>JAVTVJ010000005.1:3387500-8929796 GCA_034509425.1 Eopsaltria australis
AATTTTATACCAGTGAAAGAAGAGGTCAGCTTGCAAGAGATGGGTAATAAACATTCTGTACCACTCCATTGAGTTCCGTGTATCTGAAGTCTCTCTGTACAACAAACGATATCTGCCCATTTAAGCAAAGAATTAACTGTTAAATGTGGGTATTAACACTGGAGCTGAAGAAAAGCATTTCTGTTACTTCAATCCAACTGTGAAAACAAGCAAAACATTTTCTAAAATACAGGCTGTCCATTGTCCTGCACTGAAAGCATGCGAGCAAATTTAATATGGTTTCTGCATTTGCCTGCAAGATGGGAAGTGAATTCTCATTGCTACATTTATTTGGCTTTTCATCTGCTGTATGCAGCTATATAAACAGCAATTACAAATGCAGGGAGTGTTGAGGCTTCTTGCCCTTTAGGCAGGAGAAGGACTCACTTGGGCAGTGCTTCTCTCCCCCCAGAGCAGAGATTTGTCTCACTGTGGTGACTTTCTGTGGTGGACAGCGCTGATGCCTGGGCTCCTCCTGCCCTAGAGCAGGAGCACAGTGGGCAGCCCTTCCCCACTCAGGATGTGATGGTTTGGAAAGCTCTACTTCACGTTGGGCAGAGAAGGTTCAGCTTTGCTTGTGGAGAATCATGTTACAACATCTGCTCCTGCCTCACTCAGGGTCTGGTGCTTTCCTCTCTTTCTGTTGCTACAGGGGCATCTAAATCATGGCTTCTGATATTCCTGTCATCTAGAAAACCTTGTGGATTACTCAAAGACAGAAAAAATCACTTCATGGATGTTTATAATGTATATGCTGCATATTTTGCTTTGAGGAATGTTGGTCACTCACCTGTGGTTCTGTCTGGCTATTACTACCCTGAGTTTCATTCCATCAGTGACACTGCCTGCTTCGCAGAAGGGTCACTCAATTAGCAGAATCCACAGTGATCCCTTCTCCCATGTGCACTTGTCTGGGGATACAAAACAAACAGAAGGGAATTCAGGCAGCTTCTGCTGTCTGCATAAGCTGGAGACGAAGTCAGAGTGAAGGATCAAACAGTCTGGGGGATTTATGGGCAAGGAGGGGGCTTTGCTTGTGCTGTGCAGTGGAATGAGCTGCTGCATTGGTTAGAGGTGTCCCCTGGATCCAGGACAGTTCATTGTCCATTCCAGAGAGCTGCTGTCAGCAGTGCCATCCTGAAACTGGGAATGCATGTCCATAAATCCTCAGATATTCAGCTCTGGAGAGCATTTCTTTCCATACTCTGGCCCAGCATTAACTAGCAGTCTTCCTCCTGTTTCCTCTCACTTTTATTGGTAATTATTTTATTAAACTCTTATTTTTGAGTCTCTTGCTGTCAGTGCTGTCAGTCTCATAGTGACATCTTCTGTGACATGAAGCCATGTTAAGGCTCACATACATAAAATACATGTTTCAATGCTGCTCCAGTACTGTTTGAGTAATCAAAAGAACACTGGAATTAAATAGAGAACAGTTGGTATAATTGATTTCTAAAAAAACATCTTGTGATGATCCTAATCCATTTTCACCATTTTCATTATGCACTAGAAACTAAAGCAGTTTCAATTTCCATTGTAAAAGTTTATCAGAATTTCTCCTAATTTTGAGAAAAGTAAAGAAGTGCATATGTGAAAAGGATTAAAGCAGCAGTGATATACTTCAAAGGTTTTTAAAACCACTGTTGAGGAGACAAAGTGCTACTCTCGTGGTCACTTGTAGGTCTTGATCTTCTGTTCACTGGAGTCAAGAGGAATTTTTCCACTGATTATAATAGTGCTACAGTGGACAAATATGGCTGGTTATGGGAGAAGAGTTGAATTTCAGACAGGGATGTTTCAGCTGACATTGTTCCAGAAATTTCCCTTTTAATCAATGCAACATTTTTTCCCCAGCCATCTTTTCACAGCTTATGCATGATGAGAAACACTTCTGTAAATGAGATTAGGAAACAGAGCTGCTTTGAGTGGATCCAAGGCTCACATATTTAAAACAATCTCACTTTACAGTATGAACTATTTTAGACTGGAAACACTGGTGTGTTGTTCCTACATTTAAGTGTAGGTTATGATGCTGGATTTATCTCCCCACACACCTTCAGTTTGTCACACATACAATGACCCCAATAGATGCACAAATATTTTAATATAAATTTCACTGCATGATAGGATCTAAAGACTTTTCTTTCTTCATCCTAACTGCTTTATGCTTCAGTGCAATATATTGGAGTCTAAATATTTGACTTTCGTCATCTTTACTGCTATATGATTCTCAGCAATAAATTGTTGCCTAAACACATACTTATGTATATAATTGAATCAGGTCCACTCTGTGGCTTGGCTTTTGAAGTAGTGCCAGTGTTTTCCATGGGACTGTGTGGAAGGCCAGGCATGATGTTATGCGAACAACACCCAGGGTATTAATGCACATAACTGTAGCAAATGGGTAAATTCACGCTTTTGAATAAATCTGAACACACTTCATTTAATCTAGAAGGTTATTAAAACTATAATTTACAGTTTTGTCTTTAGCTTTTTAAAAATCTGAAATGCTTCAGGTCAGTGTTAATGCATTAATACCACACAGCTCTTGAATCCCATGTGAGGGATGGGCAGTATTTTGCTGCTCTACAAAGCTGTCTTTACTGAACCTGCAAACATTTAGACACCTGCTTTTCTTGTAGATCTTTATTGGAAGTGCTCATTGACCTAAAGCATGTAAATAACATCAGGGTCTTGTCTACAAGCTTGGGGCCTGAGTTGTTTGTATTTCTCTATTTAGAAGAGTGACATTAAGTATACTTGAGATATAATTTTGCCAGAATGTATTGCATAGTTATATTAACTCCTGGGTGAGATTTAGGCTGTGACCTCCCAGCAGGCCTAGGCCTGTTACCTGTAATCTTTCACATGCACACAGTCTGCCACAGACAGGACTCCCCTTTTCAGATCACTCATATTTTAGGTCTCACAATTGATATATCAGTCACAGCATAAAATGCAATCCTTCCTGTAGACCAACTGTTTACCAGAGTATAACACAAACTCTCCTCCTGTGTCTCATTTCATCACACTGTTCCACGTAGCGATGTTTCAATGTGAAATGAAGTTTTTTCATGCTGTGCTTCTGAGTAGAAAAAAGACAGAAGTACATGTATGATAAATGGCAAAGGTTCCGAGAGAAACCTTGCAAAACAATACAATTTGGAAGCATTACATTTGCTTAAATAATTTAGTACATAAATGGATCTGTTAAAGTTTTATAACCAAATACTGTTTATGTGGCTTTGGGTAGAAAATCTGTTATATTTCTACTGAATCACTTAATCTTATATCTTATTTAGAAATTAGGAAATATAACTAACCTGAGAGATATCATTGTAAAGTACTTTTGAAATCGGTAGCATTAGAAGTATACTTTTCTTTTAATTAACTTCATACACTTAAGTTTCCCATTAAAAAATAAATGTTTTAAATTTCTCTGAGGTTGACTTAATTTTCTGCTGGTTTTACTGCAGAAGAAACTGCACAGTGTAAGCAGATAAGCTATTTGATCCCATATACTAGGAGTGATATTTAGATCTGATATTTGGATACTAAAATATGAACTGAGTTCCGTTGGATATTTGTGTTTGCACTTATAGTTTTTAAAATTATCAACAATATTACTCTTGCTGTCATTAGGACTGGAGCATTCTGAAAATCAGGATTACTACCATTTGATATCAGAAGACAGATCGTTTGCTGGGATGCCCAAAATTAGGCACCATTTGAAAATATGAGTATGTCTGTTGTTATTTCCCCCTGGAATGCTGAAATAATGGAGAATTCAACATTTGCTGGAAAACCAAAGCCAAGCCTCTGTCAAGACTCTTTAATGAAAAATTATGTCCAGGGCCAAATATGAGCTGGGAAGCTTAACTCCACTTTCTGAGAATGTGTAAGTGCATTTTGTGTCCTCAGAAATATTTCCATGTCTAGAATGTATAAGCATTAAATGCAGGTATATAAATCCTTAAAACAAGCACATGCCCAAGCATTTCCAAGGTGAAGAACAGACTGACAGGAAAAAACCCTGTTGATAGTGAGGCTCTGCAGGGATTTTTATTTATTTTTTTCTTATCAGGCTTGCTTTTTCTGTGAGGCATTTTTTAGCCTATTGAAACTTTCATAATAACGGAATGCTGATTCCACCATTCCTGTTTGAGTATGAGAATGGTGGTCCCCTAGTTCTCTTCCTGGAAATGTATCCTGCCCCACGATCCCTTCACTCAGAATTTGGGATTTATGACAATATTTACCTTGCAGATATTGTCAACAGCTGACCAACAGGCTAAACAAATTTTTTCAGCCATGAAACTCTGGAGCTGTGAGTTCTTGTGTGAAATATCTCTTTTTTTTTTTTTTTTTTTTGTCTCTGAACATGCTATTTTATGGTGGGAAATCTTTGATAGGAATGTATTTTAAGGCTCTCATGTAACAACTGAGGAGTTCTAAATTCTTAACTGGGAATTTTTATAGCTCTCAATTAAGCTTTTAAAATAAAAAGCCAAGGATATTACACTAAATGCTGGAGGAACTCAGTGCTGTCATGAATTTTCTTAATTAAAAATCTTTTAATGTTTTCATTTTTTTAAAAGCAGTAATTCATGGTAGCTAAGTAACAGCAGTGAAATACAATCTTTTGGTGACATCAAAGCTGTGAAATAATGTGAAATACAAAAAATCCTTGGTAAAAAGTATCTACTTTTATTGAAGACGGGTTATAGCTTTTCCATGTTAATAGTCAGTTCAGCTTAGTATTATGGAAAGATCCAACAAATACGTAACTCTTGTCAAAAATTGTTTAACAATACATACTTCTAAAGAGAAGAAAAATGAGTGAAATTTCAGTAAGGAAAAGAAAGGTTTTTTTCACACTGGAGACCTCATTTCTCGTATAATTTTGGTTTAACTTCATGGAAAGGAAAGCAGTAGAAAATATTCTGAAGTCTGCAGAAGCTGTATGTACAACCCCCCATTTTGGTGATACAATATCAAAGGGAATTGTCTAATGTCTAATTTCTTGTGATGAAGCATTTATACAGAACTGTGAGTACATCCCTAAAAATTGCACTGAGATGGCATTTACATCCAAAGGTTCTATTGCAAGGGTTGATTTATTAAATAACCATTTTTTTCTGACACCAAGTGATGAACACTGATGTGTGAACCATGTAATTTAATATTTATACTATTTTTCAAAGATCAGAATTGTTGACATTTTATTAACTAGGCCTTAATATTAAGTAAATGACTTGGGGACCCCATGTGAGAGCATTTGGAGTAGTGCATGATCTGTCACATATAGAAGGAAAAAAGACAATCCAAAACATGTCTATTTTGCTCACTAAAGAGCCAGAGACTCAAGAATAGCCATTTATACTCAGAATTCAATGTTTCAAAATTTCTTCCTGTATAGGAGCAAGACAACCCTGCCAAAACAGAAGTGGAAGCTAAACGGAATTAAAATATTACATTATGAATCATACTCTTTGGAGTTCAGGCATCTTAAAATTTGAAGTTGATTTTTAAAAACTCTGCATACAACCTGATATAACATATACACAACTCAATAGATGTACACTGGTTTGGACTCCTGTCCTTTTCTTTTTTCCAGATTTTTTCCAGAGCTATTGGACCCGGAAAAAAAGTTCCATAATTAGACTTTCAGATATTGCACTCTTTGCCTAATATTTTTTTAATTCCAGATGTTTTTCCATCTGGATGATATTTGAAACCCAAAGACGTGCCCACCAGTACATATGTGAATACAAATGAATAATATTTACTTGGCATGATATTTTTATTTATTCATCATCAGCAACTTCCTACATGCCCATCATAAACTGAAAATAAGACTGGATTAGCATGCAATCTGTTTTCATTTCTTTTATTCTATCAAAGAAAATCCAGATCTAGGCAGAAAACATACTGTGACAGCATCAACTAAAGCTCAAAGATTCTGTTATTTGAATTCCATGTATGCTTTGAGCCATCAGAATTTTGTGTGTTAGAGGTCTCCAAAAATTGTCAGGGTACATTGAGTGATGCAGAAACCTGAGTTGAAACACCAGATCACTAATGTTAGCTGGCTAAGATTAGAGACAAAGATGAGGTGACTGAAAAGCAGAGGAAGCACTGAGTTGAAAGAGAAGGAATTGTATGGCAGTCCTGAATTTATGGGAGCGTGTCCTTCTGACGGTGTAAGATCTGCAGCCTGGTCTTCTTGAATCCTCATCTGCTTCTATTTACTCTGATAACAGCAAACCCCAAGAACATTATATTAATCTGCTCCTGGCAAAATTTTCTCTCAACTGCCATTCTTGCCATGTGTATTTGACTGAAGGTTATTATGGGCTGTGTGTTTGAAGGTTTTATTTTGAACACTTCAGAGGAAAGTGCAGAATGCACTCACCTACTGAGACTGGTCTGCCCTGCAGAGCACAGATTTCATGTATGCTTTCTGTGTCCCTCATTCAGCTCAGTTTGAAGGAAGATTTCCCTCTGCTCCATTCTCTCTAGATTAAACTGATTTGGAATTAGTCACTCACATGGATCAGGTTCTCTCACATATTAATTAATTGCAATTAGCCATCATGTATAAATAGGTTTTTCAGCTAACAGAGTGGAACTAGACTAGCAGTTTTCAGTGAAGTCTCTTTCCAAGAAACAGCACTTTCTAAGGAAGTGTAAATCAGTGTGATAATCCCACTGTAAACTGTGCTGAGGATCTGGTGAAACCACAATTGGCACAAAATATCCATTGCAGTCTTTAGCACACAGCTGAGCTGTCTGAATTTCTTGTACACTGTGAAGGAGATAAAGTGGGTTCAGTCCTGACTGTCAGTGAGAGGGGAGGTTTTTACATGGACAGGAAAAGTGCTGTGTCTAAATATCCTACACCAAAGGCTGCTTAGGGCAAGTCCTTCTGGCACATGAGCATTTCAGGGAAGCTTTGATTCTCTTTAGGTTCATGGGAGCTTGCTATTGCCTTCAGCAGAGTCCAGAATGATCCCTAGGCATTAAACACTCCACAGCATTTTAGTCAGTTTAAAAACAATGCATACATGCCTCTGGTTCAGACATGAAGTAATTTACACAATTAAACCACAAACTGTGAGTATTCACTGAATATAAATGGACAAAGGAAGCATACATATTTTATTTCAATACTACATGTGTGCAGAAGAAAAATTATATCCCAGACTAACAGGACCACCAGAAAGAAGTTCTTATCAACAAAATCAAAAATAATATAAATTATTCCCTTTAGCTAGAAATTTCACTAGAAGTATGTCACCAGTAACAGCAAAAATGTAATACAGAGATTGCAGTCTCTAACAACTTCATTAAACATTGTATTAAATTAGGGAAGAGAACACAATAAAAACATTAAGCAATTAGTTCTAAAATTCTTGAAAGAGTCAACACCAGGCATAAAATCCCCAGGTCTCTACAAGATCAAAGAAAATGGCAAGGGTCTTACTGAGGGTTGATCTCTTTCTGAGATGGTAGTGGTAGAATGAAACTTTGATGTTTTATATACTTAAAGACATAGATTAAAATATTTTAATGAAGGTAAAAATTAACTATGGAGTGGCCAAGCTTAATAAAAATAGTTCAGTGTACATTTCTGTGCTTGACTTGCTTACCAATGCGTGCTTATTTTAAATTGGAACTGAGTATCCAAAGATCTGAAGTGAATGAACGCACAATTATCTTCTTTTATTTTAATTTGGTCTTGTTGATCCTCTAGGCTCTTTTAGAATCACAATGATGTAGATTAAAAAAAAATCTAAGGTCTTGACCTTTTATGCAACTATGAAATAAATGTAGAGTTCATAGCTGGGAACATGATCATTTTGGTTGATATAAATTGAAGCTGACAAGGGGACAGGCTCTGAGGGAGCAAAACCCACTCTTCTGTGAAAACCACTACCAATAAGTATATTTCTGTATTAAAAAGGACATATTTTTATAAGTATCAATTTCGATTGACCATGGCTATGCAAACCAAACCTGGGTAAATGGTCTAAAAATTGTAAGACCAATTAGTTCACTACCTTTGCAAATCAGGAAAAATATAGGAATTGTTATGCATGAAGTTAAGCACCTCATTTTAGAACCCTAGAGCGGATGCTGACCAGTAGCACTGGTTGTTCACATGCAATAGTACACGGTCATTAAAAACCATAGCTTGAACCTCCAGAAAAGAAAAAAATTAAAAGTTACTCAGAGGCAACTGGAATCACTAAAGCAATACACAAGGTGAGAAAAAAGGAGTCACTTTGGCTTTTCAAAGAATCAAACTTCCTTCTCTTAAATTCCTTCCCTCAATACAATGAGCTGGTCAGGAGGGGAGGTGTGGTGCCTTTCCAGTGCAGCATGTGAGACCTGTGTTTGCAGTTCATCCTGAGGGTTCATTTTCTCTCAGAGGTTGGGGTCAAATTCATTTAATCTGGGATTGCCTTGCTTCAGGCCCTTACTCTGTTCTGGGTCCCCCTGGCCACCCCTGTGTGGAGCCAGACATCTCCCCAAGGGTGCCCTCTCCGTGGATGGATGCACGGGTCTGCAAACTCTTTGGGGGAGGAACTCAAGGAGCTTTTACTTGTGCAGTGGTTTCCATACCCAGCAGCAACAGCCACATCCTCATAAAATGCAGCACTGGAGATGGTCAAGGAAATAGTCGCAGCATGACAGAGGGAGATTACAACTCCATTTTCGGTCCCATCCAAAATTAACATGAAATGATATTGCCAAGCAAAACAGCCTCAGCACTTAATTTGGGGCATTAGTGATGCCATTATAAAATATGAGCTGCTGATTCTCACCCTGCCTCAGAAGCTTTTTATGCTTCCCAGATCAGCTTGCTTGGTGAATTAATCAGATGAAAAAGGCTCACTTCGCCTGCACGAGAAACTGAAAGGATTGTCTGATGGCTTATGAAGCTATGTGATTTGTTTCATGGTGTGGAAACACTGAAAGAGAATTTTTATTAAAAAAAGAGGTCTTGGAACACAGTCCTGCATGTGGTCAGCTCAGTGGGGTATTATTTGAAGCAGAATGTGAACAAGTAGAATTGAAATGGAGGGATCTTTGAAGAGTAATGAAAAAGGGGATTCAGTTGCCAATAAAACAACTGTTTGGGATACTGAAGGGAGATTCCTCAATCATTTAAAATCATCCTGCTGAAGAAATTTATTGTATTTTTTTTTCTTAGGGAATGAGGAGAATAAAAGGTAGATGAACTCTTCAACAACCTAAAGCAAATTTCGCAACTTCCTGGAGAATTTGTATGTGGTCATAATTTTCTCACAGCAAATGTCTTCAGGAGCCTGTTTGCCTGTTTGTACTTCAGCAAACCTGGGTTCAAGTCTGCTGCAGGCCTTGACTTTCTTCTCTGGTTTCCAGAGGAGGGATAGGGATGTCATGGCACATTGCCTAAAGTAATGAATATTGCTCAAAAAATATGCCTTAAAGTACACAAATTATAAGACAACCCTTGCCCCTCTTGACTCCAGAGTAGGAGAGAAGGCCCTGCAAGGTATTAAAGCTAGAGAAGATACAGCTTTTCTCCTCAAAATCTGTGTAGTTTTAAGATTAAGATCTCAGCACCTTGAGGCACCTCCAGTTCTCTCGTGTGGGCTCTGCTTGCTTCTTGTTTTTCCTTTCTTCTCTGTCTTTTAAGAGAGGGGAATGAGCTCCCTCACATCATACCTGGGTTGAGCACTCAAACAAAACTGTCACACTGATTAATGGCAATACTTAGTGCACAGAAAAATCATCTTGTTACTTGTACAAATACACATGTAAAATATCTCAATTTCTACACAAGTGTTTTCTATATACACATTAATTATATATGTATGTATACATTTACTTTTAAGTGATATAAATTTAAATTCTGGACATTATTTGGAAATAAATATGGTCATATAAAAATGAAATTATTTTGGTATGTAGGAAAGACAGAGTTTTCTTGAATTCTCAGAATTTTTCTCATACCAGGTTGGTAAAAAAGCTGAAATTACAATCCTTATTGAACAATCAAGCTAAAAAGAAGAGTACACAAATTTATGTAGGTGTTTTGGAAATATTTTATTTTGGTTTTGATTTTCTTCAGTTTATTTCTTTCTAAAGTTTTAAAATGCAAAATTGCTTGGACTTTGTTTCTTTTCTCCTCCTATTTTGCCTAATTTCCTAATTTGAAATATTGAAAAAGAACTTGCTCTTGTTTCATAAACAGTTTTGGCTACTAAAAATAACAGTTCTCTGGGAAAAAAACCCAAGCAGATCCCCCCCCCAGCCCCAGCAAGGGTATTCTGAGGCATCTTCAACTAGCCCACTGGAGACCATCCCAGGCTCCAAATCACCACAACAACAGAACACTGAGAAGCTGTGGAATTATACCTGAGCCTGTCCTTCACTTAGAACATCCTCAAAGAAATGGCAGGGCTCCCTTGTCAGTCTACACTGATAATTATTTTAAATGCATGAAGAAAGAGGAGAAGAAAAGTTTGGATGACCGGTCTCTGCATCAGTCCTGACCTGCCATCTTTCTTCTGGACATCTTTTAGGGCTTTAGCTTTATTTATTTTCTGGATTTCACTATGGCAATATGATACCTGCAAGTCAGGCTCCTCTGAGATGTGTGGTCAGTAATTAACAATGCATAACAATGCACAGTAATTTACTGTGAGACAAAGTTAAGAAGAGCACCTCATTCAATTAAAACTTGGCAAGGCATTGCAATTATCCACTCTGGAATTTTGCCAGGATGCAGTAGTCTGTCTCTTATCACCTGAAAAAAAATGATGTGGAATGTATAATCAGTATAAACCTCTATAAAGTCTTGGGTTTTAATTAATTTTTTAAAGCCAAATTTGGAAGGTAGTGAAACCACGCAGCTCACAGGGCTCTAATTAAAACCAAGTTCTTTTTCCTAACCTCACCAATAATTTCAGAAAATGTTGCCCTTAGACAAAATGAATTCAAACCCATGTCCAAAAGTTAATCAAAATCCACTGTCTGCTTGTCTAATTGTACACTTACTGACTCAGGTGTAACACCCAACATGCCTTGATATGAAGCTATTTCCATGAACAACACAGGTTTTGACAGGACATCATATTGCTTCATTTTATGCTCATGTGCTCCTCTGTCTGATCAGGCAAAATCCCATTGCAGTGAGCAGGAATTCACCTGAGTAAAGACTCCAGTCTTTCTGGAGTCCCTGATAAAAACTGATCATCCAAGTGATATACTCAGTCCATAGTTACAAATGACTGCTGTTGTCCCCCCAGTTTTGGGAAATTCATTTGGGAACATTCATTATCAGGTATTTTAACTTTTCTGCCTGCTGCTCTGGCCTGTGAATTACCCTTATACTTTAGTGTTGAGAGAGTAACACCTTTATCTCATTCCTTTCCTCATTCCTTCCTTAGAGATTAAAGTCCACCCATATTGTACCTGAGGCAACAGTTGAGTTTCACATGTCTACTTTGTCTACACGTCCTTACCTAAAGACTTTTGGGTAAAATTTCAAAGCAGGGATCAACCTTTGCATAACTGTTATGATTTCTGAATGAAACATATGTTCTGCTCTCTGGCTCAGTACTTTGGAACACATGATCACAAAAAAGAGAAAACCTTACGTTAAATAAATGTTTATTGACGTGGCCTGGTAAAAAATAAATCTACCCAAGGAAGGGAATTATTCAGCTAATGCTTGTGATTTGGTTCTGCAGCTTGAAAGCTAGAATTCATGGTATCTAGCTATTGTCCAGACCAAGGACTCTTTGGCAAAAGTGTGCAAAACTAAATAATTAGTAAATATAAATTTTAAGCTAACATATGAAAGTTCCAGTGTAAGATCAAAAGTGGTGTCCTTAGGTTGGCCTGCCTGATATCTCATGAGAATATATGATTGGAGAAAGGAGTTAGAGGGTGAAAAAGCAATTAAGGGGGCAGATACAGAAGAGGAGGCTGAAATATGTTCAAGAGGAATTTTAATGTAAGTGCAACCATGAGAAAAGTCAACTCAAAGGACATCAGAGAGCTGCTGAGTTTATGTAGGTCTTACATAAAATTTGCTGTATCCATCTGAATGATGGGCTTTAATCCTTCCCTCTGTAGGATCCAAACCAGGTAGTGAGCAGATTTTTGGGGCCAGACTGTGGTCTCTGATATTTCTTACTGGCAGCAGTGAGGGTCAGAACCTGTGTAAAGCACCCCAGACAAAAATGTTATTTCAAAGGAGCTGATGCTATTACAGCCTTTAGCTTGGAGCCAAAAGAGAAATGAGTGCAGTTCCAGAAATTATTGACTTCCTTTTGTAGGGGTCTTCCAATGATCAGTGGGTGCTCTCAGGGTCTAGAAGGACCAGCAGAGAGTTGCCCATTTCTCATCTGTAAAGGATAAGACCTACAGTGGCAGTTGCTCTACACTGGCCTTTATTACCTTCTCTGGTTCAATATAGACAGAAAAGGAGTATCCAGGTTATAGATGACAGATTTATGTGGAAATCAATGAAGTTGTAGTAGCTATGGCAAATTATACACTGCAGTCCTAAACTTCTTGTAGAACACACGTTGTCAAAGGAGAGAAAATGACAGTTATTAATAATAATAATGCAATGGAATACCAGCCCCAAATTCTTGGAAAGTGCAAATTTATAGTTAATTTATATTGCTTTATAGCAGCTAAATACAGCAGCTCTGTATAACAAGCATGGATGAAGAATCTGCATTTTTTTAAGTCACTAAAAAAAAGAATAAAAGACCAGAATTTCCCTCATAGAAACTACAAAGAAAAAATTATCTATGACCTTCCAGAGGATGTTGGGTAACTCGATCAATCAGAGAATAAGAAGAAGTGGGTTATGACCTCAGCAAAGGAAATGAGCCCTGGTGGAAGCTTTCTCTAATGCTCACTAATACTCAGGGAGTTTGAGAAACCTGATATCAAAACAGATGAAAGTTTTGATGCTATAGGAAGATACAGTGAGCATTTTATGCTACAGAAGAAGCTGAAAACTGATTTTAACAGGCATAGTTAATGATTCCACACAGTTCTATTTTGCATTTTTGTTCAGATCTGCCTTTCAATCAGATCTCAACTTATCATATCACCCTAATCCCTGATAAAAATGTGTCTTATTTACCTCAATATTTCTCGAAAGCCTTCTTTTCTGTGAAGATAGCTGTTTATAAGCAAACAAATAGAGTGCTGGAAAAAAAATGGAGCTAGACAATGGAGAATGTATCAAATAAGTGTATTACACACACAGTTTCTACCAAAATTTTCAGAAATCTTGAAAAAAAATTCTGCACATAATTTTTAACAGCTTTGTCTTGTAAACTGGCACTTCCTCTGCAGATGACAGTTACTTTCATTAATCTTGGCAGTATTAAGGGCCAATATTTTAAAACAAATTAATGTTCTGGAACACTTTTCTCCACAAGTTTTACATAAACAGACTTTCTTTCAGTAGGATTCCTCTTTCCACTCTTTAGTTCCAATAAACTATTTTAAGGAAGGGAGAGGAGGAGATGCCTAATGTTAACTTTGCCATGGCTTCTCCAAGCTAAGAAATACCCTCTTCTTTACCATCTTTCTTTCAAATAAAGAGGTATGAAAGGCAAGTCATTAAAACCTTTTTCCTTCGTTTTCCTCTGAACAAAGTAAATTATGAGAGGAATGGTGAGAAATTGAAATAATTGTCTTAAATATTTGAAATTTCATTTGTTTCCTTTCCCAAGAACTTACACACTTCCATTCAAATACAGTGTCCAGACTATGCCTGCTTTACAGTTTGCAATAACACACAAAACTGTTTGTTTGACATCTTGATCACAAACAGTGGCTACCTGTGCACAAGGTAGCAATCAGTTAGAAACCCAGTAACAAAGCAGTGCCATCACATTTTGTGGTCAGGGGCATTAAAAAGCCAGCATTTCATTTATTTTCTTCCTATGTGGCTTTTGTTAGATAAAATTACTGATTCAACTAGAGCCTGTGTAGTTAAGAGCCAAATAGTGGAGCTAACTCACAGGAGGCGTAGGTCATGCTGAGGGTGAATGGACAAATAGGAGATAATCTGAGCTTCAGGAACAGTAAATTATTCCCTTTTCACACTACCCATGGCGACCCAGGACAGGTCTAGCAGCTGATGATGTAAGTTTCTCCCAGAAGGAGATTTTTCCGTGCACTGTTGAAGTTGAGAGCCTCTGGCCACGCTTTAAGCCTGTAAAATGAAATGGAAGAGCTCATCCATAAAGGGGAGGGGGCTGCACAGTTTTGATTCTCCCACTCTTACAGCTGTAAAGTGGAACCACATTAGCTCTGCTGTCTGGGCCTTCCACTCCTATAGAGACTTGTGTGTCAGGATTTGTTGCACAGTGTGAAAACCAAACATTAAACCAGCATACTTGTTTGTCAGTGAGCTGATATTAATTAAACTTGTTCGATTTACAGTAATAAAATAAAATAAATTTTTCCAAGTGCCAGAGTTTTAAACGCAGTCTAGCATCTGAAAAACATCTTGTTTGTTTTGGACTCACACATCCCCACCACAGAGCTGGAATTTTGCTAACAGCTCCTGATACGTGAGCCAGAAGGGAATGAAACTCATTCTGCCTTCACTGCTTTGCCTTTTTCTAGTGCTAGCAAATTATTAAGGACATAAAGGTATGTGTGTCAGCAAGTCAAGAGACTTTAAACCCTCACCTGAGGTTGATGAACAAAAAGATGCCGTATTTCACAGTCTTCTTCCTGATCAGAGCCGTGGTTTCAGGCGAAGTTTGTATTTTATGTAACATTTAATATCTTGGTAGTTGCCAACTGCAATGGGGTGAAACATTGTATACCAACTGTCAGCCTCATGCGAACATTTAAAAAACAGATGCTAAATCTTTGAAGTCATTGTTAAGTTTAATGGCTTCAGAAAATCATTACTCAAATCCATTCCCCAAGGTCTTTTTGTCAAGTTCCAGAGGACCTAAACTTAAAACAAAACTAAACAGCCTTCCAAGAATTTATCTGGCAATTAAGCAGATTTTTGCTAAAGTTTTTCTGTGGATTAGAATCTGATGATTCCTAGAAACTGAATTGCTAAACCCTATCAGGGTATTCTGAGCACTCATGGAATGGTCTCCAGGTTGCCTGCTGGTCACAGATACTGCTTAAAAATGCCAGTTGCCATGTTTTGCATTTTGTGGGCATTCCTATAGCAAAACTATAGCAAAAGCACAGTGTGGTAACATGCAGCTAAAAACTATGTGGTGGCCTGAGTCTGGCTAGTGCTGAAGCTGCAGTGCCAGCAGAACAAAAAAGGAAGGAAAAAAAAAAAAAAAGAAAAGATAGTCTAAAATGATTGATCAGTGGCTACTAATGGCATTTTCATCAATATCCAGCTGATTTTCCTGTTGCTCTTTCTTACATATTTATACTATTCACAGTCTGGCAAAAATTTACAAAAAAGTATCCAAGTGATAGTTTCACAGCAGGTGCTGGATCAAACAGGTCTTGTTCTGTGCTCCCTTGGGAGGCCTACATGGATCACAGGAATCCTGATACTGCCCTTCAGATGACCTGTGGTAAAACTGCGGAAGATATGCTCAGTTTCTTCCAATGAATAAACAAAGTGTACATGAAATATTTGTATAACTATGAATAGGGGGTTTATTTTTCTATATATACTGCTTGCCTGTGTAGTTGATTGAAAATGGCATGAAGTAAATCTTGCCTAATAGATACTTATATAAGAATTTTATTTAAATGTCCAGCAGTGTAAATGTCAACATTTGTACTTTGATCGTTCTATGAATATACTGGTTTCAACTGGATAGTGAGGGAAAAAAACTGCAAAAGTATACGTGGGCTTTACAAGGAATAATATATAGCAGGCTCATAAAACACAGTTTGAGAAAGTCTTACTAAGCCTTGAAGGCCAAGACCAAAAAGTATTCTGTAGATTTTGGATCTCATCCACTGCTCTTAGCTTCAAGCTGCAAGTTAGAAACGAAGAGAGGTTTTTTGTAATGTTTTCATGTCATTTTTACGCAATGCCAAATTATTTCTCATCAGAGCTGAGATTTATTGCAGCTGGATTATGATCTTTTGATTGTGCAAACAATGAGATTGAGGTGGCTGTTCTTTCCAGAGTCATTAAAATCTTAGTCATGAATTACCAGAATCAGAAATCTGGAGGTGGATTGAGGAGAAACACAGATGAATATTCAACATGCAGCAGACTGCACAGAGCAAACTGGAGCACAGCTCACAGAACAGAACTGTCTGAGCAGAATGCCTGAACCTTGCAAGAAACAGTGTGGAAAATCATAAAATGCATCATTAATCTATTTTAATGACAAAAAAAGTGAAAAATATTAGAAATACTGTTGCAGTGAGCCATTATTATTAAGATGCTAAGTATGTTGCCACACATGCACTTCTGCTGTAAGCATTTTTTGTTTGCTCCAAGTTGAAGCGTAGCCATCCCAGTTTCGAGGAAAGGTGGTGCAGGTTATAATATGAAGCCCTGATCTTCCTCCCTCAAAGCTGGCACCATTTCTGGCACAGTCTGAGGGACCCATAGGTACTGTGAAACAACTGCACCATATTACCCACAACACAGAACACGTTTTCTCTCAGAAACACAACAAAATTAATCAGACTCCCTTAATTTATCCTGATTGTGCTCAGACACCTCATCTAGGTAATTAAATCAGGCTCCTTTGCTCTGCAGTTAGACTTGCCCTGTGGAGCTCTGTACCCTTTTACATCAGCTGTGAAGTGAGGAACTGCAGGTGTTCTCCTGACTGAGGTGTAGTGAGCCTAAGTCAGGGCCAGCAGAAACATGACTGATTTATAACTAAAACCAACTGAAGTATGGCAAACACAAAAAAATCCTGGTGCTCTTTCTCCCACCCCAAACCCCATTTGCTTTGCAGGGCTCCTGCAGTGCCTGGAAAAGGGCAGACAGATGTCTGTTGAAGCCAAATAACCTTTATTTGATATGAAGACATATTTCTGTTTCTTTATATTTTTAAAATGGTGATTTAGCTAAGTTTAAAAAAAAAAACCCAAAACCCTCCAAAAAAAATTCAGTGCCACCTTTTCCAAGCAAAGGCAGGGTAGAGCTGAGCCTGCATTCTGACACTGGAGTAAGCTGAGTTAGCTGCACAATCCCCTGTGTTACATGAGTAGTTCATATACAACACATGATGCTGATCTGAAGTACTGGCTGTTAGCTGTATTATTTCCACATGGAAAAGTATTATGATTTTTTTCCTGTTGTATCCAGCAAATTTCTCTTTCCTTTGAGGCATAATAAATTTTCTTCTCCCTGCCCTCCTCAGGTTTTATTTATCAAGCACATTTTTAATAAATGGGAAAGAAGAAGGGAAAAACCAATCTTTCTCATGGTCCAGTTTACTGTGAGTCTAAAACATACACACAGTTAAAACAATCAGAAAGAAATATCTTGTTTTTATTTAATGAATTACATTTCTTTGCCTGACAGCTGATTGTGATTGTGATCAGTGTATTAATTATTCAGATTTATTAGTTTTACTGAGATTCTGTACTGGATTTTCTTGGCTGTTTGCCACAGAACACATCTGACTTAGTGTCTACATTTGCACTTTTGAGACCCCAGTGTTGCTGTTATGAGATAAATTGAGACCTTATAAGGATGCTCAAACTTAAATCAACTCCTAGTATTAAGCAGAGATTAGAAACATAGCCCATTTGCCTTGATTATTTTAAATAAAAGAAGGCAATCCCCAAGATGAACACCTCTGTCAAAGTTTTCTTGACAGTAAACAACAGCTTAAGAAACTATTCCCTGTCTTGTCATGGAGAAAAATAATATTTCTTTTGAACCTACCATTTTCTGATCATCTTGTCTGTAGAGAATGTCCATAGTTCTTGTTTTCTAGGACAAGAGCTCTTAGACAAGCTGCTCTTCCCCTGATGATCCATGTTTTCAGTGGTGCTGCTCTCCCTGGGCTACTTGTATTGATGAGGAGCCAGAGTCTGAGGGTGAAACACAACAGGGCAAAGAATTGTTCTGCAGAATATGGCTAATAAATCTGGCCAATGCCAAGTGTGAAGTAAAAGTAGCAGGATTTGGCTTCAAAAAGAGCAATTCTACTGAAACTCTATTCTAAATTATCTGACTTTACATATGGAGAAATGTTAATAAATGGCAATAAAAGAAATGAAATGACTTGCTTTAATTTCCTCACGTAACTGAACAATGTTTCCTTTAGGCAGCATTTATTGTATTGAATCCACAAAGTTATTTTCAGAGCACTGGACGCAAATGCCAACAATGAAATAATAAAACTGAACACTGTGAACACCTTGCTAACCATCTGTAAACCAATTTTCAAAGAGAAAATCACATCAGTAGAATATTTGACCCATACAGGATCTTGCAGATGTTTTCCTATAGCCTTTGGGATCTCCCTCATTTCAAGGTCTATATAGTAGAAACAAATTGTGCATTTACACAGTGAAAGTCTAACTGCATTCCCATAAGAGCCTTCAAAGGCTTTTATGTTTGACCAGGCACTGTGTTCTGCTACTTTGGCAAAGAGGCATTAACAATGACTTGTTAATAGTAATGGAGCCATACCTTCTCCATATGGGTTCCAACACTTCGAGCTGTGTCATCTGTCCATATTTAAAGGCTCCACCTTAAAAAGATGATAAATGAGACCAACTTGACCTGGCCTTAGACCAAGTCATGGATTAAACAATTTCTTTCAGCTTGATTGGGGTTTTATTGAGGAAACCTGCTAAGTAAAAGCTGTTCAGTCACAGTGCTTAAGTATCAAAAGAGTGCATGGAATTTGAAATACACTGCCAATGTGCCAGCCAGATCCTGAGTTACCAAGAGGACAGAGGCCAGCTGCACAGAGCTCAGACAATGGTGAACCTTTTCTGAATTCCCTGTTTCCCACAGTATGGGCATCTCTGAAACATGCAAACTCTTAAAACTCTAAGTTCCTTTTCCAGAGCAGAGATGTCAGAGTCTTTGTGTGTGTATTTATGTATATGTGAGCAGAGAGGTGATTTTATCATTGATTTGTGATCCTACCCCACATTAATGCTAAACATAAGCAGCCTTTAAGGAAGAGCAGATAAGTGAAAGACAGCAAATGTATTTTTTAAGGTGAAAAATCCAACAGGCAATGTAAATGAAGTTTCAATCTTTCATTTATTAATGATTGTTCTATAATTTTCCCTTTTAAGATGCTCTAAGTTAGTTGGGAGATTTCCATTGCAGACTATGGTAACCTGTTTTTAGAATGTTCTACACCACTTTGGGTCAGTGCTGCAGAATTTGTGCCTGTCTCTGGCAATGGGTTCAAAGGAGAGTTTAAAACCCCTAAACACCAGTGATGAATATTAATGTGCTAATGTGACTGCAGAGATGTTTTCATTCAGTTTTTGGCTCTGTCTTGGCATGTGAGGGTTTATCACATGTACAGCATGTCTTTTTCCTTTTAATTGCCACGAGGTTTTTGTCTCAACAATACCTTCTGCTGCCTAATGAGTTTATTCTTTCACACGTTATTATTACACGTGTCCAGTGCAAACAATCTGTACTGCCATTTTAATAAAAATAACAACAAAAGAAAGAGCAAAGTCAGGGCTTGGGGAGCACACAGCATGTCACTCTGTACAGCTGGTCTAATCTGATGCTCAACATTGCCATAGCAACAACACCAGAGGAGAGCAAGGGGCGGCTGGAGCCTCCTCCTCCTGTTGATCACAGCCAATGGGTTCCTAACACAGAACCAGCACTTACAGGATGTGATTTCCATCACTTTTTCAGCAAAAAATAAGACCCTAGACTTTACCCCATTTTAATGTTTTGAAGTTCTGTGTAAGTGGAGTCAGCACAAAGCTGTCCATCAGAAAAGAATTTGTTCAGAAAGTTTTTTCATTGTTTAGATTTGTACTTTTTAATGATTTATTAGAGAAACTGTAATTTTAATAATTTATGTTAATGATTTCACTTGCAAAAGGTTTATTCTGTTAAACATATAAACAAGCCCAGGCAAAAAACTACTGGAAGGGGGCAAGAAAGATTTTACTATGAGGAGAGTATCTTTCTCAATCTTCAAAGTGGAAATTACTTCAACATTTAAAGATATTTCTCTGATAAACTATAATTAGAATCTAAACTTTCTTTAATAATTTCTCTCAGAATTTGCTTTTTCATTGTAAGTCTGTTAATTAAGAAAATTAAAATTTATCATAGCTTGGACTTCTGCCCTACCTTTAAAGATCTGGAGTATTTTGCCACTTGTCTTATTATTTGTTGTTCTCATAATACACTGCTGTCGATAGAAGATTTTTTTAAATCTATAAATATTTTGAGGTGAGTACTATCAAGAAAAAATCGCGACAACTTGCTGCTGAATGGAAACCATTTCCAGAGATCTGAAGACAAGAAGGTGACTGGGAACAAATTGCATTGACTTAGAAAGTGGAAATCCTGTTTCACCAGCCTGACAGCCTTCCATGGTGAGATGTTTGGTGGATGAGGGGAGAGGACTCAATCCTGTGTGTCTGCAATTCAGCAAGGCTTTCACCACTGCTCCCACGCTGTTCTCACAGACACACTGATGTTGTATGGACTAGGAAATGGGACAGTGAGGTGGATGGAAGTCTCAGGAGCGCAGCAGCACCACAATGCTCAGCTGAAGGTCCACGGTGAGCCCCTCTGTGCAGTACTGGGGTGGACAGTGCTGAGCATTAGTGACCTGCCTGATGGGACACTGCACCTTCAGCAGTGAGGATGATACAAAACAGAGTGGTTGATAAACCAGGTGGCTGAGCTGCTCTTTCCCAGGGCACCAACAGACTGGAGAAATGGGCTGACAGGAATTTCATGGAGCTCAACAAAGAGAGGTGCAAAGTTCTGCCCCTGTGAAGGAATAACTGCAGGCACCAGCACAGTCCAAGAAGCTGGAAAGAGAAGACCCTAAAGGTCCTGCTGGGCACCAAACTGGGCATCAGCCAATAATGCATTAGGAAGGGTCTTACCAGGGGAGGGAAGGAGGTGATTCTTCCCCTCTGATTAGTACTGATGAGGCCACATCTTGGGTGTTGTATCCAGTTGTGGGTTCCCCTATTCAGAGTAGTGCCAGGAAGTGAAAAGCCACTCAATCTTTAAAAGGACGGTATTGTGTCAAAATGACTTAAATTGTTTAATTTTAGGCAATGCAAACAAGGTTAGTTGAAAAAGAAAATGAATAATGGATGCTCATTTGTGCCAGCCATTGAAAATATCTTCCCACAATAGTTTTCAATCCAAAATCCAAAGATTTAGATGTCCACTTCATGCCACTTAAATGTCACCACTTAAAGTAATCACAGCAAAGATTCCATCAAATGTCCTCAAACTGTGGAGCGTCATTTAGCCCTGCTGTGCTATGAATATTACCTGGCAATGAAAAGATAGAACTTGTGACCTAAAGATTGACCCATCTGCTATTTATTTAGCCTTGGAAAAAAGTAATTCTATCTCAGAAAAACAAAACAAAAAAGGAGAGAAAATTGCATTTTGAAACCGTACCACTGATAGGGTGATTTAATTTTATAAGTACATTTAGTTTCCTTATGATCAGAGACTCAGCTTCATGTTTGTAAACTAATGTTGAAATATAACCAAAGGCATAAGTAAATTTAGTTTCTTTATTGTTCAGTGAATCCCATCGGTACCTTCATGAGCTGAAAACATAAAAGGCTGATTGTGAATAACAGAAAAAAAGATCTGTAAGATATTAAATTTATGGTGATCACCTTCTGTCTGCATAATAGAATTTTCTGAAGATGCTTGGCAAGTGAAGGATTTCAGAGCTGTTAAATTCCACATGTATCAGCTGGGGTCCATGGCTGACAGGCCGTGTTCCATCCTTACATAACGGGGTCCACAAGTGAAACATTCCAAGATGATCTGTGTTCTGTTAGGGAAGGACAACCAAGTCAAAGCCAGTTCCCAGATTCCTGGACAGGAAAAAATGGAGGAAGGTCTCTACAGCTAAACTTTCAGAAATTCTGTTGATTTGGTGTCCTGGACTAAACTACTTTTGGTTTAACAAGCCTGGTCTTCTGTTTGTTTCAATTATGAAAAACACCTTTGAATTTCCTAAAAAGTGAAGTACTATTTTGAAAGTTCTTGGAATTTGTGTATATAAGGATTTTCAAGGCTTTATCTTTCTTCCCTCTCTTGTAATGGGACATGAAGTCCTTGATATAAAGAAATCCCTAGGACACCCAGCTTTTCATGATGTCTGGCAAACCTCCAAATTTTTTCAGCTTCTTTACAACAAGAAATAAGCTTTCTGATGAAACCCATCTTTTTGGATGTAGAAAGCAGTTTATGTGGCAAAAATCTGCTCTTCCCTCCAAGACAGGAAATACAGAAATATACTCTTCCCTCCAAGATAGATTAGTTCCACAGTTATGACTTCCAGTTTTATTATTAATAAGGCATGATGTTGATCATCTTCTTGTCTCTTATTTAAACAAGATGGCCATACAGCTCTTTCTAGTACAGCTTTGTGCTCTTTTTATTACGTAGAATCTGTTTCCTGAATACTTATTTCTTTAAATACTCAAGCACTGCATTATTTTTCAAGCTGCCGTCTAATATCATTCCTTGGAAGAATTCTTGCAAGGATTCTATCCCACTGTATCACCTGAAAGAAATAACAGTAAGAGCCAGGACTGAAAAAAACCCCATCTCTCCAAGTGACCACATATCTGGGGACACAAACATCCTTAAATGATGTTTGGAAATTGAATTAATTTAATTTTTCTCTAGAATTAGAAGGGATCCATTTTGCCTGTAAGGCACAACCCAGTGAAACTTGAAGTTAAAAATACAATGCCACAGCAGGAACAAATGACAGTGTGTCTGGATTTGGAGGAGTGCAGATGAAAGCTATCATTTCTGCCATTTGAGCAATGATGTGGGGTCTGTAGAGCTTTGGACTCTAATGATCCAGATGATTGTCTGGATTCTGTTTCAACACAGTCTGGAAATGCAGAGAAGAAGGTCTCAAACTGCAAACTCCCAGTGGTGAACATCACTGCAGAACTGTTACTTCCCTGGATTTGTGATGTGTGTGAGATGACAGTGAAGAGTTCAGTGACATATTCTTCCTTATCAGCTCTACTTATCTGCATTAGATAAACCTCACTGTGCTCCCATTTAATCTCAGTGGTTATAATTGTGAGCAGTTATAGACTTTATTAAGCAACTTCAAGTAGTTGCTTAGGTTTCATATTGAAATTTAATCTACTAGAACTATTCTAACAATTTCTTTTCTGGTGTAATCAAAGCACTTCTCTTCACCTTGTATATTCTGACATGCTACATTTGGCATGTCAGCATCTCTGAGCCTCAGGTGACATGGATGTGGATAAACTACATGGGTTGGTTACTCTTGTACTTGACACAGTGCCCAGATCAGAGTCTACACTTGAGTTGCCACTTACACAGGATTATCATTCAGTTTGGACTCACAGTATCCTCAGCCTCTTTCTGAAGGTCAGATCTGTTTTTCCTTTGTGATATGTCAGAAAGATTTAATAGCAGCCGTGTCCAAAGGGGAGTTTCTTGCAAAAACAGGCCTGAATTTGCTTCTAATTGTTTCTATCTGAAATTCAAATAATTTCTCAACTTCTCTTAGGAAGCATACGGTTCCAGTGTGGGGTAATTGTTTTCCATCTGGACACTGTCTGGTGGTGGTATTTGCTGTAGCTATAAGTAAATAAATGAAAGAGTCAAATAAATGAAGACATCTGTAAATAATTTATTTGCTGATTGATGGCTGGTAAATAAACTCTAGCTTCTTTCTTTGGTTAGATTCACAATCAAAACTGTGGAGTGAGATATACACCAGCTTACTAGAAGTTTGAAGTTCAAAGGTAGGCTATGAGAAAACCTCTAGAGATTCCCAGAAACACCAAAGAAGTGGCAGACAAATTCCAGTTAATGCTGCCTCTGACCTCAGCAAGCCCCTCGCTGAAACACTTTAAAGCATGCTAAAGCCTTTCTTGAAATCCTGCCCTGGTTGTCTACCTGCCCTCTGTTTTGATCAGCTCTCTGTAGCCAGTCTTTCAAGGAGAAGAGTGATATGGAGACCCAGAAGTTCACTTTAAAAACTGATGATTCTGTCAAGGACAGACAGGAGTAAATAAAGCAGAGAAGGAAGAGGGCACAAGAAATGAATGTTGTTCTGTCTCTGTGGAGACTTGTCAGGCTCCACTCAGGGTTTGCACTTTTTCAAAGCAATATTTTTCCTTTCCCTACTTTGTCCATGTGAACTCTCAGTAATGCAAAAATTATCACATGAAAATTCTTATTAATCTTATTGATATGTGCTTTCATACTAAGTGGAATATGTCTGCTCATGAATATGTTGATCTATTTATTGCTAAGGTTCATTAGAAGAGGGGGGCACTGTCAGAACTCTGTGAATGGGCAGCCTTGTATCCAAACACTTCAAACCCAGCTTTGGAACACTTGCACTGAAGTAGCAAAAATGCCTGTGAAATATGACTTCTTAGCTTGAGCATTTGTACACCTACTGGACTGAATTTCAAACAGGACTCATTCAGATGTCAGACTCTTGCAATTAAAAACTGTGCTTGGCTGGCTAGTTAGTTCATTATTACACACTTTATGGTGTGAGCTGCAAATTAGCTACTCAAAGTCCACAGTTCAAAGGATTTGCAGGCCTAGAATTATTCACTGAACAAGATTGTGAATAATTTCAAATAATGAATAAATTCAATATACTTTTTGTTCTGTCCGTGCATAGCCTCTGAAGAGGGAGAGAATAAAAAGGGGAAATCAATCAGATAAATTATTCATCGAGAATTATTTGTTCAGCTCTAATGCTTATGTACTTAGACAATATTTTCATTGGAACAGACTCTGAAGAGCTCTTCAGCCTGCATATATCTCAGCTACAATTCATCTGTAAAAGGTATTGAGGTTCTTGTTAAATGCAGATGCCTAGACCTAGCTGTAGACAGTAGGATTTATCTGATTTCATCTCCAAGTTCTTGACTAAGTTTAGGTACTTCAAGAATTATTTAACAGGAATTGTTAAATAATTGTGAAAGTAGTTCTTCGTCATTGTCTGTATCTGCATTTGGAAATAGTTTTAAGTGATCATCCCAGTTGTACTTGCTGCTGTTCATGTCTGGCTTGGCTATTTCCAGTACAGTGTGGCAACTCAGATGTTTTCTTTCAGGAATTAAACCTTATTGCAAAAAAAGGTTCTCTCACACAATTTTTACCACAATTCTTCTTACATCTTTGCTGATTGGGAGCAATGGGGGCTGGAGTTGTTCTGCTGCTCTTGGCCCTGCCACTGACATCATCCATTGACAAAGTTCAGTTCTTTACACTATCATAAGTTGCTGACATCTTTCACTTTTATTGATGTAAGAATTTGGCGAAGGATTATCTTTTATTTTATAATGTACAGAGTTTAACGCAGTAGGGGCATAATCTTGATTAGGGTCTCAATGTGGTACTATAATAGAGTTAATAAATAATACTTGACAGCAGTCTAAGGATGGAGGTATGGAAGGAAATGAGGCATAACTTTTGAATAACCCTTAATTCAAATATCACAGATGCAAAGCAAACCACAAGGTAAAGTCAAACTTCATTTTGCAGGACAATTCCATAATCTGTGTGGAAGAAACACAATAAAGCACATCTCTATGGTTCTACAGACCAGAATGGCTGATGTAAAGATATTTTTCCACGAAGTCAAAATTCCAATTAAAGTATAAGGCTCTGTTATTGCCACTTGATGGTCTTTTATTTGATGATTGTATATGTTGCTTAGTTTACCTATTGGCTTCTTATGAATCTTCATTTAATGAAAGATATGCTGGTAATCCAGAAAGATTGGCTAATATACTATGAATTCAACTCTTCCCTTATTTGACTAGTATCTAGGAAAAAAAAAAGTTGTAATATTTTCTCCTCCTATTGTTTCTTGCTTCCTATTTTTTGCAATCCAGTGTATCATGTTGGTTTCTTTTATTTCAATAATTAATTTCCCAACATTTGCAAAAGTTAAAGTTGAAAAATAGAGAAAAAAATACTTGTAAAGTGTATGATTTCCTGCAAAATGGAAAGTGGGTGTTTTCTGTTAAATATGCAGTAAAATGTTGGGTTTTTGCATAAATGCACACCTGGTAGTACTCAGGTCATGCTAACATTGCTGTGAGGTTACTGTGGGAACTTGTTTGTGTTTCAGACCAGTTGGCAAAACTGCAGCCATGCCCATTTAACAAGCTAGGTCATGTTAATCTGTAATAAACTGCACTTTATAAAAGAATTTTGAATGAAATCAGATCTAAAGTTCTCCAACTGTTCATCAGGCATTTAACAGACACTTTCTTCTTCCTTGTTCTTGCCAAAATGTTTTAATGGTTTTTTTTGCATTACTAGCTTTTTCCAAATGATGACTTGGAAGTGTAGTCACTTCCATGCATAGACTGATACATGGAAGTCATCTGGTTTAGGCTGCACACATTTTGCACGACTGTTTCCCTCTGACTTTGCTTCACCAAGGCAGTTTCACTGTGGGAAATCTAGAAAAAAGCCCACAACAAGGAAAAGATAACACAGGACACTTTAAACTAGAACAGGCCAATTAAAAAACATATTAAGAGAGAGTTTAGGCTCAGTAGTTGCTGCATACAATATTCAGCAGGGAGTTGGTCTGCTGGGTCTTCCTTCTGTTTCTCTTGGTATCAGTTACTGTGAGCACCTGAGGAACACCAAGAGCAGCAGAGACAGCTTCAAAAATACTTGAAAATATCTGACTAATTTTTCTGTTTAGCAAAAGCCTGAATTTGTTGATGACTTCCCTGTAACTGAGCTATCTGTGAGCAGATGGAGTGAGTAGAGAGGTTTTAGCTTAGTGCTGGTCTGCAGGGTGAGAGAACAGCCCATTAGTGGAGGAACCAGTGCTGGAAGCTGAGGTGAGCCCAGAGCTGGTGGAGTAAGTTCCAGGCCATGCAGGGCTGTCCAGGGACATCCCACGGGACCATGCTCGTGGGAAATGAGTGTAAAAGACACTGAGGAGCTCGAAACTGGGTTATTCTCCACAGAGCTCATTCTGGTCTTTCTGGAGTGCCTGGGAGACAAGGCACCAACTCCAACAAGGGATGGATCAGATGTTAAAATCAGACTTCCCAGTCTCACAGGGAAGGTTACACCAGGGGCCAATAGCTCAACACTTGTACACAGATGGTCACCACCACATTTCCGTGTGATCCACCTTGGAGGAGCAAGTGCAAAACATTTGCTTTTTTTGCCAGCCTTGTAGCTACCCTGGATCCAGCTGTCTGGCCAACAGACTGCTCCTGCTTCTGTTGTCAAGGGGTGTCTGTGGCTGCAGAAGAGATTCCAAGGTTTTTCTGTGAGAGGGTGACTGCAAAGGACCCAGCACCACAGTAGACAATTGGCCAATGTCAGACATAACTTCTGTTGGACCTGGGCCCACAAATGCAAGTTGTTTGTGTCTTTAGTTGTTGTTGGTAACTGGGATGGAATCAGTATTTGGCCCGAATCAGACACATTGGTTGATGATACAAAAATTAAAATTTCTAGGGCCGTTCCAATTCTAGTCACGCATTCAAAGTATTGTTACCGAAGTTTACAAAACTCAGCATTGTTCCACATAATTATTTTGTTTTTAAATTATATTCCAGCTGCTATGATACCACTGAAACTTTGAAAAATATCCTTTGTGTGTGGCCCTGATGTGTAGGTCCTGCAATAGTGCTTTCATACTAGAATTAGATATTAGCTGTGTAAAAATTACAAAGGTGTTTGGGAGCTGAATGAAAAAGACATTTTGTATTTCAATATTTGGCAGCTTGGTCAGTGTAGGCAAAGGGTGTTTGTCATCAACAGAATGAAAAGATCCAATATTACCCAGTGCAAATCACTCAGGAACAGAACTCAAGAAACGAAAAAATTCTTACTATAAATCAAAATGCAAAAAAGGTCAAGATTTGTTTGTCAGAGACACAAGAAAAAGACAACAAAAAATATATTTTTAAATCTACCATGGGAAATTAATACTGAGGTGATTTTCATGCTAAGGCTGGGAACATAGCATTGTCATTTTAGAATAAACACCAAAAACAGATGCCACAATTTCATAAAATAAACATGCAGTGAAAGGGTAACACAGACATTAGCAGCAAACTGAGCCAGTAGCCAATGCAGTATGATGAGAAGGAGTACTCAGTATGGTGTGATGTGCTGTAGCAGCCATTAGCCATATGGTACAGTGTGAAGAGGGCCTCTGTGACTCAGTAACAGTTGTATGTTATGTGGTTTATAAAATAATTATGCAATGGCAAGCAACTCTTTTATAATTATTGGCTGTTTCAAAATATTTCTGCTAATCTGGAGGCATTTACTAAGTTGATGGATGCAGGCAGTCTGCTTCCTCTGTCTGCATGTTTGTAGATTGTGCAGAGCATCATCCTACTAAAGGCAGTGACCATTTTAAACTTGGCCACTAGAGACTGTATTTGTTTTCCTTTTTCTGAAAAGTCAGGGAATATCCACATAAATATATCATAACTTGGTGGGACACCTGCCAAGGAAGGGCCCCCTTAGCTACCCTTCCATTATTCACTGGCACTTCTTTGCTACTCTTCCCTTATCCATTGACATCTCTGAAAATTGAAAGTATATCACCAGAAAACTCTGTTGCTCTCTGTTGATGGCATAAGATGACAATTTCAGCAGATTCTGGTGTTTTATACTCTGCTGTGTCTTTCATGCTTATATTAGAGGCAACAAAACTATCAACAACTGAAGAACATCAAACAAATGTCTTTGGTTTAACCAACACTAATTTCCTTTTCCTTTTCTACTGCTCCTCAAGCAAGCATATGGAAGATAAGTGCCTGTTAGACATTTGTACATTGCAGCACTTTTGCTTTGAAATGGGAATAAAGTAATAAAGAAATAAGGTTTTAGGGAAACTCTTCAGCTACAAACTTTTCTGGCAAGTGAGACTTGGGATCTGGAGTAACTAGAGGCACCCAGCTCCTGGCTGTCCAGCCCTGATAGTGGAAGGTGAGAGGGTCCTGTGACCCTGCAGCACCTGGATCAGCTGCCTGGGAATAAGGTAGGGGTCTGAACAGCTGGGACATCAAACATAATCCCCAGAAGTCAAGCAAGATGCACAGCTTGGAGAGGTCCACAAAACAATTCTTTCATTTCTATCCCTTTGGCACATGCTGCAGGCCACAAAACACTTCCCATCTTCCCCCAGTAAACTTTAGATCCAGCGTAAAAGACCAATTGTAAAATACGACAGGAAGAGCCCAGGAGAGATCAAGGGCTGGCAGTATAAAGGTCTTTGAACATCCTCGGTCTGTCCCACCCACATGGGTCAGCTCTAGCTTGGTCCTGGAGACATTGCAGATCAAACATGATTTTTATGATACGCATGTGGTGTATTGCTGTGAGTGCTCTAGGATAGCACTGGGATAATCTCCCTGTAGTAGGTACAGCTGCCATGTAGGTTTTCAGCTTTGGAGTGGTTGGTCAATTGATGTTTTGATAGAGCAGGTACTGATATGAATTGTAACTATTGCACTAGTCTTATAATAGGGGCACATCATTAGAAATGCTGGAAACTACATCTGCTATGAGGTTTCTGACAAGACTTCAGTGCTCTGAAATGAAATTCTGGTCTATATGCAAGCAGTGCAGGTGCAATGAAATTTTTTGCTATGACTAAAAATATTTTACAAAGCTGCAATCCAATGGCATGGTTTATACCACATTTCAAATAGTGAAAAGGAATGTGTATAATACAAGGATATACATTAGAAAATTTCACTATACAGAATAATACATGCACACATACATACATCTGCGTTTATACATTTTTCTTACAAGAAAAAGGCCATTGTTCATCAATGATAGCAGCTGGCATGATTGCTGAACCAGTTATTTTATTTTATCTGGTATTACTAGGGAAGATACCACTTTCATTTTTGCCAGCATTTGTAGTGTAAATGAGGAGCAACCTATCGTAAAATGTTGCTACTGAGATCAAAGGAAGCAGTCCTTACTACCAAGCTAAAATCATTCTGGGGAAATGTTTTTGATTATGGTTAATGATGTAATCAAGCCACTAAACTGCCTAGAAGTTGGAGCTGCAGCAGGCGTACAGCCTGCCCATTACAGAGCACCCAATCGACAATAATGCCGAGGGGAAAAGGTGTGATGGAGCAAACAAGACGCCAGTTAAATGTTTACTCTAATGGCACACAAAACTGGACAGATTTGATTAGAATACTTATGCCTGTCTTCTCAGGAGAAGAACACTGAGTGGCTGAAGGTTTAGCACAGAAAAAAAAAAAAGCCAAAAAGCCAAAGGTGGAGAGGAAAGGACCAAAAAAGGTAATTTTTTAACATCTTTGATTTCTTTCTTTAAAGACCAATTACTTTCCTGTCCCCTGTGGGAGAAAAACATTCTTCTTCTTAATAGCAGAATCATTCTAAGACTTCTCTGATTCATTTTATATTTAGCAGATTACAGTTTTGGAGTCATCAGTAGGAGAGAACCCAGCAAACTGACAGACCTGAAATCATGTCCTTTGATTGTAATTGACAGGGAAAGCGTTTAAGGTAAAGAAAAAAAATATTTTATTCATCTTTGATTACACTGTGATGTGATTTGGTGACATAATACAGCTGTGAACTGTGGCAAGAAAGGCAATAATTCCTACTTGAGGCTTTGACATGATGTAGCCCTTTAGTCTTCTTCAAACCAGTGCCTCCAGCTACAATAGTGCCCTTGATGGAGTCTAGACAAATAGATATACAGACTGTTGCAATTAAGGAGGCAAACAGCTTTAAAATAACATTTCTCTAGGCCCTGTATTTTGTATTAAATGGCTAAGCTGACACATATTTTTCTTTACCAAAATTAAATCTAGATTATCTATTAAACAGTCAAGCATTGGATAAAAATTATTAACTTCAGAAGGGTTTTAAGAGTAACATGAATAGAAATTTTTTGAAATCTACAAAACTGGTGAATGAGAAGCACCTGCTAGAAGTGAAAGGTGAATTCACATGGAGGGGCTATAAGGGCTGTGTATGTCTTGTAGACATCTTAACTTCTAAACTTTTTTCCTTTGTATTTAATTCCCAAAATCTCACTTTAATATTCCTAACAATTTACTGTGTCAGGATCTTCGAAAGTGCTCAGCATCTCCTGAGTATTTCTGAGAGATTTCTGTAAGGAATAATATCAAGAAAAGTAAAGAGAAATTCAGGACTATAAAAATTGTATTACCAAACTTTAGCTATCTTAGGAAAGCCATTTCATGTACTCTGTCTGTGTGCTCTTGGAGTCTGCCTTATATTGATCACCTAACTAGGATTGACCTAGACAGGAACCTACCTTGATGGGGTTAAACTGGGTGTCCAAAGGGAAGTATGAGAAGTCACATGTACCCCATTGTGCTGAAGTTTTCCACAATGCTGTTCCAGGACATTGAAATATCTTGCTCATTACAGAAATGTTTCCTTACAACTACAAGATGTGGACAATCATTTAGAGATCACCTATTTCATCATTACAATATGTGTTGATCACTTGCAAAAATGAAAGTGCAATTTCATGATCATGATCATGGTAATTCTTGCAAATGATTGGATGCCTGGTAGCACTCTGGGCTTTTAGACACTAGCAGTTTACCTAGGACAGCAAAGAAAATGTTAGAAAATTGTCACATTCTCAGGATGTGCGTTACAAACATTTGAAAAACAAGGGATTTGGTCATCATCACCAGTATTTTCTGATGAAACTGCAACTTCAGTAGCACACGCAGAACACAAAATGTATTATTCATGCCACTTCACATTTTCCTTTAAAAAGTTATTTCTAAAATACTTTGAGAAAGCCTTTGTGTTTTCTGATTTAATCTGCTATATGCTTTATGCTACCTTATTTTCATAAAAGCATATGTCAAAGAATAGTGTTACTTCATGAGAGGAAGGCCAAAGTTCATCACCAAACAGAGTTAATCCCCATATTAGTGTATTTTGAAGGTGTAAAGGACTGTTCTTAGACAGCAACAGCAGTTGCACAGACTGAGTTTCCTGTTACACAGAGAGCTCCATCACACAGAATGAGCTGAGCTCCCTTAATCTCTCCCTTTTCTAATTGTCACTGTTTAAACCCTAGTGACCAGTTCTACCAATAAAATCATTCAAACTCCCTGCCCTATATACAGACATTGCCAAAATGTTTTAGTTCAAATAGTGATGATGAAAACACCACTAACTTACACTAATCCATGAAAAAGCAATTGGATACTGTTAGGAATTGTTCCTAGATATTATTGTTTCTATGCCTGATAGCACAGGCCTGATAACAAAACACTGGCATCTTTCCAGGTATATTCTTTTATGACTTGAGACGGTCATAACTTCAGATATATGATGTTGTTAAGGCACTTATAAAAATGAAAAACAACAAACCCCATTAGAAGGCTTCAGGTGAGCTGAAAACAGTCATGATAATTTCAAACTTCTAATGACCAACAAAATTTAATCACAGCATTTAAGAATTATTTAAATCAAGGTAGTATCTGCAGCCTGGAATTAGCCTTTCAAAGCTCCCAGGTCTAGAAAAGGCAAAATAGTACAGAGGCTTGAATATCTTACTCTTTTATTTTTTTTCTGTTTGGTCACTGGTATTACAGTTTCCACATTCTGAACCAAGCCCCTGTGACAGTGGACTTCAGCCTGAACAGAAATACTAGGACAAGAGAAAAATTCAATATCTAAGAAAAACATTTAATGACCCCTACAGGTTTTGTATTCACACAGACTTGGATGCTAATATTTTTACAGTGTTGTACTCTATCTATTGCTATGAATAGGCTTGGAGATTCCAGTTAGCACTCGTGAAGGAAATTCCACTCAAAAGGAGGAGCCTCACTTTGCTAATAGTGTTGTAAAATTTGGCAATTATATATTAAAGTAAGGCATGCTGATTAAAATACATTACCATATTTATTATCTATTGCATTTTTCACAGTCAGTTTTCTGTTTTCTTTGCAGTACCAAATAAAGAAAAAAAAAATCCCTAAAAATAATTTTCAGATGAAATTTATAAAGTTATAGTTAAAGAAACATTATCCCTAAAATTACCATTTGAATGATAAGCAATTTTGGGAGTAATTATAGTGCACACTCTACATTCAATGCATTCTGATATATGGATAATTACTCCTGGTAATATGTGTTAGTTAGATTTTACAACAACAATAACAATTTATTGCAAAATTAATTCCTTGGCACAATTTAACATTTATTGATGTGAAGTCAAAGTGAATTGATTTTATTGCAGACCACTTGTGATACGTTTTCCCTATGCTCCTGCCCTAATTGGTTATTATAGGTCATTTTGGTATTTAGTTTTAAAAATAAATTAATTTGGTACCAAGGTGCATTTAGTAAAATAGCGAGATATTTACAGCTCATGTGGTTTTATTTAAATAAAAAATGGTAAGGTAATGCAATCATCTTTGGTTATAAAGTGATGGATGAATTGAAAACATTTCTGAATCAGGTCAATGGTAGTGATGATTAGTGCATTGTTAATCAAGTTGCTGAGATTGCTATCAAAAGCTTTATCTCTTTCACTCAGACTGGTGAGAGGATCATGAATATTAAACAGATTCAAATAGATCTGCACTCATGTAATATGGAGCACTACAAATGAAAAGGCTAAATGAACCCAGACTGTGACTTTATGCACTGATATATCTCTTAACCAAAGAGGAATGTCTAATCCATTTCTATACTTGTATGAGGCTACATACATTGCAGGAATACAAAGGCGAAGTATTTCATATGTTCATTTTATGGGGTAAGTACTTATTTACAGCCCTATCCATGTCAAGAAAAAAATAGTTGTGGAAAAATTTTTCAGGATTGAAACAATAATACTATAGGCCAGATTTTAATTTCTACAACACCAGTAAAAATCCAAATAGTGAACTTGAAACCAGCAGCCTCATCTCAATTACATTGCACCTATTTTATTACTGCTGACTTACTTGAATTTAAGATTTAGGCCAATGTACAGTTTAATGATATGTCTGGAATCCTTTAAATCACTTCAAACCTTAGAGGAGATACAACAATTACTGTATGTAATCACAAATGTATGATGCAAATATGTGGACAGTGGAGGCCTGAAACCTGCACACATGAAGGTATGTGCTTAACTGAGTGCTCCTGAGAAACTCCATGGATGTTCAGCTGGATTAACCAGGGACACAAAGCTAAACTATTTCTCTTTTGCAGGCACAAGGCCTTCACTAAAACCGGTTCTTTGTAATCAAATATACAACAAAAATCCCAGATGAACAAAACAGAATGAAAAATCTAACCTCAGGCTTGTGTCTATTTGGTAAGTAATATGTTAGAAAGAAGCCAGAACAGAGCAGATGTCAGCAGCTGTCTTGCCAGGGAAAGACACAGAGTCTAGACTGAGTTCTTTTAAAGCTGATTTATATAAGTTTAGAGGCTTCTTAACCTTACATGAGTGTAGAGCATGTACCTTTGCAGTTCAGCAGTCTGTAGTGCAAACAGACCCTCAGGTTGTCTCAGATGTGTTGCTTTTCCACAATCAATGAAGTAGGAATTCAAACCTACTCATGACTGCTAACTATGAGAGGTAAATTCTTATAAGGTCACCATTTTAGAGAAAAGAATTAGAACTGAGACTCAGTGAGGTAATAGCAATGCAGTCTGAGATAGTCACCTATCTAAGGAGTAGTTTTCAGTACACTGTGGTCACTGGTAAAAATACTCTTTTTATTGGTATATAGTTTAAGGTATTTATATAGAATTTACAGTTTTTTTTTTAATGCCAGTAGCAGAAATACTGAAACTTTAAAAGTTCTTGAAGGTAATGCTTGTTTTGCACCTGCACCACAAAAACAAAGCCATTTTGAAGAGGAAGAATGTACACAGACAGATTACATAGGAAGTGTGTAACTGTACTCAAACTCATGTAGTATTAGACTAGCAGGGCTTTAAAACAGCGTAATAAAACCATTACTTGTCTTTGTATTTCACACACAACCATGGTTTCCTCTGTACAGCACATACAAATTAAAATATATGGCACTGAAAATACTAGATCATAGCTTCTGAATCTGAAAATTTACCTTTTAATCTGAGAGAGGCAATAAATGAAAAACATCCCCAGTCAAAGCTGATCCTGCTGATTTATGTAGACCACCCTGAGCACAGCGCAAGATGGAGACCACCAAAGTCACTTGTCACGGTTAAACTACAGTGAGTCACAGTCCTGCATCCCTCTGTGTCTCTCTCCTGTTTAGTCTCTTCCCAGCACAGACTCTGCCATTAATGACCCCCCTGCCTGCTGGAGCAGTTTTGTTGCACTCCAACGTTGTACTGTGTGAGCACATTCCAGACTGGAAAAGTAAACACATTAAAAAGCACCATAGCTCTCTCATCACCCCCTCGACATCAGGATTTTTTATCTTTTATTCTCAGGGAAGACCATGCTAAGGGGTGGAATTTATACTTTGATCTGAAGAAGCTGGGATTCCCAGAAGAGCTGATCTCTTTGAGGATGGAGACACATTGTGGGTGAGTGGTCAGGAAAGCTCTGTCTTCCGTAGTCCTAACTTCAGTTTTTATCTTTGACTCTAGAGAGCTCAGTGGACTGGAGATCTCTTGGGAGGTCATCCATAGTAGCTTAGGCTAATCTGATGGATGGCTTTGAAGTTGAGGAGTAAGACCTTTAATATAACCAGATATTCAATGAAGAGTCAGACAGGCATTATTGTAGCTTGTCTTTTTAAGTCAGATTCTAAATTTTAAATAGCTGGAACTATTCAGGTAACCTCTTTGTTGGCAAAGCCGCTGTGACACCAGAGCTTTCAATGAATTTGCATTTTTTTTTTACCAGGACTGGATGTGGCCCAAAGCATGCCAATTTTTCCCCCAGCGATTTGAATTCTAGATCTGAATCAACCAGCAGGGCCTCATTCATCTGCATTCCCTCCCTTTCACCTGGTAGACTCTGTTCTAATTGTGGCAAAATTGTGTCACTGTGCACCTGAACCTTGAAAAAAACAAAGACACCTAAAAATGAATCAATAAAATGATGAAAATAAAATGCAGTGAGTTTTCTACACATAAGATGCATTTCTGAGAGTGTTACAAATGCAGTACAAAATAAAAAGAAGACAAAAATGCAGGCTTTAGCACTTTAAACCCCTGTGCTGAAAAGCCCTCTGTCCTTACTGCTGGCTCCTTACTAGCTGTTAGATGACTGAAATCAGTCAATCTCACTGTCTTGTGTGATCTTTATTATGGGAAACACCACAACCATCCCTGTAACTGCACATGAGGAGCTACACTTACCATTATTATATATATATATAATAAAATATGGTTGTTATTTTTTGCCTGATTCATCCTGGTGCCTCACTTACTCAGCAGTTTAAATCAAGGTGAACTCTGCTAAAGTTGGCAGAATTAATGCAGTGTGAAACTGATGAACATGAATGGGAGGAAGTGTGTGCCCAGTCTAGAACATGCTAAATTAACATTTGTGTGCTATTCTGCCTGGAGAACACTTCTGGCTCCTAAGTGCTGAGGTATTTGAAGTCTTACTGTAAATCCTCAGAGCAAGAGCTGGCTTACATTTAATCAAAGTGTGGAAATAGATCTTGAATACAGAAGCAGCAGTATGTAGGAGGAAAAGGAACGGAGGGAGATTGTGTGACAGTTCCTCAAGGCAGCCACGACCATCTTGGGTATTTCTGGTTAGAGCTGTGTTTTAATGTGTCATTATTTTAAATCAGCATATTTCGTATATTTGACTAGGAAAAAGCTCAAAAACCCCTGTGTGTCCTGCAGAGGGATCTTAAAAGATGAAGAACAAAATACTCACAAATCTAAGCTGAGAAGAAGGATTATTAGAAGATGCAGGAAGTTGACATTCAGTCAAATTACAGCCCTACAGACATTTCAGAATGTCTTTGAAATCACTACAGTCATAGGAAAATGAAAGAGTAGCTAGAGAATGTTGATGGTGCTGGATCAGCTCTGTATCTATGCAACTGAATTTAAAAAAATCTGTAATTACACTTAGTCCATAGATCATTAATTTAAAGATGTCTGCAGGAAAGGTATTTCCTTTGCCAGTGACATTCCTGCCAGTGACATTTGAAAAAAGTCCAAGTCCACCATCAAGGACATAGAATTAGAAACAACTTATTCTACCATTCTCAAAGCAATGCCAGTGCTGTTAAACAAAGATGTTCCATAATTATTTCACAAGATGTTACACAGTTATTATAGTCTATCATTAAGCATCTTTGGACTAAAGGTAAAATCTGGCATAAAATAACAAAACTCCATGGAAGGAATGAAACTTGAATGACTGAGAGCTGAAGTTATATATTTACTTTCCAAATTGCATATTGCTTAAGTAAATCTGATTCATTCTCAGGGACCAAGTTCCACTCACAGAGAAAAGTCTGAATTTTTTATTTTTTCACACAGAAACAAATGGCATAACTAAAGAAACAAACAGCATAACCCGGAAAAGTAGTTATGTCTCTTAAATATATATATAGTATATAAAAATATACTGCTCTTCAATTTCAGAGGGAGCACTTTCAGAGGAATTGGCTTCATAAAGGTGAAAGATTGGATGTAATGAGTGGCACTACCAAACTTCAGGAGATCATGGTTTTTTATGACATATTAGTATTCAAAAGATAAAGGACACCTGTGAAACGCCTCGAATACAGTGGCATATGCTAGTCAATCTTTCTGAAAAGGATATGCCCAGCAGTGCAGCAAGACAAATGATTTTTAATAGTTTCTTTGGATGGAAATGTCAAAAGATTATTCTACATAATGTAGTTCTAAAACTTTGCTTAAAAATAGGCATGTAAAAAGTTCAGGGCTTTATGTAGCTTATGACTTGGCCAAGTCATTGTACTCTGAGAAAATGAATGACAGTTTTATTCTAGTTCAATATCAATTCTTTTCTAGTTGCATCAAAAAGAAGGAATTCATTTAATTTGAAAGGAATTTTCAAAGAATATTCTTAAGTATGCCACAATGTCAAAGGAAGTATGGTGTTTAATTGTTCAGTGTCCAAAAGTTAGTAAAACTGGAAAAGTTCTTTCTTTTTATCTGGTGTTCAGACCCTTGGTTTGTGAGCTTCACAGCTGACAGATTTGGGGGACAGCCATCTCAACCATTAATGCATCCTCAGCCACCTTGGCACCAGATTCAGTCTTTTAGCAATAAAGAAGCATTTGCTGAAGTTCCATTGCTCGACTTGCTATGAGCACCACCATTTTATTACTGTTTTCTCTTTTGAACATTGTTCATTATTTGTTCATCATTATCTGTGTTTGTAAACATCAGATTGTGCTCTTCTTCTTCCCCGCCTATAGCTTTTTTGTTTCCTTTTCAGTACCTCTGTTATGCTCTCAGAGGGGTTGTGTGAGCACACCTTTGATGGCAGCCTTCTTGCCACGGGAGTCTCAAATGCACTGCTTGACTTTGATCTCACTTCCACTTGTACACAGGAAAAGCAGTCATACTATCTACTCTTCAATTCCAAACCGATGTGACATGCAGGGCCCCAAAGCTGTGTGATGGCTCTTCTACAACAGCTGCTTTGCTGGCTGGATCCTCAGCACTGTGTTTGCAATAACTCTGCTGCTGCTGGGCATTTCTAGGGACGCTGTGGCCAAGTGCTGAGGGCTGTGATGGCCTTTACTGGTCCTGTGCAGCCTCTCTGGGGTGTTCCCCTGCCCATCCCATGGCTCAGGTCCCCAGGGCCACCCATCCTGGCCCCAGTGACATGGCAGCGTTGCCAGCCTTCAGCTCCCACAGCCAGTCCCTGGGGCTGCTGGACACGGGGCTGGGGCTGTCCTGGTGCCCCCAGGCTGCCTGGGGGACACACTCTGGCTGCCAGGTCTGCTCCTCCTCCCTGGGGCATTCCCACTGCTCCCAGCCCCCTGGACACGCCTGACCTGCACACTCGGAGTGATTTGGATTTCAGGGCTTAAAGAAAAGTGCAACTTAATTCCCAAACTCTCCTTCCCTCTTTCCAAGCTTTGAGGTGTGCCAGGAATGCACAAAGGGCCTAGTAATGGATGTGACTGAACAGCAGAAAATGCCACAGGGGAAGGTGGGTTTGCAGTAAAATGAACGAGAATTGAAGGAAACAACAAAAGTGCCTGACGTCTTCAAGTCACAGATCTGAAGGCAGGGCTGTGGCAGTGGGTACCCCTGCCCTGGCACTGCCTGTCTGCCTGCTACAGCTCTCTGAAGGAGGTCAGAAGATCTTAGAAAGCTTTCTCTTCCTTGAGTCCAAAGCTAGTTTTTCCTGATTGTGTTTTATGTATGTGTTCTACATGAATGTATCCATTGTGTACTCTGTGCTCTTGGCTCCAGGAGAACGCAAAAGTAGACAACAGTAGATAGATGAAAATTCTATCTAGTTCCTCAGGATTCTTTCTGTCCCTTTGTGGATCTCTGGACAGGATAGCTAATGCTGACAAGGTATCTGGAAAAGCAGCAAACAGCAGCTCTCCTCTCTGACTCCCAGCTGTGCTGCAACCCTGCTATGGAGCACACTGGAGAGAATCTGCATTCTCAAAGACAGACCAATAATATTTATAGAGCATTTTGTTCCTCACCCCTCCTGTTTTGCACAAGAAGCCAAACAGCCTGTAGATGAGGAAGAACTGGAGGCAGAAGCCAGAAAGCAGCAGCCAAATGGGAAAGCATGATCTCCCAGTATGGACAATGCAGCACTGCTGTTAAATAAAACCCACAATGATACCTGTCCCCAGCACTAAAACAGCTAATAATGAATGGGCAAAGAAGAGGCAAATCGGACCATGTATTGAAATTCTGTGGAACACCACAATGAAATTATTCTTCCAGGATCCAATTCCACTTGTGAAAGCAATCAGACCCCATTTTCAAACAAGGACTATAACATTTCCTTGATCACGAGAATACATTAATATTATTCTATTTTTTTAACCAAAGCTTTAATAGCCCATATATCTTACCCCAAAACAGGGTTCAGCCTTTGAGCAATTATTTTCATTAGCAGATGATGTCATCTCATCAGTAGGTATTTGCTGAGCATCAACAAAGTGAATAGTTTACAAAAGCTGGAATTCTTAGTGTTAAAGAAAGTGTAGAACTGAGGGCTTTTCTTTTTTCTCCCACAGCACTGGCAATACTTTCAAACGTCTGTTTAATCCATTCTGTCAGCAGTCTCATGAGCTGATGCCTCTGCTTTAGGTTTGTTTTGATTCTTTGGCCAAGCCTTAAAGCTTCGTGGTTTTTGATACAGCACTGAAAGAAAAGCTTTAATGCTTGTGAATGTTGACTGCATGAAGTAAATAATGTGAGGGATGTTTAAATGTCCTCATTTTTTATTAAGCCTTCCAATCACATAAAGCTGAAGGTAAAGAAAAGTCACATGAAAAGGAAATAATATCCTATAAAGTGAAAATATACTTTCTAATCCTCATATCTCACATCCAGAGTCTGTTTCCATGCAATGAGAATAGTTATCCTGATGCTCATACCTCACTATTTCTAAAAATTAAAATAATTCAGTCGGTCTGCTGCTCTAAGGATATACATTCACCTTTTATTGCAAAAAAGTAAAAGTTGCAAAGGGTGAATAGTTCATCAAGAGGGAATGAAAAACACTCATACTTAATGGATAAATTGAGATCAGAATTAAGTTGGGAGACTCAATATTTTAGGAAGTCTCGGTGTTCCTCAGCAGCACAAAAGGTGTACTTTTGAACACATGGTTTGCATCTCTTCAGTTAAGTCAAAAGAACTTAACTGAAGAGAGATTCAAAGTGGGAGGGAGTATTTGGAGAGGAAGAAGACTATTGTGACATGCAATGACAAATGTGTTTTAAAAAAACCCTCATGAGAAACCTTACACTTCACAATTTGTTAAGTTGTGGGTGCTGGGGTCCAATAAACACCTGGCAGAAATGCTGAACCAAGGACATCATCAACAAACAGCAAAAACCATCGTCATGAACAAATCTTGGTTAACTTCTCTGGCAAGTTCAAGGTGAACAGAGAAGTCCTAATTTTCCTGATGGGGAGTAAAAGATAGAAACAATTAAAGATTGTCAGCATTTGTAAAAAGTGGCACAGAGGGGAAAAAAAAAAGACATGTTTAAAAAAAAGTGGGCACAGATTTAAGCCTAATGACAGGAAAGGAGTCACCGTATCTCTGGGGGTTTGAGATGATGACAGTGACAATTGTTGTGCCTTCCCAATGGGAAAGGAACAAAAAGAATATTTTAAATACCGTTTTTAGAATTTCTGTTCTATAATTTTTATTTGCCTCCTTTTTCTTTTTTTTTTTCAGCTGAAAGGTAAGGGGATATTAGGAGGAGCGAAGTACAAAAAGTAATTTCCTCATACATCACTCTAGCTTTGCTTTGGGGTGCATAGGGGAAGATGATGGTTTTCTTGTGATGGACCATTTCTTTTCCTCTGCGTCTCTCAGAAAGCTGAAATTTTATTTAACTTACATTCTCTGCAGCTGATGGTTCTGCTCTGACACATCTTTCTATTTCCACAGGCCTTTCCCAACAGTCCAAGGGGTTAATAGAAATCTATTAAATGCCTTTAAAATACATTTCACATGTTGTTGTGGCTGTTTCCTGGTGTGAATCTCTTATTATTTTACTGAGCCTTTTAGACATCAGCTGCTCCCCTTGCACTGAGCATTTGTAATCCCTCTGATTTGCCTGTGTCCCTGGCACAGCAGTTAGATTACTGAACCTTGGGGTTTTGTCTTGTTTTATACATGACTTACAAATTCCAGAAGTTAAATATTGCAGCTGGACCAAAATGGGTCTGATCTTGCTTTTGCTGGTGGCCAAGACACATTCCCTGCAGTGACAGGGGACCCAAGAAGGAAGAAGACAGAGTGTGGGTTTGCAGAGCTGGCATCCAGAGCTGGTTGCTCAACAGAGGAGGATCATCAGAAATGTTTTTCTTGTTTTATTTTAATTCTAGTTATTATTTTTTTTTTAAACTTTATTTGCTTGAAGATCTCGCCACAGCTGCTCTGCTCTTGCTCGCCCTCTGGCTGCTCTCAGCTGCCGCACAGCAGCGCCTGATTCACACCCCAGCGGACTTTTCCATCGGAGCCTCGTATTGCTGCTCATTCCCATGGAAAACAACGCGCGCACCGCGGCATTACATTTGCACTTGACATGCATCTTAAAAAAATATTCTGAAATACTTTTACTGGCTTACACCGCAGATAAAGCCTGGCTTTGCCTGCCCTTCTCATACATGGGCTGAAGTTCGTGGAAAACACAAGGGTTGTTTCACTTTGGTGGGTGTTTAGGAGGCTCCTGGACCTGTAGGATGAAAGAGTACTTAGGATGTAAAGAAGGGACAGGATGCAGCGAATTAAGAGTAAGAAAAAAAATATCTGTCATGTGGAATGTTCAAAGGGTTTTCCCACAGCTTCCGGGATGTCTCTATATTGCCCTGTTTCTGCACTGAAGATATTAGATGTGATTTGATCCACAGCCCACTATAGTTTCCATACCTTCACTGTACTTGGAAAAATTAGGTTTGAAAGCTTTAAAGTTCTTTGTACTCAAGTCTCAGTTTACATATGAGGTCAAGAAGAAACCTTTGAGAGCAGAATTTAGAGTGGTTTTGTTTATTTGTTAGTTTTAAACCAGGAAATTACAGTAAAACAATGATATTGAGAGGAAAGATAAATAAAAGGGAAGACTGATGAGTAACCACACAGTCAATGCAGTAGTAAAGGGTCCCAGGTCTGTCAGAGCACATCCCATCGTGGAAAAGCCAGGTGATGTTATGGTCTGAGCAGCTGAGATTCTCTGCTCCAGATGCTCACATGCACAAAAGGTTTAACAAGCTGAGTACCTTTCTTTACCTATTTCCATTGCTTTATCATTATTTTTTCTTGATAATAAGGACCACATCTTGCTCTTCTGTGTTATCATGAGAGAGAGAGAAAAGAAATACTAATTTCTACAGATTTTTAATCAAGCCCTTGATCTGAATTTATCATTGTAGCTCCAGCAAAGCTTCTACTAACTTTGAGTGCAAGACACAGTGTAGAGATATATAAATACTGTACATTTAGAGAGTAAGACTCTACTTACTAAATTTAGTGTTTCATTTATGCATCGATCCAGACATCTCAGTTATGCCCAGGAAGTCATAAAATTTACTTCCCTCAAATAGCAAGGTACTGTTTTTCCTACGGAGTTAGTGTTGCATAAAGAAACAGCTCACAAGCAAGGGCAAAAAGACAGCCTATGTACTGTAATAGATCTTTACTCATCTTTAAATTGTACTGCTAAGCTTTGCAAACATAAAAGGCAATCTTCACAAATAGGACATCCTGAGAAACAGTTATGTTAACTCGGTGCCCCCAGAAATCTTCATTCCTAGGTACCTTATTATTAGTTGATACCACCATGCCCTGTGAAATGAATGCTGTGGTTCATTATCTACTTCCTGAAGCATCTTTAATACAGACAAAAACACTCACATGTTGCAAATACATGGGTTATGTAAATAAGTTTGATCATAACAATTTTTCTGTTGTTACCATCTCTGTTTGCAGAACATCAAGATCTTGAGTACAAAATCAGGTGTTTTGTCCCTGACCTTAGTGGGGAAAAGATCTCACCCAGAGCCTTTCACTCTTAGGGTATCTAAAAGATTCTGTGTGTGAGCCAAAGCTTCTGAGGCCACTGTTAAGACTGTGCTTTTCTGCTCCTCATGTTTTCTCTGGCTTTTGCAGAGAAGGTTCATGCACTCTTTCCTGCTTTTCTGTATTAGGACAAGATTTTCTTTGCTTGTACTTTGCTGAAGAAAAAATGGTTAATTTTCTGCCAGGGCAAAGGTCAATGTTTTCTGTCTTCTTCAATATTCCCAGAAGATTTGTGCTTTCATAAACCTACTGATCCTGATTATTCAAAGCATTTTTCTGGTCTCAGTATACCAGTTTTAGCAAGTTTTCCAGAATGTATTCTGTTGAGTAGGCAAGTTGCATATAATGTAACTTTTCCTCTGTAGATATCACACCACTTCATCTGATGCTTCCTACTTTCACTGTCACATTTTCTGACTTTTAAAATATGGAGGTAAGAGCTTAAAGCTGTAGTTTATTATTCCACTTACAAGGAGCAGAGCAAAACAGAACATTTCACTAGAGCCGTGCTACTTTTAAGTTCTGTCTTTTGGAATCCATTAAATGATCCATGTTTGGCATTAAGGATGCACAGGAATTACACAGCAATCCTCTTGTCCTGGCAGCCCTAGGAACGACTTTTGTAGCCAGGAAGGGACATGTGCATTCCTGGATCTGTCATGGGGTGGGAAGGGATTAAAAATGTCAATTCAACAAACTTTTCTGACGGCCAGGGAATGTCGGGGGGGGGGCAGTGACCATCACACTACGTCCCTGAACAACAGGGCATTTTGGTCGATATTGATTCTTTGGTTGAAGTGCTGCATTTGTGTGCAAGTCTGAACAAATGGAACAGGAAAACTGAGTCTCTGAGCATTTCACACACAGCCCCAGCCTGTCCACATCTCCCTGGTGCTACTGTCTTTCCAAAAATATTTTACAAAAACTCCCTTGCTCTCCAGGGCAACTCGTGATCACAGACATGACAAAATACCAAATGTGGCTTTCCAAATTTAGCTGGAGGCACTCCCACTCATTTGCACCACTTGCTTTGGTGCTTGTACCCCTGTATCAGGGTCACCTCCCAGGAACTGTCCCCTCCCGTTCATGCCTGAGCCATTGCTTAGCTCATATTCACTCAAAAAACCCCAAAAAATGAAGCAGTACTTGAGCAAGTCAACCTTACTTGGGGCCTCAAGGGAGCACTTACAACTTTGTGGTAATTTAGATAGCCTAGTGTGGGATGACAGTGGCAGAGAACATGTCATATAACAATATAAACCAGCCAATTCTTGTGAGAGCAGAAGGCACATTCTCTCATTAACTTTGACTTTATAAATGAAGACTTGATAAAAAAATATTTTTACATGCTTTAGGTGATTCAATTAAAGTCTGACAGGAACATTTGCTATTCTGTGTTAGAGTAATGAAAGCAATTTTTATTTGAAATTTCTGATAAAGATGTGAAGGTACTGTTCTGAGGTGTTTTTTTTTCCTAAAAGTCTTATTTTAGAAAACAATTACTAAAATCAAAGTCTGTTTTCTCCTTCAAATCCACTGGGGTTAAAATAGATTAGCATTCACTTAGTTCTCATTGTATACCAAAAAGCTGAACACATTCTCTCTCAAACAGCGGGGGAAAAGTGAAAAAAACACAATTTAATTACAGTGTTAGTGTTAAACCCAAACTAGTTAGGAATGAATAAGTATTTCTGTTGAAATTCTCTGGGTTCAGAGATTTATAACTTGGTGATAAGATTCTCCTCGGGCAGAATCCCACTGCACAAACATAGTTTGGAAACAAAAGATAGATATTTTTTAGAAACTGAGATGTAATAACTGCTAAAACAGCAAATGAGAATCATATTAATTTTATTGCAGTTTCATGATTTCAGATCCATTTTATTATCAGAGCAGGAATTTTAATTTCTCTATGGGCTTTCTGTGGCACTCAGCATTGACTCAGCTGCTGAAAATTGCATTGCTCCACTGAAGTCAGTAGACCAATAGTGTTTAAGCTGCAAATTTAACACAGACTTCCAGAGGTATCTGACTCCCAGATCCTCAAGTGGCTTCTGAAAATCCCAGATGTTGTAATATCCTACTGATGATGTGGCCTTCGCATTTTGTCGAACAAGTACTCATTCTTGAAGAATCTGCAATGTGGGATTTCTCTAAAAGGAGCTTCAGTTATTTTCTTTTTATTTTTGTTTGTTTGTTTGTTTGTTTTGTTTGTTTGCTTTTTTGTTTTTCCCCTCAGGGCAGGGTGGACAACCTTACCTGGTATATCCTTGTTGCTGAGGAGACCTCCCAGCACAGAAGGGAATGGAACCTGCATTGCAGTCCTTCAGGAGGAGCTCTGGCCAGCCAAGCAATGCTTTTTCAGGTAGGGTCTTCCTTTAGAAGGCAGATGTGAGATGGCATTTAGACAGACAAACACCTAAACTGCATAGACTCTGAAGCAGATGGGTCACTATTAAGATCTATGTATACAAATAAATTTAACACAACAGCAATACATGTGCTATTTTAAAATTATAAGCCTGCCCATTTCTAGAAACTTGCAAATATTGGAGCAGTTTCCAAACTTTCAATTTTGAATTATGCACCTGGAAAAACCAACACTTTCCAAAAGTGGCAGGATCCTTTGTTTGAGGCAATATAGTTCTCCTACATAGGGAAGACATTTTTCAGCAGTTCCAATGCACTGTTACTCCATGCCATTTTCACACTCTCTGCCTAAAAAAAGAAAGAAATAACCTGGAATAAATGGAATACATTTTGGTTCTCTGGACTCATCTAGTTGAGCTGAAGTGCAGAGAAATAAAGATTAGATCAGATTATTACTATTTTAAGAGTTATTAACATTTTAAATAAGTAACATCAGCATGGTTCATCAGGAGCTGAGGAGCTAATTTTGGTTCTGGCAACTGTGGAGTCAGCCTAAAGAAACCAGTGAAAGATTGTTCCCTTCAACAGCACAGTCCCTTCTATAGAAGGGCAGAAAGAGAAAGGGTAACCCATCACACCAATAAATTCTACAGCCTCCTTCTTCTCTAGGCCATTTTTGTGTAAATCTCTGCAAATTTGAAAGGGCTCCCTCTTTTGGGGTCCTGGAGGAGACTGGAAACCCTGCAAAGAGCCATTAAGAGGTTTGTTTCCTGCCTTGGAGGGTTGAGTGGGAGGGATGACACCCATTCCAGTGTGAGATAGACTGGACTTGTCATTCCCTAACAAGTCTATTTAGGCTCGACAGAAGTTGATGAGCTAATTATGGCTCATTAGACGTAGAGGAGTCTATATTTAAGCTCATTTGGGGTTGGTATGGGAGAGTTAATAATGTAGGTGGAAGTAGAGGGAAACTGCTACGGCTGCAGAGAATTCTGTTCTAAACTCTGTAAGATTTCCAGATAATCCCTGAAGCAGAGGGGGAAGGCAAGGTGAACTCTCATTATAAAACTGGAAAAGAATGGTGTTACTTCCCTGGTTCCCCTCTTTCCAGAATTTAAATGAGAAATAGTCTAGAAAAAAAAAAAAAAAAAGCATAGAACTAAGGCCATCCTCAGAAAATTATGCCAATTATGTTTGGATACCCTTCAGGCTGCTGGAAAAAGAGCAGGTTCTCTGAGAAACACTGTAATTTTTATAGCTCTACTGAACTACATTAAAAATCTTCCCATTCAAAATACCAATATTCTGTGTCAGAAAAGCCTGACACAAATGCTTTTAGCATTCTTGTATAACTTCAGAAATATTTCATCTTATCACTGCATACTACAGAACCAGTATTTTCATGTTTTACTTATAAAAGGGGTTTTGCTGGGTTTGGCCTTTTATAGTCTTCCATTTTCCACAGGAAAAAAAACTTTCTCCTTTTTAATTTCCATACCAGGCAAGTTGTCTATTGAGGCAACCACATAACTATTTGATCTTGTGTTATTCTCTGAGTGTTCAACATGTCTGCACTGCAAGTTTCCAATCCTTTCTGAGAGCCACAGTTGTTGGGTTTTAAACATCCATCCTCCTAAATGCTCACTAAACAGTAGCATTCAAGAAGTATTATCAAAGTGAACCAAAACAAAATAGATCTGACTAAGCAGTAGCAAACCACACTGCATCTGAGCTGGGTGTAGCTGCTGAAAAAGGTGAATGCACTCAAGTAGTCAGGATGAGTTAATTTAAGAGGGGCTGTGTTGATTTCTGTGTTTTCAGATCCCCTGTGCACCAAACTCATGGTGCCCACTGCACCTCTCCAGGCTTCTCTGCATGACACCCAGAAGCTGCACACAGCTCAGTTTTACCTCATTTTACAGCATGACTTCATATGATGTTACATCAACTGCACAAATGACAAAATCTGGAAAATTTAAAATAAGAACCTGGCCTTAATTTGCAGGATATTCTGTTCCCTTTTCAGAGTGTGTGAGTGTTGGCTTCTGAGTAGTTTTTATTTCTAGATGAATAATTTCAACAGATATATTTTATCACTTGATTCTTGAGTGAGGTCACACATCCTATAAGTACAAGATATATCTAGACATTTGTGCTTCTCCTTTCTCTTGAGCACTGCACATTTAGGGAGTTTTTCTTTTTTATAATCTCTCATTGTTTTGATAACTGCTATACTGCTGTATTTGATGTGGATGTCCTCAAACAGATTAATTTAAACAGGTAGAAGTCTATAAGCCACTGTTTCAGGGTTATCAAATAATTTCTGGTGGAATTGTTTTTTCTGAATGAACAAGTTGAAGAGTGTGCAATGTAGGTGATTGCTCTTGTTTGCAACTTTAACCCTTTACAAAAGTGTATTAATTTAAAGCTATAAAAGCAAGTGTCAGAGATTGTAGAGAATCATAATGTAGAGAAATAGATATATTTCATGCTTTTTGTGCTGTTTGTTATTTGTGTTTATATTACATACTTATTCACAGTTTCTTAAAAACAAGTGAGGAAGATTTAAGTTTGAATTTGTTCACAAAATCCACCATTATGCTGCAATATCATAGGAATTTTAATAAACATCTCAAGTGAATGACTGAGTTTCCTCTGCCAGCTTGCAGGAAACACAAAAAGACATCAAATCATATTGCTACAACTATGAAAATATGCAGTTTTTTTTTACTAAGCATGCTTGGTGTACATTACAAACTATCCATACATTCAGGCTTATTTCCTGTTCCTTTCTTATAGATCTGTACATCATCAATAACATTGCAAATAATTTCCCTACATTTATAGACTAAACTAAAATAAAAATGCATACCAAAATACAGATAATTCTCCCAAATCAAGGATTTTTAGTGCTAAAGCATTCAGCAATGCATCTCATTTAATCAGGTATTTCTCACTCTTCCCACTTGTATTATTAAATTTATATGCAAGCAAATTAATAGTGAAATTGGTGGTTTTCTAATCTATTTCTGAATTTTGAGAGAAAGGTTTTCTTAATTTATTATGTTGTGGATATTCTGTAATCTGGTGTATGTATAAATTATCTAATAAGGAGCTCAGTATTTTGAAGGTGTCTTATGATATGAAAAAATGGCCATCTTTTGAAATTATGGGATGTATTATCACAATGCCAGACTCTAATCTGCTACCAATTTGTGTCAGCTTTCTGCATTCAAAAAGGACTCAAATCCTCTCTAAAAGTAGGAATCAGCTGAAGGTTTGTCTTGGCTTCATGAGCCCACTGCAATTAGGCAGCATGTGAATGTGTGCCATATGCATTTATTGCTCTTCTAAGCATGTGTTACTTTGATGTGTTAGGTTAGAAATCTAACTCTTTTTCTCGGGCAGCCTTCCTCCTGGGTCTTTATACTGCTTAGCAGTTGAGTCCAGACTTTGAAACACAGCCTAATTTAGAGGCGGATGCTGCAGCTGCTGCTGTCATTTCAGCTGATTTTTTTTCCCCTTTGATGTCAGCTTAGAGTCTCGGTGGCTGCATCGGTCCCGCAGCCGCCGCGATTCGCCGAGCGGGCACCACAGCATCTTAAAGGTCTCTTCGCCTTTAAATCTAATTTGGGGAGCTTGAGTCTCTCACAATGCACTGTTGGTTTAGTGAAACGCTGAGTTCTCACTGAGTATGTCCTTCCTGATCTGGAGGAGACATAGAAATTGCTTAGAGTTATGTTTAATGCCTGACTAAATGCTGATGGTACAAGAAGAGGGATTGTTTTTTTTGGCAGAAGGAGGATGGGATGCCTTGCCCATTCTGCCCCATCCTCTGCATTAGCAGCTCTACATTACAGAATGAACTTTTTCCTCTGAAAGTTGCTCTCTCCCTTTCAAGACATTATATTAACTGTATTTGTCCCCTTCTCCATAATTTATATCCGCAATGATAATATGTGCAAAGACATTCCACCTCAATTCCTCTTGTTGTTGGACCTTCCTTGGCTTTCCTTTCTGCTTTCTCTTTCTGTGGCTGACATGAACTCAAGGAGTGCAGGAGCTTTGATCCTTTCTGATGCCTTTGCAGAACAATTTCTCTCAGTGCGGTTCCCTTGCTCAGGCCAAACCCTGCCTTCAGATGCGCATGCATTTTCCCATTGATTCCAACGAGCCTCAGCCTTCTGAGGCCCCTCTTTGGCTTTTAATCTTTGCCTTAAAAGATATAGACAGATAGTAGTTGTGTAACCCCTTTTAATAACTGAGATCCTTGGTTCCTTTACTGTTTTAGCTGCTTTTTCTCTATTGAAATGGTGCTCCCTGTCACGCCACAAAAAAAGAGCAAAGCCCCATCCAGATTCATTCGTTTAGACATTAATTCTGTACTTTTATTTCCTGATTTTACTTCTATTATAGCTACTTTTCTCTATACAAATTACATTTTCTCAAAGATGAAATGAAGTATTTTAGTCTTTCCTGCGCATTCCCTGTTATTTCTATATTTTCTCAAAACAACATTTTGGGTAGGCTATTTTTTGCAAGTTTTTTTACTCTCACAATAATGGGAGTGGTTATTTTTTTCAGGTTTTATACTATTAACAAATAAAAAAGACAAAGTGGGCTAGAATGAAGCAATTTTGAAAGGGGTTTAAAATTTAGTAAAATGAAAGAATTGAATGTTTGGATTCTGAAATATCAAGGATTCTTAATGAGACTAGTGATACTAAGCAAAGGCAATAAAAATCACAAGGATTTTCAATAAGCATAGTTTTTACAGAAGTAAATTTACTCATTTGAACTTTTGCAATTTTTACAGAAGTGAATTTACCCAGTATTGGTACTGATAGTACTGGCCATTATTTAAAAATATAAGAGAAAAAAATTCTGATCTGACATCACGTAATTACAGCTATGAAAGACTTTATGCACACAAATTGTCATGTTAAACTCCAGGAACTAAATCTTTGTTTAGGAGCTTTTCAGGCAGCATCCTTAGATTGCTGACTCTTTCTGTTTTTAATGTGGGTTTGACAGTAGAGCAGAGGATTCCGAACATTTTCTTTGTAGTGACAGAAGCTCCTTGCTGCTCAGTCTGTTGAAGAGAGAACCATGTGGAAGTCAAGATATCCTCAATCAAAACTTTAGAAAACATGTTTCAGAACTTGAGAAATGAAACAAAAAGTCTTCACTGCTGGTCAAAAGTCAATTTTGTCTGATTTAATTAAAAAAGAAATTTTAACTGCACAATCAGAAGGCTGTTTACCCTCATGTTTGAGAAAAGAAGGACTCTGTGTGATTCTTCTGCAAGAGCAACTGGATTATTAATTTCCATACACCACCACAGTGATGAAAAACAGAGCAGCTGATATGTACTGTAGTGATAAATGTGATGTTGGAGGTCTGGAGGAATTGTGAGTGTGATGGTAGGTAAAACTTTCACCCTATTGCACAGTCTGCTGCAACAAGACAGGTGAGGAATAAAAACATATGCTGAGATTGCTCAAGTTCCTTTTGTTACACTTTGCTTCAAAACAGCTGGTTGTTTCTGAGAAATTCTGTTTTCATAAAAGACACCACAAAGAGGGAGGAAGGCTCTGCCACAGGGTGAGCCCTGTGAATTTGGAGGTGCTTCAAATAGTGCTCCTCTTGACAACCTGACTTGAAAATGGGGTGAAATTTTATAAGTCTGCAGCAATACCCAAATCACAGCTGTGTGAGCCAGAAAATTGTAAAAGAGGATTCCTGTGCTTCTGCTGAAGCCTTGGCTCTTTGCAGACCCACAAAGCTGGGTAGGCAACAGTGGCCTTTTTTGCAGGGTGTCAGGTGCTGGGAAATGTGTCCAGTGCTGGTTGTGCCACTGAGTAACCAAAAGGGAGAGAGAGTGTTCAGAGCAGAGAAGCATCCTTGCAATAGTGATGTTAGCTCCAGCTAAACCAAACAATAAACAACCACTGATGCATGACAAGGAAAATTTGTTAGAAAAATGATAATAGGGTTGTGTTTCTTGAGAATCTGCTGTTTCACGGAGAATGAAATGCCTTAAAATAAATCTGATTTCAACATTTTTAGAGTCTAAGTAATTCTGGTTTAAAAATACACATGATGATTAAATATACATATAATGAGTAGTAGTCAAGACAAAGTATACTGCTGGGAAAAATCCAAATGTTCATATTCTGAAATCCTATACAAAATGAAATTACTATGTTCTATTCTGCTGCAATCTCAGGCAAAATTATCTGTATTTCGTGAAACTGGAACATAAAAACCATCAGGAATTGGCTTCAGCAAGGTGTGCAATAATTTCCATTCTTGATGATGTCTCAGGAGTTGCCCAGAGCCTTGAGAGATCAGCCCTAACGAGAAAGCTTATGACCTTACCATATCAGGGCTTCACAACAGTCAAAATCTAGCTTGACCTTCAACAGTAAACCAGGTCCCTCAGGCTAAATCCTAACAAGTCTTGCCTTCTAACCAAGGCAAAAGGCCAAAAATGCTTATCCAGGGAGCAGCAATAGAGTTGGAAAATGAGGGATTCTTTTTTGTTTGGCAAACATCGTAGTTTGACCTCTGTGTTCTCGCTGTGCCAAGCCATCTAATCTCCAGGAGGCAGTCCTTTTTAATCTGCCAAGTGCCAAGCTGGCTCCGTTCCTGTCAAGACCAGTATGCAGTGCCAGGCATGTGGATTAAGGTTTAGATGTGCAAGATGACAAACCTCTCTCCTAAATCAGGATTTCAGTGAGTCACAACCAATGGTGTGATGCTCCAAGACCCTCAGGACCCGCCGTGAATTGGACTCACTCGCTGAGCACAAGGGCAGCAGGTTTTCAGTTTCCCAGCTTGGGTGTATGGGAGGATGCAGGGAATGTATGGTCTGTGCAATAAATACAATGGAAGAAAGTATAACTAATGCTACACTGGCCAACAGTAAGTAAAAAATAAGAAAAAATATTGTAATAACAGGAAATTACGAATTTTTTTTACATTCTGTTTTTTGTTAGCTTTGATTTTTATTTTTAGACAGTCAGATTTTGAAGAACTGTTTGATAATATAAAAACCATTGAAAGTGATTTTAGTGAGGTTGTGCTAAGAAGGAAAGTTTTTTTCAGTCAGTAAATATTCAATCATAAATTCTTAAAATCTAGCAAATTCATTTTAAGTAGGTAAAACCAATATTTTTTAGCCACTCATGGCTGAAAAATTACATGGAACTTAAGACAGCCACTGTTTTTTTCTGAACAATCTGTCTTTTCTGCTGAACCTTTTTTCCCTTATACTGAGGTAGTTATTTGAATTTTCTCTTTCACTTTGAACAGTGGGTTTTCCCATGTATTAGCTTAAAAATAAGCAAATGAATAAGCCTAACTATTAACCTGCGGAGTAAGAAAATAAATGGCAGCTTTTTTCATTATGCAATACTCTCAGGCACACATTGTGATTCTTGGGGTTAGTGCTGTGCAGGGCCAGGAGTGGGACTCGATGGTTTGTATGCATCCCTTCCAACTCAGAATATTCTGCGATTGCTAACTTAAGGATTTATTCTTTTGAAAAAAGTCCTAAATTAAAATGTGTACATATTTTGTAGACAGTTAAGATATATAGTATTTGTCTCAATATTATTCTCCCTTGGGAGCTATCATTAACCTGTTGGGCCAGAATAAGAGTGTATCTCTTTGTGAAGAATCAAAGGTTTGCTTTGTCTTTACAGTGGTTGGAATGAGCCACCGAGTGTCTATTGCTCATTTGCCTTCATTTGCTTTTTACTAAGGTCGCCTTCAGCGTGGTTAATAAGCAGCAAGATCAGCAGTCACTTCAAAGTGCTTTCACATTCCATCGTTTGTTTTTTCTGCAGTGAGCAAATGGAAAGATGATCTGGTAGAAATCAGTTACATTATGACTCATCTTTTATGTGACCTCCTTGAGAGGCCTTTGGGTAGCACATGGGCCTTCCATACAATTCTACGTAATAGTTGGCTAGCAAAATATCCTTTCCCACACCATTCCCTCAGCAATGCTGAAAAGTCATTAAAGGCTTTGTGTAAAGAAGGCTCCAAACCCAGAGAAGTAAAGTTTCCTCTGATCAACATTTTCTTTTTCGTTTGAGTTACAGAAAAGTTATTTTGCATCTAGACTGGTGTCTTCATGAGGAATAGCTGAACTGACTCAAGATATGGTCTTGATACCATGAAGACTTTGCTTTCTACTGTCAACCAGAAAAAGTCTGAACTGCAAAATTAAGGTCAGATGTCTAAAAGGTACGGAATTTCGCCCTCCTTGCTGTTACACATCATATCTGCTTTCACTGATCCCAAAACTTCACAACCATTGTTTTTCACTGGTGGCAATTCTCTGTCTCTTAAGACTTTCACATTTAGGGTTACTAAAAAAAGAAGCAAGCCCATGGAAAAGAAGCCAAAGTGTCCTGATCCTGATAGGCAGAATTGCCAACATAAGTGCAATTTCTTCTTAAAGGTAACGCTCTTTGATTTACTTTGGTCAATGAACATAGATTTGTCTGCTTCTTTTAAAGTACAAAGAGTACACTCTAGCTCTCTCACAAGGAGGACAAAATATTTTCCTCCCAGACTCACAAGATGCTGGATTTTCTTGAGAGTACCGACAACATTTCCTTGTCGTTCTGACAAGATGCTATGTCCAACACTGCTTGTGTATCCCCTTCTGTTCCCACCTCTTCCCTGAAGCACTAGTGGTGGTCTTGCTGCATGTTTCACAGATGTTTCTTCCACTCAACTCCTCAGTTGTTTTTCAAATGGCTTCTTACAGCAAATGATTCCATGTGTGTATGCTCCTTCCTTTCTGCTGACACCTTTTCTTTCTATAAAAACAATCTGCTGCTGTCTTTCAGATCTAGAGAGACACCATCCCATACCACAGATGCCGGTTTTTTTAGACTCTGGCATTGGTACACATGGTCAGCAGGCAATACCTCCCTCCTGTCTGTTCCTCATGACTAACAATGTTGATGTTTTGTTCTTTCAATCTTATTTCCCTCTGTTACCCTTACACATTGCATTTTTTTTTCTTTTCCTGTTACTCTGCTTTCTTTGTACTAGTGGCCCATATGGGATCTCTTCATCTCTCACTACAGCTTGGAGGAAGAAAACCTCACACACTGTTTTAGCCCCAGTAACTGCAGGCAACTTGTATGCCAACTTTTTCTTGTGCTCAGGAACTGAAAAAAAAATCAGCTTTACATTTTCTTTATACACATACACACACAAGCAAAATTAAATTCACTTTCTACAGCTGCTCACAGTACTGGTTACTGACTGATTCTGAAGAGACATGCAGAGATCAGACGCTGCCATTGAGTTGATTGCCTATTTAGTTTGCATGTGATAAAAGTTGAGGTGAGATTGTCTAGTCATTTCCATTCTGAAAGGTGTTCTTATTTGCCTACAATAATTTCACAATCAAAATTTTTCATATCAAGTCACGACTGACCAAGAGAGGACTGTGATCCAGCTTGCTTCAGCAATTTGTTGATATAAAGACAAATGAAAAAAACCCCACAAAACATCTTGATTCCTCCTTGTAAGTGCATTATTTGAGACCAAACTTATTTGAAATTGCTCTGGTGTGCCTGATGAAATCTGCACAGTGTTTTGCTGAATAAACCCAAAGTTTTGCCAAAAAAACTATTGAACTAGCACATATTACAGAATACATTGCTGTTCACCCTTGTGAATGTATGTACATTGCACATACATATGTATATATCTCAAAGCTGTTTTATGATACAGCAGCATTCACCTAGATAGTTCCTTTTCTATTTTAACTTCCTTTTATCTTTTATAAGCAACAGTACTTTAATGGTTCCTCCCAAAAAGTAGTGCAGCATACAGACAGAACGTTTCTAGGATTAGTACTGGAAAATACTATGCTCTTTCATTCTACAAAAGAATTAAAGCAGGTTATCCACTTAGTTTGTCTTTATTTTCCTAAAACTGCTAAGTTTGTTCTGAGAGAAAATTGAGACAAACTTTACTTTGTCACTGGAAGTGGATTTGGGTTTGGAAGTAGATCAGGGATGGTCCATGACAATCATATCTATAAATGTAGGACAATTTTTGTTCTTTTCAGATGTATGTATCTCCACAGAGAGATGTTTTGATATTTATATGGGCCAACTTTATAAAGAAAAGTGTATTTCTGCTTTCAGTGGAGGAGAGAGAGCGACACATTTTTGGTAGCTGAATCAACACTTTCATTGCTTCCTTTCCTCTTCCAAGTGTAGCATGATAATTTCTCACACTATGCTGGGAAGATGTCCAGATGCAGGAGAAATGCAGCCTCAAAGATTTTCCTTTCCTGGTTCTTTTTTTGTCAATGCCAGGCCACAGCCTTTGGTGTATGGAAAACCACTGAGTCCTGTGCACTCTTCCAGTACCATTACTGATATGTGCATTATGACACGTATCACTTCATATTAGGCTTAGATCTTCCTTTGCCTAGAATTCCTTCAAAGTATTCAAAGCAACAGCATGAAAATTTGGGATTTGAAGGATGAACACTTCTATTCTAAAACTGTGATTTTCTCAGTTTTATTTTGTGCACATAAAAAGATATAGCACTACATATTTATCCTCGCCTTAACCACCATTATCTCCATGATTAGGGTAGCTTTTAGGAGCCTCTTCAAGAAACCACTTATGGAAAACTCTGCAGAAATGTCACACAACAAGCAGCCTTATCTGGCAAGAGAGCAGTAATAAAACATTGTCCAGCTTAAGGCTACTTGTAAAACCTTGACCGATTTCTCCAGGCCTGAGATCTCCCTTGAGTTGATGAGCACAATGAGCCAGGTTGGAGATGCAAGGGAGATGTCTGTGCTTTCAGAAGAGAGGAATAACAACAGCAATGAAAATAGACACAGTTTCAGCAAAGTAAAAAATAGCAATGAAAAGGAGCAGGGGCTGAGTAAAATGAACAGAACTGACAACGTATTGCTTGCCTAGCCAAAGATATTTGCATCAATATATAAAATATGTAAATGAATCTAGGAGTCGTAGGCAAACATTTGCAGCTGTGGAGGATGTTAAAATTTGTGTTTTATTCGATGGGATGAGAGAACAATGTGCAGAGAATAAAAACAATTGAGTTTCAAGAAGTGCTTTGGCAGCATTCAAACACTGGCAGTTATCATCATAAGATAGAGAAAAACCAGGGTTTTTTAAAATTTAGTTGGTTCTTTTTACAGTGAGATCTGTTGTTATACAAATGCATATTTTTCTACTAGCATCTTTCAAATCAAAAATGATGTTTCACAACATATGTAGATTTGTATTTTTATGGGTAATATAGTTTCCCTAATAACCTTTCCAAGTGAAAGATTCTGCCTGATTCAGAGAAAGAGACTATTTTTTGTAAATTTGATTAGACACCTAAACTCATCAGTCCGTCTCTGAGCCATGTACCTGATTATGCAAAGGTATCTGCAATACATTATGCGAAAGCTGTTTAGCTGGGATTGTATCGTGGCTGTAACCAAAGTGGGTTTAGAGATAATGAGCTTGCATCCCCGAATACTTAGGATCGCAGTCTACTCTCTAAACTGATGATGCAGCAGCTGCATAATGCAACAATGTAATTTATTCATGTAATATGTACAATATTGCTGTAATAAAAAGCCCATTGGCGGTTCCTCTAATTCTCTGTATGAGCACCCTGTTATTAGTGGCTGTATAAGTCAGTATTTCAGCATTTTCAAATTCTGGCTATTTATAAATTTCAAGCCACAATATTTTAAAAGGAGAGAAAAAACCCCAAACGACCCGAACAGTTAGACATGGTGTGAATTGTGAATCTGCTCACATTGAACTGAAACCTGCAGCTTTTTTGATCAATGCAATCAGTAAATATATCAGAAAAAAAACCCCTAAGCATGTCAAAGTGACCCTGGTTACTGAACTTTTTTTTTCCACAGATGCATGTCATGATGTATATGAAAAGAAGTTAAAGATGGACCAAGGAGGAAAAACAAGAATTCTGGTTTTCCATGAGAAAAAGCTGTAAATCCCCTGATCTTGCCACCTTTTTCATTCAATGGTGAGTGCTGTTTATCACATGAGTATTTATATTGAATGTAGATTTCTCTAAAGTAAATTTTAATGGGAATGTATTAAGTGTCAACAAGAGCCTGCATATAAAGATAGTGAAGAAGAGCATTGCAACAGACTGCTGGAAATTAATCTGCCAGTTTAACCCAGTAACCGACATGCATACTAAAACACTGATGTGAATAGAAAATAAAATAACCACGCTTGACAGATATAATAGTTTAAGTGATTTCAAATTAACCACATCCCACTGACCGCAAGTGAAAAATGTGTTCATTCTCCCGCAATGAAACATGCTCTAGGGACTCATTATACAGAGTGGAGTAAGTAAAACCAGAGTGGAGTAATTGATGCTGAGGAGGAAGGAAGAGTGACAGCTATTTAATGATTCTCAAACTTATACATAAAGATATCACAAGCACTTAATATATTATTTTTCTCTTTCCAATTTAGAAATATTATAGAGTTAAATCTATATTGTGCAGTAATTGCAACACTTGATATAGCTGTTAGGAATAATGAATCATGGCAAAGATGCACCGGGCAGTAGATGAAAAGAGTGAATAACAAACAACCTTGTGCCAACATGTGTGCTTGAATTACGGGTGCTCTGTTTCAGGAGAACAGGTGAGATGAAGTCAGGGCATATCTATTGTCCTAACTCTGCCTATAATTGCTTTTCAAATGGCAAGAATTCCTTAAACAGTTTGAGCATCATGAAATCCAAATTTACGTGATTTGCTCCTTTCTTTTCACTTACATTGAGGTCTTTGTAGACAATCTCCAGAATAGGAGATATACGTGAACACAGTGATCCCTATTCCTGGCTGCTTCACAGGAAAGAGGAGCAGTCACATATTCTATATCATCCTTGTGCTCTATGGCAATTTTAGTTTAACTCTCTAATCTTCCGTATCTCTGAGTAACATCTAACAGGCAACATGATGCGCACAAATCCCACCTTATGAACAGCTGAAGTAGCTACACAGTCAGTGTGTGATGGCACTTAGTGTTCATCAATAGTTCTGCTGTGGCTGCTGGCACTAAAGGGTGTAGCATCTTCTGCTGCAAAGCCAACAGAGACAAACACATAAAAATCTCCATCCAGAAACCCCTCACAACCTGAATTACTCTATGAATTTAGGGACAGCAGAAAGTCATTTGCACTACATATAAAGAGGATGAGGAACCATAACAGAGGTTTTAGAAAATTTTTGTCCTATCTTACTTTGCTACCTATGGGGTCATAGACAAACTGTAAAACTTCATTAACATGCCATTGCCACTCCCTTTTACTAATTTTGGCCACCTTGGCTATGTGCTGTACAAGGCAATCTCAGCAAATACTGTGTTTACAAAGATGGTGATTATATGATATCTTATATCTGATCACAGAAAGAGTATGAGTGGTGTGGGAGCCATTAAGAAAGGTTTTAGCAGTATGCACAGAAATTGTCCTAACTGATCCCTGAAAGAGGAACAAAAAAGCATTTGTACAGTGGGTTTGTGGTGTGCCTGGCTGTGACACTCGTGTGCAGTCTGTTGAGGCATCCTGGCTTTAGGAAGGTAACGTTTGTGGTAGGATCTGGATCAGAATGTGAGGATCTGTCTGTGTAACTGCACTGTCAGGACTGCAGAAAAACACTCATAGGGGCTGGAGTTCTGGATTTTCCTACAGCAACTAACTGCTGCTGATACCTCCAAAGTTGAGTGTAGGTTGCCAGCTGAGATCCACTTTTGACAAGAGAGTTCTCGTCTTCCTTTCCTGGCCACTGGCTTGAGCAAACCTTGAGGGTTCAAAGAACTAGCTGAAAAGGACAATAGCCAAAAAAATGTTTACCAAGTGCAGCAGGACATAAATTCCAGGTGATGAAGGCCTTCATTTTTCCATTGTCTGAATATCATACAATGCTTGCTTGTTGTTATTTCCTTATCCAAAGATATCATTGCCATAATGGTATCCCCACTCTCCATCAAGTTTAGCATTTATTCCAAGACTGTTTCAGTGGGAATAGAGCCAGTCATTTTAGGCACTGTCTATTTTGGGGTATAAGCAAGTAGAATGCATTCTATAAGGGGGACTTTATACCTTCTCTAACTTATGAGTTTCCTATGTAGATTAAACTATCACTGTAAAAGGACTAAATCTCCCTTTGACACTTGGTTTCCCTCCCGTGTTCCTAATTAGCAAAGTTAAGACAGGAATGTTCTGTTTGGAAGAATCCTGTGTTGTGATGTGTTCCTGCAACTTGGAGATCTTCCACAGGAATGCTTATGAGACCTGGGCATGTGTGTGCTACTGTGAACAGACAGACTGCTACTGTGTGGGAGACTGAGCCTTCATCAAGGACTTACAGCTCTCTTGGCTAACAAAATAAAATCCCAAACCAGAAGAAGGATAAAAAGAAAGAAAAGTGTGCATGTGGGAATAGTTCCAGTCCCCAGAATAGACTAAACTTACAGTTAATGATGGTTTCTTTACTGTCTCATGGCTGTGGTGTTCTGCAAGTTTCTTGCCTTAAATCTCTTTTATGTTTTATCAAGAGGAAAAACAAACATGTCTTTAGGCATATGCCCAATGGTGATGAACTTATACCGGTATATTGATATTAATTTTGTGTCAAAGTCACTTTCCAAAAAGTCACAAAGATGGGATGGTTTTCTTTATCTTTAAAAGTCACAATTTTTTTCTTTATTGGAGAAAATTGAAGTCATAAACCAGCAAAATAATTAAACAGAGTGCAAATAATCCTCCTAAGTATCATTTAATGCAGGTTGAAAAATATGGTGCAAGTTGGTGGAAAGATTACACAGAAGGTAAGCACAGACATGACTGCTCAGCAAGGAAGGGTTTTCATAAAGATAATTTCAAAATAGTCAAACAGAAGCAAAATGGGAGGAAACTGAGTTCCAGTGATTGTCTCTACTTAAAACCTCAGTTTTAAGTCAGGTTTTGGTCTCTCTGTCTCAAGCCTTGCTTAGCAATTTTTTGCAGAAGAAATTAGAAATTATGAAATGAAGCCAGAATGAATGGATTATGTAACCCTTACCAGTATCCCTGTCTGTGAAACACAGCCATCTCATGCATATTTTCTGCCCTTTCATAAAGTCTATTCACTCAGCAATTACTATCCAGCCACATGCCTAGCTGGGGAAGGGAGTTCAGAACACAGATGCTGCACCTGCCAGAGGGGCTATGGGCAAAATTCTGCATTATACACCAAGGAGATCCTCATCTTCTCTACATTTGACCCAATTCTGAGCAATACTACAGAAGACCCAATGCATTTGGACATGAATTTGGACGTGAATGCAACACTGCAAACAAATCAGTCCATTATAACAGCATATTATAGGAGCACCATCTGTGCCTGTGTTTGCAGGTAGAACAAATTCAATTTTCAAATTTAAAAAAGCCCCACCACACCGTAAACCACAATAAAAAACCCCTCTTAAGTTAGGATTAAGGCTCTGCTCCCACTCCCTCTCATCATTTGCCCATTCCTCCAGTGTTGCACACCTTTAGGCCAAACATGAGTTGTGATAGGCTGTCATGCGGTTCGGGTATTATAGATGAAATCCTTCCAGAAGCAGCATCTGGCTCGATTTGTAAGCTCTGCAGTCATTTGTAGTGATGGGGTTACATGTGCCCTAGGCTTTGTCAGATGGTTTGGCTGCTTTTCTCCAGGTTTTTTTTTTTTTTTTTTAATTGTTATTAGTTGTTGATGGTGAGGAATTCATACTCTGCAATATATGCTCATCCCCCTGTCAATTTGCACGTGTAAGTAAAAAGACACCTCATTTATAATTAAAGCATTTTGAAACCTTTCCACTAGCATGTTTGACTTAGATGTGTTAGTATTAGGTATAAAACTATTTATTTTTCTCCAGTGGTTTACTTCTGAGAAAGATGATGCCTGGTTGCCTGAAAGTTAGTGGTGGGAATGACCTTCTTGGCTGCCTTATTAGTCTGTACCTGTAATACAGGGAAATTTCCAGAGGACTGTAGAGATGATCAACATATCCCCAAGTGTTTTTTTTCTGTCACATTCATTTTGTCACCACATTCAGTTCTGAAAGTAAATAAGGCAAATTCCCAAATAGGATTTAATGTGTTAGACCAAATGCCTAATTAGTGTAAGTCTGCTCCCTTTTTACTTTGGAATCTTAGTGTTATAAAGGGACTTGCCTACCTTGTTGAAAGGCTTAATTTAGATAATTATTATAGCTCAGTGTGGTATCAGGTAGCATACCACAATGTGTTAGCTGCCCAAATAGCCTACAGCTGCTTTTACTAAATATAAAAATTAAAATGCAGGGTACAGTATGAAGTTTGTGAAGCATGATAAAGAACAACAGTTCCTAGGAATTTGCTTAAACTATTATCTTCAAGGTTTAGAGACAATCAGAGGAAAAGGACTCAAGGACTGTGGGACTAATGTAGTTTGTGGAAAAGAGGACAGCAAGATTTAAACATTTACTGGTACCCAGAGAAATAATCCCATACTGCTCAACTTCACTTGTATACCATCCTTCAGACTCCTGATCTATCCTTTACTGCTTCTTCTCCCCTCACTTGTGCTAATTTTGGTCTCTGAAAAGATGTCGTTCATGTATGAATTAAATAAATATTGAACAAACAAGGGTGTTGATAATGACATACTTCTTGTTCTGCTTTCTTCTGTCATTATGTCAGGTGACTAGAAGACTATAATGAAAATTAGTTGATGTACAGCACAAAATAAAGAGCATCAACAAAGCAAAACTGTGATGAATAAACCCTCTAAATTACACATTTGTCCACAGAAGCTATTTATTTTTGAACACTGGTGAAAAAACTAATTAAAACAATTCAAACTTGATTGCTGAACCAAGAAAAGGGTTAAAGTCACTCTTTTTACTGCTTAGCATTCAGACATATCCATTGAAAAACTGTGCTGATTTTTGTAATGAGTGTGTTACTTATGTCCAGTTTGCAGGCAATGACTCCAAGAAACACTGGAGGCTGCTTTAACAATTTGCAAACTTGTTTTGACATGGGTGATAAATGCATTAAATTTTCCTTCTTATTCTGCAGTGTTTGAAACACCACCTGAAAGTGCTCTCAGAGGCCACTTGAAGAAGGAAGAAAGGATTGGGCTAAAGTTTTTCATGGAGATTTTTATTTTCACATGATCAATCATCCAACTGAGGTGATTCATGCATGGTACAGAGGTGTGGGAAACATGGCTTGGGGCCTCAAATAGACTGAAACAAGATTCCATATTTATTTTGTTCAATTATTAAAAATACACTCAATTTTAAAAATCATTTATTTGTGAGTAATTTATAATCAGAAATCAGAATTTCATATCAGACTGTCTTTTGAAAAACATTATTGGTTGTAACCAGCACATTCAACTGCAATCTTAATTCATGTCCTTCAACTGCTGCAACTTTTTCCAGCATTTTTCTGGCATATAGATTTCAAACCCATGTATAAGTTTTCACATTCAATTAAGATCAAATTCATCTTTGAAGTAAAAAAAAAAAATTCAATGAAAAGTTAAAGTTTACTAGATCTTCAATGTGATTAATTATGAAATCTGAGGTTTTGATAACTTTCTCATCATCAGCACTGACCTAAAAGTAGTTTTCTTTGAAGTATCCACCTCTGAATACTTTGGCCTTACATTTTCTTTTGAAACATTTCATTCAATGCACACAATGTCATTGCAGCCTCCTGTCTTGTATTCTCTACCTGACTGAAGAATTTTCAGGTTTGTTGAACTTAAAATCAAACTTGCACTGTACCATGACACTGATTTCTCTTATTTTGTCTGGCTTGGCACCTCACACCAGGTCTGTACTTTAGGAAAAGAGGAACATAACAAGATTTAAAGTTTGCTTCAATCAGTTGTATGAATTTCTGTAGTGAAGGCTTTGGAGCACTTCTAGTTACTCTGTTTTGATTTTAGTATTTTGATAAATAATATCATAGCTCTTTCTTCTGTTACTTCATCTGAATTTGTGCATCAAAGATGATCTCAAATGATAAGTTCTCTTGAACAGATAAACCCAGCCCTTCCAATTTAGGAATAAAAAAACTTTTTTGCCATTTAAGGTTTGTTTTTTCTAAAACTAAAATGGTCTCAAGTTGTGGTCTGGAGTTGCCTAGATATTTACTGCCCTTGTGTATCCATGTATCTTGTTCACAGAACCAAAATAGTTATTTTTGCCTTCACAAATAGAACTCATAAAAATATCTATTTGTTAAGTCAGACCTTTTTATAAGTGAACTAATGAGTTATTCTCATCAAGTTATAATTTACTGGAGTTGGGCAGATTGGAAGGGAGATGGCTCTGGAGCGGGTAAGGAAATGACAGCAAAAGGTTCTGTTCTGTAGAGTTTTAACTTTCCAGAAGACTGCCAAAATGGATGGACAGGAAAATGGGTGAAAGAGAGGACAGAAGGCAAAGAAAAGCTAATGAGAACCAGTATCAAAGAAATGGCAGTTCCCTGGTGCTAGCGAGGGAACACTTTGGAGCCCCACTGAGGACAGTCACCTGTGAAAATCCCAGCGGGGACAGACCCAGGGAGGGCTCATTGGGCTCTTATCACTGAGCATAAAAGTCCCACAGGATGACTCTGCTCTTGCTCATATCCTTGTGCCCCCTGGGCTCATTTCAGCTAACTGGTGGTATATGATTAACAACAGAGAAACAGGACAGAAAGAATCCAATATTTAAACAGAAATTTTGCCCTTTTTTTTGCTATAAGTTAGTGGTTTATAAATGGATGTCTTTTGACTTTTCTGCAACTTGTTCCATGTGGGAAAGAATAATGGCTGAACAGAATTTTCTGTTTTATATGAAGAAAATGATCAGGAAAGTTGAACATAATGATTTCATGCCGTGACTATAATGCAAACACATACTTAACCATCATTGTCTCCTCTTCATATAATAACTGAAAACATCTGTATTGTGCACTGAAACATTATACGCTGCATTACAATTAGAAATGTGCTGAAGTGTTGGATTGGGTGTTTATTTATGGGCCATGAAAAGTTAGATTTTCTGCGCTTCTCATGTACAGCTAAATAGCCATAGGTAGAGTACTGAAAATTTTGGAACCCAGCAGTCACTGTGGGAATGACTTCATTATTCACCGAAGGAGGTTTTTCCAGCAGAGCTGAGTTGCTGACAAACAATAATAAACATTACTGAAAGTTGGAAACAAGAGCTCAGGCATGTTGATTCTGACTGTAAAAAATGCTCACGGGGCATGGAGGGCAAGGCTCTCAAAATGACAAGGTACTACAATAGAGGGATCCCATTAGAGCTGTGCACATACATTTTCTCTATTGACACAGAAGTGTTCTGACAGGCTCAGCAAACAAGCAGCTTCTCCTGGCTGCCTGGTCTTTACCTGTTGCCACAAGAAGTCTAGAAACAGAAATGTATTTTTAATGGGCACACAAATGTTTCAACGATGAAATACACTCTGGTGGGGACATAGGAAATGTCTTCTTGGCGTAGCTGTTGAGAGCTTTTGCAGCAAAAAAGGTATCACTATGTCTCTTTGATGAAGCACTTGACAGTTCATGACCACAGCACAAAATATTGTTTGAGATTCATTATATAATATTTGCTTTGTCTGCCTGATATTTTACTGGTATTTCAAACAATGTGATTGCTTTAAAGAGCTCACTCCAGTTAGTTAATTTTATAAATAGCTACTCAGTTTTTTCCAACCTGAGCAGACACAAAATGTTCAGTAAGGTTTTCTCCAGAGCTTTGTGTTTTCTCTCTCCTGTGACTCTGGCTCAAAGTTTAAAACCAAGAAAGTGAAAAGTCCTGGCTTGTGATGGTGGTGTTCACAAAGAAGGACACAAAGAGTTTATGGAGCCAGTTTCTCACTGAGCAGCAGAATGAGGAAAACCTATGCCAGCTGGGGATTTAGGCTGTGATCCCTGCAAATATCTTTACAAGAAAGAATGAATTTTACCGATTGATGACTGAACTAAACGTAATTTAATATTTTCTTTGCCATGGCTGAAGCAATTTGAATGGCTCACATTTTCTCTGGCCATTGAATATGTCAGTTATTTACCATCTCAGGCTTGAGAGCCTTTGGCTCTGCCAGAAATTGTTGGTTGACTTTCAAAGTGGATCCAGATTCTCTCAGAGAGGTCAAAAGAGATGCAGGATTTCTGGAAGTGCCCCAATTAAACATGCATCATTTGCACTGATTTTCCACATGATTATCTCAAATAGCCATGGAAAGGCACAGTTATCAATCAGGAGACTGAAAGACTCAGGTCTGTACAATAGAGAAAGCTGAAGACAGGAAGAGAAAGCTCATTTTTCTTTGCTCTCCAAGTGTTTACTGGGATAGTAGTTATGATGCAAACCAAGTGTAGCTGTGAAGTAAGGCTGATTCCATTGTTCTTTATAATGAGAAACCAAAGGATTTTCAGCTTGAAATGCTGGATTTTTTTGGTAGAGGAAATGGAATTTTAAACCAGAGGAATTCAGATCAGCTGTCTGAAGTTAAAATAACAGACTGAAAAACAGTTGTTTGCCCTGCCCAAGATGTCTTTGCAGGTTGGATCCTTTTCTCTAACCAAGTTCTCACTCCAAAAATTCTCAGTGGCTTCAGAAGACAGAATAAACCTAGGGAAAGTGCATCTCCTCTATGGTCTGTCTGTCCAACACTCATTACTATGGTGAGCTCACCTCTTCCTCACTTACACATGGATCACTCTTCTATTATTATTTTTCCCATTCTGTTCCCTAGGAGAAAGCTGAAAAGATGTGACAATCCAGAATAGTAAACACAGCTGAGACTGGATGGCCAACCTGTGATCATCCTTTGTTATTTGTGCTCTGATCTCAGTGTTGATGGTTGCTTTGAACCAGAAGAGGTGGCCAGGAGCATTTCTGTTCCAAAAGATATGTTGCTTATATTTGTTATTGCTTACCTATGCATAAGGAAAAAAATAAGCCAGAAGCGGAGTCTTAGCAGTAGATGAAGACCTGGAGGGACCTTTCTTCTCCATTCTGGACAGTCTGTAAAACAAACTCCAGGCTGAAGTGCAGACCTGCATGATTGTAATATCAGTGCCTTGCCAACAGTGCAGCCCTATAGCTTCAGGAGACTCATTACAGCTAATAAATCAGTTGCAACTGTCTCATATTTCATCCAGACACACCCGGGTTGTACTCTGGAAGCCCACCCTGCAGGCAGTATAGAGTAGATAGTAGATACAGTGGTGGTGGAAACTCCTTGTCCTTCCAGGTGGAAGCTCCTTGTCTGTGGTGGCCTAAAATATTTGGAGGGAGTGTTGTGGAAAAGTGAGAAGATGATGCCCACACATTTTCTCAAAGACAACGCTGAGTGATGTTTCCATCTGCTGTTCTCCCTGCCAGGACTTCAATGAAGATCCCACAGACTGCTGGGAGCAGCAGTTCCTCTAAAGGTACTTCCTTTTCCTGCAGATCCCTACCTAGAGTCCTACTTATAATGTTATGTATATCTCTCAAGCTCAGGTTCTACTTTCCAGGACTCCTTTTTCATCCCCTTTCACACCAGGGAAGAGGTTCAACTTCCTGGTTGTGCAACAAGAAAGGTGTAGAGTAAACTTGCTGAGAGCTGACCAGGAAATTACTGGTTTACTCTGTGTTTCATGATTTAGTATTTGAGATATTTAATAATATCTTAAACTCTTCAACTAGAGCTGAAAAATGCAGTTTTCATGTCAGTAAAGGATTACACTGATTCAGCCGAGTCTGATTTATGGTGTGTGAGAAGCACAAAAGTTAAAGATGTCATCATTGCAGTTTTTGTCACCCCATAAGAAACATCCTTCTTTTCTCCATTACTGCAACAAATCATGGGGTTATTTACCTCCCCAGAATATTATAATACAAAATATGAAAGTAGATTCTGATCATGTATATTCAACCCATGTATTCACAGGCATCAGATAGTACAAACCCCATAGCTTAATTGGTAGTCTTAATTATCTAGTTCACATCAGTCTAATTTGTGTAACAAAACCAAGCTGCTCCATAATTCCCTGCTAGTATGGGATAGAATGACTCCATCAAACTCAACAGACCTATGTCACCAATAGGGAATTTAGCCTTAATATTCAAAGGAGCAATATGGCACATGATTCACTTTGCTTCACATTTTTCCCAAGGTCTTATGTAAAAGAATTGTATTTTTAGTTCAGAAGAGAAATGTTTGTACAGACAGAATTGCATGTTTGTACAGACATTCCATTTGTACAGAGATCCAAAAAGTGTCTTTTTGCCTTCAAAAAGTAAAATACAAACCAAACATCTTCAAAAGAGAAAACAAAAGGGTAATTGCTGTGCTTGATCTAGCATCATATTGGATGCCTTTGTGTTGATGCAGCTGTTCCAGTGTCTTCAGCCTCCGGTGATGGACCAGAATGAAGTAGAAGTCAGTGGGCAGATTTTGGTTGTTCTACAATCTCATTTTAGCGTATGGAAGGAAAATAATTTCAAAGACAACAAATTCAGAGGAGCTGGTTGAGACAGATTTTTATAGAAGACTTTTAACACACTGAAGTTGCTCGGTTTTGTGTTAAATTGAAGGGGCTCCTTGGCAGATTTTGGACAAAGCTTTCATTGATCCAATGAATTGAGGATTTACAGAAGCAAACAGTTAGGGGACATTAAAGATTTGGGTTATCGCTTTTCACATTTTTTTGAGGAGGCTTTGGAAATTCTGTCAAAGCTTATGAGCTACAGATTAGTTCACACAAAATATTCCTGAATCTGCTGTGTCAGGTCTTCAGAAAATGTTCAAGACCATGATATTTTTTAAGTAATTATTATTGAGGCAACTAATGATCCTGAACTTAAAAAGTGTCAATGGTGAAAGCCAAGTTTACAGGAGAAATATCCATATAGTTCCAAGATCAAACTGCACAAAAACATTTTAAAAATATATCTATGGTTTTCTCCCTCTAGCTTGATGTGAAGGTTCAATTCTAATTTTGTTTTGTCTTTACTTTTAAAGTTCATTCTTTAAAAATAAGGGCTTTTTGGTAAATAAATTTCAAGGGAAATGAAATCTGTAGATTGAAAGGATTTGATACAAATTTGTAATTAATTACTATTATGTTTTGGATAACTAGTTTTATTATTCTTGTAAGTACAGGGTAGTTTCCAATTTTTTTATTATCTTAGAAATATACACAGTCACTGTTTATGAACTTGTCTATGACAGGTTTATAATTTCTATAAATGTGTGCAAACTTTTTGCTTTTCCTTTTACCCTAATTATTTATAGAGAAACTGTGTGTTACATTTTGTGAAGAAAAGAAGTACAGAAAAGAAATTCATACTGTTACCTTTGGTCAGCATTTCATTATGCTGGTCAGATACCAAAGCTAGGTATCATGAAAAATAGCAAGCAGTACTTTCTTTGAAGTCTAGCAAATAGAGAAATAGCATCCAAGGCTTAGAATGCACCAGCTGTAAACACAGTGCATACCCACAGGCAATTACTGCACATTCAGACTGGCAGTGTGGCTTTCTGTATTATTAAATAACTTTCTGAAAACCTAATTTGCAGGGCAGTTTTATGATGTGAGAGGGAGAGGAAGAAGGTTAGGGTACAACTTAGCTCCATCCAGCACTGGTGGCTGTGGTTTTCAATAGCCATAAATATCCAGGCAGGAGCCTTTCGCCTCCGCACACGGCCACGGTTAATGTGCACAATGTCACGATGGGCACGAGGCTGAGCTCCAGCCCATTAGGGCACTAATTTGATCTCTGGCACACCCTTATTATAACCACCACGAAGAGTCTTCCTCTGTCAGGAAGCTTCTACACCTTATTTCCCATCTGACGTGAAGCTCAATAAAAATCCCTTAAAAGCATTCATTAATCTATTGCATATAAACTAGTTTTTAATACAGATATAAACCCCCAAAAAAGTGCTAATTTCATGATGCTTGTTACTGCTAAGAAAGCCATGTTAACTCTGGTGAGGTGTCAGGGAATGAAATGAGTAAGTATATCTGCATTTTTATCTATTGATAATCACTTAAATGTCTTTTCACTTATCATCAGTGTGCATAGCACAATTATGAACACCATAATAGTTCAGAAGAAAGGAAAGAATAGCCAGAAATGTCAATGAAAATGAAATAAGATAGTTTCAAAATAGACAGGGAAAATACACATTGGATAAACCTGCTGTCTCTCCTTCACAGCAAAATTCAAATAGTTGCATTCAAGAAATATTATTTCTCTAAGATGACTGTGGAGGAACCAACATTAAACATGTCCCAAGGAAAACTGGATGCAAGATGTGGGAATAAAGACCACAGGATTCTTTCCATCACAACTTCTTGCTCTGTCAAAAGTTGCTTTATTCATATTATTAAGTGGTATGATCTGCCAAGCGACAGGAGGTCTGGGAAGCTGGGGAGGGAAATGTACCTCCTACTAGTCACTGTTTCCTTTTAAAATGGTATCAGATCTATGGAAAGTACAGCTGTAGGAGTACTCTTGGAAAGAACCTAAGAGTGAAGAGATATTCTATTCAATGTATTTGAGAACTGAGTGGGGAAAAAGGTAATTCATAAGAGAAAAAAATGAGAAAAAAGAAAAAAGCTTATGAAAAAGGATTGAAAGAAGCAAAACAAGAAATCGTGTTATTTATTATGCTTCTTCAAATATTGTGTGTATGAAGATGACCAGTCCTAGCAAATATATGATACTGCACCTGCTCAGAATACACATCAGATATTATTACAAAATGAAAATTTGGTAGATGGGGCATCATGTGGCTGAGAATGGCAAAAAAATCTCATCAGGAGGCAGGAGAAAGCCAAAAATTCTAGCAATGCATTCACTAGTATTGCATTTTAGTTCTCCTTATATCAGCAGCACAGGTTGACGACAACCCAAATGAACATCTCTGGCATAATGCCACAATTCAGAGGAAAGCCTGATAGTTGGAGGCATGCTAAAAACACTGGGCTTGGTTCCACACTGTCAGAGCAGTGCTCGGATGGATGGAGGCGTGGGTTTCCCAAGGCTCCAGGATTCGGTGCTTCATACACGGGGCTTTAATCCACAGCATTGGCATGAGACGCTGCAATGACCTCATGGCTGTCAAATGCCCACCACAACAGAACTTCCCCCTTCCCAAATCGCCCCGGCAACCTCTTTTTCCCATAACATCAGGGACAAAGACCAGGGTGGCAGCTGAGTACCTCTACACAGGAAAAATGCCCAGCTGGGCTTAACCTTTGCTATACAGTGGTCAGAGTCAGTCATGTGGTGAAAAATGTCCACAGCAAAGCAGAGGACCTTATCCTTTGTGCTACATAAAGGACTCTTGTCCAATCATACATTTACTTACATACCTGTTATAAATCTTTTTGCATGTATATTCATGCATGAAAAAAATGGCAAGGTTTGTATTCCACACAAATAAACATTAACTGTTTTAGCATCATGACCCTCCCCCTACCCCCCCTAATTCCCCCTCTACCTTTGAGAATAAAGTAATTTTATGCATTCTCTCCTATCCTGGGCATGAAAAAGTAAATGGTGTATTACCCCAACTTAGGTAACCCTTAGGATAATTTTTTAAGCAGCAGGGAACTAGGCTATCTGGCTGGGTAGATAATGATATCAGCTGCTTCCTTCCAAAACAACAGGTGCTTTGGCATAAAACTGTATATCATCATACTGAGATGATGACATCAGTTCATACTTCAGCTTAATTATAAACTACCTCCATTAATCCTCAAATAATTAAACATTTTGTGTATGGTGCAAGGTGAAATATAAAAGCAAAAGGTGCCTAGCTGTTCATCACAGGGTTAAAATGGCAGTTTCTGAATCGTTTGTACTTGTGTCTGCCTATTTTAATGTAAACTTCAAGCTGATTTTAAGCATTTGTTTATATTTTAATGTTCCAGCCATGAGGTAGGTCAAAATAAATACTGCTAAAATTCAATGGAGACTTGATGAAATAACAAAGATATATTGATTGGAGTCACATGGAATATGTATGTGCATAAATATCATGCAGAAAAAACAAAGATGTGAGGGATCAGGTTTGCATGTACAAGAATAATTGGGGGATAAGTCATGGTTCATGGCCCAATAGCAGAATAAACATTGCAGCATTCTGTGTTTGCAGATTTTATGCAGGAAGACCTTCGACTCGTATTCAAAACAGTACATCTAAATAAAACAAGCTCTGGACAAGCAAGCACCATTTATTGAAACAGATTGATTGAACTTTGTAAAAAAGAAGTATTAATGAAAAGTATTATTGACATAATTGAATTTATTTTTTTAAATAACTCAGTTCACGCAGTACACAGTCACTTGAAAACTATATATTCTCTCCTTGCATTTTCACAGTGTCTGTGTACATGATTATCATTGCTTCAAAACTCAACAACAGATTGCTTAATTTTTTATTTGATATAAAAATCAGTAGAGTGAGAGCTGAATTTGTAGGCTAAAAGAGCAGAAGAGCACAGCAGATAAAAGATTATGTTCTTCTGTCTTTAAAATATAGCACTGACCTTCTTTAAAACAGATGCTATCTTCAGGAGCCAGATGTGTCTCCAAGCAAATTAGTTATAAGAAATACATCCAAGGACATAGCCATTTAAGAATCAATAAATTATGCATTTGTCATTTGTTATTGTTGAGGCTTATGCTGACATCTTTGACATGAATGAAAGAGTCTCTGTCCACAGTAATAGCATTAACAATTTAACAGAGATGGTTTTATACCAAAAGAGAAGTGGTTTGAAGAAATTACTGTTTATCACCATGTACATATACACATCTTAATTATTCATTGCATGTCCACTTACCAGCCTACTTCATGTTATGTAAGTTGTGCTAGATTAAAAAGTTAGAGGTCGGGCACGTGTGCTGCACTGCTGCTATTTCTACCCACTTCAACCTGAAACAAAGAAAATGATGCTAACAACTATTTTCTGTTCAGACCACCAAATCAAGAAAATTTTATTTATGGGTGGCACACTATGAAAAATTCTCACCAAGAAGAATTTTATTTTTCTAAAAGCAAAAGCCATGGTGGAATTTTTTGTGGGTTTAGTTGAAACATTTGGATGACCATATGGAACTCTTAGTGGTGCCATGGGACCATGCAGCTATGAAATCTGATCACTATCTCCCTAGTGACAGCTGGAGCCTTTACACCATCAGAAAATTTTCAGACTTCTAATTTGTCATAACTACCTCCTGTGGAAAGGAAATATGTTATGTAGTTAGACACAAGAATCTGAGTCTACAGTACTACATTTATCGGCTTCTCTTCCTTTTAGCTTTCAAGCTTCAAATTAATTCCTTGCATCTTATGACTCATTGATGCAAGAAATAAAACATACCCAGAAAAAGAATAAAAAAATATGGGTTCTTGTGAAATGGGGGTGAGCTCTGCTGTATAGTTATAGTGGAGAACAACTTATTTTGAAAAACCTACTTGTGTAACAAATGTTGATCCATGCACTTCAAAGTTTCTTTATATTTAAGCCTTCTCTTCAGTTTTAATCTGTTTAGGAAATTAAAGTGTAGCTTTGCAATGGTTTCTATTATTTTTTAATTTTTAACATGTGCATTCTTTCATTGTCACATCAGGCCTGAAAGGACAAAAAATTCAGAGTCACTTTCATTGGAGGAACTCATGGGAGAAGGGGATGAGAGCTCCCTGCCCACTACAATCGCACACTGGAGAGATAAAAGCTCTCAGCTGTTCCCAGAAAACAAGTATCCTTTTGACACTCAGAAATATAGGTGTTCACCAGGCAGTCACTTCTGAAAATCATGGGAATCATGATAATGTATCTCTATATATCTATGGCAAATTACCCAGCAGAGCTAAGAACCACGTACTTGTGTTTATTTGTTGTACAGCCTTGGCTTGGTTTCTTGTCTCCCAGGGCACTTTCAGAAGTTTGTGAGACATAGCTCAGGGACTGTGAGCAGGATAAAAATGTAAACATATGTTATCATTTCCTTTTCTATGGTCATTCTGGTATCCTTGCTAGCCAGGCATCAAGAATGCCTCACTTTGGGCATGGATACTGCTGATTCATACTGTGGATACTGTGGGTTTGTCTTTGTGATGGATGTAGAGAAGTTATTGAGTGCTGTGTATAGAAGAAACTGAATGTTGTGCAATCTTGTTGACAAGACGAAGATAACTGCTGGCTCAGGATCCTAATCCTAGTGCTGCTTATGACCCTTGAACTTTCAGCTCAAATCAGTATTTTTCCAAGTTAATGAGCAAAAATGACAGTAAGCTTCTAATAAAGGATCCAACAGAATCTTTCCCCCAATTCTTATAAACATCAGTCTTTTCTATCAAATCTAACTATTCTGGACAGTATAAAAGAACTCTAGGAGTACTGATCTGAGATAATTGAAGAAATCCCGAGATTATTTATAACTAATGATTACATCAGAAAGCAAAACTGAGGTAGATCCTAATTAATTCCAGACTAATTTTCTCTAAAGGAGAACTTGAAAAAGAGAGGCTGTGCAGCCCATGTGACAGAAAAGAAAACACTGGATAAAAGGCACTTACTGTTCCAGTATGAATAGTACAAGACAGTGTTAGGAAGATATTTGCTTACATTACCAGAAATGATAAAAGACTTTCCATTAAAAAACGATGAGGAAAAACTGTGCATACCCTAGGAGAAAGGAAAGAAACGGCAGGGATAGCATCATGCTATGTAGCAACCTGCCACCAGCTTAGAAATGGACAATAATGACAAATGGACACAGGGGATAAAACCCCAAACACACTGTGAAGAGTTATCTTGGGCAGATGCACGATGTGTTGTATCTTTTGCTGACAGTCACCCAAGGTTTCTGCTTTTCATACACATTGTCACTGTTTGTACTGTGTGGCATGCCAATAAAATATTTTGATTTGAAGCTGAGCACTGTAATTGTTTTTTTTCTTTCCTTAGGAAACAAACCATGATATGTACGTTGACTTGGAAGCTCATATTTAATGACATCTTGTCCCCTCTCCATCCTGTTGTTGCAAAGCTTCCTTTTAATACCAGGGCCATTCCCAGATGCCCTGGAGCCCCGATGCACATCATTCATACCATTTTTAAGGCATATGAAGTACCAAGAGAGGTTGGTAAAAGGAAGAAATTGTGTGGAACGTGGACACATACAGCTGAGCATTTTTCATTCACAGAGCTGCAGCTATAGCTATGCGTTTGGCAGATTAAATCAATGCATTATTAAAGTAGTCTTAGGTCCAAAATGAGCTTAACATGGGTTTGAAATATGGCTGCTCTGGTCTCCTGAAGTCCTGATGAGTTAATCATACAGATATTTTGCCTTAGTTAGGTGGCTATTGGCAGCGTACTCTGCTTGTTCAGCCAGCCAAGATGCCATGCAGCAGCACCTCTAGGGCTCAGCCCACAGGAAAATGCTCCAAGCAGAAATCTTCTGGGGCTTGCTTTCGACTTTGGTCTCAGATGAATCCCTTACCCCACTTGCCTGTATGTGATTCATGAACTAGTCCTTTGTGGATGCCCACGGGAATGGGCATTCCCATATAAAACCAGCCTTGTGTCTCGCTCTTGGCTAGCGCCATTGCCTCAGGCTTGGTCCTGAGTAGACAGAGTTAAAACACTATTTCTTGCCAAATTATATGCTAATTTTTGGTTGCAGAAAAAGATAAAATAAAGGCTCACTTTATCACATTGAGCTCTTTCCTATTTTTAGTATGCTGGATTTTTTTTCACCATCAAAATTTTTGTTACCTCTTTTTATATACTTTTTTAATCTTAGCCTTATCCATCCCCAGAGACAGATTTTAAGGTGCTGTCCCCCACAGTAAACTTTAGTCAGTTTATCAAAGCTGAGGATTTGATCTTTCCTTTACCCAAGCCTATTTCACAAGAATAAGAAAAGCTACTGGACCCTAGTTTACCACTGTTTTTTCCAGCTGCTGACCAAAGTTAAAATAAGACCCCGTTTAAATGTTAGAGAGTGGAAAGCATCACTGAAGAGCATCTGCTTGTACATCGGCTTTTAAGAAGTTTCCCCAATTTCAAACTGACTGAATAGATGGACACTGATTTATAGTATCTACATATATTGTCTGTTATGTCACCTCTTCTTTAAATACCTATGTAACTGCTGAAATACAGAAGAGTGGACTGTTCCTTTTTCTTAATAATGACTTAAAAGGGGAACCATCCAATTCACTATGAATATTCACTGTTCTTCATCTTATAGCAATAAAAGGAGGCTGAATTCTGTGATTACTGGGGAACTGAGGGCCTTAATCACAAGAAGCAAAAGATTTCTGGAAACGTAGATAAAATCTATGGTGCCTATTCTGCCTATTTCTGGTGCACTCTGTGAGCTGAATGAAAACTGCTGTAACATTGTTTAATTAAGTCTGAATTGCATGATGGCTGGCCTTAGCTCTCTAATTACTATTGGTAGTAGCTCTTCAAATTTTGATTAGTGGAGAGGTGAATCACTATCTTTGATGTGGTGAGGCAGCTTCTGCCACAAATTAAAACCAGGTAGTGAGGCTATAGATTAATTGTGAGTGTGTGGAGCAATTAGGACAGTCTACCTCCCCCTGTCTTCTGTCTGAAGTTTGTCGCCTGTGGTAAAGGTCACAGAAATCAAACCTGAATTGCATCATTTTTGGATGAGATCTCTCCCTATATAAATGCACTGTTTTGGGGAAAATCTGTAGTCCTTCTAATTCAAAACAAGCTAGATGTCATTTTCTTCCTTGCCAGCAGAAAGAGCGAGTACCAGAGAGCAATGTGCAGCTGGGGAGGGGCTGGGGAGGCTCCCCGGGCCACACAGGGAACAGCAGATCCATCTGGAGAGCACTTGCTGGGGGCTCTCATGGGGTACTGCTAGTTTTGACTAACTTTGTATTCTTGCAAATGTGTAAAACCGTTTGGTAGGAGGCTGAGCAATGACTCCCAGAATCTGCAGTCCTTGAGGCAGCTGCTGGAGGGCTTGGGGCGGGCTTTGCTGGGTGAGGAGCCCCCAGGCACCCTCCTGATGCTGCAGGTGCCACTGGCACACACTGCCTCTAGGAGGGGGCCTGCAGAGATTTTATCTTGCTTAGGTGTGACTGAAGCACAACATAAGCAGAAATACTGTGCAATAGTGTGAGATTTGAGGAGTTTTTCTTCATGATGAGTGGGTTTTCCTAATCAAGTCAGTGCCTGGGTTAGAGTATTGCAGCTCTCTTTTTTATTTTGAAGATTTCTGTCTATGCTGTGACACCATGTACTGGATAAATAATCTGGAATAACAAAAAGGCAATTGAAAATATATTATTGCCACTAATTTCTTCTGATATGATTAGGAATGAAAACAATCTGATTTCAAGAGATTGTAGTGTATTAATTTTTTATGCTCTATCTCTTGTTTCCTCCATATATGCTGCTCCATTTTCATCTGCTGTCAGAATTTAGTGTTTGGGCTTGGGTTTTTTCCTCTCTTTATCTTGTCCTCCCTTATCAATTCTAATTTACTCCTTTTTCTACATCTTTTGCTCCTATCCTGTGACTTACTGTCATTTCTTGCCCTGATTTGTTAGTGGGAGCATGAGAAAATAGTTTCTTCTGAAGCTGCTAAATATGTCTCTCATTTATTCAGCTGGTGGGAGAGAAAGAAGAAGGAATGAGGTTCAGCAAAGTAGCCTTTGTAACCACAAGATTGTTTGCACTTTACTGCCGGAACATGCTGAGACTTGAAACCTTTGTATGATTTTTATAAGTAGAGAGGCTGTAATTGAACTTTCTTGCTAGACATTAAGAAGAAATAAAATATTAAAATATTTATTTTCTTCTTTTTTTATACACGCAGCTTTTGAAATCATGTGAGTGGGTGCAATTATATAAATCTCTGTGCAAATAATAAGACCCCTGTGAACAATCTTAAAGAGAGCAAAAGCAGCCTTTTGCACATTCATTTCTGGGAAAAGCAATCTGGTTGAAACTTTTTACTGGAGAGTTTCACTCACCTATGGTCAAAACTGCTTTTAGTTGTTCACTTCTGATGGGTGAAACGCTAAATAGGTTTAAATAGCACAAGATTTAGGCAAAAAAATGAGACACCTCACTTCTGTGTCTTGAGCTTGTCTCTGCTTTTAATGAATAAAAAGTATAGATAACCATTCAGAAAAACAGATATCCTCCAGTGTTTTTTCAAATAAAACTATCTTCTTTAAATCAGAAGAAAGGAAATAATGTACTTTGGCACTGATGTTGAAGCATTTTTTAATGTAAATAAAAGTAAGGATTTCATAAACACAGCAACTCCAACACAATCAGCACACAGAGGTTTGGGTACAACAAACTATGAGCACAAAAATAACTGAAAAAGAGACAAAACTGCATGATAGGAGTTGTTGCCACCTCAGTGATCCTAGAAATTGAAAGGAATGAAAGCAGGTGAAAATAAATGAAAATGACAATATGAAGAAATGTATAGGATTGTATATTTATATATTAACTATCTTTATAGAAACATGAGTAGAAAACACCATATGGCAATAGGAAATGGGCTACCTAATGAAATGAAAAAAAATAGCACCTGGAAGCTCTTATTTCTGGATAGTTCAGCAAGGGTACAACGACAAGGACCTGCACATTACCAAGGGAAGAGGAACTCGAGTCTGTACACATAAAGACTCTTGTTTTCTATTGAAATAATGTTTGACAGAAGAAAGGCCAGTTATAACCATTAATCTGGTTCAATTTTACTACAATTTATAGCCCATGAGAACAAAATAAGTCTATTGAAGTACATGACAGCAGCAGTACATGAGTTTGTGCTTAAAAATATTATTCTCAATGTTGGGACATCTGGGCAGCCAGATCTAATCGTATTTCTTTTCTCTGCCAGAACTAGAACATCTGACATTGTAGTTATTTGTTTAGGCATTTCTAAATAGATAGTGCCAGATAACTAACTATAACCAAAATCTTTCCTTTTTTTTGACATTATTTGGATGTGTCTCCAGTTCTAAAAATCCTGTCATTGTTAAACAAAAAAAAGTAGAAATAAAAAGGCATGTTAAGTGTGAACAAGAGCCCCACAGGCAGATTTCCTGCTCCACTTTTGATCCCCTTTGTGTTGCCTGTGAGGTGCAAAGGGGCTGGTGTCTGTCTACAGCTGCTTGGTGGAGGATCCTCCAGAGGTGGGGAGGTCTCAGACAGGATAAAGGGATGGAGCTGGTTGCTGCTCCCAGCTTCACAAACCCTGCCAAACAGCTCAGACCATGCAGTGAGCAAGGCAGGTTTCTGCAGACCAGAAGCCCCTCTTTCCTTCCCCTCTCCCTGCCTGTGCAGTGTACAGGGGCTGAAATGAGGAGATTCAGCACCCAGTGCCCAGCTCCTGCATGGGCTGGGCTGTCCCATAAATCCTGGTGGGATTTGTAGGCTGCCTGTTTGCTCTGACACTTCCTCTCAGTCACTTTCTGGGTTTAGACCATTTTCTTCAGTCCGTTTGTCTTAGCATGCTTCGTGTTTTCCTGAGAGAATTTAATGGAGTGTGGGAGTTGTCATAATAATCTCCCAGGTTCCACATTTATTTTCCTTAGCTTGCAGGAATGTCAAGGCCAACAGAGAGAAAACAGAACTTGATCTATTTAAATAATGCTTAGTATAGACATGTTTTGATGCACATGGAGAGGAAAGAGTAAAAAGACAGGTGAAAACCAAGCAAAATGAAGCCTTGTGGAACACTGCCTGCTCCACAGCCGTGCCACATGCTGGTCATTAATAGATTTCACTGATACTTTATGACCAGTTGTCTAATTCTGTGGCATTCACCCTACTCTTAGAAGTTTATTGCCTTACCAGAGTGGCATACAGATTTAGTGTGATTTTCTTCTTTGTTAACAGCATTGGAAGTAGTTTCTTATTTATAGTATTCCAGGGCAGACTATTCTAAGAAATGTGGGTTAGCTCTTTGAAAACATTTTACAGTGTCATCCAAGGTGGACTGACAAAATTTTGGACTTAATTCTTTAAAAATCTGAACAGTGCAAAACTTTTTAAAGTTTCTTAGTAAGATATGCTCATTATTCAACCCATTCTAGTATTTATTCACACTCAAAATATCCATCTGTTTTGAAGAAAAATGTAAAGTGAAAATGAAATGTTTTTCTTTTTTGAAAAGCTCCATTACCCTAACTGTTTTGATCACTGGTGAGAATTTTTCACTCAGCTTCCTGCACTTTGGGTTGGACCAATGCCAGAGCCCACTTCTATATGTAATACATATTGTGAGTATGCAGAATAGCCTGCTAATTAATCAAGAATCAGGGAGGTGCTGTAGTCAGATCTCCTTCATGGAAGAGGAGTTGGCAGCAGAGATACCTCCTGAAGCTGGTTCAAGGGAAGCTTCTAGATGATGGAACCAGAGAGAGAAAGAGGCACCTTCATAGCTTTCATGTTGAACAGAAGGTCTCGTGATGTATGGAGCTGTGTGTGATGGTGATGCTCCCTGTGGCTTGTTTTCTGGTTACAGATTAATTTGCTTTATGTTCATCTGTCTGGCATGTGACAGTTAATTCATTTTCTCCTCAAACAGAGGCTAAAATTCTGCCATGTGACCTAGGGTGAAATCCTGAACCCACTGAAGTAAGAAGAATCTTGCCCTTAATTTCTGTGAGATCAAGATTTAATCTTTACTTCTTTGGGGCCAAGCTTCATCTGAAAGACAAACACAACCCCCTCAACTTCATTGGGATACAGAGTGAAAGTCAAATTAGAATTGAATGTGCCAAGATTTGTAGTCTGCACTCACTTAATAGTGGCTATACAGAAATTATAGTCAGTTCACAGACATTTTCCAAAAGTCTATATTTAGTGCTTTAGTATATAAATGTATTATTCAATGATATTTCCTCTTTTTGCAGGGGAAAAACAAGAGAAAATTCATTTTTAAGTAGTATGTTGGAGTACAAAAAGCAGTGAAGGGTAGGGGGAAATATGAAAAGTATGCTAAGTCAATTGATATTTTACAAGATGTTTTAATTTGGCCCAAGGATTTTAGACTACTCTAATCAGATCACAGCTGGGCCCTTTTCTATGAATAGCATTTTTAGGTTAATTATTATAAAATCTCTCTGGTCTATTATAACGGAGGAGATAGCACATTCTGTAAATGAAAGTGGTAGGCTGATAAGATACATTTTTTTTGGCATTAAGTAACCATGCCTATCTTAATTACAATAAAAATCTTTCAGCTGAAGGCAGGTTGGCTTAACTAACAAGCAATTAAAATAGGTGAAACTATCTTTGAGAGGCGACACTTGACCACCTGACAAATGTAATGAGATCTTCCCATCCTTGCAGCCTTTTTTCAGAAACCTTGAAACACAGAATGGATGCAGTGACTGGATGTAGATAAATGTGATGTGGCTTTTTCTTTATGCAGCACATTGTTAGATTTATTTTTTTAAGGAGATGAAAGGGAGTTACATTGTACTGCAGACATCAGTATTGTGTTTTCACCTTAATTTAGATCTTCAGTAGTGACTAGGAAGAACAACCATCTAACCTTTTAGTGAAAATTCCAAGTAAGCCTACAAAAAAATTGAGACTTCTCTTACAATGAGAAAACTTTCTCATAAAGAAACCACAGGTGATCTGAAGCAGGTATGGAGTACTCAGGGAGGAGGGGAATCCTAAGGAGCACTTTTTCTGAAATAATAGGGGGGATTTGAGGGAACATGAGGCCTAAGTTTGCAGGTGATGTGGCAGTGAAGATCTGGACACTTACAGAACAGTGAAGCTTCTTCTGTTGTGGTCCTGTGTGAGCTGCTGGAGTGTGTCTGCACTCTCACAAATGAACCTGACCCAGTGGAATGGCTCAGGGAATTGGAGCAGCTGGTTTAAAGTTAGCAAAGTTCAAATAAAGTGTAAAGCTTGGTGCTTGCAGCATTTGGTTAATAGTAGGCCATTCCAGCACTTCACAAATAAAGTATGTCTTGTTTAGTATTTCTAACACAAAGCAACACAGCATGAACCAGAGCAGGGAATACATTCCAGATGACTAAAAAAATGAAAAATAGCGTGGTAAGCAAAGATGAGGCTATGACTAATCAAATTGGCTAGTGGTGACTATTATACTGCATTAAGTACTGAAATATTATGTACCAAAAGAAAGCTGGCAGGGCTGAATAAGTAAGGATGAGTCATTTATTAAAACTCTCAGGAAGAGGACGTAAGGCAAAGGGACATAAGGTGCATGGAGCATAAAAATTTTTATGAAAATGCAATTAATCTTAACACTGAAAAAGGACAGCAGAGCCTTCTGTTTTCAACTTCTGCTTTTCTACTGTGGATCAAGACACTTTGTCCTGTTTTTTTGCTAAACAAGTAGGGTGAAAATGAACCCAGTCTCCCAAAACTTTTAAAGTGGCTTTAAAATCTTGAAGTATGAATAAGTGATATATGATTCCCTTCCTGTGTCTGTTTTCTGATTTGGGCTTTACAAATACAACTTTTGAAGTGGGTGCTGACCTTGCCATCGTAACCTGGTCATTAATAAGCTGAAGCCATGATGCTACCAGTGTTGGAGCAGTGGTGACTCAACTAATTAAGCTCTCTGATTTTCCTCTTAATTATGATAATAATGGGCTCACAGTCAAAGACTAATAAGTGATAAAGAAATTTGCAGTAACGTAAATGTGAGAGTGAAGCATAAGGATGATGCCTTATAAGAGCTCCTGGCAGCCTGTGCAGATGGGAAAGCTGGGGGTGCTGATGCTCCCCTCTCCCCTGGCATCAGCAGGCATAGCCCAGAGCAGCCCCTTCTGAAGCAGTGCTGGGACTGCACTGACTGATGGGGGCTACAGGTGGGACATTGGTGTTTTGATCATCAGTAGCTCAGCCACAGCTACTGTTAGCTGAAACAATTTAGCCTTGGCAAACTTGTGGGGATTTGGGCTATTTTGTCTCCAAGATAGAGTCTTGGCTATTTCTAGAAGTAGTGTGTACATAATATTTCATATTATTCTGACTGGTATCCTTGTAGAGAAGGAATTGAGCCATTGATACCTGGTTGAAGTCTACTCTGTGCAGTAATACAACTTTTAAAAACAGGCAAGACAGAGGGCTTTTGAAGAGGGCAACCTGCAATAGACAGTGATGGATCATTTGCTGGAACCTTTTTTCCCCAATCCCTTCAAATGTTTATTTATTTATTTTTTAATTGCAGATGGCAAAAGACACAAGTAGCACATACTTTTGGTCTGCAGGTTAATGGATTGGAATTTTGAAAGAAACCAGTTTAAGCACTAGAACCCCACCCACACTGTAGGAGGTTGTTCTTTGTTCCTCAGTTCATTATTGGTGTTTAAGGAAGCAAAAAATGAAAAGATTGAACTCCAGCCCTAGAGAGGAAGAGAGAATATACTACTTCATCCAATAGATTCTGTGCAACTCAATTAACAAGATAACAATATATTTCATCTGTCAGAAATGTTTATCTTCCCACTAATTAGCAAAGAAACACCATGCTTTGAAAGGAATTGTAGCTCATAAAAATGCTTGCATCCACAGATGCCCTGTGCAGATTGCATCACTCAGCCTGCCTGGGAGATGGGTTAAGTGTAGGACAAGGGAGCACGGTAACATTGCCTTCCCCCCTCTTCCGCAGTCACTGCCTCCCTCGCTGCAGTCTTTTGTTTCCACTTGCTGGAAATTTGAAAGGGTGGAGAGAGCTGCTGCAGTAGGCCTTGCCCTTGCCCTCTTTGTTTCTGCTAGCCTTAATTAACCTCTCCCTAGGTTCACCAAATTTGTGATTAGAAATTTTTTTAAGTTGGGCTTATGCTCACTAAGCAGGTTTTCTCATAGCTCCACTTGAAACCCCATTATTACCATTTTGAATGCTGCACTGTTTGTTCTAGAAACCCATCTTAGTAATTTATCCCATATCTCTATTTTCCCCTCATGGAAAATACAATTATTTTAATTCTTCTAATTGTTTTTCATTTCCTACACTCCAAATTTGTCTCTTTCCCCCAGGCATCTCTTCATCTTAGCTCATTGACTGGAAAGGCCTTTTTGGCTCTTTAGTTCCTTATCTCTATTCCAAACGGACTAATATTGTACGGTGTTCAATAAAAAAAATAATTTAATTTGTTATTTCTTTCATCATGCAGTTGCAAAATTGGCAGGCTTTTAAGATGCTTCTTTGGATTTGGGGGTGCTGAGTGCATCTCAAATTGAGATGTCAGTTTTAATGGAAAGTTATGTGGAACTTTGGGTTAGAATGAGCATTTGAGTAGTAACACAGGTATAAACCTGCCCCGTTGTTCAGCCCTGTACACAGCAGAAAATGTAGAGCACCTCCCTGCTTTGTGCAGGAATAACTATCCCATTGTTCCACAGCTCCCAGGGAGAGTAATCAGAGCATTATATTCTCACTTTCTTTATTCTTTTACTTATTTTGCTTAATCTCATGTAATAGGCAATTAACTTGATTTGCCTTCAGAGCTGGGGAAAAGTATAAATAAACCTGGCAAAGTGGGAAGCACAGAGGCTGGAGTCACAGAGATGTCCTGTGTGAGCAACAGGAAATCAATTGCCATATGGCCAGTTATAAATAGGGCCATCACACAGCCTCGTTGCCTTTGACAGGTCCAGGTTCTCTGCTCAAGGTTTCTGTTTGCAGACTTTCTCACTTTTGCTTACCTCAGACAGTTCTTTTAGGCAGAGCAGGAAGTTTTGTTGGAGGATCTGGAACCAATTCATTCTGTTGTGCTGGGAGTAAGAGTGAGCTGCTGACAGCAAGGAGAAATAACCTGCTGGTGGGACGGGGCAGGAGAGGGCCATCATCTGAATAAAGGGATGGAGGTCTTAGGGTAGAGTCCCCCAGAAAGGCCATATTCCTTCAGAAATATCATCTTTTTACTTCTAGAGCTCCTTTCCTATTGGACATTTCTGCTCGTGGTTGCCAAACCAGGGTCGTAGCAGCCTAGCTGGGCTTTTGTATCTTCAGCTGTGTTTCTGTCTGAAAAAATATAACAGTTGCATTTGGGCAAGTGGTTTGGAGGGAAGTGGTGTGAGTCACATCCTCACACAGGCTTGGGGGACCCCAGAGACAGGGCTAATGCCAGTGTGCAAGGGGATATTCTCAGCCAGGAACACTGCTCCTGGCAGCTGCACCTTCCATGTGCTTTCCCTGGCATCACTGGTTCTTTTTCCAAGGTATAGTAGTTGAGCTTAAGATGGAGAGGTGAGGTGTTATGAATGAAAGCAAAAGAAAAGATAATTATAATGATGTGGTAAACACAAGGGTCAGAAATTATGATCTTTTGTCCTTAGAAACGCTCAGTGCTGCGAGGCAGCTGAGTGGGTGTTTTCAGGGCTGCAGCACAGACTGAGTTAACTGCATTGCCTCTGTCCTTTGTGTGTGAGCTTGAGTTGGATTTGGCATCTGTGAGCACAGACAGCTAAGTGACCAGGTTAATAGGCAGGACATGCAGGTGAGGTTCTAGGTCATAGGAAAATGTCAAGGTTTATTAAACTTTACAGCTTTTTTGTGTATTCTCTTTATTTTCTACATAGCCCTGGTCGGTTTATTTTTCCTTTGACTTACACATGACTTTTGTTGATTAAGTGAATATCTGTTTATCAGGGAGGCTTCCAAGTGCCCTCACACAAATGGTCACAGGGTCCTTCTTTCAGAGCTTACAGGCAAGCTCTGGCTTTTCTTTTGTTGAGTCTCTTGGAATGCAATCACTACTTGGAGACTTGAAATGGAATTATACTCACTATATCATCCAAATTTGTCATATATAAATATAGATGTTGAGATGATTAAACACATTAGCAATTTTCAGTGGTTCTTTAATTCCATCATTCATTATTTTTATTTGATGAACCACTTTCTTATGAAACTTATTAAAATGTTGGTATAAATCTATTCCAAATTCCCCTGATGACTATGTTTATACCAAATGATATACATAATGATCTACTTTTGAGACTGCATTAGAAATCTGCACTGGCTTTTCAGTTTGTGAGAGGCTGTGTATCACTCCCATAAGGAATAATGACTAAGATTTCCTTTCTCCATTAGGGAGCTGCAGCCACTCAGGCATGGACTGTACCTCGCTGTCAGCCTCATCCAGTGCTTTAAGACTCCCGTGGTGTCACTAAGAGTTGGGTCAGATCCTGCAGCAGTACCTGCAGGCAGCCTCCTTTCAGCAGATCAGAAGCACTGACATGAAAGGAGACACAAAGGGCAGGGTCTGTAGCTGAATCCTTGTCTGACTCGGGGATCATTCAGCACCCATGCAATCAGGGACCTGCAGCAGCAGCTGATCTCAGCTTCCTCTCCTTACAGGCTCCTTCCAAGGCTACCTTGCTCCCTGCATAGAGAGAGCCCAGATAACTGAGGTTAAACACCTAAGTAATTAGACAATTAAAGTAAAATTAATCTAATCCCTCCCTGAGGGATTTTGCAGTTCTCTTGGCCATCAACAGTTAGGTTGGGACGAGGCAGGGGCTCTACCCTGTCTTTGGGTTTATACATTTACCTTTAAAAGCAAATTTATTTGGCTTCTCTTATACTTTTACAGTCTCATGAAAGACACTTGGCTTTCAGATATTTGCTGAGCATTATAATGAAGTGTGCAACTACATATCAGATTGAAGTTAAATATTAAATAACAAAAATAATAATTGACATCAGTGGGTAAGTGCTTCAGATCCTACTTTATTTATAAACAAACCCTCATCTTTCTGAAAACAGCTTCTGCTAAAGTGGAACACGATGGAAAGTATGTATTTTCTGCCCATAGCTTTCAGAGATTTGCTGAACTAGAAGTTTTATCTTTGTCTTTAATAGTGTTGTATTAATTTTTCTTGATTTACTTTTGTCTAAATAGCTTCTTAGAGACATAAAAACCTCTGGCACCTGCAGTACAGTGCAGCGTGGAATCGGGTAATTTAATCAATTCCCCAAATAAAGTATTCCTAACTATATCTTTAGCAACCCCACTTTGAGCAAGTCTGTCAGCAAACTGTTTCTGTGTCATTAACAGGATAGAAATGTCAGTCTAAATGGGTCCATTCTATGGCAAAGGTACCAGTGCTGGTGGTGTTTTTCTGATTTGTGATGTTCAACTGGTTGTTCTGAAGTCAATGAGGCACCTTCCAAAACATTCCTAAAATTTACTGTGTTTCAAGCGTGTTTGGCTTTCACAAAAGTAATTTTTATTTTGATTCTTAACAAAATGCTTATAAATGTCTTAGAAGAATCATTTAGTAATCTTGCAGACAAGATACTGATCTTGCAGATCATCAGGTTTTCAAAGTGGAAGAGTGATGTATTTTCTTCTGCTATTACATCAGCTATTGTGCCATCCCTTTTGTCCTGCTGACAGCTCATATAGCCTGGGTGACCACATATTTTAAAGAAAAGATATGTTTCCTTGTAAATATTTTTTCTACTAATTTGCTGTGTTGCTACTGAAAAGTTACTGGTGAGTATCCAGAAAAGAATTTATTTTCCTGATAATGAAGTGGTTTTTAACTCCCTGTGCTAATACTTTTTCTCACTCTCTTTTCTCCCTTTCCTTGTGGCCATATGATAGGGAAAAATCCCCTCGTTGCAATGTCTGAGTTCTGTATAGAATTGTGTGGGACTTTTTTTGGTTTTATTTTCTTTCCTTTCTCATGAGGAAGTGTAGATGAGGAGGCAACTCTTTTGTAACATAAACTCAAGGAAGTAAGCTAAATCAGTGCTAAACCCATTGTATCAATAGAACTGAAAAAACCATAAAGGTTCTGTTTTAATAATAGCTTTCTAAAGTCCATGTAATTAAAATGTAGCAAAAGCTCTCTGTTTTCTTGAGGCCAGAAGCAGTGTATATGAATTAGGAAAAAGAAATGCCAATCAGACGTTCATTAAGCCCTGTATTTTTTTTTTTTTGTTTTGTTTTGTTTGTTGTTTTATGTTGCCCACATAGACATTAAAAAACATCCCCAAGCCTTGGGTTATAATGGATTGAGGGAGGATTACTCAGGGAGTCTTATATAAAAATGTACTTAAAATATCCACCTTGGAGAGAAAAAAAGAAAAAGCTCTCTCTCTTGGGAGTATCCTCTCTAATTATTCATAATTAATAAATAAACAAAGAACTGTGTAGTTCTACATCAAGTAGTTATTAAAAGACTCTTAGAACTAAAAAGACTTCCTGGTCAGAATGCAGATATCCAGCTGTGCTAAAAGAATGTAGGACGGAATCCAGAGGAATTTCTACAGAGCTTTTTTTTGGTGTTTGAGTTCAAGACAGATCATTTAGGACTGAAACATCATCTTTTAAGTGGTTTGAAGCACACAGAGTTTCACCTAAGTAATCCAACTTGGTCCTGAACTTTTCAGGTGAAGCTCCTCATTTTAGGGCATCAAGTGGAAGATGTCCTGGTGTAGGCTTTGATTAACAGCAGTCCTTGTGGTTTGGGGCAGAAGAAAACAGTCTGGGGCTGTGGGTAGCAGTGTAGGCTGGAGGAATTCACTGGGCATTTTTTCAGTTAGATTTTCAGAGAGGACTTGACAAAATGCAGACGAGGGTGGCCAAGGACCACAGGCCAAGGCGTGCAGAGTCCGCTGCGTCGCTTGGCACGGTGGGACAAATGCAGCCTCCGTGGGAGGCAGGAGAGCAAACCTATCTTTCCTTCTGTTGATGGGTTGTAATGCCAAGAAAAAGCTTTCTTCTTTGCTCACTGTGGCTGGAAGTGTGCCACTGCAATACGTGGAAAATGGTCTCATGCTCTCCCTGCGAGGGGCTGCCGTTCCTGGGGCATCCCTGCTGCAGTGCAGCTCACAGGTTCCCCCTCTCTCCGGGGCTGTGACTGGCTCAGGCTGCCTGTCCTCTTCCAATAGACCCTCCAGGGAGCCCAGATTTTCTGAGTATTCTCATGATTTGCTGTAAATGTGCCCTGTTTTGTTTGTAGAACCCTTTCTCAGCCGTAATCACCTCAGTGTTGCCAAACAACTGGAATAAGGGATTATTCAGGCTCCTGTCCCTGCAGAATAATAACTGTTAGCTTATTTGCTGCTGTACTGGACCTTCCAACCCCTACACAGCACGGTGGAGAGCTAAGGTTTTCTTTATTGATTCAGACACTACTGTTTTCTCTTTTGGATTGTTATATTGAACATTCCCTTGATATTCTTTGCTTTGTTATTACTTATTTCCACAATAAATAAGCCCTTGGGATTTCTGTAAAAATCGCCCATGTAGCAGGCAAATAAAAAAGCCCTTGTAGACAGTAAAAGACATAGGAAACAACACACATTTTGGCCTGAAGACCTTGCTTTCTTTAGAACATCTTTCTCCTCTTTCACCTGGCTTGTGCTCAAACCAGGTCATTGAACTCTGAAGTGTGATTTTCAGTCCAGGTGCGAAGAAATGTTTGTCCCAGCATTGCAAAGTTTCAAAGAATATTAAGAATGCTGAATGAAGAATATGTAAAACCAAACATGACTTCGTATGTTCCCCCTTCCTGAGTACCTGTTTGATCAGTGTGAAGATTGATGTACTTATGAGAGCCACCAGCAATTAAATAAAGCCTTCTTGTAGGAAAAGGGATAGGCATCCATTGAATGCAAGAAGGAATTGCATTTTTGTGCTAGCTAAGGCAGGTTTAGCATATGCTGGACAAGAATCAGTAGTAAATCCAGAAAATTCTTTCCTGGAGAAGTACTGAGCAGTGTGTAGTGTTCCAGTCTGATACCCATAAACAGTCATGACATGAAAAATATACATGAAAAGAAAATAATGGAGGCAGTCAGGGATGACATTTTAAGCATTGGAAGCTTTTTCCTTTTCTTTTAAAAGAGATCTTTAACACAGAGCTGCTAGACCTTTGTTTGAGAACAATGTAATTACACATCCTAGACACACCTGTTGAGAGGAATTTATTGGTACTTATGGGAAGAAAAACGAGGAGATGAAGGTGTTGACCTCTCTTATTAAAATTGACTTACTAGTGTTTGCACCACCTGTTACTCCAGTGTTTAATCACCATTTTTAGATTGGAGTAGGAATTAGATTAGTACCAGATGTTTCCAAACTTTGCAGTTATTCTAGTCTTTGAATCAGACCTTCTTTAGAAATCATTAAACAACAAAACTCAGTACCTTCAACTCTGTTAAGTTCTGAGGAGAAAATTTACAAGTTACTGTCTCCTCATACAATCAAAGAAGACAAATTGTCAAACAGATCAGAAGGACCTTCTTTTGAGGATGGCTATTTATATACCACAGTCGTCCTCAGGAAAGCAGTGACACGGTAGGATGATGAGTCTGAAAACTCAACAAAGGAAATACATGTAAGCACAAAAGGTCAACTTACTAGTTTCAAAGAGAAAAACCTTGTCACAGATGGTGAAGAAAGACTGACAAGATTTAAGAGTGTGGTTTAACCAGGCTGCATATGTGTTAACATCTCTGAGAATCCAACTTGTCCATTTAAGACAAGCGTACTTCCACAATCTGTCCTGCACAAGGGAGGTCCTTCTTCCCAGCCCTTAAATGGTCCCAGAATTACTGCTGAGAGCCCAAGTGCCTTCTCCTTGGGCAGGCTTCCCTTTCCTGTGGAAAAGGGAGCAGGGAGAGGCAGCGTGGCTGTGGCACAGTCAGACACCCTTTTCTCACCATCCTGAGTTGCTTTGACAGTGATTGTGGATCAAGTGCACTACACCAGTGCAAACACAAAGTGGTATCTACCATTATGCATGGTAGATGGTGTTTGGAGATGCTTCTGGAAGGAAGGAGGAAAAAGGTTCCACAAGGACATTTCTGACAGTAAAGCAAAAATGGTCTCTCTCCTAAAAGCAACTAAAATGAAAGCACATGCTGCATTTCAGTCAGCTCAGGATCCCTCATAATCCACAGCCCTCCTAATGAGGGCTGACTAAAAAGGGGAAAGGCAGAAGAAGGCAATGGCAAGCCCTGGTGACTGGGCAGCCCTCGTGCTGCTGGCCCAAAGTTAACACCCCTCATCCCACAGCTGCTTTGAGGCACGAGAGCTGGAATGGGCCCTGCAGTCCATCATCTGTGAGAACAGTGTTTGGTACTGTCTTTGATCCCAGGTTCCCAGTAGACAGTTATTAATAATGGATAATTAGTAACAGCTCCTGTGAGATGCAGGTGACTGCAGGCTGCAAGTTGTGTGACACAAAGGACAGGAATGCTCACCCTCTGTTTCAGCAGGGGGAAATGCCTATTGTTTTCTAATGCTTGTCACAGCCTGGCAAGCCTCACCTGGTGTGGTGTAGATTATGTTTAACAAGCTTTGCAGAATGAATTTTTCCTTTAAAGACTGAGAGGAACTTGGGAGGTTATTTTCTTTCAGATTAAGGGACCTTCACATTGCAAGGGAAGCAAAAGAAATACTTGAGCCTAAAATTCTTACTTTTCGGGTCTTGCTGCTTGTTCTTTATTTGGGCCACAGTATGTTGAAATAAGAAATACATGGTCATGGAAAAAGTTTTATTTTAACCATGAAAAACACATTTTTATGACTTGCTTGCGTGAAGTATTTTCCTTCTCCTGCTGCTTTTAGAGTGGACTTGAATTTCCTTTTCTACAGGTAGAATAAAAAACAATATAATACTGCAACTATATCAAAATGTGTCACGACTAAAACAGGAAGTAGTATATCTTCACAGTTTCCATTTCTAGGGAAACCAGAGACAGAAAAGTAGAAGGACTGAATAAATGTGCAAAATACAAGAATGATTATTTTCTCTTTCATGCTAAAACAAAAAGAAGCTACTTTGTTCATTATCATGCAAGACTAAACGGAAATAAGTAGGAGTGTGTCCTGCAGGGGACCACAGGGATTTATACTATATAGGAAACCCCCTATATCTTTATGTTTTACAAACATAAAGAAATAGCCTTTATTAGTTGTTATTGTTGAAAAACAGAGCAGTAAAGAGCAGTGTTAGAAAGACAAAGGGTATGATTTAATATCTATCTTATCTGTCTATCATCTATCTATCTATCTATCTATCTATTTATCTATCATCTATCTCTCTATCTCTAATGTATCCCTCTAATGTTTTCAGATACTGTTTTATCTATTCCTTGGTAAATGTCACAGAAGGGTGTCATACAACTTTGAAAAAAATGTGCTCTACCATGGCAATTCTTGTTCAGAACCTAAAGCTGATTGAAGTTACCAGGAAAATTCCGTGCTGTCAGTGAGCACGGATTCATGATATTTCCAAGGAAGATTTCTGCTTGCTTGATTCTTTTAACTGTAACCGAGCAGACTGTTCACAACAAAGAATTAATTTGCTCTTGGATTCAGCATGCAGTATTGTCTGGGCCAGTTGATGACTTGTGTTTTTTGTGAATGCCGAATTTGGTATTTTTCTTGTGGATTAGCTCCTCTTACAGCTGAACAGCATGTATGTGAATGAAATGTTATTTTATTTTGAGAAAATTCTCTGCCTGTACATATTTTTCTTTGATATGTCCTTAATTAAAGCTTTCTTCATGCAAACTTTTCTGATGCATTAATGGAGGTACCGCATGAAATGAAGAGACTCAATTCAAACTTATCAGGGAATTGTTCAGCCCTCCCTGCCATTCCCCACCAAGCCTCTTGGTTCAGTTCATAGATGGCAGTGGTATGTAGGAGTCAGTAAAAGAATTTTCCAGACACTAATCTTTGCCTTTACTATATTTATATGAACTATTCAATGACCCTTTTAAATTCAATTACTTTGGTTTTCTTAAACACAGACAGAGATGATTCCCACTAAAAACTTAGCTAGAACTGAAAGACACTGGCAAACTTCTAAGATGGTATTTTTTGAGGGACCTTGGTATCCTAAATTATATATTTCCACATAGGGAATTGTTCAAGAGAGCAGTAATAGTGTAAGCCCACAGGTTTTACAGTAAGTACATCCATCGTGTCAGAACAGTTGTATTTAATAAAGCTTTATTCCCAACTTCACAGAGCTTTTAAGATGTTTTCCACTTGGGTGACTGTTTTGTTTTGTGAGTTTAAAAGATTCACTTATTAGTTTAGGGAATTTAAAACTAATGTTAAACCCCAAAGTGTAAAATATTGTATCAAATATTTAGAGTGGCGTGAGCTGAGTTACATGGAGACATGTAGTAATATTTCTTACACAACACAGAACAACTGTTTTGGCACCACTGTTAAATGGAAGGTCACAATATTTTACACAAAATAACCAGATTTTAGAAATATGTTTAACTTTGGATGGTAAGACTGTACAATGCTTTTTATTATCCATTGCCTAATTTTAGCAAGACATGATTTCTTGCCAAGTAACCATGTCTTTTACAATATAAGAGTAAAATACAGAGGTTTAATAAATTGATTGATGCAATTATTGTGTTTAAAAAACTGAAGATATTGGAAATATGGAAATATCTGTTCAGTGACTCAGCAGGAAACTGGCCACCATTCAGCTCCAATATATAATATATAGAAAGATAAACCTCATTCTACTCTTCCCCTTCAGTATGCCAGAGAAGGGGAAATAAATGTAAATGGAGGAATCAATACAAATGACAGAAATATTTGAGCATTTTTCCTTGGAAGCATTGAGGGTTTGGTTTGTTTTCCTAGCTAGCATTGGGACAGCAGGGCTCCATCACAAGTAACAGTGACTTGGGAAGACAAATGCCACAACTTAAAATGTCCTTCCCTTCCTCCTGCTTCCCCCACATGCTGATCAGGATGCCATATGGAGTGGAATATCCCTTGGATCAGCTGGGATCAACTGTCGTGGTTGTGTCCCCTCCCAGCTTCTGGTGCACCCCCATTCCCCTGGCTGGTGGGGTGTGGAGCAGAAAAGGCCTTGGCTCTGTGCAATCACTGCTCAGTAATGACCAAAACATCCCTGAATTATCAGTGCCATTTCCAGCACAAATCCAAAACACAGCTCCCCGTACCAGCTACTGTAGAAAAAAATAACTGTACCCCAGCCAAAGCCAGAATATATGGCAAATTATTTGTTTGTTTGGCAGCTCTGAAGGTTTGGGGTCAGTCTCTAGTGGAAACAACCTGCAGGTGCTGTGGGCCACCTGAACAGGAAAGGTGCACTGGGCCACTCCAGCTCAGAGCTGTCCTTTGCTAAAGGGCAGGTGAAAATCTTCAGAAGCCTCTGTGCATGTCTCCAGTGGCTGTTTGGTGGGATAAAATGTTCCCAAAAAACTAGAAGGAAATTTCTGCACGTGAGGAAAATCCCTCTGGTGGACACCACCTCTGTGCCCTCATTCTCTTGGAGCTAAAGCTCCTCTGTGTCAACTCCTCTTAAGCCTTAAGTAACATCTGAGAGTTGGGCATTGTGAAGGGAAAATGCATAGCAGAGGTGTTTGTTTTTATCCCATTCCCTGATTTGGGTTCCCTCTTTCCTTTTGGGTACAATTAATACTCTATTGAAGGTTATCCTGTTTTCTCAAGATTTCTGGCATGAAGCAAAACAGCAAAGGGCAGCTGTGCCACAACTTTTACTGCTTCAAAACTGCTTTCCTAATTTGGCTGTGGGCAGAACTATTGAGAGAGGCATTTATTGTGATCTTTAATTCTCTTTCTCTACACAAAGATGGCACATAAAATTTTCATCCATTGGGCTTCTTATAAAACAAACAACAAACAAAATATCTACATAATAATCTATGGTTTAGAAACAGGGATTTTTTTCTTCTCCCCTTCTAGTTCACAGATGGGGTGTCAGGTTTATTTGTCATTTATGATTTGTTTAGTTGTTTTACTTTTTATAAATGCTTTTTAAAATTATTAAAGAAATTACTAAACTGGGGACTAGGTATTTGGGTGCTTTTTAGGGAATAAAATAATCAAAGGAATAAGACAGGGAATATCTTTATGGTATTTTTCTCTAATGTGCCAAGCAATCTTTCATTATAGGAAAGAGAGTAAAATGCTTTTTGCATTGTTTTGGATAAAAGCAAATGTAAGACTTTAAAATGTGTTTATCAGGAAATGAATTTGGCTTTCTTTAGGCAATGGCTTCTTATTTTAGTACTGAAAGTAGATTTTGTCTGAACTTAGTAAAGGTTAGATCTCTTAAAAGCTTTCCTCTCATTTCCACATCAAAGTACAAATCCAGTTAATTCTGTGAGATTTTGGGAGCACAATGAAAGTGTATTTGTGAGTTGATTCTATAGCTCAGTATCTTTACAGATACCTCCAGAGGTTTCATGACACTCTGATAAAACTGAAATATCAAAGGAAAGAAATTTGTGGGTATCATAAATAATCTTGAGAATTCACAATTTTTCTGCACTGAATAGATATAAAGTATGTGCTGTAGAAATCAAGTTGTGAAAAACCTAAGGCAGGCTTATTTCTCCAGAATTTCAGTCAGGATGTGGGATAACAACATTCAAGTCTTTTCCAGCTTGATTATCAGAGGCCAGAATGTCAAACCACTAGGATACTGTCTAGTCTGGTTTATGTCCCAAATAATCTACTATTCGATGGAGGAATAGTGTATCAATTCAATTGTTCTGCTATAGAGCCAGTCTCCTGCTCCCAAGGACAGAAATTAATCTAACATGGGAGAAAATAGAGACAAGACTTGGATAAGTGACAGGGCTGCCTATGAAGACTGCAGGTCTGGACATTCTCCTGGAATACAGAAAAGCTGGATCCAATTCCCTTCTGCATGAAGTCCTGTTCTGCATCTCAGTGAACCTTGTTAACAGCCTATGGTTTATGTGAGGGTCATGTATTATGTGTTATTTTACTTTTCTCAGAATTTTTACCAGTCTTTTTTTCCTTAATCTAATGGAAATCTGTGAATGTTCTAATGCTGAGAGACAGAATTTTTCATCAACAGGAGTAGTTCTGAGATCTCTGGTCTGAATGTCTTTTCTACTGAATTGAATGATTTTCATTCCAATGAAAACTCTTCCATCTAGTTCACTAGCAGAATAATTTTGGGGAGAAGTTACCTCTAGCTCTCTGCTCTTACTGTGCATCAAAAAATAACATTAAAGAATCATCTACAAGCAGATCCACCATAAAAGGATTTTTTATTTGATTTTCTAGGTTACTATGTGATGTTTTGGTATCAGAGAGAAAAGGTAGTTCTGGATGAACTACTAAAATGATTCCATTCACTTGTTTGGTATGCAAGAATTTGAAAGCATTTCATAGTCTGTCATTATATCTTTAAAAAAAACTAAAATTATTTTTCTTCCAAATTGTTTTGTTTGAATGTGATTGCAAAAACCTTTTAACAATGCAAAAAATTTGGATGAAAAAAACCCAATTTTTTCTCTCCAAAATCAATCTACTCTCTTTTATTGCCTTCTAAAATACTTCATTCTTGGAAACAGTAGTTTTAAAGTGGAATTTTTAAAAATTTGATTTTGATAATTAAATTAGCTGACTCGACTTTTTGGTCTTTTTTAAGAGGCATTTGAAGGAGGTAAGTTCTTGCAAGGAGAAAACAAAAACTACTTGTTCTTCTTTGTCATCTAAAAGATATTGCATTTTTCTGGAGACTGGAGGAAAAATAGGATGTAAATTAGGGGATTAATTTTTATGATTTCAACACCTGTGGATGAATAGGTGGATGAACACCATTCAAAAGGATATTTTACAGTGGTGGTATCAGAGTCATGGCAGGGGCACTACAACAAAATTTAAAACTTCTCACAAATCACCTTGGTGCTTTCAGTGTCCCTCTAGTTTCTCTGTGCTTTCCTAAAAAGATGATGTATTTAGTGGTGATTGCAAAACACAGAAACAGAAATGATCTAAAGAAAAAACTTTGGATATTGACCTGCAGATATTCAGCAAATGGGGTTTTGTTTTTGATTGCTTTGTGCCTAGTACATGAAAGTACCTCCCTGAGTAAATAGGAAAGAGAGATTTCTGTACTCACAGTCCAAATGTCAATGGATGACAGTGATGTTTGGGACGTGTTATACAAATAATTGAAAAGAGGTATCAGTCAGATCGTGTACATGGGCATTAAAATAGTCCTTAATTACAGGAGTTTATCCATTCCCATTGGTAAAATACACATCAGACTTTATTTAGTTACTGTTTCTGGAGGTCTGGTTGTGGATGAATATTTAGAGAAAAGGAGCAGATAATTAAAAATATTTTAAGACTGCACTCTAGAATTTTATGGACAACGGTGAAGGAGTGAGTTTTTCTAGGAAAAAATTAAATATATTGAAGCCAAATATATTTGAAATAATTTTTATGCATGAAGATTCACAGGAGGAGGCCTTTGGGAAGGAGATGAAAGGGCATGAGAGCTGGCATGACTGGCAAAGCAGAAAGCATGAGGAGAATGTAAAAGAGGAGCAGGACAGTTGGGTAGAATGGCTGGTTCCTGCTGCCCTGAGTGGAGGGGTTGTGTCTGGTCCAGAGAAACCACCTGAGAAGCTGATTCCACTGAATCTGTAACTGAGGGGGATGATTTTGCCTGTCTGAGTTTTGATGCCTGATCCCTTCCAAGAAATACCACATTTAATATTTCAGAGAGAGGTAGAGTAGATACACAGATTGCAGTATGTATTTTGGGAACAATTTAATATTTGAGTTTTGGGAATATTAAAGTAGGAATTGTGTAAAAGGAGGTGAGTGCGAGGCATTTTCTAAATAACCTTCACGAAATCACAGATGCTTAATATTTTAGACAGGACTGTCCTAATTTTGACACTGTTCATACTTTTGACACATATCCTGCATTTTTATGCAATGCACATTTTTACTCCAAATGAAAACTAACAACAAATATTTGCTGTGAAAGGTGCAAGTAAGATAGTGGGAGAGATGGACAAAGAGGGGAATAGAGAAGAGACTGATGTGGGAAGCCAGAGGTAAAGCACTGCTGTCCTGAACATCAGAAGGCCAAGGCTCTGTATTTCAGTCAGTCCTTGGGCCTTTTGGGTAGGAAGCAGCAGTGAGAATTTGTCCTTTACCTTGTGAATGATTGGCAGATTATTTAAAGGCAAAGCAGATGCTTCTACCTAATTGAATGCAAAACATTAGTCTGAAAGGTCTTTCCATTGCCACTTCCAGTTTTGGTGGAGCAGCGAAGGGTAGTGATGTTGAAAAGAACATGCATATTCCATTTGTATCCTGTCTTCATCTAATGGCAAAACATAATTATTTCAGCAGAGATAAACTTTTGTGCTCCCGGGAGTCCTTAAGTAATTTTTGGATTAAATGGCTATACTTTGTTTTCTCTTGTAAGTGGTGTCACTCCACTCTCAATTTAATTATAGCTTGTTTGAGTAAGCTTCTGTGTAATGTCAAGTTTTCCCCAATGGCTCAAGAAGGTCAGCAAAGGTCTGCTCTTAATACTTTCCACAACAACTGAAAGGCTTTCCTTGTTTAAACAACAGTCAGGAAGAACACAATTAGATACGATTACCTAATTCTTCTTGTGGTGCTCAATGGCAACTGTCTGAGTAGTGGAACAGTAAAGATTAGAGCTTAAGAAAGATGCTGCTTTGGAGAGGAAGATTATTGAAACTCTCAACACAGCAATTGACCTTGCTTAGTGTGAAACACTGCAGAAGTGTGAAAGCATAAAAATGAAGGAAGAAAATATTTTAAGAAAGCATAACCTGGAAAAGCAATAGATATGTTTAGAAAGTCTAGCAAGACTATAACTTAAAAAAAATATAGGTATTGACACAGTGGACAGGACAAATGAACCTCTCTAATTCTCTCCAGTCCTGCACCTGTAATTTTTTAGAAATGACATGTCTGCAAACATACGACTTCTCCATCAGAATTTACTTATGTTCTAAGTAATCAGGTAATTATTTTGAGCAAGGCAGAGATGTTTCAGACAAAGGTGAGAGAAGCTCCTTAAATTCTAACTGCTCTAGCCTGATTGGGCTCTTTGCATATTGCCTGATTTGACTCTTAATGTTGTTGCTTTCACTGATTATAATAAACTAAATTAAACCAAAGGAAGATTAAACCCCCCACAAATATAAGAACTGTCTTGAAACAAAGTATTTCAAGTCAGAAAAAGCATATAATTTTGGCATAAAGCAGATATTATTTTTTCCCTACTTTATGATCATTTAATGAAAGCAATTTCTCTGCCAATGTTTTCTGACTTTTCTAGACTCTGTCTCAATAACCACTTGTGACCTGCCCATTGTGAAATGCAGTTGTTTTCCAGTTAACTCTAGATCTTTTCTGAAGCATCAGTTTGATTCCCTATTTTAATCTTTATCTTCTCATGCACCTAAAAGTGGTATCATTACCCATATTTTCTTCTCTGGTTTTCTCTCACAATCTTTTTCATAATGTCAGCACTGAGTTAGTAGAAAATGTCTTATTTTGTGGTGATTTCATGTCACCTGCGTCTTACATTTAGGTAAATGCTTTCTATATTTCTAATAAAAACAAATGGGGATAAAGAAATAGTTTCAAGTGAGGAAACATCACTCACTGCTCCAAGAATATTATAAGATCAGGTGTAGATTTCTGGGAATTTGAAGAAGTCAACACTTTTCCCTTTCCTAACTGATCTTTTTTCAGTTGCATTTTTGTGCAGTGTTTCACCTGATCACTTTGGGATTACTTTCCTTTTCTTACAAACAAGTGCTCCTGGTGCTGCTTGCCACAGCAGAGAGAAGCAGAGCCAGAATGCCTCCCATGTTTTTCCCTTCTGACTCCTTTGAAGGCATCCAGCTTCCCACAGGGAACATGTAAAAAGCTGTCTCTGGGCTCCTGGCAGTGAGGAGCTGTTTGCCACTCCAGTACTGAAAGAAACCAGGCACAATGGTCTCCCACAATGAGTTACCAATCTAGGTTTTTATACGTATTTCTATGTTAAGATTATCAGGATGATGTGTAATATTTAGCTAATGGCCCAATGATTTTGATTTTTATTTTTGTTTTTTAATTCAAATGCTAAACTGTTAAGTGCTAGCACATAGCCAGGTGCTGTCAGGGAAAGTGGAAGTGCTTGTTTAGGATTACCACACATGGAGTGAAGTCCTGGGCTTTCCTCTGTGATCCTGCCCACATCCTCTGACCATGAAATGGATGGACCACCAGGAAGAGGGAAAGTGCAGCCCGTGCTCTGTGCCTGGGCCATTCCTGGGCTCTCTCCCGAGGGGAGCCTGGCCTGGAGTGTGCTGCTGAGTGCAGACACCTGCCCACCCCCAGCAGTGCTTGACTCACCAACTCATTTTACATTGGCTGCTGCACACCTGTCAAATGGCAGTAATTTTAATTTACTGTCAACCAGAGGCATGAGCTGGATACACAGCAAGTGACCCAGCAGGGCAAACCTTCAGATCACCTTTCCAGTCCCACGGGCCAGCTATTCCTTAGCAGAGGTTTCTCTGCCTTTTAAAGACGTGTTAAACAAAACCAAATGGACAAAATGGCATGTGAATGCAAACCTCTTTAATACTCATCTGGCAATACTTTTCGATGTTGTGATTTAAAAGGGAAAAGGACAGATCACTTTAGTATTATTAAAATTTGTGTGGCATACTGATGTCTTGAGATTTTAGGAATGAATGATATTTCTTCTTCCATATAGTCATTTGTGAAGTTACAAGGTAGAAACATCCAGCTGAAAGGCTTTGACAAGGTAATGAGATTTATTTTCTGTAGTAATAGATAATTTCTCCTCATAGCAATAACATTTCAAGTGATGCTATGCACCCATGCATATATACAAACCCTTTTTAGTTTTACGTGTGACCTGAATGTTAAGGTTAGTTGAAAAGCAAAAAATATTTTCACTTGGTTCATGTTGAGATTTCAATGAATACAATTATTCATAATTTCACTTTTATCGGACTAAATTAATTATCAACATGGTTTTCTACAGCCACTCTTTATGCCAAGCATTTTGTTGAGGGATAGCACATTATTTCAGTTTTGTTGTTGCAAAATAGTTCCCACTAAAACATACAATTTCTTCAAAATCACTTCTGTGCAATCTAGACTGTTTGTACACATCAATGAATAGATCTTTGAACCCATGAAATTCTGCATGTGTCTTGTTTCTGCTTAACTTAGGGTGATCTCTGTGTACAGAAGTGTAAATGGACACTGTGAAAGCTGCATCACTTTAAAGCACATGAATCAGGAAAGTAAAGAAGAAAAATTCCAGTTATCAGAGAGTTATGACTTTAAAGCTGATCCTAACAGTTGACATTAATGTGGTTAAGCTAGACCACATACTCAAAGCCCATGTCACACCTTTTCCCATATGATCTGACCTACAGATAAGACTAGTGGTTATCTTAGTGCTGCAATTTAGTCTGAAGCTTCCCATGATAACAGATAACTGAGTCACTAACAGGCCTGATATATGTTATATCATGGGGGTATGTAGAAACTTCACCTATTCAAAGAAAATGCAGTCAGTGTGTTTGAGGAGCTGTCACTGTCACAAGAAAGAAAATGTGTCTGCATTTGAGTACTTGTCCTCATGGAAAAAAGTATTCCCCTCCACAATGAATTTTGCTTTAAACATAGAAGAGAACACATGCTGCACAAAGGAGTGAAATATCAAATGCCATTTTCCAGTTTTCAACATTTGGTTTTTCCTTGTGTTCATGCAAGAGGATAAATTATGTGTTGTGCTTGACTGTCATCTTTTGTATCTTTTTGGACTTCTGACTACACAAATGTAAATATGACTACGAAATTATCACGAATATCTGCAAATAGTAAAGTTTGTTCTGGAGGCAGAGAACATAGCTTCTGCTTTAAGAACAAATATTTGCTTTCAGTTGGTACTGTTTAGGTCTTGTATCTGCAAAGTTTGTACAAACAATTCAGAGAGCTGAAAGATGTAGGATATTGCACAAAAAGCCTAATCTGAATGAACTTGTCCAAAGAATTGTCACCATAGACCCATGAGGATGGGCTTCATTCACAGTGACTGCCTAGGTTTATTTGGCTCCACAAGTTTTTAGCATTTTGGCTCGACTTTTAGATCTCTTCATTGTTTTATTTAATAAGCCAAGTTTACATGTGAAGTCCTTTCTGTGGGTGCATAAGAACAGGAAGCATGTTGTGCTCCTTCCTTCCCTGATATAAATAAATGGCAGTGGTCTTTGTTCTGTGGAGGGGTCAGAAAAGGGAAGGAAACTTCCCCAAAGCAGCCACAGCACACAGGTGGAGTTTTGGCATGGTGGCAGCATCCTTTGGCACCAGTGAGAGCAGAGTTCATTCCTGCCTCTGTCAGTGTAGCCCTGCATTATCCACACATGCAGGGCTGTAAAGTTGGGGTCACCCTATGATCTGTACCGCACTGCATGGCAAAGTAAGGCACCAGCCCTCACAGATTTGGTGCCTTGGAAGAACCTGTGGGATGTTATCATGAGCCAGAGCCATTTTTGCTGCAGGAGGGTTTGTAGCTCATTCCACAGCAATGTTTTTATTTGAGGTGCCACAGGCTCAGAGACATTGGTGAATTAGTTATAGGTTGGCTTCAGTCAGTGAGGTTGCTGAGAGGTCCTCCACATATGTGCTTTATAGAGCAAAAGAGCATGTGGCAATTTCTGCACAAACAGCTCTTAGCAGATTTTTTCCTCTTTAATTCTTGGGGAGAGATATTTTATCTATAAGTAGTTTGTCTCTGGAAGATATGAGTTGCATCAGGTTTGCTGTGTGTAGTTTTCTTCTGCCAATTTACTTCTGAAGGGTGTATCTTTCTGGAAGTAATCTTGTATTTTGTAGCATAAAAGGGGAGAAGATGCACTTATTTCACTACTTCTATTTTAATTTCTCTCACTCTTCAGATTTTCAAGGTTTTTATAACCTTAGAGAGTGCAAAGTCATGAAGGTGCAACCCCTTTTTATCAGCTTTTATTATCAGTCAATAGTACAGAGAGCTCAGTGCCTGCTCGTGTCTGTGAAGGTTCAGCTTATAAATAATGAATTATGTAGTAAAACATCAGGCTTGTCCAAGGGGAAAAAACCCTCACCAAAACACAACCCCAAACCCCACATAACCTGCAGTGGTTTCTGAGAAAGGCAGCTTTGCTGGATTGGCCTTTAAGTGTTGGGTCCATGGACCAGGTGCTGCTGGCACGGTGACGTCACACCGAGAAGCACAGCACCACACACAAAACCAGTGACATCCAGTATTTGTAAAGGAAGAATTCGATTCCCTTTTACTCCTGTTAGTCATTCAGGATGATAATGGGAGACAGGCACTGCTACCACAGTGTGCTGGAGAAAAGGTAGGATTTAACATGCTGCCAGGCTCTGTGGGTAGTAAAGATTGGCTGGTTATCTCCCCCCGACGCGAGCAGCTGAATGCGAGCTCTGTTAAAGACAAAAGCAGGACAAAGGAGGAAGAGGCTAGACAAATATGATTTGTGTCTGTTTCTGCTCACTTGTAGGTGTGGACTTTCAGATGTAAATACAATAAAGGGAAAACTGCAATGAGAAGAGAACAAAGTTGTCTGTCAACATGACTTCTATGACAGATTTTTCTTGCTGTTCAGCAATGATTCTAATTCAATTGCTGGCTGCTGTGAAGGAGATGAGATGCCAGAAGCAGAAGCGCTGCAAACCAGAACAAAAAATAATTACTAGTAGGAATGTGCTGCAAATAATTCCCTTGAAAATACAGTTGCATTGTTCTTCTAGTTTCCTATCCCCCAAATATTTTTGTTTTCTAATCATTGAATTGAAACAAATTCCAAGGGTATGAAACCTTGCACCTGACTATATATGAAATGTCTGAGCAGTTATGCACAACCTGATACCATTATATTCAGGAGATTTGCAAACCTAATTTTCTTGAAAAATCTTCTTCAGACAGGCTTTTTAGAGAGAGAGGGGGAGGAGGAAAGCAGGGAGAAGTCTGTCTGCTTTGGCAGGGAGAAATGTTTGTTTTGTTTCGTCTGTTTAGTTTGTGCTCTAAAATCAACTGACATCTAAGCATGTTTTGATGGTGTTTTCTTTTTTTTTCTATCAGTAACCATCTATTGCAAACTGGTACCTGGATATAGTCTAGACCAACAAAACCAGATGAATAGGAGTGCTCTGGTTGTATCACTGTGCAGAGATGAGAAAGATTGGCTGTGGCTTGGCTAAGGACTCTGACCAGAGCTTGTCATCATGGCAGCTGTAGGGACAGAAATGTGCCAAGTTTACGTCTAGAAAAACTTTCTATTGAACACAAAGAGCTATATGTCACTCACATCCTGGAGTATGCCCACTGAGAGAAAGATTAATGCCTGAACCTTTGCATAGTTGGAAAATGGAGACATAAGGTGGAGAGAATTGAGTGCCTTCTTCCCATCTCCATGGCCCAGTACAGTTGACTGCGTAGACTGCCAGACAAGCACCAAAATGCACCAATATAAGGGGTAGGTTTTATTCTCACCATTTTCCTGATTGGACCAGCAGATGGAAATGGAGATGTGATCATTTATCTTCAAAATTGCCCTAGTAATCTGCAGTGTTAGCACAGATTACGTTATAATTGCTAGAACTGGAATAAAAGACATTGCAGCATCTGTAAAGCTCGTGGTAAATTTAAAGGATATAAAAATCAGCTCCATGTCAGGGGACATTCTCACTAGTATATTACATTTCATGTACACAAATGTAGCAATGCAAGAGCAGAAGCTTATGACAAACATCATTTGAATTTTATTGCTGATTTTTTTCTCTGCAGCTGGTCTAGAGAAGTTGCTATAAAATACAGCCCTCGCAGCCCACGCTACTGCAGCATGGCATTGTGCAGAACCCAGCCCCAGACAACAGGCTCAGTGGCACAGTCCTACCAAAACTGCTATGGAACAGGGTATTTTTAAGTGTCCCTCCTTATATTAAATTTGGAAATAAAAATTTGTAACTTCTGTCTCCAAATGGTTTAATTTCAAAGTAACAGATTTGACTCCCTAACCTACAGGCAGAAAAAGGAGGACAAGCTGAGACAACAATGAAAATAAATTTATGTACTTAACATTAATTAAGGGCAGGGTTTTAGTGGTACACCTACTGCAGAACCAGGATAAGGTTTTGTCGGACACTTGCTTACGTGAACGAAATAAATATAAAGATCCTGATTAACTGCATTGAAAGCCAGAGAGAAATTTTAGTGCAGTGTCAACCCCTTTGATAACTCCATGTAAACCTTTTGGCTGATTCAATGTACCATGACCTTGCAAAGTTGTCGGGTGTGTTCTTGTATGGGTGAATCACACAGAAACTTCAGAGTAGAGATTCAAGTGATGAGAGTTTCCTTAAATTTCTAATGATAAGCTGGAGCTGTCATGGTTGCTCAGCCTAAGCTACAATATTATAGGTATACAAAGAAACCTTCAATTTTTAAGGTTCACATTGTTCTGTTTGCTAAGAAATCAATCATTCACAGTGGAAAGTAGTAGAGTATGTTATCTTTTTATCTTGCCTTTCACCTCTTTGGTGTTTTTTAGGAACTATTAACAATTCTGAAGAAAAATTGGGGCTAAATTTTGTTCTCTGTTCCACTAGAGACTTCCACAGAAGTTTTCTAGTTTCACTTGGGTTTTGGTGAGGAAAGAAAATTGCCCTTACAATAGCAACAACTGCAATGTTAAGAATATAAAAGGTCATAGACTACTAAAACTGCAAAAGATATAATAGACCATAATATAGGTGAATACAAAATCAGCACTGTTGATTACATTCTCAGCTATTTCACCACACATTTATCATCATCAGAAAACAACAAAGGGAGCTGTTGAAAATAATACAAGCCAATGTTGTTATTTTGTGTGCTGTTCTCAGAGCCATACAGCTCTGGAAGAAATCCAACTAGTAACTGAATTGAATAACATTCTGCAATTCAAAGAGATTGTGATGGGAAATGGCAGGAGTTAATGAAATATGGTGCAAGTTTAACAAACACCATTTCAAGATGGGATGTTATTGCACAAACAGCAGTAAAAACTCTTCATAGAGATGATGAGCAGACTCTGACTGCAGTAATACACTATTGCATGAGGATGACATTTTAATTTAGCTGATTTGGCAATCTGGAGGGTTAGATTTTGCCTGTTGCTGAACTGCACCTCTCTGTGGCAGGAGACCTTGTCTGCTGCTTCCTCTGAAGAGAGTGATCTGAGCTCTGCCTCCATGAGCGGTGAGTCTGAGCTGGCACATTGGGTGTAATGGCAGTATCCCCTCTAATTTCCTGCTCTTCTTAGGCAGTTGGATTACAAACTGGCTACAGGCCCTTTCCATTATAACATAACTAGCTGCAGGACTCTGCTGGAGCACATTTCAGCAAAACTGGTTGTTAAAATCACAAGTTGATTTCTGAGCTGGCTGTTAGAAACCATCTTTGGCAAGCTTTGCTCCTGGCGGATCCTGTCTCCTCCCTGGAAGCTGTGTCTCCATGCTTAAGTAGCAGGAGGCTCTTATTTCCCCTAATCTACTTGGGCATGGACCCAAAAGTATTCACTCTGTCATCTGCCCCTGAGTCCCCACATTCTCTGGCATCCTAGGCTTGCTGCTGCCCAGGATGATTGGCAGGAACTTTGCAGCTCATCTGGATCATGGATGCCTTTAGCTGGACCTTTAGCTTTACACTTTATAGAGTGACAAACATAATTTGATGCTTCAGTCTCTGGAGGCTCGTGTCGAAACACCTGAAAGGCTCCTAATTTTCAAAGAATGCTATGTGCAACCAGCTGCAGAAAATTGTTTCTTAAAAGTGTGTGAAGCTGGCAACTGAGAATAGTGATTTCACTAGTCGGCTGTGAATGCCATCTGAAGAACTTTCATACAACAAAAATAAAATCCTCTTGTAGCTCTTAGCAATCTGCTGATTATTTTGCTTTATATTATGGAAAGCTCACTTGTGATAATTTGAAAATCATGTGTTTAGAAAGGACAAATTTCAACAGTTTGCTTCCTGTGCGTAAATGGGCAGATCCTGCCATCATCATTTTTGGCAAGATTAGATGATATAATATATGGGTGGTCTGTGTTTTGAAGAAAGGGGGAGGACTATTTTTTTTGTTTTGTCTTTGGAAGTGTCACAATACAGTTCACTGCCTAGAGAATTAAACTGGATTTTTTTGGTTTTGTTTCTTCGATTTTGTTGTTTTTTTTTTAAATCTTGGAAAATACCTAAGATGTATGGGGTGAAACCAGATTGTGCTGCTTGCTGTTGTCTCTGTTGTGCATATGTCTGGTACTCTGATGCATGCTAGAACATCAAAGTGGTGTTTCTCTCCTTTTGACACAGAACAAACAGAACCACTTTTACTCTGAGTCATCAGACAGATGTTGCTTTGCTGACAACATGCCACACACATGCCAGCTACAGCACATGTGGGTCCTCTTCTCTGACATCCACACAGTGTCCAAGTACAGGCAAGAAGTAGTCACCAGCAGGGAAGACCAGACGATGCATGGAGGAAGAATAATGATTTATTCATTATCCTCCCTGTTCTCTGTGACCTAAATTGGACACCAATTAAAAGATCGGAAAATTCAGCTTGAAAGAAAAATGGATTTATCTCTATTTTAGGTGACTAGAGGCTGGATGGCTACAGGTGGAGGATGACGATCACATCAAGATTAAAGAAATTAACAGAACTGAAATTTATTTGCAAGTCGGAATTGCAAGTCCAAATATTTTCTTTTAAATTTGGACTTTGGAGTACCGTTAAGCAGGTGACCTGATCAGTCATGAAATCTGTGGCTGCAGGAGGGAGAGCTGGAGCACACTTGAGCCCTCACTGTCTAAAATCAGTGTAAGAGCAGATCCGAGGGTGGAACTCTGCAATTTCCTTTGTAACTCTCATGGAGAGGAGCTGACACAGAGCTGTTAACAATTATGTACATACGAGGGACCAAAGAGAAAGCTCTGAGACTGCTGTAGGCTCAGTTACCACTGCAAGCTCATTTTCAAAAATAAAAAGAACAGGTGAGATTGGTAAATTCTCTGCGAGTTGTCTACTCCTTTGGGATTAATCTCACATCAGAGCAAAATTGTCTCTTACATCAGTTTCAGATGACGTTGGCGTTATTTTATTTTTGCTTTGAATTCCTTTTCAGTAGTTGTGAAGGCGAGGGGAATTCAAGCTTCAGGGCTTCCTCCCTACAAATGCTAACCATAAGAATAATGTCTACCAAGTTTTGTTGGTCTCTATAATTACTTAAAGGAGCACAGCATAAATATGAAGTAGGTGTAAATCTCTAACATTTCACACTCACCATTCACACAGATGATATTTATTTTGCACACAATATAAATGAGCCTAAATAGCTCCCAAAGCTGTGATGTCTCAGAAAATGAGGCTCTCTGCAACAGTGGCTGACAATGACTGCTTTGACCTCTGCCTGAGTACAAATTTCTGAACTCTCCTTTGTCCAGTAAATAATGCTTTACAATCCTATGTCAGCTTAACACTAATTTATCAGTGGGCACCTATTAGTTGCTCAGATATTATTATTTCCCAGTAATTTTATTCTAGATAATAATGTAACAAATATACAGAAATGGAAAGCCTGCCTAGAATAAAGGCTGTCATGTCCCAGGACATAGAAACAGAGATGAACTACCAACTCTTATTTGCAGTTATGCATTGGACACCCTAAAGTACTCTGAAACACCTTGGTATGTTTAGCACTAACAAAACCTCAGCCCCATTTTCACTCTACCATGTTTGCACGTAGTTTCTTGCGAGTGTTAGCAAGTATTAGGACAACTCTCAGCAAGACTGTAGACTGGAAGCAATTGGGGCTGCTTAAGCAGTGTTGTCAAATCCCACATCATAAAAATATTATGGTCAAATCTAAACCAATGAGAGAGAAATGGCTGGGTGTAACACAAAGTCTTTGCAGAACAGTGGGCAGAAGTGCAGTCTGGAAGTTTGCTTTGCATGGTGCTGAGCTGCTTTGCTGGTGCTGTTTTGATAACTTGCCAGTGCCTTGTAGATGTGGGGTGAGCTTCTGTTAGCCCAGCAATCTGGGAGCATGCTAGTTTCCTAATCATTGTATTTTCATATGTGATTTTCTGATGGATGAAATATTACAGGGAAACACAGTTAGGCTTTCATTTGTTTACCACTGCAGAGCTGAGTGTTGGGCTCCTCTGTCCCCTGTGGATATAACAATGGTTGAAACACAAGCATGCTGTATGGGCATTTTCCCCCAGATGCTTAGACTAGAAAAGAACATTGAAAAGATCATAAATCTATCCCATGCTACATAAATAAAAACAGAGCTGTCAGAACATTTTGAACATTTATAATCAAAAATCACCTTAATACAATTTTTTCCCAAACTTTTCTTTCCCCAAACAAAGAAAAACAGTTACTGTTCATGTTTTATATCCTTTCTAAACTTCTTCAGAAACAAAGAATGTTGGGAGGAGAGGGTGGAGTAGAGAAAAAGTGGGGAAAGTTACCACACTAGACAAATAAAAATTCTCATTTAAAAAGCTTGGGGAAAAGTCAGCTAATCAAACTCTTTAGAAAACAAAGAGAGCAGAAGCTTTATTACTATTATTCATGGAACTTTTCTATTTTTCTAACAAATGGAATAAATGTTACACATTACCTCACATAGTTTTTCATTGCATATAATGTGATTGCACATTGCACATGGATTGATTACTGTTAGTTATACTTTTAATGATATTAAGTTGTTCTTATGAAGGGCATTTAGCTAAATATATCAAAGACTTTCTAGGCTTTCCCCAGGTCTTTTCCCCAGACTGCCCTTTAGGAAGACAATCTGCCCAAAAAGCAAATGGTTTCTTATGAAGCAAGGAAGGATTGAGATCTGGTGAGTGAAGCAGAGAACAGGGCTCAGGGCAGGGCTTCCCTCATGCCCAGCAGTTTCTCTGCTCCCCAGCCTCAGGAATACAAAGTCCACTAATGAAAGAGTGAAGGTCTGAGGTGTCTTGAGTGCTTAGCTTGGTAAAGTGCTCAGCCACCTCCATGCATGGGAAAGGGCCAGTGAACCACATCACTGAGGATTTACTCTCCAGGTACATGGCTGGGGAGGTGCAATACTTGTAAAACATCTGTTTCATCTCTCTGGAGATACATGGCACAGTCATTCTGGGTGTCAAATTTTGTTTAGCTCAATAATGTATCTCCAACACTGGTGGACAGTGCCTGACTGAAGGAACATGTGTGCATATGCCTATAATCCTTATTGCTCCCCAGCAATAGGAATAGATTTCTTTCACTTTTGGTTGTGGAGATGTTGATCAGCTGTTGTATAGACTATTCATATACAACAGTGAGGAGAAGGACCCTAAGGATTGCATCAGATCTCTCTTGTGGAATGGCCTACAGAGCTTTAAAAGGAAGATGCCAACAGAGGGTTTCAAGGCTTATTAAGTAGATCTGTAAAATTAAATGGAGAAAAAATTGGCATGAATGCAAGATATCCTCTCTCTGAGGGATAAGGATTTGTGTATTTCTCTTCTTCCTCTCAGGGAAATAGAGGGCTACAAATTAAATTTGCTTGGACTTTCTTGTGCTCTGGGAAGGTGCAGCGAAGAAGGAATTGCAGAGCTCAGGGACCGCAAGAATGCCCAAGATTTGCAGTCTGGTAACTGATGAAGCAGCTGCTCCAGTTTATGACTGTATTTATGTATATGTCTGTTACTAATAAGGACAAAATATAGCAGGAAAAAAAGAGGATAATTTCATCAGTGAATATTTTTCTATCTGTTGCTGTCTGAAGCCAGTGAAGCAGCACTGAAATTTAGAGGTCTGTTATACAGATTAGCCATATAACATTTCTTCTCCCTTTTCCCATATGTGCCTCATATATTTCTCTTGTTGCTGGTAATGTGGCATATAATGTAACAAGAAGGTGTGCTACAGAATTTGTTTGTTGGCCACCTCCAGTAGAACATAATAAGCATAACAAAGACAGCAGAACATGACACACAGCTTTCTGCACTCCCTTGTGTTGATCCAGCATCTGTCAGTTTCTGAGAAATTAAAGCCAAGCACCAGAATTTGAACTGGGGCTCAGAACTACAGCAAAAGAAATGATTTTGGGTCTCATTGTGCTCAGCAGGGGTCATGCTCCACAGCAGATGTACCAGAGGGAAAAGAAAACAGATGTAGGTGTGGAGAGACTCGAATCTCTGCACAGTGAAGCTGCTCCACATTGCTGGTGTTATATGGTGTTATATATGGTATTAGAACAACATTATGGTGGGGTGTTGTAGTTCAGTTGTTATTAGTAAGTGTCATTGTGTGCTGATTGCAAGCACTCAAGTGTTCAGAAGGGGGAATCAAGGATACCAAATGGGGAAAAACAATACACAGGAGTCTAATATCCTTAAGAGGATAAATTATCTTTTCCTTGAGAAAGCAGAAAATGTTAATGGCTAAGTCTGCCAAGACATTTTCTAATAGAAGTAAATAAAGATGGAAAAGATCATTCCAGTCCTTTTATGTGCAATTATAAAATATCACTTCTTAGTGATCTTGGCATGACAAACTGATTGACTCACTGTAGAACATTCCAGTGGGTTTATGACTGGTGAATCAGGGGAAAGGTTATTTTTGGTTTTAAAAAGAGTAGAAATGAAACAGGAATGAGCTGATAAGCATGTGCCTTTTGGGAGTCTTCTTGGGAGTTCCTGGGGCTTGGTTTGTCATTGTAAGTGAAATCATACATACAGCCAGTACAGACTGCAACCCAAGTGTGGCTGAGGACAGAGCTGTGCTGTGGGGCTGTAGCCACCTCACTGCCAGCCATTTGGAGAACTCTGGATGTAATAAACACAACTTCTGTCAGGGTAGCCTGTCCATATACACCACAGTGGCAGGTTTTTCATACATCTCTCTACACATCAAGTACAAGACCAACTTTTGAACAACTTTAGCATATCCACCTTCCCCTTCAGCTGTTTCTGCAAGGCTGTGGCCAGGCTGGTGAGATGCTCCTGCACTCCACGAGTCCCAGGTAGCTGAAATTGCCTCTGGGGTTTTGGAACAAATCTGATGTGCACCTCACAGCAATCTGCTGGCTGTGTAAGCCTCCTATGGTGGTTGCTTTGAACACACTTTTCCATGAGCACGGAAACACCACTATCAGGATAAGCACAACCCAGAAGTGCAAAACGCTTACTGACTGGAGAAGACACACAAAAGATAGTCAGGATTAACACCCTACCAGGCTGAAAATGAGTTTTCTCAATTCTTAAGACATAAGAGAGACTCTGCTAAGTAGGCAGGGAAAGACTCAGTAGCTGGTCTGGACTAGAGAAGGGACTGCAGCAGGGCAGGCACACAGGCTAGGGCAGCCCAAAGGTGGAGCTTGAAATATGACTGCACCTTTTAATCCTGGGCCCAGAGCTCAAATCGACTGTGCTGTGTTCATGAGAACACTGAGGCATGTGCTAAGTTCTCCCAGGAGAGCCTGCTGGTCTACTACCTGCTGGGTGGTTGATGCAGCAGGTCTAGATGATTTATTATATGTAAAATAAAGCTCCAGATTTACTGCTATAAAAAAAAATCTATCTTAAATGGAGTAAAATGGCAGAGGTTGTGAGGAGTGTTCTCCAAGAAGATGAATTCTGATGTCTTTGCTGTAAGATGTCAGTAATCTGTTCCTGACCAGGGAAAAATTGCAAAGGTTACTGGTGGCAAGATTTGCTCAGTAGTTTTTTCAGTTGCTTAATAAGCCCCTTCCCAACTCACTCCACTAAAGCTATGTCATACACAGACTAATGATGGGGTGGAACAAGAAACCCCAAACCACTAATTATGCTATAAGATGGAGATTTTAATGACACGAAGTGGGAATTTGACAGTTTCCATCAGCTCAACTGAATAATATTTAGTATGAATTACAACACTTTTAAATCTTCTGTCACAACCTCTTAGTCCTGTGTCAGGTAACACAAACCTTGTGGCCATCTTAGAGCTTCTGGACAAGAGAACAAGGACTCACTAAATGGAAAGAGCGTGAGGGAAGGGGCAGAACTGTGTGAAAAGCATTTATGAAGCAGAAACTCTCCTAAGGAGGTTGCTAATGTTAGAAAAGCTCTCTGCAGTCTCAGAGGGATTGTACAAATGTTCGTACTAGTTGCTTGTCTGTTTTGATTCCTAAACGCTATTTAACCACGCAGTCTGGGGACTGGGAGCCTTATGTGTTGCATTTTTCTCTGGGATGCTTTTCCAAAGATACATTTCTTGCTGCAAGGAGGAAGAGCTCTGGAGCTGCTTTACTCCTAGAACAGGGTAAAGTAGAAGAAACCAGCCTGGAACACACCTGGCCTCTTCTGGAAATTTGTGTAATGGTCATAACTCAGATAAAAAAATGCAAATGATCCTGTAGCCACTTTTTCTCTGGAGAAATCATGTAAGTGACTTTCTAAAGAGTAAGCACAATCTAGATTGCTCCTAAAGTGAATGGTAAAACAGCAGATGATTTCGAAGTGGACCCAGTTTTGCAGAATGCAGTGTTTTTCAGGACTGTGTTTGGTGATCCAGGCTTAATTTGAATTTTGTTTTAGTTTACTTAAAATATTCAAATGAAAAGGAAAGAAAAAAGGAAAAGAAAGGTTGTAACATACTCAGTCTCATGCTGATAAGCAAGAAAAATTAATTTTCAGCAAACTGGGCACAGTATATTCCTGCACCATCAGAATATAGTTGAGATATCTGGCTGTAAATAAGGTTCTGTATATCCTTCGTGCCTTAAATTAGGATTTTTCCCACAGCCCTTCAGCTGCAGAGCTTTCTGAAGGCAGACTGTCACATCCTGCAATGAAAGAGCCGAGGTAAATGGAGTGTGAGGTTAAGCAGATGTCTAAGAAGGATGTTGGTGACAGCAAGGCAAGTCAGAGTAACTTCTGGATAATGCAGGAAGTTTGGTGTCAGGGCAGCATGAAAAAGACAGGAAAAAGGGCAGTGCTATTTCATGGTCAGGTAGTTTATCCTGAGGGCTGTGTCTAAAAGAGGAATGTGTGGGAGAGGTAAAGAAAAGCGAGGAAAATACCAGTCCTGCCTTGTGAGCCAAGTGAGCTGGCCTGTGGTGAGGCTGACAGGGATCTGGGTTACAGTGAGGAGCTCTTCTCTTGTGAGCCACTGATAAAGCAGTTTGATGTTCCATGGCATGTCCAAGGTACCTCCTCACATCATCTCTCTCATTTTAGAAGCATGTCAGAAATGCTGTGTTGGACTGTGCCTAAAATGTTTCATATGTCTTGAACCCAGTATCCCCAGCCTGAACCTTCAGCTGGCAGCACAGCCTGAGACCAAGTTTAATGCCTGTCAGAGTTTAATATGACCCAAGTAAATAACCCTCAGACTTGTGAACAGTTTTCTTGTCTCACAGATGCTGTGAACATTCAGAGGAACTGTAACCCATTTGGAGGTTCCCATGACCACGGTTCTGACCATGATGTATTTCCTCTGAGAAATGTTAAAAATCGTTTTTTTCAAACGAGGTTCTTACAGTAGGATTTTAAATTCACATCTGAGTGCCTCAGATCCATATCCTAGTTCTAACTCGCTTTTTTGGGAGGTTGTAATTTGAGAAAAACGAAAGTTAACTAAATAAGCTGCCTAAATCTGTATTTAGGTGGCAAATTTTAGGCAATGATGAGTAAATAACCTGTTTTAAATCTTAATGTGACCTTGAACTGTTAAAAAAGATTGTTCCATAAGCATGTGTTTAGACTTATCAGCCAAATAATATCTAAGTAACACCCTTCTGAAGTCTCTTTATGTAACTAACCTTCTTGCAAGGGTGCTACTCCTTGCCTGCCCATAACCTCATTGCTAAAATCACTAGTGTGACATCCCTACTTGAGAATGATACAAGTCTTTGGATTAATGGTGATCCACGTAAAGAGCACTGTTACCAGAAGGGTAGATAATTATGTGTTTCATTGCATTATATCAACACAAACAAATACTTTTTGGCTACTGAAATGCCATCGAGTGCGGATCATTAGTTTATGCAGTGTTTATGAGATCACCACAAATACCAATTAGTAGGGCTGATGAAGAGGACATTATCTGTGGAACAGTGTTTGCCACCCCTATTCACAATCCATAATGGTCTAATCAGTCAGTCTGAAGTGCTGTGAATAAAGGAGCAGATCCTGGTTCTGTTTCAGTGGGTTTGTATTGTTTTCAGAGAGTTGCATAGCACTACCACAGTTAATGGAGCTGTACCAATTTACACTGGTTGAAGAACTGGTAAATGCAATGTAGGAAAAATAGGTACTTTTAAAGTCCTTCTACTATTGTCCTGACTCTGGCTTAAAGTTTCTTGGTATGAGAATGTCAGCCATGAACATGCAAGTTAAGGTCAGATAATGGCCATAGAGGCAGATGTACAGGTTTTGGCATTTTCACTGGCTCTTCTCCAAATAGGATTTCCAGATGTACTCCCTTTGCTTTAATTCTTCCAAGAGCTATTTGGAGAAGTTTTAAAAATATTTTATTGTCTTAGTTTTTCTGGTTCCAGTAGATAAAAACAGTCCATCTTGACACAGAGTACATTGTAATATCTGACTATGTTGTGGCAAAGTGCTGTTGCTTTATTTTTATTGCATTTTCTAAAATTGGTATAAACCATAGAAACTAAAAAGCTTTCTTGGGAGTGGGGGTGATAAAGATAAAAGAAAGCAGCATTTAGTTTTCTCTCCAACCAGTTCCAAATGTGCCACTGTGCCTATTACATCCCATAAACACCAGGGCAAAAGCACCAGCTGCTCATTACTCTCAGAGGAAATGCTATTTCCTCTCATTTTGGCACAAACTACCCCCCAAAAGGAAAACAGGCCTAGTGAACTGCAGCTAAACATGAAGTCTTTGTAATGGTGTTATATATAAACAATGGGATGTGATGTGTCTCTTCTGACAGCCAATCCCTATAAAAATATAAAATACAAAGATGTGCTAAACCAAGGGGTGTAAGAGGTGTTTGCATATGAATCTGCTCCTGAAAGGAATTTCCACAAGCTCAGCCATAACTGTTACTCATTGGGTGGCTGGGATGCAGACAGGCAGGGAACTAAGCACCCTTAATATGTTAATGCCACTCAGAGGTCTCCTGCTAATGCCAGTTAGAGAGCAAAACCTAGTTAAAAAAATAGAATCAGCTGAAAAGTGCTATGTGCTGCTTTACATTAAATAGGAGGCACATTGAAACATCATTAATATTTGAGATGCTCTTTGATTTAAAACACTCATTAGTGCTTCCCAAGTGTTGGAAAGCAAACCAGAGGGAGAATCAGCACTCTCTTAAGCGAGGACTCCTGAGGATCTTTGAGTTGTTGCTCATCCAAACACCAGCCAAAAGCAGCTAGAATCCATCCCACACCAGTATCATCCATTTTTATTAGATAAATTAAAAAGGTGAATGTTCTAAGCTTTTTGTTGTTCAAGGACCACAGCTGTTGCCTGCTGCTTTCATAGTTGAATGCACTTTGCCGTGACTGTTTTTGCCATCACCTCTTTTCCCAGCTTGGTTGGCCCAGGAAGATCTGAAGTACAGGTCTGGAAAGAAAAAGAGAAAATCCAGCAATTTCTCTGGTGCCAGTTGATAAATAGGAGAGATTGGCATCTGCTAATGAAAGGCTCAGGGAATAAAAGTTGTAGAGCAAGAAGGATATATCAGTGAAAAAAGAGGCTACATCAGTGAAAGGTCTTTTACAGAATAATGTGCTTGTGGGCTGGGGAGAAAAGGCAGTGAACACAGATAGGGAAGGAAAGGTGTCAACAGAGGCTAAGATCAAGTACAACTGGAATATAATTTAAGAGTTATTACCTCTGTGGCACTTAGATTACATTGTTCTGAGGCATGGCTGGACACTAGAAAGCAAACCTCAAACTAAAAAAACAAAAGGTCAAATCAAATGAACAGAATGGACCAATTTGTAGAAGAGTTTCCTACAAAGTCTGCAGCCTTTCCATATTGGGGGAGGGAAAAGTGGGAAAAAAGTCAAATCACAGTTGTTACTTGCTAATAATCCAAGTAACCCATCTAAAAGATTGTGAAAACAATAGCAGATGCTAGTAGATAGAAATTAAAGCACATTCAACTCAGAATGCAAATAGTTCTGAGACCGTAAGGTTTCCCTAAAGCTCTGGCAAACATTTGGCTGGATTGATATTTTGGGCACTGATCTGCATAGCATCTGATTGTGAGCTGAATATGAGCAATGCATAAAGGCAGATTTTTACTGAAGGAAAAAAGGCTGCCTATTGCCTTCTGTGAGGCTGAGAGACGAGTTATAAAAAGCCTTATGGCACAGTGCCTCGATTTCTGTCAGCGTGTGGAGCCTGCAGCCCCACTTTCCATCCCAGAGCACAGTGCAGTGGGATGAGGGCTGCTCTCCAACCTCAGCCTGTCAAACCCATCCCTTGGAGGACAGTGCCAAAGGCCCTGGGTCAGGCCAGTAGCTGATGTAAACCAGAATAATCCCAATTCCCGTCAGCCTGAAAGTTTTACTCTGCCAAAACACACATTGGCTTTTGATTCTGGGGCTGCCAGAAAAATGGTGGAAAATTCTGGTATTGCTAGTTTTGCTTTTCTTCTCTCTCTCGATTTACTGCAGCACATCAATGAAAGACTGGAATGAGTTCCACACTTAAATTCTGAATAGCAGTAGAAGTAGCTCTGATTTTTGATACTCATAAATGCTGTGGGTTAGAAAGTTCTTAGGGCTGGTTTACAGAACTGACACCTCTGCTGTCTAGTGAGTGCAGAGAGCATGGGCACATTTTAGTGTCTTGGGTGAACGTGTGTCCTTCTCCCTGGGTCACTGTCCTTCAAACAGAATTTTATAGAAACATCTCAGTGTCAGACTTGATTCTGATTTTCTTGAACTTGTGTTTCTGCTGGTGCCAGAATTAGCTTATTCTGTATGAAAATCCCTTTGAAAAGATTCCCATCCCTTCTAATTAGAAATATGATGGTATAAATAACCATTTAATAGTCTTGATATTTGTAGGTTGTTGATATCAAATGCACAATTGAACCTTTATTCACAGAAAACTACACTGCTAGAGCTTAGTACCTGTTTTCTTCTGCTTGTTGACTTTAAAAATGTGTGTAATTTTCATAAAAATTGTTCATATATTAATATTTATTTTTATTAAAATTTATTTGTTTAAAAATATTTAGCTTTAAAAATCAACATAACAATTAAAACAGGTTAAACCCCCATAATGTCATTAAAAAAAATCAAAATTTTATCAACATTGTAGGAGGGATTACGGTTTTTGCAATAATGAATATATAATGAAATATTTCAGGTAGTCCAAATATTGTTTTTTGAGACTTATATTAAAAGGCTTGGATTAAAAACAGAGCCTGTGTGCACTGCTAATTATCCATGTAGTGTGTCTGGTGCAATTTGTGTCAAAAGCCAGTCAAACATCCAGCAACATTATGGTTTTATTGCCTAAGTACATAAGACTGAAGAAGCAGGGAGTTAAATTCTCCTGTCTGATGTAGGAAAGTGTTTCCTAGCGCTGAAATCCACTGACATGGAAAGACAGAGAGGCTTTCATTGCAGCTAATGGCAGTGTACCTATCCTGCCAGTAATTACCAGGCTCTGTCTTTGGTGCTTCTCTGCTCATGAGACTAATGTTTATTCAGAACAATAAATATAAGGTCTATGACACTTTTAAAGTAATGTTCAGATGTGTCTGTGTAACCATGGATGAGTGCTGCTAGTAGTTTTATGCTTTAGTAAACATATTTGACTCTCTGAGTGCTCCAGGGACAGTAGTGGAGTGTGGCAGATGCTGGAGAAGCTGTAATGATTTGCAATTTTGGATGAACTTGTGCTAATAGAGAGTGTAATGACAAGGTAGCAGGATCAGCTTTCATCGACTTTTTTTTTCTGCTTCATACAGAATATTAATGATTCATTTAGCATTGATCTGTACAGATCCAGAGCACAGATTTGTATCTATAATCTAGGAGATTGGTTAATTTTTATATCCTCATTCTAAGTAAATCTTACTAGTGCTCACAGCTGTCTCTGTGTAGTTAATGACCCTGAATAAATTCCATTTAATTCCTGGATGATGCAAAGGTTTTTCATGGTGAGGAACTGAAACCCTGCCCACCACCAGCCATGAGCCCAGGTGTAAATGAGCACTCTTGTCCCTAGACTGAGTAACTTCCACAAGGTGTTGAACATTATCCACTATCAGATACTTGAAATGGGAATTTAATGCATTCATTCTCCCAGAAACAGGGCTAGTTTTTCCCCAGTCCTATGCAACACTCATGAATGTGTGCTTAGCAGGATTTTTAAACATTCACCAGCTTTATAAGAATCCCTGTCAGAATCAACATTACTAATCATATACATAGTTCTTAGCTTGATTTTTAAACTTTTGCCAAATCCAGATTTGTGTTTTCAGTTTTGGCCAAAAGGGATAAGTTAATTTATTTCTCTCAGTGTGTGATGATTTTGGAAACTTTGTTCTTCTGACTTGATAAAAGTACTTTTACTTGAAGTAATCATTTCATCTGGCCTGAGCACCAATGTGTCAAACACAGAGGGCTGGAAGAAACATTTACTTATTTTCTTTGTCACAGGTGAACAGGAACATTTTCGTAGGGGGTTACTTAAGGCACATTCAAGTTACAAGTAAAAGGGTTGTTTCCTTACTTGAAATTTTAGATACTTAACAATCAGACCCAGTAAAGTAAGGAAATTACTATGGCTTTTGGAAAACAGGTTTCTAACCAGTAAGCATAAACGTGATACTGATAGAATGGAAGAAAGATCTGTATTTAATCAATTTGATCAAATTTAACCTTTACAAAATTGAGCTTTGCCTGCATAAGTCATGCATACACCTGCTGTGCAAAAGGAGCAAATCTTCTGTATCTAGGAGACTACAGCCAGCTAATCAACTTTAACAGTATATTATTTTCATGTTTTAAAAATTTTTTCCTATCTAAATCCTAGGGACTGGCTAACAAGAACACAGAGTACCTGTGGTGCCTTTTGATTTACAAGCTTCTAGGTTTGGTCCATGACTCAAATTTATCTTGTTCATAACTGCATGAGCAATGCAAAATTTAGAGTTGCTATCACAAATGTATAATAGAAAAAGTAGCTGGAATTTTTCCTTTAGTGGTAACATTGAGACAAAATAAATATAAAAATGGTGACTATCAAATAAAAAAGGAACAATAAATGTGTTTCCTTTTGTGTTATAAAATAATAGTCTTCTTCAGGTGCTGGAACTGTTATTAGGGCCAGGTTGAGATCTCAATTTCATATTGTCTAGCACCTGACTCTACAGCAGCAACTGCTGATGTCAGTGGCACCATCTGTAGAGCAAGAAGTTACTCAGTGTGATCAAAGATGTAGAAACAAGCTCTCCATAATTTCAAAATGTTTTCCCATCTGGAGTCACAATGTAAGTACTCCAGTGGAAGACTCTGGTTGTTTTTCCTCCCCAAAGTGGGGAGTCTTCAAGTCTTGTGTGATGGTGAAGCTGGAGTGGGGTAGCAATTCTGTAATGGCTGTTGAACATATGCCCAGTGCATAAAACACTGACTTAAGTCAATGGCTTCATCTTATTACACCCAAAATCTATAAATTTCTAGAATAATCTAAATGAGAAACCTAAAAGTAGAGAGAGACAATACCCACTTTTTAATGAAATGCTAAATTAAATACTGTGGGTTTTTTTCAGAATAATTTCAGTGAAAATGCATGCCAATCTTTAAAGGAAATGGAGAACATGGAAAGATAATATTAAATTTTCATTTGGGATGGATTTTTTTAAAATAAAAGATTGTCTAGACAGCTCCAAGTTACACAGGTAACTTGGCCAGTATGAATAACTACTGGTGGTTTATTTTATCCTGGATATATTTATTTTATCCTGCAATTGAACAGAGAAGGGAAAATAACTCTTGTACAATATCTGGGGTATCTCGCTGGTGAATTCCCTTCTGCTCTTTGGGCTGGTTCTGCTGGCTCTGTAGACAGATCTCTTTTTTTTGTTTATTTCTCTAGGAACAGCTCCCAAGCAAGTAAATGAAAGCCATTTCACTTACCATTTCATAATTCATCTGAGTATCGGTATTTTTCATGTAATATTTGTCCTGCACTGGCTCATTAATATATCCTGCAGTGCTTTATAAAAAAAAGTGGATACATTCTTCTATTTGATGCATCTAAGAGGGTAAATGATGTATTGACTAGACAGAAATGGAATTCTGATTTATCACTCCTTTAGCTAAGTTTACTCTTTAATTCTCTACTGCAGTCATTGCCTCACCCCTGCTTGGGAGATTCCAAACCATATATTTAAAAAAAAAAAAAAAGCAAAAAAGAAGCAGAGCAGACCTTTGACTCAGATGGATTTGTTACTCTTTTACTAAAAGTCAGAACCCAAATACTTCTCATGTTACTAGGACTAGAAAGGACACATTAAATAATGGAGCTCCAAAAGCACCACTAGTATCTTACAGAAAATCCATTCTGACAGGCTTTCCAATAACCTGATCTAAACACGTTTAAACTATGAGTGCTTATACAGAATGAAACCATGCTTCCTTGGGCCATCTCCTGGCCCAAGTCTCAGTTTAAATCAGTTTCAGTCACTAGAAGTTCAATATTAAAGCAAAATTGAATTAACTTGGGACAGTTTGTTTTTCTTTTTGGGGACTTTTCTGTCTAAAAATTCTTAAAAATGCTTCAGAAGGCTTTGGACTTCATGTACATGCAAATAACAGGATTAGTGTATGGTTGAGTTTGGGAGTTTTGCATGGCAATTGCTTCTCCTCTTAACATTTTTACCTTGCCTATATAAATCCTTGAAAAAGAACAGGTGCTTGAGCATTTTTAGGGCTTTTTTTGTTTTGTTTTTTAAATCATGAGAAACCAACCATGAGACTTTTTGTTAGTTTGTTTTTCTCACAAACAGAACCAGCCTTAAAGCCACTCTTTACCATTAATAAATCAAAGAAAGTAGGAAAACTCCTCAGGGCCTACAGCAACCTCCTGTAGCTCATTTCCCTAACACCAATATAGATCTATCATTAGTATATTTTCTAACATTAATAGCCTTGGTAGAAGCAACAAGAGCTATGGGTGAGCAATAGAAAAATGAGATATAGTGACAGTCTGATCTAATTGCCATCAAAACCAGGGAGTGAAGAAGCAATTCACAGACAGTGGGGAAGGTAGGGCTGCTGTATCAGAAGGCACTGTCTTTGAAGGGGGAAAAGGTTTGTCAGTGAAGTCTCACTGAAGTGAAAGATCTATAGAACTCTTACTCTTACCCCAATTATAAACTATGGCAGAGATGAATCAGGGCTGCCATACTGCCTCTTCCACTATTTTCTTTTAGATTCTTCATTTTATTTTTGTACAGAAAGTCACAGTAAAGCAAAATTATTTCTTAATGATTAAATTTTGATAGTGTTCAGAGTCAGCAAGCAATGTGTGATCCCTGTGCAACAGTTGGAACATCTCTTGCTGTGCCTTCCCCATGACTGCCAGCAGAACCTGTGTGCTGGCAATCCCTGCTCTCCCGTGTGGTGATGCTGGCCGAGGGTGACCTGCCATGAACTGCAGCTGGCTTAGCTCTCCAGCAGAATATTTCTCCATTGAAACTCTGTCTCTCATAAACCCAGCATTTTTACCAGGTCAGTCTGGGGTTTGCACTTTGGCTTTGTCTGTGAGTGTGCAGGATGAGGGGAGCTGGGCAAAGAAACTTCCAGTCCCCTCCAGCCTCTTCCTGGGAACTCCAGCCCAGAGCTCCTAGTGTGGTTACAGCTCTGTTCACTTTCAGCTTGGTGACTGGGTGGAAACACCCCTTTATCCCATGATTCTATACTACTTAGACAAAAAAAAAATCAGTATTTCAGAGTTTTCCTCAGTGGTCCAATAGTTTCAGAAGTTTGACATTGCATTTTTTATCTATCTTCTAAACAAAAGTCAAATTTGGAGTGCACAATGGAATAGGAATTCTGGGTGTAAATCAGATCAGCTGTAGAGCTGGTATTGCCTCTATAGGCTATTGAGAAAAGTGAGATGTTTTCCATTCACTGTGCTAATTAAAGCTTTTTCATTCATGCATGTAGATTCAGCATTATTGCTATTCTTGCCTGGCACTGTAGTACAGAGTGTGTTATTACTGATCAGATGACTGGTTTACAATTCATAAAATAATTTATGAAACAGTTCAGATCTCTTGAGCCTGAAGCCTGGCATTAGAAATAACTTGAACATAACTAGAATAGCTGGGTGCTTTCAAGGTAGAAAAAATCTGAAATCCTCAGGTTTCATTATAAAAAGAAATATTTTTCTCATTCAGCTGTCCTATTAGAGTATTTTGGTGGTCTATGACTATTGTGAGGAATTATGTCAATAGCATGACAAAATTCATAAAACTGATTTGAATAAATTTTTAGGCCACATAAGATATTGCAGAAATGGTAGAGTGCCAAGCAGGCAAAATAAATTAAAGCATCATCTAATAGCTGACTGCATATGATATCTGTATACATTTAAATGTCATTTTGGGTACACAGCAATTTGTGGAACAAGTAGATCAAGGCATTTGCAAGAGCATTTTTTGAAAATAAAATGCACTAGAAGAATTTGACAGTGTTTTACACTGTCGTTTTTAATTATGTTTTAACAGTGTCAGTTTGCACTTGAATTTTGAATATTATTTATTAATTTAGCATCATTATTGCATATGGTGAGCCAAATTCACTTTGAAATGAAAATCAAAAACTTCTATTTCAAGTATGTTCTTAAAAGATTCTTTTTTTCTTAACACAGATTCCTTCTTGTTGTTTTCACTCTGTCTACATTGATGTGATGAGGTAAAAAGCTCATTTCTTTCCAAATGAATATATAATGATGCTAGTACTAAAACAGTTAACTGGATAGCTGATATTTACAAAAATCTTCAAATGTAATGACTTCAAGTTCTTTGTTGAATATTCATTAAATATCCTTTTCTCATAGGGCTTATAAATCCTCTGAAATGCAATACATACACACTTTAAAATTTGACAGAAAATACTCGTATTTCTAAGATAAAGGGTTTTTTCTTCTTTAAGCACTCTCTCAAATCATATATAATCAGGAACATTGGCAACACTGCTGCTCAGAGAAGGACAGAGTGAACATCAAGAAATCCAAATGAATTCAATCCCATTAAATGTAATGGTGTGGTAAATCTCACTATACCATCTGCTGTAGAAGGCTGAGACACTATTGGAATTCCACATCTTATTTACATAGTAGATAAGAATGTGTTGGGAGATTTATATGGTGAATGAATACCCAGAGACAAAACTAAGTTTCTAGTCTGTTCACATCTGGGGAACATCTACATCTGCAGAGCATTATACAAAAACTACTGTAAGTTAGCCTTTCTCTGAAAGAGCCTGCCACTTCATTCCAACATTAGCCATTAAAGAAAAAAAAAACTCAGCACAAAGTAGTGAGAAAGTTCCTGCAAACAGTGGTGGGAGCTGAGCTGCTTCATCACAAGAAAACATAACCTCATCTAATTTAGTACATATTTGCCAAAGAATTAGCATTGAACATCGGAACAAATAGGTTGTATCATATTTAAAACATCTGTGCTGTGAGTTCAGAAATCAACCTGTGCCAAAACATTAAGGAAAATATGCCACAGATTTATTTTTTTCCTCTCTTAAGCACTCAGGTTGACACTCTGCATTTTAAACATTCAAAGCTTTCATTTACTTAATTCTGAAACAGAGCTGAGCTGCAGCCCAGTTTCAAACCAGATGATATCACAGGTGTAACTTGCACAATATATGAGCTATAGAGGAACAAAACACTGCACAGTAGCCTCCACCTGATATCTTTATCGTTATATTTAATAAATCTTGAGCTTGCTTGGGAATGGCATGTCCTTTGTGCACATTGATTGTAAAACCCATCACTTGTCAATTCAGTTGAACATTAAAGTTCTAATACATCAAAAGTGCATAGGGGAGCTGACCTGGGCTAAGAAAGCATTTTATGCAGGAATATTAATAGAGTTCTTCTGCAGCTGCCTCATGTACTTCAGATTGGAAACCTCTGAACCAAAGCCAATTGACAGTAACATATTTGGAAAGGAAGATGCTTTTAAATTACCTCCTTTCCATTTAATCAGACAAGCAACCTCTGAATCCCAAGCCGTAGGTGAATGTTTAAGAGAACATTCTTTATATAGTTAGCTGAACCATGCCCAAGAGCACCCACTGACAGCTTTCCTATTACCAGAAGGACAATGAATCATATGAACTTTGCTGACACACATGCTATAATAATTGTTACATTTTCTTTTAGAATATATCCTTGGGCTCACTTTTGGCCTCACCTTAAAGGTGACAGCTTGTAAGCTACATAACCTAGCCTGCCACTAAATCATCAATAACAGTTCATAAAATATCCTGTGATAATTTAGCAGTGCATTGGTTCTGATCCTAATGGAATCAGACATCAGTAGTTATGCTATTTCCTCCTTGGATTCTGGATACTTCTATTGAACATTTGTTAAAACAGTTGTTCATCTACAGTGTACATATTCCTGCCAAGCTTCATGGAAATATTTCTATCCATTATTTTTTAATGTCAGCTCTCAGTGGAAGTTTGTCTTTTCTGTTTGGAACTCACTTTGCTGCTATATAGACATCTTTGTTTCATAAAGCAGACAAATTTATAAACATTAAAACAGACACATTTGTATTCCCTTCAGGATAATGGCAAAATTTTCCCAACAGCTTTCCAAGTGGGAACACACAAACAAGAACAAGTTCTGTATTTTTCTGTCACAGACCTATTAATTAAGTCTTTTGTTTTCAAAATATATCTTAGGCAATCCACATTCATATCTATTTAATTTTTCCCCACTGAATGCTCTACAAGGGATTTCTGGGCAGTATTAGCATATTTTGGATGCTAAGTCAGTATTAATATGATTTTTATATTTTTGATATATGTATTGTTACAGTGTTAAAAAATCTCATTGAAGTTTATTACTTGCTCCTTAATCATGGTAAACATTTGTCAGTAGAACCAGTGACAATAATGTTAGCAGAGATTTCAAGAGATTTTAGGCAGTATTTGGTGTGTGGTACCCCTTTTGTTCTGTATTCCTTTCTGGGTTTTTTCCCCAGTTTGGCAGAGCCTCGGGGGTGCTGGTGCTCGGTGGCATTGCCTGCAGGGACCCTCCTGTCCCTGCCAAAGCTGGCCCATGGGGGTGGGAGCTCTGTGCCTCTGCTCGCAGGCTGTGCCCAGACTGGAGAGTGCCCTGGCCCTGCCTGGCTCTCTCTGGGTGTCCCTGGGGCCACAGGGGAGCTGGAGGATGTCATCGACTGCCACCAAACCTAGCAAAGGGACATGGAAGCTGAGCTGAGCTGAGGGCTTGCCAGAGCACTTCCCTAGGGGTTTGTACAGTGATTTAACCAGTGATTCTAACCCATTTAGCTGGGCTGCTGGTGCAAGCAATAATCTGGAGCAGCTCTCTCACTTCTGTGGTTCTATATCAAAGACTTCTGTGATTAGCCCTAGATGTAAAAAAATTATTCATATTAAGTCCCTTCTTCACTTTAAGAAATGCTGGGATTTACTTAATAAAATAATTGTGGTTAAAGACAGTGGTGTTTTCAGATACCAGTTCTATAAATAAAATTTTGGATTTCTTAATGTGCAGATTATTCTGTGAATTAATTTCTGCATGATTTTATGAATTCCTGTAACATTTTAATTTTTGAATTAGCTATGTTATTTTGCTATAAAATAGAATATTTTTATTGTATACATATAAAAATATATCTATCTGTTAAAATAAATGTTATTTTGCTGTGACAAAAAATCACAATAGAATGCACAAGTCGTAAGTACTTTGATTGATCCCATTCTGTCCCATTTACATCTTTCAAAGGCAGCATCATTTCTAGGTCTGCCCAACAAAGAAAAGGATACGCCTTACAAAACAGTGTTTCTCTTGACCATCTCCAGGAGCTCTGTAGATACCCTGTATGGGGCTGCAGGTGCAGTGGATATATGGAGTGATTAGAATATGACTCCTTCTGGCTGCTGTGGGGATTGAATCCTCCTCAGTTTCATCCTGAGGGAATGTGCTGCCTTTTCCTTCTCCATCTCCCCAGAAGGTCTTCCAAGAAAAATCCTCACATGGCTTTCTTGATCTCTCCAAACCTCAGGTTTCCACAAAAGCTCCAGTATCAGTGTTTTACCAACCATTCAGGAGTTTTTCATTTCCTGAGCCTACACCCTGCCTTCTCGGAGAAGTTCTCCAGACTGTGACCAAACTCTCTCACCAGCAGCAAACATGAGATTCCTCTGTCCCTTGTCACTAGGCAGATTATCCTCAACCCTCTGATCTTCCGCTTTCTCCTCCCCACACTCTGTCATTTCTCCTGTGTGAGCATCTTGTCTTCAGCTTTCCTTTCATTCATGTCAATCTGTTTCAGAGCTAATATCACATTTCCTCGACTTTGTCCTTGGGATAACTTACCGTATCTCATGTATGAATAAATACATATACAAATAACTGTGTAAAGGCACGAATAAAGAGGCCTCTGTGACGTTGAATGTTTGCAAATAAGAGTTCTGTCTTTGAAAGAGAAGTTACACAGTCCAGTTGCTTCCAGAGTTTGTACTAGAGGAACTAAAATCTACACAGCAAGTTTTCCTCCTGCAAAGTAAGCATTTACTGATGTTTGAGAAGAACTTGCAATTGCATAAGTGGGATGTTATCAAAATATCACAAAATATGTGAAATAGAGAGATATTGGATATTATCAAGACATATCAAAATATTCCAGCTGCAATCAAGAGTTCAAAACAAGCTCTAAATTATAACTGCATTTATTTAGAGCACACTAAAGAGTCTGTGGAAAGACCTTAGTGCAAGGGGGGAAGAGAAGCAGACAACAACAAACTGTGTTTATACAGTCAGGAGATAGACTATCTATGTTTTTTTAATTTTTATTTAGTTTGGAACTACTTATGTATTGGTTTTCCCAAATGAATGATCAGACTTTTATCTTAGCTGTCCATTACAACAAAGACATTAACTGTTGTCTGACTTTTGACTAATCACTATAGAAATGGAAATTATTTCATGTCTGTACTGGAGATAATGATGACTAGTCAAAATACTGAAGTTTTCATAAAAATTTATTGGAAAACATAGATATATAAATGCATTTATGCTTTATCAACCTATTTTTTGCCTTGTCTACTCTCAGAACACTGGAAAGAATTACAAAAAGTTTTGTGGTAGGACTGTGTGCAAAGCAGTGGACTGTAAGTCAAACCCAGTGTGAATCAGAATCCATTATAAGTTCAATTTGTATTCATTCATACATGTTATTTCTCATTTTTATACTTCTGACATCCTTCTCTACATGCAAACCTATAGTTTTTGCTTTAGGTCAGCTGGAGGATGGCCTGATTTTTATGCTTAACCCCTCCTATGCAGAGTCCTGGCTATTTTCTGTCTTTGTGGTTGCAAAAGTATATCACTGTATGGTCCTGATCCTTCAGAGTTACCCTTTCAGAATGAGAGGAGGTTGGTGGGGCAGGTGGCTAAGGCTGCTGCTGCTGAAGCCCAGCCTCAGCACCAGGAGCATTTATAGCTCCACCCACCCCATATGTGGAGGTGGCTACTTTTTGAAGAGAAAAACAGCAGTGTAGTTTTTGTAAGACTGACTGAATACTCTCAAGTGCTCTGCAGCTCTTCCAGTTGCTGAATGTGGCTGAAGACGCCTGACACTGCTAGACCCTGGAACAGCCAATGACCCTATTTTGCTCTGGAATATTTTCAGTCAGAAAACATAATTTTTAAAAAAAAATAGAAAACATAAATTCTTCAAAACTGACACTGAGTGTAATCTTGCATCTGAAAACAACCAAAAAATAGCTTCTCCTACAGAGCAGAAGGCTGCTTTTGTCCTCTTTATAGTCTCTACATCCTAGTGAGGACAGTGATGTCAGCTCAGAAAGGCCACTGTTGAGAAATAAAAATGTGTTTCAACATATGGAATTTTTCTTTAGTTATTATTCCACAGATTTACAAATGTTTTTATGCCTATGAAAAATACAATGCTCTATTCTACCTAGCCAAGAAGCACAAAACTCCATTTTATTGATTGTGGGATGTCAGCAGTAAGCATATTAATACTTATTCACTATGTTTTTCCCATGGCATTCTGACATTAACTATGATGGAAAAAATCTTAGGGTATTCCTAGTGAAATAGCACAAAATAAATCGAATTCTTAATGGCAGCTTAGATCTCACCAGAGCCCTTTATTTATCCTGAGGTTTTAGCCATGCAGGATGGAGCCCATTAATCAGAAGAGTAGTGAAACAATATTGCAGAACAGAGCATGTTTACTCATTAATGAGAAGTTCTCATATAAAACTGGACATTTCTTGCAGGGTGGAATCTTTTCATTCCTGGTTTTGGGAGGGAGGAAGACAGCAGAGAGGAGGGGGAGGAATCCTTTAATTGTTAGTGCAGGTTTTAAACTGACAAGCCTCAAAGGCAGAATACTGACTCTTTGATCTTAAAAGGGTTGTAAAAGGATGGTCTCACTTGTGTTTATTCAAATGTTTGCAGGTAAACGCTGATAATCTAAACTGAGTCAAAGCTGCAGAATTTAGCATAAGTGATTTGCATATCAAGAGCCTCAAAATAAATACCAATTCAGAGATCTTAAATGTTGTCAGAAACTAATCATGACTTGAAATTAACTTGGGGCTTGTCTAGGTATGAAAGTCTGTGCTCAGGAAACTAAAACATCCATTGGCAACCAGAGGTGTAATAGATGAGCTGAATCCCCACTAAGAGGGCTGCGTGGTGGCTGCAGGTATCTGCACCACTCCTGGTGGTTTGGGGCACACCAAGCCAGAGGGCAACCTGGCAGGACAAAGAGCTGAGCTGTGTGTCCTCCCCACCCAGACCTGCTCCACTGGAGACATCCTTTGGAGAAAACCTGTAGCTGATTCTAGTTAATAGCTGGGAGAAACACTTCTAGTGAGTGCTCTTGTAGACAATTTGCATTTTGCTGTTTCTGGGCAGAGTTGTTCATTCTTGAGCTACTGGATTCTTGACAAGTTTTTTTACTGTTTGTAATTAGTTGTTTTTCAAGTAAAAGTATAATAGCTTCTAAATTACTTGATTGTCTTCAAAATCTATTTTTAGCACCTGGTTCCTGCTACTTGTTTTACAGCTAATGACTTCTTGGCATAATTTTGTGCCTGTTACTTGGCTGAAGGAATGTGCATCCTGTATGAGCACAGAGTGACCCATTTGGAAGTACAGATCCTTCATACTTCCTCTCTGAAAGTCAACAAAAACTGTCTGTGTTTCGGAAGTCTTCTGGGTGCGCAGATGCTGCAACTGATAAAATGAGATATTAATAATTAATATTTATCAAGCCACATCAGCTGTACAACCCAATTTAATAATACAAGATTAAAGTTTCAGCCTCTTGATTCCCTCGGGGGAATGTTTGGGGTATGAGCAAGTATGAAAGAGAATAAAATTTATTTCAATTTGTGCAAAAATTTGCAAAGTGCTTCAGTCTGTCCAAAATCTCGTTACGTGGGAAGAGCAGCTGATTGCAGTGTCACAGAGTTAGCTCAGCTCTTCAGTCCTTCTCCTTCTGTACATTTCTGTGCATTCTCAATTTGCATCTTATATAGACAACAGAGATCTGTAAGACTAACGCCAGTTCTGGGCATTAGAAATGTATTAATGACAGACCCCCACATATGAAAAATTAGGAGCAAGGAACCGACTTTTTCAGCTGGTCATTGCTTACTCAATTCCTTCTTCAGGTGTTTGCCACCTACAAGATCTTTGTATTTTGATGTGCCTGAAGTCTGAGTTGCTGACATTACAGGTTACTCTTCAGGAAATAAAAGTGATATGTTACCAATCAATATAACTGAGTAAATCATAAAGTGCAGGTTTCAGCTCTCTAGAACTGGGTCTCCATGAAAAGTAAGTGTCTATTGGATCCATCTATGGGTCTTGGGCTGAGATTTTTACAGGAAAATAGGCATTACATAGTAAATTTGTTACCCTTATAAAGACCTAAGTCTTAAGAAGCGCAACTGAAGTCCTTCTTTTAGCTGTAATGTCCTTAGTTGAAGTTTGCTGTTAATACAGTTATGTTAGGCCGTAATTTAATCTGAAATTATTTAGAATGAGAAGGATTTTGAGTAACAAATGGGCGGTTTTATGGCAGGAAAGCAAGTTTTGAGAATTTGTGAAAATTCTGATTTTTCTCCCCCTTTCTCTGAAAGGAAGGTCTGCCAGCACCAGGGAGAGGCTGGAGTGCTAACAGAAGCACTCAGCACCTACCTCACGCCAGCCCTGCCCTCTGACGATGGCACTAAATTCTGGCATTCAGAACATTTTTCTGCTGGTGTTGCCATAGTTCCCTGAGCTCAGCACCTGCAATCCAGCTGCCTCCCACTGGGATGACTCATTGACATTTCAACACTCTGCTCCATCCACCTTATTGACTCTACAACTTCCTGCCTCACTGCTTTATCCTCTGCCCACTTTCCCCAGTCCCATTCTACCCACCCTTTATTAGTCAGATGTCCACAGCTCATCTGACTCTGAAACTTTCATTTTCTTTGTAGGATGTCTTACTATTGCTTTTCTACTGCTCTCTCAACACCATTTTTCCCCCCACAACTCCTGTCCACAGAACGCACAGAGTGGTTTGAATATCTGGACATTACTCCAAGTTCCTACACTTGTAAAACAGAATAATAACCAACCAACCAAGCTGCCCCACCTGGTCATTAACAACAGCCAGTTTAAGCCTGTTGCTGTTTGACCATGGGTCTAATCTTAATGTTTCTTGAGTTACTTGAGTCTTTATTTTTAATAAAGATGCTTATATTTTTGAAATTGAAGTACGTATGGTATAGTTTTTCACCAAAAAGTGAGTACAGTTCCCAAGTTCAGCACAATTATGTGCAGTTGGTCACTGTACAAAAAATTACCTTAGAAGTTGTTTTTTCCTTAACTTGTGCCAATATTTTTTTAAAATACGGTTATGCATATCTGGTGATCCCATTTTTACATCATAGCAAGTCAGGAGCTAAAAGAAAAAGTAGAATTAGTTTGGTGTATGACTGAAGCAAGGTCAGATTGTGGGTAGCAGTGTCCGTGTGGCAGTAAAAAGGCTTTTAGATATTACATGGCCTTCATTTGTATCACCAAGAGTGGTTGTAGTGCAGCAATTTGTTTAGTTTCTTCCTAATAAGGAAATTGTAGGCTTAATACACGACTCTAGAAGAACATGCTCTTTTGACAGATTTATTTTACATATCACAGCACCGTAAATTTTATTTCAGCTGTAGTCTGATCCTATATTGCACCAAATCCCACTGGGAGATGCTAAAAATCTCAAATTCTCATACATTAAAAATTCTGAACACCTCAAGAAATTCTGCTTATGAGTCTTAATGACACTTCCTGGGCTAAATACAAATGTGAGAAGAAGCCAATTGCTGGCTGTTCAGGCTCACTAAATATAAGTGAATTTATAGTGTCTGGACCTCAGAAGATTTAGTCCCAAGCACTAAGTCTCGGGGGATTTCAGCAACAAAATCTTATACTTTTGATCCTGCCAGTATATGATTATCTTAAATACATGAGTAATTCAGCTGCCTTAGCTGGTACTGCTCAAACCCCCAAAGTTGATAGGATAGTTGTAGGATCATGGCCTTAACATGGGGGAGAAATATTTCTGTGGGGGATTTCTTATTTCAGTTCAGGAGCATTGTGATTATAAGTCCTTGTGAGTGAAAGTAAGGCTGTATCACCAGGTTTATGGCACTGCTTCACTTCACAGCCTCTTTCATAAACCCCAGATTAGTATGGTTCCATTGAGTATATTTCATACATTCTTTCCTAAGAATGAGTTTGTGATAAGCTATTTTCTCCATTTTTTTCCATAATAGTTTTTGTCAAATGATTTCCAAATTTTAATGCCTAATGTGATCTTTGGAAAGCTATAAAGTTTTAACACATTCTAAATATAAATTGAGTGAATAAATTGCTAGGGAGTCTGTGGTTTGATCCCAGGAAATCCTGATTAATAGCCTTTAGCTTTTTTAAGACCACCCTGACTACATTGTGAAAAACAGTTGACTTATTTTATTGCTATTTAGACTGTAATTCAAGCTACTAAATTTATAGCTTTTTAAAAAAAAAAAAACATTAAATGAAGACATAAGAATTTGTATTTTTTAATGTTAGACCATGTGCTGAACACATTTCTTGCTCTATTTAGTTCAGTCCTATAAAAATGTAATTCTCTGTATTTGCTACACATGTAAAATCTGGTTTTGGTATGAAAGAGGTCCAATCACAAACTAGTGTAATTAGTGTGATAGTAATTGTATTTGTAATATTCCTATTGATTTTCATTGATCAGGACTTGCACATTGAAAAGTGAAACTGATTTGCATGTGGAGCTTCCCAAAATAGGAGGTAGAAAATGGATGTTGAAGGATAATTTGCGATAATAATTTTTTTCTCTTTACTTAATGTACAGTTTATATAAACTGTATTTGAAGAACATGGTAGTTGCACCTTATTCTCTGTTGGTTATAATATTAATTAATTAAAAAAATGTACTTATTGTTGGTCTAAATCTTGACATTACCAGTCAAGAAACAGAGTTAAACTGAGTCCTTTTGTTTTAATCTCTTGTGAATCTTCAGTGCTGATCACCTTGTGGGAACTTAATTGCTTCATAGACCAGATTTGCAGAAACCTGAGTGGTTGTTGATCCTGGAATGGGTCTGAACAAAGGTGGTGAAACATGGCCTGTGATATGAAACTGCTGTAGAAAAAGGCTCTGTCTGTGCAGAGGGGGTTTTCATTACATGTACTGTGATCATGTGCATACAGAAAGGATGGATTTTTTCCTTTTTAAAAAGGGAACTCTTTTGGTCATGGTATTTGCAGTAATAATGGATGCAAAAGAAAATAATTAATCTTCTACAATGCTACCACAGAAGGTTGATTATTTATAAAATAATTTCCATAGTGTGCCAAATATAACAAATCTTGTCGGGTAAAAAAGTACATGATATATATATTTATAAACCTCTGATAGATTGGTAGCAATAAACAGAATAAATTCACATTGTCTTTTCAATATACTCAGATTTGCTTTTCTTTTCAAGAAAAAATAAATTGTTTTCTACATAATAGAAAATTGAGTTTACTATTTCTAAAATGCTCCTAACATAGAAAAAGGAAACATATTTTAATATTAGTGCTTATCACAGCATTTAAGGCAACACCATCCCCCCTCAAGCTTTCTACTCTTAAATAAAAAAGGAAAAATCCCATTGTTTTCCTAGGCTCACTTTGCTTCTAGTGATTGATGTAGAATTTTACTGCCATCCAATGGCAAGGATCTATTATAGCCTAAGTAAATGTCTAATGCTTTTTGATCAAATTGCAGTCTGGGGATTTTAACTTATGCTGTACACTTAGAACCTACATCAATACATCTCTGTTCCTTACACAGTGAGAAAGAAATATGACTACGGTTTCAATTTATTCTGTGTTTCCTAATTCAATTTTACTCTGAATTACTAATATTGTGGTACATAATTACCTAGATGAATAAATCAACCTAAGCTACTCACTAAAAAGAACATTAGTGTACAATATTAATTTTTGCCTGTACCCTGTCATGTTAGTTTAAAAGATTCCTTTTGCTACAATTAAGAACATTTTCCTAGCTGTTAAAATACCCTTTTGCTAAAATACTTTCCTCCACTTTCTTTACTGTGTTTGGAGATTTCACACTTGTTATGGTACCCTAAAGATTTGCTTTATGATGCTCAAATGTGTTATAGGGATTTTTGTGCATTTTTTCCCTTTAACTCACATACAGAAACCCTAGAATAGAAAGATAACTGCTTAAAACTATAATCTGAAATATTTTGGTTTACTTTTACCCTCTGTGCTTTCCAGATTCACCTTCAACTGCCAGTCCAACATGAGAGTCATTCTTCCAGGCTTCCAAGAAGAAATCTGAAGTTAACACACTTAATTTTTCAAGTGTTTATTTTACAGAGGAAACTACATAGATACATCTAAAGGAAATAACTTCAGATCTTGGCCAGAATATAAAGCTAACCCTCCATCTTGTAATACTAACTAAAACTTACAATAATTAGTGACTGTTAAAAGAAAAAAGAAGACCTACCAGGATGAAGGAAAATGTAAGTTTTGAATAAAAGAGAAAAAACAAAACAGAGATGAAGAATAGACTCTGTTATTTCTGTTGTTTCATTTTAGCTGGAAGGCTCCTCATGTACCGTCACTTGGTTAGGATTGCTCTCCAAGCCAAAGGATACACTTTCAGCAACATAAAAGAGACCTAAACCATGTCCCATTTGTATCTCCTCACACAGAGACCTGCCTGATGTGCCACAGGTGTATTTCAATTCAGATTTTTAATAAACATTTTTGGCTCCTCACAAAGATGCAAACAGTAGATTTCCACTTTCAGGGTCAGAACACATAGGAGAACATTTGAAGGTGTGATATTGATCTCTTGCCATTATTTCAAGTCCTTTTAACAACTCCATTGCCATAATCTTTGACTATTACCATGACTGAGTAGAAAGAATAATCTTTGATTAAATTATCTCATTAACCTGCAGCACTCCAAACCACGTAAGATTACAGGAGATGTAGCAAGAAACAGGATAAAGAGCACATTCCCAAAAGACTTTGACAAATTCCTTATGTGTCCATGCCTCAGACAAATTCTAGACTTACTAAAACGACTTCAAAATTAAAACTTTCCTTCTCTAACTGAAATACATTGACATCAATCAGCACAAAATCTCTGGGCTGCATGTGCAAGGAGAGTACTATGCTTAAAGATATCAAAATTAAAGTAGGTATGTATATGTTGTTTGCTACTGTAGTTCTTTAGCAGTAAAAGAATGGGCATAATAGAAAAATACAATATGAAAATTGGGATAATGGAAAGTAAGTTGTTTGTATCATTGTATTTATTCTGTAATTGATATCAGGACACCACAACTGCACCTGGAAAAGACACCTTACTTTTCTCAGTATTGCTGTATTGGCAGTTGATTGGAAAATGAGGGTAGCAGCACTCCTCTACACTTTTAAATTTGAAAATAAAGTTTCATGTAATGCAGATGTTCATAAAATTTATAACTGGTAGAAAACAGGGATAGACTGTCATGATATCATGACATACAAATGTGTTTGGTTCCCTCCACACCCCTGAATTTGGATTGTCAAAGAGCACCAGTCTTAGAAAAGCAGTGTGGGTGAGTACATGGTCCTCCTTGGCAATATCCATTTATTGTTAGCTAAGTTGCTAATTCCTTCTCTGAAGTATTCCTATTGCTACATTTCTCAAAGTTTTGTGTATGTGCTTATGCAAATTTATCGAGTGAAATCTGTTTTAAATTAATTTGTGCAAAAAGCTACACTTTAACTTCAGTTTTAATACTTCACGTAAATATACCTTTCATGAAGCAGATACTTTCTGTTATTCCTCAAAAGTCCCTTAATCTGTTTCTATAAACGGGTAGGAGGAACAATTTAATTTCAACCAATTCTTCTTTCATGTTTTGAATAATAGGGTTTTTGTTTTTTTTTTTTCTTCTCTGTGCTTTGAAGGAAAGGTCTGTGTGACAGCTAAAAAAGCTGCACTGGCTTTGTAGCCCTCATTTTATGAGACATGAGATAAGCTGCTCTCTGCATGGGTCTCCATGAGTTCAGCTGGCCACAGCACATGGGCAGGCCTCAGGAAATGGAGCCTTCCCCCCAGTTCTGCACACAGATGTGTGCAGGGGGAGATCTCTGCTGGGGAGGGGCCCTGCAGGTCACAGGCACGGCACAGAAAGGGAGTGATGTGTTCTTGGGTGAATTTGGGGCAATGCCATCATTCCAGGGCTCCTGCCAATGCAAGCCGAGCTGGTAAAGTGGAGACCAGGGAGAATACAGCATGGAGCATTCCTTAACAGGCTAGAGTTGCCTCTGCTCAGCTATTTCCCCCACTGCAGGAAATATCCTCAGTCTATCCATCCATGATTTCCTGTGGCCAAGAAGGGTGGAGAGTCTATGCAGTGACAAGAGGAAGCCCTGCCACCAGCAAGAGGGAGCACCAACCTTTCCCTGGGAGAACTTTCTGCTCATCACCTCCCTCCTTTCACTCTCCCCATGTTAATGCATATTCAAACAATTCATCAAAATAACCAGAAGGCAAACTGCCACTGAATCGCCAGCCCTCAGTCCCGAATAAGCTGCTCACAGTCAATTGCCTTTTTCCTAGTTTAATTTTCTTTGTGCATTTTATAATGCTCAGTGTGCTCAGTGACAATCACTTCTGCAAAGCTGCGTCTCATTTTCTCTGACCACTAAAACTGTGATCTGCTTTACTTGCCTGAAACAAGTATCATGCACAGATTTTAATTATTTAGTCATGATTTAGCATGCATGATATATGGGTATCATTATCAATGCCTGCAATATCTCTTCTTTTGGCTATTTAACATGGGGAAGATGCTCTTTGTTATTAACATCTGTTCCATCAGGGACACAGACCTTCTCAGCATTACTAGCACCTTCTGTTTTTGTCAGGAGAAAGGAAAGTGATCAAGAGCCTCATCAGAGCCTAATTTGGCACTGATGTGTTTTCCTTTCTCTTGACGTAGCCTAGATCTAAATTGTTCCTTAAAATTACCGTAGCTGTTAAAATACTGCTCAATAAGTAGATCTGACTAGGCATAGACTAAGATGGTACAGATACCAGTGTATCATTATTTAAATGTTATGGTTGTGGGGGGGCTACAAGATGAAAAATAAGTTAATAAAAGATGTGGTAGAATTATAAAATAAGATTAGTGAAGTGCTTTAGCTGTGAAACCATCTTCTAGCAATGAAAAAATGGCTAATCTTATTTTTCCCCCACTAAGCTCATTCCAGTTTTTCTGCAGCCCAGTGAAGGCCTCACAGCAGAAATGTCCCCTTGACGTTTACCTTGTTGTTGTAGCAGGCACTTTACTAAGACTTTAAGGATGGATCTGGGGTCCCAGTAACACAAGGCTCCTGTCCTTGGCTGCTGCTCTCCAGTGCTCTTCTGGCAGGGGCAGCAGCCCTTTGCAGAAGGGCTTCCCAGCTCAGCTGCTTCCCAGGTGGGTTGAACACAAAAGGGATGGCTGTATCATGAGGACAAACTGAGCTTGAACTTTTTTTGCACATCCTTCTTAAGGCAAAGGTAAACAAAAAACTGGATTTCTACAAAAGCATTTGATTCTGTGAGCGCTGCCAATGCTCAGGGAATGTAACAACGTTTGTGCGCCAGAGCAGGATCTTATATCTTCCTAAAAGAAAGCATCAAAATCTGATCATGTAGATAAAAGAGGAAACTTCTCATGAATATACTCTACATGATTAAAACTCCAGCTCCCTCTGGTTTAGACCTGGAAGACATTTTAATTATCTAACATCTTGCTATTTCTGGAGTTTTGACTGCAAATGTGTCTGACATAGTGTTTCATGGAACATCCTTTCCTCATATAACGCTTTTTTTATACTCCAGATGTACAGTAAACAACAAAAGCCTGTTTTATCTCTTATCCTTCATCAGATGAAAGTGCAAGATAACCAAAAGAAAAAAACTTTTAAAGAATATATTTTAATCATAGATGTCCTGCTTAAAATCTAAAATCCCGTAAGAATCTCAAGTATGCTTTATCAAGTAGATGCAAACTACACAGAACTGAAAAATTCAAATACTAATCACTACTATAAAAAAGTATTTAAAAATCAGCGAAGAAAAGCCTTACATTGTTCTCATTTTTCCAGGTAAACAATATTCAGATTTTTTCACATAATTACTATTTTTAATCAATTTTAACAAATATCAGTACCATCCTGTCACAAATTAGGAGCACAGAGAGAAAAAATTACCATGATAATCATAAGCATGTTTTGGTTCTGAATGCTTAAGTAAGAGCAACTTAATCACCAGGGTGATTTTCCAAATGTAATCCAGCCTATTGGATGAAACAGCTGTTAATAGTTTGCAAATGAGAACATAAATGCAGCATATGAAAGGTAGATATCAAGCTTACAGAAGAATGTCTTTAAAGTTCATATTGACCACATAAATAGTGTTTTAAAATCAAGGAGTTACTATATACACTGGATAAGAAATATGAAGGAGCTCTGACAGACTCAGCCTGTGCCGAGGGTTTGAGTGGTTTCTAAAATTGCCTTATAGCTTCTTGAGTGTTGGAAGAATGTTTTAATACAGCTAAAATATTATCAAATATTTTCTCAGGGACTAATCTATTTCCTAGATTAATCCCTGAGTTTAACTGATATGAAGCAAAAGACTGACATCTGTCAGGGCAGGTTTTGACTCACAGAAAATATCAGTGCTGTGGGAGTGAGGGCTGTGACAGTCTGAAGGAGCTGGTGAGGATGGAGCTCATGAGGCTGCGTAGCTGCTCTGAGCAGGGCTCACCTTTGCTGCCCAGCAGGATTTGCTGCTGCTCTGGGCAGGCTCTGGCAGGGCTCACTTGCTGGAGCACAGCCGTGTGTGAGCAGGGCTGGCACCTGATCCGGGACCCTACGGCAGCTGGCACCCAGAGCTGTGCCAGCACGGGCTGTGCCCTGGGACTCCTCACTGCTGCCATGGCCATTATCTTCAGACAGACCCATAATTAATTCAGGATTTGTAAAAAAGTTTGTAAGAGAAGTCTCTAAACTGGGGACGGAGGGTTGTAAGGTAGGACTACACTTCAAGAAAAAATAACTAGTGAATTCATATGTCCTTTGTAAAACCAGATGAACCAGTTTGATGATAATCCAGCTTGTCTTTGTGCACATATGTAGATCTATACATTCATACACTATACTGATTCCATAGTGTATCTTTAGTAAGCCTGCTTTTTTAAAAGCAGTCATGTCAGACTCCTTTTATATGATGGGCTTCATCTGATATCCCAGTGCTTGGCAGCAAACACCTTCAGAAGAAGTTATTAAGTTAAACATTATTAACATAAAAGTAAGAAATACTATTATTCTATTTGCAGTGTCAACCAATAGATGCCTGTTAATAAATATAAAGGAGACCTGCAGAAAATTATTCCTTTGTCTTTTGACTGCTGCCTTTTTTCTGTTCACGTAAGGAGAAGGGGGCTTTTGGAGGCTGATGTGGCCAGCTTTTGGTCAGCCAAATTTGAGTTATTTGTGCCATGGGTGCAGGGACAGCTCAGGACCAACTGCTCAGGTGCAGCAACACTGACACTGCTCTCAGGAGCAGGCAAGTACAGCTGGTCTCCTGTCACACGGGCCTGAGCCAATAAACCATGCAGATCTATGATGGCTGTGTGTGCGCTCACCTCCTGCCTTGTCTGGCTGTGTTTCCATGGAAGGCGGTAGAGGAGAGATAAGTTATCTCAAAGCCAGTCAGATCCAGCTGGGGTCTTCTAAGTCCACTCAGGTTGTGCCCATTGAACTGAACATGTGGAAATACTTTTTTGGTAGCAGTCAGATTTCCAAAGGGTTATTTTGGACCATAACATTAACAAAGTCCATGAACCAGGTGCTTAGAGCACAATACAGGTGTACCAAGTAGCTCTGCAGGAGACAGCTTTGATACATCAAAACTCTTCCTGTTTTGGAGCTAGTGGCTTATTTCAAGTGCACCAAGACTGATTTCTCACAGAGGTGCTGTGAGTTACATGTGTACTCTGCTGGGTTTGAATTCTATAACACTTCTCTGCTTCTCTGAGCATTTGCATCAAATGTCACCAAGCTCCTCGTTCTTAGTGAGGAGTGGACTGTGGAGAGTTGCTGGCACGCACACACACGACATGCAACCCACTGGGGGCTGCTGCTCAACTGTTCCAGCCAACACAAACTGTGCCAGCAGTGCCTCCAAGCTGAGTAAAAGTAGAGGGTCTGGAGTAGCTTTTGCAAGCATGGTATTTGATAAAAATACTGATCTTCTGCTTCTTAGCAAAAGCACCATCCAAACTCTGCACTCCTTGGAGCACAGGAATATTTAAAACATGCATCTGGGGCAAAGAGAGCTTTCAATAATATCTTGCATGCTAAACTCTCATATTGATCCATAATTTCCCCTACACTTATGCAAGTTCTACTAGTTTGTGCAATGTCATAAGGGTTTTCTGAGAGACCACTTCTGCTTAACATCTCTGCACATCAGTCCACATACAAAAATCATTCACCCAGAGTTTTGACCATAATGCTCTGATCAGGTAACAAGTATTTCAGCTATCAAAACTCACTGCAACTTCTTAGCAAGGCAGCCTTATGCTGGCAAAAATAAATGCAGGGCATTGAATTTACAATTTAATAGACTAGTGACAGTCAGCTATGGCAGTGCCTGAAAAATTCTGGGGCAGCCCATACCACATTTCATATTCAGAATGAAACTGAGTTACTTCTGAACCTGGGTGGAGAAGGTTTGGGCTCTCACTGTGCCACCCATGAGGGGTTAACAGCAGTGCTGACCCTGTGCAGCTGAGGTGGGGCTACCAAGCTCTGCAGGCTGGGCTTGCCTGACTTGTTGCAGGAGCTAAGGAAGGAGGTAATTCTAGGTTTTGGCCAGAAAACAGCTGATTTGGAGGCTTTCCTTTGGCTTGGAAACTGGAGGTGTTGGCTGGAAGTGGTGAGTGATTTACATGGATGTTATGGTCACAACTCATGCTGGGTAAAGGAAAATGGTGCTGTTTTAAAGAGGATTGGAAATCAGGAAGTGATGTCTATGAAGAAGAGAGTTCCCAGTGTCAGATTAGCCTGTTGAAGTGGTTATTCCTGTAGCTCCCAACTTCTCTCACCTCAGTGATTCTGAGGTATTTTAAGCTGGTTTAGTGAGAAGGGCTGTTTGGCAGAGTGGAGGGCATTCATTCACAGTCATCATGAATAAGAACAGGCATGTGTGGACCTTCAAAATCTTGCTGGCTGGTTCCCTGAAAGCCAGTTTTCCAAAAGCAAGTAGCCTTATGTTATTGAAAGACAAAACACTCAGCCAGTCAAGAAAAGACTAATTATTATAAAATGTTTTATGTGGATACTGTAAATGCAGCAGAGATGTGGCAATGTAGGCTTACAGTTTGGCAAGGGTAGGAGTGGTGAATGCATCAATTCCTGCATTTTGACACAACTTTGGATAAATGCTGCACAGTGTTTCAAATCAAGTAGTTACCATGATGTTCTGGTGTTGGATGACAGAGCTGGGTTGATTTTCTTCATTCTTTCATTCAAAACCAAGTTGTGACAGATGACAAAATAGCATCAAGACAACAAAGTTTGTGAAGTGCAAGCAGTAGTAGGTCATGTGTCTAGATGCTGTCTTCTGTGTGTTTTCTCTCTGCTCTGAGAGCAGCTTTAGAGCTTGAAGAGCAGTTCAGTCTACTTAATCATCGCTAATCCAAGAATTCAAAACACAGAAAACTGTTATTTATGCCATGAAATTGCTCCAAAGGTTCAAATGTCTTATGTGCCAGCACAGCAAGTTTCCCTTGAGGTTCTGTCAAGACTGGATTTAAATGGCTTTGAGTCCAGGTAATTCCAGGCAAATTAGCTTCAACCACACTGAACCTGGAAAATTGCCTCGTTCAGGAAGTGGTGAGATTCATGCCTAGAAAACCCCACTTGTATTCTGCTCCAGGGGCTGGGTATAAATCTTTAGTGTTCTCATTAATCTTTTAAGCTGGGGAACATAAACATCTGGAAGCTTGCACTTTCAGAGTTCTGTAACAACATCTCCAACTGGTTATTTCACTTCTTTTGTCTATAATAATGCCCCATTTTATTCCCTATGTATTATTCATATATACCTTAAATTTAATCACCAACCCACTAAAGTTAAACTCACACTACACCTGAGATATAAACACCATCACACTGGAGTTGAAACACATTATGGTTTATCCATAATTACTCTCATGCTGAGGTAAGGTTCACACCTTTATTTTGTGATACCACCAAGGCTTTTCTAGTTAGCAGAGCCTTCTCATACCGGTACAAAAAATGCAAAATGTTCTTTTTCTCCTGGGTCCTTTCTATGCAGGGTAATATTTTTTTCACTTTCAGCCTTCTAGTTAGCTGTTTTCTGCCATGTGTGAAAGTGGAGTTTGCCAATTAGGGATGTGCTGCCTTTGCTGGAAGCACTCAGGGTGTGTCCTCTGTGTTCCCCATGTGAAAGTGCTGCTGGAGGCTCCTGGTGTTTCACAGGGAATATCCTTTGCCCGAGCCAGCAGTTCGTGCCCTGAGCTCATCCTACCTTGCAGTCCCTGTCTTCATTGGTTCCCTGGACAATTTGGTGATTTCAGGAGTGAGAAAAGACACCTCTGCAGATGTGGCAGAGTCTTTTAGAGACAACTCTTTGGTATTGTTGGGACAGAGTTTACAGGAGTGCCCTGGGCAGCGGGATGCTGTGCAGGACTGGCACCGTGCCTGTGCTTGCAAGGCAGAGGGCTTCTGCTAGGGGACTGAACATCCCAGGGCACCACGGAATCAAGCTGGCCTTGTAGGTTGGATGTTCTGTTTAATTACAGGAATTTACCTGAAAGCCTTTGAACTTTCTGGCCTCTCACCTGTTCAGAGGCACAGGTTTCCACAAATACTTGCTGTTGGTTACCTGTCTCTTCTCTAGTTTTCCAATAAGTGGGGGTTTTTTTGTGGGTTTTGTTTTTGTTTTGTTTTGTTTTTGTTTTGTTTTGTTTTTGTTTTTGGTTCTCTAGTCTGTTCAAGTCACTGTGTGTTACCCAGCTGTCTTGAGTTTTGCCTCCCTGTAATAAATAAATATACATTCGTGTGGATGTGGTGCTTAGGAGCAGGGTTTAGTGGTGGATTTGGCGATGCTGGTTCAGTGGTTGGACTCAATCTTAGCAGTCTTTTCCAACCTAAATGATCTATAAGTCTAAGTATAATATATATACATAATATAATCATGGAATTCTAGAATGACCTGGAATTGAAGGAACCTTAAAAATCATTCAGTTTCAGCCTCCTACTATGGGCAGGGAATCTTCCACTAGACCATGTTGCTCAAATCCCTGTCCACCCTGGCCTTGAACACTTCCAGGGTGGGGCGTCCACAGCATCTCTGGGCAGTCTGTTGCCTCACTTCTAAAGAATTTCTTCCTGATTCGTAATCTAAATCTACTTTCTTTAATTTAAAATCACCCCCCCCCCCCCCCCGGCCTTGTCCTATCACAATCTGCCTGTGGAAAAAGGAGCTCTCCCTCTTTTTTGTAAGTCTTATTTAAGTACTGGAAGGCTGCAGCAATATAGAATAATAAGCAATAAATCTTGGGTCGACAGTTATTGCAGAACTGCAGTTTTATCTTTTTTTCAACGTATATTTTTGTCGGGTCACCTAAAAAATCCCTGGTTTCGAGAAGGAAGCAACACAAAACTTCAGGCATGAAATAATCATATTTAAGTGGCTTAGAAGCTGCTTAGGAGCAGGAGTTTTCAGTGTCTAATTAGTAAGTTTCATATTTATTCAGCTAAAAATCCTGGAAGTTTGAACATTCTTTAACTCTTTTTTCTTTTAATAGAAAGTGAAACCAAGTTGAATACAGAAAAAAAGATCAAAATTGGCTTGTGTCTGTGTTAATTGTGAAAATGTTGGTGCTTTGTTCCATTTCCCTGTATTTTCATGTGCTTTATATGGAGGTAGTGTATGTACTTGCTGCTTTATACAGAGATCTGAACTTTCCTCTAATCTTTTGTGGTACCTGTGGTCAGCAGTGCATAAATTGAGTGAGAATATTTTTTTGAGTTTGTTGACTGGCCATAATTAAATCCACGAATATTCTAATGATGCCTTTGTTACAGAAATCACTGTGGTGAGTGCTACATCTCACCTTATGTTATCTTCAAAAAAAGCCTTTCATGCTTATGTATTTAATTATCTAGCATTCTTTTAAATGTATTTGTCAAGCAATCTGAAATATATTATTGCAATACCATATCTGCAGTAGTATCTCCACATAAACAAATGTGCTTCTTAACTACAGCATTGAGAACTCCCTCTGGTAGGATTCCCAAACTGCTCTGCAGGTTGCTGGCTACAGCAGACTACCAAAACAAATCTCTTACCATGATCAAGGTCAGAGCCAGGTCAGTCATTCACAGAATATTACATCTCTTCTTGGAAGCAGGAAGCATTTGATATTTGATTTCCCCATGCACCGTTCTTTGATGGATTTTCCTTTTCTTTCCTGCAGAGGGAAGAAACTGTTATGTTAAAACTGTTAGATGTATTTACATGTAATGACTGATATTTATTTAATATTGATAGTGTCCTGGAAAACCATTAAGGAAATGCATCTTCTGGCTCTGCAAAAGTGTGTAGTGTGCTGTTCTCCTGGAGTCTAAGGTAATCCTTTGTGGGAAAAGTGCGTTCACTTGAGGACACTGCTCGAAGTGGTTTGCAATCACATCAGTTATTTCAGTAAATGTTTAATCCCCGAGCAGGCTTTGGCAATGATTTATGAAGGATTTAGGAGAGAAGCACTGCTTCCACTTTAGATGGCCAGGTTACCTGGGTAATTGTGCTAGGCTCATTTGCCAGGATAAGACCAAGGTTTCATTTTCTGTATATGTATGTATCTACAGCTATGGAAAACCATTGGACTGATATTGTGACTGGAAAATGAGCATTCTGTGTCTATGCTTCAAAATCCTTTAAATCCTACATTTCTGGTATCAAAAATAGCAAAGAGATCACTCAGTCTGTGGAAGGAATCCTGTTTTTAATTTCATTGTCTTCTCCCTTTTACATTCAGAGTTGATAAAATGTTTATTTTGTGCTGTTTTGTGATGTGTGTATTTTTCTTGTTGTTTAGTTTCTTTATTCTTTTTCCTTCTTTTGTGTCGAATTCTACTTTCTTCACCTTCCCCTTCCCTAGTTTTTGAATGCTAGGGCTACCAGTGTCTTCTGATAAAAGGAATAACTAAAAATCTGGATAAGTTGTTGCCTATCTTTCATCTTCCTTTGGAAAGTGGTCTCTTCTTATCATGGTACAAGCATTATGGTGATGGAATGGAGGAAAATGTTCAGGTTTATGAGGTCAGAAATGATTAAACCCAGTTAACTGAAGTCATATTCCTGTCTGTGACACGACTGGGCTGCTGTGTGTTACAGAGAAGTCCATGGTGATGTGCTTGGTGGCAGTGTGTTTTACTGACTTGGCAGCAATGATGAACATGATTCCCTGGTAGACTGTACTTGCACTGCAAGTTGCATGCTCTCTGAGTAGTAAAAGTTTTGCAAGTATAAGGCAATTTGAGCCTATCGTGGTGAGTAGAAGGAAAGGTGGGAAGTCAGATGAAGACTGAACTCGTGTGAATCATGTTGTTCTGGCTGTATTACGTGAGAGAAGCCAAATACCTCACTGCTGCTGGTCATCCCAGTCTTGCTGTGTGGAAATCCTGGGTCATGCAAATAGAAATACCCAAGATTCTTCTCCTAGTTTGACAAAGTGCGTAATCAATGATAAATTACACTTATCTTGGCATTTGTGTCTTGTTATTCATGAGAGATGAAGACTGAAATACGAAGTAAATCCCAATACAGAGTGCCTGTGATGGATGGTTGGCTTTCTCTTATTGTTGCTTATAGTTCTTTAACTGCTTGTCATTAAAGACTAAGATGGTAGAAGAGGGAAACTGCCTTGGAAGTTTTTATGGCTCATTACCTTCCTGTTTATTCTCTTAGCCTCCAGTGTCCTGGGCAAGATATTAAAAATCTTTGTTGTTCTTGGAAAAAAGGCTAAAAACAATCTTCACTAATTTCTTTGCAATCAATTTTAACTGACCAGGAAGCTGAGGTTGAGTTCAGGGATGCCAGTCACTTTCCATAGTTATTTTTGGACAGCGAGTCTAATATTAGAGACAGGCACTTGTGCCAGTCTTTCATGAGGATGGTGACTGTCATTCACAAAACTGTGTGTGTGATTTTCATCACTTGCATTAAATCAGAACCTGAAAAAGTAGAGACTTTCTTCTGTCGAGGGAACCTGTAGGTGCTGGATTAGTGCAATAAGTACAGTGGTCTTTCATCCAAACAGCCTCCCTCATTGAAAGAGAAACACATAGATGCACATAATGTACCTTTTTGCTTTCTTCTCTCCAATTATGCTAACAAGCTTCATGCTGAGAAAGGATTAGGGCTGATGGACAATCAAAGACAATGCTTCCTTCTTGGTAAAAAGGTGTGAAAAGATGTAGGCACTGGGGCTGGAGTTATTAGGCATACCTGCAGGAGGCCATATGACTAAGTTAGGTCTTGAGAGACTGAAGTATAGAAATTGCTTAGTCACTATTCTAAGCTCTTCAATGACATCTTTAACACCTTTTGATTCGAAAGGCAAAGCCACAATGCAAACACTCCCCTGGCAGGTTCTGCTCAGTGTTTGTGGCTCAGCGGGGCAGCAGGACACCTGGCTGAGTGAAATTCCCAGTGGGAGCCCTGCACTCGCCCTGCCAGCAGGGCACGGGCACCTGCAGGTGCTCGCAAAGCAAAGCTGCAGATTAAAGAGGCAGGAAGGTCCTGTGGAACAAACCCTCTGCCAATTTCATTCTGTATTTCATAGAAGGAGAGGAGCAAATTAAAAGGTAGAATCAAAGGAAATGTTAGGTAAGTCCCTCTCATACTTGTTATAAACTGTACTATTGCTTCCTTGGAGCACTTCAAAAAGCCAAAGCAAGATGGTCAGGGAGAGACAAAATTCATTGGTCAGTTGTATTACTAAGCAATTATGACTTTAAAAAAATAAAATGCCTCTGCAATTTCAGCCTCTTTATCTTTACTCAGGCTTTCCTGAAGATATTTTACTTTAATTTCAATGAGAAACATTTAAAGATTGAATCAATTTTATCTCTTCTTTGTAGCTGGCTGTTTATTATCCCTTTTAAATGTATTCCTGACTTTTTGTGTGCAGTTCTTTTGGAACTCCATAATTACATCTTGCCTGCTTTCCGCCTTTGTTACTAACCTGTGAAACCCAGTGGTCTCCAACTGAACTAATCATAAAATACTATGTAAACATCTCCCTGAATCAAGGATATATATTAAGTTACATTCCACACAGACAATGTGAAATAAAAATATTGTAACTGAGAAATGGGTATCTAATACAAATGTTATTAATGTACCTCCCAAAGACTGCTCAGAGGCAAAGGTGACCGCAGGGGCGGAGGTGGATGGTTACAGGCTGCCTTCTCTAACATCTGTGTAAATACTGGAGTGGTGGCCCCTCTAAGTTACAAGGGCTGCAGTTTCAAATATTAAACTACAAAAAAGTCTGTCTGTGACTGTACTAAAGAAATTGCCTTTAGTATCTTTTCTTTTTTCTTTTTGGCTGCTGGTATTAAGAAAAATACCAGAAGACCACCAAGGAAGAAAGAGGCAGGAAAAGGACATAGGCATAATGAACGAATGCCAAGATTTAATTGACACAGTAGTGGCTCATACTCTCTGTTCTCTTTGTGGAGATGTTACCTCCTGGATGTTGATAACAGCAATCTTCCAAAGAACCATATCCAATGGACTTGTAACCCCTCCAATTAGTATTAAAAGGAAAAAAAAAGTATCTTCTTTAAATCATATTCTTTTCCCCAAAAGCCAAAGATCCTGAACATTAAAACTGCTAAGCAGAGTGTTTAGAATAAGTTTTGATATTGTGGAGAGACATTTAACTGTTAAAAATAGCCTTAAAATGATCATTGGTGTACAGGCACCAATAGCCTAGAGGAAGGGATATATAGGTTTAAAATTGAAAACTGGGGTGCTAAAGACCTATGTTTCATTCTATCTCTTCCAATTTTCCTGGCAGACTTTTCTGAAACACTTTTAAAAATTCACATAAGTCTGATTTTTTTTCACCCCCAGCTTCAGGCTCAGTTTGCAAACTGGTGTCACGATGCCCATGTAAAAAAGCAAATGAGTGGGTGTTACAATTTATAAATTGCTCCGGTGTCTTGTTTTAAGAATGTATAGAAGGAAAATGTAGTTGATTATAGATGCAGTCTGCTATATATGTAGGAAGACATGAAAATAGGCTGGAAATTGCCATTTCTAAATTTCAGCATTTCTGTTTTCTCTTCAGTGGAAGGAAATGTTGACACAGGGAGGTCTTATGCCCAGTCCAAATGAACTAATATCAGTAATAACAAAATTAGAGAAGATTTAAAGTTTTACACTGCAAATACTCATGTGAGTTTAATATCAATTGCAATTTCTGATTATACTTAATCTAGATGAAAACTGCTTTTTAAAGCAGAATTCTTAGTAAATTTGGGGTAGAGTATAAGAAAAATATTAGGTTGGATCAGAATTCTTTTTTAGAGCATGGGAAGCGTGGCATTATTTTGGAAGTTCCCTTAAATGAGCTGGCTCCATGGTGCATGTAGAATTTTTTAAAGGAAATTGTGAGGTAGAGAGATTTTCCATGGACATCCAATCATCTCTGAGACCTGAACCCACTGTGATTTTATCCATAAACACCACTTTGAATATTTTCATTTCACTCTCCTTGTATTTATATCTTTACCTGAGAAGCATGTATTTCATGGCAATACAGGTTTAAGTTCCAGTCTAAACTGAACCTTTTATCTTCTGGTTTCTGTTGGAGGTGGGAGGGAAGGAACACAGGGTGAGGGGAAGAAGCACGATACAGAATTGCTCATACCTCAGTGGTAAGGTAATTTACCTGGTTAGTGCAGAGGTTAAGCTGTTTTTTAACAATTGGAGGTAAAAGGCAAAAATCAGGACATTCACAACCATGCAGATAAAACCAATTTATGCACAGCATGTAGTTTCTTCTGTGTGGAACTTCTGTAAGTTGTATTGATCATGATCTTCCCTGTGACAGTGTCAATGGAATAATTTATATAAAAGCCCCAAACAAACAAACAAACAAACAAAAGAAAAATCAACCTCAAGACATGAAAAGAAACTCCAAACCTTAATTTTTGTGATGGTTGAATTTGTATTTTGACAAAAGAAGATCAGTAAGTTCTGCTTTCATTTCAAGAACTTGTCTCCAAAAGAAACCAAATACACTTCAATTTAAATGAAAAAAAACTCCAACCACCTCTTCTTTCTGTCCCATGGTCTCTCAGAGGAGCCCTGAGTGGCACAGGGCAGCTCAGTGGTGATGTACATGAACCAGCTGTGTCAGACATGTAGAATATTCTGGTTAAGTGCATCTCTTGTGCAGTGGTGCTGCCTCCAGATCCCCAAACAGATCATCCAACACTGCACCAAACAAAACTGTCCTGTTGTTGCCTCAGAAAAAGATATTTTAATCACACCTCATTAGAATATTTGAAACAGCTAGGTCCAGAAAGGTACAAAATTACATATGCAAATGCAGTAGTGCCAATGGTGTGTATGTACTGGAAGATTTTGATTGCCACACTGGCAGAATATTGTACTGAATTCAGTACAATCTCTTTAAGTCTGAGTACAATACAGCTGTGGACATCAGTCTCGTTGCTTAGCATTAGCATCACAATTCTCTTCCTTCCACTGTTTGCTAGATCTGATTTCAGTGATGCAGCTCCTGACTATTCATGGAGTTACTCAGATGAAAGTTTTTAGACAACTCAGCCATAGCTATTAAAAGGAGACAGAGAGTAAGATTTGCAATGAATTCCCTGGTATTTTGGAATACGTCAATCTAGCCACTGGGCTATTGCATAAAAAAGTGGCTGGCTTTTTGCAGGATGCTTTTGTTGGAAATAATTGTTCTGGCATATTCTGAGTTCAGCAGTCTGTGCCAGCCTGGTCTGGGACATGGGATGAGAGGCAGGAGCACTGGAGTGAATGGCACAGGAGGGCTGTGCTGCCATTGGATGTCTCTTCCCAATGACTTTCAGACACATAAGAGAATCTCATCTTCCTTGCTCATGAAATAGATGGAGGAACCTGGTACTGGATGAACCTCCTGCTTTCAACTGAAATGAAAGCAATATTTTTACAGCAGTATACTGCTTTATTGACAAGGAGATAAAAGTACTTTTTATTATATCAGAATTTACCATTTCCCAAATTTTTAATTGGAAGTTAATGATGTATGGCTTTTCTAGTAACTAAATGAATATTTGAACCACTGCAAGTTGCTTTAATAATTGTTCAGCTAATCGTTTAAATTGTCTTTACTTGTGCAAAGTCATATAAATGGGAAAAATTAAAAATTAATCAGCTTGATTTACGTAACTAAAAGCTGCCATCTAATGGATATTTTTCAATAGAAGACAGCAGTAATTATGCCGAAAAAAAATTCATTCCTGTAGTTTGAACGATTATAGCAATTTCCACCGGGGGATTTCGCAGTCAGGTTCCAGTTCTGGGCAACAGTGATTAATATAATGGTTATTAATGAGAATTCATTTTTGTACTTCGAGGGGTGTTTGGGTGTCAGTGTTCCAAAAGCAGTGTGGTTAGCATATTAATTATAAAAGATAGCATTGGGCTGGTGACTAAGTAACTATATTGATTTTTTTCTCATTTTCTGTGATGTGAAAGGTCAATTAGACTTATAGAAACAATGGAGCCTTCACAGCAGGAACCATCGTTTCGCTGTGCTGACATCTTTTTAGCCATGTACAAAGTTCATTAAATGTGCAAAGGTAGTAATGTTAAAAGGAAGCAAGTGATTGGGTCAGAGGTCACCAGCCATGGCAAGCTGACAGCCGCTTGTGGATTACGCCACGGGAGCTAAGTAATAGTGAGAATTGCCTTTCAGGTTGCCCACTGGGACCGAGGGGAATGAAGTCATAAGCAGCTAATACTATTGGGTTAATTAAAAGGAATATTGACAGCAGCTTTGTTTGTCTTGCCCTGAATGGGATGCTGTTAACCAAGTATTATATTGGGTTACATAACATTAGTGAGTTTTTGTCTTAAATAACGGATTGCCAAATTTTAACATCCGCAGTGTTCCGGGAAGCAGGTATTGAACCAAACATGTCTGCACTTGTACAGTCTTCTGTTTCACTGTCTCTGTTCACACTGTCACGTTGTCAGATGTGACCCATTCAGGTTATTTTCCTTTCCACTGGAAGTCAGCTGTCCCAGGTGTTAATGTCCAGGCATTTTCACAGGAGCCTTACAAGCAGCTGAAGGTCTCCCCAAGATATCAGGGCTTGCTAAATATAACCATGGTGTTTGTTGTTCCATTCATTTGGTCAAGCATCTCTAAAGCTTTTAACTCTTCAGCTTCAGTCACATTTAATGAAGTAAGATTCAAAGCATGCTAGGCAAAGTCAAAACCTCTGCACTAAGGGCAAGTGTTGTAATTCAGGACCAGATTTGGTTTGTATTGTTCTAATGTTTGTGGAACAGCTGAGTAAAGCACTCAGAATCATCCTGGTGAAATTAATAACTTTAAGAGCACATCCGTGAAGATTTCAAAATTGATTACCGTCACTGCATAGAAATGACAGGTTTTCCTACTAAATGTTCAGGAGAATAAACCTACATTTTAATAAGTTTTCAAAGTGTTTTTCTTCACTGTTACACTGAAAACATTATTTATGTGCTAGATGTGACTAATTTGCTTGTAGTCTTCATCTCAAAACATCAGGGTTTTTACTTTTCCATGCTAAAAAGAAAGTACTTGATGTGAAGTCTCCATGTAGCAATATATGTCTGATTGCTTCGAATTTTGTGTGATCGTTCTTTGATTTCAAAATGAGCTCAGAGCTGGCAGTGCAGAGATGTACAGGAAGACTTCAAAGCTGACTTTCTTCTTCCGTTTTCCGTTCTGACATTACTGTCCCTTTGGTTTGTTTTGCAGAAGCCTAAAGTAATACATACTTCATTATCTGACAGTGTTAGCAAAAAATGGAAGCAGAAATATAATTACTGTCTTTATTAACCAAGATATGAAAGAACAGTGAAGATGGATTCACTCCTGGCATATACAAGAGAGGCATATTATCAACTGTATTTATATAAGAAAAATGTAAAAGCATGAACTATTGTGATATAACCAGATTGTTATGAAATAGTAATTTCTACCTTTTGAAAACTGTTATTGCAAATCAGAAGTGCTGGGAATGGCAGGAGACTCAAAAGGAATCGTACATCCAGATTATTAGAGCATCTTGTTTATGTTTTAAGGGTTGGATGACTTAAACTGTGAAAAGGACAAATTTGACATCTGACAGAAGCTTGCCTTCTGATAAACAAAATGATCCTGCCTTTCTGCATTGCATCAATAACGTAGGTGAACAGCTGCAGTCAGCTCTGTGTTGGTAGTGAGACAGCTGAGGGTGTGCACTCTGCACATTGAGCTCAGGTCATTAATGACGGTCACCTCATTATTTCTTTCAGTGACTCTTCTCCAATACCTTTCTGTGGCAATGTATGAATTAAACCCTCACTCTGGGCTGTAATTATTGTCTTGTAAAAACCCGTACAGTCAAAGCATCCAGGGATGCCCTATAATAACAATTTTGTGCTGTATGTTATGTTAGGAAGTAAAACCTCTTATCTTAAAGGAAGTGTCCAAGCTTTTAAGAGTTGTTAAAACTCCATAGCCCTGTGAGATGCAGAAAGTTTGCACACAGAGTCTTTGAGCAGAGTCTTACCCAGAATCTCACAGCTGCACAGTACAAGAGGTATCTCAGGGCAGGGCCCTCGTGTCCCGGCTTAGAATCCCAATTGTAAATTCACCTGCCCTTTTCTAAGGACCAAGTGCTATGTTTGGTAAGGCAGGGTCCACCAAGCAATAAAACTCCCTGCTTCTATAAAAACTGCATAGTAATTGCTCAATGGAAGCCTCAGCAGACACAGAGAAGGTGATATGTGAAAGCAGTTTCTGTTCGCAAATATCGAGTCTCAGAGGTACAGCAATATATGCACGTTCAGTGGATGAGCACTGCGCTCCAGAGAGAACTTGACACTTGTGTTCACATCTTTCACAGTTCTCATCTGCAAGTGATAACTTTTGACACCACTGCCTGTGTGTGAAGGGTACTGATGGCCAGAGTAATGCACAGCTCCCATCCTCGTGGTGTAAGGCTGGCACCTGAAGCCAGTGCAGCCCTTCTAATGAAATACCTCCGTGGGTTTGCACTCCAAGCTTACATGATCTAATTTGAAGGCAAGTAAGTGGGTCATATCTAGTACCTAAGCATGAGCCTTCATCATTAGTGTGCCTGTTATCCAGTGTTGTGTAGCATATCTGCAGGGGTGCAATCTTGCCTCTGGCTGTCCCTGATATTTGTGGTTACTGATTAGTTGCTGCCACTGGCTCTTCTTGATAAATTCCACACATGGAGGCAAAGACTTGCAGTAGCCTAATGTCGTGATGCACTGAAAGTGTGTAATGAGTAGCTTCTTCAGGAGCACTAATTTGTATGTTTTCTCATAGATACTTTTTAAGGATCTGTGTCTGACTTGTTGACCGAGGTTTATGTACAAAAGCAGCATTACCCAAACTCCAGCATGGGTTATACTTCAAAGTTGACGCTGGTTACCAAGCATTCTTTTGTCTCCACAGTGGATTCATACCTGAATATCAAGTTGGCTGAAAAAAGCAGTGGAGTCTGAAGGATTTTAAAATCCAGAATAATTCATCTCCCTTAGTGGTGACCACAAACAAAGAATATTCTTGAAATGGCAAGTTTTTATTCTGAAGTGGTCTAAGTGCTGTGCCCTATTGCGTGTTAATTCATTGAAAAATAACGGGTGGAGGTGTGAGCTCAGTTGAGCGTAGATCACTGCATGCTGGCATCATGCTTGTCCCCATGGCCTGGCATAAACCAGCTCCAAAACAGGTGCTGGAGCTGCCTGCCAGGTGTCCCCATGTGCCAGGGTGTCACTGTTGCTTCCAGATACACCCTGACCCTCAGGCTGCCCTCCAGAGCCATGGCTGGCTCTGCACTGGCTCCACAGCCAAGGGATGAAATAGCTCATGTTTGGTTAAGTCTGACAAATTCCTGATGTCTGACAGGGAGACCACTCTGACATCCCATGGCAGCCTGCCTTTCAACAGTCTGTAGATTTAAAGCCTTCAGCAAATATGTTTCTATGAGGGAATGTGGAGCTCTTCTGCAATGCCCACTCTCCTGTGTCATATTCCTGAAGCCCCTTCTGAGCAGAATATTTTACTCTTTTTTTTTTGTTTTTACTTAAATTTCTTCTCACCATTAAGAATTTTTTGATCATGTAAGCTGAAGTCATCACTTAATTTTTCTGGGGTTTCTGTGGTCTAGGTATCACTGATTTTTTTCTCCCTATTTTATAGAGTATTTTTGAAGAAAGTGCTCCTTAAGTAGAAAGGTCTGTTACTAAGATTATGGCTTAGCTGTAAGGTGCAAAAGTTACACAAAAATTATTCTGCTTTTTCAGACATGATTGCTTCTCTCTGTACCTTTCTGTAGACCTTCAGGGTGATGTCACAGTTCCTTCACCTACCAGGAACTGCCTTATTTCAGTGTTATATGAGAAATGAATAAATTATGCAAATTACCTCCCTCCTCAATGACAATGTCATGAGCTTGAGGAGAAATGAACTTATTTTGTTGGGAGAAATATGCCATCCCAACAGAAGTAGGTGGCTGCCTGTTATTTTTCCATGAAAAGATAATGTCGTAAGAAGAAAAAGGAAAATTAGGTAAGTATTTTTTTCTTTAAGTGTCTGTTTCTGGGACGCTGTCTTAGTGCAGAAATGGCATTTCTTCACATCCACAAGCTTTCCTGTTGACTCTGTAAAAACCAATAGGATTAAAGCATGTGATTTAAGCTGTTCATGTGCCTGGTGGTCCCAGGCCTCTTCACCTTCTTCCTAAAACTGTTGGGTGCCAAATCTTGATTTCCTATTCAGGTTTGCCTAGTGGCTTGTTCAACTCTTGAGCCAGATCCTCAGATTTATATTGGTATCTAAATTGTTCAATGGAATATGACCCAGTGTTATTGTTAGATTTTTGAGAAACAAATTCAATCTGGTTATCATTGTGCTCCAGGGGGGGAAAAAAGTTGTGCTATTCATGTATGATATGAATCTATTCAATTTAAAAAATAATTGTGAACCTCTGCAATGGTGCAACACTGTCCTATCCTCTTTAGACTGAGAGAAAATGACCTGCTGGGTGTCTATTTTCAGGTTCACTCCACTAACCTGTACCACTGTTTTTGAAAATAGAGTGGTACAAGCTGCAAACTTCAAAAGTAAAAAAAAGTGTACACATTGGTAACCAAAAATCAACAGAAGCATAGGTCATCCCCTTGTCTTTATGAAAAGTGATACCAGAAAATAGAGATTCTGGCATTCTAAAGTACCACATTTAAACCTTTAAAAAGCTAAAATTTACAATTCTCTTTTTCTTTAAATCTGAAAATTAAACTACCTTGAATTACTTCCAGATACTTAGACCTACACACAAATGCAAACTATCATACCATTCCCCTTGACTCAGTATCCTGGCTGTAATCAAGGCTGGTATTTAAAAGAAATGTCTGCGTTATGGAGTTAACTGTCCACAGGGACAGGTTTTCTCTAACCCTCATTATTTAGATTTGGCTTATATTCCACAGCATGATGTTAAGCAACTAAGATACATCATCAATGGAGGGGACATCTCAGTTCTGAAAAGCAAATTATTTAGGTACGTTTTTCAAAACTTATTATAAATCAATCTACATTTCTTAAATGGAAAAACCATGGAATTCTGGAACAAGTTTCTTTCGAATGTGTATAGTACTGCAGTATAAAAATTCTATAGGAAACAAACTTACTCTTATTAAAGTCAGGTTTAATGTAATAGCTTCCACATACTTCAGGGTGGAAAAAAGTTATATACAAATGTCCTCAGTCTTTTGGAAAGGCTGTGACCTGCATGATATTTGAAAGTCCACAGGAGTATATAGGAATGAACACAGCAGTTGTTCCCTCATAGTATGTTATTACAAAGAGAACTGGGGGTCAAATTGCATGAATGATAAATGGAAGGTGCTTGAAATGAGTTGGTTCTTTTTTGAACATTATACATTGACCTTGGCAGTTTTGACAATTACATCCATCATTTCTAAGAATCCATTCCAGAACACCCGTCTGTTCTCTAATGTGGCCAAGTAAACAGGATTTGTGAATACACGAATCAAAGATTGATCTCCTGTACCCATACACTGATTAACAGTTGGTTTCTTGGTGCAACTTTTTCATTCTATGAATTATGCGAAGATCATAATTCACCATGGCACACCTGTAGACAAGTGTGTTGGAATGCTTTAATCTTCACTCACAAGGTCTTGGTAGAATCAATAGTTGGCTTCTGAGTTTCATAAGCAAAATGGAATAAAACCATTAAAAAGCACATTGTACACTGCAAAAATTGATGTTTCACTGCCTTTGTGTTCCCCCTGGCAACAGAACTTGCTGAAGACAAAGATGGAACAAACCAGAGTGGAACAACCTAGCTGCCCTCAAAAATCAGCCTTCTTAGGCACCAAAAAGCAAAAATCAGCATTTCTGCTTGGAATTTACAGCTTATCCATCTTGGACTGACCATGTAAATGGGCCTTGTAATCCCCAAAGGGATCCATGCTTAGAGCAGCAGTGTTTAACAGGGGCATATTCTTGAGTAATACCTTTCTCTCCATCAGAACATCTTTATTCATTGGAAAGGTGCTGAGCTGAGTCAGGCTGCTCTGTAACTTAGCGGAGCAGTGCCACTCACAGAATCACCAGGGCACACTTGCTCTGTGCCTTCCAGGGCCCCACTGCACATTATTCAACAAGAAACATGGAAAGCAGTGCAAGCCTTCACTGAAGACATGAGGGGTGAGATGACTGAAAACTTGCTCAGAGTATCAATGGATGCAAACTGATCCTGAAGTCCCAGAAAGGGGACACCCAAAGCTCTGTTGCCTTGGAAGGGAGCCAAGCAGGGACCATCCAGTCATAGTGATGTTAATGGCAAAACCTGAGTTCATGGAATTAAGGTAAAGGCATCAGCTATGGAGGCTACCCTAAAGCAGAGCTTTGTCTTACTTTCTTTTCATTTTTCTCAGAAGAGAGTCTCACTTTTGCTCTAACAAGAGCTCTGAGAGATAAGTAGGTGGCTGGTGACAGGGTGCAGGCTTTGTGGAGATGGGCTTAGTGTAAGAGGTAGACAGAAGAAAGTATAATCTATCTCCTTAGCTGTGATGAAAAGGTTTAGTAACTTCTGTATTCTGACAGGTAATTGTAATACTGGTAGTATTTAATTTTTTTTTTAACAAAATTACTCAGAATTGGAATAGATAAGTAAAATCAAAGGGATTTTTCACTCTGCAAAGCCTCACGCATTCTTAATTTTACCTGCTATTCTTTCACACTTACACTTATGTAAAGCATTTCAATGTCTTAAAATGTCTGCTAAAAATGGTCTGATTGGAGATTCAAACCCTAGAAGGCATGTAAAGCACTATAATGTCTGTAAACTACCTTTTGGCCACTGACCTTGTGTTGGTCCAGGTTAACTGTAGATTTATCATACATTTGAAAACAGAAAACTCCCCCTTTTTTGTAAGCAAAGGATTTTTTTCAGCCAATTTTGCTCCTTAATAGAAACATACCATTCCTTTGCCGAAGAATTTAGACTAGCTAATACAGAGATAAAACTCTATTAAAAAAGACTTTCTCCTGTTGACTCCCATCTGCCCTTGCATATTCTAACACCCTTTCATTTTTACAATTTTATGATGTGTTTTTAGAAAAACTTGCACAAAATCCATCTACTGTAACTAGATCTATTACTAATTTTATTATTAATTTCACATACTATGTTCCAGGAATTGAAAATTGACTACATTTATAGTAAATGCCAGTCCTCCTCTTGCACTGAATGAACCATAAAAAGACCAAAATGGTTTTGTGACAACGAATTAAATAGATTGCAGCAGGTGGTATCACAGGTGCCTGCTTAATTCCTGTTGACACAGTCTGTAGCTCAGGAATGGGGAAGGATGGAGATTCCCTGATTGCTGGTCACAATTAGGGTAGGGAGAGGGGAGTCAGATTAATGGCTCTAGCTCAGGCCATGAGCCTATTACAGGGGATTATTATTTTTAGTAGAATTAAATGTACTGGGAAACACCACAGGTCCATCCAGTTGAGAATCCTGTGACTGGAAGGGGTCTGTGCTGATTAAACAAAGATCTGTGGCATTCACTTGCACTCCCCTTGATAGAGGCAAACTGGTCAAATCAGTGTTGTCTCTCTCTTGCTGGGACAGCCAGAGGTGTAACTTCAGCAGTCTGCTCACAGTTACTAAAGCAAGCACAACAAGTTCAGGTTGAGACAAGCTTAGTGCAGGCCCTGCCTTGGGTCAGGGGTGAGTCCCTCTCAGCCCTGCAGCAGCACTGTGGAATTTGGGCCATAAGGCTCCCGGTTGGGAGCATCAGATGTCAGTGCATGAAGGACATGCATGGAGCCCTCCCACCAGATGGGGTGTTTTGCTAATCAGTTAAATCTGCTTTAGCTGATCTTCTCATGGCATGGATGGAAACCAGATTTTTGAGTTCATTTGAGCAGGATGGGAATATCTAGCAGCCAAGTACAAATACTTCCCTTTAGACTGCATTGCTGAAACAGGAACTATAGATAAATTAATTTCCCAAATCAAGGCAAAAAGATGCATTTAATGTAAGTGTATGTCTTTGTGAGGATTGTCTTCCTTCATATCTATCTAGGCTGGTGATAGCCAATTAAGAATGTATTGTGGTCTGGTGTAAACAGCTCCCACCTTTGCATGTTAATCTCTAATAGTGATGGCTTCCAGAAAACTGATTAGTCTTTGCTGAAAGGCTGCAATCATCATACTTGCAGCCAAAATCATATGTGATGGGCAGGGTAGCTCCCTTTGTGAAAGTGTTTAAATGTGCAGGTGGTTCTGGCTGACGACTGGTGAAGGTTTCTTGCTCTCTGCAGTCACCTGCAGGCGCTGCCCTGCCCTCTGTGCCCTGCCCATGCCCTGCCCTCTGTGCCCTGCCCTCTGTGTGCCCTCTGTGCCCTGCCTGGACACGAGCTGTGCACGGCTGAGCTGGGTTGTGTGGGCTGGGATGAGCTGCAGCACGGCTCAGCCTCTCCAGCTGGCACAGCTGGGCTCCTGTTTGCCTCTGCAGCTCAGTGACTGCTCCAGGTGGGACACAGGAAACCACCACTCCTGGGAGCAGGAGAGGCAATCCTTGCCTCCTCTGTGTGCCCTGCACAGTGGATGCAAACAGTTTGAGAAAATGCCTCGAACCACATATTTGAGGATGTCTGGAGATTGAAATTTAAGTGTAATCAGTCCATCTGAATCTCAAGGTCTGAGTCTGTGTGCCTTGCCACGAAGACTAAGCCACACCTAGATCCTAATTTATGAATCTGATGGAAATGTGCTTAAGACATGCAAGTAGTCTGTTTTAAAGGAATTGCCCTTTATTGAGTGATGAAGTTGTAATCCATGGAGAAAACAAACAGTAATAAATAAACACTGTGCATGTTAATCTATCCTGATCAAATTATGCCACACATGGCTATGCAAGCAGGTTATTCAGGTAAAAAGCAGAGACAAGAGGTTTTTTTGTAATTCACTTGATTATAAATTATCTACTTATATTGTTGTATTAATATTTTGTAGCTAATGAATGGGTCTGCGTTCCTGTTACAACCAATAGTCTCACTTTAAAGTGTTCTGAATGTTTTCCCTACACTTAGTAATTAAGGTCAGATTTTACTCTGCTTGGTTTCCCTGCTTTGTACATTGCAAATTGTGAGGAAATGCACCAAGGAGGAAATGTGAATACTGGCTAAATACTAATTTTATTGTTTTTCTGCATTGTGGTGAAACCTCTCTCCTTCAAGAGACTATTTAAGTAGTTATTAATGTGTAGCTGTCTTTCTTACTAATTAAAAATCTTTATTTTGCTCCCTAGTAATTGGGAGTTGGGTTTAGAGAGAAGAGTTTTCAGTAGCACTGTCTTGGCCTTCTTGCCTTAATTTAACACTAGTAATTAAGTTAAAATCATTCCTACAATGAAGTAATTTTATATACATGACTGAGGTACTAATAGGTAAATTCCTTAATGTTACTAGCTGGGTATCTTTGGTGTTAAACTCAATGTGGATGAACAGTTTGAGGACTTGGCATCACAGACTGAGTTTGCTGATGACTGTCCCCATCCAGGTAGTGTCAGAGCTGCATAACTACAAACAGCTCTGCCCTGCCCATGTGAGCTGCAGCCACAATAGCCAGAGGACCTAGAAAACACTTGCTGGATTTTATGAAAGCTTTTACCTGTGTGGGTTTCAGCCTCAAGCCAACTGCTGGGCAGGCATCTGAATTAAACTAAATCATGTGTAACTTTGCATAAGAAAGACCCAGTGATTTCGTGTGAAAGGTGAAGGCCTGACCTCTCAATTTGTGCATTTCCAGTTTGCTCTGAAGTGTTTGTTACGTTTGTGTTGCCCATATGATAATGGCTCAATGCAAGATGTGGAAGCTCCTTTTTGCTTGGGCACATGTTATGTTACATCTGCATAGGGATGGATTGTGCTAAAGCCTATTCAGAACTTCTACCTTTCGTGGTGTAAGAGGCATCAAGAGGAATGTGGAGCATGGTGGTTTGGTTCTGTTTGTTTTAACTGAAATGTCTAGAGGTTTAATGTGTGGAGACAATTTACTGTCCTATGTACAACTGTTGCAACATAAAGAAAATTCTTTGCCTAGTAGATGGCACACCTTACATTAAAAAAGTTGTTTTCACACTTTTATGATGATACCTAGTGACACAATGTGAAAGAAAGCATAAACTGTCACTTTTTTTCCCCTGCTAACTCAGTGTGTTTTTCCCAGCTAACTCAACTGTATCATAAAAATACACCTACCTGCACAAGGGCTTTCTAAAATCTGTGGTGTGAGTTGGATTTTTTTGTATGTGCAAGTCTGGATTTGGTAAATGCTGGACAGAGTTTTCCGTGTTACACGAAGCCCTGTGATAGGGACAGACACATTTCTTGATTGGGTTGAATTTTAGGTGTAGCATCTGGTGAAAAATGAGTTTAAAGCATCAGTTCTAAGACCATGCAGTGCCACTGGGCAGGGATTAGTATTTTGATGATGAGTTTAAAGAGTTCCCATGCCGATGTAGCCCATCTAATTTGATCTTTATCATTTTTCCCTTTTGAAAATGTCAGCTCTTGATCACCTTATACTTTACACACTTACTAGGAAATGCTGTATATTTTGTCTTCACTTAGCACCTATATATGCTTTAATTATTTATTTGCGACTACAAAGCATGTCTGGTGTCTATGTGTTGAAATTTATAATATATTATAATAGCTAATGTATTTGGAGGATATAATGGAAGCAAAGAAAGCAATGATTGCAATGCCATAATCATATTTTTCAACAAGCTGTAGATTTCAGCTTTAAATGCCAGTTTTCAGGTCTAGCTATTGTTGGTAGATGACAGCACAAGATACAAAAATCTATGGAAAGTTTCTCTAGATTAATAGATATTACTTTATTGTGATGTTTGAAACAATGGCTTGCTTTCAACCTGTACATAGTGCAAAAATCTTTGTCAGGGGTTCACTCCTCAGCTGCTGCAAGGTTGCACAGTTTAGCTAAACTTGATGATGACATGAGATTAATAATTTAGTCAGAAACCATCATTGTAACAGTACATGCATGACTCTCAAAAACAAATTCCAAGCAGGTTTCCTCTTTCACTAAAGCAGGCAGTTACCATGGTGATGGGAAGTGTGCAGGAGCTAGAAGAGACAGAACAATGCATGACTTCAAAGTGCTCCCCTTCCCACCAAAAATGTCACTGCTCCCCATTCCCCTGCAATTCCTGTACACAAACAGTATGTGTCATAACACCAAGGAGTTCTAAAAAAGCAGCAAGAACAGCCCTACCTTCTGCTAAGCCAAGTCTTGCCATCCTCCATGTGCCTTCTAAACCTTCCAGTGCCTTGGAAAGTCTTCTGCCAAAAGCAACCATCTTTATTCAGAGATCAGAATTAATGTAGCCCACTGCTCACTGCATTTCAATTTTAAATTACTCAGAACAATAGAATAATTACTATAAAGGCAACAAAGCACAAACCAAAAGGAAGCAACTATTTTTTGGTTTGGAACTTGATCCTTCCGACTTCAATTTAAAGATTAGTCAAGGGATAGAGGTAATGATAAAACTATGAAGAAATAATACTTGATCTTAGAGGAATAGATCTTTATTATAAGATTTTAGATGAACCTTTTTCCCGACTCTTGCCTACAATGACGTCAAAGAGGAAGCAACATGATGTGAGCCAGGGTAGAGATTGCCCTGAGAGAGAAGCTTTGAACAAAGAGAGGAGGCCTGGAGCCTTGCAACAAAGAAAGAAATGCCTGTGAATAAATGTGGAACCCTGTGGGCAGTGGTAGGCATGGAATTTCATTAAAATGTGGAAAATAAGCAGTGAGCTCTTGAAGAGGTGGTGTGAGGGTACAGTGGTTGTGCTCTCTTCCACTTTGATTCCTACCAGCAGTGGGAACAGATGGTGCATTACACCTCCTCCCCAAAATGAACCATCCTCTGCGCTGCCACCCACCAATCCCAGCGCTGCAGAAGAGGCACGGACCTTGGAACAGAGCTCCTTCATGCTGATTTTGTGTTGGTTTATTTCCACTGAAATGATTTGCATAGCACTAATGTAAAAGGGCTAGAAAATGATCATGTTGTCTTCAGGAGAGAGGAGTCTTGAGGGAAGCATGGAAGGGCATATTCAGGATGTATCCAGTTTCAGAAGCTGAGCCAGTCAAGAAGGTTAGCTTCAAAACTGTCAGAAAGCCTTGCTGTAGTAGATATCATCAAGTAAGTTACCTACGGGAAAATACATCTTTGAAAATCAAGCAATTTGTCTTGAGGATGTATGTTTCAAGGCATACATACCAGAAGACTGCAGAAGTCAAAACCATTCACCCAGTTCCTCCATGTAAAATATCTCTCTGACTTTAACAGAAATTTTTACATTGAATAGGTGTTCACACCTGTCACTGTCATGAAATTATCCTGGCCACAAACACATTAGCTAGGCTGCAAGTGAGCTGGATCAATGCCCATAAAAGTTAATGTAAATATACTGAAACTTTGATTTGAATGTAAGTGAACATCTTGACAGAATTTTTTAGTTCAAAAGTTTTATTGCCCAGAACCTTCCTTTAGGGAGAATTCAAGAAGTTATCAGGCTCTTTTGCCTTGATAAAGCCTTCTGCCATGGTTGTACTAATGTTTTCTGGTCAACTGGTTCTCCCAATCTCTGTTCTGGTATGTGTTTGTGTGATACCAGGTGACAAGAAATGCAATAGCAAATGGTTAATAGAGGAATATTATACACAATGGCTAGCAAATAACCTGCAAGGTTTTTTTTCCTTTTCTTTTTTTTTTTTTTAGACTTTGTACAGCTGCATAGTAGAAATAAACATCAGAGAAGCACTTGCCCTGTGTATGACAATGACGTGCAGATTAGCAACTGGCTACTTATCAAGAGAAAAGCAAACTGATCATCCTCTTTCTTGCTGCTTTCATATTGTTTTGTTTTGTGAGCTGGCTGAGCTGGATGTAATGGATACCTGCGTTGCACTGCACGATTTTGGGTTGTACAGTGGGTGTAGAGCACCCTCTACTTTCTTTTGATCAAATAACACTCCTGGGCTTGAAGAGAAGGGTGTGTAGGGGGAACGTCGAGGCTGTTTTCCTGTAGATTTTTGTACTGAAATCAGAAGAAAGAATTTGTCTATAGGGTTCATTAACTGTTGGCCTCTGCTGGCAGTAACCCATGTTATATAGGCCACCATTGTGCCATCCTCAAAAGAACTCCCTGAAGGAGGCAAAGTCTAGAAGGAGAATATCTACTCTGAAGTTTCCCACCTTCCCTGAACTGTATCTGCAGAGCCACCCCAGGAGGGGAGACTGTGGCTTTGAAAAATAACACCTTTGTTATTCCAAGTGTTAGAGATGAAGCAGAGTTTTCAGATGGCCCCAAGGTTTTTGCACCCTTCACCAAACACAGATGGAAACTGGACTCTTTGAACTGCTTTGAAAATCTGTTACCATGCATTGCTGTGGGGCCTGTGAAGCAGCCACTGCTAACTTCTGTCTGCCTGCAATTTTTATGACCATGTGATGACAAGGGATTAAATAGCTTCATTTTAGAAGCAGACAGCTTTTAAATGTAAAAATGAAAAACAAAATAAAACAAAAAAGCCCAATAATTCCTTGCTCAAGGCAAAACCTTAATAGATGCTGAGGTAACATTTCAATGAATGAGGTGAATTCTGAAGTAAAAATGCAAGCAGCTTAGAATTTAAAATTGTATCTTAGGCAATAGTTGCAAAACCTTTATAACATTATGATCTTAGTAGATTGGAATCCAGAAAATATAGATTATCCTTTGTTTCCCAATTTAGGAGCTGTTGGAATTATGGTATATGATACCATCACTGTTCCTTGCAGTATTTTCTGTTTAGTGCCTGTAATTTACATGGCATTATTATACAGGTGCTGAAAAAATTGTCAATTTATTCATATAATGAAAACTTCTTTGACTTATCTGAATTAACTGTGTAGTTGATGGCAAATAGTGTAGAGCTTTCTATACAAAAAGTTGTTCTTTAAAGTTGTTATTCCGTTTTATTCATTCAGTGAGATTATCAGAAATACGTGTGCTTATTACACCTACTTTATTAAAAAAGTGATAACCTTCATTCCAACATAATCTTCTATATTGGGTTTAACTAGCAATAGATTGTTTTTTCATATTTTTCTTTACTCAAGAAGAATTTAGTTTATCAATTACGAAATAAAGAAGTTTTTTATAGATGCAAAGCAATCATTCAGGTTTTGTTTTTCTAGTTCACTCAGGAGGACTGATCTCAGTCGCATGAACCAGGAGATGTAAAGTGCTACAAAGATTTCATCTACATTTCATAAGCATCACTGCTTTGGGCAGATTCACCAGTGTGCTAAACAGCTGAATTGTATGGGCAAACACAGACCTCTGACAGCTTGTGCCACACTCAGCTCTATCCTCAGCCATCAAAGATACAAAACTCCTGTGCAGCAGCTTTTCTGGTGGAACAGCTTCAGAGGAGACCAAGTGGGACCTTTTCTGCCAGCCCTGTCCCTGCTGCCAGGGCAGGGGGTCAGAGAGGGGCAGAGGGCTCAGGAGCCCCTGGGCTGTGCTGCTGCCTCCTGTGGGCTGGAGCTTCCCTAAAGTCCCTTGACTCCAGATCCTTGTCTTTTCCACTCCAGAGGGTGTGAGGATTGGCTTTCCCTCAGCTGAGATCGTCTTCAGAAGTTGATTTGATGACCTGATTTTCTCTCCAGAAGGTGAAAATTGGGACATTCTGTGTTGGCAGAGTGTTTTGTTGTAAGAGCTTCAAACACTGTAAGATGTCTTCGTTAGTGAAGTGCATGGAGGTGAAGCAGCTGATTGTGCTCTTATATAAAAGTAATGTGTTTTTATACCATTATATATATTATAGTGATTAATTTTTCTTGAAGCACTTTGTGTGTTAGGATACTGGAATATACCAGCAGTTTGAGAAATCTTTGTCTAAAAGTTGTGGAGCCTTGAATTAGATTTGTTGAGGAAACTCTGCTTTTCCTCATGTCACTTTTGCAGCTCTGGCCCTGTCAAATGTTAATTTTTAGTTCAAAGTGCCTTATTGCATAAAATATAATATGACATATGCAACTGCAGACTATAAATTAGTTAAAGCTATAAATAAATATTTTAGTCTGTCATCTGTTATGAGCTGTTGTGGTGACTTTGGGGGAGGTAGAGGAGTGGCCTAGAACATGAACTGCCCAGAGAGAGGAAGGGAATGCTGCTCTGCAACTTCTCTGCATGTTCCTCATCCCAAAGATGACAAAGGGCTTTTGCTTCTCTCCGCTGAAGGTTTCTTTTTCCCAGGAATTGGTACTAAGAATTACCAGTGTGAGAAGCCAATTTGGGCGTACTGCCTTTCTAGATGGCATCGTTTATTTTGAAGTGAGGTGGTGGCAAGGGCAAGTGCTGGAAGGCATATGGGAATATAATGCAGCCTCCAAGACCTGAGGTTGGAGCAGCAGTCCTGTGGGTAATTTCCAGCTCAGTGCTGAAGTGGCAGAATTTATCTGTTACCACAGTGAGGCTGTACAGTTCACTGCAGCTTTCCTCTGTGTTTAGTGCAACTTAAGCATGTATGTGTTATAGGAAAAAAAAGGCGTGCACTGCATTGAATTGCATCATGTGAAGTGTCAGTAATGACAGGAAATTTTATTGCAGTTCAAGGAACTTAATTGTCTTAGTTGCAGCTGACATGGAGAACTTAGCTTACAATGGATGTGTCATATGTAGTAGAATTTTCTCTCTGGAAATAATTTTTTGGCCTGATTTTAAGTGATACTATGCAAACAACAAGGCACATACAGGGTCTTACACTTTATCCTTTTCAGGTTAACATGAGTGCAAAAAGTGTGCACATGTCTACAGAGTAAGATTAACTTCAGTAATTGCTAAAGAAGACAATGACAGAAAAAATTTTACCATGCAAGTGTCTTTTCTAATTTACTGAAAAAGGCAGGGGCAGTTTAAGATGCAAACTGGCCAGTCACTGACATGAGGTGTGGCAGCATGGCCACTGTGAGCACTGATAAGCTGATAACAAATCTTTAGTGCTTGCTTCCCATTAATCTTGTTTACATTTCTTTATACACTAATTGAAATATTTCTTCTAATTGAGTGAAGTTTGAACTTCAGCACAAGTAATTTTAATTCTGAGGAGAGCTCAGGAATATTTTCATGTTTGGTCGCAAATTTAAGCTAATAATACTGGAGACATGAGGACTTATATTTTCTTTAATAGAGGTCCTTCTGCAATAGAAAAGGATACTCTTTCTATATGAAATTTGATCAGTAATTTTAAAAGCTCTAAGAGACATGAATCTTCAAAGACAGTTTTCTAGATCATTATTAATTTACCTTCTATCTCCTTATAGAGTAAGGGTTGCTAAATCATATGTCACTAAAATCAATAAAATTGTCTAACAGTGTTTGGAACAATACTAAATATGCAGGCAATGGCATAAACCCATTTTTTTTTTCTGTGGGATAAGTAATTTTTGTATATTTTAAATCTTTTGGGAAATGTTTTTAGGAGCTTATTTTGCTGGTGTGAAACTTTCCAGGTGGAGCCTTTACTGTATCTCTGCTGAGATGTAGACAAATACTCTTCTGCAGATATTCAGGCTTCTTCATGTGGCCAAAACCTTTTGTAGCACTTGAAGATTGGTTCATAAGCTTTTCCCTCCATGAACTTCATGCCCGTGTCCCTTGTGCCTTTGCAGTATAACTACAGTGATCACACCCAAATCGTAGATCAGCTGGTCTTTTAGCAGATTATATGTTAAAGAGAAGAGACCTGGCATTTGCAGCCTGGTCTGTAAACACTGTGTTTGCTAAATACATCACATACTTTGGGAAGTGGCAGATCCACCCTTCTTGTTCAGCCCTGCTTGGTAGCCTGTGTATTTCTCTCATAGTGTATTTGGGATACTTTGAAAGAGATTTTTAAACTAATAAAAGGTCATATCAAGGCAACTCGCTATTACGTGCAAGAGCAGGATGGCTTGACTACAAAGGGGCAGTTGGGGGAGGCTTAGTTTCATAAGATACTTGTAGCTTATTAATGCACATTACTACAATCCCTCCTCCCTTGTGAATACCCCACTCAGAGTAAATTGATCTTGGTTACTGTGGCTTTGTTCTTCTGTTTGGCCCCAGCACAGAAACTGGTTCTTGCAAAGTGTGATGTATTTCAGACTCTGTGCATTGACCCTCAGTTGACTCCTGAACTTTGAGTGCCTTTCTGTGGCTGGAGCTCATGCTGCCTGCCTGGAGCAGAACCTGCACTCTGCGTGCAGAACCCAGTGCCCTCCTCCTCCTCCTCCATCCTGTGAGCACAGACAGATTCTTCCCTTTGTGCTCTTAGGAAAGTGATGCCAAATCTTGGCTGCATCACGAAGGCCAAGACTAGCACTGTGGGATGTCCTTACCCGTCTGGAACTGTCAGCTTCTGGGTGAGAGAAGGCACCAGCAATCATCTCTAGAATAGCTGAAGCATTTAGGGGGATGCACTGGTTCCTGCTGATTACACAGATAAATGCTGCTGGTGTAAGGCATTACTGGTCTGTAGGTAGGTAACATGCTTATGTAGGTATGGAATATGACACACACCTTGGATACATCCTTAATACATGGCCAAAGAGAGACAGAAAACAACTGGAAAGCAGCAGATACTATTTTTGAGGCTCTCCGTTTTAAAGGTAGGAAGGGAACAGACATGAGCATCTTTTCAGCCAGCTCTGACATATTAATCCTCTGAGCAATAATGGTATTTTTGTCTCTGTGCTGGGAGCAAGCATTGTCTAATCTGCAGATACAGGAGCCTCCAGTGAAACTGTGTTGATTCAGCTCTGCCTCTTCACAATCAGAGACGGTCTCACAAGTCTTGGAAGAGATTTTATATCTTAGCCAGAGTGAAATGCTTTATTTTTGGAGACAGTGTGCAATCAGAATCACTCTTCCCATGTTGCACTATACCTTTCAATTCCAACACCCTTTTAAATAAAATGAGTTTGAGCCAGGCAAGTCTTTCCTACTGTTCACATTCCAAGACTACGAGTGCCTTTTTCTCCAAGGAAGTGATGAAATGTGTTCTGTGTTGTTATAATCCTGGAGAAACATCCATTTTCCATAAATAGCTAATGAATGCTGACTCATATCTTGGAGGTTACCAGACATGAAAGAGACAGTAAAATTGGTCATTGTGATCCAACTAGTGGGAAGCAGTTATTTTGAATCTTCTTCTTTAGCCCTCTTTCTAAAGAATCTGCAATATTCACTTGCTGTAAATGATGAGCAATGCAACATCTGAGGCAAAATTCCCTGGGGTGGCTCTGCAAGATTTAGACATAGTCAAACAATACCTTTCAGTACATGAACAAAAACAACTCCATGTTTTGTTTTTTTCACCTTAATGCTGAAAATGTCACAGAAGTTTGCATGTAAAATACCTTCTGTACTGGCAGGTGTCTTTGCTTTGGCCTCTCACCAGTGAGTTAAGCCAGACTTTGAAATTGCTAATAACTGAATAATCTTTAGATCCTGGTGCCTTGTATTATCAGTCACAAAAATATAAATTATGTGGGAATTTGCAATGATGGGATGGACATGAGAGCCTCAGTAACCTTGAAATATTCACTGCCTCCTTTGTAATCTCTTGTGAAATGTATACAGGGAAGCGAGCGAAAATAGTATTTGTTGGATAGTATTTAAGACAACACAATGTGTGTTAAATTTCTAAAGAAGTTGGTCTTACAATATTGCATACTATTTTTCCCACATTTTTGCATAATGGAATTGTAGTTCAATGTCTTATTTTTTGCCCTTTTTATATTAAATAGTTTGCTATTCCTTTGAGGCACTTTTCTCTTGAAGCATTTGGAGTGCTCCATTCTCAGCTGGTTGAAGCTTCTGAACTCCCTGTTGTTTCAATATATGCAGGTTTATTTATTCACATCAGCTTAGGATCAGGGCTTGGCATCATAGCAGGTTATTTTCTTTCTTTAAATATGAACTTAATATGTAAATGTTCTGGCATCTCTTAATGCTAAAGGTCATCTAGCTGATTTTATTCTTTGGATTGCAGCAACACTTTGAAGACTGTTAATTGATTGTAATTGTTTTAGTTAATCAGTTTCAGAGGATCAGGAACCTGTTTTACATGCTGGAGTTGTTTGCTTACAGGCAGTTCACAGAAGCGATGAAAACGAACTCAGGTCAATTATTCCTTTATTTTAGGAGATTAAGGGGTTTATGTGTCCTGGGTGACACTGGGTTTGGAATATGTTAGAGCTGAGCTATGAGGAGAGTATGGATCCTTCATATACCAGTTGGAGAAAAATGTCTAAAACCTGTTTATCCCCCACCTTCTTCTTTTTGTTTTTCTTTTTAATTGAAGAGAAATAAAAGTTTAAAGGAGAGGAATTGTCTCTGGGCTTGATACTTCCAGCAGCATTGAAGGTTGCTTTTCTGATAAAGGCATCAGTGTCTTGCCACTGGATTTCTGTGCAGGAACTCTGATTTATCTGCACAGAGTTGTTTATTTATTAAGAACAGTACTTCAAAGTGTTTGTGGGAAGAGTTTGTGAAGCATGACCATGTATTAAACTAAAGAAGGGCAACTTATGGAGCTCTTGATAAACAGACTCCATCTACTCAAAACTTTTTGGGATAAAGTCTGTCCTCTCCTGCTTCTTTTCCATTGCAATTTCATTTTCTCTATCTGGTGGTCAAATAAGGTACATTGTCTGAGAACAGGACAGTTAATGCTTTGGATGTATCTTACTGTGTATGGAATGAAAGCAGAACTTCAATATAACTGGAACATAATGTGGGTTTTAGGAATCTCTGGCAAGTAAGCATTTAAGTCCCGTTAAAAAGAAGGAACTTACGGTCTCATCACTGAGTTCCTAACACAGCCCATAGTATAATTTCATGGTCTGCATGTCTTAAGCAAGCACTATGCACATTAGAGCATAAAGTGAATTACTCTTTTTTTAAATGTGAAGTTGTCTTTTGTTTCATGAAATTGAAATAAGCTGCAAGGCTATCCTTTTGCTCTCTTGAATGTGTATTTTTCTGGATTTCAGGAACTTGCTGGTTTTTCCCATGACTCTTGCTATCTATGAAGTAACACTCAAAATTAGCAGATGTTCAGATGAATTAAATAGCAAAATTCTGAGGGGAAATGGAAAAGGCTGCTGACCCAGAAGTATGGGTGGCTTACTGAGGGAAATGCTATTAGCAGAAAATGGCAAGGAAGGCAAGTTAATGTGAATCCCAGATTTCTGTTAGGAAAAGAAAAACAGAACTATCAATGAAATGAAATTACCTAAATGAAGAAATCTGCATTTTTGGGAAAAATAGTACAAAGATCAGGTAAGAGAAATCAGGAATTAAAGCTAATTGAGCATAAATTTGACCATGTAATTGGAAACTACAGATGGAAGTGGAGGAAAAGAAAGAAAGAAGTAACATGCCCTTTTAAATAATGAGTGAAAATTAAAAGTATACAATATAAATGAGGTAGCAACTGCAACATAGGTGCTTTTTTTCTTGGGCTCTTGGATTTCTTCATCCTGCCCTTGCTGTCCCTCTCAGAGCCCTGTCTATTATTTGACCTGTCTGCTCACATGAACCCATGGACAAATGTTTTCTCCTGTGCGCCTGGGACCACTGGGAATGGATGATGTTGCTGTTGGACCCTCAAAACTGGGCAGAAATCAAGCATGGATACCTGTTCTGCCTATGTGCTTAAGCTTTCAGACATGAATGATGGTTTGACACCTAATTGAAAATCAACTAAATTTAGGAATCCTAATGCTTGAGTTTCTAACCAGAGAAACTCAACGGTGAAGATCTTTCTGCTCAAATAAAGAAAATGTGATGGGGGTGGAAAATACAGTCAGAGAAAAGCAAAAGTAGAAGAAATTAGGCTGGTGGATAAAGATTTTGTGTCAGGCCCTGAGTGCTGTCCTTTACTTCGGGCGTTTTGAAGGGGAGTAGGACCATTCCTTTTTTCTTGGGTGAAGTACCACTGCAACCCCTAGATCTGTTAGGGGATATATGGAGCACAATAATAATGCAGCACAATTTTCAGGAGAGGGAAAAAAAGAATTATTTTAAAATTTATTTGTGGAAAAAAAATACTAGACTTGTTCCATGCTGCTAACTTCCAGAAAGAAAGAGGAGTTAAACTACAGCACATTCCTTCTGATTTCATCTGCCTAAAAAAATCACAGATGCCTGACTCATTTTATATACCTTTCTGTTGTTAAGACAGGCAGGAAATTCGAGAACAATATAATTGTCAGTATGATAAATGAGAAGGCAAAATACTGTTGAACAGTAGAGGACACCGGGTGTTATTATGGCCTATTGTTGCTATGAATAGAACCACCCAGACACCAATTAACATCTCATTGCTATGATTACTTGCTACAGTATCTGTTCCACTAATCAAACTTGCACCTTTTTAGTCCATATTTTGATTTCAAAAAGTTATACCAAGAAGAGATTACATTTATCTCAAATGCAAATAAATGTGAAGCTTAAGAAGCTAATTAAGTTTATAACCACTGAGAATAACATTAAAAAGAAAATTAAATTGCTTAGTTTGGAGGAAAACCTTTTAGGAAACATTTGTTGAATAAACATAAAAGAAATTCTCCTAATGTACTCTTATGCAAATAGTGTTCTGTTTATATTTTCCTTATGCCAATCATATATAACTCTTATTATTTTTCCTCCACTAAACATTCTTCTTCATAGGAATATTTACTATGAAGCACGCAATACGTAGTAAGTACGACAGTTATATTACAGCAGCCTGCTATAGCTCCCCAAACTTTTTGAGAACTGAGCTTGTTTTAGGAAATTGACAATGCCATTACAAATATTTAGTAAATAATTGCTTTTGGAAAGAGATGGAGCTGAAGGATAAAGCCCATAAGATATTCTTTCCCTCATTTTTCTTTCTTTTTTTAATGGTCATAAGAGGTACCAGATTGAAATTTCTGCTTATGTGTCAGGCAGCAGCACTGCAGAATTTCTTTGGCTGAGCTCCATCTGCCAAAGCACAGTGGTGTTTGGTCTAAGAGACTGCTAGGACACATTGAATGTGTGCCTGAAGTCAAGGAGCAGGCAGGGTTAGCTGAGCAGATCCTCAAGTGTTCTGCTGGATGATGTTGCTCAGCTCCTCGACAGGCTGAGCCTGGCCCAGCAGCACCTCAGCAAAGGGCTGCCCATGCTGCCCACTGCCAGCAGCAATCCTGCCTGGCAGAGGCTGTGCAGCAGCTTGGTGCCCAGCCCAGAGCTCCTCTCTCATCCCAGATGGATTAGCTGTGCTAGTAAAAGATAAGATTGCTGGCTACAAACCATTCCTCTCCTTGGTTTAAGGAAATACAATTTTTGAAGGAGAAATTGGAATCCATAGTCCACAACGCAGAAGCAGGGGTGACATGATTGCCCCTGGAAGAGTCCTGTGAGTAGTATTGGCTTAGCTTGTGCTGCTCCTGGGTTCCTGTCCCCTCTGGAGCACAGGCTCTAAGTGCATCCTGCACCACCTTTCCTTGCAGCCAGCTCTGGCTCTGCAGGGTGTGGAGGAGCAAAGCACAGTCTCCTTGTCCTTGTGCAAGGAAATCTGGAGAGGAGACTGAGGCAGACTTTTGTTCTTGACTCACATGTGTTGTGTTTAAGACTTGACAGCATCAGGGTCAAGGGGACTCACAGGGAATGTGTCAATAAATCCTGGCTGGACTGAGCAGTGGTTCTACACTCTGCTGGCAACAGCTTCATTCCTGTCAGCTGGACACAACAGATATGGGGAGGAAGTTGTTCTGATGGAAAGGGTGGATATGATGTAATTTCTGAGGCCTTAAAATTGTTGTTTTAGTTAATCTTTAATACATGCCTTTATCTTGCTAGTGCTCAGAGAACATCACTTTCCCTGCAAGGGTTTCAATTATGACTGGAATGTTTTGAAATGTGCCCCTGATGATCCATCACATTTTTTTTAAAGGCTTTGGACATGGAAGAGCAGTATTGAACTTGGAGCTTGAATTTAGATATAATTTTTTTATAAAGCAGCTGACAGGTTTGCTGGATTAGTGTTTATAATACTTATTGACATCCCATGATACCTTTCCATAGCTGAGCAGAGTTTAGATTGACTCTGGAGTATTAGTACTTGATGAAGGTAATCTGTTTTCTTGGCTGAAGCTCACAAACAAAGCAGTTAAATCCCCATTACAAATGGCTAAACAGGGACCCATTAAACTTCTTATAGGCCTGTCTCATTTCTATAGCCCTGAAACATTTATAAAGGGCACTGTTAAAAATTTACAGAACCTTGAGACAGCGTCTTAAGCAAACCTACTCTGTGTACACTACCTGAAATACTCAGTCTTCCTTTAAAGAGTAAAATAAAAGTAGAAAAAAACCTTTTTCATACACTTTGACCTACAGTAACTGCTTTGGCTTTTCGTCATTTATTTTCAAAGTTTCATAGAGAAATAGATGTTACAGGTAGAAAATCAATTCATGCTTAAACTACCACAGGAAGGTACCTGGGTTGGTTATTAATAATCAAACTGTCTTTGTTAATGTCTGTTTCAATTATTAGTTCTCCAATCACCCTTTTTATATGGGAAGTCACTCTGGAAATTGTTGGCACTGAATTTGAGATGAATATGGTAATAGTGGATGTATCATGTTAATGAGAATTCTCATATTAAGAAATATAAGACACATTATTTTAATGATTCTACTGGCATCAAACCATGGAAGCCACAAAGTTATTTTTTAATGAATCAATCCCCACAGGCCTAAAGTAATTGTGTGAAAACTGTTGGTCTTTTTTTTTTTTATTCCAGTAAAAGACAGCCCCAAACTGAAATGACACTTTTCACTGGCTTAGCTATTGTTTTGCAATAGTACTAGGCATTTTGTAAACCTCAGAAGAAAGAGAAAAGGTTTAGGAGAGTGCTGGAGTGGGGAGGCTGAGTCGTGCCTCCCAATGCATGTCAATAACGATGTCAATTAGAGGAGAAAAAACAGAGCCTTCATTAAGCCACAGATTGCTTGAGTTGCATGGGCAAAGTATCAGACTCAGCTCAGTGGGGATGATGGTGCCTTGTGAGAGAGCCTGGACCCAGGGCATGGGGACAGTGGCATTTGGGACAGAGCCTGGGCCCAGTGCATGGGGACAGTGGTGTGTGTTTAAGAGAGACGTGGTACTGGAAGGGGGAGGGCATGACCAAGAGTAGAAAGGCCCTATTGTCTGGTTTGGTTCATTGTATGCTTCTTCTAGTCATCCTCTCTAAGAGTTTAATCTGCCCAAGAATTTTAAAAATAAATAAATGAGCAGTTCTGTCTTTCTAAATATGGAAGTGGATGTGGGAGTGTGGGGAATAATGAAACCACACTGTGTATATATTTTCTAGTTCCTGTGAATTTTGATAATTTCCAGATGGTCACTTTTAAGTGTTTTCGTCAAATGTGAAGAATGGTTTTATAGTGTACAGTAGATATTCTAGGACACCCCTAAAATGTCTAGAAAATTTGAATCTTTAGGTCTTCTTTTTCTCCCTAACCAACCACTGATGCCACAAGGTGTAATAATAAAGAAGTTCATATGATAGTGTGCTTTTCATTTTCATGGATCCTGGAAATATATGCTAAGCCATCTACACCATCTGCTCCACTTAAGTCAAACTCCCAGCTGTACAAGCTTTAGGAGTAAGTGCTGAAGAGCTGATATTTTATATGGGCTGCAGTTGGTGTTTTAAGTAGTTTCAAGCAAGCCTTTCACAAAGTTCAGCAGTGCAACTGGCACTTGTAAGCATGCACCTTCTTTTGAGTTTTTAGCTGAAAAAATAACAGACTCGTTTACTGGGTGTCTTAAGCAAGGTACAAAACTTGGTCTCTCAACTGGGATCAGAGAAGCAGGAAAGGACCTGTTCACTCTGTGGTAGATGGGAAGGGAAATACTCTTCAAAGAGCCAATTCAATGCCCATCATAATTTAGTTGATCAGTCTCCCAGTTTAACAGTTTCTACCTGCCAGGTTCCAAAATACAGCCCCACTGTAAAATGCCATCCCATGTTGGTTTCCCTCCTCTTCCTTTTTGTGCTGTTCTTTGCCAGTTATTTGTTATCTGAGCACAAGACACTAAGGAATCATACAAACCCTCATGGTGCTTATTCATGGTCAGATACTTGTTTTAGACCTGTGTCCTTTTCAAGTGGGGAGGTGAATCATTGCAGGACAAGAAGGGGTGGAAATTAGCAGCAGCATCCTTACCCTAGGATGATCAAATATCATAGGATTTCCTAGCAGGATGGTCCTGATTGCTAAGCAGTTTGTGTTATCTTGGCTCTTTTGAACCTATTTAGACAAATATAAGAAAAGGGTTTCAGAGCTTCACACAGAATTTGGTCTGCACTTGTACTGTCTTGGTTGGCTGTCTTCCTAGAAAATCCCATTCCCTTGTTACACTTGCTTTTGCATCCTTATCTATCTGAAATATTCTTTTTTGTTTGCTGGGTGAAGTAGTTTTAAATGTTAAAATAGCCCTATGCATTCTAGACATACAATCTATATGTCATAATTTTAAAATAAGAAATTACATCTGTGGGATATGACTGAGTTGAGCATACAACCACAAGGGATAATCTACTACTTTGACATAGCCTTTGTTGCTTCTCATTTTATTCTTCTCAAACATTAGTTCTCAATGCCAGAATTTGAAAGAAAGCCAGAAATTCCCACCTATTTTTGTCCATCTCCTAAAGCAGGTATGCCTAGATATCATCAAATATTTCAGTGGTTACATCCAGCAGCCTATACTTAAAGGCAGTGATGAAAATAGGACTGAAAATACAACATAATAATATTTAGAAATATTGCTGAGGGAGACGAGGAGAAAGGAGTCCTCACACACCACTTTTATGTGGCTCAGTTGTTTAGCAGTTATACCAGTATGACATACCAGAATGTCTCAATCATCAAATTATTCTTATTTGTTATTACCAAATAAGGAATTTTAAACCCATGAATCAGTTCAGTTCTTTAAATGCCATCTTACACACCTCTGATGAGTGCAATTTTCTTGATACTTGCAGGATCACACAAACCCTTCTGGGAGCTGAGGTTGCCCATTGAAATGTTATTTTGTTACTGCCAGTAGCTTGGAATAAACCACTTAAGGAGTCCTCTGTGCGTTCTTCTGCAAATCAAATTATCTGCTTGCTAAGTGGGAGAGCAATGAGATGCAAAAGACAATTTGTGTGAAGAAAGGAAGGCAAGGAGAAGGGAAGGAGTAACAACTCCAGTTACTTCACTGGATATATCTCTGGGTGAAAGGGATGCAAATCTTGAGTCTGCCCACAAAAACTGGCCCAAGTGCGGGGGTACACGTAGGTCTTACTCCATTCCTGTTTGCTGCAAGTCTCTGCAATAGTGCTCCAGAGCAGCCTTGCTGTGAGTTACTCAAGGGCCATAGAGAAGGTGTGCTATAAGGCCCCTCGATTACTGGGAGTCGATTTTATTTTTTCCTCTGAAAAAGGTGTGTCTTCATCTGCTTTGGAGCCCACACTGGGCACTGAAGTTGACGGGGTGAATTTAGGCAGTAATGACTGAGGTTGCTCTGTAGAGCCTGCAGTGCTCTTTCTGGATAGATTTTTGGTCACTGTGTGACGAAAGTGTTTAGATTAGGAAACTACTCTCGTAACCTTTGGTGCTTTTTTGCCAATAGAAGTTTTTAATTCGTGGTATTTTGGCCAAATTTAGCTACAAACTAGACTACATTTCATATGAGTTACAACTACGCATGTGATATCATGAGGAGGCTGCCACTTTATTCTCTGACTCAGTTCAATCCTTATGTGGACAGAATAAATTGCTTTGGTAGGAAGGACCTCATATTGAGCAATATCCTCCCTGTTAGAATTAAGGGTGATCATGACAAATCTTTTTAGTATCTGTTTCATGTGGAAGGCAGTTCTATTTCAGAATTTTTGATCCTTTTTAAAATTTCATACCATGGGTAACTTTTCAAACATCAAGCATCCATAGGAACATGGTATAGTTGTGCCAATACTTTTTGGAAAATCTTTGTACCTCTAGGATGGAATTTAATGAGACTTGACAGTGCTCTCCTAAAAGGTCACAACGCAGGTGGTTGTGTCATCCTGCTCAGGAGGAGAACTCAGCATCTTAAATTCTTCTCTTCCTACTCAGCTTGGGGATTAGATTGAGTTTTTAATGTCTCTCCTGTTGTACCCTCTGAGCTGTCAGAAATTGCTGTAACCACAGAGGATACTGAGTTCCTTGGCCTGATCCAGATTAGGAATAGCTTGGGGCTGTCCCAGCCGTGGATACGACCCCGGGAGGGAAGGGGTTCCTCCTTTGGCTTGTTTGGAAAAGGGGTTGGTCCTTACACCAGAATATATCCCAGGCCTCCCAGGCCATGAATGTGCACCTCTGTACTTCACTGCATACTGTTATCATTGGGGTTTTATCTGGGCTGTGGATTAATCTCCTTGTGAATTCAGAGAAACCCCACAGAGGCTGGGCTGGGCACTGGGCTGGGAGCTCACTGCCCTCCCTGGGTGCTGCTGAGGGCCAGCCCAGCTGAGCAGGGGAAAATGCAGACACTGATCAGTCTGGAATGTCTGCCTGGGATGCTCTTCAGCAGCTTACCCAAGTTTTTTGGTTATTCAGAGTAACCTCCCCTTGCCATTACCCCTAATAATGGGCAAGTGGTTCATTTTTCTGGCTGTAATTAACATTGTCTGCCATTCTGTAGACTTCTCTAGATGTTTTAGAAGTAGGAATAGTCTTTCCTTTACAAATCATGACTGCAGGTGCTGTGAAGTAGTGGCTCTTTCAGATGATAAGATATCTATTTTGTATGAGAAATGTGTATCTTTGGCAGACTGCTAAATATTGCTGCTTAAATCCATTACAAGGAAGCACAATTTTCTGTAACTTAATTTCCTAAGCCTAATGAACCCAGTAAATTTCCTCTGATGTCTTCCCAAGTTAATATATTAAATCTAATTTATTTGGCAAAAAATTGGGCAAATTTCCTCTTAATTCAATTAACCTAGAAGAAAAAAATGTATTGTTATGGAAATCTTGGTTTAATAATTCACAGATGTGAAAGTCCTGGGTTTGGTTTTCATTTACTAGCTTACAATTGCTATTTTTGTTTCCTATCATTTAACTCAAAGAAGTCCATTGTACCATGTATGTATTTGAAAAGCTTGATAAATGATAACAAATGAATTTCTTGTCAGTTAATGTTGCAGAAGATTTTTCTGTCCTAAGTGATTATTTGCATACTTATTGAGTATTACATTTGCCAGTTGATTTCCTTGATACGTTACTGATATTTTGTGGGCACTGCTAATGAGTAGATGATGCATTTTCATCAGTAATAATGTATCCCTTGCAATTTTGCTAGAACTCAAATTGCTACAAAAAGAGTTCTCATTGTTCATGTCTTTATACTGCAAAAACTGAAGCTCTAAGTCCCCACAAAAGCCAAAGCAAAGCTGTGGCTGGGAGTGGGTTCAGCAGCTCCACACAAACATAAGCTCATCTGTGCTGCTACTTTGATTTTACGTGGACAGGATATGGATAAGAGGGATAGAGTTGCATATACTCTGGGAAGATAATTCATATTCTTCATGCCAGCAGCTATAATCCTGCTTTCCTGCCACTTCCTTAATATATGTGAGAGGTCTAATGTAAACAATGGAGCCAAACCTCTGACAAATAAATTACAAGGGCCACTAATGAGTGCAAATCCATGTATGACCTTTAGAGCAGTCGTGCAGCTGTCTCCACACTCTGATGTGGCTTGTGCTGGAAGAAACCTACAGATACCTAGGATTTCAAAATGCCTCTGTATGTCAGCATAATAGAGTTGGTTTCTTTCTGTTTGTGTGCCTTGATCAATTTCAGAATTGCTCAGGACAGGATTTGGCTTTAAATCTGTAGGGCAAAGATCTTTAACATCCCTGCATTTAAAGTGACTATTAGTGAGATCCAAGATTGTTTTACAAATGGTCCAGTTTTCCTGCTGTAAATTTTTATCCAGACATTTACATCTTTTCCAGCACAACAGCAGTCTTATGAAAAATAGTCAATAAGCTGTAATACTAAGGTCAACATTTTGAGTATTAAAATCAGTTTACAGTATGTTTGCTTGAAGTGCACATAAATTCAAAGAGGCAAGAAGTATAAACAGAATAGCTGGTTTCTTGGATGCACTCCAATATAATTATAGCTATTCACCCTTGTGACTATTTGTGTGTGTAGCTTAAAGCTATTTGCCTGCCCTAAGGTACGGTAGCAGTATTTTTATACATCTTTGTATCTGATTGAAATGCAAAAATCTGTAAACCTGGAAAGGATGCTAACAAGCTTAAAGAAATGTATGAGTAAAATTAACCAGCAGATTGAATGTGCCTTTTGACATTTGTTAGCAGCACCACCCCATTCCTAGCACAGGTACTTCTCATTCTCTTCAGTTTTGAAACTGAGATATCCCTTAAGGATTTGTCACCAAAATAGTGTATTTCTAATAGGCAATTATGAAAAAAAAATCATCATCAATCACATTTATTGCAAACATCTCATAAAACAGTAAAACATTTATGTGGCTATGGAAGGCAAGTATGTTGCCATGTAATATATTAAGATTTGCATATAAAGAACAGCAGGCAGCAAACAAGTCTCTTTCCCTTTCTTATGCCATTTATACAAATGCCTTTGATGCAATGTATCTATTTAATTTCCATCAAAATGTTATTGCTGCAACACCTGAGTGATGCTGGCTCTCGTTAGGTCTCAGAAGCTCGCCCTGGGAAGGGAGCGGGTGGTGCTGCTTCCTCCAGGTAGGGTCCCTCAGCCGTGTCACACCTTGTCACAACCTATCTGTCACCCAGGAGGCAGGGTTTGCCTCAAGCTGATGTGCACCTGTCACTGAGATATATTTATTTATTTATTTATTTATTTATTTATTTTTTGTTTAAATTTTCCTCCCCCCCAATATCAGCTTTTCAGCAGGATCACTCATGTCAGTATTTAGCTTTCAGAGAAATTGCAGGGATTTTGGGACTCCATATTGTTTCAGTGTGAATAGGAATAAAATGCAGTTGCTTGGGAAGAAGCGCAGCTCTTTTTGTGGGGGACATGGCAACTGACTGTCGACACCAACATCTGCTAATCTTCTCCATAATCACCTGTACCTTGTGCTCAGCAAACACTCAGAAATCATTTCCTTGAAACTTTTTTTAATAGCTCAGAGTGCATCTACTGTGAGGCTGTAGGATATAAAATGACGAATAAAATGTAGGGTTATTTCCATGTCAGAGTTGGTAACAACTGTCTTTATCGGGGTTTTTCCACAGGCCTCAAGGTAAAATGAAGCAGGCAGCATTGCAGAGAAGAGAGAAATGAATGACAACACATTGTACAAATCTGTGGGATTTTTTGACACTTGACTTTGTACCATCATTTAAAAAAATTCTGCCTTCTATTTACTTGTCAGAGCTGGATTTAATTCTTATATGCTGCAAGGAATTCACCGTGTTAAGATATTGATATAACAAATTGCCAAATGTTTTAGAGATTGATTCTTGCTGACCAAAATGGGCTTTCAGATTGGAAGTCTTTTTTTCCAGAAAACACCTGCTGAGATAGAAGTCTGACAGCTGCACAAAAGAAATACACAGTTTGTTTAGCCTGCTCCTATCTGGCAATCGGCAGATGCTATCAAAAATAGCGTTTTTAAAATGAAAATTACCTAAGGATTTGGCAAAGGACCTTGGTTAAAAGGGACTGAGTGGCCACTGTCAGGTGAGTATTACCAGACTGATTGGTTGTTACTTCTGTCAGTCTTTCTTCAAAATTATGACAGGCCACACAGCAGGGAGCAAATGATCATTAATACTTCATCCCCTGGGACACAATAAACTGCCATTCACTTGCATACAAATAAAATACATAAAGCTTGTCAGAAAAGGTGACGGAAAAAGGTGCCTTTTCAAAATTATTTTTTACTACAGTGGGATGTGATCAGTTAAGACACATTTCTGTATTGTGTGGTGTATGATCTTGACAGCAACACCTTTGAATTCATTCAGTTTAAAAAATATATTTTAGTGCTTTTTCCTGATGCTTATTTTATTTCATTAGAAGAACATAAGATTTTGAGCCCTCCTCAGCTGTGCAGTGGAGACTTAAGAATAGATTTTGCAGGAAAATGCTCCCCTGGAGCCAGGGCTGTTTCTGCCATCTAACCCCACAGAACAATCCAGGCTCTCCATGTGTGCTGCTGTGCACTGGGCACAGGTGAACACCGAGTCCCAGATCAAGAGATGGCCACTGCACAAAGAACCCCAGGCTAAAATACAGGCTGTTTTAAACTTGAATAAGCCATTTCCACAACATTTTTGTAAGCAAAAAATTTTTTAAAAAATTATGCTGTATTGTACTCATGGTAAGGTCAGAAGGAGGCTGGAATGTGAGGTATTTGCTTAGCCACTGCTTCCAGTAATGCTTTTCTGTTCCGAGAAGTGCACTGAAAAAGATAATTACTGATTTATGAGGAGATTTTATGTATTCTGCCTATAGGGGTGTTTTGGGTTTGTTTGTTTGTTTAGTTGTTTGTTTTCTGACACATCTACCAATGAATTATTAGGTGGTTACTGCCCTGAAAGTTTTGTGCAGGCAAGGCACATAGGGTTGCCTAACTAGTCAGTGTGGAACTTCATAATCTCACTGTATTGGCAATGAATTCCTTTGGTTTTTACTGGAAAATCAAATTTTCTGACATGCTCTTTATGCTTCAATCCCCTTTGCTCCTTTAACATTTCCCATGGAAATATTTGGGATGTACTGCATAACGCTTTCTGCAAGCTTTTGTTAGAAATATTTCAATATCAGTAAAACGATACTTATTTTAGGAAGCAGAAGATGTGTTATCAAATATTTTGTCTGCTTTGTGAAACTGCAGCAGTTTCTATCATACTAACAGATCTCATTTACAGAACTTTTATATCATACTTCATTGCTTATTTCATTTTCAGGGCAGGTGAAGAAATTTGTCCTCTGCCAAAATGGATTCTGAATTACTGTTTTCACAGTTTGATTGTGCTTGTTTTTTTCCTTCTCCTGGTCTTGATGGTAAAGAAAGAACTGAGTAATGAATGCTATCTCAAGGCTGAGATAAAGAAGTACTGAAACTTTCACATGAAGGCTTGGTAGATCTGCCTGTGTTCTCTCCTTGGATTTCTGCCCCCTCCCTCTATGTTCCAGTGTCACTGTTAGTGTTGCAATGTCACCTGCTTTAAAGATCTGCCAATGACAATGCCATTTAGTAACTGAGAATCAACTGATTGTAAAGTTTTGGTGAGGAATTTGCCAATATTGTGTAAGAAGAACAAGTTAAATGTTAGTGAATCCACAGCACCACTATCCGTGTGTATGACTGGGCAGAGAGGAAAGTAAAAATGCTAAGAGGAAATACTTCTTAGCTCACTCCTGCCACATCTCTCATTTCTGTTCTTCCTTTGTACACTGAATCACCCTGGTTCTAGACAACAACTACATGAATTGAGTATGGAGCAACAAAATTAAATAGCACCCTGAAAAAAATATGAGGAGGAGACTGAAGCAATGTGATTTTTCCCTTTTATTCACATGTATTAGAGCACTTTTGGGTTATTGGTTTTGGTCATTGAAGAAATGGAAAAACACCTGCTGATTTCAGGCCAAAACAGAAGAGTAAATAGTGTCTTTATTAAATAAATTTTCTTTTGGCAGAAGTTTAATATAAAGATGGAGTTTTTAATTGAATTTCAAAATCGACTTTTTGTATGAAAGTCTATATTCAGGAAACATGCCATAGAGCAAACCTGGAGACTGAGAGCAGCATGTTTAAGGTAATGACTGCCTTGAATTCAGTGTGAAATGTCTTTAAGTATCATGGTTCACATTGCTTGGGGATTGTGAAGTTCAGTGATAAAATCAGGTTGGGATTTTTTTTTGCATAGTAATTTCACTTCACCTTCCTTAAGTCCTATTCCTTCTGCTTTGTGCATGCAGAAGCATGAAAACCAGGACTGATTAGGTGGCACTGGCATTGCAAAATCCCCAGAAAAATACTACTGTTAATGAGAATTGTATGTATAACCCCCTGCTTACTGTAATGACAATTCACTCCTATGATTCTGTCAAACATTGCAAAAACCAAATAAACCTGATAGCCCAATAATAAATACTGCTCAAGATGCCTGGTTTTGGCTTTAAAATGCAATAGCTAAATCCCCAGCTAGATTGAATTCACCTCTCTCCATTGAGTTCAGTGCTGCTAAACTGATTTACAGTGGTTGGGGAATTTAACAGTTGTGAGTCAAGCTGCAAGGTGTGCAAAAGTTTTGTCAAATCTTTTTGGGACAGGGATGGAAATGAATATGAGGTTTCAAAAGTTAAAAAGCAGCGATGGTTAAAAAGTCTCCCAACAACTCAAATCCCTGCTTGAAAATCCTAAACTACCTCTGCATATGTTCCAGTAATTTGCTCAGCCATGCAGTATGCTGTATCCAGTGAATGAAGAAAACTTCTCGTGAGAATGTTTAAAATGTCACCGAGGTTCAGTCCGGATCAGGCTGCAGGTGGCTCTACAAAGGCTCTGCTCAGGGGATGTGTTTATACAGTTGCTGCTGACGGATGGTATTGATTGGCCAGGCGACTCATAAAACAAGGGACCTCACTTTCATCTCTGTGCTTTCTGTTCCTTCAGTAGATAGAAAAGTGGTTTTAATTATTCACATCATACATCTTAATATTTTTTTTTACTCTTATCCACCCACCCTCTTACAATCTAATAACATTCTCATCTTCTCGTTGTAGAAAACTTGCAAAGGGGGCAGGAGTAGGCAGATAGATAAATTTTTGAAAATTAAATGGTGGTGGTACCTCACTGGTAAGATCAGCAGAAGCCAAAATATGCTGAAATCTCCACCCTTTGAGACTGTCTGAGCCACCTTCAGGATGACAGAGCACTTGACAGCAGCTGAGATTTGGGTATTGCTGCAGTGTCTCTGGTGTTCATTCACGTATCTCATAATTGTCCGTTGTTGATGTATTAATGGCTAATGAGGAGAAAGTGATACTACATGGGTATATGCACATCAGAAGACAACATTGGAGTTGACAAAACTAGAAGGAATATTCTTGGTTTTGGGAACAAAATACTCTTTGGCTGATTTAAGTTGCCAGCTTTAGCTAACATGAGCTAGTTAGTGGATGCATGCTGTCATCAGGATCTGTATGTTCTACTCATCATCTTCACAGACAGACTTACCAAGGAGTCCTGCATGGGCTACCTGCTAATTCTGTCACACCATGGGCTTGAGTCAGGCTTCCTGATGAAAGAGACCTTGAAATTTGGGGGTGTTGTACTTTGTGCATGCATGCTTCCCTGGAACTGCTCTTTCAAAAAATCCGCGCTTGGAACTGTGAGTTACTCCACAGTAGTATTTTTTAAATGCTCACTTTTAACAAGCATATGTAAAAATTATGAAAGCTACAAAGTCTTTGCTGCTTTCTGGCTTCATAAAAAAAAGAAAAATGCATGAAGTAAAGAAATGAGTTATGCAAGTGTAAAGAGTTTCTAGGTGGACTGGCTGACAGCTCCAAGGAAAAGCAGCAGGTAGAAAAAGAGCATTGCTCCTGTCTCTGGAATGGCCTTACACTGAGTTCTAAAGCAATAGCAGTTTCAGCTACAGTAAATAAAAATGCACAGGTGTGTTGTCATTCAGAAATAGCTTCATATATATGGCACAGCAGTAAAATGAGATGGGAGAGTTCCTTAGTCACCTCGTGGAAGTGATTGTTCAGACAAAGCTGTAGGGAGCATGACTTTTCTGTGGGTTTTCTTTTTTCTTTTGAGATGCTCCATTTTCCTTCAAGCTAATTTTAACTCAAAACCAGCTGTGATTATTTTCTTTTCAAATCAGCTTGAGCTTTAAGGAGAAGGAGGGCAGGGAAACAAGAACCAAAAGCTGCAAGGTAGGATCCCTCCCTCTTGTGAAAGGAGACTGCTGGAAAGCACAGTTCCAGAGTCTTGTGCAATGGTAGGAAAAGCTGCCTCGCTCTCCCATGTCAAATATACAAGTAAAAGGATTAGAAAACCCAAAATCAAACAAACCTTCCCCTTCCCCCCAAAAAAGAGAACAGCTTTGCAAAACCTTATGCCTCCTTCATGTTTAGCATCCAATCCTGACTGTGCAGTACTGATTTAGAGTACTGTATATTCTTTTTTATGCTTCTTTGGTTCCCCTGTCACTTTAGACTGTCTGTTAGAAGTAATAATTTGTGAGTGGGAGAAAAAAAAGTTGAGCTGCTAACAGAGGATGCATATTACCCATCCCCAGTAAAATAACCTAGGAACCCATGTAAATGAAGCATAAGGTCTGTAATGAATTGGGTTGATGGCAATGATGTGTTCAAGTGTATCTCCCAGAGTTCATTAACTTAATGTAATATACAGTGGCAAGAATGATACCTGTGATTACTCCAATTAAAATTATAGTTTTGTGCTTTTCTGTGATGCAAGTTAGTGCTGTGAAAACATGAAAAACACCTCATAAATGCCACCCAGCTGCAAAAGTGACAAAGTGAGCCTGCCAGCTTTTCCTAGTGGCAGTGAGAATAATAGGAATGGCTGCAACTGGCTTTTGTTTTTGCTGGAAACTCTGGCAGCTCACCAAGCATGGGAGGACCAAGGCAGTCAGACTGTGATAGCATTGCTCAACAAGTGATTAGAATACACTAGGGAAAACATGGAAAAATAAACTCTTAAATGAAAATGAAAATAAAGTAAATATCACTGCAAGTGTATGGTATGTGGGTACCACTAAGAGAAGGCTGTAAGCAAGTGAGGATAGCACACCATCCTGCTCAAAAGAAGCATAGGATTAAAGCTTTGTTCTGTTTTGAGCTCACTGCTTATTAATAAAGAGTGGATGGTAAGTGAGGAGATGAAGAGACTGTATTGCGAGATACCACAGAGCACGGCATGTGTGATGTTCCTTCTGAAGCCATAATAACCATTTGATTTCTGACCCTGAGGTGAATTTTGTATACTCATATGCATGAAGGGGGTGAAAGGATATGCACTGAGCTGTGCCCTTCTTTCCAAACTGTGTTTTCAGAAGTGAAATAATTGAGGCATAAATAAAATAACAAAGAAGGCTTTTGTAGACATATATTATTATTTCAAACTACCAACAGTTGTCTTTGCACTTGCTGGTATTTTAGAGTCCTGAATTTTAAATGGCACAGCTCTCCTTTACCATCTCCTGTAAAAAACACTCAGTAGGGAATACATCTTAAGGGAAAATTCCAGAAACCAGATCTGTATAGCCAACAGTCCAAGGAACTTTGAGTTCCCTGCTCATCTCCTATTTGTCCTGTGACATCTCTGAAAATAAAGAATACAGCCCTAAAACTGGCACTTAGCAATAGGCAAGTCCGTACCCTTTCCCCAAAATGAAAATGGGGGCCTAGGATATGGTAGTTGCTTGAAGTGTCTGCCATTATATGGGATGCCAAGGGGCACCCCCTGCTGCTTTCCATTCAGAGGAATGGGAAACCCATGGATAAATCTCCATCTGCAGCACGTGGTACAGACACTGTAAGCAGCTGTCACAGGCTCTCTGTAATTCTGCAAGTGTTCTGCTAATATTATACAATCAGATGGCCCCATCTCCCTTTCTTTCTCTGGACAGTGTTTCTGTAGGTGTCAGGAGCACTGAACTCTCCTCTTGTTCAATCACTTGTGTCTCTGTGCAGTACAGCCAGCACTCCTGATGCTCCTGGAGCTGGCACTCTTCCCATACCAGAGGTTATCTTCTGCTGCTTGCTCAGTGCTGCATTAATGTTTGGTGTTGTGTGCTGTCCAAACCCATGGTGATTGCTGTCAGTAAGCACCCACACCCTCCTTCTGTTAGAGATTTTAGGCACTGTTTGCTGTTAGAAAGGTGCAGCTGGATTTGTTCTCTTCAGCAGGAGCTTTTTGCCAGCATTCAGTGGCTGAGGTGTGACGTGAGGCCAAGAAGTATCTGGGCATCCTTTCTGCATCTGAGGCATCTGATGAATCTCTGTACTGAAAGGAGCAGGAGAGAAACTGGATGGTGTGATGCAATGCCAACTCTTTCAAAATTAAACAGGGTGCAGTTCTCAGGTGGGAGAACCTTAGTAGCGAGTTGTTAGTTTGTTCCTAGAAGTGGTACAGAAAAATACATTTTTACAAAAAATGTTCCAGTGTTTCTTATAATATTGTCCTTTTTCTCAGGATCACAGTCTATAATAAGCAGTGAATTTATGAATAAGAAAAGCTTGAAATTTCCTAAAGATTCTTAACGAAAATGGTTGATACTTCATTTTTTTCCCCTCGTAAAACCTGAGCCTCAGTGCCATTTTACAATCTAATACTTTAGGTTTTGTCCATTCCTCTTGGTTTCTGTTTTGGCAAGCCTTTATTTGAACTAGGAACTGAGTAGATCTCTTAATACCATAGAGGGTATCAAATCTCACCCTGAGAGGTTGGTATTTATTCCGAAGTGGTCTAAATATTGTTAAAACAATCTACAAAATCTGCTTTTTTTTTCTATGTTTCTTAATAAAGGAAACAGAAGATGAAGATCTGTTTTTCAATTAACCTTTTCCTGTTAGACTAGAGTTTAAAATAAGTTCCAATTCAACAACAAGGGTGCTAATTAATGCCTGCTTTTTTAAACCTAAATTTGGGCTCAATTACAATGACTTTTATGCTTTAAAAGCTTCCTTCTTGCTGCCTGAAAGATAATTCCTGGAAGCAAAAATTGTGAGCCAGTTTTGAACTTGCCTTTATTTCTGCTGTTTATAGGATCCTCAAACTTTCTTACTGCAGAAAGCATGCAAAGGTTATAAAATTGTGCTCCTGGGAGCACCTGTAGCCATGAGCCCTTATCCCATCCTCCACGGTCACCTGGCACTGGCTGTGGGAGCTGCTCTGGGGCACAGACTGGTGCAGGTTTGGGGAAGCCACTGTTTTAGGGACCTGTTAATTTGTGCAACCTGCAGTTGCATTTCTTCTCAAGTAAACAATGAGGGAATACTTTCATGCTATGCAGAGCCCAGGACTCCTAGCTGACCTTTCTTCTCTCCTCCCAGAGGTTAGTCCCTTGCTTTCTTTGTACATTCACTCAGCAATAGATTTGTGGCACTTTACAGATTAATATGCACATTTCAGAGCATGCAAATGTACCTAATGAAGCTGCAGATAAAAACACACATATCCCATGCTGAAAAGGACTTTTGAAACAGCACACTATGTAGAACATATTTTTCTGCATTTATTTCTTACATTAAAAGTGTAAAGACAGGGATTTTGAGAGTTGGATGAATATGACAATAGCAGATCATAATTTTAAATTGATACATGAGATGAACAAACCATGGTAACATAATGCCCCCTATGGTTTGTAAGGCAGTATGTACAACAGCTTTAAGGGCAGTGCTTCCCTGCATACCTTCTCTTGGAACCAGAATTATGTCATATCCCTCAGCTAGGGAGAAAAAAACACCTGCTTGGATTTTATTAATAAAAAGCTCAGATACGGTTAATTTAGACGCTCCTCCTTTGTGGAGATTCAAAGCAGTTGGGATCAAAAGTGTTTTTGAGTAATGGAGAAGCAGCTGGGTTGGTGCAGTCCCTCAGCAGCCAGTTCAGGCTGGGACAGCATCCCGGGAGAGGCCGGGCGGCCCGCAGGGGAAGCGCTCTGTAATTGAGGGAGCGGCCGCTTGATGGCAACATCCCCCCGCAGACGGGAGCGGCGACAGCGCTGGGGACACGCAGGGACACGGCTCCTGCCGAGCTCCTGCCCGCAAGGCTCCCATCCGCCGAGACGGAATGTCCGCTCAGCAATTCCCGTGTTGGAGGGTTTCCTTTGGGATGTTGGGAAGGACAGTCAGAGCTCAGGAAGCCGGCCCTGTCCAGCAGCGGTGGCAGAGCGGGTTTGCGGAGTGGGGACTCACCCCAGCAGTGAGTTATGCAGGATAAATTAGTGCCCGTGTTTTACCCTGCTACGCCATGTCCCGTTTAAAGGCTTCGTGTGCCCTTGGTCCCCCTCGGTCCCTTTATGGTCTCATGGTGCCAGTGAGGGCAGGAGCAGCACTCAGAGCCGGGAGAGGAGCAAACCTGCCCGTTCGAGCACTGTGGGTGAGGGCAGTGCCCGGCCGGGCTGCCCTGTCCTGCATCCGCATGGGATGCCCTGGGTGCTCTACGGAGTGGGTGAAGTGATCCAAGACCTCGACTGGATTCAATGAATCACTCCCACCTTTGAGCTGTGGGGTGGGAAACACCCCAGGGCTGGTTCTCTTTCAGTTCCCACAGAACTCACAAATTCGCTTTTAAGCCTTCCCAGTGGAAAGAGAGACAGGTGATCCTTGTATGGTGGCGAAGTCAGGGGACACCCACAGATGCCTATCAGTGCACACATGAAGTGAGAGAAAAATCCCTGGGGGTTGTTGCAGGTCTCCAAGGAGCCCTGGAGCAAATGTGTACAAGTTAGGTATTTGTGCCATGTGATGGAGGAGACATCTCCCAGGCCCAATGTTTGAAGACTGTGTCTTGAATAGTTTTGTGTTTCAAGACTTAATAACCTTGATTATGCATTTCTAATCGAGTAGTTACTGAAAAAGTCATGGTTGTCGTATATTTATGTCTTTGCAGCCTGCGGGCTGGGTGGGAGGGGAAAATACAGGGACAAAGTGGGAGTCACTCACCAGCAGTAACTGTTGCATGTTGTCAGAACAGTGAAAATTACTTTGTTCTTCTGCTTTTAAGATGGAGTCCTGCTAATAAACTGTAGGCAGACTGATTAAACAGTAAGTACAATTAGAACTCTGACAAACCCCAGACATTTCATTTCACTGACAGTTTATGATAATATGATGATAAAAATAATAATAATGTATAATATAATAATTATTATGATAATCATCCTCGTGCTACCTTCCAGGTGTTACCAAGTGCATACCTGGAGCAGGGAATGCCTCTTCCTCACTCCTTCTGCAACAGCCATTTATTGGTCTGGGACTGAAAATACATTTCACTGCTAAAATTGCCACAGGTAAGGTTGGACAAATGGCTATTTGTTATTTCAGCTACTGGTCCATGGGCATATATACAGTTAAAATTTAAAATCCATGAACAGACATATTCACAGGGTTTGTGAAAAATGAGAGTTTTCCTTCCATTAATGACAGAGATCTCAAATGAGTTGTGTTGTCAATGGGAGAGCAAGAGGTTATATAGTTTTCCATCATCTATAAAGCTTCTTCAGAATCCTGTCATTAGCTTTCTTGTGGTAGAGCACAGCAGAGCTAATAATGCAATTATGGTTCATGTAGTTAAACTATGCTATTGATATTTTTTTTTCCCAGGAGGCCTTAATTTCTGGCAATTCTAATCATCTTCATTGTACAGCTGTATGGATTCCATGTTTCACTCTGAGGGAAATAAAATGGCAAATAAATACCATATTTCCTAATGTCTCTGTAAATGCCAGATTTAGTAACCATTAACCAAATGTTGGAGACCATAAAATTGTAATGTATAGTTCTGTGTGTATATATACATATATATATATATATATGCCACATTTGCATACCATTCACCAGAATAAACTATTATGCTGGAATAAACAAGAGTAGAATTTCCTGCAATATTTCATTATTCTCATTTCTTGCTGCTGTAATTAATACATTTTCTGGTTTTGGCATGCTAAGTCTCTCCCTGTCTTTCTACTGTATTCAGACTGTAAGTATTAGAGTAAAATGGTATAATTACCACATAAAAAATGGCATATATGTTTTTTGGCAGGAGGGGGATTGTTCTTTTAACTTCCCATTCTTTTGAAGAAATCTGGAACTTGCAGTTCTGTATCTTTACTTGATACACAATAAGTATGAGAGCTGGCAAGCACATGTTAATTAAGACGTTATTTATTCTACTATTAAACATTAACTTAGTACTCCCAATAATGAAAAATTTCTTTTTTAAAAAAAGAAGAATTCTATCTGTGCCAGTCCCCACAACAGCAAAAGTATCAAACCTGAGATGCTGAAAAACCCTAATTAAAAAACCATAAAATATGAAATAAGGATGTTCCCTACTCCTGTGGTTTCAGTCTTCCATGATTCAGATTCTTCTGAGAAGATTAATTTTTAGAGCAATGAGTCTCTGAAAGGGCTGCCCTTCTTCTTGTGTGGAGGGGAAAGTTTCTCTGAACTTCTGTATTTCTTCTGAGTAAACTACCAAACACAAAGCCTTTAAAAAAGAGACATAATAAAGTGATGATAATTCATGTTAATCATTTTGCTGACAATCATCCTTCTTTAACATGCCTGGGACATAAGCAGTAGGAAATAAACACAGACAATAATTGCTATTAGGTGCCTGAAAAGATATGAGAGGGACATGCTAATTAGGCTTCCTCAATGGACCACATGGAGATGAAAAGGAGATGAAAATAAAAATAAAACAAACAAAGCTGAAGGATTTAGACTGCCTTGCAAGAAGTTGCTGTCTCTGACAATGAACTGTCCATGGTCTTAAAGCCTTTAGAGACAATGTCTCAGATAGTGTCTGTCATTTTCCTGCATACATCAGAGGCAGGGTAGCACCAGGGTGTCACTTTGGGATCCTGTGGGGTAAACAACAGAACTGATCAATCCTTAGGGAGCTGAGATGGGGACACAGCAGGACCAACTTCCTACCAGAGCATCTTGTTACGGGAATAGAGCAGCCCCTGCCATTCCCCTCTCTGTGCTGGCTGCAGGAGAGAGGAGCTGTGCAGCCATGGGGCTGGCACACGTGTTGGGGAACTTCACATGGCTTTTCATCACAACGCACGTTTTTAAGTTGTTCTACTCTTTCTACAAACTCTGTTCTTGGTAATTGTTTTCCTGTTGCATAGTAACTCTTTTGGCTTCTGTACTTCAGTAAACCATTAAAAATATTCAGCCTGGGAGTTTGAAATACGTAAGCAAAATGCTGTCAAGACATACTAATTAGAAAAATTGTGCACACACAACCTCCTAGTGTTCACTTTTGCTCTCATTTGTTTTACAGATGGTGCTAGGTCAAAGAAGCAGCCTGTCTTTGCAGCACAAGGAATTCTGAAGTTCTGAGTATCTCTACATTTTCACATATGCAGAAGTTTTCTCCTTATCTTTTCTTGCTTACCAAGGTCATTGGTGATTTGCTAACATTTTCCTCTCCTACTTCGTATAACAGGATATCTGCAAAGTGTTTTGCAGGAATCAAAAGTAAAAATTTGTTGCTTTAGGAATAAAAACCAGTGGAAAAACCTGGGTTGTTTTTTTTTTGTTTTTTTTGGTTGGTGTTTTTTTTTTTTTTCTTTTTTTTTGCCAGTAACTGATCTGTGATACAGGAAGAGAGGAATATAAAACAAACCTGGGAAAAAAGAATCAGATTTCCAGATCTGCTTTAAACAGACTAATGCATGAACGTGTCTATAAAAATGAGTGACTGGACCAGTAGTAACAAACTTGGTGAACACTGAATGGTGCAGGGAAACTGAGGCACAGATAAATTCCTAGGATTTTATTTGACCCGAGTGGGATACTAATGGATAATTTTTATTGTATGTTTTTTCTGGAAAATTCACCATAGATAAGGATTGTAATAAATTCCACATGTTTCCCCTATTGGTTAGCAGTAGGAAATAATATGACAAATAAAATTATTGGAATCCTGCAAGGATTGCTTTTCTTAGTGGGCCAGTACTGCCCCTTCAGTAGGTAAGATGCCTTAAATTCAGTAAATGCAAAACCAAAACATTTTCAAATTAAAAGAAAACACTAGTAGTTGTGCTGTACTACTGGGTAGAATTTCAAAACATTGATACTAAATGTAGAAAACGGATTGAGATTCTTAATTCATTTTATTATTTTTTTAGGGGATGAAAAGCTTTATCAGAACTAAGCTCATCTAAAACTTATTATTCTTTCAGTATGCTAATTAATAGAGCAGGATCATGGATTTGTTAATTAAAATAAGATACCTCAGGGAAACTGAAATTAATTTTGCTGTCCTAATAGAGTTACCGTTATGCCATTAAATCTTATGGATGTCTTATCCACTTCTCTTCTTTTCCTTCTCTCAAAAAGTAAAATAATTTTTTATTTAGTTTGAATTTAGAATCAGAATATCAAATGGTGACTTTCTGAAAAAGTGGAGAAGGTCTTAGAATAGCTTGGTTTTCCAGAAATTCTGGAATGCAGCCTTCATGTGGGTGTCAGGACTGATGAGCTCATGTGCTCTAAATGAGGACAGAACTGTTCACTTTGGATCACCAGGTCTGAACTTCTCTGTGTAACTTGTAAAGAGTCACTCCAGCAGCCTGCTAGAGTAACCAGGTAATGTTGGCTTGTATTTTCCAGAGATGGAACTAGCAACACTCAACCATTGGGCAGGCATTGTAATGACTGCTAAAAATACAGTGCACCTTAAGTGGAATGTATTCCATGGATGGAAGGTGGGATCTGACAGCAGATCCTGTGGTGGATGCATGTTGGTGGTTCAGTTCATACAGATTTTTAAAGGAATCTCCCAGTCACTTGCTGTGCTTGAGAGTAGTTTTGGCTCAGTCCTGGAGCGTACAGACTGATTCCTGCTGGTGGGACCAAATGGGAAGATAAGCTCCAGCACCAAAAGGTGTTCAGCTGAAGAGCCACCCTAGAGCCAAAGCAAAGCCCAGAGGCACCAAGCACAGTGACTCCTGGGTATCTGCTCTTGTGCAGGTTTGCTGCTGCTGTGCTGTGCTCTAGGTTAACAAGGGTAGAGTTTGGATTGACCAAACTCTTGCCTTGGCAGGAGCTCACACTGCTGTTGCGACAGCTGGTGCAAACCTCGATTTCAAAGTCAGTCATTTTTACAGAAGGAAAAACACCTGACATATCCTCAATGTTTTCTGATACTCTGACTTTTCAGTACTCTTGCTTCCAATTTAGATGTTTCTGACAAGAGCAAGGGAAAAGGAGGGGTAAGTGTGAGTGAGGTACTAGTTTTTCTTCTACAGCAAAGCACAATTCTTTTAAATTTGGTTGATGAATTTTCAGGGTCAGCAAATAAGTTCTTCATGATCACCAAGAGAGTTAATTGCAATTTGTATCCAAGACTTCTGTCATTCAACATACTAGGAGACAGCAATAACCTTATTAATACACCAGTGGATACTGAGAACTTTATCCCATTTTATCATAGGCTTAAATGTGTAAAATATAATTAGAGGCAAGCACTAAATCTAATTGTTAGGGACTGCTGAGAAGTTGCAGTTTGGATAGTGCTGTGAAAGCTTCTGACTTCCCAGGAAGAATGTCTGCTGTTTGCTTTCAGCCTGTAAATGTTCACAGGCATTGGTTGCACGTAAGGACAGGCAAGACGCAGTGCTGTTACTGTTCAGTCTGTGTTTAATCAGCAAACAAAATTTGAGATATTTTGAGAATTTCAGTTGAACTTGGCAGATGGTTTCAGGAAAAATAAAAATAGTAACAGGTGAAATTAATTTCAGCTTCTCAAAATAGATTAATGACAGTTTACTAAAGTAAGCAGAGAAGTATCCTAAAATATCTTTGTTTCCAGTACACAGTTAAATCAAGTTAATTCTGTATCTCGTATGCTCTTGCCACAGAGCTGTGAAGTTATTCTTTCTTACACTCAAACCCAATTAATATTGAAGGAAATTTATCTGGAGCAGAATAGATCTTCGGGATAGATTCACCTTCAGGAGAAATGTAAAAAGATTCCCTCAGAGTATTCATTATTTAGAACAAATCACACAGAAGTGAGTGACCAGTTTGAAAATTTCTTCATGGCCAGTGAGGAGTTTTGGTACAGGTTTTGGTGCAAGACATATTCAGGTCTTCTATGCTGCTTCTTCCTGGCCTTATTTTTTGCTTAAATCACATGGTCTGTTTACATAAATCAGTCTTTCAATGGCCACACTTCCTCTACTTTTATTCTAAAATCTTAATGTGATTAAAATTGAAATATTTGGGTCTAGGGATGAATTCAGTTTTTTAGACTAATTGCTTCGTGCAGCTGCTCCAGAACTGGTAGGAAACCAGGACATGCATGAGCTTAGTGACAGTGCCCACAGCCCCTTGGAGGCTGTATTTTCATAAGAACAAGATTTTAGACATTAATTTAAAAAAAAACCAAAAACTCAAAGCAACAGAAATCTACCTGCAAAAAACCCCCCTGACAAAACTAAAAGACAAACTCCTGTTCCCCTAAACCCCCCCAAACAGACAAACTCTATGCCAAAGACTTCTTTCCCTGTGTCAAGATTTGATCCGGAAGCTGCTTTATGAATTTCCAGTGGATTGCTGTGTTTTGCTGACATCTACATTTAGTTTCTGATCCACATCAATACTTGCTGGGGGCAGCATTAAAACTCGTGATACACATTGAGTACCATGTGCCACCTCTAAACACAAACGCTTGAAAGGTTTCTTTCCTTACGCAATCAAAGACGGCTCTTTTGATCCCATTTCTCCCCGTTGAGTTAAATGCAAAATAAAGACCAGGTTGCTGGAGAGCTGTTATTTTAAAGGCTGCGTTTTGCTGTTAATTGGAGCACGACAGACACCTTGTGCAGCAGCTACCTGGCAGTGATGCCTCAGGAGGCAGCTCCGCAGCGAGCGCGCTCCGGGCGCCGGCCCCGGGACCTGCCCGCAATTCCAGCGTGACTGCAGAGCCCTTGCAGGGGAGGAGTTCTGGAGGCACCAGCCGGAGCAAGACGCCTCACAGACAAAAGTTCAAGGTGAGAACCCTGCTAGGTGCTGGCTGATTTAAGGAATTGTTTTTGTTTTTCTTTTTGGTTTTTTTTTTCCTCTCCAGTGCAGAAAGCAATACTGGGTGAAATAATGTAACTCTGGGCTTGTAATTGCACAGGGTCACAGTCTGGTAGTCACGATCACGCTCAGCGTTTCTCTCCGTGCTAAAGGGAAGACAAGAAGAGGGAAGAAAGAAGGCTATAATATTTCCTATTAAAAAAATAAATTGGCAATAACAATGCATTTTAATGCTGGTCACAATTGATATTTTGAGGAAAGGAAATTTAGAATGGAAACAGTGATTGGTGATGACCCGTCTGAGCAGCAGGGAAGCTCAGGCTTTGCCGAGTGATGTTCGTTCAGGTGCATTTCCTGATGCCTGTGAGCTGCTCTCAGCCTGCTGCTGGATGGCACAGGGCATCTCTGGCTGCCTGGAGCTCAGGAAGAGCAGGTGGGGAGGAGCTGAGCTCTCTTGCCTGAACTTGAGGAGATTGTCCCCTTGGGGACAAGGGGAGAGGCACTTTCTTCTTACCTGGAGGAGTCCAGAGTGGTACAGTGGGGAAAGGGGAGTGCCATCTTCTCCTGCTGAGTACAAGGACAAATACCTCACATCAGGTTCTTGGAGCAGTTTTCTGAGCAGCAGAAAGCAGGACAAGAAATCAAACAGCTTTTCCTAATAGTTTGAAATTTGTTATTATCTCCTGTTTTTCTCTTGTGAAGGTGTTTTTTTTTAAAATCATTGCCAAAGTCCTTCTGTGTTGCCTGTAGAAAATGGAAGAGTGATTAGGCTCCAGAGAAACAGCACCTATGCTGAGCCATATGACATTTTTGCTTTCTTGATCCACCTGGTTGACTATTAATACATGCTTTCTGGAGGAAAATCTGTGTTCTCTTTCTGTGCTGGGGACAAGGATGTCTTAGTCCATGGACAAGTTTCCTGCAGGCTGCAGTAATTTATGTAATAACCATTAACTGCAGTGGTGTTTGTACATCAGCTCAGCAGGGATGGATCTCTGGGCCTTTGTGGAAGTGGTAGTTATAGAAAAGATGCAATTTTTCTTTAAGGAAAAAGGAAGGTCTTAGATGTATAAAATCCTCCAGCCAAGCATTGCTCATTGATTTTGATGGATCCATGCTAACTTGGGTCTTCTAAGGATTTGGTCATCAATTTTTATCAGCTTTACAGCATGGGATGGAGCAAGAATATTTTGGAGGTGGCAGGAATATATGTATACAGACTCAATTTCTTCCTTTTTTCCTTTTTTCTTTTCTTTTTGATATCTGTGAATGTGTTTCAGATGCAAGCATATTCATGCAGAGGAGGGCAGTGTATTCTACTTTAGTGCTCAGACTCTGACTGGTAGAGCCAACAGAGGCAGTGATATCCCTCCCCTGGGCCTTCTTCAAGGGGCAGAGGCAGCCAGTTCAGTGTTTTGGTGAAATTCTCCTTTGGGTGCTGCTCCTCTGCTTCCTGAAGGCCCTAAAATACGGTTGGAAGTAGCAATACACCATTCTTTAAATGTTTCTCCTCATTTCTTGCGTGTTCTTCCTTGGTATATCTAAAGGGCATCAAAGAATGGCTGTCTTTGTGCCTGAATAAATATGATTGAATCTTTGTACCTGATGTCTTAGTGACACTCCTTTTAATAATGGCTGGAGCCAATTTGGACCAATATATGAGTATTTAATTAAAAAAAAAGCCACACCAGAAATCCAGATTAAAGAAATTACTAGATACGTGGTTTTACTTGTAAGCACTTATGCCAGTGCAAGACTACTGTTTGCAAATCCTTCAGAAATCTACTGATATAATCTACTGGAATTATTGCTTCAGAGTAAAACAATAGGGATGGGGTAAGGGGACATTGAAAAGATGTGGAAATTTGTGAAAAAAGTGAAAAAACATAAAATGCAATTAAAGCCAAGTTGTATTTCTTTCTGTTACCTATTTACCGCAATTTTGCAAATAATGTCAGAAAAATTAGTCCTTTGGGGCAGAACTATTTCAGGGAAATGTTTATTTCATGAGCAGCAGGAAAATGAAACCTGGCTGGTGCAGGGAGGGGAACCTGGTGGTGCTGCCAGGGCAGCTCTTGGGCAGAGCCTGTGCCAGGGCAGCTCTTGGGCAGCAGCAGCAGCTCCAGCACAGACCACCCTGTCCCAGTACAGCTGTGGGAGGGATCAGGGCTGGCCCCTGTTACTGGCAAAGTGCAGCACAGAATAGGGCTGAGTGCTCCTCTGGTCAGCAAATGAACCACTTGGACTTCTCAAAAAACGCTTTTTAAATGTTTGAAACATCTTCTTTCAGCATATTTCTTCTTAGTGTGTTTTGTCTGTTTGAGACACGTTTCTAAATGTATTATGCTTGTTTTATGCATTGACAGAATTACTGGGATTTTTTCCCCCCTTTAATTTGCTGGGAGGTAAAATAAGTCTTTATTCATTTTCAGAGGTAAATGAGTGTCATCTCATTTAAATTTTCATCTGTCATTTTTAAAGGTGGGTTTACTATACTTATCCAGAGCTTTCCCTGTACTTTTTCTTCTTATTTTAGGCTTCGTATCTGCTCTTGAGATTAATGCCTCTGCTCCACAGAAGCCCATCTGTGACAAGGAGAAAGATAACAAAAAACTTCTGGTCATTCTTAATTTTTATTTTCAGTTATGTCAAAATTCCTCCTAATCCAGGAGGATTTGTTTAGTGCCCATATTTCAGTCACCAAAATGTTGGTCTCTGTCACTTCTCTGGTTGTTTCCAGGTGTGAGCACAGCTTGTCTAAGACAAAGCACTGCCAGATTGTTTTAGTTCTTCAAATCCAGTCCAAACACCTTGCATGGATCGGCAGAACCCTGTGTGGATGTGAGTTTTGGGGGTCATGGCAATGGGGGAATGTACAGGATGATTTTCTGGGGCTGGATGTGAGTATGACATCCCTTGGAGGACGTCCCCTGGCTGATGTTACATGGATGGGATACAGTGACAAATCCAAGGCAGCTTTTCCTGCTTTGTGCATGGAAAATGTTGATTTGCTCAGCTGTAAGGAAATCATAGAATCATAAAATGGCCTGGATTGGAAGGAACCTTAAAGATGATCTGGTTCAAACCCCCCTAACTTGGACAGGCACACCTTTCCCTAGACCAGATGGCTCAGAGCTCCATCCAACCTGGCTTTAAACACTTCTAGGGAAGGGCCATCCACAACTTCATCAGTTCCTCTGTCTTTACTGGATAGCCTGAAGAAGTGGAAACACAGACACTGAACTAAAATGATAGAATCTTTATACTCTCAGAATAAACACATACATTATAAAGCAGGACTTTAGGTCTGATGTGTTCACTTAGCCAGGGGGCACACTGCAGCTTTGTCTCTCCGCACTGGCCTAACTCTTTTCCCTCTTTCCATGGGTGCCCCCGCCGTGCCCGGATCACGGATCGGTGTCGCGGTCCCTGGCGCTGTCCCCTGTGGCCCGGCGCGGCCAGCGCAGCGCTCCGCGCCGTGGGGACACAGCAGCGCCCAAGCGCTGCGAGCCGACAGCGAGCACACAGACACCGACTGAAGTTCTGTGCATGCTGTGCGCTTTTTATATTTGCTGCAACAAGAAAAGCCTTTTCTTTTAACCCGGCTTCCTTTGAAGAAGTAACTCGGGAAGCTTCATGGCCTCTCAAGGTAAGCGCATCTATAGTCTGTATTTTTAGATCGTGTTTACAGAAAACTACAGTCTTATGTGTTTCCAGCAATCAGCAGTCTGATGAAATGAGTGTTTCAGGCTAAAACCACATCAGTCAAAGCACAGTTGTTTTGTCTTCCTTTAATTTTTCAGCATCCAAGAGGCTCCTAAGGAGGCTAAAATCTATACTAGGATGTTATTTGAATAAAATACGTGATAAAATGTTAGCGTCTGCATTCAGTCAGAAAATTTAGTCTTGGTATCTTTGTGTTTAAACCTGTCGGTACAGAATGCCTGGGAAGGGTGGGTACTGAGCTAAGGGTGCCACTACTTTTGCACACTTCTTCCCTATTCTGCTTTGAAAATTCATCAGCAAATGCTTTTCACATTCAAAATTGGCCAGAGATCTGATAACCCTGTATAAAAAACAATATCTGAAGAATTACTGAATTTAATCAGATTACTGCTATCTGGGTGCGTCTTTGTCATGTACTGACTTTAGCAGTAGCCAGCTGAGTACTCAGGGCTATGGGCAAACACGCAGCATCTGATCAAATCAGCCTTCTCAAGTAATTTTCTCCAGGCTTTCAAATACTTAAACTAAGCAGAAGGGTACAAATCTCTATTTCTCTTAACATAAGTGCAGCTCCATGGAGGTCATTCTGTTGGCATGTGCAGAGGCAGGTGCTGGCCCAGGGAGTTTCAGCAATGTCTGTCTAGGTTTGCCAAATGTTAATCCCTCAAAACACCCAAGGTATTTTGCAATAGAGCACTAAAAGGTACACAAGAGCAAGCAGGTTTTACAGCACTGTTGTACTCTTGCAATATAGGGGTTTTTTTTTAATTTTGTTTAGCTTTAGCCATATAAGGGAAATCTGGTTTAGCATATTTTTCATGTATATCAGTTAGGAGTAACAGTTAAATAGTAATGATGTGGAATATGGTTTTTAGTATGAAGAAACTCGACAATATACCTCTTTTAGGAACATGCAACCCAACAAATTATGGTTGTTAAGAATACTCACTCTATCATACAGTAACTTTAAAGTTTTTCCATACTAGTAATGAAATGGGAATCATACACAAAAATAGACAAAGTGTCAGACTAGCTCAAATTGCCATTAATATTTAATGTATTTACTGTTTGATTTTTGTATAGCTTAAAATTTGACAGGTAGAACTGCAATTTGTTGTCTTTTCTTCTCTTTATTATTCAAGAATAACACTAACACTGGGCTACTTCGTGGCATTTCATGTAACAACAAGAGTTACGGCAGTAACAGAACCCTGTGAGGTAAAATGATGCAGAAGAGCATATAAAATATTTATTACCCAGTTATACATTTTTAAAAGCCAGCAACAAATTCAAAGGGGTTACTTCTTCCTGTGGTCTCAGACTTTGAAAGAAAGCTGTGGCTGCAAAGACAAATTAAGATCAAAATATGATTGAATGATGAATCTTTCACAGTGAGTTCAAATAATACTAAAGGATCTCATTTAAATCCACAACAGCAAAAGAGAGATTCAGACTTAGAGCCAAAATTCTTTCTGGACCTCAAACCCATTGTGTCTAAGTATTGTCACACACGAGATAAAAATGATCAGTTTGGGGACTGCTTTCCTGCTGAATCACAAGGGCTCAGCTCAGTACAAGGATTTGCCATTTATATGAGGAGACTTTCAGTTTGCTCCTCCTTGTTCTGCAGAAGCAATGTTGCTGAAGGCTGAGGAACAGTGTACCTGGAAAAGCCAGTAGGAGTTTTTTGGAAATCTGGTGGTTAAGGTGGTCACTGTGCTGTGGGAGATGGTGCCTGTGCCTGTGGAGGGGTGTGGATGCACAGGTACCTGTGGTAGTAAATGCTCTTGTTACCTTCTCAGCACTGGCCAAGGTCACCATCACTGTGCCCTAACAGACTTGTTTGTGATAGCAAATCAGAAAACACAGCATAATGATATCTGATCTATTCATAAAGATAATTATGAATAGTACACTATGAGAGGCTGTTGATATCAGAGTTGCAATATCCAGCTCAGGGAATCTGAGCTCCCTAGAAAAGTTATCTCTAATTAAGAGAAATTATGGGAGCCCTCAGGATGCTGGAAAGCATCTTGCTGGGAGCCAGCCCTCAGCAGCTCAGGGTGCCCTGGCACACAGGCAGCTCACAGGGAGCAGGGCTGGGCAACCTGTGCTGAGGGGCTTCTGGCCACCCTGTGTGTGAGTCCAGGCCAGCTCCAGCCTTGTCACACAGGCTCTGTGCTCACCAGCTGTCAGAGCAGATCAGGTGCCCTCCAAGACTACATCTTCTGATTTAGCTTCACCTGCAGTGATTCCTCTTTGCATATTCTAAGGCAGCTTTATAATCAGAGTGCTCCATGTGTAGGGCCATCAGGAGATTCCTTTTGGGTCCTCATTCCTGACCTGAACTGATACATTCCTATGCAGAATGATGTTACTGTTCCAACTTTGATCCAAGAACCTAGCTGCTCTTTGGTCCTGTTATTTCTGGGTTTTTTTTCTCTTTTTTTCTGCAGAATCTCAGGGACAAACCAACCCAATCTTTAAGGATTACCTTCCTGGTTCTTCTGACCTTCCTCAACAGAATACGCCCATTGAACCAACAAGTCTCTGGAAGCAAACATCACACACTTACAATTTGCCACCTGGTCTGGAGTACCTAAACCAGGTCCTGAATCTTTCCAAATGTTAGAATTGTTATGTTTTCCTTGTATGTTGATTTGATACCCTGGAGGATGAGGTTGTTTGGGTTTTTCCCCTTGGGGGAGGGGTAGGTTGAGATGGAGAGGCTTTTTGGTTGTTTGATATTGCTATGAAATAAGGAACATAGAAGAAACTAGCCTTTTCTTCATTGCTGCCAGTCATTTCATAGAAATTAGATGAGCTGAAGTCTGAGTGGCTACAAACTTGCCTTAACTCTGTGTGGAGAAGAAAGTGCTAATGCCTGAGAGAGGAAAATGCTTGAAAATGGAGGCAGAGAAGTAGGTCATAGGTGGGGAAGAAAAAGGAATGCTTAAGTCTTCTCCATCCCAGTGCTAAAGATGTGGCTGTCCCTTTTGCTCTGTGAAACCTCTCAGCTCCTGGAGCTCAGAGCACTGATAGTCTGCAGCTCTGCTCCAGAAGTTTCATCTTTTCCTGAATCTTTTTACCAGGAGCGTTACTCCCTGCTGTTGCTTTGACATTGGCTGAGGTTTGCATTGCACATGTGGCTGGATTGTGCCACTCTTACATGCTGAGTCAGGTGTCACACACCCTGCCTGGAATCAGGCCCCCAGCATGGTCAGATCACGATTCTGACACATCTCTGCTGTGTTTGCATTTTGGTGGTGGTGGGAAATATTTACTTCATTCAAGATGTGTATTTTAGGCACACATTTCTGCTAGTTTTGTATAGAAGCAGAAATTGAATGTATTTTATATTTGAAGCTAAGTTACCTAGGTAGTTGATGAAATGGGGAGACTCTTCAGAAGCAGTCTTTCATGTGGAGTGATGACTTTCATTTCAAGATGCCTGAGCACAAAATGATATGTGTTGTCAATTACACGAGCATTTGCTTACAGACTGTGGAAGACACATTTTTTAGTCTAAAAGTGATTGTGATAGTAAGTACTTGGCAGGTTACATGTTCAGGCTCCTGTACGAACACGAATTACACCTCAGATTTGCCCAGGCAATGTGGACAAGCAAATACTATCACTCCATTTTATAGAAGTTTTGCATCTGACGTTAAGACAAAGGAGCAGGTTGCTCTCAGAGCTACAACTGGAACTGAAGACCTCATTCATGCTTGTTCTTGGCCCATGCTGCAGCCCTTGCTGATTATTCTCAATTTTCTCTGCAGTCTGAAGTGTGGGGAGCATGTGTGCAGTGCTGATTGTTGGCTTGTACTAACAACTCGAGTTCTGTGCATTGCAGAATATTTTGGTGTGTGATGCTGAAGCCACACTGGCTGTGACTGATGAAATTCAGGATAGATGGGAGCATAAAGGGGATCCCACCAGCAGGGAGAGGGCTGCCTGCAGAATGCATGTGGGATTCACAGCTGCTAGGGGAATCCCTTGGGATTTATCCTCATGGACTAAGATTTTCACGTAATTAAATGCTCAAATGGAGATGTTTCTAGCAGAACTTGGAATTATTTATGCCACTGGGAAGACTTCTGGAAGACTGTGTGTCATTCTGGTGCTGTGTGTATTGGGGAAAGGTGGGTCCAAACTGAAACAGGCACAGAGAGGTGCTACTGGAAGTGCACAGGGAATAGAGAACCTCCTTTAAAACAAGACTCCATCTGTTTCATCTGTAGACTAAAAACAACACTATCGGAGAGGGAACCGTGAGTGAGTGCCTAGGAGAATAAACAAACTGTGGGAAAGAGACATATTTAATTTATAGAATTACATTACTGGAAGAAAGATTGCATAGAGAATGGTTATGAATGAATACAGAATAACAAATAGAAATTACATTCTCCAGCAGGATTGGGCAAGATAACTTGATCAATTTGAGAAAGCTGAATGTATTTCTCAACAAGACCATGACATGTTTGACTCTGATACAAGGAGACAAATTTAGTCAGTCTCAGAGAGATCCCTGAAATCTTATTAGCAACCCAAGGACTGGTTGAGAGGAAGGGAAAATATGTGTCCTGTAGGTAGAGGCCAGCCAGCAATATTTCACTCTGCAGATCCACACTCAGAGTGAGTTCAGGTGAAGGAATGAGTCTGTTAGGCTGTTTGAGGAGCACCAGAGAAGGGCAAAAAACTGCTCCTGCCTCAGCAAACACATCAGCTTTCTATGACTATCACTCTTTAAATAACTTCCTACAAAAAAAAGTTACCTAAACCACATCACTATATTCCAGATTATGGCCATAGCTCAAAGAGTTGTTCAGTGTCACTAACAAAAATCGAATGAACCTTTTCCCACAGCAGGAACAGACAGGTGAAACCTTGGAGAAGAGTTTTCTGAGTAGTTCAGCTGCATGTTGTGGCACCATTCCGGTTTAACTACTTTTGTGAAAAGCTTCTTTGTTTGGACTTGGTTAGACTGATCAGATGTAAAATTGATGAGCACAGAAATGAATACTGAGAATTAGCTGTGTATAAGGAATTTTAACATATCTGAGCTCAAGGGGAGCAGACCCTTGTTAAACCAAAGGGTTTGGGTGCTTTCAAATGCAAGTGCAGAATTCCCTCAGTCCACAAGTGCCCCAATAAAAAGGCATCAGAATAACTGCATTGCAGAAACCAGTGAAAGGCAAAAAACAAGGATAACAAGTGGTACTGCTGTGTTGTCTCAACATTGTTTATACGTTGTGCACAGTAAACCAATACACAGACCAAAATCACTCAAAGCTTTTAACAATTCAGGCTCATTAATTTTCTTTTCCCTGTGAAAGTCTACATGGGGCAAAGAAATCCATATTAAAATCAATACTAAAATATTAAAATAGCTCTACCATCTTTAACTTGTTTATTCTCTTTCCATCAGCAGAAGCCTTCCCATGACCTCCAAGAGCTCTCTCATGAGACAACAAACAGCAAGGATTCTTGGGAGAATATTTTTATGTCTAAATATTTTTTATTATTTCAATTACTGGCATGCACATTTCAGAGATTAATGAAAAGGATAGAGAGGTTCCTCTTTTTACCAGCTTTTCTTTGCAGCCTGAAGTAGCTACAGGAGCTGACTAGAAGTGACAAATGGCTGCAACAGTTTGAATATATACCAGGCAAGATTTATCAGTTTTAAAATATCCAGGCACTGGAGAGCTGTGACATGCTGGTCTGAGAAGGTCGCTGTGAGTGATGGCAAAACCCTGTGCCAAGCCTTTGCCCATCAGGAATTTATGGAAAAGAGATTGGTAAAGCCTAAAACTGTCACATAAAACAGGCATAAAAAGTCACATAAAACTGAAAGGTAGACTGAAATTAAGTCTTGCTGGTTTTATAATGCTAACAACTGTTCTCCAGGAAAGAATAATGTCAGAGGGATGATAAGCACAGCAAAGCTGGGTGTCATGGCAAGCAGTTTTTCTTCTGCATTAGTAACCAGCTCATGGGGGAAGTAATTTTCAGCCAGCTGAGTGTTTCACTGTTGTTTTTCTCATTCTGGTACCCTGGCATTACCATTTGCCAGATTTAGGGTGCAGAGCTCATGTGCCTGAGATCAGAGCGCTAAAGCTGGTGTGTGCCATCATTGGCATCCCCTGACTGTCGTGCTCCAGCAGGATCCTTTGGGGTGTGGCCATTGCATGTTTTGTGCTTGAGCCCAAGCTCACTCACTCCTGCACTGCTGTGGTGCCCAGCACCAACCTTGGATTTGGGGTAAGGGGCTTCCCCTCTACCATAGAGGAGCAACAGGAGCAAGAAATGGATTCTGTTTCTCACACACAGCTTTCTGTTGCTATTGTCTTCCTTATTCCCCCAGTGAAGATTATTTTTCTTCAAATGTGTGGGTAGATTACAAGGCCAGAGCACCTGGTGTCACATTCCTCAGCCATAATTTCACAGAGAAGTCTAAAGTGTGACTTGAGGTATCCTTTAGTCACCCAGTCTGTGCACCTCTGGAAGGAAAGAAATCTTAATAACAGGGAGATGAGCAATAAAAATAAACAGGTGACCATTGGTAGCCCCACACCTATCCAAGACCCACCATCTTGTCTATTTTTTTTAAGCAGCTGGACCAGATAATTATTCATCAGCAAGTGGAGCTTCTGGAAGGTATAGTGCAATCCTTGTCACCCTTTAACAGTGCTGGTACACAGGTGTCTCCAAAAGGCATCCAAGTCTTGCCCCCAGCTCTCTGAAGTCACTGTGAGCCCTCCTGCTGCCCTTGTGTCAGGTTGTTATGCAGTGATAAAGTGGAGAAGACTCACTTTATTATTTGCATGTTCTGCAGCAAACCACTGAGGGGAGAACAATCTCTACAATAATCCTAAATTCTCTCCCTCAGACACCTCCCTCTCAGTGTTATTAAAGTTCAACCATCTTTCCAACCCATGGAAAAACTTGTTGTCTTAAACAATAATTAACATATTATAAGAAACAAAGCAAATAGAGAAAGGAAGGTCAAAAAACATAAAATGAAGCAAAATATTTTCTAATTACTTCATTTCTCAGAATTTCAAAGTACTGAACAAGTATTAATACTGTAAAATTTTACTGCCAGTAAAACACTGTAAAATGTATTTCTCCCGTTCAAAATGGTTTTGGCCTGATTCTCAAATGACCTGCTGGGTGAAAGCTTTGTCACTGAAGTGGGACAGTCTCAGGATATTACTTTTCACAGATGATAAAGTCAGAAAAAGCCCAAACCAAAACTCAGGATCTGAATTCTCTTTCATGGTATGTACTTTGGTGTACAGCAAATCAAAGTCCAAATTAATTCCTTCAAAACATAGACCTGGCACTATTATTTCCTTATACTTACATATTTTCTTTGTGTTGTTACTTCACAACAATTTTAAAAAAAAATCTGTCTACAGACTTTTAGAATAAATGCTTATATATATATATATATACACACACACAAACATTGTGATAAGGTAATAACAAACTTCATGTAAGTCAACATTCTGCTTGTTTTGCTTTATTAGCCATACTTGGCACAGAGACCTCCAGCAAATATGAGATAAAAAACCACTTGGGACAGAGAGTTTACTTTGCAGTGGAGGAGAACGGCTGCTTTGACCGCAAGCTGTGCTCGCCCATCAGGTCCTTCACCATACGGATTGCGGATAACGCGGGCCGCGAGGTGATCCGCGTCATCCGGCCCTTGAGGTGCAACAGCTGCTGCTTCCCCTGCTTCCTGCAGGAGGTGAGGCAATCCCAAACGCCCTCTGTCCCTGCTGTGTGTCTCAGTTTATGACTCAAAGGCCTTTGAGTAGAAGTAGGTCTTCATAAATGAGTTCTGTTCCCAGTGTGCCTCCTCCCTTCCATGGCACCTGGCTTTGCTGACATCCCACACAAAGCTTTGGTGTCTGGTGATGTCTCCCCAGTCAAGTAACACCCCAAAATACTACTTGCACTGACACAGGTGGAGATCACCCACTCTACTCCAGGAGGGTGAAGGGTGGAACCTCCCCAGAGGCCTCTGAGATCCGTGGGTGTGACTGGGAAGAGCTGCCTGAGGAGGCTGAGCCTTCTCTCCATGGATCTGCCTCTTCAGGGCCATGTATCTCTGGGAAATTGCAGAACATGGAAGTAAGCTTGGAGTGAAAAATGCAGATCCCATAGAGCAACAGATCTTTCCTCTGTATTTTTTGACTCTTCTTTATTCAGGCATCTTCCTTGTGTTATGAAAATGTTTTACAGGTTAGCTCATCCACTTACCTTCTTAGCACTTACCTTTGTGAGGATTTTTAAAGAAAAGGTCCTTTGGTAGTACAGCTACTTCAAAAAGCTTATAGGATGCTCACTGAATACAATAACAAATTTTTCAGTTTATAGCTTTTATAAAGCCTTATATTGTGTGTAAGATGTTGGCTTCTGATGCCACTTTAGCGCTTTAGATAATATAGTTCACTATATTTAAGCACACTACTGGACAGTTTTGCAATATCCAGTTCCATGTTTGGTAAAATGATATGTTACTATATGCAGAAAATAAATATTTTGTCATCATATGAACAATACACTATCATGGAAAAATATACTAATATACAATTATCTAAAACATTTTGTTGTTGTTTTCTTTTGTTTGCTAGTTAGAAGTCCAGTCCCCACCAGGTACAATAGCTGGGTACGTTGTACAAAACTGGGACCCTTTTCTGCCAAAGTTTACTATACAGAACCAAAGTAAAGAAGATGTGCTAAAAATAATTGGCCCATATGCAACCTGTGGCTGTTTTGAAGATGTTGACTTTGAGGTATGTTTTGTACAAGTGTTAACAATTTAAAAGTTTTAGTACTTGAATAATTTTCTCAGATGAGAGGGAGAGTGAGAGATACTTGAAGAAACCCTGAATAGAGTTTTCTGATGAGAACAAAGTGCTTTGCCTTAGTTAAGAATCATAAAGAAATTTTTGGGTTTATCAACTCATTAGCCAAATCAGAAGACTCCAGTGGGTACTGTCTGAAGTTTCAGTATATTGTGAGAAACATACAGATATCTACATAATTGAGAACATACCTGTCCCCTGAGGGGACAGTGGTCCACAGCTAGGAGAATCCAAAAAATACGAGACAGGAAAAACCCCAGAACTCTGTGAAAGAGAGGCAAAATTGGCATAAACTTTCACAATTGCTTTCTCCCACTTTTTTGTCAGCTCTAAAGATGCTGATGTTTCCAAACTTGAGACCCTTTCTTGCGTGCCACTCGTAAAGGGAAATTTGACGCTAATAGAACATCGCAGCCATAATAATAAAAGGAGAACCTGACAGCAATGGCATACTCTGCATGTCAGGACACAGTCATTAATTCTGTGGAGATGTCATCAGTGTGCACTTGATTTGTTTACATTTATGTCTGTTCCTGTTTTTTCTTTGTGCAGGTAAAAGCTCTCAATGAGATGACAACGATTGGCAAAATTTCCAAGTATTGGTCTGGATTTGTCAACAACGTTTTTACCAACACTGCCAACTTTGGGATCCAGGTCCCTGTAGATCTTGATGTGAGGATCAAGGCAGTGATGATTGGTGCTTGTTTCCTCATTGTAAGTGTGCAAGGTGGAGAGGCAGACCCATAGAGATGTGCAGACCAGGGCTGAAGGGGCACTTGGTGTCAGCTGAGAGCTACAGAAGTGCAAGTGCAATGCAAAGCCAAACCTGCAACCTAAAAGATAAATTAACTAAAATCTTTTACATTTTATACCTGCTTTTTTTTTTTATTTGGTTTTTTAATATTCTTAAATTTTTGTTTATTAAGCTGTTTAAATAGTTTTACACATGCAGTTCATATTTTGTATGGCAGGATCAAATCCCAACATACATGTCAAACCTGCCAAAGTCCCCCAAACCCCTTCTTATGTTTGAACAAGTGTATGAACCAAAAAAAAAGTTATGTTGTTTCTAATGGTAATTTTGAACCAATTCAATAGGTCTGTTAAGTGTTGCACGTAAGACATTCATGTCATACGAAAATTCCTACAAAAATTCTCTCATGGAGATAGTCATAAGACTTATATGAGAAGGAGAATACTCAGTGCTAGGGGTAAAGATGAAGTTTAGATGCATCATTTCCAGAATTAGAAATTGGTATTTGCTGTGTAGCTCTTTTGCCAACATAATTGTGTAAACATGAAATGGTTTCAAAATCTTCTGTGATACATCAGAGAATATAAACCAAAATTATAATACTATTTATATTATTCACTGAAAAGTGTTTGCTTTAAAATTCCAACAACAATTCAGAAATTTTGCTTTGACTAGGATAGAAATGGCAGTTAAGATTTTTGGATTGTCCCCTCCAAAACTCCTGTGGCAGTGATAGAAAGTGATTGACTCATATAATGAATTTATGTAACAAAAGCCTACAAGTAAGACTTTTGATAGTAATTGTTGCATTTTTGTGCCTTCTATATCTAATTCAGTTTGTTTATTTGTAGGACTTAATGTTCTTTGAAAACTCTTTGGATGGATTATAACAAGATGACAGAAACAATGAAATATGCAGAATGTGTTTCAGTAGGTAAAAATGAACATAAATTGATCTTCTTGCTTTGAAGACGTGTACATTTCTAATTCTTTTTCATTTTCTTCCAGAAATTGCTTGAGCTTTGGATGTGATTTTGAACTGCAAAAATCCTTGTTCCTTATAGGAAAAGACAGGGGGCTGATGATGATGTTTATTAAAATACGTCTCATGTAAATAATAATTTCCCACTTACATTTTATATGTGCTGTAGCTAAACACATACTTTTCACACAGAGCACAGTTGCTTTGGAACAGTGCTATTCTCTTCTTTCTCTTTTGATGTTCCTGCATGGGAAATCATGAAAGATTAGATGAAGGCTTGCAGCATCACTGATGAAAGTCTATGTTTAGAGAAGCCTTTGATGTTTTGCAAGTGCTGGTACCAGTTACTAACCACAAGAGAGTGTGTTCTGGGGGTTTTGCTTTTTTATAATTTTAGAAGTAATTTTCTGATTTGTTATTTAATTAATAGTAGCAAACTGATATTGAAAGTAACAAATATAAAGACATACCCAATGGGAAGTTCAAGTTGTTATCGGTTTCAGTGAGTTGGAAGAAGAGAAGTTATGTTTGCTAGTAATTAATTTTGTGGCAAAGATTGTTTTAATGAGTGGCAGCCAGAAATTAGGCTTCCAGCCCTAGACTTGGGAATGTAAGATCTATTCTGAAAATCTGGTCCTCCACAATTTCCACTGAAGGCAGGGCATAGATGAAGTTTGAGACATGGTCCTCTGTGTGCTGGAGGCTCACAAATCACTTCCCTTTGTACTAGCCAGTGTTAAGGGTCCTTGCTGCCATCTACTCAGGGCTTTCCTTAAAAGGTTTGTTACTCTTTCTAATATCTGGTGGCTGATAATTTTTCATTCAGACTTGCCTGAGGCCATCCTAGAACAGAATTATTCTTTTCCTTTGGCAAGCTCAAGTATTTTCTATGATGACTGTGCAGAAGGAGTTTTTAGTAGCTCAGCAGTTTTATGTAGCTGCTCATTCCTGCAGTCACACCTCATCGTACTGTTCCCAAACAATTCCACCAACAGGCTTTTGCTAATACAAACTTCCTTTGTGGGAGTGATATATATGCAAGACATAAACAGATTTTTTTGCTGTAGTTGCAAAGGATTTGCTGTATGAACTTGCTTATGCCTCTCAAAAACTCCCTTCAAGAAGCAAACCAGTACTGTAAAATATTGGTGGCAAACCCAATTGCTCTCATAGTCACCAGTCAAGTTTCTAAGGGGAACATTTTACAAATCACTAGAAATGCTGGATTTTTTCTTTTTTTTTTTTTTTTAGTGTCAACCAGTAATTCAATTCTTGCAAACAACCAACACATCAACGGAAAGAGAGGAGATAATGAATAATTCATAAAAATGAAAAGAGCTAAATTTATCAGGTGATTAATTCTCAACAAATATTTAGACTAATTTTAAATTAATGTTCATGGATATGAATTCAAACACAGTGAAGTCAGGAAGTTGCAACTAACGTTCCCATAGTGAAATTAACTCAGGAATGCTTATAGATTTAAACAGTATGTTTTAGATTATATACCACACTTAGGTATTTATACAGATTTACATATGTCTTGAAAATAATTGTGGTTAACAAGCTCTGACAATCATCATTATCTGTTAACCATTTCACTGCTGGCTCTCGCTGTGACTCGTAGCAGTGCAATCAGGCTGCAGGGGCTGGGAACTCACAGGGAAGCACTGCTGCCACCTTCCCCAGGAGGAAGCGCCCCGTGAGCTTCGTGGGCAAGACGCTCCCTCGTGTGGAAATTCAGGAATTTGCAGAGGAATACGGGATGCTTTTTGCTATTCTCGCTAATCTCATACTGGTGTCGTTCTTTTAAATCCAGCTCCTGCACGCCTGACTGTAGACTGACAAAAAGAACCAGATTTTTTCTCTCTCTCTTTAAATCCCTTTGCCATTTTAGACAGAAGTCACAGCTAGTGTAGCCCATAACCTTGGCTCTCGTGCACTGTTGTTGAGCTGTGTGTGTCTGAACACTCGACTGTATCCCGTGCCTTAAGACCAGCAGGATCGCCACCTATCTCCCACTTTTCCCCTGCAGTTCGCAGTCTTCTTGTGGCCCTTAACAAGCCAAAGACGTCTCTAAGAAAATGTGTCCAGACTAATTGAGGCTGGACAAACACAAAATAAGGTTACCAGCAGGGCTGAATTTGGCTGTGAGTATCCATGTATATACCTTGTAGGTTAGCAATATGTGCATATATTTTTTTAATGAATTGTGGCCAGATGATAACACTGGATTTCTCGCATTTAGTGAATTTGTTGCTGTTTTGTGTGTTAATAGGAGGGTTTTTTGCTGTTAATGTGTATGTATATGAGTATGTTTGAATGCCTCTGTTTACACTCAGAGGCAGCTTCTGGGACATACAAGAACAGGCTCATCCCCCGGATAAAACAAGCAGCAGGGCTGGGATAGCTCTTGCTGCTTAGAGCTCCCTCAGGAGCCTGCTTGAGCTCTGTGCCACCCTTCAGAATCCTGGTAGGAACTCAGTGCCAATGCCAGTGCTTTTCCAGCTGGGAGGTCATTCCTCTAAACCACAGCTGCCACTCAAGGACAGGTATCCATCCTCAGCAGAGTTTATGGATTCTGCATGATGTTGCTAAAGAAGAGCCAACATGTTCTAAGATCTTAATAACCTGCAGCTCTAACTAATGACTCGTTCTTATTAATAGCAGTGTGTTTCACGTTATGGGAGCTACAAATGCTCACCTTTCACAGTTCCCCATGGGCTAGGAGTGGCTCCCAAAGGAGAATTCAGAATCTCCTAAAGGGTCACAAGTTTTTTCTGAAGTGAATTCATGTCCTGGATATCATCTAGAAAGAAACATGATTGCTCTAATGAAACAGAAATGTTACCTAATCCAGCCAAGCAAATATATTTGGTCAGTAGCCAAACTGTAAATCTGTGTAGTTCACATTCCTTGTGCTCAGTAGATGGCAGCAACAGCTCATTATGACAGAATTTAGCTTTTTACACGTCTTAAGCTGTACCCAGGATGCCGATTGAAGTTCAGCATACCTTTAACCTCCAATTAAATTCTACTCTTAACTGAAGGATTTTATTTTCTCTGTCTGATTAAACCTTTGCCACACAATACTGGATTATCTTTATTGCCTGCAATTTACTGCTGAATTATTGATTATTTTATGAGATCTGGTCAGCACATGGGCAGAATACAATATACCACAAAGTGAGCTCCTCTGCTCAGCACTCAACCTAGTTTTTGCTCCTGGAGCATCTCTCCAGCTTCTGCAGGTGGACAGAGGAGAAGCCCCAGCCCCAGGACATGCCCCACATTCTGCAGGAACAGAAAGGGTCATGTGTAAAGGAGATTGCTCTGTGTGTGGTGCACCCAGAAAGGTAGAAGATTTCTATGGTGAAAGGTCATGTCATGATGGTCTATCACTACGTGCTGTACTGGGGCAGAGGGATGGAAATCCCCTGTAGTGCCACAAACCCAGGGAACATCAGCACCTAGGGAGGAACTGGTTTGCCCGTGGGAAGATCAAACACTTCCTGTAAGAGAGTGAAAATACAGAATCTCTGTGAGTTCTGAGATTCTTTGGTTGTCTGATAATTTGGTGGGTGCAAAAGTATTTCTCTTCATAGACTTTGCTGTGCGTACTGAAAAAATCTTTTTGTGTCAATTTGGTTATTTGTTTTAGGATTAGACAAACCTGGAAATGATCCAAAATGCACATTTTCTAATAGAGTTGTCTAAGTGAAGCTGTTTGGAAAAAAAAAAAAAGGAAATTTCCTCCTTCTGACCCTCAGTTGTAGTGGTTTCTTTTCAATTAGAGTGGTATGTTCTATGTTCAAATCAGAAATTCTCCTTTAATTCAACCCAAAGAGAATATTGAAGGAAAAATTACCTGCAAGTCATTTCATCAGGACTCATTAACTCGATGTGCTTTTCCACTTTAAGACATTCATTTGAAGGACTTGTTTTTCCCTGTTATAGTCACATTAGGTAAGTGCTCTATTTACATTGCTGATGTTTTGTATCAGAAGAACCCATGCACAACAACCAAATCACAGAAAATCCTGCAAGCTTCTGTTGCAGACATTGTTCTGTGAGAAATACCTGTTTCTATCTAGGAATAACCCTGGGCATTTTCTCTTCCTGCCCTCTCCCTTTTCCCCCCAGATCATAGACTCACAGAATGGTTTGGATTGGAAGAGACCTTAAAGGTCACTTTGTTCCACCTCCATGCCATGGGCAAGGACACTTTTCTCTAGGGCATGTTGCCCACAGCCCTAAAGGAAATATCACAGTGCACGTGTCAAGGTCCAGTATTGCTTCATAAGTCTTTTCTTAGTCATTTATGGATTGCTTGCAGAATCTTGGGTGAATTTTGGACAAGGCTAATGACTGTATTAGTCTTCTAGCCACGTGTCTTTTCTAGACCCTTGAAAAATTATATTTTGCCATCAGGAATTATTTTGGGCTGCTGTCATTATAATGCCCACTTATACCAACAAGGACTGGGATCAGAACAAGGATCACTACTTAAGTAAGTCTATGAGAGCAGCATCTCTTCAATGCTCTGAAAATGCAACAGCTGGGAAAATAAAAGGTTAGCAGAAGCCAGGACAAGTGGCTGAAATGAACAATTTGGTAAATAAATTAATTAAATGCTTCCCTATCAGGATGAGTTTTATCTCTGGTTTTATTGCTTTCAGACTCTCAAGGGCCTGATATAAAAATACAAACTTGCAGAGGAGTGAAATCTCACCAAGAATTAGTGGTGTACAGTGTATTTCATCTTTCTTGACACAGTGGATATTGCCCTCACAAAGTCAGTGCAGTCCCACAATTTGAACACTTTCCTAATTGAGCCTATTAGAAGATCAAAGAGATTTTTTCCTTTTGCTGATCTGCAAGATGGGTCATTCTATGTCTTTTATGTACTGTGGATGCTCACACAGTATTCATCATTGAGATACCAAACCATTATTTGCACTGTTAAAAACACACAGTGTGTGGTGGTTCTGTCCTTGCTGAGGAAAAAGGTTGAAGGGGTGCATTTGCTTTGTGTTTTGCTCAATAACTGCAAGCAGTGAGGGAGGAGAAAGTTTCAGGGTAATTAAATAAGGACAAGAGACACTAAATCTAGGCAGGACTGTAGAGGGAAGCCCTTGTGCAAACAGGCAGGTGTGTCTTTGGCAAATACTATGTTCAATAAGAGCACAGAAACACCAATTGATACGCCAAGATCATCTGTGCCAGCAGGCGTAGCACCTAAATAAAGCACACACGTGTGATCCACAGAAACTTCTGTAAGGGGAAACTATTTGCTTTTAGCTGCAGTGATTGGAACCAGGTGTTTTGCTCATGATTTGTGTTTTATCAACAGATAAAAATTTACCTCCTCCAATGAGTTTATGCTTTGGACTTCTATACAACCTGCTGTTGTCATAAAGAGGTGTGGTTTTATGGCTGGAGAATAAAAAAGATATATACATGACCCAACTAACATACTTATTTAAAACAGTCCCATAAAATGGTTTATCTTGACTCTTGTGGCCTTTTGCAGTTCTCTCCTGCCAGTACTGTGTTTGAGTGGTTTCATTGAACGTGAGGTTTTAGTTGAACTGTCACCACCCTGGGCAAGACCCTTGGCCCTGTCAAAAGGGAAGGGTAAATGATTGTGGATCTTGGGAAGAGGAGGAGTCTGATGGAAACAAATCCCTGCAAAATCAGGGTAACATGAACTAAGGAGAGTATGGGAACCGTATTAGCAGTGGGTGGAGGAGGGCAGAAGGAGAATGAGATATTTCTAAGAGTAAATGAATATTTTCAATCAGAAGTGAAGTCTAATATGGTCTTTACAAATACATTCTCAGTGGAAAAGAATTGTGGATTTTTTGCTACAGAATAAGCACCTGCTTGGTGAAGTCATAATTCTTTACTGCATTGCTGATCCATTCAAGCTATAATGTTCTTTTATCTTGTACTTCAGGAATATAATTGATAAGAGAATATTAAGAGAGAAAAAATACTAAGAAAATCTGCAGAGATGCAAAATGCCTCATGCAGCATTGATGTGCTTAGCACCATATATATTTATTACTACAAATATGTGCTAGCTTTCTTGATGAACTTTTTAATCTAAAACAATTATAATAAACTGGAATAGAAGCCATTCCTGAAGCAGATATATCATTGCAGATGTAGTAAAAAACAAAACCAAACCACAAAAAACAGATGTCCCAGATTTCTCTCTTTTCCCATGATGTCCCAGGAATTAAATTATGTAAATAGCTTTGTTTGGTGTCTCATTTATAAAGCAAAAATGTCATCTTAACTGCAGTCTTGGTTGACATGGTAGGGTTTAGAATTCCAGCACCTCAGTGAAGCCTTAAAACCACAGGGCTTCATTGAAAGCCCAATAAAACAAACATTAGGCTTTGGGTCAGGTCATAAAGCCTTCTGTCAGATCAGTCCAGTGCAACTGTAGACATCTCTAACAGCAAGTATTTTATATTATTAGTTCAGAGAGGATAACTAGAAACGGTGTAAAACATTTGTTGTAAAGCCAAGAAAACGCTGATTAATGCTAATATAGATCTAATTGGGCAGAAATCATATGCCCTGAAATTCCGGGAGAGATCACCGGAAAAGAATCATGGATAATAATTATAAATACCAGAGTGAAATAGACTTTTACTTCAATTTTGAAAATCTGCTTCAGGAATATACTGGTTCCAGAAACTTGCAGAGCCTGCCTGAATAGACTTCATAGGCCACCTTAGCCCACCCAGCTTGCAGAAGCTGCAGGTGCAGGAGGCTGGAGCTCTCAGGATCAGGGGGACCATGGGTCACAAAGCCTGCTCCTGCAGCAGTGCAGGAGCATCTGGGCAGGGCTGGCTCCTGGTGTGTGTCCATGGCACGATGTCCTCTGGCAGCACATGGCAAACCTGTGCTGCCAGAAGCTGCAGCCTGGCCAGGAGTTCCCTCAGCACAGGGAGCAGGGATGCATCCTGCTGCTGCTGCCAGCAGAGACACGGTTAAAGGGGAGAGGAGAAGAGAGCAGAGGGCATCTGTAACAGCCTGATCAGTAACAACCAGCAGCTCAATTACACTAAAAAATTGAATCGCAGATTGGATGGCAAATACAATTTATAAAACCACATGATACAGCAACCAGGGAGAAAAACCTTCTGGGCTGGGAGTAACAAATCTGGCAAAGTTGATTTAGGAAATAATAGGACTAAATGTGAACCTCCTGAAAGCTGTGCTCAGGATTTCTGGGAAATGGCCCTGACCTGAGTGTGAGGCCCACTGCTTTGATGATCAATTTCTTCATGTGTGATTATTCCACATCCCAGGTAATCAGTGTGAGGAAAGAGTTTACAGTACCTGAGACTGGTGACTAGGTCTTAATAGTGAACAGGGTTTATATCTCATGTAAATGTTTTCCATTTTCCTTTTCCTATGTTTTCTCCTCTCCAGCTTCCAAACCTCCCCAAATCCCCCAGCTGTCTGTGTAAGAAGCAGTGCCTGGTGCTGGGCTTCCTCAATTTTCATTCTTAATTGAGCTGTAAATTCACCTCATAAACTCTTGCAGATCTAGTGGTCCTTCTACATTTACAACTTTTTAATTATCTTCTTAATTAACGGAAGCCTCAAGATCCCAGTACATTTTTATCAGATGAGTCTGTTATGAAACACATTAACTTGGACTTCATTGGTTTCAATAACATCCTCCCCTCAGCCTGGTTCTGTGTATCAGTATTGCTCTATTTGTCCTTGTGTTGATGAAAGTGCCAGTGTATATCACAGCACAATCAACACCAGCCTTATTTACAGCTTCTCCTTTATCAGCAGCTCCTGAACGAGCCAAAGGTGCTTAACCAAGAATGTAACATTAAAAAGCATTGTGTTTCATAATGCTGAATTCAAATGTAATGCTAATATCCAAAAGATTAAGATACTATAAATGAAAGCAGATGTGGGCCTGGGTGCTGCATTACATTCTTTGCTGTGCTCAGAGAGAGTTGTGACTGGTGAGCAGGGGCTCCAGAGGATGGGCAAAGGGAGCAGAGGGGACTCCTGCCCTCGAGCCAGAGGTACCTGGTGCACCAAGGCAGAGGGCTGCTGCTTACAGCCTTCCTTGTTTTCTGTTCATTTTCAAAGGGGAATGTCAACTCAAGGCCCGTGGTGTCCTGACATAACTGCTTTATGTGATTCCAGTTCCATAGAGATGTAGCAATGTTGGCTCTAGAGGAGTTTGGCCAGTGAATCCCACCCACACATGGAATGTGTTTGTGAGAAAAGGCACTGGAGAGAGGGAGGGAGGGAGGGAGGGAGAGTTCAATTACCACTAACATATCACTGCTGCTTTATGATTTGGTGTCACCTGCAATAGTGCTTAAATGAAAGAACTTGGCTTTGCAAAAACCTTCAAACTCCTCCTTCTTCCCCCAAAAACCCAAACACAGATAACTGAGCAGCCTGGGAATTCAGAGTGCCAGCTTTGACAGCTTTGAGCTGGATGTCTGCCCAGGATTGGGCATGTGGAATTGTCCTGACTTGATTTTTTGGTCTATTTCATTAATTAGGCTGTTATTATTTATACTTTCAGGAACAAAATCATGCCCAGGAAAATGTTCCCTGTGAGTATCTATTTGCAGTAGCAATATCCCTTTAGCAGAAAACAGGATTTACACAAGCTGCATTTTAAACTGTTGGTACCACAGTTAATCCTAAATGCTGTAAACTGTAATGGCCTATTTCTTTATGTCGAGTTGTTCTTTTCCTCCCAATATCCCATTTTCTGACTGCAAAGCAGCTTATGCCAGTTCATCTACAGTGCTGACATTCAAAACCTTGCATGACTGGCAGCAGTAAAACTTTATTTAGCCGCCTTCTCAGTCTGAGAAAGAAATTGCTGTGGCACAAAAACATTCAGTAGCAAAACCAAATGTGTGGTATTGCCTCCATTGTTGTTCAGCTGTTGTTTACCCCTTGTGCTTGAATATCTTGAGGAAAGACTGATGGTGATGGCTGACAGCTCTCTGCGGGAATGGCTTTTCCTCTGTAAGTGATTATCACGATTGTTAGTGACAGCCCAGGGGGACGTGCTGCTCCTCAAGATACATAAAAATATAAGGAATGATACTTTATGTGGTTTGGAACTCATAATTGTCCACTGATTCTATCTGGATGCTGAATTAACGAAGACATTGCAACACTAAACCCATTTTCACCCAGTTTCCCTCTCAAAGGAAAACCAGACCTCATTTGTTAGACTGCAGGCTTGATGACTGACTTGACAGTGTTAAATGAAATCAAATATATGAACAGTCCTGTTTACAATTTCGCAATTACAAATCTTTAATACAGAGATGATGTGTTAGCTGCTTCTTCTGGCTTCATGAATACTTGTTTTATTAAATTAGTGAAGGCCTAACTACCAAAACAAAAGGAGATCTACACTGAGACTTGGGGGATGTCAGGTGCCTGTCAAATGTTAGCAGGATGGAATCCAGTTCCACATCAAAGAAATACTACTAATACTAATAAGAATACCAATTTATCAACTTTTTAAAATGTTTGGATTTAAACTGCCTTTTATTGCGTGTAAATCATGTCTGTCACACTGGTGGTGGGCTCACACTAGACTCATCATGCTGTATTAAAATGTAGATTTTGCCTATTGGTATATTGCATTATTTGCCTATCTGCTTTCAAAACCACTATTTGGATATAACATGTTGTATAAATGGAAAAAAGGAAAATAACTTACTGATTCTGGATAAGATTCCTTGAATTTGAATAGTTAGGTTGGGGGTAGTCTTCTAAAATCTAAATTCTCCAAGCAAGTTCTACATATTGTGAAAATTGTATCAAGCAATTATTACTTTGTCATCAAAATAAACCTAACTCTGTAATTTCAGTAGGAAAAGTGTAATCACTTTTATTTCCAGAACAGGACATGAGGGGGATCTCTCTGCTAACCCACGCATCACACCTAGAGAACAGAAGAGTTTAAATCTGTGTAACTAATTCACACTCATTACCTTTCCCCAAACTCACACATACAAGCTAAACATTCCCGCCAATTCATCTGCGTACTTAAATCACCTCAGCAGCACTGCTGAGGCCCACAGTCTTTAAGGCTAAGATAACCACTTGCACACATGAATACAGGACTAACCACTGTCAGATAAAGCTAAAGGAATTCACAAGACTTAAACACTATTTGTTATAATTAAAAGTTTTCCCATCATGTGCACAAGTGAAGGACAGGAAACAGCAGAAAAAAATTGTGCCACATGGTTTGGGCTCCAGCTGATGCAGCTCAGTAACTTTTCCTGGCCTGGCACTTAGAGGATTCTTCTTCTTTGTTCCTTCCTTATTTGTCCTCTGCTCCTTCTTTTCCTTTTGTTTTTTCTTTTAATTTATTTCCTGGTAGTCCCCTCAAGTTTGTGCCTCAAACTTCGCATCCTCTGTCTTTTCTATTAAGACAACAACTACTCTAAGCTTATCTTTCTCTGCATCTCCCATGTCTGCTTGCTGTTCCAGGTTTGCTTTCCAGATCACAAACGCTGGAGAAGGGAGTCTTCTGTGGGATTGTGTCCACAGGCACAGAGGGAAAACCTCCCAGCAACCACTTTTATTTCCTCTAGCAGTGCAAACAATGCCATTCCTGAGGTTAAACGCAGTTAAACAGAATTTGAGCTGCACAAAAGCTGTTTGTTCTCAGGTATGGCCCTGAGTGAACTTCCTCCCGTGTCCCCTCACACAGGTGTACTGCCTGAGCACTGAGGGAAAAGGAGCTGCTTAGGGGATGGTGCAAGAAAGATGCGAGCTGCTTTTGTCAAGTCAGCTCCAGGTTACTGGAGACCTCTGAGTGAGAAGAGGGTGGAGGAACTGGTGCCATTTCTGGCGCTGGGCACCACAGGATCAGATGAGGAGGCAATGCCAGGAGCATCAGATGTTAAAGCAGTAGAAAGTAATGTTCTTAACATCCAGGCCATAAGTGACTAAATTACTAGGACCATGGTAATTTTCTTATTTCTCTTGAAACAATTCTAACTTCTTTTCTTAATGTTTTAGGCATTCCCCTGCTGATTAAATCTCACTGGACAAAATAAAAAGGTATTGACCATTTCAACCCCCTGATCCAACAGAAAAGCACTGACAGTCAGTTACAACATCTGTGATCCTAGCTAGATAAGAAAAGAACTGGAACATTATTTGATATGGGAAAGACCTATAAATTACTTTGTATTTTGTGAATCATGGAACCTTTTTTTCTGCCACTGCAGGTGAATACGTTTTTTTCCTACTGATAGATGCCTGAAAGGAAGAGATATGCTGCTATCTTTGTTCTCTGTGCTGGGACAGTTATACTCTCATCTAAGAAATAACATTCATCTCCATGTCAAAAAGTCATGTTTGCTGGGCAATACAATTTGGATTTCAGTGTATAAGTCTGAACCAAGCTAAATATAGCCATGCTATACTCCTGTAAAAAAGAAGGATGGTATCAAAAGCTACCATGTATTTCTAATTTCCCAACCATGTCAAAATAATTCTCTACCTGTTTCTTAAGAGATGTTTAAAACCTATTTCTTGGTGTCTGCTGTTAATCCTCTTAGTGTACTCAGTGCACATGTGTGGGAAAATGCTAGTCAGCTTTAGATTAGATTCTTCTGTACCTGAGGAAACAAGCAAAATATAATCCCCAAATCCCTGTCATATCTGGTGTTCAGGTGAAATCCAGTACAGGGCTAGAATAATAGTTTGGGGTTTTTTTTTGGTTTGGTGTTTTTTTATGGAAAGTTCAATATTGAAATGGAAGTAGAAGACAAAGACTACGGTGTATGTAAAGCTACCAGGTGACCTGCACTTAATAATTTCTGTTTTCTTTATTAAGGCTTCAGATTGAATCCCCAGTCTTGGGTTTCATGCATGCACCAGTTGCTGTGATCAGATTTGTGTGGTTTACATGAAATACAATTTCCTTTGAAGAGGCATATGTGGACACCAGCAGCTCCAATCTGACGTACATGAATGTACAGAAAAGGATGCAGATTTGTTCACCAGAGCTGTTAATCAGGGCATGAGCCAAGTTACTCCAAGTCTTTTGTTTCCCAAGCAATTCATCACTGTGTGTTCTTGTTCCTGTAACTACAAAGTTCACGTAATTATATTTTTCCCCCTGAGGTCCTGCATTATAAGCAAGGTAAAATTGTTCCAAATGCATTTGTTCTCCTTTTAGGGTGGACATAGAACTTGGCGTTATCACCTGTATGTAACCTGATGTCCCTTGACTAAAAAGCAGAAATTAGGTCAATTAATTAATTAATTGATTTTAAAAGGACCGAATCGGCATTAATGCTGATAGAAATGGCAAAAGTAAATGTCGCGAAGAGCAAAGCTGTGGAAATGTCGGCGTTTCTCGGCAGGGCTGGCAGCAGTTCCTGCCCGGAGCCCGGCCCTGCCCTCGCTCCCCGCCCCGCAGCGCTGCGAGTTCCCGAAAGGCACGGGACGGGCACGGGCACGGCGGGACAGCGGGACACAGGGACCGCGGGACACAGGGACCGCGGGACACTGGACACAGCGACAGCGGGACACAGGGACAGCGGGACACAGAGACAGCGGGACACAGGGACAGCAGGATACAGGACAGCGGAGCCGCGGCTTGGGAGCGGTACGTGCGGCTAGTGGGGCTCCAGGCGTCCTTCCCGAGCGGGATTCCTTGCAGGCGCTCCCGTCAGGTATCGCTGGGTTTCCCCACAGGGATGCGTGGTGCCCAGCAGGGCTGTGCCAGGGGCCTGGCGAGGAGAAGCCCCACGTATTCCGGCTGGGGAGTGCGGGTTGAGTTGGAATGTATCCCTTTAGGGGAGTAACTCGTTTGCAAAGGCCGCTTAAGGGGAGGTGCTGATGCTCGGCTGTCCCGGGAGAGCCCCGCTCGAGGGGGGAGGCAGCAGCAGGCTGGTCCTGGCAGCTGCGGTTCTGTCCCCAGCACAGGCGAGCGGCATTAGCGATGATGTGCCCTCGTCCCAGCGAGGCTGAGACCCGGAGTGTGACCTCTGTGTGGCTGCCAGGGGCTGGCACTCCCAGGTGCCGGCATTCCCAGGTCTCAGGATAAAGGCAGTGTAAGGGGAGAGGGTATCCTACTGCATCAGAACAACAAAAAAAAAAAAATTAAAAAAAAAATTCCTTCTCGGAATAATATTTTGTTAACGTTGGACAAAAATAACCTGTTTAATCAGATCAGCTAGATGATTTTTAAGGATACTGTGTCTCCAGCAGTCAAGGCTAAAATCCAGGTAGTGAACAGTCTAATATAATGCAACGTAAAAAAAAAAAAAAAAAAAAAAAAAAAAAAAAAAAAAAAAAAAAAAAAAAAAAGCCACAAAAGGTGAACTAGTTCATGCCTCCTGGCTATTTGACTTCCTGTTTTTCGAATATTGCAACTTCTTGCAAAGGGCCTGGCTTGTTATTTATGTAGTACTGTTTATGCTTGGGAACTTACATTACCATGCTCTGCAGCATTTTAGTGAGTTGGATAAGAAATGAAACTACTTGTCATGCTGGTTAAGAAGTGAAACTACTTGTCACTCTAGTATTCCATTTTTCTGATAAAAAGCAGAAGCCCTATAGTTAATGTAATTATGACATGTCTGAATTACAGCACCTCCAGTGACATGCATCAGGCTAATGGACATGTAGCTGTTTATGTAGTTCTGAAAATGAGAAAGTGACTGAAAAGAAACGTGGACATTCATAAAAAAGGAACTATCTAGGGATGAAATGAGGGCTGAGCTTTGTAAAATCTTTATTGCTTTCTACTATAGAGCGTATCAACCTTTTCCAAATCCAAGATTGTACAGTGGCTTGTGTGTGGTTGTAGGGATGATGAAAAATTCTGGACTACTACAAAGCCTTTCTTTTGAATGAATCATGTGATTCTGTCTCTATTCTCTCTTTACCAAAGGGTTTAGTTGTAATTCTCGGTATTTCACTGAAGTTCATGTAGCTGGAACATCTCACAGTATAAACTGATCTTCTGCTAGTTTTATTCTTCTATAATTTGTGATATTCCTGCATTCATACAGGGACTACATTCCAATCTACCCTATGAGCAGAATCCAATTAAAGTACATGAATCAGGACAGTGGTTTTGTTGGTGAAGTAGAGTTAGTAAAGTAGAAGAAAAAGTATATTAAAAAGGGAATGTTTTAAAAGGTACTGAATCAGCTGCTCTGAATTAGGGTGTTCTGTAGGATTTGGAGAGTGAGCTAGTTCCATGACATCCCACAAGCTTTAGATATTGCCCTGTGAGATCTGCTTTTCCTCGGGGAGTGAAAATCGGGAAGGAATTGCTTTCAGTTTCACTTCCCAGCTTTGAACAACATCTTCATTGAACTGAAGTAGAAGAATCGTAACAGACAAAATATATTGGTCGTTTAACTTAAACTGGATTATTTTTAAAGAACAACTAGGGGTTTTTTTTATTTTAAAGCTTTCAATCCTATTAAAAAGGAGTGCCTGTACCATTCTTTCTTACACTTCCACTTTTGGATCTCCTGACTGTTTTGGATCTGTCTGTAATAGCAATTGCTGCTGTTGTCTTGCTTCACCCATTACCCCAGAGAAAGAAAGAACTCTCAAGGTTTAAGCTGGTATCAGTAAGTGGGGGTTTTTTTTGGTGTTTTGGGTTTGGAGGGTTTATTGTGTGTAGTTGTTTTGTTTCGGATGTTTTGTTGTGGGTTTTTTTTTGTGTGTGTGGGTTTTTTTATTTCCTCTTGGTGACCACCTGTAGTGGTTTTCAGTTCGCCTATTCGAGGTTCTGGCCAAATGCCAGCACATTTACCCAAATTTACCTGATGTTTGCTGTGAGATGAGGATTTGGAGTAGGCAAAGCAGGCTCAAACTTTATAAAGTATAAAGAAACTTTATTAATATACCTAAGACAGAGGGAAAAAAAACAAGGAAAGCCACGACAAACTCCTCAGACCACCCCTACTTTGCCCACCTCTCCGTTTCTTTCTCCCTGACAACACACAAGACAACACTCTGACCTCCAGTCAGTTCACCATCTCAGAAATAGCTCTTGTTTCAGTTAATTTAGGGAGAGAAGTCACTTTTGTTTACACCATGGATTTTCTGTAAGAAAAATACAGTTTTTATGGGTCTTCTGCCTCACCATCAGCCACCGCCTAGAAGAAAGACCAGCTCAATGGTGGATCCCTCCCACACCAGTAGCCTTCCCACAGCCACTATGGTGGGTTATGAACAGTCCATGGGGTACCTTTTTAAGGATGCCCAGTTCAATTGCAGCAACAAAGAAAATCCCTTCTTCTGTGCTGAGCAACACAGATTCTCCTGACAACTCAGGTTCTCGGCATTCCCCCAGGACCAGGGCTCTGGGTCACAGCCTCTCCTCTCTCTTGGTTCAAGTTTCTCATCAGGCTGCACTTATTTCAACACTTACTTGTCTTTACCCACGTATTTCAGTTCACTGGCTGCAATTAGAACCTCACATCCCCCTTCTGGACTATGTCTTCATATATTACAGGAAATTTATTAGCTCAGTCCCCAACCATGGTTCCCCAAAAGAATTTTCAGCTTCACTCTCAAAGCACTTCTCATGCACCTCCCTGTAGGTATCAGTTCTGCTTTCCTCACTGACTGTAAAGTCTCTGCGCTGCACTATGTAGATGTCCTCACTCGTTCCTCTCTCTGTGCAGGGAAGGATGGGTGTCTGTAAGTTTAGTCCAGGCATGGAGAGAGTTAATCTCTGTCTCTCTCTCTCCGGCAGTGTGAGGATCATGTGCTCTTTGCCGGGCTGTTTGAACAGGCCCGAGCTGGATGCCAGACGCTCTCAGAGTCTCTGTGCCTGGCTCTGCGGAGCTGGCTCGGCCTGCTGGGGCCATCTGGGCCCGGGGTGACAGGGCAGAGCCTGGCCCGAGCTGGATGGAGTCCGGCCTGGTCCTTGCCTGGCCCGGAGCAGGGGCCTGGCCCTGTCTCCTGTAGGTGACACACCGGCTGAGCTGGATCTGCTGAAAATTCCAGCCGGTTCCTCCCCCATTCCCGGCTGCAGCGGCATGGTTGCACTAAACCTCCTTTCCCCTCGCCTCCCTCCTTTGGAAGGAGTGGGGGGGACGGGGCCTTACTGGGGAGAGAAGCAGGAGATGCTCCTCTCTACACAGCAGCAGGCCAAAAGAGGAAGAGGCTTGGAGGGTCTCTGCTTATATACGGTTTCTTTTTCTCGAAGGCGGATCAACTTTTTAATTGGTTCACCTACACATCAATCCTTAAACCTACCTAGCTACTGGCTCTGTCTCCCAGGAAGGAAGTTATATCCTTTCCTGCAGCATAGGTCGCTTCCTAGGTTTTGACCCCTCCTGACTAACCCAGGACACCACCCTTTGTTGTCCTGTGAAATACTGGATATTTGGTATATAGTAGTACCACTAGAGAAATGGAATGTCTTAAAGAACTGAGTAGGTAGCATGGCTACATGGCTGCTCCAGGGTTTACCCGAGCAGGTTTTGTGGTCAACATCAATACACTGAACCAGCTGCCCTTAAATTACTGCAGTAAATTGTTCATCTGAATTACAGGATATTTCTGAATGGCTGCACAGTGGATTTTGTCACATCCCAATGCTTTCCTCTGAGTTGAGGATGACTTCAGGGTACTCAAAGCATGAATGCAGGCATAGGAAATTCAGACTTATGTGGTAGTGGAGACGTAGCCTAGAAAGAAGCTGAGATACTTAAGGTTATTTTCCCTTGTGTTTGTAATTTTGCTTTCTCATACAATTTAGAGAGTCAAGTATCTTTTATCAATAATAGAGAACTCTGAATAGCTCTTGTCTGAAGTTATATATTTAAAAAATCATGAGATAAAAATGTTCTTTTGCAGAACAACTACAAGCAGATCTACAGCAATGGAAGGTGAGTAACATATAACCAAAATGTCAACTTTTGCTGACATCAAAGACAGCATATTCAAGCAATATTAGCGTAGCTATTAGCTTACCTTCTAATTATATGAAATATGTATGAATTTTTTAAGCTGAAATTATTTGCATTTTAAAATGGAATATTTTACAGAACATAAAGCTTACATTTTCAGATCCTGATTTCTGATGTTAAGCAAAAATAATAAATAAATTAGTAATCTTGAAATTCATGTTATTTCTGCTTTCAAAATGAAGCTGGTAACTGTTTTAAAATCTATAACCCTCTCCATCTGCTGGTGAGGCATTAGTGTAGTCTGAATATGAAGAAGTTGGAAGTATAGGTTTCATACAGAGGGGAATGGCTCACTGCCATGTTCTGTACTGCAGAGCAGCCTGGCAGTTCCTGGAAATACTTTTAATTCAAACCTCCTCCTAAATATCAATGAAAAAAGACATCTTTGGTCCAGACAGAGTGAACTGACCCTGCTTGAGCAGGGCTTGGACTACAGGGTCTCAGGAGGTCCCTTCCAAGCTATATGATTCTGTGATTCTGTGACATCTCCATGACATCGTGTGCAGTACCTGTCTTTTTTCTGCACTTTAAGGACCAGAACTCCATGGAAGTTTTACTGATGTTTAATGCATGCATTGTTCATAAATACAATCTTGGTGTATATTTTTGCCATACAGAAAACAGCTGCCTAGTTCTATTCTATGTGTACTCTGGAAAAGGAGGCAGTGCTGGGGATATTTCACCCGGGGTGGGAGGAAATGATCCGTATTCAGAGCATATGTTCCATTCTTCCAGGACCTCAACCTGCCACAGCACCTGCAATGCCCTATGGCTCCCCTCAGCAGGTCCCTGGGAATTACCAAGGTGGGTGGCTTGGTTACAGATCTGTGACACCATTAGGAAATGAGCACAGAGAATGTTGGGTTCAAGCGTGATCATCTCCAATTTACTTTTCTGCTATTAATGCTATAGAGTTTCTTTTAATTTTTGCTTTGCTGAAAAGTAATTTCTTTCCTTTTTGGTGCTACATGTTAGTATGTGCTGAACAGTGTTAGGAGTTAAAAATGTCAGGTGTTCCTCAGTGGTCACTGTGGAGAGTTTGCTGGGGAGATTTGCTGAGTGTTACTGATTGAATTAATGTGGGGCAGATTCTTACTGACTATCAGATTTTTAAATTATCATATTACTTCATTATTTCACTTTCTTTTTCTCTAGAAATACAGAAGTGAAGAAAGAATTCTCTTTCTCTTGCAGTTCTGTGTGTCTTCTGTTCCTGTTTCATACTCTGTTGCTGTACTTTGCAGGTGGTTATACCTTACACTTTCCCTCACTTGCTCTCTCCTCTTCTGTCTCATTTTCTGCACTTCAAAATGCAGCCCTCCTGAACAGCCTCTCTCATTCTGGCAATGATTGCTTTCTGAAGAACCAAATCTCAATAAATACCTAACAGTCAGGCTCAGAGCATAAGTCTGAGGTAAAAAGCAAAATGTTTGGCTTCAGTTACTGTGCTGTTCATAAGTTAAAGCTTGTGCATCCCAGGACGAGGCACTCTGAGGTGTGTAAGTACACTTGGCTTTAGCAGGGAATGAGCACTCACTGCTTGTGCCGTAGAAGTTGCAGGAGCATTGTTATTTTGAGTAATTAATTGTGCATGCATTTGCTCGCAATAGCAGTAGGTAGCTTGTGTGCAAAGCCTGTGCTCAGACATAAATGTGATTTTGAATTCCCAAAGGGAGGATTCTTCTCTGGGGTGGGTGATGTGGCCACCTATGAGTTTTAAGCCAGAGCTGTTTATATCACCTGAGGTACTGGCCTGCTTATGGCCACAGCCTGATCTTTCACCTGCAGTGGTCCATGTGTTATAATGTAACATGAAATTTGCTGCTGAGCTGGTGTGGGCTGAAGGTCTGCAAGTTGTCTGGTTTGAAAACTGTAGATGAACTTTGCTGAAAGAATATTTCCTTTCACAAAAGTAGAAGAAAAACTTTGTCTTAAAATTCCTCATTTGCTCAACGGAGAGCTTGTAAATGCCAATGCTTTTCATGTCATTTAAAGTATTCTGTCTTCTCTACTTAGAAATAACCTTCATTTATTTATTTCTGTGTTTTGAACTGGCTGTCTCTATGTGAATGAAATTTCTTCTGTATTCAAGAATGATTCAATTTTTATTTTTTTGGTTTGGTTTTGTCTGAGGTATCAGAACCTCTCACAGCAGTGTAACTCCCTTCATGAAAGTTACTGTATTCATAACTGAAATGTGTAAGGTGTAAGGATCTCCATAGTTCAAAGTAGTGAATAAATTACTCTTTTGAAGATGGATGGGGCAATTTTTTACAACATCTAACTTTCATAACTGTATCTTTCCTACCATGCCAAATGTCACAGGTGCAGTTAACTATGGATTCCAGGCACAGCCCATGGGATTTCCAGGTGGATTTGTTCCACCTGTCCAGAACCAGCCCACCATGGATGGGGCAATGTGGATGCCTATCCCTCCTTCTATTCCCAACTGCCCTCCTGGACTGGAGTACCTCACACAGGTACCTGCACCCTTCCTCCTTCCCCAGAGATGAGGTATTCTGCTCTGAGAAGCAGCCTGAACCCATGAAATAGCTGAATAAAGCATCTGGCTAAGTTGCAGCTGCCTGGGTTGCTGCCTGTGGGCTGCTAAGTGAAGCCTTTTGTAATGTCTGAATGCAGAGATACCTGTTAGAGATGTGGCACTTGTTCATGGAGTGCCTTCCTGCCAAGCAGGATGCTAAAGGAACACAGGGCTGTCATACATCCTTCCCATTTCTGAAGTTACTGTCTGGGAGATTTGGGAAGGTGTATAGAATAAATACCTATAATATGGGCAGCTCTAGCAAACTGGAAGCACTTAATTTTCTACATGATGCTTTCTCCACACCTCTTAATATTGTTGGTAGAGGTGCCAGTCAGATTTCACAGTGTAGAGAATGCTAATAGCAAAATAGGAATTGTTTCCACATTACTGAATATGTCTTTGTACTGTAAAATATGGTTCATCTCAGCACTGGAAGGATTAATACTGATGTATTGTTGCCATTTTTGCAAAGTGCTAAAAAAAAAACCAACAACAACAACAACAAAAAAGACAAACACTGTTGAGGAGAGGCTGATTTTCCCCGGAATTTTTCTCAGAGCTGAGCAGTAGCTGAGCTTCTAAAATATCTCCATTTCCTGCCTTTGTGTGTATGGAGTCTCTGGGATATGATGTCAGACACTGTCAGGCTGGGTCCTGAAAGGAGCACAGGCATGTTAGCCCTGTGTGCTTGTAACCACACCAGTCTGGGTTCAGCTCTCCCCATCAGCTCCAGTGCTCTGGAACACTCTTCTAAACTGGCAGAGGACAGGACAAGGAGGGGAGTGAGCTATTTCCTTAGCTTAATTGGTAGAAAATCTGCCTCTACACAATGTATTGATCCATGCATTTTTATTCTAAAATGAAACAGCAGCGGTTCTTAAAACTACATTTTTTCTTAGTTGCAACTTATTAACTGTTTATTCTGTTTAATTTTTCAACCATGAGCAGATTGACCAGATATTAATCCATCAGCAAATTGAACTTCTTGAGAGTAAGTAAGAAGTATCTAAATCTAATAATCCCAAGAACAGTAAAGTTTAGACTTCTTTTGACACTATGTTTTTAAGGTGGTTACCACCTTTGACTTTCTTGTATTACCTGTCTCAGTTCTGGAAGAAGTCATGAAGAAGGGGAGGAGAGGAAGGAGAAAATAGGAGGATTTTCAGCAGGTTCTATGTCTCAAAAGATACACATCAATGCAACTGAATAATCTCGGTTATAGATTCTGTAGTTAATATATAGCTAGTTATAGATGAAGTCACACATTTCCAGTGTTACTTGTTGACAGTGATTTCTACTTTCCTCTCTTCCTTACTTAAAGATCTTGTTTTCTGTCCCGTTATATCCCACCTAATTCCATGGACTGGCATGTGGCTTTGATCCTGTTTACAGACAATCCTGCTGTTTGAGCAAACTGAATGGTTTTTCTTCTGTTCCCCTCATTCTGTGCTTTAAGAATATCCAAGTTGTATTATCAGTGTCTTTCCAACAGAAGGAATAAAATGGACCATACATCCCACCTGACCCCTAATGCTGCTGCTGTATTTTTCTTTCTGGTTCTTTCTAAAACTTAAAAGAGTGATTTCATTTGTTGTAGAAATTAATTAAAATTTCTGTCCTGTCTCTTGTTGCTTTTGATGTGTGCTGCAGTAAATCTGGACTGAGAGGGTTTTTTGTGGCTTTCTCATTCTGAATGTTTTTGTGCCCTTTTCAGGCTTCACCCCCAAATTCACAACTCTCCTTAACTCTCATCCATTCAGTTCTTCCCTGCTGTGTTATTGGTGATGGTGGTGCTTGCTCGGCAGCAGGTGTGGTCCCCTCCGGTGGGGGGACACTGGGGACTGATGAGAATCTCCATTTCTTTCCACATGTCCTTGTTCATGGTGGCTTCTTCACTCCAAACTTCTCTGTCAGGTTTCGCTGCTGGAGGGTCCTTTCCTGTAATTTCCCTTTGCCAGTAGCTGCCTCTGGCAGACTTTGCCTTCCCAAAGGGCAACTGGAGAGTTAGCAGGGAGTGTCTGACCAGGCACTCCTAGAAATTTAGCAAGCCTTTTTCCCATTTTCCAGTTCTGACTGGCTTTGAAACAAGCAACAAATACGAACTGAAGAATGCACTGGGGCAAAGGGTGTACTTTGCAGCAGAGGACACTGACTGCCTCACCAGGAACTGCTGTGGGCCAGCACGGCCCTTCAGCATCCGGATTATTGACAACCTGGGCCGCGAGGTGATAACGCTGCAGAGACCCCTCCGGTGCGCCTCATGCTGCTTCCCCTGCTGTTTGCAGGAGGTGAGTGGCTGCCTCTCACTGCCTTCCTTCTTGTGGGACAGGGACCTCCTGTGTGGTTTTAAGGTGGGGCTGTCTTGAACCCAGAATCAGGAGGTGAGGTGAAACGAGTCAGGGTTTTCCAGTAAGGTGTGGGAAGAGAGATCTGTGAGATCTGTGCATGGGGTTCTTGGTGTGGGAAGAAGTGAGTGTGCTGCAGCACTTAGATGCACTGGCCAATTCTGATTGTGGTAAGGAAAAATCTGATTGAATAGCATGTCAGGGAACTTCTGACTGGTGCTGAAATCTGCACTGGGGATGGACTTTGTATGGAAGAGTAAGGCAACGGCTTTCATAAAATAACTGCTGGAGTTTTCATTTTACATCTCTGTGTATAGTGACATTCAACTCAGGAGATCGTGAGGTTTTTTAAATATTAACATAATTCTGGAATGATGCAACTTCTGAAACTCTAAGTCTGAGCCTATTCAGAGCTCCTGCTGAGGCATTTGTAGTAGCTGCACCCTATAATGCCTTCACTGAATGCTTTGGGAATGTTTGCTGCCTTTCTTTCACTGGACTTTGATCTTTATATTGTAGATACATAGTTTGTGTGCTCCAGAGCCTGAGGAGTCTCTTACTGTTTTCTTGAAGGCAAAAGCTGAATAAGAGGTCTGCAATCTGAGTGGTCTTCTGAAAACACGCACAGCAAAATGCTTTGTAAGGCCAGATTGTTGTGGAAAAATAGGTTGTGTTTCATTTGTGTGCTGGTGTGGGTTTTGTCTCACAAGCATACAGAAGCATGATCATTCACTTGGAGGTTTTCTCTTTCCCATGAAGCTGGAAGTCCAGGCACCTCCAGGAAGAACAGTTGGTTATGTTATCCAGAACTGGCACCCCTACCTGCCAAAGTTTACCATTCAAGATGAGACAAGAACAGATGTACTGAAAATTACTGGCCCATGTATTGTGTGCAGGTGTTGTGAGGACGTTAATTTTGAGGTAAAAATTGTTTGCATGTATCTGTTTTCAGACACTAGTTTGATACTAGTTTGTTGCTCTACTTACTTCCTATCAACTGAACTGTAGTATATATTAAGTAATTGCTTCATCATCTTTTAATGCTGGTATAATCGAATTGTTTCTCTAGATACCTAAATTACTCTAGATAAACCAGACAAACTTCCAGAAATTACATATTAAAGCCACTCATCAGTGATCACTGAGCAGAATTCCCTGTGGCTGCACACAAATCACTTAATTGAAATATTTAGCAGCAAAATTTTTTTGAATCTTTTATGTCAGGCTCTAAGAAAAATATAATCAGCTGTATCAGGTATTTATTAAAATTACTTCCTACAACTACTTATTTAATCATCCAATAATCATTCAGTGAACTAGTAAGTTAAGATAATTTAAACCTGAAATATAGAGTTGAATGCCTGAAGAGTTACAACTTTTCTTTTAAAATAATACTGATTAATGCAACATTGTTTTTGTGGATATTAAGTAAAAGATAAACCAGGCTACAATTTAATGTTTAAAATAATGTTGCAAATGGTTACTACAGCAAATTAAAATAATTTTATTTTGGAAACTAGTCTTCCACATGACCCAGAAGACTGGATCTAACTTTAGAAAATGTAATATTGCCAGAGGGCTAATCTGTGCTTTTGAACAGAAGAATGTAATTTGTTTAATTTTCACTTGAGCAGTTCCCGGTACATGGCAGGAGAAACTAATTCATTCTGGGCTAAAGGACACCACTTCCAGCAGAGTGTGTGCATGTGGTTGCTGTATCCCAGCACCAGCAAGGGATTGAATTTCCCAGTCAGATTCAGAATCAAGTTCATGGCTCTAATACTTAAGACCAACTTTCTGATAGTCTGATTGAGTTTTGGTACAAACACTTGCACTCAATAACTCTACTAATTTAAATAACTATCTGAAGCTTTTAAAAGGATCTATTCCAAAATGGATTTGGTAATATTATGAATGACAGGTTTGATGATGCTTTTTTAAATTTTATGTTAAACTATAGGTGATGTCTTTGGATGAGACTTCTGCTGTTGGGAGGATTTCTAAGCAATGGACTGGGATTGTGCGGGAAATGTTTACGGACACAGATAACTTTGGAATCTCATTCCCAATGGACCTGGATGTGAAAATGAAAGCTGTCATGATTGGTGCTTGCTTCCTTATCGTAAGTCTGTCATTCACTAATACATGAATATAAACTAACTTTTTCATCTCCATGTTTAAATTGTGATGGTAAAGGAGTCGATTTTGAGCTCCTTCAAGTGGATGAAGCTTGTGAGCTTCCGTGTGTAAAACTGACCACAAAAGGCAGCACAGAGTTATTTTAGACAATAAGCTTATTCTAGACTATATGAAGTGCTAATTGTATTTAAGAAGAGTTTCATATTTGGTGGGATTGAAAAAGGGAAGACTTCTTAGAGACTCATTAGCAGAGAAAAGCAAGTTTATGGATGGTGAAACTAGAAAAATACAGATTAGCAATAGCCAAGAGAGCCATCCAAAGCCAGAGCAGCCCGCTGGGCTGGTGAACAGCTGAATGCTGCAGCTACTGCCTCCCAACTCTCCTTGGATGCATGTGAAGCATTGAGTTGAGCAGGATTAATACTCTCAGAGCAGTAATTTCCAAATGGAGGGACTACTGTGAAGGCCAAGATCATTGAACTTGTTAGAGCACTTCTCAGTTGCACTCAGACTGTCAGTAGTGCAGTGCAGCTCACTTTCCTCTTTGAGAACAGTGTGCAACACACTCTGTTTCCACCTAGCAGTACAATTCTGCATCAAGGCACCATTTCAAAACATGCCCTCCTTCTGTGCTGGCTGGGCTGCTGAGGGGTGTGTGAAACACCCTGAGTTTGGAAAGGTCTCACCAGCCTCTGACAGCCCTGTGCATGAACAAGACTTTGTTCAGCTGGGTGTGTTCCTGTGCTACCGAGTGCAGCATTAGCGAGTGTGAGCAACCCGGGCTTTCAGGCACAGAAATGGGGCCCCCACTGGTAAACTAAAAACAGTCATTATTGTGATGGACTGCAGTCTGAGGTAAAATGAGAGGGAATGAGCCAGACTGAACAAAGTCAGGGCAGAAATCCTGAGTAAAAGAAGGATAGCTTTAGCTAGTGATAGATTAAAAGTTTCCATGTTGGTCTTTCACTATCATTCTGTCACTGTGGATGTCCCATTCTGAGAAACCCAGGTGGTGAGGGCTTGGCAAATGTGCTCCAACTTCTTCTCACCCTTTGAGGTATCTTAGAGGAGCGTGTACGTCTTGCAATGTAGCCAGGGGATTTTTGAACTAAGAACCACATTTAAGAATTATTTGTTTTGTTTGCTATTTTTTTAATCCCTTTAGGACTTCATGTTTTTTGAGTACAGTGGGTAATTAAGCATCAGCGAGCAGGAGTTTGGTAGTGAAATCTAGATGTTCTGTATGGAAGAAAGAAGAACGTGGATCTCCCAACTTTCCAATTAATTGCAGAGCTCCAGAAGAATATGAGAAATGTACATGTTATAGTTATATTTCTATAAGCTAAAAGCTGTATGGTCTTTTTTTTTTTTTAATCTGGTGAAATAATTTGTAATATTCAAATAAGGACTCTTTATCTGTACAGATCAATACTGTGATTTAGAGAAATACAAAGCAACCTTTTTTTCCCCCAAGAACTCTGTAATTTTGAAGTTACTAATTATACTAGTTATTTGTAACTACTATAATAATACTTTGATTCCTAAAAAAGAGGATGCTTCTGTATTCCATATTGGTACTAACCTAAGCTCAATAAAGACATACTGATGTTTTCCTGGGTATTCTTCTTTGGTAGTTTTGCCTTGGTGCTCACATTCTGTTGTTTCCATCTTCCTATCAAATACATCAAATACATACATTCAGAGCAAAGTAATGCATTTGGACAGAACTATCTGAAAGCAGTGTAAAATTTTATTACTCTGGTGTGCTGGGTCTGTCCTGAGCTGGAGTTCATTTCCCCCAGCAGCTCTCCCAGAGCTGTGCTTTGCGCTGGGAGCTGGAAGGGTGTTGGTACCTCAGCAGTGTTTTGGCTGCAGCTGAGCAGGGCTGGCACAGCAGCAGCAATGCCTCTCCAGCATTCCCCACCTGCCTGGAGTAGGCTGGACATGGCCGAGGTCCTGGGAGGGGACACACCCAGGCCAGCTGACCCAAACTGACTGTAGGGACATTCCATAACATATGACATCAGCTTGGATAGAAAAGATAAGAAAAGGAGGAGGAAGGCAGTGCATTCATTTTTTACAGTGTTTGCCTCCCAAACAATCACTTCCATGCTGAAGCCCTGCTTCTCAGGAAGTGGCTGGACATTTCCTGCTGGTGGGAAGTAGAGAATAAATTTTTTCTTGTTTTTACTCTTTGTTTGCGCACACACAAACTTTTGCTTTTGTTTTAGTAAACTGCCTTATATCAACCTACAAACTTTTTTCTGTCTTATAGTATTATATCTCCCCTGTCCCTCTGGGCAGGGGAGGGATAGAGCAGGGGCATCTGGCACCCAGCCAAGGTCAACTCACCACATCCAGTGATCAGTATGTTGTCAAATATGCTTTCTCCTAAGCCTGACCTAATTTCCTAATTTGGGCTGTTTTGAAACTTAAGGCTTGTATGTTCCTCAACAGAAGTGTAGAGGCGACAGGAAATAAAACTGTCTGTGCCTGCTTCTGTTTAATAAACCTTCAGTAATTGCCTTGTGCATGAGTGTGACCTGAGGCAAGGAAAAACCGGTTTGTAACTTCTCAGTTTCTCCAGTCCTCTTTGCTCCTCACTTAGTCCATGCTTTTCACAGATTGTGAGTCTGTCTGTTGTTTTGAGGGCACTGAGTAAACAGAACAAGTGTTCTGAGTAAACAGAACAGTTTCAGTGCAAAAGCAGACACATGAAATGTGTCAATTTCTTAGCGTTTATAGCTTTATTTAAATTATTTAAATATTTTATTTAAATGTTCAAGCAATGGATAAGTTGCAATTCCTTCCCCCAGCATACAATCCTATGCACAGAATGGTTCTTGGGATCCAGTTATGGGGAGAAGTCCTTGCCAATATTTTCAATTGCATTCTAATCCTGCTAGAGTCCTTTAGTTCAGTATTTTCAATTCATTGGTTGTTCCTGGCCAGTCAAAAAACAGAGGACAAGAGAAATGCCATTGCTGCTGTGTACCTGGATTCTGTTTGGTGCTGGAAGAATTGTGCAAATTTGGGACAACAGTCCAGACTGTTTTGAAAGTCTTTAATTGTTTATTATTCCTTGTTAAATTAGCTTCTGCTGCTAAAGTTCCTTGTATATGGACTTGCTGGAGGTGCATTTTTGATTCATCAGCACCATTCTTTTGAATTAATTTAATAGTATTATTTAAAAAATATTTTGTGCTTTGTTGACCCTCTATTAATGAGATACCAGAAATCCAATCTTGCTAAAATCTGCTAAAATTTTCTTATTGTTTGAATTAGGAGTAGAAGCTACATGTATTAGAAACCAGACCTGTCCTCTAGGGATTCTCATGGCTAAGTCCATCATTATTATTTTCCCTACAAGGAGTGGCACACAGCTTCAGTTCTGCCTGTAGCTCTGAAGTCCAAGGCTCAAGCAAGTTTGATCCCTTCACTTTAGCAGTTACTCAATGTGGTAGTTTGAAAAACAAATCAGTGAGAGGCTCAAAGTCAGAACTACAATTTAATAGGAAAAAAAAATGTAGTAATACAAAAAAAAAGAAACCACTGACAGAGTCAGAATACAACCTGACACCCTGTCGGTCAGGGTGTTGGTAGTAATCCACTTAGAAGGTGGTTGCAGTCCTCTGGGAGTGATAGATGCGCTTCTGTTGAAGCAATGATCCTGTGAAAGGTGTAGTTCTCCTCTGAAGGTCCAGTGGTGGTGTAGAAGGGTCTGGTCTTCCTCAGGGAATCCCGTGGAAAAAGCTGCCTATGGTGCTTCAGATCTGAGTTTATATGCAGATCGGGATACATTGGCTCTTCCCCTTGGGCCGGACATCTCACAATGGGATGATGAGTCACTATCTGCACTATGTTTGGGGTGAGTGAAATGCCCATCTGGCCCTAACGACTGGCCCATTAGCACACTATTCTGCAGCCATCAGGAACACTGCCACGCCCAGCCCCCAACATCCCACGAAGATGGTGATAGAATACATACCATTGTAACCTAAGACACTCAAATATTCCATGAACATTGTTTGGGAGGTATTTGAAAATGCCTCTTTACTTCCATAGCAAGTGCTACACAGAATTTAAATTTACAGTTTGCATTAGAGTGAGGTCTGTGGCTGTTTGAGGAATGGAAGGAATAATATTTTGCAAGTAGTCAAAACAGGGATACCTTTGCCTTTGGTGAAATCATAAATTTGTATCATAAATTCATCTGCTGACACTAAACTGGGGAGTGTATGCAAATTTCGGTGAGGTATTAGGAGGTTGGGCTAATAGGACACAACCAGGAGACTGTTTTCATTCCTCCAAATAATTAAAATTTTTCATTCAAAAATTTTTTTTTAGTTATTAATGTTATGTCCTGGAAGCACTATTGTTCTAATAACCTTGCATACAAAATTGCATAGAAAAATTAATGTACATCTCTGTAGAGCACTACAGGAAGAATGGGAGAATGCAAATGGTTAAGAATGATCAAATTCACATCAAGATGTGTAGGAAAACAATGTTGCAACTCTTGTATTCTAAGGAGACTTACAGTTGCAAGCAGTAACAATTACGTGAAGCTTAATCAAAGCAAAGATATCTGTGCTTACACACAGGTTTCTCAAATACAGTGAAATCCAACAGGGAAGTTGTGTAAGTTTTGCTGTTACCCATTTAGATTTTTTGATTTTGTGCTGCTCAAGTTTAGTGGTCAAATTGCTGCAGTTTATTCCTTTACCACATATTTAGCAAAATTAGTAAATAAGGTGAAAATTCAGATAACCTGAGAGAATAAATGAATCCAGCTACGGAGTAAGAAGTGGCAGCTAAGCATCTTAAATCTTGCCAGAATTGCGGTAAGAACTGGAAAGAAGTTCTACAACCTCAGATCATAAAACAACAGAGAGAGCTTTGGGCTGGAGGAACTTTCCATCAGCTGGGTAACTGGATAACTCTGACACTGGTTACACAGCTCATAAACTTTTGTCTTGTGAAACGGTTCACACTTCTCTCATGAAGGTAAAAATACTGCATGGGAAGTCCTAGCTAAAGCTGTCAAGGGGTGACTCTTTAGTTAACCAAACAATATCTTATTGCCTTTGTCATCTCACTTCTTTTCTGATGCTATTTAATTGAAAAATGGTTAGTCCTTAAATTTTTCAAGAACTTCTGGAGACTTGCTCATTTCTGAAACTGTGTTAAATGAAGAATAAATCATTCTTTGAGCTGTCTTTTTTTCATTTTGAAAGAATCATAACAGCATTCATATTTAATAAATCACCAGAGTCCAGAACTCTCCACTCTTCATCCTTCAGACAATAAGCAATACAATGATTTAACCCCCTCTCCATAAATCCAGGCTTTGTAAAGCCTTAGAAGATTTCCAGCATGCCGTCTGTTATTCAATAGCATCTCAGTGAGATTGAGCTGTTACATAAAACCTTTACAGAGTGAGATTTGCAGATGGATTTCTCTAGTTCTGTTAATGACCTTTCCATCTGTGCCATCCTGCTAAGTTTTTCATCTCCAGCTGCACAGAAGATGCAGTCACTTAATAAAACCTTAGGGTCTATATAGCACACAGAACCATAATTTATATGATGTTTCTCAGTAGAAAAGCATAACTAATTCCACTTTCCAGAAAACAAAGTTATAAGTGTTAAAAAAAGTGATTTTCTCCTTAAGTCATAAGCAAGATTGGGTTTTTGCTCATAACCTTGCTAGTTGGAAAAGAGAAGGAGCATTGTTTCATAGTACATTGTATCACAGTTTGCCTTTTAAAAACATTGTATTTCATATCTGCAAAGTTCATAAAAAGGTCTCCTTGGGTCTTTTTGCTTACCCAAGGACAACCCTTACATCCCTCATGTACCTCGTGTTGGTTTTACCAACAAGAATAGCTTTGGCCAAAAGCTGACATTGGGAGCAGGACTGCACAGCAAAAGGTGAGTCAGGGAAGGAGAAAACAGATCTTTTTCCTGAACTAAATTTAGCTCCTGCTACCGTTCTTGGGAAATGCACAGGATAATAAAGAAAATAAAATCTTTGTTCAAGGGAATTTATTGTAAAATTGTGTAATCCAAATGTTTCACTGCTAATGGCCATTGTATGATATGGATGTTGATAATTTGTGAGAGGAAATGGTAAAAGCATGATTCAGGGAAGACGTTGCGAAACCAGAGAAACTTGAAGAGAGCCTCTCACAACCAGGGCAAGGAAACAGCTATGGGTTGCATGGAGGGGAAACCACCACTCCACCACAGGATGTAGAAACCATGTCAAGCAAGAAGAAATCATGTGGTTTGATCTTAATATTAGTGAGGTAGGAGATAAAAATGTGTAAGAACCTCAGAGAAAATAGCAAGAGGTCAGAGGGAGATTCTCTCTTTAACAAAGGACAAGTACAGCTCTCCCAAGGTGGAGGGAAGAGCCCAGCTGGTGGAATTCTGTTGAGATGGATCAGGGCTCTACATGCACTTTCATGATATATATATTTATACATGCCATGTTTATGTGCTGGGGGTTTAGTAGCTCCCTGTCACTATTCACAAGGAGACTTCCAAACATCACTGATTTTCTTCTGGAGAGAATTCATCTTCTGATGTGTATCCATATTGGACCTACCACTTAGGCTTAGTTTATTTAAAATTTTAACCTGATAATATTATATTATTAAAGACAGCACTGAGGAGAAAATATCCATGAAAACATTGCAGTATACCAAAGAGGAAGAAGAGATGAAAACAGGGACATACAATGACTGTGCCTCTTATTTTTCGATGGGTGGCAGTGTTAGCATAGAAATTATCTTTCATTGCTTGAACCTGGCTCTGAGATCCTGGCGGTTTCCTTAGGTGTCATTCTCATTTTCTCAGTGGAGGAATTTCAGATTACACTATCTCCAAAGTATGAATTCCCTACATAAGTGTGGAAAGCTAGATGTGTCTTTCCCACCAAAGCAGCAAAATCCTAAGCTTCAAATGCAATTACATACCACTAGAAAAATTAAAAAATGTGCATGTGTATGTTAAACCATGATTGATTTAAAATACTTACACAAAATACTGTGTAATATCCTTAAAGTTGCATTAGGCTTGGTAAATGGTATAATTTGGAATTGGACTATGATTTCTGACAGAATTTACTACATAAAGCAAAAAGTTATTAATATATCACAGCAGGGTCTATCAAAGCGAAGAGGCTGATTTCATTGCTGGTTTAATGCCACTGATTTATGTCTATGGTGCTTTGAGCCCCCTAGACAGGAGATAGCTTCAGTGTGAGTGGCTGTGACTGCCAGCCCCCCCGGCTTTGGCTTTGTTTTTCTCCGTCTCTCTCCTCTCTCCCTTCTTTTTTTTTTTTTTTTTTTTTTTTTTTTTTTTTTTTTTTTTTTTTGTTAAATTTAAACTCGCTGCTTATGCCTCAGCTGGTTTAACCTTTAGCTGGCCTAGTTATTGAACCAGGGCAGCTGGTAGCATCTGAGGCAGTCGATATTTCTCCTTTGTTGCTTGCCTTTTCCAAGGAGCAGACAGACACTGGTGGGAGGCTGGGCTGCAGGCGCAGAGCTGTGAGCACCAGGACCTCGCAGCTCCTGCTGTCCCCGCCCCTGATGCACAGCCACCGTCAGTCCCTGAGGGCAAATGCATGCCAAAACCAAATGGGGGAGTGGGCTGGTGCAGCTCAGGTACCACTGGCCAGGAGCCTCCAGTTCTTGATTCATGTGCTGCAGAGGGGGAGTGGCGGGGAGATGTTCAGCTACAGGGAAATTCCCATGCAGCTCTACATCACCACCTCGAGGAGCGTGGACAAAGGTGTATTTCAAAGGTAAGTGTTCAAACTCCGCCTGCCTGTGAAGCTGGGAGGCAGTGCTGGCACCGTGGTGATTCACTTGAGCTGGCAGGAGCCTCAGGAGCGAGCTGTGGGCAGCAAATGCTGCGTGGAAACTCCCAGGCTGACTGGGGTTTGTGCTGAAAGCTATAATTAAAGCTATTCATAAGAAGAGAAGTATAAACAAAAGGTAACTTGCTAATTTAAATGACCCAGTCATGTTTTGACCCTGAAGACACTGAAGACTTTGGGGCTGCTTTGACTTTGTGGTTTACAGCAGCGTTTTGCTGGTATTGTGTGTGACCAGCACATCAGTACAATAGTGTTCTCTAGTTGAGGTCCTGGCTGCACGTTCCTTCTCTGAAGTGTAGTCCCTCCTGTGTAAGTGTACAGTTCCTCCTGAATGTTGGGATTTTTTTGGCACAATTTGAACAGCACAACCTCCCAAGGTATCTGACCTTGCACAAGCATTTCTTTGTGTTGGTCTGGTTTGTGTTTAGTTATACCCTGCTGTACAACTGAGCTGTCAGGTACATCATCAAGGAGCTCCCTCCAGCAGTCTTTACATGCTGTAAGTTGTTCCTTGGGTTCTTTATGACCTTTCCCAAGCTCAGACAATATTTCAGCTCAGGTTCAGCCTCCTGCTCTTACTGTGGCTCTCTCCAGCCAGGCATAACTACATGGAGCAACACTTGCCATGGGGAATTTGAACAAAATGAATCCTAACACTGCAAGAGTGTGTATGTTTGCCAAAGACCTACACATTAGCACCTAAATCCTGTCTTCCTTTGCTCCTGCAGCCAATCTTGCTTTTTAACTTGTATAACTTTTTTAAACTTGTTTTTTTTATCCCACTGCATGTGGCTGTATGAGGGGACCGAGGCACACTGCTTTATTGTCTCGTTTTTCTGAGAGCAGAATTTGTGGCTCGTGGAAAATATAGGTCTTTCAGAAGACTGAGGCTAAGCTTGCATACACTGTTTATGCCTGTGTTCTGCTTGGTGCCAGATTGGGACAGAAAAGAAATACAAGCAAAGTTATTCAACACAGACAAGGGCTCACTGTGCCCTGTCCATTCCACTGAGCAAACTTTGAAAGGGCTATTAGAGGTGGTAAGCTAATATTAAAATGCACCAAGAATTAAAGCCAGCCACTGAAATGAACAAGAACTTACCTATGTGTTGCAAAACATAGGAAAAAAAAAAAGGAAAAGAGAATTAATTAATGTGGTAGTGGTAGAAAAGAGAGCAAGACAGAGGAAGGCAAAATCTGTTGAATAAATCAACTAAATTTTTGTACATTATTTGTGCTCCATTTATGGTGTTCAACTTTTTAAGCAATATGCCTAGCTGAAGGAAATATTTGTGCAAAATTGCATATTAATGAAAAGGAATGAAAAATAAATTTTAAAAAGTATCAGTGGTTATGCATGCTCTAAGGAAGCTACTATGGTGTGATGCCAGAATAAAACACCAACTAATCAGCGCCTCTTAAGCTGCAAAAATGAAACTTTTGCAGCAAATTGTTTTTCCTGAGGATTTGCACTTCAGTAATTATGTGGTGAAATTTAGCAAAAGCCCTCACTATCAGATAAACTCAAGCCAAATTTGCAGAGAGAATTATGCACAAGTGAAGTTTTTATCTTTTCAGAAGGAGGTAATGAGGTGTAAACATCAACAAAACATGTTTGACTTCAAAATCCTTTGAGCCAAACTGGGCAGAGTCAAAGCAAGGAGTTACCTGGTCCAGAGAGCACCTAACACCACTGCTAAATCTCTGCATCCCAGTTCAGATCCAGAGCAGTATTTCTATCTAGGTACAGATTGGGGGATTTTTCACTAATCTACATTTATGATTAGAATTTGACTATTTAAAAATTCAAATTTACCTGCTGACAAAGGGAAAAAGTGTGAGAATGAGGCTAAAAATATCAGGGCTTGAAATCTCAGCATATTCAAGCTGCAGTCTGGAGTGACTGGATAAAAGTGCATGATGAGAGCTTTCCTTGGAGGTGTGCTGCCTGATTACAGGTAAAAATTGGAAAACTGTTGCAATTCCTGAAGCTTCATTTCTTCCCTGAGACTGTTACCTTCCACCCCAGGTAACTCCTGAGCTGTCTCACTGCAATTCATTTTGATTCAGGTGCTTTTTCTCTGCCTAGGAGGAAGAATAAGGCATTTCCACCCAGGCTGCAACAAGAGATGCTGTCTGTCCTTTTGCTGCTGAGGTAAATCTGTATTGATAAAGTATTTGCAAATGCCTTCCTACAAACTCCCACAGCAATTCCACTAATAGCTGATGGCTGTTAGCAGGCTGTCAACATGGCATCAACAGTTTACTCTGCTGAGGACCAAAATGTTTTAATCTAACACATGTTCTTTTTTGGTTGCAATATGAGTGTATGTAAGAGAAATGCAGTGAGTGTGACATTCTGGTCAGAACACCTGATCAAGTGTCTCTTCTTGTGCTAAAATATAAGAATATATGGAGAAACAAAGCACATTTGCTTTCTGAATCTTTGCTTACTGCCAAATATTTTCCAGTGGGTTATGGGGAGACCACATCACAGAGACATGTTACTTCCTTGCTCTCATCCACCCACCATCTAAATTAGGTGTTTTATAAATATTTAATCAGCAAAGTATCAAGGTCCTTGCCCAGTCATGCTCTCTGGTTATGGAGCCCCAAAATGATGGGAATCACAGGCTGAAGTTTGCGTGGAGTTAGAAGTGAATGGACAAATTCAGAATGAAGCCTCCTCCATAATGACAGACTGATAAATCACGTCTGTTTTCCTCTACAATACAAGGAGAGAAAAAGCAAAAGAATGACCTAATTTAGTCATGGAGATGAATGGTGTGACAGGAGAGTGTTCCTAAAAACACACATAAAATGTAAATCCCTCTTTCCTGTGAGTGCTTGGGCAGCAGTTGATTTCTGTGACTCACTTAACAGAAATTCCATGGGAAAAAGGTTAGGCTTTCTCTGGGATGAAAAGAACAAGAGTAAATGATATAAACGGTGATTGTAAAGCAAATTCCTGCCTAATATCCCCTGTCTGCACTATATGAAAAGCAAATACAGCCAGTAAAGTTTTGATTGCTGCAGTAGGTCCCCTGTCTTTGAAGAGGTGAAGAGGACAGGCTCCACAAACAGAGCTCCAAGGCTTTGAAGGTCGACTGGAGAGTGCTGATCCCTTTCAGAAGAAAAAAGGAGTGCATCTCATCTGAAACTCTTGCTGTGCTGGCTGAAAACCATGGACATCTAATCAGTAGCTTTTTCCTCACTCCAGTCAGTCACTGGTGTGATGTGGAATAAGCTACAGGGGAGTCACAGCCAAAACAATTCCCCAACTGGATGCAGGGAGAAGGAGTCAGAGTGGAAAAAGTGTGTGGATGGCCTACGTGCAGTCAAGTTCCAACTCACAGCGTCTGTTTATGGAAGTTTAAATCCAACTACATCATCAGCTGTCTCAGTTACAGTCCTAGAGCACAGGGGGAATAAAAAGCTAGAATTATGTTTGAGAACTGGAGAATTGTTTGTAATAACTCACCAGAACTAATGTATATTGATAAACAGCAATCTGGGCTGCTCATGAACAGCAGAAGGAAGATCAGAAGAGCAGGATTAAATGGCCTGATCTTAGTAAAACAACAAGAAACTTCATCCTCTCTGACACTGATTTGGAAAAAGACACATGAGCTATCAAGAACAGAAAGAGGCTGCCACTGAGATTCTGAAGAAACCTGACTTTAGCAGTGTATGAATTTTCTTGAATATCTGTGATTTAGAGGGGATTTTTTCTGCATTTATATTGTCTTCATCAGGCGTTGGAAATTGTGTCATAGTGCTCTCCCTGGATTTGGTAGCTGCTTTGAGCAGGGTCCAATTTAAAGATTTTATTTTGTTTTGGAAGCAAGTGACTTCTATTTTTCAGAATGGAGAGCTGGGGAGGTTATCACTATTACCTCTTGGGGGGATGAACCTTTACATTGGGTAATAGGAATAGCCTGTGGCAATAATAATACCTCCCAACAGCTTTATACAGTGATTTGAGGACTCCTTATGGCTCAGTAAATATTTAGTAACAGTCTCAACATCATCATTCAGATAGCCAGCCCCCTGCTAGCCCAGGTGCTTGCTCAGTGGGCTTTTGCAGGCTGTCACCACAATACTGTGCACAATGTGTCTGACCCCTCCCTGGAGTCAAACAATACCATATTTCCCAAACCATTACCAATAATAAAATCTAATTAGTAATAGTCTTCTAGGATTACTTAATGTTCCTGCTGGGGAAAGATGTTTGCTAAATACTTTTTATCTTCGACAAACTTCTGTCAAGAAGCATCTCAAAAACGAGGATATATGAAAGGGAAGTAATATGACAATAACTGATGTAAAGGTAATTTTTTTGTTTATAATTTATATCACATATCTCTGATTAGGAAGACTTTAGTAGCTTAACACAAACATTTACATAGCTTTTCAAAGCAAAGTAACAAGAGTAGTATTACTGACCTTTTTATTTCCTGAATCACATGTACAAATCCCACTCTCGGAACCCGAATGCAAGTAATAATCAATATTCCCACTACATGTGGGGAGCATTATAGCTGAGCCACAGTGAGCTCAGCAGTCATATTTTCAGCTACATTCTAAATTGTATCAGGCAGAATGTAAGCACAACGGGGCAGCAACATTAATAAGACTTTCCTGTATGTAAGGGTTTTGCAGAGGTGGTAATTTGCTAGATAGCTGCCTGCCAGACTTAGATACAGGGGCTATAGGTTTTTCCTTTTTTCATTCTGGCTATATCAAAGAACATTGTTAATGTGGAAATGTGTCCAAGGCAAGTATAGCCTTACATTGGAACAGGGATACAAGGAAAGCGTACTTGTGTCTACACCTTTTCTTTGCCATGAAAACAATTTGGCTTTTTCCTGGCCATTTAGTACGAGCCTCCTGGGGGCTCTGTGCCTATCAAGTATCCCCCCTCCTTTAGGTACCCTGGAATAGAGGCTGCCTGCACAGTTTATCTGAGGATACTGTTAGGATGAGTACTGTAATTTTCAATCTTCTAAACCTCACAAAGGTGATTTTGGCTATAGCATTATATACTACACATATCCATGATATACTACACATATCCGCTTGATGGAGTGAAGAAAGACTGAGGAAGAGGGAAAAGCAAAAAAAGATAGGGACCCAGGTTCATCAGCATGTGATATTTAGTTTATGTGCCATTTTGGCCACTTTCTTAATTCTGCCTGGAACTTTATGAACAGCCATTCAGAGTGCTGGGGCACTGCAGGACAACCTGTGACTCCTGGTATTTACCCATCACAATTTTCTCCCCACTCTGGAGGATGTTGCTGCCTTCTTCCAATATACAAAGTAAGTTTGTTTAGTTTTCTTCAAATAGAAAGGAATTTCTTTCCATAACATTCCCTAATGCAGAATCAATCTGTATGTTGCCTTGAACACCGCAGGCTTTGGATTATCTGGATGTGAAGCAGCCAGATCACCCCTGAAACTACCCTCCTAAAGCCCAGACTACAGGACCAAATGTACTGCCAATGTCAGGTTTTGCCAACCTTGACAAGTCATCAGAATTATTTTACTAAGAGACTTCATCTTCTTGAGCATCCAAACTAAATAAGCACAAATTGAGCATCCAAACTAAATAAGCACAAATTGCGGTCTCTGAATTCAAAGTAGCCATCCTCCTGGCTTCTGTTGTATGATGTGCTAAAAAAGAATTAAATTCCAAAATCTTTTGAAAAGAGCTCTCTTGAGGTTCTGTTGGAAGTTCTGAATTTATTCCAGTCTTTCCATGAACAGTAGACAGGTGAGTTATCTTGAACACAGAGTGGATAACATTCATCAAAACTGTGCTGCGATTTGAAGTTTGCCTCCTCTGTGCCCCTTTCTGTGTAAGCTGAGAACAGCCAAGCTCCCAGCCTTAAAAAAAAGAATGTGTGCTTTTGCTCACTGGTCTAAAAAATACAACTGAGAAGAGCCATTCAGAATGGATCTATTTCCCTTTCACAGTACACAGCCTGTAACCTAAAACTTTTTCATTGCTTCAGTAACTCCTGGCCATTTTAGTGTTAAAGGTCTGAATCAGTTTTGCTCTCACACTTGCCCTAGCAGCCACTGAGTGAAGTATTGGGTACACAAGTGTGGGTTAACAGTCCTGACTCCTGCTCTGCAAAGGTTTTCCAGCAGTGATCTGAACCTAACATCCCTTCATATCCCCCTTTACCAAACAAAACTATGTGTGCACACACACTGCAAGATGGGAGAAGAGGATGAGAAAAAAACCCGCAAAGGTGTAAAGCTCTAAAAGTTTCTAAGTTTGAAAGCACACTCCCCTACTGATTGAGTCATGAGATTTTCTTGCTTCCTTGCTTGTGCCAGGGACACTGCTCACAACCTCAGCTTTCCTGGTTACAGTATTTAACTGTCCATTTAAATATGCTATTTTTACTCTCCTTGTTTTTATTGGCTGCCACCTTTTTCCCCTGTAAAAGGTATTTTCTGTCAAGAGGCAAAATAGTTGGGTATTGAAAAGCCATATATTATTTTGACCAGCCACTAAATTAAGAAAATTCCGTGGTTCTTAGCTTTCCCTCACCTTTCCTGAGGCTGCTCTTTCACACACTGCCTGCTGAAAAGTGGGAGCTGAAAGACTCTGTGGAAGGGGACTTTGCAGCAGTAAAATAACAGCCAGTCCATCTCCTTTCTTTTCTCTCTTGAATCCAGTGCTCTAGAAATGCTGCCAGAAGCTGTTTTGGGGCCATCTGGGATTCCTTATTTACATCATACAGGAAGTAGGAAGACAACTAATTTAATGGCAATTTTGTCATAAATCAAACTAAATTACTAAAAAAACCTACCTGTCAAAATTAGGACAGCAGTTTCTATTTACCTCAAACAAGTCAGCTGGAGAGAATGAGATCATTGTGGATAGACAGAAGAGACATAAAACTCCCAGAGCAGGGGAAGGAAAAGAAATTTTGACCAAAACCATTTCAGTAACAGAGGGTATGAAATCTGATGTCTTCCTGTATGGGAATACTTGTGGGACATGCTTCTCTGCTCCGGTGGTTTTCCCAAATTGCCACTCAAGAACTCTCCTCTGGTCTTCTGAAATCTCAAAAATAGTTGGCTTTAGGGGAACTACTGTAAAGCACATAGTGAGCTCCCCTCCCCAGTCGGTCACACACGTGTGACACCCTTCAGCCTGCTCAATAGCACAGGCTTACTTCAGAGGAACACTTTACAGTGATGGGTTTTTGACAGAACACAAAATTCCAACTGATTCCCAGTTCCAGAAAATTTCTTAAAGGCATTTTTCTACTAGTTTCTATTAATCCCACACAGCAAATGTTTAAAATTATTTTTCTTTTTGCCAGTTTTCTTGAATGTTGCTTCCTTTTCTATTATATTCTTTTCTGCATCCCCAAACTATAACAAAAGCAACACTTTAGTCATGTTGATTAATCATGCATTTCAACACCTCTCATTTGAGGCTCTGGGAAGCATTTTATAGTTTATTGGGTGATGGGAGTGAAATCTTTACAAGATCAACTGTGATCAGCAGGGATTACACTGCAGGATTTAATTCTCAGTTTCTTTGCCTGTATAAATCACGTAAAAATGAATGCAATGGAAGTGAAAAATGAGGATCAGACTTTTGTGTCCACCAGCAGCAGTAACAGAGGTCTAATGCATCTGGTTAAGGCCAGATCAGCAGGATTAATACCCTTATGGTGCTCACTGATTTCTGTACCACAGAATAGGCCCTTGAGGCTGCAGCAACCATGTCCTAAATGCTACAAGATGGACCACAGACAAAAACCTAGCATGGCTTTTCATGGGTATTCATGTTTTGCTGCTCCCATCTCAGTAAAAGAATGCAACTCTCCTTGTAATTTCAAAGCCACTCGTTCAATCTTTTTGAGTAATTATGGGATGACAGCCGATTATACCCTGGAAATGCTTGCTAGCCCTATTAATCTTTTGCTCATATGGTCTGTTTATAGCTATAATTACAAATGAGTGAATGAAACGAAGTAATGCCTGATTGGGTGGTTTGGGAAAGAAACCATGGCTGTAGCCCAAAAGGTTCCCCCAGTGCTCCATAGTGAAAGGTGCTGAGCATCCCTGGAAATCAGCAGGGGCTCAGCATCCCTGAGGAGCACTCAGCACCTCTTGGCCATGGCTGGGTCACACCCATAATCACAACATGGGGCAGCGACTCAGAGAAATGTTCTGATTGAAGCTGGGGATAAATTAAAGGGAGGCAACCAAAGAGAAACTATTTTCAGACAGCAGTGAGACTGGAATTTCAGTGCCATTTAGCCTGATTCTTGGGAAATAAATTGTCTATGGAAGAGTTCTTATTAGTGTTGAAGTACTTAAGAGGCCTTATTACAGGCTTCCACACACACACTGCGTCAGACAATGTGATGCAGCTTCATGCCATATTACTGCCAGATGGACTTTCATGTCCATATTGATGCTTTATTTGAAAAAGAAGAAAAATTAATTCTAGTTTAATGCTAGTGTTTCATTGGCTTGTGGCCAAATTTAAACAACTTTCGGCATCTAACCTAAATATATGTGAAGAAGGTTTTTTCCTATGACTGACAAGGGGTTTTAAATTTTTTTATTAATTTGGAATATCAATTCCTATTAGTATGCTATAATAGCAAGCATCTATTTTCAGCTGTACCTGACTCATGTAAAATACTGATATGTGTTGAACTTATAATTCAGAACTAGTATTTTCATTTTAGAAATTACACAATGTAAAGAATTTAACTGGAAAAATTGGTATGACTTACTAGCTCAAAGGTCTTTTATTAATCTAGTCTCAAAAATGAACTCATGTAACTGCTTTGATTAATAAATTAGACCCATGATATATGAAAAAAAGCCAAATCCTTTTATTTAATTTTAAAGTTTTTATCCACTTGACCCAGCCAGTGGATATCACAGGTATGGAATTACTGCTGTAACACAAAGAGAGGACAAAATTTATGCAACAACAAAGACATTTGAGAGGAAAATCTGGAATAGGAGAGGAATTAATTAGTTCACTATAACAAATAACTAATGACTGCTACTATTGAAAATACGAGGGGAATATCTGATTTTTGCCCAGATAAAACTTTATCATCTGTTAGAAAACCATGAACTTTATTGAGGTAAGGGACTTGGGACGATGATTTTATTTTATTCTTGGAATGCTGCTGCTGGGGAATTGTTGAAAATCTGTGTGTGGCTTTCCACACATCAGTCTTGTTATTTTTATTTTAATTACTGTATAATGAATAATTTCAGTGTTACGAGGTTAGGGAAGGAGTTCATATGACCAACACTTCTCCATTTTAGCATTTGTGAAAAAGATATTCTAGAGGGGCTCCAGAATAAAATAATGGCCTTTGAGGTCTAGATGCAAGGTGTGATAAGTTGAAGGAGAGGAAAAGCACTGCAACTGCACAGACTCTATTTTTTTAAGGACAGTGGTTAGAGGATGTGAAAAAGGTCTCATAAGAAGTTTCTGTGGTTTAGAAGGCTTTCTGTGACAGGACCTCTCTCCCTTTGACTGCAGTGGTGGGCTGGTACTGCAATGAACTATCTTTGTTTCCATTCCACGTGGCATCAGCTACATGCATTTTGAACTATAAAATTGGTGGTGGTTTGGGGAAGATGGGTTTCTAACCCCATGATCATTTCCTATGGACAATTAAGAGAAAGGGAAAAGGAGGTACAGATGGGCAGATACAGACAGGAAGTTACTGAGACTGCAAAAGGACTCTCTAAATATCTAGGAAGAGCTACTGAAGGAATTAAGGTTAGAAACAATTCAGGAAGTCATTGTCTTCTGGAGAAGTCCTGTAGAATTTTGCCCGAATACTTGCCAGCTGAATTTGAGCTTTTGAAAATGCACAGGGTCTGAAAAAGAAATAAATTTGGTAACTGATCATGAGGTTAGAAAATCACTTTTCAGTTACTTTAAGAAGTGAGAAATGCTTGCAGTTGCTCCCATTCTTGTTTTCCTCACTACTGCTGTAGTTTCAGGACAAAAATTCCTTGGGCTCCTACTTTCAAAGCCTCACAACTAAAACTCTCTGCCCTTCTCCATGTCTGCTTAACAAAACTGATTCATTTCTTATGAAGAAATTTCCTTGTCTCAGAAGAAAGGGAAAAAGACTCAATGAATTCAAAATTCAAAGGAACAAATAGTGACCATAGCAAGAATGTGAGCCTGTTTCTTGGGACAGCTGTAGGAATTGCTTCCTCTATAGCATAACAGGCATACTTGAACATTCCATTACACAGTGCCCATGTTACTCTTTAAAATTATTTTTAAAATTATTTTATGTTTTGAGGGTAAGTTTCAGATTAGGAGCTCAAATATTTAAGTGTTGCAGACGCTGTACCAGCAATACAATACTGAAGCAGCTTGCAAAAGCATCACGAGAGCTGAAGACCCTGCAAACCACCATCTGCCATTCCAGACCTTGAAGTTGGTATTTGTGCACAAAAGCAGCATTTCTAACCCAAGAGTCTGGGAGGACTGGGCAAGACAGAGCCCCTGGGCACTGCACAGCTGGTGCAGCTCAGTTCTGGAGTTTCACAAGCATTTTCCTTTCCATCAGCCAATGTCCGAGTGAAGCCTCTGGGGGTAGGAGATGTCTTGACCACATCTGTCACTTTGAAAGCAGTGTTTTGGGTAGCTTTCAGCTCTGTTTTCTCTCTGGGGACAAAGCTTACATTTTCTAAGAACAGTCTAAAATTGAAATTAGCCTTCAAGAGACCATGGAAAATGACAATAAAATGCATAAATTTCTAGTCCAAGTCTGGGCTTGCACTTACAGGTAAGAGCTGTGTTTATACCACAGTTCTCTCAAGCCATTTTCTTCCTGCTTTAGAAATCTGTCTTTGCCAGCTATTTCCTTTCCTTTCACTGTTGCATATTTACAGAGTTCTTTCACCAATTCTTTTCATTCTTCCCTGCTACTGTTTACTTGTACGTTTTGATAACAAAATGCCTCTTAGGATTCCTGTTGGATGCTCTCTCCTCTTTATACCCATTGGTTTCTACCTAACAGTGCTGTTTCAGGACCTGTGCATTTTCTCTGGTGAAAGTAGCTATTTATGACTGTGATTTCTCAAAGCCCTGGGTATGTACGTGACAGTCAGCCACTGATTTTCCTCTCAGTTCTTGGGGCTGAAGCTTTGTCTGATTCCCATTCCATCCCTGGGAGCCATGACATCAGCTCCATGGTATTTTGAAATTATACCCAATGGTCCTGTTTTTTCCTCTCAGGCTTTATTGAAGAAATCTGTAAGTCCTTTCAGGGTTGATGGTACTAAGTGTGTTCTACATGTCTTTTGTGATTTATTCTCAATGAGGGTTTTTTCTTTCAGCTTTGCAATTACACATTCTTTCCATCTCTCATTACGAGTGTTACCATTAAGCTGTTCTGGATCTGAGGTGAGGTTTGATCTGTTGAGGACCTCATTTGAAATGCTTGTTTAAACTGTTTTCTACCTTAAAACTACAGCTGTGATATATTAACCATTTTTTCCATCTTCATCTTCCATAAGCCAAATTTCTTGAACTTGTTTATTGAAAAACCAAACCCAAAGATGGATGTACTTGCAGGATCATCCCAGTTATGGCATTGGTCCCTTCCAGCTAATGTGGTGAGGTGATCAGCAACAGTGCTGCTTGTTCTTGGAGGAGAGAGCAGAGGCTGTTCATGGATGTGTGCATTAATGTGGTCATACTGTCTGCATTCAAAACATTTTTGTCCTCTGGTGAATCTCTGAGTGCCTGGGAGAGGTGGGAAGAAAAAGTACATCATGACTAATTGCCCAAGAACTGCAGGATCTTTTTTGTTTCTCCGTCAATTGCATGATTACATTTTTAGTTCCCAACTGCTGCTATGTTGCAGGAGCTCCTTCAGACCAGGACTCAGTCTTTTTATTTGGTTTGCTCTCCACCTCTGCTGTCTGTGCAGTCTGATCCAGAAAGAATGAGCTCTCCTAATTAATAAAGGCATCTGGGAGCATAATGCAGGCTCTGATTTCTGCCCTGGGGTTCCAATAACAGCACAAAAGCCTTAGAGCTGAAGTAGCCCAGGTCAAGTTTTCCCTTTCTTTCCCCCTTTTCTTCTGTTCTCTATAGCTCCAAAAAAGAACATCTGTTAAGCCCATAGAGACATACAGGATAAAAAATGAGGTGTCTATTTGATGGCTATATACGTAGAACTCAAATATATGAATCTTACTTTCACCACTAATTTTTGTTTTGGATTGTGCCCTTGGTCTTCAAATATTATTTCCAAGGTGTAAATGTACTCTGATTCCAATAGGCTGACATCTGCTTTTATAATTTTATGTGACTTTTAAACATTTATGGTATTTCTTTGAATATACTTTGTATCACAATAAGAAAGAGTGAAGGTGGGCCAGTACATCTCCTTTATCATCACCATGCTTGCCTTCAGTGATGTTTTTTTGGCTATTATTTAATAATAAAAATGTATCAGTTTTGTGTGTTTTGATCAGACAAACGAACCGAGCCAGCTGAATGCTGGGATGATGGAGGGTTTGACAGATGTCCTTCTCAAGCAGAGCGGATGGGCAGTGCGGTCCCGATGCCAACAGGGCACACAGGCGGAAGGGTCGCATCGTTTCTATCGGCTCACTGCACAGCGGCTCCAGGTGCTCACAAAGATCACATTTTCGGGAATACGTTTATCGGGACATAATGGCCAATGGAAGCACTGAGCAAGTGTCTGGCGGGGCAGGCGAGTGCAATGGCTGGCACAGCAAAGCGGGGAGTGCTCCCCGCCAGCCCGGCCCCGCACCCCGCTGGCCCGGCCGATCCCCGCGGCACTCCCGGCTGGCCCGGCCGATCCCCCCGGCACTCCCGGCTGGCCCGGCCGATTTCCCGGCACTCGCGGCCCGTCCGCTCCATCCCCGCGGCCGCGCCTGTGCAGCGCCCCACCCGCGGCAGCGGGGCCGAGGCGGGGCTTGGCCGCTCGCCCCTCCCCGGCGGCGGCGGCACCGTGCGGCGACAGCGGCTCCTGTTGCGCCGCCGGTGCCCTCGCTGCCGGCCCTCCCACCGCCGTATAAAGCCCGGCGCGGGGGGAGCGGCCCTGGCTGCCGCCCGCCGCGGAGGAGGAGCGGTGTCTGGCCGCCGCGGTCCCCAGGCGCCTTCTCTCCCCTCGCTTTCCACGCCCGCCCCTTTCCCCTCGCTCGGGGGCTGGTGGCGCGGGCAGGCCGGCGGGCGCGGAGGGCGAACATGGCGTGGAGCGGCGCCCGGTGGCTCCTGCTGCTGTCGCTGCTGGCCCTGGCGCTGCGGGCGGCGGCGGAGCGGCGCCCCGGCCCCGCAGGTGAGCGCGGCGCGCTGCGAGGCTTGGGATGCGGTGCGGGGGCTGGGATGCGGCGGCCGTGCCCGGGGAGGTGCGTGCGGGCTGCGGGGATGCGCTGCTGGCCGGGGGGCATCGGCCGCTTTGTGCCTGCCGGCTCGGCAACATCCGCCGGGAGGGGAACGCTGGGACCCGCCGCTTCGGCGGGTTATTTATTTATTTATTTCTCACCGGCCCGTCCCTGCCCCGCACGGTAACGCGGAGCGGCTCGGCGCTGGGGGCCGGGGCAGCGCTCCCCAGGTTGCCGTCGAGAGGAACCTCTTGGCTGAAAGCGTCTTAACCAGCCCAGGAGTTCATAGATCTCTAATTCCACTTAAGGGGAAAAAAAAAACCAAAAAAAAAAACCAAGAAAAGAAGAAGGATTCCTTAAGGGGAATTGAGACTCCTAAACTTTCTCGTTGCCCGCTCCCCCGCCTTTTTCTCCCGTCTCAGCGAGACAAGGTGTTGATGAACATATTTTTCCAGTGCCGGGAAAAGCAATAGCATCAGTCACTGCTTCTCTGAACTTGAGCAACCGCTGGTGAGCTTTCCTACTTCGTGCAAAAGTCAGCCGGAGACTCCAGTGCCCCTTCTCGTCCTGCAGAGCCTTCCCTGCCTTTCACTCGTGTAGTGGTTTTTGCTTCAAGGAGCCCTGATGTAGAAAGAAATTTTATCTTCAGCATGTAAAGTGAAGAAATGTATACAGGAAATTCCCTTAGAGAGAGATGTCCAAGCACACGTATGTCCAACAATATGGGAAAACATATTTTTTGCTCTAATAGTGTGTAGATTCTGTACTTCTGATTTCTGTTCTAGGCATGCAAAGGTATTTCATCGTACTACATTATTACCACATTAAATCCAAAATAGTTTCATTTCTAGGCTTGTTTTCTCAAGAGTGTAATCAAGCCAGACATTAAAGAGAACTTGATTTCTTCTGGGGTGAACAAGGTGGCTTCTTTATTTAAGCAGCAAGTTTTGTCAGCATGTTCTAACTTTGATATTAAAACTACTGATTTGGTTGATAAGTAGTGTAGAAAGTTAAAGTAATTTTTGAAAAATGCTGTTGAAGAATACTAGACCACTCAATAAAGTTCTAATTTCCAGTTTTCTTAATACTTTGCTACTTTGGGTCATTCAGAGGATTTCTCTGAAGACTGTGGTGTGGTTGCTGTGCAGGGGTGTGAGCATTCCCCTTCAGCCTTTGCTGCCCCTTGGAATGCACCCCCCAGGGATAGGTTTGAGCAAAAAGTTGAGCTCCTATCCCTGTTTCAGGGCAGTGATATTGGAAGTCGAACTTCTTTGGAAATCAATTATGGCAAAGTTATTCTTGCAAACATATCTTTTCGAATAATGTTTTTTTTTAACTGTGTGCTTGAAATGGGGGAACTCAGGCTAGTGTAAACTAATAGCTGTTATGGTAAGGATTTTTCTTTAATCCTGCTGCTTTTTGAATGTGTGTAAAGCAGAGTCCCTATTCCGGACAGCACTGTATGATTCAGCAACCCAAAAATAGACTACTCTGTCTATATCAGTAATACAAATGATTCTACGCAAGTTACAGTGCAAGAAAGCACTGATAGGTTTATATATAGGTGTTCTTGCAGGAAGACCTTAATTCTTTTTAATTTAGACATGAGTAGCCTGAGTTGTAGCAATCTCTGCTGAACTGAAGCCGCTCTGAGAGTAGTTTCTTGACCTCAGACACTGCCTGCTGTGTTACTTGTTTTTATTCCAGTTTTAACCCTTAAATGTTTTCCCTGAGTCTGTGCTGTATTACTTGAAAAAGGGCAGACCTTATGGTGTCTGTGTTTCTAGAAATCTGTCTTTTAATTTCTAATCTCTCGATACTTTGTACAATTTGGTGTAAAACAGCAGGCGAAGACACAATTTCCATGTCAGTTCTTAACGTAGTCCATTAGTGTTTCTTACTTGCCACAAAAACTCTAACAAGACTGTCTGCAACCAGCTGCCAAGCTGCATCTTTATGTCTTAATAAGACTTTACTTGGAATGGCTTGGAAAAGTAATTGCAGGAGAGCTGCCTGTTGCGCAGCACTGGTTCCAGGGAGCAATCAGTGCGGCCCTGTGGCAAACTGTGTTTGCAGAAATCCCTCTGCGCTCCTTCCTTGGCCGCAGGTTTATGTTTCAGGCAATCACAGAGAGCAGCACTGTTGAGCTCTGAAACAGAGCTCCTGTGTGGTGAAGATGCAAAAGTTTCTGTGTTAAAACATCGGTGCCGAAATATTTCCATTACACCACGCTTGCTGCTTGCAGATTGCTGATTGTGACACACAGAAAGTCAGTGGGAACGACATTTGTCATTGTGTGAGAGGCAGACACTCTCTTGGCGGCAGATGTAAATGATGTTCTCACCTTGGATGTTTTATCAGTCGGCTGTTTGCATGGAAAATGACTTTGCAGCCTTTGAGTCTGCTCTGCAGAGCGGCTGTGGCGACTTGGCCGGAGCCGTGCTGAGGTGTCGGGGCCCAGGCTGTAATGGTGGCTGTCAGGCGGGGTTTGAGGTGGGCTCCACGGTTTGTCACTGTCTGTGTCCCCTTCCAAAGTGGGAGGGGTGGCTTGGGGGGCTCCAGCAGCGTGGCTGGCTTCCCAGAGCAGCTGGGCTGGGAGGTGTGGTGGCTCAGCTGGCTGTGGAGCGCTCGGAGCCGCTGGGCTTTCCCCCACCCCAGTGTCTCTCAAGTGCTGCTCACAAATGCTTCAAGCAGTAATTGCTGGCTGGTCTGGCTCTGCGAGGACTCACTTTGAGATACAGCATGTACTGCTGCCATTTCTGTTAATTTGGGCTCAACCTAAGTGGTCTGAGTGACAGCAATCAATAGGCCTTTCCTTCTGGGTCGCTTGTGGTGCCCAAACAAGAAAATTCAGTCATTCAACCATCCTGACATGCTTTTTATAAGTACTGACAGACTCGGCATGCTTGGCGGAGGAGAGGCCATAAGCACAGCAAACACACTCTGCCTGCTTCCGTCTCTCTGCCCAATTTTCTGTCTCTTACCTCTTTACTGGTGCTACTTCTGTCTCCTCTTGCCACTGCAGTACCTAAAACTGCTATATAAAAACGTGTTGAGGAAAAAACTCCTCCAGATCTCCTGGGAGTTTTGTGCCCTTTTTGTGAGGACTGTATGAAAAAGCTGCCCCTTAGAGGAGAAGGGTGTAAGCAGAGAGTGATGAACCCAGAGCTGACCCTGCAGGAGACAGTGCTTGGGTTACCTGTGTCTGGGGCACATCGTGCACGTACCACCAGTGTGCACCACTCAGATGGGCATTACCTACTCATGGAGATATCTTTAGCCTCCAGATTTGAAATAAATAGTGAATGACAAATGGAACAGTATGTAGTGGGGGGTGGGGGTGTTTGGAAGGTAGTTAAAAGTAAGCAGACGTTGTGGTAGAGGTGCAGAGCAGTAAAGCTGTGCTTTCATCCCGTATTCTTCCCTGGAAAATACTTGTCCTTGATGACACCCAAGGTTTGCAGTATGAGTTCTCTGTAGCACTTGGGTTAGAGGCTGCACAATGCCAGTCTCAGTGGAAAAAAAAAAAAAGGATAGATTTATTTGGTCAGACTTTTCTTTCTTTTCACAGGTGTAGGGAATAACTAAGCTGTGGAAGTGCACTACAGGGGTGGATGTGACGTTGCTTTACTCCATGATATACACTGGGGTTACTGCAACTTTGACTGTAAAACGCATTTCTAATTAAAGCAAGGAGAAGTAAAACAGTTGTGACCTTTATCATCAACATTGGATGCTGTAAATTGCAGTTAAGGGGCTCAGTGGAATGACCACTGTGTTTGTGTGAAATGTATTGCTGTCAAGGATCTAAACTAACATTATTTCTCAGGGTTTTCTTTAGGCTGGTGGCATATTCTGGAGACTCATCATTTATGGGCAAGTTTTTAGCTTTTTCCCTCACTGCTGCTTACTTAAGCACAAGTGACTTCATCTTTTCATGGGGAAGTGTTTAGTTTGTCTGTTGAATTAGCACTATTGCACTGTGTAATCAAAAGCAGTATCTTTCCATTTGTGTAGAGCTGCCAGTCTGAATTAGAAATGAATTCCCTTGGATTCCCTTGTCATGGAGAGTAGGTATGGTCACAGTAAGGGCGTTTTTGTTTATGTTAATTTTTTAAAGTTTTTGAGGGACCGGTTGCAAACAGGTTGGAAAGTGAAGAATGTTTTTGTTCCCTCTTAATTTGAACGGTAGCAGGATTCTCTCCAGCACAAAACACAACTTGACCAAACAGATTAGCAGCAGGTTTGTGTCTTGTGTGGTAACATAGCTCTAGAGGGTAAACGACTCTTTAACTACCAAGGAATACATGCTTGCAAGCACAGCCTGATGTTATGAGTAGTTTTAGTGTTATTAGAACTACTTCCAGATTTTTCCTTAAGGTGAATTTGATTTTAAAAATATGGATTATACTGGTGATAAGGAGACTATATATTTAAAGTCACAGTTTTATCCCAGATATCTATTCTATCTATGAAAGAGCAAGTATGTTTTTAAAGCTGCAGTATTTTTAATTAATGGGAACAAAGAAAAAAAAAAGCTGAACAAAAACAGGCTTCTCATTTAAGTGCCACTCCTCTGAGAATGAATTCTGTACCTGTGGTTCTGTGTTAGTGTGCTGAATGAGCTCATTCTTGCTGAAATCAGCTGTGCAGAAACTAATCAGTATCTGATAGCATTGCTCTTTAAATTTTTTTTTTTTCAGAAAAAGTAAAAATAGATGGTTTAATTTTTTAGTTCACATAAAACTTTAATACAATGTCTTTGTAAGCAGTTAACTTAATTCTGCTTTACATCACTGTAAAGCCATTGTACATGTATTGGATCAGAACCAGACCCATACCTTTAATACCTGAAATTGCTGGGTGAAATGTATGATGATGTTAAAAGCACCTTTAACTATACATCATACATGACGTGTCATGGTGTCTTGTGTCACAAGTAGGACAGAAGTTGTTATTTCATGAATTGAAGGACTGAGCTGTACAGGACAGGTCACAAGTGTGGAGTTTAAATTTCTTGTTCTCACAGAAAAGGGAGCTTTGAAAAGTATGCTTTTGTTTTTTTTTTTTTAATTTCTGGAGTGTTGTCACTTCTGTTTGTGTGAAGAATTTTACATTTCCAGGGCTTGGACACAGGGCCAGATGTGAAGCTGTAGGGCAGCTTTTTCAAATGAACTGACTGATCCGGGTGGTAGCATCTGCTTACAGCATGAGCCACAGTGCAGGCACGAAGGACGGCTGTGGGTCTTCAGGATGGCCCCACTTCTACCTTCAATTTCTCTATTTAAAAAAAAAAAACTAGTCTAATGAGAAACTATTATTGCAAATCTTAACTGCTGAGTTTCATTGATGGATTGATTAGCTGTCAAAAAATGGATTTCATCAATGCCTGGTGCTGTGTGTGACCGCTTCTGTTTGAACAGCTGGGTTTGTTAAACAACAGCCCAAGAAGAAGCATGCTCTTCTCCGGATACATATTTATGAGAGAGACAAGAGAGGGCAAGGCTACGAAAAGGCAGAAGCTGAGTAAACTTTCTCACTTAGGCAGCTGATGCTAATTGTGTCCTGCTCTCAGCTGCACAGCTCTGACGACAGTTTATAGCGGGGCTGTCCAAGCCGTGCGTTCGAGCAAGACGCGGCTTGTGCCATGTCTCCATACACTGCACTGTCAAGATTTTTGTGGTTTGATTTCTATCTGGGCACCCATAAACAGCTGTAACCTGATCTGTTCCCATTTGTCAGGAAGTTAGGCAGCTAGCAGTTCCTTCATGCATGGCAATGATGTCATTTACAAACAGTCGATTTTAATTTTTTTCTGAGTTTGGGAACTAAGGAACATGTCTTATCTTACTACAGAATAACTGAGTCAGTACATAGGGTCTGATCCAAGTCCTCTGAAGCTGATGGAAAAACACTTTACTGCTGCTTGTATTTGGCTTTGTTCAACTATCAAAACAAGGAAATCTTGCATTAGAGCGAGCGCAGGCCTGAGCCCTGGCCAGTGCTGCACTCGGGGCTGACGTGTGTGATTGATGAGTGCACATACAGTTCTTAATGAGCTCTTGTTGACTGTATATTCAATACTACTAAATTAAAAGAAAGTAAGTTAAGAGCTAAGACATAATTGGTTTTCAAATACTTCCTGAAATCAGTTGAATATTGGGAGTACCTGCTAATCTTTGAGAGTGTATGTCGGTATGGATAAACATATACAGAAAGAGCTGTGATTTGTGGGTCATGAATTTTTATTTAATTGGTTTTGAACTGGCTCTGTTCAACATTTGATCATTTTAATGTAGTAGTTTAAGATGCTGTATCAGTGTGACATCAGAAACAACGTGATAAAAGACAGCAGTGAGCAGCAGCTCTGTACATTTGCCATTTGAATCAGTCAGCATGGAAGAGAAAAATCCCTGTTCACACCACTGCATGTGATGAATTAAAGCCTGAGGGAATTCCAGTTTGCAGGAAAGAAGAAAAAAAAAAAAGAATTTTAGTGTCCTGTCCAGGGGCTGTGTGTTAGCAAGTGCTAATCTAACATAGATTCTGTACTGTGAGAAAATTCAGAGCAGCTCTTGCTTAGTGTAAGGATGTGTTTGTGTTAATTCAGTTCTTTATTCCTTTAAAATATAGGAGAAAAGGGAGAACCCTGTAACAGGCAGCATGTACTCTGGCTGAGGAAGTTGCAACGATACCAGCTACTTGAAAGTAATTGAAAGTGGGAAATGATACTTTCTGTATTTCTTTCCCTAGGGAGCTCCTGAAAGCTTCCTGCCTTTATTGGGTCTATTCCTTGGCTTGGGACAGTGCTGGCAGCTTCGGTACCAGCAGCTATTGCTCTGTAACTTCAGCAAGGTTTACAAGTAACGTGGAAGAGCACAGATTGGATTGTCCACAGATAGCCCATGCATTGAGTGATCCTCAAAACCATAAATGCAAATTGTGGTTATAAACTGTTAGCAACAGCTTAAAGACAGAAATATTTTTTTCTGGCAGCTGAACCAGTGTAAAGATCAGGTGGTAGCAGAGGTGATACCTGTCTACCTCCATTAGTTCTGCAATAACTTTATTAGCCTCAAAAAAAAGATTTTTACGAATCCGTTAGTAGCTTGTTCTCTGTATTTTATGTTAAGACATGTATGCATTGAAGTGCAGTGATTAAAGAGAGGTTTGTCATACAGAGGAAAATAGATCAAACTGAGGTCTATACAGTAAGGTCTGCTTCTTCAAATTCTGGCCTTTAAAGGCATTGGTTCTTAGAAAACCTTCTCTCTCACACAAGAATTGTGTTGGTATAGAAAATCAGTATGTACTATGTGTTTAGCAATCCATGACTGCCTTAACTTGCTATCAGTTAATTCTAATTTAATCTTTTATTTTAACTTGCACCCCTTTCTGTTCTTTCATGAGTTTTTCAAGCATATTTTGTCTCCCATCCAAGGTTAGTTTTTAGCATCAATCCAACCATATTACTGAAGTGCAGAGAATCCAATCTTATAATGTGATCATGGCTGTGGTTAGTGGGACTTTGAGAGCAGTGTGCCTCTCTGGGAAGCAGTGAGGTGTGGGATGAGTGGAGGCATGCAGCAGAGTTCTGTGCAGAGCGGAAGATGACTGTATTGTATAAAGATCAGATTAAAAAAACTTCAGGACTCCCAAGTATGAAGTAGTATTGTTTTATGCCCCAGTCATCTTTCCCCCTCCTGCAGTGTAATGCACATTTATTTCCTGAGAAAAGATGATGTCCATGTTTGCTATTTCAGCACATTGTTGTGTTTCTAAAGAATCCTAGGGGGAAAATAAACAGCTGTTGGATGGCTCTGTCTTTTCTCTCTTTATGCCAAAAGTTTTATTTGACCAGAAACTCTTCTGTTGGCTTACTACTTTTATTTGAGCATAAGCTCTCACTGGATGTTTATATGCATATATATATTTATATGTTTAAAGGTTGTGTTTTTCTCATGTTCTTAAGATCTTTGTTTGCTGCTGGATTACATTAACCAAGTATATGTCTGTAGGTATAACTTATAATCATGGTTACACTGTATATGATGGGTTTCCTCATCTCCAGCAGTTTGATATCTTTTCAGAGAATGCGGATTTTCAAATATTTTATTTGACACAGAATCTTAAGTCTAGGCAATAACTCCTATTCACAGTGGAAAATCCAAATTCCTTTTTGAAGAGTCTGATATTGCCTTTGTGAGTGTTAAGTGGATGATTGTGTTGTGCTAAAAAATCTGGATTTTGAAAGTGCTCTTTAGTATTTTAGTTGTCTTAATGGTTCTTGGGATTTTGAACGTATAGTCCGAGTTCATATAAGTAGGGAAGTTACTGTTGGCACCACTCGTGGTTCTCTAGTTATCTACAGAGCTTCAGCTTGTCTTGAAAGCATATGGGAGATTTTGGTTTTGTGCTCTTTGACAAGAGGAATCCAGGCTGAAAGCACATTTTCAGTTGTGTTGAGCTTTAGTGCATTTCTCCAATGGCAGAGAAGCATGCTTCTGTGGGTTTCAAGGCATGCTAAATCAAGTCTGTGCGTTGCTTGGAGTTTGTTAGTTTTTTTTGTTTGTTTGTTTGGTTTTTTTTTTTGTTTGTTTGTTTGTTTTTGTTTTGTTTTGTTTTTTTTTTGGTGGGAGGCTGTATCCTGTTGGTTTCCCACATTGCCAGAGATGCAGGAGACATAGTAGACAATTTCTTTCTACCAGACCTTTCTTTCCGTTTTGCATGCATTTTTTTTCCTTAAATCCACAGAGGTATTCCTAGTATCCTTCCAGTTTCCAAGCTTTTTCTGTGACCTCTAGCAACTCGTTTATTAGCTTGCTGTTGATTTATTTTGCACATTGTAATAACTAACTTTGTTTATCAATCTTTCCATTAAATCATTCCTGTGTTGAGCAGCTCAGGGTGGGATGTAACCTGCAAACAGGAAAGTAGTCTATTTTATGTAGACACTAGAATATGGGTAAAAATGTATTACAAGTACCAAACATCATTTGTTTACCATTATAAACCACTACTTTTAAAGATAGAGATAGATTTGAATGTCATAATGTGGTACCACAAACAGATGTCCTTTGATCTTCCAGCTCACTTCTACTCCAGAGGAGTCTGTAGTACTTGAATCCAAGGACTAAACGTCAACTTCCGTGTGGCTGTGAGCAATATCCTCAGTTTTGGCTGCTCTGAAGCTACTATACTAGTGCCCACAACCCCTGGTAGAAATTATGTAGTAATCTCTGAGTGTGTTCATTCAAGATAAATAAGAACCATGTGGGCGTGTGAGGAATGACTGTAGTTCTTTGCATGCTTCTTTGCCAGGATACAAGGAGAAAGGTCACTGCTACTTAAAGCAGTCCTGCCACAGGACTTCCTGGCTGAGACCTTGCCAGGCAATTCACTGAAGACAGAGGCTCTGGTTTATTGATATTCTTTCTGGAAATAAATATTTATGATGCAGTCAGGTCCCTGAAGGTAGCAGAAAATAAGGAGTATAAGAGTGAGTTGTTTTGATAAACTTCCACTGGATTTCCTAATGCGCTGCATGTGCTCCATGTGCAGTGTTGTTGTCTTTCACAACTTGTGTGCTGGAGGGTTTCTAATTTGCATGTAAAAATGAATTCTGTTAGTCACTGGATATACTTTTCTTGGCTAAACGCGTGCCCTCTCAGGCCTGTTTTCAAAACAGAACAGCTGTTTTGTGGGTGTAACTATTGGAAATCTGTCTGACACAATTTCACCCTAGTAACTGAACACACACCTGGCATGGAGCTCTCGGGAGATTTTTTTTATGCTTTCCTGTTGAACTTCAGTGTAGGGTTTACAGTTCCTTTCCACACGAGCTGACTTGTGGAAACCAATGCCAAGCTCAGCAATCCCCTCGGTGAGTGCCAAGGTGCCTGTAGCAGGCTGTGTGCGGGGGAGCCAGCAGAGACAAACCCTCTGTGGCATCTCAGCACCCTATGAGTGGCAGGCAGTGGCTGAACCTGCTGTGCTCCTGGTCCCATGGAAGTTTGCACTTTGAGGATGCTGTTCCTGTTGGAAGACAAGATTTTATTTATCACTATGTGGGGCATAGTTGGGGTTGAACTGCAGAGCTCAAGCTGATGTTCAAGATCACACAGCAGAGCTCCTTAGGGTGGACACCTCGATGGAGGGCAGGGGATGGTGAAGGAGGGCAGTGTCCAGCTGCAGCTGAAATTTCTTGTGGGGTTTTTGCAGTGCTCTCACTGGGGAGTACCAGGCCAAAGTGGCAGCTTGGGGTCTGAGTAATTGCAGACATCCTTGCACTGCCGTGCCTGCGTGCTCACTGCACAGCTGGGGACAGGGATGCTGCTGGGGCTCTGGGCACCCACTCAGCCTCTCTGTGCTGGGAGGGCTCTGGTGCAGCCCTGAACCTCTGCACCACGGGGCTTGTCCTGGGCCAAGCCTGCTCTGCACAGTGAGGACACTGTGGGTGGCAGCAGCTGAAACAGCTGAGCACGTCCTGAGATGGAAACGGCACTTGGATAAACTTACTGCCTTGGGAGGGGTGTGCTTCACATGGACACTCCTGTGAGATCATGAAAGTCACTCTGGATTCATGTTGCTACACACAAATGGGATAAGTGTTCCAAGAGGTTGTTGTACCTAAGAGTAGTGGGCAAGGAATAGATTATTCAAAAATAGATTATTCAAAGTGAACAATGTTTAAAAGGTTAAAAAGAAATTAGCAGAAGTATTTAGTGGTCAGAAGCATTCTCTTCCCTCATTTCCTCTGGAAGAAACAAGCATCTCCCATGCTACGTTTAGTGGAAGTCTGCCAGTGAAACTGCAAGTTGTCACATCTAAATATAGTCACAACAACCTGCAGGAGCTGGGTTAATATTTTTATTAGCTGGAGGAGAATGGTTCTGCTTTCCTCATTTGGTTAATGATACCCTCTATAATGTACCAAAGTAACTATCATTTAATGCACTTTGCATTGTCTCTCCATATATACTATATATAGAATAAAAACATGTTTCTCTGCTCTTTGGTCAGACACAGCTTACTTAAAAAAAAAAAAAAAAGAACAAACCACCCCACAAAACAAACAAACCAAAACAAAACAAAGAGGCCCCAGCAAAGACTAAGTTATCAATAAAGAAACTCTAAAGGGACTTCAAATGCTGTAATTACGCTTCTGCTGCACTTAAAAATTATTTAAGTACCACCTGCACTTAAAAGTCAGTGGTGCTACAAAGACATGAAATTAAGCCTTTTAAACTTCTTCATCTCTAATTAAATTAAAAAAGACCATGGATAAACATGTTAAAAAGAAAACATTTCCAATGTAAATAGTACCTCGAAAATAGCTTTCTTTTTTTTGTGGCTGTCTGCAAACCCCACTCAAGCAGCATATTTAGATTTCTTCATTGTCTGTTGGTGCATTACAGGTTCTTTTGCTATTTCATATCAATATAAACTGTATTATTTGCCTGCTCAGCTTTCTTCATTTTGTACAGTTCAGGTTTAAATCCCTTATGACTTGGCACATTATTCTCTTTCCTCCTGTTCCACAAAAGTCAAGTAACATACCAGACTCCATAGTGAATCTTGAAATACATGAATAATGTGTATTCCATTAAGAGAGAGTAACAATATCCCATAAAGAGCAGTAGATTGTTTTTTGCTTGCCAAACTGTACTTGTATGTTAGTTTAAACTTTCTTTGACTTAGTAACTGTGGAAGGAATCTGATTGCTGCCCACAATGTGTCATTTACATCATGTTGTCAAGTACAGTTTCTTGAGATCTTTGCTGTTAGCATTTCTTAGCAATGTGTAGGTGTGAAATATGCCTGCTTCAAACCAAATTCCATGGTTATCGTCAGTGATCTGGTCACCTAGGAGACTTTTAATAATGCATTCAGTTGGCTTGATGGTGCAATTCTGGTATGATCAGATTTTTCCAGTTCCCTGTAATTTGAAAATGTATTGCTTGAACAAAAAAGTAGTTGTAATTTCCTTCATAGAGGAAAACCCTCCTCTGTCTTCAGTTCTGTTTTAGTCACAGTCTAAGATATAATGTTCTTTATTCATTTTGTGGTGATTTCAGTTGAATTACTTGAAATGGCATGGTCTTCATAATAAACTGTTTGGAAGGTATTGAACCATTATTGGTCTCTTTGTGTCTCTTTGTGAGTCAGTGTGAACTCATTGCACTGTGAGGTCCTCCTGTCCTTTTGAGATGTACTTGGGGGATTTTCTTCTGATTCTTTCCTATAAAAGTCTGCTAGCACTTAAGTGTGGAAAAAGGTGGAGCAATTAATCTTCCAAATCTGTCTTTCCAAAATTTTTGGGTGCTTGAGTTGATGGAAGCATTTGTAAGATTTCCAGTTTCTTCTGGAAAGTTGTGTATTGTATTGCAGGAGTGTCAGCCTGGTTCAGTAGAGCCAGCAGTTAAAATTGTCTCTAGGACTGTTGAGGAAAAGGATTGTGTGTTCTTCCCCTGTTCAGAGACATGCCTTCCAGATACACTCCCCCAAGAAAACCTAAAAAAGGAAAAGCAATAGCAGGATGGGAGAGAAATCCACAAAACTGTGTGTGGTGGGGAGCGCAGGTAGTCTGCAGCTGAGGAACTTGGGCAGTGTCAGGTAAAATTGCAGGAGCTCTGCTCAAGGCACATATTTTTTTGGTGGTGGAGGTACTGGGTACTGTCACTGCCTAAAGGTTACATCTGTTCAAGGAGTGACTGAGGAAGAGCAAGGTCACAAAGCAGATCAAGTGTTCTGCAATTTGCAGAAATAACACCCGAGTCAGGAACACCCTTAAACTGAGAGCAGTAGCAAAAGCAGAGGAAGTATCAGATGTGCTTGTGCTATCCCTGCTCTTCCTCATGGACACCAGTACAGCTGCTGGTGAGGATGGAGTAGCCAGAGCACTGTCTGACCTGGCAGGATATTGTGGGAGTGACCTGCTGAGTAGGGCTGAATCTAAGCCAAATTTCAGTGGAAACAGTATGGGTGCCTCCTGAGACTGTCTGCAGAGCTTGTCTGCTGTGGCTTCTTCAGACAGACTTGAGTTTCATTAGAAATGAAACAAACGGGGTTTTATGTTTCTCTACAAACTATGTCTGTACTCTGACAGGTATTTCTGCCTGTCTGAGCCAATACACTTGAAGGATTGGCTGCTGAGCATCACACGAGTAACTTGCAAGGTGCATTTCTTCTACAAAGTGGTAACTGAATCATCACCTTTTGTTATCTTTTGCTGATGTCACATAAAGCAAAATGGCAAGTGGTGAGTGGTTTGAATACACTCAGGATGATGTTTTGTGTGTCTGAGGGCTGCTAAGCTTGTGGTGGTAGACAAGGCTGAAGAGTTAATAGAAATGTTTTCCATAGCAGACACTTCTCCCACATGTTATTGGGTTGAGGAAGATAAATCCAGAGGATGGTTTTTTGGCAAGCAATACAGTAACAGGCACTCTGTCTGGAATACTCATCATAGGTGATTAATTTTATTTTATTGTAAGGATTGATCTCACGGGCTCTGTTTAGGGGGCAGCTGTTGCTTGAACTTGGCCTGCAATTGGGGAAACTCTGGCATCCAGGCTGGTCTGATTAAATACTTGATTTCAGATAGGGGTAATATCCTTCTCATAGCTTCAAATTGTTTAGTTTCATTATGCAGCATATTGCATAGGGTTCTAAATGTTGCTCAGTAGTTTAATTCGGAAGCTATTTACTGGAAATTCATGACCCCATTTGAACTGTGTTAAAAGCTCTGGAATGTGAAGAGGAAATTGGTTGCATGGTCACTTGCCTGTGTGCAGTAAGAGGGCAGAATTAGCAGTGCTGTAATGTATATATGCTCTGAATAAAAAAAGCAACCAAGCAAACTCCTTGCTCTTTTGTCTCTGCCATAGGACTTGAAAGCACTAAACACTATTTGTTGGGGGATTGGTTTCAATGGTTTGGTTTTTTGACTTACTTTCATGAAGAATATGCACCATTGGCTTTCAGAGGAGCTACTGGGGTTGGGTGAAGTTCTCTTGCCACCACTTGGTCCTGTGGTAAGAGGTAACAGATTAGCTCAGACTGAAAAGTAGTAAGTTATTTTTGTTTTGAAGATTTCTTCCTGTCCAGTAGTCATACTAGCTTTGTTTTTGTGTCTTGAACTACTTGTTTACAGAGTAGAGACTTACTTGCTTCATCTTCCCGAGGATAATTTTAAATACAGCACCTTGTCCATAGCAGTTGTTGTTTGGTAATGTCTCACACCTATCCTGTGACAGCGTATTTACCTCCTCTCTTTGAATGAGATACAGAAAGTCACAAAGCCCCCTGATCTAGTGCTGCTCATTGCATTTTTTATTATAAACTGTGCCCTGAAAGCATTTTAATACATGTTCCTTCCTTTTCTTCCTCAGATAAACTACTGGTCTTTACTGTAGCGACCAAAGAAACCGATGGCTTTCACCGTTTCATGCGAACTGCCAAGCATTTCAACTACACAGTAAAGGTATTGTGTGTTTTGTACCCAATATTCATGCTCTCCATGCTGTGAAACAGAACCAGTAACTGGGAGCTGACCTTGCCTGAGCTTCTTTGTGTGCTGGGACAGAGGGAAACAGCAGCAGAGCTGGGGACAGGTAGGGCACTCACTGTTCTCCCTGTTGCTTACCTGCTGATGCCCCTCTGAACCACCACGGGAGGGAGGAGCTCCCACTGCCTCGGGAGCTGCTTTGGAGGTTTGTAGCTATTGTGGTCAGCATCCTCCTCACTCACAGGTTCTGTCACGTTGTATCACAGGGTCTTGTATTCCAGTGTGCCTGATTTCATCTGCAATAATGCTTCTAGGAGCTGTAGTGCACTCAAGGCTTTGCATCTCTTTCCTTAAGCAAGGCTGGAACACTGCTGCAAGGAAGGAGGGAGGGTCACAACTGAAAATGTCACTGTGTTTCCCAGGAACCTGTAATTTCTGAGAGGACAATGCGTTTCTATCATCCTTGCCAGCCTTTTCTGCCTTGCTCCACGCCTCTGTATGTCACGTTCTTAGGTTGGCCTCTGCATGACCTTGGGAAAAAGGGAGGGCACTAACCTTCTAAACTTCCCCACAAATTGGTTCTGCCAAGAGAAAATCCAGGAATTCAGATGCTGTTATGAAATTTTTCTTCTTACTTACCACAGTGCCTGCACTATAAATGGGAAATTATTTGTGTCTTTGACTTCTACCACAGAATCTGGAGAGCTGAGAGAACCTTTCCTAATACGATAAAGCTGTACTAAAGCACCTGAGCAGCCTAAGCTCTGGATACATCTTTTAGCTTTGCAGATTTGTCCAAAACATCATGCAATGTAATTCTTCCAGGCTTTATACGTTCCAAAAACATAATGTTTAAAACACATAAAGAGCTTTATTTTTTTTCTCTTTCCTTTTTTGGCATGTAATCTGCTATAGTGGTTGGCTAGGGAGGAGCTTTATGTTTAGTTGAGTTTTAGCAGTGAGCTGTGTGCTGGGAAAGCTATCCTTCCTTTTTTTTACAAAAAGCTTGCAATTTGAATTAGTTATACCCTGATCCACCAAGGTCTTTTGTGCCTCCTATTCCTAAAGAGATGTTACTGAATTTTAATGGTCTCATTCAGAATGCTTTTCTAATAAAATTTTTGAAGTAATCCTTTGCTTTTTTTTGCTTTTTTTTCCTTCTTTTTTCTGAAGGAGACACATTTGAGTAAATGGCAGTAGCAAGCAATTGCTTGATTCTTATTTGGTTAAGAAATGTCTCTCTCATGTTTTTGCAGTGATGTCATTGTATTGGATGCTGCTTCAGACATGAAAAACTTACGATGCTGGAAGTGCTGGCTTGCTATGCTTTTATGTATTGCTTCTGCTTTAGCATCTGTTTTCAATAAGGGTCTGCTTTAAAAAGGCCTCATGGGTTTGGATACTAGCAAAAAGGTCTATTTTTTTTTCCTTTTCCCAGGTTCTTGGAAAAGGTGAAGAGTGGAAAGGTGGTGAGCTGCCCAACTCTATTGGCGGAGGGCAGAAAGTTCGGCTGCTGAAAGAAGGCATTGAAAGCTATGCTGATCAAGAGGACTTGGTTGTACTGTTTGTTGAATGGTGAGCAAACCTGGCTTCTTGTCTTTGTTTTAGTCATGGTAGATGTGCAAAAGTAGCTGCTGTGATGTGCTGAAAGTTGCATGATGGTTTTGTTCCTCGCCGTTTTATTTGAGCGAGTTTGTGTCTTTTTTTCTTCATTCATAAAAACAGTAGATTGCTTTTGGAGCAATCGTTACTTCTTAACAGATTTACAGATGTAAGAGTTGTTCATAGTTCTGCTGCCTCGAGGGCATAAAAAAATGTTACTGGAAGCTGACAGGCTTTTAGGCAAGCATTTGTCCTCTCCCTTTCAGCTGCAGTGAGAGCAGGATGTGGCTGCAGGCTGGGAGTGTGGATGGGAGGGGGAGCAAAAGCAGCTCCAGAAATAAAGTGTCCAGTAGGGACCAGAGGCATAATCTTGTTCCATGAAGTAACAGTAATATGGAAGAAGCTGGAAAATGGGTCCCTGAGGAAAGCAGTTAACAGGAGAACTTCTATGTGTTAGAAAACTGAAACAAGAGTCCTGATTTCAGATGTAGCCTGGTGCTTGTGCTGTGTGATGGAAGGATGGAGACAGTACTGCTGCAGGTGCCAGATTATAGCTCACAGCACAGCTATGCTTGAACATCCTCCCTGGAGGCCAGATAGGCTTCTCCCTGTCACAGAAAGCATGGAGCTCAAAGATGTTCAAATCACACTTTTCTCCACTGCTTCCCTCTGCTTTTTCTCTTCCTCTTACTTACTTTGCTCCTGTGACAACAGCATGATCAGAGTAGCTCAGAATCCAGCTTGCAGCAGACACCAGGCTCTTCTACACTGATGTTAACCAGAGCAGGGTCACAGCTCTGGAATAATCACTGCAAGGAAGGCGTGGGACCAGGTCTTGCATCAGGGGCAGGAAGCTCCAGTTGCTGACAGGCAGCCTTGGACAGAGGTGGCTGAGTATGAGCTTGGAGAGGGTCACATATGAGTTCACCCATGCTGCTGTTACCACGTCATGTAGGAATGTCTGCTCCAGAATTCTCTGTCAGCTTTTAGCCTGCTTTATTTGTTTAAAATTTGACAGCTGAAGAAATTTAGGGACTCTTTTTCAAGGTAGGAACTTGGCAGGATTTGCACAGCAGTCATCATCACAAGGCAAAGTGCCTGGACACTGGTATTTTATGGAAAGTTGATTTGTTGTTTTGCTAATTTTGTGTTGTTGTTAACACTTCAGGAAAGTTGGAGTAGCCTGTTAAACTGGTAGCAAATTCAAATATGTTACTCAATTTTCTGTTCCAATTTTACCTCTTGTGATGAGTAGAAGAAATGCCTAGAAAGCAAAAAAACTAAATAATTTTCACTAATTTTTAAATGAACATTATAAGGGATGCTTGTTATGCTGAATATTTTCTTTGTATGCTTAGGTCTGTAAAGGTTACATAGTTTGGAGGTACACATCCAGTTTTTGAATTTCTTATTGACTTGTTCAATTTTGCATTTGCTAAGTGGGAACAGTACCTTTCTAAAAGTAAATCCATTGTATGTTTGTTCATAGTGTTGTACTGCTAATCATAGAAGAACTGAAACTTTCAAAGGTTAATTTCAAAGATTTTGTTCTGTGCTAAAGCTCAGATGAATCGAACATTTAGCAAATGTTTTCTATTTACATTGAATTTCTTAGTTTCTGAATTTATGATTCTAATTCATAACTATTTTCTTCCTATATGGTGAAATATGCAAATTTATTATCACATTGGTACCAGGGTCTAGCTCAAATTTTTCTCCATCATAATTTAGTCTCTGGAGAGGCAGGCAGTCTGCCTGCATGAGTGAGAGAGTACAGAGGACCATGTGTGTTGAAGTGCAAAAGCCATAATCTTTCTTCCCATGAAAAATCACAAGATTTAAGGCCTTCCAAGTTCCTGAGGTCCAAAATCCCAAGTACATATTTATTTAAAGCTGGTGGAACTGATTCCAGACAGGCAAGAAAAAAACCAGTTTGCTGATTCTAGCATAATGTTTTAATTCTAATGAGCTTTTTCATTTCCAGAAATCCTGGTTTGCAATTTAAACATTGATCAATGTAGCAGTAAGTTTGAAAAAGACAAATGTCATGAACTTCTTTTCTTCTTCAAGTGTTTTTATTATATTCATTGTGAAGCATTTGGAATATTAATCTTGGGGGTGGGGAAAGGAAATGTCTGGTTTGCTTACTGTAACTAGGCAAGTAATTTCTAGGGAACTGTTTACTTAACAAACTTAGATTCTTGGTTTTTGTTGGGTTGTTTTTTTCGGTTGTTTCTTTTTTTTTCTGAGCAGTTTGCTGTATGGCTCGGAATTCTGAAATAGTTGGAGCTTCTTCTGTGGACAGCTTGTGCCTGTGTGTAGATAGCAAAATGCCTGTAGATGGAACACTATTTAAATTAGGCTTGTTTTCGCTCGAGCTAACTACTGGTTTATTTTGGACCATTTCAGATTGAACTGGCTAATGGCCAATGTAGACTGGATAAATTGGTTGGTGCTGTGACTGCTCATGCAGAACTCCCACCAACACCTCTTTGTGTCGTGGAAGAATTTTGAAGCCTCTCAGTTTGTTGTTTGTTATATATTTTAATATTCATTGGAAACTAAGGGATAATTATATTTTCCATGTATCTCAAAATGGTTAAGGTGTGATCCTGGTGGGTGCACAGTCTAAGTGACAGAGTAGTTTTGTGTCTGATTTTTGGCATTGCTAGTCACTAGTAGGCACTCTCTCACTTGTATTTTGGGCTCTTATCCTGCAGCTCCAATGATAACAGTGTTAAAGTTGTGGATACAAAAATTGCATGGTCAGTTCTGGGGCACCTGAGTCTCTGTTGCTGTATCCCTGTGTCACTGGCAGTGCAGGGTGCACAGCCAGGATGCTTTGCTGCTGCAAAAGAGGACGAGGGATGGGTGGATTCCAGTCCCAAGCATCTGCCATCTGGGAGCTTCAGGAAATGGGATTAGGTTGTGGAAACTTTCTGTGGTGGTTTTTTTTTTTTCCCCCTTCTTGCTTTCTACTTAATTGGAAGGATTTATGAAGAATAAATAAAAGATTATCTGAGCTTTTCCTGGTTGCCAAGGAAGCCTGCTTTTTCCTGGATATGTCCACACTCTCTTTCCCTGTCAAATTTTGAAGTCCTGTTTAAACTAAGTCCTTGTGTCACCCCTAATAACAATGTAAACTGTCAAGGATAGTACTGTCACCTGTTTTGTGATGGTCTTGGTGGTGTAGACCTCAAGTGAATTCCCCCTTAGAGCAGGAGGTGAGGTCTGAATAGGCTGAATGTAATCTGGCAGCAGGTAGACAAGGCAAATGATGCATTTACAGGTGCTTATTTGACTTCAGAAGTTTTCCTTATGCCTGGAGAGAAAAGTGGGAGCCTCACCAAGCAGCTGATGAGGACTCTGGCAGCAAGGGAGGCTGGTGGAGGTCCTGCCCAGAAGGAGGTGTAGTGACAATAAGTCACCTCTTGACAAAACAGAGGACCTTGGCCATTAATGGCACACGTGGGTTGCTGCTGGATTAATAGAGCTGCATAATATCCATTGCAGTTTAGCAGCTCAGCTCTGGGCTGAGGATTAGAACCTGTGCTGTATTAAGCATATCCCTTTCACAAGCAGAGCCTGTGGCTGGCCCAGCATGTTGCTCAACCTTGGCTTTCTTTTGCAGAATGACAGTCCTTGGAAGCAATGTTCCAGGGTGTTTGGTTCCTTCCTGCAGCTGTGAGTCCTAGCAGCAGCAGCACTAACCTGATCACGGAGGAGAAGCACAGCCTGCCATGAGCTGTTAAGTGAAAGCCTCAGACAGATCCCTTTTTGTCTGTTTTCAATGTGTCTCCTGTTTCTTGTGTGTTCTACAGGCTCGGTCTGGCATTGAGTCGGGCTACAGAAATTGAATGGAAAAGGGAGTGAAGTGTATTCCTGTAAATTTGGGCAGAAACAGGCATTTTTTGTGAAACTGGGGAAGATCCAAAATGTATGATTTCTTTCATGCGTTCTGCTGCCAAAGTTGCAGAAAATCATAACAGAGTTTTCAGAAAACCACTGACTTATATAGACTACATAGCACACTTCCTCTCCAGGGTTCATACTTTGCTTTGTGGTGAAGATCTTTTTTTACATTTGTAAACCAGCTGTTGTTCAGTTCTCTTAGGCCAATTTCATGGAATCCTCTTTAAAGAAAAGACATCTTGAATAATTTCAGAATTGTAATAAAGGAGTAGCTTAAGTCAGTAATGGGTGATCTGTTGGCACTATTCCTGGGTAATATGTTGCAATGCAAAATGTTCTGTGTACTGAAGGTGGGGGTACTGCTGTCCTAGTTAGCCCAGCTAAAAGGCTTTGCAAGAGAAGTCTTGGTAAAGGTTAGACCTTGGTTTTTGGTGGCTCTACTGTTCCTTTGCCGGTTATCAGGGCTGGTGATTTTTAATTTCTAAGGTACCTGTGTAGAGTAAGAATATTCCTGCGCTCAGATGAGGAAACTGCAAGGCTGTGATGCTGCCATTGAAATATTTTGCTGCTTCAGTCAGAGACTCATCTGTGATGTGATTCCAATTTCACTGTGTCATTCTTCATGCTGTGTAAAGAGAACCTTGAAGTGGGAGGCATTGGCATAGGTCACCCAGAGAAGCTGTGGATGCCCAATCCCTAGCAAATTCCAAGTTTCAGGCCAGTTTGGATGAGGCTTTGAGCAGACTGATCCAGTGTGTGGCATCCCTACCCTTGGTGGGGGGATTGGTTTGTTTGCTTGGTTTGGTTGGTTGTGTTCCCAACACCCTGTGACTGCCAGGCACTGATTTAGATTTGGTTCAGCCTCCAGAAACCACCAGGCTTGGGGTGCTCCATTCTTACAGGACCTTGGCCAAACCCAGGCAGGTTTTTTTCTGGTTTGGCACATTGTTGACCTCTGGCTGTGTGTGCAAGCCAAAGATGAGCACTCCACCTTTAGGCCTTTATCCTCAAAAGACTCAAATCTGATCAAGCTGTAAAGGTAGGTGAAGTTTTTCATAAATAGATACTTTGATGCTTTGAGCCTTTTATGTCTTCAACACACTGAAGAGGAAGGAGAAAGCTATGCCTTGTCAGGATGCAGTACACTTTTTATGGGCAACTGGACTTTATTGAGATCTAAGTACATTCGTGATGAGACTTTCCAGAAGAGTCAGTGCTATTGTGTTTTGTACAAGATCATCTAGCTTTTTCCCAGTGAAAGTTGCCCAAGTCATCTCTTGGTCCACTCTTTCATCTGCTAAGGTTTGATTTTTTTAAAAATTATTGTTCTTAAGAACATAACCAGTTTTCTAAACGGCAAAAAATACTTTTTTTTACTCAAAATATCTGAAATAGGAAATTAATTTCAGGTAAACAAAATGTGAAGAAAAAAGAATGTCCAAAATGTGGAAGGTTAAAAAGCAGAAGGGGAAACTACTTTGGATAAATAGTACTGATTGAAGTTCTCTCCTAGAAGGGCATAGAATTACTATATTATGGTTAAATATGATTTAATTGAGTGCTTTTTCAGACTAAAAGGGCTGTTTGATTTTTAAATTTGAGTAGTCCAATGACTTGATTTGAACAGAGACACATTAAACTTAAACTAACCTAATGGATGTATTTTCTTTCTTTTTAAGCTATGATGTTATCTTTGCTGGGGGCCCTGAAGAACTGCTGAAGAAATTTCAGGAAACTAATCACAAAGTGGTGTTTGCAGCAGATGGACTGATTTGGCCAGATAAAAGGCTGGCTGACAAGTATCCTGTTGTGCGGAGTGGAAAACGATTCCTGAACTCAGGAGGCAAGTGTGATCCTCAAACATGAACATGACCCACTTCTGTTACCTCTTCTGTGTACTTGTTGTGTGTGGAGCTGGTCCTGAATTCCCTAAGTACAGAACTGAGGACAGGATGTGCTGTCTTCTTCTTCCCCTCCCCACTTGAACAGTTCTTCTTCTGTGCTCAGGCACAGTTTTCATTCAAATTTGCACAGTGTGTGTTTGGCAATAACTTATAAAAGGCAGATAAATATATATATTATATATAGCAAGAGTCTAGCAAGCAGCTGTGTGTGGCAGTGAAATTCTGTGCAAGGATAACCCCATTGCTTCAGAAACAATGCGGTGCACAAGGCCAGGCAAAGCAGCACGTGCTGTTTATAGGCACAGTTTAGCCTGGACACAGAATTCCCTGACTCGGCTGCCTGGTTCCTGGGCATCTCTGCACACAGGGTGGATTTGCTGGCAGCTCTGCCTGTCCTGTCAGCATGGCTTACACAGCTCTTTCTAAAAGAAATGGGTGCTGCTCTCTGTTAATCTCAGTGACAGATTAATTCTGGAATCCTCCTTTAAATGCTAGCTTTGCTAAAATTTTACACTTGATTAATACATGCACTGATACAGATACTGTGCTGTGTAGAAGCTTTTGAGTGTGTCATTTTTGAGGCACCCTTCTGCAGTGTGCAGATCTGGGAGTGTCCCTGTTTTTTCCCTCACCTATCTGTCCTATCTTTTTTAATTTTTGTGTATATTGGTTTTGAGTTGAATTCTCATTGTATTTCTGGCTGTATTAGATTCAGGCATCTCAACCAGTAAGAAGTGATTGATGAAAATGAAACTTTTTCCACAGATGGGCTTCTTTGGAAAAGTGGTAGTCTGATACCATGCTTTGGTGTTCTCAGAACCATTTTAGGGAGATATCATTTACTTTTTTCCCTTAAAATACCATTAGTATAAAAATAACCATTAATTATTAACTTTTTGAAGTAGATCTGTTACATATCTCAGGAAGAAAACTGGATTTTGAGCCAAGTTTCATAAATTTCATACTTTTTCTTTACTGGCACCACTCAGAATGAAGTTCCTTGTTGGTGGACAACATTGGCAGGGTAGTGCTTTTTGTGGAAATAACATGTGTGTGATGTTGCAGGATTTATTGGTTATGCTCCATCCATAAATCGTATTGTGCAGCAGTGGAATCTGCAGGATAATGATGATGACCAGCTGTTTTACACCAAAATCTATGTTGACCCATTGGCAAGGGTAGGTAGTAACACGCTTTCTCATTTCTTTCTGCTTGAAATAACATGCTGCTCCTCATAAAACACCAGGAGATGGAAAGAAAAGGAATGCTGTCTCTTTATACTGGAGTGCCATGTTGACAGTTGTTTGTTCTCCTGAGGTTCCTGCTGCTGGAATGATGAACAGGCTCCCAAAGGGTCATGCCTTGATCTATTATTTCAGGCTGTCTTCAGAGCCAGGCAGGTTGTGCTTCACTGTTAGAAATAACAGCTCTGAGGTGTATGATCAGACACATTCGTCTCAATGAGGGTCCCATGTACTTGGCAGTTTGATGGCCAGAAAATGTGGCATTTTTCCAGGGTGTCACTGAACTACTTGCTGATCCAGTGTTTTATATTTTGGCTTGCTGCCATTTCAGATCCTGCCTTCAGCTTTCTGTGCAAATATGTTCAATAAAGCTGCATCGTAAATTTTTGGTGAAGACCTCTCTGTGCCCTCACTTAACAAAGTTCTCTGCTGAGTTGCAGCATTAAAGCATGATGGGTGTGAGAGGCATGTCCCTGATGCTGGAAAAAGAGGGATGAGGGAAGTTAAAAATACGTTGACGCAAAAAGACTTTAGAAGCTGATACAGCAGAATTTCGGGAAGGATTTTGGTAATTTGTATGCTTAAAGCAGATGAAAAGTTTTTGAAATATATACATGTTGTTTCTGGCATAACTTAGTGGAAATCAGGTCTGCTTGGATACAGGTTCAGAAATAGAATAGAATATTTCTGTTGGAAGGGGCCTACAGTGATCATCTAGTTCAACTGGCCGACCAATATGGGACTGACCAAAAGCTAAAGCGTGTTCCTAAGGTCATTGCCCAAATGCTCTTAAAGCACTGACAGGCTGGAGGTATTGACAGCCTCTCTAGGAACTGACCCAGAGTTTGACCATCCTGTTCATAAAGAAATGCTTCCTAATGTCCAGCCTGAACCTTCCCTGGTGCAGCTCTGAACCATTCCCAGCAGCTCAGCACCTCCCTGTCCCCTTCCTCTCCTGAGGGAGCTGTAGGGAGCTCAGAGGTGGCCCCTCAGCTCCTCTAAACTGGGCGAACCTCTGCTGCTCTGCATGGGAAATTCCATCCAGCCTTCAGTGTTTGAATTGCTTACATGCAGGTTCAGTCAGATGCCAGGTACACAATTGGAAAGACAGGGTGTAGAGATATTAAAGCTGATTCTGCATCCAAGTCAGAAGTAACATAATTAGTTGTCTAAATGGATTGTCTTCTAGACCAAAACTGTGTATCTGTGCAGAGGACTGCTGCACCATGATTCTAAACACTTCCATGGTGCTTACTATACATCATTACCAACTCTTCGTGTAGTAATAACATGCCCAGTGCTGGAGGATGTGTAAGAAAATCTTGGAAGACCAAAACAAAGGATGTCATCTCTATAGGGGTTTTTAAGTGCATTTTAAATGTTGCATACTTGAATCAACATTTTAAAAAGTGGTAAAACATGGTATTTAAAGTAAGAATCTAACTAGGATTAGTAATAACATTAGGAACATGTTTTAAAACCACCAGTGTTTTCTATTCTGACATGATACTTACATCTGACTTTTGTATTTTTGCAACTCTGAAACACAGCATGTTTTGTTTCTCGGCCAAGACTTGTTAATTTTTTATTTAAGACACACATTTTCTTTGGCTTATACTGCTAACTTGCAGTTCCTGTGGAGAGTTATGACCTTTATCCTTCAAGATTAAAGTTTCTGCTTATGCAAAACTGATTGCTGTACAGCTGCACAACTTGGGAATACAGAAAAATGTAGTGATGTAAAGAACATGGGGAGTCATTTTCCCTGATTCCTTGCTGCCACTGTGCTATAATTGCAATGTTTCTGTAAAAACATTGGCTTTTAGAGCGCCTCAAGATCTTTGGTGCTTTGATTTCAGGAGCGCATTAACATTACTTTGGACCACAAATGTACAATTTTCCAGACCCTAAATGGAGCTGTTGGTAAGTGTATCATTTGCACGTTGTGTGTTTCATTAACTGTTGTTAACACTTTTTTTTTTGCTTAACCATGAATGTAGCTCCTTAAACATAGGCTTATTTTAAGGAAATGTTTAGGTGGGTGAATCTGATCGCCAGGTCTTTTGGGTTGATTATTAATTGAATTCTCTCATTGATAAAATATTTGAGTTAAAATAAGAAAAATAGTTCTAAATAAATGAAGTTGGCAGTAAATACAGAGTTAAGGATATTTTTTCCATCTGCCTTTAAAAAACTTAATTACAGAACTAAGATTAGTAATTAAAATTGCATTTTGGATGTTCTCAAGCAAATGGCTGTACATAATGAAGTAGAATGTGGAATAATGCAGAATTTCCTTTATTTAACTGTCATGAATTTAAATGGAAAAATGCACCTGTGCAAACTTCCTTTCTTACATCTGACCTCCCAATTATTGAACAACTTTTTGTAGCCATCATATCTGAAATAACTGATTTCTCTATAAATAGCTTTTGCACTAACTTAGAATTATTTTTAAAGCAGATTTTATTCCAAAGTTGAAGCTGCTGGTGAGAAACTATGATGGTTTGATGTCACCTTATTTATCATAAGGAGTTTATAATTCAAGATCTAGTTAAAATGAACAAAAGGTATTGACAGTGGTAGTAACAGCAAGGTGTATTATGTCAGCAAGGATTTAAAAACTCTGAAATTGCAGCTTTTATTTATGAACTTACTGTGCTGCTTTGTTGATTTGCAGATGAAGTCCTTTTGAAATTTGAAGAAGGAAAAGTAAGAGCAAGGAATTCAGTGTATGACACCCTACCAGTCACCATTCATGGAAATGGTCCAACTAAAGTGAGTTACAGTTTGGTTTTATTTTCATGTGAAACCAAAATATCAATGAAGGCAGAAAATACAATGGTAGAAGAGTATGAAACAGTCATAGCACACCACCACTGAATGTTTCCATTTAATGTCATTAGGAATTGAGAGGATAAAAACCCCATTCTAATTCATGTTATTCTGCTGTCACTGTAACTTGATATTGCTGCTGAAACAACTCATTCTGCTCCCAAATTCACTGTAGCATGGGATATTAGAAGCAAATAAGCTTTTGTTAATTTATTCACTAACACAAACCAGTTTTTGAAGCTAGTGAAGAATGTCTATGTGATTATTAAATGGCAGTCAGAAGAATAAGGGGCAGGATAATCCAGCCAAGAGTGACAGGCTGGGGCACAAAGCTGTAACATATCTGTTCCTACCCTAGGGCCAGGTGTGTGTATACACAAAATTACACTGTATTTAGGCAGAAGAAGAAGTCTCTCTCTAAGTGTATGTGAGTGTCTGTCTAGGTGCATGTGTGGCTGGCTTTTGCTGTTGCCTTCAGTGTCACTGATCACTGCCATCAATGTGCCCATGGCTTGTCAGCTTTGGTTGGGCACATGGTAGAGCACTGTCTGCCCTGTGAAATAGCTGTTTTGGCAGATTCTGCTCATGTGTAAGGATTCAGTGGTTCAGAGGTCCCTGCACAGTTTCTCTGTGAGAAATGGCTATATTTTGGTAATATGGCAGTTGCATCTTTTTGTTCTGTGCCAAAGAAGTGTAAAGATGTATTGTTTATAGTAGTGTCAGTTGGCTGAAGGATTGGGCATGACTACTTTCTAATTTCTTCTGAATAAATATCCCTACTGTAGCTTCTTATTTTCAGAAAAATGTCTTTCAGGGGAATTAAGTGATGTTTAAACCTCACTAATATCCCAGGGACTGTTGCTGCTTTGTTTTTGCACTTGTATTTTGATTTGGAATTAGTGAATATAATGATGCTTTTATCTGTTTGGCTTATAACTACTCAGTAGGGATGAAATACATGACCTATTCTTTCCATTTTTGACTCAATTAAATCCTCAAATTCTATCATCACTGGCTTTGCTGACATGGTGCCAGTGAAAAGAAAGGTTCTTTATTTTACAGTTGGGCAAAGAGTTTAGGATGGAACTTCTATATGCTAATCCATGAGTTATGCTACATTAAGCAAAACTCAACTTCTGCCTGTAGTGGTATTTTAAAAACAAAGAGGAAACTCCTGCTATGCATCACTTTGTCAATGTGGTTAAATTCTTCTGTTTTAAACACAGGATAGAATCAAAAGGACAATAATATATTAGAAAAAAGTTTTCACTGGTTAGTAAATAAACTGTTTAAATAACTGTAATAAATAATTCCCAGAACTAACTCCATGTAGTTAAAAGTTTTTTATTCATAAGATACTTCTGCTTTGTACTTAATCTCTCCAGTTCGCAGATTAGTGAATTGCATTGGTTAGATGCAATTTTTGAAATTGATACTGCAAATTATTCTCACATTCTGACATGTAATACTTCTATTTTTCACCTCAAGTGCATGTCATTTTTATGAAATACTCATTTTTATAGACTTTATGGTACATATTCAATCTCTGTTTGTCAGCAAGAAGAATAAGTTTTTACCTGCTATTTTTTTATATCTGTTTCTTGTCAGTTGCCTTTAATTGCAAGTGATTAAATGAATAAACCTGAATTGTTTGAAAGGTACAGATCATCCTTTGCATGCATCTTCCATTAACTTGAATTGTTCATTTATTTACCAGATTCACCTGAATTATTTGGGAAACTATATTCCTAATGCTTGGACACGGGAAACTGGTTGCACTGTTTGTGATTTAGACTTGCTAGACCTGTCAGCAGTAAAGGTAAGAATACTCTTCACTGGAACAAAGCCCTTTTGGGTACAGTTGACAGGTGTTTAGTGGTCTCTGAGGCCAAGTGGTTCCTTGTGCAATATTACGTTTTACTACTTTCAGGAATATTTTGATGCATGTATTTTTAAGATTTGCATGGTAGTACTGGAGATGGTGCCATCCCCAAAAGCCCTCCAGCTCTATTCAGTGAGGGTGAATGAACAATTTTTGAATTGAGCAAGGTTCAAGAGAATAAGTAGAGAATTTTGGAAGATCTAGAAAAAACTTTTCAGATATTTCAGATTTTTAGCAGCAGATGTACAACTAATACATCGTTTGAATAACTTCTGTTGCAAATAGAGTTTAATAGTTAACTAACATGGTTACAATTACTATTTTTAGAGATTAAATGATTAAAACTGCTTTACTTGTAGAGGACAATACAGATATTTGTATTGTATAAGCAAATGTGTTTTTGTAGAAAAAGATCTGATGTAATTGAGGCTGGATTTCAGTACAGTTTTCACAATTCTTGTAGGACAAACACACACATACACATGGCATGTGTGTATTTCCAGTACTTGGCAGCTTTGGCTCTTCCACTCCAAGCATGATGTCTTTCATGTCTCTATAAATATTTCAGCTTGTACACAGTAAATTTGAGGCACAGTAAATACTAAACTCTACCATGTGGAATTGTGTGACTTGGACGAAAAAGTAAATTCTGATTATTCCTAAGAGGCTCTTTCCAGCAGATGTTTCATTTCTCTCTTGTATTGAAGATTTGAATGAGAGCTGGTCTTAGAAAGTTATGTTGAGGATAGCATGAAAGAAATAGTGGCTTGTTATCTTTGTAATGAAAGGGAAAAGTGAAAGAATTTCTGGGCAATAAGTAGCTAATGGACTGGAATATAAACTAAAAAAGTTAGGAATTGTAATAACTTTCAGATTCCCTCTGTATTTTGAAATTTTATTTTTGCTTTTAAGATAAACATTTGAATGGTATTCTAATTAGAAAGTGTTTGCACTCCCACCATAAAGTTTACCTGAGGAAAAAATGATGTCAAAGTCTTTTACCAAAGGTGTTGATAATTAAGACATGGTTTTGGAGCAGTTCAGTGTTTCAGCCAGTAAGGGGGATGCAGTGATTTACAGGATAGCTTCCTATAGTTTATGTACATCTGCTTGGAATGTGTCTTCTTTACTGTAATGCAATCTTTGGACTTCATACTTCACTCACTCTGCCAGCAGAAATAACAAGGCTTTTCCTTGGCCTCAGTGGAAGTGTTTACTTCAGGCATTTCTGAGTACCAGCAGTATTTCATTTTCTGAACGTGCTCTCTGTCCAGGCCTGTCTGATTGCTACCTAATGAGAAATTCTCAGTGAAAAGAGCAGTACCCGCTCTGTGCCTCCAACAGTTTTCTCCATGTTGTTTTATTTAACTGCTTGCCTTTATACACTCATATCTTCTGAGAATTTTGCTTGTTTTTTGGGGCTGCCTGCAAAGGAGCTCAGAGGTGCATATGCAGAGTCTTTTGCTCAGTTCTTGTCCTCTTGACAGAAACAGAATCTCCTGGGCTGCAATAATGGCTGAGGTGTGGGAAAGATCAGTAACTGCTCTATTCTGGTGATGTCAGCAGCCTGTGCCACCCCAAAATTAGCTACCTGTTCAGGTAGAAGCAGCATAATGGAAAATAAGTTGAAGTGAGCACCTGGACTCAACAAATGCAAATTTTTGCCACTTCGTTAAGGGTGTTTTGTTTTGGCTTTTGTTTTTTCTTCTGAAACCTAACTTAAGTTTGTTGCCCAATTGTATCTCCCTAGAAATGCTTGTAAATTCTAAAGCTTCTTACTGGTGTGGAGACTTTCCAGAGGAGCTGAAAAGGATTACCTTGCTCATCTTCTCATTTTACTGGCAGCTCTTGTGGCAAGAGATCCTGGACTTTGCTCTGTGTAATTGTACTGAGACATTGTCCTGTATTTCTTCCAAAAATTGTCATACACTCAACTACTGTTTATTAAAAAGTAAACTTTAAAAGTCAAATACATGACCTCACTGAAAAGGAGAAAATCTATCAGAGAAAATGTAATATCTGGTGCAGACTGGGTATTCCCAAAGTGCTTTTGTTCAGAGGAAATTTCTGATTTCATATACTCAAAATGCTCATTGTGACCTAGATTCAGATATGCAGTGACAACTCTTTGTGGTAAACCAAGGTCTAGATTGATGAACTCTGTGCTTTGAGGAGTTTACAGGAATTTTTACTCCTAATTTTTTAATCACCATTTTGCTTTGGTCACACAGAGATTTCTGTGTGGAGCCAAGCGGTTCAGGTTTCAGTGTGCTGAAGCAGTGTCAGTAATTCCTCATTATCCCTGAGGTTAGCCTGAACCTCTTTCTCTTTCCCCTGAAGAATAAGGGGAGAATGACTCAGAATTAGAAAAATGTACAGAGTGCAATTAGTGCAGCAGTTCCAGCACAGGCAGCACACGTGTGTGCTCAGCTCAGCCCCTGCAGCTTTCCATGTCCCTGCCATCAGTGGGACCAGTTCCTGTGGCAGCCTCAGGAGTGGCACAGGTGCTTTGTTAGAGACACACCAGTACATTCCTCATCAGCTGTTCTGGGGTTATTGGGGTCTCTGTGTGGCCATACCAGCACTTATGAGGTTTGCAGATGCAGTTGTGAGCAGAGGTCGTCAGGGTAAACACTGGGTGTTTCCGAGCCGCGGTGTTCGCCAGGATGTTCCTGGGTTCTGATGCAGACAGTGACTCTGTGAAACCCCAGCATGTGCTGATGCTTTATCCAGACACTTCTCAAGTGGGTGTTGGCCGGCTTAAAAAGCTCGCTGGCAGCCTTTTATACTCGTATAAGGTTTCTCCCTGAGCCTTGTAATGGATTAGATTTTTATAGTAATTGTCTGGTTTAGAGATGGAAATAATTTTTAGTCGGTGTATTTCTTTGTGTAGGAGTTGAGGCTTTAGAAGGTTGAATTTTTTTGTCTGGCATAGTGCAATAATACTCTTTAGGACTACAAAAAAGTGCTGTCTGTGTTTCTTTTAGTGGTCATGATCTCATGATCTCTATCAAGCACATACAAAGCAGCCAAATACCATCAAAAGATGTGAATTCACTTTAAAATAAGGGCCGTGAAAGTTCAGTATTCTTGGATGTAAGGAGAGAAGCTCTTAGTTTATCAAAGATCTTTCTAAAATCATTGAGTAGGGAAGTAATGCAAAACCCATTTAAAATGGATGGGGAAAAATAGTGCATATACATTTATAGAAGGGTATTGCAATCTTTGGGTTAAAGTACAGATGAGTAAAGTATTTTGTGGTATTTATTCTTTAACTATTTTTTAAAAACTGGTCTTCCCTGTATTTTCTTGTAAATGTAATCAATGTATGTACCTTTTTTAGAAAAAAAAAGGATTTGCCATTCTGTTGTAGGTGTATTTCCTTAAATGATTCTTCTGCTGTTTTAGTAGGTTTTTTAAAAGTAAGAATTTTAAAAACCATAGTACCTTATTTTTTACTTCCAGTCTCTCTTATGGAATTCAAAGTGTTTCATATCAATATTAAATCCATTATCTTTGCTTATTTTGTGAAGCCAGTGAAAATAAATGGGATGCACAGCACTTTTGAGCATGCTAGTTTTGATTGTTTGAAAGCTGTGTAGACTGAGTTTACTACATGACATTAGTTGCTATTAACTATAACTAATCTTAGAAAAGAGGCAAGTCTTATTGGTTGTGTCAAAATATCATTTTTTTTAGGAATATCCAAGAGTAAAAATTGGTGTTTTCATTGAACAACCCACTCCTTTCCTACCTAAATTTTTAGACAGACTGTTGACTCTGGACTACCCACGGGAGGCACTCAGTATCTTCGTTCATAATAATGTAAGTATGGCTTTATCTTTGTGCAAAGCTTCAGTTTTGGAAATTATGTGATGAATCAAAGTGTGGAGTATATGGATTTGATATAAGAACACAGTTAAAATGCACAGGAAGAGATAATCCTTCAGAGTTTAGTATGCAGAGGTGGAAAAATTAAATTATATTGTGTCAGGGCTTACTGAAATCTATTTAAAGAAACTGCTTAGATTTTTCTGCTAATGAAAGAAATGTGTTTTGAAGTGTGTGCTTCTGGAGGAAGTACTGACTGACATAAAACAATAGAGTAAAATAAGAGTAGAACAGTTCCAGCTGGAAGGAGGCTACAATGACCATCCAGGCCAACTGCTGACCACTTCAGGACTGACCAACAGTGATATAATAATAATCATAATCATAACTGTCACCTGATAGTTGATGTGGGATTTTCTTTTCACCTTGCTGATACCCCCATGCATTTGTGTTTCTGTTGGCACTCCTGCTGGGTCCCGTGGAAAGATGAGTGTGTTCAGATACGTTTTGACTGGCACTGCAGATGTTGTGCAGAGTTGTTTTTGAATTCTCTCTGCTAATTGCCTGATGATCTGGCAGTGCTGTTGCTTCTTCCCCAGTGACTTCAGTCAGTATTGCTTTTTTGAGCAGCCTGGTCTAATGGAAGCTGGCCCTGCCCATGGAAAGGGGGTTGGAAGGAGATGATCTTTAAAGTCCCTTCCAACCCAAATCATTCTGTGATTCTGTGATTTTAGTGAGTAGGGTGTTAAATGTGTGCAGTCATTTTGGAAAAAATTGAGGCTGGTAGAGAAATGGGAGTAAAATTTACTTGTACCCTATTTCAGTGTGCAGGCATTGCTGTTGATATGGCAGCACAAAGGCGATAAGGAGTAGAAGTAGAGCTTCCCTCTAAAGTCTTCCTTGTGGTTTTGTAAGAGGATTTTGAAGGTACAAGTGTGATGTGCACATGAGAATTGTAGGCTATTTAGGTTTTGTAGCTTCAGCCAGAAGGTTTAGGGTATTTGAAATAGAATATAAAGACTGAACAGCTTTTTATCATAGAGGGGGGGAAAACCTCTGCCCAATATTTCAGTTATTCTAATGTCAGCCATAATTGGCAAAAGCTCCAATGAGGGCACTGGTTTGGAAATATTTCATGCAGCTGAGAGCTCTTAAACAGAGGGAGGGTAAATAGAAATAAAAGGAACAATTAGTGGGACTACATTTTAAAGAAACATTGACTGTGCCTGCACAGTTTGGTATGGGTGCAAACATAAAAAAACGTGTTCCACTGAGGTTGTACGATGGGTTTTAAAGACTGTAACATAAATATCCTGAAAAATACAGCATAGGTGGTTTGTGGATCTTGCATTATTGTACAGCTTTAATTAATATTGCTGACACAGTGGATTATTTTCCTAAAGTTTTGGACAGGGGAGGTTTATTTTAATGACAAATATACTGCAATATCTTCAAATACTGTTTGGCATCTGTTTCTTTAGAACAGAATACAGTGTGTTCTTGGACACTGTGTTTATGATTCATAGTAGTTTGTGCCTTACATTTGCTATAAAAAATGTTAACATGATTACAGGAGGTTTACCATGAAAAGCACATCAAGAAATTCTGGGAAAAAGCCAAGAACATTATCAGAAATATTAAAATTGTTGGACCTGAAGAAAACCTGAGTCAAGCAGAAGCCCGGAACATGGGAATGTAGGTTCTAATTTATAAATCTGTTATATTGATGCATACACTCACTTTTTTTCATCTTGAATGTGTATTATTTTGCATCTTTAATATTTACATCTTCAGCTATGAAAATAGGAGCTTTGGTGGTGGAAAAGATCTAGACATAAGATATGAATTTTTGAGTGTTCTGTGGTTTCTGTCTAATATAAAAAGTTGTTGATCATTGTGAAAAAATCTCTCTGGTTTGATCTACTTCAGTAGTCTGTCTCTTGTCTTATGATGATGGTATAGACAATGCATAGCATTTATTTTATTTTCCAGCTACCTTACTGCAGAATTTTTTGCATTTTTGCATTGTATATGCTTTAACAATTGCACTTTTGTTGTCCTAGTCTTTTTTCTTTTAAGGGACGTTGTATTTAAGTAAGCATACGGTTAAAACTTGACCTGGATGTACAGGTGACTGAATTGTTTTTCTTCCTGTGGTTGAAAGAGGCATGAATATCCTTTAGAAGTGCTCTAACAGAAGTTTCTCACAAAGGCAACTGACTTTATCTTATGCTTGGTCTTGTTTTTTTTCTTTTGTTCTTACTGGAGTATCCGGAACTTTAACTTTTGAACCTGGCCCTTTCCATGCCTGAAGTTGAGCCTTGCAGTTTGTATCCCATGTCAGACCTAAGGGTCTCTTTAGTGGCTGCTGCACTGGCTCCTGCCACAGAGTGGCCTGTGGCCCTCCCAGTACATCACTCACATGGTGGAGTTTCTCAGCCCAGGATCCCATCAAGGTCAGGACCTTGCTGTGGCCCTTGAGCAGGATTCATTCCATGATAATTCTTTGACTCACTCTTCTACCAAATATTCCCTGAGTGTCAGAGCAGAGAAGTTAATTTCAAAAGGCCATTTTCTGTTCAGAGGTTGAGCATAGGCTGTTCATAGCCTCAGCTGGAAGAATGAAGGTCTTGAGTCTGTGTGGTGTTCTTGGAAATTTGTTTGAATGGGGCTTTGTTGTGCTGAAGCCACTGGAAAACTGATCTCTGGCTGAGGTCCAAGCCTCTCCCCTCGCCTTTCTAGGAAATGCTGCAGATGTCCAGTGTTAGTCTAAGCACCCATTCACATGTTTATAAATTGTTCTTTTTTTATCTCCAATACTCTCTAAAGCAGATGTGCCATGTTGGTAAACTTTTTGTAGTGTATGTTATGTGTAACTGAGGTGGAGTTTCTGGAGTTGCCTTTTCCTCTTGGTTGTTACACAGACAATGTAAGGCAGAATCTTCAGTGTAATCAATATCTATAGTAATAATAAATCTCACCCAAAGACCTTGACACCTGTCCTTTTGGTAGAACCTACTGACTTATAAAGCTTCAGAGCTTTTGATACATGATCCTTGCTTGATCTGTGGATAAAAAAATAGTAATGTACATGTATATTTGCACAAAGTCATTTCAAATCCTGTTTGAAAGGCAGGGAGATAATCATGTGTGATATGTTTTCCATGGTATGGATTGACTTGACCCATGTTGCTCCTGTTGTGAGAGGCCCCTTTGATAAAGAGTCTGTCCTAAAGAGATACTTAGAGAAAACCTGAAGCACAGTGTGTGTGGAATGAGACCATGGAAAAACACAGAATCATCCAAAAAGTATGAACCTTAGTAGTAGGGTCTTCCAAGTAAACAATGTAGATGTAATTCCATGGCTCCTTTCAATTTGTCTGAAGCAGATTCAGTTAAGCTGCTGCTTGCATTGCACACCTGGTGGGCTTGGCTGCCCTTGTGAACATCACCAACTTCACTGGAACAAACAAATTTTACATTTCTTTAAAAAGTCTAGCTTGGAAGTCTGGGATGTTCAAGGTGAAGGCAGTTACTATAAAAAATGATTTGCTTTCAACCCTTCATCTGGTTTTGATCATCATAGCCTCATTTATTTCTCACTAATACTGCAATGGGAATAACTTGAAAAGAGTGATTATTCAAACTTGTTTATTGTACTGATTTAGAGATTGATTTTCAGTCTTCTGATTCATTTTCTCCTACCTCTATCTATTGACAGATAGAACAAAACTATCTGCCTCAAATACTTGCTTCTCTGCTTTTCCAAATCTGCTCTTAGTTGTCTCTCTGTTGGTCTCTAGTAGATTTAGAATTAATTTGATCTTCTCACTTGCACATTTCACTCAGAGTCAATTTAGCTGAAGAAGCCTAACAGGGTTCAGTTAATACAAAGAGGGGGCACTTAAGCATTGAAGGTCTAGTTTGTTTTCAGCAGAATACTTTGGAGTGTATAATGCAGTTTGATGAGTTTTCTCCTCACCTCTCTTTTTCATGGGTTTTGGCTTAGTAAAAAGTAATGATAAGTCATAATGACATTCTCAGTAAATGACACTCATGTCAGTATAAATGTGAGAAAATAACCTTTATTCAATTTCACCCATAGGCATGCAGCAAACCTTGGTCTGCTTTTCTCATCCACATAATAAGGAATAATTGAAGCATTTAATTTCTTGCTTCTTCCTGATATGGAAAGCCCTCTCCTGTGCTTGTGAAAGTTGGATAGGTGTTGGAAAGGATCCAAAATTGTGAAGTCTGCAAAACCTTTCAGAATTCAACAATACTGGGAAACAGGAGTGCACAGCTTTCCTTCTTGTGGGCTGAATTGAGATAAAAAGGAAGGAAAACTAAGTAGAATAAAAAGAAGGAAGGTTTAGCTGCATGTTGTCTGAATATTTTCTCTGCATTTACATCACTTGAAATACTTAAGTGGCATTTCCAAGTATTTTTTTTTTTTTTTTTTAGCCTTTGTCTATAAGGTATGAGTTCTTACAGTTGTTTCTTTTTTTCTTTAAGGAAAAATCATCTGTGGTTCTGCCTTGGTTGCAGATGAGATTTCAGCCAGCTGTTACAGAATTTATTATGACAGAAAACATAAAAAGCAATTAAATATGTTCAAGTAATAACAGAAAGTCGGGAAATAGTCTGTTCTGAGGTTTTATTTATAAAAAGTGTATTTTCTTAATATTTTTTATCCCAGTTCTTACAGGCTTCAGGGTCTCTCTTTGGGGGAGTTGGTTCTTTTTTGTTCCTCCCTCAAAAATGTTAGTAACAGAACAGGGTAGGAATTTCCTAAAACTTCATAAAAATGTCGTTTATTGCAGCTTTTAAGGTGGACATTTTAATGAAAGTTTATGTTGAAAGTTTTCAAAAGTTTTAGGAAAAATAGGAGAGAGATCAGAATCAGAGTTCAGTGCCAGCACTGTTGAATTTTGAGCTAAGTTTGGGGTCTCCTATGTGTTTCTTAAAGGAGAGTATATTAAGTCATTGTCTCTGAGTTCCCATTTGGTGTTGATAAACCATGGCATGGACACAGCCTTTGAGCAGGGCAAGTATCTTGGCTGTGGGGGAAGGAAGAGCAGGGGTTAAATCTTTGTCTCCCAGATGTCAAGTGTTTTCTCTTAGAGACTTGATTTTCTGAAGCTGCTGCTCCTGAACTCTTCAGCAGTTTTGGGTTTCAGTCTCATGGAGGAGGAGCACTCTGAGTGTTGGTGAAAAACATGTTTTCCACCCATAGCTGATTTCAGTAGCTTCCATATGTGATAACTGTGGTAACAATACTTAAGCCTGAGATGCAAAACTAAACATTAGTGCTTTATGTTTTCTGGCTGTATTTGTTTGGTTGTAGTGATGATTGATCTGAATGTGTTTATGCTGTTGTGGCTGACTGGAGAGATGCAAAATGTAACCCTAAATGACAGGGGATGTAACCCAGGGTTTTGGTTGCTGCCTTGTCTGGGACACCTTTTCTTTCAGAGGTCTGTGAAGTGATTTAAGTGTTCTGCCTTTGGGCTTGCAGTCCACATTTGGAATTGTATTTCCAAACTGAGGGGTCTAAAAATGATAACTTGATTAATTGCCAGTTAAAACCATGTCTAAAAAAAAAGGTAAAATGGTAAAGAAATTGAGTAGACAAAATGTCTCTATTATAAACAAGTAGACCCTTGGAATATCGGAGTGGAAAGTATGATGAAGGGAAGAATTGTGACACTTTCCCATTCTCAGATGAGGTCACTGTTCCAGCTGGACTTGTGGTTTGTAAATGTAGTCAAACATCACTCTGATTGCAAAATACTTTGAACTGGTCTGCTGAGCTTCACTTCACTCTGCCAACCAAAAAATCCCAGCTTCTAAATTGTTGTTAATCACTACACTGAAATTGCTCTAAGTCATGTACAAGAGCATAGCTTTCTTTTCAACATTTGGTCTTAGGTTGGAGCAGGTGGAGTGTAAAGCAAGGAGATTGAAGGTTTTAGCCATTGAATTTAGATAAGGAAGCAGATTACACATGAGCTTTGCCAGAAAGCACTTTCCACTTGTTCCTTGGAGTGACCTGGATATGCATAACAAATAGTTTCACATAATCTGGGATTTCTGCATCTGGAGAGGTTAGCATACAGTGTAAGAATGTGATACTCTAAAGCATGAGAAAATTAAGGGTTAAATTTATTTCCTTGGGCAAAGCTACTGGGAAACACTGTGAAAACCTTAAGAAAAGATGCATTAATTTCTTCAGCATGTCCTTGGTTTATTAATTTTGACTGAAACTTTTGTCACTCTGTCTCTGTCTGAAACCTGTGGTGTTATGGGGAGATTTTTGTTAGTGACCTTAAAGTGCAGAGGATGACCAAATGGCAAAACTTCATGCTTACAGCATAATTCTTGTAACATTTTTAGATACAAGTCATCATGTCAAATGTGAAGGATATGTTCTGTCATGTGCTGCTCCAGTCTTCAACATTGTAGAGAAAGAAATAGGAGGAAAAAAATAAGTCAGGATAGTAACCCTGAATGTTCCTGACTATTTAAGACAGGAATGCTTTCAGATAGTTCTTAATAGAGTACTGAATGACTGAGTGTGACTTAAACCAAAACTTCTAATTCAGTATTTTGTGGTTTGGATTATTACGTGAATGAGGCACAGGAGGGTTTCTAACACTAAGCACAGTGTTGTAATAGAATTGTCTGGTTCTGGATTTAAAAGGGATGGGGGACAAAGAAAAAGGCAAAAGTTAAAGTACAATGCATTTTGCTATTATGAATTAATTTTCCAGTTATATTTGCCTACAACTAAATATAAATTCGTTCCACTTCATCACATTTTTATAATTAAAAACATTAATTCTGTTTGTGTTTTTGTTAGCAGCAGAAGGTTTACCTGCTTTTGGGGCAGTGCTGGCCAGTGTTGTGGCTGGAACCCTGGACTGGCATCAAGTCTGTTGGCCTCAGCTCTATTTTCCTCACTACAATAAGGATAAAGGAGCTGAATGTTTTTGGAAGAAATTTAACATCTCATGCCAAGTGCAATATAAAAGTCAGGTTACTATTAATAATTGTAATTAAGCCAGTGATAAAGCTACATGTGAATTGTGTTCAGTGGTTGTAAAGCTTTGAACAAAATGGGTTAGTAATGAAAAATACCATAAAGACTAGAATTGCAGGACCATGTTATGGCCCAAATAAAACCTGCTGCTTTCAGCTGGGGCAATTATGTGAGAAAGTGCTGATTAAGGGATTTCTGTCATAAAAATGTATATATAAGACAGAAAATTATCAGTGAAGGAGGTGTGAGTTAAGGCAAAACCAGAGACTGACCAGAGATTTAAACTGCGGGCATGTGCACAAAAACAGTGATTTCAGCAGCAGTGGGAAGGCCATTTCTAACATATGGGTATTAAAAAATATGTCTCAAGTCATAACTACATCTTCAGTGATCAAGCCTGAAGAGGAAGGATTGCTCTAATATAAAAAGCTCTACCTTCTACTCTGATTTCAACAAAGTCACACCTCTTGAGCCCTTTGAGCAGAAGGAAGTTTGAACAGAAAGACCCAAAAGGTGTTGATAAGTAATCCTGGTGGAAGATTTAGTGCTGGGTTTGGAGGGGGATGGAAGAAGAGCAGGCAGGAAGCCATGGCAGCCCTTACCTTGTGTGTAACCTGTCACATCCACCCTTTGTCTGATCTTCTGAAGTGACAGAGATCTTTGCCTTTGCAGAAAACAGTCACAGTCAATCAAATCAAGTGGAACTTAAACTAAAGCACTGATTATAGATACTTTAAAACAAGAGAGTTAGATAATGTTTCAAGCTGTTATGGTGGAATTAAAATAGGGAAAATAGACAAATTCAGTAATGCCAGCTGTATGAAAGGAAGCCATTGCTGTAGTATGGACTTGGGGAAGTTGTTCCACTTTCTCTAAAAGTATATTTGATTTCCTATAATCTCCTACTATTCTGATGGCATGGAAAAGCTGAGTTCACTGTACCAAGCTTTGGCCTAGCAAGTGCACTCTACCAGAAATGTACAAAGATAGTTTGTATATCTTTTATATTTACAGTAGACTGCTTTGTGAAAACTTTCTCTTGAAGGCATGGGAATCTGCAAATAGTTTATTATTCTGAGATCAAAATCACAACTGATAGCAATAGTGTATGGACACATTCAGTTACTTTCTCCATTATAAATTCGCTGCCTTAATTGGTTTATATTTCTTGTTACCATCTGTGTTGCTCTTGTAGGTCAAACAGACCAAGAAAATGTCTTCAAATATATATTTCTTTATAGTTTTTGTCTTACCCTCTCCATAAGGTTTCAATTACCATTCAGATCAGCAGATTGCATCTGTGGAATCTTTTTCCAAGGACAGCATTACAGCCACATGCAGTTACTTGCTGGAGGAGCTTACTAAATATGGTCATACTTCACTATTAAGTGATTGTACTGATACTCAGTTGTATAAATTAATGTCAAGTTCCCCCTGCCCCATTTTCCATTAGGACACTGTATAGAAGGTGTGAACTTGGTAAAGGCTAGAGGCCACTTAGTTAATTAAAAGAAACAATATAAGGCATCTGATCCATGTATTTTAATATTTTATTTAATCACGCTACTGTAATCTAACGACACCTTCCTTTACAATACTGTGCTGCAGAGGGCATTTAATGCAATTAATCAGTTCAGGACTCACTTGTGGTTTGGGTTTTTTTTAAATCTTTTTTTGTTTGTTTTGTTGTTTGTGAATTTTTTCTGGACGTGTGTGAGTTAAGCATCCTTTTTTGTCTTTTTAGGGACCTTTGTCGCCAGGATAAAACATGTGAATATTACTTAAGCATAGATGCAGATGTTGTGCTGACAAACCCAAAAACTTTAAGAATACTGATAGAACAGAACAGGTATAGTAAATATCTTATTTTGTAGAATTTCCTGTAAATTGAAAGGATTCTCTGGGGTCTGTCCAGAGAAAATAAGATCCTGTTTGTTTTTGCAGAGTTAAATCCTCTTTGTTTACTTGTGGTATTTCATTGCCATAGTTCATAACGGGCTTGGGGGCCAACAATTCACAAAGGATTTTGTTCCTGTCAAACAGCAATTCCTGATGTGAATTTCAAATGCCTTAGAGCTTTATGTTTTCTTATTCAATATGTCACTTCACAGAAAGATAATTGCTCCACTCGTCACTCGCCATGGGAAGCTTTGGTCCAATTTCTGGGGTGCTCTGAGCCCTGATGGTTACTATGCTCGGTCAGAGGATTATGTGGATATTGTCCAAGGGAACAGAGTGTAAGTAACTGTAAACTAATAGTTAAATTCAAGGCACCCACTGTGGTTATTAGCAACATGTTGCATGAAAATGTAAGAGTATGGTATTATTCCTGGAGAGATTAGGTTAGGTATGTTGTTTTCTGTTTTCACAGAAATACATTTGTTCATTCCCACTCACAGCTTGAAAAAAAAGCCAAGTGTTTAACGTGATGAGACTGGTACCTGTCTGATGGTGTCTGGTTGCTCTAGCAGTGCACAGTACAGAAAAAGGCAGGATAAACTAAAACTCTCTATCCCTGGAACCTCAGCCAAAAGGAATGGTTATTGTATTCATCAAATGGCTTTGTCATCTCTTTGGGGCAAATGCTTAATCAATGGAATAGCTACAATTTCTTTGTGTGTTTCATCCTGTGTATGATGTCAGGTATATCTTAAGGAGCTCTTCAGCAATACTTTTGTCAAGGATAAACTTTTGGATTTACCCCTCCCCTAAATGAATGTGATGTTCTAAGCTTGACTGTTCCATATGCTGATGCCTTTTCTTTGCCCTACAAGAACAAAAAGGTTTGACACAGACTGCTTGAACAGGACTGGCTTGTTTTCAGTCCTACTGCACTAAAAGATGAGCTTGTGGCACTGAGAGGGGGGAATCTGCAGAGGGAGCATTTTGAAAGCAATGGTTTTGTGTTGATATTGGCCCAAATCACAAATACATGGCCTGCTGTGGTCTGTGGGTATCTGTGTGAGGAGGTCAGACCAGCTGTGTGAAGTCTCTGTGAAGTCTTTTAACTCATTTAAAAATCTGTTTTGGAGTTACTTTCTCCATCTGGTAGTGTTGAATAATATTATTAGAGTTTGACTGTTTGCCTTAACTATGGAAACATGAAGTACATGTGTAGTTAAAACTCTATAGAGAATTTGACCTTGCTATATTTTTATAACAGTATTTCATGAAAATTGAGTTACTGCCCACGTCTACATTTGAGATCTCCAGATGTAGTTTTCCAAGTGTCTTGGGAGCCTTTCAGCTTCTTCTCCTTGCAAATTGCTTAGTCTTGTCAGCAAATACAGAGATGCTGATTTAATAGAATAGGCAACAACAAATTAGTTTTCATAGCTTTAAACTATTTTCGTGTTGGTTCAATTTTTTTTTTTATTTTCAACAGAGGAGTATGGAATATCCCTTACATGGCTAATATATACTTAATTAAGGGACAAACTCTCAGATCAGAGATGAAAGAAAAGAACTACTTCATGCGTGATAAGCTGGATCCTGATATGGCTCTCTGCAGGAATGCCAGGGAAATGGTAAGGTGTATCTACAGCAGCTTGCTTTCAAATACACACATTTCCTTGTGTCCTGCTGTTCTCATAAGCTGCTTGACTTGATTGATCTTGGATATTATGTTTTACTTCTAATTCAAAGTACTGGCCAATTTTTGTGTGATAAAACCCTTCAGGTGTATTTCTTTCAATTGTTGAGAACAGAGGTTTTCTCAAGGCTGATGCACTGACTGTGTGGTGGTTTCTAGTTAAATTCCCTGAAAATTTCTGTTGAGGTTAAAATACCTTCCTCCTTGGCACAACCTCAAGAGATCAAAGAGGGCTCAACTGCTCTCCTGTGTATGACTTAAAACTTACCATTGCATTTGGACCATCTCCATCATGCACATTTTTATACAGTGTGAAACTTCTAGCAGACTAAGTTGGAATATTTTGCAATTTTTTGTTCAGTAGATATATATTTAAACTAATGATGGGCAGTGTTATATAAAAAAGCCTAGGTTATTTAAGAAATGGTAGGAATCTTCTTAGGGAGCATGCATTATTCATTAATTTTTCTAGCTAGATTAAAACTGTGTCAGATAATTGTTACTTGCATTTATCTGGAAGTAATGAGAGAACTTATTTGTACTATAAAGTTGTGAATCTGTAAATCCATATTTCTACTGATATTTACACTAGTTTCAGCACAGAGACAAATAAGACCTAAACCAGACCTATTTCCAGACACTATAGCATTGAAAAATATTTTTGCTGAATTGAACAAGAAAAGTTGGCAAGTATTAATTTTTTTATTCCCTCATAACAAGGCATGATGTCCTCTGTTTGTACTGATTCTTCAGAACAACCCTGTCCAGTCCAAACCTCCTCAGCATCAGTTCCTGCAAACCTGTGCTTTCCATGTGCTCATTAGACTAATCTGACTGGCTCATCAGAAAATTGCTTCCTCTTTTCCTCTTTCTCAGTCTGGGCTGTAGGAGGGTTTGGTACGTGCTTGTTTTTGTATTGCAGCAGATAAGAAGGGGCTGGTGGAAACAGCTTTGACATGTGTATGAAGAGCTTTGCTTGGAGATGCATGTTGTCTGTAAAGGCATATCAGCTTTTGATCGAGGGCTGCTATTTCCCTGATGTAACTGTGGAAACCTAAAAGTAGTCGGAAAAAGAGAAAGAGATTGTGTCAGAAAACTGATGTGATGATTCTCCTTCATTTTAGACTTTACAAAGGGAAAAAGACTCCCCTTCTTCGGAAACATTCCATATGCTCAGAGCCCCAAAGGTGTTGCTTTATTTTTTTTTATTAATTAGTTATTATTACATGCAGTATCTTTCTACCACAGAAAGATACTTCTCCTCTGTCCACTTCCTCTGATGAAATACTGCTCTAGCTCTCTCTTCAGTCTTCTAAGGTTCAGGTTTTTGCCAGGGACAGGTTTTTCATGCCCAGCTCAAAGCATCTCAGAGAGGCTCTGTTTCTTCAGCTGGGTGTCTCAGTGCTTCTCAGGTCAAGGTGTGCTGACATTGCTTCTGTGGCTAAAATGGGTGGAGCAGTCCTAGGAAGGAGTAAAGCTCAAATCACTGGTAGGTCTGCCAGGCCCCCTCAGTGACCACATTGTCACTTTAAGCTGTTTTTCGTGACCCAGGCCCTCCTTATTCTCCCTGCTGCAGCTATTTTATGATTTGGTAAGCTCCCAGAACTGGGAATGTTTAACATAATCATTATCTTTCTAACAGTTTAACTCTTTTTCAGACAAAAACATAGACTGAAGTACCAAAGTACCCAAATGCTAATGTCTTCATCTGCTGCAAATCCAAAAGTCAGAAACATTTCAGAAAGAAAGTTTTGGTCTGAAAAACCTTAAACTAAAAAAAATATCCCATGAAACCTAAGTTTCTTTTTAAAAATACTATTTTCTCCTACTACTTCTACTCAAGAGAGTTCTGTTAATACCTTCTGTTAATAGCTTGATAATAAAGCTGTATCTTACCACACTTGATACCTTGTACATAATTACATGAACAGACTTCAGAGTGCTCAGCTGTTTTGGATGCTGATCTGAATATTCTGTGTGCTATATTTGCCAATATCTTTTTATTTCAGGCCAATTCACCAGATGGATCATGTAGTGAATACTCTGAAATAAGTTTCTTGTTCTTTCATGAACCCTTTGATTTTTAGTTTATTCTTTAAGTTTTTAATTTGAAATTAAATCCTAGGTGTTGGTTTTCTTGTGTGGGAGCATTTTCAGTTTGAGATCAGGTGCTTTCAGTGTGTCTGCTTAGGTTTTCTGGAAAACAAATCAACCTCTGCTTTTTCCTTTCTATAACTCTATATATGTTCTCAATAATACATGTTTTGGTTTAATGTGCTTAGAAAATAAATGCAGGAAAATGCTTGTAAACAACAAGTTACAAAGAGTAGTTGGTGATTAGAGTCCATAATTTGAATATTAAGATGCTACATTAACAGCATCTTTACAATATATGTGTACAAATATGTGATTATATTTTAGGAAAGCTCAATCATGAACAGACCTTTTTAAAACTTTGCTTTTTAAAACTTTAAAAACTTTGGACAGTTTTGCTAATGATGCTTTCTCTACTTGGTATAGGGTGTTTTCATGTACATTACCAACAGACATGAATTTGGAAGACTTCTTTCTACAGCCAATTACAATACCTCCCACTACAACAATGACCTCTGGCAGATATTTGAGAATCCTGTGGTATGCATCTAATTATTGATGAAACAATAAATAAAAAAAATAATAATAAATAAATAAAAAAGAAAGTATAAATTTATATATTATAAAGAACTTGAAATTTAAAGGCTTTACATGGAGAACATTTGTTTACTATGTGCTAAGTATTGATTACGTGCTGAAAGGTGTTCTCACCCATCTAAGCACATGACAATATATCATATCAGCAAACCAGCTGGTGACCAGAGCATGAAGTTGGAGATCTGGCCCTGAGGTAACAGGTTTCATGATTTTTGACATGATGGGAACCAATTTGTTTGTGAGAATAAGAAATTTTGTAATTGTTTCCAGTGCTTTCAGTAGAACAAATGAATAGAATATAAATTGGTTTTTATCACTTATAAATGTCTTTATTCTTTTGAATGTTTTTAAATCATGGTTTTTTTAGGACTGGAAGGAAACTTACATAAATCCAAACTACTCAAAGATCTTCACTGATAACATAGTAGAACAGGTGAGTAAAAGTAGTTTTTTAAAAATGAGTGGAACTGAGTGATAATAAATTGGCATGCAGCAAATATTTCCATGCAAATGCTCTTTTGGTCTGTGACCAGTTCTTTGATGTTCTGGATCAGAACTGAATTTTTGCCATTTGATACAGGCTGCTTGCTTTCATGTAACTGATCTGGATGGAGGACTTGTGTTGGATGATCAGTTGTCACAATTGGGGACCGTGATTTAATGAACTGTGCCTCTCTAAAAAGCTGAGATAAATTGTTTCTGTGTGAATCAATGTTAAGTTTTAAGCTGTTTCCCATATTACCCTGTAATGTGGAAGACCAGGGTTGTTATTTAGAGCCAAAAGGCACAGAAGGTGTGGGAGCACTGACACATTCTTAGTGCTGGGTCAGGGCTTAGAATATACCTCATAATTTTTGCTTTTGTGAGAATGTGCTCGAGAATCAAGTTTTTAATTGTTGTTTTTTTGGGGTTTTTTTTTGTAGCCATGTCCAGATGTGTTTTGGTTTCCCATATTTTCTGACACTGCCTGTGATGAATTAGTAGAAGAAATGGAACATTTTGGGCAGTGGTCTGGTGGAAAACACCAAGTAAGTGTCAGCCTATATAAACATAATCTTAATGAGTGATCTTTACTTTTACAGTAGTTAGTCACAGTGTACTGCAACAAACAAACATCTCAACAATTGCCACTGGCCTGAAACATCTGCTTTGTGATATAAAGTGCTTAGTTTAGTCTGCCATGTAGCTGCTTCGTCAGGAGGTTTAGAGACATTCTCCAATTAATGTTGTGGTGTGCTGACCCTGGCTGGATGCCAGGCACCCATTAAAGTCACTGTCACTGCCCTCAGCTGGACAGGGGAGAGAAAGTATCAAAAAGAGTTTGAGTTGAGAGATAAAGACAGGGAGAGATCATTCAATTGCCATCATAGACAAAACAGACTCAATTTGAAGAAATTAATTTACTTTCTACTCTGGTTCATTTGATAATACGAAACAACAATCTTAAGAATGAAACAACATCTTATAAACACCTTCCCCCGCTCCTCCTGTCCTTAAATTTACTCCCTATTTTCTTTGCCTCCTCCCCAGCAGCACACAGGGATGGGAAAATGGGAGATTGTGATCATCACATTCTCTGCTATTCCTTCCTCCTCAGGGAGAGGGCTCCTTGCATTCTTCCTGTGCTCCAGTGTGGGTCTCTTCCCTGGGCTGCAGTCCTTCAGGAACAGCCTGCTCCAGTGTGGGTCGCCTGTGGGGTCACAAGTCCTGCCAGAAAAGCTGCTCCAGCATGGGCTGCTCTCTGCTGCCAGGACCCTGCTCCAGCACAGGCTGCCATGGGGTCACAGCCTCCTCTGGCATCCACCTGCTCTGCCATGGGGTCTTCAGGGGCTGCAGGTGGATCTCTGCTCCCCCATGGACCTCCATGGGCTGCAGGGGAATCTCAGCTCCAGTGCCTGGAGCAGCTCCTGCCTCTCTTTCCTTGACCCTGCTGTCTGCAGGGCTGTTTCTCTCACAAATCCTCAGTCTCCTCTCCAGCTGCAATTTCTGTTATCCTGAGTTTTCCCCCCTTTCTTAAGGGAATGCCACCACAGAGGTGCTGTGTCTGTCAGTGCTGGGCTCAGCCTTGGCCTGTGGCAGGTCTGTCTTGCAGAGGCTGGATTGGCTCCATAGGGGAACGAAGTCTCCAGCAGCTTCTCACAAAGGCCACCCTTGCACCCCCCCTGCTCCCCAAGCTGTGCCACATAAACCCAGTGCAGACTTTGAATTAGCAAATTAGACACTAAGAGTGGTGCAGCTCTGTAGCTGACAGAAACCCTAGGCTGATTTTGGATAGCTGTTGATAACTGTTCAGACAAGTTTTACTCATTTACCTCTCAAGTACAAATTTGTCAGACTTGTCCCCCTAAGGAGTTACCTGCAAATGTTATGAGCTATTGTGTCAATGTTCTCAGAGAATTCAAGGTATTTATTAACTACCACTGAAATCAGAGGAATGTTTCTCTTATTCACGAATGTGGTACCATGAGAAATTGTAGTCACAGTTGTAGTGCAGGTAGGAGCCTCTGGAAAGAATTTTAACATATTTTTGTCTTCAAATTATTTCAGCATTTATCGCCATGTCAGGTTAAGGCCTGTAGTCTCCTGATCTGGTAGAGTTTCAGTTGCATCTGCAGCTCAGTAAATAAAACTTATGATGCCAAGAAGCCCTTTTATTTACAGGTGATACATCCAAATGTTGACTCATCCTTGAAAAACTTCCAATTTTTGCTCATTGATATCTTGGCACACTTTTTTCCTTGACAGTTGGTAGTGGAATTGCTGTGCAGCAAGCTCACAGACACCCACTGAAACATTGCTTTGTTGCAGTTCTGTGATTCTGCTGATTTCAAATAACTATTTGTTGAAATGTCAGGAGCATTCCATGTCCCTGTTTCCAAGCTATTTGTGGTGTTTTCATTAGGACAGCCGCATTTCTGGAGGTTATGAAAATGTCCCAACTGATGACATTCATATGAAGCAAATAGGACTGGATAATGAATGGCTGCATTTCATACGAGAGTTCATTGCCCCAGTAACACTAAAAGTCTTTGCTGGCTATTACACCAAGGTATGGGTTCACAGCTTTTGCAGTTAATTACTCTGTGGTGTGACTAAATTTATATATTTTATTGAATATACCCTTTTTGGTTTGTTTGGGGAGTTTATACATGACATAGCAGTAGTTAAATATGAATGCTGTTGATTTTTTTATTTTAGCTCTAAGCTTTAAAAATATCCCAAGAATCCTGTGTGTGACTTGGCAGTTCCCAGCTGGAAGTCTGACTGTACATTTTGTTGCAGGGCTATGCTCTACTGAACTTTGTTGTAAAGTACAGCCCTGACAGACAGCGGTCGCTCAGACCTCACCATGACTCCTCTACGTTCACAATCAACATTGCCCTCAACAAAGTAGGAGAGGACTTTCAAGTAAGTCTCAAAATGTTGTCCTTTGAGTATCCAATATTATTCCTAAACTGGAGCCCAAGCACATTTACTTAGAGACCCAGCTGAGAAGGAAAAGATGCACATCACAAATTGAGAAACATTATGCCTTGTGGTTTCTTGACAAGTACTAAATTTGCTCAATTCCAGGATCCAGAGCTGTTGATGCAGTCAGGCTGAAATGATCAAACTGGTTTCAGATGGTGGGAGAGAAGGGGTTTGAAGAAAAAGTTTGGAGATGTTAGTAATTTCATTTTTAACATTTCTGAAATGCTTTATTCCTGTACAGTGAAAACCAATTTTTCAACAGTTTGAATAGTGCCAAGTTAACTCAAGTGGCTTCTTTTCTGTAGGGCTTTTTAATGATTCTTTTTTTAGATCAGCCACAGAATGAAAATTTTTAACTCTTGTACCTGTTTAGGTTTTTTTCTGAACTAAATTATTTTCTAGTCTGAGACTGATTCAAATAAAACAGTCCCCAGAGTATGGAGGTAGGCAGGGCAGTAATATCCAACTTACAGAGAAATTTAACCTGTTGTGTTTATAAACCTGTGTCATTCACTGTCCTTAACACCAATAAATGTGCTTGCCACAGTTACTGTTTTAGAAAGCACACCTTCAGTTTGAAAGCAGCAGCCAGATTAATTCATTCAAGATCGTTTTAAATGCTGTCCTGGATAGGGGTGCAGTCCTGAAACAAGGCCTGTGAACACAATTTGCTTCTCTCTGGTAGAATCTACAGTAAAGTTATTGAGGATCTGTTTGCCAGATTTGCTGCTTGCATGAGTTGTTGTTCAGTGAATGCTAAAGCAAGACAAGGGGAAATCTGATTGCAAATGCTTGTCTGTTAATTAATGCTCTAAAGATGATGTCATGTAAACAACCTTGCTAAAGGATGGTAAAAGAAAAAAAAACCCATCCTATTAATAATAGCAAATGATTTGAAGTGATGGATATATAAAAAGGAATTTATTAAAACACAAGCTAAATGTTTGGGGTTTTATTGTGTTTGTGTCTTTACCACAGGGAGGTGGATGTAAATTTCTTAGGTACAACTGCTCCATTGAATCTCCCAGGAAAGGATGGAGCTTCATGCACCCAGGAAGACTCACACATTTGCACGAAGGACTTCCTATCTTGAATGGCACAAGATACATTGCAGTATCATTTATTGATCCTTAATTTTATTTTTTTTTGTCCTGTTCAACAGCAGTGTTCTTTACATAAACATTTATTTATAGATCTCTTCTGGAAGATGGTGATAAAAGAAACTTTAAGTTACTGTTACTACACAGCAGAGGTACTTTGGGCTAAAAGGAGGAAAACTAGAAAATGTTCTAATATTGTTGAAGATTTCTTGATATCTGCTCTGAGCCTTGAGTCCCAAAGTAAACATGTCCTACTTGTTTTTCCATTCTGCTGTCCTAAAGAGTGGGTAAGGAGAGAAAATGGAAAAGCACAGTGAACCCATTTCTTCGTTGAAAAAACCCAAACCCCAAGCAGCGCTAAATACAAAATCATTGGACAAATTTATCATGGTTTTCATTCAGTAAAGTGACACAGCTAAAGTCTGGGTGGTCTGTATATTTGGTGCCAACCAATGAAAGAAAAATCACAGCATAAAAACAAAATCAAATGAATCTTGTTTACAGTTGTTTCTGGTAAGCAATAATTCCAAATGCTGATTTATACTGAAGGGAAAACGTCTCTGTAGTCTGGTGTTTTAATTCATTGTCAATACTGAAATGTACACCCTTAGAAGAAAAGAAAAATAAATTAATTGCAGAGATGAAGCAAAGGTTAAATCCTTTATCTAAGGAGAAAATGTTTTATCATATGTTCTGAGAACTCATCCTGTTGAAAGCTTACTTTTCTTCAGCAAGTGACCTTTGTTTAAAGTGAGTTATTTTTCTAAATGTGTAGATGCACCCAATGGATACTGGAAATCTGATGCTTATTTTCAGAATGCTGGTAAATTTTAATAGGATGTTTTATAGGGACAGTTTTCTACTCTTAAAATTACTTGAATTTTGTATCAGGAAAATGAAATGGTGGCAGTCTCTTTTAAAGCTAAGGGTCTTAACTTGACATTTATTTTAAAGAAATTGGTTTAAAATATTCCTACTGTATCTACTGTTTGTAATTTAAAGAAACTTGAAGCTAACTGTCTCAAAGTCTACCGTGCCAAAATGCACAACGTGTTGGAAAACCTCGTGAAAAATAAAGGGTAATTTTAAATTAATGGAGCAGCTGTTTTAATTTGCCACTGTTCTTAAAGGAGCTGATTTACTGACAAGTATTTTCTCATGATCTGCAGATGGGTATGGGTGTGTCAGGTTTTGGGTTGTTTGCTACTGAAATTATTTCAGTTAGTGCCTGAGTACCAAGCCTTGCCTTACATTTTCAGAATGACCCCAGCAGGAATGATGGTTCCTGGGTTTGGTTTTATATAGGGGCTATTTGATGAGCTAAACAGTACTTCACTTTTTAACTGTGTGTCTTTGAAGAAGCTTTATATCACATTTTCTAAACAGAAACTTTATTTGCAGCTGATAGGATTAGGAGAGAGTTTCAAAGATTTTTTTTTTTACTGAAAATAACCACATCTGCTTGTTTCCCAGTTCTGCAGTTTTGAGGAATGAGTTGTTGCTGTATTTAAAGTTATGCTGAAGCAAATACATCAAAGTGAGTTAACCTCAATAATGTATTAAAATGGGCTGGCTTGAAAAGGAATGGCTTTTGACAGGAAATTTTTTGCTTTCTTTTAATTTCTCTTTACAATGTCAACTTTTCTCCCTTTCAGGCTAATATTATGGGGATTGATATCCCTCAACTCTGTTTCCAGGCATGGAACAGCTGTCTCAGAGTCTCTCTCTATTGCCTGTGCTTAGACAAACCTTCCAGATAAGAATATCTTCAGGCCTCCAAAATGAAAGCAGCCTTTGTTAATCATCTTTTTCTGAGCATTTGTCTGTGGTCTCTTAGGCTAACTTAGAACAGAATAATATTTTTTGCCATTGGATCAGTTAACAGACAGTTTATTGTTTTGAGGAGATTTCTTGGAAAAAAATCACAAAAGTACAATCCTGTAACACAGGGGAGTTTCTGCAGAATTCCCCCCCCGCATTACTTGCATTTCAATTATGTATTCTGTAATCCTCAGCAAAATGTCTTTTTTTTTTTAGTGTATATTTTGCCTCAAGAAAACCCAGAGGGCTTTATATACTGCTACATTTTTGGGTTTGCAGCTCTTAGTTCACTCTGTCACTTAGAGACACATAATGCTGTGTTTGCTGTGCTGCACATTTGTTGGAAGGGAAAATGTGTTTGCCATGCTCGAGCTCCTGACGTTCTCTCTTATTTCTTCTTTCAATTAAGTATTTGCAGAGGGTGGCAGATGCCTTTCAGATGGACAGCAACAGGTATGGCAGTGTTCTCATTAACTTTTTGGGAGCTGACACATGGCAGGAAAATAAGTTGTTCTGGACAATTCACCTGAATTAGTTCTGAAAGCTTTGTCATGCTCTGAGGACATGAACTCACACAGACTAAACAGAAGTGTCATTATTAGAAGATTCTTTCTGTATTTCATTACTTGTAAAAGCACTTAGACTCTTGTGTCTCTCTAACAAAGTTTGTTTTGGGGCATAGAAGATACAGCAGCAACCTAAATTCCAGCAGTGTGTGAGAAACCTCAGGAGTACAGGGACATAAGGGTGCTCTGCAACAGATGAGGCATTTGTAAAGTATTTTGTTTGTTCTGCTTTCATCCAGCTTTACTTTTCACTGTTAAGTACTCATAGAGACTGTGGTGTGGGTAAGAGAGCAGTTTATAGGCAATAGAGTTCTGAAGTCTCCTTTTGCTGAAAAATACTGAGTATAGCTTGGTTTTATTTCATATTTGTGAACTACTCCAGCTCTCTACTCTTAAAAGATGTTCAGTGCTTTTGGTCATATTTTACACATTTAATCTTCTTTAACATCACTCTTCACAAGTAATTCCAATATCTATTTGTCAGTTCATTTTTTTGTTCCCAAAGGATTCCTGTTTCATGCTTAGTGTGAGTGGGTAGGAGTAAGACTATGACAAGCCCCAAAAGAATATAGACTTTTTCAGTGAGGCAATAATAATGAAATCTATTTGATTGTGCCTGTTTTTTTATATTGACTTTTCCCCCACATCTGCTGTATTCATGGACTGAATGCTATTTCAGTGCAGGGCTTCCACAGCAGCTTCTCTTTTGCAGCAGATAGACATACTAAAGAGACAGAAAAGTCTAGAAAGGACCCTTGTCTTTTCTCCCATGTGCATGTAACCAGTTTTGCTTATAACTCTCTTCCTATTTGACGTATGGGTCAAATCTGTGTAAGTGCATCCCTCTTGCAGGGTGGTGGCTGTCTTTTATTGTATTTGAGGGCTGGAGGGAAGGCAGAATGAGGAAGGGATGGTTGAAAGCTCAGAATTCACCCCACACAATTGCTCCCTTCCACAGCTGTTTGCACAGAGCTGTGTTCCTACAGCACCTCAATCCTAAACTAACAGGAGGAGGTCTGGGGAGCAGTTGATATCCTGGCATGATGCTAAGGCTGTTAAATGCAGGAATCATCCTTTTCTTTTGGTAATTTATTGCTTCTGGAGAGTGAGTTTTCTGGATTAAGTTTCACTTCAGAAAAGCTGTTTTGGCTGTGTTAAAGCAATGCCCCTCAGGATTATTTTGCACAAGGATCAAATGTAAGATCAGCTCTCTGATAAAATCATATTAGTCTTAAGTTATCTAATAGAGTATGGCAACAGTTCAAAAGTAGGATTTCAGTCAGGATGATTACAGCCTGTATTGGCATCAGTGCAGCTGCAGAAGTAGCAAAGCTGAGAGCCTGGCCAGCAAGGAGGGTGTTGGCCTGGGGTGATGCTGTGCTGCTTAGGCAGTGGAGAAGACTGCACTTTCTTGAAAAAACCTGCTTGTGTTTTGGGTCCTAAATATTGATCCCTTTGCACTTGCCTGCTCCTCTTACTTATGGTTTATGGCTGTTGAAAGTCTGTGTGCCTGAGGTTGGCAAGGGGGATGTGTAGTAGTCACATAGTAACAGATTAATCAGGAACTGGTCTTCTGGCCTCAAACCAGAATGCTCCTATTTCCCAGAATTTTGTTTAATTGTGAAAGGAGTTGCTCAACTGCCAATGACTCTTCACCATTTTGTTTCTACACTCTGTTGAGAGAGGGGAGCAGAGAGAGGAGGAAGAGAGCAGAATGAATTTATTATAAGCTACTTCCTTGCTGCAATGTCGGGGCATGAAAGCATTGCATTTCTAGAACCTGAGTTGGGATAGCAATCAGTGTGAGCAGTAATGTAAGCCCAAGAGATGGTTTACCATATTTAATACTGCAAAACATCAGGACCTACCCTTCAGAGTGAGCTTTGCTAACACTTCAGGCTTTAAGCTTTCTGAGACGTGGGTTACTGATCTCTCACAATGTATGGTCATCCACTGGCAGTGTGTGAAGAGAAGGTTTGCAGCCTTGCTGTTTTCCCCTTCTCCATGTCTCTAGCAGCAGGACTAGCAGAATGACTGCTCAGGTCTTTGTTCCTCAAAGCAAATTGCTGACTGATAACAGTTATCACTCTTCTGTAAGGGGAAGGTGTGTGAAAGTAGTGGTTAATATTTAAACCATCGGTCTTTTTCCACCTCTTGTGGTAGCAGTCAGGATGGAGAGGTGGAGTTGGTGAGGGTACCAGGAGAGCAAGCTGCATCCTGCTCTGGTCCCACAGTGAGCACTCTGATTACAGAGAAATCTAGGGTTTGCTGCTAGAGTTTGATACAACTTCATTGCCCCCAGGATGTGTATAAAGAACTTAGAGAAAATGGAGTGTGCTTTGTAAGGATTTGGTAAGGTTTTAGCTCCTAAATTCTATGAAGTCTCTGAGCTTATGAGAGATGAAGATTTGAGGGCTTTAGCTTGCTTTTTCCTCAGAGACTTTTAACATAGACATGGTGCAATTAAGGCATTTGTTTAAGAAGTGCCTTCTAAAGGAAGGTTCTCCAGCATGAAGTAAATACAAAGCATGGGAAGTTGGGGCAGAAAGTATTCAGTATAAGCTACTGGAAGCTAGTTTTATCTTTGGCAGTGCTGGGAGACTGTACGAAGGTGGGCGGGTAGACATTGCAACAATGAACTTCTGGCACAGCCCAATTTAGAGACTCGTCGCCTCTGAATCATTTTTGTACACCGTGATTCACCCAGGGAGCTATTTCAAGCATTTGGTCATTGTTTAAAACACGTACCACATTAAGTAGGATAGGTCCTGGTACTTAAAATAGTGATCTGCCTTAGAATTTCTAGATCCAGCTGTCACAGACTTGCCTTTGCTGTGCCATCACGAATTGTAAATTGGAGATTTTGATGGAGGAAATTCTCAGTTCCTGTACTTCAATCACATGTGTTAATCTGCATGAGAGCATTTTGGCCACATGTGCTATGAACTTCTAGTTCTCTTAGGCTCCTTGCCTGTGTTCCCATCACTCAGGCATACAGTGCACGTCCCTCCATCCAAACCATGCCCCCTTGATGTGTCATGTGTTTGCCAGATGTCAGCTTTCCAGGGACAAAAAATAAGCAAGGGTGGCCGATGGCTTTTGCATGAATGCAGCCAGGAGCAAGGGAGACAGAGACAAGGGACCTTTATTCTCAAGTGTTCTTGAAGTGTAAATTTTTAAGCTGCTTCTTCTGTGGTAATGAAAGATGCCTTAGGATCAGAACTAAGGAGCTGTTATACATCAGAGGTGTAACTCAGCTATGCTCTGTAAAAAGGCACAGATGAGGTTTCCTGATTTTCTTCTAGCAGTCTGTGCAGCCGGTGGGATGAGATGGACATAGAGGGCTTCAGGCAAGAGCAGTTTCTCAGATCCCACAGGCGAGTCCTTCATCCTGAGCTCGTGGCTGTTGGAGCAGGTGAGCAGTGCTGTGTTTCACTGCTGTGGCCTGTCTTTGGTGAGGGCTTTTTGGTCTTCATCTCATTATCCATCAGTGTATGTGCATGAACACAGACCCATGCTTGATTATTTTCTATAGCCTGGCTGTATCTTGGTCTTGTTCTGCAAATAGAATTCTTTCATTGTGCAGCTCATACTGAAAAAAATTATCCCTTTTCTGAAAACTAGGGCAAAGAGGAGAGTACACAGGCAGGACTTAATTTCTCTCTAAATATTACTGACAAAAAGGGTATAGCAATATGAACTTTGCATGAATTACTTGATCCATATTAGTTGTTCAAATATCAAAAGTAGGAAAATGACATGTCTTTTAGCTTGAACATAAAAGCATGAGAAATACTCTGTTTTTCATCATTAGGTAGACATAATTTACCTGAAGTTACACAAACAGGAAAAGCTGAGTGGACATCCCAGTATGTTTCCAAAATAGATGTGCAGGTGTTCTTGAAATGTTTTTTGAGCAAATAAATGGATCTGGTTTTGGCAAGCTGTTCCCATTTTTATTTGCTTTTAGTCTGAAGGGAACAAAAGCACATTAATGTACTGCTATAGCAGCATTCAAATGCTGGGAATCAGAAGCTCAAAAAAAAATAAAGAGAGATTATATTGCAGAGGAAAGAAAAACTTTGCAGCCATTAAGACAACAAAAATATTCCCACATGAAGTATTTTATGATCAGAACCCTGAGATGGCACTTGAGGAATGTCATCAGAATACCGCAGCCTGAAGACCAATTTTTTTTTTTTTAGTACAATTTTAACTCTGTTTAGAAAGAGCTTCTAGTTGCAGACTTTATTCCTGAAGGGTCTTTTCTTCACATACAACCAAAATGAGAGATGTCATTAAAACATTCAGAAATAAACCAAATAACCAAGCCAGTCCAGGTTCTTTAGCTGAGATGCCCCCACATGCAATACTCCAGGTAGCTCTAGTATCTGCCCAGTCTCATGGCTTGGCATTAAAGTTCCATGGCAAGTTCTGCTAAGCTAGTAGGCAAAAAATAGTCAAGTATAGGGACAGGTGTATTTTTGGCAGATTTCATGCAGAACTGACACTGATTCCATTTGTGAGTGCAGGTTGCTGATGTAAGGATTAATTTCAGCTAGAATTAGCGTGTGCACGCAGCTTCAACGTGTCCTCTGCTTATGGGTACATAAGAGCTGGTAAGAAGTCTGCAAAAAACCTGAGCCTAAAGTGCTAATGTATTTGTTTCCTGCAAAGCAGGAGGTGTAATTTGATAATGAGACTGCAGAGGCCAAGGGTTGAGAGAGCATAGGTGCACAATTTTGGTCTCTTGGACTGGCTTCACATTTAGGATTAATAAGACAGTTGTTGAATGAAAGGATGCTCCTCTCAAAGGATACTGAAATCTCACCTGGCTCTTACAGCTGGGAATTAAAGACATTCTTTCCTTAAGGATGGGAGCAACTGAAGCTTTTCTTTCTTGGTAATTAAGAAATCCAAGTAGAGCTCTTTCTGTTGTTTTTCTTGTGGTTCTGGGGGAGCAGGAAGGCAGTTGCAGAGTAGCACCAGGGCTTGATGCATGTCCAAGCAGAGACACAGACAGAGCAAAGCCTCTGGAAGAGGGAAGGCTGATACCACACTGTGTTTTTTCCATGGCACTGATCAGGGCTGGCTGACTATGCCCTTTTTATTTGCTTGATTGTTGGTTTCTTGTTTTTAATTGGGAAATGAAAGAACCTAATACAGTTCTTGAACAATATAGATCACTAGAACTACAGAAATGAGAAGTGAACACTTCTTTCTTTCAGAGAAATAGTGAAAATACATAATCTGAGTGTTTAAGTGTAAAGAAACTCTGGTTAATAAAGCATAGGAGATCTGCAGTAAGCAAATCTTACTCTTTTTACTGGAAATGCCCTTACAGAGTTGTTTGATTTCTGCAGATAATGGAGTAAAATACGCACAAAGTAAAACTGGAGCTCCTTGCTGATGCAAAAGGAATTGGTCTCATAAGGCTGAAATTTTTTTTTTTTTTGCTTCACGAGGAAACTTTAGAGAAGGATACTCTTGTATTTATTGTAAGTAACTCATATATAAATTCTGCTTCTGTATAGTTCTTTTATAAATATTCCCATCTGCTGCTGCCCTTTTGTTTTTGATGTGCTTATCTCCAAGCTGGAGATTTTATGTGCAGCATGCTGTATTGTAGTGCTGCTTCTTTACTTCAAAGGCAAGCCAAGGAAGCTCTTTTGGACTGAATATCTTCCCCAGAAAATCTGCTCATGATAAAAACTTACAGCAAACTTTACTAGATTTTTATCTTTTCTCTTTTAAATGTCTAAGAAGTGATGAGTGTTTGTTGCTAATGATAAGAATGTTTTCCTTTCACTACTGAAGCTCGCAGATTTGAAAAAAGGAACCTACTAAAGAAAACTGATTTGGGATTCGGTTTCATTTTTAAAAGGAAATAAATAAGTTTTTGAGTTTGGTTGGTTTTGTTTTTTTTTTGGTTTTCTTGGTTTGGTTTTTATTTTTTTTTGTTTGTTTGTTTTTTTTTGTTGGGTGTTTTTCTTTAATAATAGAACCAAGTAGGTATATATGAAGTAACGTTATAAATCTTAATCCATAGGAAATGAATTTAGAAAACTGCAAGGCAGTGGAATTGAGCGAGCAAGTGACAACATTGCATATCATGGTCTATCCTTCATGCAAAAAAATAGCATTAAATGTCTTATTTCAATCCACTGGCCAAGCTGTAATGGAGAGTGAAATATATTGATCACATCAGAAGTTAACAGATCCTCTGTTGTCTTTCATTTTCTGCTCTAAGGGGCTGAACTCCCCATAGGCATCTCTGTTGTAATTTCTCACATTTGGCCAGCTGAAACAATAAGAATTATTTATAAGGCCACTAATTGGAACCCCTACATTCTCTCACCCCAACTGAAGTTTACTCTTTGTTTCCTCGCCAACAGCTGTTAGATAAATTTAATTCATTATTTTATGCTTTACTGTGCTGCCTTCTGTGTGTGTTGCTTGGTGCAGTCTCATGGTACAAGCAGAGCACTAAGCCATGGCGTTTCTCCATCCCTTGTGCCAGCTTCTTTCTTGAATCCAGTATTTTCCTAAATGCCTGTGGTCCTCTGGTAAAGTGATTACAGAGATGCCTGCAGTTCCTCCTCACCGTTTTATGAAATATTTCAGTGCTTCTCTTGGATTCCTGGAAGTTGGTTGTAGAAACAGAGCTTCTTTCTGTGTTCCACCTGGCTTGAGTTCAGCATGTTGATAGCCCTTGGTATAAAGTGAACCTTGATAAAGAGAATATTCTTCCTTTTCATCTAGCTTTCCAACTGCCTAGGTTTTGAATTATGAATGTTTTTCTTTGTAGTGGAGTGGTGTGGGAAAGGAGAAAACTGTCCAACAACACAGCCAATACCATTGGCAATAAAAATGCTACTTAAATGTGAAGCATGGTTTCTTCATGGTGTGCTTCTCCAGGCTCCATTTCCTCTCTCTCCATCCCTCCTTCAGTTCAGAAATAAATATATTCAAACCAAATGCTAAAATAAAACTTTCCTTTTTAGACTAGCAATAAGTTCAGTATTGTCTAAAGACTTGCATAGATAGTGGACTAGCAGCTTTGCACAGTGTCAATCTTGTATTTATTTATCATTCAGGAAATTATTTGAAGGTGTGTTAAAATTCTTTGAACTGAACTGCTGCCCTCTGCAAGCTGGAGTGCATTATGTTTTGGTTAAATGATAACATATGAAGCTCAAAGAAGGCCCCCTGAATATTTAATGGTGCTTTCTGTGCTCATTTTCATGAGAAGTTGTGGCAGAAGACTACTAGAATTCTCAAATTCACTAAATTAAACCAAAAATAATAACAGCATGAAAAAATGCTTCTAATTTAGGAGTAAGGTTTGGATAGTCCTACAATAGCCTCCTGTCTGCTCTGGTCATTTATTCTGCTGTCTGGGGTGTGTATTGCACAAATATACCACAATAACATGATTTAATTCATTTGGTAGTTACTTAAGGCAGCTCACAAGAATATTCTTTAAAATCTGATAAATAGAGACTAAATGACCATAATTTGGAAACAATTAAAGTAGCACTATGTATGAAGAATAAAGTAGTGAGATCTGTTTTGGGGCCATGCTTGTAAAATGCTGAATTTCTGCACATTTGACTTAAGCTTCTTCTTGGAAAGTACCTTTCTCAATTTCATTTCTTGATCTGTATGTTCCATAAACTATCTTCTGTAATTTGCTGAGGAGGTCAAAATATTTAACCTAGTTAATAAAAGTATGAGCAGAGGCAGTGGAAGGAAAAAAAAGGATTTGTCTTATCTATGTGCTTTTTTTCTGGTGAGTAGAAGTTGTAGATAAAGTAGTGCCTTTATCCTCTGTCTGCCATCCTGCGGCTAAAGTTGAATTGTGCAGATGCTTCTTAAAACCAGGATGAGGTCTGGATAATAGAAATTAGGAGAGAAATAAAAGCTGCAAAAATACTTCAACATAATACTTAAGGTACAGTTATAGCATTCACGTCAAGCAATATGGTCATATTTGGACAGTGTGCATTTGTCCACACATACCTAAAAATGTCATGAATAATCCTTGCATACCCACATTCTTAGGTGGAAGTTACAATTTACAACCTGGGAGAGGATGAAATAGTGTCTGGTAATAGAGCAGCGCTCGCACAGCCTTTCATCTAAGTGCGTCAAAGTGTTTGATGGGAAGACTGTGGCTCAGAAGAACTGATTTGTTCGTTCCATTTGGCAGCAAATCTGGGAAGAAGCTGCAGGGTCTGGGTTTCCAGTCTTGGCTGTGGCCCCTGGCTGAGTGATTCAGTTGCCAGGCGAGCAATGTCCGCGATGCTGCGAGCGCTTCCCGGCAGCCGGGCTGGGGCTCTGAGCAGGGACGGCTTCAAACACCACACACAGCCCTCTGCCAGCTCCTTCTGCAGAGAGGGAAAGAGAGACAAAACCTTCCCAACAAGCTGATGTTTGGTGCAGGATCTCTTCCCTGGTCCTATTCTGTTACTTTCTAAAAATGTCTTCTGGTGCGAACCCAAAATCCGCCGGACTGTGGGAGCCAAGAGCAGCAGCAGCCAATGCGATGCCGTGGGAGCATCTCTTCCCTTCCCTCGTCAGCAGAGAGGCCTCCACCTCCCTGCTCTCTGCTCAGGCTCTCCTGGACCTGTTTTACCTTCTAATGAAATGCTCTGACTCTCGTGCTCTTGTAAATTTGAATGCTAATAAATAGAGGTTGTGTTAATACATGATGGGGCTGATTATTTGGTTAATGTTTTCCTAGATGGTGGTTGAATGTGCCATTTCCATATGGTGCATGGTGGTAAGTATGAGGTGACCTGGAGAGGTGTGACCCCTTTTCCAAGCCTTTCTGCTAATTATTTGGATAGGAGAAAATAACTGTTTCCTGTCAGAAGTCAAATTTCACTTGAAATTATTTACTGTTCCAAATACTGAAACCCTAATTTTTTCTTCTGTTTTGTCTTCAGTCCATACCTAAACACTGTCAAATAGTTCAACTGACCACTGACATATATGTTTAGTTGTACATTTTCAAAGCCAGGTCAGAAAAATAATATAGAACTTAAAACTGTATTTTTTAAAAAAAAATTTCACAGAATCATGTCTTGAAGTTTCTTAATAAGAGGTAGGTGAATAGAGCCATTTTTATCAGCTCTTATTTGATGGATTTGTCTACTCAGTCAAGTCAGAAAAATTTTAATGGAAACTTTGTATACTTCAGTGAATGCATTAACCAATTATATGGTTTGTAGGCTTCAGAGAAAAATACAAAAAAGAAAGATTATATACATTTTACACCTTAAACCTGTAAAATGCTTGGGCTATTAAGTTTTATAAATATTAATTGTTAATTTATTTTCTTCGCCTGCTCTGGACTAGATCTTGAGCTGCTGACTAATAGAATGTGAAATCTTTGTGTTGCTTCATAAGTTCTCTGTTGGCAAAGTTTAATTGTTTTAATGTAATTTTATTGACAAAGGAGGTCATTCATTATCAGAAGAGGCAATTTCTTTGTGAGTAAAGCCAGTTTGAATTTTTTGGATTGGGTTTTGGATTTATGGGTGTGGCAGGTCAGAGAATACTACTGCAATTGTTTTCTTACTAGAGATTGTTGATTTCCTCTTCTACGTGAGCTGAAAATTCCAGTTTTGAACCACATGGAGCCTTTTATTGCTGAGGGATTTCCTTTCTGGATGTGCTGAATGGGAAGAGCGTTTTCAAAAAAATCCTGGAAAATATGGAAATTCCTAAATTGGCCTTAAAGACTAATCCAGAAAAAAAATCCTTATCTTGTTTGGTGGTTAGTTAATGTTTTGTTCCTTATAAATGCAGTGAAGGAGTGCACAAAGGGTTAAGAACCTTTTTTCCTATAAGAATGGAAAACGTAGCAAGTACCTTCACTTACCATGGGATTTCTGTGGTTGGTAGTACTGAGTCAGGTTAAAGCAGACTGATGAGGCAACGGGGAAAGGACAACTTTTTTTACAAAGAAAGCAGGATGTTGGAAATAGAAAGGTACCTCAAGTGGCTCTTGTGCCACGTGTCAGCACTGCTTCACCAACGCCACGGTGCTGGTCTTCGGCGTCCCGCTGCATGCCCTGGTTATCCTACAGCACTCTGCAACCACAGCTGGGCTGTCAGCTGGGTAATTCATGCTGTGTTTATCCTGAGAGGTCATTCTTGGCCAGGGATGAGTACAGATCTGGCAGTCCCAGAGAGTTTTGAAAGAACGGAGCAGTGCTGGAGAGCCGAGGCTTTCATCACATCGGTGGAAAGTTCTGAGATGCAGAGTGGGTTCAGTCTGTGCTTTGGGCTGAGGGCAGTCGCTGGGACACCCGTGTGTTTTCATGGCTCTGCTGTCCCTCGACAGCCAGCCTCCCTGCAGGAACACAGGAGGAGGTGTGGATGCAAGAGTTGGGGCTGCTGTGCCACTGCCAGGGCACCTGCTTCTCCTATCACCTGTCCAGCTCCACTGGGCTTGGGTGACATGGCTGGGAAGCAACAACAGAAATCTCCTGTTGCCATTTTTAGTCCTGACTGACATTTATAGCATCAGGCACAGAAGGTGTTCCTCAGGTCTGAGTGAATGAAGCCTCTAAATCAAGAGCTGTAGGAGCTGCTTACTCATCGGATCTTGCATCCTCTCGAATTCTTCACATCTCTGGTCAGGTTTCATTTCCTAGATGTATGGAAAGTATATATCCATCAAGGAAGGTGCTATTAAGGACAAATAAATGTGTGTAGTATATTTTATTTGAATTGTCATGTGGATGGAGGTGCTTTCAGAAATGGGTTTTTAACTGGAAGTCTGTTTCAGAGCTGAAGTGATTCAGAGGAAGAATAAAGTCTGTGAAACTCACTTCAAGCAGGGATGGAAAGAGGCAGTAATTTGTCTCTTGCTCCATTATATAATTTGACAGTAGGTTAGAAATGCTTTCAGCTGCAGAACCAGGTCTTCTAAAAGCAGTTTGTACAGACAACAGATTTTTCTGCGTCCTGACTCTGAGGGGTGTTGGCTCCTGTGTTTGCAGCCTCTGAGGAGGAAGCTCAGCTCGAATGCTTGTGCCAAAGCACATTCCAGAGGACAGAGACCATGACCTGGCTGCTGCCAGCCCGTGGGCCAGCCTGTGGGCTCTCCCCACGCTGCTGGGAGCCTCAGCCTCCTGCAGAGAGGCACTGGGAGCTGGGAAATGGAAACCAGGCCATGGGTGCTTTTGGCAACATCCATCGCTCTCTTTTTTATAAGACTGCATACCTGGGTTTTTGTGCCACTCATTTCCTCCCTCCCAGAATAGAGTAAATATTTGTCTTGAATCTCTGTCTGTCTCCTAGTATTTGTAACCTGCCCTGAAAGGTGTGAGGGTATAAGAACTGGACAGATAATGAGGAGGAATGTTTCTGTTAAAGCTGCTGCAGAAGAGGAGAAAAAAGTAGCATTTAAAATTTTTTTTTTCTCCCTCCTCCTCCTCAGAAGCAAGATCCAGCAAAACTACCATTTCAGGAAATCCACAGATTTGTTTTAAAAATTTCCTTCTGCTTCAATGTACTTTCTTTGCCTACTGGTCTCTGGAATTCATCTGCATTCATTGTGTCAGCAGTCACCATAGCCTAAGCACTACTGTAGAAGTTTCCAGGGGATTTTATTAATTTGATTCCTTGTGTTATGCTGATGCCTAATCAATGGATTGATTGTGTCAAGGAAGATTTCAGAAATTTGACTTTGTTTGCCAGCGCATGGTAATCTCTGATTTAAGCTTGGTGATTTTTAAGGGAAAATAGTGGCTCTTAGAGCTTTATTGGACAGATGTATATGAATGCTGATTATGCTATTTGTTGGGTAGATCTCAACTGACTGCATGCTAATCAGCTGCTTTTTCCTTAGCAAGCCTGGAGTTGCTTTTCTAGCAATTTCTACTGTCCTCATTCCCTCGCCACGTATGTACTTTCTCTCCTAGTCTTTTATTCTGCACAGATGCTCTGTTGATGATCTTTGAACACAGTCAGGGAAAAGCCCCTTGTCATAAATATTTTCTTTTTTTTTCTTCACCCCTCTTTGGCAGTGAAGCATTTGGCCACGTCTTCATGTTCTCTTCCTACCATTATTGCTTCCAGATGTTGTTTTGGTTCTTTTTTTCTTGTTTGCATTTGGATTGTCGCTTGATCATTAGCACTCTGTTTTTGAGAGGGAAGCCTTTGACTTGGTAGCAGCAGACATGAAACCAAGCTACAACTGTCTGACCTCAGCTTCCTCCGTTTGAGGTTGTGTTTGGATTTAAGATGTTGGTTTGGACCCAGCCACAAAGTGCATTTCTGGATTCAGAGGTGGATTTTACCAATGATCCAAGACTACACAGCTTATTGCTTCATGTTGACTACGTGTAGAGTCAAATCCTCTTGCTAAAGATTTAACCCCTTTTCTTTTGTTTAGAGCGCTGCTGTGGACAACTTGCATCTTCAGAGGAATTAAATAATCTGAAACTCTGTGCTTGATGTGATTTTGTTCTTTCGGGCCATAAAGCATGATGAGGTGGAGGACAGTCTCACTCCACTGGCTGAAAGTGGAACCATCTTTCCCCAGTGACCCTGGCACAGACCTGAGCTGTGCTGCTCTGATAAGAAGAATTGGAGCTCAGGTTCTTCCAGCTGACTCAAACACCTTTTTTGTCACATTGCTCTGTGCAGCTCCTAGAGGAGTCTTGGGAGAGTCATTCTTGGAGTGACAGATGTAAAAGTGCTGGGGCTTTGCAGAGAGAATGAATTACCAATGTAAATATCAAAACAAGCTCTATTAACCTATGTTCCTCATAGCTCTCACTACTCATGAATCAAGCATGAGAAAAGGAGTGTGCTCTTTTCTCAGCCCAGGTAATTCTATCCTGTCTCCTGGCTGTTGCTTCTGGCATGAAGAAATCAAATATAGCTTTCCAGTTTTTAAGTGGTGTCTTTGTTTCGTGAATCACTGATTTTGGAGTGTTTCCTACCTCCTACGGGTGGGGAATTTGCTCCTTTACCCCATCCTTAGGAAGTGGAAGATTATCTGGAGACCAGCATAACTGCATGCTATCCCCAGATTAATGCAGCCACAGTTCAGAATACACATAGGCCCCAAATTCAGTCTGGTACAGAAATGGGGACCTGCAGTCCCCAAGGGACAAAACATGGGAAGAGTCACACAAGTGACAAATACTAAACTCTGTCACAACAAGGCTGTTGCAGACAATTCACCCCAGCCTAGGCAAGGGAGAGGCCTTCATCAAATTTCAAGCAAAAATGGTTTATGTCTGGGGGGTCCTCAAGACTGAAGCCCCCCACTCTCAAAGGATGGAAAAAAATTCACTCTACTATTAAAAACTGCTGAAGAAATTGAAGAGTTGTTTTTGTTCCAGCAAACTTCATGCTTCTCCTCCCCTCCCTCAGCTGGAAGAAAGCATAAACACCATTTTATAAACTGTGGTTGATTTGGCAAGATGCAGATGTTTATTCCTATGGAATAATTTCCTATGCAGCAGACTTGTTCCAAAAGTAGTCCAGAAGTGATTAAATCTGGAGAACAGTGTTACATTTACATAATTCACAGGAATTCAGCTCATCTGTGCTTACTCCTTCTCAGCTGGAAAGAAGAAAATAATTCTCAGATTTCTCTTGTGGTGAAGGTGTGAAGGAGCTCAAGGGCTCTCCCTTTTCTCGGCCCACAGGAGGGCAACATCGAGCTGCAGCTGAAACAGGCATTGCCAGAGCAGGTGTACACTTTGCTAATACAAGAATCAATGAATTGAAACGAATTAACTAATTCATAAGTATTATAGACTATGGCTATTTAGTGGTATTTCAGTCTGCATCCTCTCTGACTTTGGGTTTGGTTGTGTTTATGGTTAATCAGTAACTCCTCTAAATTCCTTTTGTCATCTGTAGCCAACAACATACGTTGTGAAGAATAAGACAAAGTTCTTTATTAGGGTGTAATTATTTTCTTCTTGCTTCTCTTTCCAAACTGTATTGCATAGTTAAGTGTAGTGCTGATGAAAATGGACTACTAAGGTTATGACTTTGAGTTGTGGCATTATCTAAGAGTACCTGTATGTCAAAGGCTGTGCTGCACCGCAGGCTGAGAACCACACAAACCTGGTGGCATTAAGTTCAGTTATTTTAGCAACATACCAGCTTTGGTGTTTAATGCAGATGGCCTTCAGTAGCAGTGTAGCAAAGGGTTTGTTTTGCAATAACCTGCAGTCTCCATAAGTTCTGATCACACTCTGGAGTGAGGTGCTTTGGAGACTGAGAAGCCTGACGCTGGAGGAGCTGAAATATGGGGCACATGTGCCAGATCCTAAGAGGCTGGGAAACCAGATCAGACAGAGCTTGGCACTCAGGCTTTCTGTGTCTCTGGGTACATGATGTTTTCAGGTTCATAGAACTATAGAATTTCCTGTGTTGGAAGAGACCTGTCAGGATCATTGATTGACAGGTGAGTGAAGGGAGAGAGGTCTTGTGACTGCAACTGGGGCTTCACAAACCTTTCTTCTGCTGGATCCCTTTGACTGGCAAATCTGGTTTTGCCAGGGGAATTACCAGGATAATTACCTGAACTCTCAGGGTCTTTTCTCCAAAGGGGGATGGAGACCCAGGTGGAGGTTGTGATATACCAGGCACTAATAACTTTTGTGTTTCTAACCAAAATTATCTGGAGGGATAAACAAGGTAAAATGATTTAGTAAAGGTGTTGTCTTCTATTAGGCTGATTAATCCACAGTCAGAAGGAGGTTTCAAGTTTTACATGGATGTTAATGGTATGGTTAAGAGATCTTCATTCAGGTGCTTTGGGGTCTCATAGAGGCAGCATGTTGCCAATTAAAACAAAATTTATAGTTTGGAAACTCCCCCTTCCCCAGCAATATAAGCTAAAAGCATCATTGAAACTGAAAACCAGGAGTCTGTAACAAGGCATAGATTTTTGTGCCAAGTTCCATGGTTCTGCAAGGGGATAATTAAATTTCCTTTTTAATGTTAAAATCAGGGAAGAATGACCTAGGCCTCCACCCAGCCCCCTTTTTTCTGTTTGTTTTTTTTTTTTTTACCCCAGGAACTCCTGAAATATATTGGCATATACTAAAACAACTTTGACAGGACATTATAGATGATGGATTGGTGTGTAAAGGATACATTCTAGTATTTTATTAGAAAAGCAATTGTTTGGATGTGTATCACTTCTAGTTTAGCCAGAGGCAGTTATATAGTTTCATATAGCCAGCAAGATTAACTCTCTGTGAATTGACATTTTGGGAAGCTATCAATCTTGCAAGGACTCAAAAAAAAAAAAAAAATCTCAAGTAGAAGAACAGGCTTGTGTCCATTTTATTCTTTATCAGCAAATGCCATTTTGGGTCTTTGGGAGTCAGACTTGCTTGAAATCATTATTCTTTAATGAAGGAAGAAAGAAATCAGTCTGGAAATTATTTGGCATTCAAAGCTACTCTGCTTATGTTATTGGATTCTCAAACAACAGCTTTGTTTGTCTGTATTGTCCTGGCCTTGCCAGTAAGAAGTGTAGGTCTTTGGATGCATTAGCCCAACTCATTATCAGCAAAGGGTGTAAGTACTAAGGGATTAATCAGCACGATCTGTTTAAGGGTGAGTAATAAAAAAGCTTAGTGTTTTTATGTAAAGTTCTACTGCTAATGAAAACTTAAAATAAAGAAACCCAGATGAATTTTACCTCTCTTAAGAATCACTTCTTAAAAGTAGTTTCTACAAGTGCATTTGACTTATCTTTGATGGCTGATGTGGAAGGGGTCCAGGGGGTTTTTCCCACTTACATTTTTACCTCCTCCTACTGGTTTGCCAAAATGTATTGGGGGCAAGATGCTCCATGCACAGTTACAGTGGGAGGGCTGCCCTATAAAGAGCAGTCAGACATATCAAATTAAAAAAAAAAAGAGGCCAAAATAAACACCTAAAGGTGGACACATATAAATATGCAGGTGTGGCCATGCTGTGGATGGGCAGGAGGAGGGCTCAGGCCTGTGTCCAGCACAGCACCTTCTCTGGCCATGGGATACCCACAGCAGGGGCAGCCCCGGTGCTCTGTCAGCCACATCTGCCATGGCAGAGAATTGCTCCCACACTGGGGAAAGCAATCCCAGGCTCCCTTCCAGGCCTTGGTTTACAGGTAGAAACCCAGGGGTAGCATAACAAGAGTAGGTAAGACACTATTTTAGATGAGCTCAATCTGCCCTGATGTGTCTCAAACAGAGCTGCAATTCCCACCTCTTATCCCTGTTCTCCACCCCCCTTTTTCTACTCCTGAACACTCTACAAAACCCTTCTGATGATTTCCCAGTCTGTCTCTGGTGGCTGTGCCTCTCCCAACCCTGCACTGCTGCATTGCTGTGGCAGCCCCAGGTGAGCCTTCCTAATGAGGGACTCCACAAATTGTGTGTGGGATTGGATAAGAAACCTCTCAAAGGCATCACTGCTGCTGTGAGAAAGGCCTGTGGAGCTGGAATGTTGGATTCTCATTGACAGTTGATTTACAGCAAGTGGGATGATGTAGTATGGAAATATGATACTCATAAAAACACAGCCCATCAAAATACTCCCCTCCCTTTTCTTTCCCCTCCACCTCCAAAAAGCATAAAGTGTTTGGACTGGATCCACTTACAGCACAGGTTTCTACATTAAACCATGTCAAATAGCAAAACTTAGAGAAAAATTTGCAGCTGGGAAAGGAGACAGGATATAGGGTGGTTACAGAGGTTAATATTGTTTCAACATAAATGTGAAAAACTTCTATTCTTTACTCCATAGCCCTTCTAAACCAAGCTTCAGATAACATAAAACATTGACCAATGATGACAACCTCTTGGACAGAGCTGCACACATCCCACCACTTAGGATGGTGTGCAATAGTTTTCTGCTAACGAGTACTTGCAAGTGCCTTCTGGCTTGGTTTGATTTTTTCAATTGAAAAATATTAATGCATTTCAGAGTGGAGCATGTGTTTTTGTATGCATGTAGCTGTGTTTGTGTTCAAACTCACTGATTTCAATTAGTTCCTTGGCCTCTGAGCCCTTGGTGTGAATGCCAGGACCAGGCTATGATTCGCTGCTGTTGAGACCTGCCGGAGCAGCTGCAGATGTGGCAGAAATCCACACGGCTGCAGTGACTGCCTCAGTCAGGGTGTGCAGAGCCTGTGCCTGGGGCACTGGAGAAGATGAAAGGAGTAGAAAGATTAACTGATGTTTCCAAATTCTGTCACTGAAAAATCTGTTCAACACACCTAGACTCACATGCACCCACACAAATTCTTCTTCTAAGCAGGAAATGCTCTCTGCATGCCCTATGTCTTCTGTATGTGATCCCTCAGACATCCAGCCCTTGAACACTCATAAATGATCTGAATTTATTCCGCAGCAGTGACTTCCTACTGTGGAGGAGGAGCCAGGGACTTTACAAAGTGTTCTGGGACTTGGACTGAGTGAGTGCAGACAGAACCCTGAGGCTTACTTGGGAAGGGCTGGGGGGATTGGGAGCCTTGCAAAGCAGGGCTGTGGGAGGCTCAGGAGGGCAGCTGAGTCAGCAGAGAACCTTGTGGCAGCCAGCAAGGGTGAGAAGCACAGTTTTTGCAGATAAAAAGCACAGCCCCAACTACATAGGCAGCTGCCAGGAAGTTTTGACAAGCAGAGGCTGGTGTTGTTCTGCTGTGTCTTTTAAATCTTTCCAGGGTGCAGCTGTGGCACAAAGCAGTGAGCCTCTCTCTGAGGGAATGGGGACATGGACAGGAACAAGCCCACCCTGGAGATACTCTGAGCTTGCTGCCAGCTCTACCACTGTACTAGCACAACACTTCTGAGTTAGTAAGTCCTGCAGAGAAACGAGTACATTTGTGTGGGCTCTGTGCTACACTCGTGGAGTCCGATGGCTTTTGGATCCGGTCAGGTGGTTTGTGTCCTGCAGGGTGTGGGCATGGTGAACACAAGCTGGTTCTGAGTGTCACGAGTGGTGAAAGACTTTGTTCATTGGTGAATTTGTTTATTGAACTGCAAAAAGAATGAAAAGCTCTCAGGAGGGTAGAAACACTTTAATTCTCCTGAAGTGCATGGTGATGTGTCTCCTCTAAACCTCTTACTGCAGAGTTTGAGACTTAGCATGTCGTGATGAATGCAACTCTAAATTCCGGGAATTCTAAACTCCTTAACAGCACGAAGGAATAAAATCTGAAGCTCTGGATCATCAGCATAAGAGGACTGTACATCTTGGCTTCACAGAGTTCAGGGTCAGCTTCCACTTTTATGCAATAGTGCAAATTTCTTTAAGAAGATGTGTCTGTTTTAGATTGTTTAAATAACGTGTCAGAAGAGCAGAAGAGTATGCATGGATAAGGGCATGATTGATGAGTGGGTGGAGAATAACTATTACTTTGATGTTTAATATTACAGGCTAGCAGAAACCAGAGACAGATGTTTTCATTACATTTTCTGTCTTCAAAAGATGGTAAATTAAGGGTGGTCCTGGCTAGCAAGGTGCTTTTCAAAAAGTGCAAGGGAACAACACTGAAAATGATGTATTAGTCATTCTTCTCTTTGTCCTCTGAAAAATGAAAATGCTGCATGCTGGATTGTGGAATTCTGCTTATGGTGTCATTTGTCATGAAAAACTGTGCTTGCTTTCTGCACCACCTCTTTAAATAAATGATACCTACTCTGGGATCTAAACTCACAGTATTTGTGTAGTGACAGAAAATAAACCTCCAATAGAGAGCCACAGATAATAGATAGACTTTTTCTTATGCTTTTTCTACTGAGATTTTGAGCAGAATTGTCATGTCTGGAGAAAATGCTTATGAAAACTTTTAAAAGTGAACAGTCAAGGAGCTGATATATCTGGAAACAGTAACTACAAGGAGTATGTGATGCTACCATTTGGGAAGTTTATATGGTCCTATGGCACTTTGGCTTATTAGTTCAAAATATCTGCATTGCTAAGGCAGAAACAATGTTTTTAAAATAAGAGATATGATAAAGGTATGGAAAGAAGGCAACTACTACTTAAAGCTTCAGATTATCTGAGTTTTTTTAATATTTGTCAATCTAATTGCCAAGAGCAATTCTCTGCCTAGCAAATACAGATACATCTGTGCTGTCTGAGTTCCCAGTTGTAAAACTGGAGTCAGGAACCACTAGGTCCAGCAGTACACCAATGCTGTTGGTGCAAAGCCTCAGAGCTGGTGTTTGGGTCTCCCTGGGAATTCCTCCAACCAATGGGAGCAGTGACCAGAAATCAGTTCTTGGCTGCAGGGTCACTTATTTGGTGCCAACCTCTTTTATCAAACAAGGGATCCATAAGCCTCTAAGCTGTAGTGTCCTTTTTTGCTAGACACAATCAGTAGCAGTGTCTCACAAACCCAGTGTCCTTGAAGAGCTGGAAAGGTCAAAGGCTGTTGATTTGAGCTGACAGGACCCTTTCCCCTTAGGAATTCTACAAGCAGAAGTACCTGACTTTAGAAAGCCATCCTTGATTTTTTTTTTCTTTGTTTGAAAAGTTGTTCTTTCAGATAGTCCATTGAAATAAGGATTTCTCTTTCATTTCTTCCAAAAAAGAACTTACTGCCAAATGTCAGCAGAGGTGGAAACCATGAGTTCAGCGTATGGACAAACTGAGCAACACCAATGCTGGCACTGAGCTCTGGCAGAGGTGCTCAGCTCTGTTTTGAAAGGGCCACCTCCAGGAGCAAGAGGCAAGTTCAACAACATAATATTTTCCAGTTTTCTCTGAGTGCTGATGATTTTCATACTTTGAAGACTTATTTCATAAAGCCAAAGAAGGAAATACCACCACCAAATGTCAGAACATTCTGTTTGCAGCCAGGTCTCCTTGGGCATGGCTGGCTTGCATTTTCCACATCTCAGCTATCTCAGCTAGAACAAGTATTCCGACTATCCTAACAGTGGAATGGTTTTCAGCAAACACTTCAAAAAACCTGGAAAAGAATAAGAGTGAATGGATTGCTAGTAGTTCTAAATGCATATTAGAGAAATTTATATTAAAATTCTATCGGCACACATTTGGATGAAGGCTAAAATCCTTCTCATGGTGACTCATGGTACTAAACAGCAGAAAGTCCTGCACAGTAACTTTGGTTTAGTGGCAGGAATCTGGTAACCTATTTCCTAAAAGGAAAAGTAATTTCAGTGTACAAACAGAAAGGAACAACTAATTCTGGATATTTATTAAAGGGATAAACATCCATTTCCTAAATTTTAAGAATTAACGAATATTTGTCCTGTTAATTTCCTTGGTTATCACACCTCCACTAAGTTTTCTCTCTGCTTGCTGACTTCTACACAGATTTATATACCACACATTCACCAATGAATAGATTTTGGATAGTCTCACTGATAGTCCTATAACCAGTGCCCTCTTTGATAAGGAATTATCCACCTACTTCTTCAGCCTCTAAAACTTAACTGCGCAAACCTTACTCATTAAAAATAATGGCATATCTCAATCTGTTATTTCCCAGGGATATTGGGTTTTCCCTCTCTATATATTTTAAATATTAAAATGTCAAAGGAATTTTTGTGGGGAACATACATTATGTAAAAGCATTTCTGCAGTGGGCACATTAAAATCAATCCCTTCTTGCTCATTAAAATAAATGCATGTGTTGGCTGGTCTGCCCTGCCTGCTGTTAAATATTTTTGTCTCTGCACAGATTTTGTGTCTTGAGAGGTTTAACTTGTGTTCCTTGACCATCACTGAATTTCCATACAACTGGTGGAGCAGTTTCCTTCTGATAGGAAAAACTGCTCCAGAGAATTTTACAAACCCTGGATGAGGATATTATTAATGTTTGTGATTTCATATTTCTTCCTATTTCAGGTCTAGACAATGTGTGCATACTTGTGCAATTACAGTGAAAACAAAAAAAGCAAAGTCCAGAGGTGCAGAAGCATTCACACTGGGGTATCCTTGGAGAATGGCCAGTTTAACAGAGATAAGTCAAAATCTTGCTGTAACCTTAATTAACTACAAACCTTAATAAACTGTTGGGTCACATTTGCAGTTAAATGCCTTAGTATTGATTAGAAAACAAAGTAAATAAAGTATTAAAAAAAAAGTTTCGCAAAACCAAAGTAGCTGCGTATTTTTCTTGCCTTTTTTTTTTTCCTAGGATGTACTTAGCCATTTTCACATCTAGCAATCTTGTCATAACACAGGAGGGTGGAGTTTCCTACCTTTCAACATTTCTCTGTGTGTGTTACTATTGCCTGCTGTGCTCTTTGCTGAGGAGAACATAGTTTCTGATGCTAAAGAGAATATTCAGAAACCTTTCTGAGAGTGTGCTTGCCAAAAGGCATTTGGCATTCCTGAGTCTGCTTGAAAAAAAAGCCTAACAGAGACCCTAATTTCAGTAAATAGGTTAATATTTATGTATAAGACACAAAATTTAAAATGTGTAGTTGAAAAATGAATGTTTTCCACATGGTCTAGAGGTCTTTGGACATTTTTCAAATCTCAGTTTCTTAAATGTCCAAGTATAAAACCACATTAGTATTCAGAAAGAATTTTTGAATCTTCATGCCTTATTTGCTCAGGCTAAGTGTGCATCTCACTTTGATTAAGGCTTCGCTGATCCTGGACTAAAATCATTAAAGATTCATAAACGACCATTGCTTTTTCTCCTCCTTGAGAATGTACTGACACGTTTTATGCAATTATTTGTCTCGAGTATCTTCCTGAACTTTTAACCCCCTTTATATTCTCTTATGCCTACTTACATTAAGTCCAAAGATCTTCATTCCAAGCATTTTCAAAAGCTAATATACAATTCATTTGAGTTCAGTGAAAGTAAAATTATGAAAAAGCACCCTGTCATGGAAGGGCTCATTGCTAATTAACTACATGGGTGGTTTTCTTTGAGGAATAATTTCTCTCAATTCGTTAATTTCCAGGTTAAAACGCCTTTGAGTCCAGGCTCATCTTTTGGAGAGATGTCTCTAAAACTGACAGCTGGATAATGTTGTCCTCCAAGGTGAAGTCTGCTATCACATCTCCTGCCACACATCTCAGCTCCATGGCATGGGGATACACAGGGAGTTTAATTCACCAGAAATTAAATTTTTTTTTCCTTCTTTAAGCTTGGCTTCTAAGCACACAAGACTTGGGCTTCCTTTAGCACTCATCCAACCCAGTCCCTCCATTCTTTCTCATTTTTTGTGTGTGATCTGAAGTGAGGGGCAGTGGGACGTTTCCAGAACTCCAAGGTGTGCCCCAAGTCACCAAGCCCTCTCCCAGCCCCAGCAGCCAGGCACCACCTCCTGCCAGGGCATGACCCAAAGCACCAGGCACCAAACTGGCCTTGGGTGCTCGTGGAGCTGTCTGAGCACAGCTGTGTGCCCATCCCACCCTGTGGGGCTTGCCTGGCACTCTGGGGAGGAGTGGCAGTGAGGAGAACTGCTCACCATCCTGTCAGACCCATGGGCAGTGCCTTTTCCTTCCTCCTGGGCTTCGTGTTCTCATTCTCTAACTCAGCTGCAGGTGTAAAAGCCCAGAAGAAACAGGTGAGAGCCATTATGTTCAGAGTCTGGAACATTTTAATGCTGAAATAGAAAGCAATTCCAATTGGTAGGTGTGCAAAGCTGGGAGAGTAACCAGCCTTTTTCCATCAGTTATCCTGAGAGTAAGGAAATTCATTTTAGAAGCCTGTATAAAATGCTCTTGAATATCCAGACTTGTTATCAAAACAGTGTTCTTTAATGTGTTTATAAATTGTACTTACCACAATTAAAACTGATGATAAAACCCTCACTGGCTCCAAGAGTAGGGATTAATCAGAATACTTAATTATTCATTGCTGGAAGAATACCTGCACAGGATTTTAGGTTATCAAACTCACCTGCTTTTGATTCTTTGGTTTAAACTCAATGTGAATTGGAGCCTGAGTAGGATTTTGATATAAAATAGGAAGGTGATATCTGTATTAGAGAAGAAAGACATTCAATTTATATTCTCAGTAAAAGCTAAATTGTCTTTGTTTAAGGTGGACTATAAATCTCCCTGTATTGATGGTGTCTAAAGCTTAAGCAAGATGTTTTTGTTAGGCCTTAGAGACTCTTCCCAGCTGCCTCTTTTTCTGCTGTTTGCTTTAATTAAAGAGCTAATGCATTACTGACATCAGAGATACCAGGAAAGAAACTTCTAGTCACCAAGAACAAATGAGAATTTTAACCATATTATAAAAAACATTTCAGGGTGGCTTGTTTTGAAATGCCTTTTTCTATCAGAAACCAAGAACTGAATAATTTACCATGTGTCCATGAATTCAGAACATGGGATTTGGAGTTGAAGTAGTCATTCTAATGCTGAAAATTGGTATTTGTCTTTATAACTCTTTAAAGAGAAAAAAAATTCCCAATTATATTTTTTTTCAGTCATTTATGGTCATTAAGGCTATAAAGCAATTTTTTTTAAGTGGCTAACTTGCTTTTGCATATTTAGGACTTTTAGTTTAGCCAAGGGAATAGGAAAATTTCCTCCTACTCCTCTGATTATGTTGCTTACATTCATGTGTAATCTGAATGTAGCCAGTCTCAGCTGAGTATGTGAGTAAAAGGGTCCTAATTTCTTTTTCAGGATGAAAAGTACATCCTTTGACAAGTTACCACTGAGACTGGTTTCCAAACACTTTGCAAAATTTTTTTCCATCCACTGTTTTTGCTACCTCTCATCTTTGATAAAGTTAATATTTTTCTGAGTTGTTATATAGTCATTATCTCCAAAAATGTTTCTAGAAGTTATTTATAATATTTGATGTATATATATCTAATGGGCAACTTTTGGCAATTTTGCCAATGAACTTTTCTCCTAGATGAAGTTTTTACTACTACAAAAAAAGGAATTTAAAGTCTTAAAAGATTACCATTCTTGATACAGCTTTGAAAATATAGCTGTCATTAAAAAATTCCCATCAGGTATTTTGACTTCCTTCAAGGTTCTCTAAGTAACAACACAGGAAACACCCCCTGAAAAGTCAGGATAACCTTGGCTTTGGCAAAAGAAAATGCTGTACAAGATTTCAACATCTCTTTTATATAAGAAAATAAAGCTTGAGTGCTGATTTTCAGATTCATTCCATTTGAACCACAAGATTTTGTGGCAATGTTATTTATAATGACAATATTTTCAGCTGGATATTTATGTATATAATTATCCATGCTTCTTTTTAGACTATCTGCAAATATAACTTTAAAATATATATTAAGACATCATTAACCTGCTAATATTTTAGGCATCACATATATTTTTTTTGGTTGGTTTTTTTGGGGTTTTTTTGGGTTGGTTTTTTTGTTTTGTTTTGTTTCGTTTTTTCTTGTTTTCTTTTTTTACAGATATGTTCTCTGTAATTTATTCCTTGGAAATAAATAAATGGAAACAAATTCCCTGAAAGTAAAATATCTTTAGCCTTCAGGGTCTATATGGCAAGAGTAGAATAGAGAACTTCAAGAGATGATGCCTGTAAAATTGTTGTACTGTTAAAATACAAGTCTATTAAAACTGTAAAATTGAATTTCACATGTTGACTACCAGTGAAGCTGATGAAACTGCAAGAAAGTATTTATTTTTGGTAGTTTAATCTTCAAAAATTGCTCCATGATCTTTGACAATTATATCATTGCTTTGCTAGGACTTGCATGGATGGTTTGCTGCTTAGTGCCTTGTCAGAGGGATTTGTGCCAAAACAGAGATCTGGGTTTGGAGGGGCTCAAGTGTCAAGAAGTCTGCATGTCTTCTGTTGCTCCATTTCTCTTTGAGGGTTGTTTTGTTTCACTCTGCTTTATAAGCAGTAAGTCCATTTAGTGCAAAGTTCTGCTTTGCTGCTATGACTGAAATTGTGGTGCTGGTGAGTGCAAAGCGTTTGTATTCAGCTTTGCAGCGGGCAGCACTCCCTGCCACCCCAAAATAATCTATTTTCCTCAATCTCCCACCTTCTCATTACTGCAGCATCAGAACTGCCTTCCTAAGTGCAGAAGAAAACTCTTGCTAGCCAAAAATCCCTCTATTGCCATTGAGCAGCAAACACTTTTCTGTAGCACAGCCTTTGTGTGATGAGATTGCGATTTTCTCTCTCTCATAAATCTTCCCAGGGAGCTTTGGGCTGGATGGAGACTTGTGGCACTATCAAAGATGCTTTTATTCCCAGCACTTCCTGCCCAATCCATTCTTTCTATTGCTCATGTCAACACACAGGTTCAGTGATGCTGGGGCTGTGCAAATAACCCCATCACAGTTTCTATGACAGTAAAAGGATCAGGTAAAATGTCTGTTTCTGGATGTTTGTTGGTTTTCATTTAGCACCTTTTACAGCAATAAATCCCATAATGTTTAGGTGGCCTCTGTGGCAGAATTACCCAGTATTTAATAAAGATGACAAAGTAGAGTAAAGGCACAGATTCTTTACTGTGGTGAAAAAATTAACACTTAGGTAGCAAATACACATCACCATGCCCTCAATCTGCCTGATTTAGGAAATTTAATACCTGATTAATGTATTAGATATGTGGGACATATTTGATCAAAGTTGGGGTATAAAAGGTTCACTGAAATGTTTTGAAAGGGTTGCAGTAAGAAGGCTTTTAAACATGAGCCTTTTATTTTGGGATCAATATTCTAAATGAACACCTTGAGAGCAGTGTTTCTGTCGCTGCAGCAGTGTGTTAAACAGGCAAACTGTATTCTGTGTTAGGTAACATTGCAGACTCTGATTATAGAAAGCTCAGGAAAATGTACTACAGTAACCCACATTTCCTTTCAGATGCTGCCACTTGGGCACTGTAAAGCATCCACAGTGGGGAGGAGGAATCTGCTGCTTGCTTTGAAAATTCTCAGACAGAAGACGCTCTGGTTTGGGTACGTCTAGAAAACCACATAATTCCCTGAAGTGCTTTCTGTCTCAAATAGAAACATTATTTCTTCCTGAGGAGTGGCCTGGTTTTCAGCATGGAAAAGTGAAAAAAAAGCCAGGTTGGAAAGGACTCTGAGACTAAAAATAATGACAGGAAAAACTTCTTGATCAGCATTTCCCTGTTTTGGAGGATAGTCCTTCCTTCTTGAAAGGCAGGAAGGTTACATTCTGCTACAGGAGCCAAATTGTCCCCTCCCTCTGTGCCTTGAAGAAGTTAGGGGCAGATCTAAAATATTTAACCCTATTGCCTGTGGGTAATGTTAATTTGCAACATCAGTCCAGTAGGTGAGAGTGGCAGTTTGCATTCAGGGATGGCCATGGCAGCTCATTCCATCCCTGCCCTCCTGGAAGGCAAGGGGCTGGAAGCACAGGGCACAGAGCTCGTTGCTGATGATGCCACCAGCTTCACTTTTACTTTGCCGTGGTTTTGTAGGCATTCTGTGCCATCTACATGAAAATGTAATTGTTTTTTGCAAATGTAGTAGGAACCTGAAAGGAGATTGCAGCCAGGTGGGGGCTGATCTCTGCTCCAAGGTAACAGCTGACAGGACAAGAGGAAATGCCCTCACATAGTGCCAAAGGAGGTTTAGATTAGATGCTAGGAAAATGTTCTTCACTGAAAGAGTGGTCAGGCATTGCTGCCCAAGGGAATGGTGGAATCACTGTCCTTAGAAGTGTTCAAAAACAGTGGAGATGTGATGCTTACAGACATGGTTTAGTGCTGGACCTGGCAGTGTTAGGTTAAAGGTTGGACTCAATGATCTTAGAGGTCTTTTTCAACCTAAATGATTCTATGATTCTAGGAAATGCCTGGCTGCAAATCATCCTGTAACCATTCAACTGAAAAAAGCATTTCACAAAGCACTTTTTTTTTCTTTTTTTTAAAGACCTTCGGAAATATGCAAGAAAACCTGAGTTTTGGCCCATAATATTTTACAGATGTTGTCATTATACTTACTAAACCACATCGTTATTGTTGGAGCTCATGCTAGTTCTGCAGGAGCTGCTAGACCACTTCAGAAAAGCAGGTGGAGAGAAGCTGGAATTAAACCCTCTGACCTGCAGGCAAAACTACATACCTCCAGTGCACTTAGGGGACTAACAATAATAGCTTGCCAAATACACTTTTAATTCCTTGTGACTGAGCAGATAACCTAGGGGCCTTGCACTGATGTTTTCCTGCCATTCCACTTTATATTCTAAGTGATTTGTTTTTCTGTGCAAGCTTTGTGTTGTTTGCATTAGTATTTTTTTAAAGCCCTGGTTACGGACCAGTGGTGAGAAGAAACTCAGTCCTCAAACTGTTCAGAGCTGGAATTTTTTGTTAAGGTAAGAGGAAGAGTAGGGAGAGAGCAGAAGACAGAGGGGAACCTGAGGAGTTCCCTGCTTAGCACTGACTTGCAAAGATCAGATCTGCAGTCAAAATTAAATTCAAATAATCTCTTTTGCTTTCTTGCACATCAATACTCTATTATTAATGCCCAGTATCTGGGGCTCAAAATTAGTTTAATTAGCCTAATCTTAATAGAATAACTAAGAATTCATCTACATTGTCTAGGGATGACTTAAATCAAGTTAATCAGGAACTGCTTATAAATTGCAAATATACATTGATCCTTTCTGCCCACCCTTGCTTTCAAGTGGGGTTCATGTGCAGGAAAACTTCTTTCCCATAAAGACAATCCATATCTTGGAACCACTGCCGTCAATACATTGACAGAACATGGCATGTGCAAATGGATGAGGATAACAAACAAGTCAGACTTGTTTTCAGGAAAAATACCAACTCTCCCTGTTGATAGACCACCATTACCATGCTCCTCTCTTCTCAGGGCCTTGTTTTCCCACAGGTTCAGTTCCCTGTTATCAATAGAACTAACCAGAATTTTAACACTAGATAAGCACAATCTGTAAATGCATTCCTGCTTCCAAATCCATCAATGACAGTGTTTAGACTTTTCTGGGCAGGAGTGTAAGGCACTAGAATAAGCCCTATCAAAAAAAAAAAAAAAAAGGATCTTTAAGTTTCCTGAACCAGTTCAATATCCACTCTGAATACCCCTGTTGGAAACACTCACCACTGAGCTGAGGCTCGTTGTTGTTATGACAGAGCTTGCTAAGATGTGACAGCAAAGGAGGGGACATTATTAGGGAGAAAACTCATCAGGCCACCAGAGAAACAGGATGTCTTGAGTCCTGCTGGGCTCTGTGTAAGAGCCAGAGTTCAGCAAACGGCAGGGTAATGTCCTGGGGTCCTGAGGCTGGAGGGATGAGCTCTGGGCTAGCTTCCACAAGGAGAGAAAATTCCATGTGGCTGGGAAATTGTTTCATGAGCACAGGGTGTGGAAGGGAGGCTGGGAGTTTCTTCCCTAGCACACAGTTCCCCTTTTCTATTAGAATGTGGTACAACTCCAAGAACTTTGAGCACTATTAACTCCATGCTGCCAGAAACAATACCAGGAGTAGTTAATCAAGAGTGTAAAAGGGAAAATTCTACATATAATAATAATGCAGCACCAAGACATATAAACAATATTTTCAGTACTGAAATAATTAAAATATTTCCATTTCTTTCTTATTTATTTATTCTAGGTAACTATTCCTGCTTTGCCATTCTTGCTGCATATGGAAGATTAGATATTTTGTGTTCTTGAACTCCTGTGGCTGATTTAACCATTTGGAGACATAATGATAATGAAATTAGGTGAAAATCCCATAAACCATCAGAATTACACATCTAGAAGCATATGGAGTTCAGAGTCAATATTTCTGCTGGAACAAAGATGTAGAGCACATTGCTGTTTTCATTTGGTCATACTGACTTTCCAAATTGCTGACACACAATGGTATGAAAAGCATTACTACTGCTCTTTGTGTGAAATCAGAAGATCTTTTTTCTATCAGTTTGTTTCTCAAATATTTTTTCCCATGTTCATACATCCAAGAATTAATGAGATCAATTTTGCTGATCAAAGTTGGTTTTGATGCCTTATTGTCAGGGATCAATCACTATTTAGTCTCCAGCTGTAGAATGTCCAGATTGTGGGTTCTTAGAGTTATCAGGTGGTTTGAATTTATTTGTGCTTATGCTCCAGAGAACTTAGAGAAGCTGATAGAATATAAAGAGGCAGATTTAAACATAAAAAAGAGAAATGCACAACTTTCATGTCTTTTTTTTTTTTTTTTTTTTTTTCATTTAGCTCTAAGCACTACCTGTGAAATGACTGCTTGACAGTAAAGGTGGTACCAAAGAGCTCAGAGCTTCCTGTGCATTTCCAGTGCATGGTGGTGTCCCCATCCTTTCCCACCCCAGGCCAGCAAGCCCTGTTTGTACCGAGAGCAGGGTGAGGTATGGACCCACTTGGTCCATATTCACTTGGCCAGAGCTGCTCAGACCTTGCTGGGGCCTTAGTCTGAGATTGCTGTCACTGCCTGCTGGCTCCTGGTGTGGGGAAACCTCAGCTGATCCACTGTGGGCAATGCTCAGGGGGGCTTTTTCCCTCCAGAAATGTTGCTGTTCCTTCTGCAGAGTTCATCTGCCTTTTCTTTGTAATTCCTCCTTCACTGGTGCATGACCGACAGGAACAGAGTCATGAGGTCAGGGTTTTCATTAATTTCTATTCATTTCTTGAAGTCCTCAGAAATCTGTGACCTCCTTGTGCCCTGAAAGCAAGCAGGGGACACTCAGCTGTCCTGCCAAGGAAGCAGTCAGGTGGACTTTAGAGAGGTGAATGCAACAGGAAATGTGAGATTCACTGAGGCATTAGAAGTGTTTTGGCACAATGTCCAGGATATTTGTATTGACCTGTGTAACACTGCTGCAAAAAACTCCCTGCAGCTCCCACCATCCTCAGAAATATCTGATGACACTTTTTTTCCCCCTAAATGTTTTAAGATATGTTCATTTACATACTTTGTATCAGGTATTCCTACCATCGGGGAGGCTCTTAATAGATTTCTTAATACTATAGCACTTTTTAATGTACATTTTCTCAATTCTTGGCAAAAATAAATTGATCAAAAAGGCACTCAGTAAAGCATTCCAGATTTCCATATTCAGAATTCAAAAAAATGTTTAAAAACAGTAAAAAAATGTACCAGATAACAGTAGGCCAGTAAAAATGAAAATGGGGGAGGGAGTTCAGTAATGGAGTGCTGCTTTTTCTTTCTTTTTATAATGAATCAAAAGTTTCCATGTAAAAAATGTTTTATATTAGACTTTTATGATGATAGTGATTTTATCTTTTCTGGGATAACCCTGATTGCTATTCACTGAAGTAGTAATAGGCTGCAGGAATACCCATGCACCCTACTGTTTATGTATTTACTTCTCACGTGTATTCCTGTTTAGAGACTGAGAAAAACCCATAAAAATTGAAGTACAAATCCTATCAGAAAAGAGGTTTTGTGAGACATGCAGAAAACTTAATAAAACTAAAAAAAGTCTACTTACTAGTTTTAAAACCAGATGTGATAGGCCCCTATGAAATCATTTCCTACTGCTATCATGCTGATTAGCTGCACAGACTGTGTTACTGGTCTCTTGAACAGATGGTCTGCACTTCTCTTGCAAACTCCAGAGTTGCAGGATGACAGAGCCATTTAATTTTGAAGTCCTTTAAAAAAAAAGTCCTGTTTTAGATTTACTTCTTGATGAAGATTCACATATTTTTACTACAGAGTAATATTTCTCCAAAGCTTAATTCCCTACCACTTTATTTCTGGAACAGTTCCCAGGTTTGGCCTCCAACTTCTGCTGTGTTAGGTTGGTCTGGCTCCCAACTCCAAGGGCTTTATTTTCTGTCCAGTGCCTGCTACACTCCACCCATCTGCCTGTGTGATTGAAGGAAGGCAGCATTAGGCAATCTTTGCTTACGACAGCATCTTCCACAAGAACTCAGACACTTTCAAACCCTCTGCATTTGTTTTCGTGGGTAAGAAAACAGCTACTGCTTCAATGGCTGTCTTGAGGACTTGTAGGTGAATATGAATAGCTGCATGAGCCAGCTTTATGGCTGTGGCCAGTCTTAGTGTGACACAATGCAGCACTCTAGTTCAGAATACACAGCTCTTTCCTATCTGTCTTTATGTAGCACAGAGCTTTGTCTGGCAGGGTGGATCGTATTATAAGTATATATATATATATATATATATATATATATATATGTATGTATATATAAGTATGTTTAAATGCTTCCTGTCAGTATAAGACAGAACTGTAACTACTATAATGCTGCAAATTGCACTGAACATTTCATGAACTGAGAATTTATGTTACTGTTTAGTTTTGTTTTGCTTTTCTGCCAGGTGTTTTCTCAGAAAGACCTCAAGCTGACAATATATCAACCGAGTTCTAAGTTAACAACTTTACTGCCTTATTTTATATTTCTAAAAATTATGTTGGAGAATTTAGTACCTGTGAAACTCTAATAGCTTTAGGGCTAAATTCAATACAAGGATCTATAGCAGCACAGCTAGCAGCCACCATGACAGATGGATAAAGAAGCTGCAGCTCCATTTGTTTGGAAGGAGTTGCGTAAGTCAAACCTGAGTACAAAAACTGTGACTTCCTGGTAAACATGCAGACAGGCACAGCCCCATAATGACTTCAGGGCTCATATGAGCACTCTTGCAGCTGCTCCACATGGGCAGGGATGCTTGGTCCTTTCCTCACAGACAGAATTCAGAGAAGCAGCTTTCTAGACACACGGACCTCAGCTGTCACAAGAGGGTATAACCAATGTCTCTCTCCAAAGGGCTGCATACCCCGACTGCAGCCTAACCCCAGAGCCCAGAGCTCCCTCACCCACCACCTTCACATCAGCTAGCAGCATCCCTGCTTCTTCTGTCCCTGTTTGTGGACAACAAAAATGACTGACAGACTGGACAGGCATATTATTTACATGCCTGAGATCATCCATCCTTCACAGATCTGACATAATGAAACATTAATTCATACCCTATCAATTTTTTTTTTGCAGTTGTCATTAGATGGATCCTGAGTGTCTGTTCACATCTGCTTGAAGGAGTTGTATTTTACACTTCTTGCTGAGCACATAATGAAATGTAAATTCCCTGACTCACCATGTACAGAAATGGCTTACACAAAGGATTTTCTCTTTCTCGGTCATATAATTCAACAAAGTCAGGTCTCTGCTTGCTCTTTCAGCTGATTTAGCACCCTCTCACTCAGGAGAGGAGACCAGGGAATATACCTTTCTTACATAACTTTTATTACATTCTGAACCAGCCTCTTAGCATCTTCTCTGGGTTCAATTTTTGACTGAGATAAGCCATTTGAGACAGACCTGAGGACAAATTCCTACTGACCCCAGAGCCCAGGGAGCCCTTAAGGAACAGATCTTCGTGATCTTCATTCTGCTGTCCTGCAAGCACTTCTTTCAGAAGGAGTGCTTAGGCAGTGATTGCAGGAGTTTTGAGTTGTTTTGGATATTCTTTCACAGAAAGAAATGACATGGCTCTTTTGCATTTCTTCTTCACTTTGTTACCAACTTGCAAACTTTTCCTACAAATATGTGAAATCTTTTTTACGTAAATGGACATGCCTGTTCTGCAGCAGAGAACAGGTCTGTCTGTGCTTTTAATCTGTGGGAAATTATATTTCTCAACTATTCAACTATTTGGAAGCTATTTTTTTATGAAGAGAAGCTCAGGGAATGGATGTACCTCTTTGTTTTATCTACAGTGGCTCTCACGTGCTCTTTGGCATCAGTGCTGCTCTCTGTTCCTCTCCACAGGGAAAGACTTTCAGTTGTAGAGAGGTGACCTTATGAATTGCCATTAATTAACACTTCCACTTTTAGCACCTCTATCATAGCCATGCAGAGAAGCTGCTACTCCATGAGAAATGCAGGCACACAAGTTACCAACAGCTCTGTCCAAATGTGAGCAGTTCCTTCCTCCATCTTCTGCCAGGCCAAGAACACAGACATGCATATATCCACCTCTGAGACAAAGGAATATTCCATGTTAATGGGAAAATAAATTATGTTGCCAGAACTTGTCATCTTCAACAAAAATCACATTTCCTAGTCCTCTCAGAGTACCAAGAGCTTTCCAACTATGTGAAGCTTATGGTATGAAGACTCTCCTAGGATGTCTAAACACAGACAAACTCAAATTTTTTTATAACTTTGGGACACAGAAGTTTTTATTGTCTCTCAAATATTTCTTAATTTTTTCAGTCAATCTATGTGGTTATCTCTTAATATTAGAAAACTCAGAAAATTTATGGGGTTGCTCTACAGTATTGTTTGAGTTTATATGCTGTTCTGGCACATAAATCAGATGTTAGAGGGACCATCTATTTTAGAAATTATCTCAAGATTGTAAGAAAATTACCAGTTATTTTTGAATATAGATGTTCCTTCAGCTTGATCACATGTTGTGGATTTATAACTTTTCTGATTCTAAACATTTAAACATAAGCATTTTCAGTACTGTCTGGAGGAGGGCCATGGATCTGCCTGCTATGGGATTGATCAAATTATCTTTCTGATAAACAGCAGGCAGTTGGACTGCCAATAATCAAAAATAGTACTCAGGGAATGAAATAATCTGGCTGTAGAAAAATCATCCTGTATTTTGTAATAATAAATGAGAAAATATTTGTGTGGAATATCAACACTTCTGGCAACAAAGCCTTCTACATAAAGAAAAAAGTTCCGTTGCATGTAAATTGCACTATATAAGAAAAATTTTAAAAAAACCTCTTTACTGGTTCAAATACTTTTTTTCTTATCTTTGTGTCACTATTGCATGGCAAGAGGACTGGGGGAGCTGCTGAAGATGGTGCAACCAGCTGGCACCAGGCATTTGGTTCCTTCTCTCTCTCTGTTAGGCAATCATTGGAGTGCTCTCACATGTTTTCTTCTGGGCAATTAATTTTGCTCTACCTTTCCTTGCTCAGGGGTCCTCAAAGGCTTTGCTTTTAGGGCCTTGGCTTTGCTGCTGAGGAGGTTTTGACAAAAAGCTCAAATCCAGACTCAAGTGCCTGTACCTAAGGGCCAAGAGGGAAACAATGGTGGTGCAGCCTTTACTCCAGTGAGTCTGTTGGACCTGGGTGGTCTCTGAGTCCCCTGGGTGGTTGTGGGGACAGCCTTAAGGAGATGCAGGACCCCTGTGCTGAAAAGCATCCTTCACCCTGGGAGGGAGAGATGCTCCTGGAAGAGGAGGTTACGTCTGTCCCCCTGTGGTGCATCCCAGGACTCTGCACCTTCCAGTCTCAGGGGCTGAATGTTTGCTCAATCAACTCTTGCGAAATTTTAAAGTCTGGCTGCAAGAAGTCTTTTTACTTAATGCATATTTAGACCAGGGAGTAGTGCTTCTTTTCTTATGGAAACAATCTTTCTGTATGAGAGGAAATGGCACCTCTAAATTTAATCTTCCAAACCTGTAAATCTTATCACAAATGGGCAAGAAGTTTCCATCGTGCTCCTTTTCAAGTCCTTCAAAGGAGAAATAAGTTTGTGGTTACCATCTATACAATCATGAACCCTGTGAGTTTGGCATTTACTGCTGTTGTGCCAATGGCAGAACCACAAATGTACATGTAGCAACTCCTCTTACGGAAATGTCATCTCCTTCACCCTCTGAGAGCCAGAAATGTTTCCATTTAGGAAAAACAGACCATCAAGTGGTGTGGTGGCACTTACCACCACAAATGGAGATCTTTGATGAAATCACATGGATGGGTCTGTTCTGACTGTGCAGGATATAATTTGCCTGCTCCACAAATGGAAACAAAAGAAATCAGTGTCAGATGGTTCTTGCAGCCTGGTGTGGATCACATTGCTTATTTAAATGTATCACATTGTTTATTTTAACAGATCAATGAATCTGGGTATCTATTGCACAGCTTAATTCATACTGGAAATAGAAAATGGAAGATAAATAATTCAGCAGTTGAATAGTAAAAATGCAAATTTTTGTGCTTTTTTCCTGATTGAGGGATGTGGTTATGCGTAAACATTTCCACTGGGACCTAGTGACTGTAGCTGGATGAAATTTGCACTGGCAGCATTAGATCCCACCTAGAACTAATCTGTTTAACAGCTCAGTCTGAAGCCCCTATCAGTACAACTCATCTGAAAAGATATTTGTCATGCACACTGATTTTAAAGTAATTATTTAAATTACTGTTCTGTTTTCCACAGAGCCTTTCAGAAATCCTACTTGGCCTCCATTTACAGCCAAGCTGGGAAGCTTTCTGGGAGTTCAGGATCTCATGGCAAGAGAAGAGTCTGCAAAATCTTGCTGAATTCCCTGCATTCATTGCTGTGAGTACTTCTGCATGGTTTAATCCTACAGGGGCTTTTTGAAACTCATCATTAATACAACTTCAGCTTCCAGGGTGGAGCTGACCCTCAGAGGCACAGCACTCAAAATCGGTAAGAGTTTAAAACTAATTTTGCCCATCTTAGAAGAAATCTTCTAAAGGACGTGTAAAAGTTATTAGTTAGAGACTAAATTTTAGGCAGAACAGGTTCTTATGAAACTTGATTAAACCAGAGACATAATTTAGCAACAAAAGTTGGTTTTGGGGAACAAACATAAAAAAAAAAAAAATCAAAAAAATCACAGCACTTTTTAGGTAACAATCAAAATGTTAGCCTATTCGCTTGTGTACAATTCATAAACAGTCTTGATGATGTACAGTGGTTCAAGTTCTGTAATTAAGCATGGGAAACACACCACTGGATTTCAATTTTAGTGAAAATTTACACAGTTGAGAAGAATGATAATCACTTTTTAAAGTGCCCTTCTTACTTATTTCTTTAAGGTGTAGGATTTTTCTGTATCAATAACTAGGCAGAATGGACCAAACAAAAAAAATCTGCCTGAATACTTCTCTGAATTTCTGATGGGTAATTTCAGAAAGGCTCAGGATGCAATGGCTCCTTCCCAGGCCTTTGGGGACTGCCTTATGCTGGAGTGCAGCTGATGGAACCTTTCTACTTTTGCCTTTACTTTATGAAAGTAACAGACACGAAGCATGGGTCACTCAGACAAAAGTGTGCTATTCAAAACAGAGAAAACTACCAGCCAGTTTTCTAAGGCTACCTTGAAGTGCTTCCTAAACCTCCATGCAGCTTTGTTAGCAAGTAGTCTCATCAAATAAACATCAAACATCAAATAAACATCAAAACCAGTGAAAGCAAGGCAGTCACAGCTTGTGCCCAGTAATGAGTTGGAATGAAAATTATCTGAGGCTGAGCACACTGGTCCTGAGCTGCTGTCCCACTCCACAGGGAGAACCAGAGGAATGCTGCTGCAGCCCCTCAGGGCTCCTGCTCTGATGTGCAGCCTGGCTCCTGGACTGGATTGGAGGAGCTGTGTGCGCTCAGCTTTCTCCTTTTTAATGTGGGTTTGCTCCACAGAGACGCTGAATGGCAAATCTCAAATCAGGAATAACTGCTGACCTTCCAAAGGGCAATCTGCCATGAGAGGGGTCTGCTCAAAGTGAGCTGAGAGCAGTCACCAGGGGACACATCATGGAAGTGCATCAGAAGCACAGGAGACTGAGAGGAAAAAGGAATACCTCTGTGTACACTGAACCAGTCACTTCATTATGATAGACCAGAGCTGTAGCAGAGTTGAGAGCTTTGTCAAATAAGGCATCCCACAAAGCTTGAGTTTTGTCCCTGCTTTTCAGTACACTGTTTTAGTTACATGAGTGAAGGCTTAGGTGGAAGTGACAGCACAGCCAGAGCCATGACAAGAGCAAGCCAGCACTGAGTCCCCCTGAGCCAGCAGGAGATCAAATTCCCTGAGGGGTCAGAATGGCTGGGGGTGCTGTCAGGAACAAACACCCCAGTGTGACTGAGCTTCAGCTTCTCTGATGGATGTCTCAGCAAGCTGGCTGCTACCAGCCTTGTCAAACATATTTCTGCACCAACACAGGAGAGCAAAAATAGCTCTCTCACTTCTCATTAGACACCCAAGGCCAGAATATCCCTGTCCAGATTAATAAGTCATTACTAATTTAGAAAAGCATGGCTCATACACCTCTTTGCATCCATCCTGCTCTGCAGTGGTAGCCAAACAGCAGGACAGTTTCAAGCACCACCTGCACAGCCTGGCTCACAACCTGACAGAGAAACACGGGTGGTCTCCAGACACCAACTGCAGTCGTGCTGACACCACACGTCCCGCTGTTCTTAGAGGGACTTGGAAATGTATAATGCTATGTTAGTAAGTAAAGCCCCTAGTTAGGCTAACTTAAAGCAGCTTTTAATCTCTGCTAATGAAAATCTGCAGTTATGATCCTAAGTCTTTTTCCAAATACTTCTGCAGCTTTGGGTGCAATCCAACACCCACTTGACTTAAAAGAAAAAATGTGACTGTAGAAGGCCACTTCTGCTGACAAACCTTTACCAGCTGCAGAGGCTGTCCAACAGGGAAAGAGTCCAAAATTAAAGCAGGGGCTCCTCTGACCAACCTAATGCTCCCAGTGTGCTTGCACAGGCCTCCTGCACACAGCCTGAGCAGTGCAGAGCTGGCACTGTGCATCAAGCTGTGCCAGGGGACAAGGTGTCCAGTTTTTCTTGAAGCGCTGCTGTCACAGCTCAAGTGCTCCTCAGGTAGCTCTTTCTGTTCTAAAGGAGCTTGAGGTTTTGCACAACCACAGCCTCAGACTCCAGTTTCTATAGTAATATAAGTGCCTACCTGTGAGCTGAGGAAAGATTGATCAAATCTGTAGTGTTTTTATTCTTCTGCTTAGTCAGAGTGGAAATGAGCCTCCAAGCAAAATAACCTGCATCCTGGAGGGACCACTGGACTTGGCACTTGAGCTGCACTTCATAAACATCTCTTTTGCCAGCACGTCTGAGCTAGAAAGAGCAAACCTGGACATGACAGCTGAGGAGAATGAGAGCAGGGTAGGAAGCACTAATGACTGTTGTTCACTTCCAGACTCCCCCACACCTGGGAGAGCTGAGTAATGAGTTTTGACTAGAGCAACATTAATGCATTTGTGACTTTCCCTGTTGTGCAGCCCCAAGGCTGCCTTGCCTGGAGCAGAGTGTGGCACGGGCTGGCTCTGCTGCTGCTCAGGTGATTTCCCTTACGTTGGGAAGATGTCTGTGCAATTTGTTCAGTAGGTTCAAACCCGAGAGCTCTGCAGAGCAGGCTGAGGAGGGCCAGCAGTGCTTGGACACTGCCAGTGCAGGGACAGGCTGACGTGTGGGAGAGCCACTCCAGAGCAGTCCCAGCTGGGGCTGAGCCTCTCCAGTGTGAACACTGACAAGTTCCTGAGGTAAACCACTGAAGTGCCACTGTATCTTTGTGTCACAGCTAGAGAGACAGTGACAGGGAGGAAACCTGACTTAAAACTCCTCAGGAAGACCCCAGTTCTGCAGGGAGGCAGAACCCCTGTTGGTGCAGCTGCTCCAGCCTCTGTGCTCAGGCCCGAGGTGAGGCTGCAGCAGGCCAGAATAAGCCATGTAATGAGGTCCAGCGGGCATTGTGCCTCTTGCCAGCTCCTCATTAGTGAAGGAGAGCTCTACAAAAGGCAAACCCCAGCAGCCTGTGCAGGCAGAGTGCTGCTGGGTCTGTTGCTGATTTACAAAGCTCAGCTGTTCTGGGTTAAGCAATCGCATATGGGAACTTGTTGGGAGCTTCCTTCAAGTAAGCCCTAAAGTAAGTTACATCTTTATGGGAAAATGTTTAAAAATAAAACCATATGAAGAAGCATGCGGGAGAAGAGGCTGGAAGGGGAAAGACGGTTCTGCTTTTATTTTGCTGTAGCTCACTCTCTGCATCTGGCAAAAAAGAAGAGGACGAAGCAACTACTAAAAGTGAAATTACTATTTCAGGGGTAAAGAAAATGGAGACTATTCCAAACTTACCTTCAAAGATTTTTATTGATCTTAGAGGTTTTTTTCTGCTCTTTATGGGCAACAGAAGTATAGTTTTTTTGCCTTTATTTCTGTTTCTCCAGTTGTGAGAAATTATTATAGTAAGGCAGGCAGTGGAAATAGCATAAACTGGAGTTATCATCATTCTCCTGTGATCAGGAGAATTCCAGTATTTGGTTTTCACCTCTGCTAGATCACAGCAGGTTCTTTATGCAGATGGGGATTCCAACAAGGTAATGGAGAAATGTTTCAGCACAAATGTTATAAGAAATGTTTCAGCACAAATGTTATAATTTTTTTGACTACTAGAAAAATATTGCATAGAAATGTGACTCGAGCACAGCTGCACTGTCAGTAGGAGAGACTCTGATGCAGGGCCCTCAGTAGAGTCTATCCTATGTGAGCTGTATGTGAAGGACATAAATTCATAAGTTTGCTCTTACCCTGGTGCTGAGGCAGCAGTGAGTGATTTTTGCTGATTCTTTAGTTAGGAAATGCAGTTACTGTTTACAAGGGAGTTGACAGAAGCTTCTCAGGAATGATGGGCTTGTGGTCCATGGAAAATTGTTTAATGGTGGCAGACAAGTCAGAAAAGAAATGGCTTCTACTGGGGAGGCCCAGACCTTCCCTTGGTATAGTCTGATTTCCCATCTTTCACATCACTAGGAAAATTCATCTCTGTGAATATCAGCTCACAGTGTGAAAAATCAATAATACTTACTTATAGCCTTAGTTCTTTTTCAGTGTGTTTTGCAACAAGATTTGGAGTATTTGCACAATCAACAAGGGTAAAGGAAAACATTTTGAGAAGTTGGCAGAAACATGCTGACAGTTTAGCAGGAAGCTGAGCACTCTATTTCCATGGAAGTGTATAAACTGAGATCTTTTTATAAGTAGGAAGAAACGAAGCTTATGTTTTGCGGTTTTTAAAAATAAGTTACTCTATCTACCATATATTGCATTAAAATAAAAATTCAAAGAAACTAAAGTTACTCACGTATACCCAAACTGGCACACTCAATTTCATCTATAAACACCTGGAATTGATACATTCATTGACAGGCAAATGGTGTCATTGTCCTCTGATGTTTTTATGGCCTAGTGGTCCAATTGTAAATTCTGTCTTCTAATTGTAAAGAAGGTTCAGCCTTCAGGGATCTGCGAATCTGCCGAGAGGGGAAGCAGGAGGATGTGAGAGCAGAGGAACACGAGTGCTTCAGCTGCATGGCTGGAGTGCTCCTGGGTTCCACAGCATTCTCAGCAGCCCGAATGAATCCTGGAGAATGTAAATTTCTCTACATACTTGCAAAATAAAACACAACAACAAAAAATCTTTCAACTTTCATTCAAGAATGAGTTCAATGATTTTGATGCAGCTGTTCATTATTAAAACAAACTATATTTTAGTCTTTTTTCCCCTTTATCAGTGTTTTTCATTTTTTTTTATAGTATTCATGTATCTTCTGGTTTAACTTATTCTGGTGTTGATGGTAATGACATAGCACTCAGTTTTTGGGACTAGAATTTTTCCTTCTTTGTAAATGAAGCCCTACTTTTGTTTTTCCTCAGTCATGAGTCCTCTCAGGTCTCATGCCAGTCCTTTTAGCACTGTGGATGGATATTCCTTGTGTGAACACATAGGTTTCAGCCTTGGATGAATGTTGAATGTACTAATTTAAATTTCTGCAGTCACAGTTCATTAGCTAACCATAGTTTCATCCCAATATTCCACTTTATCATCTTCACAAAAAAAGTAGGCATGTTTACATTTAATTTTTGGGCTTAAAGGTGTTTAAAATTTTTACCATCCTACTGCTTAATAGTTCTGCTTAATTTTTCTTGCTTATTTTTTTTATTTACTTGGCTAATTCTTTGGAATGCATTTTTAATTGAATTTGAAAATTCAAACTGAATTTGTATTTTGACAAACTTCTCTTTATTAATTAGGTCTTTGCCCATTGAAACCTAATTATTTTCCAACCTTTCTCTGAAATCTAATTTAAACTAGACTTATAAGTACAGTAGAGCTATCATTCTCCATATATTTCTCAAAAATCTGCAGTTATGCAGAAGCAGCAGAATATAGTCTTTATTTTGAAAATGAAAATAAATAGGATTTTATCAGAAGCAGGCAGCTGTAGAAAGGACACCTGAGGACTAAAAGCTTTTTATTTGTAATTGGTGGATATCATTTCATGGAAATTAATTATAAATTGAAGATATATGAGCAGCCTCAGTATTTTCATCTTATTGATGTTTAAGGGCATTTAAAATTTTACTCATTGGAATAAAGACAAATTTTAAACAGCAGAGCTTTCCAAATACAAGTTTGAAGATCTTGTAAACAGTCTGTAAACAGTCCTCTAATGAGTTAAATTTCTGATTATTTTTGCAAGTGTTTTCTAAAGGATTTTGTGAAAGGTGAAAAGAATTGCTGAAATCATGTTTGAGTAGAAACAGAGAGGTACAAAATACGTTTATATTAGCTGATGCTACATCAATTTTGTTTGGGTACTAATTTAAAAAAATTTCTAAAAAATTCCATTCATTTTTCTACAAAAAAATAGCTCATCTAGAGTTATGCATATAAACACCAAAAGGTGATAATTTTCCCTCCTATGTGATAAACAGTCAGTGTAAGAAATACTTATTATTTTTAAACATAAATCATAATTAATTTTTTATGCTTGAAAGAATGAACTCAGCATTTAGGTGCCAAATGACTCACACCAAAATCCTTTCAGCTGCAAAGGTTTTACTCACTTTTATACCTCCAAGAGCCTGGAGAGAGAAGCAAGGTTTCAGGCTTGTGAATTCACTGAGAAGCGAGACAGTTGTAAACAGAGACACCACAAGTAGTCTCTTTTTACTGAAAATGCAGCTTCCTCTGTGCAGTGTTTGTTCACATCTCCCAGGTGTTGTCTGAGGACACGAGTTCTATCCCTGCATGGCCTCTCAAGGGTTGTGCTGGGCTTTACCCGTGTCCTCCAGCCAGCAGACAAAGATGTGCATTCAAACGCTGGACCTTCCCCTTGGCACAGGGAGTCACCACAGTAACTCCATGGAAAAGCAGCTCTTTAGCACCATTCAGACTTGGGAAGACTTGCACTCCTCTCACTGTGCCTGGGAGGACTCTCTGCTCCTCACTGAAACACACAGCAGGTGAAGATGAAAGGATTTCACACAGGTTTATGTGTATGCACAAAAACAACTGATATTGTCCTCAACAAGTTTGTGGTTTATGGCTCTGATGAGCTGCTGGGGAAGATGTTAAAATACAAGAGGAAAATCTTTAGAAATAAGGTCTCCTAAAACAGGTCCAGTAGAAAAGTCAACAACTCAGATCTAGCTCAAGGCATCTGCCCAAAGTACAGAAAAAAAGGGTACTGAAATAAAAATTCTTTTTAAGGCAGAGAAGGAGGTCTGTGAATTTCTTCTGTCCTTAGAAAGACTTTTCCCTTCTCATGCCATAGCCCATGTCCCAACACCATGACATTTCTTACACTATACCTGAGGCAATGGGACACTCACCTCATCTGAGGCCTCTCAATATTACTCCAGTCTTAATTGCTTAATTGGACTTCAGTTCCAATGCTGACATTCACTTTCTGTGGACCTGTGTAAGCAATTTCAGTGGAGCTGAATCCAAATTCAGCAAACTATAAACTGATGGATATTATCTTTATTGGCATCACAGAGAGTTTTTGCATTTTTATTTCCATGAAATGCATGATAGAGAAATATTGTCATATTTATACTAAAGTCATAAGAACTCTCCTGCTCTTTTACTTAATATCACATTGGTAAGGAGCATCCAAGGTCATCCATTTCACTGACAGATTTTTTACTTATACATGAGTCTCCTGCCATTTTACTTCAGGATTCATATTCAATGAATTTTTATTCAAAGTCTGGTCTGCCAAGTTCCTTTCCTTCTTACTGAGATGTTTTCCTCCAGTCTGCTGACCTGTATGCTACATGTATTTTTTCTACAGCATAAAGTGCACTGGACTCAGGATCCTTGCATCAGCTTTTAACACAAACATCTTTATTCCCTGCCAGCCCTTTTCTGTTTTGGCATTGTCACACGGTGTTGCTGCTCTGACAGTTATGAAAAGTTAGTCATTATGACAACACAGGTATCAAGCAGAAATATTAACCAGCCTATTGCCTGCTCATGCATTCACTAATTATACATAACATGGGGACTTTTTACATAACAGCCATGCTTCACTAATCCTTGTTCAGTATTTCAGGGTGAGTAGAGAGAAAATCCTGTACAGAGCAGTGGATTTCTTAAGGTTTAGTTTGCCATGTGTTTAGTCATGGCACCTCAAAGACTTCAGAGAGTTTGCCCATCCTTTAGAGATCTAGGGACAGAGGTGATGATAAATTTTGAAACTTTATGCATGATTTTTGTGCTTCAAAGCAGCCTGGAAAACATTTGCTGCATGCTGGGGTTACGGAGCAGTGCTGGGCTGTGCTGGCAGCCAGTTTGAGTTGGCCACTCCTGTCCAGTGGAAATCCAGGCACCTGCACTGGGAAAAAAAGCACAAGTTCTTTGTACAGGTACAGTCAAGGCAATGTGTTCAAACCTGATGAGATCTAGGGAGTTAAAGACAGATTGGCTTAATAATGAGTTTAATGACTCAGAGTACCAAGGTGATGGATAATCCATCTTTCCAAAAAAGTGGTCTGGGAGCAGACTGTAAATCAACCAGGATAAAAATTTAGCTGTGAAGCGAGAAAATAACTATCTTCCGGTGACACTGTGGCTTTGATGCCTGGGGTGAAGATGGAGTGCAGAAACAACAAAAACTGCAGCCTGATGATTTCTGTAGAGGTACATAGGTCCAATACATGCAGCAGTTTCTGACCTGTTATGGGGAAAGCAGATCCTTAAGAAGAAAGTATGAATCACAGACATTATTGAGCCAACAGATCAGTGGAAGAAGCTGCAGGCTTAAAGAAAGGTGAAGCCAATAAGAGCAGTGCTATGTAGCATACAAAAACAGATGCAATGATTAAAATAAGGACAGCAAATCTGTCTAAAGGGCATTCCTGTCACTGAGCAGCAAACACAACCATCTTTTTGAAAGGTTTCCTCAGCATAAATATTACATCTAACTGGAGCAGGAATGGCCAAGAACAGTAAGATACAATAAAAATGTGTGAAAGAGGCACAAACCTGCCCTGTGAAGCTGGAGTGTGGCTCAGGTACTCCACGAGTGGTTAATGACAGGGAGAGAGATGTTCCTACACAAAGGAAACCCAGGGAAGCCTGGTGCTGGTACCTTCCTGGATGCTTGTTTTTCTACATGACAGAGAGTGTGTGAGTGTGACACTGGGGATGGAAACAGGGAGCTGCAGTGCTGATAGTGCTGGGAATCCCTGCCTGGCCCAGGCCCACAGCCCAAGGGAGGGGTGCACATGTGCAGGCTTGGTGTGCTTTGGCCAAGTACAACAGTGTGATGCTCTGGAAGCAAATTCTGCTCAAGAGAGACAATTTTATGGTTAAAATAAGGAATTAGGTTTAAAGCAAAAAGTAAATATTAAACCTTCATGGGCTATATAAAGGTGTGCTGGAGGACAAAGGAAAAATAAGTTGTCTTCTGGCATGATATTCTCTAGGCAACCTATCTTGCTGTGGTTTGGTATTTTGCATTATGACTATGTTTTTGTAGCCATTTTGAGTAACTGGAAGCATAAAATAATAGTAGCAGCAATAAATAATCCATTAACTGATTGGAAAATGTTGGGGTTTTTTAATGGTATGTAAGTAGGTAGAATGAGGTTATTATTATTTTGTGATCTTTAAATTTTGATTTAATTCCTGCACTAAAAGAAATTCTTCCTACACAGGAACATTCTAAAAAATAGCAGACTATCTATACTATTCACCCTTTATTTGGTTTAGTTTTGATTTACTCCTTGCACTAGTGACATTGCCAATCAGATATGTATAATAGCACCTTCTAGGCTTAGCTAGCCCAGAACTGCAAACGTTTCACATTGAGACAAAAGCAGCCTGCTTTAGGTTAAGATTGCTACTAAATAGATTTAAAAAACCTGCTTTTCTGCCAGAGGTCTGCAATTCTTCTTTGTCACAGCTCTTATCTCCTTTTCCACCTTGTTTTCTCTGTCTTTAAGAGAGCACTTTTCTTTCCTAGAAAAGTTTACTGGTTCTCCTCTTTCTTCCAGTTAATTATTATCATGTTGTTTTTCAACAGATTACGTATCTATTAAAACATTGTAGAGAGACTTGGTCTTTCCTGCTGTGCTTTATGAACTGTTCAAACGTGCAAACTGAAATTGTTTGAAGTGAAATGTCACTGAAATAGCTAAAAATGTATTCATATTCTGTGAGATGTCTCACCACTCTATCCAGTTCTGAAACAGTTTAGACCAGTGCTGAGCTATATGAATTAGTTCTTTTTTTCATGTTTTGGGAACTGTATAGGATTAGATTACTCTGAGCTGCCCCTGAAGGAGGCTGACAATAAGATTGGAATGACTGAAGAGATCAAATTCCATCCAGAGAGACCTTGACAGGCTTGAGGGACTGGCAAACCTCATGAAGTTCAATAAGGGGGATTGTCTTTAAACTGAAGGAGGGTGGATTTAGATTCAGAATTAGGAAGAAATTCTTCCCTGTGAGGGTGGTGAGGCCCTGGCACAGGCTGTCCAGAGAAGCTGTGATTGCCCCATCTCTGGCAGTGTCCAAGGCCAGGTTGGATGGGGCTCTGAGCAGCCTGGGATGGTGAAAGGTGTCCCTGCACATGGTAGGGGGGTTGGAACAAGAGGATCCTTAAGGTGCCTTCCAACAGAGACCATTCTAGAATTCTATGCTTTCCAGACAAACTGGAGCCAGGCCATGGCTATTTTCCAAATTAAACCAGCTTAAAAAGTTAATAGCCAGTTAAAATTCTCTGAAGTCTGACAGTAGGATGTCATAAGAAGAAACAACTATTGAGATGCCCATGCTAATGCACAATAAAAATAAAAAGTCTCCCAATCATTGTGATATTTGCTTAATGATTTTTTCTTTTTTTCCTGGGGAAATTGCTCAGTGAGCACATCTGGCTCTTGAGAGAAAAGCAAGACCTAAGGAGGGAGGATGTTAAGAGTGACAGCTGAGGTGGACTTGGTCTTTATTAAGTAGTGGGGAACTACTAGTAACTATAGCATTGTTATTGTTTTGAAGTATTAAAGGTATTTGGAAAAAGTTAAAAATACAGTATTAAAAGATGATAAACAAAAGGAAAATAAGAATTTTGAAGATATGGAGAACAACAAGGGGAGATAGAACACCAATGTGGAAAATGAGAAAGAAGTAGTCAGGGTGAAAAAGAAAACAAAAATGTAAGAAACATGGATCTTATAGTAATTTGTGTTCAGCTTGTCTGCAATAATCCCAGCAGAAAATCCCAGGAGCAATTTTTCCAGCAGATTAATACAAATCCTTTTTTCAAATTGCTTCAATTTTCAGGGTTGTAGCAACACAGGGTCTTATGTTTTATTAAAATATCCTTTTTCTGGCTATACAAGCAAATGTTGCTTCCTCTAAAAGCCTACAGCAGTAGCTGGAGTAATGGAAGCTGATTTCAAGAAGTAGAATCCTCCCTTTGCAGTTCATGATGCATGAGAAGAAATGTGTCTGTAACACCAGAAAGGAGTCAGTGCAGGCCTGGGGTGCACCAGGCATGGTGGGAAAGAGCAGGAGAAAAGTGTGGGTTTGGCTACCAAGATTATATCAGTACCTAATGACCATGGCAACGTTTGGTATTGCGTTGAAATAGAAGTTTGCAGGAGCAGTTTTCAAGTTTGATATTCAGTAAAAACTTGCTGGCTGGTTCAGATTTCAGACAGAAATTTATTGAAACCATGTTTCACAACTCAGTCTATGATCCATCCCTTAAAAAAGGAATCTGACTTAGCAAAGGGCTTGAGTATGAAAAAATTGTGATTTGTCTATGTCTGATTTTACTGTAATGTATTCCAAAGATCACAGCATTTTTTTAAAAGACTGTTGTTGTTTGCTCTGGGACTTCAGAACTTCCCACACAGTAAAAAAGACATTGAAAGGGCTAAACTAATGAAGAATTGAACTATTAAGCTAGAACTATGCCAGATTTCTTCCAAACCAAGACGCATTTATTGCCAAAGGTTTATAATGAGCAAAGGTTTACAATAAATTCAAGATCATATTTTAGATCCTTGCAGACAGCTACAGATTTCTTCTGTCTGGAGCCTGTTTTGATAGAATAGGAAATGTGGGCTGCTCTACCCCAGCTCCTCTCTCCTGTCTGATATTTAAACCTATGTTTAGCTAATCAACATATCTAAACTGAATACCAGTTGTTCCACTAAATGATATAATCAGTTATGAAAACATATTTTCTAGATCAAAACCCAGAATTTACTTATGCTGCCATAATTACTTTCTTGCTGTACCTGGAAGCACACGGAGTGAACATGAGGATTGGATATCTCACCAAAATTGTGTTCACTGTGACCATAATGTTACCATTAAGATCCAAAATCATAATATAAGGCCCCCAAATGGTAATATTAGCTTTATAATGTATTAAGACTGCACTAAAATAGTGTATTTATGGTTCCCCAGTCCTCATTTTGATATAAATTAAAACACTATTGGGCATGGTGGCTTTGATCTATGTCCATGCAGTTTAGCAACTGGATACAGACTTTTGACCAGTTGAAACACAACAGTCTTTATTTTAAGAGTAGAGAACAGAGTCCAAGTGAGCTCCTTCCAGGGGCAGTTAATGCAAAAGTCATAAAACTGTGTGAGCTTTGCAGCAGAACACACATAAAGGTAGATCAGAGGGTGTTTTACTTTTGCACAAGAAACAAATCATATCACACACAATATATTTTTGAAAGTAGGTTACATGTGCTTTATACATTCACAAAAAAAAAAGACCAAATGTCAAAATAGCATAAATTCAATGTATGTGGTGATGATTTTTAACTCAAAAATGAGATCAGACGAGTAAGTATTTTGGAGAAAATCTGTGAAAGCTTCTAAGTTGAACCAGAAGGACAATTCTGTGCCAGTTTGAAATTGTCATATGTTTCTACACAGCTATTTCTTTGATGAATATAGAAAGCCATATTTGACACCTTATTTGAAAGATTCCACTCTGTATGAAACAATTCTGTACTAAGTGGAAAATGGTTTAAAGTGCACACTTGACTTTTCTATTGGAACAACGATTTCAGCAGATGGTTGAAACTTTGTCACATGTTCCTGTGATTTCCATAACCCAAAGGCAGTTATGAACCATTCCACAGTTCAACATTCTTTGAAGACAATGTGAGTCCTTCCACAGATTTGGGATGTCAATCAGAATTTTATTCAAATGTGAACAATGTTCATATTTCATTGATTTTAGATCCATCCATTATTTTATTTTTCCAATACCAATCATAAAACTCAAACTATACAGCAGATTTCCTTTCTTATATCTCACTTCTCCCAGTCAGGAATTTCCATCTTTTTTTGCCTTACTGTCAATAGTTTCTGAGATGCTTTCAGACACAGTTATAAAGTCCACTGGACTCCTCAGAACAATGCTGAACTCAGTCAGGAGAGCTTTTGTACAAGTGATGCAAACAGACCAGTAACACTTTTAGAGTTGGATGCACCCAGTCTTGGAGAAAAAGTTGGGGCTTCTAAGGTTGTTAATTTTCTATGTAGAAACCCATGGAATAGAATACACCCCTGTCTCCTGTGAAATTTCTCACTGCAAAATACTGTATAGCTGAACAGCTCTAATGAATTGTTTCCTGTAAAACCTTGGACCACAATTCTATTAACATAAATTCTGCAAGTTTCTGCAGTGCTGATCACCAGTCTCTCTGTTGTGAAAGATCAAAATGGGAATCCTCCTTTTCCCACTATGCAGATGAGGAAAAGTCTTTCTTTAAGGATGCTGTGCAGCAGATATGGAATAGGCCAGCACAGAGCACCATATGCTTTTTCAGCTTTTCTAGGGTTTCTCTGCTATAAGAATATCCTCTATGTACAAGACCACCATTTAATTCTTGTTTTTTTCAAATTCAAAATCAATAAGAAGAAGTGAGTGAAAGAAATGTTTGTACCACTACTTCCCAGGAGAAAAAGCATGAAAACTATTAGGGAAAAAAAAAGTTTGAAAGAGTTGTAGAGGTTTTTTTATTTTCAGAGAATTTTAATTTTTTTTAAAGTTTCTTCTTTCCCATATTTGTATCTGTTCCTGGTTTTTGCTTTCTCTCAACAAAAGAAAAACTATGAAAAATTAAAAGGATGACACAAACCCCATTCCTATTATAGGAAAGGTTTCCATTTCTATTTTTATGTCTCTGAAAGTGAGGAAAAAAAATGACCACAATACCTGGTCATAAAATACTGACATTACTAGGAACGCTGTCCACTGATGGCAACACACTGCTCCAACAAAGGTCTCATGTGCTTCCCAGAGAGGTGCTGTCCCCTGATTTCCAATGATAGTTGAACTTTTGCTGCTGCTTTTTCTGCTTTCTTTAGCCTTGGTCACAATGTGACTTCCATACAAAATACTGTGAGGGAACTATGGAGAACTTTCTTTCTCATAGTTGAAGAAACATCAAAGGAATTACTGGGTTTATCCTGCTGTAGTGGTGAAACCTGCCTGAAAATGTCTTGGCACATATAGGAATAATTTATTTTGTTCCAGTTAACATGTGGAGCTATTTGCATTGTGCTGCATATTCATTTAGCTGTCATCACTGTGGGTGGGTTTCCATTTTCCACTCTCTCTCTGAGCAGTGATTTGGTAGAAGAGAGTTCCTACAGGAACATAGGAAAAAGTGATCTATAGTAGCCATAAAAACAGGCAAGGTGGAAAACGGTTTTACCTACAGGTATTGATATTTCACTGCACACTTCAATCCCTGTTGAGCAATTGCTCATAAAAAGAAAATGCTTTGGTTAAGCTGGCAAAGATTAGAAATGCCACATATTACACACCCTGCATGGCTTTCCTGGCCTGGAATGTGGGTGCCCATAAATGATAAATATGACATAGTAAATAGATGGCAGAAAAATCAGAGATGTGAAGATCCTATGTCCTGAAATGGAAATAAATCTGGAATTTTGTAGTGGGAGATTCCTATTATCAGATGGAAAAACGAAACCCTCCTAGCCCATAATGATTGCCAATATTGTGATGAGTCCTTTGACTGTGTGGTGCCTTCTTTTGAGTTGCATTGCTGCAAACAGGAATAAAACAGCACCCAAATAGTTTCTTGCTGTGCAAAAAATTAATTTTTGCTATTTCTTAATAGTACAAAGTTAAGTTATGCAGTCAGTTGATTTCAATTACACTCGTGTTGCTGTTTCTTTTGCTGGGCTTGTTATTGCCTGTGCACACCATGGTGAGGGCACATGAAATGCCCATCCCACGTTGTGCCACTTGGGCAGTTCCACTACAAATAAGCATTTTCCCAGACAGAAAGTTTTGTAGTAAGAGGTGGAAATATGACAACAGAAGCAGTGAAAGACAACTTTTTTCTGAAGGTTCAGAGAGTTTTCTACTTATTTTATTTTAGATCTTACATTTTAGAGGTCCAGAAAATTGCAGGGAAAAAGTTTTTAGTTTTCATGTGGGTTTTGGTGTGTTTTTGTCTTTTGGAATAGGTATTCCAAACAACATGAAGCATTATAAAGATGTATGTGGCCAATAGAGTCCTACAGGATATTTTCATTCCTCCCTCAATGACATCACTTCTCAGTAAGCCTTCTATATAAACACCTCGTTGTTTGGAAGAACATTTATTTTTGTATTCTGTGTTCTTTGCTTTACACTTCTTGTGTGGCTGAAAATCTTTCCCGAACAAAGCAAATTACAAAGTGTCATTGGAACGGCTAAATTCCATGGAAAAGGCCCCCAAATCACAGGCATAGAACAACCACAAAATGTTGACTAAAAAACTGCAGAAAAGTACTACCTTTTCTATTCTATTCTAGAACAAGCACTGCTGTGCTGAGGAAAGGTGGGAAGCAGAGGAATGTAGCAGGTTCATCCTGCCATCAAACAGTTCCAGCCTCAATGTCAAACCCTGTTCCACAAATGCATTGCTTTGTTAAAAAAGATTTTTCTTCTCTGCTTGAGATTCAGAGTAAGATAAAGTTGAAAAGTAATCTTGTTGGGGTAAACTTAGTAATTGGGAATAACCAGCTGGGGATTGGCAAGCTAAATTACCTGTGTTTGCTCACGTACAGTCCTCATAAAGAAAGGCAAGAGGAGCACTTGCAAACACTGACTGCCCTTTCTGCAGCCTAAAGGCTTTCTCTCTGGGTGAGTTTGAACTCCCTTAGAAAATTTTACCAGTATAATATTAGTGAGTACAGAGAGAGGTGTATGAGAACAAAAATGCGTCCCAAAATCCTCTTATAGAAAAAATATGAGGAAACCTTGCATGTATTACACTTCATTTAAGAAATATGTTAGAACAGTAATCATTAAAGTAAATGGTATGTTTGCTTTTTCAAGCAAATACAACTTTCAAATTCAGCTGTGTAGGTGGTAGTGGCCTCTCCTTTGCTCCATAGGTTTGAAAAATGCAAACTATGAACTGAAAAAGATTTGCCATGATGAACACTTATTTTGACTTAGTTTTGTCTTGCAATCCTAAGCCAGAATTGTGTTTCATGTTAGACACCTGTGATCAGTTTTCAGACATAACATAATTACGTTTTGGTAATTATGGGATTATTTGTGCAAAACCATCCCATTGCCCCAAGGCAGAAGGCATAGTGCTGGAAGTGAGGACCCCAACAGCCTTCAGACAGCAGCTTCACCCATTCACCCCACCCAGCAAAAAGTGGGTATCCAAAAACTTTGATGGGGGCTCTGCTTTCCTTGGCAATGCTGACACTAATTTAACTGACATGATGGATGATTTTGATTATGAGAGAAGAGATCCAAAGAGTAGTCTTGGGTTTGATTGAGGGATCCAAACAAGAAATAAAACAATTTCTTTCTATGCCTAATTTGAAGGACTATGCCATCAGACCTAGATTAGCCTGAAATAGTGATGGAGCTTCATGCTGAGAATGTCTGTACCCATTTCAGAAAAAACTGAGCACTCTTAGACTGCTGAGGCACGTGAGCTTTGACAAGGTAAAACTGGTTCGTTCAAGAGCAGAGGGAAAGCTGTCCCTCACTGAGAGCAGCATAACCCAGAAGGAAATAATACATACCAAAAGCCAGGGGAAGATAGAGAATAACTTGGCAAGATCCAAGATAGACCCTGATTTATTATACAGATAATGTTCTTTGGCAACTTACAGCACAATGATGAAGAAATTTTCCAGGCTGGGACATAATTTTATACCAATTTTTCAATTTTTTTAATTTTGAGCTTGGCATAGGAATATCAGAAGGAGGACACTACTTGAAGGAGCTCTGTCTTGTGTATGCTTTGCATCTTACAAAAAATGTATTATTTTTTATGAGTTGTTATACGCTTGCATGATTCCCTTATCAAACTTTATTTTAATTATTTGTCTGTCTCAGTAAACTGTTCTTAGCATATTTGCAAAAGATGTGTGCAATGCATTATGCTGTGCCAATTTCTTCCAAAGAAGCTGAGGAGAAAAACTAACTTGCCTAGAAATAATGGGATTTCTTTTACTACTATTTCAATGGTCCAGTCTTCATTCCAATCTCATTGTGAAATATATAATCACAAAGGTGTATTTTGACAGCTCTTCTGAAGCTGAGTAGAGAATAATTAAAGCAAATATCAATTAACCTGTGTTAGGGATAGCATTGTAATGTAAGTGCTGCTTCAGGGAAATTTCTGTTGTAAAATCAAAGGGATAGACAAGGAGAAAAATAGTATTTGAGGCAAGTTGCCTGTCAAATTATGTTCAGTATGGTTGATTTAATGCTCCTTCATCTTCCACAGAGCCGTGGTCTTGAGGAACATATTAGGAGCTTGCAAGCTGCAATAAATATAGAGGATATAAAATGGAATAAATACAACATTGCAATTTAGGATTAGAAAAATGAAACATATATATACATGTGTGTGTATATATAGAGAGAGATACCCACCTACTGAAAATGAAGACAAGACTTATGTAATTAGGCTTAGTTCTATTATTTATAAAATATGGGTTTTATGCTTTTTAGTGAATAAATTGCTGAATACACTGAGGCATGTCAGTAAAAGCTTTAAAACAGCCATACAGGGTAACACCAAAGTTCATAATATGTTGTCTCAAGCAATGAGTAAAAGCAGATGTCTAAGACAGACCAAGCATTAAATCAGAAACTACCTCACTCAGAGAAAGTTTTCTTTTTTTCCCCCTGTTCTTAATAATTCCTAACATTTGTCTTTATTTTTCTATTCTCTGAGCTGATGTTCTCATGGACTGTGTATTACTCTGCAAGATGCAGTCTGCAGTAATTTAGAACACATCATGTCATATGTGAAATTATGATTTATCTTTCCCCCATCTCTATAATTTCACATTTCTTTTGTTGAATTGTATCTGCCATTTAAATTACCAGTTGTCCATCTCAAAGGGTTTTTTCTATTTTTTTATTGGATGGTCAACTTCTGCTCCTACTCTCTGTTTTCAGCTCTTTTATCCTCTTTTGACAAGGGAGATTTTGAGAGCCCTTTGGAAAGCCAGATATATTATATTAAGTGGATCTTCTTTATCACAGACTTTTTGTCTCCTTCACAAAACCAAAGAATAAAGATTCATTTATATTTTAGTTTATCAGTTTCAATTTTTCTTGTACTTTCAAATGATTTTTAAGGTATCAATATCAAATTTACTGCCTCGTATTTTTGTGCTCTTCTCAGGACACACATTTATCATATTTTTCTGTTTCTCAGCCCTCAAGTACCAAGATGGTTTTGAGCTGGAGCTCATGAAACAGAGTCAGGTCAATTATTGCATCACAGATAAGCTTTAGAGTGGCTGGAGAGGATCCTGGTAGATCTGCCTCTTGCATACACTGATTTTCCTGATGTTTATGCTGATGTGTTTGTAAATATATTCTTGCCTACTTTGTACTCCACGGAATGAGAACTGAACTGTGCTATAAAGTTAGACCCTCTCATGCTCTTGAGGGGAACTCTACCCTCTGCTAATTTGACTGTACATTTTGCTGCTAATGTCAATGGATTTAAGTGGCCAAATTCCAGAATTTACTTTTCCAACTCAATAGCCAAAGAATAAAAGCAACAGGAAAATCACTTTTACAGACAGAGGAACAGCAAAGTGCTGTTTCCATTTGTCTTTCTGCTTGATATGAAAAAAAATGTCTGCACCCACAAGCACAATACTGTAGAAAGTTTACTGTAGAAGTTCAGTATTGAAAATCCATACAATTTCTCCATAAAAGAACATGGACTCTTAAGAAATTCTGGAATTTCTGGCAAGAAGAAGAGACCCCATCTTTCATTCATCTGCCTTACCTGAGCAGTAACAGAAGGTGCACAATAGAGAACTGTCCCAGCAGGATCTGTCACTGTACTTCCTTTAATCAAGAAAACCCTTCTGTACATACTAAACACAGAAGGGTTTTCCTAGAATTTAGAAAATATTCAGAATGCCACTGCTGCACTGACTGCATGAAGTGTTATAAAGGGTTCTTGTTGACACAAAAAATATTATTGTTCATGAGCTACTTAGCTATAATGTCACACTATTAGATTTAAGGCAAAAGGAACAACTACAATGTTTGTTTAGTACAAAAAGATAAAAAAATCCCTCATAAGAATAAAACACTAATTTGAGTTTCTGCTGAAGGATTATTCAGACATTGCAGCCCCTGCCATGACTCAGACATGGGCTGGTGGCAGGCACTGCTTGGAAAGCTGGTGAAAGCTAGAGTCTGGAGCCAGAGCATGTTGGAGAATTACTGCAGATTAATTTCTGTTGGTGTTGAAGGGTGCATCTGTCCTAAATCCTTTGCTTGTTATGACTCTCCTCTGCTCAAGTGGACTGGAAAGAGAAAAGCTGAAAAGACATTTTACTAGGGAGATAAATACTGCTGGGATCTCTAACACCACAAAATATGATACCTTCCCAAATGCAGACTGGAGAGCAGGTACTGTCAAAATGGTCCAGTCAATGCAGCTTGTTACAGGTGAAAGACTTCAGCATTTCCAAAGCAAAATGTATTTTTATTCTGCCATGAATTTTGGTGAAGGGATTTATTTGAAACCAATAGAAGCTCACACATTAATTTTGCTTAAATATCAACAAATAGTAAGTTTTGTTTTTAAAAGGCCAAGCTTTTAGAAAGTAAAAGAAACAGTCAATAAAAGCAAGAGGGATGGAGAGGTTATTTTTAAAATAAAGGCAAAAATGGTTTGAAAACTGTATCCCAGGGATATGTGAAAATTAGTATTTGAGAGATTGTTGGACAAATAACCCCCTCTTGTAGAGCAGAAAAGAGGAAGCAGGGAAAAAAAAAAAAAAAAGCTGAATCTTGAAGATTTAGGCAAAGCAACAGATGAGGGAGAAGACGTGAGGAAGTGAAAGTTGCCAGACTTTGCAGAGGAAATTAAGAACACACTGCAAACCTTGGATAGCAGAGTGAATGAGCAACAGAAGATGGGAGATTTAAGGCAATGCAGGAGGACTCTACAGGGCTGGACACGTTGTGTTCTCAGTAGGAATATGAACGTAGCTTATGGGTGGGAAGACAGGAGAGCTCATGCAAGAGGGTATTAGTGAGAAAGTGTGGCAGCAGAGCCGGCAGTCAGATACAAGGACCTGCAGACACTCCCACTGAGGGATTTACTGTTCCACCCCCACAGTGATGAACAACCTGGCACGGAATACTGCAAGGCTCTGAAGAGGATTTTAATCATTCCCTCAGGTGTGGGTGTAAGGGGCAGACAATACCTTTTAGCTGTATAACGTGACAATGACTGAAACGTGGAAGGAGATGGGGAAATGAGCGCAGGAGAAAACTGGGTGATGATTGCCTCGGGCAGGGGCAGGGAAACAAAGGGGGTCAGAGACAGAAGTGAAATGCAGAAGAAAGAGGGCTTGAAAAGCAACCCTGAGAATGCGAGAGCAATCCAGCGATCCTCTCTGTCTCTAAGCCCTCAGTGTGCTCACTGTATTTTAGCTAGATTTTAAATAAGGCTGGGAAATGAGAAATGGTGCTGGGAGTTCAGCAGGGGAGGGGAGCTGAAAGCTTGGTGAGGCTGGGGGAGCGAGTCCAGGGGCTGCTCTGTTTGGGAGGCCGTGTGCTGCCACCATTCCCTGTTCTATTCCCTGCTCTGCCTGCAGCACCAGGAGCTGCACACAGGGACCGCTCTGCCCTGTGCCTTTGCATGGGTTTTTCCATTGTGTCTCAGGTATTCTTATCCCAGTACGGTGTGTGAGTTCTCCTCTTCCACGTATTAAAAACTGCACCCATTCTCACAGCACACAACACCTTTGAATGTGTATTCTCATGGTCCAGGTGGTCACAGACACTCGGGTGGTGACAGGCAGCACCCAGTATGATATCTAAAAGATAATGAGGGAAGTCCAGTGCTGAATCTCAAACAAACATTCACCTACTAAGATGGAGTGGTAATGTTTATAGTCACTAATAGTGAAAGCAGTTTTTTGGGCTAGAGAGACACTTATCTTTTACAATTGTTCATTTAAGACAGATATTTTGTGGCAAGAAAATATGCTAGAGCTAGTAGCAAGTTTAGCAATTATTTTTACTTTAATCCGTGGATTTCAATCTATTTGTCATTTCCCATTCTGTAGTCAGCAGAACCAAATCGTTTTTATCAGCCCTTTGAGTGCTACAATACACCATCAAGACTGGAGAAAAATGGGGATATAAAAGTAATCTCTGCAACAGGTAGGGGTGTTTACATATAGATAGCATGTTTAGTTTGATAAATGCTTCTTCATGTAGTCAGATAGTTTTCTAAATATCTGATATCAAGAAAACACACAGAAGGTGCCAAGTTCCATTTCTGTTTTCTAGATAGAACAAAATGAAGTGAATTTATAAATGCCACTGGTGTTCCACTCATTTACTGACATTAAATTCTGAAAATTGTGAAAAAGGACAGCAAAAGAGAGGCTATTTCATTTTAATAGAGAAGTGACAGTTCTGTGAACTTTCTGTGTCATTTCTCATGAGCTTGCCAAGCAGCACGAGTGAAAATGACACTTGGAAAAAGAGGCCAACGTGGTGAATTTAGTGACAATTTGTTGTTTTCTGTTTTCCCAGACACATTTTGTGAAAAAAAGGGAACTCTGAAAGTCAAAAATTCGTGAATACTGAATAAAATTTAGTAAAACCTTGTTATGAATGAACTGTGTTGGTTCACCCTGCCAGAAATAAGGGGGGTTAGATTTCTTTGTTTTTTGCTTTCTTTGCATGTGTATGATAAACTCAATTTCAAATAGGAAAAGATAGAGTCAGTTCTTCTAAAAGAAAATCTATAAATATGTAGATATGGTATTAGCATGATCCCAAACCCCAGACACCTGAATTTACCATTGCTTTTTTGCATTATTTTTTTCTGGTACATTTTAATATTGTTCCAGGTAAGGAAGGGAAAAAAAAAAAAAAAAAAAAGAAGAAAAAAGAGAAGACAACACCAAATATCATGTCGAACATATAAAAGAGTATTTCAAGATTGTTTTCCAAGCATGGTGTTGAGAAATGGTGTTCAGGCTAGGTGGGTAGGATACACCCCTGTGTTTGATTCCCTGTAAATCCCAAGCTGGCGCCTCTCCCGTGGCAGGGATGGGGCAGCTGAAGCCCAGCAGGGAGCTCACACCTGAGCAGCACCGTGCCCAGGTCCCTGCCAGCTTTAGCAATGTGACACTGTCACAGGGCAGGGGAGGGTTCACAGCTTCACCCCCGGTAGCCAGGGGCCAGCCCGAGGGGCACAGAGGACACAAAGTGAATAAAGCTCTAGCTCTGCTCAGCTCGGCACCACAGAGCTCACTGCTCCCATCCCTCTGCTCCCACTGCCCAGCAATGAGAGCTCTCCCTGCAGCTGGGACTGTTCTCATCTTGCTGCCACAAAGGTGCTAAAACCTGGTAGAAAAACTGACACTTTTTTTTTTTTTTTTAATGAAGCCCTATAGGTTATTTTCTCAGTTTCCAATAAAGGATTAATTGAAGTATCTATTTTAACTGATCATGGCCTGCCAGTACAGGTTACAGCAGAAAAATTGTATTAACAGCCTTCTTAAGTTAAATCTTATTTTTCATGGCTCATTAACTTTGGTGTAGTCTGCTCTAGGCTGAAATTTTACAAGATTACAGTTCTAAAGAGTTTTCTTTAAGAACTGATAACTAAAAATGGCTGGCAAGTTTAATGGTATATAAAAATAAATAAGTTATTAGCATTAGACACTTCTAATTTACAGGGCTTGAAAATGTCACATCAGAAAAAGGTGGCAGACAGTTTTCACTGCTAATTACCTTCCAGCTCTGTTCTGGATACACTTGCAGTAGCTCTGAATGCAGTGGTGCTTTTCAGTGTGTAAGAAATAGATTAGAATTGTTTTGTAAAATCTTCAATAAAAATCTCTTTGTCAAATGTAAAGGGTACTCAGATTTCAGGCAGAGAATTATCTTAGCAGCCAGGGAAGGGTCCTTTCCCAGAGCTGTGTGAGGAAAGAAGTGAGGGGGATCTCTGGCAAGCTTTGCTCATTCTTTGGAGGCAACGGGGAGTTCACAGCCTGCCTAGCTCCCCACGCCTGCCCCAGACAGAGGCCCCAGGAGAGTGCCCTGAGTGTGCCCCAGCTGCTGCCCACTGCCCTCTGCCCACTGCCCACTGCCCACTGCCCACTGCCCACTGCTCTCTGCCCACTGCTCTCTGCTCACTGCCCACTGCCCTCTGCCCACTGCTCAGTGCCCTATGCCCTCTGCCCACTGCTCTCTGCCCACTGCCCACTGCTCACTGTCCACTGCCCTCTGCCTATTGCTCACTGTCCACTGCCCGCTGCCCACTGCCCACTGTCCACTGCCCTCTGCCTATTGCTCACTGTCCACTGCCCGCTGCCCACTGCCCACTGCCCACTGCCCTCTGCCTATTGCTCACTGCCCACTGCCCACTGCCCTCTGCCTATTGCTCACTGCCCACTGCCCACTGCCCTCTGCCCACTGCCCACTGCTCAGTGCCCTATGCCCTCTGCTCACTGCCCTCTGTCCATTGCCCTCTGCCCTCTGCCCACTGCTCACTGCCCACTGCCCACTGCCCACTGCCCACTGCCTATTGCTCACTGCCCACTGCCCACTGCCCTCTGCCTATTGCTCACTGCCCACTGCCCACTGCCCTCTGCCCACTGCCCACTGCTCAGTGCCCTATGCCCTCTGCTCACTGCCCTCTGTCCATTGCCCTCTGCCCTCTGCCCACTGCTCACTGCCCACTTGCCCACTGCCCACCCTTCCCAGGGCAGGAACTGGCAGATCAAGGCTGGGAATTTGCAGCCCCAGGGCCAGAAAAAATTCCACATTCTGAGCTCCACGGCTTGTCTCAGCTCCTCACTCAGAGGCAGAACACAAGAACTTTCTAGCCATGCAGAAGTTATTAAAATGCAGACTCAGTGGTGCAGGACATCTCTAAATCACCCCTGGGCAGAGAGCGGGACCTGCTCACCTCTGGCTGCCCACTGTGGATACAGATCCCCAGATTATTTAATGCAGAGGGGGTGCTCTCCCACCACCCCTCCCAGCAGGTGTGCAGCTGCTCCCCAAGTAACCCTGGCTCTCCTATAATAACCGTTTAATATTTGTGGGGCAGGAAAGGGTAAGTGTGTGTTTGACATCTCTTAAATGATTGCCACATGCTAAGTGTGACATCGGCAGAGTTGGGAGGGGCTTAGGCTATGAAACAAAATTATGCAAGAATGCAACAAGGTTTATTTCTGCCATCTCATTTTGCTTTCCATTTCTCGGATAGTGAAAGAGCTTGGCCTTATATTTACAGCCAAAAATATTAATAGTCAGATTTTTTTCGTGCTCTCTTTCAAAAAGAAGATTTGGAATTTGTCTGCTTGGAAGGCTTGGGGAACTAACTGCCTCACTTCAAGAAAAAACAACCTTTATTTTTACACAGTATGGGTCATGTTTCTATTACCAGTTGATTTGACAAAAAGCTTTGAAAGAAACGTTGCTGGAGAATCCAAATCCAAGTTAATACATTGTCCTATCAATATCAACTCTACTTTGTAAAGGAGGTACCCATTTCACAGGAATTGAATTTATTAATAATGGGAGAAATATGTTCCAAAAAATAGACATATTGCAAATTTTTTAGATTTTTTTGTTCTAGGTTTGTATTTTGGAACTTGGCTTTATGTTATACCATATATCATATGACTGAGACTGCTTCAGAGAAAGAAAAATGGTTTCAATATGTATGAGGAATTTCTTTCCATATGTCATGAAGGAAAAAAAAAATGTTTTGACAACTGTTTTCTCAGGAGACAAGATTTGTATGTTCTGAGGTGCAGTAACATGTCACCAGCTAAGCTGGTGAACAGCAGCAGTTTGAAATAGCCAGCGAGAATGGCTGCTCCAAAAGACTTTTTTCTGAAAGCTGGCTGCAAAGACATTTTTCATTTAGCTGGTGACAGGGAGTCAACATTTCTTTTGGATTTGAATAAATATGCACTATATAATGATTTTTTAACATTTTAACATTTACATTCTTCCTCTCTTCTCTAGCAATTCTGGGCTTTGTTATGTCCCTGACTGTGGTGTTTGGGACGTGGTTTTCTTCCTTTCCATTTTTAAAGATGACCTTGCTGCTAAATCTGCTTTCAAAGGTCCCTTGGCTCCATTTAAAATCCAGACCTTTAAACATGGTCTTTAATAGTTGCAAAATGTTCTCATAAATTCCAAGCTATGTATTTTCTATATTGTTTCTTTATGGTTCATTTAGTGTGACATTATATAAAAATTTTAAAGAGGCATTTCCTTCTCAATCACTTTTGAGTGAAGTGTCTGGAAAAATCACTCTTAAAACTTTCAGTTTGAGCCATTAATTAGCACACTTCTTGTTAACTGCTGCTGTAGCTTTTGATTCACTGGCACCAGCACACTTCTGGTGTGATGGATGTGCTGTAAAGGCTTAGATAGATAGGCTGTTTGCATGTCACAGTAAAATGAGATATGGCATTCACTTTCAAAATGAACTTTATGGGATAATACTTTATAGAAGTGATGATGTTGTCCTGGATACTGGAGCTTTGTAAGTAAATACAAATAATGCTCCATGTGTTTTATTAGCCTTTGTCAGCATAACCTTTAACAGAAAATTAAGACAAATTCAGTGCAGTATTTTAAGATGAAAGGGGCATTAACATAATGGCATGAATAACAACCCAAGAATTTATGTAGGCATCTATGAATAAAGAAACGAAAGTTTCCTGAACATAAGAAAGAGTTTGCTGCGAGGGAAAATCAAAAAGTCTCATGGAAACAGAAGGAGCTACTGGAAATCAGAACCTCTTGAGATGGGGAGAAATTTAGTGCTCTTCTTCTTCTAGAAAATAAAAAAATGTTCTAATATTGTCCAACAGTTTTCTATTATGTATAACAAACTGCAGAGCAGAAAGCTTTTCACCTAATGGGAATTAAGGACCAAGGACAAAAAACCAAACAGAAAAATAAGAGTGACGTTTGTGGACTTGGCATAGCACTGGTCACCATCCTCTTTCTTGCCCTTGAAACTGCTGAGGGATTAAAGGCAGTGAGGTGCTCAGAAGTCACGGTAATGAAGGGGCCAGGACAATGCTTCAGAGAGGAAAAGCAGCCTGGGAAAACCAGAGAAACCACAACTGGTGACTGCCCTTGGTTTTTTTGGTCACCAGGAGCTCTAACACAGCAGCACAGGGTGAGGCTCAGGCAACATCTGCTATTTGTCCAGCAGGAATGGAGTTTGAGGGCAGTGCCAGTGCTGGAATGAAATCCATCCTGGGGTGGGGTTTCACACCAAGGCTGAGTGCCAGGCTCCCCTGTCCCTGCCAGCAGGGACCCCCAGCCCCTGGCTGTGCCCTGGCAGAGCCTGGCTCCTGCACTGCCTTGGAGACAAACAGCACCAGCAGGCCTATAAGTAAATGTCCCAGAGAATTATCAGGGACATTGATGAATCACACTGGCATTTGGACTGTGCTCAATGGGAGCTAAAAAGTGAAAAAGTAATTTCATTCTGTAGTAGATTTTCGAAATACCTGGAGGCAGATATTTCCCTGGGTCATGGCCCAGTCTTGCTAACTTTCCTTCTGCAAACTCCTTCTCTTTTTGGTTCTTACATCTGGTGCTTTTGTATGTGGCATAATAATTACAACACATTTAGGATAAAGGGAGCTGCCAATGTCAGTGATGGCAGCAAGGCTCAGTTATGTACAAATGGTGCAGTATTTTCTTTTGCTCATTACAAATAGAATTAGTGGAAGGCAAAAATGAAAAATACTTTGTAAAGGTGGATGAATCTAACAAATAATAGTCAGAAAAAACCCAATAAACAGAAAATGTCATTTTACATTCTGCAAAACTTGTGTGAGTTTTGACAGTCAGCATTAAATGCAGCTTTGCTGTGTTGCTGTGCATCATCTCAGGACAGAAACTATTACACAATATTTGTATTTAATGTATTCTAGTTATGTCAGTCAGTAAGTGATAGCATGTCCTATCTAATTAAATCCAGATTTCTGTGTATCTCTTCATTTACTTGCCGTGCAAATAATGGAAGCCAGCATTAAAGTATTAAAATCAGATAAAACTGCATTTCATATTAATACACTCTGTGGAAATGTATAATTTAAAATATATCTTATGAAATGTAATCTCCTTTACATATTGCATAGAACTCTGATATTGATCAAGATATTTCTGGGACTGTGTGATGAGAGGAGAAAATGAGTGTGTTATCCTTCCTCTAGGGACAAGCTTGCTTCTTGCTGATCTCTCACACTGCTTCATTGAATAAAACTAGCTCTTCTTTGATCTTTTTCTTCTTGTCGTTTAAGGAAGGTTGGTTTCCAAAAGGAAAGTGGGAATGTAGTCAGCCTCTCTCCAGTCAGATACTCTGCAGAGCAGTGGGTGAGCAATCCAGGGCCTCTTCAGCTCTGCCCCTTCTCTGGTCACACTGGGATCGGTTCCTAAGACAAACTTGGCTTTGTTTTCCCTGTTTCAGACAAGCAGAGGCCAAAGGGAGCCAGCAGGGTCTGAGAGCTGCCCTTGGTGAGAGCTGGACACTGTGCAAGGCTGCAGGACATTGCACGGCTGCAGGACACTGTGCATGCAGGACACTGTGCATGGGACACTGTGCAGGCTATGTGCACTGGCTATACACTGGACACTGTGCATGGCTGCAGGACACTGTGCATGGCTGCAGGACACTGTGCATGCAAGGCTGCAGGACACAGTGCAGGACTGCAGGACACTGTGCAGGGCTATAGGACACTGTGCAGGACTATAGGACACTGTGCAGGGCTGCAGGACACTGTGCAGGGCTGCAGGACACTGTGCAGAGCTATAGGACACTGTGCATGGCTGCAGGACACTGTGCAGGGCTATAGGACACTGTGCAGGGCTATAGGACACTGTGCATGGCTATAGGACACTGGGCAAGGCTGCAGGACACTGTGCAGGGCTGCAGGACACTGTGCATGGCTGCAGGACACTGTGCAGGACTGCAGGACACTGTGCAGGGCTATAGGACACTGTGCAGGGCTATAGGACACTGTGCAGAGCTATAGGACACTGTGCATGGCTGCAGGACACTGTGCATGGCTGCAGGACACTGTGCAGGACTGCAGGACACTGTGCAGGGCTATAGGACACTGTGCATGGCTGCAGGACACTGTGCAAGGCTGCAGGACACTGTGCATGGCTGCAGGATGCTGTGCAGGGCTGCAGGACGCTGTGCAGGGCTGCAGGACACAGCCTGCAGTGACTGCAAGGAGGGCCAGGACACCTCAGATCCACAGGTCAAAGTGTTTAACTTTGCTTCCAGTTTGAAAATTCAGCCTGTTTAGAGACAGAACGGGCTTTAGGCTACTTTTCTGAACACTGCATCCTTCAGGTTGTCCATGTGTCATTCACACCAATGTGCATCCGCTGAGGGCAATGGGAATTGTGCTGGGCACAAATTCAGTGGGAATGAGGTCCTCTATATTCATGTGCAGGATCTTCTCTTTTCCACACCAATTTACCTGTTTGTGACTAAGGATTTGCTTTTGAAATCATAGTTTTGATTTGTATCAGAGAACATTCAAATACAGTCTTCCTGGGCTACACATACACATTTGTAACTGAAACTCTAAAATCCTCCTCTCTTGTTGCCTTATGAAAATATGTTTAATAAATCCTGCAAAAAATCCATCTAGGCAATATTGAGACAGGCGCTATTAAAATTAAAAAGGACTTTCAAATTTAGGAGACACTTTAGGATTAGAGCCTTATATTTTAGTATCCAACATCAATGCTTCAAAGAAATTTATTCTAACTTGTACATCAGCAATATGGAAAGTGGCAGGTGTCTTCTTGCATTGTTATCTGCTGGCTGGGGACCAAAATGCAAAAATAAGTGATACAGAAATCTGAAAACTGAAATTAAAAATGAACTCTTAAGATGACATGAACATTGCCTATATCTCTGGAACAGTAATTGTTCCAGTTAATTTTTTTAGCTTTTTCATTAGCCAGGCACTTAAAAATATTCAAAAGAATAAAACTGTCTGAGAAAAAACAAAATTGAAACTATTTTCACTCAGTGTTGTTTACCTTGGAGAAGCAAAATTGTCTGCCAAATGTGGGATGATTCCTTTCTTTAAATTCTGACTGGCAGGAAAAAAAAAAATTGCTCTCTGCAAAAATTATCTAATTTTGTAGCTGTCTCAAGGATATGTCTCCTTTTATCAGATGATGCCCTTTCTTCCTTGAGTGGAACACTCACTGTGCTCCATAAACAGTCACTTTGCATTATGTAGATTATTTCCCAAGAAAAGTAAAGGAGTGGGCTTTTGACAATGATGGAAACAACGAAGCATGAAGAATTCAGGGAAGATCAAAGGTGCTCATTAGTTTAGATAGTAGGAAATAGAGCTGTTAACAATAACACAGCATCTTTCTTGTTGCTCTTTCATACAGTATGAAATCCCATAATTGTTGCATCAGAAAATGCCTCATTTACTTTTCATTAATCAAATATTTAAAAGAAATTCTTATGCTTCATATCACATGTAGTGGAGGGACCCCCTCATTTACTGTATTACTTTGATGTGTTTTTTTATTACTTGAAAGGCTAATTCAGATTGCAGAGGTTTTATGAATATTTTATAGGCTCGGTGTTGTGAATGATCAGAAATCTCTCTCTGATATGCTCTGGGCTTACAATTCAGCAGTGCTCAAATTAAACCCACCAGAGGAATAGACTGTGGAAGCAAAAACCCAGCTGAATCATCTTCCATATTCCTGCATTTCTACTCAGAGCATTCCTATGACAGCTACAGGTGCCTCCCATATGCACAGAGCTGAGCACATCAGTGGTGCAAAGTAATTTCTTATTCATGTCTCTTCTCTGCTAAGACACAACCAAAAGAATCCAATTCAGGCAATTTCATGTTATAACCACTGACTTAGTTCTACCTAAAACTATTTCTGATCTTATTTATTTTCTTGCTTTAAATTATAAAGGTCTGCAAATCTCCTAGAACATGATTTAGCAGTTCTAATATTACTCTTTCCCTGCTTCATTTGAGGTTGAAGTATAACAATAATACAACTGGTTTAATTAAATTTTTACTGCTTCTTGATGTCTCTTATGATTACCAGACTGGTGCTGTATTTAGATACTGAATTATTTTTATTTAATAGCACATCAGTAGTTTTAAAATTCTATCCACTATGGGCTTTCCCCCTGTATACCCTGCAAAAGAAAACATTTTGTGAGGGAATATTCTGGGCAAAGCAGTGGATTCATGAGTGAGGGACAGATGAAAAGTACATAAAAATATATCTTCAGCATCCACAGCAAGCAAAAATTCATACTGAGAAGATCTGCCAGAGTACCACTAAATCCCACAATACACACAGAAATTGCTTGTTTGTAATATATAATGGATACAGTGTCTTCCTTTCATAGTGACAACAACCTCACCAAGCCATTTCTTCTTGCTCATGTAAGGTCTGTGTCACCTGCCTTGCTCAGAAGGCTTCCTGTGAACCACTTCAGGTAGAAGGTCTGGACTACCCTGTAACAGAGTTGAAAAATCAGTCACTCATCCTGTGCCTCAGCCAGCTGTTCCCCTGCTCAGAGCAATTTTGTGTGTGACACCTAACCACTGTGTCAGGGTAAATGGTTTCATCTCTTTTCGTGCTGATTTGAACTACAAATTCACCAATGTTACTGGTTTTCCACAGCAGTGAATTCCCACAACTGAACATAAGCAGAGAAATTTGTGTCCCTGCTTCCAGAAGTCATCGGGTTTTCTTCATGATGAACAGACTGGAGGTGAACACTGCTCTGAGGTCATGGGAAACATCCATAATGAAGGGATGTGGGAGGGTTTGTGCAGTTCCTCTCCCTCCCATTCTGCTGTTTCAGAGTCTACAAACAGCTGCCAGTGTGGTTAATCATTACAAGCAGTAAAATAACACTGGTAAATGCATGCAAAATATGGGTGCACTGGGAGAGGACAGGAGGGTAGGAAAGAAAAAAGAAGGCAGATTTTAATGATCTCTGCCTACTGCCAAAGTAAGGACATACCCAATGTTATTCAGCAGCATGAAGATATGTTTAAACAATAACCTTTAAAATAATGGTAAGAAATATAAATTAAATACTGCTTGCCTGTACCCCAGAGTTTGAAAAAAAATCAGCCTCTGCTTTATTTGGTAGGAAGCCTTAGCTTACTCCAGAGAACAGGGTGTAAAGCCACAGCATTGCATTGTTAAACAGATTTGGTATTCCAGTTAGGTACTGAATTTCCTTTAATAAATATTAGTACTTGGAAAAATACTGAACCGTGTAAAACCCACAATTTCAAATTCCTTTCCAGCTCTTTAGCTTATGCAAGACTGACACAGAAAGTAACTTCTGAAGCCCATAAAGGCAAGGAGGTTTAACTTCTGTTTTCATTTTTCCTAAAAAAAAATATATTAAAGCCATGCTCGAGTAATAATTTTTAACGAAAAAATGTAACTCTGTGAGTTAAACTCTCATCATAAGCCTGATCTTGTGAAAGAAATACATCTCCAGACTATCATGAGTAATTGCTGCATATTTTCAAGACATCATTGTTAAGATGAGCAGCTTTTAGTGCTGGTTAACTGTGACACAGCTGATTTGCAAGTGTACACAACTGTTATATTTTTGTCATGCTGTCTTTCAATAGCTCCTTCTCATTTTGCCTCAGAACACAGGACAGGTTCCTCTTTTCAGTGGGGTTTATTGTCTGCCCTCCTTGCAACTCCATTAGCTAATGGAAGAAAATGGTGATGGACCTGTGTATCATGCCCTGAGATATACATACCACAGGGTTTTGTTAAGAGTTTTCAATCATTAAACACATATAAAGACCATGCTGAAAGGTGAGATTCCAATACACAAGCCAGCTAAGAAATAGCAGACACAGTGGCAGTTTTTCTTCTCAAACTATTGGCTCAGATACTGAGGGGACAGGGGAGGGAAGGGAAATTTGCTACACAATAAAGAATCTCTTGACTGAGCCTAAGGGAAGAGATATTTTTCTGGTTCTGTGATCCAGATCACTCATGGGCAAGACCAGACCAAGGCAGATGGATCAGACAGATGCAGAACAAGTCCAGCCATAAAAGCCTCAAATAAATCTTCCAGTCTATGTCCCAAGCTCTTTAGAATGCTCAGGGCATCATCACTCTGTAAGTTTTAAAAAAGAAAGCACAAGAAGAAAAGCCATTTGCCTACATTTTTCCTGAATCCTGCATTATTCTTTCTTTTATAAAAAGCAGGCTAAATCTAATGGCTGCAGCCATCTTACAATCTGCAGGCCATTTTCTGCCTGCAAGCTGTGATCAATTTATAATGTACAGAGGAAAAAAAGGCAGCCCAGAGCAGGATGTAAAATCTCCTGTAAGCTGCCTGCCCTCTCTCAGGTGCCCTCTTTGTGGGCAGCAGCACCTCCACACTCATGGCAGGGGGTGAGAAAGTAGCTGAAATGAAGTAATCTCTTTAGAGAACAGTAATGTCATCCCTAAAACTTTTCTTCAATCACTATTCCGAAGTTCCACTTCACTGATTTCAGGGCACTCAAAATTTACTTACAGGACATCAGAATTTAAATAAAGGACTCAAACGGTGTCAACTTTTAAATGATTTCTTGTTCTTCAAGATGCTGGCAACTTGATACCAGAAATTCCACATCCCTTTATCTCTCTTAAGAAAAGCTTACAGACTTAGAAGCAATTTTCCCACTCTATCAAAATTCTACGAAGGACATGAGAAAGGTCAGAAGAAAAGCTCTGGTTTCTCAGACTTTGAACATAGAGCTCTCCAAAAAGCATATTGAGTATCATTGCACCCAAATAGAGAAACATCATACCATCACCTTTTTAATCTATGATGGATGTCATTATATGGCAATAACAGAGCAATACAATGGCAACCTTGTCTTTTTCTGGGTTTCGTGTAAATCAAATCCCCCAAATGAAGCCAAATTTAGAAAGAAAAACAAAGACAGCTGAAGTTTAAATGCTGCTGCAATATAAGAGTGCCAGTTAGAATCCTGCAAGGAGTTCCTTTTTATCTGAAAGCACATGCAAGCGCAAATTGAAATTCAGATAACCATATACTTTTCCCAGGGTGGCTTCTTTGCTTTGCTGAGTCTCAGGCTCCTAATTATCCAGATCAGGTGTCAGGCCAGAGAGATAATGCTGGACCCCATGGCCTGGCTTCATTTCCCCTGAAAAACCAGTGTGCAGGGACCAGAAGGAAAGATCTCAATAGTTTGCAGCAGTTTTTCTTTAAAGAAAGGTGTAAGAACTGAGCCATGGTTATTTTATAAATAATCTGCAAAAGCTTTAGATGTCTCTATATGGAAAGCACAACGTGGAGGTGTGATGAGGTTTAGGAGTGCCATGAAGGCGTGTTCTGTACTAAACAATGGCAATTCTTTACAGAAGAAATGATGAGTTAAATTAATTGGTATGTTCTAGGTGTCTTGTGATCTTCAAACAGGGGGAAGCACAAGTACATGATGATTATTAATGGCTTAGCAGGAAGGTGTTACCTGGTAGAGGAGGAACTTTCCTGTGAGCCTGCAAGATAAGAAGTAGGTTAGAGGAAACTGTGGGTTAGAGGAAGTCTGAGACCACTGTAAGTGATGGTATTAAAAATAAATAAATGTTTAAGTCATAAACCATGAGAAGAAGAATGAGCTGCATTACTGAGCAGTTTAGAAGAGAAAGAAAAATGAAGCCAGCCTCTTGGATCAAGGTAGTTAGAAATGGTTTATAGTTTTAATACTCAACACTGGCAATGACAATAAAAATTTAAAAAAACCCTAGACACTGTGGCCTTTACCATTGTCCCCACTTACACTCATGGAAGATATTTGTGCCTATTGTGCATTTATCAACACTCAAATTTCTGTAAGGTGTAAATATTGATAACTAAAATGCCAATGTTAAATCATAGAAAAACACTGTTAAGTGAAAAATATTCCTGAAGCTCACGCCTCAGAAAACAAGCATTTTGTACAGATGGCTGCAGCTCAGTCATGGTGCTTCTGGTGAGGAATTTCTCAGTGTGGTGAAAAGGGACATGTGGATTTTGTAGTTTCCCTGAAGGCATGTAAAACTTCACAGACTCCTCTCCAGAGAATGCAGTGACTGAGATCTTTGTTCCCTTCACCAAGGAAATCAAATGCAATGCACTCAGAAATTGAACTCTTCACATGGCAGGTTCACTACTGAACAGAAAAGCAACTATTTGTCTTAAAGTAACAACCAAAACCTCTTTAATCTCTACATAAATACCCAAAGCTTGAAATGTTTGTGCCTAGGTGGGAGATACCCAAAGCCTTGGACTTGTACAGAGTAATTGCTTAGTCCCATGTAGTAGTCATTAATTTCTCTGATTGTGAACAGTAATGCCTGTCAGATGTGCATTATCACAGTGCTGGGGGCCAAAAGCTCTGTGGTTGCTTTCTTTTGAGGCAATAAATGAAGTGATGCCATTCACATTTTATAGATAAGGACATTAGCTACAGAGAGCTGAAGTGTCTTGCCTAAGGTCACAGAGGAATTACTTAGTCTGAGCTGGTTATCACTTATTTTAGTCACATAAAAGAATTTGGATCTCAGTTATCAACTATTTATCATTAAATATGTCATTAAGCAAAGAATAAAGAGTCAGCATTGCTGCCATCATTCAACAGGAAAACATCTTGCCAGGGTGAGTCATCACAAAGTGGAGTTCTGCAACAACAGGATGCTTTAACAAGAGCAAGGCTAGAGGCTAAATATTGGAGTTACAGAAAGCATATAATAAATACAAAATTACTGAAAACTCATCTAGTTTCAAAAATAAGTGGGTATGGTGTGAATCACATCACAGGTTTCAGATTTTCACACCTGCCTTGGTATCAGGCTTAGGAAAAACAGTTCTGATTTTGGCTTCATGTTTTAACCTTGTGAAATTCTCACTTTTTGCATTTTGATGGGAAAACCAGCCTTATTTATTTCAAATTTTTTGAGGCTTTTAAATTCCCAGACTCAAATAAAATCTCAGGACAGCTAAAACAACAACACCTAAGACCAAAGAAAAATTTTACAGGAGACTTCATGTGACCAAAGACAGCTGAACTTAGCAAATTTCTGTGGAATATACAAACCTGAGTTTTTAGTCATATTTTATTCTATTACATCAAGCATGCTTGGTCACCCAAGCTGGGCTGTAAGACTGACTTGGCACGGTTACTTATTTCTACTGCATTAGGATTTTTTTGTCATTTGCAAATTTATTAGCGATGATTTTACATCACTTTTCAGACACTTGCTACTTGTGACTCAAGAGATTGAATTATTCTGGATCAAGCGTATTTCTGTGAAAGATTTGTTATAAAATATACCAGTGGAGACCACAATTTTCAATTTAATAGTAGATCATAGCCCACTTACATTGAGATTATTTCAACTTTTATAGACTTGTTTGAAATACATTATTTTCCATGTCAGTAACTTCAGATATTTTTAAATTTTAGATGGTTTGGTTACTCAAAATGGGTGTTTGCTTTGAACTTCATTATTTTAACTAATGTGTAAGTTTGCAAGTTGATGATCAGATGCACAGAAATAACTGACATTTTTATTATCCCATAAAATGTTAATATGAATGGCAATAAACAGCTCAACTAGAAAGCTTATTGTTAATTTTAGATCAATTTATTTCCTTTTTAGAACTATGGTTTTGGTGTACTCTAATTTTTACAGTTTATGGTGGATTTTGGTAGTAGAGGTTAATTCCTCTGATAAAGAAAAAATAGCACGTGCAGTAGAATGTATTTACAAAGATTAACTTTATTGCAACAATGATTCACCTCCTAAACTTTATGATAATAAATATCCAGATAAACTGCACTGAAATACAGCTTATTTCCTAGACTTCCAGAAATTCTTAGAATGAGGAGAAATGGGAATCCACTAACAATGAGTACTTGGTGATGCATGGGAACACCAACATTTTCCAAGCACCTCTGAAGCCTCACCCAGTGCTTCTTGGACTGAAATTCCTGGATAACTAAGGAGGGAACAAAGTAATTACAGAAAGAACACTGAAAGAGAAAAGAAAAATTCTTCAAATGCTGTTTATTTAAATGTTTTTTTCAGGATAATCTTTTGATTCCTATGAAAATCATTTTAGCATGATTTGAAACACCAGCATTGCAGAGCTGGAGTCTTTTCAGGATATATTCATAAAAATAACAAAATCTCTTCAGAGAATTTAATATCAAATGATGTAGTTTGGTGCAGGTAATTACATACTAGTTTACATCTATCAAACACCTAACTATTTATTTTGATTTAGTCTCAGAATTCTGATTTAACTCAGCCTGAGTTTTTATCTTCTATCCCTTTCAGTGTGCAGATGCATTCAATGCTTCTGCAAATCGGCCTCATAACTCTAAAGAGCACTGAGGGATTTTTGTGGCTTTTATTTGTTTATTTAGTTTTGGTTTGCTTTGCTTTGTTTTCCTGTCCATTCTCTCCAGGAAGAAAATTAGTTTTGTTAAACCAGTTAATTTAAAAATGGGCTGAGAAGTTACTGAATTGACAGCAAAAGTGTATTGTTACATTTCTTATTTGAATAACAAACCATTTGTAATTCTTGGTGATGAATAAATGGTCATAGAATATTCTAAGCCAATGTCACAGCTCAGAGAAAGAGATCTTGCTGAGAACCAGCTGACTGAAAACTCCAGCCTGTCGTCTTTGTGAACTCAGGCTAGTAGTGATTTTTAAGTGAATTTTTGACAGGTCAAGTACAGTTCAGATGTGGAATGATTTTCATTCACCACATTATCCTACAGTGTGTTATTTTTTAGCAGGTTTTTGTAAAGTTTTATAATATTTTTCGGTGTAATACCTACTCGTCCTCCGATCCCAGGCACGGTGCCTCTGCTCGGTGGTTGCCTTCCTCACCACTGTGCTACCTCAACCCCCTGTCCGTTAGGATGAGAGCCGAGGGAACCCCGAGGATTCCACACAGGGAGGAAGGCGTGGAGGGTCGTCTTGGGTTTGGTTCAGGAGGAATCACAAAGGCAGGAGCGACTCTATGCTTCAGGCAACAGAGAGGTTTATTCCCTGGAACCCCAAAGTCAAAGGAGCCCCGACTAGCTCTCGACAGCAACTTATGTAGTACAATAAACAACCAATCAGGGTAAAGGCTTGGGGTGGGATTAAGGCGGGAGCTTTCAACAGCAGCAAATAATATAGAAACAGGGGAGTGGTTTGGGGATAACAACAAATCATAAACAGGGGTACAGAGAACTTTCAAGAACAACCTGTCAATCACCTTTGTGATAGACAAATAACATATTCAATAGGAACAAGGGGTGTCAACTTTGGGTGTTAACTGGGGTGTGACTACAACCAGGCTAAACCATGGATGTTTTTATAGCAGGGGGGCGACTCCCCGATGGACCAATCAACCAGGAAGTCCTCAAGCCCCTAGGTCTCGTTTCTATATTGACAACTGCCACATCTCCCCCTTTTCTTTTATTTAAAAAAGCCCGTTGTACTAACGATACTAGAATATTTTTTAAGCAACCAAACATACTTAACACGATACCGATGACGATTAGGATCCATAAAATAGATTTCAACAAGTCCATGCCCCATTTTGAAATGCCCCAGTCACTCATTAGATGGTCCAACCAGTCTTTACTTTCAGTCCTTAGTTGAGTGAATTGTCCTTGCAGTTCTTGTAGCGTTGCATGGATGCTTTTTGAATGGGATGATAATTTCATACAACACATCCCTTCAAAGTCCTCGCACCCGTGCCCGTGTGCGAGAAGGAGAAAGTCAATCGCCGCCCTGTTCTGCAGGGTGGCGTGCCTAGTAGTGTCCTTATCTTCCAGCAGCTGGGTCAATGCCCAGGACGTGAGGGTGGCTTGTCTGCCAAGCCAACACTCTAAATGGCCTAATTCCCCCAAGGCCTTAGCTGCCGCCACCCAGGGCACGAATATGGAGGCAGCCACCCTCTTTGAAAAACTCCAATGTTCAACAGCCGAATTGCAACTTTCGTCCCAAATTCTGAGTGATCTTTTTTTGACGGGTCAGATTATAGAATTTTCTCCATTCAAGAATTTGGGTCTTGTTGGGGGTCATGAGGGTGAGTTGGCCCAACGTGCATGGCCCACCTGAAAGACGGGACGGTATCCCAGCCCAGACTCTATCTCCACAGATTAAGAATACGCCGGAGGGGAGAGTCGTCGGGACGGGCGTGGACTTGGACCGTTTGAGGACAGATCTCGTGGTATAGTTACACCAATTTTCAAGACTGTACACTGATCTTTTTAGGGGATGCACATCCTGGTATGGAATTTTATCATATCCTCCAAATATTTTAGCATCTTCCCACTTAGTGAAGTAGTCAAAATTGATACAAAAGTCAGCTTTGGAGGACCCCAACAGTGCCAATTCTTGGGGCTCCTCTGGTGCATGGGGAAGGGTCCTCATCCACGCATCCCAGTTGTCAACAGGTTCGGGCCTTTTACCTGCGAAGGAGGTGTCATTCATTCGCAGGGGGATACCTACTAGGCAGGTCGACATGGGATCTGAAGTTGCACCCATACTCAAACACATGCTGTCTTGGTTTAGGGCTTGGGCTAACGTGATCCAGATATTCTCTTGTGGCTGTTGTACAAGCCATCCTTCGATTCGGGGCAGGACGTTCAGCATCACCCACATCAGGGCCATGATGACTCCCGTGGTTTTCATTGTCATGGATCCTTTAAATCTAATCTCAAAACAAACATGAATAACTTTTGAATCAAACCAAAACAATTTTTCAATTTTCTGATTCCTTTCAACTCCTCTCCGCCTCCCCCTTTTCTTTTACTTAAATTAGGATACAAGGTGGGATAGGGTTATTACGGGACTGGTAGGTTGGGATATAAACAAGGAGAATAAGGTAAGTGAAGGGATATGGGGTTGGAACACAGGGTAGTCTTAGAGGGAGTGTCGTAGAGGGGTTAATCATAAACTAGGGCTTCTCTGTCTGGTATTCGCTGGTCGCTGATCGGTACACGTCATATCAGGTAAGTCCTTTCCCTTTCCATTTCTCCTTTTTCTTCTTTTCCATGCGACTGATGGATTGTTGTCGCTCTTATCCTTGTCTTTCCCACGATCCTCCACATACGGCTTCACATTTTTTGCCTGAATCCACCGCGGACCGCCTGGGGTGGAGACACATGCATACCCCCTCCCCCAGACGATTAACGGTGCGGGACCTAAAATTTGATGACTCTGCGGATCCTTTAACAGCACCGGCGGTCTTTCTGTCAATTTGGAATTTGTCGAATTCATGAAATGCCGGAAGACGGGGGGAGTTGGCTCACTATCAGAGCAATTTAAAAAATTTAACGTAACCAGAGCCTTGCAGAGGCGCTCAACGGGCGACTTCTCTCCTGCCTCTCCCCGCTGCTGTGTAAGGATGCGTTTAATATCTTGATGTTTCCTCTCAACTAACGCTTGTCCCGACGGAGAATGTGGAATTCCGGTCGTATGTTCTACGCCCCAGTTTTGAAAAAACTGACGCAAGGAGGCAGATACATACGCCGGTCCGTTGTCTGTTTTAATCTGTTTTGGAATTCCCAAAACTGCAAATGCCATAGTAAAATGTTTTTTGGCATCTCCCGCCTTCTCTCCGGCATGAGCCGAGGCGAAGAGAGCGCCTGAAAATGTGTCTACTGACACGTGTATATATTTCAACTTCCCGAAAGGTGTAAAATGGGTGACATCTGATTGCCAAATCTCATTGGAGTTCAACCCCCTAGGGTTGACTCCTGCGTTGAATGTAGGTATTTGATAGGACTGACATGATGAACATGTGGCCACTATTGCCTTAGCTTGCTCCAAGGATAGGTGAAACATCCTACGGAGTGCTGGCGCATTCTGGTGAAAGAATTGATGGCTAAGGCGAGCCTGTGTGAATGTGTCAGGTACGGTACACTTCATCACAGGCATCGCCAGAGCATCGGCTCTCGCATTGCCTTCAGATATAAAACCTGGCAAGCCAGAATGTGATCTTATGTGCATCACAAAATATTGATGCTGGCGGTGGGACAATAACATTACGAGCCGCTCAAGCAAACCAAATAATTTTTTATTTGGGACCTCTCTCAGTAAGGAATGCTCTGCTCTAGAAACTACTCCTGCCACATATGCCGAATCAGTTACGAGGTTGAGTGGCAGTTCCTCATACCTCTCAAACACTCTAACTACAGCAGCTAGTTCAGCTATTTGAGGGGAACCCTCAACTATCTGAACTTCTTCGTCCCACTGGAGGGTCTCTGGATCTCTCCAAGTCAACACCGACTTATGAGAAGAGCCAGAGCCATCTGTAAAAAACTGTTAGAGCATTCTTAATTGGTGTTTTACTTTGAGCCACATCAGGAGCCAATTTAAACTCAGTATTGAACAATTGGTGTTTTAGCTTTTGGTTGCCAATTTGGCCTGAGTAATTTTCGAGGGCAAGCTGGAGGTCCTCACTTTCTGGGAGCACTTCTTCAAAACTATTCTGCTTCCAAGGAACTTGGATGTACGCAAAATCACATCCTGCTAGTACACGGAGCCGGTGCCGAGCCTTAATGATCAGCTCGGCCACCAGTTCCTGTGGCCTTGTTATTGTCTTGGACGATGTGTGAGGCAAGAAAATCCACTCCACGATTAGGAGCGACTCCTTGACCCCCTCGTCCCACTGAAAAATGAGACCATAATACATTGGTGTCTTTCCCAGTACCATAAATCGGTACGGGAGAATCGGGTTAATTCTGTGTGCGTGTTTTGTGGAGATCGTAAACATTACCTTCTTGATGACCTGTTCGGCCTCTGGTGTCACGGCTAGTGGGGCGTCTAGGGCTTGTCCTCCTCGTAGCAGCTCAAATAAAGGTGACAACTCTGAAGTTTTCAGTCCGAGGAGCGGCCTGATCCAGTTTATCGATCCACACAGTTGATGAAGTTCGCGCAAAGTTGACGGATGCTGCTCTAACTTCAGCAACTGCGGTGTTACCGTTGTCTCTTGGATCTTCATTCCCAAGTACTTCCAAGGTGGCATCCTCTGTATCTTTTCGGGATGTACTTGCATTCCCACGTCCTCGATGGCCTTGACAACCTCCTTTAAGGCAGAGTCTAGAGTCTCTCGGTTAGGTGAGCACACTAATACATCGTCCATATAATGATAAATCTTTGACTGTGGAAAGGTTTTCCTAAACGGGGAGAGCACCTCCGAGACATACCATTGGCAAATTGCTGGGGAATTTTTCATTCCTTGAGGCAATACGAGCCAATGATAATGTCTCATCGGTGCCTCCCGGTTTATGGAAGGCACTGAAAATGCAAATTTCGGCGCGTCGTCAGGGTGCAAAGGAATACTAAAAAAAGCAGTCCTTAATGTCTATTATAGCTAGAGGCCAATTCTGCGGTAACATTGCAGGTGATGGGAGACCTGGTTGGAGGGGGCCCATTTCCTCCATCACTTTGTTCACTGCTCTTAGATCTTGTAGCAGCCGCCACTCGTTCTTTTTTGGTTTTTTGATAACAAAAACCGGAGTGTTCCAGGGGCTGGACGATGGCACAATGTGACCCTTAGCCAGTTGTTCGGCAACAAGGTCTTCTAGGGCGCGCAACTTCTCTCCTCTGAGGGGCCACTGCTCCACCCTCACCGGCGTGTCAGTGAGCCACTTGATAGGTGGGGTGGAGCGCGCTGCAGTGGCCCCGACTAGAAATTCTGGGGTGTAAAAGGAATTTCTAGTCTCGCACCCCATTGTGCCATCGCGTCCCTTCCCCATAACGTAAAACCTGAGGGGACAATATAGGGTTTTACGCAAGCTACCCGTCCTTCCGGACCCTCAATGGAGATGTTTGTGAGGCTCCGTTTGGGGGTAATTTGGCCACCCACTCCAACTAAGTTTCCTGGGGAAGGTTTTGTTCCCCATTCCGCTGGCCATTCTGTCTCTGCTATAACAGTGACGTCGGCGCCTGTATCTAGCATTCCCACTCGATCTATTTCGGAATGCCCATGTCGCAGTCTACATTGAAAAACAGGCTTGTCTTTTCCCACAACACTTGTCCACCACACACACGGTGTGCGAGCATTTCTAGGTATATTCTCGGGCAGCACAATCGCTTGTGCCAGCCAGGTACCTTTTGGAAGAAACCATGGTATGTGGTTGGGTTGTATGGTCACTGCAATGTTCTTCCCCGGTGCGTAAGTCTTAACTTCAGGAATCACAAAGATCCCCGGTGGACTCTTATTTGAGTCACCAATAATTAATACAGTCACGGGTGTCATGGTGGATTTTTAATTGTCGCAGGAACACGTTGGGTGTCATCACGCGTTATATGTTCAACAAAAGCACTCACCAATTGGAGTCTCTCAAATGGTGTAGGTGATGAGTCTCCTGGATAAAGCTGTTGGTGTTGGATGTTTCTAGGCTCTAATGGTGTAGTGTCGTCAGAGGTAGCAGTCCTTAATTTGTTGAAGGAGCGCGAGGCTGCTTCGCGCTCCCATCCTGGTTTCCCGACCAGTAGGGTAATGGTGTTTGAGGGATCCACCATGGCATCGTTGGTGGGTACCATCCCCACGGCGGAGGATTTGGTGGCGCTTGCGGTTGTGGTGCTGGTGGGAAAGACTTGGCAGAATTGTTAGCTTGAGTCTTATTCTTATTTAGTTTTGGTTTTTTACAGTCCTTTTCAAAATGTCCAGTTCCATTACAATTGAAACACTTTTGTTCTTGTTGACCTGCATTTGTCTTTGATGTCTCCTTAGTATATTGAGTTTCTACTGGATATGTCACTTTACATTTATGTCCACACAATTTTGATTCATTCCCTGGTACACGTGGTTTAATTTGTGCACACTTTTCTGTAATTTGCTCAATCGTTGGTGGGGGGTCAATGGGAAACATCTCAATAACTCGTTTACACTGTTCATTAGCATTTTCTTTAGCTAATTCAGTTAGCATTTCTCTCAGCATCACTGGATTGCTGATAGCTTTACTCATCGCCTCCCTGAGGCGATCCACAAAGGCTGTGAAATTCTCATCCGGGCCTTGCCGGATCGTTGTGTAACTAACTGGAGGCCCCATGTCAATAGACATGGTGAACAAAATGTTTTTTGCTGCTAACTGTACATCCCTTAGTATTTCCTCGGGAATGTTATTTGCTTGGTCACGAGGTTTGGATTGATTCCCCTCCCCCACAAGATGGTCTATAGTAATATTGGCTTTATTTGGGTCACCTTTATATGATTCAATCAACTTTGTTAATTCTCTTCTCCATCTTTTGTCCCATATCCAGTAGTGACTCTCAACTAAAAGACTTGACATCAGCGTTTTGATGTCATCAGGTACTAAGACAGATGATTTAAAGGTTGCATTTATAAGTCCTTTAAAATATGCTGAATCTATTCCAAATTCTTTTGAGGCTTTACAGATTTCTTTTATCGTTTGTTGTGGGAGAGGCTCCCATCTGGGATTGGCACCTGTCCTATTGTATGTCACTGGTGCTACAATGGGTGTGGGCAAGGCTGCTGCCAAGGCTTGTTGGCTATAGGCTTCAGGCACACCCCCTTCCGGTGTAGACCCGTGGGAACCGAAAACCTGGGCGTGGGAAAGTGGAAGGGGGGCGGGGTTCCCAGGGGAGGAGACAGGGAGGTGGGCGGGGTGCGCGACGGCAGGGGTGGAGGGTGTTGGGGGGTGGAGCTGGGAAGGAGGGAGGGGACCCGAAGGATTGACATCGCCGGCCGCAGAGGGTGGGACCGACGCGTGACCAATCGATGCCAAGGGGGTAGAGCTAGGGAAGGGGGTTAGGGGGTTCCCGCCGCGATCTCCCGCGCATGCGCCCTGAATTCCGCATTGCAGCAAAACTAATTCAATGGTATACCGTGGCGCAGTGAAAATTCCCCTGCCGCCATCTCCCGATGGCGCAGTAAGAATTCCCCCGCCGCCATTTCCCGATGGCGCAGTAGGAATTCCCCCGCCGCCATTTCCCGATGGCGCAGTAAGAATTCCCCCGCCGCCATCTCCCGATGGCGCAGTAAGAATTCCCCCGCCGCCATCTCCCGATGGCGCAGTAAGAATTCCCCCACCGCCGTTCCCCGATGGCGCGGGTTTAAAGTCTATTAAACTATTATAACGTGGGGAGGGACACACAACCGGTGCAACTGGGGACGGAGGGAAAGGAATAAGGGCTGGGGTGGGATCTGTCTTGGGTGGATCCGTCCCAGGACAGAAGGGGTCAGTGGGATCACGAACAGAATCGGAGCTTCTGTGGCTCCGGATTTCTCCCTCACGCTGCTCGCTAATGAGGGGTATCCTGCCGTTTTCCACACCGGAGGGAAGAGGGATCGGGTTAGTGGCATTAGGGTCACTTTTCGGAGAAGGGGGAACAGCTTTATCTAAACCAGAACTCTTCTCCCCGTTGTTAGATAAAACTCGATAAATCGCGATTTGTAACCCGAAAAATTTCTGAACTGCAAATCGCCCTTCGCTGTCACATTCGTTTAGTTTAAATCCTACACGATCCCAAAATTCTAAAGTAAAAACCTCTTTTGGTGCTTCAAAAGAAACATTTTCGATTACCCACTTTACAAATTTCCTTAATAACTTTTTGTCAAATTTTTCCCCTGAAGTAACTAACTGAACTTTTAAACCATAATAAATAAATGAAAGCTCCTTTTCCCTCTTAGCAAGGTGGTTGCCCATCCTTACTATAGAAGAAAACTCCCCCACCTTAAACTTAAAAAAGAACGCGGCGGAACCAAGTCCGAGCACTCACTTGCTCTGCGAATTCTTCTCCGAATTCTTTTTCGCCGGCTTCTTCAAATTCCCCTCTCTTCTCGAGGGTCCCCTCTCTTGTCGAGGGCAAACCACCAAAAGAAATCCAAAGAAATGGGGGGGCCTTTGTGGAGTGAGCTGCTTTCCCGCTCCCAGAGCCGGGCGTCGCAGCTCGACCTGCAGAAGCTGCTTTCTTAAACGAAAGGCGGTTTCGCAGGGAGTGGCCCGCAACGGCGTCTTCGCTGCTGGTAGCGAGCTGTCTTTCGTGATTCCTCCAGGAACCACTCACGTTGGGCGCCAACTGTAAAGATTTATAATATTTTTCGGTGTAATACCTACTCGTCCTCCGATCCCAGGCACGGTGCCTCTGCTCGGTGGTTGCCTTCCTCACCACTGTGCTACCTCAACCCCCTGTCCGTTAGGATGAGAGCCGAGGGAACCCCGAGGATTCCACACAGGGAGGAAGGCGTGGAGGGTCGTCTTGAGTTTGGTTCAGGAGGAATCACAAAGGCAGGAGCGACTCTAAGCTTCAGGCAACAGAGAGGTTTATTCCCTGGAACCCCAAAGTCAAAGGAGCCTCGACTAGCTCTCGACAGCAACTTATGTAGTACAATAAACAACCAATCAGGGTAAAGGCTTGGGGTGGGATTAAGGCGGGAGCTTTCAACAGCAGCAAATAATATAGAAACAGGGGAGTGGTTTGGGGATAACAACAAATCATAAACAGGTGTACAGAGAACTTTCCAGAACAACCTGTCAATCACCTTTGTGATAGACAAATAACATATTCAATAGGAACAAGGGGTGTCAACTTTGGGTGTTAACTGGGGTGTGACTACAACCAGGCTAAACCATGGATGTTTTTATAGCAGGGGGGCGACTCCCCGATGGACCAATCCACCAGGAAGTCCTCAAGCCCCTAGGTCTCGTTTCTATATTGACAACTGCCACAGGTTTTAAGCTAAAAATAAAAAAAAAGTTTCTCAATATATAGGAAAATAAAATCTAAAAGTATTCAGAAAATACTTCAAATTATTCATTTATTCAGCATTTTTAGATACAGTCAGAGAGCTTGGCCATGGTGAGCTGTATTTAGCCTAAGGCTGAACAAGTATTAAGAAGACACAGTGGCTTTATACCAATTGTATCTTTTATGAATGCAAGGCTTTAGAAAAGAGCAATTTGGCTTCCTTACAACAAGTGTTGTGTAAAAGCAGGTTCAGAGCTGTTTAAATCACATCTGTGGGATTTGAGAAGCTGTACAAGCCAGAGAGCAGCAGTGACACTTGGCTGCTTCCTACAGATCACAGGGGGATTTCTAAGAGACTCTTAGAGGTCATTGGTTTCCAAATGCTGAACAAAGATGATGGCAAAGAGGGAGAGGTGGAGGCAGGTTTTCTACCCTTCAGTTTCAACAAAATCTAATTTTATTACTTTAAAATATATCTGCTTTAAGTAACAATTTGTTATAGCACTATTAATGACCCAGACGAATATGAATTGGAAAGTATCACATTCACTATTTCCCTCTGCTGCTTTTTATTGGTATAAAAGTAAATAAATGAGCCTCAAAGAGTTAAAGAAGGGAACTTCTGTGCAAGTGCCTTTCCTTGGTTCATAAGAAAAAATCTCTAAGGTAACAAAAACAAGGTTCTGTCAAAAATGTCTACCAGCTTCTGGTTTTGTTGCAATCTGGCTTTTCCCAAAAAACATAGAAAAAAATTCACTCTGACCAGGGTATAATGCAAGGAATCATTCACAAGAATGCCACGGAATGGATCAAGCTCTTTCATGAGTCAGGCAGCTTTACCAAGAACACTGGGATGCACACTGAATGGAGCAAGCTCTTTTTTTTGGGTGTTTCTGTTGGTTTTATCAAGCAAATGAGCAAAAAGCCTTATAAGTCCTTTTCAATAATGCTCTAGTTGTGCAGATTCTGTACAAGAAAAATCTTACATTCTTTAATATTTAAAAACTTCTTATAATGCCTTTGCTATAGCAGACACGAAGATCTCTGTACAGTAAAGGAATTTAGTGCATTCTCTTTTTGCCATTGGTACACTGCCTGTGGGAGGACCAGGAGGAGGTAATCTGTGTTCAGACACTCCTTTAGCCTAAAAATAATTGAAAGTGAAATTAGAAATTACTTCTTCAGCTTCTGCAACAACATGAAGGAGTAGAAAAAGTAAGACATTGTTTTCCAAGTCCTCATCTATTGGGGCAAGCAGGAATCACAAGTAAAGTAGCACATGATTTAAAAATGTGATCTTGTAAAAGAGGAATAGCAAGAGAGCAAAATCAAATTGAGCATATCAGGGATAGAAGATGCAGCTTACTGGAACCAATAGGTAGTCCATGTAGAATAAATTTAGTATATGAATATTAAACATTTTACACCACCATATCTGAATCCCACTTTATTTTTCCATTAATTCATTTCCTACACTCTTTTTGTTTGTTTTTTTTTTTTTGTACAGCCTCTCTGAAATGAAATAAAAATGCCAAAATAAGTAGTTGAATTATTTCTAATCAAATAACTTCCTATTTAAACTCAGGTTTCTAACTAAATTATTTCCTCTTCCCCACTTATTGTAAGTTAGGAGAAAATTGGCTGCTTGAGCTCCAATTACAGGCCTCTGCTTAAGAAAGATCTGTATAATTTATATACTTGCTGAGACAACACAATAGTGCCTTAGTCTCTGAAATGTCTCTGAGCTCAATTAATATTTTCCAGACGAGTGGTGTTGTCATCAGTGAATGGGGATTCCCAGCACTGGTTTGGAAAGAGACAGGCCAGGCACTTGGACACTCAGCTGAGAAAGCTAGCAGTGCCCAGCAAGGCCCATGGAATCAGAACATTTGCAATAACTGGTGAGATCAGTCTTAGATCAGGAGATTTCCTTCTCCTGACAAAACAGCTTCCTGCAAGTGAACCTCAAACTTCAGTCCACAGTGACTCCAAGCACCTCCCTGCTCCCCAGTGAACTTTTATGTAATTTAACAGGATGCAATATGGAGAGTGTTTTTCCCTAAGGATCAGCATAAATCTCATTCTGCTTGCTTTCATCCTGTTGCTTATGCTTAGGCTACTTCAGATGTCCTAGACATTTCCATGGTACCAACTGATAACAACTCCACCAGTGAAACTTCTGACTGGTGTTCACTGCTTTTCAGCATCTACAATGCACTCAAGGAGGACAATGTGTGTGCTTGAATCCCCACAGCAAGAAGCCAATTTTTACCAATAAGGTAAAAAATGTTACAAGAACCAGAAAGATTAAAAAACCCAACAAACCAATCAACCAGCGAACCAACGAACCAACCAACCAACCAACCATCCAACGAATAAACAAATAAATCCACAAAAAAAACTCCAAGTGGAATCACTTGCAGAAGTAGATTATATTTGAGCATGGAAAAAAAAAAAAAATTACTGGAGTAGACATGCATTCTTCCAAGTTTTTATGGAGACAATAAACCAAGAACTGGGTAATACATTCTGATCATTTCTTTTAAGCAGACTCAAAGTACTTGCCTAGTAAAATTATTGCTTTATGTAACAGTTTGGTCTTCTTGTTTTGATTAATGACCATGCTAGTTTCTAGGCAGCAACGCTTCCTACAGCTACACTGGAGAAAGCACATTTTTTGGAACTGCTGTTACCTGCCAGTGAGAAAACGGTTGTCCTGCCAGTGCATTTTACAGAAAGCAATTAAATCTTGTTCTAAAATAGAAAGTGTCTAGTGTTGATTTTAAACATGTAAGAATTTCTGAGCATCCTGTTCTTGTTCTTCTAATTCAATTGCATTATCAACCATGTGAATCTTCAGACAAGATAAATTGCCTTTGTTCGAAATAAATTTCCTATATAAACACATATTCTATCCAAATATCTTTGGAAACACTCATACTTCCTCACAGCTCCTTTTGGTAGCTCAGACAGCTTTTACAGCTTGATTTTCTTTTCTTTTTTTTTGGGCTCAGTGCAGTAGAAGCTCATTGTGCACGTCTTTTAGTGTTTAATCTTTTTCATTTACAGAGTTTGGTCACAGAACAAGGACTCGTTAAAACAGAGCTTCATTTCACAGGCACATAAACCAAAATGGCAGCATTCAGATAAGGAAGCTGAAAAGACTTTGACTGTTGCAGAACCTTCAACACTGTTGTGACTTTTCCTGTCTAAATCAAACACAGAGAACTGGCACAGCTGATTTTGATCGGGAAGATGAGTTGCTTTGAAATGTGGTGGAAAAACACAACCCACAACCCACTGCTTCCACTTCTTCATCTCTCATGCAGCCTAGCAAACAAGAGTCAGACCAACATCTGCAATCAAGTGCAAGCTGCTGATCCAACCTGTCTTTCAAAGAAAGAGGACAGAGGAACATTTGGCAAATGCTGGAGTTTCGATACCTTTTTAAAGAAAGGCCCTCAAATTTTTTGCTTGTCTTTTAGAAACAGGAAGAACTAGGAAAACCAAGGAGCTCATTTTTAGGTCACTCTGCTTTGAATGCAAAAACTGGGAATCAAGTCTTAAAAAAATTATTTAAGGTCTACAGTAGCAAAGAAAGTGCTTTGATTTCCAATTCCCAAACATTAGAGCTACATGGGCAAAAATCATCTAAAAAACTGCATGGGATGAAAAATGCCAAAGTGGTAGCCAGACTTCAAGAGAGCTTCTGCCAGAGATTTGTGTTCAATTGTATGAACTGGACATATGGATTTAGTTACATTATGTAAGAAGAGTTTGGAAATTGTACTTCTGTAAAATGCCAAGAAATACAATGCAGAGGGACTCGGAAAAAAAAAAAAAAAGAAAAAAGAAAAAAAGAAAGAAAGAAAAAAAAAAGTCTACCAACCTAAGGCAGAAAGTGAAAGAAAAGATCACAGAGTTGTGGGATCTTCTGTCCTGTAATAAAAGGAAAGTAAATTTCTCAGAGCATTCATGAGTAAATCCAGAGCTTAGCGCCAGATTTCAAAAATAGATGACAACAATATGTGTACAGAAAAGGTTAACAGCCAGTCTGCTACTATAAACTTATTTGGTTTTGTTTCTAAATCCTGTTATTGTGGGTTTTAGTTGTTGGTTTTGTTGTAACTTGGTTTTGCATTTTTTCTTTTTAAGAAGAAACTTCCTACTGCAGAAACAAGCAGGCCAGAGACAGCTCTATTAGCACAAAGGACATTCCAGCAAACACCAGAGGCTTTCCCAGTGAATACAGGGTGGAGAGGACACAGCCTTCCCACCAGAGAGCCAGCCAGCACTTCAACAGCTTCTACTGCCAGTTCTGTATCAGCCATGGGGTAGGTGGGGTCTAGTTTTCACTTTTAACATCTTGCTTGCTGAGTTTTCAGTTTGACTTAAATGCTTTGAGCCAACTTTTTCCTGACTTTCCCAGCTCCTGGCTGCTGTTGCACATCGATGGATGTCTCCTTACGCTCGCTCTTTCCCAAACTTTCTGGTTCTGGAGGAAGATGAGAGGCTCTCTCTGTTACTTTTCTCACGTGCTGAAGTTACTAAGAGAGTGATTAGTTGCTGTATTAGCTGATTAATATTCAGAGTGGTACAGGCTAGAAAACTCATTTCTTGGAAACTAAAATTTGCTAAGGACTTTCTAACCCCATTATTATTCTAATTCCTTGCAAAAGAACCTGAGCTGCTTGTTTTCAATCCACATGACCTACAGATGCTACCAGATGATGTAATCAAATTTCTCACATATGCTTGGTCTGATCAGAATGAAAAAATCCTTGCTGGTGCTTTTCTTATTTCAATAAACACTCATCCAAATTCTCCTTGCAGTTAAATCTCTGCTGTATTTCAGTATCAATGGAGCTGAAAAACATAAAGGGCAATGTAAACACATTGGTATAAACACATAAAATATTCCTAATGAGACCTTGTCATACCAACAGCCAAATTACCTCTATGATCCACCTGTGTCAGCAAATGCAGTTTCTCAATAATTTCATGCTTGCCTTTTCCCCTGATATCACTAATTAAAAGTGGCACTGTAAGACAATCTGAGAAAAACTAGATGTTTAAAGCTCTGAGTCTGATTCCTTCAGCCTATCTAAGGTTCAAAAACAATGTTGTGTTTAATAAGAAATCCTAATGTTTGTCTGTGTTTTCTTTCTTTGTGTGGGCTCAGGACTTCTAAAAAAAGATAAAGACAAGAAGACAACCAAGCAAACAGGACTGGCAGTGCCCAGAAAAGGTTGAGGAGCTGTGATGCAGCACAGGAAAACTACAGAGCAAATTTCAGTGATGACTATAACCAACTCTATCTTTGACCTTTACTCAGTCTTTCTAATTATTGTGATTTTCTTTCGTTTTATTGTGGTTTTACAAAATGTGTCTGCACTTTACAAATGCTCTGTTTGCTTCAGTAGAGAGTCAAAACAAACAAGCAGAAAAACCAAGCCAAAAGTACAACCCCAAAGCTGGAAACTACATATTAGGAGTAGGAATGGCCAAACTCTGCTTGCCCAGACTTCTCTCTTATTCCCAGCCCTGTGTTCAGAAGGGAGAAAGCAAACAAAGGCCGAGCTCCTGTGGCACTTCATGTGACCCTGCCAGCCCAGCCAGAGCCTGGCAGTGTCCACACACACACCCAGGCAACCCTCTACAGCCTGGGCTGCCAGTCAGCCCATATTCCCTGGGAGCTGCTGGAAGTGCTCTGCAAAGCAGCTCTGGACACCCATGCTGCCTTCCCCCAGGAAAGGGTTCATGTTGAAGGGAAAGATGAACTTTCAAACCAGAATTCTTGTATAAATTATAAAAAAATATATAAAAACTTTATATTGCTTTCTTCAGAAGTAAAACACAGATGGGGACTGAACAGCCATTTTTGGTCTTTTAGTGGAACATTGCTTTATGATGTGAAAACAGCATCTGCCAAAGAGGCTATCACTCACAAATAGAAATGAGCTGTATTGCAAGACTGAAAAATTAATTAAACCATTGTTTAATCAATTACATGCTCTGTCCCTCCTCCATCTAGATAAACAAACTGAATAAACTTCTGAAAGCTCTCAGCCTGAAGAGCCTGAATCCTATTATCAGCTGTTAAATTAAACATTTAGAAGGCCACTTTCTATGAAAAGATATTTCCAAGGACATATGATACTTCGTAAACATCACATTTAAAATATTTTGTCATTTTAAACAAAACTGTCTCTAAATTTTCAAGATCTGAAATGGACTTACAAATTAACTACTTCAGTTTAAGTTTTCCCATTGAGTTTTATGTTGTAAAATATATTTTTTATATAAACCAAGAGCAATCATCTACTAAAGAAGAGATAGTGTATTTGCCTATGTAATATTTTCTTACCTGAGATCACAGACCATATGAAAGAGTGTGAAATTCCTCTCTGCCTCTCCACAGGTCACTGTGAATAGGTGTGATTTCAGAGCAGACTACAGAAATTTCACACATTATTCAATTATGGTGAAAGCAAAAGGGAGACTCAAGCCCAGGACCAAGAGAATTTACAATTAGAAGTCGTGAGAAGCAAAGCAGATGTGCTTGAGCACAGAAACCACCTGGCAAGTGTCACTTTACAGTCCTGCATGTGCAGAAATGCTTTTCAGAGGTGATGAAGTTTACAGCACCACTGGAATCCAATACTTTACTACACGAGCAACTGGCAGCAACTGCAGCTGCAGGACAGAACTTCCACGGGCCAACTACACCCTTTTGGAGGGGGCAAAAAAAAGTTCATGAATTCAGAGGTTTAAACCAGAATATGATATGCATGTGTCTTTGGGATATTCACTGGTTTAGCAGCTTCAGCCATCAGCATTGAAGCCAGTGTTTCAAATTTATATTTGGCTCTTGGACAGAGACGTTATTAAAAAGCCTAGCCAAGAAGAAACAGTGAGAAAAAATGTATACCACATAAATTTCCATCTCTCTTTAAGAGGCACCAAGCATAAAAGCCTGTGGAAGAGTTCTCACCTTAAATCAACAAAATAATGGAAAAAATATTGTCCCTACTGAGTAACAAAACAAACATAAAAGAACTTCAAAATTAGACAAGACTACCTACTCTTTCTGAGTAGGCAAAGAGAGTGAATATGTGAAGTTTTATACTCATTCCACTGCACTCTTTTGTTATTTCTTTATCTGTAAACAAACTTTTATTTTACACAATGCTGAAAGATGAACAATTTTCCCCATGAGTGGATAACGGCCCCAGAATCAGAAATCTGACGCCTATGTCAGCCTGGTCCCAGTTTTTCTTCATTATTTATGTGAGTTTGCCATGAGGAGAAACACGGCATGTCTCTGTCCCAGAAACAGACTGGAGACTGACATGGGAAGGTTCAAGAAGGTTATTTATGCAAAATAGCATTTTTCCAGTATAATGCACCCCTTGATTTAACACTGGATGCAATAACCTTTGCTCAGCATTGAGAGTGCCAAAGCACCACACAGCTGCTAACGTAGTCTGAAAAATAAGAGCTGATTTTTGCAACAGCAATGACAACACAAAGGCATGTCAGGACCCTGAGCCCAGAGATGGTCACAGAGTGAGCATTTTTCCTCTATGTCCTGTAACAAGAGGACAGATCCTGTCCATAGCAGAGATTGACTTGTTTAGCAGGGACTTTAGCAGCAGTTTCAGGCTGAGGCAGTGCCAGGGGAGCTGAGTGTCTGGGTGGGCAGGGAGGTCCCCAGAGCCACCATTGTTCCATGGTCTCGTTGGTGGCAGTGCCAGAATCTTGCCCTGCACCATCAGGCCCAGGGCCCAAGCTGTATTCAGCTCAGGACATTTAACATCTGCAGTTATTCTCAGTGTTTGAGAGTGAGTGGGTCTGTAGCCAGGTCACAGCCATCTGGGACTGGTTTCACAGACATGTATGATACCCCTGTGCTTTGCAATATGCATTCAAAGGCTTCCTGATCAATGTGGGAGAGCTGATAGATTTCACACTGGAGAGTCAGGAGGAAAAGGATCATGAGTTAAGCTCATGAGAACGGAGATATTTATTCTGATGCTTGAAACTGAGCACTGTTCAGATTACAGCTCAGACTTCACAGCACCAACATCCCTTGGTCCTTCTTGAACAGAGCAGGCAGCAATCTGTCTTGGGTGATTAACTCATGTTATTAAAGTTTAGAAAAGAAAATAAGTACATATCAAATGAAAAACCTCTGGCTGTGACTGAAACCAAGAATTCAATTGTGGCACTGCTCTGCAAACTGAGCAACCAGGGCTGTGCCCCCATGACTCCAGGGCAGCAGGATGATCAGCACTTGCACTTGAAGGCACTGTAAATCATCGGCCCAGGGCAATATTGCAGACCTCAATAGATCAGATTAGCCCTTACTGTCTTCAGAGTAGATTTACTAGGGCACTAATGGGTTTTTAGCCTTTCCATCTTACTCAGTGACACTTCCCCAAGAGTGTTATGCATATTTCTAGATAAATGGTCTACCATTCAGAGCAGTAACTGTTGTGCAGCAGGCAGGAACTCCGTTTTCCTTGGTCTCTGCAGGTGAACTACAGAGTCCAGCCAACAGCACAATAAGAGCTGTTCTTGCCTTACTAGTGACTGCCCACAAATTTCAGTCTTATCAGAAGTTGAGCTGCATTTCTCCTGAGAGGCCAAATCTCTTCACACATAATGCCCTCTAACTTCCCAATGGAGTACAGAAGGAAACAAAATGCAAAACAATCATGGACGTTTACCTAAGCAGGCTTGCAGCACAAGTCTATAAAGACTGAAATTTCTATGACTCACGTTAAGAAAGGAACAGACACATGCACTACAAACAGTTACTGACTTTAAACAAGACCTGTTTAGGAAGAGGGAAAACGCAGTGAGAGAAATTTTGCAGACCACCTGTCCAAAACCAGAGAACCAGTGTTCCTCTGCTCTCTGCTCTACTACATCATCAGCCTGGCAACCTCAGCACTCTAGAGATGCAAAAACTTCTTGAGAGGATGGATTTCTTTTTTTTTTTTTAATGTAATTTAGAATCTTAACTATGAATTCCTTGCAGCCCTGCAGGTTGACAGGGGCCAAAAGCTTTAATCCACAGATAAAAGTGCCCAAGGAAGTTTGTTTGTAAGCAGCAGAGCAACTGCTGGCAGAGGTGGTTCACCAAGGCTGCAGGGCTGAGCTCCCTGAGCCTGCAGGGAGGCAGTGGGCTCAGAGCTGCCCTCAAAGGGCTGCACAGGAGCTCTGCCACAGCCACCCACAGGTGGCCTGCAGGGCCTGCAGGGCCAGCTTTATCCTCAGTGCTTTGAAGCACTCACCTCTGTTCCGTGCTCCATTGTTTTTTGAAGAATTCTGGTTTACATGCAATGCTGTGGAACACTATTGATCCAGCGGTGCTGGTGGTTTTTTTCCAAAGGGGTAACCTTTGGGACTTTTTCTAGGTCTTGGATAACCTTTATCACTACCAGAGCAGCATAAAGAAGGGTTTATGATACAGGCTACTGACCTATTTTTGATATTTATTTCTACAGAATGACCTTTTCTTTTGCTTGAAGTTTTACTCCACTTGTTCCAACAATTCTCAAAGCATTGCACTAGAGATGAAAATAAAAATGGATGATGATAACAATAAAAGAACATATGGCATCCCTAATTTTCATAAAGCAAAAAGAGTTAATTTTTTAGTCCTTTCCAAAAGAAGAAAATATCTCCTCTTTTATTCCAACTCTGACAGGTCTAAAAGACAGAGAAGAAGGAAGGCAGGAGGCAATGGATATATCTACCCATTCTCTTAAATCTACTGCTCTGGGCTTTCATTTAAATGTCAGGCTTGCTCTATGCAATAGGTACAAAATTGCTTTTTTAAAATTTATCAGTAGATCTCACACTGTCTATTTATACAAGTCTTTTTTCCATAACCAATGTTTAAAGAAACAGCAGAAGTGTCCATATGTGCATGCTCAGTTTCCTGAAGGTGAAAATATTACTTTTGTTCTTGAGTAGTTTTACCTTACTGTATTTGAGATCAGTGCTGTCCTCCTCTTTATAACTCCACTATAATCTTGGAGAGCTTAAAGGAACTCTTCAATTCTTTTAACTATTCCTTTGTGATTGAACTTTCATATAACCTGTTATTTTCTTGAGTTTGCTTTTTTATTTTCACAAAGGATTCTGAAATAACCCCCTGCCCAAAGCCCCTACATGAAAATCATTGAAAAGACAACCAAAGTTGACCCCAATAACATTTACTTCTGTGGTTTGTATGGCCCAAAGAAGCATTACTTAGAAATTACCTTTTCTCTTTTTGATAACAATTGCAGCACACCCAGAGACCACACCCATCTGACAGCCTAACCTGCCAAAGTAATGTTTAAACATCAAAATACTTAGCAAAATAATGTATTTAATCAACTTGTCCCTTGTTCACAGAACAACATGAGAGAAGTGACAAAATAATTCATTACTTTCTTATCTCTGTTCCTTTAAACTTTTCTTGAGATATATCTTTGCCCTGTGGAATGGGAAGCTTCCTGCTGGGAGCTAGGCATGAGCGAGCCTTTTGAATGCTGATGCCAGTGAGGGCTTTCAGCATCAGTCCCTTCTCTGCACCTGACCACCCACCCAGCACCCTCAGCACTCACTGCCTCTCCTGCCACTCCAGTAACTCAGAGTGGCTCCAGTCATTCCAGTCTCTCTGTGGAGAGACCCTCTTCCAGGTCTGATTGCAGCACACAGACACAAAGCTACAAAATAATCCCTGACTTAATTTAAGCTGCCAACACTGACTCAGTTCTAAGGGGAGGTTTTCTTAGGTAAATTTGCACTGTCTGGCTGTGAATCATGGCTACATTGCTCTGTCTTTCCTGTTCAAGTCAACTGCACCAGTTTGATGTAAAACAGGGCAGAAGGAGGCAGTGATCCATCAGAGCATTTAAGCACTTCTTCAGTTTACAGTCCCTGCACTCTTCCATTGGAGTTAATGTTACACCTCTCCATATTAGAACTTACAGGTATGAGTTTGTCAGTTGCTCTTTACCTTGATTTTTAAGAGTTTTGACACCTCCTTCAGTGCTCATGTAAATTGACAGAGTGTCAGCATGCAGCCATAAAATCCAGCCTACTCTGAATGGTACTTTTGAATACAAAGATACAGCACAGAGTTTACAGGGGCCTTGATTTGGGCAGAATGACTGTATCCTCTCCTAAGGAAATACATGAGATCAGAGTTCAATGTTTTTTTACCTCCCCATATCCATCCTAACTAATTTTACATTGTTTTTGTTTTGCAGACCAATAAATCACAGTTGGCTCTGTTGGCTGATGCAATGTCACTGTAATGCTGTGAGACAAGCGCTGGTGTGTAAGTTATGGAGATGAGAGTGTGTAGGCAAGCACTCATTAGCCTTAACTAATGAATCCTCTAACAAAGTCACACACAATTGAGAGGAGCACAAGTTACTGCAGCCTTGAGGCTTATTGCACTGGGTTTTCAGAGAAGGGTTTTTGTTTGTTTTGTTCTAGTTGAGTGAAACTATTCTCTGCCTTCCTTGCTTTGTAGGAGGCCACAGTCCCTGAGCATGTTTCTAAACTGAGCTGTGGTTTAAGGGAGACCTGACTTTTATGTGAAACAGAAGCCAGATTTGCCTGGCAGTGATCTGAGGCACAGTCTCACTGTGCTGTAGCAGTAATAAAACAAGGTGATCCTGCAGAGATATACAGGTGTTCTCTTCTGAATGTACGAGTGGCTTCATAGCACCACTGACAGCCCCCAAAAGCTAAATGAAGTAGGTCTTTGTACTCTGAAAAACAATCAGTCCCCTGAAGACCTCAGGGAAAGCATAGATGAGCTTTGGTTTCTGCAGAGGCTGGGAAACACAACAGGTTACAGGGAGTGAGAGTACTGTGGAAAGCTGGCCACTCTCTCATCTTATGGAGACTGTTTCCCCTACATTTCATACTTAGTTATAGAAATCTCTTCTCAGTGCTTATTTGTGGAGCATTTTTTTCCGTAGATACAGTGATTTTCTCTACCTTCCCACTTGAGAAATGACCTCTACAAGGGGAGGATGGCAGCTATTTAATATTTGCATTTTATGGTTACATTTTTTTTTTTTTTTAGTTCATTTTTAAAAAAAATTCCTTCCAGAAATCAATGGGTCAGGAAAAAGAGATGGGGCAGGATCTTTTCTCAAAAACTGCTGAGCCAGCTCAGGGTAAGAACCTCCAAGAGATTTCAGGGACAGGGGAGCCAAGCTGGAAGCTGTTGCTGTTGTTTCCAGAGTTCATACAGTTTGCCTAAGCAGGTCTCCTTCAAAGCTCTGCTTGATTATGTCCAGGGCTGTAAAGACCTGGCCAGGCATGGAAGGCTAGAAAGCATTTCCAGGGAATTCTGTAATGGCAATGAAAGCAGAGAAAAGCTAATGATGGCTCATAAAATCAATATTTTCAAAAGGAGAAAAAGTGAGAGGCCTCATGAAGTAGGATTTGAGTACAAGAGAGCTGGACACAATTTCCAGCTTCACCAGGTGGGAATTCACTTAACCCAGTCTGTGTCTCCACCCATACACTGGGGATGTAAACTCTGCTTGGACTTTCCTGTTACTAACGTGACTAACATTGCTAATTTGCTGATTGCTACTCCTCAGAAGCACTCAGAAAAGGAGTTTAACTCTTTTAAACCTTTTCAGAAATCCAATCTCCCCTCCCCTCCAGCTTCAGTTTGAAGCTGTGGAGTGAGCAGGAGCCATCTCCAGGGAGTGGTGAATTCTCCCAGATTTACTCATCCTCAGCACAGCAGGAGGAAGGAGAAAGTTCCCCACTGAGCACATGAGGATGTGTGAGGAGAGGAGGCATCTTCCTCTTTCTGCCTTATTAAATTAGAGTTACACACCTAAAATAATATATTTTCCCTCCCAAAACAGGCTTGATTTGCTCTAAGTATGGCAACAGCATTCTGACAGTGGGGGAGTAACAGCACTGGTGGGCTCTGATGGAAGAAGCACAAGCACCACAGAGCATAAATTATGCACAAAATGAGCGACCTTCAGAAAGCTGGATGATTTAGCACCAACCAATGGATGGATAGAATGGATAAAACTCTGCCAGCATACATGGAGTAACATACCAAGTAAACCACATACCAGCATAAATAAACAAGACTTCAACGTTAATAAAGTACATCAAGAAGAATACCTCTAGAATTAGCAGGCAAATGCTATGTTCAATCTGGATTTCATTGAGGATACATTTGAGAATTTGAGGTAGAAAACTAATCCTGACATCTCATCTTGATTGAATGACATTTTCTCCGTGCTTCTCTTTATGTGACTGGAAAGTTATATGTTTTAGTTAAAAACCCTTCCTAATCAAGACAGTTTGTAGTAGAAAAGAAGGAGAATTTAAAATAAAGTTTCTTCTTGGAACAGTGGTTCTCACTAAAAGATCCTTCACTGCCCTACACTTTAAACCATTTAAGAAACCACAAAGTAGATCATGGAACAGCTGGGTTGACATTCTGCTCTATGGAATTATCCCTATAAACATTCATAAATGGGCAATGAGCCCAAGGTGTGAAAAGCACAGGAAGACTTTCCCCTGCATCCCCCATATTCCTGGTATGGCAAAATCTACCATTTTACTAAAATTACTAGGATATATTTCTTACAAAAACATAAACTAAAAATGAAATGTTAAAATCTTCCCTTCCTTTTAAGGGGTGAAGGGAATAAATACAGTATCTGGCTGTCAAATCAAAAAGCCATAAAATCTCAGTGGAAATAAAATAAATGTATAAATTGCCTGTTTTTAGCCATCATCCCCTTGTTTTACAAACCAACAGAACTGGAACATAATGTGAAAGTTGCAAAAGGGCCAAAAGAAAACTGAATACCAGCTCTCCAGTAGTTTCAGTGGAGGATGGAGCAAGGCTCCTGGTGAGGACACACCTCCCTAGGCTAGCAAAGAGCTCCACTTGCTGGCAGATGCAGCCCCTGAGTTATTGCTTCCCACTTAATTAACCAAAGCAGAAGTAAACAGCCATAAATCAATTGCCCAGCCGATCAAGCCAGAATAAAAGAATTATATTGCTTAAGAGTACCCAGTGACAGCTCACATACTTTCAAATACACTTCCTGCTCTGAAATGAAACTTCGAACAAGTACGTGGACAAAATGCAAAGTGGTGCTTAGGCAAAGTGGTGAAAAGACTGAGGAATGGCACCAGACCCACTGGAGTCTTTCCCATGCCATCAATAGTTCTTGGCTGAGCTCCAGAACAAAAGTAAGGGAGAGAGATTTTGACACTACCAGCTCTTTCTGTGAATCCCAGATCATTCTAGTCTATCCCCCTGACATTTTGTGAGAAAATTAATCCAGATTATGCACAATCTCTCTGTGTTTTTGCTGTATTGTAGTGCTTGATATACACAAGTTACTGGGTTTTTTTCCAAAGGCAGCATGATGCCAAAAACAAAAAGATGGTGCTCTCATAAATTCTTTTGTAAATGGCCTTTATGAGTATTCTCCCACATCTTTATCTTTCATTATAACATTATTCTTTTCACCTTTAAAGCAAAGTTAAATATGGCTGGTAATTTTTGCCGACAGTTCTTCAAAAGCACCTCATCAGCATTCACTCATGTGGATAAAGTTACATTTCATGGTGAGCAAAAGGATATTTTGCACAAAATGGATGATCAAAACCTATTTTTCTCTATGCCTAAAGTATAAATATATACTAGTCTTCATATTAATTTAATTAAAATATTAAAATTGATTTTCAAATAGCTGATAGAATCCCATGGGATAACACAGTGACAGAGGACCATAGCACTTTTCCAGAAAGGAGATAAGAATGAAAAATGTTCAGGAGAAACAGAACAAGGACTAGAGATGAACCAAAAATATTATAAAGGACATTTTAATTGCAAAGTATTTACATACCATCAACTCAAATTACAAAAACTGCACACAAAAACATTGGCAGCAAGGTTTCTTTGATGGATTTGACCAAGATCACTAGGAAGACATTCTAATTTTTTTCAATTAGCCATCTAAATTGATTTGAGGGTTTGTTGTTTTGTTTGGTTTTTTTTGTGGTGAGGTTTTTCAATCAATCAATGAAGGACAGATTGTGACACATTGCCGATACTTCACGCACTTTTTTCACAGTCTGCTGTGTCAGAGGGATTACTGATGCACCGGTGGAATCTCTGTCCTATAAGTCCATGCACACACCCCAATAAACAGATTATCCTGCATGAGACATTGGAATAGCTGTGCTCTCAGTCTCAGGGAGTGTTCAATGTGGAGAAATGATTGTACACCAGAAGCAAAGGGAAGGGTTGGGAAAGCTCTGTTCCTCACCCTGCTGTGCTGAGCACTGCTCCTTTCCAAGGAAACCACCCCCTCTTTGGGTAATTGCTGCAGGTTTCCAGCATCATAATGCCCTGTCTTGTCTCTTACAGGATTTAAGATTTGACTTTTCACACAAAGGAGCATTGTCACAATGCCTGAGATCAGAATCAATGCACACAGATGGGAAAGCAGTTGTATTCCTGTTGTTTGACCTGTTTAATTAACTCCTTGGAATACTACCACAAATGGAAACCTAACTTTCTGCTGCCTCAACTGGCTTCTGACATAAACCAATTATTTTCTAAAAATAGTTTTCAAGGAAACATGCCTTTAGGAGTTAATTTAAGGCTGAATCAGTACATGCAGAAATTCCTGCTGCATTACTCTGTTCTAAGGAAGAATTAGTCGGAAGGAGAGAAAGTACAATTATTATGCAGCTTTCACCACCAGGCAGAAGCACGCTGGCAAGATAATAAGCAACAACATGAGATAGATAAGCTTCCTTTATTTGTAGACAGAGAATTGGGAGACAAGTTCAAATCTTTTTTCCTACTAAATATTACACAAACGGCCTCTAGAGGGATCCAGGTTATTGCTTTTCTGTGGAAATCCCTTAAGCTTTGTTGTCATATTTATTGTTGTTTCTTTCTTTCCCCTCTGTTTCTTTTTAACTAGTGAATCATTCATCTAGACATAATGATGCAAACAATTTGCATTAAAACCACAGAGTTCATGACCAGGATGAAGCTTTTTGAAAATCAAGAATCAAAAAACCTGGAGGGCAAGGTTCACATTCAGTAGAAATCTAGGCTCAAACAAATCAGCTCTCAGCTCACTTCACATAAAAAACTAAACAAATACAAACCCAAAGAAATGCCTAGGCATTCAGCTGCCTATGTGAAATGCAGCTGAACTGGTGAATCTGCACATTTGGGTTAGGAATGTGGTAAGAATTGGACTCAGGTTTCTGGGGAATGAGTCAGTATTTCCCACCTGAGCTCCTGGAATATTCATGAAAAAGTATATTGCTTCTAAGTTATTGTATCTGGCTTGGGCTTTGTTTGCCTGAATTATTTCACCTAGTTAGAATTTTCACAGCTAAATTTTTAGTAAAGCAGGCATAGACTAAGGGGTCCAAAGTCAAACAATGAGCAAGAATTTAATTATATGGTGTCTATATTCTACACATTCTATATTCTGGATTCACCAAATAATGGGTATAACAGGCAGCTTCAAGCCTGCTTAGAAATTCAGTCTAGCAAGCTTTTTATTGATAATGCGCTTCACATGTAATCAAATGTAAATAAAGGAGATGTAATGACCATAGGCATGTGGAAATGACTCTGTGTACTGGTGTGAAAGGAAGTCAAAGATATGCTCCCACTCTGCTTGCAACTTTGTTTTCAAGTTCCTATTCTGCAAAAAGAGCATTTTCAGGGACCCCCGGGCACCCATCAAAATATGTGAAGGTACTCAGCCAGAATCCTGTTCTCTTTGGTGGAATTCTTGTTTGGCTTGTGCAAAACAAGACAGAGAGTGGAAGAGGTAAGAGAAAGGTTATGCCAAGGCCTCATTGTTTTGGAAAAATGGGTCACAATGCTGCCATTAGAGATGCTTTGCTGAACCTGGGCCCTGAAATCAGACTCCATTACAGTTTGTGTTATGCAGCACCACACAAAGCCAGTCCAAAGCCAATCTGGTTCACTGAATTTAAAGTTTCATTGCATTCCTTCTGTTAATGCACTAATTGCACATCAACACAGAACAACATTTTGTGGCACAGGCATTTGGGTCAGGTACAGGAGGTGTTCACAAACACTGAACACAGCACCAGAAAAATATTTACTGCTTCTGATGTGCCTCGTTCCAGCCTATAAAGTGCAGATAAATCATCTCCCAGACAACAATTTTGTGAAGATTATTCATTAGCAACTGCAGGGGTCCAACTGAGTGACTAAACCACAAACTCAGCTAGCAAAACTCAACAAATTAAAACATGTTTTAGATAAAAAAGAAACACATAAACTTTCTCTGGCGACACCAAAGAGAGCTTTTTTGTCCAACTCAAAAGGAATGTTGTACAGTTGAAATCTCCTGCTGCTGATTTTTGGTTTAAATTTTGGTTTGCAATGAAAAGAACAAAACATTTAATTAAAAATGCCAATATGAACTAGGTAAGGTTGCCTTATGCTTTACTGTGAACTTTGAATAATAATAGAAAATCTACAGAATTAAACGCTTAAGCTTCTTCCTGAGGGTAAAACAAGAAAGCAAACAACCACAAACTGGAGTCTAAACTAGCATTTCTTATTCCACCAAGCCAGCTGCTAGCTGAATCACTTGATTGCACCTTCTATCATTCAGTAATCCAGACCACAGAATACCTCTTGAACCAAATGGCTTCAAAATTATTATTATAATATTTCAACATAAAAACAATACAAAGGGTTTTTTCATTAATGGATTAAAAAAAATCCCTTTCTAAAATGGAATTGTTTCTTTCATTGTACAACTTGTTATTCCCACAATTATTTTCCTCTCCCTATAATTTTTTGATATTATCTATAAAAACAAACAAGAGACAGCATCTGGTAGACAAATTTCTATTTACTAGGAAGTAATAGAAAGCTTTTCTTCCTTAGGAGTGTTTATGGAATTTTTCTGGAATACAAGGAAGCCGCAGGAAAACATTCTTGATTTAAATAAGTGTTGTGATCAGAACAGCAGCCTTGGCAATTTACATTTGATTTCATCCCAGAGCAGCTGTGATTCTGGAAAAACTGCATGGGGAATGAATTCAGAGAATTTACCTGACCCTGTTAGTTGGCTCAGATGGGAATGACAATGTGACTGGTTATTTTTCCATTGCATAGAAGAAAAAGTGACTTTGTCTTCCCTACAGCACAGCATTTGTTTGAAAAGGTACATCTCACTCTTCTAACTGGCCATCTATTTTCTTAGATTTGTAGTAATAATTTGCACAAACATCTGTTAGAATTCAGTTTAAATGAGTCAATTGGCTCAAAAGCAGGAGAATATAGACAAACACACACTGAGAGACAGAGCGAGGGACAAGAAAGACGGGAATCCCCTTAACATCAACACCACTCAACAACTGATTGTCTCAGGAAAAAACCAGCCACATTTTATTGCTTAAATTTCAAGAACCTGATTCAGATAAGATATTTTCTATAGCTACAGCTACTAAATGATTGCAAAAGCACTTTTTTACTGGCTCGTCAGCAAGGCATTTCAATTTCTTGCAATCAAGATGGACTGTAAAAAACAATAGACTTGCATCAAGTAACAGAGATTAAGAAGCAGGTTTTTCCTAATGACTAAGTCATAAAAAGTGTGTGGGAGCATATTAAACCTTCAAGCTAGTCAATAGACTTTCTTTCTCAATTTTAAAAGAAACAACTAAAAATCCAGCCTACCAAAACAACAACAACAACAAAAAACCTGCTTAAAAATACCGTGAACTAAGTAGAATTTTGAACACTGAATTCAAAATAAAGAGATATCCTTCTTTCCTTCACTGGAACAACAGGCAAATTTCAATAGTGTTTTCTCTGAAGCAGTGACTTCATGTGACTGACATGAATTATGATAATAAACCAAGAACAAGTAAAGGAACGTTGTTATATTAGGCAAAGGCAAAGCAATATAGGTACCCAAATGACACATTCCCTGGCATGACCAAGTGCCTTGTTTTCTCTTTCTCTAATGTACAATGTACATGTGCACACAAGATATCTGGCACTTCAGCTAGAGGTGTTTTCCTAATTAGAAAAGCTCATTTGATTCTTAGTCTGTTCACAGAGGGTGTAAGGAGTCCTATAATCTGCATTATTGTATTTGCCTGCCACAACAGCAGTTTGACCCTTAATATTACAATGGAAAAAGCTGCTGTAAAATTTTATATGCTCAGGACTACATCTGCAGCTATACTACTTTATTGTTAATATTATTGCTCACAAGATAACATAAAAAGAATTATTCTCACCAGAAATATTTGCATGTGTTTATTTTTAGCTCCTGAACAGACGAATTCATCAGCAGGGATTACTGTTGAGGTTGTTCCACTGACATCAATCAATTCTTGTCAGATGACAAAGCATCATGACCCAATGAAGCACCAGTGTAACCAATGGGACTTGCTTTGATGGGTACATGAATGTTTTGTGACAAAAGACATGATGCTGCAGCAAGTGTAAATGCTGCACAGAAAATACTTTACTCTTGAATAGTGGACAAGAAAATTCTATGGCTTCTAAATCTTTTATTAAGCATTTAACTGAATGTCTATGGTTTCTATTTTTTCAAAGTCAGCACTTTTAATTTAAAGAAGACATCTGAATTCCTCCTTTAGGCAATATGAATTACCCTCAGGAGTTGTTTGCATTTTTATTATCTTCTAAAATTATACTGAAGAAAATGTGTCCAACCTGAGTTTGAACCTCTGTCTCAAAACTAAACTTGGCCACTTGAACTGACTGTGACTGGGATTTTAAAATTATCTGGTTCCTCCTGCCATAATAGTACTGTTCACTTGGGTGCACACAAAAATAAACAGAACATTATTAATTAGCTCATCTGAAAGAAGTGACTCCTAAGCTTTTCTTTCCAACCTCTGCTTATAATTGTAAAGTTGTCATACTAAGGGGAAAAACACAACTGTTCCTATGTTTCTGCTATACACTCTTAAGGTAATGAGTTTGCACTTGTATTTATTAATTATCATGTTTTATGTTCTCGGTATAAAAAACTTGTCCAAGACTCTGTTAGTCAGAATCTAATATGTGAGGATTTAATGCCTTTAATTGTCTAAAAGACCATGGTGATTATTTGGCTGGGCAACATACATCCATATCTTGATGAATTTTGGATGCTGCTGCAATTCCCACTGAAAAAGGGTCATTTTAAGCAATCACACTGATTACCTCTATTTATATATTGAACTTGAGAGACAAGTCTACAATTCTAAATTCCTTTTAGTATTAAGGTAAATCATTACCCAAGATTTAATTTCATGACTCTTGAGAACATCTATTTCCCCATTTAAGAACATTTTTTGTTTTTCAAGACAAAAAGAGTTTTAAAATTAAGACATTTAAAATTCAGGAAAAAAGCGTAGATAAGACTGTCATACCTTTTCAATAAATAAGATAGCTTTCAAAATGTGCCTGGTAGTAGAAATGCAACACAAATCATACTGGGCAAAGAGAAAATAAATTTTCTCGATGTCAATACACCTTGGCTCAGTGTTATTGCCACAGTAGAAACAGTAGCATTAGGTATGAAAGTGTATATAATCTTTTGTGGTCACAGGCTCGATGAGCCGCAAATGGTAAATGGAGTTGGAAAGCACCAGAAAACCCAGTGCTGTACTGGAAATGGACACTGCTGCCTGTGAGTTAGAGTTAGAATAAGACAGGTGCATGTGGCTCATTTATAAATACGAGTTTGGGCAGGGTCTAAACACTCTCTTCATTAAAGTGAGTGAGAACAATCTCCACTGAATTTAAAGAACTTACTGAATTTCAGAGATGGGCTGGAGTAAATAATTGAGTTTAAGACTTCAGCTATTGCCTCTTTTTCAAATGTCTGTTTTAAGTTCTTAGTTCACATTATTAGTGCATTTAAGAGGATTGCAAAAGAAAAAAACCCAATGCTCATGGAATGTCCAAAATAACCACATATTTCTTAGCTGTTCTCCAATATTAAAAATAAAACTCAATTCAATTATATCAGAAGGGAGAAAAAGAAACTAAGCATGATAAATATGCTTTTGCCAGTCCGCTTCCTTTCTCTGCAATGTGATAGTTTCTCATAGAAATAATGTGTCTGAAAACCCATATCTGTGTAACATTGCATTTGATCAGTTTGATTATTGTAGCATTACACCTGAAGGCTGATCAATATCAAATTACCTTGAACAAAGTCAAGTCTACAGCACAGTTTGGTCATTGTATTTTGTCCAAGGTAAAAACAATCTGCAAGCACAGATGAATTGCCTTTCTCATTTGCCACCTCATCACTGAACTTGTACTTTATTCTAATATGTGGCTTCAAATTTTGCTCTGTTATTCTAGAAAAAGGAAATACAAATCACAGACCTTCTTCAACATTGCCCCGTTACATTAACATCACATATCTGAAGTGGTCTTTTTTCAGTAAATACTGCTCATACCTGTCTGAGGTGTTTGTAAGAGCAGCTCACCAGGTCACACTCAGGCACTGAAGGCCTCTGGAGCCTGCATGTGGCAGTTGCACATCAGTCTGGCTGGAGGCAAATGGATGTACACCAAAATCTTCCAATACTAATTCAGCTGTTTTAGCTCTTCTCATCTGGATATTCTAAACCAAATTTTAACTGAAACGGATCCAAAATTGCTGTGATTTGCTAAAACATGAGTATTGATCTAATAGTGATACTCAACCTGAGACTCTCCAACAGGGTTGTTAGAAGGTGTATGTTTATTTCAGCACTGGGCAGCTGCGTGGGATAGCTCCGTAATACACAAAACAATACAGGATCTATATATTTACCAAAGTTCTGAATATTCAAAATACAAGTACACATTTATCACATTGATACCTCTCACTCCCTGTTTCATGTGGTAATTAGCTGAATAGCCATTGAACGTGTGTGGTTTGTTCTATAAATTGAGTCAGTGGTCGCATAATTTGAGGGGAGGGTGAGAGTGATGAAGTAAAACTCATCTTCCTCACTTTGACCTTTCTGCCTTTCTGGTTTTTGACAATACACATTATCTTTGGGGGACCTCCAGTTCCTCCCTTCATTCCTTTTCAATGGGTATTCGAATAGAAAAATTAGCAATTGTCTACATTTCTTTAGATCTATTAATCAGTGTTTTCTGTTTCTCATTATAAGCACAGCTGAGCAAATATAAAATGACAAGCAATCAGTAACCCACGCATTAAAACTTATTTCAAACCTAATTCTTCGGCTAATCATTAATTCTTTAATTAACCCCAGCTGGGTTTGCTTATTAACTCTAACTAATTTCAACAGTACTAACCTTTGCCTAAAATCCTAGTTTTTAGAACTCTGTGTTTCAGCAGGACACTCAGTGTGGGCTTCCCACACAACTCAGGATGGTTGTTTTAGGCAGTCACTGCTGTCAGCCCCTACAATGTGTTTAAGAATGTTCCAGATTTAAACACAGTCTTAAAATAAATTGTTCATTGCTTTGCTAAAGTAGAGTTTGGGTGTTCTGTATTTCACAGGATTAAGCCCATTGTAGATATGTTTAATTATGCTGTTTCAGATTTAACTGTATTATTAAGACAGACCTAGCAAGCTCTTTCTGATAGAAAAATCAGTACTGGTGATACTTCAAGTCACTTGCTTTTTGCATATCTGCTTCACAAGGAACCAACACTGTCATGCTCGATTTTGACACATTCATAGTGAAACAGATTTCCTGCTAGAATCCTAGATGATACAAACATGCCTTGAATATACAAATTGAAATTCTAGTTATTCAAACAAGAGCTCTTCCAAAACCTGAGATTGCATCTGGAGTGAAGACTGATTTATAATTAATTATGATTTACTGATTCATAATCAGTCCTCATACTATTTAAAAACCTACTAAAAATAGAAAATTACCTAATATTCAGGATTATTGCACACAAATATATTATTTGGTTTCTTATTCTCCCTCCTTCTCACTCCCCTCTTTCTGAGTGTGAAAATGTTGCACTGTTAAGAATGCAGGCTATCAAAGCCTTGGAGCCCAGCACGACTTTGTTACAGACTTCAGCCTTCTAAAACACCTATCATTTTTCAAGGAAAAAAGTCAGAAGTATTCCACTTGTTGGTTGAAGTTTATCCCATCAAACTGGTTGTTCTGAAAGGTGAAGGTTAAGCTTTACTCTTGGTGATTTGAAGTCATTCCTCCTGTAAGAGACACGTGGGATAAACTGACCTCTGGAAGTGCCTGTGTCTCTGTTCTGTAGGAGTAGGAGAATCAGCAGAGAGAGCAGTACCTTCAGAAGCTGATTCTTCTCAGTTTAAGATTTAGATTTCTACAGTAAGGTGAGATGAGTATCAGATTTTTTGTCAAAGATTTCACTTGCCAGCAGTGCCTGATACAGATGAGAATCTCAGAGATTCTCTGCAGAAACAGTTTGTCTTCTCTGGATGTACATCATGTGAAATGCTGCACTCCTCCAAAAGTTACTTGTTGCCCATTAAAGGCTGTGCAGTGTGCACAGTCCCTGGTAGCTCCACAGAATATATGTATTATTTGATGATATAAAACCACCTCTTGCCGACACTCAAGCTTTAAAAATGAGGGCGGCCTCCTCCGAACCATCATCTAATTTCTGTGTATCTTGCCCTGTGTTTTCATATCACTTTTACTGCTCTGCACTTTTTGAATATGAGGATTTAATAAAGACCCTAGGTGAGGCTGCCCAATGTAGATATTTCTTATGGTAGATTTCATTACACAGGTTAAATAAATAAATTAAACCAGGGCCTGGTGCTGGCAATGAGGTGACTGAAACCTGCTATTGTGATTAAGGTGTCTTTCTTCCTCAAGCAACCTGGAGTTATACACAAGTCAAGCTATAAATCAGTAGATATTGGATGACTCAAATGCTATAGAGAACATAAAATTATGTGGCTTCAGCTTAAAGAATCACAAGCAGAGAGAAATTAGGGATGGAAGGCTTATTAAACTGTCTAGTTCAATCTCTGCCAATATGGGAATATTCACTGGAATGTATTTTACAGCACATTATCAAAAAATGTTTCCATATGTGATTCTGCTCTGGAAAGAGCCTATAAAAGCAGTCTGGTATAGTACCATTCTTACTGAATCCGTGATTTCTCTCAGTTCCAGAGAGTTCAAAGAAATATCTTTTTCCTCTCAGTTGAAGGCATCCACTCTTTCAGTCATACACACTATCACTCATAATAGCTGTTCTGTGAGGCACCCTTGCCTTTATTTGCATTTTGTAACTGCACATTATGCCTCAACTCACTCCTCTTGCCTTAGGCACTCTGTGATGCAGGGGAGAGGATGGAGGTAACAGCAGAGGTAAATGCTTTATCAGAGATAAAGTGATGCAGATCCTTTGTATCACCTACATGTGCATTGAGACTTACAGCATTAATACTGGATCTTCCACAGCTGCTCCTCTCCTATTTCTGAGCCCACAGATTCTGAATCCTGACCTGATGAGTCCTTCATTATTCTCAGCTTCTTTCTGATATTACTACTGAAATCATTCAAATATTACCACCACTCTCCCCAAGAGACCTGTCTTTTACAGCTTGAGACGTAGGAATGGGTTGGTTATCTGAATCCTGAAGCTGCTGAGATTATTCTTCTGCCTCATAGTAAGCTCATTTGGTATTTGTTTAGTGCCCCTTCATCTTCTCTTTGATTCTAAGTGTGACTTTTTCATTTTTGACTTTGATTTTATTCATAGTTCTTTTCTTTTTCCATTTCACAGTTTTAAACTCCCGTCTAGGACTGGAAAATCATCATGATTTCCTTGACTAGAATGACCAAACAGACCACACTGTTCAACTGGGTAAGATTTAACTTTGTCAGTTCTGTAGGATTCATGCCAGGCTTTATGTAAGGGGTCCTCCTTGCTTTGTTATCAGTGTCCATGCTTTAAGGTCAGGCTCAGGCTGGGTGTGGGTGAATAAAGCTTATGCCTGCTGACAGCAGGGAGAGCCATGCCCATCTGAGCACTGACTGGAACAGCTCAGCTGGGATCTTCTTAGGGTTTTCAGCCAATTATCCATTTGTATTTAATTTTTTCCCCTCATTATTAGTCAGGTTCCTGTTCTTTGAAAGTTTTGCACGTCCTAATTTTTATGCTGATTTCAAAACAGTCCCAATTCTAATGTCACCAAACTTCTTTTTAATTATTCACACTCTCACTACTGCCAGAGCATGTCAGCAGTTCTTTCACCATGACTTTAACAAAAATCATGCTTTTTTCCTCACTTCTCCACTTGCCTGTCAACATCACCCTTTCTGAGGCTCTTCAAAACGTCCTTATGCTGTTTCCACACTGCAGCAGGCAAGCAAGCACAAAGCATAACACAGACATCTTCTGGAAACCTGACTTGCCCTCTCAGCTTGAAGCCCTCCTGCTGGCAGCCTGTCCAGGCTGCCTGGTGCAGTGAGATCTGGCCAGTGTGTGATGCTGAGACCTGAGGGCCCTGAGAGATGCACTTCAGCACGCCTGTATTTAAGCTTGCTGGGTCCCTACAACCAGTCAGGCTTAAAGATGCAGTGTAGGTATAATGGTCATTATTTGTAGATTCCCTGTCACCAAAGCAGAGTTCACACCTCTTCAGTTCACTGTAATCATCTTTTCTCACAATCACAACAACGTCTGTGGGGTTGGAGCACTTACAATCCCGCTTCACAGAAATCCTGCTTTGCAGAAATCCCACTTCACACTTTCCCACTGTTTTCTAGGCTGAAACTCATCTTGCCTACTGCAGTTTCTTCTCCTCATCTTTTATATTGTACTCTGCCTCATCTTTTATAATTTACAAGAGAAAAACTAGCTTTGTCAGTTGTTATTCTGTGCTGGCTGTACTGCAGCCTGAGGCTTCCAGATGCATTTCAGAGAGAGGGGGCAGTGTTGACTGCAGCAGCCACAGCACTAAGCAAGACACCCTGGGAACCTCAGCTTTGTTTTAACTTTGTCACAGTCTTGCTGAAGGACTGTGGCTATCACCTGGGGCCTCCTTCTCTTTTGGTTTCAACATCTATCATACAAAGACAGAAACACAGAATTTTGGTTTAGGTTGGAAAAGACCTTTAAGACCACCAAGGCTGACTGTCAACTGCACACTGCCAAGGTCACCCCCAAATCCCGTCCCTTAAGCACTACATCTACACATCTTTTAAACACCTTCAGAAACACATCTATACGTCTTTTAAAGTACTTCTCAGGGCAGCCTGTTCCAGTGCTTGACAACCTTTTTTGGTGAAGAAGGCTTTCCTAGTATGTATTCTAAACCCATGTGGTGCAACTGCGGACCATTTTCTCTTATCCTATCACTTGCACCTGGGAGCAGAGGTTGATCCCCAACTTGCTACACCCTCCTTTCAGGTAGTTGTAAACAGCAATAATGTCTCCTCTGAATCTCCTTCTCTCCAGACTAAACCACCCCAATTCCCTTCATTGCTCTCCAGAAGTCTTGTTCTCTAGACCTTTCACCAGCTTTGTTGTCCTTCTCTGGACACTCCCCAGCAACTCCATGTGATTCTTCAAATGAGGGTCCCAAGACTGAACACAGAACTCAAGACATGCCCTCAGTAGTGCTGAGTATGCAGGGGGATGATCACTGTTCCTGGCCTTTCAGGAGCACTCCAGGAACCTCCTGAAGTGTTTCCTCTCTGCTGGGCTGGATTTTCAGCAGACACAGGGTAAGTTGAAGTTTTGCAGGAGAGCAAGGGCGAGCAATTGTGAAACTTCTCCCAGCTGCTTACCGAATATTTCATCTGCCTCTTGATCCTGGTTGGGTGGTCTGAGATGACTCCCACCATGATATCTGCCTTGTTGGCCTTCCTCCTGGTTCTTACCCATAAGCACTCAGGCCTCTTGCCACCATCATCAAGCTCTGGACAATCAAAACACTCCCTAAAATACAGGGCTACCCCACATCCTCTCTTTTCTTGCCTGTCCCTCTGAGGAGCTGCAGTGCTCCAGCTGTGTGAACCATTCCACCACATTTCCATGATGATAACTACATCACAGTGTTACTGCTGCACAAGGGCTTCCAGCTCCTCCTGTTTGTTCCTTTTGCTGCTTGCACTGGTGTAGATCCCCTTCACCTGGGCTACTGATCCCACCCCTTCCTGGGGGGATAGATCCGAATTCCTGCATGACCATTCTCAAGTACTTCCATGGTTTCTAACATCAATAACCTCTGCATTTCTGCTGTCACATGGATCTCCATCCTGCAGACTCACAGACCTTGCCATAAAAGCCACCCCTCAAGACTGCTGTGCTATGCCCAGGTTTTATCTCCAGGGAGTCTGGCTTTATCCCTTTTCCCCTTCAAATCTAGGCTGATGTCATTCTGTGAACCCTGCTAACACCTGTGCCAAAGAACTTTTTCCCTCTTTGAGACAGGTGTACCACATCTATTGTGTTGTGTAAACTAACCCACACTCAAAAATACCCCAAAATTCTTCCAGTGACACCAGCTTTGCAGCCAGATAATGATCTCATGGCATTTCATGTTTTTTCCCTCATCATGTCCTGCAACCAGAAGGATAGAGAAGAACACTAATTGTTCTCTTCAACCCTGACGATATTGGCTTCCTTTATAAAATGCTTTTAGGCCTATTGAAGAAAAATAACCCTGGAAGAGAAATGCTATTATTGGCTGATGCAGTCCTTGCTATTTTCTCATCACAATCACAGGAGCAGAAGTGTTGTGCAGTCAGTGCCTGAAAGCTCACAAACCTACAGAGCAGGTTCCTCCTAAGCACAGGAATGAAGAGCTTGTAGACTTTCTGGCATCTCACCACCGTGGCAGTGGGTCTGCCAATGCAGAAACTTTTTTAACTTTACGATTTCCAAAAGGTTTCTAGTCCAAACATTGATTTACTTTTTATGCTGGAAGGGAAAAAAAGGAGAGATAATAAATGTTGGATAATTTTCATGTTGCACATATGTGATTTCTGTTTCTGATCCAGTTACAATAATAAACTCCTCCTGTTGTGCCACCCAAAAAGACTGGAAAATGTCCATTCTAATTGTTTTCCCTAGGCTATGCTGAGTGGATGTTCAGCTCCTTGAGGTTGAAGTGTACTGATATAAATTTACTGTGATAGAGCTGCACTGCTGCTGATTGTTGCAGAACTACCACTGAGTAGTAAATGCTTCACTGCTCTGTTACCCGGGGGGGCTGAGCATTAACTACACTATTGAACAGCAAATGCTTATCATCCCCTATAATTCAAACTATATAAATCACTGAAGAGAGACAATGTGCCTACAGGGAACTCACATGGTCTATAAAAATGTAAAAATCAGAACTATATTTAGCTGACAGAGCAATACTTAAAAAAAGAAGAAAGTATTCAAAAGACAATCTCAGACATTAAACTCATCTTCATTTCAATCTGCCCAAGGTTTGGTGGAGTTTAATCTCCTCTGCAAACATTTTCATCATTAACAACATTTTAAAAAATAGGATTAAGAAATAAAAGCTATTACTCTTCTCTCTCCCCCATCCTCCAAGAATTTATATAGCATATAGAACAAACTATTTTAAGCCCATCCTTAGAGCAAAACAAAACACCAGTATATTTTATTCACTGAGGAAAGCATTTCTACTTTGCTTAAAAATAATAGATGGCTTAAGATATCTTGCTTGTAAACCATGTAACCACTGAAAGTGGAAGACACAGTTCCCTTTTGTTTAAAGACAGTTCTTCAAATGCAGGGCTTATGTAGGGTTCATTGCACTGAGAAGAAAGGCAAGTAAAAACATTCCTCCAAGGAACTGTACTGTGACTGAGGACATAAACCTTCATTCCTGTATAAGCAAACACTTTATGTGAAGTGGACAAAAGGAGTTCCATTACTGTCAATGAATTACTCGTGGCTGTGAAGTTAAATACACATGAGCATTTGAAGCACCAGAGAACTTTATAAGAAGCTGGTGCTGCATATTCCTTAATGTACACATAAAATCTGTTTTCTGTTTTGGCCTTAACCCTGCAATAACCTCTGGAAAGGCCTTACCATGTATTCACAAAGCAATTTATTGCAGAGCCAAGGCCTTCAACATATTGTATATTAAAAAACAAAGCCATCCCCAAACATCTATCCATGGAGAAATAAAACATGGTAACCTTTAATACACAAAAGCAATTACAGAAAAAGACAAAGAGCAAAACCAGATGAGAAAAGCCTCAGGGAAGAAGTGGTATGGGACTCTCTGAGTGCTCCATGTAGCATTCAGAGAGCTGATGAAAGAGAGGTTTGAGAGCAGAGCTGGAAAATGATCACAAGCAATCAATGTTTCCAAGGGGTCAGGACAAAATCAAATAAGGCTACTAAGCTTTATTCTTAATCCATGGACAGCTTAGTAGCATCTCACTAAGATCTCTTTCTTGAAGATGTTGTCAAGAAACAAAGAACATTTTGATTTTTTAATCTTATGGAAGATGATGTCATCAAGAATTTGTGTTTGTTTTTTCTCCCTGTACAGAGAAAATACCTGTACTTGATCAGCATGCGTGTCCTACCATACTTTGTGAGCCTGAACTAACCAAGAGTAATGAGAGATTTTAAACAGAAATATAATTAAACCATGCAAATATGTTTGAAACTCTGAGAGAAATGACGTATGGCTTAATTAGACTATCAGAAAAGAGTTCCCCCAGCACACAAAGCCATGTATAAACAAGATTACTTTGTTAGAATGGAGCAAATAATGCCAACATACTTCTAATGTTCTACCAGGGCACCACGTTATCAAGAAGGGAGATAAGATCTTTCTGTATATATTTGTAATGTGGCTTGAAGGTGCTGCATTCAGTTGACTTCAGATGAAAAGTTGATAGTTAGCTCTAAACAAAATCAAGGAAATTCAGAGAAAACCAGTGAAATGGTTAAAAGCAATCTGGTCTTCTTAAGGCTGTGATTTCATATAGTCCGTGGCTTTATCTCCTATGGGCTATTATATGTTCATCAGGAGGTCAACACTGAGAAGAGAGCAGAGTATACTGAGAAATTGTAGTGAAAAAATGCTTAATTTGTGATTAAAGGCAGAAAAATTAATGTGTTGCAGCAGTAGTTTAATAAGCTGGCAAAACGAACACTTACAAGTAATCCTCCAAAATGTACACCAGCTGCAGAATTCCAGATGAATTTAAGATGTTCGTCCCACAGGACCACTCAATGAAAATGAGCTCATGCTTCAAGATTTTCAGATCATATGCTACAGATATGCTGTACACAAACACATTTGCAATATTAGTACCTTGAAGTAAATTTCTTAGAATATTATTGGCTCTAATTTTTAATGCTCACAGTCAGCAAACTTCTCTCATTTCCCCGTGGAGATAACCCTGTTGGATCAGTCTTACGTGCTATAACTCTAGCTCTAGGCTGAGAGTATATTCCATGTTTGACTAAACACTAGAGATCCATAACTTCTGGTGATGAAGAATTTAATTGATTTAAAAGATTTTCTCCTGATGTTGCTCATCAGTTGGTGGAAACTTCTGCAGTGCCAGGAGTGGAAATGGAGGGTGACATTTCACACCTCTGAGGTGGGATTCTGTGGGAATGCTGGCAGAGTGTGGGTCAGCTGTACACACAGCCTTCCTCTTCTGCCACGTCAGGAAGTCTCATGCATTAGAAAGAGACCTTTTATTTTATTTAGTTTATTCGGGTCCTAAACATTTTTAGCATTCTGTTGACAAAAAAGTAAATATCTGTCAGTGAAAAAAAAAAAAAAAAGTCCTCTTAAAATTTAATCTAATTTGCCTTATGTTTGAGACCCTCTATTACACTCCATGATCATTATGTCTGACCTAAAAAGAATATTAAAAATCTCATTATTTTGTCACTGGTTTTTCTACTTAATTATTACCACAACAGGCAGGTAATCATTATGATGATTAATCAAGACTGAGATGTAAATAGCTCACATAGGGGTTAATAATCAGATAATAACAGTAAGCAGTGTTTCTGTATAATTAAGTCAAATGACATGATTTATACTGGTGCAAACCTACCTCCAGAATGTAACATTTAAGGATTTTAGGGTCTTTTCAAACAGCCCTATGCTTTGCAAGCCTACGGTATCTGAAGGTTGCTTAAACTCTAAACTTTTGACATTGACAAAATTTGAATTGAAGGGGGATATTTTTCTTCAAAATTTTAATAGTCTATTTGCCATCAATGTTGGCTACCATTAATTAGATTTTCCTTTTGGATAGCCCACACTTCACAGAATCACAGAATGGCTGAGGGAGGAAGGGATCAGAGGAGATCTTGTCCAACCACCCCAGCTCAAGCAGGGCCACTCTAATTGATTTCCTCCAGGAACTCCATCACCTGTGCATGATAATATTCATGTAGGAACATGCTGAACTTCTAATGGGGCCAATGACATCTTTCCCTAAATAATTTTGCTTCAGAACTTTGGTAGGATTGCACAGGCCTGAAAGCACAGGGAAGAATTGTAGGGGGTTAGAGAGGAGAAGCCACTTCCCTACAGGGAGGATTCCTTGTTTATTTAGCCACTCTTTCAACTTTCAGGAGTTCCTATAAAGCTCTGCCTTAATCTATTTAGTAATCTGTAGGGTTGCAAAGTGAGTCAGATGCAGAATTCAGGAAGGAAATGTCATGGAAATCCAAGGAGAGACAGGTTAAACAGGGCTTTTGGGCTTTCTATCCCCAGAGCATCAACATGCACAGTTCATGTACAGCTTTCACAGCTGTGGTTACCAGCAGCATTAGCGTGGGACAATCTCCAGCAACACATTGCAGATGATAAGCTGGAAAATCTTGAGGAAAGAAAAGTAGAGATCTCCACATACTGCCTCCTCTCCACACATTTTTAGCTAGTTAAGATTGTTTAGACATTTAAAGACCATTAAGAATCAATATAACCAAAATGATACAAAATGTTACTTTTGGGGAGGGTCTTTATGCCTCTTCAGCACAGTGTCCAGGGGAACACAATGAGGATGATATTTTTCCCTGACATTTGTTGTACTGCCAGGGTACCAAGTATTTGTGAGCTGGATGGCCAATACTCCTGGAGATACCTGGTTGAATGAAGTTGTATCCAGATTTGAATGCATACTTAAACTATAAATGTCAGCCTTCCCCCTTGCACTGAGGTCAAATATTCACTTGCCTAGGACAGCACCTCAGCAACAAATGCCAGAAATTTTTTATCAGGACCTATGCCTCATGAGATAAGGTTTTTTACCACTTTTACAAACCTGTTACCTTTTTCTACTCTGCATTTTTCACTGTTTCCCCTTATTTTATTAATGCCAGTCTGCTTGAAAAGGGCACAGGGAAAAGCAAGCATTCTGCAGGGTAAATGGGAAAAGAAATGGACAGAAGCTTTTCTTAAAATGTCACTGCTCACAAAGAGCTTGTGGCAGCCCAGCATTATATAAGGCTGGGTTTTAAAGAGGTGCTGTTAAATATACCCTGATCTCTCCCATATTTCTAGCTTGCAATTTTAATCCTTTCCACACTATATTTTAATTTAAAAGTATTTTAATCTGCAGCTTGTTACAATACTTTGTCATGTTTTATATCCACTGGAGCAATGTTGTCCTGAATCAAGACAAAGTAGGAACATCATGGCTGTCAAAAGATGTATCTGCCAGAGCCAGTCATTGCTTTGGCAAAAACCTCAAAGCCCTCTGTGCACAGCCTGACCCATTACAAGAACCTGATGTGATGGTATTTGGGGTGGATATGTTGTTAGAGTGTGTTTTATTCTATTTGCACATGGACTGTATTGTCCTTTGGGGTCAGCACTCTGGTTCTGAGCACAGCTGCATTTATCATCAGAGAAATGAAATTTAACATGAATGTGGTCCAGGCACCAGTAGCTTTATTTCAGGTTTTATAGAAGAAACTGAATAAACTTCGAGACAGCTAAAATACAAGAAATACAGATATATGCTGTTTGATGTATTCAGTCTAAAAATTATAGAGAGGATCTACATCACGGTTTTTTTGAGTTTGTCTCCTCTCTGCCCATTTTTAGCTAGTTAATATTGTTTAGGCATTTTAAGCCAATTAAGAATTAATATAAACAAAATTATATGAAGTCCTATTAATATAATTTATGCCTCACTATAAAGTTTCAAAAGAAAATACTTTTCAAAGCTTTCCTCCCTATAATGTATCTAATGAGTCTGTAAGTCAAGAGGAGAAGATATCCAGTGAGACTGATTCTTTTAATTGTTCCCAGGGTTCAGTCTGGGAAATTCAGAGATTGAGAGAACTCCAGTGGTAAGCACTGAAAATGGTCCTGGACTTTTCATTCCTGTGCTTTGTTCCTCATTTACCTTCACCAGCACCAACAGAAACCCTGTTCTAATTGTAAATCTAAATCAGCTGTACATTGATCCCACAAGGTCTGATTATATTTGTCCAAAATAATAGAGAAACGTAGCTGACTCTAAAGAAAACTCTAAACTTCCCCCCTAACAATTTAGATCTCAGATTAATGAGCTTTTAAGTAATTGGGTCAGCCATAAATAGGGCTGTTTGCAAAGACAAGAATGCATTAATCTGGAAAGGTCATATTGCTGGTATCACTGAGAAGTATTAGAGCATTTATAACCCAGTTTTGAGAATCAATTGCTTGCAGTCAGATTGCATCTGTTAATTTTAAATATATTCAAACTAAAGAGTCCTCTGGAGGTTTCTTCCATGTAGTCCACAACAGAGTAAACACTTAGGGTCAAGGCAGAACAGATTTTGTTTAAGTATCTCCTATAAAGAGTTGCAAAAACGAGTATTGATTTCTGGATGTTTACTTCAGGAAAGAAGAAGAGGCTTTCCTGGTGTTGGAGGCCTGAGGGATTATTACAGACAAGAGAAAAAACCCCCAGAATCTGCTTCTTCAGCTGTCTGATAAGAGATGAAATGTTCTCTGCAAACCTGGGTGCACTTTAGGGACATGTAGGGACCTCTGCATTGTTCCCCACGCTGTCACAGCAGCCTTTCCCTTCTCAGCTCTTACAGGAGCTCTCTTTGCACCATGCTGAGGAATAAATGATTTATTTGGGGACTTCTGCCTTGTCTGGCTGAACCTACTACCCCAATGGTCTTTGGAGGTATAAACTATAGCAAACCTAAAAAGGATATGATTTTACAACTTGTCTGAGCTTGTTATGGGAATATGGGAAACATCAGCACTGTAACACTGTGAGCTGAAATTGCTCCCTGTTTACTTAGCTCAGTGCATGCTCTACATTCTGTCTTGTCACGTCCTGACCTCCTTGATCAGGTTATTAGAGAATGAGAATTGAAGTGGTTTTCTAAGTCATTAAATTAGAAATAAACTGCAAAATATACTGCTGTCTTCATCAGATTTCTGCAGGATTTAAACCATGTTGTTGCAGTCCTTATTTGATTTATGCAAACAAAACCCCTTAGCCTAATATGCAATTAAAATAGGATAATTTATTCCATTAATCTTAATCTAAATATAATCCTGGTCTGTTGTCTAAAAAAAGCCCAGTTTAAAGCTCCACCTGAAAGTTTCATGTTTTGCATTGGGATCACAGGGGAAATAGAAACATGAAAACAATCAAGAAATCCAATTAAGAACAGAGGTACTAAAACAGGCTAGTGTTAACAAGTGTCAGAGGAAAGAACTGGAAGCTAAATCTGAGAAAACACCCCTTAAAATAGTTTCATTATTTCTATCTAATTTTTGCTATTTATAAAATGTGCAAGACTTGACTGGGAAATTCTTAAATATAAACTTTATTTAAAATAAATATATGGATAAACTTCTGTGAAGTCCACAGATATTACAAACCACAAGTGAGTGTTCACCAGATAACACTGGGTGAGGCATTTGGACCAACAGATGACTTTAATCTGGCATTAAGTTTATTACTATGAAATCTAAGCAGTCTTATTAAATTTAAAATGCAAGAATTTTAAAATTCCTATTTCAAAATTCTTGCACTATTTGAAATATAGTTTAAATATCTCTAGTTTAAATATCTAGTATAATCACAGAGCAGAAAGTTTGTAGCAGAAACAGATGAGAGAAAGGAAAGCATTAAAGTCATATTCAAAAGCAGAAAATTCAGTCAAATTCAACCAGGAGACTTACTAATCATAGAATCACAGCATAGTTTGGGTTGGAGGAGATCTTAAAGATCATCACCACTTCCAACCCCCCTGCCATGGGCAGGGACACCTTTCACCATCCCAGGCTGCTCAGAGCCCCATCCAGCCTGGCCTTGGACACTTCCAGGGATGGGGCATCCACAGCTTCTCTGAGAAACCGGTGCCAGGGCCTCACCACCCTCACAGGGAAGAATTTCTTCCTTTGATCTAATCTAAACTTACTCTCTTTCAGTTTGAGGCCATTCCTCATTGTCCTGGCCCTTGTAAAAGGTCTTCCTCCAGCCTTCTTGAAGCTCCTTTGGGTGCTGGAAGGGGCTCTGAGGTCTCCCTGGAGACTTCTCTTATCCAGGCTGAACAACTCCAGCTCTCTCTCACCCTGTCTTCTTATAGAGCAGTCAAATAGTCTCACTTCTGGAATTAGTCAAATAGTTTCACTTCTGGAAAATGCAGTTTTGGGTTGCTTGAATTCTTTAAGTGTTCAGTAGGCTTCTGTGTGAGATATTTAAGTGATGGATCCTGATTCCACTTCTCACTTGAGGACCTTTAGTCCTGGAGCCACCCCTGGATTTTCTCAGTCTCCTGAATTAACTCATTCTCATTCCAATATTGTCTAATTGGTGAATGAGGAACACAAGACACTATGGATGCCTTGCCAAAAAATCTCTATTTTTGGAGCTATAGATATAATTTTCCCCCTCTATAAATAGATGACATAGGGGAGTGAGGAAAGCCCAAAATATTCATCACCATGTGATGCTGGCTGCTAGAAACAGAGAAAATGGTGCCTGTAACCTCCAGGGAGTTAGTTCATCATTAGATTAACCACCACTAAGGTAAGGCCATACATCACTGAAGACAACAGGCACAGTGTTGGCAATACAAGAATAATAAGTAGAACAACTTGCACTGTCACTGTGCGTGGGAATGGGGGAGTCTTGCAGATGCTGCTGAGGAAGGGGAGGGTGAGTAGGTAGTCATTACCTTGGGAGAAAAATGATAAACTACATTCTTATTCAGCAGATGTGTCTTTGCTTATCAAGTTTATCTGCATTTACAGTACACTATGAGAACCAAATACATCAGTTACTCAATGTCTAAACAAGCTTTTCCAACATGAAAAATATGTTGCCAATCCTGATAAGAGCTTAAATGCTTTTCATTTAACCTTAGCTTTCTCTACTTCAGTTTTAATGACAAATTGCTGTCTACGTGAAATGTTTTCCAGCTAAGCTCCTCAGCACAACATTGCTAGGGAATACTACAGCATGAATCTCCCTGTTCCTCACAGGAGTGCTGGTCTCAGGCACTTGGTGCTGTTCAGTGTCACTAGAAAAAGCTGAAGTCCTTCTGCACTCAATGGAGTTTAGAGTGTTCAAGGATAAAATCCTTCAGAACAGTGGATGAGCAATGGGTCAATTTTTTTCTTTTTTTTTTGAGTTAATAGAAGGGGAAGGTTTCATTTTGAGAGTTCCCTACAGAGAACAGACAGTTATTTACCAGGGATAGTGCAGACTCCCATGGCACATAATGTTCAGCATCCTCATCCTTAGTTTAGTTTCAGCCTCTCTCTACCTTTTCCATTTGTTCAAAGTTTCATGAATTGAAATAAAAACATGTATAGAGAGTGAACATAGGTCAACTCTTCCTTCTGCAAATTAGCAATCTCTGTATTGTTAACATTTCAGCATCTCTGCCTCCCACACAAAGCTGACAGGTTTGTTTTGCACACCCAGTTCATGTTGGTCATGGAATGCACCAACAAATAAACAAAGAAATTTTTTTCTGTTTATGCCTCTTACCAGTCTCTGAATCTGAATTGCCCTCAAGCCCCTCTTGTACTCTCTGTGTGAGAGTCTATCTCATTTGTAATGTACCAGAAGTTGTAAGGCTGTAGCATGTGAGGCTCTGGGAGCATTTCAAACCATTATTTCCTTGGCTTAAGTCATTGCAACCTATAAAAAAAATCTCTAGTTTTAGCAATCCAAATTAGCACTTGAGTGCTTTTTCAGCGGAAGGTCAGAACTCGAGATCAGACTATGATTATTGACTTATGAATGTGAAAAAGTATATAACTGTATGCTTGACAGCAATCCTGTACTGAAAGGCTCATTACCAACTTAATATACCTAATAAACCATTCAATTTCTCATGTCTACAATTCCATGAACTTTTGAAAACAAAGTATGTCTTCCTCTTCCTATAATGTGTCATCACTGCACTACTCAACCAGCAAACTTCACAGAATGGAGATAAAAATAAACCAGAGTCACTTATTTGTTTTACAACCTTTCAAAATTTTGATTTTTGACAGAAAAACAACATTTAGACAATTAAATATATTAACACATTCACATAATACATCTAAAAGTCGATTTTGGTGCACTGGCAAAAACCTTACTGGTAAAAACCTAAAACATCACTTATCCACTTCATGCTGTTCCTAAATTCTCCAGGTTCAGGATACGTAAGGAGTGTGATCCTCATGGCCTCTGTCCTGCATTGTGCAGCAAAAGCTCACACTTCATCCTGCCATAAGCCCTGCCCAGACAAATCCCCCACACACTTTAACAAGGCTCTGCAAGGAGTGATTTCTCTTCTTTCTCTTTCCATGTTCCCTCTCTCCTCCTGTGTAGTCTCCTGCACACTTTAATAGAAAACTGGGCCTAAAAATGGAGCTCTGACTAAATAAAATTTACTGAATTAGTTCAATCACTTATCAATCAAGGAATGATGACTTGTTGCTATGAATATTAACCAGCCAAAACAGGTGGAGCATTAATGAAGATAGTACAGACATACCTTATTAAAAAAATAATTATGCACTATGGAAGATAAACAAGACTATTGGGTAACTGCTGAAGTTTCAGTAAAATAAAAAAAAATCCTCTTTATGCTTTTCTCAGTATGGAGTGGCCTATGTTTTGAATTAATCTTAAAAACCAGAATAGAAAAAAACCCCACAAAACCCCCTTAGTATGAGTGTTCTGGAGGAAAAAAAACCCTCTTTAATTAGAACAGCATATTATTTATGTATCTAGATTTTAATTGCACTCACTTGGTATACTCATTAAAATTATTTTCATTACAATCAAGCTTTTTACTTTTTTCTAACTCCATTAAACTCTACTATTCATGGAATGGGAAAAAAAAAGGTTCTGAACAAAATTATGGCACCAGACATCCCTTGAATCTGAATTGAACCCTATTTATTTTCACAGGAACACTAATTTTTAAATGGATATTACACAGTTCTGAAAGTTCAGTGTGTTCTCTGCTCTCACAGGTGCCTCTGTTTGTCAGCAGCACCCCCGTGCCTCCCACCCCCACCTGAGCTTCCACAGAAAAACATCACTCCACAAAGTTCCCCATGAGACATGGGAACACCCCCTGGAGCTGGGTCCCCATCTTTGGGAGTCAGTGTCTCTCCAGAGGCTTCAGAGACACCCTTGTCACAGAACCTTTTACAAGAGAGTCTTTTACAATGTTATCATTCTTATTCTGTTACCTTCAAACATCAAATTAGCTTAGCTGTATTTTTCAGAAATGGTCCCTTGGCCACTGCCATCACTGAGACTGCTGCAACAAATCAAATGGAGCTTGACAGACCTCAGCATCAGACCTCAGCCAGGCAACGGAGCTACAAAAACTCAAAACAAGCATGGAATTTCCCCACAATACTTCAATTTTTAGAAATAAGGAAATGCCAGACTCTTTAGTGTAGTAAGTCCCTTGTAGGTGCACAGTAATAATAACTGCCTCCTTTGAGTCAGTTTGTTAAGCTTCTTGCATTTTTGAAGCATCCAACAATCCTATGAAAATATGTTAAACATTTCTAAATCACTTTTCTTTTAGAAGTTATAACAAAAACTCTTAATTAATTTCATTAACTTCTGTATTAGCTTAGTTTCACTTCGCTGGAACAAGTCTTTATTCTCCATTTCTGAAGAAATTTAAAAATAAATGAAGGTGGAAAATATAATGTAAAGTAAACTCACCAAAAGCAATTACAAATAACCTTTGGACGACAAATCTTTACTACAATAATTAAAAACATTAAGTAATTTTTTTCCTCAAGAATTTGGTTATTTCCAGCATTTTGGGTGTTGAATTATAATTAACACATTTGCAATTTATGCTGTTTTGTCATATTAACCCATCTGACCCATTGAAGAAGGTTCACTTTAACTACTCACAAAGATGATTTCCTGCTAAGAAGTTGAATTAGTATAAAATTGTTTTAGTGTTCATCATTTCAACATCTGGTAGTTTAACTAGCATTTTTTTCCTGAGGAAATTATATTCATGACTCTTTCTCCCCCTCATAATGAAACATGCTATTTTCACGTTTGTTTCTGTTCACTTACAAAGCAAAATAAAAAAGAGCAGTTTAGGTCTTTTCCCTTTCTCATAAACAGTTTGATTTGATTCTATTTAAACAAAATCTAAAATTGCCACACAGAGAATATATACTGTAAGAATTTAAACACAAATTAAATAATAGAGCTGAAAGTTCTAATTTTTAATATATATATGTAGTGGAGCTATAAGATTTTTCTGAAAGCTAGGGAAATTCAGACCAAGATTGAGATTTTTAACCTCTGACTCTTCCCAAAATACCAGGAAAGCATTCACCAACAACAGTGAGGTTTCAGCATCATAATATTCTTCAACAATTATACACACAGACACACCACAAATTTCATGCATTCTTAATAACCAAGGATCATTCTGTTCTGTGGTCTCCCTGATGGTCTTGCAGTTCACCAAATCACAGGTGTGTTGCTGCTGGGAGATCTTGGTCATCAGAAAGTCTGACCCTTGGGAATATTCCACTTCCAAGAGCTTTGCTTCTGGTTGGATAGATATGAGCTGCATGGGAAGCATGCTCACATTGTGTTCCCTTTCTTCTATCAGTTTGTTTAGAACATAGCCCAAAAGGACAGTCAGAAATTTTGTAAGGTAATTCTCAGCAATGGCAGTTCAGGTGACTAAATTCTTCTTAGCCAGATTTTACTCTGCCTAATTAAAATATATAAAAGTGCTTTCTTTCCCTACCTTGTACTACCTGAGCTACTTCTCAGTGTCTTAGAGCACAGCCTGGCTTAGCTGTGTGTGCTCTGTGCCAAGCACTTACACAATTGGAGCTATTGGATTGTAGCTCACAAGGTCAAGGCAACTTGTGGTTATGAGAAGTTCTAAGAGGTACAACACATGAATGAGAAGTTCCTGTCATCAAAAACTGTGCCTTGCTATTCTCTTGATTTCTGTATGAGAGAGCAGCAATCACAAAATCTCTTGGCTGTAAGACACAGCAGTTGTCACTGACTGAAACCTCCCTGGCCTGGACACACACTACTGTGAGTGGACACTGAGCTACTCTATTTTGTCAGGAGGTCAAATAACTCATTCATATTACTTATCCAGCAAGATTGAAAGGATTTATTGTCCATCCTGTTTTGAAACACAAGCTAATGGGAAAAAAGGGATGGTGGCATTTTCCTCAACTTTCAAAACCTGTAGAAAACTCTTTACAGAAAACACACATAAGCAGTTTTTAACACATTTTAAAGACAGGATGTTTTTGAGGAAGAACTCCAGTCAGAGGTACCTTTAATGGCAGTACCTTGAAATCCAGCAGACTTTCTCTTCAGTACAAACCTGCTGAACACAGCAGTGTTGACTCAAGCAAACCACCAGATCCCTTACATTGAGAGGATGCCCTTCACAGTCAGTGGGGAAGGTTTTAAAGATGATTCACAACAGCAACACACTAACGTGGTCACTCCCAAGACAGTTTTATCTCCAAAATTGCCCATCATCTGTGCTGATTAGTGCAGGCTTAGGATCTCTGGCAATCTCTTGCATCTCTAGCTACATGTAAATCAGGAGACCACTTTAAGTATAAACATTACCAAAAGTCCAGGATACAGTGCAACACAGTAAGCCCAAGAACACATTTCACTGAATTTACCTCAATGCTAAAATTTTCAAACAAAATGCAAAAATCTGTTCTGGTATATTTCCAATAAATAGCTGCAAACCCAGTATCAACATTTTCCTACTCCAAATGGCACACAGTACTTTTTTAGTTTAATTTCTGCATCTACATCTTCCAGGGAAAGATTTGCTCAATAGTTCTCTCACTGAAAATATCCAAGAAATAATGATATTTTAAGACATTATTCATTGTGTATAAATTTTGATTCCTCTGAAATATACTGCCTTAATAAGAGGAAATTATTGCATTGTACAGACAGAAGAGAAAGTGAAATAATTGGGGTTTTGTGTTTGAGTATCTCTGCTCCTTTGTATTAATTCAGTTTGACTGTTGGTGCAGTTAAAATTTCATTATAGAGTGAGTTATTAGTTCTAATAAGATATTACTGAAACATTATTTCTAGTTTGAAATCATGTTAAATGACGTACCTTATGAGCTTAACTGTTAAGCGCTCAGGGAAACCCTTAAACCATCAGGGAAAAATGTTAAAAAGTAAGTCATTGCACTGGGAGGTTAAAACTGGTTCTTGGCACAACCTGACCAGTCTGTAGGCTGGTCAGCATGGGAGGCAGACTGACCATGGGGTGTGTGAGTGGCAGCTGCCTTCCTGCTGCTTGTAAAGGGGCAGCAATGTGCCAGGTGGATGTTCTGGAATTGGTCAGCAAACCCTGCCCCTCCTGTGAGCCAGGACTGGGCACTGCAGGGGGAAAGTGAAGCTTTTTTCACACACACAGATTAAAAGATACTTAGCATACAAATATTAACACAAGTGAGTACACTCTCATTTCCTTTCACTTCAAAGTGTGTGTCTGGTACTATCTGCAGTCTAGTCCATATAATTTAGAAGGTCTGACATTTATTGCCCTGATCTCATTTATCACCAGCCCATCTTCATTTTAGAAGCACAGATACTCAGTGTACAATTTTTACTGTAAAATTGAATTTGTTTCTTGTGACAGAGTAGGCTTGTTGAATTTATGATTCAGCATTGAACATCTTTCACCTTGGAAGTAGCTCTGCTGCTGTAAAAACGAGGCATCTCTCTCATGAGGCCAGTATAACATCATGATACAGATGCCCATCCTGTTAGACAAGGTCGTGCCAGGAGAAACTAAACTTAATTTTCTGAGACTTTACAACACTTAGCCCTATATTTCACTTTACAAGGATAAATACTGGGAAATACTTTATCCTAATGTAACAACTGTCCTTTTGGACAGGGGAACAAAAAAAAAAAGTTTGATGTTCACTGCAAAATGGCTGAGAGAAAGAAAATACAAAAGGCATGCTGAAGGCACATTACTTTTGTATCTGATGGTTGCTGCCTTTGTCTTTACATCACAGAAAATAACCAAATTATCTCACTTGTATTTTGGGACCAGACTCTTCATTATGTGTGGGTATTTTATTCAAGACTGTATTTTTTGACTTTCTCAAGTCCTTTGTCACTGGGTTTGCTGCTTTGCTCTCACCTTAGTCTAACCACCGCAATTACTGTCAAGTCCTCAAATACAACTCCCACTAAATTGGTCCTAATTAATTCATGTTACTCAGAAGCAGAGACATCTTGCTATTTCCATCTTGTCTTCAGACTTTCACAACCTACTTCAAGTCTGCAAATCATATAATTCTTCTTTCATAGTACTTCCCAGCACTTCACACACTTCTGAGATAATGAAGTTCTGCACTGCCTCGACCCCTCTGTCATGCAGGGGACAGCATTTTCTCTCATCCAGATACAGGAGCACTGATGGGTCCATCTGGCTCCATCTCTGAAATGCAACCCAAGAGGTTGCAAATCCTCATTTTCCGAGAACAAAACAAACCTCAGTCTTTCACATCCTGCCTTGCCTTCCTCTCCTGCTTCACTTCATCATTATTTGTAGGGTCCCCAACCAGCCACAGCTCAGCTCCTCCATGCAAGAAAGCAGAAACCACCATCCTGATCTGCTGCACCTTTTGTAGCTCATTTTCCTTCTCTAGAGAAACTCTGCTGCTGCCAGCTGTTAAAGGTGCTCAGTAATTTTCCAGCCAAAGTAAACACCCACAGGCTGTAATTACAGCCTGTCAAAAACCCTCTCAGCCTTAAGGAACTGAGATGCTGCAGACTAAAGCTCCTCAGATCTGTCTGGATCCTTTTACAACCCTAAAAAGGAAGCCAGTTCACAGCTGGGGAAATATTTTCCCAATTATAATTTAAATTAGAGTCTGTGTGTTCTGCATTTGAATGCACACTCCTGGGACAGCAGCTGGATTCTGCTGTACTTGAGAGATTTAATAGAAGAATTAGTTAAATAATTAAAAAAAAATATGTATATTAAAAAAACCAAAGCCAACAAAAGCACAAAAACCCGAACCAAAACAGAAAATTCCCAACTACAAAAAAACGTCATTCTCATGCTTTCTAAATTACAGCTCTTTATCTATTTTGCATTGCTCTAGATCATCATTCGTAGAACTTTCCTGGACTACAGCAACAATACTGAGCAAAAATGCATGGTGCTTGATGCCCAGGTTTATTCAAACTTTTAAATTCATTAACTTCTGTGGTTGCAAGGAACATAAGAGCATCGTGGACCAAATGTTCCACAGCATAAACTTCCAGCAAATCATCAAAAAAATGTTCAAAGGCTTAGACCAAAGTGTAAAGCTTCTTTTCAACAAAGAAGTAGAAAGCCTGAGTGCTCTTGATGTGTTTATTCTTCAGCTCTAAGAATGTGCATCCTTGAAGGGACTCTGGTTGATTATGCAATTGTATCACAAAGTATTACAAGGAAAGGATGTATAAACCTGCATTTATCTGGGAGAAATAAAAGATTATTGTACTAAGAGCTCAAATCTTCTCAGATATTTTGGGTTTTTTCCCCTTCCCCAAGCAGTTCAAGTTCTATAGGACCTAACCTCTGATTTTTATCCCTTTTCCACTACTGCGTATTTCTCCCTTACTAAGAACAAATCATGAGAAGAAGCTATTTTGAAAATGGCTTGGACACGTTTTAACCAACAAATCCAGTGTAATCAGCAGGCTCAGATTCCCAAAGTTGAAGGTTTATTTTAGAGCAGCATGCCATGTTTAATCAGTTGTACTAATGCTGCACAGTACTATCTGCTTTGACAAGAATATGTTGATCATATTACAGAATGATTACTGCTAATGGAGATCTTTTAGACAAGATTAGATTTTGCTTCTGTCCAGATGCCTCAAAGAACATTATTAGTTTTTGGTGTCATATTTTTGTAATATTAATATGATCAGCTTATGGGCTTGCTCATATGCTATAACTGCAGCAATTTATCTGACAGTTCAGCTGTCAGGACCGTGCAGCATCGAACCCAGTGAGCACTGCTGCAGTCTGGATCAAATTAGGCACTGCCCACACAATCTTATCAGAGCTGTGAGGTGACCAATGAATATTCTGATGAGCCCCCCACCTCTGAGGTTCAGAAATTTGCATTGTGCAGCTCAATAGCTGTTTCCAAGAAAGCTGATTACTTCATGGAAATATCCCTAACCGTGAATCTGCATGCTTTTAAAGGAATGTAGGTTGTTTTTTTCCCCACATAAATCAGCAAAATGGGATGCAGAGCTGTGCTGCTTTCACAGCTAATTAATGTGGCACTGTAGCCTATTGGTATAACAGCTGTGGTGATAGTAAGTTTTCTGTATACATCCCAAAAGGATAAATTACTTGAATATAAAACACTTTTCTGTCCTTCTTTCAAAGTTACTGAAGCTGTTCAAGGGCCTTACATGACCTGCATTTACTGGTTAGCCAAAAAAATAATTATAGAATCTGAGAAGTGTAAAGATTAGTTTTAATACATTTTGACTAGAGAGCCTTACAATAGCAACTTAGCAATACTATTGCCCTTAAGTTCAATACATACTGATATGCACTCTGATGGCATGCTTCATCCCTTTTGATAATATGCCTTTAAAAACAATGTCCTTTAGGGTCCAATGGACCATGAAATAGTCTCTACAAAAGTACCAGTGGTGCCAATGCTGAGACAAACATTCATTTTGGCTGTCAGCTTTAAGGACTGCAGAAGAAATGAAGCACATTTATTATATACTGATGTATTCTGACTAGATAATCCTTTTCAGTTGTAGGCACTATAAAGACAAGTGCAGATTACTGTGGGGGAACGTTTAAAAAAAATTGGGATGGGCTGAAACAGTTGAGCTTCCAATTTCACAGTTGGATAATTTGCCTTATAAACTTGTATTTAAAGGAAAAGTTTTCCTGGCAATGAAGTACGCTAAATAATCAATCTGTAATTTGAAAATGAGCAAGCTGGAGATACTTACACAGAAATTGTATCCACTAATGCTACATTTATTAATTAATGTTGGAATTTGCTTTTCCATGGTGCTGGCATTGTCAGGGCTTTTTCTTAGATAACCATTGTCATTGCAATTCTGCAAAATTTTATTCCTTTGTTACCAGTTAATGGCATTCTGATGGTGTCCTTATTTTTGTACAGACAAAGCAACTCACCCTGAACACCAACGGGACCTCAGGATTCAGAACAAGATACTTAAATCATAGTATTGTCAAGAGTCAGTATTGGCATCAGCACTATTTAAAAAAATTGTCAGTGACACTGCCAGTGGGACTGAGGGCAACTCAGCAAGTTTGATGCAAACACTGAGCAGTGTGGTGGGGTGTGCTGAGGTGTGTGCTGGGCTGTGCTGTGATCAACGTGCTGGGGGGTGATGCCTTAAGTTTAAGCTTTTATGTTTTTCAGATCTTATACTGCATTAGTGTACAACTCTGAGTGTTGGTAAGATCTCTTCACATTTTGGCAGACAAAACAATCCTTCCAGGCCTGAGAATCAAGGACACCCTCTGCCTCAGGCCCTGAAAAGTATAAACAGAAGTGAATCAGGGTGGGGAGCAAACTGGGGGAATGTGACTGCATTACCTGAAGCTGTAATTGCAGAATTAACCTCTGATGTGCAAATAGACCAAACTTATATTTGTGTGAAAAACTCATGACCCCCATCCATCTTGGGTGAAGCCTCTGCAAGGCTTTTGCACTGCCCAGGGTGTGTCTGTTGAAGGCCTTTAATAAATATCCCCTTTATTCTCTAATTGTCTAGCCTCTGTTCTAGGTAGGCTTTCCAGGCATCAGGGGAAGGAGAGATTTGCGTTATTCAGCCTGGAGAAGTGAAGTCTCTGAGGAAACCCTAGAACACCATCCAGCACCTAAAGGGGACAAAAAAAAAAACTGTAGAGGGGACTTTTTGAAAGGGCAGGTAGTGACAGAACAAGGGGTAATGGCCTTAAACTGAAAGTGGGTCGGTTTAGATAAGATATTAGGAAGAAATTATTCAGTGTGAGGGTGGTGAGGCCCTGGCACACATTGCCCAGAGAAGCTGTGGCTGCCCCATCCTTGAAAATGTCAAGGCCAGGTTAAAGGGTCTGAGCAACCTGGTCTGGTGGAAGGTGTCCCAGCCCATGGCAGGGCAACTGGAACAAGGTGACCTTTAAGCTCCCTTCCTACCCAAACCATTCTATGTATCTATTACTTTGGTGCATTTTTCAATGCATAAACTTAATTATTCTTATTTTAAAGCTGGAAGTAGGATGCAGAAAAACTGAAGGGGTTCTTTTTTCATTATGTGGTGAATGAAAGGCGAAACTCTTACCTGTCTCCTGGCTACCAGCAGTTGACCTCAGCCTGCTGATCCTGTGCTATCAGGTCTTCAGGAAAGCAATCAGTCAGATGCAATTCTTCTGAAAGAAAGAGCAAAACCATTAACTAGAATCTTTCTTTTAAATGTTCCTTTTAAAAAAGGCTGTCAAAGACCAAATCAAATGCATTGAAAATTAGCAAAGCAGCCTAGGAAACCAAGAAGCAATGGAACTGCACATGATAACAACACAACACCTACTCTGTTGCACCCTGTCTTGCTAAGAACACAATTCTCCAAAATTCAGAGCTGGGAAAATGCCTAAGTACAAACCAAGAAAGAAATCACCTCTACGAAGATTCATGAACCTATAATTATGGGATACTGGCACACAAGGAAATTATTCAACAGATCCAGACTTCAGAGCTATAAATGTTAATGGATGTTATTAGATACACTGTTCAGGCACTTAAACCAGCTCAAGTTCTGTTATGTGAACTTCTGTAAATTTTTTTTTCATTTAGAAGAAACAGTTTATACAAGTTTCTTTAACTCAAAGTTTAAAAATACAGATACTTTGTCAATTTATGAAATTTTGATAATGTTTAGATTTATTGCCTCTCTTGCCTGCTTTTATAACATGTCATGACAAAAACACAGTTCCTGGAATAGCTAATTAACTACATAACATATATGACAGTCATAAGCCCAAACATTTTTTTTAAAGAGCTTTGTTTAACTATTGAATGTTCTGTGTTTGAGGGAGAGTGGAATTGTCTAGAGACAGACTGCAGACTTCTGTAGCAGCACAGTCTCAATGCATGGTGAAAAGCACATCATTTTCTGACTTCTCTGCCAACACATGCCCCAGCCAAGGCAACACTCACTGCTGAAGAGCTGCCTGGATCATGTTTCATTCTGCTGGCAGGACACTTTTCAGAATATGCAGTGTACTGCAGCACTTATCTAATGTATTACTGTTGTCTTTATGCACTCTGAGCTCACACATGATACTTAAGTGGGAAGAACTGAATGTCATTCATCTACATACTGAATAATGCATTCAGAAGCTAAAATTTCTTCCCCTTTCCTCAATGCAGAGTTCAGTTACCACCTGCCATCCTACTTCAAAATTAAACTGATGCACTGATCTTCCATTGGTGCTAATATTATTTAGATAATAGATTTGGGTTGGGTTTAATCAAACTTCTAGACAAGATCTTCATAAAGAGTTTGGGTAGGAGTGATTCCTTTGAACCCCACTAGAAGCCTAAGAAAATGCATTTTACCTTCAAAAAATATTAAAGGCAGTTTCTATAAGCAAAGTTTGGATGCTGAACTACAAACACATTAGTCACTATAGTTCTGTGTAGAAGGATGCTTGTACCTTCTGGGGCTTTGGCCTGCAAAGTTAATAGACAAGGAAATCAGTTACTTTGCCATATTATTCTCCAAAGCTTATGATGTATTTTGGCAATGTGCAAGGCATAAATATCACAAAAGAGATTGATCCACATTATTTTAATCTCTACCAAAGCAGATAGTATTAGAAAAAAGTCAATATTATGACAGGCAACTTAAAACTTTTAGACTTAAAAGAAATATAAATCTCCTGACTGTATACTCTCACAGTTTCATAACACTCACTTGGCAACAGCAGCAAATCTATCTGAGATTGTTACTATGACTGCACTGAAATAATCAACCCTTTTATAGTACAGAAACTTTACTCCAAATTTGCTTACTAAATTTATTAAAACTCCCTTTGTAATTAGGAGGTGGTATCAAAGAAAATAATGGGAAATTTTAGGCTAAGGTCTGGCCATTCCATGTAACACTGAGTAGTGCCCAGTGCAAGCATTTGTAAAATGAACTCTTAGTGTGGTGTGAAGAGGAACACACTCAGAGAAAACAATCTTCTTGGAGTACTCATAAACAAAATTTCTACTCTTGTTTCCTACCCAAATGTATTAGTGAAAAAACCACACTGAAAATTGACAAATTATCTTGTTCTGTTAACATTTTTTCAAAGTTTTGACTCCTTAGGCACTGAATTTAGTTAAATATTATTTTGAAATGTCACAGCAAAAGGAAAACTTTAAACATATGGTTTAAGAATGTCAAAACAAAATCTATTTTATTTTCTGTTGTCAAAACAAAATCTATTTTATTTTCTGTTACTGAACACTATTCTTACTTTGGTTAGTATCAGCCTCAAAAGGCATTGAAATGATTTTGAGTATGATGCCTGAAATGGAGTTTTGAGAAAAACTTTAGCTTCACTAACTATTTAAATAAATCTACTTAGCCAGTCTGTTTTTCTGTATTGCATGTTCTCTCAGCCAGGAAAATCTCCACGATGTTTATTTTCTGTCCCACTCTGTGCATGTCATGAAGCATATGTTGTAGGAGACTGCATCTCAGACTGACAGCTGCTCTGCTCTTCCAGTTCTCTGTCACAAAGGAAGATTGCTGCCATTTAAGCAAAGAAATTCTTCAGTAATATGTTTGGACACTTGCCTTTAGAACTTAACCATTATAAACTCTGGGGTTCAGTTTGCCTGAAATCAGCATTCTGATTTCCTAATAGGCTTCTCTGTCAACTTTTATGGAGGTAAAAAATTCTAATCCATATTAATCTCAATTCTTCTGGGAAACTGTATCCTATGCCACTCAATTTATAAATTAATTCCTTTCATTCATTTTATTGGCAGTCCTCTGGCAAAGCTGGATCTGCAGAGAACACACTCTGTTGGAACACATATGAATATGATCAGATTCTTTACTTGACATCACACAGCCCATTCAGGGGGAATTCTTTATGAACCATTTCTTTCTCACCAGAACTGCAGAAAGGGCTGGGACAGAGCAGGGAATCTTATAGGTGAGCTATTGACAGCTCTCTATACAGGTTCATCTTACTTAATATTCATATGAACTCTGAATTGCAGGTGTTATGGTGTTGTGATTGCAGCAATTAAAACAATTAGGGTTGGAAGAGGTATCATTAAGTTATTAAAATACATTGTGTTTGTTATTTGCAGAACACAGGGCTTTTTGACAAGGTGAAAGAAGCAAGAGGGTAACACTGTGAAACATTAAAGTGACCAATCAGATCAGAAGTCAGAAAGATGCCTCTTAGGAGAACTGTAAAGTTATTACCATAGAAACCAGCTTAGAAACTTGTGGGGGTTTTCCTTTATTTTATTTATTTTTAAATTGTTTTTGTGAGTGTATTACATTACAACCACTCCCTTAGGCGTTTGTATCAGTCACAACAAATGTATTGCAAATTAAACAAAGCATTCTCTTTAATAAGCCAAGATCATCCTGACATTTCCTAGACTGGGAATGTAACCCAAAGAATTCAAACACAAGTGGTTATCAGAAACAATCAGGTAAAACAAAGTGCTGAAATGTGGCTTTTTCTCTGCTATGACGTGATAACAGACATGGTTTCCAATAATTAAGGGACAAAAGAAAAAGCATTCCTGCATTTCCTGTTTCACACAGATTGGTAGATATTGGCATCAATATGACAAACGAGGAAGAAGATCATTGCTGAACATCTCAGCAATGACCAGCACACAATTAGTCTAATTAGTGCCTAATTTGTTCAGTGATCTTAAGTTCTCTCCTCTGGAAGCTGTATTAGCTTTCCAACATCTAGGTTGTAAGACTATAATCCTGCTTTATTTTTTTAATTATTACTCCTTTTTGTTACCCTGTTTGCATTCTCCTGTGGTGTTCCAAGCAAATTTTTTGCTACAGGTTGGAAATTGCCATCAGTAACCACTGTTTTTCTGTCCATGCACTGCACATCTGGAAATACATTCTCCATGCTTGTGCTGGCAATGAAACAAATTGGAAGCAGACATAACATTTCTGCCAAGTTTTCTTGAGAAGAGTTATGCAAATATATATGGGTGACAATGAAGGGAGTTCAGAAAACCTTAGTTTGCACAGCTAACTGAAATACAGATTGATTATTTAATTGTTTTTTTTTGGGTCCTGGACTGTCCTGAACATTCAGTGTATTCAGCCACCTCACTGCATCAACAATGAACTAAAAACTATGAAATTATAGATCGTTTATAGAAGCAAATACATTAATTTATCAACATTTTCCTTTTGGTACCAAAAAGGAGATAACAGTATTTTGAATAAAGGCAAAACAAATAAGGTAGATAAGATTGTTTAAATTGTTCTCCTTAGGCTACAATTCTTTGATATTTACTTTCTTCATAAATGGCTCTAAAGTACACAGAGGATTTTTTCCAGGCTTCAGACTGACACAAAAACCTGCCTGTCTTTGCAGCAGACTAACCTCAGATTTTAGAATGCATTAGATGAACTCATGTTTTCCAAAGATTAAGCTAATACTTGTGAAAATTATTTTTAAAGAGATCAAATTGATCTATAATTTTGTCCATGTTATACAATGGATTTTTATTAAAAACAGTAAGACTATAATAAATGAAGCTTCAAACTGGAAGAAGAAAGCCAGTGATTTGAAAACTAGGAAACAGTTTGGTTTGCAAATCAATTCTTCTCCTGCTGAAATACAAGGTCCTGTCATTGCATTCACTGAAAATAGGATTCTACTGCTTATTTGGGAATAACATTGTGAGATTACTATGAATTATAGAGAAAGAAAAACTACTTGGGAGAGATTATTAACTTTCATTCATGTGTGTATACATATGTATCTAATACATATGTATACATGTAATGAATATATAGACAAGATTTATTTACGTGATAATATGAAGGCATAAACAAACATTTGAATGGACAGAAACAGAAAGAAACCAATTATGGTATATTAGGTCTTGAAACTGATTCTATTCTGGGTTGGGTTTTTGACAGAGTTACTGACACTGATTATTTCTGACTCAAAAGGTGGGACCTCCTCTGTGTCCTTTTCCTGCTGGTCATGCTGCATAACTATTGCTACAATAGTGGTATGGAACCTAATAATTTATAAACAGTGAAGTTTTCTAAAGGAGTACAAGTTTCATGTTTATATTACATATTTCTTTGCTGGCTAGTTTCAGGCTATGAGTACTTGCCTTTTTACAGTAATGTTCATCATTTGACAGCTTCAAAAACTGACATTTCTTGCAAATAAAGCAAAAGGGTTTTGGCTATTGATGTCAAATGATACAACTGCTCTCATGATTAGCACAGACTTTCAGCCCTGTTGCCTGTCAAAAATGCAAGTACTTTTCCTTATACTGCCACATTAAAAACTCCTCTGTACATTACAATGCAGCCCAAACCCAAGCCAATCAGAAATGATCACAGTTCAGTGGAAGAATCAATGTGATGTGGGAAAGAAATTCCATGTTGGAATTTCAACCATTCTTTGATAGGAGCAATGAAAACTTCTGTAATTCAGAAGTAGTTCAAAAATATTTCCTCCTTTCACATACTTAGGATACTGGAACAAAATACTGTATTTCCTTCCCCAGAAGCATCTGACATTTTAGTTGAATGTCTTGGGGTGGACTACAACTGATGTATCTGTGGGACAAGAGGGACCCTAAATGCCTCTCAAGTGTATAAAACATCACAAACTTCTAAAGCAAGAGTAAAATAAGGACCTGGTATCTCATGAACCTCTCAGTCCAGTAAACAAAGTTTTGTGGCTGTCCCAAAATTCTTCCCTCAGCCAAACACATGGCAAAGGAACATCTGACATGCCAGCTGATAGACTGAAACTGCTCTGAGATGACAGGGAAAATCGGTATTTTACACCTACTGCCCATGCTATCACATACTCAGCCGAGTGTATTTTGTGAAACTGGAATGTGCTAATAAAAAAAAGTGTTTGCAGACTGTAGCAATTTCTGAGGACCTCAAGAACACACTGTCAAGACAGCATGTATGAAGAAATATGACCATGATAATGAAAGATCCAAAGCAGAAAATGACGTCCTTTCAGCTACTGGAAAACACTTTCTCCTTTAGAAGATGAATCAATTTTCAATTTAGGTTGGGTTGGTTTTTTTTTCAGTACAGTGTCTGAGTATGCAATATTGAATAATGCTAGAATAAAAAATTGTGTCTGAAAAGAATTAAATGGTCTCCTTTTACCTTGAGGTGTAATTTTCTACTGAATTGAGGTTCTTAAGATAAACTTTAATCTCTCAACTCTTTATTTGTCATTGACAAGGAGAAGCAAAGAAAGAACAATAAATCCCTCTTTGTAGATTTAGGATAAAATGAAACTACTCCAGCATTTACCTTACACATCCAAAGAGGAACTTCAGCTCCTTAGGACCCATTTGCAGGACCTCTCCCCCTTACTTATCATGCATTTGTCTAAAATTAATTTTTAGGCTAGCTTAGAAAAATGCTTCCCACATGAAAGATTTTAGAAAAACCTTGTCTAGATTGTACAAGGAGCTCTAACAGCCTTTTCCCTCATTATCTGATATAGTGTTAAAAATAATGAATATGTTTCAGAGGTACTTGGGTGGGTATTTACAAAGGCAAATCTGCACTGTAGCTTGTAAATGCATGTTTGCCTCATGCAGAGGGCAGACAGAGTCCATAAGCATCCCCTGGTTGTTAGGCTGTGAATAGCCTAACATTGAGTGTCTGGATACTCGTGGTTTCCATTGTAAAAACACCTCACAGTCATTACAGTTCTTGCCCATCAGGCAGAACATCACCCTCAGCTTGGAGGCAAGGAAATGGAGCCTGAGATTACATGTGATTTACTCAAGGTCAAAGAGGATATCTGCATTAATGTTTGAACCCAAGTGTTTTGATCCCTAAAATCCAACTGATTCAACCATTATACTATCCTTTATCTATGCAGGCTATAAAGTTGAACATATCCCCATGGTGCTTTCTGAATTAGAGTGAGAACCCTCAATGTCTTGCATGCACATATGTTGCAGGACAAAATTCTAAGGAAAGTTGTTTGATGAGAATGAATATTTAAATGTGCACTCAGGCACATCAAATGTTATTCTTTACATACAAAACAAAACCCCTCAAAAAAAAAAAAACCAACAAAAAACCAAAAACAAAACCAAACCAAAACAAAACCCAAAAAAAACAAACAAAAAAACCAAACCAAACCAAAACAAACAAACAAACAAACAAGCAGAAAACAAAACAAAACCAAAAAAAAAAAGAACAAAAAAACCCCTTAAAAAAATAGACTCTCCATACTCAACAGACTCTTAGGTATAAAACTCCATCCAATTCTGTGGGTTTGGGTCAGGGACTGGCTGGATTCTGGAAGGAGAATTACAACTCTGCTGATAATTAAAGCAAACACCACTAGCACTATTTCACAATGTCCTTGTGATCTATCCAATTTTATCAAGCCTGTGAATTTCTTTCTTATTAGTTTGAGAGGAATCAGGACCTTTAGGGAAACCTAGGGTTTTTTACAGTGTATTTAGCTACACCTCTGTCTTCAATTCTTTCTCAGTTCCCTCAGTTTTCCTTGCCGTTTTAGCAAAAAGGATAATTTTCCTTTCTCAGTACTTTACTGGCAAGCCAACCCTTGGATAGTTTCTCTATAAATTTGCCCAGATTATACAAAGATGTTTTACTTTCCTGGACTTTGTGACCAGATTCTTATTTTTACTGATATTTTCCATCACCAGGTATCATGGAAAAGACGTAAGGCTGAAGAAGGCACTCACTTTGCCTTTGTGGAAAACCTTAAATACGCCCATGATGCCTCTGGCTTGAACCTCAGAACTCCGTTGTAGGACTGGTAATGTTTTCCCCTCCCTTGAAGGAACTTGAGGCAGATTCCTTCCAGCCCAGCACTGCTGCCAGAGCGGGGAGCAGGATGTTGCAGCAGACTGTCCTCCAGTGGAGAGGACCTGAACTGACAGCCCTGGATTCTGCTCGGTGAAACTTTTCTGACCAATGTGCAGACCCCAAGCTTTCACGGCACAAACCTGTGCATTTAATTCTGTATCTCATTCTATTCCTCTGCAGACTGCCAAACTGAAAGGGCCTGCAGTAGGTGGATCACTGACAGAGTTGCAGGGACCATTTAATTAAATGGTGCCCATTAGGGCAGAGTTCAGGAGCCTGAAACTCCACAGCTGGATTTTCATTACACAGAAACATGGAAGATGTCAATTAATTGGCATCTCTATTGCCAATGAATAAATTTAATGAAAAAATTTATACATCTTTAAAAGTATGTGTTTAAGTCTTCTTTTGTTAACTGTAAAAAAAAAATCTATACTATCTTTCAGGCTAAGTCCAGGCACCTTCTCAGTCCATTTGATCTTCTCAGAAACAGAGGCAAGCATGGAGATTTTAACACTGTAATTGGTGTTGCCCTATAAAAGCACCTGAGACCTACCCTTTTAATTTAGATATCCTTTTTGCACATTGATAATTATTTCCAATAATTTCATTCCATTAGAAAGAGTTTGTTCCTTATTTAATTTTTACTCTAGCACATGACAGGACAAGAGGGATCTTTGCCAATTTAATGAATATTTCTTATCTTGAATTCCAACAAATTACCAATGCATGTAAAAGTCTCAGCCTGGCTTCTAACAAACACAGAAGTCACAAAGCCATTGTACAGGGAAGAAAAGGAGACTGTGAGGCAGGTGCTCCATAAGGGATGTCAAATGTCTGTATAGAGCACAAAGCATAATATGTTATGCTAATAATAATATGTTAAGATCAAGAACACTGCCTTCAAATAATCAGCCAACTCCAAAACTGAAAAGGTCATCAGTTAGAAACATTGCAAGTGTTTTATCATCATTCTGTGATAAAGAAGTGGGAAAGAACTACTTCAGGAATTGTGTTAAAACCATCACTCAATCTATAACAAAAACTCTTGATGCAGTTATGTGTCATTAGTGGCAATTAGTGAGAGGTTAAATACTGCATGGTACAGTCATATTGTGCATTAATTGGAAACCATTCATGAGAAAGAAAATTGTTGTGAAATTAGGTTAGTATTTCAGAATAACTAGTCTTGGAAAAGAAGAGGTCCTTGATAGGACTCCTTGAAAAGAAGAGGTGTATTTTTGGTGATTTTATTTCTTTTTTACCACTCTAATTTTACATTTTGTATGTTCAAGTTTGCAGAATGGAGTGGAAGCAGACTTGCAAGAATGAGGCACACCAGTGATTAGGGGAGAAAAGGAAGGGCAATTCACTCTGAGACAAGTGGATGGGTGACCAGAGTAAGACTCTGAAATACTCAGTTGGGATCTGGCTCATGACAGTCTTCAAGCAGATGCCTTTTATTGCCCTCAAGCAGACACCTTTTATTTCCTTTCTGTACCTATAAAGGAAAGTAGGTAGTAAAAATAATCTGAAAAAAGATGCTGATGACTGTGCACATACCTAAACAGGTATTGCAAGCAGAAAATGCCTGTAAATGTACTTCAGAGGATCGTTCGTTTTGATCAGAGAACTGTGTGATGTGAGAAGTGTAGCCCCTGAGACAGGGGAGAGCTGCAGAGCTTAGCAGACTGATGCAGTGATGTCCTGCAGCCTGTCTGCCAGGGCACTGCAGTGCAGAGCAGACTGACTGGCACAGCTGAGTCAATCCCTGCACAAAGACACCAGAACAGTCCTCATGGATCTGATAAAGGTATCTCCAGCCCAGCACTTTGGTCCAAATGTTGGCCAAGGAGTGGATATTTGTGAAACAAATAGCAATATTTTTCACAGAATGCCATTCCACAAGTGTGAACTGAAGATTCCTAAACTGAATGATGAGCAAATCCCACCTGTTCCAGACCTAACAAGGCTGTTGTCACTGTTCCTTGCTGAAAAAAGGAGTGCAGGGCTATTAGCCCAAGATGAACCTACCGTGGACCTAAGCTTAGCCCAGGATGTTGCCCCAACACTTGGGAAGTTCACCTTAACAGTACCAAAGTCTCACAGAAGTAATTCAGCTCTGATGTAACTGGCATGGCAATAATCTCAACGTGTCACATCCTAGCTCCTAAAACAGGGCCAATACTAATACTGTACCCAACTGATATGAGGTCCCTCAATGTCAGAAACTACAAAGAAATTAGGGAAATTTGATTTTTATTGTTTTAGCAGCATAAAAAAAAGCAAATAATCCTTTAAGAAGGTTATAACATTCAAGTGATGAATCATGTAATGGACTTGCTTCACCTACATTCCATCTGCTGATCTGCCTCCCTTTGCAGCTTGGAATAGGTTGTGCCAGAATACCTCAAAAAGAGAAACAAACAAACCTCCCCCCCAGCTGTCATCAGCTGAGAGAGGATTTTGTATGTTGGACTCCTTGTTTAGAATTTCCCCACCAGTGTGCCTGTGCTGCAAGAACAACTACTTTACATTTTGTGGCAATATTGAAGACTGCAAAATTAGAAAGGTGCCCCGTCCCCCAAAAACATTTTATGTGTCACATGAGGAAGACACATCTTACTGCATGGCTAATAATGTGCTAAAGGTTCTGTCATTCATGAGTAATTTGGTTATCAAAACCGAAAGGTCATAAGATATTTGCTGGTTTCACGTATAACTTGTGCCGGCTATATATAAATGTAGATGTATGCACAAAATGAGGAAATTTACAGGTTATGCCCTGTATGACAAGTTTTCTTTTTTAGGGTAGTCTGAATACAACTCTCTGGTAGAGCTTATTCAAGCAATGTGAGTGGGATCCTAGGCTGGAATACAGAAAACTACATTTGTATAAATTCCTTGGCTCCCCTGATTGTGTGCTGGAAATTTAAGGCAGGGTGCTGGAAATTTCTTGGGTTGCTGAACCAAACAGCCATATCTGGAGAAGTGGTTCCCAGGTGTTCTGTCAGCTGAGAGGCAGAGGTTCTTTCCTATTCCTCACTCACTAACTCCTGCTCCTCTCTCTCCCATGCAGACCAGGCACAGGTGCCCTCTGACTCCTTTCCCCTTGCAGCAGCAGCTCTGAGTGTGCCCACACCAAGAGGACAGTGACACTCAGAGCCTTGGCATGACCAGCGAGGCCCCTTCAATGTTAATTAGTGAGCAAAAATGCACCAAAGGACATTCAACCCATGGCAGTCCCCAAAGGCAGCTGAACTGGAGAGGCTTCTCAGCAACTGCTTTGCTTTTTCTCTCAACTGGTTTTATTATTATCAAAGGTGGGGATTTAGTTGAAGATCTTTACAAAAAGCCCAACCAAACCATCCCTCAGAGATTAAAATGTATGAGCCAGTTTAAGAACATTTTATACTGATATATATATATATATGTGACCTACAAGTGTGTTACTTGCACAAACCTCGTGTCATCCCTGATCTAAGACATTAGGAAGAAGTTTTTCAGACTTTTGAAATTCTCCAAGATCTCTGTTGAGAATTCCTCTTGTTCCCTATTAGTTTACAACTGCATTAAATGCTGCTACTATTTAGGTCATTTGAAAAAACACACATATTATCTTTTAAATAAATTATATATTAATTTGTCTTTGTGACTTCTGTTGGGTTTGTAAGGTTTTCATCATTTGTGTTCGCAAACTCTGAATTTGAAGCTATTCACTAATTTATTATAATGTTATTTTCAAGTTTCAAAATTTTGTGTATTTTCTTCAGACTTGATGATATCAAGCACTACCACCTTTACACCAGTTGCTGAACCTCTTTGCCATCCATATCCTGCCAAATATAAAAGAGGTGGATAAACATGGGAGATGAAAATGAAATGGGAACAGATGGGCCCATCTGCAATTATACCTCTGAAAAGACTGAAAGCCTCACCGAGATTTATAAACCTTCTGGAGTCCAGACATTTGGTGCTCTCATAAAATGATCCTGAAAGTGTTTTAAATAAGTAATTGAAAATAACAATTTTATGTGGAATAAAGGAAATTTCCCAAATCAGCACTGTACCAACAAAGAGAAAACAATTAAGAGCTCAAAAGCTTTTGCAAGTGTACATGACTTGAGTAAGAAAATGGAAGATTCCAGGAAAGGTGCTCTTCCCCCTAAGATTTCAGTCAAGCAAAATAGAAATTTCTTAAATAAATGTGATAAGATGGCTTGACTAACAATGATTCTGATCTGGCTGATCAGGTCTGTCCTTAGGATGTGTCAGTTATCAGTTTTTCTCTATAAGGTTCATAACTTTTATTGGTCTGGTAAAAATTGCTCCATCGAATCTGTGAGGCTCTTCCCTTTTTGGACTAAATAAAGCTGAGGAAATATTCTGCCATCCTCCTCCTCCTCTGCTTCTCCCATTAAGTCTTGGTTTTGCTTCTGGACGTGTTAAAGAAGCAGTAATACATGAGGTGGTTTTGTGCCTACAAAGATACACCTGCTTATCTGTTATATGCTCAACCCTTAGTGAGGGTGAAACTAGAGTTAATGGCATTAACAATTCAGGGAATATTTCCAGCTTGTCTCCACTTTCAGCAAAGTTCAGGGCACTGATTTTCTGTAGACTGCTCAGTTGTAGTGGTTTCTTTCTGAAATGTCCCTTTTTCTCAGTAGTTTGTCAAACAGCCTAGACAAGGATGACTTCAGCTTGTAAAGTGTTGGCCATGAAATAAGAACAGAAGTATTAAATAATATAATTTGTGTAAACTGAATTAAAAATAACAAGCTCTAGCTCTATGAAATTTCATACAGCAAGGACTGATATCCCCAAGGCAGTCATGGGTAATGGTTTGATTCACAAAAATCCGAGTCAAGTTGCTAGAAATCCAAAAAGAAAATTAAAGCCCTTGCCTTTGAACACCATGAGCTGAAGCAGTTGAACTGAAAAAATTCCAGAAAATTTCATCAGCTGGCTTCTAAACTGTGTGAGATGTAAGAGATGCTGAAAATGGAATTGCTCCAAGGACAGAGGTCAGAAAACATCCAAGCAATAGGCTTGAAATACTTTCAAGCAATACAAAAAAAAAGTATTTTGAGAAGGAAATTTTCTAGGAAATATGACTAAAAAACACTGCCACACCAGCTGCCAATAAACGGTAACAGAGACCACTTGTTTACACAGTAATAACATTTGCAGCAACATATTTTTATGTTTTTCCCAGCATTAACCAAAGTTTTGACCTCAAAGTCATTGAAAAACCTTGAGAGACTTTGTATGGAAAAGAAAAAGAAAAAACAGGACCCAAACCTCAGCACCAGCAAGGGAAAATGAGAGAAGGAACTACCCTGCTGTGAAACAATGACTTATATCCAATTTCTCCAAAACTGCTTTTTCATTCAGCCATGGAAAGAACTTTTCAGGCTAAAAAAACCAAATTAACTTAGCCTGCAAGAAATAGCATTTAAAAGAGAGAGAAAAGGTTACAGGTTTTCACAAGTCAGCTTCTAAACCTTGTTCTGAGAGACAGAATTAATACAAGTGCATTGTTTTGCTTTGTTGTTTCCCATTAAGTTATGGGTGGAGAGGACTGGGTTTCCTAAAAACAACTTGAAAGAAAGTCCAGGATTAGCAGTATGCAGTGGTTTTGAAAGGCTGTGTTCAACAGACTTCTGGGATAAGAATTTCACAGAAATTTATAAAATAATACAAGAACTGAGAATCAAGAAAACCCCGTAAATAATCATTATTTGTTTCTCCTCATCTGTTTTAATTCTGTAAATAGAATTCTAACATAATTGCCTCAGGCTTAGTGTTCAAGCTGCAAGCTGGGTTCCATTTCAAGGTGTTCTCAGACAAACAGCAAAGCTTCCAAATCAACAAAAGAAGCACAACATCAAATGCCACACAATCCTTTTTTTCCTGAATGCAAACCAGAGCAACTTGAATCCATTGTGACATGGTGAAAATAAACCCCACCATTTTGGTCGGAAACCAATTTCTGTATTTTTGCTGCTGTTTAAAGCCAGATATAAGTAAAGACAGGAAAGTCTCTTTCCAGCAAACTGATTTGTTGTGACAATTTTCAAATTTCCTCTGCAATTATATGTTTATTATGGCCTTGTTTTCTCTCCAGGTATTTTGGAAAAGGGACCAATGAATTTCATGTAATTTAAGTCTAAATATCCATCTCATAAAATATATGATTATTTGTGGAGAAAGAGTAGAATAAGGAGGTGACACAGCACAGGAAACTTAAAATCAAGTATTGTAATCTATTTTCATGATAATTTGGTCAATTTCTTGGAGAGAGATATTTGGATCTGAAAAGGTATAAAAGTACCAAGAGAGAAAGACTGAAAATTGAAGCTCCATCTAGAAAATGCTACATCTTCTTAACATGAAGAGATAAATATTTTTAGAATATTTTATAAAAAGGAATAGACTTTGCAGAACTTCAAATTTTTAATTCTTAATTTCTAGGCAGATGTCGTAACACTGATACTAGAAATATTTAACCTATAAATAATAAAAGACAGAGTCAGTGATAACAACAGACTCCAAAGGTTGAAACTGATGAATTTGTTGGGAGAAATAATTTTGGGATTAGGTCAGGGAAAAAATTGTAGTGCAAAATTGTAAAAAAATGTACCCACTTTATCTTGAATCAGGTGTAGATGTGAAAAATTACTTGTTTCTCTGGGCAACATTTTAAGCAAATATTTTGGTAGATACACAGAATTTGCAACCATTATTTTTGTCTCTGTTTTATGGAGTGATGAGGTTCCAAGTCTTGTTTTCTTTCCACTACTTCTGTCATCTTCTCAGTTGGTACAGATCTCCTTTCTTGCCCCCTTCACTTGTGCTTCTCAGGAGCAAAACTGCCAACCAGTTCACTAAATCCTTGCAAACGACGTTGTGATCCAAACATTTTTATTTCTATAATGTTGAATCATGCAGGGAGCCTTCCGTGCAGCATTTATTTGCAGCAAGGAAAATGTTATAAAGTTGCCCAGCTATTTGAGCTCTGAGGTCATTCAAAGCACAGTGGAATTAAAATTACTCTCTGCCACAAAATCCCTCAGTAACTGAGGTATGGAAAAAGGGAGAGGAAATTGAAAAGATGGAAATGCAAGGGGTATTTAGGGCTGAGGTTATCACCTCAATTACACAGAAGAGTAAAACAAAATGAACGTAGATAGGTAAGGTCAAAATGCAGTTTGATATTTCTGTGCAGATTAAAGGACAAAGAAAAAGGATTTATTTGAATTTTTTCCCTTCCAATTCTCCATAAAGCATTCTCTCTCATTCAACTAAGCAGACAGTATAGGTTTAGCAACTGGAAGTATAGGGATATATATAAAAGCTGTTCAAGGTGCTACAACTTCCCTGCCACCAGCAGTGCCTCTACACAGCCTGCAGGGAACATAAATTTTCTCTTAAACACACACACACCCACACACACCCACCCACACACCCACACACACACACACCCTGCATATTACATTTATAAACCTCATTTTAATTGCATTTTTCCATGCAACTTTTCCCTACACAGAAGGTAAAAGCACTTAGGAGATCAAGGAAGACTGGTGGAGGATCAGAAAGGACTGGAAAGGTTCTGCTTCTCCTCCCATTTGCATGAGCTCTGCCTGGATAAAAAGAAGGGTTTTGTACCACACCACTTGAACGACCACAGTGTTCTCTCATGGGGACCACTGACACCCTTCCATGTGATGCCATGAACCAGGGAGTAACAGAGGATTTCCTCCTTTCTCACATCAGTCAGTGCACTTCCCACCAGTTTGCCCTCTTTCTTAAAGTAAAAACAACCCTGATTTTCTCATCTTTTCTTTTTGCAGAACATGTGTCCTTTAACTCAGGAAAGGAAAGGAGAAGGTTATCTTCTGAGCCTGTCATACAACAGGCCAGCCTGTCTAACTTACAAGGTCAGAAGATTCAAAAAGTGAGGTTTTTCTTCTCTTTTCAAACGAAACGGAGTGATAAGTGCTTTCTTGATTAAACCAGTGGATAAGAACAGTGGATAAGAGCATCTATTGTTATTCTTTCCTCTCCTTTCATTTCTTCCTTTGGCTGCAAGAGATAAGAATGGAGAACTTTTAGCCTGGCATTGATCCAAGCTTTGAAAGGACTTGCTGATTATGGATAATGTTCTTATTCAAATGAGCAGTCCCCTTGAAGCAAATACTAATGTTGCCTGGCTGTAACGAACAGGATTTAATCTGATATTTTAAATGAATTTTTATCACGTGGAAGTATATTTATATATTCCAATCTCTAATCTGACTGGATTTTACCATTGACTTCTGCTAAAGAATAACCTACACCACATGAAGTCATTAAGTTTGATCACAGCTAAATATGTTTCCCTTAAATATATGCTTCCATGAAGAAATTATAAACAGTCACAGTAAAGAACAAGAAAATTAGGAATTTCAAGTGTCATATAAATTATGTTTTTATTTGTAGACTTATTAAAAATGTATACACTAAATAGAAATACTTTAAAATTCTCCCTCTAAATTGTCTCCTTTACAACAAAAAGTCCCAGCACATTTACAATTTCATATACACAAGTCATTTCATCATCTTTATTTCCTTTCTTTAAAGTTGTTAAATTCCAAAATAAGCCTTCTGGGATGGGAGAGACATCAGAAAAGTACAAGATATTCACAGGGTTGAAGAACAATATATTTATACAGAGATATAAGATTTGTTTATTCTTTACTCTTTCCCTAACAATTCCTAAAAGGTGATTTCTGGACACTCACCAAACACCGAGCTGATGCTTTTTACCACCACTATCTATAACAATCCCAAGGTCTTGCTCTTGACAATCAACAATCCCAGAGACCATAATTTCATATGTGGAGCTCAAGCTGTTTTCTTCCCTTGTGTCACTTTACATTTATCTACACTGAATTTCACTATTTTAGTGCCCAGTCACCAGTCTTAGGAAATCCTTCTGTAATTAATTTTGATCATTCTACCTTAAATCTCTAATAACAGTAAATATCACCACAGCACTGCTCATTGCAAGGTCACTGACAAACATGTTGAAATACTTGCTTTTTTCCCAGTATAGAAATTGGAAAAGGAGTCTGAATAATTTTCTCATTTCAATGATTATAAAAAGTTTCCCATACAAGTGAGATCCCATAATAAGCAGAATTAATTCTTTTGGGTAGTTTTAAAAGTTATCCTACAGTTATAATTCTTAAAGTCAGCCAAGGATTCAGAGGTGTCAGCCTGAAAACCACTTGAGTCCTTCAGTCAATGCCTGTGACTGTGGTTAGTCCTGGTCAGAGTCTGAAGGAAAGCCAGGACAGCAACAGCTCAAATGCCCATCCCTCTCCACAGCATCTCCAAAACTCACACATGGCTGAAGTTCAAAATTCTTAATGTGAGAACAAAACAAAGCAACCCCACTGGATATAAAGATATAAAAAGTATTTTATGCGATGACAGGTCGTACACCCTAAAGCTGAGTGAGGTTATGAATATAAAATATACCTAGTGTGAACTTCAAATCCTTTGCTAGAAGGTAAAAATGAGACAAAAATGGAGCTGATGACATTTCAGTCAGACGAGATGGGAATGGGATAGCAGCTTTGAAAGCTGAGAGATAACTCAAGGAATGTAGAAGAGTCAGTGGCCTGGTATAACAAAGTATTTCCAACACAGATTATTTTCAGACCTGAATCAGGCTTTGAAGATACAAAAATAACTACAAACCTTCCTTATCTTTCAGAGAAAACAATCCCTTCTTAGTCTGTGAGGCTGTGAATGCAGGTCTTTGCATTTCCTTTTATTGAAATTCATGGAATTCAAGGTGTATTTACAGTGATTTGGCAGGCTGGGGATAGAAGTCTCAGCACACATTAGTTCTGGAGCACCTCAGCTCAACATGCCCTTTGCTGAGCAGCTCAGTGGTGACTGTCCTGTGCATGCCATGCAAATGTGCCCTTGTCCCTCTCTCTTGACAGGAAACCTACCATGGAACAAATCTTGGAAGCAGCCTTGACCTTCCCAACAGTTCTTGCAAGCATCCCAACTACTCAAGAATTAGACTAAAATGTTTTTTCAGCACTATTGCCAGGACTTAGAATTTCAGCTAAAACCAGTGATTACCTGGTGGACATATCCATTTATATATACAGTGGTCAAATCAACTCTGCAAAAGTTACCAAGTAGCTCCTGTTATTCACTAAAATCACTTTGAAGGGGTGATCCTCAAATGAATATTTACATCTTCCACACCAGATGTCCAGAACTGGATCCATAACAAGCAATTCCTACAAATAACATGGCCACATGTCAGGTTTTGCTACTCTGAATTTTACTGCTCTTCTTTATTCTAAGAGAACATGCACCAATTCATACAACTGCTGCAAGAAATTTATCCATAACTTAAAACATAATTGAGCAGTAAGAATCTATTTCCCTGCTACTGACCTCAAAGTAAATTCTATCCATAACTGACCAGCATGCATCTCTGCTTGTAAACTCTAACAAAATATACACTTCATCTGCTTTCCTTTTCTTTTTGAGCAATTCCTTATAATAATTTGCCAGAGGGGAAAAACAAAGAAACAAAAATTGATGTTTTATGTCTGTTCAAATTACTTTGGCTTTGCGGAGGCAGCAAACAAGTGCACGTCTTACTTTCTGTCTTACTTAGCAGGGAAACTAAACTGATTTCCATGAAGACACAAGTGGAATTCAAAGACCCCAACATCCAAAATAAATCTAACAGACTCCATTTCCCAGCCTGGTTTCTTTCAAATGTGTGTTCCATGGTTAACTGCTTTGGGTGCTGGCTCTGACTGAGGGCTCTCCTACAGTGGGAGCATTTTCAGGAGCCTTCTCTTCCTTTCTGATATCTGGTAAGAATTGATGTCAACATTCAGCCATTCCCCAGGGCAGGCACTGACAGGGTCCCTCTCCTCTCACTGATCAGCTGCTCTAAGGCTGCTGAGATTAACTCAGGACACAGAGAACTTCCCTCTGTTAAACCCATCTGTAGTTAGGCAACAGTTTCAAGAATTGTAGACACACAGCCATATATGAAAAATCCTCCAGAGAAATGAAAACATTGGTGAGCAATCTAAATGAGTGCTGTTTCTTTTACTTAGGCATTATACTGTAATCTATGTCAGTGGCTGCAAAAACTATTTGTTGAACCTTAGAATTCCAAGCACTCTTGAAATACCTTTCTTTGTTACCTAAACAAGTCATCCAGATCAAACAGAATTCCATTTCTCAGACAACCCAGAGCATGTCCTTGAGCAGGTACGTGTGTGGCTAGACAAAAATGTCTGCAAAAGTGTTTGCATTTAAATACAGAACAATCTATTAAGAACTTCCATTTCCAAATCCTGCTGGAAGTCAGTCTCTACACTTTCCATGACTTCTTTCCAGTAAGTTCCTAATCTCTGCATTTACTGGTAAAGGCAGCATTCAATCATGTTGATATTGCACAAGTACTGCACTGTGCGTCAGGCAGATGTATTACCCATGCATGCATATGAAAATATTAATGTGAAGAGTATTATTAAAGTTCACAGAGAAGAGTTTTTATCTTTTTGTAATACTGCATACTAAATACTCTTATAATGCACCACACATCTAAAATCAATTCTAGCATTTATAAAGGTGTAAGAAAAGTAGAATGAGGCAAATAGAGCTGTATAAACAGTAGAATATTTTTGCTTCTTACACCCTACAGAAGGACCAAACCTTTGAAAGAAATACCAGCTTTTCAGTTATATGACACTGCAAGGTTATCACAAACTGGTTTTTTGTTTTTATTTTTCTAATGTGGGCAGTAAGGTTGAAGTGGATGGAAAGGATTTTTTCTCCTAATTTTCCTTGCTGTCTTGCCTTGATTGCAGCAATAGCAACTACACCGATGTACAGTGATACACTTGGCATCCTCACGTCAATAATTGGTGACTCTGCTCATTTTCCCAAGGCCTGCTGGGTAAATTCCCCGAGGTCAAGTTATTTTTATAGAGGCTCTCAGCAGGAGGGAGGGCTCTCCACATCCTCTTTGAAATTCACAGTGTGCTGGCACATCGCAGCTGCTTTCCCAGAGACTGGGAGAATAATCAGCACTGCAGGATCTTCTGCAAAAATCAGGGAAAGACCTTTTAGCTCTCTCCAGAAGCCCAAGCAAAAGGTGTCCACTGCATGGATCTGAACTTCCACCCATCTTTTCTGCAGCCAGGGGAATTCAGAAAAATGTACAAGTCTAAACTGAAGCTGGCTAATGTTCAAAAAAGAAAAGCACTGACCAAGACACCAATGTCAGCTGTGGTTTCTTTAATTTGAAAATAAACCAAGTAAAAATTTCACTGAATACCTCACTAACAAAGGTGGGGAAATCTATAGAGTCAGGACTAGCTGAAACATTTATTTAGCTAAGTCCCAAAGACTCCTTCATGTTAATTATCTGTTCTATTTTTATATTTTAGCTTTGGGTTTTTTCTTAACTGATGTATGATTTGGCTGAGAGCTCACATCTAAATTAAAGAAGCACCAGATGTAGAAATTAATGCATCAAGGTCCCATGATCAGATGGTGACTGTGAAGCAACTAAGACGTACCCACATCCCTAAAAAGAAAAAAAGACAGAGAAAGTAGAACATCTGCATGTGTTCCCATGTACACAAAGGAATGGCCAACCAATAAGGGGAAAAAAGCAAGAGTGATTTTCCAAAGTTTAGCATAATTTTCAGTTATATCTGAAACCATTGCAGTAACACTGGCCCTGTTGAGTGGTTGGCTTTTTTTCTTCCCCTGAAAAGATTTGCAACTGTTTGATAAAAAAAATTTTGAAAAACACTGATTTACAGAACTCCTAAGTATCAGTGTATGCTGATATTGGTTCTACAACGCTTAGTAGTTTTTAATTATTCCTAAATTATCATTTTCAAAGGAAACTACAACTTATTTAGATAACTTATTATCTTTACTCAAGACTTAATCTCTGGGCCCAGACATTTCCTTTTCCCTCTGTCCTACATTGCTTTTTCTCTCCTCCTTCAGAGGGTTTTTGTATTTTAGAGCATATCTGAAAGCTATTCTGTTTACAATGTCATTTTGCAGAGCTCTAATTACTAATGTATTTAGCATTCTGAGTCGAGAATTCGAGCCTTCTGACAAATTATTAATCACGGATATGAGAAGCTCAAAAATAAGAAAATGAAAAGCTTATTTGTGGCCATAGGCTTGTTAATCTTTGTTATTCAGCAGTTATGTGTGTTGACAGGAATACTAACACAAATCATGTAACTGGAAAATTTCTTCACGAGAACTTTTTTCCCTGAGTGACATGTAGATTAGCAGGAGCCCTCCTGCTACTCTGAGCTGTGCATCAACTTCCCTTGAGCTCATGTTGTTGAAACAACAAATCAGTGTCAACTTACTTTACCTACTGATCTGGCCTCCTCTGATCTCTTTATTAGAACTCTGTAGGAAAAAATAAACTAAATTCTTTACATCATAATATTTAGCAGGAAAGAAATAAATTTAATAAATTTAATATACTTTAAAAAAAAACCCAGACACACAACCCTATGATCTCATAAACTCAAGTAGGGAAACCCTGGTTTTCTTATTCTCTCCCTTGATACTGAACAAAGAGAACATGAAATTTCTGTATCTTTTCAGTCACTGTGCTGAGCATTTCAAACCTTAGGAAAATTTTACTTACTGGAAAAGAAAATAAATTTAAAGAAAATAGTTCCTAAACCACAATTATTTAATCTTACTTAATTCCCTGGCAAAAGAAAAAGAGAACAGGAAAAAGGAAAAGGGGAAATATCTTAAAATGAGAAGACCTTTCCAGAAACTTGAAAATCTATAGGCAATTGATGTTCAATTATAGTTTTCCAAATTGACTGTTCCACTACACCTTAAGAGCATTTTGTCCTGTCTATATTTCCATCAACTGCTCATGGACTCATGGACATGTCAGTGCATAGGATTCTAAGCCTTATCCAAATTTCCAGTCCAGCACACTGTCTGCTTCTCCTTAGAGCCTGAGCTTTCCATCAAAAAGGAAAATCGAATCAGTTTGATGCTATTAGTTCTTGCTAAATCCATTTTGGCTGTTTCTTATAGCCTTATTAGACTCGTAAGTATCTGGTCATTGTTAACCTTTTTGCAAAGACAGAAGAGGGGCTTAGAATTCCTCCTCCCCTGCATTTACACCCTGATTAATTGAGATGCTGACTAATTTCACTCTTTTTTACCAAATGTATTTGTAGATCCTCTTCCTCTCTTTACCCCTAGTAAATAACAATGCACTCAGCATTTTATCCTGGCTGATTTTTTAACCCAGAGGATTTTGATAGCCTTTGGCAGACAACTGCTCTTTTTTCCATTTGTGTATGTCTCCTTTCATATTAAAGATACCACAAAACAGCCAAATTACCTTTCATTGCCTTTTATGTTTCTCTGCTTTTAGAAAGTTGGCCCTTTTGCCACTGTGACCTGAGGTAGTCACGACTGGATTCATTTATCCAGACACTTCTGTACCACCAGTGAACCTTGGTCATTTTTTTCTAACAAAGTCCTCCTGCAGCACTGCCTGCTAACTCAGCAGCAGTTTGAGCTGGAAGAGCTGCTGAGCCCACCAGATGTTCTGAACAAACCTTTAGACAGCTGTGGTTCAAATCCCTCCTGTAATGGTAATTTCACCTAGGAAGCAATGCAATTTGTGACATTTTCAATTCTCACTAAAAGCACAGGCACATTTTGATACTATCTGGAAATGAAAATTCGTATTTAAGAAGTGTGATTCCAACTAAAGGCGTATTACAGGCCCAGCTAATCACTTCAGTCAGGGCATTACTGCTGCTTTGCATGTAAATTCCAGACTAATTAACTGTCTCTGCCAGCTGCAAGTTTTGAACAAGGTACAAATACTATGTATTTTCTACTAATTTTAGTAATTTGGATTGCTATTGTTCAATAACTGCAAATCATCCAGGCCCTTGAAGGTGGACAAGTAGCTGGCTACATATGGCAAGGGCCCCTGCTAATTCCTGGCTTTTCTTCTTTATTACCAACACAAAGCCTACCGGGATGGATAAGATGACCCTTATCACCAGACACATGTAGAGATGGACAATTTTGTGACAGTTGCTTTTATAGTCAGGATTGCAGGTGACTAGGGGTAGTTGCAGGAACATATGTTAGCTGTTTTTTTAATGCAAACATTGTGAATATGTGAAACATATATTTGGTGCTCATAGACTGAAAACAGCAGACTCTCAGATGTAAAAAAAGAGACAAAGCAATTTAGTTTATTGAAGATGCTCTACTGCATAGGGCTACTCAGATGGGACTCAGTAGAGATGGTTTCTGTTATGCCAGTGATTTGCTTTGTAACCTGTTGTGTTATTTCTTTCCACTCACTGACTTTGATTAAGGAAAAAGGATTACTTCTGCCTGTGAATTTGTGCAGCACAGGATCTTTCATTCAAAATCAGGCCCTGATCCTAGAGAAAACAAAACAATAAAAAAGCCCATCAAAATCATCTCCCCAACCATACAAAAATATCCATTCTATACAGCCATAAAGGATTATTGGCTGTTAGCTGATAAACCTGTGGTAGCTGCAGTGTATCTGCAATACAGAATAAATAGGAGAAATCCAGTTATGTCCAGAGCAATACTGAAGCACTACAAGAAACACAAGCCTTACCAAAAGCACCAGCTTCTATTTGTGCTGTGTAGAAAAGCAACAATTACAGTCATTTAATTGACCTGATCCAAGTGCAGTTCTGGAGCTAACATATCAAGATATCATCACCCAGTCTATTAGGGCAGTATTGGCATTTGCAGGAATTGCTTTCTGAAGATTAAGATGAAACAAAGTTGGGATTGATTTAAGTATTTAAAAGGGTTTTATTCACTGGTTTCACAGTGTAGCAACTGTCATTTCTGAAAGTCATATGGATTTAAATTGATTTGAAATAGAGTTCTTATTTAATTATCTGGCACAATTGCAGTTTATGAAACTTACTGATTACTGTGAGAGGCTCTCTGTAGCAAAAGCTTACAGCAAAGAGAGAAGGAAGTCAACAGATGAGAGGAGGATTGTTAACAGGCTGATGAAGAATGAAGACATGCAAGGCTAAATCACCAAGGAGTGTGTTTTGAAGTTCTTGTGCATTTCCAGATTGGTTAAGGATTAAGAGATTTATGCAAAAAATAGATTGAATAATTTCTAGGAAAATGAAATCATTTAAACTTCAAAGTGGAGCAGCAAACTTAAAACCATAAAGCTGTGAAAGAAATTACGCTCTTTCAGAGCAACAATATCACAGAACTTTCAGAACATGCAGAAGTCTAAACTTTTATGCTCTCCTCCAACCAGAGGGATACAAAAATGCCTTCCCCTGTCTGTACCTCTGCAGAGGCACTGATGTGGCATGCTCTGGTCCTGGCACCTGACTTCTTTTCACATGGGGGCATCAGTAGCACTGGGATAAGTGGGAAAGTCACCCATGCCAGCACATTCAAGGAAGCTTTTATCTGAGGATGTGTGGGAAGGGAGGAGTGGGGAAAGGCAGCACTGGGTGTATTTGTGCTTCTTCCCCAGGTTAATGGTTGGTCTCATCAATATTCTCTGTGATTACACTGTAGCTAATTCTGCAAATCTGCTCTGAAAGACCTAAATTTTGAGCCTCTCAGTGTTTTTAATGACACAAAACCTGGTTGGGTTTTTTCTGGATATTATAAAGCAGGCTCAGTCACAAGGTGTCCAGCTTTGTCACAACTTAGGTAGTTTGGGACATACCAAAAAATTAAATATTAAGAGTCTACAGCAACTCTTATGCCAAAAGAGAGTCCGGTGAAACTCTGGGGTAATGTAGCAGGTTGGTGGAATTTGCAGAAACACAGATCTGTAATTGCTGGCTAAATTTCAGCCATCTTCAGGTCATGCAGAAACACTTGAATTGGTTGTAAATGTAGTGACTGAGAGCTGTGCTCTAGAGCAGATGTGGCACCACAGCTTCTAAAATCACACCCATATCCACAGGGTCTGAGTGCCTTAGTGACAAACATAGAGCTGCTCACAAGTGCACAAGTGAGATAAGACATTTGTATCAAGTAAACCAAAAGTCTGATATGTTGCAGATCAGCTTCCAGATGGTCAAACCCTACAAGATTTTTCAGGTCTGCAGGAATTTTACTGAGCCAGTGCCTGCAGTATTTGATTCTGAAGAATTAAATACATTTCTGGCTATGGAACAAAACTCTGCTAAACTTTAAAGATATACTTGGCCAACTGAAAATGTAAACTCAGAGGTGTGAGAAGTATCAAATTTGCTCTGGCAGTATTTGATTCTACAAAAACTGCTCCACAAACCATGTGGCAGTGGTTGTTTTTGCTTGAGGCTATGTTGCCTCCTTCCAGTTTGAGGAGATAAGAAATAATTGTCATTTTCCAGCCATCACTGGAAGCAGACCCTAATACATAAGGCCATGATATAGCTCCTAGTATTCAGACTGATGCTTATTCCTGGAAAAAATAATGAATCCAACTGTGGCTCCCTTCAGCTATTCCTCATTATAAATGAGGGAACAGGAAAGATGCTGCTGCTTGCTGTTTGAAGGGATAAGACATCAGGTTTAACAGCATTATAAAGGACAACCTTTAATATCCTTTTATTTCTCTGCTTACTTCTGAAAGGAGGTGGAGGAATTGGGCTAAAAATGGCTTTCTAGATCAGTGTGGTAATTTTACCTGATTCTGTGAGCTTCATAGCAAATATTTCTACAAACTTTATTTTCTAAAATCTGAGACACACGACTTGAGGAGCAAAGCACTGGAAGTGTTTGTTGGTTAGGCAAACTGAGAAGCTTATGGAAAAAATCAGACTTCCTTCTGAGGAAAAACTAATAAGAAAATTAGGGATGCATTTTTACCATGCTTCAAGTTACCATAAGCAAGGCAAAACACATTATTTGACATTTTTGGACAAATTCTGAAAAAACATAAAGCAAACCAAACCTCAGATCTAAAAAGATGAAAATTTTGGCAAGGTTGGTTTTCCTTTGATCACACAGCATTGCTTCAAGGACAGTTCAGCAGAAATGCTAAATTTTGGTTGAATTTGTACTGAAATTCTGCCCTCTCTCCTTCCCGTGGTTTGCAGTGAGCTAAATTACAAAGGAGACAGCTTCAATGTAATTAAATCTATGCTCCACTTTGAAGAAATACTCATTGCAGAAACTGATTTAAACTCAAGTTCTCAGATTTTTAACAAAGCCAAATAAGTTTGATACTTTCCAGAGTTGTTCTGCAAGGGTCAAATAAAATAATTTTTAGACCGTCTTAAGTTCATCCATCACTGGTAAAATAATATGAGCTTTTGCAGATCACTCTCTTGCAACCACTCATAAATAAAGGGTACAGCTCCGTAAATCTGCATCCCTTATATGCCCTCTGCAGTTTTATGCCTAAATTAAAAAGTCAGAATCTATTTCATATTGTCAAATGGATCTTTAGCAACTGGGATTTGTTTTCATATTGTTGTACCTAGTAAGCATAGTGAATACATGAGCTTTTTCACTAAATTAAATGAAAAGATTATTGCTTTTGCCCTAAGCAGACATTACAGAACATGCCCAGGAAGATAAATGTAGAAAGCAAAATATAGCAGAAGATTGAGTACTTGTCAAAATCAAATTGAAGGCAGTAGGCAGCAAATTGGATTTTCTTTTACAATAACATGCAGTTCACATTCTACTACTGTAATGAATATTATAATGTGTGCTTTCTAATATAATGTCTAGTGATGCATTTCTAGAACTATTTCTCTAAGCTTAAGGATATTCTTGTTATATCATGGCTCAGTACATTGTAATGATAAGTTTGTTCAGTTCACTGCATAGCCCTAAGGATATCTTCTTCTGAAGAAAGGAAAATATTAATGTCTTGATTTCTCTTTCAGTTACAGTGATTCAAAGCTATGAAATTCAGCAGATTTACAATGTCTTCACACTGTCCAGCTCCCAAACATCTATGAGAACCAGCACAAGTACCATAAAAAAGCATCAAATCCTCCCCAAGCTTAGAAACAGTGCTGAATTCTGGGAATGCAAACCCAGCTTGTAAATTTTGAGCCCAAACCAACTTGATTCTTCTAATTTTATGAAAAATTTAGATGGTGGGTAATTAGCAGACCCATGATCATAAGCCACAAGACCGTGTTTTCTGCTGCACAGGTCAGGGGCTCTGTGCTGAGGATGCAGTCCCAGGTGGGCAGGTGACTCTAAGTGCCATTGCCAGGAAGTCACTCTTTGACCCAGAACTGAACCCCATTCCACACGAGACAATAATTTTTGCATTTATGAGAGAATCCTTTTTTGTTGTCTTTGTAGATGATGGAAGGGGGCTGGTGTGTGCAGCACACAACGTAAAGAAATGGAAACAGAGAAATAAAGATTTTTTTTATACTGGATATTAAACTTTACTATATATTTCAAAAGAAAGAAGCATAGGCAAAAAAAGCAATAATGTGAAATGAGACAGGATCTTGTGGGTGGGAAGGGATGCTTGGTTGTCATAACAAAGCAATACCTTCCTGCACAATTCAGATCTTCCGGGAACATTTCTTGCTGAATTTAGCTTAAAAATAAGGCAATCAGAAAACACTGATATGCTGAGTCTCAAAGTGATAAAAAATGTACATGGATGCCAGCCTTGGGGATTACTGTATGTGTTCCATATCAGATAATAGCTGAAAACAAGTTGTATATTGTGCTGTGTAAATGGTATTTAAAATAAAAAAGCCAAGCTCTACTATTGCCATGCAGGCAGGAAGAGTGATGAGACTGCCTGTTGGTTCAAGGGCACCCATAAAATGCTTCTTTAACAGAAGCAAGCTAATGCAGTGAAACAAAAGATAATCACTTCCAGGGCTTTAGTCAGAGGAAATTTAAAACTTGACTGGAAAAGTTACAAATATCCTGCATTTTTTTAACTCCAAGAATGGATTTTATATTTAAGAATATATTAATTTCTAGTAATTATTAAAGGAAGAGTACTTTGACTCTGTTTAGCCTCATTTTTTTTCCTAAAGAAGAGCTTACATTTCTCCAATAGAAGCAGGCCTGGGGGAAGTGTGATGGCCCAAATCCATGTCAAAACTCAGATTTTATTAAAACTACAAATACATAGAAAATACTCATAGTACTGTCAAAATAAGCTTAATGTTTCTGTCTTGGAGAAATTTCTGAAGTTACTGATATTCTGTGTGATATCCAATGTTTGGTCACTATTCCACATCTTTCTTGTCAATAACTTTTATTGATTCCTGTGGATTACTCAGGTCTCATGTTTAGATTGTCAGAAATCTGGTGTCTAGGACTTTACCGTTTCCATGAGTTCCAAGCTTTGGACCAGTTTCTTTTCTAATTACAAGTGATTAGTTACTGCAGACATTATTCCTAGTACTAATCCTTCTTTGGAGCTAATCTGATACTGTGTCATTATTTATTTATTAGACATTGATCACAGGATTTATGGAGTACAAGAACTCAACGGGAAGAACATTTCTTTTAAAACAAAACTAGCTTAGCATGAAGATTGCAGGTAGATGAAATTCCTGGAAAATACATTTGGTTTTGTTACTTTTTTCCATGTAAATGGTCCCTTGATTGAACTGAGAAATCCATTATCAAATCCAAGGCAGGCAGGTATCTCCAGCTGTATTTCTGAGAACACAGTGAGTAACTGCAACGTACCTTTCAGAAACTGAAGAAAGAATAGAGAAAAACCCCCACATCTCAAAAATGCTAAATCCATGCAAACTTGGAATGTGCCATCATGATGAAATAATCTATCTTCCCTTAAAATTTAGAGTTGATTGGCTAAAAAGAGAACACACAGCCAGTAGCCAAATGGAACCCAGGGACAATGAGAGGCGGCACTGGGCCACTGCTGCTGGTTTTCAAGGCTGCATTGGAATTTTAAAGGAAGATTGTAAAAAGGGGAAGCACAACTCATAAAAAATTATGATTGGAAGGTGGCAATTTTCTGTTTCCATACTAGGCTTTCTTTTTCAAAGAATAAAATTTAAAGATTTTCACAGGTAGCAGTAGTTTGTATGTAATAAACCCCAGCTTATTTAATCCATTATTTTTACTTATGCACTTGCAAATTTTATTCAGTATAAGTGTTCTCTCACTGTTGCCACTACATTGCAGAGAATTCCAGACAACTTGAATGTCATCAGCAGATTAAGGAATGATTTAAAATATGGAAAGATTTAGCATAGGGAAGCATTATTATTTTAAAACTTAAGTCTTCAGAACAACATAAAAAAACTGAAATAGTGCCATCCTTTTCACAAGAGTTGCTGATTTTAGGAGAAACTTGAAGTAAGAAAAACTACTAAGCTAAAATCTTAGTGTTTAAGAAAAATAAATATACATACGTTGCTACAAAGATATACACTAGAAAACATCAGTACAAATCAGCACAATCACAATAACTCATTTGTTGTTATAACTATTTTGTGGCATGGACTTGTGCAGCTGAAGTGCTTTTCTAGTCCCATTTATAATGTGTCTGTCTTTTGCAGTGACAAAAGGAGCAGGATTTTGCAAGTGAACTTTTGAACCCTTTAAAATGAAATTTGTGTTATAGAGTGACAGTTAACCGGTTTGTTTTTTGACCAAACAAATAAGCTTGGTGAGCATCAAGAAATTACAAGCCAAACCAGACACTGGAAATAAATCCATCCTTTAGGTACAGTAGGAATGTAATACGTTCCAAGATAATTTTGATGTAAAAAAATAATCAGATTCTGAATGTCATATATTTGTTCAAAGACATAAATAAACGCCTTATTTTGAAAAAGTTGTGTCAGTAAGAAGAAAAAAGGAAAAAGATGGAGATAGTAGTATACACCAAGAAAAGTTAAACCCTTTAATTTCTTGTTAGACATAACAGAAGCCTGAAGCTCGTGCTCTTGTGTTTAAGCAAAGCTGATTTGTTTGTCTGTGACTCAATATTAAGCTGTAGATTAGTTTTGCAGTGTATTGTGTATAATAATATTCTGGATTTAACCACATCTGTTTGGGAGAGATGGAGGAAATATTCTTTTTAGCACTTAGCAGTTCCAATTTTCTCCATACCCAATGGTGATGAATGCCAGCATAGTCTTGCCTAAGAAACACAAACCTCAGACTTTGTGGATGAACTGTAAACTTTCCAAGATATTTGGAGGTCACCTACAGAGAATCTATGCTTGACCCTGAGCACAGAAAACCTCAGGGAGGTATCGCAGTGTGGAATACAAACTTCAGCAGTTGAGAATTCTGTCCTTTACAAAAGCTGTGGGACCAAAATTATACACAGAGGCACGGAAAAAGTGGCATGGAAGCAGACAATTAAATGGACATGGGAACAGCAAAGTATTTCAGGCTGTTTCATAGCATTCAGGGAATTGTGATTGTAAGTGTTTACACTAAGATGAGTGAAGGATGAATAAGTAGGCCTGTAAACTCTTACAGTTTTACAGACTAATTTCCACATGCCTCCTCTCTGATGGTGTCCTAGGAAATCTCTTGAGATTAACCTAAGGAAACACTGCACTGCAGAGAGCCCAACTTTCTCTCCATTCCTGCCTCCAGGGTAAGCCCCACTACAGACCTCTCCATGAGCTGGGGATTACAAGGATGCTTCTTCCCTCTGTCCCTGTGATCTCTGAGGCATCCCCCTTCCCAGGCTCTGTGGACAGAGGCTGACGTCTGCTCTGCTTCAGGGAGAGCAGTGATTTAAGCACCCTTTTCTCTAAGCTGCTGGTAGCAATCCCAGCTCAGAGATTCTGTTGGAAGCCAGCTATTTGATGAGGTGTGAGAAGAGATTTGATAAGCTTTTACATATCCTTAAAATGTGGAGTAAGAGAACTAAGAAGACAAAACAAGGCACTCAGGTCTTGCACAGCCCTCCCACCACGACCACCTCTCTTACAGAGCCAATAATGTCAGCAGAGCTGCTGGAGTTGCTTTTTCCCCTGCAGCCTTCATCTGCCACTGCAGGAGGCCTAATCAATAACCCTGCAAGAGGGAGAGAGAATTCAATGGGTTCAAAGGACTTTGCTCAAAACTCCTCTTTTTTGTACCAGCATCCCAGCTGAAAGTACAGTACATGCCTATTTTGCTCATCATAGTTTTATGAAGTTACAGTAGCCTGAGGCAGTTCTTCCCTCCTCCCTCCTCCTCAAATGGAATGAATTCAGCCACGGGGTTTTGCAGCATCTGATCAATATTTACTCAGAAAGACAATTTTAACAAGAACAAAAATATTCTTTTTCATGCACTGGCCTCCTTTCTTTAAACTTGCCAAAATATCTGTCTTGATCTGAAGCAAGATGTAAAGACTTTAATGAGGAAAGGGAAGTAACAGAATTGGAATTGATCCATTTTGAAATGTTCACAGTTATTCAGACTACAGCTCACACCGAATAGGGTTCGTATTCAAAATACATATTTTCCTTACCAAGCTGTAAAACCCTTCACAAAGTGTTGAAAATTTATCTCCTGGAATAGATATATTTCAATTCAACTGCTTTTTTACAAATTGCTTGTGGCAAAAATGTGATGGTAAACAGTTGCAAGGAGTTATCAAAAAAAATTTTTTTTCATTTTTGTATTAGATCTCCTGTATGCACATATTTACTCCTTCAAATACATTTCTGCTAGATAACACCAGTTAAAAAGGTACAACCAACGTGTGGACCCTCAGCAAGTTTGCTGATGATGCCGAGCTGTGTGGTATGGTCAGTGTGCTGGAGGGAAGGGACACCATCCAGGAGAGGTGGCCCCGTGTGAACCTCATGAAGTTCAACGAGGCCGAGTGCAAGGGCTGCACCTGGGTCAGGGCAAACCCAAGCAGAGGCTGGGCAGAGAAGGGGGTGAAGAGCAGCCCTGAGGAGAAGCACTTGGGGGTGCTGGGGGAGGAGAAGCTCAACAGGGCTGTGTCCCAGCATAAGAAGGACATGGAGCTGTTGGAGCAAGTCCAGAGGAGACCACAAAGGTGGAAGCACCACAAGCAGGGAGACAGGCTGAGAGAGCTGGGGTTACTCAGCCTGGAGAAGACTCCAAGGAGACCTTAGGGCCCCTTGCTGAAGTACCTGAAAGGGTGGGTTCTACAAGAGAGTTGAGGGAATATTTACAAGGATGTGTGCTGGCAGAAAAAGGGGGGAATGGCTTTAAACTGAAAGAGGGGATCTTTAGATCAGATATTAGGGAGAGATTCTTTACTGTGGGGGTGGTAAGGCATTGGAACAGGTTGTCCAGAGCAGTTTTGGATGCCCCATCCCTGGAAGTGTTAGAGGGCAGGCTGGATGGGGAAACCAGCTCTAGTGGAAGGTGTTCCTGCCCATGGCAGTGCGGATGGAATTAGATGATATTTGAGGTCCCATATGTTTCATGGAATCTCTGATCACAGTGATAGCTTCTTGGAAAGACAACATATTCTCCTTGACTAAAGCAATTTTTCTTGATGTTTTAAATATTCTTCATGTCAAAAGAGAGTTAATTTTGGGCAGATATCATTCAAGTCTATGAATTTGGATAAGTAATTTCTACTAGCAAAAACATTGACAAAATATATGTGGGGGTGTTTAGTTATTGAGGTGATTATAAATTTAGATTATTATGGCCTTTAAGTAAATTTCTTTAAATCTCGCAAATGTTTCTTTCCCTTAGTATAAACCAGCCCTGAGGCTGGAAAATATCTCCTTTTCACAGTGTCTAATATTTTCTAAGGGATAACTGAAACATTACTGATTCTATCCACAGCTGATTTTATCAGCTATTCCTAATAGAAGAACAGACAAACTTTTTAAGAATAATTCTGTAATTGAGAAGCTATTTAAAAGGCTAAAGTTTCCCTTACTGCTCTGAGAAATGAAAATGCAAAGTCTTATACTGCTGATAAACAAGCTCTGAGAAATTCAGTCTAGAATGACAGAAATAAATGAAAAAAGAATAAGTTTGACATTGCTTCCTTCAACAACTGAGCACCTCTTTCTTTGACCTAGTTTTATTTTTAGATGTGGATCCAGACTGAAAACTGAATCAAAATGCCTGGCAATTATTAGTTTGTGTGATAATTAATTAGCATTTTGGACCCATTATTCAAAAACAACCACAGATCAGAGCAAACCACGAGTCTCAACTCCAAAAAGGCTTCAACACTTTTCCAGAAGAGTTTCCAGAAGGGTTCTAGAGGAGATACAAATAAATCTTATGTACATCAGTGCTGTGGATGTTCTGCATGCCCTCTGCTCACCAAGTCACACAGACAAAAAAGCAGCAATTTCTGATGCTGGCCTTAGAGTAAGAATTTGGTTTTTAAAACAAGTTATTCCCTACTATTTTAGATGTTTTTAGTCTTCTTGAGTTCTGCAATACTATATTGACCGGAAGCTAAATATGGACCAGGAAAGTGACTTGAAACCTGGCAGAGACAGCCCAAGGGTTAGTGATAGACCTTTCCATGATGTGCTGAAAACTGGTTATTTTTTGCTAAAGTCAGTGTGGGACAGAGAATCAGCTCTGAAGCTTCCCTGGACTTTCTTCTACAGCTTCAAGCATCAAACAAATTTGTGTGGCTTGGAAAATGCCTCATGGTAAACACTGGGGCTGTTCTCAATGGTAAGAGCCTGAACTGTAAAGGTTCAGACTGTAGCTCTCATCCATTGGAGAAGAAAAGTACAATAAAATGGCTTAATACAATTTTTTAATATTCCAAATCATTTAGAAGATAACAACAACAAAAAAGTGATGGATAACCAGGAGTCCACTAAACCTGTCCTTAATGAATGATTGCCCCTCTCTTTTGCTTTACATATTTGTCCCCCTATTGCATTACCAGATCAAAACTCAATGCCCACAAAGACTCTCCAGTTAGTGTGTACTGTGAGATATAAATCTCTTCAGGGTGTCCAATTTCTTCAGGGGTCATTTTCCCACAGTAAAGACCGACATTAAAAATTGAGTCAGGCACCCAAACTTCTAACAAACTTCTTTTGGGCATCTGGAATCATACCCTGAAGACCAGCTTATTTTAAATGCACAAAGAGCATCTGCAGAACATTCAGTGAGGGTCCTCACACACACCAAGTTCATGAGGCCATGAAGCACTGAGATGTTATAAGGAAAGTACTGAAAAACACAAGGCCCAGAGATATAAAGCTTGCTTTCCTGTAGACATGAGGGAGAAGTGACTGTTACTGAAATATTTTTCTGTCTCCCTAGAGATATGTCTTGAAGAAATTAGGGATTTATTGAATCATGTCTTATACTCTCAGAGACCTCATATATTTTTGCATCTCATTTCTTTTAATAAACTGTTCTGCTACATATCTGTAACAAATATCTTTCAGAATAAGGGGTTTTTATGCAAGGTTTATTGGAACTGAAATGAAGACTTAAAGTCACAACATAACAAATAATTTTCATTTGTAACATTTTGTAATTAGAAAGAACACTTCATTCCAGTTAGTTGCCATCCATCTTTTTTCCCCTTCTTGCCCAGCCAAAGCTGAGGATGCAATGTAATTGAAAATATTAGTAAATAACAGCTTGAAAATAGAGTTTTTGAAAAGCTTTTAGTCAGGAATTTTCTGAAACCATAACTGCAACTAAGAGATAAAATGGGAAATCACTAAATACAGACATCATTATCTGATTTTCAGACAGTGGCTAAAAAAGGGTAGAAGCCTCTTCTCTTATTTCTTTCATATACAGAAAACATAATCAGTGCTAGAAATGCTAGAAAATATGTAGTCACATAAAAGTATGTCTCTAAAAACTCCTGTACCTAGATACATTTACATCTTTTAAAAATGCAGTTTATTCCTTTCATGCATGAGAGAGACTGAAGTGAAGGTGTCGCTTTCAGAGTATTCACTGTTGTACATGCTCAGTCATAAATCATGTAATCACTGAAGTGACATTTAATTGTGTTTTAAATGTCTGTGGTTAAAATGATTCTGTTAGTATATGAAAATATAGGAGCTGTCTTGCAGAAACATGCTTGTGATTTCTCCATACCCAATTGGTGCTGTTACCTGTATTAAGTCAGTCTATTTCTTCCAGGAGGAGAAATTTTAGAAATTATTTCTTTGCACTTGAGACTTTCAATTTGAAACTTTTGTTCTATCCTCTCTCCTTCTGCTTTCTTCATCGACCTGACACACTGAACCAGATAAAAGCATTGTTGATTCAGTCTTGCTCAGAAATTACCCACTCTGAGAGATTCCCAGAACAGAATGACAGCAAAACAGAAGAACAAAGGGATGCAAAGGAGAATAAAGGCAGAACTTTCCTTCTCCACCTGTCTGTTGACAAAACCAAGGAAAGAAGATCATGCTCCCCAGCTAGGGGAAACCCAGGATGATAAGAAAATTCATGATCTGCTGTAGCAGAGTGAGATTAAATTGTAGTTTAAATTAAGTTGTATTTGCCAGATTGTGGATTTATCGGACAACTAAAGTACAAGGCATTACATTTTTATAACTCATTAGATTTCAAAGCTATAAACTTAAAACGTGGGGAATCTGATCTTTGGAGTTGAAACAGTTCTTGAAGCCAGGTGTAAACTATTATTTAGACTATACATCATTACCACACTGATGTATGAACTAAATAAAACAGTCACAAGAATAATTATAACTCTGTGCAATAAGTCCACCAAAACCAAAATGCTTCTTTAGATTTTTATTGTTTTTGGACAGCAACTATTAACTAAGAAAGAAATTAGTTTACTAGGGACAGGCTTTTCTGTTAAATTCAACAACCTGAGTAACACAATTTAAATTTTGCAATTGTAGAAAATCCACAGAAAAATCCTGCCCAATGCTAATCAGTATTCAATAGTTGGTAATGAAGGTTTTTACTAATGTGAACATGTTTTGCATTGTTTTCAAGCTACAACTCCACACTGGTATGTTGAGGAGAACTTTACACTGTAAATCTGAATGCTTACTACCCAAGTAGGTAGTGTGTGTATTGTATGACTGGGTTAACATTGGGCAGGTAAACACTAAGAGTTTCTTAAGTCTGCCATCAGGAAGTGGCATTCAGAGTACCTTTGCACATCAAGTGCTACCAGTGCAAGAGTAATAATTCATTAGTAGGCAGGTTAAATCTTACTTTCTTGCTGAATTTAATTATCAAGGGTCAGAGTAACCCTCATTCACTAGAGATGCATTCACTCTCCTGAGACTCCCAGGAAGACTTTACCTCCAAACTGCATTTTAACAAGGAAACAGAATGCCTGAGAAAGGTAAATTATCTGAGAATCAGTTGCATTTCTTACACCTGAGCAGATCCTCTTGGTAGTTTAGTTCACAGTCCAAAGAAAACAACTTGAAGCTAAGCCAAAGCTGCAGGTGGCTGTTGCTGTTTCCCTGCACAGCCCCTGCTTCCAAGCACAAGGGAATTGGCTTGCTTTGTATTTGATTACAATGCACTTGACTTTGCTTCATTATTAAAGTGTGTTTGGGGGGAAAGTAATTTCGTGTGGGTTTGGTAAACACTTGTCCCCCCTTAAGGGACTGGGAAACTTTATAGAACACAATTCTCTGTCAGACACTCTGGGAAAGAGGTTTCTGTGTCTGCTAGACCTGCTCAGAGACTGATTGTACAAGCTGGCAGACTCAGTGGGAGACTTAGGTCTTAGATTTGCCAGGCAATAAGAAAAGCTGATTTTGTAAACAAGAAACAGGAAACAGAGACAAAAATCAGAAATCTCAGAAACACATGACATATGTACTCTCCTACAGAGAGCTTTTGGTGCATATATATATATATGTATATATTTGCTAGTTTTTAGTTATATTATTATTATTACTACTACTGAGGTTTATTTACAGAAAGGCTAAAAAAACCCACTCCATTTTGATGTTAAAGGGATATTAAATTCTATCAGCAAGAGTCTCAAATGCTTCATTTTCTAGAGCATCTCTTGATAGTTATTCTGGGTCAGCAGGATGATTTTTGCCATCCCAGTGAAATGAGCCATAAACCACTGAAAGCTGTGTTTGCATAAATTCCACAGGGGTTTTTCCAAGCTGAAGCTTGCCAATGTTTTGTGAGCAGAACACGCTCAACATAACAACACAGCAGCAAGTGGAATAAATCCTGTGGTTGACCTGTAAAAGATGAGGCCAAATTCCAGATCTACTGATATCTTTCATGTCTGACAGGTGAAACATTTAATCCTGAGCTTAAATATAATGTTTTATATACATCTGATAAATAGACTGTGGTATTTGGTGTTATTTTTTTCCTTTTTCTTCCCAATACTCTGTTAATTTTAGCATTTGGTGTTTTATATGAGGGTGTACATGCTGACTTTGTATTATCTTTAAAAGTGACCTCATATATATATATATTTTCTTTTAGCAAGAAGAAATTTGATCTTTCTGGTTATTTTCTGATATTAAAAGGTCTTTGATATTTTCCTGAATTAGGCATCCAAGGATCAGGAATATCTGTATTGACAGAATTCTGTCTGGTTAGAGGTCACATGCTGAAAATTACACCCAATATTAGAAATAGCTAATAGCTTAGAGGTAAGGTGACAACTCAAATTGCTATTTTAGCAAACAAGTGTGAACTCTTGCAGTGTTATCTGACTGAAAGATAAGTAAAGAATTAGACTCAATTCTGAGAGAGAGACTTCTCCCCCACAGAAGTTATCTGTGCTGTTATCTCCCACCATAATAGCTTAGCAAAAGAACTGTTTCCACAAGTGATAATCTAAATGCAGACATTGCCTCAGACCAATTTAACTGGAGATGGAAGTGTTTCTAAATAAAACATAGTAACAATAATCTGATATTCTGGCTTTCCCTGTGTTCTAGCCAATTTCTGCTGTACATTTCCCTTTCTGGATTTGTTATTGGTTGGAAAGTTATCACACTGGCATCTGGGGAAGGTGTACAGCTACCAGAGCCATTGTTCAAGGGTTACTTTGTTAGAATATGCTACAATTTGACAGCATTTAGAGCAAAATCAAAGTTTTACTCATGGAATCCTGGTGAAAAACAGGGTTAAAAGGCCCCTCTGGAGCTGATGTAATTAATCCTTTTGTGCCAGGGAAGGTTCAGCAGGGGTGTTCACACGGTTTGAGACAGAAATCTCTCCAGCCCAGCTGCCTGCTGTTTGCTCCTGGTGTCTGCAGGCAGTAACTCGGTGCTGCTCACCTGCTGCCCTTCACAGGGACACGGTCCCAGCCATTCTCAGGATGTGCTCACCCAGCTCCTGGGCTGCACACACCATGCTTTATGAATTCCTGCTCAGATCTGTTATTAAGGACCTTCAGCAGTGAGGATTTAACAAGCTCCAAATGCAGCCGAGGCTTGTGCTGCATCTTGAGACAGTTCCTGCTTACGCCATTTCTTGCCCCAAGGCAGAATTCTTCCCCTTGCCCTGCCCACCACAGCCATAAAGCAGAGCTGGATCTAAAGCCTTTATGTCAGCCCTCATTCAGCCCTTCCTTCCCCAGGCCAAGGTTCTCTAAATCCCCTCTGTGCACTGCTCTGGACTCCCCTGGCAGCAGCAGCCAGTCTGAAATGCTGCACCTCATGGGAGCTCCTCGAGCCCATCCATCACAAGCTGATGGATTTTTGCTCTCCCCGTCACAGTTATTGTTGACTCCTGTTTATAACTCACTGTTTGGTTTATCCTGCAGAGCTTTGGGCAGCCAGCTGGTTCCTTGCCTGCAGCCAACCATCCCCCAATTTAAATTTCTAATCCTATTCTCTTCATCCAAGTGCAAATTGGTTGTGTGTGTGTGTGTTTTTTGGGTTTTTTTCTACAATGTGGTTTTCCTTACTTTACTAAAGTGTCAGCCCCTAAGTCATCCCAGAACAATTCTGTCTTTTTAGGCTTTGCTTTAAATATTTTCTTTGAGGGTTTTCTTACTCAACAGAAAAGCAGTTTCAATATTTGGCTGTCCCAAATGCAGTTGTCTTTCAATGTTGTAATAAGTGTTCAATTTTATTTCTAAATTAGGAGAAGTCATGCTTCGCTCACATGAAGACTAAAAGTAAGAGGAAAAAAGAAATAAATTAATAAATAAATAGAAATGCTTCTATTCAGCCTCTCTCTTACAGTCTTCCTTCACAAGCCTAAGCTTTAGAAAGAATCGTAGAGCATTTTTTTTTATTTTGACTCCCTGTTACTTTTCCTTTCATTAAACCCCTGGTGTTCCAGAAATAATTGGGGCAGTTAATGCGCAAGTTGCAAATATATCCATGCTGATTTTCTGAAAAGAAACTTGTTATTTTGCAAGGAAAAATGCTATTTCACACACAGATGGAAACTAAGAAGGAAATGAGAGTTCTAGACAAGATATTCCTTCCCAGCACATGCAATATTTCTTGCTTTTACTGATTAGTCTTGTCAGTAATGCAAGTACTTAGGACAGCTATGCCCTCCTACCATTATCTGTGACCAATTTCAAAGAGATTTTGAGTGAACCATTAAGCTCACCACGTGTCAAAAGCTGTTTAATGAAATTTTTTGGTGGTAGTTGAAGCATCCTGCTGCACCCCCATTAGAGAAGACATCTGAATTCCTGTACCACCACCTGTGTAAGGGCTCGGACACAGCTGCCACAGAACTAGTTTCACTTGGGGAAGGGACACAAACCTGGAATAAAAGCACACAAAAAGGAAAAATCTTTCAGCTTGATCAGTTTGGAGGCACCAGGTGTGAAACCACAGCCAAAGTCAGAATTTTGGAGAGAACAGAGAAAAGAGAGCTTATTTCAAAACAGCTCTTGAGGTTCAGGTTTTTTGAAACCAGGACTCTCACTCTTCATATACTTCTCACTCTACATATACCATTATTCTTCTAAACAACACTTTTCCTCACCAAACCAAAAATTCCTCTCTAAAGGAATTATCTGAAGAAAATTCTAGACCTCAGAAATACTGTGAAATTCTGCCATGGACAGAGAGTTCCTATCATGGGCAAGCCTATACATGTTCTGTTCCCTTTCTCTATTTGGGTGTTTTAGTCGGCTCAAGGGAATCTTAAAGAGTGATAAAGCAGTGGGGGAAAGAGCAAATGAGGGGATCCATGAGTAGTTTAGTCTTAGTTGTATTGATCATGCTGAAAATCCAATTCCCTGTTAGCAAACTTTCTTTTAAAGTATAAAAGCAGTGAAAAGATGGTACTTCTGAAGGGTTATGTCATTAGGGAAGAAAAATTGAGAGTAATGAATTAACTCTAAATGCTGCAGCTTTAACTGTGGAGCTGCATTTACTGTGCACAGGACTGGCAGTTTAATACATGCTCAATACCCCACTGCAGAAAAGACTGTGTAATTACAGCCTAAATTGTAGCTCTCAGCATTAGGAAACACATAAGGTTTCACAAAAGAGCTGAGTCTATCTTTATACCTTCTCTGGAGCTTTCAAAAACACCAGCAGGATTTGCAGCTCGAGAAGAAATTCAGAAAAGGCCTCCAAAGGAAAAAATATGCTACCCATAAGAAAATTACAACAAACTGCATATCTCTTCTCTGAAGCCATAGCCCTTTAAACTGCTACTGAACATACAGGTTAAGGAAATAACTGCTTACAGACGTGATTACATATAGAACATAATGTCAATCTTGAATCTAACAACTATAATCTAACGGTAATGTTAAAATCCTGATATATTTCTAATATCTCTGTGTAGGTGTTCAATAAAATATGGTAACATTACAAAGAAAGCTGTTTTGATTGGCTGTGGGATATTTTAAATCCTTTTTTGGCCCTTATTCCAATCCTTGTGATTTCCAAACGGTGTGTACATTCAGGGTCATAGCAAAAGGAATGATTTATAGTCCAGATTCTTAATTTTCCAGTTCATTACCAAGTCCTCATTTAATTTAGTACCTTATTTTCCTCTGGCCAATGCATTACCCTTAGTGTTTCCAATTTTATGTAAGTATACCATAATACCCACTGAACATTAGAAATAACCATGTGCAATCTTTCTGAAAATCAAATCATTACAAATAACCCACAGTTTCCTGGTATGTAAAAAGAGAAAAGATGAAAAACATACTCAATATCCATTAATCTACTGGAAAAGCATATATCTTTCTATCCAGATAATTAAAATGACCCATTTGAGGCTTTAAAGAATACTACATAATTTCAAAAACAATAGGAGTATATTAACATGAATTTTTCTATTTTAGATTTATATTTTAAATAGGAAGAGTTATTTGTAGACTAACTGCTGGCTTTTTGGATACATTAGCTCACTGGTAATGTCATTATAGCACATTAAACCATATGAACAAATATTTTCAATAGAAGGAACTGGCAAAAGAAATTAAAATATCAGCTAGGAAAATTTGACCTTTTTAATTACTTCAGTGAAGAGAGCTCTTTGATGATAATACTATGCCAGGTAATGTTAGATAAAGGATTATTATGAACCTTGTTATTCAAGTAATTAATCTACTTCATTATCAACTGCCAATAAATGTCACCAGTGTCCTAAAGAGCCACATTCTGGACTTTCATGGCATAGTGTGATATGTGCACAGATGAAGAATGAACTCTATACTCCAGAGTCCTATTTACAGACAGATTTGCCCCCAAATCCATCTATAAATTAATATTACTAGTCCTAAAATATTAATGATCTATAAGACTAGCTGCCTAAAATTTACTCAAGAAAACGCCTTCAAAATAATACATAAAAAGAAAAATATATACCAGGTGTTTGAATTGCCATATCCTTCAATAAGAGAAAAGAAATTACCTTGAATATTTTAAGAGATTGGTTTAAAAGAAATACAAAGACAACATGACACCAACATAGATGCAGCTGATCAAAAATATAGTGGAAATCTTGTCATGTTAACAAAAAAATAGCAGGTGAGCTATCTCTTAAGACCAGTGACAAGTCTGTTGAAGCAAATATGCAATTAACTAATATAATAATTTAAGGGGAAAAGGGCACTAAAAATTAAGAAGAAAAAACCCACAGAGCAAGGCAGGTCTCTTGCAATCCTGTCCATGAGTTAAAATCACAGCTTGATGTTCATTTTCCATCTCAGTGCATGCTGTAGTCAACAACCTTAGCAAAATTTAGAGAATTATGCCCTTCCAAAGAGGCCAAGAAATTTCTAAATCCCACTCCTGAATCTTGCTATTCTTTATTATGACTTGTCATGGACCCAGAACTGAAATACAAGTTCCAAACCACCCTTCTCCTGCAGAAACACTATACAGAAACTGGCTGCCTTTCTTCAGTTATCCAATGGAAGTTCCTGCAGATTGCATTTGCAAATCTCAGCCATGGCTAATATGCAACAGAGGGGAAATTCATGTGGTGTGATAGTTCCAAAATGCTCCAGATTATGTGCCATGACCACTATTTGGGTTCAATCCAGAACCCAATTAAAACTGTAGGTCAAAACCCACTCATCTAATATTTTCTCACTGCAGATATTGATGAAGTATTGCAAATACTCTGCATGAGCTGCAGAAGCTGCATGTGGCAGTGATGCATTTTCTTTACAAATTGCATCCCTGTGATCAAATCCTGACGGCAAACAGGCCTGGATAACCCTGCAGCAATGAGAAAACTTCATACTCACCTACACACAAGGCAGTATCTGCAGTAGGGCTGCCCTGGGGCCAGTGGAGCCCAGCCCAGAGCACTCTCTATGCTGGAGCTCTGTGCAGAGGGCAGGGCTCCTGTCTCCTCTGTTCCCACAGCTGCATACCCCAGCTAACTGTTTGGGACCCCCATCTGGAGCACTTCCTTCATCCTCTCAATCATTGCACCAAAAAGTCAAAACCAATAAAAAGTTGGATGGCTCATATTAACAGCCACCAGTTTCTTTTCTGTGTGTCCCCAGAAATGAAAAAGATTTGTTTTTCCTGATGTGACAGTGCATGGCTCTCTGATGTTTTCTTGTTTCCATCATAAATCTCTAGCCCTCTTTTCTCATCACTAGATATCAGCTTCTACTTCCAACTACTCCATCAGCACATCCATGTGAATTGATGGCTCAAGCAACATTCAGCATCTTCCCCTTCAGACCCATTCTGTACACACTACAGACTCTCTGCAACAGAGGAGTTGCATGATTTCACACTAAGTGTATACTTAACTGATTTTTTTTCATGGTAGGAAATATTTTTTTAAAAACAGAAGCACTTTCCTGAAATGAATATGTAAATATGAACTACCAACTGATAGACTTGTTTAGTGGGAAACTCCTGAACTAAATTCTTGTGATGGCAGAAGGGACATGTGCTTTCAAAATCTAGTTGAATCACATGATGATTTAGGTTTGAAGGAACACAAAATGTTATTTAGGCCAACCTCTGCTCAAAACAGATGATTTTTGTCACAGCTTTGTCCTGACAGGTTTTAAATACCTCCAAGTTACAGATCTTGTTCCTTTGACATTCATTTCTACAGTCTGCAGAAGGCTCATTTGCTCAAGAGCTCTTCACAAAGACAGACACCTCCAATAATTCCAGTCCTGCCTGTGGTGTCAATGGAGCAGCTCCATCCATTATGGCACAGCCCTCCTGATGCAGCTGAAAACCAGAATAGGTCTTACTATGTGCAGAATGAAAATCTTATACGCATAAGAGGAAAAAGGTTTTGAGAGGCTCCCCTAATGCAATCTGCATGAGTTACAAAATTAACCCCAGGCTCTCAACCTCATTCACACCTTGCTATGCTTCCACTTTCTCCTAATCTACACTGCTGAACAGAAAACAGAATCAAACCTTTCATCAATAAAACACCATGAACTTTGCCTTCACTGCAGGCAGTCAGGAGAAGAATTCAGATCTACCTTTCAATAAGCCAATGTGATTCCACTTGGACAAAATTCTTATCACAAGCGAATACATAGAATTGGTGACTCTAAAAGACTTCAGATATTATGCCTATATTAATATTTTCTCCATACAAGAAAAACATTAAGAAAAAATTTGGTCTAATATTTCAGTGGATAAATATTATCAGTTCAGCTTTCAGATCTGAAGACAATAACTTTTCTGCCATGTTACTGAAGTGTATGCCTACAATAGCATTTTGGACACTACAGATATAGTTTCTAAGAAGAAAATCAAAACTGCTCAGCTTGTCATATTTTAATACTTTTGGGGTATATTAATCTGACTGATAGCACTGTGAAATAGCTTTTTTTTTCTTAGCAGGAATAGACCATTTGTATGTATTTATGATTGGCTCCATTCCAAAGCTGCTAAGGTTTTATGTTTCCTCAGTTACTGCCATAGTTATGGTTTATAGGTCTGTTTGGTGAAACTTAGGGAGATATTCTTTCCATACAGTGACAGGTGCTGTAATGCCAAGAAACATAGAAATTACTACTTCCATTCATCATCATAAAACTGATATGCCCTGAACAACTTGGTATCATACAGGATGTGACTGGTGCTTCTTCAGTGCTACCTAAATGCTTAAAAATGCACTTGATACAGCATTGGCAGATCACTGACCCAATGTGTTTGCACTCCAACCAGAATGAAAAAATGCAATTAGAAGATTATACTGGAGGGTAGGAAGAGATACATGCTTGGATAATAAAGATGAAAGAATCAGTGGGTGAAGAGGAAGAAAAGTAAAGACCACTTAAAAACCATTCAAATAAAATGGGAAGATGATGCAAAGAGCAGCACTTCAGTGTAGATTTAGGAACAAACAGGGACATACAGATACGATCAATAAAGCACTGGAAGCAGAGACTGCATGATGAAAGAATAATGTAATCAAGGAAATATTCAAAGGAACAAGTGATCAGGCTGAAAGAATAGACACAAAAAAGCATTCTGTTTAGCAATCTGTGAAATGGGATTTGATAAAGCACATATAAGGAGATTGAAGCAGTTCATGGAAATGCAGTAATAAAACGAAAGGTTTCCTTTAGTATTGTTTTTTTTTGTTTAGCAGACGGAAAGAATTGCATTTTTGAGCTGTTTTGTGGTCAAAGTGAATCCACAAGCTGATGATGGTGTGCAGAAGAGTGTGCAAGTCTCTTCAGATTTTAATGAATCAAAAATAGAGCAAACCTCCATTGCTAAATGGCTGAAAAGGAGAAAATGTGTAGATAAATCACGCCTCTCACCAGTAATATGAAGTGGAAGAGGACTCAAATTCCATTTTGCAGGGAAAAAATCAAGAAAATATTTTACAGATAATGTAAAGAAAAGGATGGGAATCAAGCAAGTTTGGACATGTTTTTAAAATATAATAAAGAAATTTCAATTTGTGGATTTCAGTGCTCATAATAGTAATTTTCCTAATAACCTTAGCAGATGTTGTTTACTACTAGAATTAATGCACTTTGTGAGAATTGCAAATGCAAATCTCAAACTTGTTCAAGTATGCTTTACAGTGGATTTTTCCTCCAAAGCACATTGCACATCTGAGGGTGGAATTTGCTTTTAACTAGTTTAATTACTCAAGCTTGGAATACATTTTCTATGATAACTTCATATACTGAGGATCTATGTATTCTATCACTAAACACCATCAGGACTTGGGCTAACTTTCATAATTTTTTTAATTAGCAGAACACCATTCTGTGCTTAGAGACAAGAAAAAAAATTAAGTGGCTTTTGTGGGAAAGCAGTGAAAGAATTTTTTTGGCTGAACTTAGAAACACGCACTGCGGTACTGAGCTGTGTGATGGCTTCAAGGTAAGCAAAACTTACAACACATCTTGAATTAGATTTGTTAATCATTTGATGGTTATTAAAGCTGTTACAGCCAGCACTGCATGCTTGCAAGCAGAGATAAAAAGATACAAGTGTAATACTAATATCAACATAAAGGAAAACTCCAACCATTGTGCTCACTCTTTTTCTTGGAAAGGGGAAGATGGATCATGGGTATGGGGTCTCATACCACTGAAACCACTGTTCTCAAATATGTTCTATCCTACAAAATCCAATTTCTATAACCCTTTGTATGTTCTTATTCATAGTTCATATACTCTACAATCCAGTCTGAATGATTCTTTATCAAATAAATTTACACTTATACCATTCATATATAACATTATCGTTATAGTCTCAAGGTTGCCAAGCATTAATTTCACAAATAACATAAGTTTATTTTCAAAAAAATCTGACTTTTCTAGCACCACTAAAGAAGTTATATGTTCAAATGTTATTTCCTGAAATGACACCCTTGTCAAGCCAAAGGTAGCACACCATAAAATTCATTAGTCTTCTGATAAACAGAAAAAAACCCAAACTATGAAGCAAAAAAGTGCAGCACTGCATTCTATAGGCCTATGTCAATAAGTTCATATTCTATCATCCTTTCCCTGTCACTGAATAGAAAAGAAATAAAGACTAATTATTCACAAAAAGTAAGGAGTCATTACTTGCTTAAGATGGTCTCATAAACAAGAAGTTTTATGTGCCTGTAATATTTTTGGATTTGTTCAATCTAGAGCACAATTATCATCATGGTTACTCCTAATCAAAATGGACTAAATAAAATATTATTCTTGAAACTTTATTGTCTTACTTGCCAAGTAACTGGACCATCCTGTTTGGAACCAATGAAATACAGAATATCCTAACCTTGACTCTTGGCTTGAAGGAGGACAATTCTGACTTTCCTGTGGAGCTGAGGGAGGAGAGAGCAGAAAACTGAGAGAAAACATTACTTTGTTCCTTCTCTTACTGTCAGGATTTGAATCCCATGTGCTGCTGGTACAGGCCAGGGTGAATTGCTCTCCCTCCCACTCAAGCAGTGGAAGTAGAAGTGGAATTATGGCTCACTGGGGATTCAAAGGAGCAGCTCAGGCTGTTGGAGGTGCTGCTGGTGTGGGACAAATGACCCATTTCTCAGTGCTCTGCCTGAAGCCACAACGAAATCTGGAAGCACCTCCCCTCTGCTTACCAGATCCATTTGTTGTTTGTGCTATCTTCTTTTTTTCTGAGGTGAAATTTCAAATGGAAGGGAAATGAATTCCTGCTTCAATATTGCATTTGTTATTCTAGCAGGTATTAAAAATTTGCAATAAAAATTGTGAAGAGGTAAATGAAATATTGATACAGCACCCAATATATCATAAAGCTTAGGTTCCTTTTTTAAAATATTATTTTTCTGTGAACGCTGTCAGTGATATTTCTCAGTTCATCAGAGAAACTGCTCTTTGAAATGTAAATGACACTGAGGAGTATTTTGCTGACAACTCTTTTTCTATAATATATCTTGGACATAATGTTTTAAAAACACTAAAATATGGAATAGTGTGTAGATCACCACTTGGTTTACACAACATTGTACATTACACAGAGGTGTTAGATTTTAAAAGGCTTACAAAATATAAATAGGTGTAACATATATAGCGTTTAAATAAAATTGTTTTATATGAGCAATGGAATTTATAATTTGTAAAGCAAGGAACAACAGCATTTGCAACATACACTGATGGGCACTCCCCATTCTCTAGGTTATCTGGCTTCATTCAATTTTTGCCAGGCAGTATGAAAAAAGATTATGACAAAACCTCCAATAAATAAATAAATAAAGTGTATCATAGAGGTCCTTTGGACAGGTAATACCCACTGGGAGGCTGTGTTACAGGGTTTTAATTGCTACTATTATTCTCTGCTCCTTTGGAGTATTGTGGTGGTCTTTGAGATGCTTGGACCAGGAGCAGAGAGAGAAATCATGACAGAAGTGTGCAGCAGAGATCATAAGAAGTGTTTGACTTAAGATTAGCTCATTTTATGTGCTAAGAAAACAGAACTTCCTGGATTTTACACTATCTTTAATAATTTTGATTAATTTGGCACTGATGGTTTTGGAAAGTGGATATTCTCTATTGTGCTATACTTTTCTCCCATTAAAATAGTCCTTTATAGAATGATGTTTATGTTTAGCTCTGTCTTTATGCCTGTATGTCTTCTTTTAGTAGAACATCTGAGGCAATTATTGTCTAAAGGCATAATAATCTAAAAGGACTTTTTCTATTTTTCTATTTCAGACATCTCAACTGGTTTTATTTTGTTTAGTCATTATGCCTTCCTTTCCTAGAGAATGGGAGCTACTATAAAATTGGCAGCTCCGATACCAAATTCATACAAAGCTTTCTTTTCTCTCTTGCTTGTGCTATAACTGAATGTGGTTTTGATGAGAAAGGTATTTCCACAAATATTGCCTATCAGAAAGCTGGATGTGCATAATAGAATTGCCTGAATTACTATTGCAGGACTTAAATTTTATGCAGCTGAGGACCATTTTAATTTCAGTCTTTCAGCTATTTGGGTTTTTTTTCCTAAGCAACAACAGTAACCTCCCTATAGAGATTGTACTACAGGACAGCATTAGCTCTATTTTTGCAGAATCTGTAAATATATAGCTTGGTCTCCTGCCAGCAAATGAAGCAAATGACAGTGCTAGAGCTTACTCAAGTCATTTGATAGACACTTACAGCTGCAGTGGGTTTTCAAGCAGGATACAAATGTTTACTTTAGTCTTCAGCTCATCTCGTGTAATCTCCCCTCTGCCTTCTTGACTCCATTTCCTTCTTGTTTCTGTGTCTCTCTGCTCCCCCCCAACATCTGTCATTAAAATAATTAGACGGACACTTTTTGTTTCCTGTAAGGCTTCTATTGCTGTTTCTGTACTGGGAAGAGTGAGAAGAGTTTAGGAACCAAAGAAAGGTTCTTCCAGAGGATTAGTTTGTACTTCAGTGGGATGTTGGGCAAGATACGTCTTACATAAGAGAGTCCTTGATGATAGCACAAGTACTTCAGGACTGTAAGTATTTCCAGTAGCACCAAGAAAAGCATCACAGCAGAGATTTAGAGAGTAATTCTGGGATTACAGGGTTCCAGCTTTTTTAGGTAAGGATCTGTAACTGAGGAAGTCTATTTCCACACACAAATTTTTGCAGCTTTGAATAGCTCAAGAGCTCCTCTTGTAAAATTCCCTCAACACACACAAACACCCCCCACCCCCACCTCACCCTACTTGGTGCCTATTTCTTTGTAGCTTGGTTTTCTTTTATAAGACACATCAGAAACATGTCTGACTGAAAATAACAAAGTACTTAGTCTTTTATCTGTCTTCCCTCTGTCACTTTCCATTACAGAATTCCTTCATTTGCAGATAAAAGGGAGCTACTTGAAACAGCTGAGGTTAGTTTATGGTATTGTTCTGTTGCTTTTGTCTGTTGCCTGTCTCATCCTAGGGACTGAACCCATTCATCCTCTCTAAATCTATGGGTAAGTTTGAGGTTTCTGCTTTGCACATCGCAAATCTACAGAACTTCTGCACAGATACATGAGAAGTGAAAGTCAATAAAGTGCTCAACAGCAGCTGCAATTTACTGGGAATCCTTTGCTCTGTAGGCAATCCTTTGTGGAAGGGTGGACCACGTGCTTTTCTGATAAACAAGAATCTACATCAATATCTTGGTGCTGCAATTGAAATATTTCCTTTTCACTACAGATGACATCCTGTGGTTCTGATTTTTCTCTTGTTTCTCTTGCAATTTGTAAATGGGACAGTAATGGCAATGTGGAAAAGCAAAGGTAATGTGGAAAGTCTCCTTTACTTACATCTTAATAGTTAATGAGGCTGGAAATAAGGTTTTATTTTTAAAAAAACCCCAAAACATCCTACCTCATTTCATAAAATAAGGACATATCTATTTTCCAATGTTTTTCATAGGGGAAAAATGGTAATTAAAAGCTCAGGAAAACTTTTCAGTTACAGCACCAAGGTTTCTTTGATTTTCTATTTCATTGAAGATACAGATGCTTGGATTTTTTGACAAGTGGAAAAGGGAAAAACTAAGAATATTAGTATTTTCAGCGAAATGAAAATGTTTAATTATCTCTTCAGACCAAATGCTTTACCTATAATATGTTATTCTTCAAGATTTTATTATGTCAGTAAAATATGAGTGGATAACAGTGAGAAATTTGATTCTTTCCCTGTTAGGTAATCTTGGCTAGAAGGCAGGCACAGTGCTAGCCTAAGCACAAATGAAGAAGTGGATATGATACTCCTGAAGACAGTTGTCTTTGATATGTGATTGCCTTGGACTGCTTTCAAGAAAGCACCTTTAGATATTTAATGTTAGGTTGGGGCTGTTTTTTGCAGAGATTTCATTCTAGAATATAACACTAATCTCTGGTATCATTGCGGCAGAAACAGTACTGATAGAAGATTTTGCCTTTGAATTTAAAATTATTTCTGGAATTATTTTTTGGAGGGAACTGCACTTTATTGAAATTTTTCTACCCTGTACAAATTTCATCTTCATAAAACATAATCCAGGCCTATGTCCTATTGAGTTACCTTAATCCAAAGCATCTCGATTATCCCACATTTGAAAAGAATTTCAGATATCATGCAATGTAGAGTACAGATAACCTTTATAATTATATAAACACCATACAGATTGACATCTCCACTTATTCAACCATGTACACAGGTGTAGATACTATATAAAAGCAAAGAGCCCCAAGGGTTCCCTTTCCCAGCTGCTGTTCTGAGCTCACAGACATTAGACATTCAAAAGGTGCCCAGAAATGTGGCTGAGGAAGCAGAGAAATTAGTACAGACACTCTGGCAGAGAAAGGGCTTTTGCTCATTGTACTCAGACCAATAAAGCAGGCAAATATAATTTAAATGTGCCCATTATTAAAATACAGGTACAGCACCGGGATTAGCTCTTAACAATAAACATATCCCAAACCAACAAATGCAGAATTCATTCAACAGAGTATTAAAAAAGTATTATAGAACCCTTTGCAATGCTTTCAGTTTGATTGTACAAATAAAATACAACTTATATTCATTTTCTATTGCTTTATCTAGCTTAGTTTTATCTGTTATTATTGATGTAAGTCATTAAAAATGCATACAATGAATACATTAATACTGACACAATATTTCATCTTTTTATTGCAACAGGCAGTGAAAGACACATTGGTCCTTTTCACTGAGGTTCTTATGAATAAAGAATACTACTTCAATACAGAAAGATTAATAAAGATGTAGAATGGTGTCCCATATTAAATCCATATTTTGCTATTTAATCACACAGCATTAGCTTAGCTGGTTATAGTTGTTCTCGTGTAGTACTATACAGGTATTACCAGGGTAGCTAAAAAGATTTAGAAAAATCACAGTACTGCTAATTTGGACATAACCATTAACTACTATGGCTTTCTTACTATGGTTGAAAAACCAGACAATAGCCAGGATTTATCATATTTATTAGGAAGAAGGAGTAATTTCTCTGCTTTTTTGTTAACACTGTGGTGTTCAGTCAAACAAAGCAAAATACATCAAATCCCTCTCTATACAGAGGGAGATAATATCTGGCAGTTTGTAAAAGACAGACAAAAGGAGTGTAACTCAACAGAGAGAAAGGACATAGATCAGACCAAGAAGAAAATAAAAGTGGAAGGAGAAAAAAGAAAAGAAGAAAAGGAGACCAAGAAAGGAAACGTTAACACAAAAATTATATTTTGAGGCCCACTTCCACAGACCAGAGAAGTAGAAATATGATTTTATACTTAAAAGATTTGTCTTGTCATCAGTCTAAAATCTCTGAAAGCATAACTCAAAATGTGACTGGGTAGAAACCTGGTCTGCATATTACCTCTACCCTTCACCTGTCACAGCCCAAAAAGATTTTCAAAGAGGGCAAGAAGCAGCTCAGTGTGTGTGTGACAGATAAAGCCTTTTTGTCCTCTTGCAAAGCACAGGAAAACAGCAGCTGCTTTTTACAAACACATCATTTGTGAGAGATAGAGTTGGACTGCATAATAAGCATATTGAGATCACTGGAATGCTAATTAAACCCCACCAACCAAACACGCTTTCCTGACACTGCTGCAGAAATTGATCCACCTGTTGATGGGAAATATTCTCCCTGAAATATATTTCATGTCTTATGCTGGAAATATGTCAGAAATTGCATCAAATCTTCTCCTGCAATTTAATCTTACCCTTCCCCAATGTGCTCAAACAAATAACACCCCCATTGGGTTAGAGGCCACATAATTACAGGTGTGTGGGGTAATCCATTCAGGCTGAAGGTGCAGAAACTGGAAACTCTGTCTTGTTGATATTTTAAAAGGTAAAAGAAGGCTCAAAGCTGTATGCAGGCCTTTTGAACATTTTGTGCAGTGAAATCAACATTGGAGGCAGCTGTGAAGGCTTTCTTTTGTTATGTTTTTTTGACATAGGTGGATATTACAAGTCAAAATATTTTTACACACACATTTCTCCAGTCAATATGCAAAAGAAGGCCGTATCTCATGGCCATCACAGAAGTCCTGGCCAAGGATTTTTGGTCAAGGCCAAATTTATCCAGCAGTTTCGTAAGGATTGTCCCAGGGACATCTCAGGTCTCCATCTTCATGGTATTAAACTTTTAAATAAGGACAGGAATTGGGAGACTTATAAAGCAATTATTAGGTAGAATAAACATTTATCCATTTGGGTTTTTGCAAAATAACTTAGATAACCTATTTATAACAAAGCAAAAAAAATCGGGAGGAAGAGAAAGAGAGGAAAAGATGGAGGTGATCCAATAACTGAAATATTTTCAGAACTTCCAGAATGTTTAATAAGAGCATGTTGCAATTTACATCGAGATGTGGAAAATTCAATACGGTTTACACCTCCCAGAATTCTGGAGCTGCCAGCTCTGAAGGAATGGAGCACATAAATAATGTATTTCCTGTTATTCTTGGTCTGCAGCTGATCTCCTACTGAGCACTGAGAAAGAGTTTTAGAGCCCTAGGAGACAGCTGGTGCTGTCTAGCGTGTTTGACTGATTTTGTGAGCAGAGAATGAAAGGCATAAAAAGCAAAATAAGAATCTAAGACTCAAGATATATTTTCTCCTGAAAGAAAACTTGGAAGGTTACAAAGCTGTGCAAGAAGGCACAATTAAGAGTAATCTGTTCTAAAGGATTATATTATTTGAAAATGAAAAGTCTCAAGTAGATTGGATAGAAATCCAAATGTGGAGTTGTCTCTGCAAATAAGCAGGATTGTGTAGTTAGTAACCCATAATACTTTGCATTTCAACCTAAGTGCCAGAAAATTGATGACTGTAAAAAAATTTGGATCACTTGAGACTGTGGAGCTCAAATGTGATGCCATGTAGGATTCAGCTGCAGTTTTGTGAGACTGAATTTCAACTGTTCTTCAACACAACCCACAGGGGATAAAGGATTTCCATGCTGGGTGGGTTCTGAGCTCATGGGTGGCTCTGCTCTTTTCAAAGAGCTGTTCAGGCTGCAATTTGTGGGCCCCATTCCTGTTCTCCAACAAGCAGGCCAGCTGCAGGAAAAAACATTCCTCCAGCTGCTTTCTCACCCCTCTGCAAACCATTTATTCTCTTTGTACAGTTTCTCTCTTTAAGCAAATTAAACTTCCTAAGCCAGAAATATAAAGTAGAAGGGCTCACATCTGATGGTTCCTGTTTACAAAGAGAGGCCACCAGCTGACAGTCATGGCAGTGCCCAAACACAAACAATTGGGCTGAAAATCTGCCTTTTCTCCCCGGGTTCCTTAATTTGCCCTGTGAGAAGGCTAGAGATTAATGCTGAATTTTGACTCAATTGTCATTCAGAAAATCTAAAAAACAGAATTCCCACAGATGAACTTCCTGTAAGTACATTTAGAAATTAAATTCCTTTTTTCAAAACAATTCCCTTTCTGACCAACTCATGAGTCCTCCAAGACACCAAGGGAGATGAGGGTTGAGCATCAATACATTTTACAAGGACTCAGTAAGACGATACAGAAATTAAATCACTATCCCCTCAACTAACAGGTTTCAAAGATGAAGCCATTGTAATTATGCCACCAACAACAGAAGTTCCAGCAAAGTCACACAATCTCTATGTAGCAGCTGATTTGGCAGAAACCCCTCAAACATGTCCCAGCTTGAAAAGTAATTTCCAGAACTCAGGAAAATGAGACAGAAACTGCTGCTTCTTTTCAGCCCTGAATAAAGCTAAAATGTATAAATCATGGTTCATGAAAGAAATATGGGGAGGAGAATTTCACTGCACCACAGATGATGAATCCTGGGCAGATAGCCTTCAAAGGATGCACATATTGCTATCACTGTGAGAAAATTCCAGTGGAAAGCAATTTCACACTCTTTATAGGCCACTGTAATCAGCCAGGAAATGAATTAGCATAGCCCAGAGGACAAGGTACTATCAGACAGGGTCTTGATCCAGTGGAGCACTTAATCTTATGCTTAATATTGAGCACCTGAGCTGTTCATTGAGTCACACGTGCACAAATCAAACTTGGCCTGGAATTAAAAATAACTGAAATAATTCCTAGTAAGTTATCTGTTGTATCCAGTGTTTTGTTCTGTTCACATTGCCCATGAAAATATTCTCATTTTTCAAACTATCTTAAATTATTTAGCATATACTTGCCTATTTCTGCCACTAGTGCTTGGGCTGAATGCCATTCACAGTTCAGTAAGTTGCTATGAAAATGTTGATCCATCATATAATATTTACAAATAATGAGGAATAATGAGGCATATTTTCTTTTCAATGACAAGTAGAGTATAGATTTTAGAATAAAATTTCTCTTTTGCATATGTTAACAGGTTCAAAATTCTCTAATATCTATATGACATTTTCTTTTTCTGAAAAAAAATGCCTTAGTCATTACACATATCTTGAAACGTGGCATAAAGGCAATCAAAGCATAATAATTTTCTTTTATCTGGGCAGTTAGTCAAATGTATTTTTCAAATACTATTTACAACACTCTACATATGCTATTGGTTAATACACCAAAAAATGAAATAGATTTCAGAGGCGAATTATGAAAAGAAGTGCTCTTTAATCAGCAATACAGTCCCAAAATCAGAAAAACAAAGAAATACTGACAACTGAGCATGAAATAAAACTTAGAAATCTGAAGACCAAAAACAAACTTCAAAGTTTCAATATAGCTAGAAAAAATGCCAGTTTGAAATATGAATAGGAGGAAAAATAAGATTAGACATTCCTAGGACTTGCTTGAGAATCATTGAGCTTTAATCAGTAACTTGTATCATCCATAGAAACCAGACAAATAACTTCCAGATTAAATAGTGTTACAGTACAGAGGTCAGCTTTCCTCTGCACAGAGTCAGGTTAAGGCTGTCTTAATTCAACCTAAGGTGATTCATGTCTTCTGAACAATTTAATCTGGATGCCCCAAGGGGCAGAGTCTTAACAAGGGGAAGGCAAAATGAAAGCAGAAATGACAGACGGGAAAGGAAAACGAGCCCAAAGAAGCAGGACTGTGGCAGGGTGGGAAGTGAGGAGTGCTCTTGGCACTGATGCACCTGGACAAAATACCAGCTACCACTACTACAGATGACTCAGTATTACATTGCTACATTAAATTCTGCCAGGGCATCTATAGGGACTGAATTACAGCTGCAAAATTACACTATCAAAATGTCACCATTTGCATTCAAATTCACCTGCTACTTCTAATGGCATGATTTCATATTTAAGAGATGCATACTTAGTGTATGTACTAAAATGTGAATAATACCAACATACATTTTTCCTATTTAGTTTCTATTACTTCATAATCCCCTTCCAAAACTGGCATTTAAAGATCCACAACTTAATGAGATTGCAGATTGCTGATTCCTTCTAAATTGAAGTTCAGAGCTTATTCATATTGTGAATGAACTAAAACATTGACCTACATTACCTTATCAGAAAAAAACCCAAAACTGACCACCAAAAATATCTTGAATATAAAGGGAAAGCCAAACCAGTTCCAGCTGTTGTAATCAATTTCCATTTGCAGTGGGATTACAAAGCATTATTTAAACGACTGCAGCACACATTCATCCCACAGATGGGAACTAAGGGGCTCTTTCAGCAGAGTACTCAGGGAAATATTTCTCTTCATGCTTGCCAAGTTTGTTATATGTAAACTCTAATGGCATTATTTCTGACTGCACAGTCTCATACTCCCATTGAAGGCAGCAAGCAGATAAAAATAAATTATTTTGGATTAATAAAAATTGTATCAAGCTGAATACAGCCCTTGTCTTACAGGTTTGCTTTGCATATACTTGATCTAACTAAAAAGACTTTTGGACATTAAAAAGCCCCTCATCTTTTAATGAATTTTGTATTAATTCCTTTCTTTAAGTAATTCAACATTAAAGCCTTCTAGAATTATGAATAGTAGAAAAGATGTATAGTTTTAAAAAATATGTGAGGTAAAGAGATGAAGTTATCCCAAAGATATTTTTTGTTTTGGTTTGGTTTGGATTTTTGCAGCAGACAATAGGACATTGCTGGATGCACACACTTGTGTTACTACTTTAAAATTTAATAAAAGATATATTTGCATGCTAAGATAAAGATGGTTTATCCTTCCTCTCATATAACTCTGAAGTTCATTTCACTTTTGACAAGTAAATGATGAAATAATTTTTTGCTGCTAGTAATACTGTCACTACTGTTTGGAGTGCTAGTTTGCAGATTGAGTGACCAACAGTATCCCCCATCTATTTTAGCAAAATACTACGGGTTCCATCAATATGCTCTTTGTCTCAGGTTTTTTTCCTTAGGCTACTTCAGCACTCCCAATATGCACCACAGAGACTCAGAAAAGGCAACCTATATCTGAACACTCTGAAGATTTCTATGTTTTTAAGCATTAGTCCATAAAATGTGTTGGGTCAGCCTTAACAACTCACGGTTTTGTATCTATTGTCAAGTGGAGTCATTAAGTTGCTTTTTTCAAAACCAGAATACTTTGGCAGCCCACTCCAGACAACCAGGAAAGGAATTAACATTAGGCTGCTCACAAATGAGATTTTATTTATTGTACTACACACAGCAAACCTATAAACCTTATCTAAAAGATGCATCTGAAAGAAGAATTTATAGAAGAAAAATCTGAATATACAACAAACCAAATCACCTAATAATTTAAAACATATTTTACTGCAAACAAACATGACAGTAGTGCACAAGCACTGGTACCAAATACAAGAAATGCCCACTTTCACTTGTTGACACAAAAAGTCCCCGTGCCCCAGTTCCAGACCAATATTTTTACGGGTGGTAAGCACAATATCTTGCTATTCGAGGAAAATGTGTCAACACTTTAAGGGAAGAGATTAAAATCCTAAAAGACATCAGAGTCTGGAGGCCAATACCAACAGCAAGACTCAGGTCTTGTCAGTGGTGGTTCCACTCATTCTGTTTTGTTTGGCCAGTTACAAAAGCAGCTGCCTTTGAATATCTGCTGGGAGCAGGTTTGTGATGTACAAAACATGACCATTAGCTACTTGATAATAGACCATGTATAGCCAGATTCCTAATTACTGTCTGCAGACTGGCCTCACTTTTAATCCAACTTCTGGCTTAACTATATGTAAACCTTAAATCTATTCCTAACAGATTGATTTTAATTTGAAGTCTGACCATGGCAGAGACCTCACCTCTTCTCAAGAGCTTCAGCCTTCTGTGACAAAACTGAGAACATTTGCTGACAGAATGGTTTCTGTGAAGGACTCTTGAGATGAACAAACAGACAAGATCTTACTGGATGATCTGATTACAGAAGGGCGCTGAGAATTTTTTGGCCAGGATTTTTGAACATGCCAAACATTGATTATGCCCAATCTCCAATTATTTTAGCAATGTATAATGGAGGCATAATTGGGCCTGCACTGTGCTGTCTTGAAATAATTGCATTTGAAACAATCAAGTCCTTAAAAAAAATGTAGGTCAGCAATGAAATCCTCAGTTGAAAGGTCAGATAAGTGAAGCAATCACAAGGGGTCTACAGACTGTTAGGCAATAGTGGAAACATGAAAGAGAAATCTGGAGATTCAGAGAGGAGCCTGGGAGACTTCCTTTGCCACTGATTTTTGCTGCTAAGCCAATGGGATCAGAGCAGCAGCTTCAGAGAAACTGTTATACCCAGTAATCACGGATATCCAGGGAAAAAAAGGGATAAGCAAGAAACTATTTGCTGTACTCAACTCTGAATTTGTCTCTGAACATGAAGAAGCAGAGAAATCTCACCCACAGCTCAAAACAGCCAGACAAAGAAATGAGCTTGAAGAAAAGGTGGAGAGGCTTGAAAGCATTTTAGGATTTTACTTGTCCTTACAGTGCTAACACCAAAGAGGGAGAGCTGCCACAATGCATCCATGCTGAATTGCCTTGCTGAAATAAAGAGAAATGAAAAAGGGGAATAAGCAGAATTACTGGTCATCTAGTTACCAACTGATTATCTTTTGTCTTCCTTTCTACAGTTTCAGTTTCTTCTTAAAAACAGAATGAAATCTAGCCACAAATTCTCAAAATCATTCACATTCACAATTGAGTAAATTGTTATCCTGACCAAGTGATATGAGAGTGAGTATTAGTTTGAAAAAAGTGTTTTACAGGTTCTGAAAAACAGACCCAAAACTTCTTGCATTAAAATAAAATAAGAAAAAGGAAAAAGTCAGGGAATTAAATTTTTAAGCATGTTAACAGAAGTAGTGGAAGCAATAGAAAGAACTCAGTCCTCCCATGCAGATTAACCATTTTAGAAATAAATTAAATTGAAACATTCTTATTTGTCATGAGACATGTTTCATCTGCAACTTTACTTTCATGATTTTGAGGTTTTTATTTTTATTGAAACTCAACAAACTTATTGGACAAGTATTCACAAGCTGTCTGTACAAATTTATGACAACTCCACTGTACAGGGAAATATGGGCAAGGCAGAAGTGCAACTGCTCAAAAAGAGTGGGGAGAGAAATTAAAAAAATATGTGCTTATTTTTTATTCAGCATTCTCAGCATTAAAGTTCCTCATAAAAAATCTCTCTCCTTAAAAATGCAAAGGGAACACAGCAAGATAAATTCTGGAGAAAGCACCCTTAGAACAATATGTTAAATCAGTCTCTATAATTTATATACTCACTGTATCAGCATAGCAAAAGGTTATCCAAGCAATCTGAGAATTAATTCCAGAAGATTAAACAAAGTTGTTTCTGCACAAAAGTCCAAGCAAAATTTTTTACAGATCCACATTCCTATGTCATTTCTTCCCAGGGATTCTCAGACTGTAAAATTGTGAACTGGGATGAATTTCTCAATTCTTTTGTCAAAAAAAAAGATTACAAAAGTGGAAAAAAGAAAAAGTAAACACATTTTGATATTTTAAGATTTTCCCCTGCAGTCAAGTTCAGATAGCAGTTATCACAGCCAGCTGATGTAGCAATCCAGACAATTAAATAATATATTTCAAGACATTAAAATTTATTACTTTTTACGTTAAACTTGAGAGTGGATTATTTTTCAGTTTTTCATTCTAGCTTTTTTTCCCCCTTTATGGTTCAAAAATAAAAGTATGCTAAAGATAGTGATATTTGCCTTCTTTTTATGAAAAATAAAGTTATTGAAACAATTAGCTGATTCTACGAGCTGGATGACAAAAACTAAAGATGTTAAGGGTAATAATAAAGTAACAAAATTCAATAGTAAAATTGCTACTGAGAAATTATTACACAAATATGTCTTTGAAAGGAGTAAGCACAGTTTTCTCAGATGAATAAGATTTTCAAGTTTTATTGTTTTTTAACTCTGATTTGTCCTTCTGGAAAATGTTCACAATTTCATTGCAAATCATATCCTTTTATAAAACATTTCAAGAGCTTAGAGTAACATTTGCATGTTCTATTTAATTCTCTGATTTCCTCACAGCAATTTCTGTTGAGGTAGATTACATTTCTAGTGAACCACACAGGCTTGGTCTTCACGATCTTTAAGCTTTTCCAATAATGTTAAACTTAAAATGACATACTTGAAAAAATATTATAACAGGGTGCCATAAGAAATTTCATTCCATGTGAAGAAACAATAAGACAATGTGGATTTTCTTTGGCTCTGCTCCTGAACAGCATTAATGTCAGTATTTAATACTATGCTGGAAACCCAAAGTGAGATTGAAAACCCTACTGTTATGGAAATTTGCATTAAATTTTCCACTTTTTCTCTGAGAAAGTCTTAAACAAATAGAAATGGCACATAAGGTAGATATATATATATATATTCTCCCTCTTGTTTGAATATGACAATCCAAAGGTGTCATATTCAAACCCACTCCCACTGTGCCCTGAACATAAGTGCTTATCAACAACCCCAAACACAAACCATGTCTATGGATAGAAAAGAAGATGTTCACAGAATCTCAAATACCACTGGACATTACTAAAAAAATTCAATGAAATAGAGTCTAAGGACCCAGATGATGAAACTGAACCTTATTTTGCTGGTTCTTGCACAAGGAATAATCAAGCTTGACAAACATGGACTTTTAAAGTGAATTTTCACCTTGTGGTGGTTCTTACACATTGGACTTACAGCTTCATCCTGTACTTACAGGAACACTGGAGGTTGTGTAACAACATAGCCGAACAGACCTGTATTTTGTGAAGCAATCTACCATGAAATTTACTTGCTAGATTTATTTTTATACTACTCTAAGCTATATGGAAGAGTGTTTTTCCAATATCAATGTGCAGCATAAGAACTGGGAAGAACAGACTTGGCTTTGAATCCCCCTCTTTCCTCGCCCCTTTGTTGCACCAAGCTGTTTATTTAAACCCCAAGCCCTTTGGACAGTCTCAGCTCGACAAACAGATATGATATATGGGCACTCACACTCCTTCTCATCTGTTGCTATGGCATTTTGCCTGCTCACAAGGTGATTGGACAATTTTGCAATGAAAGCCAGCACCAAAGATCAAAAGCTCTCCTGTGGAACACTGCTGCCTCTGCCATCTGTTTTGCATGATGCTTGACAGGTCCTGGGAAGAATGGATGAGAAGGCAATGCCATGTCATGTTTTTACCTATTTTTCCTCACTAGCTGACATTTTGTCCCACCTTCCTTCCACCTGCTACTTGAAAAAAATGCAGGGAAAAAAAACCAAACTTCAAAACAGAAGAGAAAAAGCAATCATCCTCCTGTAACTGATGAAACAGAAGTTTCCAGGCAGAGGCTAGCAGATATCATCACACATGTAACATCTGCCAGCATGCTTGGGGAAGCAATAAAATAACCAAAAAACACTACCAAAAAGATAAGAGTTTCCTGCAATAGATGGTGAGTTGTGCCATGATACTCTGTTGTTAACACATACTAAATAATGTTAAATAGCCGTGCAGAAAAAAAAAAAAAATTAAAACCAAAAGCATTATTTCTGAAAGAAAAGCACTGGGGGGAAGTAGACAAGATTCAGCAGCATCTTATAATCAAATTTCCTGGAAAATAGGGTTGAAATATTTTTAAAGATTTTTTAAAAGAGCCGAATGAATGGCAACAGATTAAACTAAATTAAATGTCAATTTACTGAGAATGTAACAGTCAACTCTAAATTCAGGTATATAAGCAGTTGTCAAATGTTTGCTTCTTATTCATTACTGTAAAAAGATAGAAGAAAGACACTATCCTTCATTAAAAGATGGAAAGTGGGTTGTCTAAATTGCAACAAATTTTGTAGCTTTCTAGTTTTCATTCCTTACTGGGTAAGAGATTTCCTGTTTCACAGCTCTTACTGTTTTGTGCTGTATTAAAGACCAATCAGTATGAGCATTTGTATAATATCTCATTTGTCTGTATATACGAATATTACAAAGACATCCAATTCAATTTGGAAGGCCTTCAACAACAGCAGCCTTTCTGAGTATACTCTCAACTCCAACAGATGAAGCTTTCCTATTTATCATTCCTGACCCTTTCAGGTTTCCAAATGTTCTCTCTGTAGGGACTGCAATGAAGACAGAAATATTTTTCTCACCACAGGCAGTCCCATCGTTCCACCTCCCCAGGTGAGAGTGTTCTTATGTTACTGAAGAATTTGCCTGCAAATCAGAGCAGAAAGGCATTTCTTGGGTCCAGATGAGCAGTTACTGCAATGCAGCAGCTCCCAGCAATGTTCAAGACAACAGCTATTATGATGAAGCTCATACAGATAGTCCTCCAAAGAACAGCCTCATTTCTAAATTATTTACACATGTTAATTTTTTCTCCCCATGCTGTTATGCATCTGAATTGCTTTGCTCTCATTTATAGCAGTACACATTATGGCTGAGATTTTCAAAGCCATGAATCCCTCAGGTGGCTTTCAAGATCTAAATGTAATCTCTTAGTTTAGGCTCATTTATAGGGGATTTGCAAAGGAAGATGCTCTTTCATTCCAGGAGGCAGCTTATGCAAATTAGTTTTTGTTATCAGGTGCCCATCCTCCAGTATCATCATTAATTAGCAGACTGGATACTGTGAAGGCTGTGTGCAGTTGGTAATTACAGTGGGCAAAAAGAAAAACAGGCTTTCTTTGCCACAGAAGTAGCAGACATGATATAATCAATACATTTACTGCAAAATGTTTCTGGTGGTACAATATCTTATTTTATATTAATATGATAATGAATATAGACAGGAAATTTGATTAGTATTTTCACATAAAACACTGTAGTACATTACACATTAAACCAATGTCATAAAATATTTGTCCATATATACTGAGCAATGCAAGCATTAGCCACAGTGTGACCTCAACTGGGAAAAATTTGTTACGTGCTTTTACCAAGAATTACAACAACAGATTCCTAAGGCTTCTTTGAAGGAAGGATCCCCTTTTCTTTTCTTTTTTTTTTTTATTTTTCAGCAGGCCCAGGTAAAAATGAATGAAAAACCAACTTGCAATAAAAGTACAGCTTCTCAACCCCACATAGGATGGCCTCCTCACTTTGGGATTGTCACAGGCAAAAATTTGTTTTCAAAATAAAACCTGGAAGTGTGTCCCTTGGTTAAATTGGTTAAATAACAAAAATGCTACTAATGACATAGCTCAGAGTTTCCACAATTCAAAGAATAGTGCTTCAGAGAATATTTAACCAGGTAAAAAGCTTAATCTTGTAACTGTAATTTCCATATAAGAGGTTTGCTGATTCCAGCATGGAAAGGCACATTTCTTTGTTGTGTCACTCGGTGTTCATTTACATAAAGTACAGAAGAAAGGAAAACCTTCATGTGGGCTGCAGCTGCTGCAGGTTCCAGGTGTCAGATGAGCAGCCTCTCTGTGCTTGAGCAGTGTTAGCTGTGTCCATTGGCTGGCAGGGCTAGCTGGAATTGGAAGGCAAAGCCATTCCTTACCTTGGGCAAGCTGCAAAGCCTGCAGAAGAGCTCATCCTGTCCCATATTCCCCCCTCTGCTTTACTGCTCCTGTTGGCTTAAGGAGACCATGGACCCTTCATCCTTTCTAAACAATTACTTATCTGCTCCAATCCATGGTGTGTCTCAGAGAATTGTTTCTGAGGTTTTCTGTTTGTATTCCTGACATGCATCATTTAAGCTTGTTCCAGTTACTGATCCACTCTATCCTTTCTCCTCTATTTGAAGCTTTAAATCTTGCTACTACAGCTCTGAAATGTTCTCACTTCATACATTTCAACAGTCATGATTTCATTCATAATCCTGAGTATGCATATTTTAACTGTGAATTTTCACCTCAGACTCCAATCCCAAGAAAATACAACACAATTAAAGAAATATATCAAGCATATGGTGCAGGTTTAGTCAGTTATAGCCAATGTAAGTGTACCCAGCCTTGGAAAGTAGGAATCACTACCAATAACACACACAAGGTCTTGACATCTGTGTAAATGGAAAGGAACAGCTCTTTTGTTAGGGAGGTCTCAGCAGGTAAATACCAAATTTGGTGGTGATATAATAACATAAAAAGATTTTATTAAAGCATTTAATAAAGACAAATCCAAGAAAAACAGGCAGTGGTTAAGAGGGGGAAAAAAGCAGAATGAACAGCAGTAAAATAATTAGGTCATATAAATGTCTTAACCGTTTTACTCTGTTAAAGTATCTGCTAAATCAGACAGCGTATCCTTGGCATATTGCACTATCCCTGACAGATGGATGTAAGAAGACATTCAGAAACTAAGCCTTACTATACATGACAGTTCAAAACTGATAATAGAATCTATACAGCTTCAGGGTACATGAAATTATCTGAGTATATTAGTTAAATGTGACTTCACACATGGAAGTGTGTCAGGGAGACAAGGAGAAAATGAGTGTGATATGCATGCCTGCAGATATATGCTGATACACATGCCTGCAGAAAGCAGACAAACTGAGAATTAATCTGAATTCCAAATAATCTAGAAAATGAAACACCAGAGAAACAATTTACTTATGCCAACATCAGCTAACACGTACATGAACAATTTGAAATAACTATGAAAAGACACACTATTACCATTTCATTTTCTGGAGGCAAGTAATGTGGTTTAGAAGTGCTTAAACTTTCCCCATTAATCTTGATGCAGAAAAAGAGAAAACATAAACACTCTGTTTTATAGTGTTTTGTAGTTATAGTTATACTCAGAGAGATTACAAGATCCATGTGCTTATACTTTGTCCCTGCTCTTCGGAGTCACCACTCTCACTTTTGTACCAAGAGTCAAATTTTCCCTTTTCTCTCCATACTGATAGTAAAGCTTTTCCACCTCTTCAGCCACATGAGCTGAGTTTCCATCATGTAGTACTGCTTTATAGACTTCCCTGATGTGGCAGTGACCACAAAAAACAAGCCACATGCACGAATAGGTGTGGATGTGACTCCAGCTGAACCCCCCTCTGTCCCTGAGGAGGGGATTCTCCAACTCTCATCACTCACAGCCATTTGGCCACTGCCCCTCAGTTTCAAACAGAAGGCAACAGGCCAGCTGGAAGGCTCTCAGGGTTGGGATCCAGCTTCCTGGCTGGCAAAAGGACACACACATGTAGCTTATATTTTGGATGGAGGCATTCTCCAGCCCTCATGTTGGAACAGGATGCATTAACATATTCCAGATTTGGTGGAGTAATGAGCAGGAGCATGGCTCTGTATGTTAGCAATTGACCCTTCAACTGGGAGAACAAATCCAGAGCTCTGGTCACTGAGCCAAGCCTAATTCTGTGTCTTATGTTACACTGCTACTGTCTCCTCTTATTCTGAAAAATTACACTGAAATTAAGTCATATTCAAATGCCTGCATGGACTTTATATGTGCTGCAAAAGCCTGCTAAGTGGTCTTGCTCATGGCAATGCTTGTATCTCAGTCTTTGAGTGGTGACATTTACAGAAACTGATAAACAATCACAAATAAGAAGAGGCATCTCCTACCAGTCACAGATTTTCCTGTGGGCAACACTGACAGTGCAGTAAGCCTTAATTCACTCTCTGTTTTTTTTAGTTTGTTTTTTGTCTCCACACAGAGCACACTAATTTACTACACCAGAGCTGAAAAATCTGTTTGCAGGTGCCACAAACACTGCAGGGATGACAGGAGAGAGACTGTGAGGAGACTCTGCACAATGTTCCAGGCAGCAAGAGGAGGAGGAGGAGATAGATCAGCCCTTTACAGGTGTTTTAGTGCCAAACAAAACGCAACATCAGAAACTCTGCTGCAGAGAATGAATGTGAACTGTCAGGGATGATGGGCTGGATGAAGCAAAAGCCTTTCTTTCCATCTCTAAACTTGGTGATAACCACAATGAAGGGGAAAACAAAAGCTGTAGGCAATGCTTGTGTACTATGTGGCTCATTCATAAAAATGGATTCCTGTGCCAGACACCTTAAGAAATGCACTTTTTCTTGCTCATATTCTGGACAGATGACACAGAATAGCTTCAGGAATTAAATGTGTAACTTAATTTTGAGGAATCAATTACTCACTCAGAGTGGCAATGTTGCAGAAAAATTGGAAGAAAACTCCCGGTCCCAGAAAAATGTATGTGCCTAATATTATTTCATTGTTCAGCAAACTTGAAACTTTTTGATTATTTAGAAAATCCTAAAACATGCACTGGAATTGATATTTTCATGAATCAATACAACAAATGTATTAAATACTTGCATATTTATAGTGCAGTTAGTGAACTACACTCCTGAAAAATGAAAAATCCATTAAAGAGCTAATATTTGCTGATTGAGAACTTCACCTTTGTTAAAACAGTAAATCAGTGAAGTGGATGATCTAGCAGTAAAAGAAATATAGAAGTTTCATCTACCCTAGATGTGCATTTGGCATTGATCTTAGAGGTTATAAAAAGTTATTTCAGCTTTCTCCCTTCTCTACTTTCTTCAGCACAAATTATTTCATTTTAAGGACTTCACCACGCAGATTAGAATAATGACATTTCCATGACAAGATAAATAAAACTCAAATGAATATAAATGCTGCTGCACCTCTCTTTGATTGTCACAGACACCAAAATAATAATCTAATGGGTTATATTTAAGAATAGGTGTCAATGAACTCTGCTAACTTACGGGAATAAACAATGTATATTTAGGCAGGGGAAATTAAAAGTTACTGTAAACTTATGGTCTAAAAGGAAGAATTATTGATACCATCACCATACACTTATGTCAAAACTATCATTACAGAGAAGTCTCAAAGACATATGTATTAAACAGATGTTTGACCTACAGTTTTTTACAAAAATTAGTTTCCTAAGAATTTCAGGTCTTCTTTTTAGCAGACCAACACAAAGCAATTTTTAAAAATCATAGAAATCTCATGAGGGAGGCCTACAAGTTTGTCCAATGAAGAAAATGTTCTATTTTACTGAGTGCTTTGTCAAGTTAAATAATTAATTAATTGACTGAACTCACAACTGAAAAATTCCCTTTTATGAGCATATTTGGCCCTGTCTTTCACCTTGAAGCATTAACTTCTTTTTTCTTTTTTTTCCTTTTTTTTTTTTTTTAATATCCTGCCCACAGGTGGTGGTTGCACATATTTGGAAACAAAATCTTTTACATTTTCATTCCTGATCTCAGAGACTTGAGAACATTGTATACAAATTTGTCCTACACAGAATCATTTGCAGAGGGGAAGCTCGAGTACCTACTTGCTTCATCATTTCTGGAATATGCATTCATGTCTAGTGGAGACAGAAACACCCTTCACTCTGCTACACAAAAATCAGTAAAGAAATAAAGCCAGAGACCACTGAATCTTGCCTTCAAGAACATTGGTCACATCTATCATTATATTGTCTTGTGGAATAATGCTCTATGACCACTTACCCAGTGAACATCTCAAAATGTTACTGAAATGTGTCACTCTCTGCTCCTCACACCCAGTACAAACCTTACTTTAGGCACACTGACAAACCTTGGCCTTTTTGGTTGTGTCAAGTGATGGAACAGATATAAAATATTAATTCATGTTCAAGAACACGGAAAAGCAGTGTGTTGTATTTAAAGCTGGCTTTGTAGAGGGTATTATATGACACCCATGAATTCTTTCTATTGCCTCCAATAAGCATTAAGTTATTTGGAATCTGTGTGCCATAGCTATTGTATCATGAGGAAGAACATCTGAGTGCTAATGGGTACCAGCATTAGCATTGAAAAAGACTGAAAAGCACACATAAGGAGCTCCATAAATTTGTTATAAAACCCATTACTAAATGTTATTTAGCATTTGCTCCTGAGGCTCAGTGCTACACTAAATTAATAGTGTTATGGTTTCTGTTTGACAGATTGTCTTAAAGTATTACATAAAGGATTAAAAACCACACTATAGTAACAATGGGAACCACTTTTAATCACATCAAGAAAAACAATCGGTGTTTAATGTGTTTATTTTGTACCTTAAGACTCTACATTATAGCCCAAAGCATAGTCTGAGCATCTTGTTACTTCTTGCTTTAACATCAGCATATATGAAGAGCTGCACAGAGGTCTATACATAATAATTGGAGAATCATAAATATGTAAATATTAAGAGAGGTCTGACACAGCATAAAAGTCCACAATATAACTTATTCTGGTCTGTTAAAGACAACTTCATCAATCGTTAACTTCACTCATGTGGCACTCTGCTCTTTAAGGTCACCAAGCAAACTTGCAGGGAAGGACTGTCCCAAGGAAGGGGGAAAAGGTTTTCTGTGTTTATTTTGTGTCCCTTGCTGGAGGTGTTCATTGTTGTGGGCATGACTAGAGAACTTGCAAACCTTCTACAGCATTTGGAGGGATAAGGAAAGAGGACAGCAGCATCCAGGAATGAGACTCTGAAACATTCAGGCAATCTCAGAGAAAACATGTCACTACTCCCCCTCAGTTCCAGTTTAGTGATACTTTTACTTCTCAAGTACACCTGACAGAACTGTTGGAGACTGGCAAGGAAAGCATCTTCATTCAGCCCACCTCCCACTGTCTTGCTGCCTGCCAGGGCTATGCCAGCAGAGCCTTCTCTCTAGAATGCATTCCTTCCAAAACACACCCCTGATGCATTTCCAGCTCCAAAGCTACTTAGTTTAATAAAGAACTATCCCCTGCTCTCCTCAGCATCAGTATTGGGGTGCTGCTCTATCAATCACTGCTCCCTCCTGACTAAAATATCAAGGGTTTGCAAACCTCGCTGGAATTACTGCGAGTGCCCCACAAATAAAGAGCAAAGAATCTGAGCTAGAAAGAACTAAATAAACAAGGAAAAAAATCCCACAAAGAAACAAACAAATGAAAAAAAGTTTTGCAATAGGAATAGACATCGTAACAAAATTAAGAGTTTTACAGAGAATTTGTACAAAAGTTAAATTAAAATGTATTTGTTTCACAAGTGATTTAAACAGCTATCTGTAAGCTAGGATTTCATTGCCAAGACCTTCATCAGGAGCACTGCTGTCACTAAAGGTGGTGGCAACCTGGGGACAATTGTAGCTGCCCTTTTGCGGATTTCCTGTAATGTTTAGACCACATTCTTATCAAGATCCTAAATTAGGAATTAAGGCACAGAGCTTCAGAAATGCTGGCATTGCTATGGCACAAAAAGCAAACTCTGGTTGGACCTGTGGGGATCAAAGAGACACTTCAGGTACTGTTTAAAATGTAAGCAATGTACGCCTTTAAAAAAAAAAAAAAAACAAACCAAAACAAACAAACGAACAAAAAAAAAAAAAAAAAACCAAAAAAAACCCCAAAATATGAAGTGCTGCCACAGTGTGAAGTGTAATTTCTGTGCATAAATTTCATTTCAGTCTAAAACCCACAGTGACACTGAAATTCACAGCTTCCTCTCCAGGACATAAATCGGTTGTGATTCCCCGAGTCACTCTCTGCTGTCCTTGAGCACAGGCAGAACAGCAATCAAAGGGCTCCAAGCTGAGCACAGGTTTGGAACTGGTTACCCCAGCTGCAGGTTTGCAGGATCCCCTGACAGCTACTGCCCATTCTGCCTGTGTTCCTCTCCAACACCTGCTTACACGTCAACATCTCTATCCAGCAATCTACACTTCATTCTGAAAGTAATTTCAGTTTTATTCACTCTTAGCTGAGTAGTATCTTGCTTTTAAACCATACACCATGGTGCACTGCATGAGATTCACTTTTCAATATCACCTAAAAAGTATTTTGGTCTTTTAACTTCTAATTATACAGATTCACATCCTCCAGGTTTAAACACATTGGTAAGCCTTATTAAATGTGGGTTCTTCCAGTAGCAGAAGTTATATAAATTGAGTTGAGGTGCCTTTGAGCTAAGATGTGGGTAATAGGGAATGCCCAGTTCCTACTGAGTGGAAATCTCATATGATCAGACCCATTACATAATATAAATCTAATTTTTGTCCAATTTATTTCAAACTACTTCTCAAAGTAATGAAGTTTTCTCTGTAAAGTCATTCAATCAATTCAGCTTCTGTTCACCCCCAAGCAGACAGCCACAATCAAATACGAGAAAAAGAAATCCCTTTTTCTGATGGTTCTTATGCTTTCATTTTACTCATTGGTGGAGTTCTTCTGGGTATAGTGTCATGCTTTAGCTTAGATTCCACTCCTCTGGAAAATTTCAATTGTAGTTTTCTTGCTTTATTTAGGAAAAAGCTGCTAAAAATGCATGTTATTTAACCTTAATAAAAATAAAACTGTTGGAAGCACCTGAAGTCATATTTCAGCCTCCAGAAAGCCACACAGAAGGCTGCATTTTGTATGATGGAACTGAATATCCCATGTCAGGTGATCTGAGAGCAAATAAAAACTAGGAACCCTGAGGCTATCACTAACCTTCAGATCTTCTTATTTAGACATATATCTGATTTTAGGGGGAGGGGAAAGTAATTTAAGTCTCGAGAGGCTTGCATTTAATTAGTTTTTAATCCATTTCTACACCCAATGCCTCAGAGGATGATTTCATCTTTAAATACATCTAATTGGATGTATTTTAATTGAGGAAGCCTTCAACATGCATAATAGAACTACCAGGAGTTAAAGTACAGTTTTATATTTTAATGTGTTTATATTTAATTTAAAAATTCAGTAAACAGGGTTTCACTCTCTGCTGGAGTAACCAGGTGAAACCCAATTAACTTCAAAGGGGCTGCTCCCAGTGTGCAGCATATGTGAAAGTCGTGGGTGATTGGAGTCTAAGGACACCTGCAAAGTGTCATTCTAATGTCAGTGAAAAGAAAATATTTCACACTCCTTCTGCAACACCTCTGAAAAGTTCATGTTGATTATGGGAAGGGAGGGATAATTGCTTTGCTGTTCTTTCATTTGATTGAATCCCTAATCTTGAATTAATTAATCTTGAATCAAAATATTAAACTTTGAAAAAAGAATAGTTTTTTGAGCAGCGGAAATAAACTGCTTTAATAAATAGTGTCCATCCATGCTGTTAAGTCTTTGTGAAAGCATTTCAGAGTACTGGTAACACTGAACATTGGAAGTGAAACTGAACTTCTGCAATGTTACACAATCTTTTTTTTTTTTACTTGGAAGGACATTGCACGCAGTCATATGCATGCAGTTTTGGGAAGTTTTACATAACATTTAAAAAACTTCTCACACACAGAAACTTTTTAGTTGATAAAATGTGCATAGCAGAAGTTCAGTTTCACTTGCAATATCAAGAGTAGCATATTCTGATATAATGGAAGCAGAACAGCCAATTTTCCTTCAGAATCATGTAAATATTTTTAATTTAATTTCCTGATTATATTTGCTTTTTTGATGATGTGCTTTGATTTTTCATTTTTACACATAATTATATAACCAAGTTTGGAATAAATTTTAATTGCATCCCAATCTTTTCTGCTGCCAATAAGCTTTGTAAAATTATTGACAAAACTAAGATTCTTTAGGACTTTCTGACAAACTGGGACGGTGGACAGTGCACACAATGCAACACAGAAACATGCAGAGATTCCTGAGCAAGCCTTTATATCTACACAGCACATCCAAAAGGCAGCACAGCTACCTTAGCATGGTTATCTTATTTTCCATGATCTTCTACAGTGGGTACAGAAAGGCTCAGACAGCTGTCCAAATGCTAGAAAAGGCACTCAAAGTGTTTCTGATTCCCTTTTATGCACAGGAAAACACCACAAGCCTAATGCGAATATTAGTAAAGCATGAAGATACCATATCAAAACCCACTGCCAATGCTCAGTAACTGTCCCTTGGGGAAATTCTTTCCCCAGACTTGCAGAATTAGGATACACCTGCTGCTCTGCCAGTTGAGAACATCTGCCCAGCTCTGAGTGCAGGCTGAGTGCAGAGGGAGCAGTGAGACCACGGCAGCTCTGGGTGTCAGTGCTGGCTGCAGAGCCTGGCCAGCAGTGCCAGCTCTGAGCACAGCCACACAGGCAGTGAGAGACCATTCCTGTGCAAGAGGGGAATGAACTGCTCAATGAGCACCAACATCACAATGTCTTGCTCAGAAAATAAGTCTCCCACAGGGAAAACTGAAGATTAAGTGGGGCTACATAGATGTTTCCAGACTCTTATTACACCTTACGTTAACACAGGCATTCTTAAATATAAACCACAACCCACAGCACAACACAGCTTCAGGTGCTCCAAAGATGCTTTTTCATCAGAAATAGGTAGCTCCAGTTATTGCAGTGTGATGTGCTGGTTGGCACAAAGGAGCAGCAGAGGCAACTCTTACTTATTTCCCTGAAGAAGAATCATGCATTGTGAGAATATCTGTGTCTGGCAAGAAGTGCAGTTGTTACGCACTGGCACTGAGTTCACTTTAAACTCCAAAGTAATGGCAAAAAGGAGACAAATTCATAAAAGAAAAAAGAACCAAACACCAATTACTGGCAGGACCTTTGTGAAGAATTCTGTTGAACAGAATATCATAATCTTGACTGAACAAGAAAGGGTGAAAATTGCCTTGGTAAAGACATCGGAAACACATCTAAGTACATCAACAAAAATGAAATGAGAAAAATCAGAAGATTTTACAAATTTGCACAAACTGCAATAGTATTAAAATTCAAGCGGTGCATTCTGTTGAAATGGATGTGGGTTTTTATCTATAAGTATTCAGTGTACCTTTCAGGGAAACTGAAATATTTAAATAACTTGTCAGTTTTGAGAAGTTAAACAGAGAGCAGCTGATTATCTCCAGTTATCCTTTTGCTTCTAAGCTCACCTTTATGACCTATCTTGTTACATATTTATGACTTAATGACATAATGAAAAATGAGTGTAAGTCCATAGTACTTAACACTGGGAGTCAAATCTCTTCTTATTCTTACTGCACAAGATCCCTCACACAGGTATAAATATTCCAGACCTGTATCCAGTGATGCTGCACCTTCCTGTTGGAAATTCCTAATAAAAGTTTGAACCATACAGAGGAAATCTGGACAAGTGGTATGACACAGAAGCATATCATTGCCTTATTTTTGAATAGTGACAGTTGTGAACATTTTTCATGACACTTTTCTTCTGCTGAGTATCCTTGAATTCTGATTGGATTTGCTAGATTTCTATAAATGTCACTGAATAAATCAGAACACCAGACCACGTTCTGTGAATTTTTGCCACGAAATTAACTGCCAGTAATAAGTAGCAGATACTGCTATTAGCAAAACAGACAGATGGTCAGTTAATCTTAGGCCTTGGCAAAAACCTAACGGGAATTCTACTAAATAATAAAATAATTAAACACATCAAACCCAGCCCTAGTTTGAACATGACAATTAAACTCTATTCATGTTATTCTTACCCAAGTATCATGAGTACATTACACCAAATAAAATTCCCCTGGGAAGAATTTTCTCAAGAATCAAATTGTTCATATTGCTCCAATAATTGCAAAGTACAACTGACAAAAATATGGAAACAGGGAGATACTTGAAAAGGAGTCACTGTTTAAATTTAAAATGATCTCTAAAAATTTACTGACATGATATAAACTGTAAAATTAGATTTAACTTCATTTCCAATAAGTTCTGAGGGGAAAAAAGGGATCTGATATATTAAATATATAATATAAGTAAAAACTGAAAACAGAGTGGTGTTTTCATGACTTCCCAATTCATGGAAATGTTGATATAAAATACTGGAAAATATGACAATGAAAAAAAATATGCAAGTACTCTGAAAATGAAGTGGTTTTAGCTCTTCTCACACTGGAAGCAGGGAGAAGCCTGGAAGTAGTGACTTGGATAACTGTCCAGCCACATTTACCAGAAACTTTGTGTGTTGCTTTTCTTAATTTGATTTCTGGACCAGTTCACAGAAAACAAATGTATAATCTCTGTCCTTTCCTACTATCAATGAAAACCAGCACTGACAGGCTTGAAGGTGGTGAAATTCTTTAACTACTCACAGGTTTTCCTGAATTCTGACCCCCTTGCAACGTATTTAAATTCAACCAGTGGCTGCTGCAGTTGTGTGTTTGCCATAGGATGTTGCCATTCAGCCACATGTGCATATCAAGCAAAAGAGGTGGAGTAGTTTAATCACTTGTTCTGTCATGCAAGAGATTAATATTAATTACAGTCTTCCATGTATCATTTAGCTTCTTAGCTTTCCTGGAGCTGGTTACCTTGTAGCACGTTTGTGCATGGAGCTTGTTTTACATTTATTTACAGTACATGAAACCCTGGAAACATGTCTTGTGTGTTTTGAGCCAGAAGCCACATGATCCATGGGATGCATAAAACATAAAGTTGGAATCTATTTACCACTAAAATATGCCCTTTAATATAGCCTCAGTATAGGCATCTCTTATTTAAAGTCTCTGCACAGAACAACGTGAAAGTCTAGAATTAACAAGCAGTTAATTAAAGTGCCAAAGTACATCCATCTAAGAGACAGAAGACTAAATATCCTAAATTAACTTAAGATTTATAAGCAGTTCTTTGCCATTACCCTTTCAAAGCCTGAAGACACAAGTTAATGCCTGAATCTGCAAATTGGGTAGAGTATAACAATCTCTCTTCCAAAGTGACTATTCTATCAGGGACTGAGAAAAAACTAATCAGACAAAACCAGTGTTTTCAGCTTCTCCAAAACCAGTGCCCAAATAATGTTTGGTCTGTTTACAGACACAGCAACAGAATACTAATTTCAGAGTGGATTCATTTCAGAGCAGTGGCATTTCTGCAATTCATTTTCTAGGGAGTCAGAAACCATAACAATTAGCATGACAAAGGAAAAATGAAGACCTATTCCCAGATTTTGATCTATAGTCTATTCCATCAGCAGACAACCAGGAAAATATCTTGTCTCCTCACCTGCATTTGGACTCATAGAGAAATACTTACATCCAGATTGCAAAACTGAAATAATCTACATGCCATTGCACCTGGAAGTGAGTCACTGTTAGACTGTTATAGAAAAATACTTGTATAGAACAAATTACAGCTTTGAAGTTTAATGGTTTTAGGAGAGACATAGGAGATTTTTCTCCCTGTGAGGAAATCAACCAAGTAAGGATCTCATCAATTTAACTCAAATCAACACAAACAGTGTGGTTTTCTGATATGGAGAAAAAAAATTCTAAAGGAAAACACTATTTTGGAATGGGATAAGAAAATTAGATGCACTAGGAAAAATAGATGCATTAGGGAAAAATTCATTTTGAGATCAGAAGAGAAAGTGAATAAAACTTAAAAATCCAGTTCATTTTATTCTGAGAAGCATTTAGTATACAAAATAATCATATGTCATAGCTGAAGGAAGGAACGTCTCAGTATTATGCACATTTAGGCAATACAGAATTGAATACCCAATCCCAGATAATGAAGGCTTACTAATATTTTAGATCAGTTTCTAGTATAATAATAAAAAAAAATCTGAACATGTAGTAAAAAAATCCAATGAAAAATGGTTCATGCCACAAATAAAAGACTAAGGAAGTTGCCTTTCATACAGCTGAAATGTCAGGAGGAAAAAAAAAGAAAAAACAATATTATAAATGTGGACTATACACCAAATCTGGGGATATTGATGAGGTATGCAAATCACTTTCCAAGACACAGCAGAGTGAAGAACTTGGACCTTATGTAATAAAGGAAAATGTTCTCTATTACAGAGTGAATAAGAAGATAGAGGAAGTATTACCAGGTATCATAATTTAAAGTTAGCACAGGGAAGATTGAAGTGACATAGCAAAATTGAAGGGGAAAATGAGATCTCTACCACTGATAGGAAAACTAACAACAAGGTTTAAATTGCAGCAAGAAAGGTACAAGACAGGCATCAGAAAAAGCCTTCTCAAAGTACAGAGAGGTAAGGAATGGAATATATAAAGTTTGTAGAATTTCTTACATTGAAGGCTTTTACGGATAGATTGAGTCATTACTGACACACATTTGTAGGCACATTTGATGATGGACTCAAGTGGGATTTCTTGTCACCTTAAAATCACAGAGCTCTATGTCTGTCTAATTTCCGAGTCATGAACATCAGAATAAATAATTCCACCCTGCAAATGAAGCAGATGCTTTAAGTCAATAGCATCAAATTTTAGAAGTCTTGCTGTTCACATACAACTTAAACTATATATGCATTTGTGTGTGTATATACAAATATATATATTCATCTCCATGGAAATAAATGGACCCTAAGTAGGGTGATTATAATTAATCCTTGTCAACCTCACTGCTTTCCAGATAGCCTTTCTGAGCTAAAGAGCACATGCTGAGGTGCAACATTGATTAATTTTCTTTTTTTTTATTAAATTGCAGCACAGACTTGTCACAGGAAGTTCTCTTACTTGTTGTTCACTAATCACCAGTATTGGGAAAAAACCTGATGAAGTAACACATGAAACTCCCCCCCATCCAACAAACATGTAGATTTGCACGTGTTCTTTTCTTCAACAATACATACAGCAAAAAACTTAAGAATACTCTTCTATAATTGTAAAACATTAGAATGTGCATTTGGGGAGATAGCAAGGTAAAAATGCAGCTTATGAATTATTTAGACTGTTTGGAGCCATTAAAAAAATCCATTTCATTAAATTTCTTAATCAATAGAAAAGAAATAATGCAACTACTAGCAACACCTGGCTCAATAATGTTTAAAATAGTCTGTAAAGGACTTGCACTGAGCACATGAGCTGCATCTCTGCCAGCATGAGTTATGGCTACAAGGACAGCACTAAATTATCTAACTGATTGATTCTCAAATTAATGTAAAAGAAGCCCTATCTGTCCTAAATGTAGGGGCACACCAGTCTGGTGCATCCCCTGACCATGCCAGCTTTGCAAACTCCATAATCCCACCCTTACTATGAATTTCTCACCTCTGCCTAGTGTTGCCTTTACAGCTTTGGCAAAGCATCAGGTGGTGGCTGCATCCACCGGCCCTCACAGAATCCATCCCTCTCACTGGGCAGTCACAGCTCCACTGGGAACTGGGTGAGAATGGCAGAGGCTGTCTCTCAAATGCAGGTGTCTCTTTTACTCTGATCACTGACTCTGGGGCTTAAAAGATGGCACAAAAGGCTTGGAAAGACATTCTTACCAAGAAACTTCTTCCTTTCTAGCCAGTGCAAGAAAAACTCCGAATCATTGAGGCTGGCTTTTGCCATCTTTCTTCATATTAATTTTCATTACTTGCAGCTGCTTTCCCAGAGGATAATCAACAGTGATTGTGTATCTTCCCCATTGTACAGACTGACTTCACAAAACAGGCATTCCCTTGTCCACAACAAAACTCAGATTTGAGTTTTGCATGAGAAATCTCTGATGACTGGTATTTAAACAATCACAGTTTAGTAAAACAATGTCTCAGACAACTCTTCTTCCTCTAAAACCAGCAGTATAAATATTTGGAAAACTTGGTGGGTGTTCTGACTGTAGCAGAAGACTGTGGGAAGAGAGAGACTGAGAGAAACTGGCAAAGATGATTAATAAAAGTTTATGAAATAAATAATGCCTAAGGGTTAGCTGCTGCAAAGATAAATTGCCCCTAGAGGAGACAGATTCTAGTTATGGAGAAATGAGCTATCATTTTTGGATAGCTTAATTTATAAAAGAAACAAACTTCTGAGCCTAGAATTATTTATAGAGAGATATTACAAGAAATATGTCTCAGCTGTTAATAATCATGAAAGAGAACACGGAGGTGTAATGGTCAGTTATCTATCAAGAGATAAAGTGGGATGAAATGTATTTTTTTTTTTAAATCAGCAGATTTTCACACACTAGTTATACAAAAAGAATTTCAAAGGTTGGAATATTGATTCTCTTAGAATTGGTCACATTATCATATTCACTCCTGATGGCAGTATGCCATTTTTGAAAGAATGTTGCCCTGTGTAGTGGAGCAATGTCAATGAGATCTGTGAAAATTACCTGAAATGCACTTTTTCAAAGGCTGTTGATGATAATAAGATACTCTCTAGGCAAAGGGAAACCTGACAGCAATATGCTGTGAGCAGGCACGATGCTTTTAATCTCTAAAGCATCTCAGTAAAAGGTGTCCTTTGCTCTTTAACATGGAACAGCTCTCCCAGACACGGGGAGGAGATGCAGTGCACTTAGCAAGGCCACGAACCTCCCACAGACCAAAACACTGCTGGCCTGGTTTTCTTTTACATGAGAAGCAGAGAGCAGGGTATTCAGACACCTTCTCTGGAGCACTGCACAGCCACCAAAGCCCTTGGCTCTTTCTCCTCAACATGTGCAAAGTGGAGCTGCAATTTGATAGTGAGATGATGTCTTTGTGCATTTTTGATGTTGTTGCACAGATGCCCACGGACAGAGCATGTGTTAAAAGAAAACAAAATAACCATAATAGAGCAATGCCTTTTTGGGGAACCAAGTCTCTCAAGCAGCATGGTCAAGTGCTGTCTGCATGGTGAGAGAAGTCACCATTGCAGTGTCCAGCAGGATCAGGAGAGACTCCCTGAACCTTCCAGCACATCAGCTCTTCTGGCTGTGAGAGCATTCTGTGGTGGAGGGTGAGCCAAGCTAAGATCACAAATATCAGCTCCTGCTAAACCCCTCAGGCCATCAGTCACCACAGTTTTCCTTCTCTGCTCCTCAACTCCCTCCCTTTTAAGGAGATCAAACTCCCAAGAGAAATGGGGATAAATTTCCTCCAAGAACCAGATGTTTCCCCCTTCTCTGCCTGTGCCTGGCCGAGGCTGAGGTGGGCAGGGTGGGATGCCCTGGGCTGTGCACGGCTGTCACAGCCTGTGCTGCTGGGCAGCTGGGGGACACAATCAGCTACAGTGTCTTCTGAAAACACCCTGTGAATAAAAAATGGATTCAGCTCTTTAGTCTGTTGCATTTTGGAGCATTCAATTTCTTAATACATTAAAAATAAAACAATGAGTAGCTGACAAGTTATTTTAGCATAATAGCCTAAGGTTATTACCATTCTGTCTGACAAAATTAGGGAAAAGTGTAATCATTGCTGAAGGGCAAAAGCAGTCAAATTGCAGAAAGCTGGCAATAGCAATTTAGTTCATCATAAAAATCTTAAACCTGAATTATTTTGTAATACTCTTTCCCCAATATTCATGATCAATTTCAAAACATAATGTTCCAGTTTCTATCCACATGAAAACACAAAGATTGGGAACACAATACAGGAACACAGATGTCATGGTAGAGGACTTCACTGACCTTTAAGTAATAAAAGCATAGCTTTTTACTTTAATAGACCCTGGCATTATTATAATTCCATTCCGGTTAACCACAAACTGTGAGTTATTACATATTTTATCCAGGTCAGCTGTGTTAGGATCAGGATTTTGAAGCAACCACAAAGAACTTCAGTAGATTACACAAATCATATTCAGGATTTGATAGGTCTGAACAGCAAAAATAATTATCGAGTCCCTTTAAAGGACTTGTGAATGCAAAATGTGAATGTAATGATTACATTAAAGTCAAAGAATAGAAACATATTTGAGGATTATTTTCTGAGCTCCTTGAAGTAAATTTTCTTTTCACTTGGAAAGCAAGATGACTAGATTAAGACACACCACAGATAAAACACCTTGCCAGGCAGGCAGCCTCCAACCAGTCATCTCTGCAGAGTACACTCTTGCACTGGATTAAAAAGCAGCTGCAAATACACATGCCAAGGGAATCACAGCCACAATCTTTAGCATATTAATATGCCTTGTGTGATGCATTAGGAAGGCAAAAGTTCAACTCTCAGTCAGATCAGACACATTCTTGTTATTTACAGTTCTTGGTTTTACCATTTGCCACACCAAACAGCCCTACTGGAAGTAGCCCTCCCAGTGATTAGAAAATTGAAGTAACTTTTAATCTTGAATCCCACCCCACCAAGGGTTGCATTAATGGCTTGCTTAGATTAGCCTGCTGTGCAGCATCACAACCCAGCACCACCTCTGTCACCTCTGCCAAACTCTGCTGCCACAGAGTGCTGAGAAACACCCTTGTTAACTGATGCAGGAAGGAAGCAGAGAAAAAAACCCATTTTGACACAGAAAAAATCCATCCAGCACATATCTTTTGCTTCTGAAAAGTAAACACCACCGTGTTCTCATGGATGAGAGAATCCTTTTAGTGTGAGTGCAGTGAAGCTGAGCAATAAAACAGGATTTAGCACTTTGCATTTCTGAAAACCCTGTATTTCCTACTAAATCAACACAACTAGTGAATGCACAGGTTACACAGGTAATTAGGAACATCTCAGCCTGGGGTCAGTAATCTCAGTGTGCTTCTATATTAAAGATGAGGTGAGGAGAAGTGTTCACGTAGGTGGCAGACTGAGAAGCCTGGGTACTATTGCAAATTCTGGCTGCGATTAGCTGAGTTGTGACTATGACAATCACCATGTACACAGCAAAATAATCCTCTGTTTGCAACACCTCCTTCTAGATGAGGCATAGTTTATTAACTGCTTATCACCCATTTGGGCTGGACACCTTTGATGCAGCACCTGAAAGCAGGAGTGCTGGAATTGTTCCACCAGAAAATTGCTGCAAAAGCTATGATGGTTAAGCACACGTTAAGTGTTTCTGATGAAGTTAAAAGCAAGATTCAGTAAAGATCTCATATCATAGCTTAAAAAATCAAGACTGTGCAGCAAAACTAGCTGGACAAAAGTGTCATAAATTATACATTAAATTATCAGTCTGACAAAAAACCCCAAACCAACAATAAACGATCATTTATGGTAAGTGCTTCCTACTTAAATGTTATCTATTACCTCTGTGATTTTACAGCCTGAAAATGCTTCTTATCTACCTTCAGTATTTCAATATCCCTTTCAATAATCTTTTCAAAGTACCAAGAAGGAAGGAAAGTGCAGTAAATTTGAATTAATGAGCAGGAAAGTGTAGAACACCTATCAAGCTGCATAACACTGCCCTTTCAGAAGCAATCCTGCATCACAGCATTTTGTACACAACCTCAGAAATATTTGTTGCACATAAGATCTTTTACTTGCTTGGCTGTTCACACACATTTTGTCCTTGGAATATGAGATTAAGTGAAATGAGAAAAACCTCGGAAAAACTTCAGATTAGAAACACTGTACACATAGTCCTAAAATTCATATATTGCAGGTATCTAGAAGACCCATCTTCCTCCTCTCTTGCCACATTGGCACTAGATGGGAAACCCTCCTAATCTTCACATGGTAAAGCCATTCTATAGATGTGATTTCAACCACCCTAACTTCAAATGCTTGCCCAGAATATATCCCATGCTTAATTCCTACAATATCCTTTCTTTTTTTACTGGATACATGCATTAATTCAACTGCATTTTCCAGTGTTCAACAGTGACTTCTGTAGAGTTAAGCCACAAAGACAGACCTTGAATCACATCTTGTCTCATTGTTTTCCTCATCTCCAGCTTTTTCTCCAGACTTTCTTCACATCATACTTATATTTCATAAAGGTCTGCAAAACTCAGCCTGAATTCCAGTATACTCTTGAAGGTAATGTCAGAAATAATGTCAGTGTTTTCCTTTTGGAGGAATTCCTTACCAAAATCAATGAAAAGGTATTAGAAAAATTATCCCTCATTAAGAGGTCACTGTAAGGGATCAAAAATGAAGGTGCAATAGCAATATTGAAAAACTGTCTGTTAGAAAGCTTATTACACCAGTGTACAAATACCAATATACAGCTTTCTTCCCACTCCTTTTTTATCTATTTTCTCTCATTTTTTAACTTCAAACTCTTAGGAACAGAACCTCTTGCATGTGCAGTAGAGAACCTGGAAAAGGACACCTATATTCACTAATACTAAGATATAAGCATAATCAGCAGATGCTCAGAGAACATTTTCCTGATATGAACATGCAAGAGGATGTCCCAGGCAATCCCCACTTCAGCAAAGCAGTTAAGAAGAAACAAAGTCTTGTGGTTCATACTGATAGCTGACCCACAAGTGGAAAGGAAAGAAAGGAGGGTTTGAAACTTATTTTCCTTATCATCAGGTCACACAAAGTAGACACAGAACAGTCCTGCATACAAAAATTTAAAACTGTATTTATTATGGGGCAAGGAATTTCATCACTGACAAAGTAAGAAATGGTTCAAGGCAAGACTGCCCAAATTAAAAATAAATAAAAAAATAAATTAAACAAACCATACAAAGCTTATCAATAAGACTATATTTATTTTGACATTACAGAAGATGGTAACAATTACTGCCATAATGGAAATTTATTTATGATTTCCAGTTTCTTGAAGAATTTCTCTTTGATAATAAAGCTCAATTGTCTTTGCATAAGGCTGTGGTATTTTCATTAACAAAGTTGGTGTGTAACAGGCAATTGTTACTACAGTGACAAGACTTAATACATATTACAAGAGAATTTCAAGCACTGAATGAAATATCAAGTTTTGATAACTGTCTTCTCAAAAAGAATGTTAATGCCATCACTTCTGGAAAAAATTAAACTGCCTGGAAAATCTGTGGTTTACTTCATTTGGTAGACTGAGAAATCCATCAGCACAGCATGCAACTTCATAGAAAATTAATGTACCATATATTAAAGTGAGAGACCACAATATGTTAAAATTTAATTAAATGGCCATGTTTCTAGTAAATCCAAACAAAGAACTACTTTTTATTTTGCATCCACTGACAGGAAAATACTCAGACCTGCGTGTGAAAATGCATAGCAAAGCAGCACGCAACATATGTTGTCTTTAATCAGCTTTTTTTCTCCCCAGCTTTTCTCTCTCTGGCACAGAATAGTCAAATAGCTACATGGGAACTCTCTTCTTTATTCACCATTTCCCATGGATTACCTTGGAATGGTCCACACTTATTCAGCTGTCTCCTGTGTTTGACTTCCATGGCATTTAGTTCCTCTTTAGATTGTAGGAAGCGTTTATCGGGGTAGAGTTCAGAGCTTCAGAGTTCAACTCAGAGACCAAATGTGCAACTAATCCCTGAATACCTTGAATACGAAAAAAGAATTCATTCTGAAGAAATAATTTTGTATCCCAAAGCTTCCAGTGTATTCTCTGTCTCATTGAAATTATTGAATGTAGCAAGATTACATTTGTGGAACCGAGAACAAAGAACTGTGGAAAATGAGTTTATTGTTTTATGTGTTTAACAAATCCAAATGTGTTTTCATACACTGCAGGCCCTCATCATAGATGAATATTGCACAAAAATGAACCTGGAATAGATTGCTACTCACACTTTGCTGTCAGTCACCTTCAGCCTGCCTTGGTCTTACTTCTCCATCTCTTCTCCTTTTACTGCCTAAATGAAATATTGAGGAAATTATGTTAATTTAGTAAGTCTGAAGTGTCATACAACCAAACTGAGACAAAATTAGGTTTCCATACTCCCTGTTATCAACCACAGGCATTTTTGCAACATCAGTCATAGGAGTTTCAGCATTTAAAAATATTGCTGCAATCATTTGTTTACACGTGGTCTTGCATGTTCCAAAATTGTCTGGTTGGAAAGAAGGATGATGTTCTCACATTCTTATTTGTTCATAGGGGTAGGACTAATGCACATAGAAAACCTCTGAACTATGAATAAATGGATGAGCTTTCCCTAATGCAGGTTATCACTATGGAATGGCCATGACCTCCAGTTATAAAATGAAATTCTTTCAATAACTGGTGCCCCAACATGCCTAGAATGAATGTTCTTGGTTGCCTCTTAGAAGAAAAGAATTAAGATGCTTTCACATAAAATATTTTGCATTATTCCAGATGATGAGAATCCAAAGTCCTGCCAAAAATTACCCTTCATTTCTCCCTATCTTCCAAGCAACCTCTTTTGAAAAATTGCACCTTTCATTACTTGATATAACCAGAAGCCCTCAGGGCTCAATTCTTGACTCCTAACTAGAAATGGAGCATGATAACACTGAATGCATGAGTTAAAGATATATTAGTGAAATACATGTTTTATTAGTAAATAATATTTTTGGCAGCATTAACTTTTTATGCATGATAATTACAGAATTAAATTTTCTCTTCAACTGCCAACATGTGTCTCTAAATTAAGTTAGAGGGAAGCCTCAGAAAATGTAAACTGATACCACTTCATTGATTTTGTAGGTTAATTTTCAAATCCAGTACCAAAGAATCAGGGCAGTGTTATCCCAATTGGTGAAACAATAGCAATGCTTATAGGACTATACAAAAGACAAGATGAATTCCTCCCTCACCCTATTGTCTCACCAAATGATGTTTGCCTCTGCTGAACAAGATGCTTTTTTAAACAATTACAGATTAAAACCTCCTTGTGAAATTCCAGCCTTTTTAAAAACAATATTACTTTGTTTTTCTTCAGAAATTTCAATTTAGGATGACTTAAACAAATAAATAAAATAAAATAAATTGAACTGATAATATTGAAAAATAGCATTACCACTGGCAAATTAAGGAAGAAACTACACCGTTTCACTCTTCCACAATTAAACCATCAATAATGTTAAAATATTCCTCGGCTGGATTTTTAAAAAATTCTAACAAATTTTGACCAGTTCTGGGCACCATATTAAAACTTTATGAATTTCTAGTGAAAAACCATAATAAAGGAGAAAAAAAAACCCTGAAAACTGAACTTCAGTGTTATTAAAATATTTTTAATTTAGAAATGTGTCTCTGCCAAGAGCTTCATATTTCAAAAACATACATTAGTATTTCAGTTGCTTTAGCCTACTTGTGTTCTACATAAAAATACAGTGTCAGAAGAGCAGAGGGGTCAAGGTTTTCCCATTTTTATATTTAAATTATACTCAACTTTACAGCTGCACCAATGACTTTTATACTCTCATGAGCATCAGCCTTTTGTTTGTAACATATCAGGTGTAGGGGAGATGATCAAAGGGACTGGAAATTTTAGTTACAGAAAAATATGTTGTTTAGCAGAAAATATGTGGAGGCACTAGCATAAATTTTAAAATAAAAATTCTACTAAATGTTTATTGGAAGCATTTTCAGCACCTTGTACAAGATACAGCTTGTATCTCTACTCCATTCACTAGGTCCATATTAGATTTTTCATCAAGGTTACATTACCATTTAATATCACAGCATCAAATTTTAATATTTGTTCAGCATTTTTCTGAATGCTTCCCTCAATCTCTTTTGTTAAGATAGATGAGGTTAATCTGTATTTAACCTTTTATTTGACCATAAGAATTTTTAAAGTTTTCTGTTGGAAAACTGAAAAATAGCAGGTTGGCTTTACTTTACATTTCCCATGAAACAACCAAAATAAAGTTTTAGGGTTTGTTTAGACACCTGAAGAAAACAGACATATTTTTAATAGTGTTTAGATTGCAGCAGTTCCTATTTTGCTCTGTTGTTACAAATGTTTTGTAAAATTTGGATCATTCAAATTCAGTATTTAGAGACAATAGAAATATAGATTACAATGTTCAGTCAAGTTCTACTTGTCAGCCTTTTCACATGCTATGGAGAATACAAATGCAAAGAAAATTAAATAAACTATATTTCATAGAATAGTGTGTGTGACTACCAAGGATTATAATCCAAATGCATTATTTTTTGTTCTTGAATTAGTTATGAAAATGTGGTGGCACACCACAACCATACAGAAATAATGAACCTTCACAAAATGCTGCTTTGTTCAGAGAGAGCAGGTTTTGTGGTCATAACAACAGTAATTTATTCAGAGCCAGAATTTATTTTCTTCTTGATTATTCACTCCTCTCTTTTTTATTTTAACTTTGACATTGGGAATGGCAAATATTTTTCAAGTTTATTGTAACCATTAGAGGATATTCAAATTCAAATACTTCTTTTATACTTTAGATTAGATTTATTGGGTTTTTTTTAATGCTTCTGTGAACATGTGTTCTAAATAAAATAAAAAAACACCAACCAAAAGCATTTGTAACCTAAAAACTGCATAACCAGGAAACATGTGACTATTTATCCAAAAAGTTCTTAGAAACATTGTTTCCAATTGAGTGAATTCATTATAATCTGCAATAGATATTTATAGTTGATCATATTGCAGGTGGTATCTTGGGGTAATCTTACTTAATTTTTATATTAATAGATTTTAGGATGGTTGTTACTTCAACCAAATCTTCTGTCATTAAGTGTAAAATGCTGGACAATGTCATTAGTGCAATCAATTAAGCAGCTAATGCATTGTGAGGAGGATGTTCAATTAAACCCCACTGGAATTTCTTACCATGAGTGTCATAACCAGGGCAGTTTGAAATGCTTGTATCTATCATTACAACATCATTCAGTGCAACAGAGAGGCTGAACTAAATCATCCAGTGACTATTCAGCCACTAATTTCCCATTTCAGCCTTGCTTGACATATATATGAAAATTATTTCTCAATTTCCTCCTTGAACATGCATCCCATGTGAACATTAAAAGCAGACGTGGCACAATGGTTGGCTTGCAATAAAAAAATGTGGCTACATTTTAATGCAATCTTTACCAAGAAAGTCCTATTATACATAGAACTACCTAAAAGTAGAAAATTTTATCCAATACTTCATATCAGTTTAAAGGCATGCAGGTTAGTTGAATGAGTTCATCAAAACTACTTTAAGACAGGATATCACTGCCCCATCCTCTGGCATAAATCTATGAGACTTGAAATGTTTATTTCACGCCTTTTCCGGAAATTATTAGAAACTACAGGAAATCAGAAACAGCAGAATTTTTAAACAGCATGAAGATCAAAGTGGTTGAAGGCATGAAAAGATTTATACATCTGCTGACTGGAGGAAATGTAGGTTGTGATCACCAAAGTAATTATTTCTGAATAACATTCAGGAAACTGATTTAGCAGTGATATTTAAGCTTTTACAGGTTATGCTGAATTACAAAATTGATTTCTGCTTTGTGTGTCACTTTCCAATACTGCCAGAGTAGAAATGGTGGTTATAAGTTTTCTGGTGTAAAAGTCTTCCACCCTAAATGTTCTGCCAGTAGAAGCTGGTAATATTTGTGGTAAACAGTTAGCTCCAAGAAACTCTTGAGTGTGTTTATTTCAATAATTGACTACTAACCATCCCTACTACCCCTATTATCATTCATGACCTGATTTATGGCTATATTTTAAGATTTCCTGTTTAAAATTTTCAGATTCAGTTTAGGACAGATAAAAAATTCCAACATCTAAAAGAGAAATTAAAAAATATAAAGCCCTACCTCACAGACCAATAAATTTATATTTCATTTGTTTATTTAATCCACCATTTATCTCAATTAAAACAAAGTGGGTACCTGCAGCTGTGTGAGTGGAAGAACAGTGCAATGACAGCTTTGCATTCTGCTGTTACCAAACTTCAGAGAGTAACATGTAACACATTGAGGCACTTGGTTTAATGACAGGGAAGAAGAAAAGAATTGAGTTCAGTCAATTCAAAACTGATTTTCAATTATTTCCTTTTATAAATGGCTTTATATTTCAACTAGATAGTGTTCTAAACTGTACAGTGGCAACTTTGGAATGTCTAACTGTTTTTGGAGCTCTTCAAATGCAAAATACCCTAACCAGACATTTAGTTCTCCTGAGCACATGACATTTTCCAGTTAACATGCTTCCTGGTCTCTAATTCTGTTTGTACAGCTGTCACTTCTAAATTCAATAGCCATGAAAATTTCCCCCAGATTTAAGAAAATGAAGTGTGTATTATTACCATCTTACCATGTGCTGATTTCGATAGGTGCAAAGACATGGCAATATTTCTTACTTTCCCCAGCTTTTTCTACAATACTGACAGACAAAGATTTGTTTTTACTTTTTCTCTTACATTTCAATACCATGAAAGATTGAGATTACCTGATGTGCCAAAACTGAATTTACCCTCTCAAAAGTAGAGTATAATTATACTGGAATTCCAGTGACCTGTGTGTTTACCACCTCCTCTGCACTCAGCATTCAGATCAGCATTCCATGTACTTAAGGCTGTTACAATCAGAATTACTAGGAGATTCTTAATTAAAATGTGATCTCATGATTCCTATGGTTGCTATGACAACTCAGGCTAAATAAAATAATCTGAGTGATACTACATCTGCACTCTTTGTTGTCTTTAATGTAGGATTATGATTGCAATCACTATATTAGCAACTGTGCTTACTTTATTAGCATGATTTATTTCTTCTTGGGAATACATTTTAGGTTGCTTATGCTCCAAGCAGACAGAATTCATTAAGTCCAGTCACTTATGTCACATATGTTCATACCATGTAACTGACCTAAAGATACTGAATCTGCTGGGATTCTGATGACAGAAGAGTGTATTTTTATTATGATTCTGATATTCTGTCTCCTCCTGCATATTTGAAAAGAACTGGGTACTATGGCAAATATCTTAAATAAATGTTATAGTAAAAATTAATGTCTATCCTTAAAAAATAGACCACATAAATGTTAGATTTATGATTTTGTGTGTTATCATGCCACTCCATTGTGCTTTTGACAATTTCACAGCTCACTTCCACACAACAGATTTAAAAATAGAGATGAAGCTGTATAGATATCACAGAATTTGACTTCATTCTTTATCCAGTAACAAAATAAATGGCACCTCCTGGGAATAGTAAAGAGATATGCATGACATGCAACTTGGAGGACATGGAGGAACAGTGCAGATGAAACCCACTGTTTTATACTGAAGTTACATAATTAGCAGCTCACAGCAGGACAGATGAACAAGAAGAATGAAGCTGCACCAAAATCAAAGCCTCAGCTGTTCATGGCATAGTGGCTTCTCTTGGGTACAAAGAAATGTGAATTGCCTCCAAAGCTACTATAACAAAAACCACCATTACAGAAATTGTTAGATATGACATAGGTTACATTTCCTCCTAAGGTTCAATCTATGGATTGCTGTTCTTTAACCCTGAAGAATGTTATAGGTTGTCCTAATTTACACACAGGTATAAATAGTGCAGATCACTCTGCCACCAACCACCAAAATCATAAATCACAGTATCTATAAATTGAGAAAACAAAGTATTGCAGGTGAGTTCCAAAACATTGCGTGTCCTTTAAATAACTTTTGTTATGTGACAACATATTTGTCACTAAAGTAGCACTGCACACAGTCTAAACTGGCACACAATTTTTTTATCACCAATAATGTTACTTCTTAGGGATCACTCAATTATGGGTCTCTGAGTTTGGTTTTGCTGGCTGGTTATCAAGGTCATTACTCTTCTGCTGGTGCAAAGTGCAGGCAACTAAAGAAGCCCATGGGAATTAGAACAGTGAAAGATCAAACACAGAAATTCTAGAAATTTTTGCTTATAGAGATTTCTGCCATCTTTTAAATGGGGCAATTTCTCTTGTTGGCAAATTTCTTAAGACAAAGAGTTACTTACTAAGAAAAATTGTTACTTTTTCATTTCTCTCTAGATCCCTCAAATACAGAGACATTTTTTGAATCTCATCAATACTGGAGATTCCACAGCAAGGCCTCTCTGGGTGAAACCAATTAAAAACCTCCTTCAGCTCCTGAGAATGATTGGAATAATGGTTAATTCTTCCCAGATTAATGTGCTTCCATTGCTCATTTCTTCCCACATAATGAAAAAATCTTGTTTATAGAATGCTATAAACAGGATTTTATAGACTCAAATGTAGCAGGATGCAATAAATATTCTGTACATTATGAACTGGAATGGGGATGGTAGATCTATGGTGCTGGGTGTAGGCTTGGTATCAGGTCACCAAGGAAACAACACAAGTATCTAAAATTTGCACACATTTACCATCAGAATTCTTGCTTACTCAAATGCTTTGAAGATAGGTTTGTGTAGTAAATTAACATTTATCTCCATATACTGTTTACTCAGTATATTTGATTAAACCGTTACATCATTTGAATATCAATGAAATCTGTAACTTTTTTGCACTGTGCTTCAAATTGAATTATTTTGCACTAGCAAGTTGGCAAAAATTTCTTTGAGAAAGATGAAAGTGTTCCAGAAATGAGAAGCAAAGAATTAAATTTAATTTCTTCCTCTATTTTAGAGGCAAGTAGGAGCTTTAACTAACTTGCAGGGGGGACTATGATTTTGCAAAATGTATAAACAATGTTGTCAACGTCATGATTTGAAAATTTATTCAGGCTCACACAGAGTGAGAATGCAGGTTTTACTTAAATATGGTTGTATTTTTTGAAGTCAAGAACAAATGTTATTTAGTGTCCCATTTTTGCTGACATTTGTCATCTGCATGCTGTGATCAGCTGAGCTTAGAAATTCCAGTTGGGGTTGCTCACTTCCTGTCAAACATCACAGGAACTATTGTTATGCACAGCACTTCTGATTTTTTTTTTTATATTTACAGGTCATTTGCTTGCTTGTTATTGTGACAGCTCAGGGTTGGTGGCAGTCTGCCCTTCACTTGAACTGCTCCAATGTTTATTAACAGCAGCCTGAATGCAGGAGCTCAGGGGTGAGTGGGACATGAAGATTCACATCCTTTTCAGAAGGAAGCAGTAAATTGCAAACAGCATTTCAAATATGTAACAAATCCTAATATTTAGACTTCAACAAGAAAAAGCCACATTCAATGAAATATTTTCCAGAGTAGAATCGTAGAATCAAAAAGTAGCTCCTGGCAAACAATATTTATCAGAAAAAAAAGAAAAAAGAGAGGAACATTTTTCTAAATGTCATCATATGTATTTTTAGATGCCTGTTACTACCAATTAAATGAAATTACAAGTTATTAAGTCAAATGAGATTTTTCTGCTATTCAATTCATTTGCAGTGTTTTCTCCTCTGTACTTGATTCAACTACAGTCAATCCAAACTATATTTAAAACAGAAGCAAATGGCTCCCTTCTGGCTGTGTTTCTGAATTAAGTCTGCAGTATGCACATCCCATGTTTTGAAAAATCATACACACAGAAATGTCACATTAACACAAATAATATCTTAATTGAGATGTCACCTCTTCCCACTGACACAAAAGTACCATGTACAATGCAACAAATATTTTCAGTAGGAAGTACACCCACCAGCTCTAAATAGCTAATCTAGAGAGTTCAGGAATTAAAACAACCTACTTACCTTTTCAGTCAAATTAATCAGCTAGATTTTGCATTCCACATTTGTTGTATTGGAAATACTTAAGCAGACCAAAATGTAAACATAGGTGTGTCTCTGCAAACACATTATTTTGGTTTCCAAGAACTTTCAAGGGAAGTGTATTTTCAAGAAAAGTTGATCCTTCATTTCTGTCTAAATCACTGGTTTATGATTATTTAATCCATCAAAAACATGGATAGTTGACAAAAATACAGATAAAGGAATTACATATAGATAGGATTCCTATGCCCCTGTGCAATCCATCGAGATCTGACCACTGCATCAAATCCTTCGACCTCTTCCAGTGCTGCAGGAAAGGACAGGGCAGCCAAGGAAGAAACAAACTGGATGCTACTCAGCATGGTCTGCACAGCTCATAACTTGGAATTTCTGAAGAATCTACTCCACTGTGTTTATAGAAAGAGGAAAAAAATAATTAAACAGAAAAATTCTAAACTGGAAAAACTAGGCTGTAATAGAAGGTATAGACTTGTACCTAAGGGTGGAGGAAAATAAACTATGAAGTTTTGTATTGCATAAGATTGAAAATGGAAATGATGAGTATGAAATTCAAATGAGTAGATTTTGCTTTGGCAGGGAAGAAGAGAAGCAGACAGCTCAAAATGACCAGTTTCTGGAAATTAGACCTCCTCCTCCAATGCTGATTTTGGACAGCCAACGTTCATCTCCAAGCAAAGGCAAACAGAAGTCAATTCATGCTCTTCTGAGATAAAAGGGAGCTTTGCCAATGAGATGAAGTCCACAGCCAGCAGAAAAATCAAATATTTACAAAGAAAGTCTTCAACTGTTCTGCCAGAGCCAGCTTCAGTAGGAGTAAGTTAATTGATATTAATAGTGCTTTAGCTGACAACTCAGCAAACTCTAAGACATGAAACTGTATCATCTGTGTGTGTATGAGGATTTCAACATTTTTGTTCTATCCCATTCAGCTGCTCATATTTTTGCTCTGAATATTACTCGCTTAATCTCTTTAAATCTGTGACTTCTTTTCTGCATAATAAATTAAAGCCAATTGTAATGTGATAAGACCTTTTTTTTCCTTTGACAAAAAGAAACTTAGGAATCTGCCAATATTAGAAAAAACCTTTTGTTCCTTAAAATTGCTGTAGACAAATTGCCTACTGCAAAATAATTGCCTGCTGCTCACCAGGCTTCTAATTCTGAATGTATTTTAAATTCTCACTGACAGGTGACTTCATCAATGTCACAATAAGAATGCTGCTCAGTCTCATGAAAAAAAATGAAAGGGAAAAAACCAATATTGTCTTCATACTTTCTTTAGTCAACGATTTTCAGAAGTTATTAACAAACCGTCAGGCTTACTTATTCACCCCCTTTTTGATAAATAGCTTAAAAGTATTCAGAGAAAAGTGTCCAAATACCCTAAAGTTAAGTCTGGATGTACTTGGACATAGAATGAGCTGCTACAACACAAACTACATTGAGAGTGGGTTTGGGTTTGTTTTTCAATGTGAGTAGCACTTATGAACAAGCCACAGGAGCAGGCAGAATGAGGTACCTGGGCTTCATAGAGGGCAGCAGATGTCCTCTGATAGATACTGAATTATGTTTGAGCTGGAGACAAATAGATGTTGCAGATCAGTGCTTAGCTGATTTATCAGACAATATAAAGAAAGCGTTACAGTTTTCACCGTGTCTCATACGTAGCTGTGTCAGTATTCTAAAGTCACAGGAGTTCTTATGCTTTGAAACATTTATTTATTTATTTATTTATTTATTTGGAGTAGTTTTAGAAGCATCTTTTAAAGCAGAAGTCCTGTTTTTCAGTGCTGACATCAACACATGAACAAGGAAACAACCTAAGAACGTTACTGAAACCATGACTGAATATATCTAATGACTCAGAAAAACAGAATATAAATTAGAAATTGAAAAGATGCAGGAATAATTTAACTATATACAAGTAAACGAGAACAGTCCTGGCATTCTTATGAGTTTTAAGAAACACTTCTTCTGTAGCTGTCCTAAAATCTTGGCCCATTCTCACATACCACAGCTTGCAAGGATTTAACTTTCTCCTGCTTGTGAAAATCTCTGCATGAATGTGATAAAACACAACTCTGCAATAAAACACTGCATTATGGCAGAGCCCTGCTTCAGCACCTACTCATTAATAAACAGCTGCCTTAGAAATGAGGCAATGATGTTTTTTATTGCCTCCACTTTGCCTTTTTTGGAGGTAGCAAAGATAGGAAAGTTAAATCCTTATACAGAATTGTTAAGTGGGCTGTGTTTTGTTAAAATCCTGCTCTCTTGATCATCCCAACACATGTATAATTCACTCTCCAGCCTTATTTCTTGCTTTGAGTTTAGAGTTCAAACTTAGTTACAATGAGGAATTTCAGTCAGAAGTTTATTTCTCTATAAAATAATTTAACTTCTGTTTAATTGAGGGTGTAGAGTAGATGTCATCAAATTCATTTAGTTAAGAGCAGAATACAAGGAAAGAAATTGATTTCACAAGCTAATAGTTTTCTCAGAAACATGCAGCTGCTTTTAACACCCTTTTGTCACTGGTCTTTTATTTGAATCTCCTTAGGTGAGAATGAGGCTGCCAGGATATTTCAAACTAGATCTGGCTTACGATTTTCTTCTGTAAACTCAGTGGGTCCATTTCTGTAAAGGCTGTTGCATGTCTAGTTCACCATGATAATTATGGTGACTGAAATAGTTCCTTCAACATCAAAGACTGTTTTAAAAGGAGCAATATTAACAGATGAGGTCTGTGTTGTCTTTACACGATTCTCAAGCCATTTCAGTCTGCATGTGTAATGCAGAGGTGATGTATCCCTGAAGCAGGTTTGCAAAGTGCAAGGCAGTGCAAGTCACAGGAAGAGAAAGAAGCAAATAATTCCTTCTACACCACAGGCAGCAGCACTCTTGGCATGGCTGATGGTTCAAAAGTACATTTTGCTTGCTATTATTTTATGCTTACTGGAAGATTTATGATCCTGCATGGTTCTGTAGTGATAGACAAATTTCACAGGTATCTTGCAACTTCCTAAGAAGGGGTGTTAATCCAGCTGTGTCCTCCTTGCTCCTTTCAAAAGACCTTTAAACTAATATTAATATTGCAACAGCAGAAAGGCAGATTTTCCCTCTCTGCATACACCTACCTCGCCTCACTTAAGGCCATCTCTTTTGTGATGGCTACAGCACTCTCAAAAAATAATGACCAAGAAGTTTGGAAATGGCAAACTCAGATTGGTATTTCATGGCTCATTATAATCCAGGGCAAGAAACTGATGCAAAACTTACTCTTATTTCTATTCTAGGCACTGGGCACTCTCAGTGCAGCAGTTTCAACCTGTAATTAAGAATTAAGGATTCACTGCAACAGAAAGGGAGCGTGGGGGAGTTGTGATCCTGTTGTGACCTGCCTTAGGCATTCACCTGTGGCTGGAAGGGGAGTGCAGACCCTTCTCCAATCTCCTCAAAAGTAAATAAGAATCTTCATTCCTTCACAATAAATAGAAAAAGCAATGGTAAGAATGTGTAGCATTTTCTCCATAGCAGTAGAATTCATAGTCCACAGTTCCTACCCCTGAATTTTGCTATGCTATTTCAACTTATAGATTCTCTGCTGTTATATGTAACCTGAATTCTGTTATGAAAAAAAATTAAAAATCAAGCCATACATTCACACAGAGCTGCTGAAATTTCTCAGCTGATACTTGCTTTGAAACATTTTCTTATTTCCATATAACTCTGAAATGGAAAAATCGTCAAAATTAATAATTCATTTTTGAATGACATCAGCTTGTTTGTAAAATACAAATTTTCTTCTGCCTAAACTCAGTGACTCCCGGAGAGTGTTATGCACTTCTGGATTAATGTCAATTCTTTACCTCTTTCTGACTCTGCCTTGACTTTCTTCCCTTTGTCCTGGAGCTGTACTTGCCTGTCAAAGTACTGAGCTGCAGCTTCTATCACCACCTCCTGCTTGCTTGATTTATGCTATTTTCTTCTCTTATACCTGGTAATAAATCTTTGCAAAGAACAGTACCCTAGCCACTGACCAAAATTGCCACCTTCTTCGTAATCACGTGTATTTGGTTTCTAAGATAAGATCTGGGACACACAACAAAGGATAAAGGGGCCTTTAAGCAAAACACTAAGACAAGTCTTCTCTTAAATAATTCCAGTATTTGTGTCAGGTAGCTGAGGGCAATAAAAAGAATAAATCCCTAATTATCACAACCTGTTCATGTTGTGCCTTAGTTGGGACAACTGTCAGCCCTCCACCCCAAATCAAAGACTATTATTTAGAAGTGACACTTCTTCCCAGGTGAACCAAAAGTTGGAAAATCAGGAAATGAACTGCATTTCATCATAGGCCAAATCTTAGAAAAGACAGGAGGAATACCTAGGGGAGTGCAATCACAGTGTGAGACTTAGACATCTCTGGGAATTTTCCTCTTCCCTTCCAACATCAGAGTGCAAGTTAAGAGAGGATTGACAGAAATGAAATAACTTCTGGATTACTTTGGGGTTTAATTTAATTGATATTCTGCAGCATAATTATCCCATTTTCAAAGGGCATTCTCTTAATTATTTTTGTCTCTTTCAAAACAATTAATTCCATGGTCATATTGCATTGCACTGGAAACACCTGGGTGTTTCTAAAATGCAGTGCACTGCCAGGTGGATGTGCTGGAACATTCCCATTGCACAAGGGCAGCAAAACTCTTTATTCTGACTAATTACAAATGTGCATAGACAGGCTCTAATGTTTCTAAGCCTCCAAAATACAGTATTATTTGATGCAGGATGATGCAGTACTGTTTGAACAGGATGTGGCTGTATCCAGCACATGATGCCATTGTGTCACACAAACATTCTCTTGGATCTGATTTATGGATTTTCACTATTTCTCTACTGCTGTAATACAGTTTTTTAGACACTTGCCAAACATTTTCCTGCAACATCTTGAGAAGATTTTGGTGTAATAACGCAGTTTCAGAGACAACAGCAGATGAGCCAAAACCCTGGGGATAATCCAGCTTGGCTTTCCATAGGTTTGGATTGTAAAGTTAAAGTTCTTGCTATTTTTATGACTGTAATATTTCTCATTAAGTAGCCAGTCAGTCTTTGAAATACAGAAGTGTATTTGTTGCATGTCATTCTATTATTTAAAAATTCCTGATTATCTAGGAAAGAGCTACTGCTATTGGCTACAAAAATGTATGGCTTGCTGCAGAGGCCTGTCCAAGCAGAAAACTGCAGAGGGTTATACAAACCTTGCAAACAGAAATAACAGATACTATTGTTTTAAGAGACAATAGAAATATTTCAGTAGAGAACTCTATCACTTTCATTTGACAGATGCTTATTTTGGGATCTGGTACTGCACATATCTTCCTGGGGGTGGTGGCCAAACTTCTTTCTCCCCTTCAGGACACTATTTTAAATAAGCAGTTTAATTACTGCCTGCATTGGCTAGTTTTCTGCAGGGTAGATGCACTCTGCAGTTGGTTGAGGAATACTGAGCCTTTGGCAAAGAGCAAGCATAAAATTATCTTTGGAATCTTGCCCCTGGAAAGTATTTCTAGGTACCTGAAGAAGACAACTGACAGCTTTATCAAAACTTGGGAATTTGCCATGATCTAAATATTGGAATTACTGAGCCTGTCCCTAAAATGCATGGCTTTTCTGATGGGTAGATAAAAAATGGGAGCAAAGATATTAAGCCAGGCACTCATTTCTTTTGAAGGTATAGTCCTCAATTAATGTCAATATATAAAGTTGTCAATGTGTTAGAGGACACCTTTCAGGAAGCTACTAAGATGTGCTGAACATCCACTGATGGCTTTCTTCTCTTGCTAAGTTCTTTACCACCAAAAGAAAATATTTTTTGCATTCATTGTTTTCTGGAACTGCAGAAAGAGTGAATTCCTAAACTGAACCATGAACTCTCTCATGAGCACAGCCTGTACCCACCCCAGCTCCCCACCGAGCAGTGCAGAGGTCACTTGGAAGGCCTGCACTGGGAAGTGTCAACACTTCAGTGACTCCCCAGAGCCAGCTCCACCAGGTTTACCATGTGAGTGGAGTTCATAGCTGTAAAATCTGACCCAGAGTCACGCGGATGGGGCTTTTAGCTCCAATGAGCACCACAGCACTGCAAATGCTCAGCATCTGCACCCAGATGGCTTAGCCTGGACTCCACTGAGGCTGTCCCCAAATCACCTTCCCAGCCAACAGGTACCAGGTCAATTCCTCATAAGGTTTCTCCACATCCACTCAGCACATCCATGAGGTACCTCCCCCATCCTGCACTCCCTGTTCAGCAGGCTGGTTTCTGGTTTTCTAACACCAATTCCAGCCTCCAGCAGATGCTGTGAATTAAACCAATAATGATGACAGCAAGAAGTTTCTCACATCAGCTTGTGATCCCTGGTTGGAATCTCCATTTTTATCAAAAGTTTGGTTTACTTAAATATAATATTTTGAAAATCTTTATTAAGAAAAAGGTGCGTTCATAATACAATCATTTAATTGCAAGTGGATCCATGTTTTACCAAACATGGTAAAACACCACAGAACTCGTACTCTCCAAGTCATCAGATCAAAAGCAGACTGAGAGTCACAGTCATTTACCACATTGTCTTGCCCAGCAAAAATTTGCAGGATGAAGTGCAAGTATTGAAAATGCTCAGTGTTTATCTATCAAGCAATGTCACTATAAATATTAGAATTTATTGCACTTATTACATTGTCAGAGGCATCTGTTCTGTTGGCATTTAGAATTGGATAAAGGCTGACACACGAAAAAAATTACTTCCAGCAGCACTTAGATAAATGTCACTTCCCAATGCCCATGTGCCCATGCTGTGTTGGCTGTCACATTGCTTTCCCACAGGAAAAACTTTATTTAATCCTTTAGTACAAGATAATATATATATATATATGTGTGTGTGTGTGCATATGGATACCCACAAACTACTTCAGATGGGAAGATTTAATGTAACAACAAATGAAGGTTGGTGTCAAAACAAAATACAGCTCCAGAAATATTTGTTCAATTTTTAACACTGCTCCAATAATTATTGTAAGATATTAAGGAGGAAAAAAAAATAGGAGTCCATTTTTAATGTGACAAAGTGTCCCAACTATCAGCTTTCAATAAGGACCTCAACAGAGATTTAGCAGTGACTTGTCCAATTCTGAGCTTATATTAACCAAGAATTTTTTGAACTTAGGTTATAAGCTGACAGTGGAAAGTTTAAGACACCCTGAGAAAATCTTACATTTAAAAATAAATGACAGAAGGAAATTGCACTGTATCCTCTCCTTACTGAAAAGGCAAGCAGTGACATGACAAATAAAAGATGACAAAACATGTATCTGAGTTATTAGAATTATGCTTATCATATAGCTGATTTCTAGAAATAAGAATGGCTAAGAGGTTAGACATTTACATGAATAATGAGAAAATCCTATGACATCTGAAAAAAAAATCCTTATTCCTTTATCAGTATGGGAGCTTCAGTAAATCAAGGCTACTGATTCCACAGGCATTGCTCTAGTTGTGGTGTAAGTTAACTTAGATTGAAAAAAAGAAAATTACAATAACATATAATAGCAGTGATTCATCTACCCTCATACTCTCTGGAAGGCAATATTTCCTTAGTTTGGTATAATACTTTTCTACTGGGTATCCAGGTTCTGTTTAGGGCTCGCATCTTTTTCAGAATTTGGTATGTACCAATGTCAGAGGATAAAGTATTAGAATGCTATATGCTCTGGTATAGCATCGTAATTACTGCTCAGATAGAGAATTAAAGCAGAACAACACAGAGCCAGCATGTGCCCAGGTCAGAAGATCAATGGCATCCTGGCTTGTATCAAAAATAGGCTGTGCCTCGAGTGCTGTGTCCAGTTTTTGGCCTCTGGCTTCAAGGAAGGCATTGAGGTGCTGGAGCTGTCAGCACACATTGCTGGGTGTGCTGAGCTTCTCATCAACCAACACTCACAATGCCAAAAGAAACATTAAACACCCAATCCAGCAGCCTGCATATTGCTATCAAGCAAAGCACAATGGAAAGAAACACCTTTGTTCTTCCCCTGAGGTTCCATTAAAGTTTCAAGGCCAGAAGCACTGGATCAGTTGCTGTTCAAGGCTGCTGTGTGAAATTCAGATTCAGGTGGATGGAACCCCTGCACACACTTCCTCTCATCTTTCAGGATAACAGCACTTCTGGTTGCACAGCAGCACCCCAGCTCAGGCCCTCAGCCCAGCACACTTTATCTCACTATTTTACATTATTCACCAGCTCTATCAGGCATTAAGGTACCACGTTAACTGGCCAGGGAAACTCTGAGATCTTCCTTAGAGCAGCCATGAAAACAACACACTTGCAATTTTAATGTTATTGCTTCTGCTCTTATACAAATACAGGTACACATGGCTCAATCCCTCAATAGTACGGAGCAGGAATAAAAACATCAAAAGCAATGAGTCATATTTAAAAATAAGAATAAGGGCAATGTCTGCATTTGTATGGTGCTGACATTCAGCTCAGACCTGGGGTCAGCTTTGGAATCTTTAACTGGAAAAATGGCCTCCCCCAGGGGAAAATGCAGACAGACCCTAAAAGAGTCAGTGAAACAAATATTTTACTATTCTTTCACTGCAATGCAGGTGCTTGGATAGTGAACATATTCTAAAATATTATTTCTATGGTCCAGTATTGAAATAATCTCTGAACATCATGAACTTTACGGCCATACACTCTTTTAAAATTTTATTTTTAGTGAAATTTTGTTGGGCTTTTTTTATATCTTTGGAGACAACAAACAAAACCAAATGTTGCTTCTTAATAATCTTGGGCTGAAGAATTAAAATTGCCAAATTTATAATACAAATTTATCTTTGAGCAACTTCATAGGTTTAGAAAAAAAAACACCCTTGAAAACTATTTATTATAAGTGCTTTATTAAAAACTCAGACATATACAAAGCCTGATTCACTCCCATCCTTCATGTCCCCAAATTCTTTACAGTTCAGTCAGGAAATTTTAGACTAATTTCTAGAAGAACCACCTTCCAATTAAATATTGAGGCTTGGACATTTACTGTAAAATCCTTCTGATCTTAATGGCACAGACCTGAAATTACTTTAATAATTCATATGGGCTCACATTCTATTTTGTACTCATATGTTCTTGGCATTTTGAAAGGACAATATTTGTCCTGCTCAATTACAGAAAATATGAAATTGCAGAGCCCCAGAAGCAAATCACCATGACAGCAGAAACTGCCCTACATTCACTGCCAGTGCATCCCCACTTCTCACAGAGGGCAGGTAATGAGAATGCAAAGTATGTGAACACCTGAACCAAGAAAAATGTGATACTCACTCTTTGCAGAAAAACCTGTGAGACAGACAAGATCTGATGGGTCACTACATCGAGAGTTTAATGAGTCCAAATGAAAGCAGTTTTGAGAACCTTTTGTGGATAATCCCACAAATTTTTCAAGAGGCCTGTCCTCCACAGCTCGTCTTGGAAAAAGACGAGCTTGTCCTTTATGCTGCACTGATTCAAAAAGTTAGGACACACAACTGTGCCTTGAAAAAGCTGTTCCAGAGGATGTATCTCTTCTCATCCTATTTCATCTTTAGTGGAATTTTTGCAAGTCGTATGTAGAAATAATACTTTAAAAAAAAGAAAAAAAGCAAAGTATAGAAGTGGAATGAAATTAAACTTTTCTGATGTATATCTGAAAAAGAAATTATTTTAATGAATTATAACTTTTTTTCAGAAAAACGGAAATGCATTTAGAAAAAAATCCATGCTACCTGAAACTGATTTGGTGAGTTGACATCAACTGTCTCTAGAATTCTCTAACTTCTGAAAAAGTTGAAGAATTTTACTTCAGAACTGACCTTTAAGAAATTAATATTTAAGCACAATACAGATGTGAAATATGCATTTTGAAAATAGTAATATTGCTATCTCCTCCATCCAAACCAGTTCATCTCTCCCATAAATTATTCCAAGACCTGTAACACCAAAGTAGACTTTGTATAACACTGGACTGAAGGCTTTTTTACCTTTTTTTTTCAACGATAAATCCGCATTTCTGCAGCGTCTCTGTCCTCCTCACTGAAGGCAAAACATTTTCTACTATACACATAAAGTAAAACATATGTGGGATACTTCTTTTCCAACCAGGTACATAACAGTATCTCTAGCATTGTGCCTTTCCTCTGAGAGAGACAGAGGAAAGTAATGGAATATATAATTTTACAGAAGTAATTATAAGCTTGAACAATTTTGAAAATAAGTTGTGAGGAGTAATTTCAGGAAAATGAGGCTTACAGAACAGTTCTGTTAAATGTAACCGAGAACTAAACTATTGTTGAATATGTGCCCTTGGTGTGGTGATAATATCCAGAGGGAGGGAGGGAGGGAGCCAGTAGTGTGTTTTACTTCCAATTCTGTACTCACACCCTAATTCACTCCCATCCAGCAGGGGCACCGATGCCCACAAGCTGTCTAGACACAGACATTGTGCATTGACTATCCAGTGCTGTATTGCCTTGCCCAGAGATTATTTCTTATTTTAAGCATATTCTAATCAGCTTAAGACTGAAATCACTTTGCATGCTTTTTCTCCACCAAAGGTAATATCAGGGCTCTAAGCACATTCAGTTCCATTATTTGATTTCTACAGGGTCTTCTTTAGAGCTGTCATTAACATATCAAAGCACCTGAAGCCAATTAGTTATGTAAATTATATTTCAAAAATATTCTAATAGCAAAGCTACATCCCACTTTAATAATGTTACAGGACAAAAAGTTTTGCTATCTCCTACTTTGGTCCTTGATCTTCCTTCACTAAACAGCTTTACGGTTAAGAATTCATTAGCTGCACCAAATAAGATGCTCTGCATCCTGTTATCTTTTCTAGATATACGTTTTCTTTCCTTAAACCTGCTATCATAGATCACTACATCCTCTTTTAATATATTTAACCTGCAAAGGGAATTTAGACATTCCGTGTGACATAAAATAGTCATAAAATACTGATTTTTCCTGATTCTCTGCATGACAGTCCATGAATTATTATTTTTTCTTTTATTTGCTACACCAAGCAGTTACCGAAAAAGCCATCTTTGGTAGCATGAGTGATGTCAACAACATTTCGGGAAAAAGAAATTTGAGCTTTCTATTTTATTAGATGTCCACTAATATCCCCTCTCTAAAATGTAGCTGCATTTATAGAAAATGACAATTAAACAAATGCTTCAGTAACTCAGTATCCTTGTGTTACAGATGCCCCCTCATTCCTTCTCTCTTTGTTTCCCAAGCCTGCAGGGTCACTGAGCCGAGCCCGCTCAGGCAAGGAGACAATGGGAGCAGTCATTGGCAATGTGAGCACAAGTTTGCACAAAGATGTCCTGATAGGGAAAAACAAGACACTTATTAAGCTAATTTTGGTGTTACTTCTAAGCTCCAGATGTCAGTGCCCTTACAAAATCACAAGTTCAGTTTAAATAATGTTCAGCCCCATCTTAGAAGCTGACTGGAATTAGATCCAGTCCTCAATGGAAAAATTTCATTGCATCTCAAATGCTGCTTTTGTTGTTTGCTTTGCATTTTGCATCCAAAATGCAGAGAACTAAACCCTTCAGGCAAAGCTTTTTCATGAAATGATATATACGTTGAAAAGAAGAAATGCAATAGAGGGATTTAGGCAGCAATGCTGCTGCTTTTTTTTTTTTGTGGGCAACATGCCAAATTTAATCAGTTTGCTTCCTATGCCTGCCTGATTTGATAAGAAATAATAGCTACTGAAGGTAGCTGATAGCAAGTGGCACAGATGATAGTACACATGCTATTTTTTCTTTAAAAAGCAACGAAACAAAACTGTATCAGAATTATTATCAGTCATGATACTTTCATATTAAAAAAATCAAAACTATGATCTATCAACAGCTAGCAAATGTATGTGACATGAATCACTAATATTTAATTCATCATTTGTTGTGAGAAATAAAGATATTTGTAATGCAGACTAGAATATCCTCAGAAAAGAAAAAAAAGCATTCTTCTGACTAAAGACTTACAGTGACACAAACTAGAAGCTGAGTAAATTTTGGAAAATCAATTATGGGTGTGAGTATAATTTACAGTATTGTAAGTGATTTGACTAATTATCATTTATTTCCACCAGAATAGCTTCCAGGACTGATGTCATGACAAGAAAACTTTAAGGAGAGGTACAAAATTACTTAAATTAGTTCTGCATCATGAGTATGTCTTTGGTTTCAGCAGAGAAATATAACTACACATAGAATCTTTAACATAGCTCCCTTCATCTAGGATCCTAATATCCTGGATATCATGGATATCCTAATATCATGGATATGCATTGAAAGTAATTTATCTCAGAACTAACCACATAACTCCCTTTTCCTCATCACCACCTCTATGTTTATAGTTAGAAAAATGGACACTGATGGTGAAAACAAAGTGGACTCAAACACATGATTCAACTCTTATTTGGACCAAGGCCCCCAGGCCATTACTGGGAGGAGGTGAATTACACTGAGGTCAGGCTGCACTGGGGCAAAACCTCACCTCTGCCCTCAAAGCAAAACAAATTAAGTGTTCCAGAGTTCCATGCTCTTTCATCAATTGCTTCAGAATACATCTCCTTTAAATGTTCTGTTTGATATCAAAGGACTGGAACAAACAAACCACAGTTAAATTAATATTTTCAGTGATTAAGATGTTGCTTCTGTCTAAAGTTATATCCATAAATAAAAAGAGAATTCTGAAATGCCTGATTTTCTTATGTTATGATTGAAAAAAGTTCAAATAAACTCAGAAGTAGATCCAGTGAGTCAATAAAACCTGACTCTTTAGATAAAAGGATTCTTGATATGACTAAGATTGTTAACTGAAGCATCTTCAGATGTGGTCTTCCTCAACTGAAATCTAGAATAACTTTGCCAAGAGGATAAATTTCAGATCTGGTTCGGACAAATATACCTCACAGAATTCTACTAATTTGCAAATTTCAGATTAGAATTTGCCTTTTACTTGATCAAAGGAAAAAAAGAACAAAAACCCAATGCTTGTACAAACAAGTAGAAGTTTTTCTGTTCTTTAATGATGTATGTTATGCCTTTGAAATCTTTATTTCTGAATAGTTCTTTCTTTGTTTCCTTCCTTATCTACCCAGACAGAGGTATGAGGACCTTCCTCAGCCTCTGCACGGGAAAGGATCCTGTCCCTGCACTTGTACCCTCTTCACATTGGGACCATGATTCCCAAGAGGTGCAGCCATGTGGAGACACGGCCCATAATGTTTTAGAACATTCACTCCTCAGTGTAGGGAGTTTGTATGTGTCACATAGACCTTGCACCCTTGTCTGTGTTGGCAGATGGCAACAAATGTCAGTACATCAAAAGTTTACTAGGAATTCGCATTTAGCACTCAGAGCCACTTAGGGAAGTCACTCATTATCAGCCTTGTAGTGATGCAGAAAGGCTTCTGCTGGTCCAGCCCAATGCAAATGACCAAGCTGGTCTTTATTTAGTACATGCTGGAGCCCAGCTGCCAAAAATGATAAACAGCCCTAGGCAGATGATGATTCACTGCTCCTGTGCAGCTGTGAGCATCATTTACAGAAAGGTAGCATGCAAAAAATGTAAAATCAGAAAAATGCCATTTCTCTAGTCCTAGCTAAAGAACTATTACTGTTATTTCAGAAGACTGCTGCCTTTAAGGTAATTAAACACTGACAACTTCGTTCCCTCCCTACATAAGATGACTGAAGTTAGATTATATTACAACCTCCTCTATTTCTAACACCCTGTGCAGTATAACTCCCATTCAAAAATAAATCTTGAAAACATAATTGATTATCCAGGACAATTCTAGCTTTCATTTTCAGTTAGGAGCTGAGGTGGCAGACTGGGCAATGCTGATGAATGCTAAAGAGCCTGTGACTGATTTCACGTGAATACTCTGCCAGCCCTTTAACACAATGAAGTATATTGAAAGTAGAAAGCACAAAATCTATTTTAAATTATGTGAAGACAATACACTGAGGGAAAAGAATTAACCAATTAATTTCTACCTCCAATAAAAGCTAATTTCCTTTAATTTTTTTATCTTTTTGACAACAGCATTACTCTTAGGAAAAAACAAGAAATCCAAACCTATTTAATAAGGTTTCAGACATGGTTTCCTAGTAGGTAATTCTCTTACGTCCAGGTAAGCCTACTTAAAATCTCATTATCAGCTGTGAAATATTTCCCCAATGTCTGGTGAGTGGCACTTACATAGAAATATCAAATATTTAACTCTTTCCCAGATAAGGCCTCACTACTGTAAATTTAGGCTTGCAATACATTTAGGAGTCTGTGTGGGAAAGCTTGAGGTTATGAGCAGCCCAGAGTACCTGACCAGAAACAAGCTACTTGTAATAACTTTAGGATGGTTCAGTGAAGAGGATTCTACTACTCTTGTAATGAAATGCTGAAATGCCTGGTGGGATAAATGCAGCTAACATGCTGGTAACCCTTTACTTATTTACACTTAATGCCAAATTTTCATTATTTCATTTTTTTCTTCCCACAACTGGAAGAATAGGATGAAACTTTTTACAAAAATAACAATTCCAAGCAGCTTTATTTCAGTGAATATGCGAATATGTCAATATGTTTTATTTTGACAAGTTGAAAATCTATCCTTTAATTTTTTTCTCCAGTTACACAAAGGAATAGCTAAGCCAACAATAAAAAATACATATCTGTTTCAGCAGTATTTCATAAAAAAAAAAATCAAAAACCCAGGATTCCCCAAACTATTTCAGTTTCTTCCAGTTAGCACTCTCCAATGGAAAACATTTCTCTCTAGTTTGGAAAGCTCTTCAAGGATTGTCAGAAAGAAAAAGAACCAGTGAGCTTATGAAGATGGAAGACATAAATGGAAATATCTCCCCTGACAGACAGGAGCAAAGAGCTTCTTATTTTCGTGGTGCTACAAGACTGAAGGTCAAACTGAGGCAAAATTCATAGTAGGGAAAAAAAGAAAGTGGTAGAAGGATGCTGGCTACAGCAAAAGGTAGAAAAGTAAAGGTAATCATAAGAATACAAGTAAATATTGCATTTGTTTTAAAGTATTATGTTAAGACAGTCTTTGTGTATAGGAAAGTAGGGCAGTACAAAATTGAATATTAATACTGCAAAAACGAACAAGTCCATTAAAATGAACAGAGCATGTATAATATTTTTTTAGTTTTCCTGAAATCATCTGTGTTCAGATAAAGCTTCATGAACCTAGACTGAGCCAACAAGGCACTCAAGACTACCATGAAGGGAGAAGTGGATCACCAGAGGCTCTCCTCCAATGACTGCTAAAACCAAAGGGAGGTTGCTCACCTCTAAATATAGAATAGGACTGAAGAACTAGCTCAAAACAGCATATTAAACACATTCTATATCCCTTAGCTTTTGCTTTATGTTTAGCTTAAATGCACACTAATTTAGAAAAAGGTATTTTATTCACAATATTGTCAGCATAATCAGCACTCTCTCCATTATTATAACATTTTCCCTGCCATCGGTGATGGCTCTATGGGAAAAAATCCCCCATTAAAAGAAAAATAAAAATACAGTGATGATTGGAGGGATATAATAGTTTGAGATAGAGATATCTGTTTTCCATCTCAAGAGCTTTGTGCAGTCTGTGTTGCATGAATTGCCTGCTTTCAAAAGAGCAGGAGAAAATGAAGCAAGAATAAGACCATTGGATATCTGTAGTGACTGATTAAACTCAATTGAAAATGTTGTGTGCTTGTACAACCTGTGTGTATGAAATTAGCTTTAAGAGAAAAATGCTATCCTTCCCCATCCCCATCAAAGTGTTCTCTATTGAACTAAGTCTATTAGATTTTACTCTGAGACATCAAGTACTTCCTTAAAGACAGAGGAAATAAAGCTCTTATTCTATGACAGGGAAGGTTAAATTGAAGCACTCTTTTTTTTTTTATTTGACATTTACAAATAGCAGAAGTCATGCAGCAATGAAATAATAATGAAATTATAAATAGGTTACTCTTCATTTAAATTGCAAAGATGTGCTTTTCTGCCTGCCTCGGAGGTCACACATATTGGTGTGTAATGACCTACTGAAAACAGCTCCTGAGCAAAAATGGAAAGTTCAGGGGGTAATTCAGTGTCCAATGAAAGCTTCACCATACAGCCCATGTAATCTTACAGTAACAGGTATAACTTCAGTTTAACAGTGCCTTTTGTGCTCCTATCCCAACCTGCCTGACTGGTGATAATTAATTCATCTTCCTGACCCCTAAGGGATTAAACAACTTGTCAAAATTAAAAGATAATAGATGGCACAGTGAGCAATAAACTGAAAATATTGATGGACACCTCAAACCTAACTCTTTAAGTAATGAGGAGACATTTCATACATAAAAGAGAAGAAAAAACATTTCATTAAATGCATTTAATATTTAGCTCCTATTGCTGTTTATTTCTTTATATCCTAAAAGACATTTCCTCAGAGCTGGGCCTGCTGAATTGCCTTGTGAAATTTCAGAAGTGGCAGGGAATTATCTACCCACAGTGGTTGTTCTTCTCAAGTGTGTGAGACGCATCCTCACACAGCATTTAATATTCCATACACAGGATGTGGGATGGATTTTCTATTTTAGCTGAATAAGAGCTGAGGGAAAAAAGAGAGTACTGTCTTGGATTACAGAGAAACTGTCCTGTAACAAAGAAGCATCTCATGAGATTTTGGATATTCATTTTTCACTTAATCAGTTCCGACAAAAAATCAGCAAAATTCCATGCATTGCAAGTCAAAATAATTGACCTGTGGGCAGATAAGGGCATGTATTTAAATACCTAACATTTCTATAGATGCTCAAATTAAAGTCTTAAATTGAAAGTCTATTTTTCCCTGCTTCTAGTAATACCCTAATGAATAGCATATTGAAAAGAATTTTGGACTTCACTGTGAAAAACATGACCACTGAAGTATTGTGATTTGTATCATTTAAAACTATTAAAGAACTTCTATAAAATAGTTGGCATGTTTTCACTTCAAAGAATAGTGAATTCTAAGTAATATTAAATAAGTATATAATTTAATTTTTATCAGAAAAAAAATTATTTTCTTGGGTTTAGGATAAGAGAAAATAGTTAAATTTTTGACAGACAAAAGCCAGGAAAGATGACCATATGGTCAAAACTCTGGGACATCATGCTGTATATAGTGCCTTCAATTTTAAAATAATGACTTTTTTTTAATTGCAAGTTGTCTTGCAAATCAGCATCCGTTTCTGTAACTTCTCCATGCTATCAGATACTAAGTAATTTCCAAAATTATTTCTTTATCTCCCTACTCTTGCTGGGATATGTGAATGTTGTTTTCAGTCTGCCATGCAGTAGAAAAAGAGGAACAGAGCAGTGGTGAGAGTTCACCAATGTCTGAGTGTAACCAGCCCCAGGCACAGCTCCTTTCCTCAATCACAGTGCTTTCTGCTGCACCTCCCTACACGTGGAACAGGAGTAGCAAATGCTCCTTCTCCCAGATGGAAAGTCTGTTTCATCTATTTAGACTATGTGCTCTTCAGAGAAGCAGTTTGCTCTTGAACCAAGTCACTAATTGCATCAGAGCTTTTTTTTTACTGTGTTTTGTACTTGCCACTGATTCCTGACTCTCATTTCAATACACAAACTCTACCAGCAGGCACCACCCTTCTTGTGAGGAGGTTCGGCTGGCCCATCCACCTGGTGGCACTCATGCATCTTCATAATGTTGAGTTAATTAAAATATCTTTTTTAAACAAATAATTATAAACATGTCACCACTACAACCCCGTGTTTCACTAACATTGCTGGAATCTTTACTTCCACTGTTAATACGATGGAAGACACCTCTTCCTTATTCCCTGGGAGCAGAAAGCATCCTCAGTGCTGAAATAAACATGTCTTTTCCATAAGAAGGAATCTATGAAATGCTCTTTCCATCTACAGCTCTGCTCCATAAATTCTTACTGTACTCTTGTTCCCTTAACCCTACATCAATATTGCTACTGCACTGAAAAATCAATCTCCTATTTTTATCCTGTTTGGTATGTATGCCCAATATTTTAATCTACCATGTTGCATTTACAAGATGTTTAAACTGTGCCACTTGAGTAGACCAATAGCTTCTAAATAAATTAAGAGGTTTCAATTTGTATGTACAAGTTTTCCTCTCCAATAAACAAACAAGAATCAAAACAAGCTTTGCCTCTTGTATTGGGTACATCATCACTATAGATCTGACCTTCAAAACTGCTTCACAATAAGATGTACAATGAGAAAATACAAATGGTCAGGAAGGTTGATTTATTGCCTAAATTTTATTGTCCTGTTTTGAATGTATTCAGATATTATTTTCCTGTTACTCCATTTCAGTTCTCCAACTTCACTGAACCCAGTCCCAGAATTTCTTTTTAACATCCTCCTGCACACACATTGCCACAGCCTTCAGAACTTCCAACATTTCTGAAGGTGACTCTAGCACAGTTTCTGTCATCATAGATGAAAGTTGACACTTTTTAGTCCTTTCATATTTCAGTGTCATATTTCCTCCCCACCCAGATATTCCTCCAGACTTTCTCATTACTTGTCCATGCAGTAAATGTCAGAACTGTAGACTGCAACCCCAAGGACTGAACGACCCAAATATGTGGACACTCACTGAGGCAGCCAAGGTCAATGGCTAACACAAAATCATTATATATGTGCAAAACTTGGCTCTCAAAGCAGGACAAGATCTGACAGGTGGACTGACAGAAAGCTGGGTGCTGTACAGGGGCAATGAGAGCAGAGTTACAATGGAGCCACACAGCCACAGTGACTGCCCAAACTCTGTTCTTCAAATATCTCAAACTTCCTGAGGTAGCTGAGAGCAGAAATGCATAAAATAAACACAGACAGCTTTCCCTTCACTAAGGCTGAGGTGAACCTTTTATATGTTGCATTTCAGTGTAGAACTTGGGCTATTTGTGAAACCTCTTCAGCTGAGTTTCCCTATTTCATATTGAACATTCTATTTGCCATTGAACTTTTCATGTTACAGACTACAAAGAGATTTTAGCTCAACCTCCTTCAAATTACACATCTTGTGTAGGTTAGAGAAGGGGCTGGAAAGAAGGGATTCAGCAAATACTCTGGCAGAGCAAGGCACTTGAGTAATTAGAGCATGGCCATATCTCAGAACAGCTCCTGCCCTGGCAAGCTCAAGAAGTAACTTTTCAGTGACTCATCATTCCTCACTGTCCATGAAAAATATGCACATTACTCTGAACATACAGGAGCTTAGCTGCCTGACAAAGAGAAAGATAGTAAAAAGATTGTTTTTAATGGAAAATTTCACGCTGCAGAGGGCTGCAGATCTGTTTTCTCCTTCCTTCCTTCCTTCCTTCCTTCCTTCCTTCCTTCCTTCCTTCCTTCCTTCCTTCCTTCCTTCCTTCCTTCCTTCCTTCCTTCCTTCCTTCCTTCCTTCCTTCCTTCCTTCCTTCCTTCCTTCCCTTCCTTCCTTCCTTCCTTCCTTCCTTCCTTCCTTCCTTCCTTCCTTCCTTCCTTCCTTCCTTCCTTCCTTCCTTCCTTCTTCCTTCCTTCCTCCCTCCTCCCTCCTCCCTTCCTCCCTTCTCCCTCCCTCCCTTCCTCCCTCCCTTCCTCCTTCCTTCCTCCTTCCTTCTCTCTTGCTGTCTTTCTTCCTTTTTCCTTGAACAACAAAATGACAACCCTTCTGGCCTCACAAATCTGCAAGTGCACACATTTTATTGATTTAAATCATGGGTAGATAAAATTGATATGTACAAAAAGAATGTGTCTAGTCCACAGCAGAGATCTCACCAGGGAAACAATTACTTTGTTTAGGAGTTTACATTTAGAGACCCTTCTTAATATGAAGAAAAACTGAAGGAGGGATGGAGCTATAATTAATAAAGATAAATAGATGCCAAATATGTGCTTTCCCATGCATTTTTCCTCTTGCAACATCTCCTCCTGGCTAATAGACATTCAGGCTGTAGAAATGCACTGTCATGCACTGCAGCATTTGTAAAATACACCTTGCATTTATAACCTTAGTAAGAGTGATGATGGTGTTCATTGTGTTATTATTTTATTGTTATTGTTTATCTGCAAGACTCCCCTTTATTCAGGCACTTGGAACCCTTGAAATCTACTCTGAACTCCTGTACAATATTAGCCCAAGTCTGTGACTCCTTTCTACCACCCATACCTGCACTAAACTATCCAGTTCAGGCTCTTAATCCTTTTCATGAAGCATAAACAAACAAACAAAGAAGACTTATTTAGTCCTGGCATGAGGAATAGCTTGTTTTCTTTAAATAAAAATCTAACACTGCTCACTGAAATGAAATATTTCAAGCTTTGACTGTACTAAACAAGGATATCGATTTTTCTAGTTTTTTCTATTGCGAGAGCTCCTGTAAGTGATAGAGACCATTACATCTTTCTGGTTTAGTAGTCAGGATCTTTTGTGGAACCTTTCCAGGCTGCTGGCTGTTTTTGTAGACTGTTTGCTTTTAAAAGCACTCAGACTTCTTTCATCTATTTACATCTCCAGTGGCAATTTTATTCAATAGCAGAATACAGGTATTGCACATCTGGTATCCATAATCTGGATGTTATTATCCATCTGCTACCTGCCCTTTTTTGTCACTGCATGGAACTCAATAAGTGGTTGAAAATCTGCAGGCAAGACTAAGCTAGTAGAGTTGAGGTTACACACCTTATTCCACATGAAAACAAGCCTCAGGAGGGATATTACATTACGTATTCATTACTCAAAGTAGTTTTTAACTGTGCAAAGACTTTGGAGTTGGTAAAAGAAATCCCCATCTACCTTCAACCTTAATCTTTACCTTTGTTAGTGTACATATCATAATAAAAATGTAATATTTTAGCTAGAAAGGTGTAGGATACAGTCTGTCCTAATTTAGACTAAAAATTTTATCAGCTTCATTTGTCAAGTCTGTTGATAAGGCAAGCAAAAATTCAGAGTATGAAAAAAAACCTGACTCATTCTGTAAGCAGAAATATGTTCATCATAATACAGTAATGAGGGGGAAAAAAAGGAGTACAAAATCATTCTTCAAAAACTGCTATAAGTGAATACAATTTGAGGTAGGAAAACTGGGTTTACTGATGTGGCTGCGGGGTGCATCCTCCGCTGCCTTCTTATTTCTACTTCCCAGTGAAGTTATATGATAATTTTGGAAAAGGATGAGTAATAACACACAAGTTTCTATGCCTTTGACTCACAATTAATCCTGCACAAGTTTCTGTTTGCTCATTCGTAAAGCAAATAAAATTGTGCTCTTTTACAGCTCACGTCTATTACTTTGAGTGTAAGGAAAATGAAAGGCTGTGACCATTCCTTTCTAATCCACACAGAGTTATAGATACTGCAATGATATTCAGAAAACATCTTGTCTGAGAGTGTATTTTTGAGAAGTATTTGAATGTGACATGGCAATTAGTATGGGGAAACTGATTGCTGCTTTCCCCAAAACTTTAAACAGTAGCACTTGGAGCATAACTTTGTTAGGAGCCAGGAAGTATTCCATGCAAAATCAATCTTCTGTCTGATCAAAATGTTATCTATAAAACAAGAAGGATAATCTGAGACTAATTAAGTTCCAAGTGAAAACAATTACATTTTAATGTGTATTCCCCTTAGGATATTTTCACTTTCTAGCACCCTGTTACACTCTTAAACTAGAGAGATGCATTTGTACTGCTAACCTTGTCCACCTCAGCCCATGTCCAAAGGATAATTCAAGTACAATTCCCATCCACACAGAACAGTGCTATCCAAACAACGGGCAGCTTGATCACCATCTGGCCCAATCTGGCTTTAACAGAGATTAATTCTAGGTCATCCAATTCCTTTGCTGTTCTTTTTGGACACATTTCCAGTATCAGTACAGGTTCAGTATGAAAAACTGTACTTCAAATTATGGAATTTGCAAGAATGAGCCTTTGGCAACATAAAAAAAATTATACTCCCACAGGAAATGCAGCATAAAAGTTTCTGAGATCTAACAACCTTCCAAATTCTAGAGATGTGACAGAAATGTATCTCCCATTGTGCCTTCTGTCATGGCTGTACCCACGGGCAGAGGAAATCTGACAAACCTCAGGTCCAGAGAAGAGAATTATTTGAAAGAAAGACTCATCTGAAGGATAGAGGAGATCCAGATTAAAAGAGGTCTCTGAAGGACTATTTCTGAAAATGGGATGGAAGAAACAGACCTCCAAAGAGAGTTTTCATATTTGCAATCTGCAAAGGAAACCAGACTATCCCAATGGCAAGAATGGGACAGAACACCACTGCAGAGTGACTCTGCACACTTACCAGGGATTGCCATCCACTGGGAAATTACCTCAGAGCTGCTTCTCAGAGACTTTTCACTTCCCTGACAAGTATCAAAGTGAGCAGGATCAACCGTGCAGCAAAACTGACACCACCACTGCCAGAGTCTGGATTTCTACTCCCCTCTTCTCCTCCAGATGACTCCAATTGTTTTTCAAGGTGCACAGGAAGCAGAAATGCTCTGCCATGAGCAGTGAGTGAGTGCCCAGGCCAGAAATGGCCTGCACAAACAGTGAGCTGGTCATGACTTTTCAGAAATATTGTTTTCAGAAGTCTCCTTCTTGAGTTCCCTACAATTCCCATCCCAGTAGAATTACACAGTATGCTATGATTTTATTTCCCTGCTTCCCAGAAATTGCTGGGTAGGGAAAAAAAAGGCACTACAGTTGGAGGGTACAATGCAATTCTACCAGTACAGAAGAAAGTTGGTGCAGATTCAGAGCATTCAGTGACTAAAGCAGATGTCTAATTTTCAACACACACCAACAACTGCATTAGGTGTCCTCTCACTTTCATATACTTTCATATTAAGCCCTTAAGATATCCTTGGAAAATAGATTTTACTACAGCAGAGGTGCTTGTGTGCCTGTTCAGGTAAAGAGTGATGCAGCCTAGTGATCAAATAGCACAAAAAGTGCAAATTGCCCTGATTTTGATATTGATAATTTTGTCACTAATCTGGAATAATAGATGTAACCATTAACAGTAATAAATTAAAGTTAAATTGGTCTTACAAAATTAAAACCTACCTTTCACCTAAGCAATTACCATCTTGCCTACACTGAAGATTTGTGTGGCTGGTGCAAACCATGATGATCTTTTGTTTGAATTTGAACTTTTGTGTGCTTAATGAGCTGTCATGGATCACATCAAAGCTGGCCAGCATTTTTGTTGAAGTATTTTCCTCTCATTGTGTACTTCAAATTTTAAAATCAATATTTAACCGTAAAATAAAAATATTCCAGCCATTTAATTCTGTTAGAAAAATAGAAATATAATCTCCTTGTATAAACTAACAAGAATTAATCACACTTTTTCTACTGCAGTACTATAGTAAAGCAGTATATCCTAAAACCTGTTCAAATAAAACTAAATTTACTCAGTTTTCTAAGTAACTTTTAAAAATTTGCTCACTTAAATTTATTCTGAGATTCCTATTAGCATCAGATACAACATGATTGTATGAAAACAAAGTTGCTTTGTTCTTTCTGGTATTTATTTATATAAAGTAGATTTTTTTTTCCTCCTGCTGGTTTGCCATTCTGAAGAAAATTATTTCTTACCATGATGTCAATGAACAGTACATTCTGTTAGGAAAATTTGTAAGACAGAATACAAAGGTTCTTTGAACACCTTGAAGACACAAGTTTTCCAACAAGATGCATGGCAGATCTCTCACCAGGAATGTGAATTCCTTCCCAATGCCCAACTTCCTACCATCAAATGGGGCTTTGGAAGGTCCTACAAAGACTCTGCTCTCCCTCCTGACAACAGATGGCAATATTTTCCTCTCTTTAGAAAATACTGGTAACAACACTGGAAATAGTTGAAGGCAGAATTCAGATTTCACAGCCTTCTACTGTCTGACTGTGCATACAGCAAATACCTGTAAAACAAGCCTCCCAGCTTAAACATCAGCTGTCAGTCCATGGAACAGAAGCTTCATCCATGTTGATGATAATTTCTTTGTCATCCACTCCTTAGTAAAATCTTCCTGGCCATTTCTAATGGTTGTAAATTACAGTGTGCTGTTTGAACTACGCTCAGCACAACTACAGATTCTATAGCTGGGTATGTAACTTAGAAATAATTTTCAGTGGTTACACAAATATTTCATCTTAACTTTTCTTTTAATACTATTCATGGAAGTAAGCTGAAATTCCCTAAGGCTTGGAAGCAAGGGCAAAAAATCTGGAACAGGATAGATACTTGCATAAACAATACAATGAATAGGATACCAAAACAGCAGGAATTTGGGAAATACAAACTAGAAGAGGTTCCCATCTTCCTAAAGGAGCAGCAAAGAAGTAGTCAGTGAATAGGCCCGGAGACACAGTCCTAGGTTCTTCGTAATCCCAGGAGAAGTTCACAGTTACCCAGTGTCATAGCTAAAACAACACATTTAAGCCTGAGTTTTCTTCAAGGTGGCTTATTTGATCATTCTCACCAATGAAAAGTTATATTGGTCAAGAAAATTTGAAGGTTTAGGAAACAGAGTTCTGGTTTATAATATTATGCAAGCCACAATACTCAGCCTAATGAATTCACAGTCCTGGATAGTGCAATGAAACATTTAAATGCAGTGAATAATATTCTGTTTCACTGATTTTTCATTGGTGAAATTAATATATCATTTTTTCATTATTTTTAACAGTGGAATAAATGCAGGTAAATCTAAATGTTACAGTGTATTAAAATTTTGTCCCTATATTATTTTCACGTGTAATATAGTAATCAGGGTAAATGACCACTTGTTCTAATGTAACATGAAACAGACATAACCTGTTTCAGATCATATTAGACTTACAAAAGTCTAACTGGGGGTGAGGAAAGAAAGCACATCCATTTTAAATGGACAGAAATGTTACCAAATTAAATCAGCCCCAGTTAACTGCACACAGTGGAGCCCAAAGGGTTTTGATGCTTTGCAGGTTAAACAGCTCTTGCATGGTCTATTATACATAGAGAAAAACACCAAAGGGATAAAAAAGGATAAAAAGCTTGTAGCACAAATTCTGGATTCCTGTACTATCTCCAGGGGTCCTTAATCCACCAAAAGCATTTTTCCATCTGAACTGTTAATCTCCCAAAATACAGAGGAGAAGAGAGAAGGGTGCTGAATCCTCAGGATGAATTATTTTTCATTCACTGGGCCGTGTTGGAAGCATGGGCTGCTTTATGACATGGGTGCTCAAGGTGCATGAAAGTGGCTTCTGTTCTTGGATTTCAAACTAGAAAATTACAGGCTGAGGCTGACATTTCCTTTCATTTACCTGATCTTCATTTCGATGAGCTTGTATTTTTAAAAATTTTTAAGGATAATTATATATGTCAATATATCATAATTAAAGGGCTTCTCTGACATTTGTCTTATTAGTTTGCTTCATCTAAAACAATTGGTAACTGTTGAAATACAGGCATCCAAGACACAAATAACTCATTTGGCAGAACTTACTCATTTCAGAGTCTGTCTATTACTATTCTCTTTTAAATGGTAATTTTATCCAAAGCAATATCAGTTTCATCACTGGACTTCAAAGATTACTTTAAATTTGGCATCTTTTCTGTGGGCAGAACTCCAACATTAGAAGCAACGTGTCCAGACTCTGCATCAGCAGCAGGAAAAGGGCTTTGCTGAAAGGTCTGGACTGAGTCAACAATTCAGATGTTTTAAAAGCTTATTATCTTTCTAAAAATGAAAATAATTTATCATTTCCTTACAATTTAACCATAGTAGTTGCAGAGGAAAGATTTCAGAGTTTTTTTAATTACCTTCAGGATCTAAATAGCTAGTTTTCAGATTCTATTAATCTTTTTGATTAAAGCAGGTCTGCTTCTGAATAAAACTGTTAACATACCCATTGATTGCAAGATGAGATAGTGCTAGATGGTTTTACAGGAAGTCTGTATGATCACAAATTCCTTGTAAAATGCATTGTTTTTGCTCATGTTTACATTTCCTTCAGCAGTCTGTATGAAAAGTTTACAGCCTTATGACTTCATAGATTTAACTCAGCCATCCAAGAAGGTACTTTGCAAGTCACCCATATTTGTATATCCCTGATCACTAAGCCCTGTTCTCATTCTAAAGCTCAGCAGTGCAATTTATACTCTGGAAACAACAGCAGCAAAAGAAAACATGAAGCCTGTTGATATTTTCTTGTGGCATCCACACACAGTTTTGTGTTTTATTTCATTAAGTCTCGTGGGATAAACAATCAGGCTGAGGCAATATTTCAGCTCAATGTTTTCAAACACAAGGGACTTAAGAGCAGCTTTGCTTGAAACAGAGTGCAAAGGCAGTAAGAAAAGAGACAGAGAAGAATTGAATAAAGAACTTTACACTTTTATTAACGATATCCTTGACAATTTCAAAGTATGTAACTTCATTCTGCATGTCCTAAATGATTACAGCAGTTGCCTTGGATGTAGCTTTTAGGGTCAAATTATTGGGTACCATTTCAGTTTCTAAAGTGTTCTCAGAGTCCAAAACCATCTGCCTGCTTTCCCCTGCCATTGGAAAGGTTTCTGTGCAATCAGATGGAGTGGAACAACCTCCATTAAACTGCTATCCTTTAAAAGCTATTAAGGAACTTTTTGATGTGAATGAGAACCCACTACCAATAAGGCATTTTGGCTGTTGATGGAAAGTATTCTTTAGAGAGATGATCAGATTCTCTGTATGCTGTGAGAAAATATTTAGATGTCTTTCCTTATTTGAAAGCAGATGGAAGAATCAAATTAGCTCAGGTTACCAAGTTAATGTTGGCAGACTTCTATATTAGGCTGCAAATAAAATAAATCTAGATTTGAATAAGACAAGGATGTAAATGGCAGACATTTATGTGTGTTTCAAAGATTTACTAGCTGCTGCTAGACAAATTTTCAATTCCGTTACTCTTCTTTCAAATTCCACCAAATACCCAGTTTTATTGGTATCTGAAATATGTGTTTTTATTAAAACAGGTCTGCTGCTGAATAAAACCATAAACATGTCCATTGATTGCAAGGTGAGTTAGGGCTTGACAGGTATTGCTGCTTATCCCCTTTTTATGCTCATGTTATTAAGGATGCCATTCGACAGGTTTAATTGACTCTGTAGAGAGGGCAACATCATAACTTGAACAAATAAAAGTTTATGGTATTTTATCAAAGTGCAAAGAAAACCTAATAGTGTCTAAATGAGATTTAGTAGAGCAGCCTACTCTTTCCCAAAAAGTATTCTTCTCTTTGAACACTTAGCACACAGTCTTAAAGGATCACTTTCTGCAGTGATGCTGCTTCACAAAACATGTTTTCCATGTAGAAATGGATGCATCAAACCCCATAAAAATTTATTTAAACATTCTTTTATATCTCCCAGAACCTGAAGGTCACAGACCATAATCCAAACTTTTGTGACATAATCCCAAACACACACAGTCCTGCCAGGAGCAGAATATAAAGTTGAATGGGAAACCATTGCCCCATTTTGAAAACCACTGTTACATATGAAAAAAAAATCTCCTCTCAGCATGAGCGTGAAAACAAAACACTTCCAAATTCTACACAGGAAAAGACCTGCTCTGGGTTTAAACACTCATCCTCATCTAATTCCTGAAATGAAAACTTTGTGCTGCCATTTCCCAGTATCTGAAACAAGAATGCCTTTGGTTTTCCAGATATGAACAATTCCCATTGCAGTTATTTTGCTGCAAACAGACAAGAACAGAAGTCTGTGGTGAATGTTGGTTCAGCATGTCCTGAGAGCACTGGGATTGGAGTCAGGCTTTGTGCTGGGTGAAAATCAAATGCACTCAATGGAAAAGCACAACTGGTCATATTCATGAGCCTGAGGGATGGCAGCTTAACACAGGGTGTGCACTCAAAGATTTTGCAGCATCAGACACCACATCCTCAACACAAGTTTAATCAAGAAAGATGTCACCCTGAATTAAACCACAACTCCATTATGGAGGTCAGACCAAACCAAAAGGCTTTTGAATGGTATGCTCCTGTGCAAAGCTTCTGCTTCACCAGTGAGCATTATCCTGCAAAAATATATTTTTAACCAGAATATTTTCTCCCCAGTTCCAGTCTAGGTATCTTGACAGTCTAGATGAGAAACTAAACAGTTTCTTGCATCAAGTGCCACTTTTCATTATACATAAGTCCCTTCAAAATATGGGCTAAAGGAAAAGAAAGTGCAACGTTTAGGGTCTCACAGCACTTGAACCATGAGAGGAAGAGTTTGGCAGGGTTTTTGTGGCAGCCAAGGCTTCCACAAGTTTGACTACCCTCACTGTAGGGAGGGAAGATCAATACTGAAGGGAGATCCTTCTGCTTGCAGGATCAGTAAGAGTACAAAAGATAGTCACTGCTTTTTAAAATTGCTTGCTCAGTAATTCCCCACTTCTCAATAATTTTACCACTAAATTTATGAGCCATATGACAGTACTTTAAATTAATTTTAGAAAAACCCACAGATGATATATGGGTGGTGGGGTAGCCCTACCTTGTCTCAGATGATTAACTGCTATATTTATTTTGGTACAGGAAGCAATGTTATTACTCTGAAATAATAAAAATAATAAACAAGGTCAATCCTAAATCCATTCTGTATCGAAAACCAGCACATGATCATCACAGACAGATACTCTCTCAAGGTGTAAAACTAAGTAAATCACTTACAATTTCATGTTTTGTTTTATTTAGGTCCTTTTTTAAATCTCTTTTTTAAAATAAGCAGACAAGTAGGTGACAAACTGAACAATTGATTTAAAATTCATTGCTACACAAAAGGTATCAGACAAAGAAAGAGTTGAAAAGTTTACCCTCATTTAAAGAAAAGGCTTTTTAGGACAGTTGTTATTCAAATATAACCACCCTTTGTCAATTCCAACATATTCTGAATGAAAAAAATCATCTCTTACGTACCTATCCACCGTGAAGAAAGAACTTCTCCAAAAAATTTCAATTAGACTTTGCCTGAGTAACATCAAATGTGTCATAATCATAATATTATTTGTAACAGAAGAATAAACAAACACGGATTTTAAATTTTATGTGTGCATTTGAATTGAGCAGCTGCTTATATGATATAACTTTTTAAATTAGCATAAATGCAATCCCATGTGTGGAGAGTTGTTGATTTTACTTGGAATCAGCAAACCAATCTGTTTAGCCAAAACTCTCAGAAACACTATTTCAGTTAGGGTATTCTTCAGTGTTTGCAAAAAAACCTGTCCTGAAAAGCATTTTGGTGTAGGGCTACACATCCAACTACAGCTGCATTCTACTCCCAAGCTACTGAATTTCATGTCCATAAAGTTGGTAACAAAAAGAACACCTTCCACCTATCACTTTTAATATAAGAACTGAAGTAATACCTTGCTAAGGAAAACAATTGAACCAGAAATTCACACTGAAATATATGAGCAAAGCCAAACCCCCAGCATTAAGCAAGGCTGAATCCGAATTTCACCACTCCATTTCATCCTTAGAAATATTGCGAGGAGCAGAATAAAATTTGCCAGTCAATAAACATTATTCAGTATTTGAATAAATATGGAAATCACATTATTAGAACTTCAAATAACAAAGGTAAAATAAAAGTAATATAATAAAATTACATCGGTTTCTTTTTCGCACCTGTGAGAGGAAATTATTTTGCCATAAGATAGATGATTCTCCTGATAATTTGATAAAGGGAATTTTCCCCTCATTTTTCACTATTAATGTCTCAACATAATTGTAATACAAAAATCTGAATTTCAAAACACTTCATCTGACTTCTAGGAATGAGAAAAAAGCAATCCTGTTCTATTTCCTCCTTACTGAGAAAGAAGGAAATTCTTCTCACAGTTTCTTGCACCAAGTGCCACTTTTCATTGTGGCACACCAGAAATTTCTCTGAGAATCAGTCCAGGGATTTAAATTTGATAGTTATACTATAAGCACTATGTCTTTCACTGAATAAGACCACACCAGGAACCAAGATATCTGAGAACTGAATTCTTCAGAACACATCCAGCCATGGTAGGTACAACTACACTAAAAGAAGTAAAAGCCAACAGAGTTATGTAAGACAAAGCAACAGTTGAAAAGTTTGCCCTCATTTGAAGAAAAAGGTTTTTTAGGATAATTGTGATTCAAATATAACCACCATTTCTCAATTCCAACATATTCTGTATTTAAAAAATGCTAGACTACATTTAAAATGATGTTTCATCAATTCCAAAAACTTCATACCTGAACAGTCAAGTGTAAAAGTTTCTGACTTGAACTGTCAGGAGCCAAAAGACTTGGCCAATTAAAGGACTTTCACAAAAACCTCAGAATTTCATCTGAGCACAAGCCTTTGGAAAAGAGCATATGTCACTCTGCTGGGGCTGTGTGTAAAAGAGCATCTACCTAAGGAGCAGCTGAAATCTCTCTTCAAGCTACAACACAACATGCTGCTTCTTTCAGACCTGATTATAAAAATACTAGAAAATGTATTGTTCTCTTTAAAGCCTCCATAGCTATGCCATCATCCAGTATGTGCTACCAACTGGTAGCATCAGCATGAGGATTGTTTGAACTCTGTTGTGGCCCTTCTGTTTTCTTTTGGGTGGTTTTCAAAAGCTCCCATCTCCTTTGGACGAGTGCTCAGCATTTGCAGTGCAGAAAATCCTTTTGCTTGTAGCCAAGACAGGCAGCAGCTGAGTGAGCCCCACCAGGTGAGGAAGGCTGAATGATGGACCAGTGAAACACAGGGATTGTACAACTTTTTCATGTATATTCAGCACGTGGAATATTTTCAGTTGGCTTATCAGGAACTTTGGAAAATACTCTGAAGTACAGCTCTGTTCCCAATACAAAATATGCAAAGATTCACATCCTGCTCATTTATACTGATGCACTGTAATACACTCAGTGGCAAGGCAGAGCAAAGGACATTCTGTGGCTGCTTCCTCCTCAATCCTCTGAATCAGGCCACTGTGCCTCTCAGGAGACACATAAATAAACAAACAACCAAGCTGATGCCCTCAGAAGCTATTAAAGAAAATGTGTCTCCAATGTTTTGATGTATCTTTCACTCCAAGCATAGAGTTGTTCCAACAAAGCCCCAAATCATCTGAATCTTTTCATTCCCAAATGTAGAGGTCAAAATCATGAGTGAGCAAAAACGATAACAGATGTTGACATTTTAGCATTTGACTGTGGAAAAATCTATATAAATAGGAACTGCAGAAGATGTAACAGTCTGTGGTGGCCCAGACAACACCAGGAGCCAGAGCTCTTGAAGCCACATCCTTTGAGAGGAAAGGTCTGTGTCCTCAGCAAACAGAAAAAAAGGCTGCAGATTGGGCTGCTGGAGATACAGCCCCAGGCCTTCACGTTCTGGGCCTGTATTAAGTCTCATCATACTGTGGATGCCACTGAATTTAATTAAAAGGGGTATCAGAAGTCCAGCCTATTTTTTATATTTTAAGAGCTCAGGTGATAGTGTCAAAACCCCAGAGAAGCCAAATTAGACATAAAATCCTCTTAGGTCAAAGAAATCACCCAAAAGTAAATCTTGCACTTAGAGTAGATTTTAATGGCTATGTTAATTCATTCAATCTGCAGCTCAGCCAACTTCCATTAAACATCATTTTCACAAGTAACAGTTTTCTCCCCGTTACAGAAATTACATGCACCTCATTTAAAATGAAACTTATATGACAGGCCTTTATAGAATTAATTAATGTCACATCTTGAGGGAAAGGTGAATGAGGGAGCATTTTAAGCCAGGAATAAAAAAAATTAGTTTATTTCACACAATCAGTATTTGAGATGTTGTTCTATGGATCATATAACACATATATGAAAATAGAAATTCTTAATAAGCACACAAAAAACAAGTTTCATAGCCATAAATTGGATAACAACCTACTTTTGGAAAGTACATTTAAGATAATTTGGGCAAGAAATATACTTTTATTGCACTGTGTTGTTTGACACTGGCCATCATGCAGGGGAAGAAACACCTTTTAGGCACAAAAACCTTTCTGAAACAGAATTAATAATCTTCTAAGCTGAACACAGGATATGGGACTGAACTCACCACTTATGCAACCTGAAAGAAAAGCCAGCTGATATCTGGGGACACATAAACAGGGTTAGGAAATTCTGATGCTTTCATTGATTTTTGGCCCAAGGTCAAGGCACAAAAACAGAGCATCCTTCCACAGTCTGGAGCCATTTTTAAGTGAGGTTCATGTGTAGACATTTTTGTTCTCCCTCTTTTACTCAAGTGCAGAGCCATGAGAATGGAGACATGGGGCCCCAACTGTACTGCAAGCTGGGATGTGTGCAGCCCTGGCTGGACCTAGCAGTCTAAAGGGGAAATATCCAAATTGGAGGCAGTAAGACCAGCTAGAATTTGAATGTGCCTCCTGAGGGTGCAAGTTTTGGATCTAGGAAATAATGGATTTTCTGTTATAATATCACCAGGGTGTTCTCTTTCTCTGTTAAACCCAAAGCACAGATATTGTATATTCTGAAACCTCTGTGGTAAAAAAAAAAAAAAAATCCTGAAACTTCATCCCAAGGGCAGTCTTTCAATATGAGTTTATACTGGAATGAACTCTTCACAATTCCAAGGTTACAAACCCTATTTGCTGAAGACTAGGCACCAGGGTTTTTTCTCCTCATAAACAGAGAAAAATTAACTTCAGATAACTAGAATAAAGCAGCCAGAGAATCCTCATACATTTCTTTCTAAGTACTAACTTCTTAAAACATACCAGGAATGAGACCTAAAAAACAGCAGGAAATTGGCACATTTTTCTTTACAGACATAAAAACTGTAGTATGATTAATCCAAACTGCTTATAGTTCTTTTTTAGCTGTTTTCTTTCACACAGAAATATTGTGAAGCTATACCTAATCATACCTAAACAGCATGTTACTGTTTGTTTGGGGCTGTTGGAGAGAGAATTATGCTTGTTTTTCCAAAGGCACAGGAGATCTTCCATATTCAACTCATCTCTTATATTCTGCTTTTGTAGGTCTGTGGAGGCATCACCAGAGGGAAATAATAATGGAAATTAGAAATGAAGCAGACTGCTAAAAACAAAATTAAAGACCTCCGAGAAATTACAGGCTTCAAATTTGATTTTTTTAAACTGACAGCCTGCTGAAACTCAGAGAAAGATAAACACATTATGTTCAACTTCTGAGTATCTGCCTTACAGTGACAAGAAAATATCCTTACTTCAAGAAAATGCACTTTAGAAAAAGGGAATAAGAAACTGAATGTAAGGATGGCTGGAAATAAAACAATTTCAAAGGCTTTGACATCAAACAGTTTATTATCAGCTGCTTTATAATTGCATCTGCTAGATTTCTAATCTATCAGAAATAGAGAGATTCTGAGCTTCTCATGGGAACAGTCAGGTCTTAATGAGAAATGCAGATGTGACAGTTAAGCTCTTGCTTATAAGGAAAGAGTGAGGGAGTGGGGGAATGAGGTGGCGATCTTGCAAGACATTTGAAAAGAATTCTACTACAAAGGGTTCTCTTTCCAAGTGCAAAAAAACCCCACAAACTTCTGCTATGAATTAGCTCATAAAAAAAAGGAGATCTCGTTCAAACAGCTTTCAGTCCAATTTTAAGAAAAACTGAATGAAAAACACAAAAACAAAAAGTGGTTAGTTACAAGAAGCAGCCTTGGCACATTTCTGCATTTAACACTGTCAAAACTATTTTAATCAGGACTGTAAAAATATGTAACTTTGCAGTAGTGTCTGAAATGAATTAATGAGGTATTTTGCACATCAATATTCCAAGAACACGAGGAAGAATGGCAGGAAGAAAAATATGTGTTTGTGGCTTTTAACAAGGAATAACCTTGCATGAACAAAAAGAAAACTTGATAGTCCAAAAGCAGCTGAGAAGGCACGTGGCTACACTGCGGGAAATCAGGTTGCTTGGGAGAAATATTTCCACAGAGAGGGGCTAACAGGAACTGGCTGGAGCAAGACAGAAGAATCTTTGTAGAGGAAAGTGGCACCAAAAACAAATACAAGCAAAGAATTCAGTATTTGCTGAATGGACTGATGCAGTGGATTGGTTTCAGCAATGGAGAAGGAACACATAGAGGGCCTGGACACTGCAAGTCAGAGAAGATGAGGGATGATATGCATGATGTGGCCTAAAAAGCCAACAAAAGGCAGGGTTTTCTTCAAAACCAAAAAGGAATTCATGGAAATGAGAATTTGATGGTAAGGAAGAAGAGTCCTGGGTGACTGTACTGAGTGACCAAATGCATGTGGGCAGTTGGAGACAAGCACATACAACATTGGATCTGCCAACAACCCAGGTAAGGACAGCAGGTGACCTTGTGCTCTGAGACAGCTCTGCCAGAGGTGATGCCTAAAAGGAGAAAAGCTGTCACAAAACCCATTGAATCTTCAAGAATGAAGCTTTGTAACTAGCCCTTCTTTTTAGAGGTTTTGATGAAATCAAGACGCAGGAGCTGAGTTCACAATCTCCAGACAGATGGTAATGGGAATGCTGGAGAAGCTTACTAATAAAGATGAATTTTGGATAATTGCATAGGTCATGAGGTTTTACTTAACAGCATCCTCATTGCGCTGATCGTGGCATGAAAAACAAAAAACCAAGCAGAGAGCTTCAGAAGAATGATAAGGGAGGGAAAGTCAGGGACACAGGAGAGATCTGGAGATGAATTAAGTGAAGGTCACTGGAGTATTGGTGAGGATAAGATCAGACACTGTGCAGGCAAGAAACTTCTACATCCAGCGCCAAGAGATAAAAGGCAGAGTTGTGAGAGGGGAAGGGAAGGCAAGCCAAGGGCTGGGGTAAAGTCAGATCATTTATAGTCAGTTTTCTCAGAAAGAGCACATGAAAAGGGAGAAATGGAAAATGGATGTGATTAGAATTGAAAGGCTGTGAGAAGGAATTGTCTAATGTGCTTGAAAGGAAAGTGAGCTGTAAGACAAAGACAGAGGACTGCATTGTGTTCTACAATAAAGGCTGGTGGGTTCGATCTGGTAAATCAGCCTTTGTTTTGATTCTCTGGTGGTAGAGTTTAATCTCAAGTAATTATCATTGCTTTGCAGCATTCTCTGCATCTCCCCTAACTAAAACAATATAACACTGGAGGACATTTTGAGAGATTCATCAATCCAAATATTCATAATTTAGACAGGAGCTTTTAATTTCTGTTTTTCTTTAAGACAAACCCCCACTACTTTTGTTTTTCCCTAGCTGTATTTTATTTAACCTTTCACAAGCCATTTAATCTATATTAAACATATTTTTTTAAGTTTACTGGGCATCATACCAAAATGCCACATCATTACAGAGTTAATGCAGAAGCAAAATTGTCTATAGCTCCTGAACAGTTCAATAGAAACTGACAGATTTTTTTTTAATGATAAGAGATTTTTTTAAATGTTTGACTCTTCATTAAGATTTATTTTCTAATTTGAGCAAAAAAGTAAGTCTTTTGCATTATAGTAGAACTTGTTGTTTCACTTCAGATGAATTTGTATTTTACTACATAATATAAAGTTCACATAGCAAATCTAATTATTTTGCTGTTCATTTAACTGTCTTTTAAACTCCATTTGTCAAAATTACTCTGTTGTAATTACTCACCTTCCTCTTTACTAAAGCTATGCAAAAAATAATGGTTAAATACTAGCTTATATCAAAAGTCTAAACACCAATATATCATAATGGAAAACACAGGAATAACTTGAAAACATATCTGCAATTCTTTATCCTTTATCCATCAATTACAGGAAATAATGGACCAAAAATCCCATTAGTTTGTGTTTTCTCTGAAACCTAGGAATATAATCTAAAAAGTAAGTGCAGAGTATAGAAAAGCATTATAAACTTGATTTCTTCTCTGTGGTTTGGTAACTACATTTCTTTCACCCTTCTAAAGTGCAAACTCAGAACTCTCACTAAATGTAATGTTCAATAAACATTTTTTAAAATTTTTTCCCCCCACAAGTATGACAATTTCAATCACATCAGTAAATTTATTTATGTTTGTTTTTTATAAACTTAGAAATCACAGGTTTACACAGACTGGAAGGATCCTTACAAGGTCTCCATTATTATCAGCACTGTGGGATCCTTTCTTAAATGCCTATGAGGCGAGGAAGAGAAATTCCATCAAAAATACAGAATACAGCATTTGTCCACATAAAACCTCTTAAAATATAATCAAGTTACTGAAATTAGGGCTAAGAACAATATGACTAGCTGTAAAGCTCATCTCTCCTTATGAGAGGACAAAAAGTGAGTAGAACATATCAACAGTGATGCTGGAAAAAACCCACCTCAATACAGAACCTAGCGGAATATTTCCACGACCTCTATAAAAAGTAATTTCTGTTTACACACGGGGAGAAAAGTAACTTGGAGTGGAGCAAATCTAGGAGTTTTACTTCATAAACTATTTCATGTTTGCTGCAGTTATTCAGCTGAAGTCAATGCAGGCCAGTAGCACAAACAAAATGCCTTTTGGTGTTTTTTCTGTGGTAAGAGTTAGGCACACTGGATTACAAATCCTATTTTCACTCCTTGTAGTTCTTTGCAGGGATACTCAGCCTTGCAAATCAACTCCAGTACATTCACGTTACATACACTTATGATTCACATCCTATATTTAGGTATAAAATATAAGAATATACATTGGAAATATCCAATGGTGATTTAGCTCTGCTGCCTTAAAAGTCAGTCTTCTAATTCCCACTGGACCAAACAAAGTTAGTTAAATTCAAAGCAATTGCAAAAATCCACTCAAGTGTTATAAAGTGCATGGTTACTCACGAGATCAAAGGTGGTATTTAAAGCAATCCTTAAGAGGAAGGGGTCAGCTTACTCTTTCATGAAAAATAATGGAAAATACACACTGGTCCCTACTGCAGTGGAGAGATACCAGGCTCGTGTGCATATTTGTACATTCTGGGGAAATGGCCCTTGTTTGCCTAAATTTAGCAGCTATTTCCTGTGTGCTACTCATTGTAAATGAAAACACAATCCCTGCAGGCAGTCTCACAATTTCCCCTTGTCTCAAACTTAAAGATCTTTATGCAATTCCTATTAAAGAATAAATACCAACATTCCCTATTTACAGTCCCTGATGTCTGTTTGATGAGTGGGGTTTTTTCTCCCTCTAGGAGACCAAACTAACACAACCTTACTGTATAGATATATGAGGGGCATGATGGGCAATTGCCAGGAAATGCATTATCATGAACAGCTTTTTAAAATATTGCCACTGGTGGTTTTAACTAGAACTGGAATTTCTTCTTCTGGAATGTACCTGCACACGAGAAAAGGAAAGCTCTGCTTTGTACCAGTCATCTTGGATTCTCTCTCTTCCAGTTTCTAACTTGTAGAATTAATGTTTCAGACAGAGATTTTCTCCAATGACATTCACTTGATTTACATTACTTGACTATCTTTCAGGCATGTGTAACTATCAGAAAAAGTGCAAGATCAAATTTTAAATCTTGCAGGAGTTAAAAGAGCCAAAGGAAATAATTTTTTTTCCTGTTACTCTGAGGGCTAAGGGAAATCAGAATCCACATTTGAACAGCACATGCTGCACCATCCTGAATGCTCCTGAATTCTGTCTAAAGACCCAATTCTGTGCTGGCAACAATCGGGTTCCCTCTGCAGACAGACTACCCTGGCCAGCAGTGCAGGGTGGCCCACTATGCAGCCCACACAAGGATGAAACTGGAAATCAATCATGAAACCTGTATAAAATATGCTGCAGAAATTTCAGGGTGAGAGATTCCCTAGTGCACAAAGCTGTCCCTACTCTCTGTTTGCTGCTGGAGCTGCAGTGCACAGGTGTCACCTCCATCCCCTCACACCTCAGGCCCCTCCTGATCCCTCCACTGACAGCCAACGCCTCGGGAGAGAATTTTCCACCAGAAGCTGGAAGTGAATGACTGACCCCTCAGAGATGGCTTCAGGGCTTGACAAGGTGATGACATCCTGCATCTTTATTTTTATTGCATCAGCTGACTGGAAGGATCACATCTCAAGCATTTAAACTGACCAAAGGTCAAAGACATGAATATGTCAAAAAATAAAATGTGTTAAAGTGGAGCCAGCAATGTGGCAGTGAATAACTCAATGCGCTCTCCTGGATTAACTGAATTATTTTTCCAATGCTGTCAGTGTTAGTTGTTAAGAAACAATTTCTAATGAACTTATTTACATTTTTAATTATCTATATCAGACAAAGAGATTTCACATCCATCATGTTTAAAATTAATGAAATATTCTTGTTTTATGAATTCCTTGAAAATACTGCAGATGTTTACTGAATCCCACTTGAATATCACCACAGAAGTTGAAAATTTCCATCTCTCCTGTTCAATACCTCGTATAACCATTAATTTTTCAATGCTTGTCTGTATATACAGAGTTCAAAAGATATGTTTCATTGAATTCACAAAAGAACTGATGAGTATCATCTTGAATATAAAGAAAATGAACATTTTGATAGTTGAAGGACGTAAAAGCAAAGAGTACTACAAATTAAAGAATTTAGAATTTATTTTATGCATTTACTGCAATACCACAAAAAAAAAATCTTGCTTCCTTGAGATATCTTTTTATTCTCTACCGTCATCTTTTTAAAGAGATTGTTCTTCAGCTGTGATGCTTTGAATGTGAAAATACTAATAAAAAGCTATTCCACCCAAACAAACTTTATGCAATGGTACTGACAACTCCCCAACCATTAAAAAATGCAAGAAATAGCATTTTTCTTTCAAGGAAAAGTATTCAGAAAAAGAAAATAATCCAGAAATGCTATTTTCCTCTTTTTTCTGTTCCTTTTCTTTCTGTAAAAAATTGTTTCATAGTTCTGACCTTTTAGATTAATTTTTTATAAAACTTTCTTTGTTTTTTGGAAACTCTCCAATATGGCTGCACTTACAGCATTGTTGAATTTCTTTATTTGACATACGTATTTCATTTTTCATTAGAGAGCAAACTGAGATCATAGTCAAACCTCTTGCTTTTGATGGAAAGGCGTTTGGGTTTCCAGCTAATTTGCAAAGTTTCTTGCATCTGGGCTTTTCAGTTTTTTCAATACAAACTAAGCATTCTCAGCTGTGCAAAACCAAAACATTTCCTGGATAACTGCGAAAAACCAAGGTTTCCTGGCTGGTTCTGGCATGCCAAATGTCCTCAGGACCCATGGTTACATCCAGATGTGCAGTGAAATGAAGCTTCCCTTCATTAGTCCTCTAATTTTTTGTATCTCCATCAGCTTACAGGCTGTGCAAATAAGTAACAAAAAACATAATGGGATACCTAATTAGTATTTTAAAAATTAGGGGCTAAGCAGATGATGCTTTGAAAAGTATCTGAATGAGAAATACAGTCATCTTCAGAAGATTTCTTGTCCCATTTAATCATGTAGAGCTGCTCTGGGAAAAAAACTTTCAAGTGTCTGTTCTGCCAAAGGAAGGAAAAGATATTTTGTTTCATCGTTTATTTATACTTTTAGATGGGGAGCTGGAATTATTTTTCAGTAAGCATTGGCAGAGGAAACAAACTTGATAGCATAACTGTTCTTGCCATCTGCACATACTTCACACATTGTCATATAGAGTCACTTGGATAGGAAAACAAACACAAAATTGCCGAGTTCTGTGTGTTATGTAAAATGCTCTGCTTGTCAGTACAATTCGGGAGTGCCCTCACCTCCACTGAAGAAAGATGTTAATCTAAATTTGACAGAAGTGTCTGCAAGAGGTAGGAAGGATTATCTGTGAAGTTTAATAGTAGCAGCAGTTTAGGACATATTTAGACCTTCTCACTTGCACGAGGCAAACTTCAGGAGTGGAATGAGCCATCTGCTTCTGCACAGAACGGCCTTTAAAAAGTAATCTTTCTGTCAGGCAGTGCTTGACTCATTCTCAGAACCTTTTCTGATGGAAAACCATCGGTTTATACCTGAGGGTATTGTCTTCTGTGGCTGTCAGAGAAGTAGGCTCACTGTTTCCTCCCAGGTTCCTCTGCAAGCACATTGGCAGCAGGATCCTTGGGTAGTCTGTTACCTTTTGCTGTCTTTGAAATCTGCACCTTTCCTTTCCACTACCAGCAGTCCAAGGGCTGACTTACCTTGGTTCTGATCCTGTAAAGAGATCAAAATCAAGCTCACGCTTGAATCTGAGTGGTTATATCCATTTTACCAGGTTCTGGAGCAGTCTGGGTACATTCTGTGGCCAAATCCTTTCTATAACAATGATTTCTTTTTCCCCTGTTTCTCTCCACACCCATGAGCAGGCACTGACACCACACTAAGCCCTCCTTGGAGAGAAAATTCAGGATGGGCAGCAGCCCATGGTCATTTCCAGCAGGGTTTCCCACCCAGCAGGACAGGAGACCCAACTGTGCTGCAGTTCAGGTGTTAGAAGCACTGCTACCGAGGACAGGGCATCCCAGAATATAACTGTGTTACTGGTGTTGGGATACAGAATTCCTATAGGGAAAAAAAACCAACAAAACAAAAAACCCACCCCCCAAACCCTCAAAAAACACCAGCAACATCAGCATCATACCTAAAGTTTTATAGAAATCTTTAACAAAATATTATTTTTTGAGAAAAAAATAAACATCCCACAAAAAGGATATATCTTATCACTCTCTGCTGCGGTTGTAAAACTGCCAATCAAATCAGATTAAGCCTTATAACATAATAGCTACATAGTACTATTGTTTGATAACAGGCTGGAAGTCATCTGGACTAACAGTAAAATGCAAAAAAAACCCAAACCAAAACCCACCCCCCAAACATGATTCTTCACACTGCCATAAAACAGACAAATAGGCATTTGAGAAGAGATCACACAACTGAGATTATTCTTACTCAACAGCACAGTTTTTGTCATTTCTTTCTGTCTTGAGGTTAAGCAAGCGAGCACAACAGATATTGTGCACAGCACTTCAAATGAACTGCCCGTGCTTGATGTATTCTGGGGGAGAAAACTGAAAAGATGAGGAATAAATCTGAATACTAAGGTGGAGTCACTTCCACCCCAAACCCCCTTCACTCCAGAAAGATCTGGTTTCTGTAATAAAATACATTCCTGGTGGTTAATTGAACACACTGTCCTGCAACTTGCTTAAGGAAAAATATCTCAGTAAGTATATAAAGATGAAAAAGGAGATATATTAGCCAGCTCAGACAGAGACAGAGAGGGTGCACAGCACCTGGCCTTGAGGGGGAAACTGGGCTGTTCTCAAAAGTTCATCTCATCTGTAATGGGAGACTGAAAGCGTGTAAAAGCTGAAACAGGTAAAGAGAAGGTGGCCCTCGCACAAAAGATTTGCCAAATTTCTTCTGCCAGTGTGAATGGAAGAGGAATGTGAAGCCATTTCTGAACCATTTGGCTGGTTTTAAAATTTCAGACTATTCAGTAAAGGAGCAAGGAATACCTGACATACAAAATTAAGTAATCCAACCATTTGGCCTTGTAGCATGTGTTAGAAATTGTACTTGGAGACAGCCGCAAAGAATGCCCAGATTTTGCAACAGACTCATGGCATTTCTGTGGATTGCAGCCATAGCCTTACAAGGTGAAATGGTGATGGAAATGTTGCAGACACACACAAAGGAAAGACAGGGAAATGGACAGTCCTGGAACAAAAAGCCTAGGTTTTAAGGCTCATACTAGATATTGCACATTTGTAGATTTTTCAGATTTAAATTATGGAATTCACAGCTAACATTCTACCACTTTAATCATCAACAACATAAAGTGAAGTACAAGCAGGAAAGGTAAGACATCTAAATACAGAGGTAATACCTTCCTTACATTTGATTTTTTACACTGAAGTAGCTCACCTACTAAAAACTCATCCCTCTCTTCACTGAAATAAAAACGTCAAAAGTCTAAGAATATGCAGGCTGGGATCTCAAAACTAAACATAATTCACTTTTGGACACTCAGTTCACCTCAATGTTAGCAACAACAACAAGAAAACACCTCTATGTTCTTAAACTTTCTTATCAATTCAAGACTCTAGAGGGATCAGCATCCTGCATTTACAGTAGGTAACAGGAACTAAGTGCTTCCCAGTTAATAGGGAGATAGTTTGCAATGCAGCAAATTACTGCTGGAATATTAGTTTATTATTTGTGTCTGCCACACAAACTGAGAGCATGATGTAATCAGGAGGCAAAGACTTCTCAGAAGAAAAAAAATTAGCTGTGTACTTCAGTCTCTTTCCTGTCTCTCATTTCTAGGAGAACTCATGTTTTGATGCACTTAGTTGGCTGATCTAATGCAAAGCATCTTGAGGAGCACAGACCATATGGCTTGGGAGGTTGAACATGTGTAAAGAAGGAGAAATGAATTCTTCAAAAGTTCAGCTGCTATGAAACTGTCACAAATGATGCACCTCTTATCTATTAAATGTGTCACTATTAATGTCTAAACAACTCAAAGATATGCTCAAACACAGTGAAAATGCTACATCCCTTGAACAAAAATTCATGCTTTGATGAATTTAATACATTCATCACACAGAAGTGTGTTACATACATAAATGCATTTTGCTTGAAAAATTAACTTACTCCACTTTTTAATATGAGATATGGATATGATCTTCATATGTCATCAAACCTGTTACTGAATGCCAGCTGCCTTTGCTTCCACATGTCTTCCCTCACTAGAGAAGAACTCAAACCATATTCATACTTCAAACTGGACACCAGTGTTGCACTGTTTCACAAATATAATCTAAACATCTTACTAAAAACCCCAAATTTCCTAAAATACTCTTAGATAGATCCTAAATGTGCAGCCTAGATTTTGAAGAAAAAGTGTAAGATATGGTTAGCAAAGCCAGGAAAGGTAACAAATACGCTACAAATTTGTCTTGGGATGACAGGAAAAAGCTGATTATGAGCACTAATTCCATCAACTCTCCTTGCCCGTGCTGCCTCTGGTCCGCTGAAGCAGAAGCGTATTTTTCCTGGTTTGGCAACAACTGATAAGAGGAGTATGGTGTTAAGATGATGTTGGAGTCGCTGTAAAAGCAGGGCTAACACAGTCCTGCCTTCTGTTTGTGCATTGTGATACCAGAGGAAATGCAGAGAGCCTTTCAGAATCTGTCTGAAGCACTGCTGCAGTGCAGGAATGAGAGCTCTGCTGGCAGTGCTGTAGAGTTTGTGACCAGAGAATTCATACATAAAACTTTGAAATGGCAAAATCTTAACCTTTGTGGTAAAGAATAAAGGAAAACCATGAGCCCACAAGACTGCAATAAAAGTTATTATCTAATTCTTGCTTGAGGAAAAAAAAGACCATGTGTGTTTCTGAACGTACTCATTATTTTGCCAGGTTGAATCACAGCTGAGATGTATCAGTGTCATTAACCTCATTGTTAATAGTCTTTTCAATAAATTATCACTGGGTGTTCCTTACAGCCCTTTTAACTTAACATAAAAGAAAATGATCTATCAAATTTAAGGGCTTACGAATCTGAATCTTAACACAGAGATGAGTGAAGCAGCCCTCAGGGGCTACAGCTAGCTGTGGACTAAAATGTAATGGGATCAAAGACAGCTGTCTTGCAAGACAGAGGGAAGCACAGCCTGGGATCTCCTACTGGCTATGGCCAGCACCAGCATCCGTGACTCGCACCCTGGGCTGTGCAGGAGGAGCAGGGTGTGGAACACACAATTTGAGGTTTTAATAGCAATAGACATATTGTACAAATGCCAGACTCATGGTAAATCCATGGGTTAACCATCTTGCCCTTCTGCAATCTCACTCCTCTTCAGCCTGGATCTGCTATGAACAGCCCCTCTTGCCCCCAGCCCCACCTCCTCCTTTGCTGGCTCCCCCCAGGCTTTCAGCCACCAGCAACATAGAAAATCCTACAAACAAGGCTTTGGCATCTGCATGGAAGTAGCTGGACACGAGGAGAACTGCTGCTCACAGAACACCACCCTTCTCCTAATCCCATGGGACTCAGCCTTTCAAGAGAATGCAGGCTCTGCTAGCATGAGCAAAGGCTGTGACAGCACCTGGCCACTGCACATTGCAGGTGCACACAGACAGTTTAAGGTTCTCATTCTAAGGTTCTCAGATTCTCAATAATGCCCAATATCATTTTCTCCTTAAGTTCCCCAGCTTTAGAAGTTGCTCCTCAATGCAGATTTAGATACTTTCTGATAGCAGGCAACTGCAGGGAATGTGGGGAGGTTTTTTCGAAATCTTAACCTTATCATTGTTTTTTCTCATAAATGCAGCTATGCCAGACACCTTGCTGCTAAACCTACCATTTGAAAAAAAGTCCCCAATCCATTTCATAAGTCCTCTTAGTCACATGGAAGCAAAAAAACAAACCAAAAAAAGAATGACCTTATTGGTAGTATGGGAGAGAAAATCAATATGTTAAGGGAAGATCAAAAAGGATTCATGTTTTAATTAGTCTTCCTAGTTCTGTCTAATGATAAACTAGTTTTGGGATGATTGGAGGATTCTGCTTTCCTACTCCCTGCATACTAAGATCGTCTTTCAAATATATTCACTTTTATTTTCAGTTTATTTGGGGGAGATACATCTGTACAATTTGATAAGCTATATATTTTATATCCTCGTTATTTCCTTCATCCAAAAAGAGTTAAAAGACAAAAGCCAAGAATTATTTTATATGTGCAGTCCTGCTGTATTCTTACATTTTGCAGAGGATAAGTACGAAATGAGAAAAAGAAAAAAAAACCAAAACCAAAGACCCCCAACTTTTAAGGCAGACACTGAGTCCTCCCTCAATCTAAAATAATTTCTCAAATCTGAAACTCTTGCAAACTGTGCAGTAAAGTGTGCATTGTTGAGCAATGTCCTGCTCATCAAAATGAGCAGAGAGTTGGTTTTGCCATAGTCAATATGAAATGTTCACCACGTCAGAGTGGCAGGGATGGGATTTGTGCTCTGACCTCCTGAGGATTCCCAAGTAAAGCAGCCTTGGGTCTGCTGTTTTCACCAGGGAAGTGCACCAAGGAAATGCACTCCTCTGCAAAAGAGAGAAAAGCAAGTTTCCAGCTATAATTAGATGAGCCATGGAACTTTTAATGAAACTGTACTCATTAGTGATACAGCCAACCAAGGCAATTAAACCCTCTTGCTATTCTGGTAGCTATAAGACTGATTATGGTGTTCTCTTCTCTTCCTTTTTTTATAATTTTGCCTTTAAGAATTAGAGCAGCTGCAGCAACCCAAACTAAAAGAAATAGAGTTTTGTTGTTAGCTAATCAATTCTACTTTGTATTGCATGCACATCTTAATTATGCAAGATATTTTAATTCTTCACAAGGACACAACACTAAAAAAGAAAAGATAAAAGAAATAAATTATTTCTGGAACATAAAACAGGAAGACTCTAGGTGGCAAAACCAGATAGCAATAAAAATGAAGAATATTTTGAAATTGGCTTTAAGAAAGATAATTTTTGAACCTGTAATAAGTAAAAACAGGAAAAGAGTGTCTAACAATGATTTAATTTCTTTCTGGCAGTAGACTAAACAAAATCTGCTTATTTTCATTTATGAAGAATAAAGTCGTAGTAGTGCATGCTAAGCAGAAAAAAATCCTAAAGCAACACTAACTTTATTAAGGTAAAATCATTACTATTATTTGCAATTTGGCAGTCTACAGAAGCCTGGAATGATGTCCAGTCTGGTTCTGCCCTAATGTATAGTAGCAGCCTTCATCAAGAATTTGTTACCTGAGGAGGGAACAGTCAAATATCAAAGATATTAAAGCAAATACTCTCCAAGCTAGGTAAGCACTTAATTCTCCTTGAATAAATTAAAATTTTTAGCTTAAGACTACATATTTTGCATCTCTGACATGACTTCTCAAGCCTAAAGGGGAAAGGGATTGAGATCTTCTCATTACATATTTCCCTTTTCATCTACCATCCTAGAGCTAGGAGAATTCAGAGATTTTACACTCACTTTTACTCATTTTACACACACAAAATTTTTTTAAAATGTAATGTTTTTAAAAAGGAATCCTCTATAAATGTGTGTTGATGTTTTTTCACTGAACACTTTGCTATACTCAGCCATTTTGGGCAGAAAAAATATTTTAAAAATCCCAACAAGTAAATGAAATTTATAGAAAATACTAATTGCAAGACACATGAAGATTGCATTTTTAAGAAATACAAGGAAGAGGTACATGAAAAAATACATGGAGATAGAGAGTTTGCCAAGTATAAATCAATATTTATTATCATATTTAGCATCATTATCAAACATCTCAGTTTGCACAATGCTTAGTATTTAATATACTCTGGGTAAAAGAGAAAAGTATTTTAAATTTAGATGAAAAGAAGAATGAGGAGTATATTGTAATTTAAAAAACCATTGAAAATACCTACACATAGATACATAACTAGGCTAATTATAATTCTCCTATTGAGATGTAGTGTTGTTTGTTCCCTTCTTAAGGCTCCTGTGTACAGAGATGCACAGAGAGCTGGATGGCTCATTATGTATATTGTCATCAAATCAAGAAGTTCACAGCAATTAAGTAAGGAAGGCACCAGCTACAGGCAGAGAACAAAAGCTCAGCAGCAGAGTCTTGCATTCACATGATTAAGCAACCTTGAACATTCAGAGACTTGTGCTAAACACTGATTGTTTTCTGTAAGAGAAACAGCATTCTTTTGAGACTATTTTTCTTGCTACTATGAAGCAAAAAAATGAGGTGAGGACTCATCAGACCATTGGTCCTTTAACCCACTCATACAGGGGCTGAGATGCCAAAAAGTTGAGACAAAAGTTTAGCAATTTTATTTAATAATATGTAACAAATATTGCATTATTATTTAGCTGGCTGGGGATCTCAGTGAGTTTGTTCACATGCCAAGTCAGTGAAGCACCACTGGACATCCAGGGGCACATCTGAGGCAACAAAACCTGAGCATTTTCTCAATCAGAGAGAGGAAAACCAGGTCTCCCTTGACTGGAGATGCACTGGTGCATCAGTGCTATGCAGTGGTTCCCCTGCAATGCTGCACCAGAGGATGGCAGCAGGGCTGGGTCAGTGCTGAGGGACACCCAGCCCTGCCCTGAGTGCCACAGTCCCCCCCAAACGGGGTTGGGGCTCTCCCCCCTTGCAGCATCCTCCAGCACTGCTCCCCACCCTGCTCCCAGCACTGGCAAAGCCCCTGTGGCCATGGACTGGCACTACAGGCCTTCCCTTGGCTGCTTTTGGGATGCTGCCACCCTCCTCTGGGACCAGGCCACTAAGGAAACATTATCTTCTCTCTTGGCATTAAAAAATAAATTTTTAGGTTTTTTTTTCTTTTCTGCCACTGTATTAATATTCTATGTTCGTTTTAACAAAGAATTCAGATTCTTTGTCAGTCAAGCATAAGTTTAGTGGTCACTTTACACCTCTGTAAACAAAAACAGTGTTTGGGGACATTTTAAATGTAGAATTCTTTTTCTCAAAGGAAAATGATCTTTTTTTATAAGGGAAAACAGAGATTCAGTAATTTTACCACACTTCTGCAATATTTAATTTTTTGTTCTAAAATTTAGAATTATAATGTATTATTCAATATTTTCCTTGCTAGAACTGCACAGAACAGGCGGGGTTCCTGAAACCAACAGAGAGGCTCCATTTCAAGCATTTTGCTGAACATGTTGGTTAGAGCTTTATGTAAATTAATCAACAGGACAGCTATTCTTCTTAGTTTTGTCCATGTGTGTTTTGATTGAATTTTTTAGAGGTAACAACAGAAAGCACATCATGTGAGATATGAGGCCTTTTTGAATCAGAACTGAAGTGTTTGCTAATCCAGATGCAGACAGGCAAATTTGTTCACACAAACACATTTGTATTTTAAACTCTTTTTTTTTTTCCCAAAAGGGTCCTCATAATATGTGAATATTTCATATGTGAAGAATATGAATACTGAGTGTTTAAAACCTTTAGCAGAGTACTATAAAATGCCTGAATCTGAACTGAATGTACAGGGATAATTCACACAATCAGCCCTGCTATTGTGCAGTAGATTAATTCCTCTGAAACTCCTGGTACCTACCAACCACTGCACATCCCTTATGAAAAATACATAAGCCTGACACCTCTAAATTTATACTTTATAATCTAAATAATGCTCAGACTAGGGCTCAAACAGTAATCCCCCAGAAAATACACAGCTGTGCACTTGTCTAAAGAAGATAGGCCTGAAATACCTTGGGGTAATTAAGAACCAGTGGGTTACAAGGGAATACATATGACAGGCAAGAAAATCCAGATCTCAAACTGCACCCTTAATGAAAACTCAACAAAATGGCAATGGCATATGAACTGCCTTTTTTCCTCAGCTTAGAGAGGAGCTATTGCTGAGAGAGAGTAGGCAAAAATACTATTGCTCTCTTTTTTGCTGTGAATAAATGAAACACCTGATTCCACCCTATAAATCCATTAAAGAAGCTAAAAAAGAAGACCAAAACCAACCAAATAAAACATGTCAAAAAACACACCATAGATTCAAAGAAACAACAATGAACCCCCCAACTGGTCTCTAAGATATCAAAAGCCAGAAGGGAGCACAGCAGGGCTCAGACCCCCTGGGATCCACAGCCTGGGACTGTGGCAGTGCCCAGAGAAGGACAGAATTCACAGCCCAGGGGAAAGGAGTGGCTGAAAACATTTTGCACTCTGCTGAGATCAAGGCAGGTCTGGAAGCTATTATTGTTTTAGGAAGCTTTTGAGGTGTTAGTCCCAACTGCAGGTGCCATGGCAGAGTGGTGTGGATGGCACAGAGCTGTTCACTGCCCTTGTGCCCGTGGCCAGACTCACTCCCTGCCATTTCTTGTCCATCTGCCCCATCAAGGCTTGCCTGAATCTACACCCACGTGGTGTTACCTACAGCCACCTACCTCTGATATAACACAAACTTCACACTGAGAAATTTTCCTGGATATTTCTGCAATACTGCCACAAGAGAAAATCCCAGAAAACACACCAGCCTTGTCCCTGAATTACTTCTTCAAGTTGAATACTTCTCATGTTGTAGTGTAAAATCAGAGACAGAAGTGTTCATTCATCTGTCACACAAGATAATTGTAAACGTAGAATAAAGATACGCAACACACCATCTTTAATCATATCTAGCTAATACAGGAAAGTCTGGAAAGGCAGAGCAATCACATGTGAAGTTTTCAGCAGTCATTTTTTCTGCACTGCTCCTTTATTTTCTAAAAATAAGTAGGAAAGGAAATTGTATCACATTTTAGAAAAATCCTCCTTATTCTGAAAGGTCAGAGATCAACTCACCATTCTTTAAGAGGGGTAGAGAGCTAAATAAGAAGAGAAGAAAGGGTAGATGGAAGCATGTGCTTAAGTTCTCCACGAGTTCTGAGTGATAAAATTACGTTAGAAAAATTTCTTCATGCAATATTAAGCTGCTATTGTGCTCTGAATTGTCATCTGCAGCAGACAGAATTATCTATTGGCTATGATTTTATTGCAGAAATTACTTATTACTACCGTGTTAACTCAAACAGATCCAACAATGAATTGCAGTCTGTCATCTGATACCATCGTCTTTTAAGCCTTTGGATCCCAAACTCTGAATGATAGCTTGGTGCCATGCTATGATGTGCCTGGATTTGCTACTGCTGTTCAGCTTTTCATTGAGTACACATGGCTATACTGAATTTATTTTTCTAATCATAAAAATCAAGATGACATCTTGAAAACAAAGAAAGTCTCATCAGTCTCTTCCTTTCTGATGTTAACAACACTGAGTAACAAAAATCTGGTCTTCACTATCCTGTAAGTATTAGAATAATAAATAAGAACAGTGTAAAAGACATGGCAAAAGAATGGATCACAATGTTCAAGTCTAGGTGGATATTGAAGAATGTTTGCATGGACCTTGTGGCAGATGAAATATGCTAATGGCACCTTAAACCTTGGCATCTAAAATCAGACAAATGCACATGCAGACCATGACACACCATGGACTCCAGGAAAGCAAATGCCCCAGCAGCAAAGGAGATCAATCATTTCCTCAAAGAACTTCACCAGTGAAACTTTGTGTCCCCCAGAGTGCTTGGCTCCCTATGCCCCGTGTCACTCCTGACATCTGCCACTGTTCTGCAGAACTCTCCTTGTCCCAATGTTTGCAAAACCAATAAACAAATACAAATAGCACTCTGATGCCCTGATTTAAGAAGATGCATCAAGCTTTGTAGGATAACATGAGACATCAAGCTCAGGAAATGATTATACACAGAGCATCTCATAGCAATAAAGGGCCTTTGATTCTTGGTGCTGTCCAAACAGCTCTTCCTGAGCAAATGGACTGCAAAGGACTCTTTCAAAAGCTGTCAGGAGTATTGCAGACTGATGGAAATCACATTTGCAACAGTCATATTGAAACCAGTTGGAGTTTAAATAATGGATACATTTGTAATCCAAAAGTAGTTTAATCTTTAAATTTATGGTAAATTATCAATAGTTTTCATTAACATGATAATTAACTGATGTAAATTCACTTTACTGTAGAACTATCCATACATAAATGCTTTCTTTTAGGCTAAAATCTAGGTGGTTTAAAGAGATTTAGGTCAGGTGATAACTTAAGCCAGCATATTAGAGAAGTTTTACTCTACAATTACCAAGTGACTTAAAGTTATTTCTTTTCTTATTATAGCCTGAAAGTTCCTACCTATCATTACTTTTCCTGTTGCCCTAAATTCTGATAACTTTAATTTCTCTTCAGTTTTAATTAAGCTACCCTTGGGCTTATACACTCTGAAAGTTTTTACATTTCATTTTTTTCGTAATTAAAACTGATTCAATTTATTTCAAAGTTCTGATGTTTAAACAGGCTACGTTCTCATAAACCCTCAGCTCTGCTTGTAATAAGAAATATATTTGTGGAATGAACTGTTCATTGCACCACTCTTTCAACTGCTTCAGTTAAAGTCAATTAATGTGTGTTCACAGCTTGAAAAGTGCTGTAATGCAAGGCATACTCATACTAATATGTGTTAATCTTTCTGGAAGCTAAAACAAAACTCTAGTCCTGATCTGGTGTCTTCACACTTGAGAAATGTGAAGTTAAAATAGGCAGCTTCTCTAACCATACTTCATATCAACACATATTGCATAAGAGGGCTTGCAGATCTTATAAAATTGTTTTAGGAAAGCATTTCAGATGGCAAATGGAAGCTTCCAGCCTTAAAAGAGGAAGTAATAAAAAACCGACTTGTTACGTCTTATTCTTAGAAAATGAACTTTGAAAAGTTTTACTCTACTCTTTCATACTCCTGACTAAAATATTTTTTGTTGTTCACAGCAAAATGGTTGCTCTAGAAACTCCATGTTTCACCAATTGCTTCTTTTTCCACAGTGATCCACCCTAACCAGGCACCAAGCACTGAGAAAAGGGAAGTACAGAAGGAAAAGTATAAAAAAATTATAAACCACAGATTCTACTCTCCCTATATTAACAAGATATACAATATAACATTCTATTTAAGAACCTGACACAGTTCTCAAATAGCTTGCTTTTTGAACAGAGTATGAGAATTCTGTATATAACCCTGAAATCTTTGCATTGCAGGTGCTGCAGCACAAAAGAGTGGCCACTCTCTTTTCAGGCAAATCCAGATATACGGGCTCACTATCATCTGCCTATCTCAGCACTGGGCCTATACACCTTTCCATTTTGTGTGTAGCCACTTTAGAAGAATTGAGAAAATTGTTTTAAAAATAACTTACAAGACAAGTTGACATTTCTTCAGGGTTTCAAAAATTCTTTATAAAAGAATTAGCTGCTTCCACAGGAAATCTCACTGCTCTCAAATGTATTTTAATATTGACAAGAGCTTTCAAGCAGGAGATGTAATCTTGAGACACTCTTCTTACCTGGCTTCCTCAGCTCATGTACATCTATAATTCCAAAGTGCTGGCAGATCCAAATGCCAAGCAGAGTACAAGAGATGGCAAACACAAAGTAGACAGAAATGACCTTGCCATCTGTGAGAGGTAGGAAAAAAGAAAGCCTGAAATAAGGTGGCAAGTTTTCAGTTGGGTGGCTGAAACGAAGGACTAATTAAATAATCTCAGTCCATCTTGAAGGAAATTACCATTTTTGTCTAAAGTCTGTCTTTTAAGGAACTTGAAATAAATATAACTTCAGCTGAAATGAAATATTTTTACTCAATCAGTGCAATTAAAACAAGATTCAAGCAGCATAATTCTGACCAGACAGAATCCAGGACAGGTTACCTGGTGTTCTAGGTCCCATTTCTTCAGCTGCCAAACAATTTATTTTTCCATATTTCATACTCTTAGTTAAGGTCTGTGCAGTGTTTGTGACCAGAACCTACGTCATTTTGCACATCAATTGCCCCACTATTGCTTTTGATTTTAATTTGCAGGCAACAATATTTCTAAAACATTTCCCCAAAGGCTGTGTGAATAAAAAATAAACAGGATTCTTAGTATTCCCCTTTTTGACAAGTTGAGAAATACTTTAACAACTTGTCCATATGCCCAAGCTAAAAATTCATAGGAAAGTAAGGAAAAAAATATTAGATAAGAAATATGCAGAAAAAGAACCTGATTGCTGTTCTGGAGGGAATTTAGTATTCCTTTCTCTCTCTCTCCCCATTGTTGTCTCACTGCACACGTGATTAATTAAATGAGGTCACCTTATGAAATAAAATATATTACAAAGTTAAGGATCACAAAAAGCAAGGAAAAGGTTTTACTGACTCACACAATAGACCAGGCTCTCAGTCACTAGTGATTAATCCTGTACCTAACCACCTCTCTGAAATACCAACCCCTTGCTTTGGAAAAGCTTTTATGCCTTTTTCTGTCCTGTTTTAAATCTAAGAGGAGAAAGAAAGGGATATGACAGCCTTAAATGCTGAAGATGTAACTCTCACCTAAGCAAAGATTCACCATGAGACGGTGGAGCACAGCAACCTCACAGATCTACCCCTGGCTTTGCCTTGTTCATGGCACTCTGGCTCAGCATTTACTCTTCTGTGCACCCCACAGCCACAGAATCTGCCCTGGCATCTCACTGTGGATGAGCGAGATGTTTATTCAAAAAGACAAAGCGAGGCACTTTCCATCCCCTCACCACACCAGCAGCAGCTTTCTATAAAGAATAAAGCAAAAGGAGGAAAAGCATATATCTTAGTGACATGAGTGATTTATAGCCCCAAGGAGCGATAAAATGATCCATGACTAGAAGTCAGTGTTTTTATTAGAAATGATGATTCCCAGTCATGGTGCTTTTTCGTTATGTGCATAATTAATGTTAGCCTGTGAGAGCTGCCAATGACGCTCATCACCAGCGGATGTTCTTATAATATATGTGTGGATTTGAATGCATGATGAAGTTTTTCCGTCTTTTGGGATTCAAAACAGAAGTTTGTGAATAATGCAAGACTGAAAACCAAAAATAACAAAGAAACTGCTACTCGCCCAGTGATCAGTAGGGAAAAGAGCATAGAATACAAAGTAAAGTAATCAAAACAGGCCCAGACTTTGCTGTAAAAAACAGAATTGTGTGAAGACCTGTTTGGTCTTTGCTTAAAAAATATCTGCAAATGAGAAATCCAAACCTATTTTACTGACAGCTTTGGAAGCAGCAAATTCTTTGTTTACTAAGCCATTGAAATGGAGAGAGGTAACACTGGAAGTCTCCACTATGATGCCTGTCTGAACCCTGGCCTTGAGAGTTCACCTCTACTTCTGGCAAAGGAGCCACCTGTGAGCAGCAGGCACCTCCTTTCCTGAGCCCAGAGTGCCACATGTTTGGCTGCTGGTGGTGTGATTTGGATGTTATCAGCTGCCAGTTTGCTCAACACATCCTGTGCCAAGGCTTGAGCACCGTGTGTGCAAAGCGAGCCCTGCGTGTCACTCACACACAGCAAAGTGTGCTTTGTGCACAGAACTGTGCTGAGCCACGATGGGAACCTCAGAGCATGTGTGTGCACTCATCCTTTGAAGACTAAAGTTGTATCCTGACCACAATTGGCAATGCAGAAATATTTGTACTGGCAACACTACCCAGTTTATGTTTTATTACTGCAGCACCACTACCCTGCTTAAATTACTTCCTGAATCCCATTGCTATACTTTAAACCATGTTGTCTGGGGTTATTTTTTGCCTTTGTCTTCCTCTCAAAAATCCCTTCGACATGCAAAGTAGCCTTTTCCTGACTACTTCAGTTTCTTTTGGATTTTTTTTATTATTTCAAATGCCACGGAAAACCAAACAATATTGATACTCCAAGAAGAGAAATACTGACAATAGTTATGTTTCCAAGTAGTATTTCTTCTTATTCTGCATAGGCTTTTGGATTTATCAAAATATTTACTTATGGGAACGCCTTTACTCAGTGCCTGGTGGATCACCAATTACACATTAAAGAGCAAGGTCATAAAATATTGATAAAATCATTAACTACCGTTTTATCCATTTACCATGGCTAAAACCACATGCTGCTACAATCTTAATTTGATTCCCAAGGAAATAAATTATTTCAAGAACAGTATTAAGTTGCAAGAACACTTCTGAAAAAAAAAAAAAAAAAAAAAAAGGAAAGAGAAAAAGTATCTTTCCCCAATTCTAATTTTGTGTTCATGTTTTTGCCTCACCATTACACTCTGGTGATCTGAACTAAATGTCCCAGACCCAGAGTTTTGTAGGCGTGCTGTATTCCTGAAATAACACTGTGACTAGAGTTGCAGCTCCTCAGAACTACCAGTAATTAGGCTCTTTACCAGATTAGAAAGCACTCTGTGGAATTTTTCTCCTGATGTTCACAAATGTTACCCCTCTGCTCCTTATATCAGACAAACAGTGGGGAGAATGTTGGCATGAGGCCAGACATGAAATGTTAATTTGGTTCTTTAAACAAAGATCGTAACTTGATAATAAAACGCTATTCTGTTACCTTTTCTTTCTGGACAACAAAGTGTTTTCTCACTCTTCTAGTGACCAGTCTAAATCTCCAACAAATTTTACCTAAGAAGAGAAGCCATTGGATTTGGAAGCAGAACTGGCCACCAGCTCTGTTGATACAGGTTTTGCCATCATTATGGGGCACTACTTTTCCAGCTTCCACAAGAAGTCTTCCCCAACCCCAGCACTTAATTACAGAACAAAAAAAGTTTTTATCCTGTAGCTCAAATATACAGATAAAACCAGTAGTGTAAACTAATTTGTCAAAACTTGGAGTAAAATCCAAGAAAAGGCATAGCAAAGGTTTAAAGTGTCTTTGCCTTGTCAGGGTTATCCCAGAAGGACCACAGAACTCCCAGCACAGACATCCATGGAGCCATGAGCATCCACACACTACAAGTGAGCTGTCCCACACAGCCTGGTGAAAGCTTTCAGGAACTGTCTATGCAAGCATAATCTCCCTGTATAATTTCTACTTATTTTCCAACCTCATTTTAAATCTGATTGGAAACTATCAGCACAACTGAGAAGCAGATACTTTGCTCCCCCTGTTGTACTCAAGTTGTTTTTCTCAGTTGTTTTTCAGAGTTCCCACCAAGTCGTTAATGAGCTGTCAATTATTTGTGCAAATTAAGAGGCAGGTGATGAAAATTAGCCACCAGAAAAGAAACATTTCCTCAAGCCTTGTGAAATACAAGGCTACTTTTAAGGATTCTCTTAAAATTGGTGAATCTTGATCTATATTAGAACAAAAACTACTTTATATAAAGTAGCTGAGCATTTGAAATATGCCTGCAAAACAAAACAAACAAAACAAAACCAAACAAACAAAAAAAAAACCAAAAAGACAGCAAAATACTAAATACAGAGATACAATTCAGCAGCTACATTCATATTAATATTTTGAAGGGGAAAAATGAGGATGTCATTATTGTCCTGGAGAGAGCACCATAACCTGAATGCAGTTCACATCACTACCGATAATAACCTGTTTGCTGGGTTTGCTTTACATAAACAATTACCAGTTTAGGTCTTTGTTCTTTAAAGAGGCTTCCCATTTCAGTCTCTTGTTCTTGACCCTGCATGAACCACATGAAATTTCGCATTTGGTGTTTAGCCACACAAAAACTTCTCAGCCTTTAGCACAAGACACAGGAAGAGATTGTTGGTGGCAAAGGTAGCAGGAATATGGCCAGGAAACCTCAGCACCTTCTCAAGCAGATGGAAGGGAAATTTGCTTCATCTGTGTTGGAAAAACCATTGAGTTCTTCTCTCTCTCCCCCTGCCACTTTATCCCCTGCTACTCATTCCCACCCTGCAGTTATGTGAATACTAATTGTGTGTGGCTACATTCTGAGAGCCTGGAAACCACTAATGTGAAAAATGAGAACAATAATAATATTCTACCCATCTTTTTTCATCTCAATCACCGGTTGCCCTTACAAGACAAAATTAGCAATTTTAATCACAGTGACACAGCTTTTAAATCATCCTCTCCAAGAAAAAATAATGATGTTTTTCTAAGTTTTAATTATGCAAAGGGTTACTCTAAAGAGGCTACAGCAGGATATTTCATATGCTCAAGTTTAATCACATGCATAAGTCATTACAGAATCAGACTGGTATTTTTGCTGGGAGACCCAGCATTTTCCCATTAAGGGAGGGCTGCTTTCCTTTGTCAGTGCTCCTGACTCTCATGTTCTGAGGAAGCTGGATTCACACTGAGCAGATATGGATATCCAAAAAGCTCATTGATCTCCAGTGAAATATCAGGGCTTTTCTAGCAGAAGGGGAAGTTAGGTGAGTTTCACCAGGTGCTTCCTCTACCAGAGGGTACAGACCAAAGCTGAAACACAGATGCCAAGAGAAGAAGGATTAGAAATCCCTGAGAATTATAAAAATAAAAACTGCTGGGTCCTTATTCTGCTTGAGGGACCAGAATTGACTGAAAAACTTCTATTTTTCATGCAAATTTTGTAAAAAATGTCTAAAAATTATAGATTAAATGTTGCTTGTATTTTAATGATGAAAAAAAGGGCCATTCAGCATAAATGCAGTGAACAGGGTCACGTACAGGGGCACAGAGAGCAGGGAAGGTTACATTTTAATTCAGGTTGCACAGAGTCTAGAAGGGCTTTCTGAGCCTGCCCCACTGAAGTTAACAGGCAGACAAGAGATTATTACCCAGCATCATTTTATCTGCTCATCTTTTCGCCCAGCTCCACGCGTATGAGCTACAGGGTAGTGGGCAAGTGACACTCAGCACCATCTGCTTGACTGGAGCCCAGACCCTCACACCAGATGCCAGCCTCAATTCAAGGCAGAAGGCAGTGAATAGAAGCTGTTGCCATGAGCTGTTCAGGCTTTCCATCAGCCCCATTGTAATGTCTGTCCTGAAAACTCCGGCTCTCCTGCTGCTGATCTGTGTCCTTGCTGAGCAGAGGGCTCCCAGGGAGGAGGAGGAGGAGCTGCAGACCATCCCTGCCCTGCCAGGTGCTGCAGGTCAGTGTTGGAGGAGAAGCTGCCCATCAGTCTGAACAGCTGCTGCCTGTTTCACCAGTCGAAAAGCCACAGATTTCAGCCTCCAGCTCCTTTCCGTTACCTTTCACAAACCAGTCCACTTAACGGGGAGACACAAAATGAATGTCTTCTCATCTCAGGAAGATTTATTTCTCTGGCATGTGCTGAAATCATCTGTTTAGGAACACAGACTCTCCAAAGGAGTGATTAAAGCTTTCAGGTTGCTGGAGTGGGGCCAACTCTGAGAGCCTGCGGTACAAAAATTCAAGTACAAAAACTCACAACCACCCAACAAAACCCCATCAAACTAAGCAGTGTAGGGAGTGGTGGATCTCCTACTCAGAAGCACAGTGCTTTTAATTCCCATCAGCAGTGAAGCTGAGACATGCACACAGAACACTGTCACAGGGCCAGTAATGGGTGCACAATGGATGAGGGAGCTGATGGATCAGCCTGGGTTTGTTACTGCTGCTGGATCAATACAGCAGTTATGACTCAGTTATCTGTGTCACAGTCAGACCCAGAGCTCTCAGGTGACATATCTGCAGGCAGAGTAACTTGCCTATGGCAAACAGATGACGAACAGAATTAAAACCCAGATCTCCTGAGTGTCAGACCAGATATTTATATTTTTTTTCTGATACCATCTGTGATGCTTAAGAAGCCACTTTCAGTGGGAAAAACACTGCAACAAACAAAGGTAAACTATTATAAATTGATTTCAGAGATTTTATTTTCTTCCAGGGTTTGGTAAATTTTCCTGAAACTTGGACGTCTAGAGGGAAAATGGCACTTTCCCTTTGTGTTATAGAAACATCATCTGGCAATGGAATATTTTCTTAAAAGAAACCACAGACACTAAGCAGCATTACCTCAGAAGACTGCACATTTAAACTACTTATCAACTAAATTTCCTATTTTAGAAAAAGGAAGGGAAAAAAAAGAAAGAGCTTCCACAGCCCTAATGTTTTTAAATAATAGGTTGCACAAAGCCTATATTTGAAATTAAAATATGACAAGAAATTTGCCTGTAAAGAGAATTCCATGCATAAGATGGAAGCATAAAAAGAAACCCACATAACTTTTTTAGCATCCTAAAAATCAACAGTGATGGAAAAAATGCTGCATTTTTTGCTGCATGTAAAATGAGTTTTCTAATTATATGTTCCATTATAAAGGGCATAGATGCTCATTTAGGCAGACTGTAGACTCACAAGCATTCTCTAAAAGATCTGTATCTTTTTTCTTTGAAAAAAGACTAAAATCAAATAACCCATCACTTGTGTTTTCCCTCATTCAGCAAAACATCTGTCACAAACCTGTGCCACAGACTAAACAGACTATAGGAACTGAGGTGTCAAGAGTGTGTGCAGCATCCTCCAAGACACTGACTCACTTTGATGCCCCATTCCTAATGCTAATAGTCATTTACATATTCAGCTTTAGCACTTCTATAGCACTTTATTTCTCACAGCAAAGAAGATGGTTGTTTCTCAGGATCTGTTAACACTGAAAAGCATCTTCTGATCCCAAGGTAGAAAAGGTTTAAACACTGATGTGTTTTGTTTTATAGACTTTTCTCATTCATAATGTTGACAGGGATGGAGAGATTTTAAAGCAGTAGAAACATGCGGCTGTTAAAGGCAAAACATTTGAAACAAAGGCAAACATTCTCCTTATTTGCCATCTTGCAATTAGGAGTAAAATCCTGGCTTCACTGAAGCCAGGATTTCCTCCAAAGTATTGACAAGTACATCTGCAAATTTTCTACTGGCAAGGACCAAAATAAGAAAATCAGGAGTAAAGACGTACAAGCATAACTCATTGCCGTTGGCATCTTTCCCTCAACTGACTGGAGGCCAGTGCAAGAAATTCCACTGTCAGCTGTCATTGTGTAAGAGAAGGCAAAATCCTGCTAAGTATTTTTCTGAGCATACAGCAGAGTCTAACCTGGAATGGAGCATGAAATGCTATTTCCTCAAAAATACCTCCTTACTGAAAGGTTTCTTTCCTACGACAGGAGGCCTTGAGTTCAGTGAAGTACTTTAAGGGAATTACACTGCACACACAGAACTGAGCTTGATGACTTCCCATGGAAAAAGAATTCAGAGTGAATTTCAGTAGGAAGTGGAATAAATTCCCAGTGTGCCCTTAATGCCATTTAAGAAAAACACACACAGGCTATTCAATGACCTCTAAAGGGAAGTGCATGCCTACAACTGTAGCAAATGCAAATCAAATGAAAAGGACAAAAGTCATGGAGATATATTTTGCAAATGTTAAGTATTATGAGCCTTCTTTTGTACCACAAATAAACTTTATTATACCACTACACTGCAATCAACTACAACTGCTTTTATGCTGTGAGTAATGGGCAGAATTAAAGAAAGCAGCTGGTGTAGTAGATTTGACCTCTGAAAACAGTTCTGTGTTTTTCCTCCTACCATTTATATTATTTTATTTCGGTAGCCTTTGGAAAGAAGCAAACTCAGGGCTCAGCCAGTTGTACAATTCTCTCTGGTGTGATCCAGACCCTCTGCTTTTGCTTAATGAGCCTCTGCAGCCCTTCCTGTGCCCCAAGATCTAATCTGGTGACCCTCACAGTGGTGTCTCACCTTTACACACCCACATGGCAGTAAAGCCTCAGAAGCCACACACAGGACATGAGTTTGTGGAAGTGGACAAAAAAAAAGAAAATCAGTACCAAGACAGAAATTCCTCTCTAAAATGAAACAAGATATTCCTTTTGCATTGTATTCAGCACAATACCATTAGATTAATACTAAAGATTTAATATATAAAAATTATGCCCTGCCCTTTATATTTTTTTGACTTTCTATAAAATAATTATGCTAAAATCTATATCCCATGGTCCTTCTGCTTTAGCTTGAAGAGTTGTGTGAGGATTCAAAAGGACAGGCATTCCTCTCATGGGCATATAGTATTTTAATTTTAAATTGCATTGTGCCCATCAGAACTGGGGAAAAGCCTCTGACTGCCAGTTCTCCCAGTGCTGCAGGATGCTCAGTTATACTGGTGCCAGCATCCCTCTGCATCCTCCTCAAAGACACAGAGCATGATCAGCACAGTCAGTCCCAGGCTCGTGATCACTTCAGGCTAAAGCTCAGGGCCAGGACTGCTCCAGCCCAGCAGTGAGTGAAGGATGCCATCCCATCCTGGGAAAATCAGCCAGGAAGCAGCTCCAGAGCTTTGGGTTCTATGGTTCCCAGCAAAGACAGAGAGGCAGTGGCTGTGCAGAGAAAACCGTGCAGAGAAAAGCTCCTGCTCCCCTCCTCTCCAGCAGCAGCACACAAGTCAGAGAGCTGATCTGATTGCACATGTTTGTGTCCCAAGCAGCCATTCCAGGCAGCTGCCTCCTTTGTTAGCCCTGATTGCAGAAATCCCTCAATCCACAGATAGAATCCCTTATTCTTCACTGCAAACTTGCTGGCTCTTACGTTTGTCATAAACGCAGCTGCCTAAACTGAGAATTCACTTTATTTGCCAATCAGCAGGCAAACCTTGTGCCCAAGCAAAAGTAATGTCTACACTAGAGTAGCATTTTCAAATACATGGAAACAATATTCTTATCATTGCCTTTATCATTTATGACAGGAAGATCTTTAATATACGGGTGAATTTCCATTTGGAGAAATCAATAGTCTTAAATAATAACTAACATTTCAGGTCTTTCAATCACAATGCAAAATAACCCACTATTAACTTTACAAATGAGAAGCATGTTAAAAGGCTTCTAGAAAATTACCAGTGAATCACCAGAATTTGCTTCAGGCAGAGATATTATTCCTAAATTGTTGCCAGTGATCTATACCTTTAGTGGTTTTTATTGCTAATTTGCACTGGTTTCTCATACTCTTCTTCTAATGGATCATTACAGCAGCCAGATAATTTGTACTGCTGCCAATAACTGTCTCAAGGTAAGGCTGTTTAGGTAGAGCAAGAATAATGCACAGCAAGAGCGAGCCTTCAGAAAGAATCCCAAATTAAAGCATTGTTATGGAAAAAATAGGAATCACTTAACAGAATAGAAAGCTACATTTTAAAGTATCTTGCTTTCAAAATCAAGGCCATCTCAGCTGAAGTACTACCTTAATAAAATACTGTTAAGGGCTTCCTTTTTCAGTCTTTAAAATTCTGTTCACTTTCTTGTATGCCACAAAAACATCCTGGGTCAAGCTGTGCTTGAAAGTATTGCAAAATGAAACAGGCATCCAGAAGAATTAAATTTATAATAGTATGGAAAATAAAACAATTAATTACATATACTCTAAGATTTCTCAAAATGCTCCAAACTTTATCATGCATAAACCACCTCAAACCTTAAATTTTTGAAAAGCTGATCAGTTATAAAAAGGATAATGATAACAATAATTTATGTACCAATAAAAAGCTATTTAAACCAAACTTAATAAAACCTTAAGATGCATTAGTCACAAGTAGTAATCAATTCATCTTTGGTATGGCATGTTCTTTCTTTCATAGCTTTCTTTGACTACACTATGGGTTTTTCCTCCCAACAAACATTCTCAGTCTCTTCTTGGAGGGCAGCTGAGCAGCACTGCAGAGTGTTGATGTTAATACAGGCCCTGCAGCTGAAGCAAAGGGCACTGAGGAGGATCCTCCAGGGAGCCAAGCTCAGGCTCAAAATCACCTCACGAGCAGACAGTCTGCAACACTTCCATGCACACACACCTGGAGTATCCCACACATCCCATAAATGGAGCCCAAACCATCTCTCTGCTCAGCATCCACATGTGTATACACAAGTACTGGAAGCCTCTTGCCTCATCCTTGGCATTTATTTTCTCATCTCCCAGCTGGATCCAGCTAGGTTTGTACACAGGCAGTGTGATCTTTACAAAAGGCAGACAGCTCCTATTGTTGTTATAAACTGTTGGTAATTGCTTTATCTGCCCCCTTAGGGTCTTCTAATTTTTAAGTTCAAGATTTTGGTGACATTCTTTAAACACATGTATGAGTATTTTGGCCTTTCCTCATGATCAGTGAGCTGTATAGCATCATCTACATAAAGCACAAACTTACAGTATTAATTGTGCATTTAATATACAGTATGACTGTCACCTCACTTTCTCTAACTGGTTTTGGGCAGCAGGAAACACAGGGCACTGAATTTGGGTCACAGTCAGGCTGTATGAATCTGGCTTTTTCTATACATATTCAACAGCCAGCACACTGACACGCAGCTGTCAAGGATTCCAAACTCCTTCCTGAAAGATGACACCTCCAGAGTGCATTTATGAGCTCACTGCTTGGTGTTTCAGGCAGATTTGAATACATTCTCTTTGCAGGTGTCTGGCACGTTTCTGTGGAGCTCGGTGACAATGTGCTTGTCCTGGGGTGATGTGATCAGGGAAGAGATCAAACCCAAGGAGCAGGCCTGGCCCCAGTCCAGCTTCTGCTGTCCTGAGGGTGCAGAGAGGAACTGGCTGCTGACACAGAGCTAAAGTGGGCTGAAAACAGCTCTGCCAGGGAGAGCTGACTGGTGACTTGAGAGCAAGGATTCTTACCTCCTCTCTGTGAAGGAGACTGAAAACACCTGGAATGTCAGGCTCCAATTTTCCCTGCCCAGTCAGATGCCGCAAAAGAAGCTGAACCTCCCAAAGCAGAACATAAGAAAGTAGTGACTTGCATTTTCCAGGGTCCTGTTCAATTTAGCTCCATTACTTTAATAACATTTCTACCGACAATACCTTTATTTTATATTACTTATCCCCTTAACCTAGGAGGTATATTGTGTTGCTAAACACTAATTTTCATCAATATGTAGAATTTTCATGAGTTTTCTCAGTACTCCTGGCTGTGATTTCTTTCTCTAATTCTGTTTCTAGGGGAACACTCTCCTTCCCACCAGACTGCTGAATATTTCACCCTCTGTCCCTGTGCAGAAGCAGCATGAAAAGCTATTCCAAATGACAAATTGGTACAGAATAATCAGACAAGATCCCCAGCCCCATCAGAGGGAGGGCAGGGAGTTTGCTTTGTTATTTTAAACATGAAGGAAAACAAGAGTGAAAAAGCATTTGAATCACAGCTTTGGCCCTTACCAGCTATAGTTTGTTCATGGAAATAATGACCTTCTTTTGAGAGGGAGCCCAGTACAGTCATCTGGATGGACACACAATTTACCCTTTTAATGAAGCAGCATCTCTTGAAGAGATGTGATTGAAGCATTTGACTAAAAATCTCACTGACATTAGAAGTGTTTCCACAAGCTTTTCACATAAGTTAAATCAAGATATGACAGGTAGACTAAAAAATAATTAACAAAATGTCCGTCACACAACAAAAATAAAGGAAGGTTATCTGGAAAAAGAAGGGAGGGGGTTTGGTTTGAAACTGCCTTTGAAGATATGATCAGCGTATTCATAGGTATTTTCCAAAGGGCCACCCTTTGTCTTCATTGCTATCTGTTTTGTTTGATATATTGTGCTATCACAGAGCATTCTTCTGAACTTTTATCAAATAAGCCCATGCACTGCTTACTTTCCCAGTGCTGCAGGTGCCAGCTCTGCAGCAAGGGCCAAAGTCAAATGAATGATTTGATAAATGAGCAGGCACTGCAGTGCTTTCCACTTTGTGTGCAAAGACAACAAAACCTTTTCCTTATTTAACTTTACTCACTTTAATTTTTTTAATTTTTAATTATGCTGAAATTAGTCTTATTTTTCCCTCAACTAATATTCTTCATCAGGGTAGAAGAAGCCCTAGCTTAAGAATATAGACATATTTTCACTCTTTGAGAATAATTAACCAAGTTAAAAGATACTGTTTTTGAGAATACTAGAATATGAATAAAAATCTTCAAAATAATCAAAGCTTATTCAAGCCTAAATATATATATATATTATATTATTATACAGAAATTGAAAAGCATGGGTATGAATTTATTTATGAGTATAAAGTGGAAAATAATAATGACTTGGACTTTTTTCTGTTTTGACTCAATTTGTTGGCAATCCATATGCAAAAGATATGTTGCTATTTACCTATTCCTTAAAATCTAAGAATAGTTTACCACTAACAAATACTATTTACTTTGCATTTAACTACAGAAAATTGTGTTGCACCCATTTTTATGTCCTAAACAACTAGGCTATAAAAAAAAAGAGATAGAAGGATCAATACTCCACTCAAGTGATACATAAATCTGAGTATCACCAAATACTGGAAGTCTGTATGTATAAATTACTTACCTCAATAGCAAGACATAAATTATAAGGTGCAAACAGCACTAATGGTGGCTTCAGAAGAACTTTGTGAGGAAAAATTTAAAAAGCAAATCAGGATACAAAAATAACAACTAATCAATTCAGCTTATTGCTTTAGTTAACAAACCTTCTCTTAGAGATGAAGTTTTATGATGTTCCATTTAGTAATAAAAGCATTAAAAAAATGAAACTTCAGCTCTGATAGTAAATGACCAAGACCACTTAAGTTTTAATATGTGTTGTTCTGTCATAAATAAACTTTCTCAATGGTTTGTATTTGCTGTTTTTTCCTTAACTACTGGACTGTAATCTAATTATTTCAAGCAGTCGCAGGCAAAACTAATGGCAACAATATGGATCTGAAGCTGTAGCCACTTTACCTGCACATTTACATGGAAATGTCATCTGGAAGACTTCTAGATCAGTACCTGAGTATCATCTCAGATTTTAAACACCTAATTGGTTGGGATTTACTGAGTGTAAAAGAAATCAGCTGCTGAGGTCGTTTCATTTGAGCTGCAGGTATGTCAAATGCAGCCTTTAGATAACATCAGTGAAATTGCAGAGGTAAAAGAAATTAAAAATAAATATATACGAGCATGTAGTCTGCAGCTAACTCACCATTTCCAGCCTAGGCATATTTGTCCCTTGAGGCTGATTGGGAGATGTTTACTTGATGTTAAGAATTCAATATATTGATGGAGGCACTATTTATAAAAGGTTCAGCACAAAGGAAGATGTGTTGCTAAAAGCAGTGAGAACTGGCTGCCATCATCTCAAGCATCTTTCGATTTGATTTATGAAGCCATGCAAGCGAGTCATAGTCTTGGCACAGGTCCTTTCTCTGGCTGTGTACATTGTAGAAATTGCCCATCCACAGCTACAAGCACAAAATGTGCCAGGGGATGGTGTTAATGCTCCTCTTTCTTGCACATTCCCTCTGCCCTGCTCACATGAACTCTTCATGCCCAGCAGCTTCTCTGTCCTTCTTCACCACCTCAACGCTTGACCCTAAAGGGTAACCTGGTTCCCCAGGTCCCTGGGAGTCCCAAAGATCACCAAATTAGGGAGCAGCAGGGGGTGAGGAGGATGAGAGATGATGACTATCCCTTTGTGACAAAGTACTGCAGATACAACTGCATTTTGAATTTAGGCAGATCCCAAAAAAAAAATAAATAAAGGGCTGAGACAGGCCTTGGAGGAGCCAACCTTGAAAGAAATCTCTACTTTGGTAATTAATTTATACCAACAAGCTGATTGACTTACTGCCAACACACCACAAACCTGAGGTTAATTGCAGCCAGAGAAGGAGAATCTGGCAGTGAAAACTGCAGAAAGCTAAAATGTGCTGATAGAACTGAACCATCACTCCAGCACTGCAACCACCCCACAATAACTGCACCTTAAGAACTGGCTGGGCAGCTGAGGAATAGACACACATGTGAAGACTATTTAAAGCAAGTTAAAAAAGGAGTTATGACCATGGAAAAGTTAGGAAGTGAACCGAAGAAATAAGACTGTGGTTTTGTTGTTTGTTTGGTTGGTTTTTTCCTGTTCAGCATCTAGAAAATGAAGCAAGGACAAAAAAAATATTTTGCCACTCTGGAAAGAAATCTAAAAGAGAAAACAGCCCAAACTCAACCCACTACTGCAGGTTACTCAGAAAGAGCAACTTATAACTTTGATCATCCCTTACTCCATTTACATCCTGAGGCCAAGCTCACAAATATCCTGTGTAGGGGCAGCGACTCACAGACCAACTTTTGCAGTGAAATCTCTCCTCAGCATGGCATTGGTAGCCAATTCACTGAAATTATAAAGAACTTTGGCTTCTTTAACTGGAGAATACTGTGTTCTGGGTCACTATCTCATCGCTGGCAATAGGATACAGACACTCAATAGCAAGTTTAGCTTTTATTGAAGTGTTAATGTGTCTGCCCTGAGAACTGCTCTTCAATTAGTGCCAGTTAACCCATGACTGACCAAATCCACTGCTACCCTTTTCGTGATCTGTGAGAACATTTTAAAAGCAGTTTTAAAATTCCAACTGTTTTCTTTTATTCTGTTTCTTGGACTTGATTCCACATTCCATCAGCAATTTATGAGAAGCACCTCTTGTTACATACTATTTTTTGAACACTGTATTTCAGGAAAAAAATGCATTAAAGTTTCCATCTAAGTGCACTTCTTTTCATCATATCAGGATGTAATCTGTACTATCTTTTAAATTTAAATGTAATTAGTTCCTAGAAAATGTCAATATGACACACATACCTTCTTTCCACTGTGTAGTGAAGAACAGTTTGGAGAAATGTCACTGGAGTGACTCAGATCATGTTCTTGGTAGGTGTTTTGCAGCAGCATAATCAACACCTTTGTTTCAGCTCTTTATTTAAAAAAAAAAAAAAAAAAAAAAAAGTATCACTTGCTTTATTCTATAGTGCCACAGGAGAGATGAAGAAAAAATTCCCAGATATGGATAAGGCTATAATTTGCTAAAGAACCAGAGATTTTAAGGCAAATATTCAGCTGTGTCTTGAGCATAACTGAACAAAATTATGTCTAAGTAGAATTTGAAGTCTGAAGGATCTTGATGTCTGAAGTACTATTACAAGAATGTAATACTGCATGTTGAAGAGAGACTTTCATTTTACAAAGGCTCAGAAAAACACAGGTAAGCTTTAATGACCAAACTACAGATAATGGAAATACTTTCTCTGAATTTATAAGTTGATTCTTATTTCTTTAACCAGAGATGATGTTCAGAAGAGCCCAAAAAATACCAGTAAGAACAGAAAGAATCATCTTCCAGCATGCAGAATGGAGATTATTTTCACCAAGTAGCGCAGCAGACATCTCAGGCACAGTAATGCTCCCTCACAGAGGGCCCATGTTTGTCTTTAACTTAATTTGCCACATCCACTGGATTTAACCTTTAAGCAAGAGTGTTCAACAGCCGATAAAAGAAAAGGAGCCTAAGTCATCAACCCAGGGGTTACTGTGCAAATTACCAGTGGCTGTGTTTCAAACATAAGTTTTCACCCTTTAGGAATCTGCTCAAGTGGTCTGGACTGGCTGCATCAAGAAGGAAATGTTAATAAAACACCCCTGTCCTAACACAGCAGGAGCATACAGAATACATAAATTAAATACCTGAAAAATTAGTTGGCATGATTAGATTAGTAGTAGATAAATTATATAAATATAAAAGTGATAGGTTACAGGATGAGATCCAAGCATGCACCGTTGAACATCAGCCATCCAATGCATTTTCTTGTCACAAACAACATATCCATTATCACTGCCTGAGGTTTGAATACATGGGATTTCTACTTGCAGAAGCTGTACTGGGTGAGGAGAGCCTGGCAGTTACACACTGTAAGTATGAAAGGAAGAAACTCAGCCATACTGAAATTGGGATCTTTTACATTCAATTCAGTAAGATAGAGTTACCTTCTGCCAGTGAAGGGATCAAGAAAGTAACCACTTCAAATTATGTTAAAAACTGCCTTTCACCAGTAACATTTTAAGCCACAGTGATGCCTGAACATGCTAAACTTTCAGTATTCCATGCTTCTACATTGTGTTTATATACGATGGTTCCTACCAGAATTTGCCATGTAAATTTCCTTTATTTGCAGGTATATTTTCACACCTAAATTTACCAATATATTTTAAGCAAATAAAACTCAAAAAACACTGATACTGTAATACCACTGAAAATTCCTTACACCAATTTATAACATATCCATGTGATTTAATAATCTTGCTTAATTTCACACAACAATACACAGACCTCACCTATGGTGAGCTATAATACTTCATATTATTCCCCATGCTTAAATCATGAACAGCATTTCTTTGTTTCTGCCTCAGAAACATAAATGTAAAGTTACTAAAAAAGGGTTAACATTTATTTCTAAGGTAGGCTTGCTGTATTTTTTAATACTACGTGTTGTAGTATTACAAGAATGCTCAAAGTATACGGATCCCTTCTACATAATAAAGCATTAGAATTGAACATGGGGATGATTTTGCATTTTTTAAGGTCGTATCCAAATACCTTTTTCTGAACTTATAAAATTGGTTTTAAAAATGTATGTTGTAAGTGTGCCCAAAGAAGGGGCACTGCAGTAATGAACATATTCAGTAACAAGCACATACATGCTCTTCAGCAAATTGGAATGAGAAATCCCAAACTGTGAATATAAATCACTCAGCTTCACTATATGCATTGAATCTTTATTTTGATTCCTCTCCAACTTTCCTTGCATTGTACTTTAATAGAATTTTGCCAGAGCATTTACATTTAAAAATGAAAGTCCAGTTGAAATGGTTCCTCTCAATAGAGCTGTATTTTCAGCCACTGCAAGCCTTACCAGTGGGAATCAGAATATGCTCTTCTATGACAACCATTTTTCTTAAAAATATTAAAACCTATTAATATTGCCATGCAATGAAAAGAGCAAATTATAATTGATGTCTTCACTGGAAGATCAATGTTTTTCTCTTTCCTTTAAGAACTAAGAAATCAATATTTTTTTCTTGCTATTAATCCACACATGATCCAGTTTCTGACATTATCATAACACTAAGCCCCTCTATGGCTGCAGAAGAGGTGACCAAAGCAGTCTTTGACCACAAGAAAATATCAGCTTTTCAGATGTCATCTGTACTATGAGTCCCTCACCAGCTCCTGATTTTTACATTTCATTTGTGTTTAACCAATGGGTACAACAGAAATTTTGTTTGTACCTATTAAAGTGTCCCCTTTTGGTTTTAAACAATTTCCTCTCTACACTGTCTTTGTTTTTACATCACAAATTACAAGCTCAAAATAGTGTTCACAATGCTGGAAAGTTGAAGAAAAGTTCTCTCCACAAGAAGGAGAGTGGCATTCTATAGTGATGACTATGATTTTATGACTCCAACATAAAATTTGTGTTAGGAAAGAAAAATAAAATTCTCAAGAGGCACATATTTAAGATTTTCCTTCTAGCCAATCCCTAAGAAGTAGAATTTTACATGCCAAGGGATCCTAACCACATCAGAATAACTGTGAAATTAAATTTTTCATCTTCCTAGATGCAATAATGTGCAAACACCAAGATGTCGAGGAATTTCAGATGAGGAAGGGAAATATTTGAATGATTTTACCATAAAAGGGAGTGGAGAAGGAAGAGGATGATAGTACAGTGCAATTAATTCACAGGACACTTAGCACTGGTCTGAAGAGTGAGTGGGAAACTTGTACCTAGAGAAGAATGTTTTCCTGAGGGAATGAAACAGGAATGGACAGCTGGACACTGTGGGTTACACTGGCCATGGGCTGGAAGCACCACTTCGTGTACATTTGAAGCACAGTCAGTTCTGAATACCCAAAGAGTGAAAATTGCCATCCATCACTCAAATGAATGCATTTCTTCAAATAAGAGCCTCTGTTTTCAAAACACATGGGGGTGTTTGCAGTTATTCTAAAGCCTATTACAACTACCATGTGAAACCTTACACAGGTTATACTCTTGTGCAATGTAAATAAGTGCAGCTATCCCAGAAGTTCCTAGACTGAAAAACAATCGTGCTGTAACTATCCTTGATATCAGCTAATTCTATATTTCTTGCTACAGCTTCTAAGTCACTATAGAATAGATCAGACTTCATAGCAACAAAGATGCTGTCCCTCGGGACTGACTTTCCATTGAAGAGAGTTTTAATTTATTTATAGCTACACTTTATACTGCAAATGACACTGGGAACCCAGATAAGCTGTTTGGAAGAAGTGCTCTCCCCTATTAAATTAGCTGCTACAGTTAACTGATTAAAATCTTATTGCAAAAATAAAAGGCTCAAACAAGTTTGGCTTGTAACAAGGAATTGAAATGCATTCTGTGCTAGGAAATAGTGAGGAAATAATGACTACAGCAAAGACTTCTTTTACAGTTTCTGAATGCCTTTTATGCCAAAAGAAATAAAGAAATCTTTAGAATGAGTAAGAGAGCTTTCCAAGAAAGCTTTTTATGTTTTGAAAGATATATGAGCTGTTCCCAGAATGTTTTGAGCAGGCAGTCAGTGCAGGCCTGAAGAAGTGCAAAATGCCTTTGTCTGCTCAGTCCTAGGTTTGCTGTCTGGAGCTTATGGTTCAGAAAAAAGTGGGTTCAAAATCTTACTATGCAGAAGTATAATTATGATTTTTTTAAAGCACTACTCCTGTCTGCAATAGCAGCAATATCAAAGCAAGATTAGTTTGAGATCTTCAAAGAAAACGTCTCTGCATTGTCTTGAGTGCTTCCAAATACCAAGAAAACAAGCATTGTCTCTACTGATGACCTAAAGCCTGAATCTTGCAGAAAAATGGGGTTAAAATGAAAACTCTATTACAGACATTTTATATGTTTCTTCAGTGACTTGTGCATTAATGGGAAGACACAGGGTTCATTAATGTTGTCTATATTTTTTGCTCAGTATCCAGTGAAAGAGTTTTTAAATATTTGCACAAGTACTCGCTGTTTTTCTGGCATGAATTTTTCATCTTCCTTTCATTGGATAATCAGTAATTGAACATTCCTTGCAGAGCTGGGGCTGTCCTGCTCTGTAAACCTCAGATAGCTTCCAAATAAATTACAAATCTAACAACAAAAGGCCATAAAAAAATGAAATTAAATTCATCGGCTGCAAGAAACGTCGGCAAAACTTAAACTAACATGACATCACCTTGGCTTTCCAAGAGTAACCAGAGCTGTTTGAGACTCCAAGTCCAGGTTTAACAGCCTTTGTCTAAGCCAGGAGCTCGCTGTTGCTCATCCAGGCTTCATGTTTTTAGGCCTCTCAAAAACTTAGCAGTCAATTGGAAGAATGACCACCAAGGACAAAAATGTGGGTATCAAACTGGTACTTTGCTTTTTAATCACAGCCAAAGGCTTCCCCAATCCACACCGATGAGCAGACTTGGGTGATCACCTAGTTATTCAGGTAAGGGTTTTGTGTTTATCTCTGGTATTTCGGGTGACAGGCAGAGACCTGGGGCAGTCACTTGCTCTCAGCTTCAATGCTCGTCTGCAACATTTACCAAGCCAAGTGTCTTCTGAAGCTGTTACCAAACTTACATCAAAACAAAATGCAAGTGAGGGCTGGAAGGTGATTTTCAAAGGTTTTGTTTATTTACTAAGCTATTAGGCTCCATATGCACTGGTAAGGATAAAGGTTTGTTCCGGGCTTTAACTATAAACACCTTCCCCACGTGCAACACATAAATGTCTTATCCAAAGGTTGGCATTCACAGGACTTTATTTACTAATTAGTTCAGTAGTTTATTACACTGAAATTTAAATGTACTAATCAAATGTTTATTTTGTAATCATGTTACATTAATGCTAATTAGCAATGTATTTATCGCTTCATGGATTACATTTAAATTTAAATACTCCAGTCAAAATTTTGACATTAAATTGCACCTACCTACTCAAGCAGTCTCTAATATACTGGTTAATTTTAAATACCATTAGACAAATTCAATTTTTTTTAGTGTAGGGTTAATTTTCTTAAAACATCACCAAGATAACTGTAATTTTTATCCTGTGCTTAAGTATTTCCTTCATAACTACAAACATGTAGGTATAAACCAAACATCTTTTAAATATCTTTTATTTCCTTCTTCTTCTTTTGCTAGTATAACTTAGAGAAGCAATTTTAGAAAAAAAAACAAAACATTTTAGGCCTGACCATTAGGATGTACCAACTCGCTACAAACTTCCAAGGAAAATGAATAAATTTAGATGTAATTCACAAGGGGTTATACCTGAGATTTAATTATCAACTACTCATCAGCTGCTTTTGTTATAAAGCAGGGAAGGAATAGCTTGTACCTCAAGATAACAACAACAAAGAGCCCCACATAGCAAGGAAACTCCCAGCTCAGTTGTTACTGAGTCAGACATGATTGTGGCCAGGTTTCTGCCGGTCTATAGTTCTGAGGAAGATTTAGCAGTGTTAGGAAAACACAGGTGGAACAAGACAAAACTGTAAAAGCAAGCATTCTTCAGTGGAATAATTGGCATATGACAACTTGACTGTACAAAGAAAAAAACTGTAATATTATTCACAATTCCAGCTTTTCAAATATTAACACACTTTGTTGTTATCAACTCCCATAAACTCCTATTCGGGATGAAAAAACTCATGATCAGAGTTTACAGGCAGGACAAAGACAAATGGAGCTTAAGATGCAAAGATTCATCATCTTCATGAGGCTGGTCATAAACAACACAATTCAGAATCTCCTTTTCTCTGCCAGATATGAACATTAAGTTTCATTAACTTCCCAAAGGCAGAGGCACAGTACATCTCTCCTAAGATATGTGAGCTGTTTAGAGGAAAAATGGAAATCTTCAAACTCCAAAGTCTGTATGATTTATTTCATGACCTATCGTCCTTGCCAGCATGAGTCACAAAGTTTGCCTTTTGTTTCTTGAATAACTGGCAAAGCTTTAAATTCATATACACAGTTTCAAGGGGGGTTTTGTTTTGCCATGTTAGAGATTATCAGTTTCAGTTCCAGAATTATCAGAAGCATATTTCAAATGCATTCTGATGTTAGTTCTCCGTTGAAACTTTTTTTTTTAGAAAACAGAAATAATGTAAGGCTAATGTGAAATTCTCCTTCCCCTAAGAACTCATTCAAATACTTTATCAAAAAGAGATAAAACTTGGTTGCGTTCATAAAATAAAATACAAAAAAACCCAAACCAGCTGTCATCTTGTTTTACATTTGCTGGTTTATCTTTTCACTTGGTCCTTCCAATGTCATTTAGTCTCAACTGAGCCTTTTAAAAGCTCTTCAAGTTTGTCTTGATGCTGCTGAAAAACTTTGCATTTACATATTGCCTGAAATGGTTCATCCAAGGTAACTTATTTGCCAGTGGCAGTGTCTAGAGCAGAGATCAGATACTCAGAATCTCACCCCACTGCTCTCATCTAGAAACATCTCCCAAAAGGTTGAGCTCAGTTTAAAGGAACTTGATGTCGACAGGCCTGAAGGTTTGTGCAGATGCATTCTCTTGTTATTGGCTATTCAAAATACAGTTTTGAATTAAAATTTAATATAAAATTCAAATTTAATTAACAAAACAATAAGAGTAGTTTGGATGGGATAGGACCTATAGTTTGTAATCCTTCTAATAAACTAATGTTCAGAAATGCAGTGCATTTTCAGAAGATGATATTGGGATTAAATCTACAGTGCCTCTGCCAGTGCATTTACTGAAGGAAATGAATGAACAGGAAGCATATTTCCTGAAAGAGAAATTACGAGAATTTGGAGATAGAACTGAGAAGGAAAAGTGCCAGATTCTAAAATAAACAATAAAAAAGAAATTTTAATTATCAAAAAGGATGTCTTGGAGTCAGCCGTGTATCAGACTCTCAGCATCACAGCAGACATTCCAGGGATGAGAAGAGAGTAAATACACCATTGTTTATTATGCTCAACATTTATGTTGTCCTGACAGTGAAACGATTTTGGAGTTGGACAGCCAGGATGTGGGAATTTCAAGTGTTATAATAATGTTCAGTGTTGCACAGAAAGATGTTGCAGCAGAAGGGCAAGAAATTTGCACTTTCAAATCCACTTCAGAATTTCCTATTACTATGCATATAGGTAGTTTGTTAATAGAAGAGCTCTTCCAACCAGCAGTTTCCTTGGAGAAGTGCAGGAGCAGTGAGGGTCACACTGACCCAGCCCAGAGCCAGATGTCCTCACCCCCCCCAGCCCACCCCAAAGAGCTCAGGGTGCCCATTGCTGGGGCTCCCTTGCCCTGCTTTGAGACGTGTCCCCAGCCCTTAACAAACACTTCCTGCACCCCTGACGTGGGTCAGGCATTAAGACAATCAATGAGATTCTTTCCCTCCAATCTCTGTGCGTGGCAGACCATGACCCCCAGAGGCATTTTCAGGGATGGGGGCCAGGGGAGGCCAAGGCAGCAGTGGCTGGGGCTGGAAGGAGCAGCAGGACACGGCACAGGCTGCCCAAATCTGAGGAGCTGACAACACCAAAAAGCAGAAGGGAAATAATTAAGTCCAATGCATGTCTGATTTGGTGAGCTACTCTTTCTTACTGCTCTTCTGAACACTGTGCCAGAGCTAATTAATGTCATCCATGACAAGATGGCCCTTTTTAATGAACTTGCCTTATTTCCCTTGCAACTGAACTGTGCCCCTCACATTTTGAATGCAGTGTCACATACAGATACTGGATCATGTTTGCCAGAAATATTGCTGCAAGTTTTGTATGCCATTGCAATGTTTATCCAAAATTTATTTGAGCTACTGACTGAATTATATAGGATTTTTCTTTGTCTGACAATTGATTAAGAAAGACTTTACCACCTCCTTTCTTTGGTTCTTTTTTCTGTACATCACATTCTGATATTTTCTCCTTCTGAACACAAGCAAAAGGTCTTTCTGTTCAAAGAGATATTTTCTTGCTTTTGCAAGTATTAATATGGATTTCAGTATTTATAAGAAATTACTGAATCTTAAATCTTCTTTGGATAAAAGTTATTTTTCATTTACTTTCATAACATTGCCATTTTTAGAACTTAATGAAAATACTTTTTTTTTTTTAAATAAAAATGTAGGTCAGATTTTGATTTCACTAAGAAAGGGGTAGCAGTACACTTCTACCTGCTAATCTACTAAGCTCTACAGAAGTAATAATATATGAAGAGGTCAATTCCCATTAGTACTGTATTTTAATTATATACTGTTATCCCCCAAATTAAATTTTGTCTTCCAGCTGATTATCATAATTTAAGTTCTTCAAGCGATCACAATTATTTTTAACATACTGTCTTTCAGATGTCTCACATTCCATTTCAATATTCTTACAAATGACTCCAAGGACAAGAAAAATCCCACTACTAAATAAAAAAAAGAGAAAAATTCTTGCTTCATGATCCAGTAAACCACGAACAAAAGGGAGTTTTGCTCAGAGCTGAGGATACACTGTACTGAAGAAAGCTCAAATCTTGCTAGAATATGGTCCAGTTGGTTTCTTTGCTACATGAAAGACATTATTGATGTCATTGATTCCTAAAAGCAAACAAATTCCTCAGCAGCTAAGTACAGCACAGCATCCAGACTAAAGCTCTCCTGGAGAAAGGAGGATTCACACACAAAACCTGGGGGAGAGCTCAGGGCCTCCTCTGCTCCCCACACTCACCACTGGACACCCAGCTGCTCTCAGTCCCTGCCCCAGCTCTCTGCTCCCCTCCTGATCCAAAGGCAGCTCCCACAAACTGTGGCAGGCACAGGGCACACACAAAAGTCAATCCTCAGGCTGCACAACTCACTTACCGAGCCAGTGATTATTCAGTCCTTTATTTTTCTACCAATACTTCAGGTTTTTATTTTGTTTCCTTGTGCTTCATTTGCTTTTTTTTTGTTTCATTTAATAGCCAAGGACTGCATAGAAACACTATGAAATCACAGGGCACTATGTCACATAACAGACCACATTCACTAAAAACATTTCCTTTCACCTTCTGCTTCTTTGTGTTCAATCCTCTTTAATTTCTTTCTGCATCATAAAGCAGCAGCAACACTGGTGGAGGTCAGTTCCATTTCAGACATTGCAATTTCGTGCACAGATAATGGGAGTGAGAGTGCACAGAGGAGTGTCCACTGCTCATTTCCTGTGTGTACAAGGCAAATCCCTCCCTGCTCAAGTGAAACCAGTGAAACTTAAACAGGTGAATAGTTAAAATCAGGTAGGAGATCAGATGCTTTGCTACATGTTTGTATTTTTAATGAGATCGACAGGCACCATGGCAATGTAACCAGTATGAGACTGAGGCAGGTAGAACAGAAAAATAGATCTGATTTTTGAGACATGTTGGATATTGGAAGCCTTTATCCACTTTCTAAAATAGGGAGGCTGTGTTTCAAATTGTAAAAATATGATGCAAATTAAACTCAAGAAAAACCTACAGATATTTAAGATTTTTATTATCAACTCATTAAGAACTAAAACATAAAGAAATCAGTTATCCAGTGCTCTGAGTTGAGTTCATAAGCAGAACCCTTTGCACTAACTTTCAACTGATGGTTCCTGGCTGCACGGGGTGTTGGGCTGTTTGTACTTCTTTTCTTTTTACTTGGAATCAATATGAACAAGATTTGCTATTGTGGGCTGCCTCCATATCCCAGATGGCCTCCCTGAAATATTGGTCCACCTCCTGGTTCCACCTCCCTGCAAGATGTTCAGAAGGAGGTTTGTAGGCTATATCAAGCAATGTCTCCAGATAGCTACCCAGTGCTATTTGAAAGCTCAGAAGTTGCAGCCCACCCAGCCACAGAAATGCAGTCAGAGAGCACCAGAGGATAAATGGGGCTCTGCAGGCAAAGAGGTGATTTAGGAAGTCTGCTGAAAAACTTAGGGCTGAAATTTATGTGCTTTTAGAGAACACAGTTTGAAGCTCACAAAAGCCGTGGCTCCAAAAACCTCAGAGCGGGAGTAAGTAGATGTTGGCTCACTGCAAACATTTTGCTCAGCTGGAGCTCTGGCTAGAGCTTACTTTCTTTGCAGTCTGAACATATTGGAGAAAACAAACTGAGGCTGGGATAAAACTTAAGGCTGGGATTTAGCTTCTGTATCCAGCACTTGATACTGCACAGTCTGTGCACTACTACAAGGCTCACTCTTCTCCCTTCACGTAAGTCCAGCATACACTGTATAAATAAAAATACCTTCCAACACCTCTTATTTCTGTGTTCAAAGGGAATCCAAAGATTCTTAATAGTTGTCAACTTAAAAAACAAAAACAAAACAAAACAAAGCAAAAAAGTATTTTTTTTCCCCAACCTACCAAGCTCATATGTGAACTAGAGCATATCATTCCACAGCAGCTACAGCCCACTAGCCCAAGTCAGCTCAGTCACTGTCAGGCAGAGTGAATCTTAAAGATCTCTCCTGGTTTGGGTTCATTTTTCAGCTGTCAAAACAGAGAATATCACTATTGCTGTCAGAATTATCATCTGAGTTTGAAGAAGAATTTTTCTACTTTACTGCTCACACTGGTCTGAGCTCTCCAACACAAGAGCTTTAGAAAAGACAAGTAGTTGGAAGAACAAGCAAATTACACATTAAGAAACATGGAAACAGCTGGAAATTTTGCAAAGTTTTCTTTTGAAATCTCATTCCACTTGTCATTTAGGAGACACAAGCTCTAAGTCTGCTTCCCCCAAATGACAATATTCCATGCTCACTGAAGCAGCACAATTTCTGTCACAGTATTTAGGGTTGAGAGAAATGAGATTTTAAAAGCTTATTAATTGCTAAAAATATGTTTCTAAAGGGAAAAAAATGCAGCACAATGCATCAACGTCATTCCAAGTTTTCAGACGGCCTAAAATACTAGCTTTGACTTAGCTGAAATATGATCATACAAATGTCAATTAATTGTTCCCCTAGTGATCAAACTTCCAGCCTTTGCATCTGCTGTAAATCCCAGCTAATTCCCAGACCTAACAGGACCAGAAACCTGAGCTGTCACTTGGCCCAAAAAATGACAGGCTTTTCTTGAGAGAGTGCTTAATGTTTTTCCTCTTCAAATTCTATTTCACACTGAAACTTAAAACTAAATAAAGCTGTAAAATAATAAGCTGCAAAGTAAAAATAGGTACAACAGGGGTGTTGTTTTATTTGTATAATATTTTAATGTTTGAATTGCTGCTAATCTTTGGAAGTTATCTATTGCCAAGAGCTGTGTTACCTGTAGGGAAGATCCCAGGAGAACTGGGAAAGCTAGGGTAATTTTTTTCCAAGGATTTAGTCGATATAATCGTGCAGTGTAAAAGAACCTGGTTTCCACCCTCAGTTTGTATGTGCTTCTTTTTGCTTCTAATTCAGGACTTCTCACAGGAGGTTATTTTCTCCCTTGCTTTTTTCCCAAAAATATTTCTCCTGAAACCTTCAAAAAAAATTATATGTCTTGGAATTCAATACTCATTCAGCAGCACTCACAATTTTACTCCAGAACAGTCATATAAAATCATGTTTCTCTTATTTATTCATCTATGGCTATGACTTTTCCTCCAAAGCCCTAGTAATTGCTAAAAATTTTAGATTCTGTTTTTATTTAATGGAAGCAGAATATATTCTGTTCTGGTGTGACCCAAAGTACAGCAACTTTAATCAGACTTAACATCTTTGCTAAAGTGATTTAATAACCACTTTATTGATTTAATTCATATCAGAAAGCATCTAAAGTTGGCAGACTTAAACCTCTTCAAACATTACCTTTTTAATCCCAGGAAGAACACTGACTCCTGGCTAGAAAATCTCCACTTTACGTCTACAAATGCAGGCTCTGAACCTTTACCCACCACAGTCTGCATTTTTCCATATGCAGTGAGCCCAATCGCAGTCCTCCATAATACTGGGGGAAAACTGGAAAGGCAGTTTTGTGCTGCAGTGATGCACAGATGAAACCATTAAATACAGAAACTGGCCTGGTGTAAACTCTTCCTGCTCAGAAAGCCAATGCCATAGTCAGCACACACAGGCTCCCAGACACCAGTCCAAGATTTATACATTGGTGGTTCCAAATCCTGCTGAAGGACAAGATGAATAAGTTTGGGCAGTTACTCAGTGCATGAATGAATTAAGTACAGTGGTCCCAATTTCAATGGAGTTGGTGCAAATTAAAGAATAAAAAATAGGACAGCAAAGAAAAGAAACTCAGATCTTACCACTTCATTCGCTTTTACAATATATATGTAACTGCACAGATTTGAAATGGAAGCATCCTAACTGCAAATAGCTGAGTTTCTAATAATTAGTGAATTTTTCCCACAGTGAGACGGGTGTGAAAGTAGATGTCAGGTGTCTCTGCTCAACCTTCTTTCAAGCAGTGATTGACAAGAATGATTATGGCTCAACCAAAACATTTTTTACTGCCTGAGGGAATAATTCCAGTAATACTTCTTTATCGATTTTCTTCCATATCCAAACCCCAATGGATGCAGAATGGGAAGCAGGAAAATAATTTCCACCTTCTATAGGAAGGAAGGGCAAAGGAGACCTTGCTCTGATTAGGATTTATCCTGTGTTTCTGACTGTTGTAAACTCTGAAGTGATGTGTATCAGAGGTGCAGGACCAGTCCCTCTGGCTGGAACTGCTCTTCAGCCACAAGATTTTACAGTCTGAGACACTGGGCATGTTCCCACCTCAGCATCCCAGGAGATGCAGCAGTCTGTCTCCCATCTGGAGGCTGGACACACTCACACGTGAGCCTTTCACTCCTTTCCCTATACTGGCATTCCTGAACTTTATCCCACAAGACTGTTACAAACCCAGAATCTGCAATTCTGGGAATCATTACACAAACCCAACATGGTGACCTGCATATACTACATTTCTCTGGAGGTAAATATAACAATAAACTTAACAATCAAACAAAACAAACCACCAAAAAACCCTTAATCTTTCACAATTTGGTCAGGATTAATAAAACTCATGTGGATTCTATGGGTCTGGGAAGAGCTTATTATGAAAAATTGATCAAGATAAAATTTATGCTCTGCTGTACCTCAGTAAATCTGCAGAATTTAAGCCATGTCAGTGGAACTGCTGTGAAATTTCAGCAGAATAATTAATGTGGTAGTTTAACTGAGGAGTTTACTTCAATATAGATCAGTTTCCAGACTTATACATGTAGCATTTCTCACAGTCATTTGAAGATTCTGAAACCAAAATGAAAGATGACATCAGCTAAAAAAGCAGCTCCCAACATATGTAGATATCTTACATCAGTATCAATGATTTTTTTCCAAAGAAGATTATCCTTATCTCCCTTTAATCCTAACAACATTAATGTTTCATTCAGTTTTAGTATATGTTCATCTGTTTGTCTTCAGTGCATTCACATATTTTCAAATAAACCTGTTATTTATTACGACAGCTGGAAATTGACCTGGTAAAGTCATCTATGTGCGCTCCGTGTATTATTTTATCTTTAAATTTCTGTCCAAAACATAGCTGGACATTAAAAGAAAAATAAGTCTTCACCAAATTTTGATTTATAATACAATGAACTTTTAAATAGTAGATTTCTCTATGGGAATCAGTAAATTGCAATAGGCAGCAAAACAGAGTTATGGTTCATGAAACAGAAATAAAAATGCAAGTGATTGCATATTCACAGAAGTTTATTCTGGGTAATATTCAGCAACAGAAAAACAAACATCCAGTTTTAGGCATACCCTTGTTATCCTGTTGGCTGATGCACACTTGTTTGAAATGAGGCAAGGAAGCAGAAAACAACCTTTATTCTGAAGGTCTCCAAAAGCATTTCTCAGGGTCAGGGTCAGGGTGATTTGATGTGGTGCATGTAGACACCTCACAAAAATGAGGAAAATCCCTCGTCAATGTTACCTTGAATTCAAGGCAGCAAATAAAGATTGTCCATTGGTTTTGGGGCCTCAGGAGATGCACATGTGGTGATGGCCTGGTTAGTGCCATCCTCGCTTTCCTTTCCTCCCCAAGCACCACCAATAAAGCAGCAGCAGCCCCGGGCTGGCTCCCACTGTGCTGCTCAAACAAGGCACAAATAGGATATAATTCACACCTAAACTGACACAAGCTGCAAGGCAAGATTGACAAGAGGCTTTTGTGTCTCATGCTCTGAGATGAGGCACAGTAACAACTGAAAGGGCTTTATGCACTCACAGAGGTTGCATGGCTGTGTTTTGGTTTGGGTTTTTCCCCCATGGAGACAGGCATATGCTTTGCCAGGTTCTCTCTAAAGTCAGTAATCTAGCATCAAATGTAATATTTGAAATTAAATCCAGGACTGGTGGACAAGCCCTCCTTTGGATCCTGATTTGCAATGGAAGGGGCTGTCAGAGCCTTTGTACACTTTCAGACACAAACAAAAAAAACACAGTATAGGAACTGCTGCAGCCCTAAAAAGGAAAACTATCAGCACAACACAAAGCAGAATAGAAACAGAGCTTTATTAACTAAAAACTCGTTTGTTTTTTTTTTTTTCCGAAGACCAGAAGATTAAAGATTATAAGCAGACCTACCAAAGGAATAGTAGCTGCCCAATGTTTTCAATCATTGTAATTCCAGGCTAGCATCTATCTTCTCATACAGCTGTGTAAACTCCATCACTTTGAATCCAGAGCATATAATTAATCCGACCACAATAGACTCAATTTTTTCTGCTTATCTTGTTTGTAGGAAGCCAGCCTTTTATTTGCATTATGTCACCTCTGATCCACGAAGTGACCTAAGGGAGTGTCTTACTACTCACCAAATCCCTGTCTCATAAGTTTTTCGTAATGTCACGACTAAACCTACATGAATCAATGACAAGAAAAATAAAATAAATAATAGCAGAAAAAAACCCAAAAAAATCCCAACTATAACAACACAAAAAAAAGTAAAAAAAAAAAGCAAACGACACGCACAAAAAGAAATCCACACAGAAAGAACTCCAACACAAAACTCCATGCCTTGTGAATTTCCTACAAGATGTAGCAGTATACAGCATACCTAATTTTAAAACAATTTTGACATTACCTCACCATTCTGTGACAACTCAAATGGTGGATAAAAGACAGGACTCCTCCTTCTTATTCAGTTTGGAAATCTTGTTATAGTTTGAACACCTGAGTGAGGAACTGCAGTGCCCAAACCACTCATCAGGTCAACACTTTCCCTTTCTTAAGGGTGCACAGCAAATTTTGCACATAATGGAAACCATATCTACAGTTGCAATCCATAATAGTCTAGATGATTATCCAGAACAAGAATTTCTGCTTGCTGATGAACAGAAGTCTGCTGTGAACTTTTAACACTTTTCTATTAATTTTTGAGTGAGGATGAGCATAAATTTTTTATCAATGTATTACTTTAACATTGGTCTGTCTAAAAGATGCTTATCAATACTTCTGTAACAGGGAGGCAGACTGATACAGGTCATGTTAAATTTCTCTCTCATATGGTTGTTCTATGAGATTTAGCAATAATAAGGGTATAAACTGTGATGATTTTCTGAATGGGTTTTATTAAATGCATTTTTAAGCTTATTAAAGAGTATGTCCTGTATTCCACTATCATTCCCAATGTTGTTCCACCAGGCTTGTGCTATGTCATACATATTGTAAGATGGGTAACAGAAAGCAATACAACACATGAAAATTAATTACATCACAGCCAACAGAAATCGAATATCTCAGACTGAACCACGCAGAGAAGATTAGCTACAAGAGAGAAAATCCATTTTTTGGTATTAGTCCCCAGCAGGAACTTGTTTACAGAGAAAATTTATTTCAACACATACGTGAGTTTTACATGCACATGAGCCAACTGAAACAGTCCTTGATATAAGGCAAACCAGAAAACAAGAGTGATTTTTTTGTGAAAACTTCTAAAGATTTCAGTCAACTTCAGAAACTTCCAGCTTGAACAATGTGTAGAAAATGGCAGAAGTTACAAAAGGTAGAACAAGGCCCAAATGAGCACCCTGGATCTAAGTTATGTGAGAAGGGACTTCAGTTCAAGCCCCTGCAATGGAAGGGGGTCACTGTAATGATTAAAGTATTTGCTATGCAGATGTGCCTCGCTCTCTTGAGGAACTTTACTAATCTTTTTAATTTCCCATGAGCTGTGCCCATTTAGAACAACCAAACAAAAAGCCCGGCTAACAGATGAAGTCTTTGCAGAGACAACTCCTACCATCTCTAATTTCCCTCTCTGTATGCCAGAGGCATCACTCATCCTTTCAATACCATCAGGTCTCTGCAGAGATGAGAGCGTGTTCACAATATGCACTGCACTGACACATGGATTGGTTTCCTGGCTCTCAGAGCAACAACCAGCAACAACAAATCAAACTGAGGTTTCAGGACACATCAGACATTCCAAAGATACTTGGACATTTAATCACACACTTCCATCCATTTGTGTTCCTCATGGATTGCTTTAGAGTGGCCCAGACAGTGAGGGACAATGTTTCTTTTGTACCTGGGCAGCTGTTAACCTACAACCTGGAAGCCAGGCAATATCTCTGCTGTACCTTCTCCCTGTCCCTCTCTCCACCACTCTGTCTGACAGTCCATGCTTGCATGACAGACTACAAAATGGAATTAAGGATCCTACTTCACTGGGAAAAATATTTTCTACTATAAGCAGCCTAGAGAAACTAGCACAGTGTCTCTCCCTAGTATTTCCTTCTCTTTCCTCAACTTCACTCTTCCTTTCCCCATCACTCAAAACCTACTCAAAACAGAGCTGTGTAAGACAAAAAGGATTTAAAAAAAGAAAAAACCCACAAAAGTAAAGCTCTCATCAAACCTTTTGCATATGTTGATGAATGTTCTGTTTATGAAGCTGGACATCTGCATGAAGCTTCCTCAAGTGCTGGGTCAGTTGAGTGTGTTTCCCATTTCTAAATGTGGCTGGCCAAACAGGTGGGTACTGATGCTTTTCAAGCAATGAGGCATTTCAAACGTGAGAAGTGACTCAGGCAACGTGATTAGGAACAAGCACTGAGCATCATTCCCTGGATAAAACTTATATTGTTGTATAGACAAGTGGGAAAATTTTCAAACTTGTTTTAAAATGAAACTCCAATACTCAAACTAATACTTTCATAGCCCAATGGAAAAAAATTATATAAATTTATATAAACAATTTTTCTTCTCACGTATAATTTAAGCAATTTCTGTTACCTAACATTTAAAGTAAGATTTTGCCCAGTGGGGGAAGTGGCCATGCAGTTAAATTTATCTGTTTACTCCATCATTTTGAGGGGTTTTTTTTTACCATTTAAAGCACTTGAAATAATGCCCATCTTCAGCCTTTGTTTTCTGGTTATAGATGTGGTTTAGCATCTCTTTATCTTCCTGCTTTTAAGACATTTATATTTTAAAGAGTAATCACAGGCAGCAGAGTGTGCCTGATCTAATGTCGCTAATGGAAGTGAAATGACTCTTTTTTTGCAATTTAGAGTAAGTTCCTCCTTTATTATTTTCTTTTTTTTTTCCTTTAAATCCAATAGTTTGTGTGGCTGACAACTGTAAACAAGAAACCGTATGCAATAAGAGAGCAGACTTGAGCATGGACAAGAATCAAATGATCTCTGCTTAACTATTATCTGGCAACACCCAGCTCTGCCAAACTTTTAAACAAAATACAGAAAGGTATCAGAAAAAAGCAGGAAATCAAATATTCATGTAGTTCCTGTCTCTATGCAACCTTTCCAGTTCCTAGGATGCTTCTAGCTTTTCCAAGGAAATGTACTTTTCTCACTGTGGTATCATGAGATGCTGGCATTATACTCGAAGGTACATCAGGTGAAGTTTCATATTGCAGGAGAATTTGGAAAAGCCATTATATTCTCACCACCCATTGGACTTGAACTGAAAGCATTTTTAGCCAGAACAGTGAGTCAAAAATAGCCTTGAACCGCCAATATTAAAGCTGACTGCCACAAGTCAGAGAAATAATATAAAAGGTACCAGGATCTCTTGATAAAGTAGTTGCTTTTCTTTTGCTTCCAGAAACACCCTCTCATGAATTTCTTCTTTAGGTACACAGAAGAGTGGAAAAGTTACAGGGAAGGGAAACAGGCCACTGGCTACCCTGAGAGGACAGCAGGAAAAGTCAGGAGGTTTCTCATCCATGGCTAATGGAGCTCAGGACAAAAGAGGTAGCATCAAAGGAGAAGGAGAGAACTGATTTTTCTGCATGGACAAATGGGGATTCTCTTCCTCAAAGCAAGGAAGTACAAGCTACTGGGAATTTTCAGGGGATAGAGATGAGCAAATTAAATCCCTTCATGGAAAAGGTTTGTGTTGCCCCTCTGGGTTCAGTGAAGAGGATTTCTGATCCACACCTTAGCTAAGCACAGCTGTTAGCCTGGGGCAGTACAACATCACAAGAGAAAGCAGACTTACAAGCAGGACTGTCTTAAGTTATTAAAGGTGCAGGTTTAATACTGACAACATGCTTGGGGGCTAAGACACTTTAGCAATCAGCATTGTGTTTAACTCAGTGGATGAATCTAAGTTCCAAACTGAAATTATGGGAGGAGGAAAAAAATTCTGTATTTAGTGTAATCTTAAAAAGAGTCCAGAAAACAGTATTTCAGTCTGCAGGATTTTGCTGTTATCATTTCCTTTCACTCATCCTTCTGTGTCCCTTTGAAAAGCACTTAAATACACAAGAATACATTAGGATGTCTGTGTTTGCAGAAATGCTCCAACTATAAACCTCTAAAATTTTAGTAATTTAGGTTGGAACATAGGGAATGAGGATAATACTTTACATAAAGTACAAATGTAATTTGCATTCTTCAAAGTGTTTGAAATCAGGGGTAGCATTCAGTTATAAAAAAAGGCACAGAAAACAAGGCGCAGCCAAAGAGGAAAGAAAATAGTTTGCTATTATTGCAATTGCATTTCTTTTATTTTAGCAATATATTAAAAAGTATGGTCCTTAGAATGACTGAAAAGAAGAAATGCTACAGAACTGAACTTTGACAATGTAACTGGGACTTCATGTCTACAAAACTGTTCAGTTCACTTATAACAATAAAATTATTTAAAATATCTTCACAGTTTGCCAAGACATTTGTAAGGACTGGCTGCAATCACAGCAAAGGCTAGCATATCTCAAATGTTCCTGCACAATCAAAAATCTTTGCTTTTTCTTTGTTCAGATTACAGGGACTTGACAGCCTCAACTTGGATCTCAACAATGGGTTAGAGAGAGAAGGGCCTGAAAACTCCTCTGATCCCCTCAGTTACAGGAACTTTGCTTTCAGAGTATGAGTGATCAAAATCTTCAGAGGAAATGGAATTCATCCTACAGCTACACTCAGAGCTTTTCTTCACAATATCTATGTTGTTCAGAAGCATGAAGAAATAGATACATATATATGCAAAATTATACCAAACAAAAAAACTATGAGTTTAATTTTGGTTGGGTTATTTTTGGGCAAAATTTAATAGAACATATTCTTCTAAAAAAGGGAGCTACTCATGCAAGAAAAAGGCACAAACACAAAGGTTATATAAAATTTTCAATATTAGTATTCAATGATAATTTGCACAATATTTTCAGCATCATATTTCCTGTTAGCCAGTTTTAAAAAAAAAATAACAATTCCATTACTGATACATATCAATACAGTAAAATATTTTCCTCATTAATTATACATCCCTATCTGTATACTGGTCATGCAGCTTTAATGGAAAATATTTAAAACCTTTCCATGAGAATGCAGCACATTTCTGCTGTTCTCATTAATATTCCAAGCAATTTTCTGCTTGTTGATCAACTTTCCGGTTTAATGAATACCAGAAAATGTGGATGATTACATGGATTTTGACAGGTACATGTCTCCTGTTAAGACAGCATTTCCCACAAAGAATTCAATGATCTACAATACTGTGCAATTCGTTATAGCACCAAAAATTTCAGTAAAAAATTTAATGAATTTTTTTTTTTTCTGGAAAAGATCTTATACAGCACCTGATCCTCTCTCCTAAACAAGGAAAAATAAGAAATAAAGAAAGAATAGATAACTGTAGACCTAAACTTCCTCTTATTATAGTTGAAAATAATAGTTGGATATTTTAAGTCTCATGTGAAGTGCTAAGAGATAGAATTTTCCCCACCTGAGGCAGACAATGGGGGTATTTTTTTCTTCATTTTTTAAATACTTCAACTGCAAAAAAGCTGTACTGTATTGAATACCATTGCCACAGAAATGAAATTGTCACTGCGCACACAGAGCAGGCAGAAACTTAATGAAGGTTATCCAGAAGCCTGACAGTAGCCAGTGTCCAGGCCATAACCTTTGGAGGCAGAGCTGGAGGAGAGGGAGGCAGCAGGCACTGCTCCCTGCCTGTCCCCTCCAGAGCCCAGCTCTGTCCCCGTGTCTGTGCCAGCAGGGCTGGGTCAGCACAGCTACAGCCACTTCGGACACCCCCTCACAGGCAGGTCCTGCAGCTTGGCCATGTTTTGGGGACAACAGAGCCAAAAAACCAGGAGGGCACGTTCTGAGCCCTCCCAGCAGCAGACAGTGACACTCTTGGTTGACACATGCGTTTCACTTTGCAGGTAAAAACAGAGATGCCAAAGGGGGCCCAGACCTTTCACTGCTTTGCAGAAATCTCTGGGTCTGTCTTGTTTAATAATCCTTCAGAAACAGTTCTGAGACCCTTGACAAACCAATCCAAGCACGCAAAGAAGACATATGATGACCAGATGGCCCATACTCTCATCCTTCAATGCCCATATGTTTCAAGTGTATTTTCAGATTGCTGCTAAAGAGTGGGGCTTTGGAGTTGCAAAGATCCTACTTGGCAGGAGGAATCCTTACAGATGTTGGAAAAAATGCTTTCACTGCAGAAGGATCTCAACTAAGCACACATTGCATTAAGAATTAAGCTGATTTGCTGCATATTCCTGAGCCAGCAAAAATTGCAGTTCTCTCTGATGTCCTACTGATAATACTAATTTTATTTGTTTAACTTGATTTTGGGAGAGCAAGCCTAGAGTTTAAACAGTGTTCTTGTGATTGGATTATTCTGGCTGACAATACTGGACACAATTGATAATATTGAAAAATACTGATAAAATAAATCCTATCAATTTTGGTGATGCCTTTATCTCTAGATTAAAAACAAAAACTTCAAACTCCAACCAATGCTTCCAATTTTCTACAAACCACTAAAAACTTTTGACGCATAGAAAAGCAGCATATTATATTAAGTATTAAACATTATACAAGGTTACAAGAATGTAAAAATTTCAGTAAGAATAATTTAAAATATTGTATGCATGTCATAGAATCAAAAGTTCATCTTAACAAAAGTTTAAAAACAATTTATATTTTTGTATTTCAGACAAGCTTTTCTGGATGCACAGATCACGAGACTGTTCACAGATGATACCTGAGGCACTGGTATTCAGAAATCTGGAAGATGCTTAGGCCAGCTGAGACAGCTGGGCAAAATAATTACCTTCTATAGTTTTTCCTGTACTATAAGTGATGAAGTCATGTTTCTTAGATTAGCTGTATTTATTCCATATCATCTCGTTAAGAAATCTCTAGAATAAAAAAATAGTTAAAGATCACCTGATCCAAGCCCTCTGCCATGGGCAGGGACACTTTCCACTGGAGCAGGCTGCTCAAATCCCCATCCAGCCTGGCCTGACCATGAGGAACATTTGGCATTTGTTGCATAAGAGCTTCCCCAGAGTCCCTTTACCTTACAATACACAAACACACATGGACAGAAATCCTGACTTCATCAACAGAAGCTTTTGTTATTTAAGCTATAAGTGAAAGGCAAGATACATTAAGCTATTCTCAACGATTTTATCCATTTTGTGGTGAACTAAAAACATGAATGAATTAGTTCAGAGAACCACCATGGATGTGCCTATCTCTGTTTGTAGTTGATGAAGAAAACCAGGCAATTTTAGACCATTATGTAGTTGATCACATGAAAACATCTCCTTGAGGGTGATGCTAATTAAATCCTAGTTTTAACTGAGTTTATAGACTAGATCTCCAGCAAGTCCAAGGGGAACAGAACATGACTAACTCAGCAACTCATCACATCTTGTTTATTTATAAAATCATGTGGCTTAAACTGAAAGATTTCTATTTTAACAAGCTGAAAATCCAAAAGTAGAAACATATGCCCAGGGGTCTGGAAGAGTAAAAGTCTTTGAAAAATCCCATCTTTTAAAGCACTGCATTTGTAAGTATGTAAATATTTATCAGATAGGTCAATAGCTTGAAAAAAAATATGATATGGTAATAGTGCTACAATTTGCCCTGTCTTCTCATGCTGGGCCTATCATGAATAAAAAAGCATCAAAAATCCTCTATGTCAGCCTCTAACAGTCAGAAAAATATTGTGGCACTGAAGAAGAAAAAGGCCCAGGAAACACTTGGACAATGCAGTTTCTGCCTCAAGTGACTCAAGAGGGCCTCACTTGGAGCACAGACCCTCAGCCACAGCAAGTTCCTCTTCCTTTTTCAAAGCAGAATATGCCTGGACGTGTTAAATCTCTAGAACACTTTCCCCTTTCCCCATTGCCCTTCCTCTGGTCATGCACCATATTCACTAACCCCAAAGTTTCATGACTGGCAAGTTAGAAAATTCAATTATTCCAGCAGTTATCCATGGCAAGGCTTGAGGAACTATGAATGAGGTCACCATGGGCTCCAGCCACTGTCACTGATATGAAATTATGATTTAGACTTGTCAGAATTCAACTTTATTCAAACCAAAATGCTGGTATATATCAATAAACAGACTCAATCTGGATCTCTCCCATTAATGTGCAATTATTTCTATTTGCAGTCTGCAGTGTATTTCCATAACACTCAAATAACACAGCAGATGTTAGTGTCCATAAATCCTCTCTTGTGACTATTCCACTGCTTAATGCTCCAGTTTTTGGTATCTAAAAATAATACACTTTGAAAACCATGTTTATAGTTAAAATTAATATCTTTATACCTTTCTAAGATAACCAAAATACGAAGATTTATTCTTGCATTTCTAATGAGCTCTTTTAGCCCATTTAAAAATAAAAGCCAAGCTATTATATAATGCTATAGCAATACACATGATGAAAATAATTTAAAATATTAAAACTAATATTAGTAAGGTATCAGTCTCAAAGACAAAGGAATAAAGTATATTTATCATCCACTAGACAAAGAATAGACTAGTTTTTCTTAAGTATGAATTTTCAGAAGAGACATGATTTATAATTTTATACTTTGATTTACAGATTCCGAAGTCATGAAATGTTAAGCGATTTTTTGGAAAGAAAAATAATTAAAGAAAGCATCAAAAACTGTTCATCCCAATGTCAAAGCACTCCAGGTCACCTCTATTTCCCACGTAAGTAGGAATTCTAGAGATTTAACAATTTCAGTGCTCTAATAGCATCTAACATGATACTTAATATAAAAAAACCTTGCAAAAGCTATGATATAAAATGTCCAAAATCAGCATCAAATTCAGTCTTCACCTGTAATAATACCAGCTTCTTACACAGGAATATATAAGCCCCTACAGAGTGTCCATAATCCCCTACAGAATAACAGGATTTTGCATGGGGTCTGACACTCTGGTAATTTTACTGGAAAGATCCTGCATGCTGCAATCTGCTACTGATTCTCCTTCTTCCCCACAGCTGCACCACACTGGCAGCTCACAGTCACACAGAACCACAGAAAGGGTCAGGCTGGAAGGGACCACAGAGGATCACCTGATCCAGTGAGGGAGACTCCACACCCTCTCTGGGCAATCTATTCCACTGCATGGTCTCCTGCACAGTAAAGTTCTTCCTCATGTTCAGCTGGAACTTCCTGGGCATCAGTTTCTGCCTGTTGTCTCTTGTGCTATTGCTCAGCACCACTGAGCAGAGCCTGGTCCTTCCTCTGGCCCCTCCCTGCAGAGACTTGTGTACATTGGTGAGATCCCCTCTGAGTCCTCTCTTCTCAAGGCTGAGCAGGCCCAGGTCCCTCAGCCTTGCCTCAGAAGAGAGATGCTCCAGTCCCTTCATCATCTTTGCAGCCTCTGCTGGACTGGCTCCAGGAGCTCCACATTTCTCTTGTCCTGAGGAGCCCAGAACTGGACACAGCACTCCAGATGTGCCTCACCAGGGCACACCTGGATATATTCATACTCTATCCTATTTAACCCCCTGAAGGGTTGGGCACTTAGTATAATGTGGAATAATTTTTTTTTTTGTTCCCTAAGTGCATTACTTTATGATTTGTACTGCGGAGTCTAATCTCTCTTTTAAGGGCAGGAGAAGTATTATAAAAAAAAGAAATAAAAAATTCCACCTTCAATGTCATTCTGCACTTTCTGCCCAGCAATTCAATTTGTCCTGTCTGTTGACAATACCTCCCGACTTTGAATCTTTAGTAAATTTCAACAGAATACTACACTTTTTGTGCCAAAACCATTACTAAAAACATTAAACAAAATTGGTTCCAGGACTGATGTTCAGGAACTCTATTAAATAATCTTTCAATACATTCTGCTTCCTCATTTTAACATGATTTATTCTGAGTCAGGTTTATCACTCCATTTAATGCTTATTTTCTGGAAAGTGTACAGAAATATAAAATAATTCAATTCAACACCCTGGCTCGAAAAGCACTTGCTTGTGTGTGCAGCCTACAGTAGATGTATTAAATGACAATAAAATGGATAAAACAACCTTACTGCTCTGGAAGTTACTGCCAATATACGACATTGTTAAATTAAAAATTAATTGCCTGAAGAAACACACAGAAATGCATACATGCGTACTTCCAATTTTTTATTTAGGGTTGCTTAATAATTTATGGCTTGAGTAAGAACATGCCTCCTTCAGCATAAAAATGCTAATTGCATGAAAGAAGAAACAATCCCTGGAGCACAGAAGTGAGCATTACAACTTGTTAGTCAAAAATTAGTACTCAGCACTGTAAGTCATTTTTATTAACTTACTCTACAGTTGCAATGGCTGCACAATTACAAGCAACAATGAACTATTCCCTAAGACTTGAGATAAATGATCAAATTAATTTTTTGTTCTGTAAAATATTTTTTTACTTCAGTCTCACTACCAAAGACTGGATCCCAGAATGAAAAAAATCACATTTTTCCATATTTTTTGCAATGTTTTTACAATTTCTGCTTTACATGCCACCCACTGTTGTGCTTTCAGTACTAATATCATTCACCAGTGACCATTACAGTACAAAACTAATGAAACTGGTTTTGGTTATTTCCCCCCTCTAGCTGAAAAAAAATTCAGCTTCAGCAAAATATTTCCTTAATTTTGAGTGCATCAGGACCCCTTTTTTAAACTCAGACACAAGTGATATTTTTCTTTAGATGTTTAGGGGAATTTTCACATGTTCCTCCTTTTTTAATAAAGCAACCTGTCAAAAGTTTGCAGAAAAGCTGTATAAGTGACACTGAATTTCAGGCACAGCCTTTCACCTTTGTCACAATACAGTGATGTCCCATATAAAAAAAACAACAACAACAACAACAACAACAAAAAAAAACCAAACAAACAAACAAAAAAAAACTTAAAAACTGCCATATTGCAGCAGAAAAGTCTTATCTTCCTCTGTGCTGCAGAAGGTCTCACTTTACCGCTTGATTTTTGCCACCATAGCAAAACAGGGGTGTGTACCCAATATGCATAAAGTGTCCAGAGCTTGTGCCACATCAGATCATGATGTTTGGGAGTCTGGTAAGACTGAGTGAAAGTCTCCTATAAAACTGCACCTACACCAAAACCATCTCAAGACAAAAGGGTTTTTTTCACTACAAAAATAGAGAATCATGTAATCATGTTGTGGGTGGTACCACTGGACTGGACACAGGATGCAGCTGGGACAAAAAACAGGTAAAAGTTGGAAAAATACCTCAAGAGGAATTACACATATAATACAGCTGCCTCAAAATGCCCTTCAGAGAACAAAATTTCTGGAGGCTGCAGGTGTTGCCTGGGAAAATATTACTGATTTTTTTTAATTCTCTGCATCTTTTTTTATTCTCCTGCCCACGCATTTGCTGCTGCAGGGGTTGAGGTGCCGTGAGGACACCAATCCAAACTGGAACACACCTTTTTTATGCTAGGGGATTTACAATCAGCTCAGCAAACAAAGATCCAGAAAACAAAGTTCTGGTTTTGGGGATATTTATTGACATCTTGTGGCTTCTCATCACTGAGTGCTCTGCAGTTCTACCACACAGCAATGACAGCTCTCTGCAAAGAGCTCCCAGCTCTGTGGGTACCCCTGGTGGGAGCTGCCCAGCACATCCCTGGGGGATTTTGGCTGGGATATTTGCACTGCAGCTCCCTGTGCCCACCATTAGAGCAGACTGCAGTGCTGTGAACACCTTGCTTACCCAAGAGATTACAATTACGAGATGCAACACACAACTAAGTAAATAGCCTGGCAACCTCTGCAGAGTAACATTTTTCAGTTTTCAAATATAAAAGCATGGCTTGGGAAGGAATGCATCTGATTATTGTCAAAAGTTGCTCTTTACAGATATATTTTTTTTTAAAATAGGTAAGGTTTTGCTCAAACCTTTCATAAAATGTCAAAGTTACAAAGTTTAACTTCGCCAGAGGCTATGAACAGTGTAAAACATTGTTTTGATTACTTGGTCTGCATAGAGATTTTATTTCCCATCAGAACACATTACCGTAGAGAATGTTGACCAAATGAACTCTCTCCTTGTTTGTGTCTCACCTAATTAAGCATTATAATTATAAACAGCTTCAGGCTGTCATAATTAGACTCCTGTTGATTTTACTAGTGTTGTATCACACAGCTCTCTGCTCCGTGTCCAGTCACACAGAGGCTGCACACAGCCTGTCCTTTAAAACTCCTGGCAAATGAGCAGCAGTGGAAGTCTTCAAAACCAGTGTCAAACTGTGCACATTTAAAACTAATTTCTGATCAGTCTTATCTTTAAAGGAGGCCTAAACTTAGTACTCATCTGCTTTTTCATGACAGCAGAACTTATGGCCTACCAAAATATTTCTTTTTGAATGTTTGTGTTTCAATTGAAAGCAGCTCTAAGCAATTGCTTCCTGATCAAATGTGATCTTTGTCATGAAGTTGGTCAAATATTTATCAAGGTTAATATTTTTTTTTGTATGCATGTCCTTTCTAATTACATTTGCATATTCACTGCTCTAATTAGCCCAGTGGCTTCAATATGAATCAGAAATTGGTACTGCCATGTTCTCAGGTTTAAATTCCTGAAATGGCACAGCAGGTTTGGTTTACACAGCCCATGTCCAGCAGGGCCAGCAGGGATGTCCTGTCTCTGCAGTGATGTGGTGGCCAATGCAGGGAGCAGTCAATGAGAACTGTTCATGACCTACCAAGGTAAATAACCAGCAAGGACAGGTCACACCATGGGGCTAAGATTGAGGCTTGTTGTAAAGGGGTTGACACTCTGTTATTCTGAAGGACAATCCTGCATTTTCCTTTGACTTTTGCATCATTTGAAATCTGTTTCCATTGACTGCTCTGGGCTCTGCCAGGCATCTGGAATTTATCCATACAATTACTCCCTGTCCTTCCTCTTGCTGTATCACTGTGCATCAATGGCCATTTTTCAGTGCTTCCATTTCTTTGCTCACTTTTTGCCAGCAAGCATGTTGGGGAAAAAAACGTTTAAAAAAACACCAAAATCAAAACCAACAAACACTGGAGCTTAAGACATGAGGCAGTTTGAAATTATTCCCACTGCAGTAATTCCCAAACATATACCAGCAAACGAGTCAGGAGTGCACCAAGACACTTGGTTTTCCCATTCATGCAACATGATCCCGTAGTGAGGGTGGTAAATGCACTTGATTTTCTAGTAGTCTTTACTCCAGTACAATTCCAAGTGTATTGGGAGGATTCCTAGAAGAGAGGATGAGACACTATTGTAGAGGGGTGGTAAAAAGCAAGAAAATAACAACCTACCTTTCCTTTAATACCAACGAATGCTACAGAAATTCTTTGAAGGTATCTCAGCATAGATTGCTCTGAACACAGAGAGTTCTGAATTTTTTACAGAAAGAAGTCCTTTGGGAGAAGAGTCAGTTCAAACTCTGGATTCAAAAAAACCACCAAGCCTGAAAATGGTGCTGTTTATTTCTTCCCCATCTTTCCTGATATCTCTTTATTCTTTCACTGTCTGTGATTCCTTACATGATGTTCAACAGGGAATATTTCTGTTCCAAACTTTGGATCCTTTCAAGACACATGGCACATGTGGGAAAGTCAGTATAAATTCCTGTTGCCCTAAAAATTTTTTAAGAGAATGCTCTCAGCCAGTTAACTAGAGATATTATTTTGTTTGCAGTTTTAGTACATACTGTACATAAAACTTTACTAATATTTTGATCAAATGTTGCTTTTCTTCTTTACTCCTGAAAGCACAGAATTCCCCAAGAAATGAACAAATTCAGGCTCCCAAAGCAATCCCTTGAAAGGCAATAGCTTTAGAGAGGAGAACAAGGCTCCAGGAAAGCATTCACCTATGAGTCCACAGGGGGCATCATCTGCCAGTCCCACTTTTAGATTTGAAAGGCAAACCCTTTGCCTCATTTCCTGACACCTAACCTGGCCAAAGGGGTGGCTTGCAAGGATCACCAGTGAGAAAGGTGAAAACAGCACATCAGGAGAAACTGACTTTGCCATGTGGCAGGAAGGAGAGGCACCTGTAACCTTTAACTGATCAGAACTATTAATAAAAATAAGTATGTGCACAGAGCATGTGAAAAATTCCTGATGGTGTGACACAATATAGTTCTTATAGGTATGGGTTAGAATGACAGCATTATTCCTAAGTGTCTGTATATCATTTATATAACCATGGCACTGAGGCTTCTACACATGCTACATACTTTATAGAAAAATGATTTTTTGGGAGTTAATTTTTTACTATGGAGTTTTGCATTTTATTGGTACTGTTTTCCATGTATTGCTGCTTGCAAAGTAAATTCCTGCTGAATTATGATTCTTGTAGCATACATTTTGCAGGAATAAAAAAAAAGGGAGAAAAAATTCATATGCAATAAAACTTTAGAACCTTTTAAAAGTTATCTAATGTAGCTCTACCTTCCATAACCATGTTATTACAGTTTTTATGTCTGCTCTTGTGTAACCAGCCTGGGTTAGCAACAAGCAGGATTTTTAAAAGTATTTTTTACAAATATTTTTTACAAATTAATCTTCACTACTGGCATAAATTCAGAGTTTTGTTCTTCCTTCAATCAGTACTTATTTAGAGAAAGAGCAACTTAACTTTATCCTGCTCCTACCATATCTCCATTTCTTTGGGGTGGAAGTAAGTTATGCCTAAAATTTGGCACCCAGACAACTTCCAAAATCTCACTCATTCTGGTGATGTCCTTAGTGCTTGACTGAACATCACCTGGCCCAAGGTTTGTACCCAGTAATAAAGGCATTGAGAGGAAGGAGAGAAGAAAATAAGTCCTCAAACTTCAAAAGGAGCAATCAGAGCTCAGGAGAGGTTTGAGAATTCTGCATCACAAAGCTCCATGTAGTACAGGCACTCCCAGTCCCTAAACAAGTGAGTGGATCCAAAGAGCTGTAATTCACATGCAGGAACCAAACACTTTCAGAAAGAACGAGCCTATATTGAATACAATAACATGAGCAAGAGCTAATGTAGATCTCACAGTTTCCTGGTGTACTGTCAGGATTCCAACCTCTGACATGCATAACTGGGAAGAAGGAAGAATGAGAAGCTGATGAAAGTTCACATTGTCTAAAGTCAACATTCAAGGCTGTAATTGTGCTACTGAACCAAAAATACATTAAAGTTATAAACTAGAGTGTGTAGGCCAAGTATCAAAGGATTATCAGCAAAAATTAATTACAAATAGTGCAGTGACAACAGGATGAGAGAAGTTACTTTTCTAATTTAGGGGAACCTCATTTACTTCTGATCATACTAGAGAACTGAATCCTTTACAACCCTATGACCTGGAATTAAAAGGACATAAATACATACATACATATAAAGATATGCCCATGTAAGCCACTCCTTGCCACAGCTTCTCTTAAAAAACCCTCATACCATCTCAACTCTCATGAGTTCAGATAATTTATGCAATAATTTCATGCAGTGGAATTCCCAGAGCAGAGCTCCCAATAGGTACATGGAGCAATCATTTTTCAAGTGCTCTAATATCCTTTGTGGGTCTCATCATTAAAAATGGCCTTATTTGGCTGGTTTTCCTTTATGGGAGCTCTCTGAAAGCACAGAAAGCTGCACTGTGAAGTTGATGTCATCGCCTTGAAAACCAACATGGACACAACGACTGTTTGTGCCTGGAGTACATTATTGCTTGTGTTAATATTTTATGTTTGCTGACTCTATTTGCAAATCACACCACGGAGTGTGTTCTCAGTGTTGCTGCAGTTTGGTGGAACGAGAAAGATCCATTCTATGGGGAGTATTCTCTGTTTGTTTTACACCAAGGGATGGCAGGAATTGGATGCTGTAGTTACTGCTTAGCACTCCAGATGCCTCAGCTGTGAGTGGGTAGGAATGAGACCTTACTGTCACAGCAGGGAATCCCAGAAGCATCAGAGCTCCCCAGCAGCTGCACTTTCAGAGCAAATGGATCAGATTGCAGTGTAATTGAACACCAAGGCAGTAAAAAGACAAAATTTTTTAGATGAGACTATTAATTTCAGGATCACAAATCTTGCTTGTAAATATTGAATTGAAAGAGCAGTAAAGTAGAATTCCCAAACTTTGATTAAGGAAAGGAGTTGCACAAATCCACTTAAAAGAAATAAGTCAAGGGTGTTTTTGATGCAAAAATGTCATGTGGTGCCTGAACTGCAGACCAAAGAGCTGGGCTGGAGGCATCTTTGTATGCCTGCAAGGTGGAGTTTTAAAACACACAGCAAAAAATGGCTCTTCACAGAACCCATGCAAAAGCTGTGGAACTCCCTGCTCCAGACAGAGGGAAATGGTAAAGAAAGAGACTGACAGGTTCATGAGTAAAACAAATTTCAAAACAGTACTAAACTTAGAGGTCACCTTTGGCTCAGGAAATCTCTCAACAATAAATTGTTTACTGAATGAGTATTACTAAGGTATTGCTACAGATGTGTTCTGTTCCTGTGCCTTCCCCTAGATACACACTTCAAGCCACATTGTACTTAGATCTGAGCCCATAAAGATTTTATGTTCTCATGAAAAATAACACAATCAGATTATAGATTTTATAGGTGAAAAATTTCAGTCAGCAAACAGTAAATTCTAGCTGAAAATATTTTCTAGAGGCAAGAGTATTCCAAGGGGACATGTGATAACAGAAAATGAAAATCTTTCTAAAATTGATGTAAAAATTGAAATTATAATAAAAACTGTCTCAGAGATTATTTACATCTCATCTTGGGATCAGTAGAGTCATAGTGCTCTTGAAAAATGCACCTATACTATATGTTGGTCTCCTAGTAGAAACTAGAAATAATTCAAAGTACCAAAACAAAGTTAGAGACAAATCCAGTTGAATAATGTTTGCACATTTGACTGCAACTGCCAATTATGGGATTTATTAGTGCTATGTTCTAGGCATTATCTGGGGACATAACTCTATATCAAATATGTACATTCACAACACATGTAAGCAGGTAACAAGTTACTCTGCTTTCTTCAGGTTTTCCATTTGGTTTTGCTATTCAACCAAATTAAACTGAAGATATAAAAACTTGGAACTCTGGTAACGGGTTTATCAATACATAGAAAAAAATACGTATCAAAGTAGCAAACTTACATCATCTATTTAGTGAATATTTCTAGACCTTTTCATCACTTGCTTCTCAGTAGATACATTGATGAGGCACTGGTGAGTTTTTAGCACATTTTAAAACTTAAAATTTTCTTGCTTCCATATGAACAAGATGTGTAATAGTACTCCACTAATGAAATACTGCCTGACAAGGTTCAGTTGTTAAAAAAAAAAAAAAAAGACTGCAGTAATTTCCACATTTCATATTTAAAATCACTTTTCCCACAGAACACAGAAGGCTTAGAACAACTCATGCCTTGGACTTGTATTCTGTTATATTTCACGCACTACAAAAATGTCTGGTTAGTGTTTTGGTAGAAGAATTCTGGCTGAGGCAAATTTTTCCATTGTTTACACTGCATATGGCTTTTACTAGTGTTAGGAATTTCTTGTCCTTTCTTCTTAAACTGTTTATTTACTTTCATGAAAACCTGAAAATAGTTATGTACTCCAACAGAGCAAATTGAAATATTATTATGTAACATAGTAAAATAAAATGTAAACAGATGCATTTTAATATTATACAATGCAGTATTCTATGGCTCATTAAACTATATTCATTACTAAGCTGGATCCATAGAAACAATTTTGTGGCTTTAACAATGTACCAGATGTCAGATGTTTGCTGTGTCAGATGGTTTTATTCTTCAGCCACTAGGAATTTACAATCAAGCTTGCCTCAATAAACACATAAATCTGGCCACATCTATCAAATTTGCCAGTGTTAGTTAGAATTAAAGTCTGAGACAGTAGTCAGACCCCATATCATTTTGTGCAGAAATTTTTCTAGATAAAGGTCTGAAGTGGAAAATACTGGGGAGTGGGAATCCATTCTGGTCCAATCAAAACAAAATTTTCCAAAACATTCTTTCTACCTACAAACAAACCTTGTCACCTTGAATGAAAAGAAAGGTTCAGTTGAAAAACATCCAGCTGAAATGTTCTGCCAATTTTTAAATATTTCTCCATTCTACCTCACCCTTTTCTTCACCTCCACGTATCAGAGAGGGAAAAACCCCAAACGACAAACCACAGACATTTATCTCTGAGTCACAGCAACCAGAAAGGACTTTTGTAACCCAAGCTACCAAGTCACAGTAACTGCATCTATTGCAACTTCCACCAGCCCATCTATGCTTTTTTAAAAGAACTGAAAAGACACTGATCCAGAGGATCTCTTACTGAGAGAAAAGATGAGTTTGTCTTTGCCATTACTCACACCCAGGCTCCTGCTGTAGAACCAAATGGTCACGTGCTGCTAATGAGCACAGTTGTCACCCCAGCAGCCCCAGTGCTGGGTTTGAAGAGCTGTTCAAGTTGTCTATACAAACCATTGACCACAGACAGTTCTGGTCTGTTATTTATGGCCACCCTAATGATTTCAGGCTTTTTCCAGTCTCCACTGAACAGAGCTGTGCAGTGCTCCCATGTTATCAATCTTAATAAAAGCACTGGAGCTGATAACCTAGAACCTAAATGATTTAGTTTAGCTGCCAGATCTAATATTAGTTCCATTTTCCACTTATAAAATTTGGATCTCGCCGCTAACGAACAACTTTTAATCCAGCATCCTGAAATCTCCTGGCTCCACACACTGGAAAGGGTAACAGCAGCCTACAGTGATGTTAACCTGAATCCAGCTACACCTGATTTCACTTCTACTTTAATTTTCTGCTTTCCAAGCTAAAATGCCATGCAGCTTTATGGGAGGTTTTACCAGCACAATATGGTTTTAGGACTATCCCACCCATTTGTGATGTCTTTTAACTGGTTTCAAAGGCATGGATGTAGGCCAAGGAACTAATGTCAAATCACAGCTGCAAAACATCCCAGGCTATCAGAAGCATCTTTAAATAATAGTCTAAAAGTCAAGGCAAAAAACTCTGTTGTACATCTGGAAGTTAAGCATAGATCCAAACACATGCACAGCTACTACTCTGCCTTTACTCTCAGTTCAGTGTGAGCTTACTTGAGTTTAAATCACTATTTCAGGAAGACAATAAGGGCCTTGGTTGTTTATTTTTTTAAAGTATACATAGAAAACTTCAACATCTGCTCTTCTCAGCAGATTTTACATTTTTTAATTTAACTAATTCCAAAGATTTAATAGTGTCCTGATCATCATGACAAGGCATCCTCCCAAGCCTCCAGCAGCCACAATAATTGGCAGCTTTGTCAACACTGACCACTGGAAAATATTTTCTCCACCCATACACCTGCAAGAGAAGCTCCCAGAGGAGCCTGCACAGCTCAGTGAAGGCAGCTACTGGCAGTACCTGGAGCCAGATATAAGGACCAACAGCAAGGATGGATTTCCCATCTTAGCCAGTTATGTTGAAATCAACTTTAACTCAGGCCAGACTGAAATAAACTTGTTTATTTACAGATGTGCAAACCAGACATAGGAAAGGTGACAAAACCAGAACCATGTACAACTTCTCTCACAATTGAATCTGGTAGATCTCTCTTTTTCTTTCTAAATCTAAGCACAAGACATAGACACTGCTGGCAGTTCTGCAACCCTCTGCCCTCACACTGCATTTACAGAAGAGGATCTGAATCTGGGAACCTTTGCTCCCTATGGGCCTCTAAACCACATCAAAAGACTGACCCTTTCCAGGGATCTACAACCTCTTTTTTTGTTGATCTTTGATCTGGTGGCAGTTTTCAAACTGTCTGTTGCATGAGTGAATAGCTGCCTCCTCAAGCTTCAAGGTGTCTTGTGAACACAGCCTGTTGAAATGGTCACCTGCCTCTTTAGACCCAGACTGTACTTTCAGTGTGTAGATAATTAGCAACAAATCATTCATAAAAGCTTAAAATAAATGTCTGCCAGACCACAATAGTCAGACACCAGTGTTAAGTACTTCTATCACCATGCCAGATTGTGATTTGGGGGGCAGAAAATAACTCTGAAATGGTGCCTTGTTAAGTGCCACTGCTAATCTCAGCACTCAACATTTGGACTCAGGCCAAATTTAATTTTAAAAAAGTTTACTTATCAGATATTCTTCTGCTATGAAGCTATGTGAAGATCAGAAAAAAAAAAAAATCCTCTCAAAGCATCACAAAATTGAGGAAAGGCAGTTTCTCTTGAAGTAACTTCAGCCAGAAAAAACTCCTCTGAACTTGCTGCAACTGCACAAACAAAAACTGAGATAGTTTCTCAGCTCAAGTGAGATCACCTGCATTCAGTGCTGTCCTTCCTGATGTTTTATGAAGCATATCGACTTGGTTTAAAGGAATCATACTGATTTTTTTTTCTATCCCCTGGTGTTTTCTTTGTGTTATCTTTTAGTAGGTATTGAGTCAATTCAGGGATATTAACACATGTGTTGCTCTCTTTTTAGAACCTGTTCAATGCTCTTTATTGATCCAACAGTTGATGATTACAGCAGTAAAATGCTGTCAAACAATTGATATTCATTATGGAGATGAAGCACCCCACACAGAAAGGATATTTGCCAGATGAGCTTTCAGAATATTAAAATTTCAGGTTAGTTTCTAGTATATATTATCCATAATTAGAATATCTGATTTATTGATTCATATTACTATATTTTATGCCCACTTTTAGTCAGACCAGCCTGTCTGTTTCTATAGTTACTGAGCTGATTTTCCCCTTTACAAAGGACAAAAGAAAGAAAATTTACACCTGTTTTTTTGGAGGGAAGAAGGGCTGCCCTTTCCCAGAGGCAGAGGGCAGCAGCTTCTCGTAGAAGAGAAGAGGGCAGACTGTGGGTCTTGGGCAGCACAAAGCTCCCATCCCAGGGCTCTGAGACATGGCCAATAAAGGGCTGTGCCTGCATGGAATTCCAAAAGTTTAGTAGGAAAGTGATTAGTGCCACATCTGGCCCAGGGCCACAGCCCAATTCTCTCCAATTTATGTGTGTGTTTACTGCCCATGCACTGATGTGGCCTCAAGGTAGTTTCACTTTCACTGAAACTTCTCAGAGACATAGACCTGTCTAGTTTGGAGAAATACCTCCTAAAATTAACTCTTCCAAATCCTTTAAATACTACAAATTCAAAGAAAGCCTTGATTCACTCCCAGCCCACATCCTCATGCACTCACCAATTCTGCTGACAGTAAAATAAGTAAAATGAGAGTATTTCCTAGTCTTCATCTGAAAAGACTTGCACATTTTCATCAGTTCACATCTTGCAGTGCTTGAATCACAGATTTTTGCCCAGAGAATGCACCTGATCTATTGCAGTTTTCTATATTGATTTCTGTGACCTATATCAAAAAGGTTTTATCTGCTAATTCCTGTGTCAAACCTCATCAAGTGGGAGCTAATCTAGCCAAGACAGAATCTGTAGAAGAAAAACTTTCAGAAGTGACAGAGAATCTGTTGTAATTTTTTATCCACTCACACATTATGCTTTCCTCAAATTATGAGGTGAAAAAGCAACCAATAGAAACAAAAAAACAAAAACAAAAACCCCAAAAAAAACCCAAAAAAAAACCCAAACCAAACAAAAACAAAACAAAACAAAACAAAAAAAACCACACAAAAAAAAAAAGCAAAAAAACTCCCAAGAAACCAAAGTACATCAGAAAGGAAAGATCAAAAGTCCTAGAAGCCTAAATACAATATTTAGAGAGTACATGACATTTTGTCAGCATGAGAGAGATTATGTAGCACAAGAGAATAACATCACCAGTTGTCACATCCTTTTTGTCAGTATTCAGTGTTTTATAAATACTTCATTTTATAGACAGAGAACCTTCAGACATGATGTGAAACAATAACTTCTGTAGTTAACTATATGCAGATCATAATAAAATACTGGTTTATTTGAGTCTGACTATAAAGACTCCATATATTTTTGTCTGACAAAGTTCTTCTCCAGATATATCCTTGCTGAGCTTTCCCATGTTCCATAGTACTAAGTGGCTTTCCAGAGTATTAGGAAACTCAAGCAGCAGGCCCCAAAACAGTTTTTTAGAATACTCCAATGTAATACTGATTTTTGCCATTTTATTAAAATAAGTTAGACTAATGCTCTAACCTTTTTGGCATCCACAGGTTAAATTCAGAGCCTTGATTTAGGCAATTTGTCCTATTTTATTGTTCTTTGAGTGGTTTTGCCTTGTTCAATACACTGTTTTATTATTAAACACTGCTGCCTCAATGTTCACTTAGACACATACACATGATTCCAACGATAATACATCAGCATAAAAAAATGTTCTGAGGTAAAAAGTGATGTAAACCTCCAACAGTAGTGGTGTTTGGCATGAAGGGACTGGCATAAAAGAATTTAAGTGAAAAACTTACAACAAATCTGTATTGCAACTCAGACAATGTGCACTGAAAATAGCACATGACATGTATTATATATGAAAACTTGATAAAATAAAAAATATCCAAAATAGATTTTAAAAAATTTTATTTAGGTGTTTACGTATAAATTGTTGCACAAAAGAAATAAGGAGAATACCTTAGTTAACAACCCTGCTGTCACAAAATGTTGCATGTGAAAGAAACAACAGAACAAGGTCCAGCATCCTTTTTCTGATACTGCCTTTTTTTGCTTCTGAATTTTGTGCTGTAAGTATCAGCGGTTGGCAGGGGCATTAATGCCCCCCAGCCCTCTCCCCCAGCACCACAGAAGATGCAGGAAGAATGAAGAGCTTCATTTCTATTGTGGATGCTCAAGGTGATGAGTCTCAAATGCTTTCCACAAGCTCATGAGTCTCTGGGTTTCCCAAGACCAAACACCTGTGATTTCAGCAAATAAATTCTACCACCACTGCACTTCACTAAAGTACTAATTACTGTGCTTAAACCTCTAGGAAGCATTTCTCCTGCAACTAAATGAATGCTTCTGTTTGGGACACTGAGAGTCCAAGAGCCTTGATTTCACTAGACTGTTAAAGCTGCATATGTAGTTCATTCAGGATAATTTTTGTACTTTAGAAGATATTACACAAACAGAAATATCACCTAAGCAGCCATCAAAGAAAGGGACTTACATTCAGAAGTTTCTAGATGGCTGAAATATGTATAACTCCTAAACATGAACTTCTGATGAAACAAAAAATTGTTTCTGCAGTGCATTGCCCTTGACATTGTGCTTGCTGCTAATAGATTAACATGCAGTTTATGTGACCCAGAGTGAAATTTAATTTTCATAATTCACAAATGATGAAAGCCTTGTAAACCACCAGAGAGGAAAAAACTAATTTGCATCCTATTGTGACTTAATGTCATTTAACATTCCATACATTTTTGGCAGAGATGCTTCAAACAGTTTGCAGATCCCACTGGTTATGTCTGCATTCTAACATGTCCCAGGGGGAACTGAAATATTTTTTACAGATCAGTGATCAATAATATTAAAGATATCAAGAAGACTGTGAAACAAAAACTGACATGAACTGCATTTTCCCAGTTATGGCCCAGTTCTATTTGTTATTCAGTTAGCCCAGGAATCTACCACCACTCCATAAATATCCATGGTTTAATTTCCAGTGAAGAGCTTACCCAATAAAGTCTGAATGCTTGCTTTGTATGCAGAATCTCAACCTAAATTTCTTACAAGTTACATTTTTTGGATGGCACCCAAGAGCAGGTATCTCACAGTTCTCATTTGTGCTTCCCCCATTAGTTTTTGAAGAGAAAAAGGGATGAATCCTTTTCTTTAACTTACTGAAAAAAAAAAAAAAAAAAAAAAAAGAGAGGAGATCCGGAATTTTAACTTTGCTGCATTGACAAGGCCAGAAACACTCAACAGTGGTTTGGAATATGCTCTCTCCAATCCAAGGGAAAAGCCACGTTCATGTGGATCAGAGCAATTAGGAGTACCTGGTCCTGGGTAGTCTCACTGCTTTGAATTTCTCTGACTGCAGGGTGTAGACAAGAAATGCAACAGAGATTTGTGGATTCTTTTGCAAGGATTTTTTTTTCTTGAACCAAAGTGTGAACATTAGCTTAATATTCTGGGGAAAACAAAGCCAATACAGAATAATACCAAAAAAATAAATTTGGGAACTTAAAACTAGTTCAATTTCAGACTCCATTCCATAGAAGCAACCTCAGCATTGCCTGTTCCATATTTGCTAGGCTATGACATGAGAGAGAGAACAGAGGAGGCTCCCAATTTTTATGACACACTGCTACTTGCTGGCCAGTCCATCTTTCCCCAGTTATGGCAAACCAGAGTGATGGGAGGGAAGATGGAGACCCTCCCAACAGCACTGGGCAGTGCTGCAATGCTGATCACAGCCCTGAGGGTCTGCCCCACCTTCATGTGCTACCCACACCCCAGAGCTGTTAGCAACTCCACATAAAGATCAGCCCTAGCAGATCCCAAATCTCTCTTGGAGTATTTGAGCTAACACCTCTCGCAACACTGGAATAAATGCAGAACACAAACCATGTAATGTAATGTTACTTACATTATTTTTTGGCATCTAAAAGAAAGTTTCAAAGTATGACACAAAAATTTAGACTAGCCAAACATTAGCCACAAACCTTATGCTGGTGACACTCTCTGGTGTATAAATACTCCCTCCAGACTTTCAGAGATGCTTCTCCTTCTCCATTACCCATTTATCTGGCTATTCCTCATTCATTTTAATACTGTGGCATTTACTGAAATAATGCTATGCTCCATCATTTCTGTTGCAAGCTGTTTACTTATTAGTGCACACACATATCCCCGAAGGACAAAGTACTCGAACTGAACTGCAAAACTGAATAACTTTCTGAAACAGATCAGATCTATGCATGCACTGCAGATAAAGCATCTGTTCAAGAAAATAACAGGTGAAAAAGTGTTACATACTATTTGTTCTCATCAGAGGGGATTAGAAATGGATTGCTAAACATCCACAAAACACATGAATGGTGAATGCTTGAAAGCAGGGAAGGTGCCAACAACTTAGGCTCTCCTTTGTTCTTTTCCATTTACAAACTACCAGGTACACATAAAAACCAGTCATGAATGTTTGATTAGTTTTGATTTACACAAAAGTATCTGTTACATTTCTTTGAAGGGTGCTTGTTTATTTAGTGTTTCTACAATAGCAAAGCTAACAAAGGCTTTGAATTTACTCAGCCTTATGCTAAACAAGGCTCTAAGTAATATTATAATATGCAGGGGTGAAAACTCATCAGGTTTCCTCATGGTAACTTTGCATTTTCTATCTTGGCTCTCTAATATAGTTGGTAACAATATTCCCTGTTTCTTTCCAGTATAGACTACAGATATCCATTAGAATTTTCAGAAATGTTTTGATTGAACTAGGTTTAAAAAAAAATACTTGCCTTGCTTAACTTCATAACTATGTTTTCCAACTAAAGCACTGCAGAGTTTTTCATTCACTTCCACAACCACTTTGAAATCATTTTTCTATTTCTGGAATCACTAATCTCAGATGAAAGGTCATAGAACACTAGTTCACATAAAAATGCAGGTGACAGTGCCTTTGTCAGAGGCAGAATTAGGACTTCACTAATGAGATTAAGTAGAGGAATAGTATGTCAGAAAGGTATGGAGAAATAACTACATTTGAGGAAAATCCATGTGTAGTATGAAAAATCAAAGAAAAATGTAGAGTGTCAACCTGAGCAGATAATTTTCCCAATCACTAAAAAAAGTTCAGGATTTTTGAAAGGATGTAAAAATAATAGTCTCATATCTTACATGTGGAATTAATGCCATTTGGGGATGCTATGTATAATGATAGTAGTTTTTAGACTTCTAACAGAAAGAAAGGGAAGAAAATCTAATGCTATATCAACTTTTTCTTAGATATCATTGTAGTATTTGCAAGCAGAATTATTCCATCAAGATAAAAGGTTAGTACAGTAGGTTAACAGCCTCTGTTTTAATATCTAGCACTGCTGATTGAGCCTAGAATTGTAACACAGGTGAGCAAGTTTCAAGATTTCAAGTCTCCAGGCAGCCAGCAAGATCAATTTTCTCTGCTACTAAAATCAATGAATTAGAAAATATAATAGCTGGGTATATAAATAGTTGGGTGCCATTAGTTGCCATCAGCACCTGCTACACAGTAAATTCAGAAGGACCTGCATGGATTTTTGGACATCTGCAGTATTGCAGCATCCCTCTACCACCTGCAGAGGATATAAACCCTGAAGAATAGACCTCAAATAGGTGGAATTATACATTGCATTAGTTGGCAGAGAAAACCTGGTTCAGAAAACATTATTCTGTCAAGAATTTGAGATTTGTAACACTAAATAATGTACAGCAGATGGAATTAGACCATGGAAAGTCTTAAATTGGTGTAATTTCGTTCCACTTTATGTGTCAGCCCATCTGGGTGAACCTCAGGCCTCTATTTAAGTCAGTGCCCATACATTTAAATCTCCAATTCAGTTAATCATAAGGATGGTAATTCATTTTACCAGTGATACACCCAATGAGAGAGAGAAAACTTTTTTTTCCTGTACAAGATGTGAGCTCTTCAGAAGTTCAAGTATTCCATTTTAACACTAATACTTGATATATGCATTGATCATGAGAAAGTGAAGGTTTCTGTCCCCTCTTCCTAAACGTCAAGAACAATCTAGTTGAACAGGACTTTGCCAGAGGAGAATATAAAATAACCCACTGTATACCTCTCTTAACTAAAAACCATTATTGCCACTTCCAAAGTAGCCACAGTCTCTTTTTTTGTTTTTTAATAAATAGCTTTTGATTACAATTTGTAGTATAAAAATGTAGGTTGTTGCCTGGTTTATTATATGCGTAATTTCAGAGGAAAACCAGTAAATCCTAGCCCTAAAGCTAGAATATCCTTCATTGCTGTAAATGTCACTCCTAAACAGCACAAGCTGAAAATACAACCAGGCATTTGCCCTGCACCTTAAAAAGATGGATAGAAAGGTGAGATATTAGGGATTAGGTAAGAGAAACATTACATAACAATTTCAGATTTTTAACCCCTTTCTCAGCTTGCCACAACACAGACAGAAAGGCTGTTCAATATTAATGTACCACCAGGAATTGTTTTACTCCCTGTTGGGTTTCTTCCCCACAAAAGTACTACAACAGCAGCAATAGACACTGAAAATAATATTAAATATCTACTCATTATTCATTAGTATATTATAGTAGAATTCTTTTTCTTTATACTCATGTCATTTACACAAGTCCAAAATACATCAAAAGTCTGATGTTATCTGACATCAAAAATAAAAGAAATTCCAAAGCTTCCATTTAACAAATCACACTGGAGTCTTTGTATAGATAGATAGCATCCAAACTCCTTATGCAGAAAGAACTACCTTTAAAAATGCAAGAGAGCAGTCCATGGTTAGCTCACAACTATTAATATTTGAAAAGTCAGCATCATATTATGGGTTTGAGTTTCTGTATGTATGGAAATATCTAAATGCTTTAATAGCAAGGTGAATATGTGAGCAATTCCAAGCCCTTTTTGGATAAGGGATATGTAAGGAATTAAAAATAATGACAAGACAGCAGTGAAATTAAATTATTTTTTGGCACAAGCCTTTATCATAAGGGATAATGAGGACATTTCTATTCCAAGGACATTTCTTATAGGAATTCACAGTGTGGACTTAAGAGAGATTGAACACTTTATGAAGGAAATAATAGAGCAACCTGAGAAATGCAAGTGCAGTGAATCGCCACCATATGGTTCTTGTTCCAAGGTTCTGGAAGAAATGAACTATGGAATAGCAAAGTTCCTGGAGAGTAATTTAATGAACTTAAAAGTATCAGCACTCCTTGAGTTTAGAAGCCCTCTTATTTAACCAGAGTCTTCCATTGGAGACAAGAGAGATCTCAAAATACAGAGCCAGGGGAATAACTTTAGCCTGAAGAAGCTACTTGAGAGTCTAATTAAGCATAAAATAGCGTAATTATATTTTAATTGGTTCAAATTAGAGCAACTTAGTGCAAGAAACAATACTGCCTTTGCAACCAATTACTTGTGTTTGAGTAAAGTTAAGAACAGTGGAGAGATGTGACCAACCAGCTCAATAAAATGTCTGTGGCTCATCATCCACCCTGTGCACCAGCACAACCTGCAGAGCCACTAGGAGGATTGCTACACGTTTGTTAGTTGTTGTTTGTTTTGGACAATGACAGATAATTGATCTCAAGAAATGAGTTAAACAATAAAAAAAAGGTAAGTGACAATTCTAAGTTGTTAATTTTTATATTCAAATCATTTCTGGATCCATTTCAATTACACCCACTTGATCAGGTGCACATTTATCTCTCTTTGTACAGCAAACATTTACCTTGGAAGAAGTGGGATGTATGGGCAGAAATAAACCTGTGATACCCTGCAGGAACACCCCAGTTCAGTGTTTCAATGCATCAGCCCCAGTCCATGGGGGGATTTCCTGCAGGTAATGGAATGTCTCCTGCAGGCCTCTTACTGCACCCTTTTATCCCTTTAAATCTGCGGGTGCAAAGCTTCAGCTCAGCCTTCCTGTGCATCTCTGTATGTTCTTGCCCAGATGAATTTCGCCTGTAACTCCCAGGTACTAACCCATTAATTCAGAGAAACCCTCAGCTGTTCACAGCTCTCACTGCAGGGCTCTGGTTGGGGCTTTTCCTTTTACAATGTAATCAGGTTATGCTGTTGACATACTCCATAACTTCATAGACCTTGTGTGCCTTGATATCAACTTATCAATAAAATATTTTAATCACAGGAGAGGTCTCAGAGAAATTGCTCTCTTAAATGTTTATTCTGCTACATTAAACTATGAGAAGGGAGGGAGAGAATTACTTTGCAGCCAAAAAATTCATGAGGAGTTGAGTGATTGCAGTCTTCCATAGGCAGCCCGAAACAGGCAATTCAGCCTTTGCTTTCCATAGGAATGAATTGACTTACAAAGCTGGGCAGGTACATCTGTGATGCTGACAGGACCAACCTTCCAATTCCAGATTGTAGCTACTTGAAAACTCATCTGACAAAGTGATCTGGGTTGAAATCTCCCTCACCACTAATCAGCGAGGTGTTTAATATCCCCTGGAGGATGGATAAATGAATTATCATCCTTCTTCTTTCCCCAAAAATTTCAAAGATAATATTTTGAGCTTGACACTGGAATAGCACATTTTAAAATATTTGCAAATTGTACATTAGAGAGGAAGAGAGGAAAAAAAAGCATGCTGAACTATGAGTCAATCTCCAGGGCTGATGAAATTAAAAAGTATGGAATTATCCTAAAGGAGACAAATCTGTGCTGCTTGTTTTTATTGAAGACCCAGGAAAGTAAATAGTCTTATGACTACCTTATGAAATGTGTACTAAAATACCAGAAGCCAGTGAAAGGAGACCCTGTAAAAAAAGTACATGAAAAAATTAAAGATGGGAGAAAGTGAAAACAAACCATTAAAAACATAAAATAGTAGAGACTTTTATTAAAGCAATTGTAAAGGACTAGGGCAGGTGTATGATTCAGGCTGCATAAAGCAAAAGTATTTAAATCAATGAGAAGGTCTTGTACACTGTCATTAAATGTCTTTGTACCTGGACAGGTTCAGTTACAAAAATGTTTGCAATGAAAGGTTATTTTACTGCCTGAGAGCAATTCTAAGGTGCTTTTAAATAATGCTCTTTGGAAGCTTCAAATAGCACTAAACCTGCAGCAGAAAAACAGCTCTGCTAATTTGGACCTACACCATTCTTATATTCTTTTACCTATTTTGTGTGAGCATATCTCGTGTCAACCTGAAAGACAAAAACCTAATTTACTACGCACTGTTAGAGACTGAGTAGAAGTGAGAGCTGTAATTTCCAAACATCTGGTTTGTATACAGCCACTAAAAGCTCATATTGATCCACTTTGGGTGTATTGGACTATTCTTCCTGATCTTAAAGGGCTGCTTAAAATGCACGTTGGTGTGTCTGCCAGCAGCATAATAAAATTAAGTAAGAGGAGAAACAAACCTTTGTAACATTTGAAGATAAAAGAATAAAACCGCTACAAAAGTCCACAAGAGGAATCTGACTACTTGCATCTTTTGTACAATTCATAGATATAAATGATACCTGAAATACTGTCTAGAATTCCAATTACTTCACTGGCAGAATTGCCCTTTGGAGGGAAATCAGAGAAGAACAAATATTCTTGAAGGTCTGGTGGCACTAGCTGGGGCAAAATTACAATGCCAAAAGGAGAAACCCTAACCCTACTGCAAATAAATAATACACTCTACTGTTTTTGTTAATTTAACATAAAAAATTCCATTCCAAAAGCATGACTGGCAGCAGCAGCATAGCACACCCTTGTCAGAAAGAAGCCAACTTCTCTGTTAAAGCAGTCATTAGGGAAAAATATTCAGCAATAAAAACATTGCATTTCACTGCAGTTTTGCATTGAAGGTTATGCAACGCAATTCAAATGTAACACTAAAATCCTCTCAAAAGAGCACAGTGATCACTCAACTGTGTCTGTAGCCAACAGCAGCAAAGAGAAAGATCAGTGTGTTATAAATGTTACAAGAAGATTTTCTGTTACTGAGCATTTGACCTATTGAACTTTCTCCTGGAACTCAAATGGCTATTTAAAACAGAAACTATTTTAATGCTTAGTAGTAATTTCCAAAAATCAATAATCAAATTTATGCCCAAGACTGTGTGTAATCTCATTAAAAATCCTTCTCTGCCCATCATCACTTTCCTGTACTTGGCTACAAATTAGCAAACCACAAAAACCACTGCACCAAAATGAAGATGTGCAATCAAGCTATCGACGTGAGCAGGTCCCAGAGCCTGCCAGGGAATTATCCCAAGGCTGGGACTTGCATGGCAGTCCTTCCATGACCCCTGAGCCCCAGGGAGCACAAGCTCCTGCCCCAAACTGGGCAGAGCTGGGGCCCTCTCAGTCCTCCCTCTCCAGGCTGAGGCTCACAAGGCACTGCTCACAAACTTCAAAATCCAGTCCAGCATTTCTGTTTCCTCAAGGAGGCAGAGAGGAGGAACACGTGGTGAGCAGAAGGACATTGTTTCTTCAGCCATCAATTATTCTGCCAGAGACTGCCCACAGTCCCTGGGTTTTTTCCCCTGAAAAGTGCAGGGCATCAGAAAGCAGCAGTGCCTGGCCACATTCTCTTTCTCATAATCATGGACAACAGGATTAAGAGAAAAATTTGATTGAATTCCTCTTCAGCTCAGCTCCCCTTTATCCTTCTGTGCAGTACCACCTATGATAGGACTTTCCCTAGGAACTAACATTGTAACCAGGAGCTAAAGTACATGAAAACAGAAATAACACCTTTAACAAAGATTTCATACAGTGAACACTATTTAATGACATCTACCTACAGCTTTTGTAATACCTGGCTTAGAGATTTTTCACAGGACATGAAAGACAAAATTTACAATAGCCCCAGCAGTTGTGAGAAATAACAGATTGCTGTGGAGAGAATATAATGCACATTTACAAACAGCACAGCTGCTGCTGGGGCCTCTGAACTGCCCAACACTGACTGCTCCAGTGGCCTGCACTGTTCCAACCCAACACACACATGCATTTATTATTGTTCACCTTCAGCCAACAGAATGGCTGGAGCTTTTCTGCTTTGTTTTGGGTTGGTTTTTTTCCACTCTCAATGATGAAACAGCATAAATAAATCAATGTTCCATAAGCATCATGCACCCACTAAATGGCCAATTAGGAAGCTCTAGCTGGAAGAAAAGCTCACCTTAAAAAGCACCCCTGTGAACCTGAGCTGAGAACTTAGTAGCTTTTTTACTATTAATATTACTTGTTGAAACAAATACTCATGGAGTCTATAAAAATAAATCCTTTTAATTTTCAGACTGTTTCATAAAAGTTGTAATATTTTTGATTTCTAAAGCTCAGGCTCTAGAAATCAAAATTTTCAATGTTTTAGTTTGACTCTATTTGCAAATATAAAGTATACTGCCTGCTCCCAAAAAACATAGTAAAAAAGATCAAATTTAAGATCATGTTTTGACAGAGTTCAGTAATCTATTTCAGTTTTCTTATGTAATCTAGGGGGAATTATTTTAAACTTAGGCATCTCCACTGGCAAGAGAAGTTTTAGTAAAAGTGAAAGTGCAGAAATGAAAGAAATCAAAGAAACTTGAGTACCAATTTAAAACTAAAACTTCAGATTACTGACATTAATACATGATAAAGTTTAAGAATTCGACCCAAATTAAAATTCCCTTCAAAAAATAGACATCTCAAGAAAACAAAGTAAAATCAGAATCATAAGCTGCTTTCAAGTGGGAAATGAGAATTAAGAAAACTGCGGTGATATTTTAGCAAAAATGAGATAGGGGAGGGAAGGGTTTGCAAACAGAATAACTCAGTATCATTTGGGGATCGTATGTCAGTTATGAATTTTTTGCAATTCAATGTAATATACCACACAATGTGACCCACATAACATTAACTAATCATCTTAGTTATTAAAACGAATAATTACATTTGTTAGACCAGCGGCCCTTGTCACTCTTAAAAAGATAACCGGGTTTTTTCAATCCTGACTGATGCTTGCAGAGCTAGATCCAACACTTCTTATGCCAGAATTCCGATCGTTATTTTCCCTCCACAGAAAAGAAATGGTTGATGAAACAAGACAGAAAGGAGGTGTCTGAGCACCGAACTGGGGGCACTGACAGAGCAGATGCAGGAATGTCTGTCCACAGGAAGTGACCTTGACAAAAACTACGAACAAAGCAGAACACCAGCAGCTGCTGGTTGTGTGAGTGGTGACAAAAAGGAGCAGCAGTAGGTGACCAGGAAGGAACATGTCAATTAGGGTGAGAAGTGCTGCACAGATGGGTTAGGAAAGTGCAGACACATCAAAATCCGAGACACTGCCAGAACAATGTCTTTGTTTCAAGTACAACTACAAGGCTTAGGAGCAAACTTTTAAAGTGTGACACTGTGAAGTGTTCCCTGCCCCAGACCCTCAGCAGCCTGCCTGCCCACTGGTGCAAGGCTGCTTCCACTGTTAAAGGGGCTCTGGCACTGGGAAACACAAGAAGAAAACCTCTGGCACTTAAGAGCCATTACAACGGGTGGGAGCATCTGCGGGACAGAGCTCGACCGCAATTGTGAATTTGGGAATCAGAAAAGGTCAGAGCAGGTACAGTGCAATTAAAAAATCTGTCATCATTTGAATGTAAAAGGAAGCTTGACTGTAAATATACTATATTCTTTGAAAATAACTTGTTGCAGGGAAGGATAATTGCCTAAGGAAGCCCGGGAAGTGAGTTTGTACATGGGCATGGTCTCAGCAGGAACCAGACTGAAGTCTCATAACTCTTCCTCCTTGGGCTTCATATGCTGCTCAAAGAACTCTGAACAGAAAGTATTGCAACAACTTTAAAAAGCAGACAAGGAAGAAAGACAGGGCCAAACTTTAGGGGCAAAAATATTTGAGATGCAATGACAGAGCTTCATGTGACTTTTGGATTGTCCTCACCTCTCAGACAGATGTCTCATGACATGGCAGAAGGAATTAATACTTTGATTTCGATACAACAAAAAGTCAGAATCATATACAATTTTAGAGATCAAAATTTAGGTTTGAAGGCAACATTAGTCTTGAAAGTCTATATTATACAGTAAAACAAGATTTGTGAATCATTGGAGGAACTTTTTTAGCAGGCTAAATACAATCCTTCTGCAAGGTAAACTTACATAACCTGCAATGTAGGGATTTATTCTGTGCCATTTATAAGAAAGTTCACATTTAGTTTTGAAAAAGTCTGAAAGTACTTTTCCTGATTTATCTTCTACTATCAAACCCTCTTCTTTTAAATACATTGAAATACAAGTTTAGGAAATTATTGACTCGTGCAATTAAGCATTTTCATCTGCATCCTGAGCATTATGTTCATTAGAGCTTGAGCCTGAATTTTTTTCTAAAACCATGAAATAGAACATGAACAGAGCTTCTAAACTAGGGAGCCACATTGTCAGCATTGATATAAACAACCCTATCTTTGCAGGTCTGATAACTGACCTCATGGATTGGTTTCATCCAGCCCAGCACACATCTCCCCCTCTGGGAGGCAGCTTTCCCTGCCCGTGTTTATCTGGTGTTGAACACACATTCACAGAGCACCAGCAGCTGATCCTGCAGACTCAACAGAGCCTGAACCACTGAGTTCTTGTGGATTGGATACACCTTAAAGCCATAATTGTCTTCTACACATAGTGATCACTAGAAAATTATGATTTAGATTTTTAAAGGTGTCTAAGGTGATTTGGCAAAAAAAAAATGCAGCAAAACCCATCAAAAATTGCTCTAATTGCTGATGATCCTAAGAATATTATTTTTAATGAAATACATTATCAAAGATATCAAAGATCAGTTAAAAATTCCGATATTTCATTTAAGAGCAAAGCCAAAGCCAAACCATACTTTTCTGCTCAAGGGAAAAAGGAAAGGTGCAGCCCTTTTTGGAACAAACTATTGAAAAATTAGGCATAATGGAAAAAAAAGCAAAGTCATTCTCGTTGCCAGATAGAAGCTGACACTGGCCAAAGGCTGTTTTGCATTTGACAAAATGGGGGGGGAAAAAAAAGGAAAAAAGCCAAGTTTCAGATCCCTGGGTCAATTCCAATCAGTCACAATTCCTTTTTACAGCTTTTAAAAAGTTCTCTGTAATGATGGACAAAACCACTACAGGCTCATTATTTTTACTGTAGTAGAGTATGGATATTAAAATTTATGAGTAAAATAAAATTGTCCCCAGGCCATAGATCTTGCATATAATAGGCACTCATTCACTGGGTTCTTTTCATATTAATGAATGCAGAAAATACAAGTTAGGTTAAATTACAGGCATATAAATACAGTGAGATGGTTCAGATGGCACATAAAATGCAATGTTACACTCAAAATTATTTTTATTACTAGAACAGAGCACAGATTTACATTTCTTCATGTTGATTGTTTTCTCTTGCTTTTGTCTTTATTTTTGTACCAATTAATCTATATTTTCAATTTCATCAGATGGCACTGCAGTTAGGAAAATGCTATTAATGCTTTTGAAAAGAAAATTATTTCCCATAATGCCCTGTTTGTATTGGATTCATAAATGTTTTTTGACAGAAGAGCACTTTAAATGCAAGTCCAGGTACTTTGGATATACTCAAATAATACATTCAATCTTATAAAGAGAGTCACTCAAGACTAAGTTGTATTTCCTGGCTCCAAGATTTAGACAGTTATAATTTAGCTGTGGTATTCTCAGAGAAATATAAAAAGTTTTTTAAAAGTTCTTTCTCAAAATAAGTCTTTATTCACATAGCTAGAGGCTAAGGAGATAAGGCAACCTCTGTATGCACCAAAAAAAAGGCTAAAATTTCATTTCTCTCTAAAGAAATCTAGGTAGTTAACTCATTTCAGTTTCTTTTCTAAACTTCTTCTTAATACCTGTATGTACAACTCCTTTGGAGCTCCTGTCAAAGGCTTCATTACAGGAAAGACTTTAACAGGGCAATCTAACTTCTGTATGGTGTTTTAACTGGGTATATGTCAGCTGTGTCAAATTTTAGCCTTAAAAACAGTTGTGGGCAAATAAAGCTGCTACACAACCAGTTGCAAGCTATCAGCTTTATGAAGACCTATAATTAAGACAAAAATTTCCAGGTGGAAATGGGTAAGACTGACATTAGAGCAGTAAATCACAACTCTTTCAACTGCTTGACTTGTTTTAGCTCCCCTCCAAGAAATTGTTCCCTTTTCTTCTGAATGACTGAAGAATTTAGGAAGATTCTAGCTGAGAAAAGAAAAGGTTTCACCACTCATAAGCTTGTAAAGCAAAACTACTTTAGGAGTGTGCTTCATTTATGAAAAATATGTTACTGTAAGTAATACAGCCTAGGAGCTACCTTAACTGGGGACTAGTAGTGTGTGTATAGAAATATACTAATTTCATCAATCAGTGGAGAAAATTAAGAATCACATTAATTCCTGAAAAAAATTACTATTCCTAAATATTTATGTTTGCTTTAAAAATCAAAGCAGAATCAACACCATTATAATAATATTTGCATGCCTGGAACCGCCTCAATCCAACTGTAAGATTTGGGGGGATGGGTTACAGCTTAGTTTGATTTGGGGGGATTTGCTTCTTTGATTTCATTTTTATAAGAAAGAGAACACAATTAGTTTCAAATCAAGGTCCAGCAGCTGAAAGTGAGATTCAGCTCTTCCAGCTGTGCACAAAAGCCAGAGCCACTTTACACCTCAGCTCCAGAGACAGGGAATGCTCCCAGCAGATGTATCATTTTAAACACACACACACACACACACACACACACACACACACACACACACACCAAATGTTGCACACATCTCATGAAACAATGCACATTAGAGATCCCACCATTAGATGTGGCCTAGGAGAAAACAGATGTGGGCCACTATGGGATAAAATGGGATGAAATAGAGTAAAAATTTACCTAATTTTTGTTTATCCATTTGTTATGACAAGTGTGGAAAAGAGAGGAGAAATTAACAGGGTAAAAGAGAAGAAAAAAAAGCAGTGAGTATAGTGATAATACTGTATAAATAGTATGTATATTCCTGTACAACTGGTACTGCATTATTCAATTGCAATATAGGTACATATAATAATATCAGTAATAGTGACATAATAAAGGCAGTGGGGGGAAATACCTCTGTATTTTGTGTTTTGCTTCCAAGAAGGACATTTTCTGAAAGACCACCCTTAGAGCTGTGCTCTCCCGTGGAGCAGATGGCAGTCCTAGCAAGATGTCACCAGTGTACTCAGGAGCTGTAAGAACTGCCCTCTGAGCAAGCTGGCAGCCCTTGTATTCCTTTTATATCTTGTTTACACTTGCAATTGCGTCAAAACTACTCAGACTGAAAGGATTGCTCACAAATTTAAATATTAATGGCATAGTGTAGAACTATGTAAGGACTTTGCTTGTGTAAAGGGATGGGGTTGGGTTTTATTTGGTTGGTTGTCCAAAGTTGTTTGCAGAGAATTAAAAGTTCCTTCACTTTCTAAATTCTCAGGTTGCAAGGAGGTTTAACTTAAGTAACTGCAAAACAGTGACCATTGAACTTCTTACCACAAGAATTAATTATTTCAGAAGAGCAAGTCAAACAGATCTTTGCAAAGTTAGTGGCTCATTTAATCAAAACCCACCAAGAATATACCAAAAATTAACTGCCCTACACAAAACAAAAACGAAAACAAACAAACAAACAAAAAAAACCCCAAAAAACCAGAAGGCCAAAAAAAAAACCAAACAAAAAAACCTACCCACAACTCAATCTGTCTAGGGCAGAGAGAAGGGGGATTGCACCACAAAAGAAATTCACTTCTATACGCGCTCTAAACAGCGTTAACCAGAAAGATCAGCGCACCAACCTTGACCTCAGGATATGTTATCCCAGTGAACTGGGTCCCAGAGGAAATACCCCATATCCAGGGAACAGAAACCAAACAGACACAGGGAAACAGGTCTCCTGACCATGCAGGTAGAATCTAATTGGTGCTGGAACCTCCCCAACCATGGGAAGATGGGATTCAAGGAAGGTTGTCGAGGCAAATCTTCAGAGTCCACCTCCACCAGCATGGCCAGTCCAGTTATGTCCACACTGTTTTCCACAGAACAAGGGCTATCAAGTAGTCTCACCCTAGACATGCTCTGAAGGCAAAGCAGTTATTTACCTTCTTAGGGGACTGGAAAATTTCAGTACACTTGTACTTTTTACATAAAAGTGCAGAGACTCTCCAAGAGGTCCACTTTTTACTTAAAAGCATATATTGCTTCTCTGTCACCATAAGAAAAGAATGGGAGGGTGTGGAATCTACCAAGAATTACAGACTGCATCTTCTCTATTTGATAATATGTCTGTCTTTGTTCTCTGCCCTTTGTCAGTTTTCTTCTGAGTGCCTTTATTTTTACTACACAGGCAATTACTTTTTTATTCACAACTTCATGGTCTTTTTTACTTTTATCTTACCTTTCTTCACCTCCTCTTTGGTTATCTTTCCACTTTATTCTATTTCTTCCAATTAGTGGAAAAAACCAACCTGCCAAGCTAAGAGGCAAGTACAAAGAGCAAAGAAGAATGCTACTAATGTTTTTGCAAAGAGATAAAAATTATGCATCATTAAAAATAAAACCCAGAAGTTTTGATGCAATCACTCTGAAATATATAAAACTCCACCAGTAGATCTATAAGCACTACTCCAAATACTGGACTGGTTTTATTCATATTCTTTCCTTCTGTAGGCTCACTCTCTTATCTTTTAAACAACCACTGACAGTCACTAAGTTTCTCATTAAGATGGTTTTCAGACAGAAAATCTGAACAAAAAAAAAAAAAAGACAGTCCATGAGAGGAAATGCAAACCAGCAATACCAAGACCCCAACACTGCTGTAGGTATGAACAACCTTAGCCTCAAAGGACTCTGAAAAAAATATCTAGCATTTATAAATAATAGAAAAGCTACACAGCGCCCTGAGAAATCATCTGGTCCATCTCACATCTCAAACTACATCAGACATTGAGACATTTGACACATGCTTTTCTACCTGCTTTGTTAAACCATGTGTGATGGATAACCCAGACTTTCCTGTCTGATAGATTATCCCTGTAGACAGAAAATTCCATTCATGTCTGGACAGGCAGTCCAAACAACACTATGGATAACACAAGTGGCACAACAAGCCCTTCCAAAGCGCAGCATTGCCTAGTCCTGAGACTGAAAGCTTCACAACCATGGTACTAGTTGCTGCAATCTATGCAAGTGCACGGATCCCTGGTCAGATTTGCTGATATAACATCAGGGATCACTGTCCCAGTCAACATTCTGAAGATTCTTGACCTTCTTTATTAAGTTAAGTATTCTTGTTTTAAATTTTCAAATCAGATTTTCAAGCCTGACATTATTTCTGCATCTCCCCTGCTGTCTCTGGCCCATTGTCTTTCTTGAAGTGCAGTACTGAAATTAGCAGTGTCATAGCTGAAAGTCTTAGCAGCACTCAGGTGAAAGAATTCCCTTTGCTCCTGTCACAGCTCTCCTATCTACAACACACAAGAAGAATGAATGGTTGCTTTTATGTTACTAACATGAATACACAATTTATCATTAGAAAATTACTTCTCCTTACCCCAAGATACCTTACAGAGATAAGGAAATAAAAATTAAAAAGGAGAGAGAAAGACCCACATCAAATAGTGCTTTTCTTTTCATTGAACAACTGATCCATTGCAGACCCATTCATGCATTATGAATGTCCAGATAAGCAGAAAGCTTATCCTCTACAATATAAGATAGAATAAATGAGCTTAAGGCAGGTTGGTGCACTCAACCACTAAGCTATGCTTAGTCCCCAAACATTTTGGTAATTCAAAGCTCTCACCTTTTATGAAGGGCTATGACTTCCAGGGTAACTGAGGACTGAACATAGATTGGTAGATTTTTAAGTGCTATCGTTCAGCTCTAGTCCTGAGGAAGGCACAGCTGCCAGAAACTCACAAATTCAAAGAGGGAAAACCCTTGGAAAAATTATTTGACTTCAACTTTACATATTCTGCATATAGGCACAACTACAATCTCAGAGAGAACACTAGAAATTTACATGAATTGCAAATATCCCACTTTTTAATAAATAATATATCAATACATCCTTTGAAATCATCCTTGCATCTTGTCTTTTGCTAACCCTTTACCCTTTGAAGTTAATGTTACAAAACAAGGTAACTTCTGTTTCACCATCTTGTATGCAAAGGAAGCAGAATCTCTCTTTCATTATTACCAACAATGGGACTCAGTGAAGCTTTATAAGTGTTTAATAAAGTGTGCTCTTGTCTTTCAGGCACAGCAAAAACACGTCAGCCTTTCTTTTGTTTCCTTAACACTTTGTAAAGATTAATGAGCAATGTTGTTTATGTACCTTATCCCTGAAGAAGCATGATCTTCAAGGCAGTTATGGAATGGAAGTCAGGAACTCCTCTGTACTCAACAGTTTATATTAAGTTAATCTGTTGTGGCTTTCATTGGTAGTGGTTTGGGGTTCTTCTCTAATTGTAGTTAACAATCTGAATACAACAGTTAAGGGGGTTTATTTCCAGTACCTTTTACTATGAAGTTGTTCTTTCATAAGCAAACAGAGATCATTCCTCATTTCTCAGAGCACACAGAGACTTTTCACATTTCCTGAGTGAGGGCACAGCTGGTGCATCACTCACCAACCATCACAGACAGCAACGCTGTAGTAAATTGCTATTAAATTATTCACCAAGCTCTATGTAAAAGAAAGTTTAAATATCTTTCTGGAAAATGCTATTAATATCTAAGGAACCAGGCATATGAAACAAAACTTGCTGAGCACATCTCTGTGTTCTGTACATATCCAACAGACATAAATAAAATACAATTGTTGTGTTTCAACAAACAAATTCCGGGGGTAACTTAAAACTGATACAAAATGTTTTGGATACTGTTTTTTTCTTTAGTTTTATAGGGAAGTTGTTAAACATACATACAGAGATATATTTATTTAAAGTGTTCAAATTGATATCCTCTGATTTTATGTAAAAATAAAAATGACTCCACCATTTTTACTACTGCAGTACTAAAGCACTGTGAACCAGCTTTTTTCCTCTCTTCTGCAGTATCAGAAAAAAAATCCTGAACTTACAGTCACATATTGGTATCATGGGCCAACTTTCAAAATTGCATCTCACAAAAGTACTCAACTGCTAAAAGCTCTGAAGTGTTTTTAGAATCTACAAACATACATACAAGTATATGTTGCCTGAAATTACTACAGCAATAACCACAAAATTAGGATATCATATAAGATCACATAAATAATATCGCTTTTCAGAACATAATTTTAACAACCTAGTTCCAACTTGCAACAGGCTATTTTAATTTCTCTAGACACAATTTTTCCTTATTAGTACTCCTCCACTGCACAAGCATAAAGTCAATAAGAGAGGTATTACTGCCTCATCCCTATAGTCCTCCATTCCTTTCATTTTGTTTCATATGTAGAAGGTAGCAGGGCACCTCTCAGCCAAAATTTCACATGAAACAAAAGGAGATGCAAGAAAATGGCTTTATGCAGAAAGTTTCCCCCTCTCTGCCCCCTCATGTGAGAGGGAATATTTATTCAGTCTGTTACTCCTTGGCTCTCTGGATAACAAGGCCTTCATTGCTTTCCTTTACCATGAGAGATGAGAGCTCATTTTCTGAGAAACTAATTTTGAAATGACTTGTAGATGCAGTAATTTAAAGCAGGAAAAAAAAACCTAACAAGGCAAAGTTATGAATAGGCATTTTGTAATTTCCATTTTCCCTTCAAGATAGATTCCTTTTTTATGCAATGTGGAAGACAGAAACCAGAGCTCATTGCCACAGTGCAATACCAGCTCTGACTGAGAGCATCACGACTTTGCCCCGGCATTGACAGGGCAGAGACAATACAGCTTATTAGCACAAGTGAGATTCATTACTAGAACCAAAGCAGCAACATCCCCTACTCATAAATCCACAGGTAATCTTACATTGTTATAGCTGCAGTGCCTGTGCTTCCTTTTTGTCACTTATAAAAATAGTTTTTATTACAGTCTATTCTGGGTGAAGGTCAAGCGAGAGAGACAGGATTGGAAAGTTAAGTCTTTTAAATGAACACAGCACATAATGCAGATTCCTTTAATACAACTTCTCCTGCCTGCAGTATAAGCCTTGACCTAGAAAGCCCCTGCATCCTGAGCATTTCAGGGCTTGAAATAATTCAGTCTGTATGCAAGAATTTACGAAAGATGTTTCTGACCTCAACTGTACAATCATTTGTTCCAATAGATGGAGGTAGAATTATAGGCTGGTTTGGATTAGAAGATTCCAACCCTCTGCCATGGCCAGGGACACCTTCCATTTGACCAATTTATGGATGGCTCAGAGCCCCATACAACCTGGCCTTGAACACTTCCAGGGATGGGGCATCCACAGCTTCTCTGTGGCAGGGCCTCCCCACCCTTATGGGGAAGAATTTCTTCCCAACAGTGAATCAAAATCCACCCTCCTTCGGTTCAAAGCCATTACCCCTTGGATAGTTCTCTTTTAGAGAATATTTTACACTGGGGCTTGCACCGTGATCACCAGACTTAGTCTATTAAAGAATGGAGGAATGACTTGACAGGCTATGAAAGACGAAACCTTTCTCTATTGCAGCTCTATTGTTCAGTTTTGCAATTTACAGATCACAGTAGTAGAAAAGGTAATTCTATTCAAGCACAAAGAAATGTGTTAAATTGTCTGAAAAAAAATATTAAGCATTCTACAGAGAAAGAGAAAGAGGCGTCTGCTTGTCTTCTGAAATGGTACCTGCTTTTGAAATAGCCACAGAGGAATATTAAGTGAATCAATATTACCACTACATTTATCTGAAAGAGTGGGGACAGCCAGGGTCATAATTATTACCCCTGATGTGTTGCTAATACACGAAAAACAGCAAAAGAAAAATGTTGATTGATTGCTATGAATTTCTGGCAGCTGTAGCTTTTGAAGCATGAAATACATTAGCATTGTATTCTAATGTCTTTGGTAATTTTTCAGAACTGATGCTTGTCTTCTGAGCAAGGCATATTATTTATTTACAAAGAAGTCACTGGCTGTAAAAAATTAAACATGTAGGAAATAAGCTGACCTCCATTTTTTTTCCGCAAAATGACATTTCTTTGAAGGACAAAGGAAGAAATAACTTACACTGTTAGTGAACGATACAGGTCTAATTTCATGTTCATTGTCCAAATACCTTTGCCCTTTACAGGTTATTAACTGTAACAAGCTCCTGGGTGAATTTATTGCATCATTACACAGCTACTATAGAATATTTCTAGTAGAAAAACCTACAGTGAAATAGCAGCTCTGTTAAAAGGAACATTTTTGAAATACAATGCCTGGTTTGTAAGAGTCATTAAAAGAGTTTCTTCAGACCAAGTCTTCAGATGTACCACAAAGGTTCTCAAATGCTATAGCTTTAACTGTGCTTACACATTTATGTCTTAATATTTTCTTTCTTTCCCCTGTCCTTCTCTGTGTATAACTGATCACTGAAGAAAGTAAACCAAATTATTTTATTCTTCTCCAGTGATTTAATGTTTGTTTCTGCTTGAATACAGAGATAATACTGGATATAAGATGTCTAATAGAAACACTATTACAGGGACTTTAGTCTTCAGAGCTGAACTGATGGTGCTGTTCAAAAATTTCCGCAAGCATCTCAAAAAAAGGAAAAAGAACTATAAGGGAAGCATGACAGAACCACATAACCAGCAAGAGCAGCTGCTGCAGTAATTGTTATTCCTTAATCAACAAAGATATCAACAAATAGCAGCAACTCCAGTTCCTTACACTCAGGGTTAACTGCAGTGGTATAAATTTCGAATCAGCAGAAGAATGTCCAGTTACAAAGATTGTTTTTACATTGATGAGGACCCTGCTTTTATTTCTAACATTTGCAATACAAATAAATACACAATTAGTGCAACAGAACTTTTGAATTACAGATCAATACAAATTTGATCCCAGTACAAAACTCACAATGTCTCAGTGAAGTTGTTTCCCTTATTGGCACTCACCCACGTAGAGCACCTGTTGGCCCTTATGGTATTGCTGACTAATATTTGCATTCACATCATAGGTGATGCAGGTTCTTACACAGCCATTGTTCCTGGTCTTTTCCCTGCCAAAACTCAGAACTATCTGACATGAAATTAATGGTGTTTTTAACTGCTCAGCCCAGGTATCCCTCTAGTTGGATTGCTTGCCAGTTCTGTCTGCAAGAAGGGAAAACGCTTGTAGACCCTCATTGTCTGCCCATAGTTCTTCCACTATTGATAAAAGGATGGACAACTCCCACAATTTATGGTGAGGAAATCTGTACGGCTCAGCTGTTTTTGGGAAGAAAACAAAATGCTTGTGCAAGGCATTCACATAAATCCTGCATAGGCAGGCAAAGGCAGAACTGGTGATAGCACTGCTCCAAAGGACACAGCTTCTCTGTGTGTTTGCCAGTACAGAGACCCTGTTAACACTCAGGTCTGGAAAACCATCACCACAGCAAAGACATGTCCATGAGGGCATAAAAAATATAACTTAGCTGCAGTAACAAGGCAGTGGCTCCAGCTACCACATCCGTCAGAAAAACTGCCATTCTTCAAGCTCATCTTTAAGGGCTCTGGAGGGGCAGTGCCAAAGCCAGATCTCTCAGATGTGCCTCTTGAATCCCTGCTCTGTAATCAGCAAAGATTGATTTGCAGCTTATGAGGTCTCTCATGCTGGCACAATAAAGCACAACAGCACTCATCTGAACATGACTAATTCACATGCCTCCACCTCAGCACCCACTTACAGAGGAATAAGAGAGACCGTGGGGTGGGATCCAGAGTGTGGATCAAATTCATGAACTCATATCAATATATTTGAACCTTGTTGGTACATTCTGAATCTTGTCTAAACATAAGAGATTGGACTGTGAGGCTAAACAGACATGTACAAAAGAGACAGGAAAATGTTAATGCAAAATAGGCTTATTTCAAAGGAAGAAACATACATTTTGGCTTGTAGCACAGATGCAGGATAGCTAACATTAAGTTCATGCTTTTTTTTCTGTTTCTTCTAAAGTCCTGCATGCACATCACCTGTGCTGCCTCTCTCTTCAGGAAACCAGATATGTACGTAGGTAAAACAAATTCTATAAATTCAATGCTAAAAGCTAAAATTGCTAACTTCATTATAACCTCTATTAGCTTCACGACTATGCATTGGGAGAGGAGAATCAAGACAATTCATATCATATTGTGATTTTCCTTCCAGCCTGACTAAGGCATTGCTCAGCCAGGATAGCTCCCTTACAATGGGAAAGCTTGGTGTCATGGCATGACATCAGAACAAGGAGGGCACTCAGCAGCTGACACTGGCACACTGTGACTCCTGGAACAGCACTTTCCCAGCCTCATCATGCCTTGAAAATATTTCAGTAGACACTGAAAATCCCCACCATAGCAGGACACAGAGCAGCAAAGCTCGACATGTACAGTCTGGAGAAAGGAAACCACACACACTGCAATAGGGTTGTTCTGAGGCCTGTCAAATACCTTCCTGCTGACACTAATGAGGATTTGCAGGTATTTGCCTTCAGCACAGTCCCAGCCAGAGCCCCACAGGAAGCCAGGGCTGGTATCTATTTCTGCTCCTTCAGAAGTTGCAAAAGTCAAACCACATACCCAACCTGTGAACAAGATTTTACCTTCCACAGCCTCAAGGACCTTTAAACAAATTAAGCCAGCTGTTAGGAAGATAATTTGTACTTAAAAGTCTATAAGAAACAGTAGGAAATCACAAAGAACAGCTCTCATTTTCTACTAGACTCCTTCCTTGCCCTCTTCAGAGGCCAGATTGGAAAAAGCTTCACACTCAAATCTCATCCTACCCTGGTTATTCCTGAGCACGCTGGGAAAACCCTCTGGGATTAGGAAGGGCTTGCAGGATTTAGACAGATTTGAAGCTGCCCTTGGTGCCCTGGTAGTGCTACAGAATAATGTTCAGGAATTTTAATTCACAGCTTCTTGAAGTATTCAGGTGTTAATGACAAAACAAAACACAAGGTACCAAACAGGGCTCACCTGACTTTTCATACTGACTTCAAGAGGAGGAATAGAGTTCCATAAACAGTCCCATATTCCCCTGTTCTGATGTTCATGGGAAAACATGTCTAAAATGACCCATGCAGGATCACAAGGTTTATGACAGTTTAAGCCAGAATGATCAGTTAAAGAATTGAAAATTTATGAAGTCAGCCTCCTCCAGACACTGACCCCCCTATTTCAATATCAGCAGTAGACCCTTTAGATACAAACAGCCTAAAGCAAAAATTATATTTAGCTTTTAATCAGAAGATATTTTTGTCATTTCAGGCTGCAAAAGTACAGTAGAAATAAAAGCATCATGTGTAGGGTTTTATTCTGCTGTTGTTTTGTGGTGGTTTTGTTTTGGCTTTTTAATGCTTAGTTGTTGTTGATTTTTTTAAATAATAAAAAAAGTTATAATTTCCAAGAAAGGTTTGATGCTTATTTCATTTGCTCTAATTTTACAACTCTGTAATGCCTCAAGGCATATCTACAATCTGCAAATTGTTCTGTAAGTGTGGAATTACTTTACCAAAGACAGCAAACTGTAATTTACATCAGTGTAACTAAGAGCAAGGTATATCTGCTAGTTTTTAATGGCCTATCAGGCTTATTCTAAACGCTATTAAAATGACAAAGTAAAATAAACCAAAATGAAATGGAGAATTCTTCCATCTCCATCTGCACATTACAAGCAGATATTCCATAAAATATATTTATCAGCACTGTGACCAGCTATAAAACGTCGTCAGTGCAGGATGTTTATGTACTGTAGCATAGCAAAATTGTCCCCCTGTTAACTCTAAATCAGCTTCTGAACAGGTATTGGTGCTCCTTCATCTGCAGGCTTGCTCGAAGGAAAATGTCATTTATGATGTCTGGAATATCATTTTTGCTATGAAGGATGTCACAGTTGAATTGCTACCTCTCATAAAGGTAAAAATTGCTGGATTTGGTATTAATAAATCTTAGAGACAGATCACAGCATTATTTACCTTTTACTTTTTAAAAAAAGGTTAAATTTTAAGTGAACAGCTCAAAACCTGTAAACTTCAGTTTGATTAATTTAGTGTGTCATCTGCATAGTGCAGCTATAGGAATTCATGCTGCTACCTCATCAGATCTCATAAACAAGAGAGTGCCAGAACTTGTCACCAGCAGTGTGTGTTCACCACAGAGTCTGGGTGCCTGTCAACTACATCCAAACATCTGAATTAGCTTAGGCCAAATGCAGGTATAAAGCAAAAGCATAACCTGTGCCACTGCCTCATCATTATTTCCTAACTCAGCAAAAGTTTAGGATACATCCAATACTCATCAGATGGGAAAAGTACATTATAGGGTTCACTCCCTTCTTCTCCAAAGAAAAAACTAAAATAACAGTGATCAAATGAAACTCCTCTACATAACAAAATACTCTTTGTGATTCTGAACTGGTTTTTGGCAGCACTGTGTTTTCTCTGGCATTCTCCACACTCTCATTGGGAAAACTAAAATTCAGCAGTAAAGGAAGCAATCTGTGCAATACAGTTGCATAAACACCAGCTCCACAAAACTAACAAGTTAAAATGCTCTTTAATGCCACACTGACAACAGAAAAACTTCCAGCAGCAGATCCAGATGCAAGTTGATGCCTCAGTTTGCACAGTACATTGAACCCTTGAGGCTTTGCATCAATAATTATTTGGGAAAAAGAGTGAAGTTTTTTAATTGAATAATTTTTTCCCTTTATTTTGCATCAATATGAACTAGCAATTGTAAAAAAAAATATTTTAACTATCATAACTATATCAAAACAGTAACAGAGCCTTAATTCTTTAAACTCTTGGCTTTTTCAGTGATATCACCCTTCTCTTTCCTTCCCAAAGCCTTTGTTATGTATTTATAAATAAACACCACAAAGCCTTGCATCACAGTTGCACAAGACAGATCTATTTTAGCTAAGAGGACAAGCTCTGACACAAAACTGCATGAACTAAGAGTAACAGGGTTGGTAGGTTTAGCAAACCTAGGTTTTTTTAAGGAAGCTAAACTAAGGTGGAGCTCTGAATTTTCAAAGCCTTTCATCACTTTATCACCTTAGGTAAGAGCAGATACATGGCCACTACTGCTCCCATTATAGACTCGAGACACAGTCCTGGGGTAATAGCAATAGTTTATAAAAAGTGAGCCTCCAGCACTTCAAAAAAAACCAAAACCAAACAACTTAAAACCCGCCAAAAACCCTAATCAAACAAACAAAATATTCAGGGTATAGATACCAAAGACATGTACTTCAGAGCAACCATAATTACATTTTTTAAAATTTTCTTTGACTGACCAAGTGAAATGTCTTTTCTAGTTGAGCAGAGCTTTTTACTCTGCTTTAAAGAAATTGCTTAATTTCTTTTTCAGTCTCACAAAGCAATCAGAAGGAACCAGTGTAGCGTTTTTTACTAAATTAAGAAGATAATTTCCCAACTTTTTAGCATAGGAAATAGCATTTCTCTGAACTGAAAACTTCTCCAGGACAATGGCAGTAAGTATTCACATCCCTCCTCCAGCAGGGGGTTCTGGAGGCTCATTTCCCACCAAGAGGCTTTTCCTGCTGGCCCCAGGTGCTTTGAGGGACGAGGATGTCCCTGCTAAAGCCGCACTTGTTCCAGAGGGGCACAAGGGAAAGCGTGGCACGTTCCCTATCAGCCTGCACAGTGCTCCCCATGCCTTTCCTTCTGTCCTGATTAAAATTTTATGTGACCTTTTCACAGCAAACACCATTCACTACGCCCAAGCAGGCAGAAATAACCAGCTGGTGTTTCAAGCCATGATCTTCTCCCAGGCGTCTGACGAGGAGCGCTCCCAGCTCTACACCAGCATTTCAGCCAGCAGGATCTTACCAAAAGGAAGCGTGGATGTTGCCTTTTCCCCTTCACTTTTTATGTCCACCTCAAGTAAATTTCAGATCACTCTGCCTTTTCTGGTCTCTTGGATTTTTCAAGTGCTAATGGACTTTGCTTGGCCTGCAGGAGATTCCCTGTGAATGTCTCAGGTTCACCTCAAAGGCCTCTTGGCTGACAGCCCCTTAGCAAATGAAGCCAGAACAGTTCACAGTGTCACCAAATTGATTGTACCAGATGTGACACAGCACAAAATGAGCATTGCAAGGTTGTACCAACCAATTAGACAGTTATTATAAATTTTTTTTTTAAAAAATCTTCCTCTGCTTACAGAGGTGTATCATATTCTCTTCTGTAACTAATGAATGGACTGTCATAATCGACTATTTTATAACGAAGGAATTATTTTAATTTAGTAGCCATTCACAGGCAGACTGGTGCCTCAGTTCTAGCTTGAATATGGTTTATTTTTTAATAAATTAATTAAAGTTAAGATAAAAATGCTTATTTTGAGAACAGGAAGAATTACATAGGGAAAAAGAGAGCTGGATGTTGTTCAAAATGCTCAAGTAAATCTTGATGTTAGCAGACTGAAAGCAATTACATTGTCAAGGTCTGTCACAAGTGTTTGTGCTGGAAAAACTACTTTGTTTCTTATTTTCATTTGGAAAACTCTCATCTGTCACATTTTCTGTCTTTCTTTTCTTACAAGTACTCATAAACTATGAGCTGTGATGCAGCTTAGACCTTCAGCACTCGCAGCACTCTCCTGTGACCTTTTCAGTCACACCATTACACTGATGAATTAATCCAGAGCACAACAATGCAAAGGGAAGTATTGAGGCAGGAATATAAGGTCAGAAAAATAATTGGCATGCAAAGTGTTACATTTATCACTTGGATTATTGAATCTGGTGTCAGGATCTTCAGACTTGCAAAGCACTGAATTACATAACTGACTTATGTCCACATATACAAAAATGACCATTGTTTGGGAGAGGTTTGATTAAGAAACACCCATTACCCGCAGTGTCGGTCCAGTGCCAAAATGCTTTATACTCATTCCAGATCAGAATCAAATATTCAGAAATGAGCTGGTCTAGGATTCCCTAGCTCCATCCACAACCAGCAACGAGGCTAGAATGTTTCAACAGCAACAAAATATCCAGCAATATGTTCAAATAGATTTTAAGATAGCTTAATTAATAAATAAAACTCGTTGTGAAGAATGAAAATTTGCTTCCTATTTATTCTAGGCCCTGGAAGGTCTGGTGGCTCTAAGCCTTTGCTGTACTTCAACAGCATATTCAGTGTGCCCACAATTTCTCAGGCAAAGCAAAATATGCAGCTCTCCAAAGATTTCTTATGAGGTGTATCATAAGTCAGTAGCATTTACTTAACTAGCACATTTTCAGGAATGTTGAGCTCATGATCTCCGTGATTAATAGCAATATGCTTACAAAATACAAAGAAAGGAAATTAACTGCTCTGTCCCTGAAGAATCACTGGCTTTACCAGATAATTAAGAAGTTCTGCATTTTTAGCTTATGATTAGCTGCAATCAAAAAGATGATCTTTATTATGCTGCTTTTTTTCCCCATCAAGACTTCTGCAATAGATAATGAAGACTGCAAAGGAAAGAGCAGAGCAATCTAAGGAAATGAGTACAAACAATGCAACAAAGCACGGTGACACCCTTGCCTATTCCAGAAAGAAAGTTTAAATATTTTAGCATTCTGTTAATTACTTTCAACTGCACACAGAACTCTTAGCAAAGACTGTACTTCAAAATCAATCCTCCAGGAATTAATTTTCTGGCATATTTTCTAATCCACATGAAATCTAAAGGGAAGAGTTGATTGGGAGATGAGGTACAAATGGAAATGAGGTCAATAAAACAAACTTGGAACATAAAATAGTGTATGAAAGATTTCTATTTGGACTGTACACACTGTGTAGCAATTCTATGAAATGCTTAGATCTCTGCATTTTTCCTCTTCCAGAGAACATCCTTCACTTCCAGATTTCAGCAGTTCAGGTTGTTGAAGGTTAGTTCTTTTCCAAAAGCTATTGCTGCAAAATGCAGCTCACAGAGTGCAATAAGGAATAAGCCTTTGTTATTGTTAATGTGTTTCTTGCCTCAGGGAGCACACTTAAAATTCTTAGTTCTCAAGCAGTACTTAAAATGGTGACAAAAAGACATTTCAATTGTTTTCAAGACTGGAACATAAGATTTTAGAATCTCTAAATGTAACATCTCTGTTGCTGGAGGTATGCATTATTTAACCAGAACAATAGTTCTCATTAAAACTTAACTTAATTTTTCAGCTTTCTCAAAACATCTGCTGCTCATGGGATCTGGTTTTATAATTATAATAAACAAAATTTCTCTAGTGATGTTCCTTTAGTTGCAAAAACAAGAGGTTTCTAGGACTTCTTCCTAGCTTTGATAAACTAAACCTTATTGCAACAGAAATAATTAGTAGATATTTGTTGTTGTTATTTTAAATCTGTTACTTTAAAAGTTGATGCCACAGCTCTTAACTTAGTTACCTTAATGTTATAATTTGGCACAAAACCCTGGCAATCATGTCTTTACAGAAGTTTAATGAAAGCAACTTCTTTTCTGAGTCATATTTTGAAATTAATACATGACAAGTCACAAGCAAAGAGCACAACTTGGAGGCTCTTTCTGTTTGGCCTCTCTCTCCTCCCACCAGGATCAGCCACCTCCCAAGACAACTGAAACAAAAAGGTAAGGTGGACATGGGGTTATCGCTCTATTTAGTCATTGCCAAGTCATTATCTCCTTCCAGTAAAATCTCTGTTAGCAAAGCTGAACTGAAACCTCTCAAGTCTTTGGACCCTCCCCAAGGTCTGAAGGAGGTGAAACACTGCATGAAGAAATGCACAGAAGTTGTTTCGGGTCCAGAAGCATCACAGGGGGAGTCGAGGTGGGGAGTCATGGAGAGCTGAGAGAGAACAGCACCTGACTTTGGTACCTCAGTAGCTTGGTACTGCCTATTTCTCTGCCTGAAGGCCTCCTGCTCCACATGGATTTCATAATTTGAAGATTTTTAATCCTTTGTTACTTGTCTCTACTGTATGTGTTGAGGCAAGTGAACAGACACTTTAAACTTGCCTGGTCTGCTGAGTGTAAATAGAGTTGTAATATATCACATTTAAAACCTTCAGTATATATCATTTTTTTTAGGTTTTTTTTGTTTGTTTGTTTGGGTTTTTGGGTTTTTTTTTTTTTTTTTGCTTGGTTTAGATTTTAAGTTATTTATATGAAGAAGTTTAAACCACTTGGAAGTTAAGCCAGGGTTTGTTCTCCTGTCCCCAAACACAGAAGTCTGTCTTCTCCAGCAGCAGTCACAAATTTCCTCAGGACTCTCCATGCAGAGTTATCAGAAAGCTGCTATTACCTGTGCAAACATGAAACCTGCTGCTGCCCTGTCAGCAGAGGCCATCAGGAGTCCAGGGACTGCCACTGCACAAGGGAGAGTCCTCTCCCAGCCACTGCTGCCAGTCATGCACACCCTGCCTTCAGCAGCACCTCTGGCCAGCACTGAGAGAAGATTAATGGACAACCATCCCCTCATGCAAGCCAATCCATTAAAGATAAGGATTGTGTTTATTATTTTTCCATTTACTGAAAAGCTGAGTAACTGGTAAATTATGTTTGTACCAAATTGTTATTAACAGTTGAAAACTACTGTTTGGGTTTTTTTCTTTAACAGCTCAAACCAATATTAAAGATAAAAACAGAATAAAAATGGTTATGTATTCTTTCACATCCAAGTGAAGAAAATTATTTTGCACAGCAAGTATTGAGATCAATTAAAATCCTTTACTTCAGATATAATTAACAAGCCTCACAAGCATAAAGTGATTTAATTTCCTGTATCAAACCAAATGCTATTTTCTGTCAGTAAATGACTATTCTCTTACAGCACTACACATTAATAATTCATCATTGCTGTATATTCAAACAGATGGGACTCAATGAAAACTTCTAATGAAAACAGAATTAACTCACATCCAGCATGTAGGATCTTTAAAGGAATAGCATTTTCTTTAATGTTAAGGGTTTTCATTTCACTATTTCCTAATTTGAGTTAAATTGTTACATTACCAAAATAAAACAGTCCTTACACTGGGTGAAAAACATAAAAAGCAATCTAATACAGTTGTAAAAAATAAAAACAAATAAACCCAAGACCTACTCCTTCAATAAATAACCACAAAATAACTTTATGATAGTTTATGCTTACTAATATTTATTCCCATATTTGATTTAACTTTCATGAGGTTCAATTAGCCTGACAAGTGACACACACACTCTAGGATTTCACTCTCTGGCATGGGAGAGTAGGAAATGAGCACATAAAGCTCCCACACCCACATGATTCAGATCTCAGTCACTCATCACCCTGCAGTGCAGAACAAGGCTGTGAGACCAAAGTTACTGCAGCTCACTCTCTGCCAGAGAGAAGAGCCTTCATCCTTCCCACCACTTCCTTTTTTAGTTCCCCATTTCCTTTTAAGATCTCAAAGGAGAGAAATAAAATGGGGGGAGAGTGTGTCCGTGTGTGTGTGTGTGTGTGTGTGTGTGATTACTCCATTACAGTAAGGCTAAAATGAGAGTGAGAAAGAAGGAATTTGTTGCCTGATCTTAGGTATACTGAAGTCAAGAATAAGTAATTGACCATAAATGTTTTCATTTCAAAGCTCCCCATATAAGCAGCACTACTGGAGTCTAATACTGTAATTTTAAACTTTTACTTGGAAAATCTTAGAAGACCTGCCAATGTAAGCAGCAAATAAGCGTAAAAATTCTAAAACAAACAAAAACTAAATCTGTAGCATGTCTATATTAACAATCCCATTGTGATTAAAGCCCCCTCCTTTATTTTTACAAGAGAAATTCACCACAATGACACAACATGACATGGAAACACTTTTTTCTCTCCTGAACATTTTGCCATTGTAGCTGGCACCATTTGTTCTTATTAAGCACATGGATACAGAGAATGAATTCTGCTGTTGTTTTCTGTGTGTTTGCACGACTGAGGGGTTGATGCTGAAGAGTGCTGAATAAACTGACTGCTCCAAGGACACCCTCAGCTCTAAATGCATGCACAGCCACAGTCAGGATTAAAGGAATTTCCCATGTAAATGGTTGCATGCACATTGTGATCCCTTGCTGGCTAGACAGCACACATTAAGTACATTATTAGAGCAAGTACATAAGGCAGAGAATCTCGTTTATGCAAATGGGATGAAAATATCACAATAGGATCCCCTTTTTCCCTGAGGAGTCAACAGAGATACCACTAGTAAAAATATTCATGTTTTTCTCCATTACCTAGGATGCCTGCATTATACATTTTCATTTTGCATCAATTTCTTAAACTGCAAAAAGAAAAAAAAAAACCAAAAATTTAAGGTAAATACTCTGCATTTGCACCAGACCAAAGAGCAATTATTTGTTCACATCTCCATTACACCTTACTTTGAAAGGGCAAGTTTTAGAACTCTAAAGGAAAATAGGTGAAATAAGTTATTTGAAACTGAGGGGAAAGGAGTGAAGAAGGAATAAATAGAGCTTTTAAGGACATGCTGAAAGTGCCAGCTGATATCACACAGCATTGTCTTTAAATAAAATTCACACCGAATGCCAAAAAGTTACCTAATTTCTGTGTGGTTCTTGACATGTGCTATAACTCAAAAGTTTATTGTATTGCACTATGAGAATGAAGTGACCTAAGAAACTACAAAAGCACATTATAAATGCACTTTTAGTTAGTTAGGAAGTATTTTTGATACAAAATCCACATCTTTCCTTTTAGATTTTTCTATATAGCATAACAATGCACGTATTGGAGTTTGGCAACATGGCCCCAGAATTCCCTGATTGCTACTCTAGAAATATGCCTCAAAGGTTTGAATATCCCATCTTAAATAAATGCCTGGTTCTTTGCTTTGAAAAATATGATACTCAATCTGTGCTTTTAAAGAAAAGGCTGTAGAGAATGTCTTGATGTAAGTCTTCTGGATAAATTTTTCCTCTTCTAACAAGATTACCCATGTGAATTTTTCTGACAGGCACCAGAAACTGCAAATAACTCCCTTTACATCACTCCATCATAATGCAACCTCAGAAAGAACAATAAATTAAAAAATCTGTTGCCAAAAATTGAGTTGTTTGTTTCTCAGCTCTCCCAGATGGAAAACACTTTTGTTAAATCATTGCAAGTGAAATTAGGCAGCTTGTTAGTAAAGCCTAATCATTCATTAGCATTTTAAATTCCTGCAAAGGGACAAAATACTTGAGTATCTGACTGCCTGAATATTAACAGATAATGGTTTCTGTTTTTATGTAAATACCTAGAATCTGTACCAGAAGTTAAAGAACACTGGGTAAAATTTTTGCTTTTTCAAAAATTCTTAGAGCTCACAATGTTCTCTTTATCATTATTCTTTCCCCTCATTCTTTTCATTATTTCCACATCATACCTATCTTATAACTCCGCCCAAAGCAAGGTCTTTTTGCTTTCCTTTGACATAGTCTCAGTATTGGCTATAAATGAATATATTTCTTCCAAAATACTGATCCAAAATGGACAGATTTAGCTGGATTTGTACTACAGAGACTCAGCACATCAGTTCAACATTACACTACAAATACATACAAAAAGACACATGGAGAGGACACAATTATGGATGAAGGTATCAAGTCTTTATTAATAAAGTGTAAGAACCTGTTGTTCTGATCTAATAGCAGGAAATAAATGAGATTCAATCACCTGAATCTAATACTAGATTTCATCTGGTTAAATGAAAAACCCCAGCACAAGTGGTTAAGCATCCTAATAGATAATCTAAGGAAGAAGACTCAATAACAAGTCTGTTCTCTGTGCAACTCTTACAAAGACTTAGGCAAAATCTGATAAAACAGAAAGATTCTGAATGACTCTCCTAGAATTTGACATCTTTGCCAGATCTTCTAAATTACAGGTTTCAGTGACTTCAGCATCTGACACCTGAGGACAAGCTATGCACTTATTTTATATTATTCTCCACTTTATGCTGCTCACTGAGGAAGGAGAAAAGCTTTCAGCATCACAGCCATGTGTGGTTTTTGCTGATGGGGTACAGGCCAATCTGCTGTTACCAAGTCAATTATGGGCTATTTTTGCTGCTTTTACTGTGGGAAAGGGTGTCCTACAACAGACAGACAAAACACATCTCCAACCATTCCAGGCCTGTGAGGCAGGAACTGTCAGACAGAGCCTTTTGTCCTGTCTCCACTGCACCATTAAGTTTTAGGGGAATTGCTGGTTACTGTGCAGTCTCTAAATGTACCCGAAGTCGATCACTAAAGGCTACAGCTTCCACAAATTGACTGAGATTTCTAAGAGTGAAAGTGCAAATTGCAAGGAATTTTTTTAAAAAATCAAACAACAGCATTCACGTTTCAATCCTAATTGAAATAAATATAACTCCTTCTTTCCTTCAACTTCCTAACTTCTCAGGCTTTTGCTTGTAGCTTTTAAGATAAGTATGTTTTAAAAAATATATCACAGCAACAGCATAAACTGGTATCACATTGCTAGCAGTCTCCTGGAAGTATGAAATTGCAGCAAAATGTATAGAAAATAACACCACATATCACCTTCCTGCTCTGTGAGCAATCTTCATTTCAAGAGCATTTTCAAAGCACCAACACCACGGTGCTAAGTTCTAATAGCCCGAGCAGACAGACTCCCACCACGCTAATTAACTCACCTAGGGGGTTCTAGTACAGCCCACATGCACAATTTTAAAGCTTTTCTCTTCCCTCCTACTCTTTTGTCTAATATTTTTCACTATAATCACACTCAGGAAGAAAATTATAAAGCCAAGAATGACAAGTGTGTCTTGCCTCAGCTAAAACTATGCAGAAATAATAAAAGGCGAGATTGAGAGGCATAGATATAGAAAGGCTTTCACCCTTCTAGCAGCAGAAATATAAGTTAAACTGTTGAAGGCCATTTGATGAGGAAAATGCATGCTTTCTGTTTTTCTGGGTGAGAGTTCCAAGGATTTCCACAGCTCATTTGCTGCAGAGATCAAATCCAACCCATGAAATTTCCTCCAAACCTACAGCCTTTTTACAGCAGCCATACACCACAGTCATCTCCCTCCTACCCATCTGCAGAAGACTAATCACCCCAGGGTGCAGCTTAATATAAATGGCTGTAACAAGGACTTTGCACAGCAATAGCAATAAAAGCCATCCCCGAAGTGCCCACGACAAAGCCTGTGCTCAGATTTCCCTGTGGAAGCTCTTTAAGTCAGGCTTAAGTACCCATTGCTCATAGTTCATTTCCAGTCTCTGCTTCCCAACAGACAGCTGTTCAAAATGCAATGTGCTGGTTGCCTCCTCACTTTAGCATACAAGGATGTGGAAGTGGCTAACTTCATAAACTAGGCAGGGTATAACCCAGAAATGTACATTAATCTGCTAATTGGCCTTCTGGAGCGGATCAGAAGGCACAGCAGAGGCCTTTAAGTTTTCAGGTATTATTTTTCCATTTTCTGAATGTAAGAGGAAGAACCCCATACAAATTCTCTGGTAACAAGAAACCCTAACTGCAGCAAAATCTTGATTTGAAAAGTTAAATAAGCCTTAGAGGAATAATCCAAAACCCATAGCTAAAGAGCTGCTTTCATTCCCCCCGCCCCCCGCTTTTTTTTTCTGCTTTCCTGCAACAAATACAACACAACTGCACAAATTCAAATGATCAGAATTCATCACTCTAGAGAGAATAAATTTTTAAAAACAAAATCTCTCTTACCTCTGAGAAGCATTTCCTTTTGACTGCATTGGGTTTCCTCCAGATGAAGGGGCAACTGGCAGGTCTTTGCTGATAGATACCAGCTACAGATCATGTGAATCAGCACAGGCAAATCTCAGATTTTCAGCTTTCTGGAGCATCACAGAGTAACAGAACTATTGCACAACATCTGGAAAGTGAATTGGAAAATAATTCAAGATTAATAACTTTCATATCTTGTTTTAGTGTTTCAGGGAAAATTGCCAACAGTGGAATGACACTAATTATTACATAATCAACATTAGTCAGTGAGCCTAATTTGTGTGAAAGAAAGTGGGGCTGAAGGCAAAAGGAGGCAGTTTCAGTCAACCTCTAAATATGAACTTCAGGGAGCAGCTCATGCAAAAGCATTTGCCTTCCAGAATGCCAAGAGCCATCTCTCCTCTCTTTTATAACTCAAGTCCTGCAGATCACTCTAGGCTGGCTGGAAAAAGGCAAATAAAGAAAAGTTCAAAATCACAAACTTGATTATAGGATTTTAAATAAAATGTAGAGACCAAGATGGCAGTGAAAACAGTGCATCCTGTTCAAACACATTTTTCTCCTAATATAGAAAAAAATTGCTTTGAGATATTTTATTACCACTTATTTCCACTTATTAAGTATAGCATTTAGTGAGTTAATACTATTGCTAAAGTTCTGTAGATCAAAATGAAGCTCATTAGCATGAATCCATTTTCACTGTGTGTGAAAGAGCATGAACTCTCATAAATCATTCATAAAGGACACCTCTACATCTCTTCCCACAACTCCTTAGTATTATTTAGGTCTTTTCCAGATGTAAGAATATACTGGAGTGAAAGTCTCTGCTCATTAAGCATCTCAGTTCAGTTTCCAGCTAAGCTGATCAATTACATTAGGGACCAAACACTCTGAAATTATACAAATCTTTTCTTCTACTTAAATTGCAAAAACAAAAAAAACAAAAAAAAAAAACAAACAAACAAACAAACAAAAAAAAAAACCCACCCGAAATAAAACGTATCCTTGGCTCTGCATGTGCACATAGAGACACAGAGCTTTCTTTATTTTAGTAGAACTTTTCTCAGAGTAATTTTACATTCAAATTAATAAGAAAGTAGAAGAAACAAACCAATGCAGACGGACTTGAAGGTAAATTAAAGCAAAATAAATTGATTATTAGAATGGTTTTCCTGTTTATGATTACAAAATTAAATTGGTCACAAAAATCTCAAGAACACCAAAATATAATTGAACTGAGTAATAAATTTAGATAGTATATAAAATATAAAAAAATCACAGACTTTAAGGTGGCAAAATATTGAAAACCCAAAAATAAACTCGCCTATAGTCAGAGGGACTCAGTTCTCAAAGAAAATTAACTAAGATATTGCTATTTTCCTGCAATTTTAATAAATTTCTGCATTTATTTTGCTGAACAACTACATTTCATTAATGCAACATAAGTAGAACTGGAAACTAAACTTTTTTTATCAGAAAAAACATTAACTCAATTCTTTCCTTGGACTTTCAAAATTTCCAGTTTTACCTGTGAATATTTTTTATTTAAGTAAAATTAGAGTCCTTATTTATGTTGCTATTCAAAGAATTCTTATTGTATCTGATTAAATCACATCAGCACATAATATTATATCACGTTCTTATCAGGATTCTACATTTTTAAAGGAAGAGATGGTTAAAAAAGTGAAACTAAGAAGGCAAAGAAATTCAGTGTATTTTCTTCTCCATATCCAGTTTCAATAACAGAATTACTGTCCAGCTGGAGCAACTTTATGACTCAATACATTTCAAAACCACTTTCAGAGCACAGAAAAATAGTCTTATAAAAATAATTCATCCTCGAGTTTAATTTCACATCTAGAACATAATGGAATATTTAATACTTGTCAAATCAACTCTGCAAAGTTACCTTACACTGTTCAAATGTGGGTAAACAGGAAACAAGGGCATATTTGCCCATGAGATGGCACAAGACTATCTGTATATATATGTTTACATCCTACTTAAATAAGTCATAAAAGCTCGCAAAATCCCCCAAAGCTACAAACAAAATCCCCCCAAAGCTACAAACAAAACCCCCAGCCATGGTTTATTTGCTCCACTCTGAGCTGCTCCTTGAGCAGCTGACATAAGGAGCCATTCTGCTCCTGCTCCCAGGACACAGCAGGACTGTGCAGCCTGAAAGAGCAGCACATCCAACTGTGGCACCCAAGAGACTTAACCCATTTTGATCAAATCAAGTTTACTGATATCAGCTGAACTTATATTTGAAAAAAAGGAATCATTTTAGTGCCTTAACAAGCATTAAATCAGCCTACTAGAAAGTAATCCTCCATCCCATAAGCAAACAATATAATTCAAAATGTAAAAGACGTGAGTCATAGTAATTCAACTTTAAGATTCTGTAATTCTTCTCCAGACAAGCTTGTTTCCTCAAGAGAACAAGTGCCCTGAAATCCTGGCACAGTGGAGCACTTCAGCTAGCAATGAATCCTCAGAATAATATTAAAACCAAGCACATCACACAAATCTGAGATATACACAAATACATAATTTTATATATGCATAAATTCAACAGGAGTCCTCTTTTCATTTTTTGGTTAAATCAGACAGTATTTTCCCATTCACTTTTTTTTTTCTCTCTCTCTTCCTTCCTTCCTAGCTGAAGAACATTTAAACAGAGTCTGGCAGAGTTGCACCCCCAGAAAGACTCATTGTAGTAGGAGCACAAAGCATGTCAGTAGGACAGGCTGGGAATCAGAGCAATAATGTGCTTTTCTTCCATGGCTGGAGCCTTCATTTGGACAAGTGGTTGAGCAGGCTGACCACAATCCCCTCAGTCAGTCTGATTAGCTGGGATCCCACTTATTCCCACAATCCCCTTTAAAAGCCTCTGGACATTGCAAAATCGGTGCTTGGGGGATTGGGAACACTGGGTTTCTGTTTCAGAAAGGGTGAAAATGGTTGTTTTCAGAATGAAGTCATACTGATGTATAACTAGCTAGTAAAGATAACACCACCGACCTCTGCTCTGTTCAAGGGCTCATAAATAATTAAAACATAAAATCTTTGTAAGTGTCTGGTTAAACACAGGCATCTAAATCCCATTTAGGCACCCAGATAAGAAGCTTGACTTTAAAAGGCATCTGTTTACTACCTTAAACAGAGCTTTTCACTGACCACTCATTTACATGCATTTCCTTACCTTAAGAACTGTTTTCTTTTAGTTCAGTGATTTACAGGGGCACCTTTCTGTGCATTAAAGTGTTTATTCTTATTAGCAAAAATAAAAGGGGATTGCAAGTCACTGCTACTGCAACAGTGTATCAAAAAATCAGAACTGAGGAAAAACAAAACAAAAAAGTACACAGCTCCACAAGATCACTGGATACCTAAAACCACCTCCACAAACGGAATTTATCAAAAGGTCAGACTTAAAAAGCAGCAATTCATAAATACTAATTACCACCTTGCCAGTGATTGCATGATAACATTTACTGGTGCATAATTGAATAGCAAAAATTTAAAAAAACAGAGAGCGTGGGTAGATTTAATAATTAATTCCTCCCACACTAATCAGTTTCTGACAATTTCTTATAATAAGCACAATTCTATATTCTTGCTTCCTTTTTCTTTGTGAGTAACAAACTATGAGTCTTTCTAAAACTAAAGGGAGGGGGAATCACAGGCATTCCAAGGTCCTCACTGCACTCTAACTGAAGGTAAAATACACAGCTCACATTCAAACCACCTGCAGCAGATTGACTTGCAACTGGGCAATGATCATTGCTTTAAAAGTTCATCAGGAACAGAAGAGGAAGTGGAGGAAATAAAAGCACAAAGATGTTCAACCAAGCACGTGAGGGGGAACAGCAACACCGTCATTAATATTTCACTCTTCCATGAAGAAATGTTATAGTGACTTTTCCTGGTAATTCACAAAACCCTTTGAGATCTTTGGTTGAAGAATTCTTCTAAAGTGAGAAAGTAACATGGGAATGTTTGGTTTACTATTTTATGTATTTACTGAAAATAGGTTAGAGAACTGTATTTTAATGTCTATACCGTAATGACAACAATTAAGATTTACAGAATGGAAAAAAACAGCTAGGTACTGTTCAGGTTTACTGAAGCTCCCGTAATTTTTACAAATAGGCTAGTACATATTTCAAAATCTCTCTCCTATCCCCTGGAAACACATTATCTGTTCTGAATTTCTTCAGTCTTGCATTGCTATTTGAAAAGAAATAATGTACCAAAATACTCAGACTTAAGAATCTTAAATTTTGTGTACTTTGCTACAAAAATTTCTACCAGAATTTGAGTTAAAAATCACTGTTCCTTTGTCCAGCAGATAACCCCCAAAGATTTCACAGCCCAAATAAACCTTTCTCCTTTAGAATGCATGAAACATCATTTTAGTGAATATGGCAGACACAAGCAAAAGAGTATGTATATGCTGCCGATGAATAAGCAAAGTGTTTTCAAACTCAAATGGATGAGGGGGCCTATTTAATGTTGGGACTGCTTTCTGACAGTCTTAATTTACACATCAAAAGAGAAATACACTCCAAGATTTTGTCACCGTAATGGTTTTGCTATTACATTAACTAGCAATTACTACACAATGCCATGCAAGCTGACTAGGCTTTAAATGCCAAGTCCCAATTTTGAAACCTCCTCAGGCTGTTATTTCAACGTCTTCTACACTTTGAAGGGAGAAAATTGCAAAGGTTACAATTGCATGGATTAATAATGGCTAAAAATGCCTACAAACGCTGTTTTCTAGCCTCTGTGCAAGGAAGCAGAAAAATATCAGTTGTGGTTTACCCTTTCCTCTGTTCTACCCAGTATTTGGAATGTAAAGCACAGGGGTGGAAGCTGTAGATATGCTCTCTTCCTGTTCTCCCCCTGGGAGAGGCTGGGCTACTCTGGGACAACTAATTTTTGCATTTGATTACCTTTACAATAGCACATTGCACTGGATGAGTGCCTTTGGTTGTGTCAAGTGATAATGCATTTTCTTTTTTTTTTTTCCACTTTTGTCTCCCCCAGCTATGAGGTATTGCTGACCTAAACCCAGTGTCAATTTTTTCTGCGTTCCACAGTAACCACAATTACTAACTGGCCAACTGCAAATATTCAACTTTGATGTGCTGATTGTTTCCTGCAAATGTTCTGGCACAGCTGGATTCTCCTTCATATACTTTGATTTGTTCTTTTTATGTCCTGGTTCAGCTCTCCCACTGAACACCTCCAGAGCACTTAATTAATACATCACCAGGCAGACCCTCATCTGATACAAATCAGAGGTTCACTGTAATTTGCTTTAATAGAAATGTCTCTATTTAAGGAAATAAACAGAACATTTCTCTGTTAAGGAAAGCAATAAGCATTTGGGCATGGCTTTCTCTTCAATAGCATTTGATACCAGATGTCTTTCCTTGCAATCACCTCATTTTCTGTTCTGCAGTTGTTCGATGGGAAGCCAGTGTCACCTGCTAAGGTGCATAAGCCAAATTCTTCAATACAATAACAGAAGCCTCCTAAAATAGAGGCAGGCACTTACAGTTATGCAGCCAGGTCACACAGCTTTGTAATCATTCCTTCAAACAAAATCTCAAAGGGTTAACATTGATTTTGGAGGATGCATTTTCCAGGCTACTTGACGAAATCAAGTTGGCTTGTAGCAACATTGAAACAGAAAAGAGTAAAATAGATAATTAGTATAATTAATAATAACTGATGAAATAGAGAGTCAAGGACTTCATGTACTTCTTAGTTATTGCAGTTATTTATGATTCCCAACCAATATAATTTCCCATACAGTTTTTCTCCATAATCCCTTCGGTTTCCTCCCCCACTATTCCAGTATTGTTTCCTGAGATCCATCATGAGACAATAATGAGAAAATCATGAGAAAATCATGAGATTTTCCCTCCCATTTCACAATATAATAATTCCTGATCAACACTGAAGACCAAACCTAGAGCCACTGGGAAGAATGACTGGATCAGAGCCCTGGGTTTTGCAATAGTTCCTGTCAGGCAGGGCTGGGAGCACTGAGCACTTGCAAATGGCCCTTTAACTGTTCCCTGATGCTCCTCAAAAGGCCCCTTGATGCCTTCCCCACACTTCTTGTTGACATTAATATTCAAATTCAGTGTGCTGAAAACATGGCCTGTAAGGAGGTAAAGGTTTGAGCAGTTGAAACACATCCAACACAGTTCTCTGTCTGGAATAGGTTGTGGAAAGGAAACCAGGATAGCAAATAAACATGTTTCATACACAGACAACTGTGGGCCTGTGCTAAACTCACTGCACAAGGTGGTTTTAGTCTCCCTTTTTGAAAATCCCTGACAAAAGAAACATTTCCATTTGCTCTCTGCAAAGCATGGGTTCAGCTGCCATTTCTAGAATAAGGTAACAGCCATTTCACTCCCTCTCAATGCCCCACACCTGGAGTTCACCAGCCAGTCATGCAAAGGACACATATGTAAACATACAGATTTCTTCCCTAAGCTCTAAGCTTCCTGCACTGTAATTTTTCTCCTCTTCATCATGACATTAAGCAACATCATGTGACATTTACCTCAACACATAACTTCAAGGGTCCCTTTATTAGACAGCAAGAGCAAAAGACCCTTCTGACTAAGAGAGTTAACAGTCCCCTCCTGCTAAAAATAGCTGGATTTTTTTTTTCCAAAGTATTTGTTGACACATTATTTCTTTCTTTTCCTGGAAAGTGGAAAAAAAGAAGTCAGCTTTCAGGGATGGTTAATTGTTCTTTAAAATTGACTATAAAATAGTTCTTGGAAGGCAAAAGAACATTTCCATTCATTTTTAGCTACTAAAAAAGTGACTTTCACTAAAAAAAGAATTTATGTATTCATAAAAGTAGCTAAGACCTATATTGATAACCATCTGCTTTTGAATTTGCCACTCAGTGACTACAGATACACATTCAAGACTTACACAAATCAAGCTGGAAAACATTAAGTATTTTACTAGGAGGTCAACTTACTTATTTACATTATCTTTCACCTTAACCTTTAATCCTAGAACAGGAATCTGTTTAACCTTATGGTGCTATTCAACTGAGCCTTAATTTTCTTTAACTATTTAATTATTCATTCCTTCCATTGTGTAAACAAACATTCCAGGCATCTATCAAGCCCACAAAGGTGAAGCAGAAAAGAGTTCACTATTTCATTTTATAACAGCTGAAAGTTTCTTCTGCTCCTCCATTAGTGTTGCTGCGCCGCCAGAATCTCATATCCAAAAGGCAAACCAGATGCCCAGTTTAGCAAAAAAGAACAACAAAAACTGCAAAACCTTACCAAAATGAAGTTGTATTTATGAGCAGCTGTCACTAAACCCACCAAGAGGTGCAAGGCATTTGTGTATTACTGGTGCTCCTCCTTCAGTGGGCTCAGGGTGCTGAGCCTGCTGTGCACCCACACTTTCATTGCATGCCCTGACCTCGGTGACCAGGGCTGGAATCACAGCTGCAAAGCACCAGCCAGGTAACAAATAAACCTGCTTGTGCTGATGGTCTCTCTGAAGCTTTGAGTAGGATAAAACAAAATAAAAATGCAGTGATACAAAACAAAAAGAGCAATATGGTCATTCTAAACCAGACAGAGTGTGAACACTGGAGGTGCTAAGCACTTCATGAAATACAGCTGTGTGGTATCTGCAGGCATGGATCATGAGCAGATGAGATTTAGGAATTCAGTCGTCTGCATTAATTCTCTTCACAATTTTTTTTAAAAAGCTGTAGATTCTCATATTTATGATTTCATTGTGCTTTAATTCACTTACGCTTTAATAAGTGAAAAGGATTTTGGGGGTTGGGAGTGGGGAAATAGGATGTAGTTATGGTTTTAAATAATTTATTCCTCAGTTAAATCCAAGCTATTTTAATGATTTATTAAACATTCTGCAGCAGTTGTATTAAACAGAGACCAGAAGAAATTAATGATTATGTGATAATAGCTGGAGATCCTATCACTGTTACTCAGCTAAATTGATTTTCTCAGAATAGCTAAATAAAAAAAAATTAAAAGCTACATGACAAATTGCAAAATTTTGTTGTTAAGCACACTATGAACTGCTAGATCCCCAAGGGAAAAAAAGAAAACATTTTTTTCCTAATTCTTAAAACGTCAGAACACATTTTTGTTTTTATTAAACTCTTGTACAAGATATGACTCCCCTCTTCAGCGTAATTTGTATTTCTCTAGTTGAAATTCTTTTTCTAAAAGAAAGTACTAAGTCTCTCTGACACAGCCAACACTGAATTCCCTACTCATATTAGTATGAAACTGCCATGTTCTGTGCATTGTCTTATCCCTTGTGCATCCCTCTGCACTTACAGCTAACCCAGCTCTCTAAGGTGTCTTCAGGTTATTCCCTTGTCCAATAAACTTCACCTCACAATGCATTGCCCATAAATCTCTCTGCCAGTGAAGCCAGCAGTGGAAGAGCTTGGGGCCCACAGTAAAACCCCATCCCATGCCCCTTAAATGCTGGCACCCCACATTAGAGCTACAGTTGCAGAAATCTAAACTGGGAAAATTACACCTCTTAGAAACCAAAAGATTCTGAAAACCCTTCCATTTAGGGAGGGGAAAAAAAAGTATGTTCATTTACCAGGCTGAGCATCAAGTCAGAGGTTGCTCCCTGAATAATTACTGTCATAAGAACTTCTTAACCTCCAATTAAAAAGAAATCTTACAGATTAAATTAGCCAGCTGCAGATAGTCCTCAGAAAGGATTTTAAAAAATCTCAAGACAGTCCCTTATGCTTTCTTCACAAAGATCTGGCCACTAATAACTTGCCTAGTTCAACAGACTACTGAAATTACTTTTTTTATACTGGGAAAATTTTATTTCAGAAAACAAACTTCTCCAAATTTATTATAGCCCATTTATATTCAAGACTGTAAGTTTTGAAATTCCATCTGCAGTAAATTACCAGGCAAGCAATTTGATAAACCTTCACATAGCTTTTGGTCTGAGCATGGGCATCTCCATTCTAACTCAGGCATGTGTCCAGCATCCAGTATACACTCCTGCAGACCTGCTGAATGATAAATACAGACCAGTCCAAGGCCATAAAGCACTTCAAAGGTCTCACAGAAAGTCAAGTAATAAATCACATTAGGAAAATCATTCTCAGAACAACTACATTGAAGCACAGTCAACACACAGCATCAGAAATGCTGAGCACAAAAGTTTAAGGCAGATCTCAAGTTTTAGTGCAGCCTCCTGAAATGCAGCACAGGGGGCTGGACCAGCACACCACAGCATTTTCCACTGTGCCTAATGATTGTTTGGCCTTGCAGCCATTCAAACAGCTCCAAAGCAGGCTGCTGCAGTAAGAATGGAGCTGTTGGAAAGTTAGCACTGTGCTGTAATCTGTGAAGTAATGAGCAACACAAGCTGAGCAAGATCAGCAGAGATGAGGGCCACTTCACCACAGCAAACAATACCATGTATTCGCATGATGTACAGAACTTTTACAACAATGCTTCAGGGAAAAAAGTGCCTGCCTGGAGACTTGTGTAGGGGAAAGTGTTTTTTTTATCTGTACAGGTTTGGTTACAACAATCTTGACCAGGCAAACAGTTCAGGTCCTAAGATGGTATGGGCAGGAAACAGATCTCTCTAGAGGTCTCCCAGTGCAAATATTCCATTGGTAGAGGCTAAACAGTATAAATTAAATTTCAGATGAAAACAACTGGGACTCAGGGTTGTTAAACAGGGTAAACAATAGCAGTATAAATATTTATTAGGGCTGCTGGAATGGGACCTTACAGTGTGTATTTAGATATTGCATCATGTGGTCCATCTTGAAATTTTGCTTGAAGTCATTTGCAACTCTTGAAACACATGTGCTATGCATATGACCTGGATTTCTGGATATTACCTCCTGCATGCTGTTTTAATAACTAATTCAATTTTCTCCTCTTTTCATAATGAGTCTAAAGATTACATCCTACTGGTTTTATAATTATCCAACATCCATTCTGGGCAAAATCATAGTGTACATTCTTGAACTCCTCCTTCAGCCATTGAATGAGCCTAGCTGATGCCCCAAATCCTGCCTCAGCATCTGTGTATCCCAGCTGTATCCACAGGGAGACTGCTAAAGTTCTTTGGATGAGCTACACCTCTATCACTCAGCACATTAATTATTTAATAAATTGATGAGAATATTTTTAACAGCAATGAGTGCACAATATGGAAGAGGATGACTAAAACTACCTTAAGAGCTGTAATCCATGTGTGAGAGGAGCCCCTCACAGTCATTTTGAGGGAGGGCAGAAATCTTTATCTGTCTCACAAGATTTTATCCAGCACAAACCAGACTGAGAATATCTGAGCACCTGATAACTTCCCATATACAGCTCAGGTCTGCAGTCCTGATTTTTATGTACTCTGGCTTTTTAATAGAGTAACCATTCTAAAATCAAATTATCTAAACTTTTATAAGGCCAATCAGAATCAGGTCTTGTTAAACATTTATTAAATAAGAGAAGCTATAACAGTCTGAAGAAAAGATATCTGGGCTGTGTGGAGTTTTAAAGTTGCATTCTCTAAGACTTAGTGTTCTGAATTGCTGGCATATTGGACTGATTGAAACAATAAACACCTTATATACCTCCAGATAGTTATTTTGGTTTCTTGAAAGCAATTGTGAATCACAAAGTAGCATTACTAGGGGGAAAAATAATAATAATAATGAGTACTGCCTGCATCTCAAGCCTTCCTATTTGGAAAACTGGTGTGAAACATAACCTGTTTTTATAACTGGCTGGCAAAATTTATCTTTCTTTAGCAATTTATTTTTGAGATAGAGGATGAAAAATCAATTTGCAGATAGTTATGGTGTTGGAAGGAGGAAATAATTGACACTCAGTTGATTGGATTGCACAATAATTTTTTTTAGTAGGTTTCTATGCTTTTGATGGTGTTTAGGTCTTTTTTAAAAAGTGAAGATGTCACTTCCAGTACATATTCTTCTTTTATGTAGAAAAGGTCTTGGGATGGGTAAAAATGTTTTAGGACCCCTCCACAAAGATGTATGGGCATGACACAGGATAGACCCCCTTGGAACAAAAACTGCTTGTAGCTGTAGATAATCCCCGCCCTCAAGGCTGCTCCAAGCTCTTCACCACATCAAGCAGTGGAGCACTGCCAGACTTTAGACATATCTAATCTACAAAAATTGATATCTTCTCTATACATACTTCTCTAGGCATTCTATAAAATCAGGCTATTTTCAAAGGTTAAACAAAATTTATATTCAAGGTCTCTCCATAGATGTACCCAAACAGGGACACCCATATCAATAGAACTAACTCTTATTATAGCAGAATTACAAATTGTATCTCCCCCACTCTTTGCAGAATTATAAGGAGACATCTTTTATGGTATAATAGCTCTCTGACAAAGTTTTTTTTACAAGTGTGTGTGTATGTGTGTCTTTTTCCCTTTCTTTTTCCAATTAAAACCTAAATACAAGCACATGAATAATCTAATTTTATTCATGTTTTTCTCAGTCTTTCCCATCTAGATTGTATCTGTCTACTTAGAACAAGATCAGAATTCTGGAAAAAAAATTATTCCTGTTAAACATACCAGTAATTGTGTTCTAAAAAGGTCACATTGCAATGCTGCAGGCTGCTTCTGTGAAAAAGATTACAGATGCATGTATGATTAATTTGCCATTTTACCAAATTTTTTTGAGTTGAAATATTAAAAATGTCTTACAACTTTGAGAAAATAAAGTGGCTATCACTTCAGTGAACTACAGATATTAGCAAAAATACCAGTGACATGTTAACAAAATAATCTGTGATCAGGAATTATTCCCATAACCTTCCATCAAAGGGAGAATATACCATGACAAAAGTCAAATGAACCAGCTCAGCTCATATCAAGTGCACAGAAGGACTGATTGCCTCAAACCCCACTATAGGATCACTAAAAGTAAATATGTGACCATAATTCCAAGACACATACATCCAAAAGAAATGTTTCTTCAGGCAGTAAGTAAACTAAGAACTTCCAATCAAATTTTCCTTTGGACAAGTTTGCTGCATGAAGCCAAGGCACCACACTTGCACTCCTCCAACCCTCTGTACCCCCTGCTCTGTGCCTCAGGCTCCTCCAGGTGATGTTGAGAAGCTCCAGCCTGGTACATGCCCTAAACTGAAATTCCCAACCCTGACCCATAGGGGCAAGGAAGCACAGGGACAACTCTCCTCAGTTTTACCACTTTGGGTAGGGCCACCACAAGATTAGCTGGAGGAAGCAGGAGGAAAATGGAATGGATAAAGGGACACATTCAATTCCACAGGTATGACCCCAAAAAGACCACTGCTGTGACCTTCCAGTCCAAGAGAATCCACTCAATGGATAGCAAACTTCAGATCAGGTCTCAGGACTTTTCTGTGAAATTAAGATGTAAACAGCCTTCAAGAATGGAGGGTGGGGTGGGCAAATAATTCTCAGGTCCAATAATATTTTTATAATCTCAGAAGTGCATACATTTCTGGAAGCCACATTATACACAACTGGCCTCACTTGATGAGCAGTGCTGTCCATCGCCTTGGAATACTCAGTGAGCTGATGGTGTTCACTGCTTTCAACATGTGGTGATGCACAGTGGCCACCCAAACAGGGTGCACAGCAGTAGCACTTCACACTCCCCTCTGCTCTTTACTCACACTACCACAAAATGGTAAAAACCTCAATAAAAACCTCTTAGCTGAGCAGTAAAACCAAGCCCTTTAGCAAAACAAACCCACACTTCCCAGCATGCTCCCCACTTCTTATGGGAGACTATTGGCATAATCCTAAATGCAGACAATTCAGATATCAGCTGGTTCTGGAACTAAGTCTGTGTAGAACACTTCCAATACAAAAAACTCAATTATCATCTCACAAATCAGCATGGATCCAGTTCATAAACAGCCACAGTTTAGTTTTGCATTAGACTGACTGATTTCTAAAGTATCTTTTGTTTATGGCCTACCCCTGTCTCCAGATTTTGCATAATAATTGACAGAAATTGCTGTAGAATTAACTGGGCATTTTTATTCTAGGTACCTTTTGCTATTCATATCTTGCAGAAGTTGATATCGTAATGGAAATCTCCAACATCAAAGATAAAGCAGCTTTACACTGTGAAATTCTTGCAATTAAAAGAAAATTGGATGCATCCATAACACTAGCTTTTACTTAATTGCTAAGCATCCTTTTTCGTCCATGCCAGGAAGGCTCATCTAGATGCAAATGTTTCTCCAGGGAATCAGAATGATTATTTTTATGAGTATTTTTGTTATTAATGCATTACTGTTTGGGGGGTGGTGTGGGCAGTGTTTTTCTCTGACCAAGAACAAAAGCAGCACTGTAATCAAGGGCTCATGAAGAAGGAAGCATCTACACAACGTTTTTCTTTGGGGCTTGATCTTTTTTTTTTCCTTAAACCTGCCACGATGACTGACAAACACAACTCCAAGTCAGTTCACACTTCAGCTTGTTACTGGCCCATGAAGGAATTCATTCTCCTCAGCTCATCCCATGGCTTCCTGACATGTTACAGCTAAAATATGTCAGATTTTTTCAAAACCTTGAAGTGACAGTTCTGATATAAGGTCATGCCTTGTAGGAACAAGGGTTGAGATTCACAGCTTTAAAATACATTGACTGCTTAGTTTCTGCATTAGCTTGATACAAGAAGAGCTGAGCAACCCACTTTGCTTATTTAATGAGATTGTGAAGAGAATGCTTTGCATTTCTGACAAGGCATTTTTCACTGCCAAAGACTGAAATAAAAAAAAATGACAATTTGAAATGCAAAGGTTTATTTTAATTGGAGTAACACAGCATGCATTATAATAAAAACAGACTGTAGCTGGCATGGCATGGCTGTAAAGCATGCAGCATATATAAAGAGTCAAATAAGGCAATTAATTAAGATTTTGGGAAGATAAAAGATAAACAAAAGTCTGTGGGCTTTTTTGCTTTCAAGAACTAATACTATTCAAGACATACACATTCTATGCATTTTAGTTTCAAACCCTACATAACAAGGGCTAGAAAAATAACTGTAATTATTCCATTTGTTTCCCATCAAGGCATTTAAATACTTCAGCTGGTAAGGTAAAATATTTCCAGGCAATATCATTATTAAAAAAATAAAAGTATTAGTACTATTATGTTCTTTATCCTTTTCAGTTATTAGACATTTACTACAATTTAGTAACTACAAATTAGAGATTTTATCTACAATTATTAGAGATTTACTTGGCATTTAAGTAAAACCTACCTAAACTTCACAAGATAAGGACAATAGTTACAGGCAGAAAAAACCAAAACTGTTGACTTATTGCTTCCCTTCCCAAGGTTTCCTAAACCCCTTTCTATGGTCTGTACAAGGATATTTTTCTTTACTCTTCACTCACAGCTTCTGAAGTCATCTTATTGCCACCAACTCTTGTTAACATCTGGTTTTGTGGGACTGAGTTCCCACAAAAAGCCTACAGAGAGCTGCAGCAGAAACACTCAATCCCACAGGGGGTAACACTGATGTGTCCTTCAAGTTCTCCCAACCACTTCATCAACCTCCAGGACCTCTTAGGACTCACCAGCTGATTCTTTTTCAGAGCTCCCTATGTATAAAACACACACCTGAGTTTCAAAATATGTCAATAAAAAATAAACCTACATTCATGACAACAAAAAATTGCCTCTGGAATGAAAACTGTAATTAACTTCAGTATTAACCTACACAGGGAGAAATAACAACCGACCAGCTTCGATAGTCACAGCACTATCATCTGTTCAACAAGTAGAAATTAATTCCTTATACATGGATTTCCAGGCTGCCCAGGCAGGTCATGGAATGTCCCTCTCCAGAGGCATTCCAAACCCAACTGGACAGGATCCTGTGTAACCTGTTCTGGATCACCCTGTCTTGGCAGAGACAGTGGACTGGATGAACTCCAGAGGTCCCTTCTAATCCTAACAATTCTGTGATTCTGTGAATTTAGGAAGCCTTTTTCTTCAACAGAATTAGCACTTGATCTGTTGGAATAAGTTCTGCTGTTTTCACAAAATTCCATATTAAGAGAAACAAAATAATGAATTCAACATCCAAATATTTCATACTACCTTCAGGAAGGACCAGAAGCTCAAACTGGCTTACTAAACTTGAGATACAGCCCTATAATTCTATTATTTTTATATTTTAATATTCTGTATGATGTCAAAACAGCTAAAACCACCACATTTTCACAACTAAAACTGTATTACAGTTATTAGATTTGGCTAACTTCACTTTTATGTGCAAGCAAATCTTCTCTGCAGAGGTTAGAAGATACTAACATGCTTTAGAGCTTTGGAACTGGATGATCTTCAAGGTCCTTTCCAACCCAGGCCATTCTATGATTCTATTCTGTGATAATTTACTAACAAATACATTACACAGTTATAATGCAAGTGTTCTGAAATTACTGCAGACCACCTCAAGAACTGAGACCAGAGCTGTATTTGAAGTATGATTTGTGACACCATTTCCTAAGACTACTGCAAATGTTCTGGGAGATAGCAGCAAATAAACACCTCATGATCTCTACTTTAACCCCAGCAGATCAGGAAATCTAGAGAAATTGTAAAAGTCCTCAGGATCAGAAAAGCTAATGGGATTACAAGTTGTAATGTTAAAAAGCTCACTGATTGCCAATAGACTTCTGGACACTTAGGAGCTTTCTGGCTCTCCTAGACCTTATGCTGACAGATCACAGCATACCAACAGAAAAACAGTGCTGTTCAAGCACAATCCCCTTGGATATTACCGAGAATTGAAGATCCTTCAGTGTTTTAATAAAAACATTTTAAATAGCCCACTATAATTCTCCACACAGGTTTCATTATATACAGCACTAAACCACCATGTCAGTCATTTATGCAATGCAAAATCTAGTACAGATACAGGGGTTTTTAACTATATAAAGTATATGTTGTTTCCAGAACTAGTATAAAGAGAATAATGCTTTTCAAATGAATATAAAATAGCCACTGAACACAGTGAACCTTTCAGATACAAGTGTTTGGATTTCCCTTTCATGGTACCACCTCAGTTCATATGTCTGGAACAGATGGTACAAACTGGTCTTTTCTTATGAGTTCCCCCCACTCCTTGTCATTGTCTGGTAGCAATCATATGAAAAAAAAACCTGAATAAAGCCTTTATTGGCAGAAAAGGTTACTTTAATGAGAGACTAAGACCATTCATCACATCAAACACCACTTCAAAGAAATGGCTGGTAGCTTAAGTTTGCCCTTTTTTGCATTTATAAGCAAGAAAATTCTCAGCAAGCTCCGTATCAGGCTGACATTTCATTGATGTCATTTTGATTCCCCACCTGATGAAATACTGCACTTTAAAATTTCACCCAGAATAACATGGCTAAACTGAAAATAAAACATTTCAAGCCATCATTAAATGATGAACTTTCTTAGTGAAGAGCCCTAGGGCAGAGCTCCATCTCAAACTGACAGGGCCTGGAGCTGGGTTTGGTGTGGGATTGCCTGCCCAGCCTCCAGCAGCTGGGGCAGAGCCTGAGCCAGCTCAGCCTCTGCTCCCCAGCAGCCCATCAAAAACAAGAGGAGCAGCAGAGACCTTGGGATACCTTTAGAAACAACTCTTGGTGTCCTGGGAGGCTGCCTCAGGATACCTGCACCCTGGGCTGATGTTCCACCTCGCCTGCAAATACTACCAGGCTGGAGATTACATAAGTATCATGTGTAAAAAATACATATCCAGTGCCACCAATTAACAAGCTTAAATGCAATTACACGCAGGATAATAAATGCATTTGGGTCTGGAAAGATCTAGTTTTCCTGTTTTAAATAGAAATGAATGAGATATCACAGCACAAAACTACGTTTTGAATTACAGGCATTAGTAGCAATAGTAATCAGTTGAAAATGAAAATTAATTGAATACAGCATTGTTCCAAACCATTTATCTAATTTGATCAAGGTATCATTAACTAATTAAGTAGCAATGCTTGAATGTACGGCTTATGAAAGCACAAGGTCATGTGAAGGCCACACTATCAGCAGAAAACACGGTTAAGGAAGGCTATCTTTAGAAAGGTTTACACAAAAGTCATGCAAGTGCACATTTACCAAGTGGTTTCAGAGTTGGCCAGTCAGTTAAAAATTGCCAATCCTTATTTAGGGTGCGAAAATGCATAATAATGCTATTAAAAACTCTAAGTAGCTTTTCTCAAAAAAAGAGCTCTTTTCAATGCAGCATGCCAGTGACCTTAGCACATTATTTGTGTATTTCAGACACAGTCCTTGAGGAGGGGAGGGCTACAGAACTTGTCTATAAGCTAAAAGTGATTCAGAGCCAAAAACTGGCAGAAGTTTGCTCAGAATCCCTCCACAGACATTTAGGGCAGCAGAGATGGAGATGTCTAGGACATCATTGGTATTTACATTTCGGCCAAATGTGGCTTTTGAAAAGTTACACCCTTTTCTTGGAAAGGTTCCACTGAGTTCCACTGGGAACATTCAGTTAAGACAATTTAATTTCCCTCCCTTTAAAAAACACAAACAAAGCAAACAAACAAAAAAACACCATCTAAAGTATGCAAGAAAGCCTGATTATTTCAAACAAGTGACTGATACAGTATCTCTAATTCTCAGAATTCAGTTCCCTTCTCATCTTCACTTGGTTTGAATTTTTGGGGGTTTTTTTTGAGGGGGGGTTGTGCCTTTTGTGTTTGTTGTTGTTGTTTGGGGTTTTCATTATTTTTGTTTGTGGATTTTTTCTTTTTTAGTACTATGTTGAAAGGTAAGGGTTCAGTGAATGACACAGTTCCAGTAAAACATACATTGCAAAAGCAATTCCAGGAAATATAGACTTAAGGAATGAAAGTAGTGTGTGCCTATGACAAGTAAATTGCATGACTGTGGGGTATAGTTCAATTCTACATCAAGAAAAATCCTGTTATACAGTTGAAAAATTAATTTCATTCCCCATGGCCTGAAAATATTTTTTCTGACATTTGAGAGAATTGTAATTGCAAAAGTACAAAACCACATCTATCTTGTCATTTACTTGGTTCTGTTGTGGGCTGAATATTATCACGTACAGCCCTGGGGTCCCTGAGCAGCTTCTTGGGAGAGCTGGGATTGCTATTCCTCTTCCTGATGACAAGATGTGAAAAAAGACTACTTTTCTTTTCCCAGTGAGACAACTCAAGAACACATCCTTCTTTTTGTTTACAGGACTGGCAAACAATACCTCATGTATTTGTTATTTGCCTCCTTTTTTTAATGCCACTATATATTTTAACCTGAGGGTGCCAGAGTGACCATCACTGAATACAGGCTGCTGTAGCTGAGTGAGGTTGTCTGTTGGACCAAGCAGGACAATTGCCTTCCTCCTTTCTGCTCCCTGATCTGGAATAGCATCCTTGGGAGCATCTCCTTTACCAGCCCCAAATGCCTGGAAGAATAAAACTCAATAAGAGTAAAAAGCGAATGTTGCAGAATCAGCAGTCAAATCTATACTCAAATCCATGCAAAAAGAATTGAATTTGTTTACTTCCCCTATCCTTGTAGTTAGGGGGTTTTTTGTGTCTTATAAAACGGGACAAGTAAGGAACTGTGAATGGTGTCCTGGGGTGGGAGTAGAGACTCCATCCCTGAATAAAATTCAGCTGAATCTCAGTGAGAAGCCAGTCACTGAAACCACTGAAAAGCCTTGTAACTGATATGTCTTATACATAACTGATAAGAGAGACCACAGTAACTCTTTATATAAAGCAGTGGATATGGAATGAAAATGGGAATTGCCTCACTTTAAAGGCAGATCTAAATGCAGATAATCATTACCAACAGAAACCTGGAGATAAATAAATAAATTCTCTGGTCTAGAAAGTCACTAGGTACCCAGCAGACATTTCTTTGCCTAAAGGTAAGTAGTCACATTTTAAAATTGTATTGCAATCACTAAGCCAAAAAGTAGAGAAAGCCAAGAACTGTGGATGTGGAGAATAATTAAATACTCAAATTTAAACCCTTTTTCTTTCTATTATCAGTAACTACAGCCCTGAAAGCAATTGGTGCTTCTGTGCTTAGTATGAGATGTTTGTAGTCCCAAGCAATTATTTTTCAGTCTGTGAGGCACCAGAAACACAAAGTAAAATAAATTATCCAGATTTCTCCAGAAGAATTAGATAAAAAGAAAACAACCAACTTCGTAAAACTTTAAACAATTATCTATTTCACCTCTATGACTCAGCTCTTTATGTCAGTATCCTATCTTGAGTATAAATCAAGTTTATCACTCAGATTCTAATCAGGAAATTAATTAGGAAGAAACAAGAAAGCAACAGACAGATGAAAAAACATTGTATTGCACATCTAACTTTTAAAACCTGACAATTACACTTTACGATTTCATTTCCATGGTAATTCAAAATATCTGCTTAGCTGATTGAATCATTTCAAAGAAACAAATCCCTTAACAAGATAAATCCAGTGATGTATAAGATGATTAACAGAGGTGTTTTACTGTTTATCTTCAGGCAGGTTTGTTTTGGGGTTTTTTAAGTGAAGACTTGATTAGGAATGATTTTGGAACACAAAGGCAAGAGACTGACACATTCATATTGAATGAACTATAGAGAGAATATTTTCAAATTTCATTCCAGAAAATAAGCTGGGAGCTCATTTAGAATGTTCCTTCAGAATCTGCATAAGTGCCATACATTCATGCTGATGCAAATGGCCATGATCTTAGACCTCAAAGTATTTACTCCATATTCTGCTCTTGTTTGGAGCAGGATTACTTTTTTAACAGCTTGCTGAAAATTACTGATGTAGGGCTATTTTTTCTTATTATCCTCTTGCAGACTCTTGGGTGAACCCCTTTTTTTCTATTCAATTAATTTTACATTTTCATAAGCAAATTCAGTGAATGACAAATTATATGGAGCACATTCCTCCCTAGTATTCATGGGCAATAAGATCCTCCTCTTCCCCCAAAGGAAAGACAAGCAATATCCCTGCTGCGTTTCATGATCATTTTTTTCAGTACAAGATGTTGGTGTTGGTCATGGCTCACTGAGAACATTACATTTATTGCCATAATGAAATGGAATTTAGTCTTTAATTTACATTTTGACTTTTTGAGAATAAATTAAATTATCCTTCCATTCAAAGGGCCAGTTCATGGCTTCTGGCCTCCAGGAGGTAAAAAGCTTAAGCAAGAGGCCAGTGAAGCACAATCTTTGTGCCTTTGCTTTCCATAAACATGATTTTCAGTCCATTTATGAGCATCTAACTGTGGGGCTGGATTTTGTTTGCAGAATAATTCATGGGAAGCTTTTCCCTACTGTGAATATGTGTTTACCTAAAAATAAACTGGATGATTCATCATAAAAAATGTTTCAGAGCAGAATGGATATCACAGGGCTTACTTTGCCATGAGGTTAAGTAGGGCATTTTTAAGTCAAACACATTTTGCCATTATTCATTTAATTAAGTTAAACATTACAGCAATTGGAAATCTTAAACAGTAATGGAATTTAACATTCATGGATTATTTACAATGAAAACCAAGCCAGCCTGCTGTTCTTTCAAGTGGCAACATTCTACACCACCATGAAGAAGCAGAAACCCTATATCATTGTCTTGCTACAGTGTGTAATCTGCCATAGTTAGCACAGAACAGAAAAGCTTTTTCTCATCTCCTAGACAAACACGACAGGATTTAGGCTCTGGCAAGACTAAAACAACTCAGTCAATTAGTTTCTGTAGGCTGCATTCACATCTGAGCTGGGACCATTGCCACCGGTTGGTTACATTCAACAACGCAGTTACCCTGAAGCTTTTATTTTAATTAGTAAAGTTTCACAACAAGAATCATTGAGTCATTTTTCTGGATTGATTGGCTCAATTTTAGTGAATGATTTTTTTTTATTAGTCTGCTCTTCTCATACTTCATTAATAAGACAAGAGACAAATACCATGGGTTATTGAATGACATAGCTGGAAAGCTGATTTGTGATAATACATCATTATTGGCTTCAATGAATTACATGGATATTGCTTGTCTACTGCTGCCATTTCTTCCAGTATTTTTATGCTCATGTTCCTGAAGAAAAACAGACTTGTTTCTTGAAGTAAAAGGTGTGATTTCTGCTTGCCACTTGAAAGTAATCTTTACAGAACAACAATATTGCCAAGTTGAAGTTTGATTATACTCTTAAAAAAAAAAAACAACAAAAGAGTGGCAATCTTTGTTCAAATCTCAACAGAACCCTTGTCTCACAAAAAAGCATAAACATCTAAAGCAGCCCCTTTAGATAAACAGGAACACCCATTTACTCCAAATGTATATTTTTTTGGTTTAACCTTTTTTATGCACCTTCAATTTTTCAGTTACATTCTGGACTCAGACTAGGATGATGTCAAATACAGGAACTACTGCTCCTACTAAACAGTTCCCCTTTTGTAAACCTAGGATTAGAATGAGGGCTTCAGGGCAATTCCACCCTGAGAGATCATAAACTGTTAATCAGCCATTATCACCATCCTCTTGCTTTTTTCATAACTATTTCCTGGAACTCAGTTCCTTCTCAAATGTTTAACCTCTGTTAGAGCATGACCAAATCAAAAGCCCTCAGAGTGTGGGGTTGACTGAATTCAGCTGCCTAAACCATGCAGAATGGCTGGGACCTGGGGTTGTTGTTTAGTATCCTCTATTTTTTCCAGAGATATCTGTACATGTATGTGGTGATTAAATACTACTTTTACTGTTGCACCAAACTATTGAGACCAACAGTTTTTGGAATCTAGAACTAGTCAAGTACAGTGACCACTTCCTATTTGAAATTACACATTGAGATTACCATAAGCTACATCCTGTTCACATAAGGCAAGTTTGCTACACTCTGCATAATAAATTTTGTTTGTTTAAGCTGTGTTACAGTTAAATGTTAAAAATTCCTTGTGTCTGTGATCTATAGTACTGTTTTTAATCAATTAGCCAAGCTTGGAATTGAATGAGAATCCCTTATAAAGTTACTATGACACCATTGTCTATCAAAAAGTCATGCTAATTGTCTCAGATCTATACCCCTGTTAACTGCATTCATCAAGGACCACGTTAGACACTCATTATTTCCACAGTCCTACTGACCAATTCTAATATTTAGGTAAATAACCCTATTAAGCCTTACAAAATACTAAAGAAACATCAATCTCCCAGAATGCCAAAACTTCACTGCCTGGGAGCAGTGAACAAACACAAAAATCCACCAAGTCAAAAAACATTGAGGTCCAGAGGATTCCTTTGGTGAATCGCTAATTCCTTTGGATACTTGTTACCTGCAACTGCTAATAGGAAAGAACTTAACTTTATCAGCCACTATTCAACCTCATGAATATGTAATTCACCTGATTTGAATGAACTTTGCTACTGCCATATGCTAAGAATATGCCATTCCATATCACGAGTTTCTCCCTCTTCAGATCAGATTTTATATTCTATAAAATTTCTTCTATACTACTGTCAGCAATTTTATCATGTTTGCACAAAATTATAATTAGGATTTCATCTGCTCTCAATATACTTAGAACCTACATTGTACAGTCTAACTCTGCTCATTCTTCACAATGCCATCTTGCTTATTTGATCACTATGGAGAATTTGTAGTGAAATGAGAAACCAATTAATTTTTTATGAACTATCAGAAGTGCACTTTCAATATGGATTTTATAAAAAAAGGTGTGTTTTAGGTAGAGGTGAGAGTGCACAAAGCAGGAATTGCCAGAATGGAATCTAAAACAAGATAAACTGAGGACCATTTTTGGCTTGACAAGGCAGTAACCAGATCACTGCTGAATATGATTATTAAGCTCAGAGGTCTTAAAAATATTGACAAAGGCTCCAGAAAAGTCTAAATAATGTTAAAATGCCTGCATAATGGAAGGCCATCTTCTAGTAATGAGAATATCAAAGACTGAAACCAGCTCTGTTTTCTCAACACAGAAGTCACAAGTGGACTTTTTTACAAGTCTTCTTGTTTGAGAGAAATAAAAAGCAGATGCCAAAAGTAACTCCTCTTTCAATGCACAGTCCCAGATCTGTGAAGGATCTTTGGCAACAAGACCATTTGTATTAGATTAATCATTCTGGGCTCAGAACTCAATCACTGCAAGGCTGCATATCTGCACTGTCATATGCAAAATCCAGCTAAATCTGTGGAAATGGAAAACATCCAGGACTGGCACCAGAAAATCCTCTGCCACGATCTGCCTTCCAAACAGGAACCAGACTTGGATGCATTTAGGAAGGAAATTGCACTCTGAAATAATTAGCCTACTCCTCCCTCTCACAGCAGGTTGAAGACAGTGTGCAGACTTTACAGAAAACCATATTTCATGTCAGCATTTCAGAAAAATACTGCGGTTTCACAACTACCACCATTTGCAGGTATTTAGGCTCAAAGCATTAAATAACCCTCCTGCACCCACCCCTGCCACAAGCTCTGCTGAGCTCCAGTCTGCTCTGCTCATGCCTGAAATGGCACTTTCTGGCTCAGCTGAGGAACAAAGAGCAGCTGATGCCAGCACAGGTAGGATGAACATTGCAGCATCTCCTGATTTATGGGCACAGTCTGTGGAGCTGGAAGGCACCTCTTGTTTAGCATATGGTGCATCCAACCACATCACACAATTTTGTATAAATCTGAAGCTGTAAAAACCACAAAAAGGGGGAAAGGCAATACAAGACAGAGCAATCTGATGAGCTCCAGACCTTCTTCTGCCACAGCTTTCATGAGTTCCCAAGCAAGCTGCCCAGGCTCAAAGTAGGACAGGGAGAGAGGGTACCTGGAAAGAGCACTGGGATGATTCATCCAGGGGGCAGAGGTATAATAGAAATACTACAGAGAGAGATAACATTTCTCTTCACAACCAGCTTCATTCAAGAAAGATGAGATTTCTCAAATACCTGTCCTGTGATGAGAATATACAAGTGAACATTACAAAGTTTTACAAATTCTTTCTATTCAGAGGCTCTTATCTTCTCTCCATCAGTGTATTTAACTCACTCTCATGTGCATAATTCTTTAATTCCCAGAACTATTTTTACCATTAAAATCTGCATGTATTCCAATAATGTTAAAAATGATCTAATTTTGCAGCACTGAAGAGTGAAGTCATAATTTCTTACATTCTTAAAAAAGTTGTGTAAAGCACTCAAATAACCATCTCAGCCATTTTGTGGCAATTCACATCCAGGACAAACAGCTGTAATTTATGAGAAAATGAAAATAATATTGCAAACACAGAGGATCCCACATTATTTGTCTTGGAGAAATCACTAAGTTCAATATTCATTCTTTTACAAAATACAATTCACTACCTCACAAGAGGCAGAGTAAGGTCTCCATTCACCTTTGTAAGTACAAGTAGTTCTGGTACATCAAAGTGGCAAAACCCTCAATGTTTAATGCAAAAACTTCAACCCTGGTCTTAAAAAACTCAAACTGAAATAGTAAGAAGGCCTATTGCAGGACCCTGCACATGTACAGGAGGACTGTAAAGCATAAATAAGGTCTTATCTTCAAGCTAGAAAAATTATTCAGCTTTTCAGATAACACCACAACCCAGTGTAAACCCACTGTACATGGCCATACCCAATATTACAGCTTTTTTTGTGAGTGAGCAGGCGTCCCCTCATCACTTCATTTCCCATTAACACCCACAGCACCCAACCCTGAGCAGGGCCACCACTGCCCTATTAGGGACAACCAGCAGGGAAATGAGCCCTGTGCAAAACATTCAGCTACTTCAGAAGGAAAACATTGGCACCAAGCCAGCAGAAATATTTATCTGGGTTAAGATACTCTCACTAAATACATTTATTGTGAGGTCTAGTAAGAACAGGGGTTGATTTTAGAGACTTTGGTCTGAACAAAATGGCATCCCCCCACCCCATCAAGAATGTTTTTTTAATGAACTCATCTGTGGCAGCAGCAGCAGGAGCCAAGAGAAGGGGCTTGAGCAGGAGCAGATGGTCAGTCAGAGCTGTTCTGTGCCATGTCATTGTCCTGAGCTGCTTTGGTTGAGCCACTCCAGCTGAGGGCAAGAGATGACCAAAGGAGGTCATTGCTTTGCTCATGTAGATGCCCAGGAATAACAAGCTTTTATGTAATCTTCCAAATGATGCTACACCTTTCAGTTGCTGTAATTTGCATGTTGCCTGCAGACTTCATGCATTGCCTGGACTGTCAGTGGAGCTCCCAGTGCCTGGCACAGCAACCCAGAGAAAGCCATAGCACATCAAAAGCAGCGAAAGGGCCCTGCTTTTACTGAAAAACAGATGTTCTGAGAAACATCAGCAACTTACTCTAAATATTTATGCTTGGAAATCATGAAGTGCTTTTTAAGGAAGAAAATTACCCTGCCAGACACATCCCTTTCTCTAGGTTCCTCCTGGAATCCATTCCCAGTCCCTGCTCTAACATGCCACTGCAGGAGCACAGAGCAGTGCATGGTATCCAGCAATTCCAAATTCCCAACACCCCTGACAGATCCAATGGATCTGGCCCAGAGCTTGAGAGGGACATCATCAGCTGCTTCTCCTCAGACTCCAAGACACTTTCTAGCTGACTCATCCTTTTCAGGCCATAAAAACACTATGCTACCTAGCCCTGTAACAGAGATCATAAATATAAAGGGAAAGAGTAGAGTGAGGGATAACTCCTGCATTCCCATCTTTTCTTCATAGCAGCACCAGGTCAGGTGCCCAAGTCCATGGCTCACTAATAGTAAAGCAATGCAAAAACCAGGCAGAAACTCAGGATAAGCTTTACTGAGAATGAAGAAATACCAGTGTCATATAAAGGAAAAAACTTGTGTTTAGTGGAGCTCCACCAAGTCCCCCCATTTTTATAAAGAGGGTAAAGGAATTGCCTGTTTGAAACCACCAAACCCATCTGTGCTGCCAAATTATACCAAAAAAAAATTACACCAAAAAAAAAAATTAGGTAGACTGAAGATCAATAAGTGCATGGGCATGGCTAATGGCTAAATAAATACTGCTGGAAAGCTTGGAAGGAAATTTGGAGCACAGCTCAGAATTCCTGGTTTATTGATTATGTATCTGTAAGACTGTGATATGCATCTTACTGGCAGAGGCAAGTTTTTACAAAAACTAATTACCCAAATGTTCTTTAGACACAGAAAATACAGTCTTTTTAATGAACCCAGATCACAGCCATTTAAAAACACCTAGAAATCATTCTGGTGGGCTGGTTTAAGTAAAATTCGATTTAGAAAGTGTGGCATTTCAATCAGCTTACTTACAATTAATGAATGCAACTACATAGGCACAGAAAGCCAACTCCTAGTAGTAAAAAAGAGGTATGACATATCAGTGAACTAGGCAGCAGTAGAAACATTTTACTAGGAATACAAGTTTTGATAGTAATTCTACCTCTGGACTTTTAAAAGGTGTTGTTTCAGTTCCTCAGTGAAGAGGCCCTCAGTTCACTACAAGCCACCCAAACAGGGCCACGCACAAGCGTTAACTTAGCCCAGCTACTCCTCTTAAGCCCTACAAGCAGGGGTGTCTTGATACCCCATCTCCAAAATGGGATCCTCAGAATCTCACTCAGGCAGAGATCTCTGAGCAGTTCAGTCCTGCCTCAGCTGTGCCCCTGTTGCACTTCCAGGTGAGGTTTTCCATGGCCAAACACGTTTTTCAGGATGTCCTGCTGAGGAAGTCGGTGCGCTCACAGGACCAGGGTTTGCACAGGAGTGCAGTATGGGGCAAGGAGCACCAAAAATCCCCAAAACAACAGAAAACCCAACTCCTCACACTCAGTACTGCAATGCCTGCCCTGAAAGCACCTGGTGTCTTAAGGAAATGAAAAGTAGGATCATAAGAGTTGCCAAGTAGAAAAACCTGGCAATGCCATCTCATGGCTCTCAAGATTGGATCTGCCCCAGGGGAGAACTCCAACCCAGCCCTGCAAGTGCTGCTGCTGACTGAGACCACAGCAATGCTTTCCCCCCTAAATTCAGAAGGGATTGAGAGATTTGCATTTGTATTCACCCATTTCTAGTCTGACTTCACAGAGAAGAACATTTCATCCTGGCAAAAATGTCAAGGTTCCTTCCCCTAGAACTCTGAATTTGCTTTTAAAGTATGGTAGTTTTTCCAATGCTGGGAAGAAGAAAAAAGCATCAACTAAATTATTAAATAGGTTAAAATGGTTTCTTGCCATCTCAAGCCCAATGAAGAGATTTTATACAAGCTCTCATAGAGATTGGGTGATGAAAAGAGCACAGAGGTTCCTGACAAAGCAGTTTTCAAAATGGAATTTAAAAATCATATTTGAAAAAGGAAATACAATTAAATAAAATTATTAAAGTCAGATTCACATAGAAGCCTTCTCCTTCAATGATTCAACTTGTACAAGCAATCTGAGGGTAAACTGTAGTTGTAATTAATATTTTGTAAGGTACTCAATGATGTAGCCAAACATTAGCTGCCAGACTCTTGGAAAACATCATTTTTCTGCCAAGTTTTCCTTTTGTTTTACAAAGTTATGAATAAATATTGCAGAATGTTATAGAGAGTGGCTATTTGATAATACCTTTTTTCTTGGTAGACCTAACTTTCATCAGACTTCTTTAACATATAGCTGGCATGTAATAAAAAAATGCAATTTTAAACAGAAAAGTCAGATGGTGGTTGAATAATTACTCTCACTTTTTCTATTGTTGTATAAACTTTGGACTGGGTTTGACACATTTTTAGATTCATGCAGAGTCTGCAGTGCTGCATGCAAAGCAGAGTAAGGAAAACCAGACCCACATGGAATGCAAACTCTCAAAAAAGGTTTGACCCCTCAGCTGCTTCAGGTTGTAGTTTATTTGGGGATCAACCAGCTGGTTTTGGCTGCCTCTGCACCAGAACTGAGCCATTGTCAGACACTGTAAAGGAGCAAAACAACTTTGTTTTAGCCTATTAAAAATTAAAAAGTAACAATGCGGCCAAAAAACTAAAAATAAAGGAATAAGGAAGTTAAAACCTATATTTTACCAAAAACCCATACACTTTAGAGGACAAGCCTTGTCTTCATGCAAGTAGGAAACATGACAACTTAATTTCATTTATAATTTAATAACTGAAGAAATTAGTCTGTGCTCTTGTGTAACCATATTAAGTGAGTAGATTCATATTCCAACAGAGGCATTTACAGCACAGTCACTTCAGGGACCATTAAAACCCTGAGAGGAAAGTTACTCTGGCTCTGCATGCATACAATTTATCAATAACCATGCACAGCCCTTTTTAATGACCGTCTTTTATAGCATGATAATATTTTCCACTGGAATTCCTAAAAATCACCCTATAATTCCAACAGAAACAACTGCTATTTTTTTCAGAAAGTCCTGATTGTTTATTTTATTATTAACAAAAATAAAATCCCTAATAATATTGGTCCAATGATTGCAAATAACTGATAGAACATATAAGTTAATATACTTGCCTAAATAGATGGAATATTTTTAGGGCTATTCAAAAACACACCATGAGAATGCATTAATAGAACGTCTTCCAGCCTAGCCCTAAAAAGTGCTAATTAATAGAGCTTTCCTGAGCTGTGGCACTGCCTGACTCTCTGCACACACACCCAGGTTCTGGACTGCAGCAATCACCAGCTCTCTGATACTGAGAGACAAAGCACATGGACACTCTCATGCTTACAAAACTTTGTCCCCTTCACTGAGAGCAGGAACAAAACCAGGTAATAAAGAGTTTTGCTAGAGCTCCCACACATTACAGCAACTTTCTGCCCTGCTCTTTTTATATATTTTTATGTCAACTTATAGAAGTTTAAATTAGTCCATAAAAAAAATTTTATTTACTTCAGTGTATATCTAATTTTAACAGTGAAAATGCCTTGAAAAATTGCAACCAAACAGGTCTTAAGGCCTAATGTGACTTTCCTAAAGATTTATTTTATTTGCTTACCCCTAACAATTTATTTTGACCTATAGAAAAAAATTGTTAGAGGTACTTTACCTAAGTAAAGTTTAAGATACAGCAAATGAATATCTGTTTAGAAGAACTCCCTACAAAAACCCTGCTGAAAAGGTAAAATTTAGGGATATTCAAGGAAAGACAGGCCTACTGTTGTTGTTTTTCCACTAGGTTCAGAGAAAGAACATGCCCAAAAGTGTGTTTTTTCTAAGTAGAACAATTGCACCACTTCCCTTTTGTTTCTGCAACAACCCAGAGCCACCAAACATTTTCAGCTAGTGGCTTATGTCTGAATAAGTAATATCTACTCAAAAGTATCAAGCTTTTTCCTCTTAGAGGGTCTCAGAACATGTATTGCTCAGGCTATATACACTTTATACATGCTTACACTGATGAAATAAGATATTTGCTGAACATCAACCAGACACTGGTCTTGGGTATTTAACAACCAAACAGGAGAACACACATTGTACTGGCAAAGAGAAATTCATAAATAAGTATTTGCCAAGCATGTCACATCCTTGACACCATATGCTCTATGATAGTAGAGCAGGCATGGCACAGTAATAAATTTGATTACCTAAATTCCATTAATACTTAGAGAAAGCTGAGCATCTACAGCTCAGCAGAGTGCTGGGGCTGTTCTGCCACTGAAGTGTTGGGACTTCCCACTCCCGCCATCCCTTCAGTCTAGGAACAAACACACAAGATTAGTCCTTGTAACAGATTGCACTGAAATATCTGGCATCCTTACAATTCATAAATGTTTGCCAAATAACATGTATGCAGAGATATCTTAATAATAAATGCAGCAGCTGTTTGCTATCTTAGGATGTAATAGAGAAACAGTGAAAAATTATCTGTTATCATTGTGTTACAAAATGAGAGCCGAGACAAAAATAATAAAGGCATTGTTTATGACACAGCTTACAAACAAAATAATGTCTTTCAGAACTTTAGATAAAAAATCTGGAGAGGCAAAGTCCTTAAATAATCAAAGCAGTCTAGCAGCAAATGAAAGCCAGCTTTTCAATGTGTGTTTCTCAATTTTTTTTTTTTACATTCAGGTCATCAGAGTCCCCATGGACACAAACATCAGGGACAAAAAAACCTGTTGTCATGATCCTAAATGTACTCATTTTCTCTCAGCTGGCATGTTCAGTGCTGCCAGCTCTCAAAATAAGTGTGTAGTGCATTGGTCTACAAACAGGTCGAAAGACACAATTCATTTGTAACAGAAACTGTATTTGAAATTTTGTTTCATTTTTCTTTTCTCAGGTCACAGAAATCAATGACAGCAGCCAGCAAGGGCAGAGTAAGCTAGGCTTCCAAACCTGTGACTCCTTTCAGATACTGGATAAAAACTGGCTACAATTTCCACTGAGTTTGTATTTTCAAGTATCTCGCAGAAAGACAGAGCCCAAGTTATTGTTAAAGTGATATTGTCACGAATGGCAGGCCTGAATTAGACTTGCCTGACATGATCTGAACTATTGATTCATGCACATATACCACATTTTAGCAATGAAATACACAACTCCAGCTATTTGAAGTGTTTCAGAAAACAACATTCTCCACAATTTCAGTATCATCCTGCCTGTTTGAAAGGCAAAAGTTCTGCACAAATGTCAACAAATATTTCAGACATGCAGTCATGATGAGAAAGTATCACCTTGTCAGGTTTGTCCATCTCACCTAAAAGCAGTCTGGAGCTTATAGACCTCCCAGACCAGAGAGGGTATTGCTATCTCACTGAATTCAGTTCTATGCATCAAACAGCATTTTACCTTTCTTTTGTTGCAAATTTGGCAGGAAATTCAGCATGTATGTGTGCAGAGGCCACTCGGCTGGGTGAGTGTAACCATACTGCAGCTTTTAAGTAGAGAGGCCTCAGAACAGTGTAAGAGATTCCTTTGGGGATTTCCTCTCTTCCATTTCTTTTTATAAAAGATGCATTTAAAATTCAGTCTAAAAACAATGGCACTTCCCTCCTGCACAAAGATGCCTAAAATTAAAGAGAAATCCACTTACAGCCACACTAATGGCAGCCAGCATTTCTGGTGATTCAGAAATTCCAAGAGAAATATTTTTTCCTGCATAAAAGTTGCAAAGGTAAGTTCCAAGCAGTTGTGTAACAGTGAAATGGCACTTAGCCAGCTGGTAAGATTTAACCTCACTTTGAAGTCGCACAGGTCATCTGGAAACACAGTTTGAAGCAGAATTTTAATAACCTATCTCTAGGTGGAGACAATGCCATGCAGGCTTCCTCAGGATTCTGTGAATTATGTTCAGTGTAAGAAAAACAGCACATTCAGAAGGTCCCTAAAAGCCACCAGCCTTGAAACAGAAGATAACACCCATTTTATGCGCCTTCCTGCAAAAGGGGGAGCAGCCAAACACAGAGTGACATATGACGGGTGTCAAATTCACCACATGAAATGACAATTTCATTTACATAAACCCAGCATTACAAGGTTTTAATTAGCACTAATGGTTGTTAGACTCTCAGAAAAAAATCCAAAATATGGTAGAAAGCGAGGAAATACAAGAAGGGCAAGTGTAAAATACAAGTGTAAAATGCTGCAATATATTCTCTGCTCATTTGACAAGTATAGTTCAGTTTTTACCATATTTCATAGCATGATATGAAGTGCCTTGCAGTACATTTTTTTAAAGGATAATCAAGTTCTAGTACCATTATTACAGTAATCTGTACTCTGTAAGAGCCTCCAGTCAACTCCCACCGGAAGTGTTTGAAATTACTACATTTTGTTTGCACAACACTAAATAAAATACTATGTGGGGTAAACCTGATGGATTTAAGACTCCATTTCCCTTGCCCCAAAGCAGCTCTTGAAGCTTCACCTCCATCTGACAGAGCCAATGCCTGCCCAAGACAGAGCTCCTGGGGGCCAAGGCACAGCCCATCAGAGTGGGAGCAGCAGCTCTGTGACAGCACAGATGAGAAAGCAGCCAGAGGAAAGAAGAGTGAGAATATGTGAGAGCAATTCCCTGCAGGTGCCCAGGGCAGTGCAGGAGGGGCAGGAGCTGCTCCAGGCATTGGAGCTGAGATTCCCCTGCAGCCCATGGAGGTCCATGGGGGAGCAGAGATCCCCTGGAAGATCCCATGGCAGCGCAGGTGGGTGCCCAGAGGAGGCTGTGAGAAGCCCACTCTGGAGCAGGGTCCTTGCAGGAGCTGCGGTGCTGTGGAGAGAGGAGCCCACACTGCAGCAGTTTTGCTGGCAGGACCTGTGACCCCACAGGGAGCCCACCCTGCAGCAGCCTGCTCCTGAAGTGCAGCCTGTGGAAAGGATCCAGGCTGGAGCAGTTCCTGCCATGCAGTCCATGCAGGAGATTCTTGTTGCACGAGTCCATGGAGGATTGTGGCCATGGGAGGGGCCCCATGCTGGAGCAGGGTGAGATGGTGAGGAGTCCTCTCCCTGAGGAGGAAGCAGCAGCAAAAACAATGTGTGATGAACTGACCATGGCCTCCATTCCTGCTCCCCTGCACCAGCGGCAGGGAGGACATAGAGAATGTGAAAGCGAAGGGAGGGATGGGTGAAAGGTGCGGTAAGATTCATGTTTTATTTCTCATTATCCTACTCTGATTTGATTGTTAATAAATTAAATTAATTTCCCCAAGTTGAGTCTGCTTTGCCCTTGGGAGTAACTGGTGAATGATCTCTCCCTGCCCTTATCTTGACCTAAGAGCCTTCTGCTTTATTTCCTTCCTTGTCCATCTAAGGAGGGAAGTGACAGAGTGGCTTTGGTGGGCACCTGGAACCAGTCAGGCTCAACCCACCACAGCCTGCAAGGGGGACACAGAGAACTTAACCTTGAGAATATGACATTGAAATGTTATTTGTTAGTGGGTTTTAATAGGCGAATCTAAATACCTCTACAATATGAATAGGATGAATTGGTTGCTTCATTTAGATAAACATTTAGGGGAAAATGCATTGCCCCCTCCCCTGCCTGCAGCTCTGTAGGGGTTTACTGCTCATTTTCCTCTGCTAGCTATGCATGTGGCCTTTAATGTGAGTGAAAACAATGAGAACACCTATTAAAAAAAAATCTGTATGAGTTTATATATAACTCATACAGTATCTGTATGAGTTTATATAAAAAAAAAACCCAGTACAAGGAGCAGTTCTTACTGTTCATACTGAATTCTGTTTAAGGCTCCTAACAACATCAGATGTTTGTGGACAAATACTTTTTCTGTTTTCCATGGGAGACAAAAGAAATATTCAAATTACTGAGTATAACGTGATGTATTTTTCAGTAAGAGTACATTGACCTGTTGGCATTGCTGTGGTCTGCGCTGATGAAAGTGTGACCTTGCTTTGGAGCTGCAAGCTATTTATTCTGGGCTCAATGTGCCTTTTGAGAGTGTGGCCAGCAGTTCTCTTTTGTCTGCAAGAAGCATGCCCGACTTGAATTGCAGAGAAAATGGCTTGCTTTAAAAATTATAATGCCTGGAAAAAAGCCTGAAGACTCTAGGAGAGGAAAATGTTTGTCTGCATCTTACAGCACAATTTACTGAGGGTTAGACATACATTTAAATGCTTTTGAATCAGGGTCTAAATAATTTTTCAGGATTGTAAATAGTTTGTTCATTTTTAAATAGGCTTCAGAAGTGTATTATTGGTTAAAGAAGGTGGTGATACCATGATACAACCAGACCTCAGCTCTGGTTTTGAGATGCTTTCACCTGTCCCAGTCTCTCCTTGCATGGGGCCAGAATCCTGAAATGCAGACGTTTGCCCAATATGCTGCTTGAATGGTTTTTTTGACACTGCTTTTCAGGATACAGTCTCCAGTTCTGAATTCCTTTACCAATGTCTGACCTTGTGTTTGGCTGTGAACAGCTTTAACTTGCCAGCTAAGCCAGTTTGCTTTTATGGCCATCCTACCCTTCTCAATATTTAGTATCACTCTAGTGGCTCAGTGATCTAAACATTTTATCAGCAGTGACTGCAGTGACTCTCCCATTTATTTCCAGCTCATTGTTTTGTTTTCTCCGTTTCTTTCAATTCAGGATTTTTTTGTTGTTTTATTTTGGTTTTGTAACTCTAACAAAAACTGGAGGAAGAATTACCTGTAAAATTTGCAGCTTATGTATCTTGGAGACATAATATCAATCACTGAATGTGGAGCACCTGTGCAGATTCATCCAGCTAGACTTGGGTTTTATGTCAACTAAAAAATCTCATCTCACCGTAGTAATTTCTGTCTGTTAGCTGTGCTTTCATTCAGCAGTAGCAGAAAGGGATGAAACCCCCATTTCTGTGCAAGATAAATAGTTTAATTTATCCCTGAGCACATGATTCCTTATATTCTTCTGTTGTAGACCAGCAAAATCACAGCGTAGGAGTCAATAGATGTTCTGTGAATATTTACCAAGGGTTATCTGCATCTGGGTGATATCAGATGTGTGCTCTCTTATCTTAGAGGGTCATGGACTTGATAGTCGCTTATTCTGGGGTTTGCAGTGCAAGGGGGTGAGTTCCTGTAAATAAAGACAGGACTGAAGGGTTCTTAAAACATTAACTGCTTCAGTGCCCTAAGGATGTAAAGAATGTGCCCAATAAAAGTTACCCTACTGTGACCCCTTAGTTTCACTGGATTTTCTTGCTCTTTTCTGGAATGTTTCTTGTGTAATAAAACGTCTCTGTACACAAGGGATTACCCTGTAAAAGCATATGCTGCAGGCATTCAAATACAGAATAATGGTTTTATTTTTCATTCTCTCCCACAAGGGAAGAGGGGAAAACATGATATTTTTTTCTTTTGAGAACGATTCTTTGTGACCCAATGAATCACCCTTTGCATTTTTTCCCTCATTCCTTTCTTTACTTTAGAAAAACTACCAAAACTGGAAAGTCCTTGGTGGCTGAAATCAATACATCATCTTCATTTTATTAGGAGGTACCCAGAGTCATTAGGAAATCTGGACCATAATTACAGTCAGCACAGAGTTCTAATAGGTGTGAGACAGATCTCGTCTGTCTTGTCTCAGGGTGGTGTTTTAATAACTGAATTGTGAGCTCTTCTCAGAGAGGCTGAGCATCCAGGCAGGGGTATATCATTGCAGGAAATGATTTACAGAGCTACAGAAGACTTGTGCACAGCCAAGTGCAATTATTTAGATGGTTCATGTTACTCTTAAATCTGATACTATTTTGACATGTTTCTTCAGATATTTGTGTGAGGAGTGGATAAACACAGCAAGTCTGTTATTTCACTGCACTTTGAAGCTTGTTGATCTCCCTTCATTTAAAAGATTGCCCATTAACTGCATTTTTGTCTGTGTTTGTATCTGCAAATATTAATTAAAATTCTAGTTTATGGATTTCAGAAACTTGACTTCAAATCTATAACTGCTTTGCCTGGATGTCAAAAATCCTTTTAGCCTTGTACTTGATATTGATGTGAGAATGGGATAAGGCCTTCTTTATGGTGCTGGATTTTTTTTCTTCTTTTTATGGTTGTTAGAGAAGTATCTGTTTAGAGGGATGTGATAAAAATAATCCTTACTGAAGTTACTTAATGGGCAGACAGTGGGTGAGTAGGTCAAGGTGACAACATAAAAATGTACACTTCAAAAATTGCTTGCCAAGTAAAAATTCCTTTGTATTCTGAGATTACAACTGCATGTTATCCCTAAGTATTTTTTTATTTCAAAATATTGGAGAATTCTTTGTTGTAGTGAGCAAACAGAGGTAGCAGAGTTAACTTTTTAAAAGGTCAAGAGTTGCCTCACTGTGAGTAAGGACAATGAATTTATTTACAGTTCTGAGTTTTTGAAGTTAACTGATATTCCCTGAACCGCATGACATCCTTATCTGGAAAGACATGGATTCGACAGACAGACCACTGAGATGCTGAGGAACACATTCAGTGCTGGTAGCTCGGTGTGTGAGCCACGTGTTGAGCTCTGGGGGCAGGAGCTGAGGTGAGAGGCCAGGAGGTGCTGGGGACCTGTGTGGCAGCCAGGTGAGCAGGCCCTGGGGGGACATGGCAGGAGCCCACAACCCCCAGACCTCCCCTTGCTTAGACTGTGATGGTATAAGAGCCCAGGGGTTCCTTTGTTCAGAATCCCTTCTTGGAGGTACCAGACAGAGCTGGTTTGTTGTTTTATTATTTAACTATTACACTATGATTAAATTATTTTAATGACCTGGATGTCTGAGTTCCTGCTGTTGGAAACCTGGTGTCCAGCTGGCGAGGAAACACGGTCTGATTGTGTGAGTGGGATGTGTAGCTGTGAAGGGGCTTTGGTCCCAGCTCAGGTGGTGTGAGTGTGACAGTGGCTCCTGGACGGTTGGACAGGGAAATCTCCTTAACACAGAGTTGGGGTCAACAGCTCAATGGCCAAGAGGAGAACAGTGATGAATGGTGTTCCTTCCCCTGGGGTCATAATGGGACCTGAACTGTTTAACATCTTTGTTTGCAACATGGACAGGAGCATTGAGAGCACTTCCAGTCAGTTTGTCAATGGCACTGAGCTGCGTGGTGTGGTCAGTTTGCTGGAGGGAAGGGACACCATCCAGGAGAGGTGGCCCCGTGTGAACCTCATGAAGTTCAACGAGGCCGAGTGCAAGGGCTGCACCTGGGTCAGGGCAACCCCAAGCAGAGGCTGGGCAGAGAAGGGGGTGAAAAGCAGCCCTGAGGAGAAGCACTTGGGGGTGCTGGGGAGGAGAAGCTCAGCACGACCCAGCCATGGCACTCCCAGCCCAGAGAGACAAACGTGCCCTGGGCTGCATCCAGAGCCCCGTGGGCAGCAGGGCAGGGAGAGGGTTCTGCCCCTCTGCTCTGCTCACACTCCACCTGCAGGGCTGCATCCAGCTCTGGGGTCCCCAACACCTAGAGCAGGAAAAAGAGCAAATTCTGCCTTTCTATTTGATGTGATTATGTCATGTTAACAACTGGAAACAGCTGCCGTGGGTCGGCGTCCCATTGATTGACTACTGTGCTAATGCAAAGCAGACAGGAGCAGAAATGTGTAGAAGGGGAAGAAAGGCATTTACAGCATGTACATAAAATCCAGGCTAAGTCCAAAAACGGGTCACCACTGTTGCCTTAAATGACAAGGGTATATTATCATGCTTTCAGAACAGTCACTGAATTTGTTCAGTTCAAACCTGTTAGAGGTGTATGCTTTGCCATTTGTTGTCAAAAGCCAATAGGATGGAGCATCAGTTCCCAAAAACCTCCCTCTTAGAGTACACCAAACTTCTGTTGTTGTAGGTATATGGCTTTTTAACTGTATGGTAGTAACAAATGACAGAAGGGGATATTACCTCTGTGATAGTATCTTGACATGGAGTAAATTCAGTGCAGATGGTGAAATTAGACAGTTATTCTGTTAAATAGCAATTTAAGTTTCTGTCCCTAACGGACATTTACGTTTCTGTGCTGTCCTAGATGGCAAACCGTAGAAGATTATTTTTTTCTTTTTGTCAGAGAGTTCTGCATGTTTTCTTGAAGGGATCAGTGATTGCTTTTAGTGGTGTTAAGAAATTTAATCTCAGATAGTGGAAAGATTTTTGTCAGCTTTCTAAAAGACAAATGTACTGACATGGCAGAATGGCTTCATCTGAGCATCCTGCTCATAAGATTAATGACAAAACCAAAAACAAGTCTTGTGATATGGGCAGAATTGATCTCCATTTCGGAGGAAAGCAGTTGTATGAACACAAGATCAAGTACAAGGCATGGTTAGGCAGTTATGTTGGCTGAAAAAGCACTTAATTTAGAACCATGGAAATCTTAAGCAGCCTCTGCCTTTCCTGTTTTAAAGGCCTACAGAAATTGTGGTGTGACTGTGACAAGAGTTATTGATGGTGCAGCATTTGGTGATAAGAAAATATGATCTAGATACAAATCTAGATTTGGTTGGATTTTTAAAAATTAACAGTCGGGAAAGAGCTAGAAAATAATTCTACATTAATTCATAAAGTTAATGGCAGAGAATGTAGAGTATACAGAGGTGACTGAAAGCAAGCTTGCATTTCCAGGTATCAGTAAGGTAGAGAGAACACAAATTGAGCTATGGGAGAACAGTCAGAAAAGGGAAGGTTGAGAGGAGGGATAAGGATGAGTGAATAAAGCAGAAGAAATATTTCTCTTTTTTTTGGTGAAAGTGGGTGAGTTTTTGAGGTTTATTAGACAACCACACATTTCTTGTGCCTCCTGAATTTCTTGGGGTTTTTTTTGCTGATTTTTTTCCTTATTTGTTTATCTGGTTTTGTTTGGGTTTTTCGTGGCTGATGACGTTGTTGCCTTACCTTCACAAAGTTATAGCATTTGGTTCCACATCAGAAATTCAAGCAGAGATTTAACAGATGAACTCAAAATATTTGGTTTATAACTCTACCTGCCGAAGCATATTATAACATTGTTGCTGTCTGTAATTCTGTGACCAAATAGATATAATTATATGGATATATATAATAGATATAGATACCATGGTTTTTAACAGTAGATGTCAAAGGTATAATATGTTTGTTTGTTTTACTTACCTCTGTTCTTGTGTAATTATTTTCTAGAACATGAAGGGAAAATACAGAATACAGATTTTTTTTTTTTTTTTAATGAGCTGCATCTAATTGCATATAACTGCATTGAGATCTGGAAACTTAAAAGTTTATCTCTAATTTACTGCATATTTCCCAATGGCAGAGAATCGTAGCAGTGCTGTACAAATTGTGTTGCTATAATTAACACTGGAGTGCACCAGTGTGTTTAAACACACTGGAAGGACCACTTTACAGAACATACCCCAATTAGTGCTCTTCCTTAAAAGTGAATGTTAAGTGCACCAAGACAATAAATCAGCAAGTGATCCTCAGAGCAGTAATGACACTTGTGGTTTTCAGCTGCATGGAATATGAACCAGCAGCCTGCAGGTGAATATCTGTGGGCAGGCCCCCCACCAATCACCTGGGCTAAACAGGTTGCCAATACCCACTTGGCACAAATGTGTTTTTCAAGCAAAGGATCTATTGCTTCTTTTCTTATTCATGTAGCTCCCATTAATGTCAAAGGGAACTATGTGTTTGTGAAAGCAAAATGGATCCCCTGAGGGTGTCAAGTATTGTAAGGTAATGTTCTTCTGTTACATTTTATGCACTGCTTATTTTTATGAGTTGTTGTAATTGTTTAGGGTGTATGATTGCTTTAGGGCCTGCTGTCAGGTGTGGAATCACTGCATAAAAAGAGCTCATGAATGAAACACTGAGAATTCAGAAAAGAAACCTCATTTTATTAATGTCAGCAAAGCAAAAACATAATATTTGGAATAGCAGAAACTGATAACTGCTTGAGAACTGTGAAAATTCATGGCCCTAACATGGACCAATTAGTGCCTACAGTTATTGACATCTCTGCAATTCATTAAGATCTGCATCAGTTCTGAGCAACTGTATGAAAATCAACTGGTCTGCTGGGAGGAGAGCTTGTAAAGGTGGCATTGGTTAAATACACTGAACCTGGGAGACCTGATCAGTGGTCATATTTCTAATTTGTTAATTGGATATGTTTACAGTGTAAATTGCTTCTTTATTCTCATTTTTGAGGAAGCCTTTTGACATGATTTTGAAAGTTCTGCATTATCTGAGCTAACAGAATTGTCCCAAAGTCACTGTGAAACTTCTTCTTGGTTTATACAATCAATATGTGAAAACTTGGCATTTCTTGACAATAATCAAATTGGCCATGGCTAGATACAAGCCATTTGTGTTCCAACTGCTACTACTATTTGAAAACTGGTGATTTCCTTGTTTACAGAGGCACTGTAAACAGTGAAAAGACAGCATGGGTAAGAGTTGTTCTGAATGTCAGTTAAGAATGGATAAGGATGACAACTATTGCAAAGAAAGTTTTCTGTTAACCCAGTTTTGGTTGGGTTTATTTTCCTTTATTTGTTTGTTTGTTTTTGGCATTATGTAAAACCCTTAATTTAGAGAAATTTTGTATGGGTGGAAAAGAGTTTTAAGCTCCACAGGGTGAGGTGTCCTCTTCTTCCTGGAACTTTAGTACTTTTCTACGTTTCTGTTCACCATCAAGATGACAAGTTATTACCAGGACTGAAATCTTCTTCCAGCACTGTGTTCCACAGAAGTAGAGCTAAGGCTATAGTGTTCTACACAAGGATTTTTGTTAAGATGAAGAATATTTGCCTTTACTCCTGTGTTTCTGCTTGATAGGCATTAACTTTGGTGCAAGCCAGCCTATCTGGAGTTCAGTCCACTCAGTTGAGTGGTTCTGAAGGGTAAATAATGAAAGCAATTCTTTTTATTAACATACAATTTTCTACCCAATCTTTGACCACAAGAGCAAATCATATGTGTTTTGGGCTCAAGCAAGGAATGATGAATTAAATTTGTACACAAGTTCAGCCTGAGGGTCAGATTTGTGGTTCATGATTGATGTGGATTGCCACCAGATTATAGGGACAACCTGTTTGTTACAAGCTGACTTATATACCCCATTGTTGATGCTTTTCTGATGTGTAACCCTGGTTCTCACCCCAAATAAAATTCAACCTTCTGACATATTCCTGAAGCAGCTTTCTCAGAACTTTCTTCTACATGCAAAAATTAGGGAAAGCATAAGTCTTACTTTGCAGATGATTTTTGTCTATTTCTGATATATTTTTGAAAAAAGCCAGAACTGGTTACTTCAATACTGCTGTCTTTATTAACAAACCCAGCTCTTTTTCCCCTGAAAATGCAGTATTTCCCTTTGTCTTTTAAGTGGATCTCTGATCCCGTAGCTAGGTTACCAAACTGGCACAATAGGCAAGACATCTGGCTGGCCAAGTCTGTGTATCTGGCAAGACAATGCTGCAGGTGCTGGAATAAAATACTTGTTTTCAATAACGAATTTCTGTGGCTGACTTCACGTCCTTGAACTTCTTGCAAGCAAGAGATATTTTTCTTCCCATTGCAAAGCTGCACTAGAATTGCATTAATCTACTTACCTATAACTTTCTGCTATAGAAATTGATTCTATCTAAAGTCATTTTTCTTACCAAACTGCTTTCTTACTTCTCCTTTATAGAATAGGAAATGCCTGGATTGTGGGTGATTTTATGAATTAATTTCAAGCCAGTTTATTATTCCATGACCACTTGGGTTCTTCACAACGGTGTTTCCCAATGTTTGATTCAAAACAGAATTCTGCCAAAAGTCAAATTATGTTTGAGCCTAACTTTGGGGAACAGGAATAGGAAATTAAAAAGGTGCATTTGAGAGTGATTTTCCCAGTGTAATTCAGACAAGTTCCCAGCTTGGGACAAATGTCTTTTAAGTATTTTAAACTCATTGTCTTGTTTCTCAGTGTTTGTATTCCATATTCAGGTACAATATTTTCTTGTACTGCTATTGAGCTGGCCTTAGTGCATGAGAGCTGATCGTTCTAATTACAACTAATTGCAGAATTTATGCAATCAGTTGGTGCTGAAGTTTACTTGCACAGCTGTTACCTGCAGGAGAAAGGAGGGTCACTGTGCTGTGAGGCTATTTTGGGAGCCTCAGGGCAGCCTGTGGAGCTACAGCAAAAGCCAAATCTCCTGGAAGGTTGAGCGTGGGTTGTGCTGTGCAGGCACAGGCTGGGAGGATCCAGGTCACTCTGGCAAAGTACATCGCCCCTGCTCAGCCTTGCTTTGCAAAGTCCCCCAGGGCTGAGGGCTGGGCACAAGGAAAACACAGCAGGAGTTGGGCTGAGGTGCAAAAAAGAGACTGATTCCCAAGCTATATTTCAGTGTGTCAGCTTGCCTTATGGTACTAAATTAGAGTTTGTCATTTTTAAAACCAAGACTGGAAAGTTTTGGCCTTTCTCTTCTTTGTGGCCACAGAAATTTTTTACTGAGCTGTAAGAGAAGGAGTTAGCTTGGTTTGAAGGAATTTTGAAAGTTGTGTTCAATAGTACTTAAATAGTTTTCTGTCTTTTTGTTTTTTGTATACAGTTTAACTTCTTTTTGGCACTTGAAGAAAATAATTATCTGATCTTTTTAGTATGTTTTCTGGGACATTTTACATTTGTATGTTGTTCATCTAAAGAATCAAGGTGACCTATTCTAGGAGTTTGGAGATGTGCTTTTGTCTTGAAATGCAAGAGGAACTTTAATTGTTTTAATGTTTTTAGTATGGTGTGCACTTACAGTGCTTCACATGTTCTAAAAATATAGGGTGAAAATGGTTACAAGATCCGAGCTTCTCTTCTGGGTTGGCAAATTAAGATTTTCCAGTTACTTTTCAGCTCCAAACAATGGCTGATCAGGGGAAAAAAATATCTGAATGGTGTCTTTGAGCTCTGTGGTTTTGTATGCAAGTGTGTATTAAACAAAGATGGTTATGATGGAATAGGGAATAATTTTAAGTAAAATTATGCATAGCCTAGCAAGTACATACACAGAAAAGCAAAGGCAGTCTGACTCTGACTGATGAAGTTCATAAGTAGCGTTTAAGTGCTTGGTGGATTGCAGCTGGTCCCAAGAAGGCCCGACGTAATCCTGGCTCTTGAAAAAGCTGAATCTCCTGGCTCTAGTTTAGCTCTCCGCACGTGAACTCTGCTCTCTCTCCACCACCTCATTCCTCAAGTATTCTTCTAAATAGATCAAGTCATGTTGCACTTTTTATCTTTCCTGGCTTTTGTTAAATATGTCCCCGATTGAGATGTGTGTGAGTTTTTTAGTTTTATGGGTTGAGTGATTTTTTGTTAATTTCTTTCTGTAAGGAAGGAGGAAAAAAGACCTGATGAAATATATGCTTCTAGAAGTCTTCTAAAATACAGAGTGATGTATTGGCATCTGGTAGGTTTGCCAGTGACAAAAAGTTTTATGATTGTGATTTCAGTAAAGTCAAAGGGAACAGAATGCAAGTCAGCGGTGTTATAATGCTGTAAAACCACTGCTGGGCTAAGATAATCAAAACCTAGTGTCTGTCTTTCTCAGTGGATTTATTCCTACTTTCTGTGTTGTCAGTAGGGGGGATGTGACTGATGTGAATTAGTGTCTTTACAGGCTTAAAAATGGAAGGAAGAAGGGTAAAGCAAATTATCACTGGTTGTAAGTATTTGTAAACCCTTCCTCTTGTTTGTGAATTTAATATACAACAGCTTGAAACCCCGAGGACCTACAATTGTTCTGCAAGGTAGGCAGTGATCCCTGGAGGCCATCGTATTTTAAGGCAGACCAGATTCTTTAGGTAAACAACGCCTCTGCAGCCACCCCTGCTATCAGAACCTGGCCATGCAAGCCCAGTACACTTCTAAATTCTAGAGTGTACAGCCCAGGGCTAGGCAACAGTGACTCTGTGAGCCTTCAGTCAACTAGGTTACACAATAAGACATCCTGCTCCAGAATGCTTCTCAGAATTTTGTCAGAAAGTGCAGAACACAATGAAAAAGAAAATATTTAACATTTAATAAACATTCCATGCTTCAATTACAGTCATTATTCTACTAGGAGAAATATTATGAATCTGTACAGTGCTCTAGAAGTATTCTTGGTTTGTAACTAAAGAAGTTATTTTCAGAATTTATATGAAACCAATGAAATACAGACACTTTTTGGGGGGGATTTTTCATGTAGGTATTTTTAACTTGAGAATATTTTAGATATTTGAACAACAAAATCCTGCAAAACTCGAGGTCAAGTATGGCATATTTCAGTATTTTCCATATCTCTGAAAGGTGGAAAGGGCACATTTATCTCCAACAGAAGGATCAGGCTTTTGCTTTTGGTAAAAGACAAACAAGAGAAATTCAGAGCTTAGCCAGAAGAACCCACATCACTTGTACCAGAAGCCTAAAGCAGCAGCATTTGACGCCTCTCTCCTAGAAGGATCTTATTTTTGGTGTTAGGAAGGCTGAATATTTGTAACATTAACTGTGGCATTTCACTACCTCTCTCTTAATTTTATCACTGTATACTGACCATTCAAAGATCTTAAAATGTAAGTACTGATATACTGAAGTCAGGGAAAACAGAGTGAATCAAATATAAAGAAAACCATTTTTGAACAGTTCAGAAGTCATGTGCTTGCTAAGACAAGATTATCCATCTAGTACACAGGTTTTATGAATATAATACCAGAACTCAGTGGCTCAAACCACCTACTTGAAAATAAATAGTTCAGCTACCATGAACTTCTGAAATAAACAAATATATAGGATAAGGACAGTAAATAGCTCTCCTGGGAATTACAAGTCTGCTTCATATAAGGTGAACCACAGCCAAATACTAAAAGACAATATAATAGATATAGGAAAAACTGAATTTGAAACAGGTCAGAAGGGAATCTTTGATTTAAAAAAATCCCAACCAAAAATACAGTCAACATTTATTCTTATATTCTATTTTTTAGTAACCTGCTATGAGTCTTAGAGTGAAGTCAATCTTTTGATATCTTGAAATACACACACTTTCCTGTGGAATTCATTTTTCTTCAGTAACCTTCTGCTTTCAAAGTCTGTCTTTCTCAGAAGACTTGTACTGTCCTCTGTGCAAGTATAGGAGAGAGAAGCCTGTAAAAGCACATTACTTGGTGCTGGGGCCTCAATCCATGAACCAGAAAGGCAGACATGAAAGGGATCTGTATATGTTTAAAGTTATGGACAGGTGTTCCACTAAGTAAGGGGAAACCAAGTGATTAACATGCTTCACATCTTTTCCCAGAGGCTCTCTTTTGCCACTGACAGCACCACAGAGTTAACTACAAGCTCAGTAAATTATTCCAGTGGCAGCTACACCCTCACCATTTTTTTTTACCCTGCAGCTTTTCCACCCACATAGTCACACAACAGAAATGGTGCCCCAGCATTTGAGGAGGTCTGTGAAACAGCAAAAACAATCAGTCCTGTTGACAACCATCAGCTCCAGCCTGCCTCCTTGTTTGGGATGGGGCTGGATATCAAACTCACATCTCAACTCCATGAGCTGTCGTGCTGAGGTGAGGCCAGACCCACAGCACAGGTCAGAGCTGTGAGCTCAGGTCTTTCAGGAGGAATCCAGTACCCCAAAGATGTGGAACTCTGCTGGATCCAGAAATTGCTTGCCCAGATCATCTAGCAAACCAGGCATTACCCACATGGCATGGGGATTGTCACAGCACCTCCTTTCCCCACTGGTTTCTCTCCACAGGCAGTCTGGCAGTGCATTACACAATGATTTTCCCCTCATGTCAGCAGCAGTATTCTACTGAAAACACTGTGCACCAAGCCACATTACCCTTGGGGACACTCATCACTTATATGGATATGAAAAAGAAAGGAAGATGACAAGAAATAACAACTGCCCATCATGACAGCCTTCCAAGTGCCTAAAGTTTTCTGACAACATGATTGTCATTAATGCACTACAAATCCTAATTAATGTGGAAATGCATGCCTTGTTTCTTCTTCCTTTCTCTAAAAGCAGCCACCATTTTCAAGTGCTGTCAAAAGTGGCACCATTTAAAGGTCAAAAAGTTGACACAAATGTGAGCAATTAGCTGCTGTCAAGTAAAAATGATGGTCTAAGGGATTACACTGCTAGAAGATTGCTGCATTCACAGAAAAAATGGAACTAGATCAAACAAGTAAGCCTTGATCTGTCCATATAATTTCTTTCAGAAGTGATGATTCACAAGAGACCAGGTCCTCTGCTGCTGTGCTGTTGCTGGAATCAAACTGCCCTTTTTCTGGGTGCTGAATTACTAGCAATGCTCTCTTTAACTCAAAAGGAGAAATAGAGGCAGAAAGCATTCGTACAGTTACATTTCTATACCAGGCAAACTGTGGTACAAAAAGGTAAATTGAATCGATGCAAGTGGCTTGGTCCTGCCTTTCCCTGCTGAACATGGCCCAAATTCAGCTTTCAGGCAGCTCCTGCCCAGATGGAGCTTCACCCCCATAAACAAAGTCCAGGGGGTGACAGGCTCTTCTTTCTGAGCACTCTTCTGTGTGCAGGCGTGGCTGTAAACATGACTGTACAGGCCTTGAATTTAACAAAGCTCCCTCACGATTCTACAGATACATAATAAATAACACATTTCCAAAGTACTTTGAGTTCTTCAGCTAAAAAACAGTGCAACCCCAAGGTATTACTTGTGTAATACATTAGCAAATTCTACCTGAGCTTTCATTTTCAGAAACCACTTAGAACCAAAGCATTAAGCAACATCTAAAACACTCAAAAATCTGAGAGACATATAACCATCTATATATGGAATCGAAAAAGGGAAGGAGATTAACTATTGTATTTTTTTAAATTTTACTGGTGCAGTCTAAAAATATCATAAAGTATACCACTATTTATATAATAACTTCTATAATAATTCAAGAGAACACAAAAGAAAGGATCTGATCCATTAGAGTTTAAATGGAGCTGGCATGTGATAAAGGCTACAGTTGCATTCAACTGCATTTACTCTCAAACATATGAGATGTTTCTTCTAAAAATTTTTTTTTAAAAAAAGAAATACATATATTACAGTATCTTTGATTGGCAGGATTGTCACACTGAGAACAGACTTTAGCACAGGACAGAGAGAAAAATCACCCAAAGAGCTGGAATTACAGGTTTGCAGTGCTTCTGATCAAATAAAAGATTCTGCCCTGTTTTTCACTAGATAACATGGCAAATAGGTTATATTTGCTGTATTACAATTATTTTTATTTACCAAAATCAATTTCCAGATAGCTGCATTGATCCTGCTACACTTGAGGCCATTTAATCTAAGGAAAACTGTTGTTAAGAAAAATGTTTTTAAAAAAGCCAACAATAGCAGCAAAGGGCATCTTGGGGAGTTTTAATGAGATTTTTCTGTTCAGTGCAAGTTTAACATTCCCACAGAACAGATCAATACCACTTTTTTTCTCCCAGATACGTTGGGGAGCATCCTGCACTTGAACTTGTCCAGGAAGATCAATCTCCCCCTGGCACTTTTGACTCCCCTCTCACTGCTCTGCAGCAGAGAATTGGCCACGCAGCTGGCAGGAGAACCAGAGACAAGCCAGGTATCTGCAGGATCCCACTCCTTCCAGTCATGGTCAAAAAGAATTTTTTTCTGGAGAAGGGAATACTACATAATTCAGCCTGGAAAGTGTGTGTTCCGTGCTTTATTTCCACACACACAAATATCTGTGGATAGATGAAAATCTCATATTGTAGTGCTGACAGCTGTTCTCCAATCACAAGTAGAGCACAGCTTTGAGAGGGCTTTTAACTCTTTGCAATGTCAAAAAACTAATTTAGTAAAGGCAGCAAAACCCAGCAGTATTCAAGGATGAAATTGTGCAGTTCTCCATCCAGTCACTTAATGTCTCCTGGCTATTTTTAAGTTTCCTTTGAAGTTTTTCATTCTAATTTTCCCATTTCACTTTACCCTTTCCACCACTCATACTTTTTCAGGACACAGTGTGGGAATTAATTTCTTTTTCCATTTCTTTATTGTAAACATAGCCTTCCTGAGTTTATAAACAAAGCTGGCCAAAATTATAGGACACTTCAACTATTTGATGTCTCCTCTTGTTTCTTAAAGCAGACCCTCTCACAAACCTCTATTTCATAATAAAAAATGTCCATGAGCAAATCAGGTTAAAAGGGGCCTGGGTTAAATCCACCCACAAACATAGCTTCTCACTTGAATGCAGAGCTTGGGATTTGGTACACAGTGGAAAAGCCTTTTATTTTATTTTTTGAAAAGAGAGAAAGTACTCTGAAGTGGATTGATTGTCCTTGATCTTTTCCACCCACACACAGCCTTTTTTCTCTTTTGTCTTGTTTTTGGTTCTCATTTTCATGCTATACCGATACACAGTGTGTGACAATGATACTTTTTCCCTCACATATATACTGCTGTCCTCTACTCCTAAAAAAACAAAAGAAAAAAAAAACTGAAAGGACCACCAAAACAACAGACAGCACAGGAATAACCTTAAAAGCTTCTGGCTCACCTGCCATGGCCACAGACAGCACTATGCTGCTAACCCTGTCTGCCCACTGCTTGTGAGATCTCCCTGAGATAAATATCATCTCTTCATCCAAACCACACAGCAAGTGCAGCGACAGAAATGAGTATAAACAAATACCAGCTGAATTCATAGCTGATTTTTAATGAAGATGCTTAAACTCTCTCCTAAGAGGTATTGCACTGTCAAGGAAAAAAGCAAAGAATTAAAGAAACCACTGAAAGAAACCACTCATAACAGAACTGATTTAAAACTATCCACATCCTCAAGCCATTCTCCTTACATCTTTATTCTCAATTCTGTGACATTTTCAGAGATAACAAAAATGGCAAAAAATACTCTTAGATTAAAATATCTCCCTGCAAACCCCCTCCCCCATCTCCATTTGTGCCGAAACTGCTACTCCTGTTACAGTTCATACTCCGTGTTAATTGCAGTTGTACTGGCAAAGGTCAGTATTGATCCATCAACCCATCTACCCAGCAAGACTTCACAAGCTTATTCTCATTCATACAGAATATTGAACAGTATTAAGAGCTATTGACAAGTGAAAACAGGGTCAAGGACTATGTCTCAGCTATTCCCTGCAATATTATCCCACCACAGGCATTCCAATAAGCTTTTGGACTGGGCAGCAGGATGAGTCTAGAAGAGATCCAAAACTGCAGATCTTCGTGCATTTTGCTGATTAGAGAGTAATTGTCCAGCATTTGCAGTGTTTGAAAATGTAACTCTTCCCAACAGAAAAAACCAAACCAACAAATTCATCCCTCTACAGGATTCTTACCACCAAAGCCTGCAAAAGAGCAGCTCCATCCTTGGCTGTCCCACCACATCCTTTGGATCGGCATTTGCCAAATTATTACTGGTTCATGATTCAGTACAACTCTGAGGGTATGTGCATCAATGACTCTCCCTTACCTATTACAGAATGCCTGTCAGGAGCCAAAGCCTGAAGTATTTGGGGTGGTGAGAAGTAAATCACTTCCTGGAAGGCATGGGAAATCTTTATCCTGGAATCTTAACTAAATCAAAGCCCATATGCTCTATATTCATAAACTACTTATTCCTATGATTAGAAACACCTCAAAGGGAGCTGCTTACTGGAAAGAAATGTGCTCCTTACATCAGACAGTGTGTCAGAAGTAGGTCACTCTAAACAGAAATTTATTTTAGAAGTATATAATTCAAACAATTCAACAGCACCTAACACAGATTAGTGCTTTGGCATATATTTCATACATAGCTGGTAATGTTCAAGCTGGTGGCTCCCAAAGGCTTTTAAAAGATTAAATACTAAGCCCAAAACTAACCAGAATGGGGCCCAGGACACCTCAGAGACTAAGAGCTTTCAGAAGCCTTGGAAAGCTTTTCCTACCACTCTTTCTCTTATCCTGCAGGATTTAAAACCCTCCTACTGTAAAGAAAAAAGATAATGAAATCCAAAGGATGAAATCCACAGCACCTGGTGGGTGGTGACATCTATATATAACTAAAAGTTTAAAACTTTGGGATTAAAATGACTCTGCGTGAAAAAGAGCAATTTAAACACTATTGGTCAGGATACAAAAGCTGAACATCAGCCTTGTTGCCACAGAGTGTTATTTCATTTTTTTCCACAATATTTTGAGATAAATACTACTTTCCCCCATGTTATGACTATTTACTGCCATGCAGGGCTGGGGTGCTCCCACCAAAAGGCAGAAAACTGACTTTACCTGTAGATTTCCTATCTCCTTTTCAATTTTTCTGCTAGCAATGGTTTGCCACTGCTTGTCCCAAGCCCTGGAGCCCCCATGCAGCACCCCCAGTGCTGGGAGCCACATCCCACCCTGCCCACCTCCATTGTTCAGCTGTGGGGCTTTCAGAGCAGGAAAACACCAACAGTAACAAGGAAGAAGCTGTTGCTGGGACAACATTAATGTTCAAGTGGAGGACAGCACAGTGGGCACTGGGGTGGCCCTGCCCAGGCGTGGGGGCTGGAGGGTGACACTGAAATCAGCTGGAAAATAAACTTTCTAACACAATTCAAAGCACTAGAAAGCTAACATTCTTCATCAGTACTGGACACACCAAAGGAGCAGATGTGTGTGGTGAAACTTTAAACCAGGGTATTTATTCCATCACGATCATGCATATTCATTACAAAGCATTTCCCAGCTCACACATAAACAAGGCTATTGCTGGAAGCCACATCCAGAGTGGTGAAACACCAGGGAGGATTGAGGGGAGGTGTGAGAAACAGCTGGGTTGGGGTCAGGCTGCAGCCCACAGCCAGCCAGCCACGCTGAGCCCAAGAACACCAACATCACTGGACACTGCTGTTCAAAAAACCCCATGCCTCCCAAGATGAGCTGGAGAACACAAGTCCAACCAATTTCTACAGCAAAGCACAGGTCACAGGGCCAAGACCTTTTCTGCTGGGGCCATACAGCTTGGGGTGCTTGAATGGAGATCTAAGATAGTGAAGAAACCAAAAAAACCTCTGACTGACAACCTGACTCTGCCAGGTAGCAAAGCAAGCAGTTTTGGGTTCAGCACTGGTTAAGCAACAGGGGAATAGTAATTATTGAAGTGTACAATTAGGAGTACCAAATCAAAAAAATTTATATTTGGAGCTTGCTTACACTTAGGGTTTTGTGCAAATTGTTTTCAAATGAACAAATCTGTGTTAGTGAAAGGAACCTCATCACCAATTTTCAATTTCCCCTTTTTAAGATGAACAATATGCAAGGTGTTTTGATTATCCAGTTAGATTAAAAAGAGTTAAGGTTTAGTTTCTTTCATTTATTCTCCTGTTAAAAAAAATGCAAGAAAACCTATCAAAACCAGAAAACAGGCACATTAAAAAAAAAATAAAAATCACCACACCAGAGTTAGGAAGATAGGAATAATTCAGGCACAGATAAAATAGGATGTAAAAAAGAAAGAAACTAAAAAAACAAGTCTCTTTATTACAGCCTTCCAGAGTAATGGCAGCAGGGAAAGAAAATGCAACTGATTTTTATTCTTCTACTTAAGTCAGGACACTAATGAGGCATGGCTATAATATAAAAAAATAGGGGAAAGTGGCTTATATCTACACAAACCCCTTGTAGCTTTCAGTCAAGCATCTCCTTTTGCTCTCAGTCGCAGCCCAAACATATGTACAGTGGTCACAGAAGAAAAATGAATGCTGGAGTAGATTCAACATATTGAACAAATCCTCCGAGTTTGTAATTCCCCAGCATTCTCTTCCCTCCAGATGCTACTCAGGATTTTACAAAATTAAGTTACATAAAAATGCTCTCATTCCTAGGAAATGGAATTTCATTTCATCCTATTCAGACAACTTAATAACTGTACAGATTACTGTACCTCATGTTGCATAGGAAACCACTTTAGAAAAAAATGAAGTCTTTTCACTAAAAGAAGGAAGAAAATGCATTTCAGTAGATTTACATTTGCAGTAGATTTGCATCTGCTGCTGTAGCAAAGTGTCACTGGCAGAAGCAGAATTTAGATAAAATACCTTCTTATAAAATGAGCATCATACCCATTTACAACAGGAAAAACCTAATAAATCAGGGCTGAAAAAATTATTATTCATTGAAAAGAAGCCACATGGTAGGATGTGTAAAGATAATCTTGACATGAATGCAGTTATCTTCTATGGGATAATTTATATGAACTCCTTTCACAGAAGAACCATTAACAAGGTATAACAAAACCCATAATTAATCTGAAAACAAGAATGTAACATTAAGTTTCCCAGCACCTCAAGTTTTCTAATGAATGAAATATTTCCTGCTGTCTTTCATCAGAAGAGTAATCTAATAAAGTTTTATTAAAATGTACAGATAGGTTTAAAGTACAGCCTCTGTACAGTGTAATGAGGTTTTGGCTCATAAAAATGCTTAGACTTTCATTAAAGAGATCAATGAACCCAAAAGGAAATTAGTTTAGCAGAAGTACACACGCAGGTTCTGCAGGATACCATTGTGTGTGAGCGTCAGGATGAACCAGGGCATCCTTCACAAAAGGATATAAATGAAGGCAAAGCACAGGAGCAGAATAACAAGACGAAGTCTTGACAAAGGACAAAGGAGCAGCCTCAAACTTAGCAATAACCTCTGAATGCAACACATTTGAGGAGGTTCAAAGAGAGAAACGTGGAGTGTGAGAAGAAACAGAGCATTGCACAGACACAGCACCACCAGAAGGTGCAGTGGAGGATTAACTGAGGGAGGTCTGCTTCCAGATAGGGATGTCCTGCACAGAGCCAAGGATTGTATTTAAACTTCTTCTACCAGTTCTGAGACAGATTTATCTGTTTTAAACTAGCTGTACACCACTGCATTGCTCTACAACAACACATATAGCTCATATCACAAGGAGACATACTAAAAACCAGACCAAGACAAGGACTTGGAAATGTTTGTATTTTCATTCCAGTTGCAATGATATATAAAAATTGCCTTTAAAGTTTCCTAGGCATAAGACATAAATTTTTAGTAGTAAATATTACTAAACAAGTAATAACAGCCATGTTGTAACAGCTAGAAGTCCCTCGTAGATCCAAAATATGCTTTCATCTTGTGACCGCTGCAAATTCCTGAGGTCACTAAGTACCTCTCTCACTCTTTCCACTAAAGCAACCCCAGCTGTCCTCAGACTGTTTTCTTTTCTCCAAAAGTGCCTGGCAATAACACTGACAGTTATTGTTTAGCTTTTATTGCACTCTTTGGAACTAAGGAGCGCAATATGTATTTATACACACAGAGAGAAAAATACAGTTATCAGATTCCTTTAGGCTTTCATTGAGCTGGTTTTACCTGTTCACCTGGTTTTTTATTTAATGGTCCAACAGATATAAATATACTCTTCCAAATATCTTACTGGGATGCTCCCCACTACCCAAAGTAAAATTAACATTATCAGTTAAAATTTAGATCTGTTTTATATGCAGTGTTTGCAAGAATATTGAGAATAGCCACTCTTAAATAATCAAACATGATTAATAATCTCCAAAAGGAATAACACTGCACAAAGTCCACTTTGGAATAGCCACAAAGAAAAAAAAATAATCCAAAAAGCAAATATAACTTCTGAAATCCAAACATTGCTGAAGAAACTAGCTAAACATAAATCTAATCTAATCTGAGACAGAAAAGTTTAGGGTAATACCAAGCAGCAGCAGATAAACATTGACCTTTCAGCTGTATCCCTCTTCCAATCCATCCACTGAAACACATTTTTCAAAACCACAGGCAAGAGTTTTCAAAGTTGCAACACCAAAACAAAAGTTTTTTGAGGGTGATATGCTGTAATGTAATCAAATATTTACTGATACTCCCAGTCTTGGTACATATTATCTAGAGGAAGAGTGGGACAAATAGCTTCAAGTGCTCTTATACCTATCAGTAAGACTTCTGAATACAATTAGTTTCCTTCTTATCATAGAAAGATTTAAAAGACATGTACCCATATTCACAACACAAGGAGAGATGGCATCCGTGACAGATAACAGCACTTTAAGAAGATTATTCCTGTTCAAACTGTTCACATAAAGTTTGTGTGGATAGCTTAAGGGATAACAGATCTACTGAGCAAAAAGGTTTCCAACTAAAAGCATGTGTGCATCAGGTTTTGGAGTAGCTGTGCTTGGGGTTCCAGCCCCAGTGGTGTGCAGCAAACTCCTGGCTGCCATTAGTCAGGCAATTCCCAGCAGAGAGAAATTTGCAATCTGAGAATGAACTACACTCAGAGCATTGTGTGAAGTCCATGAGTTGTACCAGGCTTGAATGACACATAACTCTTCAGCTGGATGTGTTCCACACAGCCACTTCGTCAGCCTACTGCACTCTCTGGATAAAACAAAGTGTTTGGCTGGCCCTGTTCCCTGGCTCATAAACAACAGAGACAGCAGCCATTAAGTCACCTGCTCCTGCCTCCCTGAAAACCAGGCAGCCACTGGAACACTCCACAGGCACCACCCACAGCCAAGTGGGGCCAGAGGCACAGGGAAGAACCAAGGCCCTGGGGCAGAGCTGTGGGGCCAGCAGCAGGAAAGGGAGGTGACTATAACAGAGCAAAAATAAAAAGCCATAGGTGCTGCACTGTGGAAAGACTTAAAACCCACAGAAAATTGCAGGTAATAAATGAAATCTTAGTCTGGGATAATGTAGCCAGCTTCATTCTCTCCCCATGCACCCCCGAGTCACTGCCATTCCAGTTCCTGGTCAGTCCTCCACTGCCTGGGGAGTTTGTAGCAGCAGATTAAGAGTGACTGCTCATCAGTATTAACTGCCCATTCCTAAACTGTTTCATCCAGTAAGACAGAACCAAGATGATTACTATTGTCCATGAAGATCTATGGAAAAGGGAAAAAAAATCAGGGAGAAGAGCCAAAAATAGATTCAAGATTGGCAGGTTTAATCTGGAAGTGAATATCGATAACCAAGGAAGTGGAGAAGGTTCACAACCAGTGAAGCCACAGAAGTTGTGCATGTGAGCGAGTAACAGGAACTTCTCAACAGCTCCAGGTGTAACAGCTGGGCCAGGGGATTGTGTTCCAGCATCTGCAGGATCCCCTCAGCTGAGACAGAGTGAGAAGAGAGACTGTCCTCCCCCAAACCAATAGCACTCCCACTGTCTGCAAAGCAGCTAGATTTATCCATGGATTTGCAATCTGGCTGCTCAAAGTATTAATTCCATTAACATTTTTACTCACCAAAAACCTGTTTTGAGAAAAACAGGTCAGTTTAAACAAGATGATCACAAGCTTGGAAAAACAGCTTACTGTGCAACCAGAAATGGATGTAAGTTTTTTAGCTGTCTTGGTTTTTATAAGCTAAAGATCAAGCTGGCTGCCAAAATATTAGCCTTGGGCTTCCTCACAAACCATAATACTTCCATATAAAAGGCTGTATTGTATTTTAATATGTCTATTAAGTAGTTTGCTATAGACTGTATTTTTCTCAGAGTTTAAAATGCCTAAAATTATCCTTGAATTATAGAAAGAGTGTAAATCTTTCTCAGCTTTGTGAGCACAAATGAAATTACTTCAATTTAGATTTCCTTAAAGTGTGTACCTGTACAGCAATATATGCTTAGTACAATGAAATTAAGAGCATTTTCATAATTACAGTGATTTTACTACAGATTAGTATCTCCAATATAACACAGCAATGTTCAATTGGGCACATAATGGGAAAAAATAAAAGGCTTAAGTTTCAGATGAACACATTTAGTAATCTAGAACAGCATGCTAGATGATCAATAATATAAGAGATATTCTGCTTATTCGACTGATTAGGAACACAGGTAGCTATTAATCCAACTAGATTCTAGAGAGGACATGAGAAAAATTAAAGTGAGACACAGAGTTATATACTATCTGTATATATATATACATACAATGTTTCAAGAAAAATTGTGTTTAGGGAGCAGAGTTACATAAATTTTCTACAGTGCTGCATTATTCCACTCCTTGGTACACAGAACAGTGGGATAAAGCAATCAGAAGAACGTTATGGTTTGAGATATACCCCAAGTAAAACAATGTGTACTCTGAAAAAAAAAAAAAAATTAAAATAACAAACCACAACCCTGAACAAAAATTGCTTGGAGGTTTACAGCTGTCTACTCACTGAGATTCAGAGGTTTAGAAACTTCAAGTCGATGTTACTGTGCTCTTAGCAAAAATATGGACTAAGACTAAATAAAACAGAGAAGCAGTAATATTCCCCGTCTCCATTAACCCCTCTTTCACAATAAGTGCTTTCCCTCCACACAACACAGAACTCCACCACAGTCACCAAGGCCCATTCTGGAATGCATAGTAAGAAACTGGGTTTTTCGAGACCAGAATATTTCATGTTATGAGAGCTCATACCCCGCCACCACATCCCTTAAGAGCCAAGGGAATGAACTGAGATTCCTGACCCGAACAGCCCGGGATCCCAGGGCTGCCTCCACGAGCAGGGGCTGCCCTTACTTGGAGAGGGCTGGGAACAGCGGAGCATCCCCGGGCAGCCTCCAGCGGGGCTCGGACAGCGCCCAGGGAGCCGTGGGGTCCCTGCCAGCCCCGCCCAGGGCACAGCCCTGCCCGCAGCCCCTTCCCCTGCCCAGGGCACGGCCCGGGGGAGCGGCCCTGCCCGCAGCCCCCTCGCACAGCCTCCCACAGCACCCGCACCGCTCCCCGGCCAAAGCTCCTTTGCATGGGGCAGCGGGGCCGCTCTGGGCTCCATTAACTCCTGCCCCAGCCCAGCTGAAGGGACCCCCCTTTCACCGGAGCCGCCTCGCCCCGAGGGCAGCTGGGCCCTGCCCGGAGCCCTGCGGGCTTCTCGGCCGGCGGGGCCGGGGCAGGGGCCGGGGCCGGTGCTGAGCTGAGCGGGCCGGGAGCAGCAGCTGCGCTCTGCTCCCACACCTGTGCCCACAGGGAGCAGCAGCCAGGGCCGAGCCCAGGCACGGCTCCCGCACCTGTGCCCACAGGGAGCAGCAGCCAGGGCCGAGCCCCCAGGCACGGCTCCCGCACCTGTGCCCGGGAGCAGCTCCCAGCCCGGCCTGCCCAGGCTCTCCCCGTGCCCGGGGGCGCTGCGCTGCGCTCCGCCAGCCCTGTGGAAGCAGCCCAGGCTCCCCCGTCCGCCCAGCAGAGCTACAGGGTCCAAATGCCTGCAGGGGAAGGGGGCAGACACATTTTAACCTCAGCAAATTGATGGATTAATATTTTATATTGCGTCTGTGTCTTCTGTAAATGGATGCAGCAAGGTGATAAAGCAGGCAGGCAGAAAGAAAAATCTTTCACAAAATCTGGACGGCAAAATAACTTCCTCAGAGCAAATTTAATTAATATTAATTAAAATGAATGCCAAAGAACGTTGGGGGCAGGGAGATTGGCGTGATGGATTGTCACCTCTAAAGAGAACAGAAAACTATTGCTTGGTTCAACACACATGGCAGAAGAATTTTATTCAAATTGATTAACCAGTATCTTCTAAGTAGCTTAAGGCTTGTGTCTCCAACCACTTAAGTGAATAGGATTTTTGACATTGATTGCAGTAACCACAGGAATCTGCTTTACAGACTCACTCACTGCACAACTATAAAACACTGTAGTTCTCAACATTCTTTTATTTGACCAGACATTCCCCATGTGACATTTTCCACTTACTCTTGGAGAAAAAATACCTAAAAATTCTCAACAAAAACAGTACAGGACTTCCTAGTACATACCCTTTGGGCTGAAAATCTCCCTGTAAAATCTTAATACAGTCAATGAAAAATTAGTACTGAAGGGGATTATAAGGGATGGGCAGAAACATTTCCCTGCTCCAAGGAAGGATTAGCTGCTTCTTGATATTGCTGACAAATGCTTATTTCACTTGTTCTTTAAAAGTACCCATGGCAGAAATGCCATATTTCCACATTCAATATGTGCTGCTTCACTCACTGTTATTTTTTTCTCCTACCTAACAGAAATCTGATTTGCCACCTTAATTTTATCTTGTCTATAGAACAATTCAGGTTATTTCCTACCTTTCCAGACTGGCCTGTATCTTGTCCTGGATGAAGGAGTTGTGGCTGTCTCTTTCTAGAACAAATAAACCCACACTCTCATACCTCCTGGTTTCTACACCCCTGTTCTTTCTCTTTACTTTCCATCTGACCTTCTTCACATGGTCCAACTCCTCTTTGATATGCAGTGAATGGAAAAACAGGAACCTTCTCCCACCCTAGATCTATTTAATTAACTCTACAGTATGACCTGCTCTCCCTGAGACACTTCTAACACAAGCCAACGATGCCTGTTGTGCAGAATATCCTCTGCTCAGGGCACTGAAGTCCAAAAAAGCAGCAGACAGCAAAATGGAGACAATTTTTTAGATTTTTTTTACAAGAAAAAACTACTAAAAATAATATTCTGATTACCTCTAAGTAATATTACATTTCATACACCCTAGTGAGCACTCCTGTATTTAGATGCTAAATGCAGCAATCTTGTATTCCAAGCACTCGGGCTTCATGCACAGGGAGCACCTTTGCCTTTGCCTGTCATTATTCTTCCAGCCTGATTTGTATGGTGCACCTGAGCAGCAAAGCATGGTCAAGAATCAGTTTGGCTTCAGACTGAGAAATTGGAGAATAAATACATCGAGAATGAAATCTAAAAATAGAAAGCTTCTTCTAGAATAAGAAGATAAGAGGTTATACATGCCACAAGACAAAAAGATGCAAAAAAGAAATGCTTAAACAGCTGAATGACAAGATGGATGAGGCTGCATAATATATGATAGCAAGCAGAGCAATTATTTTGCTTTTTTTTTTTTTTTTTCAGTCCAGAGCAAAAAAATGCAGGAAAAATGCAGGTATTGTCCTCTGTTCCTTTCGTATCATGCAGCTAACAAGTTCTGTATTACAATATTGTGTTACAGACTAACCTACCACAACTGAATAAAGACATACATATATTACTGCCAGCTACCAATTCCAAAGCTTCCAATTCCAGAAACATGAATGCATTTAGACAAAAAAAAAAAAAAAAAAAAAAAAAAAAGTGGTCCTGCAGAGTAATAAGTATTAAAATTCATTGTTCCCTCTGTGCTTACATTGATCTCCTCTAGTTTCCCTCCAGAAATTTTAAGAAATAGTATTTCACTACGAACACTTCCAAGCTCAGGCTTCGTGCTGGTAGGAATCTATGCCTACCCTTAGGACTTGCCAGAGAGAGATTCCCAAGATTGATGTAGACACCTTCCAAAGTAGAAACATAATGGTATAAATGATAAATGAGGACTATTATATAACCACATCAGCCCTTGGAATACAAATTGTGGATTTGACTATGGATCCGATATACTTCCCTCTGAAATGCAACCCCAGTTTACAATCATTTTTTGCAGGCTCTACCTTGTAGTTCAGTTGTAGTTCATGCTGAAGGAGGGGTTCAGTGGGAATCATCATTGCAGTCAGCCATCCTGCAATAAACCATTCCCCTTCCACACCAGCATCCCTACTCTCTTTAATTAAGCATAAACTATGAAACCTCAGAATAAAGCAGTACCACTGTGCTATTCTTTCTGTAGGTTTTGTCACATGTGATCCTCTCTGTGCACGGTGCAAGGAGCAGGAGCAAGCAGAGCCTGCACATTCACAGGTCACTCACTCATGAGGTCACTTTCTTGCATTCTCAGCATGGCAACTGCATTTATGGAAACTGCATCTCCAGTGGTGATGCAGCATGAATTAAAGTATATTTCCATTCAAGGCTCAGTGAACAATTAATAACCCTGCAATGATACTGTAGTTCAGAAATTCATGCAGTTTCAAACACCTCGAACCATCTGTGTTCAGAAACACGAGAGCTTTGGTGTTAAAAGTGTCCTTATCAGTAGTTAGTTAATCCCATGATAAATCTGAGCAGTGAACTTAACAGTTTAGAAACAGAGTCAAAAGAAGCAATGTATAATTTTTATTTCAACACATTTCTCTAATTGCTAATTGGACCTTCCTGGACCATGAAGATAATTGGGTTATTTTTTCCTCTCATTTTGTGATATCTCAACTTTTGCATACACTGTGCCTGGGAGAACACAATGTTCCAGCTGAGGGGAAAAAAACACTGAAGGATGGTAATTAGAGAAAATAGCAATGCAGAGTTGTGACCCACATCACGAACATTAACAAGTACTCAGGAAAGAGATCCCACTAGGAACAACCAGTTAATGATTGTATGAGAAGTGCCTTAAGTTATTCTGCTTGAAAAGGTGCAAGCTACTGAGCAGGCTAAAGTGCTTGCTGGCAAACTGAAAATAGGATTTGCAGACAGGCCTCTACCCAAACCTCACATTAAGTTTGACATTTACAATTTAATACGTTTTTACATTGAGAGCATACAGAGAAGAAAACTGTTTCACATACAGACAGCGTGTCTGGTTTAGAAAGTGAAAAAGCTCTAATTTCTTGTTTTCACAGAGTGAGGAAATTGCATTTCATTATATGAGTGAGGTAACAATATCTTTATATTTTTTAAATGTCTGTATATGTTTTAGGATATGCCTATATGTTTTTCAAGAGACATAAAACTGTTCCTCGGCAATTTGAGTATTGGAACTTTACTTGGGATTCGTTTATTCATGATTCTCATTTAGTCTATGAGCTCATTTACCATCCTTCACATCTTTCTTTTTTGTGGAATAAGTTTATTCCACAAAACTGAAATGAGAAGGATGATACAGTTTTGTCTGCTCAGTAGTGACCCTCAACTCCAGAACATTCAGCTTTAGCTATCTTGTACCCACACACATTAATCTCTAAATTTTGTTCAAGATTTAATGCCCAATGGCATCCTAAAGAGTAGCCAGGCCTTAGCAGAAACATCCCCAGATATTTTGTCCATATGAAAGGCAGCAATTAATTCTTTTTCTTTTTCCCCTTCTTTTGTTTTCTCAGGGTTAGCCAGCTGAAATGCTTACAGACAGCACTACATCTCCCCTACCCAAGGGTGGATGAGGCAGTGGAGAGAGGGGCGCTCCCATCATTTCACATAAGAAGACTCTGCCTTCAGCATAAGGATCTAGCTGAGTACCATCCCCCATGAGTGGCAGGCCTGAATTCAGGGGGAATGCTCGTAAAGAAAATGACCAGCAAACATTTTATTCAGTGCTGTAACATAACACACCTGATTTTATCTTCTAAAACTTCCAACCTTTATGAAGGTTTCAGGAAAAAATCCTACAAGTATTGTATTCACGCATTAGGATAGAATAGGCTGGACATATAACTACTAAGGGAGAAAGTGGACTGTAAAATGAATATGCTTTTAAAATTTATTTTAAAAGCAACTAATAGTTGTTTCATGGTTTTAATAAAGGAAATGCGTTGTAGGAGCAACCCTTTATAAGCTAAAAAGAAATCAGCATGTAGTATAATAGTTATCTGAGTCACACATTTATGATCTTATCTGACACTAAAACACTAACTGGGAGACAAATGTGGCAATTCAATGCAACTTAGAAGAAATGCCTTAATAATTAGGAAATTACATAATTTTATTTGCAGTCTATCACAAAGAGTGCTCCAAATTTATCTCACGTTTTTCCTAAGTAACTTACTATAACATTTATAATCCCTTTAACCTGAATCACTTCGTATCCATAGAGATAAAAGAAAAAAAAAAGAACAATATGGAAACATATTAAAGATTTCATTCAGCTTTCCCTGAAGGCTTCCAAGCAGTTTCAATTATAGCTGTGTCAAACTTAACACTCTAATGGTCCCTATACACATTGTTTCATATGTTTGTACTCTGTGAAATTACAGGTAGAAAATAAGGACTGAAGTAAAAAGTTCCTAGCAAGGCATGACTAAAGGCAAGCTTTAGATAAATTATACATCAATTACAATTCCATTCTTGTAGCTATTACTGATACAAGGTGTTCATGTGTCTAAATAAAACCCTCTCATTGGTGCAATTTTCCAAGTTGCACAGGCACTCCAGGGTGCCACCAGGTAAAAGACAAATAGAAGTTGTGGGATTGTCATTTGTGCTTTAATTTTCCGACTGAGAGGGTTTCTTAAACTTACTAAATGCCTTCCATTTTTAGGTACCTCAGTGTTTATAAGGATTGCATATGGCCCCAGCTTCAGCTGATCTTCAGTTCAAGCCAAATCTGTACACTTTTTCAGCCAAATCCATAGCCTTTCTCTAGTATTTGGTTTTGGCCCTTCAGAGATGCTGTTTGATAGCAAAGGGTATTTGGTAGAGACTTTATGTCCAGAACACAGGGCAAATAGTTTCTAAAACCTACTGGAAGACACTTGGGAGATGACAGGGGAAGAATTTAATTGGAAAGGCTCTGTGGAAAATCCATAGGCTAAGACCAGGCTTAATTAGCAGGAATTTGTGGTGACATTGGTCTATGCAGCTGCTAGAATTAGAACAATGTATGCACAGTTAACTGTTACATATTTACATAAGTCAGGTACATAATGTACAGACTTGGTGCTGACTTGATTAATGTTTGAATAAAAGTTTAAAATGTTTGAGGTTCATAGGTCAGAGCAATTAGAAACAGAGTATTTGGTGCAGGTCTGCAAGGTGTTTAACTTCAGTGAGAGACACCTCAAAAAGGTGGATGCTGTGAAAATATCACAGGGAATATTTGGCAATGAGATTCTTGCTTTTATCAGTAATAATATGCCTTGCTCACTATATCAAAATAGGGGGAAAAAAGTCTGGTTTCATGTCAAATTATGATCCAGTTCTTGTCAACAGATTAGCAATTAGGCCAGAGAAGCATATTGATATTCACATTTTGTGGAACTAAAATGTATCAGCTTCAGTACTTTAAAATAAATATTGACAAGAAAAGATGGGAAAAAATTATTTGTTATCCCATCTGCCACTCAAAATGTCAAGTCTAGGCAATGTCATTTTCCAGTCTTTCCTGATATGTGATCATCAGATACTGTTTATCTTTGCTTTGTGATGGCATTACGAAAGAACAGTCAAAACTACAAAGGTCAAGTTGTTCCTTCTGGTTTGTCAAGCTCGATAATCCTCCTCCAGTGGACTTAGATTTTGGGAGAGATGTGGATGACAGCAGTTTTAAGAGAACTGAAGACCAGTTCTGACATTGAAAAGCTTTTGGAGAGAACAAAATGTATTGATCATAGGACAACAAAGAAAGTCACGTTATAAAACTATTAAGGATTTATATAATGGTACATTTGTCATCATATGTTCCTCACAGCTAGTGAGGATGAGTGTGGCTATAGGGACCCTTTAGGCACATTAGCAGAAGGGCTGAACTCAATGCAAACAGTGTCTATCAATTTCCCTGCTTTGAGGAATGGCCCTTTTACACTTCCATGGGAACATAACTTTGCATCAGTTCAAATGATATCTAATGGTGGTTTGGAGCCCAAGGTTAAAGTTTCAGTCCCATAATAACGACTGCATGTGATCCATTCAATGACTGGGATGTGATTATAGTCCATACATGGTGGGATATTGTGATAGAGGATATATAGAGTTGGTACCTGAATTAATTAAAGGATGATACCTCACTTTTTTCTGTAGGAACAAAACTGACTGAGCCCTTTGGAGGCAGGAACTTCAAAGAAAACTGGTTTACATTTACTTTCCAACTACACCATTTGGGAGAATGTTTCTGAAAAGCTACCTCCATGTGTGACATCTGATATAAAACTTAACAGAAGAGCTTGGCCCCAAATATCTTTCTCTTGAGATCTGATCATTATCAGTTTGAAGTCAGAAAATTCTGTGCTTGAGTGATTTCAGTTTTTAAACTAAATTTTATTTATTAGAAACAGCTTAGAGCTTGGAGCTGTTTGGACAGATGCCACTGAGTTGGAAGGATTATCTATAACTGTCCCGCAAATTCAGGATATGGATATTGGTTACACAACTCTGAGTTGTCCATATTGCTGGGCTTTGGGGGTAAATACACATATATCTGCAAAAGAGCATTATCAGACCCAGTTATTGCTAGCAGCATATACATTTAATGATAAAAGAGTATGAGTTCTGTAGGCTCAGCCTCACATACTCATTTGCTGATGTTAATGAGGTGGAAAATTAAAAAAGACAACAGTATGTGGTATTTGCTAATTTCAACCACGAAAATAACTTATTTTACGTGCCTAGATCTAAAGTTTTCTTAGCCAGAGATCACCATGCTCTAGATTTAAATCACAGAAAGTGTGGAAGTGTAAATTATTGAAATTTGTTTTCACTTGGGGCTGTTTGGCTCATCTGTGAAGATGTACAAGTTAATTATTTCTATTCTATTAGAACAATATCACTAATGAGATGTGAGCAGAAGGGAGAGGAAGCATGCAGCTGAAGTTATTGTCAGAATCTCTACTGGTAGTGCTACTTCATATGCTCCTGAGAATAAAATAACAAGTAGATCCATATAATTTAAGAAGTCAAATTACATTTTCTCTCAGCTCACTTCACATAACAAGTAACATGTTCGCAATAAAGTCCAAAACTGCATGTCAAAAAAAGGCAACAGGCTTGTGTTGAAAAGTACCTGCAACAAAGAAATTAGATATTAAAAATAAAAGACATATTTGTATCTCAGTACTATAAACAGTTGTCAGATAATTTTTAGAATTGGGACCTTGGTTGTGCAGTCATTGGCTTAGCACAGAGACATTCATTTTGTCTCCATTGGTCAGTGGCAGGGTAACAAGACACCTTTTCTTTACTCAGATAGCTCTCAGAGCCTAATAAACCCTAGTTTTCATCTCCTGGGCAGTGGAGATGCCTTCCCACCATTCTCAGGAGCACACACTGCTGGAAAATCCCTTTGTGCCACAAAGCCCACATGTCCCTGTGCCACAGCTTCTGCTTTCGAGGCTTGAGCACAACACAAAACCCTGCAAAGTCAAGGACAGGATTTTTACCAATTCTCATGGGCTCAGCTGCTTCCTGACTTAGTTTGAAGGATTTATGGTTGCATCAAACCCCTGGCAACAGCCTCATCTTTGTTGGTGACTGACACAAGACCAAAGAAGATTTTGGTCTTTTTAATCTGCATCTTTGCTTCCAAATGTGTACATGGGCCTCAGTGTTTGAACACAGTTCCTGTTGATTTAGACACTGTGAGCAGAACTGAAGGGACTAAAATGGTTCAAAAAAATTGCATTCACCCTTCAAATATATCTTTAATTTTTTTCTTTTAAAACCCTGAAAGATAAAGGCTGAAAAAGTGCATGTGACATTTTTCATTGACTTTGTAGTCTTTCCAAGTCCTACTGATATGGTATAACTTTAATGACACAGTTACTATTTTTTGCCTTCCAAGCAATCATGATCTCAATGGAAGTGACAGTAAGAGATGCTCCCACTGAAACTGTGTCTCAGGAGATAGAGCTTTATTGGAAGAAATTCAATACACTTTTGACACAATGAAAACACTATTAACAGTAACTAAAATATATTCATAAAAGCAGTTTCTTTTCAATAGCAAAATCCTTGGTATTTACGCTGCTGAAGAAAGGAAGGATCTCTGTGGAGCTTTGCAGTGACATTGTGCTCCCCTCCCTGAAGCCCTGCAGATGCAATGTGACTCTAATGGCACAGCCATTTTCTTCTCTTCTCAGAAAATTTGATCTCAGTGGAAGTGACACTAAGACAAAGATGCTCCCACTGAAATAATTTCTTTGGGGATAGGAATTTCATGGAATTGATTTACCTATGGCACATTGAAAACATCAGTAAGAGTAATTCAGGCATATTCATAGTAGTGGCTGCTTTTCAAATGCAAAATCCTCAATAGCTGAAACTCCAGAAGACAGCAAACATCACAGCTGGAGCAGAGCCTTAACGCATTCTGCAAAGCTGAAGGCAAACAAACAGGTCTACCATCAGTAAGCCTGTATTGTATTTTGAAAAGAAAGCTAATAAAATTTCCCAAATTCGACATAGCAGAACAAAAATTTTCATTGCATGCATAGTCTCTGTACCTAAACTCTATGGCAGAAAAGTTCTCCTTAAACTGCTTCTAATAAAAGGACGGTGCTTCTCCTCCAGTTACAAAAACCAGAGAGGCCAAAGTGGCTTCTAAACACATACCTGAGATATGAGGTGGCTGCAGGGAAAAATAAAACAACTAACAGTCACCCAGTCTACCATCAAGCTCACACTCTCTGGCCTTTACCTTCTAAAGTTTACTTCATGTAATTTCACCTGATAGGAAGGACAAGACGGGCAGTGTCGAGCATTTTCCTGTGTCCTGTCCACAGAAGCTACAGCCACGCTGTGGTTCTGGATCCTGCTGCCTGCCCATGAAGTGTTTGAAAATTGCAGCAGCAAGCAGTTAATGGTCCTTGTTGCATGGGCATTAATGGAAATTTCTTCCCCAAACTCTTGGCAGGTAATGATATTCCTAGGAAAAAGTGAAACGAGCGAAGAAACACCACAAAGCCAAAACCAAACCAAACAAAAAACAAAAAACAAAACAAAAAAAAAAAACCAAAACAAACAAAAAAAAAAACCAAAAAAAAAAGCCACGCACCCCAAGAAACTGGAGCAGTCAAACAACCATTTTCTCCCCTAACAGATCTAAAAAATGTGGAATCATTTGATAAAACTTAAACACCAGTTTGGACTATTCAAACCAACAATGTGAGTGGGAATAAATTCAATTTCAATCTAAAATTTTACAATTTAAAGGCGATTGAAAGATACATATTAAGCTGGAATTATTAGGCGAACTTCCATTGTTATGGTTACCTTCTGTTCTCATTTTATGACATCTGGCTTTATTGAAAACTTAACAACTCACCTTTCTTGCAAAAAAGAAAATCTTTCTTTAGCACCAGCCTTTTGTCACATCTACCTGATTTTATTGTGCAATTTACCCTCAGTGATTCCATGTTTTCTGTGAGAGAATGATTTACAAGAACAAGCAATGGAACCAAAATGAAATGCTGCATGTTGCAAATATTTTACTTTTTAAAAGTTATGAATAGAACCAATCTTACTGCAATAACAATAATAAAAGTAGTACGAATGGAGAACTTGTAAATACTGTCATTGCTGACACACAAAAGATGACTCAGAAAATGAAATCTTAATCTCCTCAAATAAATGGGATCTTAGCTGCTGACTTTTATGTGCATGGTATTTCATGCAAAGAGCAATAAATGTGTTTTTTCTTGAGAGTGTGAGAATGACAGCAGTAAAAAAGGTTCTCAGTGGCATCTCTTCTGGGCAGTTACAACCAGAATAGAAGGAGCAAAGAAATGAACCACTGAGAAGTCTGCAGGTATTGTTACCATTCTGCTGTCTTCCATATTAATTGAAGAGGATTAGAGTTCTCATATGTTCTGATCTACAATAATTCATTCACACTATTTGCTTTCAATTAGAGAAATCTAAAGAGAAAAAAAAGAGAGAGAGAGAGAGAGAGAGAGGAAGAACATTTGAGGTGCCAATCAGGAAAAGTAATAAAATGCCTTCTGCATCCACTTAGATGCAGATCTGAGAGGCACAGACACGATGTTACAAAAGGCCTCATGATCTGAGGCCAGAAGACTCTGGGGTACTCGTGGATGTTGGCATCCAAGCCCTGTGCCCTCAGTGCTGGTGCCCACAGTGCCAGTGAGTGCCACAGTGCTGTTCCTGTTAACAGGGAACTCACAGCACTCACTCCTGCCCTGCCACATCCCATCCTTCCTTCTGACATGTTGATTTCATAATCTTCATATTTGTCCATGTGTAAAATTCCTCAGGATCACATTTTCAAAGAGGCCTCAGACTGATTGCTAACATTTCAGCAGCAGCTCTCCTCTGAAGCTCTGCACACACAAAATTCTTTCTGTGTTTGTACAGATTGAGAGATCTTGCATCAATCAAGCACCAGAGGAGCTCTCTGAACTCTGTGCTCCAGCAGCACCAGTTGTTTGAAGTTCACAAAGGAGCTATGTCATGTTCTTTGCTGTTGAGCACTGCCTGGGAATTTATTGTCCTCTAGTTTTTCATGCAAAAGCTCAGTAGTGAAACCATCAGTACAGAGTGCTGAAAAGGCAGATTGCAGCAGTACTGGAACAAAGATGACTTTGTTTTTGTGTTTCTCTTTCCTCACCTTCCAATTCTATTCCAACCTTTCTACTTATTTTCTTTACAGTATCTTAAATTTTTATTACATTTAATAAAATGCACCTTTACATTTACATTTTAAAACTTGTGTACTCTCCAATTATTTATTTTGTTAATAAAAAAGCAGAGTCCTTGGAAAGATCTCTAATGAATAGGTTTTTTTGGTAATAATTTTCAATGTTTTACGTTGATCTTATTTTATGTTAAAAATACACTTGTACAAAACAGAAATCCGGATTTCCAAAATAAAACATATCTGTATTTTGGCAGAAAAACAGAAAGAAAAAACCACAAGCAAATGTTTCTTACTTTAGTCTAGAGAAGTGTCAGTTTGAAGCCCAGGTAACATGAGACAGGTAAATGATACCTTGTCTGCTGGTCATCAAACAAAAATCTCAAGATGCCTCTTTGGATTCAGGCCAAAATCATGTGTTCAGAAAGCAGGAAAGCACACTGTGTTTTGTGCTTCAAGTACCAGATAAGTTGTTCTGTACAAATGCTGGGCTCCCTTCCAAACCTCCACAGGCTTCAAAATGGAATTGCAAGCAAGAAACTGTCCCATGGTAAGGCTTCTCTTTCAGTACACCCAAATATTTCCTCATCTTTATCTAGCTCTGGATTTAAACTCTTTTTATACCATAATTTTTAACCAGTTATTTTTAAAAGAAATTATTTTAATCGCAAAATGTGCTACTTTACAAGCTGGACTAAGAGGAATAATCTTCCGATTCATTTATTCATTCCCATTCACTAAGAGGGAGTGTGGCCTCCCAAGGGACAGCTCAGTGTTGCCCCAAGGCAATTATTGGTCCCCCTTGGCCACAGTCAGACCAATCCATTTAAAGTTAAGTAGCTGTTGAACCTAAACAGGTACATCATGGTCCTTATAGCATTCAGGCTCTAAATAAAACAGGAATGCTGTTTGTCCTCCCGATAGAAAACAGAGTGGAGCAGGGAGAGCAAGGTCCTGTGAACAACCCTCTCAGGGGTGCAGCTGGGACTGGCTTTTGTCCCTCCTGTGCCACAGGGCTCAGACTCCACCAGGAGAGTGTTGGAACTGCTGGGTGCCTTCCCCCTGTGCCAGGTCCAGAGTTAGTGTGGGAGGGTTTGATCCAAAATGAGACTGTGAAAAACAACCACAGCCAGCCTTCTTTAAAACATTGGATACCTGTGTCTCATGGTGGCACACAATGACATGAACAGCATGGAAAACTGCATATCAACATAATGAAACAAACAGCATGGATAACTGCACATAAATTCATAGCAAATTCACAGAGTCCAATTTTCTTATTTAATTATTTCAGCAAATATTGGATCCATGTTTAATTTGCAATTACGTTGTAAGGTTTTCCAATGGGTACCATCTCCCAAGAGGTGACATTCCCTGAACAAGGATGAACAAGAGGTGAATTGGAGCGGTGCTGATTCTTGTTATATACAATATATCCTGTTATATGCAATATTTCCTGGTCCCACCACACATCAGTGATACTTTACAGACAGGTCTTACAGTGAGTATGAGCAGTTTGTCTGAACAAACACAGAGGTGTTTGCAGAATGGGCTCTGTTTGTGATGGGATCTGCATGCATTGCATGTAATTTTAAATATAGTCTTACATATTTGTTGTACTCTTGTAATAAAATCAGTGGAACTGATAGACAAGTAAGGAATTATTTGCTTGTCACGCTCAGAAGTATCACAAAATGGCTAAGAAACAATCCATGCTAAATAAAGGCATTTCTTTCCGAAAGTCTTTAACATAGATTGGAAAAATCTTTGTTCATTATTATCAATAGGAAAGAAAATCACAAAGACCTGGTAGAAACAAACTGAAAAGTATTTGGCTTCTCTCCTCTGCCTTCTATGCCAGCCACTTGCACCATCTACAAGGCTGTCCCTACAAAATTTCCAGCTATTTTTGCTGCCAGCAGAGATGCAGAGCGTGAGGTTTATCCACATCAAGCAGCCTCCTCCAGAGCTCACCAGTCACTCACTTTAATGTGTTTCTGTCTTTCTAATCAGCTTGGTCAATCTCTGGGTTTTTGCTTTTCACATGTATATCAACACATTATACTGCTGGTGGTTTATTGAATTTATGAAATTTCTTTATCCTGGTGGACCAGCCAATGAATTTTCCACTGATAATTTAACTGTGGTAAGTAAGCTTCATCCATCATTTCCTTATTTATCTCTGGAAGCAAAAGCAATAGTCACAGAGTCTTTGAAAAAAAGGTTTGTGACCTGACCCCATGCCTTCAATGAAAAGTAATAATGAATTGATAATAACAGAATTTTTCTTAGGAGTATGAGACCTGTCAAAGCACTGGCTAGAAAGAAAGTTCCATTAAATAGCTTGGCAATGATGCAATATTTGTTGACCTCAATGTTTCTTCTTCAGGAGTTATAAATCAATAGCACGAGCCCAGATTCATGAAAAATGTTAAAATCTTTCACTTTCATGAAATATTATTCAAAGGTTTTTTCATTTGTATTTTCATATATTATTCACTAATTTGATTTGTATTAATTCTTGTTATCAAACCATGAGGAATTTCCATTTCATGTTCTTTGTATTACAGCCTGTAGAACTGCATGATGAAAAGGTAGATCTAGAAAGAAACAAATTGTTGTTTCCATCCTCCACAGAAAATAATATCCAGATCCAAATACATGCTATTTTACCTGATTGCAAAAAAAAAAAAGCTGTAGTTTAAAAAATTTCCTCTGACATTTTTCGTGATTAGTTTTCAACGGGGATATTGGGTTTCTATTTTACATACAGATAAATGTTCACCTCTTTGCCAACAATGAAAAATATCTCCAAAATAATACAAAATGAATCCTCAATGGTACCTTCATGAATCACATGAAACTGTGTGCATAGAACAATATTTTCTGGGATGTCAGGATCTCATTTGGAATGCAAGGCACTGAAGCAGACTCTGTCTCACTCCAGCATGAGACTGATCCTTCAGAAGAACCTCAGCCCTAAACAAGGCAACCACCAAGAATACAAATAATTTTCTGCTCTAGCTGTACAACAACCAAAAAAAAGTAAAACCTTTAGCTTGAAAAGCCTCAAACAGAGCAAAAGTCCCAGTAATGTTTTTGGGGCGCAACACCAACGTAACCTCCCTGCCCTGGGGACTGACCTTTCCAGACTTCATATTTCAGGTTAATCAGAAAACCTGGAAGTGCAGGAATGTAGAATTTAGACAGTGCTTTGATTCCAAACCGTCCTAGTACTGAAGGTGGTAATGTCCTAAGATCCTGATTTAGAGCCAACACAGTTTATATAGTCTGTCTTGAGATCAGACTTGCAGATTTAACCACACTGTTACTGTTACTGAACTGGTCCAGAACTGCTTGATTTCTATAATTTTCTCTATGAGATATATATTTATTTATCAGTAAGTTATACAGAGATTTGCCTGGGTCAGATGTTATCCTTTCTCTTAAACAGTTTCTTTCTCCTTTTTGGTGTTTCTCCTGTTCACTCTTATCCCTTTACATTGTTTAATTAAAATAATTTTAAATAAATAAAGGTGTTTTCATTAAATCCCATGAAGAAGAGCAAATATATCCTGTCTCATCTCTCCCTTTTTTATTGTGTTAAATTAAACAAAGTTTTGCTAGTCCCACAGTGCTTTTTCCACTCACTTTTCAAACTTGTAGTCTTTTCCTGAATGTTAATTTTCCTTCATTTTGTAGGACCAGAAACTAAACTTTTGCAGATAAAAAAGGCCATTGCTTACACAACAGTACCTCTGCTCTTGTGTATCCACACTTGTCAGCAGTCAGAGCCCACAACTGTGGGAGCTTCACTGGGCACAACTGAGTATGGAACAAACTGCACTTTTAATCCAGCAACATTTACCCTACTGAGCATTAGAAAAAAAGGAAGCTGGAAGTGGAAAGAGTGAGACCTGCAATTTGATCATTGTCTGGGGAGAAAATCTTACAAACAAGGCAGGAAAAGACTATTTATGTTCAAGTAAATGTTTCAAACAAAAGGTGCAACCATTTCCTCAAAAAATTGTCAAGAGAAATGTTTTATCCTTTGGTTCTCCTTGCTCTGCAATCACCTCCTTCCGTCTGCAGTGTGACAAATATGCACAAGCACAAGTGTAAGTGCTTGCATTTGTCATTGTCTCTGGGCTTTCAGAATATGCTTTTGCTTAATGCAAGCATTGGGTCTTTGTGTAAAGGCAAGGCACTGTTTGGTGCTGAGCATTCTGCTGCATTATTTGCATGTTGGATTTTATTCAGAATCACACTTTTAATTTTCCAGTCTTTTTTTTTTTTGTCCAGCATAGCAAGCAATTCTAATTCTTTGTTTTGCAAACTATCCACTGAGTCATTATATCATCTTTCTGCCAAAACTTCTGTGCTCTCCTACTTTAAACAATCTTGTTTCTCCTAAGCCAGATTTTGCAGCAGTCTTTTAGTTATTTTGGGTGTTCTGATCCCTGATAAAATCTGTCCTTAAATTCCATGAGTCTCAAAGACATTAATCTAACCTCACTAACTCCTATGGAACTGCAGCATTCTTTAAAAGTGCAGTCTGATTTGTTTTGTTCACTTTCTGTAAGCTGCAAAAAAAAAAAAAAATCTAAAGTTACAGAGTTCAGTATTTTAAAACCTAAAACTTATTGTCCTTCTCATCTAAATCTACCTATTTGAACCCTTTCAAATTATCTGCACCACCTAGAATTGCAACGAAATTTAAAATCACACTTCACTTTGGCAACATCTTTGCTAATGTTTGGGTTTTTTTCCCTGCAACTGCTTCATTTCAAGTGCTATGATTAAAAACAACCAAATAAGAGTGAGGAGTTTTGACACAAATTTCAGGACACTGCTGAACTCTACAGCTGCTGTGCTGGACATTAGAGGAAGAAGCTTGGGGGAGGAGGAGGAGGAGGATGTGGGCACAGATTCAGTTCAGTGTCCCTGCACCACAGTTCCAATCCTCCAGCCCCACTGTCTGCTCCCAGGCAGCTGAGGGAGCACCTCTGCCACCTCCCACACATCTCCCACCACTCTGTTCGTGTTCCTAATGGAAAATGTACAGCTTCTGGAACAGTCCTACCTCCTGTGATGAGTGGCTGTGTGCAGCACAGAGCGTCAGGGAACACAGAAGGATGCATGGAATATGTTTAGAAGCCATTTACTGTCTGTTAGAGTGAAAAAACTCTGGAAGTGGGAGGCCAGATGATGGCCACCACAGTGCACAATTGCCTTCTCCGTAGAGCTCAATGAAAAGAAACATTTCCAGAAAAAAAATAAAGTCATTTTCTTAGGTTACCAGCCAAGCCACAGCAGCAAGATATTCCACATATCAATGCATAGTGTGTCCCATCGAGTCAGTTCCTCTGCTAGAAAAATTCAGCACAAATGACACCGTAGTGGGTGTGTATCTGTGCTGAAGGAATCTGCAGGTGTGCTCAGCACCTTGTCCAGGCTGCACCCTCTGAAACCATGATAGTTGCCATGGCAGCCACGCAAAGAGATGTTGCAGGACCCAGAAAGGTAACCTGAAATGCCTGAAGAATGTCATTTAGCACACAACAGTAGTCTCCTTCAGAATTCAGCCAGGATTTCTGCACTTCAGCCCAATTATTATTTTTTTGCAGATCTTGTACTAGAAGACAACATCTCTATTTTGTTTGGCTAATTTGAATACTTTTCCCCCTTGTCCAGAAGATTCCCAGTACCAGTTTGAAGGTAAGCAAAACCCTTGTTCTTGAAGTAATAGATTACAGGGGAAAAAAGTAACCCATTGGTATTCTCTGTGTCTCTCTGTCACAGCCATCTCCTCAAACAGCACAGGTTTTGAATTGCATTCTGCCAAGTGCCAAGACATGAAGCTCCTATCTTGTCCACAATGTGTATTTGTGATACTCTCACCCTGCTCTAATCTCAAATGCTCCTTCCTGCACTAATCCTGTTTGCTGTCTCTTGGTCTTGCAATCTCTTACCCAGGAGGCTCAGGAGAGCAAACTGAGCACACCTGGGACAGGAGAGAGGCATTGCATAAAAGCTGAGATAAGCTCTGAGGAGCATTAGCTGCAGGTTTTGAAGCTGCTGGAGATCTCTGTGACACTTAATGTGCACTTTATCAGATAAGCATCCTGAAATGAGGAAGGAAGGACAAAAACAGCACAGAAAATTTTATGCTGTAAGTCGAGAGATCAAGGCTTTATTGGTTACTCTTCCCATATATGATGTTTAGATGTGGTTCCAGTTCCTCACCAGTTGTTCTTGGTTGTATCAGTTACAAAGTTTTTAATGATGACTCTCACCATTCCTTTGTGCAAGGCACAGGTCATACAGAGGGGTCCTGACAGTTTTGGGAAAGTCTGTGTGACTGCAATTCAAACACACAAAAGTGCACATTCCAAAATGGTATTTCAGCAAGCCCTGTCCCTGTTGCATTTTCTTCCAAACTAAGAAGGGAGATGATGGTGTAGGGATAGTGAACACTTTGGAAAGACAGCATTTCCCAGAGAGATTCCAACCTCACTGAAACCACTTAGAAGCCAGCAGATACTGAGCAGCCACAGACACATTCAAATGTGTGGCCTGTTATGCATCCCTGTTTCTGATGAAGGATTTGTGTTACTGAAGTTGAATGCATCTTCTTGCAGCACTGTTAATCATTCTGGTATTTGCCAGGCAGTTTAAATTTCACATGCTGCTTTGTAGTTAGATATGGAAAAACTGTTCAGGACTGCTCATGGGATTTAGGAGATGAAAACCAAACTATATGACTTGCCAGAGCTACTCTGGTATCCCTGTGCACTGCACTGGCAGAGGAAGATGCCAGCTTCTATCTGGGAACACCATATAGTGCTGGGTTGTGGAAACAGCTCTTTCCTAAGTCACTTAAGCTCTTTTCAATTTCTTGATAGCAGTGTTTAAAGAATTTTCTGGGTTACAGATAATTTCACTTCAAGAAAATGCAAGCAACATCTATTTCAAATAATATGAAAAAAAAGACAAATTATCACAGAAGGAAAAGGAAGAGAAAAATAAGCAACAATAATGGGAGAAATCATAAGCCCATGTGCTTGACTAAGATATATATACTTTAATGGAAATGCATAGTCAATATTTCAGAAAGTGATTATTTTTGCCTTTAAAAAAAATCAAAACAAAACATATGGGAATATTCCCTTTTTTCTCATGGAACACTGTATAGCTTGTCAAGAGTTAAATCTTGGGCAAAAGCAATTCTGCATAAAACTAAAACAGCAACTAACAAGCAGAATCTCCCAGCAGCAGGGAGCAAGTGGTTTGGAGAAATGGTGAGGAGAGCAGAGGAGAAAACATGAGTCCTGTGAAAGTCAATTCTTTCTACAAAAATAGAAGCAGCAGAAGGAACAAATTAGCAGGGTTTTTTAAGATACAGAGCTCTTAAAAAGAAGTATGATGTAATTGGGGTCATGGAGTTTTGGCTTATGCTGGAGACTGGCTAAGATACCAAACTCAAAAATAAAAGGAGACTCATAAAAATTGAATGCAAATGCTGGGAAAAAGGGAGTTTCAATACCTAAGCTTCATATTGCAGATTTGGTAAGGATCAGAGAACACATTATCATTCTAATTTCAGAGGTGTGCAAGTGAAAGACAGAAGTATCAGATGTGGGGATACCATAATAACCCTATGCCCTAGAGGGCAAAAAATGCCATAAGATCCCATGTACTCAACTGTGGTGGAACTTCTCTGCAGCCTGCCTGGGAACACCAGCAGCCTGTTGGGCTGCTGGGCATGGAGAGGTAAACCAGAGAGAACAGGAAGCTGCCTGAGATATTCCAGCCAATGCTCCTTTGTGATCAGACACGCTGGATTAAGTTACAACTGTTGTATTCGGTTGGTTTTTTTTCCATTTCTCTTGAATTCCCTACTGTTTTTAGGACCTGACACAGAGGATATTTTAAAAGTTCTCCCCTTTCAAGATATTCATGGCCAAAATTATTAACTTACTTCTGCAATGATGATAAGAAGAGAGCGAAGAGATGTGGGAGAGGAGGTGTTGCAGACTGTCCAGCAGCTGCTGAAGGAAGCATAAGTAGGTGGACAGCTGATCTCTGACAGACTGCTCATCCAGCCGGATGCTGAGGAAGGAACCTGCCTCTGGCAGGAATTAATGAGCAGCAGAATCTGGCAACAGTCTTCTGCTTGTAATAAAAATCTGAATTCATAGCTTCAGAAAAGACTGAAATTCCTAAAGGCTGACATTCCAGGTACAGTGAAATCGAAAAATATCACTACTATGATAGGCCAAACACACATGGAAATGCAAGGGTGAGGAGACTGCATTGGAAGACCTCTTCAAAGGCTAGAAGTGACCTGGGTTGGAAACAAAACTGCTCAGAACCTCTAAACTTCTGTATCTTCTGAGCCAAACAATTCTGACATCAGCATGAAGATCCAAATGTTATCTTTGCATGAACTGCCTGAAAGTCACACACACCTTTCACTCTCCACTCTCAGAAATGCCTTCCTCCATCTTTAGTATTAGTTACACAGGATTCATCAGTTACCAACTTCAGGCAGAACATCATTAATCAACAACTAAATATAATAAGGTACCCACAATGTCTCAGCATCTTCCTTTCTTGTCCCTGAGTTAAAATCTTTATTAAATATTAATGAAGTTTCTTGAAACTGCTTCTGCAATGAGGCCTTTTCGAAGGAAACACAAATCTGATAAAGTGTTTTAGTTCAAGTATTTACAAGTGTCTTCTGCTTCTGTTGTTGAGGATCAGTTAAATAACTACAACTTGTGCCACATCTTTCCTCGTGCAAGCTCTGGCTGATTCTGGCAAAGTATCTGAGTGTGGAGCACTGGTGAAGTTCTTTCAATAAATTAAATATAAATGGAAATTTATACCAGAGAGGTAATTAATAAGAAAAACTGAATAAAACAAGCCTCAGGTAAAACTCTACAGACAATTTTACTCTTTCCTTCAGACTCGTGCCATATTTTTGTCCCTCTTCCTTGAGCTTTGTCCTGAGCAGATATGCAGACTTTAGACTCAAGTTTATAAAAGTACTTTCAGAATACAGATATCGAGCTCTTTCCAACTCAGTGAATTATGCTTAAAATTAACTTTCTGCTGATTTCTTCAAGGGGTCCTTGTGGCTTCAATACCACAATGCTCTAGGCCTTCAAATGCACACACTCCCCACACTTCCAAAGATCTCCAGAGCATTTTATCTTATTCCCATTCTTTTCACTCTTTAAATTTTTATATTTATAGCTATGTTTAACTATGAATAATCTAGTAAATACCTTGAAATCCCTTGCCTTTATTTAATGTTAATCAAAGCTATCATCAAAATAAGTTACAATAGTTACAATGATTTAGAGAACCTTAGGCACCGAAATAGTTTAAATAAATTGACACAGCACTCAGAAATATGCTGGAGTGATGAATTATTTCTAATCCATTAATATTGCAAACTCCTTTTACCATTTCAAGGCTACTTTTATGTGGATTCAGGGCTTATATTGTAATGTTATTTATTTGAAATAGCAAATAGAGGCAAACACTCAGCTAGCGAACCTTTATGCTTCCTTAGGAGTTCCATTTCTCCACTCAGTCTGCCTGGGCTCTTTAAAGTGCAATATTTTATTATACAATATTTATATTCTATCAACCAACTACTTGGGCCACAAGCCATCACACCCCCTGATTCAGCTGAGAGGTGATATTCTGTAACCATTGAGGTACTGGGTTCATATTTTGGAGGGATTGTTATGCAATTCTTGATTGCATGATTCAGCACTATTTAAAACCTGGGTATTTAACAATAGTTGGCTAAAATAATTTTTCAAATATTTGTTAAAAAAATATTAGTCTGATATAGGTGCACAGAATTTCAGACCTTCACATATGGAAAAACTTGGCTTATTTGGTCTGCTGGAAGGAGGGTTAACTGCCATGTGTGTAGAGAGTGGGGATGGTGGAAGAGAAGGAAAGACAAACATCAAGAAAAAGGGAATAGGGGGCATGATGAGGTTCCTCTGAAATGGAGAAAGAAAATGACCATGTCTGGAATTCAGAAGTGTTAAGCATGATGGAAAATATGGAAAACCATAATGTGCCATAAGGGCAGTACCTCTGTAGAGTTCAAGACTTCTATCATCCAGTTGGAGTTACAGTCCTTGGATCATCTTTTAGCAGTGCATTACAGCTCCCCCTCTGGGCCTGAGGGCTCCTGGTTTATATCTTTTTACTCCCACACTCACCAGTTGCTTGCTTTCACTGGTACAGTGTTGATGAGGGCAGGGCCTTGTGCTCCCTAAAGTGTGTGTTCAGTGTCTATGAAATCTGGCAGTTCTATTACACAGGACAGTCAGTGAGAAGTTGTTTTGTATCTGATGCTCAGAAATGCTAATACAATAATATATATTTGTTCAAATCCTTAGAATTGTACATCCTTTTACTAACACTTTATTTATTCAATAGGCTCAGTGATTAATATAGCATGAGTAAAAGACTTTTGGAATAATAACTGATGTTCCCAAATGACTTTATTCTGCACAAACAGTATATTTTAATTGTATCTCATTTTTAGTTTGGAAATTAGGGAGTAAGACATTTTAAAATGTTTCATGTCTGCTAAATTTCCTTTCCTACAGTAAATAGTGGCCATCTGAGAACAAATTTGAAAGACAGATAAAAGTCTGCAGCTCTTACACACATTCTGGAAATCAGCAGCTGTACAGGAAAGAACCAAATTAGTGCTGTAAGAGAGGGAAAGACAGGATTCAGCCATTATACACTTCTCTTTGGCAGCTGCATGTTAACTGCAGAAAGTGCTGTTTCCTGCCAGTGTGATCATCACAGGAGGCTTGGGAAGGAACTGGGGGTAATGCAGTCAGAAGAGAGGACTTAGGACACAAAGGACATAAATCCATAGGAAGCCAGACCTCATTAATTTCCCTGGTCATAATGAAATGTTCTTTCTTAACAAGTACTTTTTGCACTATAATTGCAATATTATATATGTGTGTCATTTACTGCACACACAAATGAGTAGTGAAAATAGCAATTTACTGAAACATTGAGAGGTGTGTATTTTACCTCTTTTTTTTCCTTCCCTGCTCTTCACAGGACTCAACTGCACAATGTACACCCCCACACCCCATCCCATTCACTAATGAGATGTTGAACCTATTCAGTGAGAGATTTATCAAAGAAAGATTGCATCAGGAAAACCAGCAGGTGAACGGCATATCAAGGAGAACTATGAGCAGTAAATATTTTTCAAGGTACAAGGGATAAACCACACTGATACTTCCTTTTTGAGAGGGGATATCAGATTTTTGAGATTAGTAACAGTAATGAGAAAAAGGATATGGATGAATTTCAGAAAGGAGGGTGTGAGGGAGGGGGGTGAGGGAGGAAGGCATGGAGAGAGAGGGAAAGAAAGAGAGAAAGAGAAAAAGAGAGAGGAAAGAGAGAAAAAGAGGAAAAAGATAAGAGAGAGAGACAGAGACAGACAGACAGAAAGAGCAGGATATTGATACAAAACTGAAGAAAATGAGATTACCACTGACAAAGAAGAATTTTGGTTTTGCTCTCAGTATTTTCTCTATAAACCCTTAAAAAAGGGGGAAGGAAATCATGTGTTTTCTTGTTTAGCTTTTCAAGTACTGCTGCCAGATTCTGGAATGCAGAAGATGGAAAGGGACAGCAGTGCTCTGGGCTGGAGTAGGCAGGGAAGATGTCCTTAGAGGGGAGAAGCACATTTTGATAATGAACTTCTAGTTTAGCAGCAAATCATTATTTTTGGAAATCCAGAATACTATTCAAAATAAGTAAAAGTATTGTGGGCAACAGATTATTTCAGTATTTCATGGTACCAACAGCTCTTACCAACAGAAAGAAGCAAATTGTATTTTTAAACTGAAGTCACAGGATAAGTGTTAAGACTTTAAAGGATGTGTAGTGCAGCCTGAGCTATAAAACGCTGCTATAGCAGTCGGTTGTAAATCTCCTTGACAGTTATGTCTGCAGTTCTAAAACTGAACTACTGAAACAGTGATACAATAATAATAAAAGCAATGCAACATAAGTCCTGGATGAACTAGATTTATGAATAGGATATTCTTCCTTGAAAAGGGCATAGAAACCCCAATTAGCTAGGAAAAAAAAGATTAATAGAATTTTGTCAGTATCCACCAATGTGACTGTCACGCAGACAATGAATTATACATTCCTTAAATTAATCTGATTCTTCAGTAATGTCATGTTAAAAAAATACTACACTTACAATTTACACTTTGTTTCTGTACTTTGGTGTAGCAAAGGAGATCACTATTAATATTTCACAGGAGTAAGGAAGAAATGGAGAGTAAAAAAATAGGAAGAGCTGTCTACAAACAGTCTGATCAATACTAAACATCAATAGAGCTTGTGCTTCTGTACCACCAGCATACCAGAATACAGGGATATTGTTATAGCAGTTTTCTGGCTTGATTTCTTCTGTAGAGCATTGTTCAGAAGATTTTTAAGGAAGTTTTCCACAGAACATCAGTATACCAGTAATTAGAATCTTTATATCACTAAAGAGATGCTTAGAAACCTTGAACCTTAAGAATATTGGATTAAGTTCTGTTTGCATTGACCTTAATACTGCATTATGTATTTGAGCACAGGAACAATTCCATCAATTTAAATTAGATTTAAATCAAATCTAAGTTTAAATTAGGTGCTTGAAGTTAGACATGGACATAAATATTTTGAATACCTGCCTCTTTTTCTTCATTAGTGAAACAGACCAAAGCAATGGCAAATCTGAGTCAAAGATTGTTGATCCCATCCTCTTCCTGTTGTCACTTCAGCATCAAACTGCAGCTGGGGAAAGCACAGTCCTGTGGGCTGCCTTTGAAGGCATAATGAAACTGGGTAATGCTGATTGTGGCAAGAGGTTGTGGTTCCACTGGATGGCCACATGAAGAGAAAATATCTATGGGCCTATCTCATACCATTGAAATTGTATTTGACAGGTCTGAATATATAATTATATAAAAATTCTTCAATAATTTAGCAGAATAACAACTCAGCTTCCACTGTGCTCTGTATAGACATGAGGTGGGTAAGAGTAATCCCACAGCTCTATCAGTGCATCTCATTATCAGTTTCTGACAGCTGCTGCCTCGTACCTCGTCCTGATAGAGGAGGCAGACAGCTGGTTCAGAATTCCAACTGTGCTTTGTCTAAGGGTGATTGTACAGTTTGCATCAAACATCCAGTCAAGAAATCTCAGTTCTGATTGATTGCAATAGTGACAAAGGATTTTACACTAATCTTGTTCCACTTAGATTAGAAGAGTCTTAGCCATGTCCTTCAATGGGACAACTCAGATGAAAGAGTGCCTAGCATTTGTCTGAGAGAGAGGAGTATAAATCCTTTACTTTTACAGCCAATCTCATTCTTTTAGGAACACAGATCAACCTCCCCACTGTGCACTGATATAACAAAACCAGTTAATGGAAAAAAACTGCATTGTTGTCACTTCAGCATAAGTGGCCCAGAATAGCCCCCCTCAATACAGTCAGCGTTAGGAGAACTGAATGGCTCAGAGAGACTGGGAATTCAGTATATTAAATGTAATTCAGGGAGGTGTGAGAGGATTTCAAAGATTTCAAAGACATACAAGAGCTGTAACTGCCCAAAAAATTAACAGTACAGAAACAGGAATGGATACTGTCCTGATTGAACAAAATCATGGTTCTGTAAAATATGTGTGAATACAATATCATGCCAAGTTTTCTTTGAAGCAGGGAGAAAATAGCAGCTTCTACAGAATTTTACCCTTACTTTCAGTAAAAACTCTACTGTCATTCACCTACTGTCAGCAAGTGACAGGTTTGGAAATATCCACCAAAACCTGCAGGGGAAGGACTTGTCCCCAGTACAGTGAATAGAAACCTTCCTATCTCCCAATGTTCATTCCTTGTTACTGCAGTTGCCCCATTAAATTAAAGGGAAAGTGCACGAGGAGCTCAGTTCCATTTTGGCAGTGCTGTTATCACCGGTATAGCTCCAAAATAAAACATAAATATCAGCTAGTGCTTGAAGGATATACATCTCTGTCTGCACATGGATGCAGGAGAGCTGGGGGAGGGGGTTGTTTGTTTTAGGTTCTGTACTTGTGAACAACATCCAGCTCATTTCAAAAGCACCAAGGCTCTAGCAGGGAACACTACCCCCACTGTATTATCAAGGTTGCAGGAAATGACAGCTGATGAACAGGCAGCCAATGTTTTACAAGTGCTGATAAGCCATCAACCCAAATTCTTTATTAGTTACTTTTCTCAAATGATTATGTTTTCTTAGAGGAAAAAATCTTGTACCATACTGTACTGTAGAAAAAGGATAAAAGTTAATTTCAAAACAAACTGTCAAGGGTTACAGTGCTAAAAGCATCATTTTCACAATAAAATTAAGCTTTTCCTCATATGAATTATGTTGCCACAGAAACCAGCAACCATAGAATCCGAGACCATTTTCTGTAGAATAGAATTCATGTGACCTTGAGTTTAATCAGTAGAGATGGTATTAATTTAAAAGCTGGAAAATAATAAAAAAAGAGTATTCTGTCATTTTCTGGGGGTTAATAATTTCACAGCTGTGGAAAAGGGCCATTCTTTTTCAATAGTGTAATTTTGTAATTTGAACTCCACTGCTGTGAACACTATTGGACATAGTGGCATCTTATTAACTTCACTGGAGTTGCTCATAATTGCAAGCACAGATGACACATCCAGCAGAAAGATTTTGGAAGGCAAACCTTTTAGCTTAAGAGACTTCAAAAAAGATTTTATCTTCTTTTATTTGTCAGGAAAAAAAACCTCCAAATATAGCTGCAACACTTCAGAAATGATTGCTAATATGCTTTGGAGAGGAAGATAGGGAGATCACTCGAGGGAGTTCTCCCTCAGTAGCTCCATATTCTCTCCCACGCCCTGTAATTTCCACCCTGGGGAAGCTGACAGAGATTGGTTCTACCTATGAAATTTCCATAAGTACCAAACTAAGTGCTATTAAACCCATGGAAGAGAAATTTGATGTTAAATTGGACACTCATGCTCTACAAATGGGAAAAATTAGGGGATAAAATGGAAATGCTTGAAGGTACACATTCAGCTATAAATGCTCAATATGATATTAAAAAAAAATCTAAGGGCTAATGTAAGAAATCTTTCTGCTCTGTTAAAAATAATGATATTTTATGCCATAAATTAGAGGCTCTAGAGAAGCAGTGTCAGAGCAGGTGTTTTAGCATAAGTGGTGTTTTCAAAGGAAACGGTGACATTGAAGTGGTTTCTGAGAATTCCACTTCCACAGCGTGGCAAAAAGTGCATCTGACCTAGTGAGGCTGCCAACAGTCACTCAGAAATGTGAGCTGCCTCACAGGAATCTGAGCTGCCTGCAAGAGTTTCTCTCTTCCTCAATTTCACTGCTACTTCCTAAGTAGACTTAAAGAATCTTACAATTGACTCAGTGGTAACAGAATTTCTAATTTATAATGGGTTCAAAACACATCATATGCATATTCTTGTTGAAAGTAAAACCATTTCTAAGTTTTGTCAAATACGTTCCTTTAGGGGAGAAGATAAATTTATTTTCATGTGTATTTTGTGATATAAAGGCACTCTTTTCACACAAACAAAATGTAAATAGCATAGGTTTTGAATATAATGTGTATTGACAAATCTAATTTTTAATCTTATAAAAAGCAGAAGTAGCCTAGAAACATCTTTACAGTACCCAAGTGGTGTAAGATAGCAAGAGTTCTAATGTCTACTGAATGAATGCAAGTCCTTGGTGATGAAATGGCTCATCCTGCCATCCTTGTCTAATTTTATTCCAAGAAAAATTTTCCTCCTTCAAATAATATGCTCTGTCAAAATGCTGCAAGCTATCCACACACCTTTCTGAAGTGCAAGTAAACATAAAATGTCCTTACTCTGATACCAAGGCTAGATCACAGTAGTGAACACAGTTGGAAAGCAGACATTTCCCAAGAGACATCCATTCTAAGCCCTCTCCTGAGATCGGTGTCAATCAGATTTTGCTGCCATTCCAGTACAACTCTAAACCATGGGCTTCATGTCAGCCTGCAATCTGTATTTGTATTTAAATAATACAAAGCTTTCAGGAAACAGTCCCTCCTTGAAGGAACCAGAACAATTTTATTGATATCTGATGCTTTCAACTTGTCAAAATAGGCAAAAGAAACCTACCTTGCACTTACAAGAGATCAGGGAGGGTGTCTTTTGTATCTCCAGTGTTTATGATTTAGCTTTTCTCTCCCCTGCATGCTCATGCACTTGGCAGAACTTTTCAGGATACTTGCAGATTATTAAAACTATATATAATTTAGATTTTTAAAATGTAAAAGCTTTCCATAATGTGTTTTAGTTATAGAATCAGTGGTTTGTAATCTTTTTTCTCCCATGAGGTGCCTTCTGTGTGTACTACGTAGTGCAGAATGTAGATACTCTCCAGGAGGTCCCTGAGGTAAGAAAACATCATATAAAATTTAACACTCTCCTCTGACACTTCAGTAACAATTAATGGCAGGAGCTGAAACTTGGTAAGAGGAAACAAAGCAAAACAAAGGAGCAAAAAAAAAAATACAACCAGGGGTTCTGGCTCAACACATTTTAGCATAAAAATTCTGACACATTTTGAGGCTACATTGAATTAGAGATTTCAGACAACACTTCAAACACATCCTACATTCAAAACATCCTGGTTCCTGCAGTGTTACTCTTCTTTCCCAATCTTCATTGTAATTATCATTTGTGTTGTGCTGAAGACACAAGAACTCTAGAGTTTTATAATTTTTTATTCTTGTTCATTTATTGTGGATGTCCAGTGAAATGTGTTACTGCTGTTAAGCCCTGGTGTTCACAGAATACTGTAGCAAGAAGGTATTTATTCTAATATGTGTTATTGTAAAGTAGCCAGATAAAGAACTGTACACACAGAAATAAAGAGCAGAGGTGATGCTTAAAACAAAAAGAACAACTTTCCCATAGAAATCAGTGGTATTTTAAAAGATTTTAGAATCAGAGAAGAGGTGAAACTATACAACATAAGCACCTGAGTTAACATGGAGCTCAAAAAGTAAATATGGAAATGTGGATTGGAGGTCAGGGAAATGCTACCTCTATTCCAGCATGTCAATGAGGCTTTGGGTGGGCTGTGGCATTCAGCTCTACTGTCCATGTTTAAAAAGATATTGAAATTCCTAGACCTTAGCAAAAGTGCTATAATAATTATTTCACATTGTAAAACAGTCTACATTTTGAGAAAGAGCAAACAAATTCTAGTTCTGAACATATTTAACTAGACAAAGAAATTATGGTACTGGACCAGTTACTCAAGGTTGTATAAGATTCATCATCAGTTCAGGTTTTTAAATCCTGATAAGATTTTTTAGAATTAACAGAAGTTCAGAAATTCAAAGACATTATTTGGCTACAAGCACCATTTGCTGAAACTCAAGCTGTCTGTATTTCTGTAGAAGTCACAGCAGAGAAGTTCAATGGTCTGTTCTGACAACAATCTACAGGTCTACCCAGAATTAAATGTTAAAAGTGTTGTTACACCTTTTCAATGTATTTTATAAAGAATTTCACCAGTATTCTTTTGTCCTTAAAAAAAGCCTAAATAGCTTTCTCTATTTTGTAAAAGCAGTGAAACTGATTGTTAGCTCTGAAGAGCCTGTTTTGAAGAGCTTCTGAAGTTCTCTCCAAGTCTAACCACCCCATTCCTTTGAACATCTTCATCTCTTGAAAATCTTCCAAAATACTAGGTCACAACCACCCTTCCATACCCCCATATTTCTTTTCAGTTGAATTATTTGCAGGAGGACATCTAGAAACAATTAGCAATTTCTATGTCATACAAGTGGCATTTTTGGTAATACTGTGTTTTCTTCTTTCTACAGAAATTCTTTTTCCTATTACCCAACAAGAACTCGTTCTTGTTTAACAGATAAACAAACTGTCTGCTGAGCCCGAGCCTACCTTATTTTCTTTAGGTTTTTTGGTGGGTTTTGGGAGGTTTTATTTTTATTGCCTAGGCAATATCTCACAGACAAAAGATAGGAGAAAAGGGAAAGGAAGTGATGGTTATGTCCTTTTTGAAAAACAGTTTTTAAAAACTTTAAATCTGATCACTGAATCTTCTACTTCAAGTCATCAATATTTGCTAAAGAGCAAAGACAAAGCACAGGATCTAACTCAGATCTTGCAAATAAGGAAAGAAAGAAATCTTGTTTACTTCAGAGCAGCAGACTATTTGAACCAACAAAAAGACATTAAAATGAAAAACTGATTGTACCAAACCAATTCTGACTATGAAAAATTGTCTAATCCGCCAGAACTCTTACCTTTGGATAAATGCATTAAATTATAGGTAGCATATTCAGGCAGAAGTTTTCAGAGGTTACACAATTTCAGTGGAATGCAGGACTTTATCTTTCTCATTTCTTTAAAGATACTTTCCTTAAGCTGTCGGTCAAGATTATTCCAGCAAGATCACAAAGTCGTATTTCTAGCAGAAGAATAACCTGAGAATGCATTTGACAATTACATTTATCTTCATCTATACCAATAATATGGAGCAATAACATATTTGAATAAATGTTATCAGAGAATGTTTGGAGACTATTTTCTCAGTATATGTTATCAGTATAAATGTCATGTAAACTCACATGATGTGCATCCTGTTTTCCAAGGTTGCTCACCTGGATGTTAGCAAGATAGCATTTAGCAGCAAAGTCAATATAATTGTCCATGTCTAAGCTCCTGACCCATCTAGAAGTTAGAGAAAGTATTTCTATTTAAGACTCAAGATGAGGATTAATATGGCATGTTTTAGCTCACAACAGGTAAAAACATTACAGGTCAAATACAATTTACAAAGGCAACTATGATGGTCAAGCCAGCAAGGAGTGATTTGTTCTAGAGCCACAAGTGAACTGCATATGCCCCTTTTCTAAGGTTAGAGTCAAGCCTAAAGTAATCTAATGCTACTCAGGGAATGTGCCTGGAGGCTTCTAGAAATCCTGCTATGGACTTCTCTTCAGTCTTAAGTGTGCATTCCAAAATTTGATTATAAGAGGCTGTTTGAAGCTGAGTATCCTCGAGTGAACCTACCTTGGTATCTTCCTCAAAAAACAGGACTAATTATCACTAGTTATATATTAGTACGGAGCAAATAATTGGCTAGTTATATACTATTGTCCAGAAAACAAACCCAGAATAATTCTTCTGCTTTTCAAATGCAAATACAAACCTGTAAGAATCCTAAGGCCTTTACAGATGCTATTTTTTGTAATCCTTATATCACCTTGAGGCAGAATTTTCAAAGCAAAAACATGACACTGCCTGTATGTGTCACTTTTACAGTTTTAGACAGTCAGCCCCCAAACCCTCTGTAGGCATCGTTTCACACCTTTGCCATTATGCTACTTGTATACTTCATAGATTAGGTAACTTTATTAAAAGGATCTTGGTTTGCTGCTTTGAGGCAGGCAAATTGCACTCTAATTTTGGAGATGAAAGAAAAATGAAGCACAGAGAAACTTTCAGGGTTATGTGAAAAAAACTCAGGCTAAACCAGAAAGGCTCACTCAGAAAAACGTAATGGTTCAGAAGTCAGTGCATCATGACAGTGATTATTCACCAGAAGAAAACTTAACAAAGGCCTGTACAATTCTTCCTCATTCAAAGCATTCACACAGCTCTGAGACACCTGATCCAAAAAGACCTTTCCTGCTACACCTGTCAGAGAATCAAGCTCACAGCAGGAGCTTCTGCCCTATTCTTGTAGGCAGCTTTCTTTGCTTACCCTGCCCAAAGCCTAAACAGTCTTCTCTTGGTCACCTTAACAATGCTGGGTGGCTTTGAGGTGTTTCTTTTTATTAAATCAACTTTCTGCCAATGGAGAGCCTGAAGGATTTAAGGCCAACTGAATGGAAAGGGGTCTGATTTTGCTGGTCTTAAGAGGCAGAAAAGTTTTACCCTAAACTTAGTGTAAGAGGAATTTGAGGCTCAGAAGAAATAGAGGTGGCAAGACAAACATCTAATAAAACTTATGACTGAAATCTGCAAAAATGCCAAAAGACGTGCCAGGGCTTTCATTCCTTAGCACTCATAGCATTCCTTACTGAGGTTTATTCTTATCAAGACATATGTATATGTAACCATTTTTAATGAGACTGCTCAGAGTCAGATTTTAAAATCTTAGAACTCAAAAAAATAGCACTGGCCTATGCATTAGCGTTCTACCTGATCCCTCCACCTGCCCCATAAGAGCATCAGATGATTGAGGGAAAGAGAAAATCACCTACACTATAAACCACCTTTGAATATTCTGGGGACATAAGACCATTTGAGTCACTTCAGGTCACCAGATTGTTGGATTTCTTCAGATTTCAACTTCCCACTCAGTGAATTCAATGGAAGACATTGACTTTGAAGGGATCACAGAATTCTGCAGAAATATCTATTGTCAAAAAAAATTTCAAAAGAAACACTAAAATTGTCTTCAATGCCATCTGCTCCCTCATTCCCCAAACCCAAACCATGACCAACTGTACTTTAACATTTTTGACAAATCTAAAAAAAAATTTCCTCCAATAATGAGAACTCCATAATCTTTGTTGGAAATTAATTCTAATCATTAATTTTACTTGTTATTAGAAGGTTTTCACAACATATTCTAACTTATCCTATTGAAATCCAAGGTCTCTATAATCTGTGTAATAACTACAGTAAATAAAGAGAAGAGTTGCTTCCAATTACTTAATCAGGTAATTGAATACATACCTGTGTCCTTACACATTTTTTCTGATAATTACTTTCATTCTAAACTTGATTTTCAAAATGTTTATTAGTTTTAAGGTTCAATTTCAAAATGGCTAATAATTTTAAAAACAGATGTTTCTCTTTCAACTAAAAAATTGATAGCCCTCCACCATCAAATTGCACTCTAAAATATAAATATCTATTCATTTTTTAAACTTATTATCAGAGGCTTATTGAGCCTCCATAAGAAAAAGTTGAGAAAGATCTGAGAAAGAAGAAAAAACTCATCTGAAAAACCTTTTCTGAACAATACACTTGGTTATAATTGGTACAACTATAGAAAAGAGTATGCAAAGAACAACAGTGATGGTTCTGTGGTATTAAGAACCCTGTACAGTAAGAGGGTGAACAGTTCAACCTGTTTATTTTGTCAGAAAAGAATGAATGGTGCCCAGAACAGAACAACTGCAGGAAGAAAACCCACAGTGTAAGGGTTCTGTATTGCAGAAGGAGTGAATTAAAGAAAGCTAAAATAAGCACAGCACTGCAACAGTTCATCACTAGCAATGGTGCATCCCCGTCCATCAAAACCTAGGAATCTGGTGATTTTGGCAACAAAAGTGATGTTTACAATTCTGGCAGCTCAAAGAGGTAAAATGGGTAAAATCATTTCATATTCAGAGGCAGTCTTCTAGCTTAGAAATTCACTCTACCCAAACTGCAAAAAAGTTAAACCACTACTGAAGGAAAAAAAAAACAACCAACAACAACAACAAAAAAAAAAAAAAACCAAACAGGGAAATGGTTTACAAAGAAATATATTCCTAACTCAAGCCTCTCACAACTTCTGTTTTGTCTTGAGGAAGAGCAAGGGATGAGCCAAGCTCTAACTTAACTTATTTGTCAATTACTATTCATACTTTAAAAATGTGCAAATAATAAGAGTAATCAAAAAAAAAAACCAAAAAAAAAACCAAAAACAAAAAAAAAAACAAAACATGTTTTGTCCATGATCAAGGACTTGTAATGCTGCTTTTTGAAGGAAGGAACTCTGATGTAAGATTTTCATCTCTTGTTTGCTGTTCTCAGAGCAACTGAGAAGTAAAGCATGCAAACATCATAACCTTAGTCTGCAACATAAAGCCTTCTGGCAAAAGATCAAAGAAATTGGAACATAAAAGCTCCAGATAAGGCTTAAAACTATAAAGCTTGAACCAAAGGCGTGAGAATTCACAAGTCTGTTTGTAGAAGAAATGTCTCTAATAACAAGCATTGCCTCCATGGAAACAAGGCCTTGAGTCTGGGCTGGATCCAAGGAGTGACAAAGAACAGCAGACAGTGAAGGTGCTGCAATTGTCTTTGGAATCTGGAATATCACGATTCTCATAAGTACCAATTCTTAGAAAAAAACACATTGCAATGTGCTTCCCATTGTAATCACTAAACAGCCTTGCAGGGAAACCAGGCGATTTGTTAATAACAAAAGGAAAGAAAGAAAACTTTATTAGAGAACCAGACACTGGCCAGCATGTCACACAGAAAGGCTGCAGAGTGTTTTCCCACACACACCAAATGTTCAAAAGTGATCACCTCATAAACAAAACCTGAGCTCACAGAGCTCTGCCCCTGCACAGACATCTGCCTCTAACAGCTGTCCCCCAATAACTCACCCAAGCACCTTCTTCCTGCTCAGCAAGAGCAGTGGAGCTGCTCTGAAGGATTTGCAGGATGATGTCTGGGCATAGGACTCTGGTGCCTGAGCTCTAGCTGTTATACACAATATTTACTAATATGCATGATCATATGAAATATTTTTCTTTCCATGAAGAGGATGTTCTAACTGATTCCCAGTCTAAAACAGGTAATAAATTCTTTCTGTTTCTTTATTCTTGTCCACTCTATTCCTGGTGTGTGTAATTTTTGTAAACCACTGAGATGATAATTTTATTTATTATCGTGATAAAACCAGTACCCATTTAGTGTTAATGAATCAGGAAATTCTAAAACCACTATGCTAATAGGAAGAAGGAAGAAAAAAATCTTGACTAAAATCTTTTCTCACACTTTTAGTACACATACTCCAATCATTAATTTATACTACCCTGATCCTGCAATTTTCCCTTACCCATAAGGCAGTGTGTGAATTAATCACCCCTAAAACAAATACCTTTTACCTCAAATTATGGAAATAAATCTTTAAAATTTCATGCCAATGTGAATTTAAATTAGAGAGTATTTATAGATGAAGCCTTAATGATTTTCTTTATTCACTCATTCAATTTATTTTTAAGCAAAAATTCCCAGCTTGCTGGCTTCCCTTTTCCCCAGGTACTCCTTCTGCAAGCGTAGAGCCCTGTGCTTGTGACACTGCTGCTGCCTCCAGGAGGAAAATGCAATACCCCAGACATTATCTTATGATTTTTCTGCATTATTAATCAACAGCACAAGCAGTGAAAGAATAATTAACTTTTTTTTAGCAGAAAGAAAAAGAAAACTAAATTAGGAAGTCAAACAACAAGAGATAAGCAGATTACAACTCTCATGGAAGAAATGCAGCCCAGTCTTCTGTGACCAAACTCCAGATGGGTGAATTAATGGTAGAGGGGTTTAGGGGGAAAGAAGCAAGCCTTGCCCTGTGACTGATATTAAACACTTCTTTCACCCTCTCTCATCCCCTTCACAGCAGTGCCATTCCCTTCTGAGCCCCTGGGCTTGCCTGACTGAATGAGGAGGTGGAGAAGGGAAGCAATAATTCCCTGGAATCCAGCAACACCTTTGAATCATGAGATTTAAGGTGGAACACCCTTATCCATTGCATTGAAGCTACCTCACAAGGAAAGCTTTGTGAGATGAACAAAGTTTCATGGCAACCTAATATGAAGCTATTTATTCATTTTGCAAATCAGACTTGGTCATGAGGTGTGGTGTCCTGCCATCAAGGCAGTGGTGCAGAGTGCACTGATCGTTTGCTCTGTTTCTCATGAACAAAACCCAGAACTGCCACTCATCCCTCTCTCCACAAACCTCAACAGCCCCATCCATCATGTATCAGAAACCTCCACTCTTTGGTAAATATCTTACAAAAATCACAGATCTAAATGTAACAGTAACAACTCCCTTTATGTTAACACAGAAAGTTTTTCCATGGATTCAGCAAAGAAACAAGTTTTACATTAGCAGTTTATTCAGATTTCAGGTTTTTTTGAAGCATACTCTGAATCTGCAAGAAGTTTTTGACTTGCATATGGAAAGAAAAAGTGCTACAGCAATGCATTTTCTATTGCAAATTTCTCATACTCAGTGAACCAGCAAAACTCCTTTTCTGGCAGTGTGCAGGCTTCAATAAGATATATTTGGTAACAGGTGCCAACATAGCTTCCACTATAAGCTCTAATCAATTTAATTGACTAAGTCCTTATTGGCTAGGCAGCCTATTTGAATGTGGTAGAAGGGCAACAAAGTGCTTTAATTGCTTTAACCACAGACAGGGTACAGAGATTGAAATGGTGGTCCTAGAGATCAGTGTGCTCACCACTCAGGATGATATGCAAAGGGGAAAAGGTCTGTATTTGTTTGTGTCCCATGCTGTGCAACCACCTCCTGTTGGAGCTGCTGGGTTCAGAACCCCTCAAAGGCCCAACAGCACCTGCACCTGTTAGAGCAAGGTGAGCACTTTAATGAAAAAATGGTCTGGCAGCATGAAGCTGAAAGGGAAGAATCTAGAGCAGCATTGGGAGGTAGAGGCTTTAATAAAAGATACTGGTCACGGGTTTGCTTTCCAAAGCTCAGGAAAAATGACTGTCTGGCTGAGAGAGTCAGTTTAGCTGTATTATCTTGGCATTGGTCTGTTTTCAGTTTGCCAGCAATAAGTGAATAGTCCATTTCGCTTGTAGTGCCAGCAATCAAAAACATCAAAACATCAACTGAGCAGATACATCCTCTATTAGGTATGGTGCTGCCACTGCATCAGCTCTCAGCAATCTGTTAACTCTGTTAATAGGAGCTGGGATCATTTCAGAGTAATGCTGTTTTGGCTTCTCACTAAACTTAAAAAAAAAAGAAAAGGATTTAAAATCTGACATTAATCATTCAACAAAATCACAGCTGATAGCTGACCGGAACAAGATAGATCTTTTTTAATTATTGAACCAGTTTTCTCAGATCACATCTTCAATTTTATACACACTTTAGAAAAATAAAATCCTACTGAAAGTTCCACTTAGGTTATGCTGGTCAAGAAGTTGAGGAAAATATTGACAACATTTCTAGGCAGATTTCACTGGCCTTTATCAAATACACTGTTTATAAATTGTTGACTAATTTAAAACCAATAAGTATATACCACTACTCCCCAGAAACAGAGCATGCTTTTTCCTGCATAACATTCCTAATCCCACTGGCAATACAAAACAAGATACTGGCATAAGAAATAATGTGAAAGCAGAAGAGGAGGATGGCTCTGAATTCCTTCTCCTACACTGTGCCCCTCTGTTGTTTTGAGAGATATGGATATGCTGATGCCTCTGTATCTATGCAGATTCTTATTGTTGTTTCTATTAATATTAAAAGCACATACACAATTCAGTTGATGCATATTCCCAGATTCATAAATAGAACTGTTTTGATCAAATTACTGTTCTTGAAGCTTCCCTCTCAAGGCCAGAAACTTAGTTGTCCAGATTTACAATTCTCTTTTCAATATGAAAGGGTGTCATGGCAAGCTAGGTGGTATTCTTTTACAGAAATGCAAAGTGTAGTTTATAAACTAAAATTACATCTATGGAGTTATTTAAATTGGACTTTTTGTTCCATAGAAAAATTATGCTGCAGAACAAATCTCCCGAGGACCAGACCCTTCTCAAAGAACCAGCATCCTCCAAATCCCTCATCTGCTAAACTGAACAGACTTTGGCTTAGTTTTCATTTAATTTCTTCACAATTCCTGTCATTCAGACACCAAAAGTTACACAAAAGAGAGTCTCTGGAGCTCAGGTAACTCTTCAGTCAATTCCCCTATTCATTCTTCATATTATTTCAATTTTGGGGCTTTTATTACTGCTGTTCTCAATTAATTTTTCAGTTTAGGAACAAAAGCCTGTGATTAGTAGGTATGGATGTAATTTTTTTTATTCCGTTTTAAGGAAAACTCATATATTTATATTTGGAACTGTTGGCCCAGTAAAATTTTTAGCACTTACTTCCAAATTCAGTTCTGCATCAAGAGAAAGGAGGCAATTTCTTTCTTTCTCATTATTAACTGAAGTGAGCTGAGGTTGCACTGATAGAAATATAAACAAAAGTTGTAATCAAATTTCAATACAGAAGCTCATTTAAGAACCAATTCTGAAATTTTGCTGCTAATATATTCACAACCTGGATCAAATCAGTTCAATTCTACATTAACTTATTTGAGGACAAAAAGCATATTAAACCAGCAATTTCAATATCAGTCACTTCCATTTTTACATTAAAATTACTATTCTTTTTATTTTATTTCACTTCTTCTTCTAATATAATAGTGATAAAAACTGAGAAGAGTTTCTGAAATCCTTATAGTGAGTTCATTTTTGCTCAGTACAAATTGAAATGGCTGTAGCACTTGATAACAGCATAAGAAAAATGTGGATGACTCCCTTCTGCTTTTCCTGACAGACTTAATGCATTCTCTGGCTTAATTGCGATGTTTTATTCTAGCATTCAGATCCAACATATCAAAAGAAAGATTTGGGTGGATGGTTGGCTGCTCTTAATCAATGGATTGGAAGCAGCCCTGAGGAGAAGCACTTGGGGGTGCTGGGGGAGGAGAAGCTCAGCACGACCCAGCCATGGCACTCCCAGCCCAGAGAGACAAACGTGCCCTGGGCTGCATCCAGAGCCCCGTGGGCAGCAGGGCAGGGAGAGGGTTCTGCCCCTCTGCTCTGCTCACACCCCACCTGCAGGGCTGCATCCAGCTCTGGGGTCCCAGCACAGGAAGGACATGGAGCTGCTGGAGCAAGTCCAGAGGAGGCCATGAGGATGATGCAAAGGCTGGAGCACTTCTCCTACAAAGAAAAGCAGTGAGAGGAGGGGCTGTTCAGCCTGGAGTAGCCAAGGCTCTTTTGAGACCTTACAGAACTTTCCAGTACCTGAAGGATCGATATTAATGAGATCAATAAAGTGAGTCCAGACATGTCCAATCCCATCTGCAGCCTGCTGGACAGAAATTTAAGCTAGTTTACTAGTTCACATGTGGAACACCTGGTTTAACCAAGTCCAGGCATGGAACACACCAGCAGTCTGTCCCTAAAATGCATCCATATGTTCGTAAAGCTCTTCTGAAGAGTCAAATTCCATCCCTATTGCATCAGGCAGCTCAAATGCCACTCAAATCTTACCTCTAACTCTCCCATCCTCAGGTGAAAAGCTCTGTAAGATAAAAAAATTGCTTTTGGAAGTACTTCAATGATTGCATGGCACACCAGAGTCTACTGCAGACTCTGTAGTTTGAATGCTATCCCACATTTTCACAAGCAAGAGTTGTGAATGTCAAGTGGTGCAGGTGGAGCTAATAAAAGGCTGCAATACTGTCAGAAGTGCCATTATTTTTGTTGATTTGTCTGTTGTAGAGCTACTCTAATCCAGGTTTGTGAAAGGATGAGGGGAAATCAATCAGCTTCCTGCTGCTCTGGAGCCAACAGTTTTGATGCCCTATTTTCTCTGCTAGTGTTAGTGTAAGATCCTCTGAGATATACACTGGCTCTGTTAGGAATCATGAATCACTGTAGGAATGCAAAGGTTTTTGTCACCATTTATTTGTTTAAATACAAAGCTGTCAAGTCAAAATTTGAGCTTCAACTCAACTCATTTCCCAAAGAATTCATGTGAGACACCACAACATATCCTGTGTTAGGTGTAATATGTTCTCTGCCAGCCACAGGCTCCACCATCACAGCTCCCATTGCTCCATGTCTAAATTACACTCCCTGGAAAGTAGTCATGAGAGGGTGATAAAGAAGAAAACATGGGCTGTCATCTCAATTCACAGTAAATTGCAAGTTTCTCCCATTTCTTGAACAAATCAATAGAACAAGAACACCTCTGACATCAAAGCCCCGTCGCTGGGTGACCTTGGCTGGGCCAGGGGGGCTGCTGGGCTCCTGTCTGCATCCACCCCCAGAGCAGCAGGCACCAAGCTCAGATCTCCACTGCCCTGGGGAGCCCTCTAGGGAACAGGGGCTCTGTCTGAGGGCATCCCTTTACATTTTCATATCTTGCCCAGATAAATTGTAGTTTATCAATTTTTTACTGCTTACCAGACTCAGTTCTTGTCTGACAGAATTTTTTGTAAGCCTGCAAGGTCACATGGATTTACATGCCTGGGGAATCAGGGGCTGCCACCTGCACCTATCACAAAAAGAAGTTTTAAAAGTATTCATTTCTTATTGTTTGTGCTCTCACCTGATTAGAAAAAAACCCACATTACTTCAAGATTAATCCTACTGCCAAATCCAAGAACAGAGCCCAGTTTAAGACTGAATTATAAGTCTGTGAGAAGTGATTTCATTATAAAAGTGCAGCATGAGTGCTTTCATCACTTCTCTTTGCAAGGCAGCAAACAGCTGAAGGTATCAGCTATTCTGGCTGTTTCGTGCTGATGCAAGCTGCTCTACCCAACCTACCCAGGAAGGCATCAAAAGCCCCCAGTCATTAACTGAACAATTACTCTTTATAGTGTTATTATTTTTATTGCCTAAATATTCACCATAACCACCCAACATGTTTTGAATTAATCACTAAAATTAAGAACCCTTGCTCACCTGGTCTTAGACACTATTTTGGCTTTCACTGAAAATACAGTGCTCTCCTTCCTTTAATATCTTGCTCAAAATAGCACCCATAAAGTTAAGCTTTCCCTGGGAAATCACAGGCAATAACTAAAGCAGAATCAACATCTCAGATGAATCAGCATCTGTTGGATATTACCAGGACCAAAATTTAAAAAAACCGAAAGAACAAAGACCAGGGCAAGGCTGAATAACTAAATAAAACAGTGAACCAGACAGTAAAATTCTAAGAAGATGCCATCTGGAATATCTGGAATATTCTGTCCTTGTATACAGGTTCCTGATACTCAAGTAATTTCATGAATTATTATAATCAAAACTTTTCAGAAAAGTAAAAAATTAACACCCAAATAACAGCACTGAACTATTGCTTCCAGTGTTTCCAGTGACTATGATCAAAACTGAAAATGAACAAGCAATGAGGAGGGAGATGGAGAGGGAGAGAGAGATGGAGAGGGAGAGGGAAAAAAAGAAAAAGAAAAGTCTATGATTTTAGGTAATAAAACTGTGAAAATGCTAAACACAGAAATATTTTCTGCCATACTATGAAATTCCATCAACATTCATTTATTTCCATTCAAAATGCTTGAACATTGCTGCATGTTTAAACACAAATATGTATCATCTAAGCAGTGAAAATATAATCCAGGCTTGAACCAATTACTTGTTTCAATATGATATCAATTACATTTTCCTATTTGGTGTGAAGGTTTCTTGGTAGTGCCAGCTATTTACCCATATAAAATTTTGGAAAGTGACTTGATAACTATAAAAACATTTATGCTGAAGAGCTACATACTGTAATGTAGTAGAAACAGATTTTCCTTAATGTAGGTTTTAACTGCACATTAAAAGCATTGGAACCACCCACCATATTTTGCTGTTATTGTTTGCTCTTACTGTATAAATAGAACATTAAATTCAAGATAGGAACTAACACCTTGGCTTTTTCATTAAGTTTCATAGGCAGTAAAAAAAATACTTTCTGAGAGTGCAAATTGCACCAATGGTGCAAGGTTAAACAAGATTAACACAGTTTAAAAGCTGTGCCCAAAGTTCCATACCCATGGTGCATCTTTGCCTGGCAGAGGCAATTTTTCACTGAGGCAATTACATCTTCAGGAAAGCAGGGACTTGCCAGAGCCAGGTGGGGGGTCCAGTGCCCAGCACCCCCCTGCCACTGGCACTACCCACATCCCTCCTTCCTGCAGCACCCACAGGGCAGCAAACAGAATCCTTTCTAGAAATGCACACAAGACTCCACGTATCTACATGAGCTCCATCAAGCTGCCTTTCCAAAAACATCAATGAATAAAATTTCAGATCACAATTTAGAGCTAAAAGGAATGTGATGCCAATGAGAGCATTAAACACAAGGAATGACGTCTCTCCTCAGTTCAGTATTTATCACAATGTTTCATTCATGCACACGAAATTAGCTGGCAGCTTTGAAAAGGGATAGTTCAGAGATAGGCAAGGTACTTTGCCCAGGGAAATCACTCCCCCTTTAAAGGCTCAGCTTCACTTTCTACAAACTCTAAGAGCTGTGGCTGCTGTTGGGGAGCCCCGTGAAGGAGCCATGGGCCTCTCTGCACTGGCACCATATCTGGGCATGCTATCTTTAGCCAGTGTAAGCAGCCAAAGCAGTAACCCTGGAGATGGTTCTGTCTTCTCCACAAAGGGAGTTGCCATGCAAGGCGCATCTCACAGGAGCCCCAAGAGGGCCCCTTGGTCCCTGTCATTTGTCACCTTCACTGGGTTGGAGTGAGTACCAGCCACCAGGCTGCAGATTACAGCTCTACTATCCCAAAGTCCTTAAAACTCTTCAACAGGATCACCCAAGGTCTTTTTTATCCTGCTGATTGATTCTAGTGCTTTTCTTGAAGACCTCGCATTATTGGCCAATAGACTCCAGCTATGTATTTTTGTCTTTATCACTGTAGCTGACAGAAGTGCTTTGTCTTTTAAATCTAAAATATCTGTAAATCTTGAGAGAAGTGATTTAGAGCCATCTATGCTGGAACAAAACTAATGATAAAAACCACCTGAATAGAAACAGAAATGAATTGCTATAGTAATAGGTGATCCATAACTACAACACATCAATAAGATTAGATAAACAGACTGTTATCTTAATGAATTTGTCTATACAAGCAATTCCAGAGTTTTCCTTTATCATATCTTTCTTGTAAGCCACACATACCAGTTTACACACATGAAACAGCTATTGATCTCTCTGGGAAAATGTGCTTAGATAGGACTTTCAAAAGCAAAAAAACAACCAAAAAAATAGGAATACAGCAGAGCTGCCAGAATAGGGAACTGCTGCACTGCATTCCCTGCACACGCACACTGGGTATATTTTAGTATTGGTTGTTGCTATCTGAAGTGTAAACACTGTTACCAAAGAGAAGAAAGCTGGAATGTCTTTGAGGCACAGAGAGAAAAATATTTCCCTTTACATTTGCATCATCTCACTTTTGTAAAATTAAACTAACTCATTAGCAAAAAAGAAAAAAATTACACAAACAACAAAAAAATAACTATCAAGAAAGGTACTGACTAGCCCTGTCAGCAGCCTTTGACTCTTCCAGGTTTAGAGGAGTTAGCTCTACTACATTCTGGGATACCACCACTGCATTTGGATTATGAGGGCTTAATTCACAGCTTGTGAAGGTGTGAAAACAGGCTTCCTCTTCACAGCTCCACATGCAGACGTGCTCTACCCCAAGTCTTCATTGCTAGTGAGTAGAGACAGGAACGAATCATAGCTGAAATTTTTGCCATATACCTTTTTGCTTCTCCTTAACATAAAGGAGCAGCAGGGATGATTTAACTTTCTACCCAGCTTCAAAAACTTCTGGATCATGCTGGTGTCTTAAAACCCTTTACTGTCACATCATTACCTTTGCTAACACTTGATTTAAATTATTATTTCACACTGCATACATTAAGCCCCAAACGACACTAGGCTGAAGAGCAGAACATGCTGAATCCAGCACCAGTCTGAGCTCTACACCTCAGATCTCTACATCTGCAGAAAGCCACCTACACTCTTCCAACAGCTGAGCCTCTGATCTGATGGGAAGATGGATCTCACCATTATGATTGTTATGCATTAAAAAGCCACACTATGCAGTACTCAGGGTTTGAAACATTTAATGTATAGCTCCTGAAACAGTAAGTCAACAAATACAACCCTAATAACAACTTCCTTTCAGGCAACATAACAAACATACATAGATTTGCAAAAAAAATATATTTTAAAAAATCAAATTTTTGATTGTACAGATCTCCTTAGGTGTTTTCCACACTCTTTAAATCAAAATCAAGTGAAAAAACCTCAACACTCAAAGCTTAGCTTTTCCTCTAAATCACTGCACAAAATTTAGATTCCACACATCTTATTGCTGGAAGTGTGGAATATTAGCAGAACTCAAAGGCAGCTCTCTGTTCAGCTGTACCCATGAGAGTTTGGGGGGAGGGCTGCATGCATACATCTATTTCATTGCATACCCAGAGACCTTTATATAATTGTTTTATTAATTTTTCCTGGCCATTAAGAAAAAGGATCTTTAATTTGAATTTCTTTCTAAAATCATTATTGCTTATTAATGTACAATTATCTTACCATTGTCCATTGTTTTCTCAAGTCAGGTTTTCATTAGAACAAAATAGCACGTGTGAAAGAGTTCTTGAAGTGCAGTCAGACCTTTTGCATGGGTTTGTGCTAATTACCAGAGATTCCTTTGTTATCAGCCCGGATGTTAATGACAAAAGAAGACAAGTGTAGAGTCTATTTTGCTTGAGCTAATTACTAACCATTCCCCATTCAATTTATGCTCGGAGGAGTACAATAATCATGACACAGTGCATTAGCTCTGTCCCAGGCAGTTTCTGCCATGCTGAGTGTTAATTGTCAGGACAGATTCCAGTCAGGAATAACAGTGTCTCAGGCATGTCTGCTCATGAGCAGTGCTCTGGCAATTTCTTCTGTGCAGTAAGACAGGCCCTTTTAATTTTTTATGTAGAGGAATACTGAAAAATTCCCTCTTTTGCAGAGGTAAATGGCATTGCTCTCACTGGCTTACAGTTTTTACGATTAAACATTGTACATAGTTAGAAAAAATTAACAAACCAGAACTAAGAGCCAAAGGACATGACAGAAAGTGAAAAACTCACCTGGACATTTTTTAAAGTATATATTTTGGAAAAATATATCAATACAACTAACTGAGCTGTGTACCTTGCACCAAAAGCAGGGAGCTTAGAGTGCTAGTCATAGGTAGTAAGCCATTTTGTATTATCCAAAACCCACTGAATTTGAAAAGGTTTTAGTGGATTTAGCATTGCTTCAGGGTCTCTGAGATCTTGAAAATTAACGGATTTATGGTAAATCCTCCAAAAATCATTTCACAGAGTATAATGAATAGTGATAGATATTTCAAAGTCATTAGTCTCCTCTATCCTGCACTTTGGTGATATCACACTCTAAACTAAAAGCACCTGTTCTATAATGATCTAATGTATCATCAAGTCTGGAGGGGTGAAAAGGAAAAGAAGGCTCATTTCTCCTCTGTGCTCATGCATCTTTAACAAATGATCTTGCAAACCCAAAGTGCTGCCACACAAAGTCTGCCCATAAATTTCTTCAGAATGTCACATGGCAAACAATGTACCATCATGCCATCCTAAGAAACTTCATACATAAACAAGAAACAGAAGTTTTAGCAATCCTCAGTATCGTGGTTCCTTTTAGGATGATCATCTACAAGATACCATCAGTGCAGGCATGAAGGGGCAAATTTGTGTGAAACAATCCATACTTTAACAGCTTGATCTATTAATTTTCCTGGTCTAATCTGCAAGATTATTTAATGCACTGATCAACCCAGAACAACACTGTTTGGGGTGAGTGACAGGAAAATACCCTGATAAAACAGTGAGTGCTGTTGTTAAGCTATTAGATCTTAAAGGTACAAAAGCCTTCTTATTATCTAAATTCTAATGGAGACATAACCAAAAGTGCCTCTTCCACCCACTGTTAACAAGGAAATCATCTCCTCCTGAGGCAAAATGTTTGAAGTCAGTATTTTGCCACATGCTAGTATCACAGAGCCATGTCATGCAAGATTAGACAGATTCCACAAATCAGCACAAACTTTCCCAAACCAGCAGGAGAACAGCAAGAGCACAGACTTGTGCAGTGTGATCCACAGCAAGGTGCCTGAAGGACTGGAGGTTTACCCTGCCTGAACACCACTCTCACAGCCTGCTGTGCATTGTAATGGTACCATTCAAATATGTAGAGAAATTAATTCAAATATAGATCTCTGTTGAAAAGCATCTGCTGCCACTTGCAAGCCTCAGCACAACCTTCACAGACTGACATTTCACTTTCCAATATAGTGCAGAGGCTTTCTTTAATTTAGAAATAGTGTACTTAGTCCTGCCTGACAAAACAGGGTCAGTGTCAGAAAAAAAGCATTATTTTGTTTCATAAAATTATTAACTTACTTGTACCCATAAAAGTGAAGTTAAAAGGACCACTGTTTTCCTAGGAAAACAATCATTTCCATGGCTGACAGTTCAAAAACATAGGATTCATGTTTTTAGCAGTGTCCCACCAGCTCATTAGTGATGGTGGTGTCAGTCACACAACACGACCACACGTTTGGAGTCGCACAGAAAGGGAGGTGTCAGCTTAGAAGGCTGGTATCTTTTTCTTTTATCTCCAACATTTTCTTTTATCTCTCTTCTCTGCTCTCTGATACCGTACTGAGAAGTTTCTCTGCACTTTTAATTCTGCATTTACAGTCATCAAACACCAAACTACTTTTGGTTCCCCTGCTGTAACAGGTGGGTTCATTGACACGCTCATTAATTTGTAACTTAAAAGCAGAGGGAAGAGAAGCAGCTAATTGCTGTAGCTGATAGAGGTGGCATTTCCATAAACTGCAGCACACACACATCCCTGTAGCTTCCTCTTTTCAGTGTGGTACCTCCTCGTTTGATGCAGCTGAACTATGCAAGGCAGCCCCATAGTATGAGTTTCAGTATAGCACAGCAGGGAGGAACATCATAACAAATGAATCATCAGAGCTCTTCCAAGCTCAAGACCTCCATTTTCCTAATTTACATTTCAAAGGGTCTGTAGTCTGAAGTAGTAAAGAAATCATTTGCTTTTGCAAGATAAGTGCTTTTCCAAGTAAGAAACTCACTCAGCAATTCCAAAAAGTGTTCTGATTATAATTTCTGTCTGTATTAGAACAGACAAAAAAAGACTTTTAGAATCTCTCCATCAAAAGCTGCCCAGTATTCAGCATTTCTGCAATCTTTGACCATGTAGAGCTCCCATGGAACACTGGGTCAACATGCTCAGCTGCCTTGAACGCTTGGCAGAAACGAAGTGTTCTTTAAATAGATGTTTGTAGGCTACAATACAATTAATTGTGTGGAATAAAAACACCTCCAAGAGGCATTGTCAGAAGTAGCACAGAATGGGAGGATTATATAAATCTTGTCTCTTGAGAATCCTCCTATAAATTTTTGGGGAGCAGCGTTTTTTGGAGAAATTTGCAGCATTATCCACTGGTGAGCTTCTGGTCAGAAGGAGGAGTTGGTGCCTCCGAGCTACTGCTATCTAATTGTACTGTAAATTTCTTAGCTCTCACTCTCTCATATTTCTGCAAGGCATGATACTCTAAATATTATAACGGCCCATCAGTGGTCCCAAAGGGAGGTGAGGAAAGCAGAGCATGTTCTCACACTGTCACCCACACAGTCTCACTCCCTCTCTCTGCCTGCAACAACGAATTCCCATACTCAGAATGACAGTGAAGTGACAGCCACTACTACAACCTTTCTTGCTCTGTATTTGGGCAGAATTATAAGGATCTCATCACAGGCCCCAGCACAATTTATATTTGTTTCTTATTCATCTGCATAACAAAAATTAAGCCTCATAAAACCAACTTTCAGTCATTCACTCTTGGGTGTGGCCCTTCTTTATCTCAGCCTGCCAGGTTATTATTACATGTCCTTCCTATAATATAACTCCAGCTAGAGAGAACAAAGATCCCAAGGATTCCCACAGTTCAGCACACAGTAACATTTCTTAGCAAGTACCTGGCTCTCTTCATGCTCACGTGTTCTTATGACAAAGCTCATCACGAGAACAGGTAATTGCAAAACAAATTCATTTCCATAATGCTGAGAGGGATCACAAAGAGGGTGTTACACTTTAAATTGCTGCTACTAATTGTTAAATTTTCTGTTCTTCAAACACTGTAGCTGCCAAAACTCAGTCTTCTCATTAACTGTATCCAGGTAATTACAGAACTTTTTGGACAGAGGAGACAAGAGAACAATCCTTTTAAAAGCAAGGAAGCAGAAAATAAGAGTGGCTCAGTGATCTCCCTGTAGCCATCTTGTTGATTAATTTTGGAAAAAGGAAAATTTGCAAAATGGACTGACATTCTGTCCCCCAAATGTAACAGAAAGTAACTCAAAGTTGGCTCCCTCTGTCTGGAAGGTTCCATTCTGCCTTCAGTCAAATTCATGTGCAGATTTCTCCTCTCATCACTGTTTACCTGGCATAGTAATACTCTAATTACTTCACAAATACATATTTGCATATAATGAAGCAATTATGTACATCATTTTGTCATTCTAATTGAAGTTATCAAATACAACATTATCTTGTAATTTGTAGGGTTTAGATCTTTAATGCCCTGAAAGCCCTAGATAACTCTGTGGCAATACACTGTTGAGTGGGAGACAGTATTAAAATTAAAAATATCAAAAAAGATCTAATAATAAAGGGAAAGTTCTCATGAAAACAAGCCCGACTGGACAGCAAATCTTACCTGACATTCAAATATATTGCATTTAACACATCCAATGAAATCTATCATGATAGCTTGTTCCAATAGATTAATCCTTTCAGGTGTGGGCAAAGAAATCCACTGAGGCAAGAGTCATGTTCCTTTTAAAGCCATTTTGGCACTCTCTAAGCCCATGCAGTAGTGAATTCCAATACAGAGCAGCCTGACTTCAGCATCCAAACACCTGTTTGGAGTTTAGGAAAACCCCTCCATACAAAGAATCCTCTTGGGTGGCCTGATTTGAAAGCCTGAGACAGACTACAAAATAAAGATTTGCACGTACTTAATCTGGTATTTGCTTCAGATGCAAGCTAACATTTTGAAAAGCAGGGTTTATAAACACTTCTTTAGGATCTACGAAATCATCTGTGTCCCATTCTCATCCTTTCTACCTCTAGAGACAGTCTCTGTCCAAAGCACTGAGCTTTAATGCAGAGAACACTTGATGCATGTGAACATTCTGGCTATTGTTGTTCCCTGGGAAGCAATGGCAGCTCCTCAGCACTCAGCAGCAGCAGCAGCACACACACCTCGCTCCTGAGCTTCACCTGATGTGCAGCACCAAGTGCTGAATTCACTCAGCAATTAACTCAGCCACTTCAGCCTGTCATTTGCACTTTCAAATACATTTAAAGGTTTATTGAGTGTTTCCTTTTCCACTGCATCTGTACCTGTTCACATCTGTATTCCAGCTAATCATTACTGCATTATTCCATCATTTTTGCATTTGACTGTGATGGCACACAGGTGGCAAAACAATGCAAGTCAGTCAGGAGAGTGTTTTCACAAGGAACTGCTTTGTTTCTTCGCAAGAAAATGAAACAAATATTCTTAGAAACCTTGAAATACATTTTTAACAGGCCATGTTTGAATTTGAGAACCAAAGACTGGCTATTCTCATAGTCAGAAAATAAAGAAAAATGAAAAATAAATGAAACAGACTTAATATTTCTATCTCAAATCTTTTCATATGCAGGGAAAACTGTTCACCAAATCTTTATTTTGTTTATTATTTTGCTTCCAGAATTCAACTGGAAAGCTGAAGTTTGGAGACTTGTTATGTCTAGAGAGACTCTTGTGCTGTTTATTTACCACCAACAGGAAAAGCACAATGCAGATCTCCTTGTACACTGTCTCCTGCACACTGAAAGTGCACAGTACCTACAATGAAATCCTTCCACTTAAAAGGAATTGACAGGGCACCACAAGGATTAGATAGCTCAGTGTTCACAAATGAATTTTGTTGTTGTGTATGTAAACAAGAAAATACATTTCATGTTTCTGCAAAGCTGAAGCCTGGCTTTTGCTTTTATTCTAGCTAACAGTAAAACATGGAATTTGGTGGGGGTGGTGGTATTAGCTTGACCTGGAATAATACGATGTTGGCCCATCCTGGAGATGGGATTCTGTGTTTAACAAAGCTGGAAGCTAATGTATAATGGCAAATCCAGCCTTTGCTCTTTTGTTCTACCTCAGTCAGTGGAAAACATTGCTGAAGCAGTTTATGCACACAAAATACTCTTAAATCACATCCCATTGCAGATTTGGACTTGTAATGATTGCACATTTTGCTTTGCAACTACAAATGTGGAAGCTTAAAATAAGTCTTGGCAATTAACAATTCAGTGTGTTCCAAGGTTACAGCTGGTGGAACTGCTTTCAAGTGATTTATCAGCCTTTTAGTGATACACCCACAGTTTTATGAGTATGAACCCACTGCAGCCCCACACTGTCTGCTGATCCATTCTCCTTCTCATGGCAATGCTGTCTTGAGATTCAAGGGGGAAAAATGGACTTGGAATGACCTGCATATCAGAAACAGCAAAATGCTTTTGAACTCACTAAAACACAAGCCTCATTTATCTAGCTCCTGATTGTCTTTGCATCTCTGAAGTCACCTTTCCATAGAAAACAACTTAGTTTTCTTATTTAAAGCTGGCTTCTGTTGTTCCTCATGTAGTTCACAAGTACTGTATCAATTTCACTGTTATGAAACTAAGCTCAAGACAATCAGACCTGACTTGGTTTAAATTCAAAATACAAACCCAAATGCAGTGTTTTCTTTGTGTTTAGTGAATAGAAGATTTCATTTTAAAACCGTGAGGAAATTAAAACCTCTTGGTCTTCTCTATTGCAGTATTGTCAAAGCCAATAATGACACTAGAATTCCAACTACCAAATACTTTCTGTAGAAAGCTCTGCAGAAAATAGTGATTGAATACATTCAAGTAACTCAGACCTCATCAGTCATGAACTTATGACAGCTCCCCAGTCCCTTACAGGGAAAGACACACAGATTTATGCAGCAATGCCTCACAACTGGACATCCATGTCTGCACAGCAAACCTGCCAGGCTGAGTGCCTGCAGGCAGGGAGCTGCAATTCCAGGGCACAGCACTCCAGGCAAGCTCCTGCCTGTGCCAGCAATGTCCCAGAGCCAGGGGCCACAGATCCCCTGTCCCTCTTGAACCAGATGAAGTCAGCAAGAGCACAAAAGCTGGGAAGCACATTTAATTCAGAGTATTTGGGGACAGAGGATTTTGGCATTGCCAAGGCAATCCGAATTGAAACAAAATTAATTATTGAAAAAAATCTTCATTTTTGAAGAAATTCCAGAGCTGAGCAAAGCTGAAATAAATCTCCAGCTTTTGGATCTGGAAACACTGGGATGAAGTGACCAGGCAGCAGTCAATCCACACACACACATCAGCATGATACCCTCCCTTCCTTAGAACAATCAGGCAACAGGGAATAATCCCAGCAACTTCTCATGGAAAAGCAGACACTCGACTGTTTCAGCCATCCTAGATTATCTGCCATCTGATTTACCTGCCTAACCTACACAGGTCATTCTAGTGTGCTCCTCTAAAACTGCATGAGAACAACATTCATCTCCCCCACCTTTTCCAAATTAAATCTTGGGGGAGGGAGGAAAAGAAACACATTTTACTATGAGTTCAGCACTGCCTGACTCTACTTCTTACCACATGATAGTAGAATATATTTATTCACAAAAAAGGTCTCTAGATCACAGCATGGCCCCTGCTCTCAGTCTGCATTCCTGTCTCTAAGAGAAGTTATAACTGCAGTGTCACTTCAGTTTGAGGCAGCAGAAAAAATTAATAGATTGTTAACAAATGCTAGTACTTTTCTCTGTTTCATATTGCTTATATCAATAAAGAGAAGTGTTTTAGACTCTAGGGAAGAGAATTTGAACTATCTGGTTGGAAATCTAGTTAAAAGGTTTTTCTCACCGTAGATTAGGTTGGAGCTGTAAACCTGAGCTTGCTTGAAACAACTATAATCCAACAGAGCCTGGGAGAAGGGGGCAGGGGAAAAGAATGTTTAATTGTTCCTCAATAAACTGTCCCATAGCATTATTGTAACAAATCAAAGCTGTTTGCACAGAAGGAGGAAGCCATTATTTTAAATAATGACAATTTGAGTGTCAAGAACCAAAGTCCTCAGAAACTGCAGCCTCAAATCTCAGTCATGGTACCTCTGATCTCTTCAAAAGCCCTAAGGATATTTATTCTGTGCTGCTCAAGGATTCTCCAGATAGTTTGGCAGAGACAGCAAAGCAACTTGGTTTTGCCTTCCAAAGCTGTATAATAGAGTGCTAATAAGAATTCCCCAAGTGTGATATCAAGATGCCAGTGTTTCTCTGAGAAGGCTTTTATCTTTGTAGGCCACAATTTTTTTCCTGTATAGACAAGCAGAATGGGATTTTCAAAAGAATTCGCTTTAGCCTGACTCAGAGAAGAAAGTAAAATTTCTAGTGGTTTCAGAGGGAAGAGATGAACAGCTACTTCTGAAAATGCTTCCTGTACCCTACATAGTCTATGAAACCACCATTGATGAAGGAATGCATTAAGCATTGTTAAAATAAAGTAATCTTCTCAGGCAGGAGACTTAAGCCACTAATCACTATCCAATGGACAGAGACAAGAAATCACAAGCAGAGAGAAAAGCTGGCAGCCCTCATAATTTTATTTGATATCACTGTTAAGGTGAAATCTTAATAATTTACAGAAGTATGAGAAAATAGGACATTGTTTTACATTTTGGATATATTTCCTATGCAAAAAAACCATCATAGAACAGCATATCTGGGAGGTGCATGGCATTCACTTTCAATCTAATCACATCAGCATTCATTGCAGTTTTGACAAATTTATTAAGCCTAAATAAAAGTGTTCATTAATAAAGACTGAACAGTTGTTTTCTGAGGCAAAGCCATCATGCATTACATAGTGGAAATAGAAAATTTATGCTAAGCATTAAAGACAGAATAAAAAATATGGAGACTGCATCATTTCTCTTTTCCAAAACTGTCAACTGTTAATGATCTTTCAGAGGTAGAATTACTTCATACATCAAGCAGAAATCTGCCTTAGATTACTGCTTCAAAATGGGGCTTCAAGACAAAATTCTACCTTTGAGCATTATATAGTAGAGCACTGTAAATGTTTTACAGTGGAGAAACTGAGTAAAAAGAAATGACAAGGTGGACAGTTTCTATTTCTAATGAATATTAACCAATAAATAAACTGGTAAAGCATTCAGCTAAAAGTTGCTTCAGGAATGTAGGTGAAGATATCAGTGATCTTCACAACATGGCAAGATGTTAAAGATGAGAATGGCCAAGCCTAGGATGACATTTCTATGGCAGGATATATGGATGAATATTTCAAACTTTGCTTAGTGAAATGAGAAAAACCAAAAATAGAACCTTCCTACTTCTGGGGGAATAGTTCACAACAAATCATTCATTCAATTAATTTCACTTTACCTATTCACAAATTGCCTGAAAAACACTTACAATTTTCTCCAAGGTGCTGCTTCAATTAATTCACTGTATAATTTCAGTGAATAACTTTTCAGCCACAGATTGTGACAAGTGCTCAGTATTCATAACTTGAAAAATGTTGATCAGCTCTGACTGATCTGGGGATGATTGATGTCAGAACAGGAGCTGGTCCTGCCCATAGCTTTCTGCATTTATTCTTCCTGTGTAATCTGGCACTTGCAAACTACCCAAAGGCCGAGCTACATCTGCTATTTTCTTGCAGTAGTTCAAATGCAGCTTTACAATGAGCATAAATTCCTTTCTGTTTAAAGTTGACTGCAGGAACTTGACTTGGTTTGCAGATAGACAACCACACATGGCCAGCTTATACCTAAATGACTATTTTTTTCTGGATGGAAGTAAATCTGCAAGTAGCTCAATCTAGCAAGGTTTGATGAAATCAGCATAACTCATTTCAGTAAATGAAATTATTGATTTCAATATTGTCTTACTGGGAATAGCCAACAGCCCAGACAGATTCCAGAACTGAACAAGATTTCTGTCTTGTTTCTACTGACAGCTACCAGAAACCAGACCATTAAAAACCCTAAAGTCAATCAGCATTTTGTGGAGAAATCTCATGATCATGCCTTGCCAGAAAAAATAAGCATGAAGCTAATATTTCAAAGTGGAAGCCTTCAGCTATTTAGTGGTAAGAGCTGAGTCACACAACTGCTGTTTAACTGCTTGCACACGTGGGTCTGGGTAACTAATACTAGCTATGTCTTTAAGAAATAAAGCATTTGTTATACTGTGCCATCAGCCAACATGTTTTCCCATTTAAGCAGCAATCTCGAGTTATCTTTGAGCATTGATGCCACAAAGGAGGTTTCAGGAAGAAAATCAAAATCAAATCTCCTGTCTGCAGAGCCAGCAGGCACCACCTGCCCCTGGATGCAGTGACACAGAGCCGTGCTGTCACTGAGCTCCTCAACCACTGCCTCAATTTGCCACCTCCACTGCTGAGTGAGCTGCTCTGAGAGCTCCTATTAATGATCTGTTAGGTGTCTTCTCTTTGGCACATGACACACCAGCTACACCTTTCAACAAGTGACCTTTTGTTCCTCAGTCATCTTTCTTCTTCCAGGACTAGATTTCAGTTTCACTATCATTACTTTATGCTGTTCTGTGTTGCTTTTCCTGACAATCCATTTCCCTGCATATCTCTCATCTGACAGCCTCAGTGCTCACTATCTTTGACTCTTACCAATCCTCCCCTCATTCCTGCAGCTTTGCTGGTCTCCCACACCACAGCTATTGCTTCTTCATCCTCCTCACACACCACACCCAACCTGAAATGCACCTTCACCTCTTGGCTGTCACACAGCACCAACCTCTCCTCCTCCCCTGGAGAGGAGTTCAGCCTCTGACAAGCATTTTGAATTCCATAAATTTCATATACACCTTCTTCTACTTATTGCACATCTGCACATAAAATATGTAGATCTTCAGATCAGAGGGCACCATAAGATCATTTATCTGTATCTTAATCACTTTCCTTACGGTTTCACCTTTAGATTTCCCCATATATCAAATAATTTTCCCATATACTTATCCATAGGTTATTTCCAGACAATCTACAACATCAAGAGGATCAAGGATCAAAGCCATTGTGACAAATACATGAGTTTAACTGGAAAAAATGCCTGCCTTGCCCTGAGGCTGGTGAGCAGTTTGATCCTGACAGTGTGAACGTGCCAGGTCCACCAGGCCTGGAGGAGTCTGTCTCCTTGTGCACCAGTAGGGTTTGTTAGACTTGTGTGGCCACTCACAGGCACTTCAGAAGAAACTAAACCAACAAAACCAGCAGGCTGTTGCTGTGCTGAGTGGCTGGCAGGGGAATTCCTCAGCTGGGCACTGAAAGGATGAGTTTGGCTCATGCTCGCTGGGTTTGGAGCCTACGGAGGTGACGCAGGCGGGCCTGCAGAACACGGCTCCCTGGTGGAGCATCCCTGCACACAGCTGTCCTTTCATCTTCCATGTACAGACAAAATGTCCTTGGAGATATTCTCCTTTGAGTTGATATGCCATTAAATGTCACAGTGATGCAAGAAACACCATGTTTGTGTAAGTCACCACAAAGATATTTGCCAATGCTGGCAAATACAACTGATCCAAAGCAAGAGGCATCTGCACATTGTTTTCAAGATACTGACAGACTTCAAAAATTATCAGTCAAAATAAGATGCTTGAGCAAAACAGCTCAGTTACAGAACAGTGCTCCTCTAGACTCAAAAATGTGTCTCTCTCACTGGCAGTAACATTCCACTGGAATTAGTGTGACTGGTTGCCATGTGGAGTTATCATCAGGGTTGGCAGTGGGTGACATCACAACATTCTGGCCCAAACAATCTGCTGTGCAAGTCCTCCGGGACATGGAGTATCTTTGGAGAAGTACAGGAGCAAACTATCATGGAAAATATTCAAATTACTTCATAAATGCAATTTTAAGACACTGAAAAAACAAAAAAAAAACAACCACCAAATGTTTTCAAAGAGTGGCTGCCTAATGTTTTCTGACTATTAGATGCTCTACAAAGTCTCTGGCTGGATACTATGACACATTCAGCATAAATATATACTTTTTTTTTTTTCATTTTTTTTCCCCATTAATCCTCTGGCTAATCTACAGAAGATGGTGAAGGATTTCATGTATATAGCTCCCATTAAAGGCTATGGAGTTACAGCAATTAAATCAGCATACCTTTCTAAGTCTTAGGCTAAGAAGTTGAAGCTGAAATTGGCAATATGTTTTAGCTCTTTTCTCCCTCTCTGGTTTGGTCAGTAGAAAATCTGAGATTATTTTTAAGAATCTTTTAGACTGTGACTTATCCTGAGAACTGGTGACCTTCTTTAAATACATAAGTCAATTTTCAGATTTCATAGGGATGAACAAAATTAGGGATAAGTCTCAATGGAGTGTTGGGAATGATCTCAGACTTGGAGCATGTCACTGGCATAGAGATATCTAGAAACATCACAGTTAAACTGACACCACTATTGAGAAAAGGCTTCTATATAATCACATTGAAGAGAGTATTTCATCAAATTGCTGGACTATTCACAACAAAAACCTGGTCTAAAGGCTGTAATATGTAAGATATTCATTCCTTTCCTAGCGTTTAAATGAAGCATGTGATTAAGAATTTAAAACTACAGCACAAGAAATTATTCATTTTGTAACAGCAATATAAAACACATTGCCTTTGCCACAGAATATTTTATTAAAAGCTGTTTTATAATTAGTTTTACCTCAAACTGAAAAACCCAAATGCAATTGCTTTAATGCAATTAGTCCATCTTATATTTCAATGATGCAAAGTCTTGTCGAGCCATAATAAGATCAAAATAGATTTTTCTCTGCATTCCCTTTACATTAGTGACTTTAAATCCAGAACTCAGTATCCAACTTCTGATGAAATTTCCTCCTCCTTTCCTACAACTCTCATAAGAGCTGAGTATTCCCATCTCTTATTGTACCAGTCTGAAATTACAACTCCGTTTTAAGAGTGAAAATAATACACAGAAATATGCAATGCTCATGTTATATTTAGTTTTTCAGATCTATTAGGTGGTACTAGAACTCAAAAGAAATGAAGGTTGCTGCCTGTTTAATGGAAATTAAATAGGAAATTCGAGATGTGACTCACCTTAGAAGATGCTTGAGTTTCCCTCTTTGCAGTGTTTTTCTGAATATTGCATGTGATCATGTCAAAACATTGAATTTTGAAATTCTAAGATCCATTTATTTCCCAGTTTATATGTACTTCCATTTCTAACTTAAAAGCTAAATGTATTCAATGAAATAGAAATACCTTATTGATATTCAAAAAAAAGCATCTCGGAGAGACCCTGTGGATTGTGAAACTGTTTTACTGAATACTTCTTCAGGATACTAATCTTTCAAGGTTCATTTTGAAAGCACTAAGACAGGTCTATACTTTCTCTTACACTAAAACTGAGGGGAAAGGTCCTTTCACTGCAGCTCTATTCTGGTTTATTTCCTCTGCTTTGCTTTGCAACCTACAGTACTTCATAGGCATGGAAGATGATGCTCCCCACCCTCAAAGGCATTATTATAGCTTTAGAGTAGGCCAGTCGTCTCCTGACAGGTCCCTATTTTTAGTTTTAAGTATTTGGCAATATCACCAAGTAAGCATCTGTTCATTTACTTATTTGCTTGGGCCTAAAACATCAGTTTCTCTACTAGTGCAAACAAAAGTTTGATCATAATACCTGTTTTTTTATTTCTTTCAAGGAGAAAAATTGTCTTTCCTTCTGTATTTTTCTTGCTGAGAGGTCATTTTAAGACCATTTTAGAATGTATAGAGCAGCTAAGCTCTATCTCTGCTTTCAGCAGTCCCACTAATTAGAGATATTCAGGTTATTCCCCTCTTCAGTGCAGAGTTTATAGACCATTTCCTGCCATCAGTCACACCCATGCAGCCCATCTTTAGCTGCACTGATTTCTAAAGGACTTCCAATGACATAACTGGAAATACAATTTATCCATTGTGGTACCTGGCTTCATGACCTATTTAGGTCTCTGGATATCAGTTAGCCAAATGCAATAATTAAGATGTAAAATTGTTTATATGATTCTGTGTAAGACAGCCAGAGAAAGGTGGATCATATATGGATTTTTCTGTCTCCAGCAGTGGCATAAAAATAAAACTATCCTGAAATTAATGAAATAGTATTCTTTTATAAAGACTTTCTGGTCTGACTACACAGAACTGCAGATAAACAACTATCATAGAACAATTTTTCTGTTTTCCCCTGAGCATATAATATCCTGTCACTAAAAATAACCTTCTGAAATGGCAAGAACAAATGTGTATGAAAACTATGGTTTTGAAAAATATTGTTCAGGCTCCTGGCAAATGGGGAGTCACATGAAGTGACATGGGTCTTCATGCATCCCTCTGTCTCTCCTGTGACCATGTGTGTCCTGCAGTGCAGGTGCAGTAAGGTCAATGCATCACGCCTGAATCTCATTTAACAAGCACGAGCACCCAAGTGCTCAGTATGGGAATAAAATTCAGCTGTGCTGTCTCAAAATCCACGAGGCCATTTGCCTAGGACTCCAGACAGGCTCACTGCTTTTATCAGATCATCAGATGCCTATAAATCTTAAATGTGTTGGATAGAAAAAGCAAGGGGGCATAAAAACACCTTGGTTTCATCAGTAAGTCAAACTACGAGGATTTCCTTGTTCAAACAGCTCCTTATCTTCAGGGAAATGTTAGAAGAAAAATCATAATAAAGTGTTTCTTTCAAGCTTAAGTTGGACATGGCAGCTACAAAGAGGAAGGTACTGTCTGTGTACATGTAGGATACAGGATTTCAAATCCAATTGCAGATAAGCTCCTGGTGATGCTTCTCTCATCATACTTACTGCACTAGTCAATCACTTTCCTCTAACAAAGAGTAATTCTATACAAAAATATAGCAAAGATAACCACAGAAACTGTCTCAAACATCTTCAAGCAGCTGTACTGTTATAAGTTTGAATGTCTGAAACAATTTGTAAATGTCTTACATGTTCCATAAAGCTCCCTCACTGCTTTTCCTATTTATTTTCTAGTATGAGCTTCAGGCCAGTCTTCCATTTAATAAGTTGCTGTCAACCATGACAACAAACTCTGGGAGTCTTAGAAGAATTGCATGCAGATACAGCTATCTTCACATCTTAATACAGATATTTTAGAAAGACAAATGTGATATGGACAGGAGCCAAGTTGCACATGGATTTTCACAGGACAATTTGACTGTTGTTCACATAGTTACAGGAGGAGTAGAATTTAGACCTTGATTCATCAGCTGGTGTTCCTTGCAAGTCACTGGATGGGTCACCTTAATCTGAAAAGAGAATCTCTCTCTTTCTAATGAATTTAGGATAATGGCCTAAATTGTCTTTAAATTATGATAGAGACCTGGATTAATCCAAGTCTTCATTAGCATATGAAATTTGCATCCTACTTTACCATATTTAAGAAAAAATCTGTTTATCACTTCTTCAACCTTAAAAGGAAAAGCACTGGGAATTACCTAAGATGAAATGTGTCCTGCTCAAGTCTAGTGCATTATTCTACAATCCTTGCTCTGGGAAATTCCAACTTCTCCAACATTTGAGATAACAATTCTTGAGATAAAATAAACTTTCAGGAAGCTAGATCCTTCTAGGCAAGCAGTGAATTTGGACCAGTGGGAGTTTTATCTTTATAAGGATTTTGCACTGAGATGCTTAATTAATTTCTAATGAGTTGCACTGTGGTTTTGCTGAGTACTTGTGTGTTCATTTTTTTCCCTGTAATTGTGAATCTTCTTGGTTCAGAGCACAGCTGTCACGTCCCTTTGATGTATAATAGATATATAAAGCCGTAAAGGCAAGCCTGGAGCTCTCTGGTTTAACTGTATTTAGGAATGCAACCAACTTGGTTCTCCTAATGTTCATTATGACACTAGCACCATATATGTAATCTGAAGCCTATAATGTAAAACTTGAAATTCCTTACAGATTTTCCAAACTACGTTCTAAACTTCATCAAAGCATTGCCTTAAGGAACTAATCAGTTTCAGAGTTATAATCAAGTGAGTTATAATGACTGTGTTCACAATAGATGCCAGATCAGAATTAAAACCCATCTTGCTCTCACAGAGATACAAACCCCACTCTACTCCTCCTCAAAAAAACCCAACCAAAGACAAAATCCCCTGGGCCCTAGGCCTTTGTCCCATTACTAAACACAACTCAAATAATTTTTGGCAATTTCTCATTGCCTTACCTCATCCTTCTTATCTTCTACTTTGCTCTGACAGGGTAGTGACTTTCTTATGAGTTTTTGTGCTATGAATTAATTTAACTTCTGAATCTTTAAAAGCCTGTTGACTGTAATTTGATGCTACACTCTATAGGGGACAGCACAGGCTTGTCTTTTCCCTAAGATGAAATATTTGCCTTCTCTAGTGCACAGCAAAAGAAATATAATTTCTGTTCAATCAAATATTTTTACCACTAGAAATCAGCTTCCAACCTCTGTTCTGTTATTCATAATGACTAGAAAGTACATCAAGCACCGATACTGATGTCCACCAAAAATTTACTCCATGTGCTTGAGCAACAGAATTTGGCCAATTGTGATTACCTGCAAGGCCAGCAGTCAGAAAATTCTGAATCTGCCTGGGGGAGCTATAGTAAAATAATTGCCAAAAAACAACCCTGCCATTGAGACTTGTATCCTAAAACTCAGCAATGGGTCTGTGAGCTGTAGCAGTTCTGTAGTTTTGGCACTTACTGCTACTATAAACCTGTGAGAAGAGGAAAGTGGTTCCAGTCTTTGGCTGGTAAATTACACTAACACAGAAGACTAAAAATAACCCCAGCCATTCCTGTTGGCTGTAAGTCATTTCATCCCTGATATGCTAGAAAAACATGATTATTTTCACATTTCACTCATATAACAGATGAGATGTGAAATGAGTGTCATGGTTGATAAACACCACAGTGGCTGCTGAGTCTCATGCTATGTAAACAAAAACTTCTCTGTTCACTGTACACAAAATTAACAATAAAAATTACTGTGAAATCTGGGTATAAAAACAAGCACAACTTCAGAGAGAAAAGGGTCATTACAGAGGAAATGAGTTGGTGACAGCAGCTCTCCCAGCCAGCTGCAGCTGTAGGAAGTTATCCATTGACTTTGATGGGAAATCCAGCCTGCGCATAAAATACTGCTCAAAACATTCTAATTTCTACCCAGTTCCAGGGTTTAGTGGAACTAAAAAGAGGAAGCAAGAAAGCACAGAGCTCAGTTCTGTGCAATGCACCTACACACAGGCCACCTTAGTGAGTTCAGTGTGCCCCAAGAGGTCTCTGACACAAAAGCCTTTCACTCAGAGCTGAGAGAACAGCTCTCACTAAATGCTGTCTCCTGCTCTATACTCTTAACTTTCTGAAATTAAAAGCCCCTCAGAAATGCATTAGTTATGCTGTACCCCTGCATGACTATAATACAGATTGACTAACACACCTGGAAGAATGAATAAAAAAAAGAACAGAACAATTGCAAGCACAGGAAAGTGCTTTGTTAACTGCAACTCCCCCCCATACACCCCTCCCTGCTATAGTATAGAACATCTGCTGTGAACAAGAACTAACCTGTTACAAACCAAATTCCAGTACTGATGTATGCATGATTAATACACTCCCTCAGTCATGCCATTATCCCCTTAAATGGGGCTGAAATAATTACTCAAAATGCTCAGGTATGTTCTACAACAGGTGGATATTGTTTCAGCTTTCACTAAAAGCAATGTAGCACTGCATTATAGGTTTATTTGGGCTTGACTCTTCCTTAGCTATTGCTACTGAACAGGTAAGATAAGTAGGGCACTCCTCAGATTACAACCAAATCAGCTGATGCTGTGTGACTCCAGGTGTGTGCTGGGTCCTGCCACACAGCTTATGAGCAGAGCTGAGTTTATAGAAGTTTGCAGGAGTCAAAGCAAGTTTTCTGCACTTCTGTAGCTGCTCATTTCTGCACTGTCCCATCGTAGCAGGCTGCTGCAGGAGCGAGGGCTGAGCAGCCTGACTGCTGAATGATTGTTTTCTATGGAGTGATCTGTGGGGGCCAATCTGAGATTCAAAATTAAATGCTTTCCTTTTCCATTGAACAAATGCTGTGGGCCAGCATGTGATGACATGCATTTCCACAGCCTCATGCTACTAAACTTCCTGCTTATATAGAAGGAGTCCCTACAGGTTCTTTACACTTATTAGCCTTAGATTTCCACATTCCAAAACTGAATCAATAAGAGTATGGAAATAGCTCATTCTTAAACAAACAGCCTCCACAGCCTTTGCTTTTCCACTGCAAATCAGACACCTCAGTGATATATGACTGTGGATATGGATAACTGCAATGATTTAGGAACTACAGAACCAAATACGAACAGAGACACTTTCTGGAAGACACAGAAAGAATTTAAAACAGATATTGGAAGGATGGGAGGAAAAAAGGTACAATTTTCCACTCAAAAAATTCCATCCCTTCAAATTTCCAGCAGTTTCTAAACTCTGCCTGAAATGAGTGACTGTACATGGAAAGGAGAGATCCCATATCTTTGCCACTCCCATGCACAGAATTCTCATCATTCATAAATGGGAAGTAAGCCAGAAGAGAACAAGTGCAGCACAGGGCACAGATATTATTTGCTGTGTATATTACATAGGTTTATGTATGGGTACCACATATAACTAAAGGCCTAAGTGCAAAAATTCTGAGGAGCTTTTTGCTCGAATATAAAGCAGCAAAGTGTGGAAGCAGAGGCTTTTATAAAAAATTTCATTGAAGTACACTGCAACCAGAGAATAGTTCCCATTAACCAGAATAGAAAGAGGTATTGGATGAAGTAATGAATGGGTACCATTGTTGGTTTGCAAGATGGAGATCAAGAGGTTGGCGTCAGGTATTTTGTCTGCTTGGTACAACAGTTTCCTACCCGGTATAAATGTGAAGGAAGAAGTGCCTTTTCATACTCCTCGGAGTAGCTTCAGGTTTTCTCTGATGAGAAAATATTGTTTTCTTAGATGTGCTGCCTGAATTTGTTGGCTTATTCCATATTAAAACTTAGTTTTAAAGTGTGAAAAGTTTGCTGAAAAAAAATGCACTTTCTAGGCAGCTTAAAGTGAATCAGTTTCCTCTGCAGCATTTACAGAATAAACATGAAACTCCTCAGTCTCCCAGAAAAGTTCTTTGAAATATCTTCCTTTTCAAATATGTTCTTCTTTCTGTCTAGTTCTAACTTTTTAAACGAGCACAATTTACTTGCAAGCAGGAATCTGTTGTATGCTGAACCTGCTGAACCTGAATTTCACAGCTATACATAATTATGATCGGTGAATACATTATGTAAGTAGAGATACTTATTTCAATACAGCCATTTTTCAGCATTCTAATAAAAGAACTTCTGAAGCTGTGAAAAACTGGTGTCTGATGGAATCTCTCCTCAGTAGCAGCAGTGTTTAGTTAGGCTTGTTAACACTGCTCATGGTAAACATTTAATTTCCTTTTAGTCTTTAATTTTTTTGTGGTTAGTCAGTACCCATGAAGAGACTCAGACTGTGAGTTCTGGAAAGATGACTTCCCTCCTGGTAAGTGAAGTGCAGACATTGGCCATGCTGTACATTGTGACTTAGAACAGCCCCCAAGGATTCCTGGAATTAGCAGAAAGGCAAGCCAGGCCTTACAGACTTCTAAAATGTAACTTCTCCTCTGAGGGTGTCACTGGCTGCAAGAATAAAAAGTTGTGGTCTGTCCCTTCCTTACCACAACCACTTCTGTACTCAGCAGATGATAAGCAGGAAAAAAACCTAGCTGTAGGATTTGCAAAAGGAGACAAGTGCTCTACAAACACATATCCAATGCAACGTGACATCTCTTGGGAGTCTTTGACACTTCCTTTTTGGAATTTCAGCACTTTGGCATCTAGTGGTATCACTACAAAACACAAGCAACAAATGGCATAGGTGGCACAACACCTTTAAATGCCTATTTTCTTCTCCTCCCAAGAAGCAGAACCAACTATTTGCGCCAACAGTGTGAAGTGGTTTAGAAAAAGACAATTGTTCAAACAAAAGAATCCTTTGGGTACCAAGTGGATCCTTGTGAATTTTAGAGCTAAAATGTATATTGTTGTCCTGAGTTACATAAGAGCTCTGTGTGGCTGAGAGTTAAAAATTGTGTGAACTAAATTAGTTTTTTTGAGTGCACACCAAGTCATTTATAAGAAGCTGAGACATTCACACTTGCATTGACGTCAGCAGGACTGGAGTATGTAGCCCTTGAAAAAAAATCAGGACACTGCTCCGCTGGCTGCATAAATGTTTGTCACAACATTTGGGCCCTATTAAACCCACACAGACTACTTAGAGATAAGAGGCTCTGTATCTCATTAAGCAGTCCTTCCAGACATGCACTTTTACATTACTTTTCTGTCATTTGTTCAGGCCCCTGAAACTGAGCTGCACAGCAGAAACCAAAAATATACAGCAGCCATTAATGGCCAATAGAATACAACAGCCTTTGTTTCCCTGCAAATTGCTTCTAGGACTGAAGAACTTGTTTCACTACAGTACAATTTACCAGTGTAAATCCACATAGGCTTCAATAGAGCAGGGCACTCCTCCAGAGGCATGGCCAGTTATGAAAGCCTTGTTCCACCTTTGTTTATCAGATCTCTATTCATCATCCTTCCAGACACCCCTGCTTTCCCATGTTTTCCCAGGGAGGGGTGGGATGGCTGATGGGTTGTGAGATAGATGATAAGACATACCTGATCTGGGAGTTTGAATAGTTTGTTTAAAGCAACTCTGTTCAGTTTTGCAGACATCCTGTCATCTGACTGCTACTGGCACATTGTGCATGAAACAGCTGGGATTTTCAAAGCTGCTCCTTATCTAAAATAAATAGGTGAATGCATCCAAAACATACTTCATATGCACCCTGATATTTAGATAAAATACCTTGATCCAAATAATTTGTGGTAGGGAAAAAACAGCTGGAAAGCACTAAATTCTTTCTTCTGTCAGTCCTGGCTTGCTCTATAGCAGCAGTAAAAGTAAAAGCAAGACCCAAACAACCCTTTTGCACAACTATACGTTTTCATAGTATCACAAGAATATTTGTCATAATTTTGGGGTGTATTAAATTTCTTGGTTAATCTTACCTTCAAAGTAGAACAGTACATTTGGCTTCATATGACAGTGAGAAAGGTACTGATTTGTCTGCAATCAAGTGCATAACTTTCTACGTCAGTTCTAATTATTCAGGGGAAAAACACATAAGAAAAACAAAAAAGAAAACCCCACAGATTAAAATTACTGGTCAGAAGTAGCACCATCTATAATGCCATAGTTTGTATCTAGTCTCAGACACACATGGTTTCTAGAAGACATATTACTTCTTATTAAACTTGCGTGAGCCAAAAGCCACTGTAGCACCTGAAATTCAAATCTTACAGCGAAGACATTATTTACCTGTCACATAAACTGCTGCTTAGTTTTGTCTTTCCTAAAATTTACCAAGTCAAAGACTTACAGAAGTTAAACTTCAATTTACTTTTTTTAAAAAAAGCAACTGATGCTAGGAGCTTGAATTTATCTCAGCAGGTGCTGACTGTAAAATCAAGTGGCAGTGCTTAAATACCTTCACTTTAACTGTTTAACTATTAATCATTTTGGCAGCCACACCAAACCAGTGATTATCAAAAGCACACACCATTATTTTATGCAAGCAGAGATGTTGAGATAAGAGCTAATTCTGCTCTGGTTTACAGCACCAAGATATGATCAGGTGCTGCCTTTTTAACGAACGTATGATCGGTACTTCCCCAACAGAGGAGAGAGGGAAATTAAATCCTTTCCCAGGTATAAGATTTGCCTTTGCCACCTGCGTGTCAGACCTGGAAACACATTAATCTTTTTACACCAAAAGAGAGCCTTGAATGATCTCTCAAAGCCTGCAACTTTCTCTCCCTTCTTTTTCTGCCACAATTGTTTGCCTTTTATATTTTCCATTTAAAAATCTGCAGGACCCAAACAATCTGTACATTTCCGCTATTACACAAGTAAATACTCCAGATATCCAACTTGAGAAACAGGAAACAGAGCCATGTGAACTACAATGGGCAATGATAGTCTTGGGAAGGCAATTTAAGTGAGCAGCACAGCACAATCCTGCGACACGTACAGGATCCAACCATTATACAAGATGAATCCCATCCTTATTTCCTAGGATATTTGAGAAGGGTATTGTCCTTCCTCATCTGACCACAGTCATGCATCCTCTGTGTTCACAGAACAAAAACACTGCCCTGTCTTATGCAAGAGCTGAGAAGGAAAGCTTGATTTAAAGCACATAGCAAAAGGAACAACTGTTAAATGAAACAGCCTGCAGTGACCTAATTCTAGAAAGCTTTGTCAGGTGATAATCTTTCTCACCCTTTCTGTGTCATTCCCTGAAGTACATAAGTGTTCAAAACAGTTTTAAAACATTCAGAAATGTGAGAGAAGTAGCTGTCCTCCTGTGCAGCTCTGACAAAGATTAGAATTCCCAATATAGCTGCTGGTTGCAAAAGTGCTCTTAAGCTGCTGTTTCACCGGGTTCATGTCTGAGTGCCACTAATCAAATTAACTGTGATGGCTGCAGTAAGCTGTTTATAGAGATGAAAGACCTACCAAAAGAAGTTTCTGTTACAGCTTATGAAGTTGAATACTGTTAAGCACATAAACACACACTGCACAGAAAATCTTGACTTTTTTCTTTCTGCAGTTCCTCACCAGAGGGTCAAGAGTACATAGCTGTTCTTGTTAAGTCTTCCACAAGTCCAAAAATCCCTCTTCTCATCATATAACTGTCTTTTATTTTTCCCCTGGGGAAAAAAAAAAAAGAAAAAGCATTTATTTTTGTTGCCTCTCTTAAAAAAATAAAATGAAAGATAATAGAAGCAGTAAACAGTGATTTAATAGAATAGATTATTACAGTATGATGGTTGTGTCAAGCTGCAAGCTCTTCCCCATGGTGCAGTTAAAAAATCAAAAAGCAGTCAGAAGTCTGTTCCAAACCAGGAAACTGCCAACCAGGCACTTTTAACCTGTCAGACTGTTGTGACTTTGAAAAGGAATATCAAGCTGTTGATTTTTGTGGAAAGCATCACTATGCCACAGAAAAAAGGAGATAAGAGAGCAGCTACTGAGATGACACAGGAGGCCCCTCACACACAACCAATTACCTGCAGCTACAGCAAGCCAGGAAGACAAAGGAAGGCAGCAGACACGTTCTGTGCACAGAGAAGGATGGTGGCCTCAGCTCTCTACCAGGGGCTGGAGCAGATGCCTGGGGAGTCAAGATCTGGCAGCTCTCTGCAGCATTACAGATCTTCTAAAGGGCCACTCACACAGGATCTGTAATAGGCTTTCTCTCAGTTCTTATCAGCCCATCCATTTATTTCATCATCACAATAACCTCCTTCAGCGCTGGCTGAGGAAAGCAATGCAAACAAAAAGTGCTGAAAAGATGACTAATTTATGAAGCGTACAGATGTTGTCTAGGAAGTCTTATTAAAAGTTATCTGTCTCCTCCCTCCATTTTCTCATTAACATATAAGTCATAAAAACTGTACTTTTTAAATATTTGATACCAAAATATCTGTTCTTAATTTGCACAGGCTAAGTGGAAAGAAGGAAAATGAAGCCCCAGACTGCTTTGCACCTGCAGCCCTTGCTAAAGGAGTACAAGGTAACTCTGCCACTAATGAATGCCCACTCTGGAACAGCTACACAGCGGGCACTGTGCTGGCAAATCACAGAGCTCCTTCTAAATTAGGTCTGAGAACCCTCCTGACAGGAAGAATTAATTAGTGGTATTAATAATGTCAGAGGTCTCTTCCTTTGATAGTATTACAATTCTCCTAAATAAATATGTAGCATAAGGTTCCTCCAGATTTCAAAGCAGACAAAATCATGGTTGCATGTCTTTTTGGCATTAGTAACCATTTATGTATCCATTGAATGTAGAAATCATTATAGCTAATGATAATATCATCCAGTCAGTCAAATGACTGCCAAGTTTCTCTTTTATAATCCAACAATGAAGAAAACATTTCATCTTCTCACCACATCTTCTCACCACTTTGACATCCTGATATCTTCAATTTTTTTCTCTCCAGTTTTAGCTTTTAAGACAGGCAGTGCTAGATTAATGCATGTTTAAAAGTAGACTTCACAAAAGTGGAGAATTATTTTTTTAGCTCAGCACAAATTTGTAGCAACTGATACTTTACCAGAAACTTCTTTTTGAATATTTTGCTCCACAAAATAAATCAGCTCCTATCATTCATCTCTGTACCCTACCTTTTCTGTGCTTAAAAAGAGTTTCTTTGAGATCCCTGTGTGAATTTATCTATGATTAGAAATATTACAATCAATTACATTAAGAGATAAGGGTAACTTCTAAATAGAGAGCCCAAAATTGTGCTTAAAAATATAGAAATACTAACAAGCCACCATTTAAGTAGTTCAACAGCTGTTTTAGAACTCAAAAAGGATAAAAATGGATAACAAGAAAATATTTTCACTTTATAAATGATGCACCAGATTAGCCCTCAGTGGTCAAGTATTAAACACAGCAAAAGTATAAATACATAAAATGGGACAAAAGGCTATTAAAGTTTAGCATAGAGAAACATGAAATAACCCAACATTTCCTGATACAGCTTCCTAGAAACTGCCAGTATTAAGTTGACCAGATAACTTTCAGAGGCAGAATTATTTTTCTGCACCGTAAATAGTGTCTGATGTTAGAAAGAAAACCTTTTCTCTCAGATAAAAGGTGGCTTTTAACAAAGCACATCTTAAGCTTCAGACTAGAGACATATTACAATTTGCTTTGAAACATGGTGTGCTGGCATTGGATGTATCACCCTCACGATACATCAAGCCAGGGAATTCTGCAGTGGGGAGCACATTAGGAAAAATTACCTTTAAAGACCAGTGTTTGCATTCAAATGCACAATTGATGTAAAACAGATGTCTTCATGCTTGAGCTCCTATTTTAAACCCAGACAGAAAGCATTTTGTGCCTGCACAATGAGGTGTGTTGCCCCACCAGTCCTGTGTGTGCAGAACTCTGCAGACCTGGCTGCTGAGATGTTCTGCTGCTCTGCCACGGGGATGTCTCTGCTCCTACCTGAGAGCATCCCCTCCTGAGCTGGGGTGAGGGAGGCTGTGCACAGGCCCCAGAGACAGCAGGGGTGGGAGCAGAGTGTACAGAGCTCCCCAGGCTGCAACAGCCCCAGCTCTCTGCCCAAATCTGATAAGCACGGATACACGACAGGTGGTGGTGATTCCGTCTGTCTTGTACGGGGCACTGACATGAGCTATCACGAGAAAACACTTATCTTTACCAACAGATAGTGAAGTCTTAGTGGGATTTTTAGGAAGTGGCTAGACCACCAAAGATGATATTAATACCTGAATTCTTGCCAATGAGACATGCAAAGCCTCACCAGGCAAGCCTGCAGCAAGCACTGCAACAGGAACACCTTGGAGAGGACTTTGTTCTCATTTATTTTCTAGGGCCTGTGAAAGGCCCAGAGAGACCTCTGAAGTTCAGATACTATCCTTGCCCTTACCCCAGCAGGACAGAGGCAGGAGGAGACAGCTACATTGCTCTCAGTACTGGCAGTGCTGCTGAGCAGGGCAAGCCACACTAACCAGTGCCTGCAGACTGACCTCACTGCCGAGGCAGAAAAAGAGGATTCTCACAGCACAGAGAGGAGCTGCCCCCTCTTCTTGTTCTCCTCACTTCTGCCATGTAAGACAGCAACAGACCACATGGCTGCAGATATTTCACCCATCACAGCCATGATTTTCACCCATGATGACTCAATATTCTGTGTGGTGGTCCCTTTCCCCCCTTAGAGCCTGCACACCTTAAAGATAACAGGATCAACACCGAGGCCCTGCTGAAGCCAGGTACCCTCTTTCCATTTCCATGAGGCTGATGAAGTGTATTAAAACCTACACACTCAGCTTTCTCCAGCTTATTCAGTATAAGTGATGTTGCTTCTTATCTACAAATATAAATTGTTTTGTTGTTTATGTGTTGTTGTAAAGTGAGTCCTTGCTGCACATTGAAAAGCTGCTCTCTCTATCAAAAGGCACGAGTATGTGTCTTGCTAGGAGCATCATTATCTATTGTCAAAGACACCAGTTTCATTTTTTGATTAGGGAAACATGTACCAATGCTGTTCTAGCTAATACAGCAGTTTTACTACACAGGTCACACGGGAGGCAATATATTAACTGTCCTACTGAGGAATGCAAACAGCACAGAGAGTTTGGATTTCCAGCATCCTTGAGAAGTGACTTTGCTATTACACTAATGATGCCCCAGTGAGTAATCACTTTCAGGTAGTAACAACTCTTGAAAATAACTCTTTCAGTCTAATTACAGTGCTGGATTAGAGAAAGCCTCTCAGTGAAGTTTATGGGCCAGATTCTTAGTCACTGTAAACAGTCATAACTCCACCGGTTCCAGGAGGAGTAATCCAATTTATACTCTGGACCTACCTCTCTCTTCTGTAAACCCTGAATTAAAGGTTATGTAATAATTAAGGATGAAAGGAAAAAAAAGCCAAACACCCTGACTTGATTCAGGCAATGACTTTGCACTTACTGAAATGAGGATGAAGAGAACCAGGTTTCCAGAGATTAGTTACAACTAGAAGATTAGTTCAGTGCAATAATGCCCATTTAGCATAACACTGAGAACTCTCTGCCACATTTTGGGATAGTGCATTTTAAATCTGTCAGTCGCCCCTGAAGGTCCCAATCCTGCAAAGCTCAATCATGATTTAACTTTATGTGGTATAAATAATCCCACTGAAATCAAACTATTCACGGTGCAGACAGACAGCGGAGTTAAACTACTGGATAAATTAAGGGTTGTGCCAGGGGAAAGTTCCATGGATTCTGTGTCTCCTTGAGACTTGACCTATAAACAAACAGGGAAATGTATGGCATTTTGCTTAGTAGAAATAGTCCTGATTTTCAGTAGTTTTGGTTCTACTTCAAAGAAAATCATCTATTCTTTCTCAAACAAATGTGATGTTCACAAGAAACCACATAAAGGTCTAATTCTCTATAAACATTTTTAATGTTTCTCCAAAATGGGGAAAAATATTCAGTCAAAATTGCCAAAATAAGGAAGCATACATAATTCATTTTCATTAATCCTGCTACAATTCTTGCCTTCTAAACTCATTTGAAGCCTGTGTTCTAGATCAACAGCACAATGTTAAAGCCGGTTGGAGGCACAGAGCTCTTAGGTGTCATATACCAAATGACAATATATTTAATAAAGTTGCTGCCTTGCTCTAGCAAGAAAAATATTTTTCTCAACATGGATATGGAGGACTAAGAAAGACGGGTGCTTTTAGCTCAAGATTGTTTTAGAAGAAATACACTAACCAGAGCCAAGGCAGAAAGCCAACAACTACTAGAGCAAGAACCTGAAATTTACATTTAATCAACCTCAATTAGGGACAAGAAATCAATTTAACACACTGTTTGCAGAACATTTACTCTGGAAGCATCTTGTATGATGCAGCACTGCTAAAACTGCCCCCACAGAAATCAGATGTTACTAAGGAAAGTACAATGGCCAAAGGAAATGTGCCACAGAAGTCACTGAAATAGAACAAGGAATTTCTTTATTTGGTTTCCCAAAACTTCAAATGTAACCTTTGATAAGTTGAATGTTTGATCTTTTAGCTACCAGCACAATTTCCTAGTTACTTTTATAAACTGGAGCTTTCAAACTCCTACCTACTCTCAGTGATCTCTGCATACTGGCTTATTTAATATTCCCTCAGCTTATCACAAGTCTCAGTGCAGCAAGGCTTTTTAGTTGCTATGGCCCTAAGCATGGAACATGAAAGAAAAGGATATCGGGGAGCCTCATTCCATATTTTTCATTTAAAAACAAGGCCTGGGAGCCTGAGGCATGTCCCCAGCCATCTTCAGTTGTTTTGGAGCTCCCACTTAGACTTGGGGCATTCCATCTTCACAAGGAACTTCTTCAAATATTCACTGAGATGCAGAAATATCTAAGCTGTATCAGATCTGTAACTCTGTTTCAGTATGAAATGGGATGCCTGCTTGCATGATTAGCAAAAGGCACTAAACTGTTAAACCGGTCGAAGGGGTCTTGCCCCAAATCTCATGGCCTAGCTTTCTATTAGTCACTGTGGTACAGTCTTCCTAATCCCAGTACTCATACAAGAAGCACTTACTTTCCACAGCCCAAATAACTCACAGCTCCTTCAACACAGCACCATTGCACTAATCTGGTTGTTGTCACAAGCCCAACAAGAGCTGATAAGCACAATATGTTACATAAAGTACGAACAGACAGCGAGAGAGCACCACGTTCACACTGTTTGCTTTTGTTATTCTTAGTAAAAAAGGCACGATATCCTTATGAGCACCTTTGAATTAATGTGCTTGTATCATCTTAGGGTTGCAGAAAAGGTAAAGCACGTGTAAGAGGTGAGGAATTTGGAATATCTGAGCACAGGTGTTCCTGTCCAGTTGTACCATTGATGGAGGAGCACTCTTAGCTTGGAGCTGCACTGACACCTGCTCTGAAACCTTTTTAAATTGGAGACTGAGGCATTGCAGAAATGCAGGAACTGTCACACGATAAACCGCCAGGTGGATCAGCAATGCAGAGTGACAAAACACACAGACTACACTAGATTGAGGTGCTGACAGTTCCTCGGGGAGAGGGAAGCTCCCCTGGCAAAGAGACAACAGAAGCAAATGGAGCCTGTTCATCCTATACCCCTTCTCCAGGCAGAGGGGTGCATGGCCACAGTGCACTTGATTCTGCTGGCTCAAACACCTCATCACAACTGTCTGGAGCTGGGGAGGGCTGGACTCATTGGTGTTCAGGCCTGAAGAACACAACAGTGATGAGAAATTACCTTTTCATTTCTACCAGTGTTCATATCCTAAAAGTATGCTTTGCTTGGTCCCTTGGACTTCTTGCTTGAAGCCCCAGGAATTCTTCATTAGTTCAGCCAGAACAATCATGATATGCTGACCACTGCTAGTGAGAGAACAGTTCCACTGACTTTGGAGACCCCTTTGAAACTTTAGGCTCTAGTGCAGCCTGTAGGCTTCATGCTGCCATACCTAAAGTCTCTCTGCTATTTTTAAATCTAGCTCAGCTCTGTGTTGCATTGCAATGTGCAATGTACTTGAGCCCAGTTTGCCCTCGCAGGATGGCACAGGCCAAGTAAACTCACTGCCAAGGTCAAAGTGCTGGTATCTAGAAATGTGAGGATTTGCTGTTCCTTTCAGAGGTACTCTGACATCAGCAAGAATTAGACCCCATGTCTTTCTCTAAATCTCCTCTCCTTCAGCAAAGAATGTTGTATACATGAAGTAATCCAAACACTTAAGACAGTATTTCACATCCAGCTTCTGAAATATTTCAACTTTGCCTGGGAGCTTTAAAAGAGCACTAGCTATAGAGATGTAAATATGGGTCCAAAGAAATCTGCTAGATATTATACATACAATGAAGGAAAATGATCTCTTCTGAATTTAAATGTGCTGTGGACTCTCATTTCCATTTTGTCCTTTGCTATAAAGACTGGCAGACAGGTATAGTGGTATAGCAGAGAAATTGGGAGCCTTTTACTACTGGGGAGAATGCATAGGTGGTGGATAAGGGTAAAAGATGAATATTTGCTGCTGTGTTCCACCTCCCAGACAAAAAATGCTGTGCATTGAAAAACATGGGAAGGCTGGCACACAATGGTAAAGATAAAGGCTGCCTAAGATAAAAATTTCCCAAGAAACAGAACATTTCCAGCTGATAAAGATACAAAAGTTGAAGAACTTCTGTACAGAGAAAGAGCAGCTTAAATATGTCCTTTCCACTTCCAGTTTCTGATTATTTGAAAATCTTTGATTTCTACTCTTTGAAGCTAACTGAATACTATGCACGAGATCTGTAATTTAAAGCTTGATGGTTTTAAATCATTGTGTTCACAAGCAGTTTTATTGACATTAACATACATTTACAATTATTGTAAAGTTCAATTAAGAAAGAAAAAGCCTGTCCTTGGAAGTCAGACACATTTTAGGTAAGCACAGAAAAAGACATTACCATACTACCTTTCTTTGTGAATTCAGTTATGATTTATATGTGCTTGCTGCTGTTCATTAAAGTTTCATAAAAAATAATGACTCATCAGTAGAAAATGAAACTTTGCTACAGTGCAAATCTTGTGGAGCTTTTCACCTGAATTTCTCAAAGTATTTCTCGTTTGAACTCAGCAATAACTGTGACATAGATACGAAGCATATGACAGATATTGCTGAGTGCAGTGGAACACGAGTCAAAAATTATATAGACCATAACTCAGCAGATATTACTACTATGTCAAGTATACTGCAGCACTCAGGGAACTTCAGCTTCTTCTCCACTGAGAGTTCCTAGTAGTCACGTGCCTGAGCAGTTTAATGAAACAGGTATATTATTAATGCTGCCAGAAAAAGGAAGATTTCTGTAAGGAGGAAAAGGTATACTTGGGGTGCTATATGCAATTTAAATTTATAGTAAACTCCAGATGGTGTAAATTGTGCTCAGTTTTAGGGGAATGCTATTCCCAAGCTTGGAATTAGGAGTATTTAGGGGTGATATTAAGGGCTCTCTTCCTAATCCCAGTTTCTTCTCCAGAAACACATATTTGACCCCAACTCATGGAACACCTGTGCATGTAGATGAACAAACCCCAAGCTCCCTAGGTTTGTTACCTGGTGTTTACACATGAATCACACCACGGCATATGGAGACCTAACAGGGCTAAGTACTGTGGGGTTTTGAGACAAGGTGAAAGCACTGGACCCTGGCATGCTTAGGAGATGATGATGTCAAGAAGCCACCCTAACCTGCAGGAGCAGGCAGGAAAGCAGCATCCCTCCATTTGTAATAACTCCACATTGTAGAACTGCAGGGGGTTGTTGTGACCCAAGTTCAGGACCTGGCACTTCACCTTGTTGAACCTCACACTCTTGGCCTTGGCCCATCAATCCAGCCTGTCCAGATCCCTCTGCAGAGCCTTCCTCCACTCCAGCAGATCCACATTCCCATCCAACTTGGCGCTGTGTGCGAACCCGCTGAGAGTCCACTTGATCCCCTTGTCCAGACTGTCAATGAAGACATTCAGCAGGGCTGGCCCCAGTACTGAGCTCTGGGGAGCCCCACCAGTGACCAGGTGCCAGCTGGATGCAATTCTATTCCTCACCACTCTCTGGCCCGGCCATCCAGCCAGTTTTCTTCCAGCACAGAGAGCAGCTGTGCAAGCCACGAGCAGCCGGGTTCTGCAGGAGATGCTGTGGCAACCAGTGACACAGGCTTTGCTGCAGTCCAGACAGACACATCCACAGCCATCTCCTCATCCACTGTGTGGGTCACCTGGTCATAAAAGAAGATCAGGTTGGTTAAGCAGGACCTGCCTTTTCCATGCCCGTGGCTGACCCCCTGTTTGTCCTGTATGTGCCATGGGATGGCACTCAGGATGATCTTCTCCATGATCTTTCCCAGCACAGAGATCAGGCTGACAGGCCTGTAGCTCCCTGGGTGCTCCATGTGACCCTCCTGCAGAGAGGCCCCCACTGGTCCCACTGCAGCCATCTGGGACCTCACCAGGACTGATGATAAATGATGGAAAGCAGTTGGACAAGCTCTTCTGCCAGCTCCTTGACTGCCCTTGGTGGGCTCTACCCAGTACCAGAGACTTGGGAGGGGCTGAGTGGCTCAGCAGGTCATCCCCTACTCCCTCTTGGCTTGCAGGGTGTCTGTTCTGATGCTCATCCCTATCTCCCATCTCAGGGGGCTGATTGCCCTGAGGATAACTGGTCCTTCTGTTGAAGTCTGAGATAAAGAAGGTCTTAAGTATCCCTGTTAAGTCCAAAGAACGCAATTAACCTGCAAGGTTCATATTAGTAAGTTATGTGATTTTCAATTATGTTAAAACAAAATTTACTACTCAACATAGCTGGTTTTGACCATCAAACTTATATTTCTGTGAAATGGATAACCAAAATTTTTACCAAAAAGTACTTGTCCTGAAGCCATGTTAATGGACATCTCCCATTTTTATTCTTAAATTGTGTATTTACAGCCTCTGTTTAACTATTATATTTATTATGCCTCTGTGTGACCTGTAGCTAACCAGCTTAGAGCTTCCTGTTCTTCAAAAACCAAATTTATCCATTTTTTTGACATCACTGAAAATAAACCACTGTTGATCATCTGTCTTTTAGGTCTCTGACAAATTTTCTGAATCTGTGGTTTAAAAAAATCTTAGTTTCAGTAAGTGCTACCTCCCTTTTTTTTTTTCTTTTTTGTCCTAACTGGTGAAAATTCAATTCTCTCAAAATCTGCCTCCTGCATGCATATTCTTGCTTCATTCCAAATATAGGACACAAACTGTTGTTGACATTTTTTGCCTCTTCTGCATCACTATTCAGGATTTCACCATCTGTATCAAGAAAAGAATCCAATAAAAGTTTCTTTTGATTCCAATTATATTCTGAAATGCTTTTAAAAATTGTTTTACCCTTTAGCCATTGACATATTTCCATTAGTGTCCTTTATCAGGTAAAGTTTCTTTCCAATACTGTATGTTTTAACAAGGATGCTTTTGGCCACCGTAATATATTATTTAGGCAAGACTGCTTTATCTGGCTGTGGTTTTGGTTAACATTTTTCACTTTAAATGTGTGATCTAGGCAGAGAGTTTCGGTAGTTTTGAGTCAGAGAGTTGTCACACTCAAGCTGTATTCTGTTGTGAAAAGAAAGGGTAGTGAATTGTAATTAGGGAATGTACAAATTGCTTTTCTGAAGGAAATCCAACTGACTTACTCCACAGTGGGCTCAAAACAAAGCTTTGCTAAGAAGTTACATTTCAATAAAACATCCAATGAAATTATTTTGCACCCCTGCCAGTATTCACCAACTATATATGGTTATAGCTGTTATAAAAAAAGGTTTTCTTCATGCATGCCATAGACTGGTGCTTGCAGCTCAGATTGTTCCCCAGTGAGGTTTGCTTGGGCAAATACAGCTTAGGAAGGCAGACACAGTAAGTTTGCATCGATGTGAGTCTTACACATCCACCTCAGAGCAGTGTGGACAGGTTTCTAAAGCAGGCTAACAGGGTGTCAGCCAGAAGGTGATCTCACTTTAGGTCACGGCATCTATGGACACAAAAGCAAAATGGAATTAGATGTCAGGGACTAATCAAAACAACTCTGAAGAACAGAGAATTGAGGCTTATGAGAAACATACATTTGGGTACTTGTTATCACATAATAAAAGTGGTGAAAATACCAAAAAAAAATCTTTATTCTCTTAAAACCAAGCCCAGATGATTATTTCTTCCTTCCTTTTTATTCCCTAGTAAGTCAAATGAAGATACGAGAAAAAAAAATGTTACAATGGAACAGATTGCTTTAAATTATAAACTTTAGGTATTTTGAAGGCTAGAAAAATTTTCCATTTGTAGTGATGCATATCTAACAATTTCATATTCCTCTTCCTATATTTTTATGGAGAACTTAGCAAATACCTGATCCAATAGCCCTACACATGAGAAATTTGTAGAATTTAGAAATCCATTCATGGCTTTTCATTTATAAAACTATTTGATAGTATATTTAACTTTAAAGTGAAAGGATTAAAAGGATAAAGTTAAAAAGATAATCTTATCTTTGTATAAGAGAAACCACCCCAACCTGAACCATCCAATGCATAACATTCACTGACTGAAAAAGAAGAAACAAATGAAGAGGAAAATAGGTCATATTCACAACACATTGTATGCAAAACTCCATTTACTTGCTTTATGAGGGATTGTTGGAAGGTTTAAAGAAGCTGGAGTGATAGGTTAGTTTTGTATGCCAAATTAACCTAAAATTTGCAATAGGCAAATGGAGCATGTAGTAAGATAGAATACTTTAGTACTAGTTAAGAAGCAAATGTGGCTTATCTATGGAGAGCCTTTTCACACTAAAAACGCAGTGGAAAGACATTAATCACTGCTTGCTTTCTACATTTAGTTTGATCTAATGTGTACATGAAAGAATTATGCTGGAAACTTGGAGAAAATAATATGTGTTACAGAAAAGGAGATGCTTACCTCGAAGAGTGTTTCTTTTAAAGTCTAGTGAAAGAATTATCTGTGCAGAGTGAATGGGACACTACCAAAACCTACACTTACTATTGCTTCTAGTAGTTATTCTGCATTCACTTAGATTCTTATAATCTCATTTGTCATCAGCATATGGGGACCTTCTTCCAAAATTCAATCAAACTTCAAAAGAAAGTCTGTTTGCAAAGCTACTCATTCCTTGCCATCTTTCTGAGCATTCTCAGAGTGGGAATTACTAAAACACTAAGTAATTTTTTCTTTCATGGTGACTGGAAAAAATAGACAGAATCACATAGAGTTTCTTTTAAGAGAGATCACAATCTCATTTTACTAATAAAACAGTCTTTCATGCAAAAACCTCAAACGAATTTGCCCTAGGACCAACTTGAACTTTTGGCACCCACAGTGCTCCTTGTCAAGGAGATCACAGGCCTACTACCCCTTAATCCTGCTCATCTTGTTTGTTTTGATCTCCACCCATCCTGGCTTCATTCAATGCCCTCCAGTTACTATTGCTGGAAAAAGCAGCAGCAGCCAGTCCCCATCCATGCTTTGCATGTGCTAATGATTTTATAGACTGCAATCATGGCTGTTTATGGAGATGAGAGAGCCTGGCCTCTTAACTCAGGCACCAAAGCAAAGCATGTTAACTTTGGTGCTTTAACTGTATCTTGCCTCACTTTTTTTTTTTTTTTAATCTGTGTGTGTGGCAAATAAAAAAAAAAAAAAAAGGAAAAAATAAAACAACTTTCCCACAACCAGTATTTGCCCCTTACAAAAATTCTAAAATTTCTAGTAAGTGAAAAATATCAAGAAAAAAGAGGAAAAGGAAAGTTTTTGTGAATAGACAACAGCCACTCTACTTTCTTGATATAATTTCCGCAGGACTTCAATAGTTTCAGCCATCACTTGCACCATAATGCAACAAACTCAGTAGAGAGGGCTACTTCTAGATTTTATATTTTATTTTTCCTTCCTTCCTCTCTTGAGCATCCTATGTTTATCTCTATTCCTTCTCTCATTCCCAGTTGTTTCATGTTCCCTGAAGACCATAAGTGATCTTTCACTTAGGCTGAGGGATAAAAGAACTTCTTTTCAAAAGTGGAAGGGGGAAAAGGTAATGAACACTGATATGATCCACCTGGCATTACATGGAAGAAAAATTCTTAAAAGGTAGAGGTCACAGGCAGCAAATTTACTTATTTGACTGCACTTATGCTTTCAGTCATAAACCAGCTTTCAATTTCTAAATTATCTTTAGATACTTGTGGAAGCTGGCAGCCAAAGGAGAGACACCATCCCAAGAGCAAGCTAATTATCCCCATGGCCATAGATTTCAAAACTTGAAAGGAAAACAGAAGGAAAAAAAATCAGAAAAATGAGAGACTGGCTGTTCATCAGTTCTATTCTGAGTATGTATTTGATGAGATGCTTTTAACACTTTGAAGTGAAAGGATCTTGATCACCACAATGGCTGATGCAGTTAAACTGTTTATGAGGGAGACATTACAGACAATTCCTATTCATAAGACTGAAATCAAGCCTTCTAAAAAAAATTATTCCTTTTATCCTCATGAACATGCCAATTGCTGACTCTCAGGTAATTGACAAAATGGTTTACAGCATTTTTATAACAAAGACCATGATTCTCTACTGAAAGGTGTAGTCAGACAGAATGATTTAAAAAAACCCTGTACTTACTATCCACAGGAAAAGGAAAGATAAAGGTTTCTGCTAAAAGTCTGAAAAGGACTAAGTTAATAATATGAAGTCCCTTGAGTAATTTCTAATTTTACTATAAGCATAACTCAAATATAAGATTTGCATGATGCCCTCAAGTGTCATTATTGCTGCTTGATTGCATTAATTAATACATTGCCAGCATCAGCTCCATAATCGCTGGTTCCTGCATTGTGAATGATTCCTTAAATTGTAAGTCAGTGTGAGATTTTGTGAAAACAAGTTATTGTTATGTTTACTTCAGTAAGCTTATAGGTTCACTGCAATTACATAGCAATATAAAACTTTATATGCAAAAAAAATTTGCATTTCTAATGACTTGGGGGTTTTTCCCTTCAGAATTTCTGCTGCTGCATTTTCAACTGTCATAATCAGTCAGAGAGGAGTCTCTCAAGGATAACAAGGCAGAATGGAAAATTCAAACCAACCTCCATAGACAGCAAGATGTCTTTCATTAGATTTAGTAGCATACAGCTGCACTTTGTTCTTTCAACCACACAGATAAATACTTTCATTGTGTATTTTAATCAGACTGGGAGAAGATACAGAAAATGGAAGAGTCAGATTTAAACTACATTTCTGAATAATTACATCAAGATGTCCCACTTACTGAGTGTTTCTTTTTTCCTACTTACTGAGTGTTTCTTTTTTCCTAAGTGAAAAACATTAAAGAAAATGCACAGTAATTATTTTTCTTGGTGGATGCAAATCTTTATACTGGCATGAGAAAGAAATGAACCAGTATATCTGCTATAACAGATATTAATAGGCACCCCAAGGACAGTGGTACACACTGTCTCACAATACTTCAGAAAGGAAGGAGAATCAAAGCAGCTCAGTATAGAGCAAACAAGGCTTTCAATAAGCTCCTTCTACATTAAAGGCTTGAGCAAAAAGGTTGAGAGACCTTCCAAGACAGGGAAGGCCCCAGCAAACACAATTCCCCTTGGACACAGAGGTTACAGCCACAGTCCTATTGATTTGGATGAGACTATTATGTACTGAATGCTGTTTGATTCAATGGGACTTTTTATAGATACAAATTGCTTGCCTTAATTGTCACAGGTAGAATGGAGGTATGATAATGGTATTGGATCGTCAGTCTTTTTGTGTAGAGAAAAGAGCAATTTCCTGAGCTGCAGGACTGAAACGTTGCACTCCATCAGAGAGACAGGAGGTGCTCTTTCATCTTTGATTTTAGGGTGGTTTTGTCCTAATATTATTTCTGGACAAAGCACCATTCATTTATGTTAAAAAAACGCAGAAACCTCATGCAACTGTCATCTTCTAATGTCTTTTAGTTATTACTGAAACAGTATTTAGTTATGCTCATCACCTGACCTGAGCCTATTACAGTTGATGAAAAAATTTTGTAGGCTTTTGACTAAGCCTATTAGAACACAAAACTTCATTTCTCTTCCTAAATCTCAATTTGATATAGAACTAGAGTACAATTATAGCAAGTTCTATCCAAGGAAAGAGAATTTACTGGGATTAAATTGCATCAGACTCATCCTATGAATTCTAGATGCCCTGACTACTCAAAATCTCAGTTGTAGCTTGTCTCAAGTAAAAAACATACAAACAAAATCAAGAATTATTCAAACTATAAATTTCAAAATGTAGCAGGATTTAGAGTTTGTCTGCCTGGTATGAAATGGAAATGAAAAATGGGTGCTCAGCAACGACTGGTGCAGAAAATTTCATCAAAAGAAACATTTCCACCCATTCCTATTGCAATTAAAGTTCATTCAGTGACCTTTAAAGTCCTGGTACAAGTGACATGTTTTCTGTGCTGGTTAAAAAAAAAAAAAAAACACAACAAAAAACACAACAAAAAACCCTACCCTAACCTCAGTTCTTAACACAGAGAATTCTTTGAATAGATAGACAAAAATATTAGTTAATTGGCTTATTTAACGTGCTATAAGAATTAAGCAATCCATTCTGATTTGGCACCCTTAATTGGCCACACTTCTTGAAACACCCAAGGCAAACCACTAATTTTTACCACTGCTATAGGGCTTCTGCAAATGAAATGCATTCTGACAGACAAATTACAACCTCAGCTTCTATCAGTGTCTTTTGGGTACAGCAGTCAAGATTATAAAATGTTTAAATAACTTAAGGACTCAAAACACTTAGTGTGTAACGTTCTGACGTGGTCAGAACATAAACATAAAATTCAAGTAAAAATGTTCCTCTTCTCCCTCCAGAATGGTTTAGTCCAAGAAATCTCATTTCCCATTAAGTAAAGAATATTGAATATGCTACATATGTTTTCAACAGTTACTAACTCAAGGGAATTAGTGAGTAATAGATCATTTAAATTCAAAAAGACAGAATTTCCCTTTTCAGCCAGCACTCTACACAGAATTATTTGAAATGGTGAGAGGACCGGGAATTGTTTCAATCGTTTTCACTAACTAGGTGAGCTCTAACTGGTAAAAGACTAATTACACCCTTGGTGATTAACTAACCAAACCTCTCCCTGGCAACAACTACAGCAGTTGCCTGAGACTCGGAATTGTGCCACTGGAAAATGGACAAACACCCACAGCATAAAGGAAAACCTGAGTTTCCTTTAGGAAGAAGGATTTTGCTGCATCTTTAGAGCCTGAGCAGCTGCACTGCCCTTGGGTGCCCCGGGATTGCATTCCCTAACACACACTGCAGATCCACACCCCCAGGGGAATGAAGGGTCAGGGCATGGGAAGGAGTGAGAGATTGGTGGCAAAACCCATAACAACTCCTGTCTTATCTCAGGCTGGAGAAAAAACTCTTCATCAGCCATGGTCTCTACGGAGAAAATTGCCCACTCTGTCCCTCTTACAGTGTATTTCTATACCTCATTTGCTATTTTGCTTAACACAAGCCGAGTTCGAGCATCATTTGTGTTTTAGTGCTATCTTCTCAGCTGGGAGGACCTGTAATTGTACAGGTTTCTATTCCTATGAAGGATTTAATGAGCTACCAATAAAATCTGCTACCAAAGGCAAATATGCAAGCCATAAGGACAAAAATATGTGTGCACCTCAGTTAAATTTCAGATACCCTGAGGATCTATAGGAACTTTCATTATGCCCTGCCTTGTGTCTGTCTGACATAGCATAATACATAAAAAATAACCAATTAAAATCAAAATCCTTTACTTGCTAAAATCTCCAGGTTCATCCAATGGAAGAGATTTTACTCTGCCGTGCCAATGTGTTCCATGTGATGGTGGCAACACAGGAGCAGAATTTTCCTTAAAGCTTCTGGCTATTATAAACAGAGTATTTCAGGAACAATATCTGATGCATAAATAAAACCCTGCACTGACATGCTATACTAAATAAAAACAAAGAGCATAAACAAAACCTTGTCAAAACAAACATACAAAAATCCAAACCCCACAAATAGCAAACCCAAACTAAAAACTCTGAAAGAGTAAGTTCCCAACTATTTTTATGGCATTTTCTCATCTTTTTCAACTTTTTGTTTATTTTGTTCTTCAAGAAAATGAGGTTTCACAGTTCAAAAATCATCACAAATGAATACATTTCTTGTCAGCCAAGTCAATTTTACAAAATTGTGGCTCAAAGCAACTGGAGAATGTTCTTACTAAAAGGGAAGCAGTAAGAAAGCTGTGCTGTGGGCAGTCTCTTGCACCTGTGTTAAGTTGCTCTGGGATCAGAAGGAAGGCTTTTTTCTCTTGGAGTGAACACAGCAGAACAAATGAACTACACAGAGACTGATCCTGCTTTGGGAGGTTTTAACTGCAGCACAGGGAAGGGTCCTTGAAAATTATGATCTGTTTACTTCAGTAGCTCATTTAACAGCAAAATTCCCTTTAAAAGCTGCAGCTGGAATTATATTAGAGATATGCAAAAATCAACTCCTCAGCTTGCTTTGGTTTTCAGTAATGTCAGGATTTTGGAGCATTTGAGGTGTGGAGAAATAGCAACCTTCCCTTAATAATTGGTAAACATGGCCAGCACTGAGCAGGTTCCCCAGGGAAGTGGTCACAGCCCCAAGGTGACAGAGTTCAAGTGTCTGAACAATGGCTCTCAGGCACAGGCTGTGACTCTTGGGGTGTCCTGTGTAGGGCCAGGACTTGGACACCATGATCTTGATGGGTCCCTTCCAACTCAGCTTATTCTGTAGTCCTATGATTAATATATCTGCTAAATAACATTCCTGTCTTTCACACTATTTCACACTCAGTATTTCAGGTAGTTCAGCCTCCAGCTCGCCCATAAATATCCTTGGAAAATCTGTGGCAGTCTAAACAATGAGAAATATTTGACAAAGGAAGGCAAAATTTTGAAAAACACATGGTACAGTTCAATGCAATTTGGTTCATGCTATGACAAGTCAGCTGTATTTTACATGGCAGTGTGCTTTCATTTCCACATGGACTTTATTCATACTCTACATCTGTACTCCAGCAACATGGAAAGGCTCTTTGGCTTGGAGATCTAACTTTAAAAATAGACCAGAGAGTGATGAAAACATCATATTTCTATCTTACTGCTAATATATTTTAAAATAAGAAAAAAAATCAATAATAAAGTAATTTCCTTGACCCCTAGGGAAAGAAGTATGCAAGCTCCACATGATTATCTGGATGACCTCAAATTCTTCTTTAATAGCTTTTCATTTATGATCAAACTCAAATTTGACACTTAAGATTGATGATATATACCCTTTTTTGTAGGCTGCTGCTAGACTGACTCTCTTTACTTTCCCATATTGCATAGTACAGAAGAGAAACACATTTCGAGTTCTGCAGGATTCCAGTTTCACTGGCAGCAAAATTGTGGTTTGACAAACATGAACTGGATGATATTCCACCATTCACCAGACCTTCAAGAATCTGGGATAAATATTAGAAGAGCATTGACATTAATTGCACAGTCCCACATAAAACCAACAGTACTTCTAGAAGGTGTAAAGACACAAATTAAGACACTTCATGAAAATCCAATGAGAATGGAATTCTGTAGTAGTCAATAAAATTACTAATATAGCACATACTCCTTAGATATCATATCTATACTCCTTTATACTTTTAAAGGCAAAAAACCCCTAACTATGAACCTGTATGGCTTCACACGTCTTTGCGAATACAGGGACTCTGGTGATTTACAAATTACCAGCTATAGGTCATAAATTTTCTTGTCTAATACAGGCTGATAACTCTCATTGTGTGCAAATGACTACATCAGCCCCCTTTCAGATGAGGATGAAAGTTCTGCCACTAATCATCTTCCAATCATTTTGGCACAAAAAGAAGGCATAGAATTGTCATATAATGGAAAACTCATAATGAGTTTTCCACTCTGTGACAGGCACACACTTGTCAGTGTGCATGGGGTCTTTTATTTGGATAAATGCAATATGGAGAGACAAATAAGCTGTAAAACTGAGGGGGTTTGGTATCTATAATGCTCCTTACTAGTGGAATAAGAGAAAAAAAAAGAACATTTCATACATGTAACCTTATATTAAAGGGATATTCAAAGTGCAGAATAAGAAACTCATTAGACTTTTGAAACTGTAAAAGGCTAGGTATTCATATATCAAAATATTAAAAAATACACTCTCTGCTTCAGAAACCTAAATTACCTCTCTGACAAAACTGGAGAAAAAATAGACCAATTAGAAGAAATATCTATAATCAGTGTGCTGAAGAACCTTAGCTATCCAATTTTTTAAAAGAAAATATATTGTACCACATTCCAAATTGTTATATCTTCTTCTCATAACAAAGGTATTCTCCTTGTGTGATTTATTCATGAGAGGAGAGGCCCATGCCCTAACAAAGACAAATGACAGAACACATTAACTCATAAGAGTGAACACTTTGAGGGTTATTCAGCAACTCACTGATTCTCCATAATTTTGTCATGTTCAACAGTGGCTTTATGCTAGAAGATGAAATTCCCATCCTAGGTACTCTAGGTAGCTTTACAGAACTGCACTTCCCCAGGAATATTTTATTGTAACCATAAATAAGTATTTGTAGAGTACCAGAGATAATTGATGTTGGCTGTGAGTAACTCTGTTAATAACAGCTCCCTCCAATGCTCTAAATAAAATTTATTTATGGCCACACAGGAACCATATAAAACACAGTATACACACTACTACAGACATCAAAAACTGGTTAAATAAATGATGTTTCATTTGCATGTGAAGGTAATAAACATTCTTGCATTTGCTAAATTTATTTGTGCCTTACATCACTCTCTGGCTCCTCAGCAGTACATAAGTCTCTGCATCCACGTGAGAATTCAACCATTTCCTGACTCTTCAGAACTCTTTATATCCCCAGACTTCTTTTCCCATACTAGCCCTACATTAGTTGCCAGTATTCCTGCATCTATTTTCACTCCTGTTTCTTTAGAGTAACACGATTTTTGTTATCAGCCTTCAAGCCTTTCTAAACCCCTAAATACAACATATAAATATTGACTCTCTTAGGATCAGTAAAGCCACTGGCTTAGTCTTGCTTTCCATCAAAGATACATTCACATAGGGTTTACAAAGTTGAGAGATAAGCATTAGATATTTTTTACAGATGCCAGTACAATGTGCAGCATGTCATTAGCAAGGATTTTCAGATCTCTGTGTACAAAGTGGTGCACACAGGCACCTTACTCAGCCCAAGCCATTAACTGTTACCTGCAGAGTTAAAGCTCTGGAGTTAAAAAATGGTAGTAACTGTAGCTAAAGCATGTGCTTAAAATTTTATAAATTATCTTTGAATATAATACTAATTACATGAAATATGAATTTACTTTTAAACTTTGATAATCATAAAGGCTTAAGTCAGATCTCTCTTCTCTGACTTAGCACTCAAAAGACAAAATATACCTACTCAACCTTAATCATATAATACTAAAATCCATTCTTCAGCCATCACTCCACAATTTTTCTCCTAGCATGAAAAGCAATTCTGATTTCACTTTTTTTTTTTTACTAATGCTCACATTTTTTTTTATTTTCACATATACCTTCTTTATTTATCCCAGTTACCCTTGGTCTAGATTTGCTGAACACATGCATATAAGAGCATAAAGCATAAATCTACTTCTAGGATACCTTCCTGCATTAGGTAGAGCCAGAGCTAAAAATCAGCTGCAACAGCTTTGAATCCAATTAATCTCTTAAACAGCATATCACAGGATTTTGGGTACCTCACAAAAAAGGAATGCTCCTCACTTGTGATGCTCTAAGGACCTGTTCACACAAGGAACTGACTTTTAAGAAAGATGCAAATGTAAGGGGAGAGTGCTATTCTGAGCGCACTGCTTATGTGAACACTTATATACTGAAATGAAAATGTTTCATATACCAAGCTAAACAGTTTCCCTTGTAGGTGAACTCCAAGTGAGCATCCTCAGGAGTGAGTGCAGCTCCTAGGTTTCTTGATAAGCTGATCATATTTTCTGGGTGGCTCATTTTTATCACCAATCCTCTATTTCGAATAAATGCCAGCACTTTGGAGGAGCGGTCTACATTAAACAGAACCCCAGCAGATGAACCCACACAGTGACAGAGCACAGCTTCTTGTCAGATTTAGTCCAGCATCACAGGAGCTGAGCCTTCTCCTCTGCTGCTCACTCACTCAGCACCCACTCAGCAGAGCCAGCTGAGGTTTGTGTCCAAATCTGATCAGAGTTCTCTTTGTGTCAAGATGCTTCCAAAAGGGAGGGAAAGAACGAGTGAGACTGGACAGAGGAAACCTCTCAGGCTTCTTCTGAAGTCACAGCCCCATCACCTACTATCTGTGAGGTCCCCCAAACTGATGTCTCCTCCAAAACCCACCAAAAGAAATTAATGTCTTTTCAGACCCTCTAAAAGCACAGTTATTTATATTAATCTTCATTAATATGCATTTAGAATCCATTCTTGACTATAATAATTTCTTTTTTGAGGTTCTTTCCTTTAGGCCCACAAAACAACCAAGTCTTTAAAGAAAACACCATAGATATTCACTTAAATACAGTAATTGGCTCTAACTCTGGATTGTCCTTTCTCAAATCAGAGATGGAAGGAGACCCTTACAAGCAGGCAAAATTGCTGAAGCAGTCACTGAAAGGCCTAGCAAGAAAGACTAGGAAAATGTTTGACTTTCAACTACTAGTTGTGGTTTAATAGTAAAATATTTCAGGTCCTCTTAGACTGTGAATTTTTTACTTTTCATAAATGCATTCATCTAAGTTGCCTGAATGGGATATTTTTTTCTCCTTAGCTTCAAACATTAAACAATTTTTTTCCAAAAATGTGTCTTTCTATTTCGTGGTCTCTGATGTCTGGTTTCTAAAAAGGTCTAAATAAATTTTTATTTTTGGCCTAATATTCTAAACACTTTCTTCTTTCATCTGCTCTTTTTCTGTACTCCATATACTTTGCTCAATACAAAGATCACTAACAGGCTAAGGCATGAATTTGATGTGTGCTTCCAAGATACAATTAAGCTAACAGCCTCCAAAAAATCGTTTCAAATATAGGGCCTAAGGGCTTAACATATTAAAAAAAATCCACAACAGATTTTTCATATTTGCAGGTATATTATTGTGTTATTTTTGAACAAGTGTCTATTTACTGTGCATAATCTCTAATTTGTGTTATAAATGCAATGCCAGACAAATGTGGGAATATATACAACATATACAAAAAAATCACTGCTCTTAAAGTCAAGGGGAAAAAAAACCAAAACTACAATAACCTTTTCTAAGAGTTACTAAAGATCTATGCCCAAGCTCCTCTTATCTCAGGCTTGGTATCAGCCAAGAAGCACCTTTCCTAAAAAGGCAGATTTTTGGCAGACACAGCAATGCCAAAGCAGCAAACAGGAAGGTCAACACGAACACTGCTGAACAATTCATCAGAATTGGAAAAACCACAAATTTTATTTTCAAAATAGTAGAAGTTTAACGGGAAACATTTATATTCTTCAGCACTAGGTATTCATGACAATGTTTTTTAAATCTTGCTGAAAGACTACAAAACAAAGCATTTCTTCTAAAAGAGGCTTTCAAAGGAATATGGAGGAGAATATGCAAGGAACCCAGCCGTGCTCAGTGAGTGTTGCAGTGGGAAAAAAAAGCTGAGTAGTTTCAAATGAAAACTTTTACAGTTAAAAAATTTTCCCTTCATTGAATTAGAAATGTTGATTTTTCAATTTCACATTCTAGTGTTACTAAAAAAAAAAAGCTTTTTTATAATTTAAAGTCCCATAACCTTACCTTGCAGATTCATTTTTGTCATTACAATTGAATTTTTATTATGTTTTTTGTATTTATGTTTTGTTACTATTAAACATACAGCTATAATACAAGTACTCTATACTCCCATCCCTTTCCAATCACTTTAGATGATTTTCTTTCCAAACAATAAGTATAAAAAAATCATTTCTGCTTCAGAAGTGCCACTCATGTGGAACTAAACTAAATCAAACAACAATTAACAATATGTTAATGAACTAAGCCAGAAGTTTAATGGAGACGAAAAAGCATTTCTAGCCATTATGGTGAGGAGATTATTTTAAACAAAAGCTTCCTGCAGCTAAATACATCACATAAACAATAAATTCCAGTTTGTGATTACAAAAATTTATTTTTATTTGCAATAATTCGCAAATTTAGCAAAAGGCAGAGCCTAGAAATGGAGCATTTCCTGCTACAGATAAAGTGGAAACTTTATCATCTTATAAAAAGTGGACATGGTAACCATAAAACACAAGGGTTTTGGCAAGTGATCACCACACCTGGTCTTATTTAATAGGCAAAATACCAGCAGAAGGTATAGTTGTTTCAAACTGGAATTGATTAAATATTGGCTTAAGGGAGACCAATATGTTAAACTGATCTTAATACCAGAAGAAATGAGTTCTCAAGTTATGAGATAAAAATATACCTGATATTACAAAACCCAGGTGGTTTATATATCTTAAGCAGGTAAATATTTTGTTAGCATAAATCTTATCAACATTAATCTCCATTTTCATATGCATATTTTACCTCCCCCACATTTCCTGAATTGAATTCTACAATTATTTACAAGGAGAAATATTAAGCAAAGAAAGGTTAGGCCAGAAACCTCCAGAAATATTTATGAATATTTTTTCATCCACTCAAATTATTTTAATAGGATTTAATACTGAAAAAAAAAATTATTGAGCTAAGAAATCTTTTAGCTCAGAAAATTACCTCGTTGATTATTGTTTTGAACTCCTCATTATGGTTTCTTACCATTCATTCTTTGCACCTACCAAAAAGAACCAGCAATGGCATCCCCAGCACACAAATGGTGGGTGACATCTGACTGGGCAGGTTTGTGTGTCTGCAATTCAGAGGGGAAATGAAACTCACCCTTGCTGAAATGGCAGCTTCACTCACTGCTGCAAGATGCAGACTCTGTGAGACACACATGGGGAAAGGACTTTGGCAACATCTGTGGCCATTCCTGGCCACCAAAACCATTCTGCATTTCACTACCAGATACATACATGCTTATCTGGGTACATCAGTTTCTCCACATTCCCAAAATGTCTCTGGTGTGCAAATAACTTTTTTTCTTGTTAAAGACAAAACAATTTCAGCCATTTTAGAGTTGCCATTAACATCATCTATCTTGTTTATTAATGGTCTTAATTCTGCTTAGAACTCTTTGTAAATGTTTTTCTTAATGTATTCAACTCATTTGTCTGGCATGGACTTTTCTGTTTGTCTATTTGTCCATATGCTCTTCAAACCCAAAATATAATTGGCTGCATAAGCTTATTTTCATGACTTCCCATCTGTCCCTGTCAAGTAAACTTTGTTTTATTATTTACTAATGGAAAATTAACCTTCTGTGCTCTTGAAAAATGAATCAGTCACCTCCATTAGGTAATTTATTGTCCTATTGAATTTGTAAGGCAGATACCCCTTTGCAAAGGAGGGCCCTATTATCAGCAAATATTAAGGAAGTAGAACAAGCACATGGGCTCTACCACTTCCCTGCAGGAACAGCACTGCTCTTAAAAACAGTTTCTGCTTTCTTATAGTTGATTAAGTTTTGTCACTAGAGCTTCCACAAGACACTTCATCATCCTTCCCTAATTCAAACTAAAAAGAAAAAAAAATATAACATATACAGAAATTGCAGCTTCATGGTGTTATACAGTCATTCCTGGTAAGACAACACAGTACATCTGGTTAATAAGTACTGAAACGTGATTCCCTTCAATACACAAATATCTAATACATAAACTCTTATTCCTACTAACACTTAATACATACCAAAATTAGATTTTAAAATGGAAAGTGAAATTAACTTCAGATTGCTTTATACTTATGCATCAAGTAGGATTTGCTTAATTTAGACCACCAGTTCCAGCCATAACACTGACTCCATGGCCTCTGAATGCATCCAAGACAACAGTTATGCCACATGCAGACACAAGCAGAAGGATGTATTTCCCCCAAAGGAAACAAGGAGGGTAGGTGAGTACAACACATGTGAGCAATCCCCACTTGCTCAGCTGGCAGGGAACAGCTTTCACCAGGAGCAAAGGTTGATAAGTTGGGTTTCAGCATTCTTGTACAACTCTGCTTTGTGCCAAAATTGAACATAAAAAAGAAACTGGAGAAGTGCCTGGGAACAAAAATTCACTTCCCTGGGGTTTCTGAAAACTAACGTGGTGTATAGCTGTGATCTCCATTACAGCACAGGTGCTGCCATACACAGCCATTTAAAAGGCAGCATCACAGAAACAATGTAGTGTGAGGTGTTAAACACCACAGCCCTGGCAGCAGGGTCAGAGTCAAACATTGCAAAACTGCTTTGGCAATGAGATTGCAAAGCACATGAACACTGTCTAAAAGCATGCTCATATATTTTATTCTATCTACATAAATGGGATCAGTAACCTTTACATTTCTTTACACCAAGCAGAAATAATCAATTAAGCTTTTAATTAATTTCCAAACAGCAAGACTAATTGGTGCATTTACTTAGTTCAGAAGTAGATGATGGCTAGGTCTTTTTACTGCCCCTCATATGGTACTATGGGTAAAACCAAATTTCCCCTCAAGACTGATTTGCACTGCAGGGATATCTCCAAGCAAAGCTGGAAAAATGTATTACCTGCTTCAGCTGAGCATAAGATCCACAAAAAATGAATCCAGACAGACACCCCCAAACAGCAGCAATACTCGTTTTCCCCGCTATAGACGGGGAATGTTTGTCATGACATGGGAGGTGACTGGCATTGCTTTTGACTGATTTTGCAGCTCAGGTCAGACTCCCAAGCAGTACAGCTCTGTTTCCAGTCAAGAGCTTTGGAAATAACTAAAGAAACACATAAATGTATTCAGATACCAACAGGAAAAGGAAATACATACATAAATAAGTATATATATACACATAAATATATATATATATACACACACAGACACCAGTTTGGCTCACTGTTATAGGAGTCTTTGGGTCTCACAGTGTTGCTGAGAGCATGCTGAGTATTCAGTGCAGGCTTTTCTCATTACTAAAGAGTAATTTATCCCCTCATGTCTCCTTTCTGTGCACCACAGAGGAGGAGAGGACCACTCTCCCACCATTTTGGGCTTGTCCTTGCACAGCTGGACTGGGATGCAAATACAAAAGTGGCTTACTTAGAAAACTTACTCGGCCATGCTGTGTGAAGTGGCATGGTGGTTTTCTACTCCCCCTTCCCAAAGGGCCCTGGGAAGAGAAAGACAGAACTGATGGTCTGGCTCTGCCACTTTGGGCCCCAGGAGGACAAGCAGGAGGGGCAGGAGCTCAGCAGTGACATTGCTTTGCACAGAGCAGCCCAGGTTACCAGTGTGTTTTGCATTGTGCATTTCCTCAGTTTCTTAGAATTTTAACTTAGCTAAGTATTTTTTGGGTTTCAGTGTGTATTTACAGTGCATGGTGTAGGAAATAAATATGAAATGAAATAAAGAAATTAATGTAGACACCTTGGACAGGTATACCTTCTACTCTCAAATAAACACACAGTTCTCATAGATTTCTGTGGGAGTCCTGCATGAATAATGACCAAATAAAAACTTTGCAATCTACCTTTATGTGTTTTTATACATTTCAACTCATAAATATGCAATATGAACAAAAAATATCCTCAGAGAGAATACAATCATCCAAGGAAAAAAAAAAAAAAAAAAAAGAGGGAGAAGAAACAGAAATATTGTAGCTTCTCTTACTTAATTTTTAAAAACTGCAGTGTTCTTGGCACACTTGTCGAACATTTCAGAAATTCAATTAAAATACGCCTTTTGCGTTGTTCCCAGATTTTGTAAGCCTGCTCCTTTGAAATACTGGATGCTGCAAATAGAAGTTTTTACGGTGCCACAAATGGAAGTTTTTATGGATATTGAACACACACCTGAGCACAATTTAAAATAAAGGCATCCTATGGCCAGTGGTACCTGGGCAGTGGCCTTGCTTCCAGCAGCATCTTGCAATCCTTTGCCAAGACTGTACAAAAACTTCAAATACCTGATCTACATAATCCAGCTCATTCCCAACACAAGTGCACAGATGTGTGATTTGATGATCTGCCCACAGGCTGATCTGTGTGGCTCCCTGGTTCTCACCCAGGGGAGCACAATCCGTGCTCAGTCCGTGTCTGGTGGGTGACTTTTGGCTGACAGGTCTCAGAGTGCAGCGCTGGGGCTCCGGTGCTCCCATGTGCTGTCAGAACCCAAGCAGTAAATCCCAGTTGATAATCTAACCCAGACAGCTGCACCCCAGAGCAATTAGCAGCTTGTAAACTTGAAGCACTGCTCTAAAGCTAGAGGTGCTAAAGCCAGTGTGAAAGAGTCTGGAGGATTAGATGTGCAGACTGCTTAGCAAGCTTTGCTTTGCCACAACATATTGAAGCTAAAAATCATGAAGTGATAAATTCCTCAGGATGCTGTTCTAACCAAGGGGGTTTACGTAAGCATATCCTACCTGTGAACTGCACTCAAACATGGAATTATTTAATCAAAAGGAAATTTAAGTGCTTGAAAGGAAATAAAGGTTTTATTATCTGCAGGCAATTGTTCAGTTGTAGTGTTCTCATTCATTGTCTGGGGGAACTGAGGTGATTCATGAATATATTCTGCTGTCACTTCCACTACAGATGCAAGTTAACTGCTGAAATATCAGAATAATTTTTATTTTGGTCCTGCTTAACTGCATCATCTTCTGTCAATGTAAAATATTAATTATTCAAGGAGAGTAAATCAAAAACTAAATTAAAATCAGACATCAAAATTTCCACGTCACAGGCTCATTTTCCTCGTGTTAAGGGTGATGGAAGTCCATTGAAGTCCAATAGTAAGGTGAGGAAAGTTGGGCCCTGCAGAAATGGTGAATGAATAATTTTGGAAATATGTGAGGTATATTTAGTGTTGCAGCACAAGCAGCCCGAGAATCAGCTGAATGTATTCTACAGCAATAACCAAAAAAACCAAACAACAACAACAACAAAGTCTGTTGAAAAATAAATAAATTAAAGGCATTAATGTAAGATTTAATGGAGGATTATTTTAAACATCGTTTTGACAGAAGTTTGGTGGAGTTTTTTTGTTTGATTTTTCTTTTAATTGTAAATTCACCTTCGTTGCCAAGCTCTTGCTTCAGAGTGGGAAAGTCCATTATGTACCTGTTGCTCAAGACCAACAAAAAGACAATTTATGATTTGTTGCTCAGCACATCCAATTACAGTATAGAGCAGGAAGAGTAAGGAAATTATCTCATATTTTCTACATCTTTTAGCAGAAAAATAATGAATAGAACACCAGTCTGCAGAGCCTCATCTTATTGAATTAATATTGACTCAAAGTCAAATTCAATGTACTCCATATTTTATTTCTGTATAGATGATATTTATGCTATATTTTCATCATCATGATTTTTATCAAGTCATTGTTTGCTGACATACTTTATTTAGGTCTGATTTTGACTCTCAAAGGGTGACATAATCATTGGCCTCCTTTCACAGTCCATTATGTTAACCCAAAGCTGCAAAAACAGGATTATTTCAGTCTCAGAGCAGTTCAGAGACAGTAAATATTTTAAAAGTTTTTTCCTCTTAGCTGCTGAGTGGCTCCTGAATAACCATTTAAAAAAAGAAAAAACACCGTTGAACAGATGCAATTGTAAAAAAATCACTGGCATGTGCAGACATTGGTTTATTTCACACTCAGTTGTTATCCTGTTTTGGCAGCAATGAAGTGACAAAATGAAGGGAAAAATGCAACACCTGAACTGTGGTATCATAACGCAGCTGTTGGATCCAGTGAACTGTGCAGAGCAGGTCAAGTGTGCCCTGTCCTTGCTGCCCCTAGAGAGAGTGCCTGGCACATCTGCAGCTGCCAGGGCAGAGGTGCCCGTGTGTAGCACTGTGACCTACATTTAAGGTGCACATACCCTTTACATTTGCAGTAAACCAGTAACCTGCAATTAACATTTCAAATGCAAAATGTACTGCAGAAGGGCGGTGCTGCTCAACCTACTCTGTCACAAGTAATCATCATTTCCCAGTCCTTACACCACCAAGGCACATGCATAAAACATATTTCTTCGTCTGTTAGCATTCTCAGATTTCTGCCACCTTGCTACATCTAGCATCACACTGACAAAGTGAGAGTCCTTTGACCGCACAAGCATAAACAAACATAACAGAAAAAAAAACAGCTGTAGGAACACAAAGGCCTTGGGGAGAAAAAAGCAGATATAAAGGTGTAAACAACAGAAAATGTACAAGGTGTGCATGGAAAGGCAAGGCTGAATTTTTCAGAGCACTGGGAGTACTCCCCTTATTCCACCTGTAGCACTGAAAGATCAGACACTGGACAGGTAATTCCTCTGTGTCAAGTAAAGCAGTGTTTTTTTGGAGAAGATCTGGAAAAAGTGCTTTACCTTATTCATGGGCCAGCTCATCAACTTTGACTTCTGGAAGATCCAGAAGAGGAGACAAATCAGAAACACCTCAAAATTAGTCAGGAAACAGCCTGTTCTCATCTCCTCCTGGCATCAGAGACTTTAATCTCTTTGGGCAGGATTCTGTTTATTTGCTGTTGCTGAAGAAATGGTTACCTGACAGCCTAGAGAACTGAAAAGAGCTAATCTGACTTCCAGGTGAGCTTCGCCACCTCCTTGCCACACATCTGCTTCCCACTCTCACCTGACTGCTGAGTGTTCACAGGGACTCAGACAATTCTTCTCCAGATATTTGGAGGTGTGGGAAGTGCCAGTTGCTTCCACTGTCTCAGGCCTGGCAGCCCGTGGCCAGTCCCTGTGACACCTCAGCTAGGTAGGAACCAGGTGTGAGGGCACAAGTTGAAAACACCTGATGTAACACATAAGTAAAAAGGAACACAACAATAAAGTCAAACTAACTGAAAACCCTTAAATCCCTTGAAAAGCATATAAAGAGTTATTTAAAGAAGCCAAAGGTGAAGACAATTTGAAAGCAGTCACCAGTGCTAGCAATATAAGAAAAAAAATGTCATTATCTGTTGTATTGAAGACTTCTGGAAGTAATTTTACAGTGATACCACCATTGAATGCTCTGTAAAAGTGTGTTACAATTGGGCTGTTAAACATTTGGATGTTCACATTTATATAGCTTTCTGTGAAGATCCTAGAAAGGCTGAAGAAATGATACACATTAGAGACAACATATAAAAAATTGAAAACCATGAAGTTCAGCAGTGGCTTGGCAGCTAAGAAAAAAAAACCCAACCAAAAAACCCAAACACCAAAATCAACGAGCAGAGTGAAAGTAGGCCTAGTTCAAAAATTACCCAGAGGATCTGTGCTATTTTTTAATGGGATTTCTGTGACACATTACGAGTGAGCAAAATCTCCAGAATAAAACAGGACACTGGGTCAGATCCTCATTTTAGTGAGGAACACTGACTGCCGCCCTAAAAGTAACACACTGAGGTGAAATACTTTGTGTTTCCCAAGTATTTCATCTTGAAAAATCAGTGAGTTGCTGACCAGGAGACACAGATTTAACCTTTTTCAGGCCTGAAGCAATTTGCTGCATCACCCAAATCACTTGAACCACACAAAAGGAACCTGCACTAAAGAGGATCAAACATTGAAAAGTTTAATTTTTTTCTCTAAGATCTCTCTCTGCAATCAAGAGTGAAAATTATTTTCAATGACACAATGGCTCAGGTACAAAAAAACTCAGCCTGTGCACTGGGAATTTGTATGTAACACCTCAGGATTCCAGGTGCCTGAGCCTTTATGCTCCACACGTCCCTGTGCTGGGACTTCACACCATGACAGCAGTGTACATTATGCATTTCCTAATGAACACAGGACAGGGAAAAGCCAGCATTTCATCCAGCCTATGTTCTCCAGAACAGTAATATTTTCTTTTCAGTATACCTGGTAAATGCTGGTGACCTCAAAGGGTGGAAAGCATTAAAAAAGCTAAGAGCAGGAACAGAAAACAAAGATCAGAACAAACACTCAACAAGACAAGGATTGAATGCCTGGAGAGAAGTACAGCAAGGATGGCCATGGCAGCAGATTAAACAGAGGCACAAGCCTCGATTTAATCACAGGTTTCACAGGTTTATATACCATGACTGCCTTTATCCAACCAACAGAATTTTAATCATAAGTTTTCTTTTTTCCCCTGTTATTTTGATCTCAACATGGTTCCAACTTGTCAGGTATTAGGGATGTAAAGCTTAATTAGTTATGAACAGGAGTAAGTTTGATTTCATACTGCAGAATTTCAAACTTGCTTGACTCTAATCACAACAAAATAGAACAGAAATCTAAAGTCTGATCCTAGAATGACAATACTGGAAATTATTCTAATTATTTTTCCTATGTCTGTAGACCTTTTGGAAACTGTAGTTTCCAAACAACTACCTGTAGTTTGTGGACTTGACATCAGGCTACACCCAGGAAACCTGGATTCAATTCCCAATCTCATGTTATTCTGAAGAGTCATTTTCCTAGAGTAAGAAAGAGGGATTGCTTCTCTAACAGGCAATGTTCCTTTTTTCTCAATCTTGCCTGCACAATCCTGCTTGGTTCTGTTCTAAACTTGGGGAAGAGCATAGGGTTGAGAACCTCTCCAGCAGCAGGTGGTCGACACTTGAAGAATTCACCAAGCAGCTGCTGTTTCCTTTTTCTCAGCAAGGATTCTACAGTTACCCAGGGCAGCATAGAAAAACACTCACTAGAGAGAAGTGGGAGACAAAACCTTAAAGAAGTAAAGCAGTTTGGAAAATACAGTTTTTAACACTGATTAACAAAACTTTGCAGGAAATATCAGCTAGGAAAAAAACCCTTAGATCAAATTAGCTGGGGTGTATTGATTCTTGCCAATATTTTTCTGTTTACCCTTTCTTTTTGCTCCTCTCCTGGTAGCCCTTCACATTTCTGTTTCAAATTGTCAGGCATTCTATTGCTTTGCATATACAAAATATCCTTTAAAAATGGAAAGAAAATTCTGCTCTACACCCTCCTTTCCCAAACTATTTGCTATCCAAATCTCCAGCTAATAAGATGCTCTTCACCAAGAGGCTGCTAAATCACATCTACCTCCAAAAGTGACAGGCAACTGAATGAGTGCTGCAAGAGAATATGCTCTCAGCTTGAGACAGAAATTGTGGATAAGAGAAGGGTAAGCAGTATATTTAGTTAGCCATTAATCTGGGCTAAGAACACAGACTATCAGGAAAATTGCCTTCCCCTACCACTTATTGTAGTTACAGCTACATTTTATAAATGTAACCATTAGCATGTTCTACTCCAGGCTGTGCAAAGGGAGATAACCACAGCCAGAACACAAACACTGGTGTGTGTCACATTTCAACAGAAAAAGCTGTATTTTTGACCCCAGGAGCTGAAACGAAAGGTGAAATTCATTTGACTAATGCACACTGATACTGACTCTGCCTTAAGTGAGTTATATGCAGCATCTATCAAAGCTAAGTGTGAGGAGGAAATAATATGGATGCATGTACAATGAACATTTCTTATGTTTTGTAGATCTGTGGCTACTATGGGAGGCATTTAAGTAGGAGGGAACATGCTAGTTACTGTAGAGATACAACTTAATGATGGTTTGCAAAGCAGAGGCTTTTCATTTTATGGAAAAAAAGAGTAGCAGTGAATAAAGAATACCTGTTTTCAAAAAGAGAGAAAGGTTTAAGAGTTGTCAGTCTGTGCATGAGGAGATAATTGGATTTCCAGTACTCTCTCATTCCCAAACTGGCCTTAACAGTAATTGCAAAGTCCACTGAAAGAATTAAGTTCTCCTTGACTGTGTCACTGTCTGCACAGCTGCAGCATCTTAGAGAAATATTTGGTTTCATGTGCTCTAAACTCATGTTTTAGTTTCCCTGTCATAACTGTTACACTTCCATAGCAGAAGTTTAGACTTCTGTTTCACTGCAATACGTCTGCATGTTATTTTTTGTCTTCAGTTTGTTTAGTATCAAAGGCAAATCTGGGGGAAGATGACAAACCACAGCTGCATTTTTTCGTGCAACAGCCAGGGTTGGCTCACAGAAAATCTCTTGGAGTTTGCAACCCACCATGGAAACTCAGGGTTGGGGACTATCTCCTGCCAAGTTTCCATAGTTATGTTTATGGCTGATATTGCTGAGCTTCATGTCAATGAACTTCCAGAAAGGGGGAGGACAGAAAAAGAGAAGCCACAACTGTAAGAGACCCTCACTCCTCAGGCCCAGCCCAGCTCACCACAGGTGTCAGTCTGGGTGGAGCAGAAGCTGATTTCTGCACGCCCCAGGAGTCCTCACTATTGTCACTGCTGCTTCACTGGTGTGGGAGGCAAACTGCAACCTGCCCAAGCTGCCTTCACTGTTACTCATCTGCAAGTCTCTGGAGAAAGTGGAGTAATCCTTGAAGAATTAGGAGCAGGCTGCTACATGCATGATAATGTATTAATCAGGAGTAAAGGGAATAAATTACTTCATTTTGTTAGATTGCAAGTTACCAAAACCTTTTCTTATGGTTAAGTCCTGCAATTTTTACTCTAATCAAATTAATGATAAAATTAATTTACTCCTCCCTATATGCACAGCCCTGCTCTTGACACAAAGGGGTTTTTTTCCCCCAATATCTGTACACAAGACTATTGAAGCTTCCTTTTGTATTCCCTTTTCATTACCCCATCCACCAGCCAATGTTACGCCAGTGGGAAAAAAAAAAAGAGGCAAAATTTTCCATGCTGTGCAACAGCACTGTCAAACAGGCCATGGAGCTCATAGCCAAGAAAAATATAGGAAAACAGACTAATCACAGAAAAATATCATTCACAGAACTGCAAGTTGTCTTGCTAGTGAATTTCCATAGGTCACTCAGTGTCAGCAGTGAGATAATGATGACTGTGATTACCACCACATCACACACCTGCTCACTCTGCACTCTATAATCCCTGTTTTTGATGGACTGGTGACTTTAGCAGCTCTATCCAAAGACTAGGAGTCTGGCCCTATAGGTTTAAGACACAGCAATACCAACAGAAGGCACTACTCTTCACACTCAGCTGAACAAGAGCAGGCAGCCTGTTCAGCTGTTCCTAATGTTCAAACAGGAAAATGTTTATATCCAGAGCCGGGGCTCTTTTACTAGAACTGAGAAAAGATGACTGAAAGGGACAGGAATTATATTTGAAGGGGAGGGACAGAGAGCACAAGTCACACCAATAACAGCAGAACATACTAAGGTAACGTGGGATATTACATATAAATAGCCCTAGAAATCCCAAATTCTAGTTCCCTTAATACAGACCAAGGCTTCCCAAGGCAGAGAAACATTTGTGCTTAAGTGCTGAGAGACCTGTTGTTGGCACAAGACAAATCTACTTCTGACACCTGTTCAGAACACAGCAGTTCTTTAGGAGCTGTGGCTGAGGGAGTTACACAAATACAGGAGGGTTTGTCCCAAAAAGGTGGCACCATCTGATGGCTGTGCAGGAGTCTCTGAAGTGATCATGTGGTGTCAAACCACCTTCTGGAAGAAAAACCTCTATGTCCAATTAACAATCCCAGTCACTCCCCTTCCCCCCTTAAGTTTCATGATTGCCAAGGTTATAATTAACTCAGGAAGCTGATTAGAACATTGTTATTCCCTGCTACACAGTTGACTATTGTAGTACAGATGGAATTATTTCCCGTGTATACTAAAACACTTAAATGAGCTGTAGCCAGCTCAGGTGACAGCTGTGTGTTTGACTGGGTTCATTTTACAATGTCAACATAGAAAACAGATACCCCATTGATGAAGACAAGCCTAAATTCTGGGGCTTATGAGTATGGCTCATTTTAAAAAGGTCTCAAAAGTCAAGGTCAGCAACTTTGGGGAAGAAAGATCTAAGTATCAAACATACAAACTTATCCCGTGCCTCACCAAAGAATGCTTGTGCTGTCTCATAAGGATGAGTAACTTTTAATAATTACATGAATATTGAAATTTCAGTTGATGAGAGTCATTTTAATGATTGTATATTAAAAAGTGACTATATTTAAGTTCTAATAAAATGTTGCTATAATTTAAATCTTCTGACTATATACTCAGTGGTACAGCCCCATGAAGATCCTGCACACAGTAGTACACACAGTGCAGCCCTGTACAGGCAATAGCTCCATGAGTCAGGATAATCTTAATCCAGACATGGAGAGAAAATGATTTAATACAATGTTGATTTGGATTTAGCTGCGCAAACAGGACTATTTAGGTTCTGGGTACTTAGTTATCACTGCAAACAAAGCATGTTTATAAAACATCAGGACATTTTTTAGCCACTAGAGAGGAAAAAGAAAAAAGTCAAAATAACTTTTTCCTCTTTTTCTGCACAAATTTTATCACACCTTGACAAAGAGATCCAGACTTATCAAAGATGTAAGCAGCCCCATATATTTTATCTCTATATCTAAGTTTTTGTTTGATCTCATCTAACAGGATAGGTTGCTATTTATGCTTCCCAAAATGGAAGGAGCAGCACGGCACTATTAACAAAGCCCTACTTTAATCCAAGTATGTTAACAGACGTATGTTTTTAACACTCAGTGGATAAAGAGACAGGATCCTCCTGTTAAGATTCAGATTATGCTCTCCTGAAGTAGCGTCTGCCATCATCGTCATCCACAGAAGAATGTAAGAAAACTGCATTCCCTGGTCTAAAACAAACCTACCTAAAATCCCTCTCCTTTCCCACACCACTCCCTTCCAACTCACCTCACATATGTTTGTTCTCAGCCAACAGAAAAAAAAGTGTAGTTAGTTTTACTTGATAATACCTATCTCATGGGTGTGGGGTTATTGTGTGTGCTCCTGTCAGCTTTTTGCATACATTGCAAAGTGCAGATACAAAATGGTTATCCAGGTTAATCAGCTGCAGGGAGTTATTGACACATAGTCAGTCATGGAGGGGGCTTGGAGAGACATACTGCACCAAGTTCTTCCAAGTTAGTGTAAAAAAAAAAAAGCACCAAAATATAGGGAAATAATTCTCTTTTTGGATGTACTTATCTCTTTGCAACTTCTGAGAAAATACTCCAGCATTTTTCAGATTAACTGCAATTTTTTCTTAGGTCAGAAAATAGGCCAAGCAAAATTCAGAAGAAACTAAAGTTCTGAAAGCTAAATTACCTCCACTCTCAAAGAAAATTGTTCCAAATTATGCCTTTAAATTCAGGGAGCAGCAAATATAAAACTCTTGGTAACCTTAAACATCAGCAGGTATTTATTTGTACTTGAGAAGTCCTACACCCTTCTGGAATAAGAGCTTCGGTGCTGGTTCAAGCTGACGTGTACAATTATCCTGTACATTGCAGTGAATGGATAAAATACCCTGTGCTGTAATAGCCATGTCAGGCACCTCCAGAGGAGCAAAGCTATTCCCAGATGGTGCAAAGCACTATTCCATGACACCTGGAGTGCTGTGCTACCAACGTATTCTCAAGTGGCCATCAGGTACTTCACATGTCAAGTCTACCTCAGCTGCAGTTACTGAGTGCTGGTATTTGAGGAACACACCAAAGCCAGGGTACGACTTAAATAAATATGTTCTGCAGATTCAGAACTGCCACAGCAAAGCAGCTCAGATATTGTCCAGTTGTGTGAAGGTTTTTCCCATCATGCAGAATAAATTAGTAGAATAAACTAATCATGCTTTAACAGAAGAGCAGTGACAGTAGAGCTGTATTTTTCATGCAGTATTTTAAAATATTACAGTTTATACAAGTGCTGGCTCTTTTGTCACTTTTTTATATCACATGAACAAAAAAACCATGCATTTAAAAAGTGAGGTTTATAGGCCATTTGTAGCCAAGAGATTAAATCTCAAATTAAAAACTTTTCTAGATTCCCAAAACATTACAAAGTTTCTTTCTATTAAAAGATAAATTACGTACATTTCTGAAAAATATTTGCTTAATCCCACGACCATGAGACAACTAGACCCTCCAGAACAAGTGAGGTCTAAATTATACATGTATAAATACATGTATTTTAAAGTGAATAAATATAAAAGGTCAGTGTACTATACTGTGAGAAAGAACCCCAAATCTAAAGAAACTAACTAAAGTTAAGGTCTCATTTTTTGTTGAAAAAGTCAATTTTAATCAAATTCTCCAAAATGGTTTCAGTTACATTTAGAAATGCATCTTTTAAAAAAATATTTTTCCTACTGCTGCTCTTTGTGTGTCCTCTCCCCTTACACAATTACTGAAAGTAGTTTCAAGAGAAAAGTGAGTAATTTCAGATTGACTGATTGGCCTCGAGAGAGAAAAAGGGGTTGTGTTAGTTTTCACCAGCATGGAGCAGGGAGGAGGTCTTCTCTATGTAACTGGAAAACCTGCTGAGTAGGATGGCCTTCTTTTTATACTGTATAATGTCCTGGCCATGGGCCAGCTTTTCCAGAGACAGCTATTCATCTGCTTGAGTGCATTAAAATTCCCTGCTCCCCTATCATCAATTTCCTTGCTCTTGCACCTACGTTCTGACCGGAGAGCATCACAAAATCAGGTAAAGAAGTAATTGCTTCAAGTGCTTCTTGGTGGTTTGAAAGAGACCCATACCTTTTCCAAGCAGCAGCAAATCAGCCAGGGAATATTATGCCAATAACTAAAAGCAGACAGAATAGAAAAGTTCAGAATTAAAAGTGGTTGAGTGCCTTTTAAAAGCAAAGAAAGCACTCCCTTCCCTTCTGCAGCCTGCTCGGGGAAGCCTGTACCATGACCTTCTTGAAAGCCTCAGAGAAGGACTTTAAACACAGTAAATCCAACACTGTCCAGAAGCCTCCTCCTCTCCCAGAATTAAGCAGAATCAACAGAAGCACAGAGATTCTTCCCCATGTAAAAGTCTCCATAAGTCATTTCTAAATTTGAAGTTTGGTCACTTCTTTGTTCCTGTCTTTTTCATAGAGCTGCAGGACCTCAGGAAAGTGGAGACTGACTTAGCCAAGGTACTTTGGAGCTGGGCTGGTTCTCAGTGCCAGCAGAGATGCAAGGGGGTGTGGATGCAAGCACAGAGCCATTGCCCAGTCACACCATCAGCTTCTGCTGCCCCTGCACTGCTGCTCAGCTCCTCCAGATGTGCCAGTGCAGATTATCAGGTGTCACTCGTGCAGCACAGCAGTGCCAGATATTATTTGATCTCTTATCCATGTTCAAAATAACCTCCCTAAAGTTCCTCAGATTGATTAACTGGAAAAAGAATGAGAAGCAGTACAGGAAGACACTTTTTTCTACCATTCTTCTCTCCAGATATTCCTTCTCAAGACATAAACAGTCATTACTCTCTTGTACAGCTCTACACTCAAAAGTATCCCCTACTGAACACTTAGGGCATCCTGACCTTTTTCATGTCTGCTCTGAGATGCGAGTCATAAACAATATCAACCCAAAAGATGTTATTGCAGCTGTCTCAATCCTGAGAACCACTCCTTGAACTCAGTTTTCAGCTTAAGTTTCTAAATGAAATTTTATTGAAACTATCAGCTTTAGTTGTCAAACTTTCTGTTCTTCAATCCTACATAAACAGATTGTGGTAGTATAATTTTCAGAAGAAATGGAGATGAATTATCATAGAAGATTTTCTGAGATATTTCCAAACAGGTATTGTATTGTCCTTGGTAATGATGGATGAGACCTGTTCAATCAACTTTGGAAACTGGGATACTGCAGGTACAGGACCTTCAGGACGCTGCTGCACATGAGCACTCAAATGATTACGTCAATTATTACGTCAGACCACTGGTTAGATAGTGGGAAGCAACAGGATGTCTTCTACAGGACAGAAAAAAAATACATTATGTAACTTGGGAATAATCTGAACTGCAGTTATTGCATCTACAAGCAAAAAACCAAACATTTTCTTCACGAAACAAAAGAAAAAGCAGCTCAGTAAATCTTCATTAAGTCAATCCTGAAATTCTAGTGTTCAAAAATTCCTCAGTACCCAAGGCATTCTGAAAACTCTTGTGTATCCTCAGTGGAAAAATCTCTACCCCAAATGTGGTTTTGGACATTCCTTGGTTCCAATCATTGGCCCAGGTCAGCCTATAATAGCTGCCAAAATTTTATCTTAGAGATATCTCTTTTTATGGATAAATTTTCCAGAAAATAAAGTTGCTTTCCCTAATTTTAAGCAATTAGAATACAAGGCCACGGAAGTTTTTCCTTTTCCTCTGACACATCTAGATGTAGGAGAACTCCTGTGGATAATGACCTTATTATAAATAACCATACAATGATGATAACAGGTATCATCTGTAAGTAGGACTTGTTAAAATTCACTGAGCAGAAATCTTGCAAGGTGGCTGCAGGAGATGCCTGCTGAATACAGGGTTCTTTGTACACTTAAACAGATGTTCATCCCGCTTATTCATTTTAATCTGCTAAAAGTATCTTAGCTAGAAACATCTTAAGAACAATTTTATCAGCTTAACTGTACAGTAAGGAATAGAAGCTGGGACATGATTAGAGCACAAAGAATTATAAAAGCCTTGACTATGTGCCACATATAAATTGGCATTAAGCCGACCCAAAAAATAACCATTTTTCTTTTCAGAAGGATGCATCTTCATAGAATTGCAACATGTAAGTTAATGGCTCTTATAAATCTTCAGTAAGAACATAAAAAACATAATGAAACTTAATGAGACTTAACTATGATGTAAATCTTAATTCATCTTACTCCAACCAGTGATTTTCAGGGATTTTTATGGCAGTATTTTTAAAGCTGTTTTCTAATGAACAAGAGATTTTCTCTCACAGTGTCTCTTTAGGTTGCCTTATGAAATAAGTTGTCCAGCAGTGAAACACCCCTTTGCAGTCTAAAGTTTACATGTCACAAATGGAAGCAGACAGCTGCTTTGATTTACCTTCTTATATTCAGCTGTCCTGCCCCCCATTTAATGCAGAGACTATTAAGAAGATTAGGAAAATAGATTCAATTTGCTATGTGCCAATCAATATTACAGAATCTGTGTGGTTTTAGTGATCATAACTAGAAAACACCACAAGTTAATTGCAAAACCACATATCACAAATTACTACAAATCTGCTTTAACTGTCTCCGTTTTTCTTTATTTCACAACGGCTTCAGTAACCTTCACACTCATCTCACTGAACATAAACCCTGATTAGGGGCACTAAATGACTGGAATGTTCCTGGGAGCTGATTACATGCATTTTGTTTATGGCTTATCAAGTCTTATCTACTGGTAAGGTCTTCTTCATCTCCCTTCTTCAGAACACCAGCTGTGGGATGTGGGAAATATTCCACTGGTTTTATCAAAGACATAAATGAACTGAGTCTTCACTGGGATAATTCTCTGCAGTTTAAGGGAACAATTCCTTGCCAGTTTACCCACCCTGACACTGTGTTTACAAAGCAGACACCGTAGATCCCACTGATGGATACTTATTTGGGTTTAAACATGACATGACATATTTGCTTTAGGATCTTTTTAAAAAAATATTTTTCATGGCTTTAAATATGTAGTTTTGAACTGGCCTTTTCCACAGAAGTACCACCACCAAAGCCAACAAACAACCTTCAAACAAAACAAAACAAAAGCCCAACAAGGACATCCCCGACCCCTCAACCACCCCAAAAAACCCAGTAAAATTAAATCAAGCAAAAAAAGCACTTGAGTTATCAAGCTAAACAATTCAACTCTATGAGGCACAAAGACGTAGAAATTAAATAGTTGGCAAGAAAGACTGATCTTCCCAGCTGTAGAGTTTTCCATGAAAACAGTCATAGATCAACAACTTTATCCCACAAAGGCAGAGGGAACAGAAAGAGCACAACAGGTGCACTTTATAGCTGTAAATTTCTTGCACAGCTGATGGAACTGACTCTCCACTGCATTAGTATTTGGACAGGAATTCAAAAGAGATTGGATCAGAATAAAAACTGGCAAGCACTTATTTCTTGTTCATTGTTTTGGGGATTTCTTATATTAATTCACTGACAAATTGAAGCAAACCAAGGGTTTCCCATTTCTGTATCATAGTACAGTAGGAAAGAGCCTTAAACTAAGGGTGGGAAAATATTCTTTACAATGAAATCTTACCATGCCCAGCTCTACAGAGAAGTTATAGAATTAACTTGCAAAAGTGTATAGATGTCTCAGGAATGACATCTGCCTTTCCAGATCCTCTATCTACATCACTTTTGGAAATAACAATATACAGAAATAAAATACTTTTTCAGATATTTATTTGTAAATGAGGTTTCTATATATAAATTTATTGAGAATTTTTTTAAAGAGTATCTAATAATCACAATGTCTCTCAACACATAATAGACCAATTTAAATCATCTGGCTTCATTTTGCCCCTTCTAACGTAAGTCTTAAGCACATGATTATTCATATCTGATTTAAGTAATGATGCTAATAACCACAGAAGGCCTGACTCTGTTCATAATATAGGCCAAAGGCTTGCCTGAACTATATGGACTACTCCCATTATTTGGAGGTAAACATTTAAAATCTGTATGATTAGAGGATCAAAGCCTGTTTTGAATATTATAATCCCATAGATGCTATATTTTTCTGAATTAGTTGTATAAACACCAAGAACTGACAAACCAAACCAATCAGAGAATGAATTATTTTGTTGGTGCTTGCATAGTAATTATTCACTATCTTGTATCCAGAAAAATGAGTCCTTTTTTGTTACACGTTGTCTGTTGTTCCTTCATCTCATCTGTCCTGAAGTCTACGTATTTTATGTATTTTATTTTAATAAGCCTAATACGATAGCAAAGCAGTTTAGGATTATAGGTACTTAATAGTTAATCATTCCTTATTAGTTCATTCTTCATTATAGTTCTAATTTTAAAGAGGCATAACCAAATTAAAAGAAAAATAACACAAAAATAAATAATTCTTTTCATCTGCACCATAGTATTGAAACTGAAAACATTTTCTCTGATATTTTCATTTAGTTAATTTTTACCAAAAAAAAAAAAAAAAATCACTGGAATATTATGGCAATGCCAGGAGGGAGGAGGAAATAGTAGAGGGATCACTATTAGTGTGAAACCCTTGGATATCAAAATGACACTCACAGAAAATAGGTGGGTATTGAAAGGAGATTCATTTGCAAAGCTGGCCAAGCACAAACACCCACAGAGCACTCTCACACACCAACTCCAGCGGCACCAACTGCAGGGAGATGGGTGACTTTGAAGGCTTTTAACAATATTTTCAGTAATCATTCAGTCACAAATGCTTGGGCAGAACTAACCTTGAACCATTTTTTCATTAATATAATCTTCTTCTCATCTTTCAACATAGAAACACTTCCATGTTCTAAAACGACTGTCCAAATACCGCAACCAGAACAATTCCTCTCAGGATGAAGGGAGTCCTGCTACATTTCACTGTGAAATACAACAATATTCCTGTTCTGCTGCTTTCTGCAGGGCACTCCCTGGCAGGGACAGTGGATCTGTACTAAAAGTAGTGAATCCAGCAAATGAGAATGGCAGTAAGGGAGCCAACACACTGGTGTTAGCCCTCCTGGAGGAGATATTCCAGCACTGTTCATGGTAATAGGAGGAAAGAAACAGGGGAGACGAAATCATTAATTCTATGAGCTTTATTTAAACATATTTTGAATACACTTTTCAGATCTTAAAGGATGAGTCCTGAAGGTATTCTTGGTAGGGCAGTGGCTGCAGTCTAGAAAGAAATACACTCAACACAACAACTCCTAAGTCTTCACTTTACAAGCAGAGAAGACGTCCAGGAGAGAAAAAATTATCTTCAATTGCCAACTCCTATGAATGTTTACTGTAATTGCAAAGATGATTTCTGGCCATCTCTTTCAACAGCCACAGAAGGATCCCAAGTTTCTGTGGTTCCCCATGATAATACAGTCATGCTTCCTTTCAGCACTGCCTCCAGAGGCAACTCAAGCCAGGCTTTTGTGGGTAGGAACTCGGAAAAATGCAGAGACACAGGGTGAGTGAGAAATGACAGGAAAATGAAGGAACGAGAAGAACACAAGATTGAGGAGAATTAAAAGCAAAAGAGAAGTTGAAGCTGAAACTTTTAAAACATAACCAAGGAAAGCATAGTGGGTTTTTTTTCATTTTTTATAGGCTTATATTGTTTGAATGCTTATGACTTACAAGTCTTCATCACTGAAGGAACTCGTATAAGGCACAAGATTTTCTGGACTTGGATGGGATAGAAATATTTCCATGATTCTCATAATAACATGAAGAAGAATTTAAATTATTGTATCATATACATACTATAGCCTTTAGAAGATTTAAAGCCTTTATAGTTTTTAACTGTCTATTGCAGTGTTCATTAACATTTCTGCTAAAAATTCCACTACTTAGCATTCATGGAACCAGTGTGCATTAAGCAAAAGCTGATGAATAAAAATAATATTATTAATGTTTAGCAATCCCTCCTTTTTCAGCAATTAAATTACAAGCACCTGCATGCTTTGGTATCTAATTAAATTTCCTAAAATACCTTTCCTGATTTAATTTAGATGTTTCCTAGAACATTCAAAAGCTGCTGGAATTGTTGAAGTGAACTTGCTATTCAACAACTGAATGACATGAGTCACTCTGTTTACTTTACACAGATTCCAACATTACTGACTTGTTTTAGTGATAATAAATAGCTTATATGATTCTCTTGCTTGTAAAAATTACACTAATTTATGATTTTCTGAACACGTTACAATAAGCAGTGTGTTCTTGCAGTACATAAGGGAAAGCTTTATCTGAGGTCCCTGTACCTACCGCTGGTTTACTGATATTTATTTGCATTTATTTGTCCTGGTTTCTGTGGCCACAAGTGTAATATTGATATACTCCCACACAAGCATGCTCTTTGAAAAACCTGGCTTTGTAAATGTGTTTACATTTTAACATTATTAAGATGGGCATGTTAAGACCTACTGCTTTTTCCCTCACTCCACTCCCACCCATCCCACATCATCCCCACTGGTTAAAACTGAGCTATTTCAACCCTGCCCACCCAGCACACATCAGTAGGGACAGCAGCCATACACCCCTCAAGCAGGGCTTTACATCCTTTCATTTCTTGCAGACTTTGAAACCACAAGCCCTGGGGGACAGGGACAGGTATTCACCACGTTTTCCTCAGACCTAGCTGAGGCTTTTTGACACCATGGCAACATTTGACCACAAACTACGTCAATCAGCAGCTCAGTCCTCTTGACTCCTCTGTCAAACCTGGGGATTCCAAGCCTGCAATTAACATATTTCCAAAAGCAAAAAATGGCACATCATTCATCTGTTTCCTACATCATGAACAGCAGTAACATAGGGCATATTTTTGCCTGTCTCTTTTTATTTCCCTTTCCTCAATCCCTTGTGGAATAACAGAAATTAAAATCTAGAATTTCACTTACTTACAAGATTCTTTATTCTTTTATTTGTCTTGTCAGACGTACTGCATCTATACAATTCCCCTAGTAGATTAAGAAGCCTCAGAGGCTATTGCTCAGATTAAGCAGTAGCTCTTACTGTAATCTTCTTATTCTCAATGTTTCCATCTTCTGCTCTATCCACATGATTAAACAATAAGTATATTATATCTTTCAGTACATCTGTCAGTTCAGGTCCCATCACTCAGCCTATTTCTGACATAGTCCATTGCAATGAGACTTGGTATCTGTCCTTCATAGACAGTGCATTTAGTCCAATTTTCAATCATTCTACAAAATTGTCTTATTCAGAGATGCCTATGTTATTTCATATGCTGCCATTTTCTGCCATCTTCCAGTACAAAAGGTCTTTAATGAGGTACCAGGCAGGCCCATTACTTAAATTACAAGTGATGCTATGTGGGTCTAAACTGAATATTCTACCTTAAAAAAATTGTATCAATCTTCTTCTGAAGTAAAATGTGGGTATTAATTTTAACACAATTTGCTGCCATATGAAATAGGCATGATCCCACTCACAAGCTTTCAATAGTTTCCAAAAAAAGGTTGAACTGATGGAACATTATTACAAATTCTACTGAAAGACAGTTCAGCACCTTACATAATGAAGAAAATATAATACTCTAAGTGTGATGCATTTCTGTTTTCCCCATTTCTGGCTGGATCCTTGGCAGATCAGATAGTTAAATATGGGCTAAAGAAAAGAAACATACTGAGGAAGCATATTATTATCAAATGTCTCAGTAAGCTAGAAAGAATATTTGTATTTCTCTTGGAACATATTTATCTGACAACAATAAAGATTTATTTCCTATTATTAGCTATTAATTGAGGGTATTTTATATTGTTGGGGTTCATTAAAATATTAAAATAAACATGAGACATTAGGATGTGCCAGAATCCTAAAACTTGCAACAACATTAAATAAATAACATTCTTCTGATCGAAATATACCAAGTTCAGGCTCAGTCCTCCAGCATGTGGAGAGTTCTCTTGGCCTGGTGATTGGGATTAGGTTGCCAATAAATAAAAGCCTGACCTTTTGATGAAGGGACCCAAATAAATTTGTTAGAGCAAATAAAGCTCCAGTGAGAAGAATCTATGACCCATCGTTCTGCTGGCCCTGAAAAGGCGGCATTGCTTCACTGCTGTCTGAGTGACTGAGTAAAGCCAGGAGCTGGGCAGCACTTTCCAAGAGAGGGAATGAAGGGAATGGGTGAGTGGGAGAAAAACCCAAAACAGGACAGAAAAAAAACCCACAAAACCAGACCTTAATGTTTGGGTTTGATCTGTTGGATATCATTAGTTAAATACAAAACTAAATCAGCTGAATATTACCCAAAGCAGAAACAGCAACTTCCGTTATCAAGAGTCGTGCCAGGACAGTCTATAAACATTCCTGTGCAGAAAAGAGCTGCAGTAATGAACCCGAACCAGAAAATACTAGAGCTGCAACCAGAGTTCCTGTTTTGGGAAAGGGGAAGGAAGGTATTATTTACATGCAAAACATTTGGAGGTGAGCAGGAGGGGATGTAGCATCTGTGCTTTTGCTCGATGGTTATTTTATCAAAGAAGTAGAATCCTAGGTCATGTTTAGAGCTCCTAAACAAATTGTAACAATGAAGCTTCACCTCTTGTCAACTCTACAGGGACTAAAAGATCTAACAAAACAATAATCTCATTAGAAAAGCCAAGAAAATAAGCCTTAAGCAGCTGTTCATTATCTCACAGAAAACATTACCATTCCAGACTTCCTTGACACAATGAACAAAAATAAAACAAATAGACAAAAAAAAAATTGAAAACACTCTTCTGCAATACACCAGCCAAACAATACAAGCATTCATGTCAGTCATATTCATTACATTTTGGATATCAGTTTTTGAGTCTCACATTTCTTCCTGTGTCAGATAAGGTATGAAGAAACATCCGTTATTTTCATCTAAACTTCTCATTTAATCCAAAGGCTTAAATGTGCTTTTCCTTTCCAACTCCTACTCCTACTTGCTTTTCTAGAAGCAGAGTAGCAGCCACTGCCTGGCCTTTTATCTCAGGCACTTCAAAACAGTATAAAAATCCAATAAAAGTCCTGAATTAATCAGAATACTTCTATTTTAGTGACAATTTGTAGTTCTGCACAAAGTCTTTTCTGAGTCCCAGAAAGTCTGTGGTATGTTCATCTTCCATCCAGTGTCTCTTAAAATCTACTGGAGTAGAAACTGGGCTTCATTTTTTTGAGACAAACCCAGACTAAAGACTGCAGCCAAACATCAACAAGAACAATTGGGAAGAACAAACAGTAGGAGCCCAGGGAAACCAGTACCTATAGAGGCTGGACCAAAGCAGGGCGGAATTTCTTTAGTTATAATAGATTGCGAAAAGTGAGGAAATTCCATTGTGACAAATAAGAACAGTGTTTAGGGGAAAAGGACATAAGGCAAAAACTAAGAGAGGCACAGCCACTCCTTCAGTATTCCCAAACCATGAATCCCACACAAAAGTCTCCAAGACTACATGGGACTGTGTCTCCCAGTTGCTCCAGACACAGGTCCCCACTGTTGTTCCCACTCCAGATCACCATCCCTGATCACATCCCATCCCAGGCAGCCCTTCACTCCTGCTCTCAGCCCTGCTCCTGCCAGTCCCAGGCACAGCCTGTGCACAAAGGCCTCTGGAGCCAGGGCTTGTGGAACTGGGGACGGGTAGAAGGGGGGATTTGTGACCATGTTAAAGGAAGCAACCCAACAGGACAGCCTGTGGGAGCAAATCATCCTCTTCCCAAAGGGAGCTAAACATAAGCCTTTCTAGAGAGCTGCTGAACAAATTATTGGTCCAATTTGCTCCAGGATTTGAACTGCAGAGAACACAGAAGGACGTCCAGCTACAAAAGAGAGTTGACCTAAGATATGTAGGAGTGTGAACCTTCAATATTATCTCCAAAATTATCTCTGTGGGAAGGGAGTCATTCCAAGAAATTACAAACAGCTTTTACAGACTGAAAGGTGCAGGGTCACTTTCCTCCAGTTACTCACAGTACAGAGATTTTATCTAATTCTAGTGCATTGGCTTCCAGCATTTGTAAGATTAAAACACAGTCATTTGGCTTCTTGCTGAGGAAATATGTTGTTAGGCTAAGACCTGATGTTAGAGATCATGTCATGTATGCAAATGATGGTGAATATTCATTAATATGCAAATTAGAACACAAAATCAGATTAATCCCAAAGCCTAAAATCTCCAGCTCTCATGACCTACAGGCTTAAATTGTGCTTGTACAACTGCTTGTTCATCAGTGTGACAGGCTTGCTTCATGATTAAATACAAATCAGCAACATACACGTAATTTTTCTATGTAACTAGATGCTATCTAAGACTGAAATATTTATTGTAATGACTTACTCTTCCAAATCCCTTTCAAAGACTACTCAATCGTCTTTGGGTTTGCCTGTTTATTCCAGCTACTTCAGGCGGTGTTCAAGAGCACCAGCTTTCCTTTTTAATCCCTCATTAAATGGAATGAGTTGCCAATGCAACAAGTCCATTTATTTAGTTTTTGATTGATTTTCTAAGAGTTACACAGCAAACAACCCCTCTGAGGTCTGATCAGCTGCATGGGGACAGCAAGTACACAAAAATCTTTGTCAGTCTATTATAAATCAAAAACATCTTTCAAAACACTGTCTGAAAATCTTCACCCTGCTGGATATGATCATACAGTGACTGGATAACTGAGTTATGATAGTCTGCATTAATTAAGCAACTTCTAATTTGTGATCTTCTGTAGTTAAGTCCAGAAACTGCCTTCTACACTGATGGATCCTTTGAAAAAAGGGACACAGAGATAAAGTCACTCTCATCAAAAGCAATCATCAGCTACACTTTCCTCCAAACTATATAGAACTATCATCTTCATAAGTTCAGGTTTAGGAAAAATTAATTTCATTTTAACTGGATTGACAAAGTATTAATTCTTATATGATAACAGATTCCTGCAGAGCACAAATAGTCAAAATAGTTTGGATTTACCATATACATTTTTGGCAGCTACATAAGCCTTGATTGTGTATGATTGAAGGATTCTAAATTAATCATGGATTATTATTCCTTTCATAGATGTTGATTTTAGCGTGAAACAAACTGTCACCGTGCCATTTATTTTGGTAAGGAACTTCTGTGTTTTAAGGTGTCATATATTGCTGATATGTCTGCAAGTAAGGCTACTACATTAAAACCCTCTTCAGATCTGTCTTAAATGAATAACCAGTCATGGAGTCATACTTTACATTCCTTATATTAAATACCTTTAAGAAAATTACAGTAGGAGGTTTGAAAGATAACATTGCATTCAGAAATTTATAAATATAAGCCTGGGAAAAAGTATAAGCCAGGCATTTTTCATCTCTGAAGAACCCTTTGCTTGTTTGAGTTCTGTAATTCAGTCTTTTTTCTGTATTTTAGACACGTAAACATGTTTGTAGCCAGATCTTAGTCACTGGGTCATAGAGTGGTCAGTTCTCTCCAACAGGGACATCACTGGAAAAAATGTGCTGGCAAACTAGATACTTATTCATTCACAACCTATGATAATTTAGGAATGAGTTTGATTAAAAATATTGATACTTAAGTTTTCACACATATACATGCTTGTTAGCAACTTCTGACAACACATTCACACTTACAGACAGATATTCTGAAATCTGAGGTAACTGCTGAAAATCAGAAATTGGAAGAAAGCTAACAACATGAACTAAATATAAAAGTATTATCTTCCCATTCCTATGCTAGCCCAGAGTAAAGGTCTAGAGAGAAAATATGTTCAAGTCAGTATTCCCCCAGATTGTAATATTCAGTTTAGGTTTTCTGCCTGAATATTTCACATTTCCAGAATGAGAAAGGTTACAGGAATCTCAAAGGGGGGTGGTGACAACACACAACAGAGACAGGCAAAACTAAAAAAGGCATAATTATAATGAAGCCGAGGGGCCCATCCTTTCCCATACCACAGAGAACAATCAATAGCCAACACAAGTTACCTTCAAGCATTCTAACAATCTTTTTTGGTTTGGGTGCTTTGCTTGAGGGACTTGGTAAAATTAAATAAGAGAGGATTCAGGCTAAATCCTTTCCTAATATTAATTTATAGGAACAAAAAAGGGATGGATTTTATCTGAATGGATGCAGACTGCATTAGAGAGCACTAGATCCAGATGTTTGTATCATAACCCTCTTGCCATAGGGCTGGCTGACAGATAAGAGACAATTATAGACTTGCAGTCTAAAGACTGGAGAGTCCAAGTCAGCTATTGGACACCACCAGAGCTTTAGAGGTTGAGTTTGAGAAATATTTTGATTGTGCCCTTCTCAAACCCATTTTCCCTTTTTAAAGAAATATCACATCACATTGTCAACTTCTGCTACCTCCCTAGATTTCTGCCCACTTAAAAGGGCAGGGCTCTTGACCCCAGCTACAGCAGAACTCCCCCTCTCCCTACAATGAAACTCCCTGATCTCAAAATATGCCAATACAAGCAGATAAACGTGTCAAAACAGCCACAATCTTCCCCATAAAAAAGGATGGACAAAAGCCTGCTGACTGGATATACACCACAATAACCATCCAGATTTGTCTAGGAACAATAGGGATTGACTTCGTGCAACCTATGGTTTCAGCAGGGCCTTATTAAACATGTTTAGCCCACATCAGTGAATATTTGAAACTGATGCAAGTTGCTGCAGCCCCAACAAAAGAACAGATGGCTGTGAAAGCTGCTGTTCGTACACCAGAGATCTCATATATATGCAAATGTGCATTGCAGTCTGTTCCCTCCCTCTTTCCCTCCACCTTCTTACTTCAATGTACAATTAAAATATCAAAAAGTCCTGCTTTGTTCCTTTTGCCAGCAGCAGGAATAAGCACTGAACATGAGACCCTTCCAGTCACCTCATCCCTAACATCCTCTCCAAAACTGAAATCTAGACCATAAACTAGAAATATGCCTCAAGATTTTTTCTTTTATTGTGCCCCAGCACATATTTTTAATTGGGATTTTAAAGCAAAAATAAAGAGAAAATAATTTTTTAAAAAGGAAACTAAAAAAAACCAACAAAATATTTTTTGGCCAGATTTATTCAGCCAGAATAGTAAGTTTTAGTTCTTGCATTAACACATAGGTATATTTGAGATTTTTTTACTCTTTAAACCCTTGAGACTTTATAAACGTTAACTATTAAAGTGAAAATCCTGTGAATTCACATTTAGTTCAGTGTCTTGTTTTAGAAGAAAGTGAGTAAGGAGGGTATTCCTACCACCACAATACAGCGAACACTGCCTTAGTTACCATGGTGTTCCACATAAAGATGGCTTCAGAGCATTTATTGACACTGTTTTAAGCTCCCACACAAACACAACCACAACTTGAAGCACAAGCAAATATTGACTTCATCTGCAGCCCAAGAGCTCTTCTAGTGATTACTCAGGCATTCTGGCAGTGCTTCCAACCACCAATAAAGGCAACGGAAACTTTTACAAGAATGACATAAGTAAACTATTTGTCACATTATCAACACTAAATATGCTATCATTCTTCAGAAATGTTAAAGGGTTCAAAAAATATTTGATGCGTGGCCTTAACTTGTTTGGGCTTAGCAAATAATAAGGAAAAATACTGTTCTCATTTCTGTGACAGAGGGAGGAGAATGGAGAAGACTGAGGAGGCATTACTGTTATTCTTGGCTCTGGGTCAGATGGGTCTGGTTTATTCTGCTGAGTGAAAAGAGTAGAAAACTACTTAAAGCTGAACAAAATAATATTAACATAGATTTTGACTACTTTTTATCTGGTCCTGTGGCAAAAAAAAAAAAAAAAAAGCACACATTAAATGTCATTATTTTAATCTCAGGGAAAATACGAAGCAAAATAATTGTTTGCATTAAATGAGTCCAATTGAAAATAAGTAGCAACTAAAAGGTTAAATTCCTCATTAAAATAAGAAAAGCATGCTGAAGATCAGTACAGCCAAAAGCAGATACTTAAAACTAGACCGCTGAATTCATACTCAGCCACATAAATTAGATCCTGGGGATTTAGGTGATTAGCCATATGAAGAAACATTTCTAATTCTCATCTCAGAGTCCACAAGCAAAAGAAACAATGATAAATCAAATAGTATTCACACACACTTTCTGTGATGATTTGGAATGAAGTATTCATGTTTCATGTAATATATTATTTAGTGTAATATATATTATTATACAAGATGGCAAAATTTGAAATCAAAATATACTTGAGGACTCTGCCCTCTCTTACTTATATGTATAAGTCATCACCTTTTCAAATGGATTGAATAAAGTTCTTAAAACCTCTGGTGAAAATACATTAATCTAACAAAGGCATATCACCACCTCATACACCACTTAGTGATATCAGTTCCTGCTCACACAAGCATGCATGAAGGACACATATGAAGAGAAATATAAAATAAAGAAACCAAGTAGGCTAATTTTGAGGTAGTTCCCGGAACTATCTTGAAAAACACCAGCAATACAAAGTTCAATTACACTGTGAGATCAAGACTGGACAATCCTGTACCAAAAGCTCAAAATTCTCTGAACATCAATATGACTGGAGTTATTAACATGTGATAAAACTCACCCAGGTTTCAGAATCAAAGCATTTAAACCCCAGATTTTACACCACTGCCTTGCCCATAGAGAGTGTGCACGGATGGGTCTCCAGCCTGCAGCCAATGCCTGTGAGATAACAGAGATAGGAAAGGAGAAGAGAAACAAAAGTTCAGTTGGGGTGAGCAGTTGTGATGTTTGCTGAGGGAAGATTTGCCAGTGTAAGCATGATAACATAAAACAGGGCAAACTGGGAGACTTTTAAGGACCATGCATTGCTGGCTACCACAGTTATAAACCAGCTCTACTCTTGCATATCCCTTGACAGGAAGCATTTGCTCAGCTCTGTACGAATCAGAAGTCCTTGTTCTGCAGGTCTGTACTAAAAGGTGCCAGCTCTTCAGCTCTGCTGCTATGAAGCCATTAGCATTTAAATGCTCCGCAAGAACAAAATTACAAATCTCTGATCTGGCAGGATTAGGATGTCAGTGCATATAAAGCAAAGATATAGATGAGAAAGAATAATGCTTCAAGAACAAAAGACTCCAGAGATTATCCAGAGACTGAAAAACCTTTCAAAATACATCCAATGAAAATGAAGTATGATATCACAAGATGATGTGGATAAAAATTAGCTTATATAAAGCTTTACATGAACAGGAAAAGAATAAGGTTTTTTAAAAAGCAGTGTTTAATCATCACTATCTTTGATAAAGAAAAAATCATATGCAATGAAACACTAAATTCTTCACTTAAGAAAGAATTCTAGGGCACAAGAATTATTTCTAAAAGAATTAATTAGAAATACTGGACACTATTTCTTCATTTAAAAAATATGAAGATCAAAGTTTGTTCTCTCTGTTACTCAGTTTGTGGCATCCCATTTTCAAGGGCAGACTGAAAGAGGCAGTGTCAAGGCAAACAAAGCCAGGACCTCCAAAGACAAAACCAAGTGATGTTGAGGTAGTCCCAGATATTACTGCCTGCAGTCCCATCCCAGCAGAGGCTCTGCCAGTCAGAGTCTGGCATGGTCCCACACTGCCAGCACAGCCCCAGCATGAGGGTGCTCTGCCTGCAAACATGGTTTGTGCTGTCTGCACACAAAATTGAATTCAGCCTTGGTGAAAACAAGTGTGAGTGCAAGGACATCAGAGAAATCTTTCAATTATGGCAAGGCCACAGGAATGCATTAAAAGTTATTAACCATATGGCAAAGGAGGAGAGGAATTACAAAGAAAATTCCCCAATAACTCATCCATATTTTGCCTTGTCTTTAAAGTACAATTATGTGACAAAGACATTATTTCAGACAAAATCGTATATACGATGGCCATGGATAAAGTAAACAAAGGCTTAAGAATTTGATAGCAAGCAGAAGAAATATTTAGGTTTCTAAACTGCCCTCCAGACCTAAATGTTTGGCTTTTTGCACAACTAGAGTGACTTCAAAGTTCACATTAGAGAAGTGGAAGGGGGGTGGCAGGGGAGGGAGACACTCAGCTCTCTCACCCCAATCATAAAACTTAAAATACAAATAAAGACTTGTCACTGTGCATCTGCAGACAAGTAGATATTGTATTCAAACAGTGCTCATCCAGAAAGTCACAAAGCAGAGTTACCATTAAAAGCTTCTAAGAAACAGCTCCTTTTTATGGCTTCCAATGCTCTGCCACAGTGTAATTAGTCTCAGTACAGTATAATCAAAAACACTGATGACTTGGTGACCCAGTCATATTGACAGGGCTCGGGTAATGAGGGTAAATACCATTGTATTCTTGTTAAGCAATATGGCTTTTAGCTTCAATCCTACCCATATTGTAGGGGTTTAAAGAAATTGGAACAAAGTTGCAGAAGCCAGCACTTGGAATGAGAAATGTAGACATAAGGGTTTTTTCACCTCTTTCATACCAAAAGAGTTATTTGCTCTCTTTTGTCTCATTGTAATTGACATCAGTGCAGTGCTCTACAGGAAGACACAGCACCAGAGAACAAACCCTCAAGTAAACTGGCTACCTATGTTACCTGTGCCCTTCTTGTAGGGGACAATTCCCAATGATTTCCTTAACATTTCCCACAGCTACTTTCAAGGAGGAGTGCTTTTCATCAGCCCTCATCAGGATAGCATTTACAAGCCTCTAAAAAAACAAAGACTCAAAAAGCAGTTGCTGTACTTAGGCACACACCAGAGCATTGCCTGGAGCAACACATGCCAGGGCTATTATTCAGGAGAGGAACAACAGCCTCACAACATGGACCTACCCCTACTCCCAAACAGCATTTTTAGAACAGTAAAACTCAAAGGGAGATCAACTCCAATGGAAAGTCAAAATTCCAATCTTCCAAACTTCACCAGTCAAAAGCTACCAATTTTGTTATTTTATGTTAAGCATTCTATGGAGCTATTCATTGAAAATAAGTGAAAAAACAGAATTTCTGGGGAGGCCAAGTATGCCAAGCAAGAAACACCTACAAATGTAGTTCTAGAGCACCTCTTCCAGTGAGAGTGCCAATTTGAGTAGTGCCTTTCTATCTTATTATCCCCTTAATTGTGCCATGCATTAAAGAAATTAACCTGCACATATTCACTGTGCTATCACATGAGAGCTATGATGATTCCCCAGTGCCGTCAGCACATAGAAGGGGGATGCTTAAATCAGCAGTGGCACTGACAGAAATTCAGGTGAGTGAGCAAGTCAAGGTAAAATTCCGTGGGAATATTTAAGGCAGTTCCACTCAGACTAGAACATGGCACTGAAGAAAGTGATGTTCTGCAAGCTCTGTAAAGTAAGATTTTGTTCTTCTGGTTTGATTTTTGGTTGATGGGGTGGGGAGCAGAGTGTTTAGCATTAAACCATCTGAACACAAGTGAAAAAGCATCAGGTTCTGGGATGCCTCCCTTCAGAAGTTCTGATGAAAACAGGGCTTAAGGACTTCTTTAGCAGCAGGAGTAGCTTGGGTCTTTGCTTTCCCCACTAGCCTTGAGCTCCTGCCCACCCACCCACTTGCTGCCACCTTTCAGTTGTGCCAAGTTAACCATTTATGGAGCTGCTCTGTGAAGCTGAACAGTGAATTAATTGCTTGGTGTTTTTAAAAAGGCAGGAGAGATTCTTTGACTTGCATGAATCTGGTTACAATGTGCTACATCAAGGAAAACAAGTGGTGGGAAGCAGGAAGAACAAGTACAGGAACTGCTCAAGAGAGAAAGAACTGCCAAGAAAAGGTTCCTCAGTATCACTGCCTCCAAGACCATGATTTAACCTAATTAAGTTAATTAACTGGAAAATTTGAGAGAGAGAGTAGCTGGCATTTGAGAAAGGGAAGAAAAAACCATGGAACAGAGAAGGCTGTTAGCAGGAATGTGAATAACAGATCATCAGCATCTGCAGAACAGAGAATAACACTGTAAACAGTGAGATCTGAGAAATTTTCAGGGACTGATTGACAAGCAAATATGTTCACCCAACTGAATTAGAAATTAAATATGCAGAAAAGCCATATCTTCTAACTTGTGACTTCAAGTCATTTCAAATCTGCTGAGTTCCAGAGCTCACTGTCCAAACTTGAGCTTTAAATCCATACATCATCTGCTGCACCAGTTACGTGAAGTTTGAGCATCAAAATAAATCTACTATAGACATGTAAAACTTAAACTGTTATAAAGGTGATGATCTTAGTGAAATACAAAGAGAGTTTTTGAATTATTTTCTCAATGCACAAGTTTTCAGAATCATGAGATCCCATACAGCATAAAGACTTCGATAGAATTGATTTTTAAACTCTCACTTTGTGGAACACAAGCAATACAGGTTTTTAAGACAAATAAATTATTCCGAAAATTATGGCCATCTCAGAAAAGGACTTTGAAAGGAAGGGACTTTATCACCCCAATTACAGTAAAATAACAATTCAGCCATTTTCATATCTATATGCAATTGCAGTGCTGTAATTACAAATCTAGAATCAAAACATCAAATTAGTCAGAAAATTCCTCAGAGATAACACACAGTGCAAACAGCCAGGATTAATGTCTTAAGAGCCATGGCAAGCAGCATCAAAAATATCTACCCAATGATGACCTGTTCCCCCAGGTTTCATTGCTTGTCACTAGATAAGGGAAGTTATTTCAGTAAGCTCTTTCTCTCCTCCCTCTCCACAGATGGAGTACTTTTATATTTTAGGTTAGATGGATTGGAAAAAATAAATTGGATCATTATAAGACCTCACAAAGAAAGGCAAATCGGCAATGTATAGACATCACCAAGTCCAGTAAAAAAATTTAGGAAAGATGCATCATCCTGAAGCAGGAAAAAGGATCCAGTGTGTTTAGGCATGAGCCCAGATTTGCCTATAAATAGGTCCAAACCAATTACTTTGGGAAAGCCACCAGATTAAAACTTTGAAATCTGTAGATACACTACAGGATTGTGCATTTCTCCCACCAACCTCAGCAGTATTATATACACCTGCACCCTGATAGCTGCAATGCAGACATAATACATTAAATTCTGAGTGTGCTGTTTCTCCAGGATATTTATAAATATCCTAAGAGAGCAAAGTGCGACTTGATATAAAGCAACCAAAATTAACAGCCCCATTCAGGATATTTTTACAACTTAAAATAGCAGAATTTTTCTTGGGGTATTATAAATATTGCAGGAAAGGGTCTATTGTCACTACTATTTAACAGTGTTTATAGATTCGCTTTGGCCTGAGTTGACCACATAGAATCTGACTCCTGACAAAACAAAAAAATCCTTTATTTACTCTATTTATTTCCTTTCAGCCATAGTTTAAGTCATGACAAATATAGAGACAGGAAAAAAGGTGGCCAAGTAAAATATGGCCTCAAATACTATTGCATTTAATTTCTCTTTTCTCTACACAAGCAGTACTCAGAGGTACAGTCAAACTGCTTCTCTTTGGGGAGAGAAGACGAAAATTCCTCCTCTACTAGGTTTCCAAAACAGTAAGACATGTTCCAAGGGTCATTCTAGTTTGAACTGCATAAAGCCGGGATTCACACTCAGCTGAAGCTCATTAAAAACACTTTTGATTGCTTTTATAATGTATGGTGACAGGCCTAACTCCATTAACCTACTGAGGCTTAAAATTATTATTGTGCTCACTGTCCTCATCACTAAAGGATAATAAAGATGTCACCGCATATTACTTAAAGAAAGTTACCATTAAATAGACAAAGAAAGAGGTAATTGATACTGGTACAAGGTTTCAAATATACTCTATCTATACTTATGAAAACTTTCAAGGGATGCTTGTATTTTAAAACAGAAAACTTCATGGATTCGTGCTACACATTTGCAAACATTAAAAAAGAAGTGCAGCCTTAAGCTTTTCTACAGAGGAGCATCAGCTACCTGGGGCAGAGTATGAACACAAGGCAAGCAGAACAGAGAAGCTGCTTGCAGAAAAAAAAAAAACTCTTTTGTGGGGAGAGAAACCATACTACCACTCAGCTCCTCTCTACTGCAAAGGCAAGTCAGGATTCTGAGGTCCTTAGATCCTCACACCTTTCTTGCAGGTCAGCATTAACTCCTGTTATACATCAGCACAACTGCTTCATTTTGGTACTTCCCTCTTTTATACTAACACTGAAACCCTTTTTACATTATTTTCTAATTTCAGCATTGTGCCCTGCTGTCCAGTTTCTATTCTTCACTCATTTACACGAAGGAAAACTAAAACAGCTTCAGTACAGTTGTTTCCTTTCTCTCTACTACATATGACCTTAAAAGGCATCTGAAGACTCAGAAAATCGGCAGTACTTAAATCAGACTACAAACAACATAAGCACAAGCAAGTACTTCATTTCTACAGGGCTGTTGTTTTGTTGTTTGCTTTTTGGAGGGTTTTTTTTTAATTTTTCTTCTGCAGGGAGTGTGCATCATAAAAATGAAGGCCTGAGAAAAAGTAGACCTAGAAATCATTGACAGTCTTCTTCCTAAGCCTGTAAGAGTTTTCACCCCCAAAGCAGCCAGTTAAAAAATAAGAGACGAAATCACATGACTTTTTATAAAAATAAATTAAAACCAAAACAAGCAAATGAAAAAATCCAGAAAACAAAACAACCAACCAAACTTTAAATAAACAAAAAAAAGCAAACAAAAATCAAAAAACAAAGTGTCCCTCAAGTATTTCTAGATCCCTCACCAGGTGGAGGGGCCCACCTCACTGCCTGCCTCAATGCAAAAAAATACACTTGGGGACAGGGTAGAAAACAGGTGAACATCACTCCCTAATAAAAATAAATAAGCAGCATATTGAAACAGGGAGGGCAGTAGGACTGTTAAACTAGCAATAAGTAGCATGGAGTACCTTAATAAGTAGCATTTTAAATAGCATCTAGACATGCCATATCTGGTATGAGCAATTTTAGCTAAGAGTGAGTCACTTCTGTATGCTTGGATGCTATGAACTCAAATTTGGCCATGCCAATTAAAGCTCAGCATTCAAAGCTACTGAACTAAAAATGTATTTTGATATCTCTCCTTCTAAATACTCTTCACTTTCAGGAGCTGGGGGGAGTATGAGCACCAAATGCAGTCTTTGGAAATACAGCTGAGTCATGAGCTAGAATAAGAAAAATGCTATCTCCAAAAGAATACAGCTACTTTATTAAACTCAATTCAGCCAAAAGCCAGGAGAAATTTTTTAAAATGCAAAAAAAATCAATTCTTTTATCTTTTATTTGCACAGAACACAGCAAAGCTACAGATAGCTTACCAAGACTAAAAGGAAATATAAATAATTGTGGAACTTAATTGTGTTGTGATGCCCAAATATAACTTAATACTTCTAGCTATCAAATCTACATAACAAACATAGAATTCTGATGGAATTTAAACACAAAGGTCAGACAAATCCCTCCAACAGCAAATCTATGCCAATAATAGAAACCACAGATTTGTAAAAAGATATTGCGAAACTGGAGTAATTTGACCAGATCTAGACGGAAAAGCAAAACTTCTGCCCTTTTCCTTTTTTTCTTTTCAATGGCTGTTTTTCTGCTGCAGCTAGACATAAACAGTAGCCAGAAGAAGATTGGCTTTCAAGTGAGTCGTATTATTACTGAACCCTTTCTTTAAATTGTGCCATACATACATTTGTAACAAACACAGAAACAAAAGAAATGAAAGCTTATACAAATCATGCCGTGTCTCCATCATGAATCCTGTCATTTCATGACTACAGTACATGAATAAACATTTTCTTTCCAAAAGGAAGGAGAGCCAGTGCCTGGTGGCCTAGCACAGCTGCAGTGCTAGCACGGAACAGCTGGTTTCATAAGCCACAGCCCTGGCCTGTCACACATGTTCAGCTGAAATTAGAAACAGCAGAGTTCAGGGGTTAAGAGAGACGTTTACATGGCACACCAGCTACCCAGAGCATTACTGGAATTTGCTGGTGAACTCTCACTGAGGGGAAGAATTTGTCAGGGAAGTTTTCAGCAGAGGAACAACGGACGGGAGTTCTCAAGCTCTGAATTTGTAACACACTGTCCTGGCAGTGAGCAGGCTGGAGAATATGAGAATGTTTAATCAAGCAGAAGTTTTACAGTACATTTCTATGGTTTCTGTTTTTAATTAGATCAGTGCAGCCCACGCTAACATACTCTTTCTAAATTGAAATGCAGTGTTGTGTGCATAACCACCATGAGAGCAGTGAGACATCCACTACTTCCTTCCTCTACATTTTGTGTTAAAGTTTCTCTCAAACTGCTCGTTTCACATGGAAAAACAATTTCTACTCTGATGTCTTTTCCCAATCCTCTGCCACTTTCTGCAGTTTGGGGGTTTGTACTTCCTTCTCAGCAGGCAGGAAACTACAAAAAAAAGTCTATAATCTCATGTGGAACAGAGATTATATTTTAAGTTTAAAGTCACTATATCTTAATGCAATGGAACTTCACAAGTTTCCACGAGCAAAACTTTTGTGCCATTCAGCAGAGCTTTTCTGCATGTAAAGAGTCTCAAGATCTGCAGATTTATTCTTGGAAAGACATTGCAGTCTTCTATTTAGTGTTTGATTTATCTGCTCTACCAAAGGACAGGTGCAGAAAGGTAAGAAGTTACCCACTTCAGAGGCTTTACCAGCAAAACCAACACTGCAGCCTTGGAAGGGTACTGTCTCATGCCTGTGGTCACACCACTCAAATGAATACTCATCATTTACGGACTCCCTCCCCCAACAATGGATACACTATCTGACCTTCTGGCACTTCCATTTCAAAGATAGAATAAAGGGGAATGAGTTGCATTGTTTGAAAATCAGCCCTATAATGTGGGTCTTACTGAAAGTTATTGGAACATCATTCATGCAGTCATATCATCCTCAGAAAAAGAGCCCTGCATTCCAGCCTTCCTCATTCATTGTCATAAAGTGGGTAATTGGCATCATTAACATTTTTCCCAGCTGGAAAGAATGCCCTTCTACATCACAGCTAAAATAATATGTTGTTCAGAGATGCCTGTTCTTCCATAGACATTCAATAGCAACTTAAATTTTCCATTTATTCCTTTTATGCAGCAGTGTTTTAATAAAGTATTCCTTGTACTCTTAAGGAAGCTAAAATATACCATTCAAAGAACAAATCCTGCACCAACTATAAACCAGCAATGACTATTTTGGCATTTCAGTATGACTATATAATATCTATCCCTATGACTGGGAAAGCAGAACTAGAACTACTAAAAGAATCTCACTGTATGAAACCAAAACCACAAATCCCTTTTATACAGAAATCATACAGTTGAAATTAACACCAAGTGACAGAAACTTATTTTTTGTTATGAAAGTTTATGCAGGCTGTGATTTGTATGTCTATTTATATGAAAAGCCAGTTCTCTTTGTATAATTAGAACAGCTCTCGAGGCAGAAAGAATATAATAGGCAGTGATGACTTCGAAGGGAGACAGCCTCTGGAGTTAGCGCTCCATCACAGCCAAAGCACATTGCATAAGGAGAGTTCTCAAAACAAGAGACAAAAGCAATCTGGGGGAGGAGCAGCATTCAGCTGCAGACGTTTTTCCTGCTCCTTGGCTGTGAACATGAATGGCTGGAAAACTGACAAGTTTTCACAGGCATGACTGAGCCCAGTCTTGACTCAGAATTAAATGGGACATAAGGCTCTGGCTGGCCAAAATCACTGAGCATGAACAAAAATGAAAACTAAAATTACCTTCAGTGTTTATATCAGTGTAAGAAAAAAAAATAAGCCCAAAAGCAATTGGGAATGGCACTGTTTATTGCTTGGCAGGAATCCATCATTACTATGGGCTAATGAGAACTGAAAAGAAAGAAAATTAACCCGAGTGTTGTTCCAACCTGGACAAGAAAAAGTAGTAAATTCCTTTTTGCCCAAATTGAAAAATAAGTTAATTTTGTTTGCACCTATGATTACCATAGATTACAGTTTAATTCTTGTAAGCTAACATGATCAGGCTTTGGGCATTCATACTTCATCTGCACTTGCTTTTCCAGCTCCTGCAAGTGCCCTGCTGGTGTGCACAGAGCAAGTTCATATCTTCACTGGGCTGCTCAATCAATCAGCAGGAAGGGTCCATGGTAAAGCTAAACCAAGGGTTTCCATGTTGATGACACTTCCCCACAGCAATATTGATGTGAGGCAATTATTATTCCAATTGATGTGAGGCAATTATTATTCCAACTCTGCCTTCAAGACAGTGAAGACCAGCATCAACAGAGTCCTCATGACAGTGCTGGCAGCTCTCACCCACAGCCCCTGCAGGCAAGCACTCAGAGCAGGGTGTCAGAGGTAACTGAGCACTCCCTACATGTCCCATCCAGAGCTGTGCAGCTCAGAGCCGATGCCTTCACACTTAATGACTTCATAAAGCTGTGGGTTACAGACTATACTGAACTTTTCCATTTGCTCATATCAGAAAATAACAGGCTTTGTAGTACTTTGTACTTCTTAGAAATGAGACTGAGCTGACAGGCTTCCTGGCACTCATGACACTTGAAACCATGCTGACTGGACAAAAAACCTGATGAGCAAGTTCCCTAGTGGAGTCTGGCAAGCAGCTTCCAAACATGGTTATCTCTTTACAATCAAAGAGAAAACTGCACTGCAGCCACATTTTTAAAAATTAAGCTGGAAGAAAAATAAAATTATACATGAACTTCTCAATTTCTCTTTAAAAACTCTAAAAATCTGTGTCCATTTATATCATTTGGCTTACAAAATTATCCCTTTCCACCCCTATTCCAACCAATATAAGCTAGCTATCTATTCACTTTAAAATAACTTCAGCCCATTCAACATTAACTGACAAAAACCCAAAAGCTTAAAATAATTGCTGCTATCTTAGATTTCAATCTTTCCCAAAAAAAAAAGTGGATTAATAAATCTGCATCCAAGAGTTATCCCCATTGACTTCAATATATGCAGAGTCAGCTTTAATATCATATTCCGCCTATATGTAATTTACATACACTTGAGGAGATTCTACAAACACAGAGTGACAAACATTGGTTTAGAGACATACAAATTGCACAAAAAACAGACACAGGAAAAAAATACTATCTAAATTTGCAGTTCTAAAACTTACAATGTCTACACAGAAACACAGTCCTGGAAGCAGTAAGAGGAAAGCATGGTTAGGAAACAGGGAACGATAATGCATTAAAAATGACTTGCTAGTAAAACTGCAGAATTAAAAGCAACTTCTTGGTTAAATTTAGGCCAGTGATGAAAGATGGGAAAGGCTGTGGAAACCTGCAAGTTTAAAACCATATTGCAGATAAAAACAGGTTGAATAATGGGGAAGTCACTATGGAGAGCAAACATGTAAAATCTCACGGTAATACTGATTAGCTTTCATCAAATATTAGCATTCTGTATCTGAAGACTGCTCATAAGTTATATGACTTCTTTTCCCTGTTAACTTGGCTTCATATTCTCCACTACACATATGCTGCTGTGCATCAAAACAACTCACAAAATATGCAAAAAGAAGGTTCAGTAACACTTTGATCTTACCTTCTTTGACAGCACCAGGTTTTTGTAAAGCTGTTTAAAAATTTTAAGTTCCTAGAAACAAAAGTGTTGCTACGAGAGCTGCTGCCCTGTGAGGTCATGGCAGTCATGGAAGACAGTGGCAAGGCCACTGGAAATGCTGCTGTTATATAAAGGTACAGCAAATCATAAAGATGTCACAGTACCGTGTGTGGCTGTGGTTGGGATAGGTTGGGATAGTGTTGGAGATGACAGGAATGTTTTAGCTGTTGCTGGTCAGTGCTTGCACAGTGTCCAGGCCCTTTCCATTTGTCATGCTGCCCTGCAAGCAAGGAGCCTGGGGGAGCAGGAAAAGCTGGGAGGGGGCACAACCAGGATAGCTGGCTGACCTCAGCTGACTACAGGGATGTTCCCTGCCATACCACATGGCCAGCATATGGAGGTGGTCGAAAGAAAGAAGAGGGAGATGCTTGGAATTACAATCTTAGGATTCCCAAGCTACAGCTACATATGGTGAAGCTCAGCTTCACTGAAAATGACTAAATATCTGCCTTTCCACAGGAAGGAGACAATGAATTCCTTATTTTGCTTTGCTTGTGCATTCAGCTTTTGCTTTACCTAATGAACTGCCTTTATCTAAACCCCAGCATGCTCTCACATGTATGACATGGCTCAAAAAGCTCTACAGTCACCACAGAGCTTCCAGCTCAGGTGTCCAATCAGGGAAATCAGAGGTGGATAATGCCACTGAACTGCTATCACACAGTTCACTTCTGCTCTCACTGCCAGTGTAGGGCATTTTTTTGATGTAGATGACAGTATCCCTTCCCACCTCATTTATACTCTTTCAACTGCTCCCATTCCCCTCAGGAACCTCTTGTGCAATAGTCTAATCTCACTGAGATAAGCTGAAATGTAGACTATCCTCCCTTCCTAGGAAATAAGAACAAGGTACAATTTCCCTTTCATTTGATGCTGTACTCAGACCTCAAGCTGTAACACACAAAATTCAGCAGGATACCTATGAAAGCACTGAAAGAGCTGGATGAGTACTGGAGAGAGGTTTGGCTCCAGTCTTGCTTCTCAAGAAGGGCAGCTGAAACAGCATAGAAGTTACATATCACTGGCATGAAAAGCACTGTAGCACTAAACAAGTGTAGAAAAGAGACTGGGGACTGTTTCTGAACTAATGCTTCCCGAATTTCTCCTGAAGGACTTGCAACTTGCTTAGTGTTTTGCTCCAACAAAACCAAAAATTATGAAAAATCTCCACCACACCAAAAAAATGTATTTCTTTGCAGTACTGAAAAATCAAAGTAATTAGAAACACAAATTTAGTTAGCTGCAGAATATGAATACCACAATCATTTTAGTTCCTTGTATGACAAGGCTGGTAGTCTTACAATTTTAAGATGCCTTCATAAGATTTAGGTCCAAAATTTCCATCCACTTCCACAGGTTCTTAATCTGAGCCCAAGTCTGTAAGATCCTATTAGCTATGCAGTTTCTACTTGTCCCTTCTCTTTATTCTAACCACAAGAATAATGAAACCATGAAAAATTGTCAGAGACCTTTTACAGAGACAACTAAGCATTTCTTAGGACATTTTGGCAAGCTGGTAAATCATCTCCATCAGCCTCTATTCACAGGTGAGCCTTTGCTTCTGAATAACTGGAAAATGCTCTTCACTTCTGAGCCAGCACATCCATCTCTCTGTAGCCCAGACTGACACGTTGTGTCCCCTTGCTCTGAGGACAGTTGGGTTCATTGCAGGGAGGTCAGAGCACAGGGCAAGTAATAAATAATGGTATTTAAATCTCACTGCTTGGAGATTAATCTTTAAATTTCACCACAAAACTCTGAATCCAAGAGAGAATCCCAGTCTTGGATAATAACTAATGTTTTGATGTTTTTCTGTAAGCTTTTGTTTCAAAAGAGGAATTGCACTCCCTTCTGCCTCCCTATTAAGAAAACAGACCTTACATGGATCCAACTGTTTGCCCAATAATTTACCATCTTTCCCAATATTTTCAACAGCATCTTTTAGCTGATCAGAGCCAAGGCTAATATCCAGTCATAAAATCCATTCTCTCTCCTCCAATACAGCAAAAGGCCAAAATGACATTTCACAAACAGCAAGATGTTTTAAGTAGGCATCCATCAAAAATGCATTTTTCCTCAGGACCTTGGCCTTGAAAACACTCCATTTTCCAATTTCTTACATGCTGCTTAATGTTATGCAGTGTCAGTCACACCACATCCTGTCATTTTATATAGCAGGTCAGCAGGAGCCACCGTGTTCAGAGGTACCTGATATTTTGCCAAATCATTTGGCACATCTCACATTCTCATCAGTTTGAATTACTTGTAGATCATTTCAAAAGAGGGGCATAATTATTGGCAATCATTCAGACAATGGCAGACAGTCTGAGTGCTTTGCTGGACTTTTCCTCCATCTAGAAACTGCAAGACAGACAGATTTCCCTGAGACAGTGTAACTGCATGTCAGATTAATACCTGTGCCATTCTTGCTTACATTTTGGGGAAATGTTTTACAATTCTTCCTTACAGTAGATAGTACTTCATTCTACAGCTTCCCTAAAGGCAGCTCACAATCAGTGTTATTAGGAATACCAGATTCTGACCCTGAGGCAGAGACTAAATAATACTCCATTCAAGTATTAATTCGCTACCATATATTTTCTAAACTAAACATATGTCTTTCATTCTTTTAAACACTTAATTTTTACAGTAATTCTACACCAACTAGCATAATTAAAGCATTCTTTACATCAAACTCTAGGTGATAAATCCCCTTATTATTATACACATCTGGTTTTGTGTCACTTAACACACTGCATGTAGGAGCATAACAGGTAAATAGTGCCAAACTGATGGTTAAGTTCTGCTTACACAAACAAGAATATTCTTGAAAAGGCCACAGCTAGTGAGAGGAAAACAAATCCCAGACTATATGTGTCATAACAGTGAGATATCTTACCACAGATGGCTGCAAAGTTTCTTTCTATGTAGAAGAGCCTTGCCTTTGAAAACTACAGGGAACTGTACTGCAACCACAACTGACTGCAGGTCAGCAACAAAAAAGTATAAGGAATGAAACTGGAAAAGCATTCATTTAAAGTCAAACAATCCAAGCTCTTCACCTAGTTGCAAAACAGGCTCCTATACATAGAGAAAAGGCTGCAGAGCAGCAAACAGACCAGAGGCTAAAGACCTGTAGTGAGTTTCACTGATGAAAATATGGGCCAAGAAGATCAACCAGCAATTGCAGTCTGATGGATCTGACAGATGATGTGTTTGGGGGGTGTGCCAAGAGCCTGCAGCCTCACCCAAGGGCAGCAGTGAGATCCTAGACTGAAATGTCAACACACTAGAGCCTATTTATGAAATATAAACCCCCAAGCAGAGAAGACTTGACATTTTCATAGGTTCCTTGGCATAACTGCTTTCCTCAAGTATAGCTTTATAATTTAAAAGCCTTGATTTTAGTAAACAATAATTTTAAAATGGGCATAAGAGTTGATTTATATACCTAGCAAACCAAATTTACAGAATGTACTCCAAATCAAAGGCAAATCCAAAGGCCCCCTGAATTGAATTATAAGAGTATCTGCATCTTACGAGCATATAAAAAGAAATGTTGGTGGTGTTTGATCATGACAACAAAAGCTGGCCATCGAGTGCATGTTTGTAGAGATAACAAGGAAGATGGAGACTGTAAGCCTCATTCCACCTTGAAGAAGGTGTGGCAAATATCTCCTCACAGGCAGAGAATGAGTGCAGTTCAAGACTGAACAAGCAGCTTTCCTTGTGATCTGCCAAACAGTGACAATTATTTCAAGTGAGAACATTTTAGCTTAGGGAGGGGGGATAAAATAATCTTTAAATGTTGCAAGGTAGTTAAAGGCTACTCAAAACTATGTCTAATTTCCACTTACAGTTTTACTAAATCCAGAGATTCAAACATAAGGAGTTTGAAAGCAAACCTGAAACCTATGCGACCTCATGGGCTGCTAAGAAGGTGTTTTGGTGTCAGATACAGCTATCATCTTTTTAAGATGAAGAAGCATTCCATAAAGTAGAAGAAAAAAATGGAGGAGGAGAAATGAGAGTTAGGAGAGAAAAGGAACAGTTGTGTCTAGCAGAGGTGACACTGCATAATACAAACCTTATAGGAAACTGGTTTAATTTTTTTATAGTTAAATGAAATCCATTGTCAAAAGAATTTAATTTTGAAAATTCTCAGTACAAAAGGCTTGCTTATGATGTGGTGAAAGTGAGGAGAAAATTATTTTTTTATATTCCATTCTATATTGAACAATAGCACTTGTCTAAAAATGGGCTTAGCCTCACAGTACTTGTAATTGCATTTTCCTTTCAATCACTTTCTTTTCCCTCAGAGAAGTTCCCTATAAGTGAATGGTGTCTTTTCTCCACTGTCCATAAAAGCAGCTGTTCAGCAAATCTAAATAAGGGTAGACACAGCAATATACCACCAACATTCCTTCACTAACTTCTATTCTATAGGCACTTCAGTTAGGCTACTATCATAATATTAGTAATTTGAAGTCTATCCCAAACAAAATCAGTACAAAAAGTTTCCTGATCAGAGGTGACACAAAACAGAAGGTTCATCACAGAAGAATATGTGTGCTTTCAAATTTTGCTCCCAGAAATGAGTTCATTTATTTAAAAAATCAAGTGATTGTTTTCAGTCAAGAAAAATATTTGATTTTGTCCCAAAAAGTAATGTTTCTTCCTTTCTTAGCATTTATAAAACAGCAGCAAAATCTCTGGACATAAGTAATCAGCATGAGATACAACCACATATAGTGCTTGTGTCCAGATGTTCATTTGTTCACAAGCTTGAGCATTAAAAGCTCCAAAGAGCATCAATGTGAAAAGCAGAAGTGCACAGTGAGAAAGATAAATCCTTTCAGAGCCCATCTAGTACCTACAAACCACACTGGACACATAAGGAAACATCAGCATGTGTCCTTCTAATTCCCCCTAAATTACTGCAATTTCTGGTTTCATGTAGAAGAAGATACATATTTCTCTTCATCAAAAAGGAACTTCAGTACAGACATGAGTGAAAAACACAGGGCAGGACAGGAGTTACAGTCTTCCCAAAATGGGCAGGTGTTTGCTTCATTTCAAATTGGTGTCTTCTTTCAACATTATGGTTCAGCTTTAATGGCCTTAGAATCTGACTTTGACTTATATCTATCAATATTTATAAGACCTCCTCCAAACTAATTAATCTGTTTCCTTGTTTTCTACCCAGATTTGGAAAAGTTTTATGGAGCACAGAGCTCCAGTCAGTCATCAGCATTGTCAGAGCACATAAGAGCCCAGCCAAGGTCTGCTCTGGAACAACAAGGCACTTTGACAGAGGCCTTTGGCCCAAGGAGTTAAACTTTTGAACTAATGCTGAAAGCTGTTCTGCACGGCTTAAGCCAGGGTTAACTGCACTGCAAACATGAGTGTCAGGCTTCACAAATGTGAGATTTGAACAGATAATTATGGAAAAAGAAAGGATCAAGCTGAAAATAAGATCACTTAATTATACAGCTGGGTATTATATAAGTACAGTACAGGCTGATGGCACCTGAAGGTATTAATTATCATTACTATTTCAGGAAATATCTTCTCTGCAGATGTAAGCCATCACTTGTTCATGCATTTTGCCAGCTACAGGTATCTCAGTGGAATTTTTTTCTTCTTTTTTATTTATTTTGAAATAACAATAAAAGTTTAATTTAGTGATCATTTTTGTTCCATCCTAGTACTTATTTCACTAGGACTGACTTTTGTGCTTGAAATTGAAAACATATTTTAGCACTTTTCAGAACTAAGCAAGACTATGTAATTCATAGGCAGTCCTATGAGACAGAGCCCAACAAACACAGGCAGCATCCCTGCAGCTCATTGAGAGGCTCAGTAAGAATCTCTAGGGAATATTAACTAACAATGAAGCTCTTCTCAAATAATGGACACACAGAGGACTTGGCAGCACCATGGCAAAAGAAGTCCAGACAAAAAGGTTGTTTCCTTGGTGCTGTGTGAACAGATCCCACGTTCTCTCAAATGAGCTGCTTGCACAGGACTGATAACACGGTTCTGAAGGGGATGCTGTGCTGGGCAGTTAATAAGACAACACTGCAATGCCCCCTGCATGGGCAGAGGCAGATGGACTCAGCATGTTTTCATGCTTGGTCAGGTGTTATTAATCTGTGACCAAGAGAGCAGGTGGCTGTCACAAATTGCAAAAATTTTTCAAAAATCATTCAGCTCTCCAAAGCCTGAATATGTTTAAAAAAAAACGAAAATAAAAGAGAGAGAGAAAGAAAGAAAAAAAAAGAGGAAGAGATTGCAACCAGGCTCTGTTTCGGTAATTGCTAAGTTTAGACAATGGTTCATAGTGAACAGAGCATGGCAATTTTTCCCCTCCAAAACTTAGCCTAGAATAGTGCTTGCTCAGCACAAACAAACATTTCAAAATATTCCGGTTTTTGAAAAAACCTTAAACCACATATCCTCTTGACAGTAAGTTCCTCTGAAGGATTACCATGGTAAACTGTAACCCAAACCCCAATTGCAATGTTCCCTAAAAGAGCATTTACAAAATCTCATGTAGAGACAACACACAGAGGTCAGATTATTGTCTTATAAGGGTGCACATAGTAAGCAGGCCAATTTTTTACAGGGATAGTATAGGAGAGAACTTACCCAGTGAGGATTTTATGGACTCATGTATTTAAAAGTCACCAGCTTTTACCTTTATAATAAAACTAAAATTGTAAAATATTTTTCCCCTTTTCATAAATTAATGCATCTGGTTACACTTCTGCGTTGCTCAGCCTCAACAACAAAAATAATTTTGAATGAGGATAGAAAGTCGGTTTCAATGTTTCATAGGCAAAAACTGTCTCAGAAACCCTCTTATCTGTATTGACTACAGTATCCCCATTCAAAATTAACTTTTACATTTTATCCATTTACATTTCAAAAAACCCCCTTCACATTACGTACAGAGTACATAATGAAAAGTCTAGAAAAGGCAGTTTCAGTCAAGCACAATGAAAAACAGATGTTTTCCTCAAAAACTCCTAATTCTGCTACTCTTCTATTTCACTTGGATCCAGTGAACTAAACACAACACTGCAATACTGACATTTGAAATAATTCGGTAATTATTTTTCTATACTCCACACTATTAATATTTCCTTGGAGTACTGCTTCTCACTTCCACTGTGTTTTGGGGATTGGCTGGTTCAATTAGGAGAACAAATAAAAAAGGAGCTAAATTTATCTTGTGTTTCAATCCAGGCAATGTCACTGGACACAATGACTCCATTTCCCATCTGTAGGAAGGTAATGCAAAATTATCTACTGCAATACAGGCACATTTAAGCAAATAAGTATCCTTTCATTGTAGAACCTTTGGACCAACGCAACCTTTCTCCTAGCAAGGAAGTGGCTGTTCTAAGCTCAAATGAGTCCTTCACCCTTGTCACCAAGCTGACTGCTCAAAAAATGGGAACTGTGAAGGCCAGGCAGAGAAGAGAACTGACTAAGCCTATACCACAATTGAAAAATAACTCCTGGATATGTATCCTCAGTGTCAGTGCCCCAAGGCAGATTGTGTTAGAAAATGAACTCTAGATTTGCTGGCTAAGTACTGGCTAAAAATCCTTTAGAGAACAGCAGTAAATGCATATTGTCTGCTAATAAACACAAACCAGTGGTGATGCTTGAAAGTAAAGGAGATGCACTATTTCATTTACAATTCAGTTACAATCTGATAATTATTTCCTTCCTAAAACCAAAGGCATTTTCTTTTGAAGAAGGAAGGGTTTAAAAAAAACAAACAGAAGAACAAGCTTGCCATGTTTAACTGTAATGATTGTTTCTGTCAGCAAGGTCATTCATTAACTGCAGCACTGCTATAATTGCCTCTTTTTATTGCGGGGGTTGCCCAAGACTTGATATCCTATCACAGCATTGTTGAATAGCAGAAATTGGACACAGGTTCAGGAAAACAATGTGATCATTTAACCACCACAAATATGAATTGCTGTTTCTTCCCTGCTTGCAATAACTGATTATCTCAGTAGGCATTTTCTATATGGAGACTAGTGGCTTTAATTTTACATATCATCATTAAAATCTAATTGGTGTGCTCTTTCCTTGGAGCAGACAAGATAGCTAATATAGTAGTAATTACTGCTTAAAACTGACATTATCCCAGGCTATTTTAAATGCAAAGGAAGGAGTACTGTTATGACAGTCACAATCTTAAAAGACAGAAAGTTACAAAATATGACCATTGGAGAGGAGCAGAATTCCCCTGCAATGAATTCTGAACAGGCAGTGCTGAGGAACTGGAGATGGTTCTTTCTGTAATGCACAGGTCTGCAAAGCTTGATGTTAACCTCAACACGTGAGGCAGTACTGCCACGATGATATAGGTCTGCCTGTGAGCAAATAACTGTGACAGACCCTACCCAACACTGTCCATGACACAGTCAATCTGGAAATAAATGCAAGATTACTACCTTCCTTCCTAAAAAAGCCAAAGTATGTGAGAAGTCAAGCTGATATATTGAGGCAGATGTTTCAAAAAATATGAGTTTCTTCACCTGTTTAACAAAAGACATTAGGTTACACTTTGCAAAAAAAGTCTTTGGAATTGCAGAATTTAACATACAAAAGCCTACTTAAATATTAAAAGGATTTAAGTTTTTACATTACTATCTAGACTGAGTGAGTGGTGAAGAGTTTAATATAAATTCTTTATGTAAATGTCATTAATAGATGTGAGCCATAAGACAACCCCCAGCATCAGAACACCAAATAGTTTCAGGGAATATGCATAAATTGCAAAATAAGGCCCTTTACTAAAAGGCACAATTCTTGGAGAGACCACTTTTGCTGGGAATAGCTTAAATGAGACTTCAGGTGGATGCAAGGATCCAAAACTGCAAGAAGAGATGAGTTTCCTATTACCAAGCATTTAATAATAAAGAAAAATGAACAGTCTTTCTATAAAAACAGGATGGGAATTTATTTTTCTGTAGCTTTCATCTCTCATTGCTGCTGTAGGCCTAGATTAGTATTTGCAACAATCAAAATCTGCGTGGAAAAATATCACACCATTTCTCTTTGCAAATTACTTTGGCTGCCCTATTCTCCGAACAGTGTCATTTTTAGCATGCTTTTAACACATACTTTTCCTCTAAAAGCTGTTAAAAGGCCTCAGCTCTGTTAATGCAGGCATCCCTTTATCTGACACCAATGATTTTTACCAGGTCACTGCTTTAATGCCTTTAAGCCCTTTATAAATTAATCATCAGTGCCGCCAAATGATTTTGTCAAATTCCTAACAGTATCTGCAGTTCCAAATAACTGGCTTCCCGTGGAAGATCTGCAATGAAAACCCCTCAGCAATTTTTAAAATCTCTTTCTGTCCATGAGAGCTGAGGACTGCAAGGAGCACAGTGCTATCATTACAATGCCACATCCCACCCGTGCGGATGGCAAGGCTTGACACAGGTGGGGAGGGGGGATGGAATTACATCAGGGTAACTGAGGCATTTTTACTTCTTAGGAGTTAAACACCTACCCCTGTCACTCTGATTTTTGCAGTGTGCTGTGTTTATACTTTGTAGTAAAAGTTCTCATAGATTTTGTGTAAACATAGTCCATGTTTATGTAACCAGCCAAAGATTGTTTTGTCCTTTTAGTATTGTTTTTCATTCCTTTTTCTAAGGCAGAGAAGGTGAATGGACTGTGCCCATACCCTATGGAATTGGAGAGGTGGTAACCTCATTGTCCAATCCATGATTGTCTATGTAAAGATATATAAATGAAAGAATAAAGAGAGGCAGGGCTCTTCTTCTCTCTGGCCCGGCCTTGGTGGCACTGACCTGCTGGGAGTTGCCTGATTATTTCGTGTCCAACTGTGCAACACACCCCTGTCTGCCCCGCTGGACCAAATCCAGGAAACCCTTTCAGCTGGAGATAGTCCTTGCTGATCTCAACTGGCCATGTGCATTTTTACCATTAGGCATTGTTTCAATGCTTGTTGGATCAAGCTGTAGCTCTGGTTCCTGGAATGAAAATGTAAAAGTACAGAACAGAAATCTTTCACACATGCAAATGCTCTTATAACTCAACATTATACATCTTTGTCCACAGAACGCCCCTTCAAAAATAGAGGTGGCATAATGCAACAGAATTTCAGTCTCCCTTCCAGAAATCAAATTCCCTCCTAAAAAAATTAGAACTCTTAATTTGTACAAAAACAGTCCATGTGGGTCTAAAATCACTGCTAAAACAGTCCTGAAATGAAGCAAATTTATATTATTGATGGTTGTCATAACCTGTGAAGAACTTCTGGCAAGAAGGACAATTTCAATTACTAAACCATTCAGCACTCTAATAAGATCTGCTTTCCTCCTTAGGGTATTATAGGATTTTGGGAGCCAGCCTTAAAGCACGTGCAAGATGTATCTGTGTGGGAGGCGTACAGAACGTCCTGATCTGAAAGCACATCTGCTTGGGTCAGGAATCACCCCCAGAGTGGCAGATTTCCAATCTCTGGCCATGCTGCCTCTCCCCAAGGAGGAGAGGGTGTGGGCAGGGCAGCTGAGTGACCTTGGTACTCTGACAAGGTCACAAGGCAGCATCCCAACATCACCCTCCAGGGAAGTTGTGACGTTACCAAAGCAGGACAACAGGAGAAATACTGCCAGAGGCGCAGCTACTACAATAAGAATTTGTGAGAAGGGGGAAATGAAAGAAACAGAAGTTGTTGGGAAAGAGGATCATGGCAGGGGATGAGTAACCAGCAGGCCAAAGAGAAAGAACTATGTGGTTTGTATACAAATCTACTTCCTAAAAATAGCTACCTGTTCTGCATTTTCACAACATTGTTGAATGTCAGGCATGATGCAGTTAAGATACCAAGGAGCTGTGCACAGACAAAAATTTATCCTGTGTGTTACAGTTGTGCTGAACAAATAATGAATTACTTTTTCCTTACAGCAACTAGAAATCACTGGAGGTAGAACTGTCTGTAAAACAAATTTTTACCAGAGAGACACTGCATTTATTTCTCAAGAGGAAATGTAATGTCTGAAGTTATATGCAAGTGTCTAAGGCAATTTTTATGATACATATTCCTTTTCTTCCCTCCTCACTCATTGCTAGTTTTCTATAGTTTGAAAAGGTGGTACAGCATTAACTCTCATTTAAAATACCTGAGCATATTTTAAATTGCCATTGTCCATTCCTGTACCAATACAACTCCAAAACAAACAGGAAACTAAAGGCATTCACAATTAGCATCAGCAAGTCAATAATTTCCTAATCTGGACACTTATGCTGAAACCTCAAAATTGGACAGGAGAAAGAGAGAGATGAAGAGGGAGGATCAAGTCTCATTGCTTTGATTTGCCTTACAGTAGTTGCAGTCCTGATTCTTTGTTGGAAACATGAACTCCACAGTACTTATCACCAGGCTAAACAGAAAATATTTGGTTCACAGCATTGTAACTTCAGCATTAAAATTGCTTGCTGGCAATTTCTAGCAATTTGTAGCTATTGTTGCCAGCAAGTGCTAACAATCACCAGGAGCCAGATTCCAGCTAAACCTGTCAGCACTTCAGTTTTTGGCAAACATTTCACAGATAATGTTTTGACGCCTCTGTGCTCATGCAGTCCAGTCAGATTAGAGATCACAGGTTGAAGTACACTGCACTACTGTGCTCTTTACAACAATTACCCTCTGTTAATCTTTGAAATGAAGGAAACCAGCACTGGTTTCTTAACAGATGTTTCAAAAGTAGCACACACTCTGTATAACCTTGTAGGTGAATTGCTCCCACCTCCATGCTAACTTCCACAAAACGCTCACACACAGGGGTTGAACTAGATGACCTTTGAGCCCCCTTTCAACTCAAATTGTATTATGATATGCAGAAGAAATGGGTTTTTCATTGGAACATGGGAAAATTTTAGTACACAACCTTAAGATTCAGAAAACTTCCACATCAAGAAATGCAATGGTACAAGTGGCACCTTTGCTTTGCCAGGGCACCTTGCAGTTGGATGCTTGTACTTAGTCCAAATTTGAAGTCCAAAATGCCGTGAACCTCAGTAGCCACTCAGAGAGGCATCTGCAGATGTGGACAGTAGAAATTCAAATCAAATTAAAACGGAGATATATCCTAAAAGGGCTCATCCTGAATCTAGCACCTTACTTTCCCTCCTCTCCTCCAATCTGGGTCTCAGCTTTTTGTGGTCCCAGTCAGATCCACATTACCTATGGCAAGTGTCTCACATATTTCCTGCCTGACTTCACCTTAGAGGAAGGGCATTAATATATTGAACTCTGGCCCCATAAATGTCCCCACTGGAACACATTTTGTACAAGAATATGCCCCACTGTGACAGCAGCTGGAAATCTCAGACCAGAAAATGAAACAGGTTTCAAGAGAGTAAAATAATGTGTAATTAACCTTTATAACAGCTTATCAAGGTATGTGGCAGACTTCCAACACTCACCATGTCTCAAATCAAAAACTGAAGATTAAAGATCAGCAATCATTTTAGCTAGTGGGCATGATAGTGGAGCTATCTGTGAAATATTCACACATATCATATAAGGTCAGACAGTAAGATTCCTCTTAAATATACAGACAAGAATATCAGCCTTCTAGATTTCCACAAGAGGAGACTACCATGTGTGTTTTGGCTGCTCAGAGCTCTATGATCATTTTCAATAAAAGGACAGAGTTTTGTTGATTCATGAATATTCTTTGGACAAATTCTGTTCATGACTGCCTTAGGAAAAAGCAACAAAAATCTAAGACTAGAGTCTAGATAGATTACTAGCAAGACACTCACAGGATATGAAGTACAAAAGGCATCTTGTTTGCAAACTAGCAACCACAATCAAAATAGAAGGACAATAAAGTGGCTAGAGTTAATACAAAGTAATAAAATTCATTGTCTCTTTAGTGATCCCAGCACTATCATTCAAGCAGATAATAATTCTCTCTTATTTTACCTGGTTATACTTGATAGTAGTCCTAACATTTTAGGTCATGCAGTTACAACCAAACAACTAAAATGCCTTAAAGTTTTACCTGGTACAAATAGTAATTTCATATAACCTCATTCAACATACTACATGTTCTGATATTAAAAAAAAACAAGCAGGCAAGGTTGCAAACAAAACTCAGACTAGACATATTACAGGTATACATGACCAGGGAATAAAACAGTTAGATACACTAACATATTGACACAATATCAAAACAAACTTTTGCTGTTACTTAAAACTAATCATGAAAGTCATCTTGCCTTTGGCATCACTCTGAAAGGTTCATGCATGTTGTGATAATATGTAAAAAACTGAATCTTATTAAAGCATTGAAGGGTTAAGCTTAAATTATCTACATAATCTGAAATGATGCCTGAAGAGTATATTAGTCTCCAGAGTACTTTTGTATTCTGACAGCTGCTGAGGCAGCCAAGCTGTGCACTGAATACACTGATGATGAAGCATTCATGAGCTTAAACTGAAGCACCACTTCACTATATACTTGTGCAGCACTTTCACTGTGTGATTTTGGGATGACTTTTTTTTTTTAGAAAGTTTTTAGACAAAAAATTTAAAAATTGGAAGGTTTTTAGTTGAAAAGAACAGCCACCCCAGTGAGGTACTCAGGTGGTTTGTGCCTCACCCCAGGATTCCCACGGCTGAGTCTCAGGCCAGGGCAGAGAGGTCTGGGTTTCAGTGCTGCTGTCATCTACAGTGTGTCTGTTCTGCACACTTCGAAACAATCCCAAAGCACCACGCAAGGGACAGCTCCAAAGGAGAGCCAGGACAAACCCGCACCGCAGCGCTCTGAGGGGAGCTCAGCGCGCTGCCCTCTCCGGCCAGGCTGTCACTGCGGTGACGAGGAGGGCCCCGCGGGGGACGTGCCCTCCATCTCAGCTCCCAGCGCTCGTTCCCCCGGCGCTGTGCTGCCAGATCGAGCTCTGCTCGCCCTCACAAATGTCACAGGCACCATGGAACACACGGACAGTTTCCACAGCAACAGCATCTTCCACAGCCCGCAGGGCAGGGCAGGGCAGAGCACGGCCCTCGCTGCGCTCACGGCTCTCCGGATGAGGTGAGTGTGAAAGCGCTGCCAAGCCCCAGCAGGACACCACGCTTATTCTCCTTCCCCATTCCCATCTTGTCCCAGCCGTGCCATCCCCGGGACTGCTGGGTTTGGGTCTCTGTGTGCCCACGTGTGCTCTCACCACAATGTCCCTGTGTGCCCAGACTGGACTCTGCTGGGGCAAGGGGAACCCAGCACCACAGCCCAGGGCCTGGCCCAGCACGCGAGGTGGCACAGCAGGACTCCCAGAAGAACACACTGCAAAAGAAAAAAAAAAAAAAAAAAGCCAGAAACATAGATAAAAAGAGGAGAATGGTGTGGAAAGCAAGGCTTTAACAGCCAAAACACCCAGTAAGTGTAGACTGCAGCACAGTGCAAGTGATGGTATAGAGAAAATAAAGTGGTACCCCTTAGAGACAGGCCCAAAAACTGCAGACAGACCAAGTTCTATAATAAACAACCACCTTGCTTTAAAAATGATTGTTCCTAGAGGTGACTGACAATCAAATGGATGCATGAACCAAAAGCTTTTACACAAACATATGCATAACCAAGGATTTACTGCACTATCCATTTTTCCTACTCAGCCAGTGAGTTATCAAATTCTGAGACATCAAAATTAGTAATGGAAAACTCATCCGCGATCTCCAGAATCTTACTGCCAGTACTATTTTTTATTGGAATGATGTAATGAGCATCCCTCTCTGGTCCAGAGCTATACCAGTGCAGTACAGACATGGAGCTGGCACACGGTACCTGACTCCACAGCACGTCTGTGCTAAGAGGTGTGACAGAGGAAAGAGCAAGGCAAAAAGGGCTAAGTGATTCGGACAAATAAATAGTTCTGAGAAGATCATGATGTTTCTTCAAAGTTTGTTTATGTTGATGAAAATATGCTGAACTGTTCACTCTTCAAGCTAGGCAGCTGCTGACTCAGCTCTTACTGCAAATTTTAAGTGATGTGTCTTCAGGGTATTTTGCCAAACTAGAAACCAGTAAAGTCATTGCACAAATAGCTTGTGAGATTAAGCTGTCACAGGTTATAAAGAGGGTCAATCATCAAAGTATTTAAATACAGATTTACTCTGTCATACTTTAAGTTAGTTAGATATGCAGGAGGGCCATTTCCTTATTTCCTCCTTCATTTCTGTGTTACCTGAAATAAACCAGAAACTTCATACTTGATACAAAACAAGCTAAAGCCTGAAAAAACCCGAGTATTGCATTCTCCAATAATGCATCTCATGGGAATCCTGTAAGCTTCTTTAGGCATAGTTTTGAAGTAAAGGTAGATTAATAGGAAAATGCTAAATATTCTGCAAAACATAGTTATCTGTTTTTCCAAGTTAATAATAAAAAATATCTCTGTTAAATTGTTGTTCTGAATTTGTTTCTTTTAATACTAAAGTTCTGTACTCATATAATACGATGGTTTGACCTCTGTCTCATACAATAGTATATAATCCCAGCAATACCAAGAAAGAAAAGATCTTTACACAGACCAATTTTTCCTTATATTTCATAACTTAACTTAAAAATAGTTCAACACCCAATGTATGTATCCAGCTGAACAATCAACATACAAGCAGCACAGGCAGGACAGTAATCAGCCGAGATCAGATCTCGGGAAGGAGAATTAGACAGGAAAAGCAAAAGGAATTTTGTCTTTTGGATTTACTGATCCATGTTGTTCTACACAGCCCATAAAATACACTCGCTGGTAGACCTTTTAAACTGGTGGAATGAGATCAATCTTCTTTAACGCAAAACAGAACTGCATCTATTGTGTATTTTGAATAGTAATTGGCTTGGAGACCATTTGAAGAAATGAACTAAATTTCATTAAAGATGATAGTATCTTTAACCAAGAGACCCCAGAAATGATGGGCTGACATGGGCAGTAAGTATGCACACCAGAGATAACAACCACCCTTGCAGGAGGCAAATTGATTTTCTGCTTCTGTGAAGCCTAACAAATGCTACCACGTGCTTTGGTCCCAAATCACTCTCAAACCAACTACCATGTTTGTTAGATTTACTTGTTCCCTTAAAAAGAAAAAATTTTAAATTTTTTTTTAGATTACCTGTTTATCTAAACCTAGTGTCTTATTAGACCTCTAAAAGCACAGCAGCTGGTAACTACTGTGCTAGGAAGTTTCTCTTCATCCCCATCATAACAGAAGCAGTTTCTAAAGATATTGTCTAGCATAATGAGATGATTAGAAATGATTGATTGGCTTTCTGCCTTCATACAATTTACTTGCTCCTGATTTATTATTTGCACAACCTTACACATACAGTAAGGGTAGCCAGATCCAGTACAGGATGGACAAACAATCATTTCTTTCCTATTTGCTGAGCTAGCTTTTTGGTAAGAACTATCTCATTAATATATAGCTGAAGCACACTGGCATAAGTTCCTGCTTGTGTTTTCATGTGCTACGTAGGTACTTGCTATATTTAAAGCAGATTACTGTCCATAGGAAAGATAATTCACTTGGATCCAGTAGAAACATATCGAGGTGTACAGCACACTTGTCAAAGAGATTAATGTAGACCTCAGTAATAAGATTCACCTCAGCACTAGGGTTAAGCTCTATCTCAGCCTCCCTGCAGACAGACCAAGAAAGCCACAGCAGCAGAACTCACCCACAACACTTCCCTATACCAAGGCCAGGAAATGCCAAAAGCCACACACAGCCCAGACAAAACCAGTTAGTCCCTTGGGTGCCTCCTGTAGCTATCTCTTCCAGGGTTTGGGCAACATCTCTGAGTTGCTATCAGGACTGTTCAACCTGGTAAAACCCAGAAGGAGCTAGGGTCCAACATACTTTCCTACCCTTGGGCTGAACCTCAAATGAATGGGAGAGGGGACCAGGCAGACACCAGCTGGGAACTGGAGAGGCCCAGACCAACATGCTTCCAGTGCTTTCTGCCAATTGGCCATAGCTCCAGGAATTTCACCCCAAAACTTTAAATGTGCACACATGTGAATCACCTCTCACAATAGCAAAAGACGAAAATCATTATTGGTCTTACCTGCAGATCTCTATTCTGATTTATCTAATCGATTGTTCTTAAATGACGGAAGAGAAGAAGAGCTAGGACATGCCTAAATGGAGTCCTTCTAGGAAGCCACCTAGAAGAGCTTCTTAATTAAGCAGGCACAATTTAAACCTACTTGATCACAGAAAAAACCCAACTAACAGGAATCAGCTAAACAGCTGCCACAGCCACAAAGGTGTTAACCCCTCCTCCATCAGAGCTGATTCTGCAAGCACAAATTACCACCATCTTCCTCTCCCGTCAAAACCTGCAGGCCTCAAATAGTAACTCTATTTGAAACAGTTTTTATTTCCCAGGATGAATTCAGTCTCCTACAGCATAATTGCATCACTTGGGGTAACTCCAAAACATCCCAAGCTGTCTGATTAGGCAGTCCCAAAAGCTGCTAAGCCAGTCCTGAATCAAAAGTCAGTTTCTAGCCAGATGTGCTGTAAGAGAATAAGCTAAATGGGGTTAGAGAGAATAAAACACAGATCAACACATTTTGTGGGTGTTCCATACCTTTCAAAGATGTTTGATTCCTGTGAGCACCCAGGAACACCGAACTGCTGTGCTTTAACAGTAATTGGAGCTGAGAACAGAGAATGAAGTTTCTTTAGTTCATTACTCCCTGTGACAAGAACAGGTTTTGCTAATGTAAAGTTAAAAAATAGGAAAGCTGCAAATTTCTCCTAATAGAAGCTACTGAAATGAAATAGTCTTTAAATAGCCATAGTGGATCTCCTGGAGAATTTAAAACTGCACTAGCTGAAACACCAAAGTTGGTACATAGCAATTTTCTTCTGGCAGGAAATTCATCTAGAAGAGGAAGAGAATCTTTCTGGTTACAGTGAATTAATATTTATTCCACTTGTATTAAAGCAATGCAGTTGTACTGAAGCAGTAACAAGCATTTCATTGTGTGGGACTCAAAAGGTACGGTAAAAGACAGAGGTGCTCAGGTCATGTGTTGGTTATGTGTGTTGTCATGAGCTGTCACCTGCAGAGCATAAACTGCTGCAGGCCAGGCTGTCCTCAGTTACACCTCTGCAAATCCTGCTGAAAGCTAATAGGTTTGGACAAGTTTATTCAAAGTTGTCTCTTAAGAAAGAAATAAAGGGGGGCAAAAAAATTTAATGATGGCCTCATTTAGCCTGTGGTGCTCCTGCAAACAGAAGAGGAGCTGGAAAGGAAAGTATCCACCCTGGCTTTCAAATTTAGGTGAGGTTTACAGAGCTAAGAGGGATCATAGAAAATCTTTTATGCGTAAGGAGAGCACAGTTGATAAAATTCCACAACAAAAGAAAAAGTCTTCTTGGGTCATTGACACCTTTACAGACCTAGAATAACCAGGTTTGATTTTGGCTTGAGAGATTTTGTTTTTGTCAAGAGACCTACCTCTAGAAGGCAAAAGTATACTCATCCTGTCATCCCCTGTCCGCACTGGTACACCAGATTCTCTTTCTAGAACCTACATTTACTGAGATAATGAATATTAAAAAACTGAAAATTTTTCATGCCACAAAAGTAATAACTACAGGTTATTACTACATAGAAAGTTTTACACATTCATTAACTAATCTTAATAATGATGCTACCAAATCCAAAGTGAAGCAATAAGGATAAGGCATGACTTGCATGGAGAAACAGCTCAAAATGAACAATGAAAAGAATGTAATGAGGATTATTATGTCATCAATCATCAAGGAAGCCATGGCATTCCTGAGGGATTACTGTTACTAGGGAGGAACATGACTCTTAGATTAAGGTCAATCAATATGGAGCTAATCAGAAAACCATTGGCTCATATTGATCTCGTGCAGCAGAGCTGAGGTTAAGAACACCCCAGTGCTTGATCTATTGGCACTTGAAGATGAACTGAGTAACATTAACATTTCCATAAGAATAAATTCTTTAAAGCAAACTAGTGGTAACCTGGCCTCTGCACCACAGTATAGTAACTATGCCATTGTCCTTCCAGAAAAAAAAACAAACTTTCTCCAGCTTTTTGATGGATTTTTTGCCTTAATATTTGATATAAGAGTGAATCCTCTGATCTAACCCAGCACTTTTACTGCAATTGGCAAATCAACAAAGACTATGAACGCCAAAGGAGGTGGTGATGACCAGCTGGAGCCAGTAATCTCTGGGATCTGTAAGGAGGATACAAACCACAGTCTCACACTAACATTTTTGTTTATTGCTCTAAGAGAAAGGGGCTACAGAGCCAGTTTTTCAATCCTGTCCTGGCTTGTGGAGTAGCATTTACTCCACTTTCTGTTTGGAAACATGCCCAGAAACAGTGTATGTGAACTGCCTCAGGAGATGAGCAGGTCTTTGCCAAAGTACCTCTAAAGAAAGCCAGGATCTCTGCTCTGTCTCTTACGTGTGGAGCTGACAGCACCTCTTACAGTCAGCACATTCAAAGCCTTCCATGATAAGACCTATTTTTAGTTGTTTATAACTTTGCCAGTGTTGACCATTTTGAGGAATTTCCTGTGCTGCTGGGTGCTTGCCTCAAGCTGAAAGATTTTGGAAAGCGTCAGCTTAAAAAAATGAGCCAATTTCAAGAAAGATGCAAGTGAATAATGATCTTCAATTCAAATAAAGAACATTTCATTTTTTGATACCTTCAAGCTAGAGAGTAAGAAATTGAAATTTGGCAGATGGAAAATATCACTGCAGTGTCATGGTGTGAAAATCCTCCCAAATTCTTTTAAAATACAAGCTTCCAAAATTCCAGTTCCCACGTGAACAGTTGAGACTTTTGGTACAGTCTGACAGTAAAATGCTTTGAATGTGCAATTTCTGGCCTGAATTAAAGAAAGGTTTTCTTCTGCAATTGCACAATTGCCGTGGTTAATTTAACACCATACTTGAGAAACAAGAAAAGAGAAACTCTCTCTATGTTTTTGTAGTTTTGGCTCTGAAGACAAGAGTGAGACGTGTAATTCAGCAGAAAAGAGCTGGGACCATTTGGAAAGACAAGAGGTTAGAAAGATTTGACTGTAACACAGAGAAGAAAAAAAAGTTTAGTAAGAAAGACTGAAGAAAATAAAAAGGATACAATTTAGAAGGGAAAGCATGAAAACAAGTGGGAAATGGTGTAGATAGATATAAACACAGTACCAGGACAGGGCAGGGCAGGTGCTACAAGGTCCCTGTGGACAGCCCAGGCTGTTGTCTCAGAACAGCTGACATCCCACACAGACATGTGCTAACATGCAAATTTTTGGACCTCTGTTATTTATGTGAGGATCTGTGATGCTTCACATCCTTTCTCTTCTGGCACAGCTGGCAGGATTTGGGTCCAGTTTAGTTTGTCTAAAGCCTTTCACTGGGTTCAGACTCACCCGAAAGTAAGTGATCTGCTGAAAGGAAGAGATCAATAGTTCATCAGCATCTCCTTTTTGCTAACTCACAATCATAAAAGGTGGAGTATTTTGTGGGGTTTTTAAGGATTGTAGAAACAAGCGACCCCTCGGCATGTATAGCCACAGCAAGGGCATTAAATTGCATAATAGCACTCTTCTGTTCTCTTTTTCTCAGCAGGGTTCAGTTTCTCCCTTCTTGTGCCAATGTAACTCTTTGTTGGTGAATATGGCCATGACCTGCCAGACTTGAGAACAGTTGTTAGTTATTAAATAAAACAACAATACATTCTCTAGTTTGCAGGTTTCAGAAATTTGAAGTGGCTGACCCAAGGCCACACTGCCTCAGAAGGGCTGTTCTCCTTTCCTGTTTTCTGCCAGAATGGGTAGGACTGGAGGCTTCCCAACTGTATACTGAAAACCTTGACCTTCTAATCAGAAATCAGAGGCCATGCAATGAAGGAGATAATTTATCAACTCATGAGTTATATGTGGAGAGTGATTATTTTGTATAGTATGATGGAGGAACAGAAGGGTAAAACTTAGCAGTTGCAGTTATCAAGGCAATGCAGACTTCACTAGAACCATAATATAATTAAGGAGATGTCTCTGATCAAAGAAAGTTGTGCTCTTGCTTTTGAACTCGTTCTGAGGAAAGGCTCAGTCAGCACATTGCTACTGTAAAACTGAAGCCTCAACCTTTGAAGTTATTAAAGATTTTAGAGCATTTTCTACAATGAAAAAGCAAAGTTTAGCTAAGTCTCTAAGTACATTATATTTGAAGTAAGCATTTCTTCTAAAATGTTAACTAAGTATTTCACTTGCTGTTCTGAAGCACTTTTGTGATGTTACTTCACACAGCTAAGCAATAACTGCATCGTGTTTTGGCTTTTAGTGGTTTAGTCAACATGGTTCAATTTACATAGAGAAGAACATTTTGGAAGGTGCAAATGTACTCCCTCCAGCTTCCTGCAGAATTAGATAATACGTGTGATTATTTTGTTTCAGAGACATCCAGTTCTACCCTACCCTTAAGGAAAGGATGTCTGGGATATTAGGTAGGTCATTTCTGCGACAAAGTCTAAAGATAACTGCAGTGCAGGCACAAGCTGCAATGCTGCCAGCCACTGCTAAAGACAAATACTCTGTTTGTTCTTGTGCCCTAGATAGGAAAGTGGTGCATTAGAGGAGCTGTATCCTCTGGCCTGCGGTGAATAAGTGACAGTGGAGATCACCATGCTTTAATTACAAGTCCATCTCCATAGTCAGACTGGCCCTCCTCAGTTCCCTCATGGATAATGGATACAGAAAGGCAAAAGACACATGCATTTCTACTGCTTGATTATGAATGAAAATTAGATACATGTCAGATTAAATAACAGATTTGGTATTTAGATTCTGTGTGAATAAAACCCTTCCATTTTCACAGGCAAAATGCTCTCAAACTATGGGTAACTTTCCACCACTTTTCCATTCCTCAAGCAGAAAAATCGCACAAAGGTTACTGGTACCTACATGAGGCTCTGGCAGCCTCCACATCTCTGGGCACTCTGAACTGTTTCCTTTGATGTTAATAAAGACTTTTATATTTGTATTTCCCCATACCTTGTAATTTTTTTAGCCAATTTTTAACCCAAACCTTTTTCTGTTCATCACAGATCTTCCAGCCACCAGTCAATGGCTAATTACCTGCTAAGAAATAAATGATCAAAATTGCAGCAGGATCCTTTAAAATTTAAGATTCTACATGGGAGAAACAGAAGGTTTATGTGAGGCTTTAAAACTGTTTTTAATGAACTTGACCAGATAGTTGTTTCTACTGTCAACGATAAAATATCTTGTACAGACAATCAGTGTAAGACCAGAGTGGATTGAGTTTTACAGTGAAACAGTCACTGCTTATTTAGTTCCACATTTACTGAATGTGGTCTTCTTTCATTTCCCTTTCCTCAAAGGAAAGAAAAAAGATAAAAGAGAAAGGAGCATAAATTAGTTCTGTTCCTTACCTCTGAGCTCCAAACACAAGTCTTCTCTAGCAGAAGTGATTTGTACTCCCTTTCCCAGTCACTCTGCTGTGTTTAGACCCAATTATTGCTGAGGAATGTTACCAGGTACCATCAGGACTCTGTACAGAAATGTTTCAGCCTGCCTTTCAAGCAGACAAGCTGCCACTTTATGGGCAGTTGGAGTTGCAGTGCTTCCCCAGGGCTTGCTTCTTTTCAGATTATATATTTGAGATATAAGTGGCAAGAGAGCCTCTGCTTCATTGATCAGCTTTTTCAGTGAACTACTGTACTTCCAGTGACATCTGAGAATAACAGCATGAATAACTTCACACCTTCACCATAGGCCTGACATTTTATTAGTGCATCAACTTTGTAAGCTACATTGCATTAATTATGCTAAATTTACTAAATACACAAATCCAGATACTGAAAAATGAGGCGTCTGTTGTAAAACAGTTTCTCTTGAGAATAAAGTTATTTCAGAAAGCTTAAATACATACCTTTGCTTACTAATAATAGTGTTCTTGATAAACAGAACATTTTAATTCTATAGTCTTTGATGTTCCCTGAGTCATTTATTTGACGAGTAAATTCCACACACTTCCTGGAAGCAAAGATATTCCAGTTGCATAGGTCCACAATGAAAGATAAAGACAATTAGACTGCTTCTCAAATTACGGGTTTAAGACAGCATCCAAAAGTCTTCGAATATGCCTGAAATTACTGTGAAAAGGGGCTTGCATTTTTCTTGGGCATTTGACAACTTTTGTTCCTTATTCCACAGTTTTAAACATAAAATTGCTTTTGCACTGACTCTCTATTTAACTTCAACTTTATAGCCAGGAGCCTTTTGGGAGTATCTGATAACTCACAAACTGAGTTCCCACAAATGTTAGCATTGTATTACATACTCTGCCTTCACAGATTCCAAATCGTCAGCTCTTGGCTAGCAAAGCACTTCTGAAAACCTTGAAATACCACCCCAGTAATATTACCTTTTTTGCTTGCTTCTTAATTTAGAATTTTGTGATTGAGACTTTTCCCAGGACATTTTCCAAGACAAGTTAAAATTTCAATTTATATGACTTCTACGTTGCAATTTGTAGATATATTTCCATTACCATCAGTATTATAAGGAAAAACTACTGTGAGGAAAAACAATTTATTCTGCTACAAGTATCAAGTAGCAAGTTTTCCATTTTCACATGCCACTAGCGTCTTTCTTGTTAATATTTTTTGCAGTCTTTTTCCAAGACCATTTGAAATATTTAGTCTTCTTCTTAAAGCATAATTCATTCAGGATAATAATTATATTTAACAAAACAGAAGAAACAATTTTTGCTTGGCATGATTTATAAGTCATATTACTTTACATTCATATATTCCAGAATCATTGCTGACCACTCATTACTGAGACAGGTTCTTGGTCGGACTGAAATTTACATATTGCACTTACTGATAATCTAAAAATATTCTAGTATGAGAAATTGCTTTCCTTGGTAGCATTTCCAATGGCACCAGAGTGATTTTAAGGCCTAAATATCCTTTTCAAAATCAAATTGGCACCTATGTAGGAGCCTAATTTTGAATGTACCCCAGCACTCAATGCACCGCCCATTGGATCACACAGGAAAGCTTTTGCACGATTTGGGAAAGCCCGGTGTGTTCTTTAGCTGGTCTTTAGGCATCTAAATACATTCAAAATCTGGTCTTAAGTCATAACTGATAGTGAGACTTGGTTTGTAAACTTCTTTGATTCTTGCTCTGACTTACAAATATTCACCCACTCTTTGACATGGTAAAGAAAACCAACACAGCAGCCTCCACACAGCACACTTGAGGTTCTATTGGGGAATAGAAAAGCAAGGTTATATCACTGCAAGGCCTTTCATTGACTTCAACAGCTTTGGATCTGCCCACAACTGACAAAAATCTCTGTTGATTATTTTCAACAATGCCACTTTTCATCTATTTAATTATTCCTCACAAAATCCCTTAAAAAGTTTTATTTTCTATATAATGCATTGCTAAATTATACTGATAAAGCATAACGTGACACCATTATTTCCCAGAAAAAAATGGTCACGGCTTTTGTTTTATTTTCTAGATATTTAATGCTTAATTCTTCTAATTCTCTGCACAGAGAAACCTATGTGTATGGTGGTTTCCAGCAAAGATCAAAGAAGAGCTTAATTTCACGGCTTATCAATAAGAAAATCTTTCATTTTTCCAACTAATGTTTTTATTCATAGGTTGGAAACTGAGATAAATTCCCACAGAAGAATAAAAAGGCATTTACTCTCCTGTGAAGGCTGCAGTCTGCTTGCAGTTGGAAGGAAAGCAGCTCCTGCCAGACTGGCAACTCCCTGACTAAATGGAGGGCAGAAAACAAGGGCAGGGTCGGTGCTGCTTCTTTTGCAGCATTGCACCAGTCAGCACAGGGAATTCCTCCCCCAAATCAAGGGGGAGCAAGGACTAAGTGTGACTTCCCAGCCTGAGACAGCCAGAAAGGTGCTGCTTTTTTTGCAAATTGCATTGCTGCTGTTCTTCTCTTTATTCTCCCAAAAGATGAGGAGAAGAGTATTTATCTTAAGCAATATGTAGGGGTTCGAGGATAAAAGCACAGACAATATTGATATCATAAGCTGCTGAGCAGTTCTCTCAGATAATATGCCATTAGTCCAGGAGCTGACAAGGATCTTAACCCTAAATCTTCAAAGAATTCTGACATGAATATCAGGCTACTAGAGACCATCATGTATGTTTGACTAGGGTATAGGAACAGTGTGAGATATAAGATAAGAATATATACTAACATGTCCTGAATCTGAATTCAGTAACAAATTCAGAGCATGATTAATTACTAGCCGAGGTTATGTCTCCAAAAATAACTAAGTGTGACTGGCAGGACTGTTCTGATTAAACCAATGTCCATCCTAAAAGCAAAGGAGCTGTGAGAAATAAAGAGCACACAGAATCCCAGGGAGAATGAAGCACATTCATCTTGTCTGTACTTGCAGAACCATCAGCCTTGAGTAAGAAAAGACATATGACTACAGTTTTCTAATAAAAGCCTGCTTTATATGAGAATGAGATTCTTTATATCGATAAGGATTTTAAAGTATTCATTTTGGTTACCGAGGAAAAGTCAGAGTCAGAAGCAGAACTGTTTAGTAGTAATTTTTTAGCATAAAAAGGCAAGTATTGGGATGGGATGATCCTTGACTGGCAATACTGCCAAGTGAGTAAACACTGTTCAGTGTAGGGGTGTGCCTGCTGCAAGGAGACAAACTTCCAAGAATTTCATTTATAATTCAAATCCACTTCCATCCTGGATTAAAAGCCTGATGTGAAAGTACATTTCTTTGGCCTACAAAAGGTGAAAGAGCTCTGTTCAGGTCTCCTGGCCCGCAGCCCTGTGCCATTCCACCACAAAGTTTAAAAGTTTTCTGATGAGGAGTGTGAATTCCAAGTGTTCCAAATGACCAAGACGAAGTTAGGGAAAAATGAAATATATATATATATATATATATATATACTTGAACTCACCACAGAGCTTTTTATTGGAAGAAGATGGTTTGGCTGCAGCAGAATCCTGTGCTAAAAATGTAGAAAAGGATTATCGGTTTTCATCCCTCAGGGATTTTGTTATGTTTATTTAGCAAGGCTAACATCTCAAAAAGGTGATTTATGTTCCAAACCCACGTGTAAGTAATTTATATAATTTGGTATAATTTAGAAAAAAAACCACGGATCACTGAAACTCTGATCCAGTGAAGTACCCAATATGTGCTTGAATGCCACTATGAATAGTTGGCTTTTCCTAAAACTAAGCTGAGCACCTGAGCAGGCAGTGGCATGAAGTAACTTTTATTAAATCCACTTATTCATTCATCAGCCCCACAGTGCATCCCCTGTGTCCCCTGTTGCATCAGCACAGGCCATCAAAAGCAGATAAGTGCAGGACAGTCTGGGACAACCCTTATAGGCAGCACTGCTGATTTTTCTTTCATGCAAGTGTCCAAGTGTGAAAAAGAATTCAGGTAATGAGAAAAGGAGCAGCTACAGAAAACTGGTGCAGTGGCCCAGAGGGTAAACTGGTAGATTAATTTATGAGGTAAGAGAGGAAAAAACTTCCAGTACCTAATATTTTAACTAAAAGTCTAGAAGAACACCAGAAAAGTTGTGCTGACAACCATTTTCACACAATGTTTTTCCTATATTTCTTATTCTATCCTAATATGTCAATGTAACAATATTGCCTGTCTTGTCAAGGCTTAGAAGGAAAGGCAAAAAAAAAGGAAAAGCTGAAGAGACAACACTGTAAGAGTAAACATCAGTAAGAGAAATGTGACTTGACAGGAACATTTCAGGCTTTTTTTTTCCTCCTCCTAAATATAACTGCATTTTCCTAAGGTACAGTAGTGCTCAGATTTTGACCCGCTAGTGTTTATCATGCAGGAGTCAATGTCATTCAGCCTTCATTCTGATTTCATTAGTCACTACAACAAGTCCATGTTACAGACTTCTCACCTTTCACTTCAGGTTTCTGGTTATTTCTATCAAGTCTGGCAGCCTCTCACCACCAGCGAATTCTGATGAACACAAGGGAGTTTAGCAATTAGGAGAAGCCAAAGGCAGGAAGATCTGAACTTCCCCTGCCCTGTAGAGGTCTCTTACATAACTGTAGCCAAACATGAAGTCTAACAACTTGCTGTGTCTTGTTTTCCAAGATCTTACTTTAGAAAGACTTACTTTGTTTCCCAGACTACTTCTTCCTTCAAACAAAATGGATGTAACCTGGCCTCTTCCCTTTTCTGCAAGGGAGTCACTCATGGTCACGTTTTTGGAGGACATTCACACTTCCACATGAAATAGAGAAAAAAAAAAGAGCCCCAGGACTGCAGCTAGGCTACACAGCTAAATTATACCAGGGAAGAAAATGTGGCAGCAGCAACTAGAGCAGGACCACTTCTTCAAGGTGTAAAGTTTCTACAAGTCCATTAGTAGTGAGGAAAATACGTCTCTAGAAATTACCGTCTCCCATAAGCATCAGTATTTCACGGTGTTCTAAAAATGTGTTTTCGTATCTATCATTTAAAAACACATGGACACACAAAACAAGCCAATTTCCAGCCAGATGCAGCAATACAATTTTCAGAGGTTATGACCTTATGTAAACACTAGTCCCAGCTCCACTTTTACTTGTGCTCAGAAAGAGCAACTTACTTTTAAACCAAAGGGCACTGGTGATCTTTGCTTTTCCAGCCATTCCTAAATATCCCATTTTCCCCCTTTCAGTAGAAACACTATTTTTGTTTTGCTGATTCAAAACACTTTAAATTTAGTTCTGTTATTTCCCATATTACTTGAGGGGAAAACAACAGGGGTTTCTAAAATTATGTCAAAATTTCAATAATTTTACATAAAAATATGTCAATAATTATTGTCATTTCAGCTTCCAGTATATCCAGTGTTCACAGCGTTGTTTGTAGTCCTTGCCATACATGGTGCTGGAAGTGTTTTCTCACAGTCACTGCTGTTATGCCAAAGCCTTTGGACCTGAACCTGGATCCATCCAGGTACATTTTGCAAGTTAGCCAAAGCAGCAATTCTGCAATTCAGGCTGCCTTACACTTTTATGGAACATTACTCTGGCTGCAAAAGACAAATAATACCTGTTCAGCATAAATGAACTGGTACAATGTTAACTTGTCAATAATTTAAAAACTTATCAGAACATGGACAGGTTTTACACAGAGTCAGCGTTTTTGCCATGTGCCCATAGCAATTTTTTCAGTACTTAGAGGGAGTGCTAAATTGGGATTTATGATATCATTAAAACACAGTCCAACTCTGTAAGCTGAGTATATGGACAGAAGGACAATCTCCTGAATGGGAAGGCCTTAAAATCCATTGACAAACTTAGGAATTATCACAAAGCAAATGTATAAGGTGATAATGGAGACACTGAAATGGAACAGACTGAAGTTTAATGCAGTGTCTATCAAGGTTTAATAGTATAAGAATTATAAAATGCCTAAATATCTCCAATGTACCAAATGGTTCAAATTCCATGCTAGGCACCGTAGGGAATTGCAGCGGGCACTGAATCCACTGAAGTTACCCACATCTAACAACTCAAGCCTAAAGCCTGCTGCTCCCTTTTAAGATTCGACAAGACTTGGCAGCATTGCCAAAAGGCATCGACCTCCATGAGCAGCTTTAAATTAAGTAAGAGCCTCTAAACTTCATTACATGAGGTACCCTGGAAGGCTCAGCTGAATGAAGAGTTTGCAATAATAGCTCAGCACAGTAATTACACCAGTCCCAGATCTGTTGGTTTGAAGCTCATCCATAACTTTCAATTTAGGTTTCACACACATAGATACCATTGTAGAATTGTCATTTTAGTTCTGGTTCATGTAGATTTTTGTTTTACAGTCTCAGTTTCAGCTTCCACTTGTGCTACATCACATCTTTGTGACAACTTTCTCTCAAGCTCTCAGTTCTTGGCAATGCACAGTAGATTAAAATAATTGTTATTAATATTTTACGGTACTGGTTCTTTTCCAATACAGCTTTGTCATTTCAACTGTTTCTCAGTGCTGCTGTGTTTTTCTGAGCTCAAAATCAACCTAAACTAATTATTCAAAAAACTATGTAATTTTTATTAAAGAAATTTCTACTATGCAGTATTTTAGGCTGTAATGATCAAAGTACTGTAGTTCCTAGAACATGCTCTTTTCACATAAAGTTCTTTTTATTCCTATTCCAATTAAAAAAGGAACTTTTGTTGCTTTGAAAAGCCCCCATTTCTGATACAAAATATATACTTAACATTTTAATGCAACACCTTTGTAGTGGCTAGAGCTGTTAGTCTAGCATTTCAGTATGATTTACCCTACTGATTTTGCACACTAAGTATTTAAGCCACTTAAAATTAAAAAAAAATCCAGATACATTAGAAATTATTACTCATTTACAGTTTATAATACCTTTCATGGAGGAAAATTAAGAATAGTTTTATGGCTCATACAATTAGTTGCCTGCAAAGTAATGTTGAATAGAGGGACCATTTAATGATAGCAACCTCTCAGAGAAAGTGAATAGTTATTTATCCAGCTGGAGCTGGAAATTCAATAGTTTAATGTCAGTGTAGTAAATCCACACTGGGGCATTGGCTGATATTGGAGTGGGGAATGTCCTGCACGTAACCCTTGGGAAGCCCTACCCTTTAGGCACCCAAACCTGAGCCTGTGCAGTGTCTGCTGCTGTCACAGGTTTATGCTGCTGTTTGGGGCTGGCTGTCATGGTGATGATGGCTCTGTCACGGTGATGCTGAAAAACAAACTCAGACTCTTAAATGTTATTTATTGTTCCAAAAGCCACAAGCACGGATGAGAACCTTGGCTGTTTCAATGCTAGAATGGATTTCAGCTACAGCCTAAACGATTTTGTGGTGCCAGTGCCACCTCCACACCTCTTAGGCAGGACACATGGCATTTCCTCTATTGGTGACCCCATATGCTTAGAATGTCATGCATGGTTTTGGTGAGCAAAATGACACCTCTTCCTCAAAGGACTTATTAACTGCTATTCACATTCCCTTCTGCAGTGTCTGGCCAGCTTCTACAAGCCTCGAGACAGGGCACATATCCATCTTCAGAATGGAACAAGACACGACAGCGACTCAGAGGGAATTTCTGTAGAGTGCAAGCAAGCGAGTGACATGAACACATTCAGCAGGGGTTCCACAGCAAGCAGGAGAGACTTGCAGTTTTCCAAGGGGCAGTTTCTGACCTAAACCCTATAAGATCTGCCACCTGCTTTGCTGAGAGGCTTCCTCTAGCCCCCATAACACTGAGGCAGCTGAAAGCAGCTAATGGCCCAAGGCCAGCCCTGCTCTGTAAAAATAAGAAGCTACTTCAGCACCCTTATTATGCCTCTGCCTTACTGACTTGAAACACCCATTGCCTGACCCAAGGATATGCTGTGGGGGAATTGGGTCTTGTGTTTTAAAAGTGCTGAATGGCAGCCGTGCCACAGGGACAGGTCATTAGTGTTAATTATTGGCTCTGCAGAGTAACTCAGTGAGATATTGGGTGATTGCTACTTGTTTTCCTTCTACACTGGTTGTAGTGTTTTTTCATCAGTTTTCTGTGCTTTGATTTGGTTGATTGACATGCCCAGAGAACAGAGAGTTCTGGTCCTTTTATAAATTCAGAAGAAAAACTAACACAAAATAAATCTACTCTGGCATTAACCTACATTCAAATAAAGTGAACTACTTAGCTGATGTGCAGTTTTAATTGTGCTTTTCCAGGGTAAAATCCTATCCTTAGTGTAAAATCCTACCCTCAGTGGAAGAAGCCATTCTGGGCACAGGAACAAGTGCCAACCACACGTTTCCAGGGCCACCCTGGCATCCCAGTTCAGCAGCCACTCTGGGCACAGAGCACACGCTGCTGGGTTTAGGATTCACTAACATATTCTCCACCAGAGGTAACATCAAGCTCCCAGCTGACCATCCCTGCTCACTCAGGCCAGCTCCAGGAGTGTCCTGTGTCCTACCCCAGCCTCACCCAACCCCTCCCAGCCTTTTTCCCAGCAATGGAAAAAAAAGCTAGCATGTAACTGCCAAGTGAACTAACTGGTACATGGAGCTGATTCAGAAATCGTGGAGCTGGAAAGCTTGGTTTTCCTCGTGAGTTTTCAGTTCAGCTGCATAGAGTGGCTGCCCAAACACCTGCAGGTTTGCCAGTGCCTGAGTGAGGACGATGGCAGGACTGCAGAGCTGAGGGTGCCACAGGGGAGAGTTGAACCTGCAGGCTCAGATGCTTTCTGGAAACTTTCTTCTGTGTTTGGTTGGCTTTTCACAGCTACAAAGGCAGGGAAGGAGCAAGAGGTTCTTCTCCCAGTAGCACATGTGCAGATCAAAGAGGATTCTTTTCCTTACACTTATTTCCTGAACCAGTGTTTTAAATCTTTTCTAAAACATAAACCTGAATTTAATATCAGTAGTATCAGAAGTATTTGGACAGGAATCAAGGTCTTCTCTGAAGCCTCACCTCCATCCTACTCAACAACAAATACTCTAGCTAGGGTCTGTTTTTCTGTCCCATCTAGTCTAGACCCACAGCATATGAATATTTAATTATTCTAGTGTCATATCAGTATAACTGAAAGCACAATTTTTCTCTCTCTTAACTAACGAAGCAGTGACAAAAAACCCCAACCCAAACAAATGTTCTCTCAAAACAAAATAAAACAAAACTCCATAGCTTCAACCTAACACCATTTACAAACAACAAGACAGAGCAAAACCTGAAAACTGCAAAACCTAAAATCTCACCTCCTGTAACACTAGCAAATGTTGCCATTTTTGCCCCACCCTCTTACTGCTATCAACTTTCTCTTGCAACCTCTTACAAAATATTTTCCACATTGGTTGTGCTTTGTACAAATTCAATTGAAAAAGTAACACAAATACCTTAAGCCATCTAATAAGCTCTGATTGTAAAACTTAAGTTGATCAATAAACCTTCATGTGCAGTAAAGTCTGCCAACATCATAGCCTTAGAAAGCCCTGAGATCCTGCTTTTTTTAAAAAAAGAATGTAAAAAGTGAAGAAGTTGTTATTATTTTAGACAACTTGGAAAGGTCTCTGAAAGTTAGATACAGTGCCTGAGGCCACTACACTTGAAATCTTAATCATCAGTGTCTCCAACACTTTGGATATGAAGGTTTTATTAAAACAGAGCTAATAGACATTTTTAAGAGTTTCTAGCCTTTAAAAGTGGTAGGTGCACACATAATGTGCCATCCCCTAAAGAATTATTGGCACAGATTTGATATGACCTACAAAATTAAGCCGTGGCTTCACTACTTCAAACTTGAACTCATGAAACCTCTGAACTCATTACATTATTACTCTGTTCTACACATCCAGAATTGAACTTCAAATCAATATATAATCCAATTATTAATCTTGTGAGCAACAGAGAGATTTTTCTTAATATTCTTTCCCCTCTACTGTAAATGCATACATGCACTGACAGATTTTTGAATGTTTCATTGTTTGTAATTCGTTTCATGATTGCAAAAGTAATGCAATTTTGATGGTTCTCAAAGCAGAAATCTCTCTGATTAGAAAACATTCTCCTGCAAAAATGAGCAACATCTAAACAAAACCTCCTCAAAAATCTGAAATGGGGCATCCACATCAGCACCATTTGAAAATGTGTGCATAATAGGAGGTCACATTGCATCAGTTAAAGCTGAGATGGAGAGCATTGCACATGAGCTCTTGGGAGGGAATGATCTTTTGATTCTCTTTGGTTTGCACAGCATCTACATTGCCACACTACACTTACCAGTCTGGCCTTCACTGGTGTGCTGTAGCTCTCACTTGGGAGTTAAGAATGGCAATTTTTCCTCATTTCTCATAACAATTATGCAATCTCCCATGCAGGGATAACTCACAGTGTGGCTCCAGGCAAAAGCCTCCTGCAGAGGCTCTGCTAGAAATGCCATTTCACAGCTGATGCCAAGGTCACCCTCAAAGCCTCACAAGAGCAGCTGCACAAGTTCCCCACCTTTTTGCTCATGCTTCAGCTCTAAGATTGATTGCATTAAGAGATGCACATAATATCTGATTTTACTGAATGAGGTGTAACATTTGTTGCCAAATTATTTAATTGCTCGGGAAGCAGAAGCCCGAGACAGAAATGTATCTCCAACAGAGCCATTAATGTGCAGCCTCATTCAGAAGTTTGCACAGACACTATGGATTGGTACCTTGACCTATATAGTATTTTGGGCATTTTAGGGAGTTGAAAATGTGACCTCTGTATATTTCCTTACATACTGATAAAATAAACTAAAAACTCAACTCATTACTTCAATTGCTTGCAAGTTTTAGGCAGTTGGCAGTAAATTTCCTTTTATATAAATAAATGTTATCTCATTACCAACAATCTCCATTAGGATCCAGCAGACCATGAAATAGACTTTGCAAGATCAAGCAGTGTGCTAAGGCCCAGAAAACCATTACTTTAGCTCCCAGCTCCAGAAATTATGAGGGAAATGAAGCACTATATTACAGTGTGAAGCACACACACTAAACAAGCCTTTTTAGTCAAGGCATTAAGAAAAGAAGCACAGATTACTCATTACTGAGAAAAGTACAGTTGGGTTATTTGGCACCTGCCTCTTAGCTTAATTTCCTACTGTTATTAACTTCTTACACAATGAGCTTTTTGCAGAGGAGAGGCTGTAACACTTCTAATACAGGATCATGAAGGACTCATTGTAGACACTAGGGGAGGCAAATCTATTCTAGCATACTACCCAAAACGACTTACCTGTTCAGAGGAAAAAGATTTTACAGGTCTATGGTAAGAAAAAAAACCAAACTACCACAAGAAAAGACAAAAATATTGCTCTGAATGCTAACTAAAATATTTGACCTTCTCTACTGTTTGCATAGAAAGACACCTAAAGTTCAGGCAAAATGCAAACTGACACCCAAATGCAGTACTGAGCCATCCTGTCCACACTTGGTGGGAGAACAGTGATTTTTATTTTGTAAAGGAGCTGTGGCTTCAAACTTAAAAGAATTTTCAAGGTTTCTTCTCACCTTGGGTTTCTAGAGAAGAGAGACTCAAATTATTGAATGCCAAGAGGGAACATTAGCAGAATTGAAAACCAAAGATATTTTCCCATCAGCAATCTTCTCTCCAAACTCCAGCACTGCTGTTCTTGCCCCATGGTGGGATGGAAGACAAGGGAAACCAACTTCAGGGGGCTGAGGGTACAACACAGTCCAGAGCAAACATGTTTCATTCACTTCAGACCTTAAGAAACAGCTTGTTTCTCATAGCTAAAACAAATATATTTTACAGTCCGTGAATATTTAAAAAAAATAATTTACAAAGATAGTAGTGGGATCCACAATAAGAATGCTTTTGAAATTCTATATTTAGCACTTCTTCCAGCCTTTTTTTTCCTGAATCCATATTTAAAATTATCAGAATCAATTTTAAATTTCCATTTAATTTAATATGATCTTATATGGGCAATAATTGAAACCAAAGTTTTGTGACACAGAAATCAAGCCATCACAATAATATTAAAATAATCATAAAGGTAATACAGTAGCTTCTATAAATGCATTCAAACACAGCTCTACAGAAGCTTTAAAATGTCCATAATTGATAAATTATATATGCTTTTGTGAGAATTTACAGTGCAGTTATCCAGAAATTCCAGCTTTTGCTTTTCAAAATACTAACAATGATCAAAATTCTTTTCAGAAACTGCAGTTATTCTGTGCAATTGGCTTTTTTATAGCTATATCATTAGTATAAAATCAGAACAAAAAGAAAAACTTTATTTGTTTGCCATGATAGTGATGCTTACAGTAATAGCAACTCTACAGGTTAAAAGTCAATGTATTATGAACACTGCATTCTTTAAGAAATAAAGGAGGGAGACATTTGCAACCAATTTCACTGTATTCTCTCCTCCAAATGTCTCCAGAATTATAGTCTCTTACGTATTCTATTATTTCCCATAGTCACACTCTTGAAATCAGTTGAAAAGCTTCTAAACCAAGAGATCCTGAGAGCTTAAAAGACTGTAATTCCTTTGGGTGATTATAGGTTTCTCAGCTTTAGCTGATCAACAATAGAGGCCAGAAAAACCAAGCAACACTTTCAGTGAAAGTCCCTCCCGCTCCATTCCTGGAGCTCCTCAGCCGTGTTACACTCTCAGACCTGGCAGCTAAAGAACCCCAAAACAGGCACTGATTTTCACTCCCCTGGTCCAGCCTCCAGGGCTTTGGTGCCATTTGCCATCAGTTTTATTGCCATGCAGCCAGTAGGAAATGTGCATCATGTGTGGGACTCAGTGGAAGATCGCATCCTCCACCACTGATCACTGGCCTATTTCAGGTATTTGAAATAAGTTCTGAACTGTGCAGCTTATGGAACCTCGTGTTTGGAAACAGAGCACAGTCCTTTAGGATTGCTGAGGTAATGGGTAATTGTTCATTTCTGAGGAGGGAATTTGAAACTCAAAACCACTTGAGAAAACTACTGCAGGCACTAATTTGTCTGTCTTTGAGAGATATGCAAACTCACTGCAGTGCACCCCAAAGAAACTCAAAGTCATGCTGCTGCTCTGAAGGGGATTTAATCCTTCAATGAGCTCAAACATAGCTGAACTGTTCTATCTGGGTTCCTGTATAGCACCCATCATTCAAGTGCCTGAACCAGTCTCTAACGAGTTAACTTCCATTCATCCCCTCCTGCCATGCCAAGACAACCTTGGGTAGCTCTTTCCCACAGAGCTTTTCTGAACCTGTCAGAAAATATTTCCCATTTCCCTCAGTATAATTAGGTCATGTTCAATAAACCGTTCATCATCTGAGATTGTTCATCAGCCCTCCTAACAGGACAATATCACCCCCAAAATCAAAGAGGCTTAAACTAAGCATAAATAGTTAAAATAAACACATTTTCCCTTGTAACAGCCGCCTCTGTGAGTCTCTCTTCCACAGTTCCACCTGGATTAATTTAGAATTGCCTTTGGGTTAATGTTTTATGGCAGCCCATGCCGTGCTGAGGTTTGGGGGTGTGACTAAACCAGGCTGGATGATGCACCAGTGTTCCAGCTGCTGCTGAGCACTGCTGGCACCCTGGCAAGGCTTTCCCCAGTCCCCACTCTGTCCCCCAGAAAGCAGGGAGGGGGTGAGCAGGAGGCTGGGAGGGGACAATCGGGGACACCCCATAGCTCCAGCACCACAGGGAGGAGCTTGCCAAGGCAGCTGCTGCTCCAGGCCTGGCTGGTGGGACGTGCTGGGTGACTCTCTTTTTGCCACTGAGGTTTTTCCTCCATCTATTAAAATAGGCTCTATATGTCAAGCCAGGAGTTTTCGTGCTTTTGCTCTCCCTATTCTCTCCACCAGCCAGGACCTATTCATATTACAAGACTTCAGTGCTCAGGTGCCAAAGGCACTGGACATTTAGCACAGATGTTTCTGCATTCAGCTTCCTTCCTCCCTCAGAAATGGTTATCACAATTTATAGAATAAGAGTCACAGGGGCAGAGGGATCCAACTGCTGTTAAATTTCCACCTCGGAACAATTTGTCTTTGTTATTTTAAAAATAATTCTGGAAATGCTTCTATCCCCCCAAAGCAATACAGCTTCAATGCCATGTTATGCAATGACCTATATCTGCACAGAGAACACTTGGCAAATAATAAACTCTACAGAAATGCTACTCTTCCAAAACACTGAAAAAGGTTGGGGGTGCGCAGACTAGCACATATTATGCAGGAATTTTCAAACCAACAGAGAAAATAGATTTCTTGGCTGAATCTGCTCATTTTCAAACAGTCAGGTTGAAAGATGGACAGTTCCAGATGGCACTTGGGTGAAAACATGCAGTCTCATTGACAACGTTTACCAAAGATGTTTTAAAAAAACCACAAACAAATAAAGGCAAAGTTTTACAGCAGCATTGTAAAAATGGTTTCTTAGCTCTTGGAAGTTTAACAGAAACAAGAAGGTAGCACTGCAGATTGTATGGAGCTGCTTTTTTTGCCTTTTTTCTTTTTTTTTTTTCTTTTTGAGGACAGATTTTTCTTTACTTCCTTAGGGAAAAGAAAAAATCTGCATTTACCTGTTAAAAGGCAGAGTGCCTCTGTGGAACAGACCCGTGGAAACCCCAGTGACCATTTATGAATGCTTGGAGAAAATGACAGCTCTGCACATCTCTCATCAAAGATTAGTGTGTTGAATTTGAAATACATTTTGGTTTACTGTAACCACATTTAAAGGTTATGAGCCATATGCAATGGAACTGTGACATTTCAGGAAACATTCGTCTTCGAAGTTCAAAATATTGAAGAACCTTTTTCAATTTTAGCCAGCTCTCCTATGCACACACTACTAGAACAATCACTTTTAACTTTTACCTTTTCAATTTCATTTGGGAAAATATTAAATGACAGCCCCACATTAATATATATCTCTTATGTCAGACAATTCATGGCATTAAATTTGATATCCATGCACCAGCATTTTTTCTCTGTCCATTCCTGTAGCAGAATTTCCTGAATATTATTGTTTCCTTTTTTAAATTTATTTTCTTTTTTTAGGTAATATTGAATAGTTCACATTTCTAGAAGTAGGTTTTAAAACACTGTCTGAAAGAGCCTCTCCATTAGAAGGAACAGAGTATAAAAACTTAGACTGTTAATAGCTGATATTGAGACGCACCCACAATGAAGCCAATATTTTAAAAAATGACTGCTGTCATGCCTAGCTAAAACAAGTTTTAGTTTCATTAAGGTTAAAATTTTACAATAACTACTCAAAAGACAGTTTCAAAAAATTGAATCAATAAAATTATATCTCCTTTGAAACCAAGGAAGAGCTGTGCTACACCACCTGCTAAGGAGATGTTCTCCTCCTCTGCAAGTTTATTTCATAGACACAGGAGCTCTTTGCTGAGAAGGTGCTACAAATATGTGAAAAGGATGATGCATTCTGTTAAATCAGTCTACTCAATTTGCTGCCCCCCTTCAGTCAAATATTGCTCCAACTGTAAGAGGAAGTTGGAGATCAATCTTTCTTTAAATGTTTGTCTCAGGTTAGACTTAAGTTAGCAGAGAAGCAAAACAATGGTACTACCAGCTTCTGGATATTTAACCACTGAAAATGTAACATCAAATTTGCAGAACATAAACTTTTCACTATTATTAAACCTTTTACTTGCATGATTAGCTTGATGTGGTCATAATAATAGTTTCCTAAATGTTTCACTTCATTTTAATTTTCTATTCTGAGCATTAAACCCAAAAACTAATGGCCAGCAATCCCAGTGCATGTTAAGGTTATATCAAACCAGATGTAATCAATTTCCTCTGGTGTCTACTACAGGTTTCCTGAAAGGATGAATGTGCTAATGGTCCTCAAACGCATTTTAAACAAACACAAATGTAAACTGCACTCTGTGTAACGTCATTTAAACCTCAATTTAAAGTGTGTGTTTAAGTGCTTTGGCGAATCCATTCAGCCCTGTGGTACAGGGAAGATTACAGTGTTCAAATCTTAATCTCTCAAAACCAGTTCTAGTAGGACAGAACTCTGATCCTTTCAAGCTGGCAGGAAAGCACTGGAGTAAATGGAATCAAGAGTAAAAATGTTTATCTTTTCCCCAAAACAGAACAAGGAAAGTTTCTACCGGCACTCTTGAGTTACCTTTTTCCACAGAGGTTTGCATTGTGAAACTCTGTGCAGGAAAATATTACCTTATTATGGCACAGCATATAAATGCATACACTTCACAGCATTGTACATCTGGATTTAAAAGCTGAAAAAACAATGAAGAAAACTGTGTACACATAACCTGGGAGAAAGGTGGGGAAGAAGCAAAAATTTTCTGAAAATCAGAATCATAGTCCAGATTTTTAATGTGCTTTACATTTCAGGATTAACCAGTTTGCTACTTCTCAGCCTCTCTCCTGCACTTTGGTTTACTTGCTACAATAAACCACAAGGTATTTTCAAGCCCTCTTCTCAGAGGACTCCTAGACTGCTCTGAGCCCACACACCTGTATTTTCCTTCTGTGAAACCTGGAATGTGCAAAGGAAACCAGATGGGAGATTATTATGCCTTTCCTAGTGGGCTTGGAAACACTTCCTGCTTCATTCTTCAAAAACAAAGAAGTATATAGATATTGTAGCACAAACCTTGAACATTCAGGCCTCTGTGAGATTTTCACATCTGAGCCACACTTTAAAGCCCTGAGTGTGGCACTTTACTCATCCAAAAGGATTGCTTAGCAGCCTAACCCAGCCTCAGCAACTCCCGAGAGTTCCCTTCAGGGAAAGACTTGGCCTAGAACAGTCTACTTTAAAAATCCCCGTGTTGTACAACAACTGCAGTGATTTCTTTTGTGTCCCTCACTGCTAGGAGCTCACCATTTCCTTGCTGAATTGTGCAGTGAGAGATTCCCTCATTCCCTGCAATCAGGGCAACACGGCAGCAGTTCAGCCAGTGAACTACAGCAGCAGCTTCCAGTGCTCACCAGGTTTGTCTTAACGTCACCTCCTCCCACATCATTTGCTGATCCATCCACGGCCACATCAATACTCAACTTGAGCAGATTCTTTTTTCTTTATCCTTTTTCCTCTTTAATTTCTCCAGGCACTGTTTTGTTCCACTGTAAATCAACGTGGTATCAAAATCTGTTTTTTTACAGAGATCTTATGTTGTACATGGGTTAACTGCAATGAAAAGACTCTCTATCTCACAGGATTGTATTGAGTATATAGTATAGAAACATGCACAGCAAATAGCAGAAGTGAGAGGTTTACCACAGCATTTTGTACAATTTAACCAGCAGTTAGTGCACATGTTCTTTTATTCTATCTTTTTCACCAGGAAAACAAGCTGGCAGTTAAGAGAATATAGTCTAGAATTTACACTATCAAAGCAGTTAAATATGACTGGATTTTAGCATATTCAGCAAGTAAGGTAAATGCTACCAGATTCCATTCAGCTTTGAAATGTGGTCTGTAAGTATTCAAACATTCCCAAACACACTGGGAAAAGTACTTGCAGATGTACAACCAGGATGAATACAAAGGGTATCTGTGAACATTTTGAACCCAAAACTGTATTTAATACATAAAATTAATAAATTTTAGAAACACTGCTTGGTTTTGAACCCCCTGAATGCATGAAACACTTTCCTTAAGAGACCAAATTACTTCAAAGCACTTCTGACACCTCGGACATCTGTCCAAATTACAAAAGGCATTGGTAGGCTGTTCTTGTTTTCCCCTGTGGTTTGCCACAAACATCAAGGGCTACTTAGCTGTCTGTAAGTAGGACAACTAGCAAGAATCTAGAGGCCTTGAAAAAGCCTGGAGAAGAATAGCTTCAATAAACATAACATTAAATAACACAGATATTCGAATTACAAACATATGGTCTGAATACTCTTAAGTGGTGTGCCTTTAGGGGAATCATCTGACCATACCTCTCAGCCACTGTGAATTACATCCCCTGGTAGATATTGGTGGAGAAAAAGTTCCCTGGGAACTGGACTCAGTCCAGCTACAGGAATTGCAAAACAATTTTCAAGACACGTGGCTATCCTACAGTTAAACATCATTTCCTTTTTAACTGGTACCTGACAAGGTGCCCTGGTGCCTGATAAGCTGTCCCAAAGCTTCCTTTGACAAGCTACACCTCACATCAGCCTGAACTAGGAAATCATTTCCCCCAAAGCCTTTGCAGTGTGCAGGGCTGTGGAGGTGAAGCCTCCTGGCCCTGCCTGCACCAAGAGCCACCAGCACCCACCAACGTTTGGCCTGAGCCTCCTTTGTCACTAAAAGGCGTAAGTCAAATTTATTCTGGCTCTTGAATGCAAAGCAGACAACAGCTACCGAAGTGAAATCAATAGAACAAAAAATCAGCAAAAAATCATGGAACACAGGATGATCATGGGCTGCTGAACAGATTTCCTTCTGCAGACATCTGTCAGCTGCCTGGGCTGAGGTGCTATTTCAGCAAACATCCTCCCTTCATTGTTTCTGCTATGGAAGAAAAAACTCTTACCCTGGTTCATGGTCTTCTAATTATACTTCTTTTCTTTTTGCTAAACATTAAGCACAAATAAATCTTAAAAACAGATCCTGACCCCCAATACCTGCTCTTCCTGCAATTCATGGGCTGATGTCATTGTATACCACATGCAAATTACCACGTGTAGCTCATGGGAACAAAAGCTCTTCTCTCTGGATGGCTTTCCAATGTGTGGGTTATTTTAAACACGGTTCACTCTGCCTGAAATGCATGACAAGAGTTTAACTTCAAACCCATTCCTTTTGTATGTTGTTCATGAAGCACTTTCTCTAAGCTTACCAGCTCCTTTCAATTCACACCAACACAGCTCAGACTGCGGCTCTCGTACTGGGACCCAAACAATGCAGAACTTCGTTTGTTTGTCTGTAGAATAGAGAAGTTCTGATAATCTACCACAAAAGAGCTGTGCTACAGCCCAGGAGCACAAACTGATCCATGTGTACCTGCAATTGTGTCCTTGCTACACATCAGGTTCAGTGATAGCAGACAGGGAATAAAGAGTGCCTCCTGGATAAATCCTTGAGTGATGCCAATGATGGTTTTGGTGGGCAGCCAAAGTTCAGTGTACAGAATAAACTGTTAGCCCAAATACAGAAAAAAGCAGATAGAAATCATAATATAAAAAAATGTGGTTACACTTGGGAAAAATGTTTGTAATTACTGCTTATTTATGGAAATACATTAAAATTAAAATATTCTATTTAACAGGCACTAATAAAAATTGGTAAAAAGTGGCTTTTGCAAGATTTTAACATTATAGAGGCAGCATAATTAGATTCATCTCAAAAATGTAGTAAGTTGAACTCCAGACAAGTGTGGAATAATGAAAAAAAAAAAAAAAAAAAAAAGATATAACACAAAATCACCTGTAAGAATACATTTTCTCCTTTTCAGAATGCTTTTGCCTTAAGGGAGATAGGTTACGGGTTCTCATGTCTTAAAGATCTGGGCATCAAAAGAAACAGTCTGTCTTAATTCTGTATCTAGTGAATTACAAGAGATGTGCTCCTTGTGGGAGCATTTCAGAATTCCTGCAATCGACTCAGCTGAGGAATGCTGGACATCTAAAAGCCAGAGCTGCAATCTTTCTCTTACAGTACTAACAAAACACCTAAAAGTAAGAGTAGTATTCCAAATCAAAACACCTTTGCAACTACCAAAACAATCAGAAACCACAATTCCTTTTCAGTAAGGCACCAAAATATAAATACAACGGTGCCATGTAAGATCAGTGATCACATTGCAAATCAAAAATTTAATTCTGAAAATAACTTAGAATAGGAAGATCCTTAGTTTGTTCCAAATAATAGCTGGTTACAGATTAACACCAGTAAAAGATCCATTTTTAGGTCCTTAAGACATCAGATCTGATGAACAAAGTCACATAGGTAAAGACAAGAAGGCAGGGAAATTAGGTTATCAGTCTTTCCACAAGTAAAACAATTGAGTGAAACATCATTAGTCATGAACCTGAAGTCCAGTCTGAATTCTGCAATGGCAGTTTATGCTAAACACACATATACGTGTACATTTATATCTACCTTTGTGTATACAGATAACATTTGAATATGACATTAGCCAAAACCAATAGATAAATAATATATAAACTTAACTCTGAGGAAGCTTAGTCAAAATGCAAGGCCCTCATTCTGCCTAGTGAAGAACCCATTTAGCTCTCAGAGTCTGGGTTTACATTAACCCTGTTTGGTAGGGGTAAAGCAGATTTGAAATGAATGTCTCGATGCTATTCCTGCCTCCAGGTGCTGGTTTGGGTGCAGAGCAGTGTTGATGCACATGAACCAGGTTCCTTGCCAGCAGCTCTTATCCACATGCACATCCAATGCCTTCCAAGCCCTGGCAAATACAAATTGGAAGTGCTAATTGATCATAAACACACCAAAGATGTTCAGTGGAAGAGACAAGTCCCATTTTGGGCTGAGGCAGATCTCAGACACGCACACTCTGAGGATGAAGGGGCTTTTGCTGCAGTCTGCTGAGCCCTGCACTGAGGGGATCCACAGGGCAACCTTGAGCCCGAGGGAGCAGAGGGCAGTGCCAGGGAGAGAGGCCCTGCTCAGGGCACTGAGACCTCCTCAGCTTCTGTCTCCTTCCTGCTGCACCTGCTGGTCAAGCACCTGGATAATGCAGTCATGACATGACAAACCTTTATAAACTCAGACAGCTGTGTCCACAAGCAAGAAACTTCTACCAAAGTCTGAAAAGAAACGTTTCTGATAACATATTTGGCCCTGGGCAGGTGCACATCACAGCAAGTAGTGCCATGGAACACTTCCACAGTGTTTTCACCATTTAAACAGTGAACACCACCACACTTCCACCAGGCAGCTTTTTATCCAAATCCCACCTTCTCGAAAGAACAGGGAATGAGGTGACCCTAATGCCTCTACTTCAATTGCCAATTAACTATTTAGAAAAAAAAGACAATGTTAGCAGAAAGCAAATCCAATCTATTTATACTATAATAGTGCTGAATTATGCTGAAAATAAACAGGATATATAAAGATCAAAGACAAACATAAATTAATAACATATGTATACATAATTTTGCTATTTGGCAGAGACAAAAGACCATCTCTTCTAGGAAGATGTTAACATAACCCTAATATGAAGTTTTGTGTAATACCTTTGGGGAAAAAAGTAATTAGAAAAATAATTAGGAAAATACTGTAATGGATTGCTGACAGTATCTATAAGAGTCACTGAGGAGAACTGCAAAAGTATGTACAGCTGAGGACAGGAAGGTAAACAGCTGAAGGGATAACTATTAAACTTGTTTTATCTCCCCTGTCAAGTTCTCCTCCTATATAAACTAGGAAGTTTTTAAACAAAACATCACCAACAACAAAATAAACACAAGCAAGGACATCTAAGTCAAAGAATGTAAGAAAGTGGTCTGGGAAAGGAACATGTTTTCCTAACCTTTGTCAAGTCTCACCTTCCTCTAAAACAAATTGAGAGCTGCCAGGTGCTTACATATTATGATTTTATAAAACAGTAAGCAAATTAAATGAGACTTTTTTACAAGTATATTGATTCATATTAGAACTGGATAAAAAGTAGGATGTGAATTTCAAGACTAAAATGCAGAGTGTGCTTTGCCACATTCCTGTAACCGTGTGCTCCCTGTACAAACTCCACTCCTCACTAAGTGTGCTGCCTGTCAATAAAGACAGCAACTCTTAAAAGTTGTTGACAACTAAATCTGCTTTTTGTCAGAGCTCTAAATTCACCCTTAGGAAAGCAAGCAGGAGTGTGCTAAGCCCAACCATCTCCACATACAGTTTCTCAAATGAGTGTATCTAAATAAACAATTCTAACTGCTCCCAATATTCTAAAAGAAGTGCAATAATTAGGCCCATTATTGGTATACTAACTTTCTACTGTGAGGCACTGAAGTCAGCAAGTTTCCCTTCATTCAATTCCCCAGCAATATTCCCCCGATTTTTTTCCTCAGAATTGTGGTCATATTTTTCCATGCTCTCTCTTGATGGAGGCAGGCCCTTCTTCTCACAGGGAAAATGAAAATTAATTTTAAACAGTGAAGAATTTTTTTAATATGTGAAACTACCAAAAATTCTCACAAAATAAGGAAAGTGTAAGTTTTCTTGTAAGGAAAACACATCTACTGGGGTCCAGGTGAAACAGCTGCACATTGACAACTGGTACATTGTACAGAAAACCAGATGTTCCTATCCTAGCCTGAAAACCAAAAAAGCTGAGAACTTTCAAGTCAAAATTAAACTGCATTTGTGGTTGGCAGCAATGCCATCAGCTGTTTAACTTTTTTGAGGAGTTTCAGAACCACTTTTGGAGGAAAAATCTCCACAAAATAAAAATGCATTATATTTTGTAAATCCCATTCCTTTAAAATTATTCAGGGCATCTGTTTGGGAATGTGTTGTTATACCAAGGGCACATTAAATGGATGCACCAATCCTCCATCACTACCAAAGACAGAATCTGTAGTAAAAGTCAAACTTACCTGTAAGCATCATGTTCAGAGTAGAAAAATGTGGATTATATTGTTTGACTAATACTCCCCCCACCCAAAAAAGCTCTTCCTCTATGAACAGAAGCTGTTTATTAAACTGCCTGTTTTGCTTTGAAGTATATTCTGCTTTCACAGTGCTGTTCTCACAACACTGGAGTTACCTCACCAAATGTAAAGAACATCCTTAGAAACCTTTCCTTTTAAAGTCAGAACTTTCCTGCTCTGACCTGAACATGCAAGTCCCTATTCCCTGCCAATGTCCATTACCGATGCCCCTAAAATTTGCCTCGATTTCCAGCTGCACAAAACAGCTGCTTTCTCACTTTTAGCAGGGCAACAAGAGGCTCCTGTGCTGCCTAAACAGCCCCTTCCCTGTCCCTGCCAGCAGCTGCCCCTCTGCAGACACCCCACAGACACAGAAACCAAGAGTCCTGACAGACCATTCACACCTTGGATCACACCAGAAAGGAGGATGGGAAAAAAGGTTCCTACCTGTCACTTCTGATGATGGTGCATTCTGGAACACCACAACAAACCGGTTCTATGCATATTTTAATGCATCCTAGACTAAGACAATCCTAAAAGACTCAGTCGATCCTAAAAGGCTTACTGATCTGAAAATGAATAGCTGAGATGAGGTTCTTAAAGTATTCTTTATTAATATCATTAAAAGTTGCAGAAACAACTTTCTTGTAATATAAAGGCACAGGGAGACAGTTTTGATAAAATATTCCAAACAAACAGTAACTTACAGTACAAAAGGACAATTTTAATGCACATACAAACCCCAAACATCTCATTCAAAAATATTTCACCATGTTCATCAGTAATAATGGGCAATGACTAAAAATATAAATTGTTATTGTACAATAAATATCTGACAGGTGCAAATGGAACAAGATTTATTGCTCTCCACAATATTTTCCCTGTAGTGTTTTTGTTGTAGTGGGGGTTTTTTGGGGTTTATTTTTCTTTAACTTCCAAGTTCCTTTCACAGGCGGCTTTAGTAACTTGTTTCTGGAAGGACTAAACCCCAAACAAAGTCTAAGAGAACATTCTGACAGTTACAGAACTGTCCCAAATAGTAACCAAAACTGGCAGTGTTTTTTTCTTTCACAACTTTAACAATCACACTCCACTCTCTCTTTGGGAAATGTGGTGGATGTTTAAAAATCAAATGTAGTGGTAAGTCAAGGCTTTTATGGTAGGGTGGTAGTACCTACTCTGAGGGTTAGTCTACTTTCTTCAAATAAGTGGATTTTATGAAGAACAGTAACATGAACCCTCTCCAACAGCTTGTGCCAGAACAAGCACAGCCAAGTGTTCAAATGAGGGGAGAAATTAAAATTAAAAGCTGCACTGGGCATTCTAACTTAAAGAAAAAAGACAAGGGAGTGGGAACAAATTAAAACTACAGAGGCAATGATGGCATAAGAGTGAGAATTTCCAATTCTAAAATATTCCTAATCACAGAATCTTTAAAGTTGGAAAAGATCTTTAAGATCATCAAGTCCAACCAGTAACCCAGCACCAGCACCATGTTCACCATTAAACCTCAAAATGCAGTGACCTAAGAAATCTAAGAGCACTCTGCATGGCTCCCCTCTGAGCTTTGAGAAGGAAGGGCAACTCACTGAGTTTGCCTTTTCCTCACCTGCAGAACCATCTCCATCAGGAGGCAGAGCAGCTCTGCTCTTGGAAGTAGCACACATTACCTTGCTCAGAATTAGGTTTAGCTTGTATAAAATGGTGTTTTATACACACATTTACAAAATATTAGTTTCCTTCATTACTGTTACAAGAAGTAATATGCACACATTTCCTAAGAGTATCTTTGTATGAACAAGATTTCAGGAAAATGAAGCATAGTCATTTTAAAAAAAAAAAAAAAAAAAAAAAAGAAGCAAAACCAAAAACTGAGGAGCAAGCTTTCAAGTGAGTTCTTGTAGCAGTAACTGAGGCTTTTACAAAAACTGTAATTTATGAGAACAACTCCATATTTACACAAACCTCAACAAGTCTATTTCAACTGCACTGGGAATAGTCAAACTTAGTTCAAGGAAAGGTACCTAGAGTGAGTACAGCTTACTGGTAAACCAAAAGATAAATATTCAGAAAACTCCATTCAACACACTTGGGAAGGATGTAAAACAAACTGCTAACTTGCTGGACATTACTGTTCAAATTAGGGTTTTCTCTAGCATAAGTACGCAGAATTTCTTAAGAGAGTAACCAAAGACCAACAAAATGTGATTTTTGAAAATTATTAGCTTCACTACAATATAGCATTTTTTGTTTGCTATATGTTCAAAATCTAATAAAACCATTTTCTTTGGTTTATGCTTAAACTACATCAGACTAGTGATTTTTTATGTTTAGTCAATCTTCTATCCCAAATTTAAATTAATACAGATCTTTTTATTGTAGTGTCTTTCCAATTTTCAAATTATCTGTTAAAATAAGAGCTTGCTCATCCCACAATTTCCTGTTAAACAACCACGTGTATTTACTGGCGTGAAGGGTAAGTTTTGCACAATAGTTATATTAAGTGATATTTCCAATGGCAGAACCACAGAAGACATTAAATGAATTTTAGTTCAAGTGAGATTTGTGTTTATGATGATCTTAAAAAAACAAACCACAATGTCTAAGCATAGTAAAATACAGTGTAAAACCCCCTAAAAATCAGACAGTAAACCTGGGAATCCTGCACTCACAGTAGGAATGTTCTGCACAGCATTAAGATGAAAGCCTGTTCAGTTTGAAACAATGCAGACACCTAGATTTACCTGGATGTAAATGCCACTTCAAGGTGTTCAAACAAACACAAAAATGAGACAATGACATCAGCAAAAAGGCCTCTAAAACAGGCCACCAGTCTAACTTGACTTTCCAAGTAAGAACATCAGTTTCACGAAACTGTGACACTAATGTAATTTTATGTAAAGTACCCTTTGACACACAAGCTGTCAATTAAGCTATCACAGTCTTTTGTGACCTACTCCCTTTTAAACAGTTAGGGAGGACAGTCAATAGTAGCTCAAGTTTTAATTCAGTAAGTACCTTGTTTGTTTGCAAAGGAACATTATACCACCATAAAATTCTATTTTTACAGTATTTAGAAAATTGATAAACTAGGGTTTTTTATTCTCTTTTTAACACACGAGTCCAAAACTTGTGTTTTCTCTATGTCTTTGCAATAGTGTTTCAGCCAGTGTTGCAAGAGTTTCACTGTGCACTACCTCACATTGTTACTGAGCTGTGCAAGGTATTCCCGGAGCTCCTTGGCGGCTTGGAATCGGCCGTATCTCTTCTTTGGGTTGGCACACTCATCCAGCAGGGCCTCCAGGCGCCCGTCTTTGGCAATCTCAGCTGGGGGGTCATGCAGGAGCCCCCCTGAAGTGCCCCGCCACGTGGCATGTCTGGACAAAAGGTTCTGACAAATGGCATAGTAGTTGTGGTCCACAGTGACACGAGCACAAAGAATCTCTTTAGAGAAGGACAGACAAGCTTCTTTATCACAGTCGTCAAACTTGCTTTCGTACCACACGTCCCAGTTCTCAGGTTTATCTGTGAAATATAAGGAGACAAGAAAAGAAGTGAGAGAGGGGAGGAAAGAGCATATGTGTGTCTGAATACAATCAGAAGCTCAATACACAGCAAACTGGTAATATTTAAACTACAAACCAATTTCGTTCAGATAAACTCAGAAATGTTGAAGCCTAAAACTGCATCTGACAGTTTGACACAGCCTTCTGCTGAAATGGTCCTGGCAAAACAGAAAATAAGGGAAAGAAAGAAAGAGGGCAAAATAGATAGCAAAGAGAGGGAAGGAAAAAAAGCACAGTAAACACATGAAATCTACATTCACACATACCCAGAGGAAAAAATGTAGCATGAAGAAGTACAAGTGAACAATCCAGAGCCAAAGCTGAGAGAAAAACAAACAAGCAACATGATTTATTTTAGCAACATAGATTTGGTTTCTCCAGTTGCCCTGGAAACTGCTGCTGGCAAGTGGTCTACCAAAGACTAAATCAACATTGCAAAGTAATTGCTATAAACTTCTGAAACTTTATCTTCTGTCTTACTTTTGACATGGCAGTAACCAGAACGAATATAAAAAAGCAGACGCATTATGTATAATCTTTGAATAAAGTAAAATTCAACAAAGCAAATGGCATTTATGTACATATATAAACCCTCCTCCTTGTCACAGCTTTAACTTAAAACCCAATTTATGTAAAATACCTCATGCAGTAATAATACTTCAAAGATTACTAAGTGTGAGCTCTCCTGAGTTTTTACTACTTTTTGACAGAAAACTTTCATCTTAAGTTTCCAGACTACTGCCAGCTTTGAGAAGAGGTCCTTGTCATGGAGAGTCCCACAGTTTTGCAGATCTCTCTTAGCAGTGTGAGGTACAAAGAAAAATTAATCTGTGCTTGGCTTGGCTCGTCTCTGAGCTGACTATTGGTCTTCCCAGTCCCAGCACACTGAGAGTCAATTTAGGAAAAGAAGAGTACTGAAGGATGACAGCTACAACTATAAAAACATGATGTAAGATCTGTAGAATTAACAGCAAATTCAATGTGGGAAAAAAAAGCCAGCAAAGAAGAATGGGAAAAAAGGGCTTCAACAAACTCAATTAGGTATTCCTGTGAAGAGCAACTGGACAGAAGGTACAGATTGAAATATCTAAACAGGCAGATTGATCACTCTGGACAGAGATTGTCTAATGGAACTTTCCAAAAGATCCATGAAATCAGTATTAAACATCAACCACAACACAAGTTCATACAAAGACTAAGAACTTTCCCATGTCCTCATTTGTTTTCTGTGTTCTTGACTGTTAGATCACAAATCACACCAAAATGCTGGTTGGGACAACAGATGTGACACTTCCAGCATTCAGGCTCTCCCAAGGAGCTACTCACTCCTATTCCACAAACATACCAACATTTTCAGAGCTCATCTTGACATCTTTCTGCCTCAGCAATTCAGACATGCTCCAAAACTGAAAGCCTTCAGTAATATTCTCTTAAGAGGGAAGGAAAGGAATGGAAAGGGAAGAACTCTAAAGTAAATGTACTTGATATCCAGTACACTATATTATATCGGTAGGCTCATACAATTTTAATCTAAGCTGCTTGAGAACATACAATAAATCTAATAAAAAATCCCAACCAAACAACCCCAAAACACACTTCCTTGTAGAAAAGTGTGTAGATAGAAAAACACAGTCTAAAAGTTAATTCTGCAGCACAACACATGAAGCCTATTTGCAAAGCTTAAAAAAATCCATTACACCCAAAGCAAACTGGAATCATTTGGCCTGTTGCCATGAACTTCTGCAGAATCCAGGGTTTCAATGTCTCCAGCCCTTAGGTCTGTAAGTTTTCCTTGTAAGCTCAGAAAGAATATAAACCAATGTGATGCCACTTTGTCAAACACCTCTCCTGCTGCCACTGCTTTGAGATTTCACAATTGACAGAAAGAAAATTAATTTGGAAATAGCAATAGAACTACCCATTCTTTCAATTCCATTATTACAGAGAACCAGCCCAAACCAAAGCCAGGCAATGGGACTAAGGCAGGCACTACCACTGTTTGTGATTCACAGAAAGCAGAATTCCAAAACTTCCATTGTTACGTAGGTGCCTATAAAAGGCTAAATGAACCTCTCTGTCTTAGTTAAGGTAGACAGGACAGCCAGGCTGCTTATCTATCAGTCCATCCATCTGTCCAAACACACCCAATGCCCACACCCTCTCTTCTCACCCCCACCTCTTCCTTTATGCAGCTTTACAGGACTTAAAGTGTCCAGGTATGCTCACCACTTCAGGAAATCGACAAATTGACCAAGCTAATTGGTAGTCTAATTGCAGCAGAAAGCTAGTAAGTTTGTTAATTAGTAGTCTTGTTGTAAAGCCAACGAAGTATGTGTTTAGTGACCATGCATACTTCAAATATTGCAGAGAAAGAAGGGAGACACACAGGATGAGGGGAGCAAAAGAAGACACTCACTCTGTCTGATCAACCTTTTGTCTGCTACCAGAACATTTTCTGCATCTACAATGATAACTTTCCCATCTCTTGGTCCCACTGCAAAGTTGTCGAAGCTGACATCAAGGAGGTAGAGTGCAAATTCAAAGTCATTATTTGTCAGCTGCTCAGCTATTTCCATTAACTGCCAGGCCAGATCCACTCGTTTCTCCCACGGTGCATTGAAGTAACTCCACAGCTCTTCTCCCACGTAGTTGACAGCCACCATTCTTCCACATGCTCCCAAGTACTTTGCGAATGGCCAACCCTCATCAGATGGAAAACTCTGCATATAAAAAAAAATTAAATTTTAATTAATACAAAACAGGTTGGGTTTTAAAAGGCTTTTCAATGAAACTTAGAAGATAAAACTGCAAATACCCATCAACACCATAATCCATATATTTCTAAGTTTTGAAGGGAAAGGAAAAACTATCCAAAATGTATTTATGGGAGTAAGAGGCCTTGCTGGACTAGCACAGAGGAAAAGCTGGATGACCTGAAACAATACATAACCCATATCTAGCTTTCCATATACACACATACACACTCACATATATTCATACACATAATTCCACCAACAATCTTTTTCTCTTGGTGTTTTAGTACACGTCTGTTGTAGTTATGCAAGTATTTTTCCCATCAAAATATTTTTGCATTTGATCTTTTAATTAAAATCAGCTCTTTTAATAACCTAAAGAAAAAAACTCTACAAAGTGGCACCTCCTTCTCTCCACCACCACCCCCTTCCATTTTCCAGTTGATGGGATTCCTTTGAGGTTTTTTAATTTTCTAGTATACCTTAACAGTCTATTTCTTGATTCATTGATACATATATACTGTGTATTTATTACACACAGCCACATAACATTTTTATCAACAGTAAAACCTACCTCCAACATACCTTTCTTGGAAGTTAGCATAAGAGACTGAATAGAAATGACACACGACAAGCAATTACAAAACAAGCCACAGCACACCAGCATAGTTTGTCTAATTCAGTTGTGCTGAATGTGCCCTAGGACTTCAATATGAACAGACAAGCACTTAAAAGGTACCCTCCCAGCTACACAGGAATGCTGAACAGGAATGCAACAGGAAGAAAATATAAAAGCACTAATTTAAGAAACCCTAAATTTATGGAAGTTAGCACTCTAAGAATATGATGTACACCAGTTTTAACTACTAGGAGATACCACCATGTGCCCATGCTCCTTCCCCCTGTTCTACCTTGCTATCATGCCACCAGACACCACTCATGATCGATTCTGTAGCAATGATGTAGCTAAGGTTTTACCAGCTGGGGTGAACAGCATAGTGGGTTTCAGGATGAATGGAAGCTTTATACCTTCTGGAATCCATGATGCAGAAAACATTTCTTGTTAATTGGGGAAAGAGACTGGAAGGAAACTCATCAGGTAGAACAGGTCTGAACTACAAGACCATGCTGGGAAGAGGTGCTTAACATAATAAACCTTGTCTATATAGCACATGTGAAGAAACTAAAATCATAATTAACATACATAACTGACAACAGTTGCCATTTTCATGGCAAAAGCCGTGACGCTGCTCTCTAAGGTGGTAAAGCATAGAAGACAATTTCTGGGTAAGTAACCATGTTTACCATTGCAAAGAACCACCTTTCTTGGCTGGGCAAGAGGACACCAGAGCCATATTAATAAAAAAATAGGTTCAGGGCTCTTGACACGTCTGCATGTCCGAACTTCAACTCTATTTTTAATCACGTGATAGATTCACATAAGCAGAATAGGCTGTGATAAATCCTGAGGATAATACAGAACTAATCTGACAGGTTTAAGACCAGTATGGTATTTTCAAGCTGTGATACCACATAACTCAGCAGAACTAAATCTCTCTCACTAACTAAATCTACCATGCAATAGGGAAGACATTATCCAGCCTCCAGGCTTATTTACCTGCAGGATTCAGGGCAATTAATGAATGCAGTAAGTACAGCCAAATATCCACCAGTTCAGGTCAAGTCAAGTGTCACATTCCACAGTTAAGAGGGCTTTGGGGTTTTTGGTCATTTGTTTTGTGGTTAACAAAATAACCTTCCAACAACTGAGGTATGTGCTAATTCGGTGTTCCTTATTTATTCTAAGCAGACTATATAATAAAAACATGGCTGTGGCATCAATAAATGTCACCCAAGGGATAGTTCATGTGCATTTATCGTGACTGTATTCAGTCCTGGACCAAAACAAAACAAGAAGCAAATGGCTGCTGTCTATCAAATGTAATTATTTTATCTACATCATACAAATTCCTCTTTAAATTGGAAAAAAGTTACCCAATTATATTTCCTGATAAACACACACTCAACTAATTTCACCAACTGTGCACAACATTTTCATATTGCTGCATTTTATCAGCACTCAGTTCAATGATGCTTGAATGTTTTTCTTTAAATATTACTTTGACCACCCCACTCCTTTTCTTTTCCACAGTTCTCATTTTCTGTGTTCTAACCCTGCCCTGCTTATGACTTTGCCTCCCTTTTCAAACACAAATTCAATCACAAACAGTTGAACCTGGCAAAGGATGTGCTACCATTGGAAGCAAAGGTGTGCCTCCCTCCCAACCCACCAAGCACACTCGTTTCAATGCCCTGCACATCACCAGCAAAGCAAGGTTGGCACTTGCTGGGCTGGTGCTCCCTTGGATCAGAGCTTCATCCACATCTCATCACCACCTCATGCTAGGGTGTACAGCTGAGAGGAAGAGAGAAGGCCTCAACAGCTGGGTTCAGAAGGGGGAAGGAGCTAAGAGGACTTTTCCTTTCCAACAGCAGCAGGGATTTATGTAAGGGATTAAACTGATTTTTGAAGCACAGCGTTAGTCACTGATCTTCCAAACACATCTATTATGCTTCCTGCACTGTGTACACTGAATTTCATTTCAGACAAGAAATTCTAGGAGCAGCTTGGTTTATTCAGAAGTGCACACCTTCACGTTACCAGCAGAATTTCTGCATGCCATGCTGTAACAGATATATTTATAATGCTGTGGCAATAAGAACATCTTTTGACAACAGGAGTGCGGGGAATCCTGCCAACATCTGCACATGTACAAACAACATCTCTGCTCTGGCTCCCTTCCAAGTGGCATGTAACAGCCACATCTACACTCCATTACCCAAGTCAGTAGCTGAAAAAGGGGATAAAAATATGTACAAGTGCCTCATTCAGCAGTTTTTATATTCACTTGGTGAATTTGACAAGAATATTAATTGAAGTGCACATCTCTTGTCTTTGCAAGCAAGCAGTGTGTAACTTCTTGTATTATTCCATTTTGGAAGCTGTTTTCTAAGAGGAAACTGCAGCTAACTTAATAGAAGGACTTTTTGGTTCATGCATTAAAATTTTGAAAGCCAGCAAGAAATGAAAACAAATTTGTATGATTAATACACATTTTCCATTAACAAGTTGCATTTAGAAACAAAAAGCTTCTTAAAGCACTGTCAAAAATCTGATTTCTGGGGAATAATGCATAACTTTATTTTAGTTCTCAAATTATTAGTAGTCTGCATATTTAAGTAGATAATTTTTTACTTGAATATGCTATTTGCAGACTTAAAAATGTACATTTGACAATCAAGATAAAAGCTAAGCTCTTATTCAAAATCTGAAACAGCTGTTTGACAAAATCTGATTCCAATGCACCCACTCACATTTTATCTATGAACATGCACATAAATGCCATGGAAAGCATAGACAAACTTTTTGAAGTGTTTTAAAATAAAGTAATACATATGAAAAACCACAAACAGGTGGTTTAGTAAGTTTCCCCTCATTAACACTATCTTTCTGCATTCAGCAAAATATGTATAATCTTGTAGCGGGAAGATGGAAAACAGTAAAGATACCAAAAACTTCTGCTACCTCCATTCCCAGTGACACACCCCCAAAACACATTTTGCTTGCTCTAATTGTGTAGCTCCAAGACAACCTCTCTAAGCAAGGCTTAAAAACCTAAACAAACCCTGTCAAGGGGACAATGGACATGCTGCTCCTGAAAGAATAATACTGCATTTACGCCTTTAAAAAATATGTTGTAGTCTTAGAATAAATATTAAGAATTAACAGAATGAATTTATCACTTCACTGAAGCACAAAACACACTATCAGTGCATTTGTCTTCCTCACTTCCATCTGTCTAAACTTGAGAAGATACACAAATGTGCCAGTGCTTTTTGTTCAGAGCTGTGAATTAGATCAGGCAGTGAAGACTCACCAGCTTGAAGCTGATAAGGCCTATTGTATTCTGCAATAACACAAATCCCCTTTGAATTAAACACTTACAAGAATATTAGTTTATCATAATGAAGCATATAATTCAACCTTATGATTAAGACCAAAAAGCCAGACCAGTTTAAGTAACAACTGACATTTTTGTTCCACTGTACCACTAAAAACCATGCTTTTCATTTTCAAAACAATTCCAGAAGATGCTCTGTATGTCACCTCCAATGTCTGCATAAAGTGAGTTCCAGCTCGGAAAAAACACTCCAGACAAAACCTGCCCAAACAAGAGCTGCATCTTCTATGTCATGAAATTTTAAGAAACACACACAGAGTGGGATTTCTCTCTGTAGGACCCTGAGGAAGTTCATGGCAAAATGACCCTCTCCCTGATGCCTTCACTAAATCCTCCTGCAGAACTGCATCTGCCCAGGCACAAATGTGCATGGCAAGGACAATTCAAATAACGTGCTCTTCCTCAAAAGGAAAATTAGTTCTCTCTCAGAGTATTGCTGATTCTGCAGTGTAAACAAAAGTAGCACTTGTGTTAGTCACCAAGGCAAAAAAGTAAAGTTCTGGAACCATAAAGAGTTGGAGAGCAGATTTTACAACGATGCTCTTTGGATCAGAGTTCTAAAGCACAGTGTAAACGCAGATGCCTCCTTTTGTCAGGAACTGATCTGCACTCTGGAAGATATGTATTCAAACGGTTTTCCAAATGCTGGTGAGTACAATGAAAACCATGTAATTCTCAACTCTATGCCACACCATTTGACATTTACCTAGAACTCCCACAGAAGTTATACATACATAGCCTCCACACACAGCGTGACCAGAGGATTTCATTGAGTACTCCAAATACTGTTGTTCCCATTGAAACCATGTTTCTTTTATTCATCTGACTTTTGTTCAAGTTTGACTACACTTCAACCAGTTACTACACACAATTCATGCCAACAAGAGGTACATACCAGACTTAATTGACACACTGTAGGACAAAAATACACAAAACTCTAAATAATCAATTGTTAAGTTGAACGCTTTGGCTGTGGAAGTTGTATTTCACAGTGTCAGCAGAGATATGCCTCTGCTCCCAATAAATTAATGAACAATGATTATACTCAAGAACCACAGCAAAGCAAATTTAATGTCATTATTGGTTGTCACCTGTTCAAATTAGTTTGTAGATCATAAAAGTTTGTGCAGATTAAATTTGCAACAGATGAAAATAATCACTGTGTATTTACTTCTCATCAGTAATGAGCCTGGTATACATCACTATAAAGGAGCCCTAGCAGAGACAGCCTTATTTTTAAAGTTATTTTGCAAAATTGGAGACTAAATCAAAGCTTCAATTACTTAATTCAGGGACGTAAAACAACTCCCCCTATACACCTGACATACCAGAACAACATTGGTATCACAAGGTTTCTAATGTGGGGTAACAAACATTTTTCTGCTACTGAAAACTGCAAGAGTGAGAATTTCTCAGGAGAATTTCTATTTAAGTCTGTATAGTGACTTCCCAGCAGCCTTTAAATTCATCAACCATTCATCATAATATACACCTCACAATAACTTCAAGGATTTCTAGACTATTTTAAAATATCCCTTATAATTTACCCTACATGTTTTCATTGTAGGGAGCTTTCACTAGAAAGGATGAAAATGGTTTTGATAACTTAAGGAACATAATTAAATACGACAGTTAACATGACAAGTACGAGCCAGTTCTGGTCTAATATGTACAGTCATATGTCACTGCAAAAAATGATTCTTCAGTTTTCAATACAACTGCATCAGTGAAACATTCTTGTAACATGAGGCCACTCAATTTTAATTCAACAAAGAACAATTTTTCATTCCTTTTAAAAAGGTTCACAATGGAAATTCAGTCTATTCAAATCCTCGTATCTGTATGAGCCATGACTTAAATAACACAAGTCCACTCAAGAACATGTCAGGTAGTGCAGAGACAACCACCTTAAATGCACTGCTTGGTTTATGGCATCAGAATTACAGATCAGAAAATACCAAATTCAGTAATGAAGAAAGTTTAAACTGTACCAAGTATTAGAACTGACTTGCCATTCTACATTCTACCAATGCATTTATAATAGAACTACAGAAAATAACTTATGATTAGAAGAGTGTGCATGAAAAAACAGAAAAGAGGAATTTGCCCATTTACTTCTTATGTATGGATCAGCAAAAAGATTCTGTGGAACATTTGGCTAAATTGCTGCTTTGAGTGAATTCTGTACAAGAAATTGTTTCAAATTGATCAGTTAAAGTTTTAATATATGTTTACCAGATGCCAGCTATTGCTCTTCCCATAACAAAACCAAACAGAAAGCCCAATGATGACATGTAGAGAAACCAGAAGAATTTTAGGTTATGTGGCAACAGACTGTTCATGCAGGGTAATTATACTCGGAATAGAGATACAGCTGTTGGGTTTGTTTTGTTTTGCTTTTTCCCCACAAGGAACAAGAATGATCACAAGTTGTGAGAAAAATAAAGTCATTAAGCTTAAGCATTTAGAAAGCTAAAACCATATCTGAGGGAGGGGCAATGATTTACAGTCTATTAAAAATGCAGAAATACTGCTACTTGGCACATAGAGACTGGCATTTCTCTTAGAGTCAGAGAAATAAAAGTCCTTGAGACTTGTAATTTACATACCAGACACAAATGTTCACCATCATTCTTTGAAGAATGTTCATTTAAACAGGTTGTTAAAAGCTACAGCTCGAGACAAAGTTGCATTAATGAACTCTGGATTTAATTGACAGATATCTTTTGTAGTTTGAAAAAAGTCTTTACAACGTACAAGCATTTTATTTTAATAGCAAAGTACGAGTGCAAATTTCAAGTTTGCTTTGCGTGCAGGTCTAATTTTTTCCACAGTAGCTGGTATGGGGCTGTGTTTTGAATTTGTGCTGGAAATGGCACTGATAATTCAGGGATGTTTCAGTCCTTGCTGAGCAAGAATTTCTGCTCCAGCCAGGGGAAAGGGGGTGCACAAGAAGCTGGGAGGGGACACAGCCAGGACAGTTGATCCAAGGGATATTCCACTCCATATGGCATCCTCATCAGCATGTGAAGGCTGGGGAAGGAGAAGAAAAGAGAGGGGACACACATCCAGAGTGACAGCATTTGTCTTCCCAAGTCAAGGGATGGCTGAGCACCTCTCTGCCCATGGGAACTGCTGAATGAATCCCTTGTTTAGCTTTGCGTTCCTTACTAAACTGTCTTGGTCTCAAACCCACCAGTTTTCTCACTTCTACTCTCCCAATTTTCTCCCCCATCCTAGTGTGAGGGGAGGGAGCTGTGTGGGACTGAGTTCCCAGCCAGGGTTAAAACACGACACAGAAAACAAACACACTGACATTTTCATATGGCACTTTGCAATACTGGAAACCAACACCACAGCCAACACAAAGGCAAGACTGAGGGCTGCAAAACCATCTCAAGATGCACTTTTGCCACAACAATTCATAAATCCTGTATTTCAGTTTTGCCAGGACAGACGTGAGCTGTCTTTTCAGGTAAGCATAAGATCTTAGGAGAAATAAACCACTTTATTGAAAAACAGCTTTCTTATCAAGAAACAAGTTCTTATTTTAGCAGTCTTGAGTCACCTTGTACTTCCCCTAACTTCGAGAACAAGGAATTCTCTGCTTTACTCTGTATTTGGGGCATTGTTTTTGTGTTCAAGTACAAACCTTAAAACTCTGCCATGGGCAAAATGTGCCAGACACTGCGTGGTTGCACACCACGGCTCACAGCACGGCGGCTGCAGTGGCACCACAGCAGCAGCTCAGAACTGTTATCAAAAACTGTCAGGAGGCTGCCACGGTGCCTCCTCAGAGGAAATCTGGAGGCTGACAGGGATCAGTGCAGGAGCTCTATGAAAAATGAGGTATCACACATTTCGGTTCTATTAACAGTAAGTTTATGTTCCAACACGCAAGTGAAGATCAAAATTAACCAAGTTACTTGATAAAGTTGAATAACATCCACTATTTAAGCAGCTATCACTGTTGAAAATATTTCAAGAACTTTCTCGACTGCATCTATTTTACAAGACAAACTAGAAGCTGGGTGGTTTACAGAAAGTAACAGGACAAGGATAAACTGCTTATGTCCACAGTGGTTCTATGCATTCTGCAAAGAGTGAACAGTCACACTGCACTCAGTCTGTAATCCAAGTTATTTTTTAAATTTTTCTATTTCTTCCTAAGGCAACTTCAGCCAACCTATCTTTGCAAATGTTTGATGCACACCATCATCATATTCAGTTAGACACACAATTCCATGCATAGATCCTATCCTCCAGGTGATTCTCATTTAAAACACTGTTTATCACTGAATGAGTCAAAACAGCAGCAAGTTTTCTTGTTGCTTTTGTCCAAACAAGCTGTTCATGCCTATATGAAATACTGGCTTAGATGTAGCATTTTGATTACAAATCTGACCTTATTTTACTAAAAAGTATTCATCATTATTGCAGAAAACAACTCTCAGAAGGAGAGATGAAAAACCCCAAACCTACCAGAAGTTAAATCTTTAGCATGTAAATTCTTTCATTCAAATGTGAACTCAGATGAAAATTGTGGGAGGATTTAATTAGTGAGTAGTTTAGCAAGATTCTACAGACAAAAAAAATTAGTATTTTAATACCCAAAAAAATAAGTAAACTGTACTTGAACAATACTGCAGCTGTCATTCCATTTGCTTAACAAGTAAAAATAGCAAAAGGGGCTGAGTTCTTCCCTAAAGTACACCTACACAATAAATAAATGTGAACAAAGAAAGTTAATAAGAAAGTTATAAAAAATACAAATACTGAGTTAGGATTACAATATGCAATCTATACTAAACTGTGCAGTGTTATACTTTTGATACAAATCCCTGAACAGTAATATGATGCTCTGGGTTAAAGCCCTACCTGAAAAATTCCCACAGGAGAAGTTGTGGATCACTTGTGACGATGCAGTTCACAAGCAACGCCACTTCAGGAATAATCCATACTCCGCACAGGCTTCAAGCTAAAATCCCAGCCTCTGATTAAAAGCCTCATAATCCACAAATTGATGGCTCTTGTAGACAACTACAGTGAATTCTTTATTATAAATGAAAGATCAAGCTTATTAAATTGCCTATTTACATTTGGCTATAACACAGTTAAGCAACACAGAACCTGAATGAACTGTACACCAAGAGTTTAGACATTATCTCCACTTCTAAACCAAAACTGTTAGGAATAACAGTGCTCAGTCACTGTGGTGTTCCATGAAAGGCTCAAGGCAAAAACAAGCAATGTTTTTCTTTGTGCCCTCTGGCGACAGACAGCACGATTTAAATGCATCAATTTATTGATTGATTTATTTTTAATTAAAATCTGATTCTTCACACAACATCATGCAGGTTTTTCCTGGAAGCAGCTGATTTTTAAAACAAGCCTACAAGTTTCATTCCCATAGCACTATCTGCCTTCATCACTACTGCAGAAACTTACCATGAAATGTTTCACATGTGTTATGTACAAACACAAACGACCTTCTCAGTAGTCGTTTATCAATTCCACAATGTAACCACCTCTCAGAGTGTCTGGAATGTTGCTGTTGCAAGAGCTGCAGAACACAATTACCCATTCCGTACATGTTTCTCAGCTGGAGACTGAGCCTAGAGTACTACGAAATGGGAAGAGTTCATACAGATCCATGTACTTTTCGTATTTCATTCCTAACTGAGGGAAGGTCTTCAAACCTCAAGTACCCAATACTAAACTTAATTAACACTCGTCTGGAAAACCACTAGGAATGAGTAAGCATACAAAGCTGGCCTGAAGCTCCCCAGAAACATTGTCCAAGATATGCCTAAACATCAAAATTTACAAGACTGTATGAAGCACTTTTGATCTGTTAAAAGGTGACAGACGTGCTTTACCTCGATCTGAACCACTAAAGGCTGTCACACTTCCCACCAATTTGACCTGCTCTGCTCTCAGATGCACCTTTGCTAAGATAAATGTCGAGCAGAGTGCTTAAGTCCACCCAAGATTTTCTTCTCCTCAACAGATTTGCTTAAGAATCACAGGACTCATCTACAGTTCATCAAGAAGCTGAGAGGAATCAAGGCTCCTAATCAACCCACTGCCCACCATTTATGATCCAGCCCATTAGAGCAAATGCTGCAAGTGTGCCATACCCTTTGGCTGTAAAGAATACACGGTCCCCATGAATTATGAAGAAACAGCTGTGCTTTGGCCATCGAGGTCTATGCTTACTGTGTTGGAACCACTGTTCAAAATCAAGTAAGTTGCATGAAACACAGCCAAAACAAATCACTTCTCAAAGAATTTCCGAATGTACTCAGCAGAGCAAAGCAGTTTTGATTTTCTTACTTAAGTGGAATTTCCTTTCTCGCTGTGCTCAGGAGCAACTTCATAGCAAAATGGAAGAGACTTACAGTACCCTCAAAGCTGCTGAGAAGCAAACTGGAAACACACTTTGAAAACAAAACTGAAGAGATGCACATGGAGAGACTGAAGGGCAGAAGGCATACTACCCAAAAAATTATTTGTAATTAAGTTCATAAATTGATTTTCCAGAAATTAGTCAGTAGGTAAACTTTCTGTAGGGTAAAGCCTACAGCACTGCTTTGTGAGCATTTCTTGGCCTCTCACTAGAGAAACAGCAGATGTTAATAGTAATCATGAGGTGATGTTTTCAAAACATATTTGCAAATATAATTTCAATCATACACTGGATAAAGGCAAGGACAGTTCAGTAGTTAGACAAAACTGTTCTGATTCCAAACCTACATACTAAAGGCACACTCGGGAGTTCCCTTGATAATGCTAGAAGTCAAAATGCAAAGCTTCCCATCTAAATAGATATGGAATAGAAACAACTGAGTGGCGCCACAGAATAGAAGTTTCCTACGCATTTTTCACCAAACAATTTACGTAACATATTAAAGCACAAATTTCAGGTGTGTGTACATAACCCGTCCCCCTCATTAAAGGCTACAAAACATGTAACCGCTGAAAAGGGAGCACTGTTCATTTATTTGTCAGTCTGTTTTCAGGCTACAAATACCTCTCTCTAAGTTTTACCAGCAGTAACAATATTTAGTTCACATTAAGAACAGGACATAGCACGAGTCAGTATCTGACAAGACAAGCACAACACATCGCAGCACAGTCTCTCCGCAATCCCTCTTGAACTAGACCCTAAGAAATGAATCACGGGCACCCATAGCTGCCTGAGAATATCTGAATTGTGGAACACGCAGACACCGAACCGTGAGAAAGGCACAAGTCAGCAGAGAGCACCAGCCTCCAGCACTGACCCGCACGCTCCTGCGGGACCGTCGCTGCCCTTCCCCTTCGGTACCCGACAGCACAGCGGGATGGGGAGGGAGTTAAAACCCTGAGGAGGACGGCAAATCGGGAAAACACGCTGTCTTGGAGGGAGGAAGGAAGGAGGAGAGCTGATCAGGCTGAGTGAGCTTAAAGAAACGCCTCCTGCCCAGAGGCAGGGACCAAAGACCCTGTGCTCAGCCCGCCCCGCCGGTACCTCTGGCAGGAGAGTCAGGGCACAGAGCCAGCGGCGGCCCCCGCGATCCCCCGGGGTTTGGGACCAGCTGCCCAGGAGCCCTCGGCCTCGCCCGCAGACACGGCGAGGGGCAGGAAGGGCCATTCCGGCGAGGGTCCCGCCGGGACGGGCGGCGCCGGGAGCGCCCACCCGGGCACTGCCGGCCGCGCTTACCTGCAGCACCAGCGGCTCGGGGTTGAAGGCGAGGGTGATGAGGAGCTGCATGCGCTCCGAGTCCTTCAGGTTGCGCAGCAGGAAGCTGCCCGAGTCCTTGGTCTCGGCGTAGCGGCGCACCAGGCGGTCGAGCAGGCGCTGCGAGGGGCAGTGCACCAGGTCGGACCAGCCCTCCACAGCGCCGGGGGTGAGCAGCCGCACGTCGCCGTTCAGGCTGGCGAACTCGGTGGCGGGCAGCGCCTGCAGCAGGTCGCAGCGGCCCCTGCCGGTGGCGCGGCGGCAGATCTTGGTGTCGATGTCGGCGAGCTCCTGCGCCGAGCCCAGGCGCTTCAACACGACGCGGCGGGAGCCCTCGCGGGGCTCCCCGTACCGCGCGAAGTACACGTTCTTCACGTTGAAGAAGTCCAGCAGGCGCAGGCGGCCCCAGCTCTCCAGCCGCAGCTGCCCGTTGAGGAACTTGCGGCACCAGCTGGTGCCCCAGCAGGCCGGGCACTTATTGAGCTGCAGGAAGCGCCGCTCCGACAGCTCGTTGCGCTGCAGCGAGGCCAGCAGCGAGTGCGTGTTCAGCACCAGCGCCGCCGCCAGGCTGCCCAGCACCGCCAGCTTCACGTAGCGGTACAGCCGCCCCAACTTCAGCGACACCAGCCGCAGCATCGTCCCGGGCCGCGCCGGGCCCCCCGCCCTCCGCCGCGCTCGCTGCCCGCCCCGGCCGCGCCGCGGCTCCGGCTCCAATAAACTCCCCGCCTCGCCGCCCGCCCGATAAAAGGCGGCCAAGTTACTGAGGGGCCGGCGGGGAGGGGGAGGGCAGGGGAGGGGGGGCGGCGCCTGCAGCGCGCGGGCCCAGGCGGACCCGCCCCCGGGGAGGGGCTCGGGCCCCGCCGCCGCCGCTGCCGCCGCTCCCGCCGCCGCCGAGCCCCCCCCGCCCCAGGGGGCTCCGCCCCCTCCCACCGCTGGACACGCCCCCGGGGCGGAGCCTCGCGCGAGCGCCGCCCGCCGCCTGCGGTTGGCTGCGCGTGACGCGGCGCGGTCGCGTGCGGCCCCGCCCCCTCCCCGCCCCATTTCGGAGCCGGGGGGCGGGGCCGCCACGCGCGCGGGGGGCGGAGCGCGGGCCCTTCCCGCCCCTCAGCGCCCGGCCCCGCCGGGTCTGGGGCCGCCGTGGGAGGGGCGCGGCCGCCGTGATGCTTATGGCTGGCTGTGTGTGTGCGTGTGTCCTTGTGTCCGTGTCTGTCCGCCGTGCCCGCCTCCGCCCCGCCCGGGCCAGCAGCGCCCGCCCGCTGCCGGCGGAAACCGCCCTGCCCGAGGCCGGCCCGGGACGGCCGTGCTGCCCCAGCAGTGTCCGCCACCCCCGTGTCCTCACAGCGCAGCGGGCACGCGCTGGCCGCCCTCACGGGTCCCGCCGGGTCCCGGCCGTGCCGCCGCTTCCCAGCCTGGCTCGCAGGGGCCACAGAACGGGTTTTCCGTTTCCCAGTGCTGGCAAGGGCCGGTTCGTGTGTCTCGTTCTATCGTTGGAGCACTACACGTGATCCTCTGAAACGCATTCGCCCCGTCCCCGCTCCGGGGGAAGAACCGTCCGGTCACCGTGCTGAGCAATGTACCGTGCTGTGAGGCTGCCGCCACAGCGTCCCTGTGAGTGGTGTCCCCGGCGCCGCCTCCGGCTAAGAATCATTCTATAAAACACAACAGAGTAACACAGGTTAAGAAAGCGGGTGAGCGTCTTAATCTCGTCTGACACTATGCTCTCACAAGTTAAAGACAGCCTGCGTATTCTGAGATATAACTCACTTTATTACCTGTTCATTCCCAAAAGGGCAGTAGGGATATGGGCGTTGGGAAAGAAGTGTAGCAGACTGCATAATTTCCAGTTATTTCATATGCATTATAGAAAAATTTAGGTGCTTTGTATCTAGAATACTGGACGTACGTTTGTCTTTTTATATTAGCATGTACTGATATCCCTGTGTACTGTGTTTTGACATTTATATATCTACTCTAAAGTATTTCTCATACTGAGATTTTGTCACTGACCATATCTGATTCAACATGCCTTGTTAAATGCTGCTGGTAGGGTCAAATCATTCCATCCGCAAATTATCTACAAACCAGTTGGTTTATTACAAAATAAGTATGTACATACATATATATCATCTCCCTTAACTCAAGTCTTCATTAGGGGATGCACTGCTTGATGCCATATTTCAAATAATCATAATTGGTCCTGAAAGATGAACTTTTTTTCTGCATGGAAACTCCAAACTCACTAGCGAAACATGTTTCATCTTTACATGTTGGTAGTGAATTTTCTCATCTAACAGTATCTAGTCTGTATGTTATTAAATCACTAACAAATCCAAATATAAACAAATATACTGAATTAATGTTTATTTTCTGCATTGCTTATTTCTCAAGCTTTCTCATTTGCTCATTTATAGGGAAACAGCTTGATCCTTCTGAACATGATCAGAATATTTTAATCTTTACTAGATGAAAACATTTTAAAGTACAAAGAATCATTTAAATAGCTTAATACGCTCTTTTGACAATAATGTAGTGTTCTTAAAGCATTTGACATTGCAAATTCATAAACAAAGAAATCTGTTTCTAAACAGATCAGAAAACTTGTTCTGTAGCTATTTCTGGTTTCACTGGCATTCACTGGAGACTCTGGGGGTTGTTTGTGAGGGATAAGGGAAGGTGGAGGCTGCCTCTTCATATGTGTCTGTAACTTGGTTTCACAGATTTATGAATTTTGGGTAAAGAAAAAAGGAGACTGAAGGGAAAATGCAACCATTTGGAAAACTAAAACGTGTAAAAAAAGATTGAGGGAGAGTTGGAAAGAAAAAGTTAAGGAAGAAGACCAACTGAGTAAAAAATGGTTAATTCTGAAGAATGACAGATATATCTTGTAGCTTTTAAAAAGCCTGATTTGTGAATGATCCATTTCAGAGTGCAGGGGAATGCAAAAGAAACTAGATAATGCATTATAATGCATGCATTTCCCGTCTGTCTAGAGTTGCCACCTTCTGACTAGCCTTCAAAATCAACTGCCGTAGTTTTCCTGTGAAGACTTCATTATATATGACAGAGTAATTCATCAAAGCTTGCAGTGACTGGGATGCAAACGCAGACCAGCAGTGGAGAGCCTGTGCAGGGCATTCTCTGATGTGCAGCAGGTTCTCACAAAGGGCACAGCACAGGGGCTCAGCTTGCTGTGTGCTAAGAAGGGCCATTCCAGCAATTACCTGTTATTGCTGCCTCCATCCAGGGATTTTTAAATCTCCCATAACAATGCTGTGTTGGGATTATGCACAGACCTTTCATACAAGTGGATATAATGTATTCCCACTGTTTCAGAGACATTGAGAGGCCTCACGGTGATCACAGGCTCTACAGCTGCAGAGAAGTCCTACACAACGTTAAATTATCTAGTATATTGATTTGAAAGAAGACTTGAGTAGAGCCAGGCTTCCATAATGAAAAAGCAAACAACCACCTAGAATTTAAACAGTTTAGAATGAAAAGATAATCCAGCAGCTCTATTGAAAGATCTGATAACAGATTCTCCCTTTCTAGGGCACTTCACTCTGAGTTCTTTTTTCAAACTACAGAATAAGCAGCTGTTCAAAATGGCAGCTTCTTAAAATCCTTGCAGATACTGCAAAATAGTTTGGAGTATCTTTTTTTTCTTAGTTATCTAAACACTCATCCCAGACTCCACCAAATCACCTTGCCACTTTCAAAATAGGGATCTTTGTCACTTTAGCCAGGCAGGTCTGAAAGATATGCTTGGAAGAACAATTCTAAATTCTGCACCATTTTAACCCAGAGTTTACATATTTATGTTCACATGCATGAGACTGACTGCATAGTTCAGGACTGACGCGTAGTTCAGAAGCCTGTGTCCCAGCAAAGGCTACAGTGGGTATGCCTGATTTTTCTGAATATTTTACCTTCTTATGTTTGGGGGACAGCCACAGGTTGGGACAAACATTCAGTATCCTCAGACATCTTTCAGATTTGATCCTTGAGCAGAAAATAGAGCATATCTGAAGGAATCTGGATATATGGATGAACTGTGTAGAGGATCTGTCCAGTCAACCATCCATCACACTCAGAGAGACACTGTTTGCAGTTGTCTGAGGATGTGTAGCACGACTTGTGTTCTGTGCTCTACCTTCTGCAGATTGAAAATCTGTTTTGTTGTTTTGTGCCACTTACTGATGGCAAAATGAAACTAGTATTGTGCTTCTGGAAATATAACACCAAAAGGTGGATAAGGTTAGTCTGCTAATCTTACTAGTGGAAGGGAGTGTCCTTCTTTAACCAATAAAAAATTGCAGTAAATTGGAGTTTTAATTGTCTACATACAATACTATTTCTTGCTGCAAGCAAAAATTTTAAAAAAGCAACAAGATGACAATTTTTATAAATAATCATAAAATTTTTAATTGTGTTGAATTTTATGCATATAACATACCATATTTGGAGCAGTGTAACACAGAAATACTGGCTCTGTAGAATTTTTGCCTTTAGTAATCTGGCATTTTTCCTCAATTTCTTCTTCATTTTAATTGCTGCCTGACTATTACAGGCTTTGAGCGGCTGAACAACGTTACAGATTATTGTGCTGAATCAACATCCTAGCAAATGTGCTTTATCATCATGAATCGGACATTGCCTGGTTATTGCACTGAAATTGAAGATCAAAAGCTGCTTTCAAGTTCTCCTTCCTCTTTCCTCACATCTTCAAGTACAGATTAAGGATGGTCTTTGTCCTTTAAAGTCAACATCTATTTTTATCCTGATTTTGTGCAGTATGTTCTTTATATTGGTGTAAGAATAGGCTGACAGTGCTTATGTCCTTGTACGAAGTCTAATTGTTTTGTTTCTGATGGAAATTTTGAGATTCTCAATGAAATAATTTGTTTCCATCTTTGAACTTTACACAATAGTTTTACCATAAACACATAAAATCTTTACTTTCAGTGGAGAATTTTGCTGCTTTTATGTGTAACTTTTTTTTGTTCAATTAGCTCTATGTGTATTATGTAGGATCTGACATCTCTTTACGTAGAAGTATCATTGCTTAACATGGATTTTCAGGTTTGTCTGCTGGAAGGGTTTAGGTTGGGTTACTTCTTTCCTCCTGTATACCACTCTGTGATCAAACTTTTATATTATACTAATCAGTCTTTTCATGGCATGGAAATTGTGGGCTTGTGAACTTTATTATTTTGTATAAGTATGAACCTGGTAAGACTGCAACAAATTTAATGTATCATTGTTTGGATATTGACTTGGACTTCTATGGAGTTGCCCTGTGTCTGAAGTAACTGATTCAAATAATAATTTACTTCATCATGTTCTTGCAGTGGGGACTGTCCCTCTGTTAATGAAGTTATTTTATTGCAAACATCTAAAATCCATAATACAGAAAACCACATGAATGCTATCAGCAACTTTGCATTCTTGTTTACTAAAGGCACTGTTATTATAAATGAATTTGAAAATGTCTATGGGAATGCATTGCTATGGTAACTGGGATCCACAACAGCAGCTGCTTGCTCTTCATTGCTGTTGCATATATACATTAAAGCTGACAATGCCTCTTCATTCACTTTTAACATGTGTAGCCTGAAAAAAAGACATCAGCATTTCAAAAGCTGCACATCTGATGTCAAATGCAGCCAATCTGTGAGTCAGGTTTATTTTGTTTTTTGGTTTCAGTCTTAGAGTTCTTGAAAACTAGATAAAACCTTAGCTTTAATATGATTTTGTGCCATGAGAAGTTACTCTTCCATACGGTTTTGTCAAATTCAAAACATTAGAAGATTTTTCAGTAATTAAGTTTCAGAAAATGCCTTTGTCATCCATACTTATTGATAGTTATAGCAATTATAGTCAAAAGTTATGAAGACTTTTTTGTCCCTTGCCAGTCTTTCTGGGAGGAATCTGTAACTGGGGCTTCTGTTCCATTTTTAATGTGCCATGCTCTAAGAACTAAAATCCAGTCAGTTGTCCTCCAGCTCTGTGCTGTATTCTGGTTTTCATTTCAGAGATGTCTTTGGATCTAAACTGTGCCATACTGCTGTGCCATGGAGACACTTCCTAAACAGTATGTCCTTTGGTCCAGTAGGCACAGGAAATATGAAGTGTGTTCCTCATGTCAGTAAGAGTAAAATAATCACATTCATCTTCTTAAGAATCTTATCAAAGAAGTATTTTATGTTATCCCTTCCTTAAAGATGAGGGAAATAGAACAGAGAGATTACAAGTCAGATTGAAATCTCTAGTATTACTTGTAGGAGAATATTATGTGGCATTGAAAAGGGTCAAAAGAATTAAAATCCAAACTTACAGTTTGTTGTGCTGATCCTGTTAGAAAATCAAACCATAAACTAGGACTGGAAAAGAGTCAGAGAAGAGCTGAAGGTTGACCACAAATACAACTTCCTCACTAGAAGCCGTTAAGTAAACTAGGACTGTTTGGTTTGAGAGAAAGATACAATAGACGGATATGATAAAGTACAAGATGGTAAGAGTGATGGAAAGGCTGGGTATGTCTCAGTTCTTCAGCTTTTCTACCACCAGAACTACAAGAATGAATTAACCCTGCCCCCCAAATTAAGCTCGTAGGATCCTGTTTCAGAGCAGTGAGTGCTGCACTGGGTGACAGAGCTGTGGAACTCCAGACCAAAGGGCATTGCAGATGGCCAGGGTTCTAAGAAAGGACAATTCACAAAAGAGCACATTGGGGCTAACCAAGTACATGGAAACTGACTTTGGAAGTCCCTGAGCTGGAAAGGATGGCTTGGGTGCAAAAAGTCTGCAGCAATATTAGGCAACAGTAAATGTACACCCTAATCCATTTCCTGGATACACTTAATGTCAGGCTACTGCTCTACAGTAGCCTTTGGCCCCAGTAGCTTGTCCCTAAGGCATCGCCTTTCAAAGGAGAAAACAGCTATAAGATATTTAGTATCACTGTATTTGGTTTTCACACATGAAACAATTGCAAATATTTGAACATTGTTGGCAGATCAACTGCTTGACAGTAGGTCCATTATTATTCTATTTATAAAACATTGTATCTTCAAATGCTTCAACTTCAGTGTAAACTGAAGGGCTTAAACACTTGCTTTCATGTACACTTATTGGTACATTTTTTAAAACCTAATTGAAAGTTTGCTGCCACTGGGATGAATCTTCTAAAGGATGTAGAAGTTCTCTTAACTGCATTTTGATAACTTCCAGGAGTAGGGAACATAATGTGAAATCACGGAGCTCATTAAATTTAAGTCATACTGGAAGAAACAAAGAAACAGTTGGTGGTTCTGAAAGTACTTACCCCAGTAATGAAACACAGAACTTGGCTTAGAAATAGCTGCCTCAAAGGACACTACTTTTTTAATAGCTGAGTTTTTTTCTGTTCTTTTATGATTATCATTTAAGGTACATTTCTACCACCCCTGCAGTCCACACCCACCACGCCCCTGCTAGCAAAACCTTGCCACATAAACCCAATACAGAAATCGTTGAGAAAATTAAATATTTGAATATGCTATACTTCCTAAACAATCTGAAAGCTTCACCTAGAAGATAAGTAATTACCTAAAGTAAAAGAGAAATTAAATAGATTTTACTGTGGTACAAAGTATGTGCTAGAACTGTTTATAACAGCTAAGGAGAATAATAATAATGAGAAATATAAAACTAAATTTTAAACTACAATAATAGGAGTTAAGTTTTTGTAAGGGGGGGTTAAATACAAAGAATAAAAACAGAACACACTACATGGCAATAAATATGTTTAACAATTATTATTTGATGTAGAAAAGATAGAACACGGGTAGAAATTGATAGATAAATTCAAGCTTTAGCATAGGGCTGCCAATATAACTGTGTCTTTAAGAAGAGCTTCTGAAAACACTGCAAACTATTGTAAATAATTATAGTCAAGGGACTGCACCATTTTAAGAATATTTGCTTAGGAAGCAAAGATCTGAAATTAGCTTCTAATTAGAAAATGTTGCAGTCAAGATCAGATTTCCAAAGTAAAGGATTAAACTCTGAAAGTGTTACCAAGATCCACTAATGGCCTACACGGCCCTCCTTATTAAGGCTGCTTTTTTACCTGTGAGGACTCTTCCCAAGTTGCTTTCTCCTGTGTAGTTATAACTGAAGTCACAGACATCTCAGCTGTCAGCACTGGAGCTCTGGAAGCACCAGTCCTAATTCCTTACGGATTCAAGTGGCAATGAGAAATGAACCATTCATTTTAAACACAATTATATCTGCTAAGGAAGACCACCAAGGAAGTTTGTGTTAGAGCAACAAACAGCAGAGGGTTTTTGAAAAGGCATGGAAGGCTGAGTCACTGGAAACAGCACTGCTAAAAGGGAATTGAGGTATTTCTGCTTTAATGCTGTGTTGGATAAAGCTTTAATTTCTATGGAGTGAAGAAAATCCACAGAAGGTGAAATGAAGCTTTTGCATCCTGCAATAGTGGATAAAACCAAACTGGTTTTGTTGCTCTTGAATTAAAGAGAACACATAGAGGCGCAACCTAGAGAATAATAAACCACACCAGGATACACAGATTTTAAAAAATTGTGAAAGCCATTCTTTCAAAGAAAAATATGACCACATAAGAAATTAGCCCACCTCTTCCCCCAAAAATACAATTAAAAAAAAAAAAGTAATTTTTTTCCTTAACTGTTAAAAATGTTACTTAATTCAAAATCAGCATTATTACTATATAGAAGTTATGAGAAGTTCTACATTAGTTTAGTCTAGGTAAAAATCTTTCCAAAGTGTTTGTCTAATAAAAGAGAAATTTATCTCCAGCAAGGAAATAATTCTCTAGAACAATTTTGCCTTGGCTTATGCAGGCAGATTTTTCTTTCTTCTTAGTCAAGCAACCACTGAGGATTCTTAAAAACTCAATAAAACAACCAAAGCATATTGGAAGGAGAATTCTCTTTCTATGTTGCAGGCTGGTTTACAAGTTTGGAAAAAAAATTTTTGCTGAGAGGTGGAATCCACTGTGTCAGTCAGCACCTACTGCAGCCAGTGCCTGTTGGATCAGAGCTGACACCAGCTCAGTTCATTCCCATCTACCTGTAAAGCCCACAGAGCCATTCCACTGCTTACCAAGGGCTCATAACAAGTTGATAACGAGCCTAGAAGGGTTGGGGTCTCATGGAATCAGCTGAAAGCAATCCACGCTGGGCATACATTCATCAGGGAAATGAACTACATGATCTTCTGACTGCCTTTGCATTCTAAATTAATCTGTGATTCTGTTTTTTTTTCCAATTCACACTTGCAGAGCAAACTGTTGGTCAGTTAAGCAATAGATTTAGCTTAATCAAGGGGTAACTTTCTTAAATTTAATTGTATGCGGTACATAAGGCATCAAACTGTATGATTTCTTGTCCTTTCTGGTCTAGGAAACTATGAAGCTTATGAAAACCTTACTTTATATGTTACAATAATAGATACACCGGAAGGAGAAAAATGTATTTGATATATACAGTCATCTGCTTAACACTTTACTGAGGCTTTGCTGAGAAATAAATAACAAATTGCTGTCAAGTTGGCGTAATTTGAAAGCCAGTTCTAGCTAGGTTTTGCTTCAGCCAACAGTTTCACATATGGAAAAACATACAGTGCTTACCCAGCTTTGCAGATGGACATGGTAACAAGGCCTACATGTTTGCAGACCTTGTAATAAGGGTGACTAGAATAGAGAGATATGGTTACTCATGCCTCAGGATTTCCTGAAAGTTGGTTATGTCCACACAAGTGGCTTTAGGTAGATCACAACCACGGCAAGTTCAGCTCAAAGGTTGGTACCTACTGGCTACCTGTTACATCACAAGGTGCTTTGGGTCTTCAGACTGAAGTGGGTTATCCAGGGAAGTTTGCAGATGAATTACAAAGTAGCCCAATTTTGTGTCTGAAGTTTGACTTCAAGATCACAATATGAAAATGAAACAATTTCTAGCATGCACTCATGAAAATGAGTAGAGCTGTACTTTGTAATTTGCAGTCCAAAGAAACTTACTTTTAGGGATCTGAGGTCATAGGATTGAGCAGCAGTATTATAGAGTGCTATTTTATTGAAATGACGTCTTTCAAGTTCACAAATCATTCACATTTCAGAGCAAGTTTTGCAGCAGTCCTTATCGACCACCGATACATCTCGTACAAGGGAGAGAAGAAAAAAGGAAATGGCCTCACCAAGGAAAAACTTCAATAGTTTCATCCTCTGATTGTGAAAATTCCTACAGAGAAAAGGTCAGTTAAATTATATACTTTCTGTACTTTATTCCAGCTGACAATCTGCTGGTTATAATGCAAGAACACAAGGGCTCAAATAGATTTTTCTTCCATGGTGTGCCATCTGGCACAGAGCAGCCTCACAAATGCTGCTTCCCTGCTCTGCTTCTGCAGATCCAGTGATGGCATAATTGTAAGCCCTGTCAGTTTTCAGCAGCAAAGTCAGCGTAATGCAATCTATCTGTAGGTATCAAAGTCACTCATGCCAGATGCAAGTGCTTCACAGCCCAAACTTAAAGATGTAATTATATTTCCGTGCAGAAAAAAACTCCAACATTGGAAGTACATTTGAGAGTGCAGGAGGATTAAAACAAGTAGGGGATTATATCTGGGACTGGTTGGGATACTGGTGCTTAACAGAATATTGCATTAGGAAGCAGATGAGTTATTTCACTGTTATGGTGCCAAATTGTGATCGTGTTTTCCTCTGATACAAGAGAGATGAGGATCTGCTTTTAATAAGTGAAGCAGTAGCAGAATGAACCATCATACAGTCGCTGCTGAAGTGTTCCCAGGCAGCACTGTCAATACCTCTGCTACTGAGGCAAGGATGCATGTCCTTGTACCTTGGATTTCAGAGCATTCCGAATGATGCTCCAATGTGTGGCAGTGCTGGGATGCTGCACAGATGGTGACTGGCATGAAATTACTCTTTCATTTGTGACTCAACTCAGAATCCAACCTTGAGTCTCCAGCAGGGACGGGATAGAAAACTAACTCACTGCAACAGCTTTTTGTTTCTTTCAGTGAAATTTTTCAAGTGTCTGTCTCTATGCTGCCGTTGCTTCCTAAACATTAATGCTACAAGGAAAAAAACACTGTGGAGTTTATAGTAAAAGCATCATGTATGAAGACATGCTAAACATCGAGGTCTGCTGTTCTGAAAAACACCTTTTAATACAAAGATTCCATCCTAGTTTTTCCCCACACTTATTTATGTATGGCACTGACTGGTGTTGATTTCATCTTCCTCAGTACATTGTTCAGTATTCAAGTGAACAGAAGGCTTTCCTTCAACCCATTTATAATACAATGTTGTTCAGTCGAGTTAATATACATCTCACACTTAGAGGTACACAAAGAAACTCTGTATGCTCACATTTGACAACCATAATTTTGTACTCCTACAGGCAAGGTTCCAGCTTTCTGCGATTCTGACTTTTAGAAATGCCATTCTCCCAAGGAAACCTCTGTGCACTCTGGAAGTAAGTTAAAAATGGAGGCTTCTGGATTACACTCCATAGTTAAGTGATTAGAGAGCAAACACATCTTAGATTACTGTAAATGGGACTGACACAGAGGGCAGTTGGAAGGAAAGTCTTCTGTACAGCTATTGGCAGCATTTCCTCAATAGCATATCAAGATAAAGGGTTGGGCATGGTGACATCAAAATATTAAGCCCCTCTACAGCTGGACGTGTTACTTTGGATAAATGTTGAATTATGTGGCAATTCTTCAGCTACACTTCTGAGCACTTGGACTGTAACTGCTCAGCAATCCCGAAATCATTTGCAAACAGAAGTAAATTATATCTCACAATAAGACATAAATGATAACTACCCTATGGAAAATACATGGCAAAGTCAGGCAAGGAATTCAGATGTCTCAGGTCTCTCATATCTGGACTTAAGAAGAAGTTGACTTCATTCATTTTAAATTTATTATTAGCAATTTTCACTCTGAATTTGTCCTACCAAAAAGATTAATTTCTAAAAAAGAAGTGCCCTAGCTTCCAAAATAGTCATTCTGGTTCAAAGAAAAAACAAAACCACTCAGTTATTGAGAAGTGGTGTCCTAACACCTCTGCACTTTTGGTACAGTTTTTCTCTTGGTTTATAGGATCCATATTTTGAATGATGCTGCCTGCTTCCAATTCCATCTCAACACTAGTCTCAGTATTGAGGGCTCAGAGTTTTTCCTTGATTCTACATATTAGCTGAATTTGCCTGTCCTTCCTGTATGAGTATGCTTACAAGACAATGTGACTGTCCCATAGGAAATGGTTTCTCTTTCTTCATGAAAAAGAGATAGGACCAATTCCCACTTTCTTTGCAGAGGTACTGCCATGAGCTGTAACAGTTGTCCAATGTCTCAAGAAGAACAAGATGGAAAAATATATGGGGATTTGTTGTGAAGAATAGTTTAATTCCAAAAGTGATTTTACATTTTCCTTCAAGATTTCTTAATCACTGACTGGTTTTTATTGTTTTTTGTTTGGCTGGGGTTTTGTAAGAAAATCACATCATGTGGAAAGGAGTAGGAGGAAAAAACCCTATTTATAAAGCCCCAAGTTTTTACTATTATTTAAGAAATAAATATCTTTCTCCTCACTAAGTCATACTGTACTGACTTCTATTTGCTTTGCAATGGAAGCTCAGAAAGCAACTTTTGCTTACAGAAATGCATGCTGGAAACAAAATCCATTATTTACAGTACTTTTGAAAATGTTATCTCACTTCCACGATGTTTGGACTATTTAAAGTAATTTTACTGCTTCCTTAGGACAAAGAACATACTCTAAACATAGTAGGTGGTATTTTAAAAAAAAAGGGCAGCCTAAAATGGCTAAATTCGTATGTAAAAATATCAAATAGGGTTTATTTTTATAATCAATTCAGGTAGACTGACAGAACACAAGTAACAAGTAGTAATTGTTTGTTTTCATGGCAATATCACCTTTATGAACTGCAAAACAAATATGTCTGCTTTAGATTTAGATTGCATAGAAAGAAAAAGCCGAGCTGAAAACAACAATAATTTATGGCCGAGCAGATGGCAAATCAAGCTAACGCTAGATTTCATTCCTGAGCAAAAGTTCTGTTTCAAAGACATTGTTTATCTGGCTAGCTATTCTTATGGTCCCTTCCCATCCACTGCAAATGAGTGATAAATTTGAGAATTTTCTCAGGGGGTTCTTGCAATATCAAAAGTTGTACTATTTTCCTTTACAAAATTCTAATTTTAATATAAATTCCAAAAGTGTTAAGGAAGGACATATAAATTTGCCAATTCCCATTCAGTATCCAAATATTCCTCTATTTGTCTACCATGACTGCAATTCAGTTTAAAATCACATCTTAACCTACCTTTTAAAATGCTGTATATCTGTTAAAATATTACGTGAAAAGTTACATGATACACTTTCTTTTAAAAAAAGCAATATAGTAAGAGGTATTTCTCAGCACACAATATTTCATTTTGGGGATATGCTGAATGACGTTTTAATAACCTGAAAAAATGAATTAAAACATTTTTGCTAAGGTTTTTGTAAAAAGTCTGCCTCTTATATGAGATGTGAATCATTAAATTCTGTGGAATTGTTTTCTATGGGGGATTCAGGAAGAGATTTTGAAATCTGAATTTTCATTGGGAAAATACAACCCATTGTATTATCAGAATACCAACATGCTGTTTTCTTCTACTATTTTAAGACATGAAAAATACCTATTGTTATACAACATCATGATATCCACATTCCAAATGTTATTTTTAATATTATATTTTTAAATTCATCATTGCTAGAGAGAGGAACAGCTCCCAAAGCCAGATAATAATATTTTCAGTTTTACTTCTTTTAAAACCCCTAAAATTAAATCAGCATGCAAGATGTAAATGGAACTCAAGGAATTGCCTTCTTTCAGAGGCAGTAAGTGACCATTTGCTCAGCCATGTTGAAATGGATCTTTCAACAAAAGGCTATATTCAAAACCAGAGAACAGATAAACATAATAGCCTGTGTTTTGCTGGCAGAGTCTCCCAGAGTCACAAAGAGAACCTTTAAGCCTGCACAGGAATGTGGCAAACATGTTTTATGATGTAATATATCCCATTTAACACCCCAGAAGCACCCTGCGTTTTTTTCATGGGGGATATTGTGAAACATATGAAGAACTACATTCAAAGGCTATTTCTCTATACATTTAGAAGGTGGGAAGATCTGAACAACAAGAGGAATGCTCAATCTTTATGACTGTTAGGCCTTCACATCCACTAAAAAGCAACTGGTCAGTAAGTTCCAATTTCTCCTCTTTTCTAAGACCAGTTCAGTTGATTCCTCTTTGAAGTGACAGAATATGTGGATGCACGAAAGTTCTGGGGTTTGCTGCTACCAAAACAAAGTTTAAAAATACTGCTGTGAGACATCGATCCCTTATTTATGGCTGTTCCCATTTTAGAGGACCAACAGGGTTGTGTCAAAACAAAGAAATGCCTAAATGGACTTTGATCAGCAGATGAAATTGATCACCAGAGAAGAGCAGAATTCATAAGAAAGGATTTTTTTTTCATGATTCTTCTTAGAAGTCTTCCACAGGTTATCTTTGGAAAGCAGAAGAAAGAGAAATAAAAATGACTACTGCAGCAAGAAGAAATGCCAAGTTTTGAGGAAATTACATGAAGGGAAAGGAGAGATGAGTCTGGATTCCTTCTGTATCTTGGTCTGGATACAAAACAATGCTACGGAGCAGAAAGCACACCAAAAGCATGGGAGTACACCTAGAGTCCTGGTGTTCTGCGTGGGTCTGACAGTACCCAGGGAATGACTCTTGTAGAAATGTATACACAAAATGTGCTCATACAAGGTGTCACTTGAGCCGTTCATCTGTAATGGCAATGTTTCTCCATGTCTTACTTTTCCCTTAAAAGTTCATTCTTCTACTCTGTTCATTCTGGCCTAGCTCTTCCTAAAGAGATTAATGGCACTTATTTCAGGTACTTTTCTTTCATCTTAAAAGATGCTTAAAATGAGCAGATTTTCATGCAAAATAGGCACAGTAGAAGTCTGTAAGAGGACTTCTTGGGTTTTTAATTTTGTGGCAGCTGTTAGAAGTGGGCCTGTCAGAGTTGTTATTCTGGGCATGCTGAAAATCAGACATTTTGTGATCTTGGCTGTAAATTAACCCTTATAGAGGGGATCAAAGGGAAGAACTGTTCTGACAGAAACTCATAGGAAATTTCCCCATAACTTCACAGAAACAGTGGCTAAAGAGGAGAACAATAATCAGTTCCTAAAAAGGCTGCCAGTTGAAAGCACAAATGACTACAACAGTCATAATAAGTGATAATTTGGGTATAACATAATAAAACAAACATTTGTGGATGGACACATCAAATACAGTGCTTTCCAACCTCAACTTCTACTTGAATTGGATTCTTGTGACTTTGAAAGTATCTCCAGGATACCTTAAATAGAACAGAAATAGCTCAAAGACAAAGTTGACTTTAAGACATTCTTCGGAGGTCATTCCCATAGTGTCAAAAAAAATTCAGGGAGACTGCCAAGAAATAACGTCCTTAGGAAGAACAGCATTGTATCTACCTTTTCAGTAGGGATGCCTCCTCTGTGAAGTGATCGTATCTCCTTGAAAATGTTTACTTTCTTGTCACTATTTCCACAAAGCAACAAAAGGAAAACATTTCTCCTGGAAGAAAAACAAATGGTCCGAGTATCTTAAAGATTACGTTTTTGTTTTACAATTCCTCTATTTAAAAGAATACACATAGTCCCCACAAGGACTATGATATGTTTGATCTGAGAATTGGCTATTTAGTCACAGAATTTCTATGACATTCAAAAGAAAAAGATTATCATTTAAGTCAGACTTCACTGAAATACAGTCACAGACATCAAAGCTTTGTTCCCAGGTTCAGCTGTTACTGACTGAATGAAGCCATACCCTGTTGGCCACAGTGCTGAAAGTGGATTCCTTTTGTTATTTATGGACAGAGGAGTTTAGGATCAAACTGTGGTCTCGCTCAAGTTAATGGCAAAACTCCCACTGACTTAAATTAGAACAGAATTTGGCTCACAGTCTCATTACTGAGCATAACAATTAAAAGAAGCTTTTACAAGCTGTATTGCTGTGTAAAAGGGCATGAACCATGTAGCAGATTTCATTGAACCCACAGCCAACAGTCATTGCTATAGCAACTGAGGTTCTAACAAAGGTAGTCACTGTCTCTGTAATCATCAGGTGTCTCTATAGCAACCAGAGTTTCCAGAGAACAAGAGAAAAATATTTGAAAACTGTCAGTTGGAAGAAAGGAGGTTTGTGAATAAGGAGGTTGGAAGCAAGAGCAACGTAAGGGTAAAACATGGCTTGGAGTAAAGAGAAATTATTGTCCCAAACATACACAGAGAATGGCAAAGGAAGAGAGAGCACAGGTCAAGGGCTCAACTGCAGAGGAGAGCGGGCTTTCCCTCGGGTAAGGAAAGCAATGTGACACTCCATAGAGATATTCCCAGATCTGAATTAGGTCTGTTTCAGACATAATTCTCTTGAAGAAAAATGGGTTACTACAAAAGAGTGCAGGGCCAAACTTTGTCTGCAATAGGAGTGACAGTCTCCACCAGGATTTTCAAAAGCACCTGTCCGCACTTCTTGTGCTCACGTTCCTTTACAAACATAGCCCTGTTTCTTTTCAAAATGGAAGAACACAATCTGTTCTCCTGAAACACTGCTGTGGATAGCACAGTACAATTATATAGAAATGATGATAAACTGTCCTTAATGTTACTTATTTACAAGTTTTTAAACAGTGTTGAAATGAAAAAAGGAACAGCTGCTGTTTGGGTACTGACAGGGATGAAAACAGCATTGTTAATTATAGGTCTATTTCTGTAAAATACTCAGAGCTTTTAGGCTCTGAGGTAGGAAGCAGGGTTATCTGCACATAAGAAAGGCCAGCATATGTAACCATAAACCCACAAAAATAACTTAGTCATATTGGCAGAACCTATAAAATAATAACTTCGGACTAATCTGATTCCTACTGATCTAATGGAAATAAGAATTGGGGCAAGATGTTTAATTTAATTAGGAATTATCCAAAATGTTCATGTTCACCAACTAAAAATAATTCAGTTGGATCAGCATGCTTCCTCTGAAATTAAAGTCACAAAAGTAATTATGTATTCCAAATGGGATCCAATCCATTATACTGATGCACTACAATGCTTTGTTTAAATAAACCAAAACCTATCTTTAACCTGAAAAATTGATAAAAGACCCCGTAGTGCTAGAGTCAGATTTCCATTTCACGTGTAACGAGAGCCCTCTAGTGGGATGTGCTTTCAGATTCGGTTCATGGAAAAGAGCAGCCCTTGTCATGCACGGCAGTTAAATCGGGGATTTGTTCCCGCATTCCTTACTAGCATTTTGTTACAGCACAATACAATGTAATAGAATTTGCATCTGAAACAGAAGTCACACAATGAACCTGAGTAAAACAAAAAGCACTGTACCAAAATACTTTTTCAGGCAGCGTTTGGAGTTTTTTGGGGGTATTTTTGGAGTTTAGTGGGGGTTTTATGGTTTTGTTGGGGTTTTTTTTTAAGCCTTCAATGGCAGTGACAGTCAGGATGTTTGCTGCTGTGGTGTGGCAGCCCTGAATTCAGCTGTTTGTCTGTAGTTGCTGTTTACTCAACACAATTGAACCAGTGGTATCACCATCGATACGGAAGCATGGGGTATTAATATCAACAGCTCAGGAGAGATTGATCTCAATGACAGCTGCTTCAAAAAACAGAGACCTGCCAACATGCAGAAAGTCAAGCAAACATGGGAGAAGGCTGGTGTGTATGAAGGAGGAACGCCTGGCTGAGCTCCAATGGGAAAAGGAAGTAGAGAAACGGAAGCAGAAACAGGTGACCTGGGGGAATATAGAGACATTGCCTGAGCATGCAGAGAAACTGCATGGAAAACGCTGAAAGAGTTGGGACTCAGTAGGGATATAAGGAAAAGGGCAACAAAAGTGGCTCCTGCACGTGTAGACCTGGGCTCAGTGGGGCAGAGAAGCCAGTGATAAAGGACATGGAAAAGAAAAAGGAATTCAATGACCTTTTTGCTTCAGTTTTTAGTACACACTTTCCAGCTTGTAGCATAGCCTGTGAGACTGATGCATTGCCTGTTTTTATGGGAATCTAAACTTAAACCAGTGGATATTCACAAGTCCACAGTTCTAAGAGCTGAACATGAGTCAGCTCCCCAAAGTAGTCTACCACCAGGAAACCGTAATTTAGAAAGTTTTAACTTAAAACTGTAAAGATAAAAGCCATCTATCTTGTTTTTCAGTTTATTAAAATATAAAAAAATATCACTGAGCAGCAGTTCAAGCTGAAAATGAACATTAAACCCACAGAAGTAAACTTGGAAATACTTCATAATCCTGACATTCAATTGTGTGGGTTAATTTAAATTGCATGAACAGGTAATATCACTTTTCCACAATTTTGTAAAAATTCATTTAGTTCTTAACCTGTCGGCTGAAACTGTCTAAACTGGAACAGATTAACTGTCCTGTAACAATTCATAGAACCAAAGTGCTTTCTCTCCTTCAGAGCTTTTATTTCTTCAGACATGCTGGCATTTCTGTCTTCTCAGTGAGAAGAGCACACATGAGCATTTCAGCTCTGTCTAAACTTGATCTCTGAAGGAAGAGTCCAGCATGATGAGCTGGTTGTTACATCACAGGGAGCATTGAATTTATTCTATTTGGTCTAAAGGGACAAAAGACTTTCCTGTATTGGTACAATGCCTCTAGACAGTGACATATGAGCAGAAGTATCACAAGTCTTGGGAGATTAAAAGTTCCACTCAATTCAATGTATATTCATCATAATTAGTACTGTATTTCAATAAGTCAGTAAAATAGGCTCTCAACCAAGTAATGAAAAAAAAAACCAAAACAGACTTTACCATCTGGACAGAAAGCTGTATTTCAGTAAGCAGAAATTATTTTAAAGCTATTTTTCAGCTAAGTGTAATAGCTGTAACATAAAAGATACATAGATTATGTGGATTTATTTCTGTCTCTAGAGGCTCTGTGACCCATGTAGATTGAATACCAGCAACATCAAATAAGCAACAGTAAAAACAGAGTCTGACCTCAGAAAAAAATTAACCAGATCAATAGCGAAGAGGAAATAAACTGGTTTCATAGGAAGACTTTCCTAAGCAGTAGAAGAAGAGATTTTAAAATGCACAGAGGCCTAGCAATTATAAATTACACTTAGCCCACCACTGAGGGCTTAGTGGCCTTAAGTGGCCTTAGCCCACAGTATTTGCTGGGCAGCTGTGTATCAGAAGAGGAGCTAGCAAGGCAGATCTTCTTGGCTGGAATGGATTAGAGAAGGATAACCACTTGTGATCCCACTAATCCTGTTCCAGTCTGTCTGGGGATTTTAGGCAAGCGAGCTGTGACAGAACATTTGTTATCTGTGTACTCACAAAGTGGTTGATTTCTCAGTTTCAGAGCTGGTCCATGTACGACTCTGAACATTTGAGGCATCCCTCTGAGTAGCCTACAGGTGCCAAATGTCACCAGATTATTAAAAGCAAAAAGCCTTCTTAAAGTCCTGCACCACTTAATTCCAGTATATTTCCCCCAACAATGCATGTATAAAATTCTCACTTACAAACATGTTGCAGCAGTTATCCCGCCTTAATCATCATACCTTTTGCATATTTCAGATAATGTATAATTATAATTCATACAATAGTTGATAATGAAAAGAAAAACAACAGTTTTCAAATGTCATTTCTGGGTTCCTTAGAAGCTGCAACTATGATGAGTGGCTGCGTCTGGAAAGCTGATTTGAAACAGTCTTATATCTCTGAGAGGAAAGCAACACCTGAAACCCCAATCCTGTAACATGGTAAGTGCTATTTAGAACCAGACCTCCCCAAAATTATATAAGGAGCTTTGGCATAATTTAAGGCCAAAGTCCAACACCTGCAAGCCTGATACTAAACCTGAAATTCTGTTTTCATTTAAGCTTTGGCCTGTGCAAATTGCTGTAACATGTGATTGTTTCACAAACATGGATCAGATTGTCTTGTGAGATAGGGCAGAATCATAAACCTATTTTGCAAAAGAGAAAAGGCAGCTTTGGAAATTAACACTTTTGTGTTTCAAATATTTCATACCACACTTGCTCTAGTAGTAAGACTGAGGAACTCCTTGTTATTTGGTGGAAAATGTGAGTTTGGGTAAATTCAAATAAAAACCTGAGCCTGGTCTCCCAAATCTGAAGTGAATAGTCCAGTCACTGACTATTTACTATGAGTAAAATTAACTTGTTTCACTGTTTTGGGCTGCTGCTCCATTGATTTTATTATAAGTGCCCACAAATTACTTATTTGACAGGGTGGAAAAGAACTGGCTTTCATAATAAACAAATCTTTGGATTTTATTGCAAAAGAAACTGAATGTGATTATTTTCAATTGATTTTTTTTTTTTTTGCTTGCTTTTGATACTTCCACATTGGAAATGGATGATCAGACTCACAAAACTGAGATCACTGTCATTTCTAAATTGTGATTATAAAAACCAAATAAAACCTTTATTTTTATTTTTTCTCCTCTATGGAAGTTATAAGCCTTGGCTATGTGACTAACATTTTCTAAACAGTTGCATCAGTTGTATAATGAAATTGCTACGCTCAATTCCCTTACATTACTTTTTAATTCAAAATACAGTATTGAATAATTCTCAAAAAAATACAGGTTAGCATTGTTACCCTTGCTTAAAATTGAGTTGCACAGTTCATTAGTTTGGGAGGTGTCATCTGGTTTCTGCCATCTTTGCATTTCACAAAGAGCCTTTCGAAAATTAGTTGAAAAATACAGTTTTGACTTAAACAATCCTGACCATGTGTGCAAATTATCAGGTAAATCTACAAAAAGAAAGAGAAAATGAGGGAAACACAAAGGAGAGAAAATAGTGAAACATGTAGAGAACAAAGTGAAGCCACTGATAGAGACTGAAAAAGTATCTGGTAAGCAAAGAAAAAGCATTATTTAAAAAATAAATAGAAGGGAAATAATCTTCTTACACAGTGAAAGAAAACAAGAGGAAACCTGTAAAGGGGATGAAATTCACTTATGCAGAGGACAGAACTGATTGATTATAAAAAAAATATTTTGAAACGTGGTAGATTGATTGAAGCAACAGTGCCTCTTCAGGAACACTGTCTGTTATGAGCTGCAGCCCCTAAATTACTGCGAGTATGGACAGCTGGGTATTCCTGGGTTATTCACCTGTGACATTAACCTGACTTGGAATGGATTCTGTACAGATTCATTTGCTCCAAAATGTTGTGGGGTTTTTTTAAATGGAGATTTTAGCATCAAATAATGAGATTATCTTTTATAATGAGAAGCAGAATTGCTGTTTTTTCTGATGAAGATTAGAGTTTGACATTCTCTGTATGTGCATGCATTGCAGCCTTGAGCTTAGACAGAAAAGTCCAGGAGTATTTGCTATACACAGGGTTTTTCTGGCTTAATTGAATAATGAATTGAGTAAATCAAAATGTGTGAACAGCAGAAACGATGAAAAGTATATTCCACTGCATTTTATTCAGTTCAAAAGGGGCATTTAAGTACTTCTAATTCCAGGTAATTGGACCCTTGCTTTTACAGAGATCTCAGTCTTATGGCAGGATCAATACAAGTCCCTAAATCTTGAAATCCTTATTCATTGATTCATTTCCTTCTTCTGTCTTTGCACCATAGTAAAGTGCCACTTTTATTCTATGTCACTTACATGTAAACCTAGAAAAGTGGGAAAGAGGAAAGGTTCTTAAACTCCCAAAATGTGGTAAAGGCTGCTATGCCATTTTTTTAACATAGTTTTTTCCATCTTAAACTGTGAAGACAAAATAGGACCTCTAGGATTCAGATTGTGTGGTAAACTACAGGAAGAAAACATTATGAACACACACTGAGTTTTACAATAGAATTTTAAAACTGGAGAGTCTGAGCCTTGGAGGCAATTTGTGCATCCACAGCCAGAGCAAGCGCAGTCCAGCAACACAATCGTAACATTAAAAATGAGACAGGGCAGCTTTAAGAGAGAAACAGGAAGCTGTAACTAGAATCCAGCTGAATTCTGAGCTGGGGCACTTTACCATGAGGCTGCAAATGAAACAGATGTGCTTGCTGTGAATGTCTGTGGTGCCTGGGCTTTTTGTACTAAAGGTGACAGTACTTTCCTTCCTGTGATTTTTTTTTCCCTTTTATTTTTCACATACTTTTTATAAAGGGAATGAAATGGAGAAGTTGAAGAAATATATATCAGTGAAAGATGAAGACCATTTTTATCATCAGGGAGCTGTGGAGCTGCTCATCTTTAACTTTCTACTCATTCTTACAATATTAACAATTTGGTTGTTTAAAAACCATCGATTCCGCTTTCTGCATGAAACTGGAGGAGCTATGCTTTATGGTGAGTATAAATTCAAGAGCCAGCATAACATCGGACTAGTTGCATATTTATGATCAGACACTTGAGATCAAGTGCTGACAAAGCTCAGAAAATGTGCTGAATTAAATGTCATCAGCTCCATAAGTGTACAGTAAAATAATGATGTGACAGCATCTCTCCTGAAGTAGCCAGAGGCTGCCTTGGTAGGGGAGTGACTGTGATGAGCTGGTTCTCCTCAGCATGTGCAGGTTCTGCTCCTCTGTAGTCAGACAGCACAGAGCTGGGCAGTTCACTGTTTACAAAAGAATTAAATACCCTCAGGGACAGAGACTACTTCATTTGCTTGGGTTTTTATAACATTCAAAGCTGTTAGTCTGAAGAGCCTTGTGGATACAGACATGTCTAATAAACTTTAAATGATCTTGAGAGCTTTCTTTTGGCTTTGCTCTGTGCCTTTGAAAAACACACCAAAGAATGTGTCTCAAGTTTGCTCTCAATGCTGTCATTGTATGGTAACTTCAGTTACCTGTCTGTTTCTAATCCTTTATGAAGTTTTGCCATGTTGTATTTTGCTTCCATGCAGAACTTTCTGCCTTGTCCTACTCTCTGGTTTAATGGTAAACACTTAAACGTGTAATGATTTCTCTTGTCATTCTCTTACTGCTGTTTCACTCTGAGAGGCTCTACTGCCATAAAATACATACATACAAGAGGGTAAGCTGTCAAAATGGAAGATAGAAATCAACAGCTCAGTCATTACCTGAGTGCCAGCCTGTTCTGGCACATTCTGTGCACACCACATCCTCTAGCAGTGCAATACCCAAAACTGATTTTGTTAAGATTGCATATTCTGAAGAATATTCGTTTATCAAGGCACAACACATGCAAAAAACTACATATGGAGGTTGATCTACAAGCCCGCAGTAGCAAAGGCAACTGACACCTACAGTTTGAGGTAAAAGTTTCATTTTCTTTATCAAGCCTTTTAAGGTGATCTCAGTTCCCCCAGAAGACTGAAGCAGGTCCCAGTCTTCCTTGTATCCCCACAAACTAATTTGTTTGATAAATTAACTGTATGAAATTTCAAGAACAGGCTAATTCCTCTTCTTGGCTCACCATCTTCACAAGTAACTTGATACTTCAAAGGAAAGCAAGCAAAAAAGAAACTCTTGTATTAATCCAGTCATTGAGCCTCTGTCACCTGGGTCTATGGGATCTCTTACTTCTCATCTGCCTTGCCTGTATTTTAAAGTTCTGAAAAAGCATTTATATGATAATTTACCCTTTTTCTAATCTTTAAATCTGTTACACATGGAAAACACTCCAACTGAATCAGTTGAGACTGAAATACACATCACATGATACTTAAATGCAATAGTTTTCAGTCAGACATCACCTGGATTGTTGTTTAACAATTTTATGGGTTATAAGTTACATAATACTGAGAATACATTTGCTTGTTGCATTTCTGTTAATATTTCTCAAAAGGGAAACCATGAGACATGGTGCAATATATTATGATCAACTTGTAAATTGTTTTTCTAAATACTTGGGTGCCTCTACTGCAGTGGCATCCTTGTCACTATTGTACTGTTTGCCATGTGCAGCTGATGACATTTTCTGAGGATGTAGACAAAAGCCTGTCAAAAAAGAAATGAAATATGGGAGAATACAACAAAACAAAAATAATTAAGTATGGAATTAGAATTTTATCTGTAATTGGGTTCTCTTTTGCTGCCTGCTCAGAGCATACTCTGCAGATCATGAGGATAACCTGCTCATATTCTTTTGATTGGTTAAGAGATTAGTGCTCCAGCAGGACAGAGCTTTTGAATTATTAAAACACTCCTCATGATTGTAAATAAACTATCTTTTTAGTCTTGCATTATTTATGGTAACCTTCAAATAGGGAAGAAAGCTTGTCTGTAGCATCCAAAAAGCTAATGATGTTCTTTTCATCCTTCAAAACTTTGGATATGGGTGTAGTTTTCTTTAACATTGTGGAATGGCAGTACTGAAAAGAAAGTGAAATCTCAGAGGTCGTAAGAGAGGTGTCAGATCAACAGGCAGCAACTTTGGGAGAAAATCTTCATGGCATCAAGCACTGACAGTGAGACAAGTCCTGCTCTCACTTACTTTTGCTTCCCTATCCAAACAATTCTAATTTCTACCTTTTCTGTACAAAAAGAAGTCTCAGTCCTACTGTTTGAGTTGCTCCAGCCCATTGAGTCATGTATTAGATATGCGACTAGCAATACAATGAACTGATAATTTGGCTTCACGTGACAGAATATGGGCACTTATTGCACTGTCCCACAGCATGAAGGCAGGGCCATATTCCTCAACTGTGCCCTTAGAGGAGCAGCAGTGGAGAGGATGGGGAAAGCAAAGTGTGAGGAACACCAGGGGAAAAAACAAACACAGAAAGGCAAAAACAGGAAGTTTTACAGTTACTGCAAAGTGCTGAACAGCCACAAACTGAACACAGCCTGATAGAAAGCTCTATTTAAAGTACAGAACAAATGAAAGGATGGGCTGGCCTCTTTTTTTTTTTCTTTTTTGCATAGGCTCTGTAGGAAAATTCAGTTTTAGGCTGAATAGTTCCAGCTAGGGAAAAAAAAAACAACCATACTGTCTATTTAGAAACTTGAATAACTGAGGTGTATTAATTTTATGTTTTTTTATCAAAGCAATGGTTCAACAATAAGTACGTCTATGTTTAATTTAAAAGTCTTTCTACAAAGTAAAAAAAACTGAAAGCATTTCAAATAATGCAGAGTTAATTCACAAGAATTAATTCAATAGGAATTCAACATTATTTCACAAAGTGTGTGTACGTGTGTATATATTGCAAGGCATTTAAAGGCATTTAGCTTGAATGTATTTAAAGACTCAAATTATTTTGTTTGAGACCGAACTGAAAAATCACTCACAAACAATGAGGAAGAATACAGACTTACCTGTTCATTCATTCATTCCTTGGTATTCCTGGGTCTCAGAAAGCAAGTTTCTCTGTACATTGTAGTCGGGTTTGATAAACAGACCACAAACAGTAAACTCAACTTAATCTCCTGATTTCTGTATACCAGGAAGACAGGTGGGTATGAGGGAGTTTCCCATACAAGAGCACACTCAGGAATAGTGTGGGAGATCCTCTACATCAGCACTTCTCTGGGATCAGAGCAGGTGACCCCTCTTGCAGCACCAGGCCCCAGGATGTGGCCTCTTTAGGGCTGGAGAAGACACAAGGAGCCAATAAAATACCGAAGTGCCTGTAGCCACCTCCTGCAGGGCCAGGTATCTTTAAATGCCTCAGCCATAAACCATTAGATACCAAATTCCCCATATCACATATAAGTCATGACTCTTCACATTGGTGCAGCAATAGTCCAGAGCTACACAGTGACAAACTGAGTGCAAGTATCCAAATCCTTCATTCTCCCCAGAACTCAGGTATCAGCCTCACGCAGAGGTACCACCACTCAGCTCTGAGTAAGAGGCTAAAACACTCTTCCAGCTAGGCAGCCAGAACTGAACTTCAACAACCTTAAAATCCCAAACCAGCAGCAAGCCAGGCTGTGCCTTTTATATGGGAGGTTAATTACCAAATTTAAATTGAAATTGTTCTTAGCTTGCGTAATTGTCACCCCTAAGGAGTGGGTGGTACCCCCTAGATGGAGGTGATTGCAGATGTACCAGCCTTTGAAATTATGCTCCATGGGATTAGTTGATCAGACTGAAAGGAAAACAAAATAAGGCTGAATGACAGAAGAGCCATTGTGGTGCTCACATAGAATGGCTTTGGGTTGCAGTGGTTAGAAGTTTTTCCCCAAGTTTGAGGGATAGATTTTGGCAGGTGTGCAGAAGGAAAGCTGATTCACAGCAGCCCTTTGCAGCTGCTTCTGAGGATCCCATTTAGTGCATTTGGAACTGAGGCACAATCAGTTCTGGATTGAGCTTTGGGGGTGGTGTCTAATGATGAAGCACTATGATTCTTATACCTTCTAAATCCAGTATGTGTGAAATAATTGTAATTGCCTCTCTGATGGTGCATTCTGAGTACCCCTATTTCTCACAGGCAGAAATGGATGTAACAGGTCCCAGAAAGAGGAATCTCTGGACCTCAATGAAACAGAGTATTTCACTGTCTTCCTGATTACAGTATTCACTATGAAGAAAGCTTGTTGGGACTCACAAGACAGCATGGGAAAACCACAATTAAGGCAGAAACTGATATTTTGTAGTAGTGAGGTGAAGAAAGGAATATCATTCTTGAGGCAAACAAAGACATTTGAAAGAAAATCTTAAATATTTGGGGAAATCAAGTAATTACTAAAACTGCATCCCTGAGTGTCATTACTAAGGAAAACATTTAAGAGCTGACTAGATGAAATCCTGGGGAAAGAACAATCCTGTTTAGCTCAGGAGTTAGGCACAATGATTTAAAAAATCCCTTGCAATGGTCACATCTGTGATCAACAATTTTATCCTACTTCCACTGAAGAAGCTGGAAGACCTGCATTGTCTTCACTTGAAACATGATTTTGCTTGAAAAAAGTGGGATTTTGCTGCAAGATCCGACTTCAAAGGACAGTTGAGACTTTTTTAAAGAAATTTGTAACATTACTTACACTCTTTTCTGTTTCAATGCTGCATTTAAATAAATGTTCTTAAAACACTTTTTGAATAGTCTTTTTCTGCCAGTGTCCTTGCACAGGCCTTGGTGAACGTCTGCAAAATATTTCTGTTACCTGAGCAGATTAAGTAGCACGTAGTAATACAAGTGCATCAGAGGCTGTAGTTTAAAACATTGACTCATAGGGACAAAAATGCTAAAGTAAAACCTCTAAGTTTTCTGCTCCAGAGAATGAAAAACATCAAGTCTTGTTCAAGCATCAAATTAAGTTGAATTTTTAATATCTGTGAAATTGAATTTAAAAATTAAATATGTGATTCTTCTAGAGGAAATCTAATAAAAATAAGCTGAAAACCCTGACGGTTTTAACGAATGAATGGCTTCCTGGCTTCTGACTCATGATTTTGGACATCTGGGCTGACCACTGCGGAAGTCAGATTTCATAATAGCACATGCAGTGCTTGCTTCCAGTTACATACACATACTTTCCCCTAACATTTTGAGGAATTCTGTCTTTTACTACAGCTAGATTAATCTTCTGATTTATTGCATAAATTCTGTGTAACTTAAGAAAGTGGTCTTGGGATTTTCTACAGCTTATTGAAATCCTCTATAATTTACAGAAAGCAGCCATACTAAACAATAGATTCTAAACAAGCACAAATGCATGCACACACTAGAACAGACAATACAGCTGGTACTCAGCATCACTCCAAGAAGAAACAAACTTGACTTTACAGGTATGCCAGGAGTGTGCAGTTCTGAGAAGATGTGACAGTAAAAAGGACTCTCGAGGTCCTTGGGATCACTTGTATCACCACCTGATTATGGCATCAAACTGAAACAGTAACATCATATTTTGCAGATGCTTCTCTGATATTTCATGTAATTGAATTTCTTTCTTATCTTTTAATTGTAAGTATATATATCTAGATGTTTAGGTGCCCTCCATCAATATTTAATCTGAGCATTCTTAGCATTTTATGAATGTGTTAATAATTAGTAACTGTAAAGCTATTCATCCTATACATGGGACTTAAAGCATACAGGACATAAAAGAAGTATGGAAATTAATTTTGAAACCAAATTGAAGTCTCTGAGGATGGAAATAATCTCAGTAATGTTATCTAGCTAAATTTTACCTCTCCTCAAGTAAACATGCAGCCTCCCACCAGAGCCAACAGAAAGAGCTGTACTGTCCAGAGGATGGCTGCAGAAGTACATATTCCTTTCTGTTAAATGTAAAGGGAGGCAAAATATCTGTCTTAGGTAAGAGACCTAAATTATAGATACTTTTATTATTTCTTCCCTTCTTCCTGATTTTATTTTCCTATGTTTATACAGTCCCAAAAATGCAGTCTTTCACAGAAAGCAGAATGTGCCTGAGGATGTGTCAGAGTTTTGTCCCCACAAATGAAGTGTGCAAAATCCCCAACAGCACAGCTGATGTTTGTATGCTCAGTTCAGCACATGAGTTGTGCAGGCATCTCCCTGCTCTAAATAACTATTGAAAATGCAGTGGATGAGAAACTCAGTTAATTATTATGCCAGTGACTGGATCACAAAAATAGGAGTATGACTGAACATATGTCAAACCAACATCTGCATTCTAATGAAATGACCATTTTGGAAGAATATTTTGTGGTCACCCATGAAGTGTTGAGAGAGGTTCTGTAAATGTAGAAACCCTGAGAAGGTGTCCTAGCTTTGGCAGAGCTAATTTTTCTTTAAATGTGTAGCATCAAATACTTAAAAGTACTTGAATCTCTTTCATTTTTCTTTTTTTCTTTACTCTCCAGGCCTTGTAATGGGATTAATTATACGATATGTGACAAAATCACCAGATGTTGAAAGTGGGACTGTTTATGAATGTGAAAAGCTGAAATCTGGGCCATCCACTCTGCTTATTAATATAACTAATCAGGTCTATGAATACCAATACAAAAGAGAGATCAGCCACCACAATGTCAATGGTCACCAGGGCAATGCAATGCTTCAAAAGGTAAAACCTATCTTATTTTTGTTCTAAACCCTGTAAGGTATTTATTTTCTTTTCATGCTTGAGAGAGGAAAACAAGCTTCAAGTTAAAATGAGATAGAGAGAGAGCCTATTCTGAATTTTGGGTGGGCAAGGTAAGTGAGGAAGAAGAACAGTAAAGAAAAGGAGGTGTGGTAGAACCCTGACCATCAGGGTTCACCAAAGCTGAAACATTCTGCACTCATGAATAGTTGCCTGAGCTGTTTCAAATGACAGTCCCAGCCCCTGCAGACACTGAGTTCATTGCAGACACAGCTGTTAACTTGGATTCATTGCCACAAAACCTTTATAAACCCCACTGATATCTCTATTTTTCCTCTGTCTTTAAAGTGACCCGCTCTGGCAGGATAATGCAAGGGGAGGTTACCTCCTGTGGACAGCACAGGAAGCTGCAAACTCTAAACATTCTTTAAAATACAAACTTGTAAATATGTAGTTAATGTACACTTAAATTCATCACAGCATTCTCATACATTCTTCCACTCCTGCAGTGGCCTTCAACAGGGACTTCACTGCCATGGGGAGACAGCATTGGGGCAATTCAGGCTGGATGCAAAAAGTGTGGGAGACAATTTGCAGTCTTTCACAATGTTGTGGCCTTTTCTGTTTTTCAGTACTTTACTTTGTTAGCATAGTCTTTCCCTGCCCATCTAATATTTGCTTCTTATAATGTTCACTTTTTTTTTAAATGGCAGCCATTTGAAGAACACTGGAGCACAGGGGCACTTTTTAAAACTGGGATTTTGTGCTCAAAAACATATATTCACATGCAGCTCCTAAACCCTTACCAATGGCTTTTTACAATATTGCAACATATTATTTTTCTTTTTTCCAAGTGTTATGGTTTGTCTAGCACAGTAATACATGATCCTGTGTATTATACAGTTATCGTTATAAAAACTTTTAAGTTATGCTTACAATGTACACTGGGGAGCTCAGCAGAATTAGGATTTAACCATCTGCTCAAATTTCTTGCTGATGCAGCACCACTGTGTGCCTGTCTGCTGTTCCTGCCAGACTTGCCCTTCTCAGAAAGAGCTGGACTGTCAAGGACCATTAGAGTTGTGGTGGGTGGAGACGGGAAAATACTGTGGCAGTCAGACTAATCACGTTGTGCTGAATCTTCATCCTTTTTCCTGCTAGTTGGTTGCAGTTGCAGCTTTGTCTTAGTCGAAGTGCATGTTCAGTTTCCAGGGCATATGCACTAATCCATTACATTTGGTCATCTTCATCAGACCTGGCACTGAAGCTGACTTAGGAGAAAGGAGGAGCACTGACTTGCACAGAAATTTCTGTTGTCTTTACAGGGAACTGCCTGATTTTGTTTCCACAGTCTCACTTTGCTGGAAGGCTCTTGAAAGTCTCAACTGTGAATTGTAGTTTCTCTAAATTATTGGGGAGACCTCAGTCTACCTGGATTTTCACTTGTTTTTCCTTTGGCAGATGCCCTCTTGAAAAGAAAATAAATAAAAAAGGAAAGAGGGATAAATTCAGCTAAGAGACAATAACAATGCCTGGCAGCCTTCCTGACTGGCAAAAGCACTAATGTAAAAAAGAGAAAGCATGATTACACCATGCTCTGGGTTTTGTACAACTCTAATTCCCTTTTGACTGCACTAAAAGCGTTTACTTAGTGCCTTTTATCGGAGAGAATAGATTGTGCCATGACTTCCAAACATGTATTCTTTAGAACATGGTTTTGAATAATAAAACATGCAGTCAGACTTTCTGATACCCACAGAAAAGATATTTTAACATATTTGCTGAATTAATTCCAAAATTAACATTTGAGAATATTAGTTCATAAATAAAAAAAATCCTTTTTCCATCATGTTTTCAATGGTGGTGCCAGCACAGCTAATGTTGCTGACAGGTTATTTAGCTAGATTTTTCAGCTTTATAATTCAAAGTGAGCAGGATGGAATAAAGTCTCAGCTCTCACTTCCTGTTTATCAAATCAAGCTGTCTCTTAGTAAGAAGGCAGAAGTAATTTTCTCGGCAGTTCTTACTCTTTTGAAGAAAAATAATCTAGAATACTGTAGCCTCAAAATATCCCTTCAAATTGAACAAAGGAGCTGCAAGCCTTTGCACTAATTACCTCCTGTCTCTTTTAAAAGTATTGATATAATACTGACAGAACACTAAGCAGTACACAGGCTTATTTAAGTGGGTTTTTTTCTCCAGCAATGCTGTAATTTTAAAGAGAATTCTATTCTATTGAAAGCTATTTGTAATGAATTGTAATGGCTGGGCAACATCCTTGGTCTTTCTCTGTGAAGTTGAAGGCCTTCAATATGAGCAGTGCAGTTCCTCATTCTGGCATTACTTTAAAACTTCTAGTGGCTATTTTATAAACCATTTCCTTCAAAGGAAATGTTACATTGGTTCTGGTGGTGTAGGCCTTTTATCACCATTCTGTACATGGGGAATTGAGGCACAACACTGCTGATGTGACTTTCCTGAGTGAACAGGAGATCCTTGTCTGAAACAGGAGTTAAGTCATGGAACTGTCATGGTTGGATGTCTGGTAGGGCAGCTGCTGTCCAGGTAATGCTGCTTTTGCGTCTTCCCTGTAATGCAGCACATGACTGATTTCCTTCTTGAAGGAATACTTTTCAAGTAGTAATCTGCATCTATAAGCTGTAAGGAACTACACATACTGAAACAAAACAACTCAGAATAATCCTGCATACAGTGGAGGTGAGCCTGAGATCAGTCCTGATAAGAAGATAGAATTTAAATCTACCCTATCAAATCAAATGCTACTTTATTTGTCTTTATCCTCACTTTTGTTCTTCCTGGCAGATGACCTTTGATCCTTCCATCTTCTTCAATATTTTGCTGCCACCCATTATATTTCATGCTGGATATAGTTTGAAGAAGGTATGTGTCTTTTCCTTATGTGACAGAAGGGCCTGAGTGTGGCTGCTGCTCTGTAGACCCAACAGGCCAGTGACAGAGGACAGAGTGAGCTAATAATTATATTGCCTGGGTAGGACTTGGCACGAATGGATTAAAATAGATGATTCATGGCTCTCATTCTGCTCCCCTTCTGTCCCTGTGCAAAGATCTGATTGTGCAGTTTATAACTCTTAGGCCTCCCTGTTCTCAGAAGAGACCACTTTGAATGCCGTGAACTGCAGGCAGAAGCAGCCTGTCTGTGTTTCATATCCTGCGTGATCAGGACTTTGCTCAAGGGATGGGGTTATGATATCACTTGCATCAGGTACTTCCAATGTGAACTGGTATTATCCTGAAACATCTGGCCAGATACATTAAAAAAGAGGGAACTTTGATGGCATTCCACCAGGGGGAAAAAAAATGAAACGCGTTCTTGTTGTATTTTCCAAATAACTGAAGTAGTCAATATTGCTCCATCTTCTATATGAGATGTGGTTTGTAACAAATGGCACTTGTAGATGTGTTTCTACTTGGTTTGAATGCTTTTTTATTTACTGTATAACAAAGGACTTTCTTTCAAACCTTCCTCCCCAGAGACATTTTTTTCGTAACTTAGGATCGATTTTAACATACGCCTTTTTGGGAACTGCCGTCTCCTGCATTGTCATAGGGTAAGTGAGTGCCTTCTGCTTTTATAATATGCTTGCTTTTTGTTTCAATTAAAAACTAAACTATAAAAAGAACTGTAGAACCTACATGGTCAATATACTTAGCAACTGGTGTATCAGATAAAGTAGTTCCTTCTCAAGGAATGATGAGATGGAAAAGGCAAAACACATGGATAGCAAAGAACTGTCCCAAACATTGAGAAAATTGTGTCCTTCATTTTTGGTCTGTGAACTGCCTGTAAGCATGAACTGCCTTCTACACTCCATAGCTTTAATCATCTGTCCTGAGAAATAGGACCGTTCCCTCAATTGAAATTCCATTCTTGTAACTGGAATTTCTTCTAGAGATGAGCAGATCTCTAACAGTAAAGGAAGGACTGTAAATCCTAGAGGCGGTAGGATGTACCTGGCATGTATGTAAAATAACTGGAGTCTTTTCAAAGGCTAAGTGAAATTTTTAGTAGATCACATGAAAAGCTTCAGTCTGGAACTATGTGTGAATTGAGCCTGGGTGTGACTAAATGGCTTCTACAGAAAAAGAAGAAGGAAAAAAAGCAGAGAGGCAAAATATCCTATTTTATTTCCAAATCTGTTTAGGGAAAAGTTTCTAACTCTCTTTTGAAATTTGCCTAACTAAAGAAAATATTTGCTAGTCAGAAATGGATTATATATTTCCAGGCTGACATGGTGTGAAAATTCTGTTTGTCTGTGTGATCAGCTCAATCAAAATTAAACAAAACATTTAAAAATCCTTTTTGGTCTTAAATTTCAAGTTTTTCATAATATTTATGAATATCACACAGACACTTCAGTTCTCATGTTCTGGGAAAATTCCTGATGCAGGTGAAAACAAATGAGCAGGGTTGGACTCTGCAGTAAGAGGGTCTTTGTGCCTGCCCAGAGCCTTCCTGAGAGGAGCAGAGCACTGCTCCCAATTTAGACTGAGCATCACTGACATCCCCTGGCATTTCTGTGCTGAGGACATGCACAGAGACAGCTGAGCTCCCACAGCCTGGATGGTCTGGGGAGGTGATGAAGCAGTGCTGCATGGAAGTGAGTAAGTCTTGCTGAGGGGCCTTGATCTTGCTGGTATTGTGCAGAGTTAAATTGGCAAAGGGTCACAGAACTCTGGTGTTCAGGCTTTAGACTAGGAAGCATGATATCATTTGTAGTCCTTATTTGGCTGTAGAACTCTGAAATGTACCATTTAATCTCTGTATGATATGAAAAAGGATGTGGAAAAACGTCAGGTATTGTGAGGGTGCTTGAATTTAAAACTGGTCAAGGTTCTGTACTTGTTGACAGCAGTGTCAAATTATAGAAGCAGTTAATTTTTTTAATGTCTGTCTTTCCCTTTCTTTATAGTAAAGATGTATGTGCTGCATCTAGGCATAAAGCCCTGGTTGGTATTATTGTGAGATGGAACTTTCTCCTTTAATGTCATTTTAATAATAGTAAAATACATGAATGACCTATAACTTTGAGTTCAATGATTTTAAAACCTATCTTTTATAGCTATGTCATCATATCTATCTTGATATCCTAGATTCCTAATAATCAAGCTTAGTAAGCATAATGCACCAGAAGCATTGTGGTATTAAAAGTTCTGCAAGTTATGGTCACTCCAAATGCTAGGAAAATTTAGACTCTACAAAGTATGATCACCTTCTGTGCTGAAATACAAAGGAGTGTGAACTCTCCATGTGGCTGTCTCCGTGCAAAAAAAAAAAAACACTGAACATGTATGGGCTCAGGAAAAAGGATGCCTTCAGTTTCAGACCCAAATCTGTAACTACAGGAGGCATTGTGCCATGTGTCATATTTATTGGAGAGGAAAAGCTTAATCCCACTTTTCTTTCTGAAACTTTGCTTTCCTAAAGAAATTGCACCTTTATGGCTTTGACAGTGCCCCTTGTAAATGGAAAATGCCAGAGCAGCTTTGATAAGTTTGTTAAAATTAACATAATATATTGAACTTAGCCTATATTCCAAATACTTTCATTCTTATATCCATGCTATTTTATCTAAAACAGAATAAATGCAGATAGAATCTACTACAAAAATCTCCTTCTAGGAACAATTCCTACTAGCAATTCAAAGTTCAGGTCCAAAGTCAGGGATAAAGATCCAAAGGAAACCTTAAGGTAGAGAGCAATAAGCACTGGGCCTTGCTCTGTGCTCTTGTACAAACCCACAGCCCCCGCTGGAATCACTGCAGAGAAGGCAGTAATGTATTCAGAGCAGGGCTTGTGTGAATGTGAAGCATGTTTGCATAATGTACATGTCAGGATAAGAAGGAGATAATGACTGCATGAAGAAGAAAGATGATAGGAAAACTTTACTGAAGGGAATGAAAAGTAAGTCCTAAAAGAAAAATATTTCCTAAGAGAAAAAGGGTGTAGAACTTGTTGCTGTTACAAAAGAAAGGGCAGAACCCTGAGGTACTTCTAGGTTTCATCACTGTAGACAAATATTTTGTGCTCATGTATGATTAACATGTGCTTTCTTCTCATTTTATGAGCACAACACACACATATGCAGTACCTCGATGTGCACAGGCTCTAGCTCTATGTGCCTGCAGCCTCTCACTGGGGCTGTGCTCCTGCTGCCTGAGTTACAGAGCTCTGTGTTAGCTCTCCTGGGGCTCCCTGAAGTGGCAGGGCACAGCCTGTAACAAAGAAGGACTAGACCTCTCTTTGTCAACCAGAAACAGCTGGGAAATATCATTAATAAAGAACAGAAACATCATTTGGATTGCTGCAAACTCTTTAGAGTCCTAAAACGTTGCCATGGAACACATGGATACAATGGTGCCTGTCTCCTCTTTGTGAGTCTTTGCTTTTGTGTGAAAGGCCTCAAGAAAGAGGAGCTGTGTGGAATTTGAGTGAAAAGGCTATAATCAGATATTCCCACTGAGGGTAGGGGAAGGAGGACTGAGATGGGGTTTTTTTAGTGAAGATTGTGCCAAAATGTACTTGTTTTCAGCTAAGTACTGCTCTGAGGAATGCCTGCCCATGTTAGCCACTCAACACACATGAAAGATACAAAGCTTTCTCAGCAAACAAAATTATGCCCTTCACACCAAATCTGACTAGCAAGGATCTCATGCAGGGAGATCCCATGAGGGAAAGGGAAAATTCCCCCTCTCCAAGCCCTATCAACTGCAGAATTGCTGAAGTGGTCCCCTTCATGGTGAGCAGCATCTGCTGACTCTGGGTACACATGACATAAAATCATATAAGATCCAGTCTTTCAACAGATCTTTTCTCTGACAGAGGTTCCAGCTTTTTATCTTCTGAAGAGTAATGTGAAATAATCACTGAGACAGCTCTTTCTTCCTAAGAAAAACCATACAGGCCAAGTCAGTCTGATACAGGGCAGGCAGTCTTTTGCTGTAGGAGACTTCTTGAATTTCATACACTCAGAGAATAACTTCAGTTGGAAGCAATGTCTGGATGTCTGTCCAGAACTCTGAGAAATCTGTTCCAGTCTGAACCACCCTCATTACAAAGACTGTTTTTCTGTTTATCCAATTAGAATTTCCCTTACTTCACCTTGTAACCTTTGCCTCCCATCCTTTCCCTATGCAGCCCTCAGAGGGTGGCTTCATGTTCTCTGTACCCACCTGAAGCCAGCGCTCAGCTCCACTCCTGTCTACAAGAGAAAGCTCAGCTTCTGTCTCTTCTCATACACCACAGCACTCGAATTATCTTGGTGGTTCTCTGCTGGGCTGTCTCATACCTGTCTTCCCTGTACTGGAGTCCAAAATGAAACCCTCTATTCCAGATGTCACCTCACAAGTGCCAACAAAACACTTAATGGCTTCTCTTGGTTTGCTCACTGTGCTTCCAAGAACACAATGTGGTTTGCAGACACTTTTCAGAGTTGCTCTTGTGACGTCTCATTCTGATTTGTGCTCCATTTGGGGTTCTGGAGTCCTGGAGGATATCTAATGGAGCACAAATTTAGGGTTTTCTGTACATACCTGTGTAGCCAGCCATCTTCTGTGGGACTGCTGCATAGGGTTGCTCTGTTTTTCCATAGGTACCTCACTGCTGGCTGTGTATTATGACCCTTGTGAGCTGAAGCACCACTGGGCTGATGCTACTCAGTGAGTGCATGAATACTGGGCTGCTGAAGTATTAAATGAGCATCTGCCCCCTCTTGCCTTTTTTTATTTTTTACACCTTAGGAAGAAGCAGGAAGAAGGACCTAATGTCAACTTTGGCAAGGAATAGTGTTCTCTTCCCTTAGATTCTATTTTTAATAGAATCTAATATAATGTGCTGGGGTGCATCTTCCAGAATTGATATCTGTCATAGATATTTTCTATTTTGATAATGGAAGAGTGCTTAAGTATTTGGAAAGATCTTGACACTATGGTAACAACCTATCAGAGCAACATATTGAGCAGCCGAGGGTGTAGAACTATTTGCATTTTTCCCCCTCTTATAATCCTTTCAACTTTGATCAGCATTCTCAGTGGCAGCCAGGGCCAAGATGCCTATGCATGGGAGCACAGTCATCATTAAGCTGGTCTTATCTGTGATTTTTTATTTGGTTTCACTTGGGTTCTCTCGAATTGCAATGCCAAAACCACTTTTTCGATATTCAGAATGCAGCATGTTTGCAGTCACTTACTCATATTTTTCCAGCCTGTCTACTACGTTTGGCAAGGCCTGATTTTTCTGGAATGTAAAGCTCTCTGAGTGTGCAACTAAAATAACAAATGTATTTACAGAAAACATAGGCCAAGTTTGATCTGTCTTTGTGGCTGCAGTGAGAATTTTGCTTGAATAAAGATGAGATAAAAGATTAGTTTGGATCAGAAAAAGTGGAGTAATTGTAGTTTTGAGCAAGTGAAGTTATGAAATGCAAACTGATAATAGTGGTGTTAGGAAAAATCATTCCAGGATGATCCCTGTTTTAGAGGAAAGATGTTGGTGCTTTTATTAGCTGCTCAGTTTGCATAACCTTCTCTGGCTGAGGAGACAGGACTTCTCCATATTTCAGCTGGAGCCACAGGTGGTAAGTGTGGCTCGATTCATTCCAGTACATCTGTGAGCACATGGATGCTGGATTTACAGTAACCATGTCAGATCACTTCATGGCAATCAGTGCTCAAAATTCAACTTCTAATTAAAAACCCTCATAGAATCAAAGTATTTCTTCTGTGCATCTGTGTTTAGCTGCAGTGACTAACAGTTTGGACAAAGTCTCTTCTGACATTTAAATTCAAGTGTGAGGAATAAATCATCATACTTGATTCTCACAGGCAGTCAAGAATCCTTTCCTTTGCCATTCCTCACCATTCTACAAATGAATATTCAAATGCTGTCTGCATATGATCACTAAATGCTGAGACTATAATAATGCAAAATAATAAATATAATTAATATAATATAATAAATATATACTTTCTAAATTCTTTCTTTTAAAAACTGAATCTTAAATTATTTTGCTTGAAAACCAGAACAATTTTTTGTTTCTTTCCACAAATATACACATAGATAAGTAAAAAATTTTAAAATAGAAAAAGAAAGGAGTATCAAGAAATATGAAATACCAATCCAGATATTTTTGTTGATTATGAGATTAGATTTTCCATCACAACTTTCTATGAAAGTACACATTTTCCATTCAAATGTCTGTGATATCAAGATTCCAGCATCACATGAATTTTTTTTCTCCACTCTTAACTGTACTGTTTTAGCAGTCCCTCTTTGTGCCTCCTAAAGGATGGCTTGGGCTGAATTAATAACATTGTTGCTCAAATGCAGCACTAGCAAGAAACGTTCAACTTCCCTTTGCACAGTTTGCCTGGCTAAAATGCATCCTGACACAACTCTCCAGTCAGAGATTCAGTTCTGCCATTGTTATTCCTACCCAAACATTCTCCTAAAAGGGAGACACACACCCAAGAGCTTCAGCAGGCAGTAGTTGTGCTGACTGAGCTCTGAAAGACTGGGGATATTTCTTTTATTTTCATAAGTATTTTGGTAGTTTGGCAATGGCTAGAGGGGGGTTTAGTGAGGTTATGGGTGTGTTTATTACTTTCTGCCGGAAGCTTAATGGAATGTACAAACGGGGTCTTCTGATAGGGAACTGAGTTTATAATCTGGCTGTTCTTTCTCACTGGAGGGCTATGGATCCACTTTACAGCTTGGAAATGAAACACTTGTAGCTATGTGCTCCAGCAGAGCAAAGCCAAGTGTTGTTTGGCTTGAATTTACTGTGTGCTGCTGTGGGATTCTTCTGGATTTTGGAACTGTTTCTGCAAAGGAAAATGAGGCCAGGTTAAGGGTAACAAAAAACAAAATCTGTTACAGAACTCTCCATAAGCTAAGCAAATACCTTTACAAGGATTATCTGGTGCTGCACCAGCTAAATTCTTGCCTTCCCAGGTGATAACTTTTGTATTAATTTAGGCTTAATTCATGTACAAGGAAATACTGTTTTCTACTGCATGTTCTCATCAAATGACACATAAAAACCCCCAGGTCCATCTTTTCTCCACACACCACTTGTAAATAGCAAAAGCTTAACCTCCCCACAAGCAAGAATAAAAGCTTTATTTTTGGTACAAACAGAAACTGGTGAGGGGGAGTGTTAAAGTATCTTAGTGCTGTAGAAATTAACTGAGGGAGAAAGAGGGAATATTCTATATAGACCACTTGCCCTCCTCAGTGGCAAAACCCCTTGAACATCAGATGTCTGATTTCAATAATTTCTAACAATCTTTTGAAGCCAGATATTCAGCCTATGAGTGGAAATAAAACTAGTAAGCAAACATTAATTGAATGTGGTATAACTGTTGTAAGAGTACAGTGCCTGTGCTGATGCCCTTTTTTGAGGTTTTGGCTGCTTCCATGTCCCATCTTGGAGTGAATGCAGGCATTTTCTTTCAGTCATGAGAAAGTATTGCCCCACTTTTGCATTGACTTGAGGAAACTCAACAGAGATGATTTAGCTGAAAAATCAAGCTAAGTCATTCCAGACTTCTCCAAAGGCAGAATAACACCAAGTCCCAGCAGAAAAAGAACTGGTTGTTAATGGGCAGCTCAGTTGCCCAAAGCAGTAGTTTTGATTCTTTGGTCAGTCCAAATCTGAGGTAATTCCACTGCAGTCTATGGAGTTGCCACCTGCAACTCCGAGCTGCAGTTGCAAGGGGTAGTTGCTGCTTCTCACTTTAGTTCAAAGGTGTGTGGTGAATCTCAAATGGGTTTGTAAAGTGTAATTTTAGAGAAGCTTGAAAACATACACCCACTGTGATACCTGGGTTGGGGAATTCTGCACAGGGAGTAAAGAGGGAAGAGACTTCCTCATAGCCATAACTCAGAGAGTTCTGGCAGGTCTAAAAGTTGTAAAGTATTTTTAAAAAGGGCCTCCCATTTGCATGACATGTGAAATTATGGATAAGAAGCTGGATTAAATCAAGACACTGATAAAAAATAGTGTTTCCCAGATCACTGACACCCACACAGAGTGGAAAGTTCTTCCAAGAGTACTTTGATGCCTTCAAGTATGTGTTGCTGCAAGTTCAGTCAGAATTTGTAGCTATTTCACAATAAGCATCTGACATTGTTTACTGCAGCAGAGCTGATCATGCAGAAAACAGTTTTTCTTCTCATAAACGGATGTGCCAAGCAGCAGGGTGTAATTATTTGTATCATCCAGAAGAACACCTCAGCATACTAAGGAAAGAAATGTATGATAGGTAACACCAAAGGTGTGGGGCTGCAGAGACAAACAGAACCTGGAATAGCAGGAGACTCATCTAAAATAAAAAGGATGTTTAATTTGGTATTTGATACCCAGCAGACTCCCCAGGAATCCATTAAAAAATTTAAATCATGCGCTCCTCTGAAAAGCATGCAAATGACATTTGTTGCAAAACAGGCAAAACACTCAAGTCCAGATATTTCCCAAGAAGAAACCCTACCCTGGAAGGAAGAGTTTGTTTGTGTGGTTTTTGTTTGGTTTTGTAGGTTTTTTTACAAAGTGTCTTCCCAGTTGCCTTGAAAGTCAAAACTTTAACTACAGGAATGAATATGCTTGAATAGAGCTCCTTGTGTCTCCTTCCCTGATATTCATGTATCCTTTAAGAATTAACTTGCAATGTGGCTCTCAAAGATTGCCAGTCCCCTATTTCTCTGGCTATATATCATACATACACCTCTGCAAAAAAAGCTTCCTTGGTGGCAGCATCATTTGCAGTCTCAAGTTTGGAAGTCTGCTCTGGCAGTCTCTACAGTGATTTTCAGGGAAAACATCTTTACGGAACCAGTGAAATGGAAAATATGCATCCCTTCTGGCCCCTTATCCTGAATTCCACTGCCTTTCTCGGTACATCCTATCTTTCCAGAACAATTCCAGGCTACAGAGGAGATGAAAGCAGAAGGAGGTGTATTGACTCTGATGTGTTAGTTCATTTTCCACATCTTACAGGTATTTTTCCACACTGCATGAGATACCTGCACACCAAGCCTATAACTGGGGAAGGCATCTCCACTGCAGCCCAGGCTGTGCATGGCTCCAGGCCATACGTACCTGTGTGGCTGTGCCAGGCAGTGAGCGAGGCCACGCTTCCTTCTGAGTCAAAATGGGCAATGGCATGACTCTATCAGGTACACATGGACTTGTGACTTGGTTGCAAAGTGCTGCAAGCTGCTTCATGGTGAAAGGTGTAATAGAAAATTAAAACAGGAGGAAAAACCTATTCCACTACAGTAGCATGGGGCTACCTGCAACCTGCAGTCTCTTCAAACTGACACATTTACTCTTAGACAGATCAAATGCTGAGCAACACTGGGAGGTGTACAGGCAGCAAGAAGCTCATTGGAGCAGGAAGAGTGTGGGTGACTGACATCTCCTACCTATTACCTTGAAAAATTCATAATATGCCAGCTCAAAGGATGCTTTGTTCTCCCACCCACCACCATTTTACATACCCCACTTCTGAGCCAATTGATCAAATGGTGCTCTTGTATCTGACAAGTCTTTTATGGAGCACAACTAGTTTGGGCCTGAAATGTTCTGTAAATGCACCAGTTTTCATGATGGCCCTGGGACAGATGCTGCATTCATTGGAGACAGAACCTACAAAAGCTGGTCTGGTCAGGTGACCAGATCCTAGACAGTGAGAGGCAGATGACATTTAAATAGTACACAGAGCTTTTCTTCTGATTATTAAGATGTCAGTGAAACATCTAAGGTGTGTCCTTAGATTTGGCTCTCTTTAAAATATTGATTGTCTAAGAACTCCATTACATTTGACTCCTTATTCTATACATTTGACTATGATGACAAATTGCAGAAAGTTCAATGCATGGCCATCAAGATGGACAGGGGCTGGGACATCTGCCCCATAAAGAAGAAAATGAAGAAACTGAGCTCATTTAGCCTAAATAAGAGGGGCTTTGATGGGAGACTACCAAGAAAGAAAGGCCAGGCTCTTCACAGTAGTGCATGGTGACAGGGCAAAACTGACAGACATAAACTGTAATTTAAAAAAGTCTGACTTGATATGAGCAGAAACTTATTCTTCATGAGGACAGTCAAACATCAGAGCAGGTTGTCCAGAGATGCTGGATGTGTAATTTCCATCCTTGGAGGTTTTCAAAACGTAAGTGCCTAAAGCCCTGAATACTCTGGTTAGAGCTCATAGCTGACCCTTCTTTGAGTAGGAATTTTGTCTAGAGACATCCTCTCATCCCTTCTAACATAAGTTTGTCTAAATTCTATGTTGCTGTAAATAACAAACATTACAGCAGAACATATGCTGCCTCTAGTCCATACCTTTCAGCCTTTTCCTACTTTCAATTTTCTGCCACTTTTTCTGATTCAGTAGTCTTGGTCTCCATCACCCCATACCCAACAGTTATCTTGCAGGTTGTTTGTCTTTTTCCTTTCACCTTTTGTTGAAATATGGAATCTGCAATCACAAGATTCCATTCTGAAGAAAAATTAGGATTATTTCACTTCCTTCTGAAGCAAGGACATTAGGTAAGAAGATGGTTCTTAAAATGCTAATTAGCCTTGATTCTTAGTCATCTCCATACCTTAAAAAGGAAAAAAATCACTTTTTTTTCCGTAATGTATTGAGTGGGCACTTCCTTGCTCTTTGCAACACCACCTCTCCCCTGCTAACCACTCTCTAGCAGCAACCAAAATTGAAATGTGAAAAGACCACAACTGCCACTCCTTTTTGACTTCTCCATTATTGAGAAGATGGATGCTTTTATCTCTGATTTGATATTTATGTGCACGCTGCAAATTTTGAGCAGGATGATATCACTGGTAAAAAAAAAAACCCACTTGATCTGCAAAAAGAAAATGACTAACAGCAAAACCTCTGCAAGAAGAATTTAAGGTCATGTACAGGCACAGTGACTGATCCAGAGACTGTACCAGCGATGCCTTTTCATAGCCTTGTTGATGTATGAGAGGGTTGCTATTCTTCAGATTTAAAATGAAAAACCAAATCTTTTTTTAATTGCTCATGTTCCTTTTTTCCATCCTTACTACCCACTCCTTGATGAAAACAAGGAAAGATTTGATTTTCCAATGAATAGGAATGATTTTCAGAGTTCTGTTTGCCTGTTTTATTTAACCCAAGTGGGACTGCACATGAAAACATTAGGTGTGTTCCTTGTGAATGATCTCCTTTTACTTGATTTTGGGAGTGGAAAGAGTGTTTATGCAACCTCAATGAAAAATAAGCATCATAAAATGAAAGTAGGAAAGAGGGGAACCTATCTGAAGTTGTTCTCTCTAGCAAATCATGCCATGTGGTTTATGCAGTGGCCCTCCGTTGTTCATTGGGATGTCAATACAGCTGCTTTCAGTTTCTTGCCCTGTGAATAACATTCAGAGTGAGATTGATCTTTACTACTCTTTTGTCACACTCAACAAATAATTTAGGATGGAATTGATGTTAGATCCAATCCCCTGACAAAAACTTACTTCAAAAGCCTTCAAAAGGCTTACTTCAAAAGCTGGAGCAGGTCATGGGGAGCCTGCTGGTCACATTTTTAATGTAGCTCAGTGTCCATCTCTGAGGAGCAGCATTAGTGTCCAAAATCAGTCGGGTTTCAAACCAGTGGTCATGACTTTCTGAGCCCAGCAGGAGGGTAACTGTGCCACCTTCCAAGTTCTTCCAAGATGGGTGACTTAACCAGCTTTCAGTAATCTTCCTATGAAAGTTATCTTGTGTGGCCCATACAGAAATCCATGGTTTGTATTAAGGATAACACAATACCTATCTAACCTGCCTGCTACTCAGACCTTCTCATTCAAAGTTGTTAAAATACCTTTTAAGCTGGGCTTGATTTCTAGGAAGCAGAATATCGATCTCGCTCTAGATGTGGAGAAAAGCCCTTGCTGACGGGTTACAGGGTGTGACTCTCAACACGGTGTCAGCGACAGCGGGGAGACAACTCACAGCCCCCTGCCCTGCCCTCACCTGCCCTGTGCTACAGCGTTTGCAGCACAACCGCGACTCTCTGAAAAGCACCTTTTTGCCGCCACCATCCAGATGGTTCAAAAATTCAGGTATCACGATGGGAAAACGGCCTCAGAGAGGCTGGCACCAGCGAGCACTGTCAGAGTCAGAAACCTTATCGATGTAGCTGGGATACTCAGGATCCGCCTTCCTGTCCTAATCCCAGTTTGGCACCTTTCCAAAACACCCCCACCTGCTGCCAAAGGATCACTTATGTCTGATCCCCCATCAGACCGGTGCAAGAGCCTCACTTCTGGTTTTGTTCCGACTCTAAATGGTCCCATTCTGCTGTTGATCTCAGTTTAACGCGCAGCACGCGTGGCTGGGGCTGGACAATTTTAACTCCTTCTGCTGTCAGACCCGAGCCGTCGGCTTTGCTTTCCGCAAAGAGAAGGGAAAGAGAGGGGAAAATAACACATCCCGGCTACTTTTAAAATGCAAATAAACGAGGAGAGAGGGAGCAGGCAAAGCGTTTCTCAAGAGCGCCGGTGCCGCAGTGCTCACAGCCGGAGCAGCGCCCGCCCGGGATCCTGCACGGCCGCGGCTCCGCAGTGCCCGCAGTGCCCGCAGCAGGCACCGGGGGGCGCCCTTGCTCCGCCCGCGCCGCCCGGCCTCGGGTCACTGAGGGGAGCGGGGGCGAGCGGCATTCCAGCTCACCGCCGGCAAAACTCCATTTCAAACCCGGGGTTTCTCTTCAGAGCTCCGCCAGGTTGGTCCTGGGGACACCAAGTCCCATGGGGAACCTAGTCTGGGGCATCCAGATCCAGGGTATGCTCCTGTTCCAGATCAGGAGCCCGCGCCAGCTCTCTTGTTTATCCTGTGACAGAGCACTTTCCAAAGCCTGCAGCAGCCAGGACTCCCACTTCTCTTTTCTCGAACTTTGAGAACGGGTTGTTCTGGGTTTACTGCAAGTTACTAAACAAGCATCATCCTTTACTTGTCACTCTTCAAACACTGATCTACCCAGGGGTTCTGAATAATACGGTAAATTAAACAGTTCTGATGAACAATGATTAGAAAACTGGGAATATCTTGGGGATACGAAGGAGTCTCTTAGCTAAAATTGTTGTCCAGACTGAAAAAAATATCAGAATGTTAATAATCAGTCTGATTTTCAAAAGTTTTCGTGCCGATTTCTAAGTAGGGACTTAGTTACTAGAGTTGTGACACGATGATTTAGGACATCACTAACAAAGTTACACAATTTGTGGGAACACTTGGAAGACTGAAAGTGACTCAGAAGCCTGCAGGAATTGTTACAATGCCCTCCTAGTAAAAGGAATAGACTGCAAAACCCATTACAGTTGCAACCTCTCAGTGGCAAATTGCAGCCTCATTAGTAATCTTGGCAAGATGACGGGGGTTTTACATTACTGATCCTCTTGTTAGCCCCTCAAGTGTGCCACTGAAGCGCTCTTTTGGGAGCAGTTTGTGGAAGTGAAAGTTGTAAATATATTGCCTTTATAGGCAAACAGACGCTCTCTGTCTTTGGGGCCATCAAACTGGCACATTCACAAACTCACAACTCACTTAAAAATAAATGGGAAGAGAAGGTAGTAGCTAAACCTGCCAAAAATTAGGATCTAATGATAGTTGTAAGCACATAAATTTTGTAGTATTTTCCCAGTGAGCCAAGACACGTACAGTAACATAAAGTAGCTTCCTTTCGCCACAAAACTCTCTCTTTAGTGGTGTGGATGTTCTAGATAACTTACAATTCTTCTATATGCAAGAATGACATACATATATATATATATATGTATATACACACATATATATGTATATTTTTTTAAATTGAAAACCAGAATTATGTATCAACAACATAGTGACTGATTTAACTGCACTAACATTACTGTAGGGCAATAGCAGTTGCTCTCAGGCAGGCAATAGGGGGTCCTGTTCAGGTACTCCACTAAGACAAGAAGTTTATATAATTAGGAATCTGTCTGTCACAAGTGTCCTCAAGCACTCCCTCAGTGTCCCTCACACCACAGTCTGGCTGGCAGCATGTGGTGATGCATGCAGTCGAGGAACATCATTATCTCTCCACTGTGCCTCAGTTCTCCTCGCAGATTCTTTAAACCAGGCTGTTCTTCCATTAAACTGACCTGGGAGCTGCGGAGCATCCAAGCAGACTCCTTCCACTTCAGCAGAGCACTGGTAGCAGTTTAACACATTTCCCAATAATTGCCCACAAATGCTCCATGAAGGACAAACAGTTCCATAAAGATTCTCAGATAATATTCTCCCTGATTACAGAGTCTTGGGAGGGCTTTTCTGCCAAGGAGAAAAAAATGCCACACTTTGAGGTTAGCTCGTTATGGGCTGTAAACAAGGTGTCTGTAGCCACACTGTTCGCAACTTTTTCTCCTCTGTTTTCTTCCTCTGTTCATTACTGGCCCCTGTGTGGCTTCTGCTTTGAAAGAATTAATTATTCAAGCTGCCTTCATATCTCTTTTCAACAACAACTAGCCCCATTGTGTTACAAGGACAAAAACCTTCCGAAACAGCCAGGACAGATGGCTGAAGCCTGGCAACGCATTTCAGAGGAGTGCCACACCTCTGTGTTATCAAACCTGGGTTTATTTGCAAACCTCCTTATCTTTGATATTTTAATTACAATGCTACTCTTGAGGATATTCTTGTTGCACAAAAACATCATATTGAATTATATTTTTAGTGCTTCATTATTACGAAAAACTGGGAAACCTGATCCAGATGCAAACTGAAAGCTGAACAATCCAAAGAATACAAACTATGTAATTTAACAAAAATCTTGTTTAAGGACTTATTATTTATCTTTTGCTGGGGTTTTAACATGTTGGGGATGGAAACGCTGCTGTATTATTCAGCAGATATCCCTGCTGGAATACTTTCTTCTTGCCATAGTGATACTATGTAAGCCGTGCTATCTCAAGGGAATGTGTAACAGTGCAGTGCCAAGATGCTGTGCTGAGGTATCTGTGCCTTCTTACTTCCTTTCCTGCAGGGTTTTCTGCCTCTAAAAAAGATGTCTGAGTTGCTTGCTTGCACTTCTTTGATCTGTTTGATCATTATAGTCACACCCGTTCTTAATTTCCTCTTGCTGGCCCATTTTGAAAGCCTCATGTATGATTTCCAGTTGATAAAATTGCCATTGGGATGCCCTTGCTCTCCCTTTAGCATTGATCCTCATCACTCATGAACAGATGCTGGGGAGGCAGATGATCTTTCAAATGTAGCAAGGAAGACTAGGAGAGTGCCTGGAGGCAGATTCAAACACTTAGAAGGGTGTAGTCACACACAGTGGTGTTAGCTTGCTTCGGGGAGGGGGGGGGTGGGGGGGAGTGAGAGCTGAACATCAAAGTGCAATGGAAATGTAAAATCCTTAGTGCTGTGATTCCTCCTTTCATCTGTGCTTTTTCTCCTGGCAAGGTATTGCAGGCAGCTCTGTTTTCTATGCCACCGAATAGAGTCAAGTTTGAATGTAAATGGAGCCCCTGGACCAGTATTTTTATCCTTCAGAAGTTCTAACACTCTCTGAAATTAATTTGAGATTGGATATTTTCAATCGGTAAAAGCAGGTACAAACAGTCCTTCTAGGACAAACAAGGCAGAGGTATTCTTCAGGGTCAAGTTGCAACAAGATGGGGAAGAGCAGGAAAATTGGGAATAACCCCTCCTAGGGGATGCTTTAGGCTGGTTCAAGCCGTTCACTGCATGGTGGTGCCAAACTGGCATCTGGGACAGAAGCTTTGGTGCAGGATCTTACCTGTCCCATGGACACCGTGTCTCGTCCCAAATACAGAGTGCAAATACAGGCTCAGCGTGCCAGGGGCTCCCCCCAGGCTGGGTTCCACAGCCAGGCCAGGATCCCACAGGCACTGCCCTCCCTGGGGCTCCCTCAGCCTGTGTGTCAAATCCAGATGTGTCCCCTGACTTCTGGTTGCTGCTGCCATTACTTGGCTGCAGCTGTGCTGTGCTCACTCAGGTACCAGAGCAAACATCGGTATCCTTGTCCCCTTGTTCAGCCCAAGTGAGTGGTGCCATCAATTTGGGGATGTGAATAAATCTGTGACATCTCTGTCAGTGCTCCCATAGACCAGTGATTTTGTACACAAGAGATCACCGTGAGAAAAAAAGGCTGCATGTATTAAAAACCCCTGAAACGTAATATGGAAAGTATAATATAAAATTTGCACAGCAAGAACTGCAAACTGAAGGAAGTGGAGATCTTAAGACCAGTTTTTAAAGTTTTGTCAAGAAAATCCAGAAATAATTACTAACTTAATTACCTGGAGGTATAGCAAGAGGCAGCCTAAAACAATACTTACTTATTTCTGAAGCACTCTTAAGTTTTGTGAGTAGTCCCAATTTTTTTCCATCTGTGAAGGCCTGGCCTGATTTAAGAAGGACTTCTCTAATGTGGCATGAGCAGTATCTGATGAACTGAGGTTCAGCCTATAGAAAAAACTGCTACTGGCAAGCATTTTGAGTAATCAGTTGTCCATATGAGATTAAAGGGGGGTAAAATATTTCTGCAGCTTGCAGCTTACAGTAAGGTCTAAATAGACACTCTATTAAACTGTTCTTGTGTCAGGCTGACCCTGCTGACCCACCAAAGCTGCTCTGTCCCTGCTCTCCTCTTCTGGACAGGGGAGAAAAAATACAATGAAAAGTTCTTGGGTCGAGATAAGGGCAGAGAGAGATCACTCACCCGTTACTTTCACAGGCAAAAGAGACACAACTTGAGGAAATTAGTTTAACTTGTTGCCAATCAAATCAGAGCAGGACAATGAGAAATAAATACAAATTTTTAAAAATCCCTTCTTTTTTTCCCCAGCTTAACCAGTCACACATTCACTCCCTCCTCCCCATGGCCATGGGGGACAGGTGGTCTGTTCATCACACCTTGTCTCTGCTGTTCCTTCCCCCTCAGGGGAAGGATTCCTCACACTCTTCCCCTGCTCCAGCACAGTCTTCCCATGGGGTCACAGCCTCCTTCAGACACAGCCACCTGCCCTGACGTGGGGCCCTCCAGGGGCTGCAGGTGGATCTCTGCTCCTCCATGGACCTGCATGGGCTGCAGGGGCACAGCTGCCCCTCCAGGCACTGCAGGGGAATCTCAGCTCCAGTGCCTGAAGAACATCCTGCCCCTCTTTCCTTGACCCTGGTGTCTGAGGGCTGTTTCTCTCCATATCCTGACTCCTGTCTCCATCTGTGCAGGTTTTATGTCCCTTCTGGAACACCTCATTGCAGAGGTGCTGCCACCGTTGCCAATGGGCTCGCCCTTGGCCAGCAGCAGGTCTGTCTTGGAGCTGGCTGGCATTGGCTCCATCAGACACAGGAGAAGCTTCCAGCAGCTTATCACAGCAACCACCCATTTAAGCCATCCCTTTAGCCCCTCTTGCTACCCAAACCACACCACACAAACCCAATACAGGGTTAAACAAATTTGGCTACAGCTGCTGTATAAAATCAATGCCAAAAGTTACTGTAGTTCATAGTAAGCAATGATCAGTGATGTAGAGTCGGTGTCCTCCCAATGAGGAAATGTACTTCAGTCTTGCTCATTTAAGAATATAATCTTTCTCTGATTTTGAAGTGATGAAATAAAGAAGTGGATCACAGAGGCATAGAAATTAGAGCAGTAAAAGAACTATTAGACTGTAGAGCTTATTATTCCACACCTAAAAGGCTACTTTGCAGTTCATTCTTGGGTGCTTTGTCCAGTATACGTAAAAACCTGGGAGCAGAGGAAGAATGAAGGAGCAGTCCTAGTGTGCAGAAATGTCAGTCCTTTTCTCTCTGCTTTGATCCAGCTATAGGATGAAGCAAAGCAGTAATTGCTGCCATTATAGAGAACAAATCTATTTGCATTTCTACAGTGCTTCAGCTCTAGCTGTGAATGCCTAATCAGTCCTATTGCTGGAGAAATATTTTCCAGCCTCTTGTCAAATCTATGTCTGATTGCAGTGCATTACTGCCCTGGCCCACATCACCAGAGGGCTGGGTGAGAGTTTTTGAAGCCAGTGCTGGTGTGTAGGAAAAAATACAGCAGTGTCTGTCAGTGCTTCAATAACTGGGTCTCTAACAGAATCCTGCCCAGCATAACATGCAAAGGTGTTTGTGTTTCTGGAACTGTAAAACCCTAAATACTTGGTGTGTAAAGATCCCCTTATACACTTTTGCAGGAATAATAACATTTACCCCAATGTCCATGCTAGCCTTAGCCTTAATAATTACATTGCATTTTCCTCACCCAGACTTCCCCAGCAGCTCTGGCTGTAGGCTGTTTCTCATTCCCTGTTCTGCATGCTTTATCACAGTGATAAGCACTATCAAGCCACTGCTACATCCTGATGCAAACGTAGCTGCACAGTGTGACACATATTTGTGTACTTACCCTGAATCCCAATGAGTTGCACCTGCTTTTCTACTAATCAGTAGTTTTGTTCTGCCTTCACAAACCCTGGAAATTTAAGAACAGTTTAAGCTTAGTGTGCAGTTCTCAGGACTGATATAGCTGCTTTGTTTCAATCACCCAGAACAGAAGTGTTGTAACCTGGCCAAATCCCATATGTTTGTCTTATTTACACTTCTATTTAATTTGATATGTAATGCACGAGTCAGTCAAAAATCTTTTGTCCCATGATGTTTTTACATACACATGTAAGAATTTTATCTCCTGTAATCCACTGTGACTATGTTAGTGCTTTTCCAAAGTCAAAATCATTTATACAAATATCTCAATCTTTTCTCATCAAAACCATTCCTTTTTCATGTATTTACAAAGTAAATTTTTCCATGAGAAAGCAGCCAGTAGCTTACAACTGCATTTCCATTTAATGAATTTAATTATCATTCTCTTGCCTCACCCAGGAAACATTTAAGGCAATTTTCCACTTAATCATTTCAACTAAAAGCTACAGCAGTAGCTTTGGATTTTAAAGATTGTCAAACCTCACCTTGTAGAATAGGAAATTTTGTTTGTAAAACAAGACACAACAATCATGAAAGACCCTGTAATAGGAACAGAGTGTCCTATAACTGGGCGTGTGCACTCTTTAATTAGAGAGGTGATCTCCATGAATGCACCAAATCAATCTGTCCTAGAGATGTTACTTCCACAAGCTGTTCAGGAATTCTGTGCTGAAATTCTCTTTTATACATCCAGCTTGTGCCTGTGTAAGTCTCCTTATCAGATCCCAGTGCTAGAAAAATAAAATACATTTATTTAGAAGGTCGTTCTGCCTTCGGGGGAAAGGAAATGAAAATCTGGACAGGGAGTGAAATAGATCTTGACACATCTGTAGATTTATGCTAGAGGCTCAATCATATATCCTACTGGATCCTATAGGTTTATATCCTAAATCTCAGAAGGAGTAAGAAATAACTTCCATCTACAGCCTTTTGCCAGCAATAACTAACCAAATTCTTTGGGAATTCCTAAGCTTACATGGGGTCTGTCCTTGGCTGTTGTCAGTGAGGAGCATGGATACAGGACAGAGCCACAGAACGTACTTGTACTGCTGTGTGGGTGGGCTTTGTGCAGTGTGAACTATAGTAAAAGGAGAGAAAAAAAGAATTATACAAAGGGCTTTTTATGTGGTTAAAGCCTGTGAGGATCACCCTGGTATGTCCAGATCTGACAGAAATCAGCTTGCACTCAGAATATCTAGAACTTTCTTGGTAGTGGGAACAGGATGTTTTCATTGGCATTGTCATTCACTACCTTGAACTTGTCAAGTTGCTCAGAATGTACTTAAAAGCAGAGGACTGGGGAATGACTTCTCTTGTCCCGCCCCCACACTCTCCACAAACAGCAATTGCCTAACATTCCATGTGTTTGGTTATCAGGAGTCTTTGCCCCAAGGGATTTACTGAGAAAATACTGCACCTCTTGAGACTGAAGGTAGATGTTTTTGGCAACCAATGTGGCAGAAATTTTTGGGACATTGTAGGCCAGTCACTGGCATAAACCCTGAGGCTGCCTGAGGAGCAGGCACTAGAATGGACAGTGAACATAGAAACATAAGACTTCCATCTTGTTGCTCAAATTCACTCTTCCCCCCTTCCCAGAGCTGCCAAGGTCTTTGCCATGCACATTTTGAGGCATCAGAGAGGACAAAGTCAAATCTTCTGCACATCATTCTCATTATCATACTTAGCCATAATTAAAGAACAGATACATTTTTACTGCACTTTGATATAAAAATAACAAAACTACAATGAAGAAATGGCTGTGTGCTACAGAGAAGAACCAGCACCACTGTGTGAAGGAGCTGACTGAAATATTTGTGCTGTACTGGCACTGGATCCGTGTGATCCAGGAGTATAGTCTGGTAGGGAAGAGGCAGCTCCCACAAGACAGCAGACTCCTCCTCTATAGGACACTGATACTTGTCAAACTTATTACACCTTCAGAAGCCACAAACCTATTAAATGAGAGGATTTTTAAATAAAAATACAGCAGCACAATAATAGGCTTCTTGGGGACCCTGCTGCTATATTTAATATATTAAATATATTAAAAACCATTTCTATCTAGCACACCAGTTAAGGATAACTGTATAAGCAGGAGATAACCTGCTTGCCACAGGTTAAGTGTTTTGAAGCTCATATCCTGCTGGTTCATTCTGAATCATAGCACCACAAATACTTTCACCCTGAGAAGTTATTTATTGGCTTGAAAGGTTCCTTTTTCTGGAAATTTATCACAGTAGTTTCATGTCACTTTAGGCCTATTTGTATGCCTGTCCATCAGTTAATTTTTCTTTTCCCATTAAAAAACTGTTTTCTCTTGACCAATGAGCATCATTTCACATTAATACTCTTATATCCCTAAAAACAGGAGCCAGCCTGGGGTCAAGAAATTTTATCATTTCCTCCATCTTTGTTCATCAGAGCAAGGATTCTGTTTAAAAATAAACCCAAACTTGTTTGTTCAAGGTTGGATGTGTTTCTTTTCCTGTCTATACACTTACATAAATTCTCACACTTTCAGAGGTCTAAATTTTAGATTTCAATTACTAAGGCACAAGACTGATCCATATCCCAAGGTGGAACCACACCCTAATTTAGAAATGTGGACCTTTGGTACTTTAAAGTTGGTTGATATTCCAGAGTGTCCCCTATTTCTAAGGGAGACTGAATCAAACGCAGGTAGGCACCTGGAAACTCTCTGACCTTGGCAATATCCCTGTCTGTCCTAAACACATTGAACTTTTCCATCATACAGTACATTTTACATTTGAAAATTGCACTAACTTAAATGCCTGTCGAGGGTACACCTGGAAAGCTTCATTTATAGTGTGGTATGAATTCCTCTTTTCTTTGTTCTTGAGCTGCTTGTACCACTATTTGACTGAGCTAATCCAATAAAAATGCTAAACCTGTTTCAAGCATGTTTCTTTATAGTTCATTTCATGCCCTGTTTTACAGCAGGGTATTCTCTAATCTAATTTACATTATTCTGAAATCACAAACTGATCCTAATTACCTTTTAATGATAATACAAGCTCATTTAAAGGAAACATCAGGTGCTCCAGTGAAAACCTGCTGTAGAAGCTCTTGCAAATGAGATCATGGAGTTTATGTATTTTGATGTGAAATATTAAATGAAAATATTTTCTTGTTTTATGTGTTAAATTCAATATTTATACTGTATTTTCAAATGTGGAGGAAAAGTGTTGCTGTTTCAGAATCTTTGGAGGAGTTCATTCTGAAATTGAGAGAACAGCTGAATTATTCATTAATTATTTCAGCATGGATAATAACCAAAAGCATGAGTCTGCCTTTAAAATAAATTGATAGCAAGTTAGGATCCAGAAATGTTTCTGTACTTGAAGAGGGAGTTCAAAACATTATTGGCTCTCACTTTCTTGACTCAAAATACTTTTCTTCTGAATTTCTGCTGAATCAGACTTGGCTTTTTCCTTTAATCACTCAGATCTGAGAGGTTTGACGACTTTCCACAGACAAGTCTTCTATATTAACATTCTTGACTGTCCTGACAACTATTTCTGAAAGTAGGATTTTTCTGTCATATGGAGTTTTTTTGACACATGGAATGTTCTTGAGGTTGAAAAGACAGAATTATCCTCCTATATACCTCTGTCAATATAATAATAAGGTGATACACAGTGATATTAAATGTTGGCACATTCGAAGCTTCAAAGGTGAAGAAAACATACAAAGTTTTGTTCATAGCTAATCTGTGACACTTAAATGCTATCAGATGTGGTTACAACCATGGATTTAGCAGTCTTTAATATTAAAGTCAGACATTTATATTGATAATGGGATGGGATTAGGGGTCTTAACATTTCAGAATACAAAGCACCCACTCAACTGAGAACTAGAGAGAAACTTGTCATATTGGAGGCAATTTTATGAGCTGCTACAGGTTTACTTGAACTTACAAAACCCCTAAATATTTAGACCAGACTAAATTCTTCAGAATATTGACTTCTTGTAGGTAAAGAAAGAACCTTACATGTTATGATTGCTAGAATTACGATAATCATTGAAGTATCTCATTGCTGAAGTGAGTTTGTTGCTGACTGACTGAATGAGCCAATTAACAGTGAACCCAATTTGCCCGACCCCTGACTGCCTTTGTGTGTTAGTTCAGGATGAGACAACAGTTGTGCAATCTGAGAACTCCAATTTATTGACATTTAATTACATTGGGTTTAACTCCTGTAGATAATACAAGCACTGTCTTATTTTCTCTCTGTAAACTGGATATTTTCAGTCCTTCCTTTTCTCATAATGAGAGTCTCTCGTGTCACTAGTATTTTTCTTAGAATGGCATCACCTTCTGTACAACAGTGATTTAGGAATTTCTGAAAAAATTTTCATTATTGTATCTGGAAAATCTTATGTCTGATTTTTCTATATTTAATTTTTACTGTCATGAGGATATCTGTCTCAAAGTACGTAAGACTGTCAGTAATTCATCATCTATTTGAAGGTTCTCTCAATTTATAACACTGGCTAAAGTAAATCTTGAGATAATGTTTAAATTTGTGTAGTGCAATAAAATATTAAGTGGTACTATGATTTGGACACAGTACAGTTGACAGTGTTTCATGGCTCATTTACCCAAGTAATTATTACATTTTACTCAGCACTCTGAGATCAAGTGCAGGTTTCTCATTGCAGAGGTTCAGGTTGTTATGTATATAATGCTTAATGGCTCTAATTTAAGGGGAGCTCAGGAACACAGGGATCCTGAAGCTGTGTTATACTCATTAGAGAAATATTAAAAATACATTAAATTATATTGTGCAGTTGTGAGTGGTGGCGAATTGGTTTGTATGTCTGTGATGCAGACTGTTGTAAAACTCTAATACAGTAAGGGCTATTTGAAAGTCAGTCTGAAAAAAGAGATAAGAGATTAAAAAAAAAACAAAACCAAAACCATGAACCTCCATTTATTGAGTTTCCAGTGAAGATTGGTGACCTCAACTAACTTTCATCTCATGTATTTTCACACCTTACCCCCTTTTTTCACTCCTTACTTTTGCTACGCTATTAGCAATTACCAGCAAAATCTACGATTGTATCTTGAAATTTTGAATGTGGGCAAAATGGTTTTTTTCCATTTTAAAAGAAAACATGTCTATATTTCAATAGATATTTCCCATGGTTGAAGGTACTACAGAAGACTAACCAAAATAAAATTCATACTGACATGTAGCTATTCTTTACATTCATGAGGACAAATCCATAGGAAGATATTTTTAATTAAGCAAAGGCTCAGACTGAGGCTTTCTGAGCACTCAGGCCCTCTGCAAAGTCTCATTCCAGCCAGCCCTAAAGCCTCAAACACAAATATGGTTGATCTTCCCTTAGGGGAAACAGCAGGGCATCATAGCCCTGCAATTTTGAAGCCTCTTTCAGATCTCTTCATTTTTCCTATTACCAGTAGCCCCCAAATTGACTGATACAGAAACCTGGGCTGGATTTTTCGTTTACATTCAGTACCTGTTTGCTTGGCTGAATAACTCAGAACAGCCTTCACTTTCCCAAAACTCCAGCAGCACAGGACTGTCTGAGGAGGCAAGCTACCTGTGGACCTATGGTTACTGAAACCCAGCCTTTCTTCCCCTATCTCTGAGGTGTAAAGTGTGTTTCTCTCCATTTAGCCTTCCCATCCCAACTTCTGATGTAAGAAGCAAACAGAAGATGATCTGTGACTACTGCCAAAATCTCAGTGGTAGATCTTTTTCATTGCCCACTGGGAAAAGCCAAGCAAAGGCCCTTTGCACCTCCCCGCAGCACAGCAGGGCTCACTGGAGCTGTTTGTCAGATCTGGTGATGCTAAAGCTTTGTGAGAGCTAAAGCTGTGTAGTTCTAATGCTCAGCTGTTGGACAGTCACTGTGCCCCAGGTAACTGGGGATGCAGTGAATTTGTAAAGTCAGACTCTTTTCTGATCTCTGGTATTTCTATAGCCAGAGGGGTTTTCTTCTCCTGTGATTTATACAGAATAACTTTAGGTAATGTTACTATTGCTTTATTGTTACCTGACACACTTCAGTGAGGTTTTCTCCTGCTTTGATTAGTGAGAAAATGACTTTTTGGAGAAAAGTCCATGATAGTACCCTTTCTAGTGAAAAAGCTGATTTAAAAGATGACTAAAAGAAGGAAGCAGTAGCACACAGAGCAATTTGAAATAACGGATCACTGCAGCCAGAACATCTGATGTGAAAAATTCTATTGTATGGAAAATGTTATAGAAACATATTGGAAATATTGGAAATAGAAAGATCAAAATAAGGGGATGAGGTTTTAATTTTCATCTCTACTATTTATGTTTTTCAGCATATATTTTAAATTCTGACAAGAGACTTCTTTATTTCTATTATGGTATCAGCCAATCACTATGTTAACTCATATACAAACGAGAATAAAATCATCCACTTTTCCTATTGTTGGCTTATTAATATCGCTATTCCATGTGAAAAAGAAGAAATGTGAAGGAAGAAATATTTTTTCATAATTTACTTGCATGATTACAATCTGTAGCTATGTTCAACTGGCTTCAAGCTACAAGATAATCATGTCTAGATAGGGTAAGATTCTTTAGGGAATTAGGCTATGAGATAAAAAATTCTCTGCAGACTAGAAAACACATTTGGCAAGAAAGATTTAAATTACAAGTCTCTTTCATGCTACACAGCATAACTGCACAAACACTTTAAATCTGGAATTATGCTTTTAAAACCTTTAACACAATAAAGACCCACAGTGAGATTCAGGAGTGATAATGCAATGAATAACAAAGCTGAAGAAAATACAACTGCTGATAAAATCATCAGGCAGATGGGGCTATCTGTATTGAGGATACAGGGCATGTGTGTGTGCTGTATATCTTCACTTAGCAGGTTCTGTTACATTCTATTTATGTTCCCTAGAGCTTTAAATTAAGAGTACGTTTTTTTAGAACTGGTAGGTTTTCCCATTTTAGTTTGCATGAGAGGATGCAGTTACCTTTCAAAGAAGCAGTGTTCTATAAACTAACCTGACAATATGTATTTATTGCCATAATTTTTTCAGTTTGCTCTATTGCAGAGGGATAGGTGCTGTGATGCCAGGTCCTGAAAGCTGAATATGTAGCCAGGATTTTTAGGAGGCAAATCTCAGCACAGATTTCTTATCTGACTACACCATTGAGGCATATTTTTACCACAAGGGATTTGAAGGATTTTTTTTCAATTTGCATTTGTCTCATTTCACATGTACCTGAGGTACCTTATGCACTGTCATCTTGTCCCCTTTGAGCACTGCTCATGCATACACAGCTGCTCTCCACAGTTCTTTTGGACATCCCTGCAGTCTCACCTTCCCAGGAATGCTGGTCCCAGGTTGGTTTTACCAGCTGCTTTAGGAGCAGTTCAGCCTTTTGCTGTCTGATTACCTGTCAAGTGTGCTGCTCACTACCTGTTACTTCTATGGCCTTTCTTAGCCACCCAGAGGACTAAAACTCTTGCCATGCTTTCAGCCTTCCTATCTTGAAGATTCTGGTATCTTTTCCCTTTCCAGTGTGGTTGGATCCTGTTTCTGACTATTACAAAGCTTTGTCCTTTCCATCTTTCCTGCAGCCTCCCCATTCTGCATCAGACATACTCCACTTCCTCTACTCTAACACTACCAATTATCCCTCTTCTACCAGCAGTACGCTGAAGAGAGGTTTTGCTATTTAGAGCTTTCTGACAAGAACTTCCCAAAAACCCCCAAAGCAATTTTGCTGTCTCTTTTCAGATCCCTTAAAACCAGATGCTGCTGAAGGAAAGTCTTGCAAAAAAATAAGCCTCTGTTGAGCTGCATCTAAGGCTCTTCCTGAACATTTAGGAAGTTTTGTGTGTAGTAATTACTCTGTAAAGGCCTCAGGAGATGGCTCTCTTTTTTTCCATCTACATGTAAACAGCAGCTAGTTCACGAATGTCTCAGTCCCAGAGTAGCCTTCCTAGAGAGCAGCTTTATAAACAAACTCACTGGAACTTCCAGCAGCACTCAGACAGCCAGTGTGCTTTCCAAACTCCTTTCCTCAATGCGTAACAGAACTGTGGTTGTAAAAAAACTCGACCCTGCACAAATGGAGATTCTTCACCTCCACTTTTTTACACCAACAAGCTTCAAAATTCAGTCTGGCTTCAAAAATCTAAGGACAACCCAATGCTCAGAATAATTAAAGCCTTGAAGAGTTTTTGTTCTGGTTCTTCAGTGTCTGTTACATACTTTTATTTTTGGTTAGTTTTGTCAGTTTAAAGGGATTTTTTGTGTTGTTGTGCTGAGATTTTGTGTGGTTTGTGTGGTTTACTTGCCAGTTCATACTGGAAATTGTGGTAGTTAAAGTTCAGTTTCCCAGAAGATTCTTACTTCAGCAAGTCAAATATTTATATGGTGTCTCCTCTACTGTGTAATGACAGCATTCTTTGTAGCATTTTTTAGAGATGAGGCACTTTGTAAGTGCCAGACTTGCGTAATCTGGAAAGTTCTGAATTCTCAAGTGTTTCATTACATTACTGTTTTTCTCTTTTCGTGCTGAAGTGGTAAAATACTTGCTCTAGCTTGACGGGCTCCTCCCCAGACTTTAAAAAAATGTTTGGGTGTAGAAAATGTCAGGTTTTCTGCAGCAAAGCTAATCTGCATTTTATTCTTTTGCTTTCTTACTTTATTAATGTTCCAAACCTATGACAAATCAGTTCTTCACAAATATTTCTTGAAGAACCAAACCATCACTAAGTCCAACTGAGAAGTTTTCAGCAACTTTTAATTACTGATCAATTTAGCTGCAATTTATTTCTAAAGTAAAATGCTTCTGATCATCTACTTTCTGATCACACAAATACATTGCTGAGTTTGAAGATTTATTCATGACAAAAGATGTTGATAAGGAGGTAGGAAAATCCCAAATCAACTCTCTGCTCTGTATTGATTCTATGGACCTTCTAGAACAGACATACATACCTGGAGGCAAAGAAATGGCATTGTTTGGGACACTTTGTCACCTAGCAGAATTCATAGCTTCAGGACACCCAGACAAAGCTAGAGGGACAGAGGGAAAAGAATTAGACTTCAAAGTGTAGGCTTGAGGCCAGTCTTCCATCACCCAGGACAGGACCCATGGCAGCTGGTAACATGTCACATTTCCACATTCATGCACATCCCAGCTGCCCAACTTAATGAATAATGGCTTATTGTGAGCAAGGTGGAGCAGCTTGTAGGAACTGGGACCCTACTTTGGCATGCCCTTTGTGCAGGAAAAATGAAGGACAAGGGGTGAAACAAGGTTTTGGATCTGAGGCTCACATATCCTGCTCCATTCAGAGCAGAGTAAAAAGGGACTGCAAAGTAGAGCCTCCTCTTTTTCCTGCAGCTTTGGGCTTTGTGAGGGTCAGGATCTCCCTACAGTTCTCATGGGCAGACAGGTCATTCATTAGCTTCTGAATCCCAGAGGATCTCTAGACAGCCAGGATGTGCATTTCCTTGTGTTGGACAAGCTCCCCCAAAACCTCTTGGGAGTTAAGAGGATTTATGGATAGAGGTGCAGCAGGGACCTAAGGCAGCAGCTCTGAGGACTCAGATTTTCCACAGAACCTATCCTAAACCCTTGCAGAGCTCTGTGCCTCATTCTTTTTGTTCCACAGTATCCTACTCTCTGCTTCATTTGGGGCAAATGAAGGGACACTACCTCTAGTGGTAAATATAGTGTTCTAAATTATGCACAGCTCACAGAACAAATGCAAAATCCTGGCTTATATGGGAAACAGCTCTTACTCTATTATATTATCACAGAAAGATCATTTAGAACACAGAGATAAAGGTCCCATAGTTTAAGAGACAACAACTTTACCAAGGCATTTGCAATATAATTTTTTTTAATAATGTATATAAAATAAAATCACTTTGTAGTATTATTTTAAAATTAGGATTTTCAAAACCACATTGGAAATTAGATTGATTTGCTACTCAGGTTCTGTTTCCTTTGTATTGCTCTGAAGATCTCTGTTCTGAAATTCTAAAACAATAAAAACTAAAATTTAGCATTCTCTATTACTAAAAAAGTAAAAAGATGATTTCACACATAGGAATTGGAAATAGAAGTACTGTCCAACTCAACAGATTGAGAGGTTCTTATGTTAACTACATTGGTGTCAGTTGCCTGCTCTGAGCAGTGAGCATGGGGTGGGAACACGTTCTGGTGGGACAGGAACATTCTGCAAGAAATTCAGTCTCTGATGCTTTGATTTATTTACAAGTTAGCAATAGACATTTTAATAAAAATGTTAACATATATTAAATGGATATTTGAAGATTAACAAAGCAATCAGATTCACTGAAATTTGGTGCAAACTTGCTAAAAATATACTAAATGTATCAAATTATATGACAGCAGCCCTGAAAGTCAATAAGACTATTTTTTTCCAATTCCACTTTATAATAGCATTAGGGGCATCAGTGCAGGACATCTCCTTGGGATTAATATCCTGCTGTCTTTGGTATGTGCTTTCCTTGTTGAGTTTCCATCAAGAACAGCTGTGTTGGGTACTACTGGAGGATGTGTAATATCACTGCCATTGGGAGCTTAGGTATCCAGTTGGGATCCAACCTTTCAATATCTAGAATTATCATTACTAAATTTGCCAAGTAGTTAGAAGTTAATTTTATTTACCATTTTAAAATATGCTTTAAATGAGGGAGAAGAGTATCTCTGGTCAAAACTGCAAGTTTAGGTAATCATTTGTAAAAGATATGGCTGTGCTCACTTCCATTTACTGTGGCTTTGGAGACAATTGAAAATCAGGAGAGCAGCACCACAGTGTTTTTGAAGGATTCATTCCTTAAAGCTGACAAATTTTGCCAGGGATAAAAAGACTTAAGTTCACTGCAAGGTCTTGAGTCATTATTCTTTGGGAAGGGAGAGAAAGTGAGCTTATCAATCAAGGAGACCCACAGCTGGATACAGTGATTTAGGGCAGTGGGTGGTGAACTGTTTGCCAGAGAGCTTTTATAAATATGTACACAAATACTCAGGGCCACTGGGGAAGGCTGTGGTGACCTGTCTGCTTCTCTCCTTGTGCAATACAGTGAGCTTGGTGAAGTATCTAAAAGCGATTAGTAATTAACTCTCAGGCTGTTTGTTCATTGCACTTTATCTGTCCCTCAGATCTCCTGGGTTTATGTGACTTCCGGAGCACCCCAGGAGGAGAGCTGAGGGCAAAACTAGCTCAGGATGAGCATGCATGGAATCTGTTTGAATGATTGGTTTAGTGTGAAGTTAGAAGAGCACCGTTGTCAATTTATGTGTTTATGGAACTGGCACTGAATGCAATGGGGTTTATCATTAACTAGACTGAAAAGGAATAATGTTGGAAAAATCTGCAACAGGTTCTAACAACAAGTGAATCTCTTTTTTCTGAGTTATTTCAAGATTCTTACTGGAATGCACATCTCAGAGAGCACTGCCTAGTTAATAAACCAGTGATAACATTTCCTGTGAAACTGGTGAGGCTGTTGCAGTGCATTTTGAAGTGTGATTTTGTTGCCTCACTGTCGCTGTGAGTTGTTAAGGATGCCCATTTAGTGACCTGATGTGGAACTTCGAGTGCTGCTAACATTTAAAAGCTGTTAGAATAAAACAATTCATTTAGAAATACAGAGCAAGCCAATGAGCTGATAGTAGAACTGCCTTTGTTTAAATGTTCTACATTAGACAAATTGGTCTTAATAATGTCTTCTTAAGCTTACCTTATCTTTCCTTTTGAAAAATAAACAGCCCAAACCATTGTTCTCTGCTAACAGCAGATGACAATTACCCAGAAAACCTTTGATTTGGAATTGTCTGTGATGTTTCAATACAATATTTGACAGTTGAACAGGAAATAGAATTTTTATATTATACCAGTTTGTGTTCAATATTCATGTGATACATTCATTAAAAAAGAAGCTGGAGAGAATGAGAACCTGTTTAATACTGTAAATTAAACATAAGTATTAAATACTCTGTCTGAATACCAGTCTTATCTTTGCCCTGACAGGTTGATAATGTATGGCTTTGTGAAGGCCATGGTACATATTGGCCAATTAAAGCCATGGGAATTCCACTTCACTGACTGTTTATTTTTTGGATCGCTGATGTCTGCCACAGATCCAGGTAAGCATTTCAAAAAAATTACTTTTTCAGAAGTCAGAGTACTGTATATATCATAGAAATGTTCAAAGTCTCTGTTCTTGCTTTTTTTTTCCTTTCCTTAGCTGTTAAATATCTGATATTCTGATAATCATAAGTCAATCAAAGTCAAAGTCAGCTCCAGAGGTCTCTTGTGGTTTTTTTAATAACTGGTTTCCCTAGGTTAAGATCACAAACTTTATAATTGAGGTTGCTGAAAAGATTGGGAAAAAGTTCTTCTATCTTCAGGACAGCACCTGTTGCTTGCTGATATGAGAAGTGCTGTAAGCTGAAGCCTCACAGATAAAAAACACAACCTCACATCCACGTGTGACCCAGTTTAAAGATCTGGGGAATGGAGCGTCCAGATTTGCCATATAAATACTGTTTATATGGTATCAATGAAGTGTTCATGATAAATACAACTCTAAAAAACCAGATACCAAGAAATTAACTTGAATTTGCTGATGTGAGATTTAAAGCCCAAAGTTACGGTAGATGGCAAAGTCTGTGAAGCCGACCCAGTCAATTTGGGAATCACAGAATTAGAGAATCATTTAGATTTGGAGGGATGTCTGGAGGTCTTCTAGCCCAACATTCTAATTAAAACAGGCTAATCTCAAAGTTAGCCTAGGTTTCATAAATTTTTCCAGGTTTTTTTATGTTGAAAATGTCAATTAGAGTACTCAAATATTAAAAGGAAAGCATTGATATTTGCAGCTGTGGGAACACAGGAAAGGAGAAGGTGTACAGATTTTTTTATTTGTTACCTACTAAGCCAAAGTATAAATTCTGCAAGGGTTCATTGCATTTCTGCAAAATTTGCAGTTGAGCTGTTAAAGGAAATGGAATAGAAAACATTTTGTGGTGCGTGTGAAATGCTGCATTAGTGCTAAAAAACTATCCTTGAGAAGCTCCTCTGGGAGACTTAGGAATAAAGTTTTCAAATTCCTGGCTTTTAAAAGAAATGAGAAAGAGCAATATTGTTCTACACATTTTTCCCAATCTTTAAATGAACCCTCAATATTTAACAAAAGATTTTGGGCTTGTGATTTATCATTCTGATGGCTTCAAAGTATGGTATAAAACAATTTATTTCCACAAAACCAGTTGTTGCATGATTACTGTAAAAGCTGCATCCAATTATTATTCTCTAATTAATCCACACATTCAATATGCTGCCGCTTCTTAGATCACCCAGCTACATTAATAAGATTCAGCACATGATTGGAGCCTATCCTTAGAGCAAGAGAAGAACACAAGCTGGAAGCACAAGGAAGACCTAGAAAAATAAATTGCTTATGGAATAAAAGCATCCTTACAATTTCTTGATAGTTCTGTGAACAGGGTTTTGCAGCTGGCTTAGTTTCTTCTCCCATTTTCCAGTCCAAGACTATTTAGTCTCACAAATGCTGACTTATGACAAGTGATGCGTAAGACAAATGCACTGATTTTGATTTTTAGAGTATTAAATCACCACTGATTAATCTGGAACAATCAAAAGAAAAAAATAACCAACAAAACAGAAGCTCCTCTTGCACTGTAAGAAGTTACAAGGATTACTTTTCCCAGAGTTTTAAACAGGCTTAAAAAGCTAAAGCTGCAGTAGAGAAACCTATTTTTAGTGTGACAAACTGTCATTGATTAATATTGTTTCTAATTACTTCTCTGCTTATATAGTGTCTGTTCACATCCAAGACCTTTTTTAATGTTCAGTCTTGCTCCCTCTGCTATCAATTCACAATATTTCTAAGCTCTTTCATGTGTTCAGTAATCTTATCCATAAATTTCAATCCCTCAAAGACTTAAGAGAATTTTGAGTTAAGTTGTTCATTAATTAAATGGTCAACACTGCTGAAGATATTTCATTGTGTTGTAGGATTTGCTAGTGAATTATAATCTCAAGTGTGTAAAGAGCTCACTGGCATTCCAAAATCAGTTAAAATATGGTGCCCTAGAGGACTGATACATATTAGGACATAAAATAATCAGTATAAAGATTTTATTTGTGATATCTAGGGTTCATTTTGGGGTTTTTAAAGAAACCTTCCGTAAAATGTTGTTAGTCTTATCAACAATAAATTAGTCTTAAGATGAAATAATAAATTCCTGTCAGATTTGCTTCACGATTTTTTCATTTAATTCTTCACTATGTAGGATTATAAACTCATTTCAAAAAGATTTAATTTCCCTTGGCTGTGGAAAGCAATTAAGTTTCAAAAGATGCTAAAAACTGATCAGTTGACTTGACAGAAGTTGGTTTGATTGTGTTCCTTATTTGTAATAATAAAGATGACTGGTAGATGTTTAGGTGTTAAATAAAGACTTTTATTGTAAGGGCAGTAAACAAACATATGCCAGGTAAAATTTTCTAGTATTGTTAAGAAGAAGGAAATAATGTCACAGCACTCTGTGACTCTGACTTATCTGAAGATTTTTAATCTAGATATTTTGGCATAAAATTAATTCAGAAGAATTGTTCTTATATGCTATCTGCTGTCTTACATATAAAACTAGCACTTGAACTAAGATTAAGAGATTAATTTATGACTGGATATACTTGGGACTGTGTTTTGCATTACAGACTGTGATCCTTAAATATCAACAATACTTTGTGATGCCTCAAAAAACTTTCATGTCTCTGGAAAGGACAGTTAGAAACTTCAGGGACAAAACAAGGTTACTCCTGACGAAATAATTCGTCTTATAAAGAACATCTCCTTCCAATAATTTATCATTTTCTGTAGAGAAGGTTTCTCATTTTAAGACTTCAGGTGAGAAGTTAAATTTTAAGAGATAGAATTTTAAAATTCCCAAATTATCCCTTCATTATTCTTTGATTTAAAACACGAGACCAGCATTTACATTTTTCTTTATTCTGATCATTAGGCATAATTTACCACGTTGTCAAGGAAATCATATCTTCGTTTTGTTTCACCTGCACAAAACAGCACAGATCTTGCTGTTTCACTGTTGAAAGAGTTTCCTTGTGTTAGTATAAGGATTTGATTTCTGACTCTGAGAGTGTTAAGGTGTGATCCCTCCAAAGGAGACTCAGCAGTTCCTCCCTGTGTGCTCATGCAGGTGCCACTCCTGGAGAGCAGCAGAGGGAGCAGGGAAAAGGAGCTGCTGTGGAGCCCCAGCTCTCAGTCCCTGCCTGTAAGAGACCTCAAAGTGGAACTGCACATTAGAGAATTGTGGCCCAGCTGTCCTCTGGGACTGACAGGCAGCCTCAGCAAGGAGCCTGGGTTCAGGGGGCCATGGCTGAAATGGAATAATGAGCAGAGCAGACCTGGCACAGGGATGGAAGGATGGGACCTTTGCCCCAGCCACCAAAAACATGTGAACAGTACAATTCTGGCAGTCTCCAGGGCTGCTGCTGTTAACACCTTCTGGGCAACAACCTTCCCATCCATCCAAAGACATTTTGCATACCTTTAGCCCTTCCTTTTTTTTTTATTCTAATTTTTGACATTTCAAGTATAGAAAAGTGATTTACCTTCATAGGGTTTGCTGAAGCACAGCTATTTCTGAGCTCTATGAACTCCCTTACCTTTGGTCACATTAACAACCACAAGGCTCTTCCCTATTTGAAGTTACTATGGTTACAGCTGAACTGGAGCTGTGGGTTGCACTGCTCTTGTTATTGATAAAATTGGATATTTATCAGAAAGAGCAGCTTCTGTTTCTCATAAAATAGAGGGATTTTGCATTAAGAAGCATAATGTATAAATACAACAAGGTAATGCATTTCAAACACTCATTATGTAAGATGGTTTATAAATGTTTTTAATTAAAATATATGTCTGCTTTCTTCTTATTCATCACTGAACTAATCTGTGAGTGCTGTGACTTATTAATACAGAAAGGAGTCTATAATTCAAATTGGAATCTTTCGGCATCAGGTACAACTGAAATCATGTTTGGCTTAGCATGTGACAGATGTTAGCCCATGAAGTCAAGGGAAAAGTGAATCAGACTTCTATTGGCATAAATACTGTGAAAATCTTAGATGTCTCACTATTTCCTGCTTCCTGTCACTGAATTTTAAGCTGAAGTTCACAACCCTTTCTGAGTCAGCAGCTCTGGTACATGTTATTCCCATTGTTGTCAGTTTTCTACTGCCACAGAAGGTGTTGGTGCTCCCCCAGTGACCTGTCCTTCCAGCCACTTCTTTACCTGCCTCTGTTTCTGTCCTCATAGGCTTACACTGAAAAAAGAGATGCTGTGTACTTTAATGAAAAGTACTTTGGTATTTCTATAATACATTTTGTATCTAATGAATTAGGCAAGTCTTTGAGTAGTTACCACACTAAAACCAAGCCCTACTTACTGTTCCTCAGTAGTGCCTCCAGAAAGCCAAGCTGACTGCAGTGCAGCATCTACAGTCTGTACTGAGATATCACATTCTCACAGACTGGACGTGTTACTGTGGCATGGGATTATTTTAAAATTACTTCCTGTGAGTTTTAAAGTCATTCATTAGTCATGATGTGACATCATTATGTGACTTCATTGGACATGATGACTATTCCTAGAGAATTATTCTATCCAGAGGTAACTTAAATTAACTTTCTTCCATAGCAGAGTATCACATCCCTTTTGATGTGTCCATTCTGACCCATGCCCGTAGATTCTCAAAATTAATGAAGGCAGATGTGATAATGGGGAAATGCCTGACAGTGCTGGTCAAAACAAGATAAAAATGTTTCCTTGAGCTCTTGAACAGGGTGGATGTGCTAAAGATCCTGCAGATCTCTGTTCCTGTGCAGATACTATTCACAATGTTCACTAATGAGTTGGCTAATGCAACAGACAGTGTTTCTTTTTCATACAATATTCTGCTGAAAGGAGATGGCACACTCAGAACTCAATATGATTCCTGTAATGATTTAAAATAGACAAGGATAAATGCTACACTTAAAAAAAAGTATCTTCATAGATAGCAGATAAGAAGTGAGCATTCACTTCTGAAAATTATTTCAAGTTTACAACCTATGAAAATGAGTCATAAGTACCAATACATAGCAAAGAAAATAGGAAAACAGGGTTTATTAACATGTTCTGCAGCATGCTTTCATTCTATTTCTTGACACAAGTGTCAACTACATTAATGGAATCTGGTTTTAGGCACTGTATTTCAGAAAATATATGAGCTGATTAGAGGGCAAGAAAACATTTCTAAAAGGAGGAGACCGAAAGAAGTGACTCATTTTAGGGAGGAGATTTCTGAAATAAGTCTTTGAATAGACAAAATGCTGCTGAAAGAAAATCAGAATAAATATGACAATTTTTTTGTCTCTCATTAGGCTAGGAATGGAAATTACAGACTTGAAAAGCAGGAGGGGAAATTTGGGTTAGACATGATTCAGGAATAACTGCATTTATAAATTGTATGAATACTGAAGAGTGAGTTAGACTCCCTTGGGATTTGTGGAACCAGCATCATTTCAGTTCTTTAAAAACAAATCAGATAAATATCTGTCAGCAGTGGTAGGGCTCAAGTTTAGCCTGTCTTGGGCAAGATGAGCACAGGGACAGAGCAGAGACCAGAACCCTTCAGTCAGGGACAGGTAAAGGAGATCCAATAACCTCCCCTTGAAATGGAAAACATTTGAAATGGAAGATACTTTCTGAGAACTGGATGAACTGGGGAGTTTCTCCCAGAAGAGGCAATTGTTGCATTACTGTGTTACTTGCTTTATTATTTTGCTTTCATTTGAAAATATGTTAAGTCATATTTTTGGGGTAGAGTTGGGAGAGAAAGCAAGAAGAGAAAGTTGTTTACTTAGGAGATAAGAGGAAGGAGAGGAATGTGCAAGCATCTGTCTAATTGGCTTGGCCTGCTACACACACACCCCAGCAGTGCATTGGACTTTGATTACTGTTTTCTTTCTGTCATTATCACAGGGACTATTAATGAGAGCTCAAACTAATTAGCTAATAAGCAAAAGCTGAAAGTGGCAAATAGTTTTAGAAAACAAGTCTGTTTTTATGCCAATGGCATTAGAGAGCAGGAGTCTAAACTGAATCCACATTTAGCACATTAAGTCAGCATTGCTAATCAAGCAAAAACCTGACTATAGATGTTGGTGAACCAAGAAAACATCTTTTGTCAATAAAGCTTCTGCCTACACCTTTGAGCTATTCTGGGGAGAGAACCCTTTTCCTAGTTTAAATTTCAACTGCAGTGGGAGTAGATGGGTGAGGTTACCAGGATGGTTAAATATAACTAGCTAATTTAAATATAGCTATATCAGCAAATGTTCAGCTACACACATCTCCTAAATTGTCTTCTGTAGAATAACACTTCCAAAATTCTTCAGAGATAACACATCAACAGAGATCACTTTAACATAAAATCTCACAGGAGAACTGAGAATCTATTTTGGGTTTATAAACTGGTTGTGAGATTACATAGATATTTAAGTGCCATTTAGAAAATCTTAGCAGTAATGCTTCCAAAGTTCCAAGAAATGTTATTAGGTCAAAGCATAATCAGCTGGTCATGCTTTTGTGTGAATTATCAGCAGTCATGTGGATGTAAAAGTATATAATTTTAATTTCTAAAATGTCAGATGTGAACATGCCATCCCAGAGGCACTCCTAATCTTTAGGATTCCTGGGTTGTGAGGACTGAGTCAATTGCACAATTATGTACTAGAATGAGTACCAGTGAAGCAGTGAGTTACCATCTAATTTTTAACCAGACAAGTAATTGGGGGTCTTTACATTAAATTCTGTTTGAAAAGAGAAAGCTCTGCTTTGTCCATGCAAACAGAAAATAATAAGAATAATAAGAATTTGAACAATACATACACAGAACATAGACAGCTTTGTTCAGTTGGAGAATTTGAAGTGCAAGATAGACCATAGGAAGGACTATGATCCCCTGTCTGCAGGGAGGAGGGAAAAACAGAGAAGGCCTAAGTTAATATCTACAGGACTTAATTACCTGAGTATGAACCTAATGTCTAAAAGCTCCTGAGGATGTATGTCCAAATGATTTGCTCACTTCAATTTAAATTCACCACACTCTATTTTTTCTATTGCACGGGTAAACTGAAAATCAAATATAGGGTATAACTGAGGGAGAAGGAAGGAACTTAAACTACTGATATGCTGAAGGAGCCTTAGAATGAGTTACAGGTGTCAAATATCCTGGTCAGGGTCAGAGGCTCCGTGGCTGCCCATGAGCTACATCCTTGCTGAGCGTGGGTGAGGATGGGTGGTTATGCTGCACATTCCTTATCCTTAATGAAGATGGATAAGTGTTATTATATCCTTCTTAAAATGGGTAAACCCCTACTCATCACACACAAAATCCACAGCAAAACCCAGCTCTTTTCAGCACCCTTATTCCTCTGTGATCACAAGATCACAGTGCTTTATGCACAGTGAAACATGCTGTGACATTTTCAGTTATGTAGGATTCTCTGTGTGAGAGGGAAAGCTTCTTCCTGACTCAACTGAAGCACCAAAACTCATAGACTTGATGAATTTAAGGATCTTATATATTCCAGTTGATCCTTCTTAACTTAATTTTTATCCATTTAGGCAATATATAGGACTGGGCTTCTCAAAACCAATATTCTAACATTGCTTTATTTCTTGAACTGTCAGAGGAATATGAAGATAACAGCTCACTTTGCTTTCTTTCCATCCAGTGACAGTCCTTGCTATTTTCCATGAGCTGAATGTGGACACAGATTTATACACACTCCTGTTTGGAGAGAGTGTCCTGAATGATGCTGTGGCTATCGTGCTGACGCAGTAAGTTACACCCACCTCCATTCTTTACTTGGTGAGATAATTAAGGCTTTATTCACTGATATCATTCTCACTGATATAGTTTGTTCAAGTATAGCTATACCATTTGAAGGTTTTGTTACAAAGATGTAGTTTTAGAATTTTTCTTGGTTTGTTAAACACTAGAATTCCAATATTATTCATAGCAACTGTATATCCAGAATGCAATTTTAGTTCATGTTCTTTAACCCAGAAAGCAGTATATTCTGTAAGATGGTAAACTTAATTTAGTATGATTTCTTTTCTCATCTGAACAAAATACCTTGAAAAAATAATGCTAAACGAGCACCTAGGACATAGGACAACTATTAAAATCAAGAAAGGTTCTTTTTATTTTTTGAAGTCTGTTATTTTCCAAGATTAAAACCACAAAGTGGCACACAGTATCTGTTTATCTACTTCTGTCTATGGAAACTGGCAGAGCTTCAGCTGATAATATTATCTTAAATTTATATATAGCTTTTTTATTCTCAGGAATCCTCAAACAGATCACAAATGATGGGCCAAAATCACACAAGTATGTGCTGTCCTAAAAACACAGATGCTAAGTACATGATTAACGGGATCTCAAGTTTACTCCACTCTACATATATTATATGCTTCCCAGAGCTTTGCTAGAAATACAAATAATCCTCTCAGATAATCTTAAAAGTAACAGAACTGCAAAGTCAAACTCAGTTCTCTACGATGCTTGAAGATGCTTCACAGTAAGCTTCAATTCAGTGCCAACTTCCTCCTTAAAACATGGTCCCTTGAACAAGGATTTATCCTATCTTTCAGAAAAAAAAAAACTTTTAAAGAGTTTACAGTAGTTAAAAAATGAGCTTAATATTTTATCTGAAGCTCCAAGAAGTTTCAACTCATAATAATTCTTGCAAAAAACACCCCAAATTTATTTCATAATACAAAAAAAAAAAATAGTATTCCTATTTAATTTATTATTCTCCAATTATCAGTCTAGTAACCTTAACCTACACCAAAGTCCTCACACTGTTTTCAGAGCAAGAGCAGTATTTCCAAATGCTGTCAAGTGTCTGAGCACAGCAGTTCATGATTAGATACAGCATGGCTGTCACATCCAGGGACTGGGGTTGGAATGTGGCACTTAGGAGAGCTCTGGTACATCAGATAATAAAATGCACAAAAGCAAAAGTAAGCAGAGACCAGACAACTCGGTAGAGAGAACAGATAGAAAAGCATTGAAGCAGCTATTAGAATTGGAAAGAGGCATGTAGATGGCAATAAGTCTGAGATTTTTATCTCTCTCCCTTGGCATTGTTTAATAACAGCCCAGACATTTTCAGCCCCTTTAGACTCTTCATGTTAATGCAAGGCTCCCAGACAGGAACAGGAAGGCTCCAAGCAACTCAAGGGAACCCAGAGTGTTTTAACACTCTCTAGTTTTCAGACACCCTGATGCCAAAGTACACAGCCAAAGCTCCCAAAGGAGCAACTCAACTGCAGAATCTAAATCTAAAAAGAAAAATCCCATCAGATTCCAGATCCATCAGTATTCCAGTATGTGATTCATGAGTTTTTAAACTCTGCTCTTCCCAGTACTCAAGACTAGGTTATGCACCTCAGCCTATCTCCTTCTCATGTTTTATTTGCTGTACATGAGCGATTAGAAATCTTTACTATAGAATCTCTTGTCACTGGAAAATTGATGTGTTTTTTTGTATACTCACTGTGACTGTTCCTTTATTTCTATAGTCATTTGTAGAGACTGAAGAGAATACATGGCACCATCAATTTCTCATTTCATGACTCTCTGGCTTAAATAATCAGCTTCTGCACAAATACAATGTTTCTGCAACCCAATATAATCTTCCTGTAGCATTTTAAGTAAAGATATACTGTAAATAATGTCAGCTTCAGGTCATTAACACCTTACAAAACCAACCTGAGTTTAAATGAAGAAAATTGTTTTTCTGTCACTGCAAAAGAACAGCTATTTTTTTTCCTGTAACCCATACCATTCTTGTGTGCAAACACAACATGTTCATAATTACAGCAATAGAAGTCTATTTAAAAAGGTGTGAGAATAATGTTTACAAATCTGGAAAAGCAGTAGTAAGTAATTTAGTACACTACATAATGATAACCAGAAAAACAGAATATGAAAATACACATTGTCTTTCATTATCTAGCAGAATAAGTAAGATAATGTCTGCAGGAGTGACTCACTGCAGGAGAGGCAGGAAAAGAGAGAAGGCCCTTATGGCTGGAGGTGGCAATTTGGCAAGGTGAAGGCAGTATGGCTGTCTGCCAACAAGGGCTTAGATTGATCTCTCTCCTTTCTTTCAGCTTCTCCCTTCAATATCTATTTTTCCTGTGCTGTTTGTCATTTAGTTTGAGAAGGACAGCAGCAGGACCAGCCATCCCTGCATTTTTCCTATGGATTTAGCAAGTCACACGAGCTGTGTTGCTGCAAGAATGTGCAGGCAGTGGCCAACTGCCCTCAGAAAACACTGACCAAGGACAAAGTTCTGTGGGCCAGTTTAGCAGCTCCCCTCTGGCCATCCTGCCACACCAAACACCTGGGTGCTTCTGATAATTGCAAGATTTCATTTATAGTGTGCTATTTTAAGATAATCTGTGCAGGAGGGATCACTGTGACTCAAATTGACAGCAGTGGCTGCAGGAAGGCTGACAAGCTGTTGAGCATCTGGGAGAGCTCACACACACAAGGGCCTCTCTAAGCAAGGGCATTGGAGGTGCAACGAGGATTTTCTCCTCTAGAAATCACTTCCAGAGTTCCTTACAACTTTTCATTATTAAGATAAAACCCTCCTTTCAATAAAAATCTGTGAGAATTCTCACAGAAAATAAACATCAAGAATTCAAAGTATTTAAGAAAAATTATAGCAGAGCCTTATATATTCGATTACTAAACATGTCTGCTTTTACCCAGAAAAAAACATATGACTAATTATGTCACAAATATTTCCTACATACTTTGTTTTCCAGAATACTGACTCAGGAAAATCCTGGTAAAAGTAGTTTTATGGTTCCTCTTAAATATTTCCAGGATGAACATATACCAACTCACAGTACCTCTTCTTCACTCAAAAAATACTTCCATTCTAGTCCAGTCGTACCTTATACAAGTTCATATCATGCTCAAACCATTCTTTCTCAGCAGAAGCTTGTGTAGGGCTTTCTAAAATAACATGACTAAGGTAACTGATTTATTGAAAGGGTAACAAATTTATTGAAAAACAGTATCAATTTCCAGGGGAAATAACTCAGAAGCCAGGGTTCAGCTCAGTTTGTGCTCAGCACCCTCTAGGGTTGTCTTTTCTCAGACAGTGATTCCTATAATTATCTTAGGCAGACAGGAGAATTCCTTCTGACACACTGGTGATTCTGACTGGTAGGCACAGTCATCATATTACTAAATTTAGTACAGTTTAGATCTTTTCAAAATATAAGAAACTCTGGTGATATGATGGACCTCAAATAGAAAATAATAAGAATCTTTAAACCTTTGTGGTTCTAGGTATTTGTTTACCTGTATTGTTATTATTTCAGTGGTTTTAATTCTGTTATTATGTCATTGAACTTGAAGGTAGCATATACAAGAGAGAAATGTAATCAGACACTGAAGAAACAGACATTTGACAAACATCAAATGCAGTTACAAATATTCAGTCTGTGTCTCATGTGGTCATTGGCCTGGTGAGGTAACTGTCCATTATCTGCAAGTGTTACTTCCCTACTTTTCACCATTTCTAATTGTTATTCCTTGTGTATAATATATTAAAATCAGCTGTTCTGCAAAGGACAAGAACAGATATTGTAACTATGCTGCTGAATAATTAAGTTGCGAGCTGGGAGTTGCAGGAACAATATTGGCTTTGAAAGTTATGGTAGGTGTCTTCTTGATGCGTATCTCAGTAGATGTGAAGCTCCCTTTATGATTATATTTTTTTTTATCTTTGTCATTGAGTGTCTCTAATTTGGATCCTTTGCCCTTCCATTTTTAAAGCATTATTCTGTATAGTTTTTGCCACACGTTGATCGCTGAGCACATCGAATAACAAATTTTGCAGAGGAAAGACATCTGAATGTTCTCACATCATATTTTTCCTACAAACTGGTTATATTCAGAAAGTGGCCTTTAAAAGTGACATCATAGGCTTCCATATGTACCATGTCAAAGCCTTTTGTTTCATGTATATCAATTAAGAAACAAAGACTTTTCTCTGAGCTAATCCTTTGTTTCCCCACCTATAGGTAACTGGGAGTTTGTTTAGTCTAAGAACACGAGGAATTCTGTCAGCCTGAACCCCTAAGTCATGCTGAGATTTGTTAGGCACTATTAGCAAATGGCAAAAAATATTGAGTCATCACATAAGAAAAAAAAGAATGCTGGTTTCTCTATACCCCTTATATTTTAGCCACTTTTAAAACCCTGTGTTCCTGCAATTTCTTAATGTCTTTTACCATATTGTCTCAGCCACCAGAGTGAAAATTAAACTCATTTAAGTTCTATTTATTTTCAACATGTATCTGAGTGCAGACAAGATGTTATTCACATATCCTAGGCATATCAGTACATAGAAATAGTGTAAAAAAACATTTTTATCTATAAGTGGGCCCTTATGTACACACAGTTAATAGCTTTAGTGTGCCTACACATAGAACTCTTCAGCCTAGGTAATTCTTCAAAAGGATAAAAGCCTCACTCCTTGCCAACTACTGTACAGAGCATGCACAGAGCCTTTCCAGGAAGGAAGGAGGGAAATAAAAGCACTCGTGCCATCAGACAGGTGACAGAAAGGTAAAAAGTATCAACACATGTGACATTTTCCTGCTTAAAGAAAATAGATTTCTAAGTGTGAGAAGAGACAGTGGAATGAAGATGTAAGAAAATGAGCTGGTGAAAGCAACAAATGGACATTTTGAAAGCATGGCTAGGAAAAAGAAGCAAGAAACAAAGATAAGGCACATTGTGTAACTACAGATCCTGACAGTGATATATAAACCTGTAGCTAGGACTGTTTAGAGGGAAGAAAAGCTGGTTTACTCATAGGGATGCAGAGGAAAATCTGATTATCTTTCTCTGATGCAATTTTGCAGTTTTATATTGTTTTGTTATGAATGTCTATGTTGAAATCCTTCAGTAATACATCAAAATCTACTCCTGAACTGTAGGAAACGGGCAACAGAATAGGAATTAGGACAGCCAATGCTAAAGAGTGACATGCTGCAATCAGGCAGAATTCAGAAATCTGAATTCAGAAAAGGAATGAGATTCTGCCAGAAATACAGGGGGTTGCTCCAGGACCCTTTCTTTGTAGTTGCATTTACACTGACTGGTTGGGCAGCCCTGGAGGGACTGAGGCCTGTAGGAGCTTAGTCTGAGCAGATAGCAGGTTTATGTAAGGGGTTGTCTTTGCAAAACCTGACCTAGAAATCACAGCTCAAAGGGCCAAACTGGAACCCAACAGGCATGGGGAGAGCTGCTCCATGGCACTGACTTGCATGACCTTGAATCCTTGATCAGTATTTAGGGATTTCACTGTCTGTGAGCTAAAATTCTGGACAAATGACTAACTGGATCTCTGGATACAGGCCTTGCCTCATTCCAGATAAATGCTATTTAGGATTTTATTCCCACAAAGATTCCTGAGGAGGGACGTCTGTAACGTTGTGGAGGAGAATAAAATAGAATCCCCTGAAAACATGAAAGCAAACAAAATGCTGGGTGGAAGCTCAGCCCAATCATTTCACTTACTGGTTCCCCTTAGACAAGATGAATTTGGCTACTATTCCCAATATTGTTGAAAGGCATATATACCAAGCAGCCATTCAATCACTCAAATAACAGAGTAATTTATAAATTAATAGAGCGAGGAGTTAATTGTGCAACACGTTAGTGAGTGATTTTAAAAGGTAGATGAGGAGTCCTTTTTCTCTATTATTTCTATAATAATGAAATTCTGGTTGTCCATCTGCTCTTTTTACCTTTGAGGAAGGGTTTAGTCCCAGCTTATTTTGTTGATGATAATTAGAGTTTCACGTCACTGACCATCTGGAACAGGAGATGTGAGCACTGGGAAACTAACCAAACTTGCTATTAGCAGGAACTTTAAAAGAGCTTCTTTGCCAGAATACAGAAAATCCCACATAAAATGTTTGTATCCTCACTTAATAAACCTTCATTTCTTTTTTCTTTCATGAACTTTACTGTACAGACCAGTTATGCTTAAAACAGAGTGAAAATTCTGTTGAATTTTTGTGATGCATGTTAAAGCTAAAATTTTAGTATGAAAATGGGCACTCAGAACAGAATGTTTTCAGGAGGTAATTCTCACACCTCAATTTTTTTCACATTTCAGTATTTCATATCCCTTTTTCCAATATTAGTGCCCTATTAAAATTTTACTTAGGAACTAGTTAATATATGCTAAAGGTCCTACTCTCTGGTGTGCTGGGTCTGTCTGAGCTGGAGTTCATTTCCCCCAGCAGCTCTCCCAGAGCTGTGCTTTGCACTGGGAGCTGGAAGGGTGTTGGTAACTCAGCAGTGTTTTGGCTGCAGCTGAGCAGGGCTGGCACAGCAGCAGCAATGCCTCTCCAGCATCCCAGTGGTAGGAGACGGGCAAGACCTGGGGAGAAGACACAGCCAGGAGAACTGGCCCAAACTGACCAAAGGGATATTCCTTGCCATATGATGTGCTCAGCAATAAAAGCTGAGAGAAAAGAGGAAGGGGCAGATAAATGTTACTGCATTTATCTTCCAGAGATCTGCTTCATGGACGTGGCTGGGCATCACCCAACCATGGGAAGCAGAGAATAAAACTTTTGTTTTCCTTTGCTTTCACACACAGCTCTTGCTTTATTAATGTGCCTGTATCTTCACTCCTGAGTTTCTTTCCTTCTTGTTTTCCTCCCCCCACCTCTTCCTGCAGAGGAGGGAGTGATGCAGTGGCTGGGTGGGCACCTGCCATCCAGCTAGAGTCAGCCCACCACAGTTCTCTAATTGGCACTGGTTTGTCTGTGCAATTTATTTGAATAGGCAGCCTTCAGCTGCAGACTGCTAAGCTAGAGTAGATTTCAGTGAGCAGTGTTATGGAGATTGCCCTGAGGGATGTATGAAGATATAGCTTAGCTCAAATCAGCTGGGAATGTCTGTACTTGTCAGACCCAATCAAACCAGAGCAGCTGCAGGTATCTCTGTCCACTTATACACAAACAGACAAGTAAGTTTTAAGTTGAGAATTAAGAATGCTGCCTTCAGTCCTTGCAAATCACACCTAAGTGGAAATTATTTAGCTACACTTTCCCTACAAATGACCGAACTGGCATCAAAGCTTCTTCATTTCAAAGATTTCTATTGGGAACTCTTCAGAACTGAAGTACACCCTGCTACAAGTCAGTCTGGTTTTTGAGCTCTTCCAGATGTTTTTTCTTGTCCAAATAACCTTTCTCTAGTGAATTAGACAGATTTTCCTGAGAGCAAGATAATTACATACAGAATCTAATTCTACTTACAGAGACAACTCCCTTTTAGTTTGAAATTATAGTATTGATATTATTTCCCTTGAAGTGTTCCAAAAGAAAGCTCATTTCATCCTCTCTGGATGAAATACTGTATGTAAGAGTCTGTCTGGCTCTTGCAATAAATCAACATACATTTCATGTCTCCTGGCAGAGAAGACAGAGGAGGAGTGTGTGTCAGAAAGGTGAGGGAGACCTTTCTGCCATTTCATTTGCCGGGTAGCAACCAATATGTATTCAGTGCTCAAATCCTTCCCAGAAATACAGTACTGGAGAGCACAGCTATCTCAGGGAGACAGAGAGTTTGTCACAACAGGATACTCCATAAAAATTCTGTTATTCTTTTGAGATCAGGTAATGGTTACACGAACGAAGAACCCATTCCTAGTGTGGGGAAATGGGCTATTTCCAGTGGCTACCCAGGAACATGAGGAAAGACTGATGTCTCTTGTGATCCCTCTGTGAACCCCTCCAGATGCTCTGTGCTACAGTTCAATTTGAATTTCATCATTCTGACCTGCTCTAAGCATTTATTTTTTTACCAACATTATCAGGTAAACGGCTTCCTCCTGCAAGCCTCGATCTTTTAAGACTCAAATCCTTAAGCTACTGAGGCTGTTAGAACTGACATAACTCTCCATGAAATTCTTTAGCACGTGCAAATATATATATCTATATATTTCTGCATGTATGCATGTAAAGAACATCAAAATAAAACAAATGTTATCAAATGCCCAAAATTTGCGTATCTTACAGAGGAGGAATTGAGAGGTACCTTTTGTAAACATTTTAATCAGATGTAATTTTTAAATTTATTTTCTCACACACAGAAACCTTCCACTCTCCATACCCAAGACATCATTTCAGTGTGCATGTTTCACCTTTTGGAGTAGGAACTTTAATGGTTTCAGGATATACTTTTGTCACTTGAGCAAAGAGAATAATTGATAACAGTAGCATCAGCTGCCTTCCTTCAGTGCCAGGCACAGCAGGAGTCCCTGCAAACCTCAAGTTACTGCACTTCACAGCTACTTAAATGATGAGACTCAGCAAATTTCTGTTCTTAGAATGTATTCCAAAGGTTACAGAGCTCCACTCTCTCCTTGTTTCCACTTGCTTTTGTATTGGTCTCAATCTCTCTCTCTCCTTTTTCTTTTCACAAGACAATGGTCACTATCTCAGCCTCGCTCTACCCATTCCCCTGAACTGCATGACCTACTCCACCACTTCTAGTGGTGGAGTAGACTAGTCCCTGGGTCTCCCACCTGATACAGAAATAAATTATTTCTAGAGATAATCTAGGGCTGTAAACTCCAACCACCTTCATACCCTAAAGCCAAGAGAGACTCTGACTCCATTTCTGGTGTAAGCACCTCTTTGCTGTCCTTCTTATTACGTTGTGACTAACAGAGGATGTAATGAGGACAAGAGGGGTGATGTGAAGGTCAGTTCTGAAGGCTGGGGACAGCAGCTGGCTAAGTCTGAGCACCAGCAGTTGCAGGGGAAAAAAACACATATTTAAGTTTTAGATGGTACATGCCTAAAAAAATGACATCTTGGAAGATTTTTAGTTGATGAAGTTTATCAGATCTCCACTGAGATTTGTCAAGTAAACATTTCAGAAACCTTTAAAAATTTGCATAATTTTGTCACATTTTCAAGGGCAAAAGATATGTAGAAAACAGATGGGTAATTTCCTCTTTCCTCCCCTTGGAAATGACAAGCCTGGATTTCAAAGTGGTAGTGAGAAAGCTTTGTAATTATGTGGTTGTAAGGTTTCTGTCCAAGATAAGCACAGAGGTATTCTCCCTATAATGGCTCTGCAGAATGCCAATTTAAAGGGGGGGGGGGGGGAAAGAGAGAGAGAAAAAAAAAATCTTCATGGAAATAGCAAATGCAATATGGCACTGTAGTCTCAATGGTGACATTTTGGCAAAGTCACAAGCCGTGACAGAGACAGGAAACACTCAGGACAGCAGTTGTGCAAGTGGCCCTGAGAGAGCTCTGTGTGACAGAGCTGGTTCATTTCTGCTGTGTTTAGGGCAATGGGACTCATGAACATTCCCTGTAAAGACCATTGTCCCAAGGAAAGACATCCAGTCTTTTTATCAGTTTGCTCTTAATGCATTTGGAATTTTGATGTTCCCTAACTAATCGCTAATTATAATGATCTGCATATTCTGAATGTAATGTGCACATGTGTATGTTATTTGGATTCCTAAGGAAATTTCTTTGTTTCTGGGGAGACATAGTGACATTAGAATTTGGATTTTGAAAAGGAAGATTTAAATATGATTAAAACTTTGAACAAAGTAGTATCCCAACAATACATTGAATAAACTGATATTCACATTTTTCCCTTAGTAATTTCTCCATTACAAAAGTGATATAATTTTTAGACTTTAAAGCATTTTCATTTTGTATCCCCATTCACTGAATGTTTACTTTATTTTCACTTAAAATAAATCAAATCGTTTTTTCTTTCCATATTGTTCTACTGATCTGTAGCAAGCACAGCCAGAAGCAATAGTGAGAGAAATGAGAATAATGGAGTGCCTAGCAGGCTGCTGTTCCCTGCCTCAGACACACTGGGAGAAGGTTACAGCCAGATGAAAATGTTCCCGAAGAAAATTTCAGCCTCCTGAACCATTGAACAGTGTACATCTTCTTTATTACAGTATTTTTATTCCTAGAGAGCAAGGTGAAAGACATTATAGGATGTTCACAGTTTAACATTCTATTTCTAGCATTAGCAGGACTTAGTGCATAGCTTGGAGGGTGTTTTCATTGTGCATTGTTAGAGGGAAGTGAATGCAAAGGTTTCTGAGGCAAGACTCCTATGTTCTAGTAATTATGAGGGTAATGAAGCTAGGCAGAATTATTTTCCTCTTATTAATAACTGTGTTTAAGCCTCATAGAACTTCCTGACTGGGGAAAGTATTTATTTTTAAACTAAGTGGTGGAAATTAATGTGTTATACTATGTGTTTATCCATAAATCAATGGAGTCTGTACAAAGCCAAAAGGAAAAATTATCTGTTTGTCTGCCTGTCATTTCTGTGAGATTTTTCACAGTGCATTGGATAGGCCAACAGCATATGCCTTCATTTTAACAAAGGAAGATGCTTCTTAACTCTTTCAATCTTAGCACAGAGGAATAATTCACGATCAGCTGGCAGTGGTGTGTCCAGAATCCTTAGCATGTGTACTTACAAATAATTCATTCTTATCAAAGCAAAACCTCTCATCCAGTACATTTGGTATTAGGTCTCTTTGATCAAGTGATTTATATTTAGGAAATTGGGGTGGGTAGGATTTTATTATCTAGACTATTTTCAAGATTCTCAGTAACTTTTAGATTTTCATCAAGTGGTATATGTTTAAGTACCAAGGCTTAAAGTTGGCTTATCATTCAAAACTCCTGTACAAAGGAATAAAGACTTCCCATTATTTTGAGTACAATATCCCCAAAGATGGAAGTCAGAGATACAGAAGGAGTGTGAGAGTGTGTATTTGTGTGTGTTTTCTTGTTTCCTCTTCTTGCTGTAATCCTTAAGGATAAGAAGAATGTTTTACTGTTTTGATTGCCTTAGAATTTGGGACTGAAATTTTATCCACATTAACTTCTCTGCCTAAGTGGTGATTCCCTCTCTTTGTTTAATTTTACCATGAGTGAAGTTCAGTAATCCTGCACATTGCCAAGAGGTATTGGCAGGTGTCGTAATCAGCACTGACTTAACGCTTGAGCAAACCAATTTCCACAAGGTTCAGCAGCCTCGTCTCTGCTCTCAGCAGCCCCAAGCTGCTGAAATGAACCCCTGAGGCTGAGGAGACCCAGCTACAGTTCAGAAGGGCTTCAGCCAGGGCAGCCTTTGCAGTTACAAAGCAAGGAGAAAATGTACAAGACGGATGCAGAGGCACCTCTCAGCCCATCTGCCATCCTGACGCAGTCCTATTCCCTGTCAGACTGCACAGGCTGCTCTAAACAACTCCCTGCTCATGCTTTGAGCTGTTGCTTTTCAGTCAGCATTTACCAGAGGTGAAATTCACTCTCAAATAAGTCTGGACCCATTCTTGTATCACCTTCTCAGAAATTCTATCTTTAAATATTTTTTCCCCTAAAGATACTTACATGGACTATTTGCCTTCCCAGCACAGTGGATTTTTCCAGTGGATGACTGTTAGTACATGTACTGGGACTTACTGGATTACACTTTCTTTGTAGAGCACTGTCCAGTAATTTTGTTTTAATGTTCTAAAAGGTATATTGAAGGTATAACAGGTTAAAGAACTTCAGGCTATAAAGTGATAAGGTAGTAAGCAATAAGTAATATTGCAATTTTAAGATTTCTACCATGGCTGGGATTTTTCTTTTTATAAGCTGTAAAAAATAAAATGTTAGCATATTAGCAGTAAGGTAAATGAGGAGAGCTTTAGGCTCACCTTTCTCCTACAGGAATATCACTGCCATTCTCCATGCAAGGCTGACCAGCTTTTCTAGCAAATGCCTTTCCCTAAGGTGAAATTTCATTCTGTTTATTTGCTATATTTGGATCAGGAACAGAGACTTACAATTCAGAATATCCCTAAATCCCCACCCTCAGCTCCAGTATATCAAGAAAACAAAACATGTAACATGTTTTGTTTCTGACGTTATTACTGCCAACACTAGATCATACAATTCACATCTGGATTTATTTTAGACTTTCTCGTAACAACAGCTGCATTTCTTGTCTTCAGCTGGATACATTTTTAAAAATTAAAATCACCATGGCAACAGCTGCAACCATTTATTATAAAGCAATAGAAGTGGAACTAATATTTGTGAGAGAAGCTTTGTTATCAGGATAACATTTCATTCAGACAATGCCCAGATCATTTTTCCCTAGCTGCTCCATTTTCTAAAAGAAAAAAAATATAGAAAATATTTTCAATAACGAAAAGTAGGTGGGATTGAATAGCTCAGGAGATTAAAAAGATTTTCTTCTTTAGATTACTGGCTCATCTCAAATCCAGATTAGCAAGAGGCAAAAATTATCAGCTGTTTGGTGGGCACATGGAAAAATCGATAGGGGTATGGAGCTCTGAAAATCCCATTCCCACAGCAGCTACGTTCTCAACTGCAGCACAGAAACAAACCACTGAGAACACAGGGTGTGTCTTCATTGGGGGAAAAAATTATGTGACCCATCCTTGGGGAGTGCTGATGATGAATGCAAAGGAAACTCCACAGGCAGCTTGCAGTGCTCACACAAAGCAGTTCCAAGTGGACTGTCCTGCCATTCTCATCCCTTGCACTGTACTTGCACTGTGTTACATGAGAGAAGGGAACTGTTTTCTTGAGTAAAATGTGGCTAAAGAGGGGTGTTTGGCACCAACCTCCAGGTTATGTTGTTCCAAGTCAGGGCTGAGGTAGGATCTTCTAATGTATGGTCTGGGCACATTAGAAATCATGGGGACCATTTTGTTTGCATCTATTTATAATATTTCTTAGAGCAATAATATTCTTTTTAAAAAATCTCTCTAAGAATCTGGGTAGGAGATAGACAAATTGTACTCCAGATATTAAAAAGCTACATGAAATGTAAATTTTTCTCATTTCACCCCCTTCTGACTATGAAAGAATCTGTTTTGTATGCACAGACTATACAGGGATGATATACCACATACCAAGGATTACATTTCTTCCTTTTCATCACACATTAGAGAATCTTAGGCAGAATGGGGGAGCACGCTGAAATAGAAAAAAACTTCAGACAGACTTTCATTCTCCTTCCACTCTAATTTTTGTGGGATTCAGTGTACCTTATCTTTATCAATTGCATTCAGCATCAGGACCCCAGTGTACTGCTCTGTTCAGAAGTTCCTGAAGATGCTGAAGTTCAGTGAAGGCAGAAGACCAGGGGCTTCTTTCTTAATCTGACAGAAAACATTCTGGAAGTGAAAAAGCCCAAAGCTGTTGATAGGCCAGAAATTTGGCACAGCCCCATAGTATTGGACTCTCTATCTGCTCCAGGGACACCTGCATCCTCTAGCAGAACACTCAGCTGTGTCTAGGATATAATAACTTAAACACAAACAGTAGCTTAAAGACCACTTAAAAGACAAGGACTACCCATACTTACTAAGTTCTAGGTTTGTTCCAAACAAATATTATCATATAGTCTGACTTCATTAAATTACTTTTGTGTCATGGACAATTTATTTCAGGGAGATAACAGAGGAAAAACAAGAAAAAACAAAATTACACCTCATGTCTGAGAAAAATCTATTAAAGCATATAATTAGTACATTATATTTTTATAATGAGATCTGGTAGAATATATGACTGGTAGAATATAAAACTGACCTCTGGTAGAAATCACAAAGATCGTTTTCTTTCTTCTGCTTTCTCACTTAACCTTTCAATGCTTTGTAGCATATTCCCAGCAGCATGGTCCCAATTCCATCCGTCCTCTTCAACACTCCTAGGTAAGCTTTACACCCAGTTACACTTCAAGCAGGGCAGTTTCATGGGATGGCTGAGGCTTGGCAGACCAGTAGTGAGAATGGGGTCCTTTCCTGTCTCACTGACAGAGGAGAGAAGCAGGGAGAGGACAGTGCTTTCCTCGAGGTGAGGAGCACTGGGCACTGAGAGCTTCCTCCCCCTGTCTCTCCCTGGGAGTACTGAGCTGGGCACAGACAGGCTCCCTCTCCATTTGGAATGTTGGCTGTGAAAAGACATGGGATGCACCACTCTTGCACACATCAGATTTTCATAAGCAGAGGTCACAGAAGAAGAAGGTCCTTTGAATATTAAACAAGAACCTGCTGTATATGTTCTTCCATTGATCAGCTAAGCAATCTGATATTGCCCCTTACTCCCTTGCTCACATTTATTCAAGGGGATTTCAGAGAAGATTACAGTGTATTGTAGTACTGTTTAACCAGCTAAATCTCAGGGACAAGTTGGTTTAAAGCCTGGAGGAGGGTGAGGTGTGTAGGATTATGCATTTGTGAAGGATGAGAAGCAGCTGTTATTACAAAGGAGATGCTGCTCATCCCTGGATGTTTCACAGTGCTCGTGGGTCTAGTGGGTTCTCCTGCAGCGTCAAAGCCTAAATGAAGGGAATACTATCTAGCATAAAATATATATCATTTTCTGTTGTTTCAATCTTAAACTGCTCCTGAACAAAATAACAGGCTGTGTGATTCTAAGAAAAACACTATTTAATAAAGGTTTAGTGGAAACTGTTCCCATTTAATCTCTGCTAGTTGCCCACAAGAGCAAAGGATTTTTCATGGCTAACCAAGCTGCTTAAAACCTTCCTTAAAGTGTTTGGGTCATATCCTGATTTTCTTGTAACACCAGTGCACATCTAGAACAACTGCACTGAATCAGTGGAGTTATTTCAGCTACTCATCACTGTAAGGGTAATTTGAGGCAGTTTCTCCTCCAGAGCAGGATGACAGTAAATCACAGTGATTTCCTGGTAATCTGCTGCAGCATTCCAACGCTCTGTGCAGGCAACTGTCAGCCCACATCATTCTATCAACAGGCAGGTGGAGTTCAATTGACGTAGATAAATGTAAAATTTGTTTGCAGGACTGAAGTCACTGTGAAAGACAAGGGTAGTTGAAAGGCTTTGTTACCTCATCCTTGAGTTATCTTAAAAATTTCAGCACAAAATGGGGGGGTTAACTAAGATCAGTCATTCTTTCAGTAATCACCTTCCCTACCCCTTATGGACACATCAGTCAGTGTCTTGTGAATGTGCTCTGCTGTTTCATTCTTTGCACTCTCTTTGTAGAGTAAATGAAGTCCCATAGTATCACATGTTGCCACTTTTGTACAAATAAACCTGAGGCGTGGATCGAATTAGGGCTCCAGGAGCACATTAAACTCCTGCTTATGCTGACAGAACACTTGCAGTTGCACATTAATTCAATTTTTGGCTTTCAAGAGAGATGTGTCATTTTCACAGAAAATCCTTATTCCAGGGTCTCATCACCCAGCACTAACGGGAAAAACTGTCACATAAAGGGAAGGTTGTGTGAATGTTCCTGATAAATATTTTTCAGCTCTTTAAGTAACTTTGGAGACTAGTGGCTCACAAGTAAAAAATTGAAAGATTACACAAAGGTGAATAATGAAGAAGAATGTAAAGCTAGAAGGAGAAAAAGATGCAGCTGTATATGAAGAAAAGCGCTGCCCACTCTTATCAGAAAAGTACAGATCCTTAGATCACCTTACAAGTTTGGATGGTGGGTCTAGAAATGAGAGAGTTGGGAGCAGACAACAGCTCCCAATTTGGGTGTCAGGGGTAGGGAGGCAGAATATTGCTCAGGCTCATGGGCCAACATTAGCAAGAGCCTTAACACATACAGCACATCTATCTCCCCTTATGGCACAATTAGCATAATGCAGTAGATTTGGTTCCAATAACATAGAAAACTATTTCATTTTTCCTTCCAGATATTGACTGAAGAATTTTTAACTTGTACATTGTTTCTTGTTAACTCAGAGGGTTGATGGGCTGTAACTTCTACAGTCATGTTTTCTTTGCAGAAAAAATGCATATTTTTTACAGTACTGTTCTACCTTGTAAATTCTGTTTTGCACAAGTATAAGCGATTACAGAGAGATGGCAGGCAGGGGAGAAGTCCAGCTCTTAGTATATTAATACAATAATAATTTATTTATATATTTATCTCTTATTTGGTGGTTGACTCTTTGTTTCTACTTTCTTAGCACTACGTGCATCTTCCCAGTTGCTGAAGTCGCCAAGAGCTCTCTAACTGGGAGGACAGACTTCAAGCTGCTCTAGATACACACAGGCCTTTCCTCTTCATGCAAGGTTTAAAAAGAATGGAAATTAAACAGTTAGATGGATTACAGTTCTGATATCCAAATGAGAATATCTGATATCATATTTTCAGGCACAGAAATGTGTAAATGATGTGCCTGTTGATATGATCAGCTCATAAGCAAGGAGAGTCAGACGCATAACACAGAACGCAGCACATGCTGTCACAGACAAGCCACTATCAGCCATCTGGTTTCTGCTGATGTGCTTCATTCCTCTCAAAGATATGGGACAGGAAAGAGTTGTCACAGTGACTGTGATATTTCCAAATAGATTTATGAAAATTAGGCATTTAGAAGCAATGCAGTCATTTGAGAATGAAATATTCCTATGCCAAGCCTCAGAGAAATGTGAACATATTTTACTGTTAAAGCCTTAGTTTTCTTTTATGTTGATTTAAAGGCCATGTTGCTGTTCATCAGGATTTCTTTCTGTCAAAGATAAAAACAGGTTAGAACAAGGTAATGAGAAGCTGAGATACTTGTACAGATGACAGTGCGCACCATTTCTCAGATGCACTGGGGTAGAGAAGCTCCACACCAGATCAGAGATTATGTTAGACTTGAAGTTGCCCTGCCTGCAGGCTCATTAGGTCCTTAATCATTGTCAAAACTATCATCTCATATCTCCTTTCTACAAGTCTTTAGTGATTGCAGCCCTGCAGTGAGCAAGTTCTGGGCAGGGTCAGAAGGGTGCAGGGTGTCCAGCACCTCTAGCAGCAGGGACTGGAGAAGTTTCTCCTGGGCACCAGGGAAGCTGAGTTTAACCTCGTGGAGGTGGGTGAGATACCAGGACCTTTTATGGCAAAGGCAGTGGAATTTTCGGGCAAGAATGGGATCACCATGACAGATGGTTTCCAAGGTTCCCTAAGGAGGCAGAGCACACTTCCTAAGGATAATGGGTTGAGAGACAGAGACGGAGGAGGGAGACTGACAGACATTCTGCAGTCCCTGATGTTTGGGGGTAGATGAGAACTAAGATCTGCATCAGGGAAAGCCTACCTGGAACAACACAAACTATTTGTTGTTTTCTCTGACAAGCTGCTGCTGCTGCTGCTGTGTGCCAGCTCAGGCCTGGGCACAGAAGAAAACTGAAAATACTTACCAGAGTTAAAACAACAAAAGTTTAAATACAACAGTAAGTGCTACCTTGGTTTAAAATAATCAAGATAAAATGTCCTCTATTATTTTAGAAATTCTGGAAAAGCCTACAAAGGAACTCCTCTGTGTTGATCACTGTTTTAGCACATCTGAAAAATACAAAAAGTTTGTTTGTTGTTTGAAATTTTTATCTAGAAGATCTCCATAAATTTGTTTCAAAACTGTTAAAATCAGCTGCCTCTGCTAGTCCTTAAGCCTTCCTGCTCTGGTGTGTCTCTGCTTTGCCTCAACTGCCTGCAAACCTTCTCTGCTTCATGTGTGCTTTTATTGGCTTGGCACAGTCATGTCCCAAACTTCCTCAATTGTTTTTATCTTTATAGTTCATCTCCCTGCTCTTCCTGTGTGAGGAGATCTTTTGTGAGGAAGCCCAAGCAGGCTCTATCAACCTAAGACGTGCCAAGAGAAGGTGTGGGTGTCTGGTGCCAGGCATGGGCTTTCACTCCTGGTTTCTAGTTCAAACACATGCTGGGGGTAAATTACAGCTCTTATGTTTTGGCTTTCTCCCAACACTTGTAGGAAAACTATGTAGTCGAAAAGTTGTGTGGGAACTGAAATTTTTTGGTTCAATCCACTTGTCTGGAAGATCCAAGTTTTCTAACATGCTGTAGTGACCTACCTTTTTCTGCAGAATTATAATCTCAGGAAAAAATAACCTTCTTTCCCTCATAAAAACAACCTTGAACTCTAGAGTCCTTTTTTCTGGCCTGTTTTATTTTTCTTAATTAGCAGTTGATGAAATCACCATGTACTTCTATAATTATTTATCACCTGAGGGAGATCCCATTTTATTCAATGAAGGTATTTTAGGGAACATCTGACCTTCCTGTATTTTCAGCTATTTTTTTTTCTTTTCTTCACATTGTTCCTGGCTTTTTTCCTGTGTAGAATTACATGGCACGTGATGAAGTGGTAAGGAGGAAGAAGACCACTTGCCTAAAGGAAGCCCTTTGACTTAGCAAGTGGAAAGAAATCTTCTCCAATGCGGTTTATTTTTACGTTGGTCAAATAGACAGGAGAAAGACAGGAACAAAAGTCTGATTACTGGTTATTTCTAATAACTGATTCTAGATAATGCTATTAGAAATTTTCTGCTGTTTGCACACATTTTCCTTCTGATGCTTGAGTATATTTTCTTCAGCATAATGTGTTTTTCTAAAACTAGATACAGTTCAGGTGTTGCACCACTTTGGGTTATATCAAAACAAAGAATCTTTTTGCTGTTCTGCTAGTTAAAGCTGATTAACATATCTTTATTTGATGCTGCCACATTAGCCCTCTGCACATCAGGTTTGGACAGAAACAAAAGTAGGATACAAGATTTTACCTCAACAGATTTTTCCTCAAAAAACTTGCATGAATTACTGGAAAATCTTCACTGTAATGCTGAGTGCTTTCTATTTTATTCCTTTTTTTCCAAGGAGAATACACTGTGCTGTACTCACATGCTGTGAAAACTAACAGAAAGGAAAAGATCTTATGAATAAATGAGATTTTGCTTAAGAATAACTGAAGATGTAAAAAGTAATCAATTAAGATGTAACTGGAAATGTGACTGGATGCTTTCTATTGCAAAAGCCCTTCTCTCATGCAGACCTTTAGTACAGATCCCTATAAAGTGTGTAGAATGAAAGTGTTTGTCATGCTGAGCTTTCATCCTAAAGTGATCTCAACAGATGAGGGGAGGGAAGCAGAATGCTTAGCGTGGTAAAACTGACACAAACTGTTAATCCTTCTATCTGCTTCGAGCAAAAGCTACCACCCTAACTCACAATATATTGTATAAATAAATACTGCCTATATTTCCTTTTTTGAAAGCTGTGAAAGCACTTGAGCCTGTCCAATGTTGTTTGCTCAAGGAAACACAGAAGAACTAGAATAAAAAGAGATGTGTTAAAAAGCTTTCTAATACAGAAAGTGCTGGCTGATCCTTGTAAGAAGCAGCCAGGAAGTGAAGAATTATTCCAGACTCCAGCCAGAAGGAGAGGCAGAGGTCACCAAGGTCCCATATAGACAGGTAGTGAGGACTGGGGCAGGTGTCTGTGAGATACATGTATTGAGCATTCAGTGAGGAGCCAACAAAGATCTCTCATTCCTATCCCTGCACTCTCTCATTATGGGTGGCAGATAAAGCAGGCCTTTGCCTTTGTTCATTTATCAGCCTCTGAAAACAGTTTTCTAATGCATTTACTTTGAGGACACCCTTAATCCAGCTCTGATACAAATTTACAGAAATAAAGCCTTTTTTTTTTTTTTTTTTTTTTTTTCTTAAACTAGTTCAGCATTTAGAAAGCCTTTAAAACCTAAACACAGTTTGAAATTTAGTATCAAACTCTCCCGCACTGGTTATTAATGAACTGCAATCAACCCTTTGTACAGAGAGCACAGAGAGCCGATAGCAGAGAGGGCAAGTCATGCCAGAAAGCCTCTTGAATTGCTCTCCAAGGAAAAGGAAGAAGAGTAGAGGCACTATAATTTTAATTATGGTTCTCTCCAGTGTTAAACTTAGCAATTTTGTTTTTAGGTCAAATAATTGGTTTGGCAGGAAGTAGTAGAATAAACAGGATAAAATCCTTTTCTGTTAAATTGCAGCTTATATAGAAAAACTGTCAGGTAAATTACTGTGTATTTTGGATGCTTGATAGGATTGAAAGTTAGTGCTAAAAAGAAACATACCCAGAAAAATAAATGCTCTAGTAGAGAATAATACAAAATGAAAAATAGAAGTAGATATTCTTTGAGCTGCAAGGAAACAGGAGTTCTGGAAAGATTTAGACCAGAAACCACAGTTAGTATAATGACCATATGTCATGGTATGGTGCTTTAAAAAAATCAATGGGGGCAAATTGAGAAGAAAAATTTTTCAGTGAGAAGGAGTCACTTCATATTAGTTCCTGAAATAACTACATTAAGAATGGGATGCTTTCTTCTAGTTTTCTTCATACCTGAAACCTGTTGGTAGATTGGAGGGCAAACTGTTACCCTAACCCATCTTAATAAAGCCAACTTTTCTTGCCTTAAGATAAACATGCTTAATAAAAAGCCATTTACTGACTATGGCTTACATTTGACTAACAAATTTTCACTCCGTGTCAAGACCTTTTTTGTTGCTGGGCATCCCTGCCGTGGTCAGAGCCCATCATTGTAATAGAACTATTTTTCTTGATTTTAGGACCTCTCTGAATTCACCACTCAGTTCAGGCCATAGCACCAGTGACACAAAAAATCATTTCCTGATTTATAATTCAGCAGCTGCAGTCTCTGTGTACTTGGCTGGGACAAACATCAAAGAACCAAGTGGCTGCTTTGCTGTCAAGACACTCCTACAAGTTTTTGGGCAAGAGAAACAAAGAATTAGAACTGATCCCCTGGTCTAAGAAAGCCACAGATGAAAAAGGACTGAAAATTTAGATAGCAACATGTTGCTGATTAGCAGTTCCTCTACTGCCAGTGTTTTGTGTCCTTGTATCAGCAGCACTTTCCACCAGAAATCATCTCACTAATTTTGTGGTGGTGCTAATCAGCATGACTGGAGGTAACAGATTTTAGTGCTTAGTTACTTCTGTTGTAGTACAGAGCATTCACCCCTCATATTTGTGGTGCTCCACCATTTGCCTTGAGAATCCTTGTGCTATTTTTGCAGACTGAAAGCATGAGTACTGTTTTCACATCTTTGTGTTATTTCAATGCAACTGTTTAGAAAATCCTTTATATAGAACTTCAACTCTAAGCCTTATCTCCAAATGGAAAACTTCAGACTGCAAGGATCACATTCTTAATATCCAAAAGCTTAAAATATTCACAACTTTTTTAAAACTCTAAATTTTTAATTCTTAAGATACCGATCATTTTCCAGCAATCCAAGGCATGTTCTGGAATCCAATTCCAAGCTCAGCATATTTTCTTTGACAAGGATCATAACAGCACCCAAAACAGTACTCAAAGCAACAGAACACAAAGATCTAAAATGTTGCTTAATTAGTTTGTGAGGCTTAGAGCTATGTTGTATCTGTTCAATATAACATTTCAACAAGAAAAAAGACGTAGCTACATGGAGTTACTTGTGTTCTGGGTAATAACTGACTGCTGGCAAATAACAACTCTGAGATGCTCAAAGAATGATTTAGTGCACAGCCCTTTGCTTTGGTCCCGTCCTTTCCCATTCCAAGATACTTGTGGTGGCTGCACTCCAGGGTGGGAAACAGGAGATGACCTTGGACAGCTGCAGCAGTTTCTTTCTGTGGGACAACTTTCATTCTGCTCACAAGGTTTCCTGTTGCTGAGCTCTTGCTACAGCTCCAGCTCTGGTTATGAAGGGTTACACCAAAAAGGAAAGTACTTGGTGGTTTGTGACAAAATTGCTGCTGCATGTGTGGTACCTGCTGTGATTTGTGTCACCCATTTGAACCTCGGCCACAAAGCTGCACTTTTTATCAAGGATATTTGTGAATATGTAACTGCTCTGAGGACATATGGCCAATAAATAATTCAAAGTTATCTATCTTCCCTGCAGTTTTCTTATCCACCTACCACCTTTTAATGTTTTGTTGGCCTGGAAACAATATTGTTTATGGCACTTCTAGTATAAAAGTGTTACTGACTGGCAGTAGACTATTTCCAGTGTGATACCTTGAAAACAAATCGGTTCTCCCCAGTCTCCATCTGCTTTGCTCTCATCTGCTATTAGCCTGGAGAAGCCTTATTTTGCATTTTGAGTGCCTAAAACTGTTCATTTCAATTATTGATTCCAACATTGTTACAATGTGATTGAATTTGTTATTCTTTTTTCTCTCCCTCTCCCCCACCCCTTTTTCTTTTCAGCTCTATATCCATTTACAGTCCTAAGGAGAATCCTAACACTTTTGATGCTGCTGCTTTCTTCCAGTCAGTGGGAAATTTTCTGGGGATCTTTGCTGGATCTTTTGCCATGGGATCCTCTTATGCTGTTGTCACAGCTTTAATATCCTTTATGGTTTGTTTTCAGGGAGAAAATCTATATGTGTTGGAAAAAAATATGCAATATCTGAGAGTGACCATCTTTAGTTTGAGCCTGAAGCTTTTCACTCTGGGCTCAAGTGTTTGTAAACAAACAGACAAATCATAAATTGATAGGAAATGTCATTTGTCACAATCTACAAATTTCGTTTTTACATTTATCATTAGATAGGACTCTGGTCTTTATCATCCTATTTGTAAATAATTATATTTTACAGAAAGAGTTTTGAAGTATTTTGAGGCTCAAACATGAATTTATTAAGTACAGCAATTTATTTACGAACTCCAGGCTAGCAGCAATTATACAAAAATGCAAGGGAAACACTCCACTGTGTCAGTGTGACCAACAAGTCCATCAGTTTAACTAAGCTAGAAATGAAAGGTCTGTCTGTTGCCCTGCATTTTTTCTTGTGTTTTCCAGTTCATATAAAATGTTACTGTAGAAATATTAGTGATTTTGATCTTTCTTGCATTCACACAAATATGAACAAATGCCAGTTTGTTTATAAAACTAGACAAAATTCTTCCTTTTCTTCTGGGAAAAAGAATATCGAATGCAACCAACTAGGTATTCATTCAAATTCCACAAAAGTACTTAAAATAGTTGACTTTAAAATCTGAATTTTCCTCCTTGAAATAAGTCAGAAGTTGTGCAGTTTTTCCCAAATTCAACACGTATAGATGAGTATGGTGGGGGAGCTTCCTTTCTTTCATTCTTTCTCAGATTGGGGGTAATTTTAGCTTACTAAACAGTTGGGTTTTTATTTTTCCTTAGTAATCTTTTAGCACTTGACAAAATTTACAAAGCTATGTGAGTTTCCTATGTTGGAGACAGGTCTGTTTTTCCTCCTATCCTGGAGTGCCTTCTTATCAGCAGAAGCCGCTGGGCTTACAGGTAAGTGTTGCATTTAATTGAATGAAAGCAGTTTTATAGTATGCCTCTAATGTGGGTAAACTGCATCGTTTATTTCAGGCATGACATCATATATAAAGCTTCTAAAATCCTGTTGCTATATTGAAGATTATTTCATCTTTAAGAACAAATCTGTAGTGACATTGAATGGCTCTTCCAAAGACATAATAGATCAGGCTCAAGCCCTCAGTCTTTCTTCCCTGCATTATCCCATCCCTATTAGTCCCTCTATTAATCCCCCTATTTTCTGGCCAGACATGGGACCAAAGATAACAGTGAGTACAAGGAAAGAAATAGGCAGTGCCCTGTGAGTACCAAGCTGTGCTCCTCTGCACACACTGCATGTCCTGAGCCCTTCTTGTTTTTCACAATTATCAAGAAGTGAGACCAATTATCAATAATAAACAGAGAGCAGGGGGCATCCACCTCTGTACTTTGAAAAAAAAAAACCTAATTTTATTCAGTGCAACTACAAGTAAATCTTTGGCACAGCCATGTGCCAGTGACAGGTAGAAAGATGTGTGATCCAATTGTTGTTTCATTAATGCCAGGAAAGAGATTGTACAATTACAGTCTTTTATGTACCCAGGGCCTCCATTAACATGCCCACAGAAGTTTAGGCAAAAATTGTAAATGGATATGGTTTACTTCCACAGCAACCTATTGTACAGTGTGGGTAAAATTCAAAATAACAAAGTTTCTATGACCTTGATTGCTTTAATGCTCTTGAGGTTGTCACCCCTGAAATCCAGTGCTCTAATTAATGTCAGGGAAAATCAGGAGCAGAAAAATGTTTAATAGGGTGGTAATGCAGCCCATGCTGTTTGTTTGCAAAATTGTTCAGTTGCTTTTGAAGGCAACAGTTATATTTTTACTGAGTTCTCTGGAGCCAGCATGTTACTTTTTTGATATCGGCCACAAAATCAAACCATTTCTGAATGAGGTATTAACATCTGCATCTTCTGGCATCTTTGTCCTACTAATTATACAACTTTGCATCCTTTTTACTGCCAAATTCTTCAGGCCAATGAATAAAAACAGTGGCACATGAACTGAACAAAAGGGTGGTATTCATTACCTCAAGAAAATCAGATACCAGGTGGAAAGAAAGTCCATTTTGTCTCTCAACGGCTCTGCACTGATTTGGGCAAGGGTAGTGTTAATTTTCTTCACAGTAGCCAGTGTGGTGCTGGAAACAGCACTGGTAATTCAGGGATATTTCAGGTATCACTGAGAAGCACTTCCACAGAGCCAAGGGATTTTCTGCTCCTCACCCCTCCCCACCAGCAAAGGGGCTGAGGGTGCACAAGGAGTTGTGAGGGGACACAGCCAGGACAGCTGATCCCAACTGACCCATTCCAGAGCAAGGGAAGCTGGAGGAAGTAGGTTTCTCACTCTTACCCTTGTCATTGTCTCCCCCATCCTACCGGGGGGAGGGAGAGAGGGAGGGAGCAGCTGTGGAGTCTGAGCTGCTGCCTGGGGTTAGACTCAGCAAGCTCTTAAAGATGTGGCACGAATACTACAGAAAAATGCAAGCAGAGGAGGGTGACTGTTGATCACCTGCCTCCTACTGGAGGTTCTGATTTCCTAATCCAATGACTTCCAAGTAAGGACTGTTTTAAAATGCATTCCTCACAGAGCACAAGGATGCTATGTTTCAGCAACTGAACAGCTGATTCTACGTTACACACAAAAAGTAGGTTTGTAAAGGAAACACCAATATCTTTCAGAGCCTCAGGTGCTGCACCAAAGGTAATTTCCATTTCTCAGGCATAGGAACAGACTGTATGTCCAGACAAAAATAATTGGCATATGTCTTTTTTGCATGCTGCAAACGGGATGATGGACAGCAGAGTCTCTCCTGGTAGTTACCCTGAGGAGTGTTTCATTGCTCTTTTCCGCTGTAATATATAAAATATCTGAAATAAAAGACTTAATTATTGAATATCACAGATGGTGGTGGTAGCCATGGTAAGGAATTTTAAATGGACAGAGGCAGAGACACAGGAAGAGAGTGGAACCAAAGTAAAGTTTCAATTTAAGGGAAAAAATAGAAAATTTTTGGGAAATTTAACTAATTCTTATCAAAAAAGGAAGTGGTGGAGGAAAGATAATTACCTCACCAACGCATATACTCCAGTAAAAAGTATCAAGCCTTTTAGGTATGTCACCAACATTTTTTCATGGGTATTTTTTCATGGGTTCTAAGTTTCATATGGAAATTGTTTAATTACACTGTTGTGAGAAGGCAAAGTTTAATCTTGAAACTTTTATCAGTTAAATCTTTGTCACTTAATTTTTGTAAAAGGCTTTTGTCAGAAGCTGTTATTACAGAAAAAGTCATGGAGCCTTTCTTGTGGCTTCAGAAGTTCAAAGCTGTGTTTTATAAATGCATTTACTTTATTAGTACTGTACTGACATTACCCTTCCATTGTCTGGCTTAACCAGTTTTGATGTTGCTTTTGTCTTGTCTCCATTTCCTCTGAAATAGTTCCAACTCCCCTCCATTCAAAATATCATTTCAAACTCCCAGTCCAGCAGCAGAAATACTCTGTTGGTTAAGAAATTTTCAGCTGACTTTGGTTCAGCTCTGATTTCTCATGCCCGTGCTAAGGAAATCTGTGCAAAATGCAGCTGTGTGCAGTCCCCACACAGGTGACACACAGAGCACCTGCAGGAGGCAGGGGGAGCCCAGGGAAAATTCACTCATGCTTCAGGACACACTCAGCTCTTAATCCACACTCTAGCATTTCCAGCCTTTCCAGCATTCTTGCTTTGCCCTGTGTCTGTCTCTATGCCTGCAGGTTGTGGTTTTACAGTCACTGGTGCCTGTCCTCAAAAGCAGCTGTGAGAATCCAGAGCCTCACTGCAGCCACGGCACAGCTGCACCGCTGCACTCAATGCACCATGCTCCTGGTTTGAAGTCTCTGAATTCAGATGTCGTGCTTCAAAAATTAACTTGTTCCATTAGACATTTATGCTTATAGTCATCTTCATTTTCCTTGGATATTTTGTTTTCTCTGCTCATTCCTTCTAAATGAACTTCAAAGGATTTACACTGGACTAGTACTTCCCTGTGGCTATTAAGTAATGTAATTGCAAATAATTTTATTCTTATAAAGCTTTCAACAGCAGTCCTTCAATCATTCTGAGCTTTTTGAAGTGTAATATTGAAGTATTTCATAATTTAGAAATAATGGGCTATACTGGTTTTTAGAGGGTAAAGTAGGCGGTAGGGCTCACTTGTTTAGCTTACAGATTTCTAAAATAAAATTTAAATGGAGAGCAGTGCAAGTCAATATTTCAGAAAATATTTCATTCCTCTGCCTCAAGATATGCCATCATACATAACACACAATATATGGGCCTACCCTGGTTGAAAAATGGATGTGATCGAACCAGCAAATCAAAATAAAAATCTGAGATGACTACACAATTATTGTTATACTGGGAACTGGAAATTATAAATTAATGTTATGGTTATTAATCTTACAGCTATATCATCAAGCTGTGACATATGCATGATAAATTGATTCTTTTACAGCAGAATCTAATTTGTGCATTTTCTCATTTGGCCTGAAGTATATCATTCCTGACTGCTGAGCAAAGCTGTAATAACAGAATACTAGAGTAAGGTCAGTGTTAATAGAGTTGTTTTCATTTGCAAACTTCATTACATAGTATTTACTTGTAGGCTATGAAAAAAATTCATAAATAATTTAAATCAAACACTTGTTGAAATAAATGAGGAAAGTACATCTTGCATTTGTTAATTGCTTGCTATCTTGTTTTATAATTAACAAAATTTTCTAAATTTTAAATGATCACTCAGTCAGGGAAGGGTTCCATGATGTACCTGGGCTTTTAATGATCAACTCAGTTAGACCTTCTCTATCTACAGCTGTTTGAAGTGATCAGATATTCAGATAAAAAGAGATTAATTTACCTGCAGAAATACACCGAAGCAAATGTATGGGAATTGACTTGCATGTATGTGTTCAATTGATGCACACTTCAAAGCCACATAGTGACTCAGTGCAAAGGCATCAAAATTGCAGCCAAGCACCTCTGATTTTTACAGAGTAAAGACCTGAATTAGGAAGAAAAAAAAACAGTAGACCTTGAAGGAAAAAATTATTGGAGAGTGTCATTTTTGTTCCTTTACTGGTTTTCAGAGGCCTTTGATTTCTGATCATTATAGAGGAAAAAGCTTGTGATAATAAATTACTGCTGCTTCCTCACCTTCAGCAGTTCTTGTCTGAACATTTTGTGATGTTTCTGCCTTTGTGAAACCTGCCTTCTTATTCAGGGGCTCACAGGAGAGCAGAGTCTACCTAGCAGGAAAGCTGTTCCTCCTTTTCCTCCAAAAATAAATAAGCAGCATATTATAAATGAGGTGCCCAGGATGAGTCCAAAGATTTGGTCTCTCATTGGGGCAATTTTGTGCTACCTTTGTATTTAGGACATAGCAAGAGTACATGTCACCAACTTCTATTTTCTTTAATACTGCTGACAAAATGCATTTATCCTCGTGCTGTTCACTTCTCCTATGCTGTTTGCTGTGATTTGTCTAGAATCTGTCATCTACCTCATTGCTTTTTTAAAATGCTGTGACCAGTTCTTCTTGTGACACTCTCAGAAGGGATGTACTAAAACATTTCTGTCTGCAGTTCTGAGCACTGTGAGCCCAAGGCAGTTTGGTGCCTGATGGGCTCTAGTTCACTGAGCTGACATTATTCTATACAAGGAAGATATTCTAGGCTTTAAATTCTAAACTGTGTGGTTTTCTTCTCTTTATTCATTACTAATGTGCCATGCTGTGTCATACAGAGTAGGCAGACTCCTGCCAGTAAGGAGGGGGAAGGGATACTTGGGTTTACAGGTCAAAAGGAAAGAGACCACAGGCCTTGTAAGCTGTAATTCTGCCACTCCCAGGAGCACAGGATGAAATCTAAGCCCAGTTAGGAAAACAGGCTCTTCATAGGTAAGAAGATGGCATTTGTACTGCCATTCAGAGACAGATGACAACTGAACTGATCTGCTGCAAATCCATTACTGGAGTCAGGGCTTGGATCTGGCAGATTTAGGGGCTGCTGTAGGTACAGCCTTCTAGGGCAGGCAGGAAAAAAGAGAAAGGCACATGTTTTTAGAGAAAAGTACATACTCTAGCAAGGCATTAAGCTGAGACCAAAGATGGGTTGCATAAAATGTGGATAGTGGAGTCTTATTACTAATGCAGTAAGTGTTAAAGATAAACAAAGTAAGCACTCTTAGTGTGTCCAGAATAAAAGCTGTTACATGCCACCATATGAGTTCCAATGTAAATTGAATTCAGCAATTCATTTGGGGTTACAAAAGTACAACACTGAAGCCCAGGTCTCACTTGAAGCAGCCAGGTGCAATACCAATGAACAGTGGTCAGATAAGGGCCTAAAATATTGCCTGAGCTCCATCTTTTGTTATTTTCTGTCACTTCAACACAAAACCAACCTCAGACAACTCCAGAGACAAAAGCCTCAAGAACAAAGCACGAGCTTTGGTTCTGCATTGGTGCAGGTCTCATGTAAGAAGCCTTAAATCTTTTCTTCAGTATCAAGAAAATGATTAGTCACACTTCATACTCTCAGTGAGAACAGCCTGAATGGGGATATTGTACAGCCTTATTACTGCAGCAATTTGAGGGAGACGACAGAGTCTCATTTCCTGCCACTCACACACTCAGTCTGCATCCCAATAGATGCAGTGGAGATTCTGACATAAATATGACTCCAAAGTAAATGTTATCTGATTTAAATAATTTCTCTTTTACCCAATCATTGTTCCTTTCACCACCTTTGATGAAAGACCAGTTCCTGCTGCTTTACTGTGAGATTTCAGTGTGTTGTGCATCTTTAGAGAGGCATCCCAGAAGCTCTGGAAACCTTCAAAGTTGGGATGAAAGCCGGTCAGTTTGCTTACAGATCTTTGAAATGAAGCTATACTTTATATCTATTCCTTTACTTCCCCAGAAGGTTGAGGTTTGGGGGTTTTCTTTTTCTAAATTCCCTTTTTTACCATCAAAAGACCTGAAAGCTGGGGGAAAATGTCAGTTTTAGTCTCTCAAATTAGCAAATTCTCAGGTTTTGATTGTGGCCACTCACTTCCAGGTTTGCATTAAAAGAACATTGCACATGTTGCTCTTCTCTGACATTCCTTTTTGCATGTTTGTGAAATGATGTAAAAAAAGATCTTGTTTTTTAGTGACAACATAGGGGCTATTTTCAGATTAGCACTTGTAAATTAATTCCCACACTATCGTTTTGAGGTTCACAGAATCAGAAAAATACTATTAAATACACAAGTTTCTATCCTGTATTATCTTTTTATATTGCTAGCTTTTGACTTAACAACCATTTCAACTACTTGTATTTGTTAAAACTGATGTAAGAATAAGCTCTCTAACTGTATTAACAGCTAACAAGCTGTCTCTATTTCTCTGTTATAAAAAAATCAAATAAAATGGTAGGATTTCTATTTCTAATAAACCTCTTCAAAGAGGTTGATCTGCAGCTGGAAGTTTACTAGTGACTATAAGCATTTTTCTGTGAAACACCTCATCTTTTATATTAAGAGAAAAATTTCAGTAATCTGTTAATAAACACAAGGAGCTGTATTGCACTTAACAACTGACCACCTATTTCAACTCAAAGCATTCCCTGCTTACTTTAAGTTAGCATTTTGTTCTGCAATTGTAGTACTGGCTCAGTGATTGTTAATTTTGCCGCTTATAAATGTAATGACTGAGTGAGCTGTCTCCAACAGCCTGAAATTGAGGGCTGGTGAAAGGGCCACCTTGCTTTATCTGCCTCCCTACATCGAATGGATGCTTTCTGGTCACAACTCCAGTATTGCCATATTTGCTCTTCCCTGTTTCTCTGTGAAAGCACGCCCACAAAAACAACCTCATTCTGTGCCATACTCTGTTTGTACAGTATTTTGCTACCCAACTCACTTCAAAATCCAGCTTTAATAGTGTTACAAAGAAATCCAGATTACTTTTTCCTTGTAACTAAAGAGTTCTGTGTTTGCCTGTTTAGGTACTTCTCTTTCCTTTTTAGTTAACATGTAATTGGTTGTTACTCTTAAGTAATCATTTTTATGGGATCATTACAAACAATTTTCTCCAAGCCCTTTAATGAACTGTTCATTTTGAGAGGCATGGCTGGTACATATTAAGCTTTCAATTGTAGCAGCTGAAATATTCCACTGCATTCCCCCAGCCTTCCCTGGAAACAGGGTATCTGGTTTCTACACTTGCATAATTGCATGGTTCAGTTCATTTATTCTTGTTGCAAAATCAGATTTAAGCCATTTTATTCCTCATGACACTCTCTCAGTTCTCTCACTACCCATAATTAACAGTTTCTTAGCAGTCAAAACCAGTTTATAATCACAGTTGAATTTAATACTCAATTTTAAAAATGCATGGCTTGACATCCTGATGATTAATAGAGAAGAAACTGCATCAGAAACTCTTATCTCCATTTCAGTTACTGAGCCTGGAGCTAGTGATACTTAGCAACATTACTGATTGGCTGTATTTTTAACTGAAATGTCATTGTTTGAGCATCCCAGTGCATATTATTAATGCCTTGAGAATTTTTTAACTCCCCAGATCAGTTATGCACAATCAAATACAGTTACTGGGAAAAAGGAACCAGACACATTCACAAGAGCAATTAGACCTCACAAAAAGATAAACTCCCTGGAATATATTTAGGCAGTGACAATCTCACCACACCCTGCTTAATTTTCTGTGAAGAAAAGTCTTAGTGTAGCTAGAAAAAAAAAAATCAAAACAGACTTAAGAAAATAAATAGAAAAATCAAAGACACACTAATAGCTCAGTGGAATTTCTCTTGGCTGAAGAGTCAGTGTTCTGTAGAAGCAGTACAGGTAAATTACAATATAAAGAGAAGCCAGCAGCAAAGAAAATGCCCACAGTGGTTTGGGTGGAGTGGGGGGGGGGGATATATTTGTTTTCTCATTTTCTTTCTGATGACAATTGTCCCTTGTGCCAAATCAACTCAGAAGTATTTACACCATAGTTCTGTCTTCCATCAAAGGCATATTGATGCCAGGCCTCAGTTCTTCCCAGAAAAAAGAGGGGCTTGCGTGTAAAGAAAATTGGATTTTTTGACTAATATTTTCTTGGTTAGCAATTTAAGGAGAATCTTAAGAAAGACATGGTAAGGTAACAAATAATTTAACTGGTATGTGAGAATTCACAGATCCCCCACACACAATCTCCGCCAGCTGAAACCATTTCAACATTGTCTAAATTATTACGTTGATTTGTTTCCTTATCTGTGGTGCAGGGCAGGAGGATATTTCACCTACCTCAAGGGCACTCTTGCTGCTAAAATTCAAACATTTAGAGATTTGGATAAGCCTGTTGAAGAACCTGTTGAGGCACCAGTGCTTGAGGCAACTGACACTTGTTCAGAATATCCATTTTTGCAGGGACTCTGAAGCCTGGCCTGCTCCTATTAATGCTTTTGAAGGAGCAGATCATTTGTATTGGGTTTGCAGTGAGGCAGATTCTGCCCCTTTACTGAGCCCCTTCTTGCTGGCCCTCATAATGTCAGGAGAGTCACCATCCTGAAGAGGATGGAGGGAGCTTTATCCAGTTTCCAGTCCAGGACTGGAGGAATAGACTGAGATTGTTTTCACCATTCCACTTCATGCTCTTTGCTTCCAATAGAACTGATTTATATGTTTCAATTCATGCTTGTTTAACCCCATAGATGCCTAGAAGGCTGTAGCACAATCACATCACAAGGATGAATAGTGCCTAAACCTGAACAGGCATCTTTCTGCTTGCTTTGTTGCCTCAGCCTCATCAGGATAATGTATTTTTAACTGAAATGTCATTGTTTGAGCATTCCAGTGCATATTATTAATGCCTTGAGAATGCCAGTACATGTGAGCAGCCCGTGAGCTGAAAATCATCCAGCAATGTGCAGAGCAGGCCATGAGGAAGCAGAACTAAAAGGCTGATTAGGGCATGCTGCAGTTCCTGCACAGGAGGCAGTGAGGAGTAGGGCTGAGAGGCACAAGGACTGAAGCACTGTGGGGTGGAGGGTGGAAAATTGCCTGTACGTGAGCCTCAGAGATGCTGGGCACAGCAATCCCACTGCTGGCTGGCTCTGTGCCTGGGGAGGCGTGTGCAGGGTTCAGGGAATGATCATCAGAATGGACACCAGAAAGCCCTAAGCTGTTGTGGAAATAATTATCTGCGTAGACATGCCCAGAGTTTAAGAAGAAACCAGAGCTTTCTTCCTCCATGGGCATTTACATATGGTTACTGGTGGACCCTATTTTTGTTTCTCTGTTTTTTTGTTTAACTGTGTGGGCTCCTCCTGCATTACAGTGATGTTACTCTGTGATTCTAGGGAGTTAGGACCAGGGCCAGGGAAGAAGTATTGAAACATATCCCTATAAAACAAATCTGTTATTATTATTCCTGACAATCCTGTTTCCCTGCTCCTCCAGACCTTCCACAAACTGGGACTGTAAGGGCTGCCCCGTGTCTGCAGTCACTGACCTGCTTGTTCCAGGCAGCACAGCCTGCACCTGCCACAGCATCACTTTTAAGCAATGTGTTGATGTTCACCTTGACACTGTTACACCCTGCTTGTGATAAGCTACAATCAGGCACAGGCTGAAATGATTTTCCCCTGTTGCAGTCATTTAGTACCAAGTGGGATCAAACCATTTAAATGTAACAAAATTATTTTTTCCTTTCCTATTCAGTCCCTGACAAATTTTTTTCAAATAATGCAAATTCCTACATATTACGATTATGTTAGTCCTACATTTACAGTTACTGTCAGTTAGATTATGGTTGGATCCTACCGTGTATTAATTGAAACAAGTTTTCTACAGCCTTTGAATTTCCAAATACACAACACTGGAAATGCTATGAAAGTATAATTACCCTTAGAAAATATATCTCAAATTTCTTTTGTTAGAAAAAGCTTTTAACAGACTAATTTGCTTTTTTATGCAGTCTTTTGCAAGCCTAAGTGAGCAGCTAACTCTGTTTTTTCTTTGAATTTCAGGTATTGTTGCTGTCCTTTTCTGTGGGGTCACACAGGCCCATTACACCTACAACAATCTGTCACCAGATTCCAAAATGAGAACTAAACAGGTAAGGCATGGAAATAACTGACATCGTGTGTGACACTGGGTAAGGAATAACAGATACTGGAATACAGCTGGGTGGGATTTCATTAATGCAAAGCAAGAGGCTTGTGTCTTCATCAGGGGAAAGACTGGAGATTTTGCCAGGAAAACAGTAGCAATTACCTGGATAAGCAAAAAATGTAAAAATATAAGAATCTATTCTTGCAAAGAGATCTGAAATGTCAGACAGGTATGGAGATAACAGCTTACACCAACTTCCATACAAAAATGCTTCAAAATTAAGGAAATCAAGAAGCTCTGGTAAATAAAGCAGAAGTGGTCTGAGAGACTGAATCCCTGTAGATTTTTGCAAAGGGTTAGTATAAACTGCAGCCTGCCCCACAGATTTAAGCAATGACATAGTTTAATTTCTGTTTCATTAAAAACTGTCATAATTAGAAAGAGATTTTTTTTCTTTCTGTTGTGTTATTTATAGTTTAGAAATGTGAAATTTGATCATCTGGGTTTTGTTTGAACAAGTCATTATTACAATTGTAATTATTCTTTAAAACTTGGGGCTGTTCTCAGAACTGTGGCATTGCAGTGTTCAAAATACTTTTCAGTACAAGGAGTAATTTTAGACAACCCTGCCACTACCTAGATCCTGTGAGAAGTCATTTAAATGCAGTTTTCTTCCCTTTTAATGTTGACTCATATATCCCAAGAACCCCAGGTTGTAGGAAATCTATCTCCTAGAACAAAATGGAAACACATGGTCCAATACTATAATTTTCATGATGCAATCTTGTACCTTTTTCGGCAATTCCTTTCTTTTAAGCATTGGAAATTTTACGTAGAAAATTCATCACTTCTTGCACATCTCAATTTAATCAAAAATCCAATTTTCTATCAAAAACAGCTTGATAGAAAAAAATATTGGCTACAGTATCAGTTCAACTGTTAGAGTCTCACAGATCTTAAACCACAAAAAAGTTTCTGGTCAGTACTCCCATAATAAAGTGTTAGCTATTGAACAGGATAAGTCTTTTCAATTGTATTTCTTCACAGCAGCAGAGACTGATGCTTTCAGAAAGTATTCCAGCAGAGTACTAACCTTTCTCTGATAACTGTATTGTAAGGGAATGACATTGAAATCTGCTACAGAATTGTTTCTGTTTTGCAGAAAGATTGAATTACATATGCCATTACTCACCTTGCATAGAACTTACAATTTGAATAGAAGGTTTTTTCAGGGGTTCATCTGCATGTTTTAGTGGTGCATAGCCTCAGAGAGAGATGGAAAAAGCCAAGGTTGTCATATATTTAATCACCTACGAAGTTTTTCAGCTGAAGAATTAACTAATATTTTGCTTAAATGCATCCTGGTTTTGTTCGTGCTTACTCTGTTATTCCCTCCTCTTCAACAAGTGCAAAACAAAATAGTGAAAATAAACCAAATTTACCCTTGAACACACAGAAAGGGGATTATGTGTTTCTCTATGGAGCTATGAGTTTTATGCACTCTTTCCTATTTTGTTTTTCTCTTCCCTATAAGCCCTTAATCCTCAGCCTCCTTTACGATATGGTTCAAACGTTGTTGTTGAATTCCTTTGAATTCTTCTAATTTATTTTCTAATCCAAATATTACCCTTTCATATGCAGCTGTTTCAGAGAGACCTGCACTGCCTCTTTCTTTCTGTCCTCCCAAGAATTCTCTTCAAGCAAATTTAATAAGCCACACTCTTGGCATTCTCATAATCATCTATAACTTCAGTGCATTTTCAATGAATATTGTTGCTCAGACAGTTGGCTTTGCTCCCAATCTAATTCGTTTTTATTACTCATTACTGACCAAAATCAAGGGCTTTTCAATTCTTTTATAGAATTATTCCAAAGCAGTCTCTCTCTTTTGTTACAATATGACAGATCTTTCAGTAAGGAGTGCTGAACTGTAATGCACACTGACAAAACAGTGAGTTAAGGCTGAAGCTGAAGCTAACAAAAACCACGGAAATTAGATTTAAAACTCTAAATTAGATTGTGAAATTGTGTTAGCTGTTTTTAAACAAATACTTTTTCTTTACTGCTTTGCATGATTTTCTTTACATTTTTTACTTGCTTTTAAATTTTTCTAGCTTAATGCTAAAATCCCATATACAGTGATATACAGAGAAGGTATTTCTGACCCTGATGCCCAGTTTTGCATTTCCCATAATTCATCACTATTTGCTCTAAGAAAATAAAAAGTTTTTCTTCAGTCGTTGGTGTAAAATGAGAACGTGTCTACAGTTCTTAAATGAGAATTTAAGAACATCTATTAAAAAGGCCTGTTAAAAGATGCCATGTAATTATCAGTCCCCATGTATCCTTTATTATTCTATCAATCACTGTTTAACATTCCATGAAAGAGAAATATTAGATTTCAAGCATCTGAAACTTACAGAATCTGAAAGTATAAAGCAACACTAATCTTTTACAAATAAATGAATTATTTTAACTCTTTCACAAGAAAAGCAAGATTACAAAAATTTAGTGAAAATGGAGGCTTTAGATAGTTTTCATTCAATTCAATTATCCCAATTTTCATTAAGTATTTATAAACATTCAGTGTGGTTTTACTGTCATTTTTTTAACATGGCTGATGTTTTATGGCAGTATTTTTAGGTCATCATCATTGACCTGACCATGGTCATCATGATTTTAACATTGAAATTGCCCCTGCCCTCCATGGCAACAAGGTTAGGTCACATAGAGTGCTCCTGAATTTCAGGCACTTAAAGTTTAATTTATCCAATATATGTTTAGTGAAGGAGAAGATGAAACTGCTGGGATCTGATCGAAAGCTATTTGATTCTGAGCAGCTTTTTCTAGAATTATTTACAGCTGCTCTCTCCCCTCATGTTATGCTGTAGCCAGACAGTTGCTTCTAAATCTTGGGACATTACTGCTCAGATTTTATATCAGGCTTCAGATGTACAGCTGGGCTGGGTTGATTTGCTCTGCTACAAGTAAGTCAGTGGCTGGGCAGGGTGTTGTGAGATAAATGGAAATCCCTGGTTTGTTAGAAGTGGGCAGAGTGTAAATCCCTACAGAACACCTCTAGAAAGGCATTCATGGATAATATTGTGTTTTCTACAGGAGGATAAGACATTCCTCGCTCTCTTTTTCTCTCTATCGCTTTCACTCAAACACCAAGCTAAGGCCAGCACACTTTCCTAGTGGTGAAACACTGACTAATGGTCATAAATATTATCCATCATACTTGTGAGTTGTATCATTTTCTGGTTCTGTTCCTTTAACTCTGGGGAGCAACTGCAACAATGAGAATAGGGCAGGGCAATACCTCTCTTTGGTTAAGTGTGCAAAGATATGAAGAATTCTCTTTGCAGACAAAATAGTGTCAGCAAGTTATAAATTCTGGAAAGGGAATTCTGAAATGCACCATCTATGGAAGAAGAGCCAGGGAATTACAAGAAGACACAGGAAAGCATGTCCAGCCAACAAGGGACTGTCACACACTGCCCTGCCTGTCTCTGCTCCCCAGTCTAAGCCTTGTTCTCATGGTCACCTCTGGAATAGGTGTGTCTAACTGGTGAAGGCTGCTTTCTTACATGAGGTGTAGCAGCCTTTCTAATCACCTTAGGAGTTAAACAGTTACTCACCTGTTTTGCTGCTCCTGATAGCAAGCCTATTAAGGGAACAGCTGCCTTGGAGCCAAGAGCTCCTGGCCTGATTGTTCAGCTGCGCCGGGCGTGCTGTGTGCACAAGATTCCAAGTTAAGATTTTAGTGGCCCTTCACCTCCAAGGTTTAACACAGGCTGGGGAATGAGGTAAAGATACACCAAGAGAACTCAGTGCTGCTTAACTTCTGAGTAACTTTTCCAAGACATGCAGAGGCTCACTCAGAGGCTTGAGCACTCAGAGGATTGAAAGTTCACACTGGTCTTGGGTTTTGCTCACTGATGGACATGGTACTGATTGCTTCAAATTTTAATCTCCACACTGTAAAGCAGACATGATTATCTCTGATTAATAAAAGTCATCACTTTGCAGGGGAGCAGCTAATATTTCCTGGAAATCCCTGGAAAATACATGAAGCTTTCAAAACATTCCTAGCTCACTGATGATGCAGATATAGGTCTTCCAACAAGGACACTGGCTAGGGACCAATCAGCTGATTGCTGGATCAGAAATTAAGCTGCATTCCAAAGACACTTTGGTGTAAAAGGATTGTGTTTATAAGCATATCAATTTAATTTTAATTAATCAAATTAATCAAAACAGGTTGAAAAACAGTCATAAGATTTTTTTTTAATTTCTCAAAAACTGCAAATCAAGTCATTATAGTCCCTTGACCCTAATATGTTATAGTATAGTCTCAATAAAGACTTAGAATAACAGAATCATTGAGGTAGGAAAAGATTTTCAGGACCATCAAGTCCAATCATCAACCAGATACCACCATGCCACATCTACTCATTTTTTTAACATTTCCAGGGATGGCAATTCCACCATCCCCACTTCCCTGGGGAGCTGTTCCATTCATGATTATGGACTCACTTCAGAAGCAAAGCAAAACAGTAGAGTAAAAGTAAAGTAGTGGAGGTGTCCAAATCAACTGAAAGGGGAAAAAAATCGATTAATGAAAGGAGTGTTACATGAATGGCAACAGACAATGTTTACTAAAAAGATCATCGCAGGACTAAAGGCAGAGAGGTGACTGAAGTCACTGTATCCAAATGAAGCACCATCGCTGGGATCTCAACATCCTACTGCTTTTCTGCTGGCCTGTGTATCTTGTAAACCAGTCACAAGCTGACCTACAGCCAGCACTGGAACAACAAATCTCCTTTCTCTAGATACATGATCCTGTCATAGGATTCTCCCATCAGCTATCTTTTGATAAGAAAATAAATAATGCACTGCAAATTCTGCTTTAGCAGCAGAATGATTTCTCCTGAGTTTGTTGTTAAAAGCACGTGCCAGGAATTGCAGCTGCTGTTGTTATCTTTCTGAGAGAGAAGGAAAGCAACTGGGGGGAGATGACAGTGCCCTACCAACACCCAAATTGTGTCAATGTGGTTTGTGAGGGGTCCCCCTCCAGATATCCAGCACCCATACTGGGGAGAAGCAGCCCTCTAACTTCATAGGGGGCTGTAGCACAAAATGAAATGGTTTGGTGCCTTTATCTTGAACCCTCCACAGTCACACTGGACATGTGTGCCCTGGGGCTTTGGCTCTGCTGTTTGTATGAGTGTTTAAGAGACCAAACAAAGAGAGCTGGGCTTGCTTCTATATTCACAGCCTATATTAATTTATCTCTGGTTAATGCTTACTATTTTCTGTTACCAGACATGGGACTGTTTATAGATAATGAGTTTATGCTTCTAGAAAGAAAAGTACACACACAAATGTCAGGTTTTAATGGCTCTTATAATTCAGACTCTTAATTTATTAAAAAATTGGAAGTATTTCAAGGCTGAGGAAAACCTTACTTACAGCAGACTGTCCTAGATTATTAGCAAGGCAGAACTACCACAAAACATAAGGATACACAAGGATGATTCTCATCCTTTTGAAATGAGCAGCCTAATTGACAGATGTTGTAATTTGTTCAGAAACTCTACTTAGGGGAAAATGACCTTCAAGGCCCTGTAAGAGGTCGGGTATTTCTACACAAATGATTGGCAGAGAGAAAGACTGAGAGAAAAGTTATCTCTCAGAAAGGTTACCACCAGGACCAGATTCTAATCAGCCTTTGCATCTGTGCTGTGCAGGAGGAATCTGTTTTCCCAGCACACCACAATCGCAGTGCCTACAGGAAAATTTCATACCAGAATGGGGGGTTTATTATCTTCCAAGGTATTTAGCTGGCTGTCTGAGATGAGATAACATATTTGATGGTTATTCCTCTGAGAGTAAACTGGAAATTCTTTTTAACTAATGAATGGCATTCAGGTCTGGCACTCCAAAAATACACAAGAGGTCTTTGCCTAAAGAATCCAGTAAAGTCCAAATTCTTGGTTAGCATTAAATAGGTTGCATTCATGAAGAACATTTTTCCATTTAAGTGGAGACTGAGTATAAAAGTTAGCTCTGAGGGGCACTGTCTCATGGTTCCCTTTCTGCAGCTGAACATACAAAAAATCCCACCATTTCCAACCTCCTTGAACTCCTGCAAGTTCAGACTCAAAAGTGTTAAAGACTGAGGCTTCAGGCAGTGCTGCTCAGGAAACAGCACAGGGCTCAATGGAAAGGTCTTGAGAAGATGTTCCTTTTGATAACATGAGTCTGAAAAATAAAATAGCATTTGGGAAGATTGTACTGGAATACCATTAGTAGAGTTTTGCCCATGTTTTAGCCAGTTTTGCTTAAAGTAAATACTTTGGAAATCATAATATCAGGGAAAAAGACCTTGCTTTTTTCTTCTTGTATTTCACCCAGTTGGGGTTTTTTGGGTTTTGTTTGTTTGTTTGTTTGTTTGTTTGTTTTGGGGGGGTGCTGTTGTTGGTTTTTTTTTTTGGGGGGGGGGTTGTTGTTGTTTTTTTGAGACAAGGCCAATAGCAAAAATCTTCATTTTGCAGCTGTTCAAAACAATCAGGGAGAACACAGAAATGCCCCTGTTGTTTTTTTTCTTTTTGAGAGAAGAAAATGATACACACATAAAAGGGTTGTAAGCACAGTTTAAAAAAGAATGGTTTATGCAGCATTTATCTTATGGCTATTAGGAGCAGATACCTGAAACTGGTAAAACTTGCTAACTTTGAGAGAACCTATATTGGAAACAACACAAGCCAGAGTCTTGTCCAAAAGCTGAGGTCTCCAGACATTAGCTATCATTACAGCTCCAGCCCATGCACCCTGAAGAGAAGCATCCCCTCATTCTTGTCCTGTGCTTTCCCTCTAAACTCCAGTTTTCCCTCCCGAGGCACTGATGAGCTCAGCAGTGTCAGAGGTGCTGGCTGAGCCCTGTGTTGCTGAGTGCAGAGCCAGAGCATCTCTGCAGAGCCTCTGGGTCTGTCACAAACAGCCTGGCCTCGTTCAGCAATTGCCTTCTTTGCTCTAATTGAATATGCACCACATGCCTAGTGCTCGTAATAATTATTACCTTTAAAATGGATTGCAATTGACAGGAAGTGTACAATGAATTCCAGTTCTCTGCACAGCTATTTTCTGTGTTTAACAGAAAAAGATGGAGATTGGAAACATGCCAGGTGCATTGTTTGACCAGATGTACCATAAGATCTTATGGAACCCTGTAGAACAGTGTAATGCTATAAAGAAAGCTAAAGCTGCTTACTGTATGGGTTTAACAACAAGAATCACAACAACACAAGAAAATCTTGATTTCTGCAAAGGGAATTATACTACCATGTCTTTCAATCTGAATTTCTTAACAAAATCCCTCATTATCTGACTGATGTTCCTGATTACTAAACCATGCTAAAAGAATGTTAATCTGCAGTCTCTTTACATGTGACTCCCCTTAAATTTATGTGAAAATGCTATAATTGGTTCTTCTCTTTCAGCTATGAGCTACATGATGGATGGTAAACAGCTAGGAAACATTGCTATGAGTAAACCAGTAACAGTAGACTTTATAACTCTAGTGCGTCAGTAATTACCTGCATAGTTTATGGTTTATATCATAAATTAGCTGCTGTCTTATCCATAATACTGAAAATATTGGGTGTCCATACACAGAAATCTTGTTAGAATATTCAGTTCCATACTTCATTCTGTAGTTTCCATTTTCCCTTTGTTTTTGTACACCTGCATTAGTAATTCCTCAACTGAGAATGTGCAGATGTGCTCTGGCCTCATTAGCTCCCATCAAACATGTGTCCCTTTGTCATCAGCATTTGATGGGGAATATCATATTCTAGTATCTTACACACACACACACAGAGAGAGAATAAAAAAAAAAAAAGTACTTTGGACCTATGAAGAGGAGAAATTCTCTTGAAAAACAGAGAAAAAACATTTTCCTTCATTTTGCTTAAGCACAGAAACTGGAAAATAACACGCTCAAATGTAATTCATACCCTGAAGTAACCCAGAACTGTAATGAAGCAGTATTTCTACAGAGAAGCTCATCTTGTTGAAAAATTTTGTCATTTTTGATGCTGATAGGCTAAGGAACATAATACCATATGCAAACTAGTTTCCAAATGGCTTCATTAGAGTTTTTACAATCTGTTTAAACATTAAACATTTTCTTTAAATATTAATAAAGATCTCAGATTGTTAAGGTTGTAGTTTACTCTTTACAGCACAGTAGCAGATGCCAGCAGTTAGCTGACACATTCCACCAATTGGAATTACAACCAATGGGCCAAAATCTCACTGGCATATGGAGAAATGTGTGAGGAACTTCCAAAGTGAGACTCGTGCCGTAGCTTCTCTGAAACTGCCCTCAATCACAAATGAGGCAGTGGAGTCAAACTGCTTGGGGCTGTGTGAGCTGCTGCAGAGGCCAAACACAGCTTTATAGAGCTCTGCAGATCACTGCTGTGCTGCTGTCAATCCTCTCACGAGAGGTTTGAAGAGTGACCTCTGAAATATTTCTCCCTACTTTGAGTAGTTAGCACTTATCCCTAGTTTTTAAGTCTGCAACCATGCAAATATCCAGCCTTGTGCCCCACTTGTGTAAAGCACAACTGGTTTTGTGAAGAGAATTCTCTCTGTGTATGTAGCCTGTGAAATCAAGCCCATCCTAACTATTGCCAGCATCATAACAGCAACTGTGGAATGCATAAAGAGAAAAGGCAAACCAGAATCTATCTGCTCCTGGGCTAGGAACATACTCTCACATCATCAACCATAGTTAGAGTAAATATGGTTAACTTTAGTTTGAAGCACAACTTATACAATCTCATGTTTTGCAAAAGTTGGTAATTACAACAATTCCCTCAAACACAGTCAGTCAGAATTCTCCCTTATCTGAGAATTTGTGACAAGGATTAAAAATAAAGGTAGGATTCTTCTTCTAAGTCTTTCTTAATTTTTCATACAGGTAAACTAATTCAGTAGAATTTTATATAATGAACCAAAGCCCTTTGACTTTAATGACCTTTGGCTTATGCTATAAATTAGCAAGTTCGAAATACATGTAATGATAACTGAGGTAAAAACACTCAGTCTCTTACTTAAAATACAGTTGTGTCCTATTGGTAAAGATTTTCTCTAGCTTAGAAACACTGACACTTCATGTTATTGTCTTAGATTATTTTAGTACAGGATTTATCAATAAATTCTTCAGTTAAGGAATAAATGTCTAGGAAAAAATTCTCTGTTTTGTATTTCTGTGCATAGTACACCATACTGCTAAATTGGAATGCAGTAAAATTATTTAGCACATAGGTTAAAATAGTTTTTAATGTTGAGGGTATTAGTAATAGGTTCCTTAATTAGAACCCTGTGTTGCCTTACACTTGCATGAGTATGTGTCACCAGGTTCATAATTGCTCTTCCTGTGAGGCCTGTGTTTGGAAACACAATTAAGATGCTATTTCTGGCGTGGTTGGAGAGGCTACACAGGGATCTGTACAGAGCACTGAGAGTTCTGCTGCAGATGGGGACTGACCTCACCCAGAGCACTCTGCATGGGCTGGGACCACAGCTACTTTTTTTCTTTATATTTTCTTAAACAGCAATGCTTGTGCCCTGCCCAGAGAGCCTTGGGGCCATGGGAGGCCTTGAGGAATCTGAGCTGTTGTGTGATTCCTGACAGAACCAAACTGCTGCTGACAAAGATCCATTCTTGCAGTCTGTCTGATGTTTCTCCTTTCAAACTTACATTATTTTTGCACAAATGCTGATTCCTTACAATTCTCTTTCAAGGGTTATTATCTGAAAAATTCCCTATCAGCTACAAAAAATGCACAAAGGCTTTGCTCAAAACTTTTAGAAGCATGTAGGTAACACTAGAATTCTCATACAATAAGCTGCAAGAAGAGAATAAATACATGTAAATAAGGCATTATAATAGTCTAAGGCCCTTGTCAGCATCCTGTCTTTTTGGTGACTGCACAGCTGTGTTTCCATTACACAATTAATGGATTTCCTACCTTCCAAAGAGCCATTTGTACTAAATGGTAGCACAGTGCAAGACATACTAAACAGCTGACTATAGCTCATCCCTTTCTCATGGTACCGTCTGTGCACATAATTATGGGCTAAAAAGCCCTTTGTCAAAACTTTTCAGACTAAATCATGATTAGGATTGAAATAAGTGCCCTATCTTTGCACATATTTTGCTTCCTATACACTTTCATTAACCTACAATAATGAAATAGGATGCAAGTTTGAGGCTCTTTTTCAAGATTTTTTAAAAATTCTCCTTCAGTCGCAGAAATTAAGGGAGGTGTTGACCATTCTATGCATCCAGAGAACCTGAGAAGAGTTAGGAGTGTCTGAAAATTCCAAGCAGACGTTCAGCACCCTCAGAAGCACACACTCATAGAGTAATTAATATTTTTCTTGAAAAAATATTTTTCTGAGGTGCCCAATGACATGTCCCTAATTCACCCACCTTCTGCTTTCCCACACAATCTTACAGAAGGTATTTTTAAGGTGCATTAGTATCTTTTCACTACATATTCTTAATTTTATGTAAAATAGTCTCCTGAGCTCTCAGATTTAAGTATGAAGATGTATCTTAGTGTAGTCTTTTTAATTTCTGCTTGTTTTACTGTCTTTTTTCCCCCTTTGGTGATATCAGTGAAACATCACCAGTGAGACCACAAGTAATTTAGTAGACCTGAAGACACTGGAAATCTTTGCAATGTTTTTTCCAGCAGTTCAGCAGCTTCTATTCCGTTTCAGCTGGAGTCAAATAATGTCTCATTTATCACATCTCCATAGAGCACTCTAGATTACAGCTTTAAGTGTAAAGGACTGGGAAAAGTCGCATGCTCTAATACTGGGACACACAGAACATAGTTGCTATTCACATTTCTCAGTCTTCTTGTCCAAATAATCTCAATTCCTGAATAGCAGCCTACATCAGGAGGGAAGCTGTTTAGAGACGGCTGGAGAAATGAAACAAAAGAATTCCCCAAATTCCCACATATAAACCTATAGGAGCAGATCAGTGACCATACTAATTCAGTATCCTGCTTCAGATACTGATACTAGAATTGCAGAGTAATTGCAAATAATTCTGCCCAATGTAACTCCAGGGTGGCATTCTGTAAAGATAACATAGTTAAAATTTGACTCATCAATAATAAGTCTTTAAGAATAATAAAAGGAGCTTAACATCATCAGAATCTCATCCTATTCAACACTGTTCAGAGCAAGAGCAATTCTCAGAGTGAGGATGCTCTGCCTGGGTTAGAAAGTGGTAGGGCCTTGTGTCCATTCCCCTCCAGCCTCTATAAACAAGGCAGTGTATAAATGGGAAACCCTGAAGTAATTGTGGTACAGAAACTAGATAAGTTATTTAGCAAAAATTCTTTTCTCTTAGATTAGGCCCTGAATAAAAACAAAACAACATGGCACCAGAAAAATGTATGTGAATACTGCTACTGTTGTCTGGTTTGAGGTAAAATAGAGTCATTCCTATTTTATAGTTCTACAGCTTTATTTCCACAGCATTAGTTTTGCAGACTTTAAAGAGAAACATCAATATTGGTAGCTAGAAGCTGCAATATAATTTCTATAGAACAGAGGCAAAGAAGGCAAGTATTTGTCCTGTGGTGTCAGACTGGCAGTGAAATTGAAGTCTCACTGTCATGAAGAAAAGATACCACAGACTTCGTAAGAACCTTTTGGTTTTACTCCTGACAGGTTAAAGGCCCCCGTATAAGTAATTAATTCCCAATATGTCAGAGACTAACTGAAGTTCTTTCCAACATCCAAAACTTGGCAAGGAAGGAAACTGTTTTTAAGAACACACTTCAAGAATTAGTATAATGGTATATTTCCTCTAAGCAAATTGAAATAGAATAAATTGCATTTGTCCTCCTAGGAAACTGAATTGATTCCAAGTGGTTAGGACTGTGGTGGCAGGTCACCGAGAACATAAAAACACACTTGAGAAGAGTGAAAGGGAAAGATGAGATTGATTTTGTATTTTAATTTTGAAAAATCAGCAGCAATTCCTCCAATTCTAATATAAATGCAGAGATGCAAAGGATCTATTAGCTCATTGCCATTTTAAAGATAACTACATTACATTGATAACATCCCTATTTTTCTTTGATCAGAAGAAGAACAGTCATGCTTTAAAGCAACTAAGTCTCCTTTGTTATCTGAAATTTGCTTTGACAAAGCCACAAATTGTTTCTTTCTTTTGCTTATTTTTTAACCATTGTTCCACATAGTTCTTAACTCCCAGTTTATGTCCCCACTTCCATCCACATAAGTGATTTTCCACCCCAGAAAGAACCTCCCAAGAAAGTATCATTCAAGTTGTTCAGACTATGCCCTTTAGCTTCATTTTCAGTGATATTATTATTATCTTGATCTTTTTTATCTCTTTCTTCTATGCACAGTCTATTCCCTGATTTCAGCTTCATAAGAATACTTGCTTAATCCTGGACAGCACAGGCTGTTAAACAGCCTCTTCATTTTCCATTGCTATCATTGCCTCTATCAGGGAATGGAAGAGGCATCAATGTTCCAAAAATTTCTAAATTAATCCTGAACACAGTTATTCCAGTACTACCACTACTTGCTGACCAGCCAGAAGTTTTTTATATCCCTTCAAACAATTTTCCAGCTGCACTTTATTACACCCCACCCGGAGCAGAACCCTTCCTTAATCCTTGCAGAAACCAGTCCTGCTAAAATAAACTCAGCAGGTTTGAACTGCAGGAATCCCTGAGCACATAATCTTGAGACAACAGGGCTCTGGGGTACTCCTTCCTGTATGCCTGCAACATCTCAGTTCAGGAATTTAAGATAAATAAGCACTCTGAAAATGCTTGTTTGTGGTTTGTGAACCAAAGAAGAACTTGGCTGATGAGCTGTGGGAGCAACAGCACCATCCCCTCTCTTTCAGTGACACCTTCCATTCAGGGGTCGTTCTGGGGTTATTTTTAGGTACCATTTAAGGTGCTGTATAATAGCAAAAGTTGGTTGTGCTGCAGGAAAAGGAGATACTGATCTAAAAACGTTCCCTCTCTTACAAACTGGGCCACGTTAGAAAAAAAAAACTTTGCAGAAATCCCCTTCCCTAAGCAACTTAGCAAGACTAATGATCTGTAGCTAGATCCAAATTTTATTGAAGGCAACATTCAATTTAAATGCCAAATTCTTACTTGGCTGCCTAATTTTCAATGTTTTTGGCTTAAACTTCTTTTTTTTAAGCAAAGCCATTCAAGACCCATGATAATTTTAATAGTAGGATTTGCCTTTATATCTGAGGCCAACAGTTTTGCTTTGCTGGTGGTGGTAAGAAGTGTATTCTGTGCCAGTAGTTTATCCAGCTTCTCTCAAGATGAACTTTGGTGATGGTGAGTAGATTATGCCAGAAAGAGTATGCCATACTATGGAAATGCAAAATATTGCTGGCCTTTCCTTCCCCTTAGTGCTACTATTTTCTTTTTGTATCTTTTTCCTTTCCTAGTTCTTCCTCAGGCCTTATGAATCCTTTAAACCTCCCAGATCCACAGGGAAATAGAAAGTTATTGTGTGTCTTCGAAAAATCTGTTGGGGTGAAATTCATTTAATTCAATAGCAAAGCCTACTGATAAAAAGGCCAGAATCTTTCCCCAGGACACTGAAGATCTTGTAAGAATTTCTCCCTGCTAGTGTGTTTGCAAGTTGAGAGTCAGATATGCTTCCGTGTCAAAATTAGCACCGTAAACAAGTTTATATTCTATCATGAATTTGAGTTACTTTTGCTGATTATTTCATCTAAGTGTATTCTGAAATGAGGATTCTATCACTGTGCTGTGAACATTCATTACAGCTGTATAAGATTTCAAGCAAGAGGTTCAAATCCAAACCTTTTTCCAATTTTGAAACCTCTAATCAGAAGAGAAATGAAATAAAGCAATTAGGCTATAATAAAGGCTTCTATAATCTCAGGAAAATTATGGTAGTTTGAATTCTCACTGCATTTTAATTCAAAAGAGTTATGGAAAAGCAATTTTCATCAATTATTAATTTATCAATATCCTTGGCTTCGTGGAATGTTTTTGATATCTGTGATCTAATTAAATAACATTCTTCAAATATGATAAATTTTATAACCATCACTTAACATTGAATTCTTGTGTTTGTAATAGCTCTGCCACCTTTAGATCTCTCTTAGAAGTATAATCAATTTTACATCCTAGCTTCCTAGCTGCTGCTGGACTATGGAAACTCTCCGTGTTTTGATGCAAGAATATATCACTGTAGGGTTCACCCCCCAGCCAGGTGACATTTTCCATGTTTTTAGCACAATCAGTGCAACTACAGAGGGCCTGCAGGTACCTGCTAGAGGTGGATGACATTCCTTCAGCAGATATTAAATCAAGTGAACGAATGTAATATTGCTATCAATGATTAAAATTCACTCAATTTTGCTGGAAGGAAGTTGAGGATGTAATTCAGTTTCTACCCAATACCTTCACACTAATGTTATTCCCTCAAGAGGAAAGAATACTGTTTGCCATTCTGCTTTTACCCAGTCCTGTCATACTAACTTTATTCCCTTGAGATGAGAAATGTTCCTTAAAATATCAGTATTTGAAAAATCTTACATTTTCCATCTCCCCAGCCACAAGGGGACTGCGGCATAGATTATGTTCATTTTCTCTTTTTGATGCTCCTTTAAGGAAATCTATTTTTATTGCAGATTGGTACTTAGTGTGTTCCTTCTTCCAGGTGCGCTAATTACTTACCTAGAAAATCTCTCTAACACTCAGTGAAAATATAAGTAGTTCTAGAAAATAAATTGAGTTGCAAAAGCCATTCTGGCAGAGCTTATTGCTCTAATTGGCTGGAACTTAACTGAGGGGGTGGAGGAAAGGAAGGAAAGGAGAAAAGACCATGCTTTCCTTATCTCGCTGAAAAGATAAAACTAATCCAGTTTTTATATCATATTAATTTTTTCACTTGAGTTAAAATAAAACATTGGAGTAAGATAAACTCAATGGCTACAGCAAGGCTTAAGGTACAGATAGCCTGGATTGGTTCCTTCCTCTGCCAGTAAGAACTGGACTGCAAGTGGCATTTTCCAGAAAAATGTCCCAGCTTAAAACGGAATTTTTGCACATCCCTCTTAGTAGTTACAACAGCTGAGAGTAATAGAAAAGTGAACCATATTTAGTGAATGATGTGTTTTTAAATACATAAATATTATGTCAATTTTAATATAAATCTTTTGTAATAACCACTATTTACAGAGGAAATTACCAAAGCAAAGCAAATACCATTTTCAGTAACTCACTGAGCTAAACACCTAAACCACGTGCCTGGATTAGTTCTGAACCGGTGTTTTTGTAATTAATACTCTACTCTGCAAGGCGTTGACATTGGTGATTTATTACAGCTCTTAGATTAAAAGTATAAGCAGATTTACAGTCTTTGTGGAGAGTTCGAAATACCACATTACAAATGAGCATTTTTAGTTTTATAACAAAAAGATGTCTTATGGCTATGTGTATATTAAAATGGTTTTCTGGTAGCCCTGGGAAAACTAATAGTGGTGTATAAGCACTTTATGCCAATTTCATTTAGTGTAGAAAGAGGTTGGTTGTCTGTGTGGGTGGCAAGGGAAGGGAATTTATGGTTATAGAAAAAATACTCCCAAACACTCAGTATCCAGGACTTTAATCCTAATTTCTTCTTTCCACAAAAGTAATCCCATTTGCAAGTACATATATTCAAAATATTAAGAATTTTTGAGTGGCATTTAAGCTGCCCATGGACCACAGCATGGACCTGGGTCATGGCCCCTCAGACATGAGAGGATGTCACCCAGAGGCTGCTGTGTATGGTGCAACTCTTTGGGTGACCCAGGCATTTTTAAATTCCAGTTGAAAGCCTATTCTTCCTATTTTCCTGCTTCTCATCAAAAGGTCTTGACATCTCCCCTTTAAAATAACGACAGAAACATTTGACTGAAAGGCGTGACAATTTGGGAAAATGCTCCTATGGAAGCTGTTTCTTAACATGGTTTTTGGAAGATCTCTTTAGAACAAATTGTTTTGCTCTGAAGGGATTTGTCCTGCACAGCACTGACAGTTAAGTGCTAAATGGAATCTCCATGGGTTCTGTATTTCTGTTGAACAAAACACAGAAGCTGAACACTAAATAAAACACTACGCTTAAATACATGAATAAAAGTAGAGTCAGGAGAACAGTGGGTAATTTTTATGTTATATCAGCAAGTGTTCCAGGAAAAGGCATTCAAATATCACCCCTTTTATGACAATAACTAGTTCTGAAGCAGTTGTTTTATTTAATTTTTTCCAACTCATGGTGAGAGATTTGAATAAGTTGCAGTCAGTGAATAAATGTGTCATATGAGTGAGTGATAGACTTTTAAAGAGGGAGCAAACTATGTGGGGAACACAGAAGTTTCTGAATGAAGCTAACAAGCTACTTTTACCATTTTAAGGAGCTGAATCTTTCATAAGAGGCCATATCATGGTTGTGCCTGGAATAGGAAGGAATGGAGCCTGCTCTAAAACAGCTATTGAAATAGCACCTGGATTTTTGCTACACAAAGGAAGAAAAGTAGCCTGGATTTAATCTTCTAGCAAGCAAGCAGTGCTCTGATAGTGAAAGATATAAACATGGAGAAACTAGAGATAAGAGGAAAAAAACAGCACAGTTCAGCAAAGACACACACACCCAGAAAAAAAACCCACAGAAAACTCACAAGGAAAAAAAAAAAGAAAAGGATTTGGGTCATATTTGCTCTTAAAAAAAAAGCAAAAAAAGAAAAAAAATTGATGTCCAGCAAAACAACTCCAGCATTGGAGGAATCTGACACAAAGTGTTACATCCCCTGTGAATAGAGGCCAAGGAAACCACCTGGCCTGTGCTGTGGGACACGACACATTTACCCAGGGAGCAAAGGAAGAATGTGATCTCATGTTGAGTGGAAATACACAGGCAAGAATGAGGGATTTTTTTGTCTTTAACAATCATTTACTGAAATCAGCCTGGAAGTTTGAAGTAGGAAGAAGCAGGATGCATGTAGTGAGTAAAAGGAGGTAAAGTTATAGGGAAATTAAAAAGATGCACTAAACTGGATTCACAAGAAATGCATAAAGATTGCATCTTGATTGGATTGCTGGGAGACAAGGGCTGAGAAGTTTAAAATCTGCTATGCCATGAAAGCACTTCAGGCAAGAGTAAAAACTTGAATTCAGTAAGATTGCTGAGAAAAAGTATAGAGCAAAAGCAATGGTACAGAAAAAATCTGTTTCCCTCCAAAAAATATATGTTAATAGACATTTTGAGGATATAAGAAAGGAAATTTAGTTTCAGAATTTCTGTTTCTAAAATGCATCAATAGTACATCTACTTTAAATTTTTTTGAGCCTCAAATGAGATTTTCTAAATGAAAAATGAAATGTCATTCACCTGTGGAGTACTTTATCTCATCCCAACAATTAAAGTATGCAGTTGTGGCTCCTCACAGCAGTGTTCTGCCCTCAAAAGATTTTCATATATACGAAGATATCTCTTTTATAGAGATGCAGATCCTGTCGTGGCACTCCTGTTATATTTTTCTATTGTTTCAAACAATGCATCAGATTTTATCTCCACAAAGACATGGGATCATGTTTGCTCCCAAGTGGAAATGCAAGGATTTATCATCATTTCTATGGGTCACAAGATCCCATACATAGAAGTTTTTAACAACTGGTTTCTCTCATCTAAATTCAATTCAAATAATTTAAGACTGCTAACCTGCAAATATTTTTTGTGCTTGTTTTCATGTTGTTCAGTATTGCAACACAAAATGAGGGCTATGGAATGTGTGCTTGGGATAATTGATGGTGCTGCCATGGGGTCCAAAATATCCTCCCATATACTAATGGGGTTTACGCCATTTTGCCTCTCAAATTTGTTTTAATTATTGTGACAGCTCTCATTTTTCCTTTGTTAAATCTTAGTGACTGTTACTGGATATTTTTAGAAGCACAAACATATTACAAAAAATACATAAGCCCACTGAGGATGAATAAAACATCTCCACAGTGACATTCTGGATAGTGATGTATGGCTGGTTGCAGACAGACTGACAAACTTTTGTCCTAACTCTGCATCAGGGTTTGTTGGCATAGAATCCTGGGTTCAAAAGTGACTTCAGAAGTAAAATGCCCCTTTTTCTCTCTGTGGTTATTTGGCAGCAATGATGTGGTTAAATAGGAAAATTTATTTTATTAGTTTTAACATAATCCGTTTCAAATACAATCAAGAACGTCTCCTCAAGGCAAATGAATATTTTGGCTTTGCTTGTTTTTTCACAGAAGAAATTCTACCTTAATCACGTATTTTAAGCTTGTTTTATAATACCTTTAAATGATACTTTTAATAGTTGGGTTTGAAATGAGTATTGATATTGATGTCCATACAGTGCAATAAGACTTTCCATCTGCAGGATAATATTCACAGTAGTAAGAAAGACTGTGCTTTATTTTAAAAGGACATGTTCTTAAAAGTCCATTTAGGAATTTTTTTCTCTAGGCATTAGTGTGCTCATACCCAGGACTGCATTATGCACAGCCACTTGTGTAACCAGGAGCCATTTCCCAGGCTCACCCCCATAAACATGAGTGAAGCTCATTTCCCTCAGCTCCCTTGCAGTTTGCATTGAAGCTCATATAACTTGTTTGCTGTTTATGTATTTTACCAGTTGTCTATGTCAAGCTTTCATATACAAAGCAGAGAAAGAATGCAAGCAACTATGATTTTTAAAGCTAAAAGACACCTTGTTATACTTTATAGCAAATGAGGTGGGTTTAAAATCCACCCTTGAAATAGCAGCAATTTCTGTTCCTTTCATCTAAACAGTTCTGTGTTCCAAGGGAACTTGGGATAATCAGTAGTTTGTTGTAGACTTTAGTCATAATTATGTTCTTTCTCTCTCATTTAAGTTGTTCGAGTTCATGAATTTTTTGGCTGAGAATGTCATCTTCTGTTACATGGGACTCGCGCTATTTACATTTCAAAATCACATCTTCAATCCTCTTTTTATATTTGGTGCACTTGTATCCTTTGCTTTAAAGAAGTACATATCTCTGTACATGTGTGTGTATATGTAAAAAAGAATGCATGTTCTATGTGAAAAAAGAAGTCAACAAGCAAATCAATCAGTTCCTTGAATACTAAAGATCAGTTTTTTGTCAATTCCAAGTGCAGTTGTCTATTACCTGTAATCCTAATAACTGCCCCAATGCATGTAAGCACATGTTCTTTGGCCAGTTGCTGTTTTGCTCCTCTGCTACAGGCAAATAGCTTTAAACTGTTTAAACTTTTGCCAATGGTTTACAATTGGGGTGGGAAATTGGGATAAGTATTGGGACACATCTGTGGGGACAGGTGCAACACAAAACCTTTTTTCCTGTCTGGAGCCAGTGCTGATCCACAAACTGGACAGCTGCCTCCAGACAGATGTGTGCCATAAGCAGGACTTCCCCAAAACTACTTAAATTATAATAAGTCCTCAAAAATCACACAGTTTTGCTTTGCTCAAATCTTTCCTTCCTTATACTTGATATCTCTAGCATATATGGAATTATTTACACCATCATGTGCCAAAGAGACTGGTAGGAAAAGCTCTGTGTCTTTAATTTTGCCATGTTTTCTCAACAAATCTTACTCATACACCAGTATAGATTCTTTTCACACTGACAATTTATACAATGAATTTTTTTGGCTCAGAGCAGCAGCCCTGTGCTTATCACTTTTAAATGAACTGTAATAGCTTTGAAAGTTGGGAGCACACTGTTTACATGCAGTAATTTTTATATGTAATTTCTAAATTAATAATCAGGATTTCACCAGGGCTCCCTTGGCTACAGGCTGGGCTGGATGGTGCTGGTTCTCCCGAGCCATGGAGCTTCAGGCAGCTCTCGGTGCAGCTGATGGGACACAGACATCAAACCTCTCAAACACTTCATCTGTCCTCCAGCCCGCACTGTGTCTCAGACTGGGAGTGCCATAACTGAGCCACAAGACCAGGGGAGGGCAAAAACGTGCAAAATGTGCAAAAAGCACATATAAGGAGCTCTGACTGCCTTTCTTTAAATCTGATAATGGCCTCATGTTTCTAATTGAGGCAACTTTTGTGATAGTTCCACAGAGAAGTAATAAAAGACTTCATCAGAAGAATCTGCACAGAGAAGGGGAAGAAAAAGCAAAAAGTGCTGGATATAGACAATATGAATCACCAGGAAATGAGGAGTAATAATCAGGTCCAAAAGCACATTTATTCTCTGCAAATTGCTGCTCAAGGAGATAATGCTATCTCTGCAATTGATGATGGGCATTTTCCTGAAGGGCTGAAGATGAAGTCACATGTGACACAAATGTGATGAGTAGAAGAAGAGTGATTGAAGTGAGATATATTATGATGAATATAAAACCAGGATATCTGGGGAAGGCAGAGTTCTGCCACTGTACAGGAAGCATTAGGACATGGCACATAAAACATGAAAGAATATAATATCATATTTGTTTAATTATACCTTAAAAATAATTTTAAAGAAATATTTGGGTTAATTCTGGTTTTGTCAGTAGTTTGTCCACTATTTTCCTCAACATCTTACATTTTAGGTGGCAGTTTTTGTAGCAAGAGCTTGCAACATATACCCACTTTCTTTCCTTTTGAATTTGGGTCGAAAACAAAAGATTCCCAGGAACTTTCAGCACATGATGATGTTTTCAGGTAAGAGCTATTTTGGTATTTTTGGCATTTTTCCTGTCCACATTTAATGACTGACAAAAATAGTCATCTATCACTAGAAAAAGCCACATCTAGCACAAAGAATTCATTGTCTTAAAACTCAAGGTCCTCTCTTCAGAGACACTGAAGCAAATTGATGTCTTCCGATCAAGCTCACTGTGCCCTTGACCTATTTTTATTAACATTTTGGAAACCCACCATCCAGGAAGCCATTGTCTTTCAAGCCATTGTCCCCCCATCTGTCTACACTTCCATGACAATTTCCTTGTTTTTACGTTGTGTTGTTTTAGAGGCACCTGTAGTATTCCTGAGAGTATTTTACATGTCAACAAATAAATATCCAACTTGGACAGTGTTAATACTGATTCTTGGATCAGGCATGGTCTTGTGCAATTCCTTAAACTTCATGAACTGTTTTACTTTGAAACATGAGACTAGAAGACTTTCATTCCACCAACTTTTTCATATGTATTCCAGCTTGATATTTAATTTTATTGATTTTGTTAACCTTGTAGAATAGTAAAAAAAACCAACTTAAAATCCAGAAGAGGGAGCCATGTTCTAGTCTGATTTGCACATCATCCCTTGAACTGTAAAAGCTCATCTGGATTCTGTATTTTTTACTTTTGCAAGCTAGAAATAATTCCACTTTACTTTCTGATGATAGTTAGGGAAAACTCACTTATAAGCTAAGAATATCTGTTCAGTAAAAGACAGAAATGCAGATCCCCCAATGCTCTTGATGATTTGATTTTCTAAAATTAGAAACTCAGCACCTTTTTTGCTTCATTTTCCTGCTTTTTATGCAAAAACGTATTCCACATTTTTATGGATAAAAGTTCTTGATTGACAGCCTTGATGTACAGCAATCCATTTATCCAGATAACGAGTGAAATACAATGTGCTGCATTTTGAGCTTCCTCATCAGGAGTGCTCCCCATCAGGGGGCCTCATTTGTGCCCATGTAATTCCAACTCTCCGGAGAGCAACACAGCAGTTCATTCTATTCCCATTCAATCCTTCTGCTAAAAGCTGCCACTGAAAATGTCAGCTAATTCCAGCGAGACTGGAGTGAGGGATGATGGCACATCCAGCAGGAGCTGCCTTTCAGCCCCACTGCTCCCCTGCCATTGTTCCAGGGGTAACTTGCATCTGTAGATCCCTCTAGTAAGCCTAGCAGGTGGCCAGCTAGACAACAGCATGAAAAACAGCTTCATATCATTCAGTATCTAGTTCCTGGGCTCCATTTTGGCTTTTGGTTTTCATCAGCTAAAGTACAGAATGGGAAACCTTCTGAAATCTCTCTTATTCTTCAACTTTTCTGTCCTCGTTTTCTGCGGTCGAATTTCATTCTCCACAGAACAGGAGCAGAAAGCAGCCTGCAGCCAGCAACTGAACTGAGAACTCACACACATCAGCTTTCCAGGACAACCTGGCAGATGAGCACTGAAACAGCAGCATTGCAGGCTTCTAAAGTGTAAATGTTAAAATTCTCAGAAAAGTAATTTTTAACTATTTTCAAAGAAAAAAACCCTCTATTGTGTAGAGAAAAAAGTCTTTACATTAAAATAAAATAATGGCATAATGTGAACTATAATAGTAAAGACTGTCTCACGCTGTCAGCAGCTGCACACTTCACAGAACAAGGGATACACAGATTTTCTGTGTAATTCTATTTTTTAAGATGCACCAAGATTTGTGCTTAGTTGCCAACAATGTTTTTAGTGCTATGAACTGATTGTCCTGCATATAGTGATAAACAGAGAGGACAAGGACTGCCACAAGAGAGACACGTTTGTGGTGAGTAAACAAGACATTGAATTTGAGTTTGAGGGAAATTATCTGCAAAGATCAGTAGCAAATGTCAGAGAACAGTTTGGGCTGGAGGGGACCTTCAAAGGTTATCTAGTCCAACCCCCTGCCATGAGCAAGGGTATTTTCAACTAGATCAGGTTGTTCAGAGCCCCATCCAGCCTGACCTCGAGTGTTTCCAGGGATGGGGCATCCACCACCTCGGGGTGTTTTTTACCAGCTTCATTGCTGTGGTACAGCATCGGGTTCTAGTTGATCACAGGGAAAGTGGCCTTCATTCACCACAGCATCACACATTCAGATGTAGAAAACAATGAACTTGGGGTTAGTTTTGTTTTCTATCTTGTCATTACCAAATCCACCAAACATTTACCGCTTGTTTTACTGCCACAATCACCAAAGTGATTGCTGAGAAAAATTGCTGAGAAAAGCAATTAAGGTCAGGCAAGTACACTGTTGATTAGCATTTGATTATACCTTACTCTGCAAAGAACTCTCCTGAAGTCATTAAGTTCTGCTTTTTGGTGCATATTAATACTGTTGAGGAAAGGTGGAAGAGTTAGGCTTGGAGGTGGATTATGAAGCATTTTGATTTATCACATTCTTTATCTGCTTCTGCCACTCCTCTAACAATACATTACAGAGGGTGGATTCACTTCTACAACTGTTTTTAATCATTATTCCTGATAACATTCCATTGCAAATGAAAATTTGATTAGTTCTTTATACAAGGACTAATTAAGCCTGAGCTTCTCAAATTAAGTTGAATGTCAGCTAAAATGAGCAGTCCAACAGTCTCTGCACATATGAAAAAGAAACATTTTAAAGTCTTAGATTTTATAGCACCTTCCACTCTTGTCCCAACATCTTTATTTACTTTTTACTCTAGTTTCCTCTTCTCTACAACACATAAATAGGCAACAGAGAGCCTTGTGGGACATGGTGCTACAGGGGTGATTGCTGTTAATGGAAGACATTACAGGATCAGTGGAGTCTGAAAAGGATGAACACAAATGCAGAATTAAACCAAAAAATGCCAGTGTACAGGCAGCCGTTGTGCAGGCATTAACATCTGCACACTCATACAGACACAGAGGTGGGAAGTGGCAGTGTGAACTTGTCCAAGAGATGGAGATATGTGAATAAACCAGCTAAATAGAAAAGAAAGCAAGAAAGAAAAGAGCAGAGAACTACAGTTGTACAGAGCTACCCACAGAAAGTCTTCTTTCTGGCAGATTCTTTTCACACCAACAAAAACACTCCAGCCCTCATGGGCTCTTCAGAAGGCTGGGTTTGGAGAAGTGTCTGTGTGGGGTGTGGGCAAAGAATGGCTAAAAGCCCTGCAGAGCACATGGGTGCTGTGGGACTCTGGAGCTTAACCCTGGGCTGGTCTGCTTTGAAGGCTCTGGCACATTAAAGAATAATTGCTTAAAGATGAATCCCTAATGGCTGGTACAAAAAAAAATCTGTTAGGAAATCTGTGATACAGCCCAAGAATGAATGGATTAACACAAATGTGGAGCTGCTATCAGTGCATTTCTGAGAATAAGGGGAGAGATCTCTGCTAATGGTTTATCAGAGTTGGTCCTTCTGCTGCACCTCCCTCTCCAGGTGCAGCTGAGGTACCAACATCCACAGCATCCAGTCATTCCACTGGGCTTTGCTGGCATTTTTCACTGAAGTTTTACAGAAAATTTAATCTCCCTTAACTTCAGTCTATTTCAGTATCTCAGCATTTTCCTGAGGTTGTTAAAATTCCCTTCCTTCATTTGTATTATTAACTGGAAAGTATTTTGAGATATATATACATACATACACACACACACATCTATATATAGTAGTATTCCTTGCTTCTCATTGAGTCTTTACATTTTAGGTGTATTCATCTGCTTCCCACTCCTTTAGTTGTTTAGTTTGATCATTTATTTTACTTTAGACATGTCGTTAGTTGAAACTGAATTACCTCTTATAGACCATGTTGAGCCTTTTATAAATGAAAAATGCAGTGAAGTCACTCACTATTCTTCTGAACTGAAGAAAGTAACAGTCCAGTGCTCAAGAAGTAAAGGCATACTAATTAACTTTTGTGTGTGTGTGTGTGTGTGTGTGTGTGTGTATGTATTCCCTCTTACAAAAAGAGATGTTCTAGATTTAGGATAAAAGGTGTGATAAAATTGTGGCAAGCAGCATTGTTTTCCACTGAAATGTAGCTGGGCTAATCATCCAGATTACCACTATAACCACTGAAATAAAGACCGTTTCAATAGTAGTTCATTCCCTTCTCTGTTATGTGCTTAAAATGAGTATATATTCTTTCCCTGTAAGAAAATAGTAAAGCATCTGCATCCTCAGAGACATCTTTTACACAAAAGCAAAGCCAAGGGCAAGCCCAGTGTCTGCCTGCAGGGTTTTGAACCTGCTGCCACTGAGCATTTTCAGACAGTGCAACTCCAGTCTTCTTCTTCTGTGCAGAAATGCCTTTGTGCTGTTCCCTGGATAAACTTCCGTAGCAAATAATTGGAAGCCCAGCTTCTATACCAAATAATTCACATTCTAGCTATGTAATCTTGAAGAGCTTTGGAGTTCTAGGCCAAAAATAGCTGCATTTAGCAGTTAATTAAATGATTTTGCATATGTCATCAGTGCCTTACAAGAGGTTTGATTACTAGATTTAATCTCTCACTACTTGCAAAGTACTTTTTGGACTCAGCGTGGATTGTATACACGTAATGACTTTGCTCTCTACTCTTATTTTGTGAAATTTTTTTAGCAAACGATAAAGTACATTTAAGTAGATAAATGAAAGGCATTGGAAAATATAGAGTATTATTTTTATTATGCATCCTAAGGGCTGCAGGCACTAGCAGGCTTTTTCCCCCCTCAATTTTTAAACATGGCATTCTGTGAAGACCTATTTAGCCACCTTATTATTACCTATGGGGCTTTTTTTCTTAAACTCATTTAGCTGTTTCCAGCACCTTTGTAATTTCTTGTTTATTCAGTCTCTGTGGGTGTATAATTCTACAACTATTATAATGTTTCAAGTACAGTACATCAATTTATTCTGCATCCCCTTTTAGATATTTAAAATCATATTTGAAAAACTATTCATTGTTTTTAAGTCATGTTTTTTCTGACTAGTCCTAGAACATTGAATTATTTTAAAGGAATTTTAAAGAAATATTCTGTATTTTCAAGGAAGAAATGAGTAGCATATTTGGGTACAGATTTTAATGCCAATCTTCTTTTCCACTTGCTCCTGACTTCATGAGTAGACCCACTTAACATAGGATATCGATTTCTTTTTCAACCTGCATTACATTCAGATCACTACTTAATTTGCAATTATTCAAGATAAAGAATTCAGTGGATGTAAAGTTAATGTGTGGTTATTATGTGAATATGAAAGTACTTGCATTGTTCACTTTTGCAGGTTTGCTGCATTAAATCCCACCCTTTCAGCTAGCACGGTTCAGTACTTCATAAGCAGGATTATGATCTGAAAATTTCCTCTGCTCTTGGAACAGAGTTTGGACTGAAAAGATTAAAATTCTGTTTCTCCATCCCACGAAGCTCTGACTCCGCTTGTCCCGTTCCAGGTTTGCGCGGTGCCATCGCGTTTGCGTTGGCCATTCGCGACACGGGCTCGCAGCCCCAGCAGATGATGTTCACCACGGCCCTGCTCATCGTGTTCTTCACCGTCTGGGTGCTCGGGGGGGGCACGACCCCAATGCTCACCTGGCTGCAGATCAGGTCAGTACTGCCTGTGCATCCTCAGCCAGCAAACGGAACAGGATCCCTATGGATCAATCACAACTTTCTAATGCTTATATCTGTGCTTTTTATGAGCTTTACCATGCACAAAGGAAGTTTTTATCTACCTGTTAGAGGCTCCAGACCACAAGGAACAGGGTCTTCCCAAGTTTGGTGTGGGTTTAGACCTAGGTCAGACACATCCTTGTTTCCTAAGAATTTGTTTCACTACTGCTCCTTCTAAGCACTGTGAATAAATGTTAGTAGTGTCCTCCTCACTGCTGAAGAAAGAGCAATACAGGCAGATTTTGCCCTCATCCCAGAATTGGTAGTTATTGCACAGACATGTAATAAATCGTGTATTTCTGATTATAATGTGAATATGCTGGAAAAATCTACCTCCACTGGTGCCTTATTCAGGCATGAATTTATTACACAATGTTTAATATATTCTGCTTCACTGTATTATTTTTTAAATTACTTCATAGTCACTTGTATTCACAGAGAGCAATGAATGACAAGAAAGGTTACATGACAAGAGAGAGGAAAATAGAAAACTGGAGTAAAAAGGATCTAATTTAAATGCAGTGTCCTTCCAAGTGTGCTTTTTTGAAACCCGACTTGTAATAATGAGTGTACTCATGCTGGTTACTGATTTTGGTTACTCCACAATCCATTCAGAACTCCCTGCTGTGAATTGCAAGATCACCACAGAAAACCTCAGTATCGAGATAGGCCTGCAATTCACAATTCCTTATCATTTATTCTATATATAGCATATGTTTTCCTTGTTTACAAAATGGTGTCTGATTACAAGCCTTCATGTCAGACTCTTGCTATAAAATAGCAGCTGAAGATCACCAAACTGGGGCTTTTACAAAGAGCATAGATAAAACTTGGAGACAAAATAAGGACAAGTGCACTGAATAAACATAAAATGCAGGCATCTATATACAGTGTGGAGGCTTTCTATTTCTGTGACAGTTTGATTCTTCTCCATGACATGTCTCATGTCCCATAATGTCAATCAAGGCCATTACAGTTTGGATATACTCTGGCACTAGCAGTCATCTTTCTGAGATTTGCCACTTCTTCACTGTCATTCAGCAAGGGTTTTTCCATGTGGCAATAGAAACGTGGGTGAGGAAGAGCATTCTCATTAGATCTTGGGGAGCAGATCAGTCTGGGTTTCTGTAACAGGAGATGAGGAATAATTCTGAGAATACAGTGAGCAGCAGTCACATGTGCAGTCTAAGAGCTTGGGTCGGTAGATGCTCCCTGTAGTTTATCTCTCTAGGGAGGTTTTAAATGAAGATTGTGAAGTGCTTTCACTAACAAGCAATTGAATTGGATTCAATGACATTTCTTCTGCTACTTAGTGCTACCCAGAGGTGCAAAGCCCCCCAGGACCACAAGTGAGGGGCTGACTCTCATATTAACTGTTCATACTGTTCAATGCACGTGCTTCTTTCTCTAGCCTCTTGTACAATAGATTCCACCAAAGACACTGGAAGTAGACAATCATTATTGATTTGAAATGCTCGTCTCTGAGGATTTCCTCTGAATCCCATCAGATCTGCCAGACATTTTTACCAATCAAATAAATTGGGTTTGTAATCAGGATATAGATTTTTCCTACTAGAAAGCTATTAGGTTCATAATTTCCACTTAATTTCTTGACATTGGAACATACATCTACATAAATTATGAGGAGGTCAAGCTGAGATAAAATTTTAAATAGACATCTTTAATTACAAATGTATCTTGAGGCTCTGATTTCTCCTTCTAGTGAACATATTTAATTGTCTTTATAATTTATTACACCTTAATTCGTAATTTTGTCCTTAGCTACCAGCATTTGTCTTTTTAGTCTTAAGTAATTTTGCTAGGTAATTGTACTTAAAGATGGTGGCAATTCATGACAATAGACACTTGTATGGATTCTGGCAGATGAGTTTGCTGAGGAAAGTTATGAAGCTGTGGCAAATGACACCAGCTTGCTTGGTGTAGTCCCCCAGGATGCTGATAGCTGTGCCTGAATAGCAATTCTGAGCTGCATCTATCACTGTGATTCTTCAGAAGAAAAAGATTGTATTTTTCAAGCTAGTCTGGAAGATTCAGATTTCAAAGCCAAGCGAAACTGCATTAAAATTACAAAAATTATATGATTGTCTCTGAAGATATTTATTGGAATGTGTTGGTGTGGCATCAATGACAGGAAAAAAGGGGTGAAGCCAGGGATGTGCTGCAAGCATGGCTATAATCACAGAAGAGGGGGACTGGTCTCACAGTAGCCCTTCGTGTTCAGTTGATATGAATGAATGTACCTCAGGCCCCTTCCCAGGGCAGTTTGAAACTCTTCTGTGTGATTTCCCAGGGCTCCAGGGAACCAAATCTACCACTACCAGTCAAATCCAAAGCACAGTGTTAGCTCAGTTAACCTAAACAACTGAAGTTGTTCACCTTATCAAAATAAAGTGCTTACAGGAAATTAAAAATATATGAATGGTCACAGTGACTACACTTTCCCTACATAAACTACAGGTTGCTGTATAGGTGAACCTTCTCAGGAGAGAATAGTCAAAAACAGCATGAGCAAGCAAATAACAGTCCCAAGCAGAGTGTGCTTTTTTGCCAATTTTTCATCATAAAATGATTATCCAGCAGATAATGTATTGAACTGAACTGGAGGCATTCAGAGACTGATAGAGAGGAGCATGTGATTTCTGAATCTATTTGGATGGATTGAATCTTATTCACATGCACTGTTCTGTGTCCCCTCTCCCTCTGTGAAATAGGCTCCAGTTCCTATCTTCAGTTCAGGAGATTCAACTCTAAATTCCTCAAGGTCGATCAACTCAGTCTTATCCTGGAGATAAATGCTTGAGTTTACATGGTACAGACCAAGTTACCCACAGTTTAGATTTTATGTATAAATAAATCTGTCATCCATTCTGTTCAAGATACGTAAAAATAACATAAATCAGAAAGAACTCACAGCAATATATTTACCATTTGCTCTACCACAATGCATTACAGTGTCAGGGCAGAAGGCAGTACTCAAGATCTGTACAGCCTTCTTGCTGTATATTATTGCCTACATATTATACCATGTTTCAATCATTTATTGCACTCTCCATAATTTACATTGTGAAGTTCTCATCACAGTGACCAGGACTCTTGGCATGTAAGGTGTAAAAATGACAATTTTAACAAAAGAGTAGGAATGAAACTTCTGAAAAAAACAATCTTTGTCTCTATAATAACTGGAATTTCCATAATTCTCCCCCTCTCCTCACAGCAATAGCATCAGATCTGCATGTTTCTTTTTCAGTTAAAATTCAACACAATGTAAATATAATTTGTCACTCTTTAGAGAACAGATTAGGATATGTCCTTGGAGATAACTACCAGCTGATTTATTCCTGGAATATGGCTTATACAACACTTGTAAATTGTTGCTAAAACACATAGTAAGATACACTATCAGAACTAACCATGTGCTACTGAAAAAGGCCAACTTCCATCTCACATTTGATGCAGCGATATCAATCAGGTCTGTCACAAGAAACCAGCACTGCTAAGAGCTATTGTAAAAAAAAGATTAAATGGATCTCAGGAATTGACTAAGTTTATTAATATGAATTCTAGTTCCCTTTATTTAACAAATGAATTATATTAAAACATATATTTCTACTTAAACTCTATCTTGAATTAAGAAAAGTTCTTAAAGCCTTAGAAATATGACCTGCTAATGATAGAATTTGTCTACATGTCAAAACACAGTTTTAAAAGAAATCCATACCAGTAATTCTCATTCTACCACTGTATTTATTCATACACAGCAGCCTTCAAAATGAGTTTTAAAATTCTTGCAAAGACTGAATATTTCTTAACTTTGTTCTAAAATAATGAAACTTACACTTTTGGAAATGCCTTATTTATTTTAGCTGTCTCCTTTCTGAACACCTGAAACTCTGAGTTTCAGGGAGTGTTGAGTGTTCCCGTTCTGAAAATGAGGTCCTATTTGAAAGTTCCCAGTTGTGTGGTGCAGTAACTCAGCACTTCCTAGCACAGAAGCACGTGCATGGTGTTTACAGCACTATCAGCTGCCACGCTGAGAGCAGAACTGGCTGCACCACGGTCCTAAATTCATTGTCTTTTGACTTATCCGAGAGTCGTAACAGGAAAAAAAATTGCTTTTGCTCCCCATGCGAAAGAACTACAATATTCAGTTCTTGGCAGACAATGATTAAACCTGGATCAGTGTGTGAGAATAATTCCATAATACATCAACACCAAAACAGAGATAGCCATTTAAGTTCACAGTCAAATTGAAGTGTTCAATAAATGTGCCTTCAGAGATGTCGAGTATTACTTGCTAATGCTTTTGGATATATGATTCCCTTCATTCCCCACACTCTGATTAAAAATAGAGAGCTACAATTTACAGTAAATCTGCACTGAGAGGTCTGAGGATAGAGGATTCTCCTGACAGGCAGAGCAAAAATTCAAAACTGTTAATAAAACATGTCCTATAAAAGCACTATGCTAGGTATTAGGTCTTGTTTGTTTATCATCACCTCCTGTGTAAATGTTTGTCAAGGGATTTCCAGACTCTTTGTGCATCTCTTTGAAGCAGTTCTTCAGTTAACAGGAAGACTTTTATTCCATATTCTAAATACTAAGAAACATTGAACAGTAACTTTTACTACTGTGCCTATCTGGCCAGTGGTTTTGGCAAATTTATTTTAGAAAAGAGCTGTTTGTGTGCCTGGCTGCCCTTAAAATCACACCACTTCTAGTTCACCTATAATTTCAGTTCCAAACATCCAACTTTCTCTAAATACTGAGGCCTGGCATGCCACATTTTTGGGGGATGTCCAAGGCCAAACTCACATACTCAGCAAAAGCATCTCACTCAACAGAAGTAGTCAACATTTTGGTTCCTTCAGTATCCTATACTTTGTTTCAATATCAAAGGCTAAGGCAGTGCATATGTTTACCAGAATGGCTCATTAGGGATGTGGATGGGCAGTGGGATGAAATGCTGTGCCTTGACTGTGTGTGACTGTGGCTGTCCACCAGAAAAAAAACCCCAAAAATCTGGTTGGTAGAATATTATTCTGTGTTTATCTCAGCCCTTTAACAACTAGGTACAGGCTGCTGAAAGACAGAACTTTATGACAGAGCAACCACAGTTAGAACATGATCTTGGCCAGGATGATAGCACTACTGCTTCAGTAACAAAAGTTTTCTTTTCATTATTCCCGAATTCTGTAGTAGCATTCCCTGTATTCAGCTGTGTTCAGAGAGGTGCTGCAGAAAGGCACTGATAGAATGGTCTCCTGATATGTGATCCAAGCAATGAGGCTGCAGTCAGCTGGGCAAGAGAAATTATCCTGTTGCCTCATCAGAATATGGTGCTGTATCGCTGAGTTCTGCTCTGCTCACGGAGAAGAGCAGGAGATAGTGAGACAGTCCATCTCCTTACAGCCTTTCCTTATGAACTAGAGTCAAACTAGAGTTTGATCTCTAGTGCTTCTTATTTATTCTTAAATTAAGAAAACGCATCTGGGATTCCCTTTCACCCTCACATGGGCACACAAGGATTATCCTTCCTGATACATGGCTAGTCCATAAAACATTCTGAATGTACCAGCCAGGAGTGTGTGTACATATCTTCAGATGATCCATAATTCAATACTTAGATAATTATGAATCTTGTTAATTGTTTTGCTTGTATTCTTTTGAACACTTTTTCCTGTCACCATATGACAAGAAGAAGGAGAGTCAGTTTAGAAAAGAAGGTTTAGCTAAATGCTTTTTCTTGGCCTTGGCAAGTTCTTTTCTATATCCATATTGCTTTGGGTCATATTTCCCCCAGAGTCCTTGAAAGCAGTTTAGCTGAAGTGAAGCATCTGTTATTTACAGTTGAAAACAGAATCTTCAACTGTAATTTGTGAGTGACCAGAACATAGGCAGGATATTTTTGAGCATGGTTGTATTTCTGTGCACTTTGTACTGGTTATTATTTTGTTTTCTGTTTAGAAGAGTCATAATCAGCCTAACTGGTGTTCCCTCTAAGTAACAAATACAGCTCCAATAAACAAAGTCTGATCTGGTTTGTAGGGTCACATTGCTCTTTAGCCATGGTACAGTATGTATTCAACCACACTGCAATAAACACTCCTGTTGAGAGGCCAATTTCAGACAAGTCTCTTCAGTCCACTGGTTTTTTCACCCGGACACACTTTCAAGAGATCACACTGTCTTTGCCTAGAAAAGCATTTAATCCTAAAAAAACCCTCTGAAATCCAGAAACAGCTGTAATTTAATGTAACGAGTCTAACCATAAATGCTGCAACTATTTTTAATATACTGTCCTTAGCTGGCCAACCATCTGCTCCTTTGAACAGGACAGCCTTCTGCCTGGCACCTTTTATACTGATGATAGTTTGAATATTCCTGCATTACCTGCATATTCCTGCACTAATTGAATATACAAAACACATTGCTGACCCCCAGACTCTCCTCAGCATTAGGATATTACTGATTTATGTGCAGATTCTCAGGTCAAAAAATCTACATTGCTGTTTATAAGGTGATTTTCACAACTGTGAAGAGCATCTTGAAAATTATTCAAGTAAAACTAAACTAACAAGGAAGCTTTTGTGGGTTCATGGACAGCCCAAAACAAAGACTCAGAGGAAACACTGTCCCAGAGTTATTGAAGGAATTATCTTCAAATCACATCATTTTGTTGATGAGCTCCATCATTGTTCATACACAATATTCTGGGTACAACAGAAAAATAATAATTTGGGGTTCACTTAGGAAACTGCATGGCTGCCTGTCACTCTCTGTCCACCCAGCAACTTACCTACCCAGCAAGGTGGGGAACAACTGGTCCAGGAAGACAGTGGAAAAGGCAGAGTTTTGACTTCAGCTGTAGGACTAGAGCCACTACAAATAACTATCAGCGATTTCAAGTTTAGCCAAGAGATCATTGTCATTAAGCATTTGAATAATTTGAATGGTAATGTATTGATTACTTGTGACGTGGGTCACACAGAGAGCAGAAGATCAGCTTCTGGTTTATCACTTTGTTCCCATCGATCCCCTGCAGTAGCACAGACTAAAATGCTGGGCTAGAACAGAATCAAAGATCTTTTTTTAATACAAACATATCGCTAGATGTGATACTTTTTCTTTGGTTGGTGGTTTTTGCCACCAGTTCTGAATTTGTGGGTATGCAAGCACTTCATGTGTATGTAGTAACTACAATAGCAAATAGTCTGGAGTTCTTGGCTGAAGTCATGTTAGAAAGGCATTCTGCTTCAAACCCAGAGGTATTCAACATCCTGCATGAAATTATCTTTGAGCAAAGAAAGCGTTTCGTGAGGCACACCCACACTGAAAGGGTTAAGATGAGAACTGCTTTGTAATGGTAGCTAGAGCACGATTAGCCTGGGAAATGCTATAAATCAAGAAGCACTATAAAATTGGACATTAAATGTATTGGATTTTATTATAAAAAAAGAAATTGGATAATTTCCTTTCATTTCTATCTGAAAATGAGAAATCATCCAGGTAATGAATCTCAGTGATCTCCTGAAATGGCTGTCATTTATTTGCAAGGTACTTCTCTGCAAAGATAAGGTGTACATTTGATCTCTCACAGTTATTCACCACAGCATTTTGCCTTAACGGCACTAAACAAGATTTATAAACATTTGTGCTTGATAACAAAATAAAAGACTAAAATACAGAGGACTGGGGCTTTCTAACTGCAATTGTGAAGGCAGTGCAGGGCAGATGTTGAATAGGAGGTTTTGGATTGCAATTGTCACTTGTGCATGGCTTGTACATGACTCCAGCTATCAACTCTGTTGGTCTTTATTGGCCAGAAGGGTCTAATTTTGAGCACAGTCTCCTACCAGGGCAGACAGTTAAATCCCACCTCACACAGCTTGTATTTCTAGCTCCACATGGCTACTGAAAACAGAAAAAGAAAGATGTGAAAGATACACTTTTATTGCTAGAATATTTGGTACAGGAGAGAAGGGAAATTACACAACTATAAAAGATTCATGCCTTTCAGTTTACTAGCAGCAAATGGTAAGATGAACTTTCCGCAGGCCAAAAACCCTGCATAGTTTATAGATATGTCCAGAAAACTATAAATAAATCTATAGTTTGGAATAGAATCCATCCAGCTGGATTTGTGTCAATTAAACTATTTAGTTTATCCTATTTTAAAATACTGTTGCTTTGATATGTCCGAGTATGCTTAAAAAAAGTCTTCTTCCATCTAATGCAATAATTTTTTTTCCCATTAAAACTTTTTTCCTGTCATACAAAAGGTAACTGCTATGATTAAGTTCTTCAAATCACAAATAAAGAATCAAACAAACCTATCTGGAAATAGTGCTAGGGAACATCTTAATTATTTGGAACTTTGGAATGAAGCTTATGATTTATTGCTTTCTACCAAAATATCCCAAATCAGTCTGGAGCTCTAAGTAGTCTGTCAGAATTAAATTGGTGCAAGCATAAACCCAGTTTATTTCAAACATATGTCAAAATTGTGTCATTTGAAGGTAAGCAAAAGCTAGAAAAAAGTAGTTTGAATCTTTAAACATTTGAGATAAATACGTGGTATCAAACTAGCCTCTAGAAAAAATAAGGATCACATTTACTAAGATGAATCTTGTATTCCTGGTCTGTAAGTATTGAACAACATACTGCTCTATTCTTTCTATTACTGCTCAGAAACTCTTGCTTTCTGCAAAATAAGTGCTTTCAAAACTCACTGAACTTTCACATTTTAAGAACTGTGTGATACTGTCAGCTGACTAAAAATCACAAGGGCATGGAATTAATGGCTTTCACATTTGTTAGTTTGCATAATTTCCAAAGTGTGTATGTTCATCCTTCTCCTATTTTATTTGAGTAAGAATACTGTTCTCTTTAGCAAGAAAATATGAAATTAATGTTTCATTTAGAAGGAACAAAAGTTTTCAGCATGACTTAAAGTATAATTTCAGTATGAAAAAAACCCCAAGTTTTTAAAACTTTCTCATGTCTTTTAAGCTTTCCTATGGTTTTCCTTCCTGCTATCAAATATTCCACAAAGTGCAAAAGCATTTCATTACATTTTTAAACTCTACATGAAGGAAAAAGAAACCAAAACATACCCTGTGTCTTCCAACAAGAAAAAAGGTGCTAACTGGGAAGACTTGAGGTCTTATAGACCCTAAGGGTCTTATGCAACATATGAACTGTGACATAAACATTCTAACTAAACAACAGTGAACCTAAACAGTAAAAACATTACTGGGTACATCTGGGTTTGCAGAGGAACTTTGTGACAGGAGAGAACTGCAACTTCAACTTTCATGAAACTTGCAGTTCTTGTGAAACATTCCTCTGGAAATTCTGAACTTCGTGTTCTTTTTTAAAATGTAGAGTGGAAGGACAGGTCTGGCACGCTTGATAACAAGGCTATCAAATTGTTCCAGAATTAGTTGAATGTGAAAAGTTAATTAAAGCAGATATTAAATAATCGAGGGTCTGTATGGCTGTCTGGGCTTTTAGCTTTTAATAAACAGATAATTACAGTGTAATAGAGACTTTTGGATAGTGAATTATCAGAAACAGCCCAACAGTGACTGGCTGGTCGGTACATGGATGAGCTTTAAATAAGAAAATTACCTCTTATCTCAGCAAGAAGTACTTCATCTCAATGCCCTTAAAAGTATATTCTGCTTCTGCATTTTTTACTTCTTCAAATAGATACACCATTTTTTATAGTGACAAATAATATATAAAGGAATCTTGAAAGTATACATAAAATCCTAGTTTTATAAAACCAACATATTTTCTATTCAATTAAATATACAGAAAAGATGTTTGTACAAAAGTTCATATACAAGGGCTGTTTATGTAAAATACCCAAACAGGAATCCTAAAAAGCCACAGCTTTGCTGGTCTAATCTTACAAGTAGACAAGGTGTTGTATAGGGTGACCTTGGAACTACCCAGTTGCCTTTGCTATTCACTTATTCATGAGCAGTAAACCTGGTCAGAAATCACAGTGTGGGTTCAAGGAGTCTGCCTGCATCTTAATCAGTCCCTGAGCTTTTCTAATCTCCACCCCAAAGGATCTCTGCAAATGCCATAGCAGCCTGTTTCCCATGTAGACACAGCAGCAGCAGCCCTGCTCTCCCTCTTGCCTGCATGGGTTTGATGGTTTGCTTCCTCTGCCTCATTCAATTTCTTCAACCTTTCTGGAAGAATTGTAGTGCAAATCTCTCTAATTCTCTGTGTGTATGCATGTGCCTCATGACGTGTGGAAAACAGAGAACTTAAAAATAATTTTAATTCAGCAGAAAATGAGATAAAAATATTGTGTAGACTGGTGCCTAATGTGTTCACTATGGAGGTGCCAGCTTCTGTCCAAGCAAGTGTTTCTGTTCCACTTAAAATGAGTTATCAACTAGAATACAGTCATCTTTGGCAGAGGAAAGTTCAGAACCCAGATCTCCCAGTACCCTATTCAGTAGTCTACAGAAGAATGATTGCTCACATGCTTTCTGATCTAATAACCCTTACATATGCATAATTTAAATTTGAATTCTATTTTCTCAACTTAATTCCAAAAGACAGTGTGCAGCCAATGTACTTTCTTATTTATGCGCAATGCAATACTGGGAAAAGAAACACTGAATTCTCTGTCAAAGCATTTCTTTGTATTGCCTTATCACTTTGAAATCTGTCATAATGGATACGTGCCACTTTCCTATCACTTACATTGAAAATCAGAATTGCAAATAAATCACAAGCTTCCCAAGTTAGATTAAGCAAATGTTGATACAATTTATTACAAGTATCTCAAATTGCAGGTCCCAGAAAGGAGTAATGATACATTTTAAAAAGTAAAATTAATTAATCTTTTCTTAGTTTCACAAAAGAAGAGAAGAAAGCTCTTGCCTTTCCCAGATGCAGATGTGGCACATGCTTTAGTTGTGGACTTGGCAGTGCTGGGTTAATGGTTGAATTCAACAATCTTAAAGGTCTTTTCCAACCTAAATGATTCTGTGAATCTATGGGGAGTTCTAGGCATTAGATTCCCTTTCAGCTCTGAGGTTTACTGGCTCTGCTCAGTAAGGTAGGAACCTGAAGCCCATGCCAAAGTATCACATATTTATGGATACACCGACAGAAATATCACATTGCCTGAAGTCACTGGCCACAGAGAAGTACTGAGAGCCCCAGGGAAGCTGAGTGGCAGTGCAGAAATGGGGATAGATCCTTAGCTGGTGCATGCTGTTATAATGGCATTCATTTATTTTCTTGGCCTGTAGGCAGAAGTACACTATGCTTTCAGAATCCCTGATTGAGGCAATTTCTCACTTTTCTTTCTCACTTTTTCTCTTCTTAATCTCATGCAAACTATTGCTTTCCTTGTCATCACAGCTAGAATTCAGATGTTGGCTCATAGTTGCTACATACAGCAGTTTATTCTTATTTTAACAAGAAGGCAATGGGAATGGAGTCGCTTCCTTAACCATGATGCAGCAAACACCTCCCAACACACTGCAAAGCAACACAAGGAGCTTACATAAAACTATGAAACCTTATAATACACTCCCTATCTCATCCTCCCAGCACTCCTTTTCCCCTGCACTCATTTTAAACTTCAACTGGGTGCTTCAGGCTTATTGCTCAACCTGTATATGGCTATAAAGGGAAAATGAAAAATATTTAAATTTAAAAAACCCCAAACACTAGAAACTTTGAAGTGTTTCTTCAAATGCAATTCATTTAATTAAAATGGAAGTGTTTTACCAGTGTTTTCCCAATTAATAAGTACTATCCAACAAAAGGGTGATTAACCCTCCTCCTGGGTGCTCATGAAAAGCTTGCAAAAACTGATGCAGGCAATATATAAAAAAAAAAACAAACTCAAAACAGCACATGTTTACAAGAGAGCCCCCAGCAAACAAGGCAAAAATGCCAATTTGGTTCATTACTAAATGAAAATAGGGAAGTTTTTTACTTGAGATCAACAGAATTCGCAGAATTGAGAGGTTTTCAGCCACAGTTGAGTTGCTGACGCCAAAAGAAAAAGCCAGCATTGACATCTGAAACCTTTGCTTTGCCAGAATAAGAATGCTCAATTGCAAAACAAGTACCTGGTATTTCCTCAGTTCTCCTGAATACAATGGAACACAATGCAAATACATGTATACAAGTTGAATTTCACTGCTGGTAGTGCACCAGACCTGAGCTTCTGGACATTTATGTTCCATTTAAGCTCTTATTCTCTCCAAATAAATTAATTTATTCCCAAGTCATATATATTTAGAAAAGTGAATAAAAACAATTTGAGAAAAATGTGAGTAAAGTCAATTCAAAACAACCCCAAGCCTAGCATTTGTATTTAGAGTACTTTTTGAACTCTACAAAGGGCCTTTGCACACTTTGAAATAAGGTCATTTCCTGTAGTTCTCGATAAACACAGCAACTAACTAAAAAGTGTCTATCTTCATTGCTTTTGTACAAGGAAATTGTACAAAATTTCTGCAAATTGAAAAGGAAACTAACTCCCCCCTGAACAGCACTGTCCCAAAGCCATATCTGATGAGCCCTGTGCCACTGGCAGGTCTGACACTTTCGGGTGGTATCTGGTCCAAATTTGCCAATTGCACCAGAAAACATTTTTTTCTCTCTGGAACCTCTGCAGTTCAGGTGGTTGGAGGGTGTCTGTGAGCATGTGCACGTGTACATTTGTGTCAGTAACAGCTTTGCATTGCTTCACATTGCAAACAGAGTAAATACATAGATCACAAATAGATCAGTATCTGTTTTAGATAAGGTAAGCTTTTGTATGAATGGCCTAAATATTATTTCAAACAGTCACACAAGATCTAAATGTATTGCTTGAAACTGGTAAAAGTAGCCAAGTTTCTTAAGGAAGGATTATATTGCAAAAACAAATTTAAAATCAACAGAAATCTACATTATCTAAACTAAACAGTGCAATTATCAGAACAACTCATGAAATAAAAGCAATATGGAACAGCATAAACACTAGGTAAAGAAAAGCACACTTTTTCCAGCACATCTATAGTCACCCTGTCAAAAACAGGCATTAATTGATATTTGTTATATCAGGAGGATATAATCTATGTAGGTTTGGGGTTTTAAATGGTATAGTAAAGAATTAAATAAAATGGGTCTCTTTGAGTCATTGCTTTATTTCGTGTTGCTGAGAAGCAAAGTGGTGTAAAAGAAATGAAAAGGTAAATTTTTCATTGAGCAGTGTCTTAGAAGATTGCCTTCAGAAAAGACACTACTGTTCATCCTGCTGTATTTGAAGTAGCTTTAAAGTGTGTTTTGACACAAACATGTTATTCTGCCATTTAAATGAAAGGGTAATACTTATTGACTTTGTGCACATCAGACAATGAAAATTTAGGCAAAACCCTTTTGTTTAAGCACCTAATATTTTCCTGAGTCTGAGCCCTTTTTCCTAGATAAGGATACAGAGAGATCCTATCAGTGCTTACTCAGGTTACTCACTGCAGCGTCTCTGCCTGTGAGCAGTGACCTCAGCTCTACACACCCTTGTGCTGCACAGTGTTGAGAATTCAGAAATGCCATTTTGATTTAATCTTTGGTTAAAAAAAAGTACAGCACATCTTATATGGTATACAGGAGAATATGCCTTCATCCTGCTTTGTACAGCCTTGGGTCAATCAGTCCATACAAGCCCTTATGATAATTCCCTGCTGTTCTGAACATTTCAGACAGAACTTAGGTGAACATATTTGAAAGCAGGAACTAAATATGATCTTAAGCAATGCAGCTGATTTACAAACTGCTTGTGAAAAGAGAAGCCTAAATGGGCAGATGTGTGACAGCTTTCATGGCACCAGCAGCAAAGGCAGAAGCATTTACTCAGCATATTTTGGTTGTAACGTGCATTAAGCTTGACCAGCATTTCTCTTCCCTTTCAATGGCTCTGTGCACAATTGCTCCCAGTTCCAGCTTCACATGATAAATTTCAAATATCAATGCTAGAGATGAAGTGCATGATATATTTTTCCCCATGCCATGAGCTCAGGGAACTCAGAGTTGGTCATCTCATTATTTAGACTAATGCCTCAGGAGGATTTAGTGTTTTACTTTGGGTTAATCACATTAGCAATAATATAATGAATCTACCATGGCCTGGGCTTCTTTCCAATGCTGTGATGTTTATGTTCAAGGAAAATAAAGGAACAGACACCTAAAGTGATTCAGAGAATAAACATTTTACTGCTCTAAAAATCATTGACATGATTCACTGGAGGGAACTCTTATTTCTGAGCCAGAAATTGACTAATCTCATCTATAGGATTTTGTCAAAATACATCTGCGTGTAGTTTCTTTTCCTCATACAGATCTTCTGTAAAATCAGTTCTCATTTTTCCTAGCTGACAAAGTTTATTAGTAACCTAAGTAAGATACCAACAAAACAGCTTAATTCCTTTATTTTTTTGAAAACTCTATTCATCTCCATGGAGTTCATAAAAATAGCAGTTAAGATATTTACTCTGTGCAAAAATGATACTTTTTGTAATGCAGTGGTGTTTCTGTCTTTTTGCATTAACTGAAAATGTATTTTTAATAATGTTCCAGGGATTTTTTTTTTTGTTAATACTTTTTCAATATTGTGTACAGAGCATTTGATCTGTAGACTTCCTCACAGCATGGGGAGAGGCATGGTAATAATCATGAAACTCTTAAAGCACATGGAGGCTGATCAATATTGTGTTTTCTTTGCTGCCTCTTATTGAAAAGATGATTCACAGATGCATCTGTGTGTCTAAATCTCTCCATTTGCAATGCCTTAAGTTAAAGCAAAAAAAGCACCTGCCATCACCAGTAGCTCCTTAAGACATGTAGGCTGGGATCAGTCCCAGTAGGTGTTATTGAAAATACAGGATCTTTGACTTAAAGCAAGGGAAATCAAAATGTACCTGCCCCCCTTTATTTTTATTCCCCCAAAATGATAAAGATTTTGGATGGGAGGCATCACAGTCGCCTCATGATAGCCTTACCACACTGCTGTGATTCAGTATTTCATAGCTCACCTTTGTTGGGATTAACTGGGTTGGCACTCAAAAGAAATAACATCATTGCCACCAAAAAAGGGACTCAATCCTATCCTTTCTCCAAAGTCAATGCTGCATCAATACTATAATATGATATCAAGGGATTTGCTTATTCTCTGAGTCCCAGTTCTCATCTGAGATATAAAACTCAGGTGCAAACTAAATTGCAAAATGACACCTTGCTGAGAAAGTGATAATTGCCCTGTATAGCTCAGCTACTACCATGCACACTCCTCATATCTGAACTTCTCCTGCAGTTTTATAAAATTATTCAAGTCACATTAGTTTTCACGTGTTACTATTTTTCAGTTTCTCTGATTGGAACACAGTATTCCTGAGTGATGTGACCCTTGCAACCACATTTTTCTCCAGAGGTGTCTCTATCTCGACTAAATCTGAACAGATTTTTTCCGATGTAAACAAAGCAAATTTTTAATGATTTTACAATATTTTGATATCAAATAATCTACTGTTAGCATGAGAGTTTCATTTTAGAATTCTTCTGGTAGCAGTTATCCTGAATTTTAGATTTACTAAGGGTTTGGGGTTTGGTTTTTTAGTGTGTCTATGACTAAAAATAGAAATTCAGGAGGATTACAGTCCTTTCAAGCTTTCCCATCCTTTGCCCATAAATCTATGTCTGATTGCCTACAAGTAATCACCTCCCTGCTCAGTATGTGCAGTGTTACTGTGAGGGGCAGTGCCTATTAACTGACTGTGGCCATGCCCCGTCATAAACTCATAAAATGTTCTGAGCTTCCTGCTCTTCCTGCACTTCAAAACAACAGGGAGATTATAGACAGAATCTAAGTGCTTGAAAAGCAGGCAGTAAAGTGCTTACCTCATTCTACAGGTCAGAGGTTTTACATAAATGACCTGCATAAAACAATCTCTTCCTTTCACTGAGTAAGTGACAGCAACACCAGTGAGTGCCAGTCCCCAGGTAATGAAACCCAGGCTGATGAGTGATGCCAGTGCAGTCATAAGTGGAAGGTTAAAATGACCACCACATCCCAGTACAACTCAGAAATGCTGAGAGCTGGCAAAAATACCAGGGAAGTTGTCTTTGGAAAGACAGTGCTGGTGTAACTCTGCTCCCTGTGAAGTCAGTGACACCAGTGACACTGCTGGAGTGGGAGCTGTGAGACCTGTGCCAAGAGCCCTGGGGAAACCTTCCCTCACACACTGCACCCCAGAGCCTGCTCAAAAACCAGAGGGGGCCTTTTGGGATAAAAATGGACAAAAAAAAACCTGCTCTTGTGATGTACAGAGAGTGGAATGGCTCACATACAAGCATACAACACACAGACCAGTCCTTACTGAGGAGGGGGGAATAGAACAAAGATTTGCCAAACTGTCTGAGGGATCTGAACATTGCCAGGCTCCTAGAAAAACAGTTCCATCTGCAATACATTTTCCAAACAAGGATATAAAAAAGAGAAGGAAAAGTGGAGGAGTTTTCCACATACTTTAGAACAAAAAGTTTACTAATCTAAATGTGGACTACTAAAAATACCATTTTATGACAGATTTTTCTTCTCCCTAAGGCAAAAGCAGAAAAATAAAACATGCAAGTGAGTTGTTACTCAGCAAAGCAAGCTATACACAGCAAAGTAGAAGGTGATAGCTGGATCACCTACCACAGTGCAATGCAAGATACAGGAACAACATGTGATGTAAGTGTATATAAATAGGAAAACCAAAATCAAAAGGGGAAAAGAGAAAAAAGAAAAAAGGCAGGGGGAAGTAAAAGAAGCAAAACAGTGTTGATCAGCTGATGTCTCAAGACGATGCTTACCATTGCTGCCAAGGGTCCATGCTTTCACTAGTTGTCTGTGAACCACATACTGAATGTATTTAATTGTATAATTCTTTTCTTTCTCCAAGAAAACAGTTCTAGAGAAAGCACAGAAATCAAATTTCCCACACAATCACTCTCTATCAGAGGCAGGAAGCAACTGTGAGTTTGGATCCCTAAAGACACATGTACAAATACACACAAGGATGTAAAACTTCTGTAAAACTCTGCATTTTTCAGCATCACACTTTAAAACAGGAACCCCCTGCAGCCACTGCCTGAAGATGAAAAGGTGCTGAGCTGACCTGCAGCCATGTGCTGAGTTAAACCTCCCCAGCTCGCTGTGAGTAGCATGGTACTGGGGCAGAGTGGGTTTGGCACAGTCAGTAGCTGCTATTTTTCCAATTTGACATGGAATTCAGTGTGATTTGTGTAACTGCTGTGTCTGTGGACATAAATACACAACTTGCACTTCCCATCCAGCCAGATTTGGTGATCTTTGATGTAACAAGCCTAAGTGTCATAATAAACAATAACACCTTTTATTCTGTCATAGAATCTACTACAATAATCTTTCCTTAAACCTCATCCCAGTTCTGACATTGTCATCAGAAGTTTGTGTTATTTTGGTTGCTGCCAACTTTCATGCTGATTTTTTTCCAATTCTATTCATGTGCATTGATACTACTACAAATGATGATTTCTAAAAATTCTACAGAAGTTAAATTATGTTCATTTTAGTCAACAATATTTTTAAGTAAGAGGCCTGATTCCTCACTACAGCTATATTCACACAGCACAGTGACACTGATAATCTATTGTGTGTGCCAGAAGCATTGTAGGGATGTAAATCACTGCTGTTCAGGATGCTGCACTGGAGTGCCCTGCTCCCATGACTGCAAGACATCTGACATTGCATTCTGCCATGCAGATGTACCTTGTGACTCCACACTGGCCATACTATTCCAGTGCCCCTGCCCCAGTATTAGGATAAAATAGAATTATCAGGATGGAGAATCAGATACCAGCTATCTACAGATCCAGTTCATCATTCTGGCTGCTCTGCAAATAAGTTCATAATGTAAATGCAAGTCATCATCTGTTTTTAAACTTTAGCATTTTCTTCACACAGCTGCATAGCTATAGGAAAGTGGTAACATTTTGTGCAGTGACATTACACACAATATCGCAATATTTCTGATACTTAAGGTCACATCCAGAAACTAAAACGTGTGGATCTCTTTTAGAGCACTACAGTTCTTTCTTCAGCCTTATCTTCTATTTGCATTTACCCATTATCTTCATGCATTGCACCCCACCTTTATTTGGACGTTTATAGAGGAGTATTAATTTAACTGTCAATTCTGCAATCAAGTAGTTCTCCATATGCCCACCCAAAATGGTGCACAGACTTTGACCACGGAACAAACGTTTAACATTTAGAAAAATTATCTAACACTTTAATGAAATTCCACATTCAAAAGTTGAACTATATCACATTTACCTCTTACATGATGTGACAGGTTTAAAATCATACTTTCTGTTCCATTTCAGCATGTTGTGTATAGAAAGCATTAGTTACATGACAAACAGCTGTCATAACCATTTAGGAAGCATCATTTACCTGATAATTTCTTTTAACCCTCCTCAGCATGAAATTAAACTGATTTGTTCTTTCTGCTGTGAGATGCAAGTGATTACTCTTGCCTTAAACTTAAACTGAAGTGTTTTCATTTATTAACAAAATCAGCCTGAGCTGAACTTTGAAGATCTGTACTCATGCCATAATTCTATATGGGTTTGTGTCAATCAAATACTGTGCTATAAAAAAGCAGATGTTTTTGACAGCATCAGTCCACAGAAAAAGCATCATGTAACAGCAATAGAGCAATCTAGAAGCAAAAGCAGATTTTATCAGTTTGTTAGGAATACACATCACACTTACTGCCACATGGACAAGAATAATGTCCTGAGAAATCATTATTTATCCTGAAGGTTTTTTAATTTCTATTACAATGATTTATTAGAGATCATGAAACAACCTATTTTTGGATTTTGCTCCTGTTTCTAGTCTTTACAGTTAATAATTCTGTACTGAATGCAATATGCTGATGATGGATAGCTACAAGCTTGAGATTTATTTATGCAAAAATATTCAAGACTCCTGTTGCAAATGCTGTTTAATGGCCATCTTTGAAAATTGGGTTATAAATCACTTACTCCAAAAACCCTTCCTGGGATGTGTAGCTTTTGAGATGTAAGCTGAGGCTTAAAGACTCGTTTAGTCACAGCGAGACAGCCAGTGGAAGGCTGAGGCGATTGCACTGACAAGGAGAGTTCTTCCAGTGAAACCTTTGACAAGCAAAGAAGCCAATATTGATATTAATAAACTTACAGCAGCACTCTTGGAGCTCTAAACAAAATCATAGCTCTGCTCTGCTAGATTTTGTACAAACGTAATAAAGGATGTGTACTTACAAGCTAAATACACAAAACAGACAAGTAATAGGGATAAGGAAGTATTGTTACCCCATTTCATGGTATGAGGCCAGAAATGGATAGAGATGCCAGACTTTTCACCTCTTGCACTGCCTTTTTTCCCCCATTGATGCAGAAAAGGATAGAGAGGACACTTGGTTCATCCTAACCCTTATGTGACAGTTTGGTGATGTCCTGTTCCATCAGGTACAAATTTACCATCCTACACTTAGTTCAGGGGAAGATTGCTACTTGCATTAGGAGATATTTCTCTTTCCCAAGCCTGATCTTTTGTTCATTAAATCATTAGCTGTATTAAATAATATAGATATAAACAATTGTTTCTAGGGGCTTCAACTAGATGGAATCAATTACATTCTCTCAGAATGAGTTTTCAAATAAAAGCAGTCCTGGCTGCCTCAGCTGGAGCACAACTGACCCGTGTGAGTCCATAGCAGGTGCAAACCACACTAGGTAGGGCTGCAAGCAAGATTCAGCTTCCATGAACCAGGCTCTGCTCTGCCAGCACAGTAAGCCAACACAGGCCCAGAAGGATAATTTCAGTAATTAGAATTCAGATTTTAGAGAAATGTCTCTATTTACAGATCTCCCGGCACTTAAAGTGAGGAAGGGCTGAGAATCACATGTGTAAGTATAGACACCAACAGTTCTGCTCTGTGTGCCTAGATCCTCATGAGTTTGTGAGTCTATACAGGTTTTTTTGTGACTTCACTGTAGAAAGCAGAGATTTTATCCTTCACTGTTGATTTTGTGGTGATGTGAAGTGAGGGAATTAAAAGCTTACAATTCCTGAGTAGTGATTTACTACTCAGTATTCCTACAGATTGGGTGTGTATTTCTTACTGCTGGTCCCCCTGAAAATTTGGGTTTATCTTTCGATCCATTGTCATTTGAAACCACATAAGAAAATATGTTATCAACTGCTTTGTATTCAGTGACAAATTCCTGCTCTTATTACCAAATGCATTCTGACTCTTGCTAAAAAAGTGATGCACTTGATAGCACACGGGGATTTAAATCCCGTCCACTGCAAGGGGTACTTGTGCAGATTAATGCACAGTTCCCAGAAATTCTTAGGCCTAATTGCTAGAGGCTGGCTGAGGTCAAAAGCTTCTCTTCCAGATTTTCAGATAGCAACTTGAAGCATTCTCTGAATCCAGATTTTGATCCAGTCCTTATTTAAAAACAAAAAACTACCATGGCACACACCCTACCACACCCCAATCCCCCACCCAAAAAAATCCAAAAAGGACAGTACAGAGAAGCTGTAAGGATTTTGATTTCCTTCCTATCTAGAGCATTTGGACCTGAGATATTACTAAAGCCTATCTAAATACATAAAGTAAACTTCACTACAGTGTTAAACTGATTAAGAAATCTTTGCATTTGTCTGCATGGAAGAGTAATCATCCTAATGTTTAATGTACAGAATTAAAAGATGCAAAAATAGGCAGAAATAAAAGCATACAATATTTAGAAGACAAGCAAGGAACACAGAGCAGCCAGGGAAAGTGGGACAGAAAGACAGAAGAGAGGCTGCAGGAAGTAAAAGAAGACAACAGAAGAATAGAGACAAATGTTGGTGGCAAGAGAAAAGAAAAAACACTAAGAAAATATTTTTCCAAGCATCCATTAGATCTTCTCACAGGAATGGAAACCTGAGAATGCTAAAAGGGGAAAGATGTTTGTACAAATATCATCAGGATATTTCTTAGAGGCAGTTATAGTAATTTATATGTCTTAAGCTTGAAAATTCTAGTGGCATTAGATCTAGCAGGTCTTGAAGCAGTCAAGGACATAAACTTGAAGTGCAGATCAATGATTAATTTCAGTCATCTTGACTGTCTCATATAATTTGGTATAGTTTTTTTTCAATATTTAATATTTAGAAGTAGCATTCTACTTCATGCCAAATGTATCAGAGTTAATTATAGAAGACCATGATTTTCAATGCTATGCACCTGATATTAGTCTCCTAGGTCTATGTTTGGATATGAAATAACTAGCCACAATTTCAGAACTGACTGGACTAAGTCACCTTAGTTCATACTTCATAAGATTATAGAAATGTATTGCTATTTTAATGCAGTAAAAAGTCTCCCATAGAATACAAGGAGTAATTTGGTTCTTTTCCCATGGGACTTTGAATCACTTGGTAATATTGTGCTATCTACGCTAATTCCCAGTAGTGAGATACCATTCCATGAGAAAAACAGCAATTATATCTGACCATGTATTTTAAATGTGGGGAAAAAACAGACTGAAAAAAAGTGTCAGCTCAGGCTCTGTGAATTCATGTGGCATAGAAGCCTTCTTTTCTTTTTCATATCTGAAAAATCTGTCTGATTTCCTTAGATATTTATTGTTGCTTTTTTCAGGCTTTAAATGTAATACTCCTGTTAGGATGTCATGTGAGAATCTTCATTTGTGCTGTATTATAATAATCTGTTGTCTGTAAAATAAACAAAGCAAAATGTCTAGCTGTCTCTGTAGCTATGAGGATGAGACATTATAGCTGCAGAGAAGCTTCAGGATACCACAAATTCTGCAGAACTGAGAAAAAAAAAATTTGGATTTACAATACCAATTAACTCCTGTTGTCAGTGGAATTAGCTATTAGTTATATTCCTGCTGCTGAATCAATATCAGAGCCAGAAACTCTGGTTCCTATCTTCCCCCCGGCATCCCCTTTTCCACATTTGCTATTACAGTCCTTTGAGTTCTGGATGAAACACTTGCTGTTGTCTCAGTCTCTAATAACACATCACAACTCCAGCACACACAGTCAGCCACAAGTGGTGGTTTCTCAGCTCCAGGAGGGTGAGAACCGTATGAAGGCTGAATTACTTCTGTCCCAGAGCTGACCTTCTTTGAGGTCAAGTTAAGCTCATTAAGGAGAGTGTTGGGAGGTCTGTGCTGTAGCCCTGCCTTTCAGCTGCACCTACCGCATGTAAACACCTTGGATTGTTTCACTTCAGAACCCTGCAGTCCTCTAACTGATGGGCTCCTGGGGGGTTTGTCTTGGCCAAGTGATGCTGATGAGCGCATCTAACACATCAGCAGGCTCTAATAAACAAAAGATTCTCTTTTTGATTCTGACCTGGGATATGAGTTTGGGAGCATAGCACTCTCATTTGTGCCACTGCTGCAGCCTTCCCTCCAGCCACTGTGCTTACCTGCACACTCTGCAGGGCAGGGCTGTCTCACACTGCTCTGTTTTACAGAGCACAGATAAGGGCCTGGAGTCTTCTGTTCTGCACATGGCAGTAATAAACCCACTGTCAGATAGATGGTTAAACCTCTGGGTAATGATTCTTTGCCTTTTCATATGTAAATGTTTCCATTTTAATGAAATGGAAATACCTTACTTGCTTTATTCCAAACTAATGAATAGGGTTAGTGTCATCAGAAGCTTTTCCTTGCAATTTAAGGGCCAAGAGGACAAAAAAGAAAAGAAAGAGAATGTGCTATTCATTCTGTCTCTTTGTTGAGTCACCACCAGGATGGTTATTTTTAATAAAAAGATAGAAATATTTATGCCTGAAGGACTCTGGTTTGTTGAAACTCAAGAACTATGATAGAAAGAAATATCTTTATTTTTTTCTTCTATTCAGTATTTACATATAAAAAGCATCTACTTTGTATATAGTCCCTGTCATTGTCTCCAATTCAATAAGAGTGTATGCACAGCATTTACAGGAAAGAATGCTGACGTATGTAATTGTTAACGCTAAACATTATTTTAAAATATAATATGATGTGGTGTTACCAAAGCAAAACTGTACTCAAGAATGAAGACTATCAGAAAACCAGTAAAGTGGCCTTAAATTAATATCTAGTGAAAGACTACATTTTCTTTGCATCAGAAAATTCTCTTTTAGCTTGGTGGACGTGTTACTATGTGGGAGCTTGTGGGGCATATGGGGGCTGTTGGTCACCTTAGCTGTGGGCTTCAGATTTGGGTTATAATAAGGTGCATTATTTATCATCGCTCACTGCTTTCCATAGTTTCTTGTGTCTTTCATCAGCTCAAGCCTCCTTTGTTCAACTTCAAACATTTTTCAATTGCATTTATCCTCAGCTCTGAGTATCAGCCATACTCAAAAGATGTCAATTCTTCCACTCCACCCCTTTAAACAGCCAATTTTATTTTTTTCCCATCTATATGGGGTGGGAAAATGCCACCCAGGTTATCATCATCTTGCACATCACTCACTCCAGTCTCCTCTCCCTTCTGGGTTGCTTCCCTGTACCTGGTGTGCCAAGTAAAGCCTTTTCCAAGCGCTACAAGACATCCATAATGCAGCACAGTCAAGAAACACTGGAGTTCTGTATTCCCATCCTCCACTTAGCAACTGCAGTACCTCAGCACTGCTCTTCTGTCAGCAATTAAGCATTTCCTAGCACAGGTTAACAGTTTGATTGTCTCTCCCCAGAGATAGATCAGAGCCAGGATAAAGATCTAATCTCAGGTGTTAGGAGTGGCTGCTACAAGGAATCTTAAGTTTCCTAAAAACTTCAGAACTTCCTTAACTTAAAAAGTGATCCTAATGTTTTCCCAGCTCTTCTCATTTCTCACCTAGTAGGAAATGAGTGACACAATAAACATTTTTACACTCAAAGCTCTCTAATACGCATCAGATCATTACCATATGTCCTCAGGTTTGGTTTCTTGGTTTTTTTTTTACAGAGTTGGCGTAGATCCAGATGAAGATCTGAAAGCCAAAGCTGCGAGCCAGGTATGTCAGGCTTTTGGACATACGTGCTGAATTTAAAAGTGTTCAATTTTTGGCAGATCATGGCTGCATGTCTGGAAATGAGACATCTCAGAACAATGTTCAATGCCTCAGAATTAAAAAGGCGAATGTTTATGAAAATATTTTTCATTTATTTTTCACATGAAAGCCTCAGTACATTGTGAACTTGAAACATCTAAAGGGGGCTCCTGAACAAGCTGCAGCTGTTCATCTGTGCCCTTCCCTTTTTTGCCATATATAAGGTGCAGTTTCAAATGCAGCACTGCCTGCAGCAGCAGCAGGAGTCTGTAGAGTCAATGCACAGAGACACAACCTGTGGCTCAGCACAGTGAATGGAACAGCAGTGGGACTGTGGAGAAGCCACAGTACAGCTGACAAGGGGCCAAGGCAAAAAGCAAACAAGTGCCTCATGCTGGTGACACCATCCCACGCACCCTTTCAAACTACACAACTGGAACTGCAATTTGAATCATCCAACAATAATATAAATGTAGAAAATAAGTTGAGGAAGACATGAGGTACTTTATTCATTTGAAAATACATTAGCAATATCATTAGGCACAATTTTAATATATCTTATGTACTGAGTATTCCTAACATTTCCATATTTGCACATATCTGGAGGCACACAAGGTGGGCCTTGATTTTCATTGTAATGAGTAGAATTCAGGTGCCTAAATATCCTGCTTCTTTTAAAAGAAGGAAAACCAATATTATTCACACTGACCACACCCTTCATTTTACAACCCAGTCACTATTGATCAAGGTTTAGCATAACCCTTCATTGCACCATGGCTAAGTACTGCTTTATTCTCAGTCTGAGGAGACTCATGGCTAAATTAACTTTCCTAAGCATCCTGGTAGGAATTTCTGCCTCTGTCCAAATTCTGAACAAGGGCAGGACACAGAACCATAGTCTATTCTTGACTGGGGTATAGAGATACAGAATTGCAGAAATTTTCTACTTTTCAGCACTCATGAATTATCAAAGATCAGGGAATGCAAAATGCAGCATAAAATTGACTGCATGTTTTGCAAAAACCTGCTTTCTTCAGAAGCCGCTAGGGATCTAATTTCCTCATTTTTATTAAAAATGAAAATAAAAATGTTTATTTACAACAGTAACACATCCAGTGTCCCAGCTGTGCTCTGTGAATTAACACCTATCTCTCCTGACAAAACTCAGCAGTACAACACAGAAGGTGTAAATAAATATAACACTTTTCATGCCCTATCATACCCAATTTAGCATTCCTTATAGTAGTATATTATACCTTGGAAAATAGTTTTGCTGTTCTGATTATTCTCCTCTTCTCCCTGCTCCTGTGGTATTTTATTTTCATTTGTCTGGCTTTTTTTTGTATTTGACATCTCAATCTTTTAGTAATTCAGATCTTTGCTGCATTCACTGTAGTGCTCACTGTTTTAGTTCTGTCTTTATCATAGTTATTCAAGCCAGGTTGTTTCTTCTCATTTTCTTTTCCATCTCATATCTCTGTCTTATTCCTCTACTTCCCTTGTGTTTCTCTTTTCTTTCCCTTTATTTCTAAAATGATGTTTTTATTTAGTTTACCTTTCATTACTTCTTGTTTTCTTCCTACGTTATTGTGTCTTCACAGTGGAAGCAGGTGATTTTCATACACAAATAAAGTGTCAGGTGCCAGTACCTCCCACTGCCACTTAAAGCTCTTGCCCTGATGAACTTTAAACCACCTGCCAACTCTCAGTGCTGTTAAGTGAAGCTTCAGGGGAGGTTGTACCAGAAATAAGAACTAAATATCTTCAAGAATAGGATGCTTAAAAGAGAGCAAAAATTAATGGAAAAGAAACCTCTAGGCTTCTCCCTGCTCACTCAGAGTACTCAGCCAGAATGGGAAAGCTACAAGGTCTGCTGCTGAGATTTGAATTTAGCTCCTCTGTGACCACTCTAACTACCAGGGCACAGGTACCTTGCAGTGGGAACCTCTCACTCCATGTCTGTAACCACACCTAGATATTTTTAGGGGCAGAATAAGCCCTAAAGACCTTCCACCTCATGGGTACTATGTCAGATGCAATGCCAGCTGTATGACTGCAAAACCCTTTTCCTTTCTTACCTCTTCATCTTTATCTCCCTTCTTTCCATCCTTTGACTCCCACAAATTCAATTTAACGTGAAGAGATTTTATTTATTCAAGAATTCTATGTACACAGTTATTTCTAAACTTCTGGTTAGGTCCTATTTTGGGCTACCTGAACCAATAATTTTAGCAATCAGCTGGCAGAAAATTCCAGTTCAAATTGTAGGACCTGGAACCCAGAGCTCCTTCCCTAGAAAAGGTAGAGCTTTTTGATGTATAATTAACATCTGCACTTCACCATACCATGATCCATCAAAAACATATCTCAGTTTAAATTGTGTCTAGCCACCCTTAAATTTATCATTAAATCATTATCACAGCATAAGCACAAACAAAAGAAAGTAGCCTCATATTCATACCCATTTACTTATTGATGGTCTGTCATAATTTAGTTCTAAAAGAAATTACATAATACATACTAAAATAATAAATATTATTGTACAGAAAATAGTATGGAAAAACAAACCACTTTGCTGCATATTGTGTACATTCAGTGTATAAACACCAAAAGCTAACTCTGAAAAGCTCAATGTAGGATACATAATCACTAAGCAGAGTAACAAAGTTGTCTATTTAAAAAAGGCAAAAGTTTTATGGCAGTGAGCTATTTAACTAAATTCCCATAAAAAAAGACAATCAATAGCATATTTCATTCAGATGGCTTATGTATCTCAAATTCTGCTATGTTAACCTCAGTTGAGACAGGGTAAGAATACATTTTCTACAAGCACTTCAGAAAAGACATTGTAGATATGCCATTGATCTCAGGAAAAAACTAAATAGCCTGCAAAACGCTTATCAATATCATCTCTGCCAAACTAATCTGCGCAGTTTATTTAACCATCCCTACATCTTTTTAAGTATAATAAGGAATTTAGTTACACTGTTCTCATCAGTTTCATCTGCCAGCTGGTTGGTAAATTTATTGCAAGGACTAATGAGAGCAATCTCCATATGGGCAATTCCCATATGGAAAAAGAGATATGAGAAACTTTGGCATTTTCCCTTCCCAGAGAGAAAATTGTGTGGAAGAGGTAGAGCACTGCCTCCCCTACTTTTACCTCCCTGAACTGTGGGGAAAGTGAAAATTTACTTTTTAAAATCATAGGATCCAAAATAGGACCCAAAGATCTGCAAGAGCCCTAAAGCATTCATACCACCATCTCCTGCCATCCCTTGTACTGTTTATGCAGGAGCTGCGCTCCTGACAAACACCCAGATTCCCCCTACTGCAAAAGCTGATAACACAACACAGATTTCATGGACAAAAGGAGGAAGGTGCAACACATGTCGAACTAGAAATAAAAGAAGGTCCAGGTCAGGAGCAGAAAACCCTTGGGGGGTTATACTCTTGTGTAGGTTCCTTTGTCCACTGCTTTCATACAGGAACAATTCGTGTTCCCAAGTGAGGAAACCTTTTTCCTTTAGAGGAAGCTAGAGGTACAATGAGTTTGGAAAAAGGAATTAACCAACAACAACATTACTATTCAAACACAGGACACAGGCCATTTACAGAGCTCCCTGTGCTTTTAACAAGCTGTTCTCTGCACCACACACAAGTGGCCCGCTCCACAATATGTTGATTTCCGTGCCTGTCCTTCTCTTCCTCATCTCTACCCCTAAGCACTCAAGTCCTTCACTGGCATTTATTGAGTTCTTGTTCTGACCTAACACAGATTTTACCTACAATCACACTTCCTTCTTCAATGTTTCACCCCTTTTCCCAATCTTTATCTTGCCAAAACATTCTATTAGATGTTTAGAGCTTGGAGGAGTGTTCTGCTGCTCAGTTAAGGATTGGTAGCATCTTCTTCCCCCTCCAGCTTCCCCACTTACTGGGAAGAGTTTCTAAAATATTCAATTCAGTTAACAACGAAACAGATCCCAAGAATAATATTTGTTCTATTTGGTGCATTTGCATGTTCAGTGTGACCACATTAGCAAAATCATAACAGCTACAGCATGGATTCTGTCTAACCTTATTCAAAACTCAATGATGACAATGTTCCCATTGTTCGAGTTCCCATGAACATGTTACCTTGGAACCAGACCTTCCACTTTTGAGGGTCAGACCACTGACATTGTTATCATCAGCCAATTTACATGTATGTTAGTCTACAATAAGGTATTATATTTTAATATATCATTAGATTAAAACATGAAAATTAACAGATTCATTGGTTTAAAACTGCATAAGGAAACATATTCTCGTTAAAACTCACCTAACTTGCCACAAAACACAAACAAGACCACAGCTGAGTATCCCCAGAGAACTGGCCATCCCATTACTAATTTCATCCTGCTACTAACTCTTCCACTGGGACTGATGTGGTGCCTGGACTATGACCAAACTGGCTGTCTTTGTACAGATAACTGTTCCTAATGGATTATTCCAAATTATGACCCTGAGGAAAAGGACAGTCCACCTCTCTACCTGTGTAGCATGTCACAGAATTCACTTGCAGAATGGAAAGGATATTTTGAGTCTTAATTCAACTCATGTTCCCCTTCCCTTGAAAAGAAGTATAGAAAGCACTTCCCTAGTTATTAGAATATCTCAATGTCTTTGGGAAAGACATTTTGTTAGATATCCACAAGCTGCCTCTGATCTTGTAGGAGTAAACTGAAGTAATCCCACAACAGCAATTAAATCAAAATACCATTTTATTGATCTCAGAGTGTAGCACTTCTCAACTGCTTAAAAAGATTTGAATAATTAATAAAAGTAAATGCTATGTTCTTCCAATGAGTGCAGCAATGAGAAATGTGCTGTATGAGCCAATTTTCTCCTGAACTGATTCACAGGGATGACATTTGTGCAACAACAAAGGTTTTTAAATTTAAGAAAAAGCACAGTTAATTATAATTTGGTCTGACATGTATTTTTAATATTGGAACTCCATGTTTTATTTATTTTATAAAAATGCTTCTCATTTCATTCATTTGTTTATTTTGCAGAGTGCCTCTAACTTGGATAAAAATACAACCAAAGCTGAGAGTGCGTGGCTGTTCAGAATATGGTATGGCTTTGACCACAAGTATCCTTTTCTGTTATAAACCACGAACGAGTTGCATTACAATTCACCTTCAAAATATTTAAGAATCAAAAATCACTATACTTTTAAAAACCAAAACAAAAGTGCAATCTATTTTTATGTGTTTAGTAAGGAGAAGAAATCTTGCAAGTCCAAGGCACAGAAGGTCCAGCTGTGACTGAGGCTATGGGGAAAGGGAACAAGTTAAGGAGCTCTGAGCTACAGTAGTATATAGACAATATGTTTAAACCAATTAACCCTTCTAAAATTCCTGCATAAAACTAATCCAGTCATTATCCAGATAGGGTTTAGATTCTGTGTTTGGGGAACCAGGAGGATGGAATCAGAAGCAGCCAAATGCCTGCTGCCTGCCCACATACTCAGAAAGCAGGAGCTACCTAAGAAAAAATAAGACAACACTGATTTACACACACCTCTAAAAAACAGAGAAAGAGGCATCCATTATGAAAAGCTCCCAGGACTTTCCTGAAGCTCATGCTTCCTATTCTCTGGATTCCTGAGTCTTTGTGCTTTTATTCACATTCCTACTGAGGCGTGTGTAGTAGAGATCTTGAAAACAGGTGTCTGATGCTTTATTCCTGGAAGTCTGGTTTCCATGTCTTTTGCGTTTCAAGAAAATATTTTAAGTGATAAAAGAACATCCTCTCTAAGCCAAGGCAGAACATACAGGCTGACATAAATGCCTGTGCAAAAATTGTAAAAGCTACCATTATAGTTTATTGTCATTTTAAACTGACTCTGCCCAGGCTTTGCAGAGCTGCCAGTGAGATCCCACAGTAACTATCACAGCCTGAGCCTTTAACAGAGATATTCAGTGAGTGTAAGAGAAGCTCACCTGCTGATTTCCATGTGTCCTGCCTCAGGAGCTGAACAGGCAAAGCCCTGCCAATACTGTCTCCACTCTCCAATACCACATCTATTGGTCAATCACCCTGCACTACTGAGCAGAAATTAATGTTCAGACTGTGTATTTGTTTTTCCTGATACCAGCTGCAGCAAACTAGAATGAAATATTGCAGCTGATAAAATGTAATTCTTTGGGAATACAGCTTCCTTGGAGAGTTCAACTGAAGTGGTCCTTCAAAAAGACTTTTGATGGAAAAAACATCTTTTTGGTTAAAAATGAATGTTTTGCCTTGATTCATCTACTCGAGCAGTTTTAAAGGCCAAAAAGTACTTAGCATTAAAATGTTCCCTTGGATAATTCTTCAAGAATACATAGAAATAGTAGGTAAATGTTACATGAAGTGAGAAAATATGTTTAAATGTTAATGCTGAGTACCAACATGGCTGGCTTTAACTACCCTTTTTTCATAAAAAAAATAGCCTGTGCTGGTATATCCTGGAAACTATAAGTCAGAAGGAACAGATGAACAGGGTGAGAGGAAGAGGGAATTTTTCCTCTGAAGATAAAAAAAAAGGAGTAAGCAAAAAATGTGGAAAGCAGGAGCATGAGTTAAACAAATTAAAGAGAACAAGGACAGAGACAGAAAACAAGGGACAGAGGCAGAAGATGGACAGAGAAATCAATATGAAAGTCAGACAGCAGTACATGCAAAATGAAAAGTCTGTAGAAGGCACCAAAGGCACCACTACTCAGAGACTATCTGTATGGTAGAGATCTCGAATATGGGTGCCTGATGCCTTAGTCTAGAAATTCTGGTTTCTATGTCCGTTACATTTCAAGAAAACATTTTAAGTGATTTTAAAAAATAGTATTTTTAAAGAACACATTTCTTCACATCAGTCTCGCTATCAGTCAAGTAATAATCTTTCTTCAGAATTCAGATGTTCAAAGATTATAGCTGTGCCATTACCCTAAAATATATATTTATTACAAATAATACATATACACATTTCACTAATCCTGAAAATGTATGCCCATATTCCTGCATGGAATGATAGTTCAACCCTCTAATGCTGTGACTCACAGCTCTAAGCTTTTCCTTGGTATGACTATTTCTGAAAGACATTTTTTTCAAGGAGAGAAAAATTATCCACCCAAACTTTTTTTTGCCTTTCCCTGCCTAATGTTAATAAAGCTGTGATGCTAAATTTAAAAGAAGAAATTGTCATGTAGCATAGTACTTGTCCCCAGTACAAGATTGCAGGGAGGGTTATGATAAAGTTTTCAAAGAAAAGATCCAGCAAACTAATAATCTATCTGTTCATATATTCGAAAGCATACAAGACTCTGACATTTCTATAGTTTGACATTTGCTCTTAGGCATTAACACAAATCTACCCACTCTTCTGGCAATAACATCTCTTATGCCTATTTATTTCACAGGAGGAAAGCAAGAGGGAGGAAATATCACTAGGGAAATCAAAAAGTTGTGCTGTTCCTTGGTGTCGTTATGAGTGGTTTCCAATTAGTTCAGTGATCCTAGGGAATGGCAACATGCCATGCTAGGGTAGAGCTATGCAAAAAATCCCTGCAATTCTGTTTGAGAATCAAATTCTGTTTTTATTCTGAAAGAAACTTCAGGAGCATGATCCAAAGTCAAACGGGTTCAATGAGGATTGTTTTCTTTCAGCAAAAGTCTCTTTGAATCAGGTATTGACACCTAGGGAAAACATATCGTTCTCTAAAATCTAGGCTAAGAAATGTTAATATTGAATAATAAAAATGAAGAACAGATCATTTTAGTACTCAGAGTAATCCTCTTGGATTTCCATCTCGATAATTTAAACAAGGAAAATGCAAAATAAAACACTTGCATCTGACAGAGGGCAACTTCCAGTGAGTCTATGTCAGCTTCTGTTTTTACAGCCTACAGTGCATTACACCAATTGAAGCCATAATATCCTACTGAAGGCTAGTGGGAAAGCAAGGGAATAAATGAAGATTTTTCAAAAATTTATCAGGAAAAAGAGACACCACAGATTTACAATCCACCACTATATACACATCTTTGAACTGTTGTGTTTTTTCAAAGCAGATGTAGGCAAGTTTAGCTAACAAATGAGTGGGTGAAAATTTCATCCTGCAAGGGCAAGAGCCAATGTGTATATGGGCAGAGCTCAGGCAAATGGCAAGCAAAATTGTCCTGTTCCACAGCATCCCCAAAAAAGTTCTAACTTTTTTCCAAGCTAAGAGCAATTTGCTTTTAACTCTGCTTAGAGTAAAAGCCTCTCTACTTGCTTACTCTAGCAAATATCCTTTGTTTTCCTGCATAGTCCTAAGACACTGTGTACCTGACTAGAGCTGGAATCCCAGTTACAATTCTAAAAATGAAAGAAAATTATTGTAATAAAAGCATCTTGCAAGCAACTTTCACCTGGTTTTCCAGCTATTTTAGACTAAACTCTGCAATCATTTCTGGCTTAATATGATTTTATACAAGTCTCTTCATCCACTATGGATTCATTTTCTCCCATAATCCTTATAATAGTTGCGTCCTCACGTGGGGACATTCTTGCTCTTGCTGGTGTCCTGTAGCACCGATCGGGAAGATAACTGCACTTTTCTCCCAGCTTCTCATGCTCTATAGTGAGAAGAAAGGACTTGGGATTGCTACACTAAAAATGAAAGCGCAAAAATAATGGAAATTGAAGATGAGAAAAGGAGAGTGCAATGCATGCACTAAAATATTGCTGGATAGAAATGCTCACCATCCTCGTAAGGAGAAGCCACATTGTGTTGTGGGACACGTACTTCAATAGTACACACTGAAACTTGCACTGAGAACAAAACAGTTACTGCACAACAGGAAAACATATGCAAGGTTAAAATAGAAGAAAGCAAGAAGGGAAGGAAGAGGGACAAGGACATCAAACGCCTGGTAAGTTTCTTTAAATACTTTGTAGAGTGTTAAATTGCAAGACAGGTTTTGGACCCACCTGCAACAAAGTCTAATCATGTTTTTGTGGCAAAGGGGTGAGGATGGCATTGCACATGATGGGGCCTTCCAAGAGTAGCATGATCAGAGCACCAATGCTGCCCATCTCTGACATAAGTGAGGGGCCAGAGGGAGGCAAGAGAGGCACTGTGATTGTTGTCAGCTGCCTGGGATGGCTTCTAGGAACATTGCCACAACAAGCCTACTGCGCTCTTGGTACTGCTTCAAGCTACCAAGGAGCAGTGCAGCTGTCTAACTTTGCACAAAACTCTGCTTTTTGAGTGGTTCACACACGTTGATACCAGCAGAGTAGAAGGAGGAGAGCTTTCTTCTTCTATACAGATTTCTTTTCTATCTGAGGAGCTAACACTAAGTTACACTGGATAGAAGCAGGTGTCTGCGACAGAGTGAGACAATTCTCCATAAAGTAACTCCTAAAAGTGTTTCTGCTTAAACTGGTTATCCATCATTCAGATTCCTGCCTTTCAGTTTGGTTAAAAAAAAAGAAAAAAAAAAAAAAAAGAAAAAAAAAAGGAGGAAAAAAAAAAAAAAAAGTTGTTTATGTCCTTTGCACTTACCTGAAATCAATCAGCCAAAAGGAATTGCATTATTCGTAGACTTCAAAAGTTTATCCTCCTTATCAGGGCACCTATCATTTTATTTCTCCTGTGCTTTGTAGGTGGATAAAACAGACATAATGGCTGCCTATTGAGCAAGATAAGTACTATTCTGTGCCTGGGAGAAAATGGAAAAGCTACTAAAAGCAAAAGTGCATTCTAGGGTGAACTGACAATCAAAGACAAACTCAGCATTTTGTGCTCTTTTCAGCTGAATTTTCCTTCTGAGCTGACTTGTCACTCTCATATCAGAGACAGACATCTTTGGAAGGAAAAGGCCAGGAAAAGCCTGTAAGCATGCACGTGCACCATGTTTTCTTTTACCTGCTGGAGAATTAAAGCTTCTTAATTACCAATATTCTGATTCATTATTCTTTCAGCACGTCAGTGAAAACAGAAAAATAGCACACAGGTTCCTAGTTTTAGCCCAGAAGCTCATTTTGCTACACAGTTTTCAAACAGAGAAAAGAATCTTATCTGAGAGACAATTTGGTCCAATCATGAGCCAAAGCAGCTGTAGATAACTCAGCTCAAGCCAAGCCAGGTACCACAGAAGCACTGCTGCAGGATGGGCTGGCAGGAAAGGCAGCCAGCATAGCACAGAAATGTCAGGAGAGCCCAAGAATCAGCTTTGCAGGTGTTAAAAGCAGATCTTCATAAAAGCTGAGAGGAAAGCACCAGCCAGAGAAACTGAATTATAGTGGCTCTCAAAGATGAGCACGACAAAAGCAGCTGATTGTATCATAAGGCTCCCTCAAACAGTGCAAACTTGAGCAGTACTGGGAGGGTCCCCAGGAGGTATTTTATCATTAGAAACAATTGCTTGGACTTGGTTCAAAGCTCATTCCCAAAACACATTTTCAAGTACATGATCTAGAAAAACTCATTGTTCTTTCTCCAGCACAGAGAATCAGTATAGCTGATTTGGTGCTGTTTCATGACCCTTTCAAGGACACAGGATTGTTGAAACTCTGCAAATTAACCTAATAAATAAACATGGCTAATAATTAACCAGAATAATAAGTGACCTCAGTTTGTCCTCCATTCACAGAAAGAAACTTAGATAAATAATTCTGAAACAATCCCACACTGAATAAGCAAGTAAAATCATTCTCATTTGTAAAGTTTCACTCAGAGCAATTCTTTGAAACTCTCATTAATGTCCAGGCTTTTTTTTTTTTTTACAATGACAAATTACAAAGCATGACTTAAATAACAAGTATAAATGCAAAATTAAATACAAAATGTTAAATGAAAAATTTCTGGGTTTTTTACAATATTTGACATATTATCCTTTTCAAACTTACACTGCATGGAGACACATAAAGATTATTCCTGATCATTTCTCGATATTTTTATCACAAAATAGAAATCTTTAAGCCCACCCTTTCCTCACCACAATCCTGGAATAAGGAAGCTTCAGGTATTTTGTTTCCACAAAATATTATCAAAAGGAAATAAAGCTTGAATTTTTTACTATTTAGATCTTTTTCCTGACATTAAGATTCTGCATGTTGCAGAAAAGTCTTTTTACAGGTTTAAAACAAAAACCAAAAGTAACAAAAAAAATCAATTAGTGAAAAAGGAATAGACAAGGGGAAACTACAGAAAACTCAGATTCTTTTTCATAGTCTAATTTTAGCTCCTAAAGTTACACAAAATAATACAAACACTAAGTCATTCTGGAATAGGACTTTTTTTTTGCCAAAGGTGTTCCTCCACTGATAAAAAAGCCATTATATCAAAATTCTTGATTTCTTTAAAGCCTTCAAAGCAGTATGCAGTGCTTTTGCCTTTAAAGGAAAAAATAGTCACATGGGAGAAACTTTATGGTATTTTTTAAAAAATCAATGTTCAAAAAAATGGTTAAGCAATGCAGGGATGGGACAAGTGGAGAAGGAGAGCGTGTCATTATTGTTGCAGTCTGAGGAGCAGAGAAATGCTTTTCTGGAAGCTGTTACCAAATCGTTGTTGTCATCTATCGGAGATGCTGGGCCTGGTTTTCTGTTCTTTGCATCAAATGCTCATTGATTTTTATAAAAGTTTTGCACAGCATCAAAGGCAGAACATGACCTAGAGCTTATTGTGGACAATTTCTTAGAATTACCAGCTTTTCTATTTAACGTCCCAGCTCACATGACATATTATACCTTTTGCGTGTGCTGTTCTCTGAACTTCTGATAAGAAGGACCTCAGCTGAATACAGAGACTTCTCACAGATTCTCGTTGGCCCAATACATGTACATGGCTCTTTATGCAACTATATCACTTTCTTTCAAGTAATATATTAAAACTATTAGAACCTGCAATAGACAGAAATCACAAACATCATCCCATAAGGGGTTTTATAATTTAAAAATAAAATTGTTCATAGAGGAAATACATTTTAGTCTTTCCAGTACAAAATCACTCAAAAAAAACACAAACAAACAAAAAAACAAAACACAACACAAAAACCCCAAACCAAACAACAAACACCTTCCAGTTCTGCAGCTTAATTCTACCTGCACATCAGCCTGTTACAGCACCTATCAAATGGAAATGCACAACTTGAAGGAGTTGATCTAAAGCTCAGTGTAGTAAATGGACTCACAGTTTATTGACCCAAACAAATTATAGCTCAAACCATCACAGTATCTGATTTTACTGATAAGTATTATCATTCTGTGTGGCAATTCTTTATTTCCCTCCCCTTCTCACCTTATTATTACAGCAAACCGAAGGCTGACTGTACAAAGAAGAAGCAGCCTAGGCTTGTATTACTCCACTCAAGCATGAAATTATAGTTTGTTGGCTGACAACACTTAATAGCACCCAAGAGACCTAAGTATGATATAAGAGTACCGGAAGCTTATAGCACAGACTTAATCAAGCATAACTTAAAATCTTCTTTGAAGTCTCTTATTATTTCATTTACACCTCTGTATGTGCAAAAAGTTACTTTGCAGCACATCTAAAGTGTTTTAAAGTGTTCTTCTGCACGTGTACCTTCCACTGTTGTGTTTCCAGACATTTAATGTATATTGGAATGCCTGGATGTGCACACAGCACATTCTGCATCTGTAATACCATCTATAAATGGCACTTCTTTCAGAGCAGCAATTGTCACAGCAAGATACTGCTAATTATAACATCACCTAGGCAAGAAATTGGTAATACTTCCTAGTAAGGGGCTGTTATTAATGTCAAATTACAGAGGTATTCCGGTAAAAGCTGTGAGACTAAAGGAATCAGTATGATTAATGTTATCAACCAGGAATGGCAAAGAGCACATTAATGATTTTCCATCAGAAAATATTGTTGAATTGAACAGTTTTACAGAAAGTTAATATCTGTATGCAAACTCCTTAAAGTCAGTATGTTCCAGTGCCTTCAAGTAGGTGTGAACGAGCCCCTCCGTACAAGTCTTATTTGGAAGCTTGGTCTGTACTGTTGGAATCCTCCCCATTTTAGGCAGTTGCTCTGGAAAAAGCACCATTGGTACCCTCAGTTTGTGTTGGCTATGATCGTTTCAAGTTTAGTTAAACTACTTTAGCACCCTAACACAGCACCACCAATAAGGCTGAGGCAAATGTGCAAATGTGAGAGGAGAAAAAAATTTTTTGCCTGTAACTTTAAGAACTCTGGCAATCAGCAATTCAAAATGAAGCAGTTTTTGGCAGCAGAGAAACTCAAGAGCCATTTTCTATTTTCTGACACTGAAATAGGCACATGATTCACTAGAACATGAACATCATCCTGCATTCAGATAGACTGTGAATCAACCAATCTTAGTAAAAGTTCTTAATTCAGCTCTTCTTCTCAAGGGGATGCCAAGGAAAGGTGGAGAGGATAGATCAGAGGACTGACTACAAGATTGCATGAGGTATTGCAGCAGGTCTTCACATCTTACTGGCTCACTTTAACTATTGTCAGAGGATGTAAAAGTCCCAAGACAAAGGCTGTCTTTCATCTTACACTATCATACAATCTTCTTGAAATGCATACTTAAATACATGAAGGAATGGAATAAGTATTTTGATTATTTTATTCCAATTTTTTTTACTTTTGCTATTATACCCAAAGAAAACAGTTTTAATCTCTTAAATACTTATTTAAAACTATTCCAAATGATGTCTTATTTATGCAGACAGTTCTACAGATTTTTTTTGTTTTGTTCTTCCATGTAATTATGTACTGAACACAGTTGTGCTATGAATAGTAAAATCTCATTCAAATTGTAAAAATTCCTGGTGCTGATGGACTTGGAGTGCTTTGCTATTTGTTCATTAGACGTTTATAGGGAATGTTTTATTCAATTTACTAAAAGCAAGCTGGTGATTTTCTGATCTGATTCAGTAAATTGTTATTTATTACATCCTTAGTAGGCAAACTTCTGCTCAGTGCTATCTATTTTAGAAAGTAGAAAGCCCCAGCTTTGCAACATCTCTTTAGTTCAAGAAGAAGTTCCCCCTTGTTTCATTCTTGTTCCTCTAAGGACCTGTGGCCTCAACCCAGTGCCTGTCACACCAAGGGAACATCACTGGGCACAGCCCTGCAGCCTGGGCTCACACCAGCACAGGAGAGCTGGCAGTGCACACCTGCACACCTTTCACTGCACATCTTTGCCTTCAGTGCCTTCAGTCTCATACCCCAGGTAAAACAAAGCACCCCTACTCACATCCAGTGCTTCCCCACACTGTAGGAAAGGAAATTCCCTTCACTGTACATTGGTTTAAGCTGGATTCCTTGAGATGAAGTATGAGGAAAGTGGATTTTTCCTCAGTTATTGCACTATCCTGCATAGCCCTGGCCATGAAACTGCTGATGCCATCTCATTCTCTGGTGAGCAGCTGTCAGGTGGGAAGGGGGGCACAGCCTGCAAGTGCAGAAACCTGATTTACACTTCTGCTGTTGATAGAACATCTAAAACCAGTTTGAGGAATTTTGAGCAGCAACAATAACCCCTAATATTTCCAATATCATTAAGATAAGAAGTGATAGACTGTTCTTTAATGGGGAAGCACAGAGATAGTTTTTACTCATAAAAAGACTGGTATAATTTATTCAAAGGTTGAGTCCTAATTAAAGTTACAGAATAGTGCATGTCACAAATGGTTAAGGCTTTGAAATTCTTTGTGGATTATTCACTGAAATTTGCATTGCTATACAGCATGAACTATTTTTGGACTCTGCATAAATAGAATATCTAATACAGAATTACATTATAATGAAATATGCAATAATGCAAGTACCCATAGAGTGCTTTTCATGCACTGCAGGCATCCAAAAGTTTCAAATGCATAAAAGATGGTTACACTTGCTGCACAAATGGCTGCATATCAGATTCATTCCCACTTAGTTAAAACCCAGAAGTAAAAAATACATACATACAGGCTGCTAAGACATAGTTAAATTGCTATTGATATTTTGTATCATGGCAAGGTATGAGGGGGAACTGGAGTGAATAAAAATTGTGATTGGTCTTTAGGGCTTGGTCCTCCCAGCTAAACTGGAGACTTAGACTTTGTGTGAAGCAGAAAATGCTGTTTGTTAATGATGCATGAAAATGCAGATAAAACAACTCTGGATCTGATTGTTCCATAAGTCGCCACACAAATTTGAAGAGGCAATATGAAAACACCATTTTGTTTAGTTATCTTTGATAGTCAATTCAATATTACCTTAGATTTTAAAACATAAGGAAAGAACAAAAATAATATTAAAATATAACACATTTACATCATACGCAGTCCACATTGAATATAATATTTTTCTACTGTCATTTCTCCAGCTTTCATTCTCACTTACACAACAGTGCAACCTCAGCAGCAGGATTGAAGGGAGAAAGCATAGCCTCAACACAGGCTGATCTCTATCTTGCCTGCTAGGATATTTTTAGGAAATAGAAACAGTGGTTTCAAATCCTCTTGGGCTAAGAGGAAGCAAAAATCCTGATCTTTCCCTTCACAGATCAGTGCTTTAACACCTAGGCTATTATGTAAAAAAATGGCCAGTAACTCACCTGGCAGCAGGAGGGCTTTTTGGTTGAACTCACTGCTGTCTCAATGAGTTAGGGCTGGTACAAGGACAACTCACTTACCATGTCACTTTAGGAAATAAGGCAGAAATGAAATATCTTCACAATCCTTTCCAAACTACAGGGACACTAAGGCATCTACCACTTTGAAACGTCTCTTCCCAGCCTGGGTTGCTTCTTAGCATGCACAGGGATATGATTAGGAACCTAAGGAGATTAGTGGCTAATAATGCAGGTGACTTGTGGTTTATTCTTAACAGTGTAAAATGCCAGCTGTGCTCCTTTTGTGCACATTCACCAGTTTTTCCAAGCACACAAAGTACAGCTGAAAATTACATTTTTATTTTAACTTCTTACATAGCAAATAAATACACCTACTTCTCTATGTTTTTGCTTTAGGCTTTGTTGCTACAGATTTAACAAAACAGCCATGTATTTATGGTGATAGTTTTGCTTTTGTATATAGAAGAGCTAGATCCTATTTTTTAAGCATAAGTACATGGATACTTCCATTACGGTGCAACTACAAAATGAACATTATGTCTTCAATTGCTTTCTCAGTCTTCCTCTATTCACGTATCTATCATCTGTACAGCACAGAATAATAATCTGCTACCTATTTCAATAATGACACACTTAAAATATTTTCCTAAGATTAGGCAGGTCTGATCAAAACAGACATCTCCTGGACCAGACCTCACCACACTCAGCCAGGGCACGCAGCAGCTCTGAGAGGGCACAACACTGCTGCACACAGTGGTGCAGGAGCATCCCGACAGAACTGGTCAGACCAAACCTGACACAAGGCATGAAATAAGTTTGGGATATGATTTCATGCAGGGGTATGATTTGGGATATGATTTCATGCACACAGTGGCAGGTCCACCCCACCCAAATGAGCCCAAATGCTGCCATGCCTGCTCTGCGTTCCCATGCGAGGGAATTGCCATCTGAAACTGCAGGTGAGAGCCGTGCCAAGCCAGAGCTGCTGCCCCCTGAATGCACATTCAGCAACAGATCAAGGAGTTCAGCTAGGAAATACAGCTGTAAGCAAGAAGCTGTGGATCTGATCACAAGTGCTTTCTCAGGAGTTCCTTGTAAGATACATTGGGGACCCACTCCCATGGCCCTTCCCTGAAAGCTGTGCTGTTCTCTGGGGCGGGGAGGGAGTTTCTGCAGCACAAGCTTCAGCAAGACCTTGCCTCCCTCTCCACAGCTTGTTGCTACAGATAGAAATTTTCTACTCAAACTGTCTGTAGAGCACTTGATCAGCTGCAAAGCAAATAGCTATGACTCAGTTTATCACAACAGAATGGGAATTAACATTAACAAGCTAATGCTTCATCTGATTGTGAGGAGGTTTTTTAATCTTGTTTCTAATTAGTTTTGACAGATTGAATTAAAATGCTTATTTGCTTTGCATTTGGTGTGCATGGGGACTGTCCTGACTTCCTCTCATACGACGTGCTGTCAGCACCAACCTTTGTGAGCCCTTTTTTTTCTAGACACTGGACAGGAGGACTAAGTCCTTATTTCTATTTGTTAAGAGGCTTCTGTTTTTCAGCAAGGCTTTCCTTCTTTGGATTTTGTTTTGAATTTTTCAGATACAGAAGTTTTGTTTTAACTTGGATAATAATGCGTAAGCTCCCATTTTGACTATGGAGCCCCCTCACTATATTCTTTTTTAAAAGCCTTCCTGTGTTAGTTCCAGCTGAAGTATCAGAGGAATAGATCTCTTATCCTTCTCTGTACTTTCTTGTCAAAACACTTGGAAGAAATCTTTTTGAGCCATTTCAGCTGGAATTAACAAGAGAAGACTGATTTCCTAAGGTATGTGTTCCTTCTCCTGACAGTCAAGGAGACAGGCTGCTTCAGGAGAGAAATGACTTTTCTTGAATTCTTTTCTCCTTCTGATGCATGAACAATTCTCATTACCATTCATTTGAATTCTAGTTGCTTGCAGGGGTGGGTGTAAGTTCCTCAGCAATGAGCATTTTTTAGAGCTACTGTGTGCAAATCTGTAGCTATCAAACAATGCCCAAGACTAATTCTCACGAGCTATGATCTATCACAGTCAGGAGATTATTGGATTCCTGTGATTCTGTACCCTGGGCTTTAATACCTGCAGTTTTGATGACTGCTGCTAGAGTGTATGAATTTCAGGGAAGGGGAAACAAAAGAGGTGAGTGAAGCCTTCTAGCAAAAAAAAATTCACAGTAAATGATAAAGAGCTTGGAAGGTCAGGAGGTATGATGATTCTGCAAAGAATTTCAGCTAGTCCCCTTAGACTGTACATCAGCTACATCTGTAAAAGGCATGGCATTGGAGCACACAGGTGAGATTTTTGTTGTGTTTGAAAAAGATCTAAAGTTACACGAATTGTTGTACAAATAGCATACAGGAAAAGTATATAGATATATTACATGCAAAAATAGCACACATTCACTGCCACCTTGTATTAGCACCAATAAAATAACAAACTGCCCAACAAAAAAGTAAATCCAAAATAAGCTCTTTGGAATGAATGGAATTGATGTGACTCCTGACATAACTCGGTTTTTGCTCCAAGTGCAAAACCCAGCACAGATGGAGTGGATTACTCTGCATTAGAATTGCTGTAACTGACAGCAGAATTTTCCTTGGTAAGTCCTTCCAGTTGTTTCATTGGGGTGGCAACAGTGATGTAAAGTCTTCACCAAAAAAAAAAAAACCAAACAATGATATCCTGTCCTTTTGGTCATCCTACATGGTTTTATTGGACTTATCTAAACTATTGCATGTCATCCATTATTTAATAACACCATCTGTATAGAAGAAACAATATTTTGATGACCTCCAGTCTGTAAGTTAAAAGACCTCCATAAATCAACAGGTGTTCTTTTCATAGGTTCATTACCTTTATTGGAATCATCCATTTTCTCAGTATTATCATGGCATTTTCAGATTTTAAAGTTCCCTCACGACTGGTTTTAAGAGTTCCATGCAGATTTTATCATATATATGCACATAGTATAATTTTTTTAAGTTTCATATATGTTAAATGACGTGAATTAGATGTATGTGAAAACTAAGAACAACCCTTTTCATAAATATTAATTAAGCCACATACAACGTAATACAATTCCAAACGGAGCCATTCAAAATCTCTCTGTTTACTCTGGAAGGTAACTTCCATAATTACACATAAAGCCTTCCACCAGTGTAATTATCTCCACTCTTCCTCTCTAGGACAAATTGCAGTACTTTGAACTGATCTCTAAGGGGAGAAATACAGGATCACATATTTAAATGTAGCTCTCCTCCTTCGGCCTGAAAATTACAAGCCAGCAAACTTGTGATTCAGAAAAGCTCACTGAGGTACTTTCTCTAATACCTGGAGAAATCTCCAAGGCAGAGAAGTCTCTGCAAAGGATGCAGGAAGAAAAGGTTATGCCCACTACTCCATTAACAAAATTGTTCCTTGGTAATCTGTGAAACTCTGAAGCAGCTGAATTTCTTCCCTACCCCAACCCCCAGGAGCACTGAGTTGTCCTTTGTTGCTGCAAGACATTTTAGCTTATATTTCATTTGGAGAGTTTTTTAAAATGTTCTTTACAATTCAAGTGCAAGTCTCTCGAGGTTTCTCATTCTTCAGTTAAATATACCCCAGCATGGCCACTGCTTAGCAAATTGTAAGCTCTAGCACCAACAGGCTGGGACTAACAGCCAGTGGAGAAGGCAAATTGTTAACCTCATGTGAATGGAAGCTTATTTTATGATGCTCACAAGCATTTGATAATGCCCTGTTAATGACACTTCAGTTGCTCTTTATCCCTGACAGATGAGAGCATGTTCTGTATCTCACTAGGTTTCATGACTGTGACAAGTCCTGCCTGTCTGCTCCTAGCAGAGCAGTGCCTGTCCTGACAACTGAGTCAATTCCCCAACAATTGATCCCCACTGAGCCGTGCTGCTCCCGCTGCTGCGCTGCCAGAGCCGAGTGAGGGACAGAGCAGCAGCAGGAGCAGCCTTTGGGAGCTGCAGTGGCACCTCTGACAGCAGCACTGAGTGTAGCACTGCATCTAGAGGATAAGTGACAAATCAGAAGAATGAACTTTGGCATAACATAAACCAAACTATGTCCTGGCTCACAGAGCTGACAGCTCCTCAGACATTGAGGTGAGGTTTGTCTCCAGTCTTGGGAGGCAAGGATGGGCAAAAGACTATACAATTTTTTTTTTTTTTTTCAGAAGATGCAGAGCAATATCTTTCAGTGCTAGAGGCACAGAGGAACATTTGGGGAAGGGTAGAGCTCTGGCTCACCCAGTCCCTTTTCCAGCCTCTCTCAGCACAGCAGAGACAGCCCTTGAACCCCAGCAGCCATGCCCTGGGGCTGTGCGTCCCAGAGGCAGCAGCACCCCTCTCCCTACACAGGGCAAGTGCAGTAATTTTGCTTTTTTAATAAAATTAAAAATATGGCTATATAGATTATTTTTTCTTTCCACAATTTCTTGCTCTTCTTTACTCCAGTGTTCCCTTTAAAATCAACTCTCCCTTTTCTGGGCTTTTTACTTCTATGGAAGTCCTATTTTGAATGCTGAAATCTCTCCCAAATACTTGAAATATTGGTCATGACTGGTTCCCACAGCATTGATTCTATGCCATGTGGCACCAGTAGATATCGTCCATTCCTGAGCATGAATCTCTTTCTATAATGATTGGCATTTTCACCAATTAGCAATCCTTCCATGAGATGCACATGTCAAAACAGTATGCAAGTTTGTTTTCATGCTGCTGCTATATGTCTTAATTTGTTAATACTGCTTGGACATAAAAAGGAAGAATATTGCCCAACTTCTATGATTTTTTTTTTCTCACCTTTAAAAATGGCTCAAATTTTAGGAGTCAAATTTCTCAAAATACACTAAGTATTTAAGAACTGCTGAATTAGAAAAACCCTGAAATTTTAAGAAGAATCTTAAGGAAACTTCTGCTTAACCACAAGTTTTAGCCTATTTCAGAGGTTTGCAAGGTAAAGGACCTTTCACTCGTGTGTCTAGAATCTCAGCAGTTTCACTATATAACTTGACAAAAGGCCACGATCAGCACCAGTGAAGTCAAGGGAAGTTTTTCTTAATACACACAGATCTGGGCCTCTGGGCCCAATTTTCAAACCAAAGTCCTTTAATTCGTGAAAGAAAAGTCTGTCAGCACAGATCTCAAATCACCTTACAATATTTATTCTTTCAAAAGCATGTGTGATATAAATATTCCTGTTCCCTTTTTGCATCTGAATAAACCACAGTACAGAGCCTTTAAGTACCAGATATCCATTTCTACAGATGCAGTAACAGTAAATTGCACCTGCAACTTTGCTTTCAAAGATGACTCACACTTTTTGCAAGGATTTTTTTTCTCTCCACAAGTAGTGGATATAAAAGTACTTGCCAACAGAAAGGAAAACTGCTCATGGTATGGAGGAAAGAAAAACTAGAATGTTTTAAAGCGGTGGAAAGAAAGAAAACATTAACTTCATAGATCTCCATTTCGCTATTGTTCCAGCTCTTATCAAAACTTTCTCATCAGATTTGCTGTCATGAGAGAAACAAGCCACAAAACTGGCCAGTGAGCATTTCTTACGCTATCAGTGTGCTGTCTGCAGGCAGGGACACTGTTCTTGCTACAAAAAATAGGTCGATATTTAGAAGAAATAACAGAATGAGAAGAAAGTTTGTGTATTCTGATTTTGTGGACATATTAAATAACTGAAAAGAACCAAAAGTAACACCATTTGTGTCATAAAGATGGGAGTGATGGAAAATGCCAGTTACACAATGTAACTACCGCTGCACAAATGCAGAACAGAGTGCTTCTATATATACAAACACATATGCTGCTCCATTGGAAAGAAGGGCGGTTTTTTGTAATCCAGAGTAAAAAAAACAGAAGGGGAAAGCTGTAAGGAAATCAGTTGACATAATAAAGTAGGTGGAAGAAAATATTCATGCTATCAAAAAGGTGGAAACATTCCCACTGACAACACTGAAGTCAGGATTCCACTGCACCTCTATACTGGACTGAAGGCTCTTCTCTTTTAATACTGACTCATCTTGACAGTGAAGTATATTTTTAGTGACAACAAAAGGCAATTTTCTAGCAGAAGGGATTCTAAATAAAGGTCAAGTAAAACTGTACAGAAGCTCGAGGTCAGGTTTAGTATGGCCTTTTGGACATGAAAATGAGGAATGTTTCCCTGTTTGCAGCTAAAAAGTAAAAATTTTGGAAGAACTCTTTCTTGACCTACTTCTATATGGAAGCCTGATGACTTCAGAGTATTCCTACTGGGGAAAAATTTTAATAGCAGCTGTCCTTTCCAAACTGCACACACTTGCCAGCATTAAAAGATTTGTATTCTTATTTTCCTGCTTCTCCACAAAGTACATTTTAATATTCTACAAACACCTTACAATAACTAAAAATATCTAATTTCCCAACAATTAATATGATTTCATTAGCTATTTGAAAAGTCATGTTAGACTTTTCCCCTTTCCATGGATAATTGTACATTTTTTTTCTCACCTTTCCTTCCCTGTAAGGGAGGGAAAATGTTTACATTTTCTAAGAGAACAATTCAGTGGTTTCTGCAGCTGCAGTGTCAGCCTTGGTCAGTCTTGGAAAAGCCAGATGAACACTTGTTTTTACTTGAGAGGTGCTGTGCATTTCTTTCCCTTCAGCTCTTATCAGGTTATTATTATCTTTGCAGTAATCTAATTTGGGGAAAATCCTTTAAAGTACCACAGGTAGTAAGAAAGTGAGTAAAATGTACCTTCTTTCACTATTCAGATAAATAAAAATATTAACTACTAACTGGCAACTTTTTAAACAAAGTAAAGCTTATGTAAAATGCTGCTCTTTGAGAATCTGACTTATCTCACCTATCAAGAGGCCACATAGAGTCTTTCTAGATTAAGAGAATAGCTCCAAGCCCTAGTTCTTAACTAGCACCCCTAGACTTAGGAGAAATTCTAAAAAGTTTGGCACAGCCTTATATTCTGCTCCTGTTAGTCTGCGTTTTATGAAATTTTCTCTGTTTTGCTATCTTTGAACCTCATCTCGAAAGCTTTATGTTTACAGTAGGCTGGCATACTTACTTGACCTTCAGGTATCTTTATGGTATTCTAGATTTATTTCCCTTATCTTGGAGTTCATGGTGGAGCTGTGAGTTTTATCAAATGTCATGATGAGAATCCCCAAGCAATGTCTTCCCCATCTGCCCTTTCATTTGTCATATTTCTGTGAAGAAGCCAATACTGTCTGCCAGTCTAAAACAGCCACATGTAGCCGTGTGAGGAGCAGCTGAGGGCACTTGGTCTGTTCCGCCCGGAGGAGACTGAGGGGAGACCTCATTGCAATCACAACTTCCTCATGAGGGGAAGAGGAGGGGCAGGCACTGATCTTTTCTCTGTGCTGACCAGGGACGGGACCTGAGGGAGTGGCCTGAAGCCAATGTCAGGGAGGTTTAGGTTGCATATTAGAAAAAGGTTCTTCCCCCATGGGGCGGTTGGGCACTGAACAGGCTTCCCAGGGCAGTGGTCACAGCATCAGCCTGATAGATTTCAAGAAGGGTTTGGACAAGGTTCTCAGGCACAGGGTGTGATTCTTGAAGTGTCTGTGCAGGGCCAGGAGTTGGACTCTGTGGTCCTGACGGGTCCCTTTCAACACAGAAAATTCTGTGATTTCTGTTATACTGCCAACCAATGTGGATCTAATAACATTTACCAACCAGATCAAGAAGACTTCCTTGAAGACAAACTTGTCCTTCTTATAGGTTTCTTAAGGACACTGTGTCTTCACAGCACACCGCGATGGTGTGTCTGTACCCGCAGTGATGTCTGCCATACGCAGAAGAATTAGGTTCTGTTACTTAGATAGGTGTGGAAGACATCTCATGAACTTCAGAACAGAGGGCAGATAAATAGTATCATCACATATGAAGTATCAAGCAATCATTTTCCATTTTAAGCACACTTTTTTAAATTAAGACTGTATTGCTATACTAATTTAATTTCTGTCCTGAGTAGAAGTATTTGAGTCTTCCTCACAGGAGAGAGAGAATGTGTCTCAAATATCATTGAATTATATGATGAATGCATAATGCTACATAAAAATTTTATACTGCCTAATGCACAAGCTCTTAAGTCCCTACTATTAAATCTGATGCCTGGTAGTAAATCCAAGGTAGAATGAAAAACAAAATAGATCTTTGTGTTTACTCATACTGTGGTAACTGTCAAACAATGCTAAGGATTTTTTTCTCAATGAACAATATGCTTTCTGCAGAGCAGTACAGTAAACATATTTCAGGTTACAACTAAAAAATAGGTTTTGATTCAAGAGCAGAAACTTGAATGTTTCCTGGTTTTCTTTGGACAGATATCAAGCAGGGACATCAGTTCTTGTGTTTCTAAAAGCCAGAATAAGTTATAACTAATCCACACAGCCAACATGTATTCAAAACAATACAAGACATTTGAAATGCAACACACAAACCAAATTCAATCATAATAATGTTCAGTTGACAGAGAAAAGCAAAATGCAAAAAACATCAAAAACAAATTTCAGGTTTAGTAATCACAAAGGTCAAACATTTTTAATATATTTGTGGGTTTAGATACAAAGATAAATAAAAAAATATTACTAATCTTCAGTTACAACATAGTATATTAAATGCAGAAATTTTGAATGTAATTCTGAATGTAAGAAAAAAAAAATAAAATAAAAGAGATGAGTTATTACCTGTACATTAAAAAGTGAGTCATGGGGAAAGAGAAAAGGACCTGGAACAGAAGCCATAAAAAGGCAAAAAACTAGCAGGGAAAAGCTACATACAGGATATGTTTGTTTTATCTGTGACTGACCAAAATGCTGACCTGACGAGAGGGACCAGGGAAGGAAATTAGCCAGTCCTCCCCCTGCTCTGTGTGTTCCCACTGAAGGTCTCCAGTGCTACCAGCTGCCTCTCCTGTCCTGTTTTTCTCACTAGCTTGATCCATTTAGAATTATTGCCTCTCTGCAGCCCTGGCTGCTGGGGAGCTGGCTCTGAACAGAGCAGGCACATCTTTAGTTGGTAAAGGAATGGTCCAAGAAGACTTGTAAAGACAGAATAGGTTGGGAGGACAGGTGCATCTATTTTTGGTCAATTAGCAGAGCACTACTCCACTTGCCTCATGTATTAAAGAGATACTGAGATGACTAAAAAATATTCCTACTGCAGAACTGTCTCATGTGGGCAAAACTGAGTTGTTAGGCTACTTTTTTACCCCCAAAATACTCATTTAGCTATGGGGTTTCTTCTGTATGTATTTTTTACGAACACCTTTTTTACTGACTCCAGCAGCCTCTTAGTATCCAGCTTCAAACACACAAAGGATATGTCTATCTGGACAGAGAAAGAAAAAGACCTTGGAAAAGGGCCCACTTTATTACAAAATACCATTCCCCACACACATGGCTTTCTCAGTACAGGAAATCCTCAGTGTGACTTGACAATAATCTTCCGGATAAGCATCCGAGCCAGCAGAAATCACTGCACTCAGCACTGAACCATGCTGCATTTGAAAGCAGAGAGGACCAACCCAAAGTTAAAGAATAGCTGTCATTTTTGCACAGTAAATAGTCCTCTTGGCTAACTAATGTAAATGAAATTCCATAAAATATTCTTCCATTTTGCAGGCAGATATCCTAAACAGATTTCCTAATTCTAATAATACTTAGATTTATTATGTTATTTCTCACTTTTCCATTTCCTCTTTAGTCTGTCACCCAAGGGCATCAATTACTTCTTGTCTTTTAGTATATACTGACTTGATTTGCATAGACATCTCGCATGACATATTTCTTATATTATTGTGTTTCTCTGTGTAAATAATTTTCTAAAATGGTTGCAGTGCTGAGCTAAAATAATATATACATACATTATGCTCCTGATATATTTAGGGCTATAATCTTGTTCCATAAAGCTATAGCATGATTCATAGGATAAACCCAAAGGAACAAAACCGTTGGATTCAAGAACACACTTTCAGTATACCCAACTAAAATTACAAGGGCATGAGAAGCAGTATACCAGAGCTCTGTAATTTCCAGTAAAAGAGTCCAAAATAAGTTGGAAGATTCCAAGCCTTTACATACGCTGATCGTTATCAATCAGAATGGCAGACATGAGACTTTTTATTTGTGAACTATTTCCACCTACATCCTGTGGTGGTAAATTCCTGGCCCAGATGTCTGCATTCCCAGCAGCAGACAAAGCCTTCAGCCCAGCTATGCTCCATCCTGGAGCATGCCTGAAGACTGGCATCCCCTGCCTATGCTGCCACCCTGCTCCTATGCTGTAGGTGTGCTCACAAGAAGGCAAGACACTTTGAGGACAGCTTTTCCCCACCCCAGCAGAGCTCACTGGCTATTTAAGGTATAAAGAGCCCCATATTTGCATCAGAAAATGAATCTCAATTTTTAGAAAATTCTGAAAACCCCTTCAGGTACAGAGTTCTCTTTGTTTCTCACAATAAAACAATTTTATCTTGTCTAAACGATTAAACAGTCCATGAGGCAGAGAGATGAATGCACTCTGAAGCCTGTCTTTGACTCATATGAGGAAAAATGAGTCTTACATCTAAATAGGTAAATAGTACTACTGCTATCACAGATGGGACCCATAGAGACCTATCACAGAATGCCATGTAGCCCTCACTGCGGTTCACCTTGCAACTCTGGATCAGGCAAAGTAAACATGAAACAAGGCTTTGGAATGTGCTCCATTCCCCTGGGCCATTAGGTGTCTGGAGTTATGGAGGCAGCACTACTCTGCACAGAGGATATCCAACACGAGATTCTAGTTCAAGATCCCAAGACAGATCCACTGATGTGAGTGCCTCCCAGAGCAAAGAGCTAAACAGGGAGAGGTACTTTTGCTTCCCACCCTCTCTCAGCATCTCATTTTGATGTAGCTCCAATGGATTTTCACTCATCAGGACTCTTAAGTCTCTTTATGACTAAACCTTGTTATTGTTGAACTGAAAGCTCAACAGTCCCACAGGCACTTTGGGATCTGGCAGTTAGGGGATGCAGTGCTGAATGCTACAACACCCAAACATCCCAAAGAATCACTTTCCAAAACATAGTTCATAAGGACTTTACAGAGCCTCAGCAGATGGGTGCCATAACTCCTGTGCACACTACATAGTACCTACACAAATGAGACGGTCAGGGGCTTGCTGAGAAAATGGTTTATCAACAAGGACTATAGAACTGACCTATTGAACAAAAACAATATCATAGCTACATGTAAGTGTTCATTAATATTTTTTAATTATATAACTACCACCACACTTGGTTCACTTCTCATCACAAAAACTAGTTACTTCCTTCTGTGTTTTTAAAAGAGATGTCTGCAGCCCAGGCAGTGGCACAGAGCATTCCTGTTTCAGAACAAAGTCCTGCCCAGTCACACTGGCTAGACAGGATAAGGGGAAAGGGAAGCAATCCATCTTTGCAGGACTGTGTTGTATGAGCTTGCTATTTTCATCTGGCAGCTTGGTTTATGTGACTGCTGGTCTGCAATGTTACTTGTGAAAAATCTCTCTTCCCCTGTTCTCAGAATTACCCCATAAAGCAGGTGGAGAACTTACACCCAATCTTTATTCAAAGTCATGCTGGCTCCATAGAGATATTTTGGAACTGACTTAAAGTCAGGCAAAACCTTGAGTGGACACCTTTAGTGCATTAGACACTCAATGTACCTAATTTATGATTGAATTACCTGATTTAAGTTTCAGTGGTATGGCCCTGAATATAAATGTGTCCAAAGCTAACAAATTAAACAGCAAAACACAGGAAAAAGTCTGAGCATTCTAGCAGTTCTTTGGAGAGATGCCAAAGTTTAATAGCACAAACAGAATAAATAAACTCTGTGAACAAATCAATTTTTCAAAGGTAACATCTGTTCTGCAGTGGCTCCTGGTGTGAATAGATTCATCTGTGCACACATACAAGTGGGCTAATGGGATTCAGTGTGCTCCAATACCCATCAGCATGCTTTGTCTTCATCAAAAACTCTAATATGGATGGGACTCCAAAAGTTGTTCTGAAACAAGCCAAGCAACTTATCCCTATTCTGCAAACTGTTTCATATGAATCATTACATTAATTCCATAGAACCAAAACCTGAGGAAATTTATTCATGATATTTACTCAGAAATGTAAACAGGGAAAGGAGTCTGAAAATTTGTCTAAGGGAAACTGTTTTCTTCTGGTTTCAATTTTTGAATCTTGTCCTTTTGATAACTTCCCAAACACCAAAACTGTGCTGTGCTAGAAGTCATGCACAGCTAGAAGCTTTGGCTTATGCTGTGCTTCATCAATTTAAACCAAATTTTCCAGAGTATGTAATACAACCTAGTTATATCAAATATAAAAAAGAAGGTACATGAAACAAGTTGCAAAAGAGATCCTTTATCTTTGTTTTATGAGTTCTGAAGGAGCAGAAATCAATGCTTTAGTTGGATAGAAATTAGATTTAATATTATGCTAGGCATAAACCCAGATTAAATCTTAAAACTACTTTACACAGCTCCATCATACAGATTATAAGGAAAATGGTAGGTTTAGAGTGTTGAGTTCTTCCTAAATACTTCAAAATTGCATGTTGGTTTAGTTTCTTTTCTACAACTTTATTTCCTACTATGACTTTATAAAAACCCTTTAATGCTTTCTCTTGGTTTTTATCCCAGCATGACTTTCATCAAATTTTGCTCATGATGCAAAGTTACAGTGTCCTTGTAAACACAACCCTTGCTAGCAAACAAAGTTATTAATTATTAATATGAGTTGTTAGTTTGAGGACAGATATCTGGACATTATGTTATTCTAACATCTCCTGGGAGCTGTGCAGGTAGAGGGGAAGGCAGCAGTATCCTGCAAAACCTAGGAAAAGAGGCTGGGTAGGCTGGATCAGAGTTTTCCTTCATATGTTATAGGGCAGCTTCACCTTCCAGCAGCTGTTGCACCAACAGCATTGCTGCGGTGCAAGAGAAACATTGAAGAACTTGCCTGGTTCCTAATCTCAGCTAACACCTCCTTCCTGCCATTGCACCCCTCACATTTCACAGGTGAAATGCACAGATTGAACCCAAGATTTGGCATGAGCCTGTACCGACTGTAGCTGGTCACAGACGTGATGCACGCAGAGGGGCAGGGAGGGAGGGAACGTGATTTGGCCATTGTGGCAAAATACCTAAGCTCCAACACCACACCATTAAGGAATTTTCAATTCCAGCCCCAATAAGACTCAGACAAGCAGCTGTGATTGACAGCAACATTAATTCAACAGTAGCCAGTTTCAGGATCAGAAAATACTTAGTAGCAGAAAGAAAATTGGCACATTAATGCCCAAAAGCCAAAGAGAAACTCATTTTGAGGAAATCACTCCTGCACTGGGTAAAAGGGTAATGAAAGAAAACAGAACTAAAACAAAACAAAACAAAAATATTGTTTATTATTTCTTAGGGTTTGAGTTTTTACTTTTTCTAGTTTTAATTTTTATCTTTAATGGTGAGTAGGCACCATTTTAATTGTAAATTTCTTTTTCTACTTAACATTTGGGGGTGAGGTGGGATAGAGAATGTGTGTACAAGCATCACAACAGAAAACTCCTGCACAATATTAATGAAAAATCATCTGCTTGTTTTTTATTATTACTTCTATACTCTTTGTTCTCAGAACAATCAGTAACAAACTATAGGCTCAGCTGTGCTTAACACTGCACAAAAATCAAAGTTTTCCCCCACCCTACAGGACAGCAACCTGCAAGACATAATAACATACAATAGTTTGTCCTGGCATCTAAAAGACAAAGATCGTTAGGGCAGGTCCAGAACTGGAGGAGGGAGGAAAGTGAATCACAAATGTGTTCCAAAACAATCATCCCTTGCTTACCAAAAATACATTCAAAATGGAAATTTTTGTGTGAGTTCAAATAGCTTTTAGGTAGCATTACACTGCCAATAAGAAAATATTAGTACTGGTATTGTCCATTTGAATTTTCTGCCCTTTACTAGGCCGCCCCATAATGTTATCACACACACACAGGGATCAACCGTGCCTTAAGTGAAAGTCAAACCCTGCAGGTACAGACCACGCAATATTGAGTAAACCACAATGACTTGATACAGCAGAGGAACAGATACTACCTAGGAGCTGGGACCTGCCAGTCTCAATTCCTCAAGGAAACTGCAGAGTGTTTGCTGTACACTGCTGATGTGAGGAACAGAACTTGAAGTGGATGCAGCTCAGCAGGTTCTGGCCAAAGATTGAATGAGTTCTCTCAGTTTCCTCAATGACAGAACTGAGATGCAGGCAAATAAAGCTACCTGACACAGAGAATCTCAAAACTATGATAGGTCTGTTCCAAGTTCCATCTCATCTTTACACAAACACAGAAGCCTGATTTAACCATTCAGACAATGTTACTGCAGCCATAAAAGATAATCTGCCGTCATCTTTTCTTTCAGGATAAAAAGTCTTCCGCTTGCCTCTCAATATGATGTTTTAAGAGTTTCTTTGTCAAAACTGCTATTAAACCTTTCTGTGTCTTAAATTCCTTCCACTTCATGTGTCACAGGCTCCTTTCAGTTTGCTCACCTGAGAAGGTTCACAGGACAATGCCTCAGTACCCCAGAGTGACAGGAGAGGAAACATGCACGTCTCAGGCACCTCTCATATGTCAGAGTGCTTCACTGTAAGTGACAATCAGCGTGATAATGAGAAAAACAACTAGAAATAAGAAAATCAAGGAGGGAATGACATATTTTATAGTAACTGATATTCACAAACACAGCAAAGGACAGCCATGCAACACCACCAGATTCAAAGCTCTCTGTTCCCAAGACTTGAGCCTGAGGCACCCCCCTCTCTTCCTTTCCTAAATGCCCTTTCTAAGAGGACCCAAGCTGGCTAAACAGGAAATTAATTTCTTATCTGTGTTCAAATGCATACTATTGCCTTTTGTCTCTCTCAAATAATAATGTCCCATGAGGCAACGTTCCTTATGTGCCTTACTTAAAACTACATATAGACATTTGATTTGCTGCTTCAACCTTGTCCAGCCAAAGAGTTATCTTATCAAAGACAGATACTGGTCTAATCTGACACAATTGGCTTTTGTTAAAGACACATTGCATTTTATCCAATTTTCCATGTAACTCCATGTCCTTGAACTACCCTTTTCCTTCAAAAGTGTTTCAAAGACTTTGTTTACTACTGAGGTCAGACAAACATAGCCATCCTCAATCCAAAATACTTACAAATCTCTGTCCTTGACTACTATCATAAGTCAGACAAAGCAGTATTAAATGTGATAGTCACATTTTTTTCCAACTGAAAAATCAGCATTTAACTGAATGAAAAAGCCCTTAGAAAAATTCTGACTTTTCATTGAAGTGTCAGGCATCTAAACCCAGAATTATTTTCTACTAAGAAATCAAAGATATTTCTATTATAAATGTTAGTTTAATGTCTTGCAGAAATTTAGTTCAAATCCCTCACTGATCAAACAGAGCTTTCCTGAGGGTGGATCAAGAACTACTATGAAAGAATCTGGAATAACATCCACCATCATGCATGGATACATTAAATAATAATTGAGGAAGGGCCAGACTTCCTAAATTATTTGGCATATACACCTCTAGACTGTAGACAAGAGAGCTCTTGTCTACTATCTAGACTTGTATAAGCCAAAAGTAGCAGAGGGAGATGCTCCAATAGCGCTCTGGAAAACAATTAGCTACAGAGTGAAAAATACATATTTTTAGTAAAGGTGTCAATCTCTCACCTAGAGCATGGCAATGCCAATGATCCAAATGAATGAAAGGAAATTGACCCTACAGGGTATTTCTGTGGGCTGAGGAAGTATAAACAAAGAGAGGTAACCTTACTTAAATCTTTCATGACATTGATACCCACAAATGATCGTTCACACATCAGATACCAGCTACTGCCACACTACTAAGCCTTCTGGACAAAAAGCTGCTCAGATTTCTGGAGATCACACCAGTATTTCTGTGTTGGAGTTCATTTAAGTCCCCAGAAGATGAGCATCTGCCCCTGGGAGAGAAATTGTCACAGGCAGAGGCACTGGAAACACCCTGTCCCAGCCCAGCTCTCCCCTCTGCTGCATTCGAGGTGCAGACATCCACAGCTGATCACACCCAGGTTTGCTCTGGCTCCTTGGGGAGCAGAAGGAGTGGCACCACTGGCCAGGCAGAAATGAGGGAAAAGCCAGTCCTTGTCTAGGAGAAGCAGAGACTGTGCAAAACACTAGGATAGGAAGTGTATAGCACAGGAATGAAGAAAGACATGGCATGGAGAGGGGACAGGCACAGCTATCCAGGGTGATCTGTGGCCACACACAAAACTACTTACTGTAGATACTGCCACTGCCTGCGAATTTTACTGCTGTTCACTAGGGAAACATTCATCATCATGATGTTCGTGGAGACTGAGTCTACTTAACTGAGCTTTAAGTCAGCTTCTGTGACAGTACTAAAGGTATCTATTGCCAGGGACACCTGTTCTGTTCAACACCTGCAGTAAAATAAACATTTGAGCCTCTGAAAGCTGTTTATCACTAACCATGCTCTGGCTGGGATAGTGCTTTCTCTTTGCACCTTGCTAACAACAGTTAGAGGAATCTTTGAACTGGTGTCAATTTCCACAAGATCTGCAGTGCAATTTTGAGATTTTTTTTTTCCAGAATAAGAGAGAATAGTCTATTACTGTAATTGTATTCTTATTAGAGATAGGAGTTTAACAACAACAACAAACTACTTCAAATCTAAACACATTGCACAAAGCATTTTCTCAATATGCTAAATGAGTTAACTGTTGCTTTGTTGACAAACTTCAAGCTAATAGTTGTAACTGAGTACAAGGCAAGACAGTGTTGTAAAACTCATTGAGAAACAACAGGTTCCCACACAAAGACAATGAAGTACTTATTCCACTGCTGGAGAACAAAGAGCAGCTTAGATGATGCTCTCCTACAGAATGCTAGCAAGATAAATGAAGCAGAGCTAAGTAACTAGATAGGGTTTAGCAAGTGTAGCCTCACAGACATAACCCAGGATAGATAGGAACACAAAATAAAAGTGTAATTTGAAGATTGAATATTTCCTCAGATACTAAATCAAGTAATTTAGCAGAGGGAATTAACTTGAACAAGTGTTGTCATCCAATCCAGCAGCAACTATCAACCAATAATTTTACCATACCTAGAAAAAAGAACCAAAAAACTCAACAACAGCAACAACAAAAAAGTGACTAGAGTGAAATATGAGTGGCAAACAGTTTTGGTATCAGATCTGGATTAAGAGTTTAGCACAGGACTTGTCAAAGATGGGAAAGAAAAATAGTGATCTCAATAAATGTGTTTCTTAACCAAATCATGTTCATAGCATAGCTACACCTGCTCATGCACAATATTGCTGGCTTTTATATTATGACCAGCTCATGACTGAAACCCCAATAAGTGACCTCTTCCTCTGTAATAAAACACAGAATGAGAAAAGCTCGTGCATGCTGCACTGTACTTTTGCCTACCTCTGTCACTGTATTTGTGTCAGGGGCAGCACTCGTGCTTGTGTGCAGTGCACTGGCAATAAACAGAAGGGAATGATGCCAGCCACAGGAGCCACTTGTCACACTTGCAAAAATCTGTCTTGTTCCCAGCCCCTGTCCTACCCCATGTCTCTCCAGCTTTGCCCATCATATCTCACTGTCCCCACTCACAGTTTGTCAGCATTCTGGGCTCACAGGAAAGCCTCTCATGTCAGGACAGTTGTCCTGCTCCAGACTAGTGCAGGGACAGGAGCAGGGAGATGAGCCATCCCGGCTGGAGATGCAACGTTTGCTTTTCCTATTTCTGATTTATATTTGATTAGCTGCTCTGCTGATCAAAAGGCAGTTTGGTCTGTTAATATATATCCTCTGTTCTGTTATTTTAATCTGCCACTGTTCATAAACAAAGTATTCTGGTTCACCTATTCAGAATTTTAAACTAATATTAGGATAAATACCTCATATTTCTTTCCACATTCACTAAACTATTTTTTTCTTAGATATGTGCCATAATTAATTATCCTCAATTGTTTTTTGCACTAAGATTTGCATACCTCTTAAGGAACATTATTTTGTGAGGGCTTTCTAGCAGGTCTTTCTCTGTATTAAAATATCCCTACAACAGCAAAGATCTGGCTTGCCAGAAGGCTGCTTTCTTTGGATTACAGCAGATCCTATTCCTGGGCAATGTGTCTTCACATCTTCAACACTGAGCCCTCCCCTTCTTAATGTGCTTTTTTCACAGACCTATTAGAGAGTGCCAACTTCATCCAGCTAGCTAATTGTGTTTATAACATGGGTTACACATTGGAAAAAGCTGCTGGAGAGTCTGAACACGATCTTTGGACCAATCTGCTCACAGGAGCAGAGATTTTCAGAGAATATATTAAACTAAACAGACTGTATTAGCAAGACTTTACAAAGGCTGTGCTGCTCTCAGCAGCTCAGCTCAGCACAGGAAGATGTAAGAACTGCTTATTTTAAGCCAGTCCCAGCACCTCTTACTCATTACCAATCTGGCCAGAAGTACAACATGCTACTGAGCAAAATGCTAAAACCATGTCCTGATCTTGCCACACAGCTTTTGAGTCTACTTCCCTGTCTGGAATGGGCATGGTTTCTCACAAACACACAAAAAAACAATGCTGTATTTCCAAGACTACACTGCATCTGTTATGCAGGTGCTGTCAGCTCACTCGGGTTTCACCCAGCACAGGTAATCCCAATTTTACATTCTATAGGGACATACACACCCCTGATTACAAGTTCTGTTTGTACACTTGTACTAGGCCACGAGAACAGCACTCCAGTCTTTCCTCACTACTGTACCAAACAGTCCTCAAAAAGCTTTTTCAGAATTTTTATTTTCCTTGGAGCTACTGTTCCCTCTGACACGACACCAATCTCCTGTTTTGTTCTTTACCCCACAGTCTTCTGGTAAAGGAAGAGAGATTCTATTGTCTTTATACAGATTTTCTTTTCTAAAAGATATAGTGAATTATCACTTTTGTTTCTGTTTTTTTAGTATCTTTACAAAAACAAGCAAGCACTAGAATAAAAGAGGCATTGTTCCTCCAAGCCGTGTTTGTAGTTCATCCTTCTACTAAATTCTGCAAGAAAAGAACTTCTTTACAGGATTTTTCTCATAAGGGATAGTATTTTCCTTTCAAGTTGTACCTTTAAAACTGTGAGAGCATCCTTTGACTCCTGGCAATGCAGAAGCTGGAGATTTCTCAGAAACCATCTCCACAGATCTGTGAACTATTTTAACTATTGTTGTGCTGCTATAGCTCATGTATTCGATTAAATATCTCACCTGACTTCCTGAAAAAATGCCAAATAATTATTTTTCTATTTGAACATAATTTTGGTGTATTGACTTTAGCTCTCCCTGTGCATCACCAGAGGCCTGTAGCAAGAGTATTACTCCAGCTGTTCCAAAGTTCTAGCAGCCATTTTCTTGCCTTGCTTTCACTGCAGTGTTTTAGTTTGAGCAGAATGATGCCCATTTGTTTGGAAACTCTTGTTCATGTTATTCTCTTGTAACCCTCTACTTCCACCACCCTCCTGGTCCTGAGATTCTCCCATTACAGGGTAGAGACATCACAACCACTGCTATCCTCCAGAGACATTTTGGTGCAGATTCATTGTACCTGTTATAACTTATTGATGAAAGGTTTCTGAAAGTTTTTACTGTATTTGATTCAGACCTTCTCTCTCGCCCTCTGTGACACTGAAGTGATTCACTTGATAAAAAACAATTTGTACTTACACTTCACTGCATTTAATTTTTAAGGTTTCTTCGCCGTGCACCCTGCACAATTATTAATTTGTGGTGCCACTGGTATTAAACTGTCATTAGCAAGGGGTGTAACCATTGCCAGACCTCATTCTTCACACATCTGCTTTCTGAAATACTTCTCTGCCAGATGGTGATGCCAAGGACAATCTCATGAAACAATCTGCCACAAGAGTGCAGAAACTCCTGCTAACTCGCCCGTGCTTCTAAATTAGCTCCCTCTGCCAGCACCAGGGTTCAAGTGTTTTATACAAAAGCTGCACTTCAAGTGAAGAGCTTCCAAGTGATCTCACCTGAGGCAGCTGGCACCAGAGACTTTCTAAGACTTTAAGGGTCTATGCACAGCCAGGTCACAACAGTGTTCATCCTTTCTAATGCAGTAATTCAGCTTACTCATACCAATGGTATCTCCAGTTCTGTAATCATGTTAAATGTACCATATGCAGAACTTCCTTTTCTGCAGGAAAAGAAACTCTATTGCCAAGCCACGGGTAGAGCAGTTTTGCAATGTCCTGGGAAATTTCTATGCCTTAAAACATGCCAGGAAATCTTTTTAAGTTTTCCAAGGTCAAATTTCTTTTTATGAATCCCATGTTCACTCAGGTTTTCACAAACTTAACAATTTGGAAGTTTTTGCTGGGTTTGGTGCCATATTTATTACAGAGAAATTTATATGCTTTTTATCTTTCTTTTTCTTCTAGATTCATTTAATGTAATATTTTCTAATTATAAAAATGGATGCCTTTCATGCACTTCTAGTTTCCTTGGTATAGAGGACATTGTGTTTGATTTCTTATATTTTGCCTTAGGAATTCTATATTCTCATGTCCTGAAGTGAGATTCATTTCACTAAGTTTTAGATACTTAATTATTAGGTATCTCAGTCTAACTTAGTTGTTTAGACTCTTTTACAGTCAATAAAGGGAAAGAAACTCATCCTAACCTCAATTCATTCCAATTGGTCTTATCCTGCAGTGCTGGAGTAAAGGGTCTTGGATTTGGCCATTTCCCTTTGCTGATGAAAAAGTAAGACTGTCAGGTTAGATGTCTGCCTGATATCCTGCTGTAAGGTGTCTGAAGATAGGGGATACCAATGATGTCAGCTTAAAATCACACATATTTTCCAGAAAAGTCCCCATGCATGTCATAAACACTGATGTGATAAGTGCAACAGTCTTACCTATCAACTGTGTGTGTAGCTGACTCTTATGCATCTCTGGTGGTGCTATTTAGATGGTTGTAAGTTTTTTGGTGTTTTTCATTTGTTTGGGGTTTTGATTTTGCTGGTGGTAGTGGTTGTTTTGTTTGGGGAAGGCTCAGAGGCTATTTTGAAGGGCAGCTGCTGATTTTTTGTCAGATGAAGAGTAATTTTCTTGTGACTCTACAACTGATGGCAGGGAAGATTTTTCTTCTACTCTTTATCTGCCTCACATAATCTGCATCTTCCAAACCTCTTTCTAATGTTAATTTGTCTCTTCGTATATTCATTTTTAATCATATATGAGTATTCGCATCCTTTGCATGCTCTATCCTTCTATTTTCAAGAGTAGCTGCATTACCACTCATCAATTATATAAGCAGGTTTCCATTTAGGTCTCTGATTTTTACTTACATGGAGGCGTTATATTCAGGGTATAATAGACTTCAAATAACTTGAGTAAGATGTCTCGATTTTCTGCTCTGCCTCAGGGAGCTCTCAACTAAGACTCTGGTTTGCAAATACCCCAGACATTTTACTCAGCACATATAAGAGAACAAGTCACTTCTCTGCAGCTACTTTATATATAAAAAGATGTGACTAAGATCAGTTCCACTAACTTCCTCAATTTTGCCCACATCTCTGCAATGCTTCCAGTTTCAAAGCTGAAAGCAGAAAATTTTTAGCCATATTCTGCAAAAAAAGGCCAGAGTTCATTCTTAGAGTCTGACATTACATCTGGGTCTGGAGTTGAAGTCAGACAGACTTTCCTGTAAAGACGCATTGAATCAGATTTTATTAATACTGATTTTCATTACTCTCCCTTCTTTCAGACATGAGAAAGACAAAGAATGAATCTTAAACAAAAAGAGACCTGATGATTTGACTTTGCAGAGCTACACTATTATTCCTTTTATCCTCAATTATTTAGTATTTTAAGTTACAATAGTAGCACGACTTCTTAAATTTTTTCCACTGCTCCCTGAAAAGATTTCAAAAAGTCACAAAGAACTAGAGCAGAATTTGCTAGTAACAGCTATTAGTTAAAATTAAAATATAATTTATACCAGATTTAGTAATTCCTCCTCAGCTTTCTCCACAGTGCAGATTAATTTATCTTTACATGTTAAATCACCATAGATCTCACAGGCTTTTCAAACACACATCTGTTACTCTAACAGTTAAATCTAACATAACCATTGCCCAATTTTTCAAACAGTCCATACTGATAACTCCCCATCCTCTAAAAATTCCATGGTACACGAGAGCATGCACAGCATCCTCTCTTGCAAAAGCCAGGAGGAGAGTTCCCTCTAAAACACCTCTCCTCCTTGGGGGCATCTGAATCTGCTGTACAGGCACTTCAGGGCTGGCGATGTCTCTGTGCCTCCCCAGCTCGGGCATGCACACAGGCTGTGCTCTATAGCACCCAAATAATCTCAGTCAGCTCTTAGCAGGAGTCAGCCACGTGCACAACTCAGCCACAAGAAAGTTTCATGGTTTGCCTGCTCCCACTCAGACACTACCAAAATGGAAATGTTTGCTCCTTAGGCTAACACGTAACTTATACCAAATCATCCTTTAAAAAAATAACACACACAAACTAAACCCTAACAAAGAAAAAAATGTGAGTTCTCTTTATTACAGAAAACAGATTGAAAAAACAGAAGTGGCATCTTTATTTTCATACCTTTCTTAAATATATTTCTTCATAAACACAACAAAAAGTAACATTAAAAACTCATAAGTAATCTACAAATTGAGATTCCAAAACAAAAAGGGCACTAAAACTAAAGGCTGCAAATCAACATGGAACAAAGGATGAATTTGGGGAGTGGTGACATTAACTTCTAGAGACTCATGCCTGCAGCAGAAATATAGTATCAGTAGAACATCAAAAAACATATGTAACAAACGTGCCCTTATAGCAGTCTGATATAAGAAAAACATCCTCTGGAATAATTACTCTATGTAATTCTGATTAGTATCACAAGAATTCCCATACTTGGGATTTTGAACAGTAAATATAGTGTGAGCATATTTGCCTTTGAGGAGGATGGGATTGCCTTCAGTTACAGAGTCCCCATCATGTGATGAGGGAAAAGGCAAACCACCTTTGGGGCCAAATGCAGGGCTTTACAGAGCTGCCACGTGTTTCCACCTGGGACTACATCTGCTGCTTTGTTGAGCGGATGGGTGGGGTGCTTGGGTTTGAATTTTTTTGTTGTTGTGGTTGGTTTGGGGGGGCAGGGGGGAGGAATTCCCCTCTCAAGCAAGTTATTTCTCTCTTACTATGGTATTTTTCATAGCAGAGACGCAGCTGAACTAGGATTCTGCTCCTCCAACAAAAGGAAAGTGAACTCTTAAGTCCATGCCAAAACAGCCACAACATTTCTGCCAGAATATTTTTCCCTATTTGAACATGCTAATGCTATTTGATCAAAAAGATAGTGATTTTTGCCAACATCCTCAAAATTGGACAGAGTATGTCAATTAAACAAAGTGTGGTCACAGAAATTTTTAGGTTCTGATATTTCATCCTAATATAAACTCAAAACTTTTTTTTACATCTTCAATTTTTCTGTGGTGGAAAACATAAACATTCTGCAATATGGCTAACGGCAGTAGTGTTTCTCCTCAAATTTATCTGAGACTTCTCACTTTAAAATGTTCTTTCAGGTTACCTGACCTGTATCTTTGTGAAGCAGGACCTATATAGGAGGAAAATTTCCAAAAACTTCCAAAACAGATGTTTGTTTCAGACAAAGTTAAAACAAAATCACAATTCCATGGTTTGATTCCTGATAAATCCTCATGAGACTATTTTTAAATACATTGCACTTGGAGCAAAGAGGACATCAGATCAGTCAACTTCAGAATAGACAGAAGCTGAACCAGGACTGGGGAAGCATTTAGATACTGAGCCCGGTGTCAGTGAGACAGGGAGAGGAACTGTGCCTGGCAAGACTGAAACTGCCTGGGCAAAGGAATGGTCAAACAGCAATGAGGCAGCCCAGGGTAAACACTTCTGGGCATGTGAACTGAGATCAATAGGGAAAAGGGTATTTGATTATAAAAGTAGGGCACGGTAACATTCTAGCACTCTATATGGATTAAAATTCTATACACATGCCTATACTGGCATCCTTAATCCAGTTTCACAACTCAGAAGTTGCCACCTTCCCAGTATTAATAATGTTCTTTAACAGAGGCTGCTGTATGGCACAGAGGTGCAGGTGGACTGTGCTGCCCAGGGAGGGCTGAAGAGCACAAAGCAAGTGCTGCCCTGCTATCTTCTCCCTATCCCTGAACTGGGCAGACACGAATTTGGTCTGACTCTAATTTTCCAGTTATGCCAAGAGGTTTGCACTTAGTTTCTTCCAATTTTTAAAGCAGCCTTAGTGCAACATCTACCTTTTTCTATTACATTATTTCAATTACATTTCCCTGGAGATGCAACCAGAGCAGCTGGAGTGTGATAAGACTTCTTGCCAGCTTTAAAATGCTGTAGGACCCACGTCTGATTTGCTTTTGAAATGCCAGCACTGCACATCGATTTTTCTTCTTCTTTTATGCTGCCCTAAACGATGAGATTATGTCTGTAATACTATAAAGCAACTGTGTCAACAATAGAGAGGAAACATTTATGGCATAGGTTATTAAAACAATGAAAAATAGGCCAGGGCAATTTAAGTTCCTTGAGTGGGCTGAATAATAACTAGTTAAATAAGGAACAAAGATAAATAATTTATTACAGAATCATCACAACAAGCACAAGAAAATTGCATTCACTTTAAACTGCATCTCAAGAGGCCTCAGAGCAGAAGCACGGCCAACACACAATGAGTGTGCCGGAGCAAATGCAAAGGGAAGGGGATTTAGAGAACCTGTTGCAAAATGGAGTAATCACTCAGCTTCAGAATATCCACACACAAACAGCAGCCAGTTAAACACACCAGACAAAAGTTTATGCTGAAAGTAGTAGTGGCTCATGGGACTGAAGATTACTGTGGTGGCTGGGTAGATTGTCTGCTTCAGCACACAGCCTTTACTCTGTAGGGTCAAGGCTCTGTGCAAGCATGGGCAAAAACAGGACTCATTTTTACAGAGTGGGATAAAAGCTCATTAGGAAGTTCTAAGGCTGCATACGAGTAAGGCCTAGCTCAGACATTACCAGATTAAGAAAGGTAGAGAAATACTCATCTTCAATTACTTATTCTGGAAGAGAATGAAAGAACAGAGCAGACAGAACTCAGTATAAACAAATGCAACTTCATTACAAGCCTGTATTTTTCACACTCAGTCTGACAACTCAGTTCAAACAATAAAAGTTGTTTGTAATAACAAAGCAAATATTTCCAAAGACTAAAAACCTAGAATTAGGCTTGTATTTCCATTTTTGGCCTTTTAATTAGGTTTTTCTGAAGTGCTGATAACATAGCAGCTCTAATTAATGGCTTTCATACTTTGCTTTTTAATAATAGCTCTTAACAGCCTGGCGGTTTGGAGGTTTCAGATAAAATTGGGAATGGATCAGAAAATATTGTTTGGCTTGATTTTACTCTTAAAGAAATGAGACAAACCTAAACTTTCCCTACACAATTGGATCTCATGAGATTCTCACTTTGATCATGGTTCTGATAAGAATTTATATTAAGATCTCGCCATCTTTTCTGGAGTAGACTCAATTAATTTTTCACACTAACTCAGTATATGACCTTGGATAAAGAAATCGCCCAATCTTCTAACAGATGCAGCTTAACTTTTAAAAATAAATACAAAAGGCACACACACAAACACCACTATAGAACAATTTCCATGTCTGTAGTGTATAGGACACAGCAAGTTATTCAGCATTTCAATTTTTAACTGAGATCAGAAGCATATTTTACATTTCTTCAGGATAAAGAATTTGTTCTTTGTGTGTAAAGCAGTGATACCATAAACAGCCAACAATGTAAGAAAAGGAGGCACTGGTGTGGATAGGCCTAAGACCCAGTGTTCCTTCCTCAGTATTTCCACAATATTGCTGCAGAACCTGAATCACTGCTCAGTGTCACATTTGTTCCTTTCTTGTTTAAGGTGTCAGGGAGAAAGACTGGGGAAGATGGTACAAGCAAGAAAGCAAGAGAAAGGAGTAAGGGAGAGAAAGTGGGATGACAAATCAATAGAGTAAATTTTCCCTAGCAGCAAAAATAGCTGACAGATCTGCTTCCCAAAGAACACTGAAAATTACTTTGCGAGTAAAAGTGGCAGAGAAGATAAGTCAACTTGAAGGACTCATGGGAGAGCTGTTATTGACAGATACGCAGATGATGTAATTGCTCAAGATGAGCAGGTTCTTCTTTTATCTCAATAAAGCACTTCTGGATGAAAAGATTGCAAAGACAGGTATGAGACAATAGCATAAAGCCGGTTCTTAACTTACATAATTTTATATAAAGAAGAGTCAATGTATGAAGTGTAAAAGAAATGCATTGAATACTGAAGATAAAGTATTACAGAGAACAATTTACGTGCACTCCCAGCGATAAAGGAATTTAATATTTGATGAAATACACTTTGTTGAAGAAATGCACTGATTTTCTAAAAGGCTAAATATGTGTTTAAGAAAATGTTCACTACTGTTCCTATAAAAACTAGCTGATAGAATGGCATCTTAAATTGTCCCATTTACTCTTCTACATCTTGCTCCAAGTGTGATTTTTTTATGTAATTTGAACAGGAGACAATCTAGTACACACTTCCCGTGTTGCAGCTCCTGCTGCATCATGTACCCCATGATATTCCCTTCAGCCATTCTGGTACCCTTTCAAGACAGGTTTTGAGCATCAAATGGTTTGGGGTTTGTTTTAGTGGAGATTTTAGGTTATTTGTTTCCTGTTACTGAAAAACATTAGACAAGACTGATGACAGGTGAATGTATGCAGCAAAGGGGGGCGGGCGGTAAAGAGATAATCATCCAACTGAATGGAAATATATAAAATACTTTCTTGTGCTTTAAAACAAAATTTATTAGTGTAACAGAGCAGCATGTTAGCTGGCACCAGTATCTCTATGGCAAATATCCCTTAACAAACCTCACAGATATCTAAAGCCTCTCTTAACCCATGCTGGACCACCTCTCACATCAACATTACCTGAATGGTGCAACCCTGTGGCCAGGCTTCTGACCAGCCCCAGTGCGTATGAGGTAAGTACCCAGCTTAGTTAATTGTGTTCATGGTGTTAGCCAAAACCTGCCACTTTAGATTGAACACTTCAGTACAGTCCCTTTTCTAAAACATTCTTACTTTTAATGCTAAGAATTATACAATTTCTTCAGTTGTAAAGAAGACAACAAGGTGCATTTTCATGAATGGCCACTAAATACTACGAGCTTCAAATACGAGTGACATATTCTAAATAGGTCATCCAGATGATAAAGTATTTGCTACCCGTCAGCAATATTTAAGTACTGAAATGATCTAAAACATCTGAAGGGTAGCTTATGTTTCTCAAAACTGCTTGGAAGTGGAACATGGTAAGCAACTATCAGCTTTAATCAATAAGATGGTAAATAAACAACTGAGAAAATAAGCAAGTAATGAAATAAAATGAAAGTGAAATTGCATCAGAGTTCTTGTTCACTTAAGCTTTAACAAAAACCCCCTCAAGAGTCTCTCTTCCACAGATCTTCTTCTTTGTTTGAATACAGGATCAACTGAAGGATGGCGACACAGATTATATCATCAACAATGATGAACTGACTGAAAACTACGAATCATCTGCTCACACACCAACGCCAGCACAGGACAGCACAGGCTCCATCGAGGCTACAGGCAAGGACGATATTCAGGAAGGAGACCTAGGATTAGGAGGGTACAAACTCCAGCTTCAGCACACTGCAGGTCAACCCCAGAAGAATTCATTGGCATGAGCAGTGTAATGGTAATCACAAGAAAGGAGACTGAAACAAAGAGAACAAAAAATCCTATTATGTGAATAAGAGGTCAGAGAAAATGTACTAAGCACAAAAATCAAAGAAAATTTAGAATTCAGCAACTAAATGCCTGCTCCTCCCAGGAAAGGAGTTTGCTATCATATCCATATATCTACAACCATATGCAGGTTTTATGACTGTAGCAGTTTTTAGTATAAAGACATAAGGCAGTTCCAGCCCACTGTAAATCCATTACAGTCATGCGTTGTCTCAGCACTTGACTGAACCATGCCCCTCACATGTACCCAGGCCTTTGAATATTGCTTAGAGTCTTCAGTAAGTTGGAATGGAGAGAAATAACTTCCGAACATGCATGCTCACATGATGACAGCTCTTTTCCACAGCTGGTCCTGACAAGATCCACACATAACTACTCAGTAGCTATTACATTTATAAGGAAGAAGCAAAAGATTCCTTGTCCAAGGAGTATGTGATGTGAAAATGCTTAAAACATGCATTGCAGCACCTCAGTCTTGATAGATAAAGCTCCTTCATGCTCCCAGTATGGACTTTTCCTGACATCCAGCCAAATATTTGCTTTCCAAATGTACCTTATAGCCTGGTCCACAGAGGGTTTCACTAGGCTGATAGTAGGAGACATGGAAGTGTATGAAATCAGCAACAAACACGCTTCGTGGCAGCACCAAATGGGCACAACCACTATTTAAAAACAGCAGTCATTCCACAAGGCATTTGTCATTACAGCTTGGCAAGATGCAAAGCTTAAATGGGGGGAAAGGTTTTCTTGTTTTGGAAGATCATTCTAAACATACGCTTTGATTTAAGGACTCAAATGTTTCTTTTTTTTACTGTTTAAGAGTTGTTTCTAATCAAATATTTCTGCAAAGCAGTTATATCTTCAGACTGCCTGCTCCATTGATAAATTTGTCTGTCTCTCTACTTATGCTGTGACTCAATGTCACACTAGAAATGAGGACTGTGATGGTTAGATATGAAAAAAAAACAAACCAAAAAGTAAGAGAGAGGTGTCGAAGTGTTCATTGTTCTGCATAAACACAGCAAATGGATAACCAACTGCTCAGCCATACATTCAGATGGCTGCCATATACTGTAAACATTAGTACAGATCAGCTTTGGCACACAGCAGTGCAAAACCAGGGACAGAGCCAGGCTTCTGTTGTCAGAGCATGTGCCTTTTCTCACTGCAGAAGTTTCAACTATGCATGATGATGTTCCTACTAAGGAAGTCAAAACATTAGGAGTTTTTAAGGAAGACCATTCTTCCTTAATCATTCTTCTTCCAATGGGCAAGAAGAGATTTGTGATCTAGAAGAATAAAAATCAATTTGTCTCTATTAATTGTCCTAAAGATGAATAGGTCTTAATCTCACCACAAATAAAACATAAAATACAAATATAATCAAGTTTTAGTCATTCTTTACAAGTGTAATTCATTTTTGGTTATATGTGACTCCAGAACAGCCATTTTAAGCATAAATTTTAACACAATGGAGTTGTATGTACTGCTACAAAAGATCAGAAGCTTAAACTGGCATTTTATTTTGTCCTAAACTCTAATCAAGGAACTTCAAAGGACCTTAATCCCCATGTGGTTTTAAAGAAATAATATCCAGGCATGAAAATAAGGTTCTTAGAGGAACTATTGAATTTCCAACTCCGTGCTTTGCTTTGTTTAGCTGCATGGGCTGGGAAAAGATGTGCAGCAGGTTGCAAGAAGGAATGGAGAATGGGTAAGGAGGGAAGGTTTTGTGGCCATGTACTGGAAGACAGCAGTGAGCAGAGGAAGGAGAAGCAGGCAGACAGACACTAGAGTGATGGGAGTATTTGGCAACACAGCAAGAAGCTATTGGGGTAGGTGCTAACACCACCCTGACTTCAGTAGCCAGTTTCTGGCTTAGCCTTTGGGAAGGTCACCAGGCTTACTAAGCTTCTTGGGAAGCTTGGATTCCAGTCCTTAGATTATACTGGAAATCAATAAAGTGCTGTAATAGTATGAAGATGCAAAACTGTTTTCCACAACTGCTACATGAACTGGAAATGACAAGCTCTTCAACAGTTTTGCTCTTAGATTCTACTCTGAAATGCATCCTGCAGCATATTGTACAGGGGCTTACTGATTTATTTATTGTGCCTATGTCCAAGTTTCTCACATTTGTACAATGTGATAAATGGAGAGCTCTGGGGTCTGAAATTCTCTGTTTATAAAAAAAGTCTGCAGCAAATACTTCTCACACTGTTCTACCCCAATGCCTTAAAGGGCTACTTTACTTGGTAAAGAAAGTCATCCCTTGTGACAGACAAGTCATACTTCACATCTTCACAGGCCAGATTTTCATACTAAGACTACCAAAGAGGCTGAATCAGTGATCCTAGCAGGAGGGGTATTTATCATCTGGGACCATGCTCATCAACCAAAGTATCATTGGCTTTTAGGAAAATTAGCAATATGAGCTGCAAGCAAACCTGAAGCTTCTGCTGAATGACAATAAGAGCCTCAATTGTCCATTACACTCACCATTTCCCTATTTTAAGGCACTCTTTTCATGACACACAGCTCAAGAGAGTTACAACAACATTAGAACAAATGACATATTTGTATTCAAGAAGAAATTACTGACAACTGGTAATTCTGCATGACTGTTCAAACAGAATAATGGATGTTAAGAGAGGCCTTTAATGTTAATTTACAGTTTATACACTGGAGACTTAAACTACTCAATATCACACAGTGTTGGACTGAATGTGCAAGTCACTCATGATAAATGTGAAGCTATTCCTTCTATCTGACTTAATCTAATAAAACACTGCTTGGAAAATGAAATGTAATATATATTGTCAAAAATGTAGTGTCTATGTATTCAGAATGAAGGCCAAAATGTGAGGCAAGGTTAAAATCTGGAATATTGCTAAACCTTTCAGGTTTCAAAAGTAATAACTGACATTTTATACAGAACTATGGAAAGCATTTTGCTAAGGTTGAAAGCAGTGGAACAAATACTGGCTATACAGCAGAGTCAGTCCAAAAGGACACTGTACTAAAAATATCAGATCACTCTGATAACTTTCACAGAGAAGTCCAATATTTGGTAACCTCACTGAAAACAGGGGCCATTGGAAGTAAACACTTATGTTGCTGTGTTAAAAGCTTAAATTTTGCAATAGTAATGACATTAGGGCTATCTCCAAACTGATGATGAACCCTGTGTATGACTTCAGCCAGTAGTCGCCTGGAAGCCCCAAGAGCAGTTCACATCCTTTTCACCTAGCAACTTATTCAAGTGCCTTGGTGAGCTGAGGATAGTCTTTTCCATAGGTCTCTTCCCTTTTTCCCTCTGTATTTTGCTATCAGTCATCAAGAAATGCGAGCCCTTGTAACACCCTGCTGTGTACATTTGGGTGCAACATAATGCAGCAATATTCAGAACTGTATTTTAGATGCACATGAGCATTACATGTGTGCTTTTGAAATTCTTTGTTTTCATAGAGAATGAGAATTCTTGGGATACAGATATTAACCATAAACTTCAGAGAACCAAGACAACATCCTGAAAGCCACTGTAGAGATTGGAAAGTACTACTTCTGACTCTGCATACGCTGTGATTCTGTACTTCTAAAGACAAAACTGTTTTCCCCCTGCTTCCTTCTAGCAAAGTGTAAAATAGCCTTTTTTTGACATCTTAAAGCAAACCAGTTCTGAGCATTTTAAATAACTTAATAAAAGGAAGCTCATCTCCAGCAATATAATCCCAACAGACATGAGTTCTGCTTAGTGAACTGTAAAGGACTCGTCAAAATTTTATTTTAGAAACTGTCTCTCAGAACTTGAAAATTCTCCAGTTGACCCAAATTTTCTAAGCAAATATTAGTTTATCCCACAGCTTTGGTCCCAACACCTATCAGTTGTTTTCACATCATGAAATCCCATCCTTCCTTGGGCTCAGCAATTAGCTTTTGTGGTAGATATTACTGTTCAGGAGAGTTAGACAAAACAGCTGAACATGTTTCCTTGAATACCAGTTTATTGGTGTTTTGTGGTTTTTGCTCTTGGTAACCTATACATCTTTTACATCATGATCACATAGTAGAGTGCAAATTTCTGAACAGTACAAAAGAAAACTTTGCCAATATATTAATTGTCTCTCTCTTTATTCATGCCTTTCAACTGATTAAAAGCATAAGGCATCCTAGTGCAATGACGGGCATCAGCCAGGTGAATATCCCCTTCAACAGCCTTGTGGTGCAAGTCACACTTCCAGTCTTAAAACTGCCTAGTGAACATCCTGGCATGTATTTATAAACACAGACAAATTCTTAAAAACCAAAACAATGTCAGTCAGCTCCCTGGTGCCAATCTATGGCCCAGGTTTGCCTTTCCTCTGTTAAAAAGGAACTTTCCTGCAGTTACCCCTGTTCCTCACAGCTCCTTGGCACCACCAGCATGGGCCCACTGCAGCTGCAGTGCTAGAAAAGCCACCAGCCAAGACTGTCTCATAGTTCCATGGAATTCCACAGGAAAAACCCACAGCCTTCATGTTTCCAATTAGGAAACTGGAATTCCAATCCTTCCAGCTTTCGCACTGTAAACAACCACTCTGGTTTCGTCCCACACCTGCCCACCCTGGCTCTGGGCAGGCTTCCCTCCACAGACACCAGGGGAGGCAGCAAGGGTTCCACCAGCTCTTTTGCTCAATGTGCAACAGGAATGATTCTGCTTACAAATAAACCTCTTTTTTTCCCACCAGTGGCAGAGCTGAAGCTGTATTTCCCCCAACTAATTCAGTGTTACTGGTCAGTGTTATTACCCCACTGAAATCATATCTGAGGTATGGAAGAACAAATATTGCTTCAGGCCTCAGAGAATCCCAAATCTGAGCATGTCAAATTAACATCATCCTTCTGAGGATCCAGCAGAGCTTGAAATCCTGGTGCAGGAAGCAGTAAAGAATATCCAGGAGTGTTTTCCAGCTACTGTTCTACATCACTGTTTACCACAAAGCTGTCTGCTTCTGGTGTGCTACAGCAAAAGCAGATGGACATAAAGAAAATACAGGTACTTTATTCAATAAGGACTTGAGACTAGATGGAGCCTTACACCAAGCAATCTAAACACTCAAAGAAATAATCTTATGCCATGATATTAGACATTAGGCAAGCCTAGGACAAGTTATATATAAGTGAATTGAAACAGGATAATATCCCATAAGCATAATGAGATTTCTTATTCCAGAGGTAAAGTAACTTTAGAATGCATGCCTGACTGGAAATGAAAATATAAAAGGGAAAACGACACTAATAAATGAATGATGAAGGAAGGGAAGGGGGAAAGAATCAATGCCAAGGATATTCAAATTGAAAAAGATCAGAAAGATATTCACAGCAACTGCAGGCTAAAACACAAATTAAGCAGTGTGAGAAACTAAGGATTATCTCAAAGAACACTCCTGAAAAGTTTACTGAGCCATAGACAGCACTGACACTGCTATATTGCAAACCTTAGGCATTCCACAGACTTAAAGGCAGGAACAGCTACCAGCTGAAGATTGACCAAATTTAAAGAAAATTAAGAAAAAGGGCCAAAGCTGAAAGGCTAATCCTCCAACAGCACTGTTGGAAAGCAATAAAAGCAACACAAGCCTGATATTTGCAGAAGGGTGGAAAAATGACTGAAGATATGATTTCTTCAGTCCTCTTATTTCATCTCTCCCTCCTTCACCAGCTATTCATTTTCTTTACCCAGCTGTCCCTTACACTTTCTCTGGTTTACCTTTAAGATGAAAACTTTACTCTTCCCATCCCTTGGGCTTACAAAATTATGAAGTCCTATTCTCCCTCTGCATGATATCCACACCCAGCACAATTTTAAATAGTTCTTCAAAAAGAAACTAATATAATGTAAGATTGCATGAACTACATAACTTCTACTCCAAGTGGTGAACATGTTCAAAATCAGGGGGTCAAAGACATTGCAATATCCTTTAGGCTCGTCTCTGTCACTACAGATGCTAAGAGCAAGAGCTCATGTATTTTTAACTACAGGAGCCAAGAGGAGGAAAAATCCTTAAGAAAAAGCTGCAGAACCATTCTCAGTGAGGCTGACATGAGGTTTTCAGTGCCAGGCAGCAACATCACAAGAGCACTTTGCACGGTTTTATCTCACAGTGAGGACGGGCCTTCAAAAGCTTGGGCACCCAGGATCGCAGCCGCCCCGGGGAGGGGCCGGCACACAGGGCAGGAGCACTAACACACACCCTAAATCCAAACCCTCTCTTTTCACCCTTTGCACGCATTCCCACAGCCTGGGGCAGCTCCGGGAGGGAAAGCTCCCTCACCCATGGGAGAGCTCACGTTTAACTGCAGCAAAGCAAGCAGAGGTTTCCAGCTGGCAGAGCAGGGAACGTGGTGCTGCTCTCTTGCTCTTTCATGGTCCAGGCACGTTTTCCTGCTGGTACTCAGAGAGTACTGCTGCCACTGCTGATTAGAGAAGTGACTGGAGCACCTTTTCTGATGAAAGCTAATGTGAAGTGGACACTTGAGACAAGTACTCCAGTTTCTGCTGAATGAACCATCAGGCCTATTAAAAAAAAAAAGAAAAAAACAAAAAACACGCACAAAAAAATAAATCACACCCCAAAAAAAAAAAAAAAACCCCACTGTTTTATTTCTTAACTGTTTTGTTTACTGCAAGAATCTGTCTGCAACCACCAAGCCCCTGATATCTGCAGGCCTAAACACCAGTAACAGAGATCTGTTAGGAACCCTCAAACTCCCTATATTTGGCTCAGAACAAGTATCCTCCCCCTGTGCATATGCCATCCTCTAACAGGGTTTCACACTGACCTGGTTCACAGGAAAATTGCAATGGTCTATCCCAAAACCAAATTATCAAGCATTGGAAAAGTAAAAAGTTTTCGGTAAAAAGGCAGGTACATGGATGCAGATTCCTAGTGCAGTTCAGGTGCTCTGGGACAGTAACTGTAAACCACAGTTGTCAAAAATTAACTTTCACCTAAAAAAACCCACAGACACCTAAGGAGCACTATTGGCCCATGTTTGTAACCAAAGGCAGGTATTCCAGCTGAACTTCACAGGGAATAGAACTCTTATGACTATTTTACAGAAATCTCTGTCTTCCGTACATACAGCCATAAAAGTAATTTATGATGTTCCTTTCTGCTCATGCAATACCCTCAGTGAACATATAGAGACACACTTAGTGTGTGCTATAAATATACAGTCAAAAACAAAGTTTGAATGCATTTGCATGAAGTAATAATAATAATAATAATAAACATTTAAGCTTTATCTCCCAACTTAATCAGGTCTGAGGAAATCTGGTTTATTCCATAGACAGTGGAAACTATTTGGAGACTGGTTAATGAGGTTTATTAAAGAAAAGCAAAGATACATTTGTACCCTTAAAAATAGCCAGAGCTCATAATTTACTTAATGTGGCTCCTCAAAAGATTTAGAAATGGTTGTATCATGAGTATTATCTGAACCACCACAGACTTTCACTAGGTGCCTTTGTTACAAAAAAAAAAAAAAAAAAAAAAAAAAAATCAGCACAGTATGTAATGGAAGTAAGGGAAGCCACTGCAGAAAAACATTCTTTAGGACTTCCCAGATTATTTCTAGACCTGCCAGTGTCTTCTGATTACTTAGAAAGTTATTTCAGTATCCCTGAATCTGCCTGACTAACCACTGTGCTGAGTGGCCTGAGCCAGCAAACAGCCCATGAAATCACACTTGTCCAGCCTTGAGGACTGGGGCAGGGAAGATACAGATGCTGTTTACAGAGCACAGCCTCCCCTTTGCCACTTCCCCCTTCATTTTTTACAGAAACCTGATCGAGTAAAGGTTGGAGCAGCATATAATAACCCCCCATCCATCTTCACTACTAAATTCATTTTTTACAAGTGCAAGGCTGTCCAAAGATTTGCTTCATGTTAAACTGAGACACAAGTTTTGAAAGAGAGTCGAAACTTAAGCTCCCAAAATTCATGAGCTTCTTATTAAGTAATCTAATTTTTAGAAGTGATGAATACTGAAGAACTCACACTGAAACCTTTTACAACCCTAAAGTCACACTCAAATTAGCCCATAGAAGTGCCACTGCTCCCAGAAGAGACTCAAAGACAAAAATACAGCATAAAACACACCTAATTTTGATTGGCACAATAAGTTCCAAGAATGAAACTGATATCACAGAGTGACTCAGCTTCTATGTAAGGAATAATTTAGCAACTGAAACAGGACTTACCCCCTTCAGGCTATTGGTGCTAGATTTGGTTTGGGTTTGGGTTTATTTCCCTTTTCTATTTTGAAGGCTTCCTGGGATGGACCAGGCTAAGCATGAGGAGTGATGACCTCATGTTTTGTTCAGCCTTGCAGCCAAGGTGATGTGGAACAGTCTGCAGGAATGCTCAGTAGAGCCACGATTTGTGTGCAAGCCCACTGTGCTGCAGGTTATTTTCCCTCAGCTGCTCAGCATATGCCTTCTGTATGATTTGGCCTCGTGCTCATGCCAGCCTTAGTTCATGAGGATTTTTTCTGAAACTTCTGTACAAAAAGGTATCACTTCAGGACACAATAGTGCAAGGCTAGAGATGTGGTTGTTAGCATTAACCAGTGCCTGAAGTTCCTGGGTTCTTCGTGGTTTTAACATCCAGGATTTACACATGTAGAGAGCCCTGGTTGGAACTCAGTTTATTTAGAAGAGCGTTCACCATCTGTTCTTCCAAATTCTGAAAACATGAAGAGAATACACTTCTCAAGCAGCTACAAACACAGATGAGCTCTGCAGTTTCTACTGGAATATACTGCATACAGGGAAAATCATTCATAACATCTGAGGTTTCTCCTTCAGACATAAATTGAGGATTGAAACTCTAATACTTCCACTTTTTGCCACAGCAAAAGAATTCTCTGGTTTACATGAATTCACCATCATACATCTTCACACTATTAAGCAGAGATCCAAACTCTTTGAAACTAGGATTACTTAAAAATATTTCTAATTAAACTGGTCAATACTTCACTAATGCATCACCTGTCATCACACAGTTCTAACAAAGATTTTTTTATTACCTAGAAATTAAAATCTCTGAATAATTAGCAAGCTAAGTTACAGGTACAACATTATTTAAACAGCTTCAAACCACAGTCCAGTGAAGAAAATCCATTAATATCTACTTTCCTTAAAGTACACCTTCCAGCCCTTATTTCTGACTTTTCCACCTACTTGACAAATCATGCCTCAGCAAACTCTGCCCCAGTTTTCCAGACATTGCAAGTATCAGTTCCCTAACTGCTGGGGATAAGACACTGGAGCTTCCCTAAGCAGACTTCTGTGGAGGGCCCTCCAAAGGATGACCTGCTCCATAAGCTCCCAAGAAAGCAGGAGCCTGCCCACACCTGCATGGATAGCAGCCATTCCAGGCAGACAAGAAATACACCCTTCCCACTCTCCTCCTGCAAGGACTCGTATTTCCACACTTTACTCCCAGGTAAACTGGTTTGACAAGAAGCCACCACCCCTGAAGGCTGGAGAAACAAATCCTTCATTCCCAGCACCTATCCTCGGTGTCTGCTGTCACAGTGTTATGCTGATGCTTCCCTGAAGATGGCAAACTGTCCTCCCTCACAGGCCTGCTCTCCTGCCTGGCATCTTTAGAAGGGCCAGATCTGCCTCAAGACCCGTGAAAAATGCAGTGTGTGTATGAAGGGGAGGATCAGCAAGCAACACCCTTTTGAAGGTAGCCATAAACCCTCCTGCCCTCAGAATCAATTATGTCCTTTTCTGTCCCCTTCCATAGATAAAATATTATTTCTTGTCTCAACAATGCAGAAAACTGCCAAAGTCAGTGCAAGAGTTGACAGGACAAAGTCACAGAACCCTGGTCTTGGCATTCATTGATGGTTTATTTTCTGTACCTTATTTTATTTTCTCTTGGACCATCATACTTTTGCTGTTACACTGCAGTGCTGTCTATAGGTTATGGAACTCAGAGTGACTCAGGCATAGTTAAATTATCTCTTGTTTTTGCAGGGCACTTTCTGTAGAACTGGCCAAAAATACCACTCAGATGTTTTGCAGCAAAAAAGCACCTTTGCATCAAAATCAAAGACTGTACAATACTGTGCTGATTTGATTAAAGGCTTCATGAAACAGAAGTCTTACATTAATCATTTTGATTGTTTTGGTTAAATTTTTGCCCATTTATTATTAATTTTATGCATTAAACATTAATAAAGAGTGATGTTATGTGCCCATATACTATACCCAAATTCACAAGCAAATATTAAAATAATTCAGTTATGAAACAATAGTGGTTAATGTCTTCATAAGAAATTTCAGGCTTCTACTCTAGTACAGAAGGGGAGGAAATATTTAAATAGAAGAAATTTCTGTCCCCCCACAGGATTAACCATCATAAAAACACCAACATGTCTCTTTGAGCTTTAGCTAACAGTCTTTTTAGGCTGCTTCCAAGCCCAGCTGCTATGGCCCACAGCCCCTCTGGGGATGCAGGGCAGGCACAGGGCCTTCCCAGATAAGAAAGGAGAAGTATCTCTCTGCTCCAGCCAGTGACAGGATAGTAAAGAATGTCATTTATCACATGAACTCCAGCACTCTCAAACCAGCTCATTTCCTCTCTTTCCTGGCTCCCCGTTGGCTTCGCCCAAATAAAGTCCATCCCACAGCAATAATCTTTTTCCATGACAAGCCCTCAAAACCCCCAGAGGTTTAAATGGGAACATGATGACAAAGCCAGGAAACTCACACTCATTAAAGGAAGGACAACTGTCTATTAATATGGTCACGAGCAAAAGCATCTGTCAAATCCTTTTTTTAACATAATCTTAATTTCAGGCTTAACTCCAGTTTATGAATACATTAAAGAGAAATTTCTTGCATAAATTATTCACTATGAATTAAACACCCAGCTGCACATAGCTGACAGATTTCTATTAAAAAATAAAATGATAAATCATTTAAATAAGATGCCCATTTGGCAAACCTTCATTTTATCCTCTTACAGGGGAAAAAAAGAGATATTTTCAAGTGTCACATATCTTTATGTCAAAAGGAAATCCATACAATAGGAATCATACATTTGGAATAACTTGGCACGTTCCCCAGGTTTGCAAAGTTGGTTTGGTGTTTTCTTTAAGAAAAGTTCTGGGGGAAAAAAAGAATGTATCTAATAAGAATGCTCATAAAAAAAGAAAAAAAACTTTTTGGAGAGACAAAGTAAAAGAATTCTTTCCTTTCACAAAATCACTTCTGCATGTATAAAATCAGGACTTCTACGTTTAGAAGAAACACTAATTTTCTTCAAAGTTTCTCTTGGGCAAACTAAAACAATATTTTTCAAACCAAACAGCAAAAAAGTGCCTTTTTTGCTCCACAAAATCTAATTTGTTATTGTTCAAAAGAAAGCAGAGTGCACAAAAGTAACTGAGAAGCATCAGTTTCCCAATGTTTTTTGCCTTGCTTCCCACCCCCCCCCCCCCCATCTTTTTAAAAGATTTAGTGGAATTAGGACATTTTAAAACCTGCAGTATCACTCAGTTGGAGGGAGGCCAGAGGAGGCAAGAGCAACCCTAATGCTCAGAGCAGAGCAGGCCCCAGGCACAGGGCTCCCACTGGGAAAGCCTCCTGTGTGCCACCCAGCACACCCAGGCAGCTCTCACGTGCCTCCCACCTGTATGCCCAGTGCTGATGACACAGATGCTGCTGGCAACCTTCACAGCAGCCCTGTGACACCTAAGTTCTAATCATCCTGTGTCTCAGATGTAAGCAGAGGGGGTATGGTTCACCTTAAGAGAGGAGAAGGTTATGGGGAGCCAGTGTGACCTTAATTGCAGATCTGCCTGTTGAATCTTAATCTGTGCATTAGCCCAGCTTCAGGTTTATGATTATGTGTAAAACACTTAATCCTGAGAAGTCAGTTCCAGCAGGCAGTATTCTTGTGTTAATAAAGGGGCCCTGCCATGCACAGTGGCTATTGCCCTGTAAATGTTTCCCTTTCTTTAGTGCTGCTTTTTCCTGTCTTGCATCAGTGGCTCAAATTCAAATACCTAAAGCAGGTTTTACAGCAATCTGAAGAGTGGAACACTGCATATGTCTGAACAGTGCAGCCAATTTCTCTAATGCGCTGCTGATTGGTTTTTCTGAGAGAATATATCCTTCTGACTAGGAACCTGGTTTGCATTTCTATATATTACAGGGGTTTTTTTTGAAGGAAGGGCACCTGACTGACTTCAAAAATTTCAAAACTCAGAAGGCAAATATCAAATAATTTCACTAATCTTTGAACTTAAAGGGGACAACATCAAAAACATCCTGTCTGCCTTCCACCCTAAAGCACTACCTCCCTTTGCATCTGGGGATCAGATGCATAAATGGAGCCTCCTCTTCACCATATTTTGGGGAATGTAGCTTAGAAAGTTTACCAGGACAGGCATGCCAGCCACATGTCACTGTGCATGGGTCTGGCCTCCTCTGCCAGTGCTGCCAAGCAACCCAGCCACAGGGAAGGCAGTGCCTGCCCTCAGCTGAACCCAGACATGCTGTGGTACAGGGAGGCGAAGCTGTGAGAGCCTTTGCAATCATCTTTTCTGCTGAAGCAGAAGATGAACTCAAGGTCAGTACTCCAAGGAGTAGGACAAGGGACTTAGGCACTGCTGTTACATAGCTGGGATGTTAGCAGGAGCAGTTAAAGGAGAACATTTCTGAGAGTGGGTTTATTCACTGATGTTTTCTTGCTGGCTGAACCATTATTACAGAGTACATGCCATATAATGCATTCCTGCTCTGTCTCCTGCCCTTCAGAGGGGGAAGTGGTGGTTTTGGTTTTGTGGGGCTATTTTAATTTCTTCCTATCCCCATCCCACTCAAAATATTAATGAGGAAATTGACAACTTGAATTCACATAGTCTTACTCAACAAAGCAACAAATTGTGTTTGTTGGAAGCAATTATGTGTAAATCAGCAACTGTTAGATAACTGAGGGGTCTCATTTACTCCAACAAGAATCTGTTGCTTTGCCCCTGTTGTATGACAAGCTGCAGATGGTCTGGGGAATGTGTGTTCAGATGGATAGAATTATGGTGGGTTTACATTCGGAGCAGCAGAGAGCTGAGGCTGAACACTACAAATAAAAACTGACCCATCTGGTGGGAGCAGATTGCATCAGAGGCTGCCTCTTATTTCTCTTGCAAAAACTCTACACGCAAGACAACAGTCACACTTTGAGAGGAACAAGCGTTGTGCTACCAGTTCTGGGAGTGGACAGACCCTACCCAGAAACCAAGCCCTAAAAGATCTCTACCTCAAGTTTGAAAAGGTTGGGAATTACAGGTGCAGTCTCCTACTGCAACTCTGGTTTTGACTCTTTCCTTCATCTCTGTCACCTTGTTTCTGCCACAAGCCCATGTACGTGGTCACCAGTGCAAGTCTCCTGATCTCCGCTAGGTACTTCAGCTTTTCAGTGCCCAAGGGGAACATAAAATATATTTAATACATACTTACATATATAGACTAGATTGAAAATAAATTATTTCACAACCAACTTTTCAGGCTGTTTCCTAGATTTGAAGCCACGGATGCCTACACGTGCCCACAGCTTGGAAGGCACTGCATCGCTCCTGCTGGGGAGCACGGCAGTGACCCAAATCTCTGCCACACACGCCAGCACTCAGCACAAACAAAATCATAACCCTGGTCTCACTGAACGTGCTGGTCTCAGACTATCATGCCATCACCAGCTACCACCAGGACCAGGGGATCAGCGTTTCAGCTCTTCACTTTTAAAAGAGGCAGTTGCTGGCATGGTCTGTTTCTTCCTCAGGATGTGCCAATGGCACACAGGCTCCATTGAAAGACAATATTTCATGATATAAAGCCTAAATTTTTCTTCCCTTAATTTCAATCTGTTGCTCCCAGCATGTTGCTCATCATTATGGAAATGAAGCCTCCTTCTTCTTGGCATTTACACCCTTCAGAAACTTGAAGATTTTAATGTTCTCACAGAAAATGAGTTTACTTTTTCTGCTTTTTTAAATGGCCCAAGCCAAGTTCACTTCGGCTGGGAAAGAGACTGGAGCATGAGCCAAGGAAAGCCTTTCTCTTCACTTCCACTTTATAAAGCAAAAATCTAAGCACAGAAGTGGTACTTTCAGCCCTTACACCTTTACAGGTTGGTATAAAGCAATGGACAAAAATTTCATTTAGAACAATCTAATTTTTCTTGCTGAAGCAGCTGACTCCACATGAATACATCTCTTACATGTTCTCAGAAAGATGGACAGGCACCTTCTCTGTCAGAAGTTACCAAGAGCTCATTATTAGTGTTGAGCTAAATGACAGGTGGCAGTGTCCCCTGGCCTCCCAGTGCTATAGGACTGAGTCAGGAAAAACATTACCACTCACTGAATCAACAGAACCATTTTACAGTCATTTTTTGGAAGGCTGTTTGTCCAGGGAAGTCTAGCAGTGCTTCACTTTAGCTGTCGACAAAGAAGCTAGAGTTGAAAGCACTATGAACCATAAATAAAACAGAGAATAGCACTACCATATAAGCTTTGCAACTGCTTCCTTTTCCTGCCCCAGCAGAGATGTGCATAACCTGACTGAATATATTCATTTGTTCAGCAAGGCTGCTGGCTGTTTCCACCGCCCCAGACAAAGGGCTGATTATTTCCTCTCATGTTAATGACTACTCCTATAGGCAGGTAGGCTGCCATCTCTCTCTCTCTCATCACTACCTTTCCCTTTCACAAAAAGAAAGATCCCTCCCTGGCACTGAGGGGAACACAGAGCTCTTTGCACTGTCTGCAGTACTTGCCTGGCAAAAAAAGGCCAGGGCTTTTACTGCCCTGAATACCCCCTCCTGAGACCCACTATATTGTCAATTCTTTTCAGCAGCTTCAATAGCATCCCCTTTGTGAAGGCCTAAAAGACAAATCCATCCTTGGTGTAACACTACTGCCCTCGGTAGAGTGTAGTAGAGTTGAATTTGGACCAAACTTCACTTTGATTTGCTTTAAAAGCTTCTTTACCCATGTGTATAATTATTACAGGCAGATTCCTTTTTCCCAATACCAAACCTCATCTCTCTACCTGCTATTTCATCTTAACACAGCCATCTGAGTTATAGACAGGCCTACACAAAGCAGATCAATAGATGCTCTCCCATCCCTGCCAGCAATAATTCTTTACTAGATATGTCTTTGCCACTTGCCTTTTTAATGTTTTTGTGTAGGAGGTAAGGGGGCTGGCAAGTATTTTTGTTAGTTTGGTGTCTTTGTTTATGATAGATGGAAAGCTTGCCAACAACACACCAAATGCTTTCTAATTAAAGTCAGTTCAGTGGCTGTGATTAGATGAATTGTGACTGACTTCTAAACCCTTCACTTCTCAGCCATAAATCCCTCCTGCTCCTGAATCACCTGCAGTGATGACTAATGCCAGGTTCCCCTAGTTACACTGGAGAAGGGGGAGGTGCTTGGGGATTAGACAAAGTCTGCTGCCTCCAGCTTATTTTCAGGCTTTAAGGCCCATGAAAAAAATTAAATATGATGAAAGAAGCCATATTAACTATATTGCTCCTGTCCTTTTCATTCCTGGCTGTGTTAAGTGCTGTACACAGCTCATTTTATTTTCAGTTGATATTAACTGCCATTTCCTGACATGCTATCCTCCATTCATTTCCTGATTCATTTGTATTATCATTCCCACATGCAGACTTCCACTCCAATAGCCAGCATCCCTGTTAAAAAAAAAAACACCACAACAACTACTTAGGGGTCCATTCTCCTCTCTTTCACCATAACCATGTCAGCACATCTGTGGATTTTTACTCCTGACTTACATCAGCAAAAAAAAAACATGAAAAGGTTCCCTCCTGTCCAGTGCTGGGCATCCCCAGCTCTAAGGCATAAAAGTCAATAGCTCTCAAAAACAGATTCTTGTTAGAGATAAAATTAGGTAGACATGACAAACAGCTTAAGCCTTCCCCACACTTCAAGTGCAGTTTGCAAGATGAAGTAACTGCAATACTAACAAGCTTATCTTTTATCATAAACACAAATCCCAGTTCCATTATGAAGTAAAGGAATAATCATGCATCTTCATTTTACTTCCAGGTCTAGGGGAATTGCCACCTCATCCCCACATTTCCTCTGTAAATGGCTCCATGGCACAGGTAACTCATGCTCAACTACTTTTCCTGAAACTGGGTGGCTTGAAAGTGCAAGGCTACAAAAATAAAGAAACTTCTCATGGAATTTACACAGCATGTTTTTTATAGCAGTTTTCTCAGGGAATTCCCATTCCTATTATCCACCTCTCTGCTCTACTACCAGCACCTACAAAGGTAAAGCAATTGCACTCTTTAAGCAAGACAGAGATAACAGCAAATTGTTTGCCTATGAAATATGTCAACAGTTCTCAGCCTCAGCCAGAGAAATTCTCAGAAGCTAAGAAATCATTAAGCACTGGATATAATTAACTCTTTGCACATTCAAATAGGGCTTGTTAGCAGAAAATGTTCCTTAAGAAAGCACAAGGAGCAATCTCTTACCTAGTGAGGTTGCACAGAAAGAGTTGGGCTACTGACAGCCTTAAGAGTCTGACCATCACAAATAACAAAAGGCTTATTAGATTTCTCTCTGTTTTAATTAGCTTTATCTATTTTCATTGTGAAAATAGGGTTAAGGACAATTTATTCCTTACAGTATTCTTTAAAGTTAAGCTGGTCTTAGATGCCAGAGCGCAGAGGTAGGTTTGTCTTTTTGCATCTGCTCTGTGACAGATTATTCTAATCACAAACTCCTCTTCATAAAGAAAAAGGAAAGACAGCTCTGCAGTCTATATTTCATTTTTGTCCCCAGTACCAAGAGTATTGTTTCCTATAGAAACCTATAGCCAATGTGATATATTCTGGACATAAACCATCATGAACACTAGCTAATATCTGTCACAATGTATTTCATCCTGGAGTGCTGGGGATCCCAGGTGTGCACAGCAGCAGTTCTGGGGTGTGCGTGCCACTGACAGCACAGCTGCCATGCTGTGTCATTCAGGTGCCCAGTGCAGGTGGGAGGGAGTGGGGCCATTTCTGCCCAGCTCAGCCCCAGCAGTGTAGAGGGCAGTGCCGGAGGGGAGGCCAGCCCGGCAGCACACCTGCCCCAGCTGTGCTGCTGGGGAATTTTGTCATGGCAAGAGTGTCAAACACAGCTGCTGGCTTAGGGCTGCTGCTGCTGTACTTCCAGCCCAAAAGCCAAACCACTGCCCATCCACACTGCATAAAAATCCCCACCAGTTTTGGCAACTGTCAAACTACAGCAGGACCTCTCTTTCCCCTATGGAGAAAGAGATGCTGCATTGTGAGGAGGATAGTGTCAAATCAATATCTAATATCACTATAGAGCATCTTTGCCTGTGAGAACCCTGCATAGATAGTTTGTTGGGTGTAAGTTTGTGGTGTGCTCTGGTTTTTTAAAAATTCAAAATTCAAAATTGTATCTTCAGACAACAGTCTAATCACACTTTTTTCAATTTAAAAGCTGCAATGTTAAACAAGAGCCTTATAAAGGATTAAAAATCAATAATAAAGAATAACCATGCACATACCCCAAAAGTTGAATTATACTTTTTGATAACAGCATGAAATATGGATTTGCTGCTCTCTTAGTGAAGGGAAAGTGAGGGAGGTTGTGGATAAGAGCAGAACAATCCTATTCTGTCTTCAACATCTGCTGGAGAAAACTATTGGATCCAGCTGAGCATTTGATCAAGCTGGAATCTGTAGACAGACTGACAATCTGATTATTCATCTTCCTCGAAAATGCAGCAAGTAATCATTTGGGGGAGGGGAGAAGAAGAGGAGGAAAAAGTAAAACAAACACTGTAACCATTTTAGTTCCTCGCCCATGGTTTTCATCCCTTTAACTGCAAATTGTACCAAATGCCAAATCAATTGTTCCATGACCTTGCACTAAGTGAAAGGGCAAAACAAGAATCTCTTAAAATGATAAAGGTAGGCTATCACAGCTTGCGAAAATAGTAATCAATAAACCACTTCCCATTTAACAACCCTCCCTCTCACCAGATCGGGATTGAATGCACTCTGCCTACACTGTTCATTTGGAAAAAGAAAAAAACAAAACTGCCACACCACACAGACACCACATTTGGGCCACATAAACACATATAGGACACCAAATAATCCTTTTGCAATTCCAAATCATACTATTAACAATACGTACCTTATTAAGCCACAGAAGTTACAGACTAAGAACTAATGATCACCTTTATTCTCACAGCAGGAGCAACATAATCCATTCTAATTCTGTGCCCCTTTCCCTTAAGTATCCCAAGTCTTATTGGGTTTTAATCTTCATCTTCACTGAAAGGTCAGGAAAGACTGTTCTCAGTTCTGCCTTCATGTGGTTTTTTTCTGTCTATAACTAAGAACTAAAACTCCATGAGCTTCATTTATTTGATTCTTGCCATTTCACAGTTATTCTTCACTTCCCACCTATGTCCTCTTTTTTTAAGCCATAGCATATTGCTGGGACTCTCCTAACAGCTTCCTTACAGTGGTACATAAATACACTTAAATTGCACATGAATTATTTTTAAGGATGTCTGGGCATTTCTGGCGTTTACATTACTTGATATAACAAGAGTCAGCCCCTGACTGGGGTCTCTGGGCCTTCCCACACACAAATGATGGGCACATATCCACGACATTAGACTGGCAATTGTTAGTGTCCCTGTTTCACAAAGGAGAGAAACTTACGGCACAGAGGAACACGCTCATTTGTAGTAAAGCAGCTCCCAGAAGTGTACTATTCGGTCCCAAGACATTTTCAACCTCCAAATCCCTCTTGCCCACTATGTTTCAATATTCCAGTTTCCCCCTTCCCCCCCACATGCTCCATTCCTCCCCTTTCAATTTAGAGTCCTTCATAGTGGACATTAACATCCTTCCCGACTTTTCTCCCCTTTTTTGTTTGTGGACACATTTCCCATTACACACATCCAGAGTGCCTGTGACAGCCTCACTTGCAGCACTGACTCTGCTGCACTGTCTGCAGTACCCCCAGGGCAGATCGTCTGCCTATTGCCCACACAGCTCCTCTCTGCAGCCAGGTGGGCACCCAACACTGCCACAGTCCTGCCCTTCCCATGGGTCTCTGATCAAGCCTGAAGCCTCTCCCAGGCTGCTCCATTTTGCTTCCTTAGCTGCTGACCTCCAGCTGCCCTGGTGCTTCAGGCAGGTCTCTCACAGTGCCTTCATCATGGCAGTGTTACATGCTGAAGTTGTTCAGCCAGACTGTTATTTGAATCAGCTCAGAATTTCTAAAATAACATTTTCTGTTACAGCTGTAGGCTTGGCCTTATGCACCACTGCACCCGATGCTTTGCTCCTCTTCCCCGAGCAGCTGCCATTCCCTCTGGAGTACTGGCATGCTGCTTTCCTCAAAAAAACATCAAATCCCTTGCTGCACTCAGTAAGTGCCTCCCATCATCAGGAATGGGAAGCGGGACTTAATTCCCAACCAGTTTCCCTCAGTTACTGCTCTCCTGGAGCAAACCACAGCAGTTCATATTCCCTGGGTGTTGGCCAGCAAGGCAAAAAGCCCGAAGAGGCACACAGAGCAGCACTAACAATTCCCTGTCTGATGCATTATCCTTGTTTTAATCCAGTATCCTATTTATTGCCCAGAATATTAAACTCACATCCTGCTTCTCTGCAGTTAAGAGAAATTTAGACTCTGAAGGTGGATCATTTTTTGGGAGTTGGCCAAGCCAGGAGTGCCAGGCCACTTGTTCTCCTGCTCTAATTTGTTGACACGTATGTACACACTCGGAGAAGAACAGGCTTTGCAACAGCAGTTTGCAGCTTACAACTTACAGTTGCAGAAGTGCTCTGAATAACAGCTCTGTTTGCAGCATCAGCCAGAGCTTCTCCACCTCTAATGCTTCCAAACACCACACGCAGCCTCAGGAAGCCCCACAGATCTCATCAGCAAGGTCTGTTTTGTCCAAGGCTTGGGCTTGTCTTGTAACATGAAATAACAGAATACAATGTCTGTGCAATGTCCCCTCACAAACACTGAGCACGTGGAGAGCACCATTTGCATCCCATCAAATAGCAAGTCATGATAGAGCATTCTCTCTCCCTCCATTTCCAAACTCAAATAGGAGTTCCAAGGGAACAAAAAAGTTCACAGCCCCATGCCAAATTCAGCACACATGTTTTTAAAAAGCGTAGATGAGGAATTCTTAAAGATGTTTAAATACCTATTTTTTTACATTTTCAGATGAGGGTCTCTTGAAAAATACCAAGGTATGTTCAAAATGAGTGTGCAACTAGATTGCAATGATATTTCTTGGAATTTTGTCAGAGGACGGGGGTTATGGTGGTGAAATAAGCCAAAACTCTACTTTGCTTCTAGGGGGGAAAAAAATTAATCAGTTGACACCAAAATAAGTATTTACTTTTTTCCCCGTTTTGTTGAAAAGTACATACACAAAGTTTCAGTATAAAAACTGAATTGAAAGGCAAACCCAAAACTGTGTAAACAAACTCCAACTTTTGAGCAGCTCTTTCTAGCATCAGTCTATAAGCTACTCTGCTCCTTTTGAATCCTACAAACTCCTCAACAACCATAGAATTCCTAGGCAAGCAAATATATTTTTGCAAAACCTGAGCCCAAAAGAGCAGCAGATTAAAACTCTTCATGCTCAAATCATCCCATAAATGTACAGATGCATCTGAAAAAATTAGATTCACAGCTGAAACAGTGGGACAAAGTTGCATAGGACAGCTTGGGAGGCTACATAAAAATCTCACCACTTCCTGTGGACAAGCATTACCTCTCCCATCTCTATTCCATATAACCCTGTTTGAAAAAGGTGTGATTGTTCCTCTGTCTTCAAATGTATACAGCAGTCAACTGTATTTCTGCCAGACTGTTTGATGAGGCCACCAGAGCATTTAAAAATGCAGTTTTATTCTCAAGAAAATATTGTATATTTGAGTTTGGATAATGCCTCAGCAAACACAAAGGGAAGCACATGTGTTTCCAGAGGAAGCAGCTTTACATCTACACAGCTGGATGCCTATGGCACATCACTTACAACAGTCAGTCATGCTGCTCCTGGAGCTGCTTTTCACATGCACTACAGGGTTAGATATATAGGACTTTTTGTGATTTTTCTCCTGTTTTGACAGTGATTCTGAAGCATTATCTAAGTTTAAAGGGCTGTTTTGCAAGTCAGCCAATTTGAAATCAGATCCAAGATCAACAAAGCCAAGTCCTTGAAGGCACATTTTCCCAGCTGACACACAAATACACCTTCTTTCCTCAGTCACTAATTAGGGCCATGTTTGAACTTTGAGTCTGGCTCTGCCGTATGTTCACTGAAGCTTCAAAAAGGCAGGTAAAGGCACAAAATTATTCTCTCTGAACATTTGGCAAAATTGCTATTCCTCCCTCACCACGGTTGCTGGGAGTGCACTTAGTTCTTTTTGTTACAGATTACCGTATTTTTTGTGGCACTTCCCATATCACTACTTTCACATACTTGAACACTTCACTGAAAAGAAACAGAAATTGCAGTCATACTCTCAAAGAGTTAAAGAAAGCCATAATAAATTAATCCTTTTTAAAAATTTTAGCGTCAGTGACAGTTTGGGCGTACACCATGCTCTCCAATTTTCACATGTTACCTGAGGTGATTGCAGTTCACCAAACATTAACTACTGTGAGCATCACACACACTGCAGTGGTATCACAGGACACACAGAAGGGCAAGCCACAGACAGCTTCCTCAACTCTTTTTGCAGTGCATCAGCATGTACCCATCTTTAAGATGATGCAAGCTGATGTCAAAACTGTACAATACCCTACTAAGCAGTTGTAAAATGTGATTGGTTGGAGGCAAATAAGGCACAACTTTTCTCTGGAAATCAGCGTATTGCCATTGGAAGACTTTGCTCAGCAAGGATAACGCTGCATATAGTCTTTGTGTTTCTCTGTTTCAGGGTGAATAAATATGTACATACATAAATCAAGTTAGATATACAGTTTATCTGCAATGCAGTTGAGAACTCTATCTGCAGTACATAAGAAAACACTCAAACTAGCTTTGGGCTAGACAGCTCTTATTCATATCATTAAGACTGCATATCCCTGGGATCCATCAGGGCCTGCACAAGCCCATTCAGGACCCCAAGTTTGCTTTCAATAGCTCAGACCATGCTCCAAAAGCATGGCTGCTTTCAGAGGGGAGCTTTACCACAGCTGTTGTCCCTGAGTCTTCACAAGGACCACTTCTACTCTGGACTGAAGTAAAGGTATGCTCCTACTAATCCCTGAAAGTCTGCATCTTGCTTTTCCTTAGAGAAGCTGACCCTGGGCACGTTATCACAACTCCCCACATGATGCCGATGCCACAGCTGATCACCTGGACTGAAAAAATAGGAAACAGTTTCATAACTGTGCCTGGAAAATACTGGAAACTTCTACATTCCTGTTCCTTATGAACATATGGTCTAGCAAGATGATGCACATTCCTGCTGAAGTGCTCAAAAACCTCCCATACGTGCTGGTATTAGGGATAAATCTACTGAAGTACCCCCCCCTGAAAGCACACTGCCTCACATGACTGGCTACTCACTGGGGAGAAATTCTTGAACATTATGCATAATTGAAAGACAGGCTCTGAAATTAAAAAGCAAAGAAAACAGGAGAATTTATTTGTGTCTAACTACTTTTTTCTGACACAACTTTAAGCAATTTCTGTCTCTGAATTTATCACAAAATACATTTACAAGCAGACAGAAGAAATAACGTGCAGAACTACTGTGAGATACGTTTTATTCAAGGGGATCAGTGTAACAGACAGAAAATAATTTCTTTGGCTTATTATACAGGAGGGAGACCATCTGCAGGCTGGACAAGGTATTTGGTGTATGGTCAACAGCCTTTTCATCAGATCATAATTCCAGGGTCCTACACTCTGCCTTACTGCCTGAGCCAGGAGCAGCACTCCACAGACCAGAGGTAACCAACTACTGACCAGAGATGACACTGCTCCTGTTCCCCAGGACTAAGATTTCAATTCTAATCACTTAAACATGATCCCTTAAAGTGTTCCAGCTTTACAGAGGATGCACCAATTTACATTCAACCTTCTCAGACATCATATAGCAAGCCTCATATAGAAAAGGTTATGATTTTAAAGAAGGCCATCAAAGCAAGATACACCTTATACAGTTCTTTAGAAGCAAATCTGTCATTTCAATATTAGCTTCTACTGGTTATAGGAGTACCATGCTCTCAGTCACTCTCACTGTTCACCCCCTCTTGTAATTCCATGACTATTTTGACCTAAGTGTTTCCAATAATTCTTCTATCAAAATCAAAAACTTGAAACAGTCAAGCACATTTTGACACTGCCTTTGAGCTGTGCTGAAGAAAGATTTATTTGCAAAAGCAAACTTAAAACTGCTTTCAGGGTAGTATTTTATAGAGTAGCTTCATCATCTTTTGTTGTGTTCAAGCAGCTATTTCAGTAAAATTTTGTTTCATAACTGTCTTACAAAAACTTTCAGTAAATCATGCTAAATTGAAATTATAACTAAGTTAATAGAAGCCTTGAAATAAAGAGAAGATGAGAATTGTGCGTGTGACAACTTTAACTATGCTAAGACTCGGACAGTAACAGAGGTCTTGTCCATCAACCCACTAACTAAAAATACTAGAGAATACAACCAACAACAAAACACTTATAACTCAACATGTTCAGTTTCACCCAATTTGATTAAGTGTTCTTTGGGATGCAGAATTCATTTCCCTATTTAAACAACATATTTCACAAATAATGACATTCCAGAGATCCACAAACACAGCCAAGGACCAGTTATGAGAAGTTCAACAGATGCAGGAGTTTCTACTCAGGTTTACTTCTATACCCATTTCATTATCCTCAGCAACACCAAAAGCTGGAACTTTTAATAAAGGAAGAAAATGAGACTTCTCACTTTTGCTGGCAAACCCAATAGCAACCTTACTGAATTATTCTGGCCTGAGATGGTGGTCAGGCTTCCCATGAATAAAAGGGTGCAGCTTAAAACAGAGCACAATGCCCAGTGATGAAAAGCAGTATGTGAAGAATAAGTTATCAGAAATTAGGGCCAAACATATCTTTAGGTGATTTGAAGACAAGAAGTAATTTTAATTTGAATTAGAATTATTTTAATATCACTGAATACAAAATCATCCTTAGAAGATAAAAGCTTTGTTCAGGGCAGCATTAATGCAGTTTCTCTCTTCCTTCAAGGAAAAAGAAAACCTATATAGTTTTTTATAAATTATGTTGTCTGCTTCAGTTCTTGTGGATTTTCACAGCATAAATTAGTTTTGATTTTTTTGGGCTTGCTGTCATTTCCCCCTTAACCATTTTCTCCTCCCTGGTGCATAATTAAGCATTTCCCTCAGACTATGTTGTAAATTAGATTTTTACTTGAGCCATTCTTAGCTTTAAAAGAGGGACGAATCTGGGATTGTACAAACAGCCTATTTACATTTCCATTTCAGAAAAGACACAGCCTGGAGGAGGCCACTGCATTGCTCATAATGCTTTTCTCAGAGCTCATCTAAAGGGCTCAGAAAGCTGCAGCCTCCACAAAACAATTCACAGGGACACTGTGGTGTGGGTGGAGAAAGGAAGAAAACAAATAAGACGAACTTATGATGATAAACTAACAAATGGTGGGTGTGACAGAGCATGGGCTTGTGAACTACTGGTTTTACAGCAGAACTGTAATAAGTATATCCAATTTTGTAAAAAACAGAGGGGACAAAAAGGCAAATTCTGAGAAACAAAGTCAGTTTTCCATGGCAAATTTGATGTTTGGCAAGCAAACAATCCCAAGACAGCCTCTACAAAAAAAACCAATCAATTCCTCCTGCTGCATCTCTACTGTAAGAAAAACATTTTTGTGGCCTGTTCGTCCCATAGTCCCAAAAGTTAACTGTTAGCAGGTCAAATTATTCTTTCAGGAAGAGGACAAGAAACAAAGCCACTTCCTCTGTTATGCATTACTAATTAGCTCCGACTTGGGGGGTGGGGGTTAGCATAGTTTGGCAATGCAGAAACCGTTCTGACAAAATATTCATTGAGGCAAGCTGTGCAAACGCTGCTGCCAGCCCGCAGACAATGGCTCCATTGTTCTCCAGAGCGTTGATTTGGGAGCAATCTCAGAGGATCCAGCAAGGAATAAAAGGTAACATTTTTGCAAATTCAGTTCACTTTCTCCGCTTTAAGGGTGGCTTTTCTTTTTAGGAAAAGATGTTGAGCTGTGCTTAGTGCCCAGGCTCTGTTATTGCAGGCAATCGCTGCTTTGCCAATTTACTGTATGCTAATTTCAATCTAACGACCTAATTCAATTAGATAAAGCAAAGAAACATGCCCTTGATCGTGTTTAAAAAGACTTGAATGAAGAATGAAGGTGAGAAACATGTGATGGTATTAAGTACTTAGACATGCCTTGTGGAAGCCTCTGCCCCCTCCTTCCCTCCTGCCTTAATCCCAGAGCTTTCAGCAGTGACCATGAGCCCAGGGCTGCTTTGAGGCACAGAAGAGTTTCTGTGGCACTGATACAGATCCCACACCAAAGCACAACACCAAGAGTCTGTTAGCAACCTAGAAGCACGGGAATATTTCACATCCATATTCTTTGTTCTAACAAACCTGGAAGAATTATGCCTTCTGGTATCATAAAGAAATAGTATTTGCAACTTTTGCCTTTCAAGCCCCAACTGGCAGAGAAAAACCCACATTATTTCTTTAGTTGCCTCCCATCAATAATTTATTGGCATAGTAAATCACACTATCCTTATCTGAACATCTTTATTCTACTGAAAGGGAACACTGTAGACTTATGGTCTCAAAATAGTAAGTTAGACTTACAAATTCATCCAGAATAATGCAAGGTCATCTGTTCAACCCAGCAACACAATGCCTACTTTTATGCAGGACCTTAAAGTGATCCAGAATGAGCCACAAAGCAAACAATCGAACCTCAGCAAGGCCATGATGAGGCCATTCATTGGAGAGAAGGGAAGAAGAGAGGGGATGTCGATGTACTGCAAACTACAATAGAGCACATGCAGGGTGTGCCAGTTCACAAGATTTTATGGTCAATCAACAAATCCCCCTTCAAGCAATACTGCAGCCCTCAACCTCTTCCCTTTGCTTCGAGTTTCATTCCCCTTACCCATCTTTTCTCCACCTGTTCTTCCAGGCTGCCTCTCTCTTCTTTTACATATTTCCACAAAGTAAAACACACAGATGCTAAACAGTTCAAATAGAGAGATTCCCCCAAGACACTTCACACTGGGTGAGTAACTTCTGGATAATTTTGTGGTTTTGAGTGACTGACTCTAGATCCCAGCCCAGGTGTATTGGCTGTCAGGTTCTTGTTCCCGGGAGACTCCAGTCACAGGCCTGGTGGAACAGCAATCCTGCACAGGAGAATCTGCAGCGTCTGATGCAGCTTCCAAATGGAATTTTCCCATGTAGTTCTGCAGGGGCTGCATCAACCCCCTGAAGTTTCTCAGAGGGACTTCTCTGCTGTGATTTCTTATGAGCACAGAACAGCCTCCAGTCAGCTGAGCAATTTGCACAATGAACAACAGGGCAGAAAACTATATAAGGACAAAATCAGGTCCATACACGGAAACATCCCATAGGGTTAGGTTTGGATCAAAGAGACTTCTTTTGAAAGTGTCATATCTATTGCATCTAGCATGAATACATTGTTTGCATTAATAATTATCACTCTAACTGACATCAGGCTGCCGAGTTGTTATTTTTCAGTCTGGGAACAGTATTCTAAAGTTTGAAAATAACGTATAGATGACATTGTTTAAATACTTGAACATTCCTTCTCATGCTTTTAAATGGACTCAGAGGAAACAGAAGCAGGTACTGTTCTGACTTCATTATTTGTCTTGCATAAACACACACAAAAGTGATTTTTTTTTTTTAATTTAGTCCTAACTCTAGTGCTACCAGCCTCCATGTTAGACTGCTTTTACTTACATTAAACGTTTTTCCCTACAGTGGTGGGGAAATAACTACAAAGGAGAAAGCCCAAAATAATGAGTAGGTCCTCCAAGCACATGCTGAAACAAGTGATTTATGTCTCCAAATTCTCCTCTTGTGAGTGGGATTAACAGCTCAGACCCCAAGTCTTATACACAACATACATCCTATTTTACAACTAAATGCTTCCCCATTTGGAATCAGCCCCATGTTCCAGCAACTCCACAGTGTAGTTAATTGGGAAAAAAAGTAGAAGAAAGTAACATTGACTATGACTGACAATTTAATGTGGGATTACGACTTGCAATGCTTATTCTGCTGTTATTCACAGGCTCAGATTTGGCTGAAAAGCAATTTTCCCAGAAGGTACAAAAAATAAGAGGTCTCTTGAAGAGTCCTTTGAGCCATAACAAATGAAACGTGGACTATTTCAGTCAATCCTACTTTTGGCCAACAAATTATTTTTGTTGAATTATCCTGAAGCAGTCTTGTTTTTTTAGGACCATAGACTGCTTCCAGAACAAGCTGGAAATCCTTTTATCTGAAGGGTTTTTTCCTGCAATTATGCCTGCTTCTAAAATACATTCACAGCACTTCAAAACAGTCACATGAATAGTCTTCCAGAAATCAGCACTTTTACACACCTACAATTACCTGTACATTTCCTTGAAATTATTCAGCTGATTAACACAGGGAGGTTACAGCAAGAACAGCTCTTAGTTAATGTCCTTAGCTTGAAGTCTGCACTAATTTTGTGGAGCCTAATGTGGAGACCTTGTGCCCAAATGCTGTCCCCAACTTTCTTCCAGCTGGATCAGATGTTCCAATAAAATACATAATTTCAACCTATAAATTTTGTCTTTTATGCGCAGGATGCCAGACCTACCAGTGTACGGATTACCCAATCTGTATTTTTAAATATGAAAATCAATACACTAAGGATGCCAGATCTGCAAGTCAGAAGCATAATGATTTTAAACAGTAACTGGAAAAAAAAACAGCTTCTAAGATTGCATTACAAGCCTTTTGACACATTTCTAGCAAATCAGCAACTTGAAAATATTTGGCCTTAAACAATGAGGTACAGTGTGCTAAAAACCTGCGCTCCCATTCATATCTCAGGTATTTTCTGTGGTTTTTTCTACCTTCAATCTCCTCTTTTGTTGTTCCCCAAATCTGTCCTTTCAAAAGCAGAAACACAAATGGATGCAAGATGTAGCAGGCACACTGTTTCAAGTGCCATAAGAAAACTTCGGTGTGAATAATGTCGAGGGCACCTGGGTTATAACAGGTCATAACTCTGTCTAGTAACGTGCGTTAAAGACAGGGAAAAACTAATAGCTGCAAATCTCAAAATAGATCTGAACAGCCTATGGTACTGAAAAGCCCAATCCTTGGGATCTGCTTGTCATCATAACTCCCATTATCCTTATCAGTAATTCACCAGTACAGGCACCTTAAAGATAAAAATTCCCCATTAAGCAATATTAAACACACTGCTTCTTTTGTGGTATCTGTAATGTCACAATACAAGCTGAATATATGCTTCCCCTGTGAACTGAGCCAGCCTCAAGGCTGAGGCAACTGTTTTACCTACAGGTTACCAATGTCCTGAAATTACCCCTCTAGCCTTCTGTCCTGCAACCTGTGTTCTACCAGATTAAAGAAGACTAAACTTTCACTGGAGCCTGCCCTTACCTAAACACATGTCTCAAGACACAGGCAGAAAGCACCTCACGTGGGTTGTTAGTACAGTGTATGGTGCAATAAACCCATCATCTTCCCACACCTGCACTACCATGAGGCCTCTCGGTGCACAGGTAAGAAGGTTCAAATGAGCTGATACTGATAGAGCAAGTTTGCAACATAGAAAAAAATTATCATCCCTGATATCTAATAATAGTTTCCAAAAAGCACTGTGCAGCTTTTGGGATGAGAATGAAGAGAGAGAATAAACTAATGAAAAGCAATTCCTTTTCACGACTAGAAGAAGGCCATTAGAACTCGAGACATTGAATGGAGGAAAACAATTGATTTGCACTTTCCTAGGTTTAAAGTGAGGGTTAGGATTACTGTTAGGGTTGAGAGAGTCAAGAACTCTATACCTCCAAGAACATTAGGGCTGGAAAAGACATACCAAAACGATCCAAGCAGGGCATCAACATTGCTTTTCTGATCTAGACCAGCTGTGGTATTAGGTTTGGGGTAAGGCTGCATTTAGGGTGAAGGTTGGGATTAGTGTAAGGATTTAGAGAGTTCAATACCCCACAGGCCATGGAACACTGGGGCAGGAACCTGGTGCTGCAGGTTGGAGCCCACAGGCTCCAGAAACAGCCTCCTTTGACAGGCCCAGGCAAGGTATCAGCACCATCTTTAACAGCACAGCTCGTGGAATGAACTAGAACAAAACTTCTGCATTTATGCTGTCACTCTGTTTTACTTTCCCAACACCTTGCCATTTCACAGGAGCTTGTGGGCTTCTCCCCCTTGGGCAGAGGGTGTGAACTCCTATAATAATAATCCTGCATATAATGTGAAGTATTACTATTGTGAAAAAACCCATGAAACCTTATTCAAGATGGTGAAACCCACAATAAGAATCACCTTGGCATGTCTATTCCAGCACCAGTGTTCTTGGACCTGAAGGCTCTTTGAATCTCTTAATCGTAACCCTAGCCCTCCCCCAAACCCAACATCATGGCTGGTTCAGATCAGAAAGATGCAGGAGCAGCAATGTTGATGCCCTGCCAGGATCACCTTGGATGCCCTTTCCTGCCCCAGTGCTCTTGGAGCTGTAGGATATTTGACTCTCTTAACCCTAATCCTGACCCTCACCGTAACACTGGCCTACCTCAAACCCAAACCCACAGCTGGTCCAGATCAGAAAGCTATAGGAGCAGCAGTGTTGGGGCTCTGCTTGGATCATTCTGGCATGCCTATTCCTGCCCCACCAGGAGTGAATTTGTGCTGCAGGCACTGGGTGCCTTGGAAATGCCACTCCTTTGTGTCTAAGAAGCATACGTAAAAAAAACTGCTAAGCTTTGAAGAGAAGCAGCAGGCAAAGCTGTTACAATGCATGCTTAATTCACAGCAGTGATTGCACTACAACACCACAAACTAAGGGAAGCCAGCAGGAGAAACCCCTACACACAGACATTTCCAGAAATGTTTTGAAAAATTTGGTTCTATATATTGCTTTGGACAATGCAGAGATGCTTAATTTTAATTAATATCAGGGCTCCCAGAGCACAGATGGATGCCTGTTAATTAAAGCTAGCAGAGTTCTGTGTAAATTCAAAGAATAAAACAAATAAATATTAGCCTCACAAGAACATTCAAAGTAAAAAACGGTAATGAGTTTTGAAAGCAAGCAAGGAAATTGTTGTCAGTGGAAAACAGCCAGCAAAGATAATAGACCCCTGCCAGCAGACGACCATCACTAAGAACTCTGTCTTATCAGGAAGCAACTTGCCAACCAAGTCTGCAGATGGGAGGGACAGCAAAAGCCAGGTATAGATCAATTTAGCCAGACATTGTCCAAAATCCAGTGGCAACAGAAGTAGTAATGCAAGTTACCTCTTCTGAGGCAGGAACAGGAAATAAAAATAAATTTTTAAAAATCTAGTCAACATGCATGAAACCAGAATAAGCAACTGAAGATTACCAAGAAAGATTATTACTATGTTTCAGTAAAAAGGCATAAAAAGGGAAAGCAAGGACAAAGAAACATGGACAGTTAGATGAGTCCCCACTACCAATAGTTTCTGCTAAATTTCAACAACTGAGATATCTGTATCCTTTTATAGTTAATTCAGGACTCCAGAAGTGACAGGTTCATAGCCCCAAATACTTCAGTGTTTCAAAAATATGAAACAGGGAATATTAAAGTGAGTGAGACAACTTTTACAGACACTGAAAACAAGGACATCATTTCTAAGGACGGATTCTTGCTAGAGTCAGTATCTGCAGTGATCAGCACATCTCCTGAAAGAGGTCAGCAAATAGCCTGAGCCTCTAGTTACTTTCAATAAACACAAGCCTAAGATGAACCAAAATCATCACAATATCACACCTCCAACTTGGTAACAGACTCAAGATGTCACTCCACAAACTGCTCTGGGACACAATGTGTCAGCAGAGGCCCACGGCAGCCCCTCAGTTTTGTGTCTTTTTGGTAGATTTAGCAAAAAAGGATCATGCTGTTCACAGTACACCCCAAAGCAAAGCCCTCCCTTCAACACTGTCTTTTTCTGAGCACAGGTGTGACAACTGCAACTGAGCTGTGTTAGAGGATCTGCTTCTGAACAGAAATAAGCCAAGGAAGGCAAACTTGTTATACAGAAAGAGATGCATGAATGAAATAAGCTTCCATAAAAAGCTAACAGCAACAGACCAGTCTTGACAAGGAGCATTAATCACTTCCTTAAAATATAAAACCTGGGGAAGTGGCAATAGTTTGTATGGTAAAGACAAATTATTTTCTAGGGGACCAATCCTAGTTACAGGCAGCTCAGGAAAAATAGAGTCACAAATAATATGGATGATAATCTACATTACTTAAAAATTGAATTGTATGTTTATATTATTATAAAAAAATATATCTTCATATTACTTATAATACAAAAAAATGTATAAATAGTATTCATTAATTAGTCTATAGATTCTACCAAACTATTTAACAATAAGGAAATGCCTCATTCTCTTCTAAAACATTTGTTTGGTTTTCTTCTCTACAAGAAACCAGTTATGGTAGGACTGAGATGTAATGTCATTCCAGTGTCCTTAGAAGCATTAAAGAACCCCAAAATAACAACTGCAGCATCTTGAAATGTTACCACAGAACAACTATGCAAAACTAAGCTGAAGCATGGCTATTTTAAGTACAGAAACTCTTAAGGTACAGAAACAAGGCTGAGTAATCTCATATAGAAACTACCCCTAAGAAAAAAAAAAAAAAAAGCATTGATACACAATGCAGTAATTTATTCCAGTAGCTCAAACATTTTAAAGAGACTTTCAAAACCAGTATTGTTCCTACTGATATTACCCACAAACATCCTCTTCAGCTTGTGTTAAAACTTGTCTACTGGAGAAAGCAAGGAAGATATCAGTAAAAGAAAGCATGAGACACCACAGATGGGAAAATTAATTTTAAAGAGAAATCAGACCACTCCAGTCCTGGAAAGAGTATAAACACATGACTGCAGCCTTCTCTTTAGGCTAATGAGCTCTGCGGAGAAGGAGGGCAGGTTTGCAGAGGCAGAGCACGGTGCTAATGCAGCTCTGCTGAGTCTAGGACCCAGCTCGTTAAGCACTGCACCGTGCAGGCACGTGCTAAACGCTGCTGGACAACTGCTCCTGCCTCTCTCTGAACACAGCTGAACTTCTGCATCTGATTTTAACATAGCATTTTTGAAATCAAAACTTAGAAAAGCAGCCAAATAACTCACAAAAGGTCAAAATCTAGGAAGACTGAAAACCTACTAATTTCTCCAGCATTAAAGCACAACTTAAGAAATTTCCATACACAGCATTTGTAGATTGTTTTTTCACATCAGTTTTCAATTGTGTACATACTGCTGTTACACAATAAAGATTACTACCTCCACACATTATTTGCCAAATATTAATTATTCTGTCTTTTAAATGTGGTTCTTACAGAAATTATTTATAACTGCTTCATCCTATGACACTGCAGAGCTGGGCAAGTCATCAGTTTCAGCTGCTTTATCAAGTTATTTTGATTGTGCCCACAAATCTCAGGACTAAATTATCCAAGTAAAGGATTGGCACCTTATTGGTTCTCACCTTTGACTCAGTCTGAAGCCCTGTTGAGGCTGACTTCCAAATTTCAATCATTAACACAGACAAAATATTTTACCAGCCTGCATTGCCATTCTCCCCATGACCCATTAACCACTAACAAGTGGCAGAGCCCTGACAAACAGAGAGACCTTACAGATGCTGGGACAAGAACGCCTTCAGGAAGTGCAACCTGGACGATGTGGTTGCTTCATTCCTGGGGGATGATTACATTTTACTGAGTGCCTAACAGTCCTTGAAGCAGGAGCTAATGACCACTTTAATCTGAATGCTCTAATTAGGAGGTTATAAAGCCGAGGTCTGTGTTGCCCACCCTTTTTCTGAGCCTCATCCCAGCAGTAAGAGCTAGATTTGAGATAGGCCATGACTTTAGCCCTCCAAAGCCCACTTGCACTGACAGCAAGGAATATCTGCAGCCAAGGAAGGAATCAACCTGCATCTCCTCCATGGGCACTCCAACAGCTTGTACATCTTACCAAGTATGGCCTGGAAACACGGCTCAGAATCCCTGCAAATAGAAATTGCGTCTGCACGATGTGCACCCCTGACGTGGCTCCCAGGTAAGGCAGGCAGGTAAGGCACAGCCATTTACTGCCCTACCATTTACAGGGGACAGCAGTGGCACCTCCTCGTGCAGTCTGCTGGAGCACCGTGCCCTGCCCTTCATGCCTGCAGTGGAGCAGTTAGATACTGTCACATACAACCTGCACAGCCCCATTTCAGGGCCAGCCGTCCTCATCTTCAGTTCTGCACCACCTGTAGCCTGATGCCAGGGACCCAAACACAGCCCTACAGCAGCCCACATTTGAACGTGCAGCACCCTTACATGTCATTCTACAGTACAGAATTTCAACATCAACCTTGCTTGACAAGTTGCCAGCCCTGCCTCTGTCCCAGGCACTCAGCCCCTTCCTCCCTCCACCCACACCTCTGAGGTGCATACCCCTCCCTGCCAGCCATGTGACCAGTGCTCACAAGATTGGTGACATAATCTAAGTTCAAAGCAGATTATTTTTAACTCAGCCCCCCACTCACTGATCTCATTTATAGCATAATATTACAACAGGTCATGGGGCAGGGAGCTGCAGCCAGGTCCAAGCAGAGAAGAACAGCTGGAGTTGTAGGAAACAAGGTCACTGCAGAGGCCAAGAACTGTGGCTTCAGAGACGGCCAAGTGCCACATCCTGTCCTTTTTCTCCCCAAGATACAGGACATTTTCTTCTAATTAACCAGCAACCGGAAATTAAATTTACATCTCTCTGCCTGTTTCTTCTGAGTTCTTTTGCAAGTCAGCAATTCTCCTGAGTTAAAGTAATCCACTAATCCTAAACTATGAATCCTCAAGGTCCAGAAACTGCTTCTAAAGACTCTAAAGGAAGAAACTAAGGTCATGCATTTTTAGGTTTAGTCAATAGCAATAAATTTACTGTTCAGAGGTCCATATCTCCACTGAAATATAGCCTGGGATCCACAAACAGACAGGATTTAAACCCACTGTTTTTAAGTAAAAATACCCAAGATCTGTGCTAGCAATAAGTTGGGTTGCAGATTTCCCTTAACTGCTGACATCTCTAGCTTTTTAATGTCTATCTACTGCTTAAATGTTTAAACAGTTTTCTTCTTTACTGTTCACACTCCAGTTTCATTTTCTTCAGACAACTCTAACCCTAACTTTCTTGCTGATTCAGGGCTGCAGAGCGCAGTTCCATGCAGCTCACAAACTGGATGGACACGAATACTGGGGATCCCATCAGGGCTCCTGGCATCACTGTAATTTAGCCATTTGATACATTTGACCAACCAAGCTAAAACAATGATTCAAAGAATTTGAGCTCCCCCGCACAACACCGTCACAGAAGAGCAGTTTGGATTCTGGCCATTGATCATGCTAAACCAAGCAGGAGACACGGATCTCCCTGCTAGTTAGAGACATTCATCAGGTTACCCAACAGTCCCACACTTAACAGCATCTTCCCATACTCCTTGAACACAGCAGCACCACACCAAGGAAGACAGTGGCTTGAACTGCCTACTTGACTTAGCCCCCCACTCCCAAATGAGCTATAGCAAAAGCTGATGGTAAACAGCTAACCTGCTCACATCCCAGCTTCATTCTCCTCCATACTGGCAGCTCAGGTTCATAAGTACACCAAGCGCTTATCATGCACACATTTTAAGAAGGAAAAAAAGACTACAGCCACTTCATGTTGTCAGAGCAGTGTTTAGGATCACATTAAGTGAGGCCAAGTTCAGATCAACTTCTTAAACAGTACATCCCTAACCTGTGAGTGAATCCCTCTGCACAGCACATGAGCCAGGAGCACAGGTAGCTCTGCAGCTCTCAGGCACCTGCCCAGGACAAGAGAATCCAGAAGGCAGCACATCTGACAGAGCTTTCCCAGGAAAAGAAATGTTGCCTCAGTGAAAGAAAGGCTCAAAAATGGAAGATAACAGACCAGAGAACGGATGATACCCAACCCCAATGTGGATCAACTGAAATCAGGTGCTGCAAGCTAGTACTCAATACTGAGAATTTCAGCCAAAATTTCTAATCTACTGTTAACGATTTGAAAAAGCACAGATGTCCAATGCTGTGTACCAGCCTGAAGACACTGTTTGCCCAAGCAAAAGTTTAATCTCAAAAAATAAATATGGGCAAAGAGAAATATTCCTGTTTACTAATTAAAAGATCATTTACATAACTACCATCTGCAGTCACTCCCCCCCCCCAATTAAAATTAATGAATAGACTCTTTCCCTCTGTCCCTCTGTGCACAGTGGATGTGCCTTTAATAGCTGTTGCCTTTATCTTGTTTTGAGTCAGATACGAATGATCTTTACTTAGCGCTCTAAATCAGCCCTGAATAAACCCTTTGATAGGACTGTTTTTTCCCAATTATATCCATTACTGTTAGTCATCTGCTTCTTTCACTTATTCTGGATCTTGTCATGTGCTCTTAACATAAATGGAGCTTTGCCATTGATTTCAGCAACAATAAAGTGGGAAAAAGCATTAGTCACAACACAGCATGACAGCACCAAATCATAAGGCACAACACAAATGCTCCTTGCATCCAATTTATTTCTCATTACAGTGATGGCCCCAGAAATTCAGGCCCTTCCTCCTCCCCTCCTTCCAAGTAGCTCTGTGCAATGACAAACTAAAATCTGCATAAGGTCCATCACTAAAGTGCCAAAGGCTTGTTCTGGGGGTTATTGCATATGAGGTATCCCCTATAATAAAGCAGGGAGAACAACCTCTCCAATGCACCAGTGTCGGGCACTGTGAAAGCTTCCTGCTCTAGCTCTACTGCAATACACTCATTTGCATTTCCCTCCTAAAAAAGTAAATTCTTCTTCTAGATTTTCAAATGCTTAAAGTCAGAAAGTTCATATTTGCTGATTTCAGACCTCTTTTGAAATTGTAGCCAAAGAAGAGACTTGGCAAGATACACCCAGATTAAACAGTATTTAATAAGCTACTGCTATATAATGCATAAGTTCATACATTGCGCAGTACTTCTGTGGGATTAACTGTTGCAAAAGGCATTGCCAAAAGTCAAGCCAGCTATGTAGTTAGTACTCCAACTTCTAGAGCAGCATTCAATAGCACAAGTCCTATGCAAACACCTAGGTATATGTTGCTCTGTTCCAATCAAAATGGAGATGACTACGTTATTTCAATAACTAAAAATATTTAGAACTTCTGGAGACACAAGTTTAACTCAGAAATTCTTTTCGTATTGCAGATTTAAAAGTATTTCAGCATAAAAGACCACTATATATCTGCTCTTCATAGGCCTATTTGAAAGAAGTCAGATTGAGACAGTAGTTGGCAGAGTACCTAGATATTTTAAGTCAAATATCAATGAAACCTTTCCCTGAAAATTAAGTTTCATATTTGGTGCATCAGCAGATGTTTATCCAGATATTGGTGATGAAAAAATAGTTTCCTACTTAAGGCAATTATTGATAAGTTCTGCAAAAATAATTCTGGTGTTGCCCCACTGAATTACTGTGGTAGTTTCAGATATTCTTGGAATGAAAGGTATTTTAATGATAGTTTTTCACATTGCTTTTCATCTACAAATACATATGTCATGAATGAAAGTAACAATATTCACAAAATATATACAGACTCTTACTCAGTAATCCCAAGAAGACTACAAAGAAGTCTTACTTCATTGGGTTTTAAAAATGAAGTTCAAGTGACTTCACACAAAAATACTGTGGTACAAAAAAGCAGCAGAATCAATCTCAAAGCAGATACATAGAAAAAAAGATTAGATCTAGGGACAAAAGCTTAAAATTGGTTACTTGAAATACTGCTATACTAGATTTAGAAAATAAAAATATATAAAATTTAAAGTGCCTCTGCCCATGGCAGGGGGATTGGAACTAAATGATCTCTAAGGACCCTCACAACCCAAACAATTCCATGATAGTTATATACTGAACTTAACATTGCTTCTCATGTTGTTCAGTTTGCAAAAGAATTGTGATTTTCAGTATGTGTGCTATAAACTATCTAAAAAATGCATTCCAATTTGATCTGCAGCCCAGCTCTGAAACACATGTAGGATTTGCTGTAGTGCACATTGACTGGATTACTGATATAGTTTAATTCATGTTATTTACAAGTGGGAGAGCTTGACAACAAGCAGAAAACAAATAACACAAGTTTATTACAGCCTCCCTCTCACACCAACGAGTGATTACAATGAGAGTTGTAACCATGGAAGATTTCGAGAGATGCACAACTGCACTGCTGGTTCCCATCTGGCTGCTGGCACCCAGACCCACACCATACGCCCCACGTGTTGATGAGGGTACATTGTGTGCACACAGTTGTTTGCAAAGCCCTGGCACAGCAGCACATGCCTCCCTCTCTCGAGTCCATTTGCATATTTCACTGTGTCACTCGTTTGGCCCCATCACCGAGTGCCTTCAGCAGGGCAGCGCCACACAAAGCACAGGACCCGAGCAGATGGTCACTGATTCCTGGAAGGTGACGTGTTCCTGGAGCTGGCACTCGCCGTGCATTACAGATCACTTGATTTCACAGACATTTGCTCTTGCATTGTTCATCAGGCTGCCATCGGTGGTCAGTAGCTCACAGTTAGCTAGAAACAGCTTTATTCCACAGTTGGGTTCCATAATCTCACTTCTCCTTTCCCTTATTCTCTCCCTAAACAATCCAAACGACTTTACCTATATATAACACTGGACCTGGGGAGTGTAGCGCTGGCACACGGCTACTTTGAATCACACAGATTCAAATCAATTTGGAAGAAGTACTGCCCCTTTTGGAAAGTATTCATGTCAGAAATCCAGAAGAATCCATAGGAATCTGGTAAAAAGAATCTGAAAATTATCCACAGAATCCATGACTTAGTCCTCCTCTAAGAAGGGAAATGATTTGGCAATATTTCAACTTGATTATCCACAGGAAAATTCTTGATTTAAAGATTTGCATGTGAGCAGAATTCAATTACATGACTTCTAAAAGGAGAGGAAACCAATTAAGATACATTAATATAACCTAATGATAGGTATCTATACTCTTAAGCATTCACTATTCTAAGGCTGTAACTTTGTACTTCAGAACCTTGTACTGAAAAACTTTGGGATAGTATGTCTGAAATAGATTCCAGAGAGCAGAAATTTTTCTATGGAAATTGGCTAATCCCAAGAGCCTTTTAAATTAACTATTTAATTAATTTATTTTTAAAATGCATTCCAGTAATATATTTGATCCTCAATTTTGTACTAAAACATGGTACCACATCTTAGGTTCACAGCCAGCACATTGGGAGTTTTCTAGAAAATAAGAGTAATGCTTTTCAGAGAAAAATTTCCAGCCAGCTAGTCTTGGATTTGGCATGGTTATGAATTTGATGAGCTCCATTCAGAAACATTCATCCTTCACTGAACTAAGAAGGCCATTCATTTTTCAGCCCCGTCAAATAACTAGCTGATTTTGTTATATTACCTGCTGAACATCTCTGCTTCCCATCAGAAGAGCTAAACTTGCCATTGAAATCTAGGTACTCAGTAAAAATCAGACACATTGTCTAATGAGTCTGTGCATGGCCCATTTCAGCTGATGCCCTGCCTATCATTTCACACACTGAAATGCAAGGCATTTTGTGCTGAATATATTTAAGAGTATAATACACAATCAAATCTCAATCCTGATTCATGGCAATAATGGAAGCATCCTTTTTAGTAATTTCATTCAATCAATCTGCATATTAAAGACTCTTTTTAAGATTTTGACAGTGAAAAAACCCAGGGTGAAGAGTCATGGCCCCTCAGGGTAGCACTTCAGAAAGCATATTCCAATACCAAAACCCAACCCTCTCTGTTCACATGTCAAAAACCAGGTATGTGCAGAGTAAAAAGGGGTATGGAGGAAACAAGGGCTGGGCTGTATCTGTCCTGTCTGAAGTTGACTTGCTGGTTTTCCTTCAGGGACTCCAGGAGGAGTATTTCCTCTGTTGTCTGAATAGATTTTTCTGTCATCAGAGTCAGCCTCAGCTGGTACTGAGGTGACTGCCAAGGCCATCACTTAACTGGACGAGACTGCAATCCATTACTGAAACAAATACTGCAAGTGAACTTGATAGATCAGCTGTTTAGCGTGTTGCTTCCACTTCCCAAGCAGCTGCAGCTCTTCCCAAACTCACTGTATTGATTTTCTGACAACAAATGTCACTACAGTGAAATCCTGATGAAACGGCAGATAAGAAAGCAGGAGTGCCAGATCAGCAACCCCAGGTCCCACAATGCCCATAACAGAAGTGTTCAGGAAGCCAACTGCTTTTATTAAAAATAAAACCAAATATATACTTTTTTTTTTTAAATACAGGGCAAAAATCCTGCTTTCCTTCTATGTGAAGGACCCTAGTTTCAGCATATGAGGTCATACTAAATTCCTGCTAGGACCAGAAGTGCTCCTGTGACCCTAAAAGCTCCATATCAGGAAATTTGTAAACACTACCCTTGCTTCCAGGGCACAGATTGCTGTAAAACTCTATGTGAGAACAACTGTGAAACAATTGCCTGCCAGAGATGTTGCTAGGATGTGGCACAGCTCCAGACTGGTGCAAGTGCTGGGGCACGTACTGCTCTGTGCTTGGCTGCAGAGCAAAGCGTGCAACTCACAGGGGCATCCAGGGCAAGATGAAGTGTCAGTGACTGAAGCAAGCCAAACCCAGAAACAAGGCAATGCTAAAGCAAAATTCAGCACACCTGGAAGCAATTATTAGGTATTTCAGTTCCACTTTGGGGTGGGGGAGGATACACTTCAAGCCTAACAGAAGGGAAGAAGCATTGTTACAATGCAATATGCTTTATTAAAAGTAGAGGATGCATCTATACAAAAAGTATATTTGCACCTCTTTGCCTAGCCTTTTCCATAAATCCAAATTCTGTCATGCCATACCTCAACTCCCAGTTCTAGTTTTCAGAAATTCATTTTGAGTCTGCTGCCTGATAAGCTCTTGCCATTAGGTGTGAAAATCAAACTTATCTCCATTCTCGTTCTTCAGATACCATGTCTTCAGTGGCCTGCTCATGCACCACTTGTTCCCTAAATGCTTCACATTAGCATAGAAATGCTTCCTCTAAACTATCTTAGCTCTTTTTTTACTTAAGAGGGGTTTATGTGAAAATTAAATGTCTATGAGTTAGGACCATATTCTAATCCTAATGCAATAATACTTTTTACTGAGCATAGGGTTTTAAATTAGTAATGTTACATCAGTGAACTAAATTTACCCCTGTGTCTCACCATGTCTTAATTCTCCAGTCACTTAACAACCTCTTGTACCACTGGCCCTGCTCCTGAATGTGTTCATCACACAGGCCAAGCCTGGATACTTGGAATGCAAATATATGCACAATTAGCAACATTGCTGGACCATTTTAAAAACCTTCTGAAAACACATTCTTAAGTGATTCACTGTAATTTTATGGCTTTTTTCTCACAGCCACTGGCTCAAAAATCTTGTTTATTCTCAGGGGATCAGGAGAGAAATCAAGAGCTCTTGGACACAGGCTCTCATCAGGCACGGAGCCCTGTAGGCTGCCCATGGCTGTTTTAAGTTCTAATTGCCCCAATCTGGGGGTGTCAGAAACCCCTAGAACTGTCCAGGAGCAACATGACCTGTTCCACCCATCCTCACCACAACATGTCTCTGCAGACAAGCTTCACTTAGAAAGAAATGTCACACATGAATTCTGAGCTGCCTCTCCCAGGCCACAGTGCCATTAGAAGAGTTCAGATTTTAAGGCTAAGTACACGAAGAGTGAAGGGGAATAGATCTGCATCTGTGATGCATCCAGTGGCTTGAAAAATAGAGTTCTGTGCATACATAATGATGCCAGTGTGCTGCATTTTTGTCACTACGACAATCCAATAAATGCCAGAGATACATTGCTTTCATTGAAGTACCAGAAAGCCATGTTAGAAACAGTAATAGCTTTGTACAATGAGGTATTTAGTATTTGTGTTAGAATAACCATATGTCAAAAAAACTTTTTAGACAATAACACGGTCTACTGTGCCAAACATGTTATCATCTTCTCACTGCCCCACTTGTTCATCAATGCCCAGAGCACCCAGCACAGCCTTGTACCAAAGGATGCTAGTACACTCTCTAATAGCCAGTGTGGGTACAGGAAGCTCATTCTCCATCTGGATATCATGGGATATCCCCCTTCTCCCTCCAAGCCCACCCATTTAACAGGGAAGCAGAATGCCCATCACCAGCAGCCTGCAAAGTGAGCCCTTTACACATAAGTTAGAGAAGAAATAAGAAGAGTGGGCATCTTGATTTAACTTCAGTAACCTAATGCAGAAGAACTGCTGGGAACACTTGAGACAATTGTCTTAATTATAGAACAGAAGTACTAACTAACTAGTTATGAGGGATTTTTTAAAACACAAACCATTTTAAATGCATCATCTGCCTGTGCATTCAGCTACCCTTTCTCCAAAATTATGTTTAGATTTTTCATTTCTTCCATTTTGCCTTCCCACAGGGATAAATTCAGCAGCTACCCAAAAGGCTGTTACATGGTGCCTGTATACCTAAGGCAAGAAAATCCAAGGCTTGCATGTGAGAATAATTTATGCCTATTGTTTTAACCAGGAGTTATGGCATATAGGGACACACATTCATGGTGCTCAGAGCAGTCAACAGGACTCCAGCTGTAAGCCCAGACATGTGCATTTTCTCAGCATCTCCTACACAGAGACTGATAAGTGAAAATGAGGAGCCATTATGAGTCACTGTACCAAGACCTGAAGCCTGCAGTGAGGAAAAGTCCACTGATTTCTTGATACGATTTCAGAAATCTCAGTACAGTTTACAGGCTGTGCCACAATCAAAGCCAACAAATGTGAAACGTTAAAATTCAAAATAATTCTTCATTCAGATAGAAGTGACAAAGATAAATGGCTGGCTACCACTCAGAGCAAAGCACTTACCCAAATTACTCATTATGAAAGGATTAATTAAGCAACAGGGAGCCTGATCACCATTCTGAACGAAACAGGAGCAAGACAAAAGCTCACCTGTGCAGGAGGGATGAGCGGTCAGGACAGCCATGTCCATTTCAGAAAAAAAGACAAAGAGAAACAGATGCAATCTGCAATTCATCTGTACTGCAGGCATGGGACAGGACCAGTAGATACACTAAAGGACTGGACACTGAACCCCAGCAAGACATAAAAATGGCAAGGAAATGCGTACAAATTTTTCTGTCAGTACGTGTGGGCAAGAAACCATCAACTCTGAAGCCTCTCCTTACATACAGATTTGTCTGAGTGTTGCATGCCCCTGAAGAGGTGCACGAAGGCAGGTGTGCCCAGGCACCCAGAGCCCAGCAGGAGATGGTGCCGGGGGGTACAGCAGCAGCGCATCCCACGGCGGGGTGCACGGCACAGACAGGAGCCGAATACCCTCACAGCAGCAGAGCCCCCAGAGCCTGAACCCCACACCCCAACGGCCTAGACAAACAACAGATTCACTTATAACACCGCCCCAGATGTGTTTTCTGCAAGCTTCAGCCTCTCTCGTTCCCAGCCCAAAACACGCCTCCCGGCGCCCTGTTACCACCAACAACAGGCTGCTGGTGCTTATCGGCGGCACAGCTCAGCAGACGGCAGCTCCACCCTCACAGCCAAGCGTGGCTGAAGGGTGTGTCCCAGTGCCACGGCCACCCCCACCCTCACAGCCAAGCGTGGCTGAAGGGTGTGTCCCAGTGCCACGGCCACCCCCACCCTCACAGCCGGCCAGCCATGGCTCCCCTCCCTCAGTACCTCACGGGCCGCGGCTCCGGCTCGGTGCTGCATCACTCCTGAGCGGTGTTCCCTGCTCCGCTGCTCCCGAGAACCTCCTCAGGCCCAGCTGGTGCTCTTCCATGTGTGTCATCAACTCCTTACATTGAAATGTGCCTGGGCAGGGCAGTCCCACCACCTCTCCCTATTGGAAAACATTCCAATTTTCCCGCAGTTTCGGTGGCATCCCCACAACGCAGGGCACAGCAAGGCCTCAGCGCTGGAAAGGGCTTTAGCTCGGGCACCTTCCTGCAGGCTCCATGGGGACACCAGGCACTCAGAGCCTGCAGCAGCCCTTCCCTTCAAAGATGCTTCTGGCAAAGCCACACCACCCCCAGGAGCAGCTCCCCTCCTGCACTGATCCTCCCAAGGCACAGAGCAGACTTCGACTTCCATCTCGTTTGCCAAGAAACCGTTACCTGTCTGCGAGGGGAAGAGGTTGAGCAACACAACCCCTAACGACTTTCAAGTGTCCGTTTTCTATATCAGGTTCATTAACATTCCTCATTAACACCTGCGGGGCACCGCCCCCGAAAGGCAGCGGCTGCCTCTCTGGTGTGGCATCACATACAACAGTTCCTAGTTAAAGTACAATAAAAGGAGAGGGGTTCATGTGTGTGTAAGTTGTGTCCTGGGATGAGGGTTCCTGGGTTAAAATAACACAGCAGGTATTCTCTGGGCAGCAGCCACAACAGTGCACTTTATACTGTGTATTTTTACCTCTGCTCAGCATGAACGAACATGTAATTAGGGACTAGATGTTAAACTCTTACAAAATCAGTCTTATGGTCAGTGTGGGTTGCTGTGTGCTCAGTCCTGCAGAGGAGCAGAGAAGCATAAAGAACTCTTTTCCACCACTTACCCTTTCCCACTGCACCTCTTTGGCACCGGTGTCCTTTACCACTGACAGCTCTGGCAGTTTGTGGTGGAGCTAGAGCCAGTGACACAGGTGAGAAGCACATGAGCCCAAGGAGGTCAGCAGGCTTCACCCCCACACTCTGCCCTGGCAGTCAGACCTTTCTCCTCCTTCATGAGCTGAGAGATCCCCGATGCCTCCAACCGCCCCCATATGGCATTGGCAGGGTCTGATGTAGCCCTCACATCAGACAACCATTTATGTTCTAAAAACCTTTATGACATCAAGTCCAGCCATTAACCCAGCACTAAGCCATGTCCCTGAGTATCTTTTCAATATTCAGAGCTGCAGACTTGACCACTTCCCTGAGCAGCTTGTTCCACTGCTTGGCAAGCCTTTCAAATATCCAATCTAAACCTCCACTTATGCAACTTGAGTCCATTTCCTATCGCTTGTTACTTGGGAAAAGAGAGGTCAAGCAGATATAAGGGTGTTCTGAAGAACAAAACAGGTCACTACTCAACCAATTTAGTACACCTAAAAACACCTGCTGACTGAGTGTGCAAGGTGTCTGATTTTAGTAAATTGCCCAAATAATTGAGATCTGAAGGGCTGATTCCAAACCAGTACAGCAAACATACATGGGAACCACCAGTGGCAAATAAGCAAATAAAGAAAGCTGCCAAAAGTGATTCTCAAAGTTACATAAACACTAAATATGTCACTTTTCCATTTTATGTCTCCCGTGATAAACTGTTATGAGACATGCACATGGCTTGAAACAGATAATTGTTGATAACCCTGACTGGTGGGAGAAGGAGCCATCTGGCAGATGGAAAACAAGAAGGTGCCAAGAATTTAGCAGACTAGGGGGCCTGTGAATTTATGCATAGAGGTCTGTAGAGAGGAATATTTAGACAAAAGTTCAGCAACTCTGTTTCTATCCACAAAAAAAAAAAAATTGGAACATCAAAACTATCCAAATAATTATGAAAATAATTCCTGTTTGAAATTAATCTTGAAACTGTGAGCAAAATCAGTGAATCTAAAACTGTGAACTTAGAAGTGAGGAATTCTTTCTGCATTTCATGATTAATCACAAATGGTTACACCACATAGCATCACCACATTTCATCTTCTGTCCTTCAGGTTTCTATCCTCGCTGCTTTTAACATGCAAATGCCTTTATTCATCCTCTCCTGACCTTGCTGTGTGGTACCATTTGTTTCTTTCAATTTTCCTTAACAGTATTTCTTTCTTCCTATAGCAGAGAAAGAGCAACTTCTGATAAGCTCTGCTTTGCATTCCTTTCCTTTCTTCTAAGTGAATTTCTTTTGCCTCTTCTCTCCTCTTTATCCCTCCTGGGTAGAACAAGGGATATGGCTGGATGCAGTGTTCTAATTGTGAATTCACATTTTTCCACTGAGATCACCACTCATTAGCCACTTTGCTGCTGACCCTTTGCAACAGCTGAGCTGCAGCCAACATCTCTTGCAGTTAAAGAGAAGTGAGGACATGACCCATGTCAGTAGTCACAGGCAAAACACAAAATTAACAGATTTATGTAACATATTTAGCGATTTTGGGGCTGGTTTTGCTGAAGCATCATGGATCACCACGAGGACCACACAGCACTGAGGTTGCCCAGGGAGATTGTGCAGTCTGTCCTTGCAGGTTTACAAGACCCACCAAGATAAAACCTGGAGCAACCTAGTTTGATCTCATAAGCTGACCCTGCTTTGAGCAAGTTTGGCTAAGAAACTCCCACAGGCCCCCTCCAATACAAATTTATGAGGCCATGACTTCCAGAGGCATCCTGAAATATAACTCCTGCTGATTCCTGCATAATATTCCAATTCCAATGAAAATGGCACATGCCGATATTCTTGAAAATCCCACTTAAATCTTAATAGAATCTTCAGATTTCTTCATATTGTATCTGTAGAGCCCCTTCCAGTCAGAAACTTCCACTTCAACTGATTCTGTGACAAAGGTTGCTCAGCAGATCCTTTCTCGTTCAGGCTGCCTCGCTAATATTTCATGTGGGGAGATCCTGCAACCACATTTTCATCTTGTTTTTCAGCATGAAAATCCTATTTCCATTCAAATCCCATCAGAATAATGACATTATATCCAGACAGAAGTTTGCAGTACCTCATACTAAAGGACCTGCAGGCTGTGCTGGCTATTCACCAATTTTTCTGAGAGGAACAGAGAGATGGTAACCTACCACTCGACCTCAATTCCCTTCCCATCACCCTGTTTATAACAAGCATATTCCTATCTCAGAACTGCAGTGGACACCAGAGAGTTCACCCACATCAGTTGCTGTAAATGGGTCTCTCACATACAGAATTCTCTTCTGTGAAGAAATATGCCATATATGTTTACACACATTTTACAGCTTTGTGTTTCACTGCAGAAGCAGATAATTCTTTAATCCCAGTTCTCCCATTTGCAAGGCCATTATATTATGAATTTTTTTCACAGCTTTCATGGTGTTGATATGTGTGAGGAATGCCAGCTCTTTGTGGATCAAGGGAAGACAGGAGACCTTATATTTTGCACTGATTCTCACTGAATTTGCATTGATTCCCAGACTCTGCAGTCAATAATGCAGACCCATTCTTGTGTTCCTTTCATGATCTCATGATGCAGGGCACCCTGAGCTGCAAATTAAAATAAATACAAGGAAATTTTCCAACTTGCAAATACAAAACAATCTGTGTTGTACCAATTCTATGCATTTTCTTTGCAGAAATGATAACCTACATGAAGAATCATGGATGTCATGACAGCCAAGAGCTGTTATTTAGACACATTAATAGAATTCATTTGTTGCCAGGGGATCCAAATAAACCAGATAAACCTTATTTTTTTAATTGAAATGTGTTCAATATAATGAGTATTGCTGAAATGTTCTTCTGTGTATTTTTTCATTATAAAACATGTACATTTTTGTTAGTTCTTGCTCAGGACCTCTGCCACAAAATGCAAACCCTATGTGCTGACTGCCAGGATAACTAGCAGAAAGCACTGACAGTTGAAGTCAGATACATCAGTGGCAACCAGTCTCTCACTCAGAGCCTCCAAATTAAATCTGCTTACCTTATTCATATGCATAATTCCAGCAGAGTAATATTTATACAACACCCTTAATTGAAATGGCACTAGAACAAGAACATTTTGGATCCATTCGATGAAGTAACACAACACAGGCAGCCTTTGCCCCATGTTCAGCCTGTTCACGTAAAGCAGCCCCACACAGCTGGGCACAGCTGGCACTCACTGCTCCAAAGGGACCCATGCCTGGATTTATAGGATGCACAGGAGCAAAGCTGGAACACCAACTCTCAGACCACCCTGTGTGGTGTGCAGGAGCCCACATTAAACACCTTTCATATTCAACACACCACCAGCAATTAGAAATGAGGGGGGAAATAATCTCACTACTCTTCTCATGGCCCACAGGATGAAAAGCACTTGTTTCAGGATTGCTTGTAACCACCAGTATTTCACCTCTAAAGACGCAAGTTCTAATCAAAATGGAAGCACAAGGTTTGTGGGTTTAAATTATGTTCCTCTTTCCAGTCATGGAATGAAGTTTAATGCCTGACAAATTACAAAGTGATTGGAAAAATAAGGAACGTCCTCCTTTTGTTAAGAAAGAATGAAAGATACTTGATCTAACACTCTTTTCATTGTCAGCTCTAAGGTTAGCAGCAGCAGCTTGCACACTTTTACACATCTTGTGGTTTAGTTGTTTCAGTGGAGGACAGAGGGTTTTCCTGTTTCCATGCAATGATCATTGCAATTTACCACACTTGCACAATGTTCTGGCTTTGTTCAGAAAGCAACATGTAGGTGCCCATTGGCCTTTCTCTTCCATCAAACCAAGTCTTTAGAACCATCTCCCTCCCATGCAACTGAGTGCACCCTGGAACTTGTTTAAGCTATTGATCCTTCACCAATGCAAGCACTAGCTTCAGCTGAAGAACACTGTAATTATTAAATCAGACAGAAAGCAAACCCAGGACTGTTTTCAAGCTTAAAAGTCAAGTTTATTCTGACCACAGCTAGCTGCCCTTCCTCACAAAAGGAAAACTTTTGTAACTCTGTCCTTCATCTTTCTGATACCCTATTTTTTTCTGTAATTTTCCACGTTTAAAACTTGTTTTCAACTCTGTTTTGCTTGTGAAAGTTCCTCGAATTCTATTTCCTGAATATAAAAAAGGGCTAAAAATGGTCTTTTAACTGCCAGTTGTTAGCATACATATTTAATAGAGCAGCATTAAACACAGGGCTTAGCCCACCAGCATTTTACACAAGCAGGGTCTATTCAGTTCTCCTAAAGCTTTACCTGAACAAATATGCAGTCCTTTATTTTCACAAAATGAACATTGCATTATTTTTTCTGTTCACCAAAATACACCAGGGTACAATTGTACAGTATGTTGGGTGATTCCTTGCTGCAATGTAGTAGGTGGAGCTCAAATTATGGACCAGATTCAGATGCTGTAACTCTACTGGCAGTGTTTGTATCAGGAAAGTGGAGCAGATGCTTGCAATGCACCACTATTACAGAGCAGTGAGTGGTCTCTCAGAATGACAGGATGAGCTTTTTAATATAATTAGGAGCCAAAGGACATTTTTGGAAGCTAAGTCAATTGGGCTCATCTGTTTCACACTCCCAGAGGCAATCAATTCCTGTTCACGTTACTCATTCTGAAAACTTTCCCAAAAAAGACCAAGGAATTCTGCACACAGAATTTTGGGAGCTTCAGCTCCCAAGATCAGAAGAGCTTTTGCTGTAACCTGCTGCCATGAGAAGCCCTCCTCTAGAGACCTGAGCAGCTCCACGCCGGCAGCAGCGGGGCCGAGGCGGTGGCAGTGCCCCGGGGCTGGGCTGGCTCCTGGGCAGCTCCAGGGGCTCCCGGCTCCACCGCCCGCCCTGCCCGCGGCAGCGCTGCTGGGGCACGGACAGGGCCGTGCAGGGGGGCAGCCAGCTTCAGAAAGCAGGCATGGAGAAAAAGCAGCACCGTGCCCTAAAGCAGGTCAGATTTTCAAGCACTGCCCCCAGACACACCAACCAAAGAAAATAAAAAACCCCACCGGGTACAGCCCGAAGCCAAACATCCAAAATCTTCTCAGCACTGCACTGAACATGCACAGTGGTAACACAAAACACCTCTTTCCACAACAACACAAGTACTTTAATCTGTATTTTAAATACCAAATTAACTATCCCTCCTGTTTCTAGCACTGCTGTCTGGAATCTGGGAATACATCCTAACAGGCCAGTTAAAAGATCTCCCATTGCTAGATTTTATGTTATTTCACTGATGGTGAAAATGAGGGAACCGACATGTAATGCAGTCATTCAGCAAGTGTATAGGCAACCTTATGCAATAATATTTTAACTAGTTTATTAAATGTCTTTCCTTTTGAGAATAAATTCAACATCTAATGGCAAAATTTCATCAAGAACTCAAAAAGCTTAGTAGCCAGTTATCAGCTGTTTAACTTAAGAGTTACAAGAAATAGACATATTACACATCACTAAAATTTTCACACATACACCCACACATACACGCACACTTATCAGCATCCTGTTTATATTAATTTATTTTCACAAATCAATCTCCTTTTTCCTACTCATACTCTTCACATTTTCTGAAGGCACAACACCCAAATAGGCAATGTAAAATGTACTTCCTGTAGAAAAGTCTGTAGTCTCCTAAGAGAACAGTTTGGCAAAACCACGTTTGTTTAAAAACTCAAGTTCCAAAATGAGCCTTCAAAGAGCAGCAGAGAGCACCAAGATTAAAAACTACTTATGGTGCCTGCACTTTTCATATGCAACACACCACTTAACCTTTAATAAATCAGGACTTTTTCCAAGAAATTACAAAAGCAGAAGTAGTAAAATCTCTTTTTTTCTTTTTTTTTTTTTTTTTTAATCATCAAGTTTTAACGATGGGACAGACTCTAGGCAGAGCTCCCAGAAAGAGCCAGACCACCATCTGGCTCCATCACAGAGCAATGACAATTCACAGGCAATGAGTCTCCAACCAGCGCTCTGAAATCAAACGCTGGGCTGGCTCCATAAAAGCTCTGTAACAGCCATGAACACACAGCTGTACATTTCCTCCCTCTTCATACATAAATATACCCTCAGACACAGACAAAGGGAAAAAATAAATCATTTTATGCATTTTTCTATGCTTCCCTGCTATGCCTGTTACCAATCAATGTCAAGAAATATCTTACATACCTTATGTTTTGTTAGCACTATAGAATATATATAATATATATAATTTTATTTTTGTTTTCACACATGCTAATGTTTCCAGTATGATAAATGTCTTTTTAAATCCTGCATTTCTTGTCACGCTGTAGGTCCACTTCTATTTGACAGTGATTCCTGGACATACATGTCAAGACAAAAATAAATACTGCTGCGATGGCAAACTAATTCAAACTCTTAGGACATTAATACAGTGGCACTTGAAAGACTTTTTAAATACAACGGAAAAGACAATAATTAAATAGAAACCTGCTCTGACACAGCCATAAAACCTGCACTACACTTGCGAGATCTGTATTTGTTTCTGCAAGAGCAGCTCCTGATCTTTGAACACGTCAAATGTTGCACTCCAGCCCTCCACCCATACCCTTTAAGAAGTCCACGTTGTTATTTTAAGCAAGCATACCCTCCAGCTGTACATAAACAACACTGTATTTCCCAAACAATTGAGGTAATTATAAAAATGAATGTCATTTATTATTTTCTTTTATTACTATCATGTCTGAACATTTGCTTTCATACAAAAGTCTGATTTTCAGCATTATGTTTTCCAAGGGCATCCCCTCCGCACCAAGGGAGATAAAGGTGTGTTAGGAATTGTGCAAGAGTTTTTGTTACCATCGTCAAACCCACAAGAACTTTATGAACACGATTTTGGTACAGAATAACTGCCTGGCATTTTAGAAAAGGAGGAAGGGGCTTTACGCGTTCCACTTGATTTTTTTTTTTTTTTAAATCGCATCTAACCCAATGCAAGGGGCAGGTAATAAAAAAAAAAAAAGGAAACAAAAAAAAAAAGAAAAAACAAAAGAAATCATCACATTACTTATGTTACCCTTCAGCAGTCTTTGGAGGAAATCGGAAACCAGGCTGCTTTTCCCGGCTCCCTCCCTCACTCAAGGCAGCCGGAGCGGCTCCTCCGCCCGGCTCAGCCACCCCCGGGCGCCGCTGCCCCGTCACAGCCGCGGCTTCCTGAGCAACGTTCTGCTGAGGTCCTTCACCTCCTCGGGGCTGCCCACTCGCTCGTAGCCCAGCAGGGCCATGGGCTGGTGGCAGTACTCCTCGACCTGCTTGATCTGCTGGTAGCTGAGCGCAGTCCTCCAGGCACTCAGCGCCTGGGTGGCGTTCCTGGCCGACACCACGAACGGCTTGGAGGAGTAGCCGGGGCCGCTGGTCATGTTGAGGGCGAACTTCTCCATCTCCGGGCTGACTGCCAGGTTCACAAAGCCGTACACCTGCCGCAGGGTCTTGATGGGCTCGACCACCAGGTCCTCGTAGCGCACGGCCATGTAGTTGCCCTGGAGCCAGTCGGGGGGGTGCAGAGCAGTCTGCAGAGTCTTGGCCATGCTGCTGCAGATGACCTCCATGGCACCCAGGGCATGGTAGTCCGAGCCGCCCCCGCCCTCCTTCTTCCCGCCCAGCTTGTGGCCAGCATCAAGGAAGGGCATGCGGTGGATGTGGGGGTCCCGGCTCCTCACCACCTGCAGGCTCTCCCGGATGAGGCCGTGCCGGGACTTGATGCGGGAGCTGGCGACGGCCCGGGGGTCCCGCACCAGATGGATGACTTTGAGGTCCAGGGTAGGGTCCCGCATGAGCGGGGCGAGGACGGCCAGGTCAAAGACACGTACACCCTTGATGACCAGCGTGTGGTACTTGTGGCATTCCTCCTGGAAGCGGCTGAGACGCTGCGGGGGACACTTTTTGCACACCCGATCGTCCACCATGCCCACCACCTCCTTGCGATAGGCCGGACAGAGGGGCGAGGAGCAGATGACCTTGTTGGTGGCCGCCCCGAAGATGCCGAGCGTGGTGAGGTTCTTGCCGGCGCCCGCCGTGCTGTAGAGCTGGAAGACGGAGAGGTCGCATCGGTACAGGGAGCTCAGCATGTCGCGGGCCGCCCCTTGCAGCGAGACGGCGTCACCGGGGTACAGCTTCTGCCAGACGTGCCACACCGGCTCGTAGAGGAAGAACACCTCGGGGTTCTGGTTGAAGAGCTCCCCGAAGAAGGACGAGCCCGAGCGCCAGGTGGTGAAGACATAGACCAGCTGCCGCCGGGCGCCCGCCGGGCCGCGGCTCCCGGCCGGCGGCGGCGGCGGCGGGAGGTGGTGGCGGGGGGCTGCCGGGGGCTCCCCGCAGCGCCGCGGCTCCCGCCGCCACTTGTACTCCAGCAGGTTGAGCGCGGCGAGCAGCAGCAGCAGCGCGTAGCCCAGGCACAGCGCCAGCGCCTTCCGCCGGCACACTTTCATGCTGGGCGGCGGCGGGGCCAACTGTTGCTCAGCGCCCCGGCGCCCCGGGGCCCGCGGCGGGCAGCAGGGCGCGCCGCCCCCGGCGCCGTCTCCCGGCCAGCCCCCCGCGCCCGGCCCGCATAGCGCAGCCGCCGCGACGGCCCCGCCGCCGCCGCCGCCGCCCCCGCCCCCGCCGCTGCCCTACTTAGCAGAGGCACGGCCGCCCGCCCGCCCCGCGCTTCTCCCGCGCCGCCATCGCCGAGCGGCCGCGGGCGCCGCCGCACCGCAGCTCACGGCAGCCGCCGGGGCGAGGCGGCGCCGCGCTCCGCTCCGCCCCACAGCGCGGGGCGCCCGTGAGGGGCGGGCGGGGGCTGCACCGCCCCGCCAGAGAGCATCGCTCCCGCCCCGCATCGCTCCCGCCCCGCCCCCGCCGCTCCGGGAGAGCTCCGGTGCCGCCGCCGCCACCGAGGGGCGGCCCCGACTGGCGGTGCCCGCCCCGCGCTCACCATTGGCGGCGCTGCCGCCCGTCCTCCGGCTGCAGCGCTCCTCCCGCTCCTCCCGGCCGCCGCCGGGGAGAGCCCGGACTGATCGGTATCGGTATCGGTATCAGTAGCGGTCCCGCACCGCCGGAGTGCGGCGGGCTCTTCTAGGAGCGGCTCTCTGCCGGGGCGCTTCCTCCTGGCGGGAGGCTCCTCACGGGGTACCCTCGCACAGCGGAGCTGCGCCGGTAACGGGAAAAATAGAAAAGGCGCAAAAAGCCCTGCAAGGCCAGAGAGGGTTCCGGGCCCAGCCCCGCTGCCTTTAGCTCGGTCTGTGCAGAAACTCGGAGTTCTCAAACGTTCTCCAAAAAACATTTTTAAAACCCCTCACACTAGATCTTCCTGACAGAGCTCAGCACAACTCTATCCGCCCGCAGTTCTTCACAGTGTTCTTATAACCGGTGCCGGGTCACCGGGCGGCCCCTTCGGTCGTGGAGTGGCCGGAGCGCGGTGCTGCCCGGCCCAAGGGCAGCCAGCCCGGGCGGCCCGAGCCCAGCGCAGCCCCGCTCCTGCCCCGGCTCCGCCGCTGCCGCCCGCCCACGCCAACACCGAGCCTGCAGCTGGCCGGCCATGGGCCCCGAAACCCCCTGCCCCAGGTGGGAATCAAAACGGGCAGGGCTTTCTCCTGTCCTGGAGCCACAGCGCTGCGTGAAGGGCAGCGTGAGCAGTGGTGCAGCTCCAGGCAGCACCGATGCTTTAAACACGACCACATCCCCAAAACGCGCCTGAAAACGGCACGGAGTGGCGGGTCCCGCGTGGGCAGCGCTGCCCGATGGCCTTCCAGCAATACCCAGTGACTCTAACGGAATTTTGTCAGCGGTTTCCCCCGCCCCCGACGGAGCTCGGAGCACTCCGGGGCTGCTCACGAGTTCGAGAAGCATTTGGCGGCTCTCTCCTGTCCACTGCTTTCCCTACCAGCAGCTCTCGCACCGGTGCAGCCTTCCCCATCATGCAGAGATATACACAGCCCACCTCCCGGGCAGCTGGAAGCCTGCACCTGGCTCAGACCGATCCCTCCACAACTGATGACAGTGGTGAGTTTTTGCTGGAAGGTTTATTAACAGCACGAATCTGACACTAGAGCAAAAGCTTTTACACTCAGAGAGTGGATAAAGCACAAATTCACCCGATGTGTGTCTTGCTTGGTAGCACACTATTTAATAAAGGCAAGAACACAGTACAAGAGGGTGAAGAGCTAAGTGTGTAAGCAATCTTCATATCCCTTAGCAAAAAATTTCAATACTTCTCCCACATTTTCTACAGGGATATTAACTGCCAAGCTCCCTTTCTGGAAAAGCTTCCAAGCCCCTTCCAGCCTCCAAGTGAAGGGTAAGATCTGTAGCAGGAGGGCTCCTCTCTTCCCTGCTCGCTCATCCGAACCTTGTCAGGGCAGGGTGGCAGCGGGACGGGAGCAGGGAGCTGCCCTGGTGTGCGACACCAGTGCCACCCAGAGCCGCGGTCCCGGCTGCGACACGGCCATCAAAGCACACAGGCCAGCTCAGAACCGTCCCACCAGCCAGTGACGCTGGTGGCAGTGTTTAAATGTCACTGTGACTTTTCGTACAGAAGTAATTTTTAATAGCAGACTTTAAATAACCATTAAATATTCAAGAAAAAGTCTCTATTCCATCAAAAGTGAGGGGGAAGGGGAAGCCATTTTCTTACCCTACAGTGCTCCAGAGGAAGTCTTTAAAGACACATTATGTACAAATTACCTGTACCTAGTTGGCAAAAGAAATGTGCAGTTTAAACCTGATGAGCTTAAAACGATTGACTTGTAACTCTTGAAACACTGTTATAATGAAAAATAATGAACCTCTGGAGCGTCTTGTAGCATAAAATTCTTGCAGTTATTCTTTAGTTCTAATCCACAAGTTCTTCACATACAACAGGACCTCTGCTTTTTTATATATTTTTATAAAGGTTCACATCAAATATTAATTTGGCTTTCCATGCTCACTACAGATGAAGTGACTATCACCTAGCTAAAGCAGAAATGTTTCTTTTTCATTCTGGAATTGTCTGTAGTAGCATCAATTAGCCTATATTAGATGATGAATGACAACGGCAGTACTGAGACACTGGAGTTCATAAAGCAATATCTCCTACCACTATTGTTCTGCAGCACTAATGCAATAAAGGACAGAGAGAACAGGGAGCAAAACCAATTCACAGCAGTGAAAAATCATTACAATACCATAAAGTTCAAATTAATGCCTTCTTTCCATTTCACTTGGCTGAAGAGAGATATGAAATTTTCTGAAAAAACCTACAATGCCAGCTCCAGTTCTTACAGCATTTAAAATGTAGCAAGTAACAAATAAAGATAAGCAAACACGAGCTGCAGGTATAAAATTTGAAATGGTAAAACTAATCACTAAACCCAAACATGAAAAGCTGTAATTGGATTCTGCACCTCCCCTGCTGTTACACAGTGGTTACATCTCTCTGAATCAGCGAGTGCAGAAGTCCCGACAGCAGCGCTGCCTTCATCAAACTGCTCCAACTGGGTGAGGAGAACACAGGGCTCAGCTGCTCTTTAACTCAACCTGCTCACTGTTAAACAGAACCTGGCTTTTCAAAACTGGAGCAATGTGGGTATTTATGCTGTGCAGGTGGATCCAGGTTCCCACGCAGAACACAACTGCAATCAGTCAGGTTCAGTGCAGCTGCTTTATCTGATCTTCCCAGAAGGCTCAGACCTGGTAGTCAAGTTTGCACTTTGAATAACTCAGTCTTAATGAATATTGAATAAGTTTATATGGAAGAGATTTATACAGCCAACTTGCAATTCACAAGTTTGAAGCTTTGGTTGGTTGGTTTTTTGAAATAATCTCTACATCTGTTGCAAAGCATTAGAAACATATATGGCAAAGAAACACAAAAGTATAAAAAATTATAAAAGTCATGGAAAGTGTGTGAAAGAGGAACATTCTGCTGCTGAACAAATATATTCAGGTACTTCAGCGTACATTTTCCACCCTCTCTTTTGCTTCATGTCAATCTATTTTAGGCTCACTAATTTCAGTATACTAGATCACCCATGTCAAAAAATAAAGTTTCCTTTCTTCAAAAAGAAAAAAATTCATCATCAAAAAAGTAAAATTCAAAGCCCCAACTCCTCTTTCTAGGCCAGCTCTACTTTTTGACAATTACATGTAGTTTCCTTTGATAGAGCAGAAAAGAATGCTCCTTTTGCAGTGCAGGTTATTACACACTACAAACCTCAGACAGAAGTGGGGTGGCTGTATTTTCCTCACTCTGCAGTCAGCAATGTGTAAAGTGAGGGATAAATACCTGCAATTAAAATGCCCCAATTTAAAATATGAGGGGAATTTTTTTTTTTTTGCATTCAATGCTTAATATTTTATATTAGAGTTTAGTATTTTATATTTGGTAACTATGTTTATGAATTTTACATGTAATATTCAAGCAACCCAAATCCTGACTAGCTGAATTTCTTCCCCCTTAAAGTGATACTGCCCCAGTCAGAATTCTCCAAGATTCCCCCCACAACATCCCTTCATTTAAGCAATGGGGCCGAAGAAGGTTTCATCCTTACTGGAACACTTCCCAACTTTATATTTTTTCATGCCTTAAGATTTGCCTTTCTCATGTTCACAAGGATGCAATGGGTGCAAGGAGAAGTTTTTCCTGAAATCAAATTTCATCAAGATTTTATCTTTTAAAAGAAACTGAAAGATGGAGATTTATGCTGTTATATACCTAGTGTGAGATATGTTCTGGGTGCTGATTAAATACTCCTGTATTTTATAGCCTAATCTATTCAGGATAAATAGAGATCCTGAACTTCTCAAACATTGCCCAAAAGTGAGATTTTTAAAACTAAAGCACAAATTATGGACCACCAAATGTGAACAAAGTTTATATAAAATTGAGTAGCTCTCAAAACTTGGGAAACCTATAGATTTGTTTAAGACTGTATTTTAGTCTCACCACTGGAGATGGGTGAGAAGAATCTGTACAGTAGCATTTAGACTTGCAGGTGTTTATATTTTGCACCCTTCCCTTTAGTGTTGTGCGTAACGTCTTAACAGCATATTCAACATGTCCTGCAGCAGTGGCAGCTGATTCCCCTCAAAACACACTTTTTTCCAGTAATGTTGAATCCTTCAGCAGCCATTCCATTAAGCGATGGCTGCAGCAATCTGCCTTCTAAAGTATCCATTTTCTCTTGGATGTTCCTTCTGAACTGTGCGTGCAGAAGCAGCTGGCAGGGACCGAAAATTAAAGCAGCCACTCATAAACCAGAAATACAAAGCCAAGTGGACAAGCTGTCTGTAACAAGCTGTTCCCTTCCACCCCAGTTGCTCTTTTTTATTCACTTTCAGTTGCACAGGTGACATTTTCAATAAAGTTAATTTCAATAAATATTTATAAATTTTTGTTTGTGCAGCTGAAGGAATTCCAGAACTTTGCAAATGTCCTGGGGACACTGCAGCGTAGATTAGTCTCTATTTGGCTTTTATTAAAATCCTTTTTTGGTTGTTGTGTAACTGGTTCAAGTTCGAAAGGAAATTAAGAGATTCTACTTTTATAACCACGTACCTTTAAAACAGCAGGCAATGCACTGTTTCACATCAAAAGGTTCCCAAACCTTTATCAGGTCACACCCAAGAGCTACCACACCCCCGCACATTCAGGCGTCTCTAAACTGCCTCCGACCAAATCCATGATCCTAAAACCCTTCACCTCCAGGGCTTGGGGTGCTGCTCAGGGCAGCCCTGTCCCTGGATACCATCCCTGTCCTGGGGGGCTAGAGAACATCCCTGTCCCTGGATACCATCCCTGTCCTGGGGGGCTGGAGAACATTCCTGTCCCTGGATGCCATCCTTGTCCCTGGATACCATCCCTGTCCCAGGGGCTCCACCTGGCGCCGGTGCCAGGCAGGGTCACCCCACACCCCGTGCTGCACAGTCCCCGAGGGCAGCAGCAGAAGCTTGGATCTAAGCTCTCAGGTGATAGAGCAAACTAGCCAGTCCTCATTTGACTATAGATTGGACAAATTGAAATCCCGGGGAAGAGAGCTGCCAATCCTTGTCTAAAAATTCAAACACAAAGCTTTGGACAAAAGAGTGAGGATTCAGTTTCTCTCACAAGTAACATACAACGTGCTATAAATGACTGTCTAGGAAGATTCTTGAAATTAATCTGTTGCATCTCTTCAAAACTCAGAGTAACATAAATCATTCACTAATTACTCTTGAAAATCCCAAGGATTTGAGAAGAAGGGACTCTCTGTCTGTAGCATTTTCATATTTCTACTCCATACCACAGTGAAGACTTCCTGCAGGCTGGCATGAAAAGATTGAGTTTTCCCCCAGCCAAACTGCCTAGAAATCAGGCTTTATTACAAACTTACTTTCTCTTTTCTCTTTTCTTTTCTCTTTTCTTTTTTAATTTATTTAGTACAATTATCCTGTGCATGAACAGAGGATGAGAATCTCCAGGCCCTCAGTTCACACAATGGTCAGAATCCAATCCCAGCCTCATGTCTAAATGTTTATGGCCCATTCTTTTCCATAATTTGCCCAAGGCAAAAGTCTCCATTCAGTTAATCAGCAGACTGTTCTTTTCTTCTGGCACAGGGAAGATAACCTGAAAACCCACGAAAAAAAATCACCAGCAATCCAAGAGATGCAGATTTCATGCTGAAAATGCCCAGTACCAGCTGCAATGCAAACCTCTATACCACAATAAGTTCACAAGATTCATCTCTGCCCTCTTGAGTTTCTATTTGCAACAGTGTGGTCAGTGTTTGCTCCAGTGGGTGAAAACATCTGGCTAAATCATTCATGAAACACCAGAGGTGTACCTCTTCAGCATGGCTCAAAAAAGATGAAAACTGGTTTCTACTCCCAGTGGTGGCTTTGGTGATGATTCTGATTGCTGGTAATGATCCTGAAGTTCAATCCTGGGCACAGGCTGCTCCATCTTCCACAAATCCAAATTGCATGCATCAATTCCACCCTCCTCTTCCCACGCTAGCTAAATTTTAAAACAAGAACAGTTTGTCATACAGAATTAAGAAATTCTGCCAGGTTAAATCTTTCTGTGAAAGATTTCTGAAAGTTTTACACAGACCTTATGCTTACCCTTTCTCCTTGCTCACCTCTACAGGCGTAGTTACCATACACAAGCTCTAATCTCAGACCTAGGTCCAGCCTCACGAGGCCAAGAAAGACTCAGGAAACACATTCCACGCTTGCTTGCAGGCAGCTTCTTAACAAGGTCTTGAAGAGTCAAACTGATGGTCTGTATTTAAGGCAAACAGCTACAGCAAGTTCCCCAATACACACAAGAGTAAAAATAGAGCAGGGTCCAGGGATATCAAAACATCCTATGTTTAGGAACTCAGAGCTCTAAGCAGAGATTCTCAGTAACTGGGATTTGTTATCTATCCCAAAGGAATACTCTGGGCTCTGACATCAAGAGTTTATATCCCAGTCTTTCCCATCTGGTGGGGGCATCTGAGGTCTCTTTTCTCTTTTTCATCTTTCACAGATCTTGCAGAGCCTAAATTACCTTGGAGGCATTTGCTCCTCTCAGGTTTGAGTGCTGCATTCAAATGCCACTGGAGCAAAGGAGAGAAGGAGAGAAGCACAGCCTGTAACAGCTCACGGCTGCTAAGAGATGGCCCCAGCCCTGCATGTCCTTCCTGCCCTGCAGCTCATCCCATGGGCCTGCCCACCCTGTGCCCACTCAGCCCTCCCACAGGGAAAGCTGTCAAACGTTTAAGGCAACAGAAAGGACAGAAGAGAACATGAGGCACAGGGAGGGCTGGAACAGGACCTGCCCCTACAGCAGCACTAAGGGGTGACACTGGCCCAGCCACAGCACTCAGGGTCCCACGACAGCACCAGCTGCGCTCCTCACCCTCCCTGCCCTCCTGCAAACTGCTGCCAGTGCTAACGAGCTGCTCAGCATCTCCCTGGCCCAGCAGCAGCCCCAAGTGGGAGTTCCCTTTGTTCGAGAGAGATTTATACAGACAAGTACAGAGTGAGCAGCCCATGCCTCATTAATGAGTTAGAGGAGCACAGAGGTCACTGTTGACAGAGGAGCAGCAGCAGCATTAGGGTTGGACAACACAGGCACAACAGCATCGAGCAGCACAAGAGCAGCTGAGGCCAAGGAACTGTCCATGCATAACAGGCACGAACACTGCTCTCTTCCAGGTTAAAAATAAAACCATTTCTGGATAGCAGCAAACTGACCATTTTATTGTTGCCATGTCAATTGGAAAATTTTCTGTATAAAATACAAACCCAAAAGCAAGTAAGACAGAGAAGTCCATGTGAAACTACCATTTCCTCTTTAGATAACCACAAACTGAAAACTTTCCAGCTTATGACAGAGTTCCACTGTAGAACATCCCAGCACAAGATCAGACATCAGAAGTGGCAAATTGCACAGGCTCACCCATGAAAGCCAACACTGTACAGACAGAACCAGGTGGAGGAAAAAGCATTATGCAATTGTTTAAGACTTCTGTATCCTACAGGGGAAAGACACTTGGACCAAATTAAATTAGCATTTTAGCTGTGATCCTTACAAGAGTAGCTTACAAACTGAGGAGCAGCAGCTCCAGCAGCAGCAAGAACCACCAAAGTCTTGCAATAGCACATGCAGCAATGAGAAAAAGACAGTTTTAAAATACTACTATGAGCTGTTTTAATAAAATATAAGTTTATGTCGTCAGCAGCCTTATTCAGAAAAGTAAACTGGTAAAATTTGACAGTATCAGGTTTGTAATTTGATAAATCTCATGATACTGACTGAGCAGCCTGATTGATACTGAACAGTGCTTGATTTTAAGAGAAGGTAGCTGTAAAATTCTCATCTAGGTTATGCCTAGATGCTGTCTTCTCCTCTAGAATATTCACCTTAAGTATTCAGAGTAGACTGACAATAGCTGAGAACCCTCCCACCCCAAACTCCTCACGCAGTTGTGCAGAAGTGCAGCAAGCTGCCTACCTAAAAACTACAAAGTTCAGACCTTAGTCCATCTGCAGCAATACTGCAATGCTTCAAATTTTTATTTATTCAAAGCATTAATTCCACTGCAGCATTGTCAATGCCTGTGGAGGAAAAACTCACAAGTAAGCTGCCTCAAGTGATCAGAGTCAAAACAGATTTGCCATTTGTGACTGTTTTTCTCATCCCAGTATTCTGATTTTAAAGGTGTCGCATGAACTCTTCACTCTCGTGTCACCAGGACGGATGAACTCACATCAGCGATAGCTGCAATTCCAAATACATGCTTTAGAAAACAGATTTGTTACCCTTGTTTTTAAGTGGTTGTTGATTCTTACACTTCAAAACCTGCAAAAGGGAGGTGGGGGGAGATGTGCACATGTAGTGTCTGAATAATAACCTGATACTGACATTCAGAAACCAACTCTTCCTCAAACAGTGTTACAAAAAAAAACATGCAGCTGCTGTGCAGAGAAGCCAAAGGAAGCCAGAGTTTAAAAAAGGCAGTTCAGATACAAACACTTCTGTAACACTGGGAAGATTTTAGTTGTTGGAAGACTACACTACGTACTTCCTGCAGCAGCACAGGGCCCACAAGTCAGCACTGAGCCTCACCAAGCCTTGTGGTGACACTCTCGGGGCCAGGACTGGCTCAGAGCAGCTGCACCTGCAGCTGTGTCCCTTGAAGGCCCTCCCATAAACATGGGCATGGCCAGGAGTGCAGAGTAGGCTTGGCCAAGGCTCATCAGAACGGCAGCGTCCAGCACAGATCAGGGAACACACCACAGACACTCCCTGTCCAAGGTCACCCCCCTCTGCTTCAGGCTGCCCAGGGGTTCTCAGCCAGGCTGGAACTGGGCTGTACAAGCTACACTCGGTTTCTCTGCTTCGGACAAGCCTAAACACTGAAGCATGAACGTTTCCCTGTGGTTTCCCTAAGGCAGGGCAGGAGAGGAGAAGGAGCCCGTGACCCACTCGTGTTTCTGTGCCCCCCAAAGTGAAGATCTGGACACACACACACTGAGGGGTCTGAGAGGATCACGGGCTCCCTTTTCCTCTACAACCACAGAAACCTTTGGAAGACACAGGCCCACACCTCCTCAGGACAGGACTTTATTTCACAAGGATTCATCTGAATGCTACTTCCTGAACCCCAGATCAGTTATTTACATCACCCATTCAGCACTGCTCCCAAAAAGGCTGCAGAAACACAAGTCACACAGTGATGGAACATGGTGGCTGTACCTCGTCACTGCAACGTGACCAAAGGAAAAATTCATTCCATAAGCAGCCTGATTTTAAGTTTCAGTAATAATTTCCATCTTTTCCAAAAGATTTGTTACCAGATGCCGTCCCCTTCCCGCTTTTCTTTGTGGAAAAGCTAAGCTATAAACAAAACTATAAAAGCAGGAGGAAATTAAGATTAAGCAGGATCAAAAGAGACTCTTTTCTGCAGGGCAAAAAAGCCAGGCAATTCAGTTAAGGATACAGATTCTTAATTGCTCTTAAGATACTACTGGGTAAGAACAGCTGCTTTAGAGCCCAGGACACAAAGTAAACAACAAGAGGTAAGACAATGGTATTTAGAGAACAGATACTGAAAAAGGCATTGCATAATAGAGCAGTTACAAAATAAAGCCTAATGGGTGTGCTCCTTGAGCTCCTTTGCCACTTGGCTTAAGCTTTCTATAATCACTGATGAGAATTTATAAAAGCTGAAATGAAAATTAATTATTGAAAAGTACCTGAAATGCTAAGTGATTTTCTACCCTGAGGGTTTTAGCTATTAAATGAAATATACAATTGATTCTGCAGATAAAATACTCCTGTGGCAAAGCATCTTTAGTCCCACTTGACCCAGAACACTGACATTTATCACTTCTCCATTTATCAACAGCTACAAGATAAAAGTAATGAAGAAGTTAATTGGATCTGAAGTGATCATCTTCCCACTGCACAGTTAGGATTCTCCCTGTCCCCAACTGATTTTAATACCTACTTTTCTCTCTAGAAAGCCTCATGTGGTCTGTGCCAGGTATGAATACACAGCATTTAAGAAAAAAATTAATTGGTTTATAATAGTTTAGCAACCAGCATCTGTTCTGAATCCTACCCTGAAACGCCTTATGTTACTGGGAGAAAAAAAATACAAAAAATAAACTCTGCATATTTCTAAAACAGATTCTTTATAATGTATTACAAACAGATAAAAGGTGTATTCTTTTCTCATTATCAGTGCATCTACTCAATACTCATTCTATGAAAGTCTTTACAGTATGAATGCATTCTCCATATTTCCAGTGTTCCAGATCACTTCACAGTTCTTATTAGCCAAGAGAATTCTCCTCTTAATTCTCACATACGCAACAATTTACATAACCTTATAACAATGTCTCTCATCAGGAAAAAAAGAGAGAAAAAATATTTTTTTGTAAGACCTTTTAGATCCTGCTTCTGGAAGTGCAGCCAGTGAGGCTATTTACATGTCCAACAAGTTTTCCCCACCACATTTACAAATCTCTGTGTGAAGTCTGTGGATACATCACTGCACCAGCAGTGTACCAGCAGGCCATCCCCCAGCACTCTGTGCCTGCAGTTCAGCACAGCTTTTGCTTTTACAAACAGTTCACAAGAGGCCAGATCCCTTTGGATTTTAAACTTTTATTACAATCTCCCCACACCTCCATGTATAAACACTGAACCCTCCCTGTTTCTCGTCCCTCCCCCTCTCCCACCCACAGAAAGGTTGCATGGTAAGGTGATGCAGTTTAAAGCCACATCAATGCCTAATACACAGAACAGGTTTGGAGAAGGGAAAGCCTAACAAGAAGAAAAGTTAAACAGCCTCTTGAATCAAAAATATTAATAAATATGTAATAAAATTTAGTTTTTCCTATCTTGAAAAATTTTCACAACAGAGGAATAAATTCAATAAAGTAATGTAAAAGCTGTCCTTTTGCAGTAAAAATCAGTTTTAGAAAACAAGAGTGTACTGAAGGCTGCAATTATTGTACCTATACTTAAGAAGTCACAGAACCTCAGGTTTGCTGTCCTGTAGTGTTCCCCATGTGTGCCACAAAGGTGGCTTGTTACTGAGACATCACAAATATGCTACACACACACCCCCAGAGGACGTGCCTTTGCAGAGGCTCTTTTTTAAAAACGAACAAAAACATCACTGTGGTGTTATAAATATTCCCTGCCATTAAAACGGAGACATAGGAAGCCAAGATTTACCTGTAAAGCTTATCAGGGTAGGTACCAGACTGTTCAACTCTTCTCACAGTAAAACCTACAGCAGGAAAGAAACCCCATGCACTGGATTCAGAGGGTGCTTTTATCTGGACAGTCAAACCAGTGAGAACAGGAACAGAACACACGGCACTGAACCATCCAGCACTGCAGTCTGTCTGAAATACACAGTACTTCCAAACAAACCCTGCACTCCCTCAGGGATCTAATCACCAGTGGGGCAAGAAAACAACATCTTCATTTTCTGTTCAGATTTTATTTGAAATCTAATTCAAATTGTCAAAGCTACAAAAAGGGGGAACATTTGGGTTATTTCTGCTATGTCACAACATTCTAAAAACAAAATATCACTACTGCCAGCAGATCAGTTACACACATTTCTGATGAAACTTCTAAACACAAAAATGTTTCTTTTGGGAAATAGTCACAATGAAGATATTTTGTACAATATAAAACAATGACAGGTCTACAGATGCCGATACTCATGAGTATACACGTGCATTCACAAAAAAAAAAAAAATAATCAGGAATGCTTTTTTGTTTTTAAACAGACTGTTCAGGCACAAAAACAAAACCGCATTTCCAGTAAGTGACAGCATCATAAAAAATATTAACATTGTCAGTGTTTGCTTTTCTTTGACTTCTTGTGAGATCTGTGAGGAGAACGGGACTGAGACCTGGATTTTTTCCCTGACTTTTTAGGGGATCTGGATCGTGATCTTCTTGATCTTTTGGGTGTCCTGGAGCCAGATGGTGACCTGCAAAAAATGTTTTATGTCAAATAAAAATAGATAAAAGCAGCTTTTCCTAAGTTATTTGTATTCATTTATTGAGCTAAACAAGGTAGAATGTATTTTTCCCTAATATGGAAAGTAACAGAATGGGATCTTGCTTTTGAGAAAAAGGCCATTTTTGCATTATAAGGTTTTGAGAGTATTTTGGGCTTAACTTCAGTCCATAGAATCCACATGAAAAGTAACATACACTCATGTCCTTAAACCCACATCAGGAATTCACAGCCTTTCACATAATCCTCAACTACCTTGGCTCTTGTATTAATTGCAGCCTATGTCCATACAGAAATAAAAACTATGTTCAATTCTGTTACAGTGAAATACTTTTGATTCTCATCAAACATGTTCAGATTGTGATGAAACCCCACAGAAAAAAAAAAGGGACACTGAAAAAATTTACTGTCATCTAACCCACACATAATATATTGATCTAATATAATGAAAATTGAATGAGCATCATATTAACTTTAAAAAAACTCAACTACTTTTCTACTTTTATTTGAAATCCTTATTTATATAAGCACAAGAATACTGTAGTTTTGTGCTATGATTTTCTCAACACCATCAAAGGAATTTTCCTCCGCATGACTGAGGAATTTTGTATCAGTAAGATATTCTATACCTCTGAAAGAAGTGGAAGGTGAACTTTCAAGTTTCAAGTTACAGCAGCATTAGCACAATAATAAAATTTCACCTCAAGTTTAACATTAACTAAAGACAAATATTTGTGTCAGAGTGGAAATTAGGAAATACCTAGTTTGGAAACAAAACACCATAAGCAGTATCCAATTTTTGTTTTCCCTTAAAAAGCAAACTATAGGAGTGAGGAGCTTCATGTAAGCTAATCATCAGTGAAAGGCTGCATGGTCACTGGAATTTGAGAGGCTCTATAGAAGGGCTACAGAAATTTCAGAAGAACTACAGAAGACATCCTTGAAAATAAAAAGTTAAGAAACCAGCAAAGTGCTCTAGTTTAAGGCAGTATTTCTTAAAACCATGTAAACAGGTAAACAAAACCACAGGAGAGTCTGGAGCTGTCAGGGCAGGAGGCTGTGTGCACATCCAACCCAAAGGTATTAATGAGGGACATACACTAAAGAGCACTGTGAAAGACCTGAGTATCACGTGTGCCCTGTTGAAACACACCCTTCCCTCAAACCCCAGCCAAACACACCCATCAGCTTCCTGAAACAGAGAAGATACCAGCTCACCTTTTGCCTTTTTTACTGACATCTCTGGGAGAATCTTTGTGTGAGGAGCGGGAGCGGGAGCTCTCCTTGTGGGAGCGCTCGGAGCGCTCGGAGCGTTCCGATTTGGGAGAGGGCGACTTGGCCCGGCGGCTGCCGCTGCTGCGGGACGGGCTGGGGGAGGCGCTGTGCCGCCTTTTCCTGGCCACGGACAGCCACACACACACACACGGGAGTGAAAACACACGGTAAGAACATCTGCTGCTTTCTGCAGGCATTTGCTTTAGCCAGTGTAATGTCAGTTACTTGTAAGTAACTAAAATATTGTAGGTTTTTTATTATTGAAACAAAAAATCAAGTGTAACTTTTGCAACAGATTTTCTCTGCTTGAAAAAAATTAAGGCCTGTGAATCACATTTTGTAGTGTAAAAACATTCTGTCACAGCTCCCTGAAAAGCAAGGCCTTTTATCATAGCTACACTTAGAACCACAGCAGAGTTTGGCTATGCAGGTATGAGAAGATCAGTGTCCAATCAACTACCCCAAACCCAGCTGTTGAGAAGGATCTGCACTATGAGATGAGTAACATTGAAACCACCGCCTATCATCTGTGGTCTGTCCTCAGGACAGTTTTCTGACTGAGGCACTGCAGGTAATTCACTGCTACAAGACAGTTAACCCTGTCTGCAACTGCTCATCATTTTACCATGCTTCCCCAGGGCATAAATGAGCCAAAGGGCAACTCTGCTCAAAGGGGAAATGGTACTTCACTTGGGTCAGGGTAAAAATGACAACTCCTTTAACACTTTGGAGCAGGCTTTAATAGCCAAAGCACGGGTATTGTTTGTTTTTTTGTTTTGTTGGCTGGTTTTGTGTTTTTCTTTTAAAATCAGATGTGTGATACAAGGTAGTTTCAAGGCTGCCATTGCCTACAAAGACACTGTGAGGGTTTTCCTCCCATCCACTTTACTCCAAGGAAAGCCATACCTCTCTTTTCGTGTTGGTGTACATTCCTCCTTTTCCTTCTTATCTTTGGACCTGGTCTCAGACTTCTCCTTGTCCTTTTTGTCTCTGTCTCGTTCTCTTTCCATCTCTTTTTCTTTTTCCTAGATTATTAGAAGCATCATGATTTCAGATAAGGTATGAATAATTAGAGGCAATCAAGCTAATGACAAACAGCATAAAAGCAGTGAGCACTGACGGAACACAGCACATGATCTGAACTAATGGTCACATCCTCCCAGCTCTTCAGCCCTTTACTCCTGCTTAGGACACAGCACAAACATTTACTGTAACACAAACTGTGTGAGAAAATCTGAGTATCTAACCACCAATTAACAATCTTCAATGTTACAAATTTCAGGGAAATATTAGAACTGCAATAGATTTTCTAAACTAAATTAAACATGGAAGAATACCAGGAACCTCTTTCGACTTAAAACATATGCATTCATCCTCATTAATCCAGACTGATACACTCTCAAAACTAGAAGCTATCTAAAGACAAAATAAAAATACAAACAAGATTCTGCAGTAACACCTACTCTGTCAAAAACAAACAACTAAAAGTCCATTTCTAGGTATCAATGTAAGAAAATACATATCCTGAGCACAGTGACTCTGTCAAATGGAAAATTAACTATACAAAAATAAACCTCGTTATCAGCAAGTCTGAACACAGGGATCAGATGCTGAGGCTTTTAGTATTGATCATTCATTTAAAAAAATAATTCCATGGCAAAAAATAAACAGATATTCCCTGCATACCCCATAAAGGAGGTAAAGATGGGGTAATTTAGCTAAATGGAAGAAAAGGGGGATGGTGGGGAAAAAAAACAGTAGAGGGAGGGGAGGTAACCTAAGTGCAGGAAATACCAGGACATTTACACTCATCTAGTCTAACCTTCTTTTTACAGGGAAGACTTAGCTGTAAAACCTGTAAGTGTCCCTTATCCTTACACCTACTCTTACAAACTGCTGTTAGGTATCTCTAAAATCACTGCACTCTCAAGATGTGCCAGGTTTATTTGACAGCATAGATACCTATTTCATCCTGATAAATAAGAATAAATAGTATTTTAAATAGCTCTATGTTTCTGGTCTCTAAACAATATACAATGCTGCTAGGAAATTACTCCTGGAAAGCTTATTGTAAGTTTAACAAAAAGAATGACCAACCATCAAGTTCATGGGAAATGTAATCAGGATCAGCATTACATTACTGTTACAAAAATTAACTTTATTATGGCTTTAAAGCAAGAGATGAAATTATTCCCTTAAAAACAGAGTTACTATTGTTTTAAAGAATGGTTAGAAAGAAATATTTAATGATATTTATTTCTTGAAAGTGAAAGAGACTATTATTAAAAATCCAAAATATTGTGAGCTGGTTGAACTAATTCAACACAAAGCATCTAAAACTTTATCAGGACTGTTGTTATCAATTTCTGTTTGTTTAAGCTATTGTCTCACTAAGCATTCTGTGCTTACTGCACAAATAATTTCTTTTACAGAAACCACCAAGAAAGTGTAAAGTTTTATGAGACAGCTACATTTAGAAAGAATGTTACTTATAAAAGTCTTAACCGTAGTCTTAACTGCAAACATCAACCTCCAATGTGTACATCTCCTTCAGGGATCATTTTACCTAATTTTTACAAGTCTCTTCCTTCAAGATACTGTGAATTAGTCAGATATTGAGCACCAAATAATGTAAATAACAAGTGACAGAAAAATCCCTGGTGGAAACTGCCTTATTTGTATTTAGCTTCCAAGGAACTGCATGGGTACCTAATTTCATCACTGATCTGTCAGGCTGGGAAACCAGATCAGGAAAGCAACTGTCACTTACCCTCCCTCACTAAATGCAGTGTCCACAGAGGTTATGTTTTAAAGGTTTGAGATCACATCATATCACATGTAAGATGTTAACTTTTAAAATCGCTCTGACTTCATAGTCCAGAGAGGACTACTAAAAATGGCCATGGTACAGAATTAGTCACATTTCGGTGAATGGATGAGCTGGAATTATTCAGGAAACTCAGATACCAGAGAATGAGAAACAGATATGCTGCTTAAAACTGTTTTCTCCCTTCCTTGGGAAGCCTTTAGCACAACAGATCAATTACGAAAAGCAGAAGGAAAAGTCTGATGAACATCTTCAACTGAGAGCTGTCCCTTTCCTTTCCCAGACTTAACACTGCTTCATGCAGGAGATCCAGGAGTGGTCTCTAAGGTTTCTATACATGCTGTGATACCCAGCTGTGCAGTGGGAAACACTACAGGATTTGGAGACTGTGTATAGTCTGCAGAAAGCACCTAGACTTGAGACATGCAGTTTGGCATTACAGTAGTATTTTAACAAGAACCATGTGTTGTTCTGTTTAATGCTACCTAACATTCAATAAACTCAATAAAAGCTTATCACAGAATCAGAGGCAAACACAAAGAACAGTTCTTACCCTCTGGAGCAGCTTGTCTCTATAGTGTTCAACCTGTTCCTGAAAACTCTGGCCTGGTTTCTTGGGTCTTTTCCCAGACTCTAACTCATCCTGAAACTTCATCACCTTGAGCTGTGAAAATAATACTGACCATTAGATTATTTGGCTTATTATTATCCAATTAGGCAAGTAGCTGAAAATGGAATTTCTATGATTTATAATCTGTGTTCATTCCTTCTATACAAGCTTGTGCACAGAGATACTAAATTTATTTAAATTGGATCAAAATAACAAAACCACACACTGGTCTGCAGGCACCTGCAGTTGTTTACAGACATGGTAAGAACTAAAAATAGAGGGAATTTTTTTCTGTTATTCTACTAAATTCTGTTTCCATCATTAGTACACTGCACTCTCGTATTTCTTGGGTCATTATCTGGTTTTTTTCTTTCAAAATGAAATCATTTACTGCAGGTGCCAATATATTCTTTCAACTTCTCTTGTCTACTTCAAAGTTTCCTTCGGAAACTGCCTTTTTTTTTTTTTTTCATTTAACCCTGAAAGTTAAAATTAAATGACTGACATAATTAGGACATAAAACAATGCATGTCCTCTTCAGGGCTGTTTGCACAGAGTGGCTGATTTGGAAGAACTGGTTTTTACTAACATAATACTTTTTCATGTGCTAACAAGCTTAGCAACCAAATTCAGTTCCCAAGTGCTGCTCAATGTAACCCTAAATTTGCTGCAGTATCCCCAACAGAGTCACAAAGTTAAGCAAATGTCAGAATTTCTCCAAGTGTTGTTTTTTTGTGGTCTGTTTTTTGGTTTGGTTTTTTTTGGTCTAGATGAACTAAAACCTTCTCCAAATTAATTCACATCATGAAACTTGACTCACATTTCTTATCATTTGCCAATTCTTTATTCCTAATGACATGTCCTTGTACAAACCATCCTTCAATTTTTTTTTGGAGGAGAAGGTGTCTCTTTTTTGGGGAAGGAGGGAAGAGCTTGGTAATAATTCAGGTTGTATTTGTCAGCCCTCATCCAAATGTTCATGCACTGACCCTCCTGCACATCCTGTTCCAATACCAACATTGAATATATGAGATTTTTTTCAGTGCTCGAGGTTTTATTTTTAGCAAATACATGAAGTTGTTTTCTCTAAAAATATTTATTTCTTCCACACTGAAAACACACAAAGGAAAAGACTTAGCAACTGTGTCCATTTTGATTACCTGAAAGGAATCTTATTTTCCAGGTCCTCAATTCCCAACAAAACTGTGACAGTCTCTGTTTAATTGTATTTTGAAAGCAAGGAAGCCTAAGTCTATAGCCCAAAGTAACCTGAGATGAAAATAAACTAGGAATCCAAACAACAGGCTTTACCTGATTTAGTAAGCTAAATGGATGCAAAAAAATGCTGACATGCATGGCATACAACCCACTCTTGGCAGGAAGTTTAAAATGGCAAGAGGAATTATTTGCATGTAGCTTCTCCAGAAACTGTGGGTGGAGTGGGGGGGCTGAAGGTGGTCATTAGCAGGTGCCTCGAAAGGAGGGAAAATAGGAAAAGCTACACTAACATCATTTAACACCTCCCCTGACTCCAGCTATGGCAGGATCATGTCATTTCCTGAGATAGTTGTGGTCTTTTACAGACCAGCCATGGATAGATTTCTCCTCCACACAATCACTGTACCTCCCTTTGAACCCATGTAAACTGAGTCCTTTTAAGAGATGGTGTGGGCAGAGGAAATGAGTACACCCCCTGGAAAATGTGACTGTTACAAAGTGCTGAGATGGTATCAACACTCACTACAGAAAGATCAGGCTCTTCATCCACTCCTGCGCTTCAAGCACAGGGTCCCCCTTCCACCCTTCCATTGCAGCAACTGCAAGTTCTTGGCTGAGCCTTCCATACATCAGAAGCTCACCCTCTCCCCAGTTCAATTTTCCCTCCCTTAGTGAGGTGTATTGGGTCAGGGGAAAATCAGCAAGTGTCAGAGCTCACAGGATCAGGATGTTTCTTCACCCAGTGGAGGTGAGCAGTTCATCCTACACCTTCATGTATAGAGGCTTTTGCTATTGCTGTCATCATCACCAGTGTAACTGTGTTTCAAAAGAAAGTTCCAAAGGCCATAAAAGGATTCTCTGAAGAATTTGACCACTCAGAATTACTACCTGAATTTAGACACTTGGTTATGTCCCTTCACCATATCACTGCTCATTGTACATGGCCATAGTGAACACTCTCCTCATGATCTTTCCATGCCGAGTAGGGGATGCTCATATTCCTATCACACAGTTCAAGATACTCTCCCAGGAGAAAAAGATCCTTAATACTTAGGCTTAAATCTGCTTAATGAATCTAACAGATGAATTTTGTAAGCATTCCACTTTGTAAACCTGCATTGAGAATGAACTAATACACCCTCATTGCATTGGTTATTCTTTAACTCTGATCAACAGACAAGAACTGGTAAGCCTGTTCATTTTCAGGAATAAACACATCGACTTTTATCTGGACCGTCCCCGAAGTCAGTAATACATGTGATAAAATGGAAAGGGAAATGTTTCAAATCCCTCTGCCAAAACCTTGCAATGGTAATTCCTTAGACACAGCAGCCTCCCAGAGCAGTTCCCAGTGTTCAGAGACTGCAATGCAGAAGTGTCAGATATCACTGGAGTTGCTATGAGCGATCTCTACTTAATGCTCGAGTGCAGGATCACATCTCTCACTAAGGCAAGGAGCTTTCCCATGAGCTCAAGACAAACACTCCACAGCATACCTCTTGTCTATTGGTTCTCATCTGGAGACTTCCTCCCTCTCTCCTTCAACCCATCTGAGGAGAGTGTAAAGGGGTCAGCCTTAGCAAGAAGCTGAGGCCTTGATTCCAGCCCACCCAGAAAGCTAGCGAGCCAAAGGAACGGGTGACATTTTGCTACCACAGCTCAGGGAAACCAGACTGCTGCAAACCAAAACTCTGCTTTTTCCATTTAGATACCAACAGGTGTGCTGTCAGTAGCCTCCCTCACTACAAATTGACGGGCTTCCAAAACCTGTTGTTTTCTGTTCTTCTACTGATACTGAGTCCATGCACACAGTCTTCAGTGCAAAAAGGCTTTTCCACAAGAGGTTACTCCAGAGTTACACAGTCTCTGAACTTACAGATGGCCACATGCAAACATAACCAATTTTAGATAAATTAGCTGCATGCTACATATTAGGATGAACTAGGAAGCTAATCACCTGGCACTTGATGAAAGATAGGAATTTCTGCTTCATAAGTAATATAAGCACTCCACTGTAGCCTGATTAGAGACAGGACATCCAAACAGACCGAAGTGCTTTGGTTTTCTTTAGAACAGTCTTGCCCCAGCAATGGCTGTCACAAGTCCTAGATTTTACCAGAGCAAAATATTTCTTTGAAAGCTTGATTTTTCCAGCAAGTCTATGAGTAGTGGAATTTGTGCAGCTACAATATTATCAACAACAGATGACAGATACACTGACATACACATGTGAAATATCTCTTCTGCCACAGAGCCCTCTGGCACGCTCCATCACACTCACAGGTTGCCAAGTGTCTTGGAGCTAAGCAATTCCTTGCTTCTGGCTTTGTGTAAAACAGAAATAGTCAAAGATTTAAAATAGATCAGAATCTTCTGAGTAGCCATCATCCTCAAAGAAACAACTGCTATAAATAGCAAAATTATTGGTTAAGCAAAAGCCAATTTGTCTCATCTGTTGTTATTATTAAGTCACAATCAGTAGGATATTTAACTGAGTATCTTTATGCCATTCTGCAGTAGCCTCAAATGAGCCAGCTACAGAAACCTCCACAGACTGCAAAAGCCAAAGGGTTATAAATTGTCCTAGTGATGATCACAGACAGCTCCTGTTACCTGACAAACAAATACTCAACAGTTGAGTATTCTGCACACTAAGCACCATCATCCAGGGAAAGAAATAATGGAAATTATATGGAACTTCTTGACAAAGGTAACCACCTTTCCTTTGTGACATCCAGGAAAATCCCTTTGGCTCTTGGCAGAAAAAAATAAACTGGACTTCCAATATCATGAGAGGGCAGGGGGTGTTTGGTGTGGAGGGTCTGTGCAGGGGGCAGGGAGGCACTGACAGAGCACAGACATGGGATGGTGTAACAGGGCCCAACCCTGCCCCTCCTGCAGCTGGGGGTAGCAGCAGAAAGGCTCAGCAGGAACCCTCCACACCTCTGGTCTCCTACCTCAGTCAAACACTGCTTTGATGACTCAGGTGGCCAAACAAAGGTGAGTAAAGCCAGCTACAAAAAAGGACTAAAATCCTGTTTAACCCTTTTGGAAGCACCAATATGTCTGGATTTGGGATGAGCCTGCCTCCTGCTGCAGATGAAGCCTGTGCTGTACTTTTTTGTTTGGAGTAGGATTATCAAAACTTGTGCAGCAAGGTGGAGGCAGAAGTAAGATTCCTTAGAAAAAGGTCCAAAGAGGACTATGCTGCTTCATTTTGTCTGTGAGTTTATGTACACTTTAAGGGAACATGCTTAATGAACAATTTAAATAGTAAAATTCCCATTTTTCTACGACTTCATAGCACTAAGGTCTCTTTACAAAGAGGAATACACCTTTCTTTTAAATGTCCTAGGGGGAATGAAAGACACACACAGCACCATAAAGACCATTTGAAATCTGAGTTACAACATAAAGCAAAGTGCCAGTCTTTCCACGCTTAACAAAACAGTTAAGAAATCACTGTTCTCCAGTGTTACAGCAAAGGCTCTGCTCCTGCTAAGTTCTGGAGAGAATTCACATTTCAGAAGGATTAACAAGGGCATGAGGGAAGGCAAACAAAAGGTTACTAACTTGCCTCCTCTGATGGCACCAGTCTGATGGCTGAGGCCAAAGTTTGTTCCTTACCTCACTTTCTCCTCCCAGCTAACAAGCTTAATTTACTAACTGTGCCAAGAGAAAAAATTGTTGCTTTATTAAGGAATTTCCAAAAAATGTATGAAAAAATGTTTTTCAGCTTCCCTGGCACGTCACTGTGTAGACAGAGAATTAGACTTCACCAATTTTTTTGCCAACTATTTTAGACAACATTTTTTACAGTGCATATTAGATGGCATAATTGTTAAAGCTGGTAATTGGTTGTTTTTTCCCTCAGCTCCTTTCCCCAAATTTAATAATGGATGTGGGTTTTGGCAGGGACTGGGTACATACTAAGAGGAAACCATGAATGTGAATGCTTTGAAGTAGTACAGGGAGTACTTTCTTGTCAATGACAAATGAGGAAAATTCTAAGTACTCCTACATAGTGTCTGAAATGGTCTCAAAAGAAAAAAAATTGTTCTCCTCTTCTGGCAATTCCAAAGATCTGAAGCCAAAATGGTAATGTATTACCAAAAGAATAAAACGCAAGCATGCTCTTGAAAAACTCAAGTATTTGCCACCTAAAACTTTTACTGAGACAATATATTGATGAAGTAACTTAAAACACTTGTTCAGTGCAGAAGTGACAATGGCTAAAACAAATCACTGCCTAATCTGCCACCACAACTGCCAAGATAACGTCTGTAAAACAAATACTCAATCTGAAAGGAGCTCTTTCTATAACTGCTACAATCAATATCACAGCAACATGAAAATTAGTTTCACTTGTACTTTTCATTAGTCTAACATCATGTATTTTCTACGAAAATACTGCCACCATGAGTCAGGTCAGACAAAAATCCCATTCAGCTTCTCACATCCGGAATTTATTCACTTAATATGGCTGTGTATCATGAACTTTCAAACTGCTGTGCAAAGCTAGAGATTTCTAAGTGCTTAGTGAGAATCTATTAATTTCAATAAAATCTGAGTAGTTAAAGAGAGGCATATTTGAGAGAAACAACATTTGTGACATTTTAAAATATTATTGGCTGAACATCTTAGAAGAATATTACAGGGCTTAGCTAACTCGCACATTATAGCATCAACAGGGAGGCAGCCACAATTCCACCTTCAAAACATTACCCAGGTTCTAACCTATCATTTGGAGATGCTACTACTGCAATAAGCATTTAGCAGCTTCTTAATACCATTTTAATGCACTGAACAGAAGCTACAAGAATTCTGATATTCAATGTCCCCTGGGTTTGAATACTGAACACAAGTCAGGAAGTCACATAAAATTTTAAACCTGATTTTGCATGGCAGTGTGTGTCAGCAAGGCTTTGCTGTTAGACAGAGCTCATGACAAATTGCAGTTCTAGTTACCTTTCAGTCAAGCACAAGCTCAGAAGCCAGAAAAAAGTCATAACAACCTCTGCTAACCAAGCTTAACAGCTGCACTAACCCCTGTGCTTGGAGAAAGGAGAGAACCAGGGAGCCCTGTAAATTGCACGTAGGGCTTCAGTTAAAGTACCTCCAATTCCACAACTACCTGGGTAAGTTGTATCTACTTCTTTCTTTGATGGCTGAGACAGTGAAAAGAGACACTGTTAAATGCACACATTTCAAGGCAAGAAACAGAGAAAACAAGAAAGGTAGGGGAGTAAGGCCACATCCAAAAGTTAATCCCAAAAGTTAATTTGCCAAGGGGACAAAAGTGAAAGGGCACCCAGGCAATCTAAAGTACCAGTTTCAGTGGCACTGAAACAAAACACTGAAAAGGAACAGTCATTCTCAACATGCAATAGCCCCTGACTCTATTTTTCATTTTTTCCTCCATTATTTTAGAAGTCAAAACCAGGCATGATAAGGGTGTGAACAAATATACCTTTACAAAAATACACCAGACTATAACAAAAAACCCACTATGTAACAGGCCTATAATTACTTCAGTAAAAATAACACCCAATCATATGTAGAGAACTCAGGGTGGAGTGAGGACTGGAAAGGCATAGAAGGGTGGCACAAAACACCCCATGCTCACCTCTATCTCTCGGAGTTTGGCACGCTTTTCTTCACTCATTTCTGAATATTTGACTGATGACTTGGATTCAGGCATTTCTTCTTTAATAGGATTGGAATACATGTGTTGTTCTTCTGACTTAGAACTCTGAGTGTCTTCTTCATCTTCACTTTCTTCTTCTTGACTTTACAGAAAACATATGTAATTAACTAAGATGTAACAGATATCTTAAGTATGTATGAAATGTACTATTTCTCCTAGTTTCTATGGTTAGTTACTAGTTGGGAAATCTGTTAAGTTAGATTATGTAAGTCTGCAGCTAAGAATTAGTCTCCATCTGTCAGACAGATCTTTCTCATTTAATTAAACTGTCAGTTTTTATTACTCACACAATTTAAAGTTTTCAGAGAAACAGAGTGCAGAAGAATTAATGAAATTAACAGTCATCAAATACATTATCTACCTCAGCTACAAATGAAACCCACTCCCTCAGCAGAACCTCAAAGTGCTGTAATGGTGCTTTTCAGGTATATTATGTTTAACAGAAGAACAATATTTACTACTTTTGCTTCTGTGAGATAAGCCTGAGAGATGGCAGATACCCAAAATTATATTCCCAAGCTGGCCACTAGAGTGCTGCAGGACTCCATGCAATGCAGGAAGTATTTACAGAATTAACCAACAGACGGTCTCAGCTGCCTGAACAGCAAAGTAAAAGACAACTCAAAACCAACTTCTGCTGGCATGGAGCCTATCAGCATCCAAAGAAACCCTTCAGAACACGACTCACTGTGCTTGTCTCAGCAGCAGAAGGCAGAGGTTTAGATACACTTATATTTATCTGATAGCAAGATTTCCATACTACCACCTTAGATCTTACAATTTGATGCTGAATTCTCAAATCAGCATAAATTCAAAGATTACAGTTAACAACTCTACCAAAAGGTGTAACTTATCATGTTAGAAAAAAATCATGGGGGCTGAAAGAATGCTGCACTAAAATCCTGATTTTTCTCCATTTTCTTGTTTTCCTACTTTCATAATTTCATTTTTGTTCTACTCATGCAAAACATATCTATCTTATAAGGAGTTCCAAAGACACTCAACCTTAGATACATAAAATAAGTATGTTTTCATTAGAATGAGAATGTATTTACTTTTGAATTTCCTCCTCCTCTGATTCTTCATGTTGGTCAAAAAGTTCCCACTTAGAAGTAGTAACAGCTAGAAGAGACAATAGGAAGATTTTAACCACAAAAAAAAACTACCACTTAATCTGAAAATTAGCATTTATAATATAATAAGATAGATACTATATAATATATAACAAGAATTACAATGTGGTAAAATTTACATGCATCTAGCACTTAATACAGACTATTTCACAGAAATATTCCAACCATTATCAGAATATTACTATTCACAGAATATTACTATTCACATTGCATATCACATTGTAGTAAATCCTTCAAAGGCAGACAAGTGTTTGTCAGTTTGTAAAATATTATCCTTCAAACCAAGACTTAAAATGATTACCAGCCACATACCCAGACTGCTTTTGTTTTCAGTGTTTATTCTAATTGAACTGGAAATTACTTTTAAAGTTTGATAGGTTATTGAAGTAGAGTAACCATAACAGAATACACTATTTTCCTTTTTGGTTAAAAATTCAGTGAACAAGTTACAACAGAAAATCCTAATATGCTACAAAATGAATCCTATTAGCATTTTAGCACAGATCAGCTGAAAATAATCATTACATAAGTGACATTATGCTTTCAGAAAAGATACTTTCAGAACTGACCTTGAGCTTCCAGTTCCGATTCATCCACTGCTTCCCACTTCGAAGGCGCAACTTTAAAAATAGGCTCATTCTTTTTTGAGTCTTCAGTTGTATCCACTGGTGGAAAGACACAGAAAAATAACTTACAAAGCTCCTCAGAAGTTGAAACCAAAAAGTACTAAGATAATAATGAGAATTAAGTAATGAAACAGATGATACAATCTTAGCATTTGCAAAGTAAAGAAACCAGGGTTTAGATCCCGATGTGTGTAACATCGGAAGATGCCCCCTATGTTTCTGAAGCAATTACTGTCTAAAACCAGTAAACTGAAATTAATCAACATTTTACAAAGCCACATGCCAGATCAATTCTAGGCTGCATTTCTAAAAACTATGCAAGGAAAGAAAGATCAAAGACTGAAGATTCAATTTGAAAGTTGAAATATTTCATACAAGGAACTCCATCAAGATCATCATCCAGAGATTTAATTGGGACTCCATCCAGATCATCAATAGGAGCAGCATCAATGGGAATTCCATCCACATCTTCTAGTGGAGCACCATCGAGCTCTTCCTCAATGGGAGCACCATCAAGATCATCCGGTACTTCCTAAAAGCAAACAATCTGTAATTATTTCAAGTACAAATCTACATTGCTTCTCTTTGTTTCTCCAATTAATAAATAACTTCTTTTTAAATAAGCACTTTTAGAAATACCAAAACCTCCAAAAAAATCTACTGCAACAATTTTTGCTAACAAGTATAGTTGCTTATGGTAAATAACACAACAATATCTTCCTATAAAAAAATTACAGGCAAGAACTTGGAATTTATCCACAATGTACTGGAAGCTTTCCGATACCTCTATTCAAAAGAAGAGCTATTAAGTTGAGTTTTGGCTCAAAATCAGCCAGTTAGAGTCAGATAAATCATACTTACCTGATATGAAAGTTTCCCCAAAATGAACAACTGACTAAAACAGACTGTTTAGCAAGAACACCAATTTAAGGAACACACAAATTCTAAATACAGCTGTGTATTCCAACTTGTTAGGTAGGGACACTGTCCTTCATGTGTGTGTTCACCGTGCTCTTCCACTCTGAGAAATCAGCTACCCTTCCAGTTATACTGCAGGCTCCCTCCCACTGCTCTGAAAGGCATCTTTCCACACAGTTACAATGCCTGAAACTCCACTCAGAATTCAGAGACAGGCATTACAGAGTATTTCCAGCAGGAAATAGCTGTCATTCTGCACTAGTCTTTGCTCTGAAACATTTTCACAATAGAACTCCACCACAGCACCCAATCTTACAAGCAAGAAACACATAAACAGTATAAACAGTATTTGCTTTTGAAAAGATGTTACACCTCTATTTAGGAGCAAGGACTTGGAAGAAAGAAAGCTTTATTCACCTTAACAGAGAGCGCAAAATAATCACTGTCAGGCCTATTTTATATTAACACATTTTTCCCCTACTATCTGTGAGCATCATTCCTGAGGTCACTTACCTCTGTTTCTTTATCTTCCATGATATTTACAAGTCCCAAGAAAATATTCTGTAGTTTGATCAGAAATGGTTCTGGATAGATTGCCCAGTCTTCCCATGCTCGGAAGCATGTCATCACCCGTTGCTAGAAGCAAGAGGGTAAAAAAATGCTAAAACATTTGCATTGAGAAATTTTACGTGATGGGAAATAGACCATAGAGAACTACTACTGTAGGCAACTATTCTAAAGTAGTTCCATACTGAAGTATACTACAATGATACCATACTGGGCAAGACTAGTAATTTTACAAAAATACGTATATAGGAACTACATTTTAAGAAATCTCACTTAGGTTTCATTTTCCCTTTAAATTCCTGTTACATTAACCATTTTGGCTGTTGCCAGTTCTATCCTGATAGTATATATAGTATATAATGTTCAAAGCAGGTGCCTCTACCAAATGTAAGAGAAAATATCTGTTTGTAAAGTAAAATAACTAAAATTAATATTGGCTTATACATATTACTGAACTGAAACTGTGTTCCTACTTTCATTTAGTCAGCCTGGAGAAGAGAAGGCTCTGGGGAGACCTTAGAGCCCCTTCCAGCACCTGAAGAGGCTAAAAGAAAGCTGGAGAAGGACTTCTTACAAGGGCAGGTAGTGACAGGACAAGGGGGGAATGGCTTTGAACAGAAAGACGGTTGGTTTAGATTAACTATTATCAAGAAATTCTTCAGTGTGAAGGTGCTGAGGCCTTGGCACAGGCTGCCCACAGAAGCTGTGGCTGCCCCCCCAGAAGTGTTAAGGGTCAGGCTGGGATGGAGTTCTGAGCAACCTGGTTTGGTGAAAGGTGTCTGCCCATGGCAAGGGGTTGGAACAAGATGATCAATTAAGTCCCTTCCAAACCAAGTAATTTTATGATTTTTCTTTTTAAAAAGCATATTTGAAAAGATGTGTTTCACTTCAAGTTTGACACACCAGATCTAACTGAAGATGTAGATACATTAAAAAAATCTGCCTCTCTTTATCATATAATTTAACAAATATTTAAAACAGCAGATAACTAAAGCTGATTCTCAATCTAGAGAAATTGAGAGCAGAAGGATTGAGGATGACCAGGATGAAGATCTTTATACAGACAAACTAGCTATACTTTAAGCTTTGTATTTAAAGCTTCTGACTGAAAAACAAGAAGAAAAAAAGTGCAGAGGCATCACAGAAACAGAAGGAAAGGGGTTGAGCATGAGAAGCAGAGAGCATTTGACCTCAAAAACCACTCTCAATTACCCATGGTCACACTGCTTATCAGGAATCTAAAAACGTTTAGAAGTAACTTCATGATGTTCTGCCTATGAGTTTCTTTCCACACTGAGCCCTTCCACACAATCTGACTTCTGAAATTGAAATACAGGTGGCCCAAGAACAGTAAGGAAGGTAGAAGGCCTTGTTTGCAATTCAAGTAGTAAGTAGATATCCTCTCAACTCCACAACTGTACATCTGCTGGTACACTTTAGCTGGCAGATGCTCATTTCCGTCCTTAATTTCAAGGCTATCCTTGCAAAAGAGGAAACTTTTTAAAAATTATTCTTTTTAAAGCCTAGTTAGGGACTATGATATCTAAGCCACCTATGATAGTATGCAATCTCTTGTGCAGGAACATCTATTTATATGACTTCTATGTCATGTAAAAAACAATGAAATACATACCTTGAAATTTTCAGACTGTAAATGGCCTTGTATTGTACGGTAAGTAGCATTGAGATCAGAGAATATCTGACATAATTTTGTTTCAAAACTAGAATTAAACATATACATTTCTTTAGTTAAACTTCGTGATATATGTTTTCTGGACATACATAATTTATGAAAATACCTGGGACACAGGACTCAAAAGCACAAGGTTCTGATCCTTACAGTAGCCATGAACTGAACTATAAAGCAAATATGATTACTATATATTAAATCACCTTGGACAACAACAGAACTGTGAAGGGAGATCTTCACATCTGCTGCAGTCTCTTTATACACCCTGGAAAGATTGGAGGATGATAAAAGGAGTTTTACAACCTTAAATAGAATGAAAGAATTGTCTCAAAATTCAATCTGTATTTTAAAAAAATTCTTATACTTGTATTCTAATTTATTCAGTGAGGCCCTCAATGAAAGCAAAGTGAGCAACAGCTGCCCAGCTTCCCTTGAGCTTCTCACAATGTGCAAAAAATAAACCAGCACAGCACAGACACATTGCAACAAGAAACATCAATTGCAATAGTTAGATTTTTGTAACACGCCGAGTATTTCCGACCATGCTGCCCTAACGTTAGAGAGACTCCAGGAACCACACGAACATTTAATATGACAAAGATACTGCACGTTGGATGTTTTTCTTAAATTCTGCTCAGCACCTTAGAAATAAAGTACGTAATATCCCCTTATACCTTGTTCAAAGGTTATGGAAAGTTACAACCCCCACATTTTAATAAAAAAAAATCTGTTTCAAAAATTTACTTCTTTGTTTGAATTATCTGCTGTACCATATCTTGAGTATTATCCACAGGTTCTTTCTGCCAAAAGGCATATGAGGTATTCTCACCTTTATGGAGTTGGAACACCAAGTGGTCCCTTGCATAGGGCACATACATTTTTTGCATTACCAACATGCTACATCTTACACATTTTCATGCAAACAGATATAAATACCATCAGTCTGTAATAGCAGTAGCACAGAAAAGTGTGAATTTCCTACAACCACGTATATCCAGAGATGTACATACAACGATGAAAATAAGAGGGTTTTTTAAACTGCCAATCACCTAAAATATTATACTTACAATTTTCTATAGTAGGAAGCATTGGCAACTTTAGCTGAAGAGTTGTATAACACATCCGACACTAAATACAATCTTGCGATCTAAAATAAAAAACGGTCTAATTAAGATAATTCCAATTTAAATTCTCCTGAAAATAAACACACTTTCACAGAAAGAATACAAGATAGTTTAAACTATCTGGAAGTACCTAATTAGAATTAAGTGTAGCACAGCTATATTATTAATAAACATGTTAAGAGGTAATTAGCCCCGTTATGCTATAAGGTACTAACTACTGTAACATATTACCACAGCAGTACAAAGGAGAATCACAGCATTCCCATTTTAATTGCCTCATTTGAACAGATCATTTCACTGTGTCCAATTTCACAGTAAGGCAGAACATTTATTTACTTCAGAAAGAATAAAAATATGTAACAAAATTTCACAGGAAGAGTGAATTTCACAGGAAGACTTAAATTCAGATCCATGTTTTAGTACAAAACTTCAACAGTAATTAACTTATGAAATAATGCTTGCAAATTACTTGCATGTGCTGCCAAGTGAGCTCTTCCCCCAAAATACAAGATTACAGAAAATCTCCACACCTTCTTAGGAAGAGGAGTCTTGAGAATGGACAATGACTCAGTAATGCAGTCCACAATTTCTTCAGCAGCTTCTGCATTATTCAGACAGAAAACCATAGCATCACCAATGTCGTTCTTCCGAGGTGTTAATCCACGCAGAATTTCCTCTAGTTTGTCCCTCTGTCTGAAATACCAGGAATTTTAATACTTCAATATAAAACGAAAAAGTACTTTTTCAAATTTCCACTTAACAATGTTTTCCTGTGTTTCCATCTTTAGGAGAAAAGCAATTTTCAATATTTTTGTATTCTTTTGCCTGAGTTCTTTCAGCGGTTCAAGAATTTATGTGTCCATATTACATAAAGTGCGAAGAATTCTCACTCAAGCCTTGCTTACATACAGAAATCAAGGAAAAATAGATGAGAAATACCTAACTAAGCACATCAGTATCTCTAATAAAGTGATTATCTTTCTGGATTTAGTCCTAAACCAAATGGATAAATCTAAAGCATTCAAGTCATTTCTGCTACAAAATAAGAAACACTTGATCCAGAAAACTAGTAAATAAACAATTACTTCACATTCTCCCTGACCTCCATATGCAGAGAACATTTTTTAAATAATTTCTTTTTGAGCCTTTCCAAAAGAAGGTATAAGAAACAAAACTACAGAAGTATGACTAGTGTGGTAGCTATTACAAGAAGAATAAAACAAGCAAAAAATTCCACATGCTAGGAACACATTCATAACAACAGCAGCAAAATCAGGAAAAGTAGGTCTCTACTTCCACTACCACAGCCATCCCCAGCACACTGACAATTCACAGCAAAGAACTCTGATGATCTCTCTCTTCCTGTTTATTAACAACTGCTCCCAATGATGACCAACATCAGTAAATTTAAAATTACAGCAACTGTTTAGCTCGTGAGCATAATGGTGTTGAGAAAGGTGCTACATATCCTCAATGTAGTGGTTTCAGTTCGCATGACAACCAACAGGATTGCACATGAAAACTACAAAACCACAATGGGTAAACCCAGGCAGACCACCTATCACAGCAGCAGCATGGATCAGTGGTGGTACATACTCTTCCTTAAGTGCACCCTTCTTGTTTGGCTCCTCCACGAATGCTTCCGTCTCTTGCTCTTCTGACATCCCATGCAAGTATGGATTCAGGGGTGGTGGCCTCCAGAAGGAACCATTTTTGAACATACGGAAATCTTCTGTCCTCCACTTGGTTGGAGCATCCCCCTACAGAAAAAAACAGAAGTATTTTTGTTTTGGTGCTATTTTACTTAATTATGCTTGAAGCTATGAATTATCACTAAAATTCTACTTGCCTGAAGAATTGAATAAAGCTTCCATCTGTAATACACATGGGCTGGAGTCTGGTTTTCAAATAAAAACCTAAACCAAAGAGCAAAGAAAAGACACAAAGCATTTTACAAACTGAACTGACACAAATTCAAAGGAAGCAATAAAAAAAATGATCAAACCCTGCTCAGAATCCCACCTCAGCTGCAGAGTGAACACAAGGAGCTAAAATCACATACACCCACAGCACAACCAGGCAGAACATGTCCAACTGCTCCACACACACACACACACACACACATGCAATCTGCACAGAGTAGAGCTCCCCAAAGGCACAGCACTGCTCAGAAGTTAAAAGCAGAACAAACAGGGTCAGCAAGAACAGCTGTGCAACCTCACAGCAAACCAAAAGCATCTTCAGTGCAAAGAGTCACTACAGGAGCAACTGCAACCTCAGCACAAGCAGCCCATTTTTAACGGCCGGGATATTTTGACCTGCATATTTTCTCACTTCGTATATAAAAATCATAATGAAGTACTTCAAACTTACTGCCAATAAAACACTGCTAAAAGGTCATTTAGCATTTCCCTGAAAACCTTTTCCAGAGACTGCATTTCACAGGAAATTTGGAAACTGATCGTTTTTTATTCTATTAGTGACAAGTGCTGGAAATTCTCAAAACTTCTCTATTTCAGCTGAAGCTTAATTCTATTTTCATTGACATGGAAGAAAAATTACTCCTAGCTCTTCTAGAGGTTAGAAATTAGACTCCAGGAAGAGTGGACTTCACATTGAGTTTGTCTGCTCAGGGGAAGGGGGAGATTTATTTTTTAATGTATGTTACTGCTTCTACTCATGACTGTGAATCCCTCAGAAGAGTATGCGTTAAATGTTACTTATTTAAATATACAGAAGTATATTACATTGTGTGTACCGTTTTACTTATTTATATGTACACATTAGTAACAACTGGAAGAAAAGTGCATTATTCCTTATAAAAGGATAATACAGCCATAGATGCAAATTTGTAAATTTTAAATCTGCACATAAAGATATATACAACAAAAGCCGGTCTCATTAGTATTTCAAGAATGCACAAAATGAACAACAGTGAAAACAGCTGGTGTTATTTGCAAGTGAAGCAATGTAATAAGCACCTGAACATTGGGTTGTTGATTTCTCGATTCATGATCATGGCTTCGAACATGGGCCCTTCCCGAACCACAAACTCTATCATTCGATGTATCAAAGCGAGCAAATTCCTACAACAACAACACAGTTAAAGAAAAATTGATTCAGACCTAACACTATACAAAACTACACTCCACCTAAGATACTACAACTGTGCAGGAGATTATTTTGCTGTATTGTTAAGAAATCTGCATAGAAGATAAGGCAACATGGAACATTATAGCTTTGCATCACAGACACGGGCATTCTAAAAATCAAACCATGCCTAGCAGAGGTGGAGTAAGAATTTAAAAGACCTCCTTTTCTGAATTTCCATGGCTTAGCCTACAACCATGTCTTGCATAGCAGAAGACTGATACACAAATATGGGCACCTGAACACCAAAGTACAACTAACTATCAAAATCTAAGCCCTCGTCTACATTGTCTAGAAATAAGGTTGAAGTGTTAGTTCAAGTTCTGCAGGGAAACAAGTGGCTGAATATTATGTTCAAAATAAAATATACATACTTCTGAATATTCAACAGAATCTGTATTCAGCTTTCAAACTATTCAAGTATGAAAGGAAAAGCAAATAGCCTTCTTGATGCCAAACAGGGCAATGGTCTTAGTAAATTTAGATCATCTCTTTTTGGTCAGGACTCGACTATTGGCATAGAACAAAACTGTCCATCCTTTTGTGTCATACCATCCCATGTTCCCTCCCTCATACACCCCAGAGAACTAAATCACAATTTAAAAAAAATAAAAATCTGTATCATTTCATTCAGCACTACATCCTGAGACAGGCAAGAAGCGGATGTGAAGTGCCCCTTCTGAAAATGCAGAGTCACTTGTGAGCATGCTAAGAGGAGACAGCCATATAAGATTTATCAAAAATAGTGATAAGCTTTATCAAAAATAGTGATAGCCAGTTTCCACCCCTCTGGGGTTTTATGGAAACAGGATTCTCCTGAGTTTTTAAAATAGATTACCTACACATAGTAAAAGCTTCACAGCACGTGTCCTTTGAATGTGATGCAAGCCAAAAAAATACAGATTTTTACATTTTTAAATTTATTTTCTTAAATGCAGCAAATGGATACTGGTTCTTTACATGTAATGCATTAGATTTCTGTTTAGCACTTTTTTAATGACTGAAATTCCATAACTGCTACATTGTAAAGTTACAGAATTTTCTATTACTTCAAAGTAATGAGGTGACTATTTTCTACCATGAGTATTCCAAGTTCTGCCACAGATATAATGCACTAGATTTTAAAAAAAATCAACTTAAAAACACAGTAATGGAAACCTGTCCCTGCTATCTGCAAGTGTTCTTTTAAACCATCTAGCATTGAATCTACAACTGCCTCAAATATTACACAAATAAAATCAAACAGCTACCAGTTCAATTTTCCTGTCTTTTTATAATCCCAGAAACATTACAAAGAGGACATAGTTTCAACAATTCTGTAGCCATTTTATTTACAGCAGTGTTCTGAAAGTCTAAATAGCCAGACTCTTCTTGTTATATGAGCTGTATTTGAAAACATCAGCAAGAAAGAAATCTACAATTAGCTTTCAAGCCTCTGAGCTATTACAGGCATTCATTTATTTTAAGGCAAATCCCGTGTGATCACTTCTGGCTTCCTGCAAATCATCATTGGTTTTCCTCTAATTTTTCTTTCATCAAGTAAAATCAAGTTGTGTAAGAGCAGCTTATACTTGAACAAGAACATCTGCTTTGTGAAGACTTTGGATGTATGAAAATAGATCCAGCTCATCCCATATCTGAAAGAGGTTGTTACAGGCTTTTTGGTATCTAACACATGACTCCTTGGAAGAGAGTTTCTCAGAAAGAACAATTAATTATACATACTGAAGGTTTGCTCTTTACTAAGAAGCAAGAGATGTTAAAAATGTTATTAGTATTTTTTAATTAAAGGAGAATAATTAAACGTATTATCCCACTGAAGTCAGTCAAAATTTCTGCCTGATGGGACGCACTGTGTAACAGTCTCAGAAATTGGCACTGGCAACTTCAAAAATCATCAGGAAAAGAATCATTAAAAGTGTTTTCAAATACAATTCATTTAACTTGAGTTCTTTTCTTCCATACAGGCTTTTAAAATGCTGCAGTAAATAAAATGGATATGGAAAATAAACGTTTTTCTCTGGCAGTTACTCTGTGAGCACTCTACAGTTTTACAAGGACTTGTTCTACTACACAAAATGTTTCTCAAATCAAGACTCCTCCTGGTCGCCCCAATTATTCAAGTCTCTACCCAACAAAAATTGTACTGTCCTAAAATTCCATCAAAAATACAGTGCATGGGAGCACGTTTGTTAATGCACTATAACCAGCTTCACAAATCTCCTCCTGCCCCCTCCCCCCACGCGAGAAAAAGAAAAAAGGGACTTTGTGACAATTAAGACAGTGTAGTAAAAAACCGATAGTGCATTATTTTAAAATGTCATTTAGCTTAAGTTGGCCAACAAAAAAAAGGTTTTTCAGTTATAATAAAACCACATTTATTGGAGCCGATCGTACCAATGTCTGGTCAAAAACTGTATACTTTCCCAATCCATCCCATGATGTTTTCCTGGTCCCCCGCTGCCGCAGACAGTTCAGCTGGTGTTGCTCACCAAGGCCAATGTCAAAGAGAATTTGGTAATCTTTTGTGCTTCTTTATTTTTAAAACAGTGTTGTGTTCCTATGTTTGGGAAAAGGCTTTAGCTTAACTGAGCAAGAGTACACCTAGACTAGTGTGAAGGTAGGAACAGTGATGGGCACCAAACTGTAAAAATACCCTTGCAATAATACAAAAGTATATTTTTCAGTGACAAAAATTATTAACTGCTGCATTTAAAAAATAGCAGAAATCAAAAGTGATTTTCAACTGAACTGGTTATAAAATGTACAAGTCAAAAAAATTAAAAAAAAAAAGAAGAAAAAAAGAAAAAAGGAAAAAGGAAAAAAAAGAAAAAAGAAAAAAACCCCACAGCTGCATTCCAGTACTCAGAGGTTTATGTCAGGACTCATGCTGTGTCTGTAAGACAATATTTCACCCTAGTGTTCACTCACAGAATTACCCTGCATCTATCTCTAGTGCTCAAATTAAATGCAAAAGACAATTACTTATGTCTACCCTCACTTAAAAAAAAAGACTTAATAAGACAAGAACAGTTAGACTGTAAACCACACACATTTCTTTTAAGTGTCATAAAATAACCATTGCTCAGTCAAGCCATTACCTTTTCCACAACATCACCATTTTTCTTTAAAATTCCGAAGGGGAAATTTTCTATATTTAGATCAGTAATAATAAAGAAAAACATGTACCTTTCTGTTGGGATAACCACTTTGACTATGGCTTGCGACAGAGTCTGTATATGAAGTCACATCAGATAATAAACATAGAATATGTGAGTATTGTTAACAAGTAACAAGCAAAAATATACATATGCAATGAAAATACTACACATCTATCACAAACTTTGCAGGCAATCACTGCTGTGAAGTTATAACTAAGCAATTACACAAAATTCAAATGGTTGTGTCAGTGAACCATGAAGGTTCACTAATTGCAAAGTATCAGAACATTCCTGTCAGAATGTACATTGAGGCACTGAATAGGAACTATGCTGAATATATATAAGAAAGGAGTTCTTAAGTTTATGAAAAGATTCTAAACTATTTGACTTGGATCACGTTGGTATTACTTTATTCCCAAGTCTTACAAAATACAGCCCTGACATTTAAGTGTCATTCAAAGAATCAATAAATTCTTAAAAATGTAAATCAAGTTGGTTTGTGATTTCAAGATACTTACCCTTTTATCAGCTAATATTCCACAAAAGAAAAGTTTGAAAACTGACTCGAAAAGTAGCATAAAATACTTACTCAATGTCCAGATTAATTACCTTCTACACAAAATACATCAACTCTTCTAGGGTAAAAATAAGGCTACCCAAATTAAAATGTAGGATTTTCTATAAGGAAAACAATTTAGATACTGCAATTTGGCAGCCAAGAAAAGGGGGGGACGTAGGAGAAAAAAATCCAGGGAGCCTGGAGGGGGAAAATGATAGCCAGATTTTAAGCAGCACTAAATTAACCAAGAGCCAATATACTGTAACCTAACACAGACATGAAACAGAGCTTCAGGAATTAAGTAGGTTCCCTTGGGCTACAGCAGGGAGCCAGAGAATTTGCAGACTAAGGGCTGCCAAAGTCAGCCTGGACAATGCAAATCTATGAAGCCATTGCAATACTGTCACAGATGTAGTATTTAACAATGAGATACGGCCCAGGGTACTGTAAGTTACCTTCTCAAAATCTTCCTTGTTTTTTGGTGGTGGTAACATTGGAGCATTAGGATTCTTCAATCTCTCCCTAGGCTGGGCATTGAAAGGCAGTCCTGACGGAGGAGGTGGCAGGGTGTGCTCCATCATGGAAGGCGGAATGTAGATTGGGTGTGGAGGTATAGGTACAGCTTTGCCCCAGCCCAGCTTCATTTCAAATGACATAATCATCTTGCCTGAAAAAGTGAAAGGAAAAAAACCTCTGTCACCAGGATGTTACAAATTGGTTCTGTATCACTTGACACTTCTCCTTGTTAAGCGCAGCATTTAGGTTTGCCTGCCACCGTTTACCTTTTGCTTACATTGCTGATTACTGTTATTACATCTATCAGACTACACCGTAGGCAGATGAAGGCCTGTTACACAAAATGTTCTATTAATCTTCCCCCAACATCTGTCTATAGGACACTACAATACACAATTATTATAGTTTGACAACATTCAGTTGCCAGTAGAACAGTCAAGTGTAAACTGAAATCATTGTCAGCCTGGTATCTACTAGAGTTACAGAACACATCTCACTTGTCTGATAAAACCACCCGAAAATGTGCTTACAGTCTGCAAAGGTAATTACAGCCCTGAATACAGAAATCTGTTTACCATTCAAATTCTTCAATGCTCTTTCAGCATCTCTCCTGTTCATAAAGGCAACAAAGCCACAATTTCTTTCTCTTGCTCTTTCTTCATCAGTTCTTGGCCACATAATTTTAACACTCGCTAATGGTCCAAAGCGGCCAAATTCTTGACATAACATCTCTTCATTCATCTACATGAAAAAGAGGTAAGAATTAACGTTTTGTCACTGTATTTCTGTGACAGTTGTTTGTATTATTGTCCAAATGACAAAACTTTAATTTTTTTAGTTTCTTGAGAAACATCACTTCATTGATACCCCCCCAATGCAATCTACTGCAGAAACAAGAACCTAAAAAACAGCACTTTTAACTGAACACACTCAAATTTTTAAGATATGATCCACCTTGCTTAGGAATATCAATGAAAAAGAATTCTAGCTGAGCTAGTGATTGGTGGTCTAAACCTTAACTTTTCAGCATTAAGTACAGGGAGCATTTATTCCAATGAATATTGCAAAAGAATTTGTCTGGGCCCAAACATGCCAACACTGTACTCCTTGCTCCAAACTTACCTGAGGATTGATGTTTCCCAGATACAAATTTGTTGTGCTTGGATCTCCAACATCGTGTGACCCTGGTGCATAATCATCCAGTACTAAAATAGCAGAAAAAGAACAAACAAAGAAAAGAAGTCATAATCTCTGCTAATCATTTAAATTACAAGATTAAACTGAGTAAGAAAAGAATCTGTATTACCACCAGACGATCTGTTTCTTCTTGAAGGAGCATCCACTGAATATAAAGAAGAAAAATATATCCAATTTAGTCTACAGATCTTGTAGCCCAGACTAACATAAAAAATAACATCTACTTACTTGAACGCCTCTGCCCATCTGAATCAGACTGGGGTGGTTCAAAACGACTCAATCTACCTTTTGTTTTGTGCCTTTCATCACGCTCCTCTTGGATTCTACAAAGCAAGTGTAAAGTGAGCAACAACTTAAAACCATTCTGAAGTTTCTATTCTAAAATTTTGCATTAACTTTACAATTATGAGGATTTTTAATATGAAACAATGAGTTTGTTAAAATTTCCAAATTGCCAGTATGTCTGAATTTGTGTTTCATCAACTGGAATATAACTACCAGAATTATTCCAGCTGCATGCTTCCTCATTCATACGGTCAGGGTATTTCATTCTCAAACGAAGTTGACTTGGTTTGAGAAGCAGTTTACAACAGCAGAAATAAGAATTATGCTCTGAAAAAGTGACGCCAATTCCACATCCAACTGCCAGAGATCCACAGACCACTCAGGTGACTTCAAGATGCACACAACTCCTATTTATCCTTCTAGGTTTTCCAAGCTTTACTCACAGGCACACCCTCAAGACTATTCCCAGAATATACTGGATTTCATCTCAGTTTCTAGCTCTGAGGACATTACTCACACAAGTAACTATTTGGTTCCCCGCAGTCTGGCCTTAAATCCTGATATGAAGATACTGTATCCCAGGAATACCAGGCTATCAGCTCAACTCATTTACACCAAGTAAGGAACACACAGCAGTGAGGCTCAAGCAGTCCTCACAAAAGCCACACATGGATTTAGAATGTTGTACCTACTGCTTTCTAATGCACAGAGATTCCTTTGTTTTCCTTCTCTAGCATCAGGATAAATACATGGCACTCAATACATGCACTGTTCTTTGTTGTATTACAACACATTAGAAAGTGAAAGAATCTGCTTTTACAAGCATTATCCAGCTTGCTTTTAATGCTATGCAAGTTGAAGTAAGTCTCTAGACTTGAATTACAACTCTTATTTCTGCATTATACAAAAGTTCAGCCTCATCCTACAAATTCCTCAGGATATAGTTCAGAAACATTGACAAAGCTCATTCTTTTCAAGAGTGACAGACATTTCATATTGTCACCAATCTGTCTGCCACAGCCCTGTACTGGATTTGCTGAGCAGGGCTTGGTAATGGGGGGCTACAGGGGTGGCCTCTGTGAGAAGCTGCCAGAAGCTTCCCCCATGGCTGAAGCCAACACCAGCCAGCTCCAGGATGGACCAAACAATGGTCAAGGCCAAGCCTGTCAGTAATGGTAGTAATTAAGCCCAAGTTATTTTCAGCTAATTAATTATACCATTTCATGAGCATTTAGGGGAGAAAAACATAAAAACAGTTTCTTTAGGAAACACTTTAGCAAGAATGATCTTAAATATTGTGTGTAAAACAAGGCAAAGACCTTGGGTTTTGTTTGTTTACAGTAGAAACTAGCAAACTTACTGCTTTAATTCTTCTTTAAAAAGTTCCAAATTACTCTTTTTCTTTTCTTTCTCTCCTTTCTTCAAAGGCTAAAATAAAGAAATATAAAACAACATTTCAGAAGATAAAATGAACAAAATTAAAAATCATATAACAAAACTTTAGATAATTTCCATGCATATTTTACCCACAGCTTTCAAACCAAATAACTACAGGAGGAAAAAAAACCAAAAACAAAAAAAACCAAAACAACAACCAACCAGACTTGAAACATTCAGACTGAGCGCTATCAAACACAAAGCTAGAAAATAAAAAATTAAGGATAGTTGAAAATAAACTTTGTTACTTCTCATTCTCACAATGCAGCACATGTGATGAAACACTCTCTCTACTACATAGACATTTAAAATAACTGTGAGGTTTTTTGTCAGTTTGTTCCATTTGGAAACTAGGATGCTGACTACACCCCTAGCAAACCACCATGCGCTAATGAATTTGACAGATGTGTGTACATATATATGTAAATTATTTTACATATATATATTCAATTATTTTATCCACAAACATTCTACTTGGAAAGAATTTCCTTCTCTTGCTTCCTTTTGGATGTAAATAGTCTGAAAAAACAGTTACTTTAAATAGTTCAAGATCCTCAGGAAAAACACTCTTCAATGACAAAGAATATGGATACTGCAACACTACTTTGTTTTTTAACTTAACTAACTCATGTGAAATCTTATTTTCAACAACAATTGTTTTTATATAACCAAATTTAAATGAAAACGTTTCCAATAGGCAGACATACAAAATATTTGTGTTACACACTACAGCTTTGGAAAAACTGGACTTCCTACTCACCCCAGGCAAAGTTGTTTGTTTGTTTTTGTTTTTGGGGAGGGTCTGCCAAATAAATAAAATCATTTTTACCTCATTATCTTCAATCACCATTGGACAGGGCAAGTGAGTAAATTGATTGCATTACTTCACAAGTATTTATGAAAAATTTGAAAAGCAGTAATATTCTTACAGTACAAACACTTGCATATGACAGAACAGACCTCAGAAAAATAAAAAATGCTACAATTCATTTCTGTAACTGTAGAGCTTTACATACAATGAAAATCAAAACTGCCATCCAGTAGTTCCCCACTTGTCTAACTGACATTTGTTTAAAGCTGGAGGGAGGTCATGAAGGAACTGCCCACAATTATCACATTACATTGATTTCCCACCCTAACGAGCGGCATCATACATGTTTCACTTAAGCTTTAAAGTTCTAATAAGCTCTATTAAGACTTAAGACAGCCAAGACATTCTTTACACATACACAGTAGTAACAGTCATCATATGCAATTATCACTTCAGTTGAAGACTGTCTATTCACATTTCTAATATTGTCGTTACTTTTCACGATGAACCTTGGTTTACCAAAAAAAACCCAGAAAACCAAAAAAAGCCCCACACAAACCAAAAAACAAAAAACAAAAAAAAACCAAACAAACAAACAAAAAAAAACCCCAAAAACAAAAAAACAAACCTCATCAAACCATGTAGAAGACAAAATCAATTAAATAAAGCAAGGTGTTCAGCTTTAAAACTGTCCAAGTTCTAGAACTCAAAGAGGGACTTCCAAAGGGATTTCTCGAACTTCACCCTCCAAATAAACCCAAAACAAAACAAACAGAACCGACAAACCCTACCAAGAAAAACTTGGATCAACACAAAGGTCAATTTATTTTCTGGTTTTAAGTTAAAAAAATCAAAAACAGATGGTAGCAAGAGGAATTGAGAAGGCTTTCTTCTAAAATTTCAGGAGTTCTCAGGACAGAAGAAGCTGTTACTTTACCACAGCCACTAAATCCACACTCATGAGAAGTCTGTTGCCATTAGCAGGAACACAGTAAAAGGGCAGTGCAGCACCAGGTGTATTGTGCCACACCCAGGGCTCCTGGGCCTCTGCATTTCATCTCCTCTGGATCTGCTACGGGTTCAGGCAACTCAGAATGCCCTCCCTTCTCTGAGTATGTGACACATGCAGATAAAACTACTCTGCAAGATCACACCACCCTTTGTCTAAGCACTTCCAAATACATCAGGATAGAGTTAAGAGTCAAGTAAGAAACTTACAGGCTTTTTGGTTTCTATCATTAGGAGGGATGGAGGTTTCTCATTAGATGGCTGACTTGGTTGATTTTTTTGATCTGAGAATCGTGATGAAGGTTTATAGATTTTACCCCGTTTTTCATCTGTTTCATGCTCCTCTGAAATGAAAGGCAAGTTAGAAGCAAATTTTATTAACTAATGCTGCATGAGACTGTTCATTAGAAAGAATGCTGTTCTTTAGTCTTGGTCATTCAATTCAAAATATTATTTCATTTTTAAAAAGCTGGTAATATGAATTTTACATATTTTAACATCTTTTAATATGAAGAAAAAGAACATAGACTAGGTAGTCTAAACCAAAGCATTTTTTTCTTCTTATGGTTAAAACACAAATCATACTACTGGCTTACCTCAGTCAAAGCACAGATTTTAGCATCGAGTTTTCTTTTCTGTTTCTAATGTAACATACTAATTTTGAATTGCAATTCAAAGCCAATCTTAATCTTTATTCAAAGTCAAATGACCCACCACTGCCAAAAAAAGATTAGTTACCTTTAGATGCATTAACGATTCCTCCTCTTACGAATGTTTTCACTTTATTACCATCACCTCCTTCAAAGGCAGCAAGGAATTCTTCATAGATTTCTGCAGCAGCCTTCTCATCCTCCTACATAGCAAATGTTAATCTATTTACTATCATCACAGAACAACCTTCACTAGATAGTTACTCTTAAATTAGCTGTGACATTCCTTTTTATTTTCTAGAGTTCAAGCTTACAAACTGCATCAAAGGAGTTTCAATTTTAGACAACTCAAATTTTTGAGAAATGTGGGCACAACACAGCACCTAACACGCAAAGCCAGTGAGGCTGTGTGCTTCACTATGTTCCTTTCCAAGAGTTTACATGGCAATTTAACATTCAAAGGATGTCAAACAAAAAAGCTCAAATCCAAGGCTTATGAGCCTGGAGCTTTGTTGGCCTCAGCATGAGAGAACACGGAGAGAACACTGCCCATTCCATCTCAGCCTTTACCATCAACCCACGTGGCCGAAGGAGACCAACAAAAATATCACCTTTCTGTATTTCCCAGAGAATAAATCAATTCAATTACTTAAGCTGAGACATTAAATTTAGCACTATAATGATCTTCAGGCCAGTATTTCCAACAACCCAGCAGGAGATAAGCCACTGGAATACAATACTGCTTTGTGTGTATGAAGTTCAAACCTCAAAAACTTCCACCTTACCAACTACCAGATATGTACTGCCTAAAATCTCAACACTCCTGAGTAATCTAAAATGCAGTATCAAATTTTAAGGTTTGTATTAGTTCCCAAATACAGTCATTAGACAAAAAAATGTTTCACAGAACTAACAAGGATGTGTACTGAAACAATTTCAAAAACAACAGGTACTCTTAGCAATTACTGAAATCCAGTGACAGAGAGCAAAGGAACAACAGAAAATTACCTAAGGTGATGGCTGTCTCCATCCTGAGCAATAAATCAATGGATTATTGTAATTCTCTGTTTCAGGAAGCCAGAGAACTTGATTTCTCACAGACAAGGAAAGAGTAAGCATCTCTGTATCTTAATGCCATGAATGCCAAAAATAAATTATACATGTGAAACACAATCCACTTTCACTCTTGGAGAGCTACAGTTATCAAAATTAAGATATTTTGGGGTAAAAACTGGTTGCAATCTAAAAGCAAACTTATCTGAGCTCTGCATACAAAGCAAAATTTTCATGGTATACCATTACCTTCTTTTTCAATTCTTCTTGCTCCTTCTTGCTCAGAGTTCGTTTGGCAGCACTCATTTTGCCAATACTGAATGCTTTAAGTTTACTTTCCATTAGAGGCTGCAAAGGGAGTAAGAAAACAGACATCAAACTGTTTACAAAACAATTAAAATAATGTTACTTTTGACCTTGGTCTAGACCAGAAACACCAATAAAACAAAGAAAAGCCTTCCTGTACTTATCTCTGAACTTGTCATTATCTAATACAACTAAAAAAAAATTATATCTATGTGGGTTTTTTTAAACAAATCATCCTTGGTGTAATGAGAAAGCTTTTAATACACCACTCAAACGCAGCTGAAATCTGAAGGACACTTGCTCTAAGAGCCTGGGCATTTATCACTGTGCAGTGCTGCAGTTTCTAAACCTTCAGAAATCCATGCTTTTCTTCCTCCTTCCCTACCCTGCCACTCCGAAAAAAGCTTTTCTGACTATTTTGGCCAGAATAATGTTTGTGCAAGGTCAGACAGGTAATGGAAAAACCAAATGGATGCTAAATTTCAGTTGTACTTCAAGGTAAAAAACAATAGCTTTGTGGAACAACAAAATTAATTCTAGAAGTTTTCAGTCAAATGAAACAAAACTACTCACATTCAGCATCTAGATTGTTTTGAATTTCTTTCCAAAACCCTGATGAAGGAAGCACTCCACATAACAGTAATTTCTGGAATTCTAAAGGCTCTATTTTGGTAGTTAACAGGCAGTAAAGCACCAAGAGAAGAAAGACAACAGGATGGAGAGCATATTCCGAAGACATGAGCAGTGGGAAGTTAGAGAGAAAAGATACTTCTCTGGAAACTCCTACCTCAACATAGTAATTCATGAAGAATCAGGACAACAACAAAGCCCCAGAAGCTATGAGTCTTGTTTTCAAAACATTTGTGATACTCTTACACAGAGCACATGGTGATGCTTAAAACCATGATTTTTGCAGTGACAGTTTTTTCAAAAAAAATCAGCTCAATCAAACATCAAGACAAATAAGGTGAACAACTTAAATATATTATGAAAAAAATTCTGATACCAACTGGAGAGGGTTTTCTCTAGGAGTAATTTTCTTTGTAAAGGGTTTCATTTCTAGTATCAGCTTCCTATTAAAAAAATTTACATAAAAAAAGCACCATGAAAAACAAACTGCTTGAAATATCTTCAATTTATAATCCTTGCTTAGCATCACAAACACCTCTTAGATCTGTGCCAAGCATATAACCAAGTAGCTCATATTTCTTTGAAAGTGTTCCTTCTTCATCACTGAAAGTAAAGCTATCAGTGACAAATTTATGCAGTGTTATCTGGTTTATGACACCGTGTTTGTCAACATGAGCTGCTGTGACAGGTTTATCAGGAGCTTTTAATTCATCTGTATTTTTTTAAATTTAATAAAATCCAGTCTTCCAATTGTCTGAAAAACAGCTTCTATTTCAGTATGACAAACAATATACAACCTTGGCAAAACACAAGCACACAGCCACGGTACAGAAATGCAGAACAAATACCACACTCCTACCCAAGGCTTATCCTGTCATCAAAAAATAATCTCTCACAGTAATGTCACAGGATACCAGCAGATCAGCCACATGAATATTTGTTCCAGTGACAGAAGGGAAGCAGCTGCAAGATAAAGAGTTCTGGCACTAAGATCTGCTCAGTTTAGAAAGGGTCTCACGGAAAAAAAACACCTTCCAAGTGGCAGGAGCAACATAAAGTTAAGATTGAACTCATTTATGCCTGCTAGTTAGATTGCAGTGGGCAATTATAACATCATCATTAACCATATGCAGCTTCACAGAACTCCTAACATTAGAACTATACAACACTTGAAGGTCTTCCTCCTTCAAAAAATGCAAAATACAGTGAAAAGGGTAAAGCAAATGATAGAAGCAAAGAGAAACTTTCAGTTGAGTAATCAAATCTCTGTATGAAAGCAAACTTTGTTTAAACAGAACACTGCATTAACTGTAAGGTGGCACAAAGCACTCAAGTCCCAGTTCCATTGGCACAAAATACTCAAGAGATTTAAGAGTAATTTTCCAAATTGTAGCAAGTAAAAGAAATCAATAAAACAAGCTACTTCTTGATGAAAAGTTTCTGCTATCACAACTCAAATAATGCTGTCTTACAAGCAATTTAACAGCTGGTAATGGACTTCTGCACGTACAAAATCAAATTGAAATCTTGAAGAAAATCCAAACCACAGAATGAATTGTCTGGTATTAACTCCTAGTTTGGCTCTTGCTGCCTGTTTTCGTTTTAACTCAGAAACAGGTTGGCTTCATGCAACACACCAACCACACAACCAGGCAAAGGTCTCTTCACTGAAGGGATAAGGGGTGGGGTGGCCAGCAGGACCAGGTTATTACTCTTACCTTTTCCTTTAATATGTTCTATTAGAAAGAAAAATAAAGGATGGAATTAGGGCCACACTGTCCCAGCTTTGAGAAGCCAACTGTATGTGAAAAGGCACTTCAATATCCCATGACTCCCAGGACTGATCACCTTGTATTCTCAAGCATTCCTCATTGTAAGAGACAAACCCATACAGAGTCCTTGCAGCTTCTTTCTGTTCCAGTACCTATTATGGATGCAGTACCCTGCAGCACAGCTTCCTACACTGGGGCTTGTTTTGAAAGTTTCAAGGAGTATTTTTAAACATGAAATCAATGGTTCATTTGCAAACACCCACAGGTTACATACCCAATGCACCAGACTCTGCCTGTAGCAAGCAGTTTTCTTTAAAAACAGGCCTATTTTCAGTTTGTGGGTTTAGTTGGAATTTTTTGGGGTTTCTGTTTAAGTGTTTTGGACTTACATGTGAATCAGCAGATCCAGTGGTATGTACTGCATCTGGCCCTCTGACCTGAGGAGAGAACGACGAGGAGGTGAGACACACAACAAGAAACAGACAAACAACCTCTGAGGGGGTTTTTTCAGATCTTGGAATGTGACTTTCATTTCAATCTCAAAGTCCAAATACACCAAAACAAAGATACACACAATGTATTTTAATGATGTATCTGATCAGGTCACCTCAGGAACAATGTCAATATAAGGCAAATAAGGGACTAAAGATTGATCACTAAAAAATCTGAATTCCCACAGCTGAATTTTATAAATACCTCACTAATGGCACCAATGGGGAAAAAAGTAAGTTAGCTACATTGCATCTTCAAGAGTTGTCACTAAAGGCTGTTAAAGATTGCATCAAGTGTTTGATTACATCTGGCTTACTATAAAATAATCTCCAAAACTGGTTTTACTATATTGTGCATAGATGGAAGCTGGCTACCTCAAAAACCCCCATTTGTGACTAGGTACTAATTGACATTATTACTTTAAACCCTAACTGAACTTGAACATTTAAACCAGCATATATACAAAATCAGGTTTTAAATGAGCTGAAGTGATGGAGAACACACTTTTAAATTACGTAATGTCCAAATTCCAGAAAACCTGACATAACATCTACTATTTAGATATTATTGCTTGATGTGCAATTCATACCTCAATTGAAATTTAAGTGAAAATAAAACATTTCCATTAGCTGAAAACTGTTCATTAGTTACAGAACATTAGCATTTCTCCTCGTTACCAGCAGTTTATAGTTAATACCAGAAATAGTAATAGATGATGCTCACTTCCAGTCTTTCAAAAGAAACAAGCACCAAATGCTACTCCAGAAGATAATTTACTAGACCTTGTTTTTATTGTGCTTTTTCATCAGCTAAGACAGAGACATTTGTCTTTCAACAAGTATATTCCTATGTTATACAGTAAAATCAATTTAGAAAAAAATGGTTTTCAACAGAAAGCACTTCAGCAATCAGAATTAAGTGCACAAAGGTAAAGAGCAACACAAAGATACAGCCCTTCCAAGGGAGAAGCAAAAAACTTCTAGGAATATGTTGGAGGCTTTTTTAAGAAAGAGAAATAGGGCAGGGAAAAAATAGGGAAAAAAATCACGCCTAACTCACGAAGACCTCCCAAATCCCATTCAATGCAGCACTGTACATGAGTCACAAGCACATCTTTGCACAGAAGCTCATAACAAACTGAGTTCACATGCACGAGTGGCCGTGTGTTAGAATACTCATGGAAGCAAATATCTCAAGCATCTTTCACTAACGCCACCTCCTGCAAACTTCTCCTCTTGTGTACTTGGTGCTGGATTTTTTTGTGATTCAGAACTGCCTGTGGCACTCAGATCAGTAATCTGTTATGCACAGGTCTACATACTGCACAAATGGAGCTTAAGGAAAGCTGTCCTGCCCCCAAGAGTTTATGAATGTGGAGTCCAACATCACACAGATAAAAGAAGTACACCGTGCAAAAGAATTCCAGAGCATTCTTCCTGCTGCCAGCTGCCGCCCTGCAGCGACCAACACAGCAGCTACAACTCCAGCCTTCCAGAAAACAATTTCAGACATGCAGTTAAAACGATCAGCCTCAACGGTGGAGTACACAGTGCTGTCTGCCTTAGGGTACTGCCACAGATTGAGCACTGCTCCAGGAAAGGAGCTTGTCTGGCAGCAACACAAGGGAATGGCCACTTCCTGATTCTCCGCATCTGTTTCATTTATGGAAGTTTTGGAAAGTGACACCTCCCAACAGGGGTGGTGCTGAGGCTGCTTATAGGAAAGGCAAAAAAGAAGCCATTACGCAGAGTAACAAACAGAAGAAATGCTAAGTACAATGACAGATTACCCTGAGGAGGAACATTTAAAAAAGACACTAAATGTGCTTCTTCAGCAGCAAGCAGATACTGCTCAGAAAGGCTTCAGTGAGTAGAAGCACACAGAGATTCTGTGAAAGTACAGTGACACTCCCCAACCCACCAACAGGGACCGTGGCACTGTGGAGCCACTCTGAACATCATCAGCTGAGCAGCAGAATGTCTATTAAGGTGCACTCAGAAAACTTCAAGAAGCAGTTTTAGCTTTCACACCAACTTTACCCCACAGTCACTAAAAGCTTTAGAGAGCCACATTATCTTCCTCCTTCAACAATCCTTGTTTTTCAGGTCTTCTCTTCCTATGTGTAACTTCCTAAGTTCTACCTTTGATACTACTCCTGACCAGCCAAGCAACTGTTCTGACAAAGAACAAGATGAAAAGGTTCTTGACAAAATTACACACTGCTATCTGCCAGTTTCTAAACAGCAGTTATTAAAAAAAAATCACAAATTCTCACAACACTGCACTTTGCATCCATCTGCACAGCCTTGACAAAAGGGGCCATTTTGTTTCCCTAAGAGTGAGACCAGCTGCACTGACTCAGCGGAATCCGTGTCTTTCCAACACAGAGGGAAACATTTTAGAAGATGTTGCCCACCTGCGTTGAAATCTGGAGCAGGATTATTTTTTCTGTTCTCATCATGTCAAGTAGCTCAACTGAACTTAACTGCTGAAAGAGACACACAGAGCTCTGCCCTACACGTGATGAGATGTGAGGACAGCTCCCTCATGTTCAAAATGCCACCAGAAAAAATGCAGTGAATCCATCTTTCAGTCACTGCCAGCATAAACAACTGACAGATGCCTTCTTACTGCCAATCACTGCAACTACCACATTGCATGAAAACTATTGTTATTTATTTTTTTCCTCAACCAGACTATTTTACAGCTGGATCACTTTCTCCATCACTTTTACTCTGCACATTTCTCAAAGCATGTGCCAGCACAGCTGAAGTGCCATTTCAGCAGCCTGCATTGCCACTGCAGTAAAATACAGCCCTGTCAAACCCCAGTCCTGGGGGTCAGGTTGCCCAAAGCTTCACTACTGAGTCCAGCCAATTTCACTCAACCTCCAAGAGAAAAAACCAAAAACTTCAAAGGACCATACAGATGAGATTTATGACGAACTTCGATGAAAATGCCAAAGCAAAGTCGTCTCTGAAATTCTGATGTCTACATTTTCTTCCAGCTTCATGAAAGCTTCCAAGGAAACACAGAAGAGAACAGCTCTTCAAAATCTTCCTTCTTGCCCACAGTTCACATGGCCACAAATCCAACTCCTCATTGGTTCTCCAGACTTAAAAATCTCTTGGTAAAACTGGCATGATCGTGTTATTTCACAAGTATTTAAAATATGCTGTGCACAAAAAATATTTTTAATATTTTGTTAATTAATACTGATGTAATTTAGTGAAAAAAGGAAGAGCAACAAAAGCACAAAAGCTACCAATAAAACCCAGGAGACAATTTGTGGCCTTCTAAATGCTGCATGGTATTTTTACAACTCTAATGGCTACAACTTAAAACGTAAATGAAAGCCCTGTTCTTGACAGAACCAATAGCTTTAGGGTGAAATGTTTAAAACAAACTCTGATGAAAGATACTCCTGCCCTGTTTCAACACCTTCCATTGATGCTGCCCCCATACTGATCACTGTGAACAACAGCACTGCTCCTGGTCTAGCTGATCCCCCACGGAAGGGAGAGATGGGGGAGGTTCAGCCAAACCATTTCCCTACTCACAGCAGCATGCTGCTGCCCAAATCATGCAATAACCAAAGAGGACAATGTTTGTAGGGAAAAATTAGCTAAGGTTAAGACTGATTTGTGCCAGCACTGACAGCAAGGAAAAACAAATGGGAACACGTCATAAACTGTCATAAATCCAGCAAAAGGAAGTTTCCAGCTTGCCTTATTCTTTTTACTCTTCCTTTCTCTCTAGAAAGTAAGTGCTTGAAAACACCTGCAAATTATGTTATGGCTAATCTATTTAGTCTTTACAATTACTGGAATAATTAGTGGTACTCCCTACTTGAGTAGTCATAACTTGCAGACACAAAACCAAATGGACAGTGGCTTTCTCTGGAAGTATTAGTACAGAATGGTATTCCATTGAAACCTTAAACTCAGATGAACAGGTACAGCTTTTGGGATGAAAAAGGAGAAAGTACAGCATGGTCCAAGTGGATTATTTCTTCTGCATATGGTACCCAATTTGAACAGCAGTCTACGTAAAAGCAGTGGCCATGCCAGACAGCCACTATTCTCAGAGCATACAATAACAAAATGGAAGAGTCACTGAGCAGCTAAAATTCCATTACATAAAGATAATAACTGAACATCTGTATCTGTCATTTCAGAATCATGTCCTACACTGATGTCCTGCGTAGTCTTTGGCAATCTCTATTTCCTCTTCTTTAATTATCCTTCTTTCCTACTTGGATTTCTGGAAATCTCAAGCATGAATCTTGCTATTCTAATCTCAAAGTGCCAAAGGAATAGTTAATGCTTTTGCACCACATTTCACATGGGAGGCTCTCAAAGTTACCCAGCAGCTGCCAGTATCAGACAAAGCAGCTGCCACCACAGCAATGCAGGCACTGGGGGCTCCCTGAACCTGCACCACCTCCAGAAATGCTCTTCAAACAGACAAAGCCTGGCTGAAAAGATGCGATTTTACACTATAAATATATATAAATATATATAATCAAAATAATGGGTCAAATTCAGTACTTGGACACCAAGACTGAAGAACAAACACTAACCATTCTGAAGGGGAGAAATTATTTTATTTCAGGCACTAGGTCACAGTTCCTGGCAGAGCACAGAAAATAGAAGGTCACTGTGCCTTCCCAGCAGGTATCTAGAAGCCAGCAAAGGCACACCTTGGAACTGCCACTGAAACATACCCAATGGAGTCTATGATATATATAAATAATTGTATTTGCTGAACAAATACAACTTGCAAATACAATGCACCAAAAGAAGCCTGAAACTTCAGTTTTAATTATGTAAGTAAATGAATCCTAAAATTATTAAAAATAATCAAAATGTTTGATAAACAATTACTTCAAGAAATTGAGCAAAATGGGTATTTGCTCAATTGTTAAACCACAAACATTTTCATCTAGGGGCAACTAAAAATACACATTTTAATTCCTGTGTGAATAAACTAATTAAAACAAACAGAGTATTACTAATTTCAGTACTGTTTCTTTCTGCAAACATATGAAAAGTATCTCAATGTGTATCACAAGCATTGGTGGAATAACAAAACAAAGGTACCAAAGGGATCACACACCATTCAGCCCCCAAGATTTCCTTTTTGGGAAATGAGTCCCAAGAGACAGGCATGTCTTAGTTTATGTCACTTTTCAACAGAAACACTCTCATGGATCCAAGTATGTACTATCTCTATTTTCTTTGGCACATAAAATAATACTGACAAGAGGAAACAGTCAAGATCTAGAATGTAAAGCATGGGAAAATACGAGTGGAACATGGCATGGATGTCTGGAGGAACAGGCGGATAAGGGAAAGTGCACAAAGGTGGCAAGGCAGGTACAGAACCTCCTCAGCAGGCCCTGACAGATGAACACGTCTGACTTTACATTCCCCAGGTGTCCTACTGACTTCCAAGGGATAGATGAGGGAGTGTGAAGAGTTAACCGGCTGCACACACCTCTGCAGAACTGACATCTAGGACAGAAAACAATTCCTGTGAATTAATTATTACTGTACTCTGAAATAAGAGCATCATCAGTACAGAAATAGTAAATGACAAAACAAAAATAGGCTATAATGTAACTGTGAAAAGAAAGGAATCACATCTGGGTTGGTTTTCTGTACCACATTATCAGCTGCATTAATCAATAATTAATTCTTCTATTTCAAGTTATACTTGAAATCCCAAAATGTCTTATTCCCTGAAAGCCACTGTCCAAAAATTAAGACCTATTTTACTACTCAAGTTTTCTGTCCAGCTCTTATTTGCTGTTCCAAGCCCAAAGCAAGATAAAAAAAAACTTTTCTTGGCAATACTTGGAACAGATCATAAAAGGGAAACAAAAATAAAACTCTCCTGCTCTAGTAACAACTGAGTAAACATGCAAAGACTTTAAGTAACTACATTTCATTACCAACTACATTAATAACTACAGTTTCCTAGCAGCAAAATAAAAAAAAATAAAATAATCCTGGTTTTGCTTAATAAAGAGGTGAGCAAGAATTATTAATTTATAGCACTGGAAATTCCTGAGCCAGAACACGGCTTCCTCCTTGAATGATTTACACACTCACCCACCAAAACCTGGAGAATTTATATAGTTCTGACCTAAAACCTGAAACGAAAGTGAATGAAAGGGAGTAATCTTCACCAGTGCATCCCCCAAGGTATCGTGCCCTCTACCCTCCCAGCAGGAGGGATGCAGCGAGCACCCGCTGGTTTCAGAGCACAGCTCTGGGCCAAGTTTTCCAGAATTACTGCACTACCTATGCTCCTGGGCTGGAAATCCACCCAGCAGGAACTACAGGAAGTAGAGCGGGTACTGGGAAAAGCGCGGGGAACGCCACGGCAATTCTACGAAACTTGTAATTCCATCGCAATTCAAATGAACCCACTCCATCTCAATTCGTCGTTTTCCTTCACACTCGCGAGTAGGAAACTAGCCCTGCGCGGGCTTCATCCCCCGGGGGCAGGGCAGTGAAATGGAACCCGTCGGTGGGCACGGCCGGGGCTCGGGCATTACGGAAAGCCCGCAGCCCAACGCGGGGACGCGCGGGTCGGCACAGCGCCTCCGCCGGGCCCCGCGCCTTCCCCCGCCGCGGCACGGGGACGCCACGGGGACAGAGACGTGCCCGGGGCGGTCTCGGGGAGCGGGGGTGCCCCGCAAGAGGCTCGAGACCCCGAGCCCCCTTCCCGCCTCCCAGCCCGTCCCGGGGCCCGCGGTCACCCCGGGCTCAGAGCAGAGCAGGCCGCGCCGCCCGCGCCTCGCCGCCCCGCCGCCCCGCCGCTACCGGACCCCGCCGCCGCGGCAGCGGGCCGCGGGCCGTGCTCCCCGAGCGCAACGGAGCGGGCCGCGGGCCGTGCCTCTCGAGGCGCACGGAGCGGGCGCGGGCCGTGCCCGGGGCGCAGCGGCCTCACCTTCCCGGCGGGTTTCTGCGAGCCGCCGGGCGCCTTGTCCGCCATCTTGCCTCTCCCCTCGCCCAGCCCTGGCGGCGGCCGAGCGAGCGCCGATCCCACCGAGCCCGCGAGCGGAGGGCGCGATGCCGATGGCCGAGCCGCCGATGGCTCCCCCCCCAAGCCCCGGCGCGGCAGGGCCGCCCCAGGCGGAGCGGCGGCCTGCACATGGAACAGTGTGAAACGGAAAGGACACCTTTGGAACAAGGAGAAATGTCACAGCTAATTGAGAAAGGCCCCTAAACACTGAAAAGGCTAACACAGCAAATCCTCCGTTACTGAGTTTGATACCACACTACAATTGCAACTTTATTGAACGCTGTTTAACCGGGGATTATAACCAACGGTCACATTTACTATTAGTCTTGCATTCCCGTCCTTTCATGGATTTTCAGAGTGGAACAGGCAGGGGCTGAGATAATACTTAAGGAAAAGCCAAGAAGATACATAGAAATTAAAGAAAGCTTTAATCCAGCACCTGCCGACATCCTGTGGCCTGTAAACGGCAAGAGGGAGCAGGGCCTGTGCTAACAACCACCCGGGGCAGCGCAGAATAAAGGTTCCAGGAGAGAGGGGGGAAAAAAAGCAAAAGGAGAGGTTGAAGAGCGCAGAGGCACTGCAGAGGGCTGGAAGTTTATAGAGGAGAGCAAAACTCTCAGGAAACCTCACCGGGTGCAGATGTGCGTCCAGCTGTGCAGGGACATGGTGTGGTGAGGGCTGCTGCTCTGCCCGCAGCTGTGTCAGGGTGAGGGCTGGGCTGCCAGCGCCTCCATGGCAGCTCCCTGCGTGGCACGGCGCTGAGCGGGCTGGGCAGGGCAGCGACAGCTCACGGCGGGCAGCAGAACGGCACGGAAGTGTCCCTCAAAGGTGGAGGACGCGGCTCAATGTGCAAGGCCAGCAGGGCGGGCAGAAGGAAGAACCCCGCGGCTTTCCCTCCCCGCAGCTGTGCGGGCTGAGGGCAGCGGGCCCGGCGGGACGCGCAGGCGCCGGCAGGGGGCAGGCGCGGCCCGTGCCGCGTAAGGCGGCTGCAGCCGCAGTGCCACGGGAAATGGCAGCATTAAACGAACGGGCCCCATCGCTCCTGAGGCACGAAGCGCCGCACGCCGCAGTTCAGTCTGCGGCGGGCCAGGCGGTGCTGCCGCGGCCGCGGCAGAGGCGAGGCCGGGAGAAAGGCCACGCGGCCGCACGCGGTTCTCCGGCTGCGGGAGCCTCCTGCCGCCCTCCGCAGAACAGCGTGGAATGTTCCGGTAACGCTGAGGCTCCAGAGGCAGGGGATGTGTGTCTAACACACCCGAGCCATGCCGGCGATAAGCGCGTGCTGTGCCCGCCGCGGCACGGGGCTGGGTCGCACCTCCACCCTGGAGGACCCTGCTCGGCTCCCTTGGGTAAATTTGAAGTGGAATCACTGAGGCTTGGAAGAAAGGAGGGGGAGAAAAAACCCACGCGTTGACAGGCACAGTTCCACCAGTCTTTTTAGGATATTTTGAGCCCCAAACTTTCCCATAGAGGAGCCCTTCCACATGAAGGGTCAGCACTGGCCAAGGAGCTTTACGGGTGGATTAGGCAGGATTTACTGCTTCAGAATCTAAGCCAAGTCCTTCTCTTCCCCTATCTTTTTCCCTGTTCACTTGAAAACCATTTCACTGGCTTGCAGAGACACAGGATTAGTATCATCCGTGACCTGCTTCTGGGGTGGTTTTTAACATAGCAGTGCAAACAGGTGCAGCAATGAGTTGAAAGCAAACCTGCTGGGGAACTTTTACTGGCTAGAAAGGGCATTTAGGGCCACAGGAGAAGACACTAGATGACGCTCAACTCTCCTGGGACTGTATTAATAAACCTGGCATGAAAGAGCGATTAACACTTCTGGATAAAAACCAGACATCTAGCTGGAAAGAGGAATGTGCCCTTGGATGATAGAGTTTTGGGGCCAATAATGTTTAGAAAATTTGTGCTCCATTTGGCCTCAATCCCTTTATTTTATCCACCTCATTAATCCTTTTTAATTATCCACCTCATTGTTCAAATCCTCTGCTTACTGCTTAGCCTCTACGCTTGTCTGTAATTAATAAACTGCACCAAATTAAGAGCATCACAATCCAAAGCACGCTGTGAAAAACAGAAAAGATATAGTTAGTTTCAAAGGTCATCTCTTAAGATAATTTTTCAGAATGAACTGTACTCCTCAATCTGTGCTATTTATAACACATTGCAATAGCACAGTAGCATTCATGTACAGTTAGTGAATGAGAACACATGTCACTGTTCTGGGCTTAATGGGAGAGCAAGGGCAGGAAGGAAAGGAAGCAGTGAGATGCAGAAATCTGTGGAGAATAATGCTGGAAAGGATGGGCTAATAATAATAACAATATTTAAAAGTAAATTGTAGACATTTTTCATTATAATGCAGTAGGTCTGGTCGCCTGCAGACCTGGGAATTGCCTATTAACTGTTGCTACAATGACAAGTATCATTAGGCAGTATACTTGGGAAAATAATGAATTATCATCAATAATTAACACTGAGCTACATTAATTGAACCACATGCTGCAGTGTATTACACTTGTCTTTCTGGCTGCTTTTTCCCCAGTTTTCAGATGAAAGCTCTCCACTGCTCTCACTCCAGGCCAGGGCACAGAACTGCTGCAATTCTTTTGCAAATGCGGGTGTGAGGGAGCGGGAGAGGGAGGATTTAGGAAGCTGTGGAAGTTCCCTACCCTGTGGCAAAGGAAGCACGTTTGAGGGCATGGGGCAGGCAGATTATGAGCAGGACAGAAGTATAGCTGCTGGGTGTACAGATTTTAACTCTAGTTTCACACTCTCCCGTGCAGTTTCACGTAGTGGCTCCCGGATCACTAACGCCACGTGCTGTGTGTGTGTTCCCCCGTGCTTAGGCAGCAGTCTTCCAGCTGCTTCCCTTATTCCGCCCTCCACCTCCTCTCCCACCCGAGACTGAAAACCGCCGGCGAGGATTCTCAAGGTCGGCAACTTCAGCTCCCCCCGTGCACTCCGGGTTGCCAGGAGCTCGGGGTGCGCAGTGCCGAGCCGAGAGGAGAGGCAGGCAGCACTCACAGCTGGAGCACAGATAGCCTGGCCTCAATTGAGATGCTTTAGCAGGGACCACCGGAATAACGCAAAAGAGCCAGAGGGGCTGTCTGGGAGAGGGCAGTTTGGCTCTCAGGTTCCCAGCAGTCCGGACTCGCTGCCACTGCTCTGTCTGCTCTCTGTCTCCTGGCAGGAGCCATCTCCGTGTTACTCTGTCTCTCAGAGCTGTGAGTCCTGCTCTACTCCTGCCATTCAGCAGCTGCTTTCCCTTCCAGGACCCCACTGCTCTCTCCTGGGACACGTCTTATCAGGGAACCTGGGTTCTTTCTCCCCCTGGGATTCCTCAAGCAGTGAGGCACATTACGCAAACCAGTCACAGGGGCAACATCTGACTCGCACTGTCTGGCGGAGAAGGTTCAGTCATTTGCAGTGTAGTTTGCAGACATTAGTGCAAGTATCAAATGAAGGCTTAGTTTCAAAAGTTGTCCCGCAGCTTCTTGTCAGAGAGAATTAGCCTGCGTGGCTGGAATCCAGATGTGCACATCTATCAGCTGTTTGAAAGCATGCAAGTTCAAGATGAGTGCAATGCCAGTCATTCCTTTGCCATACTGAGAGTCCCTCCTGTCAGGTTACTAACAGCAAGTACCAATTTGTGCTCTGCAAAACACTCCCACTCAGCACATCCAAACAAAACAATTTCTTAGTCATCCGCTTTGTAAGTGAGGGTTCAGTCCTGCAACCCTTGCAAAGGACAAGTTGTACTTTGCTCTTACCATGAGCCCCTGGAAGCTGGGACAGGGGTGGATTTTGACTGCTGAAAACATGAAATATGCATCCACCCAATATATTATTCTTCATCACAGTGAAACTAACTTCACAGCAATACTTATGTTCATATTTGCTGCTGCCAAGAAAAAGGCAAGTTTTACTTCAATTCTCTAAAAAGACAGCAACCAAACTTTCAGAGAAATTTTCTTAAAATGTGAAGTATTTTTCCCAGTTTGCTGTTTAGTGTTTTTTTCAGATGGGCTTTATTGCTGGTTTTTAAAGCATAAAGGATACAAACCTGAAGATATTCAACTTCAAGGTAAAGAGGGCAGAAAATTAGAAGCTCCTGATCACTGAGACATTAAAAGGAACATTGCTGTGCAACCATAATGATGTTGGTTACTGTTATTCCCTTTTATAACATCTACCTTTTCTCTCCTCCAGGTGAGGCTTTAAAATATACGTATCACTTCCACTTTTCTTTATCTATTAAGGAATTAGGTTTATAGAGTATAATTGACCCTAATTAGTTACTCAAGAAGGAGAAAGTGATGCAAGGATTCCTGTTTATCCAGTCTTAAAAAGATAGTGGAGTAGAATCTCCATAGGCAAGTTAATCTTTTCAGTATTAGATCAAAGCACTGTATCTACTCAATTATTACAAAGTATTGTAATCACTGCAGTAAAAAGTTACCCATCAAGCCATTATTTGCAAGATTGATACACATTCAAGAAAGGATTTTAAAAAAAAACACAGAACAAAAGGACCATTTTTGTATGTCTGTATATCTTTTCAGATATTCTCCCAGAGAAACTGCAACCATGAGGTACAGCAAAGTTAGATAAGGCTAAAGCTTCCCTTTCTTTAATAGCTACTCTGTTTAAATAGAGCCAAACTCTACCCTCTCTCTTGTTCAGTGGGGTTCCATGGAAGATGTCACAACAGAGTCAGATTTATTAAAAAGATTTCAGTGCAGGAGAAAAATCCAGAGGAAATGAGGGTAAATGTTTTACTCAGATAAAACTTCTTTACTGAGAAAGAAATCATCTCAGAAGTGAAGATATAAAAAGAAAAAAGAAATCACACAGGTGAAGTTGTATGGTAGAGGATTATGTCAAGCAAGCACTGCTAAGACTGATATTTGTCAGCATGAGTTGAATTGGGTGAGGCTAAATGTTTATCTCCAAAAGCATCTTAAATCTTCCAAACACCATCACCACATATTCACATTAGGGCTTTCTCTCTTTTTAAGGTTTTTAAGGTTAGTTTCTTTACTTATTCAAGAAAGCTATGTATAATAGGAGGGCTAAGTACAACCTCTTTCCTAGTATGCTGAGTATGTTTGAGTGCAAAACATGCATTTATCTTTTCTTTCTTTCACTTCCTAACCAAAAGGCATAATTTCACTGGGTAGGGTTGAAGTAATTTAGAATATTTTTAGGGGTTTTGATATTTCATACAAAATAACACCTCAGAAATTACTTCAACATTGAATAAAACAGAAGTATAATGTAGAAACAAACTCTCATTTAGTATTTTAGCACATCTTTTCCTTTGAGTCTTCATCCAGCACTGATTAACATTACCTTCCATTACTTACCTCATTAGGCAGTACCTTCATCAGTGTTTTAGGAGTCTTCTAAAAGGTTATTTGGAGAGAAAGCCTGCAGAAAATTCTACACATGCTATGAGAAACCCTGGTATATGCTGACCATGCCCTTCTAAATATAAACTCTGGTCAGAGAAATGCAGAGGCCTCTTCATGCACATTACGTGGACTCCTCTCTGTGACCTCCAGATGTCCTGATTCTCCCTGGCTTACCACATAATAGCCATGTAATACTAACCTTGATGGACTACATATGAATAAGAGGCTATTTTGAGGTTGTAAGTGCTTCAAATTGTAAGGTTCCCTGCACACTATCCCACAGCTGGCTTGGGAGGAGAATACTCAACTCAATGTAATATGTATGCAGTAGTCTTTATGAAAGCCCTGACTGTCCTTGGAGATCATTGTCCCTGTGAGGAGTCTGCCTTGGAAATAAGCAAAAGACTGAGATCATTAGCAAAGAGTTCCATAAATGTGGCTGCTAAAGCATTAGTGTGTGCCTTCACCAACACCCAGACAGTCCAGTGTCCACCAGAACTGTCAGTCTTGAATGGCAAGCAAACCCTGCCTGCTCCTCCCAGCCTGGGCTGTCCAGTGGGCCATAAACCCAGTGGGTGTCTCTCCCAGGCAGCCAGGCCATGCCCCAGAGCTCCGTGAGGCACGAGGGCTGAAAGCTTCCCACATCCCTGAACGTCAGGAGGCTGCAGGAAAGTCAGAACGTGTCAAACAAGCCCTGCTGCCGCTGCAAGGCCAGCAGCTCCCAATCAGCAGTGGATGCTGTCGTTCTTTAGACACCATCTGTTGCAACAGCTGCTGGTGGCTTTCCAATAGCCTCTTTAGTGCAGGTCTAAAACCTGATTGCACTCAGCCAACCACCCCTTCTTATCTAACCTTGATGAGAGGGACTGAAGATCATAGTCACTTTGGCCCTCTACCGTAGGGCGTGCAATGGCACTGACCACAAATTGCAGTGTCATGGCCATAGGGGAGTGGGAGACAGGATCACCAGAGCCCTACTGGGAGCACCGGCATGTGTGCTGTGGTGGGAGCAGGGCAGGAGCAGGAGCAGGTGTTCTCTAACAGCCCCCTCCCCACCATCTGCATCTCCAGGGATGCAGCTCCCAGTCCAGCATCTGGCCTGTCTCTTCTTCACTGTGGCCTCTCTAGTGAAGAGCAGCGCTATCAGAAGCCTGACTTCTGCCAGGGGCTGAGCAGTTTCCAGTAGTCCCCAAGAGCCTTTCCTCTTCCTAAATCTCACACTGCAGAGCCCACGAGGAGCAGGGCCCTGCTCACTCCTGAGGCTCCCTGCAGGCAGACAGCCCTGCCAGGCACTCCCCACGGAGTGTCCCCTTGGTGTGTCCCTGCACTCCCAGCAGCACCCCCTCTAAAACACATGGATATCAGAACATATTAGGCCTGCTATCTGAAAAATGTCTTTTGTTTAATATTTTGCTCTTCGTGTTGGCTTTTCAGCACTGTTCAGTTATGTTTATTTTCTTGGCAGGTCTCCTGTGTAATTTTTATAAAGATTATAAGCAGTGTCACCACTGCCCTACTTTTGAATGAAAAATGTATTGAAACTCACTTTCAAGACTTTTTTTCTGCTAACTTAAAAAATCTTGTTTCTGATTGCCTTCTTGTTCAGAAGATTTTTCACATTGTCATGATTCACTATCAGATAGAAGATTTTTATAAAAATCTTTGGGCAGAATGTCCTAATTACACTTGACCTCAGTTTATACCATGTGACCATGCATGTATCTCTGAATATCACCATGTAAAACGTACTTTTGGAAACAGAGCTATTGGATGTTTTAGACCATCCGAAAACAAAAAGGAAACACGCATAAGTAGCAGAGAGCAATCCCTTAGTCTGGCTCCTACCTGCACCTGTATTAGTGACTTACCTTTTATTTCCTTCAGATGCCTTAAGGGACTGTAACATCCGTACAGCGATTTTCCCCGTATTTTTATATTCTGATTATGTAACTGTGCTGCTTGCATAACCGCAACGACAATAAGTGTAGGATTTGTCCAAGGATCAACGCAGAGCAGCTCCTGGCAGCCCGTTCCCGAGTGTCCCTCCCAGCCGCCCCGCTCGGAGCGCGCAGATAAAGGTGGGTGCCGTGTTTGTGTCAGTGACGCTCACCCCGTGCAGCCTGGCCGGGTACGTTTAGCATTCACTCCACGCGATAATGTCACCAAAGAAATCAGGTCTCAGCGGCCTTACCGAAGCACACACTACAGATCGCCACCCAGCTGCCACCCGTCCCCTGTCTGGAGGTGCCTCCCCGGTCTGTCCCGCGGCCGGGAATCCCCAGCTCCGCGGGGCCATCTCCCTTTTCCCGGGGCTCCTGCCGGGCTCCTGCCGCGCGCGGGGGCGCAGCCGCGCTCGGGGCTGGGCGGGCGCCCCGGTGCCCGCTTTGTGCTTTTTGCAGCGGCAGGGCCCCGCACCGAGTGCTGCCGGTGCCAGCTGACCCTGCGCTCGGGAAGGGGTGCCGCGGGTCCGGCCCGGCCGCACGCCGCGCTGCGGGGGCTCTGCCGGGCCCGCCCCCCCGCTGCGGCCGCATCAATCATTAACGGCGGCTCGGGTGTCCAGCGCCTCCCACCCCGGGAAACCCTACCCGGGGCGGCGGGGGCGTCTCTTCCCGCTCCTCGGGAGCGCTGGATGCGCCGCCGGTTTCCAGTTACCGCGATGCCGGGCGGCGGAGCGGGAGGAGCCGCGGCGGTGCCGCCACTGCCCCTGCTGCAATGAGTGATGCTGCCGGGGGCGGCGGCGGGGGCGGAGAGGCGCAGAGCTACCGCGGATCCTCCGCCGGCGGCTGCGGGCGCAGCGGCTCTGCCTAGCCCGGTCGGCGGCGAGGCGGCGGGCCCGGGGCCGGCCGGGGCACCAGCAGCATGCCGGCGGGCGAGGGGGACAAGGAGGAGGCGGCGCCGCCGCCGCCTCGCCCTGCTGCCCTGCTGCGGTGGGACGAGGTGCCCGAGGACTTCGTGGAGTGCTTCATCCTCTCGGGCTACCGGCGGCTGCACTGCTCGGCGCAGGAGTGCCTGGCCTCGGTGCTGCAGCCCACCAACGAGACCCTCAACTTCTGGACCCACTTCATCCCACTGCTGCTCTTCCTCAGCCGCTTCGGGCGGCTTCTGCTGCTGCGGGGCGCCGGGGACGTGCCCTTCCACCACCCGGCCCTGCTGCCCCTCTGGTGCTACGCCTCGGGGGTGCTGCTCACCTTCGCCATGAGCTGCACGGCCCACCTCTTCAGCTGCCTCTCCCCGCGCCTCCGCGCCACCTTCTTCTACCTGGACTACGCCTCCATCAGCTACTACGGCTTCGCCAGCACCGTGGCCTACTCTTACTACCTGCTGCCAGGGCTGAGCCTGCTGGACGCCGGTGCCATGAGCCGCTACGTCCAGCAGCGGCTGGGCTGGCAGCTGGACTGCAGCCTGGCCATCGCGGCCTACCGCGTGCTCGTGCTGCCCGTGGCGCTGGCGCTGGCCGTGGGCTGCACGGCCGCCTGCTGCCGCAGCCGCGCCGCCTGCTGCGCCTACCCCTTCGCCGTTCGCACCTTCGTGTTCGCCATGCCGCTCAGCATGGCCTGCCCCATCATGCTCGAGAGCCTCCTCTTTGACCTCCGCGCTCGCAACCCCACGCTCTTCGTCTACTTCTACCGCCGCTACTTCTGGCTGCTGGTGGCCGCCTTCTTCAACGTCAGCAAAATCCCCGAGCGGATCCAGCCGGGGCTCTTCGACATCGTGGGGCACAGCCATCAGCTTTTCCACATCTTCACCTTCCTCAGCATCTACGACCAGGTGCACTACGTGGAGGACGGGCTGGCTGAGTTCCTCAAGGCACCCCTGGCTGCCCCCACCTACCTGGGCACTGTGGGCTATATGCTGCTCCTGACCGTCTGCCTTGCCGTGGTCGTCAGGAGGTTCCTCAACGTTGCAGACCTCTGCAAGCAGGACTGACCAGGCCGACGACCCTCGAGACAGCAACCACCATGCCAGTGACCCTTGGGCTGGAGACCCTTGGGCCGATGACCTTCAGACTGGTGACCCTCAGCCCAGACCCACCATGTCCTGAAGAAGCTGTGAAACCTGGGGGAAACACACCTGTGGAAGAGCCAGGTCCCTTTCATGGAGGTTTGCTGGAGAAAATGACCATAGCAGAACTGCTCGTGCTCTTTAAACTAGTAGGTTACCAGGGGAAGCAAGCAAATGCTTACTGGTATGTTGCTGCTTAGAGTATAAGCTGAAATAATTTAGCTCTGCTACTAGGAAGAATGCATGAATGGTGAATGCCACTTACTAATTTCATAACAATTAGGTCTAAACTAGCTCTGTATATACATATATATTTATATATCTAGCTATATATTTATTAGCTACATATATGTGTATATATATGTATACACCTGAAGACATTTGTGCAATGATTTCTCATAGACTTCTAATCAACTCCTATGTGAAATTTCCTAGCAGATTATGCACTGACATTTATCTTCCTCTCTGATATTGTAACAGGCCTTTGCAGCCACATACTGGATTTTAAATGCAAACAAATCGATAGCTATCTATAGTTTCTAAGGTCTTGCAGCCTTTTCAGCCAGGGAACAATAGATTTAAGAGAGAGTGGAAAAATAGCTGTGAATTATTACAGAATTACCAGTTGATGGAGAGATTTTAATTAGACAGACAGTGAGTGGTTGGTGTAGCCACTCAGATACTAAAATAAAACAGAAGGATATATAAAAGAACCGAAGCAGAAAGGGGTCAGACTGGTTTGGAACGGGGGCGGAGGAAGACGAAGGACACTGCATAATGGAATGGCTCTTCCCTCAGCACGTCAGGAACATCTGTTGTGCTGAGGGGGTTGCTAAGGGGCCCCTTTATCTTCCCGGGTAAATCACCCCCAAATCAGTCCTCTAGAGTCAAAGTCAGATGCCAGACTTTCTATAAACCCCTGCCAAGCTCAGTGGGAGTTCTGTGGATGTGAAGAGAGTAACTGATGAATAAGATCTCATTCTGTATCTTTTAAAGAACTACATGGAACTAGTTTCTACTGCTCATTAATTAGTGCACTGTCAGATTTACCATTCTAAAATTAGTTGCAGAATAAGGTACTGCTGAATCTGAGTTCAGCACCTAAAATCTGGCTTTACAAGTACTGGATACTGGCACTTTTTCATCATTCCCCACTTTTTCCTATTCTGATTAGTTGTGGCTGCATCTGGATGTGTTGTCCTCTTTCAGAAGCTTTGGGGGAGTTCAAAGACAGGAATTAGGTATTTTCCAAAGCAGTATCTTTTCAGAGCAACCCAGGTATTACCCTTGTCACACGACAAAGAGCTAAGTATAGATTGAATGTCTCTCTAGATACATTTTTGTAAACCATGTGCAGATTTTAAGCAGATGCCTTTTGCTTTCGTCTGACAGAATGTCATCACCCCAAGACACAGAGCAAGTGCAATAATATTACACAAGGGGGTTCCAGATGGAAGCTCAGGTGAGAAACTACTTGTGTAACCAACCCATTGTCAAAAGAAGGGTGGTACTACCTTAGGAAACCCTTGTGTCAGACTGCATTACAATGTAGTAGCTCCTTTACTCAGCTCTTGTTGTAGAAGTGTATTTCTGCTTGGGTCTCTCCCATTTTCATGGACACGGCATCTGAATCCCAAGACCATGTTTTGAATCCAGTCCTAATCTTCTGTAAGACAAAGTCCCCTTTGTTTTAAATGGGAATATAGGAAGGACTGTAGCCAGGGATTATGAAGTCAAATCCTTAACATGGATCAGAATCATCACAGACCCAATAACTGATATGCCCTCTACCAATGTAACAGCTTTATGAAAATTTCTTAATGGAGGTGCATATGCTAAAAGAAAATTACGCTCACTTAATTTTATCTTTTATCGCAACCCATTTTAAGTATAATGGTTTGAATATTTTGGATTTTCAGTGAACAATGAAAATAGCCTAACAAAAATACATACTCTTTGCCAGCCACAATTCTGCTGGTATGTCATTTCTGGAAGGGTCATATGTGGTCTTTTAAGGAGATTGACTAGAATTATCTGAAGCAGCAGTTCCCAAACTGTGGCCTCTTGAGTTATTGCTGTTGGGCCATAAAAAACTGCATGGCCCTGTGTGAGTGGCTGTGTTCAGTTTTCATTTGCCAACTTGCATTAAAAGAAAATGAAAACTACATGAAGTATTTTAAAATCTACATATTTTCATTAACTTTTGTCATAAACGCAGCATTGCTTTCTTCAGCTGCCAACAAAGCAGAAAATGATCTGCACCACTGGGAGAGGAGGCTGGTTCACAACACTGTTACTCTTTGAAATGTGCTTTAATATTGTGAAAACCCCGAAAACTCACAATAGAAAGCCAGTGGATCAAGACCTGCAACAATGTCATCCTATGAATTTCCACAACTGCAAAAAGAGGCCAAAAATCTTTGAGATGGGTTGTATTCAATTTAAAATAATAGAGGCACAGTAGTTAGAGCCCAATGACTCATCCAAGTCTCAAAACTAATTATGTAGAAAGGGTTTGCCTGGGAGATGCCACTAGCACATCCAACCCGCAATTAAAAACTAAGAAATCAGAAAGGCCAGGGACAGCAAACCTCAGCACTGGAAGACAGTTCAGAAACAAGCAACAGTAAAAGCCAAACGTGAAAGACCAGGCTTTTAAAGCATACTGTATAATGAATAGTATTTGTGCTTGTCAATCACAATGTAGAGGACATCTCAAGAGGCAATGTCAAAAATGGCTGTTGCTAACTTGTAAAAATACATTTGATATTTGGAGTTAGGGTACACAGGGTCATCTATATATATCTCAGCGACAGATAACAGTATAAAGTTTGGATTGCAACCAACTGCAATTTTACTGGAATCTTACTGCTGTTACAGGAGTTGCCTGTGAGCCCAGTCACACTGAATATTGGGTACCTGGCTCTGATATTAAGAATATTGCTTCATTCAGAAGTTTCTGTTGGCAGATTGTTTAGGCACGTGTGTGGGCCTGAGCACCTCATGGTATTATTTGTAAAAGCTGGTTGCAAGCACTGCTCTCTGAGCCACTGTAAGCAGGCTGCTGAATCCAGAGTAACTGGCTACAGGGAGATGTGATTAGAATTTAAGAGTTCTAATTAATGGGTTTTTGTTTGTCTGCTTTTTGTTTTAAAAAATGTGGCTACAAATTAAAAACGTACAGTAAGTATGGAGAATATCCAGGGAAATGTTACCCAAGTGCCTGTGTTTATTCAGTGAAGGACACGTATGTAGATAATTGTTCCATTTGCTGTGTCCGATGGACAGAACAAATCTGAGATAAAAAGATTAAAACTGGAACAAGGTATCTATAATTATAGCACTTGAATTTGCTCACACAGAAGTGAGTCAGCAGTTGTGTGACTTGTAAGGGTGCAGGGTAACTCTGGTGTGAAAGCACACGACCCAAGAGCATGTGTAAGCATGTCCAGAGCTCAGACAAGAGGTCTAACCTGCAGACTAGATGCATGAGGAAATCCTAGAAAACTGACTTGCTTGCAGAAGTACCTGTCATAGTGTTTTTATAACCTGCTGTAAGGTCTACACTGTGGACTCTACAGCTCATGTTTAAAACCAAAAAGGCTTTTCAGGCCTTTTGTAGTAGAATCTGTACGGGGATGGGAGCCAGGGTGGGGACTGGAGCACAAGGGGGTGGCCTGGAAATGCCTGGGTGTCTTTCTGTGTTTGGCCAGCACTGACTTCCAGACTGACACACCCATGCTGGTGTGAAGTGACTGTTGCTGGGGCCACTTCCCAGAATGTTGGTGGCATAGACACCCCTCCTTGCATTCAGCACGTGCCTAGAACTGCAGTCTGCACTGGCATACATTCAGTAAGCCTGGCTTCTGGGCACTTCTCAGTAGCCTGTGAGCTTCAAGCTCATCTTCATGTAAGATTGATAAACCTGATCTGTAATCATTACCCTGTTTTCTGTGGTGATACAGTATTCCTTCTGCAGTGTATTCATTTGGATGTCACTATCCAGAATATCTGTGAAGCTCTGAGCAGCTTCATTAGCAAGACTGAAATGTGCAGTCTGGAAACAAAGGGAAAGGTTTCATCTGCATGCTGCACTTGTAGAAATTTAGCAGCTGAAAGTAGAAGTATGTTGGGTTTTTTGCTAAAATGATAGCTCTGCTTAGTTGTCCAAGTGTTCCGCTTATTATTTATTTGCTGAATACAGCTACTTTGTCAAGTTTTTGTCAACAGTGCACTTGCAGAAAATGACTGTGTGGAAGTTTTACTTCATGTTTAAGTAAACTCTCTGAGGCAGCACATTCATAGAGCATTATTGCACTAAACTCAGCTATTGCCATCCACATGCCTTACAGAAGCAAGTCATACCTGTAGTAATTGCCCAGATTAAAATGTTTTTCGTTGCCTATGAGAGTAAAAATGACCAAGTGGCCAGTAACAAGCTGAGGAGTCAGGCACTCCTGGGTTCTTATCCTTGCTTTGCCACTACCTGTTCTGTAATCTAGGGCAAGTTGTTCAAACTGTGTTCATTTTGAATGAATTTTAATTCATGTGAAACACTGGAATTGTACCAGGGTTGAATTTGACCCTTTGTGTCTCAGTTCCCACATCTGTAAGATGGGGAGAATATACCTTACCTACCTCGCAGGGTTGCTCTGAAGACTAGCAAATGTTTGTAAAGCACTTAAAAATGCAAAGACCCTCCCAGGTGCTAAGAAGAAATATTACTGAACTCCAGCAGAGAGAATGTTACATTTTTCCTCATCTCACAGGGAGAGGAATATGAACATTTCCAGGTGGTGAACTCTTGGGACAAACCCTTGTCATTGCCATACTCCTGGGATGTTCACACCCTGTGTCTTTTGGAGCTGATGGCAGAATTTCCACTGGCTTCAAGTGGGGGGCAATCAAGACCCAGGCAGTATTAAACAGGCTGACTAAATGCTTAAGGGTCAGGAGTAAAGACAAAACATACATGACTGACATATGCATTTCTTCAGAAATTCTTACTGGTAACTTGTACTGCAGAGCATTGTAACACCCACATGAGGCCTCCTTGTTCACTTAGCCATGGATCGTATTCCAGTTACTATGAAACAGTGGAGCAGGATTTCCCAGCAGTGTCTGTAAGACTATGATTATGTCTCGGTTGCCATTGGGAATTTTGAACTATGTCAAACTGCTTCTTACCAGAGTAAAAAGACCTGAAATAAATGCTTTTAAGTAAAAATATGTAATCATTTGAGAACATAAAATTATATTGATCAAACAACTTTCTCTTTTTCCCCTCCTGTTCCGCAAAACCAACAACATGGAGTTAATCCTATGGTTGAGTGAAATCTGAACTTGCATCTTTTGACCACATACATGTAGTCTGCCAAGAAACCCTGAATAATCATCCTACTAACCCACTCTGCCTATCAACTGGAAGGGCTGATGTAAAAAGCACCACTGAGAAGAGGACCATGTTTTTAAGAGTTTTTCTAACGGGCAGCAGTAGCCAAGGGAAAAAAAAAGAAGACATCAAAGGGTTTGAGTGGTTCATTGGTCAAAGCCTGTACCTTTAGAAATTCTCCCAATATCCAAGTATATTCCTAGCTTCTGTTAGACACCTCTGAGTCAGGGCTATATAACCAACACGCAAGTTACAGCTGAGACTTTATCTCTTCTCCTCAGATGAGACGCAAAATGGTAGTGTCACATGCACTGAAAGACACAGACCTCCATTCAAGACACTCAGTGTCTTGGACCTGGGTGTGGAATAAAGTTAAATCATTTTCATATCTTGCTTAGACAGATGCTGCTTCATTCCACTGAATTCAGTAATAAATTATTGACCAAGACAAAGGAAGCAGGCTTTTGCTTAAAGTTGCCTGTAAGGAAACACCACCAGCAGACTTCTGCTTTCAGGGCAATTGCTTCCTGGGCCATACTCAGAACATGGAGGATTCTGAAGTAGGGCTTTGCTATTTCATGGGAATGCCTTAGGATTTGTGATTGTAGCTGGGGGTTAATAGTACAGAGAAACAGTTTATAGCAAGTCAGTTCTGTCTGCTAGAGGTTCAAGCACGCTTTAGTAGGAGGTATCGCCTTTAAGGGGCTGTGCATGCAATGAAAAAAAAGTGTGAATTGTGTGTAGTTCTGTTGGGAGGGTTTGAAAATTTACTCTTTGTACACTTTTGGATGCTGACTACTGTATATGTAATGACTATGCATTTTTAGCAAAAAAAAAAAGGGTGTGATCTATAAATAAAGTTGATTCTGAGTTCATTTTTGCAGAAATGCATTTATAAAGGCTTTTCTCATTTCTTAGCATAACTTACTGTGACACCTGTAGGATCAGAAATGTGTTGAATGTAGTTATCTTCAAGCACATGTGATGTTAGCATGAAGACAAGAGCATTCAGTTCTTGCATAGGGGTGTTGGTATTACTGAAAACACTATACTAGCAAAAGTATCATTGCCATTCTGTTGTCTTTTATATTTTAAAGCAGTAAAATAGCATTCTTTGCCATTTTAGTTCTCCAATATCTATGCTAACTAATTAATGATAGACATCCCTGTTACATTAAGATCATTAATATGTATAAGAAGATTAGAGTTCAGCCTACAGTGCTCACTGAGAAATCATTAAATTGGTAGCAATAGCAGTGTCAAGAATCACAGCAAAATATTGACTGCAAAATTAAGAGGTCTATTTGGCATCAAGTATGACAAAATACTGTTTTCAGTCCAAGTCAGGCACCAAAAAGCACTCCGTGAACTGCAATTACATGAAGTATCTGCCTTAAGCCTTTTCTCTCAAAATTCAGCAGGACAGGATGTATCCCAGCTTAATTGCAGGCTCCCCGATACTGTTAAAAGACTGAACACAATGGAAAACTGTAGGATTTTCTAGTTGAGGTCTGCAAAATTCCTTCAAAAATTCTAAAATTATTGAGATTCTTATTTGCACACTTTGTACATCCTATTTAAAATGTGGCAAATTACATCAAAGATTTGATGTTCCTAGCAAAAAGATCCATTGCTCTCTTGGAAGCAGATGCTTCAAGAGACTACGTCCTGCAAATAAACAAATGCTTCACAAGACTGCATCCTCCTGTTAACACTTAAGGGTTTTCATGTTATCAGTAAACTCTGGATCTGACTGCTGGACGTGAACATGCTGAAGGAAAACCTCACAAAAGTGATGAAGCCAGTGAAAATGGCAAAATACTGAGCAGAACAATAGGCAACAAAAGTTACAACTGCTGGGACAGGTAATTTATTGAGGTCACTACCTCAGCCTTCAGCTGTGGTGGATCCATAATTACTCTTATAATCTACTGGAAATCTGAAGGCAATCTATATTTTGTTACCGTGACATCACTTCTCTGACAAATGACCTTGAAAGTCAGGACTGTATTTGGGGAGGAACAAAGGAACATCTGACACACAACAATTGCCTTCAGATTTTATTCTCTCATCATAGGATCATGTAAGGTTAGCAGAATCTGCGAGTGGAGATGAAACTCATTAAAAATTAAAAGCTGGTAAAAATGTAGAGCAAATCAGTATTAATGCTAAGGCTAAATCTTGGCTGCAATGAGAGCCTTTGGGGCAGACACTACAGATGCACTTTCTGCATCAGAAACCCTCTACTGCAAGGCAAATTTCTTACCAAATGTGGCAGTACACTTCTGTTAGCGGGAGCTGGAAATATTTCTCTTGCCAGGGAGCACAGCCTTTGGGTACATGATGCATGCTTTACAGAAGCAAAACAACCATGTCACACAATCTTTTTGGAGAGTAAGCAATTTTACAGAGTGAGTCTCTCCTGCCTCCAAGGTCTAAACCTTTCCTGTCCCTCCTGACTGATGAAACATCTCTTTCATTTTTGGTGTTAAGCATACTTTTCATTATTATGCTCTGTTTGCTAGAATATGTCTATTGTCTCTCACTCTCCTCCGCTGTCCTGAGAAACTGGGCAATGCCACATGTACAAGAAAAAAAGAACTTGATTTTTTTTCCCCCTTCTTTATATGCTGGGCTCTCCACATCCACAGTCCTGGGGCTATGGAATTCAATCATTGGCACTCAGTAGTGTTCCAAAATCTCAGCTTTTCTTTTTAGCAGCACTTGGAAAGACAACTATGAAATGTCAGTGGGGTGGATAACAAGCAGCAGTAACTGCAGCCCTCAGAAATTATATAAATAATGAGCAAAAGGTAAATAGGTCCCTGGGGCAGCTTCTCTGATACCTTTGTACACACAGGCAGCATCTCTCATTATCCAAAATTTAATGAAGTTCACAAGCACATGCTTAACTTTAATAGGACTATATGTTTATCTTCGTTCATTGACGGGGTGAACTTTTCCTTGTATTTGAGTCTGCTATAGAAGCAGAGCCCTAATGAGCAGCCAGTGCCAGGGAAATGCTGCCAGCAAGAGCCTGGCACAGCAGACCCTGCCATCCAGCCCTAGGGCAGTGTCCTACTCTCAACATCCAAGACTCACAATTCCCTCCTCAACTGAGCACTTTAAAGCACTCTCAGGGCATCATCTGAAAAGTTTTAATACAGAACAAAGAGCAAAATACATATGTATAGCTAGAAATGCACCAACTTGGTAATGAAATAAAGCTGCAGACTTTTCATTTGTACCAATTACAATATCAAAACATTGTTTCTTGTAGTGTAGTAGAAAATCATAGCTTGAAGAGAAACTTTGGAACAGTAAGTAACCAGAATCACTGAGCACTGAAAAATACATTCACTAGCCAAGAGAGTTAAAAAGAATATTTATTTCTGTAGAATATAGACTCAAAACTCAGAGAAGCCAAATATTCTATGAAGAACACCTTTATCCCTAGCAATAGAGCACGTTCCTTCAAACTAAAACTATTCTGCCCCAAAAGAAGCATGCCATCTCTTTTATTCTAAAGTTCAGATGTTCTTTGGACAAGAAAAAAATAATTTGACTTAACTGTGTTCAGTAAAACACAGAGAACTGAGAGTATACAAGAGTGGGAAACCTGCTCAAAATGCAATATTCAGGTTGTTAAATTAATATTATTTGAAGTCCCAGCTAGCTTAGCATTCGGCAGCCTTATCACCTCAGAGGCAATATACAGCCAGTGTATCTTCAGATCTGCTTCTACAGAGATGATCATTATTCCAAAGAATAGAGTGAATTGATATAATGAATGGCAAATAGTCCATACAGTTACATTACAGTTAATCTGTGATGAGTATATTCTTGTATTCGGACATAAGGCTGAATTACGTACATGGTAAATATGTTCAGCCAGCAACATTTATAAAAAAGTTGGTGGTGCCCTACATACTTTGGTTGAGATCTCCAGCTGTTACCAAAAAGACAGTTTAGAAGTCTTCCTTACTAAAGGGAAGGAAAAAAAAAAAAAAAAAAGAAGAAAAAAAGAAAAAAGAAAATTAACCTCACAGAGTTTAAAATATGTGTATTGATTTTTACTTTGCTGGCAGACTCCTACATGGATTTGCACAAAGCAAATGAACTGGTGGACTTACAAACATTACCATGTGAAGTAATCACTGCTTTCTCTTCTGAAAGTCACAGTGACTTTCTACAAGCAGAGTTACTGAAGACCCACAATGAATCTGGCCCTCTCCCCTTTACAGCAGTTGTAGCTTGGAGTGCAGGTCCTCTATGGAAAGTACTAGATGTTCATCAAGCAGTTTCCAACACACTTCATTGCTGCTTTTAAATTACCAGAAGGAATGTTATTCATTAGCCAAATATGCACATATAGCTAAGAAATAATTATGATTTTCAGGCTCTGGAATTGTCATGATTTCTAGTTTCAGTGTCAGGGCAACACTGCCAGGTATGTCCCAGACATGAGTGACTTCCAACTTATTACTCAATACTCTGTTTCAAAAGCCATTTCAGTCCCCCACTAGCTCATGAATGAAACAATCTGCAATAAACAGGCTGGTAAATGAAGTCCCTAAGGTGGCAACTTCCCATGTGCACTATAATAGGTCAGCAGTAGCGTGGTTCCCTTCACAAGTGATTCCTGAGCTAAATTCACAAACAAGCACCAGACTCAATTCTCTTCCCTTGGCATTTTGCCCAGAAGGCTCAAACAGGCTGGAGAATAATTCTGACTTGTGAAAGGCTCTTTTCCCCTCCTGTTCCCTAATGACATCCCTGTGTGCAGTGCTGGCACAGAGGATGCAGCAGGAATGCAGTGTGGCACAGCACATCTCTGTGCTGCACCAGGCCCTCTGTGGCACGGAGCCAGATGATCCCACCAGGGCTGCTCCCACACACGAGTCAAAGCAGCCTGAGAACCAGGCAGGGACAGCCCTGCCTGCCTGCTGTGCCAAGTGAACCTCAGAATAAAGAGATTCAGGCCTGCTGTTCAGAAGAAAATTTTGCAACATTAGTCTGTGCCCAGCAGACCCATGGAGGACACTGAGGTCAACCAGCAGGAGTTTCCTAGACAAGGTTTGGTCTTACTCAGTTTTAAGAAAACAAACATCCATTTTCTAACTCAGCCATCAAAGATAAGTGATACAGAGAATAGAAATTTTCAGTCTCCCTGAAGGTGATGGATAGAGCTTAAAGACTACATGGCAAAAAAAAAAAAGATAAATGGATGTAAAAATATGAATACAGGAGGATAAACATGACCGGAATCAGTGGAGAAACAGATAAAAAGAACTACAGTGTTTTTGCAAGTCATGTAACAAAGAAGCAACAACACATGCCCAAAGAAAAGGTTCAAGGAAAATCACCTTTAGTTTCAAAGCATTCAGTAAATACAACCACCAGAGACCCCTTTTATAACTCTCCAGGACCAAAAAAGGACTTCCAGTGGGAGGTGGATGCATACAAATTAGTTCTAGGAAAGTAATGTTTATGTATTAAATAAGAACCACGTTTTCATGAATATGTATGATTACGATGGACAAATACCTTGTTGTAAAGTCTCACAACACACACAGAATAAAAAAATATCCTCTGTGTGTCCTGCGCAGATAAAGAATGCCTGCTTTCTAACACTTCAAATGTGTTAGAAAGTTTATTCCAGCCGATTTCAGTATCTTTAGCGCTCTGAGGTGTGAGTTGGATTGAATCCATAATTTCACCAGCTTGAAATGAACAAGGCAAAACAAATTATTCACACATATTGAGAAATACCGGGTAATTCAGATTGCTTTAATCTGTCCCAGCACATGCATACGGGTGAACAGGAGCAGAGTGGTGTGTGCAGGGATGAAGTGCGGGGATGAAGCTGCTGCAGGGGGACTGCAGTGGCTTTGGGCCGGGGCTGTCCCGGTGCAGCGGGGCCGGGGCCGGATTTGGGGCTGGGGCTGGCGCTGTCCCGGTGCGGGCATGGCCAGGGCCGGGTTTGGGGCCGGGTTTGGGGCCGGGGCTGTCCCGCCGGTGCAGCGGGTTTGGGGCCGGGCCGGCGCTCCAGGCCGGCAGGAGGAGCCGCAGAAGCGCTGCCGGCGTGGGCATAGCCGGGGCCGAGGCCGGGGAGCGGCTGGACGGCTCTGGCACGGACACGCTTTCTCCGTGGGAGCTGGCGCTGCATTTCTCATCTGCAGCACTCAGGAGGGAGCACAGGAGTCCCCGGCCGGCGCCCCCGGCCAGCGCCTCGCTTGCCCCGGCACAGCTGGTGAAAGTGCTGCCCTTTGCGGCACCGTGACTGGGCACCGCTTCTTGTCCCCGGGGCTTATTTGAGAGGGATGCCCCATCCACGTAACACTCTCAGGGAAAAGCTGGCACAGAGAGCCTGACCGTCTGGCAAAAATAATGCCTTAGAGGCAGCTGCTTGCTGATATAATCCAACAGGGGAAAAAAAGTCTTTTGAAGGGGATGACGCCACCCTCTTAGACATTCCTGGAACTTCAACTGAACATGAGTCAGTTAGAGTGAGAGTATGCATCTTGCCATGTTGACTTTTTATTTAAACATATTGACTAAAATAAGTTCATTTGATCTGTTTCCTTTATCACATGCATACCACAGCAGATGCAGATTAACATACTCATTAGATTTACATATTAGTTTAAAATCAGTGTGACAAGTAAGCAAAGAAACAAAACAGGCAAGAAGTAAAAAAAAAATCTGGAAGTATCTTTCTATGCAGGATTTCACCTTTCAGAGTTGAGCAATTGAAAGTCATCAGTTCAGAAATGGATCCTTCCTGGCCCAGAACAAGTGAGATGGACAAGCCCTGGTAAAGCCCAAGTCAGCCATGAGGCAGACACCCAGCTGGCACAATGCCATGATCACTCTGCCAGAGCCAGCACGTTGCCTACTGGATGAGAACTACTCTTCTTCCTCTGCTATGCAGGTTTCAGACCCATGTTCATAGAACCTGCCTACCATATTCCCAGCTGATGTTGGACAATGCACATATACTTCATGCTACAGTTTTCAACACCTAAGGCATTAAAATGTACTTTCTGAAATATTGCAGTCCTCTTCTTGGCTCTAACATTGCGACGTTAACTGGAGTATTGTAGCAGTGCAGTGCTACTGCAGGAGCTGTTGGACTGCCTGTGCTGTTGGTAGGGCAGAGCTGACACTCATCCTCTCAGTTACAGACACAGACACCAGCTCTTGGCTTGCCATGACCTTCAAGCTCTCCTGGGGAACTCCCATTCATTTTGGCCAATGACACTTCACTCCCAACCTATAGACAAAGATCACAACCTCGAGACAGGTGTGCTTTCCTGTCCACTGTTCATCTTTCAAATAAGTCTCTTCTGGGCACAGCCACAATCCAGAGCTGCCCAGAGGCTGTCAGATGATCTCCACAGCCCTTGTCAAAATTGGGATATAAACAAGTCTGGTCCACTGCTTTCTTATTTAACACCAACATATGGAAAAAATTTTTACAGTATTATGACTTCCTGTGCAAGCAGCCCAGTGATTCCTACATCTTGTGCTGGCACAAGCTGTAAAAGTCAGCAGCCTCATTGTATGGATGCAGGTATAGCATCTCATCAAAGTGTTCCCAACTCTTTTTACTTTCTTCCTTTAATTTATTTCTTCTCACTTTCTGACCCAACTTCACTATCTCATCCTATTCCCTTTACAAATTTCAAGTCTGAAGCCAAATATCTTCAGATCTGACTCCTTCTATGTAAGCTGAACATTGACTACTGCCTTGAATGTGGGTGGAAGTTCTCTGAGAGGAACCAAGGAGGAGCAGGCAGTCAGGCTGTGCGTGCTGCACACAGGGCACTGCTCCTGTGTCAGTGCCACACCACGCCCTGCCTGAGGCTCGTGTGGCACTGGGTGCCTCCATGTGCTGCTGCCACACAGGCAGGACATCCAAGGGACTTCCTAACTGCCTGTGGCCTTTCAGTAGTCTTGTCTTCCTGACTTATACAGTTAGTTGTATTAGCACTAAAGAGTAAATAACTCCACATCCCACCAGAAATATGGTCAAAATGTGGCAACATGCAATCATGCTTGTACATTCAGCTAAATCCAATAATAACATATTTTATTCTGACATGCCATTGAAAAATGAATGCATTTATTTCCTCACACAGTCCAGCTATAGGTAAAGCTTTTCTGGATGTTTCCGACATATTATAAAAACTAAGTCAACACACAACCTGTCTAGATACAAAATACGCTTGAGAATGAAATTCTGGTCTCTGAAGAATTTCCTCTGGCAATAGCAAGATCTACTGATTTTGTCATTAGATCTTGTTCTTAGGATATCAGTCATCATTTCTTTGTCAGCAGATTTTGCATATCTCAACATGACTGATCAACTTGGAAGTCCAATCAGTGAGAACTCAGAGGCTTCAGCATCTTTTCTGGTAACAATTGCTGGGATTTGCTCTCAGGGGTAGAAGAAACGTTCTGCAGTACGAGCCCCATCTTTTATGCTCAATGTCAAATGTAACAGGTTTCTAATAATAGAACCACCACAACCTGTCCAGCAATTCCAGTCCTGGATTTGCCACAGGACACATCTCATTAGGTTATAGCTAATACAGTAAACAGTGACCCTTCCTAGTGACATGGTAAAAATAGAAAGGCTTCACATGACAGGGAGTTTTCTCATCTACAACATTCTTCAGAAGAATTTAGCAGGGTGAGGTTCAGTGATATGTTTACAATTCCCCTTATACAAATTACAACAGATCTCTGGGGGTTTCATATGGCTCTTTATAGGTAGGAAGGACAGCCATCTCCGTGGTATATAGATGCTAAATCCTTCATTTCAGATCTCAGTTAGAACTGTATATTCAAGTATTTTTATTTTATGATGGGAACATGATAGAAGAAATAGGAATGTATTGGGGAAAAAATAAAACTTTCCACATTATCCCTTAACTGAAAGAATTTTCTTGAAAATTCTCACATTCCCTTAATTACTTCCATGAAGAGATCAAGTTGCAGAAGTATCAGTTGCTTTGGGACTAGCTGCCAACAAAATAAAATAACACAGTTGTAAGCTCTTGCTCAGTTTTGACTACTGGGGGCAGTAATTCTCTGGTTCAGCTGGTGTTAGAGTACAGTGTTCTCACCAGTACTCAGTTAAGAGTTATCTTAAGCCTACAGAGAATTCATGTGACACCCACAGACTTAACAGGAAGGACAAAAAAGATGCAGAGGTGCCAGGCTTCATGGATCTCTGAGCTACATGCAAAACCTTCATCAACCCATATCCTGCAGCTGCACAGCCCCAGCTCCCCAGGGATCCCAGCCTCATCCTTCCTGCTGTGCAGTGCCACCATCCCAGCCTTACACCCCTGACCACCACAAGAGTAAGCTGAGGTAAAGAGACAGGTTACACCCAGCAAGCCACAGCCACAGCCCACAGGCAGAAGCAGGGCTGGACAGAGTTATCAAGTCATGATTGAAAATCCAGATCAGACATCCAAGGACAGGCATCTATAAATTAAACCTGCAGAACTGCAGTGAGCTTTACATCTGCACTGCCTACACGTCCTGGGCCAGGAGAGCAGCTTGTTTCCTGTGAGCACTTGGCCTGAGACAGCCTGAAGGACACCCCAGTCTGAAGGACACTCAGCCTCAGCTAGGCAGTGGCTCACTGCACTCATTTCCCAAGGCCAGGGGCACTCAGCCCATTAACCCAAAGTCTGGTTCCTGGGCTGGGCTGGGTTTTGTGGATGGTGCTGTGGTGAATGCAGCAGAGCAGTGAGTGGAACAAAGAAATGCTGCTTCCCCCAGAAATACATGCATTCATGGCACTTGCTTACAGTGTTTCTGCACATATTGTAATGTCTGCACTTAGTTTTGTCCACATGCCAAATGTGCATTATATTCAGAATACATGTACACAATTGTACCTCCCTTTATTCTCTGTAACACTGGGTAAATTGTGTGTCCCTGCCTCAAGGAATTGAGTGGAGAGGCATTGGAGCACATTTGAAAGACACCAGTTAGAGCTGTATACCAGTTTCACATTGAGTTTCAATAGGAATGTGGTGTTAGCATCCAGCTTTATAACCACTGCTGCTGCCTCAGTCTCTCTTTGACAGAATTTGATTTCTTCCTAAAGAAAAAGGCCTGAAATGCAGACCTGCACCACATGGGAGAAATGCCAGCAGATCCAAAAATTCTGCATTTCCTTGCTATGGCTTTACAAGTACTAAGACTTTTTTATTTCTTGTAATAATCTAAGTTTTGTTCATCTTTAACTCAAAATCTGGATGGAACTATTGCTGTACTTTACAAGCATCAGCTAAATATACTAGATTTGATGCAGTACTTGCTGCTTGGTCATTCCCTTTTCATCTGCAAGAGCCTATGTAATGTTTAACACCTTAACTTTTGAGTATTCATCGCAGCATCACTTGGTGGATTCTTACCTCTTGCTGACAGCTGCCTGTACTTTACAGCTTTTACATAAGATGTGTAGATGCAGAAATCTGCTGTGTCCCATCCATCTCTGAGTCTCAAGACAGTCTTCTCTGCTTTTGCAGCAACTTTCCTTCAAAATTTTCTTTGAAAATCTTTTATCTGAAAATATGTTTTAAAGGTTAGAGGTAATTTATTGCTCTGCAGTCAAGAATTTCTTTCCAGATGTCAGAAACTACTGTGCTTTAATTATACAGTCCTCTGAAAGGCCTTCCACACTATGAATTTTTTTTTTGTGAAAGTCATTTTATTGGCAAAACATATGACTAACAAAAGGGATATGACTCTATGCTTACTGTAATATGAATTATTACAACACTGTTTACAGCTGAGCTTTAAAAACAATTTTCAGGAAGCTCTGGTTTTGATGACTAAAGCTTAAACCTCTTAGGGGTTTTTTATTCATTTTTTAAAGCCAGAGGTAGTGAATTTCTAATTCCTGATGCCATTTTTGCCAAGCTGGGCATAGGTGTCTGTAGGTCAGGCATATGCACTGGAACTATCTATGCTTTTTTGAGTTCTCTAATGGAAACTCATACAAACTGTAAGAAGATGTTAGAAGGCTGTGACACACTGTCTAATTCACAAATTGAGATAAAGTGAGAGTAGTTCTCCTCAGCCTGCACATAGCTGAAAGCTTGCTCCTTCTGCCTTAGCCCTGAATGAGAATTTGTTGCCTGAAACATTGTCTGTCTTTCAGCTGGTCCAATGAAAACTCATTTGTGCTGAAGAACCGTGCCTTGCGTGATGCCTTCGGCAAGACTCTGCAAAAACATTACTGCTGGAGCTCCATACAGCCAGGGCTATTCAACTGGCAGGCAGAGCTCAAGAGTTCTTTATTCCTGTCAGACACAAACCATTATAGAGCAGCATTCTCCAAGAGACAGATCTGCTTGTGAGACATATAAATACTGGTTTTCCTTCCATTGATGTCAATAGGAGCAAGGATGAAGGTATGATGTTATGAGATGCTAAGTTCTTGAAATATGTTCTGAATGATTTCTATTTTTAAGAGCTGTTTTGCTTTGGAGGATGAAAGGTCTGTTCACTTAATATGAGGAACAAGGTCTGTCTCAGAGATGTGGAAGAACATCTATTCATCCAAAAGCTCAGCTATTTCAGGAATAATCTGTAAATTATTTTAAGAGTTTCTTTAAACTGTTGTTAACTATAGCTGGCAGATTTCTGGCAAATGCATTATTGTTTCTTTAGACTTATCCATTCCAGCAAGGAAACTTTTTGGGAGACGGGACTTGTCACTTCTCCTGTTGACACTGTTCTACTTTGTATAAATAATTACACATTCACTGGGACTGGGACTAACACCTCCACCCTCCCCAGGAGGGTTCCTGAGCCATCAGACTAGGGCATTGTTTTTTCTCTCACCAGCTGGCTCCATGAATATTTAAGTATATTTTACAAAGTGGGACTGTTCCAGTCAAAGGGCCTGATGGTCAGGTCACTGCTCTGAGGCAGAAACCTGAATTTTCAGAGGAGAGGAGAATTCCTCTCAAACATAGGTAGGAGTTAAATTTTGTGAGGCATACACTGACTTCTTCAGAAGCACTAACGCAATCCTCACTTTCTCTGTGAGATACACACATCAATTTGTGTCATTGTTTCGACTACCACTACCATTAAAAGTGCTTCTTTAGCATTAAATGGAATAGTTTGCACCAAATGAAATTGAGTTTGGAAACCTAATTTCATTTAGAAATATGAATTATCATATTCAGCTCCTGGGTACTGAAATTTTCTTTCTTGTCCAAGTATTCAATCAATTATTACCTCATACTAAATTAGAAAGTTTTCCCAAATAATATCTTGTTTAACTGTGTGGGCTCCATAAATTCTATGCCTTTATCTTAGTCTAATCAAAGGTCAGGTAGGTAATTTCTGCTTTCTGCTTTAAAAACTGTGAATTTTATGAAACATATCTTGTTGCCATAGAGTGAAGGGTCTCTGTGAAAGGTAGGGTAACTTGGGAATCCACAGCCTGGAAAAACTTCACTTTCCTCAACTGAAAAACATTCAGTTCAACAAACAGACTTATATTTTAAGGGTAGTTCAAACACCAAATAACATCAAAAGAGACAAACTGGGGTTAGGAGTGGGACAGACTGCTTAACTATGCAAAATTGAATGGCAGATTTAACCCCTGATTCGTGTATGAACACAAAGTAGCTGAAGAATTTAGAAATTGAGTGAAAATTGTCACAATTATCTTTGAACATAAGGAAGCAGTAAAATCAAAAGTCCTGTTGTGTTTGGATCAGGCTTCTGATCACTTTTTTACAGTTGAAACCTTTTGGGTCTAAGTTATGCATTAGACTTTGTCTGGAAATGCATTCTGGTGTCTTTACAGAAAATGTAAAAGTAACACAACAGGTATAAATTCAGAAAATAACAATCCAGAGCAGATCAGAGACACAATACACTGAGTTCAGAATCTACTTAGTTGAATTAAATGTACTGGACTTTCACTTACATTTAAAGGAGATAATTGAATATGGGTACTTAAGAGGAGACTCTGGTGTTAAGACTGCCAGAAAATTCTTAAGGAAGCCACAGAGGCACACTTTTACCTGGATAAAACCTGTAACCATGAGAGGGTGATAACCAAGAGACAGGCCAGCAAAAAGGCAGAGAAGTGTTTAAGGTCCTAAGAGCCCAGAGCTCCGAAAACTTAGCTGGAATACAGAGATGTTGTACTGGATGGACAGTATAATAATCATGATCTATTGGTTCAGTTCTTCTCATTCCCTTTCAAGAATCTATATACTCACATCACATATCTACATCTGCACCTATTTAGAGCAGGAATTTCTTGCTATTTGACAATGAACAGGGTAATTATTATCAGTGCACTGCAGTACATCTGGAAAGATGAAGGAATGTTGGCTCAGCATACCTCAGGCAAAGTACTGCACCTCTTAAAGATGGATGGCTTACATAAAACAGGAGCACAGAAGCTGCATCAGTCCTTCATGCATGCCAAAATCCAGGCATAATTGCTTTGAAGTGGAAGAGTTACAGCAGTACAGCTCTCCAACTGTAGAACAGGTAACAACAGAAATTTAAATAAATACTTACCAATCCTTGCAAATTCTGATTCCCTATTCAAAGATGCTACCCATCCACCAGAAAATGTTATGTGGTAGAGGCAGGCAGTCTTCATTCCTTTCCTGCTGGGATTAAAATGAAACTTGGCTGTTATCTCAAGAATGAGCCCAAAGACCAAGTTTAGATTCTGGAAAGACTTTTCTGATCTCGAAGTACCCTTTCAGTAAGTGAGTAGAAGAATTTAGACATAAAGACTCTTTCAAAACAGTTGCCTGTGCTCAAGTGTCCGTGTCCAAACTGAAGTCAAGTATAGTTAAGGAACACTGAAATTAAATTACAATATTACTTACTCAGTCTGGCCTTTATTTTGTTTGGTGGATATGAGAAATTTCCTTAGAGAGTGTTAATGCAAAAATAGTTTGAAGGTCTTGAAAGGATTAAAACAAGTAACTCCTGTAATACAAAAAGGATAAACTGCTGCTTGATTCTGCCACTGCACTTTAAATTCCCAATGTACTAAAGGACTGTTGCTGAGTTAGAACTGAATACAAGTTCCAAGAATTTTTATACCAAGTATATATCTAATTTAGGCACATAATGCTATTTCTGTAATGCTCTTCCAGTGTTTAGCTTACTTTTGTGATACATTTTATAATTAAAATTACTACTATGTAGAAGTCTGTGGTCCCAGCTCCTAAAATTTCCATTTACATTTCTTCAATTTTTTATAACTCTTCCCCTTAATACTTTAACATTTTAATGACCTGTAATATTTTGCCCACAGCAAGAAGCACTTGTCTAATACTCAGATGTGTTCTCTGCAATACCATGCTGAGACTGATATTGACAGTGACATTTCTTTACGTATTAAAATAACAATGATTCTGTGAAAATCACTACCCAGCAACATAATAGATCACAGATGTGTTTAAAAAACATAATATTAGGCTAAACTCTGAATTCTGGTCTGGAATGCATGTGTGCATCTCCCATGGTAGCAATTCAGCACTTAGAAAAAGTAAACTCACTATTGTAATGCACATGGCAAATAGCTGAGTTCCAGCCATCAGTGAAATAATTTGGCCCCAGTTTTGCATTCCATGACCCCTGTACTCAGATGGGAAGTAGGCCATAGGGACTGACTGTAATTCCTGTAGTCAGAACTGTCCAGCCCTGGTACAATTTATTGTTGCACAGGAACATCAGTGATGCAACACCCACCTTCTTGCCAGGGACTCTGTGCTGAATAAGGACGACTGAGGGCATAGCATGAACAACAGGAGGAACCCAGGAAGCCTTTTTGTACCATCAATATGCTGCTGTACCTGGCAGAGAATGACTGTATCAAGATATTCCCTCACAATTACTTCAGCTCTTTTGGCTTGGCCTAATCTGCCTGTTAAAGGAAGGGTATTCTCCCTGTTCTGAATTTTCATCTTTGAGGAAGGAAGTCCTTCAGATGTAGGCTCCCCCAGTTTATCATTCAGATGTAGCTGTTGAGCTACAGTTGAACTGCTGTTGAACTGCTTGGTTCAGTTAAGTCAGGAACTCCTTTTCAAGTCAAGAAAACAAGTGCAAGAATTATTACAGCTAATGGAAATTTATATTGTCCCATCTCTTGTTGCACAGACTGTCATATCATTTGCGCATTTTGTAAAGTGCTTTTTCCTCGTTGTCCCCTTTATGGTAATTTGGAAGCAGATAGTGAATTTTCTTATCAGTAAAAGTAGGAAAACAGTGTTTTAGTTGGCTAAACTAAAATTGCTCACAACACTTTTCTTCCTAAAAGCACTTGCAGTAAATAAATTAGATCCAACTGTTCTCCTTTTTATGTATAGCCCTATACATAATAGTAGAGGGAAATTCAGGAAAAGCAATGAGAGCATTGGCAGGGAACAGTTTCTCACAGGGCTTAGTTCTGATTTCAAATCTGTGTTGCCACTACCAGCAAACTAATTAAATGTGAAACTGCACCATGAGACTCAGGTCCCAGGTATCAGCTGTGCAATAGAGTATGACAGAATAACACATTTGATTCTCTTTAGAAATACCTCTATCCTGCAACTACAGCATTCAGAAGACAGGAAAAACACAAAAATGAGGGGGGAGGGAACTGAAGCTAGATGCCTTAATACAAACCTACTTATTTATAGATGATGTAAAACTCTTTCTTGAACACCACAGAATTACAGCACACACACAAAAAACAGTACCTTCTTTGCTCGAGGTTCCAGTTTTATTTTGACAGCATTCTTGCTGAAAGCACGCTCTCATCCTGAAAGAGACTTCTCTGGAGCACCCTTGATACCTTTTGTAACTTCTCTTTCCCTACTTCTGCACGAAGAGTATCTGACAGCCTCTCACTGCACACATTTCTGAGTTCATTCCCATGTGCCTTCACCCTATGCCTGCAGTGTCACTTGCAGCCAGCTCAAAGGGAAGGTGGCTGTGACCATCACCAGTTGTGTCATGCAACACAGCACCGGCTCCACACTCTCCCTTTTCTCAGGTCAGAGCTGAGCTTAACAGTGTCTAGTGAAGATGGTGTTTTTGGAGGGGAAAGGATGCTGTTGTACAGTAGATTGTTCAAAATATCAGCACTTTTCATTTCTCAGTCTATAAACCAGACTCTGATCTACATTTACAGAAAATTATTCATATACAGACATAAATGAGTCTTGTCAGTAAATGAGAACAATGACTCCAAGGATGATTTTTTTTATATATATATCCCTCATAAAAGTAATTCTATTTTGTACCAAGAAACAGAAACTACTTTTTCCATTTTAGTGACACAATTTTCTAGCTGCTCTCCTATTTCCTTCCCCAAGCACAACACAATTAATGGTTTCATGTTTCTTTCCCACATCCACCAAAGCAAAGGGAATCTGTTTTGTAATTTTGTTTCATAGTATTATCTACTTGAAGATTTGTTGATTCAGATTACATCAAAAGTGGCTGATCTGTATTAACTTTTACAGCTCTCTAGATAAGAATAGCATCCCGTGACCCTTGATGATGCCCTACCCTGTGCTGGAGCTGGGAAGTTGCTCTGCAGAGACTGAAGTGCTTTGCTCCTCTCCTCTCTTCTCTGTTTGCTGCTGGAAGATTTGGCCATGGGACTGACTGATTCACAGGTACCTGCTGGCAGTTCTGGGGCTCTGCCTTTTTTTATTTTAGGGCCTCCTACTTCATACTTTATGCTCCTGTTCCTTTTATATATTGAGTATTTTTCTTGGACTATTGTATTTCAAATGCACTATCAGGGAGACAGTATTTGCTTAAAAATATATTTTTTAGAATCCATTCTTCCGACTGGCATTTTCAGCCATTTCTACACCTGCTGTGTGATATGGTCATTGTAAGTGCCTGCTCTTGGTCAATGCACCCTGGGATGCTTCATTGGAAGTGTTGAAACAATCCTTTAGGACTCTTGTACTATGAAGGAGTATCTGTTCACAACATTATCAATGTTTCAAGCATCCTGCTTGACAGTGGGTGCTCTGGTTAATCATTATTAGATCTCTTTGGTTACAGGAATGTTTGCAATTTAGCAGTAGTTATCTAATTTGTAATTTTTATATTAGGATGCAAAACAGTTCAAGCAATGATAAATCAGCAGCATTCTCCTTAATATTTTCTTATGCCGGTAAATAAGCAATTGACTTTGAACAATAGAAGGTAAAACATTAAAAAACATATATATCAGTTTTTATTCCTGTTAAGAGAAGAGGCAAGTAGCAACTGATAGTAGAATTACTCAAACTGACAAATGGAAACAGCAGAAGGTAATTTAGAAAAGCCATACTGAAAAACTGTACTGCTTTTATGATTAATGCATCACGTCTAGTCTCTGCTAAATACTAAAATGAAATATGAAGCTTTGGAACTATTAAATATGTCATTTCTTGAGGTAAAACTAGCAAAGAGACAAAAAAAAAGTTAATTAAAGAATGTAAGCTTAGTTCCTCCTAATAAGTTCCTAAATTCCTAAGGTGTGGGAATACTGTCAATACTACATTTACATCTGGTATCTCAGTATCAGAAGAAACAGGGGAGGGGAGGTCTATGGCTCATCATAGACATTTTTATATAAAGCCAGAAACCACACTGTCATTTGATAAATGAGCCAAGAGCAAAGCTTGACAGACAAAAAGAGAGAAGAGCAAAAATTCCAGCCTGGGGAAGGGTGGAGGCTCTGCAAGTTTTCCAGTGACAGTTCTTGTGTGGATTTTTATTTCTAAAAAGTAGCAGATTCAGTTGGAGGCATAACATGGATAACTCTTTGTCTTACAGATCTAAGCAAATTTGGGAATCCTAGGAACTGGGTGTGCATATCAGTTTGCAAGAGTCATTTTAGGTGCTTGGATTATCAAGAAAATAGGGATAAATCCTCTCTACTGCATGTTGTCCAATGCTATTATGAAAAGGGATAACTTGCAATTTCAGGAAATACCAAAGTTCTTTTGGAAGTGAAAATATCAAGATCTTGGCACTAAAGAGTACACTGAGAGAGTTAGGGTTGTTTAGCCTGGAGAAGGCTCGAGAGCAGCCTTATTGCAGCCTTTCAATAAGTGAAGGGGACTTACAGGAAGGATGGGGGGGGGAACCTTTTTATAGAGCCTGCAGCAATAGAACAAGGAGTAATGGTTTTAAAATAAAAGAGCATAAACTCAGATAAGATATGAGGAAAGAATTTTTTATTATGAGGATGGCAACACCAAGAGAGGTGGTGGACATCCCATTCCTGGAAACATTCAAGGTCAGATTGGATGGGGCTCTGAACAACCTGATCTAATCCCTGCTCATTGCAGGGGTGTTGGATTAGATTACTTTAAAAGGTCCCTGTCAACTCAAACCATTCTATGATTCAAATGAAATAAAGAGCACTTGTTGATAGTATTTATGTAAATCTAAATTAAAATAATTTCACAGTGCCAGCTGAACAGGACCTGCACAGAAACACCAAGAGAGTGCTAAGAGGTCTTTTGTCATGGTACAAGGTATTTTGTGCAGGCGAACTCTACACAGAGAAAAGAAGATTTGGTGAGAAGCCTGAAAGCTGGAGCATAAACTAAGCTTCATTTTCGGTCAGGTCATCAGGCCACTTTGGCTGCTGCACAGCAATATCATGATTAACTTTGTCACAGGAAAGATGTCAGGGATACAGGTGGTTTGCACCAACATTTACACAGTCTTTTCAAAGAACATCTCAGGGATAGTCTGTCACACAGGGGTTACACGTCAGGAAGAGGTTTCCACTTTCCACTTCAGTAGTTGTCTCATTTTCAGGCAGACAAGGTCTCACTTGCCAGACATTCATTAGGAAATTTGTCCCTTGTTAGCTTTGTGTACAAAATATCTTTATTCAGTGACTGATATGGAGGAGCCCTCACCCCTGGATCACCAGCATCAGTAGCTGAGCCCAGGATTGCTGGCGGCAGCTGGTGGGGGAAGAGGGGTCACTCAGGCTGGCACTTCTGCCAGACCATTGCAGGAGGCAATGACACCCTGGGACAGCAGGCATTTTTTATAATTACTATGGCACTAGCTCTGTAGTTCATACATTAAATATCTGTCACTAAAGATTCATCATTCCAAGCCTGAAATGCATCACCTCAGGGACACAAGATAGAAAATGTTTTTTATTCTACCTTGAAAAAGAAACTACTGTAGAATATTTGTACTGCAAGGTCAAATGTCAAAAGTTAGACATTTTTGTCCACATTAATAAAGACACTTTGCTTATGCAAGTCCACACTATTTTTGTCACATAACCTATGCATCATTTATGCAAAGAACACATACACAAGACAGCATCATTAAGATTGCATGAGACTGTAAATCTGCCATCTTTTGGGTCTGAGCTTAAAACCTTTCTAACTGAATTTATATTCACTACCTACAAACACTTCCTAACTGCACATTCTATGTTTTTATCCCAAAAAGACAAGGACTCTAACAGATGCTGATTGAGCAGCTTCCTGACTTCAAAAATGAAATATCATCAGTATATAAAAGGGTTTATTTGATTTGGTTCCCTCCAAGAGTAGAGGACTGGACTTGGTAAAGAAAGGTCACTCCTGTTTCTATGTTCCTAACAGACCATAATTTAGCTGAAGATTAATGTCAATGCTAACACGTTTATTTATGGGTAACTACTTACTGGCCTTTTATTTTTCTGTTCCTTCTGAAGCCATTGATGGAAACCAGCCAGACATCTCTGGGTTAGTTCGTGGGTGATTTCTCTCTAGCAATATCATTTACATTTGGTAAATGCAGTTTAATTTGAGTGCCATGTTTATAGTCTGTCATTTACTACTTGTGGTATTCATAATCTATTTAATAGAGGGGCACTAAAGAAGTACTTGAGCACACTAGATTTAGGGTGTTTAGGGAACACACATTTAGGGTGTGTTCCCAGACAGGCAGTGCCAGGGAATGATGCTGCTGTTTTCCCGATTGGCAAAGGTGCAGGAGCTTGGCTACACAGGCTGTGCATGGGCTGGGGGCTTTCCCAGCAGCCTGTTCATCACCTCAGTTTGCTCAACAGGCCTGAATTTCCCTGTTACTGCACAGATCTGTAGATATGCTTGGGTGGCAATGCAGAACCTGTTATGGTGTTAACAGTTCAGAAGCTTAAAACTACCTTTAGATGAGGCAAAAGTCTGCAGCAGCCACATATAAAAGAGAGTCCTTAAACATGTAATTCATGGAAACTAACAGCCTTTGTCGGTGGTTTTGCATGGAGCACAGCTCTTCAGTGGATATCAGGCATGAAATGTTCTTATAAAATAGAGGTCTTCTCTAGACTAAAAAATGTTGGCAGAAAGGAGCAGCAAAGAACTCACATGTCTGTGCTGCGAGGATTACACAACTTTCTGTCATATACATTGACTTCCAGGACTAGCAGTTTTTATTATCATTATATTATGCCATTATTATACCTTCATGACTGCACTCATTATACCTACTAGTAGCAGTTCAACTTTTAGCTGCTAACCAACATCTTATTGGTCATGGTGGAAGTAAATATCTCCTTTTTAGCTTTCTTACTTCCCATTTATGTCACTTAAAATCAGTTCAAAACTCCGCTGAAAACATAATCTCTGCTCTGACAATGTTATGATCTCTGTTTCCACAGCCCCCTTTTTGTGAACTGGTTGCCCCAACCCTGCACCAAGCCTTGCCTAGATGTGTCCTGCTCCTTCCTCCAGTCCCACTGGGGGGATGTGGGGGCAGCCTCTCCTCAGGGCTGCAGGCCAGGCCCTCTCACCTGGCTGCCAACAGACCTGCACTCCTACATACTCAGGCCTCTGCAAAACCCACACACCCCCAGCCTCTGCTGCTTCTTGTCTTTCAGTGCCTGTGAAAGAGGGAACACTCTTGGTACCCCTTACTCGCCGGCCATCTTGCAGGCTGCCTCCAAAGGTCTGGGACATTCCAACAGCAGCTGCACCTCCTCTACCACAAAAACCCTCTTGGAAATTTAGCAAGCATGGATCCAGGTCAGTCTACTGCCTCCTTCACCCAGCATTGTGGAAAGCAGAGTACAGGTATCACAACTGCTAAACTGCAGCATCCACTTTCTGTTTAATACTCAGAATATCCTATCTAATCAACATCACTTCTTTAAAATCTTGTTAGTGGGACCACTCTTCTTTGTATTTCACAAGAATAGGAAGGTTAAGTGCTTAATAAATGAGCTAAAAATAATATAATAGGCTTATATTCTGCCTTATGTGCAGGAGAATTTCTGTTTAGTACTCCAGTCTTTGTTCAATTGGCTGTGCCCGAACACTTCTACAGACTTACCTCCTTCTCCTGCAAGAGGCACATATGGGAAAAAGTACTTAAAAACAATAAGAGAAACAGGCTCTTTTAAAAGCAATACTCAGAACATAAATTATCACTTATTGATGTGATAATCTGTATGTTGTTCAATATCACTTACAATGTGGGGTTTTTTAAATGCCACATTCAATAAGAATGTTATGTTCAAAATAAGAATACTGATTTAATTTTTCATGTCTTTTCTCAGTCAAACAAATTTGGCCCAAATCCTGTAAAACACCCAAGTATTGAGTTCATCACTGTATGCTCTGCCACAGCCTTTTAAAGAGTATCTTTCACAGCCAGAGCAAAAAGACTACTAAATGGGTCAGGATTACCCACTGGTAAACAAAATGAAGCATTTCAAGTTTACTTTAGAATTTAAATAAAGAACAAATTTCAAAGCAGCATTACTATTTTTCAAGCTTTGGCGGAGCTGCAGACGATTGCACAGCCGGTAACACTGAGTTCATTCATGCCCGGGACAAACACCCACACTGTGCCACCTGAGGACGGCAGCGGGGCGTCGCGGGGGGCTGCGGGCTCGGGGCGGGGAGGAGGACGGGGAGCGCTACGCTCGGGCAGCCCCCAAGGGCGCAAAGTGCGCGGGACCGGGGGCGCCCCGGGCCGAGCCCGCAGCCCCCGGGAGGCACCGGGGCGGGGCCGGGCACACCCGGGGCAGCGCCCGCGCCCCGCGCGGGGAGAGAGGGCGGCCCTGCCCGGGCCCCTGCCCTGCCCTGGGGGCGGAGGGCCGCGGAAGCCTTTGCCTCCTCCCCCGGCCCCGGCAGTCACAGGAGGAGCAGACGGCGGTTCGAGGAGCTGATCCGCGGCCCCAGCCCTGCCCCAGTCGCCGCTGCCGCCCTGAGATGCCGCCCGCCGTCCCGCTGCTGCTGCTGCTGCTGCCGCCTCTGCTGCTGCTGGCGGCGGCGCGTCCCGCCGCCCCCCCGCACAGGTACCGCGCCCGCTGTCCCCGCACAGGTCCCGCCCCCCGCTGTCCCCGCACAGGTCCCGCTGTCCCCGCACAGGTCCTGCTGTCCCCGCACAGGTCCCGCTGTCCCCGCACAGGTACCGCGCCCCCTCCCGTCCCTCCGTCCCCCTCCGCCGCGTTCCCACCGTTACTCCGAGGGATGCGCGGGTGTTTCAGTGCCCGTGACTGCATCAAGGCAGGAGCGTTTCCCGCGAAGCCCGGGACTCTGCGAGAGCAGCCCGGTGCCGTGTAACGTGTAACCTCTCTAACACAGCGGTATAACACGTTGTGGCGTTCCGCTGCCTAAAGCTCGGCAGGGCATTCGCTCACCCTCGTGTCCTCCGCAGTAGCACTGGTTCCACACAGGTTTTCCAGGGGTCCTCGCGTGTCCGTGCAGCGTGTCCGGAGCCGGCACCAGCACCTGAGCTCACCTGAGCGGAGCCCCGAGCACAGCTGGGCCATGGGGCTCAGCACGGCGTGTGTTGTGCTACTGATGTACAAAAAAGTACCAGATTCCTTGATTTAAAAAGTACCAGATTCTTTGATTAAAACATATAAATTCAAAGCATAGAAGAGAATGAAAAGTTATTTTTACATCGGTGTTATTTTAACTACTATTATATGTACTATAAAAACTCATTGCTAATGACTTTTTAATAATTATTTTTTCATTATAATAGCAATTTGCAATGATGTATCACACTGGCACATCACTGCTCTTAGGAAGTAAAAAAGGAGGGAGGTATAACTGTCTGTGCCAACCCAGAATTAAGGCCCAAGTAATTAATTTTTTTCTAAGTTTGCACATTAAATTGCACATTCTGTGTCAATAGTGATTTTATGTAAATAATTAAATATGTTTCATGTTAGCAATGGTCTTAAGTATTTAAGCTGTTGAGACAGTTTGTGCCTCTTATACAAAGAATAAATGAAATATATATAAAATTTAAATACTATTTTTTCCTATTATTCTCAGGCCTACATTTGCATGTGGAGGAGTTGTATCAGGAGAGTCAGGGTTTATTGGGAGTGAAGGATTTCCTGGCGTCTACCCACCAAACAGCAAATGTACTTGGAAAATCACAGTAAGAATTTTTAATACTACAAAATCAGTGCTGAAGACAATGAACATCTATTTGTTGTTAAACTGTGTTTTACATGGGGTAACATATGTAAAATAATGAATTCAGTAACTCCAAGTAGCTCAACTATCTGGAGCTTTTTAAGGTTGATGTAACATGATAATAGTGGCTGAAACAGAACTTGCCTCATGTCAGAAGCAAGTTTTCATTTACTTCCCTGATGCACCTCTAATTGTTTTAAAATAACCCACTTACAAGCAAACATCTCCCCTTCTGTCACCGCAGAAAGCAATAGTGAGTCCTGTCAAAGAAATGGTTTGAAGTGGAGATCATGAAAAGCAAAATTTCTTGGCAAGAAGACATATAAAAAGTTTCAATCAAACGCAAAAAATTCAGGCAGGTTTGCTTGAAGTGTGCTGCTAGCAGTGTTCTGCCAGCCAAGACATCTGGAGTCAGTCATACAGCAGGCTGACAGCAGTAGGGAAGTGTTGTTACGTTTATAAATGACTATGTGAAATGGAACCATGTGGTACAATTGATATTTTGATGCTGAAATGAGACTGTAGGGCAGAGATATGATATTCATGGACAGCAGATTTCATGAAACAACTAGGACTAAATACTCCTGTTCTGGATGACCTTATCCACAGACTCAAAGAAAGGAATGTGAGTGAATGATTACTTTTCCTCACATCTGCACAAATTAAACCCTCCGAAACTGCCCACCAAATTTCCTCTTTTTTAGGCATGTTTCAGCAAGAACTCTTCTGACATTTGGGCCTACAGAAAAAATAAGAAGGCATAAAAAAATAAGTTAGTCTGCATGTTGATCACTAAAGACAACTTCAGTTCAAAGACTGCATCACAGGCTAGGTGTTGGCAGGAGAATAGGATGTCATAGGATAATTGTTTCCTGCTACTATAGAGATGCTGACGCAAAGCAGGAGACATTGATCTGTTTACAATGTTCAGTTTAAAACAACTCTCGTACCAAATGAGTGATGTGATTTTAATCGTTTTATCTGAAAGATCCCAGTGAAGCTGCAGAGCTGCTTTCTGCACCTTTCTGTTGCATTATTATTGGGGCTTGGTTAGAGTTACCTCTGATCCATATCTGACCTCATCCAGAAGAGGATGTGAAACATGGTGTTTGCCCACAAACTTGCTTCCTTGCTATCGAGGGGCTGAGGGGACGGCAATCAGCATGGCCCACCTTACAACCTGAAGAGCAGATGCAAATTGCATTTGGAATCATGCCCACATGCCTTAAATAAAAGGGAAAAACTTACAAAGTTAGTTTACCAATATGACTCAGACGTTCAAAAGTTCAAAATTTAATCTGGAGGGAAATAGTAATTTTACTTATAACAGCATTAAGTTTTTACCATTAAAAAACTTAGATAACAAATGGAGGCAGCACTAAAGAAGCAATTACTGAATCATGCCAAGTATCTGCCCTTCATATTTGGGGAGTAGAGGGAGAAGATGATTGTACTTAGAACATCCATACAGAGTGGTTTCATTGCAGACTTTATGTGGCTGTAGCTAACAAGATGCCAGCATCCAGGTGAGCCTAGGTATGGTGAGAAGCATTACTACAAAGCTGTAGCAGAGCTGTGTCTGCACTTGAGCTTTCTTGACAATGGGGAGAACTCGATGGCTTCTGTCATTTCATGATCACCTTGACTCCCAGTTTTCTGCTGTGCTGCCATTTGGCTGCATCCTACTTGTCCTCTATAGTTTGCTGAAAGCCAGAGACTGGCTGCTCAACTGGAGTAGTCCAGGCTTGCCTGTGCCCTCACCTCATATAACCCCTGTTTTATTAAACAATATTGTTCACTAAGCCAAGCTGATTCCTTTTCCCCCATCAGCTGTAGAACACTCTGTGTCTTTTGGGTTGTAGGGAAGGCAAGGACTACTAAACTTGCAAGACTAAGCTTGTATTCTCTGTAAAAAGATGATGGTTTACCAAACTGCAGCACAGTGGTACACTCAAGGGTCTGGTTAGCCTGAATTTAAACAACAAAATTCTTTCACCAAATACTGCTGAGTCTCAGAATAGCTTGCAATAGCACCCAAGTAAGAAAGCCAGTTACACAGCCATGAAGAAATACTCTGTAGTTACTGTTAGTCTTCCTCATTTAGCATCTGGTCTTAGAAAGTGACTAAGAGTTTTTGCCTGTCCGTTTTAGCCAAGGGCTGTGAACACCTTCCTGAAAACACTCTGCTAATGCAGGATCTGACAAGTCTGCAAGGCTGAAAGAGACGTTGATTTGCTTAGTGTCTGGGTCATGAGAAGCACAAAGCTGTTGTTTTCTCAACTACAGGATCTCATCATCTGCACTAGAAATGTAAAGAGAGGCAGAATGTGAGCTAATTGACTCTTTAGAGGAAAACAGGATTAGAAAACATTACAGGTAATACAGATAAGGCAATGTAGCATTCAGGTATCATCTGAAATCTTTCCAACTGGTTTGCTAAAGCTGGAACAGTCTCTCTAACTCAATTATGGTTCTGTTATTTCAAGGGACTGGGACTTTTTCAGCTGGCTAAAGAAAACAGCTTCTCTATTCTAAGAGCTCTAAGAAGTGTTCAGCACATGCTTGTGGTTCTATTACAACCTTGGCAGACTACCCAGCAGCTTTTCACTGGCTTTGCTAAGAAGTCATTTGTAGAGCTATTTCCCTTCCTATAGTAATGTATGTAGCTTTATCTAAAACATGCCTTTTAATACTGACTTTTAATACTCTGTAATCCTTCTTGGCCATCACCTCACATAAATGTGTCACACAGTCCGAGAATCTGGACTGCTGTCATGCGTTTTTCTGGCAGACTGCTTAGTTCCCATAAAACTCCAACAACTTCATGTGCAACAATAATACTGAAAACTGTCAGAGTTATGTAAGGTGATGTTTTTATAGGTTCAGGAGCTGCGTTCCAGCAGGTCTGCTGACAATAAGCAACGTTTGAAAAATTTACTTATCAGGGCAGTTGGGAATCTGCCCTGAGGGAGCAGAATATTTTAAATAATTTTTTTTAATGTTTTAAGCATTCGTTTTCCTGTATCATTGTAAAACTGCCCTTCCAGTAGAAAACAGACCTCTACACATGGTTGTATTGCCAGAAAAGAAGATGAACAGAATCTAGTGCCCTTGTCAGGAAGAGCAAGCTAATACAAATTTTTAAAATTGGAGATAGAGAACAGGCAGGTAGGCAGAAATCATTGTTCTTCCCTGGATGTAATTCCAAATAGCTTCCACATTCACTCTCATTAGGGAGAAATAATACATTTGGCTTGCAGGTAGCTGATGTATTTTTCAGCTCTACCTGAGACTGCAATAGCAGAACATACCATCAGCATTTTGGTATTAAACATATATCAAAATATATTCAACCCAATACAGGTTTAAAAGTTAAGCAAAATATATTTATGAAAGTTGGCATTTAAGGGGTTCCCTCCCCCAAAAAGATTATTTTCAAAGTAAATAATCTAAACCATGTAATTTTGATGAAGAGGGCTTTGTATTCAGTCAGAACAAGAACAGAAAAACAGCTTCAATATTTTAAAGGTAACTGAACTCTGATTAACATTATATGAAATATCTGCAATGAATGATAACCAAAAACAATCTAAGGACCTTAGTTTGAGGTGTGTTGTATATATGGAATAATCATGCCCTTTTGAAGAGGTTAGTAGTCTACACAGATGATTTTAGGGAATTATGCTCTACAAAAACTCCCTCTAAAAATTCCTTTAGCCTTCAGTAGGAGTGAGGCATCCTTTGCATGAGTTTAGCATCATAATTTTTGAACCTAAAGAAGTTCATAGAGTTAAAATAAGAAGGGAAGCAGAGAGTGAGTGTGGGTCAGTTGCCGTCTTTGTGACAAGGAGAGGCAGAGCATGAAGTGCCTCTGTTGTTGAAAGATACCAGATGGATGGATAAAACGAAAATAAGGCACACCCTGCAGCGGAAGCATCACATCATTCTTCCTTTGACTCCTCCCTTTTTTTGTTTTTTTCCTTTTCTTTTAAGAGCTGAATTCCTTCCAGTTCTTCCTCTGAGGTATCCCATCTTCTTAGTGCATCAGGCTCAGATGTGGCTCAAAGTAAACAACACTGAGTCACGCTGGCCTTTGCTTGTTCCCCTGTGTTTCTCATGGAACAATATTTTAAATGTCTTAGGATAATAATTGGCAGATTTTAGCACATTAGTTTTCAACATTTAAAAAAGCAAAATGGTAGAAATCAAAGAAAAGTACAGTTTTGCAAAGATGCCTGTATTTATCACAAGATTTCTTGGGAGTAGCTGCAAACTGGAACAGCTGCTGCCAGAATGTGGAACCACCATTCTCTGCACTTCTGATTGCCATCTAATCAGACCACTGATTTAACTGATTTAACATACTGGAACAAATCTGTTATTTTTGTGAATGACAGATATTTTAATAAGCAAGTATATTTTTAAAATAAAATAATAGCAGTAAGTAGTGACTGTAGTTAAGGGCCTGCCACATTTCTCTAAATTACTTACTTTCCCAAATACAGCTGAACATGAGCAAGGATTATTCTGACAACTAAAACCTGCAGCAGGCTCCTTGTTAAACATTCATGACCACGTGGCTGAGTTTCTCCGACATATTTGTTTTAGATTATCATGAAACAGAAGTCAGTACATCTATGGGAAACAGTCTTGACCAAGTTCAAATAGACTAAACTGACAGAAGCAGATTAAAAACTACAATGAAATATAATCAGAAAGTGTAATGTTGTATAGTCTAGTATAGCCAGTGGTGGAGAGAGGAGAAGGAAGCACAAAACTGCACAGAATGACTTATACCATGAACCAGAAAACCTAAGACTCCAGTGAATGGCTGGCTGCAGTTTGGAGTTTGGCAGCTTTGCCAGCGTCTCTCCCTCCTGAGGAGGGCTCTGTCCCACGGCCTGGTTCCCTGTGTCCCCTTGGGGCAGCACGAGAGGGTGGAATGTCCAGGGTAGGAGTGAGTGCCTTGAGGCTGGTGGGAGTAGAGCAATGCTGTGTCAATGCACTCCTGGAACAAAGCTGTCAGTGAGCACCATCAGCATTACTGAGGGCTAAATCTGAATGCAATTCTACAAGGACAGCAAAAAGACCTTTTCTTACCCCAGAACCAGACACCTCTCACATTTCCACTTCCTTCTTCAGACTCTGGGAGTGAGCAGGTATATTCAAAGAAGCGATTCAGGCTGAGAAAGTAGGGAAAAATCTCATAAGCGTTGATAAAACTGTTTAATCTAATATGCTAGAGCAACTTCTGCTCAGCTTTCAAAAATGGGAAGGAAGAGGGGAAACATCTTAAACACAGGCAAGTTTTGGCCAAAGCTGCAAGACAGTGTTATGGAATATGTTGGACAAACTCAACGATAGGCATGATTATTTATTTTAAAAAATGACAACCTTTAAAGGTCACCCCATTTGCATCGTGTTGTGCCAGTGGTACAAACTTACGAAAATAACTGTTCCACCCCAAAAGAGCATATGCCATTTTATATACATACTTTTGGAAAAAAGGCTTCTGTCATCTAACTGCCTAAATTTGACTTTATCTAACTAATTTTACTGTCAGTATTTCTGAACTGACTTGTCCAGTCATACAGAGTTTGTTGTATAACTATAAATAATATTCAGGTCTTCTGGCAGGAATACCAAATTCATTTTAGCTCATTTTCTGTTAAAATGACCACGCCTTAATGCTCCTTAGTGATTCAGACCAGAAGACAAGTGAATGCAATAAGAGATTTTGATATGAGAGCAGTGATTCAAAGGATAAATTCAAGGTTAGGTGAGTTGTGGTTTTGGTGTAGTAGCAGTGATGTGCATCAGCACAGGGGACCTGAATTTAATTTTGAGAGAACTTTGAACTTAAAAGGAAAATACTCTGAAGCCAGCAGCAGGAACTGTAGTGGAGCTGGTCAGGCAGTGTGCACATGGACCGTGGGCAGCTGAGAACAGCTCAAAGAGGAGTCTGTCCTGCTGCAGCGTTAGTATCAAAAAGCAGCCACATGAGTGAGTAACCTGAACACACCTACAGCACAATTTTCTGTACATCTAGAGCTGCTGCCTCTATCAGTATCTTCTGTGGGTTAAGTAGTCACTTCCATATATAGCACTTCCATCTATACTTGACAAGCAATTTTTAACTGTTGAGACTCAATGTTAAAACAGTTTGACAATTTCATATAGGAACAGTTTAGTTTTAGTTTATTTCAAACCAGTGTTTTAAAATGAGTCACTGTTAAGGAATGAAAAAAATTCATGAACTCTTAAATAACGTGGCTTAAATATGAACTTAATGCAGATATATTAAGTGTGTGTTTAAAGCAGAAAATTATAGTAGTGTCTCAGTAAAGCAGAACAGCTGCAATTATTTTAATAGCTAACCACTCTACCATGATATGGATTGAATGCACATAATTACGCTTGCCTGTCTAGGGTCTCTCTATACCTTAAAATACTGTTTCCCTTCTTACAGTTCTGTTACACAGCATTAAGTGCTTTATTAGAATATTTTTCACTTCTCAGTATGCTGCTTTTTCTCCTTGTAACTTGTATCCCAGAAAATGTTCTCCTCCTTGTAAACTATTATGTTGTCTTAATTTACATCCTTCTCCATATTCTTGTCTCTTTTGCAATGTCCACAAATGTGGACATGTAAGAAGATTTGCCCTTTTATGTTTCCTCAGATGTTTCAGAAAACAAAACACTCTTCTATATTGAGGACACCCAGTAATGGTTCTTTTGAATTCTCTGTTTATAGTTTTACATTGTCTTTCCAAATATAATTCTTTCACTGCAGCCACTTCAGTAACTAAATATTAGGGTTATATAGTGTTAGCCATAAGTTTCCAATTTTATTTATGAATATAAGATGTATGTCAGTAAATAAAAAAAAAATATTTCAAATTATGAAACTTGGTAACACAAATCAGAAAGAGTGGCCATTTTGTTTGGTTAAAATGGTAAATTGCTTGTTCCATATATTTTTTGTATTAATCTCATCCTCCTCACCTTACTTGGTGACAGGGAGCTGCATGGCTGATTCTACACTTTCAGCAGAAAATAAGAGAAACACACCAGGCTGAACTGGTTTATAATTAACTGCATGAGCCTGACTAGAGGATACTTTGGATCAGAAACAAGATTATGGCAAGAGATGGCCACAGCTTTGTATTTAGCATTGGTCTAAGAGTCCAAGTTACTTTAAAACCTGCTTTGCCTGGCATATAGTTGACAAAAAGAGCTCACCTGACAGGAAGTGAAGGGTATGAAAACAGTCCCATAAACAGTGGGACCCAACAGATATGATGTCACACTTCCAGATGCATCTCTCCCTCCTTCCCTCTCTCTGCAGGTCCCAGAGGGAAAAGTGGTGGTTCTTTCTTTCCGATATTTAGACCTGGAGAGCGACAATCTGTGCCGCTATGATTTTGTGGATATCTACAATGGCCACGCCAATGGACAGCGCATCGGCCGCTTCTGTGGTACTGTGAAACCAGGGGCCCTGGTATCCAGCAGCAATAAAATGTTGGTGCAGATGACTTCAGATGCTAATACTGCTGGAAGTGGGTTCATTGCAAAGTTTTCTGCAGCAGAACCACATGAAAGAGGTAATTAACCATTATGTATGTGCTGAGGACAAATATACCTAAGCTCTATGCAGAGCCACATTAATGCTCAAAAAGATGTGGTGCCAGACATATTAATTGTGCTATTCAATATATTTACTAATTACCTTGCTTAGTAAATAGCAAAATGTGACTGTTTAGCCATCTTAGTTCATCAAGTAGTAAAGAGAAAGGCTGACAAGTCTAAGAATAGTGGAAGAACTGCACCTAGTAGTAAACTGGTAATAGCTAGTCATTAAAAGGGCAGCAAAAATTCAATATAGATGAATGTTGCACATAAGGGGAAAACACCCTTACTTTGTGCACAGTACAGGAGGTTCTGAATTGACTGTTACTGTTTTGAAATTAGATGTTAGGTTTAAAATAGATAATTTATGGAAACAGTAGTTGAGCATCAATCCAGTGCTTAATAGGTATCAGAAAAGAAACAAACTTAACAATTTTTAGAAAAGAAAATAAAGACCAAACACTAACAACATAAAATTACACCATTATGTAAATCCATAATGCATGTACATCTTGAATAAAGTGTGTCTTTCTGATGTTCCCATCTCAGAATTGATTATGATAAAATTATCAGAAGGAATCAGAGACAACAAATATGGTAGAGTTGGAAGAACATCACATAGACCAAGATCAACTGCACAGCATGAACTTCTTCATGCTGGAAAAGAGAAAGTCCAAGGAACTGTAGAGAGAGGGCTTTAAAATTATGACTGGTGTGGAGAAAGTGACTGGGGACCACAGTCCATCTCTTTGGATATAAAATCCAGATGAGCAAGTTACTGCAAAGGAAAGGAGAGGGTGATTTTTCTCTGTGGCCTGTGAAGTGGTAGAATGCTGTGCCAGGGGATATTGTGGATTGTCTGTTTCTGCCCTGGTTTAAAGACACTTACACATCAAAGCAAAATTCATCAGGTGTTACTAAACTTAAAGGCATTGCCTGGTGCTTGGGAAGAGTGTCACCAGTGAGAGGCTGGGAGGTCACAGGGAGCTGATAATGCCCTAGTTAGTGACTCATATTCCAAGGTTTTGCTATTGGTATGATACCAAACCAGACAGGTTGTTGGGCAGTGGCAGTGCAGGTGATGAGTAATTTATCAGGCCTTCCAGTTGTAACCTTGTATCGACAACTTCTTGAAAGATATATTAAATAACTGTTACCAGATATAGGCAATTTAATAAGAAGGTGCGTAATAATATTGTAAATAAGGATTACATACCTGATGGAGTTTTTAATTTGGAACTGAGGGGAGGAGATTTGGAAGAAAAAGACCCTTGTCCATCAAGAACACTCGACAGGCTGCAGTTCCTTTGGGAATGCCTGTCAGCCCCACCATCACGGCCCCATGGGCAGCGGGGATGGCTCCTCCGGCACCTGTGGCTTCTCCTTCTCCAGCCCCAGTGTTTGCAGGAATGCTTCTCTCTCTTTTGCTGCCTTTTATTAACTGTGTTTGCCCAGAGGTGCTCCCGGCTGAGGCGGAGGGTCGGCCGTGTCCGCGGTGGGGCCGCGGCAGAGGCGGCCGGGCTCCCTCAGCGAGGCCCCGCAGCCCCTGAGGGGCGGCCCCGGCTCCCGCTCCCCGCCCCGCTCAGGGCCCCGCTGTGCTGCCTTGCAGGGGACCAGTACTGCGGGGGACGGCTGGAGAAACCATCGGGATCCTTCCACACGCCCAACTGGCCGGAGCGGGACTACCCCGCGGGAGTCACCTGTTCCTGGCACATCGTGGCCCCAAAGAACCAGGTGAGGCACTGCCATCGCCCTGCTGGCACAGCTCAGCTGCCAGTGCCTGCAAGGAGCAGCGCCTCAGAGCGGCCCGCGCTGCCCGGGGCACTGCGGGGGCACCTGGCTGGCACAATGGCTCCGGCCAGCCCTCGCCTATCGCCCCACTGACTCCTGAGCTTCCTGAGCAGGGCCAGGCACTGCTACACTCCCCGAAATTAAACCCATCAAAGCATCTCTGCTGGTGAAGCTTTTAAACCAGCGCGGTTTAAAATTTATTTTGTTAATTCCAAAACTATCGTGCAAATTAAGTTAGGGCAGGTGACCATCTCAGCACCAAACATGATGATGATCAATGCTGCGTTTAAATCTAACAAGGTTTGAGCATTTTTTTTGTTGCTGCAGTTTATTATTAAGGTACCGAAGCAGAGCTGATTGAATTTATTAAAGCAGTTTGTTTTATTTCGTATTTTGAAGGCTCCATCGCATAGCATGCTTGCTTAATTAGCCAGATGCCATGAGAGCATATGTTACCACTTCATTAAGACCCGAGGAGATGTGACAGCAGACTGAGGGCTCTTGTGCCACGCGTGGCAAACACGTGTGTTCCTGACACTGTAGGGCGAATCTCACTCCTAGCTGCACATTTTGTGGTTGCTGCCGAGCCATCTGCTCTGTATCTTAGCAGGAGGTCTGCAATGATTGAATGTTTTGGTTGACAAGCATGTTTGGTAGGTTGCTTTTCTTGCCACATCCAGCTTTTAAAATTCATTTACATATAAAGATGACTTTCCTCTTCATCTTCCGCTCATGACTAATCCTTGAAATAAAAAAAAAAAAAAAGCTGTCCCAGATAAATATATTCTTCTGATCTTTCCTACTTTTCCATTTACCAAGACAGTTCCTCCCTTGAACTGAAGCAGTATGTCAGCTTAGTCTTTCCTGTAGTCCTCTTTAATTCACATTCCTTGTTTGCTAGATACAGGTCATTTAACAATCCTATAGATAGGCAGTGATTTTTAAACCCTTATCTGTAAACTGCAGATTACTTTGGTTCTTTCCAAATGTCTCTAGATAAGCCTAAGAACTTTTCCTAAGCTCATAGAGAAGGTTTAAGAAAGGCTGTATCGGCATAAAAATAAGGGCATTATATCCTGTGCCTTTTGATGATTCCATTCCATAAATCTACCTGTTTCCAGATATATATTATTCATGTACTGCAGCAGTGGTTGTTTGCGTAGAAAAAAGGCAGAATTTTGACAGTGACAAAAGCCATTTTCCATGAAGTAGTGAATAAGCATCTCTCTTCAAGTGCACATAAAAAGCTTCCCAATCTTCCATTTGCCAGAATTTAGGTGCCATTGTCTCTATTTCCCTTTCAGAAGCACATGAGCAATAAAACAAGGCACTCTCATTTTGTTGCTTCAAATACAAACCAATAATTACTTCATTTATTACAGAAGATGAAGGAGCTTCTCCTGATCATGAAGGGCTTCTATTCTACCATGAAATACTAACTAGTGCAATGTGCACTTATTGAACAAAAGTAAAGTAGATATTATGGCCTGCTGTTTTGCCTGCTATGGAAAAATTTAGCATTTCTATTCCCAGTTGCATTACTTCTTTCTATACTATCTTTTTTGATCACAAGCATGTTATTCAGATGGATATTCCATTTAAAGTGTATTTTTTCATCATGATACTGTGGGATTTGGAACAAGCCTGTTAGTCATCTCTGAAATCAAGTTCCCCAAGGTTACTCATACTTCATGAGAAACAAAATTATGCCTTAAACATCTTAGTGCAAAACTATATCCAAGCAAAACTAAGACATCAGGTGATAACAGGCTATCATTACTATGAATGTAGAACAAGATAACTTCTACTATGTTGGTAAATCAAGTAGAGTATATGCCATGTACAAATTACTTCTTTTTCTTCACACAGTCTTAGAAGATTTAATACCATCTTTGTTTGAATCAGACCTTTAAAAAGGTTGATCTACAATCAGCACAAATCAGTGTCATCATTCAGGCCTAATTTTTGCTATTTATGGGAAGGTGATTTAAATAGTGTTGTGCTTCATCTAAAGAAGCAACCTAAATGCATATATTACCTCTGTTTCCATGCAGCAGTCAGGTTGTGTTTCCCTTTCCATGCCACACATGACTGACAGAGTCATTCTGCAGGACTTCATTGCAGAGTATTAGATTCCATTTCTGTTTTTGTGTACATTGTTTTTCTTCCTTAAGTAGAAAATTCCATAAATAAAAGTCGTTGGAAATAATAGCATAAGTACTGGAAACACCAGAGTTATACTAGTTCACACTTGTGACTTGTAAAGCCTCAACAATTACAGAAATCTGACATGGAAACACAATTCTTTAAAGTACTTACTCTCTCTTGGTTTTAGTCTTGCTATTTGCTAATTTTCTTCCTATCAACATTTTAATTTCTAATGGTTTTAATTCTGTGTCAAATATACACAGCACTGGCAACTCAACTTTGCCTATGTTTTTTCTTTAGTGTATCTTGAATGATGCAATGACATTAAAAGCCCCTTTTCTGTCGTTTACACTTGCTGCAGTTATTTTAAGAGCATTGTAACACCTAACACCTACTATCATTCACTCATAAAAATAACTTGACTAGAAATTACTTGCATACATTTGAGAAGAAAGTGTTTTCCAGAATATTAGAGTCATATGCTGAACTATTAGTTGGAGAGGTCACATGGATTAAAATGCTTTACAATTACGTGGATGAAGGAATTTTCCTTTATCCAACAAAAAATCAAATAGTTCTTCATATGAAGATGTCACTTACTACAAGAAGTATTCATAAATCCTGCATGTCAAAACCTTAATGAGTTATTTTCATTTTCCCTGTAGCTAATAGAGTTAAAGTTCGAGAAGTTTGATGTGGAGAGAGACAACTACTGCAGATATGACTATGTTGCAGTGTTTAACGGTGGGGAAATCAATGATGCTAAAAGAATTGGGAAGTACTGTGGAGACAGTCCACCAGCGTAAGTAACTTCCTTTAATTGTGACCTTCACTGCAAAATGTGTCATTTTGCTAACGGTTCTGTACTAGGCTTCTAAAGGATTTTAATTTTTAAATTAAACGTAACATTTTCTACATCCAGCTGAACATCTAGAAATTGCTTAGTACCTTGTCTCTTTCTAGGTTTTCTATTCTCTCTCTCCATGACTAACCCTGGCTCCAGCTCATGTTCTCTCCTGTCCCACAAGCCTCATTAAACCACTGTCCAACAACACCAATGCTAATCCCAATGCTGTTGATATTGGTGTAGCACCAACAGTAATGGTAGCTGAACATTACCATAACAGGTATGTTTTGATTATGACACTGAACAAGGTTCCAGCTGAGCTCTCTACCCCCTTGGCTCATTCCTCACTTTATCTGACTCATTTTCCTCTCACCCCCTTTTAAAAAGACAGGATACAGGGACTGGGTCATATTTTCCAGATTTGGCCTCACAGTTTGGGTGTTCAGGAAGGAGAACAAAGCTCTTGACAGCTGATGATTGGTGCCCTCCTGTATCCACAGGCTGTGTAAATACTGCAGCAAGGAAATTCTCATCAGGACAACTACCATGGCTGCTGTAAATCCAGAGAATTCCAGTTAACCAATCCCTTACTTTTGGTTATGTCAGACCCGGCCATCAGAGTAAACCAATTTCCGAAAATCTGCCCAAAAAATGGGAAACAATGACAAGTTTTTACTTCAACGACCTCATTAAGTGTTTTGAAGATGTCTTTGGTAATCAATATCCAATCATTGACAAAAAATGAGCCCACAGAAATAAATGGTGGTTTTGTTGAAGCATTGCAGAATCCAATACTTCATGAAATTTCATAGCCTTTCCAATTGTGCAATTTATTTTGCATTAAACAAAACCAAATTTTTTTTTTAAACTCATTTACATATTTCCCCTGTGTACTGAGGATTTCTTCAGTGTGTTTTCCCCCTTTCCTAATCTGACCCCTTCCATTTCATGGAACTGAAGTCTGCAATGAAGTCACACAGAAGAACTGAACAATACTCATATTGACATACACTTCAGGAATCAGAGTTTTAGGTGATTCATAGGAATGAGTTTTGTCATCTAAACACCAATGTGTGACATGCCAGCAAAGAACCACATATTTGTCAGTACTAGTCTGGAGTACTTTTTTTATTTTTAAAGAATGTTATTAATGCTTTTTGGCTTTGACATGTAAAAGAATGGAAATATTTTATTCTGTTTTTCTATTTTAGGCCCATTCTGTCTGAGAAAAATGAGTTGCTCGTTCAGTTTTTATCTGATCTAAGCTTAACAGCTGATGGTTTTATTGGCCATTATAAATTTAGACCAAAAAAGTTACCCACAACTACAGTTTCGCCTACAACCACAACAGTGCCTGCTACCTCAAGTAAGTCTTACTGGCTTTATTTCATTTCCTATAACAATCAATTATTCCAGGACAAGGACAGAGTTACAGAAATAGAAAATAAAAATTATATTAAAAATTCAAGTTTTATGGTTTGTTAATATTTCAAATGTTGAAGGAATTAATTAAAATTAATACACTCAAGGGAGTACTGTAAGATTCTCAAGGGAGAATCCACTTAACATTATTAAAGGAAATCTGTCCAGGCAAGAGATGGATGTAAAAGTAACTTAACTCCACCTGAGAAAATTTTCTTGTCTCTTCTCAGTTTTGGACAGTTAACTAGTACATTCTGTAGAAGAATGGATAAGCTAATTTCTTTTGAATAAGAAGTTCTGAATATTTCAGGAAGTAGTTTTATTTAAAGGAACCCTTTCTTCTATATAAGTTGATATGTAAAAAACTTACTGAGTTTTTCTTCATATACTTATTAAGATCAAGCAAAATTAGTATGGAAGCCACCTGAGCCCTCTTCAGGTTCTGTCAACACCCTGTCAATATGACACTCTCCTAGAATAATTTTTATTTGAAAATATTCAGGGATTGGAACTTACAGAGAAATATGTCCCACTAAAAATAAGTCTCCTTTTATATTTAAGATTAGACAGCATATATGAAAGATCAGAGTTGGATTTCTCTGACGGTATCGCCAAAAATACCTCATTACTGAGATACTGAAGGGATGAATTCTTAGAATTTCTATGACCTGAATGTGAGAGATTTCAGATACAATTATAGCAGAAAACCAAATTATTTATGATGTTTTTGCAAGACATAACCTGATTTGTACTTAAAACGCATCAGAAGACAGGGCAGCAATGGCTTGTCAGCAGGAAACCAAGAAGCTGTGGTGCTTAAATACTGCTAATGAAGGTGTTTAAAATAGATGAAAATAAACATTATGAAAATGAAATCATAATGATGTGACTCTTACTCTGACAATAAATAATTCAACTCTTCTTCACACTAAAGCACTTTTTAACTATGTTGTTGGTTCAAACATTTGGTCTCAAGTAACCCAGGCTGTCAATAACCCTGTGCTGTGTTCAGGGTTTTGCACAGGCAAGAGAGGCGAACTTTACCAATTAACTCCAAATCAATATTCATAACAACATCACAAAAACATGCAGATTCATCTGAGAGAGGACAACAGAGGCAAGGTGTTCAAAAGACTTGTCAGGCAGACAGAAATAAGAAGTCCTTTCAAGGTCTGATCAGTTTTGCACAGTGTAGGCATTTCTGATCTTCAAAACAAACCAAAGCAAACCAAACCTCTGCAGTTTAGTTACATTTCTGAGCAATCATTTGCATTCAGAAGTGTCCAGTTCAAAGAGACTCAGCTTATTATCTTGGAAATCAAATCTGTTTAAACTTGCACAGAACTCTAGGCATGAATAAAATATTAAACTTTAGTAGACTTTCAAGAATTACATCAGTCTTTATGTCACATAAAAATATTAATACCTGCAGAAATAAATAAATGTTATAAATACATTTGTAAAAGTAATGAAGATTAATCCAATACCTGTGGTGAGGTATTTGACTTCCTTACATCATTGGATCAAGTAATGCATTTCCTGTCAGTGTGACTTCGTGTAAAGTGGTAGGCAGCTAAACTTTGTTTCAGTTCTTCTCCAGTTCATGTTCTGCTAAAGTACCTTACAAAACAATAGACAGCCTCTGCTGACAAATCATAGCTAAGTTGGTCACCGAACAAAATTTATTAAACTAAAAGAAAAGAAAAAATGTGCCCTAAAAGGACCAAACAAGAATATTATGTAACGCATAATCCCAGCTTTAAATTTAGAAAAATCAGAGCACCTCAGTAAATTTTTTGGCAACTATCGTGCTGGCACGCAGCTGGGACTCATCTTCCTGCTGGATTTCTACCCTCCTACTATGGACACTAACTTGAAAGACTCAAGGAACATTAAGTTCTTAATTTTTGGTGTGCTGTGTGTAGCATTGAGATAGGAAGCACTTGCCAGACCTGTACCATTGACATAGTAACTTGTTCTTTAAAACGCTTTTCCTTCTGGGAGGCATTTAATTTTCTAAAGACTCAAATAGCAAGAAGACTGCAGAAAAAGAAAGGAACAAACCAACCCAAAATAAATAAATATGAAGCCCAACCTTTAAACTTTAGATTTGAAAGGCGAAACAATGAGCAGTGCAGATCTTCTAACAGTCATGGCCATTGCACTAAAGACAAAGTCATTTTAATATGATTTAGTTCATTCTTAGAAACTTGGAAAATTATTCAGTTAAAAAGAAGTACAAGTATAAAAGTATGAATTACCAATTGCAAATTAGTCAGAAGTTATTTAAAAAAAAATATTGGCTGAATAAAACTGTTGCAAAATGCTCCATTCTAAAGTTTAAAAATGCAAGGATATTTGTCGTAACTAATTTAGTTTTTCTTGGAAATTAAGGCTATGTAGGGATTTGTGGTTTTTTTTTAAAATCTGTCAGTGTCACCTCTTTGTTTCCAAAGTCACTGACTAATTCCAAACAAACTTGAAAAGGACAAAAAAGCCTTAAAGTACTGCATCACAGCATGTTACGTGGAATAATGTACAGACACTATGAACATCCACCCAAGCAAGAAAAAGATGCCAAGTGTATTCAGTTGTTTATAAACAAAGCATTCAATTTCAGAAAGGAAATGTCAATCCCTAATGTTAAATACATACTTCAAACACTGTGTTTCAAAATGTCATGAGAAAAGCTATGCAGCACAACCTGACATGAAGCTATGTGAGAAATTTGGGAAAAAAAGGTCAGGAATTTGAACTCTGATCCCTTTCCTCACAGTAGGGTAATTTCCAATAAAAGGCCACCCCCTCCCTCGGAAGTGTTACTCTAACATCATGTTGTGATACTTCAGGTGTTCTACCAGGGCTGTGTGGCAACAGCAGTGATGTATTTGAGATGCCACGGAAATCTTGTGTAACATCCCATTCTTTCAGGCCACTAGAACAGACACAGCTGAGACACCTGAAAAGATGATGAATGGAGGTGACAGCAGTGAAAAGGAATATTGTTACTGTGGTGCACATCCCCTGAAATGCCAGGTCTAGTTCATGTATACACCAGGGTTATTAATCTTTCTTCTTGTCTTTTTTGAACATTGTGCTTTGCATTTGTATCAAATGCTTCATTTCAATTTCAATTTAATTTTTGCTCTTCAAAAGTTGTGAAACCTACAGTTGCCCTATGCCAGCAGAAGTGCAAAAGGAGTGGGACTCTGGAAAGCAATTATTGTTCAAGCAACTTTGGTAAGGAAGCAAAGTTTCTTTTTAATGACTCATTCTCTACTGTGTTTTTAGACTCCAGGAAATTTTACCAGATGTAGTTCTGAGTTAACCATTAATATATAGGCTGTATTTTTACACCACCTCGTGTATGTATCTGACATTAGAATCTGTGCTTCACTCAGTACATTCTTGGAGATATTCTGAAATAGGCACTCCACAGATATCTGAGCCAAACATACTTTCTCAATCTGAAAATTAAATGAAAATGCAAGACAACCTCAGGATTTATTGACTCAGTTACTGTATTGTCATCTCCATTTTCTGTAACCAGCCAACACATGTTATGCTGCACCTGCTGACTGTTCCACAATTCAGTGTATAGACTTCCAAAATACTTTGAAAAGAAATTAGAAGGGATGGAAGCTTACAAGCACTGCTATCTGTACACAGGCATAAATCAATCAGGAAAAATGGCGTCTGCTGTGTATTAGGATGGCATTGTCACTGCTGATCTATTCAGTTATGTGTCAGGGTATTTTCCCATATTAATACTGAAGTCTTTTTTTAATCTCCATAACATGCCTGGCAATTTGATGGGGAAACTCTCTGCCACCATCCTTTTTTGTTTTTAAGCTGACTCTCTCTTCCTGCACTGCTAAACCCATGAGATTTGAGGAAATCTGAGGGATACAAGGGCCTCTTTGCCTGCTGGCGGCCAAGCAGCAATGGAGGGCTGTGGCTGTCCCCTGAGGATGGAGTCAGGGCAGCCCTTCCCCACCCCTGGCCACCATCCTCTTTTAATCTGCAACCACAGGCTGGTCCAACACAAGAGAAACAGGCAGGGAAAAAATCCAAACCATAAATGGTCTCCTCTTACTGATCTCACCTCAGCTCTTGTGGCTCATGGTAAATGATAATGTATAAAGCTCGGTTTTTTCCTCTAGCATCACAGTAATAAATCACATTCTTCTTTCCCACCTTCTGTCAAATACTTGGCATTTTTCAGTCTTTTCCATGACAGGAGGGAGAGTAAAAATATTTTATATACTACTGTGAATGCAAGCATATCCTAAGGTAAGAATAGGGAGTGTGTTCGTAGAATATGATTTATTCTAAGTTTATTTGCAGACTTTATGATTTTAGAAAATGATAACTATTTCTCTTTCATCATGTATTTCATTTTATTGTTTCTAGAAATACAGCTGCAATATCCAGCACTTTAACAACCACAGTTCTCTCTTGATTGAACTGGAACATTCTATTTAATTAAAAGCTCTGCATTAAAGGAAGATAATGTACAAATTCACAAAATCCCAAACTGTGGATTATGCGGTTTTGTAAAATAAATCTGACTGTCCATATGTATTAACTGAAGATCTAGTTTATCCTAGGATAGAATATCTGATTTAAAAAGATGACCTGAGAAGAAACTAAATTGTTAACACCAATTACCATTTCCTTTTGATAAATAAAGATAGCTTACCACTTAATTTAGTCATCCTAGGGAAAAGAAAGTATCTTGATGTTCATACTGAGAGGTCTTTGGGAGATATGATGGTCTAATCTGTAACTACATTCAGCTGAAATAAGCAAGGTTGCATCAGGCCTCAGATAAAAATCTAGTTCTTAGGAGATTAACTATTCCCTGCTACTCATCTGGGAATGTTAGAGAGCTGGGAATTCAGATTTTGGCTAGAAGAGTTTCAATTCAAATTCTCCACTATTTGAAAATGACTCATTAAAAGTAGTATCAAATTGTACTGTTTAACTGAAATCAAAGAACTGGGCTTGCAAGAGACTGACACATTGTAGAACAATTTCATATTTGGTGCTACTAAAATTTGACAGTAGTGAGTTAATTATTAGCAGTGATGCCCATATTTTTAGTAACTGTTCCCAGTACTGTTTGTTTCCTTATTAGGGACTAATACACTTAATAAGTTTTTATGATGCTTCAAAATTTATGTCTAAAACTAATAAAAATGTACCAAATATATCAAATGTCTTTTCTTCTAGTAATAACTGGAACTGTAATCGCAGCAGTAACACGGGCTGGCAGTCTGCATGCAACAATATCCATCATTAATGTATATAAGGAGGGAAATTTAGCAATCCAGCAAGCTGGCAAGAACATGAGTGCCAAGATTCTTGTTGTGTGTAAGCAGTGTCCTCTCATCAGGAGAGGTAAGTACACAGTAATAACTGCTTTGTGTGTTTATAAAAGATAACAGTTATAAAAACAGCTGTTTGAAATAGGGCCACAAAAATTACCGTAGTTTTTTCTAGAATCAGCAGTAAGTATTACAATCAATTTAAAATAACCAGTAATCCAGGATTTTATTGCATTTTTCTGTTTTACTAGAAAAGGATTAAGCTCACTTAGATCAAAGGTGTTTGAAAACCTTTTTTCTTTAAAAGCCACGTGGCGCAGATAAAATCTGATTTGGGTCTCTCAAATGAAGCTGAGATAGATTTTGTGTTTACATGTATATATTTTGGAGCTAGTTTTAATACACAGTTGTTTAGAAGGGAAGGACAACAGCCTGCTAAATGCAGAGCAGTATCTCACAGGAAATGACAGAAATCAACAAGTGCCACTTTTGTGTATCTCCTGAATATATTTACAGCTTTACAGAAATAGTAATAAGCCCACTTCATATCTGCAAACAGACAGTACTGCGAAAAGCTACCTTAAACAAGATTATACAGAGATCAACCAACATAAATCCCAGTTAATTGTGGTAAAGGTGTTACAAAAAATGCAAAGAGTATTTTTAATTGAAGTAACTAAGTAAAAAATAAAACTGTGTTTAGCTCTGCCTCCTAAGTAAACAGGTAGAACACAAGAACATAAACAGAGCCATAGCAGGAAACACTCAATTTAATAAGGATCAAAAGAACCTACCTTGATATCATTCCACATACTACCAGTGCTTAAGCATATTAATTCAAAATGAGCAGTAACAAAATCAGAAATTAGCCTTTGCATTTAGTTATCTGGAAACTACACACTGGGAGACATAATGATGCCCTTGGTGGAACAAACTGTCTCCTTTTAGGCAGACTTGTGGATCCAAACCACACACTTCTGTTTCTCATCCTAAATCTCCATGAATTATTTAAGAGCCATTACCTAAGATCTGAACTTTGCTGTTTATATCCTTGTGATACCATTATTTCCAGCCCAAGACGTTGCAAATCCCAACCCTTCTAAGGCATAAAAATACACAGATCCAATTGAATTCTCCTAAGTCAGGTCTTACCACTCATTACACCCACCTTGCCTGAATGCTTCTGTTGTATCTAGAAAATATTTACATCTTTGGGGAGGGAAAGGGAATGAAAAGATTTCACTGCATTATTGTTTAAGGGCATTAACCTACAAGCTAAGCAAGTGTGAAAATATTCAAAATTAATGAGACAAGTTTCCATTCTGGGTGACAGTGGTTAGGTTATCCAGTGTTCAGGCACTTCTAGTGCCTTTCAGACTCACTTGACAGTCTACATTTAAAGACTATCCCCTGTATATTTAATTAGGTAGTAGACACTTAGCTGCATATCTGCTGCTTGGCTTTTACATAACTGTAGTTTGAGATGTAACAAGCATAGCAAAGATGGGTAAGGGAATAAATGTTGCAGGTAGGAAGGAAAAAATGTTAGAAGGCATTGGTAACAAATAGTGAAATTAACAGAAAGCACAGGTAAAGAACTATACTTACTAGATGATGTCCTAGATTTCTGTCTTACAATCTCATTCTCTCCTTTCTAGGTTTAAACTACATCATCATGGGCCAGGTAGAGGAAGATGGTAGAGGCAAAGTCTTTCCCAACAGCTTTGTCATGAGTTTTAAGACTAAGAACTCAAAGATCCTAAATGCCTTGAAAAACAAAACGTGTCAAAATTGAACTCTGCAACTACATTCTATCATCTGTCTTGAAAAATCATTTTAACTTAGCATAACTCATGGAAATGCAACTGACTGCCAACAGTATGACCACGCTTCCCTCCCATCCACTTGAGCACAGCTGGCACAAAGTGAAATCCGTTACCTGTACAAGGTGAGAACAGACCCTCCTAAGGCTGAACGCCGAAGATTTACAGCACAGCCATCTGATCTCAAACATACAAATTCCAATTACTTGGAAGATGTTAATTTATAACTGTCCAATTTCTAAGGAGTTTTGTACGTAAAACGAGAATTCTATGTGCAATATTTATAGCAACTCAGTTTAACTTTGCTTTTTCTCAAAAGTTGTTTTATTACATGGATTTCTGCATTATTATCAGTCCTTAATAAAATATTATAAATCATACACCAACTAATTATTCTCTATTTATGAAGTGGGTTGGCGAAACTTAGAAACTGTTTATTGATCATTTTCATGCTTTTGATGGTTTGGGTCTTGAACATTGTAACTGACACTACACTTCTTGCTGATTAAGGGCCTGATTTTCCTTACATGGAAGTCAGTGTATCATTGATCTGAACAGGAACTCTTCAAAGAATTAGACAAATGTAGAACAGAACTACACTATTCTCCATTTATGACTGTGTACTTCAGTAAATGTCACTATTAAGTTCTGTAAGGTAGAGGAAGGTATGAAATTATTTAGTGGTGGTAAGGTGCATATAGACTCTAAGATCCCTTTAAGTGTTTCTTCTCCTTGTATATAAATACCAGATCAGAGTTCCTTTGGATAATCTGCGGCCATAGGCAGGAAACTAATGAAATGCACAGTCCCTACTGGAAGTACCCATTGCTCATTCCAGCAGGGGAATGCAGATTGCCATTCTCTTCACCGATGCAGTCTCACGTGTAATGCCAAGAGGCACTGCCGCAATGCAGCTCAGCAGCACAGCAGCCTCTCTTCCAAAGACTTCATGGGTAGCTGGGCTGGGGACAAAAGGATCAGAGGGGGGCACAGAGGTAAAAAGAGGCTGTGCTGGCAGCTCACATCCAACAGCTCAGTGCTGCAGCCACACTTCAAAGATTGCATTGCCTGACTGACCAAACCAAGCAGCATTTCTCTGTGGAACTAAGAGCGACATTTGTTTGCAAAGCAGATGTAGTTTTGTAATTTTAAAACTTTTAAATTGGAATTTTAATTTTCCAACATTAATTTCTATGCAGACCGAAGGATTTTATCCACAGTGCTCTTTGCATTTCTTGTCAGCAGCCTGGGGAAAAGTAATGTGGAAATCATGCTCAGAGCTGTCTTGAACTACAACAATCTATTTTTATTTATGATGACATGCCCATCTGTCACGCAGCTTTTTTCAGTGAGGCAAGAAAGGTCTGGCAGCTTACTCATCCTCTGCCAATGGAAGGTAGGGAGAGCTCCTGTCTGCTCTTCTCAATACTCCCTTTAGACCAGTTCCCTTCCCGAATCACTGCACTGGTAGCAGTAGGCCTGAAACAGGGAACTGAGGAACATAGAGGTGTGCCAGTTTTCTCAAGTAGGAGTTGGTTACAAAACACAGGTAACAACTGTTACAAGTTTTTAAACCCAGTTTGCAGTGACTGTAAACTTCAAACATTCGAAATCCAGCTTGCAACCAAACAGAATCAAAATTATCTAATCATGATTCCTGAAATAATTTCTACAGAAATAACAAGACCTAGTTCAGCAAGAGTGTAAAGTAAGCTGACTTTCAGTCATCAGTGATTTTGACATTCCTGCTCCAAATGCAGGTATGAAAATTGTCATCTCCATTTTTCATTTATCAAGGCAAAGTTAGCTCTAAGACAGACATTAATATGAAAGGGAAGAAAAATCAACCTTTTCCAGTTATCTCAAAAACTCTACTTAGCCCTTTCATGACTTGCACTAATTTGTACAAGGAAACTCTGAATCCTATAGCCAAGTAAACTCCAGCTTTTCTGAATTTTTTAATACGTAAAATTTTGTTTCTGTGACTGTCTACAACTATTCTGTGAGTGTGCACAAGGGAGACCTTGGAACAGCCAGTATCATACTGCCAAATGAGAAAGCAATAGCATGTTTAACACACGTGAACTAAGAAAATCTAAATGAGACACAATTGAGTACAGAGAACAAAGCACTTGGTACTGATTAGAAGCCAAGTACATTGGAAGAGTACAGCAGCTTTCAGATAAAACAGAGATGTGTCATATAACTGAGATACGGCAGAGAACAAACTTCTGTCTCTCTCATTCTGCAGGTTTGTATTTTAGCGACAAGCAAATACTCTGGAACTCCCAGTTCCAATCCAAAACCCCCAAGAACCCTGAAGTGCCACAATTCTTCCTAAGGCCATCTACACTGTAGTAGAGCACAGTGCCATGACACAGTGACCAAGCTGGCTCTGAGGGACTGCTCCATGTATAAAAGGACTCAGAAACAGCTCCATCAGCTCCTTCATTCATTCTCTCAACACCCCCAGGTTCCCAGAACTAACCATCCCAGTGCCAAATAGCTGATGGTGCATCTAGGATCCAACCCAGCTGGCCTGCAACCAGCATCACTTCATGGCACTGCATGAAGCCATTTCCATGAACCAAACAGGATGGGTCGAGAAGGAAAAAGGCAGAAGCACATTAACACCAGCTACCTTCCTTAAACTTGTTACCTCAACATGACAAAGAAAATACTTTCAATGTGATAACCGATATAATGTGTTTGCAATATGACCAGTATTTATACAACCATATTTTTCAAAGAGCTTTTATTTGCTTCCTTTCTTGAATATACATAACATACAAAGCACAGTTTTTATGTTGGTGCATTGTTCAAACATGAGATCTGAGTCCAAATCCAAAACTCAGTGATCCTCTTTGCTTTGAACCAGGAGGTTAACTTCCTATTTCCATGAAAAACCAACACATTTCAGAAACCCTCTATACTCTAACACTTCTGGAAGCAGAGTATTAAAACCTAGTTCAGAAATACATAATTTCATAGTACGGAAAATATATTACCTTTGCAAGAAAGAGTTTTTTAAGAATTCCTTCAAAAAAGTAAACATTCATGTAAGCCTCCACTCTGTCAATGTCCCAAAATCAACTGTAGTCAAAGACTGCAATGGCTACCTGCGCCTTCTGGACACACAACCATTTCAGAAGAGCACCATCCTAACAGCAGAACTGTCAATCAATCCTTTAGCTGTCATAAATATACTTACTTTGTAATTAAAAATACAGGAATCTCACATTTCTCAATTACAGTTTGTCAGCTTGAATTATACACAAGCATATAAAGCCATATAGGACCCTCTAGCACAGAAAATCCACAAAGCCCTTACTGTCCATTGTAAGCAAAGTCAGATAAACTCTTTTCACAAAACACAGTATTCCTGACTTAAAAAAAAAAAAAGTCTAGCTTGGCAACAATTCTGGTAAAAAAATGGGAAAAAAAGAAAAATTTAAAAGTAGGATATGTAAAACCTTTGTCAAGCAGAACCTTCTGAAGTACATCTCTCCAATGATAAGACTCAATGACCTCACAGAAAGAAGTGTAGAATGGTTCACAGGAATTGTTCAGCACTGCAAACAATAGCACTCATGTGCTCCAGATCATTTTCATGAAACCACAGATTTTAATAATTTAAATAATTAATACAGATTTTAAAAACCCAAGATACTAAACATTAAATGTTCACAGATTAGTTTTTAAATTCTGCTCCCATTCCTAACATGTATATTAAAATGTACTATTGAGGCACTGCTGAAAAATCCAAGCAGGGTTTGATTGTCTTACACATAACCATAAACACTGAAGAAATGGCTGGTCTATTCTGTGTTCAAAATGTCAATGTTCCCACAAAAGTGAAAAGTGTTGATGATTTGATATGCTGTATTCTACAAATGTTAGTTTACCATCAGTGTTAACATACAAAACTAGAACTGCCTCTTTCAGAGCCATACAGTTTTCACATGCATTGTAACCTACAGTCAGACATAATTTCCAACTGTGCTGAAAATTTGCTAGTATTCTTTATCTTTCTATTAAAAATAAACAGGCTGGATTTTTATTTTAAAAAGCCTATTGTCTCCCACGACTCGAAAAACAAGTATCAAAAAAGAACAAACAGCAAAAATAGAAGAAAGAAACACGTTGTGCTAGTTACGAAGCTCTGACACCTGACAGCCACAGACAGTCTGAGAAACATTTTAAAAAGTTCTATATACAAATTTTATATACAGATCAAGATCAAGAGGTTAAGAAAATTAGTGTATCTATTTTTGCATTCATTTTGACTGCTTGGGCACCGAGCTGCAACTCATGCAAACACATTTTCAAATGTTTTTTTTGTGCAATAATCTTCTTGTCTATATGATCTGGCAACAGAATTAGGTCAACACTTTCACCTACAGTATCTAAAAGCACAAACCTTTTGTTTAAAAGTTAGGCCTTAATTTCTTGGATAAAACATAGCATATTTAGAAGTTCGAAAGCCAAGCAGGTCCCTCATTTCGTTGCGGAATTTGGACAAGTCCTGCCGCAGCTCATTGAGGTTCTCCACAGTGGCCTGATCCGTACTTTGCATCTTCTGTCTCATGGAAGTCAAGTACCGGTGGACCAAGCAACACATCACCTTTTGGTAATTCTCATCTCTCTTCTGCTTCAGATTTCTCCATTCCTTTAAACAAACGTAAGATATTTACTACGGAAGTGATTTTTGAGCCCTAAAGCCTGTATACAATTATACAGAGAAGAAACGCGAAAAAAATAACAAAGGTATTTTATAAATACATCCTGATGTGCACAAATATACAATGAATATAAATTGTTCACAAAATTCAAATTAAATTATAATCTGCAGTACCAGCAAAACTGAAAATTTTTATTTACCTGACTTGGTAATTGTTCTGTGAGCAATTAAGAGTTCCATAACTCTGAATGTCTCTCAGTGCATAAAGTGCTTAAATTTGTTTATTTAATGCTATTTTTGTCAGCAAGAAGATGCAAAATTAGTTTGCAAAATTGCAGGGTACAAGAATGTTTATAAAATAAACTAACAAAAAATCCCTTCCCTAACAATGAGAGGCTTCAGTGATCTTTTTTGGTTGTTTATTCTGACACTTCTGTAGTATGTTTAAAACCAATTACCTTCTCCAAAGAATATTCTAACCTCACCATTTTCGAGATTAGCACATACTTCCTTGAGGTTTCTATGTGTTTTCATTCAGTCAAAGCATTTTTTTTCAGACTATTTCTGGGGGAATTGGGGGTTGGAGGGAAGTGGGTTGAAATTCCCAAACCAGAAAGGTAATAAAACCTTACTTAAGTAGAAATAGGTAATACTTATTTATCTTGGATGCAACACACATTATTCTGTAGCTCCTATTTATCTTAGCAGCACTCACTTTCTGACAGGCAGCTTCATGCAGCAATCTGTGTATTCATTCCAGCAAGCAGCATTTTCCCCACTGCAGAGCCCTGAGCTTGCCCAGTCATTCCTCACCTTTAGGCTGTTCTGACGTTTCACTTTGCCACTCGATGTATGAGAGCAGATCCATTTACTGAGGCTGTTGAAAAGGTAACAGATAGTCTTGGGAGAGGGGATAACGTTGAAAGGGGGAGGGAGTGTGCATTTATCATCGAAGTAGCTAAGCCAAAGCTTGGCACGAGCAAACTTCCACTCCTTATCTTCATGATTCTAAGACATCAGAAACATTAACAGAGAAAAGAAGCAGAAATATAAACAGGTTATTTTGTAAGTTTAATTTTCTCATACCTGAAAAACTGACCATTATTTAACTTTGACTGTATAGCATTTTAATAGATAGATTACAGAGTATTTTAATAGGTTTGCTTGAATATTCTAATATTAAATACATCTTTCTTCAATTCACTATACTCTAGTATAAAATTCAGAAGGTATAAACGCCAATCAAATGCCAAAGCACCACACATATCAAAACCAGCATTTGAACAGCCATTGTATCAAGAAAGTCATCAATTCCCAGTGGGCCAAAGCCCTGCACATATTCAACATGGAAATTACTTTTTTTTTTTTTATCAAAGTAAATATGAAGTTCTTATTTGAAGGAAAAATATGAGCTCACAGTCAGAGCTCATCCATGAGGTCTGCAGATCATGAGTTTACACATCACAGGAAGAAATTAGTGTAAAATCCAAAGATACAGGTAATTGGTAATTAATCAGACACCACTTACTGCTATCAGCTGAAAGCTTTTGTGAAGCATTGCCACAAGGAGTTTAGTTAATACTATCACAACCACCACATTGTAGGTCCCAACAATAACAGCACCCACAAAAGACTGTAATTCTTCACCGTAGCTAAAACGTGTCACAAAGATTGCAACATGTGCCAGGGAGAATATGTACCAGAAGAGAGCGAAACATGTACCAATAAATCTACAGAAACAAGGAAAAAAATCTGGTTAGGTAAACCCAACACCAGAAATGTTTAATGTCAATTCAAGAACAGTGAAAAAGTACAGTTTTGTTTAATTACTAGGGATTAAAGGCTAAAACAATACAGTTATTTTATAGATATCAAACTCACGAATGGAATGTGTCATTGCTCTGTTGTTCACAGAAAATGCCCGCACAGTCCTTTTCTTCATTTACAGTAAATCCTTTATCATAAAGTTGTGTCAATCCAATTGTGAACGAGAACAAGACAAGAAGAAACATGCCCAGAAATTTTCCAAAATCTTGTAGCATCTGCCCCATTGAAATCTGTGAAACAGATTTATTTCTAATTTTAGCAAAACACGTAGTTATTTTTATTTGTATTGTCTCTTTCAGCCTTTGATCAACAAAATATCTATTTACATTTTAAATATTTAAGTTAAATTTTGATATGCTAAACAGACCTTAAGGTCAGGAGAAAACTTTGTACTGCTTTTCAGAGAAAAATTCAAGATATTAAAGAGCAAATGTAAGTAATTTTAACATCGCCTGGAAAATTAATACCCTCCAAATAACCATAAGCAACAGTATGAACACTTTGTTATTTATTTGCAATACCAATGGTAATAAGGAACTCACAGGTCAACAGGCAAAAGCAGTAAATTAAATGCATTTGAACAAAAATGCCATCACAGAAAGTTAAGAAAACCACTTAGAACACTGAATTAATCAAAACATTTGGAATCATAATTTATCAGTAATTTAAAAAGTAGTATACCAAAGCTAATCTGCAGAATACAAAATTAGTTCACTGTACATTTTATGTATGATTTTAAACAAACATATGTGTAGGCACACAGAAATCAAAGGATAAAGTATAGAAGGTATAAAAGTAAATTTGGATAATTTGTTTCCAATTCAAAACATCCTATACAGAACTTTGCAACATTAGAAATACAGCACCTTTAAAAAAATAAAAACATGCTGGTGATTTTGCCAAAACACAGGAAAGGCTTTGATTTGCTTTTGACATAGGCACAAATTTTTACACAGACACAGCATAAACTGTTTACATAATTTAATTAGTCTTCCGACAAACTTCTTCAGAACAGTCTACCATTATAAAGAATGAAAATACATGTAATGTGGAATTGGGTAAATCTAATCTATATAAATCAGAGTGTGGAAAGTCCAGTCCTATATGAATCAAAATCTGTACCAAATAATAGTCCAGAACTGTAACACAATAGGCAGGTTTTGCAGGCACAGTTTTACTGGGAGATGAATTCCTGCTCCCTACTTTGCTGCTGGAAACTCACCAAGTACCTCCTGCAGCACAGCACATTCAGAGTCTGTACAGTTTGTAATGCTCATGGAGATTCTGCAGCTGTGGGCAGAGCTCCGTACCACGTTTGGTCAGGAGATGACTGTACTGCCTGCTGAACTGTTTCATCACACCTATCCCTTTAATGAAAAAACCCAACCCAAATCCCAACAAAACATTTTCCCTTTAACACATGGTTCCACCCAAGAGAGACCAAGTAAATGAAACAGGAGCGCACAAAAGTGCAAACTGCACAAAACTGTTTTATTTGGAAGAGTATAATAACCCATCCCAAATGTTAGTTGCTTTCTTCATGGGTTCATGCTTTCCCTCTCTAAGTATTTACAACTTCCAAGCACTTGAAATCTAATTATCTAATCTAGGAGAGTACTGTTCTATCTTCAGTTAATAATAAAAACCACCACACACAGTCAACTTATAAATCTGGATTTTAACAGGTTTCATTAGGCAATGAGTCAGTAACTAAATGCATAAAAATAACTCTGAGAGCCAAGAGAACATGGTAGCTGCCCTCCCCTGCCCCCCACTGTTGGGTTTCCATGCCATATTTGATTACCACCATCTGAACTTTGTGACCTACTTTCAGAAAATACTGTAAGAGTTGTTGCACCAGCCCTACTGGCCAGCAGTAATAACATAAGCTCCTGTGTGCCTCTGAATGGGGTGACTGTTGACTGTTTTTATTTACTTGGAAAATTTCATAACACAGCCTCCTAATAAAAAACTTGTGAAAGATCTAGTACATAAATAAATACATACATTAAACAGTGAATCTCTTTAAAAAGTGGAGAGACTTCAGTGTTTAATCAATTTGCACAACCCTAATGCTTAATGCAACATCAAGACTTCAGTATTTTTTTCAAAGTGTGCAAGTACATTTCCATTTAAAAATGTACATCAGAAAATTAGGTAATTAAAATGTGGGAAGTTTTACTGTCATCATTACTCACTGAAAGGCTCCAACAAATACCAAGTAAGAAAAACCTGTTCTCCCTTGTAACTGCCAATATATAGGTGAGCATTTCAATATTCTTGAGAGATTTACGTTTTTCAAACAAAAGCAATTTGCACAGCTCCAGGTGCAGCTTCAATGAGATCACAGACACAAACAGAAAGGCTTTTGATTACTCTTCCTTGCTGCACACTTCATTCATCTATCTCTTAGAGATAAGAAGCTAAGACAATTATTTGCATAAATCTTTACAGGAAGAACCTGATCCTTATACTTTTCAAACAGTGAAAACTTAGGTGGTATGTTAAACTTCGACAAAAAAAAAAAAAAGAAAAAAAGAAAGTATAGGTATATCTGTCATGGAAAAATACCTTAACTGAACTACACAAGGTCTTTCACTCTTTTTCTTACATTTTCCCATCTAAATCAGTATGTTTTACACAAGAGATTAATTTTTAAAAAATCAAACTTCAGTGAAGTATTACTTCTTTCTGTTTTTCACTTTCTTACTTTAACATTTTTCCCTTTTTTTCAGTAAGACTCTTGATAACAAATTAGGTTTAATATTTTTTCAAGCAGTAGTGATATTCACCTGGAGTGGTCCCAGAATGGAGCTGGTTGTGTACATGAAGAAGAGACGCAGGTAACTAAGGACATTGGCAAAGGCAAAAAGACCTTCTGCCACTAGGGTAGGATGGAAAGCATCCCAGTCCTTCCTTTCAGCATAATCATGGAACTGCAACATAAAAAAGGACAGGTTGAGATCACTACCATTATAACTACAGAAATGTACCCATACACCTCTCCCTACTTCTGCTTCCAAAACAGGCAAAAGCATAAAAGAAATTAACATATAACACTCATAGGGGTCGTACTTCTTCCAGACAAAAGCATTTTAAAAGCCATTCCAGAGAGAGCCAGAAATGAGAGACTTTAAATTCAACACCTAGCTCTGCCACTCACTTGTTCAAACCATTTATTCCTCTGTTCTGCTTTCACGTCTACTCTGTTTTGCATGGTCTATTGAAACAGGGACTTGGGCACTTCATGAACATGTGCATTGCCTCGTACAATAGGCCTTAGTCAAAAGTAACATGAGATGCTATGAAGAAAACCAATGTACATACGCAACTGCAATGTGGTGACAGCTGATCTTAACCAGTTTTGGAAAGACTTATGACTTTGAGTTCCCTCAATGGATTTTATGAATGGTTACAGAGAATGGGAGCCACAAGTAAATTGTTGCTTGACATATTATCCACTAAGTACTACTATTCAACTTATTCAGGGCATATCCACAGATTCCCAACTTTCGGTTTGGCTGAAAACATTCAGCTTTTAATATCACCAGCTTCTGCTGTCTCAAAATGGACTTCCAAAAACCAAGGAACTGACAGCTGTTTTATAATAACTTCCCCAAAAGTCTGCTGCACAAAGTTGGCAAGAAATAGGGATAAGTATTTTGTTACACATTGCAATTGCATGTGTACAAATCCTTCTGCTACTTCCTTTATTTCTTACAGCTTTGGTGCCTTTAGTGAACCCAAGATGCAAACTGAACATTTTTATTTGGTTTTCTATATGATTTATAAACTATAAAAATAAATTTTGCCATATAAAAGGGGCAAAGCCCCCATTATATGCCAAAATTGTATAGGACAGGAGTCCTGCATCTTCAAAAGGGTTATAATTTATATCGGCAACAACGGGTTCTTATCTCAGCAAAGGAACTACTAGAGACAGGCTGATTGCAAAGCAAATGGCTGGGAAGGCAGCCCAGTGTGGCATTCTCCCTCTAGATTTTTTCCAAGAAATGGAGCCTTCCTTTCCAAATGATTACCAGCCTCTGAATCAATGCTGGGATAGGGAAATGAGCCAAACACCAAGTTGGGAAGAGCTGAACCAGTTTATTTCCCTCCCAACTGCCAGACAGCTATCAGCTTATAGTTTTCAAGACACAATAATGGTGCTACTGCACTGGCTTGGATTTTGCTGTAATATTCACATTCAATTGGTCTGGCAGTTTGCCATGTGCTGTGTGGTTAACAACACATGCAACAGAATGGCAATAATAATTTTCAAAACTCCTATTTTCAATCAAATCCAGATGGCTTTTCATAGAGACAAGACAAGGCTCCTCTGTGATCTCAGGGCTTTTATCCTTACTACCAGAGAAAACCCCAACCAAAAAAAACCCACCAAGCAAAAACCAATTAAAAATCCACCACCACCACCACCTACAACATGAGTATATGTACTCAAAAGCTAAATAAAACTTTCTGTAACAAAAAGGCATTAGGCAATCCAATCACAGAGAATGTTATTTGGTTTCTGCATAGGGCTGAATGGAATCAGGCAAGCTCAAATGCCAAATGTGGTGAGATGCATTTCCTTGAACAAAAATCAAGCCATTTGGAAGACCAGTCAGTTTTTACATGGAAGGCTGTAGCTCTGTTTGGGGTTTCCAAGTACTTGGACATGTCCTGATGTGTTTTCTAACTCCTATTTGCCTCATCAACTGCTCTTTGAAGACCAAGGTGCAACAAGATCTGAGATCCTGACAACTCCCTGGCCCAAACCACACAGAGCATTTAAGCACAAAGCCCACACTGCATCACATCCTAGGCAATCACTAAAGTTGTACACTTAACCACAACACCCTACTACTAACACACCACATGTAACAGATCTTCAGGTATCTTGCAGCAATGTACTAATATGATATTTGCTCAGTCAGCCCCAAAGGAGCTTTGGGTCTATGAAGATTGGTGCTCACCTTGTTATGGGCAACGACTTTGAGGGCAAAAGTTGCCAAATACAGGGAATTCATGACAAAACTAAGCTGATTGCGGGATTCTTCTAAAAAATCTTCTAAACCATCATACCAGAGCCTCTTAACATCTGACCACACCATTCCTGCAGGAAAAAAATAAAACCCAGGGAAGTGAAGCCATGTACTGAACAGATATCATTTTACATATGATCACTATGTATTTTACACTAAATTTGTTACAGGATCAGTAAAAGGAAATGAAGAAGATTATGATATTTACACACACAAGAACTGGAGTTCCTTTGCTTCATTTTCCCATGGAACACATTTGCACTCATGATTTTGAAAGTTTATCCAGAACAACACAAAACTTGCTACTAACTTGAAGTGTTAGAAATTCTGCTATGGACATTTTGACAATGATTTTTAGGGAGTATTTAAACGGGACAGTGGAATACAATAATGTAAGTGAATCCTTGTTACTTGATTCTTTTCATTCCAGCTGATTTTGCAGAATATCTTATAAATATGTTCTTTATCAACTTCGAATATTTTCAAGGTGTCAGTATAATGTCATTACAAAATAAGCATTTGAGCTATAAATCCAATTACTATTTAAAGTCTGGAGATTCAATGATGTGAAAAATAACCCGATTTTAATGATTAGGTTGCTTAGATATAATTTTTAAATCCTACTTGAAATCCATATTAGAACACTACATGCAGAAAAAAAATTTATTTCTTTAGCCTTTAATTAAAATTATCAAGACAACCTAATGATACACTTTGACTACAGCAGACTTGATGGAACAAAAGAATTTATAATATTTTAATATTTAATTTCAAAACAAAGGAGGAATCTGACTTGTACTCAAAATGTGAAGTTTTCAGTTTCTTTTAAGACCTTCCTCTGTTTGTGTGGGGGATACTAAATATTTCCAAAATCTGCTAGAACTGCTCAACACTTTTAATACAGCTCAACCGTTTTAATACAGCTCAACAGAGAAAGGAACCACCCTTACACAAATAACCTTTCACCCTAAAATATCAAATAAACCCCCCACAGAATTATTTAGACAAAAATCGTGTTGATTTTACTATATCACTGCTTTATAGAAGTCCAATGAAAAACATGATACGTATCTAATTACCTTATATTAAGAAAGGTAAATTTTAATATAAAAACAATTGCATGCCAGACAACCAAAAACAAGATAAAAGTTATGAATTTTCAACCAAAAGTTCTTGAGAACTCAACAAAAATTATACCTGTGCTCCCTCTGCTGCATCAGCCAGAAGTGGCATGCAGTCTTTCTGGTACTGCTTTCATAATTGGTGACAATGGCATACAGAAATACAAAACCATAACACATGAAAATAATACTTGCTTTTGTGTTTTGAAACAGGCAGGCGGTAAATGCACACCTCCAATCTCTTAGACTAAGATGGTGCATGCATACATAAACACACAACATATGCTTTTATCTTTAAACCACGTGCCAACTCTGCAGCAAGTCCATATTTTGTTATTAACTACTTTTCCAATCAAGCATTATAAAACTAGTCATGAAAGACTGAGTTATTACTTATTGCTGATGTACCACTTAACTGGCAACTTTTTATATATATTCAGCAATTGTCATCCAGTCACTCAGATCATACCTACCAATAAGCCATATTATCAGAAGATAGTCTATTCTCTCAAGGGCTGGTCCCATTGTGTTCTTCTTATTCTCATTGTAGACAAGGGAGTACAAATTAAGTAATAACAGGAATGTGAAATATGAAGCTCCATGAATAATAAACTTCATAAAAGGAGTGTGAATTATTCGACCTACTCGAGATTTAGGAGCTAACAAGTAACACAGGGACAGAACTGGCCAGAAAATGCCAACCATCAGAACAGTCAGGATCTTCTTGCAGGTGTGCTTGCGCCGATAGCCGGCCATCTGCCCGAACCACACCGTGTTGAGGAACTGCTGGCAGTTGGACTGGGCAACAAACTGGGGGAAAGCAGGGGGAGAAACAAACATGGCATCACTCTCAGGTTTCTTCATCCACATTACGAAGTCACATCATTAAAATTAATTTTCTAACTATATGTAGCTATCATTTAACAGGAAAAGGCAAGAATATCACCTTGAAATAATTATCTTGTAAGAGACCAACATCGCTATAGACCCACTAGGAACATAAACATCTGTTATTTTAATTTCCTTCTAGAGCCAGCAACTAAACATAAATTATATACACTAGACTTCTAATGGTTTTCAGTTTAAGACCTAGTTTTGATTTTTAATTATTTAGAATCTAGCATATAAATAACATCACACCTCACAGTTACAGAAGAATATATTTCATTAGAGAATGGTTTGTCTTTTAGTTAAAAAAATAGTAACTAAAAGAGCCTCGCTGTCACTACATTCTATAAAGCATCAAAAAACTGTCTCTACAGTAATCTTGTCAGGACTAAAACATGTTCTGCAGATCCTTTCCTCACACCACACAAAAAAGTTGATCTTTTCCAAGCCCTGTAATAAAAGCAAGCTGTGCTCAAACCCAGTGGAACACTGAAATACTTGAGTGTGCTTGATGAATGTGGGTCAGAAATATGTAGTGCTGGATGTAGCGCATTCCAGAACTACAGCTTATGACTTTTAAACGCTGTGTATTTCAACAGTTTCACAAACAGTTTAAGCCTAGAACAGACAGAATTATATAATTCCTTTTGCAAATGCTAGCTAAAAATGGATTTTGCAAAAAAAGGAAATTTCCGCTCTGTTCTTGGTTCTTGTACTAGAATCCCACATTTGCCTTCCAGCACAGAAAACTAGAGTTATAATTTATGAAGGGACAAAAATGACAATAACCTACTGCATGGAGGAAGTTGCATATTGATGGCATGAAAGCGCTGCTATTGTGGAACAGAGGGGCTATTCAGTTATACTAGCACAGGTCCGACCTAATTAATGAACAGCACAGGCAAGGCCTGAGACAAAGCTGAATAGTTAATGACCAGTGAGAAGATGATAAATCATGTTTGGCACCTAAGGATCCATGCCTCTCTAGGCAAAGATTTAATGAGGAACTGAATAAATAATTACCACTACCAGAGCTGTTCATTAAAAAGCAGTAGTCTATACTCCAATACAGAAAAGACTTAATTCATCTCCACAGTAAACACTGAAAGAAACACACAGTATCTTGCAGCATCCCTGTTGCACATACTGATACCCTGTATATTACCATCTTTTCTATAACTCCTGCAAATTTATTTCCACTTCTGTGTCCAGAGGTAGAACAACAAAGTAATTAATTACTAGCAAAATATATGGAAAATCTATCAAGTTACTGCAAAGACAAACCTCTTTTTGATTATACTTGATTGCAAGTTTTAAGCGGCTTAAGTTCATCCTCTCTTCCAACAATCCTCGCTTGTCTACATGTTCATCACTGGAGGTGTGATTCAGAATCACTTCCAGCTCCCGGGAGTTCCGTGCTTGTGCAAGTAAATCTTTAGCAAAGGTTTTGCACTGTTGAGCAAGCTCCTCATAATCATTTCTGAAATACACAGAGGCAGCATGTACTATTACCCTGGTCCTGTCTGTTCCATGAAATGATGAACTATCCATTTCTGGTTGCGATTTTATGTCATGTTAAGACAAATTAAAAGAAACCACTCCAGAAGACCCATGTCAAGGTCCAAGCATTCCTAAGACAACCCTGAGTAGTTTTCACCATGTAACATGACAGTTCCATTCCTGTTGGAGAAATGGACAATTCCACTTTCTGTTCAGCTTGTAAGATCACTAGAGAAAATCTGGCAAACAGACTACAGTGCACAAATTCTTATGACATGAGTTCCGTACACAGAGTTAATGCTTTGAGTTATTTCCAGGAGATGAGAAAGTGTAGTAGTCACAAAATATGGCACTGGTAAGTAATCACTTGGACTTTCCAACTGGACAGGAACTTGTTTGGGGTTTGTTTTATTCCTGTCATCTGAAAACTAAACTCTATTCACTAAATATTATGTATTAATATATTAAACACATAAAAAGAAACCACATTATTTGCTGGTCTCACCTTGTACAGTCCATTTTAATGCCAAGTTGTAGCACAAAAATGTAACAATTGAGCTCCTATTAAGAAAGATAAGCAGCTAAAATGCAGAAAATTAAATGTTGTTAGGAAAGTAGAATTTTACCTTATATACACATTTGCTTTCACATTCTTGGAAAGCTTTAGTGCTGGTAAGTTACAAAATGGTAGAAACCTGCATTGTTTAGACATGAAATTATACTGAGCATTTGCTCCTCATATAGAGCATTTTCAGCATGAAGTCTTCTACACACATATGCTTATTTTAAATATATACACATATATATATAACCATACACACATGCACTCTTCAAAGTCTTATAATGAGCAAAATTAAGAAACAATACCCAAAACAACTCTCAACATGAGTCAGATCAGTATAAACAAGGTATTGCATATTTCTACCCTGATACAGAAAAAAAGTGCAGAGTACTAATGAGATATTGATATGATTAACAGGTGTGTGATTTCCAAGTAAGTCAGCATTTAGCATAATTTCTGTTTATTTTTGTAGAGCAGAGCTGAAATTTGAACTGTTGGTGCAACTATACACATTGAAATGTCTATACCTAAAAGGATTTAAAGTAATTAAAATGTCAAAATGACTACTGAGGCACAAATTGCATTATATAACTTACTATGTCTAATTATCAGTTTAAATACTCCACTTACAAAAAATTACGAATAAACCTTTTCTAATGCATACATATTTCTACACCTATAATTTCATTAAAATATTAAAATTGATTTGTGTTTTCAATTCCTACCTGAATTCAACTTCAACAAGGCTTAATTCTTTCAAGTCTGCACTAAGTTCAAAAGCTCGTAGGATTGGATCCTCCTCTGTCAACATTATTAAGGCAGGACTGGCCAAACACCGATAAATGTCAAGACGAAACCTGTGACAAAAGTACAGCAAGCAAAATGAAGATGTTTTCTTTCATTAGCAGCTTCAAACCTGAACCTGCTCCAAAGGTTTGCCTAAAATGGTCAGCTGAAAGACAAAATAATTTGGTTTGTTAAAATCAGACACTGCAAGCATTAAATGCAGTCTGTCCTGGAAGATACATGATACATTTAGAACCCCTAAGTATCCAAAATTGGCCAAACTGCTTCCCTCTTCTTTTCCTCACTACTTCCACAGTTATCAGTACATCAACAGAAGTTCTAGACTAAATTAAGAGTTGCTGTCTCAAATGTTTATTGCTTGTCTGCTTTGGATACCCGGACATCTTTTTTCATATAGAAGTTAATGATATGGAGTATAGGATATGAGAATGTGGCCTGTAGTAGGTCAATCCTAGAAACTCAAATCCCCTCACTTCTCTTATTTTTTGTTATTTTGGATACAGACTGAAGTAACTATGCAGCAATTATCACGTACTGTAATTGCAGTACACTTATGATCTTTAACTTTGTGATTTTTCATTCCAATTCTCCCATATTAAATTTTATTCAACCCTCAAATGTGTTCTCAAGTTAACCACATAAAATATTTACCAGATTGCTACATCCCTCTCCTCATTTCAATCTTTATTAAAAAGCTTTCTACTTTCAAAAATACTGAAGAAAAGAAGAAAAAAAAATGTCTTTAGTTTGCATTCATCAATTCATGCCACATAAACAGTTTCAGAAACAGGATACGGAATTATCCACCTCCTCATTCCGGCTCACAAACCCCCAAGTAATAACTAACTTGACAAAAATTTTATTTGCATAGTCCCTACGGCCCTAAGCCAAAGGTAGCTGGAATGTTTGAGACAGACCTGGTAGACAGGAAAGGCACATATAGTGACTATGCACAGTGACTAAAAGTATAAAACCAGAATGGAATAAAGCCACTGTCTCCCACCAGCCTTTTCAGGTACAACCCACCCCCAAGAACTACCATCTCTCACAGTAACAGCTACAGTATATTAAAGGAATCTATCAATAAACTTCAACTTAAAAAGATAAAGGAAACATACTAAATCTGATCCAAGCAATATCAGAGCATAAAGAATCTTTTTATTTTGGCTTATGACTGCTAAGTCTTACCTGGAATGTCTCAGACTATCTTTTTTGTTCTTAGCAGTGCACAGTGTGCACTCACAGCCCACAGCATGAGGTTTGGGTAATGATATGTCTTGCTTCAAGAGCATGGTGAGAATTTCATAGTTGTTACGATGAGCAGCTAAAATTACTGGTGCCACATCCATGGTTGTTGAGTACTCTGGGTTCTGAATGCGTTCCATTAATTTCTGGAATAAAATGTAGGAAGTATCTACATATATTACCTACAGTTCTACAACGTGTAAGGAGGTTTTTGACTGTTCAACCAAGCATTCCTCCTTCAAAATACTTTCCAATCTTTCATAACATGAACAGAAAGAAAAATACATCCCAACATTCAAATGCCTGTCAAATAAATACTAAAAAAGGATAACAGACCTAGATACATTCCTGGTTAATCTACATAGAAATACTGCCTATTTTTCCAATATATACAGGATATTAGAAATCGTTATTTTGGTCTAGTTTATGACAATATTATTTTATTTACTACTGAAGCGCAAAAAAAGTGTCCTGGATGTGCCATACTTTATTACACAACATCTATTCCTTCCCTCCCTTCACCTCCACTTAGTGCTTTCAAAAGTTCTTTGGTACTTAAGCACTGACAAGGTAAGTTACAACTGATTAATTTCAAGGTGAAGGTCTGATGTCTATAGATTGGCTCTAAAAATCTATGAAGCTTCAATACATGGATAAACTCTTTATAAATCAAGGCTGCTAACTATCTTGCAAACAGGCTACTAGGTAAGATTTATAACTGCTAGGTTTATTCTCTTCTGAATCAGGCACGTGTTTGGCAGGTATAAAGCCACTGGATTCCTTAGGTGACAAAGCAAAATAATGCATTTCATCTTTCAAGACAAAAGAGGCTACAAAAATAATCCCTAGTGTTCTATCACCTTACAGATGCAGAATTTAAGAACATTGTTTTAAGTATTACAGATACCCAGAAACCAACAGTCTTCCCAGCCCCTACCAAAAATCAAGGAGTAACAACACTTAACCACAATGGTTGGTCTGGAGGATCGTTTTGGTCGGTGATTAAGGAGAATGTCAACAGCTCCCACCACTTCTGAGTCAATAGCCACCAAAAGTGCATCCGAGGACTAAGGAAAAAAACAAATCATGTGAAAATAGCAGGAACTTAAACAGTATAAAGAGACAAACTCAAGCCAAACTGAATTTTTTAAATATATTTTCCAAATTTATTTTTAAAGTACTGAAGTGATGTTCTGTATTATCATCAGGCATATGGTCAGGATACAAATTCAGGTTGCCATTGCAGGAGTTCACATAGCATTAGTGACAATGTGTTCCATTGCACAAACAGCAGAGGAATCAATTGCATAAATTACTTTCCAGCAAAGATGATGAATAAGACTTGCAAAAATCAAGTTTAAAGATACGGTTTACCAGGTTATTAGACACGCTAAAAGCAAGTTAGTGTAGCACAGCTCAGGTGTACGGGATACTTCAGCCCCATATTTGTAATTCTAGGGTACAGCTAGGAAAATAAGCTTTTTCCTTCTTGGCTGGTAACCAACCATTTCTGCACCTTCTCTTAAGATAAGCAGCTTTTAATTTTCCCTACAGATGATATTATTCTTCTTGCTTAATTTCCAAAAATTTAGATTTTTACTTAAAAAAATAAAAGACACAGCTTTTATTACTGCCACTAATTCAGGTAGGGAAAAGCTTGTGTTTTTATTCACACCAGCATCAAACAATGTAACAAAAGATGCTACTTTTCCTTGTCTCACATATTTAATCCATCTCCCAGAAGCAGCAGAGATGCTGCATACAGTTAAGGAAGTCCTGTCGGTAGGAAACTGCCCTGCCATCAAGCACAGATCAAGTTTAACAAGAAAGCACTGCAGAAATGCGTGTTTGCCTGAACCGAAAATCAACTAATACAATGTGAATTTTTCTGTGTTACCATTTAAAAAGTTAATATAATCTACTGCCAAAGGGATTTTTGCATTTTACACTTTTTCATATGAGGCACTTACATAATCTACTTTTTTTCCTGAGGATAAAGTATGCATTATATCAGCAACAGGAGTAACATTTAAAATAAAATTCAAACTTGTTAATATAACAGAAAATGTTACTTATACATTTGCCATGCCAAAAAAAATCCCACTAGAAAAGTCAACTTGTGAGAAGAAACCACTTTTACAATTACTTTTTCCAGTCTACTGGAAAAAGAACTGAACTGCCTAAAAGGCAGACAGCATTTATGTCCAAATTCTGATAGATTAACAAAGAAGATAAATGACTAAACTGAACATTTTTAATAACGTGTGTTGGATACCTGGCAGCCATAATCCAAAAGCAGCTGTAGTATGTCCAAGTTTTCATTTTCAATGGTTATGGTAACAGCATTTCGTCCAAGCACATCCACACAATTTATGTTCATTTCACCTGAGCTGTTTTCCTCTAAGAGTTTCTTAACCATGTAATAGTCACCTGCACAAGTAAGGTAGGGATATCACTTCATATTACAAAGCAATAAAAGCATGTGAACACTTTAAGTACCAGCTACCATCAAACAAGACACTATTCCACAGCTGACAACAGACACTGAGTGTATCAGACAAGCAAGAAGTCAAGGTAGATAAGCATCCTCTCATCAGGGAGAAAACTAAAGATATTTCAGGAGATCTCTTTTCAGGAAAGCACTAGACATGTATTTTAATCCACCCCATTACTTCCATTCCTGAAAACAAACACGCACAAAAGCACGGCTGCTTTTCGAAACTGTGTCTAGGATAACAAATTACTTTGCAACACAGGAGACCACGACCAAGACAGACCTTAGTGAAGAACTCTTACAGAACTACATGTAGCTCTATGTGCAGTAAAATACACACCGAACCTGCAAGAGTACTGAACCAGCTGTTATACAGACAGCTGGGTTTCGTTACACTTTTTTGTCCTGCAGCCTTTTAGCTCTCTAAACCTCTGTTTATAGTCAAAGAGGGAAAGTCGTGGCTTCCTCTGATCTTCAGGACAGACTGCACCGGCTGTGTAACAGCAAGGCACCCCACCACCGAGAGCCCTAGAGCAAAGGTCCCAAGCTCGCTGGCGAAAGTCTCTGCAGAAATACCCCTGTGGTTGTGAGCTGAGCTAAGCTACGCTCGGGGCCAGCAGGCAGCTCTGCATGTAAACACAGCAGCTCTGCATGTAAACACAGCAGCTCCTGCAGCCGTGCTTATGCCACAGGCACGCAGAGCCGTGCAGCACATACCTCGGAGTCCAACGTTTCACACCTGTTTAAATCAATTTGATTTAAGGCCGTGTTTCGGCTCAAACGTAACTAAATATAGACTTAAAGCAGCATATTTTACACAAATCTCTTCCCATCCGCCACCAATAGAGCACATCGGAGGATACTGGTCTCGCTTATCCTGGGGATGTCTAGATAACCCCCAATTTTACAGCAGCTCTCTACTCAGAGACTCTTCTAATAGCGAACACAGCGAATACCTTCCAAATTTCTTCGACCCAAACCGAACGCCCTCACGAACGCAGGAGGAGCCGGCCCCGCGTCCCCCTCCCCGCTCAGGGGGCAGCGGGGGGCGGCGGGCCCGATCCCCGCTGTGCCCCGGGGCAGCCGCACGGCGGGACCCGCTGTGCCCCGGGGCGAGGGGAGGGCAGCGCAGGGCTGACACCCGGCCCCGGCTCGGGCCCTCGGAGCAGCGGCCGAGACCTCGAGGGGGGCCGGGCCAGGCCGGGCGGCGGGGCCGGTACCTTTGTCGCAGGCCAGCAGGAAAAGCTTCTCGTCCAGCGTGGTCTCCTCCTTCACCTGCCGCACATCCTTCAGCGCCAGCAGCTTGTTGGGCGAGGCCGAGGCGGACGGGTCGGCGCTCTGGTACAGGGCGGCCATGGCTCCGCCAGGCCCATGCGGAGCCGGGCGGGGCGATGTCTCGGGGCCCCCGCTGCCCCTCGGCACCGCCGGCGAGCGGGGCAGCGGCCCCGGCCGGGTCACCCTCAGCGGGCGGGCAGGGCAGGGCAGGGCCGGGCCGGGCGGCCGCTCCCCGCCGCAGTGCGCAGGCTCCGGCCCCCTCAGGGCAGCGCAGGCGGGCGGGCGGAGCGCGGGGGCCGCGGGCCGGAGGCGCCGCCGCTGCTCCGAGCGCGGCCCTGCCCCTCCCCACAGCCGGGCAGGGGCCGCACGCTGCCTGCGAGGGAGGGCGGGCTGGGACACGGAGCGCGCACGCTGCAGCTGCTGGGCGGCCCCAGGGCTGCGTTTTCACTTAAATCTGTTTTCTCCCAGCTGCTACAGTAACTGCGGCCCTGCTCACCTATCTGAGGTTTGCCCATGAAAACCCATTCCAATTTCCCAAAGCAACTTTAAAGTAATTCTGGACATTCACAGGGATAGTTTATAGAAAATACTGGCCTTTATGGAGTAAGTTATCAAGTGCCTAGCAGGTACTTCAGGATTATATTATTTAATAAGAGCTCATTTATTCTCAGTATAGAGACTAAGTAAGGCTCCATGTAGCCACTCTTAAATGAGGACTTGGACTGAGCTGTCTCCAGAACCCAAATTTCGTACAAACCTATGTCATCATCTTGAACTGGGAATAGAAACCAAGTAAATCAAGTCTTGCCCAAACAATACAAACCAGTAAGCAGAGGCAAATGGATTCAAATCAAAGGACTTAATTCCCTCCAGTCCCCATTATCCCATTATTTAATGGAAACTGGATGAATGCATCCCTTACTGTTGCTATATTGTGTGCAAGATAGTAAAAATGTGAAACTTAGTCCAGCTGCTTGCTCATCAGGATTCTTGGGTTTTGCCACACTTAGGACTGGTTTCAGGAGCTGAGAGAAAGTAGAAGCTTCATACTTAAAAAAATAATCTCTTTAATTTTTATTTAATTTTCTTTTTGCTTGGCTTTTGGTAAGAACTTTATTAAATGTCCAGCTCCAGCATGATTAGTGAAAATGTACAGCTGATGAAAAAGGATTACAAATACTTACTTTAAAATTACTAAGAAAAAATTACGGCCTTCATCTCATCCAGACAACTCATCGGTCTTCCTACACAAAACCTCTGCACACATGATACACACTTTAGAAAAATCAAAGGAATTATCTATAAGGAAATGCAGTACAGTAATGTGAAATCCCATACTGGACTAGCCAGCTCTTTATTGTTTTCTTAATACAATATTTTATGAAAAGGTTAAAAAAACTCAACCAGCAGCTGTTTAGTCCAACTGCAAAACTTAACACATATGCAGATCTAATAATGACAGGACATTTCTGCTTTCTATTGCTGTTCTTTTCATACAACATGATTTGTAAGAGCTTCTGCTAAGTAACAGAACAAAACTACTACATAGATTTAAAGATTATTCCCACAAAAAGTTTCATCAGTTTAATCAGTATTCATTAGTTACCAGACATTATCACAGGCCTTTACTTGCTCTCACTGAAGTCAATGACAAGACCCTCATTGGCTCCAACAAGAGTTAAGCTCTCCAAGAATAAGGCAAGAATGATAACTTCTGTGCAGTTTGTAGTCCAATCCAACGGGATTGGAATGCACCTTGAGACTTGTATGACTACATGTAAGTAACACCCACAAAAATCAAACAGTGTTTCATTATTGGTCCTGAAACAACATACGTAAAACAATGCAGATTCTTACAATGCTATGGAAACTAATACAAATGAAGCTTGATTCATATGGGTTTTTCCAAGCAATACAAATCTATGATGTTAATTTGTTAATGAACGTGTTCTGAAAATGGTATTAGCCATAAATAATTAATGTGTTATGAAACTGAATAAAATTAACTAATATAAACACATTATTAAAAGATAATTGATGAGTATATTTGTGCATACAATTTTTTTCATCTTATATGAAGCTTCAGAACTCTGTAAACTGCGAGGCATTAATCGTGCTTAACATGGCAGAAAGTTGTATTACATGTCTTCATTATTTTATTCTGTTCAGGCCTCTTCCCATCAAACATGCAAACACTGTCATCACCATTTTTGGCTTCACTTCAACCAGATCATCTGGGAGAGCATAAATACGAGCACCGATTTTTCGAGCAACTGAAATGGCATACCTTGGAAGACAAGAGTAAACAAATACTGTTATTTTTCTGGCATCTACTAATGTCAAAATTCTCAGCAAAACCAGATTTCAAAAGCAGGATATGCCTGTTTAGCAGTAATTAGACTCCACTAGAAAATGGACATTATTGTGAAGAAAGCATGTACTGGCAAGTGTACTGGCAGATGTTTTGCTACTGGTTATCAAAGCATTTATTTTGGTCAAAACCAATATGACTTATGGCAGACTATTAAGCAACCAGTTGCAGTGCAGTGGTGGTAGGTCATATCAGCTGTGAATTTGAGTTCATATTTTAGATATGCTAGAAAAATAATTCAATCATATTAGAATTTATAATATATTCCATTAAATCAATTAATATTGTCATCTTTCTCTTAACAAATCAGTAAATCATGCATTACACCATGAATTCATGCATTTCCTGCATTTCAGGAAAATATGAAGCATTCACTTAAAACTTACTTGGCATTATTCAATTTGTCTTGGTAAGAAATGTCTTCTCTCTTGACCATTTCTGGACGAACTGCTTTTGGTGCAATGGCATCTATTAAATCTAGGACAGGTAAGCTAGTGCTGATTGATCTGTCCTAAAAGAAAAAGACTCGTAATATTAGTCTAAGGAATCTGCTTTGATTACTCCATCTTCAAAATACAAAAAACCCTACAGCTTATCCTGAATGCATACTGGAAAATAGAAGCCCATTCTTCTTCCTTCACAGTGTGAAGGTTTTCTTCACCCTTTATGAAATCTAATGTGCTTTTCTGCAATCAGTATTATAATGTTCACTGTGCTAGTATCATTATTGCACGAATGGTTTAAATTTATTTCATCAAACTTCCCTCCTTAAGCCCTAAGGAAGGGAATTTTGATGGAAGTTGAAGAAGCAGACTTTCAAGACAACAAAAAGATTCTTACATTCCCCAATACGTATATTTTCCTCATTTTCTTGCCATGGAACTAATTTCTCCAGTAGTTTATGGCTTATTCTTTTTTATAATTTTTCAACTCAGATGGTATTCTGAGCTACTGTGAGCAGTCTGTGTTTCGTATTTAATACACAGACATTCTTAAAAGAGCAAGTGCTGTTGCTGCAATCCTTCCTTCCCCACTGTTTGGGCAGAGAAGGAGCTGCCGATGCCAAAGCAAGCCCAGGCAGTGCCAGTGAGGTTGGCCACGAGCCATGGGACACGGCTGCCTTTGTCACCAGGGCAGAACTATGACTGCCAATTCAGGGAAGAACACAGAGTCATCAGACCAGTTATACATCTCAAAATACTAATATAATTCTGCTTCTGCTTTTAAATGCATGGAGTATCTCCCCAAGACCATAAGACACACCTCTATCATTTTTACTGTTTGAACTAATGGCAATACAATAGAACTTGGCTTTCACAGTCCACAGTGAAATAAGGCATTCTCTACTGTCTGCTTGCCATAGTAATCCCAAAATCCAAATAGTGGAAGGCAATATTTATGTGAATGTTGTAAAAACTTAGAAGTAAAAAAGGGAATACTGAATAGTGTCACTTTACATCAGGACCTCCTCATCTTTATTGGTCAACCATCAGTTGAATTTTATTAAAAACACTATTTGAACAACCTTAAAAACACAACTAATGTCCCCTGAAAAACAGAGGCATACCAAAGGCAAGATGTTGGGACAGATTCTTTTCATACTTTCAACTTATTTAATACCACCACTATTACAATTTAAGCAGAAATAAGAGAAGCAGCAACATCTCATAAAAAAATCAAAGCCTGAGTTACCTTCTAGAGTGACTATGAAATATTTTTACTTAACTTTTTGATTAATAATGCTTACCTAATTAACATTCATAACATAGTGAACTCTCAACTATTTAACTTGCTAGGTTCTTATGTTCCTGTTTTGAACCACAGGCATAACTGCTTCAGGTTGTACAATGAACCTGTACAAGAATGCTATGTTTGTGCACAGTTATTAATGAGCCATTTCTAAAGCAAGAGATTCACACAGAATAACACACCTGACACACATATAGCTTCTTTCGTGTTGAATACTTAAATAATGTGGAAGGAAAGCTTCCATTATCAATGTGCTCTTCTTTGCTGAATAGGAAAAGCTCCTGTTTGTCCCCGGCCTGCTGCACATCAGCAGTGCCAAGGAAGACACAAGGTGTCGCTGGTTACTGTAGGCTCCTTCTCTGTCACACGTGAGAACATCCTTTTAACCAGCTCCTAGAGAGGTGGTGTTATGCCCCCGGTATTTTCAAAATTGTTTCTCATGCTTATACAAGCATGAGAGTGCCTATATCCAAAAACTTGAAAAACATACAACATACCATGCCCAGACACTGGTAACTTCAGAGAGAAGCCCCTTTGAATGTTTAAACTTATTTTCTTTTTTTTTTGTTGTTGTTGTTGGGGTTTTTGTTTTGTGTCTTACTGCAGCTATTATAATTTCTTATTCTTTTTAATAGATTTGCAAAATACTTTTGAAGATTCAGACGGTCAGATATACTTCCATAAACAATTTCGCAAGCTGATGGGAGTGCCACTATTAAAACCAAATCATTGACAGATCAGGTTAAAAATGCAGATCTTATTATATGTGGAAAGAAAACGAAATACAATTGATTACCTTGAAACTTATAATTGAAGTTTTCTTATTTGCTTTTGCAAGTGTCTGATTCACCCACTTAATAATAATTTCATCATTTACTTTTTCCCCCTCTCCAAGGTCAGATAGTACATTCAAAGTATACCTTCAATAAAGAGAACAAAAGCCCAAGTTAAAATGACTGGTAGAATTCAACTCCTCTAACAGTACAAAGCTATAAGCAAAAGTAAAATATTACTTCACAGTAACAATGCCAACTACTCCTTTTCATAAGGTACCCTTACCTTAAAAACGAATTAGTACTTGAAATCACTTTTTCAGTGGTTACAAGAATAAAAGAATATCCCAAATCTCATAATATTCACTGTAACACTTAATGCATTTGTTTTACTCAGTACATCATAACTAATTTCTCTAAGTTTGAATGGCTCTCTACCATTCTAATAGGGAAAAAAACTGAATCCCAGCAGTCTGAGAACAGAAAACACTAACTGTTTTGGGATAGGTCTGAGAAAACTAATTTGTGAGAAACATCTGCATTAAAACACTCTTCATTGAAATCACTTCATAATTATTTTTTCCTGCTCAATACAGTAGCAAGATTTTGATTTGATGATACTTCTGTAACTATAGCTGTGACGCCCTACAATTTTTTACCCTTTTAACTTCTATATTATATATATATATCACCACTTCCTTGGGTTTTACAAATATTTACTCTCTACTTACAGAAAGATACATGAAATAAGTTGAGTTCTTTTTACTTGCTGCAGGATTTATAATTTTAATCACAGTTTCTAGTTTATACAGTTTTGTCACTATAAATTGTGGTTTCATTCACTACACAGTATGTAAAATTACAAAACACGTGTACAAGTTTATCTTTGAGAATGGGGTTACTTAAAGATTGCTTTCTAAAATACCAGTTAGGTGACCTGAGCACTGCCCGTAATTTGCCTTGATACACAGACACACATATACACATCTATCACACACTGTGCCTAACTTACCTTCTCATCAGCTGCCACACCAAAGCCAACGTCAGGGTTGGATTACCCTCATTTAGATCATGTCCAGCAATACCAACCAGTGAGAATTTGGCTTTTGTCTTCCCAAGTTCTACTGCATAATTGCAATTCTCAATCTAAAAATAAATTTTGTATGGTAATAATGAAAACACCTTAATATTTCTGCAATACAGACCTATAATCTATGTGTATTTTAAACTACTTTGGCTTACTGTTACCTACTGTGAGATCTGAAGCTAGAAAAGATTTCCAGTCTAGCTACACCGTCCTTAAAACCACAAAGTTTTTACTATAAATGCAATTATACAAGATTCCAATTTTTCCACATTTGAGAAAACCAAGTCTCCAGTAAGGCAGTGAATAAAATATATTCTTATCAAAACTATACTTTGAAAGATACTGAAATGTGTTCTTCCTAAACCGGCAGTAATTTTTGTCCTCTACATTTCAGGCTTCGCAACAATCTCAAAACTACGTGAAAGCTTAGATTCTGCAAGTCTTGCCCAAATCCTTGTGGCAGCACATAAAACGGCTCTGGGAGGAAACACCTCACAGTTTAAGAGCATCAACCAGCAACAGCAATGTCAGCCCTGAAGCTTTCACTTATAGATCCTGATTAGGCCATAAAATAAATACTGCCAAAAGGTGTCCACATTTAAAAACTAAGGTGATATGCGCTACAAATGCTGTTTATTCTTTGGGATAATATCTGAAAAATATATTTTCACAGAAATCTCGACAGCACAGACTGCCATCAGCACAATGGGAGCCAGGGAAGCTGGACTGCCCCCTGAGTACCCACCCACCTTTTTCATGTTGCCACCGAGCAGTGAGTAGGGAGGTTTGTTGACATGGCTCCAGTCAACCGGCACTCGCGTCATGTCATACAATTGGAAGATGATCAAAGCATCACAAAGGTCACTAAACCACAGGAAAACAATGTTTTTAAGCACAAAAGATCAGATTGACAATGAAAGTAAATATTTGAGACTTCTCACAGAGTAATTAAATTGCTGAAGAATTCCAGACACTTAAATAAAACTGGTGCTGTTCTGTAAAGAAACTGACCTATATTCTATAGCTTGATTCCTGCAATTATATACATCAAATTCTGCTTTTAATTTCATTATTTTCACAAATCTTAGTGAAGGAAGCTCAGCCACTGGCTTTACCAGCTTCAATAAAATAATTACTTTCATTGGGCAGGCATAGAGAAAATAGCTGCTAAAATGGTTTTAATGTATTGATCTTGTTTTAGTTTCCTAAGGACTTCACAAATGTTAAATACCCATGCTTTATCTACAGATGCCTACAGATGACTCTTGCTAAAGAATAATCAAAACCAATGTACTTATCTTGTGAAAGAAGAATAGTAGGAAAAGTATTATTTTCCCATTATATGTTGCATTACTGATAATCCCCATCAGCTACTTACTAAATGAAGTTCTCCACATTAAGCTACCTACAGATCACTTTACAGAGGTCAGAACACAGAAATAATGAAACCTAATAGTAAATATACATACAAATAGGTGTCCCCATTTGCTCCCTCAATGTCATCTTTTACTGACAGGATTTGAATCAACTTCTGGCATAATTTGAAAGTGACCAGAAACATCTAAAAAGATTGTTATAAAGCCTTTCATCTGAGGGAATACTACACTGCAGAGCTTCTTACAGTCTACTGAAAAAATAAAAATTATGCATCATAAAACACAATTATCTCAACTTTAAAAAATTGTAATTCAATGTACAAGTGAGTGAGGAGGAAGATTCAAACCTTCTTAGGTTTTCTAGCTTATCTAGATTATGACTGGAATATTTGAGTCAGATACTGCTTAATGTGGTCCTACAGATCAGTTTTCAAGTGGAAACCTGGAAATCACTATTCTAGTAGAAATACAACTTCCACCTATTCTTTCCTTCTTTCTTCCCCTGTCACCCAAGGGAAGTCAAATCATAGTTTTTAAAAAAATCTTACCTGTATAAATGATTGACGTATGGGCTTACACCCAGTGAATTCATCCAGTTTCTGAAAGTCCTCTCTTCCTTACTTTCTCCTATGGTGACAAATATAATTCTCTATAAGTTATTGGAGAGAATACTTTAATAAGCAATGTCTAAATGGTTCTCAATCCCTCACCACCCCCCTCCCACCCCAAAATGAATTCATCATTTCCCAAATAGCAGTCTATGCTACAAGGCAATCCTATCCAATTCAGATTCACTCAGTTCTGGGCACAGAACAGGGGCACTACAGGGAGTACTATTAGACTAAATGCTCTCTAAGCAAATACCGTTTGATAAAATACAGAAATAATTTTTTGTTATATTTCACATAATTAATATATCATGGACATAATTAATAATAATTTCCTAAAACGGAGTGGAAACTGCATTCAACAGTACCATTAGATTTGTTTGAAATGACATCTTTTTATTAGAAGTCAGTACTAACTCACCAGACAGTTCAACTCCACTCTCTCCTCACAGAAGTTGACAGTACTAATTTGCAAAGGGCCTCCCCAAAGCAACAGATTTTACATTTTTAGTTTTAGCACTGAAAATGTAGCAAGGCAGTGTTGTATTCGTTACATTTGTGAAGCTATTTATCCTGCCAAGCGGGTCAGTTATCTTCACAGTTTTAACCAGCAATGCTACTACAAGAACTGCAAAAAATTCATTAGGAAGTAAATCCCAACCTTCACTTTCCTGAGTTAGATTGCTTTTATTATTGCAATCATGAGTCCTAACTTAACTCTCTTTCTTGATGAAGTTACAGCTTGCAATAATTCATTAATTTTCTACATACAACACTACCTAAATTTTAACAACGTCTCTGTGGCCATCTGCATGTGACTCTCTGCTACATAAGCTGTTTTCTCTTGCACCAAAGAGGAGCATTTGAGACAATATTTAGCCTGAATATGTAAGCTTGGAATAACCACATCACTTTGTTCCCCTGGGTTGATAATCCACAGTTAAGAAAACAGGGACACTGAGGAGGGAGAAAACTTCTCCAAACAAGGAAAGAGCAGATTTCTCCAGACTGAAGCACAAATATCTAAGCAAGATTTTTCTTTGCTGTTTTCATTTGCTCCTTAGAGGGTAACAATACCAAGTTTGTCTGATGAGGTTTATATAGCATGAAAACTGTCTCATTTAGCACTGCAGTTCTAGGCTGACTACAGAAGAATGAATGTCTTTGCTAAATGAAGCTACTGTGTAAATATGTATTTATCATTTGACTAGAAAGAAAATCTCTTTAACATAATCTTTCCATGCCTGGACCTTCGTCATGACATTGATTTTTAGATAGAAGTTACCATTTGAATCTAGGTCTCTTACCCTTTCATACAAAAAGCTCTGGACTTCAGAAATTTCAGTTGTAGCTTACAATTTCTAACAGAATAAATTTTATCTTAAAAGTTTCAGCCACCTTACCAGCTTCTTTCCAATTATTATTAAGTAGTTGATATTCATCTTACTGACACATTTTCTAAATTATGAATTTTTTCATATGCCATTTGAATTAGTGTTCATTTCAAATATTTAGTAGTAAAAATAACCAAAGAGCCACTGATGAAACAGAAGAAACAAAGAAAATACTATTCTACAAAGTCATCATAGAGCTTTGTTTCACCTATTTCTTGCCATATTAAAATTTAAAAGAAGAATCACGCTTTGTGACAAAGATAATAAAAACATCAGTTTTTCCATTTAAAAAACAATCACAAGTCAAGAATGATATATCAATTTAAGTTTATAAAGAGTATCTTTGAGATTACAGTATTTTGAAGCAAGTGCCTTATGCTTTTTTTTTTTTAATGATTTTATGGTTACTGAGCTTTGAGTTGATTTGCAGTATCTAAAATACTGACTGCTTTTAGGAGCACTTGTCCATTCAAACACAGTACTAAGGTTATTTAGTGAACACTTACTAAACAGTGTAGTCACAAAAACAGATACTCAGCAACTGCACTCAGACTGAGAATTTTAAAATGCATGCTTAACATTGTCAGGAGAATCCAAAGTAGCCAAGCAGGAGCAAGAGCATGCAAGTTGGGCAGGACTCTTTCAGAGTGTGGGAGTCCAGGAACTAAACCCATCATAATATATTTAATATGCCACTCTAAACAAATCCCTTTATCATGCAATACATGAGTGTTCATAAGTTTTCCAGATGGCTGAGAACTGACCAATTTTTTCTCTCTATTCTTTTATTCAAAATATACCTTGTGATCCTATCAGGAGCATATCTTCTGCTGAGTGGTGCAGCAGATAGCCAAAATCATTGGAAAACTGCAGAAAGGGGGCAGAGCTACACAAAAGAGAGAGGAGCAAATTTGGTAGTATCCTTTATATTTATTGCCATCTCTTTTTTGAGATCATTACACTGTGGAACTGAGTGGAGAGTAGCCATAGGGAGGGGGTCAAGAATCCAAAGAGCTCCAAATATATCTAAGATTATCTCTGGAAGACAACAGAGCTCAGAATGCAGTTGCACCCAGAGTTCAGCCAGCCTGAGTCAGAGTACTTAACCCTCTCGTGGTGGCAGCCATGAAGGCTGCCAGTAATCTAAGCAACAGCATAGGGCATCTACACTGGAGGAGAAGTGGGTGGACACAAGTCCCTCCTCTTCCTCCCTCCAAGAACTCAGTTTTCTGCATGACTTGGACTCCACACTGCTGTTTTCCTCACAAACCAGAGGCTCCCTGGATCAGCAGCAACACGTAAAGGTCGTGCAGTAACTGAGCTCAGGACTGCCCTCTCCACCCCCACACAACACCAAATGTTCATTTTGCTATGTCAGTGTTCCTGAGGGATATGCTCTCCATATATCACCAGACGTGTTATCAGGGCAGGTGTCAGTTTATGCACAGCATTAATTGTCTTAAACTGAAGAGGACAGCCACACCATGCTCTTTGGGTAGGACAGTCCCTGAAAAGATGGAATTTATGCAGGAAAATTAAGACTTTCAGAAAGCTCTACTCATCCACACATGCCTACAGCTTGATGTCTCAGTTCATGGAAAGCCCTTACTGGCTAAACCCCCCAAAATACCTGTATGGCATTTGACTTACTGCAACTCTTGCCCCCATTTTATATGCTGTGGGGTTTTTTCCTTCTCTTTTACTTATGACGGCATATTAAAACAACAGAAAAATGTAAGAACAATGCAAAAAATCAACCAGAAAAGGACAGAGATGATTAAACAACATGGAAAAAAAAAAAGAAAGAAAGAAAAATTGCAGAATAAACACTTTTATGGAGTACAGAAAAGTACTAAATACAGTACCTACATTAGGAGGGGTCAAATCTGCATTTCATGAAGCAAAACAGGAAAGCATTATAAATTATGAGTCAGATTTCAACAGACAATCTATGATGAAACTATAAAGAAATCAATGTCATATTTTATATCAGTAGCTTGAGAAAACATCAGTATAAACACAGGACTCAATGGAAAACAAATAAAACATAAACAGGAAAAAAACTTTAACAACATTGTCTTTGGGCTGAAATAACTGTTTTGATGGTTTAGATCTACTTGACACCAAGGGAATTATTATTTGAGGGCACAAAAGAGTCATCTACTTTTCTTTGAACAGATAACAAAGGCATAATTATCCATCTGTAAAATATATACTGTAAATAGTAAGTTGAATTTGGCCATTATTTATCATTACAAAATCATAGTCTAGCATTCAGCTGATTGTAACTTTTTAAACTGGTTTGTCTGAGACTTTGGTCTCATCTAAATGTTTCAGGAAAGTCCAGAAACTAATTCAACTGTTTTTTCCCATGCCATTGAAAACTCTTTCAAATTTAACCAAGTTTTCAGTATTTCAGATCACACCAGCAACTTTATCTTCAGACCAGAGAAGCTGAACTGAAGATTCCACCGCCACACAGCTCCTGAATACATTTCCAAGAGCTGACGTTTCTAACAAATCTGAAGCAGAGGAAGAGCAGATCTTTCCTTCAATCATTTGTCCTGGCCAGCAAGGACTGCAGTGACTGGGGATATCACAGCTGAAAAGGGAAGACAACGTCCTGTGCTCTGCAACCTCTATCACATCAGCTGGCACCAGCTGAAGCTAGAAGAGCATGAAGCCTGCAACAGGAATGGTCTGAGGGATACAAGATTTGTGACACAGGGAAGCAGCAGCGCAGACAAATTATGAAAAAACAGGAGCAAAGGAAGATGGACTCACCTAGATGGAAAGGAAACCTGATAGGAACAGTAAGAGGAAGGCACGAGAAGGCAGTGCAGAGGACTATGTGAGCATTGCTGATGATTCTCCCGAGTGCAGCACCCCTGATTGTCACATTCCTTTGAGATCAGTGAACAACTGTGAAATACACTGGCAGGAGCCATTTCATTATCCTAGATTAGCTGGTCCACAGCAAGGGCAACAGCCAAAGATTGTTACCAATTATCCCTTTATCTCTAGCATTAGAGATCTGAACTGTGCAGTTAAAAGCCAGATTCACTGATATGATAGGATCTATACAGGCTGTTGATGCAATAGATTAACACAGATTGCCTTTTTAAAAAAATGTGTCCTACTTTAAAAGGCAACAAACTAATATACACACACACATATAAATGCACTATGTGAAAAATACTTTTAAAGGCTATTACATTTGCATAATATAGCACTGCAAGGAAAAGCTAGAATTTGTATATCAGCTAAAATATAAATAGCATGGAAAGAAGCACAGGAAACTGAAAGGAAAGTAGGAGGACAGTTTTTGCTCCTGCAAATGAATGACAGAAGGTTATTCAGGAATAACCATTTGGTCAGGCTAACATGAGTGAACAGTATACACACTAATGGGGTCTTCTACTAAGGCTTATATTGGCTGCTAGTTAGTAAACACAGGCACCAGCACACAGGGATCCTATATCACAACCTGGAAGGAATACCTAAGTAGAAATCACTAATATTCTTATCTTCTGTATAGTTAGTAAGTTGAGTACCTTCTAATAAATTGAGATCATAAGATGAATTGTCAGGTTTGTGCAGGGCTGGATATGTGTTAAAGAGATTTGCAACAAAAGCCAAATTGAGCTTAGGGTTGCCTGCAACCACATCAGCTGGAGTTACAAACTGTCTGCAGCCCAATTTATCTGCCTGTTGGAGCATGTATTCAGCCCTCCTCAAGTCATTTTTATCCTAAAAAGAAAAAAAAACAGAAGTTAATTTACAGTTAAGTCTAGTACTAAATTTTACCAAATCTCTAAATGATCCATGTCAATTCCTCCCTCATTCTGCCAATGCCTGAGCTAGCTCTTACAGCCCATGACAATTCCCCCTCTGCCTTCTACTGTCCTTCACTTCTGTGGCTGTTAGCACAGCACTCCTCATGAATCATAGCAACTGCAGCCAGAAGGGTGGTGATTATACTTCCATTTCCAGGCTGATTTCCATACTGCATATTCTTCTACATGTGCCAGAGGTTCACCAGCATTGCTTTCAGCTGATATTCTCAAGCACAATAATTCCAGATGATGCCCAAAACTATCAGTAAGAGTTTGAATGCTTAAAACTTGCTTTCCTTTTAATATTTTTGTCTCTTAATCATCGTAAGTTGGCAACTTGTGTATTTTGTTCATTGGTCTTTATTATTAATGTGCTGGTTCATTATAGAATGTGACCTTATGAACTGGGAACTACGAACTAGGAAATTGCATGGAAAAAACTCACTTCTCTTTTTCACTCTCAAAAACATCCCAAACCAGAGGAAACAAAGCAAACAAGGAATTTAAGAGCATGTAAGCAAACAATCTTGCACGTGGGTTTCATGATTATAATGAATAACAAGATTCTGCTTTAGTTTCTGATTGATAGCCAGGTATCTCAGGCAAGCAATTCAACTTTGTATCAAATGCATTCTCAGAATAATCCTTCCAACAGGCATTATAAAGACAAGTGTTTTCACAGCAATGTAGGCTGGTTTTAGATCCTCTGTCCCTTTACAACTTAAAAGTCTGATGGATGCCACACTTTCCTGCTGGTTATTGGAAGGGCTCACATATTATTTCTAAATATGGTTTAGTTAGAGGAAGGATCCAAGGTTTGTGAAGTCTGTTCTTTTTCCTTGTCTGAATTCCAGAAGAGAACTGAGCAGGATGTTGTAATATTCATGTTAGATGACCCAACTGAAAATCAACATACACTACACTCCTAGTAAAACATAGCTCCAAACTTTAGACTGCAGGATGCATTATCCTGTTTCAGCAGCACTGCAGAACTTACTCAAGTTTTTGCTCATTTAAGCTTTTGTAACACTGAGGAATTTGGCTGAGTTTTTGCACACATTAGGAAACAAAGGAAGATTCAGGGATAACCTGGTGACCAGAATGCTGGATACATACACAGCGGTCTCAGATAATTCCAGTCAATTTTTACATTTCTGGACACTTACATGAAATCCTGTAAAGTCAATTTTAATAGGCAATTGATCAAGGTCATCTCCTTTGGGTGCAATCTGATTTAACAGATGGTAGTATGCTCTTGAATCCTGAAACAAACAGTGTAATATTAAAAAAAACCCCACAAAACAATCCAAAACAAAAAAAACCCAGCAAGTATGTAGTCTTTCCTAGACAATTATTGCTCTAATAGTACAATCCAAAAGCCATAGGAGTCAAAAACACAGCACCATAATTTCAGTGAATATGGATGAAGCCACACAGCCATTTTACTACCCTATTTCACGTAGAACTTACAGAGAAAAGGAATGTCTGCTAATTATTCTGGACAATGCTAGTTAAATTTATTCTGGTGAATATTAAATAGATTGTTGTAATTAAGATATTTAGGGCAAATTTATGTGGTTACCTACAAAAATTTGCATCTTATATTCAGTGTTGGTATTTTATTTCTTCACCAGCCTTTTCAAATAGAATTTTTATAAAATTCCTCTTTCTTAAGCAGGTAATTGGAATTAAAAATGGAGAGCAAGGTGGCTCTTTATGGATGAATTTAGCATGATAGAAGAAATTGTGTTTATTTAATGCAGCTTTCAGTATGCTTCTAGGATCTCCCTCCCAGTAAGAAACTAGAAGAAAAAAGTAAACCCCTACTACTTCTAGAAGTATTTACTACTTCTCTTAAGCACCCTATAATATTTATACCAGCAGTTTTCATATAATACCCTAGTTACAGTCTGCTTTAATAACAGCCTTCTTGAAAAGATGTAACCTGCAATTAATGACATGCTTTTCTCCAATGAAGGGAGATCTCACCACCTTAGGCAATCTTCCTCCTTTGCTTTTAGTTTTAAAAACTTGCTGTGTTCTCTCATCAGCTGGGCTACTTCAATACTCTGCATGGCTTTGCAGAATGAAAGAGAGAATTATGCAGCTCTGCCACCTGTCCCAAGGAACCTTTCAGCCCCGTGTCAGTCAGCTGACACTGCAGCAAAGCAGTGACTGGCAGTTATTAGGCAGCTAATAGGGTGGTGCAAATTATCCTAAATAACTCTAATAGCCATCATAAAACATTAGAACTTCCCTGACTATCAGCTTGTAGGAAATGTTCACTTTGCACTGTGATATGATAATACATGGGATGAGCAACTAAACAGGATAGAAGAGATCAAAATAATGCTCTTTCAATGCTGAAAAATGCCAGAGAAAGCAGATTACTATTTTATCTAAATTTTTCTGATCTGACTAATTTTTTCTATGCATTGTGTGTTTTAATACCACTATGTTCAATTATGAGAGCAAATAACTACATACCTTAATGTCTTGGCTGAAGTTACTGATTTTCTGCCACCCTGCATTGGCCAGATGGTAATTCACCCATCGTAGCAAGAGATCTTCTGGGGAAAGCTTCATTAACTGATCCAGCTCTTCCCCTTCATTTAGCAAGGCAATAAGAGCTAAAAGCAAGTTTGAAAGAAAGCTGAAATCATTGCTATTGTGGTCTGAGCTAATTCCAAGTGGCTGACATTACTATACCTGGCATTACTCTTACCTTCATTTCTGGAGATCTCAATATCAGCAAAAAGACCAACTTTAATGATCTGCCACAGGAGTCCTAACACCAGGTGTGGTTTTCCTTCTTGCAAATCTTGTGATCCAATATTGACAACCGTGCAGCCAATGGCAGATGCCGAGTTCAGAGCCAGGTTTAGGTTTTCCTATTTGGAATATCTTCATTTAACAAACTTGGGACATTGTATTTTTTAGTAAATTTGTTCGTATTAAACTTTGGAAGAAATAATGCATTAGTTCAATGGCTTCCAATGGAAAACTGCACTCTGGAGATTTTTTGTGAATTACCTTGCATCTTAGCAAAATTTAATGAAAACCATGACATTGTTTAATATGGATCCACCAAAAAATTGTGAACCACTTTCTGCAGCTTGGAATACTTTAATCAAAATATTTTTTACAATTCCTAAGTATCAGTTATACAAATTAAACAATACTGCTCAAAATATCAGAGGCTTGATCTTGAAAAACATGTTCATATGGAATTCCTGCATGGAGTCCTGTGCAGGACACTGGTGATATCACAGTCATCCCATCTTGAATCTTACACATTTATTCAAGCAATTGTTAAACTGTAATAACTGAATGAAGATCATAAGAAAATCATGGCAATTCAAACCCCTGATACTCAAAGTAAAGTTAGTGATTGTTAGAGATAAAACGTCCCAAGAAAAAATAGCTGGCAGCTCTCATCAATATTACTATTTTATTGTTCATATTTTAACTATCTACAGAGACAAGATAAACGCAGGCAGTATCATCTTTGCTGACAAGTCTTCTTTAAATAAGCAGAGATTACAAAATCCACTTGTAGGATTCAGAACAGTGTGGTTTAATTTTTCATATTTTAACGTCACAGCCTGAAATGAGAAGTCTGCCATTTAACTGAGGCTTTTCATCAGCAGTTTTTTCTCATTAGGCCAGTAACTTACGGATCTATTTCCCTTTCCAGACCTGTTTTCTTAAACCCAAACTAAAGTCTTGGAAACTGTTTCTGTCAAACTTTCCCATGACTTCATACACAATTAAAAATAGATCTCCTGTCCAAGTTACTCTCCAGTATTGAAAGTGCATCATCCTACCACAGAGTACACAGCCATGCAGATACTTTCTGCATTGCTAAAATACAACCTGACCACCCACTCAAAGTCTAAAATTATTTTCTTCAGGTACTCAGTAAAGCAATACAAAAATAGCTAATAGGGAAAGAATTGGGGAAAGCATGAAAAACCAAGTTTTTTCTGTAAATCATCTAAGAAATCAGAGAATGCAGCAGAGTTTATTAGAAAATACAATCTCATGCTTTAAGATTTTTTTTTTATTACATAGAATTTTTATAATTTTTTTTTCTCCACCAGGAGAACTGTCATTAAAACAGAAAAATACTTTACTTTTTCATTTGTGGCAAGTTCCTATCCATGAAGTACTTACAGAAATAGTGAAAGGAGTGAGTTTTTTCTTATTAATAGCCCTTTCATCAATTGTATCTGGTTGTGAAAAGTTGATCATTTTGCTAAGGAAGAAAAGTCAAGAGTTTACTCAAACTTCCATTTCTCAGAAAATATATTATTTGATCATAAACTACTGACACTTTAAACTAGCTGCAAATATTTCTAACAAGATTTAAAAAAACCAAACATCCTCTAATTCCCTATTAAATAATTGCACATTCATTCAGAATGCCCCAGATAATGTTGCGTTTGCCTTTTACAATTAATGGATCATATCTATAACTGTCAAAGAAAGTTCCTGAGAAGTTTAAAACTGTAAACCAAAGTAACTTAAATGGTCTCTACTGAAAAACTTTGTAGCATAATCAGAGTATTTCTGCACTGCATTTCTGTAGTACCTTGTATCTGCATGGATCTCAAAGACTAATTCACATTGATACTAATAAGCTAATCCCTTGTTACCATGGTGTGTAAGTAAGTACTAGTAATCTACTTTAACTAACTAGAAAGTTGCAGCAGACTAAAGTTAAGGGACCTATTATATGCTCTCTGTTTTGCCATGGATTTAATTCAGATTTCAAATTCATAGCTATCCCATGATTTAATGGCTATAATTAGTAACTTCTAAAAATATTTAAATAGTCAAGTTTTCTAATTACTTCAAGTAATGAATTTATGAACTGTTTAATTATCTCCTTTATAAACAGCCTGCACATATCTGGCATGTATAATTACGAGTCTGAAGTGGAAAACTGCTTCTATAACATACAAACAGGGTCACATTAAAAATTTGATAAAAATCACATTTCTGTGGGCAAACAAGTTTTCCCCATCTTGCACCTGGATTGAAATATTTAAGAATGGAATCTTGATGTTAAAGCCTGTCTAAAGTTTTCCAATTCATGTCACTGTGATCAACATTTAACCTTTGAGATTAATTTCTTTTCTTTCTCAGCCTTGGACTCACCAAAGAAGGATGCCATCTGCAAGGGATTTAAACAGACTGGCATCTGATGGGTTCATGGGTAGGAGGTGCTTACAGTCTGGGTCATCTTGTAGAGCTTTATTTATCCAATTAACAAAAGCAACTTTTTCTTCCTCTGAAAAGACAGACAGCATTAACATAAAAGATTAACATTTCTATGAACACATACTACTAACAGCATACTTGGGTCAAAGAGGTTCATCTGCAACAAAACCCCTTAGTATCACAGAGGTCAGTTATTAAAAATCAGACCAGTGGGAAAGAACAAAAAAAACTGTAAGTACAGATTGACCTTTCTCCTATTGCACTCTCTTAGTATCTGGTGATTTTCTGAAGGATAACATAAAAATCACAGGAACATCATAAGGAAGGTATCCTCATGGCTGACTTAAAATTCAGTTTCTCAGCAATTACAAAGAAGAGGGGAAAATTTCTCAGCTGGAATACACAACATCTCAATCTATGCACTGGTGGTTTAAAACACAGTGTTTCATTCAGCCTTCTACTGGACTTCAGAAACTGGCAGCTTTTTGAGACTGATCTGGACTGCTGAGCTGTCTTTAGCTTTGAGAAACTTAAAAAGTTTAACATCTCAGTTTTAAATTCTCTTTCATATTCAGTGCAGAATTTATTACTATGTATCTAAGAAAGCTTATTTGAATAACAGTCAATCAAGTCTCAGTATCCAAATTCTCAAACAGTAGAGGTGATATTCACCTCACCTCAAGAAGAACCTGACTCATTACACTTCTTTCACTGTCAGTGGGAAACAACTTGAAATTCTAGTGCACACTTCACCTCATCATAAACAATGGCTGGTGAGGCCAGGCCAGGTGAATTGTGCTCTAGTGGGGTTCATTTCTGTCCACCAAAACTAAAACAGCATCGAAAGAATCACCTCTGATGCCCTACTGGCATCCTTTGGGATGGAGCATATCCCCTGCTTTGAGGATGTACCAGGTATAGCTGAGGCTGGAACCCTACTGAAAGAGAGGATATTGCCACCTTTGGCTAATCAAAGTGAATCTTCCTCATATATAGAAACTTAACACAATCTGGAACCTCACAAATTCCAGACTTAAATCAATCAAAAAAGTTGCAATATTGCTGATTGCAACATGATCCTAGAAGGTGGTTCACTCCCTCGCCAGGAGCTCCAGTGCAATTAGGGACAATTACCAACTTAAATTACATGCAGCAGGGGGAGATAGAAAGAAACAGATCAAATATTTAAAGCAGCTTCTTAAGTGTGAGAGAGTCTATACAAAAAACCACGTAGGAGTGAACAATTCTGTAATGGCAGAGACAGATGAGGAAGCCAGTCCAGAAAGGATACGTGGTGGTCTGTTAGAGGTTTTTTAGTTCATGTTAGTTAACACTGTGGAAATGAAAATGAGGACTCATTTTTTATCTGAATACGGGAATAAGAGTCCATTAGCATATAATGAAGGCAAAAACTTGACTAGCATTACTAGAAGTATGCCAAAGGGGCCATTTTCCCCCTCTACCAGCTGTCAGTGCTTATTTTCCTCTTGTGCTCTCTCACAGATGCCCAGCTTGCCTCCAAGTGCAGCATGAAACTAGCAACAACTGACCACAGTTAATAAACTATCACCTACACTTACCTTGTCTATCTCCACATGCTTTTGCTGTGTTAATTTGCTTTCACCACCAAAAGTTTCCAGTTAGGCTCTGTTTTACCTGTAGTGCAAATTTAAAGTCTTCCTCCATGCAAAATTTGCCCATGTTTAACTATTTCTTACCTGAATAAGAGTGCTGTGTCCCCTCACTAGATATTGCTGATGTTCCTCCAATTGCTGTAATACCTTGCTTTTTGTTTATTGATTTTCGAAAAGATTTACTAACATCTTTACTTTTCAATTCCTGAATTATCTGAAATTAAAAAAATAAAGAGCATTTTGTGATTGAGCCTACCTTCAGATAACTGATAATTCATATGAGTAGTCTAGAATCAGTAGTTAACCTGACTTTTTTTGATTTACAATGACTTCTGTTCTAAAAAAACAATTACTGTTTGGATATCTGTATCTATACTGGATATCTAACATACTACTTCACAGTGAATACCTCTATTAAGCCATGCTATCTAAAAAAATAGACATACAAATATCTACACAATTTTACCACAGATATTTTGGTAAACTGAAGAACACAACTAAAGATAGACACATTTTTGATGACCATAGTATATTTTTCCCACTTATTCCCTCACATGCTTTGCATGTAAAAGGTTATGACATGACAGTTAAACACGCCCTTCCTTTATCAAACTAATACCATTTTTCACCTGCCTGCAATGGAAACCACATTGCATATATTGATATGTCCTAAGTTTGCCCAAATACTGCAGGGGTCTCAGACTGACAATTAAGTATAAGTAACAGACACAGTTAATACCTGGAAGCAAATATTTGCATGTTTAGAATCTCAGAAAGAAAGATCAAGAACTAACTCAACAAGCAACCTGCAGCAATTAGCAGCAGTACTCTAACTTCAAAGCAAAACATAATCATCCCCAAACATCCACAAACCAACAGCCTGTTAAGTTTTTGTTCCTTTTGAAATGCACCAGTGAGTGATTCTCATTTAGAGAAGCCCAAGCTTTGAAACCTGTTCAGTAAAAGGGAAAACTTGTACCTCACTCTGAGTAATAAAGAGCCTTTAGTACAGAGATTAAGCATAGTGAAGCACTACTAACAGCATTCAGAGGCTGGTATTTGTCTGCTCTTTTGTCAGAGCCAGGGCTGACCCCACAGTTCCTACAATGTGTAGTCCTTCCCCTTGCCTTGGAGGAAACAGAAAGCAAGACTGATTGCAACTACTGTTCTTTCACATGCTGCTGAAATCAGAACCATTAAATTAAATAGGAGTGCAAAACATAAAAATTAGAAAATAACTATATAGGATATTCTAGGTTGTCACAGAAAATTCAAAATAATAGTTATCTATAAAAATAGTACTTAGTTGTACCACTTAATTCACAACAAATATCAGACAGTAGAGAAAATCCAAAGGGAATGTCTTACAGAGACAAATTCTTCAAAGTTGATTTTCCCATCCTTGTTGCTATCTGTCACTAAAATTATTTTTTCTACAATCTCCCGGACTTTGTAACCAGGCAAGGGCAGACTTGCTTCTTTAAACAGGTCTTGAAGCTCATAATCACTGACATACCCACTGTTGTCAATATCTGCAGAATGAAAGCACAAGTTGTTACTCATGTAAACTCATGCATACTCATGTACTAAAGTATGGTAACTGTTAAGGATAAATGAAGTGTGAGAAACACAGTTCTAGGAGATGAGTATTTCTTTCTCTGATATATGTAAGTATGAAGGAATGCTTGTGAATTAGAGGCACAACTGTCTAGGACTTGTGCCATCTTGTTATATGCTTTCTCAGGAATTATCTTATGATCCCAGAGCACAGATATAACAAGATAGCAAATGTGCAAATAGTGAAGTTCAAGATTTTCTTACTTTTTTTAAGACTCTGAACAAAATTGTCTATAAACCTTCAAGTCAAAGGGAGATCAATTAATATGTGCTTACTGCCAAAATTAAACCATTTGCAATCAGTAAACTCAAATCTGATGCATGTTATTATTAGAAGAGCACGCTTCCTACAAGAAAAACTACTTACACAAGAACTCTGCCTGACTGCATTTTATTTATTATCCTAGCATCTGATAGACATTTTCTGTTCTTCAAAACTTTTGATGTGGTTAGGCTTACCTGTGAATAATAAGTCTGAGATGATCTGTATCTGTTTATTAAAGGTGACATTCCTTAATCTATTAACTGGCTCTGTTGGGAGCAATTTGAGCTGCCACCTTCACTTACACTCGGCTCCCAAGAGCGCATGGCAGGAATGTTCATGTACAGCAAAGTATCAGAATGGTTTTTTTCAACAAGAGGTTTGGAATTGTGGAAAGAAATTAATGGCTGTATCATATAAAAATAAACTGAGTATAATTTGTGTTATTCATGATGAATAACACAGCAGCACAGACACAATTAAAAATACCCTTTGTACTTTCACCTTTGGCCAATCTCTTTTCAGAAAGCTGTCTTGAATTCATCCTAGTGTCATAAAGAATCATTTTACACACCCTTGTTTTTGTCCAAAGTAACACATACATGAATCAACCACATTACCTGTTCCTATTTTTTTAAATCTATGCATATTTCCATGTATAGGTATATACATATTTATACAAGCAGAATTTGAGCATGTAGAGTAAAACAGCCTTACCTGTGCCTTGGCTACAAAATGGAGAGAAATACTTTGGAAAGCAGAAAAGCTGTAGTTCATACACAATACAGATAAAGTCCAAACAAATACAAGAAATCATATCCTGCCTAAGTAAAGCTGTATAAAATGTCCACTGTTTTATACATTTAATGCTAATATTTTCCATGTTTGACAACAATTTCAGTGACTTTCATTATCATATTAAAGCTCCTGAAAAATACTAGTTAATAGTATTTTCCCAGTTCTGTGAATGATACATTTGTAAGAAATTTAAGAGAACATCACAATGAGTCAGAAACAGAAGCAGATGATGTGGCCACTTTTCTGACTTGTCAAGGTGCTCCCACTTTTAAGTTTTCTTTTCATTTACTAGTTAAAAACATCTCCTCATATTGTGTCAAGTACCAGAACTCAGCCAATAATACCAGAGTGGATGAGTGGCTCTCATTAGAGAAGGTTAAGCAGACAAATACACTTTCATCTCCAGCCATAATTAATTGCTATACAATAATTTTCTTGTAATCCATACTACACTATGTAGCTTCTGTACAGCTTCATAAGGCAGTCACATTTCACTGCTGACAAAAGGCTAAAAGCACAGGGTAAAAAAACATAATTTTGTGGTTTTGATACCATTAAAAGTTCACAAATCCACACACAAACTTTATGTCTGCATACGTATTAACTCATCCACTGGCTTGCACACAGGTAAGACCACACATAATGACAGGGATGGTCTAACCAGCAGAGAACATGCTCATGAGCTCACTCAGATTACCAGCTATTTTATTTCTCTAGGTTCATCTTTCACTGAGGGTAAGTTTCCATGATGACAAGCTGAGAGTTAAATACATGCCTTCTCTCAGCTTACCAATGTAGTTGCAAGCAATTTATCCATAAAGACATTAGAAACATTAAAAAATTAAATAAATAAAATACTAATGATGCCGAATTTTTACATTTTATAGAAAGCATAAGGAAAAAATGCTTTTCAGTGAGTAGGAACAGTACAGATGATTCTTAAAGCAGAAATATGAAAACATACAGGCAGGAAATGGAGAAAAAGAAGGAATACAGATGATGAAAACCAGACAAATAGAAAAGCTGTCAGACAGCACCAGTGAGTCTCCACCCATGCTAACATCTCTCAGTAGACTGATACATGTATATAGAGCTCTTCTCCTTGGTCTGTCATTCCGGCACCTGCAGGATATAAACTATTTGAGCTATAGATGTCCTGATGATGGTTTAATAGCAAATAATGAATTATCTTCTATGGATATCTTACTCCCTTTAGAATTTCTACTCTTTGTTTGGTCTCAACAACATCCTGAGTCAATGAGTTCATTGTTCCATTATTTATCTTGAAGAAAACTTCTTTTTATTTTCATCTTCCTGACTCTCTGCTAGGCATCATGTGCCACCTGTATTGGCAGAACCTGAAAAATTCCCTCTTCACTTCTCCATACTACTCATGATCTTACAAATCTCCATCATACAGCTTCCCAATGGTTTCTTTACTAAGTAAAGACGCCTAATGTTTAAGACTTTTTGCCTAAAATGACCCTGTTCCCCCCATTATGACTGATTACAAACATGTTTGTTTGATTTCCTGAGCTGCAGTTACCCATCCCCCCTCAGAACTGCACTAAATAAGAAATAAAGCAGACATGAACACTCACAACAGCAGTGCAGTCTGGAAAAAAGGGTTAGTTGCTATATAATTTCTTATACTTTCTGTGTGCTCTGATTAATCTGTAAATGTCCTCTCAAGCATACAAAACTGTAGTCATTTATTAACACTGGCTAGCTACAAAAGATTAAAAAATCTCCAAGTTTAGTTTACTTAAAACATAAAATCTGACTGAATAAATGAAGAGAAATTATTAGTTCACCAAAGCATGCAAGTAAAGCAAAAACCAAGTGTCAGTAATCTAACAGGAAAACACATAACACCTGAAGCTTAATCAAACTTTTTTCAGAATTAAAGAGTTCAAAAAACTGAATTTTGAGACCCATTACATAGCATATACAATAACACAAATAATGCTACCACTCTGCAAGAAAATGTATCTGTTTTCAGTGTTCAAGTTGAAAGAAATTAACACACATAGTACCAATGAAACTAAGGGGCTCTATGTAAACATTATTTTTGTATTTTTTAGATGTTACTGGAAATACAGAGGGAAAACATGGCCCCATCAAAACCAAGTGATCCGTAAAGATTTCTTTCACAAATCCTAAACAGTTTTGCAGTGTTAATGGCATCCTTATGATTCCCTTATTTAAAACATACCTATTTTGCCAAATGCTTCTCGTAGCTCTTCAAGCTCTTCACGAGATATAGTGGTTATGTTGTTCTCCATCTTCAGACAGCAGATGTGTTGTCCTCAATTGCTAATACCTAACAATAACAAACAGGTAAGATATAAGGCAGGCTGTAATTCCAGATACATACAAGTTACTGATCTGTTCAACATGAGGTACCAGACCTGAAGGATGTGTCCAGGCCTGGCACAATTAAAACATTACAAGCAACACTTTGAAGTACATCAAATACCGAGCAATTCTTTTCACAGTAATAGTGAGTGAAAAATTCACAATAGCAGCACCTGTTTACATACATTTGATATTTTCATTTGCATAGAAAAACATTGGCCAGCAACCTACCTCCATTGCTTAAGTGGGTATTCAGCATTAAAATCTCCTCACACTTCAGCAAACAATTTTTGGAAATATTAATTTCTAAGTGAGATGCAGTATCATTGCCAAGCAGTGGTTAGTGCTGGGATCTAATCCTGCAAAGCACTAAGCACTCCAACATTTACACAACATAAATCTCAGTGGGACACTCCAAGTACCTGCCTACAATCTGTGGGTGGACACTGAGGAGCTGCTGCAGGAGGTTCCTCCTAAACTTTACCACTCTCTGACACCCTGGTGTCTCCTAACACTGTCAAAGAGCTGAATGAAGACTTTTAATAAGCAAAGATTGGAGTCTCAGTGTGAATCTTTCTCTACTGACCTTCTTAGAAAAGCAAAACAAAACTGAAGGCACCTTCACAAGGGTTGATAAACTCCCATGGAAGATCTTTGCCCAGTTCCTCTTATTAAAGCTTTATTACAACACGAAGATTCAGATTTCTTGGTAGTAAGTTCAGCTTTGTAAAGAAGTCACACACAGTTGTCTCAATACATAAGTTTATATTTGTATTTGCCATTTTTCACCATGCAGTTTCGCTGGCACACACAAGACAAGTCCAGGGCAGCACCACCCACCTGCACCAAGCTCTGAGCAGCACTTGGAGAAAGAGAAAGCACAGTGTGCTAAGCTGGGGCTGTGCCTACCCTAAACATCCAAGTTTCATCTTTGCTTTTACTTTATAAGACAAAAGTGTCAAAAATCCACCTCACATAAATATTTTCATCAAAATTGCTCTAAACTTGCCTAAGTTTTCCTTGTGGTTTATTGCTTTTGCTTTAGAACAAGAAAAAATATACTCCTGGAATGACCAAGCTCACAGTAAATACATTCAGATCTGCTATATGCAGCTGCTTCTTCCCCAAAAATCGTGCACACCAACTGAACAGGATTGTTATCCACTGGACAAGACTCTAGAAGAGGAAACCTGACTTCAACAATTGGGTTTACCAGGAATCATGCTGATGCCCTTAGGAAAGACTACCTTTGTTTCCCATTTATTGTGGAAATTTTTTCTTCCGTGATGCTATATAAACAGAGTTCTTAAACCACAGTGGTTATTTTAAATAGATCTTGTCTACTTTACTTGGGTAGTATTTTCTGTGTCTTCACTGGGACTGGTCCTGTGGGTCACACAGGATATGGCCTTGAGTGTGGGTGGCAAGTTAAGTCTTTTTCCTTCATGTCACTAGATCTTATTTAAGTACTAAAATCCTTCTTACCCATTTTGCTAAGCTTACTAACAGCAAGCACCAGTCTCCATACTCAAAAGAAAATTAAAATATATGTACAGAAAAAAATAACCCTTCACACAGATGTTTCTGGAAGTGCAAGTAACTTCACTAGGAACCTGATGTAGCAATTAAAGAAATCATAAACTGTGGAAAAATTGATGAAAAAAAAAATGAAACATTTAAATGCAAATTACTAAAGAAATTTAAAGGCCACCAAATTAAAAAAAAAAAACAAACAAACAAAAACCAGATGACACTCCTCTGAAATACAAAAATGGCATGACAAAGCATAAGTAAAACATTTAGCTATGCAAGTATAAAAGACAACAGCATTTTTGCTGGCACCATTAATGTTTCTAACAATTTACTATTATCATGACTCAGATCTTACCAATTTCTGCAAAGTTGCACGCAATTAGTTTTACTTTTGTCCTTTTATGATTAATAATTTAGATTTTCCATCATATTCTATTTCAGAAAGTAGCAATCTTTGATTTCCAAAGATGCTGATTATTTCAGTAACACAGTAGAAACATCTGTTCTTGAATGAAGCAGATAAATAAAGCTAATAACTGCTCTAAAGAGACAGCCTTAAATAGCCTATGATATCATTACAGGGTAAATTATCTGGTCAATTAAATGGCAGAAGTGCTGCAATCATGGTTCAGGCATTCAGGAGAAACAGAGTTTGAACATTCAGAGACCACACCTTACCCAGACAGACATTTCAGACAATTCCAGTCCAGAAACAGGGACTTTCTATCTAAGCTAATAAATACCTTGCAAATCCAGTCTCATCACCACCCAGGATGACTCAGGACACAGACAATTCTGACAAGATTTAGCCTCCAGAGGTACCTGTGTCTAGGAACTATGACTACCTGTTGAAAGGTATATTCATTTACAGAGAACATTTCTCTGTACTCTGAGGGCGTTCATGTGACACTTAGATTTTCTGTAGTCTCTGCCTACATTAAACCATTTCCTGCCAGTACAGGGTAGGTACAAACACTGCTTTAATGCTGATGAAGTAGCCTTGATCCTCTTCTTAGTCCTTGAAAATATGCTTATCGTGAACCGACAATATTTAGGTAGTCCTAGCCTGTTTTCTATGCCTGGAAGGCTTTTTCAATCCAAAGACAATTCACCAGAGTCTCCTGGAAATCATCCACATCCAACATAAGACAGATACAAACTACTGTTGGTACCATCGTATTTCTTTGTGTGCAGAGGAATATCTGTGGCTGAGCAACCACAACGGATGAAGTGAGTAGGTCAAAGAGCAGTTCCTGCCACATTTTTGACCTGCTATCAAAGCTGTCAGAAAAAACAGAGCAGTTAATTGGCAATCAGGCCCAATAGTTGTCTCCATCCATGCAGGCAAGTGGCAATTTCTTTTCCAGCTCTTCATTTCAAATTCTATTTGCCTCATTTCCACACGCAGCTGCTACTGCAGTGACAATGGAGTTTAGAATGCTGACTCGAGAGCTTATTTTCTTTTGTTGCTGTTCTTTTTGTCTGGTATCAGGGACACACCTCCTCCATCCCTGCCACAAATACTGCCTATTGCTGCATCATTCTTAGAGCTGTTGTCTCTAATGACAGCCAAGAGAGCACCATTTGCATATACAGGTTGTGCTTTTATGTCAACAACCAGCTGGTTATTACTATGTACTATCTGTAATTAGGAAACATGAAAATTCCCCTTCTCTTATTTGGCTTTGAATCAAACTGCTATCGATTTTAATGGGAAAAAAAATTCCCCAAAATACAGTTTAACCTGTAGTATTCCTGTGTTAGTTATGCAGGACTCTTTAAGTCGATGTGATGAGAACAGGTTAGCTTTCAAGCACTACTAGTGTCTTTTAATCTCTCAGCGGAATAAACTAGGAGCTCTGTCCAGTCTCAGTGAGAAAATAATGCATTATAATGTATAAGACACACAAAAGAAGCTTTAAAACAAGAATAAACAAGAATATTCATCACATATTCCCTTTAGACAGTAAGAAAAGAAGAAATGCCAACTAAAAATTGCTGAAAATATTTGCATGTAATAAAGATCTGAGCAATGGAACTAACACACAGAATGCTAGCTTGATATGAACACACACAGAGGTTTCTGATATTTTTCAAGAAGATAAAACTACACAAGTTTGTTTGTTCTGTTTATTTTTTTTTGTTTCCTCTCCATAACTCAGCTTAGACTGAAAGAACTTTTTACTTTTGCCAAGATTATTCTTATCCTTCAAATACAAAGATGATTAGGGGCCAACTGAATCAATCCCTTAATAACATGAAAGGACAAATTCTTTTAGGTGTTGCACTGGTGGTCTGTAATAAAACAGCAGTGGAGATTACCTTTTCTTAATTTATTACAGATTAAGTTTTTATCTTATTGTGATAAGTCTCAATCTTTAAGACAAAATGAATAAGCATTAGAGTTCAGTGACTTTATAATTTTATTGTTATTGTTTGCCCTGGTGTAGGATAGGGAAAGATAGCTTATCTTCCCCATATCACTGGTAAGGCTGCAGGAGACATCATTAGCAAAGAAATGCACTGAATGTTATCCAAAGTGAAAACCTTGATTGTGGAACACAGTTACAGAATCACAAAATGCCAGGTTGGGAGGCACCTCAGGGACCACCCAGTCCAACCTTTCTTGACAAAAGCACTCTCTAGACAAGCTGGTCCAGCAGTGTGCCCAGCCAAATCTTAGAAGTGTCCAGTGCTGGGGAATCCACCACTGCCTGGGGAGATTATTCCAATGGCTGACTGTTCTCTTAGTGAAAAATCATCTTGTGACCAACTGGAACGTCCCCAGGAGCAACTTGTAGATATTACCCCTCCTATTATCCACATGACTTCTTGTAAAAGGGAGTAACCACCCTTTAAATACTGGAACATGGTGATCAGGTCTCCCCTAAACCTTCTTTTCTCACAGCTGAACAAACCCAGTTCTCTCACTCTTTCTTCCTATGGCAGCTTCCAGTCCTCTGATCATCTTCATGGCCCTTCTCTGGATCCTCTCCAGCCTGTTCACATCTTTCTTTGTGGCAGGAATCAAAACTGGACACAGTATCTCAGGTGTGGCCAGGCCTCTAATTAGTTCAGAAAGAACTAATCTAATACACCCATAGACTGATGACAATTGGGCTTTATAAAGAAAAAATACTAAAAAATAGATCCACTCCAAATGCAGCAAAGAGGATGCTTGTCAATCTTAAAAACAGGAGAGCACCAAAAGGTCACAGTAATTGCCTATATATGTACATATACCTGTGCATATATATAAAAAAAAGTATTGTGAGCACATGGCTAATTTTTGAAAGAAGAGACAGGGTATAATTATGGTATCACTTACAGTTATTAGCTGAGTAATATGAAGAGAAAAGTTCTTCCAATATCACATAGTCAGTCTGAAACTTCACAACCTGGTACACTCAGAGAATATGTTTCTCAGCCTGGGGTTTTAAACATGATGGGATATATTTATGATGATAAAAAATATTTAATTACTAGAAGTTAGAGGATAACAATGAAGAAATATATAAACCAATATTCAACATATAAACCAATAATCCATGGAATTTTCCTCAGTCTTTTTTGAATGGCATTACATAGTGAACAAGGTACAATTTAAGAGGGAAAAATAGTATTTTTAACTTTGCCCAAAGTTAATATGCACTGACCTTTGCTAAAGGAAGGCTATCAAACCAGCCACAGTGATAAATTTTGTGCCCATGAAATATGCATCTCATGAAAGGAGGACTAGATGTACACTGAAATTAATTACTCACTCCATAGGAATTTATTCAACATAGTACAGAAACTCTGGTCAGTAACAGAATCACCATTTCCACTATGCCTTTAAGATAAACCTGGATGACTTATGAATAAGCAGCAAAACAAGCTGAGGTATCTGTTAGACTGCTCATGGGCCTGGTCTGAGTTCACTTACTGTGCTATAAGTATAGAACAATTCCATGAGGCTCAGGTCAGGATTAAGAGCAACTCTCTTGTAAGGCAGATAAAAGCTTACTTCAGAAAGATCCCTTTTCATCCCAGCAAAATGCCTCCAGCTTCCTTTGGCTGCTGAGTGTACAGAGTAGCCATGCAAATTTATCAACAGTATCGGTTTCACGCAGTTTCCTTTGCATGCATCATTCAAGAGGATCTCAAACTGCCCGTGCTTTGTGTTGCTGCATTCAGCACTCCAAATAAAAAATATCAACAGAAACCTTACCTCTGCCTATACCACTTGTAGGCAAGTAATTCTGAAAAAAGGCTGAGTTAATGGAAGAACCTGTCATGAAACATTCTGCAAACCTAACCTGTCTACAGTCCAGCTACACCAATATTTTGCCCATATGGGTTATCTCAGATCATACGTGACCCATTCTGCTTTGGTTAATTAGCTATTTTTCTAAGAGTTCTACAAGTTTCACCTGCTTCCAGCACAGAGCTGTGAGTATTGTCATCAAGAGCAAATTTGAAATAGTGGCATTCTCTGTGAAACCCAGACACTGAGGTGACACAAGTCAATACCACCAGCCCTGCAGAGCTGTGCACACACACAAGTTACTACATTCTAATTGTATTTTCTGATGTTTATAAATACTGTCATTCTTAATACTAGTTATGGTTAGATCATTTCTGCAAGTAACAGAACAGCAAAGGAGTTAAATTTGTGTATTTCTGTAATACAGTGTGTCCAGGGCTCCCTACCTGATAGCAAATAATTTCCAGGCAAATACATAAACAAAGCTGCTTCCATGCAACAAGCAGCTTTTCTTTAGGGCTTGAAAATATCAGACCAATCAGTATTAGGAAAACAGAAACAAGATTTTTCATACAGATCTCTTGATAAGACACAATACTTCTGTTTTTCAGAACACAAGATCAGATTGTCTACAAAAACAATTGCAGATTTGTACCCCTAAATCTGAATCAAAATCTTCCTACTTTTGAGATGAGATTTATGTTTTCCATGACAAAAATGTCAAGATTCAGTATCTCAACAATCTCCATATTTTATGTAATTTAAATAGATTACCTTTCCAATAAATTAGGGAGTACAGAATCAAAGTATACCATACAAAATAATAAATGTGGGCCATAAAAAACCAGCAAAATAAGGGACACAAAAATAAAGTTTCCCTACACAATATTTAACATGGTTAGATTCAAAAAACTCTGACCCAAAGTAAAGGCTGGATACAGTGAATCTGCTAAAGTGGCACTTGCTCTCACTTTTATTATGGACAGCCTTTAGCTTGGTGAAAGTTCAATAATAGTATGTACATGGTATCCAAATTATGCCAAGAGAAGTACAGACACAAGGAAAATGGAAGTGTAGTAAGAGCTTGAATACACTCTAGCCATAAATCCTAATTACCTTTCATGTTATCTCAACATCTTTCATGGTTTTCATTCCTCCAACAACACAAATATTTAATCAACAAAAAGAACACAAAAGGCATAAGGACTTAATTTTTAACATAAACATACCAATAAGACTGTTTCCACTAAAAAGTGTTTTCAGAATTCATTGTGAATAAAAGCAGCCTGTGAAACAGAATAAACAAGAATAGAGTTACTACATTCCAAAGTAGAAAAGGATGGTCCTGTTAGGTCTTTTTAAAGACGTTTGAGCCTATGACTTGGTAGGCAAACAGCTTGGAGACTCAAGTTTAAATGCTTGGATGACATCAGAAGCTCAGAAGATGTGCCACCAACCTAAAGCAGTTCAGCTCTAGAACATCCTATCAAGCCTTACAGCTGGCCTAAAGGAGATTAGTTACTTTGGCATTCAGGTACAGGACATCTTCCTTATTATCATAGCAAAGGGACCATGGTTATTAAAAAGTTTTTCAGTTCTATTCCAACTGCTTCAATTGGACTTAGCTGGATTTGTGGATTTTCAGCATCTCTAACAATCATGCAATAAATAAAGTAATTAAAAACTTTAGAAACAAATCACTTAAGTGTAATGCAACTGCAATTTCCTTCCAAGAGTTCTTGTTTGGTGCTGCTATGGAAAAACAAGTGTTGCTGCAAATGCTCTAAGTCTCAGTTCCATAGTTCAGTACACAGAAAGTCATAGACACACTAATATTTTGATTTTCCAATAAGGAAGTTCTAGCAATAAAATCTGCATGCTGTTAATGGCACACAACAGCAACACAAAGATAGGAAATAACGAGCAAAAACAGTGCCAGAAGTGGGACTAGGGAATTCCCTTGGGACACACGAGATCACACAGAAGACCTTCCATTTGTTGAGCAAATCCCACAACTGCCTCCTCAAGCCTATTGGAAAATGCACATTTGTAGAAAGCACTAGGATTGCAATGCATGTGACATCTGTGGGTGTGGTTCTGACCTTCACAATGTAAACCATTTTAGTGGTGCTTCAGCCTCCACCTTTTTGTCCAGAGTCTAGAGTATTTTTTACCTTTTACCAACAAAGTTAAAACCAGTGCTTACAAAGGAAATTCACAAGTCCTGGTATAAAACTTGCTGCCCATTTCTGCTGTGTGGCTTACACTTAAGAGATCCATTTTCATCCCTGTGATTCTGATATATGACATAGTTACTATCGGGTCCGCTTCTATTTGCAATTAAAGTTATGTATATTTCCAATGAAAAACTTCATTCCTGTCTGTCATTAATGTGTTTTTCTCAGACAGTTCAAGAGCACCACTTAAACTGCCTGCTATAACTCACAATAATAATGTTAACAGAAGTGAAGCAACCCCACCATCTCATCTTTTCATCCAAGAATCTGAAGCTGGAGTTTTGAACATAAATTAAACATCTAAAGGCACTGTTCTGAAAGTAAAACCCCTGCTTTTCCATTTCACACATGGCAATGTATTTAAGCAATCCATGATTGCAGAACTACGTTCAAATTAATTAGCAATGAAGTAACAGTGAGAATTAAGGTGAATTGGCAGAAGAAACTTCTTTACATGTGTAAACATGAAAATGTTTACACTGGTCCAGGAAGCATTTGATGGAGCCTTGAACAGAAAAAGTTCAATCAATATAATGTATTTTTTCATTTATCTGACATATTCTTATCTCTTCTCATTAGAAATATCATTTGCCTTCTGGATGGATCATTTGATACTCTCCAAAAATCATTTTATACTGAAAACATGTCCCATGCTGACTCTTCGTTTGACTTCCCTGTACACAAATGTGCTGGACCCTCCTTCCTGGAGAACTTGTACAAGCTCTCATCAAGCACCTTTCCTGCTATTCTTATTCCAAAGGCTTCCTTTGCAAACCAACTTTGCCCCCCTATCAGCATCTTTACTTGTGGGTCACTTCTGAACGCATCCACACAGTGACCAGGAGAGTGCCCTGTCTCTGGAGGGCCACAGCTGGCAAGGATCATGCTTTCCAATTAACACTGGAAACTGGCACCCCAGATGCTGAGACCAAAAGCAAAGAAAAAAATACAGGCTGAACCAACACGACAGCAGCCAAACACAGGAATCATGGCAAAACAAATTCCTACCAAGGTCAAAACATCATAGCAGTTTTAGCATGCAAATACACGTTAGATGGAAAGAGTAGCATTAACATAGAGAAAACTTCATGAGAAACAGTTTGCTCATAGAACCCATTTGATTATCAGTAGCTGCTCTGAAGAACAGAATTGTTTTTTCAAGGCCTAACTTGATGTCTCTGTGACATTTCATTAGAGCAAACTACACTAAAATATAAATGGAAAGGCTACACTACTAAAAGAAAGTTCATTCAGGAACTCCATCCTCAAGTCACTCTTTTGTGGCTAGGCTGACATTACATATCAAGTTTACAACAGCAAAAGAGAGAGTTAAAAGACACACCAGCAAATGATACCTAATCTCTTTCTTCCTCTATCTAGGTTTAGGAACATGCAGCTTTTGTTAGCATGCAACTACAATGACAAACATAAGCTGCATTATTTTTAAAGCAAACTTCAGTAGGAAAATATCCTGAAATTCTTCTTGAAATACCTGTATCAATAAAATACTCAGAGCTTATGACTTTTTGACAGGACCCTCATTTGACACTGGGACTTTCTGGATATCCCAGTAATCTTATATAAGATTCATATGTTGGGGTTTATGCTTTAATTATTCTTGTACTTCCTTAATAAACTATAGCACTGCTAGTTAATTACTAAACAGAAAAGCTAACCAGAAGCAATAATCTGGATTACAAACATAAGTTTTCAAAAAAAATTACAAATCAGACCCTAAGCAACGTAGAAACCCATGAAATACGGAATAACACCTATCTTCTGTTTTCAAATACTTCCCATTATTATCAGATTAACTTTTAAAGCCCTACTTTCCAGTAACTGGAAAGACTTGACCTTTGTTTTAGAATTAAACAGATCCTTGTGTATTTTCTCAACCCCACCAATTATGGCAAATTACAATTTCACAGGTTATGAGCTTCACAGTTTTTGAGAGTTAGCCGGATTTTGCATTCAGTCTACTCCAATCAAAGAGTACTCACCTCCGACAGATTAATCTGTTACAATGTCACTGATCTTTTGCAAGGCTGTCAGTATTTGTCCCAAGCCTCTGTTTCTTCCAGGTTCGGTGCCACTTGAGAGGTAGGACATACTGTACTCTCTATTCTTTGCTGAGGAATAGGCTTTAGCCTTCTATGGCATTCATAACTTCAGAAAAGGATCTTTTCTTAAGCCAACGAGAACATTATGAACCATTTTTCTCTTCTCTGAGCATGAAGATACCATTTAGTTACGACGTAACTGAAAGAGCAGAACTAGGAATAAAGCTCTGGGTGATCAAACAGTTCACCCAGAAGAGGAGGGAGGTGTTAAAGCAGCACAACTGCAACGCTCCTGGAAACAGCCTTTATCCTGCCCTGTGCCTGTTCTTTGGAAGCTGAAGTACAAAACCTCAGCTTGCTACAAATAGTAAAACTCCAGCAGAGAGACACAGGCTAACTCTTACTAATGAACTTAGTTTTAAGGTCACCCCAGAAGTTAATCATGTGAATATCATTAAGAGTAACAATAGAAATGCATTCATTCTGCCCTCAGCAGCTGAATTTACAGCCACATATTCTTCATACTCTGGCTAATTGCAATTATAAAATAGTACTGAATAGATGTGTGTTGCCAGAGTATTTTCCAGTTTTCATTAATTATCAGATGGCAGTATGGCCTTCTGACACCCACTAATGCCTCCTTCAGCTCCACATGGTTCAAAAGATTATTAGATTAGACTGATCAGCTACTATACTGCAAGCAAGCCAGGATTTTCTGTCATGGAAAATTCATAGGTTATTTTTGGGTTTCTTTTTTCATTGGTCCAGCTAGAGGAAAAAGGAGGGTCCTCCACAATACATGGCAAAAGCAACTGGCAGCATTTCAAAGCCAGTCTCTGCAGAGCCCACAGATGCCCAAGTGCTGCCTGTTTGCCAGCTCATAGCCTTAAGGAGCTATGTTTGCCCAAGTGCTGAGGATAAACGGAGCACGTTAGTAAGTCTGAGTAACTAAAGCTAAATAGAGTATTGTTCGTACCTTCTAAACTAGAAGACTATCTGGGGCATGCAAGAAGCTCATTTGCTGGTGCTGTAGTTCTTAATAATTAGGCCAGAATAAAACATCTACAGTTGTTGTTGCCAACTGTCATTTTTAATCATATTTTGTAGACAAAAAAGAACAAAATTTCTGAGCAAATTTTTTTTGTAATTGAATTATTCAAAATCTTAGCCTTAGGATTCTTATGATTAGGAGATAACTTTATATTCTTTAATAAAAACTATTTCTGATGCTTTGGTGAGAACTTTACCATCTTTTTTGCAAACATCAGAAATGAAAATTTAAAAAATTAAACCTATCAAAATCTTGGGTTTAAACAATTTTTTTTTGAAAGTTTGAGCTCGCAACACAAGCGGACATCCCTAAAGCATTTAAACCATACATTGCAATTATGCAACAAAGTCATGAGTTTAAAGAAAAGCCTAAACATAAGACAGATCCAGACATTTCTACCAAAACAATGAAAAGCTAACATTTTATTCATCTGCTGGAAAACAATGCATAAAAGTGTTTGCAATTTTTGTCAATTAGCATTTTTGTTTCCTTTTTGTAAGTATCATGAAAATATTCATCTTACAAAATAATGCTAGGTTAATAAAAACCTTTACAAACCAAAAAATAATAGTTTAAAAAATTACTTGTTGCCTTAAAATTAATGACCTAAAGTCCCATAAGGTGAGGAAGATACAATTATACAGTTACTTTGCATGTACTAACTATAAGGAACAATACTTACAGCACAGAAAATACTGTAAGGTGGATCACCTTTGCAATGAGCCTCTTTGCTGAAACACTGAGTATTCTTAAATGTAATGTATTTACATTTGTTTTGGGCTAGCCTTTTTAAGATGTCCCACAATAAAGTGACAACTGTTTGCTCTCTCAGCCTGCAGTACATACTACAGCACTCCAAAGTTGCCAGATTACCATCCAAGGCCTTTCCGAACTGCGACACTTTCAAGGGAAAATGTTCGTATTTCTTACACCACTCCTAAGTCATAACGCTTGTTCACACTTTGACAGCAGATTTCCACATGTGTGGCAAATGAAATTTGTAGCTAAAAAGTGACTCTTTGATGATAAAATGATCAACTGCGATCAACAGATAAATCAACTTGATGGTAAATCAGCTCTTTCACAAGGACATCTTTGGAGGAGATAATATACAACAGGCATTTTGTTTCACGTAATATTTAACTACTGTGTTTTGGATTTTAAGTTAACTACAAGTCTGCACCAAAGGAATTCTCCTCCTCCTGCTGTCACAAAAACTCAGTACCTCTGTCCCATTGTTTACTGTCTCTTTACATGGTGACAACTAATAAAAAATAACTCATATTTCTAAGTCTCCAGAATTAATGCTCTTGAACACGAAACAATACCCTATACTTAAATTCCTCTTTTTAAGTTTCTAAACATGACACAGGAATATTTATTGTGCTGTTATTGTCAATCAGCAAGTCAGTACCATGCTTACCTTCCCAAGCTTTCCCACTACTGCTGGTCTGTCTCCTGCTGGGTGAGGAGTCCAGCAGGAAGCAGCACAACTGAAGTGACATCTTAATGAAGCACTTCTTAGGTAGCACACAGACTCTGGTCAATCACTCATCCAACATATGCTGATTTCATTGGGGAGGGCTGTTATGGATTAATCCTATTGAGTTTAAATGCCTAGATCTTAATTTACTTAGTAAAAAGAAGAATGGCAGCTTAAAGAATAAACTATATGGCAGAAGAGTCTGTTCTAAAGACTTACCACACAAAAAAAATTCAGGAGGGAAAGCATGCAGAGATTTTGGAATACAACCGAAATACGTGCTTCTATTATTACAGATAATTTCATAATTTCTACTTTCCCCAAAGCAGTCCGTCTATCAGACAGAAGTTCATTAAAAAGCCCAGCGTGGCTGACCCAGTAGCTGTCTTTCACACAGCACAAGGGCTGCCATTTCAGGGTGCAAGCCACTTTGTGAAAACAAACACAACAAGAGTGCCAGAAGTAGGGATTTGCTCTGGCATGACAAAAACCAAGTCTTGTGTTGCTGCCAAGCTTCCCTTGGGAGCAGCTTTGGTAGGAGGTGACCAAAGCACCTTGCCCATGGTGAAGAGACCAGCTGGGAGGTTTGAGTTTCAAGCAGAATGGTCAAAGATTCTGGAAATTATAAGGAGTGCACACATTAGTTTTAATTTTTTTTTTTAATTTCTGGTAAAAGCAGAATAATTAAATCCCTTTTGAAAGATGAAAGACATATAAATGTCAATGATTAAGATGAACAAGTTATTAGCTCTTAGAAGAATTTGTCCTAGTATTGAACTAGTAAAGTAGTTACTTCTATATGCAACTCTAAGCAAGTGACAACTAATTCTTTTTTAAAAAGAAGGAGTTATTGATATGATTTAAATGATAACTTTCTTTTTTAAAAAAAGGAATTACTGATAAAATCTAAATTTATGTGCTCTAATATTTTTTAATTTGGGATGTGAAACATATTCTGCCACATACAATTAAATACTCTGCCACAATTAAGTGGCTGATTAGGGTGATAAGTAAAATGAAATATATCTTTATATTCAGTTATTCCTCATTAAATACGTCATATTAGCTGGAAAGGGAGGAGGAAATCCTCATTAGCTTCAATTAAATATATGTTGATTCTATAAATCAAGCCTGGAAGGACTAGAAACATTGCAGAAGTAAAATAATCAGCTCAGTGGAAAATTATAACTTCATGCTACTTTACATTGCCTTACCTTTAGGATATAAAAGAAAGAATTTTGCTTCCCTTTGTCATAAGGTGATAAATTAGTGCAAAGAGAAGCACTAGGACACGTGCAAACACAATGGGAGAAGGGGAGATGAGGAGTTAGAAGAAGAACTTGATAAATTAGCAAGAAAAACATTCCAAACTATAAAAATTCTGGAAAAGAAAGCCCATCAGAGAACACCTGGTTTGAAAGAAACAGATAGGTCCTGAATCTTCGACAGAAACAAATTCTTTAAATCACATTTAAATAAATATAATCTTGCTGATAACACACGACTTAATGTTTCAGCTTTTCTACATGTCAAGGTTATAAATCAGTCTATTCTAGCACTGATTATTAACGAGATGAAAGGATGAATACACTAATTGAATGAAAGTGGGAAATATTGGATCCAACTTTTTTTTTCCCCCTAGTGACTATTATTATTAAGCAAACATCTGCCAAGAGAGCCCTGAAAATGGGTTGATAATCTTTTTCCCACCAAAAGCATGCATGCAGGAGCACATCATCTGCTTTATGCATAATTTATTTCTGAGGCTTAGCAATACCAGAGTCTCTGATGAACTGATGTGATGCAGTACCTTTATTCTCCTTGGACACCTGTATCTAACAGCAGTAATCAAGTGCACACCTCCACATAAAAACCTAGGAGTTCATCAAGTTACATTTAGAAATAGCAAAATAAATAATTATGTAAATAATAAGGCCATGGCTAACACTTAGCATTCCCTGCATGTGACCAGATGAATCAAAGCTGAAATCATGTAATTAGTAATTTTATCACAAATACAATACACCGGAGAAAAGAGAAACCACCCTCACTGTTTCATTTTCAAGCCCCTTTGGAAAGACTTAGCAACAGCAATGATTAAAAAACCATAATAAAGATACCAGTAGTGCAGAACTGGCTCTGTCAGTAACCTGGAATTCCCCAGCCATATGGATCTGACCAATGTCAGTTGTTATTTCCATTGTTAATATTGCTTTACAAATCACAACACCATCACCAGTTGACTGTTTGCTCCTTGAATGTCAAGGCTGAAAATGAGCTAATAAGACAACACCTGTCACAGAAGGTCTTCAAACCTAGGTTGTAGGTTGAACAGCAATTGCAGATGCTCAGGTCAGTGTGTTTTCCCAGAACTACAGTTACAATTTATTGCTTCTTTATTCTCTGCCACAGTACAGTGGAGCCTTTCCTAGTGATAATTGTTTGTTGGGATCAGATTCTGTTACTTGCTGGTAGTCCTGTCCTACATTTAATCTGCTTATGTAAACCTGGTGATTTTTGGAGCTTTTATGGCAACAGTGAAGTATTTCAGACATCATGGTGAATGCTATGAAAGTATTTTATTTAATTAGTTACTGCAATAAGAAGGGTGGAACTAAACATTACACTCAGACTTTACACAAAGTCTTACTTTTCAGTTTAGGTATTTCCATACAGCAGGCTGTTAAGGTGATATGTATTCTATTGATAAAATCCTCACAGAGTAGTGGAAGCTCTAAGTACTGGGAAAATACTCACCAAGGAACAAAGGAGTGATAAATACTGTTCCACTGCATACAGATTTCATTTATCTGCCTTCCAAAAAAAGATGGAAAAACGACAAAGAACATGAATCCCCCTTCTCCCTCCTCCATTGCACTGATTTCAATAGTAAGCCATACAATGGGGAAAGTGGACATTTAGCAGAACTTTTAGCAGTATTCCCATGCATAAACTCTATTCTAACTTTTATCAGTAGAGAACACAGAAACAGATGGAAAATTATAGCTCCTAATAACAAATCTCTCAGAAAACAACAACTTCTCACTATGAAAACTGGAGCAATGGTAGCTAGTACAGTTTTTGAGATTTTCATTGAAGAAATATTTGAATACAAGGATCTCCATAATTTCAACAGTCAGAATTTTCAAATGTAATTTAAATGACATTTTAAATGCACACTGCACAATTTTCTCCTAGCATGACTACTACAGATTTTTAGACTTCACTAAGGGATTTTTGAGCATCACTGTGGCTTCAAGTTTTTTAAAAAGAGTAAATTCCAGGTTCTGTAAGTTTTTCTTTAGGAAAGTACACTCCAGGAATTTTAATTCTCATTCAAAAACTATCAACTCAAAAAGTCTTGATGATATACACTGATACTAGTAGTAAATACATTTCTCTGAGCTTCCTCCACAGCCACTAGCCCCAAAAATAACTGTTATAGAAATACTGGGAAGAAAAAAACAAGTAAGAAAAAACAATATAGGCAACTATTTTTAAAAGCAGTAGTTGCAGATAAATAAAAAATAGTAATTGCTGCTACACAAATAACAAAACTAGGTTCCAAAGGAATGTATAATCTAACTTGCCATTTCTCCAAATTACTCAAATACTGTATTTTACATTATCAGTAGTATATTAGCAGGCTTATTCATAGAAAAAAACATGAGTAAGTGCTTGTAGGACTAGGACCTGTCAAGATTACATATAGAAGTCAAAGAGATTTTAGTGTTATATGTTTTCTTTCCCCACTTTTCCCCCTCTTATACCTGTTAAGTTTTTGCTTAGCTGGATATACATAATCTGCTTTTAGGTTTCTGGTGTCCCTATTGTCCTCACCATCATCTACTGTTTCCATTTTTTACCATTCTTTTTTTGTTTAATCATCAGACCAATATTCAGAGTGACACATAATTTTAATCTGTGCCACTTCATTCCAGCCCAGTTGACTAAGCAACAGAGGCAGAGATAAAAACCATGAGTGCTGAAATCCACATTCTTACAGTGCACAGGAACAGTGCCCTGCGTCCAAAGGTCAGGCACCTGCTATGAGAAGCACTTGCATGACTGGATAGGGAAATGTGATTTGGAGTGCTCACAGCCTCTTGGGTGTTATTGGAGCAGCACTGGAGATGAGAAGCCATAAACACACCTTGATATCGAGTGAAACAACTCAGTCCAGCTCACAGGACCCCCATGCACCATCTCAGCTGCATTTCCCCTCACCACCATTACCAGCCTGTATGGTCACAGCTCACAGTTCCTGAAGGCATCCAGGAACACACACTGCACTTCCATGTACTCCTCCTGTCTGCCTGCAGGACAGCTGAGATTGAACTGCAGTCACACCAACCACCTGGGGGAACAGCTCACAGACATCCAAAGGGTGCATGAGCCCCAAGAACAGTAATTACACCTCACAACTAAACAACAGAAGGAATAAACGTACAATCAACATGCTCTTGTGCTCTCAGTCCTGCTGGTCCAATGCAAAGTCACTCAGGGTCCTTAAAAAAGTACAATGACCTGCAGAGGCATGTGGTAAAGAAGTAATGAAAGCCAAGGAAGAGACAGGCCTGTGGAAAGAAGCATGCAACTACATAGTGAGAGGACTCCTCAAGTAGGAAAGAGAGCAGAAAAAAAATGAAAGAATAAATAAAAAAAAAAAAAAAGTAACATCAGCTTTGGTAGAAATCTTGGTAGTGCCACACACACTGAATTTGACACTTAATTGTACCTATCCACATTAATTTCTTCCCCTGACACCAATGGGAAACAGCTGCCCTGCACTGAAGAAGAAAACAGAGAATGATCTCCAGGCACACCATCTTCATTAGTAATTAGTCACTCTTCAAATGCACCATAACATGCCTGCTTCTCCTCCTGGGGGCCAAGAGACATAAAAGTGCAACATAATGAGGTGCGAAAGAAACCAGGAGATGAACTAAGAGTTTATTGAGGTGCTTATCCCATGCTTAAGAAAAGCAAGAAATGAAACCAGGTGTTTCAGGTGCTGTTTTCCCCTGCGGGTTTATAGAACACTAGGTTGTGTGAGTGAGACTTCTTACATCTTCACAGCCCAATGAAGTTGTTCTGGTCAGTCTCATGTGGAGTCTTCTAAGATCATGGTAGCTGGGGAAGTTTGATGGTATGGAGAGAAGTCGGTAGATGGGGCTTTCCAACTAAGAAGTAAAATTTCCAGTGAAGAATGGGGAACAGGAGATCTCTCTACTGAATTGCTAGAAGTATTTATTACAAAAAATAAAAAAGCCTGAATTACATGCCCAGTAAATGCTCTAAGAAACGGCACCACAAATTTGTGTAGCATTCTACCTATGACAAATGAAAGCATTTCTACAATACCAGTATTAATATGATCTCACTGTTGACTCAAGAAGCTTTCATGCAAAAGCACTTCTTTTTATCAAGCACTTAACATGCCACACCTATGCTTTATCAGCAAAATCAGTCATCCTATGATTCAGTAAATTTAGCTTATTTCTTGGGATAATAGACTCTTCTTGAAGTTCCTAATATACCAACAGTAACCTACTTTCTCTCTTAAGTTCATCAGAGATGACACAGAAGTTTTAACTCTATACCAAATTAGCAAGCAGTGCAGTTTACACCTTCCTTAGTATGATTGTCCTTTCAGTCTTGGAGATTTACACTTAGAATATTGTTTTCACAACAGTAGATATTTTAAATTGAAATGGTCTTGAAAATTTTGTGTTCAAAATAACCCTGATAACAAAACTCAGATACACTTGGCTTTCCTGAACCATTAAAATTCTACTTAACAAACCATATATAGCTACATAGCTCCTGCTTTCTCTCTAGGAGTGACTCTAGAGAGACTAACATTTTATAAAATCAGCTGATAGAAAACATTGCAATACATGCTGAAGAACAAACTAAGATAAAACCCGGTTATATTTTGTAAAGTTTCTTGAAGTATTTTAGCATTTACCAGCCTTTAAAAGGCCAGCAGAATTTTATTGAAATAACAAACGTGTATTCTACAGGACAAAAATAACCATCTCTGAATGAAATATTAGCAATAGGTTCCCCAAAGCACTCACCTGAAATGGTTCAAGTAATTGAAACATACGTGGGCTGTTTGACATGCAAGAGACACAGCCCCAGCACAGTGGAAACAGGCAACAGAATTATCCTCCGAGAGGATTTTATTTCAACCCAGACGCAACACTACGCAAAGTCCATAAACAAATGCAAAAAGAGCCGGGGGTCCTAATGACAGAAACAAAGCTCAGAGTTCTCTGCGGTTCACAGCTGCCCATAACCCCTTGTTTTATCCTTTTTTTCCCCTGAAAATTCCCGGACTCGCTGCCCAGGTGGGGCCAGAGGCTCCCGCTCAGCACCGGCATCACCTGGGGCCGCGCAGCGCCCGGCCCGCGTCCCTTCGGGGTTCTCATCAACACCTCCCGTACTTCACACACGGAAACGTTCCGCAAAAGAAACATCATACAAAGCAACATACACTCAGAAAGTAATAATAATAACAAAGAAGACCAGTAGTCAACACGCGCTGCTCACCGCTACCTGCGTGGGGAGCGCCGAGCCCGCTCACCTGCCGAACGCGCCCTCCCGCCGGCTCCGCGAGCCGCTCGCCCCGCTCCCGCCGGACCCGGACCCGGCCGCACCCAAGAGGCGGCCCCCGCTCGCTGCCCACCTGCCCCGCGACCGCGTCCCGCAGTGCCAGCGCCCCGCCGATCCCGCAGTGCCAGCGCCGCTCCGGTCCCGCCGCCACCTGCTGCCGCGGGGCCGGCCCGGGCGGGCGGGGCGATGGCGGGGGCGGGGGCGGGCCGGGCCGGGCCGCGGGCGCTCGGGGCAGGTGTGGGCGTGGCGGGGCTGTCCCACACCTGACACCCAGGTGCGCCCCGCCCACGCGGGGAGCGCTGCCACGGCCGGCAGGGAGGGAGCTGCACTCAGCACTCCTTTAGCTCCCAAGTTTCCTCCTCGCCGCCCCTCACAGCGCGGGCGCTCTCCTCCTCGCTTAAGCCACTCTCGACACTGCGGCCCTTCCCTTCTCCCATCCCCTGGAGCCCCTGCCCGTGCTCCTCCAGCCGCCCGCCGGGCGGTCCCTCGGTGCTGCTGCCGGACCGGCCGGGGCTCGGCGGGATGCGCTCGGCCCCCGCTGGCTGTTACCTGTCCGTGCAGCGCTCCGCGGAGCAGAGCCCCGCCGGGGCGGCGAGGTGCCCGCGGGAGCCATCAGGGACCGACCCGGAGCCGCCGCGGCCGCTCCGTGTGCGGCGATGAAGCGGTTAAAGCCGAGAAGCGCGGGGGGCGGAGATTTGGGCGCTGCCGGCCGCCGTCCCGCCGTGCCCGCCCCGCGCCGCGCCGCTCGATTCAAAGCGGAGCCATGGCGGAACAGGGCCTGGGCATGGCCTCCATGATCCCCGCGCTGCGGGAGCTCGCCGGGTAGGACGGGCCCGGCGGCCGCCGTGTAGGGCCCGTGTATGGGGGGCTGTGCTGCGCTGGGGGGAGCGCGCCCGGCAGCGGTGTGTGGCGGGGAAGGGGAGGAGTGCGAGGTGTCCTGCGGCCGGGCCCGCGCCTCCCCCTCAGCTGTTCTCTTCTCCCGCCACTGCCGGGCTCTGGCCCTGCCGGGTGGCGCTGGCAGAGCTGAGTGAGCGGCCTGGTGGCCTCTGAGCACCCAGGGCTGCCGCTGTGTGTGCTGTGTGCGCTCACTGGGAGCCGCACGGGCTGGGACGTGCCGGGCTCTGCAGTGTTCTTGGCAGCACGAGCACTGCAGCTTTGTTTTGCAGCAGGCGGCGAGCTGATGGGGAGGTAGACTTGTGTATTGAAGATGTGACCTGACAAACCCTGACTGCTGAAGGACAGGCCGGTCACTAATACAAGGAAACTAAAAAAAAACCCAAACCCAACCACCCCAAACCTCTACACAACACCAAGAAATCAATTTGTATTTTTGAAGACTTCTAGAAGAAAAGAAAATCAGCGTTTAACATAAAGTTATTGAGATAGACTTAAAATAATTATTTTTAACTTTAAAATTGATAACATTAAAATATCATACTTTTCATTGTAGTGCTAGTCCAGAGGAATATAACACAGTTGTGCAGAAACCAAGACAAATACTCTGCCAGTTCATTGACAGAATTCTTACAGATGTAGACGTTGGTAAGCACTGCTTTCCTATAATTTGAAATTGTCTGCTTTATACTTTTAAGTAATTCCTGCCAAAAGTAAAACTCTCGTTTTAAGAAAGATTTAGATGAATACAATACCATTTATGAGTTATTTTTTAATAAAGTCTGTGCTGAAGTATCTTCTGTTAGGATGTGAAGTTCTCTATGTAAGAGAACCACACAGACACACCTTCCCCAGGGTAGGAGGGAGTGAATACAAATGCTCACATTGAAAAGCAGGAATGTCATGTAATGTCTGTGTTCATGAGTAACATACCTTGCAATTTCTAATATTTACATGTGTCCTTCAGAATTGAAATGTTTTCTGAATGTCAGATAGTTTCCTTCTTGTGCTAACACTGGATAGGATCCCTGTGGGATCTGGATAAATCTGGTATGATTGAGATACCCATTTCAATGGAGCAGCATTAGATGTGTTTAGTGTTTTGTTAAACTTTCTGCTTCAGTAAGCTGAATTTACCATTTAAAACTTTCTGTGTGCTGGTGGTCTGAAACAATTCTTAGCGTTGTTTCTCTAGCAGGACTGTAAACCTAGAGAAATGTTCAGTATTTGCTCTTCCTCACTCAACACACTGTTGGATAGAATTTTAACTGAATATTAATGCATGTGGGGTTAATAATATTTAATGAGTAATTTATACTTTTCTTCATACAGTTTGGAATCAGATAGAGGGTTTACAGTATGCATTAAATTATCTTCATGGATTAAAAAATGTACTCCCAACAAGTAATTTGGAAGGTTTAATACCATATCATAGTATTTTATATATATTAAAAATATCTCTGATTAGGTCTGAACAAAATTTGTGAAGCTGCTGCAATGTTGATTTAAATATTGTCTTTTTTCATTAAAGTTGCCTTGGAACTGATTAAGAAATCAGATTCACAGCCAAGTTCTGTGATGTTGCTTGATTTTATTCAACATATCATGAAATCTTCCCCACTAATGTTTGTAAATGTGGATGGAAATCAGGAGGAAACTGAATGCAGTTGCATTGGTGAGTTTGTTGAAAATGTTTATGTTGAAGCTTGGTATTTTCAGGATTTAAATTTGCAGACAGTGATATCATCCAAAAGAACAGAAATGGGGAAAAGGCAGATATAAGTTCATGATTATGCATTTATAAGAGATATGATGACAGACTTTGAATATTGTGAATGGATTAGCACTTGTGATAATGAAAATTTATCAGGACAGATTTTGACATTTTCCATTACCATTGCTTGGGTATATTATTATATAGTGTTGATGAGATATGCTGTACATATACTTGTTGCCTGAGGGTGTTTTTTTGGCAGAGGAGAATGTCTGGAAATACCATTGTAAAATGTGTGTCTTCCATTCCCAACCCCCATGTTCCGCCCCCTCTCTTCCTCTTTTTCAATGGGATCTGCTGAATAAAGTCCCAATGAAGACTGTTTACTGAGCCTACATACATGTATCTCAAGGATTTTAGTTTTAGTCATAAGCAATCTGTTCTCAGGGTGGTGCTTAATTGGAGATTTTAGTTTTTATCTTGATAATAAAGATTCTCTTTTGTTGTCCTAGAATTTAGTAACTGGATCATAACAAGGCTTCTTCGTATTGCTGCAGCTCCAAACTGCAACACATTGCACAAGAACATTTCTGATGTCATCTGCTCTTTACTTTTTCTGTTTAAAATGAAGAGTTGCTCCATTTTTGAAGCACTAACTAAAGACTTGCTACAGCTTTTTCAAGACTTAATCATCTTGCATGCAAGAGATGCACAGAAGCATCTCTGGGGAGATGGACTGGTCTGGCCAGTGACTGTGAAGAGATTTTCAAGCAATATAAGTGACAAAGTGGGATATTTAAGATTGGCACCATTACAACTGATGGGTATGCCAAATATAGAGTGCTTGGAATTTGTATTAATGTCTATTCTGACAGATACTGCTGCAGATATGTTTTTTGTAAGACAAGATACTATTCTCTGGGGGATAGGCTGCTCCCTGTTAGAGTATGGCAGTCCAAAAGTTAAAACTTTGGCAATGAAGTTTGTGGTGAAGTTAATTCATTTAGGAGGACCTCCAGAGCAGCTGGCCAGTGTTTTCTTCACAGTCTTTTTTGAAATTCTACAATCAACACTTGAAATGGATACTGAGGAATCAGAACTCTTTGGAGAGCCACTGTTACTGTTGGTGAGGACATTGCTGCCTTTTGAAGCAGATTCTTACAAAAATATTGAACCTGTCTACTTGAATATGCTGCTAGAGAAGCTCTGCTCATTGTTTGAAGGGGATGTGTTTAGGTGTCTTCAGTGTGAAAAGCTGAAAGCTGCTTTTTGCCATGTACTGCAGTATTTTCTGGAGTTTGTTCCAGCTGGCTATGAATCTGCCTTACAAATAAGAAAAGCCCGTATCAGTACTGTATGTGGGATTTTTGTGAATGTGCTTGGAACTCAGGAAGAACAAGAGGTAGGTCTATTTTTAAAACTGATTTTATTGTGTAAATAGATCAGCTACAAAAACCTATACCTATGCAAAGAAGAAAATCTAGGAAATGCTATTTTTGGTTGCATATTGAAGTTAATACTCCTTTTTTCTCAACTGTTTCACATGTTTGTACAGGTCAGAGTTCTTAAATCTGTTGGGTGTAGCTGGACTCTTATGTTTTTCAGATGTATCAAACTGTCCATAAGCTATACAGGCCCAACTGTCTGTCCATAATCATAATATAAGATGGGAGTAAGGCCCAGAGTGCACTCGTATGAGGGCAGCTTTGCAAGTAGTGTGCAGTAGTTTGAGATGCTCTTGCTTTCCAGCCACATGCTTTTAGTCATGTTTGTTAGGGACAGGTAGACAGAAAAGTTTAAATTAAAATAGAATCAGTGGTTTAGGTTGGCAGGGATCTTTAAAGGCCATCTAGTCCAACTCCCTGCAATGAGCAAGGACAGCTTCAACTAGATCAGGGTTCAGTGCCCCACCCAACCCAACCCTGTGTGTTACCAGGGATGGGACATCCACCACCTCTCTGGGCAACATGTGCCAGTGTGTCACCACCCCCATAACAAAAAAATTCTTCCTGATGTTCAACCTAAATAAATTCTGTTTTAGTTAAAAACCATAAAAAGCTGTTGATAATGAGGTGTTGATATGCTGAGTGTTCCCTCTATTCCATACATTCATCTGTGTGTCCTACCTATTTGTTAAACTTTATGTGCCTGTTTGGTGACTTTGGTAGCAAGGTATTATGGCAGGGAAAGAGCTGTACAAGCTGCATCCTCTCTGGTAGCAACACAGGAAACATCATTGCTCATAAGAGCTTTCATCTTGTAATTAAGGTTTTTGAATGGAAATGTTTTTAAGAACTTTTTTACCATGATATTTTGTAATTTAATATTTTAAGTCAGAAGCAATAATACCACATCTTTAAGTAAGGCAGAGCATACATCATGGCACCTCTGTTGTTTGTCCATCCCAGTATCTGGTGAGTCCACTTTATACAGCGTTAAAAACACAAACAGAAGAAATCTTGCAGGAGCTTCATCAGAACCAGCTGGAGAGCTCAGATACTGATGGGTGGAGCAGCAGCAGTGATGAAGTTCCAGAGAAAAGACGACGACTGAGCCTACCCACAAAGAATCCAAAGAAATCACCTACACCTTTAATGTATGACAACTACTCAGTAACTACTTTTATAATAATTTGGCTGTTGAATAATTAATGACAACTTCTTCAGGCAGTTTCTTCTTAACAGCCAGATTGAAAGATCTTCTGGAGAAAAAATCTAAAGTATATTTTGAGGGATCAAAATCTTCTGGTGATTTTTAAGCCAAACTTTATTAAAGAGACTGGTTTTAATGCAATGAAATTATTTTCATTTTTTCACTCTGGAAACAAAAGCTGAGAGCATCCATAGTGTGACAGAATTGTGTGTGGCTGTGCTGTTACACTGGATGTATTTAAAGCAGGTCTAGTTAAGTCAAGTTATGCTCAGATGTACAAAACCAGTTCTCTCAGCCTCTGCTTGTGCTGTGCTCCGTGATTATCTTGGGCTTGTGCCAGCAGTTGATCTCTTTATTGTCTTTGGGCACTCAAAATTGGCTCAGGCATACTGCACTCCAGGTGTGGGCTCATGATCAGCCTTCACTCTTGAGTACAGCCCAAGGTGTAGTTGACCTTCTTTGAAACAAAGGTCACGCTGCTCTAATATTCCACTTTTCCAAAAGCCTGCCAGGTCATTTTCTCCAAAGCTGCTCATTAGTCAGCTCTCAGTCTGTTTTGTTGCATCAGGGGTTTTTTGCCAGTTGCAGGACTTGTCAGATAGACCTTCATGAAGTTCTTGGCAGCCTAGTTTTCTAGACAATTGAAGTCTTGTGGAAAAGCAGCTCACTTTTCTCCACAGAGCTGCCTGTCTCATTGTAGAAAGGAATTGAGTGCATGATTTGGTAAATACATGCTGGCTGTTTCCAATCACCTTCTTGTCCCTCATGCAAGTAGAAATGAGTTCAGGGAAGACTTTTTCCATAATCTCCCTAGGCACTGAGGTCAGGCTGACAGGCCTGTAGTTCTTTGGATCCTCGTTTTTTGCCTTTCTCAGAGATGGGTGTAACGTTTGCCTTTCTATGGTTACCAAGACCGTCCAAGGACTGTAGAATTAAATGTTTATTGCCTTTCAGATAAGTCTGATATGAGTCATACTGAAATTCAGAGTTAGGATCTTTTCCTTCCAAAGTACATATTTAAGCTAAAGCTTCATTTGGTATTTTCCTAATCCTATATTAAATATGGATTAGCTCCGGTTTTGTTAGGATTATTTACTTCTTCTGAAGTAAAGTGTGTGCTGGAATATAATTAATATGGTCAAATTACAGACTTAGCCCTGTAAACATGAAACTGAAGAGTGCTCTATGGAATGCCATCACTAGGAAAGCTGCATCCTTAATATCTCTCCTTGAGGAAGAAGTTCAGCCAGCAGATGTTGTTCAGACTGTCGAAGGGATCGCTGTGATTCTGCGATTGGCTGCTCTGTGCATAGTTCATTGCTCTCCCCCAACAAATTCCACCAGGTAAAGGTGCCAAGGGGGAACTATGGTACCAACAGTTTTTTGTAACTCCTGTTATGATTTGTTTAATTACTTTAATGCTTGTCTGTGTGTCAGGATAAATATTGATTGAGTCCTGTATGTTTTGAAGAAGTACATTTTCATAGCAATTTGGTTTACAAGCAGTTAATACTAAATGTTGTTTGTTGCATTTGTTGCATTGATGTGATTTCTGTTTTAACAGTAAAGAACATGGAATATCTCATCCATGTAACTCTGATACATGTAAGAATAGTCCAAGCTCCTCAGAGTCAATGGTGAATATACAGGTCAAGTGGATTTCCTCTGATTTTACCACAAGAGTAGTGAAAGTCTGCAGAAACCTGTTCGAGGCTGCTACACAGATTAACAATCTAGAACAAGTGACTAACAGAATAGTAAAAATCTTTGATGCTTTGCTGTATGCACAAGGTAAGAAATCCTTTAAAGTAAGATGTCTTGTATTTTGTAAATTAGGAATTTATCTGATTGTAGTAAGTCTGTTTTGATAGAGGTACTGAAATTATGAATCTTGTGCTAGTATTCCAACTCCTTTACAAAAAAGGTTAAATTAAAAAAAGCATCATTTTCTGTTTAGAGACCTTCATTTGCATTCGTTTTTGAACATCATTTACTTCTTTTTGTCTGTACTTCTATTGATTTTTATCTGAACAAGAGAGTACATGGGGATAGTGAAAATACATGAAAAAGGAACAAACTTCAGCAGTTTTCGTTTAAAGACACACAGAGGCAGCATACTTTACTGTCTTTGTTCCACTCAGTGATTTAAAAGCTTGTGACCAGCTTCAGTAAACATGGCGTGCATGGTACCAAAATATTGAGTACTTCCTTGTTTTTTTTGAAGTAACCAGTAGGACGGAGGATAGACTGTTACCAAGACTAAAATGTTACTATGAGTTCAGCTTACCAGACACCCCAAAGTCCACCTGAGAGTCTTTGCACAAATCCAGAGATACGAAAATTGTATTCATTCTGCTGTTTATGTGTTACATTCTGTCACCTGTTTAATGAGATTTTTAGCTTATTCTGATTTAGCACGACATGATTATTACATGTCTAAAAAGTAGGATATCAGTATGTGGGAATAGTGATACTAATATTTGTTGATAGAAAAAGTAACATTTTGTAGCAAATTAAGAATATTAAATGTTTTATAAACTCTACAGAGCTGAAAAAGTATATTTTTGTTGTTGTTTTGCTGGTTTTTCCCCCTAGTGAAAATTTCACTGAGTGATCAGATTCTCGATGAGTTATGTGGATTGCTGTCTCTGCCCTGGATTTACAGCCATCCTGATGATTCTTTTAAGCCATCTATTTTGGGGTTTAGTCCTCTAGTTTTGAGTCAAAAAACTGCTCAGAGTTTCTGTAAGTATGTGAAAGTATATAAAGTCTAGTTCCACTTTGGAATGATTGTTCTAAAGTAAAATTATTTTATTTGCCTTCTTAAGATGATTGATGGTATTAAAAGTTTAAATAAAGTAATTATTTGCTTTGTTTTTTCTCTTTAGCACCCCAAACTCAGTCACACTGTGTGTTCCTTCTGTCTCTCTTCCCAATAAACATTCATCTGGATTGGAGAAAATCAGTTTATCACTGGACATTACAAAGTCCCCATGAAGTAATTCGGGCTACTTGTGTTAAAGGATTCTCTCTCCTGCTTCATCCACCAAGTGTGCAGTCCTGCAGTGTGATTCCCAGGGCTCTTTTGTATGTATTTATGCAACTTTTCTGTCTTTGTGCAAGAAGAAAAATGGGCAAATAATAAATTGAGTATTGCGCACAAAAATAAATGTTCATTTCATGAAAAATTTGCTAGATCTTAATTTCAGAAATCATCAGAGATCAACAGGAGAGGGGCACATGATGATGTCTGTGTGACAATAGTGTCCACTTACCATGTCAGTGTTCAAGTTCCTTTGCTAGCTAAAGACCCACATTTAAATTAGGGACATGTGTCTTGGTGTCCTCTGTCCTTTTGTGTTAGTGTTCAGTTTCTTCTTTACAGCATGCCAGCCTCACTATGCCCAGTGCTACTTCAGACATTCTACAGAACATGAGGGTGATCTGAGGAGGACAGAGATGATTTAGTGAGACAGATCCTTAAGCTGTCCTGACAGTACTGTCTGTATAGTTAGAGAACTCGGACAGTATAGAAAAACAAATTTCTCAGTGAATGATCTATTAAAATTATTTCATTTTTGTTCCCATTTCAGAAATCAAATCAAAGATGAGTCTGAGCTAGTCAAGGAGGCTTGTGCTGCTATTGTTGGGAATTTGTCTTGTTGTCTTTCCGGTCCATTTCAAGTGAAACCTTCCTTAGCAGGCTCTGCTATTAAGGATGTTACTCATGATATTTTATGTAGCAGTCTTACTGTGACTTCTGCTCATGGAAAAACCTCTTCTGTACAAGCCTGTGTTTTCAAGCCCTTTCTCATTCTCCTTGAGAACAAAGCACCCAGCTCAGTAAAGCTAGGTATGTGGCTTTACCTTTAGTAACACTTTACATTTCCATCTGAGGTACTAAGTCACTATTCCTGTACCTTTCTTCATTCCTTTTTTTCTGTATTTAATAGTTCTGTTGGTGCTTGAAGTGTTGTATTTCAGTTGATATCACTGCTGATATTTAATGTCAGTGATATTCTTTTTAAACTACCTTGGCTTAAATTTGGTCTATGGCTATATCTAAAACTGTAAAACTTGATAAAATCTGGATTTTAAATAGCTTCTCTGATTTCACAATATTTATTCTTTTGGTTAAAAATGTATAGTGTGCTTTATGGCTTGTTTGCATCACTCTTTTGTGCACTTCAGTAGATTTTGAAAAAGTATTAAAAATATGTTTTCCTTTCCTCCTCCAACCATGCCATCCAGCATTTATAGAAAATATACCTCATCTTTGCAAACACCTGGATTTTAATAATGATGAGTCCAGTGTGAAGACTCTTGTTGGGTCTTTATTAAATCTAATGGAAGATCCAGACAAAGATGTACGAGTGGCTTTCAGTGACTGCATTAAGAACATACTAGAATCCTTGGACTCCGAAGAAGGATTCATAAAAGAGGTGAATTCATGTTTATTTTTGGGTTTTGTTCCTAACTTACTACGGTTTTTGTTTCACTAATGTCAGACACTAAAATTAATTTGTTTTTGTTTTCCTATGTATCAGCTGTTTGTTTCAAGGATGAAAGAAGCCTACACAAATGCCAAAATATCAAGAAATAGTGAACTTAAAGATACCTTGATTCTCACAACAGGAGATATTGGAAGGTATATTTGATAATATCTTAAAAGTTGCCAAGTTGTGTCAGGTTGGGATACAAAGTAACATTTTCTGTAAATGTAAGGTTAAATTACTTTTTTTAAAGTCAGCCTTTGCCCCATGTCTATTGTAAATGTACAGAGCTGTTGATTCCCGTGGAGCATTCCTCATTTTCTTCTGCCCTGTCATAGGAAGTACGGATAAGCCATGCAAATACAACCATGACTGATTTTGCATGATGGCAATTGCATCTTCTTAAGTCATTTTATTAATGCAACAATTCAGTTTTTCTTTTTAATCCTTTTTCTTCTGCTTATTTTGTAAGGGCATCAAAAGGAGATTTGGTACCATTTGCCCTCTTGCATTTGTTGCACTGTTTGTTGTCCAAGTCAGCTTCAGTGGCCGGAGCAGCCTACACAGAAATCCGGTCCCTGGCAGCAGCCAAGGCCAGAAAGCTCCAGGCTTTTTTCAGCCAGTACAAGAAGCCAATCTGTCAGGTAAAAATAGTTAATGGTTTAGAAAGTGCATGTTTTGGGCTCTTTGTGTGTATTTTGAAAATGGAATTAAAGGTCAAAATAGTGGTGCTGCTCAAGGTGAGATCTCACAGGACAAGAAAGAAATTATTTTAAGAAAAAACCCTACAAACATCAGGAAGGAATGGGAAATCTTAGATTTTGTCATGATCTATTGCTTCTCTGTTTTATTTCCTAGATGCTAGAATTTATTTCCTAGATGCTTCATTCTGAAATAGAGGCTCTTGCATTATGTAGTACCATTGCTGCAAGACACTATGATTTAAAAATGGAATTGAACTCAGCATTTCACAGGCATAATTCTGCCATGATTAATTTAGGTTTTTTGTTATATCCATTACCTAATGATAAAAGTTCAGATTTAAAGAAAATTGTCAAAAGCCAACTTTTCTAACCTTTTTTTTTTTTTTAATAATGCAATATTTGAATCCAGGGTTGCAAAATTGAATGTAATTATTAAGTGGATGATAATCCAGTTTTGTTGCAAAGGAGTAATCATAGATCTATGTGCAATAAATGAGAGAGAAAAAGAGATACATAGAAAGACCAGCAAAACTCTTGTGTTTCATTTTAGGGAGGGAACAAAGGGAAAATAATACTAAATACCTATTTTGTTCCTGCTTAGTTTCTAGTGGAATCCCTGCACTCCAGCCAGATGGTGGTGTTGAGTGCTCCATGCCAGGGCAATGAGCTGCAGAAAGAAACAGCTGCTCACCAGAGAGAAATGGCTCTGGACATGTTATCTGAGATTGCCAGTGTATTTGATTTTCCAGATCTAAATCGCTTTCTCTCAGTAAGTTGGTTGATCCTTTGGGTATGTTGTGTTTGTGCTTGTGAATTTCAATTTTAGTCCACACTTTTCTCTTGGGAATGCTGCAATGGGGAGCTGAAATGCAGAGGAACAGTTTCATCAAGGAGTTAGAGGGATGGCTACAGTGCCAATTCAAGTATAATGGATAAGGAGCTGAAGTTTAGAACACTCATTAAGTGTAGCTATATGAATGATTTAGTGCACTTGGAGGGATCCTTTTTAGGGTATGATTTTTGCAAGGCTTTCTTCAAAAGAAGAAAGTTACAGTTCTGGGGTTACTGCTCTGTTTGATCTGGTTAGGTATCCATTTTACTGGAAGCTTAAGTAGCTTCAGAATCATACTTGTGTTTTGCTTGTTGGTAGATGGGAAGTGCACAGCTGTTCAGACAGCAGTGTTCTAGCTGAATCATAGGCTGGGCAAGTGTTGCTGTGTGTGGACACGTTGGCTTTTTGGTTTCTTCTGGTGTTTTTTTAAGATTTCCTTTTGTGGAGAATCTGGATGGACACAAGAAATACTAGCTTGCTTTTTGTTTATATGTTTCCTAGTATGGATTAGATGAAGCAGCTCCTGAAGTAAATGGTTCTATCTGCATTTTTACTAGGTATTTTCATCTTATTAAAGTTTTCCTCTATTCACACCTATGGTCATAATTATAGCCAGACGTGTGTGTTGTGGTACTGACAAAAATGGAACTAAGCCTAACCCTGCAGTTTTGAAGGGTTTTTTTGTTTGTTTGTTTTTTCCATTAACTGTTGTTCTTAATTTACCAGCGGACCCTGCAAGTTTTGCTTCCTGACCTTGCAGCCAAGGCCAGTCCTGCAGCCTCCACACTTATCAGAACCATAGCAAAGCAACTGAATGTGAACCGAAGAGAGATTTTAATCAATAACTTCAAATACATCTTCTCTCATTTGGTCTGTTCCTGCACCAAGGATGAGCTTGAGCGGGCACTGCATTACCTCAAGGTAAATTAGAATTTGCTCTGTTACACCTGCAGGTTAGGAGCAACAGTTGATGCATAGTGAGCTTTCTGCTTTATTTAAGTTGAGGTACTGCAAAGCATAGGTTGGGAAACTGTATATACAGGAGTTTTGTTCTTGTTATTTATAGTCAGTTCCGTTGGCTCTGAGGAATGTTTCGAAGATATTTTATGAATTTAGCAAATTCTAGAAACTTGGTTTCTCTAACACTGAGCTGATCAGAAGCTTTTTCTTCAATTTCTGTAACAAACCAACCAGAGCCCAATGCCTCCTCTCTCTGAGTGTGCTAATTACATTGTGATTAAATGAAGACTTTGTGTTTGACTGCAGAATGAGACTGAGATAGAGCTGGGCAGCTTGCTGAGACAGGACTACCAGGGCCTGCACAACGAATTACTGCTGCGGATTGGAGAGCACTACCAGCAAGTCTTCAATGGCTTGTCCATATTGGCTTCATTTGCCTCTCAGGATGATCCCTATCAGGGACCTAGGGAAATAACTTCACCAGAACAAATGGTAAGGACATCAAAATATTCTTGCTCAGTTTTTTCAATAATTGTTTTGCCCATTGTGAGAGTGAAGACAATTTGACATTCTCTGAACATCACTTATTTCGGGCAAAAAGTGGATGAAAGTCTAGCATTTCCTATTAAATGTTCCTGTAATAGGGAGATCCATACCAAGTATGCATAAAACCAAATCAAAACAAGAAGTGCCCAAACAAACCAACAACACAGATATAAATCCTAAGATCCTACAAAACAGCAAAACCTACAGCCTAATAGGGATGTCTGTCGTTAACACTGATATTTCTTAAGTAGCAGTGTCTGTATTTGGGATTCTTCTCATACTTATTTCAGAATTAGCATTTCATACCTGCTTTTTAATTTCTTAGGCTTTGGAATGTGTTAATTGTAAGATTATTTGGGTTTTTAACTATTTTTTTTGCTCTCCACAGGCTGATTATCTGCAACCTAAGTTGCTTGGTATCTTGGCTTTTTTTAACATGCAGTTACTGAGTTCCAGTGTTGGCATTGAGGATAAAAAAATGGTGTGTAAACCTAATTTTGAATTCTAAAACAAAAAATAAGCAAGGACTATTTTAATATTCCAGACTTACTTGTGTGACCATGCAACTGTTATGGAAGTCTTAAAGATACTAAGGTTCCAAAATGATGCTTTAAAACTGATGGTCTCACTGTGAGTAGGACTTGTGTGTAATGATTTCTTTAATAGTCAGTGTATTACATATTTCAGTCAGACATGGTGTATGCAACAAGTCCGTCAACCAGGAACTAGAGGGGAGAAATCCAAGTGGATGATTTTTAGTGTGTGAAACAAACACCAGTGGGAGGATGAGGGAATATGGAAGAAAACTGAAATTACTGCATGGGGTTATAAAAGGACACCAAAGGGTAAAGGTAAAGAAAAGAAGATAGAAATCCAAGAGAAACTGGACTTCATTAGTTTTGGTTCTCACAGAACAGCTCCTTAGAGCATTTAGAGAAATTAGAGCTCACAGCTTGAGACAAAGTCTGTAAATTCTGCTGAGGCAGTATTTTTAACCACAAGACTGGGCTTTTAGCCTCCTCATAGAGGGAGGGTAGATGATTTCTGCAGGAAGTTTTCAGTGATATAATGTACATAACCTTTACATTGATAGACTGCATTTTCTCTGGTGTTTTTTTTGCTTTTCAGATATTCATGTTAAAATGTTCTCATTTTCATTGCCCCGTTTCTTCATGTTTTCTGAATTTCTTAATTTGTATTGCATTTCTTTTGCTGCACCTGCTATTGTTTCTGTCTTCTCTTCTGTTTTTTGTTTTGGTGAGTTTCCCCTTGCATGACCTTTTCTCAAGCTCAGGTTTATTCCTGTGTTACTGATCTGTCATGCTGGACATTTTACTACCTTGTTTGGTGTAGTGTTACTGTGACTGAAATATCTCCTGCATCTCAGTATTTCTCTTCTGTCTTTCATTGACAGCTGAGCTATTACCTGTTCCCTGATTCTTGCCAGTCACTTCTGTGAGCAATTGTATGTGAACTCTGTTGGTTTCCTTTTTCTTTCAAATGCAAGTTTGTTTATTTCCTTTATATTTCCTAAGCCTTCTCTTTTCAGCTTGGGATATGCAGTTAATCATGTCTTACAATGGACATCTATAATCATTAGCTCCTTTGGTGTCCACAGTTCTTCCCTCATCAATCTGTCAACAGCTTAAATAATGTGGGGTTTTGTTACAATCTTGCTGTTAGAGATTCCCTTTCACTCTCTTTTTTTCTAAACCCAAACTATTAAAACATCAAGCTAATTTTGATGTTTAGAGTATGATTTCTTAAGCAAGATTAGCCTGATTTTAAGAGAAAATCAGACTCCTATATGTTTTCCTGAGTGTCTAATACACTAAAATGACTTCCATCTATGTCTAGGCTCTAAATAGCCTGAGGTCTTTAATGATGCTCATGGGTCCCAAGCACGTCAGTTCGGTCAGAGTGAAGATGATGACCACGCTGAGAACAGCTCTGAGATACAAGGATGACTTCCCAGAACTGTGTTGCAGGTGAACTGATGGTGTGTGTACCCAAACAGTGACATCCCTGCTGTTTCTGTCCTTTAATATACTGTTTTGTTTTGTTCTGGACAGTAATGTAAACCACAGTGCTGAAATAGCTTAAAATGCTTCTCATGACTCACCTGAAATGTTTCCTGCAGAGAAGAATCATTGATTGTATTGTTTTGTTGTCTTTTCTTGTTTAGAGCCTGGGATTGTTTTGTTCGAAGTCTGGACCATTCCTACCTTGGCTCCTTGCTCAGCCATGTGATAGTAGTGTTATTGCCCCTCATACATATCCAACCCAAGGAAACCACAGCAATATTCCACTTCCTCATAGTGGAGAACAGGTACGTACTGCACAAAAATATTTTCAGTTATGTGGTTTAAATCCTGCAGCAGGAATGTGGATAACCCTAAATTCAAGTCATCTAGCACTGAGATAAGAAAACTTGTTCTTCTGCTAAATAATTGTTGTTCTATAAAATTCCCCCTTCTCTAAATTTTGTTGAGATCTTGAAATGTGACAAATGATAGCCTCATCTGAAAAGGTGTTTTTATATTGTCCTTATAAAAATATATGATGCTGTGGCCAAGTTACAACCCATTCAGATACTTAACCCTGTCAGGTTTTCTAGAGTGTGTTTATTCTGTTGAAATGGAAAATTATTTCCCTCTACAGAATAATGATGAGTGCTAACATTTGCAAAAGAGAAGTGTACAGAATTGGAAATGGGGAGGAAATGAGTTCTTGTTTTTCTTCAATAGTTAAAGGTATAATTATGAAGTGCACAGATTATTATGTTGAGTAAGGTTTCATACATTCCCTTCAAATTGTCACACCAACTGAAAATAAAATCAAAGTTTATTACAAAATACTTTAATTCTCATGATTTAACCTTTTTGAAGATAAGGTTGAGTTGTAATTGTTTTTCATCTTGTATTTTGTAGCTTAAAAGTATGTTTGGGATTTCTTTAGGAATGTTGATACTTAGTATCTTGATTACTTTTGTTGGGATTTCATTTTTCTTGCACTTTATCACACCAACAATTTTCACTGTGTGATTCAATAAAAGGTAGCAATAGGAAAAATAAGGCTTTTGTACTAGGCCATAGTAGCAATATTGAAAGAGATTTGTTCATTGCTTTCTTTTGATGGGTTTTTAAAGTTTTTCTGATTCAACTAATGTTTGCCATATTTTTTGCAATATTTTTTTGATAACTATTAGGGATGCAGTACGAGACTTTCTACATGAAATATATTTTCTGCCTGATCTTCCTGAACTAAAAGAAGTTCAGGTTGTCCTTCAGGAATACAGAAAGGTACAGCTTCTTCTATTTATTTGCTTGGCTTTAACGCATGAAATGAATTCATGACAACTGTGGAAAATATGTGAAATGTATTGTTATCTGGAAATATCTGCCTCCACCACAAAAACAGGTTTTGTGTGTTGCAGGAATAGTTTGAAGCATGTTTTGATTCTTGTTTAAGAATGAAATATATTCATGATCAACATTCTTGTTTCTGTGGCATCTCCTGAACACTGACTTTGCATCTCTTTTGTGACAGATTATAAAATTAGAAGTCAGCAGTCTTAGCTGTGGCACTAATTACAGGAGAAGCTACTTCCCATTTGAACCCTTCTCCATATTCTCTTTACAGGGAGTAAAGTTTGTCTTTCCTTAGAAATACTCTATGGTCCATTTCATTTGCTTGCCCTCAGAATGATTAGGTAATAGATGGGAAGTAGCAATTATTTTGTGGGAGTGAGGCAACAAAAGTAGAAATTAATTTTATTTTAGACAGATTTTAGCAAAGCATTTTCTTCTGATTTACAATTTTTATTTACACCATCATTATATTTACCCAGAAGTAAAATATAGCACCTTTTTGAGGAGAACATTTTTAAAAATAGGCAAGAAGACAATGGTATATGGATGTAGGTGAGAATGTAGGCAAAAAGATGTTGTTTCCTTGTGTTGTTACTTGTGTTGTTTGAGATGCTGTTCTTATCATATTCCTGTTATACTTAACTTGAACTTCTTATGTCCTGTTCAGGAATCCTCCAAAAGCACAGACTTGCAGACAGCCCTGCAGCTGTCAATGAGAGCCATTCAGCATGAGAATGTGGATGTTCGGATTCATGCACTTACCAGCCTGAAAGAAACATTGTATAGAAACCAGGTATAGAAAACCTCCTTCAATAGAACTAAAAAGAAACCAAATTAGCATCTGGACCAAAAGTTCAGAAGTCCTTATTCTTACAGGGTGTTCACTTGAACTGGGTTATTCTCCTCAGTTTATTAAGCTGTTTCTTCATATAATGGGGGAAATGGATTCTTTTTCATGATACCTTCCTGTAGGTGGACTTGCAAATCCTTCAAATCTTTGTGATGCTGATTCAGCAAGGCTACTTTACTGGTTTTTTGTTTAAACTCTGAGGAAAGATGTATCTAAGAAGTCCATTTCAGCAGTCTGTTATGTGGGCTTATTGTCTGTTTAGGATATGTATGGCTTTTGCATCAGGAGCCTCATACATAAAAGCAAGCGTGTGTATGAATGTGTGTGTGGGTAATATCTGAAAGAATTAAGATGTGTTTGAACACCTCACACCTTCTTTTTTTTCTCTTCCTTCTTTGTTTTCCACCCTCAAAAATTAGAATCCATTGATCATATTCAAATAAATTTTATAGCCATGTACAAGCTGAAGGCACTGCTTTACAATTCTGTGTGGTTTTTAGCCTAGAGGGTCTATGTGACCCATTAGAAAAAGTAATAAATCTGTACCCTTAGCAGTTATAAGATTGTGGGACACTCTTAGCCAGAAATTTTTTTAAAATTCCAGCTAAAAGAACAAACAACCATTGTGTGTACTGCTGGCCAACCGGTAATTCTTGCAGCTCGGGTCAGCAAAATCCTGCCATGTCTTTCTTAGAGGTCTAGAAAAATAATTGAGGCAAATCAAACTTAATTAGTTCCACAGCTTGTGGAACTATTTACTCTGTTATATTGGCTGTGGTTTCAGTTTTCATTAAGCATAACTATGACAAACATCTTGATTTTTTTTCTGTATTTGGACTAAATGTGAAACTGAGGAATAAAAGCTGGGCCAAAACAAAAAAAGAAAGGACACCCAATTAAAATGATGGGCACTGATCAAAGGACTTGAAACCCTGGGCTTTGTAGACTTGAGAGTGAAGAAATGTCCGAGAAATGGCAAATAATAAGAATACAAATGGCAGCAAATTCAGAAGGTATGAGAGAAATTGGGAGAAACATATAAGAAAAGGGATAAATAAGTGAAGAAGGTAATGTAGAAAAGAAGAGAGGATCTTGGTAAGACAAAGAAAATGAAATTAGTAGAGAAGTGCATGATAATGAAATACAATATTGGCCATGACAGCATTATTAACTCAGGCCCAAATCCCTCAATCATTTGTTTAGTCCTTCCTAGGGTAAGAAGCAGATTAGTGCAACTGGACTATAGTTACAACCTGAAGTCACAGCTGAATGAAATTGGAAGTGAGTTACAGATTGAAAATTTCTGAGGTTATTTACCATTAACATGGTTGTAGAATAACTCATCTTTATTATTCAACTTGCTAGGAAAAACTGATCAAGTATGTCACAGACAGTGAAACAGTGGAGCCAGTCATCTCCCAGCTGGTCACTGTGCTTCTCATCGGCTGCCAGGATGCAAATTCCCAAGCTCGGCTGCTCTGTGGAGAATGTTTAGGTGAACTGGGAGCCATAGATCCTGGCAGGCTTGACTTTTCAACAAGTGAAACTCAAGGAAAACACTTTACATTTGTGGTAAGAAGCATTGCAGTAGTGTTTTGTTTAGCATTAGGGGTCTTCTAAAAGCCCTTGGGAGGAGGGAACCTCGTATCTCTAGACCCTTTGAAAATCTGAACTTGCTGTCTCACCTAAAACACTTTAGAGTTATGCTTCCAAGTGATTATTTAAAGATACAGCTATTTTACATCTGTTTTAATAAAACTGGCATTCTATTTGTAATTGAGGCTGGAGTGGAAGATCCAAATTTTGCCTATGGATTGTTAATGGAACTGACTAGAGCATTCCTTGCTTATGCTGATAATGTTCGTGCTCAGGATTCTGCAGCATATGCAATTCAGGTAAGATGCATGGTTAGATCCTACTTCATTTCACAGATTATTTTCTATAACATTGAACTTAAAATTATACAATACAAATGTTCATTTTGAAGTACATGTTTAACTGTTTGAAACTTCATCTTGTAACAGGTTTAAATTAGAAAGTATACTTAATATTCTGGGTAGTTGTCAAATAAGGTAGATTTGCTTTTGTGTCACAATATTTTAGGAGACATCTGATGTTTTAGAGGTACCTAGCAGTCCATACATAGGGATTCAAGAAGTAATCCTGAGAGTGACTTAGTATTAGTTCAGGTTCCACAAGCAGAAATGAAAAGCAAATTCCTGAGATGGTTTCTGCTTACACTTTTAAGAAGCAACTGAAAGAGAGCCTTATTTTCAGACTCTAGCCTTTTGTGCTGGTTTGATTTAGCAGATGGGGGTTTTTGGTTTCTTTTTTGTTCTTGCTGTTTTTGTTGCTTAATATCTTTGTGAAAACTTCAGGACAGTTCTTTAGTCCAGGAGAAAATAGGTGGCCCTATGTAGTCAGCAGGATAAGAATTTTATTAGCACATGCACAAGGTTGTGCGCTTCCTGCATAAGGAGGAATCAGATTGAATTCTAGTCCTGGTTTATTGGCAGATGTGAAGAATATGAGATGATGTGGTTCAAACACCAACTGCAGATTCAGGGGAATCAGTAGTTGAATTCAGAACTGTCTAGTAACAGGGGATTAACAGTGTTGGATGACAGTTTTGCAATTTCTGAATTGAGCATTCCATAAATTCTCTCTCATTACTTATCATAGAATCATTCAGGTTGGAAGGACCTCTAAGATCAAATACATGGGGTTTTGTACTGTGGTCATGAAAAGTCTCAGTGTTAACTTGGTGATGTAAACCATGCCTTTTCAGGAGTTACTGTCCATCTATGACTGTAGAGAGACAAACACTGACTGCCCTGGCTCCAGGCTTTGGAGGAGGTTTCCTGAGCACGTGCAGGAGATCTTGGAACCTCACTTAAACACAAGGTATATGACAGCTTAAGCAATGGCTTTTCATAACTGATCTGATTTTTTTTTTTCTCCAGGCTACTATTAACTTCATATGGTTTTGTGACTGTAACTCTTCTGGGAAGAGTGATATGTATATATACAAAACTGAAATATGGTCTTTCTACAAAGAGCTGAATTAGCGCTTGAATGTAATTCTCTCTAGATCAAACAAGCAAAACTCAGAGCTTATGCCTTGCCCAGATCTGCCTGTTTGTCCCTAGAGCATTGACTTACACATGTTTTGAAGCTTTTCTTTTGTTTCCCCTCTGCTCAAATCTGTTAAAATCCTATTACTGCCACCTCCTATAGAAGTAGGAGGAACTCACTGAGTTTTAATTTGACTTTTTCTTCACATTATTTCTATAATTCTACAAAATGAAACTTCAAATTACATTGGTGTCTTAACTTGAAATAATCAATGTTTCCTTTCTATTTCCTCATGAAGACAGTCATGCTCACCTGTGATAAGCTTTACCTTTTTAGAAAACAAAGCTTTTGGCCTTGACTTTCATGTATGCTCTGGGTTTTTCCTTTCAAGAACATAGTACTCAAGTATTTATCAAACTGCATTTCTTAAAACTGATACGAATGGCACTTTAAAATATGCTTACAAACAACCTAACAAGTTATGAGAATTTTTATTTCATATTTCATTTTAAGAAGTTCTGGAATAAGAAATGTTGACTACTGAAAGTGGGGATTTTAATTCTATTTTTAAAGATTCAGAAGATGGAATTTAATGTTGTTCCAGTGAGGTAATTCCATAACTAACAATGTGCTATTGTTTAGTGTATGAAATAAAAAGTTAGTTTTTTTAAATGGATGTTTTTAAATTGCAGGTACAAGAGTTATCAGAAGGCTGTAAACTGGTCTAAGGTGAAGAAGCCAATTTACTTAAGCAAATTAGGTGGTAATTTTGCAGAATGGTCAGCAACTTGGGCCGGTTATCTTATAACAAAGGTAAGAGAATACATCTTTCTGTAATGCTCTTTGCAAGACAGTTCTTGAGCCTCATTTTGGTTTCTGCAGGTCAGGGGTGGATGGGAGAATGTGTCTGTTGGCTACAGGCCTCTTACAGGACTTCCCTGCTTCTTCAGCAGGATACTGCACTCTACCTTCCCCAGCACTGGTTCCTGTCAAGGCTTCACAGAAACTGTCAAAGCTAAAAGTCAAGGAAACTTGCCTTTGTCCAGAGATTCTTGTAAAACTGAAGGCACTGACAAATGCTTCTGGATTTACCTTCTTAGTTTGGGAAAGATTTCCCTGTAGCTCCATAGTCCCTACACATAAAAAGTACTTGTCTCTCCTTTTTCTTTTCCCTTTCCAATATCTTAAGTGACCCACCGAAAGTGTGACTTCCAAATCAAGAAGTTAATTGAATTACAGTGGCTCAGTAATTACACTCTCCTCTTTCAGACAGAGAAGAATTGAATGTCTTCATAATCTCCTACTTTCTGCAGGCTTTAAGGGCAGAAGAGAGGCTGGGTGTAGTGGTAGACTCTCAGCCTTAGGGGTTTTCTATGGCCAGTGCAAGTTCACAACGGTGTAACAAACGTGGAGCAGTGGAAATGTAAGCAGTGCTTACCTGTCTTTTTCTGCTATCAGTAATTGCTACATGTGATAGCAGCTACCATCTGGCATCCCTGTTGCAGATTTAAGTCTGATGAACCTTCTGTGGGAGACAGAGATCTTAAAATTATTTGATGGACTAGAATTTGTGTTCATCAACAAAAGAAAATCTATTAATTGTTCATGTATTTGCACTTCTGTAATGATGCGTTTCCTGGAAATAATATTTTTCTGTAGGTACGACATGATCTTGCCAGAAAAGTTTTTGATTGCTGCAGTATTATGATGAAAAATGACTATAAAGTGACAATTTATCTGCTTCCACACATCCTTGTCTATGTTTTGTTGGGATGCAGTCAAGAGGATCAGCAAGAGGTGAGATGTATAAGATGGGAATGTTTTTCACAGGAATGGTCAGGAGCTCTTCTTCCTGAGAGCTGCTCAGCTCTGCAGAATTATGTAGACCTACATGAATAAATTGTTCGGGTGTTAAACTGCTTTTTGTGTATTAATAATATAAATTTTCTGAATTTTTCTGGGTTTTGAATATACTCATACAAGTTTGTGTTGGAACTGCTTTCTGTGGATTTCCACAGTTGGGCATGGGATGAGATATTATGTAGTTAATAATGACTGCAGTAATATCAACAGCTGAAGTGGTACAAAGAGGAAGTGTGCAACAAAAAGAGCCAGTAAATTGAACTTGTATAATTCCAAGAATTCAGATTCATCATTTTTTCTTCTCTTTTTCATACAGTTACAGTTTCAGTGGATAAACTATTTAGCTGCCACGTTCATGTGGAGCAGGATTGGTAGATGTGTTGTAGCAAAGCAGGGGTGGGGGAGAAGTCATCCTGCTTTCCTTCAGTTTGCTTGAACTGTCAGTGCATGTGCCCTTGTGCTGCCATTTTTACTGGGAGCAGCACATGGATGTACAGAGACATGCAAGTTTGCAAGTTCTCTTTTGTATGCGTGCCCTCGGTGAAACAAAGGAATTAGAAGATACTGAAAAGCATAACTTACATTCTGTTAATTTGAAATTTCACAGCTAAAATATCTGTGTTTAAATATTGTGGGTGTGTAGAGGTGTGTGATGATTTTTCTTCTGTGAACAAGTACATCCACAATAAGCATCTGTTATTTATGCTTACTCATATTTAATGGACTAAGAGGAACAGGAATAGGTATTTTGTCATTGCATTTACTTAAGTAAAAGCAAAAAAGATAGATCTGTGATCTAGTAACCAGTAGATAACTCTATTCTTACCAAACCTGGAAGTATTGTGCATTTGTTGTGTCTTGAAACCTCAGGACTTACTCCCTGTATGGAATCCCCTGACAACAGCTTCTGCTTGGTTTGCCATTTCTTCCTTCTGAGACTGTGGGACAACAAGATCATGAAAATAAGCCCCAAATTATTAAAATACACATTTAAAATATCTAATATTTTAGTTTGACTTTTGTGTTAATTGCTGTTTCCTACTATTTTGCTGCTGGTATGACACTTGTGCCTTTTCCCTTCATGTAGGTGTACATGGAGATTATGGCTGTTCTGAGACACGATGACCAGTGCAGCAGGAGGCTCGAGGACAGTGCGTCTGACCTGAGCCAGCTGAGCACTCAGACTGTGTTCTCCATGCTCGATCACCTCACTCAGTGGGCAAGGCATAAGTTTCAAACACTCATTGCTGAGAAAAATGCTGGCAAGTCTAGCAAAGACAGAAGTGATCTAAAAAGTGAGTAATGTTTATTTAAAATGTCATCAACATTATTCGAAGAAGTATTTTATCTATGTTTGCAGCTTCACATTATGACCATTTACAAATGCTGCATTAGTATAATATAATCTCTTTTATGATTTCTTAATATCATATTGTGATTTCCACCCCTTCCACCTCAAATACATTGTTCTGAGTGCCTGTTGCAAGAAATACAGATTTAAAATCTGAACAATGAAATATTAATTTCTTGATAGTTTTCTAAACATTCCGTTCAATGGAATATAATATGACACGTGACACACACGTGACACACACGTGACACACACGTGACACACACGTCATATATCACATATCACATTTAATATAGTATTCTGTGCTGTCTTGCAAGATGTAGAAAGTTCCCCAGAATTGTTTTAAATAAATTATTGTTGACAGAAGAGAAAACTGTACTAATTTAAGAATATGGTTATCTCACTAAATTGTTAAATGAGTTAATTGAATTTTGATGCATAAGGTAATTCTTATTAATGAAACCTCAATTGGCAAACTTTTTAATATGTCTTTTTTTCAACAGCATCAAGTGAGGATTATGGAGAATATCAAAATGTGACACGTTTTCTAGACCTCATTCCTCAGGATACATTGGCTGTGGCCTCCTTTCGCTCCAAGGCTTACACAAGGGCTGTGATGCACTTTGAATCATTTATCACAGAGAAGAAACAAAACATTCAGGAACATCTTGGATTTCTTCAGGTTCCAAAGTTCTTTTTGTTTTTTGTTTTTATTTTAAAATGAAAATGTATATGATGAACAAAGCTTGGTCAAATTCTTTGTGATGGGAAGAAGAAAAGATGTATTTGGGCACTTGCTGTTGGATACACGTGTTAAGTCATCTGTGTTTCAGCATATTTAGTACTTTCTCTTGCTTGGCATGCTTTTTATATGAAAAGGAATGAGTAGCTTTCTAGTGTATAATAAAAGATTGTAAATTCCTGAAAGTAATTAAATGTGGGTTTGTTGATAGTATAACCTTTACTGCTCTGGTGTCGACTTTGTGCCTTTTGTCAGAAAATACAGCCAACTATAATAAAAAAAAGCACCAAAGCACATTTGAAGACATTCCAAGAGGCTTATTTTAAAGTAGAAAAGAACCAATGCTAAAGCTGTTGAAAATTATATTAATTATTTTAACTGGTGGAATGATCCTGTCTGTGGTTCCCTATGGTTTATATTCCTCAGTGACATTTCAAATTTGAAAAAACTTAGTATGTTGCTTTTTCACCTAAAGTAATCTGCATCTTTATACTATCATGTAATAATAGGATATTTACTTTGCTCTTTATACAAATGATTTCAGGTAATTTCATGTGGTATTCTATCTGTAGTATGAGATCATAGGTATTACAGAAGTAAGGCTCAACTTTGGAAGGAGCCTGGCAAAACGGACATCTTCCATGGAAGTTTATTGCCAGCAAGTCCAACAGGGTAGTTTGTGCTCCATGTTCAGGAAGTTCTGTGATTCTGCATGTTATCTATAAAGTAAATTCTTGTTTTTAATGGCCATGTCCAATTCTGTTTGAATCCAGAAGCTGTATGCTGCTATGCACGAGCCAGATGGGGTGGCTGGGGTGAGCGCCATTCGGAAAGCAGAGCCGTCTCTCAAAGAGCAAATCCTTGAACATGAAAGTATTGGATTGTTAAGAGATGCAACAGCCTGCTATGATAGGGCTATCCAACTGGAACCTGATCAGGTAAATAAAAACCAATTTTTTTTCTTTTTAAATAAATATAATTATTTTTTTTAATCTTATTAGCTTACAGAAAGACTAAGGCAAAAAAAACCTCTTCAGAATATTTAAGTAAAATAGGAATCTAAGTGTTCATTGTGACAGTTGTTAAATAATTATTGCTGTTGGAAGTATCTTATGAACTGAAACAAATCTCTTACTGGATTGTTTGAATGTTCATTTAGCTTATGGTGCAATTAGTTATGCCTTTTTGTATTCTAAAAAGCACCCAAATGGGCATATTTCCTCCTTCATACTGCCATGAATTTCATTAATGTGTATGTGTGGGGTTTTCATTTGTTGTTTTGGGTTTTTTTTCCTATTTCTAGATTATTCACTATCATGGTGTAGTGAAGTCCATGTTAGGCCTTGGCCAGTTATCTACCGTAATTACTCAGGTCAATGGAGTGCTTGCAAACAGGTACTGTATGCATTAATACACAGTTCATTTGAATAATATGAAGCTCTGATATAAATCTCTGCCATTTCTGCTGATTATCAAACATTTGAGGCTTATTAAACATAATTGAATTAGCAATGTGATGTAGAAAACTTTAAGTGCTTCATCTATAAATTATTTATTTCAGGAAGTCCAAAAATTTTCATAGTTCTTGTTTGCACTGTGAGCAGTGTTGATATGTGCTTTAATTTCTTAGACAGAATTTTTGCATTGTTTCCCATGTTACTGATTCCATTGGTATTCTGTAGTCTAATTGGTAAATGGATTAAAAGATGGTGGGTTTTGATGTGTACCACTTCAGAAGTTAAATATACTCTTTGGAGCTTGCATTTGTGGGATCATGTTACACAGCTCTTATTTGTTATCAGTGCATGTCCTTTGATTTTACTGACTTTCTTCAGAAGCAAGCTTATCTTGCCTCTTTTCAAGTAAGAGTTTTATCTAAAGAACATTTGGTAATATAGTGTAGGATTAACATACTGAGAGGAGACAACACAAAATTCTATTGCCTTTGTGTTTTTTTAATAGGTCTGAATGGATTTCTGAATTGAACACTTACAGAGTGGAAGCAGCGTGGAAACTGTCACAGTGGGATTTACTGGAAAATTATTTGGCTTCAGGTAAGTTATCATTATATAAAAACATTAATACTTCATTGCATTTCTGAACAATTGTATGTTTTAGTTTAATCATCTTGAATCAAGGGGCAGCTATTGTCATTTGTCTTGGATTTTACTGGTAGGAAGGTTGGTTCTGAGTGTCTTTCAGATTTTATAACTGTATTTGATTGTAACCTGGCTATTCTTTGAGCAGAAGTTTTGAGTGCATGTATTTTTTGGGTCTGTTTGGCAGGTGGATTGTGGAGTTGAATTATACAGTGTTACTAAGGTGCAATTACCTCATTCTGAGAAAAAGTTATTTTTCCAGTAGCATGTAAAGACAAATCAGCATGTTCAGGTTAAGCTGCTTAAAGAAACAGATTCTTCTTTTTCTCCCCAAAGATGTGAAGTCCACTACTTGGAGTGTCAGACTGGGGCATTTATTATTATCAGCCAAGAAGAAAAATGAAGCAGCCTTTTATGAGACACTCAAGGTTGTCCGAGCAGAACAGATTGTGCCCCTTTCAGCAGCAAGCTTTGAAAGAGGATCCTATCAGCGAGGATATGAGCACATTATCAGGTTTCTCATTTTCTTGTCACTATTTTTGAATTCAGAAATCACATAATCAAGTATGTAGCAGTAAGAATTTTGCATTTCTACAGTAAATGGTACTGATGGGCATTTTTGTCACCTTTTTTTTTCATACTCATCCAACTGAAAACCTTTGATTAATTTGAAATTTATATTTATCCTCCGTGGAAAACATTCAGAATAAAACTATGTGGTATGGTCTTTCCAAATCAGCTAGCAAGCAAATGTAAATGTCGGGTAATAAAAAACCAGCCATTTAATTCCATGCTTGAAGTAGTACAAATAGGCCAGTAACTCCATTAACTTAAGAGCATTGCTTTCGATCTGTATGGAGCCTGAAAAGCACTCCCTTTTTTATCAAGAAAGAGCAGTAAGAATTGAACCCCATCCCTTTCAGTAGTTCTACTTTTCTTTATTAATAAACTTTTAATTTGGCTGTAGTAGACTAAAAAGTGAGTAGCCTTTTTAAATAAAAGAACTTAATGCTTCCCCTGCCCTGTAAATGCATCCTTTATGGCAAGATACTGCCTGAAACCAGTTGAAGTGTGTGTTTTAGTTACTTCTTAATTCTATTTTCTGTTAGTAATTTCTGCAGTGTTGTTTGGGAAATGAAGTTTGGGTATTGAGAAAGAAGTGTTTCCAAGTAGTATCTTTTAGCCACTGATCCAGGCTACTCAGAAGCCTTCCAAGAGTCACTTTTTCACTGTCAGATTTACCCACTAGATTTGTACCCACTCCTCTGCCAGTGACAACTGGGGCATCTACAACCACTCAGCCTTCCACCTTTACAGTGACAGAAAATAACAGTAATGGTATTTTAAAATAAATGGAATAACTTCACTTTAAGTAAAAGTGTATTGCTTTTAAAATGGGATTTGTTGAAAATGTCAGACTTTCTGAAGAATTGTTGCTGAAAGTAAGGGATAGAAATACTCTAAAGAGTGACTTCCTCTCTGAGTGATCGACATTGTCCCTCTGTTCAGCAGCTTAGCAAAGGAGTATTGAAGAAATAACTAATCAGTTTTCAAATCCTTGCTATTGTATGCTTGCTTTTGCTGCATTTTTGCTTTTGGAATAAATCCTACTGGGTGACGTTATTTACAGAGCCAGCTTTTGGATAGAAAATGTAAAAACTCTGAAAAATTTGCATGTATCTCAAACAACAACCAATTTTAACCAATTTTTTGCCTTTATTTTGCTAACACAGGTTGCATATGCTGTGTGAGTTGGAACACAGTATCGGGCCAATGTTTCAGCAACCAGATGGTGACCACAGTAGAGATTCCCTGAACTGGTGTGCTCGTATTGAAATGACCCAAAACTCTTACAGAGCAAAAGAGCCCATTTTAGCACTGAGAAGGGCTTTGCTTAGTCTCAGTAAAAGGTGAGGACATGACTGTTTCTGGTCTGTGTTGAATTCTCAGTTATACTCTGGGTTTCCATGTATGTGTTAGAAGAGAGAAGATAAAACTCACAATTTGTTGTAGACAATTCAAAATAAGGAGAAAAAGCAGTGTCTATAGGAAAGAAAAGCAAGAAACAGGAAGAAAGTACATTTGTTTCTTGGCTTAAATGGAAAAAAGGTGAAACAAATTATTAAAATAGTTTTAAATTATTGTTATGTAGTTTCTAACTTACCGAGGAATTCAACTTGTGTTTCAACACATTGTGATATTTACTTCAGATTTTAAAATAGCATTCAAAATAGAAATGTTTCCTTTTCTGCCAAAATGTCTCTGCAGCCAGGATTACAGTGAGCTTGTTGGTCAGTGCTGGCTCCAGAGTGCCAGAGTTGCAAGGAAAGCTGGGCATCACCAGACTGCCTACAATGCTCTGCTGAACGCTGGTGAATCGACACTCTCAGAACTTTATGTAGAAAGAGCAAAGTGGCTCTGGTCAAAGGTATGGAAAACAGAAATGGAATTTAATTTCTTACATGCAAGACAATAATATTTTTCGTTTTCTTCAAGAAAAAAATGGCACACAATCAGCACATGTAAAACAAGCTATGTCAGGTAGAACTATGAACACATTGCATCTGACCCTCCGGTGCTGGTCAGCCCTGTTCTATATCCATTGACCTTCCTGGCACCTTTGTATAAAACTGGTGGATTACCTGCCTCTGTCAAAGCAGCCCAGGCAAATGTAAATTATCTTAATAGTAGACCTCTCCTTAATTTGTTTCCTTTTAACTAATAGCAGTAGGCAGCAAACATGAGGGCTATTATAGTGGTACACCTAAAGGTACAACAGTGCTGAGATAACAAGGAAATACAGGAAGCATTTGAAGTCAGTAATATTCAGTTACCACAGCCAGAATGGTCTAGAAAACATTTGGGGACATAGCTTTGTCTTAATAACAACTGTAAGAGGGAATCTCTCTTATTTAAAGTATGCAAAATGTTTTCTGTCTTTCCCTTAGGGTGAGGTTCATGAAGCACTAATTGTTCTCCAGAAGGGGGTTGAGTTGTGTTTCCCTGAAAATAAAGCACCCTGCAATAGCAAAAATCAGCTCATCCATGGTCGGGCAATGCTGCTAGTGGGCAGATTTATGGAAGAAACTGCTAACTTTGAAAGCAATGCAGTCATGAAAAAGTATAAGGTAATCTCGAATACTACTGTTAACAAGGCAGGAGCTTTGAATAATAACGTATTCTTTAAGTAAGCTGTCGTTCTGCTCCTGATGTCAACCAAGTATAACATAAATGAGATTTTAGTGCATCGATGTGTAGGAGGGAAGCAGTTCTTTTAAAGATTTGACTGGCTTAACCAATGTAATGTAATGTAACACATCAGTACAGGGAAGTCTACAGTTCATATAATTCTTCTAAAATAAACAAATTACACAAGCATGGCTTTTTTCTCATGCTTGCACAGATTAGAAATGTTGACTACTCCAAATGCACACAGTTGACTTGGTGATACATTGCACTACTCTTCAGTGTTATTTCTCTCTCTGGCAGTGACTTGTAACTGCTTTAAATATGCTTCCAGTCTCTGAAGAACTAGGAAAAGGGACAACTGGTACGTTCTTGAACAGCACAGCACTGCATGCTTCATCTTGTGATGCCTATGAAATATTTTAGGGCATTGATTAATATTGCCTCCTAAAACAGAAGAAGATGCAGATATTTATGCTTCCTTAGAAGCAGCGTGTCTCCTGTCCAAGTTTTGGCATTTGATACTGTTAATAGTTACTGCTGTCTTACTAAATAACGTATTTCTGTAACAGTCATTTAGAGAAAAATGTAAGCGTGTCAAATCAAATTAAGGTTGAAATAATGGAAATAAATGAAATTTCAGTAGATTCTATGAAAACACTATCACTCAGTACATTCTGCTAAGTATTAGCACAGGAAAGAAGCCATGTTATTAGAGAAGGGATGTACCTCTCACCAAGTTATTTCTTTTCTAATACATGTCACACAATTTTTTGGTTTTCTTTTAAACATCATGACTTAGAAGGAAAACAGAAATGTGAAAAATGTGGAATCATCGATTCATTTAGGTCAAAAAGATCGAGTCCAACTGTTAACATTCTGCTATTTCGCTTTTCAAAAAGTTCTAAGAAGCTCAGTACTGAGTTTATTAGGATCAGGAACCTGATTTTAATGAAAGCATGATCTTTCCTAGTTCAAGAATCCCATATCATTCTGTCTTGAATTCTCTGTCTCCAAACCCAAAAGGTATTTTAAAAACAGACTTCTAGTTTGTAGAGGCAGTTATCTTGAGGCAAAATTAGAATTTTTGGAGTTACAGGGTTAACAATTAATACTTTTTTTGCACGTACTCTGCACAACATAACTAATACAAGATTCTTGTTTCTTGAGAATAACTTTAGTTTTAAGTTAGCATCCTCTCAAAAGTAATTCTCTCATTTTGATTTTGTTGCAGGATGTTACAGTTTTCTTGCCAGAATGGGAAGATGGACATTTTTATCTTGCAAAATATTATGATAAATTAATGCCAATGGTAACTGACAACAAGATGGAAAAACAAGGAGATCTGATTAGATACATAGTTCATCACTTTGGGAGGTTAGAGGAGAACCTTGCTTAATTTCTGTAAAAGGATGACAATTATACTGGGGAAAAAAGCATTTCTGTTGAATATAACGTCTTTGACCAATTCAGACTGACTCCAATTTTTATGCAGTGTTGTAAAACAGAAGACTGCATGCTTCCTTTTTGTTTTCATACCCAATTAACTTTACTTCTGACTAAGCAATTGTCTCTCTTTTGTCAGACAGTTAATTATTTCAGCTGTAGGTTTGAGTAATAAAAACAAACCCTTTGTATATTTTTTGGTTGCTGCAGATGCATTAAAATGCTGACATAAATTTCTAAAGTTAAAATGGAATAAACATATGAGAATGTAACATTTGTATTACTTCTAATATGTATCATTAACATACTTTGATTTAAACATGTAATCACAGATCTCTACAGTATGGAAACCAATTCATCTATCAGTCAATGCCAAGAATGCTGTCTTTATGGCTGGACTTTGGAGCAAAAGCATATGAATGTGATAAAGGTAGAACATTTTTTCCCTTGTACATAGGTCCCATGTCATTCTTTTGAATAGATGATTGCAAGAGCAGTGAAGTATATTTACAGTTCTTTGCTTAGAATTATTGCTTGAGGTTTATATGGAAACAAGAAAGTATTCTATTACTATTCTTGTAAAATACAGGATCCTAATATGCAGGAGAGTATTAATTATTTTAATTAAATCCTCCAGAACTTTTTAAAAAGTATATAATGAGACAGTATTGTTCCTTGGGTAGCTGAAGTCATTAAACAGAGAGGGGGAAAATCCTTGCATGACCCTGGTCACCACTTTTAAGTTGCCTCATGAGTGATGAGTAGTAGTTCAGTATGCACTTGCTACAGTAAAATGTTAGGCTTTGGGGCTTTTTTTTTCAATTTGTTTTGGTTTCAGTCCTTAAAGAAATGTTACTGAAATTTTCCCCCTCATTTTGCTGAAGTGAAAGGGAAAAAGAATCTTGTAGGCAGGCAGCATGAAAGTATGTGAAACTAACACCACTGATGCATTTTGAGTGGGAGATTTTGGTACAAATGAAAATTGCAAACATTGCTTGCATGTCTGGAGTGAAGCAGACAGTTGTGCTCCTTGATCTTGCCCTCATTCTACACACTTAGGCCAGCTGTGTTTGGCTGCAGGCACATCAGATCCTGCTATCTGAAGTGCTTCTGTGAAACTCTAGCTGGGTCCTCAAGGGCGGGGGTGGAGATAGGAGCAGACGTGCTCATTTCCTCTCCACTAAAGAACATTGGAATCCTTTTATCAGGCAAATACAGGGAGAGTTTTTAGTTTGTTCTATGCCATTGTATCATTTTAGAGAAGTAATTTTAAGAGTGTAAGGAGATTTAATTTCCTGGTATTCTCCTTAAATAGCATATGTATTCAGTCACTGTATGCTGTGTTAAAAAGAACTTTACAGTAGGAGCTTTTTTGTTGCCTTCAATTTTTTTGGCTTATGAAAATTGTCAACAAAATGTTATTCTATAGCCTTGATTTAAATAATTTCCATTTCCAGTGGGGAGAATCAGGAACATAGTCTTTTCCTTTCATTTTTCAGCTGGTCGTTCCGAACGTGTTCAAATGAAAAATGATCTGGCTAAAATAAACAAGGTGATTACAGAGCACACGAATCACCTGGCACCTTACCAGTTCCTGACAGCCTTTTCTCAGCTCATCTCCCGAATCTGCCATTCTCATGATGAAGTCTTTGCAGTTCTGATGGTGATTATTGCTAAAGTGTTTTTAGCCTATCCACAGCAAGCAATGTGGATGATGACTGCTGTTTCCAAGGTACCTTGATATGTTTAGCTACACCTTTATTAAGTTAGAAAACTGTTTTTCTCAGAAATGTAAATATAACCTATTTTATAACCTATTTTACTCTAAGCTGATAGGAAGGATTTGAGTTCCATTTTTTGTGATACAGAGTTGTGGAAGAGGCTATCAGAGCCATCACTGCAAAATATTTTATTGTAGTCTTAATTCAGATATTGCAGTTTAAATGTTCCAAATTAGAATACGCATCCAAACTTGTATGATGTATTAGGAAAGGAAATTGGAAAAACAAACAGCTGATGAATTGTGTAGTTATGGGCAACAGATTTTGTTGCATTTACTAATTGTATTATAGTACTTTCAGTTTTATAATCAAATAATCAACTTAATAGATAGATGTGTTACTAATTACTTGCAGTAAGGTCATTCCAAAGCAGACTGGGAAGACTATTTCTTTAGGCTGGTGAAATAACATTCAGGATACATTGACATACTCTTGAACAGAAGTAACCCCCCACACACACACACCAAGAGTACCACTTCAGTTTTTCAGTTGAAGCACATCCTTCTCCAGATATTAAATATGATAAGCAATAAGTAGAGGAAAGAATATTAATTATTGGGGGGAATCTTCAACTCATTGTTTAAAAAATTTTAACTTCGCTTTTTTTTCAGTCCTCTTACCCTATGCGTGTCAATAGATGTAAGGAAATTCTAAACAGAGCTATTCACATGAAGGAATCTTTAGGAAAATTTATTGGAGACGCCACACGCCTTACGGACAAGCTGTTGGAACTCTGCAACAAACCGGTACTTACAAAAATAAACAAATTAGTGCATGTTCTGGGATTATTCAAGAATGTCATGCAAAAGCTGCTTCTGGTTGCTTTCATTAGCCAATTCATAATATTAATTATATTGATTGTTATATTATATATTAATATTAATTAGTATGAATAATATTAATTCATAATGTTACTGCAATTTAGCAGAAACTACACTACATTGTAAAAGATTTAAATAGCTCTAAATGGAGTACTTTGTAAAATATTTCAGTACATAATGGCTTGTTGAACCATTATGCATGGGCTTTACATCGTTTTGTACTTTCATAAATAATTCATGCCCATTAATTTTCGGAGTTTTACTGTAAAAATAGGGTGATTGAGCTTTTATGAACAAATTAACTTGATAATAAAGGTAAAACTAAATGAATTCTTTAATTATTCTGTACTTATATTCCAAGTGAAAAACAAGTCTGTCATAACAGACATATATTTAATTTGAAATGTAGCTTTCTGGTTTCTTATTACAATCAGCATTTATTATTCTAGTCTATGTATTAGTTAATGTGAAATAGCAGTATTATTTTAAGTGTTTGTTAACTTTAAATGTTATTTCTAACTTTGATCAACATTTTTTTTAAGGTTGATGGAAACAGCTCAACATTAAGCATGAATATTCACTTCAAAACACTGAAAAGATTAGTAGAAGAGCACACATTCAGTGAAATTCTCATTCCCTTGCAATCTGTGATGATACCAACTCTTCCTTCAATTGCTGGTACCCATGCTAACCATGACCCTTTTCCTGGCTGCTGGGCCTACATTGCAGGCTTTGACGATGCGGTAAGGCTCCAGTTGGCACCTGGTTTTTCACTTCATGTTAAACAAATGTAGCTGCAAATACATCTTAGTTCCCTAGAAATGGGAGGAATGAGTAGGAAACTCCGTAATTACTTTTGTGGAAACTGAGTGGCTTCTGTCCCAGCAGCCTGAGGCAGGTGTGGCCTCTTGGCACTCAGATAAAGTTTTGGTCTGAGGTTCATGTGCTGCAGCACCATGGAAGTGCTAATGTGACTGGCTGCAGTGGTTTATTACAATTACACACTTTACTTTGGATAATCTGATACAGATGTTAGTAAAGAACTTCGTTTTTCTTCAGGTGGAAATTCTTGCCTCACTTCAAAAGCCAAAAAAGATTACCTTGAAAGGTTCAGATGGGAAATCTTACATTATGATGTGCAAGCCAAAAGATGATCTAAGAAAAGACTGTCGACTCATGGAATTCAACTCCCTTATTAATAAGGTTTGATGAATGAGATAATCAGATCCCTTATACTTATTGACCAGGACAGGATACTAAGCTATCTAACAAAAAAAACCCAATTTAGCTTGAGATAAAGCTCACTGGAAGAAAAGTAAACTGATACAAAATACCTTATTTCCGTGAACAGCAGCAGCAATTGATATTGTATGACTTCTTACAGACTTGTGAAAACAATAATGAATTATAATGTTCTGCCAAACAATTGCTTATTCCAGCAAAAATAGACAGGACATGTTGTTTACAGTAAATAAATGCCTGCAAACTTTCTGCTGTCATGCTTAATATTTCTTATTTAGTAATTGCTAATATATTTTATAAAACATAGGTAAATTAATCTTTTCATACTAAAATATTGCTATACCTCTTCTTTTCATTCTATTTTGCTTCTCAGCAATATGCTTAAGGTTAAGGTACCATGTCTTCTGAGAGGTTAAAGCAAATGACAGCATGAAATACTAAAAGATTTACTTCAAATACTGCTTTTAAGGGATTTAAGCCATGTACGAGTTACGCAGTTTGACTATTTTATTGCAAAATCTTCTTTTTTTTAATTTACTTTAGAGAACAGATGGACATTTTGCTTTCATTTGACCTACTGCAGACTGTGAAGCTTAGATTTGTAAATTCTAGACTGTGTGATTGCAAAGTAGTTATAGATGGAATGTAAATGCTACAGATCCATTTTGCTCCTATCTGTGTCATGTTAATCTCATTTTACTTTTGTGAATAGTGCTTGAGAAAAGATGCAGAGTCCCGTAGGCGAGAGCTCCATATCCGCACCTACGCAGTGATTCCATTAAATGATGAATGTGGCATAATTGAGTGGGTGAATAACACTGCTGGTCTAAGAAATATCCTGATAAAACTTTATAAGGAGAAAGGTAAGGAAATATCTTACACTATAGTAAAAGGTTTTGGATATTTTTAAAGGGCTTGTATCTTATTAAGTAAATGAAACAAATGGCAAGAACCAGGCTAAATTCTAGGAAGATGTAGTCACATGTATTTTTATCTATCTGCAGTACATCATTATTCATATGTGTGGTAGACTTTTGCTCTTAAATGGAAGAGAGTTGGTGCTTGGAATGAACAAGTTCCTCACAATAACTGATACCACAGGCATCTTAATACTTTCCTACGTACAGTGATGTAAATTGTTTCAGCAGCATGGGGATGTACATGCAGCACTGAGTAGTAAAAAATACTGTGAACTTTTTCTTTAGATTTGATTTGTTATTTTTCATTTCTGTTACATTTATGTGAGATAATTAAGATAATATACAGTTGAATCAAGGTTAGGTGTACAGCAGCTTTTCAGAGAAAAGATCAGATTTCTTTTGAATTTCTTGTTAACAAATCATCTTTCTGGTCAGTGCAATAAAGTTTGGGGAAAAACTTTCCTGTACCCCACAACCAACATGGTTTATAGATTATTTTTCATTGATCATTTATTTCAACTTTATGGAGACATTTATTGTCTCTAAATTACCATATTGTAATAGTACATATAAGACTTTATATTTGGGGATTTCTTTTGCTAACTGAGGAAGTTGTTGCAGGTATCTATATGACTGGGAAAGAACTGCGGCAGCACATGCTTCCAAAGTCAGCACCTTTGCCTGAAAAGCTGAAAATGTTCAAAGAGGTCCTTCTGCCTCGTCACCCTCCTCTCTTTCATGAGTGGTTTCTTAGAACATTTCCTGACCCTACTTCATGGTGAGTGACTGGGATTGGGTCAGCTCAAGAACATCTATTTTGTGTATTTCCCTAAGCATTAATGGGACTGCAGGATTAGGACAGCTGAGCCCAGCAGTGCCTCAGAGCTGCCTGCTGTGTCTGCACAGGTACAACAGCAGGTCAGCCTACTGCCGCTCCGTCGCCGTCATGTCCATGGTAGGGTACATCCTGGGGCTGGGAGACCGGCACGGGGAGAACATCCTGTTCGATTCTTTCACTGGGGAGTGTGTGCACGTGGATTTCAACTGCCTTTTCAATAAGGTGAGAAATGCCCCTTGCTGAACTTGCTCTTTATTTTATATTCATATCAGTTATAAATTTACACTGCCTTGGGGTTTTCTCCGTGTTGTTATTTTAACATACTCATTGTGGTTTTTTTCTCACTTTGTCTCTTATTTATACCCTAAAAAAGCCTGGGATATATAAAGAGGCTGTGATCGTCCTGTGTGCTGCATTCAATGAAAATCAGCTTTTTGATTTAGCCAATATCAGATGACCTGATGAAGATACACTGAAACAGCCCAAATTTTAGACTGTTTATATTTTGTGACTCTTCTCTCTCCACTATCACCCTCCAAACAAAACTATAATTGCTACATTCAGAATTCTGCTGCTGTGGAGAGTTTCTTGTTCTCTCTCACACCAATTCAGCACAAAAATTCCAACAGTTGTGTAGAAATAAACAGCAGAAATTGTGGCCAGATTGGGATTTTCAGCTAAAAGATGCTTTTGGTGTGGGACATGTGGCCTTTTTAATTCAGATGAGTGAGGTAGAAATATTGTTATTTCTTCTGGTTTCTTTTTAGTAAGTCTAAATTGTCCTATGTAACAATTAATTAAGCTAACTTGCATATTATAAAAGAAAAGATAACATTTTGCAATGAGACTAGAGACCATAAACACATATTTAAGAACAAAATTTTATACCCTTTGTTAGTGTGTTAAAACAGGGAAAAAGAGATTATTTGGACAGTGCTATCCTTTACTCACCGTAATTTCCTCTTATCTGAGTAGCATGTGATCTGAGCAAATATCTCTTGCCAGCTAGGAAACTCACTGACAAAGATGGGGGAAAAAAACTAAAGCCATTGCAAATGTTACTCTTTAATAATGCTTAAAACACTTAGGGCATACATTTTTTTTCCTCAATGTAAAGGGAGAAACTTTTGAAGTTCCGGAAATCGTTCCTTTCCGGCTCACTCACAACATGGTTAATGGGATGGGTCCCATGGGAACAGAAGGTCTCTTCCGAAGAGCCTGTGAAGTCACTCTGAGGCTGATGCGTGATCAGAGGGAGCCTCTGATGAGGTATGGCACCTGCTTTTGCTACAAACTCCTCAGAGCTGTCTGTAGTCCAAACATGTGAAACAGTAACTGCTGGGGAATGTACGGTTCTACCTGTCCTGCAGCTCACTCTCACCATGACATGGAGCTAAATATAAAGCAGTATAAATATTTAGCACTAACTACAGGCTCCTGTCAGTGTTTGTGATTTGAAAATTAAATGTATTTTGTGTATCATATCCTTTTCTTAATTTTTAATTTATTTAGTGTCTTAAAGACTTTTCTCCATGACCCTCTTGTGGAATGGAGTAAACCTGTTAAAGGGAATACAAAAGCCCAGGTGAATGAAACTGGAGAAGTTGTCAATGAAAAGGTGAGTTTAAAACAAACAAACCTAAGGTAATAAAATGTCAAATATCCGTTTTTGTTGCAAATTACATCTTTTCTAATTGAAACTTTAATTATCTTTTTTTTTCATTTAAAATTTTCTGTGGTTGTTCTTTGTCATCTCTCTGTTCATAATTTTTATCTATAAAGAGATTTTTTTACTGATAAAAAATGTAATTTATCTACTAAAGAACCAAGCAAAAGAACCTGTAATTTTCTTCTTGGTGTTACTAAATCAAGGACAACATCAGCAGAAGCAATGGGTCTTGTTAACCCTCACTTGCACAGTCCTCCAGATTTACAGTGATGGTAACATCTGGAGTCCTTTCCATGTATATTTTTGTGCTTTTCCTGAGTGGATGTTTATTATTGAATAAATACGTGCCTTCGTACATATCAAGGATTATTGATTAAAATTAGGATTTCATAGTGTTTTTTTTATTAGCTGCTGCTGAAGTCTCTATTATTCATCCACAATACAGTTTAATTTTTATCATCTTCCCTCTGTGCAAAATTTCTGATTTGTCCCTTTCTATTTTCATTTTCTAAGGACTATTTAATGAAAATAAATGTGTAATAGCAGATAATACTTAGGGAGCACTGACAAACACAACAACTAAGATAAACTACATCACTGAAATTGTATCACAACAAAGAATTTATCTGGGCTATATTTCAGCACAGAAAATCTCCTGGTCTTCAAATAGTTACTAACCAGGATGTGTCTACATAATTTTCTTTTACAGGACCACCCACATAGTTGTTTATGTTAACTGCTTTTTCTGGAGAGGTGCCAATGTTATGCTTGAGCTTTAAAAGAAAATGTGTGAGTGTAATTGGTATGAACTAGCAACTCTAGAGGGCCTTGGAGCAGCTCATTTTGAGATGCTCAGCACAACTTCTTGAATTCGACTTCTTTGTTTTCAGTTGCTCATAATTTTGACCTAAATTTTCCAGACTTAAATTTTAATAAGAATTCCAGGAACAAGGCTAGGAAAATTTTGCATTTATTTGAAAGTAATGGTATGAAATAAAGCTTTCTAACAATTCTCAAATATATTTGTGTAGCTCTTTCAGTCTTCTCTGGTAACTTTTAACTGTAAAAATATAAGGCAAAAGTTATAGCTTGACCAATAATTATATCCATTGTAGAGAACTGTTTTTAAAAGTGATTAGCCTTTGTTTTCAATGTAGCTGGTATGGCATCTGGATTTCGTATTAAATTATAATATGATTTCAAACACATCCTAAGAAATACTGTTTTTATTTTGAGAAGTGGAAGGTCATGAATTGTACCAATTTTTTTCTTCTTCTTTCCAGGCCAAAACCCATGTCCTTGATATAGAGCAACGGCTGCAAGGTGTCATTAAGACTAGAAACAGAATCAAAGGATTACCTTTATCTATTGAAGGGCATGTGCATTACCTCATTCAAGAAGCAAGTGATGACAATCTGCTCTGCCAGATGTATATGGGCTGGGCTCCATACATGTGAAATTGTTGGAATGATACCATCCACAAGTGCTGTAGCTATAATACTGTTGGGAAGGAATCAATCAGTGGTACCTGGTTACTTCTGTTGATTTCTGTCTGCAAGGAGAAGAACAGTCCTATGGTCTTCCAAAATCTGTGTAAAATGTACAGTGTCCTTGCAAGGATGCTATGAATGCAGATGTGTAAGGTGTTAGGACTTACCTTTTCTACACACATAGAAGGCAGTACATAAGAACTGCTTAAAAATTAGACTATGCAAGCCTGTGCAAGTGTCTTAATCTGACTATATGAAAAATTTCCATGCTGTTGAAAGATGCACTCTATAAAGTACTGTATATTTTTGTAAACATATTTCTCCTTCAGCTTAGATTAGAAAATATAGCAATAAAGTTTAATACTGATACGATGTAAAGTGGTTGTTTCAACTTTTTCTACTTGTATTTAGAAGGGCTTTTAAAAAATTATTAGTATTTCTTTGCAGCAGTAGACTTTTCTTCAAATTTCTTCCATGTAGGCTGGCTATGTCTAGGAAAGCTTTCGGGATCTTACATCTTAGCATGAGTAAACTGGTGAAGTGGTACCATGTTGTGAACCTGCTTCCTTAGCCCTTGAGTGCAGTGCTCTAAGAAACCCTCCTGAAGGACACGGCACAAATCTGGGGGTTGGAGGACCCTGGCAGTGCAGCTGTAACCCCAGGGCAGCAGGCAGGTGGTTGCAGCTGTGGCTGTAACATCTGTGCAGGGTCCTGAGAGCTTTGCACAGCCCCTCTTCCTCCCCTGGAAAAAGTATGGCCTTAGGGAGTGTTTTTAAGACTATTTCAGAAAAGGTGTTTTAACACAGACAAGAGTAGACTAAATAAATATGGCTGAAAGGCAAATACTAACTTACAGTAATGCTTGCTTTCTAGGCATCCAAATTGTAGGGAAATGGGGGAGGAGATAGGGAAAAATTATACCCTTTTAACCTACAGTAGGCTATCATTAGAATTTTTGTGCAGTGGTTTTGTTTCTGCTATTCGAAGAGACAACATTTGAGTTTTGATCACAGGCTCATACTGTGGTGTGAAACTCGAGTGTTCTGTTCGGCTGAAATCCAGAGGTTTGGTAAAGTAAAATAATAGGTTTGCAACTGCTTCTCGGGCGTCTGTTTCTCTGTCGATCTAGTGGGTAATCTAGAAGTGCTGTCACTGTCCCATAAACGTGACGAGTTTTCCTAGTAAAATATTTGGAACATACCATGGTCTTTCCCGATGTGGTGTGTGAGTGCTGGCGTTGTTTTTCCCAGGCTTTATCAGTTTATCGGAGCGCAGAGAGCCGCCCGGGGAGCTGTTGCACTGGGCGTTGCCATCGCGCGGGGAGCGGATCCGCTGCGCGGGGCAGGGCAGGGGGCGAGGGGCCCCGCGTATTCGCAGCGCTCCCAGGCCCTGCGTCCCGGGGGCGGCCGTGAGGCGGCCCGGGCCCGCCCCGCTCCCGCCCCGGCGCCAGCCCCGCCCCGGCCGGGCCCGCCCCGCTCCGGCGCCGCTCTGTGCCCGCTCGCTCTCGGTGGTGCGGGCGCTCGGCCGCTGTCAGCGCGGCGCGCCGGAAGGAGGGCGGAGCGCGGCCCGCGGTGTTTGGTTCCGGCGGGGCTGTGAGGGCGGCGGGGAACTGTGGCCATGGGGGTCCCCAAGTTCTACCGGTGGATCTCGGAGCGGTACCCCTGCCTCAGCCAGGTGCTGAAGGAGCATCAGGTGAGCCGGGGGCGGAGCGCCGCTGCCTGACACGGGCCCGCCCCGGGTGGTCCCTACCGGCCCCTCGGCGGGACGAGGGAGGGGGACGAGCGCGCGGGCCTCGTCCCCGGCCGGCCCTGCGGGACCGAGCCCCAGCCCGGGCCAGCTCGCCGACAGCCCGGGCGGCGCAGGGGGGCGGCTGCGGCTCAGCGGGACCCGCCGCTCGGAGCGGCCGAAGTGGTGGGATGACGGTGGGCGATCGCCGGGGAGCGGGCGAGGCGTTCGGTGCCCCCTGACAGCCCGACTGTCCGGGCCGAGCCCGCCGCTGGCGGGCAGCAGTGCCCGGAGCCCGCGGCTGGGGGCCGGCGGTGGTTTCAGCAGTTCCGAACCCGGAGTGCGCTGCTCCCCCGGGAATGGGCAGCCCCGGCGGCTCCCGGCCCGTGGCCGTGCCCGGCTGCCCCGCCGGGCTCGCTCCCCTCGGCAGCTCCGCGGTGCTGCCTCAGCACCCGCGGGGAACCCAAGGTCGGAGTTTACTCCTTGTTGGGCTCAGAAAAGTTACAGCTGTTGACGGCCGATGGCGCGGTAATGACGAGGGACAGGTTTTACAGCTCTACTGCGTTTCCTTGTTGTCGCCTGCGTCGGGCAGTTTGTGTTAGCAGCTAAACCGGGAAGTACCTTCAAGCCTGGAAAACGAAAGCCGTGAATGATACTTCTAACAGTTGGACAAAGACGTCGTATTTTCACAGATGTCGTGTTTGGTACCTGTTGGATATAAGCTCTTCTAATTATTTTCAACTGGTGTCATAGATGTGGTTTTATAGATTTAATGAGGATGTTCTCAGGTGATAACTGAGAGTGTGTTTGAATATTAATATATTTTCCCTAAACGCCCGTGATTTTTAAAGATTAAATAACTGTTGTGTCAGTGTAATTAAGATGCCCAGCTAAAGTGATTCCCAACCTGCATGTTTGGCCTTTTCTGCTAGTTTCAAAGCAGTTTTCAAAGCTTAGGTCTTTGCTTAGGATTTTTTGGGCTTCACTGAACTGTCTAATGCTGTCTATGTAGCAAGGCAGCAGCTCTTTATGCTGCCTTTTCTGCTGTTTTCTTAGAAGCCTGGGCTGCTCACACATCTTTAAACTTGTGCTGAAGAACTGTGGCAAGGTGAGGAGGCAGCAGTGTCCGCTCTGACCAGGGGGATGGCAGCAGGGGATGCTACCCGTGATGCCTTCTAAAAGAGGCCCTTAGAGCTGTTAAGATAAACAATAAACACGAATTAACCCTTCCAGATCACTTGAATGTACATACTGACATCTAGAGTAGATTCTAAGAGAAAAAAAACACATACAAACAAATTAAAAGGCCTTTTTATGTAAAACAGCATTATTGTTAAATCATTTTATAGCCATGCTTCTTGAAGGAAACATAGGACCTTTAATGTATATTGCTTCCATATAAAAGCTTAGTTTTTGTCTCTTTAGAATGCTGTCTGTGCACTGCCCTGCTCTCTTTTCTGAAAGCATTGGGAGCAGTTTGGTTACTGAATTTAACCATACTAAAGATCATGATGTGCAACAGAACACCAGTTACAGCAGTTGAGTGGGGATCATTCCTGATCCTGCCTCTAGTTTCTTCTCTTCACCATTTCGTCTTTTTAAAGCAGTTACATTTCTCTTGCATCTGGAGGATAAATACAAGCCCAACAAGGTGCCTTTTAAGATGTGTCAGCAGCAGTGTTATAGAAAATTGTAACAAGCTGGCAGTGCCTTTTTCTAGGTGTGATAATTGAGAGATTTTTTGTATGGTCTTAACTGGGGGATTAAGGAATAGATTTGTTTAATGCCACTTGCTCTTGTGGTGCATTTTGGTAACACAGAGGTAGTACTGGCCCCTTGGCATCCTACATGGAACAGTGTTTGTTCCCTGTATGTTGTTTGTGTACATTTGGGAAGGCTTTCTTTTTCCTTTGACAAAAAGTGTGGCTGCTACAGATAAGGCTGTTAGAAGAGCAGAGAACTAGAAGGAAAAAGCAAGTCTGTTTGGAAAGTGTGGGTAAGAAATTGATGTTATTATTGCCAGCTTTCTGCTTTTGGTGTTAATTGCCACTCTCTAGACTCAAAGGAGCTCACAAAACTGAAGAGACAGCATGCAGTGGTTGGGGTAGGAGCTGCTAAACAGGGGGAGCAGTCTAAAGCTTCTTAAGCCAGCTTTGCTTGGAAATACTGCTGGAAATTGCATGCTCAGTTTTGTAGTTTTTACTCTTTGTAGTGCAGCTGTGGAAGGTTGAATCAATTAAATGTGCAGGCTTATAAAAAGAGAAAATCGTCCTGAAAACAGTGATTTTGGTTTGCTTTTCCATTTTACAATGTAGAAGATAGACTGAGCACAGGGACAAAAGTCCTGAGGTTCCAGAAACAGCCAGGATAGGATAGGAATCTGTTCAGCTGACTTGGCTCACTGAGAAAAATCATAGTAACAGATTGCTTGTGCAGACAAACCCATACCCAGTCCAGATATTCTTACTCTGCCTGTTGGTTCCAGGGAGGTCTTCGCACTTCAGCTCATTTCCAGAGTTCAGTGCTCTCAGCTGTGCCTTGGGCAGTGGCTGCATTCCCCAAATGGGTACTAACTGTGGCATTTGTAGATTCCAGAATTCGACAACTTATACCTGGACATGAATGGCATTATCCATCAGTGTTCACATCCAAATGATGATGATGTCCACTTCAGAATCTCAGAAGATAAGATTTTTGCCAATATTTTTCACTATTTGGAAGTACTGTTTCGGATTATTAAACCAAGAAAGGTTTTCTTCATGGCAGTTGATGGAGTAGCTCCAAGAGCAAAAATGAATCAGCAGCGTGGGAGACGTTTTAGGTAAGAAGATCAGTTCTGACTCTGTCTTAAGGATAGTAAACACTTAAAAGAACCCACTTACTTAAATGTATTCCATGAAAAGTAAAAGTGATTATGAGTGGTTGTGCCTTTGACAGTAGCTTTAATTGAATGAGGGTAACTACCTGTAAAATGTTAAATCAGGATTCCAAAAGGAGAGTTTGCTTGTTACGTAAATTTTTCTCTGTATATGTGGCACTTGGCAACAAGGGGAGCTTTTTCTCATGAAATTTTCTGTGAAATAACTGTGCAGTGGAGCACTTACAGATGTTTCCAGATGCTTCATAACCTGTGAGAGTCTTTGGTATTTGTGAATGCTAGTTCTAGATATGCCTATTTGGTAGCTGTAATGGAAGTCATAGAAAAAACCAAGTTTCTAATGAAACTGATTTCCTGTTTATACCAGCTACCAAGCTAGCTCAGATACAGAGCTACAAGTAGATTAAGAATTACAGTAATGTTTTGGGAGATTTGGAAGCTTTTTAAAGATTGCTATAAGAAAAAAAAAAAGCCAGTGGTCAGACGGTACAGGGATGGTGAGTGAAATGCAGCCTTAACAAACTGGGGGAAAGGAACAAGAGAAAACACTTCCAAGCAACTGGTTTTTTGTTTTGGTTTTTTCTGTGGTTTGGTTTTTGATGTAATTTTTTCTTTAAGGAATAAAGAGGTTGAGAGGAAGCAGAGATTAAAGAGTTCTAAATAGAAAGTTTGTAGCAGAATTGAGAGCCAGACAAAAACCTTAGAGTTTGGTAGTTTCTCTGTTTCTGGTTCAAAAGTGTTTAGGAAATTCCTGGCCAAGAAAGTCTGGAATGATGTTTGTTAGTTTCTCCATTACTGGGCACGATAAATTGTTAGCTCACTCGTGACTCCCTTGGAATTCCACACCTGCTACTTTGTTTAACTATGTTACAGTTATTGTTCTGGGGTGGCATTTTCAGATGTTTAGATACCAAATATTCCCATTGTTTCGACATGAATGGCCATTCATTGTGATCAACCATTGTATGATCACCTTGGTAATCTAAATACTAACTGCATCTGAATAGTGACAGATTGTCACGTTTCTGTTAAAAAAGTGCTGGTTTTAAGCCACCTTAGTTGTATCAGAAATAACTCCAGACTCTATTCAGGAGTTAAATTTCTTTCCTTTTATTATTTTTTAAGCACTTTAAAAAAATCAACTGTATTTATTTTGTCAAAAAGCTGTACTTAGGATATTAACATTTGAATAAGACAATTTCTTCCCTACTCTCTCTTCAATGCTGTTTTGGTTTAGATCAGCAAAAGAGGCAGAGGACAAAATAAAAAAGGCATTGGAAAAGGGAGAAACTCTCCCTACAGAAGCCAGATTTGACTCCAACTGTATTACACCAGGTGAGATAATATGGCAGTTACTTAAATTTAAGCGTTTATGGTTTTGTGTGTATATTTTGGTAGTATTTTCTTACCTTAAGGCATATTTTTTTAAATAGAACACGGAATCAATAAAGGTTTAAGTAAGTTTGTTACAAAAGTTTTAGTAGTATTCAGTAGGGTTAGAATTTTTTATGATTACTATGTAAAAAGTTAAATGTCTTAGGAAGGAAGCCAATCATCCCCTTCATCTCTGGCAGAATTTTTATTTGTTGGGGTTTTTTTAATACTTCTGATATGTGAATGCAAACTAGAGAAAAGCTTTGTTTTTAACTTAGGTTTCTGTTTTCAGGAACTGAGTTCATGGCCAGATTGAATGAGCATCTTAAATATTTTGTAAATATGAAGATTTCCACAGACAAATCCTGGCAAGGAGTAACAGTCTACTTATCAGGCCATGAGGTCATTATATTTTCTTACTATCCTATTTTAAATAATTTTTTTTTACAGAATAATACTTACTGCCGAATTTTTTTTCTGGTGATTTTTTTTGTGTCCAGACTCCAGGGGAAGGTGAGCATAAAATTATGGAGTTCATCAGATCAGAAAAGGCAAAGCCCCATCATGATCCAAACACAAGACACTGTCTCTATGGCTTAGATGCTGACTTGGTATGTGCACCTAAAATAATACAAACAACAGGAATTTGTCAAGTGTATACATCTTTGATGTCTTCATAAGCTCGTAGGGTTCTGAAATGGTTTGAAACGAACATGTGATTTTGTATTCCTGCAAACTTTTGAATTTGTAATGAAACAGAACATTGAAATTTCTTAATACTGCGTGAAAGGTTTAAAAAAAATTTAAAAAGTAATCTCTTTGTAATAAAAGATATCTCTTTGTAATAGATAATGCTGGGATTAACAAGTCATGAGGCACACTTTGCGCTCTTAAGAGAAGAAGTCAGATTTGGTGGTAAAAAGGCTCAAAGGTGAATTAATTTAACTTTACTCTTATTTTATTTATGATGAAATTAAATCCGAAAGATACTGGGTGACTAAAACAGGTTTTTGTTTGGTGAATTGGGGTTTTTTGATTGATTGCATAGTAATTTAATGAAGTCTTAGTTTATTCTTTGAGTTAGAAAAGTCATGAAATTAGAGAAATCAGTGGGCTGAATTGTGCACTTGAACTGGTTTACATGAAAAAATGTATGCTGTCAGAATAGCTGATAAAAAAGCTTTAAAGCTTTAGTGTTTTGCACTTTTTTTTTATGTTACAATGGAGCAACCTGGGCTGTATTGAATTACTTCCATAACTGTGTTATGCAGATACCGACTTTCTAAAATGTACACATATATATCTGAGGTTCTGTGCATGCAGGTAAATGACTAGGGTAATTACTAAAATAAGCTCTCTTAAAATGTCTGGGTAGATGCTCTTATTCAGTGTTTGCCCAATTGAAATAACTCATGTTCTAGAAACAGTCAGAAGAAGGTGACTTGTTCCAGAACTGTGCACACACATGGAGCTGTTCTGAAGTAATACAGGAATTAATTTATAACTGTTACTGTGGCTGGGTTTTTTCTTTGAAGGACCTTAAGCACATATGGGGTACATAAAGGGAGAAGATGGGAGAGACAGAAGTAAACATTTCTGACACTGAAAGGATTTTGGATAACACAGACTAGGTCGTAAATGTTTAGATAAATATGTAATTTTTGCTAATAAAGGAATATTTTATCACCAAGGACAATATGATGAACATTAGAAATAAGGTCTCTTTTCAGTCTTTGCAGTCAACATTTCACTAATACTCATTGGTAGTGTTGGCATGCAACCGTAATATTTTTTAAAGACCTTACATCTAATTAAAGTAAAATCTTGGTTCTACCTTTCTAAAAAATAAAATAGTGAAAAATAAGAGTGTAATTGCTTTTTGAAAGATTAATTAGTGAAAGTATGAAATCAAAAGGCAAAGTGTTATTTATTCCCCCCTCCAAGCATTGTTCCATATTGTAATTTCTGAATAATTTTTCTCATTACAAGAATTTACTTCCGTAAGTTACAAGAATTGCCTTCTGTCAATATTGTCACTTCAATGGATACTTACAGTTGGAAATTTGAAAATCCTAAAAATACAACAAGTTAATGTCTCTCCACAATTTTTTTATTAAAAGAAATTGCTTGATTTTCAAGTCCAGTGCAATAAAGATTGAGGGGCAGAATGTCTCTAGTGTCTTACAGCATCAGCCTGGTTGCCAAAGTTCTTTAATACCAATATGAAAATTGCATTTAAAAAGTGACTCAGTTGGGTCTGAAGCCCAGTGTAGCTTCGAGTTTGTCTTGTATGAATTTATCTGAAGACTTCTAACACACACATCTTCCTTATAGGATTATTTCCAAAATCACCTATTTATGTGTGAATACACAAGTATTTATGCTGGTTTGTCATTGGATGTGGTCTCAGCTAGTTATAGTATCTACAAAGTGGAATTGTCCTTTATTAATTAAAACACATCATTTAGTTCATTGATCTTTTGGTGTAGGTATTAACTAATTTGGGGCTAATGTTGGCTTGGGGTTTTTATGAATAATTTTAGTGAAAAGAAAAAGGAAGGCAGAATATGTGTTGACTATGCCATAAACAAACAAACAATAGTTTGTTATTCTTTTAGTGCTGCACTGAAGCCACAAAATAATACATACAGAACATATTGTCAAGAAGCATTTCAAATGACTACAAATGTAACCCAGCTGGTTTAGATGTGAATCTGTGTACTCTGTTCTTATTCAGACTATATATTGGGCTTGGTGTCGAGTTAGGCTAGTTTGTCTCTCTTTTGAGCAATGGGATAAGGATTTAGGCAGTGGTTGCTGCAGCATGGAACTCCACTAAGCTCTTCTCTAAGTTAGTTCTTCTCCCTACAGTCTCATCTGGTGTTTAGGAGATTCTACTGCAAAATTTTATAGACCAAACCAGATTAACCCTAAAATAGATTCAAGGAAATGTGTATATGTTATTTCTTCTGTAAAGATGCAACCCTAGTAAAATTTCTTGGTTTAGGTAACCTTGGACTTATTAATATTAATGTGGAAAGTATGTTTGTAAATAATTAACTGGGTGGTTTGAATAATTTACAGAGTATGTGCACCAGAGGAAACCACGTTTCATTTACTGCACTTATCACTGATGAGAGAATATATTGATTATGAATTTTCCCCAGTAAAAGTAAGTTCTAATGGAGCTGAGATGGGAAAAAATTTGGAAATTTTTATGCAAAAATGACAACAAAAAATTGTGTTACTTGTGTGGTTTTCTTTTTTCCTTTTCTTTTTTTCCCAGGACAAGCTTTCTTTTGAATATGATATTGAAAGGATAATAGATGATTGGATCTTAATGGGTTTCCTTGTAGGAAATGATTTTATTCCTCATCTACCTCATTTGCACATTAATCATGATGCACTGCCACTACTTTATAGAACGTACATGGCTGTCTTGCCAGAACTGGGAGGTGAGAAAACTGACTTCAGCTATGGAAAGCAGAAGCATTAATAGTGCTGCATTTGTATTTATTGACCCTTTTAGCCACATTAGAATGTTTAGCGTTTACTGCTCTTTTCTTAGAGAGGCAGCAAGATTGCATCTGTGGGGCATTTAAATGCAAATTATTCAATTGTTAGTTCAAAAACATACTTAATTTTCTCAACAGGTTACATCAATGAAAATGGGCATCTGAATTTAGAGCGTTTTGAGAAATATCTCACAAGATTGTCAGATGTAAGTAGCTTTGAAATCGCACTGTACAGAATGTTGAATTTAAACTCAGTATTTTACCCTAAAATACATCATACTGTAGTTTTAATGAACTGTTAAATGACTGTGTTTTACAGGTGGTTTAATCAGCTGTTTTACCTTTGAGCAGATGGAATCCAGTCAGTTGTCTGATCTTATAGCATAAGAGGAAAAAAGACTGAATAATTTGATCTGTGCTTTAGCCAGCACAGTGCTTTTAGTACTGCAGGTAAAATGAGGATTCACCAGTAAAATCATGGTCCTCATTTCCCATCCAAGTGTGTGATTGTATCAGGCAAAGCTGGTTAGAGCAGGTGCCAGTAATTCCAGGGATGTGGCTTCAACGCTTCTAGAGCCATTCACTTAACATCTGGACTCAGTGATCCTTGTGGGTCCTTTCCAGCTCAGAATTGTCTGGATTTTCAATGTGTTCCTAAAGCTTGCTGCAGACAGCGATTTTCCTTGCTTCCCGGGCTGGTAGTTTCCTGTGGGGTAAGCTGTGTCTGAAGATCTTGGAGGCTAGAGTTGTTTGCAAGTTTTTTATGAAGATCACTACTAAAGAGCAAGGGGCATCTCTGAGAGGCAGGCATCAGTGTTCATGAACTAACTGGTGACAGGAGGTAATCCTGTTAAGTGCCATTGCAGTAATCCATCCTAGAGATGAGGTAAGGTATAGGCCATGTAGAAATGGAAAGGATTAAACTTTCTGCTGAACTTGGGAAGAGGGGGATCATCTGTTGTCCATGCTTCAGCCCTGTTTTCTGGTTCTCGGATAGAGCTGTGAAAGTGTTAGATCTGTGGCATGAGGGTGTATTAACCAGACTCTGTATGTGTACTGCTTCTAGAGTTGATAGTGAAATGTAGGATTTATTTAACTTGTTTTTGTTACCCCTTGCTGCCTTACTTAAGGAAAACAGAATGCAGCCTGGCTGTATGTTACATATTGCTGAGAAACAGGATTTTTCATATTCATCTGTTTAGTTGTATCTCTAGGGCAAAATTTTTATGTACAGGTGACGCTAGATGTAATCTGGTGCACATACATTGTTAAGCTGGCATTCTAAATTTGATATCCCTCAAATATTTGCGAACTTACTTTAATCTTTCTGCTCAGTTTGATCGTGAACACTTCAGTGAAGTCTTTGTTGACCTAAAGTGGTTTGAAAGTAAAGTGGGCAATAAATACCTCAACGAGGCAGCTGGGATTGCAGCAGAGGAAGCCAGAAAAAATAAACAAAAGAAACAAAAGGTCAGTGTTTTATATGCAGAGTTTTGGAAATAAGAACGTTCCTTTTTGCAAATTAGTGATTTGATCTTAGACAAATTAAGTGGCATAAACCTCTGGTTTGAGATTTTTTTCAAACCAGAAAAGATAGTAAATTGTAACAGTTTGCATTTTGCCTGTGTGCATTGCTGGTTGTGAGTGATTAAATGATTCAGTCATGATTTTTAAAGTCCTGTAAACCTGTATTTAATGCTTTGCTATTCCTCAAAAGCATCAGAACTTAACTTTTGTATGAGTTATGGTTAAACCTGCTATGCTTCATGATCTTACTTTTTAATGCACAGCCTGCTGGAAGTTCTGTGTATTTCAGATACACTGATAGAACATTCATGTACGTCTTGGTATTGGCTAACTATTGGACAACAAATAGGGAAAGAGCAATCTCAGATTAGTATTAAATTTGCAATTCTAGATATAACCAATTAATAAGGAACAGCGCCTTATATATATGTGTGTACTGCTACATAACAGTATCTCGTCTCTGCCCCAGTGTCAAGTTCCCCATCTGCACTTCCACTGACTGCCCTTCACTCTATGCCTTCAGCAGGGTGTGGAGTAGCAGGAGAAAATTCCTTTGCATTTAATCTGTCTCTTTATATTGTTATCCTGTTCTTTGTGTACTCAGCAGTTTTGGAAAGAGTAGCATTTTGAAACACAAATATTCAGATTTCTTTAAAAAGCAGTTAATGTTTTGAGACTGCTCCTTTTGTCTGATCTGTCCTTTTTGTCTGCTTAAATAATTTTCTTGAAGCAATTGTAAAAGAAGGAAATAGGGTTTATAATAAACAGTAATAATATTTATACATTTTGATTATAGCATTTTGAGTTGAAAGTTGTATGGTTTTGAATGGGGTTTGTGCATATTAACCTGTATTTTTACATTATCTCAAATTTTAATTTAATAGGCTCAGGAAAATTCTATATCTTTGGCTGCTTTAGAAAAAAATGAAGGTGAAGTGACCTCTAAAAGTAAGCACACATAATTTTTCCATACACATATAACAAAACCCCCCCATGTTAATAGGGGTATAGATTTCAAAGAACTGTAAGAATTGCTTGTCAGAGATTATATTCATCTGAATGCAAGACTTAGGTAGTCAGCTGTTGGGAAGTGGAACTGCTTTGGTGAGAGAGAGTGGGGCTAAAGCTTTAGTGGTGCTTCTTCCCTGACCTGTATTTCCATGATGAGCTAAAGGAATTAATGATCAAATCTTCAACAATATTATGTTTTTGATAATTATATGCATAGGTATTTTCTTATATGGGGGGAATGGATGAACAGATTTTTGTATGGCTTTAGGGTTTTTGGTTGTGGTTATGTTTTTAAACTCATTCTACTTGTAAGAAGTGTTTTTTGTTCATGTTTTGAAATTAATTGTCAAAAATGTATGAATATTACTACATGATATTAGACAACATTGCTGAACATAATTGAATTTTAAAATTAATGTTTTCTCAGATTTTTTCAGATGGCCTTTATTATCTTCTCTGTTCTTGTAATTGGGCTAACAAATGGATTACCTGTCTCAAAAATTCCAGAATTTCTCTGTGTAAAGATTTTGTTTGTTTCATGTAACTTGCAGTGCAAGGAAGAGTGAGCACCTATAGCTTTGCATTGAGGAGTAAAGTTAAGGCATTAAGTCAGAAGTTAATGTTTTCAAACCTTATTGTAGTAGAGAAGTGAATGTTAATGCTTTTTTTTCATGACTGGTTTTCCAGCCACATTGGAAGATGAACCAGAAGATGATGATCTGTTTGAAACTGAGTTTAGGCAATACAAAAGAACTTACTACATGACTAAAATGGGTGTAGAAGTAGTGTCTGAGTAAGTGTATACTTCTTTTTTTCCTAAATGCTGAAGACAAGTCTTTGTAGATGTGTATTAGAAACATATGTCTGTATGTATTAGAGACTATTTACAGAGTTTGTAGTGACAGCACAAGACATAACGGCTTCAAACTGAAAGGGAGTAGGTTTATGTTAGATAATAAGGAAGAAATTCTTTACTGTGAGTGTGGTGAGGCACTGGATCAGGTTGCCCAGGGAAGCTGTGGATGTCTCATCCCTGAAAGTATTCAAGGTCAAGTTGGATGGGGCTTTGAGCAGTCTGGTCTATGGAAGGTGTCCCTGCCCATGGCAGGGAGTTGGAACTAAATGATCTGTAAGGTCCTTTCCTACCCCAAACATTTTGTGATTCTAATAAAAGACAGAATATTCATCCCATGTCAAAAGCAGAGAACACATGGCAGAGTACTGCAGTGGTGATGATTTTGCCTAATGCAATGAACTGCAAGTCAAGTTTTCTGTAAGAAGTATTTGAGGACCAGAGAGGAAATGGATTTAGAAAATCATGGAATTTTTAGGTTCCCAAAATATTCTATCTTCATTCCTATGTACAAGGTGCTAAGAACTTTTTATATACCAGTGAAAATGAGAAAACCAATAAGAATCTTTCCTTTTTCTTTTAAGTGCCTTCTTGGCTGATCAAGCTGAATGTTACGTCCAGGCAATACAATGGATTTTGCATTATTATTACCATGGAGTTCAGTCATGGAGCTGGTAAGAAAAAACATCAAATGAGAAACTGCTGAAAGACAGAGTGATATTTCACCTTGTATGCTGGGAACATTCAGTGTAGTTTGGTCTGTTTCTGAGCAGTGAACACTGCTGTGCTGTATTAAGTCAAATAACTCAGGGGTTTTTTTTAACCTGCAGGTATTACCCTTATCATTATGCACCTTACCTGTCAGATATTCACAATATCAGTGAACTCAAAATCAAATTTGAACTGGGAAAACCTTTCATGCCATTTGAACAGCTTCTTGCTGTACTTCCAGCAGCTAGCAAAGATCTGCTACCTAAATGCTACCAGGTAAGATATAGAATTAGATTTCATTATCTATCTACTGCTTACTCATTGTCTACTTTATTTTATTTTATTTTACTCTTTTCTTGGTGTCTTTGCATGTCTTATTAATTATATTCTATCTCTACGTTTTAAGTGTATGGTTAAATATTCTACTTGTCACTATATTTAGTACATTGTAAAGTTAGTAATAAATACAAAATTTTATATTTGCTAAGCAATTTCCAGCTAGTACAGTTACGTGTTTCATTCTTGTACAGCATTGAATTGGTTTTAATACCAGCCTTCCTGTATCTCTTCCTACAATTAATGCTAAATTGCCTTTGATATCATCTCTATTGTATTTTCCTAGCATTTGATGACTAGTCAAGACTCTCCTATTATAGAATATTATCCACCTGACTTTAAAACTGACCTAAATGGTAAACAGCAGGAATGGGAAGCTGTAGTATTAATCCCATTTATTGATGAGGTAAGTTCTTCCAACATCTGCTGTCCATAAAAGCTGCATAACAAGACTGCTAAATGTCTTAATTAATCAACAGTTAGACATGCAGTTAAGTGGAAGTTTAAATTAATTGATGAGATAACAGAAAAATATAACTGTTTGCCCTTGGGGAGTAAGTCTAGATTAAGTTACCACAAGCAAAGTTAGTTTCAGATGGCAGAAGTCCTAAAAAAGGGCTGTGGACTTGGTGTTGGTAATATTTTTAATCAGCTGTTCAAATATTTTGGCTGAGATTCTTTGAGAAAAATAGTCTGTTCCTATGTGCATATAAAAATATAGAACATCTGTGGGTAAAATAAAAGAGACACTTGTAAAAGTGGAAGTATTTTTACAGGACATCTCTTCAGAAGAACACCAGTAATAGGGAAGCATTAATGGTGGGCAATAAAATAGGACTTTCCTTTTGCATATAGGGATAACAGTGTTAGATAAAGCTGCCCTTTGGAAATAGGCTTGCAGAAAGGTGATCTTTATTCTCCAAAGCCATTCCATGGTACTTGTTCATTTTTATCAAGGACATGAAGAAGGGTGATGGGTGCAGCTGGAAAATTAGCACATTGTGTATCTGGACTTCTCAGGGTGCTTTCCCAGTGTAGATGTTTCCATACTAATTTTCGTTACCAGTTTCACATGTGCTCATTCCTCTAAAATTTAGAAACGACTGCTGCAGGCCATGGAATCCTGTAACAAGGGCTTAAAAGAAGAGGAGAAACGAAGGAACACTCACAGTGCTTGCTTAATGTACTGGTATGACAAAGATGCTGAGTTCCAGTACCTGTCACCATGGCCAGAGAAATTCCCTGCAATAGAACGATGTCACACGAGGTAACGCTCGTACATCTGTTTCAGAGTAGGCTAAAAGTAGTTGGAGGATTTTTAACCAAACCTTGCATATGCCAATATATACACTGAGAAATGAAAAATACTGAATTAGATGTTGCCTGCTTTGGATGTTACAGTAGAAGTATTTGTCTCTTCAGATGTTACTTTACAAAACATATGAACCAATGCTAAGTCAACAATCTAGAGAATTACTCAACTTTGTATGACAGAGGAGGAAAGACTGGTACAAATATCTGATAAATAGTGATCATTTATTGACATGCTAGTTCCAGAGTGTTTTTTTAAAAATGTAAGCATTTGGATCAAGTGTAGAGAATTAAACACGTTTGTTTTTCATCTTCTTCTTGCTGAAAGTAGCCAGCTTTATTTTGCACAGACTGAAGATGAAATGGAAACATAAGCTTAACAGTAGTCAAACTTAAAGCAGAGTAGAGGAGGAATGCCTGTTGCTGGATTACAGTCAGTAAAGAATGGACAGTTGTGAAGATGAATGATACCATATGGAACCATTGCTAGTTAGAACTTGGTAATTACAATTATTTAAAATAGTGAGTTCAGCATATCCTGAAGTTTTGTCTTTTTCATAATGATTGATCTCTTTGCAGCAATATCATGGGGTTTTTTATAGTCCTTTCTATATATTCCAAATGACATAATTTAGTTGCTGGAAAGCAAAGGTTTTGTCAGTTAATGAGTGTCTGAATGAGTAAGGAGATTTTCCAGAGGTCAATCTGCATGAGCAAATGTTGTGCAACTTATTTTTTAGGTATAAAACAATACCTTTGGATGCTTGGCATGTAGAAATAACCCACAATAAGATAACTAAAATCAACAAGAGTGCATTGTATTTTTGTGGATTTCCTACTTTGAAGCACATTAAACATAAGGTAAAGGATTTTTTTGCTTTCAGCATTTCAGTTGTGTTTAATAGATAACTATGTAAGGGATTGAGTTTTATGTGCTGTTTTGTTTTTACCCAGTTCTATCTTAAAAAAAGTGGTGTACAAGTGTTTCAGCAAAGCAGCCATGGAGAGAACATGATGTTAGAAATCACAGTTGATGAGAACTCAAAAGACCAGGTAAGCATTCAGCTCCTAACAAAAGACCAAAACCTAGCAAAAGTCAAAACAAACGAACAAAAAAACAAAACAAAAAAAAATCCCGCAGCCAAACTAAAAAACTTGTTAAAAAGTATGAATTTCTTAAATAGTTGCATTTTAAGTTTTAAAATGCTAAATTTTTGTGGGAAACAGTCTAGAATTTTGGGTATCTGCTAAAAGGTTTAAATTTTTCTAGACTTCACAATATGAAATGTCAGCTTCCTTAGCTGAGTTTCTGACCTTTCTCTGTGGCAGCATTTAGATGTTCTTGGGTAAGGAGCTGGTGGCTAATTAATGGTATAAATGCAAAGGAACAGTCTCCAGACCAGTGTTGTCTATTGTGTAACTGAAAAGATCACCACTTAAAAAGTGTTTCCTTTTTGTCAACGCAGCAGACTTAACATCTTCCACTCTAATGAGGCTGTTTGACTCTTTCCTCTAATTCCTCTATCAAAGTAGCAAATGACAAGTGCAGAAAAGAAAAAAGTGTCAGAGATAAATTAACAAAACCAGGAAAGGAGAGAGGAAGAAAATGAAATAATATGATATATATGATTTTACAGTAGAGAGATAGGAAGAGTGCATATTCAAGATACATGGCAAGAAAAACGAAATAAATACAAATAATATATTAAAAATAGCAGAAACTCATTAGAAAAACAGAACATATTGTGAGACTAAAATTACAGATGGTAACAAAGTCATGGACATACATGTCGTTCCTTTTTTCAGTGAGATAAATAAGTAAAATATATGGTACAAAATATTTCAGTTATCTCAAACCATCATTTGGTTTCTTGTGTCCCAGAGACAAAAATTGTTCTAAGTGATTTAACAAAAGAAGTACTTAGTAAGCCTGTAGGAGACGTATAAATCAGCCCAGGTCTTCCAAGTAACACATGCAACATATTAAGAGCCACATTTTTAATCAGGGGTCATGTAATCTGTATCAAATATATTTTAATAAGATAAAATGAACTTTTTATTCTGCAAGAAAACCCATTATTTAACTACTGTATTTTTTATTGCAAAAACAACTTGAAAATACTGTAACAAAAGTCTTTTAATATGTCAAACAATTAGTAATAAAACTTCTGGGTTTTTTTCAGATGGTAGAAAATGTTGCCAGTTTGGTACTTGGAAAGCGAGTTTTTGTTAACTGGCCCCATCTTGAAGAAGCCAGAGTTGTTGCAGTGTCAGATGGAGAAACTAAGTAAGAGTTACCTGATATATAGTTCTTTGTTGTCTTACTGTTTGTTTTTTTTTTCAAATTAAGTTCCTTGGGCTGCACAGAAATTTTGGTTTTATTGTAAAACTAACAACAGATCAGTCCAGATGTAACAAAGGCTGCTTGGTGAAGAATGTTTAACACTGTTCTGAGGTTTGGTTGCCTCTGTAGCAGTCTAGTCTTTCACTGGCTTGTTACAGATGTAGAAACTTGGGAGAGCTCCTTCTTGGTTTTGAGGGGAAAAAGCATGCAGAGAAATCCACACAGTGAATGTTGCTATGCAATTCTCCTTTATAAATAGCACATGGACTGGTGTTTTTTATTAATAAACCATGCTGTGCCTCCTGTTGCGGAAGGGATAGAGAAAACTAAGCTGCAAGTCTTCCACATCCTTAATAAGTCATTTGTAACAATTTAAAGTTTTGCTCACAATTGGTTATGTCTAGGTTAATCTCAGTTGGTTAAATTTCCTACCTGTCGTAATATTCTCAAGGTTTTACTTGGAAGAACCACATGGCACACAGAAGCTTTACATGGGAAATGCAGTGCCCCCAACTAAAGTGGCTTATGTTGGAGATAAGGAGCAAAGCATGTGGGTAAAAGACGTTCAAGGCATTTCAGAGCAGTAAGTAACTTCAAAAATTAAAGTGTAGCTTTGCATTTTATGCCTTAGCTCTGTTTTGTTCCTGTATTACAGACCTAAGTAGCACAGAAGAGCTGCTGCATATTTGATGATAAAGGTTAATCAAGTCTGCTTAAATTTAAAACAACAACATAAAAGAGCTTATGTTGAAATTTCAGAATATATGGAGTCAGTCCTGAGGTAACTAAAGTTAGATGCTGCTACAAAAGAACTCTCAAATGAATGAGTTTCAGTATTTATTCTTCCTCTCAGTTTTCTGTTCTGGTGTTAGCAATCTTCAGTTGTAGGTAGAATGTAGAATGGAGTAATAGAGTACCAACTTGCAACTCAAATAGCTTAGTGTTGGTAAATTTGAATACAGCTCTTGCTCTTCTAGAGTGTGGGTGCTCAGTAGGCTATAATTGAGTTACAGTAGTTTTGATGCCTTTTTGCTGGTCCTAAAATCACAAGGCAGGCACAGGTGCTAAAAAGGGGTTACCTTTCTAAGGATCCTTAGGTGCACAGCATCTGTAACATAAAGCACATACAATTTTTCTGTGTTTAGCAAATTAGCATAAATGACAAGAATCCCCAGTTAGAGACAGAAGTGATGAGGTAATTCCCCCTCAGTTCAACCCTTTCTGAATTCCTTCCCTGCCCCCCTTAGACAGGAACTAAACTTTGTTTATGAAAATATGTCTCGGAGAGCTGGGTCCAACCTTGGCTTCCCAGAGAATCTAACCTTGGACCCCCAGCTTGGAGCCACTGGGGAATTTATTTTGTCTTTCTGCCTAATACAGTAGGTGAAATGCTATCTATGAATATATTATAGGCTACAGAGCTACAAATGTATACGTAAAGAATATAGAGAATATATAAAAGCAAAAAAGCAAAAATCAATTTGGCCTCTGAGCTCTGTAATAATGGCTGTGCCACAGTGGGTAAGCAGTTGGTTAAGCCATTCATTCCAGGTATTTTTTGTAAAATAAGAAGAAAACTATTAGAATCCTTTTTTAAAGAGGGTTTTTTATTTTATTTATTTTTACTTCAAGAAATTAATTCTGCCCTCTTGGTTAAATCAGTTTATTGTAATCAAGCTAAATGTTCTGTTTTGCATTCAGGTACCAGAGAAGGAAAGGAATAATTATCCATGAAACGTCAGTAGTTGTATATGCTCAGTTGCTCACTGGTAATAGATACCAGCTAAACCAAAATGGAGAAGTTTATTTGGAGAAGCAGTGGTCTAAACAAGTTCTTCCTTTTGTTTACCAAACAGTTGTCAAGGTAAATAGACAAGTTCAGTATCTTCTCTGAATTATTTCAGACTTAGTCTATGTTTTAAACTGTGTCTATTTATAAAACTTTATAAACTTTTGAATTATTTTACTGGAATTGAATGATATTTAAGATTATCAATATTGTCTTTTTCATATAGGACATCAAAGCCTTTGACTCTCGTTTTTCAAACATCAAAACTTTGGATGATTTGTTTCCTCCAGGAAGTACAGCCTTCATGCTGGGATCTCCTTACTATGGCTGCATGGGAGAAGTTAGTTACAGTATTTTCATAATTTTTCCCTGTAGACTTTTATTTTTTGCAAACCTAATATAATCTAAGATGTGTGATGGTAGTGGCCATTTCCTAGCTAAAATTTTAAATCTAGGATTCCCTGCTGGTTTAGTCTGAGAAAGAGAGGGATCTTCTGTTTTCCGTGTCCTTGTTGCTTGCTTAAGAGGAAAAAGAGCAGAACTTGAACACAGGATTATTTTTATTAGTTCTATGGGATAATACATGAAGTTCCCATTTTGTGCTATTTTCAGTCATGAATTCCTTTGATTTAATGCTTGATGATTGGCTCTATGAGGAAGCAATGTACAGGTCAAGGCAAGGTGATGAATTCCAAAGCATCTCTGTGCCTACTACAGCAGAATTATTGATAAAGTAGAACATGAGGTCTGCTATTCAAAGACTGCTGTTTTTAAATAGCACTTTATAGCATTTTTAATGCCTTGTGTTTCTCTCCAAGGTTCACGATTCACATGATGTGATTCCAGAAGGTAGAATCCGGGTAGTTTTTAATATTCCGTGTGAGCCCCAGCTTGATACTTTAATACAGAACCAGCATGTGAGTGCTTCTGCTTTTCTAGTAAAAGCTTAAACAATGTATCAAATTGCAATGGTAAATGTCTTTAAGGGATTTTTCCATATCATTCATTTGCCCTTTGTAGAAAAAACCTTATCCTTTAGGCATTGCCAATATGTTTTGTTTGTTTGTTTTAAAGAAATATTCTGTGAAATACAATCCTGCATATATTTTGGCCAGCCGTCTTGGAGTAAGTGGATATCTTGTCTCCAGATTTACAGGGAGTATCTTTATTGGAAGAGGATCAAAGAAGAAGTAAGTTCTCTTTGTGAATTTTGACTGTGGAGAAGCTTCTAAATTCTGCTAGAACTCTACAGATTTTTTGCTGTGCTTAAGTGCTGTTTTTATCAAGTGTACACTCCTTTGTGATGTGAAGCTTTCTTTGAAGTATATTTGCTGTAAACTAAGTTGATATATAGTGCTTTATCAGAAACATGTTTTAGATTTTTGTTCACTGGACAGTTCTGTTTGCTTTTGTATTGTAGACAGACATAAAGTTGACTTTCCTCGTTATCTATTTGCAAAGTAGAATTAGGAGTTTAAACTGACTTTGCCACATTGAGAATAAAAAAGTGGAATTGGGATCTAATTTCACTGTAGGTATTACTTCTAGTATGAAGGGAGATTAATTGTACCTGTAGGTTCTTTTAGGAACTAGTTAAAACTGCTTAAAATACATCAGAGGCAATCCATGTAGTCCATGTGAATGTCAAAATTGTGGTTCCTCTCTGAAGATATGGTTGATGCCTGAGCATCTTCTTGTGATCTGATGTGTACATTCTTCCTGATGGATTGTTCAAGGACATCCTGCTGCAGCTTGGTAAATGCCAGCTTGGTTGTGGTTGATTAGATCTCAATTAAGGAAGAAATGTAAACTATTTCCTACCCTCCTTTGCAATGAAGTATAGGCACACAGGTGGACAGCTGCTGTAGCACAGCTTTTGGGCTGTCACATTTACAGCTGACACGATGTTAACAAGTATACAGTACTATGAATTTAACTTTTCTGTGGTTTAAGGCCAAGAATGTATGTTTATAAGGGTTTTTTTAGTATATTCACGAACACCTATATTCTTGCAAGTTAATGAACTTTTTCTTATTTCCAGTCCTCATGGTGATCACAAAGCAAATGTGGGGCTAAACCTGAAGTTCAATAAGAAAAATGAAGAAGTTCCTGGCTATACTAAGAAAGTTGGAAACGAATGGATGTATTCTTCTGCAGTAGAACAACTGCTTGCTGAGTATTTAGAAAGGTAAATTATTGGATATGGGCTTCATCCTTTGTATCAACCATTGGAATTTGTCCTCTGGGCACAGATTCTCTAAGAACAATGAGTTTGGTTTTGGAGATTGCTTGATGGAATTTCTTTTATTCCGGTGTTTCGTTTTGGGATAGAGTGATTTTGTTAACAGCTTCCCTTTGAAAAACTAACAGTATGATACTAAATCAAGTACAAAAATAATCCATCTGGGCTCCACAACTTTTGAAGCCCATCAGGCTTGATTTTGATGGGGCTTTTTTGTGGTCTGTGCTGATGTGAAACTAAAGTTATCTTCCCTATATTTGGGGGTTTTTAGGGTGCCTGAACTATTTAATTATGTAGCCAAGAACAGCCAGGAAGATATCTGTTACGAGGATGACATTTGGCCTGGAGAGGATGAGAATGGGTAAGCTATGGTCCTTATCTCTTTTCTACAAGAAGGAGAATAAAGACTGACAATTGTGAAATTGGTAGTGATCGTGTGGTGGTTGCTGTGAAACTGAAACCTTGCTGTTCCTCGAGCAGCCTGATTGTTCAGTGGTGGCTGAAAACATTATTTGAATGCTGTACTTTTCTGTCTTGGAGTCCAAGTTTCTGCCTGACTTCAGCCTCAAGTCCAGTAAATGAGAATTGCAATTTTCAGTGGCTTTTCCGTAATCTTCAGTAAGCTTTTAAAGTAATCTTCAGTAAGCATAGCTATGACTAGTCATAAAAATAATTTTTAAAAAAAATAACCAATAATTGTGGTAATTGTCTAAAATCACTTTGAATTTGAAAAATAAGTCCTACAGAGTTGAAAGTACTTTGCACATTTTTAGTATACATTTGCATGGGAGAAAAATAGCAACCTTGGTTCCAGACACAGTATGGTAACATGAAACAGCTTTAGTTATTAGACAATAAACCCAATTCACAGGCTTCAGTCAGTAAATCTGCAGGACTCTTAGCTGGTGGTACACCAGTGTGGGACTTTTCTCGTAGAAGAATCTCAGATTTTTGCTCCCTTTTACTAGAGGTGATTGTCCTGTGAAGTTCTTTCTTCCTGTGTCATGAGAAACAGCTGGTCACAGAACCAGTAATTGCATCTGGACACAATATGTTGATTGATGCAAACTTAATTTGCTGAATACTTTTAATTAATTTCATAATTTTTTTTCTGAAACAAAACTTTAGGCTGTGGTTTTGAAACAGGATTGTATAATTCAGACTTTTCTTAAATCATACAGAACTCTTAGATTCCATTACTTTATGAATATATACAACCATTGGGCTTGTATGATAATACTTGACTGATTGAATTAGGGAACATGGTAAAATGCCTGGTTTGTGCAGCTAAAAGCTTCCATTCATGTCATTTTTTATTCAGAGCTGAGAAAGTGCAAGAAATTGTTGCCTGGTTAAAGGCACATCCTGTGTCTGCTTTGTCTCGCTCATCTTGTGACTTGCAAATTTTGGATGCAGCCATTGTTGAGAAAATTGAAGAAGAAATAGAGAAATGCAAGGTATGCAGCTTGGTGTCATTGTGAGCAGGGGTGAACCAAAAAGCAGTGCTCATTATTTTTGAAGTTCTTGAATTTGAATAAGACAGTGGAAGATTACTTACCATTCCAAAGAGAAAGGACACAGAATATAATGTAAATTCTGGATTTGTAATGTGAATTATCCTAGAAATTCAGAAGAGCTCATTGTTAATCTTTGGAAGAGATTCACTCTTTTAGATGTGATTTATCAGCAGTGGGACATACTCTGAGCTGTGCCTTTTGGTGGTTTTGTAAAGGAACAGGTATAACTGCATATTGAAAAATATTACAGTGCTCTTTTTATGTGCAATCCCAGCTGTTCTTCCCTTGCAGTTTCTCTTTGGTTTGCAGAAAATTAGAAAGCTATTTTCTGAAGGCCGCAGGTGAAAAAAGTGGCCAAGGAAATAAGTAAAGTAAAAGCTAAGGACAAAGCCAAACTAAATAATGGGCTTATTTTTTTGAAATAACTTGCAAGGACATCTTAATAAAATTTGTGTGAAATCTGGAATTAGACAACTAATGGTTTGGTATGAAATCCAGCACATTTTAAAAACTAGACTTACTCTAAAAACTTCATTAAAGCTGTATACCATTATCTAAAAGAAACTAAAGAATTCTACATGATCGCTTCAGGAGTTTAGTTTTACCTATTCCAGTGCTAATTCCTATACTCGTTTGTAAAGACTTTCTGTTCATTTCCTTTAGCAGAGGAAGAGCAACAAGAAGGTGCGAGTGACTGTGAAACCCCATTTGCTGTACAGAGTAAGTGATCTGGAAAGGTTGAGTGGGGGTTAAGTTGTTTTTATTTTACCTAAGCTTACCAACTTCAGGAGAATGGAATTTGACAACACTATTGATGAAAGGAAATATTTTATTCTGCCTTCTAGAAAATAATTTTGAGAATAGTAGTGTGTCTCTACAAGGAGAGCGAATTTCTTCTAACTACAAACTGTCATACAGGACTCTGACTTTCAGTTTTCTACCTTCTGTCCTTTATGCTTCTACAGTTCTTATAGGCTCTGTAATGAAGGCAAAATAAAATGTGCTTTCTGCTGTCTGTTTTCCCGTTTTACTTTTTATTCTGTTCTTCACATAGGGCCAACTGCTCATCTTGCTCACATTACTGATTTAGGCAGGTTCTACTCGATGCTTTAGTTCTGTCTGAATTGATCTTCTTGATCAACTAGTGTGCAACACTTGTTTTTCAGGCAGAAGCCGTGAGTGAGAGTTGTAAGGGGAAAAAAAGTTTGCTTTGACTCTGGAGAGGGAAGGCTTTTATATTTTGGGTGGTTTTGGGGGGGATTTTTTCTAGGTTTTTTTTTTTCCCAGCAAGTTTACTTTATAGTGTGTCTCAGATACTGTTATAAATGCTTTATATTGTAATCCTTATTGTTTTGCATACATTAATACAGTCTTTTGGTTACTGTCAGCCATTAGAGCAGCAGAAGGGGGTTGTTCCAGATCGAGATGCAGAGTACAGGCTGTTTGACCGTGTTGTCAATGTCAGAGAGAACTTTTCTGTTCCTGTTGGTCTACGAGGCACCATTATAGGAATTAAAGGAGGTAATATTTTCTTCACGTTTATAGTTATATAACAGCTCAGCTAGTGGTGTGAAAGCAGGATTCAAGATAGTGTTTTGTGTAATGGTTGTGAATGCACACATTTCTCACTATGAAGCATATGCAACTTGAAGCTGTTAATAACATATTTACTGTTTTGAATCAAACCTACAAGTCTTCTATTTTAATTCCATACATTTAATTAATTACATTAATTAAACAGCTGTTCTTTGAAAAAGAAATTACTTACCCTGTGTTCCTTCCTAATATGAATTAGAAATTATTCTTTGTTTCTTCTTAATATGAAGAAGGCAGATCAGAAAAGGAGCAAAATGAAGTTATGGGAAAATATGGGCAAAGTTAAGTGAACTAGACATAAACCCAAGTATTAGCCTTAATACCTACATTGCACATAAAACTTTATCAAATATGATTTGTCTTAAATTGTTTTATTTTGAATTTGTATTTTTATTCTGTGACATTCCATTTCCATTAATTGGCATGGATTTATACCTTCTTTGACAAGAAGATTAACCATAAATCTATCTCAAGTAAATAAAAGGATTTATTAAACCCACAGTGTAGCAGTTTGAGATCAAGTATTGCACATGGTTTGCTTAACTGCCATTTCAGTAGTTGCTTTCTCATTCAGTTTGTGTCTAATAGAATCTCAAATAGACTAGACTCAGGTGCAATTTTAAAAAAAAAATTCTCCATAATTCTTATATACTAATATAATTTAAAAGGTGTATTAGTCTATCATTATGCGAGAAGTTAATATTAAAGCTGTTAAGTTTCTGACTGCCTGAATGTAGAAGTGGCTTGCATCTCTTTTCTGGCAGTCTCTGACACTGTGACATACTGCTATAAACTGCAGTTCTATTAATGCACATTGGTAAGGTGCTATGCATGGTACATTTCTGTTGAAACTATATATAAAAAGGGCAGACGTATGCGAGACCTTGAGAAGCATTTACAAATTCCTGTTAATGAAATTACTCAAAAATTAGTCTGTTGTTCATGTTTGGTCATGTCATTATTTATTGTATAATTAATGTAGATATTTATGTAATATCGTAATATTTATTCGTAATATTTACGAAGTAACTATATCAGATGATGTTTTACTTTGTTTTCTATAGCCACTAGAGAAACAGATGTGCTCTTTGAAGTTTTGTTTGATGAAGAATTCCTTGGAGGCCTCACTATAAGGTTTGTGTGGGGGAGTTCAGAGTCATTTCATGCTATTGGTATAGATGGCATGAAATTGTTGGCTTTGGTTTAGTATTTTTAATGCCTCTTCTTAAAACTTTGTTTCTTGGCAGTGTTGATCAGTTTTTATTTCTTTTGTGTTTCTTTATTCTCTTTGAGTAATAAATTCTCTTTGAGTGATAATTGTTATGAAGCATATTATGTTGTGGAAATGCTCTTTAGACTTTCTTGGTGTATAAACTTCTGACTTTAAGAAAGCAAATATGAACCAGCAGAATAAAGCAGTAGATCCAGATGTCTTTCTAAACAAATATGTAGAAAATATATGTTCTTATCAGTGTGTATTCAACATGCGGATTAAAAACTCGCCAGAAGGCACCTGTTCCTCTGAAGGAGGAACTCTGAACTCAATAGTTGATATTTAGGCACTAAATTCCAACCACCATTAAAAACCTGAACTGTTCTTCAGGAGGTGGGGGTACTTTTGTTTTTAAAAGTGTGACAACTCTTCTGTGTTGAAGTAAACAGCTCTACTTCTAAGTGCTCAGATATACCCAGCAGGATTCATTTTACTCTTCTTACCTAAATTAAGGTTTTAATGATGGAAATTAGAGGAGACTCTTACCTACTACATAATTCAGCAATCATAGCACAAACACAGCCCTTACATGTCCTGTAATGCAGATAATATTAATTGTTCAGAAATGCTGCTCAACTTTAATTTGTAATTCTGATCCTGAACCTGAAACTTTAGTTTTCATTTTTGAAAAATAAAAGAATATTGTTCTCCGATTCTTTTACAGAAATATTTACTACAGAACTGTGCTATAACAATTCACTCATCTTAAAAATTTCTTTAAGCTCAGCACTGAAAGGTACAATATGAACTGAGAGTAGTGGTAATTACTGTTTGACAGCCAGAGGTCAAAGGGGAGCCATGGGTTTCAGGTTGTCTATAATGCTACTAAGATTTCAATATGGAGTGTTTTCAGCCTCTGTTATTCAAATTTGAGTCATTGTCTTTTGGCAACAATTAAACTGCATGACACAACTATGGAATTCACTTTTCTCAAGGTGCTCGCCTGCCAGAGGTTATCGCCTGCCCTCAAGTGCCTTAATTAACCTGTCTCATGGTAGTCGGTCAGAAATGGGAAATCAAAAGCTGATGGCCATAGTTAAACCTCAGCCAGCAGTGAATAACTACAACTCATATGCATCTGATCTGTCATCTGTATGCTCACAAAAAGTGCATCTGGGAGGCCTCAACCATTCTCCTCGCTCCCTTTTTGTTCCTACTCAAGTAAGACTTTCCTCGCTTTTGTACAAAAATGTTTTTCCATAGAATCTGAAATACTGACATGGCTATCTTCATTGGTCCCAATAAAATTTAGTTTTTATGTCAACATATTAGAAGTAGAATAATTCTTACGCTGAAGAAATGAACTAATCTAATAATGAAAAGGACTGAAGTTTCCTTATTGACAGTTTTGCTCTGAGTAACTCCGGTTGCTTTTCTGAGAGTCAGATACTTAGTTCAGAGCAGTGACACCGTATTTGGTGTCAACAAATAGTATGTTTGGGCAGAGATGCAATTATTTCCTTAAAGCTTTGATCCAATTAATGCTTCCTGTAGGCTGTTTGTCCATGCTGAGAAAGGGAAGATGTGATTTCCCTATCAGTTTTGCTTCTCTGTTACAATTTACTTTGAAACTACAATAGAGGAGGAAAAATTACAGGTGAATTGAGTTTCTTGGTGGTTTAATAACACTTTATTTTTTCAACAAGAGATTTCTTTAAAGAAACCTACCTTAATTAGTAATTTCATGTTGCTGTGTGTTTGAAAACAGTTGTCTCATGCTTTTCAAGTCTATAAAAGAAAAAGTGCTTTCCAAAAGAAAATGTTAGACAATGAAACACTTCTGTTTTTTTTTCTCTCTCAATGATTTAGCAGCTGAATGGAAGACAACATTACAATCTCAGGGCTGAAAATCAGGGCAACTCTAACTCACCCCAGAAAGGATCATTTCTGAGTGGCAATCAGAAAAATAAAGTGAGTGTTCGGATTCATTTAGTATCGGAGCCAAATGTCTCTGGTTTGGCCCTCTGTTCAGGGTGGGTGTCCTTTTCTCATGTTAAATAAATTGCTTTGTTTTAGTACATCAGATGTTTTAGTTCAGATACATACAGACTGGAGCAGAACTGCTCTCAGTTCTTGAATGAATATAATTTCCTGTGTTATCCTTGTTTAGATATTAGATTTTTGAAAGTGTTATTTTGCATAGCTGGGCTTCAGTTCTGTGCAAGCATACCTGTAATGTAATGAAGTAATTGAGCCTTGTTGATAAGGCCTTGCAAAATAAATAATTAATAATAAAATCTAAGAATACTCACAGTATGAAAGCATGCTTTTGAAACCATTCTGAACTGTTACCTGAGTTTCATTATACTTCATTATCAAACTTAGCTCATTTCAGTTTAGTAGTGATTCTTGGTAAAAATTGTAACTACAATTCATTACAACAGCTTGTTTAATAATTAATTACCTGCAACTTGTACTAGTGTCAGTATGAAAATATCTGTCATCTGAGAACTGTTAGACTTGAACCTTACAATTTCCAGAATGTCTTGGTATATAGTTAGCTGTTCAAAAGTTGAATTTATCGCTGCTGAGTTTGTTGGGGGTCTTGTTTTTTATTTTGTCAGGCACAGAGTAAGCAAGATGATGAATTCTGCAGCATATGGCAGTCATTGCAGAGTTCTGGGAAGTCTCATCACATTCAACAAAACATGCATGAGAAGGTTTGTATAGAAACTTTAAACAGATCCTTGCCTTCAAAGTATGAAATTTCTTACATCATTGTATCAGAAAACTTGATGTTACAAGTAAATCCTCTGGATGAGAGTGGTGTTACGTGGAGTGTGCATAGCTCTAGAAAGGGGTAATCATAGGGCACTACTATGTAAATAATAGATACCCAGTTTTCTGGTTAAGCTTTGATGTTTGAAACCCTAGGGTGCAGTTCTACCTCAGGAAATCAAGCTGGGAACTGGCCATCAGTTTTATAAGCCAGGCTTCAATGACGGCAGCTTTAAATGTCAGCAAAGAAAACAGGAGCCTTATAAAAAATGTAAGTACTATAATCAGAAACTGTTTAGGGGAGCTACTTGCTTTATCTGACCTTCATTGAAATGTCTGATGAGCTTTTTGGCTTTTTGCAGTTATTGACAGGAAATAATTTATTGTAGTTTTATAAACACTACATTGCACTTGTTACTGTCAAATAATGTCTCTGGTGTGCATTTTAGATTGTTCCACAATTAATCTTGAACCTTTAAGGAAGTTCTTCTGTGTTCTGTTGACTTGCCACCCATCTAATATAAAAACCAAACAAAAAACCACACATGTCTTTGAAAATCTGCTTGTGATCATATCTGTGGAAGAGAAAAGTAGATATATTATTGGATATACTTAATTTTATTTTATCCTAGAAGAAAAGCATTCACCAAATCACCTAGGAAGCAGGAATTAAACATTTGATAAAACCATTCAAATTATGCAACTCTGTGTATGTGTATGGAGTTACTAATTTTTTTGAGTCTTGACTGTTACAGTGTTTTTATGAGCATTTCAGAACAATGCATTCTTTTTTAGTTAAAGAAGATTCCAAAGTTACAAGAGATGAAAGTCAACTACATAATAAAATGTCAAACCAACAGGTAATTTTGTCTGTACTGAGTAAATCTATTCTTTTTTTTTCATTTTACTCTGATGTGATTTATCATTCTACAGATTTGTCTTTAACTGGCATCTTAGTTGATTCTTTTAGTGGGCAAATTTATTTTGGAGATTTTTTTTCTATTACAGATTTTTAGACAGAATATGAGAGTACATAAAGTGTATGATGATACCAAACAACTTCCTTATTCCTTTTAGACTGTAAAAGCTACACTGTAATGGGAAAACACAAATGCTAGGTGTTCAGTAAGCTGAAATCCTCTAAGAATATTAGCTTGTGAAAGCTCTTTGCAGATGCATTTCTAATATGATTGTGTTATAATGAGTAATAGAGAATTCAATAGTAATTGCTGCAATTTATTTCAGAATTTTGCAGGTATGAATAAGTACAATGTCAAACTTTTGAAGAGGAATGAAAGTCCAAACATGCCTGTAGTTCAGAAGGCTACAGCTGATGGTCCCTGCACAGGTGGGAAGGTAGGATTGAGAGAGTTGACTTTCTTGTGCTCTTTGAGTGCCTGCAGTTTCCAGTCTATTTTGTTTCAATTGTTCCTGGTTGCTTGTGTGCAAATTCATGTTTAAAAAAGACAACAAACCTGTGTAACTTTGATTGTTCTTTAAATCAATTCTCTCTAAATCAATACTTGCATATTTTAATATGCAGAACTGGATATCTGTTCACACTCTGAACAGGCATGACTGTGACCTGTCCAAGTTAAGAGCAGAAAAAAATCTGAATGAGAATAAAATTAAGCTCAAATTCATATACCTTTTCTCTTGCATCTGCTTGTCAATACACTAAGTTGATGTACCTTTTTTCTTCTTTAATTAAGAAGGACAATGAACTGGAAAGCCTTCTAGCTTCTTTGAAAATTTCCAAAGAAAATGAAATGCAGACTTATTCCAAGGAAGCGAGAGCTACAAACGAGGAACATCTGTCACCACAGTCATTTGCTATGGTCTGTATCCTGCAGGAATCATTGCATTGCAGTTTAGCATCTGCTATCTCAGCATCAATGTTTCTATTTAAAGAAACTCCATGAAACCTCATACTGCTTTTTTAAACATATTAATGAGTTTTTATTTAGCTATTCTCAAAGAAAATTAGCAAACACATTCGTTTCCGCTAAGATGCTGTTATTTTTGCTTTGATAAAATATAACTGATTGGAAAATAAAAAGTCAGATTCTGTTACCAGTTATGATAATCAGTGTTAAGAAGGTCATGTTATCTGAATTCCAGCATGTTCCTGAGTGGTTTATTTTATTTTTAAAGAAAGGAACACAGATGCTCAAAGAGATTTTGAAGATAGATGGCTCAGATCTGCAAACAAGGAATGAAGTGAAATCACAAGTTAGTGATGTTCCTGCTCCCTCTAGTAGACAGGATTGCCATGGAGCTGCTGTGCAATACAGACCAACAAAAAAAATGGGTATGTTTAACCATCAGCTCATAATTCAGAGCTTCACCTTGTAGTAACATCTTAGAACACAGTTTCAGCAATGTTTATCAAAATATAGTAGTAAAATTTCCATCTTTTTTCAGTTCTACTTCTATATTTAGATCTAAAATTCTCTTCAGATAGTCTCCTGGTTTTTGTTAAACAATATGAAAATACCAGGAAAAAATCAAATAAGCTTTTTTTTTGCTGATAACCAAGTTGTCATCCTTTTAGTGAAGGAAATAATTGTGATACACCTTGGGTTTTTTTCCCTTTTGTCAGCTGCTTATATGAACAAGCATAGCCCTGGAGGCCCCCAGAACACACCAGCGATAGAAACTGGAGGTCACCCTTTCACTTGTCCACAGCCTGCACTGTCTACTGTTTCTGAACTTTCTCGTATTTGTTCTCTTCTTGGAATGTCACAACCAGACTTCTCTTTCCTAAAAACACCACAGGTAAAAACTTTTGTCTGCAAAAGTACAAGTTCTCAACTTTGTATCAACTGTTCTATATTAAATATTTGGACTGACCACTGAAATCTATCTGAAAATAAACCTTAGCTCCCTTTGTTGCCTGTTTTTAAAACAAACAGATCTGTTTCTGTCTCGCAGTTTCTTAGCAATACAAATTCCTTCAAAAATAATTTCTCTCTTTTTTTCTAGACCATGACAGTTTGCCACATAAAGCTGTCAAATGGTTTGTTGGTTCACGGACCACAGTGTCATTCCGAAGCTGAAGCAAAGGAGAAAGCTGCGTTCTTTGCTTTACAACGCTTGGTGAGGATGTAAAAAATCTCTTCAAATCTTTGTCTCTGTTGCACTGCATCTGTTGGTAAACCTTTTTTTCCTTCTTCATAGAGTTCTATAGGAATAAACTTTGCTTCGCCTCCACCTCCACCAGTGTTTCCAAATTATCAACCACTAGGAGTTCCTGTACCTGGATCAATTCCTCCTGTATTTGCACAGCCCCCTGGTAGGTTTTTGACTAGTACACATTTCAGAAAATATCACAATATCCTCTAATTGTGATGGATCTTTATATGTAAATGAATGCTTTCCAGAAAGCCCCATATTTTGGTCTTCAGGTGTGTGAACAGTTTTGAAAATAGTTCATGATCCTCTTCTCATCAATGGGCAGATTAATTCAGTATAAAGAATCATCTCTATTAATTATTTCTGTTCCTCAAGAATGTATTTATCCATTCAGTCTTAGGTGCATTTTCCATTTTATTTTTTTCCCCTTCAAAACAACAGCAGTTATTTCAAAGCAGATAGTCCCAGTCCAGAATTTGTAAGAAATTATTTCCTTGATTTTTTTACACAGATTTTCCCCATCTCATATAGTTAATGTTTCTCCATGCAATAGTGCTTTTATTTGTATATAACTATCTTTCACTGAAGTGCTCCATCACAATCCTCTTGTACACTGCCAAACATGAGCATGGTAAGTAACCCTCCAAAAATTGCTAAAAGTCTTGGTGCTGTTTCTGGCTCCCAACTGTTTTGTATTCTACTGAAGTTCCCATTCACAGCTAGGAATTAATGAGTCAGCACTCTTGTAGCATCCTAGAAACCCATACAGCAGCTGCTACATCTCTTTTCCAGGGCGTTTCTCTGTTGTTGCTGTGTTCCAAAATGATGACTTAAACTTGCAACCTTCTGCTGATACAGTTAGCTCAGCTGAGGGTGTGGAGATCCCACATTATGTGCACTCTGGAATGCAGTTTACCATGACTTTAGTGCTCTTAATTGAGTTGTCATCTAGGTGTAGTTCTGTTTGTTTGGGGGCTTTTGATAATAAAGAAATACTTAGCTATTTTGACGTAAATATGGAACATATGAGGCTTTCCTGGAAAGAGAAACAACCTGCAGACAGATGTGGTTGGGGTAGTCCTGGGCTCTTGGGGAGTTTGTATCTTTTTTTTTTTTCAGGAAAGTCAGCTAAAAGTTTCTTATTTCCATAGCTAATATGATGCCTCCACCATCTCACATGTTTGGTCCAGTGTCTTGGGGTACTCCAGTGCCTAAGCATTATTATCCTGGCTCCTATCCAGGAAATGTGTCCCTTGCAGGAACTATACCAGTTGGTTCTCACAACCAGTTTATACCTCTGCAGGTAAGAGCAGCAGGTTTGTCTTAATATTGTATTTTTGTAAAAAAAAAGTGCCTACAAAATGAATGCAACAATACCCCCATTGTGAAGTACTATTTAGTATTAGAAAATTACTGTTAAGATATGTATGCATGTTTTCTGAAAGTGGAATATTTGCAGTTTTTTGAGAATGCATTTTGTTAAATAATATTTATTTAATTTAAAGGTAACTAAAAAAAGGGCTGCTAGCAAGAAAAACTTTGAACTCAAGGAGTTTCAGAGTTCCCCTCAAGCTGCACCACTAAAGAATGAACAGCCAGTGTCTTCTGACCACATTCAGCAAGATAGTTCTTCAGCTCCTTTAAAATCTCCTCAAGCTGCTCAATCCACTGTTTCATTTCAAGACAATGTGGCTACTCCAAGTGTTCCTCATAACAAATCAACACCAAACACTTCCAGCAAGCGAAAGCCAAGAAAACTGGCTGTCAATTTTGGCGCACCAAAATCTTCAGAATAAATTTGGTAGCTAGGTGTATTTTATCTTCAACTCTTTCCCCACTGTTACGTTCTATCATTTAAAAAAATCAGAAATCTCTATTAAAAAGACCAGCCACTTTAAGTATAATACAGAAGGAAATACATTTTATTTGCTATGATTTTTAGGTTGTCATTAAAACTGTAAAAATTATGTTAAAGCTTTATTTTATTTTCACTGAAATTAGCAAAAGCCAGGAAATACTGAGTTAGGGTTGCCATGCCATCCCTTGTGCCTCGGTTTCTGAACAGTGGCTTACAGACAATATCGGGTAAGCAGCAATAACAGTGGCAACCTTAACTCAGGTTGGATGTGCTTTTTGGGAGGGATATGGAACAGTAATAAGTTGGGCATCTAGCAGTGTTTAGCATGACATTTTGTACTGTAACTTGTTTTTAAATAGTGTAATAAGACAGAAAGGAAAAATTATTTAAGTGCAGCTTTTCTATTGACTCTCCAGGTCCTTCTCAGTTGAATCAGTGTAACTAAAAGCTGACTACAAAGAAACTGCTAAATCCACTCTAAGTACGAACTGCTGGGTTTTGTACTAGAGGGCAGCAGCTTTGCAGCTTTCAGAACATAGGTGTTATTGTGTGTCTGGTGTTGGAGTGGCAAAAAGCGGTTGCACTTGCACAGTCTGTTCCAGGAGATTAATTTATAGGACGTATTGAATTAAAAATTTGTATTTGCAAAGTAGAGACACCTTTGGTAAAGTACATTTAGATTTTTTAAATCTACCAATTCGTTTTCTGATGATAAAACAACAAAGTTATCTACTATAGATGTGCATAGCCTCCTGAGTGCTTGTGGAATCCTGATTTTTTTCTAAACTATAAAAATGGCCAGAGTTTAAAGATGTCCCATTTTGCCAGATGGCTGTCAGAATTATGTTTACTTAGAGTCCATTTCTTCCTCTAATAGTCTGTGCCCTGAAACCTTCTCTGTATTAGGTTACTTTTTATTATTAGTGATTTCTAATATTTATTTTTTTAGTTTTGTGAGAGAATTTCTGTGTTGCAAAATTAAATTATGAGAGAGTGTTGCTATGGATTCCATAAGAATATTCAGACAAAAAGCTGACTTGAATTTTTGGACAGAAGTATGGGATTGTTTGTTCATATAGGAAAAAAAAAGAAGGTTCAAAGGTCCTTATACTGTTTTTAACCTACATGTACCATTCTTATGAACATTAATATAAAATATTCAGTCTAAGAAAAAATTTGAAACCTCTGTTGGTGCTGCTTACTGGCATTGATTAAATTTCATTTTTCTTCTTTATTCTAATCTGTTCTAGAGAAATAAGTATTTTCCCTCTAAGGTCCAGGAACCAGAAATAAAGCATACTTGAGTTATTCAGTTTGTTGCTTCTGAACAGGTTTCATTCTGGGTCTGCAAGTTTGTAGACTTTCTTTCATTTGTTTTTTTGCCTCCGTTTCTCCGTTTTACGTACTTCGTAGTATGAAGTTTCACATTATTACTGTGTTACAGTGTTTTTTAATTTTCATTTCTCCAAAACAGTTGTTGGCTCAGCAGTATTTGTAGAATAGCAGCAAGCCCTGTAAAAAGGATCACAGAGGTAAAAACAAGATGATTAATTAAGAATTTTTTTTTTATTTTGCTTAATATCACAAAACTTGTGGAATAGTCTACATATAGTCTTAAATTACATTGATTTTGCTGTTCTCTTTAGAGTTGTCTAGTCTCCAGAGGTTCAAAGCCATATTCTGTGAAGGGAAAGTTGTATTTTTTGGTTTTTAGTGTCATTAGCTGCATGAGACTGACATGATGCTGCCATGCCAATATTTTAGAAGTGGCTATGTGACATTTAATTAGTCCACTTTATCTATCTGAATGATCTAATCATAGGAGAAAATACCTGTTTGAAAACTGCCCTGACAGAGATGAGGCTGTGTTAGACTCTTGGATCACAGAATTTTGATGTGTCTGTATAGCCAATTTATGCAGATTTTTGAGAAACAAAGTTATGGAGGATGCTATACTCATGTATACCAATGAACACAGCAATTTTTATTAATTATTCTACTGCAGACTAAGATTTCTACTCCCTCTTCAAGTGGAATTGCTATGTGTAGTATATATAGGTGGTTAAACCCTTTATTCTGTAGCTGCTGCGTATTGTATTAGTCCCTGATTTTTAGTTTCTCTGTTCTATGGAAGTGACTGCCTGGTGCCCAGTTAATTACAGTTTTACATGTCCTGGTAGATGTGACATCTGCATTGATCTATGCCATGTCCCCTTTGATTTCATTTTTATATTTTAACAAAGTCATTATGTTTAACTCATACAGATATAAATCTAAGCATTTCTTTTTCTCATAGATATAAAGTATTTTCTAAGCACTGGAGATTTTCATTAGATCTTATACAGAGCAGTATTTTACTAAAAATCCAAAAGGGAAGACTTTTATGTGCGCATTTTTGTAGTTTCTGATTTTTTTAAAATAACTTTTCATTGTTTATCTGCCAAGTGAAATGTTTTAAATTTGCATATGAATGGATACAGAATGTATTTTTTGTGCTGTTTAGTGTTAAGTGTGCATTTGCAGATTTTTAGCATGTAGTTGCACAGAGACTGTGCAAAGATATTTTGGAATATGAATATATGCTACACTGAAGGAAAAACATTCATAAAACTTAAATGCTATATAGAACTCTAATGCAATAGAGTAATTTTATAAACTGTGTCTGTGTCTGCTTGGATTAAATATTGAAACAAGAAACATTACCTATTTTCACTGTTTTATTTCCAAATACTACATGGGAACTTGTGTCTGCTCCAACCCAGAAGTTTGCACAATAAAATTAAATCTCATGAAGCTCAGTTCCTGTAATTCTCAGAAGCAGGACCTGCCCTCCTGACTGTTTCTTGATGGCTTTCAACTGTAACTGAGATCAAAATACAAAGTTTTTTTCAAAAGACTGTTGATCACCTTGCAATTAAAAGCATTTAACATGATACTGATCTTCCAAAAATTTTTTGGCCTTGTCACCAATTAGATTAAAAAAATCCAACCCTATAGGAAAGTCAGTAAGATTATTTTCCAGTAAGTTCAATCCTAGTGATTGTTAACAAGATGCAAAACCAGCTGATGGCTCAGAAGCAGAATGTTATTTTCTTTCTTATGCAGCATGACCAGCTGCTGGAACTTTGTGTAACTGTGTATGCAACTTGGTGTTTCTGTATGGAACAAGTCTGGTTGATGTAAACACTCAGGTCATATTGCTGAACTTGAAGATACCAAGATAAAATCTTGCATTCCATAAACTGTCTCCAAATGATTAGTCAATGAACTCTTAACTGCTGTTATCCTGCATGGTGAGTTCTGCCATCTCAATATATGGCGCTAACGAAAATTCAAGCAAATTAAATGAAGGGATAACTTGAAAATATATCAGTTAGTGCAGAGTAAATCTTGCATAGATGCTCCCATTCAGAAATTACAGGACTTTTGTTCAATTTAATTGAGTTGATCTGAACTACTATATAGATGACTCCTGAGGGAGAGGAATCTCAAAGAAGAAATTTTAACTAACAGTAAGGATGTTTTTTTTATTCTATTTGCAATGTGATCTCCTTTTGTATTCCAAAATCAGCCTTCCTTGCTACTGAGAGACAGTTATGTTCTTCTCTTTCTGTATCTGGAAAGGGGACACAGTGACCTCAAGGGCATAAGGGCAGTCTGAATACACACTCTTGGCCAAAAGAATTCAAATTCAGGTGCATGAGGACCCATGAATATTGAGCCTGTAACTGATAAATGTTTTGAAGAATCTGATATCATGAGGTAAGTGGCTCTTCCTTATTAAAAGAATTCATCGTTCCAACAACAGTTCCTTATTGCTGTCAATTTTTGAGTGGGTTTTTACTCTTATTTTTCTATAATTTACAAATTTCCTGTTTTATTTCTGCTTTGAAATACAATACAAATCAAAAGAATGGTCAGAATGTCATCGAGTGCAAACAGTAAACCTGATTCGTATTATTTGAAAGGACACAAAATACATTTTTCATTAAAACTTATTTTTTCTGGTAAAACTTAGTCAGTGAACATCAGTGCATTTGCAGTGCTTTATGAATGTGGATAATCACACTTAGTCTTGTATTTTGTGTAATTGCAATTATTTTTAATGGCTAGGTCTTACTGAAACAATAGTTCTTAAGTGTTTTTTCATCTCTTTAACTTCTAGTATATCCATTCTCTTGTTCTAAGTAAGCCTCATTGATGGCCATTTATCTGTCTTTTTAATATTTTTTGTTAATTTCTAGACTTGAAATAAATGTTCTTTTAAAGAGCTATTCAGCCCTGAATTGCTCTTTGGTTCACATGACCATTCACTGTATTTATGTACACACACTTGTATATACACAGGATCTCTATCACTAATTTTCTTAAAATTATTCATAGCTATGTCATTTTCAGTCCACACAATAATTCCTTAAGAGACATCCTGAGAATGATGGACATTGTCTTGTTAATACACATTGCTCTTTTCCAAATGCAGATATTCCTTAGGCCAGGTAAAAATAATGGGCAAATAATGAAACATTAACAAAGTACACCAGTTTTCACTTCACTTACTTTGATACATAAATTCTTGGCTTACAACTTGATTGTCCTAAAGTCCACCTCATTTCCTCTCAAAGTTTACTTGTGTTGCAGAACTGGCAGAAGGGAAGGACTGCTTGTGCCTCAGGTGCAGTGCAAAACCTCATGCATGTGGGCACAGGTTTGATGTGCAATTCTCTAGTGAAAGTCCTGGATTAACCAGTCTCTTATTATTTGCTCCCTCTGGGTCATGCCAAACTGTGTTGCCACATATGAACCTTATCAAGGAATTAATCTGATTGGCACTTTCCCCTGTGTTATTTTTGATAATAGTTCATCATGGAGCCCCAAGAACAGCTGGGTTGGTACAGATTGTAGTGTGAGGGTGGGATGATTTAGCAAGAGCAGAACTTAAGAAACATCCCATGGCTGCCTAAAGCTCAAATTCCCGACAAATCTCACATGATTCATCAAGTGATGTCATTGCATGTGGTTCTGTCTGTTGACTTGACTGGTGACTTCTGGCAGGAGTGCAGGAAGAACTGATGAGAAAGGGTCATATGGTAAATTATTGCAGCAACATTTGCATAAAGATCATTACTTTCATTTCAGGTCCATCTGTTAAGAGTTTTAATGAATGATAGATGTGGGTTACATCAGCCAATGGAGCAACAGAAATCAGTGGGCTCTTTCTTGTTTATGTGCAAACTAGGGGCCCCAGGTCAATGCTTTCATAATGTTAAAATTTGTTAAAAAGGTAGAGCTAAGTAAATAGGTGAAATGGTAACTCACAATTTAAGGAGGCAGGAGAATAGATGCATCTTGACGAGAAAAACAGCTGAGGAAGGATAAATTTAAAAACAACACGCATTACAAGTTTTGGGTCTTGCTCTACAAGATTTCAGTGTCTGGAATCCTGATAGCAGTGCCAAGTTTGATTCATACTGGAAGCCTTTGTCAAGGAAGATGCTTCAATGTATCAGTCACACAACAGAAATACCACCTGAGAATACTTTATTAAAAAAAAAAAAACTATTCTAAATACAGTTAATTTGGAAATTTTATTTAATAATCTGGTTCTAGAAAATGTCAAGCCAATGTCAAGATCATATTTTCTTTCTGGGAATTAGGTCTGCTGGATCTGTAGCAGTTCCATCTCTCAACGTTTCTTGTTTGGCATCATCCTCTAAAATGTATTTCTTGCTGACTGAAACATGCTGAGTATGATGACATTGCTGAGAAATATTCAATATCAATTACTCATGGTACAGTTTTGCTGTCCCTGCTAGCAGTGTAGGCTCGTCTTGACCCTGATGTTCTGCCATTTGATTGGTTTTACTTAATAACTCTTTCCTTTGCTACAGCATTGGACAGGTGCCTGGAGTGCCTCCACTCCTTCATTTGGTTTGATAGTCCAGTAAAAAATAAGACCAGCCACACCTTCCAGAGAGCAAAGAAACAAGGATTTCAGCTGAGAAGATGCAGGAGTACGGGACACGGCTGCTGAGGTACTTGGTATGTGAGGCCAGGTTGCCAGCCCCTCTCTGAGCACTGCTCTCACCCACAGGCTCTCACTCAAACAGGAAGATTCAGGGTGCTGGTATAGGTTGTGCAGGCTTGTTACCAGGAAAGTGTCCATACGTTTTCATTTTAAACTGAATGTTTCTTGCCTGTGCGAAGGTGAAGGTGAGGCTTTTGTGCATATTGTCAGTAAGATTCTTCTCTGAGGCTGGCAGAGGTGTGTGTTGGATAGACAAAGAGTGCCTGTGTGGGAGTGGTATTATTTATGATAAAGCAATATAAACTAATACCAGATAAGTCATGTATGGACACGCTCTGCACATCTCAAAGCCTCTTGCCTCCTTTATTGCGTTACTTTTATGACATTACAAACAGAACAATAATATAAAATTTGTATTTCATAAGCTTCTCATAAATTAAGCAATTTAAATACATGCTCTCTACAACTAAGATTATGTATGCATGGACACTTTGCAAATTGGTTCAGGTTATTTTCTTCCACACATCTAAGTTCTTTGTTAAAATATTAAACAGAATTTAAGATCTGCAAGAAGAAATCAACTTTGCATGGTCACTTCCATGCAATCAGAAGTGTATTTGTTACATTAAGAGCTTGTGAAAGAAAAAAGTAAGCTGCATCTATTTTCTTTTTCAAGTTTTACTTAATCTTGCAATGAGACAAGCCCCACTTGTATTGATACTGTAAAAATACAAAATATATCTAGATGGATTTTTCTTAAGGCTTCTTAATTTTTGAATGTTTAGAGAGATTTTAGCCTTTTATACCAGTTAAGCATGATGAATCTTATTGAGGGAGTTTTCATCAGAAGTTTTAATTAATTATTATTATTATCCTGTTAGTTTTGATAAATTAGTTTGAAGAAAAGTACTCTTAATCAGATACTGAAGTACTTGGTACCTTTCTCTGACATACATCTATTAGCTGACTATCTCGGCGAGAGACAGTCAAAGAGAATAAAGTCAAAGAGATTGTGACCTTTTAATGTGTTGTTCCTTAGGGAGGAGAGGTAAAGCAGTGATTTCTTTCATGTGCCTTCACTTCCCCGTGATCCATACCTTTGTCCCAGTGACCTCTGCGGCTGCCCACGTGAGGTGAGAAGCCTCTTCTTAATGTGGCTTTCACTGTCAGTAGAATTCCTGGTTTAAAGATCCAGTAATGCCAGACTTATCTCACATAATACTGTTTTGTGGTTAATAGTGCAGGTTTTTTTTAAGAGGGGCCAAACCAGAAGTGTAATGGGGAAATACTTTGAATGTGTTTTTTGCTTTTGCTTTTTCTGCTCTAATTAAATGAGTTAAAACTAATTGACTAATTGTTCTGATTAAACTTGGATTAAAACTAGATCTACTGGTACTAGTTTGGGGCTTGAGCATTCTGAATTTTATTGGTTTACTGTGAACATTTCCGGTTGTTTCCGTTTAAAAATTACCATCCCATCAAAGGGCAATACGGGAACATTTCTGTCACTAACTCTTCAACAGTAATTTTAGCTGCCGTTCCCTCTGTGAAGCAAACTGATGGCACCAGAGAATTGCTGCAGCTCATGACTTTGTGAAACTATGTGTCATTTGTTCATTGATGCTCAGTGCCTTCAGTGACAAATCCGAGGAGCAAACACACCTCGTTTCCTGTAAGGAGGAGTTGGGGTCAGGCACTCTGATCACGGCGGGTCAGCATCGCACTGTGGGCATCTCTCCCAGCGGCGCTCGCCGAATTCAGCCGTTTAGTAAAGCCCTAAACATTTGGTGTTTAACTAAAAGCTTTTTTTTTACGTGCATGTGGTAGATATATGCAGAGACTGCACAGACGAAACACGGGGCTTTGCTTTCGTGTTCTTGCTGTGTCCGTGGGATCCGGGGCTGAGGGCCCGGCCCCGCTGCCGGGTGCGGGCGGGGCCGCGCTGCTGCCAGGCCGCGGCCTGCCCGGGCCGCCCCCGGCGGCGCCACCTGCCCGCGCGGCGGCCCCGTCGCTGTTCGCCCATAGGCCGGAGCAGCGCCCGCCCCGGCGGCTGTGGCGGGCGCGGCCGCTCGGCCGCCCTCACTCCTCACTCCGTGCTCGCTCCGGGCCGCGCCGGGCGATGCCGTGCGGGCAGCCCGACAGCGGGGCCGCCCCGGCGCGGTACGTGCTGGGGGTGGACGTGGGCAGCACGGTGGTGAAGTGTCACGTTTACGACCGGGCGGCCGCCGTCAGGGGCTCCAGCTGCAGGAAGGTGAGTGCGGGTTGCGGGGCGCGCCCCCGGTCCGGAGTCGGGCCGGGCGGCGAGAGCAGCCGGAGGGCGGCACCTGTCTCGGGAGCCGGGCGGAGCCGAACGTGCTCGCTCTGCCCCGAGCGGTTCCGACCTGCGGGCCCCCGAGAGGCTGCGGGTTTTGCCCGTCGGGGCTCGGCGTGGCAGGCACTCACCCAGCTCGGCTGGTGCCGGTGCGCGGGCATCCCTGAGCCAGGGCGGACACGAGCGGCTCCCCCTCCCGAGGGGGGAAAGGAAACCCACAGCCCCGACCCCCGCGGCACGGCCGTAGCACTCACCCCGTTACTTCGGCGCTTACTCCCTCCCACCTTTCCCGGTTACTTCCATTCGGTCGCTTATCGACTAATCTCCCTCTGAACAAAACCACTTTTGTTAGTAGGGCGTAGCTGAGATTTGCGTAGGACTTGTGTTTACACGCGTCCCATCATGTAACAGCGCTGTGTGAAAAAGTGTCAACTTTAGAACATGAATTTCAGGCTGCTTTTGGTTTGTACGGCTCGTGATTTGAGGATCAAGGCAATCTTCAGAATTAACTTTTTTTACTGTTACCTATTGAAATGAAAAACTTGCAGCGAGAAGTGTAAGAAATCTGATGGATTTCAGAGATGGAAGGGGCTGCTCTCGGTGAAGCTGACCCTCCCTGTCTCTGGAAGCCCCTCTGACAGGTGATCCCTGGCCTGCTGGGCTGCCACTGAGAAGCTCAGAGGCATCGATGTCTGAATTAAGCAGTGCAGTAGAAACGGCTTTAGAAATCTGCTTTCCTCTTTGCAGCTCTGAAAGGGGTTTTATAGATTCCTTTATTCCAAAAGGTTTGGACTTCTTTATTTTAAGGGGTTTGATCTTTATTCCCCCTGAATGGAGGAGGTCTTCTAGAGATCACACACCCATGTTGAACAATGTTTTAAAAGTTACACTGTTGTTTCTTCTCTTACAGGAGAGCCACAAAACGAAGAACAAAACTATCCAAACCCAAATGTATTTGCTGGTTTCTGTTAACTAGGTATTATAATAATGCTATTTGTGTTTCCTGAACAGATAGAATCACTTTATCCTCGTCCTGGGTGGGTTGAATTAGATCCTGAAGTGCTATGGAGTCAATTTATTGGTGTAATAAAAGAAGCTGTACAAGGTAAGGTCTTAAACTTTGAGAAATTATTTGTTTATCAAAATCAGTAGAAGTAGTTATTTGGATAATAAAACTATTTTTAGCTAGTACTGAAAATCATCACTGGGCACAGGTCTACAACGTGCTTTAAGGCCTATTCAATCATTATGTTGAAAAGGGGACTTCAGTTACCTTTACCTTTCATTTGGGCCAGGATTGAAGCAGAAGCAATGTGAATACTCGATATACGCATCAGTGCCAGCACTTTGTTCCTCCAGCTTTTTGTATGCACATCCTTCCCCAGTGTCTGTTCCTCCAGATGCCTCTGTGCAGGAACAGAGAGCTGGCTTGTTCCCTTCCAGTGCCCCATTGTTCCACCACCACTTTGTATGTGCAAGTGTGAGTGTGTGAGAGAATGAATGCAGGATGCTGCAGAGCTGTGCTCACTTGATTGCAACCTGATATTCCTGCTTTTCCCATTCAAACTGTGAGTGATTCTTACTGTCCTATTCCTGTGTTACTGTTATTTGTACTTTAACCTAAAAGTTCCTAGTACTCCATACACTAAATACATACAACTCCCTTTACTGCCAAACCTCTGATGTGTTTTTTTCCTCCCCTTGTCTGGATGCTGCTCTAACCTAGCGCTTACTCTCTACAGCTCTCATAGCTTCTTTAATCCAGCTCCAGTGTTCTGCCATCCATCCTGGATCATCTTCTGTGCCAACTTGATGCTGTGAACCTGTCAACTGGACCCCAGCTTGCCTTCCCACAGTGCCCCAGCCTCCTTGGCCTGTGTGTGTACATTGCACTCCTTCATTCAGTTCCTCCTGTTCAGCCTCTCTTGCTTGGTCTCCAGTGTTGCTCTGCCTTCAAACATGGCTCATGGCAAAACTGCTCGACCCTTCCTTTGGAAGGCTGCCTAAGGAGCAGGGAAAGTAAACATCACCAGGTGTAAACTGAAGCTGATTATTTTGGGCTCTTGGTTTGTTTTGTCAGCAGCCACAACTGTTTGGTCACAAGAACAGCAACCCCCAAAGACCTTACTGTCTTCCCTCATTTCCATTCTGTGGGACAAATCAGGAAGCAAGACTTTTCAGCTAGTTTTAAAAGGGGAAGTTTTCCTGGTGGCCAAGCTGCACACATTGTTGGCAAGTCATTTTTAAGTGGGTGTGTAAGTAAGCATAGCTCAAAGTGCTGTCAAAAGAAGCGGTGCCACCCCCTTTTTACAGAGTTGTTTCTAGTCTGGGGCAGCTTCCTGAATCGAATCACTGTCCGGTTGTTTATGCCAGCAGAGCTTCACCAATGTTAGTGCTGACGCAAGAGAGGGTGTGGTACCAGGGCAGAAATGACTGGAAGCAGAAGGAGCATAGTGACACTTGGGTTTCCATGCACACGTGGATGAGCTGCTGTAGTACTACATAAAGGTGGAAACTTCTGGCTGCACAGTCCCTACTCTCTTACTGTGGCACTCCATCCAAAGGACAGCTTAACTGAAAAATATCCGTGTTTGTCTTCAGGTTTGTTTTTGTTTGTAATGGAAGTTAGCTTCACTTACTTGGGTGTCTGAAGAGTGATAGCTGACACAGGGAAAGTGGTGGGACCGTGCAGGTTATGGAGATGGGAAGGAGTAACACATGCCAGTAGTCTTTAGTGAGATGTGGAAGTGCTTGCATGGCTCTGCCTGAAAAAGAAACAGTGCCTCAGTGTTCTCAGGCCTTGCATTCCCAGGTCCTCCTCCCATACACTCCCGCTACCAGCAGCACTTGTGCAGGCAGTTGGAGCAGGTTGCCTTGCGAAAGCACTGGTTTAATTTTCAGCTGATTGAGGAATTGATAGCACTGCTGGCAGGAATGCAAGGACTCAGTGTAAGAGGAGGTGCAGAAGCACAGGTAGAGCTGGGCAGCACAGGATGTGCCCTTTCTCTGTGAAACCCCTTCTGTAATTGCTGAGAGGGCGCTGGCTGTAGAGTCTGCAGGACGCGCTCACACAAATTAGCAACTTTGCACATGAAAATTTGAGAAAGAAAACATGAGAACATATATAAGCAAGACATACTCAACCTGTGATTTGTTCAAGGAGATGGATTGAGAGCCCTTCATCGTAACAGTACTTAGGACAGGGTGGGAAGTCTGTAAGTGGAAATTTTTAATGCATGTTTTCTTCCTGTAATTTTGCTTCTGTAAGTATGGCTGGAGGTAATTAGCAAGCTGACCAGAGTTGCTTTGAAAATAGCTGTGGACATATTTAATTATTTACAGTTACTTTAGAAAAAATGTTCTGTAACAGTTAATTGAAGATAAGGTTTAACAGCAAAATTGGTGTTTATCCAAATGTACATTTTTGTACTTCTGACTTTAAAGTATACTTTGTTACATTCAGTGCTACTTGGTTTTAGCAAATTCATTCTTAGGAATTTTGAAACATGGCTTAAGAAATATTTAAAGTGAGACATGTCATTATCAAAGTGATGTAAAAAATCATGGCATATTCCCATTAATCAATTTGCTGCCTGCAGGATCAATGTAGTTTTGTTTCTTTATAGAAATTCTTTCCCTAAGTCTGTAAAGGTACTTTCATTGGTGCTTTCATTCACATTCATCCATGTGAAATACACATTTTAATTGATTATGTGGACATATGTAAAGTGCCTGCCTCTCTCTGGGATTGTTCATGTAAAGTACCAACAGGCCTTTCAGAGGGTGGAAGGGGTCGGTATGCCACAACTGCTTTTGGAAAATACATAGGTTTGTTTATCTGCTTTGGAATCAGTTTTCTGACTGAGAGCTCTCTAACATTTCACTGCTCTGAACACTTCGTTGAACAATTTGTAGAGATTTATATTCTCGTAAAACTATTATTTTCCTTAGTATTCCATAGGTTTTATAGTTACATTGAAGAAGTTGTATTTTTGTTTGCTTCTCAAAAAAAATGCTTTTTTTGTGATTGCCATTTATTTTTGGTTTTTAGCTGCAGGACTTCACATGAGGCAAATTGCTGGTCTTGGCATCTCCACACAGAGAGGAACTTTCATTACATGGCACAAGTATGTATGCTGTGTGTTCTTTGAAATGAATTTGTATTCATTTGTATTCACAGACTGGATGGAGGTAGGCTGCAGAAGTGTTAAACTCAAAAGTAAAAACTGTCAAGTCACTCATGCTCTCTTGTGTTTGCCCAGCCACACCTTAGAGCAGTTCAGAACGGTTTGTGAGTGTGTGGCCTGTTTGTTCTTTGTACATTGTAAGAGATGAATACATGCGTATTTTTAATTCTGGTGAGAAGTCTGACACTCCAAATGTCTGTATGCTGATTTGGTAATTCCTCAAATCCACCAGGAGGATATGCAGTTGTTATAGGAACTGACCTGGTGTTTATTTTCCTGATTGGAAATTGAGAATGATGTTGAATGTTTTGGGCAGTCTTTACTCTCTAGATTTAAATGTTCAAATACTGTTTTTCAGGAGGACAGGGAAACCCTTTCACAATTTCATAAGTTGGCAAGACTTAAGAAGTGCTGAACTTGTGAATTCCTGGAATAAGTCCCTTCTGCTGAAGGTAAAACTATGCTAATCTAGATACTGCTTGGATACATTAGAGCTACTTAACTGTTATGATGAGTAAGGGTAAAATACGAAATGCTGCAAGTGTCCTGTTCACATAGTGATGTGATATGGCCTAAAAAAAATTAACTGAGCAATATTAGCATGGAAGATAGAGCCAAGAAAAAAATGCAGAACTGGCAGCCTAAAGTAATTACTATGGGAAAAGATACCTGTAGGTCTAAGGCTCATTTTGTTGCTTTTTAGTCTGTTATATTAAAACTTTGCAGATTAATGCTGCTACAGCACAGATTTTAGATGTAGGTAGGTCTAGGTTGGAAGTGGTTTGGGCTTTTGGTTTCTTGGCTTTGCTCAGATTATCTACAGGAGGTAGATTTTATGCTGCTTCTGGCTTGTGCTTCATACCTTTAGAAGAGAAAGACTTGCTCTAAGTGCAAAAACAGAACTTACTTTACGTCTAAGTGGAAACTAGCCAGCACAGTCACAATTAGAAATTAAATTCTTGGGTTTGCCGGTTACTGCTACTTCTTTTATGAAAACTCAATTAATGATTAAATTTTGGTAAATCTGTTAAGTGATGATTGAGTCTATCAAGTGCAAGAGAACTTCCACTGGAATAACAGCATGTAATGCTGTCAGCCACATCATTGTGCTCACAGAGGTGACCAGTCTTGGCAGTGCAGAGCAGTGGCTGTCAGTGCTCCAGCAGAACTTGCTAAAGCAGCCCTGCTTAAAGCAGCTGCCCTTTCCTGTGGTGTGTGTAGCAGGAAGGCTGTTTGTTGATATGAAGATCCTTACATAATCCTACGGACGGATCCTCTGAAGGACTTTTAACTTTCTGAATCTAATCTCATATCAGCAGCTTTCATCTGTGTTGTAATCCTTTAAAGATAATTGATCAGTAATCTTTAAAGGGCAAGATTAAAAATTAAGTAACTGTTTTCTTTTGAAACAGGTAATCCATATTATTTTTACAGTGCTTCATTTCTTGACTGGGAATGATCGATATTTGGCACCCAGTTTTCTTACTTTTTCAACACATCAGACTTCTATGAAGTTGTCATGGGTTTTTAAAAATGTTCATGAGGTAAGATGGAAAGGGAAAACTAGTAGGTTTCTTAATTCATAATGATGGCTTGTGACTTGGAGGTGTTCAGGGCCAGCCTGGATGGGGCTTTGAGTGACCTGGTTTAGTGGAAGGTGTCCCTGCTCATGGCAGTGAAGTTGGAGCTCTTTAAGGTCCCTTCCAGTCCAGGCCACTCCATGGCTCTGTTACTAATGGCTGTAATTGTTTCAGTTTTGTCTTGCTCATTCTTCTCAGAAGAATCAGAAAGAATTTTTTTTGGTGTTAATGTTCAAAGCCTGTCTACCTAAATAGTGACTTATAAGAATATAAGTTTTTCCTCTCATTCTGGAAATGTGTAGTAGTAAAATGCTTTCTTCATACAGAAGCAACACAATAAAATAATCTTATTTCACTTGATACATTTATACAGTTAGTAATTGTACTTTGGTTTAAAGCTGTTTGCATTCTGGTTTTGCATGATGGTTTTATTTATTATTATAAGGAGCTCTTATCTTTCCACTCTGCATTATTCCAGTGTTGTGCAGTTTCACAAATAATACCATACTGGACAATTCAGTTTGCATTTTTGTGAATTGGAAAATGCACATGGAATAGTTGTGCTGGATTAATCTAGTGCACTAATGAGCCCTGAGCTATGTGTTGCTATATTCATTGCTCTAATACTCACCATGCAGGACCTTGTTTTCTTTATCCATCACTCTTTCACCACTGTTAGAATTGTGACTGTAAGTTTCTTTTTGTAAGGCTATGATGCCCCTACAGTAGAAGATTAATTGCTTTTCTTTCCTTAGCAAAAGCAGTGTTCTTATTTTCTGTTAGGAGCATGAACTTGTAAGATAATATTAGTTAAATAGCCAACTTGGCCTTTTTAGAAGAAAAGTTTCCAATCAGAGACTTATTTGCTGAGGACATTCTTATTAATCATGAAGAAAATGATGAAAGGAATCAATAAATATGCTTCTTTTATTGTACCCAGTTCTAAATACATTTTTTTTACATGTATATTTTTTCCCAGGCTGAAGAAGCTGCCAAAAAAAACAACTGCTGCTTTGGAACGGTTGACACATGGTTACTGTATAGGTTGACTAAAGGTGAGCATTACAGTTCCTCTTAAATATCAATAAAACATATTGGAATCTAAGAAATAATGTTCATGACTTGTCATTTATGTGTCCTAGAATTCAGATACTTCTTTCTGCAATTTGTGCTTGTGTATAGTCAATAAAACTCATAATGTATTTACTGTTACAAAAAGAACTTTTGAATTAATTATTCTTTGGGCCCGCCTGGAAGGGAAATATTTATTCAGTGTAATCAGCCTTCTAAGAGTATAAGATTTAGAGAGGACTAACAGAGCTAATTGGTGTTGATTGAAGAAAAGTATATGTGAAAGCAAAAGAACAAAGAATTGTTACAAATGTGGAAGAATTAGAAGTTTCTTTCCTGAGGACTAATGCTTGAGTAGTCAGATTATGATTGAGGGTGATGCAGTTGGTGTGGTTCTGTTGGCTGTTCTAGACAGGTTCATGAGAGGAAATAAGGTAATTAATGTGTGCACACTTTAGTGAGCAACAGCTAAATCTCTGTGCTCATTGTATCATTGATTTTGCTCATACACACTGGATTTATATTTCATGGGAGCCAATGAGATATTTAAAGAAAACTCTTAAATATTTGGATGCCTAAAAATCTTGCTTTGTTCTATTTCTTTTCATGCTAGGTTCTGTATATGCTACAGATTACTCAAATGCCAGTTCTACAGGCATTTTTGAACCCTTTACGGTATGTGCTGTTCCCAAAGAATGTCGTTGCTGTTTATTGTGCTTCTCAGAGGGTTCCTAATGCTTTTGCTTTTTCCATTGCATTTTAGAAATGTTGGAATCCCACTTTGTGTGATCTGCTTTCTATTCCAATGTCTATTTATCCACCAGTGAAAGACACAAGGTAGCTATGAAGGCATAATTAAAAGAATATTTTATCTCTTAAATTAATTGCTAGATTAATTATGATTATTAATAAATACTAAATATTCTGCACAGGCCAAAAAATACACAGGTACACAAAGAAAAACTTTTATATGCAGTTATACCTTATATCAAAGTATATGAAATCCAAAACATTTTTACTGTGTGTTTTAAATGGACAGTTTTAATGTTTTCTTTAAAATAAATCAGTAGCATTACCTTTTCTGTGTGATCCAGACCCAGGCTGTATGTGCCTAGATTTCATTTTAACAAAAAGGTCATTTTAATATTGCAATTTGTTTTAAGCTTCAACTTTGGATCAACTGACTCTGAAATATTTGGGGTACCTATTCCAATAATGGCAGTGGTGAGTGAAAATATTTTCTTAAATCTATGTGTTTATACTCTATTCATTTGGCTTTGATTTAGCACTTGCTTGTTTCATAAGTATTCTCTATTCATTCTCTGTGACTTAAGTGCAGTACAATTGATTGTTGAATTTTTCTCCAAAAACCCAGTTTACAACCTTAGGGGGAAGGAACAAGAAGGGATTTCTAGAGGTCAAGGTCCATTAAGGTTGTGTGACCAAATGATTAAGTACTGAATGTAGGACTCTAACCTCTGGTAATGTGTGTGTCTGACTTAAAATCAGTTGTTCTGTATAAAGTTATGCAACAGAGATCATTCTGGCCTGACTTCAGTAACACAGAACAACTGTAAGAGTATTTGTTAATAGATCCACTTTTGGTACCTTTTATCCCTTTTTTATTTTTCACTAAAAATAAGTGGCAGATAACATGTTCTTTCCTCAGTAGTTAGAATTTGGATAAGAAAACCTAAAGTGATGATTTGGAGCAAAATCTGCTTGAATTGAGCTAAATGAAAAAAACTGTCCCCTATCTAACATGAATTTGTCTATTTTTAAAGAATGTGTGCATGTGTGTACTAAATCTAGCTGTAAATTTACAGTTTCACCAAGGCAAAAACTTAAGTAAATACATAAGTAAATACATTTAATAACCATCATCATTGTTGAAAACTGAAGCATGGAATAATTTGGTACAGGAGAGGTGTCAAGGAAAAAGAAAGGCAAGACCTCAAAACTTCAGCTTTCTATTTGGAGACAGAGGAATTCAGGCCAAGCTACTCCATTCTGCTCCTTGGGATTGCAAATGCCCCATTTTTCCTTGTTAAATACTAAACCACAGAATACTTCTTCCATTTCCATAATGTTTTTCAGTGTTGCAAGCAGTACTATAGACATTCACGTTGTGTCCAAACCTGGTGTAATTTGATGCCAGTGATTTGGTGCCAGTCTGACTGTTGTAATGGCCTGCAAATACTTAAGAAATTGTATATGAGTCTTCTCTGAATGAGTGGTTACTTGTATTCAGAACTCCAAAGTGTTTACAGTGATATTTTCAAACCCAACAACATTGCAGGTTGGTAGTTGACAGCTAACTTGTCCCATTGTTCTTGTTGGATTGACAGGTAGCTGATCAGCAGTCAGCTATGTTTGGAGAATGCTGCTTTCACCCAGGAGATGTTAAACTGACAATGGGAACAGGTGGTTTCTGGAATGTGAATACTGGAGAGCAGCTCTTTGCAGCACGGGGAAGTAAGACTGAAGTTTTGGTTTTAGAGGATTTTATTCTTTCAGCTGTTCCTTGATAGCTCTTAATGCTGAGGGTACAGAAAAGAATAAAACAGGGCTATGCTTTTCCTTCTATCTATAGGTGTAGAAAAACAGCTTGGGAGTTCTTTCAGAAGAGAAGAATGTGGAAAATTTTAATTAGCAATGTAAATTTTGGTTATCCTGAAGTAAACTTCTCAGGAAGAGAACTTAAGTAGCATCATTAGTAATTATATCTGCTACCTGCATCCCTCCTGTTTTGTTTTTTCCTTCATCTGTTCTTCAAAGCAGTATTATACAGTACAGGATTGGAGAAAAAAGGGATTGGTCTTCTGGCTTCTCACATCAAAATGTTGCAATGAATCATTGCAAGTTCCTCCCCTGGAGCCCTTATGCATTGAAGCAACTGCAATGAGATAATGCAGGATTAGAAGTTATTAGTTTTTTAAAAATTCTAGAAATGGGCTCCCCAGTGTGTTTCTAGTGTTTAAAACTTTGTCATTCTGAACATCTGTGGTCTGGCAAGCTTGTTAATTTGTCAGGGATAGCTATTTGTCAAGCAAGTGACACTGAAGATGATACTGCAGTAAATTTGCCTACACAGTCTCTCTCTGTCTGTCATATTTTTAAAGAGTTACTAATTTCAGGATGTCTACTGCTTGAAATGGGGTGGGGCTGGGAAGGAGGACAGCAGTGTGCTAAAGAGAATTTTACCAGCTCAGGCCTTGAAGGACCTTGGGAAGAACTAAATAGCACAAATATTGAATTCCCTATGAATACAAATGCTTTTTATGCCAATCAATCATGTCATTATGATGATATTTTTACTTAGGAAATCATACATAAGTATTCTGTTAAGATGTAATAGCAAAAAACATGCTGTAAAGTTTTTCAATTTAGCTATTGTGTTCTGATAGGAGTTAAAATCTTCTAAAGCAGTGCTGTGAAACTTGCTGCCTTAGGCTGTTACTTATGTTAAAATTATCTTCCCTGTGTTCTTTGGCTGTCGTGGGGTATGGTTAGTGGGACAAATTAAGTGCCTGGCTTTCTCAGTGCCCTGGGCATGAAATGTAATGTGTTCAATCTTTAAAGCTGACAGATGTATTTAAGACTGCAAGACGAATCCCTACAGCATCCTTGTGCAAGATACTCATTAGCTGCTGTTCTAGTTTCTGGTCTACATTTAGCTCCTACATATAGCAGTTTGAAAAAAAGAAAAACAAAGTAGTTCCTTCAAGAACAGCCTGTCTTACAGTTCAATGATGGAATCATGTTTTAGAGGTTTAAAAGCTACCTCTGGTCATGCCAAGTGTCATGGGGATCCATTCCCTAGAGGTGGGATTATGTTACACTACTGGAGACTCTGGTGTGAGCATCTTTAGGGAGGCCATGTGATGGATGGATGTCACTGTCCCTAATTAGCTGCTCTTCTCTAGGATCTTTGGCTCAATCAATTTTTGGGGCTTTTTTTTTTTTGTGGCTTTTACCTTTGGTAAAAAATAAAGATTTCAAGGGACACCTGCACTCATGATCTGGGATTATATATTTTACATTCATTTCTGTATTTGCCTTTCAAGAGACAAGTACAGACTTTAATCAGTGCTGCTGATTGTTTTATATTTTAAGCACCAGAGTGCCTCCAGCACTAACAAAAATTTCTCCAATTGCACACAACTCGTTTGGACACAGGCAAGCAAACTGGAGATGATTCTGTGAGAAGCACATATATCAGCAAAGTCACTTTGACAAAGCAGAGAAACCCCCTAGATCCTTCTGGTGTTCTTCTGGTCCTTGTAAAGGTACACTGGGACTCATTTACCTTTATTGTATTGCCCATGAGCTCTGAGTCCTGAGCCGGGTTCCACAAAGTCTGAGTGCTTTTTTCACTCCAGGAGTTACTGTGCTGATTGGGTGAAGTTATTGCAGTGACCACTGCCTAGTTGGGTTTATATCTAGTGACCTGAAAAGCCATTTCTCTAGCTGCAGTGCAGGTGCAACTTGTTTTCTTTTTTGCTTTTTAATGTGAGGAAGCATTGCATATTAAAAAAGGAAATTGAAAAGTACATCATTTTCATCCTCTTCTGTGAATAAGATCTGTGCTCTAAGTTTGTGTTGCTTTTTTGTGTCTATATGTCTGTTTCAGTTTTGTGTTTCCCATCTGAAGGCCAAGCCTTCATATTTTGTCATTTGGGGAAAAATACTCTCTTTTTAGAAACCCTTGGGTAAAGGTGGATGGACTTAAATAGAAACACATTGATAAATTTTTATGTATGCACAACCTTTTATGTAAAAAATAAAAGTGCAGATAGATCTTCAGTTTAAAGATGGCTTTTTTGTAATTTGATAGCAGTTTTTTAGGTTAACTTTGGTCTAACAACTTGTTGCTCAATGCTCTTGTAATCCCATCCCTAAATTTTTAAAGAACACATTTAACCTCTATCAGTGACTTGTTTTTTAGCTTGAATTCTACGAAGGAATTCAATAAAGTTGGGTGGTTTTTTTAAGTGGGTTTATTGTGAGGAATGCTTGTATATATTTGTCTGAAAACATTTAATTCAACTGAGTGTTTTGTTTCCTGAAAAATAATTAAGGTCTTTATCCCCTGATTGGTTGGAAGATTGGGGAAGAAGTTGTTTACTTAACTGAAGGCTCAATATCAGACATCGGCACTGCCATCAAATGGGCTCAGGATATAGGTAAGTTCTTTAATAGAGGGTGAAATATATAACTGCTTAAGAAGATGTTTTATGGGTTCATAGTTATGTTACTGGATTTGATTTTATTATTCATAATTGAAAAAACTAGTCTGCATTGCTTTGGACAGCAGAAATGCAGTCTTGTAGGTGCTCTGCTGAGTGTGTTTGCTGCAGAGAGTTTGGTTTGCACAATCATCTCCTCTCCAGTCTCTGCCTCAGACCATCCTACCTAACTAGGCTTTTATTTTACTGAAACGTTTTACTCCTCACTTGCTTTTGGGAGGTCTTGAGCTATACATCTCATAACTAATAACAGGATTGATTTATATGAAAATAACATGGAGAACTTTTCAAGTAACAGTATGTTGCTTCTCATGGAAGTACTGTGCCTTTTAGCTGTTATTATTTTGTAATGGAAGCTTTTGCATTCCAGGTTAATGACAGACTAAGAAAATATCACCTCTGTAGTAGTTGATGTTCAAACCCACTGATTGTTTGTAGGACAACTGTTCTCAGTGTTCTAATTAGAACTTTGATATTTACTTGGCTTACTTAGAATTTTAGTACATTTTTACTAGAATGAGAAAAAAGTGATTAGTGTCTCAAACTTTGGACCATCTAGGAAGGGTTTTCCTCAAGCGTGGCTCACCACAGAACTCTACAATTCTTGAAGCTGTCAGCTTTAGATGTGCTCTGGTATGTGCCCCTAAGGGTTCAGTATGACTCAGACTGGTCCTCACATCTTCATCACCCAATATTTGACTAGGCCTAGAGAGTAACAGCCACTAGGCTTTGGAGGAAATGACTCCGTTCAATACATAGTTCAGTGCTGCAGACTCAAGTGTCAGTGCTACATATATAAGCTTGCTACTTCAGAGTCCATAATTCAAATGGATAATTATCTATATGGAACTTTTCTATACTTAAAATGGGTATCATTGGTATATGGAGATATACAAAGGATTTTTAGCTAGTCAGTGGTAAAATTATCGTGACCTACAGTTGCTACCATAGGAAAAAAAAGGGGGGGAAGTTTTAGAGATGGGATAAATAAAAGGCTGCTTTAAACTCTGTAACAAGTAAGGCCTTTATTTTCTGAAAATATTGTTGCAGAGAGGCAAAATTCAGAAACTTTTATCAGCTTTAGAGAATGGAAAAACTTTAGCTCTACAGAAGGAATTGAGCCAAAACACAGGGTAAGCTAATGGCCTCAATAAAGGTGGTGAGGCTCAACATGGACGAAGATGAGACATAACAGTGGTAAAGGTTTGGAAATAGCAATTTCTGCAGCAAGGCAAACTTAGTTTAGTGGACTTCTGTTAGTGGAATCATATAACCTCTAAGAATTTGGAAGAAGTAGTAGTATGTGGAATTTCAACATGAAGTCAGTCTTAATTTTTGATTTTCTGTCCTGGTGCAGAGGTACTATATGTATTATTCAGTAATAGCAAAGACAAGAAAGAAAAAATGTGATTTAGGTTTATTAGTCTGAGCATAGTAGAATCCAAAGTTTTCCCACAAATTCATAAAGGTTACAAAGGTAAATTGAAACTCCTGATAAGTTACCAAGATGAGCTTTTCAAAGGCAAGCTGAGCTAGATTAAACTAATTTACCTTTAATATGAGAAGTCACTTTTTTAGACAAGGGAAAGCAATAGCTTTTGTGTACAGGAGACCTCTGGTCTTGTGTAATATCATGTTATGTGGCCACATAAGGAATCGTTAGTTACAGCTGTGGAAGATGGATGTTAGTACAAGAGTTGCCTGTGGGTGAAGAATAATAAAGAGGAATGTCTGTAGAGTTATGAAAGGAGTCATCTGGCTGGACAGAGAATAAAAGCAGTGTCTATCTAAGAGGCATTATTGTGATGAGAGGTGATTACCTTGTAAAGATACTGAGGGTGCTGATAAAATAGGGATATTAAGGACTTTCTCTGTAGTTGTTAGGTGATTGGACTGACAGTAACAACGTCTTTGGGAGGAAGAAATATGTTCTATGAATCTAAGGTTTTAGCACTTGTAGGGTGCCATTATCATTCTCAATTCCCATTTATGTCTTGAAGATGAAAAGGCTACAGCACAGTAGGTAGGAGAGGATCCTTTTGAGTTCAGTCTTCATCTGAATATCTTGGGATTATTGATGTGACTGATGGACATGAAATAGAGAAGAGATTGATTCCTTTAGAACATGTAGTTTGAAAGTATTACAAAAGGAGTAATGTGACTCTAGATTTTTTTTCTCTTAGTGAGACAAAATGAAGAAATTAAGGAAATAATAATATCATACAACTTATGTATTTTTACAGAACTTTTCACCAATGTAGATGAAACAGCAGAAATGGCACAGAGTGTTGCTGATTCTCAAGGTGTTTGTTTCATTCCAGGTTGGCAGGTAAAATTATTATTAATAATATAATCAAGAATATATTTTAATAACCCAATTAAAATTAATTTTTACATTTTTAAAGGTAATAATTTACATCTTATCACAGTATTTATTCTGTACTGCTAAGGTTCTTTTTGTCTGTTGCTCATCATGATACATAAAGACCATTGTCATATCAGAATTGTTAAATGACATTGCCTGCCTTGAGAAAAACCCTACCAAATAGGAAAATTAGTGAAGGACAGATAAACTCAATGATTTGCCCCCAGTAACAAAGGCAATGCCTGCAGAGGCACAAACCAATGTCACAGCTTTTCTGCTATGAACTGCAGAGCTTTCATTGAGACAATACTTCTAAGCACTGTTCTAAAATAATTCATTTTATTCTCCCTTTTTTCAAGGTGTAGGTTGTAATTCATCAGAATATTTAAAAGTATCTAAATATTAGCAAGATTGCAAGTCCTGGTGTTATGAAAAGCAGAGACAATACTTAAACACTTCTCCTGGGAATGATCAAACTCAGTATAATAGACTTCTAAGAGAGAAGTCTTAATAACTGTTTGCCTTCAGTGATATGAACTCAGTCTCTCAGTGTGGTTCTAAAAGTTTGAGTTCTTTTTGATCATTACCAATTTGATCATTCCCATGATGTTTTTTTATGAAGAAACTTAACATCTTTACCTTACCTTTGTCTAAGTTCTATATGCTAATGGAACAAAGCGAAGAAAATTTGATTTCTTCTCCAGATAGCCCAGCTTCCTTCAGTGTCACTGATAACAGGCTGTAGTATATATCAATAAAAAGGATTTTTGTCCTTTTCAATATCACTTTTGAAAGTCAATTCATGTTTTTTTTCAGGAGTTCAGGAGGGGACACGTGTGAGATCTTGTTAGAGAACAGCAATATCAGTAATATGAGTGTGCCCTGTCCTAGACACTTACTATACTTTAAATGTATTTTAAAGGGAAATTGTGTGGTTTAGTCTGTTTTAGTTTGTCAGATTTGGAAGAAGTCACTTAAACATTTTGCTGTTGAAAGAAGCAATTTAAACTGTTCACTGAGTTAGCTAAAATAACACTATATACTTCTTACATATTGTTTCAATTTTCTTCTTTCACTATGCTGCCTGTAATTGTCGTAAGTTATTTTTTTTCTTACTCTTTAACTTCTTTCACAAAAGCCTACAAATAGAATTTACTGAACTCATGGTGACATCCTTTCTGCAGGTTTCTGGGGATGACCCATATTTATGTGCCTCTTTCATGGGGCTGAAACCTTCCACTAACAGAAATCAACTTGTTCGAGCTATACTGGAATCTGTAGCTTTCAGGTACAGTTTCCTGTATTACCTGGCTTACATTTTCTTATGTTTGCTTTTATTTATATCAGCAGTGTTAAATGGGTACACAGACTTTTGCAGTTTGTGCAATACACTACTGTTATACTGGAAAGGAGTTTGAGCTGCCTCCTTTTTTTTAACACTTTGCAAATAAACTTGTGTATATTTTTTAGCTCAGAGTTTTTGTCATTAAGTAACCATATAAAGATTCTTAAATAATGTTGTTTTCTGCATGGTCTAAAATTGTTTTCTGTTTAAAGTTTGTCCTCACTCTCCTGACAGTGTTTTGTCAGAAGCTGTAGTCCTCTCCAGCTGTGTTTGAAGTATCCCTGAATCTGGAAGTTTTATATTAGCTTTTGTTTAAAGTTTGAAATTTTGGTGTTTTATAAAACAAAGTAATAGGCCTCTTAAACATCTTTAAAGATGTTAATGGACAGCTTCCAGATCTGTGAGGGTTTAAGATATCACTGCTTGGTCACTGCTGATACCACATCAGTATCTCACTGCTTTGCCAACCCCACAACATGCCTCAGACTTGGAGCTGAGTATGGATTGAGCCTGGCCATTTAGGGAGCACTGATGTGATTCCTTCCATGTAGTCAACAGCTTTGCTTTGGGCATAAAAATCTCCTGCCAAGAGCTCAAAAAGGTTGTCTGGAGGAGGGCAGCATTCTGAATTGCTGCAACTGGTTTCTAATGCATTTTCCTTCTGCACTGTAAGCCTGAACATGAGATTCAGCAATATCTAAACTGACACATGGGTCTCTTGAAAAGGATGTTAAGGGATGTTAAGAATTCATCCATCTCATTCACATAGTGCATACAAATAACTAGAAAAAAGTCGAGATTCTTTGTGTTTAGATTTTCTCCCATTAAAAGAAATGGTTTCAGGAAAAAGTCAAACTTGAAGATACTCCCCTTACAGAATAGCTGGATTAAACTCCAATTAGCACTGTTGGCCTGCTTTTCTCACTCAAAGCCACTTCTTACATCAACAATTGCATCTCATCTGTAGAAATCAATCGCTTTCAGTGGGAAAAATGAACCTTCTACAGTGACTTGCTATAGAATGGGCCATGATTTAGCCTTTGTGCCTTTGTAATAATGACAAAGACCAAACACCAGTTTCAGTAGGTTTGCGGTTTTTACTTATGCATTCTAGAAACTCTTTAGCTATTGCAGCAGTTCTGACAGAACTGAGGCTTTTCTTGCCTTTCATTTTTTTTCTGACTATGTAGGTACTAAAAACACTTTATGGAATATATAATGCTTAATTTAACTAAATATTTTTTTAAAGAAACAAACTGCTTTATGATATCATTGTGAAGAAGGTGCACATTCCTCTTCAAACTATTCGGTAAGTTCCCTGTAACTTCTAAATTTGATATATGAGATTTTGATTTTAAATAGGTGTGAGCTTTATTATGCATTTTATATTACTGTAAAAATTCTGCTGTTTAGAAGTAGATGATTTCCAAGTCAAATGTTAATGTAACTTAAGCAGCAGTAGAGTCTACCCACAGCTATTGGCATTGGTGATTGTTAGTAGAGGAGTAAAGAACTGCTCTAATTGTTAAAACAAAAATTAAAAAGGCGGCAAATCCATGTTTTCAAGTTGCACTAGAGTGCATATAGCAATGCCTACCACAAAGGTCATTCTACTCTTTGTCATCATTCTTCATACTGATCTGTGCTGGATCTTTCACAGACTATTTTTTAAGACATCGGTTAGAACTGGTTGTATTTTTAGGGGAAAGAGGGAGAACAGTTTTACAATTCAATTGTTAAGGCATTGGTTTTGCTGTAATCTTTGAAGAACTATATCAAATTTAGTGATGTAACTATAGTCCCTAGAATATGCTTGCACAACATTTAGCTGAATTAAACATTGCTGGAAGACCACATTTCACATTTTAGTAGGGACTTTCTTTAAGCACACCAGTTGTCAGAAGCTCCAGCCCACTGAGGCTCAGAAAGCTTTCCAACAAAATTCCTCCATTGGGCAGCCAGGGGTCAGCATGGCACTGCAGGCAGGAGCAGAGGCCAGTGTTCCCATCCCTCCTGTGCCTCTGCAAATGAAGAACAGTCAGGCATGTAGACAAATCAGACCCTCAGTGGAAGAAAAGCGAGACTACAAAGTGGGAGGAGGTAAAAGTTTCTGCTTTCCATCATGTATTGGGAGAGAGCAGGCAAAGGTGAAGAAACAGGGTTAGGGGTTTGATGAAAAGTATCAGAACTTTGATTACTTAGGAAGCTTTTTTACATAGAAAATTGCATCCAGAAATTGAAAATCACATTAAAAGTGCAAACTTTTAAAAAACTCCTAAAATATGGGAAGTGTGGAAATACAGCCTAGGGAGCATTAGAATTCTGATTTCATTTACATTGCAATGTAAACTTTAAATTGTATGATCATGTTATTTTTTATTCATTGATATAAAATTGCAGCTTTATATAGTGTCTGTATTACTTAACTAGCATCTGTAGCAATTCAGATTGCAGATTAAATGTTAAAACATAATGAGACACACTCAGTGGGGTTCTCAGTAGGGCTGCAAACTGCCCTACCATCCTTATGTCCACACATCTTTTGCATCAGTCAGTTACTTTTGATTTTTTGTTGTTGTTTTTATCCCATAAATTCATTCATTCCTTTTTCAGCTGTTGTCCTGTATTCCTTGTTCCTACCTGATCTCTGGGCATTGTTTTCATTAGTCCTCTAGAGATGCCTGTTACTTCTCTTTGCTTGTCTCAACACCATCAAGGAAAGCACAGAGAAAGAACCCTCACCTTTAGTCCATGTGTCCTATAACTAATGAGTTTTATTACCCAACACTTTCTATAGCAATAAAAACTAGATGTCTTCTCTGCACTGCATTTGACAGAGCAACAGCTCCATACATGGCTGGTATTGGAGTACAGGAGCACAATGAACCTATCTAGGACATTCCAAAGATTGCTCTTTGTTCCAGTTATTTTGTTTGCAAGAGTAATTACTTTGAAATCTTGGATGATTAATGATCAGCACTGATAAGTTCTAGTTTTCTCCATTAAATTGGTCTCAGTTTAGGGAAATAGAGAGATGGAAGCCTCATTCTGAACTTCCTCTTAAAAAGAAGCAGCTGTGAAGGCATTTTTTTAGCTAATACAAAGATTTGGTAGCAAGATACTTTTCCAGATCTGAGAACACCTGAAAGGTTTGTTTGGTGCAATGGTTTTGACAGTTGTCATATTGTGGTGGTAACTATGTAAAGGTTCTGTTATAAACCCTAACATTTCAGCCAAGGTGATGTATCATTTTAAAAGACAGAACTTTCAGAGCTTTTGATAGCATCCTGTGTCCCTGTCTGTCTACCATTCTTCCCTCAGTATATAAACATTCTTTTCTTTTTCTTGATCTTTCTTTTTTGTTTTGGCACCTTGTTCTGTCCTCTAAATTTACCCATAAAGTGGAAATGCGTTTGTGCATGAGTGACAGGAAGATTTATGCATAAGTATGAAATACCAAAAGTTGTTTTCTGAAATGTTGGCAATAAGCACTTAACGCATTTTTTTAACTACTTCTTCTCTTCTCCCCATAGAGCTGATGGAGGTGTCAGTAATAATAGTTTTGTCATGCAGATGACATCAGATTTAATTAATAAGAAAATAGAAAAACCTGCAAATACGGACATGTCTAGTCTTGGTGCAGCTTTTCTAGCAGGCCTTGCTTCAGGTATGTAGACATTAAAAAGGCTTTTTCCCCCCCTTTATAATGCATGTTGTAAATACAACAGAAAAGAGATCAAACAAAAAAGGGGCATAACTTCAAATAATTGTAAACCCCCCCCCAAAGGATTACTTTAGCCATTTTTGTGGGAATCTAAGGTAATTGGTGTTTATGTTTCTCTGTACCGTACAATTAGAAGGATGTATTACTAGAGAAGAAAGGTGAATCTTGGCTTTGCTGCCTCCTGTTCCTTGACCCAGGCACTCCATGTCCATTCCCATCCTGGTGCTGCCTGAGTGATGCTGGTTGAGGATGGGCCATGTGGCCTGGGAGCCACCACACTCACCTGCAGCCCTGCACTCCCACTGCAGCTGTGTCCTGAGCTCTGTGAACACAGCTTTTATCTTGTGAGGCTTTCACAGGAATGGAAGTACAAAATAAATTATTAACAGGAACAACAGCTCTACTTGCACAGAATTGCTTCATATTGTTAACCAGACTGAAAACTACAAACTGTTGATGGTTTCGCTTAATATGCACCTACAAAACACATTTTTGTTAAAGTGCTTTGATATGTAAGTAACACAAATGAAGGTAGAAACTATGTGAGTGGGTAAGACTTACCCAGCAAAAGTGCAAGAAAGTTGAGACCCTTGACAGAGAAGAATGATTTAATAACATAAATTAATAGGCATCTGTAACACCAGCTGTTTCTTGCCATTTATACAATTTTTAAGACAGTAGGAAAGCAGCTGTGTCTTGGTTTCTGTGGCCCTTCTTTGTTGAGAAGGACCTGCACCCAAAAGCACTTTATGGATGAAACCTAAGGGAACTTCAGTGTACCAGAGCTGTTCCTTGGAAACTGTCCCAGTTAAGCAGATGCGCTGTTGTCAGGATTCCAAACAAGTGGATCCTATTGGAAAGGATTTTCACAATGTTAAAAATATGCTTCCCTCTGAGAAAGTTGTTGGTAGAGTAAAGAAAAGCTGTCATTATTTCTTACTGTGTTTCTGCTTTGGATCTCTTGGAAACAGATTAAAACAACTCAAAAATAACATATTTGCAGTTGAGCTGGAGAATGAATTTTCTGTTTATAGGATTTTGGACTGACAAAGAACAACTAAAGAAGCTAAGGCGAACAGAAGCAGTGTTTGAGCCCCAAAAGGATTCAGAGGAATACAAACCTGCTATGGATGCATGGCTACAAGCAATGGAAAACTCACCACACTGGTAGAAATTGGCATTTTAATTTTAGAAGAATTAAGACGGTTTAATTCATAACGGTTTTAGAAGAATTCAGATGGTTTATTTGATAACATCTTGACATTAACAGGACAGTAAGAAACCATAACTGAAATTTGTGATGGTGTATTATGAGTTGTGTGGTATTTCAGTTACTCCCTTACTGCTGGATTATTTACCATACTGTAATGAACCTTCCCGTCATCCCTGTGGCAGCTGTGGTCCAGCTGCAGCATTTGTGTCCCCTCAGTGACCTCCTTTGGGTGGCCCAGCTGCTCAAATCCTGCCATGTACTGCACATGGGCTGTTCTAAATGTTGTGGGTTTTCTACTGAGCAACTCGCCTCCCTTCGGATCTTTAAAATCTTGGGTATGTAAATCACCAAGGAAGAGCAAAAGGCACATTTACTCCCCTAGGCATTGCTAAGAAACAAAATGATTGTTGGGGCTGGGTTATGAGGAATTCAATTGCATATATTGTTTTGGTAGTAGGCTATTACCATCTTTTGGTTGACGCTAGGCACCGTGATCACATTTTTTTGTGCAGTAGATTAAGATGAAATACAAAAGCAAATAGGCTTTCAACACCCCTTTAAAAAAAATCCAGGACTTTTGTAGCTGATACTTTGTAGCTAGCTTGTAGCTCTATTTTTAAAAAAATTTATGAAGACCAAATTCAATCTTAACTGTTGTGGCCAGCACAGATACATTAAAACTAGTTCCAGGTATGCCATCTAACTTGTAAAAATCTGTACTGTTAGGATTTTCAAGGCCATTCTTAAATCCTATTATTATTAGCTAAAAGGGAGTAAAAAGTCTATTTTTGAAGCTATAAATTACTTTTGTATTTTTTAAACAAATAAATTATAATTAAAGAAATGTGTAGTTAATTATTCTTATATATTTGCTTATTACTAATATTAAATTATTGTAATTTTCTCAGGATTATGTGTAAATCAACTTCCAAAATGTAAAATGATTAAACATTTTAATTTCAGAATAATACCAAGTTCAAGCTGTGGGTGATTTGTATTCCACAGACACTGGTGATAAGAAATATGTAGAGATTTAACATAACTGAAAGAGGGTTGAAGAACTATAATTTACTTTCTTGTTCTGATACACAGAAGGTCAAACCATGCACCATTTCCTCAGTTTCCTTCAATCAGGTACCCTGAGTTGGAGCATCTTCTCTAGCTGTGTTCAGACTCCATCTCATTCACTTGTTAGCCCTAGCTTAACTTGCTGTTTTTCTTGTTCTTCTGTAACATTCTGCCCTTCAACCTGTGCTACATCTTGGCAATTTTTTTTCTCTGGGTGTCTTTCCAATTCTCCTGAACCTTCCTTAATGTGAATCCTTAAATGAAGTGCAGAAGCAAGTCTGTCTGCTGATTTCTAGTAACATGCTAAGCTGTAGTGCCAAGACTCCAATATAAAGTCCCTCCAATATAAAGTCCCTCGACGAGACTCCCTCCACTCCTCCTCCAGCTGTAAGGTAAGATCCTGCAGTTACAAGATATGTGAAACAATTGCTTTGCTTTAACACCTATGTTCAGCTTGGGATTTTCCTCTGTCATCACAGAGTCACTGCTGACGAAAATGCTCATTAACAAAAAGATTCTCTCTCTGAGGCTGAGCAGAAAGGCTTTCAATCTGGCACTCTGGGCAGACGTTTGTGCCTCAGTCACTGGTATTCTACACTTTGCTCTCACTGAGGGAGTTTAGTTTCATCAACATCTGCCTGGTTTAATGTCCACCTATTGCCCTTTTGTTCAAGGCTCCTTGACTCAAGTTCTCTTGGTAGCCTGGAGGTTTTGCTGGCCTGGGCAGGCAGTGTTGCAGTGCTCCCAGACAGCTCTAACAGGAGTTGAACCCGGTTCTGTTCAAAGCACTCTGCTGAAGGCAACTCTGCACTGTGAGCCTGACACTGCACTTTTATGTGGTGGTGCTTTTCATCCTGGCAATGGCACAGCTACAGAGGTAGAAGGCACCCAAGACATTATATAGGCCTGTTGCTTCAGGTACTGTCCTAAAGGACACGTTCTGGATAACCATTTTACCACTGTCACTGTTTAATTTGAAGCAGCATTTTAACCTCTTTTCCTTTCACTTGCCTCAAGTCTACAGGAGAGAAACTTCACTACAAATTAAGGATGCGAAAAGGCTTTGGTATATTTACCAGCTGAACCTTTCAAATGGCCTGCAGAGTTGTGAGTTCTGTTGTGGAGAGGTTCAAAGTAGGGAGTAAGTCTCTGAAACAAACAGGGGTGTCTGAAATTCTCCCAGGATGGAGCAACCTTTGGAGATCAGAGCATTTGCCACAGCTTTGTGACATGAAGTTGCCCAAAGACTGAGCAGACTAACAGACATTTTGAAGAAATTTGGTTATTGATCAAAGCCTCTTCTGCTTATCTTTTCAAGAAAATTTGATTTTATCTTCCCAGGAAATCGTTAATGTGATGATATCTAAAAGTGGTACCTGTTAATTGATAATGGATTTGAAATAAGGTTTAGATACATTTTTACAGGTGCTGTGCTGTCTTAGTTTTTGCTACACAGAAGGGCATTAAAACCATTTTAGAACCTCACTCATACGAACTTTTATTTGAAATATGACAGCTTTTACTGCTGTCCTTTTTTACTTGTATTTAATTTTTTTGTCTCAAGGTTGTTTTCATCAATTTGGAAAGTATATGCAATTTTACATTTTCTATCAGCTGAATTTGATCGTAAAGGTAACAATACAAAATTACAAATATTGACTAATTTATGTAATTTTAAGATAGTCAGCTGAGACTGAATGTTTTACTGGGGGTTGGACAGTAATGCAGCTCATCAGGCATGTAGAGATTGGTGATTCAATTGAGATGTGTTAATGATCTCTGGGCATTCTGCCTTCACAGATCATACAGTGCTGATAGTAGATAATGTCATATCAGTTTGGCAGTTGTATCATCATAACTTACAGTCCTATTAAATATGTGGGGACTATGTGGCATGAAAAATAATGCCTCATAATAATCCCTCTGTTGTTGGATGCATCTTACTACTACTGAATTTGTTGTATATCAAGAGGAAGGGCAGATGAAGCAGTTTTCAGATAATTGAAAAAATTGAGCAGCTGTATGAATTTTGTTACATTGCTAAAAAAAAATGAAGTCAGTTACATTTAAAATCTTATTGTAATGAACTTGACCAAGATTTTTGAGTACTGTTTTCTTTTAAGCAGTATTTTCTGCTCTACTCTAACAGGTAATTTTATATAAAATTAATTCAGTTGCTCTCACTTGTTTTTAACAAGAGCATTTAGATTTGCTTTCCTGTCAGGAAAAAGTAAAAAAAGGAAAATACTGATTTGCTGTTTCAGCCTGCTGCCTTCTACTGTTACAATCTTTGTAGCAAGATCCTTCAACTAGTTCACTATTTCCAGGATCAGGGCACAGTACAAGAAGCTCATCAGTTGAAGAGAAGCCTTGGGGAAAGAGGTAAGAGCCATTTCCTGCCAGCTGGGGTTGTGTTACTGGTCTGAGCCAAAAAGGACAACGGTGTGAGCCCCTCTTGAAACAAAGAGGTGTGACAGTCCTGCAGGTGAGTCGGGGATATGGCAGTGCTCTGACCCAGAAGTTGTGCAGTGTGTTAATTTAAGGCTTCATGGGGAGCCGGGGCAGGTTCAGCAGGAGAAAAGGGGTGGTGGTGGAGGGGGGGCCTCTTTGGGGTTAATGTTTGTGCAGATTATCCCAGCAAGGGCTGTGGGCTGGCAGGAAAGTGGTAAAACTAGCAAATATTGAAAGGTGATGTATTGTGAAAGGGGAAGAGCGGGCATCTAGGAGGGATCTGACTGGGTAGGGGAGCAAGGTGCTGTTCTCAGGCTGGGACAACAGAGTGTTCTGGAAGGAGAGCTTCCTGCAGTGTATGCGTTCCTGCAAGTAGCTGCTAAACCCACACCTTAGCACGTCTAAAAAACCTAATTCTGAGGTGTTTTTCAATGCAGCCCCCATTCTGGGATAAAATTTGGGATTTTTGAAAGTTCAGAAAGACCGTGTATTGATTTAGTACGTCATATCAGTAACGTACTTACACTCATGCAAATTGGTCATTGTTTCACCACCTTCAAACCCAGTCATGTGTGTATATATATGTATATATAGCTAGTCTGCAATTTGCTGTTGAAAGCAAATGCAAACTACAGCAGTGACCTTCCTTCTGTTTTCTTTCCTTGCTGGTTAAAATGGCTATTTTTCACGTTCATAATCAGTTCCAGTATCTGACTTCAGCTCATCAGTGTTTCCTCCAAAAAAGTAAATAAACCAGTGAACCAAAAAGAGATCTGTGAAGCCCAAGTGTCTTTACTGAGGCTGGGATCCAAGTATTTGTTTAGCTGTGGTAACTAATAAATCAGCCAACCTGGTTGCTTCTGATTTGCTTCCTTTTTTAAGGTAGTGTGTCTTCTGCACTTCTGTCAGGGCACGTATCATGTTAGTGCTTGTGGTTGTACCTGTTAGAGGGCTCTCCAACAGAATGCACAATAGTTTGCATATTTTGTTTTTGTGAATGTATCTTGCACAACACTGCCAATATTGATAAAAGGTCTTGTTACATGTCACGGAAATGTTTTATAGACAATGAAAAGAAACTAAAACCACAGTCTCCAAATTCCTTGGCATATGCAAGATTTTCAGTTGTAAACTGCCCCACTGAAGTAAACATAAAGGTCTTGTTTGCTAATATTTTCCTTAGACTGGCATTTAGGAACTCCATTTTATAGGCTGAACACCTAGGGTTTTTTATGTTCCTTCCCTTCTTAGTGAAGGGGACAGGATCAAATATGTCTTTCCTAGAGCATTTAATGTTGGCTGTAAAGCAAGAAAAACAAAAGCTTACCACGTGTGATCTAGTATATGTATGATGTGCAGGGATCTAAAGCACATAAATAGTGTTTGTGTCCCCATAAACCTTTTTTTGTTCAGCTTGCTCAGTGATATTAAGCTGAATTTGTGTTAGAGAAATGTGAAAAATGGGTAACTGCATGCCTTGGATACATGCCTGGCTGCACTTGAGAAAGACTTAACAAATGTTGCATCGTAGCTTTGAATGGAACTAGTGCCGAATTTATTTTTTTGCTCCCAGGAGTGCTTTCTATTTATATGGTCTCTGTAAGAATACGTAACCCTGCTTTGTTGGAACAGTTTTTTTAAGCGGTGAGGAAATGTCGAAAGCAAACACTTCGGGCTGTTCTGAGGCGCCGAGCTGGGCCTGGATTTGCGGAGGGTGCCGGCTCTCGCAGGCCGGGCCGGAGGTGCGAGGGTGCGGCCGCTGCTCCCCGGCCCCGCCGCCGCTTTGTTGGCCCGGGAGCCTTTGTTCGGAGGGGGAACGCGGAGCTGAGCCCGGGCACGGTGCGGGGGTGACCCTGGCCCCGTTCTGCCGCCGCCTCCGGGGCCGGACGCTCCTGCAGCGCCCGCGGCGCCGGGTCCGTGGCGGGGCCGAACTTTGCATCCCGGGACGCGGCCCCGCCAGCGCCCCGCAGATAAGGGGCACGGCCGGCGACCGCAGCCAGCGCGGCGCCGCGCACTGTGTGTAAATACAGGCCTATATATATTTATATATTTGTGTATTTATATACTTCCTACCACCCGGCACCACCTGGGCGCCGCCGGGACAGGTGCGGCCGCCTGAAGGCGGCGCGGGGATCGAACCCGCGGCCCCGAGCCCTGACAGCGGCCGGCGCGCGCCGCCAGGGACAGGCGGCGGCGGCTGCGGCGGGTCCCGGCTGGCCACGCCCTTCCGCCCCGCCCCCCCCGGCCGCGGTCGCGCGGATTGGCGGGTGGTGTGTGTACACACACGGGTCCGGGCCAATGGCGCGGGGAGGGCGCCTGACGTCACGAGGCGCGGCGGCCAATGGGCGCTCCCGGCCGGCAGACGCCGCCAAGCTTGTGCGGGGGAGCAGGACCGGGCAGCGCTCGGCGCGGGGCGGGCGCGGGGGGGCGGCGGGGCCGGGCCGGGGGCGCTGCGGGCGCTGCTGCCGCCAGCACCGGGGGCCGCCGGGGGGTCCCGGCTCCGGGGCCTCCTCGTCAGCGGCGAGTGCGCGGCGCCGGCCCGGCCGAGAGGCGTCGTCGGCGCGGCGCGGCTGGATCTCTCCTTGCCGCGGCGGCTGCCAAGGGACCGTCGCCGTCTCGTCGCCTCAGCGCCGCTGTCTGGGCCCGGCCCGCGCCGCCGCCCGCTTTACCTTTCGTCCGTGGCCGGGCCTGCGGGTGAGCAGGGAGCGGGGGGTGGGTGTGGGGGACCGTGAGGGGGGAAGGGCAGCGCCTTTCTTCAGCGATCAGCGGCCGCTGCCACCCCCGTGCCCCGGCCAGCGCGGTCCCGCCGGCCGTGCCGCCCCCTCCCCGGTGCCGCCGGGCAGCGCGGTCCCGCTCCCCCTTCCCCCTCCCGTCCCCCCGGTGCCCCAGGCCGGCCGGGCGCTCCGGGAGGGCGGGAGCCGGTGCCCGACACCTGCGGGCGGGCCCGGGTGGCGGTGACAGCCGGGGCGCCTCCTCCATTGTGGGGAGCGCTGGCGCGGCGGGGCTGGGCCGCGCCGGGGCTGTGCGGGTGCGGAGCGAGCGGCGGCCCGGCCCCGGCCCCGGCCCTGGTCCCGCAGCGGAACGCACCGGCCGAGCTCCCGGCCCTGCTCGGTGCTGCTTGAACTTCGTGTTGGGGTGGTTCTCACCCGCGGCTCTTATCGGGAGAGGGTCGGTCCGGTACTACAACAACAAAACTTCCCTGCCTGCCTCTTCCTGGGAGTACAGGCCTGCCCGGGCTTCCAGCTGTAAAGGGCTCCGCGGCAGAGGTGAACCCAGTGTAAACACCGTCTGTTGGAGCTGAGAATACAAACAATAGGAGGAAAATACGGAATAAGCAAACTTCCTTGAAATGTGGAAGAAAACCGCAAATGAGAGCGTGCTCCCTCATTGAGTAAAGGGGGGATGCCGAGCTGTGTATCATAGCTTGTGCCGTTCTACTCTGGAGAAAGGACTTTGGGTTTCATTTTCTCTGTAAATTCTTGATTTAACAGAGAAAATAAGTAGTTTTAATTGAGACGATATAGCATGCTGTGCAAAATTTTTTTGCAAATTATTTCTTGGTCAGTTTTCGTAATTCTGAAAGCAGTTCAGTTATTGTTATGACTCTTCATTAATATGGTTCACAGTGCCTTTTTTCAACTACTATCACTGATGTAGCTTAATTATGTTGACAGAAGATAGTAAAATGTTGGAGGGTGTGTGGTGTTGCAGCAAACTGCAATTTGATACAATCTTTGATTTAAAAATAATGTTATGCTGGTAAAAAGGGATGCTGTTAAAAAAAGAAATTCATAAATTTTCTCTCTTTCTTTACCCTTCCCAAATAAACTTCAGTTCTTTTGATTATATTATATCCTGTCATACACAAAAATGGATCTGTGTAAGTGGGGCAAACACTGAGAGGACCAGTGTTACAGGGCAAATGCAGAATTGTTTTTCACAGCCCTTATTTATGCCAGTGCTGTGTATACTCATTGGTGTTTTTTATGCAGTGAAGTGCTGAATTTCAGGAACTTCGGTTCAAAGTAACATGTAGGGTGTTAAATATAACACTTTAAAAAAAACATGGAAGATTAAGGAGAAGTTTGCATTATAGAAAAGAAACGACTTGGCAGGAGAGGTGGACAAGAGGAAAAAAAAGTCAAGCTCTTCTCCTTTGAAAAGTTTCTTACTGTGAAGCGAGTCCAGTGCCTCTAGAAGAGGACAGAGTAACAGGTCAAATGATTTAGATCTCTACTAGGGGGGAAAATTAAAATTATTAAATATTAATAAGATTGTCTCATGGGTGAAATTAAGAACGATCTTATATTACTGTCAAATTATTTGGCTTTCTTTTAACCACTTCCTCTTTGAACAAAAATCACTATTGCAGCATAGCAAAAAGAAACCATTTGACTTGTACTATCTTAATACAATGAATTTTACAGAAAACACACAATGAGAGGAATGCTCTTAATTGCTGCAGAGGGTTCTGATTGGCAGCATCACTTTACAAAGTGGGAAGGTGCAGTTTTCAGCACAGCATCTTGGCAGCAGCTCTCCAGTGTGAAAGGCACAGGCCAAACAATCCAGCTGGGCAGCAGCAGTGCTGTTTTGCAGGGGATGTCAGCAGTACAGGAGAATTCCTTATCTCTGTCTACTCTTGTCTATGTTGGACAGCACTGTGGAGACCTCTGGTGCATCTGGACACACTTCCTGAACAGTTGTGAGCACCCTCCCAGTGAAGATCTCTCAGTAGCTTTGGCTAAAATCATTATAGGTTTAGTGAAGAAACAGGGACCAAAATTCCAGCATTAAGTCCTCTTCAAGGGTTTATGGTGTTCCTTGGTTTAGATGTGCACACCTTGTCACTGTGCCTTTGAAGGCTGAGTGTGAGTCTCTAAAGGCAATATAAGAGTAGTGACATGCATGGTATGGGGGGGAAGCTGCTGCAACCCATCCTGTGTAGCCTGTAAATTTCTGCGTCCTAATGTGGAGTAGAATGAGTTCTAGTTACAGCCAGTCTAATTCAGTTCTTGGAATTGAATTTCTTCTAAGGTGCTACCTTAAAAGAACGTTCTTAGAGCTGTCTCTAGTAAGTGATAATTTCTCAAATTGTTTGCTTTTTCATTTTTTGGGTGTAATGGTGTGAGACTTTCTCCACTACCTTTCCAATTACATTCACTGTACATGACTCCTAATGAACCAACAGTGTATCTTAAAATAGGGAAAATCAGCTCTCTGGTCTGGTGCAAGGAAATACACTTGTGGATTTTTTTGTGCATAAAGCCATGAAACCACTGCAATCAGATGGGCTTATCACAAAACTTTAGGTATTAGGAGAAAAACAATCCCATTGTCTTGGTGTGGTAATGGTGCACATACCATGTTGGAGCTGAGAGCACCAATGCCTGTGGCAGGACCTGAGAAACCAGGGATGTGCAAGGAAATACTGTAAAAGGTGCAGGTGTGGTAGGCAGTCACAGTTTTATAACAGCTTCCTGGATTGATTCTTCATGAGTTTTTTGTAACATTCAGTATTAGAATGAAATTAATTCTTCCCCCCCTCCCCCCATTTGATTTGTAGACTATGACTCTTCTGCAAGAATCTGAGGCAGTAGTAAGGGATCTTACTGTCATAGTTTCATTAAAGGAACTCCTTTGCTCCTTGGTCTGATTTCTGTGTGCAGTGATAGCTTCCAGTAAAAGTCTTTACGGACTGTTCAACTTTACTTTTATGCTTTTCAATATTTATAGCATAAAAATCAATCTAAGCAAATCAAACTGCAGGCCTACGATAGTTCAGTTTGCAAGATCATGATATATGTTAATATATTGTCATATACATGAATAGAACTGTAATAAACCCACAGCTTTTTAGAATATCATACTTCTAGTGAAATACAGAACAGTAATTAAATGAAAGGGGATGATGTTTGGAAATAATTTTAGATCCAGCTATTCACTTAGTACTGTTGAAGAAACTCTTTGCCTTTCAGAACACTGTTTGCAAAATCCACAGCCTACTGTGAAGCCATTTTTGAGGATATTTGTCTTTACTGAAACCTGAAGTAACTTCTAGGTTATTGTAGCACTGACTTGGTGAAAAATAATCCTTTAGCCAGCTGACATCCAGTACTGGCTGTCACAATGGAGCCTGGAACCAAGCCGGGCAAAGATGAGTGTTTGGTTTTGTTAGTGTGCTGGGTTGTGAACTGCAGCAATTCAGGTGTTGGCACTTTTTCATTCTTTCTGACTTGATGATAATGTTTAAAAGAGAAGATAGCTTCATTTTTGGTAACTTCCCAAATCACTTAAGTATGAATTCTAGAAGGGGTTCCTTTAGAGGTATCTTTGAAGGCATTATCCAGAATTACCACAGCACTGGGATCTTCCCGGTTTACAGTCCGTATTTGACATGAACAACCAGGTTTTTCACAAGATTTCTAAACCTGCTGTTAGTTAACATAACCTGTAGAAATAATCCACTTTATAAAGGTGATGTTGTTTTGACCGATTTTGTGTTATTTCAGTCAGTGGGATGTGCCCTGACCACCAGGTTTTATACAAACAGTGATCAGAGAAAGCACTGAGGGTAGCTGAGACTGTAGTCTGTTCATCAACTCTTTCCTAATAGTGAATGGAGTGCCTGTGTCCAAAACATGGAATTGTTGTTAATGTCTGTTTTTTGTCTATAACAAAATAAATTTGTGAATGTAATTCTGGTCTTGCAGCTTAATTTATTTTTTCCTGTGGAGCTCAGGGTATGCTTCTCTGTTTGGCAAGGCAGGTTTCTCCTGTTTCAGCAGGTTTCTGTTGCTGCCAGATTTGTGTTGGTTTACGTGGGAATAGCAAATGAATCAGTTGTGGCTTACAACCTCTTTAGTACTTTTGTTCAACAGAGTCCCTCACTGACCTCTGTTGGGTGGCTGTAACATCTGGCTGGGTGTATGGGAAGGTTAATTTGATAGGAATTCATAATCCATTTACCCATGGCTGGTGTTAGCAAATGTGTCCTGTGTGAATAAGGGACCATTTTAATTTACTGTTTTCTTATTGCAAATTCTAGGAGGGAAAAAAAGAAAAATGAGGTCAGAAAAAAATTAGCAGGTTGCAACAGGTACCCACTGTCTTTAAGGCTGTGAATTTTTCTTTGTATAGAGGAATTCTTCAACGTGGTAGCAGCTATTATAATGATATTTTTGGGAATTAAAGCCAGTATATCAGTAGTTGCTCATGCTGGCTTGTGAATGCCAGTGCATTGACATACTAAAAATCACTTGTGAACTGTAATGGTCATCCAGGAATTATGGTGGTAACATGACCAGTAATTATGGATGAGATTAGAAACTGCAAGTGAAAGTGAGCTTATGTCCTCAGAGTGAAATAAGAAACCTGAGTGTGCATGGGCTCTCCATTTCTTGGAAGGAAGGAGTTAGGTAACTTCCTTTTGTTATAAACTTGACCTTGAGATTTGAGAAATGTGAGAAATATATTTCTGTTCTCTTAAAGGTGCAATCAGGTTATTGTAAACTTCAGTTTATTTAAAATTCAATTTACAATTGCAAATACATTCAAGCATTTTTTTAGATCAATAACTTCATATATACAAGTGATAAAACTTCAAGCTGTGTATTGATTTGGTATAACAGCAGACTTCTGCTCTGTGTCATTATTCATCCTGCTTCTTGTTGTATAAAAAATTGAGGAAGCTATGATCTGGAGACAAAAACATCCCCCTTCCTAATGGATTTTTGAAGCATGTACCCACCCAAGTCAACTCTTCAAAAGCATGCAGTAGTCTTCATTTGAACAAACCATATCCAGCCTTTTGTCACATTTCAATCCATAAGTAAATTCTGAGGGATCATAAATGCTTTTTTCAGAAACTGAGTCATGGTATGGTTCTGAGAACCAGACTGAGCTGGTCAGTCAGTGGGTCAAGTCTGAGGGTGAGTCCTGTCCTGGGCCCAGGCCTGGCTGGCCTTTGGGGCTGTCAGGGGTTCCAGCATATGGAAGACTTTCTTCTACTCCCTTTCAGCCCCACTGTTGGAATTCTGACAGTATCAGAACTGAAGTGGCTCATCGAGGGGATCAGGAATGGGAGCTGCTGAGAGTGTGCAGCGTTGGGAAGGAGTGGAAAGTGGAAGGAACGGGTAAAAGTGGAAGATACCTTTTAGCAATTTTAGCAGGGGTGGGATCTCAGAGCAGTGCAATGGAATTGTGCCCTTCAGGTAATTCTGTGTGCTGTAATCAGTATTCGTGAGCTTGTACATCACAAGAAAAATCCCTTTTTGCCTTTGTACCAAATTATAATTAAAGAAGTATAAAATTTTTTGTAACCTTTACCCTTCAGTGAATACTGTCATAATCTTCAACCCATGCAAGAGTAGAGCTATATAATGGCTTTACACTAGAGCAAAGCTTCTAGCAAACTACAAGGAAAATGGAAGAAATAGTTACCAAGCCTGCGTCATCAAATTTTTTGTTGCCATAATAACTTGGTGATTTTTAATTAAATGCAAATGTAAAATTATCTTCAGTTCATTGGATGTTAAGATCCTTCCAGCTGTTAAGTGTAGCCAAAAGTATATCTCAACAGAGTGGTTAGACTTTTCCACATATCTGTCAATGCACTGATAATTCAGGAAATTTTAAAATCTCAAAATTAAAACTTACCAAACCAGATTAATATCTAGAGCATTCTCTGATGTATCATACAGTGTATGAGCTGGTGTTAGCAAGAAGCTGATGTGAAGTCTTAGTAGTCAAAAAGATGCTCTTTTCTGCTGAACTTGATTGAAAGAGGAGTCAATGTATTCTTGGCAATGCACAAAGACCATTTTACCAAGGTATTTTGCAGTCATCACACAGATCACTAAATTTTTTTCAAATGCCAATCTATTGTGAAAATGAAATTTCTTAAGGCAAAAATGTGTTTGTGAAAATACAGTGTGCTGCTTACTCTGAAAGGAAGTTGTACCTTCCTCTTACCACTGAAGCAGCAGACTTCAAATGTTATTGCCTGTATAGTAGCCAGCTATGGGCTAGAAACCTAGTGAGAGAACAAAAAATGAGCTTATAGAATAGATTGGCTGCTTAAAATAAACCTGCAGCTAAATTTCTGTTAATTCCAAATTTATCTTGGTGGTGATAAAAGTTGTCTGTAAAACTGAAAAAGGTGTTTTGGATCATGCTTTAAGTGCTGCATGAATGTTACCCACTATTCTGATGTCAGGCCCTATGTACTCTCTCTTACATGACAGTAAGCTGGTTTTGAGAATTAAAAGAGCCTTCAAAGATTTGAGTGCTTGGGAATTATTTCACATGTTTAATGTGAAGTTCTCCTTATTTAGACCATGAGAGACTTGCTTCACCTCATTGATTTTGAAAGAAGCTATGAGTGCTGCTCCTGTTCTTAGATGTGTAGTTTACTGCTGGTGCTGGCATTGAGCACATCCAAGAACGTGCCTAAGAAACTGAGTCCCTCGAGGGAAGGAGCATCCAGTTCCAGGTTGCTGGAACTGGGGACTGAGCACTGTCAGGACTGGACAAGCAGCAGAGCTTGAGGGTCAGCAGTGCAGTTAAATAAAGGAGACTTTGAGCACTTTCAGCGAGAGTTTGAATCCAACAGTGGATTTTCTTCCCATGTCACATGTTCTTCTCACTCAGACCTGTCTTCATGGCTGGCATTCAGGATATTCAGTAGCCTCCATCAGCAGTGCTTTTGCTGGTCGGGTATACATGTACAGTCATGTAATATGTACACTGGTAGTCATATAATAGGTACAACAGTGAGTAAATACAGCAAATAGTGGAGTAATGGGGATGCAGCATTTGGGATCAAGTCCGAGAGAACTGAATTCATTTGTTGCCTCAGTATTTGCTGCATGAAGTCCTCGAGGGGACATTTGCCCAGACTTTTGGCAAACCACACGGGGTTGGTGGTTCTCCCTCCTGAAGCTGAAGTGCTACAGTTTATACTCACTGAACTTGTACGAGTGCCTCATCTGTTTTTCCAGGTTCTTTGTACTGTGTAAACTTGAGTCATAATTACTGCTGTTGCCAGGAGGTGTTAGTTAATTTTTTCTGATGATACACTGGCATTTTGCTCGATCATAACTACAAGATGAGATCTTCACTTTCAAATTAGGTTCAGGTAGTTTTATCTTTTGTTTACGTCTTGGTTTAAAGCAGTCATCCTCATTTCCTTTTTGTGTCATGCAGTTGGGAGAACTTCTGTACTTTGGATTCATAGACTGCAGCCTTTCAAGTAAAGGTGATTAAACAATGACACTTTTAAACTGACTTCTCAAATTATTTTGTTTTGTTAAAAATTCATAATATCATTCAGCAGTCAAGTCACTTGGATTTCCTTTGTTCAGTCTCTGTAATCACCTTGTCTGTTATCTGCTAGGACTTTTTTGAAGGCATATAGCTGCTCACAGTAAAAGCTGAAAAAATAAGCTGTTATACCTGCCAGACCTTCATCATACACATCATGGTGGGAGTTCCTTTCAAATTCTTCCTTAAAACTACTTTCTAACATTATTTTCAAAATAAAAATTACTGTGTGATAGCTGAAGGTGGTGACTTACCTCCCATCCTGTGTGTGTGACTTGTTGAATAAATACCTTGCTTGGCTTTTTTGAAGAGCTCATTGAGTGACAAGCTGGATGTTATATGGCATTCCTGTCTCTGCAGTTTGCAGGCTAAGTTCATTTCTTGTCTACACACATAAAGGATAAAACTAGGACTAACTAATCTGAAGAAAACTCAGGAAAAAAGTTGACAAATCAATGGAATCTGCCCCCAAGGATACAAAATCTGTAATTTAAATTTCAGAAATTTGATAAGAAAGTTGTATTTCTGTTTTGTGCGATACTAAGAAATTATCTTGACTAGTACATACAGATATTTTCACTAAAATAGTTTTTTTTAAGTCTCAGTTTTTTCAGAAAGGAGTTAGATACTGAAACGTTTTTTAGGAACAAGATGGAGAAACACTTCCTGGGAGCAGGTGCACTTCTGATATGTACTTAATAATTTTGAAATTTTACTGATCTGAAAACCGAGACACACTGAAGCAGCATATGTGTAACAGGTGGTCTAAGCCATGTAGATGCTGTGCATAAATTAGTGGTTTAAAACTGAGCCTGCACTGATTAATAAGGAGTCTTTTTGTTACTGCTGTCTTCTGAAATCAGCCTTGTAATAGTTGAAAGTTAGTACTGTGGAGAGGGGTATGCAGAGTATAAATTACTTTCTTGTGGAAAGGCTGGTGTTCTACAGGTTTCTTTTTCTTGAAACTGATCACACTTTCCTCTTAGCTGACCCAGTTACCTGGAATAATTTTCACTTTGCAATACTGTTTATCAAGTAAATGAAAAAAGCGCTCCTTAGTCATGATAAAAATCATTCTAGTATATTAAAAGGCCTCTTTTTTATTTTTCATGTGTTCCATAAAAACTTTTCATCATAACAATTTAGGTGATTGTCCAGTAGTTGTCTTCATTTGTAGATGTTTAGTACTGATGTAGTATTACATAATGACACTTTTGTTGGGAACTGGCCTCTGGCACTGAGGAGGATCTTTGCATGGTGCTGGTCTAGGTGAAGGTGTGATTTGAAGTACTGATAAAATTTTAGAAGAGAAACCAGGATAAGTTTGGTAAAGCAGAGAACAGACTTATGTTGTCCTATGGGGCAATTTAAAAAAAAGACTTTGGACAATAGATAGAAAATAAACATAAGAAGGAATGTAATATTCTGTAGATAACTGTTTTCTGGTTTGCACTGTTTGTTGCACTGGGATTCAGCTTAGAATCACCAAAACTTTAGAATAGATCTGGCTTTTAACTTGTAGTGAGAATAGGTACAAATAAAACTGTACTGTTGTGCTGTAACTGGAACTTGATTACCTGGACATTTGTAAATTTAATGCTAAACTGCCTTCTTAATGTTAGTGGTGTAAGTGATTAGGAAATAAGTTGTAGAAGAAGCTACAACTCACAGTTTGCAAAGTCAGTTTGGTTGGCTCCTCGTACCATACAATATACGATCAAAAGGCAAAATTATGGGAGTGGATTATAAACCAAGGCTTAGTTTATGAAGGGACAAATGTAGTTCAGATTAAGCAATCTGTGTGTCTCATTTGCTCTGGGCTCTGAACCTGTCTTTATGCAGCTTCATTTCAGTAGAAATCAACTAAAGAAGAAAAAAGGTGGAGTTTTATGTTTTTCTGTCTGTGTGCTGCAAGCGCATGCAGCAACTGGGGATGAAGAGAATCTCCATTTTGAGGCCATCTGTGTCGGTTCTTTTGTCTGAACCTGACAAGAGGTCATGGCAGATGGTGGGGTCACAAAGTCTGGCTTCTCAGGCTTGACAAAATGTGTTCATAAAGCTGGAAGAATACCAACTGTTCATACTGGCTGAAGAGCATTGTGGCAAAGGACTGTAATAGTTTATGGACAATACCTTCTGGATCACTAAGCCTGACAGCAAATAACTTGTCAAAGATGAACCTAGTTTGCTTATCTGTAAATGAGTTAAAACTGCTCAGCAATTATGTTCTTAACTACATTTTATTAGAGTAAATTACTTGTAAAGCCTCTTAAAGAAAGAGAGGGAGGTCAGACTGTGAATTTTGGCCAGAGCACCAGATGATGTATTTGGAAAGTTCACCTGCAAGGGTGAGAAATGTCAAAAAAGAACAGGCACAAAGATCATAATTTTCAGATGCATTGCAAGGATTCAGTATTTGCTCTTTGCCATGACCTCTGTAGCTTTATGGCTTCAGGTTTCAGGATTACTACCAGATCCAGTAGCCCCTTTCCCCAGGGTGGCAATAGATACCTCTTTGTAATATCTTCTCTGAAGCCAGAGAAAAATTTCTGTTATTTTCTTGCATGTTTTGTGGTGAAACTAAAATGTACAAGTGTTGACAGGAGAATGTCTTAGTAGAATTGTGTGGTGTTCACATCCCAGAGCTACTGCTTATTTATGGCTGCAGTAAAGGGAGGCACTAAGGAAGAGAAGTACAACTCAGCCCACAGGAAGTGGACGACATCTATAAGTTGGATAAAATGGTTTTCCACTAACAGTTTAATTGATATGATGTCTGAATAGACCAAGAAATGTATAGAAACAGCCTAGAATTTAAATTTCTCCTGGGTTATCCAGGACTCCTAAAGCAGTGATGGGATGTGATGGTAGAGTTTCCCATTAGTTACACACACCACTGAAACAACCCCTGACACTTTCCTGAAGGGAGGTGGGGACACTGGCCATTCTCAGACTTCATATACGTTAAAATACAGAGGAAATTACATGAATTGCACCCTCCTTTTGTAGCTGGTGAGTTCTGCTGTAAATGGTCATGACTCTTCTTTGGTAAGTAGTTTAGGTGTCTTCCTAATTTTAGTGAATTGATTCCACACTTCAAAGTGTGAACAGTTCTCTCTCTCTTATTCATCCAAATGCAATTCAAATGTCTTTTGTAGTCCATTTTTTAACTGCAAGTAGTACTTATAACGAACTTTCAAGGTACTTAAACACTTTGTCAAGTTAATTCTATCTTTAAAATGGTTTGTGCTGACAGCGTTGATTTCTAACTTTTCTTCTGTTTTCTGTAAGACTTTTGGAAGCTTTCATTTTAAAAATAAGTCACTTTTCAGTATTTTTTTGTTTACCAAAATTTTTGTCTTTTCCTGGAATTCTAATATTATAATTCTAAGTACACAGGTTTAATAAAAAGCATAAAAATATTTAAAAGATGAGTTAGAGCTGATTTTTTTTCTTGCATGGTTTCTAAAAAATTCAGAATTCTTTCTGTATATATTCATTTCCTTCAAAGCCTTCTCTGTTGTTGGAGGCTAAAGAGACAGTGGAGAGAAGTAATTCACTTCCATTTTTAAAGCCTAGCTGCATTAGGTGCAAAAGATTGCATGGTTTTAATTACAAAACTTTAGTAATGATGTCACATGGTTTGCTAGCACATTAATGTAGTCAGGCCTTTATGTAAGTTGGGCCTTTATATATAAGATTTCATCTCTGCCTGTTTCAAACAATGTACATGTTTAATATATATGCAAAACCTGATTATTGTGATTATTTTATTGGAAGCTTGGGTTTCAACTAAGCTGTTTCATTAACTTTCTTGCAGAATGTTCATTTTAAAGATTCTGTGAAGATGAAAAGGGATATCTTATGGCTTTATGAAATATAAAGCAATACTGTCTGACATGACGGCAAAAAATGTAAGTATAACTCTTCAACATGTGTTACTTTTCATACTGGCATTCTGCCAGTCACTTCTGACTTTCAGAATTGCGTGGACAAATAAAAGAAATCAAGCACAAAGACCTTCAAATTCAAAAATCTCTTCTGATTTTTTTATACCACAAATATGTACTCCATCATCTTCTGAATTTATTTTCATAAATTCAAACTGCTTAGAAGCTCCTTAAAGATGTGGAGTTTCCTTAGCTGTGGGTCAGGTTGATAACTGAGGCAATGCTTTATACTGTTTTCATATTGATCCTTTCAGTCCCTTCCAACTTGAGATATTCTGTGAATCTGTGATTTCCTCTAAGATTTCTTCAAACTTACATGAAAGCTGCACATCTTGTTGAATCTTCTCACCTTTGCACGTGTGTAAAACCCTACTGAGTCTGAGTCTGGGTCCCAAATCTCAAGAAATAGAAAGACTGCATATTACTTTGCTCCTGTTGGCACTCTCTTGGCTTCTAGAAGACTGAAGGCCTTCTCATTTCCTTGCTTGCTCATTAACCAGCCTGTGGTGGTGTCTTGAGGCTCTATATTTGACTCCTCTATCCCAAGTTCGAAGGAAGCTTATGAAATGTCTTAACATCCTGACCTTAATTTTCTGCCTAATTAGCTGTGCTTCCTGAGGTACACAGTTTGTATAGAGAACAGTTCTGATTAAGGCTGGTGATCAGTGAATTGAGTATGACTTTGGGCCTTGGGCAGTTTGCCTGTTGGCTGCCTTGGACAGGGCACCCTGCAGTCTAGTTAAATCTGAGCAGGTTTAGGAACCAGCACCACCAAAGAAGTGCCCCACAATAAAAGTGCAGGTAGCCTAGAATGGTGCTCTGTTCAGTAACTGCACAAGCTTTTGTGCATATTGGGTTAAATTGGTGCCAAGGACATAGTTTGGTTAAATTAATTCTCAAGTGTTGGAAATTTCTGTTGGCTTTATTAATAGCTTCATTTCGTGTGTAGTTCCAGGCTTTGAGGTGTCTTATATCTCGCTTTTTGATTCAAGCTTACTAAGACATAAAATAAATTGATGTGTATATTCAAAGCCCTTTGCTTATTGTTTCATAGGTCATATTCAACTCTGGTACAAATGTGTAATTCTACTGATGTATGTGGGACAGCTGCACAAATCCAGGTCATTTGTGGCTTTGACCTTTCGTTCGATGCAGTCAAAGGATAAATACCAATCCAAATAAAATCCATGGAGTGTTGTGTAATAGTCATAGAGTGGCATGGGTTGGAAGGGATTTCAGGAGGCCATCTACTCTGGTGCTTTGTGTAAAGCTCTGACACTGGAACCCAGTTGCTTGGTGCTTTGTTCAGGGCTCCATCAGGGCTTTGGGTTTTGAAAATCTCCGAGGACAGATGTGACATTCAGTCTGGGTAACCTATTCTTGTGCTGAATATAGAAATATAATTTTGTTGTTTACTTCAGCACAATGCTATGGTTACATTAGAAAAGAAATATTTTACTGGTATGCATGCTTTGAAATTTTGCATATCGAACTCATGCAAATCTAGTCAGATACCTAATATTTATGGGTTTATTTTTTTTTTAAATCAGCTACAGTGGTGCAGATGAATGTAAGACTCAGTTTTCACGTTTACCTGCTCATATGGTGATCATATGCTTTGTGTCCTTATTGGTAACACTTCTTTGGGTTTTCCTAACCTTGGTTACTCAGAGTTGCACACTCAGGGCAATAGTGTCAGCCCTGGTGTTTCCTGATGCTGTTAGCAGGTTTTTTAAATAAGACTGTTAGTTTTGATTGTGAAGTTATTTATCAGTGCTTCTCAGAGGGTGGCTGTCTTGCCATAGATAAGGTCAGTTAAAGGGCTGTGATATTCTCCTTTCACATGCCAGCATGGCAGGAGGTTTAACTGCTGAGGTTGGTCACGGAGACTTGCACAGCCAAGCAGTAGAGAAGGCTGGCAAGCCATAGGAGCTGCTCATGGCAGTTGGCCCCATCCAAGCCTCTGGCTGTGACTTCTTTCTTTCCCTTCACCCTATTTGGAAACTTTTAGTCACCTAACAGGAAAGGCAAACAAACCTCAAAGATACTTAGTAGTATGCAAAGGCCTGCCAAGTCCTTTTTTCATCTTCCATTGTGGCTGGATTCCTCATGCTGCAGATGGACAGAGCAGAAGTCCAGCTCCTGCCATGCCCAGGAATCCAGACACTCTGGGCCAGTGTTACAAAGCAGAAATATCACACCAGCGGTACAGAAAGTAACAAATGATACCAGTTAAGCATTGAATTGTCTGCTGGTTTCAGCTTAGGAGTTGTTACAGTGCAAGATTCCCAAAAGCAGTGGATGGTCTGTCTCAGATAACAACGTGGCCTAGGACCTCTTGAACACTGAGATGGAATCCTAAACACATCTTGCTGTGCAGCAGTATCATAATGTTGCATCACACATTGCTTCTTCTGAGGGCTTAGTTAGGATCATTCTTCTGCAAGAGAAACAAATTCCTTTAGATCTGCCACATTTCTCACTTCAGTTCTCATGAAATTCAAGTTTGTTTTCAACTTCTTCTAAACTTAGATACAAGGATTATGAAATTGAGAAAAGGGCTGCTCTTTATAAATGTGCTGCTAGGACCATTGTAATGAAAACAACATATTTCTGTGCAAACAGAAGTTCTGTAATTTTTTTGTCATTTGGATCACTGAAGTACAACATACACACAAAAAAATCCCCTCAAGTACTTTATTACATTTCCTTCTAAATCTTTCAGAGAATTAAATGTAAAAGTTAGTATTTTCATTCTGACACTGTATATGTACATCTTCAGTGTTTGATCAAAACACTGATCTGAATCAATAGGGAAATGTACATTTGTAAATCTAGAGCTGAACATTCAATTGTGAACAAATTTCAGTGCTGTCTTTGAAGACGTTCCTTGTAATCCCTTCTCTCGGAATGAGTTGAGGCCCGCAATCTAACATGATATTTATCCCTGTAGACCCCTGTTCTTTCTCTGAATTTAAAACTTCTCCCATTTGTGTTGTTGTGGTTGCTGCAGAGGCAGGCAGGGATCCTGGGAGAAGCTGACACTGTTGGTGTGGAGGCAGCAGAGGTGTGAGCCAGCAGTGCAGCCTCTTCCTTTGGCAGGGGCTGGAATGGCCTTGCAGTGCTTTACACGGAGCAGTTACCAACCGTGCCAAGCTCTGCTTAAACATCTCCTCGAGAACAGATTTGCAGTGTCAGGAACCACAGTGGCCTCTTACCACACGAGCTTTCCTTGTGCCCAAGCGCCCGGGGGCGCAGAGATCCCGGAACGCTGCTCTGTTCCGTATGGATCTGCTACCAAACCGTGCTAGGAGATGTTCTGCGTTTGTTTTCGTGTCCGCCTCCCTTCGCCCTGCTCCAATCCGGGCGTTCCCGCTCGGGCCCTCCCAGCCCCGCTGCATCGCTGCTGCACCGCTGCCACCTGCTGGGAGACGGCCCGGGAATGGGTGGGAAAATGGGATACCTCTCTTTCGACACAGCCCCTGGGACACCGCAACCGCCCAGGCGTCCCAGTGTAGGAGAGTCCAGCTGGGTATGCCAGGAAGAGCAGGAAAGAGCCAGTCCGGTATTGGCAATGCTTGAGATAAACTGAGGAGCTGCACTAAGCATCTCTAAGGGCTTGTTTATAAGAAGCACATAACTGAGCTCATTTGGACTGTGTTTTACTATCAGAGTAGTGCAGAAACAGTTGGTCATCTTATGTGTCTCCTGATAGGGAAAAAACCTTAATAGAAGTATTTTCAAGAATCTGTCACAATGCTGTGTGCATATTTTACCCTACAAAAATTATTTGCTGAATACAAGGTCTCTAATCAGAATTGAGAGACTGAATGCTTATAGTAGATTTTCTTTTGTCTTGTTTAGTTTATTTTAGTTATGTTACTACTGTCAGAAGTAGAGTTTATCTTCATATATACACAGAAAATGTCCTGGATACCTTGCCTTGAGTCTCATGCTCTTGTTAGACTCTACTGTCCGTAGGATTATGATGTTTCATAATGCAAAAGTTGCTTTCATAATATTGTTAGTTGCATATTAGAAAACATAGAAAGATTTATATAAGACTTCAAAAATATTTTGTTCAGGTTGGTGTGACTTCCACAAATGGAGACTTGAAAGGATTTATAGATCAGAACCAGAGTCCAACAAAAGGTAAGAGAATTCTATTTATTACATACATTAAGACTTATTTCACTGCATATGGTTGATTCACATTTGGGATACTCAGAATTTAAATGTTCAAAATATATTTCACACATCCCCCCTGGTAGTTGTTTAATACTGACATGTGTCAGTACAGATTTTCAGAGGGAAAAGAAGGTGTAGTAAAAATAATAACAGGATAAAATAAGCCCCTTTTTTTGTTCCTTGATGGTGGATAATATGCTGAATTTCCTGATTTCTACCCCACCCTTAAAGCTCCCTGATTCTGTTGTAGTCAAAATGACAGAGAAGGCTAAGCATGATGTCACACTTCTAAATGTTCTGCACAATTTACAATAATAATTACATTTTGTCCTATCCTGTTTCATCTTAGCACTTCTAGATTAATCACTTTTGACTCATAAACAATATATGACCAGTCATAACAGCTGTGGTGTTCCACTAAAATAAATGCCGTATTGATATTAGAAAACTCAAGGATTTGCAGTTCAGGAAACATTTCCATCAACCCTTCTAAATAAATGTTTTGCTGTTATCCACTGCAATAAACCAATGCAAATTTAATTTTTGGTTCATGCCATCAAACCTAGGAGACTGAAAAAATGAGACAGTCTAAACATAAAATGGCTGGAGCTACAGTATCTTTCTAGTTTTCTAAACTTTGCAGAACATGATAGACTGGTGTAGGCCTTTGAGAATTATTTATTGCACACTGGTGAGTTAATTGCCCTTTGTGCTTCATTGTTTTGTGATTATTGTGTTGTGCTGCTGGGGAAAAAGACTAAGTGCAAAATTTTCAAATAATTTCTGAAACAAGCAATCAATTTGTCCAGAAAATAACTGAATAACTTCATAAAGTATAGGTCATTACTGACAGAAATATCCCAATGACCCATATCCTACTCTTTTATCAGATTTTGCTTCTGGCATGGTGGATGCATTATTGCCTCCATTTTTGTATATTGTATAAAATGTTGTGACATAATAATTTTTTTTAACCTTGAGGTGTAATTAAAAATTGTTTCCATCTCTGTTGAGATAGAACATCTTGTTCACAATGGCTTACTCTTCTTAGAGCATCAAATATTCCATAAAAGCTGGGAAAACTTGTACAGATACAGCCAGTATCTAAGCTGTCTCTTACTTTCAACCTAAAGTATCCTTCACTTATTTCTTTTGGCATGTCCAATGTTGAAGTCTGGAAATTAAGGAGGGGGGAAAAACTCCAAACAGGCATTCAGAGCCGCTATCTCTTAACAGGGCTTTGTGAGCTTCCTAGTGAAGGCAGGTTTTTTTGAGGTTTTTTATCCGTTATTTAAGCTAAATCATTTGGTGTAGTAATAATAAGGCAATTTATTGCTACATATCTGGGCCTATTAATAATGTGCCTTCATAGTATTCTCAGAAGCATGATGGATTTATGGTGTGTTCAAGAACGAAGGAGAGATGCCATTTGCTCTAATGAAGACCTTCTTGAAAGCATCAGATTTCAAGGGCTAGAAATTTTTGCTTTAAAAAGTGCATTTTTTTTTCCAGAAAGATCATTGTGGTGTGTGTTTGTTATTTGCCTCTATCACAAACAGTATTATATGAATGGAACACTTCAGATTCCAGTGCTGAACCTCGAGCACATTTGTTATTTGCCCTCTAGCACAAACAGTATTATATGAATGGAACACTTCAGATTCCAGTGCTGAACCTCGAGCACATAGAAAATTCCTTGCAAAATGTCTTCCTTTTTATTAATGAACCCTGATCTTTTATTTTTCTATCAAATCTGTTGTGAAATTGTACGTTTACTGGGTCTAATTTTGAAAAATGCTGTTCTGCTCTAGGTAAGCCACTGCCCTGTCCCTTTGCCTGGTAACAGCAGCCTGGATCTTTGAGGATGCTGTTTCAGACTGCACAAGGATGTCTTGAGCTGCTGCTGTTTCTGTACTCACACAGATACTGCAGTTTCCTTCCCCAGCTTTACCACTATGAGATAATCGTTGTGTTGGGGAAACTTTCTGTCTTTGGCTCACTAAAAATGCCTAATCAAAGTAGCTGATCACTTGACCCTTGCACTCCAAAATGGCTTTCTCTACTTTTCTTCCATTCACAGACTCAATTTTCAAAATCTCCTTTTTCCACAAGTGTTTCCCCTGAGCCATCTGAGGGAGTTCCTCCATTGCTGTCGTTGCAGAGTTTGTTTGATCAGGCTCCATTTATCTTTCCCACCACTGCCTTTAGAGTCCTTTACCTTTAGGGTCCATGAACAGCCTCTGGGTGTTTTCCTGGTGTATTTTGCTACAGAAGTTAATGCTCACTGACTGCTTAGGTATTGCAATCTGATCTGTAAGTCTTAGAGTACTGCTGTGTCACTTTTGCTGATTTTTAGATGTGAATTGATGTTTCTATCTAGGTTGACAGGTTGTTTGGTTTATTTGGGGGTTTCGTTTTCTTATTATTGCTTGTTTCCTGTATTTTTAGTGAATATTGATCTTCTTGCTGCAGCTTTTTTTGATTCAGACTTTTTAGAATACTTTCAATATTTATGTTTTTATTCCTTGGTAGGTGATCTCTAGGGGAAAAAACATTTCTAATATCCAGTGTATCTAAATGCAATGCAAATTGACTGAAGAATTTGGTGTTTTAAATGTGGTGCTTGCAGAATCAAAACATATACATCCGAATTTGTAATCCTCATAAAAAGACTTGCTGCCTAATTCTGAAGGGAGCCAGATTTTTTTCCTACGTGTACCTAGAAGAAATTTCACAGTGCTCAGCAGAGCATTAACTCAAATGTTGTTCACTTTGTTTAGTGAACAGTTCTAGTTCAGCAGACAGTTCACTTCCCTACATGTGTTGCCTTCAACTCACAGGTAACAGGCTCTTTTGGCTAAAAGCCCCTCCATTTGGAGCTTGTTTCTTCTGCTTGAAATGAATACTCATTGGATGTAGAGGGAATGCCATGTGCAGATGGCTTTTGACTGATGGCCAGGGTACTGACCTAATGCCAAGGACTGCTGTGCGAGGACCACCATTAATTAATTAATTAAAATATTTTAGTAGCACCTGCAGCAAAGTGAGGATATCTCCTTTGTGAAAGTCCTTTTCACTTAGTCTTTTACATAGTAGATTCTTACTGTTACAGTCAAAATTGCTCAAGTGTGGCAAGCTGGGCTGGTCGTGCTTCATTTCCTTACCTGAAATTACTAGTGGTTAAAATTATTCCTCTAGGAGACCTGCATTTTAATTTTCCCAGACAGAAAAATATGGCTCTGGTTCTCATTGTTTAATAAATGAATATTTTTGGGTTGCTGAATGAAAAAGAGACGCTTCCTCTCAAGTTTTGGAGAACAGAGATAGCTGTTGTAGCCTTGGGGATAAATCTGTGTGTATGTGTCAGGTATTCTTCTAGTTTTCCATCATGAATTGTACCTGTTGGGAGATACTCCTGGGACAATCCATGCTAACAAGACTGGGTGTCAGCAGAACTTTAGTGCCCAGTGAGGTTGATTGACAGGAACTAAGCAACTGCATCCATCATTCAGGAAAAATCCTGGTGTAAGTGGCCAAATGTCTTTGTGGAGTTGGCCCATTCTGTTAAAATGATTCAGTATAATAGTTCAAGTTAGTCCTTGAACAGGTGGACTGTTTGTGAAGGAGTTAGGTAGTGACTGCTCTGCCTTGAGTTTGGGGTAATTGCTGCAAGCTGTGATGAATTCAACCAGAATTCATGATGAATTCATGATAAAAAGTTACAGGTGTAACCCTGAGGATTTAAAAGTTAATGTATTTGGGAGATGCTCCCAGTCGCTAAATTATATGCTTGAAGTTCTGTAATACTGTTCACATTTATTACAACAATGGAAAATCAAACCATTTTTCTGGTGATTCCAAGCAGAGGGTGTGTCTGTGTTACCCCTTGCCCCATAAAACCACCCCCTGCATGCTGTGCCTGCACATGGATGTCTGCAGCTTCCAGGGCTCCCTTCCAGCTTACAGAGTCCTAAGGCTCCCTCATCTGTTGGAGCTGCCTGGGTGTGAAACCCTGTGATGAAATCACGCTTTGCAGTCAGATATCACTTGAAAGCTCATGTTAGGGTCAGTGAGTTGTCATCAGCTCCTTCAGTTTGCAGGTGCCGCAGCAGCAGAGCAGGAGTGGCAGGTGGAGCAGCCTGGTTAAATCCCAGAGGACCGGCGTGGATGCCAGAGCACTCCTGGGCACAGGGCAAGGAGAAGCTGCCATGGGGCGAGTGGGACTGGGCACATCTGCTGCTGCTGGGGCCATAGGCTCAGGATTTGTATCTTAAAATGTGTAGACTCACACAATGGTTTTGAGGAATCCTGCTGTCCTCAGTTATTACATTTTTGTTACTGTATTCCCAGTTCCTATGAGTTTACATGTTGTTTTCTGTTTACTGCTGTGGAGGGAAAAGGGAGTCCAGCCAGAGAGCACCAGTCTTGCAACAGCTCCATGAGGGAGGAGCCATTAATCAGATCATAATTGCAGAGCTTGCTTTGGGTGGGAATCTTCACTTCTAATACAGCTTCACAATGAACTTTGTTTCTATGCATCTTTTTATTACACTGTACCTATTTTTTACTAAGTCCTGACAGGGTTGGTGTTTTAAAAACTCAGTTCACAGGGCCACTGTAATAGAAGTACTTCATTGTAAGCTTGAAGAGATCTGCTAAAATGACCAAGACATGAGAAGCAGTTATCCACAGGTCCATAGGTCTGTGCCTGGTACTTTCAAATTCATACAGCTGTTAACTCCTGTAGATTTGTCTCAAATTAAACAGTAAAAGACTGAAAATGTACCGCTCAGTGTAAGCCTGAAGTACACTGAAAAACTGTCTGCCCCATTTTATGTTTTCTTTTCTACAGATCTCTTTGATTTCATCTCTGTGGAATTTTTAAAGTTAGGTTGGTAGCTCAGTAATTTTGTGCAATGAACAAAGGAAGAAGTGTACCAAGAAAATACTTGTGTACTAATAACATGATAATAATTCCATTTTGCTATGTGCTTTTATAACATTGATCTTGGAGATCAGTAAATGTCTTAGTGTAATAGAGGACCCTGAGGACACATCACATATGTTATTGCAAAATATCCTGATGGGCTGCTGATATCTCACAGCTCTGAGCTGGGGTTTTTGCCATCATCGTCAAGCCGTAGGCTGTATTATTAAAAATGGCTCTTCATTGAGACACTTTTAAAAAGAGGACATTTGTTTAAAGCTCTTAATATGAAATCCAAATTACCAACATGCCCCTGGTGTTTTGTTTGAAAATTCAATGGGTTTTTTTGTTGATGTATGCATTGTGTGTAACCCCAGCTGGTTGGGCTGTGCTCCCCATCAGCCATGGTCTCCTTCAAACTGGCTGTGACAGATTCTATAGATTCTCCAGTTGACATTGTTTCTGATTATCTTTGCAACTGAGCTGCAGACCTAACAGGTTTAGTTATACAGGAAAAAAAATCTCTAAAATCTGTTTAGCTTCATATTTGTCTAGGAGTGTATGTTGTTTATGAGAAATTAAGCTATTTAGGATGGTACATAATGATTTAAAGTGAATCTTGTGAGCTGCTTAGTGTGTACATGTGAGCATACATGTGTACATAAACATGAATAACTTTATCTGTGACTGCTTGAAGCTGAAGATCATTTAAATTGAATTTTTTATTTTGTGCACCAGTAAAATTACTGCACAAATGCCAGGAAAAATAATAGTTATGTAGTGATGATGGTGTTTTAAAATATGAAATAATAGCAACACTGGTTTCTCTCACTGAGAAGCAACAATAGTGGTGACTGAAGGATGGAAAAATAATTTATGTAGAAGCAAGTGCTTTTGTTCTGAGAGAAACATACATATATCCACTGGCAGATTTTTATTCTGAATTTGCTTCAGTGCCAAGGAGGCTCAGTTTGGGATGGCTTTCTGTGTATTGCAGTTAAAGCCTCTCGATGAGAGCTTTAAGTGGGTTTCTTTCCCATGTGCTTGGTTTTCCATAGGTAAATGGGAATAATGACACTGACCTCCTTTGTGCCTTGAAAGTACTGCTGAGAAACATTATATAAGAATTGAGTATTATTATACAAATCGTTCCAGTTTGATCCATCTGTGCTGACCTTTTCCATCCATGCAGTCAGATTACCGTGACTCGGAGGCTGATGGCTCTCATTGTGTTCAGCTTATCACTGTACTCACTGCTCTTGTGCCCCAGGACATAAATCACTGTAATCTTTTTTGTCCCCAAATGATGGGTGTTATTAAGACTTGGCATTTATTTAGAATTTGGTCATGATAAAGCCTTTACAGTTGCTTTATGATAGTGTATGTAGTTACGTTGATGATAATTTCTGCTTTCAGTTGAATACAGAAGTCTGTTTAATGTTTTGTCACATCTGCTTCCTCCTAAATATAATAATCTAATAATATAATACTATAATAATATAATAATATAATGATATAATATTTGAAGCAATTGAGGTTACATGAGTATCTGGACCATGATGCTATTTGGAAAAAATAAAATGGTAGGGAGGAATATTTTACTTGTAATTGATAAAACTTTCTGTTTACTATTTTTTCAACTGCTGACAAACACATCGAATAACCTCTTACTGTGAAAAGTTGGTTGTTCTTTCTTTCTGGCCACCATGGATAAGAAATACCTCACTCATAAAACAAACGGGTTCTTTTTCATCCTGTCTGTGTTTAAAAATCTACATATTCACATATTTATATTTGCCAATTAAGAAAATTAAAAGTTAAGAGCAAGGACAGGGAAACATTTCTTTGAAAACTTGGTCAACTCTTAAGATTGTTTTGACAGTACTGCTGCCAAATGAGGGATTTGTGTAGGGATTAGAAGATGAAAATCTTTTTATTGACAGTACCTCTGGCCAAAAAGACATTTAAACACATACCATATGTAAGCAAATGTCTTTTTAAAATCAAGATCAAGTCATTTGAATAACCCTTGTATTTACTGAAGTTATCCAGTGGTGCCCACGTTCCTTTATCCAGGGAGCCTTGTAACTGAAGGCACAGTGCATCAGTAGCTGCTAATCAGTGGCTTTTCCAGGGCTGCTCAGTAAATCTGATGGGTTTGTGTGGCTTTGGCCATGGTTCTGCATGTGTGTGTGAGGGAGGTACATCCAAACAAATGTTCAAAGCTATTGCAGATGCAGCTGGATCCCACGGAGCACATGGATCCCATGGAGCACGTGGATCCCAGTCTGTGTGGCGCATGCTGAGAAAGAAACATGCTGTGCCCAGTGCTGAATGTGGTGGGTGGCTGTGTGCATTGGCCGTGCTGCTGTGCTCACTGTCCAGTGCTGTGAGCTCCACATGTCCACTCTGGCACAGGGAAACAGGACAGCCCAGTGCCTCTTGCAGGCTGGGAAGCATAGCTGGAGACAACTCCGTGGTGTAGCCCTGTGGTAAAAGAGCTGGGAGCCAAAACCGACATTTCACAATTTTAGTGCACTTGGCCATGTGACCTTACGCTGTCAGCACCAGAGAAAGTAATTAATTTCTTTTCCCTGGTAAGAAAAGGGACAAGGAGAAATAGTATGAGAGCTGATCTTGGAGATAATGGGGTCAAAAGTTTCATTTGCAGCAGAAAAGAGGAAAATTCCTGCAGCAGTACGGGGAAGTGGTGGCAACAGCCTGGAATGAGAGGAGAGTCTAGGTTTAGATGGCATACGCTGGCACAGCTTGGGAAATCCTGAGCAAAATCATCTAGTAAAAGTAAAACTGACAAGTGAGAGAACTATTTTGAGCTCAAAATGGGAACACAGTGTATGTAAATCATGAATTACTCTCTTGTGCTCTCTGGCACTACCTCACAAAAGATGTTTCATAACAGAGCAAAGATTTACTGGGGGGGTGGGTTTGTGAGTATGAGAGGTTTATATTTGTTTTTCTAGGTAAGTTACATGATTGAATAATTTATTAATTTTATTGAGTAGAGATGCAAGCTGCTTCTGAAGATGTTTTCAGATACAGATTTGCCTTTTAGAAAATTAATATTAAGTGGTAGTATTACTCCACATGCCAAAAGAATTTACTCAGAACATTAGAACAGCCTAGTCTCAATTTGTTTGTATTTCTCATATATCTTTTGAAGGTTTCTTATAAAGATGAGACTTTGCATATATCTACATCTTTTCTAGTTTTGTGCTGTAACTACAGAAGATAAGATCCTTTTTCTCTCAGTTGTGTTGCTTCTGCTTCCTGTTGCAGAGAAATTACTTCGTTGAATTTATCATTTTTCAGTTACCTCATGAAAAACATAGGTATACTAAAATAAAATATAAAAAAAGAGACCATGATTCAGGACCAAGTGAGAAAAGAAAACTGGGCAGTGGAGGTGAACAGGTGATGTGAGAAAAGCCAGGGGAACAGGGATGTGTAACACCACTGAGTCAGCTTGGGCCACATGGGCTGGCTGGCTCCTGTGGGAGGAGGGCTGGTTCTGTGCTGCTCTGAAGGGACCTGTCACCTCACATGCCTTCAGCTGCTGTCTGAAGTGCCAGAGAACATTAGCAGCTCTCCAGGAACCAATCCTTGTCCTCATGACCCCCGCTAGACCCAGGCTGACTCTGGATTACCAGGCAGTGGCAGCTCTTCTTTATGTTTGGTTGTGCCTCAGACCCCATCCCTCCTCGTGCTGTATCAGGCTGTGTGCAGGAACGGGGCTGGTCTGATTGATCAGACCCAGCTCTCCTGCTTTGAAGCTGTCAAAGAGAAAGGAGCTGCTGCCACCACAGGGTCTGTGAATAAGCCAATGTGCTCAGGGTCTTGAGAGGCTTGTGCACAACAGTTGGAACACTCAAGGGGTAGCAGTGGTGCTGCAACAGTTTTGATTTAAACATTACAATTACAAATAATTGAGATACAAGATGCAGTTGGGGATAGAGGAGGAGGAGCAGTGTTTTGGGGCTGTCAGCACAGAGCTGCCCTTCTCTGTGGAAGGCAGGATGCCTTAGGTCCATAAGCAGTTTGGGATCACAAAGATGATGAACATCTTGGGATGCGAACACGCTGTGTTAGAGGTGGCATGGGATACTTTTCTGTGACATTCAGCCACCTGCTCTGTGACTTTCGGTGAGTTGGAAAGGTGTCACTTACTCCATCTGTGCAGTGGCAGGCTGTGGTTGGCTTACATCAGTGATGACTGTGGAACACCCTGGGACAGTCAGATGGGGAATGGATAAGGCTTTGAAGGTTTATGGATGCATATTCTATGCATGTGATTGATTATAAGTAGGATTTGTAAATTGGCTTCTTATAGAAGTATTCTCATTAATTTTCACTTCTAATGATGAGTAATGTCAGACTGTGTGCTCTTTGTCTTAAGCAAGAATAAATTGTTTCTGGAAATAAAATACATGCAATTTTAAAGATAAAATACTGAAGGTGTAGTTTTGTGAGGTGTCCTTGTGACATCTGCTGAAAGGTCTGGAGATTATGTGAGGGTGAATGTCTCATTCACAGCAAATGAGACAAAGCCAATCTGATTCCAAAGCGTTAAAGTGGTGTGAGAATGTGCCAAAGTGTTTTTCACAGGTTACTAAGGAAGTAATTTAAAAGTCTCCTTTTACCACTCTTTTTAGGTAATATTTCAGTAATCGCATTGCCAGTTTCCAGCACCAACTCTCCGACCAAGATTTTGCCAAAAACCTTGGGACCAATCAACGTGAATGTTGGACCCCAAATGGTAAGTTTTGCAACCCCAGAAATGCCAGTTTGTGTAACTGGCTGTGACATTCTGGTGGTGTAAGAAAGGAACACACGAGGAACTTGCTTCCTCCTGCCTCAGCCACAAAGTGCCCCTGGATGGGAGGGTGGTGATGTGGGATCACTGCAGGCCTGGCATGCCAGCACTGCCATCCCATCAGTGCTCTCCTATGTGCAGGTAGGGGGTACCTTCCTGCCTTTGAGATGAAATTGAAGCAGCTTTACCAGCTGACATTTCAACTATTACTCAAAAGTGTATTAAGAAAAACCCCTCGTTATTGATACTCTTTGAATGCTTTAAGTAATGTTCTTATCAGTAAATCTCCAGCATTGTCAGAGAGTGTCTTTGATGTGTTGGTAGAAATTCTAAACTGTTCAAACTGCTCTTCTTAAAACTCTCTTTCCCTGTCCATGATACCTGTATATGTATATTGATGTTCCAGGGATTTTGGATCTAGTTTTGAGAAAAAATTTAGTCTTTCTGCTGTCCAGAGAGCTAAATAGGCAATACTGTGAAGAGTTTCTGGTAACCTGGTATTTCCTTGCCAAGCACTTAGCCTGAGTACAGAACCATTAAATGTATTTTATAAAAATGGTGTTGGGCTTTTTTCACATGAGCAGTGTCTGCTGTCCTTCAGGGGGTTTGTCCCAGCTGAGCAGAGGGGCACACACATCACAGCCACCCCCGTGGCACTCCCTGCTGGCAGAGCTCTGCCCCCAGCCCTGGCCAGGGGCTGCCTGCCAGGATCAGCTCAGTGCGTCAGCACTGCTGCAGCTTGCCACTGCCTGTGCCCTGTGGCACTGCCCTGGAACAGTTCTTACACTGAGGATGTGTCCTGGCGCTGCAACAAATAGCTCACAATAGGGACAGCACTCACTTAATGCAGTTCATACTCTTATGACTGACTTATCAAGCCCTGCTTTTGGTTTCAGTGAGCCCTGCTTGCAGTTTAGGTTCTATAGCAGGTGGAAGTTGCAAAAGCTACTGTGTGATGTGAGATACACAATTTTTATTCTTTTTTTTCTTGTTTGTTTATTTTTTATTCTTTTATTCTGCTGCGTTGCAAGGATAGATCTGTATTCAGAAAACATTTTCTTATTGAATAACCATTCATGCAGGCTTTCTAAGACACCCAGCATACAGCTGTGTTGTGCCAGGCTGTTTAAAAGCAAATGCTCGCGAGCTCTTAGTAGGGGCAGCGTTAGCGCTCCCTCAGCATCTATCCGTGTCAGCAACACTCTGCTTGATTAATTTATTTATTTAGGCCTTATTTCCCCCCGGTGGGTTCCAGCCCTTGGGGCCGCCCCGGGTCCCTAGAGCAGCCGCAGCGGCTCGGTGCGGGTGCAGGAGCGGGCGGGTGCCGCTAGAGGGCGGCGCGGGCCGGGCTGGCCGCGGGTGAGTCGCCCCCGTTGGCGCCTGCCGGCCACGGCCGCGCTCGTCCCACCGAGCGACGAGGCACGAACCAGCCCGGGACACGTCTCTGCCTCAGGCCGACAGGAGTGACGCTTTCCTGTGCCTGCCTGCGATGTGCAAAGCCAGCCGCCTTCGCCTTTGGTTCTCCAGTACCAACCAGGAAGTAAATACTTAACCTCTACCTGTGTTTTGGTTTCTCTAAAATTCTCTTTTCACTTGGTTCTGTCAAGCTGTACATTTGCAAACAATAAGTGAGATAAATGTATGTCTTTACGATAAAAATGTCATGTATATAGTCACGATGTGGTACCAGGAGGGATGTTAAGTGGTGCTCAATGAGCTTAGGAAATGGGGAATTCTTCACATACCGTTTTTCTACTTGTCTAAACAATACTGATAGATAAAAAAGGAACACTGTATACTCATCTGTAGCTCATACATATATTCATAGACTGTACACTTGCAGTATAGATCTGCTGTATACTCACAGCATGTACTTACAACAGTTAGTTACCTGAGTGCCTTGGGATGCTTACACAGGTGTTAAATAAGTTAAATAGTAAAGGAAACTACAAAGTTTAGTACAGTCACTACTCAAAATGTCACTAATAAATGGAGTAAAGTAAAACAAAGTTTTAAAAAATTAGGTAAGGTATAAGAGTAAAAAGCACTGTCCAAGAAGTTTTGATATTAATCTTACCATAATGGAATCAAAATAACTAAATGTGGTTTGTTTTAAAGATTAGCTAGTTAATATTGTTTCATTTTTAAATACTATTTAAATTATTCTGGTAACCTACTCTCAAAAATTAACTTGGATGTGATTTAAAAGTCGAGACTGGGTGTCTTGGTGTTAACCAGTTTACCTGCAATTTCACCAGGTTGTATAAATGTAAATTGTATCTATACTGTAAAGATGTTACAGTGAATTCTGTAGGTACAATTGGCTGCCAGAGTGCCTTGGGATCTTGTGAATGCTGGAAACTGCAGGGAATGCTTTGCCTGCTGCTCAGCTTGTCTTTTGTACAGACAATTACAAGAGACAAATCCATTGGAAAGAAAGGAGGCTGTATTGATTACATTGATCAAGAAGTTGCTTAGATGTACTCATGAAGAAACAATTGAGTGTCTGTAGGTACAGATCCTATCTGCCATACCTAGGAATTCCTTGAAATAATTTGTCCACATGAATGACACAGTAATATGGTACAATTAATAGGAAACTTAGCAGTGCTGTAATGGCTTTGCTGTATGAAGATCTTCTGATGCTATCTCTTCTGTATATTATAACTGATTCTAGTACAGAATTATTATTACTTTTCTTAAGGCAGTGCTTAGTATGCATTCTGGGCTGTTTTCTTAAGAGAGCTGTGGTTTTTATTGCTAAATTTTACAGATCATAAGCACACCACAAAGACTGACCAGTTCAGGGAGTGTTCTGATCGGGAGTCCGTATAATCCAGCTCCAACAATGGTCACACAGACACACATAACAGAAGCTTCCGGCTGGGTCCCAGGGTAAGACTTTTGTCTCATTTCAAGATGTCTGTGCATCTGTTCTGATCTTTTCCATTATTTATACTGTTGAATCTATACACTGACTTACAGTTTCTGATTCTTGCACAATTAAATGGAGTATGGCATGTGCTTTTCAGACTGGGAGGCCCTTCTGATTTCTGCAGCATGTGAATGCAAATTATAAGCACCAGTCACTTCACTGTCTGCTTTAATTGTGTTTTCTGGCAGTGTCTGTTTCTTTGTGAAAATGGAGAGCCATGACTCCTGTTAAAAGGAGCCTTTATTTTTTCCATAAGTTCATGGTACATCCGTGTAGCGCTGCTATTGAGCGCAGCAGGAGGTGCCTACAGGGGGAGGGACTGTCAAAAACACTTCCAATTTAAGAATAAACTCTAATAGAAAACTTTGAATATAATCAGTGTGATATTTTAATTACTATTCTACAGTAGCAACAAGTTTCATAGGGTTCTGAGGTGCTCCAGCCAGACATGACATTCTTTATCTCTTCTAATTAAATCTAGTCTTTACAGTGTTTCTTGGCATTTTGTTTTAATATCAGTACTGCTGAGCTTAACCACCTCAAAACAGAGATGTAGTGCTTTACCTCTGAAAAAGTAATATATTTCTGCATCTAGATTAATTTTTCTAATCAGTGATGAATGTCAGTATTACCTTTCCAGCATTAGAGGTGGGAAATGGAGCATCTAGAAAGAGCAGAAATGAGAGTGCAATGTTTGTACCTTGGCTTTCTCCATTTTACTCTGTAAGCAAGGTCTGTCATAGGTTGTACTTCCCAATTACTGTATTCCCCCCACAGAATCAATAAACTTGTAGGCCCAGCCACACAGTTTTTAAGCTTAATTTTTTTGCTGAGTATGTGTTCATTTCCTGAAATACCTTTTGAATGCACGTACTTCTGATTTTATTTGAGAAAGGAGTCATCAAAGATTAGTTCTTTACTGCAAATTTGGTGTAATGTGGAGGCCAGGCAGATGTTCTTTGAGTACCCAGAAGAGGGACAAACTCTGCTGTCTGGTCATAGCTTGCTAAACCAAAGAATGAACACTCACTTTCCAAAGCATCATCCAGTGATGGAGATTCCCAGAGCAGCCTTGTTGCAGTGTCTCAACCACCACCACCATCCTTCTGTTTGTGTACTGACCAAGTCGAGACAGGATTTCCAATGAGCTTTATCTTTTGCTTCACCCATAAAAAGGATAGCGATGACTCCAGAGAGAGCAGTCAGTAGTGATCCATGCAGAAGTCCATACAATAGGCCAGATTTTCCTCTGAGGAACAGAGCTGAGAAAGGGTCTGTGGTATTCCTGAAAGGCGAGCCCTTGCTGAAGACACTTCTGAAGACTGCTTGCTTTACCCATTGTTTATTCCATAGACTCGGAACTGTTTCCAAAATGAGAGGAGCACGTTCACTGGCAGGGCTCGGCCCAGGCTCTGGCAGGCTGGTGTGCAGAGCAGAGCACAGCTCTCACTCACTGCCGTTCCAGGCCGTGCCCAGGCCAGCGCTGCAGCCCGGGGCCAGCTGCTCAGCCCCCAGTTAAGCACCATGGACAGAAATCCCATTGGTGCTGCTGAGGGAGAGGCCTGGTTGTACATCCTGGATCACTCAACCAAATGAGTGCTGGCTTTCGAGCACAGGTTTTCAAACCCATCATTTTTGTTCAGCTTCCTTCCCAGCAGTGTCAGATGTTGAGCTGTGTCAGTCTGTGCTGGGAGCCCTGCTTTGGAAAGCGCAGGGGGACAACGTTCCCTAGCTCAGCACAGCTCTCGGCCAGTGCCTTGGGTCAGCTGCAGCCACAAAACACAGCTCTGGAAAGCAGCTCCTGCAGCCTACTTGCTGTGGGGAATAAACAGGATGGTAAGGAATGGCCAGGGATTGCAGACTGCTGCTGCTGTTCAAAAGTCATGTCAGCTGCTTTTTCAGAGTCTGTCTTCAGCGCTGTATGCGTCCGCTCTAGCAGGAACATGTTTAGTGTTCTACCATGGGGTTTCATGTAAAGATTTCTGAGCATTCACTGGCTTGAAAATACAGGATATATCTTATGCAGTGTTTAAAGACATTTCTCTTCATGTGGAGGAATTTTAAATAGGAATTTTCAAAGGAGCCCAGCTTCTCCTTTTTGATGGACTTTGGACATCTAGCTCACAGCAGCACTTCCTGTAGTTCAGGTGAAGTGACTTCCCTGAATTCAGATGGGCAAAGCGTGGTAAAATTTGGAATAGAATTTGTCTGGCAGTGAGCTCCAACAGCTTCCTCCACAAGTCCTAAGGACCTTTCCTCAAATTTTGTCAAGCTCTGTGTTGTATTTTTCCCTTTCAGTAAACATGTAAGAGCAAAGACTGGAACCAGCTAGGCCCCATATACAGTGATTTTAGTGGTCTACACATATAATGTTATTTTCAACTTAAGTTTGAATTGTCTTGTCTTAGGGAGCGAAAACGGACTCAAGAAATTATAGAGTCAGATTTTTCAGAAAGGTGAGTGTTACTGAATGTGTATTTTATGTCTAGAGTCATACCTGGTTTACTTCAGATTTGCCGTTCAGAAAGATGACTGTCCAATTCCCACTTTCAGCAGTTTTCACTGCTTCACATCAAAGCTGTGTTGGGGGTTTTTTTGTCTTCTGGTGTTCCTTTTTACTCTTTTTTATTTCTTTTATCTGTGTTCTGTTTTCTTAAATACATTCATAATTTTGAAAACCATTGTTGTTTTTTAATAGTTTCTTTAGCCTTTTACTGCTGACAGGGTCCCTTTTTCTGTAAAATAAAAGCTCCTTCTGGAACATATTATCAAATGGAACCATGAGACTAATTAAAAAAAGAAAAAAACCCAAAAACAACACAGCTGAACTTTTTAAAGGCTTCTATTGAATTACACATCCAGATCTAGTTTGTGTGATAAAAACAACTGCTCTTGGTTTTTTCTATTATCATTACCTAAGCTCTTGCTTTTCTGGAAGAAGGTGAATGGAAAATAACCCTGACAGTTTGCCAGTTCTTAATTTGGCACCTTAAAACCCAATGAATATGTACTGAACTCTCCACAAAAGAGATTCCTGTATCTATTCTATGATGGACACATCATAGAATAGATGTATATATATGTATATATTCTATGCTGTATATATATGAATATGTTCTATAATGGGCACACCTTAATTCTCTCAATGACCAAGTTTAGTGTCTCCTGCTGTATTTTAAAAAGGGATGTCTGAGCCTTTCTATTTTAGGCACACACATGAGAGATCCCCATGAATCTGGCTTCCAGGCACACAAGCACCCTGCGAGATTTTCCTCTTTTTTTTCAGTTGTTCTTTTGTGAGACTACCTGGAGGTGAATTACAAATGCATTTTAAGCACCTTCCCAGCAGCATGTGTTCAAATGCTATCAACGTAGAAAGAGTCAAGGAAGGGGCTCCAGTGCCCTTTTTTGCCAGCTCATAAGAAACAAGAAACTGATGCAAAAGTTTTAGTTTTCATTTAGTCCAGATTTCTGTTGCAAAAAGTAGACCTTTTGTTTGTAACAAAGTAGCTTATTAACATTCAGTGTATTAAAATAATACTTTTCTCTTTTCAGTAAGAGAAGCAAGAAAGGAGATAAAAATGGGAAGGGTCTGAGGCATTTTTCAATGAAAGTTTGTGAGAAAGTTCAACGTAAAGGAACAACTTCATACAACGAAGTCGCTGATGAGCTCGTATCAGAATTCACAAATTCTAACAGCCACCTAGCAACAGATGCAGTAAGCAAATATGTGTTGAATTTTCTTATACCAATAGAGATTTGTCTGGTTAGTCATGGAATTCTGTTTCTGCACTGTCCTGCCACAGTTCATACTCTCCTTCACTTAACTAGTTCTCGAATAAAAAGATTTACCCTTTGAAATTTAAAAATATATAATTAAAATGAAGAATTGAACTCCTTCTAAATTAAAATCAAAGTAGAGGAATCTGCCAAAATAACTAGCTTTAAGAAAAGGCTACTCTTGTATATGTGGTCTTGTCAGGCTTTTCAACTATGCCAGACTTGCCATGATGGGGTGTCCTGCAGAGATGCTCCAGGAAGGCCTGAAGCTTTCATTTGCAACCAAGCATGCTCAGGTGGTATCCAAGGGGTATCACAGATGAAGGATCGTGCTTTAACGCCACTCAGACCAGAACTGCTATTTTGGCATTTGATCTTCTCCGTGTCTGTGAAGGATTTGTTCGATTGCTTTTCCTTTTTAAATTCAATTCTTTTGTTGTAATTAGTGTTGTATTGTTTTCTTAGCAGGCTTACGATCAGAAAAATATTAGACGGAGAGTTTACGATGCCCTCAACGTCCTGATGGCAATGAACATAATTTCAAAGGAGAAGAAGGAAATCCGATGGATCGGCCTTCCTACAAACTCAGCTCAGGAATGTCAGAATCTAGAGGTAAAGGGAGGTACATGGGAAATTCTGTTACGTTCACGTGTTGTGATAATTGAGTTGCTCTTCTTTTAGAAGAGGGTTCTTTTCTCAATTTGAACCTGATTGGTTTTGATGCTTGTGCACTATGAAAATACAAATTTTGATATTGGAATAAACTAAAAAATATGTTTGTGTATGCTTAGTTCAGTTTCATTTAGTATACATTACATTTAGTTTTTCAAATAAGCCAAGCTCTTTACCTTACAAAAATGGACATTGATTAAATCAGGGATTATGTTTAAGATTAAAGTCTGTAGTACCTTGAGTTAACCAGAAGTTAAAAAAATTTATAGTTCAGTTATGCTCGCTAAATGGTTTACATTTAAAAGGAGACCAGTTCCCTATTAACATCTGAACTTGGAAATATCATTCAAAGGAAATTAAATTGAAAAATAATTCCTGCTGGGATGTCAAATACTAGTTATGAACTGCCAGAGAAAGTGAAAAGAAGTTTTACTTATAGGTTATTTCCAGTATTTTTTCAGCAAGCTAAGAGTTACAGTGGTTTTTTGCAGGGATGCCAGAATTTATGTGCACAAATGTTGCCTGTCCTTCAGGCCAAATGTGCTATAAATAAAAAGCCAAGTCACTGTATTTACTGCAGCGTGCTGTAATGGCTGTCTGCAAATGCATCTCAGTTTGTGACACTTGGGCATTAGGTATCTTAAAAGGTGGGTGGGTGCCTCTCCAGTAAAGAGCAGGTCTTTTCGTGCAGGGTCATTTACATCAATTGTCTTTCTAGATGTGGTAAGAGAAAAGCTTTTACAGTCCTTGTCCATTACAGCATCCTGAAAAATACATCCATCCAAGGAGAATGCATGTGTTCAATCGTTATGCTCCAGGATGCTTTTTAAAAATCTGGATAAATCTACATTTTGCATGCATTCATGTGAATGCATTGTCTCCAGTATAGGTTACTGTTACAAATATGGAACTGGAATTTCATGGTCTCATCTTCAATAATCATATGCAATTCACTATTTCAGGCTCTAATTACACATGCACAAAATGGAAGCCAGGCATATTTTTCAACAAATGTTGCTTCCCCTGACATAATAGAAAAGAATGTAAAACAAAGCTGCATTTTCATGGTGTGAAAATCAGAATTAATTTTTCTTTTAAAGCTGTATAAAGTGGTAATTGTTCTTACAGTGTAAATTTGTAATAAGATTACCAGTACAAAAATCAGTGCAAAAGAGCTTATTATACAGAAACCATGCCTGAATGATATCTGTACTGCCTACTGGTTTTAAGACTCCCAGCACAGAAAGCCATCTACTGTGCTCTGAAATAATCATTTTAAACATTAAAGCGTGTGAGGAGGGAACCGCCACAAAGCAACCTTGTAAATAAGATAGAGGAGTTTGGGCCAGCTAAGTTTTAAAATGCATGTCATTTAGTTTCAGTGCTTGAATGAAAAGGTAATTTAAGGGTTTAGTATTTTGGGGAGCCAGTGATACAGTGCTGGCACCAAGAGAATGATGAGCAAGAAACCCCTTTGATCCCAGTGACTGTTGTGCAATTCTTCAGCAGCGCCCCAGAGGACACTTGCAAACACTCTGTACCTGCAGGGTCAGCAGGCAGCACTGCCCTGTCCCAGCACAAATGTCCCAGGAGCAGCAGCTTGGCCACTTGGACTGGCAGTACACTGCTGCAAGAGCTGTGCTCCTGTACAAAATGTTACCTCTGCCCCTTTTTGTTGCTGCAGTCTTGTCAGTCTAATCAAGTCTCAAACAATAAGTGGAGGCCACTGGAAAGATGTAGGTGATCATAAGCCCAGTCTCCATATATTTATGTCTAGTAGCTCGCAGCTAGGAGAACAGTGGGACATGTACAATTCCAAAAGAGTAGAGGGCAGAAGGTAAAAAAACCCCAAAGCATCCCCTCAAGCAAGTGTTTAATTTGGTGCCAACTGGCACCCAGTGCAAGACAGAAGAGGCAGAATGGGTGGGGACATAATAGTCTCTTGTAATAATTAAATCCTTACCGGATTTAAAATTGTTGACAAAGAAAGACATTACATGGAGAAACTCATGCCCATGCAGCTTTGCCCCCATTTACAAAGAAAGCCTGTTGAGTTTGGCACAAGGGAACAGACAAGGTAACCAACTGTCTTGATGCATTTGCATTTACCTTTTAAGATAGAAAAACAGAAGCGGATTGAAAGGATAAAACAGAAGCGAGCCCAACTGCAAGAACTGCTGCTGCAGGTATATTTCATTTTAATTTTTCTCCATAAATGAAAATATCAAGTGCAAATTTGACATGGTAGACCTTCTGAAGTTCTTTCTAGGTTTTAACAGCTGTGACATACGAAGGAGAAAAGTTTGACCCCTGTGACCTTTCTGGATTCTGGTAGGGGGACCTCTTGCCATCACTTCGCAGTTCAGTTTTGCCTGCTGTAAACCAGCATGCTGCATCTGTGTGCCACAAGCTTTCCTAAGTGTTCTACTGAAGCTTTGCCAAGCTCAGTGGGAATGGGAACAACTCACAAGTCCCCTTTGTTGACTCTTAAATTCCCTTCAGGCTACCCTGAGTCATTCTTCAAATTTTCTCTTTGACCTAAGCTATGAAGTTCATAACAGAACTTGTGCAAATATGTGCAGAGTTGTTCTGGGGGATACAGACATACCTGCATCTAAGAGTGGAAGGCTGGCACATCCAACACCTTTACCTTCTGTCACGTACCTTTGAGATGAGTTTTGGCTTTAATTTTTGAAATATATTTCAAATGCATCTTGTTTATAAAGTAACGTTTTATAAATATAGTTATGAGCATTCTTTAATGTTCTAGTGTGTGCAGACTTTTAGTAATTTAAATGTAATCAAACTATTTCATGAGACTACAGGCAATAAAGCTGCATTTTTGTCCTGGTTCAACTACAACTGATACAATTTTCATGCAATTGATATTCACTGAAACTTTCAAATATCTGATGCTTCTCCTTTTCTCGTCACCAAAAGCTGTTTCTCTGCTTAGCGTAGAATTGTGATTCTATCTGTCTGACCCAATACATCAGCAGTTCCTCTAAGAGTAGCATGAAATTACACTGATGAACATAAGGCAACTCTGGCCTTCTTAACGTAAAGTCCAAATATGACAGAGTTGACTCCCTTACCATCCACAACTGTCATTATTGCCCTGACTGCGTGGAGTGCCAAAGGGTTTATCAGTCCTTTTGGATTCTGGCTATCCATATTTTTCTCCTTAAGTGGAGAGTGCCTTACTTATAGTGCCTCAGGTGGGTAAGTACACTGACTTCCAGTCCCTCAAATAACATTTCCTAAACCCACACATTTTCATACACGTGCAGTCAGATATGAGAAACCAGCAGGCAGTGAGTGGTGTCACAAAGAGCACCTGTTTTATAACTTCCACAGGAGAATTTCCAAACTAATCCTTTTGAGAGAGAGAAGAAGGTGATGGATGGGAAGGGAAAGAGAATAAAAATACAGATATGGGAAGTGAGGGAATTTTTGTTAATTTTTGTTTCAGTGTAACTATCTCCTACCCTAAGGTAATTACACATAAAAAGTACCAGAGAAGACCTGTGACTCCAGAGCCTTTTCAAAGGGATTTGGGAAGCATTCTCCAGCAAGCCTTATTGCTCCTGTCTTGTTTCTTCTCCAGGTAGTGTGAGGGGGGGCAGAGTCAATAGTATATGTGTGCAAAATTTGGGTTTAACTTCTGCTCCTGGTGAACTTCAGTAGTGCAAAGAGAAAGGCCACAACTGACTTTTTGACAACAAATTACTGAAGATATTGAGAATTGGTAAATTAGACCTATGAGGTTTCATTTCCTGGAAACACTGATGTCTGCTCTTTTATTGTAAGTGATCATTTTTTCTTTCTTTCATTTTACAGCAAATAGCATTTAAAAACTTGGTACAAAGAAATCAGCAAAATGAACAGCAAAATCAAGGCCCTCCATCTTTGAACTCCACAATACAGCTGCCTTTCTTAATAGTCAACACTAGCAAAAGAACAATTATAGACTGCAGCATATCAAGTGATAAGTGAGTGTCTATGGAATTAGTTTTTATAATTTTATTTTCTTTGTGGACTGGAATTTTTCCTCAAACAAGTGAGGGAAATTTTTCTAGTTTACTGAAAGTAATTATTGTATTTATATTTGCAATTGTCACTTCAGGGGGTTGCTTTTTTTTTTTTTTAATATTTAATGCAACTGAAGTAGTAATATGAATGAGATTATTAACACTGCCTTGGAGTCTCTAGTCAAAACAGGCTGACTTTCACTGTTGTAGAAGGCACTTTGGGTTTGACATTTCAAAGAGCATTTCCTGTTACAGGAGAAATAACTGAATGAAACTCTTTGCTAGGACAGCACATCTTTTAAAGCACCTATGTGGTTGTTTCTGAATTCTTGCGCTTAGTATGCCGTAAAATGTTTAGAGTCAGAAACACAAGGTTATCCATGTGACACAAAAGTAACATACTCCAGGTGACAATAACAACTTTGAAAGTGTTTTTTAACAGCAAGAAGTTCTTTGAAGGAAAAGATACAGAAATCTGTAATACTGTCTTTGTGAGCAAACTGCTACAGTTGCATTCACATTAACCTGAAAATCTTCCAGTTATGTAATTGTGGGTGCTTGTGCTCTCCATCCTGTGAAAATATGGCTGGAAGTTTGATAAATATGGCTGTTACGTTAACTGGTAATCGGCTCACAACCAGTTTATTAGCTGAAAATAGCTGGCTTTGCTCTAATACTGTAGATTACAGATTTCACTCTGTGGTATGCAAATCCTGTACTGAACTTCAAGTCAATCACACAGCAAAAATAGACAGGCTCTAGTAACCCAAGTACCAGCATGCAAAACAGCAATACTATTAAAAGTTGAATTCTTGTAGAAAATTATACTGAAGTCAAATTCTGTGACAAAACTTTTGGAATACTCTCATGAACACTGCAGTTCAGCAAGTTGGGAATTTTAGGATAATTTTTGATGTAGCATAATTATACCCTTATTCTATAGTCACACTACAGAGGTCTTCCTGCTCTTTTAAAGAGGGCTCTATATTTAGGTTTGAAGTTGTTAAAAAGTTGAACAATTGCATACTGAAAGTTCAGACTGCTGCTTTGAGTTGTCAGAGATTAACCTGGCATTTGGGATCCAGAGCAGTGGAACACTCTTCTATGCTCTCCAGCTGTGTGAAAACACTCCTACTAAAAGTGAGCACACCAAAATTATTGAAGTTGTTGATACTTCAATTTACGTAACTCAGCTTTGGTAGTATGTCACCTGGAGGTCATTAAGCGTACAACCCAAATTAAGCCAGCTTTCCACTGTGGTTATTATTTGTGTGACTAATTAGTGGCAGCAGCAGCAGCAGCAGGTAAACAGTGCCAGAAACTGCTGTGTTTTAACCACTGTTACACTGATCTGCTGAATAAGGCCATTAGCAAAGGTGGTGACTCGGTTTGGAGAATTCCCAGTCTGCAGTTCACTGGAGAGTGCTTGTGCTGCCTGACTCCATCACTGGTCAGCTTGAGTGCTTGCTCTGCACTTCCAGACTGAAAGCCACTTTTTAAAGAGCTTCCATTTTCCTTTCTTCTCCAAATAACATTTATATGAAGTACTGAAAATGTTATTAAGTCCAATGAAGAGCTAAACTCACAGCATTAGCTACTCAAAATTGTATTTACAGAGGAAATTCTAATTGCTTGGAAATGTCATACATATAAGGGTGATTTAGTATCAGAAGGAAAATAGGGTTGTGTCCTCTAAGCTTTTTCCAATGCAAGAACAGCCAAAACAGAATGAAATGTCTCACAAATTAAAAAAAAAAAAAAAAAAAAAGAGAAAAAAAAAAGAAAAAAAAAAGAGAAGTTATTGGGCAAGGTTTGTTTAGAGTTTGAGAAGGTAGATGGGTGCCAAGCAGCATACTGGGAATGGCATTTCTGAAGTTGGAGTAGGAAAAGCAAAGTCTTCAGGCAAAAAGGAAGTAGTTAAGCACTAATTTTAAAGATGAGGTACCTGAATAAGTAAGTCCTATTTAAACAGGAAAAATGTTTTTAGTGTATATGGTACTTCTGTATAAATGCTGTTAGTCCTAGGAAAAAGAAAGAAAAAGTAACCAGAATACCTTGTTTTAAGCAAGCATTCGGACACAAAAGATGTATCAGAAACTTGGAAAATTAGAACATCTCTAATGGGAAATGCAGAAGATTTTGTCATTGGAGATACAATGCTGCACATTAGAGAGAATGTGTAGGAAGTGGCCTATTGTACCCTTACAGAAAGAATTGCCTGTAGCAGCAGAAAATCCAGATTAAAATGACTGGTGATCAAATTTGCACTTACCATGGGAAAGCAACAGGAAGTGTACCCAAATTTTGTATACACAGTATTATTAGCCTCTGGACCTGGCTTGTAGTACTGAGTAGTAACATGGCAGCCCAGTAGATCATTCTGTGAGAACAAAAGTTGATTTCTCAGTAACAGCAGAAATCATGCTGGCAATTACTAGGAAAAACAGCATGGACTACAATGTAAAACTAGATGCACATAGTGCTTTGTATCTGGAATATTACACACACTCATGTTCTTGGAAAAAGTATGGCATAACCAGGAGAGACACAGGAGGGCAGCAAGAAGGACTGAGGCCATGGAAGGGCTTTGACAGAAGGAACAGATGGGCTCTTTGGCCTAGAAAGGAGAGGACAGTGGATATGGTGAACATGCATAGAGAACAGCTGCACACATTGCTTATTAAATTGAGAGACAATTAAGAGATGATACCAGGTGATGAATAAAAGAATGTTTTTGTAACAGTCTATGCAAATCATAATACTTGATTTTGTTCATGCCAAAAGTTTATTTAAGTTCAGAAAGGGGTAATGTCAAGTGCCTGAAAGAAAATCCTCAAATAGCTGTTAACAGCAAAGTAGAGGAAGTGTAGGGATTTCCTGAATCAGTGGCTGCAGGCTGCTAGAAACTAAACTGGAGAAATTCTGCAGACTGTAAATTTCTCAGTTTGGAAACTTGCTGGGAAGGGGAAAGAAATTACCTTCCTTTCTAACATCCAGTATTTGGCCACAGCACATGGGAGAAGAAATCAATAAATGCAGCTTTTCATCCTGTGCCATAAATTGGAATTCAATTACGAGTCAGTAATTACACGGCTTGCTGGTAGTAGCTTGGTATGACACTGAGCTGTGCCAGTTTAGGCAGCAGCAATATTAATTTTACTGGTTAAAATTAAAATGACATGCCTTATTTTCCCTCTTAATGTGATTATGCTGAAATAAAGGTGCATAAACAATAGGTTTTACAAGCCATAGAAGAAATAGTGTGTAACTGACAATTACACCCAGCACAAAGCACTAGATTATCATTGGAAAATTCTGTGTATAAACTCAAGAGCTGTAAAGCTTCCATGCTTACTGCTTCAGGTGTAAGTAAACAAGTATTAGAAAACAACCTAGCAAGAAAATTGACATGTGACATGAGCTCGGAGGGATAATGGAAGACCCACCAGTGGGTGGGTCTGTATCTCACAGATGGATTGCTTTTCCTGGGATAAAGATTTTGTCAGCAGAAAAGGAGGTACTGCAAACTAAGCCTTATTTTACAGACCAGAACTGTCCAGGCTCTTAATACCTGTGATGACAGTGTAAGGCCAGCCTAAATACCCCTGCTTTTCTTAAAGCTGTCTGAAGTTTATAACTCAATTTCCATTTTTATATGCAGTTTAAAAGATTTTGAGAGTCCTGCAGCAGAAACGGTGGGTTGTGAACACACAGGACTATGAACAGACTGCTTTTCTAGCTGCATCCAAAAAAGCAAAATTATACCAAGGTAAATAGGTCAGTTCACAGGAGGAGTGTTGCACATTAGAACAGAAAGTGAAATGTAAAAGCAGAAAAACAAAATAGTTATTTTGGTGACAGGGCTTCAGGTGACCTTACTGGCTTTAGTGCAAGTGAAGGTTCATGTTTAATAAGGCCTCCCTCTTTCCCTTTGAATCTACTTAATGAGGTAGAAAATTTTAAACTTTGTTCGTGGACTGGTGAAGTTACTTTAATTAAGAAGACGCTATTCTAAACTTGCAGGAATATCAGTCACAGAAAAGAGAAAGCATTTCTTGCACTTCTCTTACCTTAATGACCCTTTACAGAAAACCAAGACTCTAGACACTTACCTCAGTGCATGCCAAAAGCTCCAGAGAAAGAGTATCAAGAAAGGCACAGTTGTGCTCTTTTCAGAATCATCTCACTTTTAATTTTTTTTACATGCAGATTTGAATACCTCTTTAATTTTGATAATACTTTTGAGATCCATGATGACAGCAAGGTGCTGAAGAGAATGGGAATGTCCTTTGGACTCGAAGCAGGCAAATGCTCAGCTGAGGACCTAAGAACTGCAAAATCACTGGTGCCAAAAGCTTTAGAAGGCTACATCACAGGTAAGCTAAATAATGTTCCTTTTCAAATCCATAACCTTACTTAACTGAAGCGAATTTAATTATATTAACTTATGTATGTAACACTTGAGGGTTTAGGGTTAGTAGGGTTGGTACATGAACCAGTTCTTTTCCTGTTTATTTTGGAAGGTTTATCTTAGTTGTTCTGTTGACTTAATTCACAGATTCATAACAACAAACTTCTGTACGAGCTTCATTAATGAAGAAATAGTTTCTTAAATAACTAAGTTGATACCAAGAACAGATTTTCATGTGTTAGTATTAATTTTGACTAACTGGATGTATGAAGGAGCAAACTGGAACAAAGCAGCCCTGCCTAGCTGAGGAAAAGGAAAGAAAAAGAGCATCTTGAATTGGTTGGGTGTAATTCCTTAGGAGCCAGCAGGTGCCACCTGAAAACTGAGCTTCCTAAATAAAGCAAGAGGCTCCAAAGACTTCAGAACAGATGTCCCAGGCAGAGACTTTTACCTCCCTTGTTTGAACAGATCATGCTTAGACACAAAACTAGAACTCCTTCAGTGTTTCATCATTGGACTAGAGTTTCCAAAATTTGCTATCACTTCCTAGAGTTATTGTCAGAGTGTTCTTCTTGCTGTACCCACAGCTTAACCTTAGCCCAGCATTCTCTCAAGTTTCTGGAGGGACTTTATCTGCAAAGGAAGTGTTACCCAATTAATTACTGTCTACAGACCTTTGTTTCTGAGGAAAGGGAACAAAGCTCTTGCCCTTACTTCTGTACTGCTATATATAAATTAGAATTCCATTACATTCAATGAAAGTAGTACATTTTAAATGGCTTAAAATTTCAAATTACATCAAGTGTGCTTATATTTATTAACACTTACTTGTGTTTTCCTGGTCCTCTTTTCCTGTGGGCTTTAAAACTAAGATTGCATATTTTATTTTTGGTCAGTTTTGAAATTACTCTTGAAGTCTTTATAAGATGGCACTCACAACAAAAAGAGAAGTTGAAAGAAATCTTGATTTGTTCCTCGCAGATTCATTCAACTCAGCATTATTTACTGTGTGATTTATCAGCAATGTAAAAAAGGGGAAAGGAGCAGAACCCATGTCTTTTAATAGTGTTGTAATGTTGAAGTTACTTAATTGCTCCCATGTGTCAAGGATCAAATTAAAATTTCTTTTTAATTTTAAGCCTTCATTAATTTACCCCTAGAGAACAGGATTTCCTTATATTTGCAAAAAACCCTGTGTTATTACACTATTTACTGAGTCCTTCCCTAGTAGCAAAGCAGCAGCCTGGAACCTGTATTGAGTTTTAATCATAGGAAATGCATTGATTTTGTTTTTTACTCAAAAATCATTAAGGCAAGTAATGTACTGTTCATACATGGGTTACATTCAGCTGTTTCAGCCTCTGTAAAAATTACCTCAGAGGTATTCCTACTAGTATATGTAGTTAAAATATATATATATTCTTTAATTTATATGCATACTAGTACATGTATTTGTTTTAAAGGTGTATTCTATCTGTTGCTTGTTACTTAATTGTGCTACACAAATCTACAGTTAAGAGTATGAATTGCATAGTGGTGGTTTCTAATTGCAGTAAGTGACCAATAAAGGAAATGGATTTAAATGTTTTGCACAATATTTGAAAAGTCATCATTTGCCTGATTATATATTTTTGCTTATCTTCCCATTTTAACCTTGGGAGTCTTCATAGAAGAAGACATTTTCTTACATAGCAAGAATAGGGAAATAGAAGGGTCATCATTGGTTTCTAGAATTCATGGTTACTTCTACATTGTCACATTGGCTCTTTCAAGAACAATGACTTCAGTTACTACTACACAGGAAAAACAGATCCAGGTCTCTTATTTATTCACTGAGTAAATTTACTGCAATCAAGATTCATTATGATCACAGTAGCTGACTCCACGGACAACTGCTCTAGAAGCCAGTCCTGTTCTAATATGTCCAAGTAGGTGAATTATTTCCTGTACAATGTTAGTTTGACCTTAGTGTGGTCATTTTTTCAGATAATTCTTGACTTCCAAACACTGACAATAGTTTGTACTATAATGTTTACCAGTAGGACTAGAGGAGCAGTTGGAAGAATCCCAAGTCTAAACCAGTTCAATTAGAGAAACTTAAACTTGACAAAAAATGTTGGACCATCTCAGCTTTGAAAAGCAATAACTTTCTATTTGCATTAAACAGTCACATAAATTGCTTGGAACTTTATGAATTGATGACAAGCACATCAAAACTTTATTGGTGGATTTTCTTTTGAAGAGGATCATATGTTTTAACCATTCTTCAGGTGCCCAAATTTGATAAAAGTAGTGTCTTCTAGGTTTGCTAGTTTCACAATGTTTTAGCAATTAAATGTATTTCTGTAATACGCATTTTAAATACTACATTGGTGTGATCCCCGCATATGATTGCCACTGAAATCAACAGAACCTAAGGCATATTAACCTCATAGAGAAAAAGATTCTGTGTGTCTTGAATTTGTAACACACTTTTCTGTTGCTTGACTCTTATAACTGACAATGTCTAAAACATGACAGTTGCACCAGCTTAAGGGGACATCCCAAGGACACAATCCTAATTATACATTCCTGCCCGTTTCTGCATTTTGACCCATGTGCTTTCCTGTGTGCTCTCCCTGAGCTGGTTCCAGGTACTAAACTGCAGGCTTTGTCTGGCAGAGGAGTTTGTTACAATTAGCCAAGTAGGACTATATAGCAAAGGGCTCAAACCAGAACAGCTCAAGTGGAAAGGAAGGAGTGAGGTTGCTAGGTGAGCAGAAATACTCCCTACTGCCCTGCCTGGGACAAGCATAAACTCGTAGAACAGCAGCCAGAGTAACATCTCTGCCTTTTGGGCTGTGCACATCCTACAGGCACTTAACGCAAAACCAAATCCCACCTTTGTTAGTTGAGTCCTGACTACTAGGAATGAGGCTGCAGATTTTAGAAAAAACAGGAAATAAAAATTCTGAGGCACTAACAGTTGGGGTAATAACAGCTTATGTATCCCACTAAGGCAGTGGGCAGACAAAGTGGTACAGTTTAGGAATTCTTTTTTTTCCCTGTGTGAAGAAGTGCTCTGCTGTTTACCTGCATAATTAGCCATGACTGGAAAATGGGCTGGAGTTGGAACTAAAGAGCTAAGAGTACACACTGCCTGAGTGAGTTTGTTCAGATGTCAACAACCCTTTCATGCAGCATTTGTACATTAAGTGCTAAAGCTATTGAGGGTATTGCTCTAGAGCCTTCTCAAGTATAAATTTCTACCAAGTGTATCTGCTGCAAGATATGCCTAGTGCATAACAATGCCACTCTTAGATTGGACTGCACTACCTTGGGAAGGTTTATTCAAACTGCTTTCCCTGGTTTTAAGTGTAGCTATTAGTAATTGAACTACACTGCCAGAAGAAATAAGACTTTTCATTGTAGGCACGCTTCTATTTTGACAGACTTTTCCCTACTGGAAATGGCCTCAACTCCCCATCTTTCACAAACTTCTTATCCCTTGCTCCTCAGAGCCCACTCAAAAATTGAATTTAGAAATATAATGCAATAAAAATACAAGGCAGGGATATGCATTTATGGGCCACCTTTCTGCCGTGCTTCTACCTCGCTCTTCAAAAAGAAAACTAACAAGCTATTATCCAGAAATGTTAATAAACCACAAGATTACTAGCAGTGTCTTGTTATTCTTCTGAAATATTAAACATGTACACACAGGTACACTCCTTCAAAATACCAGGGAACAACACTATGGTACAGCTGTATTAATCTAAATACAATGCAGTCATTCCAAATGGTTTAGCCTCCTCCTGCACAGACAGGAGGAAGCTGTCAGAACATGTTCTCTGTAACATGAAACCTGCATTAAGGGCAAGCTTAATGAAAGACATCCAGATCCATCCATATGTAACTGTTCTCATATATTCTGTGCTCACAGATCACCCTAAAACTGCCACTTATTAACACTTGCTGTCATGTTCCAAGGACTGCTGCCAGGAGCACCACCCTCGCTAGCCTTGCTTTGTAACATGACGTTTAAACATCTTGCTGCAACAGGTTTCCACAGCACAAACCAAGGTAGCTTGTGGATCCATGTCAGTGCATGGTGAGTCAATTTACATGGCTGTGTCAGCCTGCTTAAAACAGTCCCTGTGCTAGGCAGCACTGCCAAATCTCAAGGAGCCAAAGCTTGACAAGAACACAAGGCAAATGAGAATGTGTATGGAACAAATACAGTTACTCATCTTACCTGCTGTTACTGCCACTGTGCTGTCTAAAACTTAACAGTGAGGACTCTAACTCCTGATTTAATGCATCCAGCTGGAACCACATGCAAGTACCATAGAAAAGAACTAGACAGTCTTGATAACTTTGTTTTGACGTTAACTTCGTGTCGAGATGGAATTTGGATAGGTGAATAGAAATACCTTATCTAAGAAACAAATTAAAAACACACACACACAAAAATATCCTGTAAGTGTAATTGGGTCAGTGGACTTGTTTTTCTGATTCTCTTGGCAGAAATGTGTGTAACTGGAAACAACTGACAGGCATTACTTGTTAGGGAATTTGAAAACAAGTACTATGGGGGTTGCAAGTAACCTGTTCACATCTCTCAGGGGGCTTTTAACAAACGACCTCAAGAAACTCGGCACTATTACCAGACCACTTTAATGGTCTCAACCCCCCCATTTCCTATCCCTAGGGAGGAGAGTGCCTTCCATGTCTCATACGCAGTGTACAACAGGCTCTCTCTTCCATTCTTGGCAGCAGCCCTTTGCCATGGTCTGTGCATGTCCACAGCAGCTGTCCAGCTCTGCCTGGTGGCAGAGTGGATTAGGAGGGTGCCCCACAGCCAGCCATGAGAGCACCAGGCTGAAACTGCCTTCAGCCACCAGAACACACACAGTGACACAGAGTGCAGTGAAGCCACCCAGGCAGTCTATCTCAAACGCAAGTAAATACCATTCCTTTTGTACCTTCACCCAGTGGAGCAGCCAAGGCACTTGGAGCTGTTGGGGCATTTCACAGGGTCAGGCTGTAGCAGTAAGTTTCCATGAAGGACACTAGAACTCTTATTTCAGATACCTGTGATTGCATCCAGCCACCAGCCAGGTGAATCTTCTTCAGACGGAAAAGCTGAGTGCAAAGCTTAAGTGCATCCACAAACACAGGACATAATTTCATCTTGATTAAACAGGACACATCTCCAGAATAAAAATAAACTCAAGCTACTGGTACCTTCTGTAACTAAACTAAGGGATCCTAACTGCAGAGAATGCAAAGTTTAAAATTGTAAAAGGAAGAAAAAATGTAAGTAACTATCATAAAGAGTTACGCTTTCTCCTAGATATGTCTGCGGGATTTTCATGGATAAACCAAGGGTTACTTTCAAGTTCAGCACAAGCAATTTCCCATTTTGAGGCAGCTGGAGGCACTTATGATGCTAAATCAAGGTAAGTAAAATAATTTTTTATTCAAGGATAGTTATATATGCTTGTGGTACTTTAGTAACCTTGCTTTTTCATACCATTTACATGCAGGAATTGAGGTATTTTCCTATCATGGTTGATTTTAATTGTGAAAAAGTCTCTTCATTGAAGGATAATTACAGTTGAAAGGTCAAATCAACATGCTTTGAATGTTGAACATACCAGCTATTTTGTACCTATGCTTCATAAGAATAGAATCAATTTCAAGCCCCTTTTCCTGATCCACCTTAAATTCCTGCCTGGGCATGGACTACAAATAGATAATTACATGTGGATAAAAGCCCGGTAATATTTCTGAAGAATGCATAAGAATGTCTGGTGTCTAAGTGCACTACTGTTTAAGCTCTCATGAAAGAAGTTTAGTCCACATAGCTTAATAAGAATTTAAAATTAAAAACCAATGACCAAACAAAAAAACACCATGTGCAAAACCCCAACCTAAAATACACCTCAGCAGCCGGACTTTGCCTGGAGGTTACCTGTACCATAAAAAATGGAAATAGGGATTATTTTGGCACAGGATCTTTCTCATAGCAATTTTATATTGCAAACATTTATGTGTGTTAATGAAACTGTGATGGATTTCTGGTTTTTTTCTTCAGCTTAAGCAATTCTACTAGTTGCTTATGAAAAAAAGAAGAAAATAATCTTTTTTATGCAGCTTTGCAATGTTTTATCAGCTCTCCTCACTAATAGCTGTGTTTACTTTAACACTTCGGGATTTTTCCTTGTTGGTAGCATTTCTTCAACTAAAGGAAAAGCTGAGGCCAAAAAGAAAAAGTTGAAAACCTCATGAGAAACCCTCTAAACTTCACCCTTTCTGTTGTTTTGCTAGTGAGAATCCAGGGTTGTGTTTGGATGCTGAAGTGGCCTTAGCAACTGGGCAGCTGCTTGCCCCTAGCAGTCAGCAGTCCAGCAGTGCAGCGTCCCGGGGGGAGACGCCCTGCTCCTTCAATGAGGAGGATGAAGAGGATGAAGATGAGGATTCTTCCTCGCCAGAATGAGAACAGTAGAAAATGGAATATACAAAATGCTGCTCAAATATTCTTAATGGGAGTTCCTGTTTGCATTTTACTGGTTTCTTGCCTTGGTTTGCACTGTGTTCGGGGAAGCAAAATGGAAGCTTCAAAACAAGTTTATCCATAGCTGAAATTGAAAAATTGTATAACTGAACACAGAGTGACATGCAGAGACAGAGCAAAGTGGGTTTTATAAACTGTAAACGAGGAAAAGAACAAAGTCCCTGGAGATTTGGCAAAGTAAACCTTAAGTTCATCTTTTCTATTTTGGGACTCAAGTCTCTGTCTTCCCTTGTCTTTTTCAGATGGAGAAGAAAACAGAGTCAGTCAGTAAAAGCCAATTCTTGCATTGTCTTTTGGCTGTGCTGCCTTTAGAAAAAGGGAGAGAGAGCGCATGCAAATGTGCTAAAATCCTTATTTAAAACTATCTTGTATGAAAGTGGTTATAGGGAAAAGGGGCTGTTAAAATGTTTGCTTTTTTCTGTTCAACTTGCTGTATAGAAGATTCTTAAAGTAATATAAATTGCAAGTGATTAAATGAATCTTGAAATAGTTTAAATCCATTTTAGATACTCTAAAAGTAACATTAGTATAAAAGGTTCATATGTTCATTTATATTGCAGGCCTAATTTATTATAAGTGATTATTCTTAGCCATTATTAAAAGAGTCAGGAAAAAAAAGTATTCTCTGCACCAGCTTTTTTCAAGGAAAAGAAGTAACAAAATTGTATTTCTAGATTACAGCTTATTCAGTGTAGCTTCTCCTTTACTGTTCTAACTTTATATAATCCCTTTGATGTTAGAGCATGTGTTGTTTTTTTAAAAAGGCCTCCCACCATGTTAAGGATCTCAGGCACCGTGTTTTCAAGGCAGTCTTTTCAAATTTGGGGTGAGGAGGTAACAAAACTTTTAAAGTCATAGGCTGAGGTTCTTAGGAAAAAAAATAAAATTTCAACAATCATTTAATGTTTTGCATTCTGGTCAGCTTGGATTCTGACAGATTTTCTTATCAGTAACTTTAGTTGCACTCACCTTGATGCACCTTTGAAAGTTGTATGAAACCACTTAAAATAATCTGTGGCTCAAGTTACTCAACATGTATTCCATGTGAACTGTTAAATTAGACTTGCAGCAGGAGGCTGTGTTTTCCATAGCTAACATCACATCCAATCACAAAGACCTTTTTAAAAAAAAACTTGAATGTCAATGCAAAATACACTGTAGATGTACTCTTCCCATGGTGTTCCAGTATCCAGGAGTTTACCTAGCTTCTAAGTTACCTATTTTTCATGAGGTCAATCTTTGCAGTTTTTCCACTGTCTGTAGGTAGGTGCCCCGTGTCTCAGCTGTCTGGGGCAGCTGTCCTGGCTCTGTTCCTGCGCTGGGGGAGGAGGCAGCTTGTCCTGTTGCTCACCTGAGCAATGGCAGCAGCTACCCCTGGGCTGCTGGGAGCAGCACTGACAGCCTGGGCTGTGTCCACATCTTCTTTTACAGCCAAACCTGCACTCACTCAAGCCAGCGAGATACAAAAGCACCAAGCCTGAGCTACAGAGAGAAGATGAGGCTGCAGCTCAAGAGCTGCCTGGCCATGTGCAGGAGTTAGCACAGGACAGGTAAAACTTCGAGGAGCAGACAAACACCACCCACATGTTTACATTACAAACTAAAGCATCCCGACAGAAACTTTTCACAGATAGTTCAAACTCCTGCACTTGAGGAGTACCTGAGGGCAGCATCAGTATGCAGGTATGGCTCTTGACTGAGTTATCTGTTTTACACAAAGGAGTTGCAAGTGCACAAACTAAAATGCCTGCCATGGTATTCTGCCTTGGGGCAAGACTGTTAAGACCATCCTGTGCTCGTGGCTCACAGGCAACAGCAGACTGAGGGCTTTACACCCCTTCACTTCCACCAAATCTGTAACACTACCTCGATACCAGAAAAGCTTTACAGATACAAAAGAATTTTCTTGCTGAGAGAGTTCAGTGCACTTGAGCCAAGTGACTTTTGAAATGGGGGGAGAAGGGAGCCATGTTACTATGGAATTGTCAGCTTCATGCTTGACGTTTCATTTAAACAGATCATCACTTTCATTCTTAAAAAACCATTGCTTTTTCAAAAACTACCCTGTCAGTCAGCTTTCATTGGAGAGGGAAAATCAAAGATAACTCATATATGCATGAACCTAAGAAATTCTTTAAAGAGGAAAATATCATCCAAGGTAGTTATACCTCCCTCCCCCCCAACAATACATTAGGGACATATTTAACTTTACACTTTCTTCACACTTCCGACTCCAAATCAGTGTGAAAAGAAAAACCAGCAAAACACTAAAGAGTTCCTAAGGAGCAGCACTTTGAACTATAAGAGCCTGGCAAAAAAAAGGCTTCCAGCCCAGAAATGGAATGTATTTTATTAGCAGTCAGTGGGCTTTCTGCTTTACAGGGGGAAGATCCTCAGTGATACCTTTCCTTCATTGATGTCTGTGCCCTTCAAAGCTGCAGACTGCACAGCTGCTTGCTTTCTGGCAAACATTAAACTATCAAATTTAAAGATAAAAACTAAAAATATGGGAGCAAATAACATTTATTTGACAATTGAACCAAGCCTTTAAAAGTTATTTTTCCTGGACTAGTTGCATACAAAGGACAAAACAAGTTAGAACATTTAGACTTCAAAAGTAAATTCTTTCCTTGGGCTTTTTTGTGCCAAGTACCAGTTGAGGATGAAGTTCAGCTAAAGCACTGTGGTCTTGTGGCTACACTAAAGTCTGGGAACTAGGAGAATTTGGAGCCTTACCCAGCCACAGTCACTTGTGGATGGTCTCAGGCAAGCCTTTCAATCATTCCTGGTGATCTTGGCTGCCATATTTTAAAAAGAAATAAAAAACACTCACAAAAACCACAAACCAAAACAGGTCAATGCAAGACCTCACTAAAGGCAGCTGCTGCAATTATGAGTAACAAGGGTGTTGAAAATATTAACAAACCACAGAGCTCCCATGGAGCTCATGGCAGTGCTTGTGCTCAGCTGCTTCAACACACAGGCCCTCCCTCCTGCTGAGAGCCAGCAGACACTTTCCACAATAAAATGGTCATGACCAAGACTGGTTTTCCCATTTTCTATTCACTTCCCATCATCTTCTCCTGTCTCATGCGATACCCCTGACATTCATTGACAGTAATCAAACAGCAACTGGTACTAGATCATACTTTGTATAAGAAAAAGTTAACATTTAAATTTTCATGCAACTTATATTTAAGATAAATTTAAGTGGTGTTTCTGTGTCTTGGAACACTCTCTTGGTTATACATTCAGAAGGCACTTGGCTGCAAGCAATATAATGCTGTATGTAAATGCCTTTATAGCTATAGTGCAGTAAACAGCTTTAAAGGACTAACTTTGTGGTGCTTGAAAAATCTAAACTTCACTTCGAAGACTTGTCAACTCCACTACATAGATGAAAAACCTACGAGTGGGAGACAGAATTTTTTTATTATGTGGAAATCTGCAATAATGTTTGTGGACTTTGGTATTTAAAATTGTATTAAAGTGCACCAGTCTTCTCATCTCCACATTGGAATTAATGCCACCAATCCACCTAATCTCAGAAAGTGTATCTAGCAAATAAGAGCAGTTCAACTGAAGGGATGATTTAAACTAACACCATGAAACCCAGTACAAGCCCCGCTGTAGGTGTTTCCATTTTGGTTAAGGGGTTTTAATTTTTAAATGACAGCTTGCAGGTACCCCTAATCCTTCTGAATAGCTGGAAATTGCTGAGGATACAGAATTCCCATAGAAGGGCCTCTGCTGATCAACTATGTCAGCCTGAAGTAACATTGTGTAAAAAGGCCTAATAACCAAATTTTAATCCTTTTGTTTTTTTAAAGAAAAATGAGGCCTTCAAGTTCATGTTCATACATGAAATGATGCTCGAATTTAGAATTCCACAGGTAAGGTTTAAAAGCTTGAGTGCTCTTTTGACCAAATCCATCATTATAATTCACAAGTATGGCTGAAACTTAACCACATTTGAACTCTGGGCAGTACTCTTTTTTTTTTATAGTTGACTGGCCCTTTTCAGCTGAAAAAGCAGTTGCTTGTAAAGACTTTCCTTTTAGTGAGTTAAAGATGTTTGGGGTTTGGATAAATTTAAAAACAAAACCAGTACCACAGGGTATGTATGGTATACAGAAAACAAACCCAAACAAGCTATCTTCTGCCTGACCCACCTCATTTATATCTTTTCATTCCAAGAATCTCTCAGGAACATCACAATATTAAATAACTAGATGTAATGAGCTGGAGAAAAACCACATGTGCTTTTCTAATATGTGATTTTAAAAATTCTAGTAATAGCCATACTTGGAGATGACATTCTGCTGGTGCAGTTGGGTCACTCTGAGGCCTGCTCTGTCTTCTGGCTGAAGGTGTTTCAGGTGTGACCACTGGGAAATGGTGCCTCTGGCAGCATTAGTGATGAACAGGGGAGGGAGAGGCCAAGGAGCTGTTTGTGGAGGTTTTGTTCTTTAAAATGTGCCACTTCTTGAATTCTGGCATCTGTCTGCAAGCAGTGCACCAATGAATCATTTGTTAATTTGTGGACATCACACACCTACCTGAGCACATGAACAGCTCTAAATACTTCATTTTATGTTGGCAGGTGTTCACACAACCCAATCCTGATACCATAAAACTTCCTGAAACTCATTCCTTAGACTCAAGAAAGTTCCCAAATCAGATTCTCTCTTTCCTGTTTAGCTGTTAGAGTTTTGTCTGGTGAGTGTTTTTTTAAGAGGCCACGAGTAACTCTTCTCGCTCCGATCCAGGTATATTGCCAAAAAAATACCCATAACCAGTGTTACTCCCAGCTGTTCATTCCATCTGCAAATGATTACCATCCTTTAAATTCACTGCAGAGCTGCATGTACAGCTCCTTCAATCTGATTGCCTGAGGTGGCATCCATGAATCCCGCCCAGCTGGCACTGGCAGTGAGGGGAGGGAATGCTCATTAAAGCAGTTGGACAGTAACAACTGAAGGGGCTGTTTATCTCAGCTGTTCAGAGATTGTATAGTCACTCTCCACCTTTAATACTGCCTTGTCTGGCCACCCAGAAATCAGCCAAAACCAAAATGTTTTCTTCCTGCTTCTGTATTTTTGACAGTAACCAAGAATCCAACATTTAGGATATGTACCTATACTGCAGGGCACCAAAAAGCCTTGCTCAAAACTGGGAGAAGTAACATCTGAGATCTAACCATCCCAATCCCAAGGGAAAGCCTCCTGCTTGGGAACAATATGGAGCAAATAAATACTTCTGCATTTATCTAAGAAGAAAAGCAGACTGACCTGGATCTGTAACAGGGCCATGATAATTCCACACAGATACAGGAACCTCCCAGTAGCCCAAAGTTGCATCTCTTCATAGTCTTCAGTATTGACTAGAAAAGTGCAATCACTTAAATCTTCTGATTTCTCTAAAGGCCATTCTTAAGTACTCAACACTCTAGGCATAGGTACTTTAGACATGGACACCATGGGATAGCAGCATACAGCAATGTCAAATTGAAATCCAGTTGTAGATGCAAATTAAACTCGTCTATGCAGAAACTTTTTCCAATACAAAATGAGTCTTTACTGGCGAGTTGGTTTTAGCCCATTCTTCTCTCCAGGCTGAAACCCTCATCCCTTGTGCATTCCCGTGCTGCCCACCCACACAAATCAGACAGCCAGAGAGGGAAAAACACCACATATCCACAGCCCTTCCTGCTGACATTTTCAGATCATACACTACTTTGAATGGCCACAAAAGTTAAAATAATCAGAAAAGCTGTAGTCCACAAAACCAGTCTCCAGGCTTTTTGATTGGTTTGTTAATTTGCTGTTGTAACTTTAACAATTAGTAGTTTTGGTTGTGCTAATGCAGGGATTAAGTGGATCTCCCAGAATTTCCCCAGGAAAACACCAGCTGAATCACAACATATCATACAAGTTTCTGAAACATTCCCTTGTCTTAAAGGCCATGCTGTACACCTGAAAAATACTTCAGAGAAGCATATGCAAATGTTATTACACTGTTTCTCACAAGCACCTACTTTAAAAAAATGAATCCTACTCTAAGCAAACCTGTAAGAAGTAGGATGTGAGTCTGTCCTTGTTCCTCTGGCCCTGACTGCAAACCATGCCCTGGGACCAAGGCCCAGCCTTTGTGTTTGCATATCCTGCACAGCATCAGGAGAACCTGGCCAGCAAGCACAGGCAGAGCTTTGCACCAGGACGTGTTTGTTGGCACCTGGGGATGATCTGGCAGTAGATGAGTCCTTGGCAAGGAGGGCTGACTGCTGAATTCTGAATGCTCATGTGCCATCAGCCCTTGTTCTGAAGGTGCTGCAACATGCAGCAAGGGGTAGAAAAGGCAGGTCCAGCCCTCCATCTCCCCTTACAGTAGCACTTTTTAATATCCACTATATTCTACGTGGAAGTAATTGTAGAGACACTTCCTTTTTATATTTAAAATGCAGAAACCACTTGAAAGTCCATTAACTTTTAAATTAAACTTTTTAAGAACAAGGCCAGTCACGGACAAAGCTATTTAATGACCTCCAATGCTAAACTCAAAGCAGAGTTTTGTAAACATGGTGGGTGGGAAGAGACATATCCAATTACAAGCATGCTAATTATATGGGATTTGAAGTTTTAATTAATTTTTTTAATCTATTCATCTTGCTCTCTCAACATGTGTATGGGCACAAAGTGTCACACAAACACTTCGGTGGAAATTTTTCTCCCTTTTCTTTGTGCTAAACTCTTGTATCTTCAGGAAAGTCCAAGTTTCCCATTCATCTTCATTTGCTGCATATTTTAAAATTCTCCATAGATTTCTTTCTTTCCAAATACCTATAAATTATAAACTAAAGTTTTATTTTTGCAGAAAGCCTGCTGTTAAGCTGTGCTGATTTTTTGTCCTGATCAAATAGTGTTAATTTCCACTACCACATTGTACGTGGCTAGGAGTAGTGTAAAAAAGAATGTGGTAGTATTTTATGGGCTTTAAACACTTACAAAGATATAAAGAAAAGTGCATATACAAAGTTTTACTTTCCTAATAGGAACACTGGCATTAGCAAATAGTATATTTGAACCAATAGGAAATATTACTTTGTAGTAGCAAACACTTTGTAAATAAAAACTTGTTATTTTTTTAATGGAAATTTTATAGAAGCTTTTTCTGTATACTCAGTTGATCCCATGTTTACTGAAAATGCTGCAAGTGAGAATTGTACATTGCAAATGGGGGTGGGGAGCAGACAGTCTGACTGAGGTGAAAGCTGTTTATGCTTTGGAGAAGAACATCCAGTTTTCTGTGAATTGAAATGTAAACCTTAACTGTAGAAGAACTGAATAAAAGAATTTCAAGGCAACAGGACCGAGCTTGTCTGTGAGAAGAACACTGCAGAAAAAAGGTCGCTCAAGGTTAACACTGCCAAGGTTAACACTTTGCACCTCGTTAGGCAAACAAGGACCTGCCCTGCTCTACATGGGAAATATTGCATCCTTTGGTCATTGAAAATATCACAGTCTAGGAACTGCATTCTCACTGGCTGGTCATTCAGAGAAACCTCCTATGTCATTATCATTCAGGGAGAGAACCTCCTATGTCATTATCCAGGGAGAGATGCTGGACTTCTGAAATTGTTACATTATGATAACTCACAAAATGTTTAGGGACGACAAAAGCATCATCCCTACCCATCCAAGACACGCCTAATCTATACCTAAGAGAAGACCCCAGAAACAGTGTGTTTTCTCCTGGTTTCATGCTAGGTCCTCTATCCTGTTGAACACTCTTCAAACACCTACAGACTCTGAACATACATCCTTCCAAACCCCTTCCTCCTATTTTGGTAGCAAAAATCCAAATGACAAGAATTTAGGCAGCATTACATGCAGTTCCCTCTTCATCCTCTGTGTTGGTTTTCCAACTCTGCCAAATACGAAAACACCAAATAATGTCATGGTGCTTGCTTTTCCCCACGTGCACAGAAGACCCAGTACTCACTACTTTTAATCTGAAACCAGGTAAAAGTAAAGGTTAAAGACAATAGCAGAAGACTTGCAAAACGGTGAGTTCATTCTTTTGTAATAAATAGGAACTCTACCACAAATCCCTTTCATCTAAAATGCAATGGCATATTTGGGAAGGCGTTTTCACCAACAGATTTGGTAAATAACCAGCCAAAAACTCTTGAAATGTCCTTTTTATGGGCCAGAAACACAACTGCAGAAATGAGAGGGTATAGTCTTTGTATCAGTAATAAAGATACTTAGGTCTTATTTATGCTTCTGAAAAAAATGTCTAAAAATCCTTACCTTCTTTTGTGTCAGTGCTCCGTAAGCTGCTATCAGAATGATTCTGAAACATTAAACTGATGGTGAACCTGGCTGGAATAAATACTCTCCTCTAAAGAATCCTTAGTTCTTTGTGCAGTGTTTTCAGGTGGGGATCTCCTCCCCAAGAACCCTACAAAGCAACTGAGGAAATGTGAAAGCATAAAAGCCCAGTTCATCTTTTCTAAGAAAGAAGTACTTAGCATGGACCTCTAAGAAGCCTGCAAATAATGCTCTCTGAAATTACAAATACTTTTGGTTAGAGTTGCTCTGACTGTCCAACCAGATACCATCATATAAACTAGTTGATGTTTTTCCTGACATAAGTAATCCTGTATGTTTCCTGAAAAAAGGAATCAAGCAATGGTAACTGCTGCAGGATTAAGGTGCTCTGTGCTAATAATGGAAACATTAAGACAACAACAAATATTGTCCTTGGTTAAAAATACAGTCTTTAAAACTATCTTGTTGAATTCCACACATTCTGTTAGAAAGCAAAAATATCTGAAAACATTCAGGAAAACCAGAAAAACCCCCAATTTGTGTAGGTTTATTATTCATTAAACTCTGTCTCGAGCCCAAGTGTAGGATAGGAGATAAATGTGAACACTACTCCATTGTCCGGGTGCCGTGTCACGAGTGCTGCCCTGAGCCGTGTGATCCGTGTAGGTCGCTCCTGAAGGGGCTCAGCTGTGCTCCAGGGCCCGCCCTGCGGTCCTACCCAACACTGAACTCCTGTTCTGGGCCTCCGGCTGGAAATCCTAATGTCACTGGGACTGTCTCCTTGCTGAAACCACACTTCAGGGGTAAGAAAACAGAAGAAACTGTTCCCGTCTGTCACAAAGGTTAAATCAAGTCTGTCAGATTGGAAGTCCCAAGTTGTGGAAGGCACTGCTGCCCCCTGGACAGCTCAGTGCAGGCTCGGTTTTGTAACATTTCAAGAATCCCTCACCAGTCAGAGAACTCACATAGGCATAATAAAAAAACTGAAAACCATTGTCCCAGGCAAAGCTGCACAGGAAGTGATATAAAAGCCTGCAACAATGAGATGACATCAAAAGGAAGGAGTAAGCAAACAGAAGGGTTTGTGTTCTTCCAGCATAAGACGGCAAACAGAGCTACAAAATGACAAAATTATCTAAGCACCGTTCTTGTACAATACATGAAACCACACAGCCAATACTCTCCTCCCCTGGTTCAAATGACCTGTGCTAACGCAGGTCATTATCTTGACATTAAAGTCCAGGTTATGCAGCAATGACAGTATTGCATACAAATATTATATTCAATTAATCTGCCACTATTAACTGAAGATTATTTTTCAAATATTAAATAACAAAAGTTTCATTTAACATCATATAATGTAAAAAGCAGCAGACTGTGTTTTTACAGCAGCTGCTGACAAATACAAGATAGTTGTTTTTAATAAATAAGTACCACAAGGACGTAAGTGCCTTGGCACATTTAGAAGTTAAAAAACATTTCAAATGAGTAAACCCCACGAAAATGTCCTAGCATTGACCTGTGTAGTTTAAGCCTCCGGCTTTGCAGAATGAAATTAAAAGAGCAAGCAGAGCTGCCAGTAACAGGACTGGGCTGAGTGCATGGAGAACAAGTTCCTGCAAGGAAAGGCAGGGTGTGAACGCACCACAGCCAGCCCACGGTGACTGCCCACACCGCACCCGCGCTGCTCTGTGCTGAAGGGAAGAGTTACATTTTAAGGGAGATAAAAAAGATACCCGTGCAGCTTCCACAACTGCCAGCATGTTTTAAGGCTACACCTTAGTTAAGCATCGGAAAAAGAGGCGTTTGCATGTTCATGTGTTTTTTTAAGAGGCAGCTCCTGTGCTTTACATCTACTGTTTTGGAATGACAGCTTTTGACCACAACACCCGTATTGTTCTCCTTTCCGAGAAACTGCACGCCTGTCTTGAGGACCCGGCCTGTATTTGCCGAGTTCCCATGTCTGCCCCTGTGTGTTCCAGCGCTGAGGGCACCTGCGCTCCGCGGCCCCTTCGCTCTCGGCGCTGGCACAGCCCGTGCCGCTCTCCGCACGCCCTGCCCAGCAAAGCCCCCTGCGCTCTGTGTCCCCCTCGCGCTCCGGAGCGGGGCCCGCGCTGAGCGCCCTCCCCTCCCCGGCTCCAGGGACACGCACGGGCGGCCGAGCCCCGGCCGGCGGCGTTTGGGTCCGGTACCGCCGGGCACCGCAACCGCTCCGCCGCCGGCCCGGCGCGGCCGGCTGCCCTGCCCTGCCCGCCCGCAGTACCTGCCCTGTTCCTGCCGCTGTCCCTGCCCTGCCCGCGGTACCTGCCCTGTTCCTGCCGCTGTCCCTGCCCTGCCCGCGGTACCTGCCCTGTTCCTGCCGCTGTCCCTGCCCTGCCCGCGGTACCTGCCCTGTTCCTGCCGCTGTCCCTGCCCTGCCCGCGGTACCTGCGCTCCGCCCGCCGCTCCGTCCCCTGAGGGGCCCGGGCTCGCCCCTGCCCTCAGCGCTAACGGCCGCGCGCGCGCCAGCGCCGCTCCCAGCGCGCGGCCGCAGGACCGGGAGCGGCTCCGAGCTCCGCGGGGACGGGAACGCAGCGAGCCCCGCTAAATCCACTCCTGTATAAACATTTCTGAAGAGTTTGGAATTAGCATCCTAACACTGAGATAATACTTCCACATTGCCATGAAAAAGCCATTAAGTATTACTAATACTAAATTAACCAAATTGTAGAAAAAGCTGCTAATAAGATGTAGGTTAACACAGCCGCTGACTCTTTGCAAATCAGGTTGGCCAGGCTGATGTAAGTCTGGGGAAAGCCCAGGTTTTTATTGTTATTACTTTGAAACCTTCTCACCTTTGATATTTTCTCATCATCTCATCAGCATGACTAAAGCCAAGTTCTAAACATTCTATATAGGCTTACTTCTGTTTAATGTTTTGCCAAGCTTTACCTACCGTTTTCTGTCATCAGGCAATGTATTAAGTCTATTAAATTGAGATTGGATGTGATAGAGCTGCTCTGTCTAGAGACCATCGCCAAACGACTGAGTCAACTATATCAGAGCATTTATCAGACCACTATTTGTTGGCCCTCAAGCAGCAAAATGAGGAGCAGAAGCTTTTGCACTGGCAGAGACCTGCTGGGGTTTGTACATTAATTGCACACCCTTCCAGCTCATCTAAGTGTGCAATCATGTGTGTTCCCGAGATGGCTGGCATTGACCCATCTATTTATCTGTAGGAAATGGGTGATTGGCATGATGACAAATGGGCACATATACCACCAGAGATGCAACAATTCCAGGAAATAAAGCAGTCCTGGACTGTGAAGATTTTCCAGAAATAACTGCAAAGACATTCATTTCATGGAGGAGTACCCATATTTCAAACCTTTTGAAAATGTATCACCCAGCAGTATATTTTCTGACCAATGAACCATTCACAGTTAAAAAAAACCAGTGAAGTAAAAGATAATTAAAAACTATAATAATAATAATTTAAAAATATAATTGCAGCCAGATGTACCCCAATCTGATTACTAATGGATATAATTCCCCCAACTGGGAGTTCTCTTGTTTCTATTCAACTGGTTAAACTTCCGTTAGAAGAGCTTAGATGAAAGTATCAGTATCAAAAAAATCCCAACAAAACAGGAGACTGTCCTTTCCAGCATTCAGACTCTTAAAAGGACACAAAACCTGAAAGTAAAATGTAGTGAAGTACAAGGGCATGGAAGAGAGTGGGCCAACAGACATTCCTGACCAAGTGGTCTGGTTTCATGAGCACAGGATGCACACACAGCAGAACAAGCAGGCACCTTGAGGAGTGATGAAGATACTGCCAGAATTGTTTTTTCCTTCTCCATTGGCACGATTTTGTAACTCTATAAAGAGGGTAAAATACTGCATGAATTGGATATCCAGGAATGTGTTGAAGCTCTGAAACAGTGCTATGGAAGAGAGAAAATGCACAAGCTGTACCCTGCTCAGTGCTCCCTGGGCTTGTTGGTGTTAAACTGAACAGGAGAAACTGCAGAGACTTGTGCACTCACCCCCACTGGCCCTTACTAATCACCAGCAACCACTCTGTCAGTGGCAGAGCTACTACAGATTCTTGCCTTTACACGACTGGCAGTGTATAGTGCACTGTGTCTGCTTGCTCTCAAGGAGCCTGGCAAGCAGGGGAACACAGAATGTGTTTTTTGCTGTGCAGAAGGAGTTAAGGAGCCATGTGCCTGAATTCCCTGCAGACAAAAGCAATGTGAGCCCCCTGACAAGCCAGGCAGGCAGCTCTGGCTCAGCAGATAGCAGGAACATGAACTGAAGGGGCAAAGACATCTCACAACTCCAACAGCCATCCATATCCTAGGGAGGTTTCAGAGAGCTCTCTTGTCATGTTTTAAGCCACGGCTGCATTTCTCTTTGTCAGAGTGCATTTGCCACTTGCACTGCTGAGTCTTCATATGCAAGTCAGCCTACAGCAGTTTCCAGTAATGGCATCTTATGCAATTTCTGACCTACTTTAACACATCGGGGCACTTGGAAACACGAGAGCCACTGCAGCAGCTTTCTGCTTGACAGTGTGACACTGCAGCAGGAAGTGCAAGTCTTCAGACAAACACATGGATCCACTAAAATACAGGAAACAGACGTTAATTTTCAAGGTATTTGTCAAGCCATTGGGAGCATCCAGATCAATCATCATACTAGAGACTGTGCACATTATTTCATAAAGATCAAATGGTCGAGTCAGTGAGCTGTTAGAGCACACAGGTCAGTCAGTGCCTATGTTTCTTGGCCCTTCTAGGCTGCACTTTCCTGCAAAATACCTCAGATGAGAGCTTGTGTGTGTGACTGATAATAAACCATGACCTGGTTAGCAGTACAGGGATCCCTTGTCCCATCAGCCAGCTGTATTCAGAAGAAAGGTGTCTTCTGCACATCCTCCCAAACTCCAGCAATGGAAGGTCTCTGAGAACTAAAAGTCTTATCAAAGAAGATCTTTGATAATATTTTATTAATTCTACTACTAAACGTGAACCTAACACTACTAACAGGGATCTAACACCGCTAAAGGAAAGAGAGCATATAGAATCATTCCTACCATTAATTAGAACTAAGCCTTAAATGGGAGAAGTAATAAGAAGAAATTGAGATTACTATCTCTTCCTTCTCCTCCATGAGAAACAGGATTTCAGACACATTTCACTGTGTGGAAATTTCAAATTTATAACCCGATTAAGGTGTCTGACCACAGCTGTTTGAGTGGGCCAGCAGACACTTGTCACTGCAAACTATGTTGAAGTTCAGGATCTACAGAGCAGTGTAGATCTTTGGAATAATGCTGGAAAGGTTGGTTTGGTTTTGGTTTTTTCCCCTCCCCAGGTTCTGTTCTTAAGGAAAGTTTTAAGCATGGTTCAAGCAAACACTATACACAGTATCATCACTTTTCCCATGCAGACAAAACAATTAAGAACAAATGTCATCCAGTATTATTCACCAACAGCTCTTTTACCTGGTTTATTTAATAGATAGTTATCACTCTTGCCCTGCCATTTCAGTCTAATTTGTACCTTACTGCTACAGTGCCTCAATGATCTTTCTTTCACTATTTTCCTGCAATGCCTCAGCTTTAGGTGAGGCTATTACTACTACTGAAACCTACAAGCATTTTAGCATATTCTTGCTTTGGGGTCAATTACTTTCTCTGTCAAATCAAAGAAGTTTAATGTAATGTTGTTATTCACCGAATTGTTTTGTGTCCTTTTAAGATAACTAGTAAAATTAAGAGGTATTTCAGGCTTCACCTGCAGGTTAATACATCATCTTGAACCTCAGTGCAAACCCTTCTATGCTATCAGCTTCAAAAAAAAGCTTCCTTATACCTAAGGAAGTTACTATGCAATTTAGAGGACAAAATAATGAGCTGCTCTCAAAAGAAAGCAGAGCCATTCCAAAACTTTTCTCAAGAGCACATTAAGATTTGTAATCTTATCTGTGGATTTGTTTTAAACGAACACTGAAACCAACTGGTCTGAAATATACAATCACTTGTAAGTAATGTTTAAATCAAGCCATTTCTCAACACAAACTTAGAGAGGAACTTGCAGAATTACAGATGCTGTGCTAATTATGTGCTAACCCCTCCTAAAAGTTGTAAGGGAAAAGAAGCATTAAAAAAAAGTTAGGTGTTAGGCAAAAACCCAGTTCCTTACACTAAAACTCACCCAAGTTCTGATGCATTATGCTTTTTCACATTCACAAGAACACTTAAAATGTTAAAATAACTTGGTACTAAATAATAGCCATTAAAATGTTTACAGTGTTAAGTGCATCTGTCCCATTTGTAATTAGGAGTGAAGTGGCAGTTTCTGAAGCTAGAATCTGCAGCCCAGCAGGTTTAAGAGAGACCTTGTTAGGGACAATAAGCCCTAGAGGAGTTATCACTGTAGGGATTCTCTTGTGTCAGAAAAATAGAAAGAGCATTAATATGCTCACAAGTCACATAACATTTGGGTACTGGAACATATTTTTGTTCCATACAACTGTAAAGCAAATTCAAAAGAAGATAATCCTCTCCAATACACAATACACACAGCTAAGTAAACTTTCTAAACTTGAATATGAAATTTTTTGTTCCAAATACACTGATAACCATTCCTTAAACTCTTAACAATTCTCTTCAGGTAATGCAGAATCAAGATGAGGCGCTGCTTCCACAGCTCCATGCAGTACTTACCGTTCAGAGTTGCACCGCATAAAAAGATTTAAGTACATGCTAGTTAACAAAACTTTGAAATTTCCTTTAATGGCTTCATTAGGTGATTGCCTGAGATTTAAAGAGACAAAAAAGTCTTACTTTTTGTCACGAATTATTAGAGCTATTTGATCCAAACTGCAGTGACATTCAAGCTTCTAGTAACCCTCGTGTTAATGATTTTCTGATAGCTCTGCTAATGATTTTACTTTAAGAATCAGTCACTAAATGAACAGACTTCAAACTGCAGCAACCTGAATTTTTGACTTAGCTTTTCTCTGATTTTTTTCCCTTCCATCAAGACAAGAAGAAAACCTGCAGAAAGCATCTTATAGAGGAACTCACTCTGATCTTTTATATGAAAATGCTGCTTCTAGCAAGACAATGGCAGCTTTACATTTTAACCGAAGGGCAACTTCTACTGCAAGACTACTGTAAAATGAGCCCTCTATGACAATCCTTTTCCGTAGCAACACCAACTATTGATAGTCAGATAACTTTAAGGTAAAAGAGGAGTCCCATTTTTGGTGTGCAGCCAACATCTGTAACCAAACAAGCATCAGGACAAAGATTCACGATGCCAAACAGCTGAGGTTAGAAGTTACTTCAATGCTTTATCCCCTCAGCACAGTGAATACAAGCAAAGTTTCCAATATGGAAAGGATGCTCTTCAGAAGTAAACTGGAAGGAAACCCCATGTGGTATTACCTAAAAGAAATAAATACTAAACTAGAAAAAAAAGTCAGTATTCCTGTAGAGGATGGGCTGAACTAAATTAAATCATTCTACTCCCCCCATGTACATGGGTAGAACACACGAACACCTCAGGCATTTCCACATTTGCAACAGCCTGGAGCAAAGGGAGACCAGAGTTCTGCCCATTGTAGGTGAAGCTTCTGTTCTCAAGAGGTACAGAGCTAGATCTGACCTAGGCAAAACTGAACAGTAGTTTCAGAACACATTTATGCCTTGCATATTCTATCAACACAGTGCAAAAAAATAATCTGTCTAAATGGAAGATTTTTCATGGTAGATGACATTAACAGAATGTTTTATTCTGTAAGAAAAAAAGCACTAGTTTCCAGGTGTACTAACACAAACTCTAAATATAAATTCATTAAAAGGCTTCAGTAATTTGATGGTAGACTTAGTGTGAATGTTGAGGTGTTTTAACAAAGTGTCCAACTAGCAAGATGATGATTAGACCTCCACTAGCAGGGAAGTCAAAGTTCTGAATGATTGCAACAATATTTAAGATTAAAGCTTTGAGCATTCTGAGGTTTTGAAATCCATACTCAGAGCTGCCCACATACTCTTAGCATCTAGGATTTTTCAGTAAACCTTAAATTTTGCAGTTTTCTCCATCACAGGAGATCTCATTTTTTAAGAAGACCAAAGTGTACCCTCTGATGCAAAGTTCTTGTTCAGCCTCAAGCTCTATTTAACTCAATCTCTCCAAAAGTTATGATGAATAAACTTCACAGAGAGGTAGACTTAAATAGGGCAAATCCAGGTTCACTACCAGGCTCCTGAGAACACTGCATTTAAAAAATTATAGGAAATAATTCAGCAGAGTTTGGTGCAGAGAAATGTATTTTTCCTTTCCAAATCTACTGAGAAAGAGGCAGAGTGCAGGGAATTAAAAACACAAAAAGCAATATCCACCCTATCCACTCATGTTTTTGTTTCCATACCAATCCACAACTCCTCCTTCTACTCTTCATTTGCATCCACATCTTCTCTTTGCTGCTGAGGAACTATTAACAGCAGACATTTCAGTACAAAAGGAAGGAGTTTTCTTTACTACTGTTCTACAAGCAGCATCATGCTCAGCTGAAGTAATTGCCAGTCAGTGCTAAATGTCATCTGTCCTCAAGGGATCATCTTATCTACTGCATGACGGATGTAAATAAAGCCTTACAGCTCATTTTGTCTCTTGACAGGCTTCTCTTCAGCTTCCTCTGTAACCCTATGTGTGTTCACGTGAGGGGTGCCAGGCAGAGTGGGGCAGGGCAGGGAGAAGGCATCTCAGCTGATTTGGGCACCCACTGGCAATTTTACAGGTTTGAAATTAAAAGCCCTTGTTCCAGGTTTGAAGGCACTGAAAGTATAAAAGTTAAACATTTCAGGTTTCTGGTACTATGGTAGTAAATTTAAATCTTTATTCATAATTTAAAATGAAGGCTAAGAAACCTTTAAAGTTCATATGAAGGAGAACAGTAATTTTATCCTAATTGTCTGTACACTTGTTTACAAATAATTGCTGTATCATTTACCTACTCAAGACGCAGAAATAAAAATGAGAAATAGTTCAGTCTAATTAAATAGGTTATCATAGACTCACTACCCATATGTATTTTACATGCTTCTTTCGATAGCAGAACCCTTTCAAAAGTTGTGGGGTTTATTTCTCCTCCCCACCCTCTCCTCCCACCTGAAAATGCTTACATGTTTAAATTAAAAAAAAAAAAAACAAACAACACTCGTACAGAAACTAGGGAGAACAGGAGTTTATTGAGTTTTACCTGTCTGAAAAGTGCTGGTGAAAAGTTGCCATTTCATGCTTTGTCTATAGACAAGATAAGTCAAAAGAGAAATTGTTGCAAAAAACAAGCTCATTTGAAAACTGAGTGTTTCTCAAGAACTTCTTACCATTCCTACGTGAACACAAATGTGAGAAGTTTGTACATGAAGCTAGTCCTTTTCATTGTCAGATGCAACATCTACACTTAAGGTCCCTCACAACTATTAAAATACTTTCAGGCAGTATTAATACACGGAGAAGCAATTAGTCATATCTTCAAGAAGCCAGGTATCCCAGCTCTAAAAGTGCATCATTTAAACATTAGTAATGGAATATTTTGAAAGAACATCTCATTCAGTATTAATGCATGCCATTATTACAAAAATATTCATTGCATATCGTAGGAACAACAACTTTCTTTTGCAGACAACAGAAAGCATGCTGAATGGTATCAGATCAATATAAATCTATTTTTAATGAGGTTTAAGACACTGTTCAAGTCCCATTAAGAGCAGCTTCCTCCAACTGTGCATCAGTGTAGGCTTGCACAGCTGTTAAAAAGTTTTTCACTAATGTGGCTAAGACTGGCCCCAAACTTAAAGCAGGGCATTAAGACTGAATCTTGAATTTTAGAAATCCTTCATTTAATTTGTTTAAATAAAATATTAAAAACCACTGTAATAATTAGGTATAAAAGTTGTTAAGTAACAAATTTGGGCCTAACTAGCACAACATACAGGTATTTACACAAATGCAGATTTGCTGTGGTCTTTAATATTGGGAAGACATCAGAATGTGAACCATGTGCTCAAGCCCACCCCTCCCCCCCGCCCCCCCCCCCCAAGACCAAAAGAAACAAATACCTTGGGGAAGAGTAAGATAAATTGCATGTCAGTTCAACTGCCCAAGTCACAGCCCAACAGCATGGGCTCAGCCTGGTTCAAAGTGAGCAGCAGCCACAAGTAAACCAGTCTGGTTGTAGTCATTTAAGCAACTGCACTTTGAGTTATGCTGCAAGTAATTAACCCCAAGTCAACAGGGTATTTCTATGAAGCAGTTGATGACACCAATTTTTTATATGGATGATGATGAAATACACAAGAAGTCCAAGATAAAAGAGCAGATGAAGATGTGAGATGTTAAAATGATGCGACAAAACAGATATATAAATTAAACTGTTTAATCAACACAATCCTTTCTATCTTTTTCCTTTTTCTTAAACAGAGGTTCTTCCAGAAATTTTTAAATTGGAAAATCAAAGCCTATTCCCACAATAGTGAGGCCACTTCTTTCAAGCAGCTCTGTTGTACAACTGTTACCAAGATCCTAAACTATTTAAATTGTTTCCTATTGATATTTCTGAACTAAAAAGTTTCAAAATATTGTATAGATTTTATTTGTGCTCCACATATTACAAGCAATTAACAACACAAAGAAAGGGTTCAATTCCTCAGCTAGAACACCAAACTCTATACCAAGTAGTACATGTACACAATACTTGCACAGTGACAAGCACAAGGAAGTACTAGTTGAGCACTTACTTTCAGTATCCACACCAACTCTTAAAATCCACTTCAGCTCTCCCACACCACCCAGTCTACAGTTTAAGGCATCTCCACACAGCCATCCATCCACTGACCCACCCACTCCCACACACACGATTTATGTTGGAGGTGTTTACTGTTACAAAGAAATCACTATGTCAATCAGGTACCATTTATTATTTATCCCTCTAACTGTGTCAGCATTGAGATATGACAGTTAAACCAGTGTTAAATCAGTACAATATTTACAGAGCACAGCACATTAAGATTGAGACACTCACTTGGAGGATAAAACCACATTTTAGAGCAGGACAAAGGTCACCATTATTATGTGTTTGAAAACAGCTATTTACAGGTCCCTATGACATAACTATAGTCTGTACACTGTTCCAACGGGGCAGGCAAAAAGCAGGATAGGCATTTATTTTAAGGGAATTTAAACATACAATTTGGAAGCATATTATTATGCTACCCTGAACGCCACAAACCACCTTAACATTCTTCAAGGTGGTCTCATATCCTAGAATGGCATGTCCAGCTGATACAAAACAGACAACACAACATTTACTTGGCAGAGAGTATTCACTCCAGCTATTCAGACATCTGAACTTTGAAGGCAATTCGACCCAGAAACTTGTCACGGTCATCTTGATTTTTTAAATTAGGTGAGCCCAGGATCTTACACTCAATTGCTATTTCTTCTTTGGTAGCGTTGGGGGCAATTGCTAGTTGAACAGCCACTAGAGGCTGCAAATAGTGAGCCTAGTAAAACAGAAAAGATGGGGAAAATATTTGAGAGACCAGAGTAAGTTAGCATTGAATTAACATTTAATCCATCAGAACAGTTAAGAAAAAAGCTAATTAAGAACCCAACTTTTCAAAGTCCAATCTGATTTAGGTAAGACACTTCTTTTTTCCAGGTCAGAAAGACATTCTTCAGAGTATTTCTTAACTAATACATTCAACATAATTTGAGTCACAGACAGCATCTTCAAGAGGCATATGACTTCACCCCTTTCTATTGTATTAGGTCCAATTTTTCTAGAAACCTTCAATGAAAGAACCTCAGAAATGAGTGTCTTCCAACCCGTTCTATTGACTCTTCTTGCTTGTTTTGGGTTTGGTTTGGCAAGGTGTATGAAATCTGCCACAGAATGTAACTTTTCCAGCAGGGTTTAAAGTGTTTTTTGGTTTTTCTTTTCAAAAAGCATGACTCAACAAATACTAATAAACCAGTTCCCCTTCTCCCCTATCCCATTTACTCTTTCAGCAACAAACCATTCTGAAAGGCGTTATCTGTTTAATGGCTTTACACAGAAACCTTTCCTTGGAACATCCTGACAGTATCCTTCCTGGTCAGTCATATTTGGTGGAACAACTACAATTGATGACTGCTATAAAAATTAAAATTTAAGAATGAGAGCAGAATCAATTCCTTTCTTTTGTCACTATTGTACCTCACATCCAGCTCAATAACAACAACTTGCATTCTCTTGTAAAGTGCCAATGTACTAAATAGGAGCTTATTATACACTGCTAAGGCAGCATTTTATGCCATATTCATGAAGTATTTCCATAATTTATTAATATTTTTAGGTCAGTACTACTAACTGGTGATTAAGCAAAATTCTTTTCCAGGTAAAAATCCATGCAAGTCAGTGGACCAAATACAACACTACAGTATTATGTAAGTATAAATCTTGAATTTTAACTGAACAAAATTTTGTGTTAAGACTTTTTCCCTCCTCGTTAACTTAAAAGACTCTTTAATACATGTCTGTTGGTTTTAGGCCATCTTCTCCACCAAAGAACACACTACAGAATACTCAAAGTCTCATTTACAAAGGATGATGTCATGGAGTAGATGTGCTAAAATCTTTAATATGAAGTACTAGTAAGAAGTAGATTGAAGTAGCTGCTTTCATTGGATAGTGGTTCCAGATGAGAAATTTTCCTGTGCTCCCACAAACCTCAGACAGGGAAGGAGGAAATACAGCTAGGCAAGGCTCCCTCAAAACTTCCCAGATGTAAAGGGTGATACTACACTTCAGGTTTTCTAAAAATCAGAACTTCCCATGTTTCCTCAGGGAGAGAAGTCGTCTCACCATCAAGGTTTTGCCAAAGGGGTACACAAATTTCTATGATGTTTTGAAATGAGATGATACCAGAATGGACTTTTACTCAGTAAAAAATTTGGAGGAGGAAGAGGGAAGAGAGGCAGCATCCTCATTAACTATGTCAGACCATCTTAAAAAGGGAACATTCTTCCAGGGTCAGAGAGTTGGGCTCATTGTACTAAGCAGCAAAAGACAAAGAACCATCCTGGATCACAAAATTGTAGATATTAGTACTTTTCCAGCTCCTACCTGAATAAAAGCAGCAAATTGATTCAAATCTTCTTGACTCCTTTACAGAATAAAGTAATTCAACAGTTCCACACTGACATAACATAAAAATTCTGTTGCACAGCCAAGAAATCAATCCAGGCCCTTGAGACCTAGTCGAATACTCAAACTTCTCACAACTCTTACTGCCTCTTCTTTTTCTCACTGTGCCAATGTTAGGAGAATTAGGCCTCACATACACAAGAATTCCTAAAACCATAGCCCTTGTTCAACATGACAAAGTGAACACTAAAGGACAATGAACCAAAAACTGGGGGGGGAAAAAATTAAAGGAAGTTTTTTCTTAATCACCTAATTCAAGTAAGGAATAGCACTGTGCTTTGCCTATCTTCATTGGTGTCTTCTCATAATCTTTCACTTTCCATCAGTATAGCAGCAATATGGGAATTTTGTTCGTGAAGTTCTTCACCTTGCTACAAACTGGGTCTTGACATGTCAAGGTTCACAGTTGCTGCATTTTGCATTTCTTAGGGCAGTAATGCTCTCCTTCCCTATTCTTTCATTCCAAGAATGGGATAGAGTCTGTACTGACTCCAGCTGTTGGAAGCACAGGCAATCTCTCTCTAATTTGCATGCCTAAGTGAATAGATGGGCTGGGTACCAATTCACAACATGGTGACAAAATGGAAAATACAGAACTATTCGTAAGTTGCATGAAAGCCAGTGTTGAAGGAAAACAAACTCCTTCCTCATTAGTAAAAGCCACGGGAGGATAAAAAAGGTTATGGAACTGCTGCAAGTATACAGTACACTGGTAAAATAACTGTCAAAGGAGTAATTTCATACAAAAATCACTTTGGTGAAATTACAACCACCCACCATGGTACACTATGGATCTAATAGATTTATGTTTTAAAAAGTACCTTTATCTTCAATGGTGAACAATGTTTATTAGACTAAATAACTTGATCAGTAAGAGGCAATATAATTTTCTATTTTATAGAAGGTACAGATTTTCTGCATACAGTAATCACAAATTGACGCAAAAAACTTGAAAAATTACTAAATTCAAGTTTCAAAAGAAACTAGAGTTATACTTCTATGTATTCTGTGTTCATAAAGCAGTGAGTTTTGGGTTTTTGCAACAATAATTAAAAAAACCCCAAGCCTATCTGCTACCTTGAAGTCCTTCACAAAACAGGGTAAACAGAAAACATGACATGCAGAGCCACAAAAAATATAATTAATAACACCGTAAGGACTTATAAACTTAATATCCTACAGAGAAACGCCAAGGATTAACTATTAGAAAGTGTATTGTAATATGAAGACTTCGTTTACTTCTCCTGCCTTTCCCTGCATTCAAAAAGACTCCAAAAGATTTCAGTGAGCTAAAGAGAGCAGCCACTCTCAAGACTGCTGGTACAGCCACTCCTCCATTAGGACAATGCCCAGTTTGTTCCTGTCTGCCAAAGCACTTCTCCAGTCTCAGTGAGTGCTGTGCAGCATCTGCAATACTCCTGAGCAGTACTTCATTACAAAGTTCAAACTTCAGAATTAATCTGGTACTAGCAATTGTAAATGCACACAGAAACAAAACAGTGCCAAAGTGAAGACCATCATTAAGGGATACTCACATGCAAGCTTTTCCCGTAGTATGGGAAGTACATCAAGTCCATTGCACCATTACGAGGAAAATAATTTATCTTAACCATGCCTTCTTCCTGTAATTGCAGACAGCAACAGAAATTAACATTTGCTTGCATAAAAATGAACACAAAATTAAATTATAACCCAATGATAAAGTGCAAGATACCTAAAAAAGGGAAACTGACTTACAAACTCATAGAATAATTCAAACCAGATTTCTTTTGGCAAACAGTCACATGCTGCACACATCTGCTGCAGTAAGGATTAGCACTACTACTTAAATTAGCAAGTCAAAGACAGCTTGCCTTCACACTTATGAGTCAAAGAAATGGGGAAGGGGGAAGAGAATGTTCACTGTAATGAGTAATTTAACAACCCAAATCCCCCATATATAATCAAAATCTCAAGTATCCCCAAGCAAGCCCACGTATTTTGGTGAACCATGTTCACCTGTTTAAAGCCAGGTTTTTAAGACTCTCAAGTTTGTAATGATACAAGAGAACCACAGACACCTCTCTACAATAGTGTCATTCCTAACATTAGGTGCCCTCTGTCCTTCAAATACAAGCCTGACAAGAAGAAACCCAAACGGTTAAAATGGTGATGTTGCTGGAGTAATACCACCACTTCAGAGGATATATACAGATGCAGGCCTTATAGCTCAACTGGCCCCTGCAACCCCAAATTCTGGAATAAGAAGCAGCTACCTACAAAGCTGCTGCCTAATTTCTGACTAAGGAGTCACTCAATCCATAAAATATACAAAATATGTATATATGATTGAGCTGTCCAGACACAGGCTATCAGTAGAGCAATATACAAACACCTCTCCCTATATACAATATTCCTCAAGATTGTATATCCTGGCAGAATATCAAACTACTGCTAGTTCAAACCACTAAGAAATGCCCTCATCTAATGTGACTTTCTGTAATAAATTAAGTATATTACCATAATGAACAGAAATGTCATTAAAACAAGCCCCCCAAAATGCTAAATCTAAGTTCAGAACATCACTGCTAGTTCCACGTAATTCACAAGTTCAAAGTATATTAGCAAGCTTCATTGTTTTTTCTCTATTACAATATACAACAGCTCTAATTTTAAACAGATACCCTACAAAGTTCAGAAGACAACTGCAGTAAGATCAAAACATATTTAAGAACAAGCCACAGTTCAAGATTACCTTTTCACCTCCTCAAAAGAACATAAAAAAATTTTTTAAGGATATGGCCACATCCTCTAAATTATTGCAATCATTAATATATGTTTACTAAGTATTTTGAACCTTGAGCTTGCATATATAACTATTAAGCAGGAATATATTGATTTTTGCCATTATTCTTTATTTTATTTAAAGCCCATGCAGCTGAAAATACTCACTTTTCAAATATATTGCTGAAATAATGGTTAAATAATCAGCATATGGAATAACATAGGCAAGGTAAATAGGAATAGTGCTTTCTGGAGCAGATAAATACAAGGCATGCATGCAGTCATGACTATAAACTAAATATATGCATTAGGCTATCAGTGCAATAGCAGGGAGGTTCTGGGACATGCAGCTGCCTTATCTAATGAAACTGCTGGGGGGTCCAGATTTTCTTGAATAAACAACCCTAATTAATATCACTACACAATTAAATAAAAGCAAACCAAAAACCACCTAAAGAAGCTGCATTTGTTGAAGAACTTCAAGAATCACTCCATTATTGAGTGTCACTTTTTCTGCTTATCATGTAGTTTCCACAAAGAGCTGCTGACAGTCAGCAAATCTAAGAATCAGACAATTTAGCTGGACAGACAGACTTCCACCTCACTAACTGGGTCTTAATTAAGATTGTAGTTTAGAAAAAAGAATCTACAGATGTTGAAATAATATACAAAGACCCAAGGAAAGAATTTGGGCAGGAATCATCCATAATCACTTAAGAAGAAATGGAGAAGATAAAGAGCAGTATCCATTAGTAGAAACTGTAAAATAACAGCTTTCTGTCACAGAAAGCAAGGTAACTACGATCCTGAGTATGCTGACAAAAGCAAGGCACATAGAGTGCCATTCCTCACATTCCTGTCAACTAGAAAGTGAAACCTAACACAAAGTCAAGATGGTCGCTAAACAGCAGAAAAAGAAGTATTTTGGAACTAAGTATTTTTTTCTTTTCTCTAGTTAAAAACAAAAAAAACCATCAAATTTACCAGTTTTCAGCAAAGGTTGCTTTAAAGAAATACTGCTGCAAGATGTTCTAGCACACGTGAAACTGCTCAAGTCTGGCCCCAAACTAAAGACCTAAAATGCTGATCTTCAGACTTCTTAGAGACAGAATCTTTCGTTGGTTTGCTTCTCTTCATGGAGATTCTCAAGACTGCAGCAGATTAGTTCCTACAGGGTGCAGGGGGAAGAATCAGCTGTAATGAGTGTCTGACACTTCAAACACTCACTTCCCTGATCTACAGAAATTACAGTAATGACACCTTCAACTATGTGAGGGCAGAGGGGGAAGCATCCCCAGCTATAAGTGTGCTGACTCTGCAATCACCCATCTATCTAAAATTTTTCCATTAAAAAAAAAAAAATCCCACATAAAAAGTACAGGGAGAATAAAGAAGAATCACCTCACAAGAGAATGCCTGAAGAACATAAATTCCACACTGAAAAACTTAAAATGATGTTTCAGGTGCCAAGACTGGCAGGATGTACAGACAGAAGCTATTAACCTAATTTTATATTTCAGAGACTTTTAAAAGCAAAAATACCATTTAAAAGTGTGATGATGTTAAGTCCAGGCAGACACTTCTCCAAATTGCTCTCAATATATGTAGGATTGATGCACAGAAGATCCATCTGAGCATGAGGAAGAACCTTTGTCCTGTGCAGTGACTGGGCACTGGAACAGATTGCCCAGAGTGTGTGTGAGTCCCCTCACTGGAGATATTCCAGAGCTGTCTGGACACAACCCTGTGCCATGGGCTCTAGGATGACCCTGCTTGAGCAGAGGTGGGACCAGCTGACCACTTCCAACCTCATCCACTCCGTGACTCTTAATTGTAAGAAATATTCAAAAACAGAGATGAAAGGAAAATAAAAGTCACTAAATCTACAGGATGAATTCTAATTGGTACCTAAGCTTTCCTAAGCATGTAAATCACAAGCTAGGGTGAGAATAGGCTAATAAAGATAAAATAGATGCATTCAAAGTAGCAAAGCCTGACAAATACTTCCCTGGAAGTCACTAAAGAACTAATAAGATTAGTAATTTTAAAATTCAAAACCATCACACTTGCGTAGATCAGAAAAATTTTAACTGGATATGGTAGCAGAACTTTGTACTTACAGAAAGAGGACGCAAGAAAACAAACACAAGTAATTTCTAAGTATACCAAAGGGTAAAAAATTAGCAAAAAATGCCACCATGATCAACCAAGCTGCTATCAAACTCACTGTTTTGCTAGTGAAACCAGTTAAGAGGGTAAGAAAAAGTATCATCTGCTTAGCATAGTTTTTACTACTGTTTCATAGAGAATCCATAGAAGAAAGCTGAAGAACTACAATCATAAAATAGGATTATCATCAGTATTTTATAAATCACTTGAACATTAGCTCTCAACACGTCACAAGGCATTTCTGGTGGAAATGAAGATGACTGCTCTGGCCCCTATTCAGTGTTTCATTAAGGACTTGAGATGCAAACCCAAGTTCATTCACTGATGGCACCAAGCTAAGTAGTGCAAAACACTTCAGAGAACTTGATCCTTTTAAAATTATGATAAAAAATTACAGAGGAGGGGCCAAAAATAGTCCTATGAAATTCACAGCTGTGAACTTCGAGAAATCAATGTGATCACAAAGGGAGAAACACCGTCTTTAACAATACCTCAGCTAGAGGCAAACTTCCATTCAGTTTGGGTTATCACATTGCAAAAAGAATTATAAATTAGATAAGTCAAAGAAAAAAGAATACTAGCAGAAGGAGCTTAATTGCTTTATTCAAGAGAACAATGTGGGGTTTTGTGAATGGAAGCAAAGAAATCAGCCTCAAGTTAAGAAGAGTAATCATTTTAGCTTGCAATGGACTGTCATGGAGAGATCAAAACTTTCAAAGACTCCACAAAAATCAAGTATTAACATCTATGCCTACCACAAGTACCTAGGATGAAGGCAGAAACCCTTACAAGTGTTTATCTCATTAACTACTGATGTTTCCCAGCCTACACTTATCAGTCACCAGAAGCTAAAAGCCAGGACTCTGCCCCTTGCTCAAGCTAAAAACTTACCAATGCTTTCACTGCTCCCCAAGCAGTCTAGGAAAAACACCCATAAGTCAAAGTAATTATTATAATTGGAAGAAAACATTCTGTGTAAATTCATTGGTACATAACAAATATGCAAAGATTAGCTGTTATAGTAAGTAGTTTATACTCGATTTGAAGGCAACTTTTACTTGAGCGGTAACATTAGTTTCCACACACAGTTGTCTTACCCATCATTTAAAAATTGTCTAAGGTGCACTTGCAGCATGGAGAAAAAATAAAAATATAGGTTATGAAATGGGAAAACAAAATATAACTCACAATAAATAAATAAACAAGACCACAAATACACATGTATGCATCTTCCTCAACTCTAAACCAAACCAGGTAGTTCAAACACATCTAAAGATGAAAGATCAACCAAAAATGTTTCTGTAAGTACATTGAAGAAATTAAAGACACTAAAACTAAATTAGACATACAGTAAGATGAAAAACACAAAAACAGAAAGTCTCTAAGAAGAAGGGAAGAGAGTGAAATAAACTACTTCATTATTCATCCTAATCACAAGGAAAATAAACAACACACTTATTTCTTACATTCTGAACTGACCTTAGGGGTACACTGTATATGTGGCTCTCCTTCAGGCTTTAATCCAATTATCTAAAGGAGACAAAGTGAAAATATTTACAAACCTTTTTCCCCCTTTCCAGTTTTACAGACTGAATTTGAACTTTTCCCTCACTAAATATGAGTTCATACAGGGAGTAAATCTATTCAGTGTCTATTTTATCTGAACAAAATTTTAAACAAGGACTAAGATTTAAAGTATTGTTAAGTTAAATAGTTTACTCAGTATAACTCAAAATAGTTACAGTAGTCACAGAAAGTACCGTTTTCTTATTTTGCATTTAGCATGTAACATTCATGGCTCAAACCAGTTAGCAATTCAAGTAACACATATCATTGAAAAGTCAAATATTTAGTTAAGTTCTCATCACCTTTCATAGTTTAAGAGGTACTGAACACATTACATTCTAGTTAAGAGTTCTGGAACACAGACATAATGTAAAACACTTTACTTTGCAGAGTGGTCAACAATCTGTTTCACAGAACAGTAAGTAAAAGCAAAGAACAATGTACTTCTTAAAACAGGATTCAGATATTTTGATGCAAGTAGTCAAAGCCAACACTTTTAAGTGTTAGAATGTGTAAAAAGGCCACTTCATACTACTCTCTGAAATAGCTCAATTTTTCAGTAAATTACACCGCTCCAGAAATGCAAATATCTTGAGCAGCAAAATGAACACGTATTTCAGTCCTTTCCACAGTCATTTTTTCATACAGCAGTAGTTGGGAGCATCTGTACTGAGAATTAAAAAATAACTAGGCACTTACTCTGTTCATTTTCACAAGCACACAGGGAGTTCCTTTAGAATAGCCAAAATTTGCATCTTCCTTCCCAGAGCATTGCCCAAGCTCAGTGAGGTTAAATCGACAAGCCTTTTTAACAGCAGCATCACTCTGATCAAAGATCTTTCCCCGGGTACAATCTATGTTTTGGGACTGCTTTGAATCATTATATGCTATGAAACAAAAATAGCTTGTAAATCAATGGTATAAAGCATGTAAGTAGCCAAAACCTGCAGATACCTATATAAATAATTAGCGTGTTACTTCCCTAATAGTTTTCTCAAAGAAGTATTTTCAGAGCACTGTCTCTTACATTCATCTTAACACTTTTTCAAAGCCTATAGACAAGTACCGGTGTAACTGAATGAAAACAAAGAATATTACAGAAGAATCAATACTTTCCTGCTTTTAAAATTGTAACAATGATCACAACTTCATTAATTTCTGTACACAAACTAACCACATATTCTAAGCTAATCATGTCTTAAAATATAAACAAGTTTTTACCTGGAAACTCAAGCAGTTTTCCCTTTGAACATTCCTTTTAAAAATACACAGGAAAACTTAATAGTATTTCAGTAACTAACATTAAATCACCTCTACATTTACATGAGGTAGTATAATTTACATTATACTAACATCTCAAGTTGTTTCTCACTTTCTTGTGTTTCTCAAGTGCACAGACCACACTGCCACAAATGCTAAGCTACTCTCATTTAAGATACTTTGTGGTTTCTTCCCCTCCCTTACACCCCAGCTCCCAGCTAATAAGGTAAAATGGAGAAAGGGAAAGTTCATCCTCGATGCAAGACCCACAGAACTGCAGGAGAGGCAGGTAGTCATGAAATGCAGCATTCCTCCCAGGAACCCTTGGCAGAGCTCTGAAAGAAAAGCCTACTCATAGAAGCTTTTAGTAGGCACCAAAACTATGAACATGGAGAGCTTCAAGTATAGCTATAGCTGACAAACCAATTCATGCACACATGTGAGATTTCGCAGCACCTTCTTCATTCTGACTTACAACTTCTGAGGGGGTAAACTTATTAATATTTTCAGCTGATTTCCATATTATTAGAGTAAGTGTACATATAGGCACATACATTAAATAATGAATGGCAAACTAGTGACTTTGCCATCCTTCAGACTTGTCCCGTATTACCTTTTCTCCATGTTCTAAATTCAGTTTTTTAATATTTCTGTCTGTAAATACTGTGTATCAGAGTGAAAAATCATTACACTGAAATTAATTTAATCTTTGTGTGCCTCATTTTTCAAACAGACACTCAAAGTTCTTCAGACTAAAGTATTCTCACTCAGTTATCAAATAATTTAGATTAAGACTAATCAGATAAATCTTGATAAACTTTGTCTCGAAATACAAGACCTATGTTATTTTACATTGAATTCTTTTGGCATAAATAATTTCTACATCTTACAGTATTTAATAACCACATCACCCAAAACTCTCTATTCTGTACTGCACTATTCCTCATGCTTAGGTTCCCTGTCCAATACAGGCATTATACTCACCTTTTTCTGTAATGTACAATCTTTTGTAACACACATACCTACAGTAACCCTGAACTTGCAATAGTCTCCATTAGCAATTAGTAACTACAAGCAAGAAATGAAATAATGTACTCAAGATTAAGACTCCTAAATTACTTGGGCAATTGTAAGTAACTTACTTACATTCAAGGAAGCTTTGAAGTGTAGTAATATATTCTGAATATGATTGGCTGTCACTCTTGTTAAAGTAAAATTCCAATGCAGTGTCTGGCTTTGGTGAAATCATAAGTCCTTAAAAAGAAGAAGTTCAAGTTAGGAACTAAGCAACATATCTTTCCTTCACCACTCTAACCCAAACATTAATAAATTGGAACATGTCTATCTGTAAAGAAACATTAATGTTACCCCTATATTTCACAGTACTGGAAGGTACTTTGTGTTTGAAGCCAGCAATCAAAATCAGCGTTACATTAATTAACACTTAACTCTAACCCAATGTATAAATGCAATTCACAAACCAAACCCAAGTGATTAGGAAAATCAGCAGTTTAATCACTTCAATCAAAAATTTTTATTGATCCACTTTCCACACTCAGCAAATTAAGCTCAAAAAATAATTGAAAAAATACCCAAAAGCATGCCCAGAAAACCTTCAGTTCAAGCAATAGTTCAAAGCTTTAGGCAATACAGGGTGAAGCTACGATTGTATTATTCAGATACAAACACAGAAAAAACATTTAAAAAATTTTGATTATGCATAAAGGTGGCTTGAAAGTTACCCCACTCAAAACAGACAAGCCAAGTTAGTTTTCAATCTTCTTCTCCATCTCCTCAAAGTTTAGGTGCCACCTGCTCCACGGAGAATACAAGACACTTCACACAGCCACAGGGGAATGGTTCAGCCAGGCCTGGGAATTGCAAAGGCTCCGGAGCTGTCTCCCGGCCCCTGCAGCACCTGCATTCCCTGGGGGAGCTCCAGCTCCTCTCAGCTGCTGCCTGGGGGCTCTGGGGCAGGAACCACCCCCAGGCAGCAGCCAGAGCTGCAGGAGATATGGGCCATGGATCACCAAAGGCCGAGTCCAGCCTCAGCTGAAGATGGACAAGGCACATACACTAAAGAAGTATGGCCCTCTTGAGAGCTGACCTGCCCCTGGCTTCCCAGCACATGGCCCAGAAGCTGCAGAGTTCAGTCTTGGGGATTTCTCTGGAGAAGGGGAGAGCAAAAGGCACACTGATACACCCAGCCTGGGCCACCAGGAGCTGCCACTTACACAGGTACCTGAGGCTTCTATTACTCATCACAGCTTCAGCAGTAGATGAAATAGCACTACACCACCAGATACTGCAGCAGAGATTAAATCTGTTCAAAAAAGGGTGTATAACTCATTGTTTTATTCACACTACCTTAAGGTAACTCTTATTTAATATAAATAATTAGCACAGATAAAAACCCTGCAGTTGTGATTAACAGATGAATGTCCACGCATCTGTCTCTTCAAGTACAGCTAAGAGCAGACATTGCAGTTGCACGAAAGAAAGAACCAAAACCAAACACAAAAAATCCAAAACCTGTATTTTATCAGATTCATTTTCTTCTAAATTAAAGACTAAAATTATTTGATCAAAGTCAAATTTGACATGGAGGAAGCTGCAATTACACAGCAACTGATTGTATCATCTTAGGACACCATGTAGTTTTCCTGTCCTCTGGCAAAACCAATTAAAAGTAGATTCCCAAATGAATTAAATTTAAAATTTAAAACAAAAATCTAAAAGCAATTATAATAAAAAATTTAAAACCAGGCCTTCTTTATAAAAAAAACAAACATTTAAAAAGTAAGACTGCAGTGGAAGATAAAGTTACATTACTGTAGTTAACCAACACGGTAAAGTTTTGTAAAAGCTTTTTTTGTATCAAAAGTGCAGTTAAGTAGTCCAGGTCTATTAAGGATTTACCTACAGAAATGGTCAAACCTCTCATCCAAAGGCAGAAATTATTTACAAATACTTGCAACTTGCAAATAATAAACATGTGTACTAGAAAATCACCACCGACAAATGTTTTTTAGCTTTTAAAAAAACCCAGATACACTTGAAAGTCTTTTTTCTAGGTCTTTTGCAGGATTCCAAATAAATCATAAATCTTCCGCCTTGCAATAACAGCAGCTAAATTATTTGCATGGGAGCCACAAGTAAAGGCCTTAATGACTGACACTCCATATAAAACTACAAATACTATTTTGACTGCAGATTACTTTGCACCATTACAATCATTTTCTGGCCTTCACACTGAACTGGGATTCAACAAAACAAATGGCAATTAGTAGTAGGGCTGAAAAATCACTGAAGGGGTTTTACACATTAGAAGCTTTCAGGGGGGTAAGAGATTATTATCTACAGAATTATAATGTAAATGAAGGATTTAAATGGTATTTTTAAAAGGGAATATGACAAAACAACTAAACTAGTCATCAATAAATGAAAAAATAATTTGAAGAGATTTACTGCTTCAGGGGAACGACAGAAACATCCTACGAGGAGGGGACTGCTCCACTTCCAGTGGATTACATTCTGCCTAAAAACTATGGTGTAAACTCCACAGAAAAAGCTATTTGAAGGACTGATGCATGGACCATGAGAGATGCAGGATTTGAGCTCTTCTAGAGGAACAGAATTATCAGCCTCAGCTTAGGATCACATCTAGGATTGTAAAAGAGATTACATTATTTTACAATTGAATGAGATAATTAACAAAAAAGGTTTTAAAATCATCTGGATTTGATTTATACTATTATATCGCAGTGCACAAAGCAAGTTAGACATCAATTATAAAATAAATCAATTGTGAGATTTCCAAGTATGTTTAACGTAAGAGCAGAACCTTTGACCTACGTCATCCAGGTTTTGTGTGTAGATACAATTTTTTTAAAGAATTTATGTTTACAGCCAGGAACATTGCATGTCTCACTGCAAATGAAAAACGACAGTTAAGAAGAAACATTAAAACAGAATAAAGCAATTTGATTAACTTTAATGTATGAGTTACTGAAGACATGGTTAATAGAGATTTAATTCAGAAATGTTACAGAAACTCAATTAAAAACAAATTATGACATACATACTTTTAAAAATAAACATCCCTTATGACTTATTTCAAAGCCAAGGAAAACAAATACCCTGAGCTACAAGAAGAAATGTCACTCAAGCCCAGCATTAAGACACAACTCCCCACAGCTCCATCCACTACAACGCTTCTGACTTCCACAACGGACACAACAGAAATGGGGAAAAATGGTCAACTAAGCCACCTTTTTTTCCCTCATTTATTTTTCTTCTTGTAAAAACAGCACAAATCCTCAAAATCCCTTACAATATGATACTTGTTAAGAAGGCCAGAACACTACACCAAAACAAATTCTGTTTAGAATCTAGAGACATTTATCACACTGGCCCAATTGCAACTTGCTCACATAAAGATCACTGTACCATCTTAAGTGTGGATACAGCTGCAAGATGGTGTTCAATCTGAAGAGCTCTGCATTCAACGAAAGGAAAAAGTATTTTAAAAAATAATGTTGTCTCACTTCCACCAATATATCATTATACTGGGGAAGACAACCACCTTGGTACTCATTGTTATTTGTACAGGGTTGTTTTTTCAACATGCAGTTCCTTGAAGCAGCTAACAGTGGGATAGGTGGGCAGTACACAGAGAAAGCAAGACACTACTTTCAGTGGCAGCTACGTGTTACACAGACTCAGATGCATCATAAAACAGAATCCTCCAGTGGATCCCTACGTAACAGGTCAACAATCCCCGAAACCCACAGACATTCCATGTCAGTTGGAGACTACCTAATACTGTAACAAAAACTCCGTCAAAGGCCTCTGTCCCACAGTCCTTACATGCCCTTGAGCAGATCACACCCACACCACAGTACAGCCTTCCTGTACCTTCTGCAAAGTATCAAACACTGATCAAGGTGGTCTTCCATCTGATCCAAGAGAACTGGTTTAGAGTATCTTTAAAGCAATTTGATAGAATTATAAACCCATTTCTACATCAGCATGTTGCATGGATCTGCAGGCAAAATTGTGGTCTACATGACAAATTCGACTGACAGGAGCTTAGAGGAAAAACCAACAAAAGTTAGCACATACACACAGAAAGCTACTGCCTGAATTTATGCTATAAACATATATAACTTGCCTCACACCAAGTTTTTACCTTTGCAACCTGCAAGTAACTGAATAATGATCACGATTTCCCATAAGTAGTGCATACTCCAAAGAAGTTCTCAAATGAAACTCAGTTGTTAAACCAGACAGAGGTTTATGAAAAAACAAATACAGTGTTACCTGGACTAGAAATCCGGTCACGGTATTTCGGTATATCACTGCTCAGTGTCTGAAGCATAACCCACATTGTGAACGTGAAGAGTGCTGCTAGGAATCCATAGAATACCAGATAGAATAGCAAGATCAATCCTGTAAAGAAAAAGCTAAAATTGTTATTTTTGTTTCATTTAATTCCACTACCTACTTTGAAAAACAAAAATGGGAAATTAGCAATACAATGTGTGTAGTCATAAATAGGCCTCTAGCATACATATGTAATGCACAGTGCACAATAACGCATACAAAGAGGTTTTCTTAATATTTTCTGATTCTTAAAGCTTATAGGGCATTTTGGCATCTCTATTTTTAAGAGAGAAGCATTAAAAACCACTCTTTGGGCTACATAGGAAAGCTGGTAAAGATGACTAAGCAGTGCATTAGAAAAAAGTAAAGTGTCACTTGTTAACTGGAATTTTAGCTTTGTATCTCGTTGTTAAGAAGATGAAAGAACTGAGGGAAAAGATAAAATTATTACACTGGATCCAGACCAGGGAGGAAGCAATTGGTGCTTTAATAACATGGTTGAAATTTGAGGGAACTCCACACAGAGCAGTGTGCTTTCTGCCTGCCACATGTTTTTGAAAACAAACCAAGCTTTCTCTTGAGATTTGTCCAGCCTAACATACACACCTGCTTTACCAATCTACCTTGGAGACACAGCAACCCGACTGAATTCACCAGTCACACAGATATTACCAGCTTCAACTTGTTTCATTAACTGAGCACTCAATACCGACCTAAAAAACATGTGGGATTTTGTTTTAAGACCGAGCACCTGAGACTTTTAAGGACACATGCAGAGACTTTGTCAAAAAGAATGGGAGCTATTAAAAGTTAAAAGTACTAACTTAAAAGTACTGAGGGAACTGGATGCTTGGACTGAGAGCCATCTTTAAAACTGTTCTAATTCAAAAACATAACCAAATGTTGACACAAATTCAATTTTTATTGCATATTCTAGCTGTAAGGGTGCTATCAGAAGCCAGAGATGTAACTGAGGTATGAAGAAAAGCACATCAAAACCATTATGCAACATCCTATCACTGACATTTGATTCTGTGAGAGAATCAAGTGAAGAACTTTTCAACCTTCCACAGAAATGGAAAGAGCAAAAGAAAACACAACTGTACCCTAGCACTATGTACTGTCCACTGGAAGATGACAAAGAAGCCTAAGCCCTGGCTCCTCTCCCAGAACCTTTACTAGCATTCTGCACTGAAATAGTCTCTAGTGTAGTACGGTCCCCAGAAACCCAAGATTGCTAAAAATCCAAGTACCCGTTTTACTTCTCCCAAAAAAATTCTGTGTACATCTATTAAAATAACGATGTGGTTTCCAAATTCTTTACTGTAAGTAAAGTTCTCAACAGCAATCAGCTAAATGTCAGTGGATTTTCAGTTTGGTTTTAGTTTTCAATTTCACATATTGAGGAAGTTACCTATCAATCTGCAATAACCTGAAAGGGATCAGCTATTCAAAATACATTTGAAACCACCAAGATGTAAGATTCTATGCAGCAATTAAAGTAGCCAAGTATGCAAACACAAAAACAGGATTATTCTATAATGAACAAGACAGCTGGACATCAGCTGGACATGTATTGTGAATGATTGCTAATGTTATTTAGAAGCTATTTAGCTGCTAAAATGAGAACATAAAAACATAGTAGAAATTCTTAGTCAACAAAAGCCATTACAAAAGCTGCATCTGTATTTGGTACAGCAGCAATTTGTTTTACCTATAAGCTTATAATTGCTTTAATTGGATTCCAAACAGAACAAGGATCTTCTGATTAATATCCAATGTGTTCTGGGTATTACAAAACCAACGAAACAAAAAAGTTCTCTTACAAAACCTCTGGTCAGCTCTAATTTTGATCCGTACAAATTAATCAACTATTGGATGCTTTCATCAAACTGTCCAGAAAGTACACTTTCAATCAAGTGACCAAGACATTCACCAAACAGTCCCAATGGAAAAGAAGAATTTGACATGTAAGACAAGACAAGCAGCTACTGTGGCAAGTAGCGCAAAAGCAAGAAAATCAAGGAAATCAAGGAAATTATTTCAGAATATTTCTAAAACAATATGCCAAACTTCACTGGAAAAAGAAAAAACCGATGAGCATAGGCACGTGAACATAGCATGTGAACACAGGCAATCAGAGCACCACGGTGTGCAGTTCTAAGCAGACATGGCCCCAGGAAGAGTCCTGCTTTGGGTCAACACTACCATGCCACCTGCATGACTGGCCTCAGAGCAGACTCTGAAGAGCAGGTGCCAGAAGGAGCAGCTGTCCCCCACCGGGTCACTGGCACCACACCCAGCTGCACAGCCCCTCACTCCAGCAGGGCTGGGAAGCCTTCCCCACTGAGGGCAGCAGCAGGGCAAAGCTGGAGACCCTCATACCCTGGAGGGAGCACCAGTACGGGGATAACAGTGATCGATCCCCACTTCGTGGTGAGGCTGCAGTGCCAGCAGCACCTTCCCCAGCCCCTCTCCCTCCCAGCAGCAGCCCAAGCACGGGGGATATGCAGCAGGAACACTCCTGGAAAGGCTGTTTCTATTCACAGCCCTGAAGCTCCACCAGCCTCCCCCAGCCCAGCAAAGCGCATGCGTGCTCACACACAGATTATTTTTAATCTTTATTTTAATATAGCTTGTAAATGCACTGCAGAACGCTAACCACTAAACTGACCCATTTACGCTACTTTGCCACATTAGAAAGAGGGAAAAAACAAACAACAAAAATCCCCTCTGCAACCTCCAACAGCCCCAAACTGAGTAAGCTGCTCTTTGTGAGCCTATTAGTACTAATTATCCTTAGCTAATCACAGTGAGCAAGCCATAACCTGTCAAGAAACTCTGCCAAAATAACTTCACATAACACTGGATTTCTTGTCAGGAAACAAGATGTACCCAAGTAACAGTGAAAAGCTATCCTCCATATTTCCCCCAAACAAAGCACAGCTTCCACATCTAGCATGCAACCCTATTCAACTGTTGTAGACATCTTGTACACCAAAACAATAAAACAAAAATTCTGCACTACAATCTACCTAGTTGTTTTTGTTGTACGAAAAATACTTCTTCATATCCTAATCACATCGACAAGCAAGTCAGATGTGGAAAACTGCAATTTCTGAACCAACATGTCGGTACTGTCATTAGCTGAATTCATTTGTGGGAAATCAAAACACTTCTCCACTGTGGAAATTAGAATTTCTGACTTTGATGAATGCAAGCTATCACATACCTGGCCACCATTTCCATGGAATACAAGCTTTCTGAACTTCACATGTCAAAAGCAATAAAAAGCCTGCCACTCTGGCATAAACCAGACTGGCAAATCTACCTGTAATGCATAGGTAGATATATACAGGTATCAATATAAACACTCCAACAAACAGGGTAGCAACTATTCAACATCACCTGCAAAAAACAAAAATTAAATTGTTTTTATGGTCTGTTGGATTCCATGCTGCATTGATCCTATCACCTGCATGATTGCCCTTCAGAATCTTTAACTAGTGGGATTTAAACACCCAGGCTATGTTTCTACTGACTACTACCAGTGCCAGGATCATCAAGGAATTTTAGTCCACCTGCAGATGGATTTCCTTACTTAACATAACTATAGACATGAAATAATCACTAATCTTGTTTCAACTTAATTTCTTGGACACTTGAGAATTACTGTTTTCCAGATTTGGACAACAGCAGAGGAGGGAAGAGAAAGACTTGGAAGAAATATAACCTCAGTCCCACGTCATATTTTATGTCACAATAAGCCAAGGCTCCACACAGAACATGGCTACACCTCAGGAGACAATAAAAACTGTCAGGTGCAACATTTACAAGGAATCACAAAAGCCAGGGTCTCATGTCACAATTAAGCATTTAGAACACTCCCCACCACAAAATACACTTACTGTACTACTACAGCATACTGGTATCTGTTAAGAAGAGAAGGGAAGATGCCTTTTTTCAGAGCAATCTGAGCCAAGGAAAATACAATATTCTACTGCAATGGCAGACAGGGATGCCAGAATGTTTAATATTTCACTACTCATGAAGAAAGCTGAATGACAATAAATCCCTGCTCAAAACACCAATAAAGAAGACAGAATAACCTTGTCAGAAAAGCAGTTAAAATTCTGACAGCACTGTATGTCCAATCAGGAATTCAGTGAAGACAAAAAAAGAGGCAAAGCTGGATTCTTTGTTATGGCGGCTAACAAGAGTTTATTTCCACTGACATGGTGGAAAGTTTACCTAAAAATAAGATGTTGGGTTTTGTTGGTGGGGTTTTTGTTTGTTTGTAATTACAAACACATATCTGTGCACTAAAGGATACAACTAAGCATTCAAAAGAGAATTCAGTAGGTCTGAATTTCTATGTACTTCACGGCAATGCCACCTCTCCTCAAACACCCTGACACAACCAACTTTACAGAAAGACTTAAATACGTTTGACATGGCATCTAGTGTGACCAGAGATAAAGTATTGCTACAATCTATATCACCCTTCTTTTTCTGGCACAAATTATTTTTCTTTAACCTTGTGTGAAAAGAATTAACTATCTTGTAAGACAGTGCACACATCTGAGTATGCAGTGAGCATCCCCTTAACAGGACTTTTATGATGATCTCACTCCATGCTTGCCACTACAAGCAGAGACAGATGCTGATCTCCCTTTCACTTGCAGGAAGGCCCAACCCAGCAGTCAGCCAAATCCTCCTTTCTCTGCTCTACCTGATTAAACGCTGGGTGTACCCCAGACCCGCCCTCATTCCCATCACCTCCTCGAGGACTATCAGCACCCCTCATGCCTTGCTGCTGAGAACACCACAGTCTCAAGTCAGCAGTTTATCCCAGTATTTTCCGTTTCTTTAACACAACAAATGATTATGCCAAATAATTAAAAATAGACAAGTGGGGGGAGGGATTGTGTGTAGGTTTGATATCAACTTGTGAAAGATTCAAACTAAAGTATCCCTCAAATCTGCAAAAAAATGAGGTGAAAGTCTTCAATTTTTTTCCGCAGGAGGAGACATATTACAGGGTTTCCACCAAGCTGTAAAAGGCAGCTCTTTACCAAACTCTAAAATGCAACCTCTGTTACATGACAAATGAGTATAGGAGCCAATCGTGTTTGATCTTTTCTCAAACCCTGACGAGGAAATGGCAGATAGATGAGTACTCCAATGCCATAGCACTGGCATTCTCAGAGAATCACTGCTTTGCAGTTACAATTTACATAAGCCCCCGGGACTGTGTCAGACTAGGGCAAAACATGCACATAGTGTGAATAATTATTTAACGGTTTCTCTACTGCTCCTGTCGTATTTCTGTGAGGAAGCTGTCTTGAGACAAGAGAAATATGCACAGAAGAACCAGAGCCAACTGAATTCTCACCATGCTGCCCCTAGAGACGCGACAACCCAGCAGACTGGCAACCAGAGCTCTCCTCCCCTATGTCCTCGCCTTTCAGCCCAGAGAGCAGCAACAGAAAAGGAACAGTAGCCGGTGAGAGAGCTCTAAGCTCACACCTGTACTTGTAAGAGCAGGAGACCAAACCCTGCATATTGTTCTGTGCCAACAGAACCACCCAATTAGTGTCCTAGCATTAAAAAGTAAAACCGAACAGAAAGCCACACACCATGCCCCAAAACAGTCGGACTATAATTAAATTAAATAAACATAGTATGTTTATCATAGAATGCCAAAACAAATATTGATGAAAAAATACACTGAAAATTTATGGTGTTACTGAACATTCACTTCCTAATGTCCAGGCTGAGGAAATGGTATACAGCAGTAACCACATGCCAATCACTTAAACTACTAAATAAAACTTCTTAATGAAGTAAAATTACTCCAACTGTCTATAGATACTTTCTTAAAAGCATCTTTTATCAAGTAGCTGTAGAAACTCAGTTACCAACTAAGTCATCTCAATTTCAAAAGATATCTGCTGGCCTTGGTCTAACACGGACTAGTAACGTCCTAAGTGACTTATCCTACTAGATAGGTTTAAACTGAGAAGATGGTTTCATCTTCACCTTTAAAAAATAAAAACCACCAAAACTTGCAAGCTATTTCTAAGATATCTATAGTCTGTGCTGCTCAGACTCATGACACAGCCAGACTTCTGCAATCCACACACCCAGCCCACGCACTTGAGGAAACCTGCCTGTACAGAAAGATCACTAGACAACAGCATAGTGGAAATTTCCTATCCTTTGCTATTCAACTGGCAGAGTAGCTCCAAGCTCTTATTTCCATCTGAATGGAGGGGAACTCCTGTCAGAGCTCGGGCCCTCTCCCGACAGACAGGAGACACTGGCAGGGCAGAGAAAGCACACCCCATGCACAGTCCGCTTAAAGCTCCTCCTCGCTATTTCAACATCAGTATTCATTGAGATCGTGTCAAGGCCAAGGATGTATTGGCCTGTTCCTTTACACCACGCTGAGATTCTTGTTGGTTTTGTAAGCACAACTAATAAGTGTCCCAACTACATCCAAGTTTAGGGAGGAGACGCAGCATTTTCTGAAGTCAGTAAATATGTCCCATGAGGGCTGAAGAAACATCCTAATATTAAGCATTTGTACAACTGTTTAATATGAGAAAACACACTCGGAAAATCCAAATATTTTCATTGGAAGCAACCGGATTACGATAACATGCTTTCCAGCTCAGAAGAAAGCAATAGGATGACTACCTGAAAATAGGAAAACAAACACTGCCTTCACAGGCTTTACTGGAGAGCCTTCATTTAAAGCTTCCTTTAAGAAAATAAAAGGCCCAGAAGCCCTACGCTGGAACAAATTTAGCACGATGACGCACAACCACACACAACGATCACTTTCTGGAATTGGGGCTCATGAACTTTTGGGGAGGGGGGTTGGGAATTTTCCTTTACTCTCCCTCCCCGACCCGCAGCTCCAAGTACAAAGGCGATTGGCGCTCATTCATTCTGGATTCCCTGCTCCGCTGGAGCGCGAGGGGGCGGCGGGCACGGCTGGAGCGGGGCAGCTGCCCCGGCACGCGCAGGCTGCGGGCGGCGCGGGCGATGCCGCGGGCGGGGCCGCTCCGCACCTCGCGGCGGAAGCCCGTCACGGCCGCACCGCGGCGGCCCCCGGGGCGCCCCCGGCAGCGCGGGCGGGAGAGGAGCCCGCGGGCCCGCACCGGTTGCGGGGCGGGCGCTGAGTCAGCTCGGGACGCGCCCCGGGAACTCCCCTTCCCCCCGACCCCCACCCCCGCTGTCACGGACGGAGCTATTTTTAGACCAGCGGCTGTAACGGACACCGGGGCGCGTGCGCCGCCGCGGCCGCGCGGGCCGCCTCACCTGGCGCGCGCTGCCCCCGCGGGGACCCTCCCGCACCCCATCCCCTCATCCCCGCGGGGGGCTCCCCCGCCCGGCCCCGCATGCCCGCGGGGGCCCTCCCGCATCCCGCCCCCGCGCCCCCACCTCCCGCGCTCGGCCCCGTTCCCCACCGCCCCTCGGCTTCGCCGACGCCTCGCCCCGCCCTTGTCCCCCGCGGCAGCCCTTACCCCAGCTCTTCGCCGTGCGCCCCAGGAACTCGCCGCTGTTGGGGTTGTAGATGAACTGCCGCCACTCGGCCATGCTCTGGCGGAAGGGCTTCTTCGTTTCCTTCGACATGGCGAGGCGAGGAGCGGCTGCGTCGCACACCCCGGCGGCAGAGCCTCCACGGCAAAGAAAGCCGCAGCCAGCGCCCGCTCCCAACCGCTAAGTAACTGCGGCCGCGGCGCCCGGCGGGAGAGCGGGCGGGGGCCGGGCACGCCGGGACCTTCCCCAGTCCCGCCCTCCTTCCCTCTCGCTCCCCCGCGCCGGGCGGGCCCCGCCGCGCTCCGCCCACACCCGGTCCCGCCCGCCGCGCGCGCCCCCTGCCGGCCAGCGCCGCCCTGCTGCGGGAGCGCGCGGGGCAGGCGGGGGCGCGCGGGGCAGGCGGGGGCGCGCCGCTCGGCCTGGAGCAGCGGCCCGCGCCCGCCCGGGCCCAGCACCGGCCCCGGCGGCTCCCACGGCCCGGCCGCTGCTCCCCGAGCACGCCGGGCCCCGCCCCGCCCGGCTCTGGGCACCCGTGAGGGTGCCATGTGCCCGGGCGGTGCAGCGGCGGGGATGGTGCGCGGCGGGGTGGGTCCTGATGCACAACCATCTTAAGGAAGTGCCAGGGGACGGGAAGGGTCGCGCGTGTAATCCCCGTGTCGGCACGGGCCGTGATCCCGCTCCCCCCTGAAACACGGGCTGGCACAACACGAGTGTGTCAGGATGCTACAGAAGGGCTGTCGGTGCGGTGAGTCCTGCAGCGTAAGGGCTCCAAAGCTGTCACGCTGCTGAAGGTGCAGGTAACACAGCACACAGCCCCTTCCCATCCCCCGCTGGCAGCACAGGAGCCTCCATTTGCTCTCTGGCACGATCAGGAGCTCACGCCGTGCAATTCTCGCTCCCCAGTTCCGACCGAAGCAGCGGCAGCCCCAGCCCTGGGGGTCAGCTCCCGGGTGTTCTCCCTCACAGAGCTCTCAGACAGTGGCAGTAATGGCATTAACTGGGGACTTGGCAAAACTCAAGTGTGACAGGAGAGCTCCTACATCAAAGAAGTTCTTAAAAATAGTAAGAGATCAAACCCAAGTGAAAAAGCTACACCAGACTACATCTTAAAAATGTAATAGAAACAATTTAAGAGATACCTTATGAGGGAATACATATTTATCTGAAATACATATTTAGCATGGTTAATTTAAGTCTTTACAATGATTGCAGTATTGCCAGAAAGCAGTAAAGTATAAAATAAACCTATTTGCCTCTTGAACGTCTGATTCCAGTAGTCTCCAGTGTTACAGTACATCATCTAAATCATTCTTTTTGCTGTAGAGCAACAGCAGAAAATAACATATCCCACACTAATTACTCCGTGTCACACTGCTCAGCTAACAGATTCCATTTCAGGCCAGGAATAAGCCATTTCCATTTTTATTTTTCTTCTAAATGTCACCAAGCAAAAGACTGACTGTCATTCCATTTTAACATCTGCTTTGCTGAATTATTTTTCCCATTTTATTCAAATAGGTATCCTACACTATTAGGCAATAACATCTCAGCAAAATGTACCTACATCCATATTTTTGGATTGGGCGCCATAGTGATTCAATAACATTAAAGTTTACTAGATGCAAAGAACTGGAGAAATGAATATAGATTAAAAAACTCACATTGTCTCTAAGGAATGACCAAGCCCTACATTATGCAGTGAAATGTCAACAGCTAAATATATTAATTTTTTTTTTAAAGAAATTGTAAACCAAAGTATTAGAGTAACTAGTATTATCCAGCATCACTGAAACTCTCCAGTCTGCACATCATAAAACATAGTAATCTTTTTGTACTCTGCTCCAGTGAGTTTCAGAGGCTCAGTTTTACTCTAATAACTATTATGCTCATTTTTAAAAACAGCAATCTCATGCAGCCCAGCCTGACTTGGATGGAAGAATGGATCCTCACCCCCACTGAAAATCAAACTGTTTCTGTGATGCAAGAGGGTCATGGACATGTAAACCCATGAGCTACACACTGATACCAGGTAAAATAATGAAGTGCTGGATGAGGACAGCCTGATGTGCCACACAGTCACCTGTGAGAGCCCAGGCCTGGACATCAGCCCCAGAGTGGGGGTCCAGGTGGGCAGGGCCCTGGCCTGGCACAGGGACCAGCACAGCCCTGGCAGTGCTACATCACAGCAACTGGAAAAGAACTAATGCAATCTAAAGGACATAAAAACTTGTCTCCTAGAAAGCAGACATCTGCACACATTGGTGAAGAAATGGTCCAAAAGCACCTGCAGCCACTTCTGATATTTACAGTAGCATGGAAATATTAGCAATAGTTCAAAGAGTACTGAAAAATTATCCAGGGAGCAGAAAATAAGCTAACATAGAATATGAACCTTCCACATTTCAGCTTATTTAGCTTGTGAAAGAAAAAAAATACTGACAAGAGACTGGATTACTTTGAAAAGGTACTTAAATATAGGAAAGAGAACTCAATAGTATGACCTTTTCAACCTGGCTGACAAAGGCAATGGTATGCATTTGCTGGAAACTGGAGCAAGACAAACCTAATGTTGACATTTCCTGACTGTGAGGGCAATTAAATATTTAAATAGTTTATATCAGCAGAGATAGTGGGTATACCTTTGCTTGGGTTTTAAACATGAGATTAGATATACTTTTTAAAGACAGGTTTTAACTCAGGTTTGGAAGAAATCCAGCCATGTGTGTCAGGTGGTTACTGAAATACATGAGTTCTTTCCACAGAGAGAAATGAGGGAATGGCACTGGTGGTTCTGAATATGGGTGTCTGAACATTGTCAAGTGTGGGCTCATCTCACAGACCATTCAGCACTAAGAGTGCTCCTCAGTTTACAATTTCTTGTTTCTCTGGAAAGGCAGCTTTATCTGTATGGCTGATCTTTGTAATGGTGTAATCAGTAATACTTATTTCCCAGAGCACAACAGGAAGAAAACCACCTAGAAAATGGAGGTATGATGATGATGGTAAAACGGTACATCATGTAACACAAAAAATTCCGAACTTTAAAAAGATTGCCTAAACATACCTGCTAAGTTCTTTTTAAAAATTGTCATGCAGAACTCTGGGGAGAAAATAAAATATGATAGGAGGCAAGATTGTAATCGTTAACAGTACAGAAACTCTGTATAGGGCAGTTCTTCAGCACAAGGTTTTTGGTTGGGCTTTTTTTTTTTTCTGTGTTGCTAAAGGGAATTTCACTTTGGCCCACTGGAGAATTCCTGAAAAGTAGAAAGCTTTTCTAGTTTGGGCCTAGGGGGGACCACAGCATGACACAACTTTGGCACAACTTGGATAGCTCCCTGGGGCTGCTGTAATTTCCAGAGGGGCCTGCCCAGTCTCGTTTCAAAGCAGCTTTTGAATTGCAGGAGACGTACGCATCAGGCTCAAATCTGCTTCTTTCTCTTCAGCTAAGTTTAAACTGGAATTAGAAGATACATGATAAACTCAGGAAGGAACAACTTCAGAAAATACTGTTACTGAAAAATACTTTCTCCTTCACTGTACAAAATACCAAGACACACGTTTTCATGAGAAAAATACTACAAAAGACTTCCCACTAAAAATGAAAAAGAAAATGTCTGTCATTGTGAGAGTAGAAAGACTACAGAAACAGTTCTTGTGTTTGGGAGTTTGCCAATGAATCAGAAAGGGCTGGTAAAAATGCATTCATTGTGCAGAGCCCCCTCACTCTGGAAAAAACTCCTTTATTCACAGAGACAAGATTCTGCTCACATATATAGCACGATAACTTCTGTGAAGTCAATGGGAGTTGACTTGCAGAGGAGATTTTTGCCCAGATATCCAGCATTTGTTTACAGTAGGAACAAGAGACTCTAACTATTGTTGAAAACTATTTCACTGATTATTTTTAATACAAAGGGTTCAAAGCGAGGAAAGCTCAATTTGTAGGAATTTCATAACTATCAGGGGTTTTATCCATTTTATAACATGTTGTCAGAGTCCAGTTTCAGATTATTTTTCACGAACAAGAGCTTCTTAACGAAAGCTGGTTTGAGAAGAGTTTATAAAAATGAGGTATCTATCTTAATTGCTGAAGCATCTTCTGTCCTCTTGAGCTAATACTTTGTAAACAGCAATTGAGTGAGGGACCACAGGTGGTTACTGGCAAAGTCTGTCTACAAGACGTCATTGAAGTACAGGTCTGACTCAGAAAAAAAAGGAGCTGGGCAAGACAGCTGGCATTAGTTCATGGGTATCTCTGGGATGGGAGCAGAAAGGGCAGGGGCAAATGGGAAGCCATTAGGAAGAGGGGCTAAAGGGGGAAAATGAAGCACAGGAGAGGCAGGGCGAGGAGTTTGAGGCCAGAAGTTTAATGATGAAACTCACATTAATCATCAAGTGCTACTGAATGAGATGGTCCCTCCTCTCCCTATTCCACTGTCCCTTCCAACACTGGCTGTGATTTTTAGCATTGGTGTTCATTTTACCCTATGATGACCTGATTCAGAGAGCTGAACTGAAAAGAAAAGGAGCTATACAAGTTTAGTTCCCTGACTCAGCTCACAAGGGAGACCAGGACAGACAGTAGGAGGAATGGGACGGACTACCCCTTTCAGTAGCAGCCCACAATTAGATTGGCAGAACCACATCCTGAGTTCAGCAGGGGACTCAGGCAGCAAGCCAAGGAGAAAGCCAGCACTGGCTAAGTCAGGAGACTGAGGCTGAAATGAAGAGTCTGTGAAGACAAAACACTGTTGAAAAATTGATGTTGGAGGGAATGAAAGGCCTGGAGAAGTGAGGTCAGGTTTGGAAGGAGGAAGAGGATAGAAAGAAATTGCAGGAGTCTGTCCTTGCAGCAGCATTATGTTCTGCCCTTGAAAATACATGAGAAAATACTAAATTTCACTGTTACTTTACCACTAAATTTTCTGATGCAAATTATGAGCCAATGTGCATATGTCACTGCCTTCCATTGTCAGAGATGATGACAACTCCGTACTCATATCAGGATGCAGTTCCCTACATAGAGCAGGGAAGTCTTTTGCAGTCATCTAATCTTACTGATAAAAGTAGTTGTATCATACCAACATGATAGTACTGACATGTCTCCAGGTCATTAAAAAAACAGGAAAAAAGAAAGATTAAACAGCAACAAAACAGAAGAAGACAAAGGAACTTTGAACACCTGTAAGCTACAAAATATAGCTTTTAAAGGTTGACTTGAACATGGCTAAAGACAAGCAAGAAAGACTCATTATAAACTTTTCCTCTAAATGGGATACCTACAAAACCAAAAATCTTTGGCAGACAAAATCTGATTTAAATTCTTCTGGTTTTTATTTGGTATGTCTGTTAAGATATCTGTCACATCAAAGTGCTCATCTTTTTCATTCAGTTTTCCTTCTGTATCTGCATTTCCCTACTGATGTAAATTTAGTCTATACAATGCAGCACTTTGTGCAGATGACTCTGAAATTCAATAGGTTGCCCCTCTAATTTACTTAAATGGTACTGAGAAATCGTCCCACGATGGGAACTAGTATTTTCAGTTTTCCCAGTCCAGCTTTCTTCCCCCAGTTGAGTCACTGAATCCCTTAGTGATCTTGAACAAGTCGTTTGATTTAATTGCCCCCGAATCAAGCCAGCGGGATAAGTAAAGTAAAAAGCAGCTTTTCCCTGCAAACCAAACCCTGTGCCTGAACTGTGCCTTCCCCAGTAACCAGACATGATTGAGGGTAACACATTTCCCCTTGGGACCATTGTGAGGGAGTCAAGCATTCCAAATGTATTTCAAAACCTAGAAGATGGGTTCAAGTTTGGTCTTGAAAGATATGCTTCCTAATCCAGTAATTAACATGATGGTTTTGCATAGAATAAAGAATCTTAAATATTTAGAAGCATATGATTATATTGTTTTTAAAAGAGTCACTATTACTTAAAACATATTAATTTACTTGTTCGCTTCAAACAGACTAGATCTCAACTGTTATGTTTTTTAAACTCTGGTGGCTTACTTAATGAATGCTTGTGACTTTATAAGGCCTATTATTAGTCCTTCTGAGCATACATTAGCAAAAAAAATTATAGCAAGCCAGCTTTTATGTACTGTTTAGCAGAAAGTTCACAGTATTATATAAATCATTGCAATGTAGTTCCCCTTTAACTATTAAAAATGTATTGCAACCTACTTGCTTTGGATATGTTCCATTTTACTTCCTAATCCAAATAGTGTGTGTTACATAGATCCACCTTAGTGATGGTGGCATCAAACTGAAGTTATAAAAATATTGAACCAGCTGCTACACAGGAACAACTCCTGACTGATATTTTTATCTGAGGTTATTTACTAAGTCTTTGTGAGTATATCTGCCCCTCAGTGAAAGCTAGATTTGTTAAAAATCCAACCACCTTCCTCTCTCATTAACTAAAATTGATACTGCAGATGCTTAGCATTTTTTCCATGAAGTCCTACATCCATCTGTTCCTGATAAATTCACTTGTAGGGAGTACCCCTATAGTAAGTACAGTTGTGGAACACCCACACAAAGTCACAAGGATTACAAATTAAGATTATATCCACTTTTTATGCTAGGCAGTTAATCTGTTTATTTATATGATTTTTGAAAGGGAAGTTGAAAAAAGGAGAACTTTTGAAAATGAAAAATGAAAGTCAGCGTTTTCTTTCTAGTCTGAATGTCTGGGAATTCATTAGTCTATTTTTGGTCTGACATTTTTACAGCATTCTTGGTAGGATTGTACTACCCTTACAGCAAATTATTAAATAATTTTAAACAAAATTAGGAACTCTTAGCAATTGAGTTTTGTTGATTTTTAACTGTCTGTGGTTTTGAAAGGCAGTAGATACACTGTAGTCTATAACATAATTTTATAAATAAGTATTATAGGAATAGTATAAAAAAATCAGAGCTGCATAGGATCCGTGTGCCCATTTCTTTTTGATTCTGCAGGCTCCTGCATATTTCTTTCCCAGTAAATGCTAGCGCATTTTCCCAAAAGGGCTGCCAATAAAGGCTTTTAACTATTGTTAATATGTATTTCCCAATTTCTCTCACATTTGACCAAGCACATAAAACTGGCCTCCCTTTCCATTCCTTCCTAATCATAATACAATCTAAAATGGTTTAGTCTACCTACTATTGCCAGATGCAATCCTTTGAAAGGAAGGAATCTGTACTTAAACAGAACATTTAACTTACCTCTATTTCCTTTAAGGGCAACAGTGGTTACTACAAGAGGAAAGGGAAAATAAAATTTTTTTTAAAACATGGTGGCTTGGGAAAGTTTTTTTTCAGATTCATACTGCAGACAAAAGCAAAAATCCACAGTTGAGTGTTCACATAATAAGCAAAGCTGATGTATCTTCTCCCATGCTGGGAGAGATACTGCCATACATGAATGGAAGTGTTTGAGCAGGAGAAGCAGGATCAAGTTCACTGAAAAATCAAAAGAAAACCCTGTCAAAATGTGGTCTGTTATAATCACAGAGCCTATGAGAAAATAAAATCTTAAATTACAAACAAAACCTGAGAATTAAAAAATAGACTGAAATGTTCTACATCCTTGTTATTGCAGTTCTCTGCTGCTGTAATTGTAATGGGCACTTTGTTCTAATACCATCAATCTTCATTTTTTATTTATTTGCTAAATTGTCTGGTAACATGAGAAAAAGAAGGTAATTTATAATAAAAGCCCATCTGCATAGATTTGTGCAAATATAATTGCACATTCTAATGCTCAGACCAGGATGTATTGATTATACCTGAGATTTGTTTGTTAACAAATCTGGGGCCATAGAAATGGATTTTTTAAAAGTAATTTCATAACAGATAAAATCAAGTACTTACAGCCATCCTAAGGAGCAAACCTGGTTATGATTGCTGGCAGAAATCATGGTGCAGCTTCCAGGTGTGGAAGATGATTTATGAAACTGGTGAAGGAACTGTATTTCATATGAGCTATGAAGAGCAGTGCTGTGTTCTCAGCATTTGAACACAAACAAAGCACAGCTGGCCACTGCACTGAACATGCTACAGTGCTAAGGCTGCTGTGCAGCTGCTCTCCTTGCATTTCATGTCAAGATGGACTACTCAAATTTGGCACATAGAAAAGTCATTAGCAAGGTTATTAAAGGTTATTAACCAATACTTGAGAGGAATGACTTCCCTGTGTAACTATAACAGAAGAATACAGAGTTAATCATATTGAAAACATTGAAGTGACTGCCGAGAAAACAGTCATTTGTCTAGATCACAGACAATGAATTCATACTCAATTCCATTATATATTGCCCCAAATAGTGGTCAAATAAATACTACACCAGGAAATACTAAACATCTACCTTAAATCTGACCATTAAATACAGTCATAGCTGTTCCCTCCTCTTTGGTAATTGTCAGGTGGTTGAGATGATCTTAGTAAGAGCAGATTTTTTTTGTCAGATCCTAAATCATTGCCAGGACCCACAGTGGAGTCCAGGTAGGGCAGGTATAATACCTGTCTTGTGTTCTGTATTTTAAAATAGTCTTAGAAGGATTTCAAAACTTGGTTTTAAATTAGGTCTCTTTATTTAATCATTAAGAATTCATACTACCAAGATGCAAACCCAGTTCATTTTATCTACGTATACATACTCTGAAGTAAACTGGGAGACCAGTAAGCCACTAACTGGAAACTCTGTATTTAGGTGGGAGGAAGAATTGTTTATGTAGCGTAAGGAATTGTCAGCAATTATTGCTAAACAATGTTCTTGAACATAGACCTAAGAAATTTTGGGATTCAGGTTTTGCCATTAGTGCCATTTCCACAGCAGAAAGACACAAACCCTCATTTGCAATCCTCAGCCACAGCCTTTTCAGAAGGGTGTGTCCTACCATATAGTTAAAATATTTTTTTTCCATTACCGAAGACTTTTCCCTGCTCTAAAAAGGGTTAATATTAAGCATAAAGTAAATAAAAATGCTGCTGTCTGAACTTGATGCAGCAGAATAGCCCAAAAAATCCTTAGAGTGTCACTTAGTATTACACAGATAAGCATCTGTGACTTCAGAGACTCTTATAAAAAACAAGTATTTTTAATTGAGTTCTTCTGAGCACATACACTGTGCTCTCAAGCTGTTCTCCTTGGCTCTCCTTGTGTCTCCCTCCCCACTGCTCTGCTTCTCTAGTGAAATAAAAGCCCTTTACATTGACAAAACCATTTGTGTTTTCACTAGAAACAGAAAACTATACAAATGACTGTGCAGTGATCTATAAATTGTAAGTTGAGGAACTGAGAAATAGGTAGGTAAACCATCCCTCTAGAGATGCAGACACAAAGTTCATTGCAGTTGGTTTAGTATGTACAATCACTTTAGATGCCTTGGCCTTTGCCTGATCACTGTAGGCTTCAGGAGAGTTTTCACTTACTGGTAGAAAATAAATAAATTTCTTCTAAACAGTCCAAATATTTTCGTATCATCTAGGTGACTCAGAGATGTGTGTCAAAGTCTGAAACATTTCTTCATTTTCTTATTTATCAGTTCTGCTGATAGAAGCATTAATTGCAGTCTGCTAGCTATATAAAGGAAAAAACAAGTTAATAGAGGGTTGTTCACTTGATTCACTATAAATTAAGAAGTATTTCCAAGGGGAAAAGAAAGATTCAGGCAGCATTTTCTCTCTTGCTATTGTGAAAAGAAAGGCATTGTTCATTTAAAATAATAGCTTTTACAGAATGAGTCTATTTTTCTTCTTACCGGAAGATTGCAGGAACAGAACACAATTAATGCATTTACTGCCACTCCTGATTAAAGTGAAGATTTAAGGTCCTGCATATCCTGTTTTAAACTGATTTCCAAATGTCTATTTTTCAGATAATGTCAATATGATGGTCATTTCAGAACAATACTTTACAGTCTGGAACACTGACCAGTCCATGGATCTCAGAATAACAAATTATCCCTGTGTCCATCTAGACAAAAACTGGAATATGATTGATGCCTGAGGGATTTTTTCTGCTTTTTCTCCTGAATATGTCGTACCCTGTTCCCTATATTCACAAGTATTAGCATGCATACTTGTGATGCTTTAGGTGATAGTTTAGCCTGGTTTCATGGTGTTTAGGAGGCCGGTAGACTAAACACCCCTGAAGCCACGTAGAGCTAGAGACCAAACACCCTGTTTTCGTGAGCCCTCAAGGTCTCCTAGTAGGATAGATTTTGTAAACTAGAAGTTAGCCCACCCAGGCCCCTTCTTGGGCCCTCCTGGTAGATCTGCTAATGTGTAGAGTCTTTAATTGTACACTCGACTGGGGGGACGGGGCTTTTTGCGGCGTGTTCTACCTGGACGGCAGAAGCCATCAAACGGGATCCTATTAAAATACCGAGGTAAACAACCCCCAACCCTTTCACTGTGTCTGAGCCTTTATTTCCTAAGACCAGAAAAAAGGCATCAGATTGTTAATACAGCTCACTAATTACAACTTTTCCCCCTCAAAATTAGTAATTTTTATTACTGTTTTAATTTATAGTTCTCAAATTAAAAACTTTCCCTCTGTTTTACAGACACCTGCAGCTGATTAATTCCTCAATCAATTAGCCCTGCATAAAAATGATTGGAACAACATGCTGAAGGGGTGTGCAAGGTTTATGCTCTATTACTACACAGAAGATAATTTCATCACACATGTCTGGTCTTGGGTCTATTAGCATAATAAAACTAAAAACCTTGTCATATGGTACCCATGGCCAGCCTTTGACTTCAGACTTTATCAAACATCTTCATCACCTTGTTTTTCTCACTGGAAAAAGAATAGTAAAATATCCAAGAACTTGTGCTGTGTATCTGCTTAGAGAGTGCACTGAAATCACAAGTACAAGCACTGAGGACATGGTGTAACTGCAATAACTAACCACTTTTAAAGGAGACTGAGTTTCAGAACTGATGCATTCACGTCAAAGGAGTTCAGTTTCTTAAATTCAGTAAATTTCAACTTTTTTTAGAAGACAGAAGATATGGAATCCTGAAAATCAGGGTCATACTTTATTCAAGAGCAAAATCTGTTAAATAATTCCTGTGCCAGTAACTTTCATGCACTTAGAGAAAAAAGTAAAATTTGGTTAGGAATCACCTGAGGTCACCCACCCCCTGCCTAGAACTGTCTGTGTTTTCAGCTACATATCAAAATTGGAAAGTGAATCTGTCCCTACATTAACTAGAGCAGATCCTTACAGTGCTGCCATTCTGCAGAGCCCATTTCCTTCACTGCCGTTAGCTTTACATATTAAAGGGAGCTGTGTAAGGTGAGGAAACTGTTGGCAGCAAAATAAACCAGCTTGGCAAAAGATCAGGAGGTTTCAGTCTCTTGGCAAGAAATCAAAGTTTCCTTCCTTTCTTTGTTTAAAACACTTGATCTGCTATTCTCTGAACAAAACCTACGGAAAATTCTGAAGAGATTATCCATTTCTTTATTCCTTTCCCTGCCTAGAACTGAAGTGACCTAAGAGCCTTTAGGAAGACCAAATACAAGAGTACATACTCAGTTTTGGTTCTCATGGATAGCAGATCCTGGATTAGGGTTATGAATTCATGAATTATAGGACTTTTCATTCAGTATCTGCCACCACATTTTCATTTATGTTAGAAAGAATATAACATCCTGATTTAGTATTGACATAGAAAGATGAGGAGAGGAGCAAAAATGTAAGCTACAGAAATGAGAAAAATCCCCTGAGGGGTGGAATTTAGGAAAACCAGTATACGAACATTTAACCATTTCTTGATTTAACAGAGTAGAACTCTCATTATGGGATGTCATACTAAAATGAAAGCATGAAAATTCTTCCGTCTATCAGATAATATATCATTATCAGATTATTTTAAGCAGCATACAAAGTATTCTTACAATTCAGTAAGAGCACATTTTCTGATTTCTTCCTCTGTACTTGATGAAAAGATGCAGCCGAGAAATACAGCTACAGAACACAGCTTCCCACATTTCTTCAAAAAGTGCTGAGAATGTTGCTGGTTTTACTATTTATTAAATAAAACCAGATCTGATATCAAGAGATGCATAACTGTAGAATCATTACACCTTTTCACAGCCTCTCAGAGAGATCATCCTTTTTAATGCAATACCTTAAATTTGAATTTTATGCAAGTGTGCTCTGGCAGCTCATGGGTAGGCTCCAGATTTTGGCACTATCATTTCTCACTTTCCCTAAGAGTGGGAAAGCAGTTCACATACTTGGACATCCTGTTGGCAGCACTGCTTCACTGTCTTAATCAAATACCCAGAAGTAAGTCTTTGCCTTCTCTCTATACAGCAAGATACTTATATTGGTCTCTTCAAACCTTACTTAATATCAGAATGAATATTTCTATGTGGATGCTGATTAGAATAGCCTGCAGTGATACAGTTTATTTACAGACATGGACAGTAGTTTTACTAAGGAACTGATGTGAGTTAAATGATCTCCTTTTTGCTTAAGAAAATATTCCTTTAACTACAGCCTAATTTTCAATATATGTTAATTTCATATTTCTCATCTTTTTGGACACCAGGTAATTACTGATGCATCATTATCTTCTCAAGGTAATTATGTTTTTACCAACTTCATCACAGTTTTGTGGTCAAAAATAGCCCCTTATCTGCTTGCAAAATTGCATTAATGTATCATGTCCTAATAGGGAACAGGATAGAAGTTAGCCTGGAGGAAGGGAAGAAACCTTGCAAAGAACAGAAAGGAAAAATTTCTCTATTCTTCAGAAAAAACCCCTGCCTAATGATTGTGGTCAAATCAGATTTATAGTGCTTGCATAATTGGGATAGAAGAAAACATTTACAAGTCAGATGCCATATTTGAGATTCCTATTCCGTCGACTTGTCCTGTACGAGTTCAACAGAGAGTTTCTTTCTCTTGTTCATGACATCCTGTTGTCATGAACAGGACATTGTTCATGGTATTCATTGTTTATGGCATTATGTTTTGGAAATAGAAGCAGAATTCTTTTGCCTAGTTTGTAAATCAGGGCTCTTTCTAGTTGTTGCAGAGTAACAGGCTAAATTGATAACTGGTACTAGCAGCTCTTTTTTATGATCCTGGTGTTACTATTACTGATAATGATAATAATCATTCATACTTCTTACTATGAATTTAATTCCTTCCTACAAGGAAATGCACAAACAGGAACACTTTATAGCCTTCCTGTTTGGTACTGCTGCAGACATTCTCTCACTGGTTCCACTCGGATCATCCATTTCTACCAAGAAATAGCTCAACTGTCACTTGATCTAGAGAGCCATTCCTAACACTGGGACTGAACTGGCTCTGTGCATTATGAAACCTGACTTCCTTCTGCCTACTTGCATACTCCCAAAGCCACTTCTGCCTTCCATGCTGGTGATGCCAGCAGCAGGCTCGAGCCCTCATATCATTGCAGTGCTGTGCTCTGCTCTGTGTCCTCTGAGAAGTCCAAGACATGGGAACCATTTCCCTCTTTGTAGTTCCATCGATGTATTTGCACAGACTGAGCACTAAGCACTGCAGAGCATCAATGGAGTTAAAAAAAAGCTTCCACCGCTGTCCAAAAGGTGTGCAGTGGGAACAGAATGTATTGCTGTAGGAATGTTTGCAGACAGGAGTGATTAACAAATCTGCTTTTCCTTGCAGTAGCCCTTTTACCCCAGCCATTCAAAAGTCACGAGACATGTCTAGCACATCCCATGTCATGCTTGCTTGAAGTCTTGCAAAGCAAACATAACTGAACATTCCTGTACAATAGCTGTTTTTTTAAACAGTTACTTCACTATTGTTAACTGAACTACAAGTTATGACAAGTGATATATCCATAGTCATCCCTTTGGCATTCTTTATAAAAACATGAATCACGGAAGCATTCATCATGAGGAACTCCCATCATAAGGACATGTACACAGTGTGTCGTTCAGCCTCGCTGTATCTTTCCACTCTGTAAAATGTAACTGTCAGAACGACTTCAATGAATTGTACAGGCCAACATGTAAGTTTGGTAAAGCACAACTGATAAAACACATGTCAGAATTCATTAGTTATGTTTAACTTCAAGTAATGCTTGTGTACAGAAGAAAAATGAAAATTTTCTTTCTTTGTAAGTTATTCTACCAACCACTGCAATAGCACCATATCAGTGTATATTAATCAGAAAACAAAACACTTGGAAGAACTGGCCAACTAACAAAACTCAGACATTGAAAAGCACTGATAAAGAGCATAAACAGGATAAAAGAACTACTAAACCAGATTGTGCTTGCACTTGGTTAGCAGGAAAGGGAGGAATTAACCACTGCAGCTGCCCCAAAATTGTCAGAAGGAAAGGAATAGATCTAACATGTCCAGAAGCCCTTTCAAAGAGACTCATAGGGGTTTTTTCCCATGTTTTTCCCCACAAAAGCATTTCACCACTTAGGGTCAACACTAAATGGTGTAGACAGCTATTGTTTATGGCACCTTTTGCCTGTCCAAGATACAGAAGCAACGGCAAGTTTCCCTGAAAACTGAAATGGCTTCATTTGGAATTGTGCCAGTTTTCTGGTGGTGACAGGAGAGGGTACACAATGGGGTAAAATGTAAGGACCATCTGTTGTGCTGTATAAAAGGAAAGGAACTCAGGAGAAGGGTGCTACCTACAGACATCACTAGGCATGTTTTCCCATGGATAAAGGTAATTGCATTCCAAGAGACATAGTGATACCCCCTGTGTTCTTACTCTTGCTCTTTTCCAGGCAAGAGATGCCAAAAAGATTTCCACTCTCTAAGGAAGAGGGCTAACTGGTAAGAATTTCATACTAGCACTGCTCAGGTTCAGACAGTTATATAGATGAAACTCAAGAGAAATACCAAGCAATGATTTCTGAAGAAACATTAATCTTTTGGTCTTTTTTTAAAATGAAATACTAGATTGAGTGTTACTTGTTGCAGTGAGGCAGTGCTGAATCATAAAATGTCACGTGCTTCATTGAGCTGGTTTTCAGTTTCTGTCCCTGTGCTCCTCACTGTGCCCATGCAGCTCCCGAGGCTGTTGTGACACGAAGTTCCAAATGCACTCCCTGAGCTGCACTGATCACAGGGAACCTTTATCCAAACATTACACGTGTCAGGTTTCATACTATATACCACCAGTACCTTCTCCATCTGTAGATTTCAAAATTGATGTGTTTGTCACTTGAGAAAAGTGTGTGCTTTGCTTTTAGCAGAAGTACCAGAACTGGTAAGATTTTCAGTGCTTCTGTGGCACTATGAGCCATAGTTGCTAAGATCTTAATTTAAATCCTATTATGGAGAAAAAACACTGTATATAATAAAAATACTTCTTTTATGATTCATTACAGCATAAAGAGATTAAATGTTTTGGTATTAAAATACTAATGATAAGATAAAAATAATTGTCATAACATCGAAGAAACAATTTATACTTTATAAGGTAAATAACATGCATATACTTACTTATCCTCATCATAGATCTGGATATTCAGACCAGAAAAATGTTACATATGTATCATTAAAAGCTGTAAAAGCAATAATAGTTTAAATACAGTATTATAAGCATTTTGTTTCTAAAAAAATGCTGATATTAAAATTATATTAAACCATGCATCACTTATAACTACAACTGTACAATTTCAGGCATCTGCTGTATGTACAGATCTCATCCTACTTCTGTATTGGCATTTGTTTATGGTTGAAGAAATAATTATCTCAAGTATGATATTTGCTATGATGCTCTTAACTTAAAGTTGCCTTCCCTAATAAAGATGTAACTGATAAGTCAAGAATTTTCACACAGGTTCCTATTACTAAATCTATTTCATATTGGAATACAAAAGTGAACTACTTGCTGGAAAACACAAGGTATTTATTGACTAAATTTTTGCCATGAAACAACCGAAGGTACTCAGTACCACTAAGAAATCGTCTCTGTGAATGATGATTTCATTAGGTTAATATTAATACCAAACATCATTTTGTCTCTGTCCTCAGTGAAATGAGGGGAATAATGGTAAGGGCAACAGAGGCAGTATCTGGACTTGAAAAATCTGAAAAGTCTGGACTTGAGATCCAAGGGAAAGGTCTTTCTCTTACACACTCTCAGAGCCAGCAGCTTTTCCTCAATGTTGTTGAACTTGTTCTTATAAGAACATCAAGCTGCTACGAATCTCACATTTCAGCCTGCTACAGTTAGAATTGACAAACAGTTCCAACAGCTGCACTGAGTAAAACCGAGCAGGAAAGCACTGTTAGTACAATGCCTGCAGAATGGCCAGGGCACTCTGTAACCTTTCACAGATGGCATTTAATGCAATGGAGTCACAATTCAGTTTTTTAGATTATATTAGCACTTGACTGCATCTTATCTGCTGGATAAAGAGGCAGCCAACTGAGACGCCACAACACTGGCAAAGCAGGAAAAAGGAAGACAGCCAGAAGAAGAAAATTACAGTTTCAAATTATATAATTTCCTTTTGCCACAACAACTCAAGTAATCCACAACCACAAGGTTATTTTCCTCCCCCAAAGTCATCCCTCATTTTCCATCATAAACATCCAGTGACCTGGTCAATACTTTTGACTTGGGCCCTGCTCTTGCAACACTTGCATATACATTTAAATTCATTCACATGAGTACCATCTTTGGTTGCTGTAAGACAATTCATTGAACATGTCAATCTTTTGGGATTGCTGGCTTTTTGTTAGGGTGAAGCAGGTTGTTAAAATAACTTTGCTCCTGCAAGTTTAACAAGGAACTTTACAGTGGCAGGAAGAAGAAAAGAACCAAGCATTTCATAGATTCCTTAAAAAAAAATTGAAAATAATTTTTAAAAGATTCACTGAAAATGCTAACAGGAATGCAGAAATAACTTTTGTCCTGCTCCCTCTCCATAGTGCAAATAGAAGTTGCCCATGTTGTAGAATTTTAGAAAATTAAAATTAATATTTCAGACTAACACATTCTTCTCTGTCGTACACTGTGCCAAACTGTGCATTATCAGACTTCTGATGTGTTACTCTGAATGATTCATGAAACACTTAACATTATGGATCTCACTGATGCACAGCCCGCTGGGATTAGTGACACTACAACATTTCTAAATCTAAATAATCCAATGTTATGCACACGTGTCCTGAATTCACAGACCTCAGCATTGCAACACAATTTGAAAAATTCAGCCTTGCAGCACCTGACATCACAGGGGATATGTGGTTCTAACAAGACATTAAATTCTGCTTCTGTCTATACATAACCTCTTTCCAAATGGGAACTTACAACTCAGTTATGCACTGGAAAACCTACAGCCATTTCAGAGGCTTTATGGTCCTGCTTTATGGTTCTGAAGGACTTTTGAAACAGCATTTCTATGGATTTGAGGTATATCAATTCAGGACAAAAGTTTGATGCACTAGCATAAGAGGTCTCTCCTAGCTGTACTAAGGTGGTAGTTGTGTTTTTTGTGTTCTGTGGGTTTTTTAAAATGCATATAATGATAAAGTTTTCTGTCTCAGTTTCTTAAATATACCAGCCTAGTATATTTACTACTACTGCAAGAGCTTTCTGCAGGTGGGAGCAATAAGTAATAAATTCAATGGATGTCAGTAGTGGAAGGACTCTTGTAAATCCATGCCAGGACCACATCACTGTCCTCTCAACTTCCTCTGCTTTTCACAATCTTTCAGGATCATCCTTCTTGATTAAAAGACCAAGTCAGAATTCAGTTTATATTGTTTTAAACTATTTGACAGAAAGTCTCCATCAAAAGGCAGATAATTTTATGCTCATAATTCATGAACAGAATTATCCACTAATCCTAAGTAACACTGTTCTTGATTTCTCACTTGAATATTAAGTATATAAAGCACTGGAAAAGCAAATTTAAAGGGAAAAAAGGAACAATTCTTTTTCCATTCAGAACAACACAAAGTATTACCAATGTATTACTTAGCTGTGACTAAAACACTTAAAGTATTTAAAACTAAAGAGTTTGGGATGTGCTATTAGGTTATAAATAAATACCAAAGCTCTGTGCTGCACGTGACAGACCTGAGTACAGAAGATATTGTATCTACAGGTTTTCCTCTTCTAAAACAGACGTGTGAGTTAATCCCAGGGTCTAGTTAAAAGAAGTCTTTGGGTTCAGCAGGAGGTTTGCTGCATGAAAAACAGAAATGGGGCATTTGCAGCCGCCAGGAAAGTAGTTTCCACTTCCACTTTAGTTAATGGAAATTATGGCTGGATAGATGACAGTGACCAGCATGTGTAGGATCAGTTTTAAAAGCTGTGCAAAGAACAACTGCCTATTTTCTTACCACAGAAAATCAGCAGGAGGCATCTCATGAGTAATACATTTCACCACTAGCAAGTATTCATAGCAATATTCCCAAGTAATTCAATTTAGATTGTCATAAAATTGAAAAATAAAAACACATCAAAATTTGCATGAGAATCAATACACATTTGAAGATAGTTTCAACTCACATACATAACCTTTTCATCATTCTAGCACTTAATAGTATAATGCATTTTGCAACTTGAATTAACATCTCTCTTACACTGAAATAAATGTCTTATAAAATGTCAATTACAAATTGCTTTGGTCTATCTGTAACTTAATTTATCACCAAAATACAGAAAAATTACCAGAAAATCTGATGTAAGTTAAAAATTGTCAAAAAGAATGTGTATTTACTTACAAATACATTTTTATATGGTCTTATCACTTGAAAAAATACACTTAATAATAATAAATAAATGCTTTATTCCATTAAATTGGTGCAATCTTATCTTCACTCCATTAAAATCACTTTTGAAAAGAGTTTGATCTTGTTGTTGTTATCTCGAAGTGATATGTAGAGCTTTCTTTATATCTCATGACAATTTAAACATATTACAATAAAGCACCCAAAACCTAACAGAATTTAACAGACTGGCTAACCAATAAGATTCCAAGTTTGACATGGTATATGAGCTCCACTGTCCAAGATTACTTGAAAATTAAAAAATCCTTCCTGAAAACTGTAGAACAAAGAGGAAATGTTAGTAGAAATAGCAAGAAAAAGAAAGAAAACCAACAAATCATTGTATTCAAAACAGTAATCAGTCATTTTCAAAAGCTGTTGCCTCTTCACTCTATCATTGCTTTTTGTAGTTCAGAACTTCTATTCTAAGCTTCCTGGAGAAATATGGTTCTTCATTTGATACATATCCAATAACACAAAAATATCTCCTTTCTTTGAGCAAAGGAAAATGATACAGTCTATTCAGCTGGTGGTCCTACACAGCCTGGCAATGTCACCTTACACTGGCTGGTTCTTCTCAAACAGGTGTACTGAGTTTCTGAAACACAGTCAGAATATGGAAACTTCTGAGGTGGCTTCTACTCTTTTTGGTAATGATATAATTACAACAACAAACAAACTCCTGACTTAGCTTCCCCTCCGTTTGCATAACCTCCAGAAGCCACTCTGTTGGGATCATTCAGTTCATCAAACAGTCCCGTTTCAATGATTTCTTCCTGCCATGGTATAGGGACAGCACCTGTCGCAAACTTTTTGAAGAACTTCTTGTCTTTGTCATCAAACTCAATTCCTCGTATTTCAGAGAAATCAGCAATGTCTGCAACATCTTTGGCATAGACAACTGATGGATCTGGCACAAATGGAGGATCAACAAGGTTTGCCTCTAGCCTGTGGAAATTTATTGTTTTGAAGAAGCTGTGTTTTCTTGGGTCATCGTCTTCATTCCTGCAATGAAGCAAAAGTTTGTTCATCAGTGTGTTTTGCTTTCACAGAGATCCAGGGGTGTCTGTGTTTTGTACATGACAGTACTTTAAAATAAGGGGATATATATATATATATATATATATCTCAATTCTTTTTTTCCTAACCCAAGAATGCTGCATTATACCACATAAGCCAAGTTGAGAAGCTGAAAACAATTGGATCCCTTTAGTCATTACTGCAGCTCTCAGAGTAAATGAGCCCAGGCAAGGTGCCACACAGGAGCTGCACTGCTGCATCTGGGATACCCCATCCACAGGTCCCTTCTACCAGAACTGAAACTACAGCAGGATGGGAGGGGGGACTCTTGGGTTTACTGTCCCACAAGGGAAGCTCCATATCAAGTAGGATAAGAGTATCTGTACTATAGGGTAAGAATATGTATGAAACTCTAGAATGGGATATATTGGGTAAATACATCTATAGACTGACTCTGAGCAGCAATAGTCTGAATAGCAAGTTGGTGACAAATGAAAATTTTGGTTTTATCTTAATTCAAAAGATCTACACATTTACATCATAAATCTCAGTTATGTCACTCAAATAAACACTCCCACTTACAGTGACTGTTCTTTCAAAGTAACTACTCTTATCAAAGATTTTTTTAGGCAAGAGATTCACAGATTATAACATTAACAAAAGTATGTGTGCCACTGTCACAAACACAATCCTTTATTAATATAGTTAAAACCCAATAATAAAAACCAGAAAGGACTAAATCACTGTAAATGGTTAAGTTAAATAAATCTTACAAAAAACAACTGCAGACCTCAGGGAGAACTTCAGCTGTAAATGAACCAGTGAATTGTTTCACTGTAGACTTATAGAGAGACTTTTAAGATATTTTCTGGTGATAAAAATCATCTGAGACTCAAATCTGTGCTTGCTGAAGCATGACCAAAGACCATAGCTTTTGAACTGTGTCTCTAATGTCAAGGTGTGCAAAGTCTGACTTTGGAATGCTAGAGAAAGGAGGAGCAGAGAGGAGCACTGTCTTTTCCACACCTATGCATTGTTTGTTTAACGTATTTATCGATGCACTGCTCTTGAAAACAGTAACACAGGAAAACCAAATTTGTCTGCGCTCTGGCCTCAGAAAATGGTAGTTCCTAACACATTGCTTTTTTCTTTTCCAACTTCCTTACAAAATCAAACTTAGCAAAGTGTAAGCCCTCGTGTATTTCTAGACAATGTTCTCTGAATAAAATGTAATGCGAATCTTTGGCACATCTTTTTACCTTAGCAAATGTGCAGAAGCACCATACAGAAGCAGTAGATTTGTGTGACTATGGAAAATCTTTATTTTTTTAAATCTTCATTTCCATGCATGCAGGTGCTCATCCAGCTTGGCACTACTGCCGGTTCCTCATGCTGCCCTGCTGTGCTCCTGGCCTGCCCTGGTGCTCCCTGGGCACAGCAGAGATGAAACACCAGCTGCTCTTTTCAGCCCCTTGCTAGAAAATTGTCACTTTGCACCTCTGCTGCCCAGCTCTTCTGAGCAAGCCACCACCAGCTACTTCTCACTGTACACCACCATGAATGACCAGGATGCCACATCACAGCCCAAAGAATGATCGATGCTGCCATCCAGGCCCACTGGGCAATGAAAAATATTATGTTTTCAACCCCAAAGCACCATATGAACAAAATTACGAATGTACAGATTAAGCCCAGGATCTTGACTTCTGCATATCCATAGGCTTGCAAAATCATCTCCTACCTTATCTATCCAGTGATAACCAAGTACTTGAGAAGCCTGACATGATTTATTTGCATTCACTGTTAGCCTGAAGTGCATTACAGCTGCTGTTCAAATTAACTGGTGTCCTGGGACACTGGTGAGCCAGTAGTGCTGACTGGGCAGATGCACTTGCAAAAATCTCCCTTTATTTTGCTTTTCCTTTCTGCAATATAAACCAAAAAGCACTAGAAGCTGGTGGAGGCTCCAAAATGGATTGCTGCAGTGTTCCTCATCCTGAAACCATAAAAAGTTTAAAAATGTAAAGCTACATGAATGCCATCTACTGGAACTGAGACATCTTCCAGCTAGCTGGAGATGAACTTGAGTTCACCCTCTGTGAATTGCATTTTTACGTAACTTAAATAGGAAGAGCAAATGAACTCACATGAAGTTCATCGATTTTGTATTCTTCCATTAAAAAAAAGTTAAAAATCATGTTAGAGGTTTGGGATTTGAGATATCAATTCCAAAAAGCTCAAGTAGGGAAGAGGGGTTACCACTTTCCTGAGTTAGCTAGTGAAATCGCATCTTCAGCAGAAGAGTGGAGTGTATTAAAAGGTCAGGTGTACAAAATAAAGCTGTCTTTGAGCAGCTTTAACTTAAGCAATAGGCACTTCTGTGGATAACCCAAGCTCTTGTTGTCCTTAGCAGAATTACAGTGCTAATCTTTACATAACATACAGTTGCCCTGAATAGTATCGCCCTGTTTAAGAGGTACGTGCAGGCTTTTATTGTGTTTCACGCACAGGGTGTACCTCCTATTGTTTTCCTTCTCTAACTATGGCACATCAGAGGAAGGATACCTTAAACAGCAGAAAATTAAAAAGAATATGTGCACTAACCTTTCTGGGTACATTTCTCCCATTGCTGAGAAGTAATTGAACAATAAGCAGACAGAAAGACTGTAAATGATTCCCTTGGAAAAGGCGATGTGGTTACAGTAAGTGAATCGTCTGTTGCTGGTTTTGTTTCAGACTTGCTGAATGAACTAAACCAAGTCACTTGTCATTTCTAAACTTCATTTTCCCCTACTCTGAAATTTGTTTACTTCACAAAGTGCTGCAAAGTATGCTGACTTTAAGTTAGAGTGCTCTGAGTGTTTTTGTGTTAAATTTACTTTTAAAGTAAGCTTTTAAAACATATTAAAATAATACAGATTTTGTATTAAACATACTCTATGTGCTGCTGAAAATAACATTTTTCTTGCACAGTTGCTGGGAAAATTCATCAGGCACAAGAGCAGCCATCTTCATTTAGCAACAGAATATGAAGAATATGTGTATTAATGATCTATTATCTTTCATTAGAGTTAATTCTTTCAGACAAATGTTTGCCTAACATCTTGAAAAACTGTTCCACGTTGTTATAAAATATAAATTTAGAAGACTATCTATGCATTTTCAAGGGGATCCTTTGTCTATTCCACTTTTAGACTGGAAAATTACCTGATATATATATTTGTATTCACAGATGATTCGAATCACAGTGCATTCTAAAGATAGGTATTATCCGTTTCCTATTAATTTTTAATGTTTTTATTATATTTCTTTTATTTGTCTATATTGCAAATGTAGATCTGCAATCTTTCTCATTAGAAATGCATGAAAATATTTATACACACACACACATATCAGAGGGATCAGCACTATTACAGGTTAAACATTACAAAAGTTAATTTTGCAATTTTCTTCTTATTGAAGAGTTCCTTGAAACTGTTAAGTCACAAACACATCTACCAGTCTTCATCAACCCAAAGCCACCGCTGAAGTGCCCAGAAACGTTTTGCTGTATAGGAATTTGTGCCAAATACTCTTTTTCTCCCTGGGATGAGTCAGGATGACCAGAACTTCTACAGCATTTTTTAAAAGCACTTGAGCAAAGCACAGGGGTTAAGGTCTCTTCAGTAAGAAGCCAATGACGCAGCCTTGCAAATTAGATATCTGCAGGGAAGAGAATCCACATTGCAGATTTGGATTTCTGCCCACATCATTCCAGTAAGCGATACAGCCTAATATTCTGCATTCAGTCTGCACTAGCAGAGATGCAGGTATCTACTTAATTATCCTTTATCTTTAGGAAAGAATGTATAAGAAAAAGGGGTTGCCCCTTTCTCCCAAAACTATATAGAGTATTAACACAGAAAATAACAAGAAGGCAACTCCTATGCATCATCTGGAGTGTGGATAGATGATCACACTATTGCAACAACATTCCTTATTTCCATATTATCTTCAAAACTCTTCACCTCTTTCTTCCTAGAAGTGAAAGGAAAAATTCAGTACTCTGTAGAAAGTAAAGATCTAACCCATTTTGTGCAATAAGTAAAATAACTATACTGTTTGCTGCTTTAATCTCTATTATACTGAGACTGAGAAAGCATACCTGCTTCCTAAACGGTCCTCTTTCTTCTTAGCCAAAAACAGCTTGCAAATATCTTTCGCTTCCTCTGTAAAGCCAGCATGTTCAAATTTCACCTCATCTTCCAGAGTTCTTCTTTTAACCTCATCCTTATTGACCTTTTCTTTGAAATCCTTGAATGGTGTTCGCCCAGCAACCATCTCATAAATAGTACAGCCCATAGCAAACCAGTCCACGGGATAGCAGTACTCCTCTTCCTTCAGGATTTCCGGAGCCATGTAACCATTGGTCCCAGCCTATTGCAAACACACGCACAGGTTTACTGTACAATGTCAGAAATGAGATGCATACAATTAAACAGACTAGTCTATAATTCTTCCAAAACATTAGCAATTATACTGACATATTTTGTATCTAGAAACTCTGATCTTTTTTTAATCTAGAAACTGTAAGGTATAACTTCTTTAGCACATGGACCATATATATCTTTAAACATCTTGGCAGATAGGAAAACTGTCTTAAATATGCTTTTCAAAGGTGAAATGTCAGTGCAATTTCTACTTAAAAGTGGCTTATTTTTAAATTCATGGCTAGCTTGCGTTCTTCTTCCATTTTTTTTTGTTGAAGATATTGTTAGTTTTGTTGTGTAAACACAAGTAGCAATCAATTTGAAAAGATTTTTAAAAATACAAAAATCAGACAAAACAATAACTGATTCCCACCCTGTTCAATGGTTATAAATGCTCCAACACAGGGGTCTGCTGCCAGTGAGAAAATTCTCATCAAGCCAGTAGCTGAGCTGCAATGAGGAAGTTCTCAGCCACCTCCCTCTTGGTTTCTGGATAAATGTTCTACCACCAAGGGCCAAGAAAAACTCTTAAAAACCACTGTAAGAAAGCAAAACTTATGAAAATTATAATTCATAAATTACACACATTTGGGTGAAGGAACAAGTTCCTATTTCCCAACTAAAAAAAGATGCCTGAATAAAGACTATTTACAGCACCAATGGCCCCTTCTCTGAGAGAAGAAATGGCCACTCTTTGAGAGGGGCATCTGCCTGCTTCCTTCCCAGCCCAGACATGCCACTTTCCCCTGGGGATCAGGCTGCAGTGTTTGAAATAGCTCCTGCTGCCTCTGTCCCCAGAGAGCTGATTCACCTGGGAGGGAAATGAGTGGATCAGCATCTCTCTGTGCTCTCTGCTGCACTGTTACATGACTTGAGGACATGAGATTTCAATTGGAACAGCATCTCCTCAGCTGAACCCACTTCACTGCTGCATCTCATGCTCTATATTATTTACCAGATGCAGCTAACAGTGATAACCATGTCAGAAGTTGCTTGAACCTCTCAAATATTTTTTAAATACTGGGACTGATGTATTACCAGTATAACCATTTAAAATAAAAAACTGTGTCTGTGCAAAATCCCACTAAAGCTTACTCAAGATAGTCATTATTACTGCTATCAGAATACAGTCAGTGACAGAGATTCACTCCCAAGCAAAACAGTTAGAAAAAGGTAACTAAAGCTAAGCTCATTTGACAAATTGTATTCATAAAAAGCACAGCTCAACAGATGAATTTTATTTCATGGGGTTGGATAACCCCTCTGATTTTTGCAAATTTAGGCACAGTACTTCCAAGTCAGGTCTCCTCATAAACTTCAGCTTCTGTCACTAAAGATCATGACATATACTCTTCTGTAAACAATGTGTGCAAGAGGGAACATTTTAGGATCAATTAAAACATAAGCCTAATAGACAGAAAATTAAATTCACTTTATTTTCTCTCTTTGTAGTTTTTGTTTTACTTTTAAGGATACAGAACAAAACCCTCCATATGGTTGAAAAACAGAAATGAGATGAGAAGAACAAAAATATCAGCCAGGTTGAAAGCAAAAGGAAAGGCTAAAAGCAAACATTTGCCTCCCTCACTAAAGCCACAGAAGTACAGAAGAGCAGCACGGGCACTGCAGCTGCTGACATCATCCCACAGGCAATTTGTACTGCTTACACTGGGTTTCTCTAAGTAATAATATTGAGATACCCTGACAGTATTACATTTTTAGGTATCATTACTGCTGTATTCAGGGAAAGGGACAAATGCTTAAACACAGACCACAGACCCCAGATCCATCTGGCCTCAGCAAAACCTGAAAGGGAGAAGAGAGGTTGAAAGTAGAAGAGAAATTTGGCTACAAAAGCTTGCACACAGAGCTCACTGTGGATTAGTAAACACAGCTCTAAATAGGTTTCTGGAGTACTTTTTTCTTTTCTTTTTTTTTCTCCTTCTGGGAAGCAATAAACATTCTTATTTTTACTGACTTGAAGCTGGGGCACTAATGCCTTGAAGAACTATTGAATCACATTACCATCAAAATGTGCCCTGACAGCACAATGTGGTCTTTCTGATAAGACAGTACTTTACTGCAACTTAGCATCATCATACAGAACCTGGATACATCTGACATGGAAAAGTCAGAAATCTGCTGTCACAGATGTGTCTCAGGGCAGCTCCTTTCCAACTGCTCTTTCCTTCCGCTTGTGGTTTCTCTTCCACAGTTTTTTTTTCAAAAGGAGCTGCCAAGTAACTTCAGCCTCTTCCATGTGTACTTTTCCACTTACCCTCCAGTGGGACACACCATCTGGCAGAACACTATGCTTTGACATGGCACTTGTGTTTCTCAAGAACAGAGAAAGCAAGGCCATCACCACAGACCAAAAACATGGCATGATCACAACTTAATAGACTCAATAGAGAACAGAATGGACCAACAACAGCCTCACTTCAGACTGAAGTGACAGGTTGTGGATGAGCTTAAATGTAAACAAGAACTAAACTTCAACATTCTAAATTAGTAGCACTGAAATCTTGAGCTGTTACTGAGTTGATCCAGCCCCATCTGAGGAAGTCTAGAAACATATCATTCCTCTGATATGCCAAACCATTTCAATTCAGAATTTCATGAGAGCCAGTTTTCTCACAGAATTTCATCCAAACTTGAATCTAAAAACAAATCTCTCCCAATCCTGAAGCTTTCCTTCTATTCACAATGAAGGAACGGGCTAAGAAGCAGGAATCTAAACCTCATCTCATAAGATTGGAGATTTAAAACCCACTAAAACACATCACTTTTACAGCAGAAGAAAACACATTTCACAAATAGTGAACAGCGATTTTTAAGGGGGAAGAAAAACAATAAGGGGGGAGAAATACATAAATCTCTCTCAAAACAGAAATTTGAAGAAAGGAAGAAAAGAGCTTAGATTTTAGTCTTTTCCACCTATTTCTCTATATGAGTAGGTTTGGCAAAATCATTTGGGAAGAAAGATGCTAAAGCCTTTAGCATTTGCTGTATTAGAGAACACAAAAAAGGAATTATTCAGCTCCTGGAAATGGAAGAACATAGATCCTTCAAATGAAGATTTAATTCCATCTTTTGAGAGTAGGCAGCATTAGAAGGAAGGTAATACTTAACGTCGCTACATTAATCATTATGGAGAACAAGATGCAAAAATCAGGTCATCTTTCCAGGAAAAGAGACCCTATGACAACTGGGAAGGCAACCTCAGTGACCTCAGGGGAGGCTTATCTACGGAGGTAAAACAGAAGTTTTGTGAAGGGAATTTTTAAACTGTACAATTCTCACTAGCAGTGAAATCTGGGCAGTAAAGAATAATGTATTAGGTATAAAACTTATCCACTGATTCCCAAAGCAAAAGTGAATTAAAGTCAATTACTCTTGGCAGGCTGTGGGGTAAATAAGTATACTGTAAATTATATTCTAGTGCAAAAATGAAAAAAAAAAAGGACAGAAAGCAAAGAAATTAAAAGTTACCACAAAAGATAAATGCATTATTTTTTGGAATGGGGTAAATTTCCCATGGGCTGGAATTGAATATTTAATTCAGTTAGAATTATCTGACCATGTCTCAGAATGGATATATCCAAGTATGGGATACTGATATGCCTACCACACAAAAAAAGCATTATGTTTGTATGATTTTGCAGATGTTTTCATTCAGTACAATTTATAAGTAAATTCAGAGCTGTATATTAACTGAAACCCACTTTTTGTTACTAGATCTTACATTACATGGATAAATTTCACTCTTTAAATGGAAACAGAGAAAACAAAAAACCCGTGCTCAAAGTTAATTCATTTGTTGTCAACTCTACACTACTAGGATGTTCACTGGGTTTTGACTGAGACTAAGCACATTATTCTCTTCTTTCCTGCAGAATTCCTGGTAAGACAAGGAGCCATTTGAACATATGTGTTAACTAATCAAATGATCTTACAGAGACGCAAACACATGATATTACACCTTCACTGACCTGGAAGCATCTGAACGGACACAATAAATAAAAATATCACAAAGAAGACAAAGAATGTTATATGACCCCAACTTTTTACAAGAGACAGAAAATCTTATGCCACTGTAGAGGTACAGAACTTTTTGAAGCGTAGTCAGTAGAACATTAGCCATTTTTCACTTGCTCTCCATCTAATATTGTCTTTTGTGATGATAAACAGGATGCCTTACTTGCATATGCAGCTTGAATTATAAAAATAGTCATTAAATTTCAGTCAATTAATTTTTAATTGACTTGCTTTTGAACGTGTTCACAGATCTACTTTCCCTTTATCTCCCTAGCTTAAGAATAACCCAAAAGACAATTTTTCAATAATCCTCTAAAATTTAATGACCAAATGCTGCCCTTGGCTACATTAGCAAATAGTTCTGTTGAGTGGAATTATAGCTTTGAGTGTGATTTGACAGGGCATAGTAGAAATGACTCATCTGAAAGTATACAAATGTTTCTTTTGTGAAATGCGATCCTGAATAAATTTTTCAAAGGTCACACAATTATAATCTTTTAGTAATTCAAGATGTGATCCTGAGAAGCACTAAGTGCACTCAGATCCTACTGCAGTCAAGGGGCACTTGGCACAGCAGAGCTCGGAGCAGAGGCAGGCCCGCAGTGGGAGCAGCTCACACATCCCTGTGCCTGCAGTCGCGGCTGGGGACAGCCCCTTCCACACCGCCCCTGGCCCGGCTTCCAGCAGGTGCGGGCGAGAAAGAGAGAGAACTCTCTGGAGCTTGCAGCAGCACAGAAACAGGCAAATGGGGAGAAACGGGATTTAGATCTTGCTACCTTTTCCCACAGATCTCTGCAAAACAAACTCAATTGATATCACAAACCAAACAGTAAAGCAAATCAGAATGTCTATCTTTTGTTTGCCATGGCACAAGAACTGTTGAACAGAGGAAAAAAAACAAGCTGAGTTTAGCTCTATCAGCTGTTTCCTGGGGCTCGGTTCTTCCTTCCTCCAAGGGGTGCCACTGCCTGCTTTGTTCTCTTGTCCAGCTGTTCCTCCACTCCTTCAGCAATGGCCTTAATAGACCCTGCAGGAATGCAGGGACAGACCACAGAAATCTCTTCCCTGCACACAAGCTAACAGGCCCTAGATGTGGAGAACAACACTGATCTGCCTCTGTCACTCACTTCACCATCTTAACTCTTCTCCCAAGAGTCCCTGTGAGGAGGAACAGAGCGTAATTTAAATGAGTCACACAGAATTGCAGATCCTCCACAGTTTCTCACATGTTCATACAGTAACAAGAAACCAGCTGACCCAATTAATAGGTAACTATTCTTTTTAAAAGAAGAAAAAATTAAATCCAAATAGGGAAAAAGGGACTCTGGAAAGTCACACAGAACAAAGATTCTGGCGTATTGTTAATGCTTAGCAGAGGGAGGGACCTTCTGATGGGATGGCCCATCATGAATCATTGGGCTACTGATTCGGAAGAACACAAGGAGGACTCTTCAGAGTAGCAGGAGAAGATAATGAGAAAGACAATATAGGAGCTTTGGAGCTACTGAATCCCACATGCTTATATAAGATTCAAGACCAAACTTGTTTTGATTTTCACATAAGAAGATAATTTTCTTAGGGAAAGTTGTGTACTTTTAAAAAAACCCACATAGACAAAAGTATAAAAGGGACAGAACAGATTTTTGCTGTCTTAGAAAAAAAGAAAAAATGGCCTCTGGGTTCAAAACCACTAACTGGAATAGTAAAAAAAATCCAGCACTGGTTTTTACTCTTTCAAGCTTGGCTATCAGTAATCATTGAAATGAAGGAAGCTGTACAACACAAGAGAAAGCCACTCTGTGCACTAGGGACTGCTGCCTGTGTGCTCCTCCTTGGGAAGAGAGACACAGTTACAGCATGGTTTCAGTTTAGATTTACGCTGTGTGGAAGTCAAAGGGATAAAGGGCTTGAGGAAGGACAATTCAGTAACTGAGCACCAATTTAAACTCTGGATTCTAGAGCAGCTTCCTGCTTTCTTCCTGCATGATCACACGAAAACCTTTGCCTCAGATCCTGACTGGAGAGAGAATCTGCTAACATTACCACCTCAGTGAACTGTGTCTTCAGAAGACATCAGAAGGCAATCACAGACACGGAAACAATCAGACATTATAGGATGAAGCATTTAGGACAAGCAGAACACTTGGTAGAGAGCCACAAGCACACAATTAGAATTCAAGAATTATAAGGGTTCTCTAGTCTTCCAGTTACATGATTTTCCCTTTAATTTCCTTTTAAATTGCTCCTGACCATTTCCCATCTACAATGTAGAAATAAAAATACTTCAGAGATATTTGTGGCTTCATTATTTAATGACCACAGAATATTCCATAAACAGTGTTAATAAGGGAGAAAACTCTCCAGCTACTTAGCTCTGTCTATATTTTATGAAGCTCTTCATAATGAATGCAAATACTATATCATGGCACCACGCATAGTCTGCTTCCTCAGAAAGGGGACATCAAAGAGAAATCCGTGTTCTGTGACATTGTGACTGAGGGAACAGGACTGCAGGCTGCCCTGGGAAGGGTAGGGGCCCTCCAGTGGAGGTACAGCCACTGTAGGTTAAGCAGTGCAAATGTCAGTGCGGCCTGGAGAGTTACTGCTGATCACTGAAATCCATGGGATTTCATCCACTTTATCTTTCAGGATTATGACTGATGTTGGAGGTACCATTCTTTAAAATGTAAATCCAAGGAAATGGGTACTGGCTGCATCAGACCAATGGCCCATATGGCCAGTCCACTGTCTGTGAATTATTCAAACAAATGAATATATAGGGAAGTCTGTTAAAGCCTGGTGTGTACATTGAGACTTCTCTACACTTTCCTAGACTCCAACTATTTGCAGTTCAAGGGCTTCCTGAGACAGAAATGGCTTCTCTCAACAAAATTTTTTTCCATCAGTTGTTCGGCCTCCCCCTGAACCTAGATAAATTTGTAGAGCCTACAAGACCTTTTGCAAGAGAGTCCTGCAGCTTAACTACACTCTGGTTTAATATCTTTTTTAAGAACTACCCACCTGCTACCTTTCACTAGCAGATTTTAAACTTGAATAATAGGCAAAACCAAGCCCAGTTTTCACTTACATACGTCTGTAATTCCAGGATTTTGTCTTCATAAAAAAACTAATTGCATGTCTGTTAACTGAAACTACTCATGACAGCAAGTGGAGTGTCACATGTGGTCCACAAGCACTACCTTCCTCACCAACTCACAGCTTACTGTTTCTGGTCAAAGCTGCAAATCAAAAGTTCAAAGAATTACAGTGTCAGCCAAATGTTGCATTTCTTATCCAATGAAATAAAACCATCTTTGGCTGCAATGAGTCAACGCGTAGCCCACTAGATGATTTACCCAAGGGATCATTCCAGAACACACACTTTTTATAGAAAATGCTATAGCATTTATTAACTGTCAGATTAAGCTGAATGAGGAACAATGGTAAAAGTCATGCAGAGACCTTGTGCTACATAATAAAGGGCTCCAATATCATTCCCTGACAGAAAAAACAGATGGCACGCTGTGTGCAGGGAAAGTATTTAATGGGACATATTGCATTCTCTTGAGATGACCACGGTATCCTTTCTGGTATATCCAAAACTGCAGGAGGCAGAATGGTCTCACAAAATCATTTTTGTTCCTTTACTCTCATAACCATGGCATTCATATAATTAGTTTGGAAAAGATTCTAAGATCATTGAGCCCAACCATTAATCCAGCACTTCTAAGCCCACCACTAAACCACGTCCTTAAGCCCCACATCTATATGGCTTTTAAATACCTCTAGGGATGGTGACTCCACCACTTCCCTGGGCAGCCTGTTCCAGTGCTTGGTAACCCTTCTGCAAAAGAAACTTCCCTTAATATCCAATCTAAACATCCCCTAGCACAACTTAAGGCCGTTTCCTCTTGTCATAGCACTTGTTACCTGGGAGGAGAGTCCAACCCCCACTTCGCTACAACCTCCTGTCAGGGAGTTGTAGAAAATGGTGAGGTCCCCTGAGCCTCCTTCCTCCAGTTCCCTCAGCTGCTCCTCACCAGACTTGTGCTCCAGACCCTTCCCAGCTCCGTTGCCTCTCTCTGGACACACTCCAGCACCTCAATGTCTTTCTTGTAGTGAGAAGCCCAAAACTGAACGCAGGATTCAAGGTGCAGCCTCACCAGTGCTGAGCACAGGGGAATGGTCACTGCCCTGGTCCTGCTGGCCACAGGCCAGGATGCCATTGGCCTTCTGGCCCACCTGGGCACACACTGGCTCATGGTCAGCTGGCTGTTGACCAACAACCCCCTTTTCTGACTGGGCAGCTTTCCAGCCACTCTTCCCCAAGCCTGTAGTCTGCAGGGGGTTGTTGTGACCCATGTGCAGGACCTGCTGCAACTGGGACCTCCTTGGTTTTCCAGGACTGCTGGGAAAGTCATGATGGGAAGTGACTCGGTGAGCACTTCTGCTTGCTCCCTCAGTACCCTTGCAAGGATCCCAACTGGCCCCACAGACTTTTGTGGGGAAGGCTGCATTCTGTGAAGTACATGTTTCAGAGATTAAAAAGATCTGAAACACCTGTCACGATGACGCACCTCATAACAACTGAGATTATCAAAATTTTTAAGAGCAAAGTTCTGCTAGTAAAAACATCCTCAATTTTGCATGTCATACTTTAAAATGTATAAGCAAAATGGCAGCAAGTTCCTCTAATTCTGAGCAAATGAAGACCTGTCATTTTTCGAAGTGCAAAGAAAGAAGACATTTTTACAGAATCTTATCCAATAAGAATGCCATGTGATAATGAACAAAGGTCAACTGTAGAATAGCTTGCTGAATTATTTTTTATTTCACAAGTCAAAACCCTCCTCCTGCTTTTCAACTGCCTTGAAATTAAACTGCAAGTTTCAGGAACATCTAAATAGATTTCCTTGTGTTTTCCTAAGAAATAGAATCTTATAATAAACAAACATACAGGAGGGCAAAAGGACATTCTGAGTAAGACTTTAACCAAAACATGTTTTTCCTATAAAAATATTATGATGTCCTTCAAATACATAAAACATAGCACAGGAAAACTGTGAAGAAGCCTGAAAGCTCTGAAGATATGAATGCACTTTTATAAATACTACAAAAATATGCTTGTGTTATTTTTCACAGTTATTATGTCAATATTTAAGCTCTTTGGCTCACATGCATCTGCACAAAAGTTCTTCTTCAAAATTTACATTCAACAGTTGCTTTTCACAAAAGCCATACCCAGTAAGGGCAGAAAATTCTTCCCTAAGTAAACAGCAAATACACATTAACTTCTGGAAAAATTGAATTAAGTCCTCTATATTTAAATTCACAGAGGGCATGAAGATACTAAACAGAAGAACATGCTGACTTGTCTCACAACCATTCTCAGGAAACTAAGCAGTATTGCTCTTTTGGATAAGAGCAGGAGTACTTGACTCACATACAAGTGGATTTTGGTTTGTATGAGAATAAATTGCAGAGACTTCAAGAAAAAGATGACAGGTCAAACTGTTCAAGTGGGGAAACCTGGGATGGAAGCTTCTCATTTCTGTCATATGCAAAAAAACCCCTAGCGCTAGAATCAATCTAGTGAGTATATAACCAGCCAAAACACTTGGCCTGTGTAAAAACCATCTTTGCGGGTTCTCAGTTTCTCCTTGTTGTCTATTTCAATTATATAATACAGAAAAAATAACATTTAAAAAGCCATGATTTTAAGATACAGACTAGTTCCTGCCGGGTCTAATCAACACATCAGATCAGATGCAACAGGAACATTTACAGGAAGTCATAATGACATTTAAAGTCCTGAACAGTTTTATTACCACTGGGTAAGAGTTTGTTTCTGTTTCCAGCAGTGTCAGTAAGAGCTCTACCTGAACAAGTAGACACACTTCTTTGCAGACTGCACAGGTGCATGCAGCTATCATGAGAAGATCCCAATATAATCCATGCATGTTTAATGAAGGAAAATGACACTGTAAGTAGTGTTCAACTGTTTTCTACTTTTATTTTCAATACTGTTATTATTTAAAGTTGTGTATTTTAATTTTTTTTGGCGATTTCTCCATTCTAGGGCCAGCTGGCACTTCACAAAGGCAAATCAGCACACTTGCTGAAATTAAAGTTTTTTAAGTTTTGTAATTATTACTGTATCAATTACTTAGAACTACAGTATAAGTTCAAAGTAAATTCATACAGAAAGCTGGATGTTTCTCCTTGCTGCTTTAGCAATTGAAAAGAGAGGGAGAAAACTAAGGCTGAATATCCAACTTTTTCAAGATCTTTGTAAGGAACACTGTTACTGAAATCAGGGTATTTTTATTTTTAATATTCACGAGCAGTATTTTTATTTTTAATATTCACAAGTACTTCTCAGAAGGAGTATATGTAATGGCAGTACTTAAAGGATACCAAGGCTTCTTCATTACGTAAGTATTGAATAACAGTTGCACAATGCTTTTTCTGAAGCAAAAACACACAGTAATTTTTATTAAGACCACGTTGAAGTCATCCATCTAAAATTCAGAAAACCTTTCTACCCATAAAGAACATTTCTTTGGCTGATGAACAGTATATAAACATCATAATTTTGCAGAAACCTTCAATGAAAACTTAGAAAATGCCTAAAACAGGAACTCATTAACAAGCTTATTACTTGTGCCATGTGATAATCTAATCACCTAATAAGATTTACAAAAGGGATTAATAGATCCTCCAGGTGATGTATGGGTGATGTGCATTTATTCATGCATAAGAGGACAGGAATTTTTTATGCTTTGAAAGCAGAACAAATTTAATCTTTAATGACTTGTACTGCTATGAGACTGCACAAAACTTGCAGAATTCATCAAAACAGTGTATTTTTTGCAATCTTTAAGGAAACGAATACACAGATAAATCCATATATAATACACTATAGATCAGCAGCAATATCCCTTAATTAGCGACTGAAAATCGTAAGTCTTAAATTGTCAGTTCAAACCATCATTTAAAATCTAGAAACAGCTTTATGGTATTAGGCACTCAGACAATACAGATTTGGCCTGGAAGGAATATATATTCTGCTTTAGGTTATAAAAATGCCCTTATAAAACTGTGTCCACAAAATGGTGCAACTGATTAAATTTCATTTGATAAACCTGTCTTGGAGCCATTCACTCCTTTGGGTGAAAAAGGAAAAAATGCTTTGTATAGGTTTGGTTCAGTGATAACAATTTGGCAGTCATACTCAAAAACCACATTATGATGTAAATTTTCAGGTAATTTTAAGTCAGAATGTAACTGTGATTAGTAGACAAAAATTAATTTAACAGCACAATTTTTCTCTTATTACAGGAGTACATGGTGAAGCTTAATGTAAATTTTGTAAATGTGTTCTTTGGTCTTCCTGTGTACAACATTAGTATAAATAAAAACAATAATATCCAGCTCTCATATAACATTTTTAGAAGTTTTCAAACATGACTATTTTACAGAAATAAAAAAAAAAAAAAAGGGAATTATTATTAATTTAACTCATTTATAGTTATGATACAGAAAACGAAAAAAAAAATTCTTCCATCTCCTATTTCAATGTAATGTATGAATAAAACTGCCTTTCACAGAAATTCCTCACAACACATTACAGTTATGTAATGCATTATTCAATGCAGTTTTTGCTCTAATAAAAGCATCCATATAATAGTGAATAGAGTTTCTAAAAACCAACAAAAGAAAAGTCACTAACAACTTGATAGCTGTCATAGAAGGTGAGGAGGAACAACCACCTTGTCCAATATTGCTTTGAGATTCTACCCCAATACCAACAGAAGTGGTTACACATTGCTAAATACACTCTGTAATTTTGGGGTTTTTTTCCTTCTGCCAAACCCCACATATTTACAAGTAAGAAAAACTGCCCTTTGACAAAACTATTTGTTCTGATCATAGTAACTGCACGCCTCTCTAACTTGCAAAGCACAGTAAGGTTTATAGCTTTGGGCTCACTGATGAAAATGTCATCTTTACAAACAAAATAACATTCTCATTTCACATGAAAAACCTACCTTAGCTTTCACAGAAGCTGTATTTTTTTATCTAAAATACCATGTGGTTTAATTATAAAATTATTTACTACCTGTACACGCAGCAATTTCCACATTTTCTTTCAACAAGAACTAAAACCACTCATAGTACAAACTTCTTCAATTACCAGAAGAAGATCCTTCAAAATTACTGAATTTAACAACATCAAAAGATGTGCACTTCAAACATGATGTAGAAGGCCATTAGCAGGTCCTTTCTTCTGAATTTCTAATGTGAACTTGGGGAGTTTAACATAGGGAAGTTAGACCAGTTTGTAATCTTGCTTCCATTTCTTCACATTCTTAGTGTATTTCATTCTCTTATTATACACATCTTTAAGCTCCAGATACCTTGAGAGAAATATGTCTTTTTTCATAGTTAAGCTACCTGAATACATATTTCTTGTGTAAATCTCCTGACATTACTACAAATCAAGATTAGTTTTGCATGACCACAGGCACAACTGAAATGCTGCACAATCTAATTCACACAAAATCCAGCTAGCTGGTCATCCATCTTTTTCTTCTTACACAAGTAGACAGGCATGGACATTTACAAACTGTCAAGTCTGCTAACTTTGTCAGGAATTAATCTGTGGGGGGAAGGAAGGTTGGGAATTATTTATTATGCAGCACCACACACCTCTGCAATACAATCAGTAACATCACTTAAGAGTAATACGTAAGAAATTGCATTCTCCCAGGAGCAGAGGTGGAATAGAGAAGGAGTCATCTCTTTGTCTGCTGCTCATTAAACAACTGGTTAAATCCCTGATTATGCAGCATTCCATAAGGCACAAGGCATCTGCCTCTCTATTCATTGGTTCAAGAGCTTATCTTAAGAGAAACAGGACAAGTTGATTCTACTGTTTCTGTGCAAAGGAAGCTATTTTACTACATACAGCAGCTAAAGAGTTAATAAGCCAAATCTTTTTACGACCTATCTCTCAGAATGAAATGACTACATTAGGTCTTTAGCAAAGAATAAATTCTGGGGAATTAAGTCTTGGATTCATTAGAAATAGAATGGCTTCACTTCCCACTGCCCACGTTCAATGAATTTGTACTCACCCTCTGATTGATGCTTTTTCCCTCTCTGACTTTCACTGCCAATCCAAGATCAGACAGTCTGCAGTTCCCATTATCATCCAGGAGGACATTCTCTGGTTTCATATCCCGGTACAAAATTTTGATGGAATGGAGATGCAGAATCCCACAGGTGATCTGAGCTGAGTAAAAGATGATCCTTTTCATTTCCAAACCCCTTTCTCCCACATTGTAGATGTGATACTTCAGATCCCCTCCATTCATGAGGCTCATAACAAGACACAGATGGGTTTTGGTCTCATAGGCGTAAGCTAGTTTGACTATGAAAGGGCTGTTGACCTTCTCCAGGATCTCTTTCTCCAGCAGTGCCATCTTCTCTCCACATTTCTTTTTCAACCTTTTCTTATCAAGTTTCTTGCAGGCATACATCTTGCCAGTATTTTTGACCTGGATGGCACAAACCTAGAGAGGATGCACATGGAAAGGTAATGAAGCAATGTTACACAGAGACAGGAATATCAAGGGTAGTAAGAGGCAGGAACTGGGGAACCACTGATGCCTATTAGTGGCTGCTGACGCTAACTTCTCTGAAGAATATATTAGCAGAGAAAACAAGGATAAAACAAGCGTACAATCAGTTCTGTTCTGGACTAGCAGTAAATGGTGGCCCTGATGCAAAATTCTTGAGGATGCCACTAGTAGACATGTATTAGCAAATAAAAGGAACGAGGACAAAAACCAAAAATCTCTAACCACGAGAATAAGCAGCATATACAGATTGCATCTGTACAGTTAAACTCTCTTGACTCTCAAAAACCTCCATACTGTAGTTTAGGAACAGATCCTGATGCATGCTTTTCCCTAAACTGCAGCTAGGAATTATCTGGGAGTGTGTGTCAGCACAAGCTAAAATGATGTCAAGGAGCAGACTAACAGTTACCTACATGAACATTCATGCAAGTTTATGTAAAGAAGGCTGCTTTTTTACTAGCATAGATACAGAATATAAAAATGTTAAAGTAGCTTTTTACTAACAAGACCATCTACCACAATATAAATAACCCAGCATAATTTCTGGAAAATGGGCAGTTTGAAGGGGCACATTGTACAAATCTTCATACAATGGCTTAATCCACTGCTCTTTGCAAACTCACTTTATGCTCTTGAAAGGGGAGAGATGACTCACATCCTTAAATGTATAAGCTCTTACCTCTCCAAAGCCACCTTTACCCAGCACTCGGAACTCAGCAAAGTACTTTTCAGTTACTGGTTGCTTCTCAAATACTTTCCATTGGATGAATTTGTCATAGAATGGGCTGGTCTGGAAGTCCTGGAAGGGCTTGTTTTTAAAGAAGACTTTGGTTTCCTCCTTGGCCAGCTGTACGATGTTCTCATAGTCTTTTGCAGTAGCCGCTTTGCATTTGCTGACCAAGTCAGAGCTCATGAAAGACAGATATTTTTTGGCGCCTTCCTTAAGAAAACTGGAGACAATATTCTCCATGCTACTGTTCTTGATATTGTCCTCTGCCAACTCCCAGCTTTCCACCTCGTCCAGGAAGTCCTTAGCTACCGCACATTCTGGCACTGTCTCTAAAAAGTCTCTGAAGAATTTCTTGCCAATGGGCTGCTGTTCACAGATGCTGTCATAATCAGCAACAATGGACTCTCTGTGCTCTTTGCACTGCTCAATCTTGGGAAGCGAGAGGCTCCTACGCCTCTTTTGCATTTCCTTGGCGTCTCCATCTCCACTCTTCCTTGCCTGGAGGTAGGCAGTGTTGGCAATCAGGTTGTCGAGCCCCCCCAAGTCACACATCTTGGCAAGCCCTTGGGGTGGCAGAGCCTGGTTCACACAAAATGAGTAACTGGCCCAAGTTCTGTGCTGTCCTGCACTTCTCCCTGCTAGTGGTGTGTGAGGGCTTCAGAAAAACACCTAGAGACTAACTGCTTTTGCATTAAATACCTCTCAAGGATTTTCACTAAGTACCTTTAGGTATAGGCACCATTTGTGGAAAGTGACTGGTAAGAGGTTTCTCTGTAAGGAGCTTTGAGTTTGCTATGTTTAGCTGAGGGATGACATCCTAGGCAAACCTTCCCGCTGGCAGCACCAAACGCACGTGGTTCAGCTGGTGTTTTTCAAAATGGGCCCTGATAACCTTTGTATGTCCCAAGATTCCCTCTACATGCACTGTCCCTGGCTGCAGGGAACATGCAGAGATTCCTGGCTGCAATACATGCACTCTCCAACTCAGGGGCACTTTGGTCACAGTCAGCAGGACAGGCCTGGATCTCCCCCAGTCGACACCGAGTATCAGCAGACTAACAACTGCATACCTTGGGATCTGGTTTAATGAAAAGCTTTATCACAGATCTGCCATGCCTGAAAGACCCTGACAAAGATAAACATGAGGTGTTGAGCTTTAAATTACCACACAATTCAGTGCTTTGAGCATTCACACTTCCAAAAATCAAGTTGTACTCAACATCAGGGATTGAGTCCCACAGACAGTTCATGCAAACCTTGCTGCCTCGCGTGGCTCTGTCTGAGCAGATTATATGCAGAGGCTAAGAACTGCCACTGGGCTAAAAATAATGATCCTTATATATGAAACAACACAGCTCTGACTTCATCTCCTACCCACAGAAAAAAGAGAACCACTTCAAATGACCAGCCAAATCTTGCCAAGACACTTCCATATGTTGTTTTGGCCTCAGTTTATTTTCCCTGCTGAGCTTTATGACAGAAAGTGGTTGGATTAGAAGGTGGCAACAGTATACAGCTGAGGTGACATCAACAAAGGGACAAAGCTGATTAGAATCAAGTGAAGGCAAATTCCACCTGACTCCACTTACTGGCTGCCTACCAGCAGGCATTTTTTTCCCTTCAAAGAATAAAAATTATGTGTTGCACTCACTAGACTAAGCCCCCTTCTGCTGTGGGGTCAGGTGATTTGGTTGTTAAAACTTTCCTTAGATATAAGGAAGGTATTATGAGAACAAGACAAGAAGTAACACTGGGGTCAAACTGTACTCTTGAGGTCAAGGTCAAGTTTCTTTTTTTTTTTTTCCTCACAATCTTAGAGCAAGCTGAAGAGACGAATCAAAAACGAAACATCAAGAATAGTAACAGGCACCTTTCAGTCTCCCTACAGTAACTGTTAAGCCCTTCTTGGCTGCTTTTTGCCACTCTACAACCATGCAATATTTTGGTTTTACATGCTTAATCCTGTCCGCATTGAATCCATTTGACATAAAACTCATACTTGTACTCTACAAAATTCCCTCGGAGATGTGTTTTTCTAGGAGTGATGGAAAGGGCCATCCATTGCAAACTGCTGGGTGTGCACGAGAACAGGGGGAGCTGGAAGACAGAACCTTGAAATCCTGGCCAGGTGAGGGCAAGCCCAGGGCAGGAGAAGGTTATGTAAAGGGCTCAGCAGAGAGGCCAACAGTGGGGGCAACACTGCAAAGAGCCAGCAGGAGAATGGGGAATTCTGCTGCTGCATGTCCTGAAAATGGGGCCTACAGAAAAAAATTCCTGTAATACCTTGGGTAGAGAAAGGCATGAAAGGAGGTAACAAACCATTAATTGCAGCTCTTTTTTAAATAAAGCTTTTCATTTCCTAAAATTCAGTAGGGTATTTTTTATGTTTAGCCAGAATATCCACCACAGCTCAAAGAGCAGCAGGACAGATGGCTGGTAGCTGGGGTCCTAAGGCTGAACTCAAGCTTACACCAGCTATTGAAAATACCTAATGTTTATGGCACCTGCATAAGACAGACACAATTACAGCTCCAAAGACCATTCTACTCCATTAATTAGAACCTTTCGCAGTTTCTATGGAACATAAATTTTCACTAAAAGAACGTAACTTCATGAAAAATAAAATCAAACAATATGATCATTCAACACATACTCATTGATCCAGCCACTTTTGAAATTTGCCTCCTGACTTACCCAAATCTGCTCAGCATTTATTAAACACTGGAGAAGAGTAGTCAGCATTAATCTATTAGTTGATAATGGCTATCTAAGATAGTGTTACCTGCTCATGAAACAGTATGTTTGGGTGAGAAGCAAAAATTATTTATTTTGCACGTGCAAGAGGTGAACAATTACAGAACTGAAAATGGGGATGTACAAACAATCATGCTAAGGGATTTCAGGGTATGATTTGAGAAAGTTCTCTGGTGCAAAGCTCATAGAAAGACTGGGACTTAGGCAAATCCCTAAACCACAGAGAAAATATGCAGGACTTAAAAATCATTGCTTTATGTTCTAGATGAACCTCAATTACTGGTCAACAAGATACTTAAAATAGGCAAACAGATACACACAAATATCAGCTGCTTTGATTTCAACATTAACTTTCCTAATACCTCATTTGTGTCAACACCCCTTTGAGCTGACACTTTGGAAAAACTCTTCCACAACTGTAACTCTCAGCTACTCCTGCCATGCACGTGACTTGAGCTAAAAGCAGGGTTTGGTACTTTCCATATTCACGTATAAACAACAGGAAAATGAAGAAAGTCCTCTGATGGGACTAGATGGCATTACCAGAGGTCACAGGATGGAACCTGGGACCAAACCTGGACAGATAAAATAGGTGGTAGGAAAGATACTGTTTGACTGTGACAGCTAAGATTTATTTCCAAATCCACTCAGATTTCTTTTTTTTGCAAAAATTTTGGGAATACTTTGACACAAACAGAAATACTCCACAAGAATGTAAATGCTACAGGCACTTCATTACTACTGTTAACATATTTTACATTTCAGTTTTGAGACAGACATCATCTGGCATAATAATAACTGATGTGATACAGTGTACCAGTGACTCAGGATTTTTTTATCTCAGTGTGTAATTAAACAAAAGCTACATTTAAAAAATCAAAACATCCTAAAAAAATGATTACAATATTAAACAAAACCACAGTAAACTCAGCAATATGCTTGATGACAGGAAGATTTGAACTACTTTATACAGTGAAGATAAATCTCTTTATCTTTAAATGTACTTAGAATTAGATAGAAATGTATCTGCTGAGAAACACATTAAACATTAAAGATGATAATTTTGAAGTAAACAATGTGTATTATATTGCTTCGATTTCACCCATGTTGATTAATCATTTTATTACGCCTGAAACTGTTACAGATTTAAAGCAATAATTCTACCTCTCCATTACATATCTTTTAAAAATCCCACAGCATATGTTCAGATTCATAGTAATTTGGATATTTAGGGAAAAGACAAAGTTAGAGGCAAGCACTTAAACAGCTGTAAGAAAAATTTCGAGAAGATGATATATTCAGGATTTCTACAAAAATGAAAAAATGCTTCCAAAACATTATGACCAATAAAAAGATAACAAAGAAATTTCTGTTAACTGAATTTTCATGAAATCACAATTTACCATTTTTCCCTAGATGTAATTAGTGCCTCCTTTCCTTGGGTTATTTAAATTATCATTTTCGTTTGCCTCCTGTATTTATCAGCTAACCAGCAAGATTGTATACACCTCTAGTTAACTGATATCAAATACATGTCTTTGTACCAAAAATGTTTGGATTCAAAATACATGTCTCAATGATCATTAACAGAAATATACATTAAAAAATTATTAACATGGTCAAATTTTAATTTTATGGTTGCAGAAATCATGTATAGAATGTAACAGAGCAACAGACTTAGAGATACTACAAATTGAAAATCATAAAGAAAACCTAAATTAGAAATGTTTAATAATACAGTGTGATGGACAAAGCACATAGCAAATGTTTTACACACTATTCATTTTACATTAAAATCCAGAATAGTTTCTAAAAAAACACACTGACTGTGTTTTAGCACACAATATTACTTAGGAAACATTTTCTTTATCCTGACAGTTAACTATGCAGTATCTGACCAGGTAAAGTGACCCTTTCAATTTAATTCATTTATCAATGGAAAAAGGTTAAATGCTCTGTGTTTAGGGTATAACCTGTACCACCAGGTGTCAATGCTCTGATACAGGTAACACTTTAATCACAGCAGATCCATTTGTAGATGTAGCGTCTCCTGTTTCAATTGTGGAACCCCTGCAGGAGCCTGCCCATGGACTGCACCTTGTGCAGCCAGAGGCCTGCACCAAACCCACTCTGGTCTTGCAGCAGATGAACCAAGTGAGTCATGTCCTGATGGACACATTCTGTTCTGCATGAGCATAGGGCACAACACACACACCATTCCATCAAGTGCAACAGAAAGAAACCCTTCCAGTTTTTATTTGCCTATTCTCTGGACTACCCAGTCCTGCTGGCAGAGGGGACAGCGATTATTCTGTTTCACCCACAAGGACATGCAGCAATTGTGGAAGGAATGATTGCATTCTCCCCAGACCACTGAAAGAGAAGAAAGAACATGTTCCAGTCACACTCAGCTGTTCAATCAACACCTACAGCAAGGTTCAAACTGTTACTCTCAAATATTTATAATTGCTGGAAACTTGAAGACAAAACAGGTCATCACTGATTTATTCACTGAGGTTGGATTATTACGATCATCCTAATGATAGTCAGTTCCATCATCAAGCCTTTTACTTACTTCCAAGTATTAAAAAAAGAGATGCATCCTTCTTCTGTAAAGTGACAGTGTTTTGTGACTGAATAAACACATTTAGCAGTTCTGCCCAGAAAGTAAGTGCAACTATTAAAATTCTTCCCTTTATCTTCCCCAGTACCAAAATAAAGCCAATGCAAAGTGTATCACCAAATTCTCATATGAAATGCACTGTTTGAACTGAAATGTATGATAACAAGGAGGCACATGTGACACCATATATACTCTTAAAATGGGACCTGAATTTACACCAGAAGTTATTCACAGGCTACAGTTCTTTCAACACTCCAGAAAGTGTTATCTCGTATCCTTTTACTCCAGAAGAATATTTTAAAATGTAGTTACTCTGCTATTTTTTCCTTACTAGCTCACATTTTCCTCACAGGAGTACAAGGGTACCAATCAAAGAAGCGCTGCAAATTATACTTTTTCCTCTCTATCTTAAATAGGACAGTTAGCAAGCCAATTAAGATATCTAGAACAGGAAAACCCTACCCCCATTAAAACAATCATGAAAAACCCCCAGTGGATTAAGTTTGAGACACTATACTTCAAAACACAAAGCTCAACAGCATGAAAAGGTTTACCACTGGCTTAAAAGTTGTCTTAAAGGTTTAAAGCAAACTCTTTGAGATAGTTTTCACTATTTCGAATTTAAACAGTCAGAATTAGGACTTTCTTTTGCATACATTGGCACTGAAAGTATGATTATGTTTAAACTTAAGTGATTCCACTTTTGAAAATGAAAAGTGAACCACCAAGACATTGCCTCCATTATCTCTGAATTAAGAGTGGGAAAAATACCACTTTCTAACTCAGACACACATTTATTACAGAACAGAGGATTTTTATTTGTACTACCATTGTGTTTTCTGGCATGCACCTCTGAAGAAAAAAGTAGCTTTTTCCTACCCACTTCAAAAATGTACATTATGATCTCAAATATGCAAATGGTGAAAGAAACTTAAACCTCTTAGTTGTGTACGTGTTGACAGGAAATTGGAAGCTCTTTTGTTTTACAGCATAGCTGACATGAAAACTGATTTTATTAGTGCTCAAAAATTAAGCATAAAGTGTTAGTAATGCAAAAAGATGATACAATGTAGAACAAAACACCAGCTTACTTTTGTGCATTAATAAAATCAGTATTCCCTTCAAACTTTAAAATGCACCATACTGAGAGAAGCTTCAATTGAAAAACAAGCGAATGAAGTCACTACATACCAACACAATCTTCTTGTTTGTTTTCAGCTTGACATCTAAGACAGGCATCTAAAAGTAAACAAGAACAAGACTCAATCTGATTCTCAGGATTCCATCTTAAGAATAGGTTTGTCAGAGAAAAATATAAACTCTAAAACAAATTTACAGAGGTAAAATTCTCAAGTTTTGATGTCTATTTCAGCCCTTTAACATTAAATAGCCCCCCTAAATTCTAAAACGATGCAAATGACAATGAAATATATATCTGAAAGAGATCAGAAGGACTCTGAACTCTCCAGCATGTTTTGTTTATTTTCCATTGCTTTGGTATTTTCATAACTTTTGCTGAAAAAAAGCCTTCTCCATTTTGTAGATATAAAAGCCCGCAGATTTGTGCCAAGGCACTCAGGCATATTAAGACCAGAGCAAGCACGAAGCCAAACCCTAATTACAGGACTTTGTTTTTCAGATGTCAGCATTTCCTTTTAAGGAAGTCATTCACAATTTTGATTTTTTAGGCTGTGCATCTCTCACCACAACTCCCACCACCTATTACTTTTTATAGCAGCTTCCCTTAACAAGTACCTGCATCTAATTTTCACAGGAGTCACATACACATACAAATATAGTGGTACATTTGATAATATATGTTAATAAATACAGAAAAATATCTAATTAAAAATATTTATCATCTCTATGCACTTCAGTCTGTGGCTTCAGGATTGGATGGCAGGTCCAGGACTCAATAAGAGACAAGAGTGACCACTTCCAGGCTTCCCACTGAGCCACATAATACAGTGGAAAAACGCCTTTGCTTCTCTTTGCCCCAACATGGGCTGCCACAGACACTCGGGCACAAATCATGCACAACAGAAAGTGTTCAACCGTTATGTGAGCAAACACATCTTTATCTCCTCCAAGGAAAAGGAACTAGTTTAAACAAGTGTCCTGCAGGTTGGATCTGGTCTACATGTCACTAGATGGACTATATTCTCCCAGAAGACAAAACCATAATGTGCAACAGGAATTTAGATTTGAGTATTTTTACCACCTCTGCCAGATACGGCCAATACTTCTATTTTAGACTGATCTGCCCAGGCATTCCTCCTTTTCTCAGGTAATAGAAAACAAAGAGGAGAGAACTCTAATGCAGCTGCCCTTTCCTCACTGAGATAAAAGCAAAAGTTTTCTATTGTCTGTTCCTGTAATTTACATTTCAACAGCAGTTAAGGGCCAAGGTGCTGGGAAGATTCAGCCAAAGTGCTTCAGCTTGTATCATGGTCTGTGGGAACCCACTGATCTGGGGTCAGGGGCAGAAAGTCACAATAAATCAAGCCCTAGAGCTGCAGTTTTAGACAGAAGCAGCACAGAGAGCTGAGGATAGAAATCACTGCCACCATACCAGAGTAACCTGTCCCCACTCCTACATCATAACCCCCAGGGGGTCAGTCTGAAAGGCTAAGGACAGCAAAGCCAGTACAACTTCAATCCTGAGCTTCCCAGCTAACACCTGCATTTTTGCCTCTTTCCCTTGTGCATCTAAGAACACACTGGTTCAAGGAGTTAAACCAGTAGAAAATGGAGCCAGCTAACACCTCCTTCCCTTGCAGAAGTCAAACAAACTAACTTTCAACAAGTGCCAGTCTCAGTCTGGCACTGCCTCCCACCTGAGGTTACTGCAGACGCAGTGGCTCTACAGGAGCCAGACCTGCTCTGGCAGGGTCACTGTGAAATTGCTAAACTAAAGTCAGTAATGATCAAGTTTCACATTCTAAGAATGTGGTTTGTTCCCAAAAAATGGTTGCCAGATTTTTCTGATAGTTTTTTTTTCTGGTTTCAGATTAAAAGTACTCCTTGGTCTAGTTATGAAAAAAATATAACTTTAAAAAAAACTTTTATAATAACTCCGGGTAAGATTTTGTTAGTTTAAGACTTTTTTTATAGTGTTCTATAACAGACTGCCTACAATGGGGATAAATACATTTTAAAAATTACAGCTTACACGACAAATGAAGCCAATTTCATATTTCCAGAGTGGTCTCTCTTTACCATATAAAAGCAAATAATCTTCAAAACATGCTTATGTAAAAGATCAATCTCCCACCACTTCAGTCTGCGCTGTTTTTTTCCTCTAGTACACCCTTTTACCTCCTTTGTTCTACAGAAGGTTCTCAGTAAAAAAGTTTATTAGAAATCACAGAATCGTATGTTTTGTCTCATTTCTGTTAAACCAAATCCAGACTTCATTTTCAGTACCATGGTTCCCGGCCCTACAAAAGCCAGGTGCTCTGGAGGGAATCTTGGGTCATTTGTCCTGCCAAAAGTGTTGCACGCCAAACTGAGAGCACAGTTTTATCCAGGATGACTCAGCCCAATAGTAAAAACTGGATACGCATACACAGTAGAGGAAGAATTTTATCAGTTTTCGAAGAACCAAGATAAATATCATATTTGACAAAGATGTCAGAAAACAGTAATATCCGTCAACAATGAAGGTGCTTTCAAACAGACTCTGGATTTCAAAACCAAATAAATTAACCCCTTACTCAATAGATTTCTCAGTACATTTATGTGTGTTAAACTGCACCAGTAATCGCGCTTGTGAAGTAGTGTCAGACACTCTGGTTTAACAGATTTGAAAAATGAATTTATATGTACATCCGTAACTGCTTCGTAAAAAAACTCGAACAAAAACCCCTTAACAACCCCCCTTCCCACCCCGAATAGCAGCCCCACACACACAGCACTCGGTTCAGCTCGGATGTAAGTCAGTGCTTGCGGGGTTTGCCCGCAGACGAGCACCAGCCCTCACGATGAAGGCGGCACTACACGGGACGGTCACCGAGCAGCCCGGCGGGGCCCAGGCCCTGCGTGCGGCGCGGGGAGCGCGGCCCGACCGGGCAGGGGGATCGGTGACCGACGGGGCCGCGTGTGGCCCCCGGAGCGCGGCGGCCCAGCCCCCCCGGGGCCCTCCTCCTTCTCCTCCTCCGGGGAAGGCGCGGAGGAGGAAGCGGAGGCGGGAGGGATCAGCCCCCCCTTCTGCCGGAAACCGCGTCTCAGCCCTGTGCCCGCCGTGCCCAGAGCGGCGGGCACGGCCCCAGGCCCGGCCCAGGCCCCCCGCCCCGCGGCCATGGCGGCCCGGCCGGCGCTTACCCATGACCTGCACCCGGCAAATGGCGCAGGTGTCGCACTCCACGTCCCAGCTCCACATGGCCACCGCGTTCCACTTCTTCAGCGAGAACATCTTGTCGGGGGCGCCCGCCTTGGAGCCCGCGGAGCCCGGCAGCGAGTGGGGGGCGCCGGCTTCGTCCCCGTCCTCCACATCGGCCATGGCGGAGGGGCGGGGACGCGGCGGCCGCGCGGGGCGGCAGCGCCCCCCTCCGGCGGCGGCGGAGGGCGGGACGGGCCCGGCGGCGGGAAGGGCCCGCGGGAGGGGGAGCGGCCCGCCAGGGAGGGAGGCCTTGCTGCGAGACTGAATACGTTCACGGAGCTTTAAAGCACTTTTTTATGTTCCAGCAGGACACCGAGCAGGTCATTGCTCATGAAGGATGTTCTCCTCATAGGCAGAGTATTACGGGCGCGTGTAGTGCGAGTGAATCAACCGCAACTTCATCAGTGCTCTGGGCTGCCTTGAGTAGGGGGAGACAGCACAAGCTTCCAACTCTCATTCCTCACATTTCCTAAGATTGCTGACAGAATGAGCGAAACACTTCAGCATTGGCGTGCACCTTGGCCACCTTAATTAAAAAATAAAAATTACATGTTTCTACATTACTCAACTCTCAATTCAGAAGCACCTTGAACACTATTAAACAAGTGAATAAGGTCTTTTAGCTTGGCTGATTCACACTTCTCTCAATCCACACCGTTCAATTCCCTTTGCCAGCTCCACTGTTTTAACTCATCATTCTTCTCTGTCCATTTTTAAAACCATCATAGCACTTCTGAATTTGAATTACTGGGGCTAGATTTAATCCAGAAAAGTTCTAAATTAAAAATTGCTTTTTGTAAAAGTTTGAACAGAGAATGTATATATACTTTTCCTTTGATAATGTATTGTAATTTTATGCCCTTTGCATGGATTTTTTAAAATTTGAATGTATCTGTTCCTAAAGTTAAAAAAAAATTGAGATTTAAGTACATTTAATTTCTGCTATGCAAAATGTCAACTACCTCTAAACAGAGGTTAACAAAAACCAAACAACAAAGCCTGTTGGAGTTTTGGGGTTTTAAAATCTATGCAATTTGCCTTGTATCTCTAACTGATGCAATTCTTCTTCAGTTCTAAGAGCAAACTATGACAGAGATTATAATTGTGTTTGAGTGCTGTCAAACCATCACACATGTGCTGTACATGATGCAAAGTCCAATAAAAAACCCCGCTCAGATTAGCAGTGAAAATAGAGCAAATATGACACAGGCACCTTTGACTCTGTCCATACTGCCTTAGAGAAATAGTGATAGCTTTCCACCTAAAATTTTTCTTCTTGCTATTTTATCACCTAAAGAGCTGTATAAGAAAAATTTCAAGTCCATTTTTGAGAAATAGTTCTGGGAGTCTATAATTCATCCATCTCCTGCAGCCACACGTGATGTTAAGGAGGTCACACATGGAAGAAAAGCACAAACCAAGAGAGTTTCAGAGAGTTTCCCCTATGTCCATTGTCACTGGTTTTAACTGTAAATAAAAACCACATTATTTCAGACTGGGCATTTGCTCATCTCATTCACTGAAAACATTTCAAATTGAATATCTAAATATGAGAACTCAAACCAAGTTCCTTTCAGCCCATCAAGTGACTGTTCAGCTAGAATTAAAGCCAATTGTGTGCTACAGAATGGGAAGAAAAGAACTTGTCAGCTGTGAATGCAGTGTTCATAATAGTAAGTAGGCAAATTTGAAATATTGCTTTATATTACACAATCTATAATCAATTAAATTCCTGTAATAATTTCAAAGTCATGATGCATTGTAATTCATTAATTCTGATTGTCTCCATGTAAAAAATACTCAAAGCTCCAAGTGTTTGACACCCAACTTATGTAACTGCCTTAAGTGTTCTTTTCATACTCTTACTCCCATTTCAAATGAATATACAGATGCATCTTTGCCTTGTAAGAACATTTTCATTTTCTATACACCTTTCTAAAGTCTGAATATTGCACAGACAGTGGTTTGAAAGCATACACAATGCCTGGCATATATTTTCACAAATCCTTTGAGAATGGAGATGTCTGGAAATAGCCTGCTTTTGTTCCTTTTTTTTTTTTTTCCTTTCTTCTTTCCTCTTACAACTTTTGACATTTTTGTTGTTTTCTTTTTCCGGTTTGTTTACTCCAAAACATAGAATCCAAAATTATTTTTATTAAAAACAAAGCTTTTACAAAAATGTCAGTTTTATGATAATGCAAAGAACAGTTATGTAAGTACATGTTTATCTTGGCCAACTGATGCATGTGCTGAACTGTATTATCCCATTTACTGTTTGTTCTGTCAATAGATTAACATATATCAAAACACTTCAGGACTTTGTCAATTTATCTGCCAAAGAAAATAACTTAAGAATAGTTCTGTGCCAAAACTATTTTTTAAACTCTGGATTATCTGTGTCTCTCTGTGCATCTTTCCCAATAGGAATATGCTACATGGGTCTACTAATGGCCAGTTAGAGCTAAGATTTGGCTACAGTGGGGCTGCAAGAGAGGAAGACAGCACAGGGAATGTTGCTGTATGAGCACTCCACCACCTGGGACAAACCCACCTGTAGTAGCTCCTCAGGGTCTTTGCCAGATGCAATTGCCAAAATGGAAAACAGACTCCAATGCTGATAGGTTGAGTTTCTGTGAAACAGAAACACATAGCAGGCATGCAAAATACAGAGGAAATCACTACAGGAATTAGGGAAACAATGTATTTGTGGAATTAACTGCATGCTTTTACACTGGGAGGATCTCACTGGATAGGAAGAAATCACACAAATGTATTGCTGCACAGAATAGCAAAGGGATCCCGATATTCCTGTAAATGTATGTGATCGGACATGAACTTCATAAAAGTCCAGGAATGAGCTCAAAGACAGAGAAGCAGCAGTAATTCAGATTCTTGAATGCATTGTGCTTTACCTTTCAAGTGAAACACATGAACATTCATGACATGTAACACACTGAAGGGAAATCCTTACAGAAGTTATTAAAAAAAACAACCCTCAATGACTTCTGCATAGGAACCTTTCTGCTTTAACAGAAAACCCTGTGTCGCAGGAGACTAAAGAGATCCTGACTTTGATGAGCTGCTTTAATCAGGTCTAACCCTTGGAACTTCTCCATTCTTCACACAACACCCTGGATCATCCGTCTCTCATTCTGCAGCAGATATTAAAAGCCAAAGACACAAAGACCCCTGACTGCTTAAAATTCTACACTGTATTTTTGTTTGCTAATGGTTTTACTCTGGAGTAAAACTCAGCTATTACTATTACCTCTGAACAGTGCTGATTCTCAGGTAAGATGTCTATCTCGTATGCCATTCTTTAATTTAGAAAACCTGTGAAGATCAAATTTTGCCTATTTGGCTGTCTGAGAAAGGAACTGCATTGTGAATTGAAAACTGGAAACCAAATCATGTTCTTCTGTTGTTGTGTGAAGGCACAGATCCCACTTACTTTGAAATATGGACACTTCCTATAAATTTGTGAGGTAGCACAGCCTGTCTTATTGTTTTTAACATGTCACTGGTATTTGGATCCTGCCTAGTATCAGGATAGACCCCATAAGCTACTCTCAGCAAATCCAGTCCTCCAATCCACATCACACCTCCCCACCTCAAAAAAAACCAAACCAAAACCCCAAATAATAAAAATACTAGAAAGAAAAGCCACATAACTTGCCTATAGAAACTCCCTTTACTCACATATTTAAATTACTGGTAAGTGTTGCACACTTTATTTTCTCATTATTCACACTGGCAGATGTTACATCCTGTGTACCATGTCACAACACATTTTTTTACCTTGACCTACCTTTCTATTTTCAGATTTTGGCCAAGGTAGTGCCAAAAACATGCATTTGAAATTCAAGTGTATATATATAAATAATAATAAAATAACAAACCCATGTAAATGTCACACCATGACAGAATGGAAGAACTCTACTAGAATCTGAATTAACTACTCAGGAGGAAGCTAGATGAATTATTTTGGTTGCCACAGGAATTGTTGTTTGTTTTCTGTTTCAAAAAGTTACATTTTTCCTCTTGGACTTTTTAAGTTTGCATTGCTATACAAAGCATAGTGCCTTGCCATACCCAGTATGGAAAGAAGAAACAGAAGTAGACACTTTCCTTGCTTTCATTCAGTAGTTTGAGGATCTGTGGATGAAAGATGCAATTAATTGTCAGGTCTGAGCATTACTGTAGATCACTTGATTCTTAAAGGAGAGTTTCCTTCCTACTAATTTAGTCTCTGCTCCCTGCTTTTTGCCATGGGATGCAGGCTTGTTTCTGTCTGCTGCAGCAGCAGCGTCCCAGCGAGTAGAGGAGTGAGGGCTGAGCGAAACCCAGGAGCTCCAGCCCGAGCTCAGGCAGCTGCTGGAGGGATCCTCTGGAGAGATCGGTGCTGCTCAGGAGGGAAGGGCTGCTGGAACAGGGCTGCCTGCCTCTGGAGCCTTCTGCTGCTCAACAGACACACACCAGCCTCTCTCCCTGCTCCTGGACACACTGGAGTTTGCCACCATAAAGCACAGGATACCTTGGATATTCCGAGAAATCAAAGGGACCAGGTAAGAGATTTTTACCTGTAAATCTTGAATTCAACTCACACAGAAGGTTTACTTTAGCTGTTCTATGATTCTCTCAGCCTTTTTTTCCCTGAGTACAAAGAACAACCAAAAATAAAAGATGGAAGTGGGGAACAAAATCACAATGCCTTAAAGCAAACTGAATTGGCTGGATCCATAAAGTTTCTAAAATCATTACAATCATTTACATCCTCTTTTCGGTGAAATTGTTAACTAGACTTCATACAACTGCCATGGCATTTGCAATAGTAATTAAGCTAAAATAGTGATGGACTCAAAACACTTAAAAATCTTGATCACGCAAGATATTCCATGGAAAATTGTATTAAGCAAGATGGATGAATTTTGTTATTTTCTGTAAACATTTATTAATGTTAACATAAAGAATATTTTAAAAACATTTCAGCAAGGTCATCTATTTGCTTTTATTAAAAGAAAAATTACCCAAAATATTCTTACCAAGAATATCTAATTAAAATTCTTCATTTCTGTATCGAATCAAATACTTACAAAGCATATGCACTTCCTGAACACTGTAGCCACTGGATCTTTTTAAATCTTACACTGATTGTAAAGCAACCAATTATCAGTTTTTGTCCCTGATTTAGGTACACAAAGTGCCTTTCTAAGTAATTTAGCTGAATTACAGGCTATATTCCCCCAATTCTTACAGCTCTACTCTTAAACTCTGAAATTAATTTTTTTTTTAAACAGTTGTTTATTATGATGAATCCCAGGAATATAAAAAGTATTTCAGCAGCAGTCTGATCACAGCTGGACACAGTAACACTGATATACTCTCCTTACTGCTACTGAAGAATTTCTGGTTTATTTAATGTGCATAAATCACATAAACCTTAGTTAAATATGGTTCTGTAAGTATTTGTAAGAACTTTAAGTAAATTGCAAGCATTTGTCCATTCTACTAGAAGTTGCTTGTTATTGGGATCTTATTGGCCTGATTTGGATTTCATGTAAATGCTCTTTTAAACACAATACTGGATCTGTCCTTACCACATGTGAGTAAATGTTGCAAACTTTGTCATACAGTTGACTAGGAATTAAAGATAATGTCTTGTAAAGCATTTATCATACATTTATTAATAGAATCATTTAGGTTAGAAAAGACCATCAGATCATCAAACTCAGCTGTGTAACCCAACACTGCCAAATCTACCACTAAACCACACCCCCGAGTGGCACATCTACAGATCTGAAATGGGAATGCCCTTTTGGTGTCATGGGTTAGAGAAAACTCAGGTTAGTGGAATGGTCAGAGAAGGCAGCATATTAGCAGAGAAAAGAAAGGATCACTCTGATATAATCATTGCAGAACACGTACAATTCTTTTTCTTAATGTTCACAGAAAAAAAATTTCCTCCCGTACTTCTAATTTCATATTTATATTCCTCTGCTTTCTAATCTCTGCAAATGAATGTAGTGACCACTCATACTGGGCCTTAACACATCTTACCTCAGATTAATCAAAATTAATTCCAAAATGGCTGGAAGATTTGCACTGTAACTCCTGACAGAAGCTTCCATGCTGGCAACAAAGGACAACAGGTCACTTCTCTGCACAAGGAAACAAAACACCTCAGGAGCATTAAAAAGTGTTCATATAAATCTTCCTTATAAAAAATGCCCATAAACACAGGAGGGGAGAGTGGGTGGCAAAAAAGTGCCCAGATTACATTAAAAAAAAAAAAAAAAAAAGCTGATTGAGAAATGTAAACACTGTTTTTTACATATGCAATATATTTTAAATTGTTTAGACAAATTCTACAGCCTGTACTGGCACACAGCACAGGTAAGGAACACAAGTCAGTAACAAGAGAAAAATGAGTCACCTAACACTAACAACACAGGACCAGCTATCTTTCAACACACCAGACTAACCTTTGCAAACTTTTAAACACTGTCAAATTCCTAAGGTTTCTCTGCATGCTCTTACACTAAATGATGAACCAGCACTTCTCTCCCCAACCATCAATTTAGAATGCAACAATGCTGCAGATGCCACATCCCTCAGGTTAATTTTGGTGGGTTCTGCTCCTGCCATCAATTAGGTTTCTCTCTTTATACCCAAGTCCTGCATGTAACAACCCCCATTCATTCAGGTAAATGCCAACATTTTAAACAGCCAGGGCTCACAGTAAACACACAGCTTGTCTCAGGTTTGTTGTAATTTATTTCTGAGTTATTCTCAAGCAATGTTACAAAACATTTTAATGTCTTGATAAGAAAATAAAATTTAAATAAAAATACATTCAACAATACATCATCATAATAACATTAAAACTTTTACAATCCTAACAGAACTAATTACTGAGTAACATCACTTTCCTAAACTAATCAAAATGAAGGCAACTTTTATTATTAATCATCCTACTTGTACCTAATTAAATTCTAGAACATCTACTGCACTTTAAATCATTATAAAATGAGAAATCAAATCTTAATGGTCACAAATATTCAATGGCCTTTTGGGTTTTTTTTCTCAATATTCCAGTACCAAAGCAAAAAAAAAAAAAAAAAGTGCATATTAAAAAACCCCAACATTGCAAGAGTATACAACTCAAGTTTTTCATAAATTTGACTTTGAAAACAACAGAAAATGGCTCCAAGGAAGAGGGTTTGCCACAGGGTTAATTCATATACAACAAAACCTAACTCTGACACTCAACCACATTCAACTTTGTTTAATGGCAGCTTTTGATTAATGGCAATTAATTTTTACTTTTGTCTTGGCAAAACACATTTATTGGCATTGCTGTATTCTCCCTCAGTTTTAACTGTTGGCAAACAAAAGTCCTGTCAAACCCATAAAATGTGTAAAAAAGGAAAAGGCAAAACCAGCTGAGGTGATTAAATGATTGTGATGTTGCAGACCCTAGTACTGAATCCCAGATATTCTAAAATATCTTGGTATTAAACCAAAGTCATTCTAACAAGTTACATTCATTCCAAAGAAATTTCAATCCTGTCTTGCCACCTTGCTTCCATTACAGAAAGCCTTCCTACAACAGTATAATAAACGTGGTAATTTCAACAGCTTACTGTTTCAAGCATTGTGGATTTCTAGTCTAAGTTACATTCCTAATTAATTTGGCCAAATCGTGATTGGAAAAACAAAACAAAACCAAAAACTAAAAAAACACCCAGCAAAACAACAAAAGACCCCAAAGAAAATGCTTTAAAAATAAAAGTACCACATACAACTTTTATTAAAAATAATATTTCAAGGAGTACCATTGTATTTAATACTGATGAAGCAAAGTTGCCACAGTAATATCTTTGCTTCTTCCTGGTTATATACATATACTTTTTCTCAGCAGAAAACTAACTTCTCAGATGAAGTGAACAAAAATTAATCTTACCGAAGTCAGGAATGCCAGTTTAAAATTGTGTTAAGTGGCAAATACGAATCCACATAACTAAAGATACAAAAATATTCACTGAAGCATTGCTTAAAGACAAAACAATGTTGATCATTCAACTGATCATAACAAGCAGATACTACAAAGTATCTAAAAATAATCTGGGATAGTCCAGATATCTAAAGTGCTTTGAGTGATTATAATAGAGATTATTTATTAGATTTGTAGTCAAAAGTTCAGCTGGACGTAGTTATTACTTTTTATAAAAACAAGAAGTTAAATCATACATGGGATGATGTTAATTGATCAGTACTTAACCACAATCTGTTCACATTTAAATTTCTCTATCTGTAGGCAAACCTATTTAACAAGAATGTTACTACCCTGCGTTCTTTTTAGATTAAGAAAAAATATGTACCTTAAAAATGCAAAAGAAAATAGATAGTGGTCTAATGTCACTCCATATATTACTCACCCCAAATGTAAACAAGAGGTACAACGTAAGTTCCCTGATTTCTTCTTTAGTACTTAATAACATAACTAACACTGGTATCTGCTGTCCAGATTATTTGCAGCATACTGCATGGTTCTATAGAACTTCAGCTGTAGGTAAATCAAGTCCTGACAACACCTAGTACAAGGAAAAAATAAGTCAAATGTATCGAGTGTGAAGCTTCAGATCTTTTCCACTTCATAAAATCTTGGGATTTCTGTTTCGAGATCCGTATCAGCAGGGCAGGCACTCATGGTAAACTCATGTAAGTTTGCAGTGTCTGTACTGAGATGTAATCCAACCAACAAATGCAGTGTGGATTTTCTTCCATGAAAAAGCTTATTTGTTTAGAAAGTTCTTTCCAATAAGACAACAATGGCAAAACAACATTTAGATTTATTCACACCTGTCACTTCAAGAACCTGGAACTTCAAGTTCTTCAGCAAAATGAGAATAAACCTCAAAGACCAGATTTCCAAGAAGATATTTTTCTGTTAAATATTAAATAGATTGTCAACACAACTAGCATTTATGTTCATTCTTAAATACTTTGCAAAAATGCATATAATGAATTAAAAAAAGAAAACAAACGAAAAACCAAAACACTCTAGAACATTTTCAGTTTCTTTTTTCATCCAAGTGGGCCAGTTTGTTTTGGTTAGGAAACTTTTCCAACAATCGGATTTTCTCTGAAAAAAACCAAAATATTATATGTAAATATTTTTAAGGTTAGCATTTGCTTTCTAGTTCTCATCCTACAATTTTAATTTATTAAGCAAAAAAAAACCCATTTCTAGCATTGATTGTGAAATTTTGTGATTTGCAAAGACCTCATTTACTTTCACATAGGAATTCTAAATCACAGTCAATTCTTCTGAACAATCTTGGGTCAAACACTGACCTAGGCAAACCAAATCAGGGTTTGAGCTTTTCTTTTTTTCTTGGTGCATCAATCCTTATTGATGCAAAGAAGAAATCTGAAAACTTGCTAGTGGTGTTCCAGAGGCATAAGCCAGAACTGAAGAGAATTAAAGAATGTGCTCTGGAACAACAATGTACTCCAAAGAACAGGGGTTTTTTACCTCCACAAGAAATAGGATTTATCATCAAGGATGGCAAGTGAAATACAAACAGTAAATATACTGCCTGAAAGATATGTTTCTGCAGTAAGATTTTGACAGTTTCATATAACTTGATACTTCAATTACTTAACCAAAATGTTGAAGAAAAAATAACCCTAGAAGGCAGGCATACTGTTATGGATAAATTTTGTGTGCACTTGAAATGTTAAGTTGCAAGGTAACAAAAGAGTCACTGCACCCACTTACAGGAATCTCAACAGGAACAGATGAATCCCACACCAGAAGAACTTGGATCTTCAACAACTGGTAAAAAGCTGCACTACTACCAACAGTAGTAAAAATACTACTACAAATAATGTACCTTATTCTCTCCATGTTCTCTAACTCTACCTTCCTTATCCCTACCCCAACAAGCCTGGCCTTGTTCCATGATTTATTTTTTTCAAAATACACATTTATCAATGTCAAAATTACATAAGATACTTACTCACTACCATATTTGGCACTAGATGATCTCTTCTTCTGGTATTTTTCATGTGATTCATTCAGCTTTTCTACTGTATCTATTATCTGCTGGAGTGTATGAAAAGTGGCTACAGAATCTTCAATTGTGAAATTAGAATAATCATCTGGTTCTTTCCGAGGACCTTGATAGACTGCTATACTTCCACAAGCCTCTACAAAAACAACCACAATCATCCCACTCAGAATTTCAACAATTAAAAAACAGACCTAACTCTTATGCAAATGGTAATTCCAAAATTCTGAAACGTAAAGTTACTCTGGCTTATGCATAAAATGGATTAAGATAAAGGCAGGAGACAGTATCAACTAAATGTATGTACAGTTCTGTAGCTTATTCTCTGCTAGTTGTGTTCAGCATCTTGAGCATCTAGCTCTCTACTTTTCACATTAAGAGAAGTTCAGTGCTTTCCTGCAGCAAAATCATGTCCAATAGAATTCATCACATAGTCAGGAAAGGGACAGCAAAGGCAGAAAAGCAATCAGCTAGAGGTGCAGTCTCTCTGTTTAAACTATTGAAGATATCACATATATGGAAATTCAATTAGAACAACGCCTGATATCTACTGTAAAGAAAAGCCTGAAGAATATCAGACACCAGGGCACTGAGAAGATAGAACTTCAATCTCTTTCTCTACTTTTTATTATTTTCGGATGAATTGTTAAATTCAGTTAATCGTTCAAACTTATGTTATTGGCCTAGAGAATTAGAACTGAATATCAGTATAATTCTTCTTAATTATCATTTGAGTACCTTCCAACTTCTGTAATTTAGACCTGTTGATAGTGAAAAGAGAGTAAATTCTTTCTGTCTCTCTGTCTCCATCAATCTCAATTTGAGTATCAGCAGGAACATCTCTAAAAGGTGAACAAAGAGATAGGTAATCAGTATAAGTAATTCTTGAAAGCAAGTAAAAACTGTTCTTTTTCTATATACATAGCCTTTTAATATGTTTATCACTCAAAGACACCTTCAAAAAACTTAGTCTGTAATTTATATAACCTATCCAGTTAAGGATTTATTTATTTTTAAAAGAAATCACAGCATTTGTTTGAAATCAGCAGCTTCTAAAAAGATATTAAAGCACTGTAAGATGCTACTAATTTTTCTGATACACCTACAAAACCCAAATGATTTGTCAGAATCTACACCCAAGATTATTTAGCAGACTTTCTCAGCTAATATGTGAAATTCAAATAAAAAAGTGGTTGTATAAAACAAGACAAAGGAGAGAAGACTTTCAGGCTGAACTTTCTGTAGCTGAGTATTTTAATTACTTCATACAGATGATCTGGGTGTGTCATATTTCTGCACTCAGCCTGGCATCTGAATTAAATCTATTATTCCTCATGAAAAGATCTCAGCCATTGGATATTTGTCATTTCCATGCTGAGCTGGTTACCTCCACAGGGTGGCACACAAAGTAACAGACTTAGAGAAATCCAGCACTTTGTGCCTTATCACTGTTTTGAGTGGCATCTCTTGCTAAATTAGCTAGGAAAAGCCTTGCTGCCACGTTTCCAGGCTGCAGTTCCCTGAGCCCTGCCCGTTCCCAGGGCAGGCACTTACGCGGTGCAGCGCGCGCAGCCCTCGGTGCTCTCCACGGTGGCCTTGCAGCAGAGCCAGTTCCCGTTCAGGAAAGCAGAGGGGTGGTAAAAGCTCAGCCTCTTCTGGTTGCACCTCGTTACCCGGCAAAGAGCCTCTATCCACTCACTGGCTTCCACACAGTTATTTGCTTGGATGTAAAGTGGCTTTTCTCCATGAAGTACTTGAAACATCTGTAGAAGAAACACATTATTCTGCTGAGTAAAAAAATCCAGTTACTGAGCAACTTTGAAGATGTTGAAATAGGTTTCAGTGCTCAGGCAATTCAATGAAATCAAATTAAGGCAGAAAGTGAGACAAGGGATAACAGCAGACTTTTCACCTCTTTCAACTACACAGAGGAGAAAAGCCCCACCAGAACAGCTCCCTGTGTTCTGTCTACACCACTTCCTCATCTAAGAAAGAACCCTTATAAATTAGAACAGGATGCATCTTCTGTCCTCTTCATTCACTTATCTTTAAGCGTTACCCCAGATTTCACAAAGCATGACCTTCATGCTTCATATCCTGACAGCAACAGAAGATTCCCAGAAGCCTCTCCTTTAGCCATCCTTGGCCTTAGTGACACCTGTTCTTTTATCAGATGTTTGGATTGATGTAAGAACAGAAATAACCAATGTGTTCCAGGGCCACAATGAGGCCATGAGCACAGACAACTGTCTCAGCTGATGAAGGGATTGTAGGAAGTTCTCACCAAAAGGAATAAATACAAGTTTGGTAATAATAAATTTCTAGTAGTACATAATATAATTTCAAGTGCTTTAAGGTCATGTAGTTTGAACCTTCATTCCAAAATTTTGGCAAGGGGAGCAAAGTCAAAATCAGTCAGAAAAGCTGGTGTAGATATCCAAATTTCCAGGTTAATTTCCATGTTCAGTGTACTTGGAGATATTGCATACAGCTTGTTATTCCTGATCCATAGAACACTTGCTGAAGTGTTTAGTAATGGGGTTTCATTCACTCTGTAGGTTAATTACAATCTTTTCTTTAAAGAACACATCAAGAATTACATATAAACTATCTTTTGACCCACATTTTTCTTGTTGAAGGAGCTCTCATCAAGTTTCTCCACTGCAAGGATGTTTTTGATTGGAATAGTGAAAATTGGTTCTTTATCTGTAAAAAATTGTAAACAGAGGAGTGAAGCAATCTTTAAGAACTGTTTTATAATCTCAGGGCACTGACATTGCAGTTCATGCTCTCAAAATATGCATTTTTATTATTGAAAAAATAGGCATGAATCAGATAGAAGCCTCTATTAAATCAAGGCACAAGTAACTAAAATACATCATAGGTATTTTAGGAAAAGAGAAAAATGACGCACTTTTTTAAAAGCACAAAAAACTACAAACACTTGGAAAATACTGAAAAATAAAAATAATTGTAAAATAAACATTATTTACCTTGCTGTTTGTGGTATGTGAATTCTCTACTTGTTAGACAGAACCACCGCTTCTTGAAATTCTTTTTACCAATCCGGGTCCTTCCCTGAGCTCTTTTGTACATTTCTCTGTAAAAACAGAATCGAATTAAATACAACCAGTAGTCTTTCCAACCATTTATTGAGATAAGACATTATTGTTCATCATGCAGCCACATCAAAAATCTACTTCATTGTACATTAAAGAAAAATCTACTACTTGTTCACAACAGACCCTCAAGATAACTTCCCAGTATGGTGATCATGTACAGGGTTCCAAAAACAGGCAAGGAGTTTGAAAAACACACAGCCCAGACTGGTGCTTTTAACAGTAAATTTAGAGGGGATACTTAACTTGTTCAGATCCAGAATTCCAAACTTTCACAGAAGGGAATAAGGTGTATCTAACTACAAGATTCTCTCCTTCCTGACACCTTCTCCCTGTGATTGTACTTGGCCTTATCTGGATCAGAAACTGAGTATCAATGAAATGACACCGAACATGGCTCAGCAGCAAGGGCAGACAAACTGCACTCAGTACACTTTAAGTGTACTCACTGCTAACTCCTTCTTTTCTTCTGAACAACAGCCATCAAATTATTACTATAACCAAGTGCTGATCCACTACAATTTCCCCCGTCATTTCTATTCAGTATCTTAATAGGAGACATGTTTCTTCTGTACTTGAAATCTGAATGCCTGTTTCAAAGAAAAATATTTTCTTCTTATAAACCTGCTTCACAAATAAATTATTTTTCCCCATGAATATTGTTAAAATCATCACTTATTCTTGATTAACATGAAGCAAAAGACAGTTCATTTTTTAGGAAGAGTGACTTTCACTTCTATTATGTAACAGCATTCTATCACTAAACATTAAATGTTTCAATTACAGAGTAGTTTTTTATCTAACTTTAAAAGCAGAACATTTACCTGGCCAGGCTTATACAGCAAGTAGAATAATTCTAAAATTAATAATGTTCTTTTAAAATACACTTTCCTCAAAAACCACCACAGAGCACACGCTGAACTGTGACATTAATGCAGTCAGTCTTCAATAGGTTTTCATTCAGTGCTTTTAATTACTTTTGAAGTATTTAAAAAATGAATTATGAAAGTTTGCAGCTGTTCTTTTAAACTAATTCTGCAAACTAAGAATTATCTAAATTACAAATATCATAATTTCTATAGTATATCAGACATTTTAATAAGCAGTAATCCAAATCTGGCATTAATGAAAAAACACTGAAGTCAATTTTGTTATGCACAATAAAAATTCAAGATGTATTCACCCTTCTTTTAGATGTACTGGCTCGCTCACACCACTGGGCTCTTTACTCTCAGTAGAGGAAACATCATCTAGGAACTTAAGGAAAAAAACCACAGGGAATATAAAAATACACTATTTAGAAACACAAAAAAGCCAAAAGCTATGTTGAAAATACAAATGTACAATTTCTTCTTGAACAGAACAGTTATTTTATGCAGCAGATGAAAACATATGGCAGGGTCTTGGAACAAGGTAACAAGGGATGCCCAGAAGTCACAAAGCTTTCTTTAAGGAATTCCTAAACAGCAGATCAATAAAGCCTCTTTCAAAAAAGGCGTACTTTAATTTTTAAACTAAGTTATCTTAGTTCACTAGGTATAACTCTTGTGTATTTGACTGTATTGATTTTGCTATGTTGTTTTTTGGTCTGAAACAAACCACAACTTCTCTTTTTCTCTCTAGTACAAAACTGAACACTAACACAACCTTCTAATAATGAAGATTGATCAGATACATCAACAATAAAAAATACAGCTGAAAGGTACCTTTTTAACAGATTCAGTAAATTTTTCTTCTTGAAATGTTTTGAAAAACTCACACATAAATGTCTCCTTGAAACTTGACTGAAAGGAAAAGTACATTGACATAAGTAAACTTTCATATAAACTTTCAATAAAAAGAATGTTTGAAATGAGAAAGAATTTTAATAGCCTTACAAGTTTGCTTTTGCTCAAACTTCCCCAGCTCCCCAAAGTCTGGATGGCTTTTGATATAAGAGTTAATGTTCTAGAAGTCTGTGCATCCTAAAACAATGAAACGAAATTCAGAAGTCATATTTTTTCACAGTTCGAGGAAAAACTGATTTAAAAACTAAAATATCAAAGAAGTTATTATATTACATAGTGTAGTAAATCTGGTACATCTTCATTTCTTTTTTTTGCCCCAGAAGAAAAAAATGCATATGAAGTATTATATAGTTCATTTGCTACTACACAGTGTTTAATATTTTAGTCACTACCATTAGAATTTAATGTAAGTACTGGGGAAATATTTTTATCTATAAAACATCTAAAACCCTTGAATCCTGTAATCATTCTACACACCTAACAAACTTCTGGACAATAAACATAATGAACTATTCCTGGACAAATGGTACAAGTTTTGATAATGATAAGTGAAATTTAGAACTTTGTCTTTAAGGCTTGTACTTGCTTTGTTTGCTACCTCACTGACTGCATTTTAATACTGGATTATAAACACAGCCTCCAAAAGTGGCCTTGCTGTTTCCTTTTAGATGTTTAACCCTCAAGTGTTAAAATCCTGTGGATTTTTTTTTTTTACTTAAAAACTGGATCATGTCAAAGAAATTAATTTGAATAAGTGTATCTTTTTCTTCTGATGGCACAACATACCTAAGTAGATAAAATAAGGTAATAATAATAACAGCCTTTGGAATGGCAGATCTCTGTATTTACTGTGAAAAATAATACATGTCTTCTAATCTTGATACTCCTGTCTTTGAAATTTTTTTGAAACGTGTATCTACTTGACAACTGAAAATGGAAAATTTGTCAAGCCATTACAATTAGTGGAGTCCAGAGTAAACACACCAATTACTGGGTAACCCTACAACCTCTGCTTAAGACACAAATGGCAATAAATGTCTGGATGTTAATTTCCTTGGTGGAAAGAACCGAGGCAGTTTAGGCCTGTACTTTAAAGGACCCTCAGTTGTGTTACTATTTTACCCAAGAAGCACATTCCCATCCACAAAAAGCACTGCATCTTTAATAGTGAAAGCTCTTCCACATCATTTGAGAACACCCCATAAAGACTGAAATATCTGATGCCTAAAGACTTGCAAATATCTTATTTCCTTTGGAAACTGGATCTAGAGACATTTAGTCACGTTATTTCCCAGTTACTGAAAGTAACTGGTGCCTTCCAACAGCAACAGATCTGCTGGTATGAATAAAACAGAACAAAGCTTCACGAGACTTACTGGATGGTGAGGTCGTAAATGAAAAGTATGAGGTGAGACTACGGCTACAGCAAAGAAACGGAGAAACACAAAGCTGCTCACTGCAGAATACTGTACATGAGGGTCATCTGCAGAGAAAAACCATGAAATGTAACATGCACTGAACTCAACAGGAAATCATGAAGACAGTAAACATAAAAATCCTTAAGAAGATAACATCAGAAGAGACATTTATATTTTAAAGTAGAATAGAAAAATGAAGTGCATGAAATGAGAAAGGTGGTCATGGTAAGAAATGTTCTCCTTATAGTGGAGTGTTTATTGCTTATTTCTCTGAAAAAAAATTCCATTCCCATACAACTGGCTCATCAGCTCCACTGGGAGGGAGAGTGAGATGACTGCAAGCATTTACATACACAGTTGGTTAGGTCCAGCTGGATGCTGCACCCAGAGAGAAAACACTGCAGCAGCTGCCTCTAAACTCTGGGGCTATTGGATTTATTCACCTGGAAAGCCACTCACTGATAACTCACACACATTAATGCTGCATGACAAACACAGCCAACACATAGGAACAAATCTAATTGCAATTCCGAGTTGCATCATGAACCCACAGTGTTATGTAATTTTGATTATGTAAATGAGGATTTTATCATTTAATATTTTGGGTACATTTACACTTTTATATTGGGAAAAACACAGTGAGATCATATTCTTACTCTAATGACCACATCAATCTGATCTGGTAAGTCAGCTTTCCTGAAAGAACTGCCTAGAGCAATTTATGGCTCAGTTTCAGTGATAAACATGAATCAGAGAAATGTTCCACATTATGAGGAGCATATTTTTCACCTGTAGCTTATTACAGGACATTTCAGATTTTAATTTACTGAAATATGAGTATTTTAAACCCACTACATTATTCCTGTATTAAAACCATTCTGAAAGAATAAAGCTGTTCTAATACTGGTCATGTTTACACACCCATTAAATAATTTTTATTATCCACCTCCTCAAAACTACCCAGAACTAGTTCAGCTGTATTAGTACTAGAGGTAACTTCACAGAAGTTATGAATGTGCTGGTCATCATTAACAGAGTGGCAGTTCATGTAAAGATGCAAACGCCAAATTGATTTTCAGGTTCACACCTTGCTTCTTTAAAAGCAATAAACAGAAAAGGTCATATAAATTTTAAGTATCTTTCAAATAGATCACTTCCTGTATTACTTGTGCTTTTCTTCTAGTATCTTGTACTTTTTTTGATGACTTCTCATGTGCTGCTGTCTTGCAGTTTCAGACTTGCTCTGTTTTGGTATCAGAAAACAAAAAATGCCTCTTGATTGACCACAAAGTTTCACTTTAAGTTAAAGACTGACAGAAAAACAAATGCCTGACTGTTGAAGTTCAGGGCACAGCTTTGGACAAGACAATAATTTTAATGATCCCCATAAGGTAATGCAGACGTTTTCAGTCTGAACACCAGTTTCAGAAGTTTTTAGAGAACACTTACTTGGAAATCTTTTGGCAGCCAGATGCCTCAAAGAATAAAAAACATCACACATTAGGGTAGGACAACTTATACTCGACCGCACTATTTCACGGAACACTTTGTCCACGTAATAGCGGAGATTTTCCTGCAATTATGAAAAAAGGTATTTTTTCAGACCATGAACATTCACATTTCTCCTTTTTTTCCCCCCTCAGTACAAACATAACAGTGTCTGACTATTCAATTCTGAATTTTAGTACAATGCATATTTAAAAAGCCTCACACCATGTTTATATGGCATTACAACTGTTAAAAGGTAGTTTAATGGTATTTACTCAAAGTATATAAGCACTGTCTAGCAATATAAACTACCTATCAATACCTGGCTTTGTTATTTGACAACAAGGAAGGAGCATTTCCCATGCATATCAAGTGAACGTTAACTTTATTGCAGCAAATACTGCCTTAAACATCAGCATACTCTGGTAAGAGGGAAGCAGCCAGCAAAACTTCAAAGAAAAATGCTAGAGCAGTTCTAATTAGGTACATCATAATCTAGATGCTGAGTACAGGACATCAGGAATCAAAACACCCCAAAAATTCGTAAGAATGACTGTGATCTTTAGCTTCTCTTCTCTGTCCCATTTTCCACTGGACTCTTCCATTGCTGTGTTCATAAAGAGGGGTAAGAAAATACAGCTATTTGTTTGTTTACTCTGAAATCAGAGAGTTTTACTGCTACTATGAGTCACTCATCTTCCATTACAAAGAGTTGCTTTTAAAAACGCTTTTCTTTCAGATTTTGAGACTAGTTGGGAAACTCACCATATTAATTTCCACGTTATCCCCTTCTCTTAATTTGATGGGATCTATTTCACAGGGTTTAGGAGACTCACATATCTGAAACAAACAAACGAACAAAACTATAGGAGTTCAATTTTTCAGACAGAAAGTATGGAATTGCACACATTTAAAACCAGATTCTTAGATTTAGAGGTTCTAACCATCTGTAACAAGATGCCATGATCACCCTCACTTTTGTTTGTGCCTTTTCAAATGGATTGATTACATAAAGCATCACATGGGCAAATTCTGCAACGTGCTGCAGGCTGGAACAACTTTCACTGACTGTTTATTTTGAAGCATCTGGAACGTAAATAACAAAACACACCTCTTCCCACTAAGCTTAACCAATTATTGCTCAATTAAATTTTCCTCTAGAATTCCCCCACCTGAGTGATTCCTCCCACAGAGCTGAAACAAGAATGCCTATCCAGGAGCCAGGGATACCCCAGGGGGCTGAGTGCCCCCAAAGGAGTTTCAGTAGGATCACCTACCTCATCAATAACAGGTTTCAAAGTAACCTTTAGGTAGTGCTTCCCCACTATTTTCATCATTTCATCTACACACCGAGTTGCTAATGTGTTGCCTCTGAAGATTGTGTTTGCTTCTCTGTAAGAAAAGAAATTATTTTATTTGAACACGGAAAAAGCAACAAGTTCAGTTACAAAATTCAACTTATACTCTATCTTGCAATTTAATAATTATTTTTAAAAATGTCTGTCATATATTTCAATCAGGAATTCCAAACCTATACACCAAGCTTGTAACAGCACTCAGTAACAGAAAGAGAATAAACAAGAATATTACAGCAATTACCAAACTCAGGAATATAAATAAAACCATAAGAAAAAGCCTAAGAAATTTTAGACAATTAAAGTGCAGTATGGAACATGAGAAAGAACTGGAGAAAATACCAAAATAATGAAAATTGTACCTCGGTGATATACAATTCCTCCTCCAGTAGTCATGGTGAAAAAAAATATCTTAGAGCTACAGCACATGGCTACACTACACCAATAAACCCAGACACTTAAATCAAAACATATTTAATCCAAGGTTACATTTTCATTCATTATAGCTGTTAAAGAAAACTGACAGCCAGCTGTGCAAAGTGTATCTTTCTAATCTGAGAGATTTAGTTTAAGCTCTCTTTGTTACAGTTCAATTACAATGGAATGTGTGTACTAAAATGCAGTTTAGAAAATTATTTTCTATGAGTCACCTCTTTCTACACAGTTAAGCTGTCTCATTTATTTAAATCAAGACTAAGTGCTTTGAAATGAACTGTCCTGTGGTGACAAAATCCTTCCCACACCTCCACTGGACATGACCTGGCACCGCAGTGGTCACTACTCACATCTCCTTTATTTCTGTCCTAACCACAGAGCTGCAAATTCACAGACCATATGCTGCTACTTGGAAAACTCCCGTGCTGCCTACTTGCAAGGCATGCAGGCCACATTCTTAATTACAAGGCATCTTTGCAGAAAAAGAGTAGCCCTCGTTTAAGCCACGTGTTAAAGGAAACAGGACAAGATTTTCAGCAATTTTAAAGATGTCCCACCTATTAAAGTCCACCTAAGTTTATAACTTCTGATCCAATGTATACTAAAATTTGAAGAGTGGCCATATAATGACATTTAAAATAAAAACTATACTCTTAGACAAAGTTTTACCGAACTGCCCAGAACCATTAACTTTGACTGCCAGCTTCAAACTGATTTTAATGAATGTTTTCATAAACTAGCATTTAAAGACTCATATATTTAGTCAGTTTTACATAATGAGAGAAAGAAAGCAAAGGGCTTACTTATCAGTACTGTATCAGGAAGGCCTGTGAAACTCTTAAGATTAATTTTAGAAAGCATGACATCAATAAACATGAAATACATACTGGGTGTCCTTCAGGTCTAGTTCAGCCACTGCTGCAACAAAGGGCACCAGCTTATGGTGGTGCAGCAGCAGCCGTACCAGGGGCAGCACAGCATCGTACTTGTCTCGACACACTTCACTCAGGATGTAGGCAGCAGATGCAGAAATAGGCTGTGAGAAAGCAGGATACAAAATCTGAGTAAAGAAGTTAAATCTTCGTTGTGTATTTGAAAAAGTACAGATTGAATCTAATGAGACTACAGACAAAGTTTATTAACAGGAAGTTTCAATATTTGCTGTGTAACATGGCAATTAAAAGCTTCCATTCCAGAGATACTTAATTGAAAATCAGTATTATCTACTCTAGAAATACATTTAAGAATGGAATTCAGTAGCTACTCACCCTTTTCATTCTCCCTAAAGGGTTAAACTATGGCTTTGTCACAAACCCAAGTTAGAGGCAGGAAGCAATTGTTTTACTATAATGTCATGTATCTTCAAAGGACTTTTATAACTATAATCAGGGGACATTAAAATCAATGTGTAAAAAAAAGTGTTTGTTGCCACTGTACACTTGAGAATTTCAATACAAAAACTAAATTATGTCAGGAGAAAAGACAGCTGCTGACTGCTGCTACCTATATACTCAGCTATGCCTCAATTCCAGCAAAGCAGTATTTGAATATGGGTCAGCAAAACCTTTAGTCACATCTGCTTCCTCTATCCTTCTTCTTCTCTGTCAGTACTTTACTAACACTGAATTGATGAAAAGGTGTAAAAGACCTAAGAATATAAAGCCTGGTTACTACAATTTGATTCCTGACCCAATGTTATGCAAACCCTCTACAACACTTCCCTCTGTGTCACCACGTCCATGTGAGAAATCCAGTCATGCTGATTAACATCCTGGGGCAGGCAGAAGCAATGCAGAAGTAGAATTTGAAATAAATTCTAAAGTAGATCCTTTTTGTTAATTATCTGCCCTTCAGTGCCAATAATGAATTGGTGTCCCTGGAAAACCTCTACATCCAAGAAGCCAATAGAGGCCAATGGAAAAATACAATGTTGAAAAGAGCAAACAATGAGAAGAAAGTATTTCATCTCCTCCAGGCACATAGCACAGGTTATTTCAATGTTTCTACTGGTTCTTCTAAAATAAAAAGAAAATCCTGGTACTTTGGAGCAGAAGTAAAAGTTCTAGAAGCTGTTCATCTGGGTGTGACAGAATTAATTACCACAAAAGAACAAAACCAATTATCTAGATATGAGTAATTCATATTGTCTCATAACTGCACAATTCATTTTTAGTTTTCACGTCAATGAAATTTTCAACAAAAGTACCTGAACATCTGAAGATTTTAGCAGCAAGTTCCTTAGAGAAGTGTAGTACTCAGATGGAAGTACACAGTCTTCAGTGTAACAGATATTTAACCTAAGTGATCCCAAATCATCAGTTTTAGAAGACTTGTTTCCATTTTCTCTTGGCTGAAGTAGGTACCTGTAAGCAACAGTACAATTATAAAATATTAGCTTCCTGTTTGTCATTCATTTGACTAATTCCATAATAAAACAAAGTATCCCATTTAACTATTTCCATATACATACGCTGTATCTGAAAACTGGCAAAAAATTCTCAAAAGTAGAAAAACGAACCACATAATGGAACTTAAATATATTTTTTCACATCTTTGCAAACAGTGAAATAGGATATACTTTTTGTAGGTTAACAGGGAATAGCAGGAATAGTTTGAAATTACACTGGGCCATCTCATTTTACATCTAGGTTGTATTTAGGGTGTTGGACACTGCAGGTGAAACAGGTAGTGTGAAGAATTTAAATGGTCTTGTCTGAGACCAGAAAAAACACATAATATTAACAGGCTCCACTCCTGAAAAACAAGATAAAGCAAAAAGCACATTTTTTTCTACTCTTAATACAAAATACATTGAACAATTCATTCACTGTAGTTTCACTGCATTCCAACAGGAGGTGCAGCCCCACAAAAATGTTAACAGCTTTTAAGTGGTGTCACAGTAGTTTCAACACTCACCTCAACAAACTGAAACCCCATCTCCAAATATTCTTTTACAATCATGTATATTTGGACTTCTACAACCAGGAGATCAGACTTCTTCTTTTCATAATCAGATGCAGTGCCCATGAAGGCATGCTAACATAAAGTAAAACTGATTTACCAGGAGAACCTCTCCTTAACAGCATGACTCTTAGGCTTATTTTTTAAATATTTAGTAGTAGAGAGAACTTCTCTGCTGCACTTCAACTGCATTCAAAACCATGTTATGCAAATTAGCAATAGTATAAAAGATTTGTTATTTTTAATCACAGAACTGTTTTTGATAAGCAGATCATACTCATGAGGATGTTCAATGCAAGGTGCGTCTACAAAGCATATTAGCAGAGACAAGAGAACTAGACAGGAGTTAGGTAAATTCAAAAAGCTACACAAACACAGCTCACAGGCAATGAGCCCATGCTGATACAATCTTTCTCTCAGCAGGTTGTTAACAGAGGCTGTTTTTACATTAATATGGTCATACAGCTGTTGATCAGACACTGGCAGAACAAGCCGTGTCTGCAATACACCATGCAAAAAACAAACTCCAACACGAACACCTACAGGATCACATTTAAGCACCAAGAGTCTGAGTTCAACTCTGACACATCCATGACACTTGGAGCCTGAGGTGGGTACATGGAGCAGAGCCATAATGGTTCCTGGCCAAGACCTGTATTACATTTAGTTTCTATTTACCCACTTCCTTCCCATGTGTTTTCTGTGTGGATATGAAAGCGCTTCCTCTGTGTTTTTTCATGTACTGAAAGGTTCACTAAAAGCAGAGTATTTTACACACTTGGGAGGCACTCAAATCCCTTGCACTTATCCCTTCCTGCTGCTAAGCATTTGGGACACTAAAGGAGCTAGAGATGGGCTCCTGCTCCCAAAACATAGAAGGGAGGCTGCTAAGATGTCCCACGCAGAAGTGTTTCTTGCCTGAAGTCCCTCCATACCTCACCCTTCCAGCTCCTGTGCCTGCTCCCCTGATGTGATGTTGGGTTGGTTCCAGAGGACACTTCCGGAGCCTCCCCAGGGAAGAAAAAAAAGCCATACTTAATGATCAAATAAACTCTTCATCAGTCATTCTGGAAGCCCGACTTAGGAATTTAATTACAAGTGATGCAATACTGAGAAACCCCAGGTTTGCTGGGTAGGCTGAAAAGCACACACAGATCCCTGGAATCCAGCAACCTGACCAAAAGACAGTTACAGTCTATCCTCTCTTCCTTCACTGCCCACGCTTCCCCCTCAAACACACCAACTATTCTGTGACTGTGTGCAGACAGGGGGAAGAGCAGAGCTAAATGTACCCACTGCCAAGGTTAATTTATTGAGCAGGGAAACTCTAGAAACATGTTTTACCTAGATTAGAACAGGAAAACATGGTTCAATGAATAAGTAGAATAAAACATCCTATGCAAGGGAAAACATGCAAGACACAAGCAAATTCACTTCTGAACCACCATTTCTCACCATGCTTGAAAGGAATCGTTTCTTAACACCTTCACAGGAACTTTAATTTCTCCTAGAAAGACGTCTTGTACCAGATTCCCATTATTCCATAGGTCAACCCTGAAAACAAGAACATTGCTTGATTTTCTCCCAGAGAGAAAAAAGCAAGTTTACAATAACTGCCTTACAGCACTAATCCACATGCATGCAGGCAGCAAATGTTAGATATCGCACTCCATTCTAAATAAATCAAGAAGAATCAAACAAGTGGCTTATTAACCAATAAAGAACAGATAAAGAAACAAACAGTGAAAGTTAAGACTTGCAGACTTTGCATCAGTAAATAAAAGTGATACTGGCACAACGTATGGGTTCTACGCAGTCTCCACCCCCAAAACTGTGCACATTTCTTCTCAGGTAATTCAAGTGAACTTTTTAATCAATATATTTAAATATCTACCTAACTGCTAGAACCTGGCACACTGCAATGCCACGCCAACACATGCGCTTGTTTTTCCAAGCAGCAGCTCGTACACTTACAACCTCAAACGGAATCAGGTTCCAGACATGCACCCTGGGTTTGCTCTATTACTTCTTACCTCTCTGACATTTCTGACAGACAGCAGTTGTTAAGAACAAAAAAACAAAAACAAAAACAAAAGACAACTAGATTTGTTGGAGCATGACTATTTTTCTAAATATATTTGCATCTATAATGAAATATACAGTTCTAATTAATGAAGCTAATAGTTAAAAATGCACATACCAAGTTAGTTCTAGAATGGCTATTTGGATTAACTGCTAAATTTTTCTTCTGATGTCTGTTAGGAAACATATGCTAGCCCTGAAGACTTTCTGTAATTCAGTACATTTGGTACATGTATGTGCAGGAGCACAATAAAGAAAAGAAACTGAGTACAGGGCTCTCTGTTGTTTTAACTACATTGCATAAATAGAGACAGACCTGCTCTGAGGGTAAAGCAGCAGAAAAGGGGAACATACTTTGAGTATTTGCATTTGCAAGGAAAAGATGAAACACAAATATTCCTCTAAAAAGTAAAGTGAAATTGTAATAGTCTCATAAAAGAGGCTTTTCCCTCTTCTTTTATTACACCAGCCAGCTATATTTGAAACTGTAGACTAGGATCAGGTATGCTGATATCCTTCAGTACAAGTTCTATTACCAATATTCTGCCCAAATTAATATAATTTGATAGTAAGTACTTATACTTCCTTACTCACAGGCACAGGAAATAAGTTTAGGCTGCTAGATACACTCAACCACTATTTACTTCAAAACAAAAAACCTCATCTTCAGTAAGAAATACAGGTAAAAAAAGATCTTTTCTATGTCATCTTTTCTACAAGTCTGATGAGTAATTCTCTGAAGCTACACTAAGATAAAACAGGTATTTATTATCTTGATGATAAAATATTATGATTTATTGATGATTCTAGGAAATCCCTTTCTGATCCACACAACTTACCTGACTTCTAGTTTCTCAATATCTTCTTCTTCCACCTGAAACTGGGACTTTTTGGTGTAACTGCTGGACCTGGTTACCTGCAAGTAAATTCCTCCTATTAACATACTTTCTGTATTATGGATATCAAAAATCAAAGAAAACCCTCCCTGCCTCTAGCATAGGTAAATAGTTACTGTTCCTGCTACAAAGAAAGGTCAGTTGTCCACACAAACCGCCTTTTGCCAGAAAGCAGGAGAAAAATGGGTCAAGAAGGTTCATGGTGAAACCTACTGAGGGCTAGCTGATATCTGAGGGAATTGCAGCATAGATCTATTAGAAAAAACAAGTAGTATGACATGGTGCTGCCAAAATGTCCTTATTTCTAGCATGAGCCCCATGAAAGCACTGAAGTTACTTCTGAAATGTTTAAAGAAACAACAATTAAGAAGCCCACTCGCCCTAGTTGCAACACAATTGTAACCTCCTGTCTACACTCTCATTTCTTGACTGACTGCATTCTCAATTTTACTTCAATAAATTGTAAGTCAAAAAGTTACCAGAGTGGCTTGGATCACATTTTTATCCTAATATCTGACTTCCTAAGAAATCACACTTAGTACCTTGAGCAGGTCAACTGAGATACACACCATCCATTGAAAACTGAGCATTGGCATGAAATGATTTCTCACTCAAGTCCCACAGCAGGACCAGGATTTATCAGATCACGGTAAATTATAATACATTTGATGCACATGGAATTGTTGCACTCCTTCCAACTATCAGTACAGCATGCTTTAAATGCAAATCTGAATTTTACTACTTGGAAAAATCAGATGAAAATTTAAACTCATAATTTGTTTATTGTCAGGTAACTCAAGCAGAATTGGGATCAACTACTAAATAACAACACAGTCAACTCTTTTTTTAAAATAAAATTAATTTTTTGGGTATAATAACTACATTACTTTATTAAATAAATTAGTTGCTTGGGTTTTTAGGTCAATCTCCCTGATAACATTTAAATGGAAGTCCATGGGATAGGTTAAAGTTATCTCAGAACTCTGGATGGGAACAGATGATACACCAAGTGATTCAAGATGGGGAATTACCTTCCTATATGTGCTTGTGAGGAAGTAATTTTTCACACAGCAATTGGAGGGGAATGCTATTGTCTAGCAGACAGAAATTTAAGTATGTCATTCACTTACATTTGAGAGGCCAGTTAAATTTCAAGTTAATTTTCAAATTCAATTTGCTTGAAGAGAGCCTTCTGCATTAGGTACTGCTATGCAGCTTGCTTAAAAATATCTGAAGGGTTGCATATAGACAAACAGGCAGAATAGCACACAAAAAGTTACCTCAAAATAAAATGTTTCGTTAAACTGCGGATTGCTTGTTTTCTTCTTAACTTTGGTCTTCTTTTGGTCATTCCTGTTCCAATGTGGTAAAATTTTTACCATAGACAACTTAAACACACAATTATAAAGACATTCTATTGTCAAGGACTCATGCATTTAAGTTAAAAAATTATTTTTATTCTAGAATTCACTTTGATCAATGAGGAAAATCTTAAAATAAAATTAGTTCATCTTCACAATACAGTCTGAAGAGCTAAAATTTTAAATGCAGTTAACCAATTTTAAATGCATCTATCCAACTCAAAAGTTGTATTTAATTTCACAAACAGGTAAAACTTACACATATAAATTAAAATACAGCAACAATTTCTAAAGCATCTAAAATTTATATTTCTTTATCACATCCTGCAGGTAATGAGCACACTTCTCCTTGTCTTGTTCACCTGCAGTATCTGTTTTTCCCATCCTCTTTTGCTGATGAAATCCTGACTACTTCTAAGACAGAGGCTTACACCCAAGGCACTGAAGGTTTTCTTTGAAAGCAACTGCTGCTAATGTTAGATATGAAGCAGCACAGGCTCAAACAAAACAACTGCCCCCACTTCCTTGTGGGTTGGTTTTGGTATTTTTTAAAATTTTACAAGTTTTATAAAGGAATGCAGTTTTATTTATTTATTTATTTAGCAAAGTGCTGTGGTAGTATTAAATGGCTTTCCAAAAGAAAGAAATATAAAATATGTGGGAAAAACAGACAAGGGAGAAGAAAAATTGCCCTAAGTATCAACTACCTATTTTCAGGCACAGGCCATATAAATATTCCAGTCACGGTACATGAGTCACACATGCATAAGATTGGAAAATCTTAACCAGGAATACCTGTCAGATTTGCACATATATTCTGATACTAACAGGGTAAATATTCTGTGGGACCAACATTCTCCCACTTCCATCCATATCACAGGACTCAAACAGAAAATGTATGTCAATTTACCTTCTTTGCCATTTGCCCCATGACTCCTAAGTTAACAGGTGAGCATCCCTAGTCCTCTTAGGAAAAACCCAAATAAAACAAAAAACCTCCCAAGCCAAACCTAAAAAATGTGTTTCTGCCGAGGAGAAAAAAAATGCTCCGTGCAGAGCTTACTCAGGGACAATCCTTCCAAAGTCTTTAAGCCAAGCAAGTCTGGTACAAGACATCCTGGCACTATGCTCACAAAGGCAATTCCTCAGCATCTGAGAAAGGAGAGGGTCTGATGCAGCAAAAAAAGAAGCAACTGAAACTTATCCTCCTTACTGGGCAGGGACTTGCACATAGTGAATGTGTGGGACGGGGGATTTTTATTAAAGGAAAAACCCAGCAGTTTCTGAGGATTACTGATTCGAAACAGGGAGACATTTTCACTGTGGGGACTTGGAACGCAGCATCCTGAGGGTGTTTCAGATCCCTTCCTCTCTTGTCTCCTCCCAATTACTACATATTTGCTGCAAAAAAACTCACACTTTAAGAAAAACAGAGAAGAGAGGAAGGTGAGTGAGCAACTGACTGTATCATGACATACAGGAATTTCACATAAACTAACAGGAAGTACAGTGCAGAAATCAAGAGTTCAATACAAAACATAAGAAAGAACTGAGTCACAAGTGGTCCCTGACTACTGCAGACAATTCAGACAGACCAAACACCATCCCAGTCTGGAGCATATGGCAGAGAAGGGGAGAGACCAGTATCCATGGAGATGTGATGCACATGTAAGCACTGAAGATTTTTCTGTGTTTTTAAGATTTTGCTTAAAACCTATGACTTTCTTTTCCAATCAACATCACAGCATTTTTAGATTTATTCATTTTACACTAAAATGTTACCTGGAAGGCCCCACAAGAGAGACTGTTGCATAAGGATCACAATTCTGTCCGTTTATAAGAGGCAACCCATGGCACTCCTTTATGCTGCAAGGAAAAGGCAAACAATAGATCAGTGAAGCAATTACTTGGCTTAAAAAAATAAAACCCAAACAATGCTTTCTTTTTGAATACTTTTTATGTCCTGCTGTATTACACACAGATATAGCTATACGCTGATCCGACATACTGTATGTACCTGAAGTGGACCTCTAGATTTTAGTACAAAATAATACTCAAGTATACAGTCAGACTTGGGGGGTTTAGTGAGAACAAAACTCTTGGAACTGCTTTGATAAAGACATTCCAGTGTAACACATGAATGAAAAAATCCTAAGTAAAATGAATTGCTATAGGTTAGGAGAAACTGCAGATTTCATTAACTTCTAAATCTGATTTCTCAAGGCCTACATCCAGTGGCAATAACTGTATCTGGAAGGCATTAAAATGGATAATTAAATTAAAATATTTAATTTTGGATAAACTACATTCTGAGTTACACTAAGAAATGCAAAGTCAAATCCTGAAATTATATTTAAAATTAAGCATCCAAAACTGTTATGGTATATAGTTCTAGCTCTACCTTTGAAATAGTGCTTAATGTTTATTTTCAAACTCTTTTCACAATAGTCCATGTTCAGGGTTAAATGACCTTCAGGGTTAAATGGCCCTTTTAAAAATACTGTTTTCTTCCATAATTCATACAGTAAGTGGTTAACTGGTGTTTAACAAGTACACAGGCACACTGTTCATCAGTCCTGATGCAAAAGGGACAGGATGGTTGGCAACTAATGCTTGTGGAGACAGAGAAACCTTTCCTGGACATTTTCTGAAGTCTTGTAACCTTTGAATCACCGTAGCAGCGACACAGAGCGGGGTCAGCAAGCTGCCTAACCTTCAGATGCTGCCCACATATGAGCATTAACTAAAAACAGCTGGAACAATAGAAGTAAAGCAGAAGAGTTTGTAAATTCGTAGTAGAAACCAGGCTTTCTAGCAAACTGATGCTGTCACGTAACCATGCACACTGTAGTTTAAGTCCAGAAACATTCAGCAGATTACAAAATTTCATTAACAAAACACCAGTGAGATCTGAATGTTGTATTCCTGTCCTTTTAAAAATAATTTAATTTTTAGCTATATTAAAGGAATTTAACTAAATGAATGCAAGAAAGTTTCAGTTGTCATAATTTGCTAGTTTGAATAAAATCCAAAACCAAGGCAACTTAAGAATATAGACTTGTCTGAATGCGTAAGAACAATTAAATAAATGTTCTAATATAATAGTGTGGAATACATTTAGATAAAGTTACGTAGCTGCACACATTCTTAAATAACTGTTTTATGTACTGCAGAAAAATGGTGTTAAAAGAGTAACAGGAGCTGCGATTTCAAACGCAAGTGTGGAAACAACAGACACTAACACTCCTGTGCTGCCTCAGAACTCCACCCTCTCTGGAGTATGCACAATTATAAACCAGATGGTATTTTCCCCCCCAAAAGTCCCTTTGTCTTAGCCAGCGCAGGGAACATTTAGTGCTGAACCACTGCACAATCATTTGTTATTTTTCTTCCAGTTATCAAGCACGTGACCTTCAGCATTTCACTAATTTTTGAATCACAATGAACACTACAGTGATTTCAAACCCACCATTTAAATGGGTTCTTGAAACATCCAGTTGTTTCATAAGCATTAATTGATTCCTCCTCCAACACAAAAGTGGCACAGAAGAATGGAAACAAAATTAAACTGTCTAGACTTTTCAGTCATTTGGGGTATCTGATCTGAGGCAGGACTCATTCTTTCAGACTGATAAATTCAAATTTATCCTGTAGCATAAAACACTCTGCAGCACCTCAGGCTCTGCAGTTTCAGGTGTGAGTGCTGAGTGTACCTATAAATGAGCTGCAACTTGAATCTCATAGGAAATCCATAGCAGATGGATCAATCAACCTTATCTGAAGAGAATTCAGCTGTTTTAACATGAACACCACCATTTCTCTTCTTACAGTCTTTGACATGTTCACCAAGCTCCTGGATTTCTCTAGCAAACAGATACAAACGAGTCTGCGGGACTTTTGGTTACACAAACAGCTTGTTCTGCTCTCTTGACCACAACATACACAAACTAAAGAAAGGCTTGTTTGTGATTTCCTGTGAATTGAAAAACACTTTACTGACAACTTCACAGCCTTGCAGCAGAACTGGAGTCTCTGGATTCATCATATGGATCTGTCACTTCAAGTTGATTTCATGCTCCAGCTGGTCTCCCTGTGGAGGCAGCTCTAGCATTCCCTTTTCACCTCCTGCCCAAGTCCCAGTTCTGCTGCCAGCTTAGCTTAGACAGCCTGCCCTGGTCCAACACCTCCCCTGACTATCAACTCCCAATACCTCTGAATCTTTCTCTTCCACACCTATCAGGCACAAAAGTTTGTTCCAAATCTACCTCACCTCCTCCCCTTCCATCTCTCACTGCAAGATAGCCAGTCATACCCACCCCTTCAGTCTGCAGGTACTGCTGGGAGTCTGCTTTAGACACATACATGACAGCACAGCCAAGTCAGCTGAACTGCTGCTTCTGTTCAGAAAGCTTCTAGATTTCAAGCCAGTTGTCAGATTGGCAAACTGAATTACCCTGGTCATGCAGGAGCTCTCCCAAGCTCCAAAGGCAAGCAGCCATTAGGGATAGGAAGCCATTAAATCAACTCAGCACTACTGAGCTGGATTGTTCTCCCCCAGGGATTGAGCACACCACACTGAATCATTACTGATACTTTTAAGCTACTAAACAAACAGCCTCCAGTAAACATGTTTAAAAATTCTGAAGATGTTTGAAGTGGCTAAACTAGAGTAGACTTAACAGAAATGGAAAAGTTGGAATGGAAATGAATGGAAAAAACCTCACTGAGTTTGCCAGTCAGCAAATTTCACATGAATATGGCCTTTCCTCAAAGAATCAGGTAAAGTGCTGCAACTGCAGTCTCCTTTAACAGGAAAGCAACAACCAAGAAATCCCAGCAAAAACACCACCAATAAAATGCCAAACATTTTGACTAATCAAAATCCAAAAAAACACTAAGTATACACTCCCATTCTGACAACCATAATAAATACATTTCTAACATACAGTAAAAATATTTCAGCTTTGACAAAACATTTAATCTACCTAGTTAGGCAGTTGTCATTCAAAAGGCATAAACGCACAGAGTCTGAAGAAGTAGACAGGAACTTAGAAGCCTTTTATTTTGTATTTTAGACTACTATATCCTTATGTACCATCTAAGCAACAGGTAACAGAACTTTGGTTCTTTTCTCCAACTACTGCCCTGTTGCAGTACAGTGCAAGATACATTTCAGTTTACATTAATTCTCATCTCAGTAGTTTGTTGTGCAAGAGGAGTTTCATACAGGAAATGAGAGTCTTTCAGATATAATCGGCATATATTCAGCTTGTAAGATGAAAATAAGTCCTTAAAAAGACCCAGCCCACAATAAACCCTCACAATGACAGACTCTACCTCCATCATTCAAATCAACTCAAGTTCTCCAAGGGCAGACACCCCCTAACTGCAGCCATTAAGATCTCTATGTACACTTCATAAAAATTGCTGTGTTCCCTAGAACAACAGTAACAAACTGACTGGTCAATTTAAGAGAGCATGGTGTATAAAATATTTAGAAAAGTATGTGCAATGAAGCAAAAATCTGGCTGTAATAAACCATTTCTGGGCTTTGAAGTATTCACACTGTAAATACACAAAACCTTCTTTCAGAGCTGAAGGGCTATTAATCCCAGGGAAGGCAGGTGCCACCACCCAACTGCCAAATTTGGCAAGAAACTGTTCAAGTATCATCATTTCAGCAGCAGCAAATATGCAAACAATGGCCATGCAAACTTGTTCTTGGGGACTCCCAGCAAGAGCTGCAAGCATGTATTTGTGAATGTGCTACTATACACACTATTGTGGTTTCAAAAAAACAGCCCACACTGAGTCAGCAGGTAATCTCTTGCACTTTTTCCCCTCCTCATTCACACATTAGAAAAGGAAACAATTAGTATAAGAGACAAAACAAAGTTTTAATTCACAAACAGTCTGTGAGCGTATCTGCACTAAACTTAACAGCAAGCTTGCAATTAATACAAAAATTATGTGTAAAATCAGGGCTTAGCCTGCTCTACATGAGCTCTAAGAGAGTCCTTAACCAAAGGAAGATTAACTATGTTTTATGCCAAAAAAACCAACTGGAAATGAGTTTCTATATCAATCCTCATCATAAAACTCATCTAGAAGATCAGCATAAAAAGACTGTACAGCCATGTTTACAGACCCAAAAGAACAGGAATCCATTGCCTAGGCAGTCATCGTTTTGGCTCAGCCACAAGGTGACAGGGGACTCCAGATAATGCTCAGAATCATAGACTTTGAATTACTTGCTGATGTGTGTGCACTTAACACCACGTTTAATCTTGTGTAATGAAAGTTGGAGCTACTACTTTTCATTTTTGTAGAATTTCTGGACTCTCAGGGAATACACAGTGAAAATCCATTAGCAACTTAACTATGCACAGAAGCCAGCACAAGTATCTAGAATTCTCCTATCCCACAAAAAGTTAACCGGTTAAGCTTTAAAAGCCTCTCATTCTCATTGCATTGAGAGACCATTAATTTGAACACAAAGTAAAATGTTACTCCTGAAAGGCATAGCCTCTTTGTCAAGAATTGTTTTTTCAGTGATTTTTTTCCCTTTGGCCATTATTTTCCAGTTTAGAATGGATAAAGAAGACTCAGGGACAGAAACATAAATACATTTGTGCCCACTCCTTGTCTCTCTTTTACTCTATCCCAGTTCTGCTCCTTTCTATTTTTCAGCTTTCTTAAAGGAGTTACTAACTCAATGTCTTCTCAGGGCCTGGTGACCAGTGTAACATAGCAGGAAGTGCATCACTTATTAATTATCATGAGAAATTTACAAAACAAGCAGGGTTTTAAAGGGTTTAATTTTCTCTTTAATACTCCCACATGTATTTTCTGTACGTTTCTGATGCTTTAAGATCAAACGCGTCTCAAAAATGCCCTCACATCCCTTTCTATAATACCACATTCAGTGAGAGATTTCTTATTTCTCATACTCTCACATGTACATCCAAAATATATTTATGTACAATGTACTTCTAATGCAGTAAATTATTTCATGGGCAGCAGCACGTGTGGCAAAATCCTACTCAACATTTTTAGTTTAAGGAAGTCTAGTGCATTTCATAACCTCAGACAACAGCACTGATGTAATAGTGCAGTGTTTAACGCACAATCCTCTCCCACATGTCAGTGAGTGGGTGAGTGCACCAACCAAAAGAGAACTCTGGCTTCCTTTTGATCAATTATCTCCGTCATAAAGAGATCCAAGAGACAGCACAGTGAGTAAACCACTTCCTACTCAGAACTGCAATTTGCAACAGTAACTTTCTAACGCAACTTTTCTTCATCAGGAAAAATCCACGCAAGTTTTTAAAACAAAAAACCCACAACATTAACTTAAAAGTGCATGAACATATAAAAGAAAAATTCTGAAAATTTAGGAAGTTGGAATAAAACACGAAGTCATAAAGTCATGCAGACATCCAGTATCAGGAAAGACAAATCCCATAATGTTCTAATAAACAACCAAATATTAAAGGATTAATGTATTTCCTTACTGTACTACCAGCTGCTGGCACACAGATCCATTGTCTGTTATCAGTTCGTTCAGCTTTAATTCAAGGTGAACTTTTCCCTGAAAAACAGGAGAGAAACAAATAGTTTTAAAAGCATTTCTTTTAAAAGCAGTAATTAGAACAGTAATATAGTTTACAGTTAGAAGTTATTTAAGGTAATTTCAATATAACCACTTGAAGAAAATACCTCATCTAAAGCGCATATCCTGCAAGTAGAGTATGATGGATGTACTTGATCTTTGAGACAATGCTATAGAGAAGCACTCTCTCATCTGCAGACAGCACAAGAACCAGTCAAGCCTCTACAGATTTAAGTATTTCTTCCAGCATGAGCAATTACCGAGAGCAAGAGTCTCAGCTATTCTGTCCTAAGCATGGGGTGAACCCTTGCATAGACAGGAATTTCTGAACACTTCAGGAGGAAGTTCTAATATGACCTTTGACTCTGAAGGCAGGCAGGTACACCTGGAAAAGCAGAATTGCATGCAGTAGCCATAACAGCATTTAATATCCACTGTGAAATCCTGTCCATCACACCAGACTGAAGATCATTTAGAAATGCATCCCAGGGCAATTTTCAACTATCTCATGAAGACTGCTGAGGTACTCAAGGAACAGTAAACAAAATCAAGAGAGGAAAAAGGGGTAAGAATTGCTAAACCCAGCTTCCTCCTTTTCTTTTACTGATGTAGCAGGATGTATTTAAGAAAAAGAATCCATAAATTACGATACAACATGGATTAACTTCAGAACTCAGGAAGGGCCAACCTACTGTACCCTCCCAATAGAAGGCTCCGAAAACTTCAAACCATGATATGTAACTTTCTTGGGATGACCAACATTTAGTACCTTAACCTTGCTTCAAACAGCTGCCACCCGAACAATACCTGCTACTCCTGTCAGTGCCTGGCTGTTTGTTCTGGCTTTCACATCTAAGTAATCAGACACTGACAGAGTCTTCCCTCTAACAATGCTCTCCTTGGTATTCTCTGACTTTGTCTATTTGCTAAATGGAACAGCAGATGATACTGCTCTGTTCACAATCAAAATTCTCAGGGAAGGGTTCTGGAAGGTGATTTGCGAGAGCGGCCAAAGAAGCACACCATAATCTGAACTACAGTGTTGCCTTTCTGCTAAAATGGAAGTAAAACCCTTAGCTGACCTTGCACACATTTCTATAGCAGTTATGTTTTGACATAAAACTGCAATGTTTTTATTGTAAATCCCCTGGGGCAAAGGCTGCGTTTCCCTCTCTCTTCGTCACATGGGAGGAGAAATGAAGCTTCTTTTTACAAGGCAGTTCCAAACGTAACTGTTTTGGGATGCCTGCCAAGTGTTTTGCAAACTGTTACTACAGGGACAGGAACACAGGTACATTAAGAAAGCATTTGTCAAGCAGAGAAACTCCATTACAAAAACAGATTTACAGGATAAAACCAGGATACTGAGAAGCATGCCAACAGCCTTACAAGGCAAAGTTTTTGAATGATAAATGAAAAAACAAACATTATTAGTTTTTATTAGAATAGCTGACTTCACTTGCTTTAGAAAACAGATGCTGTGAACGGCCTAAACATGTTCCTTTTGCTTTTAAAACCAAAACCCACAAACTGTGTTTTACACCGAACAGTAGGAGTCAAACAGCACATTGCTGCTCCTGAGAACTACCTGTGGATGTAGTTTGCTCCCAGCTCAGTACCATGATGACTACAGCAACACGGCTCTAAGCAAGTATTTCCCCAACATGCATGGAGAGCTTTAGTACATTTTTGTCATTTTGCTTATCAAGAGCAGCGTGATGGTTTCCTAAAGTGGCTGATCTGCAGATCTGTATCAGCACTTCTGACATGATATGCAACCGGGTTTTAAATGTGGCTGTACAGGTGGCTTTTACTTCAAAGTAGAGAAATCAGCCATTTTTATACAATAAATAATAAAGAGTGACTTTGTGTGAACACACTTGGCATCTGTAGATCTCAGGGTTGTTCAAAGGCAGGTAGATACCATTTTAACTTTACAAATGGGTCAACAATCAATTTTCAGGTACTACAGGAAGATGGAGTTTTATTGATACAGATCCTATAAATTTTAAGAAAAAGAACAGCAAATGTTTGTAAACCTTAACAGTGTGTGAAAGATTTTGATCTTACCAATGCACGTTTTCAAGTACAGATCTCTATAAAAACTATACCTATGTATAAATACAGGTATAAAGCTATATCTGTATAAATCTCTATAAGAGTTTCTTGCTATGAATAACAAAGATCAAAGGTGTGTTTAATCAAATGAGCCAATTTCAAACCAGATTAATGAAGATTTTCTAAATAAAAAAAGGGGGTAAACAATCCTAACGATTTTACTAGCATGCTGACACTATCTGCAAAAAGAGAGAAACGTGAGGAGCACACACCTGAGCAAAAAAGGTCATCTGTTAATGGAGCTGTCATGCAGGACAGTGCTTTGCATGGCCCAGTGATAGAAAAGTATCAGTAAGAGCTTACATTCTGCTGTGAATCACAAAGCCATGGAAAACAAACTTTTTATTTCCAATATGTAAGAAATCACTAAATTCTATTAATGGAATATTCTAATTGAATTTTTACATACTCATGTAGTATTATGACAAAAAGTAGTACTTCTTTCAATACATTTTTATGACAGAAAAAACATAGCAAGCATGACAATGTTTAAGGCAAAGTGGTAACAACAAGTTGATGTCTGGAAAGTACTTTCTAGAATTTTCAGAGTGATTACATGAAAGAATTCAAAGAAGACAATGTGCAGCTGGATGAGATGATCTCTAGGTCCCTTCCAAATGAACCATTCTATCATAACTGAAAGAGGACTGATTTTCAACAGAGAAGAGGAAGTGGTATTCAGACGTTTTGAAAATGTCTTCATGTGAAGCAACCACATGCCCTCCTATACCCAAGAGGGGTAAGCCTACGGCTCATAAATTAATCATCTGTGAAAATACTATGAGAATTCTGTGCACATTCACTTCTTGTAAAAGTAGCCAGGATTCTCCCTACCCAAAGGGACTTTCAGGTTACTAAAAAAATACAAACACTGCCAAGTCTAAGACTTTTGCCTTCAGGCAAATCTGGAAAAAACCCTATTAAGATCTAATAGTTTAACACAGCAAGAAGGCTAAGAGATTCTTAAGAATTCTGTTTTGTTCTTGGAACCAAAAAGAGAATTGCTACAACTTCTAGAGCCATCTCATTTTTACCCATTCCTAGAACAATCCTGTTTGAAGAACTGGAACCACAGGCTGAAATAAAACTGTGAAGTTCAAGTTGTTTGATACTGAATGCAGAAAGTGTTTCAAGATAAAATACAAGAACACAGCACAAGTACCTCCAAGGTTTGAAGACTAACCATTTCACATAATCAGCAATTGTTTCACTTAACACCAAAAATTACTAAAAAAAATTATTCAAGAGTTTTAGGATTCACTCATGTGCCTCAAGTACATGGCTCCTCTTACAAGCATATCAGACACCAAAATGCTGTTAAGACATTTCCCAAACAACTGCTTCATATCTTCTGCCAGTTTTAAGTACCATGAGGAATAATACAGCCAGCTTAGAAGTGTAGAGTTTGCATTATTCTCTAACCAAACTGAAGCCACAACTGCCTCACAAGAAATACAGATATTAAGCCCTATCTCCTACAGGTCAATGTAACCTTTTACCCCACGTGTACTTATCTGTATTTGACTTTCAAAATGTAAATGTGCAATTTAACAGTTACCTGAACCTCTGAATTAGAATCGACAGGTTGAAGCATAAACCAGTTCTCTTTTCCTGTGTAGTTGCATAAATCTTCTTTTTTGATTGACACCTTTCCTGAGGGAGAGTGGCAAGGGGAGAGAAGCATTAGTATTACCTTCATCTCAACAGAACAAATATTTAAATATATTTGAAATCTGATTTTTCCTAAACTCTCTTTTAAGTTTTTCTTTATGATGCTATATGAAGAACATAAACAAGGAATGCTACAGGTAAGTAAAGCAGAAAATAGTTTCTATAAAGCCTGATGGCATTAATTATGATTTGTTATCCTGGATATCACCAATAAAAAGGTAAAATAAGGAACACACTTGAGGTTGGAAATAACATAATAGACTTGAGAGAACAGAAACAGTGCTCAAGAATGTTTAAACAGGAAACTGAAGTAGATGCCTTTTACTCTTCTGATTGCTATTTGGAAAGCTGTTATTATATCAAATTATCTGACATCCTGGTGCAAATTATTTCCTTCCTCAATTCAAGTAAAGCAAAAGCTTCTTCCACAGCAGACTATTAGAGCTTTGTAGCAACTGTATCCAAAAAGCAGCTGCAGTAAAGTCATTATGCGGTGGGGGGAGAAATAGAAATCCGCCTTCTGTGATTTTTCACTTAAGCTACGCAAGTTGCTGCCAAATGCTTTGTAAGTCACTAAGTTACACTGACAGGGAAAAATATTATCCATAAATAGTTTCAAGAATTATTTCACAACTTATTCTTCAGTAAGATCTATAAGTAGTGACAATTATTCAACTATTCCAATGAAGGTAAAGTGGAGAAGAAACAAACAGAATTCAAAAAAAGGTATTCAGACCATAATAAGACTACAAAATGTCCTAGTAGCCTAAAAACCAAACATATTTTAGTATAATAGAATGAATCAATAAAAACCTTCTTTTCAAACTTTAAAGCAGCATTTAAGTGCATTATACACAGTTTTGAAAGATGCTTCACCAATAATTGTATCCCTAATCCTACAGATAATGCTACTGAAAACAACCAAGTGTTCAGCAGGATGCAGACAGCCCCTCACAGACACTTACCTATACGCAGGTCCTTCTGTAAAACACTTTTATCATAAATGTAGAAGGACAACCACTGGAATGTTCTTGGAATCTCAAAGTAAAACTCCTCTCCAAAATAAGGGCTGAAAAGAAAGATTTGAAGTTAAAATAGGGAAACACTTTATGCAATCTATATCGAAGATTAACATTAAAAAGCTGCATTTTTACTGCAGTCCCAGCCCGTGACCCTTAGTACTACACTGAGCTGTCACCAAAGGTGCCCAAAACCATTTCAATAAAGAACACACAGTAACATGGCAATGCCTTGCCTTTGTTTAATCAAAGGTAAGAATCAGAACACACACAGAGAGTGGTGTCTCCTCTGCAAATTCAATTCTATTTTTCTGTCTTGAAGTTATTCTAGCTGGTTCTCTAGACTTCCTGAGACATGCTCAAGTTTTGTTTCATTTTCTTATTCAGTACATGATTAAACTACATTTAAATACAACTTATTGATTACTTAACTAACTGGCATTTCTTTAGCTCTAACTTCCCTGTCAAAACTGTTGCTCTAAGATTCAGAGCTGTAAGAAGTCATTATCACTAGAAACTAGAAGATAGAACTGTGAAAAAGAGAAATGTTAATCTCAAATACACACAATCTCCCTTATGCCAAAATAGTCACCACATTTCTCCATCTAAAGTAGTCCAATATCATGTTTACACTTCACCCTATCTAACTGCCATTTCCACAACCCTTTACAGAAAAAGACTGGGTTCCTCTACGTTACACATATTTCATACAATGTGTTGGTATCTTCACTCCTAGAACTGATACTCTCATTAAACTTAAGGAGTAGTTATTGGTGTAATCAGAGCCAGCAGTCAGAAAATTGTATTTCAAGACTGAACAAAACCACAGTGTTGCTTGTGTTACTGCAAGTGATGAATTTTGAAAGTAAAATGGATCCACAGAAAAACCCTGCTATTTTAGAACAACTGGATTCTTAAAACAGTTTCAGTTACAATGTATTAATATCACCAGGGAAAGACATTCATGAAACTACTTTAATGCAGAAAAGTACTGTGATAACAGTTATATCAAACCCTGAAACAAATGTTAGGGTTTTTTTGTTTCCCAGCAAAGTATCATTCTGACACTATTTTTGCAATACTTTCTTAAACTAATACAAATATGACAAACACGCTTATGTTTGGAACAAGCAATTCATGTTATTACCTACCCAAAGGATACTAGGAAATAATACGTCACCATCCCTACTCTCTTCCCCCAAAAAATTATCACAGAAAAAGAAAACATCACCCCATGCTTAAGGACAATGGCTTGTGAAATAAATTAGAAAGAAGAGCTGATAATGAACCTGAGAAGTGGGAAAGAACACAGCTGAAAAATCTAGTATTTCAAATGTCTAGAATAGATTTTTAGAAACAAGAGCTTTAAGGGCAGTAATTCATTATAAGAAATTCCACGTGTGAAAATGTTCTTTTTTTTTAGAACACAGACCCTTTACCACAGGCTTCAAAGGAGACAAATCAGTACTAGCCTTTGCACTACACTGAGAAATTATTTAAGAATTCTCAGTTGAAAAATTCAGCTGTGGTTTTTCAGCTCCCCTTTTTTTATAATTTCAAAGCTAACAAATTCTGCTTTGATTACAAGGGCTGGGTTCTTCTTGTCAGCACCGTGACTGAAGGCATAAACTTACCAGCATTACCTTTAGCAGCAGTACAGCCCTAAACAGCCTCAACTTCCTTATTACTATCACTGCTCATTTTAATTGTATTGACACAATAACTCAGACCAAAACCGAGGATGAAACAAAGGCTTATTTTAAACTTAGGTCAATGATCTGGTTCCCTCACAGCTATACAAATAAAGTTGCAGCAGTACAAACAAAGAGATACTACAGCAGCAGGAGTGAACAGTGGGAGAATGAGCTGGCACTGGTGTCAGGGGAAACTCTTGCTCTAGTTCAGCTTCACACAGACATCCTGAGGGAACACCAGACTGCAGTGTACACCAACAAGCCAAGGGTTTAAGTCCCTATTCTGAATGGACCTATAGGACTCTATGCATCCAATTATAATTAGGCTGGGATGGAGACTATAAGCAGAGACTTCCAAATATTTATTTAGCCATTTTATCTTGCACCTGAGAGAGCAAACTTCACAGCTACACATATGCCCCACCCCCAGCCCCCAAAGGTTGAACAGCCATTAACATTCTTTATTATTATTTTGACTTCAACACTACACTAAGTCTCAGATTTGGCAAGAAAGAACAAGTCAATAATATGAGCATAAATAGAAGGTAATCCACTGTTTTACTTATGTTGATACATTTTTCTTTACCTAAATGAACTGCGGTTATCAGTTTTTGATTCATCAGCGAAGTATGAGGCAGAGAGAGAAAATTTAAGGTAAAGAATACAATATATTAGTGAAGAAATTCTTAGGTGGATACAGAATTGGCTGACAGGGTACAACAGTTCACACCAATGAGGAATAATTAAAATGGGGAACTCACTCATCCTGTTCCCCAGGGATTCAGTCAGTTTAGTACTTTCATTTGTGACTTTGATGCAAGAACTTTAAAGACTTTGATGGATACAAAATTATAAGATAGCACTAATTCAAAGGACGACCAGACTGCCATACAGGAAGAACTGGATTACAGTAATACAGAAGATTAAATTTCACTGTGTAACACACTCCTCTGCTCCTCCCTTCCTTGGTACAGTAACCTGGCAGTTCTGTGTGGACACTGACCAATGCCCCAGTCTGACAGTTAATAAAAGCAATGGTTCCATCAACAAGGGAATTAATTTCTGCTATAACCTTGTACCACATACAACAAAGTTCCATTGCAAAAAAAAAGAAACTGAATTTAGTTTAAATTAAAAAAAAAAAAAAGAGGACACACACATACCACAATCCCCCCTCTCCCTTGCCCCCACCCATTCCTCAGATTTGACCACAGACATCTGAGGAGGCTCTCGGATATTCTTTCAACTTTCCAACGGAAAAAAAAAATTCTTTCTGCAGAACCCACAGAAATCCCACACCATGTCAGGAAATATTTCTTGAGTCATTAGCCAAAATATCCCCCTTTCACTTCAGTATTAGTTCATGGTTTTTAAACTTTGGAAAGTCCTTTGTTTTACATCTGCACTCCAACAACTTTCCCAGTGCTGGTGGAAGGCCAAACCTATTTGCATGTTTAAAAAATACACTATTTTTTAATAGTTTTCAATAGTTTTCACTGTAGTCAAAACCTATTTTAATTCCAGTGATAATTACTTCCACAGATATTTAATTAGCTGATATTCACAAGACTAAAATTTAGATTACAACTTGTATAAATTTGCAACCCATAATACAGTAACAAAAACAGACTGTGAATTATGAGTGTAAGAATAAGCACGGAAATAATATGAAACTAAACAATGAAATTCAAAGTTGTATCTATGACTAAAATTATACTGTACTACACCTTACTGAAAAGTAATTTATAAATTTTCAGGTTAATAAGAGATTGGAGCTTTCATCTCCTGTCCCAGTACCTCTAGGTTAGTACGGTTTCTAGTTTAACACAGCAATAAGAAACAAGATGTTGTAATTACGTTTCTGGAATGAAAGTCAACCTTCCTAACTGCATACACAGTAGCAATCAAGTGTAAGCACTCAACTCTGGTTGCTGCTAATAGAGGATGAGTTATTTTATTAGATTTCACTGGTTTGTATGGAACCCTCCCCTAATTCAGACGATGAAGGAGTCACCTGTGAAGTCAGTGGAGATAGAGAGATTCTAAACACCAGGTTCTAGCTTCTAATACAATGTTGTCATCTTACAAATATTAATTTCATATCACCTGAAAAATTCTGTATTTGAGGCATATTATTTGAGACTCCTCTCTCCCCAGCTCTTTTGTTACAGTGAGATTTTTTACTTCATTTCCTCTGTAAAGTATTAATGACATTGTAATTAAATTTCAGTTAAAACTTCAACACTATTAAAATTTTTTATGGATCTAAGGTATCTTACTTTACCAAACGTTCTATTATGCAATTAATACTTCTTTTATCAGGTGATGAAAGCACATAAATTTAATAAATTTTAAACAGAAAGAACATAATAAAAATTACTGTGTATACATCATATGTAACAGGTCTTGTTTCTAAGCATAGTAGTAACTTTAAGGATTTCTATTATCAACATCAAAATCAGAGAGCAAAGTCTTCAAGAGATTTGTTGGGTTGGGGTTTTATGCTCATCGAACTATTGTCTAGCAGAAGGAGAAATGCTAAGTTTCTGCTTTATCAATACAGTCTCTTTACCATTCTTCTCTGAAGGATTACTCCAGTGATTTTGTTTTGGTAATCAATCAATCAGTCTCAATTGCAGCCTGTTAAGTTCTGAAAATGTTATGGATCTGACTACAGCTTACAGACTAGGAATATAAGCAACATATTTGTTCCTGATTGTACATATGTGGCATTTGCTTTTCATGCAGAACCACAAGGAGGCTCTGAAATTATGTTCTGAAAAAATTAAATTCCCTATTTAAGTCTGCCATCTGAGCTGTTCCTCACCTGTAAACATCCGTAGAGAGAGCTCAAAGAATGAACACTAACAACAAAACCATTGGAAAAGGCAATGAGGAGAACTTTCAAGAGTTTGAACAGACTGTCTGGGTTTTAAAAGCAAGGTTTAATGTCACCTCCCCATAACTGAAACTGTCACTCAGATATTGTGAACAATGAAGCTGCAAGTGATGCTTTTTTGGGTCCTCTGTGAACTTCAGAGTTTTGAGATATGAAGGCACCTACACTACTGCAGCTGTGTCAATCCTGACTTTTTGTTTTATTCTTTTTAAGGCTCTAAGACAGTAGCAGAGTCTACAGCAAATGGTGCCCAGGGAGTCAAAGCAAGGCATTCTATGTGGGTCCTGTTATAGTTTCCAGAACAAGAATTATGGGAGAGAAAGAACAAGGCCTGTCCAGGGGACACCCCACAGAACAGAAAACTCTCATACATGGCAAAGTTCCAGTTCCTGCATTCTAGAAACAGGTTTTACCAGATACACAGTGAAAGCACAATTCCACCAATACAGTTCAACTGCTTGTTAGAAGTAGGAAATTACATAGGGAGCAAGTATTAAGACTTTTTTCCCTAGAAAACAACCTAGCAAGACAAAGAATATTCTGCTGTCCAATCGAACAGAATAGAGTAACAGTGAGATATATTCTAGCATACTTCTTTTAAAAGCACTGTTCTACTCATAAGACTCAATTTTGTCTTCCTGCAACACTCTCACAAATTACATATTGCTGTAACATCTCCGAGTAGCTGCCACAAGTCAGTTCTCATTTTAAAGTAGTACAAGCAAAAGCCATCCACACTGGTATTGGGCAGTCTTGCTTATCATAACCATTTAAAAACTGAGCTTACCTTAAAGATTTTTCAACTACTTGTGTACGAAAAACTTCTTCTTGGTCCAAGTTTATGGTACAGAAAAAGTCTCTCATTTTGTTGGGTACTAAGTGTTTGGCGTCATCTGTAAATAAAAAAAAAATACTGTAAATATTGCAGGGGAAAAGCTTACAAAATATTAGAAGAATGCTACAGTTTTAGTGTGTCCAAAAAATTTACTTTTCCATTCAGCTGGCATACATTTTGATACTACTTTTCAAGCTTCAAGAGGGCAGAGAAGTTGCTACATCCAGCTTCACATTGAATGAGAGTCGACAGGAAGGGACACACATTGACTCATGAACACCACTTCCTGCAGCACCTGCACTTTCCCTTGAAAGGTCTCATCTCCAGCTTGACCCTGCACAACTTGCTAAATCCGAGACACTCACAGCCTGAGGTCATGTGGCATTAGGTCATAACACCAAGACATGACCTGCCTGAGCTATTGTTCACTTGGTATTTTCTCCACAAATACTCCAGCTAAAGGAAGCTGATTAATAAGAACTTGCCCATCAAATCTTTATTTCATTTTCCACAATGAACAGCAAATTTTGAGTTGGCTGAGCCTTTGAAAATATATCCCTCATGAGTACTGTTCATTTTTTCCTAACTAGTAGAAGGGGGAAATAATCACCTCCTAATTCAATGCAACATGGAAAAGAAGAAAAGGAAGTTTCTAATAAGAAAGGAAGATTGGCAGCACAAGAATACAAAGATTTGTTGGGTATTGAATCAAGGCCACTGCAATAACATGCCAGACATAAGACAGATCTCTTAGGAAATGGTTCCTTCTAAGCAATCACAGCTAAAATCAGTAGAAATTGGAAAGTTCTTCCAAAATCCAAATGCTACAGACATCTACATTAATTTATAGCAACACTGTTCTCTAGATTAAACAGTGACTTTCAGCCCGGATGTCTTGGCCACCTTTGAATGTCTGAAGACAGCAAACAGACCCTTTCCACCTTTTATGTTGCTAAAAGAAATTACAAGCATTTCTGGTACTCTCTCCCATGAGAGGCTCCTAATCAGAGCAGGTGATCTGTCCCTGTTCAACTCGGCTGTCCAGACCATGGGCAACCAGAATTGCAAAGCTCTGCACCAGGTCTCAGCCAGGACTTCTCACAGTAAGTGTCCATCCTTGCCTGCTGCTGGAAATACCTCTCCTGATGATATTTGGAATCAACTTTATCTAAACATTATCTATTTACATAAGATACTAAAAATAGGATGAAAAGTACATTGAAGTATTGAGTTTTAATTACTTTTATGTCTGAATAGCGTAAGACCTTTAAGAAACCACAGTTTGAAACTAGATTTGAAATGTTATACATGGTTATTTTTTAAAAATGCAGATATGAAGCACAGTGAGTAAGCTTTATTCTCTATGCTGGTAAGATGTAAAATCAAAGTTCTTTTTTCTCTCTCCTCCACACTTTTTTTTGTGCTAGATGGTTAGATTAAGTTAACCTATTACAGTCCTGGAAGTTAAGTAAGTAATGCCCAGCCCTGGAAAGGTTGCCCCGACTGTCTCTGAGAAAACAACGTGACAGTTTAACAGAAACACAGACTGAACTTCAATCATGACATTTTCCAGGTCACAGATATGGACACTGATGGAAAGCATGAACAGACACTTAAGGAACTTCCACAGTTAAAACTTGAGCTCTCAGAAGCATCAACAAGCTTTTCATCAGCTTGGGTGCAGGAGAGGAGGAAGTATACACATTGTTTTTAAACACCACACTTCATGTTGACAGACTGAGAGACATGAACAGAACTTGTTTTAATGGCTTTATACTCAAAAAAGGGACTAAACTCAAAATTACCCTTAAGTGAGATATTGCAGAAGAACCAAGAAAAGCATCAGATTACCACTGCCTCAATTTCTTTTAAGGAAGAGCTAATTTAATAAAACATATGACATATAAAAAGCAATTCATCAATCTGGATGTAACCCCCTAAGAGCTCCTGATACCAAAAGTTTGTAATTAATAAGCATGAACAGGATATGTCAGCTGTTCCTGAGAAGAATCTTTATTTTTTAGTTAATACTTGGCACTGTTTATCCATAAAATATTTAAAATATAACATTATTTAATCATCACTGTAAAGGCACAGTACAGTGGACTTTGAAAGGAAATTACAGTTGTTATAGTTTCATATTTTCTTAAAAGGAATAAAATTTACACTATTTGTATGTATACTACAGTGCAGGTTTTCAGTTTTAAAAGAGACCTTCCGCCCAGAGGAATACACAAAATACAAGTTTTGATTTCACCTCGTTAGAGCGTGGTGCTAATAACACCAAGGCTGTGAGTCCAATCCCCATAAGAGCCATTCACTTAAGAGCTGAAATTGATGATTCTTGTGGGTAGGTTTCAACTCAGGATATTCTGTGATCTGATTTTCTAATGAGTTAAAAATCTTTATTTTGTAGCCCAAGTGTCTGGCTTTAAAGCACAGACAAACCTTTGGTAGGAAGAGGATCATTATCAGTCCTGAGTTAAAAATAACCTCAGAGCACTTGTCAGGTGAAGAAGAGAGCACGAGATTTCACATCCTTTCTGCTCTTAGTATCTGTGACTGTGAAAGACTTTTCACCTATATAGTGGTCCAACTCTTCCAAGAAGCTTATTTCCTTAAAAAAAAAAAAAGGCTCAAGTCTTCGATTACACTCAGTCTTCCTTTTTCTGAGAAACCTAAGGCTATAATGGTTGCATAAAAATAAAGTGTTAACATTGGATATCTGCCTGAATGCTTACATTTTCAGTACATATATGTAGTATCCTCTGTCAAGTGAAAGTGTGCAATTAGTGTCCATCTCCTAAATTCCTTTGTTCTGGGCCCCTGCCAGAAGACATTTATGCACACAAAATCCAAAGTACTTGCTTCACAGGACTAAATATATTATATAGCAACAATAAATTTCACTCCAGGAGTGTAGCATAATCCAAGGTACCATGTAGTATTAAAAACACAGTGCAAGTTTGAAAAAGAATGCATTTTGTCAAATGAGCTCTAGGAGACAACAGGGACATTTTCCCAAGTGCTTCACTAATGCAGGTTTCAGTAAACATTCCAAAAAGCAAGGCAACTAAAACCATTTACTGTACTTCTGTATGGCATAAAAAGAAAACAGAAGCCACAGCCTAAAGCACTACACTACAAGATATGCCTAAAGCTACCTAACACCACATGCCTTTGTAATGCATTTTTGTCATTACTATGGCACATAAAATACAGCGATCGATACAAAATCATTGTCAAAAAGGAAAGACAGTCTTTTACTGGATTTTTGGTGAAAACCTGCGTAAGAGTAATACATTTTCCAAAAATATTACAGGGTCTTAAACAAGTAAGACCAGTTCATCTCACCTCACCTGAAAACTGGAAGCAGGAGACTGATTGCAAACACTGACAGCTCACAAAAACAGGGTACCAGGGACTGCAAATGTGTCCTTACTCAGATTCTTCCCTGCTAGGTATGCAACAGCTGCTTAAACCACCTTTAAGAATATGTCCCAATTCTAAATATGGTGTGATGATTTGTATAACATCACTAAATTTAGATTTTGCCACCGATTTGTGCATTGCAAAACAAAGTATAAATAACAACTTTCTGCAGATGGTGTTTTCTATACATGCAGAATTACACAGAACTGACACTACCTCACTAAAACTACCATGCCCTCTCATGCAACACACACAAAATGAGTCAGTGTCAAGTTTAATTGCCAGCAAAGCTTGGGCACCTAAATGTATTCTCCTTGTAAGAAACATGCTATAAGGAATTCCTTCAGACTGTGAACATCAGCTTTCCAAAATGAGGTCTGCTATTGCTAATCCCTCCAGACCAAGGAGGATTACACTATTACATTTGTTTATTATTGTTTATTCAGAGGGTTTTCCCCTCCAAAACACAGTATTAAAACACTAGCAAGAAGTGAAAATAACACAGTATTTGTTGTGTGAAGAAGTCAAAAGAACATTTAGGCATCAGATGGTTCCCAAGCCTCTACAGCATATTTAACACATTGAGATTTTAAAAAGTTTTTGTTTTCTTAGAAGAAACAAGTAGATTTACAAAGTGATTTTTTCACTGTTTCAAGACATGTCTTTTATTGCAGCTGTTACTGCCATTCATTTTTAAATGGGCTCTTACAGGTCCATCTTGGGCAAACAACTTTGCATATATTCCCCAGGAAGAAGGTCATAGTCCTCTGCTTACTGACACTTCTGTCAGTTAACTGAACATTTAAAGTTATGATACAACCGCAGGCTCAATCCATAACGCATAAATGGGACAATAAAACTGGTTTCAACACAAGTCTCAAGGCATTTTGGTTTGTTTTTTAATGCTTACTGGAAAGCTTTCATCAAGCTCAAGTATCCCAAAATGTAAAACTCACTGAATGTTGTGTAGTCCAGCGTTGACAAAAGCTTATGATGAAAGATAGGAAGAAGAACAGTATCAAAAAATAAGTCAGCTTCAATAACCTTTAGTAACCAACTTCTTATTTATTCCTAGGAAGCAGGTCATAGTCCTTCCTCCTAGGGAGTACTATGACCTGCTTCCTAGGGAATATGTAAAATGTTGGTTGCTAGAGATTACTAAAAACAGATTAAGAAAGTTGGGGCTGCTCAGCCTGGAGAAGGTTGTGTGGAGGCCTCACAGCAACCTTCCCAGATCTCATGGGGGAAGCTGGAAAGGGACACTTCATCAGGAACTGCAGTGACAGGATAAGGAGTAATGGGAAAAAACTGAAAGAGTGGAAATTTAGGTTAAATGTATGGAAGAGATTCTTTACTCTCAGGGTGGTGAGGCACTGGACAGATTGCCCAGACAAGCTGTGGATGCCCCATCCCTGGAAGTGTTAAAGGCCAGGCTGGATGGAGCTCTGAGATGGTCTAGCAGAAGGTGCCCCGGCCCATGGCAGCACCACTGGAATGAGATAATATTTAAAGTAATTTCCAAACCAAACCATTTCATAACCCTATGATTCTATGAATCCATGCTTTAACCCCAAAGCTAACAGTATGCTTTTTTAAAGGCCAGCTGGCCTGTATTACTTCTGTGCTAATTGCTAAGAGCAGCAGATCTCTGTGTGCTCAGCCTTGCCTACCCAACCACGTCCTATTGCTCACACCTCGGAGCGAGAGCACCTCCAGCTCCACTCCAGGCCGTCTCCTGTTTTCATGACCCAGTCTTCTATTGACTGAAGACACAGTAAATACATCTAGGCTGCATGACGATATTTAAGTAAACACGACTCCACTCCTCCACCAAACCTAATCCTTCAACATGTTTTCACAACCGGTTCTCAACCCCAGCGCCATGCGCGATTCAACTTGTTTCGCTTCATTCTCAAAAAAGTCGATCGGCTGCGTGAGAAAGGAAACAACCGGGCCGCGTCCGAGCGATATGAATGCACTCCGATACCCCTCAGGAAGCCGCCACACATCCTGTTTCTCCCACTCGCTTTGAAGTGCTCCCCAGCCGCACCGCACTATCTGTGCGCCTCCTCCCAGCCCCTCCGCTGACTTCCCACGTTACCGAGGCTATCGGTATTCGCAGTCAGCACTTCCCAACCACCAAAACAAGGCCACCGGCCTCTCTCTCCGCCTCCTCCCGCTCGCACACACGCTGCACAGAGGCACGGGAGCACTGGTGACCGCTTCCAGAACAGCCCTTCACCACCAACTTCCTGCACATCGCTAATTTCGCAATTTCAGCCTGACAAACAGACTCTGATGCCCGAGGTCCGGGCGGGAGGGGGCATTTCTGTTCGCCCGCTGACTGCAGGAAACCCTCGGAGCCACGGATGCTTCCCTGCCCCTGCGGGCCTCCCGCGACCACGCCGCGTCCATGTATCCATCCATTCATCCGCTCACCCACCCAACCCGCCCCGGAGTGCGCAGAACCCGGCCCAACCCCGCACGTGTCGCCGTTGCCGCCACAAAGCCCCTCCGCGCACGGGGCCGCCGCAGCGCGGCCCGACCCGCACCCAGCCCGCGGCGGCCGCGGCCCCTCCGCACCCTCCCGCCCCGCCGCCTCCCGGGCCGCCGCGCCAGCGCCCGCCCGTCCCGCCGCGGGGAGGGAGCGGCAGCGGCGGGACCGGGGCGGGAGCGACACCTGAGCGCCGCGGCCCCGGGGGCTCGGCCCCACCGCAGCGCCGCACTTACAGATCTTCCCCCGCAGATTCTGCAGCACCCGCACCTCGTCGCCGCCGTCTCCCGCCGCCATCGCGCCAGCGCCGCCGCCTGCGCAGTGAAGCCGCGGGGGAAGGGAGGGAGAGAGAGAGGGAGCGGCCCGGCCCCGCCGCCCAGCCCCGCCCCCGCCGCCCGCGGGCACCACCGGCCGGGGCGGGCGGGGGGCGCGGCGCCTGCGCTGGGGCGGCTTCTCCCGCTGCGCTCTGAGGCGGCTCCGCCCGGGGTCCGCCACCCCCTGGCTCTCCCGCCGGGCCGGGGTTCCGCTGCGCTGGGCGCCGGGAGGGCTCGGCCGGTTCCGGAGCTTGCCCTGACCTCCCCTTCCCCCACTCTACAGTCAGGAAGACAGGACATGGCCTTCAGCTGCACCAGGGGAGGTTTAGGTTAGACATTAGGATGAAATTCCTCACAGAAAGGGTGATTAGACAGTGGAATGGGCTGCCCAGGGAGATGGTGGAGTCGCCGTCCCTGGAGGTGTTTAAAGAAAGACTGGACATAGCACTCAGTGCCCGGGTTTGCTTGACAAGGTGGTGGTGGGTCATAGGTTGGACTCGAAGATCTCAGAGGTCTTTTCCAACCTAATTGATTGTGTGGTTCTGTGCCTCTCAGCGGGGCAGAGAGCTCGGCAGCCCGACACGTTGAACGCTGTGCTCTCTGTGCTAAGATTAAATGGCAAGTGGTCACGTTAAATGGAATGAGTGGCAGGTCCGGCCATTTTGGTCTGTGGTGTGCCAAGCGCCTGTCTCTGCAAAGCTGGGTTTGGGCTCCATCGGATCCCCTCTGCTGTCACTAGGTCACGTTCGGCCGTGTGAGAAATGCCGTGAAACAAGTAGGAAATGGCTCGGCTGCCAGCACTGCCTCAGGAGCAGGTGTCTCGCTGCCTGCGGAACGCCACAGGCAGTGCTTCCCTCAGGAGTCACACAGCGCCCAGAGGTGTTTGCAGGTTGCAGCAGCTCACCTTCAAGAGCTGAAGGGCCTTTGCATCACGTTTTCTACCATGGATTCTTGAAGACACCGATCCTAATGTGAAATTCTGGGATCCGGCTTACACCTGGACTTCACCCCGGTCCTGCATTGGTGGTGGGTGTATGTCTTGGGCCCACACGGTCCACCTAGCCGCAGGTGACATGTGTGCTTTGGTGTCACTCCGGGTCAAGCTGAGGGTACAGCTGTTTCCAGACCCTGTACGCACAGAGTGCCTTCAATGACTGACATATCCTAAAACACAAGTAGTTCAGCTGGCTAAAGCTGTTTCAGGAAGCAGTATAGGACTAGGGCTCTTCACTCCACGCATAAAAGCCCTCTTCAGTCTGTGCTGCTGTTAAAGGGAAGTTTGGAAAGTTGCAGGTCAGCATCTGTCATTGGCTGTAACTGAAGTCCCCTGCTGTGGTGCTCTGGTCATTTTCTTATTTCTCTTGCACAACTCCTGCCATTATCACTATGATATGGTATGGAGCCCATATAATCTTTCATCCTTTCTTGATGGCTTTTCCTGCATCCAACTTCTCCGCCACTGCTCCTTCAGCAGTGCTACATTCCATCCTCATCCACATCGTGGCTGGGGAAGGAGAGATGTGTGTTTTAAGGTGGCAAGCAGGGGAGTGGTGGCGAATAAACTGCTTCAACACACCAATAACGGGTGGATTTGTGTGAATGCAAAACCTACCCCTGACAAAGACATGAGTTTGCATAAGCTGACTTTTAACCTGCTGGAAATGAGAGGTTCCTCTACAGTACAAATTGAGGATTTGATCATCCACAGCTGACTGTCTAGGCTGACTGCCCTGTCTGGCTGGTGACTGGTGAACTGAGGCTCACCTGGGCAGAGTCGGAGCTTTGATCTGGGAAAGTAGCAGGGCAGCACCCTGAGAATGGAGATGTGTGCTTGAACTGTGCATTGCCACACTTTGGAAGGCAGAGTGACTCTACTGCCTCCATACTATCTCAAAAATTAAGACTACAGTTGGGGTTTACTGTTTTAACTTAGCATCAGCTTTCTTTAAAGCACTACATTATCAGTTCCAGTTTTGCCACTGTCTGATTCCTGACGCTATTTTTTTTTTTAAGTTCTGCTTTAATCTAACATACTATATTCAGAACACTGTTTCAATTGTGTAACATTCATTTTTGGCCTCTTTTAAAGTTACATTTTAGGAGGCAGGACTGCACAGCTAAAGACATGGTTAAAACCAACACTGGTGTGCTGAGTTGCAAACTTACGGGAAGGATTTCTTCATTTTACAATGGGGGATCTTTGCTTCTTGTGCAAGAACCTCACAGTCAAGGTGCTGAACTCTCAGTGATAACTGCTGTATTAAGGAAGTTCAGAACAAGTAATAGTAATGGTGATGCCTCGTGGCTTACTTCAAATGCTTCTGTCATTTAGCTGTCATGCAATCTCATTCCACAGAAGACAGCAGTATCATTTACTACATTTGTTCTAACTTTGGGTATATCATAAATGAGGACTGACTGACATTTTCTTTCGATGCACAAACTTCATGATGATCCAGCTGTCTTTTTAACTAACATTTCAAATAGATGGGAAAAAAGTATTTATTACAATTAGAAAACTTCTAACTTTTTAAAAGTTGTGTATCTCTCCTGACAACCATCCCAAAATGACCTGCATAATTTAGCTTGTTTGCTTTTTAATGCAGGTTACAGACGAGTGACACCTAGCTGAAGGGGGAAGTACTTTGAATATGCATGGTCTTCTATTTTGTATGTATCTTCATATTTTCATATGGAATTAGATATTTGCATTTTGAACTATGTTTCTTGACAGAAGCCCAAAAGAGTAGAGTGTGTAAAATACACAATCTATACTGCAAGGTTACTAGCACAATTGAAAATAACTTTTCAGGTTTCAGGTCCTCATGAACACAAGTTTAAGGTGTTGCAAAGTATTAAACACAGTTCACGTGTGTTCCTAGCCCTCTGAAACACTGAGCAGGTAGATTCTGTTCTGTATTGCATTCACCCTGTATGATGCCAGGAGATACCATCACTTCCCTTGAGCTCTGGCATGTTCTCAATTCACTGTTCTGACCTTAATGAAGGGACTGCTTGGTAACTGTGTTGCTTAATCTTCCAATGAAATAACTATTTGAAGATATGTATCTGTGGATCACATAGATTATGTAAGTATTAAAACAATTTAAAAAATTGAGAGACTTACAGAAAAATAGGAATATGTTATTTTAATTAAGCAAAAACAGAGTTATAATCACTCTTTCTAAAAATAAAATTAGACTCTTTATCAATCCTTAACATCTGCATTTAATATTTTCTTCTAAACAGAAATACAGATGCGATTATGTAGCAAATTACAGTCTTTGACAACATATAGTATTTACCTTCTCTTACACTTACTTTAATTCTAATTTGGTCATTAATACTTGATTCATTACTGCAACATGTTACTTGTAGTAAAAGTGCCACAATTGAACTATAAACATGACATTGCCATCTTAAAACTGCTTTGCTATAAACTGTAGAGAATATACAGAGTTACAAAGTCATTGTGTTTTTATCAAAATATACAAACCCCCCCAAACCTAACACAAGCTAACAATATTCTTCTTATGAACTATACAGTTATATAAAATATTTGTAAAATTATCTTTGTATTTATAAATATTCTACCTTATTTGCTTTGGTCTATATTTATCACCATACAAGTCCACTTAGAAGATATCTTTGTGTACTTTCTTTGAAACATCATTACACTTTCCTGTGTTTATTATTCTATTATCCTTATTTAAATGGAACCAAAGCTGCCATGAAACCAGACTTTCTCAAAGGGTTCATAGCATTCACCAGTGATAGAATAAGTAAGTGGACTGTATTATTACTTCAATCAATACTGTATTATCATTTCAATTGTAGTTTTATTGTACCCAAGCTATAGTTTCTTTTAAAATACTCAAGAAGACAAAGTTAAGTAACAAACTGTGAACCATCACAGAGAATGAAGTCAAGAATCACTAACCCTTGCCATGACTTAATTTTTTAACACTTCACAGGGATGAACATACATGACTACTGGAAATGCAGATACGGTACAACAGAGCCCTATCATATAAAATGCAACTTGCAGACATACACCTGCTTGGACTTTTTTAAGCATCTCAGTTAAAATGAACCACACTTCCACAAAACGCTATTAACTGGAGTATTTTGGTGCTGTCTTTCAGAAGCCCATTCTCCCAGTTCTTAGTGAACTGTGCAGCAGCAGGGCTCACCATAACCCTTCGGTGTGCCAGGGTCAGGCAGGCAGGAAGGCCAACACTCCTCCCTCCAGCAGCCAGCTCCCAGCCCCGCTCTGCTGTGGCCACGGGACACTACTGGAATGGTAGGTGGGATCACTGGGAAGGGACATCTGAAGGTTAAATGTTGCATTTAAGGCATGGAGATGACAGGGAACCCCACAAACTGGCTCTATACCTGTTTATACACAGGAATAGCCTCAGGGATATATATGGAAGCAGGACTCTTATTTACCTACTCCTCTTAAAATTAAAGTATTTATGGGGAGTTGCTCTATTGTTTGTGTCTAGGCATTATTCCAGGATGAGGAGGAAAACTCTGTCTACATGTCTTTCTGTTGAGAACTGTATTTCTAAAAGACAAGTGGGTGGTGCAGACCCACCAGGAGGTGGACATTTCTAAACAGGATTGCTGTTTCAGGACAACAATTTTCTTTAGACCAATGCACCTGAAGAGCTCACCAGGCCACTGATATCGGGATTTATGCAGTTTGGAAGACTGGCTATAATGAGTTCCACTGAACCTAATTAAATATCTCAGAGATATATAAATCTGGAATACTTCTCACACCAGCACTCAGACTTAACAGTTATTATGGTAACTATAAAACTGAATATGGAAAGGAAGAGAGTAGTTTGAACTCCTGAATATGTTTTGTAAAGGCTGAGTTACAGTAAAGCATGGCAGAACTCAAATGTACTTCAGCACACCCAAGCCCATGAAACACTTCCCACCTTAACTTTAGAATACACAAGATTACAATTATTTCCTTTATAAACATGTAACTTTCATTAAAAAAAATGTAATATATGGTTTCTGCAGCAAAAATTCCTTCTACAGAATACACCATGAACCAACTTATTTCTTTTGCTTCGAATGATTCTGACTTAAAACCAGAACTGTAAAATAGTTCAGTGACTAGTTTCTTGTAATGTTAAGTAGATGGGTTTGGGTTGGTCATTTTTCTTTCTCTCTATGTTAAGAGTCTGTTGTGGCAATAGTATTTTGGGTGTTTCAAACTGAATTTGTATTATTGCAAATACTAGTTTTCCTGTGTTATTTTTCTTTCTTTTGCATGTATTGACACATTTAGATGAAGAAATTTGACCTTACTAAATGATACGTTTCCCCATTTAATACATCTTTATCTTCTCCAATATATAGTTTTGGATTTTTCTTCTCCTTTGCACAATTGTCACTCAGAGTATAACTTCTGGAGTTACATTTTGTGTATTTTTCACTTTGCTTCCTTCTGAGCCAAGAAAATGTGGGTTTTCCAAAAGTTTAGTGCTTTCATTGCAAAACTGTTCTTTTCTATCTTGTGTGCCTGGATTTTTGAATAGATGCTTCTTCTGGTGCATTCCCAGAGCAGCTGCAGTCTTGCAAATTTTGGGGCACTGAAAGCAAGCATATCCTTTTCCATTATGTTCACGTACATGCCTTTGCTCATGGTTCCTTTTGGTAGAAAGATACAAGAAGCTCTGAAAGCAGAACTGACAGTGGTAGCGTTTTTCTCCAGTATGAATTCTTTCATGTATTTTGAGTGTTTCATTTAAAGTGAATGCCTTATTACAGTATTGGCAGACAAAATCTTTGACACCCAGGTGAATACGTTCATGTTTCTGTAGATTTCCAGGAACTGAGAAACATTTACCACAGGTTTTGCAAGTGTAGGGCTTTTCCCCAGTGTGACACCTCATATGCATTTTTAAAGTGGATGGACTTTGAAATTGTTTTTGGCATAACTCACAAATGTAAGGCTTTGAAGCAGCTACATGCCAGTGTACGTGTTCTTGAGCCTCTCCTGTGGAAGACTGGTCTCTTTCACAGAGCTCACAATGAAGATTAGGCATTTCTGTGTTCTCCTCCTGGCTGACCACCTTTTCCTCAGGAGCATTCCTCAGCGCATACTCTCGACCGCTATGGCTCTCCATAGCAGTGTTCTTGCTTCCGTGCTTTTTCCTCCACTTGGTCTTTTTCATTTTTCTTAGCTGTTTGGATTTTTTTTTTGGTTTGTAATTATAATAAGGTCTCCAGGGTTTATCACTGGAGTCCTGGTCACTGACATCATCACACATTTCTGTCAGCTCCAAGCATTCTGAGCTGTAGAGTCTAGATGGGCTTTTTTCTTTTACCTCCATTTCTGACTCTTCAATGAGATTGTCCTGTTTGGACTCGTGTTTGGATTTTCGACCCCTTTTACAAAACAGCTTAGATCCTAATATATGTCTTTTTACAATGGCTTCATTACCAATTTTTACGGTTATCTGACAAAGAGGTGCGACATTGCTGTCAGCAGATGTTCCAGGTAAGGCAGGCTTTGCAATGTATGTCTCGGTTTTACTGGACTCTTGGACAGTATTTGTAGTTTTGCTACATGAACCTCCAGATCCTGTCACATGCTGCATATCCTCAGCTGCTTCTGCTCTGCTGTAAAGCAGTGTTTTCTTTTTCTCCTTAACAGCTTTGGATTTGGTAATGCACTTCCCGTAATTATCCGACCCATACCTACAGTCATCACTTACGGACTGACTGGGTAGGTTATTTGAAGATTCTGTCTTACTGTTTTCTATGGAAGTGACTGTTTTACTGTGCATTATTACTGATGAAACTCTGCTACTGTGCATTATAACAGAGGGTGCAGAACTGCTGTAGCTGATGACAGAGGTTGAATTTTCATTCGTATTAGCTAAAGACACGACTGAGGAATCACACTCCTGCGAACTAGAGTCATTCGCAGCAGTGGAAACTCTTTTTTCAGCTGGGAAAAAGTCCCTCTGTAGGTCAGAATTTAAGATACCTACTCCCCAAGAGGAAGAATTCTGAGTATTTGTGGAAGATGTTGTATCATTACATGAAGATGTATCCAAGGCCAGAGTTCTGTTGTTTGACATTATAGAATGTTGAAAATTCAGTGGTGGTAACTCAGAGCTAAGAGAACTCGGGATGAAACAGTTAGTAGAAGCAGTTTCATTAGCCTGGGTACCTGCTGGAACATTTTCATAGGAAGAATTTCGGTAGGATTTGTAAGGCAGTCGCCTGCATTTCATAGGTAAGAGTCGATACAGTTTGTATGGGTACACACTTGGTTTTAAACCCCCATTGGCTGTCTTTTTATTTACTGAGAGGCGATGGTCAATGGCATGGAAAGACTTCTGATGATTTTTCAGTATGTAGTAAGTCATGAAGGTCTCCAGACAGAAGATGCACTGGTAGCGCCTCTCTCCAGTGTGCCAGATCTCGTGTCTAGTGCGGTACTCAGCCAATGCAAAGACTTTATTGCAGTAGTGACAAGGGTATGTTCTTCTCCAGGAATGCACATTTGCATGTCTTCGAAGGCTGGACAATGTGACATAGCTACGCTTGCAAACGACACAAGTGTATAATATCTGCCCATCAACGACTTTAACCAAATGATCTGTTTCTGGTAAAGTGCAGTTTGCATTAGAACAATCAGTGATGCTGTTTTCAGACAACAGAGGCTCTGTGTTCACATATGAACTTCCATTCCGTCCCTCTGTAGCAGTACAGTTATCTGCAAAATTTTGTTCATTTCCATTGTGAGCCGGTAAGTTACTTGATCTCATGCAGACTTGTTCATGACTTTCCAGTATATTTAGATTTGCAAATTGTTTGCTGCAGTATTTGCATATGAAAGTTTCCTGATGCTCTGAATGGAGCTGAAGGTGAGCAGTGAGTAACACCTGGTCATTGAATGATTTTGCACAACAGTTACAACTGTAAACAGGTGCAGTGACAGTCGCCCCAGATGCAGAGACACTAGCAGAAGTGTTTTCCTCTTCTCTGGATACATGCAAATCTCCTGCTTTATTTTGAGGTTTTGGATAAGAAGTAATTGTCTGATCAGTAACTGCTTCATGCTGGACTTCTGCAGTGGTTACTGTAGAGGCTGGTACTTTTACTACAGCCAAACCAGTACCCTGGGGCTTAAAGGCTGACTTAGGAGTATTACCTGCTTGTTTTCCCTGCTGAATGACTGGGGTGGCCTGGTGATTTTCATAGCGGTCCTCACTCACCTGATATGAAGGGCTGCTGTCCTGTTCAACAAAAGGTGCTCCTTGTGAAGTATCTCCTCCAGAAGAAACTGCATAGGAGTGTTCAGCCAAGGTACTGGCTGGCTCAGCATCTTTGCACACATCGCTTCTGTCAAGGCCGATGTTGGGAGCTTGTATTGCCTCAGATACCTTTTTAAAGCTGGCCCTCAGATCAAGAGGAGAAAACAAATTGTTTTCTGTTTCAAAAATTGAGAATGCATTTGTAATTCGTGGTCCATTTGTCACAGCAGAATCTTCATGTCGCTTTTCATGTTTTTCCTCTTTGACAGCCCCTTTTTCATTAACACAGTATGCATAGGGGCATGGGGAACTTGAAAAATTTACATCTGTAAGATCTTCTAGAAATGATATTCCCAGTTTTTTCCCTGCAGCTGCAAGGTCCGTTACAGTCTCCTGCCTCTTAACAACTACTGTGGAACTGTAGATGTAATTCAGTATCTCTGTAAACACTTCAGCTTTGAGATCATCTAACTCCAGCACATGACCTGAAATACAGATAGTACGACTCCAAAAAATGTTTTTAAAGTAAAGACTTGAAGCTGCCAGCACATTACTGTGGGCTTTAAATTTGGTGTCTTCCACGATTATGGTGACATCGCATAAAATACCCCGAATGCGCTGTTCATTTAAAATGGAAAGTACAGTATCACTGTGGAAGTCATCCTTGAGATCCTTTGAATGGGACATGACTGTCATCTACAAGAGAAAAAGAGTAAATATATTTAGAAGGCATTTTTCATCCATTTCAATTACAGATTAAATTTATAGTTCTGTATATTTTATATATATTTTTTAGTTTATTAACTTTTAAAGTTTAAGAATGAGCAAGATTTTGTCATATTTCATGTTTAAGTCATCTTATATTCTCTGGTGCCAACACCACTGCAGGAAATATCTGTCCAGATCAAGGAGGCAGGAGCACCAGTAGCTGCTCAGAAGGAGGCAGAGGATTCCTCCCACTCCCTCCTGGCATGGACCTGCTGTCCATCCTGTGCCTTTCACTGGGAATGCAGCCGATGGCTTTTGCTGTGCCAGCAGGTGCAGCTGCTCAGGGTCACCCCCAAGGACTCCCAGAAGCCTGGATGGAATTCCCCAGCATGCCACGGAGGGATCTGGCACACCCGAAGGGGAAGGCTGGGCTGCCGAGTTTCTGTGCAGAGCGAGGACTTTGCTTTCTGGGCTGTTTGTCAGACACTGACTTCACAACGCAGCTGCATCTGACATCCTCATTAAGCTCATATTTAAATCACAGCAAGAGAATCTCAGTTATAGGATAAGGTTTTGTAAGCAAATGAATGCACAAGGAACACAATTTGGTAGACAACACTGAACTACCTATAACGCTGTTTATGTGAACAGAATCTTTTTTTAACAGTGATTAAATTTATTCAATAATTTACACTACTTCAAAATTATTAAAAAGTTGTGAGTAAAACAAGTAGAAAATAATGGAATAACAAGTAGAAAAAAGAGAATTTTTTTCTTCAGTTGTAGTTTAGATTTAGCGCTCACACTTTATAATTAGATAGTGTGTTCTTAATTACGTTTAAATAGTAAAATTTAATTGCAATAATAAGTACTATTAAATAACTGCTAATATATAATAATGAGGTTTAATGCTGACAAAAACTATTTAGATTAGCCAGGCTGTTACTATAGGAATATAACAGTTCATTTAGTTGAGATAAAATATGCAAAATATGAATGGATAATATTCAGAAAAAAATTTATTAATTTGCCAGTTGAATTTGAATTTTGACAATTTTTGCCAATGGAATTTTGTATCAGGTGAAAATCTGTGTCTTCACCAGATTTTTTTCAAATTCAAATCTGTACCACATAATGAGGTTTGTTCCTTTTTTCCCCACATCTGGAGTAGTGTTTTCAACTACTACTGTCCATTTCTGACTTCAAGTGATGAAGAAATAGTTGTGCTAGTGACACTTACCAATCACTACAGTAAAAAAAAAAAAATCACACTTCTTAAAGAACCTTTTCTTTAAACTTGTGGAAATGAAATGCACCTTTAAGAATATTACTGACAGATATTTTGTAAGACAGGCTAAAATATTACAACACTCAGAGTTAGGAATTACGTTCTAAACACTCCATCTGCTGCTCCAAACTTTAATTTTCAGCTTTAAAAATTATATTATGACCTTTACCCTCAAATAATTTATGTTACACATGCCAGTATATAAGATGGGTTTGATCCAAATGGCAAAATAAAGGTTTGACCCATACTCACTAAGCAAACAGCAATGGCCATTTAGAACACATTGACTCACTCACCCAAAATACTGGGAAGTAATCCCAATTCTGGAAAATAAGGTCTTTATCATGAAGTTAAGTAATACAAGTCATACTACCCCTGCTCTAACTCATCTAGTTACACTTAGGACACTTTTATCACAAATACACAAACTACTTCCCTGCAAATCAAATCACACAAAAAGTAGCACAACTTTACTATGAAGACAAACCCAATATACTGTGAACAAGACCATAATTTGGTACATTACACATGAAGCCTGGAAGTAAAAGTTTTACCTTGCAGCATGGCCACTGCTTCCATCAGGAAAGGTGTTGTCTATGCAAACAGTCAACATTTCTAATAGACTTTGATGACTCAGAATTTTCAATACACAGAATTCAGAACAAAACTGTGATTCACAAAAAATACCTCTGATGTTTCCCATGATATGCCAGGATGTCAAGAAATTAATTCACCAGTATAGTGGTGATAGAAATGCACATGAATATTATTTTGATTATTTGATCACTCACAGCAGCTGTAAATCTAAATGCATTGTTTTATGCCTTGAAATCTTAAAACCATAGTTTATGATGGGTTTGTTTATGACACTAATTTGGCTTAAAATAAGGGGTACTTACTAATTTGGAATGGCAACCTGAAGTTCACAGTGGTTACATAGAGTTATCTGCTTTGGCTGGGTATCTGAAAACCCAGATGCAACTGTAGATAGTTCCTGGCATATGGAGTCTACAGAAAGCATACTGACGATACTTTCCTGCCAGCAAGCAGCCACTATTCCATAATTGATTCCTTCTTCTCATTGACAATGTCTGAGATTACATCTGACTTGCTCATGTGATGTGGTATTAGAAACCAACTGTCAGACATCAAAAACATTTCACAACAGGAGCTATTGATAGGGTTATTTCCTGAATATAGGAAATAAATGATGTCAACTCTACCTCCCAGTGAACTGCCCCACAGGAACTTGCCTGTGTTTTTTCTGTTTCTTTATTGGAGACAGCTGGTTTTAGTTCAAAGACACATCATCTGACAGACTGTTTGCTAAGTGTATCAGACTGCTACTGCCATGCTGAGAGGCATACAAACCCAAGTGGGTTTAGTACAAGTCTTAATATTCAACTAATTACTTCAAAATTTATCCTCCTAAGGACAAAAGTGAGTATTTTAAATTTCTACTTGCCATGTACATAGACTGCCAGCTTTTGCAGTCCTGGATAATTTGGTATGCTTAGTAAAATACTAAACTAGATTCCTCGTGTCAACATTGCAGAAATGATCACTTGCTATTTGGTAATTTATTTTTTTTCTGTGTGCTAAACCATAAGCTAGATATCTCATTGGAAAGTTATACAGAAAAATTCCAGAACAAATAATGTTTGCTTCTTCATCTCAACCTACATGTACCTCAAATAGTCCATTTATTCATGTCTGTAATGATTCTCTACTGCCTTCTATTTCACCTGTCTTGCTTCTTATATTTGTAAAAACATGTCTGAAATGCTATAAAATCAAAATGCCCTACCTAGCACACACATAAATGGAGTATTTTAGGAATATTTTACATTACATTTGCAGTTCACACTGTAAAATGAAAACCTGTTCTTCAGTTGCCAAGGGGAGCACTACCAAGAACCAAGACACATGGAGATCAAACTTTTCATATGTGTTATTATAAAATAGTTTTCATTAAAACACTGGAAAGTCCATTCTGAATGTAACTATTCTTCTGTATGACTTTATTTATTATAGAGTTATGGAAAAAATTTCTGTTTTATTTGTAAATTTTGCCCAAAACACATATAAATACCATTTGACCTACTAAAGGGCAAAAAAACTCCTCAGCCAACCAATCCGTCTTTATTTGACGCAAACCTGTCTGTTAATTTCATACTTTTTACTCTCAATCCAGACATAAATAATTTTTTAGGAATCTGAACAATACCTTTTTAGTATTACCTAATGGTCTTTGGTACATGTATAAACAACTTCAGGTACAGAACAGCGGAATTTTGGATTGGAAATTACAGTACTATTTGCAGATTTTCTGCAAAAACAGTAACAGACATAACCTAACATTAAAAGTTGTTGAATCGCTTGGAAAAATAAGATTTAAATATTCATCTGAAACTTAAGTACAATGGTCAGTAGGTTTATTAAATTATAACAGTAGTTTTTCTGACATCAAGAGAACCCCACTCCAGGACAACAGTCACAAATGAAAATAGGCAATATCAAAAGTTAATGTCAAGATCAGAGACTGAAGCATCCGAACACAGATTTGACTACTTATGCCTCACAGATGACAATGCTAATTATAAATAGAGAAGCCAGCTCTATGAAGACACAGCTGAGAGTAGAAGCTACTGTTAATTTTTATATTAACATTACTCTGCAGTCAACAAAGAGTTCACAAGAAGTTTTACTGGCTCACGCATACGAATTACAAATTTTTTACTACCAATGAGAACTATTACAATCTAGGAATATTCTTTTAACTTCTGCTAATCTCTTGAAATCCACTGCCAGGCAAGTGTACCCCATTACATATGAGATTATTCTATTCCACTTCAGTCAGCTAAATTTGAAAGACAAGCTAGTGGCATAACAAAAAAGCTCCAAAGCATTAGGAGCAGTTGCTAGTACCCAGGCAATATCAAAACCAGCAAGATAAATTATGAACTGTAGTAAGAATTCTTCTACCGGGATTTTAAAGTGCTAATATATTCTGGTACTGACCAACCGGACACTACAGGAATACGTTCATTCCATACCTTCCTTATGTTCAGTTTCAACCCTCACTGTAAAGGCACACTGTTTTATTTCCAGCCGGCTTTCCCAGCTGAGGAGGAACATTCACCTGTACCTGTCTCCAGAGGGATGTTGGTTTTGTTCTAGAGCCGAAACGGACTCAGGCATCACCAACAACCAAAAACCCTCACACAAATACACCCCCTCCCCCACATCCCCCCAGCTCTGATCCTTGCTTACCTGGAAACCTACTGTCCAACCATCACTGCTACGGTTTTTTATGGAATCATTTCACCAGTCCAATGCGGGCAGCAGGGCCGCCTCGACCAGGGTGCTGCAGCCTCGCTACAACCTCGGGCATGCAGAACCGTGTTCATCGTGTCTAATGATGTTAATGATGTCTAATGACTTTCAATAGCTCGCAGGAGCGTGTAGTTTAGTGCTCACTCTACAGAGCTACGCATTACTTCTTCAGCTGCATTGAGAGATTTTCTCTTTGGACTCTCGCTGCTCACATCCTTCCCTGTTGCTATACAGCAGCATTACAGACTTTAAATGGGGCTTTTTTTCAGCCTCGCGCTCTCCTCTTTTAATTCAGACAGCTGGGGGGGCTGGGGTGGGGTGACGGAATTTAGCCCAAGAGTATGTCAGCGTTAACAGACTTCTGATGCCCCGCGACGAACCATTCTTTCAGAGCTGGGATTCTCCCACAATTAGCATCCCGACCTCAATTCTCTCACTCCCCGCTTTACGCTTCCCATGAGCTCTCCCACCGCACGGAACACCCCGCGCGGCCTCGGCACCACCTCGCTCGGACACGCAGGACGAGCCGGTGCCCAGGCGCTCCGTGGCTGCTCCGTTCCCACCGCCACGGCCCTTCCGCCGCGGGTGGGCTCCCCCCGGCCCCGGGGCTTCCCCTCCCGCCCCCGGCCCTGCCCTGCCTGGCCCGGCCCGGCCGCCGCCGCCCGCGGGGGGGCGCTGCCCCCGCGCAATCCCGTGCCGTGCCGTGCCGTGCCGGCCCGCGCAGTGCAGCGCGGTGCGGGACGAAGCCCTGCGCGGCCACGGCACCGCGGGGCCCGCGGGCGGCCGCTGCCGGCCCCTCCCCGTCCCGCGCCAGCTGCGCGCACGCGGGCCCCGGTGCGGCGCGGCGGCCTCGCGCTGTTTGCGCGTCTGCGAGCGGCCCCCCCGCGCGGGCCCCGCAGCGCGCCCCGCTCATGGCGGAGCCGCGGTGCCCGCACGGCCCCTCCCGCGGGAGCCGCCACTGACCTGCCGCCGCTCCGTCCCGCCGGCGCAGCCTCGGCCCGCGCGCAGCAGCGCCTCGTCCCCGCGCCATTAACAGCGGGCCCGCGGGCTCTCCGCGGGCGGCAGGCGGGCGGTGGCTGCGGCCGGGGCCGCGATCCCGGCCCGGCGGCGGCGGCCGGACGGCGCGGGCGCCATTTTGCTGTGCCGATCCCGGCAATGGGATTGCCCGAGGTCTGCCGGGCAGGGCCGGGCCCGCGCCCTCCGCCGCGCCGCGCGTGTTCCCTGCCCTCACTCCGCACGAGCGGCCCGTGCTCTGCTGCCGCGGCCAGCGGAGCGGGGGTCTCGCCGCCAAGCTGACCACAGGCAGCCACTGTCAGTTCAGAGCGAGAGGGAAACGCGGCGCTCCCGGCACCCGGCGCCTGCTCCACGGCCATCAGTGCAGCGCTGTGCACGTCCCTGAGAATTCCTCTTGCACCTAACACAGGACTTGAATGCCTGACTGCCCTTCCAGGCCTTTCTGCCAGGAAGAAAGAGAAGGTGTTTCTAGGCATAGATAGCTCCGTGCTACCTTCTGCCACTTCCCTCCAGAAAGCAGAGATGAAACATATCCCTGAAAAAAAACCTGAAATAAATTACATTTGATTACTGAATTATAGTCACATTTACCCTTTTCCTTATCTGATTATATTATCTTTTTTAAAAGCATATATAGAAAATCAAATAGTATGAGGAAATTCGTTTTAAGCAGTATTCTTACTCATAATTTAGGTTTCTCGGTATTTTTTACTGCCTCAGGAAACAAGCACAACACTACCATTAGTGCTTCACAAGCAGTAACAAATGCTCCCGTAGATAAAGAAGGACAGAGCTTGATTTCATCTGGCCAGATGCTCCAACACATTTGGTGTAGTCCTCCCAGATATTGTCTCAGCCTCTCACTGCAAATAGCAGTGTCTGTTTTCTCAGAACTCAGAATCATGAAGCTTAGAGAAAAACTGGGCTTTGAGACAGATGAAAAACATTGTTAGATAAATGAACAGTTTGGGTTTTGTCTTAAAGCTTGCTTTTATCCAAAGCTAACCTACGTTTTATTTTTACAAGGTATTCTGTTTAAGGTTTCACAGGACAGAAACTTTATTTTAAAATCTTACACCTACGCATTAAAAGCACTGAAGAGTAGGAACTGATTCATTTTAGTTTAAAAAAACCCCAAAATCCAGAAGCATGAACTATTTCATCACTGTCACACTTGATGGGCCTGGAAGTTAGAATTTTGCTAGAGCCTCTTCATGTTATATGCTGCTTATCATCTCAGGAAACTGCTTAATATCAGCATAATGTACAAAATCTATTATAAAGAGGCGAGGTTTTTTTTCCCCCCATCATTCTGTCTTGGAACCATCAGTGCTTTCCTGGCTGGTTAAAAGCTATGGAAGGAAATTTTTTCATGTCAGGAAATTGTAACAATTTCAGTGACTTATCTATACACATACCTTTCACTAACTTACGCAGTCCACATTAAAAGTTCATCTTCAAGATACTGAACATTTCTGTGAAGAGTTTAATTCCTTTAATTCTGGATCACTGGAATTCTTACCTATAAGTTCACCTACTGAAGCAATGAATATGTTTTTAGCTTAGGGCTCTCTGCCACCAAAAAACTATATCTTTAAATCTTATGGCAAATTGAGTCATGAGATGGCCAGTAGCTGTTCACCAGCAGCTGTGGGAGGGGGAACAAATAATTGAAGAACACAGTGGTTTTGATTGCAAAGGCAGAATGAGTGCCAATGTTTTCCCAATGTTCATTTTTATTCCAGCCTACATAATGGATAAGCAACGTTTCATACTCACATGTAGGTTACTTTTAATCTTGGACTTTGCCTATTGCTTATTTGCTGTTGTTCTTTTATTACTGTTTTAGATATGTGTATATGTAATCATAAGTATTAATGAAGATTTTTTACAGAAGTGCCATAAAAGGTATTTGTGACAAAATGTGTTGTCAGTAACAATACAATAAAATGGATTAAATTAAACCTGTTGTCATTTCTTAAAAGAAATAAATGCCTTACTGAACAGGCATCTTGAAACAAATTTAAGGAAGATTAGGCTATTAATTCCCTCTAAATCTTAGTTAAAGTAGATTATTTTAAATTGTTTTGAAAATCAGGTGCATAACCATCATTTGTATAGCTGATACGTCCAACTTAGAGACAATCATTTATTTGTACTTGAACACTGGATGCTGTGGCAGTCTTAATATCTATAACAATATAACAGACAAGGAGGACAAAAAAAGAGTCAAGTTTTCACTCTTTTTTTTTAACAAGGTGTTTCCTAAAGGCAAGTTTAGCTCATCCACTAAAAAAAGAATCACCTTTTCTGTGACTAGTAGTGTAATTGAAGGTAGTAATTTCCATATATATAATATATATATATATTATATATTATATGAGCTATTGGGAATTCACAGTCCCATCAGCTTCTTGTGTGTTAAAAACATTCTTCAGAAAAGGAAATTCTTTCTAAGGCTGTCTTGACCTCATCCAAGATTTTACATAATCATTCGAATGTTTCATGTAAAACCAACCGCATGCAAAGAAAATGGAGGCACTGGTGCTGCAGTCGGACCTGTGAATGCCCTACAGGGATATCTGGGAGAAGGCAGACAAGATCCATTTGCTCTGCAGTCCTGATGCCAGGACTGATGCCAGCCCCAACACTAATGATGTACTTTAGAAATATTGAGCTTGCTAGAGTATATGTACCAGTTCCTATTAAACATATATATGATTGCACATCGCAGCACACAAATACTGTGTTCCTTTTAAAAGAAAGTCCAAGTAGTTTAGCAGTGGGTTATTTCTCATATGGCAAAACTGCAAGATATAGAGAAGATTTTCAGCAAGTCTCTTTAAAATGTATAAAACAGTTCAAAGGCTGTTGAAATGGTGGTGTTGGGATGCTTTGCTGAAGTCTGATAATCTCACTTCCGCAATTCGTGGCATGTGGTATTCTTTCCATAAGAGTATTTCACACTGCCCCTGAAAAAAATGTGCCAATATTCCTCTCTGGTCAAGGAGTTTCAGTTCCTAAGCAATAACAGAAAACAACATATAGAGCATTACTCAGTCTTGCAAATTCCTTATGAGCAACAGGAGTTTGGCCAGGATTTGACTGGTTTTTGTCTCAGTGCCTAGACCAGCCTATCCATGAGAAAAATGCCTGGATAGACTGTCATCTTCATTGCTCTCCCTGCTGAGGTGAGAGCAGCCTGGGGTGCTGCTGAGAGGGAAACACAGCTCCTCTGTGCCCTCAGGCAGGCCAACCCTTCACTCAGGAGTGGGGCACAGCAAAGACCCAGCAGCCCAGAGTGACTTCAGCTCCCCTTTGTGGTCCATGAGCAAGGGAAAGAGTTCTGTGTGCAACCCTCCTGTTCTTATTCAGCATCAACTGGAGGGAGAAGGAGCCCAGTTACAGCACCTGCAGCAACCCCCTGCCCCTCCGAGTCTGGTGGAGAGGAGAGAAACCTGGGACAACTCACTTGGCTCTCAAACTGTGTGAGCTGTGCACGTGCACCGAACAAAGTATTTCTCCAAGAAATGCTGCCTTCTTAAAATTTAGGCAAGTCCTAATCAGACTTCCATTAACACTAAACAGGACACATACAAGCAATTTTTAAAGGTGTAACTACATATTTTTCTCTTTCAAAAAAAGAGAATTTTCTTCTAAAAAAGAAGATGAAGCAACAACAATAACGAACATAAATCCAAATTCTTCTCTTTCACAAAATAGAAAACCTTAGGTTGTACTGCTACTAGGAATCAGCTGACTTTACATCTTGCTATCTCTGAACAATCTTAGTATTATTTTCCTTTTAAGTCTTTCTTATGTGCTGCTGACAAGCCATTTTCTAGCTGCCTACACTTTTGGGACATATCAGTCCTTCGCTAGCAGAGATCAGTTGCAAACATGAAGCTGTGTTTACAGACAGAGTGACAACAACAGACATTCTTCTGTTGATGGCTGTTGTCAAATGTAGTGATTAATATATTTGAATAGCTTTAAACAAAATAAGCAAATTAAATATTTAGGTTTTGTTCATGCAGAAAAATTACTATGTGGTATTCTGTTGCCTATTCCATTATCAGAAAGGTAAAATAAAAGTAGTTGAACGCAGCCTCCATTTTCCAGTTTTCAGAGGAAGCATCATTTGAATATGGGAGCCAGCATCCACAGTGCATGCTCAGGGCTGCTGCTCTGGGTGAGGTGTGGGGGGGGCCAGGCCAATGCAGCTGTTCTTGCCCTTTACTACAGCTGATGTAGCAAATCATGATGGACTGGAAATAGAGTTCAATCCCTGCCCCTGCAAACACCTCATTCAGTTGGTCTGCCAGATAGCAGACCACACAGCAGACAGCCATTTTGGAAACCAGAATTGGTCTTCAGGCTGTTAAGTGGCCACCACTAGTCTCCAGTATTCCTTAAAATTTTGCAAAATATTTATGGTTTTGCTGCTGTTTTGGTAAAGCAAAACCAACATATAAATGTTAGCTATTGCTTTGAGTCATCACTTCAGCATGGCCAATATTATGACAACTTAATGGACACAGAAGGACTTTGTATGCTCTTAAATATTCTTATGCTCTATTTTGTGCTGACCAAAGGGACCCAGCCCAAGCCCTACTCCTCCTTTGCCATCCTACTGCACATTTCTGAACTAAAGACTGAAGCAGGGCCTCTGCTCATGCAGTGGAGAAGGACTGTAGCAAAAGCAGACAGTGCTGGTAGCACAAAGAAAACCGTGATGGCTCCAGCTCTGGTTTGTGCTGCTTGCTCTGCCACCAATGTGAACTGCTCAGCTCTGAGCTCAGCTCAGGTGAGGGACAACAACAACAACAACGACAACAACAACAACTTACACTACTACTACTATTACTAATAATAAAGCCCCAACAGTTGACTTGCCTCTCCCTAATAATTTCCCAAACTCTTATTCACTCAAAAGCCTTAATAGTAGCATGTGATGGTACATAACCACATTGTTTATGGTTCAGGATCATGAAAAGATTAAAATGGCAGTGTTCAAACTATCTGAAATTAATACTAGATTCTGGTATTGATTCTCAGCTTGGCTGTTGAGAGTTATGGAAATGTTGAACATTGTCAGGATTATCTTCATTTCCTAAATCGGATTGTTATGTGTGAAGTTTACGCTCTTACTAAGCACTCCAAAAAAAGTAAATGGGAATCTTTTCATTGATTTCAAGGCAAACTTAATTAGGCTACCTGTCACATAAGCAAATTCTCAGATTATACCCCCAAAATTTAAACCCAAGAGTTGCAGATTCTCATTTTCCCCATCTTTTTGATTAAGAGGATTTTAGACTTATTTCTTAAACGTATATAATTTGGGGATAACCTAAAAGGTTGTATACACTTTTCATTTAATATATAAATTAATACTTTAAGAAGAAAGGCCAAAAATAACCTGTACATAAACTTCCTGAAGTCAGTACACAAAATTTTCAGAACTGATTTTATTCATCTGAGCTTCTTTTTAATCCAGGACTGAACACATGCACAGAAAATTTAAGTGCTGCCTAAATGCTACATCCAGATATTATTCCTAAAGTCTATGAACAACTGCCATTTCAACTTCCACAACTGTTTCTCCAGCCTGCCTTTTCCTGTTGTTGACTGGCAGAAGACAACACTTGGGTCATATCTGTTTGCCTGGATACTTTGGGTAGAACCAGAGTGCTACAAGCAACATCATCTTTATTCTTATTTAGTGGCTTTAGTTTGTTACTGTGTAAAGCAGTATGATCATGCTTGCTTCTGAATGCTGGTGCAAGATTCAAATTGAGAATGCCTGAGCATTGCTGAAAGACACCATAACCCATCATTTCCATCCATACTTTGTTGCTGAAAGCAGTGCTGTAAGTATTCAGAATCCTAGAGGAAGGTTTCCATTTTCAGACCAAGCCTACCATGCCAATTTTATCCATCTATTGCAAGCCCAACTGAAAGTGCAATAATAAAAAATCACAAGAAATATTTCCATTGAAAACATGAGGGGTTTTGGTTAAAACCTTTGAGTATTAGGAATCCACATTGGGCCATGCCCAGAAATCTTTTTATATGGTGATTTTCAAGATGCATGCATTATTGTGAGCACATGGTATGTAAATGCATTGGGCTGCTTAATAAGCATTCACTGACACACATCTGCAGCTTTGCTAATGTACCTTTTATTCCTATGTGGTTGTCAAGGAAACAGGTTATGGCCCAGTATTCTGTCTAAAATGCACTGAGCAAGTGTTCTGTGATAATTTACTTAAAATAGGTACAACTTAGGTTTTGTAGCTCATTGCTTCTGTAAATGCAGGTAACCTGAATTTATCTAATTGTAATGTTTCACTGATTAGTTTAAACCACCAATGCCCTTTTATTGTCTCTGAAAATCCATTACCATTTTCCATGTCACACAACATGGCATATTAAAAGTGAATTTAATTACAGAAAACATTTTGAGATATTCTAGGAATTGAAGAGGGTTTTTTTTTTGCTTGTGGGGTTTTGGTTTTTTGGGTTTTTAAAAAATTTGATTCCTTACTGTACATTCTGCCTGGTGACCTTAATTACTTATTTCAACTTAGAGATACCACAGCAAGAATGACTCTGATGCAATAAACCATTTCATACCAAAATTTGTGCAAATAGTGCCACTGAAATCAGTGTGATTTCTCCTTTTCTTATACTCTTTGGTACAAAGGACCACATTAAAAATTAATGAATTAATCAAAATTTCACTGCTTTCATTCAATACATGTTTATCTTAAATCAAAAGCATAGATACCAGCCATACTATTCTAAACAAGACTATTGTTGGACGTTCACAATAAGAAAAAAGGAAACTGCTAATATTTGAAAAAGCTGTGCAAAATGTGAACTATTATTTTGAAATATCCTTTGTGATTCTTTATCACAATACTATACCTGAATCTACAAACTACTCTTTCCAGCTCATGAATCAAGAGGCTTTTTACTGTTCCTGATTAAAGTCATGTATAAAGGTAGAGATTCTATGAACTATCCCCAGCTTAACCAACACAACAGAAACGGGCCCTGGCACCGACTTGCTCTGCCTTTCCTGTGTGGCACAGGTTTGTAATGAGCACTCGTGACTGGGATCCAGAGCTAACATTCTGGCACGCTCAGGAGGTTTGTGTGCCTACCAATGTGTTTGGTTTGTACAGATCACTGGAGGCTGTAACAACCTGTTTCAAAAATTATTCTGTCTGATTTTGTTTGTCCAACCTCTATGGCAATAGAAATCCAGCAGGAACTGGAAATTTCCAGCAATACTGACATGAGAATAGAGCAATGTGGTACCACAGTGAGAACAAATCTTAAATTATTGTAATAATCTAGAAATTAACAGCAAATTTACCCAGGTAATGCAGTGGGGATGGTATTAAATTATTTAGCTCTATTTCTATGTGAGATTACCCCATAAACTTACCCACCTAAAATCAGGTTGTTCTTCTGTTAGAGTCTTTTAAAAGTGGTATTGACAGGTATTTTCAGCAAAACCATCTCAGTAATTTTGTGAACTGTGTGGCTACAGTGTATCAGCCTGCAAAGGGAAAAATCCAAATTTAATGACTGAATTATTAGATGAGTACTAATTTCCACATACATTGCGTAATTCGTCCGAATTATCCATGGGGTGCTCTAGGGCTCCAAATCTACATCTGGGAATTTTAGAACACACCAGCAATAAACCAGTAGCATGAACCAAACTTCTGCTGCATTGTTTTATTATGGTTTAACCTGCGTAGTGCAGATTGGACATAATGATATGTTCTAGACAGAAATGTAAGGATGTTTTCAAGTTTAAAGTCATTCTTTTGAAAGGCGTTTTCTTTCTCCTCTTTCTCTTCCACCACTTTTCTTTTGATCTCTCTTGTCACAGATATCACCACAGTATCTGGGATAATGACATTTCTAGTCAACTCTTGTTCTCTGGAATACACTTCCTGTGTTTGTCTGCTTAAATGATTATTCATCACTGTCAAACATCCTGATTTTATTGTTATGTATCAAACATCCTAAAAAGGTTTTCCTGTAACAGGATAAAAATTATGCGGAACCGGGTTTTGTTTCAAAGAGACTGAAAAAAAATGAAATTGTTCCATAGAGAAATTGCAAAATCATGCAGATAAGGCCTTATGACTCAGCTGATAGGCATTCATACAGCAGCAAGTATGGAGCAGCAATTAAGAGTACATAGCTCCATCCTCCATTTGCAAATACACTGTATGCTCTTAGCCATAACATTGTACAGGAAATACAGGATCCATTACTTTGGCTTTAAAAGGTAAGAAGGTGAGCTATTTTTTTTTTGTTGGCTTAGCCCTATACATTTTTAGTAGGCGTTAATTTGAATAAGAAATCGGTAGCTCACATCTGCCCTTAAAAAAGGCCAGAATGAAAGAAAATTGTGGTAAGTCATTATTATTACCTCAAATTCAAATAGAGGCATATTCATAAATGACCAAAATACAATCAAATGGGAAGCTTAAACGTCATGTTTGGAGGAATTTAATAGTAAAAGATCTTACCAAAGCTAAAGATTTCCCAAATTTGGTAATACTGGAATTCAAATACAATGTTATCTATAATAAAGCCCTTTTAATATTTAGTAAAGCAATTTATGTGATAAAGTACATCAGACACTAGATACGTCAAAAGGGTTAATTGGTACCTCTTCATTACTACCAGAATCTGTTTAATAGTCTGACAAGTATTATCTGAACACAGGTAGTTTTTCACTGAAAGACTTGCAGTTTCAAATCAAAATGAAGTTAGAGGCAGAAGCAACTTTAATTAGAAAGGCCACTGAAAAACAAATAGGACAGTGTCCAAGTGAATAATTTTTTGGTTTGATTTCATTTTTACTCATGCTTTGTTTAGATTTTCTGTTAGGCAGAAATGGAATTTGCATGGATAAAGAACAAATTCCAATTATAAAACGGCTGGTTCAGTATTAACAGCTATACTTCTGTGATAAAACTGAAACCCCTCCCGCCCTCAACCCACAACAAAATAAACCCAAAAATCCCAACAAGCCCCCCTGACAATAACATTTGCAGGCTGTGCTGGAGGTGAGAAAAACTGCACCTGCTCCTCCATGCCCTGGTTAGCCCCCTCAGCCAAAGAATGAAATCAATGAAGTTTACAGAAGATTTTTTATAGCACCTCTGGCTACGACATTCTGACACTCTGCATTAGCTGGATTTAAGTGCCACTGAAATACATACAGCAACCCACGTATAACAGTCAGAATGGAAACAGCTTGCTAATTACTGGACTCCTCCTTAATAAAGAAATCAGTTTCTAGCAGAAATTACCGTTCGCAGGCTGCCAATGAGTTTTTCCGGACCCACAAAAGCACTTGAGTTCAGTCATATTCATTACAAGAGGACTTGCACCCCTTAACAAAGAGCAAATTTGCAAATGGATTTAAAACAACCATTGCTCATTGAAATGTGCTCATGTAATGGAGCTACTTTTTAAAAATGCCTTGAGTGGGTATGTTTAAACAGAAAGATAGAATAAAAACAGTTTATTGGTAAGTGCCCCATCTTTTCTAAAGATAAGTATCAGAGGCAATAAATAGATTCGACATAGCATTTGCTCAGCATTTCCTTTAAAAATAACCACACAAGAAATAAACAAAGAAATGTACTTTCTTACTACATTTAATAGTGTCCTCCATATTAACATTTTAGACAGGAAAATAATCAGCAGAAGCAAGCTACTGGAGATAAATCAAATTATAAAAAATGCAGACTTTAATACATCACTTGAGAGAGACTGTTACGTTTTCAGTTCTGCTTCTTTAGGTGGAACACTACTTAGAAGAATACTGCACTGCATTAAATTAATCTTATAATTATGAATCAAATTGTTTTATCATCATCAATAAGGATTTGCCTGTTACAACACATGACAAGTTATATTCCTGAACAGTTATACTCTGTTCATTTGGAATGCACTGAACTGGTATATTTAGAAGTAAATGAGAATTAGTTTAATATTACTCATACAGTCAAGGCTATTATTGATAATTGGCTGTGCTTCTAAAAACCTCCTCTGCATTCACTTTCAGTGCTGAGTCTTCTTCCACACAAAATATACTCAGTCATTTTATAGTCAAGGACATGAAAGGAAAATGGCTTCCCTGCTGCAAAAGTCTCATTGCAGTAGTGAGAATTTCTCAAGTCACGTACAAAGGGGATCAACGAGGAGATACACTACGTTATAAGCTCAGTGGAGACATCAGTAACATCTGATCTGTATAGGCAGTTACCTGTGGTATACATAATATTTAACTTTACTGGCACTGTAAAAAATATTAGCTAAAAATAGAAATAAAGAATTATAATACTTAAATTTTGCAAAATATATAAAGTAATCTATAAATTACCGCAGACCACAAGTGAGCTAATTCTCTAAAGGCTTGTGTAAGGTCTGGCAGGAGCTCTTTTGCAGCATGCTTAAACATAGTTCTTTACCTGAACTTCAGAGTGGGTACACTATTTAGAGAAAGGTTTATTAGCATTACTGTGGCTGAATTCAGCATAGGTGAAAGAAGGTTTAAACCTTCTGCTTCTCTACATTTGTCAGCTGCTAAATGTTTTCGTGATATTTTTATACTTGTGATAATGAAACTATTACTTTATATACACACAGTACAAACCTTGACCTACATGCAAGGCTGGGCTAAATTAAAAAAAGAAACCAGGGTATGTTTCTGGGAACAACCAATGTAAACCAGGAATAAAACAGGTTTTTGTGTGTACAGCTTTATAAACATGGCATCGTTTAAGAACTGATAGCCGCATGGAAACATAGAGTGAGATCACATTCTCAGTTAGAACTAAGAGGAAACAACTGCAACATTTCCATTTGCATTGTGATATTGCTATTAAAGAGAATAACCTCTTTCTACAGCTCTACCATTGAACCTTTTTAAAGGATTTGGTTGCCAAGGAAACTGGTTCTGGCCCAGTATTAATCCGAAACAAATATATTATAAAAGTTGGTGTAAGTAATACAGTACTCATAATTATTGTTATTCTTTATGCTAAAATTCAGGTTTTTGTACTTAAGGCTGTTCAGTTTTTATTTAATTTTTTTTGTTTCAAGTAAAACATATTTCAGTGAACTGATACTCAGATGACAGGGCCATCTATATCAATCTCTCTCTTTAAAGTTCTCCTACCTTTAAATAAAAAGAAATACTGAAGTTTTATGTTTGTAGCAATACTGAAAATATAAGCATTAAAGCATAATATTCTTTATTTAATATTTCGCACAAAACACAAAACCGCTTCTGACATAATTGAAATATTTTTCTTTTTTCTAATCTCCCTCAATTTTTATTTCTGCCTTTTAGTTGCAAGCTTAGTAATGCTTATAGTCAGCTTTAAAATGTAATGGAATCAATAGGGTTTTCAAAAATTCTTTTGTTGCATAAGCGTTGCCACGCCCTTAGTACATATGATTATTTTAACAGACATGATTGCTCCACTTTCACAACAGATTTAAAAAAAACAGATAAGAGTTATTGTCATGCCAATATGTGAAGCCAACAATTTAATATGGATTGTTTTCATTAACAGTTTAGTACATTTTTAAACTGAAAGCTACATTCCAAAGCCCATTTCATGTTCTTGCAACACTGACCAAGAAAACAGTAAAACATGCAAATCTCAACCTACCTGCATGTACCACTTAGAGCAGTGTTAACGTGGCAATGCACCCAGCCATTTTTATGTAAAGCGATGGAGATAAGTTCTGTTCTTGGTATTCTTGATAATTTTTTAGAAGCAGTTGTCAAAATTCAGATGGGAAGCAGCTTGAATAGACCGTGAGCAGGAGAACTGAGTTTATCAACAGGGAAAGCAGGAGTGGGGAAAAAAAGTCCTCATCCAAGGTTTTCCGAAACTGCAAAACAAGGTTGGCTTTTTTTTTTTTCTCCTCCTCAGAGGGTTCAAAGCTTGAAGTTGACCACTGCAAAGGCCACTTGTCACATTTACTGAAAATCAACCTATTGATATCACAGCTGAAAATATAAACTCGACAACCAAAGCCCATTGCACAACGTGGACTGCGTAAGAGTTAAAAATAGATTCGACGTGCCTCCTACCTGCATAATAAATATGTAAGTTTCAAGTGCTTTAATTCGATATTCACATTAATTAACAATACAATATACATTATTTAAACTACAGTAAATGCAAGAAGAAAAAGGGTGACACCATCTGGAAGCACAGTTTGTTTTTTTTTTCCTTTCCAAGGGCTAATAATGTAGTTTGAATGTGATGACAAGCTAACAGTTCACCACATTGCAAATGAAAAAAGAATTCTTAAGGTGATGCTCAAATATCTAAGCCTGTAATGAAGCACAAACCAGTCTTCACTACTGCATGACATGGCACACAGACCATTTACATACTCACATTTGAGATACTAGGCACAGTATAATGAATTCAATACACAGCATGCACACAGCACAAGCAACGTTAATCCTGCCTGCCATTTTAGGCTCGCAGGAGTAAGATACATACTGCAGCACAGCTCTGGCAAGGGAGGAGGCAGAGGACAGCTCACCTTAAATGCAGTATCTGATTAATGTTGTAAGTGACATTGCGTATCAGCTACAGAGTCTTGGTTCAACTGGGTGGGAGGGAACAAAGAAAATTGTCATCAACTGGTGATGCAAGATGAGCTCCAGTCACTAACACTGTTAGCAAACTCCAAATTCTACAACGATACAGTAGTAGGCATTTCAAACTCTTATCAAAATCTGCTTGTGCAATGGCTGAGTCGCCTGCCGAGGAAAACAAAACAGTCTTCTTGCTTATTGGAGAAACGCTGCATCCACTACAGCAACATCCTCTTGATGCAGAAAGATTTCACGTCGCACATATTAAATCCTGGATGCATTTGCTGTGCTTTCTTAATTTTTAAGTTTCAGAATTAAAAAATAAAATAAAAAGCCAATGATAGCAAAAATAACATAGCTAAAGGTCTAATGTTCAGACAAATAAAACATTTCTTTTTCTCTCCTTTCTGTTTTCTCTCTTTTACAGTCCATCAAAATCCTGAGCAGTATTGACAAACCACACGAGCACCGGCTCTGACTGCATGATCAGCTGTCTGTGTCTACGCTACACCCTGTTAACCACAAGCAGTGTTAGAGCTAAATATATCTGCAATGCAGAAACAGTAGGTGCTATGTGGTATACAATTCTGATTAGTTTTAAGATATTTTTCTATCCTCAGATATAACAAATAAAATTTGCTGCTGATCTCAGTCAAGCATGGTAACTGTCAGACTTACAGAACATAAAAGCTATCCTAAGTACACTGACCTAGATAACACTAAGAAGACTTAAGCAGCGTGCAAGCATACTCACTGTCAAAGCAAGGAAAACGAAACAATGATTGTCTAATCAAACTGAAAGCAACAACTCACTAGCACAGTATAAATTCCAAAATGCTACGTACTGTATATGCACATCTCATGTTATTGGAAGACGCAAAGCTCCTTTGTTTTTTTTTTCTCGGCGGCTTTTCTTAGCTACGGTTGCACAATGACATTCTGACATCATGGAGGTCAATGCAGATACTAAAGTGCTGTCGTCTTTAAGAAAAAAAAATTGAAACATAAAACCAGAGCTGCAAAAATAATAATAATAATAATGATAATTAAAAATTTCACATCACCTACTTAATGTCTTTCTGTTACCTTTTGAGATTAATAGCATGCACGTTGTTCAGCCGCATACGTTAAATTGGTATCACCCTCTGCAGAGACTGCAAGAGTAATTGTGGGAATTAGGTTTTTGTAAATGTCAAAAGAGGGTTATCATCTGGAAAAATTAAAAATACAATAAAATATTTTGCAAGTATAATGAAAAATACACAAGTAGAAAAGCATCAAAAACTGCTGATCTGTTTTTTTTTAAAGAATGCCTAATAAGCAAAACTGGTGCTATTTTCATTGTCACTCTGTCTCCAAAGAGAGAATGAGGGAACCATGCTGCAGTTTACTATAACCTGAATTACCTTCCCAGATGGCTAAACCATCAGGTGAGGTAAAACAAACCATAAGATCTACCTGTTTAGAGAGCAGAATCCCCCCCCCCCACCATGTCAGTGACTTCTCTCAGCTCTTTATCTCTCCACCTGCAAACACCACCAGCTGATACCCAGCACAAGAACAGAATGGTGAAGATTAATGTGTTAACTCTAAAAATATTTCACTGAAAGATTTCTCTAGGTAGCCATTGTTTACCATATGTATAAGTAAATCTAGATGGTTTCTGACCAACTGCAGAAATAAACAGCTCCTTGTGAGGCCAGATTTGTCCAGAGAAGCGCTATCTTTCATTTTACCTGCCAATATGGCTGAGGGAAAAAGCAGCCAAATTTTCAAACACATATTCTTTCCCTAGGAACCTGTGTACATGATGATTTATTTTTTTTCCTCCAAAAGAGCACCTCTTTTTAAAAGTGAAGACTAATATCAAGTATTGTATTAAATCAGGAAATGCTGCACAGCAAAAACTAGGCTCCTGTACGTATGTATTCACTTCTTTTTAAAAAACAGACAATCTGATTTTGATTTTTTTCCCCTTTCTTTCTTTTTTAATGATTAAATAGGTATCTGTTTAATTTGGAAGTTTTTCTTTGGGAAGTTATTTGGCATTTTGTTCTCTTTCATTTTAAAGGCTGGGAATGAGATGTTCCTAACAGTCAGTGCTTTAAAATATTCAGAATCCCCTTCCATAAATAGCACATCTGTCACAGAAAGGGAATCCAGCCAACAGAAAGGCAGATCAGACCAGCAAAAACAACTGCTATTCCAATGCATGATTACGAAACAAGTTTGGATTTTAGCAAGCCTTTATTTAGATTTTTTGTTTGTTTTGAACTTTTTAAAGTATGAGCTGATTATATAGATACCACCATATATCAAATTTAAGAATGTTAAATATGGATTAATTTTGAAGTTTATTTATGTTCATCTCTTAGTCAAATGCATATTGTCACGTTAGTTTAAAACCATGGCAAAGCTCCTATAGATTTCAAGAAGGGAAGATTTGGGCTATATGGAGCAGTTTGTTAAAGTATGATATTATTATTTCAGAAGCAAGTGGTAGTTTTGTTCAAAGACAATGATTTCCAGCAGAAGACTGATTTCAGTGGAGTCTCACAATAAATATACCTGTTCCTGCATTCTTGAAGTCAGCATTCTCATTCACCCACAGAAGTACTGCTCTGGGACAAACATAACAAGGTGATTTGGGTTATGTGATTTAGGAAACATTAAAAACCTGCTGGAAGTGAACACAGCAGAGGAATAAACATCTCACAGTGAACAGGGAAGTGAGATTGTCCAAATCTTTATGCATACCTCTTGCTTTAATGGGCCATTTTCAGTGCTTAGTAATAATTTTCCAGGCTTAGATTTGCAATGATTTTGCTCCAGACTCAACATCATTTCAGCTCAGAAATCAGTTTCTAAGTCCTTCTACAGTTGCACAGTACATTAATTTAAAAGTATATTAAATTAAAAATTGTACTTGTATGTTGCTCAAAGTCCAATTTTTCAAGCTTGACATATATTACTTCTCAGTCAGCAACTTAGATTTAAGTCTAACATGATTTGTGCCAAAACTGTTACAGTCCCAAGGCACTGTCTCACTTGATTCCTTACTTCAAAATTCCCTGCCTCTGCTGGGTCAGGACTATCTCTGTCCATGTATAAGCTTGTGTTGGTTCTGCATTCAATCAGCTTAAAGTGAGCCTGTTTCAAGTATCCACACTAGATCTCACAGGCCATTTGAGTTGCAGCCTTTCCCACTTTCAAGCATTCCTACTTGTACACGTGCTTCCTCTTTATTTATCACCACTTGAGTGCAACAACATCCTATCTCTCCTCACATACTATAGCTTATCAAAACAGGTGAGGAATGAAGAGTTCCAACATCACTTTTTATTGAGCATTTTCCTCGTAGTTTATGGATTTTAGAGGAAAAGTCCTAGTCCTCCACACTGATCATTTGGCAAAAGTAGGTAGAGTGTGGAAAGACTCACTTCGAGTCCCTAAAACTGTACTGATTTTTGTCTCAAAGTATTGCCACACCTTGTCTTCCTAAGAAGGAAGTTCTAAGGGCAGTCTGATGATTTGGGAACTCTGCCAGGCACCAGCCTTGTAGCAGTAAATATCTGGAGGAAGACTAGGAGACTGAGAAAGAAGTGACAAACAGTTTTAATTTGATATGGAGCAGTTCACTTCTGTCTTTCTTTGACACAGGCCCAGGCTGGACCAAGGGACTAAACTGTGCCTCCAGCTATATAGAAGACATGCTGCACGTGGGACTTCTGCTTAATAGCAGTGAACATGTTTAATAAGTGAATGAACAAACATACATACACTTGGGTTCATTCACACCTTAGTACTTACAGTTTTGTTATTTTGTTTTTACAATTGTTTGTCCAATAAACGAGCAGCATACAACAAAGGACAAAATCAGCCCCAACCCTCAAGAAACTGTAGTCAACTGTTTGGTGGCAGCAGCCCTGCAAAGCAGTGACAGGGGGACATGAAGCACAGCTGGGAATCTAGGGTGGGTGTTTCTAAAAGGGCATTCCAGAACTGGCTACAGCCTTTCAGCAAACCTGCTCTTGGAACGACTCCTTCAGCCTCTGAATTTAGCTACATCAATTACATTTGTCTCTTCATTCCACTAGTGCCATTGCATAAAACACATTGTTGATGAACACTCAGTTTGAAATTAAGAATTATTTTGGAGAAGAAAAAACCCACACCCTTTATCATAAACTAAAGTTCTCTGACCTAATACACTCAGGAAAGCATCACAGACATTGGGCCTAGTAATTAACCTGCTGCTCAAATCCAAACTCCTGCCTTCCATCCAAACTCCTACTGCTACATTCTACATGAAGAAATTGCCTTTTTCAGTACTGAAACCTCCACTAGTTGTTGCCATGTAGAAAACAAGGCAGGGGGAGGAAAAAAAGGACTGATGGTAGAACCTTCAGAGTTTGCCTTGCCAGAGCCAAAGTAAAGCACATTTATGTCTGATCTGGCCAAGATGCCCTGGACTTCCTTTTGTGTACACATCCAGCTTACACTGCTCCAAGGATACAGACTCAGTTGAGTGCTGACAGTTGTCCCAGACTTTCCCACAATTCCTTCTGTGTCTCTGTATGGCTACAGTCTGCCATTGTTTGCTGGGACAGAAAACAGTTGTTCTTTGTTATTCCTAAGAATGATTTACACACCTTCATTTTTAATTGTCACACTCATATAAACAGACCATCAAAAATAATATATGTGATCTAAGATGCAAGTTTAGACTACTGCTGTTCCTGTTAGATGGGGATTTTTCCAGCTGAATTAAAAGTAGAGCAGCATTTAAAGGCAATTCCTTTTATAAAAGGCAAGTACTGAGCATCTAGAAAAATAGTACGTATCTGAATATTATGAAATTTATTCAGATACTCCATTGTATCAATGTGTTATGAATATGCATTAGGAAAAAGCACAGGCTTTCCTACACTGAAGGACTGCAGACAAGTCTTGTATTAAGATACATTGAGGTGCTGGATTTTTTTTTTTTTTTGTGAAATGCTTCTAACAGCCAGTTATAGTCTAATACTCTATAAACTATAAAAGCTTTAAGGATAGAACACCTGAGATTTGGTGTAAACAAAGGGCAAAGAGAATGTCTTTAAAAACTGTAAAACCATCCACAGAATCTCAGGAAAATTATACCTTTACAGATATTTGCACTCACCTTTACAGGTTGTATTTCTGAATAAGGTGACACTCAGAGTAATTAACAATAACAAGTGGCTTTATCTCGGTTTTTCTCTGAATAGTGCTTTAATTACTGATGAGCATGGTCTCTCCATCTAATTCTACCTCCTAAGGGCCTACTTGCTTTCTAAACTGCTGCCAGACACTATGACAAAGGTTTCAAATGTCTGTCTCTAACCACTCCTGGCTAAGTCACATGATTAGTGAATTCAGGTATTGTACTTTTATCATATTTACTATGTCATTAACAATTTTATTTTTCTCTGTACAGAACAGCACAACTTGCTTGTGTTTATCAGCTCATCCATGTTCCTGTCACCTATTTCTTCCAGTTTTATGGGGCAAACTTTTCTTTTAGAGAGTAACAGTCTCAAAGATTTGATATGGAAAGAGGCTTCACTGAGTCACATAAAATCCTGCAGAGAGATTACAGTCATTTTATCTGAATCATCCTAATATCAGATGGTAGACAAGAAGGGCAATAAAAATTAGGATGGAAAAAAATAGGTTGGAAAAAAAGGAAGTTTCTCAAAGTAGTCAACATAAAATCTATTCAGCCATTTTACATTTTCAAATCACCAAAAAAAATTCTTTTGCAAACACATGATTAAAGATACTTCTGGAACATATGACTTTTAGAAGAATCAGTCTGTGAATATGATCTCAATTATTTGTTTTTTTTTCCAAGGGACTGTCCAGCTATTTTGAAGAACAAACAAGATGAGAATAACACACATTTCTCATTATTAAAAATAGCAAGAAATCACTTGTGAATCATGCAAGTACCAGAACAAGCAGGGGTAAGAAGCTGGCGTACGTCTGCAGAAGAGAAAATACTGAAGTCCCACAAAAGTGTTTAGCATTTGATAAAATAAAATGTCACATAAGAGGACAGAGTAATCTCACTGCTTAAAACCCATGTGTAGAGATGACTGTCTCACAGCTCAAAATAGTCTTACAAATGTAGAACCAATGCAACTAAGAAATCCATTTCAGGCTCACATGCTCAAGCTCAGCTGTCCATTATGCTGCTAAAGGCAGGCTGCTCTTTGAGGCCAGTAAATCTCTAACCATTTCTCCCAACTAGTCCAGTTGTGAAACTTGTTCCTTCATTTCTTCCTCTGCTCTTGACGAATGGGAGGGGAGTTCTAAGCCTTTGTCTTCCAACTGTTAACCTGGTTTGTTCAACCAAGACCCAAGAGCATTAATGATGAACCCCAGACTACTGATCATTTCCTCCAATGGTACAGAGCGAGATTTGTTTACTCCCACTCTCTTCCACTGCCATCATTTCCACAGCAATGCCTATTTCTTGTCCTGACCAGACAGGTACCTCATTTTCAGAAAGCTGTTCTACAAATCACAGCTCTCTGCAGTCTGAACTAGTTCAGCCAGAACTGAGGTCAGTGTAAATGACGGCCTGTTTAAAAAGCTTTCAGTCCTAGATCACTTACAAAATTACATAATTTCTCTCTGCACAAGCTCCACAGCTCTTCCATTTGCAGAATTGAAACTGTTCTGCTGGTTTGAATGAATCAGGAAGATAAATGGACACACTAACAGAAAGTTGTATCCCATTAAGTCCTTAGGAGTTCCAATGAAATGTTAGGAGCTGGTGAGCAATGGTAGTGCTTTGTTAGAGTGCCGAAGTACAAAAGGCTCTATTAACAATAATAATACACTTTTACGGCATGTTTTATCCAACAATCTCAGAGATCATTACAAACATTAATTGAGCCTAACTATAGCCTGTGATGAATTAGCATTATTATGCTAATTTTATGGATGGAAAGAGAAAAAGACAGAGAGGTTAAGTGATTCACTCAGGAATAGAACCCAGCACCACGTGCAGGGTTATCCCAACCAAGAATGGCTGACAGACAAATGCAAGTGGGATGTCAGATACAAACATTATAAAATACTTCCAAAACCATGACGTAATTGCTCTGAGGAGGTGCTCACCAGCAAGGCAATAGTGTTGCTGTACAGCAGGTAAATTTCTTTCATTTGTTCTTTTACTTTGAAATTCTCACTGGACCTTTGCAAGATCATTCATAAGCACCAAGAATTTCTTACTGGTTGTATTGGTTTGCTCAGGTACATATCTAAAAGTAGGAGAATATTTAAAATAATAGCCATGAGGCCTAAATCAATCATCTGTGTTAGTCATAACAATTATGACTTCAAAGAGGACAGCATGACTGTATCCACTTTCTTTAAAACATTATGCTGGATATAGAAAGGAGGACAAGACAGTTAAAATAATGTCTCTCCAAGTACCATTCCAATTTCCTTCAATATTTTCAGCTCTTGGAAAAAAACTAAAAAAACAAACAAAATCCCAAACATTTAAAAGCTGTTTTGGCTTCCTTTTCTTATTGAATGTCCTGGAAAACACTTCATCTGGCACTCATTAACCCTAGTCTGATTTAATGTAGCTCACAATAAGAGGTACATCTTTACCAAGCATCAGGGACTCTATTTCAGACTAAAATAATCCTTAGCCTTTCTTCCAGCCTTTGCACCATTCATCATTTGCTACTTACTTAACACTGGTAGTTTGTTTCCTGTGCCTGCTTGGTTTTACTACTCTTTAGACTGCCTTTTCAATGATTCCTAATGTCCATTACATTTGATACATTTTGAAACTTTATCAGCTTCTAGAATATCACAATCTTGATGCAAATGTGTCTTGTTAGTCCCCAAACAAATAATTTTAATTAAGTCCTTAACAGACTTGTCATCATTAATAGAAGAAGAAAGTAAATGTTCTCTTATGAATATCCAACAGGGAGTAACTAGTAATTAATGAAAGGTATTTTCCTCTACAACATACTGAATTCTTGGTGATTATAATTTTCTCTTTTCATTAATCTTCTTAAAGGTTTCTTACCTGCCTATGCTGAATATGCCTTTTATTTGCTGGACAGTTCTGGCTTTATCAGTTTATATGAAAACTTTCCCTTCTTCCTCATTTCATAAAAATTAAATTAGTTTAATTAATTAGGAGCTGAACACTACAGACATAAGCAAATCAACTGCAGCACAAGCTTAGTCTCCATTTCCAGCTAACCACAATCTTCCCTGCTAGCAGTATGGTCAAGGGTGGGAGCTTTTCCCTAGAGATTTCACTTAGTGCCTTAAGGATTCCGTAAGTTAACATCTTCTGAAGACTGCTGGTTCAGATATACCAGTCATGACATTACTCCCAAGCTGATTCTGACAGAAGATGACATTTGGAAAGAACAATCAAAATGCTGAGCAGTAGAAGAGCCCAAAACAGCCAGTCAGTACTAAAGGGGCTCAACCTCACACAACTGAATAGGCAGAGTCAGGCACAGAACACTTCTGTTTTGACCCTCTCCTTGTTCAGTGTGAACTGAAAGTAAACCCTGAGCCCAGGACCTTTGGGTCTAGATGAATATTTTTGTTGCTTTGTTTGCTTATGTAAGAAAGACCTAAACAACCACAGCTCCATCTACATTGCAGGTTGCAGGATGTAATTGCAGCAGCACCTTCACACCTGAGCTAGTTTGGGTAGTGACAGAAAGAAGATACACAATTGCTTACTTCAGCCTAGGCCAATCACACAAATTCCTGGGATCCCAGACCTGGTGGGATCACAGTAAAATCTCTAACACTAGGTGTTTGTTCTTGATCCAGGTAAAGGGTTAAATCCATTCCTTCAAGGACCAACTGCATTACTTTTGTTTGTTCTGGTTCACTGCCTTGCTGTGCAAACACTTGTGCTGGCACAGGGAAAAGGGGTGGGAACAAATACCTGTGCCTGGGGAAATGGTATGATTGCCTCTTTTGGGAAGCAGCTCCTGGAAGAACTGACACCACCCTCACTGTGCCTGCCACCTCTTAACATAGTCTTGTAATTCGTCTAAACTGGCTGGAGCCAGGCAGAGACTACAGTGCTCCCAGTGCCTGGTCCCTGTCAGGCCTGGCTGCTCAGATGGCAGCAAGCAGAGCAGGTGGCTCTCCAGACACCTTCCTCCTGTCCTGATGTAAGGGGAGCAGGGCAGGCGAGGGGTGGTATCTGGAGTTAAACCAGGTCATCAGGCAAGTTCATGACAATGGGGCAGGTTCAAGGTCAGGCTGAGAGGCCAGTCTGCAGATGAAGGTCAGACACAGCCCTGTGACTGACAGGCAGGTCTGCGACACCAGAGCAGAGCTGATGTCAAGCCAGGAAGTGGCCCAGCCTTGTGATCCCCAGGCAGGACAACAGTGACAGGAGAGAGCCAAGGTCAGGCTGGGAAGTCTGTTCATAGGTACAAGGCCAGAACAGTCCACAATGCCCAGATCAACAGGACCTACAAATACGGGCACAGGTATAGCTGTGGTAGAAATAGGTACTGAATGTAAACAGAGCTTCTGGGCCCACGGGTAGGGCTGTGGGGGAGGCAAATAAAGGCTTATTAATGTCACTAGGGTCCTGACAGTCCTACTTGTTCCTCTTCCTTGTGTCCTGTTCCTCTCACCCTCCTCATTCTAGCCTTAGTGCTTATGAGGTTGCATGTGGAGTCAGACCAGCTCAGGAGGAAACCAATCCTCTTTTGGTAAGGTTATTTCCTCACACTGCTGTGTGAACACCAGAACCGGTGCTGTGGAGGTGGCTGGAACGTGTGGCTGAGGGCTGAGAATCAATAGATAGTGGTAGATGTGGTAGTGTGGTCTAAGTGGGGCCTATGCCACTTGTGAAACTACACTCAGAGTCTTCTGGAGTAGTACAGATAGCAATTTTCAGACTGCAATTACCTCCTAATATAAGAGCAGATGTATTCCAAGTGTCACTGCTCACAAACATCATTATAGAATTATGTTTTCAATATATAAAGCTCTACTAGGTGATTTATATGCAGCTGAACTAGATGGTTGTTGTGGGTCCCTCCCATATGAAATATTCTTTTCTATAGACACAGCTGTGGGTATACTTATATTTGCCTACAAGTACTAGAAGACACTCACTGTCTCTAAGAGCATAGTCTGGGCTAGAAACATTAAAATAAAGGAGAACCAGTCACAAGGAAGAAGAAAGGGAAAAGGAAACAATGTCCTTTTTTTTTTTTTTAAATCAGAGCTTGTTTTTTCTTTCCACACTCTGTGTAATAACCCAGCAATGGAATGCAAATTAACATTCATGGTTTTTTTAAACAATAGCCTTTGTGTTATGAACCACACTGACAAAGCAGAACAATACAAGCAAAACATGATCTCAAAATCTTTTTCCAGCAATGTGCAAACCAGTTTCATTGGAAATATCTAACTCTGAGGGAATCTGTTTTGGAAAGTAATAATGTAAGTCCAATTACTCTTTACTCAGGGGAGAATGTATTTCATTTTTTTCTCAAGTTGAAATTTCAAACTGTTACATCACTGCAAATTCCATGAAGTCAGTATGATCCTGGGCTCTAAGTCTGGGCAGCCAGGCTGAGCAGATACCAGCAAGGGCATAACCTGATTTCCAGGATTTTTGTTATTAATGAAAAATGCACTGAAAAGCACAGTGCTTCACTGTCAGAGACCTGACCACTCACTGTGCTTGAAAATACAGAAAACAGGATGTATCACCTAAACCTATCACCTTTTGAGTTGAAGACAGTGAGAGAGAATATTCATGATACTTGATACCAGCTTTAGTTCTGAGTAGGAACATTAAAAGGCAAAAACATATGTAAAAGCATGCTTCCTCATGAAAAATCTAAAATTTGGAAAACTAATCATATGATTGCAGTTACTGCTGGCAGATGTCAGCTTCTGTGGAGGACAATTTATCTGCTGCCCTATGAAACTGCTGTGTAATCTCTATTTAGGCCCAATAACTGTTTTCAGTCCACATGTGCAAAATATCCTAAGCTATCTTTACATGTGGGCAGAACCACATTGCCTGAGAGGCCTTCCTGGAAAGTGCTGAAAAGCTTTGCCGGACTGTAGAGCATCTGTTGTGAAGGTGTCACAAATGAGTGGTCCATTGGTACGTTGGCAGTGTTTGGCAGAGGTACTCCAAGTATAGAACACTTGAGAATTCACTTGCTCCAAGCATGTCCCACTCTGTGGGAGAGGCTGGGCACAGCTTGCTGTGGTCCAGGAGAGCTCAAAGGGTCTCACTTAGGACCACTGTTTATAGGGTTGCAGAAGAGTTGGCTTTTGTCATAGTAATTTTCCATCCTGGCCACAATTAGGGTCAGTGACTTTCTTTAAAAGTTTGATAATAAAAATGTTGTTCCACTCAAGTTGTTATTCAGGCCCTAAAAGTAATTTTCCAAGGCTATTCTTTGAAAAACAGGCGCTGACAGTGTTTCTGATAAGCTCAAGAGAAGCTTAGTCCAGGTGCTGTTCCTCAAGGTCAAGGCTTAATGCGTGTTTCTGAGATGATAGTGCAGCGGGGGAGGATGCATCACCACAGAAGGCAACCTTGAAGATACACACTCAAAGGTGTTTGTGTCTACATTCTCTGAAATGATAACCACCAACAGCTGTAACCACTCCGAAATTCTCTGTACAGATCATCTGAAGACATCCTCTCCATTAACAGTGGAGAATATACAAATTAACGAGCGATTCCAATCATAATCCACTGAAGGGAGGAGGATCACCACAAGGACAATTGGTTTCTGTGTGTTTTTTCTACACAGCATGCAGTTCTCGGCCATTTTCAGCCTGTGGTTACTCACTGTGGGTCAGCAGGTTGGCTGCTGCTGCTCTTTGAGGTTATCTGCCACTATAAAATGGACCAATGTCCATTTTACAAATGCAGAGGAAGAGCAGGGACAAAATAGTGTATTTTGCATTATGCATTTAAAACATAAAAACACAAAAAAGGAAAAGTAGCTTAAGAGAGCGTTTCGAGGTCTCATTAGGGATAAGGAGAAAGTCGGAAATTAGTTACATCCCTCATTTGCTTTTGCCTACTTCACAAAGATTCCACTGGCATTACCTCTTACTTTCATAAGGAGGAGCTCTATTGGAGAAAATAATTTAATGATTCTGGAATGTTTAGTGTCTTGTTAAATATAACATGCTGAGCATATTTGTTTGAGAAGCTTGTGGCCTATAATAATCTTACTATGCTTAATCTGCATAAAATCTGGTACTATCTAAAGGTTTATCAGCTGGAACTTAACTCCAAACTCTGCCTTTGAAAGATACCAAAAATACTCTTGTTATAACAGCCACCATAAATCTGCATTACTGACTGAACTTAAGACCATCTGCTCCTGGGGCTGTAACCCCAAAGCAAGAGAAAGGGGAAGCTGCAATCTGAAAGGGAAAACTGCGAACTGCTTGCTGACATCCAGAACCTAGGGCTTTTTGCCAGGACAAGTGCTTGTGAACAAGCCACTCAGAAGAGAGACCCCATCGATCACTCAACTTGTGTTACCAAAATTCTGTAGAGATGACTGTTTCCACCACTATTCAGGTTTCAGTTTGCAGTTCTTCTAAATCTGGTCCTGTATTTGCAATGGAGTTAAGTGATACTCAGAATTGGCCATGTTACTCCAGTCTTCACACAGACAGCACTTTTTTCCACCCGTCAGCTTGGACTTTCCCCACCTCCCTGTAGCAGGACTCTTCTAGTCTCTCTGATTCAACACTGGTCATAACAGGATAAAATAAGAAAAGCAGCAAGATTTCAAATTATTTATGGTGAAAAAAAATATTAATAATTAAAAGTTGTCTTATTTTCTAGTATTTGTCTGAAATAATTTTTAGGTTACATTGCTAATATGGAGCTATGGTATTATATAGTTTGTTTTCATATTTTTACATAGCAATTCAGTGATGTTGAAATGTGTACATCTCTAGAAAATCTGCTCAGGAGTTGCGAATGTACAGATCAGACATCCTGTGTTGTTTTTGACATCCTGTGCGTTTTCTTCACTGAGCTCTTGGTTTAAACAAGCGCTCGAGCGAGGCGGCCGCGGAGCGGGCGGAAAGGCCCGGCCGAGCAGCGCAGCCCCGGCCCCGGCCCCGCGGTGGCTGCGCAGGGCGGCAGAGCCAGCGCTGGGCGGCTGCAGGCAGCAGCAGCAGCAGCCTCCGCGCAGGGCTCAGCTGACACGCAAACCTCGGGCCAGCTCTGTTTCCCAAGTCATTACCTGGATACCATTCTCTCTGCTGTACTGCAACGCAGGAAACGTTCTTCCCCCCATCATACCTGAAATTCAGGGCTCATTCCAAAGTGGAACTCATTATCAGGTGGCTTTAGTTTTCAGTCTCTGTGCAAACTGTGCTGTACTTATGACGTCGGTAATAAGCTAAAATAAAGGCCAAGCTGAAAACAGCTTATCTTCTGCCTGACCACAGAAGAACCTGGCAAGTGGTTAGGCTCATACTTCCTCTTTTTTTTTTTTTTTTTGGACTTTAGGTTACAAAGAGGGATCTCATTGGCTAATCCAAACTCATTGCTAAATAAGCAGTTTTTTACTCCTTTTTCATCTGCTTGTTAGATCTGGAAAAGTAAGGCCATGTACACAAGGCCATTGCTTTCAAATTTAAATGTCGAGTTGTGCATGTCAATATGTAGTGAATGGTTCAGTAATGCAGCAGTTACTGAAATTTTACCCTGAAGTACAATGTGACTTTCCTCATCACAGCATTGTGGAATAGGATTTGGGGATCCTATTGGTAGGACGTATATTAGCATTTATTTTAAAATAATTTTTAGCTTCACAGATCTATATCAAAGCTAAAAGTAAACATACCCTAAAAAGTTATACATTAAAAGGCAAGTGAACACCAGATTTGCTTTCCTTTAGTTTTATAATAATTTAAAAGCTGAAAATTAATTTTCTAGTGTATGTACTTACAAATGATCTCTTGGGGTTGACAATGCTGGAAAATTTTTCAATTAAAAATTATTCTAGTTTTTCAGATTTCTGTGTCTAGGTAGCCTCTCTCAAAATAAATCCCCAAAGATTTAATCAGCTTTATCGTACTTCCAAAGGCAACTTCTAGACTTTCTAAGGCATACAGTGAATGTAGGGAAGCAAGAGGTAAAAAATTATGCATGTCCTTCCCTCAATTTTTAGTGGTCCTACAAGAACAATGTATCAGCATTGTTAGATCAAGAACTCATTGCTTTAAATACATAAACAAAAAGAATTTGTGTTCCTGTTTTCTGACATATTTCAGAATTCAACAGTAAAAGGGACAAATTCACCAAAAAAAGGCAGTTCACTAAAATCTTAATAAAACTTCATTGTGCTAAATGTAACGAGTAAAGAAAAATAGTGTGCATCTTTTCAGATATTAAAAATTATTCTGAAACTTGATTCTGCAAGTTGATTTTCCATTTGGAAAGACTGTAACCGGAACTTATTCGACTGCTGTTACTTCCTTGTCTAACAATAGTTACCTTCAGATAGATTCCATCGTATTCTTTATAATCATCATTTTTACTGCCAGTGAAAGTAGGTTTTCATTTCTTTTAACATGAATCCTGTTTTAGATTTCATTTGGCAAACTTGCAGCATTCTCACATGCCAAGTCATACTCTGTCTTCTGCTTGATCGTGTTTCATAGAAGCTTCATAGTAGTAGGGTCATAATAACAAGGATATGAAAATTGTTTAAGGAGTCAAGCAGTTCAACTTCCCTTAAGTTCCAGTCAGTGTCATAAAAACACTTTGTGCAGGAGTATCCAAGACTTTCTTCTTTATTTTACAGTGCTGACGATCATAATTTCTTAGAAGGTGAAAAGTTAGAGTTTTACATATAAGATCACTCACCTAACTCAGCAAACTAAATAGCTGCTGTGTCATTCATGTTTCCCATGTAGTGTGAAATTGCACCAAGTCTTTGCCTGTAAAATAGCTTGGTTTGCAGCTCTTTGTTTCACTGCCTGTAAACCACAGGGTTAAAACATCATGCAAATAACAAAACAAGAAGGGTTGTAAAATAGTGTTTTCATGGTGTCTTCCAACAGCTGTTATCAGAAGTAGCAGAAGGTGCAAACTCAATTGCAGTCCATTAATAATGATAGTTTTTCTGGCCTTTTTATTTTAGGTATTTGAATGGCCATCATGTTTTTCTTCTCCACAGAAGAGGCAGTAGTCAATTACAACGAAGATTATATGAACTACAATTACAACAATTTCAGCTGCTCTGACAAAAGGAGCTCCAGGCAGAGTTGGCCACGAGGTTCTGTTTTGAGTATGTCTTGAGGTGTTTCTTTTCTGCCTTCTGTAAGTAATAGGCAAATAGCTTTAAGCTTTGTTATAATCCAAGCACAAACGATGCCTTGGTGTTTCATGGAGTTCATCGGCGGTAAATGCTGCAAAGATCAGCGCATGCAGCAAGATACCAGTGAAGTGCCATCAAAGTAAAAGGTCTTCTGCCACTTGCTCCTTATACTCCAAATGTTGTCCACATTACTAATTGTGGAGTTCTCACATTAAGTAGTTGTACTGCTTAACAAATTGCACCAAGGTCACAGAGGAGGAAAAAACAGAGCAGGTGATGGCACAGGAGAAAATATTGCACTCATTTCTTCATTTGAAAGCATTCTCAAACTATCTCTGGTATTAGCAACCTAAGTGAAATGATAACAATGTAATCATCTGTTTAAAGGAATGGTTGTTACTACATTTTCTACTGATACTGAGCATTTTCCCTCTGATGAATTACTAGACATGATCATGAGCTTTAAAGGCAGCTTCCAGGTCCTGTAAAAAAAAAGGAAAACCCAAAGGTATCATAATTTGTACAGTTATCTTGACGCTATTTCTTCCCACAACCATAAGCCTGATTAGCAGATATTCACAATAAGACAAGCTTGCCAGCACACAAGTAGCTGATTCTACCGTAACCTTTACATGTGATGTATTGGTTTCCATGGCTGAAAGAATATCACACTAGAACTCTAAAGCATGTCCTCAACGTTCTCTTTTTGACGGCCGTTTAGTGGACAGGTGAATATAAAGAGTAAGGAAATGAAAAGTATCCTTATAACAAGGATTGTTTGCAAACCATTTTTGATAGGTAAATTGATTCACAGAGTCACAGAATGGATATGGTTGGAAGGCACCACAGCGGGTCATCTGCTCCAACCTCCCTGCTCTAGCAGGTTCATCCCAGAGCACATGGCACAGGATTGCATTCAGACGGTTCTGGAATATCTCCAGTGAGGGAGACTCCACACCTTCTCTGGGCAATCTATTCCACTGCATGGTCTCCTGCACAGTAAAGTTCTTCCTCATGTTCAGCTGGAACTTCCTGGGCATCAGTTTCTGCCTGTTGTCTCTTGTGCTATTGCTGAGCACCACTGAGCAGAGCCTGGTCTTTCCTCTGGCCCCTCCCTGCAGAGACTTGTGTACATTGGTGAGATCCCCTCTGAGTCCTCTCTTCTCAAGGCTGAGCAGGCCCAGGTCCCTCAGCCTTGCCTCAGAAGAGAGATGCTCCAGTCCCTTCATCATCTTTGCAGCCTCTGCTGGACCGGCTCCAGGAGCTCCACATTTCTCTTGTCCTGAGGAGCCCAGAACTGGACACAGCACTCCAGATGTGCCTCACCAGGGCTGAGTAAAGGGGCAGGATCACTTCCCTCAACTTGCTGGCAATGTTTTTCCTAGTGCACCCCAGAATCTCATTGTCATCTTGGCCACAGGGACTCACTGCTGGCTCAGGGACAGTTTGTTGTCCACCAGGACCCCCAAGTCCTTCTCTGCAGAGCCACTTTCCAGCAGGTCGTCCCCCAGCTGTCTCAGTGCCTGGGGTTATTCTCCCAGTGCAGGACCCTGAATTTGCCCTTGTTGAACTTCAGATGGTCCTTGTCTGCCCATCTCTCCATCTCCATCCTGTCAAGGCTCTTCTAAATGGCTGCACAGCACTCTGGAGTACTGGCCACTCCTCCCAGCTTTGTGTCATCAGTGAACTTGCTGAGGAGGCATCTATCCAAGTCCTTGACGAATAAGTAAACAATACTGTGAATAAGTCAAACAATATTGGGCCCTGTATTGAATCTCAAGGGACATCACTAGTGCCAGGCCTCCAACTAGACCCTGTACCACTGATTACAACTCTCTGAGATCTGCCATTTAACCAGTTCTCAAGTAATTTGATTCTATTTCATGGGGCAAAGCAAGGACAAACATATAAAGAGAATGAAGCTGCTTGCTGAGCCTTCCTGATGGTCCCTCAACTGGCAACACGGGTAGTGCAGAGAAATAAACTTGCAATAGAAGAACCCTAATGTCTAAAATATATCAGCCTACGAAACCACTCTAGAATCTTTCACATTTATTACATTTACTAGAAAAACAAGGTACAATCTTGATTGTATCTATCTGGCACTGAATATGAGATAATCTGTGCTGAATGTTTGCTTTCAAATATCCAAACAGATGTCAGTTCTGAACAGAATTTGAGGTAAAATTTTAGTCAGCAGGATGTGATTTTTCACTTAAAGACAAATTGACTTTGCTAGTTGTCACTAGCAACTTAAGAAAACCTAACATATAAAAAAAATCTAAGTATAAACATGTGCACAAAATATTTGGAACTATTCTATTGCGAGTATCTGTTCTCCACTGAAGTTTACCTGTCTCAAAAACATGTATTTCTGACATTTCAATGCCTCCCTGACATCTAACATTTTCTGAATTTTACATAAATGCAGAATCTTTTAAATGCAGTCTTAAATGCTGGGTTTACTTGAGGTAACTTTTAATTTATTTTTATGTTATTTTCAGGCATCTTCAGATGCTCCCTGCATTTAATAAAGTACACATTACTGAGAAGACTGAATTTAATACTTAAGAACAGATTCAAGCACTCAAAAAAACTCTCCAAAATCTGAAGAAGATATTTCAGAGGCAAGGACAATGCTGTAAATGATTTAGAGAGTCTCAGGTTTTTCTGTGTGACCATCAATTAAGAAAGGACTTATGTACACAAATACTACAGTTTAAGCATTTCCAAAGATGTTGGGTAATTTCAGAGCATAAATCCTTTTTTCGAAAGTCATGTAACAGCCTTGGTGGAAGATTTCGCTTTGCTCATGGCCAGCTGTCACTCAGCTGTTAGCCATAGGCTTCCTCCTGACAAGGTTTTTAGGCTGCTTTGGAGAGCCCAGTGACCTCATTTTCTTACAACAAAGACCAGCCTGTGCTTGGCTGTTGGGTAACAGCAAGCCATACACAGGTACTACATACAGTTTCTGTCTTAACAAAATCCTAGAGTAGATTTGCCATAGTTCACCTACAGTTATCTTCTTCCACAATACTTCTGAATACAAACAGCATATAGATGGGAGAGAGTCAGCATCTCTTACTGACTCTGCATTGTTCAAGAAGGTGACATAGAGTCTCCATAGATACGTGTGGTCTTTGGGCACATGAAGGGATAAGCATTTAAAATTATTATATGGGCTGCAAAAAGCCTGTGGAAAAATGTAGATTGTAGGAAATTTATTTTTGATGAAATTGTCAGGGACAGACTTGTGTATATAAGCTTTTCATAAAAAGAGAAATATTACTATTTTTCTTTTGTTTAAGCAAAAGGGGTCAGTGACTGCAGCTTCCCTCCAAGCGGCTGAATCACCACTTCCTGTCAACGTGTTAACACTAACACATCACTTCAGAGTTACAGCTCCAAAGCTTCAAACTGCTCCATGCAGGCCAGCTTCTGTTTGTACAGTGCAGCCACTGAGCTGCAGTTCAGCAGTGTCAATACTGGTGTCTGGAGCTATTTTTAAAGTGCACTGCATTGTCACGAATCAGCCTTCTGGTCTCCCACTGTAATCCGTTCAGCAAATGGCGCATAGAGCTACTGCAGCCACTTATATATATAAGTATATATATATGCATAGTAGGCACTCAGTCTTCCATTATTGTGCAGAATGATGAACTCATTGAAAGGATGCATCAAATAAGCAGAAAATAGCTATTGTTTTTTCTAGAATTCTCAGAATAGACATTGTAGAATTAACCACTGAGTTCTGTGGTGGTCAGGGGCCCCAGAAAGTCAATTTTATATGTGCATAAATAAGGAAGTTTGCTTAGTCATTCATCTATCAGTTGGTCATTTCCTATGTATGGGCAAAAGAAAACAGTGGTTAAAGGGTCTTCTCTGCAGTTTAGATCCATATGCTGATTTTGATTAGTCTGCAAGGCATGTGGTAAAATTTCATTTTATGAATTTTTACAGTTCTTGTAACAGAGTCATGGGGCCTGTTCATGCAACTCTTTACCCACAATGCATGGAAGTCCTCATGTTGCAGATTTTCCAATATTACAAAAGCTTAAAGAATGTTAACACTGAGTTTGATAGAAAGTGAAGGCTGTTTCTGCCTCAGCAATGTTTCTACCTGAAGCTAAAGCTTCATTTTAAAAGCATCCAAGACTTTATTTGGAGTTTTTAATTAGACTGTCTATAGAAGTAAAATCCTTTCATTTTAGCATTTACACAAAATAATAAGCCCGATATATAACAGTAGTATTATTTCAGGCACTGCTAACGGAGATTACGATGATAATATATTGATAAATAAATTAGGAAAGGTTTAAAGGAAATCAAAATCAGATTACCACTCTAACCTGTCTTATACTATCTTCTATCATTGCTACATTCATTGACGTTCAAAACTCCAAACTAATTTTGACTAAACATATTTGGAAATATTTTGTAAACTGATAGCAATATTTAGTCACTGTGGAAACAAAAGGATTTTTAATACTTCTATATTTAGTGGCTGAAGTGGTCTGGTAATGCAAATCAAAAAGAATACACACCCAGCAGAAGCAAACTCCCCCTGCTCAAGAGGGGCAGTCCTGTCTGGCATCCAGGACCTCGTATTCCCCAGCTGCTCAGGCTGTGTCCTGAAGTGTCCCTATCTCAGGAGCCTGGGTGGCCCTTCCTGCAGCCAGGGCTGCTGTGTGTGACATGAGAAGGAGCTCCACTTTCAGCAGTGGTGGTGGCTCTGACAGCACTGACTCCACACTGTCTGCTGACAGTGTCCAAAACCTGGCAGCTCTGGGGTGCCACATGCTCCAACTCCTTTGTGCTTCAAAAGAACGAGGGTCTGCTTATTCTGACAGCCCCACCACATCCAGCAGCCCCATATGGATGTCTTAGGAAACTCAGGGGGTTTTAAAAGGCACTGGAAGCCTCCATTTAGGGAACTGAATTTAATCCCAAACACCACTGCATGAGCAGCCTGCTGCTCTGATTCTGGCCTGCTTCTAACTGATATGAGAGAGACTTCAAACAAGGAAAAATGTGGATGCTAGGAAGATGCTAGGAAGGCATCACTTGCTAACAGGTCAGCCTGATGTTCAGATAAGATATTTCTAAACTGTCTGTAATACCACAAAGCTGACCAAATCTATTCTGAAAAAACATACCACATGATGACAAAAAATTATGTATAATTCTAGCTAAAATAATGGACTCTCTTCCACAGAAGCCAAAGGGTACTGCTGGTTTCAATTGGACAGGACTGGTTTAAGATGGAAGTGTGGGAATTGATGGTGAATGCTTTCTAGTCTGTTGCAGTTTTATTCAGACTCATGAGAAAGAATGTTGCTAGCTATAGGTAAAATGTTAGGAAGATGGGACATATTCAAAAGTATTTTGATTTTGTACCTATAATCTATTCCAAAACTTAAGAAATACCATTTGGAGAAGTTTCACAATACAAAGAGGATAGGATCATGGTGAACTTAAAGGATGAGAATGATGAACTAGAAATAATTCAAAAGTAGGAAAATTTTATAAGTTTGAACCTACTGAGGCAGTATTTAAAGCCATATATGACTCAAATCTTAGGGTGCAGACTCACTGAAGAATATCAAGAGTAATTTTCAAATATATCTTGCAGAGTTTAAATATAAAGGTATATTTTCCAGAAACAGTTTTTCTTACTACTGAGAAGAATAATACAGTGTATCCCCACTCTTTTGATATTTAGCTACTGGGTATAGTTTTATTCTTTGAGCATAACACAAACTGTAGTCCTAAATTCATCCCTTTACTGATAAAAGTTTCATGTAGTAAATACCCAGACTTTCATTTGGAAATGACAGATTTTAAAAACAGATAAAACATCAATTTCAGCAGTACACTCATGCCTATCAAACACTGATAATTAAAGGAATATGATGTAACTTGACTGTATATTCAAAGAAACTTAACTTACCTTGTATTTTATCTCTGTTCAATATGGAGTACTTCTTGCATCTGTTTCCTTCTCTGTGTTGCTCATTGTAAAAGAAGAAGCAAGAGAGATTAAAGAGAAGCTAAAATAGAGAAGTTACTTGGAAACCAAAATGTATAGAATGTCATTACATATTTAGAATATGAGTCTTTCTAGAGGCATTTACAGATTTTATGCCATCAGACTCAAGAAGTAATAGCAACAGATACAAATATTGTAAATACCATAACCATAACCTCACAGCTGTCATAGATTTACTATGGCCTAAAATTTTACAGAAACAGAAAAAGTAACAAATCTCAGTTCCCCTTACTTAGAATGTAATTCTCCTAATTAATTAGTTGTGGTAAAGAGAATACCTGTTAGTAGCCCAAGACACATTGTACACAATTTAGGTGCTCTGATTCATAGAAAAGGGAACATATACAGTCTTTGTCTTTTTGTTGTTGTTATTGGGGATGATATTTTATCACTTTTTCAATATTCTTTGGGTTCTCAATATGTTTTCTAGCATTTCTCTCTGAAAACATTACAAAAATCCTTCTTCCACCGAGGTGGAGTAGAAAAAAAACTAAGATATTTTGATATTTTTCTTATGGCATGAACTATATAAACTGTTTCATTGCATGTCCCTTCAGCCAACTTAAGCATCTCAAAGACAAGACTTCGAAATTGTTTCAAAATTTTTAAAGAAATACCAAAAAGTATTTCAGAAATAAAATATCTTAAAATTATTTAATAATGGAATATTAGAAACAATATGAAAAGAAATAGGGACTAGAATAGCCCATGGGAAATAGATTGATTCTTACAAGGTTCATACTCAATAATTTAAGTATAGACAAGCAAGATGAAGGGTGTGATTGAGAGAACATACCTCCTTCTACATCAGCACCACCCATTCTCACTGCTTATTACTCAGTTCTGCATCTGAGATTGAATCACTGCTGGTTTTATGGAGTCCTATGATCTTCCAGGCCAGGGAGGGTCGAGAGAGCATCTTCTGTGTGCTGTAGAAATAAATATATATAAATAACTGTGTACTGAAACACTAACTTACCTTTAATGAAAAATCATTCCTGGGACTCTCTTCATCCCTTTGAAGAATCTCTAATGTATATAGTGAATTTTAACTGTGGAAACAAAACATAAGTGGCCTGGAAAACATGGGTGAAACAACCAAAAAACCTCCATATCTTCATGCAAATTTTGGTCCCAGCCCTTAAAAAGCCTTTCCCCCAAAGTAGCTGGCAATAACAGTCCTAAAAAGGTAGCTGCAAGCTGGTATCCTGGGTAGAAAAGAGCAGCAACCAGGGGTATCTGCAGCAGTACATTTTGTGTAATGACACAGGCACTGGGAAAAGTGTGTGTCCCATCTTCTCTGACTTGTCCTTGAGAGCTCCTCCTTTGCTCCAACCACCTGAGATCATCAGGTAGAATTTCCTTTGGCTGGTTCTTCATGCAGAGTGTACCTTGTGGCTCTCTTCACGCACAAGTACCTGCTGACCCAGACTGACATTGCTACAACCCACTGCATTTTGTTGATACCTTTCAGACAGGGTTTGTGACTTAAAAGGGGCTGCAACATGCTTTCAGCAAGACCCCAGTGGGCTTGCTGGCTTTGGGCTTTTTTAGGGGGATATAATTTTATGGAATTGGGGTAATAAAATTATTCTAGTTGATGGAACAAATAGAACACATCTGAGAAGCTATATTGTTGCTATTTCTGAGGGAAAAAATAAGTAGACAATATGCTGGTTGTGACCAGCAGAGAGGATGTGGGCCTTGCTCTGTCAGGTTATTGTCCAACCGAAGATTCTCAGGGTGCCATTACATCAAGCCAGGCTCTGTGGGTGACAGTGAGCAAAGACTGCAAAACTGGTGAGGAGAGCTGCAGCAACACACAGCCATCTTTCAGCTAACGTCCTACAAACAGCAGCTGCCAACAGCAAATTAGTTGATGGCTGTGTGCTGAGGCAGTGAGCAGGGCTTTTCACAGCAGAGCGCATTTGGGGTGAGCTGTAATTGGGGTTTGGTAGGTGTGCGGCAAATTCAGGAAGTGCAATTTGCACCTCCTCGTGCCAGAAACGGAATGAGTCAGATCCTTAAAGCTTCAATTTCAGCTTTGCTTCTGCCTTCTCATTGTTCTGACTAATACAATGATTTCATACCCAGCTAAGTATGGTAAAAGCCAGCTGCATGGCCTCCAGGTTAGAGCCAGCTCATGCTGGCGTCAAAGCTAAAAGACTCCCACAGATTTCAGGGGAGCAGCTGCAGGCCACTCCAGCTACCTGTAAGCAAAATCATTAACTGCACCAAATCAAGATACATATAACAATATAACACACTGCATCAGAAGTCATTAGCATCTCAGTTCTTAGGTGTCAGATTTGAAACAACTGAAAGAGGCCAGAAGTTCAGAAAGAACAAAGCAGGTGGACGTAAGACTTCTAACGTATTAAAAAACATAGTAACCTCCCAAAACAAGAAACTTAAAATAGGCAGCAACTTTAAATTCAAGTCTAGTTCACTGAACATAAGAAGAAAAGCTCTAGAAAAATACTCTGTATGGTTTTGGCCCCAGATGTCCCCAATTACAACACACCCCAAATGCCCTGTGCTGTTAGAAGTCCTGCTCACCGCCTCAGCACATACTCATCCAACACTGCAGGACCAGGGTTGTGTGTTAACTTGGTATGACCTTGGTCCTGGGCAGGGGGCAATACTGAAACCTCTGTCTTTCATGAGACTCTGTATGTACCCACTGGCACTTTTCATGCTCAGCATACACAATTACAGAACACAGGCTTCTTTCCAATTTACTTCATTACTTACTATAATTAAGTATTTTAAAAACCATTTTTTACTAATGAGTAGGACGCTTTTTCCTTCTGTTTATAAATTAACTTCGGTAATTTGTGAAGAACACTGAGGGTGAAATGACTTACAATAATGTAACATTTGAAAGATTTAATAACAGTTTTCTTTCCCTGTGTTCTCCCACTGGAACCACAGTTTGGCAATGCATTTGATAACTGTTTTTCCTTCTGATCTTGTGTAAGCCAAAACCTTGGTCTGACAAATGATATTGTGAGAGAAGTTATCTTAAACTGCCTGGACCTCTGGCAGAATCAGGCCAAGGGCCTTGAGCTAACCCTGCAAAAGGTAATGAGGGTTTGCAGTTGGCTATTGGCAGAGTAAGATTAGATTTGGTTCTGTAAGGCTGTTGTAACTCCAGAAAATTAAGATCTCATCGTTTAGTAGTGTTCCTAGTTGGTCCACAACATTTTTTCTCAAAAGGTGAGGATGAAGTCAGTGGTAAGACCCAGAATCTTCCCCACCTCTCCAGAAGAATTGCAGGGAGAAAGACCAGGGTAATTTGACACAGAGGTCAGACTGTGTGTACTTGCTGTACAGTATTCTCTAGTCTCAGAATAGTGCAGCTGACAGCTAGGATCCCTCCTTTCTAACAGATGTCAGGTGTATTTCAGTAAATATCAAAACCATGGATAGCTTTCTGAGCCTGATGTGAAAACCAGCGATTCTAAGGTTTCCTGCATGCAATTTGTAACCTCCTTAGAGGCCCCGATTATCAGCCTTGCCTGCCTATCAAGCACTACTTGCTTTTTGGGTCAAAGAGTCATCAGAATGGGGTCAGAAGACGAGCTCATTATTTCCTGTCTCCTCAGCAGTCTGCTCCCAGTGTGTTTCTTGGCTCCTCAGTGACGCACATGGCATTGTTTCTGAAACAATGTCATGTTTTAATGATTCGCAAAGTACTATGAATCGTGCATATTAAAGATACTCAGCAAGAATTAACAGCTGCTATTTAGTGCAGCAAAGTTTTATAGAATTTCAAGGATATAGACTAATTATGTGTTGAACAATGAGCCCCCGTTATTGTGGCCTTACTTAAACTGCCATGAAGACTTCAATAAACTGGTAATAGCATGAGAGAAATCCATATAGGATTCAAAAAATATTTTTAATCTAATTTAGTACATCAGAAGTAGCAACATTTTCAGATGGATTTTAGTTAAAGTACATAAAATAAATATTAAAAAACCAATGTATCCTTGCCAAATAATTAAACGTTCAGAACTCTTAAGATGTCTGGCCTCAGCGTGACCCGCTACCATTGCGCTGCCGTCATTCCCGCCCGGAGCGCCTGCCCGGTGTGTCACGTCACATCAGCACCCGGCGCACCCCGCGGAGCTGCTGCTCCCGGCCGGCACGGACCGCGGCCGAGGCCGAGGCTGCTCCCGCTTCCAGCTCCGCACGGCCCGGGCGCCGCCAGGCCCCGGCGCCTCCCGGAGCAGCCCCGCCTGAGGCGGCCCGGCCGCTGCGCCACGGCGCCCCCTGGCGTGGCGGGTCCGCCATGGCGTCCCCGGCCCCGCGCTCTGAGGGAGCACCGGCCCCAGGGCGGGATGGCGGGGAGAGCTGGCCCCACCGCGGCCCCAGGGCGGGATGGCGGGGAGAGCTGGCCCCACCGCGGCCCCAGGGCGGGATGGCGGGGAGAGCTGGCCCCACCGCTGCCCCAGGGCGGGATGGCGGGGAGAGCTGGGCCCACGGCGGCCTCACAGCGGCCCTGCGGGGGCACCGTCCCCACACCGGGATGGCGGGGGAAGGGGCTGCCGAAGCCGATGGGACATTATTATTTTTAGGGACAGTAAAACGTTGTGGTGACTGCTCCTTGCAGGAAGCCTCATTAAAACTAATTATAGCTCCTCATTACAGCTGCATTACGTTTCTGTTAGGAAATACATTAAAAGATACGAAGTGGTGGAAATGTCAGGCCACTAATAATACAAGTGGAATAAACCTTCCCTATTTGAATAAAACCTTGAGAAGAGGGTCTGCAATATTTAACCTAAAATACAGTGCACCTGGTAAGCAGAAATCATCATCCCGGTATCAGTAGCATGTTAACATTTCAGGTGATGAACAAAAAGTTCTTCTAAAACGATGTTTGTAGAGGTTAACAATCATTTCCTTCCTTAACACATAATAAAGTTGTATTAAAATCATATTTGCATTCCCTATTAAAACAACTCTGCAGATAACCAACTGATTTAGATTAGAGAACATTTACGAGTTTGTTTTTTTCCATTGCAGCCGCCACAACAGCAGGACCAGCGCCTCCCAAATCTGCCTGGGCCTCCAGCAGCACCAGCCACTGCAGCTCGAGTCCATTTTGAAACCAGGGCGAAGTGAACAGCTGGCTCGAATGAACGCCTGGGAGCCCACACCCTCGCTCTCCCTCAAATAACAATGTTTATTGCGTTCTTATTACACTGAAAGGAAAGCAATAAGCATTTGGGAAAATAACATCTACAGGCTGGTGTGTGGGAGGACATTACGATGTTATCCTGTCCAGCAATCTCTTACTTCTCACTTCCCAGTTGATAATAAAAACAGTGACTGGACAAATGTCCCTTTCACACTTTGCTCCTCTGCTTTTTGTTCTCTGTTACCCTCCCTAAAACAACACAAACTAACCGAGCCAGTAATAGTTTGCCAGATTCCAGAGTCTAGGATGCATTTTCGCCAGCCTATCTCTATCTGGACAGAAGTGCAGAGCTGCTGCAGCAGCCACAAAAGCACGAGAGGTCCCGTACATCCCTCTGGCTCCTCTCACACTGAAGGAGAATTACAGCTACAGATAGGAGTCCATCCTGACATTTCTGCCATCTCTCCTGTGTCATCTCTCAGCACAGTTCCATCCCCCTCTCTAAGTTTCTGTGCTACTTAAAGCAATTACAACTGGAGTGACTCATTACACCACAAGCCTTGGAGTCACTCCCCCATACAAGAAAATAAAAGCTCTCCCTCTTTTCTGTGAGATCCACTTTCTGCTGGTATTTGAGTCAGATGGTGGCAACCCAGACAGAACTGTCATCCAACACTTCTTCTCAAGTAGCTTTTTACCCTTTAGTGACTTGGTAGGAACAACAAATACACAAGCTCATATGAAATGAAACTGGAATGCTCCCAGTGACACACAGTGCAAGGCAGTGACTTGCAGGTGGGAAAGATGAAGGGTCTGAAGTTACCTACATGTGCATTGTCTTTCAGATTCCCTCGAGCTGACAGCTTCCCCACCTACCTGTGTGAAGTTTTATATGGCAACAATGAAGCGAAAGAACAGTTCTAATAGACCAAAGGGAGATAACAAAAACACAGAATAGAAAAGTATGTCAAAAAGAAGCTCATCAGCAGAGTTAGAAATCGAAATTTCCCTTGAAAACAGCGATAGGAATCTAGCCAAGAAACAATGGTCTTGGTATATTTTGGAAACTAGACATGGAATAATTAGAGGCACATCTTATTTAATCAGTAATACATAAGAAGTATTTTCTGCCATCCTAATTTTGGATTTAGTCCTGTCAATCTTTATTGCATAAGACGTTTATACTTGCAGTGAATACTAAATGCTTGAAGGTGTTTATGCTGTTCTTTTAAAATTTGTTTGTTAGGTGACTGAAACAAAGCAGTACATTGTAGCATCTAATTATGAAAACGAGATACACATCACATCCAAGTATTGTGGCACTCTCCTTCTTCTTTTAAGGTGAACACCACAAATGCTGGAAACATTTAGATTAAACTAAAAAGTTTATAATTGAGGTGCATGTTTTCTAAACTGAGGATTAATCTGGCAAATACCAACAAGCAAGCTGGTGCTGTTCAAAATAAACCCGCTGTGTTTTACTTCTGAGATTGAGTTATTTTTAATCTTCACTGCTTTATTGTTGTTTTAAAAAGTGTCTAGATATATGTAAATATTTACACACGTATGTATGTTACAATCCATATAATCACTTTAAAAACTGCACTTGCAGAAAAATATTAATATGAAAACATATCATATTACAATGTTATTCGTATAATATTTCTGTTATGCATTACATACAAATTATTTTATATTCTTGTTCAGAAAAGCTGTCAAGTTCTGGCAGCTTTATTTGACGATTTACATTCGGAAAAACAGAAAGAAAACTATCTTATTATCCTCCACTAGAGGGAGAGAGAGCAGCTCTTGTTGCTGGGCAGATTCTGCAAACAGTTTCATTCTGCACCATTTAAAGCAATGATGTCAAGTTTTGGGAAAAAAAACCCCGAGCAATTTAGTCCATTATATTATCAAATACAAAGTAACTCCTAAAATGCTGAAGCCCTGAAGTCTAAAATTTCATTGCTGCTAGGTTACATTCTGGAATCAGTCCTACACCACTTTGATTTCTTTAGACATGGATGTTAACATATTTATTAAAACATCTGAAATAAATAGCAAAAGTAACAGAAATTGTAATATTGAAAAAGTTACTAATTTGAGAACAAAACAAAATTACCTATATTGTAGTTTCCATTCTGTATTGGATGTGTAACATTCCTACAGGTACTGCATTGTTTTCACTGCTTCCTTAGAAATCAGAGCAAGGTTTCTTCCACCCGACAGGTCACCTTTTATCTCAGAAGCTCCGAAGAGTCTCACCTTCCCAAAGACAATTCGACAGTAACCGCTCAGAGTGTCGATGTTTCCGTTTCCCCTAAATACCTTGATGATCCAGTCCATGATATCCACACAAGTACCTGTGACTTTCAGTCCTCTGGACTCGTGGTCCTGCTGGTCTGCAATTTGTGGTAGGGTAAGAAAACAAGCGCTGGTGTCTGTGTGCCCACAGAATGTGAGGGAACTGCCACAGCCCACAGAAACACTTGGTTTAGCTCAGAGTACTGAGCAGGACCAAGCTTCTGATGCATTTGTAATGTCATTTGGAAAGTGGGCACAGGATGCCCAGTACCTGAAGGACAGCCATGGATGGCCCATAATCAAAAGCTGAAATGTTACTTTCATTTAAAACCCACTGCAGAAAGAGTAAAGAAGAAAGGCTGGGAGGGGTTAATATGTCAATTGTCAAAGCAATAATCTAGCACTAGAAGTTTAAGTGACCTTGAAAAGTTGTAAATATTTCTTTATATACTGTAACATGGACAAACTAAGCACAAGGCAACAGTGGTACAGTTTGTGCTTGTATAGATTTCAAAGGAAGCCCTCTGTTTATGGTTCAAGAATAAAAACTTAACAAGGAAATGCAAACCAGGCCTTAATACAATGTTGAATTTAATTTTGAAGTTTATAAAATGCTCACAAATTAAAAATCCCCCTAAATATATTTCTATTCTGCAGTCCTGTTTATATTTATTTAAATTTTCTCAGGAACTGGAGGCAGTTTAATAATACATTCCTTTTCTCTATCTCTTTTTCTAGGGAAAACTGTAGTTATTGACAGTATGAGCGCTATGCACAGAGAGATTGAAAAAGCCCCAACATAACAAGCAAATTATATTGGAACAGTTACTGAGAAGGAAGGAAAGGCTGTATCTTGGACACAAAATGTCAGCTTTTGTACAAACAGTTCTGGCTGAGCTGTTACAGGGATCTCTGCTGCAGGATCTCTGGGGTTTTTTGGCCTAATGGAGATCAGTCACACCCCAGCTCTCCAGAACAGCCCATGCAGCTGTGGAGAGTTCGACAGCAGCAGAACACTGGGCACACCCTGGCAGCTTCACACAATCTGAAAATCCCTGGTTCAGGTACTGCTGCAGATGACCTTATGAGATATGAGCTGCTAATGGCACACTGCATTTTATCTGTGAACTGAGGAAGTCACCTGCTCTAACTTGGCTGAAATATTTACAGCTCTCAGTTCAGTGGAGGATAATGTATGTGTCTCCTTCTGTCTCTACTCATTGTTTACCTGCTCTGTTCTCATGAATCATAACACTATTGCTGTTCTGATGTTTAAAAAGTACCTTTTCTGAAAATATATCACTTTGGGATTTTACCCAAATCAAGTTATTAAAATGTTGTGTTAGGATTTCATGAAAGCTTTGGTATTTCACAAACTGTTTATAAAGAATGTAATACTTTGGCAGTGGTGCTACAGCAAATAAAATGGGAAACAGAAAGGAAAATCACACAGTTCAAATCAATCTCAGAAAAACTCAAAGTTAACAAGCACAAATGCTGGTTTATATTATGTTTTCAAAATGTTTACAGATCGAAAGATTCCTTTGACCAAAATGTCTGTCAAGATAAGCATGAAGAAAACTACAGAACAAAGCTAGGTATATATTTTAAACTTTATATGTAATCTGCAGCAAACCCAAACTTACTGGTTTGTACATGACACATTTATTTCATACCCACTGGAGTAAAATATTTCAAGAACAAAAATTTAGTAAGCTACTGCACATAGATGAATACTATGATTTGAGTGCCAGAAAATCAGACATAGCCTTGGTACCACTGAAATAAATACTTTAATTTATATTAACTAGTTCAGTGCTAATTTGACCTTGTTGGAATTTGCAGTTAATTTGGTATATTTGCAACAGGTGCAACCCAGAACCAAGTCATGCAATGAATACTCTGAGATCTCTTACATGCACAAGTCTGACCCGGAGGAAGTGACTGCAGTGCCAGTGTGAGTCATGTCGGAGGCCCCGAGTTCTCTCTCCTCACACGGTACTTCAGATGTTCAGCCAACTGCAACCACACCCTTATGCTCACATGTTTTAAACCAGAAAAGCGAGATATCACCATATGCAAAACATGTTAGTGTTACAATAGCACTTTGGACTAATAGGATTTTTCTTGATAAGATAGTTTATTTTACCTTCTCAATATACGACTTTGATTGCTAACTAGAAAGCTGAAATTAAATAACACTGCAAAAAGGTATAATTTCATCACTTCTTTTGTTTTGTTTTGTTTTGTTTTGTAAGTGACATTCCTCCTGTGCTATGACTTTCTGAATCAGGGAAATAACTATAATGAGTTGCAGAACACAGATTTTCCTGTGGACGTCTTTATCGACAACATGGAAATGTAGGTTTGCTGCTGCTGCTGCCACTGAAGAATTTAAAAGTGTGTGGGTGGCAGCAGTTCAGCTCAGAAGGAGCTGTACGTACTCCTACCCGTCCAGTTTGCCCTGCCTGCCCTTTAGGCTTCTCCAGCTCAGTGTCCTGTTCCTACTCACTTTCTCCCTTCATTCTTGCTGCACTTCTTGTGGCAGGATGAACCTGGCTCCAACCTCTCACGTGGGGCTGGGGGAACCTTTACTATGAATCTTGACGAGTCATTAATAAAATAGCCCCTCCACTCTGAGGTAGAGCTGTTAACCTCTGCAGCATCCCCATCTGCTGAGAAACGTCCTTTGGTTCTTTTAATACACTCCAGGAAACTTTCACATCTCTCACAGGATGCACAGAGGGTCTTTTACACAATTTAATTGAAAGAGGGTAGCCTTAGATTAAATATTACAAAGAAATTCTTCCCTGTGAGGGTGATGAGGCACTGGCAGAGGTTGCCCAGAGAAGCTGTGGCTGCACCATCCCTGGAAATGTTCAAGACCAGGCTGGATGGGTCTTTGAGCAACTTGGTCTAGTGGACAGTGTTCCTAACCACAGCAGGGGGTTTGAAACTACATGATCTTTAAGGTCCCTTCCAACACAAACCATTCCATGATTCTGCACTGTCCTCCTAAAGGATCTAAGGAAATTGGACAGGACCTCCTGTATCTGTAGCTGCTATAATGCATCAGCTCTTGGAGAGAGAAGAAAGAAGACAGAAAAGACAAGTAGTTATTCTCCAAATGGAAATCTCCATGCCAGCAATGATAAAAATGTTGCTTTTTCATCTACTTTTGAATTCCATTCCCATGGTCTATCCTCAGTATTGGGTGAACTTGAAGATAGCAAATTAGTTCATTCTTTCCTATTTGAGTAAGACTCTGCAGCTATCATGGGAGTAGGCGGGGGAATTGCTGAAAATGTTCATACTTGCTCAGAGTATTGTTTGATAATGTTGTTTTGTGGTAAATCCACCAAAGATGCCAAGAATTCTCTGCAGACAGGCAGTGGGAAAACAAAAAATATTCATTATTTCTGTCTGGCAGTCTGGAGTTACCAAAATGAAGAGAAGGCACAAACTTTTGGGGTGTTATAAGAAAGCTGTACTACTGTGCAGTCTCTATGCCAAATGACAATATTAAGTTGGATTTGTTTTCCTTTTTGTCTTTTTACCCAGTACCAATGTAACAGGCCCTTGCAAATATACAGAATTCTTCAGTCACCCAAAGAGGCTTATGGAAGAAAGAAGAGGCAAAAATCTATAAATACCATAAATTATCTTTCCTTATAACAGTAACTGTGTAATGAAGAATTGGCCAGGTCATTTGGTGATGCTTTGTACTGGTTAAAAATTCAGCATTAGACAAAACTGGGAAAAGGATTTTTTTTTCTTTTCTGTATCTTGGTGCTGCAGAAACCAAACTCCTATTTCAAACCTTTCCTTCCTCATCAATCACTGCAGCACTACCACTTCATGGGAAACAAGGTGGCAGCTTAAGGAAGGAGAGTGATCAGCACTACAGCAATAGTAGAGGAAAAGTGCTGGGATGATAAATAGCTCTTTATATTTTCATCAGTACACATTTCCAGAGGGCTGAAAGGTCTGTGAGATCTACAGCACAGCTTCCTTTTGAGCAATGGGGATTAAGCAAGTGGTTGAAGCTGAAGAGCATGGTCTGAATGAATGAACTGGGAGATGGGTTAAAACTGGATGGAATCCTGGGCTTGAAGACTAGGAATCAATGGGTTGATGTTTAGTCAGTGACCAGTACAAGCAGAACACTCAGGGGTCAGTACTGGTGCCAGAATTGTTCATTACTTTGATTGTAGCTTGGATAATTATATAGGATGCACCTACAGCAGATTTTCAGACAACACTAACTTAGAAGGGGTGATTTTCAAATCAAACAGTGGAGGTTCAGTTGAGAGGTCTTTGAGAAACTTAAAAACGGAGGCAACAGAAACCTTACCAAGTGCAGTAAGGAGTGCAAAGTGAACACATGGGATTGAATAGTGCCAGGCACCAGTGCAGGCTGTCAGAGCAGCAGCAGCAGCTGAAGAGCATGTGGCTGTCACAGTGGACACTAAATTGAACATGAGCCAACAGGGTGTTTTCATTGTGAATAAAGTGAACCACAGTCGGAGCTACATTAGGAAGGGAGCAGGGACAGCAGATGCATGGAAATAATTATCGCTTCTTATTTAGTAATAGTGAGTCCACACCTGGGATAATGTGTCCCATTTGGGGTTCCCCAGTTCAAGAAGGATGTCAAGAAACAGGAGAGGGGCATGCAGAGGGGCTGATGAGATGGTAAATGGCCTACAGCATACAACTTGTGAAGAGATGTTGAATAAATTGGGCTTGGTTTGCCTGGTAGAGAAGAAAATAAGGGGATATCTGACAACAATCTAAAACTACCCAAATGGGAGTGGCAAAGATCATTGAGCTGGACACTTCTCAGTAGTAGTGAATGGCAAAACCAGATGGAAAAGTCACAAGCTGAGTCCTTGGAGTTGTGGCTGGATGCATGTGCTTGTGTATGGCTAGTGCTACACGGGAACATACTGCCCAGAAAGGCTGGCCAGTCTCCATCCTTGAAGGCTTTCAAGAGCAGCTTAAGCTAGGCTGTGGCTGACCTGCAATACCACATGTCACAGTCCTGCTTCCAGTGGAAGGCTGGCCAGGGTGGACCCCAGAGATCCCTTCCAACCACCACTTCTAGGACTGTGCTGCCACAGTGCCCCCCAAAGAGTAAGGGAACTTGACTTGTCAGTTCTTCCTACTTTTGCCTTCTTCCCTCTCTCCCTCCATTCCTCTTTCCCTCTAAGTTATGACATCTAATTGCCATTATGTTTAAGGGACTAGTAAAACATCCTTCCTTTTCTGTTCAGGTTACTTTGCTTGCTAACCAAGCATTTTACACAGTTAAGATTTCTAAGGCACTAGAGTCTGTCAGACTTTGTTCACATGTTATTTTACTGGATCAGGCACCTTACTCTTCTTAGCTAAAAACTGCAGACTTTTTCTGATACCATAGGATTGTCCTCCCCATTCTTACGAAATGGACTTTTTTCTTTACTGAACATGATTTGTACTCTTGCTGTTAGACCTGCACAATTTAATGGTTATAATTCAAGTAGATCCACACATACTCATCTTCCCAAGAGACAACATAAATTCAAGACTATAGCCCAGAACCACAGTGGTATATGAACCAAAACTGCTGAAGCAGGATGACACAGCTGAGTGAATTCTCCATCAGATCCAGTCTCTGTTGGCACAAGGATTTAGGCACGTAGGCAGCATCTCAGGTACTGGAGGCACTGGGTTAACAGGCAGTCAAATCTGTTTCTGTGGCAGACTTAATAAAGGATGCTAGCATGTTACATAATTCATAAATCCAAGTGTATCTGTCTCAAACTTGAGTAATAACACTAGTCGATAAGCAGCAAATTTCAAGTGTCAAGCCCCTAGTATTAAACCTTTTAAGAAACCAGACTCCAGTCAAAAAGCTAATGCCAAGTTATAAATTAAATTCTGGGATAGCAGTGCCCACACACTGTTGGGCAAGGTATAGTAAAAGATGAAATAACCTGGGAACATGTACACTGTATAATGACACACATTTGCAGTGCACTATCACAGTCTTTTAAAATGGAAATCTAGTTTTGTTTATGAAGGAGGCATAAATAAACCCAATCACAAGTCTCTGACACTAATCTAGTTATTTATTCTGCAAAATGATTTATTTTTGAGGACTCAAACGCAGAGTAGTGTAAGCTTTATGTAAAGACTGAAGCCCTAGCAATAGCTCATAGTCTGTCACACACTTGAACCTAACTAGATACAAGTATTTCATATTGATACATTTGATTGACTAGATCCATAATGAAACAGCACATTTTTAAACGAAAAAAACCCAGATCAGATTTGCATTTGTCAGCAGATGGAGGAAAGAGTCAAGTAAAAGTGTAGAAAAAATATTTTAAAAGCGACAAATTCATATTTTTAACCCTCTTCAGATTATTTCTTCTTTAACAGATTCTGTGGCACGTTTTGCACATAGGCAGTATGTGTAACACCATTAAAACATTCCTGTTGGCCTCTCCTCATTTTGTCTCCTCTCTTTGACTTCTTATATTGTCTTGAAAAGCCTTCATTTATACTACTCAGTGCAGTGCTAGGACATCAAGAATCTCTGAGGATGAAAGTTATGTGTGGTGGCATACAGTCACCTTAGCCTGGGTATATTCACTGCAAACAGAGCAAGGAATTGAAGAATGTAAACCTCATTAGTTAGGTTACTTAGAAAGATCCAACCGAGGGGTATATACTGGTCTGACAAAGTAATGTATTTTTGCAGCTCTTCTCCCAGGGGTGACATATTTTTGAAATTTGTTTATTGTGCAAATAAGGTACCATACAGTGAAACTTCCCAAGCTGCATTGTCAGGGTGGTTTGGACACATAAATTCAACAAGCCATTCTGAAATAAATATATTCAACGGCCGTTAAAATCTTGATACTGGCTGCTTTTATTGGATCATATCCTCCAACTCTCTGGGATGTAAATTTCCGGCCATAACCTGTGCAGCAATAAACTTCATTCAGCCACAAGAGTGTGCATGTGAGAGGACTGCAAATCTGCTCCGCCAAACCAGAATTAGCCGGTATCGCAGGAATGAAAGAGCGTGGAGATTTGAAATTGCAGAGAATGGAGACAAGGCGGTGCAGAGGACGAGCTGCCTGGGGGGCAGGCGGCCCCAGACCGGTGCCGCACTCCTGTGGAAAATAAGCCCCGGGGCGGCGAGCAGGGGCAGGGCTGAGCTGGCGCGGGCGCTGAGCGGAGCCGGGCGCAGGTGGACATCGGAGCCCGCAGCAGCCCCCGGGGTCCCGGGGCGCGGAACAGCGCCGCGGGTTGGGCTGGCAGCAGGGGCTCGGTGCCGAGGCGCTCAGAGACGGCGGCGCTGGCGGAGCTCGGCGCGGTGAGTACCTCGGGAGGAGCCGGGAGCCACCGCACGGCACCGGCACCGGCACCGGCAGGGGAGCGGGAGGGCAACGCGAAGCGGCCGCGCCGCCTGCGGCAGAGGCGCGCCGGGCTGGGCTGAGCGGGGCTGTTCGGGGCTGTCCCGGCGCGGCGCTCCCGGGGCGGGGGGCGGCGGCCCCTCGGGGGCGCGGCGGGCCGGGAGTGCGGCTGCCGCAGCGGGGTAACTCGCGGTCATCCTTTGTGCTCGGCGGGCGGGCGGGCGGTGCCGCGGCCGCGCCGCCTCCCGAACGCCGCCCCCGCCGCCCGGCCCCGCCGCAGCCCCCGCGGGCCGAGCCCGCGCCCCAGCCCCGGCCCCGGCTGCGCGACAGCCGCTGCTGAGCTGTCCCTGTGGCAGCCCCGCGGCCCGGGCGGTGGCGGCGTCCCCGCCCCGGCTCTGCTTCGCACAGGTGAACCGAACCAGAGTGCTGGGAAAGAGTCGCATGTGAAGCTCCGAACGCTGCTCTCTTGGCAGAAAAAAGTACATCCCCTGCCTGCGGGCTGCTCCCGAAACGGGCTGTAAGCCTGTAAAAAATAGAGGTGCACGCCTGATGCAAGCTGCCCATTCCCTTGGTACCAAGGGAAGAAAACTGTCCGCTATCTGAGCCAATTCCTCCGTCCCCGGGGACGGGGCACCACGCGCGGGTCACACCGGCGCACAGCAGCACCGAGGGGTCTCCGGGGAGGTCGCCTGAGCAGGGCTTGGGAAACATCCCTCAGGGAGGAGCAGCAGGGCAGCAACCCCGGTCTGGAAAAGGAGGTGCTGCCGACTTTATGCAAACTTGTGACCCTGGCAATTAGTTCAGCCTTTTAAACATCTAATTTCCCTGATTTTGTGTTCCTTGTTGGGCACGCACTGTTGTGCACTAGGTCTCTGACTGGCAGAGGTAGCCAGTGTCCACGTCTCCGTGAAGTTGCTGACAGCTGAAGTGCTTGGCATGTTAGCAAGGTGAAGTCAGACTGCCAAAACATCTGACAACTAAAATAAACCATGTTTTTAGCAATGTTTCCTTTGTGTGCCTTCAGCAACCAAATAATTACATGTGGCATGTTTACGGGGAATATTACAAAGTAAAACTCATTACTAGGTATAATGCATTTATGAGTCATCCATTGGAACTGCCTTTAAAGTACAATTTTATTCTATAATTTTTAACACTGAGGCAGTCAAATGCTGGAAGAAGTTGACCAAATATATGTAAATTATTCATCATATGGACTTTTTATATCAAGAGCAGATGTTTTTCAGTGATCTAGTTGAACTACAAGCTAGAGAACCATAGCTCCTGTAATGGTACATGGAACTTGGGTGTTTTGCTGCTAACTTTGGTCCTATTACAGCACCTGCATTTGTCCCCAAAAATAGCTCATGAGTCAGGTTTTCAAAAAAGCTCAGCATCTTTGCAGGCACTAATGCTTGGGCCATTTTTCAGAGCTCTGCATACTTTGTGTGCATATAATCTAAAAAGCTTTTCTGGGGAAAAAAAAAGTCTAGTTCTTTTCCAGGTGACCAAACAAGAATCCAGATTCTCCTGCCTTTAAACAAAATTCCTTCTGAGGGGCTGTATTCAAACACTGTTACTGTGAGTGGGTCTTCACTGCCTTGCTTGTTGGGGAAACTGGCTGGCTTCACAAATCAGCTGCTGTCATTTTCATTACGATTTCTCTAGGATTTCACAATTGCAGAGTCCATTTGGCTCCTCTGCCTTCCATGAGCCTGTTCTTGGCAGTACTGTGGTGTGGGAAGAAGGTTGAAGTCAGGTAAGTGCCTTTCTCCTGGGTACAACAGGCCATGGGGCGATCAGTCAGTCCTGGGGAGGGGATCCAGGCATCCAATCCTTGCTTTATCCAGAGACTGAGAGTTTCTGCAGTTATTGGAGATGACTTACCCTGCTTTTGAGTGTATTCACTCTGAACTTGTGACCTTAGTGAAAAGTTAATATTAAAGTAATAACAAGCAAGAATTCAGTTCAAATGAAAAATATGTGCATTTTCTGAAGACTTGTGGGGGTTGATACAAGCATGACATTAACTTGTATCTACTCAATCTAAGCCCGTTCTGTCAGCAAGACTGCAAAGAGGAGTGTCATAACTTTGCAGCTCAATATCAATCATTTTTCTTCAAATAATTTAAAATATATAGAAGATGTGCCTATTTCCTGTCCAAAGAAGAATTTTTTGTGTATCCAGTATCAGGATTCAGGTGTGCACACAACCAGTCAAGAGTATAAAAGAGAAAGGTGAGGCTTTACATTTAATCTTGACTCTGAATCTTCAGTTACATAATTTTGTATTCCATTATCTAAGATGCACTGTAATATCCCTCATACATTTTCATTAATCTTACACAGACCATGTGCAACAGCTTGTGATTTTCTTTCATTCTGCCTCTTCTCATTATTTCCCATTAGCATGATTATTCACTGTGTTTATCACCTTTTTGCACCTAGTCTCTCTCTGCCTTGTGAGTGGGCGGAATCCTCTGTAAGTAGTCCTGTAACCTACAGCAACAGAGCATCTGGCTCCAAGTACATTATTAGGAAAGGGCTGAGATGTCATCTTTAAGACCTACCTTTTGCAGAGGAAGGGTGGGGTATAATTATGACTATGGCTGTCTTCTTCAATTTAATTAATAATATATTTTAATAATTGTGACCAGGCTGTCCTTTTACAGTCAAAAAACCAGTCTGAACCATCTCATGGCTCTGACTTGTTCCTCTGCTGCCCGTCCTGCCTCAAGCACCCTGCAGGACCTCTAGAAGGACCTCTAAGCACCATCCCCATTCTTTGTTTCCCGGTTTGGAAAGGAAAAGCCTGGAAGGCATTTCAGTATTCGTTTCCACTGGCAACTCATCAATTGATCCCAGCTTATCTGCCTGTGCAGCAAGTGTTAAATGTGCACAGTTCTTATTCTTCCTGACTGTGTCACCAATATGTCCCATGGCCAAGTTAGGGCTAGAGACAACGTAGTCACTAAAGAACATCCATCTGTGAAAAATTTTCTACCGGGAGTGCAACATATTTTAGCTGCAGCTCACTTATGAGGCAAATCTCTATGCTCTTGGAAGAACATACATGCTCAGGCTGCCCTTAGTTACAATGATTACCTGCACTGCAAGGAAGAGTCAGGTGACATTTGACTACAAAGGGAGCTTAGGCAGCAGCTAGGCTGGAGAGGCTGCATGTATCAACAGGTGTTCACTGGTGTCTGGGACTGGGCAGCTCTGACTCCAGCTATGGATTACTGTGGAATGCCCCTGGGCCTTCTCTGTGTGCTTATCTAGCAATAAGGAAAAAAGTAAAACAGTTTGGAAAGTGATTCAAGAAGCAAAATGTACTCACGTATTTAAAGACAAATTTTCAGATTGTACAGAATCTGAGTTAGTCCGTTCACTGCCTATTCGCAGCAGTGAGGAGCCAGCCCAGAGGTACACACTCTGAGGGCTCACAGGAGACACAAGGAGCTTTTTCAAACAATTTTGGATAACTTGTTTCTCTCTTTCAACTGTCTTGAAGCTGATGTTTCTTTTTATTTCTCTGGAGAAGAAAAGAAGACAAAAAATTACTGTCTCTGGTAATTTGTATCATTGCATTTCTAGTCTCCATGGAAACCTATGTGGTGCTCCACAGTTGGGTAAGATTTGAATATGTTGCAGCAGAAATCAGATGGAGGGAAGACTGGATTCTGCACCTTGACTGTTAATCAATTAAAAGTGTCCTTGAAATTATTTTCATCTTGTGTTGCAATCTTCACTTAGAGTAACAATGGAATAAATGGAAATAGTCAGATTAAGCTGGTATGGCCTGATCCTAAGTACACCTGTGCATGTAACTCAGCCACTCAGTTTGATTCTGATAGGCATTGACATTAATTTGGAAGAATTCTTTGTTTTTAGTAGGATTATAAGGATTAATACTATCGAAACTGAAAGCATAATAGCAAACTGTTGTCACACTGACTCTAATAAAAAGCTTTCCAGAGAAGTAGTAACAATCGCCTTGTTGTGATTTACGTAAGCAAAACATTTTGAAAATTAAGAATCTTAATTCCTTATCTTTTGCTGTCTTCATTCTTGTTCTTCCACTGCTAAGGAAGAAATACATCCCCAAACTGGTTTCCTCTGAAAAGATGTGGTAACTTCATCTACCTGCTGCTTCAGGATTTCACTTCTTTACTCCAAGCTTTATGAACTTGAACACAAAGGCATATCATCTTACTGGGACAGCAGAAGGTGACACAGAGAAGTAATATACAGAGAGAGACCAGCCTTTTTTGTGACCACAGTCAACCCATGAAGAGTGAGGGCTTCCAGCCACCTAAAAGTAAGTAAAATATATAGTAATGGAAATATTGCAGCCTACAATCAGCCTGTAAATACTCTCGCATAGACAGCCAGGATAATAAAGTACACAAAGAAATAAATTAATTGGACAATTTTCTAAGCATTTTACATTTTAACAAAGAAATCACAGTATTCACTACAACTGCACTAATGACAGTGGTGAAATGATAGTGATTTATGGTATTCACTATAACCAAACCACAAAATCTGATCATTTTGTGTGTATTTTTTAGGTATTTACTGCATTTGCTTCAGAATACTGTGGAGAAAATGTATGCTAGTCGAGAGGATATTGGATATGATTTTGGAGATGACCCAAAAGCTGGAAGTAAGCCAATTAAACCTAATCCAAACATTGATGGAGGATGGGCTTGGATGATTGTACTTTCCTCTTTCCTTGTGCACATACTCATCATGGGTTCCCAAATGGCCCTTGGAATACTCAACATGGAGTGGCTTGAAGAGTTTAATCAAAGTCGTGGCCTAACAGCATGGGTTAGCTCCCTCAGCATGGGCATCACGCTTATTGTAGGTATGTGCCAGCATCACATATTTCAAAACTATATATATATTTTTATAATAAGTTTGCCATTCAGACCTGAAGTATTTTCTTACAGTTGTCTCTAGTTGACCTTTTAAAGTCACCAGGACAAATTTTACAATCTAGATGGAGAAAAGGAATAACAAGGAAGATGATAGGGAAGACAGTCCAGGAGACTGCATGATCAGGAAAGGAAGCCTGTGACTTCCAGGTCTCACTAGAATTAAGAAAACATGATCTGTGAAGCTTGGGGTCCTCCCCATACTCTTATCTGTGAGGAGAAAATGTTGAATTCACACAGTTGATGTTTCAGTTTGGCAGCTGAATGAAAAATGTAGTTTTTTAGCTGTAGTTGGATCAACCCAAAATGGTATCTGGAGGAAATGTTTGTGTATATATGTACATACACACCTATGACTCCCTAAATGAAGACTGAAAAAGCTGTATTTAGATCTGCCTAAAATATTCCACTGAAAACAAAATAAAATGCATAACTTCTGGTTACTTGTGAAAAAGTCTTGCACTCACACAGCATCAGCACTGGGAACAAGTGTTTTAGCTTATTCCTCTGTTTAAACTGTCCCTTCTTCATGAGGCAACTTTGATTTTAGGTCTTGCAGGTATTTGCTAAGTATTTTATCAGTTGATTGTATTTCTCTTTCCATGATGTTAAGAAGTAATATGAAAAATAAACTAAGTTGCATGAGTTGCCTGATGCTTAACATTTTATTTAAAACTTTAAGAAACTTAAGGTGAAAAATTATTAGAGCATAAAGAATTAAATAAACAATTTATAATTTCTTTCCTGTTTTTTAATAGGTCCTTTTATTGGTTTGTTCATCAGCATGTGTGGGTGCCGCACGACAGCCATAATTGGAGGGGTTCTGAATGCCCTGGGTTGGATACTGAGTGCCTATGCCTCAAATGTGCACTACCTCTTCCTCACCTTCGGGGTGACAGCTGGTGAGAGCTGCACTAATGTTTGAAGGTTCTTTCAATTATTTTGGATTCCTTTGAAACTTATCTGAGTGAGTAAAGAGGAAAAGTAGACTGTAAAGTTATTCCAGCTCTGCTTTCACACCTTTTACAGCCTGATGTCTTTTTAGGGAGTTTTTTTACTAGTTGTATTGGGCCCAGTGACTTCTGTTGTCATTTAAATCTGCCATTTGAAGGTCGTTATCAGTTTCACCCAAGTGAATACGTTAAAGGACAGTTTTAATTAGGAGAATTAGTGTAACCCAAACTCTAACAAGTAAAATTTAAAGATGAGTTCTATATCTAGCTAACTCCTCTCCTTGTCACAGGAAGGGATAAATATTTGGTCCATAAGTTGCTCCACATTAATAAAATACTGGATTATGATAACTCTGCACTGCTTCAAAATCCCTTTTAAAGGGTGAAGTGGGTTACAGCTGGTAGGCAGCCAAGCTGCACACAGCTGCTCACTTGCATCCCACAGTGGGATGGAGAGAATCAGAAAGGTAAAAATGAGATAAAGAGAGTTTAGTAGATAAAGAAAAAGCAAAAGCTGGATGCAGAAGCGAAACAAAGGTAAGGAATTCATTCACTACTTCCCATGGGCAGGCAGGTGTTCAGCTGTACCCAGTAATGCAGGGCTTGGTCATGTGTAACTATTACCTGGGAAGACATTGCCACAACTCCAAGTCCTCCCTTCCTCCTCCTTTCCCCCAGTTTTACTGCTGAGTACAACATCTCATGGTATGGGATGTCCCTTCACTCACCTGGGGTCCCCTGTCCCACTGCACCCTCTCCCAGCTTCTGGTGCTCCCCCACTCATGGGGGATGAGGAACAGAAAAGGCCTTGATGCTGTGTAAGCACTGTCCCGCAACAGCTAAACCATGCCTGTGTTATCAGCAGTGTTGGGGTCACTAATCCAAAACACAGCACCAGATGAGCAGCTAGGAAGCAAATTAACTCAACCCCAGCCTCGCTTAGGATACGGCATGGGGCTGTATTTCATGTGTAGTTTCTAATAACAGTTATTCCGATTGTATCAACAACCATTTAGAGCAACTAATATTGCTACAGTTTTTAAAATCAAAATGACTGAAGTGATGTTTTTAGTTTTAATTGAACTTAGATGTCTAGAAAACCTTTTGACATGTGTAAGAGCCCAATTAAAATACAAAAAGGCAAGTATGTTTAGGTATCTTCAAAACCATCAGATCCTTAGTGCCTGAATGCTCAGTTTCTAGCAATATGTTTCTTGGGAAAAAAATTCAGTTACTTGAAGTAAGTTATATAGAAGAACCCAGTATGAAGTACTTAAAGCACTACTTCATTTAATTTGGTGTTCATTTCTGAAAAGAGATACTGTTAAGAGGTATGAAACAAAAAGGTAAAAGTTATCCATGTAAGAAATACAAAATTTGGGCTTTAATTACTATCTGAGCAACACTGAGGAGTTCAAGGGGCTTTGAAATGTTACTGACTCCACAGATAACATGGCCAGTTATGTTTGCAAATGAGGCAGTGTCTATGTTATATTTGACAGAGGGAAACGTGAAAAAAAGGGTTGTTTGCAATACTAGTAATAGCTTCAGTACCCTGCATTCTCTTAAACTGTCCTTTCACAGAATTTCATAGAAATCTACAGAATTTCTATACAGAAATTTTTAGCTATCTTTCTGGATGGAGAAATACTGAGACTAGCAAAGATCATTGGGATGACCCTTTATACCACCAGGCCATAGACTTCAGTAATGTTGTAAATTCCTGAACAAAGAACAGTGATCACAGAGAGAATTCTGCCTTTTTCAGAACTTCTGTTTCCACATACATTGAATATAATCAAGCAGGCAGGAATCTAGACAATTCTTCTTGCAGCCCCTGCTGCTTTTCAGAAAGAGCACACACAAAGCCACAAGTGCAGAGATTATATGGAGAATTTAAAGAGGGGTGAAAACCATATCTTCAGAAAAAAATCAGAGACAAACTTTTATGTTAGGTGGAGAAGTGAGGTGTTGCAGGACTGATTCTGGCCAGAAAAACAGTATAGAGATATCTGAGAGGTTCCTTCCAGCTCCATGAGACTTCTGCTCACTGTCCCCTCCTTCATGATCTCCTCACTCACCCTCAGTCCCTGCTTGCTCATTGCCATGCCCTCACTCACCATGCCCTCACTCCTTGCCTGCTCATTGCCATCCCCTGGCTCACCATGCCCTCAGTCCCTGCCTGCTCACTGCCATCCCCTGGCTCATCATGCCCTCAGTGTCTGCCTGCTCACTGCCATGCCTTTGCTCACCATGCCCTCAGTCCCTGCCTGCTCACTGCCATGCCCTCATTCACCCTCGGTCCCTGCCTGCTCACTGCCATCCCCTCACTCACCATGCTCTCAGTCCCGTCCTAGGGGAGTCTTTCCATATTGTCATGGCTGCAGGCTGTAAAGCCACTGTTCCCTTGCAGTGGCCACCTCTTGCTGCCGTCACCTCTGGGCCGCCATGCTGTGCTTGCGGGCCTGCTCATGGCTGCTGCCTTCAGTTCGTCCCTCCGATCCCTCCTCATGTCTCCATCCACAGCCACCCTCAGCACATTCCTGAAGGGCCCCGCAGCTCAGGGCTCCCTTCCCAGCTCCTCACAGCCAGGTCCCCTCAGCAGGACCCGGGCTGGTTCCTCAGTGCAGCCGGCAGCAGCCCCAGGAGCAGGAGGTCTCCTGGGGGGCAGAGAGGCCTCCATGAGTCTGTGGTTGGGTGTGGGGAGGGACACTGGTGCAAAATAAAAGCCCGATTGTGTATTGGCTAGAAAAGAAATAAAGAAATAAATACTTCAGATAAGCAAAGCAGGTCAGCTCCAGCCAGAGTCACTGCTGTGATGTTGAGGGGCTTTTTTCCAGGCTTTTCTGTAATCATGGCTTTCTCTGGCCTAGCTGCAGCTAGATCATGCTGTAATTGCATTCAGCTATGTTAGCACCTTTTTAGGAAAACTCCTAAGTCACAAAACACTTATGAATTGCAATCACAGTGAGTTGGGAAGCATCTTCTGTGTACGCCTGTTCCAATCCAAATTCTTCCATGAGGAATTTGCTGTGAGAAAAAATGGTGAACTGTTACCTCGAATGATGTGTTTGCTCAACTCATCACTTTCTGCTTGAAGTATATGCCATGAATTCCCTGGTTTTTAACTAGAGATGAGGGGTTTTCTACAGAATTAGAGACTTGCCTTGTAGGACTGACTAGCTACTGTGTGGCCCTCTCTGCACTGCCCAAAGAGAACCAGCCTGGAAGCCACCTGAGGTCCCACCAGTGCACTAACCCCATGTGCTGACTCCTCAAACACGTCACGGTCACTGTGGCTCCAGTTACTGCACAAGGACAGGAACTCAGTGTGAATCTTCATTGCTGGGAAACTTAGGTGAAAGCAACAAGATGTGCTCACTGAGCAGTTTGGGTCACTGATACCATCAAATGTGGGTATTATAAATACAGATATTTCAAAATAGACTGTCTGTGTTTGTCCCCATTGTAACTGTCACTGATTGGTTGTGGGACACTTGTAACTTTCCAGTGTTTCATGTTGATCTGAGATAAAGGTTTTATATTTCATGTGTTTAGTTTTTCCAGCAATAAATATCAGTATTGCATTCTCACTGGAATGAGTATTGCAGATTTTGGAAAACACTACAAGACAGAAAATGAAAGCTAACATCAGAGTTGAATATTTGTTATTGTTTTTACTACTATGCTTACAAAAACATTAGGAATAAAACTGATTTTTTTTCACTGCTTTTTATGTTGTTGGCAAAAAGTTCAGATTTATTTAATTTTTTTTTAATAGGCATTGGAAGCGGCATGGTTTATCTGCCTGCAGTGGTCATGGTAGGGCAGTATTTTCAGAAGAGAAGAGCACTTGCACAAGGGCTCAGTACCACAGGAACAGGGTTTGGAGCTTTCCTAATGACTGCCTTACTGAAGTATCTGTGCACTGAATTTGGGTGGAGGAATGCCATGTTCATCCAGGGGGCCATTTCCCTGAATCTTTGTGTCTGTGGGGCACTTATGAGACCACTCTCTCCCAAGGATCTTCATGAAAAATGTGTGGTGAGAAGTGATAGTGAAGAAAATCGGGCAAAAGCTCTGTCCCATTCTACAGAGACTATAAAATCTAATGGAGTCCTTGCTGAAGAACCAGAGAAAAAAGAAGAGGCAGCAAATGAAGAAGTGCTTGGCAGTGTGCAGCACATAGAAATTGGAGGTAAATCTGGAAGTGGAAGGAGAATGTATGGACTACGCATCCTTAAGACAGTGAGCCAGTTGACAGTTACAGTCAGGAAGGGCTTTGCACTCTGGTACTCCAGCTACTTTGGAGCTGCATCACTGTTTACCAATAGAGTATTTGTGGCCTTTATCATTTGGGCTTTGTTTGCCTATAGCAGCTTTGTCATTCCCTTTATTCACCTTCCAGAAATAGTCAAGCAGTACAACTTATCTAGGCAGGATAATGTATTTCCTTTGACATCCATTATAGCCATTGTTCATATTTTTGGTAAAGTGATCCTTGGAATCATCTCTGATCTCCCGTGCATCAGCACATGGAATGTCTTCCTCATGGCTAACTTTACCCTGGTCACCTGCATTCTTACTTTGCCACTAATGCAAACATACGTTGGCCTGGCTGTGGTTTGTGCTCTAATAGGATTTTCTAGCGGCTATTTTTCTCTAATGCCTGTTGTGACTGAAGATTTAGTTGGAACTAAACACCTTGCAAATGCCTATGGCATCATCATTTGTGCCAATGGAATATCTGCTTTGTTTGGACCACCCTTTGCAGGTAAAAAGTTCAAATTGCTAACCAACAGATGTTTGAAGAATGACCATGTGACTCTTTATATTATTAAACTTTCTAATGCTATGAGCATGTGTAGTTAACAAAATCACAGCTGCTCCAGAATGGATGTAACATTGAGCTTTGCACTGTACAGATTTACAGGTCACATCTGCTGGGTTCCAGCTCACTGCCCTCACATTGCAAATTGCAATTCTTGGACATAACTCTAGATCTATTACAATCTGTCCTTACAATGGTATGTTCCCTTAAAATAGTATTGTACACTTTTTTTTTTTTAAATGAGAAAGGTGTAACCTATTTTTAAATGTTTTTTATAGTATATGCACTATACATACTCATTCCTTTACCCACATGAAGAAATGGTGATTAGTTCTCAGGGTAGGCAGCTGTTGTACCACAGCATTACCCCAAGGACTGTGCTGTGTGTTTGGGTGTCACTACTCCAAGCTGCCAACGCATGTGTTGATTTAACTAACTTTGCTTGGCCTTCCTTCAGCCAGAAATGCCTACTTTGGGGACTGCATTGCTCATAATCTCTTTATTGCCATCCCCAGCAGAAGGGAGAAGTGTATGTATGTTATCCCTAGAGTTACTTGGGTTTAAACAGACATTCATTATAAATTTCCTCTTAGAAAGAAGTGGGGGAGCACAGAAGAGATACAGGTACTGATTGTCAGTATCATACCAGACTCCAGCTCTCTTTTACGGAGGTGCTGCTGAGAAGAAAGCGATGAGAAACCTTGGGAGTCATGGCCGTGGTCAGCCAGGGGCAGCTCTAGGCTGAAGGGAAGGCAGCAGCATGAGCAGCCCGGGAAAGCAAGAGCCCCTTCTCTCCCCACCACTGAGTGACACGAGTGAGAAGAAAGCTCGGTCAGTGCCCTTGAATGCAGCAGTGTTTTACTCTGCCACATTCCCTCAGCACCTCCCAGCCTGTGCTAAACCTGTCCCTGTATTTGGTCTTTGGTTACGAAGCCAATTGGATGGAAGTAGCTGTTGTAAAGAGAGCTTCTGATCTTGTGGGGTCATCGCAATACAGCGATGCAGAGAGTTTTGCTGGTTTGGGTTCTCAAATCTTCCCAAAGTAACTTTAATGTGTTTTTGCAAAGGAATTGAGGCTGGAATGAGAGTCATTGCAGCACTGAGATTGTATCTTTTGAGCAGTCTTCTATTGGTATGTGAGGCTGGGGACAGCTGTGGGGAATGTGTTTGCTTGCACAAGGCACAGCATTTGAATGAACAGAGGCAGTGGTAGGGGAGAAGAAATAATTGGTTTAGGATTACAAAATCTCAATTTTAAAATCAGACCTGTGATAATTTGTTTGAAATTTTTTGTTTTTCTACAAAGCATGTGTAGATTTGACAGAAATGTCATGAAAGAAATGTGAAGTATTTTTTGTGTTTTCTCATGCAATGTAACTTTTAGTCCAGTTTTGTAACAAACATGTTTTGTCCTTATTTTCCAGGTTGGATCTATGACATCACACAAAAATATGATTTTTCTTTTTACATAGCTGGATTACTATACATGGTGGGAATAATATTTTTACTTATACAACCTTGTATTCAAAAGAAACAACCAAGAGAAAAATCTACAGAAGAAGCACAAGTATAGAACAAATTCCAGAAGTTTTTTTTACAGAACTTTTTTGTTTTCATGTTTCTCTTGTGTGACAGTATGAAGATGTTTTTCTTATAGAACCAACCACATTTAGCTGCACTTAAGTGAAAAGCAAATGTGATCCATAATGCTAATAAATTATTGGAAATCTGCTTTTTAAATTAATTAAGATACTTTACTTTAGAACTAGCAAATACAGTGATTAAAAGCACACTGCTAGTATTTTAATATTAGAACAATGCTAAGAGCCTTACCCTTACTTCTCTTGTAACTTTTCACCTTTAACCATTGGTGAAAACCCATTGACTGCAGTGCAGTTACTCTGATTTACACTAGTCTTACGAGAGAATTTGGTAGGACATGAATGATTTATAAAAGTCCTTCCTAATATGTATTCAAGCTGATGAAAGATTAGTTACCGAGTATAAGAAAATGATTGTATTTCTTGCCTGGCTAGTCAAGTACTGTTGAAATGCTACTATAATAATTCCATTAATTCAGTGTACTAAAATTACTGTTTCTGTGATGCAAATCTGAAGAAAATTTCTCATATATTTCTGAAGTGATTGAGTTGGACTCAATAGGTCCCTCCCAACCCAGAATATTCTGTGATTCTACTTCAATGATTTTTAATTTTATCTTTTAAAGTATCAACTCCATCTAAAGTAGCCATCCTCAATACATAGGCTGCATTATAAATACTGTGACACTTAATGCACCTGAAGCAAAAAACCCATAAATGCAGAAATAGGAAACATATGGAAAATATCATTGTGACTGGAAAATGTTTCCAGAAACAGTTGGAAGTCTCTGGCCCCTTTACCTAATTAGAGTTATTGTAGAATTTAATAACATTGCACTGACTCCTTCCATGAGAATGAACTCTACTACAGCACACTAAATTTTGTTATAATTTAATTTAACTGTTACAAATGAGCACTCATGTTGCTGCTCATAATGTACACCATGAACTGACTAAGATTCATCATGTTTGAGAAGTTTATTCACTAGAAAATTAGATACTGCAGAGCATGGAATAGCTAAAGAGCACTTAAAATATTCAAATAAATTTTCTTAACATTAAGGACCTGGTAACCAATGCACAAGGTGATGTATGGTGGTACAGGGCACAATTTTTCAGCTTTGAGAGGTGAGTCTGATGTTAATTTTCCTATCAAATAAGAGCCACTGTAAGTTTTCATCTTCTTAGCTCTATGAAAGTTCTTTGCATGGCAAATCAGATTCTTAGTTTAATATTGCTACGTGCAGATGGAATTCCTTAAAAAGCAATTGAAACTACTCAATTATATTGAAGAACTATTGGGAAACAGTTCAGTATGCAACAATATCAATATCCTGATCTTCTTTATAGCTGCAAGATTGGTTAACAAAAAATTCTGAATGTGTATTGTTCTATATTGCAATTCACCAGCTTCTTAGTGTTGCACTTCTACAACTGTTGGCAGGGACATGCTTCAAAGTATTCTTTAAAGATCACTGAAACAAACCAAGTTAAAAAAGAAACCCTGAACTACTTTAAGATTTGCATCAGTGCAATCATATAGGGTAGTTATGTATGGCCTTTAAAACTCACATAAGACAATTGAGGTGGCACTGAACTGCAACACAGTGTGAACACACAGTCAGTAACTTCTTAAAATCAGCTTTTGTTATTGGAGAAAATGTGCATGTAAATTTTCACACCAGTTCTTTGTTACAGGTTAAATGTCTTGGTGGGAATGCTGCTGATGGCTCATTTGAACTGAGCTAACTTTCATTGGTGAAATATATATTGTAGCGATGACTTCCCTTGTTTGCCTTTTTTTTTTTTTGAAAGATATGTACCCTTTATACATAGATCTTCACTTCGTCTTTTGTCAAAAACAACTTTTATTTGCATATTACAGTAATAAAAAATATGTTGTTCACTTGTGATATCTGCAATAGATCTTTCTATAGAAGTCCTCACAGGGCCATATCTTGGGAATAAACTTACATTACCCAAAAATACACTTTCTGTTCATTTATTATGTTAATATGGTATTTTAGCCACATAATGAAATTTGTATTTGTCATTATCCTAAAATGAAATAATCACAAGGAGAAAAGAATATATATGGAAGTGTTTCTTATACCTAAAGATCAACAGTCACTGAATGTTTCCAGCATATTGGTAAATAGTTGTAGAACAAAAAGTTATTAATCTAAATCAGTGAATATTTAAGTATTAAAATACTGGTTTATAAAGAAAATTATACAAGAACTCTGTGTTCATAGTTCTTAATCAATTTAAAAAATTCAAGGTTAGTACTTGGCATGTTAAAAAATTGTAAACTCCTTACACTCTTCAAATATTAAACTATTATATCCAAATACTGAAATCACTGTTTTTAATACTTGGGTCCTAAATCTAGTCAATTGTACAGATGTATTAATCTATAAATGACAATGCCATCGTATCTGCTATAAGCAGTGGAGCACCTGTAGCATAGATTGAAAACAGAGAAGTCAGAATGAAGAAGTACAAAGTAACCACAACCCGTTCTATTGCAGTAACTGCTATGATGCTGATTAAAACACAATTTCAGGATACCCAATCTATTAAACATTGTAATATTTACATGTTGCTCCTAACAAGACATATTTTGTTTTTCCCCTTTCAATCCTTAAAAAAACCTGTTTTCCCTTGTAAAGAGGAAAAGTCCATGTATCTGACCCAAGAAACAGCCATGCCTTATAACAATTGCTTGAATGGAACATACACCTTTATTCAGTTAGTTTTTGTTCTGAGCACGTTGCTCCTGCCTCCTTTGGAGTTGCAGCTGTAGCTGATATTTGTGTGTGTGAAGGTTCCCAGCCCACTTCCTGTGGGGGCTCTTGCATTTCAGGTGTGTCTGTGTCACGCAAGCTCTCCACAAAAGCTTCCCAGAGCACATTACTGTCACACAGTTACTTGTAAGATCATCATTTGGCTTACTCACTGCTGATTATTCTACCTCACAAAATGTGTTTAGACAGCACAGAGGCCTTGTATGAAGGTCACTTGCAGTGCATGCTGCCCATGCATTTTGAAAGACACAGTGATAGTTAAAACTCACAGGAGATCAGCAGAAGTTTTGCCCAGGGTTGCCAGTGCAAGATATCACATGTTCTTCTGTGAAAAATCTGAGAAGCTATTTTTGGTATGATATCCAAGGCCTTTCTGCCACTGTGAAAAAAAAGCAGCTGTAATGCCACGTACTTTCCTGGTGTGTAATTCATACAGCTGCTCTGAAATCAAGCAAGCTGTACAAGCTGATGCCAAAAAACTTGTCAGGATGTAGAAATTGCATCAGAAATACAAATCTGTTTTCAAGGTAAGTGAATGAGGCCTTGGAGTTTGAACAGAAATGCAATTTTAGAAAACACTCAGATGTATTGTAAAGACTAAGCCTGTTTCTCAGGAGATGCTTCCCTCTTTCAGAATGACTCTATAAGCAGAATCAGGCAGAAATATTAAAAAGGGGGAAAAAATGATGTAATTTGTTAGATGACAGAACCATCATAGAAAAAGTTAGGAGGATACTCTGTGTGATATATTATCTACTCATTGTAAATTTTACAAGAACACAGAAACATTGATTCTTCCCCCAAATGTTCCACTTTTCTACAGGTGCAGTTGCAGGAGTTCAAGTGCAGCAGTACTCAATGACTCCAATGCAAGTGGTAACAGAAATAGAAAAGCAAAAAGTTGTGTTACACACTGCAGATGTAGCTGGATACTCTGAACTGCTTCACTCACAGCCTACAGCAAAGCTGTCTCAGAGTTATGTGTGGTCCTGGTTGCTCTTGTGCAGGCACACACAACATCCTAGCATGTTCTAGCAGAGCAAAAGCAGGAATCATTGGGGAAAAATGTGTATAAGTGCTGAAATGAAAATGTATGGACCTTTTAAAAGTTCTCTTTACATTTCTGCTTACTCTCCGCCTCTCGCCAATCTGCTTCGCCCGCCAATCTGCTTCGCCCAGAGAAATGGACACCAGGAAGTTAAAAACAGTGCAGACTGGTTTTTAACGTTGCATGTTTTTATTTCCAAACATAGTGCTCTATTAAAAAAATACAGGAAGAAAAGCAAAGCCAATTATCCTGGCCATTCTTGTGGCTCTGGATTATCCCAGCCATTCCCTGGCTCTGGGTTATCCCAGACATTCCCTGGCTCTGGGTTATCCCAGACATTCCCTGGCTCTGGATTGTCCTGGCCATTCCCTGGCTCTGGGTTATCCCAGCCATTCCCTGGCTCTGGATTACCCCGGCCATTCCCTGGCTCTGGATTATCCCAGCCGTTCCCTGGCTCTGGATTGTCCCGGTCATTCCCTGTCTCCCGAGGCGCGGTGACAGCGGCCCTGCCCCGGGGCGCCCTCTGGCGGCCGAACCGCCCCGCGTCGCCCTGAACTTGAGGAAGGGCTCGTCCCAAATGCCAGAAACGAATCCCACCCCGGACCGGTGCCGGACACAGCACAGGGCAGCAGCTCGTTGGGAAGGCATCGGGAAAACACGCACAGTGCTCACACGGGGGTGTCCACGTTAGGACTTCTGTTCATTGTTTCTTTTGACGTGGAGCTTCTTTTACAGGACGTAAGAATAGCACCTAGTGAACAATGGAAAATCCTCCGAAATGCACACTGAAAGCACCTGGATCCCCTGGAGAGCAGGATTTATGCTCAGACCTCCAGTCAGAGAAATGCCATGCTCGGGGTAACAATACAATACCTGCTGAGTTCAGCCTACAAGGATGCACGGCACGGGATGGACACACAGAGCTCCCACGCTCCACTTTCCAGTCCTGAGAGCAGACTGTTCTATTTCCTCTGTTTGGACATCTGAATATGCTGTGCTATAATTCCACAGAGAGCAGCATTCCAGCTTACACATAAATTAGTCTGGAAATAAAAACTCATATTATTTGGGGAAATTTTTAATTTCCTACATACAGTGCTGAAATGAGAGAAAGGGAACATGGCATTACTTGTTCTGATAGATTACTGCATTATGCCAAAATAATATTTTTATTATCTTAATCCTTTCTAGGATTTCTTTAAATTCCAAAATATCCAAGGCTTTGTGTTAAACTAATGAAAAGTTTACTGCCCTCAACAGTACTTTATCCTACTCCACTCACACTCTGCAAATGACAGATGAATTCCAAATATACTGACAAAGAATTTCCTGGTCTCTCTTCAATCCATTCTCTTCCTCTCCTTTAGTTATTTTTATTCCCTTATTCTCCATTCAGTTGTTCCCCAGTCACAATATCAACTGATTTATCTGCAAACTGAAATAAAGCCCAGAACTTCAGTAAGCTTATCTACTCCCATCTGGCCCCCATCTCTAAATTAATGACACGCTCTATTTTCCTGTCTCACCATTTCCTCCTGTGCTTTCTTTTGCCCCGTCCCCTTTTTCTTGTGCTCACTTGAACTCACTGTCACTAAAGCATCTGTAACGCCTTTGTAGCCACACAACAGGAACAGCAGCACAGCCACGTCCTCTGGAACTGCCAGTCTGACACAGAACTTTTATTGAAATCTTGTCCCACAAAGCCTCAAAATAACACAAACCCTGTGAGCAATCTCATTCTGATTGGGATTTACTGTGTACCAGACATGCCCCCCTCTCCATGCTACAAGTTTTATCTGCCTCTCTGAAGTCTTTCAGAGCATATCCAGTTGTCACAGCAGAATCAAGAGAACTAAACCCGTTTTTAACTTCCTCATAAAGTCTCACTGTTGCTTATGTGATAGGCTTAATTCTAGGCTTCTACAGCACCCTTGGGGATAAGAATAAAGTTATTTTTCTCTTTAAAACATTTCTCTTCCATTTTCCTTAAGTTAAAATCTTTCTCTCTCCTACCTGAATTACTGCAGCAGCCTTTTTCCAGGCTCTGACAGGGATAGAAAATACAATTTTGAGGTATTCAGACTCACAAAAATAAGCTTCCTACATCATAGCTCTGAATGTGTTAGCTTTCCATCCCATTTTCCTGACCCTGCACAGACCAGGAAGCTGGAACAGTTGACCTCCCAAAGGCCTTTCCAATACATCTTCTCTCTTTTGCACCAACAGGTTGCCCCTCATTCTCCTGCACCTTCCAGGCTATCTTTCCAATCCCTTACCCCTCATTCAGCATGGAGAGGTTACCCTTAGTTCCAGTTGTCCAATAACAGCAATTTCTGTTAATCACTTGTACATACTATTTCCCATAATTTCCTGAGAACTGGGAAGGGCTTCATAGCAAGTAAGCAAAAGTCACCACTTTCTCCTGTATTTCTAACGACTCCTTGCTGCAAAGTCTACAAAAAATATTGCAAAAAAATCTCATTTCCTTGTGCTCATGTCTTTTATCAAAGACATAAAATGTAAGGAATGGCAAGGACTTTTTGTTTGGTGATGAGTCCGGTACAAGGGGATCCCAGTCTGTGGGTGAAGTTTCTAGACACTACAATAATACAAATAACAGCACAAAGCAAGGGTTTTGCATTTCCAATATTTAATCCTGGAAGTAGTGTGCAACACCCAGTCATGGGTTGCAATGGAATTACCTGGATCACTGTGTTTATTATAAAACAATAGCTTGCAGGATAAACATTTTACTGCAGCCATTCAGTTTGATGCATTTATTGTCTCAAAAAAAAAGACAATCCTTATTTACTTGTTGTCTTAAGTAAAGCAGACAGATTGATGATTATGTTAAACCAATGAGATGAATCAAAACCAACAGGCTGCTCAGCAAAGCTAACAATTTCAATTTGAATTTTTTTGTTTTTAAATTTTTACTGTTTCAAATCTGTGTGAAACTTGAGAAAGTCTGGCAGTATCTTCAAGCTTCAGAAAGGAAATGATGTACAGGAGCAATGGGACAGGAAGCCATTCCAGGAAGTCATAGTTACCTCGGCACAGATTGAGGACATTCCAAAACTCTGGCACCAAACACTACAGCAATCTGAACTGGGAAAAAAAATGAAACCAAATCCAAGAGACAGCAGATTTGTAAAAGTCTGAAATTTCTTTCCAATAATCTAAGTTATGCAGGTACATCTTAAAAAAACCAAACAAACCAAAACCAACCCAACAAAAAGTCTGCTTATTTTTAAAATGTTTTTCTAGAGAAAATATTTAACATGAATGTTCAGATCCATTTTTTGATCCAGTTTTCCACATACAAAGACTGTGCTATTTACTCAGAGGGGGGTTAGTAAAACAACTGAAAAAAGTACTTCTGTCATATGCTTTGGGGAAAATAATGATGGCTCTGACATCGTAAGTCCCTGTAGTTCTGCTTATCTTACATAGGTACAGTTAAACCAACATGAAATTGAAGGCAGTTCCCTTCTACAGGGATGTGGCATTTTTTGGCTCATTCCTTTGTGATCCAGTACAACACCAAATTGTCCTTCTGTAAGCCTCCTATGAAGTGAGCAACTGCCCATCATGCAGTCAGTCGATTATTTCTGCTTCTGTGTCCAACTTGGAACTTGGCCTTTTGAGTTTACCACTGTTTTCTTCAGATCACTTTTCTATTTTATCAAATTGCTGTAATAAAATTACTGCTTCACTATAAAATAGAATCCTGAATTCAATTTGCTACACTTTTAATGAGCATTCACTGGTACATTTTGAAGCTGCATGTTCTTTCCTAAGATCTAACAAAATCAATGCAGTCATACAGATTTGTACAGGATTTTTTTCCCTTATTTTTCATGGAAGTTGATACTATACTGACTATAGGGCTATTTTGATGCAGCAGTTTTCCTTCCAAAGTATTTTGTAAGATTAATTACAAAACTCTAGTGTATGTGAATACCTTTGAAAAAGCTTTGAAAATGACACAATTTTACTGTTAAGACGTTAAGATTTTTCTCTTCTTTTTTTCCCACCAAATATTCCTGAGGTAACTATATGGGAGGAAGCTATCACCTTATCTTCCTTCATATCTTTGGGTTGGTGGCCCAATATTCTCCAGCTCTCTTTTCCATGCTGTATCAGAATCTGCTGCTGCAGAATCAGTTTGCTGTCAGCTCTCCTTCGCTTTTTTTGCGTTCCAAGCATCTCAGTTCTATATAGTTGGTAATTTCCCTCAAATTCCCTATGCAAGTACAAAATGATCTACACAGTCAACTAAAAATGGTCGAGCTGATCTAATTCAAGCTGATACGTAAGAATGCTCCAAATCTTCTCATCCTGGGAATGATGAAGATAAATAATATTTGAACTGTATATCTATTTCATGTTGAATGATCAAGCAGGCTACCACACAAATATTTGAGGTTTTTCTTTATTAGAAATTATTTATTTCTAGAAATAATAGTATGATCTGGTTTGGCTATTCTAAAATATATTTAGTATTTAATTTTTTTAAGTGTGTATGAAGCTAACAATGAACTAACTGTGAAAATCTATTGAATTTTAAGTTTTCTATGAAATTTTGATTCTGTGAGTGCTGAAGAATATTTGATGACTTGTACTAATTGTTCACTCACCCAGAAATATATGTAGACCTCTATTCTCTTGCTCGACACTATCATCAATTAATTTTCCACCATTGCAAAACCAAATACAAAACCTTGCTCTATCTTCTTGGCTTTAGGAATTTATGAAAAGAAATGTAATGATATGTTATTTCACTGCCCAAAAAGAACAGAAAACATCTCAAAACAAACATGGATGTTTACAGCTGTATGGTAGTTCCTATAAATCTAGTAAAATGGCAATGTTAATAGTTCAGGCACCTTATAAAAAATTGTCTAAAAATCTCAATCACACAAAAAGAGATAAAATCTTAGGAGTGAAAACCAGGAGATAATTACAAGAAATACCAATACTTAACAGGAAAACATTTTAGTGGCAGGACTGTACCAAATGTTTAGCAGCAAACCATGGATCTGGTGAGAACTTTTTTATTTGAACACTCAGTTGGTAAATAAATCGGTACAGATAATTAGAATATTATTCCAGAATATAAATATATATATATCTTCTTCCAGTGTATATGTATCTATATTTGTGGAGAATTAATAGAAAAATAATAGTGTGTGAATACTTAGGAGCAGCAAAGCTCTTAACAGGAGGTGAGGAGGTGTAAAAACATCTGATTGTGTGGAACAGCAAGAACTATGGACAGAAATAATATCAGTGTGACAATACACCTCACAAACATAGTAATTTATACTTGTAATACTTCTATTTATGTTAGCATTTTTCTAAAAGGAAACTACCATTTTTTATATTGCAATTTTAATAAAAAATATAGGGGAACCCCCCAATTTTAGAGATAATTTTAGAAGGAGGAAGAAATTACTGCATTTTAGAAAAGAATGGCAACTGTGGCTTTTAATACTTCCTATAGGGTAGGAAACCTCTGAACCACCAATAAGACTTTTCAAGAAAAAGCAGGCAGATCTTATTTATAACCTACTGAATTATTTGTAACCTACTAGAAACACAGAATAACAGCAGAAAACTGCTTGCTAACAGTAATTTAATTATCTAAATCATTGCACCCACGTAACATAAAACAGATGTTTCATTATGACATCATATTAATAGCAAATGCTGCAGGAAAACCTTACACTACAAGCGATGAGTAAAAACCAAAAAGCTAGAATCCTTCTCACCAGCATATATTCACACATCAAATCTACTTTTAGAAAGTAAATTAAAAAAAAGAGGTCAACAAAAGAAGTATAGAAGACTACTTTTTTGAAAGCTCAAGTTTATAAAAAATAATGATCAATTTTGCCATGAATTAAAATGCAGTACAACTTTTTGCTTCGACTAATGGAGCAATTAGGAACATCTGCAAAACCCCAGCATATTTAAAGACTCTCTGAGCCTGAGCCAAATTCAACAGGCAGCCCATTTTCTGTTGGTTCAGGACATATTCATTCCCTTTCTAGTCAAAACAAGCAGTAATAATTGGAGTTAGATATTGGTTTTGTCATGGACTGTGAGTACTGATTGAAACTTTTTCCGTGGTTTGTGCATATGACAAGTCCCTTGAGCTCAGAATGGGCAGCCTTTCCATCCATGGGACGCTTGCAGGGCTCTCTTGCAGCCCTACCCAACAGCCTAAGGAGGTGCTATTATTTCTATCAAGTTCACTTGAAATTGATCAGTTGGTAAAAAGTTTTAACAGAATCAGAATCAGAAACACAAACGTAACAAACACAAACCTAACCATAGAAGTGCAGGCCACATGAACTCAGCAGGGCTAAAAATCTCTCAGTTGTGCTGCAGGAAGTGTTAGATTTCAATAAGCAAAGTGTAGAGAATGTGTTGGCCTTATCCGAGACTGTCAGTGAAGATACACTTGTGTCAAATCAGATTGGGAGTCCAAATCCGGGTGGCTCATGGCATGGCCATAGAAACAAATGTGCTGGCACCGAGCATTATAAGTTATTGGCCAGAAGAATGTTGCTTTCTGGTCCATATTTAATACTAAAATCTTTGTCATTGTCTTCTAATGAAACTATCAGTGTTGCTAGGATTTATCATATATTTAGGTTTATTGTAATATCTTTTTATTTTTTCCATTATTCATACATTACTTTATATTAATATATTCATAGGAAAAAGTATGTTAGCCAAAGCAATCCCATCTTTCAGGAAAGTTATTGCAGATCAATATTGCTAGATTATTCCATTATGTGCCACCCAACATTTGTAATTATTATTATCCTCCTGGGATTCTATAATTTTTCTAGGTCTTAAACAATGAAATTCATTCCTAATGGAAATTTTCCACCACCTGAAAATTACCTACAACTGTGAAAGAAGGAGAAGAAAAAATGGCAGAAAAAATTAATATCACGTACCATGAGATAAAGATTACCAGATTCAGGGTTTGGGTTGTGTAAATATTACTACAGTCCCAAAAGAAAGTTTTCCTAAAAGATCAGACCACAGTTACATTACCAGTGGCTTCAAGGGAAAATAAACATCCCATAATGCACCTGCAACAAGTGAAAAATGTTTTAACAACCCCTGCATGCAAATTGTTCATAGAAATAAACACACACTTAAAGACATCTCAACTGGCAAGACTACAAAGATTCTGGTTTTGTTTTTCATTTATTCATAGAATCACAATGTATCAGGCACTAAATTATGTGGTTAAGTAGAAATACCCATCCAACTGCTCAGGCCTTCAAAAGTGGCAGCTTAGAAGTTAAACTGTGATTTTAACATTTTGTAAAAATCAAAACTAATACGACAGTTCAAAGCTCAGCACTTAAGACTGTCTGAAAACTCTGGCAAAAGCTCTCCAGCAGTGCATGTTCTACTCACATTTTCAGAGACAGAAAAAGAAAATAAAATCTGCATTACAAAGCATACAACTGGGACAAAAAATTAACTTGAATAGTAAACCAGTTAGCTATGAAATGATGGAGTATAAGTGATCCTGACTATTAGGAATTTCCCCAGAGTGCTCTTAAAACATTACATATGTGCTTGAACAGTGTGTCAACTTTTAATATTGCCTTTCTTTTTGTTGCTGTCACAGCTGGGCCTACACGACAGGAAAGTAATCATCATGTTTCTTCCTTCACACAAGTTGCTTGTAAAGATCACACTTGAAGCCACAAGTAAAATTCACTTGCTGTTGTAGACAAGGTTAAAAACCCCCATATATTCCAGTGTTACTAATAATAACCTGATTTATTTCCTTCCATTTCATTGTGAAAAGTGAGGAATTTACATTGTCATATCTATAGGTGGATTCCTGACATGAGTGACAAAACTGACAGAATATTAGTGAGGTGAACATTTATAAACACACTCATGTACACATGTATATAAAAACATACTCCATAGATCTTTATTTTTCCTACTGGCATGCTAAAAGGGAAAATTTAAAGCAAGCCTTCAGTTAACAGTCAATACTTCCATATACTGATTGAAAAACATGGTTACTATTACAAATCTTAGATCTGACAACAGTGGTTTACATCTCTCAACATCAAATTTAAATTTAGATTTTTCTGGTATTTCAGTGCTAAAATGTAGGTTTTAAAGTTGAACATTAAGTATTTGTAACTTCCAATGAATTGCATTCAGTTTAATCACTAATTTTCAAATTAAAGCTCAGATTCCAGATGATCTGCTAAGGCGGGCCTACACCAATCATTTCTGTATTGTTCAAGTCTTTCTTTTATCCTGTTGATATCTCATACACAGCAACAGTAAATAAGTTTGAATAAATGCTTAACATCTTCATCTGAATATCAAATATTGCCAGCTAAAATTTATAATTTTGATGGTTATTGTAGCTAATAGATCATTATATGGGGTAATCAGAATTGCTGAATCATATATCTGATTGCATACATATAAAATAGCTTTGATTAGTGCTCAGAGATATCTGCAGCACTCTGTAAAACAACCTTATTATGTGAATAAAAGAAAAAAAGTCCTACTCAGTTACGTAAGTTAATCTTATTTTACAATACACAATCTTTATTCGTTTGCAGTGAAACAGTTGCATCTTCAAAGGCAAAAAACCCTGCATTCTAGAATTTAAATATAAAAAATAAATGATACCACTGAAACATTTGATACAATGGAATTAACATTTCTGCAATGTACATGCACAATATAGACTACCATGTTGTTAAAATAACACCATTTCATAGACAAGTGGTAATATGAGGATTCAATGCAAAAGGGATTATAAAGCCCTTGTCATTCTATTTTACAGATGATGTTACTACCTGGGAAGGTTTTAGAACTTGAATGCCTGCAGCCCAGCACAGGGATAATAGGAGAGTGAATGCTGTAGTGTACTTCCTAAAGCTCTTTTTATCTCTAGCAGTGTAGGGAGACACAGCACACAAGGCTACTTCCATTCTTATTTGTGGAAAACATGAGGTGAGAATAAGGTCAAAACAAAACTGATGCACAAGCGGAGAAAGAAAAAACATCTCTAACATGTTCCTCAGCTTGCATACCCTTCAACATGGAACAGAAGAATACAGTATATATGGGAAAACCCCATTGTTAAAGGAGAAAAGAAACATGATTATTAGGCTTCCTCCTGGCCTTTTCATGTTACTGTTGGAAGTGACATTTCTTTAAAAAAACCCCACCAAACAAACCCATTTCTCAGCGTGAAAATGCCAAGTGTAATTGAAAAGGAAATTAGCTACCTGCCCCCAAAACCACTTACCAAAAATGATTAATAACTCTTGCTTTTAAACCTTTGAACTTGAATACCTAACAATGTTCTACAGATTAAATCTGTAAGTCTATACAGAAAATTAACTGTACACAATTTTAGAAGTAATTCTTAAAAAAGCAGAGCTATATTGCACCATAGATTAAAATGTGTTGGGATCTGTTATAAAATACATTAATCAATACTTTTCAGTCTGGGATATACAGTACAACAAAACGAAGTGTCTACAGACAGCAGATACTCAAAGCCTGCACTGCTGTAAGCAAGACAAACTTTTCACAGTAAGTATTCTATATACTTTTTGTTTATTATTTTGTGTGTATGAGGGAATTTATCTATAATGTAAGCTTAAATATACGTGAGTGCCTAAGAACATATTTATTCCAAACACAAAAGTGGGCATATGTGTGTTTAGAATCGTGAAAAAGATTTTTATCTTTACAGAATCCAACAAACTTTGAAATGGAATATAAGTCAATACTCTGCAAATGAAATAGCCTTGTCCATTACAGCAAATGTTTTAATATGGTTATAAAAATTTACTTTCTTGCAGTATTATTGTACAATTCCAAATTGATGTTGTATGAATTCCAAGGCATTTCAATAGGAATTTCAAAAAAACTACAGAAATACATACTTCCATATCACCTCCTCTTGATTGCTCTACCAGGAAGCACACTACCATAGAACTCTCTGCCAAAATGGAAAGATCAGGCCAACATACAGAGGCACAGGAAAAGTAAAATATTCAAGTAATTTTATTGAACACCACTGGGATTTTTTGGAACATTATTATTTGATTTACAGTGGAACAAACTGTCAACAGCATCGCTCCATTAAAAAACTTCTTTATGTACAAATACCCAGGACAACTTGCAGTTACCTTGGTAATTTTTTAGCATGTGGTTATTTCAAATAAAAATATTGCATAGATTTTATAATACTATACTATTTGCATAGATTAAAAGACGAAGAGTGGAAAGTGTTATGAGTGCATCCTGGTTACCATGGACACATTCCATTCTCAATGTTATTTGGAGGTGCAAGTGGTAAAGCAATTCACTACCACATTGCTTATTTCATTGGCATTTTCTTCATTAAAAAAGAGAGAAGAGGTAAGGACGAGCAAACCCAAATCTAAACAGCAGCAACCAAACAAGGCTTCAGGTAAAAAGTCATTGCAATTTTTTAAACAAATAAAACATTTAAGTGAAAATACGCAAAAAATAAACTATGTAGGAAGTATCTATTGTCAAAACGAATCTGAACTGTAGATTACCAGAAGCATAGAACTATTTACATTGTATGAGAAAATAATATTTGAAATTTGTCATATGGTGAGCCAGCTTTAAAGGATGTGGGTCTCACTCTTCCTTTAATCTCATTTGGAAGCTATAGAAGTAAAGACAAGTCTCACACGTCAGACTCATACTGTATAATAAGAAACCTCTGGGGGAAGCTGAGACAGACGGTGTGAATTGTGAAACCCTGTACAAAGGCAAATATGAGAAACTTTTCCCTTCCCCAGTACACATTTTTAGGATTTCAAACTTCTTCAGATTCAGCTTTTTGCTTTGCTTAAAACCAGTAACTCAAAATACAATTTCTCCGATTACAGGCTCAATTTTTCCCTTAAATTATTCTCCTTTAAATAGTTAAACATTCATTGGAGAAGGAAGGTGACTACAGAATGTAGAAAATAACGTTGCTCAGATTCAAGAGAACTACATTCAAACATTTTTCTGTCCCAAGTGTATGGCCTAAATCCTCAGTCTTTGTTTTCAGCCTTGGATTTGTTATTACAGCCCAAACTCTCATTCCACTGTGCAGTGAAGGAACCATTAGGTCTTCTACATAGAAAATGTCACATTCTCACTTAGTCTTAGAGATTTTATCTCTACTTTATCCCTTTTCCCAGACTATTTTATCCCATGTTATATTACTTCCTCATAGTTTTTTTGTTAAAAAACAACCTATGCTTTAGGTTGGCTTTTGTAGATTGGAGAACACCATAAACATTTTATTTCAAAATCAGAGTATTCAAATGCTTCTGTCACTCATTTTAATTTTATTTTCTCTTGCAGTGTTGTTGCATTTTTACTACAACTTCAAATGAATGTATTGGTTTTAAAACAATTTGCTTCCATGTATTTTGCTTAAGAAATTGCCCATTTCACCCTCACGTAAGTCTTTACAAAATAAAAGAGGAATAAATATCAGCATTTCTGAAATTTCTTAAAGGAGATAACTATAAATTAGATATTTCTAAAATAATGATCTGTATAACTAAATATCTTTCAGTTAATTGGTTGCTTGAGGCCAGTATCTTCTAAATCTGTTGCCTAAGATCTAGGCTCAGCTTCCAAGCCATGAAGTCAAATGCTTTCACCAGATAAATATTTTAAATTCTGAAATTAATTAGTGAAAAATTCCAGCTTACCTACTGCCTTCATCTTTCCAATCCCTGGTAGTGTAGATGCAATTTTATTTATAAAAAAGGCACCCCTCTTGTCCGAGGTTTTTCTACATTTACTCCAACATAGTTGCATCTAATTGAGAAGCTGATACCACAGTACTGGGTTTTTTTACTTTATAGGGAAGTTTTTCACACAGTTGTTTACATCCACACTGCAGCTTTGACTGCATACAAAATAAAGGAAAATTTGAGTTGGACAACAGAAATCTTTAGACTTAGACAAAGCTATGCTCATTCTGCAAGTGAATGAGGCTGAGGCTTCTAAGTAACTTGAAAAAATGCAGAACAGGTACCTTAAAATTTTACTAATTTTCACCAAGAAGAAGCAACCATGTATTGTGTCTAAACTATGGAAGCAGCTAACACTGACAATGGACAGGTATTTGCAAAAGAGCTAAAATAAAATGTTTCATAACTTTACAAAGAGCTGGAGCGAGGCTCTCCTTAGGCGTGGACACTGACCCAGCTCAAGGCAATCCTATTTTGATCCCTGTGGGATAAGCTGCTGCGGAACAGTAACACACAAGGGCAATTGTTCCATGCGAGCCTTCAATGACATATTGTGATTAACTTAAAAGCAAGAATGCAGATCTTGTACAACTGAAAAAATCTGTTAAGTCTCCTTTTTCCCTTCCTGTCTCCAAAACCAGTTAGACTCTTGGTAATGAAAATATATGACTGGCCAAAGCTGATTATTTTGAGAGTCCTGATTTGTTTAATATGCAAGTAAAGTGAAGACTAGCAAGTGCAGCCTGGAAGAAGGGACTATACTGGTTTCAGGAGTGGTGGTAGAATTACTCAAAATTCCTCAAAATTCCTCAAAATTACTGACAGGGTTTGACCTGAAAAAGAAAGTAAAATGGACCATCAAGAGGTTTCAGTTAATGAAGTCTTAATTTATTTGAGATTCTCAGAAGTCTTTGAAGGACAACTTTTTAGGAGTATACACAGAAAATGAATCACATCTGGGTGCGATAGTGAAAGAGTCCACCAAACTGAAATTAAACTAAATGCACTGGTGCCATTTCACATTTCAGGGATGAATATGAAATCAATAGGTACTAGTTGGTGCCTGTATCTGTGAAATCAGATGCTTTTTGTTCTTTTGGCAATTTATTTACTTTCTTCTCAAATTTAAGGTAGGGCTTACAAGGTCCCTACTTCAATTCACAACTGATACAAAACTCTAACATCTGCGTTTGCTATAGTATAGGAAATAATAAAAAATCACTATTTTGTCTACACTGATAGGATTATATCTCTACAGGACAATAGTTTCCTTCTGATGTGCACTTATGAGAAGAAAAAATAGGTTTCTTTGGCATTTTCTAGACATAGTCCATTTTTCAGTCTTTAAAAGAGATGTCCACTTCATATATGCCAAAGTCTTAAAGTGTAAAATGTAATACTCAGCTGTGCTAAAGTAACTGTTCTACAAGAAAAAACCATACACATCATTGGGTTGAAATTCTGGACAACAGAGTGTACTTGAAAGTTTGTACAGATTCTTCTCAGGACCACATTAGTCATCATGCAAACCCACATACTTCCCTTCCCTATGTCTGCTCTGGTTTTGGAGAAAAAGAAGTTTTACTATTAATAGCAAGAAAAGCTAAAACAATTTAGTTAGCAAACAGAAATATAACAGTGACTGTAGCAGAGTACAGAGGTAAAGACAATGACACATAGAAAAAAGACAGCTTCCTGATGTCAAGGCAAACTGGTTTGTGTGGTGCTTTTAACATGAAGAAGAGAAATGAATTCCAAAATTTCACATGTAGCAACTATGAAGCTGATAATTTTTCTCTCACTTTACTCACACTTAGAAACATCAACCCACTTAAGCCAAGGGATTAGCTTTGTGTGTATGTGTGCATGACTACCAAAGGCTCCCACTTAGAGAATCTGAAAAACGTTTTAGCAAAATACAGGAGGAAGATATAATAAAAAGGTTGGCAATAATAATCATCTTTTCCTTTGGAGAATGCAGTAGTTATATTTGAGCACAAAATCTGTTGTCTTGCCATGGCCCCCTCCCTTTCTCTCAGTTACATACCTGGTTTATTCCTATTTTAGTATCTTTCTTCCTTGGTTTTCCCAGAGCTAGTAGGTGGGAGAGAGAATAAATAAAAAGTGAAGAAAGTAAGAAAAAAAAGTAGGTAAAGCTGTTTATTGCAGCTGCTGTAAGCACAGGTGCTTTGGAAGCTAAGGTCTACCTTTGTACAGACTTGTGCACACAGATCAGAGAAACAATACAAGAGCGAGAGACGATGCAGAAGGGAGGGGATGTGCCGAAGAGGAAAGCAAAACTATCAGAGGGAATAAAATATTACTCTAGAGGATCAGAGTCTTCAATTATGAGCATGATACTTGCCATTTATTAATGTGATTAAACAGGCAGACCTAGATCAGACTGCCACAAAGAGACCATTCCATAAAGCATGTAAGCTAAGTGCAAGACATAACATTCCTTTCTAGATGGATAAGACACTGACAGGTTTAACTTAAAATAATTTCTTTTAGTTTTGTCCTCCTTAATTCAGTTTCAAGGTCTCCCTGTTACAACTTCAGGTCTAGTCTATGCTTTAAACTTCTTTTTTTCGTTTTTTTCCTATTTTCTTCTTTTTTTTTTTTTTTTTTTTTTTTTTTGGGTTTGAGTTTGTTTCCTCTTTATTAGAGTAAAAAACCCCAAACAACAGAACAGGGCAGTCAGACTCCTGCTATCTGTATAAAATGTCCCAAAGTACAGTAGTGTTACAGTGCAAAGTAATTTTTAGGGAATCTGCACCTCTTTTAGCAGGATCTGTACATATAACTGGCAATCCTTTTTATTACAGATGAAGTCTTAGTTAAATCATCCCACTTTTCCCTTCCTGATTTGCATATATCTGCCACCATTTTAATCTAGTATCTGCTGAAAACTGTTTTCCTATATTCTTACGTGGGCAGCTCACTTTCAGCACTGACATCTCCTACTCTAAATGTTGAGAGACGTCAATTGCATTGGCCCCTAAAATCTCATCACATTTTAAAAGAACAAACTAACACTATCAGTGTGTTTTTCAAACTTCCCTTGCTGTCTATTTACAGCTTTAATTCCACCTCAAATCAAACAACAGGAACACTACAGAATCTATCACATGGTGCACGTATTCCAATATACTCGACTCCTATACATGTTACCAGTTTTCAGAAAAAGCTGTGTTAACAAGGGTGCCCTTTCTGTCAATCAGTTATCAGCTCAGTACTACAGGTAGCATGCGCTACCTGTTGGTTGATTTTTTCATGTTTCTTCAAACACTAGGATTTTTTAGTCCAAGTTTAATTACTTGTTTCGCATGAAACTTAACATTTGTTGCCTTTAGATTTCAGTCTCCTTGTAAACCGCATGGGAGGAAACGACTGCATAACTCAGCTGTAGCACAAACTTAACGAAAGCTGAAATCTCTCATTATCATTTGGGACGATAATTTGATGAGCACAATTATTAAAACATACATTGCATTTTCTGACACAAGTATCTGCTTGCTTTTTTGATGCTTTCCAGCTACACAGCTTCTCTTGCCTGCAATCCCCATCTGCTGTCATTCCTTTCACTCCATTGTTCACTATCATCCTATTATGTTATTTAGAGCTCTGGCTTCAGACACTCTCCCAGGCTTCTGCTTCTACAGTATTATTTTGAGTTTCAACAAATGATTTCTATCATTTTACTGTGCACTAGTGTTCATTCTTCTAGTTCCCACCCTTCTCCAGATAATTTGTGTAATTCAGGTTTCAGCCAACAAATGACATTTACACTGGCTGTACCCAGTGCACAATTTTAATCAAATTCCATGAGTCCAACCAAAAGCTGCAGGCACTTTTACTTTGGTTTAATTTAGGCTCATTTCAGTTTAACACAAACTGATTTAGTTTATACCAAATCAAAATCAAGAAAATCTTTAGACTAAAAATCCATAGAGCAGTTTAGACCAGCAACTTTGTTTAAAAATAATTTATAGGTTACACTGGTGCATCTCTAGATAAGATCTTTCATAGCCTATCTCACTTTGAGATAAAAATTCTGAACCTTTTCTAGCTTTGCCTTCTACACTTCTTGCCTTCTTCCTTCCCTTGAACATTTTGCTGAGTGCATTTAATTACTTTTGATAAATGAAAAAAATATAAATATAGGGTATGCCTAGTCAAGTAAACATATCTGACAGTTCTTCATCATTAATGCTAGTAAACATATTTGACAGTTCTTCATCATGAATGCTACTGTGTATATGGAAAATGAAATAATGTAAACTGCTCTTGGTTAACAAAGGCAACGGAAAAGAAGAAACAATTGTTTTTCTATCTTGAAGCAGGAAAAAAGGAAGACAAGACAACAGGAAAGAACACAAACTTACCTTTGGTAACACGAAAGTAGAATTACTCCTGAGGTATCCCAAGACAGAGAACAAGATTGATAAGGATTTACTACCTAAGTAAGACAAATGAAAAATAAATCTTTGTTTCTAAGGAACAAGCACTGGCAATAATGAACATGTGAACATGACTTGGTTACAGCAAGAAATGTTTACATTATTAATCAGAAAGCAGTTGTGATTGCTTACCTTGAGAAACTATTACACCTTCATGACCGGAAAATCATCCTCGTCAAGTAGGACTAGATCAAGTATGATAATTTTAAAGAAAGCCACAAATACTAAAACCATGCCTAAAACTTAAAATGGGAGCTTAAACATTGCAATTCTGTGAGATCCTGCAGTCTGTATATTAAAGACTAGTTATAAGTAGACAAAAGCCAGCTGAAGCAAAAGTAAAAAATACATCTCTAGACTACCAGTGATATAGTAAAACCAGATTAGCAGCGAATTAGCTAAGATTATCACCTTTAATATACCTTAATTGAAACTGATATGAGAATATTCCAATCATCTTCAAATAACAGCTCAACCACTACTGAAAAAGCATTTTATAAGCCCACATGGCAGCACTGCATTATCATAGGCTCACTAAGAACTCACCTTCACAAGTAATAATCACTCCATATCAGTTAGATACCTAATTTCAAATCAATCACTGAATGTTCCACAGGTTTAAGCATTTGGTAATGTTTGTGGGGGAAAAAAAGCCACAACAACCACCTGCCAAAAAAGATAATTGAGTCTTCTGGGAAGGTAAAAACCCGCCACTTACATTGCTGTATGTGATGCCTTCTGTAGAGAAAACTTGCTCCACTAATAACGAAGGCCCTGAAATTCCGTTGCATTGCCAGTGCAACACATCACAAATTGCATTTCAGTTGTTAAAGGCCCAAATTTTCCTATGTCAGTTCTTGTGCTGTATTACATTTTCAATATTGCAGCATGACCAAAGAACTCCCAAATCTTCCCCAAAACCTGATGGATAAGATCTAGCAACTACATACACCCAGAGGTGGCACATCACAGAAGTGAGAGGTACCATCAGGCATCCAAACCATAACAGGTCAAGAAACTGCTAAACCAACTTATTTTAGCTTTGGACAGAAACACCTGACAACAATATTCGTGCTTTTCCAGTGCAGCACTATTTCCCCAAAGAAACTGTCCCCATTTTCCAAGCAGCTCTACTGTTTATTTTGATGTCTGAATTAGAGACAGCAAAAAAGCAAAGGAGATTTCCCTATGTATTTTAGGCTTAATAAACATTCTCCTGATAATAACTGCTTAATACTGTGATACCATCACCATGAAGATGTCCAATTCTTTTGGAAATAGACCTTTTCAGCATAGCAGAGCATTTCCTGAGCTGGGACAAAATGGCTGCCTTCTCCTGATCTCAACAAATTATACTTGAAATATTTCTAATTTAAGACAACAACAAAAAGTTCCTAGCTTTATGCAGTTGAAGTCCTCTATAAAAATAGCTCATAATAAAAATATAAATTTTTTAACTATCTCTTGAGAAATTTCTGTGCTCTTTTTGTTTCCTAAGAACACAAATCTCTATTTGAAAAGTCAAAGAAGAGACTTGAATAGAATCCAGCTAGGTAATAACTGGTAAGGCATCCCTCAGGTTTCAAATGCAAATAAAATAGTAGAATTTTGAAAAAGTTTCATCTCCCACAGATCTTTACTTAAAATAAGACTTACGTTACCAGAAATTGTTTTGTGTAACATGAAATCAATTTCAGCTCAATTACTATTAGAACATCTGTTAATTTCCCCCCATCCATCTGGCTTAAGCACTTCAAATGGCATCTGCTGTCAATCAAATAGGTAACATATCAAATATCATCATAAAGACTTAAAAACAAGCCCAAGATATAACAGTTAACTTTATAGTACCTTTTTTCCAAATGGAGGAGCTATCCTTGCAGGTTTAATAAAACATGAAGGTTCTCACAACTGAAAATCAGCCAGTCCACCAATACAATGATCATTTATTAACGTCTCATAAAATGGAAATTTTATTGAAAATTATAAGTTGTTGGGGTTTTTTGTTTTGTTTTGTTTGGATTATGTTGGTGGTGGTGTGGTGGTGGTTTTTTGTTTGTTTGGGTTTTTGTAGTGTAGGCCTTAGTTAAAAAATTAGGTTGTTTATTGAAAAAGGATTTTTTTAAAAAAAAGGTTCTTAAACATTTAAGTGCTATAGGTTCAGAATTTTTGCTTACAACTAAAAAAGCCAGAAAAACCCTGTATTTTAAAAATTGAAACAACCAATTATAGGACCTTTTATGCAAATACTGTAATACTCAGTGTCCAAAATAATGTGCTGTGCTCAGAATGTATTGATTTAATCAGAAACTGATTGAAGATGTACAGGCGAACACTAAACAATAGGAGCAATGAGGGGTGAAGAACAAGAACATTCATCAGAACTGTTTGCCCAGTTACTTACACTGTTGGCTCATCTACATGTCCTGTGTGAATCTGTTAGAGAAGACAGTGGATGAGCTCTGGCCAAACAGACAATTCTGCAGTTCCATGTCTGACAGAGTTCAGTTATTCTGGCTGTTGTACAAGCAGATCATGTGTGGAATATTGCACAGAACCACGGCAGCCTCGTGAATGCACTGTTCTGGTCTTTTGTGGGTAAGTAGCTGAACATTTTACTAACATAACAAAATCTTCTGATTAGTGTAGCATTCATTAAATGGTGACAGATGCTAGTATTAATTACATGTTGAGCGGATCATTTTCCCATTACATTTCTTTTGTTACCCAGCTCATCACTCCAGTTATCAGCCTGCCCTATAAGCAGATTAAGCACCAGACTTTTTTTTTGGGGGTGGGGCATGTGTGTCTATATTCCTTGTTTGACTAAAATGAGTGACCGATCTTTCCTACACTAGCCCACCATCTGGATTTCTCTCTTGCATGTTTCAAAACCTGTACTTATCATCTGTTAGACAATTTATAAGAAATACCATTTTGAAAGGTTATTTGTGTGGCTCTCTCAAGCCATCTTACATTTAATGTTGGAAGCCATAGGATTAATCGCTTGCTCTGTACAGATACCATCTATTATTGTTTGTGATAAACCTTGCAAATTATAACTGGCATATCAGATATTAATTTGGCATTTCGGGATTGAAAAACATGTCCAGTGAAAGGTAATGGAAAAGCGTATGTGAAACAAGTTGCCATCCTCATGTCAGCCCTGAACAAAAAGATTCCCATTCTACATAGTATTACATGCACTCAAAAGAAAAACTATTCGCCATTCCCATGAATACTAGCAGGAGTCCTGTAACACCTTTTATGGCCAAGAATGATTTTTTATTTATTTATTATGTTTATCCTGACATGTACACCAATTGCTCCTTCATAACAATTCAGAACAGTCCTGGACAGGAAAAAAGAAAACAAATAAGAAAAGAAAAGAAAGGAAAAGAAAGGAAAAGAAAAGAAAAGAAAGGAAAAGAAAGGAAAAGAAAGGAAAAGAAAGGAAAAGAAAGGAAAAGAAAGGAAAAGAAAGGAAAAGAAAGGAAAAGAAAGGAAAAGAAAGGAAAAGAAAGGAAAAGAAAGGAAAAGAAAAGAAAAGAAAAGAAAAGAAAAGAAAAGAAAAGAAAAGAAAAGAAAAGAAAAGAAAAGAAAAGAAAAGAAAAGAAAAGAAAAGAAAAGGAGTACAAATGGCAAAATCATTCATTTGGAAATAATTTCTGCCATAAACCAAAAGGTTATAAATTGAAAGTTGACAGAGGAGAAAGACATTGGAATAATAACTAATCGAAGGATGATCAAGAGTCATTAATGTGATTTTGGTAGAGAAAGTTAAATACAATCCTAAAATTTAAATCACCCAGGATTTTCCAGAAGACACGGGAAAGTAACAATGCTTTTGCATTGGTACTCACTAGGTTTATTATTACTGTTAAGAACAAAAGTATTAATGGGAATAAATGCAGTGAAAAGATGAGAGTGACCAAGAAGCAGAGTCTGTTTCACAAGTGGAGACTGAAAAACAAAACAAACCCTATCCAGAGTGTGTATTTATTAAATATATACAATATATCATACATATATACACATATATACAGCATTGTTACCTACATGTAAGATATCCAAACAAAATAAACGTAAATTAATCTGCATAACTGCACTTCTAACTATCTGAGACGTGATGATCTGGAGCAGTTGTTTTGTGTGAAGTAGCAGAGGGAAAAAGGCTTCACTACCTTTGAAACACATCAAATCCCATTTATGCTATGAAAATCTATTATGTGGCTGGATGAAACAGCAGACACTGGGACTGGGTGACCTGAAGTTGTCTCTTTCAGTCTCATATTTCTGCAGTGGAACTGGCAGATGCCCACGCAGGGGAAATATGTGGAATAGTTTCTGTGCATTTGTAAAATTATGATTGCTAACTTAAAATAGCTACTTGAAAAAAATTATTTTCACTGATGGCTCAGAAGATCTCTCCTTCCACACAATCCAGCTGGGTGAACTGTATTCTGCGAATGCTCATTAATGCAACTAAGATTCTTGCCCTAACACATTCTTAAGATCTTCTGTATTTGTATAGGATTTCTGGTTCTGTGACAGTTTGATTTGATAGTCAACTGATACCTGGAAATCCCGGTCATGACCACAGGTACACAAGCTTTATAAGACATGCCCAGTAAATTGGTAACTTCATCCTGAAGAAGCTGAATTTCCTGCTCATGTAAAACCCAAGTAGACCATGCAAAGAAGGGCAACACTTGACAGAATTATGGGAGCTATCATATTAATCCACTATGCAGCCACAAACTCCCCTTTTTGCTTTTAGAGAAAACAACAGACAATTCTGAAACCGCTCACTTCCAAGGATGGGACTATTCAAAGTAGCAGGTTTCAGCATTCATGTAACCATGTGCCAGGTTGGAGGCTTACACTGAGAGGCCTTTCAGGCAGACTGTTATTTATTAGGAGACTGCAAAACAGCACACTGGGAACATGACCCAACAATGAGGCCTCCTCCAGGCTAACCCGGGATGGCTAAATATATTTGACATGAGACACAGCTTGGAACATCAGTGATGCACATACGTTCAGCTGCTATTTTTGACACAGGTCTCTCCTCAGGAGATTCCATAGCCTGTAGAAAGGTTAACTAGCATCCAGAAGTTTTACATGCACAGAAGTTAAAACTGGAGACACTACCTATGTGAAGGTATTTAGAGGAGTAGTAAATTAAAATTTGAGTGAATTGGGAAGTTTTTCTGGTATCACTCACATTAGCTTCAGAAAATATAGTGGTACTTTCAAATACATACATTCACTGCACAACACTCAAATGATCTTATTGCCATAAAATCAAAGCTGAATTTTTCAAATAGTCCAAACCAGTTATTTTTCAGTGACACCAACTTCCTGGTAATGCTTTGTACAATGAACACCGGCAGAACAATTTGAACTTACTTACAGTGACAGTTATGAGGCTTTTTTTGCATGGTTTATGTTAACTGACTTTAGCTTGTTTTCAGGATATATTTGGGCAGCTGAAAACAAACCCAAGAATAGCTACCTGAAGTGTGTGACAGGAAGCAGATATGAGAAAAAAAAAACCCTGAAGACAGTAACAATAATAAGAACCATCTTCTTTTTATTATCTGAGTGCAAAAATGAATAGCAAAGACCCCGCAACACTCAGTCACATTCCACAGACAAGCAGAGCACTCACAGGATTCCTATGGGGTCAGTGGGACAGGCCCACTGCAAGATTTCAGCTACCCAAATGCACATATTTCCCAGTTGTTGTGCAGCAGTTCTTCTCTGAAAGAACATATGTTCATTATTTTGGTTTACTTTATGAAAACAAATGGAAAACTTCCTCCTAGTTTAAAAATATGGTGGGTTTTTTTTGGTTCTAGTGAGATATTTAAAAACTCTCTCAGAAAAGACAGAAAATCTTCTAAATCTTTCCATCCTGAGACAAGCATTTGTGTTTGTCTCTCTAATAAATATAAAGGAAGTAAAGAAAGTAAAAAATGGGTCACAATGAAACAAAGATTATAGTATAGTTGCATTTTTATTTCATAACCTTATAAACTCAAAATCAGATTCGTTAAATTTCATTTGTTTACTGTCCAACATTTCTCATTGATTATTCTATTAGATTATTCTGAAAATACTCATATTGCATATTTTGCAAGATATTTTAAAACAAAGGATATTTAGCATTGCTTATTTCCCTGTTTGGAAAACCAATTATGTACACTGGTGAAAGGCAGGTCATCTAACATCTCCAGATACAATGGGGAAAATATATACAGCCTTCCCATTCTCAGATGTTAACTTTATCTTCTTGGAAGGACATGTTAGATTATTGCTTACCCCTCTGCCTTACGTCTGATTACCCTGAAAGTGCAACTAAACTTATCTTTCGTTAGAAGGAATACTTAAGGATTTCTTGTTTATTTGAGCTAAATGTAGGACCACATTTATTTGGGAGGCATTTCTGAGAGTAGACTTATGCCTGTTTTAAGGGTACAAAATCACGCTGTGTATATACTACTTCGTAAGGCTGCCAACTCACCATTTTGAAAGATTTTTATTTTCTCCTTTCCTCTGGTTCCTCACCCAGAGCCCCATCCCACAGGCCCGGGGAAGTCCAGGTAGAAGAAAATCCCCACATACTGAGGCTCCCCGTCCAGACGCGCTTTCGCCCATGCCTGGAAATGCCCTTTTTGGCAGCCGGCCCTCCCGCAGCCAGGCGTTCCCAGCCCTCACGAGGCCAGGCCAGCAGCACTTACTGGTGGCGCCTCCCGGGTCGCTTCCTGGCGGCGTTAACGGGGCGCCTCGTCCTGCCCCGGCATGGAGAGGCTCCTTCTCGAAGGAGTAGCCCTCGCTGAAGCCACTGCCGCCTCAGGCTGCCGGTCTGCCTCCCTTCCTTCCCGGGCGGCGAAGAGAGCCGCGGCCCCGCGCGGCTCGCCGCCGCCATCTTGGGACGCCGGCGGGCGGTCTCCATGGCAACCAGGAAGGGGCGGACATCGCGCGGGGTCACCGCTAGCCCGGCCCCCTCTTAAAGGAGCAGCCGCGGCGGCCCCGCGGTGCCGGGCAGGGTCTGACCCCCGCCGCCGGTGCCACCAGCGACCCGTGCCCCGGCCGCCCCCCGGCCGCCCCGAGGGGGGACATTCCCGCGGACCCGAGGTGACGACCCCGGCGGAGGGATACCGGCCGCCGACAGCGGCTCCGCCGAGCGCAGCGAGCGGGCCGCGCTCCGGGCCGCGGCGGGGGCTGCGCGGGGGGCGGCAGCCGGGGCAGGGGCCGCCCGCCGGCCCGGGGCGCGCGCGGGCCCCGGCGGGGCCCCGGCGCCAGGAGAAAGTAGTCCCGCGGCCTCCCCCTCGCGCCGCTGGAAGGGGTTCGGCGGCGGAGGCGGCGGACGAGGCGTCGCTCGGTGCTTCGGCTTCAGCTGATAATTGAAGGGAAGCGAGGCGGCTGCTGCTGGGAGGAGGGAGGCACGGAGCGTCTGCGGAGGCCGCACCGGGACAAACTAGGTACCCGGGGCCCCTCCGCTCGGTCGGGGGGCGCCGGGGGGGCGGGCGCGGGGTGGCGGGACGCTCGCTGGGCCCCTCGGCGACTCCGGGCCAGGCCTGTTGTGTCATCCTGGCATTAGTCGAGCTGCCCTTCCTGGCGGCCCGGGGCAGGGGGAGGGGAGCGGCGCCATCCCGGAGCATTGTTGCAGATGGGGCTGGGGGGGGCGAAGGGGAGCCGGGAACGACACGGCGCCGCGCTGGTGAGTGTGTGGGGCGGACCGGAGGGGTGGAATGGGGCCCTCGCCGTGGAGGGAAGGGGTGGAAACGGAGCTGACAAAATGGCCAGGCGCTCCCCGAGCCCGCTGCAGGGCCATCCCTCGCCCCCAACCCCGGGTAGGGGTGCCGGGGGCCGCCTCGCCTCTCCCGGGCCGCCCGGCGGGGAGGGGGGCGGCAGCGCGGCCGCCCCTCCGCGGGCCCTGTGTGGCTGCTGATACAAAAGGGCAGTGTCAGTGTTGACACTGCCGTGCCGATTTCGATGCCCTTCCCCGTCTTCCCTCCCCCACTCCGCTTGGCCCCCTTTTCCTTAGTGGTCCTTTCTTTCCCACCCCCCTTTTATTTCCACCCCCCCCTCCAAAGAACATACGGAATATCGTAAAGAAAAAAATAGCAATTTCTCTTTCTTTTTCCCCTGCCCAGCTCGGTAAAAATGCTAAACAATCGGCCGACGTCCATATTTCACAAGCTTTTTTGGGGGGGAGGAAGAAGGTGGGCAGAAAACGGAGGCGCCCGTGGGGTCGGAGTCACAACGCTGGCTGCCCACGAAAGGGATTATTTTCGCAGCTAAATGTTTTCGAGCTGATGTTTTTCTTGTTTTCAGTCAAGAAGCAAGTTGCCTGGTCCCTTGCGTTTGCTTGCATAATGCGTCGTACTTGGAAGCTGATCAAACGCTGGGTTCTGCCTTTCCTGCTTGGCTCTTCCTCCTTCCCTTTTCCCGGGGGGCTGGGTACTGGGACAGATTTGGGGGGGCTGGTGGCACTGGGGCTCCCGGCTGCTGCCCCGCTGATCCGGGGAAGGGAAGGAATCGAGGCCGGGGCTCTCGCCAGACCTGCAGGCCCGTCTTCCTGTGTCCAACTTTTTTATTGTTCCCCCTTCCCCCTTCCGAGTGCACGGGCTCTCCGGCAGGCGGGGGTTTGCACGGCTCGGGAGTCCTAGAGTCTAGACGGGGAAGCGGAAAATAATAGGGGAAAGAATGGAAAGTTATGTCAAGGGCTTTGGGGGAAAAACATCGACGTATCGAACAAAGGTCCTGCCTGTGTTGGAGAGAGAGGCCTGCATGTGAGGCCTGATTGTGTCGCATTTACACACGGGGAAGAAATGAGTGCTTGGTACTGGCCTAAATTTATTCTGTAAGTCTGGCATGGAACTTAGGAACGCTTTCAGAGAGTGTGTAGTTTGTTTTGGGAGTGTTTTTATTATGTGTAGCAATCCAGTAATAATTTTTATTTTAAATCCTTTTTTTCCCCTATAAAGACTGTTCAGGGTGGTTTTTTTTTTCCCTTCCTGCCTTGTTCAGCAGAAATAATACTGGTTCAGTGCTTCTAACACTCTAATGCAAAACTTTACTCAAACAGAGTAACTTCCACAATTTATGTGTTGTGTGTAATGAATTTTGAGCTTCCTGGTGCTTTTAAGGCTGTCATAAAGAGGAGTTGAGTAGTTACCAGCTGATAAATTTGAAGTACATCTATCATAATGAAAAAGAAGAGGAATTCTGAGCACTTAAATTAATTTTTCAAGATTTTCTTATAGGAACTGTCACTGTGGATATACTTTTGTAAGACTTTAAAAGCTAGCAAGCATTGCTGTGATTACTTCTAGTGTAGTCTCTTCTTTCCAGTTCTCTCTCTTCTCTTCCACTCCCAAAGCAAGAGTTCCAATTGTACAGGGTTGGGGTTTGGGCTTTGGTTTTTTTTGTTGGCTTTTTTTTACTTTGTATTTTTTTTTCTGAGATTTCTGAGATTTATTAAGATTTCCATTAAGGTGAAAGTTTTAAAACAAGTTTTATTTTATGTATGTAAAAATATATGTAATGGACTTGAAAGCACTGGAAAAATAACTATAGCTTTCTATTTTTTGGTAGCCTACTTAATAGATATTGATAGGAGTTAAATGTTTTTATGAAATACTGGTATTTTGGTCTTGCAGCTGGTATTTTAACAAAACATGTTCTATTTCAACTAAGAAGTTTAAAAACAGTGGTCTGGTGAATTCTGTAAATAATACTCAAAGTTTTTGGCAATATACTTGTTTTTAACTTGTAATAGTTTCTATATTTGTAAAGTGCAGCTGATTGTGAGCGGCTCAGTTCTTTTTGTCTTAAATGCACAGGTATTTTTAATTTTTCTTGTTGGTGTTTCTTATTGTTGTGTTAGAAATACAGGTAATCAGGTTTTTTTCCTATTCTTATGGTCTTTCTGAGAAAAACATGACTAGTAAACTTGAATTAACAGCCTTTAAGTCTTCAGTCTCCAGGTGGTTTCATAGGTAGGAACCTAAACATCTCTTTGCTGTCGGTAGAAAAATTGTAGGTCATCCACAGTGTGACATTACTGCTTATTAATATAGCAGATTTACTTCAGTAGGAGTGCCAACCTGTTGAGTAAGAGCTTATGAAAATGGAGTCTTTTGATGTCTTGCAAAAGTTTTTCAGGTCAAAGTGACCATTAGGGGAAATATTCTGCATCTTCCCAGTAAATGAATAATCAAAGCTGTCATTCCTAATCAGGAATCATGCACAAGTGTTTTTGTTTTTTTTTTTCAGTTTTCCTTTTTATATTGTACTTTGACTGTCTTCAAACCCAGAGTATAAATATTGCAGGAAAAAACCTGTGATGAAAACATATTCTTATAAAATCATTCCTAAATTTGAGGCCTAAAGCTATAGGTGGCAACAACACTATTCCTGCTGCAGCAGTGTAGCAAAAATAAAATGCATTTGTCTTTAATGCCATCAGTGGAGACAAGATCAATTTCCATGTGGATCCTTACATCACTGATAAGTACAGTTACTTACTCTGCAGCAGTCGAGAAACATAACTTGACTAAATTCCTTTTGTTTCCAAGTGGTAAAGCAGAAGTAGGAAAGTTCGTAAGTAAACTACATGTTTGTACCTAATTTGCAGCTAAATGATTCTCAGAGCTACCTGTACTAATCTTGTATTTATAGGCTGTGCTATATTTTCTAACAAACAAATTGATAAGCATCATGTAGAACACTTTTGATCATGGATCTGTCTTTTGTCACACTGAGGCTAAATTATTGTGACAAAGTACAAATACCAAAGTTGTACAATGTGGTGTGCTATCGCATTGGCAAAAACTTAACCCCAAATGTTTCTGGGATCTTCCATTGGTCTGCTGGATGATCAGTGTCCTCTTCATCACCTGTCAAACTATCATCACCTGTCAAATTAGTAGCACTCCCTAAAAAGCATACTGACTATGAAGGTAGTAGTACATCAGTTTTTTGTTTTCTTTTTTTTTAGAGTAACATATTAGCTTTGAGTGAGTTTTCTGAAGAAGTAATATTCTAAATGTGCTCGTAATATTTTAATCACTATATAGTATCACAACAAATTTATGGCAGTATATGAAGCAACTTCTTGCTGAGAGTTTCCATAGTTCAGTGAGGTTGGTAACCACAAAACAAAGTCCCTACAAGTTTTTTCCTACTGATATATTTTTTTTCAATTTATGTGAAATAAAGTGCTTCTCAAGGAGCAAAACTATTTTCAGAGTTCTCGGTGGTGATCAATAATGAAAAAAATGCTTGTATGTAGTCACCTTTCTCAGGATATCTTTTTTTACAAAACAGTTGCTGAATTCATGCTTTAAAGCTGTCTTCTGTAAATAAAGAAATTTTACTTATGTATCAAATGTGCAGCGTCTGAGGAGGACAGGGCGAAGTCAACTGTCTTCTGTCTGCCTGCTTTCAGATACCAGCAATGGTTGCTTTAGCACAAAGTTTAGTTTGAGGAGTAATTGTTCTCCTAATCCTGCCATCAAGTTGGTAGAGTCCAACTGTGTAAATATGCAGTCATATTCTCCTTCAGTTCTGTCTGGCAGCTAGGATTTGAGCACACAGAACCAATCTGTTTATGCTCCCTGCCTACCATAGGGCTTGTCCTGCAAGGTACTGACTGCTGCCAGTTTAACTTGACTCATGAAAGTACTTGGTACAAATATGGCAGAAAACTGCCCTGAGAGCAGTAGATGGTCAATTCTAGAAGGCAAGACTTATGTATAGGAAGAATGGAAAGCTTAGGTTTATTATCAAAAAAGTTAATCATGGTAGTTTAATACTGGACTTTAATACTGAAGGTGCATGAGAAATACTAGCAATAATGTTGAAGCCATAGCTGCCCTTGGTTGCTCCAGAAAAGCCTCTTTCACTAGGATTCATACAGTAAGCCTGTTTGCAAAGGACCTCAGGATGTTACTTTGGCCCTTCCCACATTTGACTACTTCTGCTCTTGAATAGTTTTTCATTGGTTACAACCAGATAAAAAGAGTTCCATTTTCTTGAGTGGTAAGAAAGGTGAAAAGAACCCAAGCCTTACAAACATACAAACGTATGTGTGGAGAAGAAACTGGAAGGATTCTGTCAGTGTGTAGTAATAATATGCTGGCTCATGGACTAGGGGGGAAATGCCATTTTCTCAGTGTTTTCTGAATTACTTGCTTTGGTAGTGTGCACATGTTGAACTGCGAAGATCCGATCTTCATAAAAGGTATGAAAGGGTCTGAGTCATCTGGAATGTGAACCTTGAGTTGTAGGGAGCAATTTGGTGTTTCAAAATGGAAGCTGAGGTCCCTGGTACTTTTTGAATAAGATGGCATTTTTTAAGATCTGAAAGGCACGGTATATTTCACACTTACTCTGCTTTCAGAGCAACTTGTTGCTGACGACTTGTGTTGTATTGCATGAAGTCCAAATAATTAAACTTAGTGTAAAGAAGGGCAAATAGTTGCCAGACTTTTGTAAAGCTGGAAATAAAAGAATGCAAATATGTTCTTTATTTTCTGGTGTATGTATGGTTTTTTTTGGGAACAAAGGTGTTAAACTTTCAGAAGGCTGTCAAGACCTGAGATGTACATTAGATTTAATACCAGCAGTGTGCACCTCCTTCAGTTTTGTGGCTGCCTGTTTGAAGCATGGTTAATACCAATTTTTATTAATGCAGAGCAGTAATTCTAATTTTGTACCTTGATTTTCAGGTGTAGCTTCTAATAGTAAAACTGTTAGGAAAAATGATCTGTGGCAAACTCATACCCCAAGGTAACTAGGTCTAGTCTTAGCTATGTTTGCTTTTAGAAAGTATGGATGCTGTTTTGTTCTAATTTTTCTCTATGTCTGTCTGCTGTCTTACTTGCCTTACTTTGAGCTTGTGATTGTTTGTCTCCTCAGCTCTGGGTAGGGATCTCTCTGTACATGGGCTTTTGTGTGATTGAAGTCTGTTCTGCACCTCTGCTCTAGTCCGAGACTGCTTAGAAGTAAAAGTACAGGTAAATAAGTGTGGAAATAAGAAATACACTCTTGTATAGTATCTTCTGAGTTGAAATTGTTGAGTTTTTTTAGGATCAGGAGCAGCATAAATGAGTTGGAGCACCAAAAAAGGGAAGATGGAAACAATGCAAAGTAACACTAGTCACGGTGGCCTCCAATATCCCCCATGCCTGCCCTCCTCCCCCTTCCCTCCAGCCCTAAAGAAAAGGAAAAACACACACCTGCATCCCACCCACTCATCAAGGGACTTGAATTACATGTCCTTGATACTGGTATAATGATTAGTTGCTTACTTTAACTCCTGCAGTTAGTAAGAAGGTCTCTTTACATTATATATACACTTTGTGGAATATGTGGTAGATGTGTGTCTTTGGACAAGGTAATATTGTAAGATGTGGTTAATGTCAGGGCTAGAGGATGACATCTTATCCAAGTTAATAATATTCTGTGTCTTCTAATGTCAAATCCCTTATGTAATTAGCTTATTCAGTATAGGGAGTGTCCTGTCCTGGAAGGTGTGTGCACTGTAACTGAATCTTCTGATCGCAGGTGAGATGTGGCTGTGCATTTAAAGACAACAAATGAAGAAAGTAACTGAGGGCACATATTAATAGGCAGTATTCTGAATTTAAACTTGGAACTCTGCCTTCCTTAGAGAGTGAGTGTTTTCTTCCTCTTTATTTTGGGGATACACTTTAAAATAAACTTACTGACTGCAAACTGTAATTTCTCCTTAAAACCTCAGTTGTCTTGAGCTTTGCAGTTGTTTCAGGTATAAGGACTTGATGAGCTCACCCATTGTACAGGGGTGAGGGGAAGGTAGGAAATGGCTCAGCTGAACAAGGACAGCAGACAGTCATAAGCTGTGTCAATAAGCCTGAGTGAACAGCACCTGAGAAGCAGCTACGTAGCTAGGTAGGTATTTATGAGATCTCTAAGTTAAACACCTGGAGAAAACACAATTTCAGCTGATCTCATTTAATGAAAGGGATGGAAGCTGCATAACTTTGGCAAACTTTAGGCCACAATTCTAAGTGTTACAATTTGTGCTTTAAAGGTCTGCTGCAGTCTATTCCACAGTGTTTTTCAAGTTTATGCAATGACAATGGATGTTGCCTTATCTTACTCTGGTAGTATTCTGCCTGTTGTATTTAGCAGATAATATTCTACAATAAAAGACTAGTAATAAAAATTAAAACGTGCGTATTACCGTAAGATTGTGGAATAAAGAAGTTAGTTTCACTCCCTTAGTTACAAGAAGCTTGGCAGAAGAAAAGATATAGTCCTTTGCCAAAAGTAAGATAGGAAATACGCGCTTGTCAGATTTCCTGTATGGCAGCTCTTAGGTTGATACAGTTCTGCTGTGTATTTGTAGACTTGAAACTGAACACAGCCTTGCTGGATACCTGACTCTTGACAGCCCCTCACAACTTTCACCAGCACTTTGTAACTAGACTTGGAAGAAACGTTTTAAGGGAAATGCCATTGCACACCTTAGTTTGCACATTCAAATGCTCCATGGAGTGGGTGGAAACTGAGCTTTCTTCAGATCAGCTGTGAAGAGGAAAGATTAATTTTGTTAAATTTACGATGTGAAGGAATGGTACTACTTTGCCTTCTATTAATGTTTACATATTTGAGCATGATGGCCATACTTTTTTTTTTAATAGTTTAGAGGTTCTTGACATATTGTCCAAGTCAAACTGGAGTTAGAACAGAATGGGCACTGAAAAATCCAACTTTATTGTGCTTTATGGAGAAGAGCTCAAGTAGGCTAGAACCTCAGAACTATATTTTTAAAAACTTGAGGTAAATAGAAATGTAGTGATGAGTAATTTTTGGGAATACACTTAAACTAACAGTAAAGTTGCCTGTGAGATTCCGCTGAAGTGACAGGCAAAGTAATCTGTCTGTTACTTTCAAAATACAGTGCAGTGACCACACTTGTTGCTATACTTCATGGCTTCCAGAGGTTGCCTGGAGTGAAGTATATTCCCTGCATGCATCAGTCTTTTTCCTCTGTCACAGACTTAGCCAAAAGCTGTTGAAACTATTCTTATAATTTAAATAAAGTAGATTCCTATTAAGTAACACGTCAATGGATAAACAATTGTATCATCTGTTTTTCAAAACTTTTTAATTCGTGTATTTTATTCAGATGAAATCTTGGGTTTCTATCAGATTGAGATTGCACACTTGAATGCTAACTATGATTCCTGCTGGTAATACCTGTAGAGACACCGTCTAGTCCCTCGACCTGTTTTCAGCAGTCTGCCTGTTCTAAACTAATATTGCTTCTGTTTGTGGCATCTGTTTGTTGCAGTTTCACATCTACCTTGCAATTACTGGAAACCCTCTTAGGACTCATCTTTACTATTATTTTAATCAATGAATTTCAATTGAATTAATTCTAATCCTATTTTAGTGGTGTTGGAGCATCTTAAAAACTTTTATCAGAAGATAACTCTACATCACCAAATTGTGTAGTGTGTTTGAATTTAAAAGCTGTTCCGCTTCAGCTAAGAAATGGTTCCCTCCTTAGACTCACAGATTTGCAGTACTGTTTTCCTTCACCAAAATGATGTTAGGCTATTTGGAAAGTCAGCTCAGTAAGATGGCAAATCAAAACCAGATAGCAGGTGATAGTGCTAATTGATCTAACAGCAAAGTTCAATTGGTATTTTGACTTTCTCTGTTCTGTAACCCATTCTGAAACATTGGTTGAGTTGAATGTTAGCAACTCAATTACAAACTTTCTCTGTTGAACTTTCATAGGGCTCCTGTGTTTTTGTCTGCTAGTTCTACGTGGAGCTCTTTCCACAAATGGAATAACTGGTTTGGTTTTTGGAATATATTAACTTTGGCAAGTTTCCACCCCCCGCCCTCTCCTTCCCCCCCCATGTGGCAGATATCAAACATGAACATATGGGCACAGAGTGACACAGCAATAGAAGGATCAAGCTGGATAAACAACCTCTGCACAGACTAACCCTATCCAAAAGTGTGGTATATGGTTTGTGGTTTTTTATTTTTAAATCCTGGAACTTGCTGCTTACTGCAAAACTTGCTTTGTGGAGGGCTGTCTTCTGCCTCTGCTCCTCTTTCCCAGGAAGGAGGTGTGGGGACAACTTTCCTCAGTCATAACAGAGCTTCAGTGGTAGGTACCATGGGACAAGAAGGACAGGAAAAGCTTCACAAATTGTAGATAATAGAGGATTTTGCTTCTTTGCAGTGTCTTCTCTGGCTTCTTACACCTGAGAAAGAGAATGGCTGTTATGATAGCAAGAAGGGATTTCTAATTACTTCCTTAGCCAAAAGATCCAAAGTGGGGCTGGGAGGGGGGAACTAGCTTTTTGTAGGAACTGGGCCTTTAAAGAGACTTTTGTATCTGAGCAGCTTGAGTATCTCTCTCTGGTGGGCATAGTAGGACAACAGAACTTGTTGGTTGTCTGTAAGGACAATGAAGACTCTGTGGGAGTAGGTTTAGTAGCCTCATACTTGCCTTTTTAATTCTTCAGTCCTCCTGGGATATTCTTTCAGCATGTCATGTCTCAAAATGTAGGATCATCTAATTTCCAGCCTGAAAGTTTCTCATAACTGTCTGCCTGCTAACTGTATCAATACCATTCTCTCTTTATTTTCTTCTGTTGATGTTTTACTCTTACTTGCAGAAAGTATTTACAGCCTTGTTGCCAGGCTAAATAATACAGGTTTTATTACTTAATTTCTTTAAGATCTCCCTTCTAGTTTTCAGCTGGAAGTCATGTCTCTTGACAAATGCCCACTGTGATGGGATAGCATATTCCAAATAAATAAACATTGTTTTTACAAAAGCACTGAGAATTTTCAGTTACTCTGTAATGGTGTATACACCTAAGCATTGGTTCCTCTTCCATACCTCCTCTCCCATTCCCCTCCAACATCACTTTGGGAGGAACTGGAGCATGCAGTCACTGTTGCTTAGGTCAGCTGACTGGGTTTGGCTAATAGTAGAGCTTTTTGGGTTCAGTACTGAAGTACAGCTTCTCCATAATGAGTGGTAGTATTGTACTTCACAGCATTGCAAGTGTCTCTTTAGAATAGTGCACTGTTCCATATTCTGATACATCCTTACTATTTTGGGAGCAGGACAGAGGAGAGAAAAGGGAACTTGCAAGTTTTGATAATCTTGGAAAAAGGGGAGCTCTGTGTTTAGATAACCATATCACCTGTGTAGTTATTTGGAAATAAACAAGGTTATAATAATAATAATAAAGCTTTCATCTTAGTTCATAGTTTTCTTCTATGGGTAATAGTCTTACATCATTACAAACACTTTGTTTAACTTGTGCAATGATGCAGTCTGTTTGGATGCTACTTAACAGCAATTGATTGTCTAAGTAGTCTTGGATTTAATAAAACAGAAATAAAGTAATGAATGACCTCTCTTCTGTGAGCCTGGAAATAGTAACAAGTGTCCATAGTTCTGCTGTTAAAAAAACAAAATCTTTTGCTTCTGGAGTCTGTTGATGTCCTGTCATTACTGAAGTATGATTTCAAGATTTAATACCATTACAAGTTAAACATTATTGTCTGCCTTCAAGTGTTAAAAATGTTTAGGCACCCACAGCTTACAGAGACCCTAATTTTCAGTTGTTTTTCAAAACCCTGGGCCTTTGGCTGTGCATATTTTAATATGTTAAGTCCAGCTATGTCTGAATGGTAGTGAATTCTTACTTGGATGTGTTTGCTGTAACACAGTTTTGAAACCCACCAGGTGGAAACTGTAGTCCTCATGAAAGAGTACTTTTTGCTGAACTTTGAAACTTTGATTCAATGAGAATGTCTATATGCATAAGTTCATGGAGTAAATAAATATGTCATGGCACTAGTGACATAGGGAAGGAAGGTAGGCTGTCTTGTGAAAAGTACTTGAAAAAAATAGATGTTGTTTCTCAGGAAAGGAAAGGGCCTGTTCCTGGAAATACCGTCAGCACTAAGGGTATCTCTTTAAATAGTGATTTGTTTTTTAAAGCAAAGATAAGATTCTTCCTTAATGTATTTTTTGTACCGCTTTAGGTTGGGGAACTTTAAGTGCCTGATTCAAGTGTGAAATACCTAGTTGCCAGCTAAAGGCTAACTTGAGGACAAAAAGTGAAGTGCAAAAGTATGTACAAGCGTTCAGTTTTCATACCACTGATTCCAGCTGTGTTGTCATAAATGTTACAGCTATACCAGGAAAGATAGTTGCTCCCATGGGAATCTGTTTGCTTGTGTCCCTTAAGGGAAGGCATTCTAAAGATGTTAACTTGCCTTGCCTAAGCTTTGAATGATTGAGCAAAGGAATTCAAGAACCCAGAGTTTTGTGCCTATGGATTCAGGAATGCTGCTCAGAGGTCACTGAGTGTGACAAGTAGAGGACATGCAAGCTACTGTATTTCCTCAAATTTTTACCTAACTCTGTAAGCTGAGTTGGGGCTTGTGATCCCTAGCCTTGCTTTATGTATTGGTTAGGCTTTTATGATCTACCTGGTTAAAAAACCTGCTTCAGAAGGGTTTGGGCTTTCTGTAGACAACATCAAATGCAGGATGTGACTAGTGCAAGCCCAGACCTGTGGCAGCTAGAAGCAGCAGCTCAACCTATTGTAGAATATAGTGATTTAAATGTCTAAGTTTAGCTTAGATGCATCCAAAAGCAAGGTAGTTTGTTACTACTTAATAGTATTCCAGGTTATGACAACAAACTAGAGTTACATCTACTCTTGGGGTGTGTTTGTTATATTGTTGGGGAGGTTGGTGGCCCAGCTTTGAAGTGGGAATAACTTGAAAATACAAATTTGTGACTGGCTATCATTTAAACTGTTTTGTTCTTTGTACTTGAATAGACTGGAGTAGTGTTTGTGATGGGAGAGTGGAGGAGAAGCTGATGTAATTTCAAGTTGCTTCATCAGAGCTTAAAAAGTTTAACTTGTGACGATTTGTGATAGAGTGTCAGGTTTTAAATAGTCTATATCAACTTGTACAGATGCAGTCTATATTTTTGACTGACTCCCTAAGTTTCATGTGCTGAATTGTAACATAAAATGGTCTGTACTGGCGTAATAGTGAAACTAATGATTGTACTCTATTCCCATACTCTCTGAGGTGTGTAGGAACTTTGGATAAATGCATGTAATAGTTGGAAACAGTCTTCTGTGTAGTACACAAGACTTCCATGTAGGTTTGGATTAGAGCAACTAACTTGCCTTCCTGTTTTATCTCGGAGACCATACTCACTAGGATGTCTCCTAAGAAATGTAGTTGGGATTTTTAGCTTCCATCAGTACTTGGTATTCTTTGGGAAATATAATGGAGCTCAGCTGAGCAACTGCATAGTGCAGACTCATGGCTCTACTGCTCTCAAGTCTGGCCTGTTTGTTATCTCTCATAAGTCTGTGCTGTAACTTCAGAGTGAGTTAAATGTTGTATGAAGCATATAAGTAATCACCACTAAGCTTAGAATTAATGGAGTTACAAAAAAACCCAAAAAACAAATAGGTGTTTGGCTCAGAATGTCTGTCATACTTGAATATGTACAGAACGTTTATGCTCTCATTTTAATTTAAAAAGTATCCATTATAAAACACAGACTGTGATACCACACCTGAAATTATTCTCTTGAAAATGAAAAAGCACTTCTGAAACTTTCAGGCTCTTATGCAACTGTTTAATATAATAAATACTACCATGTTAGTAATATTCTAGTGGGGTATTCTGCCCTTGATATAAGAAAAAAGAACTGTAGATTTCTGTTTTGGAGATTCAATGTTAAATGCTTTATATCCTCCACTTTCTAACAAAATAGGCATTTAGTAGAAAATAGTTCCAGCTAGTTTTTCATAGATAACTGCATGCTTTGTTTTCATCAGCTTTTAGTTCTGTGGAAGAAGTTTGTGTTGGACAGATCAGGCTGTTTTCAAATGGCACTACATGATGTGTGTGTCCCAAAGCTCTTCTGTCAGGGGAGCCTTCAAATACAAAGTAAACGTAAAAGTAGATTTTGAAAAGCATAGAGTAGAGATCCAAATTCAGCGCAAGTAATTTGGCATCTTTGGTAGTTAATAGAGATGGAGGTGCTCTCCTAGCATCTCATCCCAGTCCTTGATGGGAGAAAAGACTTATTTCCAAGACTTGACATGGGGAAATGGAGGTCTTGAAGATACTGGGATTACTAGGATGCTGTGGAGTAGTTCCAGAGTGTCTTATGGATTTTTTTTTTAAAGGAAGAAACCCAAATCATGAAAACAAACCAGAAAGATAAGAAATCTTGCATGGGAGTTCATGAAAACAAACCAGAAAGATAAGAAATCTTGCATGGGAGTTGAGTGAACTTTGCTTCAATTCAGTGTCATATTAACAGTATAGGGTTATTTCCACGCTTGCAAAAATGTATTTTAGGAGTGTAGCAAGATGGATGCATGACTTTGCTTTGAGGTATTATATCATTGATGTATATACAAAGCTTAGAAGAAGCACTGTCTTCTTTTCCTCTCTTCCTTACCATATTCTTTTTCAGTCTTAGACAAGGCCAAAATTAATGTGTTGTTTGGGGGGCAGTAGGTTGTAGGTTTGCTTATAAAGCATAGTTAATCATTAGTGTTGGATGAAAGGTCACCAGTATAGGAGACAACTCTTTGAGTATTCTGGTTGGGTCACAGAGCAAATTGCAAGAGCACAGGCTTATCAAACCAGCTATTGTAATATCTACTTCTTAAATAATCATTTTGATCAGGCTATAGAAAACTTACAGCTCTACTTGTTCCTTTATGAGGGTCTCAGGGTGCTGAAGAGATTGTGTTCTTCTGATACACGTTCTGTATTCATCAGAGAGCAGCAGTTTAGCTGGAAGTTAACAAAAAGCATTGAACAGACTTAGACAGTACCTATTGGAACATCTTGGCAGAAAGTATGGAGCCTTTCTTCCAGCTCTGAAGTGATTGATTATTGTCAGGGAATTCAGGCTTTGACAAACCTGGCCATGCTAGGACCCTAGGAAAAACACCTCATTAGTGTTGTTAGTCTTGTGAGCTGTAACATATGGGCATAGTTACAGTTGTTCTTGTTCAAGGAAAGTGTGTGGGTAGTCTGGGAAAGATGAGGTAAGTATCGTTGGAGAGGTAAAGCTGAAAAATGTCCTGGTGGTACTTGCACATAAGGAGGAGAGGAATTTGTAGCTGACTTTTTTTTGTGTATTTGGTGACGTTGAGTTCTTGTCTAGCTTAAAACTAAATCTGGCATCCTGCTAAAAAGCACTTGAAAGGGCTGTAATATTTAGTTTTGGTCAAGTTCAGCATCATGTACAACATCTTGTTCCCACAACATTGCTTTATTTTATTTATGGAGCACTGAGAAGGTGTAAATGTGCAGAGTGGAGTAGACACGTGTTAAAAAAGTATGCCATAAAGTAGTTTAATTCCTTTATAAAGCTCTGGCTTCTGACAACTTTTTCCATGATTGTAGAAGTTTGAACCATCCTAAAATACAGTTGTGGGAGCTAATATTGTATATTGTTCTCTGTATTTAACATGAAAGAATAGCTCTGGGCACTGTAAGGTCATGATCTTACAATTGATAGGATCAGTTTAAAGACAGCTTAATCCTTAGTGTTTAACAGGTGTTTCTTGGGTTGTGACTTGCTTTTGTTCAGCTTTACACAGAATTGCTTCTGTTTATACTGATATTTGGTAGGCAGTTTGGTTCATGATTTCATACAAGGTAAATGTCTTTAATTGTGCCTGTGTCAGTAATTTGGTATGTGTATTGGAGTTTGCTCCTAATTACATCACTCTAAGATCTAATGCAAATGTATGAATTTTTCTGTGGTTGAGAAAATGTGTCTGTGGCACATAATTCCAAGATGCTGCTGGTTTGAGCACTGCCCAGTTTAGAAAACCTAAATGTGCTTTAATCTCTTTGTTGTTACAGTATTCTTGTGATAGCAAAAGATCCATGTGCAGATCAAGTGCTGAGGAAGCCGGAAACTTAACCTGTTTTAATTGGATTTCTTCCTCAACAACTGCAATTAAACGATTTCCCAGGTTGTGTCATGTGGCATTGGAATCTTGCTATGCATTAGGCCTGTGAACCTTTTCTGTGTAGCATTTGGGTGAAGTCTCTGTTCAGGAGAACAGCATAACCTGCTTGAGCCAGTGTGGGGAATGAAGCCTCAACAGGCATTAGTCTGGATCAGTGCTAGGCATCAGTGATTGGAAAAACAGCAGGAAAACTCCTGAAATCCTCCTGATTTGTACCAAACTTGTCTGAATGATATTTTAAACATGCAAAAATCTGAGGAGCCATTCTAGGTGAGTAAAAAACAGATGAGTACCTTCTACCTGGCTTGAAAACATAAGTTATTTTTTGAAATTTTTGTTTTTATCTTTGTAGTTTTTCTCTTTAAGACGTGTTGCTATTACTGAAAAGTTTTTTATAGTCTGGATTAGAGCTGAAGCTGAGTATTACGAAAATGAAGATCCTGTCTTCTGCTTCTTTACCTTGTTTTCATAATACCCTTAGACCTGTGATCTTGAGTTCATCTGTGGCACTTTTCTAATCCACATCTACAAGTCAACTGGCTTTTGTGTTTCTTTTTCCAGCAATAACTTCTGTGGCATCTAGTCTCTGAATTTCTTCAGTTCAGTGGCTGATTCAAGTTCTTTCCTTTAAGTTTTTTTGTTTTGTATTTGGCTTTACCCTGCTAGTTGTCTAGGAAATTGCAGAGATCGTCTTGTGTTAATTTAGACTTTGGGTGACCAAACCTTGTTTTACTGGCCGCTGAGCTCACTAGGTCTCTCAATAATTTAAGACAGCTTGGCAGAAGTTGATTAGGAATTTGGCAGGTCTCAGAAAACCTTCCATGCTGCAACTTGGGGCATGTATTGTCTAACAGGCTCTGCAGGTAGGACATGGCTGTCTACCATATCAGTATTTGTCTTCTGCTGTTGCACTTGGTTTTGCTTAAGGGCTGTGTGTGCCAGATGCAGGTGAATGGCAAACTGCAAATAAGGCACCATCTGGTCTATGGCATTAGAATAGGGAAGAGGCTTGGTGTTGGAGCAGTAGGTTCTGCATTCAGACTGTGCTGTAAGTAAATGGAGCCAAAGGCAGCTGGTCATTAAGTGCTGGGCAGGGCAGATGCAGAGGGGGTGGTGATGGTTTTGAGTGTGTCTTGGTTCACTTGCATGAAAGTACTAAAATAAGGTACTAAATAAAAATTTGTACAAATCACTCAGCTCATATTTTTTTCTTTTTTTTAACTGGTAATAAATGCCCTCTCTCCCACCTTTGTCACACCTGTTTTACTTGGTCTTAGCTTGACCGCCTGCTTCTAGCTTGCCTTCTTTTCTGGCAGTATCACGGATCTGTACTTCATGAAGGGTTCTGTGCTTTGATTCGTGTTGTCTCACAGAAGATACATCTCCTCATTCAAATTAATTCCTGTCTTCTGAGTAGATTTTTCTCCTTCATTCTTGCCAGACAATGTGGTTTTGGTTTTGTTTTTTGTGGTGTTTTTAATGTTTTTATTATACTCTTAGTGAAAGCTTAAACCACTGTAGAGATAGTGACTTGGCCCCTGCTAAACAGGGGTTTCTAGAGAATCTGTAATTGAAGATCAGGTAAGATTTTACTTCTGTTGCTTCTGATGTTTTTTAGTTAAAAGTCTGCATGAAATGAGGAATTCACATCAGTTCATTCTATGTGCACACATCACAGTTTTGGTCAGAATTTGGCTGTTGGAAAATACATTATTTTCTGTTGGAGAGAGCTGCTTTTGTTGAATTTTAAAAATAAGAACTGTTATTTTTGTTGTTATTAGCAAGTTGAAGCTACGCTTGTATTAACACCAAGTAGCAGAATTGCATCCTCAGACTCATAGTGTAGACTTTGTCAGTACGTAACAGTAGCTTTAAAGGTCCTGTAGAGGTGAACTCAAGCCCTTGCTGTAGGGCTGATTTGGCAGAAAAATCTTGCTCTGTGACACAAGTGTACAGAAGAAGAAACTTTGAACATACTTGCTCCTCACTTTTCCTTTGTTTCCCATTACATTGCTGAAAGGGAAAAAGATCTGTCAACAAGGATAGGAAACCTGGTTCAATGTTTTGCAGCTAACATTTGCTATGTTTGTGTGCACCTGTTCTCTGTGTGGTCTGACAAACCTTTTGTGTTACTGACATGGCTTAAATACCTCTGGGCTGCTTCTTAAGCTTAGCTGTCTCTGGCTGACTTGCAGCTATCTAGATCAGACTATTTTTTTCCTTGATATAGATTGACTCAGGAATTTCTGGGTTCTTATGCTTCTGTTAATCTTTATATCTCTGTAGTAAAAAATTTACCTGCTGCAGAGTTGACTGAATTATGCAACAGAACTTAACGTTTAGCTGGTTAAAAAGCCAAAATAATACAGAACACTGAATTGAGACTGAGAAACTGCAGGTGTTGTAAACATGAAAATATTTTCTTGAAGCTTTGAGTCCTGGCTCTCTGCCACAGTGAGAGCATTCCCTTCCTTTGTTAATAAATTCAAGTCAAACCATATACTAGAGGAAAACTTACACTGAACTGGTTTGGACATGTTATGAACGGTGACGTGGAAAGGTATCAAATTTGATGTATTTGGAGAAGAGCAGCTTTAATATTTGAATTTTTTACAAGAGCAAATTCTTTCAATGAAGTAGTGAGTAAATGTTCTAGGAGATTATTTTTATCGTTAACTCTATTACTCATGCACTCAAAACCAAGAGGAATAGTTGCTGTTAACAACACTTTCAGTATATAATGTAGAACTACAGAGAAGCAAGAGAAAAAAAAATTGAAATACTTTCTATTTTTTGTAACTTTTCCTTTGAATGAGGTTTGAAGATCTGACTGATGCTTGTGTTGTTTTGGGAACCAAAGTGCAGTCCAAAGAGTGACACAGAGTGTAATATTTCAGTCCTTGATGAACATTAGAGAAAGAAAGCAGTGATGTGGCAGAACTGAAGAGGGAGGCCCTCATGAGACCATTATATTTGTTCCATGCAACTTCCTTAATTTATCTCCTTAGACTGCAGTTTCTGTTTTTTCAGAGGAAAGAAAGGACTACCGGAGTAAAGGCTGTTACTGTCTTAATGTTAGGTAGCCCTCTCAACCACCTTGCAAGAGTTCAGTTAAGATTTTAGCCCTGGTTTTAATTTCTCAGTGCGCAAATACAGTGATTTTTTTTTTTCTTCAGTAATGAAATGAAGCTATGGTTTCCTGTGTACCATGAGCTGGGAGCACCAGTTGTACAATCAGACCTGAGATACCTGAGCTTGTATCCTGTACAAGTTTTAGCTTTTTTGTTACTTTAAGCTATTCAGATGAATGGGAATGTTCTGCTGTCCAACTTCTGCACGTGCTTAATTTTAAAACTTTTTTGGCTCACTTGTGGCCCTCCCCTTCATCTGTAGGTTTCTCTTGGTTCTTCAGCTGACAAGTTAGCTGTATTGTTGACTGCCAGTGGTACCTTTACTTTCCTGTAATTTTGAGTAGTGCCCCATTTGCTATTTCCATTTGACTTTTCCACAGCCTAGAAGGACTTAGTGAAGTTCTGGCTGTGGCATAAAGGCCAATCTGTTGTTTTATTTCTAAAGGGGAATGATGGGTGTCAGTTCTCTGTAATCTTAATGGAGCAAGTTTTTACATTTCTTCCAGGTCCCTGAAGAAATCTTTAGTTTTCTTTTCCCATAACAGGTTCAGTGAAGGGTCTCTGCAATCTCAGACTTCAAATTCAATTGATCTGCTTGAAGTAGGGGAGACTGCTTAGCTTCTGCAACTCAGTCATTGTGACAAAACTGTTCTTACCAACACTGGAATGTGTGATAAATGTATTTCAATTTTTCCTTAAATAGTACTTGACCTCTTGTATCTTCCAGTCCTCTCACTAGACAGAAGTCAGTAGGTAAGTGTGCTACTTTGCTCGCTTGGGGTCATGGCATGGATGACCTTTTGGATCACAAAGGTCATCGGAAGTCCTGACAGCTTGGGCATTCCTCTAGCAAGTAGTGCTGTGCATCTTTTCAGGTGCTTTCAGTCTTCTTATCGCCTGTGGGAACTTGCAAATCTTCTGGTTGCAGATAATGAGTATTTGAACTGCCACTTAGCAGTAGGAGATCACAAATGCAGACATTTTTGCTCTTCCTTCCTCTTTCATACCAAGACTTTCTTTCCCTAGTTGTCTGTATGTCATTAGACATGTATACATAAATGCAGTCTGGAAACTTTTCTAGCGGTTACATCCTTTGAGGCTCTTAGCCAGTCATTCTGCTGTTCTGTGAAGGTGGCCTTCAGCACTGCCACTCTCTTGGCTAGAAGGATAGGGAAGGGCTGAGCTCCTGAAAGCCTGTGAAAGGGAAAGCTGACTTCCTAAAGTAGCAAGGCCCAAAGTTTGCCCTAATTTTCTGATGACTGTTTGTTGTAAAGTCAGTGGTACAGGGAATAACTCCTGTTCCTTGACTGATTTATTTTACTTTTTTTCCTTATGTTGAAATAATTCCAGTGATTCCAGAGAAACTGAATTAAAAAGAACTCTTTCACTGTAAATGAATCTAGGAAGAACATTTTACTGAAGTTTTTGTCTTTTTTGTTGGCAGCTTGGAAAATTATTCTCTGGATAAGAGCTCACATATTGTCTCAAGTTACTCAGTGTAAAAATGGGCATATGAGCTGGTCCTAAAACTATAATATATTCAGAGACTGGGCTCCTTTGAAGTTTGTAGCTTACATGCCCATTTTTCTTACTTTCTCCTCTTAGTCCAGGTTACTGAATCATGCTTTTGAGGAGGGCTTCCTGAGCTCTGTGTGATTGCAGTGAGGAGCTGGGCCATGGTCAGCTCTTCTCTCAGAGCAGTTATCCTTGGAAGGGTTGGGGGGGAGTGTGTCCTTGGGCATGTGTGCATCTTACACAGGTCTGAGATCTCAGGTAACTTGAACTGACATCTATGGCATGACTTGAAAGTTTCTGATTTTCTGTTAGTGCCTTCTTTGCTTGTTTTTATATATGGCGATGCTTTGATACCTCAATTTGTAATTTTTTTTTTTTTTTCCCTTTCTCCTTTGTTCAGGGTAGCTCTTGTGATTCACCTCTTGCTCAGGACTCCGTGTATTTTGTCATCATGAGTAGCAACTGTCACTTCTCAGAATGAGAGCTATTTAGTGTAATTTGAGGTCCTACTTTTGGCAGGTGGTTGGACCATGTCATCTCAAGAGAGTCTTTCCATCAAAGGCTTTTTTAAATAGTTCTGACTTAACTGTTGTATTTCATTTGAACTTTGCATCAAAAAGGTCTCTGATCTGAAGAAGAGTTTGCCTCTTAATGCTGTTAAACTCTGCTTGTCTTCCCATTGATACCTTATTAATGTCTTCAAAGAGAAGTGACAAAAATGATGCAGCTATATAAATCTGTAGAAATTCTGTGCCAGAGTTGTAGAGATCTATTTCCTTACAAGTGTGCATACTTGTTTCCAGAAGAAACTTCCTTGATACCTGCTTGTCTGTCTTCTTAGCAGTGAGGTAATGTTACATCATTAGAAGTCTGTCAAGTCTTGCTCGTCCTGGAGATGTTTATATATGTACTGAAGTTACTCTAGTTAGGGTGTCTGTGCATGCAGTTCTGTGTGTGTAGTTCTCTAGTTCTGCTGTAACATTCTAGAAGGAAAATACAAAAATAATACAGTCCAGCCTAATACGTGATTCAGTATGATTTTGTGTGGTTTCTGTATCAAAGGAAGTTATGCTGATAAAAGTCACCGTGTGAGTTTTATATCACTAGATGCAGTGCAGCAAGGAAGCCTTAGTGCACTCTGGCATCTTTGAATCATGAAGACAACTTATAGCAATTCATGGGGAGAAGGTAGAAATGGGAGCAGATAAAGAAATTAAATGTTAGCTTGGTCTTCCTGTGTTGAAAGAAGAAAAGTATGTCATTTTCTTAAGACTCAGTGGTTTCATGTGGCTGAAGAGCCTAGGATTTGTGTGAATGCACACACCTTACTGTGCCTTACAGCACCTTGCAGCTCATAGGAGAATGTATTTTCCCCTTGTTTGTGTATAGAAATTTACTGTCGGGAAGAAGGGAGGGATGATGAAAATTTAGGGCATGTTGCAGAAAATTTTTCTAGGAAGTTTTCAGGAGGTTATTGTACTCATTCCCTAAAATTCTTCCATGAGCTACTTCTACAATCAGAAGGGACAAGAGGCTGCTAAACTGAAAATACAAACTTCAGCCTCCATGGAGCTTTAAAATCTAAGGTGAGGACCTCGGTGGAAAAAGAACGAGGATAAGTGGATGATCCTTGAATTTGGAGGGTGTCAGGAGGGAGAATATTGTGTCAAAATCAGCTGCAGAAGACTGAGTTTAAAGCAACTCCCTGGACTACTTCAGTTATTGAAGTAGAAGTAGTAATTGAGTAGCAAGTGCCTGCTTGTAAGGCAAGAAAATAGGTGTGTATGTCTGCAGGTAAATGAGGAGAACCTTGTGAACAGTGAGCAAAAATGAGGTGCAGCTGAGATCAGTTGAAAATGATGTAAATCTGAAACAATTCAGCAGTTACTAAACCATAGGCAGTAATTTCTTCAGTTTAGTCACAACTGAACTCTTAAATGTGTTTTATGCTTTAAATATTTAGAGTGTTATGTCTATCTTAAGTGACTGGATTTATCACAGAAACAGCTGATCAACTAAATTAACGTTGTCTACATTGAAGTAAAGGAATACAAATCTGAAGTCTTAGGCTTAATATTTTCTGATATGTAGGCTGAACTCTGGGTTCTCGCTGGCAAGATGTACAACTTGCTGGAAGAAAATGTTCTGAACTTGCAAGGCGTATAAACATCCTCCTGTCTTTCCCTTCTTCCCCCCCCCCTCCTTTTGCTTGATACTGACTTCAGGGCAGTAAGTCTGTGCAGTTTTGAAGTGCTGGATTGCAGCAGCAACATTAAATAAGGCATCAGGATTTTTAGGCTAAACTACAAGAGAGGAAGGGTGCTGACTAGTGTACTTAGCTCAACTCCAAGCAGATAACAGGTATTATAATGGAGCAGTATAGGCAGAGGTGCTAGGCATGCACTACGCATGAAAGTGCAAGAGTCTGAAAAAAATTCTTGCATTTATGAAGAAAAAGAACTTAAACCCCAAAACCAAACCACCACCCAAAACAACAGAACAAATCCAAACCAAACAAACACCCCAAACAAGTTTCAGAGCTCATGCAAGTAGACTAAGGAGGCCCTTGTGGAAGAGTTCGGTCCATTTTTTACAGGTATTGTTACTAATTTGCCTTGTTACCCTATTAGTGGCCCTGGAGTGTGTTGGAGTTCTTCAGTTTACTCATTGTCTTTTTAGCTCGGTAGCCTGTGTCAAGGTAGCTACATTGCACAGCTCCTGGTATCCTTCAGGGAGTGATTTGGATGCTAAGTAAAGGCTGATACAGGCTTGTTGTGTAGTTCTCTGTTTTCCCAGTTTGCTTCAAAAATATGGACGCGTGTTAGTTGTTTCCTGTTGGCATTTCCACAAGAAAAAAGGTAAAGGCATCACTGAAAGGTAATAGGTACCTTTTTCCTTGTGTTCCTGTAGAACCTCTCCAAGCAATGTGTTGACCATACATTAGCGGCAGTGTTTGCAATGGGTATGTTAGGTCTATAGGAATTAATTCTAGTTGCTTTCCTGTACAATAACAAAGATGCCTCTAAATAGTAATCAAATAGTGTTTGCTAAAAGTCAAGAATACTGTGCAGCATAATAAGCACTAGATAGCAGTGTTGTTACATGGCTTCAGAAGGTATGTTTTGGGTTTATATGAAATGCTGGGTTTTGGAATTCATCCTCATTCTCAAGAGTCTGCTTATGAAGAGAGCCTCTGCAGGCCCATGCTTTACATCATCATAGTTAGGAATATGGAGCTATGAAACATTAACTAGAAAGGTTTGTGTGTAGGTAACTTATGCTAGAAAGGGACCCGAGCTTAAAATTTCCTAAGTAGCATTGTCTACTGTGGAAGCATGGAGGTCTGATGGACGGTTGTAGCTTTTTGTTATTGTGGGTGTGAGGAAGAATCAGTGTAATTGAGGAAATTGTCTTAAAATCTGGCAGGACAGCACTGGCACATTGTGCATTTCTTTGGAATGTAGGTGTCTGATGATGGGAAGGAAGAAGCCAAGTGCCTGGAGTGAGCTCAGAGATCGAGAACAAGTCTGAATGAGAACAGTTCAGATTCAGGAATCTCTGGGCTTCTCTCTTGTTTCAGGATGTGGAAGGCACATCTGTGAAAGTACCTCTTCATTACTGGACTAACTGGGCACATGGTGTGGCTTGCAGTGAGACTTCAGTTAGTGTTTTGATGTTAAAGGTCACAGCTGAATCATGAAGCTACATTACATTTAAAAGCAAACTGGGAGTCATACGGCAACAAGTACACAATAAGAAATGCGGTTAAGTCGAGAGGTTTCAATATAGAAGATAACTCTGGACATCATCTTGACTTGACAGATGCCTTACAGGATAAAACAGTTGTCATTTCATTCTTCTACACAGCTGAAAATATCGTGTGTATGACAAAACGTTGTGCTACATAAGGTCTAAGCACAGACTCCTTAAAGTGTCTGGCTAACCCCGTGCCATGGTTTAGTCCCAGCCAGCAATCAAGCACCCGGCAGCTGCTCACTCACTCCCCCACCAGTGGGATTGGAAAGAGAATTGGAGGGGTAGAAACTGGAAAGCTTACAGGTTGAGATAGTATAATAGGAAAAGCAAAAGCCGTGCATACAGGCAAAACAAGGCTAAGAATTAACTGCTTCCTATGGTTGGTCAGGTGTGTTCAGCCTTCTCTAGGAGAGACAAACACCATCACTCTAAATGCCCTCCCCTTTCTCCTTTTTCTTCTCACTTTATATACTGAGTGTGAAGTCATGTAGTCTGGAAATAATCTCTTTGGTCAGTTTGGGTCACCTCACTGGGTCTCCTCCCAACCTCCCATGCACCTCAAGCCTCCTCACCAGTGTGACTGACAGTACAAAAAGCAGAAAAGGCCTTGGCTCCGTCTATAACAAAAACATCTGTATTATCAACACAGTGCTCTATTATCAATGCTGTGTTCAACAGAAATCCAAAGCATAGCCCTGTACCAGCCACTGTGAGTAAACTCAAGTCTATCACAGACAAAACCAGCACATCCAGACAGATCAGTGTTAAATGGAAGTTTCTCTAGGGGGGGCCAGGATTGCCTGTGTTTCTTCAGCTGACTCTTGTGGAGGTGTGTGGAGAAGCCCATGCTCTGGCCTTAGGTGGCAAAGTGCGTGGCTAACGTAGCAAAGGTCTAAGTGAGCACTGCTGCTTGCAGAATGAAACCTGCTGGAATGCACATTTTAATTGGTGCAAGGTGAGACAATAGTTCTGTGGCAGCCATTTTGTAGTATGACTGAAAGTTTGGCATTAGTACACTTTCAGTGCCTGCTGACCTTCGTGCAGAAGGAGACACTAATCCCTCCTTTTAGAAAATGCACAAAATGTGCCTCATTTCTGATAGTAGAGAGGTGGACTTTTTTTAATTGGGGTTTGAATACAAGGAAATAGAATGCACAGCATTTGACAGTGCCTGCGACTGACTTCAGCTGGACCCCCTTAAGTAGTGCTGGGCCCTTGGTCGTCTTTCAGCCTGGTTAGTGCTAGACTTTGTTTCTTGCATTGCTATTCTGAAGAGGCTGGTACAACTTCTGATCTCCTCAACTTGAGTGGTCTGGCTACTCCACCAAGCTGGCATGATTTCCAGCATTTGCAAGCTTTTTCTGTTTCATTGTAAATCTTTTTGTGCTCTAACGTATAAGAAGTTGTAGATTGATGATGTAACATATTACTGAAAAACTTTAAAACTTTGTTAGTGGGAATATTGGCTTTGATGAAGGAGTTTGAGTTAGAGGAAAGAATTGTAAAGAGGGAACGTTCACCTTTTGAATAGTAATGTTCATAGCTTTCTCAACTTGGTCATCGGGACTTCTAGCTAAGAGGTTCATCAAACAACTATATTTTGTGGGATTGTGTATTTTGTGCTTTACTTACATTCTTTCAAGTTCCTAAGAATAAGATAAAAACCCAACCAAAATGAATGAAGGTAAAAGTGCTTTGTTAATTCTACTTTTTGTGTTTGCTACTATGTTGGACCTTTTAGTAGAAAGAACATGAAAAACTTTCAGAAAGATGCTTTTGACTCCTATGATGTGGGGATTAGGATGGAGAGCAATTCTTCTGCCTAACTTGTATTCTTGTTCGATTCCTGGAAATATTTAAAGTATTTCTGGCATGCTAAGTGTGACCTTTCAATATTAGGCTGTATTATTAGAGTGTAACAAGACTGAATCTGAGCTAGCAGAATCCTGATAATAATTTCCTGCACTGCACAGGTGTCTTGATGATATACATATTCCTTTTAGCATCATATGTGAGATAATGGTTTGCATAATACCAGTTTATATGCCTGGTTTCTTATGGTGTACAGTAAAACTGCATCATTTAGGATTCTTTCTTGCCCCCCCTTCCCCTCCTGTCCCCTTTGTTCACTTCTATAGGCTCTTTTCAGAAGAATAGACAATTATGTTCATCTATTCACTGTCTTTACTGACAATGCCAGACCTTGAGAGTTATTTCATTGGAGACATTTGAATATGAATCTGAAGCTGCAGTGTTTTAAACTTTTTTGTGACAGACTTCTTGCTTACTTTGCTCTAGATAAAATAGGTACCAAACTGAGCTCTTAAACTTGGGTTACTTTCTTTCTTACAGCTTCTTTTTTTCACCTGCAAATACCTTTTTTAACCAGAGTCCACAAAATTAGAAACAGGAAAACTGGATTTGCTGGTTGGGGTCCTGGTGCTATGCTGTACATGGAAATACCAATTTAGCACAGGATACAGAAGTCACCTCTCTTCACAGTGAGAGTGAATTCCTCACTGAGTGAGGAATTAAGTGAGGCTTGTTCTTGAAATATGTCTGTTTCTGAGGACTGTGGCTGGGGGTTATGGTAGTCTTCTATAAATGACCACCAAAACAGTGTCTGTAGACCTCTGGCAGTCACAAAGCAATTCCAAAAGTAGTAATACAAAGCCATCACAGTTTGTTTTTTTTTTTTTTTTTTTTTTTTTAATAATCGTGTGCACTCATTAATCCTTCTGTCTCAAACACCTTTTCTCTTTAATTTTGCTCTTATGAGCAGAACTTCCTGATTATAAAGCTAGATATTTTTTCCTTAATGACTATATATCTTGCTTTATGCAAAAATTTGGCATAAATCAGACTAAAGAATGAAGCTGTTTGGAAGGCACTGTAGTTATGTTGTGAAAACTGCTGCTTATTCATGAAATGGGCTTTGTCATCTCCTACAATGAAAGTTAAAATACTTGAATACTGTTGCTGTCTATCAAGCACTGAGTTTTTCCTTAACATTGATAAACACAGATTCTCCTAAATTGCATTTGTCTTGTCTCCTTATAATTAGAGAAGCCTGCTAGATAGGAAGTGTGTCATCACAAAATCACAGTGGAGTTTGCAGTTTGGGTTGAAAGGGATCTTTAAAGGTCATTTAGTCCAGTAAATCACCTGTGTGCTATATACACCAAAACCTTATTGCTCTGTATTAAGGTTCTAAATGTTCTTGAGAAGAACCTTGTCTGTGTGTCTTAACTAAAAATTGTTTGAAAGTTTTTGTCTTCAATTTTTGCTTAAACAATAGCATTTTACATTTGCCTCTGGAGGCGTGGCGGTGAGTCTTCATGCCACATGTCTCATGGCTCTTCCTCTCTTGTCTTTCAGTGAATGATAGTGTCTAGAAAGGGTATGTCCCTTCAGGAGAGAGGTGCCAATGTCCAACCGGCCTAATAACAATCCAGGGGGGTCACTGCGACGTTCACAGAGGAACACTGCCGGGGCCCAGCCACAAGACGACGCAGTAGGAGGAAGGTATGACTGCTATCTGAGTGTTCAAATGTATAACAGTGAAATGAATGTGATCTAGAGAATTAAGTTTTCTGCCCTGCAGTCCAAGCATTGAAACTTGCATAAAATCTTTTTGCCCCTGTGCTGCCATTGCATGGGATAAACCCATGAATAACTCACTACCATACATGTTCAGCTAGAATAGCAGTAGTAGAGCTGTAGGGGGGAAAAAAGCTGTTTTCCATAAATCACAGGTAGTGACGTTCTTTCCCATTCTTTTCTTCCTCTGATACTAAAAATATGGTAGGGGTGGCAGGTGTTACTGGGAATCTGGGAAAATCTGTGTTCCTCTTCAAGAAGACTGAATAACTGGTACTCTGTTACCTTCCCACTGGATGTAAATCCTGTGCAGCTGTTGTATAATTCAAGGAAAAAAAGGTTTGCTATCATTTAATATGCCTGATATACAGAGCAAGTGGACCAGATGATATTTATTCTGTAGGTGGTTGTCTCTGCAGTGCAAGAACAAAGAAGATCCTTAAAACATTTCTATGGATGACTGTATTGTTACTGCCATGAGTGAAGCCTGTATGGATATAAGTGTTTCTTTAACTTTGTTAAAAAATCAGTTTAATGAAGAAAGGTTATAGTATGATGATAGGCAAATCTGTCTGTATTCTCTTCCCTCAGATATGTTACTTGTGCAGTTGATGAATATGTGTACCTTGGGCTTGATTTTTTTTTTTTTTTTTTTTTTATTTTTTTTTTTTTTGGGATGAGTATTAAAGTATTGCAGCCCAATGGCACAAAAGTTTTTTACTATGAAGGAGCTGGGCTATCAGGTTTAATGAAGATGAGGTATATTTCTTACTAGTATAAAGTCTAACTGAGAACAAGTTGAACAACTGTTGAATGGGTGAAGAAGGCCAACTTCTAAGGAACTTCAGGGAGAATAATTCCATCTGAAAAATGCAGCTTCACTTTCTCTAAAGTAGTCTGCTGTACAAGTGGAAGACCAGATGATAAACACAAGGCTTCTTCCCTCGAATAATGTGGCATAAGGAAGGGGAAGTTGCTGCCTTATGTAGCTGATTATTTTGTAAGCTAGAATTGGTTTTGGAGAATGTTTCTTTTAATGGAGGCATAGGGAGCCCTTCATTCCCTTCTGCTCATTCTGTGTTGTCTCTGCATCTCAGTGGATGTTTAAGTTAGATATTGCCCTACCAACTCTTTCCTTTTCCACTGAACTTCACCTGGGGTGAAGAAACTTCTCCCTAGAATAAAGAATTGGGGGCAAGTTATTTGAAGATGAGATGCGGGGTTCTTCCTCAAATATCTACTGTTGGTTCAGATTTTACAGCAGAATGCCAGGGAGAGGCTCCGCAAAGTGTGAGTCAGACAAACTGAAGAATTTTAAGGGTAGCACTATCTTTTTTTAAGGAAGTCACTCATGCATGGTTTTGGTACGTTGTGATCTGTTACACATACAGTGATTGAAGATTCACTTGTCTTAAATGACTGGACCTCTTCCACCTCTGACCAGACCTGTGCCAGACTTCCACAAACAAGAGTGTATTGCACTCTTAAACTGTTAGACCTTTATCAGAACCAGAGCTCCTTGCTGAAGTAAAGAGGATGGAAGAAGCTTACAGTCTTCTATGAATCTGGGTCTCTTTAAAAGCAGGATCTCCCCTGCCTTTGCATTTCTTAGCAAGTATTTTGAGCTGGCAGAACCTATAAAAAGGCGTTAAAGCATGCTGGTTAATATAGAACTTAAAATGAATTAATCTTCTTTTGCTGTCATCAGCATCTCCTTTTTAGTAAGGTGCTGGGCAGAAATGGCTATTGTACAAGGACCAATGTAAGATGGATCTGTCAGGTTCTTATGAAATTTGTAGATGACCTGGAAAGAGACAGGCTCGTAGATAACAGTTGTTATCTGGTCCTGTCTTTAGACACAAACCTCACAGGACTCACCCTGCCATGTATCTGGCATGCAGTGGGATAGTATGTTTTCGTTCTGCTGCTGAGCAGTATACAGGAGGGTCTAGAGTTCACAACTTGATGCGTCTTGTTATGCCTTGCTGCGCTCCAGTGATAAACACTGCTTTGTCTGCTATATTAAAAAAACCCCAAAAAGCCCCAAACAAACACAGAGCAAAAAACAATACACCTTTTCTTACACCAAGGGTTTTTTTGGATGTCCAAGACTATTTATTTTCAGTTTTTCTTGCATTTGTCATCAGTAAAGTGAAACTCTTATGTTTCAGCTGTAAAATCTCTTAAAATAGAATAAACAAACTGTGGAAAGACTAGTTTCAATAATATGCTCATATTGTACAAATAACTGAACTTGGGATGTATCTATGTTAGTATTTTAGTTGGAGCTGGGAATGTTCTTTTGAAACCAGTCAGTCATCCTTACCTGCTGTGTTTTGGCTAACATGGAATGGTCTTGGAGAGCTTGAACTGGAATCCTTTTGGATGAAGCTGAACTGAACGTTGTGCTCTATGAAAGCAGTTTGTGTATGCTGGTCACTTGTGGTTGTAATTTGCTGTGCTTTGAAGTAAAAATTGTTGAAATGCAGAGATGGTGGATGCTGATCCTTAGTGGCAACTATCTTGCTTTACAGATTTTCTTCTGTTGATCCATACTACTTATTGATGTTGTTATACAGACAGTGTGAGATTTTATTCAGCCACTTCATTAGATCCACATATTTCTTAAACCCTCCCACCCAAATAAACAACAAACCAATACACAAAGATTGAAAACTCCCCTCCCCCCCATAGAAAAGTTAGAGGGAATTAGACAGTAATGTGACTGTAGAGGGTTGTTGCTTCATGCCTAAAATTAGCCACAAAGTTTGTAAGCAGACTTAAGGGCCACACCTTCTGAAGTGTTGGAGGTTACTTCACTTTGGTCATAGATATGCAATCATAACCCTTCGAGCAAGGACAGGTTTCGATACTGTCTGAACTTGTGTACTTGATTGCATTTCTGCTTTGTATAAATAGCTTTCTCAGTGCTGGAAATGCAGCAGCTTTTTTCTTAAAGCTTTCTTGTGGCTGAGGTGCATGCATTTTCAAAATACAAATAAGGTGACGAAAGCTTGGAGAGTTTATACAGTTTGTCACTCATAATTTCAGACTTGGATGTGAAGGCCAGTAATCCAAGGCAAGCCTGTGGTATGGCCAGATGGCCTTGTAATAGCCTTAGAGTTGTCTCAATCTCTTTTATGCTGTGGTTGGAGGGAATGCGAGAGACTTCAGTTGATAAAGGTGTTATAAAAGAGAGATTCAGGGGAATGGTAGTGCTGCCAAGCTGAAGTGCTAATGTATGTCTTTCTGTAATCTTTGAGACTTCTATAGCTTAAAGGGCTTTTGTTAAAACTTTACCAATTTATCTTGCTGAGCTGCTACTGTTCACTTGTATGAAGACCTTGGAAATTGCAAACGTCTCTCTGGTCTATTCTAAATGCAGAATGTCCCTCCTGTTACACTGAGTATTGACAGACAGGCTTAACCTGGAAGCCACAATGCTAACCCATTTTTCTCTAGACTGGGCTTGTTTGATGTCCCTGTAACATCAATACTTGAGTCACAGTGAGCAGGGGACAGCTGAAATGGTTTTCTGCTGGAGTTTTACCAGCAATTTCACACTCAGCATAGTAACTTTATAGGAGCTTTGAGAGTTTGATTTTTGAGGTGCATTGTTTAAAGATAAAAACAATGATACTAGGCTTAAGGAACTGTAGAAAGACAATACTGTTTATTTGCAGTTTGTGCTGTAATAGTGATGTGTGCTTTTCTCTAAAAGAAGAAAGGGGTCTGAATTTGAAAAGGGATATATAAACTGGTGAACTGGTGGTATTGTGTCGTTCCTTCCCCATGTATCATGTGAGCAAATTGGCCTTGGTGAAGTTGGACTAATGTGATTTTTCACTTTCTGTTGTCAGTAGTGATGTTGCAATAACTGTGCTTTGGATGGATTTCAGCTCTTGTTGGTATTACAGTTCTTACTGGTTTTACTACCATTTTGGAAAGTATTTAGTGTTTACCTCCTAGTTTAGAATTACTGTTATGATGGCACCTTTATAATGGTACAGCATGAACCCTATCTGAAGTGTCTCTTGGAGCACTCTCCACTGAAGTATGACTCCTTGCAGGCTTTTAAGGAAGCTGTAATCATGCTAGTTTCCCTTTGCAGCAGTAAACTGAAGGAGATGTGTTAATGAAGCTTTCTTTTCATAGTGGTGGGAGGAGGGGGTGGAAGGTACTTACTGTCATTTTCTTAACTGTATATTGACATTGTTACCATGTATGTTGAAGAATTGTGCCCTCCTGGCTTATTTCCCAGTGATGCCATAGGATTTACTTTGAATGGGAGCAATTTGGAAGTGGTATTGTGAGGCACACAATAAGATCTTTTCTGGACATGGAGCAGTTGATTGTGCCTTTCAGTTGTGAGTAGTGTTTCACTGCGTGGGTATAGAGCAATGGAAGTGGTCCTATGTACTAGAACTTTTTTACTAGTGCTGCAAAAATTACTGTTTTTTATTAGTGGCATTAAATGACAGTGGTGCTTATGTTTCTGCATATTGGTAGTCTTACAGAATCTTTAGGAGTAGCAGTATTTAAGTAGCGTATCACTTTGACATAAATGACTGCTATACTGTTGAGTTCTATATGAAAGTAGGATTCTTTATAAGCAAATTTTAATGTTTTGGAATAAAATATACACGTGTTCTCGTGTATTTGGAATTGAACGCTAAATGAGATCCTTGTTGGCTGCATGTAGGACTTTAGTATAAGGAGAAGGAGTGCTTTTGTCAGTTATATTACCTTTGTTCTAAACAGGATTTGTTTTTTGGACCAGTCTTGGTGATGTGTTAACTGGTAAGAACTTACCTGAGACCTGTAAAAACTAAATATGATGTTTGAGTTGGTGCGGAAGACATTTGGAGTGTTTTTGAGGAGAGAAAGTAGGTGGTTTTCCACAGTTTTTTTCATCTGTGCTATTTTCTTAATCTCATTTTTGACAGAAGTAAAAGGATGGTTTTTGCAGACTTTGTTTGGAAGCATTTAATAGCTCACTCTCAGCTGCTGAGAAACATGACTTAGATTAAACACTTTGTTTATTAACTAACTTCAAAAGGTATTTTTTTTTAATATGCCCAGAGTAACTCTCTGAGAACAGGTTCTAGTTGGTTCTTCATTATGGTTTTGCTCAGGGCTGGCGTTTTCCACCATCTTGTTTATATAACACAGCAAACTAAATGGTGGTTAGCTTGTCAACTTCTGTCTGTGTGTTACTCTAAACTTGAGTGTCTGCCTGTGAATTAAAATGTGCATCGGCAGACAGCTTTGCCCAGTTGAAGGAAGCCTTGGAGTTGTTTATGAAACTGGTCTTTAAGTTTGGGGAGGGAGGGGAGGAAAACAAAAAACCCCTACAAAACACAACCTGAAGGTGCAGCAGGAGCTCAGTCTTTCTGGAGCTTCCCCTGAGAGTGGAAATGGACAAACACAAGCTCATAAATACTTAGCTTATCATTTTTTGTTATTAATGAGGAACTTAGTCTCTCAAAACACTTGTTGCTGGAATGATCATTCTTAATCAATGATACATTAATAGAAAAGACTGAAGAACTTGTAATGGTAAGTTACAAGTGAAAAGCCTTGGATTATGGACAAAAGTGTACCCATAGCTTACAGCCTTCAAAAATAATCAGCCTTCCAGCTGTGCATGTACCTTATATAGCACTTAATTGCTCTCTAAGCATTGCTTATTCTGAGCTTTAAAGACTATTCTAACTACTTTTGTATGTGAGTTAACTTTTTTGAGACGACTTCAAGTAAATTGTCACAACCTCATTATAAATTGGGACAATGATACTTGTTAGTTGGTGTATGGTTAAAGTTTTAACCTTAATCCTGTAATCAAATTTTCAGTCTTCTTATTCTTGTATAAACTTCAGAGAAGGAGAGTTGTTGTCATGTCCTGTTGACGGGCATGCTACTGCATGCACAGTTGCTATTGTATTGTGGACCTTCTCTTTGCAGTATGTGCAAGGTGAATGATTAAACTCAGAGTGACAAGTGAGAGCACAGTAGGTGTTTTAAAATAAAATTTAAAACAATTCTCCTCAGTTGTGACTCCCCATTTGTTACGTTTCTAGAGTAACCTTTCTGAAGGGTGGTTGTACTGATAGTTTGATGGATAAAGAAAGCAAAGCAAATGCTAATTCTCTGCATGTATTCATGTTCCCTAGGATATGGTTGTAGCTTTAATGGTCCACGCAAATTGGACATTGGTATGAAAGTGTATTTGTAAAACTCGTGCGAATCAGAAGGGTTTAAACTGAAAGACGAGGAGCCTGAAACAAGTGGAAACTCTTCATGTGTGCATGTTTTGCATCTATTATTTTAGCAGTATTTTAGTTGAAGAGTTCTTCAATTATTGTGTTTTGTGACTATCTAAAGCAAAACAAAAAGCTTTATGGGAAAGTAACCTTTTAAAATATACTTCAGAATAAATGAACCCTGATCAGTTTAGCTTACATAAAACTTGAGATTCCTGCCAAGTGTAAATTATGTAATAATGTCTGTTACTCCCATAATAAAAACATTTCATGGGGAAAATTAAATTTCACGCCTTAATCTTTTGTTAGGAAAAGGAAAATCCAAACACTCAGGATTAGGGGAAAGATTCCCAAGTTTTACCTTGATGGAGTTTGCTATTGTGACCTCAAGATCTGACTGTTTTAGTTCACTTGCTTTTGATAGTAAACAAGATTTCTTACAGTATGATAAATAAAAATTAATTACTGGCGTATGGAGAAGATGCTGTTAATGTCATCTTTTCAGACTGTCATGCTCTTAGACGGGACACAGAAAGTGTTGAATATGTACTGTCTATGTGCATTCATCTGAGTAACTGCCTAAATGAGAATAATTCAGAAGAAAATAGAAGGAGGAAAGTTATCCAGAAAAACAGGCATATTACTGAAGTTTTACTGTTTTTACTCTAAGCGAATTTGCATGTGGTTATCACCTGGATGATTAGACTTGGGCCTTGTTTTCTACTGAGATTCAAGTTTGTGTTGAAATCCTGAAGGGGATGGGGAAGCTTTCTGGTCAGTAGTATACTTAGCTCTTCCTTTGCTACTAGACTTCTGCCATTTCAGTGGAACAAGCTTTTTTAATGCTTATGGAACTCTTACCACTTTCAGTTAGTCTTTTGGCCTAAACTTTGTACTGTTTGGGGTCATGGGTTGGAGAAGGACACTTAAATTGGAAGTCCACATTCCTCCCTATCATCTGTGGCTTTCGAGGATGTTTGCAGAGCACAACTCAAAAGCTGTCTAGACCTGGATTAATAGCATATGACCATGTAATCAGCAGTTCTTTAACTTTGAAACATTGCTTCTTTCAGTATTAATACTAGACCAGTCTGAGGTTTTTCAAAGGCTAGTGATTGTTGGGCCTTCTGTATAGGTAGGATATGTGCAGTAGTGTTTTCCTGGTGCCAGCTGAGTCAAAAGTGCATTTTATCCAGGGAAGTGCAAGTGAGATGTCTCTTGCCTTAGTAATTATTTATACTGTCCTGTTTTAAATGCTGATGAGCACTCTCTTCTGAGTCTTGTGGATGGTAATTCTGAGTGGGTTTCAAAGTAAATGTGGAAGATATGAAGATGTAACTTAAGTCTTCAATTTTATCCACGGTGTATAGTGTTATCTCTGTCCTTCAGTCAGAGCTCATACAGTAAACCATTTTTTTCATGCAGCTGAAAGCTGCTTAGAAGACCTTAGAGCTTATCTATGTGAAACTCGTTCCTGTCTCTGACATCACAAGTTTCCTGTCTCATTTGACTGCCTTCATTGGTGGTATGCATTTCTTCATTCCTCTTACTTCAGCTGTTACCAAACAGATCGCAATCCTTTGAACTTGGTAGATCTGCAGCCAAAAAATAACTGGTAGGGTTGAGCTTTCCTACCAAGTGGAACTGGCTGCATTCCCATTCTGAGCTTTTAATTTTTTTTAATTAACTGAAGAGCAAAGATGTAAATAATCATAACTGGATAAAGACTTAACGCATGAAATGTGGAGGTAGATGAGTATATATCTATTTTTGAGAAAAGATCTTTGACAGGTGCTTTAGTCTTGTGCTTTACTGTGCTGGCTTAATGCTTAAGTGAATAATTCAGTAATCTTGCACACCAGAAAGATCTGAATTTATCCGCAAAACTCAGGTGTAAGAAGATGTTTTATTCATTTAAAATGACTAAATAATTATGTGCTTTGCAAAACAGTTACACTGGTAGTGATTTGTAACTGCATCAGGTGGTTCTTTTGAAATGCTGCTTTAATATTAGAAGCTGATATGGAAAAACTTGTAGCTGTAAATTAATATGTGTAAATGCTCCAAAAATAAACAATATTCCACCTACAGGGCTGTTTCTATATCTTGGAATCCTGATAGCTTTCTGTTTTGACTTTCTGCTGACAGGTCACATTTAGGGCAGGCAAAACATAAGGCACATAGCCCTCCTGAGAGTAGAAAATCTATTTCAAAGACACCCAAAGTGCAGTCTAATACTACTTCTGAGCAGTCCAAGGGACACTTTTCTAAAAGGTAATTGTGCTTCATATTCATCTGTTAACCAGTGTTATCTGCACTTCAAAACTTTGTATAATTATTGAGTTATACAGAGTTCTAATAAAATGTATGACTAATAGATATTTAACTAATCTAGGTATTGCATTCACTGGATATATTTCAGTGTTTCAAATTCTGTATGTTTTTTCTTTTTCTAATTCACCAACTAAGAGCATTCCATCAGTGATGGGGAGGAAATGATTTCTGCATAACTAGTCCTGGAATACTTGCAAGGTCTTTCTCCCCTTCTGCTTCATGTTGGGGGAGGATTGCCCAAGGAGTTTAGAGCAATGTCCAATAAGAATTGAAATGTGCAGTAATCTAAAGTAGGCCTGTGTTCAGGGTAATCATCTTGGTATTGCTTGTCTGCTCTTCATATGCTTTTACTATATACACACTGAAACAGTTTTCTATCACATAGAAGAGAATTTTGTCATTTTTGTATGTGATTCACTACATCAATTTAAAGATTGATGAGAAACTATCATTCAAGAGCCTTTCTTGAACTAGAATCCAGTTATGACTAGTTATGCATTACTGAACACTCCTTACTCTCTTGTGGAACTTACATTCTCAAACATTCGGTTAATAGCTTCATGGCTTGATTTTTTTTTTTTTTGTTTGTTTTTAATCAGTCTGACATACAGATATATATAAAAATAAGTAAAGCCTATTCAAGTTAAACTTCCTTTTTAAAAAGCCATGTATTGTGCTTTTATTTTGCAGTCTTCTTAGGTTTTGTGCTAGCAAATACGTGCAATATGACTGTTCTCATATAAGCATGTGGAGTTTTTTGTTTGTTTGCTTTAATGTGAACTTAACAATGTTTCTTACATGCAGTTTCCTTTATTATTAAAGAATTATGACATTTATCATGCAAAATTCTTACAACTGTAAGGCTTCTTGAGTTCAACTCTAATGCTGTTCCTGCTTACTTCTACAGAGGCTGTAGTTCATCTGCTGTTTTAATACCACAAGAAGAAGATCCAGAGAGAGTCAATACTTCAGAAAAGCAAAAAACGGGGCAAGTGCCTAAGAAAGACAATTCTCGAGGAGTTAAACGCAGTGCTAGTCCAGATTACAGGAGGACCAATTCTCCTAGCTCTGCTAAAAAACCCAAAGCACTTCAACACACTGAAACTTCCTCAGAAACTAACAAGCCACATACTAAATCTAAGAGAAGACACTCAGACCAAGAGCAACCCAAGTCTACACAATTGCCATCAACGAGCAAGGCTCACACCAGAAAGGGTGGAGCTGCTGGTAGCTCCCGAAGTCAGAAAAGGAAAAGGACAGAGAATCTGTCTTGTATAAAGAGTGGGTCATCAGTTGAATCAACTGGCACTGAAGAAAAGTCAGCAAAAGTCTCCAAGCTGGCTTCAAAATCGGTGACCTCAGCCAAAGCTGGGTGTAGCACCATCACCGATTCTTCTTCTTCAGCTTCCACCTCCTCCTCCTCTTCTGCTGTTGCCTCTGCTTCTTCTACTGTTCCTCAGGGTGCCAGAGTGAAACAGGGAAAGGACCAGAGTAAGGCTAGACGTTCTCGTTCTGCATCCAGCCCCAGTCCAAGAAGGAGTAGCAGGGACAAAGAACCGAGTAAAACAGGTGGCTCTTCAAAGTTTGACTGGGCTGCTCGATTCAGCCCAAAAGTCAGTCTCCCTAAAACAAAACTGTCTCTACCAGGCTCTTCCAAGTCTGAGACATCAAAACCTGGACCTTCAGGACTACAGGCTAAGCTAGCAAGTAAGTTGTTCTTTTGTGGAAGAATAAACATGTGTGTTTTAAAATCAAGTGTTCTAAACAAATACTTCTGTTTTTTCAAGCTGCTTGTGATCTTCCCAGAAATAATCAATTTTTAGTTAAGTAAAGCTGTGATTGAAACTATTAACAGCTAAAGCAGGGGATTTAAGTTCAGTCAGTGTTCTGGAAATTTAAGTTGCTTCTGTGTCTCACAAATTGTTTTAAAAATAAAATACATGCAAAATAATTGAATGTTGTGATGGGGGCATATATGTTATAGACCACTCTTGATTATATTCCTTTTGTCAGATTTTTCCCCTCATTTTCTTAAGTCTTCTGTTCTGAAGTGGGAATGATATGTGCTGGAAAAGAAGTAGGTTGTATGTGGTTTCTTCTTTCAAACTTACTTTCCTGATTATTCGTTGTTGTGAGAATCTGATGTTTAAGGACTGTAATCTTGTAAACCTGGTGTACGTAGTGCTGGGGCTATTAGTCACTTTATCTTTTAAGTTGTTCTTGCAAAGTGTGGCTTCTTTCTGGTGCTGAGTTTGAATAGCAGATACTGTTGTTGAACATGATCACTGAGTAATGTAGGCCGTTTCCAAGCACAGCACCTGCTTGCTAGTATGCAGATATGCTTGTAGCTCTGCTGTCTTGAACAATTTTTTTAAAAAACGTGTTTTGCTGCCTCTGTGTACTGAATGATATATTTACTGCATGTATTCTCTAAAACTTGATGATGTAACAGGTTGGATTCCTGAGCTTGCTTACTGTTGTTCCTTTACTTAGGCATGATCACAAGTATCTTGTTCCTGCTGGGACACATCCATAGTTAATACTAATGCAGGAAATCGGTGAAATAATCAAAAGCAACTGGATGTCTTCCTGTATAATCAAAATAGGTCAATTAAATTTAACAGGTGTGTTTTGGGTAACGTGCATGACTGGAGTATTGATTCTGGAATTACCGAACTTAACAGATGAAGAATGGCATTTGGGAAGGAGAGAAGAGTTATTTGCTTTACAGCAAAGGGTTGTTTTCTACCTGCTCTGTGATTCAAGGCTACCAGGTGATGAATTCCAGAATCAAAACTCTGGAAGTGAGTGAAGTCAGGTGACAGTGATAATGATCCAACAAGTTCTGAGCTAAGTCAGGCTACAGGCAATGAAGAAAAACAACAGGAAGGAGAGAATTTACCTCCAACAAGTGAACAAGATAAAGGCAGAGAGTAATTCATGTGACAAGTTATAGAACTTCATCAAGGAGTGAGAAGGGGGAGGGTGGGATAGCACAGAGTAAAGGGAGGTGTGTGTGTGTGTGTGTGTGTGTGTGTGTACCTTGAAAAACAGCATTGAGAATGTGAACCTAAACTGCCACTGCATAGACTCTACTGAGAAAGATACTTTGGCTTAACTTTCAGGTCATAGAAGAGCTAAAGGTCTTTTGCCAGAAGGTAGAGGCTCAAATATATGTGACAAAACTAAGTAGGTAGGGACTGCAAGGTGTGTGTGTGTGTGTGTGTATAAAATGTCACTGCTAAGGGGCACAAAGCATGGTGAGAGATGCTTCTACATGTGGTAGAGAACCAAGTTATTTTCTATAGATGACATTTCAATTTGAGGGAGGGGAAAACTACTAGCAGATGATATTAGGAAGTCTAAAATACCTAGTGCCTCTTTACCACAGATTACAGCAAAACTTAGTCCAGTAAATATTGTTGATTACCAAATATCACTATAAGATCCCAACCTATAACAGAAGCCTTAAACTATGATATTTTTCCAACAGTCTCAGCCTTTCAAATAGTGCCTTTCTCAATCTGACAACAGATTGAGATCTTGGAATCAATAATAACTACTGTTAACTTAGTCTTCTATTAAAAAAAGAGAAAATTTGTGTAACATACACTTTCAAATTGTTCGGACAAATTCAAAATATTTTAACGAAACACGTATTTTGCATAATGCTGAGAAGTGTCATGAAAGTATGAAGAAAATAAACCACCAGGGTAGGTTTTTGAGAAAGAATGGGTAAGTTCATTTTCTGTAGCACATCAGTAGCCTTAGAGGGTAAGGGAGCAGAAGAAAGTGATGTCTCACACGAGTATTAACACCCTGGGGCTTTCTAAAGCAGTAAGGCAAAGAGTGATCTAGATGAAATTGAGGTGTGCACCCTTCTACCTGGAAACAAGTCCATAGTAATTCTGTGTAGAAACTAAAAGCTTTAACTTGGTAGGCTTTTATAGGTGTATATGTTATTAAACACATTTGGAGAAGTCTGAAATAGGGCTTATAGAATTAGTGGGGAGTTAAAAAAGCAAACATAATAAAACTGCAAAAACTTCAGGAAAATGGTAGGTGGGAATGGTTCTGGGATCTAGGAAAATAAGTGGGAGGAGAGAGGGGATTATTCAGGCTAACATAAAATAGTAGAAGGGTTTCGTTGAAAGGGATCTTATAGATAATCTTATTCCAAACCCCCTGCCACAGGCAGGGCCACCTTCCACTACACCAGGTTCTCAAAGCCCCATCTGGTCAGTCATGTCTGTATAAATGCAGTGCTGTTCCCTTCTGGAGATGATGCAGTTCAAGGAGTACAAGAAGCATTGTTAGAGGTTGTGATGTTTGAATGAAAACTAGGAGCAGCTGATCTGGCTTACTCTACGAAGAGAAGATGAGGAGAAATGTGGGTGCTATCTTTGCAGAAGTTTTTCACGTGCTGGAGGGAGAATGAGGAGAAGAATATCCTGAGGTTTCTTGTCCAGTCCTCCTGAGTAGCTAAATAGGTGTTAAATCCAGCCCAGGTGACTTTCAGACTGCTCTACACAGCAGTCTCTGTAACGGAGCAGTGACATTACTGAATAACAACTAAGGAATATGTTGGGATAATAAAACCAGGTTAGACTGAAGTTTTTCACATCTATCTGAGTAGCTGAATATTTCTTTGTAGGGGAAAGGGGGAAGAGAGGAAGAAATCAAGTTTCTCATTTTGTTCTCATGACTTGACTATTTTCACATCCCTTTCAAGCCCTGTCTGTTATAGGGGCTTTTTAAGCATTGCAAATCGGGTCATGTTGCAGATTATGTAACAATATAAAATCAACCTTAATTATGTTTCCATTATTAGGGAAATGTTTGCTGTCCTTTGTGTGTTGTCTTGTGACCCTTAAGTAGGAAGAAGCTGGCAACAGCAGCTGGGACAGTGCTAAGGGTGGTGTAACTTATTATAGCTGTCCCTACCTGAGAAGTCTCTACCTAATACTTGGAGGTTTGGGGGGCTTGGGAGGTTATTGGTGTATGCACTGAAAAGCCGCATGAACATAAAGACAGAGTGTGAATGGTATGTAACTCCTGGCTTTGAGGGAGAAAAGAGTCAGAAAATAGATCTGAATTAGTTTATTTGAGATTGTGGATAACAGTGCTGCCTTGGCTGATGGTAGTTAGAGCCTTGGAGTTGTGGGATTGGGATTGAGGCAGTAAGATGGCTTGCTTGGAGATACTTGGTTTAATTGTGATGACAGGCTGTGTGGGGTTTAATAAGAGCTGGGGATGTCTGGGTTGGTACTGAGGGAGTGTAGTAGTGTAATATTAGAATGACAGGAGGCCGTCTTGCTCTTTTCACCTACAGCTCTTTTCACCCCATCTCAATTAGTGGGAAGAGCAGCCTTGCACAGGAGCCAGTCTGGTCTAAAATTCTGGTCCTAACAACTAAATCACTCCTGATTGCCTTTCTGAACTGCAGGTGAAGGGCTTTCTAGGTTATGAACTGTGAAAGTTTGACTAACTTTGTTTTGACTTGGGTAATACATTCAGCCTTAATAAGTGATTGCAGTACAGCTGCATTCAGAGCTTTTCTTTTGCACTACAAAATCTTCCTTAAAAATGCTGACAAGTAAACACACTTAAATGTGAAGCTGTTAAGATTTTTTAGTTTGATTTGTTAGGCTGCGCTATTTCAGGTTTAGCCTGTTTGAATGTATTTTCCTTCTGACTCATAAATATGAGTGCTTGGCATGCAAAATAGGATGATGTCAGGGCATAAGCAATATATGTCTGCCATAAGACAGCCTGTGCTTCTGCTTTAATTCTGAAGTTTACTTCTGAAGTTTTTGCAGGTGCTGAATATAAGTTGCTTAAACCTGATTTTCTTTGAGGGGTTTGGATTAGAGATCATTTGGGTAAACTTGACACCCACAAATCTGTGGGCCCTGATGGGATACACCTACAGGCGTTGAGGGAACTGGCAGATGTTACTGCCTTTGAAAGGTCGTGGAGAACAGCAGAGATGACTGGCAAAAGCCAGTGTCACTTCAGAAAGGGCAAGGAAGAGGACCCAGTGAACTATTGGCTGGTCAGCCTCACCTTCATCCCTGGAAACATGATGGAAGAGCTCATCCTGCATTGTCATCTCTAAGCGTGTCAAGTAAAAGGTGGTTATCAGTACTAGTCAACATAGATTCACCAAGGGGAAATAATGCCTGACCAGTCTGATAGTCTGCTGTGATGGAGCGGCTGGCTGAGTAGATGAGATGAGAGCAGTGGTGTTGTCTACCTTGACTTCAGCAAGGCTTTTGACTGTGTTTCCTGTAGCATCCGTGTAGGTCAGGAAATGTGAGTGAGGTGAATGACAATGAACTGGGTTGAGAACTGACTGACTGGCAGAGTTCAGAGGGTTGTGATCAGTGATGCAGTGTCCATTTCGAGGCCTGTAGCTGGCAGTGTTCCCCAGCAGTCAGTACTGGGCCAGTCCTGTTCTACTGGTTCATCAGTGACCTGGATTAGGGGGCAGAGTGCACCCTCAGCAGGTCTGATGATAGAAAAGTGAGAGGCGTGGCTGATACACCAGAGACTGTGCTGCCCTTTGGGTAAACCTGGAGAAGTTGCAGAGTTCGATGGAGAGGAGCCTAATGAAGTTCAAAGGCAAGTGCAGGGTCCTGCACCTGGAGAGGAATAACTTCACACACCAGTGCAGGTTAGGAGCTGCACTGCTGGAAAGCAGCCCTGTGGAGAAGGACCTGGGGATCCTGGTGACGAACATAGGATGCATGAGCCAGCAGTGAACCCTTGTGGCTAAAAAGGTCAACAAAATCCTGGGGTGCATTAGGAAGAGCACTGCTGACAATTCAATCGAGTTGATCCTGCTTCACTACTCTGCCTTGATGAGGCCTCACTTGGAGTGCTGTGTCCAGTTCTGGTCTTCTTGTTTCAAGGAAGACAAGGAACTACTGGAAAGATCCAATGGAGGGCTATGAAGGTAACGAGGGGACTGGAGCATCTATCCTGGGGAAAGGCTGAGACATTTGTACCTCTTTAGCATGGAGAAAAGATGACTTACCAATGCATACAAATACTTCAGGGGTGGTTGTCCAGAGACTGAGGTCAGACTCTTTTTTTTCAGTGGTGCCCAGCAACAGGACAAGCAGCAGAGGACAAACTGAATGTAGGAAGTTTCACTGAATAAGAGGAAAAAACTTCTTAGGGGGTGACAGAGCAGTAGAACAGGCTGCCCAGAGAGACAGTGGAGTCTCCTTTTCTGGAGGTACTCAAAACATGCCTGGACATGACCAGTGAACATACTTATGTGAATCTGCTCTAGCAGTGGGGTTGGATGATCTCTGGAAGTCCCTTCAACCCCAACCTTTCTGTGAGTCTGTGACAGTGCTCTATACATTACAGAAATAGTGCTGAATAAACAACTTCTGGAGATGAACTTCAAACCAATTCCTCTGAGAGCCCTTGCTGCCTGTCTGTGGCAGTATGACTGCTGCTTTCCTCCATCAGGCATACACAGGGCATCTTCAATCTCATTTTCCTGAACACTGATTGTGCTCTGTTTACTGGTGAATGCTTGCCACTTTCAGCCTCTTGCAACTCTGAAAGACACAGGACTAACCTTCAATTTGGAGGCTGTGCTGGCCATCCCAAATTTTAATGACAATGTGAGTGAAAGGAAGAAGGCTCAGTCTGAAGAAATTAGCAGTCCTGAAGATATGGTCTTGGGAAGACTCAAAGGATTTGCAAAAGATGCAGGTGATAAGATGGATTTCAAGTTGATTGTTTAAGAAGGCTTCTTAAGGGCAGAGTGCCATTGAACAGCAGGAGTGGAACATGCTGTGAGAGGACTTTCTTTGCTTTCTCTTTTAGCCTTTAAAATATTAGAGGGAGGTGGAAGCTCAGTTTTACCCTGGTAGGTGCTCAGAGACAGAAAAGTAAAGACCTGGGAGAAGAAACATGTAGAAAGATATAACAAGTAGAAATTCTTGAGCAACAGGAGAAAATGTGCTCAGCTCTTCTGGGTGCTTTGGGTGTGATGTATTCTGCAACTCACCCACCAAGCAGTAACTGTATGTTCTCTACAGCCCTCTGAGGTAATTCAGTTTAAAGAGATGGCTCGGATAATTTAATGCTACTTATGGAAAAGGACAACCTCTTTTTTTGCATCTTTGCCTTACTGCTTGATGGTGTCTCTGCTCATCTGACCCTTAAGGAAGCTCAGCTCACCAAACCGGCAGAATGCTAAAATAAGAAGGCGTGTGTCAGATGTGTACTTCGTACATCTTGAGATTGATTGGAGAAAAGAAGACATGAATGTGCCATACTCTTAAACAACAGTAAGCTGTTAAGCTAGCTCTTCTGCTTTGTGAAACTTTTGCCCTTAGCAGAAATCCTGTTTTGATACAAACTAAGTCAGTCTTCACTTAGAGTGAATGTGTGGTGTCTCATCGAACTAAGCAAATATGAAGTTACCTAGTTTAGGTCTGAATACTTAAAAATGACTGCCCACAGATTTGAAGTAGTAAATGGTGTGCTGACATAAAGGGTGAAAATGTGCCTTTTTTTCCTGGTGAACTCTACTGTCTGAAGATAATTCATTTATTCTTCTAAGTCAAAGCAAAAGTACGTTTCATTTAGAATTTCACCATAGTGTTACAGATACTGAGTAACCTAATTTCTGTATTATATGTGAGAAAGTATATCTGAATTCAGTGGGGCAAACACATTTTATCTGTGGAGTAATGCAGTTCTGTACCTAGTGCCAGTTGAAGCATGCCTTTTCTAGTGTAAAACACAACCAGCTCTGAGGGAAATTTTCATGTATCATTGTACTTCTAAGTACTTGAGAAGTGTATGGCATGGGATCCTGCTGCAACCATTTGAAATTAGTATTGTCTTGTATCTCTACCTTATGACTTGTTTTCTCCTGTCACACCTGCCTCCCCCCAAGTATTACATGTAAATAGGGTTGGAGTCATTGTGTTGTGGTAACTTCAACTTACAGTTTTGGTTGCAAAGCATATGTACTAAAAATGCCACTACTTTTGGAATATTCAAAAAAGTTACATATGTTCTATGTGTACAGACCACGTGGAAATTCAAGTGACTGGCCTGCTTCTGTCCTTGGTGGCTTTTATATACAGAACATTGTTCTTTTCTTAAGGTTGCCAGATTTCTAGAGTTGCTAAGCTAAGTGTGTGGTAGATACATGAATATCGAGTTAACCTTCATCTGCATGGAACTTAACTGCACATGGTGTTGTGTTTCTGGGTCAGATATGCTGTGGTGTCTGAAAGGACACACTATTGGCCAGATCAGTAGCAGTTTTTTAGTTCACTTTTCCTTTTCTGTTAAATATCCAGTCAGAAGCTGCATGGTTATCATTTCATCCCTCAGTACTACAACTCTGCATTCCTGGAATGTTTTAGGATTAAGGAAATAGGAGCTAGTTTGATAACTTCTGAACTCAAATGCATTGTGTGCTGAAGTATGTTTTGTTTCTGCTTTGTTGCCAGAAGAGGGAGCAGTGATTTAAATTACTTTTCAGAATTGTTTACATCTGTTATAGTAATAATATGTCAATGTTACGATGTTCTCTTCTGTTATATTTATTTCTTGTGGGGGTGTGTGTGGGAGATCGCTGCAATGTCAAACTGGGCCTGATAAAATTCTTAACTTTCACTCCAAATTATGTGTTTTCTGCTTTGGAAGCTGCCACTGGATATTTCAACTTGATAGTAAGCTTGCTGAGAATCATCTGTTGTATTGCATGGGGGTTTTATGTGTTTAAGATTAACCTGGTTTTGTGGTGGAATTTTATCAGAACAATGGCTTTGTCACCTAGAGCAAATTGTTATTAATTGGGTCCGTTTTTGACAGTGCAAATACTTGTAAATTAAACACTGGAACTCCTTTTCCAAAACTGTGAGAATTTGCTTGCTTATTTACATGAAGGATGGACTTATGACAGTAAAAGGGGCTGAAGAGCTGTAGGAACACAAATAATACATGGGGTAGATGTCGGCACTGACAGTGCTTGACTCCCTGGAGTGGAGAGCATGGTTCTGATTTTAGACAGTTATTTTTAAGCCATATTAGTGTGAATAAAAGTGACTAAAATTTGAGATTCCAACCACCACTGCCTTCCCTCTCGAAATGTAGTTTCTTTCTTTCTGTTTAAGGCTAAAGCATCTTCTTTTAATTGTTTGAACATGGAAATAATACACTTGTATCCCATAATGTGATACCTGTTTAGCTTTAGAAAGATGATCTATAGCTGTAGTATATAGTTTAGGAAAAGCTGCCTACATAAAAACTTGGAGTTCAGTATTACTGAACTCAGTGAATAAAAGGAAATGGCTGAACCTTTGTTTTACTGGTATAGCAGTTCAGTGTAAGCTGACTAAAATTGATGTGGGCTTATTGTGGTTCTTATGTAGAAGCTGTTCTTCTACATGGAGGTTTCCTGTACACAAGTTTAATTTCTTTGTAGAACTGCTGTGTATTTAAAGACTGATTTACTCTCAATTCTTTACATATTGCATAGGTCTAAGGAAATCTACAAAGAAGCGCAGTGAATCACCACCTGCTGAGCTCCCCAGTCTGCGGCGGAGCACACGGCAAAAGACCACGGGCTCCTGTGCTAGCACCAGGTAAAACTTAGGGAAATGAAACTTGATTACTGCAGTGAGTTGGTATTCATGTAATTTTCATGCATGAAAATTGGCATTTTCTTCTCTTACTTGGCTATTGTAAAAGTAGCTGTAGCTTTTTGGGCCTGCTGGATTGCTCTGTACACCGATGTCATGGATAGCACATAGAATTTGTCACCATCAGACTTACAGTAAGTCCCTCAGTTGTGGAGGTGGAGGAAGAGAAACAGCCAAAGCCAGTATCTCAAACTTTCCTTAGGGAGGTGTTTGAGAAGACAGACAGTAGTGCTGAACTACTGTCCATCATGAATAGTAAAATAGACGATTGCTTTGAGAAATAAGACTTCATGGTACTATACAGGAGTCTGTTTTAATAGAGTGTACTGTTAAGCTGACTCAGCTTTGTCAGCAGTTTCATCTGAACTGCATGTAAGTACTTAATGTACTTCCTGGTGCAGAGGAGAAGCAGTCCCAAATTAGTAATTTTAAACAGCTGGTAGATTAAATGGGAGGGGAGAGTTAAAGTATCCTGTGATGCAATAATCTTCTGTAGTTGCATATATTGAGGACCTAGATGTAGGAAGCCTTAAGCTTTATTTTTGTTCTTATGCCAAGACTATGTTTAGTAGTTCTAGCACATCCTCTTTTCCTTCTTCCACACCATTAAAAAAACACTTCTGAAGTCTTGATTTTGTTGTCAAGAGTGCATTTGAATTTGACTGTTTACTTTGAAGGCATATGTATTTGTAGTGATGAAGCCTGTAGTGTTTAAAACTGCAAATCTATATATGCTCTTCCTCTCAGACTTGTTCTGACACTGAAAACCAAGTTGAATGTCAGTCCTTTTCTTGCTTTCAGTGGTTCAGAACTTCCTCTAAAGATGGTTACTCCATCATTGGCCTTCTCAAATGTGTCTGTGATTAATAACTAACAGTCACTTTAAACTTGCTCATTTCTACTGTTACACTTTAGCACAGTGCCTGGTCTTGAGAGGTATAATGTAAGGACCTGTCTGTAATGCCTTAGTGTAAACAAAACACTGCCATGGTGCAGGGCAGGGAGTGTACAGAAGGGTTGGATAATTTTGTGAAGATTGATTCTTACACGAATTGCTCGTTTGTGCAATGTTGTGGTAGTGATGTACATAAACACTATGTAGTCTTTAGTAGGCTTACGTTAATAAAGCTCTTACCTTAGTTCATAAGGTCTGAAACTTTGTTTTTTGAACCTGTAGTCGGCGAGGCTCTGGCCTGGGCAAAAGAGGAGCAGCTGAAGCTCGCCGACAGGAGAAGATGGCTGATCCTGACAACAACCAGGATGGAGTTAACTCTTCAGCTGCACGGACAGATGAGCCTCCCCAGGGAGCTGCAGGTAAGAAGAAATTCCAACTGAAGAATTTTTAGCATAGTTGCTAGTATAAACTTCTTTGCATTTAAAAATAGTTAAATGGATTAAGTTCTGAAGAGAAATTATTTAAGCTGGTAAATAATGCTGGAAGGTTTTTGAGTGAGAGGGACCCTTACATTTGGTTATGATTTTTTTGCTATTTGGTACATGTTTCATTCATGCTTTTTTTTTTTGTAGTATCCGAACTATATCCAGTAATCTAGATGTTAGTATTTACTTCTGCTACTTGTAAAAAAAGGTAACTTCAGCTGATGATACATAAATACCACCAACTGAAAAGACATCAAACTGTTCAGAATACAGAAGGCATGCATTGCCTGTAAAAGCTTTGTTGAAACTACTCATAAATATTCTACAGATTTTCTGTTGAAATTGCAAACATGTCTGTACTGGGAGAAATTCTTGACCAAGATGAATATTGTTACTTGCACAATATTAGTCCTATTAGGTGATAATTTTATCGTCTGGTCCTAATTAGTGAGTTCAAAGAAGCTGTGCAGTAATTATGCTGAATGGTAGAAAATACTAAATATTCTATGCTTAGAGCTGGCTACATCAGTACAAAAAGAAGCAAGGGAAACTAAGTACAGCATAATACTCACTTAACAAAAGCATACATTTATTAAGGATACAGGTAAATCTGAAATGTAATTTTATGGATCTAGCTGTATTTTTTTTTCATGATCTTGCATTGATAAAGCCATTCACTTCAGCTTTTGGGAAGTACTAAACCTCTAGACTGGTCTGTTTTAAAATGAAAGTTGTACAGGAGTTAGCTGGTGGCAGCGTTAAATGCAGAGTGTGCTTTTGATGACAGACTTTCTTTGATGTGAGTTTTGTGGCTTTAAAGACACTGGAACTTGTATTAATATCGTATTGTTTCTTTAGCTTCTAGTTCTGTTGCTGGAGCTGTAGGTATGACAACTTCTGGAGAAAGTGAGTCAGATGATTCTGAGATGGGAAGACTACAAGGTATGAAAGTTATTTATTTACCTTTTTGGTTGTTAGCAACCTATAAATGAATGTACCTACACAAATTCTATATGCAATTCTAGTGGGAAGACTGTATTTTGTTTCACTGTCTGTGAATGTGTTTTTGCTTACAGTAATTCTGAAGTAGGTATTTACAAGCCTTAATTCACGAAAGATCCAAGAATGTCTGGAGGGGGGTGGGATAATGTCTTTATTCATTTAAATGGTGTGTAATACACTACTATTGATGATTTTTCTAGGAGGAGGTGGGGGGGAGAGAACTGAACTGTGTCCTATGAAGTGTGTAAGCTCAAATATGAAATACTTTTGCAAGCATGTTTTAAGTTTAGAGGCCAGGTTAGGCCTACTATGCCTGCTTCTGGATAACATTTTTTTTGTGCTTGTCATTGATACCCATGTTGCTGTGAGCTTTGACCAAAAAAGTCTGAATGTTCTCAAAATGCTTGCTTTTGTGCTTGGGCCAAAGGAGTCTGGTCTCTCAAAACCAAAGAGTATGACAGGTATCAACTCAGTTTGCATGTTCTGAAACTGGCCTAATGATCTTGCTGCTACATTGCAGGGAGGCCTGAGATTGTGATCTCCCTTGCAAATGACAGGTTTTTGTTAATCTGGATATTTAAGGTGGAAGTGGGTGCTGTCAGTATCAGTTCATTTGCTTATAGTCCTCAGTAAGTATAGGTATGCATTAGGAATATTGGGCTAAATTGGTTTTCTCTGTTAATGATTATTTTGTTGATCAGCAGTAGTCATGGTTGCTACTATAAATACCAGAATCACCTACTTAGTTTAGCTTAAGTAACAGTTTGTAAAGTGTTGAAAACCAATCAAAAAAGAAACCTGCTAATATTTAGCAGTTCTTCCCTCTCCTGCTCATCAGCAAATAAAGCTGTGAACCTGGTTTTCAGTGTTATTTTTTTTTCAGAGTAGTAGTGCCTGCAAGTCCTAAAAACATGAAGATAAGCTTAACCTATCCTCTGCAGTTTGAGTTTAGATTTGAAATTACAGCCTGATGTATCTGCTGTTCTGGCTCTAGGCTTAAAACGGTTTGATAGATGAGATCACTTATGTGAAATACACAGCTGTGGAAACTCAGCGGGTGGCTTTGTAAAGGACCTGAATGCTCTGATACAAACAAAAATTAGTTACTTGTTCCTTTAAGGTCATCTTATTGGTGTTTTTTTCAAAATCTAGGTAGCTGCAATCATCTAATCCTGACTCTTAAAGTATCAAAATTCTAGTAATCTTAAATGATAACATCACGGAATTTAAACTTTTAAAAATATGTGTAGAAGCTTTGACAATGGCTGTTATCCTCTGTTTGCTTTTAGCTCTATTAGAGGCTAGGGGTCTTCCTCCTCACCTGTTTGGCCCTCTTGGTCCTCGGATGTCGCAGCTCTTCCACAGGACAATTGGAAGTGGAGCTAGTAAGCAAAGTTTGTCTAATTTGACTTAATTCTTTCCACTTCCAGACTAGTAGAATTCAGCCAATAGTAAATCTAATATTTGTATTAGCTTCATAGTTTAATATAATATTTTACATGTTGGAGACTTGTATGTCATTATAGTGCTAGACCACTTGTCAACAATTTTAATTTGCTTGTCTTCCGTTAAGGAAGAGAAATTTGCCTTACCTGTGTTTCTTTGCTTTTCTTTTTTTGGGCGTCTTAATGTTCCCTTCTAGGTGGGGAAGGGAGGGTTCTTGCCTTTTCACCCCTTCCTTATCTTTTTCTTTTGCATGATGGGCTGCTTAACAAAAGACCTCTCCAACCCCCTAGGATTTTTTGCTAGCTTTAAACAAATGCTTAAGCTAGCTTTAAAACAATGAGTGGATGTCAGTTCTAAGTTATGCTGGTTTTAGTTTCAAAAGTGTCTTAGGTTTCGGACAGAATGAATTTCCTTCAGGTGTTGTGTCAATGAGAACGTGGGTCCTTAGACTTGTTGCACCAGGTCTGCACTATGCAGCTGGATGAGATGTGCACCTTCTAGCCCAAGTGTGGCCCCCCAGGAGAGCCAGAGGCAGCCTGTTGCACTGCATGCCAGGAAGAGGATGGGGTTTCATGGGTGCTCCATGTGCTCTCTCTGGGGGGTATTCCAAAGTCCTTTGCTGCGCAAAGGTGGGATGGTTTGGGTTCTGGTACCTGCTGTAGGTTGTCAAGATGGCTGTGGTGAGCAGTGTGGCGGACTCCCTGTGCTGACCAGTCTGCACTGGAAAGGCAGCCAAGAGTGAGATTTTGTCTCCCTTCCCTATTCCCCCTTTTTATGACAGGGAAAGGAAATGAAACTACAAATACAGAGGAAAACAAACTATCTCTGGTCTTCCACTCTGGCAGAAAAATAGCATAACACTTCCCTTGAACACTTTGTAATACCTTCTTTCCTAATTTTTTTTCTGGATATCTAGGTTCTAAAGCTCAACAGCTTTTACAAGGTCTCCAAGCCACTGATGAAAGTCAGCAACTACAGGCAGTGATTGAGATGTGCCAGCTGTTGGTTATGGGAAATGAAGAAACATTAGGAGGATTTCCAGTCAAGAGTGTTGTACCAGCTTTGGTAAAGATTTAATCTCAGATTCCTATTGGAGGATATATTATTTCACTGAATGTCTTGCTTAAATTAAATAATGTTTATTTATATTGTCCTACTTCTAAGTGTGTGTATGTGTATCTATCTTACTTGGTTTTGAGAGGATGTTTTACCAAATTTTGATAGTCCTGTTAATTTTTAATAGCTCAAGAATAGGCAGTGGTTCTTTTGGAATTCTTACTAACATTCAAAATCCTGAGTCAAAAGCTACAGTAGTGATTTGTGAGGATCCCTAGATGCATTTTTCTAAACAAACAATACTTTGTCTTTTTAAACAGATAACACTGCTGCAGATGGAGCACAACTTTGACATTGTAAGTAGTTTGTAATATTTAAGAAGCTTTTGAAATATAAAAATGTCATCTGAACTAAAGTCATATGTCTATATATCTAATAGATGAATCATGCGTGTCGGGCCTTAACGTACATGATGGAAGCACTTCCCAGATCATCTGCTGTAGTGGTAGATGCAATTCCTGTCTTCTTGGAAAAGGTAAAATGAAATCAAAACAGTGATAAAATAACATGTGGGGATTTTACCTTTTTTTTTTACTTTAGGAAATGCCATTGAAATGATGGCTTCTTTTTATGGCTTACAAGATAATATAAAATACTTGAAAAGCTTCTACAGCCAGGGTTAATTTTTGCTCCCACCCTTACTGAAAAGTGCTCTCTGATTCACTGAGAACTTTTTGTTGTATTGGTGTATGCAAACATACAAAATATATAATTATATGAGCTCTTGTCTATTGGAGTAGCTCCATGGCTGAGGTAGCCTTAAACTGACAGACCTGGCTTCATCAGCATATGTCTTAGGAGAGGCTATATGTCCAATAATCAAGATGATTATTTTTGCAAATTGGTTTAGAAATGGATGTACAAGCTTTTTTGTTTTCTTGTAGCTGCAAGTTATCCAGTGCATTGATGTGGCAGAGCAGGCTCTCACAGCCCTGGAGATGTTGTCACGCAGGCACAGTAAAGCCATTCTGCAGGCAGTAAGTAAAACCAAAAAAGGCATTTCTGGCTCTGCCAGCTCTGCATCTTGGTTATCTTCTGTGAAGATGAAATAAGAAAACAACTTTCTGTGACTTAAGCAGTACTGAGAGTGAAAATGTTTGTTTCGTTACAGGGTGGGTTGGCAGACTGTTTGCTGTATCTGGAATTCTTCAGTATAAATGCACAAAGGAATGCACTAGCTATCGCTGCCAACTGCTGCCAGAGCATAACACCTGATGAGTTTCACTTTGTGGCAGACTCTTTGCCACTGCTAACACAAAGGTTAACCCATCAGGTAAGAAGCTGTTAAAAAATGGAACGTTTTTATTTTGATCTGAAAGCAGTTTAAAGGTGTCTTCAGATACCTGGTTCTCTGCTGTGTATTATTTGCCTTTGCAAGGTGATAATTGGTCACGCTGTGATATACCAATGTATGAACCTTCTGTGGTTCTGTAAACCTGACATCTTATAAAACAAGACAAACAAAGTACTTTAACTCAAAGCATGAGCAATGGTTTTGTAGTCCTTGTAAGAATAAGGACATCAGTAAGAGGAAGTCCATTGACATTACTGATTTTATTTTTTTCTTAACAGATAGGCTGCAAGGTTCTCTCCCACTTTAAATTCAGAACCTTCAGTTTCAATTTTTATGGGTTTTTTGTGCTTTAACTTTTCGGGGGGGTTTATGGCATTTAAAATAAGTTCCTGCTTTTGTACAGTAGTTTGAAGTGATGAATCTGAAATCAAGGTGCTCCTAAGGGCTCCATATCCTGCAGTGCTGCTGTGTTCCTAAATGACCACTTACAATGACTGGTGCACCAAAAGATCTGGTGATCTGCTTGGTTGGCAGGTCCCTGTTAAAAAGATTAAAAAGGACAAGTATTTTGTTTGTTAACAAATGCAACTAATTGGAAGCTTCCAGGTAATGGTTTTGTGTATTCTTGTGCTATTCTTAATTTTGCCTACATCATCTTGCTGAAAGACTACTTGAATCTTTGAGGCAGCTTCTAAGAAGTCAAATGACAGCTTTAGATTGTACTCTAGAAACAGGAAGCACCATTCTCACCAGTAGTAGGGACAAGTACTGATCCTGCTCTCTGAAGAGAAGCTACAACCCACCAAAGTAAGATTTCAAGAAATTTTGAAGTGAAATTTTTCTGGAAAAGAATCTCGAGTTAGCTCTTAACAGAATACTTGAGGTTAGAAGAGAGCTCTGAGTTACCTAGTCCTAGCTCCCTTACAAGGTGAGCCAGAGCAGATTGCCCAGGAGCATGTCCAGATGATTTTTTTTCTTTTTTTAAGTATCTCCAAGGATGGAGACTTAATGTCTCAGGCTAACCTCTTCTAGTGTTCAGACACCCTTACGGTTATGTTTTATTATGTTCAGGTGAACTTCTTTGAGCATTTCATTGAACATATAATTAGATCTATTTTCAGAGCAGTCTTTACTTTTGTCTTTAGATTTGCTGTGTTGGCTGTGCTGCATATTATCAAAATCAGGCTTCATGTAGTCTGTAGAACAGTAGCCTTCACTCCTGTTTATTATTATATCTCCTATTACTTCAGCTTTGTAGCTCTTTTCTCTATTGCTTCCTCCTTGCATAATTAAAAAAGAATACTAGAGATCAGTTTATTAATCTCCGAAGGTCCCTAAAGGTATTTGTGTTGCAAGTGGGGGGTGTTTCCCAGGGAATATGTAGGAAGCACAGCTGTATCAGGAGGTCAGTTTAGACTGTCAGTGAATTTAAAAGTCAGAGCTGTAATGTTCTGTAAAATGTGATTAGACTGGCCCTTTTGGAGAAATTTTATGAATGCCTCAAAATGACAGGATGATCTAATGCAAGTTAAGTTTTGTTTAAATTGACATATTTTAATTTTTTATAACAGGACAAGAAGTCTGTTGAAAGCACGTGTCTGTGTTTTGCACGGCTGGTGGACAACTTCCAGCATGAAGAGGTGAGAGTGTGGGTAGGGGTGCATTTCTGCTTTCTCTTGAGGGCTCACCTTTCAAAGACTAATAGTTTCCCTTTTTGTTGTTCCCTACTGAAGAACTTGCTGCAGCAGGTTGCTTCCAAGGACTTGTTAACAAATATCCAGCAGCTCTTGGTGGTGACACCTCCTATCCTGAGCTCAGGAATGTTCATCATGGTGGTGCGCATGTTCTCCCTGATGTGCTCCAACTGCCCCACACTTGCAGTCCAGCTTATGAAGCAAAGTGAGTTCTTACTCTTCCATATTCTAGGGGGCCTGTTCATGTTAATGCTTACAGTCAGTATGGACCTCTGTACACTTCATTATATAAATATTCTGTTCTCTTAATTTTTCACTCTTCCTATGTTTCCCCTGGGATAAAAAGTTCAGTTAAACTTTTAGAAAGTTTTTGTCCAGAGGAGTTTTACATCCGTTTTCCTAGTTCTGGCTGTTGTCATTGCAGTGCTCACCTAATTTTGAGTCTGTATTGGCTGCACAAACTATTCTTATTCCAACACAAGTTGAATAATTCTATTCTTAGTTTTTACCATGTGGGGGAGCCATGTGCTTTAACTACTTCTTCTAGGGGAAAACTAACAAAATGAACTGCTGTAGAGCTGTTGTAGTTGTCACTTGTTTTCTTTGTTCCATCTCATAAATTTTGACTTACCACTTCAACTGCCCGGTATCTTTCCCTGTTTTCTTCTGTGTCTTGTTTTTTCTTGAGTGATATTTCTCCCCTAGCTGTCCCTTAAAGAAAACAATACAAACCCAAAAAAGCCACAAACCCCAGACCTGAGAACAAACACATTTCTTAGTGTTCAAAGAAGCACTTTTGCTCTATACCTCACTCTGTTTGCTTTGGGCAGTAACTGTCTCCTCTGTGTAGTGTCCAACAGAAAATGGAATCCATATCTGATACAGGCAGTTTCATGAATAATATAAATTTTATAGATATTGCAGAAACGCTTCACTTCCTCCTTTGTGGAGCCTCAAATGGGAGTTGTCAAGAACAAATTGACCTTGTTCCACGAAGTCCTCAAGAACTTTATGAACTTACTTCTCTTATCTGGTAAGTCTTGCAGTCCTAGGTTTTGATTCTGGTTGGTATGTTAAAATTCTTAACTTCACTAAAATAAGGCAAACAGTTTTCAGCTTAGATGGACTTGATTGTATACTTCTAGTAAAATACTGTTTTAATGTTCTTTACAGTGAACTGATGCCTTGCCTGCCAAAAGAGGGAATCTTTGCTGTTGATACTATGCTAAAGAAAGGAAATGCACAAAATACAGATGGTGCAATATGGCAATGGCGAGATGACAGGGGTCTCTGGCATCCCTATAACAGGATTGATAGTCGAATAATAGAGGTAGTAATTCCACACATTTGTGTGGTGATGCTTTTCAAATCTGCGTGCGGTTGTCTAGGGAATCGAGTGCTTTCTCTGTCTTTGAAAATATCACTCTTGATCTTTCTGAGTAAGAAACACAAATTTCGTCCAATATCCTGCTGTAATATTGCACTGTTTTGGTGTTCAGCCATACCAAATCACTTAATCGCTGTTCTTTCTGTATTTCTGTCATTGTTTCTCCTACTGTGTTACCCCTCTTCTCACCTTTCATATAGTTTTCTGTTTGTTAGGGATTTCTTAACTTTAAACTCTTCCTTGCTTTTAGGCAGCCCATCAGGTTGGTGAGGATGAGATAAGCCTGTCTACGCTTGGGCGTGTCTATACTATTGATTTTAACTCTATGCAGCAAATAAATGAGGATACTGGAACAGCTCGTGCCATTCAGCGAAAACCAAACCCTTTAGCCAATACAAACACTAGTAAGTACAGCTCAGGAAACACGTGGGCTCTCTAGCTGTGGCTAATTTATGCTGGGTTGTAGAGCAGTTTACTGCTTAACGAATAAATTTCTTACGGCTTCTGTAGAACATCAAACTATTCTGATTTACATGAATGAAGAAAGCTTCATAACAAAACTCGTGCTGTTAGCGTGTGCTTTTTAACATGTAAACTCCTGCTGGGACCTGAAAATGTATCAAACTGGGAGGAAGCTGGGGGTGTTCTTGATTTGGGATTTTCTATTCATACAGCTCTTTTATTTAATGAAGGCTCTGTGAGGACTTCTTACTGTTACATAGAAATACATAAGAAAATTGAAGGAAAAAAGAATAAACTTGAAAGAGAAGGTTTTGTACCTACTTATACTCACTTTGAGTTCTGGTTCTTGAATTTTATCTTTTCAATTAGAGAGCTGAATTAAATCAGTTTTAGCAAAAGAAAGTAATCATCAGAGCAGAGATGCAGAGATCTGTTCAGTGATTTGTTGTGCACTTTCTCACAGGTGGACATTCAGAATTGAAGAAGGATGATGCTCGAGCACAGTTAATGAAAGAGGACCCAGAACTGGCAAAATCCTTTATCAAAACACTGTTTGGTGTTCTTTATGAAGTATATAGTTCTTCAGCTGGACCTGCTGTTAGACACAAGTGCCTTAGAGCAATTCTTAGGATAATTTATTTTGCTGATGCTGAACTTCTGAAGGATGTGCTGAAAAACCATGCTGTTTCAAGGTAGGTTCATTAACTGCTGCAAATGACATTAATTTCAAGCTTACAGCTCAAACTTGTGATTACTGTTCTTGAATCATCTTTTTTAGGGGAAAATTATACTTTCAAAGTCTCATTCATTTTCCAAATGCTGAGGCTGCCAGCTCTGCAGGAATTTTTTTGCATCATAGTTTTTGCAGTAGTTTCCAATGCTAGACATTGTTCCTAGAAACTTAGGTGGCCTCTGGCTGTGTGTACTAGGAGTGTCTAATGTTAACCTTTTACAGTTTTTTTTCGTTTCTAAAACTTGTCTGTGAACAAGATAACTTTTGAGGTAATACAATGTGAACGGTTGCAGACACTCATAGCATTCAACTGGTAAGTTTTATTCATGAAACCTCTCCTACGTGTTACACATAAAGTTGGGGATCTGCATAAAAGAATGCACCTAGAAAATAAATAGTTTTTCAAAGACAATACTGAGTTCCACAACACTGTGTTTATAAGCGACTCTCCTTTATGCCATGTTAAAACTTGGTCAAAGTGATGTAGGTGGGAAGAGAACTGTTTCAGTCCTTTTATTGATAGCTTTTAGAAAAACATTATGAAATTTGTTTGCTTTCAGTCTCCAGTACTGTGTATGCAAGATGAACTGACTTGATTTAAAAAGAAAAACAGAGTTTAAAAAAAAGACAAAGCTAATTCTAATAAATTATCTGTTTTAGTCATATTGCCTCCATGCTGTCCAGTCAAGACCTTAAGATAGTAGTTGGAGCCCTGCAGATGGCAGAGATTTTAATGCAAAAGTTACCTGACATTTTTAGTGTTTACTTCAGAAGAGAAGGTAAATTGCGGTTTCTTTTGTTTTTCTCTTCACCTCTTTGTGTAGTATTTTTGAGTTGTGTATGTAGAGAATCTGTATCCTTTACCCCCTCTCTCCACTCTCCCCAAGCTGTAAAAATTGAGTATTGTTCTTGAATAATGAAGGCAGATCTGTGCAAGCTGTCCTCGTATTAGTAGGGAGAAGCTGACCCAGGCTCTGGAGGAGACAAGCTTGTGTTTTCAGAATCTGAAGCAAGTTTGTACAGGCTTAGTCAATACTGGTGAATTCACTTAGGCTGAATATGGCTCACTGAAATCCCATGGGTAGTCTTACTGGAGAAAACTGATGAATCTTTGGCAGAAAGTCTTTGTACTAGTCTTTGTGCTTGGGGTTTCTTTAGCTACTGTTGATACTGCTCTAATTTTTTATTTTTAAACTATGTAGGTTAACTTTTGAAGAAAAGATTAAGAGCTTTTAAAGCTTGATATTGATGGGTGGGGTGAGCAAATACTACCATAGTCGAAGCAGAGGTTCAAATAACACTCAGTTCTACATTTTCAAACCCCCTTGTTCCTGCCACCACATCTCTACCATCCCCCCTCCCCCTACCCCAGACCAGCCCATTAAACACAGATCTCTTCTTTCTCAAAGGGGTGATGCACCAAGTGAAGAACTTGGCAGAGTCTGAGGCTTTGCTGACAAGCCCCCCAAAAGTATGCACGAATGGCTCAGGAACGCTGGGTACCACTACCACGATAAGTACTGGGACAGCCACTGCTGCCAGCAATGCAGCTGCAGATTTGGGCTCTCCCAGCTTGCAGCACAGCCGGGAGGATTCCTTGGATCTAAGTCCACAGGGGTAAGTGCACTTCCTGAAAAGTCATCTGTTCCTTCTGGCTTTGGTGCTTTCTTGTGGGGTTTTATTATCTTTTTTTAAAAAAGTCCAGAGTGACATGGGCTTGCCCACGTTATCATCTGCATTTTGCCATGGTATTTTCCTCTGAAGGACTAAATTGGAGAGGTGTTGAATTTTTCAATGGGTAATATTGACTCATGTTATGTTAAACGTTTAAAAGAGAAGGAAACCAGTGACCTGATAGTTAGGTCATAATAGTATTAAATAATTTTCTGTTTTGGGAGAATGTCAAGAGCAACAGCTTGTAGTCTCATCTAACTGTTGAGCACAGTGATTCTTTCAGAGCTATGGTACATAGTTCCTTTCTGCTGGAGACTGGAGAAAAAAATTATCCTTAAGTTTTCTTGGAAGGCAATAATTTTGAACACTTGCAGAATTAAAATACAGGGTAGAAATAAATTACTAGTTTGCTTTTATTTTAAAGGTCAAATATTTGTCACTTTAAACAAGAATTGAAATATGTGAACTTGAGAAGTGTAGTGATTGACAAGTAGAAATACCACAAATTACTGAAGAAGTGTTTTCTGGCTTCTGTAGGGGAGGCATGTCAAATATCCAATGTTGGTTGGTGTTATTCAGTAGAGATTTGTGGAATTTTTTTTCTTTTTAAGTGTATTCAAATAAATGAACAAACAAATGGCAACACAAATTAAAGCATGTAAATTATGAAAAACCTCTGTATTTGGCTGCTCATAGTAGAAGGATGACAGCCAGCAAAACCCCTTCTTTCTGGGTAGAGTTTGTCCTGTCAATTACAGAGTTGAGACCCCTGTTCCTAGAGCAGGGAATATCCTTGTTATGGGATGGAACCTGTTCTTCAGTTCGCAAGAAAGTAGTTGGCAGTTGCATGTTAAACTGAGGGGAGGGTGTGTGCATGATTATATTCATGGGTAGAAATAAGTAACTTTATTTTAAACTTTGGACAGACGACTGAGCGATGTTCTAAAGAGAAAAAGACTGCCAAAACGAGGGCCAAGGAGACCAAAATACTCCCCTCCACGAGATGATGACAAAGTAGACAATCAAGGTAAATAATTCTTAAAGTATCTTTTATCTCCTTTTTAAGTAATCTTATAAACTCCAGAAAGAGCTAGCTATAATAAACCTGTTGATTCTCTTAAATTTTGTCTTTTACTTCCTCCAGCTAAAAGCCCTACAACTACTCAGTCTCCTAAATCTTCCTTCTTGGCAAGTTTAAATCCTAAAACATGGGGAAGATTAAGCACACAGTCCAACAGTAATAATATTGAACCAGCACGAACAGCAGGAGTAAGTGGTCTTGCAAGGGCTGCTTCCAAGGATACCATTTCCAATAACAGGTACACACAAAAAAAAAAATCACAGTACTTGTTACATGATGTTGACTATGATTAGGTGATGAAGTAGCAGCTACAAAGAAGTTGGAGCTTAACCACAGTTTAAAAAATTCTGGAAAAAGAATCAAGAAATTAAGGTAGAGAAAATAACATCTGAATAGTTTAAAGATGCATGGTGGGGAAAAGTTGGAGAACTGAGAAAAACAATGTGAAACGTGATCTATAGAGAAAAGTACTTGACTGTGTTCGAGTAAAAGCAAAGGGTTTTCTGGGACTGCTGTTTAACATGGAGAAAATTATACTCAGGCTGTATTTGCTTGTAATATTGATGTATGCAAATGCTAAGTGTGTCTAAATGCCTTTTGTGTGCTTCTTTACAGAGAAAAAATTAAGGGCTGGATTAAGGAGCAAGCCCATAAATTTGTAGAACATTACTTTAGTTCTGAAAACATGGATGGAAGCAATCCTGCACTAAATGTATTACAGAGACTTTGCACTGCAACTGAACAACTCAACCTCCAGGTTAGAAGTGGCAAACTTACTTAGAGTGGGCGGGTGGGGAGTAATTTCTTGCCTTGACTTATGAGTCACTATGACTCGGAGTAATTTTTTAGAATGAACGTATAATCTCTTGACACACACCACTAATGGTAAAAGGCCAGTCCTAGCAATGTGTCATTTGCATAGCATTTTATTTCTGATTCAAAAGTTCTACAGTTAAGTGTTACGGATTGACTTCATTCTTAAAGAGCAATCCAGTTTGTAGTAAGAACTTTGAGACTGGGGGAGAAAGGAGAGGGAAGCAGCATTTTGTTAAAATGATAGAAGAAATACAGATTGGGGTGAATGCACTGGCATGTCAGGAACTTAAGCCTTGCTGCTCAGACAGTTGTGGTCCTTGATAGATGGTCCAAACATGTAATTTCTAAATTAGCACAAGAGCTGAGCTGTGTTCTGTGCTTTGATCTGAGCAACCGTTAAAATATGAAACTTTCCTTTCCTCCGCTCTCCCACACAGATACTGCATAAAACATACACCAATCTGAGTTGTTGGTGTTTCGTTTGGGTTTTTTTTAAACAGAAAGCACCCCTGCTTGTAGCTTATCTTTTGCCTTGCATGAGACAGAAGTGGGACCTTGCATTTCTCTCAAAGCAGAGAACATGTAAATGTTGTGTGTAATGTCTCTGTTTGAACAGAGCAGTGCTTACCCTCAGATTATTTGTGCTGCATTGCTGATTGTATTGAGTTAGTGTACATTCCAGACTTCCCTTTTTGTCCCCTCCCTTTAGAGCTGTTCCAAGCAGTAGAAGTAAAAATAGCATTTCTTAAGCCTGTAATACCTGGGTAGTAAAACACTCTTTGTGTTTTTCAGGTGGATGGTGGAACAGAGTGCCTTGTAGAAATCCGTAGCATTGTCTCGGAATCTGACGTCTCCTCATTTGAAATCCAGCATAGTGGGTTTGTTAAACAACTGCTGCTTTATTTGACATCTAAAAGTGAAAAAGATGCTGTTAGCAGGGATATCAGATTGAAAAGATTTCTTCATGTATTTTTTTCTTCTCCAGTAAGTTTTCTTGTTTATTTTTTAGGCATTCTTAGTTGTCTTTCTCTCAAATTTTCTTTCTCAAAAAACCATCTGAGAGGTTCTGTGTTGACCTTATCTTAAAGGTGGAATACAGAAAGTATGTTTTGTTTATGTCTGAGTTGTGTAACACTGCAACTTTCACATTGTTCAATGTCTTTAGAGGTCATGAACTTCTTTGAATACTCTGTAATTACAGAAGGTTCCACACAGCAGTGGAAAAAATGCCGAAATGGCCAATTGTCTGAGTCTTGAACAACTTAAAAGTTGTTTCTGTCTTTTAAGAAGTTGATATGGAAAGAGTTTGGATAGTAAAATTATCACTTATGACTAAATACTGCAAGAAACTAGTGTTCTGTTTTTAAAGAAAGAAATTTGCTATGAAAGAGAGGAAGGTGGATAACTAAAACTTTCAAAAAGCTTATTGCTCATGGTTAAGGGTGAATGCTTAAAATCTGTCTGGCTATTCAGTTGAAACCAGGAGAGGAAAGTACATTCTTTGAAACAAGTCTTTCATAAACTTGTGTCATTTAGTCATCCTGATACTGCTGCTACTTTCAGTGAGAGCAGGGATTCTTAATTTATGGTATAAATTGTTTAGGATGGTTTAATTCAAGCAGGTAACTCAAGACTGGACTATATTTCAGCTTCCTGGAGAAGAGCCCCTTGGAAGATTAGAGCCATTAGAAAATGCACCTTTGTTGGCATTAGTCCATAAAATGAACAACTGCCTCAGTCAGATGGAACAATTTCCTGTTAAAGTGCATGACTTCCCCAGTGGAAATGGAACAGGGAGCAGGTAAGGATTAATGCTCAGGTAACAGTTTTGTTGGAAGCTTTTGTTTTCCAAAACTTGTTTCAAACAACACTAAAAGGACAAGTACAAGTAGAACTACAATTACAGCAGCAGGTAATGGAAACTTCTGTTAAAGAAAAAAGCAATTACACAGTTGGTTTTTTTATTCAGTGAAAGATGGAATATTTTACTAAATGTTTACTTATCTTGAAACTTGTCCCACTTAAATTGGGGGTGATAGAGTAATTTTAAGTGCAGTCTCTAAATTTTCCCTTTAAAAATCCAAATGTCTTCCTTGCCCCCATGTTACAAACACGGGAAAGAAACAGTCTATTTGTTTCTTGGATGCTGATGTTTTTAGCAGAGTAATTAAACTTCAGAGTGTGTTACAGTGCTAAACTTTGTTATTCATATAGGTTCTGTTCTCTAGGATGATAGTGGATTAAGTGATAAGTCTAGACTGTCAGTAGAGTTCAGAGTAGCTGTAGACCTGACCTGAGTCTTAAGATACAGAATAGATTTGGAATCCAGCTAGGTAGTTGTGTTTTAAGTAACAAATCTGAGTGTCTGAAGACCTGTTTCTACAATTTCTTTTCTGTATTTCAGTAAATCAACACTAGTTTTTATTTATTATGTAACAGTAAAATCTGTTTCAGTACAGTTGTGTATAAGTTTTGAAAGTATTTTTTGGTGCTGGCTAACAGCTCAGCATGAGAGGAGGAGCATTGAAAATGAATTTTTGAGAACTCTTCATTAAAGTTAGAAGTGCCAAAGATCTTCTGTGTCTCAGATAGTAAGGTAGAGAGGTTTTTTTTTTTTTCATTAATGGTGACATGACATCCATTTTATTGGAGCCTTGCACTGTAGCATTAATCTGACTAACATTAAAATTCAGTACTTGTTTTTTGTGAAACTTAAAATCAAGGAATGAATGCAGCAGAGAGATTTCTTAGTAGAAGAAATCAGTGTCTCTATACTGGCTTTTGCAACTAGTACGTGCTCTCTAATCTCAGAATGCTTCCTTAGATACATTATTTTTGTTAAAAGTGGAGTAACTACCAAAATTAAAAAGCTGCTAATCATAGAAGCAAAATCCTGCTGTTCTTTTTGATAGAAAATGAAACAAGGGAAGCCAGACTGCTGTAGCATTGTTTGACTGAAAGTTTTACTGTGGATTATGTCAATGAGGATTTTGAGGCATTAAGTTTTGGTAGTCTTTTGCTAGCACCTGGAAATAGAAGCAGCCCAAGATAAGAGGCTTTTTTATAAAACCAGGTAGCTTGAGTATTGATAGTTTGGTGAGGTGAAATGTGTATGCAAACTATTCCTGGCAAGAAAAGAAACAGAGGGGCTTTCAGGTTTTCTCTTTAGGTCCTTATTGAAAAAAAGCACATATAAATGAATACTTGCATTTTCTGTGCCCTTTTCTGATCCTTGTTGCACTGCACGTAAACACAGCTCTAAACCTCCCATGCCATCAGCTGACCACTAAACTACTTCAGATTTCAGAGATGGTCAGTATAGGCCATATTGTAGTCAGACCTCAGGCTGGACTTCTCTGAATTTGTGTAGCTTCCAGATTTTATTCAGCTTGGATTCTGGTGTTCTTGTAGAAGAAGACTTTTAATCTATTTATCCAAACTGTAGTAGCTTGTTTTTAGAGAAGTAATCTGACAAATAATACTCTGAACAAGTAAAACTGTAAATGCATGTATAAGCCTATTTTACTGCATTTTTAATGCAATTATGGTTATTAGATTCTTTGTGTAGCAACTTTTTTCACAAATTATTTTGAGTTTTTCTCTTAACAGAGGATCGCAAGCTTTAAAATTCTTCAACACGCATCAATTAAAATGCCAACTGCAAAGACATCCAGACTGTGCTAATGTGAAACAGTGGAAAGGTGGACCCGTGAAGATTGATCCTCTGGCTTTGGTACAAGCCATTGAAAGATACCTTGTAGTTAGAGGTATTTATATATTATACAGTCACTTCCTGTTTGGAATAGTTTCTACTGTCAGTGTAGAGTCTGTAAAAACCTGTGAGGATTATGCTGAAGACAAATCCCAGGTACCTGTGAAGATATCTTGCTCACAAGGGAGGAGATTAAAGCGGTAGAGAATCTTCCTTTTCTGGGACAAACTGTTTCCTGTTGTGAACAGCTCAGTCAAAATACTAACAGAAGGATTATTACTTTACTGGCACACTAGCTGTAGCTTGGCAGTTTTGATGCCAGGTGTTGATACTGAAATTTGTTCTAGCAGTTCTGAATCTTACTGTTTTTAACTGATGCATTTTGGTACTGTTTGAGAGTTTTAGAAGTTACAACAGAGTACCAAAGCATTGTTACATTTAATGAAAAAAAGTAAATGAGGATGTCTTTCTTGTCTCTTGCCTCAGGCTATGGAAGGGTTAGAGAAGATGATGAAGATAGTGATGATGATGGGTCAGATGAAGAAATAGATGAATCTTTGGTAAGCTTTTGCTCTGGGAGTATGGGGAGGGTGCAGTGTGGGGAGGGGCTTAAAGAAAAGCTATGCAACAAGTTTCCTAACTTGCATGGTGGTTTTTTTTTTTTTTTTTTTGTTCAGGCTGCTCAATTCTTAAATTCAGGGAATGTGAGACATAGATTGCAGTTTTACATTGGAGATCACTTGCTGCCATACAATATGACTGTGTATCAAGCAGTCAGGCAGTACAGTTTACAAGCTGAGGAAGAGAGGGAGTCTACAGATGATGAAAGCAACCCACTGGGAAGAGCTGGGATTTGGACAAAAACGCACACCATTTGGTAAGTTGGGTAGAGAAATTCAGGACTAACTTCTCCAGTTTCCTGAATGTATATACATCAAGAAATTTGGAATATAGCTGTCTATCTTCTTTTTTTATCCCTTTGCAAACTGTGGAGCTTTGAATTTTCAGATGTGCTTGAGATACTTAAAACACAGTAAGAATTCATTCCTAGCTCCTGACGTTCTTTCTAGCTCATGAGTAAAGCTGGTGAACAAGAATTGGAAAATTTTAAGTGACACTTGCTAGATGGGGAGAAACCATTCTTAGTGTCAGGTAACTAACCACAAACTGTAGAGAATGTGCAGCATACGACTAATGATCAACTTCATACTCATTTTCCCAGTTGATTGCTGTGAAATGTATCCTTTGGCCATACTTTGCAAGAAGCATTGACACATGAGTATGCTCAACATCTTAATGTTCAGCAGTCTCTTTCTTTTTGACATTTATGCGTGCTAGAGAAAAAAGCAAGCAAATAAAGACCCATAAAACAACAACCAAAAAACCCCAAAACCTAATCTAGCCCTAACCTCAATCACTTTGGAGTTTTGTTTATACATTGACCTTCTCTCCTTGCAGTTCATGGAGCTGAAGGGTCCCTTCTCTTTCTCCCCTGTGAAATACTTAGCTTTAAAGCTGGATCATATCCCAGTGCAGTGTTCTTGTCTTTCTAACTGTCGTTCAAGTAAAGTTCTGGAAATCTGAGAGCTATCACCTTTTAAAAGTGCTTTTGTTTCCCTGTAAGTTAGCATTTCAAAGCATATGTTTAACTTGCATTTACTTTTTAGGTACAAGCCTGTGCGAGAGGATGAAGATGGTAATAAGGACTGTGTTGGGGGTAAAAGAGGAAGAGCACAAACTGCTCCAACAAAAACCTCCCCTAGAAATTCTAAAAAACATGATGAATTGTGGCATGGTGAGTGTGGTGCCTTGTTAGATTTCCTCTCAGTCCTTTCAGAACTTTCACAACGTTCACTGCCACTATAGTGTTTCTTGTAAAGTAGGCATAGTATAAAAATAGTAAGCATATATTAATCTGTATATTAGAATTAGAAGTAAGATATTTACTGAGTTGATTAACTAAACCGTTACAGTTAAATGGATGCCATGACTAATATTGCCTAGGCTCCTAATAATTAATTCTTGGGAAAACTTCTAATTGTATTGTTTTGCTCATGTGTTGTTTTTTCCTGCTAGATGGTGTATGTCCTTCGGTGTTAAATCCTCTGGAAATTTACCTCATATCTACCCCACCTGAAAATATAACATTTGAAGATCCATCATTAGATGTTATTCTTCTTTTGAGAGTTTTACATGCAATCAGTCGATACTGGTATTACTTGTATGATGTGAGTAGAGGACTTTTTAAATCACTCTGACACTTGTTTCAGGACAGAGCCATTTGTGTCATCTTAAATAGCCTTTTCCCCCTGTCTGCTGCCCCTCAAGAACTCAGAATAATGCAACAGTCATCTTCCCCTGCATGTTTCTCTAACGCATAAGAAGATGGAGGCTCTTAATTCTTACAGTCAGTCATACTTTCTTTGTTCTGTGTTGACCAGAATTTCCATATTTTGTCCTTCCTTAAGTTTAAAGATCAACATTTTTCCTGAGAAGAAAATTAGTAGTAAACCTCTACTCAGTCCTACTTTTGTGTCTGAGACTCTGGATGAACAAAATGGCAGTGAAAGTTTTATTACTTTCTATGATAAGCAAATTAGAAGCATTAAAAATCTTTTTTAACAATGACTTGCTATTTCTTTCAGTGTTTTTCTAACTAGAAATACATTGCTTTTATTTAACACAGAATGCAGTCTGCAAGGAGATAATTCCAACCTCAGAGTTTATCAACAGCAAACTGACAGCAAAAGCAAACAGGCAGCTTCAGGATCCTTTGGTAATTATGACAGGAAACATCCCGACTTGGCTGACAGAACTTGGAAAAACATGGTAAGAATGATTTGCAGTGTTGTGTGTGTGATTCCAGTTCAGTAGGAATCTTGGCTGGGCAGCACAGTGCATCATCCTTACATGACTCTTGAGAGTGCAAATGTAGTCACAGAAGTCCTGCCAAGTTATGTGGTGACACTTGGATGGGTGTTCACACCTGTATTGTGTAGTTTAAATCCTGTTCTGAGGGAAAGACTAGCTGCAGAGTTTGGACCACTTCTTACAGGAGTTGCTGAGCGATCTGAAGGTTTTCCATTGAGGTGATGTTTTTTCTCCTGTTAAACTGCTTCATGATATTCTTATTATATCACTGTGTTTATCTTGGCATACTCACTATGATACAAAGGAAGATACATTGCTCATGACTGATAAAAGAATCAAAATCACTTTTATAAAGCTATATACATAGTACTTTGTAGTATCTTGATACAGAGTACAGGCTGTAAAGCTCTTGCACTTGAAAGACTGAGAGAAATCAGAGTTGACATTCTTGGGTTTTTCAAGCATGTTAGTTGCAGCAATATGGGTGATGGCTGTGGAAATACGTACTCTAGAGAAACTCTTTGCCTTTTCATTTCAAAAATAAGGTCTCTAACTTGCTTCATAAATGTTCCAGATAACTGATGATGAACACAAATGTATATTCAACGTCTGTAGCATTATTTGTTCAATAAAACTGCCTTTTCACTTAGTGCCAATGGAAGACCACACTGTTAACATACACATGCCTTTGAGAATAGTGGAAGTGATCAATTAAAAAAGGAAGTTTCTCTGGTAGTCTTTCACAGATTATTTAAAGTATTTGTTGCAAATGGTGGAAGGTACAATAGTGGTGCTGCTCTAGGCAGGTTCTCCTGTCTTTCTCTGCCAAATACGGGAGCTTGAGCTTAAATCTTTGCTCTGTTAGATTTCTTAATTGTAGAACAGTAGTGAAGGAATTTTATTTTCTGATGTAAACTTTGCAAAGCCAAAGCATTCAAGTATTTTGAATTGCTTTTCAAGAAGAGTCAAAAGTTTCTGGAATTTTTTTGTCTCCTTCATATATTGCATTTCTCTAGACTCTTGCTCCTAAGCATTGTGACTAAAACTAAAGTGTGTTCTGGAGGGCTTCCTTTGGAAGCAGCTTTCACCACAGTGTGTAATAAATTATGTCAGATATACTACATTTCTGTTGTGTTTTAAACTAAACGTTAGTCAGAGATACTGCTTGGAACACAGCTGACTAATCCACTGCTCTTTACAGCCCGTTTTTCTTTCCATTTGATACCCGCCAAATGCTGTTTTATGTAACGGCCTTTGATCGCGACCGAGCCATGCAAAGGCTGCTGGATACCAATCCAGAAATCAATCAGTCGGATTCTCAGGATAGCAGAGTGGCACCGCGGCTGGACAGGAAAAAAGTAAGTACATCTTGTTTGGAATGGAATGAATGATTGATTTGGGTTTTTTTTGTGTTTAAGAATATAATTGTGAGCAAGGCTTATTTGTAGAATTGGCCCTTTTGGTGGTACATTGAAGAAGGGGAGATGGTTTTATTCCTGCAGTCCCCCAGCAGAAGGCGCGGTGTCTTCTCTGTGCCGGCCACATGAGGGCAGGAGGAGCACCCTAACGTAATTCCTGAAACTAAACTCCCACGGTGAACACAGAGTTTTAGGCAGCATTAGTGATACTTCCACATACTGGCTTGTAGATCTCTGTTTTGCTTGATTCTCAGAAGAATTCAAGTAACAGGATTTAGACCCTTAAACAAAAATACTGTTCTTGTATTTGGGGAAGGTGATTCACCTGTCACAACATAATAACACTAAGCTGTGACACTGTTAAATTTGAGGGAGTCTTGCATGTCTGCCTTAAATCTGGAGATACATTATCTTAAAATAAGATCTGCTCTATATTCTGTATGATCTTGAATACCTCTGGGGCAAAACAGCAGGAGACACGAGAACCAAGTTCAAAAAGAATGTAGCTGCCCACATGTAGGAATCCCAGTGCTGTTAGGGTTTTTGTTTGGGTTTCAGCATCTTTACTCTGTTTTCTTCTCTACATATTACTTTGAGGTATATAATATCACATGACAATACTTCTTTGGTATATCATATTCTTGGCAAGAATAGTATCTATTAGTTACACTGATTAAAATGCAAGGTACTGTTTTTTCATTTTATATTGAACACATTTGTTCTGAACACATTTGTTCTAAACAGTGTTCATAGAGAAGCAAGAAATATTATATCAAAACATAAGCTTACAAATTGGTACTGGAACTATTGGCATGGGGTGGAAAAATGTGCATAACTGATTTTTACCTCTTGTAACTGCCTTGGGAGCTGTGACTTAAAGCCATAATTTCACTACTTAAAACTTCTCTCATGTGTAGCGCACTGTGAACAGAGATGAGCTGTTGAAACAGGCAGAATCTGTGATGCAGGATCTAGGAAGTTCAAGAGCCATGTTGGAAATCCAGTATGAGAATGAAGTAAGTAATACCAATGCAATCTAATTTAACCCCTTTTTACTGAAGTTTAATACAAAATAGCTACGACTTTCCTAAAATGGCTTGGTCAGACCCTTTGTCTTTCACATTACTGGTGTTAAAGAATTTTGTCCTTTAATTATCCCTAATCCACTTGGTTGTGATTTTTAGTTGTAAACAGCTGTTGCTGTTATAATATGATCATTAGGTGGTTATAATATGATGCTGTTGTAATATGATCATTAGATGGTTAATACTTCACTGTTATTTCCTCTGATTCGTGGTCTTTCCAGGCTGCCTCTGTCATGTTGTAAATGTTCCTGTAGTTAGGTTCTCTAGATGCTTTTTGCCATGCCGTCTTCTTCATAGCAAATAATGTATTATATTTCTCAGAGTAAGTAAAGACTTTTATAGTCAAACTGACCTAATGGACTTATTTATCTCATTCCTTCTCCTCTCCCCTCACCCTCTGTCCCTGGAAGGTTGGCACAGGCCTGGGCCCTACACTAGAGTTCTATGCACTTGTATCTCAGGAACTACAGAGAGCAGACTTGGGCCTTTGGAGGGGAGAAGAAGTGACTTTAGCCAATCCAAAAGGTACTTGCTCTACTACCTAATCTATAAATATTGATTAATATTGAATTGATTTCAAGCTGACTTGAGTTACTTAAAGAGCATCTCAGTTTGTGGTCAGGTAATGTGCCTGATGATAGTGTGATGTTATCTTTGTGGATTTTGTTGGGGTTTTTCTGTGTTTGGTTTGGTTGGGGTTTTTTTTCTATAAGAAGCTTAGGTTATCTGAATGCCTATTGCATCTTGAAGAAACTAGCAGAGTAAGTACTGAACTACTTCCTTTCTCTTTCTTTCTTCCTCAACAGGAAGCCAGGAAGGTACCAAGTACATTCATAACCTTCAAGGCCTTTTTGCACTTCCTTTTGGTAGAACAGCCAAGCCAGCTCACATTGCAAAAGTTAAAATGAAGTTCCGCTTTCTGGGAAAATTAATGGCCAAGGCAATCATGGACTTCAGACTGGTGAGAATGAAATAGAAAATCTGTTCTGAAGGGGTCACATAAAAATACTAGTTCTGACTGTTGAGGGCTAAAAGCATTAAGAGTTAAATGGTATTACTTTCAGCTCTAGAAGTAGGGGCAGTCTGAGGTGGGGCGGGGAGGAGCTGAATTTTTGTGGGTGAAAGGGGTAATACATGTTGAAGATCTTTACAGTGGCTTTTGAGACCATAGTGTAGAAATCAAAAGCTATTATCTGCTATGTGTTGTAACCTCTTTCCAGTCTTCTTTCAAGAATGTTTTGGGCTCATTGTTACTCCAGTTGCTAGCTTGCTGACTGCTTTAGTGTATATGCAGTAGGCAGTCACTTGTGTTTTCTTAGGTGTAAATTTCTGATGCAAACACACTCAGACATGCTGTTTCAGTGTGTGCCAGAACTATGAGATAGTATTGTACATCTGGTCAAGATGTGAAGTAGTAAAAGATATGCTTTTGGAAGACAGTTCAATACTAAACAGTTCAGTGCTTTGGTTTCCAGGTGGACCTTCCTCTTGGACTTCCTTTTTATAAATGGATGCTACGACAGGAAACTTCCTTGACATCGCATGATTTGTTCAGTATTGATCCAGTAGTAGCCAAATCAATATATCACCTTGAAGATATTGTAAGACAAAAGAAAAGACTTGAACAGGATAAAACTCAGGTGGGAAAGTAACCCTAAGAATGGAAGAGTGCATCTTTACACATTTGGATTTTATGTAATAGCAGTAATTCAGAATGTATCATAGGGCTTGAAACTGATTGTAATAGTGATGATTACTTTGTTATCATACAAAGTGGCTTTAATGTTATTAGATCAATGGCTACTAATTATAAAACAGTCTTTTTGTAAAGTCTAGCATGAGAAATTCATTATGGGATTTTTCTGTGTGATTAAACACAGTCTAGAAATGTCTAAAACTGCCAGCTGTTTGTCTGACTTCTATTTTGGTTCACTTAAAAAAGACTAACCAACTTAAGTATCAGAGGAAAACCATCTATCCTTGCTTCTTGAACAGTTAAAAGGTTTAGCTTTTTTACTAGTTGGCTTAGTAAAAATTTCAGATTTTTATAAGAGTGCCTTTTATGTAGGGTTGTTTTGTTCTTCACTGAAGAGTAGTATGCAGAGCTGAGGTAAACTGTTGTCATGCATGAGCATACAGGTTCTTTCAGATATACATTCATTTTTTAGTCATATCTACTCTCAGCTGAAAATACCACAGTTCACTGTGGCAGTAGTGATAAAAGGTCTTTGCCATACGTGCTTTTTCTAGCATCCAATGTTAATAGATGATAGGAAGTAATAAGCTAATTTATACTCTTAAAACATTTGCTTTTTTACTGGTGAAAGTACTGTAAGCTTGTGGGTCTTTGTTCTTCTTTACCTCATTGTCTCACTCTCTCTCCTTGGTCGCTGCTTTTAATTTCCCAAGAGTTTGAAAAACCTGAAACCTGGTGGATGAAAGCTGAAAAATGTCAGTATGCATGCCAAATACAAATGCCATTAACTGTTCTAAGGAAAAAACAGCCTCTGAGCTGTAGCATATTTCATGTTTCCTTTTCTTGCAGTAGTATTTTCTAGGTAGTTTGTCTTCTGGCATATTACATAATTCCAAAACTGCTAGAAAAAAGTCTGTTCCTGAGCTCTTTGCAGTTTATCCATTTAAGCTTGTTTATCTGGTTTCTCTTAGTGTACAGTTACGTATGAAAACTGCAGAAGGAAAGCAAGGAGAGCTGTAACAGTTTTAATGGTTATACTCTTACAGAAATGTCTGCTTAGTCAAAGCTGCTTTAGAAGTCATAACTTCTGGATAAGTTTATTTGAATTAATTGTTCCCATTGGTTTTCACTTCCAATTTTTTAGACCAAAGAAAGTCTACAGTATGCATTGGAGGCTCTGACTATGAATGGCTGCTCAGTGGAAGATCTAGGACTGGACTTCACACTTCCTGGGTTTCCCAATATAGAGCTGAAAAAAGGGGGAAAAGATACACCGGTCACTATCCACAATTTAGAGGAGTATCTCAGAGTATGTAAAAGCAAACCTATGACTAAAATTCTCTTTTTTTCTTGCTCCCAGGTAGTTTGGTTCCATATATATTTCAGTTCATTCTCATGAACTAGGCATGACAGTAATTTTCCTACTTATCACTTCTCTTCTGTATTAGTTTATTACTACAGTAAAACTGTTAGAATCTAATTGCACCTGACTTGAAAATTGTGTTGTATGTGAAGTCTGGTTTTTATATGTAATGAAGTAATCAGAAGTTTGGCTTTTTGGAGAAAAAGTATTGTAAGTGGATTCATTTAAGCATTGGATTTTCAGAATATTTTAACAAGTTTTGATTATGATTATGGTTATGATTATGAATATTTTAGGAATAGTGATTTAGCAAATTATTTACCAATAGTGACCTAGCATCTGCTACCCAGTGGCCTTTGAACTGCGGTAATGGCACTGAAATTTTTTTGGGCTCAGAGTTAAGAAAATATCAGCAGTTGTGAGTCAAAGCATTAGTTTTTTGTCCAAAAAACCAAATCCAAATCAACAAAAAACCTAAGGAAAACCAAAGCAGTCAACCAAAGATCCCCAAAGATGTGTGAAAAAACCCCAAACCCTAAAAAGAATGGGAAAAGATAACAAAATGTTGCCAGGATAAATTGCTGATCCACCTGTCTTTTGATTCATTTCTATGTCAAAAGGGACATAGAAAAACAGAAGGTGGATACTGCTGAACAAAGGTGGGAAGCTGTTTCTCTCTAAAGAAGTGATAAAGGGAATTGGTTAAAAACAACCTGGAAAAGAGATGAGGAAAGACAGGAAGAATGCAGTATTATCACATGAAGTTGTGAGTGGGGCGGAGGGGAGGATCACTGCATTCCAGTCACTAAATAATGCATTTCCTGACAGGTTAGGGTACTGCCAGTTTCACTCTGAGGACTGCTAAGTTTTGAAGCACTGATACGGAACACAACTCATGTTTTGGTAGAAGCAATTCAATGAGGGTCATGTAAGCTCCTGCCTATCAGCTGAAAACTTTGCAAAGCTGTTCCATAATCCTTAAAAGTGATTATTGAGCAGTTTCTATTCACCTTACAGTTCCAAACTGTTACTGATCCACTTTCCGTGTATTTATTTGCTAAAACTAAATTCTGCTAGTCAAGAATCATTTACAAAATCACATATATTTGGATATAAAGCTCTTTGCAGACCTAGCAGAGTGGTAATACATACTTCCACAGTTTATTAGAAACAGAATTTGCAGTCCCTATTAACTGAGTAATGTTGCATTCAAGCATTCCAGTCTGATTTCCGTACAGTTTGCAGTCTTCCTTTTTTTTCCCAAGTACCTTGTATCAGATATCTGTTACACTGAGAGAGGATGAATTGCATTTTAGAAACAATATATTTAATTGATCATCTGGCCTGTACTGACCCTGTGGGTCAGCTGCCCTGCTCTTGAACATGTCATTTTCGTTAAAATCTTGTGTGAGGATTAAGATGAAAAGCAGTTTATAAAGCTGGAATATCATACTGTTGCTTTTCATGCCTCTCCTGCCATCACATCACTCTGCTCTCCCCCTCTCTTTTTTCCCCCCAAGGACGGTTCCCACAGGAGCTGCCTTTATCAGAAAGTAGAACTGCTTCAATTACCAATATAGTGAAAGACTTTTTTCTCCTTTTTTTGTCTTTTTTTTTTTTTGTCTCCTCCCTGTATTATAAAGAGGCCACCTTGCTTGTTCTAAATTTGTGAACAAAAAGTTGCAGTACTGTAGATTTTTGTCTAGCAATTTAATCTCTTCTTTGCACTGCAAGAATACAGTGCAGCTTAATTATGCCACATGCTCTTGATCATAAAAAGTAACCATAGTAGGTAAGCAGCTCTGCTGTTGGAGTAGGCATAGAATATTCTGTGTTCTAGAAGAGTTTTTTTGTGCTGCTGGTGCTTGCTACCTTCCTCTTCAGTATTAAAACCTGGTGTGTGAAAGTAGTGGAATGGATCTCACCTGAAATTCAATGCCTGACTCATCCAGCAGATCCTATTGAGCTTTTGTATCTTGAGAGCTTTCTGGAGCTCCTCAGTTATTGGGATAGGGTTACATACTTGCTTCAGGACTCCAGCAGGACCTATGAACTTTTTAATCCTGTTCAGATGCATCCATAGATAACTCCAATCAGCACCACAGCCCAGAGCTTTTAACACATTTAAAACTAGTAGTTCTGTGTTGACAACACATCTTTTACAACCAGCCCTTGTTTCCTGGTGGAGTTGAGGATATCCAAGGCAAGTGTAATTATCAACAGCACTGACCGACAAAAGAATCTGAATTTGGCCTGCAGTCTGCCATGTAAAATACCTTAATTTAGTGGAGAAATACTGGCTGCAGGAGACTTATTTAAAAGAGCTCTGGTCTCATTTGTGTCATATGCCCTTCCTCCCCCTGTGGATTGTTGTTTCAGTGTGTGCTGTCCACTTTGGAAGTTAATTGAATGTTGAGGGGGTAACTACAGATACAAAACAAAACAGAAAAATTACACTCAAAAAGCCTAGATTAGTGTCTTACTGTCTTTTGCATTATGATTCTTAACCATATTCCAGTAACTTGAAATGAAGTTACTACTTTTGTTCCTCTGTATTCCTTACAATATTAAGCTACTTAATATATCAAACAGGCTACAGTTGCTTTTTTAAAACTTAATATTAGAATAGGGACTCACATATTTCCTTGGGGGAAATTAAGATAATACTTCCATTGATGCCCTATCTTCTGCTTCAGTTGCTGCATTTTAAATGGTGTAAGGAGAAAACACCTAGGTAAGGCTAATAAATGTTCAGATTTACTTTAAATTATTCTGTTAAATAGGTTCAGTTTAACCAGCTATTCAGAGTTCTGTTTGTTTTGTTAAAAACAAAGGCAAATAAGTTGTTTAAATGCTGCAAAATCTTCATGTTAAGGGTAATCTAAATTATGAATGAAGGGAGAATGAGGCAGTGCTGTAGAGCAGCTCCATGAATCAGTGTGCAACCCTGTGGTAACTCCAGTGAGCATATGGCAGGACTGCTGGAGTTTGGCTTCTGCAGTTGCATTCTTTTGTACAGTAGTGATCACTGCATGCTTCCTTTGTTCAAATTGCCTTTTTTCATTTTTATTTTTTTTTCTTTCTGTGCAGCTGGTTATATTCTGGGCACTAAATGAAGGTGTTGCCAGACAGTTTGACTCCTTCAGAGATGGATTTGAGTCGGTCTTCCCCCTTAGTCATCTTCAGTACTTCTATCCTGAGGAGGTTGGTGAAGGTGTTTTTGCTGCTGCTTTTATAACCTTTATCTGCTTGTATGGGCAGTCTTAATCTGGGTGTGGGGTGTTTGTGACAGTATGGTGACATTGCATTTCTGATGCAGGTTAGTAAAACATGAGTGTCCCTGGAATTCCACACTTAACTCTTAAGAATTTCTCTGTTCAGTAGTCAATTATTTAATGCTTTTATTATGAACAGCTCCATTTTCTTTATAATTGTGTGTATCCAGCTTTGCTTAGAAGTGTTTTAATTTATGTATCATTCTTCATTTCTCTATGGAGTATGGGTAGTCTAACTCCTTGTATTGCAGTATCTCTGAATAGCTGTAGATAGATGTGGATGCTACCTGGATCTTCTATTAAAACAATAAAACAAGTAGTCAGCTCTTTAGCAAAGCTTCAGACAGTAAGATGAGATTCAGATGAAGGATAAAGAATAAGGGTAGTTTGTCTTGCTTTATTTTCACCACCACCATATCAAATTCCTTGTAAAATGCTTAGCACTCTTAAGTGGACTGAATTGAGTCACCATTATGGTTCTCTGGACTAGAAGAGAGAATGTTTTATTCTTCTTTGAAGAAGTCTGTTTGAAGACTGTACTTTGAGGGGTTTGTTTACCTTTAAAAACTTGGACCTTTGACTTAAAGAACAAACATTAAAGCACACTCTAGAGCAGTGTGTTAGCCAAGCCTTTGTGGTACTCCTGTGTTCCTGGTGCTTTGCAGTGCAAAGGGGAACACTTACTCCTTGTTTAATTTTACAGTTGGAGCAGCTCTTGTGTGGCAGCAAGACAGACACTTGGGATGCAAAGACTTTAATGGAATGTTGCAGGCCTGATCACGGTTATACACATGACAGGTAATATCATGTTGTTTTTGTTAAACAGACAAAAAACCAAACCAGTAGTAAATACTTTTGTGAAATAATGTTCATACATTGTTATTCAAACTAAAGAAATTATATGGCATTTATTTGAAAATGTTCATACTGCGCTGAATAGGAATCGGATGCAATTATTTTAACTGTAAACAAAATAATATTCTCTTGGTTCTTTTCCCTCCTCAGTCGAGCAGTGAAGTATCTCTTTGAAATTCTCAGTAGTTTTGATAGTGAGCAGCAAAGACTGTTTCTTCAGTTCGTGACAGGCAGCCCCAGACTGCCTGTAGGAGGTAGGTTTTTCTTACTACATATTGCTGTGCATGAGATCCCTGTTATTGCTGTATTTCTGAGTAAGATGGTAACTTCAGTGTAGGAAGAAATTCCTGAACTTACGTATTTGAGAGGTTCATACTAGTTTCACATTTCTGATTTCAGAAGTGGCTGGGAAGACTTCAGGTATAATTCTTATAACCTTTGTGTTAATCTCATGACACTTCCTACAGTGGACTCTCCAGGTTTAAATTGTTGCCAGAAAATCTGTTAGAGGGCAAAAGAGAGTTCAAAGTTTAAATAAAACCGAAAGCTCCTAATGCTGTATGTCTTGGCTAGATGTGCGTTAATTCATGGCAACAAAATGATGCATTGTAACCTGAAAACAGTAGACTTCCTTTCTAGAAAGGAGACAATACTTAGCATAGCACTAATCTTACTTAATTTTTTCCCCCTTTTGAATTTCAGCATTCAGGTAAGAGGCAGTGCAGTAAACAGAGAAATTTGCTGTCTTTGCTAGGGACCATTGTATAATACACGTTTTACTGTGTTCTCAGCTGAGTGCATTTCAGGTCAAAACAGAACTCGTGCATCTGTTCCAACATTTACATTCTTTGGGATTTAGGGGAAAGACTTGATCATTCTTCTTTTCTAAGTATATTTTGGGAGCTCTTTCATGGAGACATGGTGCAGACACAATTGAGTGTTAAGAGTATAGAAGGCATAGGTGGAGTAAGAAAAATCAGGTACTACAGTCATAGATAATTCCTGAGAATCTTAAAAAATGTGTGTGAAGCCAACAAACTCTTAAAAAATATTATGATTGGAATAGCATTTTTACACATACAGAACACAATTAACAGTAGTTTCATCCAGCTTATTCCTTTATTTTAAATTCATCTTGGAAGATGAGCCTGCAGGCAGGATTTTAGGTATTTCTAGCTTGCTGTGCAGCTTAATAAAGCCGTATTCTAAACCTTTAAAGGTGTCCAGGAAGTCAGTTGTGCGATGTGTGTGTCTGTCACTGGGGATGTCTGCAGTCAGCTGTGGGTGTTTGGGAGGAGCAGCCTTGTTCTGAGTGTCTTTTCTCATTACTAGGTTTTCGGAGTTTGAATCCTCCCTTGACGATTGTACGGAAGACATTTGAGTCCACAGAGAATCCCGATGATTTCTTACCCTCAGTAATGACTTGTGTGAACTATCTCAAATTGCCGGACTATTCAACTATTGAGATAATGCGTGAAAAACTCTTGATAGCTGCAAGAGAAGGGCAGCAGTCATTCCATCTTTCCTGATCACAATGAAAAATGCAATGTCTGCCTGTTACAGCAAAAGAGAAACTCATGATTCTTTTCTAAATATATCACCTGAGTCAAGGAAACGTGTTACGCCTTCTTGTTGTAGAAAAACGGCTTGCAGATTATAAACAAAGACACTTGGTTGATATTCATTAAAAGCCCCTATGGACTTAAAGTGATCAGGCCCTAAAAGTTGTTGTGACAAGGTTTCTTTAGCAAGTTCTTGTTTAAATTATCATTTATTTGATGAGTGAAGTTTTTAACTTGCTTTGCTGTGTGAAATTTAAAAAGGGATGTTTTTCCAGGCTGGAACAATAAATGTCGCTGTGCAGTTTAATACTGGGCTGTGTGTATCCATCTAGCTAAGTCTGAAGTTTTTCCTCCAAAGACAACTTTTGTACATAAGTACAGAAATTAAAATACACCATGTATTTGACGAATCTAGTTTAGTAGACTAGTTCTGTGTACCCTCACCTGCCTCTAATTTTACCCATCCTCATGTATTGTCTGATGTGCAATTCACTTGGTTCTTTTTGTGTGCAACATTCAACAATTGTTATGTTTTGGTTAGCATGGGCATTTAACTGTCCCATGCCTCTTTCTCTGATTAAGATAATTTAAATTTTACTGAAATCAAATATATATTGTCAATATAATTCAGCCTTTGTAACTAGGTAGAACCTTTCTTATAGCATAGTTTTACTGTAGTGGTAGGATATAATGGCGACAGTCGTTACCAGGGCGCTCCAGAGCTGTTTACACAGTGATTCAAGCAGCAAAAGCCTCATACTGGAGGCAAGGAAGAATTACTTCTTTCATGTAATTGAAGTCCAACAGCTTGGGCTGGCCAGTGTGTATTGTGGTAAGGCCCAGAGCATTTCGAATTGATGTAAAGTTTTTTAAAAGACAAATGAGTCGTTTCATTCCCTGTTTGAGTAAACAGTTTTCCTGTTCTTGATCTAAGTTCCTGGCTAATTTTGTAGTTTTTTCTCCTTTTTTTTTTTTTTTTTTTTCTTTTTTTCTTTCCCCCCAGTGCTAGCTTGGAACAAGCAGTTCGGCCTTTGTCTTTTGACACAGATAAAGCACCTGTAAGCAATGCTCTGTCCAACTGTTTTATGTGCTGATTTCTCAAATCTGCAATAATTTACTTCATCAGGTTAATGTTTTTACCTGAATATAAATAAAAAAGTTTGCTTCACCTTTTTGTTCATAGTTTTGTACTGTATGCCTAAAGCTCAATTGTGTAAATTACTGTAATGCAAGTAAATCATCCTAAATCTACTTGGCTAACAACCTGCAACTTGTGGATGATTTACTACTAAAACAAGACCTTTTAAGACCTCCAACTTTGAGGGAATTTTTTTCCTTTCTATGGGTTCAAAAAACGGGCAATTACAAATATTCCTGAGATGTACCTGCTACATAGTTAATCTTTATGAAAATGTGATAGTTAATTACTTTTATTCAACTTTGAGAAATCAAAATTCCTTTCAGTGCTTAGAAATTGTTAAATCCTGGCTAATCAGGCTAGTTATTTCCCCTAAACTAACAAGTTTTCTTTTATCCAGCTGAAGAACTCGTACTTCCAGAACATGTAACGGACATTCTTCCGGTGAACATTCACAGAATTACCTGTGCTTGCTCAGACCAGTGCCACTGAAATGTAATAGAGACCTGTCATGAGCATGAGTAGAATGTGAAATCCTTGCACAAAGAACCTGATAACTGAACAGTTTTTTATTACCGTATTAAACCCGACCGAAGGCGCTTCACCCTGTACATACAATAACGGTAGCGCGCAGTGCGGCATAGTTTTCATCCAACTTCAAGGCAGTGTTTAAACTATGGACTGGTGTTTAAATTGTTCTGATAACTTGATCAAACTGAGCACAAACAAGTGTTTATAGTGTGTGGATAGCAATTTGTTCATTTTTTAAGGTTCTATATTTTAAAAAAACTGACTTGTGTAAAAAAAAAAAAAGAAAAAAGCTAATATTTTGTATTAAAATATCATGTGTATTGATACTTTTTTTACCCATGTTGTCTCCCTCTAGAATCTGGCTTTCATTGACTTGGAAATTTTGAGGAGCTTTCAGATTTGATATCTAGCCTTTGTGTAACTGTTTCAGTGGGAAAATAAGTTGTTGGTTGCCTGTTTAAATAGGAAGGAAAAAACAAGTATCTGTGGTGATGTGATTTTGGTTGTTCTGGCTGTCATATTCAGCACAGACTAAGGTTTTAGTTGGCCAGAAAAGTGAACAAAACCCTTTTGGGTGACACTTCTTTTTTCCTACCAAGGGCAGCTTTTAGTGTATTAGAAGAGCAGTCTGGCTTAAAAGGTAAAGATAGTAAACTACAAGAATAAACTGACAAGTCACATTTTGCATGACTGCAGTACTGTCCTGCAAACAAATACATCTAAGAGTAGTTCAGAATGAGTGGAGGGGTGGTGCAAGATCTTACGGATTCCTTCTTTTCAGGAATTTTGGATTAAGGGAAAAACTCAATAAAATCAATCCATGGGTGTGTGTTGTCTTAGTAGTACTGCAGTGCTTTGTATACCTTTATAAGGTGTAATAAAATCAGAAGTCTTTATCTTTTAAAATAGATCCTTTTTTTAGCATGGTAAGTTCAACTGGTTTTAGATAATGCCACCAGTTACTGTTTTGGATGAGTTTCATGTCCTTCTGTATTAACAAGAGCAGCAAAAAGTCATTCATGGATGAAAGGGCCATCCAGGCACTGATAGCTGCTGCTGAATTTGTGCGATTTGTTGTTGTTGTTAGATGTTGGCTTTTTACCACAATCTTTTGTGTACGGAACACTTCAGTATCCCATCTGACATGAATTAGTGACAGTGCTTCTTCATGTTCTCTAGAAAGGTGCACAAGAATTAATTCCAGTCATGTGTGAAGTTCCCATGTCCACTGCCAAACTTAATCAGATACTCAAATTTCCATATGCAGACTGCTTGCATAATTAAATTGTCCAGATTCTTCCTTCTTTCCCCTCAGCTGTGTGTTTTATTTTGTTCTATCTCCTTTCCCTTACTGAGCTCTCCTTTGATGAGAAGGTGGGTGCCTAATGGCAGGGACTGGTGGAATTCCAGGTGCCTGTGACACTTGTGCCCTCTCTCCTGTCCCCTGCTGGAGGTAGGTCTGTCATCTGTGGAGTTTCTGGGCCCTGGCCCACCTGTGTTCACATGAGCACTGCCACTTCCCATCCTCTGAGCAGCCTGTACTCTGCAGAGGCAGGAAATAAGGGCCTGCCTGACATGAGAGAGAATGCCATGGTTTCAGTATGAACGTGCCTCCCCCAAGCCAGAACTTTACTATAGCTAAAGCTGTTGGCAGAATGGAGAAAAATGAAAAGCCTTGCTGAAGTGGATTCTGGAAATGCTGCAATTGGGAGGTATAATCTGCTGATGGTTGAACCTTTTCAGGGCTTGCCCTGTCTTTCTTCTACTTTGCTTTCCTGGTCTCTTGATTGCTCAAACTGGAAAAAACATCTGTGCTATGTGACCTCTTCCTGTGGTTCTGCTGGAACTTCCCACTGTGTTCCCAGCTTGCTGTGTCTCTCCCACTGCACTGTGTTTTTAGGAGCTTTTCTCAGGTGAGTGTAGGTGGTTGCCCCACGAGTAGGAGTGGTCACCCCAGCCCAGTGCAGCAGCTCAAGCTGCACAGGCAGTGCTTTATCAGAACGCTGGTGCCTGTTTGTGCAGCAGATTGGAAACATTCCATCCTCTGCTACCTGTGACTGACAGCAAATGGCTCAAGGACTGACTGATGCCTCTAGATGAATACATGTCCTTGTCTCCTGTACTGAAATGTGCCTGTATTGATTAGGTGTGAAGCTGCTTTGGGGGCAGAGGGAGGAGCAGATCCTTGGTCTCTTTTTTCCTGTGTGCATCTGGAGACTAGTGACTTCTCAGGCTGTAAGTAGAACTAAATGGAGGGGGAGTAGTTAAGAAGCATCCAGTATTTTCAAGGCACTAGATTGAAGTTCCTGATAGCTCTGGATCTCGTTTGGCAGCAGCTTCTGGAAACTGGTTCAAGGAGGAAAAAAGAACAAAATGCTACAAGAAGACACAAACTCAAAAACCCAAACAACCCTAAAAGGTGTAACAGTGGACATGAAAGCTCCTCTCTCACCCATCCTTCACAAAGGGGGGAGGAATTCCTAAGTCCAGTGACATTTTCCCATAGGGGGAAGGCCGAGCAGTTCAAGCTGGCAGCAGGATGTTGGGGTAAAGCAGCACGTGTACTGTACTGAGAGTTTGGTCTTGTCTGCCTCTGTCCTGGTTCCCCTCCCACCCCTCCATTTAGCATTAGGATTGCTAAACCCCCATGAAAGACAGTAGATAAGCCTGGGGGAAAATGTGGGACAGCAACCATCCTGCCCTGTTGCCTGAGAGCGGGAAGAGGTGGAAGGAGGAGGTTTCCCTTTGTGAAAGGTCAGCTTACACACTGAAAGCCAAGGCAGGTTCATGCTCTGGAGATAATTAGCTGTGCTAGTTTTCACATCTCACCAGCAGTTTCCCAAGTTATTTTACTCTTCCTTTAGCAGCTATCCAAGGTGTTCTAGGCTAAGTGTAGCCTGGTCTGACTGCAGTTCAGCTGTTCTTGGGACTTGCATGCGGAAGCCTCTTTGGCAGGCAGAGCGATGCAAGCAGGGATCCAGAAATAGCCAATCTACGAGGTGCCATTTTATTTCCCAGCCTCTTCCAGCCTTTTTTACAGATTATTGCTTTAATGTATCAAAACTGTCAAGACATTGGCTAAAAAGTGAAAAATTGCTGGCTGATTACTTTTCCCCCCACAAGGTTTCCCACTGTCTGTGCTATGCCTCTCAGGAAAAAAAGTAATCTGTATGCCTTCACTTTGTAGCTTGGCATGCTTAATTTACTGGAAGTAGTGATGTTACTAACCATTCAGAAAGGTTTCCCACAGTTTTAATATTTCTTTGATATGCAAAGGACCGGCCCTTGTTCTGGGGCACTAAAACTATAAATGCCATCCAAAAGGGGAGAAAAAGTAATTTGAAAACTTAATCAAACAGCAAAATTTTTCTATATTTAGTAACACTGAGTTCTCAGAGTGGTTATTTCCAATTTATGGCCTGCAGTACTGGCTACTTCTGCTGGACCAGAAGTGAGAGGGAAAGGGAGAAACTGGCTGGGGAGCAGCTCTGCTGGGACAGCTGAGCCCTGGTCAGTGTTGTGCCCTGGCAGCCAGGGAAGGCAGCAGCATTGCACACTGCAGTGATGGGAGCACAGCTGGTGAATCAAGGGAAGGGATTATTTCCTTTGCTTCATATCCCCAGAGGACAGATTGTGCAGTCCTTGTGGGTTTTTAAAGACCCAACTGGATGTATCTGTTTGTTTTACTAAAACATACCACAATTCTAAAATGAGCTCTCTTTAGAGATTAAAGTCAGAACTGCATGACAGCATCAAACTAAATTGATATGCATCTTACCCTTGCAGTGTTTGTGCTATATCAGTCCCATCAATTTAAATAAATTCAATGGGAGAAACTTACATGCAGAGAGAAAGGTTTTCTAAATTTTCTGATAAAATAAATGGAAAATACAAGGGTCTTAGTTTCAGCTGCAGATAATGGGTAATCTCCACTTCAGAGCACTCTGTTTCAACTGGCTGAAAATTATGGGCTTTAATTACTTCTACCATTCAAATGTTCTTCTGGCATCCTTTTCTGTTGTTTAATATTGAATGAATCAGCATTTACCTGTGATGAGAAAATGTTATGACTCTATGTTCATCTCTGCCCCAGCAAGCAGCTGGTCATTTCCAATTTCTTCTGGAGTAAGTAGTTAACATGATTTGACAGCAATTATGGAGAGATGCCATAATTGCATGTAGATGATTTTCTAGAAAGAGCAATTTTCACAAGTATTGAGAAAAAATAGCATCCTGAAAATGGAAAGGTAGGTAGAATTAGGGATGGGAAATGGACAGGATAGGAAAAAGTTCTACTTCTGTCCCATATGTGGAGTTTGAAAAATGAGTACTGATAGGTGAGTGACTAGCAGTGCTCTGTGTGTCCATGGAGATGCTCAAGACGTTTGTGGTCATGTTACATAACTCACCCCCTGCTTTACTGTGTTAGTGCAAAGGTTTAGTGATACAGACCTGCAAAATACTTTTTCCATCAAAAGCTTACTGTGCAGGCTACAGATTATTTAAACCTTGATCTTAAGAAATATGTGGGCAAAGGAACAGAGTAAGATGCTATTTAGGATCCTATGCCCAATGTTGAGACCCTCATACGTTCCAGCTGTCAGTAATACTTGATATTGTTGAAAGCTGTTGGCAGAATTCAACAGGAGGCCTGATTTTGAATTGGTATAGATCCTGCTTGTCTGTGACAGGAAAAACAGAAAAAGGTTCATCAAGCAGCTACCAATTAGTTCAAATCAAGGAGAGTTTCATTTTATGTATCAGTTATTTGGTGAAAGGCATTTATGGATCCACCAAGCAATCTTTGTTAATGAAATTTCATAGAAAAACATTTGTCTGAAGAACAACAGTGAAAAAGCAGTGATGGGAGTTAAAACCTTACCGACAGCACATCATAGGAGGAACACAGGTGCTTCATGCCCTGAAGGTGACCCTGTCACTCAGCAGCCTCTGCTCTCCCCTAGCAGCACTGATCCCTAATACACCTCTTCCAAAAGTAAAAGCAGAAGTGATGTACAGGTTGCATTAGGTAGGCAGGGTGGGAGCTTTACAGTTCCTGAATGTGGAAGCACTGTCAGAGTAGGGCCAGAGGCCGTACAATATCAGCTGTATATTATAGAGCTATAATGTCACTTTTATCTTCTCATATCCTTGTTATTTTTGCTACATACATTATATGTTACAATTACCGTCCCCATTCTTGCTTTCCCCTTTTTCTTTTCTCATAGTTTATTTTTCCACACTCTTGCACTAAAACACATTCAACTGCTTCCTTCATAGTAATGATTTAAAGGTTTTATCCTTCCGTGCTGAAGCAGACTATTTCTGACCAAATTCCAGTCCTGATGTAATAACACAGATGTCCAGATGTTTCATTATCTGTTAAGTCCAAAATAAGGCTTTTAATCATTCTTCCAAGAGATTTCCTTTTTTGTTTTTGTTTGTTTCAGATACAACCATCCTCCCTGTCACCCTGGCTTCCAAAATAGATTCTTGCATCCACACTGGATCTAAATGTGCTGACGCTTTGTGCTTAGCAGGTCCTCTGCTATTCACATACATCATTCAGTGGTTGTATCAGATCCATTATGTAACTGGCATTTTTGTCTAAGTTGTCTTTTTTTTTTGCTGGTAAAGACAATGTTGCTTATCCCCATTCAGGGGACCGATACACAGATTACAGCTTTGCCTGTGTTAATCGTCTCCTTTCTCCATGTATATTTCTTAGCTCCCTTTACTCCACCAGATTAAATATGAAGTTCCTGTCTTCCAGTGCTCCAAGAAGGAACTGTTGTTCCCTCTCCTGTTCTTCACCTCACACTTGAATGTATTCTCAGGTTGCCTCAGGCACTTTAAAAATCTTTTAAAAGTTTCTCTGTCATAATATCTGCCCCAGAAATGATCATGATAAATGACAACTGCTGTGGATGCTTGTGGCTTGATATTGTCTCATTATGCCCTTCATGATGGGTTGTTTTTCTGTAGTGCCTGACTTTTCCTCCTTTTCTGCTTTAATGGCAAGAAAAAGTGGAGAGGTCTTCTTGTCCTTTCACAGCATGAAATAGAATGTGGTTACAAGAGGAGTGTCTCAGAACTGTTACCCAATCTGGAAATAGAAGCAAACAATTACCAGCTGCTAGAGATTTACTTTTTAATCTTATGTGAGAAAATAAATTTAAATATTAGATTTAATCACAATTTTTGCTTTTAAATAATTCTTAAATGGAATTAGGCAATTCCAGTTAGTTAGTTGTCAATATAAAAAGATGATATGGCTTTTTCTGTTATTTCTTTTAGGAGGTCTGTCTATTTGATTCTTAATTGTGACAATGCATCTCTTTCACACCTGAATTAATGTGAAGATCAGAATAATATATGATATTATGTAATAATGTCTTCTCCACTTCATGCTATCATCACAGAGTTTTAGAAGGTGTTAAGAAATCTAGACTGTATTTGCTTTGTATTATACCATATCAGCAAATCAGCTTTCCAAAGGCTGAATCTGCACCTCACATTCAATTTTTATAGTAAAATTAATCTCAGTTCAATGTAATCTTCTTACTCAGCCAGGGCCATTTATGAAATTTACTGAAAAGTTCAAGTTAAGCACTCTTCCACAGAGCCTGCCTCATTTTTCATTTGTTGGAGCTTTGTTTAAGTGCCTGCGTTTCCCTGCAGAGGCCCAGGGATTAGGTACTCTCCATTTGCTGACAGGCTGCAGGCAGTGTGGGGATGTGCTGTGCTGCTGCTTTCCAGAGACACTGAACTACAGCACCTCTGCATTGGAGCTGAAGTGGTCAAATGGATGACACAGACTATTTCTGCAATATACTTTTTTTTTTTGTAATAAAAAATACTTAATATCTTGCTTTTTTGACTGTGGAGAGTAGACAAAAAAATTGTGTGACAGTGGGAAGGCAGATATCATTTGAACTATCCCTTGCTCTGTGTGCAGTCAAAGATAGCACTTTGGTTTTCATTCACAATTTGTGTTTTTATTTTAAAATCTTCAGTAAACTTGGAAGTATCAGAAACTCAGTTCCTTCAGTTTTTACACGTGTATTTTTTTTTCAGAATTGATGACTGCTGAGGATATGAATGTAAAATGATCCTGACACTGTCTTAAACAAAACCAACCAACCATCCTCCCAAAAGCCAAAGCTTCATTTCTAGAGCTACCACCTAATGCAGAATTGCCTGACAGAGGTCACCTGTAACTCTTGCACACACCAGAAGTGTGTGTGCTAGATATTGACATAACCTGATATGTATCTTTTAAATAGCATGCCAAGTTTTTATGACTTAGATTTCTCATTACTTGAGCAAAAATAGGGACTTCAATATGTGTACCTCTCCTGTGGAGAATCCTCTGAGCATATTCTTTGAGGTTAACAGACACACAAACATTTTAAATCAAAAAAAGCAATGAGTGGTAAAGCTCAATGTGGAATGTAGATGAATGATTCTCCATTTCCTGTTTTGGATTATTGACTTGTGCAAAAGCATCAACTTTATAGCCACTTACAAACTAAGTAAGAAGATATTAAGAAAAAATAAATAATTTGCTGTTGCTCTGTTTTTGTACTAGACAGTGGGATGTGATTAATAATTGCCACTGCTGTATTAATACAAACATTTCTGGGGTGTAGACATAGAGATGAAAGCGAGCTATTTGTTGTTTTTAGTATTGTAGATTTCTATAATTTTGTAGTAATTTCAGAAACATAAAATATTCATATGTAATTTAGTAATCCAGAACTAAAATTAAAGGAAGGCATTCCATCCATTAGTGGAACTCCAGGTTGGCATATTAAAGTCATTCTCTAAGGTTTTTGATTTGAGGTTTGATAAGTCCTCCATTGCTTTCTGACTGATGACATCAAAGACTGAATGATTTTAGTACTAAGGCACAGATTAGGAATCTTTATATTTTGTGCTCCCGAGTCCCAAGAGACAGCCAGGGCTCAAGTCACTCAGCCACGTTTGCATAACACCACTGCCAACACAGGGCACACCTCAGACAGTCCCTGTCCTCCTACAACTACCAGAAGGAATTGAGAACCTTCGTGTTGAATTAGTAATACATTTAACATCAGATATTTATCTATTTATTTGTTTGTTTATTATAACTTAATGTGCATGTGACTTTGCACGCTCTGGCATTTCTTTCTGAAGATCGTTACAGTATAAGGAAAAGCCCATGTAATTTTTGGCCTATTCCCTACAAAATCTTTACAGGCCCACATAAGCTAAGCATACTACCTGTTTCCTCAGAAACCAGTGACTGTCAGTGCGAGATAACTGCAAAAAGAAGAATCTGCAGTGATTACACCAGGAGAAATGGTCAAGATTCAACTTTTACTGCCCATTATATGTCCATGCGAGCTATAGTACATTAGTCTTAACAGTAACCACAAAATGTTCAGCTCATCTAAGAGCATGTTAAAATATCTTAACCTTAATGTAGAATCCCCTACAAAGTACAAATGCTATGTTAATTATTTTATTAGCATGTAGATCCTTAATCTGTGAGGAAAAAAAAGTAAAACTAAGTCCAGTGGGTGACTGATAAAACTAGAATAATTCAGATGAAAATTATGATTCCTGAGAAAAATATACCTCAAATCTTCATCACCTGTGGTCTTCAAATAAAGACTGGATACTGTAATTTATGCATATTTCTAGTGAGAGGTTCTTTATGTGGGAGGCCTCATGAAAATTGGCCCAGAACTGTCTTACAACATTACCATTTTGTTTTGAAAAGGTTTTTAGAAACAGTGGATAGAGTTTATAACAGGCTGTCGTTAACTCTATGTGGAATGCCAGCACACATCCACTGCCTCTGCAAGCACCACTGATACCTTGAATCTGTCAAGTCTACTTTGCCCTAAATTTGGGTTGATGTTAAGACCATGTTGTGCACCGTGGCTCTCTTTTGCATGACAATGGAGTCATACTGGCTTCATTGTTTTCCCATAAACATATAATATTTATTCTTAGTTTTTACAGAAATTAGAGCCTGGTTGTTTTCTCTAGCAAGGTTCAGCATTGTGTAAATAAGTAGTTCAGAGCTTTAGGATGAGTTTTGTACTTACCACAGCCCCTCTGTAGCTGATAGGCAAGAATCCAGCTTGTTGGTTAGGTCTTTAAATTGTTTTGGAACTGAAGTTTGAGCTGTAAAATTTGGATAAATCACTTCACCACCTCAGGAGAGGGGTGAGAAGGTGGTGAGTCATGATCAGGACTCAATTAACTGGGACCCTGAAGATTCAACCTTGAAGGAGTCAGGTATTTTGTGGATACACATTTATTAAAATAGGTGCATGCACCACTTAATAGAGCAAGTGCAAGGTGCTGCACCTGGGTCGGGGCAGACTCCGGTTATCGGTCCAGGCTGGGGATGAAGGGGTTGAGAGCAGCTGCTGAGAAGGACTCGGGGTGCTGTGGGGGAGAGGCTGGACATGAGCCAGCCATGGGCACTGGCAGCCCAGAAAGCCAAGTGTGTCCTGGGCTGCATCCAAAGCCCCATGGGCAGCAGGGGAGGGAGGGGATTCTGTCCCTTCTGTCCCTCCAATGGATTCAAACTGAAAGAGAGTAGGTTTAGATCAGATATTAGGCAGAAATTCTTCTCTGTGAGGGTGGTGAGGCACAGGAATGGGTTGTCCAGACAAGCTGTGGCTGCCCCATCCCTGGGAGTGTTCAAGGCCAGGTTGGATGGAGCTCTGGTCTAGTGAAAGATGTCCCTGCCCACAGCAAGGGCTGGGACTAACTGATCTTTAAGGTCCCTTCCCAACAGAACCATTTTGTGAGTCTATGATCTCTTTCTGAAATAAATGCTAAAGGAGAGAATGAAACTGAAAAGACAAACCTAGACTGAGCTATAGTCTACTAATTATGAAGACGTGAAAGAACAGATAGAAAAAAGTGACATTTTATTGTGAGTTTGAACTCTAGTGAGGTTGATACTACAGAGCAATAATAAATTGAAAAACTTGAAATGATTACCTGAATAAGGTTTGAAAAAATAATCGCATAAAAGAAAAAAAAAATGCAACACATAAATTCAGAGTTTTGTATTTGCTGTGAAATTTTGTGCTGAAATTAAAGCAATAAAAACAGTTCTTTATCTGGGGTATATTTTACTGCTGACTGCCCCTTGAGAATCTCAGGTACTCTTTTGTGTCTACCAGCTAAACGAAAGCATCACCTTTTTGTTTACTGCTCAAGAAGAATAACAAAAGAAGCCTGTCAGTAAATTATCTTATGATTTTGTTTTTGAGGGGGGAACAAAGAGATAGGGTCAGGTGTAAATTGACATTTTATTTTTGTTTTTCTTTGTACAGCTTCTAATGGGTAAGGCTTTGAGTTAACCAGAACATAGACATCATGTCCTCTGCCATACACACATTGAAATTCATAGAAATAAAAAGTAATTTAATTACTGGATATAAAAATAGCTCTTCTTCAGATACATTGCTTCCTTGAATTTCTTACGGTCAAATACTTCTGATTGCTGCCATATTAAGCACAACACTTGAATTACTGAAACATCTCTATAAATTCTAGGATGAAGATTTAACGTAATTCTGACATTAATTAATTCTGACCCTGTGCTTTGCATTTGCTCAGTTTCTTTAACTAAAAATTACTGTCTGTATGAATGATACCTTATGAACTATTTTCTTTATCTCTACTGAAACTGTAGTTACATTGGATCATTATTTGAAAGTCTCAGTCACAGCTTAAGAATAGAGCAGAAGGCTGTAAATAGCAAACCCTGTACATTCCTAATTACTTTGTTGTATCTACATCATAGAATTTAAAGACCTTAGGCTGTACCTGTGTTAGCTGCAACATCCTTTTTTGTGAGAGACTTTTCAAACAAGTGAATTTAAATCTGGTATAAATATGCAGACTTTTAGATGATGTAGTTTGCTTAGAGGTAGGTCCAGATCAGTTTTTTCCTATGATAAATTTCTCATTTTTTGAAGTACAATAATATTTGCTGTGGTGTCACACAACATGGTGATAAAAACCACCATAAGAGTATAAAAAGCACATCTTTGCTGAAAAGTGCCTGTGTTAAAGTGATGTGTACAGCTTTTAGGTGAAAGGTACGATAGCTATTGGGAAGATCTTTGTTAACCTTTAGTGAAAGATCTTTCTTAGATATCCGAGAGTCGTTCTGTTGGTGAAATATCTATACCGGGTACATTTAATCTCATTGTTCTAAAAATATATAAACCCCACACAGGCTGATAAAAGTTGCTGTGAAGCAAACAAACAGGTGAAGATGTGGGAAATGCTGCCACTCCTCAACGGCCTGCCACTGATAAAACAGGCGTCACGAATTTTCACAGCACGGTGGCTTTGTGCTCCCTGATAGAAGTTTAACTTCTGCTCTATGGATTTTGTCTTAAAGCATGATTTATGACTCCCAAGAATTTATGATTTCCATGATGAAGAATGTTTCTCCACCTGGGCTCAGTATTAGTTGTATCAACACCTCCCTACTGGTAGTGCAGCTCCTCTGCCCAGCAGACATTAAATAACAACTCACAATGTCACTGCCAACAGTGGTACACAAATCAGCAGGTTTATCACCATTTCTTACTGCAAAGTTAGCAAACAAAAAGAAGAAAACATGCAAGCTTCAAACAGCTTAATAAAGGGGAGCAAGTTAAAATAAATATAAATGCAAGAACTGGGGAGAAAAGCAGATAAATCCCCACACGTTGCCAGGGAGCAAAGTGTGTGCCAGTCTGTGGCAGGAGAGGAAAAAAAAATAGCAATTATTTAGGTACACACAAAAATAAAGCAGTATTTCCCCCTCACCCACCTACAGCAGTAAATAATGTACTTTTAAAAATTCTGCCTCTGTTCAGAGCCTTAAACTACCTTTCTCCTATGGTTAAAAACTGCCCTCACACACCCAGGAAGGTGAGACAAAATAAGTTCCAATGTGAAACACCTGAGCATGTTCCTTCCAAGGTGAGTATTCGTACTGAATTCTGTGGGCTACTTATGTGTTTAAATGTGTACTCCAATATTTTGATAAATTGAAGTGTGGATCATTCGAAGTTATATTAATAGTTTCCATTCCAGTAAACTCTATGTGCTTGGAAAAAGCAAGTGAAAAAACATGCAGCAAACATTTTAAATAAATGCAGTTAAAGCTGTGTGAAACACAACATTAAACAGAAATAATTTCTGTGATTCCAGCAATGTCTTTTCAAGGGGATGCAGCTTTAATTTTGCCTGCTATTCAGTATAGGATTGGGAGCACAATGGGCATTTTCTTGAAATTTGACTTCAGTTGCATGAGTGGGGCTCTTCTAAAATTTCCCAAGAGACATTAAGATCCCAGTCCTTGTGTAATTTGGAACTGAAACTCCTGAGATGCTGTAAAGTAGGCACAAGCTGAGGGAGGCATGAGGAAAATGTCAGTTTGTCATTTTGCAATTTCAGCCTTACCCAAAACAAGAAACAAAATCACAGTCCAGACACTGTTCAGAAAAGGCTCAACACAGTAACTTTCTCACCTAAACTAACTCCTGTATTAGTAAAGAAAAATGCAGGTAATAGTGGTTTTAAAGGAATTCATCAATATTTAGAAAAAAGATCATTGTTATCATAGGAGACATTTAAAACATACAGCTTCCTTTCAGCAAATAAGAGAAGTTTTTATTCTTTACTTAATATTTAATCAGAACAGATAGAAAAAATTCTGCAAAATCTCCTTCAAGCCACTAGAGGATGAGTACTTCTCCATCAAAATAAATAGTTAAGCTGTAATGTAGCTTATCTAAGCCACACTAATTACCTACTAGACTGGTAATACAGTCCAAATCCTCGCAAGTGTAAATGAGGGAGACAGCTTGAATCCTTATTGAAATCTAAGATCAGTAATTTGTTTATGGAAACGTGACTATAAAAATATTTAAATTATGCATATTGGAACATTAATATACATAAAAAGAAAGAGCATTTAAAAAATCACTAGCTAATTAGGTAAGCACAATATTTTCTGTTGTAAAGTTAAATATTTCTATATGAAAATAATACAAACATTGCTTACATACTCTGTAAAAAGCTAAGAAAATGATGTAGGTATGGATAATCTGACTCACAGCACTGTGTTATGTCCTGCTTGGTTGGCTGCATTGGTTGACCAACTTATTTTTAAAGTCACTCTTTTCTGCAAATACCAGGCTAGTCCATCAACAGAATTCACTGTCTAGTGTAGCTGTAGTCCTGAAACCCTATTTTCCACTGCTTATCTAAAATGCCTTACTCCTAAAAACCCACAGATATAGACCAGAATTATCGAACCCTTTAGGGACACAGGAACAACTGGGAAATGGGGTCACTACATAACTGACTGTTCAGCCATCCTCTTTGTTAGGAAGACCAGTCAGCGGCTCAACACAATTAGCATGAGCCAGGAGCAGAGCTTGAGCAGAAAAATGGGTCAGGTTCGAGAGGAGAACATTTTTTCAGATTGTCTCGTTTTGATGATCTGTTCGGTAAAATTTTTAGAGAACTGGCCAATGCTTGTTATTAAGAAGTATCTTCGATGGCCTGTGTGGAAGGGTGAAGTCCGCCGAGACTGAGAAAAGGAGGACAGAGAGAATTACAGCCCTGCTGTTCTAACAGCAAATCCCAAGAGCAACCTGGGCTATATACCAGTTATTTCAGAGCACTTGGAAGACAACAGGGAGACAAGTAGCAGCCTCTGTGGACTTATCAAGAACAAATCCTGTCAAATGTAAATGGAGTCGGTTGGAGCAAAGCGGTCACTGCAGCGCCCGGGCCGCAGCCGGCGCGGAGGCAGCAGAGGGAGCCGGAGCGGCACCGAACGCGCTGCGAGGAGGGGACGGGGCTGGGGGGATATGGAGCAGAGACAGCTCCTGAGGAACGGGGCTAGGGGATGGAGGAGCAGAGACAGCTCCTGAGGAACAGGGCTAGGGGATGGAGGAGCAGAGACAGCTCCTGAGGAACAGGGCTGGGGGATGGAGGAACAGAGACAGCTCCTGAGGAACAGGGCTGGGGGATGGAGGAACAGAGACAGCTCCTGAGGAACAGGGCTGGGGGATGGAGGAACAGAGACAGCTCCTGAGGAACGGGGCTGGGGAGATGGAGGAGCAGAGACAGGATGTGAGGACGGAATATCGTGGTCAAGCTGCTTGAGACTCTGACGAATTTTCAGTTCAATTAGCACCACAAATTATTTCTGCTCGTGACAGAGCTTTTGGCCATACGTGAAGTGTGAAAGTTTACGAAAATTGTAGCCAGGAATCCTGCTGTACCCTGCGATAGAGATGTGAGAAGTCGTTAGTTACGAGAAATTAAAATACTTCACTTTTGCAGAAGCAAACAAATAGAAGGCCAAAGAACAGGCATTATCTTTCTGCTCTCTGTTAGCTGATTTACAGATCTCGTATCTTAGTTCTAGTGAGAGGCAGTAAAAAAAAATCCCCAGAAGAGCGGCAAAATATAAATCGATTTTTGAAAATCAGCCGTAGATAACCTCAATTGAGAAAACACACAGGTTCTTTACGGTATGAGAAATGATCGGATTAATGTTTATGCTTTTCATCTGACTCTGCTTCGGTCTCAATAGAACTTTAAAGTAACCACCAGCGAACTACACTTGTGAAACAGTAAATAAGCAGCAAACGGTGAGCTGATCTTACGAGGGAGTGTCCCTTCCCGGCTGTCTGCCTAAGCCAGGGCAGCGCTCGGTCCCGTCGGGCTCCTCTGCACCGTCGCTCGCGGAGGCCCGGCAGCCCCGGAATGCCCGTCGGCCAGTTCAGGAATGTGCTGCTCCCGTTTTCCGTGCCCGGGGCGATGGGGCTGGTGTGCAGCGTGGTCCGCTCCGCCCAGGCTCAGCCTGGCCCGGTGGGACGGTGCAGCCCCGGCCCCGCTGTCCCGGTCCGGCCCGAGCCCCCCCCTCCCCTCAGCCCGTCCCGCAGGGCCCGCGCTCCTGGCGAGCGGCGCCCCCTGGCGGTCCCGCGGCGGCGCGGCACGGCTCCGCCCCGGCCCGGCCCCGCCCGCCCGTTGCCCGGGGAACGCGGGCCGGGAGCAGCAGGGCGGCCGCTGCCTCCATCCCTCCATCCCTCCTTCCTTCCTTCCCTCCCGGCCGGCGCCAGCAGCGGAGCGGCGCCCGCACCCGCACGCCCCGCCGCCATGCCCCGAGCCTCCCCGCTCCTGCTGCTGCTGCTGCTCGCCCTGGCCCAGCGCCGCGCCTGCCTTCCCGCGCCGGCCAGCGCCGCGCCCCCCGGCCGGGACCCCTGCCTCAGCCAGCCCTGCCGCAACAACGGCACCTGCTCGCCGCTGCCGCCGCCCCGCCGCCTCCAGCTGATCCTGCCCCAGCCCCCGGCCGGCTACAGCTGCACCTGCCCCCCGGGAGTCACCGGCGACTCCTGCCAGGTAAGGGACGCGCCTCAGCGCCGCCCGCCCGCCGCGCGTCCTTGTGCCTGTCCCTGCCCTTGGGTGTCCCCGCGCTCTGCGGGGACAGAGCGAACGTTCCCCCCCGCGCCCGCCTCGCCCCTGCCCCGTCCGCGGGCGGCTCTGCCCGCCCTGCCCCGCTCCAGATCCTGCCCTTCCCGCTGCCCTGCGCCGGCCCTGCCGCCCCGGCCGGTCCCGGTCCCTGGCGGGCGGTGTCGCGTCCCCCCCGCCCCGCGCGGGCCGCTCCCGGCTCCGCTCCCGGCTCCGCTCCCGGCTCCGTTCCCGGCCCCGTGGGCACCCGGGTTGCGGTGGCCCCGGCGCTTCCCGGGCTTGCCCAGGAGCTGCCGGCCTGCGGGCTGCGAGCCGCGCCGCGGGCTGGCTCCCGAGCCGGGAGCGGCTACTCCGGGCGCCAGACGGAGCGGCTCCGGGCTCCGGGCTCCGGGCTCGGGCGGGGTGAAGGAGGATGGGGCTGAGCTCAGCCGGTGCCTCCCAGGTTAATGTCAGTACTTCAGCCTCGCCGCCAGACCTCGCAGGTTATTTAACGCTGACTTACTGAAAGATGAAAAGGATGGTCCTTGGAAGCGGATGCTGTATTGCATTGAATGCTAATCCTTACATCGTGTCTCCAGTGGTCATTTTCATAGGCTAGGAGTGCTCGCTCCCACGTTTCGGGTGCCTTTTGAATTGATTTTGATTTCTGAAAGATTGGAACGCTCAGAGTAGGGATAATGATCTAAAATACAGAGCGGCAGCAAGCACTATCTTTCTAATGTGCTTGGTCATATTGGGACCTAATCCAATAACATATTTGAATTTAATTACTGTAACGTGAAATAGTAATTTTTTTTTGTCCCTACCATTAAAGATTGCAATTTTTGTTATCATGTTAAGAAATGCACACTCGGTTTTGTCCATCTCCAGATAAGGAAGAGCAGGTGCAGGTGCACAGAGGTTTGTTTCCTGCATGTATCTATGCCGGGGTACTTTCTGTGACAGTGGAGTACAAAAGGCTCCGTGGATTGACAACCATTGCTTTGTCACTGCTCTCGCTTGTAAGTGCATTTGACATAGAAACAAATGACTTCAAGTAATTTCAGTCTGCTTTTAAGGCTTTATTTTCTCGTTCGTTTGTCGTATAGTATCTGAACTATACTGCTGAATAGATGAAAGGGATAATACGTTTACTGAAGACTTAAGGTGTAGTCGAGTGTAAGAGTCATTGTAAAGTAGGAGCGCCATGCACGGAGTTCTCTGCTTGCCTTGAAATGCCTCAGCTGGTTCAGTGTAACAATGAAAGTGAAAATATTTACACTAATGAGATTCTGTAAAATCGGGGAGATGAAAGTGGATTAAATAGATTTCTCTTTGGCTAATTTTAGATCTAGTCTTAGGAGTTTACTATGTTTCTATCTCTACAAAGAGAGAAAGAGAGCGCTGTGTGTTTGCCTCTGCACGTTGCTGTTAGACTTAAGTGTCTGAGATCGGTGACTGAAAGATTAATGACCCTTTTGAATACCTAGTAAAATGTAACACTTGCTGCCATCACACCTCCTGTGAAGTGTTGTGCCTGGGGATCTGGGTTTAATTGTTTTCTAATAAAAGACACAGGCAGTGTTTTCATAGCAGTTATGCATTTTATTAACTAATAACAGGAGGCTTCTGGCTTTTTACATATACATATATTGCTTCTTTTTATAAAATACTGAGTAATGACCCCTGCAAGGAATACTGATAAAGAAATGAGTGCCACTTCTAGCTATCATGTCAGCGTTAAAGTGTGGATATCAGGTAGTTCTGAAAAGTTAATATGGTTTTGAAATGTAACTTTAACTGGAGACCAGGCAGGGTTTTCTAAAGGTGTAATACAAACACAGTGCACCCATCTTTGAGGTTTTGCTCATTTTATCAAAATAGGGAATAAATAGGCGTTGTACAAATGCATTACTTCCTGTGTTGCTCTGTCATTCAGATACCTCAGAGCTTAACAGATGTGTAATGGCTTAAACTTCTACAAAGAAAGGTAATGTTTTCTAATTCAGTGACAATAAATAACCACAATGACTTAAAAATAACTGTAAGAATTTTTTTTTCACGTGCCATTACAGGTTATGAGAAAACTATTGGCTAAATCAGGGTATCACTGGGATATATCTAGATAAGGGTTTTTGTCTTAATGCTGCAGTTGTTACTGAACAGTTGGACTTACAGAAGGAAATGCCAAGAGGGGAAGAAAGTACAGGAATTATTGTCTTTAAATACTCATATAATGGAAAGTAAATTTGGATTTTTGGAATTTATGGTGGAGCTGGAGTTTTTTGGGAACTCCCGCTTCCCTAAAAGATAGAGTTACTTTTATGTCCCTTCTTGTAATGAAGGCAACATTTCAATGATTCTGCTCAGACGTGTTGAGATTTTAGAATGAAGACAAAATGTTCTCAATGTGCCTGTGAGTCAGCTGGGCATGGTGAAGTTGATAATGCAGAAAGATTGCTGGGAGTCAAACTTGGAGATTGCACATCAATTTTACCCCTGAAGATTTTACTGTAACTGGTTTTGATGCATCTGTGGATGCTGGTGCTGGCATGGGAAAAGAATAAAACTAACATCACATACACGAGATACTTCTAAAAGTCTGGAGCTTTCCTATCACCAAATGACGTATTTTACTGAGGCAAGCCAGTTCCATGACTTCATGTTATAATTGCTTTAGTAACTCATTATTTATTTAACAACAGAAATTACAGGTCCTTCTAGTGCATCCATCCCATGAATTATTCATTTGTATATATCTCACATTATTTATGGTTGGAATATACTTTGCTTTGCAAACTTCAGCCTTGTTTTGTTATCGATTGTCTGCTCCCCCATTGTGGGACATTGCTTTAATTCACCTCCATTACGTTTTGTGGCTGTGAATTTTTTTCCCCACTTCTCTTTACAAGACTTCTAGTCTGTAAAGAAGACATAGAATTACTCTGTTGAAGTATCTTAAACTTTGGTCTGAGCTAAGAAATCACATGTGTTCCCAAGGAAATGGTACAAAAATTACAAGGAATTCAACTGCCGTTTTTCTGTGGGAATTTGAAATTGGCCATTTCTCAGGTTTACACTGAGAGAATTTGATGAAATAAACTGAAATGAACAGATATTAATTAAAGTTCCATTAACTTTATAATCCCTAAATTTTTATTTGTGTTTTACTTTTAAAAGCAATCTTTATTTCTAATGACTAAGGTAATGACTACTCTGTTATTTTTAATAATGTGTAGAATCCAATAAAATAATTTTTCTTGACCAGAAAAGTTGAATGTATAAATTAATTTGTGTTAGTGCCTCATGAAATAATTTTAAAGACATAAGGTACAAAGTAACTAGTTGGGAAATGAAAAACCTTCATGATCAACTTGGTAATTTGCTTAAAAATACAGAATTGGAACTTAGCTAATTGCATTGAATTGCATGATGTTTATTTGATCCCATGCTAGTGCTAATTTCATTAAAAGGCTATCACATGAAGAAATATTAAATTATTAATGTATTTAAAAATACTGTCATACATGCTTTGTTTTAGTTGCTTGTCTTGTTTGTTTTTTTAATTTAATTTTTTTCTCTCTCTTTTGGTTATTTTCTCTTGTTCTTTTACTTTTCTGCTTTTTATTATGTTTTTAGTTATTTTATAGATTGTCAGTAATCAAAACTAGAAAACAAGTAGTATCCAAGCATACTGAAGCAGCACTCTGACTTTGCAGCAGCTCTCTTCTATCCAGTCTGATTAGTGATGACTGAATGTTCCACTTCTGAGCGTGGTGTGGTAGCCACTGGTGCAATGCAATTTTGAGTCAGTGTTCAAGTTATTCTTTTAGTAGCAAAGAGATCTTTTTGGTCATGGGGAGGATTTGTTGTGTTTAATGGTTGTATTTCCACACCTAGAACAGAAAATATTTTTAGGTGTCATTGTTGAGATCTTATTTAAAATGGAATTCTAGAAAGATACAGACTGAATTTTAAAAAATCAAGTAAGGAACTGATACTATAAAAACTGGACAGTAGATTATTTTTAAAATTTTGTTCTTAGAATTATTTCCATAATGTTTTAAGTTATTTTTACTTCCCCTCCTGAATTTCCGCCTGATTGTTCTTCTTCATTCCCTCCCTTTTGTTTTGTACATTTGAAGGCCAGATGAATTTATTCTTGCCTTTGATCATAATATTTGAATGTTTGTAGACTTTAGTGCAGTGATTTCAGTTTTTTTTGTCCTTTGACCCCTGCTTTTGTATTTTTATTTTGTGTTGGGTTTTTGCTTCTTTTTTCTTTGAATTTTTTTTTCTCCGTAGATTTCTAGTAATGTGTTTAAAGCTGAATGCAGAAATCCAGGGTTAGCAAACTGCTGCAGGAAGAAGGATTGTTGTTTCATGGCTCACTGCTCTAATACTTCAGCATGAGCAGTATGAATTTCACTGGCCAGGTTATTTCAGGTTGCACTGGACAGTGCTGTGTAAAAGGACATCCTTTAATCTAACTGCTAAATCACCTTGGTCTCAATATCCTGATTAATTCCTCACATGATCCTGTTTTCTATTAAGTGCTGACATCCCTTCTGAAAGGTCTCTAATCCTTAAATTCATAATGAATTCTCTAGTACATTTAAAATGCTATTTTTCCCATTCTGTACTCATTAAGGAAGGGTATATTCTTAGATTATGTGGTTATTGTGATTAGAATGTTTTGTGACGTGAGCACTCTGTTTGCTCTTTTGCCTTTAATAACAGTAACATGTAGAGTTAGCAGATGGCCTCGAATTTTCTTTTATTTGGATGTCCTTTAGCCTGAGTGTTGAGATACTATGTTGTTTCCTGCTGACTAGCTCTGCTCACTCTTGCAGTACTTTCAAGATGCAGAATTTAAATATTTGCACTTATGAATATACTGTGTGTGAGAAGAGGCTGTGAGAGCTCAGTTTGTTTTTCTTGGAGGTGACTAAGGAGGATCCAAGAGTCATTCTGAACCACCTAATAGATGGTCATAGAGAACAGGAGCAAGATTTTTCCCAGATGTGATCAGTGAAAGGAGGAGAGGGGACATACATGTTTTAGTAAGGGAAGTCCCAGTTAAATCTAAGGAAAAAAATTCCTTGCAATGATGGTGATCAGACACTGGAATAGGCATTTAGAATGGTTGTGGGACCTTCATCCTTGGAGATTCTGGGCTTGAGTGGCCAAAACCCCAAGCACCTTGACCTGAGCAGGGCTTGGAGCAGAGATCTCCCTCAAGTGCCTTCCAGTCTAAACCATTTTGTATATACATACCCCTGTATTTTTTTTCCCCATTAGATTTTGCACTTGCCTATTGCTCTTGTCCTGTTCCTGCCTCCCCTTTGCTGCACATTTGAATTATTTCCTTGTTGTTATATGTCTCTTTTACATCAAGTCTGGACTGTACCTGGATGCTGACAAACTTTCTGCCGTGCAAGCAGGACTCATAAGATGGCAATTTTACTGTTAGACAGCTGAAAAAGATTTGGTATGAATTTCAGGACACTTAGTTTACATCTCCCTTAGTCACAAATTACTATATTCACATTTCACAGTCATTGTTGAGGTTTTTTTCAATTTACAGTTGTGTATCACATGGAACTTACAGGTATAATTTGTTTTCTGAGAGTTCTTGTGGTCTGCAAGAGCAGTGTTGTTCAGGTACCTCATGAACTCTGGTCTCCAGGGTTGCAGTGGAGCTGATGAAGTTCTGCAGTGTGGCAATGTGTGGTTTCATATAGCACAGAAGAAATAATTTCTCCAGCCAATTTATTTTAGCTGTTATAACATCTGGTTTCTCTGAATGTAGTAGAAATGTATTTCCAGTGAGAATTTTAAGTTTTTCAAATTAGCATCTTGCCTTGAAGCATATAATGTGAAAATACATGAGTAAGAGACTATTCAGCAGTTTCCTAAGCAGTCAAAGAATTGTGTGGCATCTTGCCTTGAAGCATATAATGTGAAAATACATGAGTAAGAGACTATTCAGCAGTTTCCTAAGCAGTCAAAGAATTGTGTGGTGATTTTTGCCATGGGATCTTAACTAATTTATTGTAAATATCTGTAGACTAAAACTGGAATAATGTAATAACCCAAACTGTCTCAGTTCTATAAGAAGTTATTATTTAGGTATCATCTACACACTGACCTTTGTGAGTCTTTGTATTGTCTTTTTCAGTATCTCAAAATGCTCTCTTTAAATTTGTTAAAAAGAATTCTTTTTAAGGGCCAGTTAGGTCCTTACATATGGTGCAAACTTTTTGGTTCTGAAAAATTCCATCATGTAAATGAAAGTTTCTCGTGTTGGCTTTCAGTAATTTTTTTGTGGTTAAAACTGCAAAAAGCCGGATCAGGTGTAAAGTAACTGAGTAATAGTAGAAGATATGCTATGCCAAGATGCTTCAGCTTTTCATAGACTGTATTTTATTTCAGTTTATGCTCTTTGATCTAAGAGAATCACTTTGCAATGATATCTGCTTAAAAACCATAATTGTTTTACTTTCCTTTGAAATGATCTAGCTTGGTGTTGTCATGTGTATGTTACGTAGCTCTGGAACGCATCTTTAGTGGAGCAGGTTCCCAACACAAGTGGAGTTGAATGAGTTGATTCTGGGGTACAGGAGGCAGGATTGCTCCCCTCCTTTCGAAGGCTCTCAGAATCTTGTACAGGTTGCCCTTCTGAGAAGTACTTGTTTGACATCAGTAATTTCAGAAGTGGCATTTAGCAGGATCTCACTTGATCATGGGGTCATGAGTCTAGAAATCTTAGAAGGTGATGAATTAAAATTAAAATTCTGTTTTAATAGGTAGATACAGGTCTGCTAAGAAAGTGTCCACTTGACCACAAACATAGGTTGGTTGGTTTTTGGTTTTGCAGTTGCTTTTGATGCTCTCACAGCTCACTCTGTTCTTGTTAAATATCAAACCCCTGTGACATTTTGTGTTACATTAGTGTTCTAATTAATCCCATATCTTAAATGCATGGAAAAAATAACTTTGCTAGTTTTCATTTTCAGTCTTCCAATTTAATTGCATTCCCCTGTTGTATTTTTTCCCTTTAAAAAATTAGTTATTCCACTCTTCCCTCTCTATGTGCATATAGTGAATATTTTTCTTTTTGCCATGTCCCATCTGAACTGAATAAATTCAGTTAATGATACTCCTGTTGTTTGTTGATTAATCTGAATGAAGTTTTTATGCAATGCTAAATCCTATTTTTATGTATGCTGAGAGGTTACCTGTTCTCTTGGCAACTGCACTAGAGGGAAGGCTTCAATAATATTAATAATTTTTTTGGTATACTTTTGGTTGAGATAGTAAGCTGAGTTCAGCAACCTCCCTAGTGGTATGGTGATCCCCAAATGAAAGGATCCAAATTTCCAGTGCACTCGCGTCAGCTGAAAGCACATTTTTTGGCAAAAGTAGGGCTAATTGCATTAAAATTTCTTAGTGGCATGTAAGTCAAAATCTGAAGGTAAAAGCAGTTTAGCATGTGCATTTGACACTGTAGAGCATTGTTTATTACAAGTCCTGAGTTGGCTTTTAAAGAAAAAAGTTGTTTTATTCAGCTTTTTGTTTCTGTATAGTTTTTCCAATTTATATGTAACTGGAATAAAGTAAACTTCAAAATTAATGTCCTTTGGAGCAGAAATTTTCATTTGTCATTATGAATTCACAAAACATAAATTGTAATTATATTATTAGAAAAAAGATCTTAAACTGTGATTCAGTTGTAATTTTCCAACAATTTTGTAATAAGAGAAAGTCACATCAAAATAAACATTGAGAAAGTAATGTTTGCTTGATAGGAAAACTCCTTAATTTTTCCATTGGCTGACTCTAATCTCTTACAAAGAAGCACTCATGCTCTCAAAAGCTGATTTGTGTGCTGCATGTGGAGCCTGTTTGAGTTCAGCAATACATATCATTGCCCTATATTATTTTTTCAAGTTCACCTTGGTTTGCTTTACAATAATACAGGCTGCAACAATTCGAATGTATTTTTAGTATTATATTCTGGTGTAAACCTGCAGAAGTGGCTGTAAATTCTATAGAAAGGTCTGGAATTGATACATAGTGACTAGGAATGGGAATATCAGGATTTGGTGCTTGCAATTCTCACTGCCTTGCCGAGTCACACCGGCCTAAAACTCACAGAACTTCTTACTCACATTTCTTCTGTATAAATTCAGTTAATCCTGGGTGTTCAAAAGGTTAATCTGTGAATACATATGAAGGCTCTAAGAATGCTGAGTGAGAAGCACTTTATAAGGAAGCATGGTATTGAAATGTCAGATTCTGAATTACACATCAGTGATCCTATCAGGATACATTTAAATTGTAATGAAAAAGGCCTCCTTATTAAAGAAAAAAATCAACCACTTGGACTATTTTTATATCTGGCAAATATTCCGTCTAGCAGTTTACAGATTAATTTAGTTTCATAATGTTCTTTCCCACTGGAAACAGGGCAATATATCAATGCTCACTATTTCAAAGACTTCTGTAGCAAAGGTGTTTGTGAACAAGGTGCTCTTGAATAAGGTAAGAACAGAATTCAAATTGACTGTGAAAGTAGGGTTGTTTTACTGAGATAAGGTCACTGAATGTTAATGATTTTGAGAACTTTGTTGTACCTCTGTATTAGTTGCAACAGTGACTGTATTGTCAGTTTGAGAAGACTTTTGGGTAGCTGGAGGAACAATTGCTATAAAGAAAGTAACAAGATAGAGTTCCTTTTCTTTCCAGCAAGCCTCTCTTTCAGCCTAGGTAGCCCTTATCTGGTCCTTTGTGCTGGATCTAATAGAGCTGAAGCTCCTTGTCAACAAGTGTGCAAGAGAAGGAATAACTTCAGGCACCCATACCTATTCTGAATGAACTCTGATTCTTTGGGAGGAAGACCCATATGTTTAGGTGGATGTATGTGGTATAATGTTCCCTGAGCCTGAGTGTTCAACGTGCAATTTAAAGATGTGCAGATCATGTCACAAGAGAGCAGAAGCTGTTCTAGAATGTTGTTCCCTTCTATGAACAAATAGTACTTGGTTCCCTGATACCAAGTTGAGGTAACTGTATTTACAAGCTAGAGAAGGCAGAAATAGATAGTACCCCAAGAAAGATCAGTAGATATGGAAAGATTTGAATAACCTGGGGTGGACTACTTGTTCACTTTTATACAAACAGGAAGAGTCTGAAGGTAATCTTGTGACAAGGGCAGTCCTTTAAAAAGCCAACATCAGTGAGACAGTTAAATTCTTCTGAGCATCAGCTATTAATCAAATCATGTGGCTAAGGAAAATAAATTGACAATTCTTTAATAATTTTCCAGACTTGGTACATTGCTGTGATCTCCCTTTGAAATATATATTAGTTGTGTTTGTCCATAAGGACAGTAACTATCACCAAGAACCACATGACAGTTCTTAGGTTTCTTATTCAGCCTTAATGATTTGTGCATTCAATTCAGCAAATCTGTACAAAGTCATGCAAATTTTATTTATATCTTTGCTCTAAAGGAGATGCATGGTTTCTTCTGCTGAAGAAATTAAGCAAATTCTCACATATCTTTATCAAAATCAAATTAGAGAATGAATTTCTGTAATGGCTAACCAAAACAAATTTTTTTAGGGTTCATACACACCTGGTAGTCTGTTAATAACTTGTGATTGACTATATACTTGTACTTCTATTGTAATCCAATTTTCAGGGAAATTGAACTGTTTTCAGACAAACTGAACATTAAAGAGAAGGAAGACGGTGTGTAAAAGTCAAATAGTAAATTATGAGCTAAATGCCTTTTGTGCTGAGATTTCTGATTCTGCTGTCTGGTGGCAAGAGAGTTTTCTGGCATTTACTGTAACTATGGAACACCAAGGTTGTGTTCTCGTATGTGGGGATCTGAGAAACTTTCTCATTTGTGAGTGTCTTTGAATTTCAGGGAGTTGGGTTACACGAGGTTCACTGACACAGGCAGGGTCTGTAAGATCAGATACTTGATTAATTCTTTTTAAGGCTACAGTGTACTGTGTGGTGATGGCATATGTGACAACTGAAGAAAATGGTGTTGAGTCTCCTGGGAAATTAACATGTTTAATTGAAGGAAGGACAAATTGACTTAATTTACATAACTGTAATAGACTCTAATGTTAAAATTTTTCTAACTACTGCCTTTTAAAAGTAATGGAAAGGTACTGATTTGATATTATAGAAATTCTTGATAATCTTTCTGAGGGTTTGTGGGGATCTGGCTTGTACAGAAGATTCTAAAAATGTGGAACATCTTTAGAAGGCTGCTTGGGACTTGACTGTGATATCACTTAATGCTGATGTAAACTTATAGTCATTTCTTTGTCTATGAAAACAATAAATGTAAGTTTAGAAATTGTTATTCCAGTAACTATTTGAGCTTTGGTTTCTTGGAATCTACCAAAGAAATTCTCTAAGGTGAAAGCATGCAGGAACAAGGTCAGCTGTGCCACTTGATTCCAAAACACCTTTCGCCCCAGTTAAACATCTTCCCCTGCAATCATCAAATTTCAACTCTTTCTGCAGGTGAGTGACAAAGAATGGATCAATAGTTACAGTGATTCTGCCTTTTCACAAAGGCCTGCTTAATAACAGCAGGGTAGATCTATCAGTTATAGTTTGCTCTCTGATTATCAAGTCCTGCTGGTAGTAGTGTGTAGCAAACAAGGGTAAGGCATAAACTTTGCTGTGTTTGATTTAGGGACATGGAGGCTTTTCTATTAATGTAACATATTAATGAGTGATTTAACTGTATTTTATGTTTACATGAGATGTAATGTAAATCATTATGCTAATCAATTGAAGGGTACTCTGGAATGACAGCTCTGCTAACGAACCTTACTATGTGACACACAGCAAACACAGGTGTAGCATCTTAGTTATTTTTGCATGATGTATGTGCTTTTCACTTTGTAATCAGTATTGCAGCATTTTTCAACTTCAGATTTCTAGTTCTGAGGACGTTTTTTTTTTCCCAAGATATGGTTGCATCCAGCTCCATTCTGTATTCTCAGATTTTCTAAGCTCCTTGCCTATGGTGTGGAAGTTCACCCCACTTGGAGGTTCTTGGCAATAAGCAGGGCAGTTCTGTGAAGTCTTGAGAAGTTACCCTGGCAATCTTATGGCTTTGAAATTCTCTTACTGACTTTGAGAGTGGGGCTGCAGCTGAGTGCTTCAAGAGGCAGTGTTCCCTGGTCTTGGAGCAGAGCATTAGTGCTGCAGTAGGCAGGCAAAGTGTCTGTCAGTAACACATCTGTGATTTGGCCTCCTCTGATCAGAGGAACCAGCACAAAACTCATTTTAATCAATGAATTGTCATTTTCTGATAACCCCTATGTTCAGCTAGAAGTTTCTATCACTTGCGGTGTCTGGAGAGAAGAGTTCCTGAGTATTTAATGGTGTATTGATTTAGATGTTAACCTTGCCATTACCTAATCTAATTTTGGAGATAACTGTAGGACTGTTGAGTACCAGTTGTTGATCTGCACAATTTATTTTTCTCTGTCTTTTAAAAATAACAGAGATGAGGTTTTCTGTTTTTCAAGGGAATTGTAAAGGTGTTAGGTTGATTGCTGATCAGGCTGAGCTGATGAAACTTGTATCCCTCATTTTAGAAGAATTTGCTTTCTTTCTAAAGACAATAATGTCAAACCCAGAGGGAACCAAAGTTGGCGTAGGGATGTTTCAGTGCAGAAATTAATTTGCAGTCATTCTACTGCAATTATGGATGAGTAGAATAATAAGTCATTCATAGTCTCTTTAAACCTCATGAAATAAGTGGGATGAAGATGAGTATGGCATATGATGTGTCTTTGAATTTCTTTAGTGAAGACATGAAATACAGGCAGCATTGGGGGAAAAAATTACAAAAGTTAAACTTCATGAATGACTTTTAAGCTTGTGTAACACATAAACTAAAATGTTTGCCATTGATACTCATAGCAGAATGAGGAAATCAATACATTCAGGCTTAATCCCAAAGCACTTGTGTCTGTGCTCTGCAGTTTGACAGTTCTAGAAGCTTTGATTTCATATACAAAATATGCTCTGAGCAAGGGAAACTTGCATTGCTCCATTGGCTGGTTTGGAAAGGGAAAACAGGGCTGGGGCCCTGGTCTGACATCCACATCCACAGCAGTGCTGCTCCTGAACCACAAAAAGCTGCCCTTGCCTTTGACCTTCACAGGGTTTGGAATACATTTGAGGGCACTAGCTAGATGAATAAATATATACTTCAAACGGCCATTAGAAGGCAATCTATTTGAAATATTTTCTAGATATGTTTTCCTGTTTTTCCTCTACCTTTATCAGAATAACATCTGTTCGATTCCCAGTTTGTTTGATGCTTAGGCATCTGTTCACTGCAGTTGCAGGAATGTAATTTCTGTAGCTTCTGGTGTTGTCTTTTAACTGTGAGCTGCATAAATAAAGTTGGCTTCCAAAAATAGTTTTTATTTTCTTTTCAGACAAAGAGGATTTAGATGCTGAAAAAGTCTGATAGCTTCTTTTCTTGCTTGACTTGCATTTCAATGGTATTGTGGGATTTTCATTTCAGTACTGACAGTTCTTTAAGTATAACTAAAGGATAGTTAGTTTGAATTTTCTATGTGAATTCACATAATATATCAGAGAATTTGACTGTTGGCCTTTCCTTTGGCACCTGCCTGTATTCCAGGTCTGAATAAATCCATTAATGATGCTGCATAGTGTTCCAGGTGTCCTTAGCACTCTCACAGGTATGAAAAGATTATGAGTTTCTCTGGTCCTATTATAATGTTATATACCATTGTTCATGTGGATACAGCAACTCAAATTATTTTTAGCCATCTCTATGAATTTTGCTTCTTTCTTCATTGTTCTTTAATAGAGAAGCAGACATCGTTAGACATCTGCTATAGGATTTCACACAAATAGAAACATTCAGAACTAATTTTTGGCATCAAGGTATGAATTGGCATATACAAGAAGCAGATAATTTAGAGAAAAAACAGTCAGTTTTCATTGCTGATGAGTTTCCAAATATAATAATAGTATTTATTCTCCTTTCCTTTTTTTTGTTAGCAAATATGATTTGCATTTCTATAGTGAATGCTAGAGAACTAACTAGAATGATCCAATTAGTTTTCATTTACTCCTATTAGACAGATTATGGATTTATCATAGGTAAAATAATTTTGCTCAGCAGCAGTAACCTCAGCAGTGACTTACCACCTAGAAATATTGTCTACATTTTTGTTCTGAAACATTTAATAAAACTTGCTCAATGCCTGAAAAATTTAGTAGATCTCCCTGTTTTTGAGTATCTTTTTAACCCTGTCTTTGACTTGGGACTTTGACTTGGGACTTTGACTTGGGACTTTGACTTGGGACTTTGACTTGGGACTTTGACTTGGGACTTTGACTTGGGACTTTGACTTGGGACTTTCAGTTACAACTAATAAGCAATACTGTTATTTCAGAATGTATTTAGGTCTTTAGCTTTTTTAGATCTCATTTCTGCTTTGGCCAATAACTAATGTGGAGATCACATACCTATTTGCTGAGGTCATATTGCATAGTCATCTACATCAACTTGGAAGTGTGAGTGGAGTGCATCTTTTATTATTTCAGATTAAATGAGAGGATTCTTCTAGAAAAGAAGTTTCTCTAAAATGCCTTTCTGTGAAATATGTTAGGAGGCAGTCTTTATAATTCTTCACTGCCAGTAATTTTTGGTATTATTTACAAGATTGAATTTCTGAGGGACTAAGTCCTTCAATGAGTTTTTCCAGTTGTAATTATAATTTCATAATTGTTTTGCTGTTTCTGTTTATTCTGGAAAGGTGGTCCTGGAGCAAGTAGATGGCTCCTATCATCAAGCTAGCTGAGAATGGGAATTGTACTTGAAAATCCCATGAAGCACAGAGGCATCATTCTGAACAAATTTGTTTTCAATATTTTACTATAAAATTAAAAATGCTTTGTGGAAAATCAGATGACAAAAGAACTCTTACTAGTGTTGCAATTTATCTTGTTTTGTTTCAACTGACTAGACCAGATAGCAACTTCCTTGTTTTTCTACACTTGTGATAACTCACTGCAGGTTGATAGTGTAAGTAAAATCTGAGATTCCATTTTTGTATGGGTTTTCGAATAGACTTAGAATAATCTTTTGTTGAAGCTGTGTAACAATAACTTATTTCTATTATAATTTAAAATAATTATCTACAATGATGCATTTGAGTTTAACAGTTGAATTGACTCCCATCATTTATATATATATATATGCAAATACACCCTATGGTGTGGCAGGTGTGGTTTAATTTTTTTGCAGTAGATTGTGGTGCTGCTGACAGTCTTCAAGAAGCTCATTTCTCCAGGTACCTGAAATGGCTTGAATTGAGCAGTGCAGCTCAGAGGCCTTGCTCTGAAACCTTGAGTCATTTGCAGTGCTGTATAGATGTGAAGCATAGTTTGTTCTAGGAGCCCTTGGGTTTTATGCTTTTTTAAAATGTTTTTTTTAATGTTTTCATTGTGTATTGCTGTAAGATGAGTTCTATGTTGGATTCTATGTGAAGATAAAAGATTTTATGTGATTCAAGATGAGGTGAATGAAGAAAGAAAGAAAGAAGAATCTGTTTTGCAGGCATATTTAAATTCCTAATTAAAGACTGTTTCCATTGCACTCAGCTGATTGTGGATTGGATCAATAGACTGCAATAGTGATCGATATCTGCAAGGCCACATTATTGGTCAATTTAGATAAAATAGTTCTGACTACAAATAATTAATGGATGTAAGAAAAACCTGTCCTCACTCTGCCTGTTCTTCCTTGTCTTCTCCCTGGTCAGTTAATATTGTTGTTTTTTGATCTAAGGGTTTGGAAACTTGGTATTGCAAGGCTTGATTTGTAATCTGTCCCTAGAAATTTTCTCAAAATTTTCTTCAACATCAAAAGTTTCTGTATCTCTATAATGTTGGAAAATGATATGCTCACATTTCACTTTGGAAATCTCTTGATCTTACAAGAAAAATATAGACTTCATGGTGACCTTTTAGAGCTTATAGAGGTCTTCTCCAGAGCTGATAGGTACTGTGGTTTTTTACCTGCTGATACTAATTTACTTTCCTTATTGTCCGTATCAGATTCATTCTAGAAGTGTTTTAGTAAATCATCTGGTGGATTTTGATGCTATGTTTAGTTGTGCCAAGGTCTTAATCTTGTCTCTCTTTGTATGTATTTAGGCCTTAATTTTGTCCCCCTTTTATTTTTACTCTTACCAGTGTACCTTGTCATGGGATGTTATTCTGGTGAATTGTTTGTTTAGTTTGTCTTAATTTCTGTAGAGTGGTTCTGAGTCCCTGAAAGTGTTCCTTTGTGTGGACTACTACCTTATGGAATTCTCAGTAGTGGTTAAAACTCATTATGATGAAACGTTTTCACTCAATAGTAATAAGCACACCAAATGCAAATTCTATTTTTCACTTTATTGCAGGTTTTTGTTTGTGCACCTGTGACAATGCAGAAGTCTGCTTTCTTCTACTCACTTCCTCCTTTCCTTGTAAATTTTTGGGAAGTTCTGTACAGAAGGGCTGAAACTGGAGCAGAACAGCTTTGTACAAAACCTTTCTCCTGCTAGTAGTCACTTCCCATTATCTGTTATTGGGGAAATAGCATACTCCACATGGAGGAAAGCTCCAGGGTACTGATGAGGATCATGCGGAGTCACCTACATTTGTCTGCATAGAGCTGAGCTTTATTTAGAATGGTTAATGCTGATCAGGAGCTAACAAAGCTCCTGACTCCCTGCCAGCTCCATGCACAATTACCCCAGTCCCTGGAGTGTGGTGCTGAGGCACTGCAGCTGACTGGTAATGCAGCATCATGCCAGAATTAACCCTGCTGAGCCAGCTCCAATGTTTTCCCCATCTGTAGTCTGCTTATTTTCCACCCTGAAAAATCTGCTCACAACTGAAAGCTGAATGTAGTCATCAAATCATCCACATGAAATTCTCTTATTTTATATGAATAAAATGAGCCAGTTCTAATTTTTGTCTTAGGAAGTATCACAGAATGCTCTTTACTAATTACAGTAACCTACAGATGCAGAAATCTTTTTCTGCTCATTTTTCCCTGGCTGCCAGGTCAGCTCTCTATAAAGGCTGATGCACATCCAGCTTTCTCCCAGCTGTTTGCCTACAAATTGCAAGTCAATATTTGATTGTCAGCCAATTGCCTTTTCTGGACTTACATGAAGTAAAGAAATTTTTCTTTTACAAATAATAGATGTATAAATAATTATTTATTTAAAGATACTAAACAGAATTTCTTGGAAGAAAGCATTCATATTTATGGCTATTTCTCCTTGCCACTCTGGTTCCCATGCCAACACTGACTTCTATAACTTGGTCTGATACAGAGAATGAACCTTCTCCAGGAGAATCTCCTTACAGATCAAGTGTGCTTACTCTGAAAGAAGCCAGGCTTGGTGCATGATGGCTTTAACAGCTTCATGGTTGGTACATCAACGACACAGTGTCTGTGGAAAAGGTAGATCTGGCTCATATCTCCATTCCTCTGCAATTTAACTTCAGGTGTCTGGGTTGTTGAAGGAAGCATTCATATAGTTCCTTTGGAAAAAGGAACTACCATATAGATTCACAAAGTTTATCCTAGCATCTGTTTATTAATTAACATCGAGAAATGCCTCATAACTTTTAAACAAAATACGCGAAATTTAGCAACCAGAATGTGTCTATGTAAGATGAAAATGTTTAGACAAAGAAATTTGTATAATGGGTTGCCATTGGTAACAAAAGGTTTTGAACTTGATGTAATAGCTGTAGTAATAAAAAAGTATTCCAAGTTATCAGACACTTGATGTCATCTCTTCTTTATAAAAACATATGAAAGCTAGAAGTTAAAAATGCAATTCAGCACATTTGTAAAATTATGGTTTTGGTAACTGTATAGTTTTACAATTGATGTGTTTTTATGTGCTTTGATTTATGCACCAGTCACTGTCAGGTCCTTTAACGGGACCTCCTGCTTCCCCTTTTATGTCAGCTCAGGCCAGCTGGTAAGACCAATAAAAGTGTTCAATGATACCAGTTTTGAGGCTGGTGCCCTGACACTCTCTTAGCAACATTACCCTCACATTTCAGTAACTTTAAGTGTCCATGAGATTGTGCTAAAGTGTGTTCTAATTCAAGGTCTTTTTCTCCTTAAAATGCACATAAGAAGTTCCCGTTTCATTCTGAATATGGGTAACTAAATATTTACAAGTACTTCTGTTCATCTGGCTTCTAAAACTAAAATATTTTTTTCATATTATATATAATTTATATAATAGTATTGTTGTTGCAATACAGTGAAAAGCACTGAATGATATGGTTTATCTTGAACCATAATTCAACTGTGTTTCTTAGAAATTCAATGCCATCTTATTCTTATTCTTGTAAAAAGCATAGTGTTTTATCTGTGTTTGCATTTTGCATGTGTATGTGATTCTGAAAGCTGAAGTTTTTTTTTTGTTGTTGTTGGAAATAGATCCAGATGTTGATAAAAAGTGTCAAAACCAATTTGATTTCTCCAAAGAAATGCTTCTTTACTAAATGGACACTGCATATTCTTGTCTATGTTTCTTTGGGGAAATTATTGCTGCTGTCTTAACTGAATGGTTGAATGCTTAGTTGATTTTTTAAAGAATGAAATAAACTTTCTCAGTTGTAATCCATCAATGGAAGAATTGCTTATAAATGCTCTGATTCTATAGACATCCACAAAGTTACTTGCAGTCTTAAAATATGATTGAAAAAGCATTAATGTATTGATAGTTCAAAAGTATAAAAGTGATACCTGTTAAACCTTAGGTTCATAGGCATGTTTTACATGCTTTCTTTTTCAGAAGACACACTGAATGGTTTCAGACTGCATGAGTCCAGTTAAGAATCATTGCTTTATTTCACTAGGTTGTCCTGGGTCCTAAAAGGATGGAAACTAAGCAGCACCTCTGGCTCTTAATTGCTCAAATCATTCATGCATTAACCGATGCACATGCAAAGCAATTAAATGCTATCAGTGTGAGGTCTGTTTATACAGTTCTGTTGTAGACCTGGAGAAGAACTTAAAATAGCAATATCTAATAATAGAGAATGTGTATTAGAAAGACTTAATAGTGTGGAACAATTCTTTCTGCAGAGGGTTTTGCAGAAGGCGCACAGACTGTCTCCTAGTGCCTAAGATACTAACGTTGCTAAACACCAATATTGAACGGCTGCCATCGCTTTTTGCAGCCACACCTTTATTCAGAGTTCAGCCAGGCTGTGGTCCTTGGTGCTAAATACCAACACTGAACAGCTGCCATTGCTTTTTGCAGCCACACCTTTACTCAGAGTTCAGCCAGGCCGTGGTCCTTGGTGCTGCATGGCATGGCAGGAGTTCCAGTCCTGCTGGAGGTCCAGCTGTTCCTGGCTGCTGCAGTGGCCCTTCAGCTGACCCGAGAGGGATGTGATTCCCAGGGCTGAGGGTGATGCCTGAAGAGGCTACCTAGAACAGAGACTAGACAGAATTAAAGGATAAAGGGTAGGTATTTATTGAAAGGGCTTCACAGGGTACACCTTGGGCAGTGCAGGAGCCTTGTTGAGACTACCCCCAAGATGGATGACTGTCACACGTTTTTTGGACAGGTATAAGTTTGGTCTGTTTGCATATCAGAGGTTAATTGTCCAATTACAGCTTCAGGTAGTGGAGTCAAATTTCTCCAGTTTCCCCCCCTACTTCACTGTTTACAATTTTTGGGGCCTGAGAAAATAACGTGTCCTTGGGTTTCAGGCCTAGAGAGAAATTGTTTTGTCTGAATAAAATGGGAGAACGGTAGCTTACAGGCTATGGAGTTTCAGAATTATACACTAAAGCAGTACTGAAAAATAGAAAAGCTAAAAGTTAAGGCACCAAGGGCAGGGGCCCGGGTGGGTTCCCAGCTGCGGTGCCTGTCCTGCCCCGGTGCCCTCAGCCCAGGCCAGGCAGTGCTTGGTGACCGCAGGGCTGTCCCTGACCTTGGGCCGCTGCTGATGCTCGGCCGCTGTCCCGGGGGAGCCGCGGGATGAAAACACCGCGCTCAGGGCACGACTCGGTGATTAACAAACGGCTTCAGTCTGGGAAATACTTCCATCTGTAGCACAAATTCTCGTCTCACTGCAATGGCATCTGCATCCTTTCTTTCTTACTCCTGCAGAATCGTCACCACCTTGTTTGTATTTTATAGCTGCTTGAGATGTGCACAGTCAGTAAAGCAAAGTTATTATCACCTCTTATGTTAAAATTAAATGGAGAAAGGTTTATAAAATTAGGAAATGCGGAGTTAGGCCTGGAGGTTTTCTAACTTGTTTATGAGTAGGAGGAAACAAGTGTATTTTGCCAAGTATCCTTAATTGTAAAAATGGTTACAGTAGGTCATTCTGATATTTTTGCATGCAGGAAAAGAAGTAAGATATTATTTTCCTGTTACAAATGGATGAATCATTGGGATTTAAAATGTTTAACTATTTAATCTTCAATCTGCTGGTTTCAACAACAACAGAAATTTTTGGCATATGTTTGACTCTGTGCAGAGATTGTTTATTTCAATCTTCTAGTCACCTGATGATGTCTTGCAGTAAAAAAAGGTAGGGGGAATGATAAAGGAGAAAGAAGAAGGGAAGTTCACTTAGAGAAGGGGCTTGCTTTGCTTGCTGTGGTGTTGCTGCAGTGGATGGTAGCACTCAGGTTAGATGAGAAAGAAATTTTAGTTCAAGAAATTACATTGTCATCTAAAACTCAAATAATTGATTAATTTCTGCAACATAGCTTGCATGCTACATGTGTGTTCAAAATGGGTAAAAAATGTTTATGACTTTATATTCATGTTTGCCTTTATGAGATGAAATACACAATTCTGCTTTGGGCTGCAATGCTGTCCAGCTTTCTTGTCACATTATCTGAATTCTGTGCTGCCACTAAGGGTGAGTTGTTTAGCTGGATTGCACAGTTTCAGGGAACAGTGATAGATTCTGTTCAAAACTATCAACCATTTCAGATTATAGTGTCCATTATCAGGAAAATAAGCTTTCTAGCTTGCGCTTCTTACATGAATGCAGTCTTGTCCAGATGCAGGGATGTCAGTGAACTGGTTCTTTGATGTAATAAACCAAGCATGTATTCCTAGACACTTCTAAAATTATGAAATCTTTTGAAGTTTTGTGACAGTTGTAAGCAAAAATTTTTGGCTGAAAGCTGCAGTGCTTAATGATTTGTGTGCTTGAAATTAGAGTATTGTAAGGCAAAAAAATTATAACTGATATTATCAGCAGCATATGCAGTGACACATTCCTATTCCATTGCATTTCATGTGCGACAGATTTATGTATAAGAAATTAAATCTAAAGGCTTTACATCTGTTGGGAACAGGATTATATTAAACACAACAAACAGGATTTCTTTTTTCCTAAATTACAGGAAAGCAAATTTTCTGTTTTTGAAACCTAGTGCCAAGGTTTTTCTAATTCTGGAATGTGTTCTTTTATTTTGATGTCTCTTCTCTTTTGTGCCAGTGGGGTAGTACAGTATAATGTGACTTCTAATATCTCCTACTTTGAACAACTTTTGAGATTTTTTTCTTCCATATCAAAGATGGTGTTTAGTGGCAATTCCTCATTAGTCTCAGTTTATTTCTGGGTTTGCTTATCCCCCTTAATAATACTTCTCAATTTTGCTTGTGTTATATAGAAAATAAAAAGTGGTGAGAAACATTCTTTGCTTGGTATTAAAGTAATAATATTTCTAATAATTCTAGAAGTGTATTATTTTACTCATCTCATTCTGTCCCCAGAAATATCTGACTCTCCATTTTGTAAAACATGCCTCAATGTTCTTGAGGTGGTAAAATTTGCTATCACTATCATTGCCTTGATTGCTTCAGGCTTTTACTAATAATTTGTTGTTATTTCATTTCTCTCTCTGCTTTCAGCTTTTTAATAGGTAGACATAAGATTAAATTTTAACATTCTTTAATAGACATGTTTGACAAGCACAGAAGTTAATGAGGTAGTAACAAATGTTTTTAATAACTTTTCAGCAAAGTATTTACGTGGGGTTTTAGATCTTACAAGTTACATTAGACCTGACTTTAATACCATATTTTTTATTAAAAAAGGAAGTTTAATGAAGGTATGTTTGTAAGCTAGGGAACATTTTCTGCTATGTTGTTTTGTTTTGGTTTCATTAAAAAGTGAATGGGCCTACACATAAGATTCAATAGATAATGAATTCTCAATTATGGCTTGTAATTTCAATAGAAATGGGGAAATCTGGCATTATGGAGAAATTGGATCCTAAGGTATGACAGTCAGGAATAGTCTGTACTTGGTTCAGTAAAATGTAAGTAGATACCCTTGATTATTTTGTACTTAAAAGAAAAAACCCCACAGACAAACAAAAAAAAATCCCTACTTTTTAATCTTAATCTACTTGAGAACTTCTTATAGAACAAAACCTTTGTGATGATAAAAATACTGCCTTTTAGATGTGAGCATTGTTTCACATTTCACAATGGCATACTTTTTTTTGTACTCTTAAGAAAACAATGAACATCTACTTTGCATAAAATAGCTACAGCTAGATAGACAAAATTGTATGCTAGAGTGAAAAGAGAAATAATTTTATTGTCAAGTTGCAAATAAGGAAATATAGATTAATTTTTTGTTCTTTGATTTGACCATCATCATACAGATGATGCTTGGGTTTCCACTGATGGGAGAATCCAGATTTAGGTCTATTGGAGAATTTGTGAGAAGAATGTGTAATATGATTTTTATAGTTTTTTAGAATGTTTAGTGTTGAGTCTTTTTATTTCTAGCAGAAACTGATGGATGAGATGCTAATTTTAATAAAGGATTCAAAAACACTACCTTCTGACTTGTTTTGGTTACTAGAAGATTTGTGTTTGACAGAGGGTGAAAACAAATACACATGAAGTGATATTTCTCCAACATTTTTTATTCTGTAAACCAAATTCTTCCAGTAAGAAAGTAACCCCACTTTTTACTCAGTGATTTTTATGTTGCTGTTACTGCTTTTTGCTCACAGTTCCACAATTGCTAAAACAACTTTTAAAATCAAACAGTTTCATTGCTGTCCTTTACTGCAGCCTTTGTTTGGGTTGAATATCAAATAGTGTCCTGGTCTCAGTTCAATTTGGTTTAATGGGTAAACCTTGTAAACAAGCAAACAGCTTATAAATAATGCACTAATACTGGGCTGATGAAGATTTAATTGAAGAAATTAGTCTAATCATCATTGCCTTGCCTAAAAATGTGTCATGTTTGAATAACAGTCCAATAAAGTATTGATATTGCAGAAGATAGTATGAGACAGGATTGAAGAACTTGACAGAAATTATTAGAATAAATTTTAGAAAGAAATTGTTTTCCAAAATCTTGTAATATGCTGTTCTAACCAATAATTTTTATTGTTTCAGTGTATGCACATTTTAATTGTTTTGAAATTGAATAGAGAAGCACCTTGTCTGTGTACTTTCTGAAAAACTATGTTCTACCACTGGGGAAAAGTAAACGAGAAGCTTCTGAAGCTGGTAAGCTCATGAGCAGAGGCAGTTAAATGCAGTGTTGCCTTGTTCTTGCTCCTGGACCCTGCAGATTCTAACAGGAAAAGTGTGTCTTCAGTTACTCCTTCTATCAGACTATCAGGATTTGTTTTCTCCTGTGAATGGGTTCGTATATCAGGATCAATTAACTGAATGATCGTATAGTGGGAAAACCCCCCCAAAATTCACCACCTTTGCCTAATGTTGGCTAGAGCTGTGGTGGTTGCCACATATTAGTTAAAAAGTAGTAAAATGAGGGCTTATTTTGTGAATTTTCAGCCCTCAAAATGGGGAAATATGTCTTTATATGTAAGAACTTTATGTGACAGCAAAGCTTTTGGACTTTTTTTCCCCAACTTGCATTAAAATTCATCTCTGTCACTTTCTGACAGCTGGTTGTTTACTCTGGATATCCAGTTAAGAGTGAAACAATGCTAAGTGACAGTAAACCCCCAACTTAATTAGGTAAACTACTGGCTGTAACAAAATGTGCTTCAAACTGCATGTTTACTTCCACATTTCATGTAGGCTGCAGGTATATTTGGTTTAAAAAGAGGGTTTGTTTTTATTTTTCCTCCTAGAGCCACTGACTTTCCCCCCCCACCCCGTGGTTTTGTTTTTTGTGGTGGGTTACCTGAGGTAATTCTTGAGACATTCAAGCTCCAAATATAGAATGGCCATAGAATTCTAAATGAAAGCTGTGAGTGTGTTCCTACATGTTTTATTTAAGAGCTTCTCAATTTAGGGTCACATGTTTTGGATTCCATCTAGTTAAATTTTTAGCAGTCTTTAAGGATCTACTATGACATACAAAGCTCTTGCATTTATGCATTCTCATGGTAGATATTCTCAGATATGATAGCTGAAAAGCACAATGTGTAGAGCAGATAGAACTTCTGAGTTATAAGCCTGTTTCCCTTGGATGGAGACTCCCTTCCAGATAACAATGATCAGTGAGGTGTATCCTTCTTGGATCAGATAGTTTTAGGCAGACAGTGTAAAACACACTTGAGAGCTCTTCTGCTCGTGTTGAGAGCTGTTCACATTGATTTAGCTTGGGAAGGGCTGGAGTTTGCATAGCCTGTCAAATTTGGGTCATTTGAGCTGACTGCAATACCCTCCCATACAAGATTCTGACCTTGCAGCAAGACCATAATTTTCTTGTAATTCTGTGTATAATAGTTCATGTATGTTTGTAGCATCTAGAAAGCTACCAGTGGATGAGGTTCCTGCTGTACTTGTACAAACACAGAGGGAAAGAATGATTCCTGTATGAAAGAGCTTCCAGTTTGTCACGAAAGAAAATGGATGGTGGGACATGGAGACCTGGCGGTGTTTACTCCATGGCTAGTTTGCCATGACAGTAAAAAAGTAGTGCTAAAAGCTTGATTAATAAGACATGAACAAGAAATATTTGTGGATGTTTTTGGAAGGAAATAGGAAAACTGCCTGTCTCCAGTCTAATAATCCTCCTGCCCTATCTACCCTCTCCCTGTCTGCCTGCAGCAATGAAAGTGTAGGAATTTGAAGCAAGAGTTCTCTTTAGCAGGATTATATGAAATTCTCATAAAATGAGAACAGCACAACTTCACAGACACAATTTAAGCTGAAATAAATATTTGAAAACCTATTATAGAAGAGTCCCTGCACAAAGAATACGTTAGTTTAACGAAACCTCTTTCAATTAACCTGGCATGACTTCAGTAACCAGATTCCATGGGAATTGCATGCATTCTGCTAACCCTGTATCAGTGGTCCATGGTTACTTTCTAAACATAATTTTCTAGTTATAGAAGATTTTATATCAATGGCATTATTGTCCAGTTTTGACTAATACATGATTTGCAAAATGCAGAGGAAAGTAGCTGTCCTGCTGTGAATGGGCATCCCCTTCCATTATTCACATATTCAAATCATTGTTTCCTCCAGTGTGTGACCTCATGAAAGTATCTGATGAAAGACTTCAATTAAAATACCTGTTTTATTTAAAAATACCCATACTTTTTTCTTTCTTTGCTTTTACAAAGTGTAGAGGTGTGACTGCTTTGGCGAGTTAAGGCAATTCAGAGATATCTAAAGTCTTATGTAGCATGAGATAAAGAACCAAATTACACAGCCTTGAAATATGACAAGGCAGACTTTGTTCTACTGCAATAAGGTTGATTTTAAAAATAAAAAACTTACAGAATGCAGTAATTTTGTTCTTATCCAAGAGATTGTATTAACTGGTAGTCTTTTTTTTCTCACTTGAAAGTTTAATAAACAGTCTGAGCTTTCATATGGTACTGGAAATAAGCTGCTTGATGAGGAGGTCACCAGCAGTTTGCGAGTTTTTCCTACTGCATGCTTTTTAAACTTAAATGCTCCTATCTCCTCTTCCTTACTTACACACATCTGTGGGGAAAATTATCCCCATTATTGGATCATGATGGCATCTTTGTTTTGGCCACTGTTCTGGAGCTGATGTAGGTCTTTTCTGGGAAGTGCAGCACCGCTCTCCCAATGTGAAACATCCTTCAGCTGCTTTGGAGACGTGACAGAGTTCAATCAAGATCGCTAATGATTTCTGTTCCAGTGCTACAGGAGAGTATGTTGAGACAAGAGATCTCCACAATCTGCCATGAATGTAAGGAAATGGGAGAAAAAAGAAAAATTTCCAAGATATGATAGAGAAAATAAGCCCTTGATTCAAATCCACATACATCTAAAGGAATAGAACAGCAATCAATCTTCATGGTATCAGGAAGGTTGGGAAATAATGCAGAGCTGGTAGTAATGAACTGAACTTACATCATCTGTCTTCTTATATCCATTTCCCACAGCCAGTTAAAAGATGAGGAACCCTAAAAGAACTAATTTAAAATCACAGCTTTTAATTCTGAGCTGTGTTGTTTTTTGCTTTTCATATGAGAACCTAATGAACTGCAGCATGCAGATCACAGTTTTGCTCATTAAATTTTAGGAATGTTCATTTCTAATATATATTTTTAATAAGTAGTTCCTGTTTATAACACGATACAGCACAATGCTCAATATAATATTGCAATGCAAGATGGAAATAACTTGTATATATCTTGAAAATACAAAACTACATTTGAATGTCTTCTAAGGATGCAACAGCCTTGATAGGAAGATGTACTTCTGTTGAATCAGTGGAATTGGAGCACATACCAAAAAGGTACACACATTTTTAATTTAGAAAAAAAAAAAAAAAAAGGGTGGTGTTGGTGGTCCATGCTTCAGTCCCAACAAAGTTCTTTCTGCAGTACACTGAAGTATTATCCTCTTATGTCTGTGGATGTATTTGGAGGCATTTGCATGTAAATATATTGATAAATATCTTTCACAAGCGATGTATTTCTGAGGATTATACAGGTTCAGGAAGGTTGCAGCTGTAGCTACATTTATTTATAAAATATGTGTACTATGCCTTATAGTTACTTTCAAAAGTGTATAAATGCACTAGTTTGAAGGAACAAGGAAAAACTTTTTTCCTATATGTTTTTTTTCTTTTTATGTATGTTGTTATTTTTGAACACTTACTAGAGTTATGAAAGGTGCTTTGGTGGTGATTGGAGCAAAAGTAAGGAACAAACAGATTTCTGGATCAAGTTAATGAGTTAGCTGAGGTTAATTGCTGCAATCTAAGATGCTGACAAAGTGGATTCTAGTAGGGTTTTTCAAAATATTTATGGCAATTATAAATTTCAGTGTGAGATGCAGAAAGACCACTGTCTCATTTTAAGCCTGCTTTTGTACACAGGAACTTTGAAATTGTCGTAGTCCACATTTTTTGAGAGTATCCATACTTCTTAGAACATTATTAGGGAAAAATCACTTCTTAGTCACAGAGAGTAAAAATTATGTTGTTTTATTAAAATGAAAGTTTTGAAAGGTCATTTTTCTGGCCCAATGTTTTATACCTGTCAGTTACAAGCAGTGCCCTTATCTAGAACAATTTGTCTATGATTTTTTCTATAAAAAATGAGCTATAGAACATGTTATGAAACCCTTGCTTTTATATGACACATGCAATTTAAACTGAATTATGCTTTTTGTAGTCCCACTTACTAAGCAAAACAGCTTGTATGGGGAAAATATAAAATAAAGCTGAATAAATTAATCTAATTTGATATCTTTTTGAGGCACAAAAGCTTGGTTTTCAATGTTTTATGACAGCACACATGTAGATGACATTTGTATTATATGGTATAAGGCTATGAAACAAAATCCACGTTGTGCCTGTTTTGTCTGAAGTTTGATGTTTTTAGGTTGTTGCTGTCAGTACTGTTTTGTTCTGAAACAGTGAACATGTTAAAATATCCTTCAAGTAATTTTTTTTTTTAACCCCAGCTATGACCCTTTAGTAGACATTAAAGACAGGGCTAAGAGTTCTATCTAAGTCAATATTAGATGACAAAAATCTTGCTATTTTACTTTACTTACTGATAACCCCAAGTGTTATGACAGGGATGAGCTTTGTGATGGCTTCTGAATGGAAGTGCATGTAACTGGAGATTTTATTGTCAGGTGTAGCCAAGATACATTCGTGCACAAATAAGGAGGCTCATGTTTATAGACACTTAAATATTGGAGGTAATCTAAGAAATTCTGACAAATTGTTCACTGCTGTCAACGGCCTGGAGATCCATTAGAATTTCCAATACTGGGAGTTTATAAAATTTGAGACAGCAATACTCAATTCTTAGCATAATGAACAAATCTCTTATAGCTAAAACAAACAATCAAAAATTAAATCAAAACAGAAAGAGTTTGGAGAGGTTTCATCAGAAGTTTCCTTTACTTGGAGAAAGTTTCCTTCACACAAGGAGGAAAGTCATCTTTGGGGTGGCCTATAATAGAGCTCCTCATATTAAAGTTCAGTCATGATGGAGAGAAAATGTAGGCAGCCAGACTGGATGGTTTTGGCATTGTAAACACTTAGAGATCAGCATGTTTGATGCATCTAAGAAAGTAGTTCGTGCACAATGCAGGTCCCAAGGGTACTGCAGATTTCAAGAGAATTAAGTAGGATGATGGGAATATTGTCTTCCCACTTTGCTTTCAGTTAATAAGATGAAAGTAATGCTCTCAGTAATTTTATGTGCTCTCAGAGACAGAAAGTATTTTGTGTTGTGCTTTGCTTGTTCTGCTGAACAATGTTAGAGGACATGTGAAGTGGTAATCTAAGGTAATTAATGAGCTATTTTTTGGATGATGTCTTTGTGTGTCCTTTCTAGAGTTCTAGGAATTCCATGGCTTTTCCATGAGTGGACTTACCCATTAATTTTTATATGGTGTATGAAGTGTCCCCTTCTGTATTCACAATGTCAACATAAGTTCATTTGGGTTTTTTTCTTCCTTTGTAAGCACATGAAATCTGTGAGGGACGGTGCTCCTGAATGACAGCCTGGATGGGCAGAAAGAGATTAGGAGGATAAAAGTATCAAGTCGAGATTTTTCCCCCTAAATCGTCCTTATTTTTATGTAATAGAACTTCACATTTTTACCAACCCTCGTTTTCAAAGCCCTGGTGAGAACAGCCCATTTCTGTCTTATTTCAAAGGAACACCTTCCTGCCTGACTTCACATCCACAGGCTCTTGCTCCAGCTGTGACTTCAGTTCATCAATTACAGCCAGTTCTAGGTGCTGCAGAATTCTGATAATGAGACTTTGTCATTTTATATAGGTCACCACAAGGACCCAAGGACAGAAATCAGATAAGAAGAAGCAATTGGAAAGGAAATGTGAAAATTCAGGAACCATGTCTTTTAACAGGGAGCTAATTGGGTAAAACTTTTAATCCAGAAGTTTGATTAGGAAAGCCTCAGTTAGGATTTAAGACATTATACTTTCTGGCCTTTCCTTTCTGGGTGGAAGACATTCTGTGATGTTCATGGATTCAGACACTTTAAAATGCTGAGGCTCATGGTGCCTGCCAGGTTTTTCCATAGAATCCAGATAGAACAAGTGAATATTTAACATTTTTGCAGGTATAATCACTATGCAGAAGACTGAATATTGGAAAGGTTTTCTCCGCTTCTCCCTCATTTTAAGCACCTTCTTGTTGGCTTAGAGATGTAGTATTTAGCAGCCAAGGATATCCTGCAGTGTATGAAAAACCTCTGTAGAACCAAGGGGATTTTGCCTAGCAAGTGGATTAGCAGTATCATTAATTTGTAGAGTTTTCTTTGATCTTTGAGAGATTCCAAAGTTGTGATGATCTACGTAGCAGAGGATCCAAATAAAATTCAGCAGGTCATTAGTAAAATAAGTATTGATGGTAGCACTAAAAGGCCAAGCCAGGCTTGGATTAAACTGATTTAGCATTATATGAAAACAAAAAGAGATTTTGAACATAGTCCAGAAGCTCGGTCTGGTGTAATTATAAGCATATGATACACCAACAGTAAGAGGTGAATCCTGATATGTGTGTGCTTGTGTTACTAAAACTCACGATTAAATGTTTGTCTTCATTCACTGAAAACAAACTGATCTGAAGAAAGTGCAAGATTTCAACAAAGAAAATTATGGGGATGTATGCCAATGAATATCAAGTTTTGGATGTAAATGTTGGATGCAGGGTCCACTATCAAGTTTTTATTTTACTTTGTTTTTACCTGTAATTTAAGAATGTGTTGTAATTTACAACACTTATGTATGACTTCTGGCCTATCCTCAGATAGTTACTGTATCTTCAAATAAGTGGAACAAAATGTAAATCCACTTCTGTTTATAAAGAAGTAAATATATAAAGTCTTCCATCATTTTCTGTGTCTTGAAAGATTCAAGAGCTCTGAGTAAAAAAAAAAAATAAATTTGAAATTATTTTAAACTGGAATACCTTTTGGGACAGATTTAGGCAAAGAGGTGTAACTTTTTTTTGCTTCATGTGTAAAGTTCTCTTAGTCACCATGGAATTTACTATTGCTCCATCTTACTTATAAGAAGTTCTTAGAGAAGTTAGGCTGATTTTCTTTAAATGAAAATTGATAAATGTAAGCTTTATATTTCAAGGAGCAAATTCAAATTGTGCCTGAATGTTGTTATACACAATCAAAATTTGTGGATATGTAATTGTGCAGTTATAGCAAGTGTTTAGAAAGCGACATACTTCCACAAAGACATCCTTTAAGAACTTGGCTTTGAGTGACAGAGGAGTGGGGAGAGTAGGGAGGTTTTGTCTTTGGGTAAAATAGGACCAAAGATGTGACCTGCAGTGGACACAGTCTAAAATGAAGGTTTGTGAACTCAAGAAACTCAAGAATGAGTTACAGAAACCTTTGCTTGAGAGTGATGCATTCCCTAATTACCAAGACACACTGTAATGTATTATGTAGATCTACGAGGATTGTGAAAGGAGTAAATTCTCAGTTCAACAGACACCACAGTGAAATGTGACATTCTCTCATTTTATCAATGTGGGAAAGGAGGGTGAATGCAACAAGGTAAGAAAGGGAACAATGGATGAAGCTGATGCAGTAAAAGGTCAACTGTAAGATAGAAATATCTCATCCTGAAGATAAGTCTCAATCACTCTTGCCACTGAACCAGCAGAGAGAGCATATCTCATATGTGTGGGATATTTTTCCCCCTCTCTTGCATAAAGATAAAGCCTCATTTCTAAACCAGTTAAACAGATTTCCACTGTGAGACTACAAGAGCCTTTATAGGATGGACCAGCACTAAATCACAGAAATGTGGCCCATTTCTAACAATCTCAGACTGAGGGGATTTTTTTGAGTGCCAAAGAGAAGAAATTTTATTTTGTATTATATAAAAATGATGGGCTATTGCCCCATGAATCTTACATAGGGTATTTTTCTCCAACACTACGCCCTGCCTCCCGACTTGCTATGTACTGTGTTATTATTTTGGAAGTTATCATTGCTGTAAGAAACAGCAAAACCAGGGAAATTTCAGATGCATTTTTGAAACCACAGTTTTTAAGGCAGATGACAGTAATACACACTAAACTAAGTGATCTATGGAATGCTTTTTTTTTGGTACTTACTTGGCTGTTCATATTTTTAGTATTTATGAAATAATTTATATTTCAACTGTTTCTCTTTGAAATTTTGCTTTTCCTCTCAAATATTTTTTGGCAACAGCCTTAGTTGTTGTCTTTCAGTTTATTTACTCCTAACCCTTCCATCCCTAATGCAATTTTGTGATGCCAGTGCACACTATCTGGTGCTTGGCTTTTGGCCTGTGGGTAAATATTGATTGTAAGAAAAATTAGGGCCAGTGTCCTGTTTGGTTCTGTGTTTTTGCTGCAGAGATCAGAGATTCTATAGTATTAAGGAATGTGCAAACATACATTTTAAATTTCTGTGATTTACCAGGTCTTTTGACTTTTTCATATAAATTTTGAGAGACTGTATTTAAAGAATGTGAGATGTATTTTTATCAGTATTTCTTTCCTCAGCCTCAGGGGTGTTGTTTGCATTGTTAGGTCATTTCTGTACTACTGGCTGCTGTGGGGTGTAACTTGTCATATTGTGCCAAGTTATGGAGAAAAGACTTGATTCTAAATCAAGAGAATTTCAAGTACTAGCTATGCAAGTACTTGAATATTAACAGTGTAGGTGTCCTGCATTGCTTCAGTTGTAGGGTGTCAGTATTTCTTACGGAATCTGCTGTCTTGTCACATCACTAAGTGTTTCACTACTTGCTTTGTCAATAAGTAGCTTATTCTGTCTCAGGGCTTGATTCTTTCTTTATAGTTCTTAACTAGCAATTTAAGCTCAGTTTTCCTTCAATATAAAAATATTTTCTACTGGTTGGATGGGGTTTGTAAATAGTACTGACACATTTTGCTAGGTGAGTTCGATATAGTTGGAAAATGCTGGCAATTTAATAATTGTGTCTATTAGGAATTCAAAGGAAAAATTGCATAGTTTGTCAGGTGTAGTCATAAGTAATATGGAGTCATGTGCATTGTTTGGTAAGAGCTCTTTATGGGAAATAAAAATTGCAAGAAGAAAAGGTTGAAGTATTGTCTGGGAGCAGAAAAGGAGTTAGTTAAGATTAGTGTAAAAAATGTTCAGTGTATTTGCTTCTCTTGGGTGATGAAGATAGAGGATGTGTCTACTGGGATGGAGATAAAAATATCGTTTTATTTTTGGAAATATTTCAATATTTCTATAATAAGCAGAGCAGGTAAATAGGTGAAACAGATGTGCTGGCTTTTATCTTAAAAAAAGCAGAGAGAAAAAGAAAGAATGAATGATCGTGCTTTGTTTTGCAATATCATTGCAATTTGATTTCTGATAAGGATTGGTGCTGAAGAGCCATAATAAATCGCAGGCATAATTTTCTGCTTAAAGGAATAAGTGCAGTTGCAGTAGGGTATATCCTAAATTGTGAATGTAAGTCCAATTTCAGCACTCCAGAGTGAATTTTTAGTTCCAAGCTGATTATATTGTGGGACAAGAAAATATGACTAGTTACCAACATATGGAAAGTTATTGTAAAGGAAACAGAGTAATTATTGTAGGCATTTTAGCAGATGGTTTGTCATCTAAAAACAACATTGCTTCGCTTTGCTTTTATTTTTCTGTCTTTGCAATCAAAGAGTGAGCAGAAGGAACATACCCTAAAGAAATTTAGGATGGGATGGTGCCATGCTTCAATCTGCTTGTAATACCAGCCTTTCAGTTTCCAAATATTTATCTGGCAGATCTCTACATGTTTGTGGTAGAAAATGGCTTTATATTTTATGTGCTAGGAACCACAGCAAGGGGTTACAGACACAACTACAGCACTACTTGCTGCCAGTCTTCTGGCTTATGAGGGAGGGGTTTCTGTGATTGGTTGTTCAGTTAATATAGCAAAATTTTTTAGTTGCATTTCAGATATAAATAACATTGTGTTCCACACATGACTAAAATTGCAATGCAAGAAAGTCATAATTCAGGTTGTTCCTTTGCTTCTTATCGAGATTCAAGTTCTGTTTGAGGTAATAAATTAAAATGAAATTGCTCATTATTTTGTTCTTACTTGACGTTTTTGTGTGCAAGAAATTATTCCTGAATGTCTTCATCAAATATGCAGTCTGTTTGAGTAATGGATAATAGAAAAGTAACAGAAGTGTGACAAACCAAGCTGGAAATATATTGGCAAAGCAATGTCACAAAGCTTGTGGATGAGCCACCTGCTTTTATCTTACCTTTCAATCTGTTTCCAAATTCAATACTGATTTACAAGACCAAGAAAATCCCTTAAAACTTTTCTGGCTTGCAGACTTCACTCTCTTGAATCTCTTGAGCGCTAGTGTGACTGCCATACCCGGACTGACATTTAACCTGAATATGTATCTAGTCAGTAAATTCCAGTAACATTATCATGGCAATAGTTCATTCCCAGTAAGCTGTTTTTTGAACTCAAAATAAATGGAAGTGAAGCCATTGGTGAAATGATAGCTTTGGATATAATTATGTTTATAATTTGTTTATATTTTGTCAATACCTGTGTTTCAAATGCATTTGTTCTGGCTAACTGTTTGTGTAGAAGTTGACACTGGGACTGGAATAGTCCATGCATGTGTTGTGTTAGGCTTTCTTGAGGTCTGTCCTTTTGTTCTACTTGATATGGCAAAAGCAGATAGTGAAATAGAATTCAGTCTTGCTGAAAGCTCTAATGAGCAAATTTTTTTATCTGATTATCTGATTTAAATGGGAATTTAATGTTTCATTTACTCTTCTTTCTTTTTGCTATCACAGGAAGTCAGTAATTTGGCAGAGGAGACCACAAGAATAGAAGTCACTTTTTATGTACTGTATCTCTTCATCCTTTATGCTTCAAATGTAATTTCAGTAGTATTTCACAAATCTGGACTTACTTCTCTCAGGGGTTAAGACCATGAGGATTTAATGTGTATCTGATTGTAGAAGTTTTTTTTTCTTTTGAGGCCACAAATGTATTGTGCTTCTGTCTCTGTATTTTGTTTTTTTCCCTAATGTGTATTTGGCCCCGGAATTCAAGGAGGTATTGATAGAGGGTGCATATGAAGCCTGATTATCAAAAATTGACTGGAGTTTCTCTGAGTCAAATGCAGGAATGTTAGGATAATGAATTGTTTACTGCCAAGTGATATTGATTCATCCACATGAGCTTGTAATTCAGCAACAGATCATTTGAGCAGGGTGGGAAAATTGTATGGATTGGGTAAACTAGCAAATCAGACTCTAAGGTTGTAAAAAGAGGTGCTTTTTAAAGTGATTTTTGGAGAGGAGAGCCTAAATGTAAGAAAACCTTTGGACTGACTTGTAACCTAAGTGTTCTAGTGTAGCCTGCACAATGGAAAAGGGATTTGTTCATGTACTGTTGATTTTGCACCCACTGTACTCCTTTTCTTTCCTTTTCATCCAATAAAGTGGGTGCAGGTCTGAAATCTTGGTGTCTGGGTGTTAGTTGTCTTCATTGTCAGAGGTCAGTGGTGAGCTGACGAAGTCCCCAGTGAAATCACCTTTGAGGATACATCAGACTGTTCTGAGTTGGAAGGGACCCATTCTGAAAGAGTCTCTCTTAAATCAAGTGCATGGATATTTGGATGATGGGGTCCTCCAAACAGGAGATTAAAGAGGTGTTGGGAGGTGCCTGTGAAAGGGTGCTCAAGGATTTGAACCCAGAAAGACACAAGTAAAACTGGAGCGAGTAAATGAAATGCTACAGAAACCCGGTAGTGTTGTGATGGAGAATTTCACAAGGATGTTTTTTTCAAAGGTGAGCAGCAGCCCAATTTTTCCTGAACAAGAGAGAAATGGGACTATATTATTATAAGTGCTTCTGTTCCAAAATGTAGGTCTCAGTAGATCTAAAAATTCTTTCTGCTGTGCCCTGCAATAGATGGATTGCTATGTTCCTCCTACATATTTACTTAGTAAGCAAAAGCAATAATGGAAAGCTTATATGATATATGTACATAAATAATATTTTTGTCTTTAACACTTCAGAATTTAATTTTTTTACATCTTTTTCTCCTTAGCCCATCATTTCAGAAAGGTGTGCTTTAATATTCTAAGTATCTTGTAGCTGAATGCTTCAAGAATGCAACTGTAGGGGGAGATTTCAGCCTAAAGATACAGTACCAAATCTAGCAAGCATAGCTGACTTATTTTTTAAATGTTTGCATATTCATGTGTTTTTCTGTCCTTGCAATACAAATCTATTTTTGAGGGTAAAAAAACTGTAGCAGTAGCTGTATCTCTCCCTTTATTTCATCTGTAACTTAGTGTCTTGTTGCAATTGAAAAAATGATGTTGAGCCAGTGATTAATTATCTTAAAATATTAGAAAATCAAGCTGATTCTGTGACTAGACTTTCTGATTAATTAATACTTCTTTCTCTTGTATTGGCAGAATAAGTTTATATCTGTCCTGGTCAACTTCTCTTAGCTTGTTTTGCTCTTGCTCTAGACTCTCTGCCAGTATTTATTTCCTAATGTATTTCAGAGCTGGCTCCTTTCTACATTAGACAAGAAATTACTCGATAAAAGAACTTTCTGTTTTGATTTAGAAAACCCACTCTTGTTTCCCAGAAAAGTATTTTAATTGAGTCTTTAATTAAAAAATAATTTTTGTAATGCAAAAAGTAAGTAAATGGGAAGAGGTTTGCCAGGATTAATACCTCATCAAGTCATGATTTGTCTCCTACCTATAAAGAAGCAACCCAGAAGCAAGACAAATGAGGAGAAAATAATTTTTTTTTACTTTAATATTTGTTCTCCATATTTTTGTTATCCTTTTAACTACTTCAGTAAAACAATTTTTGAATCAAATAACAGTGAAAGAACAAGGACAAATGATAAAATTTTTACCACAACGAGGTTATGTTGTGTTCTTCCATTTTGCAAATACAGCATTAAGAATCTACTCCATTGCACTTTCTATCCTCAGAGGGAAAGGCAGCGGTGTAGTGCCTTAAAATATTGTGTAACCTGACAGAATAAGATGTGTAGGATATGGTGCAGTAGGGATTTAATGAGCCATTTTTTTGTCCATCACCAGAAGCTTCCTGCAAGGCATGCCCATAGGAGAGGTTTAAAATTGTTACTTTTTTTTTTTTCTGTTTTCCTATCTTTTAAAAGAAGTTTGTTATAGGATAAATGTGTTTCCTGAAGGTCAAGGACAAAATACTGATGCGAGATGTGTATGTGTGATTTTCAATAATGTATAAAAAGCCTGGCATTTCTCAAAAGATGCCATCTCATCCTGTGATGTAAATATATGGAATGTACAAATTGAATTCTGTGTTGAGTTGGGTGGGCCCCCAGTGACAGAGATACTGTGTAAAATGTACTCAACTGTTTTGCTATTTGTAGACTTGGTGTTTGGCTGCCTGTTCAAATGTTTCCTGAATCACCATCTTTCAGTAGAGTTACAATAGGAGAAGTGGCATTTTTAATATTGTGACTAACACTTGTAGCAGAGCTAAGCATTCTGAGCGAGTGTCCAGGTGCTTCACTAAATGCATGACGTGGAGGCAATATGCTGGGTGATAACCCCAGGAATCACCTAGAATTCTTTTGCAGTGCCAGGAAATACTCACTTGAGTTCTTGTAGCTGTTTCAAAAGGAGGTAAGTGCTTTGACCCCTAAAAACCTGATAATCTGGAGGAAAATAATATCAGTAAACACTTCTCCTTGCCTTTGGAGAGCTCTCAGACGCTCTTGTGTGTGTTGCTATCTATCATAAATTGATATAGGAGAGTGCCTTTCAAAAGCCCTGATGTTTGCCACCAAAAATGAATGTTTTGTTATAGGAATTAATGGAAACTTGAAAGAAAATGCACAGAAAACTATTAACAATATAAAGCCTACATGTAGGACTCTAACTGATGAGAGGCTGCTGGAGTGATCTGCAGGAAACACAATTCTGCTGCTGTTGCCTTTGTGTTCCATACAAAGCTTCCCAGCATGGTTGTGATTAGAGCTGGAAGTCCTTGCCCTCCCAGTTCCCGTGGGTCATTGCTGTTGGGTGTTGTGCAGGTGTGCAGGGGAATGGGGACCTGCAGAACCTCAGAGGGGCTGAGTCCAAACCAGTCAGGACAACTTGGGCCTTGAATAGGGTGAGCAGAGAGTCACGGGTCATGTAGATAGGAAATGATGTTTAGTGACAAAACAAATGAGAATTGGTCTAAAAGTTGGTTTCAATATTTTGATTACTGTGATGAAAGGGACAGAGAAAAGAGCAGATAAATATTGCAATATCAGTATATAAATCCAAGATATGCTCATGTCTGGTACTGTCTCTCCACATCCTGAAGGGATACTGAATGAAAACAAGGTGCAGGAAAGAGCTTCTAAATATCTCAGACTTTGTTTGTTCACCTCTTTCTCAAATACAGTTGTGATAGAAGTCTCTAAAACCGTAAGTGATTTGGAGAAGAGCAATGCATTTGCTGAATATCACAAGATAAGGCGTAGGGACGTAAAATTACCAATTTTTAATCAGACAGAAGACCTACTGTCTAGTTATTACCCTAAAGATTTTCTAGATGCTATGAAGTATTGCATCAGAAAATTGAAAGTCTAATTCATATCATCAAATAATGAAGGGATAAATTAGTATTGGTATTATTAGCTAAAACAGCACATAGGAAGTAATTCAAAGAGAGTAGTAATGGATTAGGAGAAATAAATAATATGAGGAATGACCTGTGACATACGTTGCAACTTGTCTGGATACAGACTAATTCATGAGAGTAAACCATCAAAAGAGAAATTAAAGTGACAGAAGTTGTAGAATGGTATTGTTTAAAACCCACTCTTGTTTCTAGAGTTTATACTGGACAGAAGAATGACAGTGTGCACACAATGTAGTTTGATGACAGATATAAAGCCTTTTGATATATGACCTCAGAACACAATTCATAGGAGAGCTTATTTGGGTCACAGCCCTGCTTTCTACAGTGCTAGAAAATGGGCTGTACAGTATTGTGTCTGATTTCACAGATTCCAGTGTTTAGACCAACTGAAAGAGAGGCTTAAGCAGAAGCAGCCCTATAATGATTTATGCCCTAAAGGGACAGGGCCCTTTCATTTGTGCCCTTTCATCTAGAAGGGGCACAAATCCTGTTGTTTCTTTCAGGAACTGTTCATTAATATTGCAATGCATTTGGTAAAAGCTGTGATCTTTAGGGCAGATTTAAAATGATAGATGATGAGTTTGTTGCTGGGCTGAACCTTGACTCACTTTACCATTTCTGCCATGTGTCTTTCATCATGTTGAGCAATTAGTATGCATGGCTTCTTGGAGACACCAGTAAGAACATCTTACAACAAACAAGTTTCCTCTTGACATCTCTGATGTGACAGTGAACACACTGAGAGGCAATTCCCTATTTATAATGGCAGGCTCCCTGCAGCTTCCTTCAGAAGACCTGAGATTGCATATAACCCAGGGAGGCTGTGTACCAAGTTTTTATTTCCCTAGACCTGGAGATTTTTGGATTGTCCTTTCACAAAGCACATTCCTCTGCACTAAAGAAAAGTCTGTGTGTATAATCAGAAGGTCTGAGAGTGATCGAGTAACTGAAATTAAAAGAAAATAATCAAAACCTGACATGAGCAAAATTGTGCTGGCATAGACTAGCAAGGGAAAACCCTGAGTAATTGTTACTGGCTGGCATGGGAAAAAGGATAGTCCAGTTTATTTTAATACAATTGTAGAAGGTCTTTTGGACCTCAAGATAAATTTGGTTTTAAAAAAATAACCCCAAAAAGGATGTTCTACTGACTGGGCAAACCTGCTGTTTCAGATGAGGCTAAAAGAAGCACTGCCTCTCACCACTGAATATGAAGACCTATTTTATGCATATTCTCAAGGTTCAGGCATATGCTGCTGTTTTCATACCTTAACAAGTTACTGTGTTTTAGGTGCCGTGCAGTAACTGAGTTCACCAGGCTGTCATAAAAAGTGAGATACAACGTTGTAGTTGGAAGTGCTTTCACAGAGACAAGCAGTGACAATGGCAATGAATGCCAACATAAGCAAGTGATGGTGTTTAAGCAAGGAGGAGCAGAAAAATTTTGGGCTTCTGTCGCCATCCCAGCATTGTTCAAATATTTAATCCAATTACTTTTTGCAGTAAAATGGTAAGTTCTTCAGGGATGAGGAAGTGGATGTTGATTTGAGACTCTTTGGATATCGCTCTTTATGTGTGGGCAGGTGCTTTGTTATGAGATAAAGATGCCTCCAGCCCTGTCTTAAAATTAAAAATCACTTTTGACCAGAAAACTGTTAGGTTCCTAATCCAGGAAGGAAGACTTTGAATCCTTGTCTGCTGTAACGAGAGAGCTGAAGTCAGCTGTTCCACACTGGCCTCTCTTTTCACCTGCCCTCTGTAGATATCAGACATTCCTGTGAATGTCAGATGCACAGTGTTGTTCAGGTGTATTAAGTGTATTAATTAAGTGTATTTAGTAGTTGATTTAACCCCTAATAACCATTTAAAAATGTAGTTGGGTCTTGGAATTCTTATCACAAATCCAGAGGATTAAAATCAAGTCTATATTAATATATAAAGGAAAGAGCTTTTAAAATAGAAATCATGGGGGATAACATAATCCAACACAGAAAAACCAGGCAGTGTGTACTCAGAGAATGTGTTCACGTGTTTGCAATTTTTTTCTTCTTTATTTTGATATTTCTCCAACTAGACAATATTTTAACTTTGAATCTGACAGGATGTTTAAATATGAGAAATAAGCAAAAAGTCAGCAGACCACATAGCTGTGATTTGCTGTGCTGTCAGTAGTGCTGGATGCAGTGCAGGAATGTTGGTTGTTCGAAAGCGCTGGAAGAGCCATCTAATGCTCATCTATTTGACTTGGTGCATAAGCATTTGCTGTTTTATTGATTGCCAACTGCCTCAGCTGCCAGAATGTCTCCTTGCTGATGTGCTGAGGCTTGAAATGATAACAACTCCTTCTTTTCAAACTCCTCAAATTTTAATTGTCTTTTTCATACTTGATTAGGAAAATGTGACATCAGTTGTCTGCTGGTTATGTCACATCTCCTATATACCTTACAGATGTGTTTATTATCTTTTCCTGTTTTCACAGCCTCTTGTGGGCAAAAAGCTATGTGAGTAGCCAGTTGTCACCTCTGCTGAGTTTTTCAGGATTTCATGCACTATTCATGGTTCAACTGCAGTTTTATGCACGACTCACTGTGTTACTCAGTCCTCTTGTTCTTACAAGAACCACATGTCTGTTTTGCTGTATCTCACCCAAAAAATGTCTGAAGCCTCAGACTTGGAAATCAAGAAATGCCATAGAGTACTTGAACTAATGAAGTCATATTTTAGGTGAATTTGTGTCTTGAGGTTGATTGATGTTGATGCCAAAGCAAATGAGAATGCTATTGCTGTTCTATTGCTGAACTTTGGAAGGGTGCTGTGCCTTGTAGATAATGCTGTGTGAACTTACACTGTGCACTTTTTGTCACTTAGAGCTCTTACATGGGCTTGATCCTCTACCTGGGTGCTTGTTTGTTTAATGAAGGTACAGTTTTTATTTATTTTTTAGATTTCTAGAAAATTGTCAAATCTGTTTTGTTCAATGCTTTTAAGGGTGGACCGACGTGTGACACTCAACATTCCTCTAAAGAGATTATAGCACACTACTGTTTTTAAAAAAGCTAATGTTAGGAATTTAGGATCATCTTAGTTTGAGTAGGACAAGTAATTTCCTCAGGTAATTTTGAAAATTCAAGTAGCAGATTGTTTGGGAATTTTTTTTTCCATAAAGAAAGGTGGACTGTATTTCTGCCTGAGTTATGATCTCATCATAACTCAGAATATTCATGGCAGAACTTTCAGATTTTGAAGTTATATTATTAACCCTGTATTAGCCTGTGACCCATATGGTTAATCTCAAGATTTTAATTATTTGAATTAATAAATCTTTTGTTGAAATATTTTTAAAAATTCTTTTGCATGTAAGTTGGAAACTTGCTTGTGTGGTTTTTTGTAGACTACTACTTGTCATTTTTTAGGTCAATTAATGTATTCGAGAATAACATTATATGGGAGCACATTTACTTAATTTCATCTTTGCACTAGTTCAGTGTGGAAATAAACATGTAATGAATTCTTATATCATTACATATCTTAATGTCCTATCATAAAAATATTTTGTGCACCCTACTGTTGTTCAAGAAAAATTACTTCTAAAAAGGAAAAATAATATTAAGAATATTATAGATAAGATACTATTGATAATTCTGTCACTGTGTGATGTTTTAATAATGAAATAATAGCATAAGATCTAAACAAACAAGTATATTGTGCCACTATGACAAATGTAGAGCTTTGCATTCACAATTGCCCCCTAGTTTTGCCACCAGTAATGAGAATACCACTGGGGTCCCAACTAACAATTATAGCAGGATGCCAGCCCTTACTGAGGGCAAAAGAAGATGATTCTGTGGTGAATCACCAATGCTGAGCTTCAGAGATCTATTGGTACTCCTTAGAGCCTTTCTCTTAAGTAGTTGACCCATCTTTGGGATTAATATCCTGACTTCATTTTGGTTTTTTGGAAGAGTGTCTTTGCTGAGTATGGGTGTTGCTGAAAAATGCAGTAAACTGACTTAGCTTGTCTGCTTGGAATGTAATGTTAAATCTGCTGTATTTATACAATTATCAAACTGTTTGAATGTCCTTTCACAACAGGAGAAAGGCAAATATATATTTAAAAAAAAAGATTAAAAATAATCTGATGAGAAAAATAGAAAAAAAGTAAGGTGCTTCTCAAGAATTGTTTATGTACGTGCTGACATCTGACAGTTCTCTGTGGTTAAGTGTGAAGCAGATATTTTCCCTTCACTGAGGGAGAGGGAAAGTGATCTCAATTTACTTTGCAGTTATTTCAGGATACCTTGAGGTAAGAATGTGCCTGAGGACAGGTAGAGCAAAGCAGTTGTGTCTGGTAACCTATTACACAAGGGTAAATCAGCCATTTTCTGGAGCTCAGTTTTTAAAATCTATCATGCTGTTCAAATTCTGCCTTGTTATGTTTGCTGGTTTTTCAAATAGATTTGGGCAGCCATGCTTTGGTTCGCAATTAAACAGACAATTTCTTTAGGCATTTTTTTTCTGCTTCACTGAAGTAAAAAAAATGTTTTATATCCATTTATTACATTCACTGGCAGTTTCATTACTCTGAATATTCAAAACTCATGGAATGAGAATTGCGGCTTGGAAGAAATCCAAAGTTCTCATTGTTAATGGTGTTTCAAAGAATCATATTCTGAATTATCTGATAAAGGTTACACTTTATTAGAGTTATTGATGGCTTTCCTCATGGGTTGGGCATTGAGTTGAATTGCTAAATGAAAAGAGTAAATATTTACTTCTAGAAAGAAGTTGCTTGCATTCTGTTTTCAGTATGACACAATTCTTGGCCTTGGCCTTCTAAATATTGATTAATCCCAATTCTGTCTCAGTTTGTAGTTTGTCCCTAATGACTGAAGCTGACATAGCTGCCATATTTGTATTTTATGTAAGAGAGAAATGTTTTGTCCTGCTTGCACTTTTTTGAGGGATGGGAAAGAAAGCTCTGATTGCTCTGGTTTCCAGGACCTGTGTATAAAGCACTTTTTATGACTTTTTGTTGCCCATTCTATTAAACCCCTGATGCTCAGGGCTCAGACTCTAGTTCATTGCCCATGGGCAGCTGATAGTATGAAACAGCCCCATGATGGCACTTCCTTCCTTCTGACAAATTGTGAAATTCCAGTTCCTCTATGGGCTGGCTCTGATCACTGTGGTAACCATACCCTGTCAGGCAGTGTTTCACTGTGTCCTGTGCATGTGGTAGAAGAATTATTTATGAAGAGTGTCCTTAAATTCACACACAAAGGACAGTGCAGGCAGCTTTCAGGGAGCAGCCATTTAAGGTGCTGATACCTGTGTGATCATGGTGCTGATCAGTGTTCTATTTTTACATCCTCATGTGACAAAAAGCTGTATTCGTCCTGACTCTCCAAATCAAGAGTGTTTTAACCACTTTTATTTCTGTTATGCTTGGTCAGTGTTGGAAAATTCATGTATTCTTCGGTGCATCTGTTTTGAAGCAAATCTTGTTTTGAGGAAGAATAGTGTCTAAAGATGCAGGATTAAGATGGTTTTCCTGTCTATTATGGGTTAATTAGAAAAGCTAGTATTACTTATGATTTTTTCTTAACTTTAAAGTTTGCTGAATAATCCTATAAACACTTCTGTTCATTGGAGCAAAGAAGTGTTCAGAGGAAACCAGAATGGCCACAGAAAGAAGCAAAAAAGAGAGAAAAACTTAAGAAACAAACCTGAATAGCCACAGGTTACAGATTTAGCCTTGCTCTACAGGGATGTATTTCTTGATTGCATTTATTTGTATTTTGGTTCTGCTTGAGAGTTCCTAATTCCTCTGTCTCTCTGGTTCCCATCCTGAAAAAAAATAGCTTTCTAACCAGACAGCACTGGCAGTGTGAGAAAGGGAGTGTAATCCCCAATTTTACAGTTGGAAAGGGGCAGAGGTGGAGTCTGACTGATCTCACCTCACACAGGATGTCTCTGGGAGAGGCAGAAATTGAACCCAGATATGTTGCTTGAATCCTACTGAGTCTCAAGATAGTATTTTCTCAAAACCGAAGAAAATGCATTTATTTGATATATTCATCTCAATCCTTTTCCTGTGGATACTATTTGGAACATCTGGGGTTTTTTTTTTTAATTTAAATTCATTTTTTCTTCTTGCTTTTCATTTAATAGTTAGCACTAATATTTAATGTGAGATGGAATGGAATTTATATCTTCACTGTGTGAAGGATTGAATAAGAATAAATTTTAATAATGGTTTGAACATAATTAAACAATTTTTTCAAAGAGATTACATTTTTAGATAATCTTTTTTGTCATTGTTATGTAAAAGATTTAAATCTGTTTCTATCTCTTTTTCATAAATTGATGCATATGCAAAAAATAGATGATATTTCAGATGTGCTTAAAAGGAAAAATCTTTTTTTCCCCCTACTTTATTAAAAGTAGATAATAACTCAGACTGTAGGTTTTAATTATTTTCTTTCTAAAGTATTCAGAAGTTGATAATTTTTAATGTACCATGCAAATCTTGAAATTGGTCTGATCCTGATGATGCGTGGTGAATCTTCCCATAATCTCATCTGGGAGAGAAGTTGTTTGCTTTTGTATTGGGGAATTTCTTCAGCAATGTAGATGCAAAAGCAGTTTTACTTTTACTGGTTTAAATTTTTCCTAAGATCTCTTTTTACCAGAACACATGAAGAAACTATCTAAGTCCCAGACACTTAAAGTCACTGTATATATTTGAGAACCACAACAATTTGCCCAGTAACTGGAAAAATTATCTCAAGGAGCCAATGAAGAGTTGAAAACTTCGGACTATGTCAGTTTTTAATATCTGCAGGCAGTTTCAGAGGTAGTGAGTGCTCCTGGACATATATGCTAAATATCAGCCTTTGACATCATTGTGGCAGCTTGGCTTTGTTAACAGGTTAACATTTACTATATAGAATGAATTTAAACATCTGCTGAATTCTTAATATGAGGACTGAATTTACTGGGGTTTTTTTTCCATATTTTACTGAAGTTCCAAGCTGGTATAATATTGTCTGTGGCTGTAGGCAACAGCAATAAAAACTGACCCAAAAGTTAGTTTTGTACTAACACATCTAAGAGCAGAGTTGCAGGTGGAAGACACATTTGGCACAGTGTTGAGGAGCTCATCTGTAGCCTTGGCTTTACACTTACCATTCTATTTTTTGAAGCACTCTGGAGGATCTACCTGGACTGTCTCCAGGTAGAACAAGTAGAACCACTTTGAAGAGAAGGTGAATGAGCATCAACTGACAAATTGGTGTCACCACAAGTAGTGCTGGCAGAAAGATCTTGCAGATTTACATCCTGCAGTGTTTTATCTTGAACTGAAACCTTAGGAAACAATTGCACTGGCTGGCAAACGATCCATGTTTGTGAGTGTGATTCTTAAACAAGCCCAGTTTTATACTATATTCAGTCTGCCTTTGGAAAATCAACTATGATATGAAGGGCACCTTGTTATGCATCTATCTTAGGATTCTATTGGAAAAATATTTCAAAGATTACAATTGTCCAGGCGTATGGAATAGTAATTACATGCAAATACATTTTATGCTTTTTAGCTTGGCTCTGTCAGCTGCAATGGCTGGCTGTGCCTATTTAGTCAAGGAATGTATTATAAAAAAAGACAGACTATTAAATGAAAAATTGGGGATGAAAACAAGAGACCTAAATACAAAGTGTACTTTCTTAATAGTGACTATGGAAATTCTGTACCTAGAACTACAGTTCAGGTACAGGCTTTTTTAGTAGTGATCATACTGATTCAGTATTTATTCATGGGCTGTATGAATTCATGTTACTTAGTTCCTTCTTCTCTCTGTGCAATGGTCTTTGAACTTCACAAGGAATGAAAGGGCTTGTAATTGTGTACTTGCAGTAGACTTACATTCAGCTCTTAATTTTGAGACCAAGGTGTTTTGGTTTGTGTGTTTTTGGTTTCTTTTTGTTTTGGTTTGGCTTTTTTTAAATTTTATTTTTGTGAGCTTCAATAGTTTGTTGAAGGTTAAGCCTTGAAATTTGGCTAGCTTTTAACTCTGATGTAGCCATGCTGTTCACTTTGTCACAATGTTTCTCAGATCACTTGGCTGACCATTGCTGCCACCTTGGTGAGGACCAGAGAAAGCACAGAAACATCACAACCAACACAAATTAATCAATTTTATTAACTTATCTCTTTTTATCTGATAATTACAGTGGACTGTCTTTAGTTCAGCAGAAAGCCTATGCACAAAGGACATTGATTTGTTTTGATAGGTTTATTGAAAGACAAATGAGCTTTTGAGCTACTGGTAACTAAGGAATGAGAAGGATGATAAAATCCTGTGAAGTGCTTTATAAAACTAAGTTCTGAGGAAGTCCGTGGCTGAAGTTCAACATGCATTCATCTATTTTTATTTTTCATCTAATCTAAACAGTTTTAATTATTTTAACTTTCACTATGTCTGAAAGAGGAGTGGTTCCTAATGCACAAGGTGTTCTTCAGTGTGGTGTGGGCAGGACTTAATAATTAATTAAACACATCTGTTTCCAGTCAAACAAGCTCAAATCAGTTTGCATGAAATAGCGTGGCTCACACAGCATTTTTTATTACTGTGCTTGTAAAGTGAATGGATGCATTCAGTAATGGGGGAAGTGCCCTTTGTGATTGAAAACGTTATTTTTCTTTCTTATTACTAGGTTTGCAAATAATAGCAAGACAAGAACAATTGAATTACTAACACAAAATAGGCTTAATGTGAATTTGGATTTATTGTGAAAGCATGAGTAAAGAGCTTGTCCAATATCTGCAATTCTTTGAAACTCCGATCTAGTCCAAGAAAGTAGAATATGAAAAAGTTGTTGCAAATAATTTTTAAACTGGGTTTTGTTCATGTGTCAACACATTTTGTCTTCAATACTCTTAAAGGAAAAGAAAATTTCTATGAATATCTCTGGCACCTGGCAATGGAGCAAGCTTAAAATGTAATTGACAAACCATAGAACAGAATTAGTTCCTTCCTGAAAATTGTTCTTTTCTGTCACTTAAATATTATTTTGTGGAGAAGAGATTTAGAAATTGTTCTTTGAAAACTTAAGTATTCTTTTGATTTGCAGGGGAAAGAGTTTTAAGGAGATAAGCTCTTCTGAACATAAAAATCCATACTTCCTTGATATGCAAGTATATATATAAAGCTGCCATATAGTTGAGTATTAAAAATGAAGAAGAGTCAGAGCTTGACACTGATGTCTAATGTGTCACCTTATGAGATGTGTCCCCATGCAAAGTAAATAACATTCCAAACTGTAACCAAACCACGAGATAAATTAATAGACCTTATATTTTGCACTGTCCTCGATGGCCTCTAAACCTTCTACATCAGTCAGGACAAAAGCTGACATTCATCACTGACTGTCTCCAAAATTAACTGCCATAATAACGTTTCCTCTGTTTTCTGTCCAAAAATGTTACAGAGTCTGGGGTGTACAAAAAATTGAGCCAAAGAAAGAATTCCAGCTGAGGTCAGTAATAGTACTGTTTTATATAGGGAGGTTTTATAGTAGGATTTGGTGCTCCTGACACCAGACTTTGGACTAATGGGAAGGTAAAATTCCTAGTGTAGGCCCACTACTTGTTTTTGATGGTAATGATATATTAGGTTTATGAAATTCTTGAGATAATTATAACAAATGTTTAATAATAAATAACTGTGCTACTTTACTGAGGAATATAATAAGAAGCATTGCTTATGCAGGGAAGGGCAGGAATATTGTACAGGGAAGAATGGGGTAACCTTTAGGACTGGAACACTTGGGTGAAATTTGCATTGAAAGATGAGGAAATGTCAGATTCCAGTGATGTGTTTTCCCTTTGGTGTGAAGACAAGTGGAGGGAGCTGCCTGATGGTCTTGGTTGATGACAGTGAGCCAGCAGTTTGATTTAGCTCTCTCTAAGACAAACATTTCTTAAGTATTATCTAGGAAGCTGTTTCCAGGACAAACAAAATATGGATGCTTTTGCAAAAGGTAGTGCTAAACTTTGGAGTCCCAGGTGCAAAAATGAACATGTGTCTGGAGGGAAGGGCTCGTCCTCCCCAAGGAAACGGGGCAAGTATGGCTAATTTTTCCAGGAGATGAAACTTGAAGAGTTTGTAGATGTATTCTGTAAATGCATTATGGATGTAAAATTCAGCATAGAGAAGGGAAGACATTTAACCTGAAAGTCAGTGACGACATAAGAAACTACAAAATAGCTGTAGGTAAATTCAAGATAGAAATTAAAGGCATGCAAGCTTTGGACAGCATTTTTCCTACATCACTGAGCTTGGTCTTGTCCTATGCTATTACAAATGCTGTTTTAAAAACAGGCCCAGTTCTGCCCCTGCTTTCTAACTCCTGTTAGAAAGCTTTCAGCACCCAAATCAATTGGATTCTGAAACTGCTGTCCACAAAATGAAGTGTAGATAAAAGGCCCAGCTCTTTTACAAAGGAAGTTGTGTCCACAAATAGGATTGTGTGATGTGGTTAGCTGTGACCACACAGAGCTGCTTTGTGACCTGCTGATCTGTACGAGTGCTGTGCCCTTTCCTATTTCTGTTACTCCCTTAAATTCCAATGTATCTGATGATTTCCCTGAATAGGTTACTCTTTTAAGTCTGTTTTTGAAAATTCCTGATAGTGAATGGTGGCCACGTTCCTTTTTTGTGTTTATCTCTTTGCTTGAATGTGGCAACAGTGTATTAGCATAAATGGTCTGAGGAAAGTAGTTAATGTAGATTAATTTGTATTCTTCTTTAATCCTTTGAATTTACCTCCTTGATCATACATCAAAGACGAGTTTGGTTCATAAATATGTTTAGAAGATAAATACAGTAGGGGGAAAGAATCCTGTTTCATGGTATTTTTAAAACTCAGCAATAAATCCTTTATAATCAGTAATTGACCTATATGATATGTTCTTTCCAGTTTGTTTCAGATCCTTGTGCCAGCAACCCCTGTCACCATGGTAACTGCAGCACCAGCGGGGATGGCTACCTGTGTGTGTGCAGTGAAGGCTTTGAGGGAACAAACTGTGAGCACTCACTGCACATCCTCCCAGCCTCGGAACAGACAGAGGCCACCTCACCCCGGCACAGCAGCCCCGCCTCGGCCACCCTGGAGCCGGACATTGCCCTGCCCCGCTCAAGAGCCACTGTGACCTTACCCACATGGCAGCCAAAGGCAGGACAGAGAGTTGTGGATCTCAAATGGGATGAAATAGAGGTGAGAGTGTTCTAAGTGAAAATTCACAGACAAAAAAATCTTTAAGGTGTTATTTTTGGGTTGTCATTTGTGCATGGTTTCATGATGTCCTCATGAGAAGACTGAAGATATGATCTCTGCCCTGAGTTAATATGCTGGTAAAATTAAAACAAAAACCCATTTGATCCATGTTATGAATAATAGCCTTAATTTGGCTAATGTGTTGTATTAGATACTTTTTTGAAATGGGATAATATTGTTTCTTCCAGTCAATAGTGTGACACCATATCTCCAAACATCAAATAAATTTAGGACAATCTATAAGTTAAAGCAATACCTTTAATATATTTTTTGGTATTTCTGGTTATAATGACATTTGGCTTTGAAAAATACATCTTTCTGCATTATTAATAAAACATAGTTACTTGAGAAATGAAAGTAGTAGTTAATACATTACACAGGGCACAACTCCAGGGATGCAATAACAGTGGTGGAAACTTTTAAATGATTAAATTTTAAACACTTGTTGTAACTCTTACAAAAAAATCTGTCAAAACTTAACAATATCTAATAAAACTACAGCTGGAAAGCACACAACATATGATCCTTAAGAAAGGTGATCTTTGCTTTCTACTGTGTTATACACTGCCCTATTTGCAATGCTTAAATGTCTTGCATAGACTCAAGTATCTGCAAAAATTTAAAAAAATTATCAAACCTAACCAAGTTATTGTTAAAGTAATGATCAGCTTAGTACCAAGCACTAGGAATAATGAAGCTTGTTGCTGAAAAAAATGTTTTCATTTCTGTAGACAAAAAATTAGAATTTTTGTGACATCTTTTTCTTAATGAGAAAGACCTTGTAATCTAATGTATTCAGGAATAAATAAGTAAAATGTCAGTTGTATTTTTTTTTAAATGTTTCAATGAGTTTGATTCTCCTGAGGTGTTTTAACGTACTACATAATGAGAAAATGAGCAGACAGGAGCTTAATCCTAGAACAAGTGTATTTTTCATCACTCTTTGCTAGCCCAAACAAATTTGTGTATGTTTTTACTGTAAAATTTATTTAAATCAATTTTCTGAAAGTAGAATCAGCCTGTGTAAAATATATGTTTGGTGTGTTACAACTCTCTGATTTTCTCTGAGGGATAAGTATTTATAGGGCTGTGTTCCATTTCAGTGGGAGTGCTGCTGGGCAACGTCTGGAGCACAAAGCTTTATTTCCTGGAATTCCTCCTCCCATATCTATTATTTTACAGGAGAACATATGTCAGGCACCAAGGATGGAGTTTGGAGGGAGTACTGAAGCAGAAACAAACAATGATCTGCTCTTATTACTTAGTTTGAATGCAGTCTCATCTCTGCATGGGTGCTCCATATGTCCTGATCAATTAAGGGCATGCTCTTCCCTGTACCAGATTTCCCTGGTGTGTCTTCCTAAGTCTGTGCTCTGGTGTTGTATAAGGAACATTTCTGCCTGGTTTGCATTTTAGGTAGATTCACTAAGAATTTCAGTCAAACAGATCATTCACAAGTGGGTATTTTAGTAGCTGAAATTCACCCTTCTGCATGTCTTCTGTTACCTGAGAAATACAGATGGGTTATCAATTGCTATTGTGTGACTAATACTAGCATGGAAATTACTTGCTACCCTATTACAAAATTGCTTGTGTAGATATGTTTTTAATATACTGTGATGGGTCTTGTGTTTTTGACAAGCTCTCCAGTGTGGCATAATGACCTTCTACCTTGTTCTTTGGAAGTCACAGCGAGAGAGATGATTATCTGAAACAAAGAGATTTCAGTTGCTGATTCCAGACATTGTATCTGATCTATATTAACTGAAGAGAGTTGATTTGCCTGAAGGTCTGTGTTCCAAAGCCTCTTTGGTGGAGGTTTAAAAAGTAAAAACTGTTAATAACAGAGACACCTTTCCTCATAGCTGTTAGAACTTTGCAAAACTTGATCCTTCTTTGCTCTCTTAAAAGGACGAGAATAAAGTAGCTGTAGGTTTTGTATTGCAAAAATGTACTGTTTTGATCTTTGTTTAGATTCAGAGGACAACAAATACTGATATGATGTTGTTTGTTTGTTTTTTATAAATATTCCGTGACAATCTGTTTTCCAAATTATTCTATACTGATACTGGAAGTGAATTAATGTTCTTCAGACCCTTTTGTCTCAGAGAGAAATTTTGCCAGACTCCAAGTGAAAGCTCTCACTGTCTTGCAAGGATGAAGTTTCCATGAAAGCTTTTCTGGGAAGTTTTGGGCGCTCAGAGAATGAACACCTGAGAGAAGTAAACTGTCTGGGAGAGGCATGATGTATGCTTTCAGTTGGACATGTTTTCTGTATTCTGTGGATACCAGGGATACATTTAGCACTGCTTGCTGGAATGAACTGTCTCAATAGTTTCTGTACCAGCAGGCAACATACATATGTCTTTGAATGCAGTTTCATTTCTTAGAGTGCCCTTCATATAAGAAGTGAATCTTTTCCTGATATGCAGATTAAGGACTAAAACCATAGATCACAGACACGAATATTTTCTCTCAGTTGATTTTCTTTAGTATAATGTGAATTTATCTTTGTGCTCATCTGTTGAAAGATAATTCTTTTTCCTACTTGGGGCAACCAGTTTCCCTTGCAAGAGAGATCCAACTAACAATCTGCATTTCCCCAGTTCAATCATCTTTTGTGTTACAGTATGTAAGAGATATGTATTAGCCAGTAATGGAGGTAAAAAGAAACCATCTCATTAATCCTATTCAATTAATGAATTTAACAAAGGTTTTAGTATAAAATCAACCATAAGAATAGCAGTACCATACTCTTATATACAGCTTTTCATAATAGACCTGAAATTCTTTTCAAAGGAAATCAGCTGTATTATTCCCATTTTGCAGACTGAGATGCTGAAGCACAGAACAGTGAAGTGATTTGCCAGGTGCGCAGCCAGAAATTAGAATGCTGAGCATGTGAGTCCTAGTCTAACCTTCTATTTATACTGCAATTTTGTGCTCAGATTCAAGGGTTTGGAACTAGTGATTAGAGGCTACAATAAACTTCTAATTCCCCTTGCAGTGGGGACAGCATTTGTTTTTACGTATGTCCTTAGTCAGTAAATTGCAAGCCTTTAAAAGGTGTGTGGCTGAGTCAGGTGGAAAATCCTGAGAGTGTTCCTGCTCTGCAGCAATGGCAGAATCACTTCTTAAGCATATTCTTGAAACAGGAACCTTTGAGTCTTGACTACTTTATGTGTTGCTAAACGTTTGTGCATTTTTTTTTGTCCAAGTATGGTATGGGTACAGAAGGAGGAACAGAACAAAATCTGAACAAAATCAGAGGAGAGATCCATTTGAGATTGCTAAATACAGAATAGAAACATGGTCCTTAGAAATAACACCTTTGGAAAATCTTTGACATGGAAATAGGTGAAGGTTGGAGTATATATGCTTCCCCTTTTCTTGCCCTATTTTCTTGGCATTCCCTCTTATGATTGCTGTTAAAGTACTAGAGCATGTGTAATTTTGGTTTGACTTAGGACAGCTCTTCTAAATGTAAGATTTGTTTTGGAAATCGCTATAATTTTTCTTTTGCTTTGAGAAAAAGATATTCTACAAACACATAAGGAGAATGAAGGAAACAGATTTTGCTAGAATAATATTAGCTTTCTTCTAGAATAAATCCGTAACTTCACTAACTCTCTCCTTACAATATTATTAGTTACAATATAACACTCTCCTCACAAACTTTTTGTTTGTATACAACCACCATTTTCATAGACAGCTTGATGTAAGCATCTCTGGATAGGTGCTGCCCTTTATTATATTTATTTTCTAAATAAAACCCTGAATGTCTCTAAAAGCTCAATATGCTTCAACAAAACTTCTGTGAAGTTCATACAAACCTCAGTGTCTTATGTTCCATTAAAAATGTATGTTACACTTATGTTACATTAAATCATGTTTAATAGATAGTCATAAATACTAGCTTTCCTAAAATCAAAGCTCTTTAAGACAGAAGTTCTAGTGAGTGCAATTACATCAAGATATTGAAGGCCTGCTCTTCTGAAGCTGTACTGGTGGGTGGGCTCAGGATTTTTGGTTATCCAGAGCTCTGTTTGAAACATATCTGGATTCTTTTAACTACTCCTTCAGGAATCATCCTGTTTTGAAGTCCTAGAGAGTATGAGGGAAAAAGAGAGAAAAAAAAAAAGCCTGATGTGTTTACTGCCTTTCAGTGTTTCGGTGTAGAAATATCTATAGCTGATTTGACAGTCTTGGGCTGAAGTTTATGTCCCAGCTTATTCTCCAGTGACCTGAGCTCATGCACTGCATGCAAAGATTTGCCTATGTGGAATTTTTGCTGAATGAACTTGTTTACACAGTGTTTACCTTTCTTTTCAGAACAGCTCCATACACTCTGGAATAATACATGACTATTAGTTGTTCATGGATGTAATCTTTATTGAATGACTGTGTTGTGATCTAAGCAGAGGATAGGCAGCTAAGCCCCACACAGCCACTTGCTCACTGCCCCATCCAGTGAGACGGTGGAGAGAATTGGAAGGGTAAAAGTGGGAAAACTCATGGGGAGATGAAGACAGTTCAAGAATTTAAAAATGGAGAAATAGAAAACAGCAAAGGAAAAACCTGAACAAAGCAAGTATTGCAAAAAGCCCCAGTTATTCACCACCAAGTAACTGATGCCCTGCCCGTCTCTGAGCAACAGCTCTGGCCAACTTCCATCCTCCACCCCCAGTTTTATTGCTGAGCATGACCTCCCGTGGTGTGGGATGTCCCTTTGGTCAGCTGGGATCAGCTGTCCCACTGTGTTGCCTCAGCACCCCCAGCCCACTTGCTGGTAGGGCACTCTAAGAAAGAGAAAAGCCCTCAATGCTGTGTGAACACTTCAGTAATAACTAAAATATCCCTGTTATCAACCCTGTGTTCATCACAAGTTCAAAACATTGCACCATGCAAACTATTGTGAAGAAAATTAACTCCATCCCAGCAAAAACTTGTACAGACTGAATGTCAGGTTTTTTGAAGTTGACAGTGATTTTGGTGGATGGCTTGAGACAAGAAGGCAGCTTGCTAAAATGATAATCTAGGTAATCTATTTCATTGTGTAAGAGAGCCTCCTGTGCCTACTGATGCATCTGCCTCTTGGTGTAGTGTTGGCATTGATAGTCTGACAGAAATAAAAAGTTTTAGTAGTGTTATCTAGAGGATTGTCATGCATTGGAATGTGCTGGATCCTCTTGGTGCTGTGATTGCTGACTCTACAAAGTGACTCTTGCTCAGATGAGCAAAGAAACAGCAGCAAAATGTGCTGGGTGGATGTGCAGCCTTCCTTACACCAGGTTCAGTGCTACAATAACTGGTAAGCCTTCTTCATTTGATACTGTTTTTGGATGCAGTCTGTCAGTCTCCCCTTGGTGTTCTTCAGAGAGGCACTACTCCTACTCCAAACACTTTTGATTTTCTCTCCCACTGGTGAGATATGTTAGAAGTAAACCTTGATTTTCTTTCTGTTCTGGTTTTCTTTCAAGCATTGTCCCATCTGAAACTCTGAGGGTAGAAACGAGTACAGTGATGTGGAGGTTAAGCTAAATGACACTAGATTTTTCAGAAGCAGTAGTTTTTCTGTGCTACAGGGCAAGGGTACTGGAACTGCTTTTTTTTTTCTTTTAGAATTTTGTTCTGAATTCAATTTCTGTGCTAGAAATGATCCTGCTTTGTTCCTTGGCATCTTGACAGTAAGTAGTTAGTTCTAGATACCTCTCTTATGGCTCTATTATATTGCCTTTTATTTCCCTACTTCTCTTTTCACTTTTTATTTGCCAACAGCTGTTCAAGATCTGTAGTCAGGATCTCATCTGTTTTATTTCTTTCATATATTATTTTTCCCTTGCATAAGGAAGACTGCCAAACATGTTATATTTCTTAGAAAATAAGGGTTACCTCTTGCCACACTTACAGAGTCAGAAGAGAATAAATCCTGCAGGCCCTATTCTGATAGAAAAGTAGTTATATGTTCAGAAAAGCCAAAATTGCATATTATGAAACTTGCTTGATTGAATTGAAATGTAATATGTAATTCCTTGGAAGAAAATCTGAAAGAACTAGCAGTTACAAGATCAGTCCTCATACTGCATTTGCCATGACAGTTTCTGTCCCAGTGAAGAATTGAAAGGTTTTCTTTCTTAATGACCAAGCCAGTTTTCATGGGACATCACCCCAAAACACAGCCTTGCTGTTCTCAAATAACTCATTTTCTCACTCCTTCCATAACATAATGTCTTTTCAAATATGTTTAAAAAATTTTTAGTTTTTTATTTTACTTTTAAACACTGATCTTTGCTGTAGGATGGGTTTATATCCATCTTTTTTAATTTAATTCAAGAATTATGTGTGCATTCATATATTCTGTTTAATTCCAGAGTAATTTGCCCCACTTTGCTCTGGCTGCAAGACCATGCAGAGTTCTTTGTTGCCCCACTAGGAGGTAAAAACAGGAGAACAGCTTTGTGACATGAAAAAGACAAGAGATTAACCAAAGAGAACATTCTCAGAACAGGAGGGAAGTACCTGAGTCACAGGTATCTCTGTGTGTCTGAGTGTGCACACACAGGCACATATACTTATTTGTGTTACATTTGGGGATATTTTCAAAATGAAGCACTTTCACTGTAAGCTGGAGTGGGGTTTAGTGAAAGTTGTGGTGTCACTGAAGTGACCATGAACAGGAAAGACCTAATAGGCAGCTGGCCCATGGGGTGAATTTTCGCTCACAGCATCACAGTGTAGTTGAAGTTCAAGGCACCTCTGGATTTTCTCTAGTCCAAACCCTTGTTCCAAGCAGGGTCAGCTAGAGCTGCTTGCTCAGGACTTTATTCAGCTGAGATTTGAATAACTCAAAGGATGGAAAATCCACAAGATACCTCGGCAACCTCCTCCACTGTTTGGAACTATCTGTTGGTTTTCAGAAATTTTCATTAATACCTTGTTAATAGGGTAGTGAGGACTTTCTAAGGCTCATATGAATTTGACCATTCCACTTACAGACCACTTTTAAATTTGAGGAAAGTGTGGCGTATTTTGCAAGAAGTAAAAGCCTTCTGCCATTCTATGAACTTGGGGTTGAGATACAAAAGAAATGCAAATGTATCATGGTAGCAGAATGGCTGGATTTTGCACTGTCAGGATTAGTCTGCTTGTGTTGATAAGGCCTTGTAGAATTACGAATGTCTGCTCAACTTTTCAAGAAATCTCCTATGAAATTTCATATACAATAGCTATCTTCAGAGAACTAATTTCAACACCGAGAGGCTGCATAAATGTAGACTTAAGAGTCTGTGTGCTACTCTTCTTAGCCTCATTGGATTAAAGTCTAGTAGGCTTAGAAAAGTAATAAAGGCACTCACTCATGTAAAAATATTGCCTTGGAATTTATGTATGTATTTCAGCACTTGTTGAATTAAGTGTATATCTCATTATTCTGGTTTTGTAAGGCAGGAGAGTATCTGTCTAACTCATGCTATTTAATTTCTTCAGAAAAGTTCTAATATGAAAGAACAGTCTGTTGCTCTCTTCTTAGGTACCAGGCCTGATTTTCTTTGCAATCTGTTGTGTACCACTGCTATGGCCTGGTAAGGAAATCTAACAAAATCACTGCTGTCTTGTTAAGGCCCAGGTAGAGATTGTAGGAGTAAGAACTCTCAGGATTTCGTTCTTGCTTTCTCCAAGGATGCTGCTCTTTTACCTATGTAAAGTCTAAAAGCATTTGAAGCAGAAATTTAGTTTTTTATATATTACGTTATCTTTTAAGAAAAAATCCCACGATTTAGATGCAAAGTAATGGAACATTTATCTAAAAAGGAATTCTGTATTTACTGTCAACAATTTGATATTTAATAATTTAAAACGCTAAAGAAGGTATTGAAGAACAGTCTTGGATGTATTCTCTGTTGGCACAGGAGCTTATCTTTGTAATCAGCTCCTAAACATACTTTATACTCTGGAAGGTGCATGAAGGTTTTGTTTTCTTTGATTACTAATTTTAGAGTAGCTGCATCATTTGTGTAAACATTTACAAGTCTTTTCCCCAAGAACCTTCTCGCTGTCCTGACATTTCTGTACTGTTAAATGCTTCAGGAGATGTATTCAATGTCATTGCAGTTATGTTATGGTTTCTTTTGGTTGTCTTTAAATGACCTTAGATGCCTACTCTATTTGTATTTTTTACTTTAGACTGGAAATGATCTTCATTTTGTCCTCTGAAAATTATTGAAGTATATTTCCCAATGACTTCTGTTTTTAAATATCGCCTACCAGTTCTAGCAACCTTTTTTTTTTTTTTTTGAGAGTGAAAATTACAGATTGTTTTCATCTTCTGAGTGTGCTTTATTGTTGTAATATATTGGTTGTCTTTGCCCTCATTCTTCAGTAGTTCAGCTTTGCAGAGCGCACTGTTAAGACATGAAAGAGACACACTTAAAAATCTTTATACAAATTTCTCACAGCTGTGAAAAAACTGCAATTTGTTTCTTAATTCAGGTGTCAAAGCTGTCATTTTTGTCTCCATAGTACTTGACTGAAATAGGACACTGCTGAGACCATTTTTTTCCTTATGAGAGTTTCTGCTTCTTCCTTTGTTTTTGTCTAATCCAAGTATCAGGGTTGTTAATATATAAAAAAATTCAAATTTCAGTTGTTGTAAAATCCTGGGTGTAGCATCCTACTGGTTTAGATGGTTATTTTACCAGATTCTTCGAGCAGGGAATCAAGGTCAATTACAAATGGAGTTCCTAGACAAATACATCAAATCTTACAGATCTTTTGATAGGAGAGTCAAAATCATGCATTTTGCCATTCACTCTTCTGATTATTATTTCCATATTTCTTATGTGTGCTTTTCCTGCTGACTAATTCTAAATTCTGATGTGTTTGCAAACAAAATTTTTTTTTTCTTTGTTTGGGTTTTCTTCCATTTTGTCAAGGTTAAATCTCTGCTCTTGTTCTGCAGCCTCTTTGTTCAGCTCTTGCTTCTATGATCCTTTTTTTAAAATTCTAGTTGCCAAGACACCTATACCTTTTACTTTAAAAACTTCTAATATTAAACAGTAAGGTAAATGAAATGCTTAAATTACAGTTTTCCCCCTTGTATTCCAAAGTAATAGATGCACGAAATTGTAAAACTGTAGAAATACTATAAAAGTGAGTGTATTTTAGATGTAGTGTAAGGCTGTGTGAGAATACAGATACTGATTTATTTTTCCCCTTTGTTCCAGTAGGCATATAGATTCTGAAAGAAAACAACAGTTAAATGTTGGCAAATCTAAAAGGAACACTGTTAGCCAAACTAATTTTGGATTCATTTACTTTGACTGTTAGGCCCCCAGTTTTGACTTCTGAGATTTAAAAATTGTAATGGATATATTATCTTTTTTAAAAGTTCATTTGAACAAATACAATAAAATGGCATCTTACTGTATTTTCATAAACTATATGTACTCATACTATATGCACCAGGGAATTCAACAATGAATTGAGTAATCTAGACACTGGGAAATCATTCACTTGGGAAATGTGAATGCTGAGTATTTGTCTTGCCTGACTCAAGCTCTGAGTGTCCTAAAAATTATTACTTGCATCATATTTTGGACTTCTGTTGTTCATGTATTTACATGTGTTGCATTACATTCATGTAATATTTAAAATATTAATTTGAATTGTATTTAAATTTACAGATTTTATTCTGGCTTTTGCTTTGATGTAAGATTAATTCATGGAAGTGTGTCAGGTTGCATTTTTGCTTTTTCAATAAGGTTGATGTAAAAAGCTTGCAAACATTCTCTATGGCTGAAAGAACAATGTTGCAAACTGCCAAGGAATTTCAAGATAAAACGGGTTTGTTGTTTTTTTTCCAAGTGTGATATTTTGTAGGAAGTTGATGAAGATACATGAAAAGTTATTTAAAACCTTTGATGACATTAAGTGACAGATTCAGTTATGCCACACAAAATATTACTTATTCGAAATAAATATACCCTTGGAAATATTAATAATTTTCAAACTGGAAAATTTTTAGGAAACTACTACTTTTGAAGGTCTGAATTATTAGGGAGTCTGTCTGTGATTCCTGTGTTGCATGACACCTTGTATGGTCTCTTGATCTAGTTAATGCAGTAACTGATTTCTGTGCCTAGTAGGCATCACTAGATTTGGCAAATTCATCCTTTCACTCTCACTGTGATCATCTTTTTTTTCCATCTGAAAGCACTGATTGTCCAAGCATCTTTTACTTGGAAAGAATAGTAATGGGCAAGTGGGAGAGTATTTTTTAAAGGAAACCTGTGTTTGGAAAAAAACGTATTTCAATATAGTTGGAATGCAATGTCTGTATTTGTTGCTATAAATCCTTCAGGACTGCATAAGTTAATGATGCACTATTTCTTGTATGTGGCAAATGTTAGAGCTGTATTTATTATTCTAAAAGACCAGAAGCCTATTCATCTTTTTCTAAATATGTTCACTTTTAAAGGAATATGCCTTTAGAAGTTCACATTTCCATACGGGAATGTTTTGTTAAAACAAAACCCTGAAAGGATGGTTGTGTGAATTTTCATCACCTTTGTTGGCAGCATAAAGGTTTCCGTGAGTGTTCCTGAAGATTTTTAGAAGATGACTGCTGGACTATTAGTTTCATTTTTAAGAAAAATCTTTCATGTTTTCTTTGGTCATATTTTATGGTTTATTGTTAAATAAAGCTGTTTTTATTTTCAGATAACCCCAGATGTGGCTTGTGGAAATGCCAGTTCCAATACTTCTGCTGGAGGCCGGCTTGTCTCCTTTGAAGTTCCACAGAATACATCAATAAAGTGAGAATATTCTTATATGTGATGAAATATAAAAGCACTTTTATTTTCATTTGACTGGATATTTTAGACAACAGTTTTTCAGATAGGCAGATTTGTCAAATGACTAAAAGACTATGAGAGAATTCAGACAGACTTCAAGCATGTAGCAGAGCTATGACAGCTCTTTGCTTGGAATAATTTCTCCCACATTTTTAATGTTTTAGAATATGTAAGCATGTAAGCTGTCTGTGGGCCATTATAATGCATTAGAAATCAGGGCAGATGTGATGAAGATATGACATTTCCTTTCTACTTCATGCAGTGAACACTTTTCCCCCCTTTCATCTCAAGATGAACTTGCTGATAGAAAGTGTTATTGTTGACTATATAAGTGCGTGTATTTTGTGCATTTGTATTTGATTCCTGGATTATTGCTTTGGGTGTCATCAGCAGCTGTGAAATTTTTGTGTACATCCTAAAAAACATGTTTCTCAAAAATTTGAATTTATTCTGTTATTCACTTTCCAAATTCATGCTTTCTGGATCAAATACTTGCTTTGTTACATTTAATTAACAGAACCTGACTTCCTAGAAAGATCTGATTCTGTCAGCTGGGATGAGGCATTTTCTTATTGGACATTTTATTTAAAAAAAAAAAAATCTGCCAACGTAGTTCTCTGGCTCACAGCTTTGCTGCAGTTTTAGACTTACATTTTCCCAAAATAGCCTGCTTTTCTCATACTGTCATCTTATCTTTCAGAATCTCATGTTTCTGTTAAAAAAGGCCATGCTCACAGGAAAAAACAAAGTGATGCAAGCAGACAAGCTGCAGACAGTTTGGAGCAGTAACTGTTAACCGTGGGGGCCATCCCACCCTTCCCACGGGGCTTTGAATTGTGCTCATTCATGAGCCTTAAGCCTAAGTCAGGAAGAGATCTGGGAGCGTGGATGCCCTGGCTGGCTGGAATCTGAAAGCAAACAAGTGTCTTTTCTCGGAATCAGGAAAAAGCCGACATTTGTGGATTCTAAAGCTCTATTTAAGAGCCTTGATGGAGAAACCCCATTTTAAAGGAGGTTGCAGAGTACACAGTCAGTTTTGATCATTTTCACATTGTGTATATTTAGTAGTGTTTTATACCTGGGTAGATTAGTGCAAGTCAAGATCTATTTTTATTTCACTTCATTTACTATCTTAAAGGCCCAAGTACTGTATCTGGTTCACTGGCTGTCTGTGAAAGGAAAATAATTTCAGGTTAATAAATTGATTTTCTTTTGATTGTGATAGGAGACCTAAACTGTGAAACTAGTTACTGTCCTGTTCTAAAAGTGAGACAGTCAGCTTTTGGAGTAGCAATTGGGGTTGTTCTTAAAGGGTGTGCCAAATACTGTAAAAAATTTGCTTCTTATGATGCCTAGTTGCAACATTTTTTCAACTTCTGTCACACGTGATTACTAAACTTTATTTTTCTGCTTTTGAAGTCAAAAACAAGTGACCACGGATAAACTGCCTTGTGTAAATTTTTAGCAGGATTGAAACAATTTCAGTACAGGAAATTGTGGAACAGAGCTACATCTCTAGGTATTTGGAGGTCTGTTTCCAGCAGGAGAGAATTGTCAGGTTTTAGCAGTTGGATGCAGTTGTGTTTGAATTTTTAGAGGATTGCTCAAACTCATTTGGGATTCCTTCATAGGAAGTTAATGCTAAAATTTGGGACCTTGCCAAAAATATGATAGATTTTTATTGTTTCATTATGGAGGCGAGGAGGATAAAAAGTGCCCTGCGAGGAGAAAGGCTGGCACAGTATGCAGTGTTCCCTAATGCAGCCACCAGCGTGGATGCACTTGTAGACTCTATATCCAATCTGTCAATATTCAGGAAGGCACCATGGGCTCAGTGACCTTGGGAGCATTACATGACTCATTTGATTTACAAGAATAAACTGTCCTAAGTCTTCGATCTGGTGTGTCAAACAAATGGGGATTTCTACCAGGATCTGTCTCCCGGTATTGAGTGAACATTGAATGTTCTTCAGTAAACAACAGGGCTGGATGTACTTCAGCTGCAGAAAATGATGGGATTGTAGATGTAGGATGGAGGTACTACTCAAAAATGCATAAATACAAAGACTGAATAAGGATCCTTTATAAGGATCCTTTACTATTATGTGGTATTTAAAACTCTTCTTGGGCATTAAGATGGTGACCTTCAAGTATTGGAAATTGGGACTCTGTATGATTTAATCTGCTATTACATAAACTATTATGCAAGTCTTACAATTGAAGCACTTTTAAATTTTGTGGACATGCTAAAAACATTCAGGATTTTTCCTGATTCTGTACTTGCTAGATTAAATTTTCCTTCTTTGTTAGGGTTTAGTTCTACAGTGAAATACTTCCTAGTAACACCAATTGCCCTCAGTGTAAATATTCTCATAATTTCTTTTCTTAGAATAAGGCAAGATCCTACTGCTTCTCTGATCCTGCTGTGGAAGGTTACAAGCACTGGATTTAAACAGTGTTCACTTATTGATGGAAGAAGTGTCACTCTTCTCCAGGCACTGGGTGGACTTGTGCTTTCTGAAGAAATGCTTGCATTAGGAAACAACTACTTTATTGGTGAGTAACATGCTGACTTTCTGTCCATCACCTCTAGGTGACAGCTGATGGTTTACTCAGCATTTAGAGGAACAAAGGACTAATTCCTTCAAGTGCTGAAAGATCCTGATGGAATATTGGGACCATGTTTCAGACATTGGTTCATTTAAACCAGACAAGAGGTACACTGAATTTTTACGCAGTTGGCACCATTCACTTTAAAATCTATGCAGTCATCTTTGTCTGATACTTTGAGATGATGCAAGTTATTTTATATGTTCTGTTTTAATAAGCTTTTGGTAAATGCTGCAGTATATAATTGAAAGCTTGAGGAGCTTCTTTGTCAGGTATTGTGTCATGGGATGCTTTGTGAAGAAGCTTAAGCCTGTAGACAGGAAAATTGAAAAAAATATATTAGAGAATCAGATTTCCTATTATATTTTAACAGTGGTTAATTGCACTACTTTTTATCTTCCAGTGTTGTCTCTGTGAATATGGAACCTTAGACATATACTATTTGTTTCACTTGGCAATTAAATGTTAAGCATCTTTGTGGAAGGAGTATAATGAAAATAGGCTGATATGTTATTTTTAAGGCTATGGGAAATAATACAGATTTAATGCCATATTTATGCATAGGCACAATAGACTTAATTAAATTGAGATTTCTGGGCAGATGTTTTATTATACCAATGACATGAAACCAAAATCATTAGAATAACAGCACTTATTGTTATCTGCTGGAAATGCTGTGTATTTTTTAAGGAACTATAAGCTGCCACAATTGTTACTTGAAAATTTACCATGCTAATAAATGTGAAATTAAAAGCATTCTGATGTAGAAACACTCGGACAAATTCCAAGTGTGTAGCTAATACAGAAAATCCCCAAATACAGAAGTAGTTCCTTGTTCTCTCCTTTTCCAGCCATCACTTTCCAAAGGTACTGCTTGAAGATTGTTAGTAGAATAATTTAATTCTTATCATCAGTGGTTTCTTTTAGTGATGTTTATTGTCTTCAAATAATTTTCCACTTTCTTTCTTTTAATATCATTATTCCTTCTAAGATACTTAGTTTTAAGGTTTTTTTTTTCCTTTTAATCTAGTTTTGCATTTAATTTAGCAGACTTAAAGCCATCCTCTCATGTCTCTGGAATAAATTTTTGCATTTGCTTTTTGGTAGTTAATGTATGATAAAAGTATCCTGAAGACACAGGATAATTAGTAACTTTTATGCAGTGGTGAAAATGCCTAAAGGCACAGCTTGGTCGAAGCTCCTAAGCAGAGGGCCCAAGTTGCTCTGTGAAGGCTTCACTTGACTGTACAAGGCATACAGCACAGGTTATTAATTTAGATAACTAAAACATGTATTGTGTTACTCTTTCATAGTTTGTATTGTCCTACTCGTCTCTATAGCTGAATTTCTGTCACTGGGATTCTTTGAATTTTTTATTGTGGTCTGGGTAACATGAGGTGAAAATGTACCTTTTCCTTGATGAATATAACACAAGGTTGAGTTCATAAAAGTTTATTTCCTGCAGTGCAGTACAGTTTCTGAGACCTCTTGCTTTACTTCCATGTGTTTTTTGATACTATGATTTTCTTTTTTAATTTCCTGATAGTGAAATCCTTTGTAAAATTTTCCAGCTGCTGAAACTAAGGCATGAATTTTTTACTTTAAGAAAGAGCCTCTGAATTTCCTTCTCAGTTGTATGGAAATATTCTGCCCACTTCCCATCATCAGTTTTTGTCCAATGAAGTGTAAGTCTTGGGTGTAAAACTTAAAAAGTAACTCAGTTATTTGGTGTTAAACTGAATTTTATCTTCACTCAACTGAAATCCATAATTCTGCCAAGGCTTATAGAAAAATAATTTGATCTTTACTTCAGATTTGATCCAGATGTATGGAACAGGTCTGTCAATTTGATGTGCCTCACAAGATTTTAATAATTTACCTTTCAATGAGTCACTTGAATAAAGATTTTCTTATAGACAAATTTCCATGTTTCTTGGTATACATGACAAGCTTATTCTAAGGTACAATAAGTTTAAGGATTTTTACATTAAAAAAAAGCAATAATATTGCTAGTGCTTTTATTGATGGTTTTTAAGCTAGAATGATATGAGGAGGCCACAAGAAGCTGTAAGCAGAGTCACACAGTAAGGCTGTGGACAATGTCAGTCGATACATTTATATAATTTCCTTCTCCTTCCCCCACTCTTTTTCTGTTTATTCAAATGTGATTTTAAAGGTTTCTTCTCTTAATTGGTGAATTTTGTACAAGGGCATTTTTATCTGGTAAAAAAAAAATTCTACTTAGAATTGTAAAAGAAAAATGAGGAAGATCTGAGTTGGTTTTTTTGGTTTGACTTTTTTTGTGTGTGTGTCTTTTTGATCTGCATCCTTTTTGAGTCATTTCTCACCGTGTTCCTTCCAAGTTTTGTTACTCAGCAAGGTACTTTAATTGCCTCTTGCAAATCTTTCTGAATAAGTTATTTATGTCAAAGGTAAAACATTTAGGAAAATATTCCTTATTCTGTGTTACCTTGGGGTGACACAAGTTTAAACTTGTTTAGACAAGATTGAAAAGACTCAGAAGTCAGCAGTAATGTGCTGATTTGCTCATCATGTGGTTCGGGGCACAGTGTCTAGAGGTTGGGAAGAATGCTGTTTCTGAGATATAAAAATAGACCCTGTCAGCACAGAGCTGTTTACCCCGGAGACAGTACCTGCACTGTGTGAGAATGAAGGGGAGAGTGTAGCACAACTAACCCAAAAAGAGCACTCTGTGTTCTGTAACCAGGTTTAGGAAATGGCTGCTGCATCTGCCAACAGTCTCTTGCAGTGCAGGGACAGAGGGATGGGTGCTGTGATTATGCAGCATGATTATGTGGTTCAGTTATAGCATTTACCCTGCTGTGGCCAGCAGAAGACTGGCTTGGACCTGCTGTAACACATTCCTTCCATGCTTTGCTCAGAGGATTTTAAAAGACTTTCTCTGTAAGATTTGCTGCTACACATGTGCTAGTCTTCTAAAATAATTTGTTATGTTTTATTAGAGAGTGTACTTATTAGCCAGTGGGGAAAAAACCCCAAAATGGTTCAGGCTGTGAAGTGAGAAAGTGAGTTGTGTGGTATAGGAGTAGGATGAAGGACATGGCCCATCCCAGGGTGCTGGTGGCTTTTAATGCCAGGTTAGTGCTAGACAGAGGTGGTCACAGGGCTGTTGGTCTGTAGGACAAGGCAGGTGAGCTGTTCGTCTCTGCTCGTGGTTTGCAGCAACAGTGTTTCTTTTGAAAGCTAGATTTTAAAAAAAGGTGTTTATTTGAGCGCATTTCTGCCCTCAAATTTGATATCTATTCTGTGTAGTTCTATGGATGGGCATCAAGATTGGCCAAAGAGACAGTGAGAAAGGGAAGCAGGAGGGATTTAATAGTGTCTTTAAATAAGAGATGGAACTTAGAGGTTCAACATTAAAAACATTATTGAAGTAAAAGGCAGGCTTTCCATTAATTACACTTATAGATTCATACTCTGTCCCAATGTTCTTTGAAGTTAATGAGTGATTCCTGCATAAACTATTTATTATATTTATAAAATGTCTCATCTGTATTTGTTTTATTTCTGGATCTTCATATATTCATGCTAGCAGTAATGGTACTAGAACATTTGAAAATGAGTTAACTGCAAAACTTTACATTGTTAGAGTCACACACCTATTCTTCATTGCAATATGTCTTGAAAAACCGAAATCAGATTAAATACTTTTTACAAGTCTGAAAAAATGAGATAAGAGTTCCCTGATGCACTGCCAGTTTGTGCAGGAGTCTTTCAGAAGTTCTCATGAATGCTAATAGGTTACAGCTAAGGATCTCTGGGGTGAGTTGGAAGTGCTGCTTGTTATGTGTTTTGGGGGAAATCTAATCTACTCAGCATTGTGCACTTCTCTCTTTCAGGGAACAAAATACTGGATTTTGTATATATTTTTCTGTTCAAGATTGTTGCAAACACAGGAAATTTACTGAATTGATTAAATAATAGCTGTCTTGAGAAAAATGATGTATTAACATTTTTCTTTAAAAAATAAAGAAGCTTTTAAAGGGTGTTGAAGGAGATTCTCAGCTTGTATGGCATCTCCCATAAAAATCCTTTATGATTTGTTGCACGCATCTCTTTTATCCAAGCATGCTATCATGCTCTGACTGAGAACTGAAACATTAATTTTGAGAACATAGTTTGCTGTCAAAATACTGAAAAAACAAAACCCAATGTATGATAAAAGCATTAAAATATTCCTTTTTTTTAAATGCTCACATTGTAGAAGTTTTACAGTGATTGTACACCATCTGCTTCTGTAGGAGTCAGTTAATTTGCCCTGGCACTAAATTAATATACCTGTTTACTAAGGCAACACTTCTGTGCTTCAGGTGCATCCAAAGATACACCTGTGGCTGGCACACTTGCAGTCAGGCAGATCTAATTTCGCACAGTTTCCAGTCTGCTTGGAAAACTGGTATAGATACACCTGTGTGGCTGTACAGATAGCAGATCATATTTAACAGTCCACTTAACAGCTAGGACACAAAACAACCATAGCTTCTTTTTAATGAATTTGGAGATTGAGTAATAATTCATGGAATCATAGAATATCCTGAGTTGGAAGGGACACGTCAGGATCATCAAGTCCAACTGGCCCTGCATAGGACACCTCAAGAGTCACACCCTGTGCCTGAGAGCATTGTCCAAACACTTTTTGAACTCTGTCAGGCTGGTGCTGTGACCACTGCCCTGGGGAGCCTGTTCAGTGCCCAAACACCCTCTGGGTGATAAATCTTTTCCTAATATCTAGACCTAAACCTCCCCTTACACAGCTTCATGCCGTTTTTCTTTCCATACCAATACAAAACTGCCTATTATATGATTATTATATGATTATAACTTAGTTTTAATAAGTGTTTATTTGGAGGTTTTGGGCATAATGTGGAAGGTGGATCTGGCAGTGCTGACTCTGTCCATGCAACCTATTTCCTTTCTTTCTCCTGACAACATTAAAAAATGAAATTATGTTTTCAGGTCTTTATCATGGCTGTTAGGATAGTATTTCTGTTGAAAAAAGATCTGCTTCTTATCAGCTTTCATGATAAAATGTTGGCAAAATTGCTTTTCTGCCTCAGTGTCCCCAGAGCTGAAGCAGTAATGATGGGAGCTCTTTCAGAAAAATAGTAAAACAAACTGTTGGGCCATAGGTATTTTGCCTCCATTTCCCCGTAGGTAATATGATAGAAAAGTTTGTATATTAATTGTAAAAAAATGCTTGTAAATAGCTTGAAACTACTTGCTTTTAGACTTTGTGCTTTATTTAGCACTTCCACAGTGCTGCTTAAGCAGCTGCTTAAAAGGAAAGATGCTGCTTAAAAAGCAGCTTTCATGAGATATTGCTACATTAGCTTTTTATCTTCTTGTCTGCTTATAAAATCAAAGGAAAACATTTATATGCAAAATTGCTATTTCTCAGATACGATCTTGCAGATAATAAGGTAGAAAGTTTAACATTTAATATGAATTAATACTTTTATCTGTACAGAAAATGAATCCTCCAGCACAACCTTTAAATTATAATGCTTATTTTCATCACAGCAAACAAAAACTGACGTAGGCTTGTCAGTTGACATTACTTGGCATGTCATCTGGTTTTCTCCAAGGTGCCCGGCCTTTTAGATCAATACAGTATAATTAGCTGCTTTAAACTATACTTATCAAGTATTTCAAAAATATTTCCCTAAATAAAATTAGTAGCTGTACAAACTGACTTGAAAATAGGTGCTCTAGCATCTTTGTGGTGAGATGAAGAGTACTGATGCCATTCAAATGCCAACACCTCTAAGGCAGCTTGCTTGAATTCCATGAAACTTTTGAGGTTTGGCTTAAAAAGGAAAATTAATGCTTGGCTTCTGAAGCACAAGATATCTGCTGCTTTTTAATAAGAGTAGGAGCCATATGGTTCTATGTCAAGAAGGATAATATTTTCCAATCCAAAACGCTGTCCTGCCTTTCAAATGCAACGAAGTATTTTCTTTTCCATCTCTGCCCTGAGCAGTTATTTACTCTTCTGTTGTTCTTTGGTAATTTAACAAGTCTCTGTGCAAGGCCTCATCGTGCATTAACGAGTAGTCACCACCAATATGAGTGAGCTGTACTGAATAGGCAAAATGAAACAGTGTAAAAAATACAATGTGAAAAATAAATAATCTTGAGAGATATTTTGAAACACATTGGTCTTTTCTCTTTTTATCTGGCAATAGGATTTCAGATTAGGAGGCAAATTGTAGCTGCTTTCTGTTGTTACAGGCCTCTAAAATATGCCCACATTTCTGTCTAAACAAACCAGTTTACTGCATCTTGAAATTGTTTTCACCTAAGCAAAAAATTAAATAGGACAATTTTATTTCATAATAGGAGATGTGTGAATTGAATTCACTGAAAGGCATGTAATCAAGTTACTCTAGCTTTAACAAGTTGCCATGTGTCAGCTGAGCATCTGTGTGAGCTCCCAGTCCGTGGCATATGTGCAGTTATTTGACTTAACCCTCTTTCTCTCTGGACCAAATTAAATCTCCGTGCCCTGCACATGCTGTGGTTGGAGTGTCCAGGCTGTGCTTGTGCCCAGCTGAGGTGCAGAACCTCTGTCCATGTGCGTGACTGCTCTGGTCCTTTTGTGCAGGGCGGCCTCGCTGGGGGGGTTGGTGACAACTGCTCCAGTTAGTGGGGTTCTCATTTTTAAGTGTGTAATTTGCCTGGAAGGGCCCTATTGTCCGCCGATTTGAGCATTGTGCTCAACTGAACATTTCCCTGGAGTTCTGGGCACAAGAGCTAACCTTGCAGAAAATGGCCTTTTGGTAAACAATAGCAGCAGCAGCCAAGTGCAAGCTGCGAGAAAAGTGCAGTGAAGTGTTAATTTCAATGATTTGTTTTAAAAGATGGCCTTGTAAGGCAAAAAAATGGAAGCATTCAGCTGAAATCCAAACCATTCTGAAGTATGTTGATGGCCTATATAAGAAAGGGTATCTTTATAAGTATGATAAAATAAATAGCCTGTCCTTTATGATCAAGTTGCATGTACCTCATCTCACATGTAAGTAGATGTAAACATCAGACTAGTTACTATTTTCATACATTATATTATGTTTTAAGCTATCATTTAAATAATTTTTACTTTTAATCTTTACTTCTTCAGTAAAATATTCAAAATTAATTTTTATTCAATGCTATTTCTAGCAAGTAACAATGCAAAATTATTTTTCTAGTCTGTCTTTGGAGGTTCATCTGCCCGAATTTGTAATGCTTGGTAAATACCTTTAATTTGTTTCTTTAATTTTAAGATTCCTCTTTCTTCAAATGTGACTTCTGTTACCAATTCACAATCAAGATATTTACTTGATCACATCGTTGTTTGCATGATAGGATCTTGGACAGACTGCTTAACCTGACCTGTGGAATACAGATACCAGTGCATAACTGGTACATTGTGCAGCGTACTAGTGTGAGACACATTTTAATAACTCTTTGTAAAATGCTTTCAGCTAGTAGTGTAAGATACTGTAATGTCTGTTTTAAAGCTGGGTAGCCACTCACAGAGCCTCTCAGTTGAAGCAGTCACTACAGATTTATCCTAGCCAAGCTTGCCATCCCATCTTTGGCAGCTCCCCTTAGTGCAGTCCCAGCTACGCCATTTGTATTCCAACACACTTAATTGCATTTGCAAAGTGTGGAATCAGAGATTCTGGTGGTCTACATTTGGGTCCACAATAGTTCTCGGTCAGCTTGGCAACTTGACTGAAATGCTGACAAATAAAGATAACTTGGGAAACTGTGATACAGGAAATCTTTTAGAAGAATATTCTTGTCACCCTTAGCTGGGCTTTCACCATTACTTTGGACTGTAAGCAGAGTCCTTGAAGCTGTGGGAGAAGGTCACACTTTAAGCTACTGCCACAGCTCCTTAATAAGCTATATGCAAGTGGCTTTGTAAGAGTAAGTGTACTCCTGCTAGCTGACTGTTTCATAATTCTGTCATGGGGTTTAGCCCAGTCAAGCTATTAAGTTTGATAATTGTTTAAGTAACAGTGAGATTAAGAAATTGGCATTTGTTTTAGAGGAAATGTGGTGAAACATGGGATTTTTCTATGCTAAGTGAATTCAACTGGTTTGGTCAGTTCATAAATATATTTTTACTGCCCGTTCTGCAAAACTGAAAGTCAAGCTGTGTGCTGTTTCTTCTCAAAGTTTTGGTAAAAATTTTCTGACACCCAAATTTTGCTTTCTCCTACACCAGTGTAACACTATCACTGTCAACCTGCCTCTGGTAGAACTGGTATTGTTACTGAGGATGTAACTTGAGCAGCGGCACTCTTACCTTTAAGTGATTATGCCTGAGAAGAAAGTGTGTGTTTGATTTTAGGAGCCCAGGCTGTTTTCATTGTTGGTAGTGAAGGAAGAAATCATATCTGTCGAAAAAGTGATTGTGACTATGAATGCTATTTGGAGAAGACAATGAATGCAATGAGAAGGTTTTCAGTCACCTCCCAGGAAAAATTCTTTAAATTGCTGTTTCATGTGAGTTTTTGAAACACAAAATATTTGAAACAGTTCTTGAACTGATTATCATTAAAATCTATATATACTTTCAAAAGCAGTGTCTGACCAAGGCTTCTGTGAATAAAGCACAATAAGCACACTGATCTATATAGAATTTGGGAGAGTTGTGCCACCTATAAATAGCGCTATTTGTGGACAAAACAGCAGTTTTGCTATTGCAGCTGTATTTTTGTATCCCCAGATGCTATGTTGCCTAGCAGCATCGTTAGAGAGTGATCTCAGATGTTCTGTATGGTGCTGATGGCACTGATATACTGCATCAAAGATTGCAAATGGCATTGATTACCTGTTTCTCACTTCTCATTTTCTTATGGATGATAATCATCCTGAGGCAAACTAGGAAAAGATTCCTGACCCATTTTTCATATTCTGTAAAACAGTATTGGTGTCATGGTCCTGAGGGGATTGGTAGGCCTTGATGAGTATTAGGGTCATGGAAAAGGGGATTTTTGTCCATTTGAAAATCAAAAGCAGGCCTCTCCTTCTTCAACAGGTAAAGGTAAATTTTCAGAATTAAGTGCATCATGAGAATATCTTGTTATCCTTTTTCCTTTATTTGGTCTCTAAAATGAGTTGAATATGATTTGTATGAACAAGAGAAGGATTGAACTTGCTTAGATTTGCTGGATGAAAAGCTATCTGAGATTGTGACATGCAGTGCCATAACAGAGGGAAATTGGTTCATATAGTCAAATTTCCAACTTCATGCTTGGATCCAGAAAGGCACAAAAGCATGATGGTAATTAGTATAGACCTCTGTTTTCATAGTAATTTTCATGGTATTGAATGTTAGCTATATCACATGATATATGGACATGAAATAATCTTTGGATAAAACTTGGGCATCAAACATTTAGGAGGAAGAACTAAAATTCAGGTATCCCCCCCCTTTTTTTTTTTTCTTCCTGGTGGGTACTGTAATAAAAATATAGTTCTCTTTCTTTCCTAGCTTCCTTTCTTTAAAGTATTCTTACGTCTGCAAAGCTCAATGGCCATAAAGGAAGAGGTTGAGCATATTGACCACTCGTGTTTAGCTTGCTGGGTAATGTTTTCTCTTGTGGTGGGAGAGATGTGGTCAAACAGAAGATTCTTCTGGACTCTTTTACACTTTAGGTTAATTCTATGACTTTCCATCATCTGTGGATGAACTACCAGATATACTTAAGTAGCTTCTATCCTAGACCAGTAAGGCTTAGAAACAGTGCTCAGTATGCTCTGGTAGCAGCAGTGTTGTTTCTAGAAGCTGAAATCTGATCTGGAAGTATCACAGCTTCACTATGTTACTGCATGACAAGAACTGAAGATACGGTGCAGGCACACCAAGTACTGCTGCTTTGATCCTGAAGGACTGATATGTTCTGTTTTTCTTCCATTTAACTATATCCCAGTTTCCCATTTTCCAAATAATGAATAGCTGACTGTACTGTACATGGGGAATAGGGTGGAGAATTTACATCACCTTATTCTGGGGCCCTTTTAAGTTTTCTCACCATCTTGACTTAGCAATGCCCTTGGTGCCAGGGCTGCTTGTTGTGCAGGGAAGCTGTAAGCACTCAGTGTCTCTGAGAACTTCACTGCTTTGCAAAATGTTGAAGTTGGCTACTGACCCCAAAAGCTTTTGGTGTGGGAAAGTGTTGAGAGAGAAAAAAAGAACAGATGGAAACTGATAGACATCCTACTGCTGTCTCATTTCCTTGGGAAACCAGGCTAAAAATAAGTTGAAAACTTGAGGACTGGTACTTTGTTGTGAGTGAGTGCCCAACCCCCCTGGCAGTCATTCTCACTCATCCAAGAAACCTTTAGATGAACTCAAAGACCTACACTCCTGTGAACTGGAACTAAAAGGATAATCAATTGTTTCAACCAAAGGTGAATATCTTTGGAGTACATGTATTCACTGTGTAGAATACAGAGAAATACATTTGAGCCAAATGCAAAAGGTGTTGGTGTGTGTCAGAGTATGTTGGGTGCATACCAAGAGTTAGTGAATGATTTCTAGTGCAGTGTTTTGCCTTTTGCTAACATTATGTGCCATATGATAACGTTTTTAGTGGTCTGTTAGCTTCAATCTTCCCTATTTGGACTGTCCACTGTGGACCAGCTTGCTGACATCAGACTGCTGTGCTTAGAAGGAAGGCATTGCTCAGAAATGCGGCTTGTGAGGGAAGCAAATCAGTCTGTGTACTCTAGGAAGCATGCACTCAATTAATGTTTGAGTACTGGTAATCTGAATGCCGTGATATGATCTTCTGAAAGTATCAGGATATAAGGATGACACCTGTCATCTTTTAGTTTGACTTTATTCCTTATTTTTCATTCTTAACTTTCTTGATGTGAGTGAAACAGGAGCATCCCTACTTAGTGCTTGCAGATGTAAGTGTGTGGAACTGCCAGGGAGGAATGAGCTGTAGTGTATTTTACCACGCATCTGCCAAGGAAATGGTGCAGGCATTTCCCAGACTATCAAATGTGTGTGCACAAAGCTTGAAAATGCCTTCTCTGCAATCTAAATGACTACTCATATCACATTATGATTTATTAGGCTTGAGAATTGTTTTCGTAATATTACTGTAAATAACTCAACCCTGAATTCTGCAACTAAAAATGCTTTGATGCCATTAAGTTTTTACTGGCTTTAGAAAACCAGCAAGGTTGAACTGAACAAAATTACCTTTTGGTATAAACTGCTGTAATATTTTTCTTCAGACCTGAGATAAAAGCAGCTGTAAATATGGTCCTGAAATTATTCTCCTATCTAGAAGTTAAAAATAGAACTTAAAACTCACTCTAGTTCAGTTGCTGTTATGGGAATTGGGGAAGGAATTAATTGAAGTGCTATGACCTGAGTTAAGCAGGGTGTTATATTTAGATGGTCATACAGGCTTCTTTTAGCCTTAAAACCTAGAGATCTCAGAAAGTTGTATGCAACTTCTATAGAGTGAAAATAAATACCCATGTTAGCATTTTTCTAGTATTTACAAATTAGGTGAGATTAGAAATTGCAGGAAAATGTGTGACATTCCAGAGAGAATAATGATTTTTTTCAGTGGTTTGCCTAAGGGCTTTTGATACCAAAATAGTAACAAGATTCAAAGTACAAAGAAGGTTGATTTAATATTTCTTTAGGGAACTGTCCTGAAGAATATGTAACAATCTGCTTCAGACAAGGAAATGTGAACCCAAAGACATTTTCTAAATACCACATTCTTCCAAGCATTCACATATAATTGCATGACTGCCAGTGACAATCGCATTCAATTGTTAAAGAAAAATTCTGGCTGCATCTTTGAACAGATGGGTAAAAATGGGGTATGTATTGAGGCCAGAATAAATTGGCTTGCTTTGAAGAGGTCATCAGATTACAATAATCTTCACTAGCCAAAACAGACCATTAGGCATTTGGAACTATACCCAGTGCATGTTGTGGTTTTTTTAAAATCTGATCCTTTAGAATATTCAGCTAACTTGTAGAGGCTGTACTCAAGCCAATGACGTCTATGTTGGACACGAGATTTTCCTGTTTGAAGGTAGGATTTAGGGATCATAGACAACTAATAGCTGAAGGAATGCAGCATTTTAAAAAGTGAAATCTAAAAATGAAGAACAAAGAATGCAAGTCTTCCGCATGATTTTGTGTGGAATTTGTAGAATTAGTCATGCTTGACACTTTCATATGCAAAACGTAAGTAATGCTTAGCAGCTGTTCTGAAAAAGAATTCACTTAAGTTCTGTTTCATGAAACTTTTGTTTGTTCCTGTTCATTAAAAACATTTTGTTCCACTATTTTTTTCTCTTGACTAAATGTTGTGTTATCTCCAGTCTATAATGCAAGAAGCTGGACTGCATCTTTGAAGCTCCTTAGAGGTTTAGGCTGCAAATGGATTTTGCAATTTGAAGTGGAAAATCTAAGAAAAAACATTCTATGTCATACGCTGCATCTATTTAGTGTTGTTCTTTTTAAAATTAAGGATATTTGTTTTTAAAAAAACCGTTCATTTTTGCTTAATTTTGCTTAAATTCTCTCTGTATTTTCTAAAGAAAAGGAGAATCCCAGAATGTCTCTCTGCCTGCAACATTCCATTCTGGTACTACAGAATGGAACCCTTTGGGGTCTACCTACATTAAGGATAGTGAAGTCAAAGTTTGACAGTCTATGGAAGGATCTTTGGTGGTTTTTATGCATAAATTCTGCATACAGTACATACACCACACTAAACCCACATTTTTGTGTGCACATTTATTCTCCCCAAACAAAACAATGAATTGATGCCACATATGGAAGAGCTGTGGTCCAGGAGTCTAATCAGTGTGCTGGAACAAGGCAGGTCAAGCACAAATGAAGTTTAGGAGCAGGGGCTGTGTATTTTGACATGAACTCTGACTTTATCCCATATGTCATGAGCTGTGTATGTGCCCCATTTTATCTTTCCCATTGTCCTTTTTTTATTTTTCTGATGAATCTGTTAGGAATATGAGTGATAGGGATGTTGTTATGCTCCAGTGTGTTTTAATAGCTACCAATCACAATTTTTTTCAGTCCATACAGTTACAGGTGCTGGCCAGAGATTCAAGAATCTTCCTGTTCTTGTCCAGTGTTCCTATTTCCATGTTTAGCTCATCTCTACCTGCTACATCACCTTATAGAGAGATGAGATCAGACATTCAATAATACTTGCATTGCAAATACACAAAGAAATGCTATCAAGTGGTATAAACATATTCTTGCAAACTTCATAAAAAACAGAGCCAAAGGGATTCTCCATCATTTATCAATGTAATGAATCTGGGCGCTTTTTACCTCTGAAGTAACTTTTATGAATTCATTTAAACATATTTCTCTACAAAATTTGATTTTAATGTTCCTTGTCATTAAAGAAATTAAAGAAACATATTTTTTAACTTTTCAAAAGGTAGCAGGCAAAAGCATTCAGTTTTGGAACCTAAAAAATACCAGTAGGTTTGAGCTCTGGCAGTAGGTCTGTTTCACCATCCTGCCTTCCTTTTGTTAATCAATATAATGAGGTTTGTCTCCAAACAGTGTTTTAATTTGTATTTACATGCATTGCATTCAGAGAGGTGTGTATTAAGTATGAGCAATTTTGTTTTTAGTTGACAGTTTACATCAAATCAGTTTTGTTTGTCTACCTGCAGAGCTTTAACAGTATCAGCCTATTTTGTCATATAATAACAACAATATTTTCTTTTCTTTTAAAGGTTTTTTGAATGATTCAGTTACCAAGTGCATTGTGGCTCTACGCTTGACTGTGGTGGTGAAAGTGAGCACCTGCATGCCTGTGGGAAGCCATTCAGACAACTTCCCATGTTCAGGGAAAGGCAAATGCATCACCAAGCCAGATGAGGTAAGGTCAGCTTACCAAGACATTCCTGTAATGTGACAATTCCATGATAATTTAAACACAGGGCAAATTCTCCTTGTCCTTGCAGCTGTATAACTGGCTACAAAAGCTCACAGGTGTTACTAAATAACACCAGTATTTATCTGCTATACCTGAAAATCAAGCACTTGAAGTAAGAAAATAACAGATATGAAATGCAAAGATTCATACCCTGCCCTGACAATAAAAACAATTGTTCAAATCAGGTATAGGGCAGTTTGTACTGCAGCTTACTGTCACTGTGGGAGGAAGTTTCTCTAAAAGAGGAACATAGCGTGGGCACTTGGGATCTCCAGTCTCCAGACCAATGGGCTCAGATTTGTTTTCAACCTTGCCATAGGTTTTAGGTCTGCTTTAATCTAGTACTTCTCTCTCCATGTCTTAGTAATTGCTCACTCAGAATAGACTGAGCAGTGCAATGGAATTACCTGACCTTACTTATGAGAAGAAACAGAATGGAGTAATTTGGTAGTGGTTGCAAGGTTTCCTGTTCAGCTTTGTCCTTTACATAATACTACATTGAGGGATTATGATGGCAATTCCACTGGACACTGGGGATTTTGGGTGATCTAGCAGCATAAGAAAATAAGAACCAAATCTGTCCAATTTGCAGTCTGTATTCTGCTTTTATATAACCAGACTGGGCTTTTGTGATTTAGATACTGTATACTCTGTTACCTTCTATACATGTTAGTTTTTATTTCATGGATTAAAAGCCATTTACAGCACAAACATGCACAGTTAATCTCTGATTTTATTAAAATTCATTTGGGAGATAAAAGCAGTAGTAACTGTTGAGTAAATATTAACAGCTGTGAGCCTGCTGTGAGCACAAAAAATTTGGCATATTGAGTGAATTCACTTTTAGTTCATCTGCTACCATTTTATGATTTAAATTCTCAATAAGCATGTTTGATAGAAAATGGTGTTTTGAATTGTAACAACAATAATTAAATTGCCACAGTAATCTATACATACACGGCAGTACCAGCATCTGGAATAATTATCTATTTTATTTCTCAAAAATGAATTTTATAAAATGCTTGAGGTAATGTGTGAACATAATTATTGCAAGACGAATTTAGAAATAAATGCTACTTTACTATATCAGCTGGCTGGGATCCAAATAAATTATTCATTCAAATACAACGTTCCATTTCATAGTCCAGTTTAGTTTTTGTGCTTTACTGTATTTATCATTTTTATTTTATAAATTTAGTGTTTTTAATTTGACTTAAATAATATGTTCAAGTTTATTACGTATAATAGCACATCAAAATACTGTCTTTTTCCATTTCTTGTCAATTTGAGAGTTAAAGCTTTTGATGGATTGCCTTATTTTGTGTATTTTCATGTTGTTTGTCCAATTTTACGACTCTAATTTCTTTCTCTTGTTGTATGTCATGTTACAAAATAAAAATAAATTGCTTCCTTTATCTAGGCAGAATAATTAATGCTTTTCTGTATTAAGGGAAAAGCATATATGGCCTCTAATAATAATCCATGTTTTATTTACCCTTTAAGATGCAGTAAATAAAGTAAAATTTTCTTTAAAAAAGACAGATTTGTTTTGCATCAAGAAAGAGAAGCAATTCTTTAACTCAAAAAAAGATAATCCATTATCTGTATGTTCCCACCTGTAATCTTGACACTGGAAGCTTTCTGTGTTAAAACCAGAACAGCAAGTGATGAAAGAGCCCTGCCTTGTGCACATGCAGGCTGTTTTTTCCCTAGCAAATGAATAGAAAAATTTAGGATCGTTCATCTCTTTCCACTATTCTTTCTCTGAACCTAACAACGGGAAAATTTATTAAGGAAGTGTTTTTGGTGTAACATGCACGAGGCTGTAGTTGACCAAGACCCTGTGGCTGAAGCTGTGGGACACAGAAACCATGTCAAAATCCTCTTTTGAAGAGTATCTAAGAGTATCTAATGGCAGTCAGAGATCAAGAATTAGCAGGATTCTCAATATGTCTAAGTATAAAAGAAATGATACAAATTAATGTAAATATATTTATATGACCATAAAAGACATTTAGCTATCTTCAAATAAAATTTGACTTCAGAAATGCATTCGCTTCTGTTTTTGCTGTCACAAACTCCGACTGAGTTTTCTAGAATGTGAACAAATGAGGAATGCTCCCAGTGATCCTCTCAAATGCCATCAAACCTGTGCCAGGTGGCTGCTGGGCTGGGGTAGCTTGTTACAACATCAAATACAGTGACCAAAATGTAGACAATTTAGATCCAGCCTCCTACTCCAGGGGGAATCAAAATGCCATGTTGTCTTTTTGTCTGTTTTTAAATCAGTGAGCTTTCCTTGCTCTGGAGCCTGTTAGGTGCATCAGAGAACTTCAGACAGGAAACTGGTTCATGCCCAGCATAAGATAAAAGCATATTTAATTAAGTAGAATGTTTTCACCATTGTTTAACTCAAATTACGTGAGATGTGCCCTAAAATATCTTGATTATTTCCTTAATGGTGGAGCAAGCAGCTGCCAAAGTGACATACTTGACGTGACAGCCATTGTGTCTGTTTCCCACGACACACTTCTTTTTGCAGAACATAAACTTCAATTTTCTTTAAATTTAAAACACGCCCTTTGTGATTTGATGTTTGTTTTTATCCATAATTCATTCTGTTTTGCACAATCTAGTCTTGAAGGATGCAAAGCAACTTCTTAGAAGAATGCATAAAAGGCCTATTGCCATGAGCAAGCCCAGAGCTCTACTGGCTGTAGTCACTGCTTCCAGTGCCAAGAAGATTAATGGTTGTCTTTGGGGTTTTATGTACTTCATAGTTTTATTTCAAATCTAGTAGAATGTAAAAGAATGTAGGAACACATCTGCTTATTGGGAAATTTAAATGTAATTAACAATCTGCAGTGATATAAGCACAGGGGCATATACTGTTATGTATAGAGTGCATATAAATATAAACAAATGAATTCTGGTCTAATCTGGGAGTCTTGGCCAGTTTTAAATAATTCCTTTCTGTTATATAACTTGACTTCTACTCAGCTAGATGCTTTTTATAGAGTGTGGTTATGAAAAGCAAAGTTCTAGTGCAAAGTTTTGTTTTCAATTATTGTTGCTTTTGAAAGGAACATAAAATTCATCACTTTGAGCAAAGTTCTGTGAAGTGAGGTGATGCTGAGCCCAAGTGATGCCTTTTCCTTCCTTTGTATGAACTTTGTACCTGTTTGCTGCCATGCTTGCCACTTGTCCACAAGGGAAGCAGGAATGTGTCAGAAATAGAACGCTGGTCTTGGCATCATCACAATAAAATACCATTCTCACATTCATGTACTCAGCTTTACACCAGGATGAGTTGTCCTCAAAACTGTTAGCAGTTAATGGAAAGGTTTTGGTGTTAACCCAAAGGGGAGAGATTTGTCTAGTGTGAATTTCTGATTTCATGTAAGATTTTGAAGTGAACTTGGGCCATCTATTGATTGTGAGTGCCACAATTTTGCTTACATAAGGGGTTGTTTCTCTCACAGATTTCTCTGTTCCATAACTTTGGCTCTCCCATGTAAAATATGGATGAGCTGACTGTGTAAATATGAAATTTTATTGCTAGATTTAGAACCCATGAGACTTACACAAAAATATCTGGCCTCTGCGTGCGCTGAGAAATAATACATTGAATTGAATAGCAATGGTTTCCGTGTCTTCTGTGGGGGCTGGAAGCTTTGGGAAAGATCCATTTGATAATAATCTGTAAAAAGGCAGATTATAAAACCCCTCATGTATACCTGAAGGTATGCTGTCCTGCACAGTGACTTGTTTTCCTAAGTACAGTATGCTCTGAAGTATGTAATTATCATACAACATTTTGTTCTAGTATTATAGTAACTCACTGTGAGTTGTACTAAATACTGAAAGTCTTTCTCAGTAAAAGAGAGTAGACATTAGTTTTGTTCTGGTCATCTTAACAGCTTCTTTGCTATAGTAAAAAGAAGGATTTATTGCTCTGTTTAATTAGAATAGCAAAAAGGTACTATATTCCAACTATATTTGTAATATGGTACAGATTGGATAAATTGATAGCAAATGATTTTAAAAATTTATTTTATTGCTATCCAAAATTATATGATAGATTTGCACTTAAGTAAAATACACAGATGATCTCTTGATTGATAGTAGATTGTTTTGGAGTTCTTAGTGACATTAATTCTAGCATTGTGGCAGTGTGGAGCTGCTTCTTAAATCAGTTTTCCTCAAATATCCTAGTATTAATGTTATGTATTAATGAAAAAAAAATAGTATCAATTGGGGTAAGTGATGATAACCTGATCTTCTTCATAGAATAACTTTCCAGCGTCTCAGAACTGTTATCTGTCATTAGACATTTCAGGCTGAAGTGTAACAATGCTTTACTTTTTCAGCTTTCAAACCCCATTTTGTTAACCACTTTTTATGGTAAATTGATCCCTATATCAAACTCTTGGAGAGATACATTATCAGAGTCTTTTTAAACTTCCTATTTCATCATCATTGTTGAAGCAATGACTGATTGTTGCATTGTTTAAATGTATTAGTACCTACATTGTAATGGTGAGCTTTTAGTGCAGGCAGAGCCATGCTGCTTGTGTCTCTGTAGACAGCTCGTGTGAATTATCTTTAAAGACAGTTACTGTGCTATGTGAGTATAATAATTTTGACTCTGTTTTGCTTGCCTGTCTTTCCTTTCTGTTGAACTACGGCCTTGTTTGGAAATCTGTCACTGGTGATGTGTGAGATATTCAGAGCTGTTTTGTGAAGAGGCTTGGGTAAATTCCAGAACATGTGTAGACTGTACACTTAATCTGGCACTCCTGATAAATAACATCCTCATCATTTTGAGTTTTGACGATGTATCATATTTATTCTTGTATAACTCTACCATTTGTAAGGAAGAGTGAAGTCTAGAGTTTTCTGAGAGAAGTTTTTTACTTATGTGAAGATTATTATAGTCTACTTAAGTCACAGCTGTTTATTCATATGAAGCAAAACCAAGTAAAAATAGAAGCCCCCATCTCTTTGTTTCTAGTTCCGTGCATGTTCTGCACTTTGCATTGCAATGTTTGTGCATGGGACAGCTGCGTTCCAGCACTAAAGATCGGGCTTTGAAACAGATGAGAATGAGTGATGTTGCCATCTAGCGTTTAAGGAACAAAGATTCAGATGTAATCTAAATGCATACCACCGATGAGAGAGCTTTCCTTGCTTCTTTTCTTGGAGACTTCCTTGACAATCTCAGTCACCTAGAGATTTTTATAAATCTGATTTTAATTATTTTATTTCCAACAAAAATGTGCCATATCATGCCTCCTGTAGGTACTTTAAACCTTTAACAGGTGTAGTGGTCTTGATTTTTATTAAGCAGCGAAGTTTAGAAAAGGTAGTGAATATGTTCAGAAGAAGACATATTTTAACAGAATTGAAAGGGGTGTTACTGCTGAAGTACCACTGAAGTGAGCCTCTGGGGGCCAGTCACATAAAGAGTGCATATCTGTAGTAAGATTTTGTTGCAGTAAATCTGCACATTACTGATTCTGACAGTTATTTCAGCCTATAAATCTAATTTCTGGAATGGAAGAAAAAATGTATAATGAAATAGATATTATGGATCTGATCCCAGCCTTCTTGTCTAGATGAAGTGACCCAACATCATTAAAAATTTGAGCTGAAGAATTGGTACAGGTTTAGCATTTCAAAGAGTAACTTTGTTCAGTTGATGTGTGTATGGCAACTACTGTTGTTATGAACAGGAAAACCAAACCATCCTTTTTCAGAAGTGTATTAAATGAAAACATTATCTCTGAACATTTATTGTGAAGAACATATCCTCTTTGTTTTCAGGCAACATTTTTTTGTGAGTGTGAAGATGCATATAAGGGTTCCCTGTGTGAAGAATTTGATGCCTGTCAGAGCCAGCCTTGCCAGAACAACGCAACCTGCACTGATGTAGCACAGAAACACGACAGGAACAATTTCACCTGCAGCTGCCTGCCTGGTAGGTTTTGAGCTATGCCTTGAGTAATGCAGCTTTGCTTGACATTTGGTGCATATCTTTCTGCAGAGCAGTGAACTGTGCAACTTCTGCTACTAGAAAAGACAGAAAATGCAACAACAACATAAGGGCAGTGGATGATTCTTCATCAGCGAAAAATGCCATTGAAAGCACATGTCTGAACCTTAACCCCATGAGGGAATTAATCATAACTAATGGAACTTTACCTACTAAAAACACAGGAGCAAAATTTAGTTTACATCAGCTTTTTCTTTATCAGTTTTTTTTTCAGAATTATTCTGTCACCACCACACATAAGCTTAGATTCAGCTTTTCGTTTTTTAAAAATAATTCTTCTTAATTTTTTTAATGTCATTCAAGTGGCTCAATCATTGTTAACTTCAGTGATTTGTATTTCTACCCATAATTGTTTTATTCACCAAAATTTGTGTCCACACACTAAAAATCAGGGAAACTAACTGTTTTCATTTAACTTTGAATTTCTAAAAAATATTTATTTCATATGAAAAATATTAAAGAAAATGGTAGGTAAGAGTTTATATATCTTATATATCTCCAAATGCAGGTTTCAGAAACATTTGTGCGTGAACATGATCATGTTTCCCAAATTGTGATGGAAGGAAATGTTATGAAGTTAAATATCAGAATGCAGAGGTGTAATGATTCTTAATGTGTATCTCACAAAAAACCTGCTTTTTTCCCCCCTCTGTGGTGATTAGCACCTTTGCATTTCTAGTCCCTGAAACATATTTGGGATGCTATTTGTGAATCATATTCTCTTTCAGATGGACAAAACAGGCATTATAGGTGGTAATAAGATAGGACATATTTATTTTTATAAATCTGTCATAAGATTATCTCTGATGGGTTTTCCTGCAGGCTGTAATGACAATTGCAGGAGATGCAGTTCTTGTAGCAAGATTCAGAGCAGCACAATTATTTTGGCCTTTGTGCCACATTCTTTTGGATACGTGTTGAATTCCAGGGTAATTTTGAACCTTCACAAACTTGGTAACAGTTCAAAGGTGGAAGAATGTTTAAATGACTTAAGCACATTCAACACTGTGTTACGATTCATAAAAATAATGAGCTGAAGGTGAGAACTAGAAAAGCTGTGAAGCCTATAGATGAAAGCAGTCAGTGGATGCAGTCTTCTGTAATACTTCATTGTTACTTTTTAAAAATTTATGTGAATTCCAGACCAGTTAGAATTACAGAAAATCACTAATTTTCCAGAGTGAAGCTGACAACCCTCCCTCCAAATGCCTCAACCCAGTCAAGAGGCCCTGCCATATGAGACCACATTTCTGGCTTTCAGCCTCCTTTTTTTCCTCCAGTTTAGGTGATTTCATAGAATCATTTTACAATATACAGCAGTTTCTTTTTCTAGGTTTTGCATTGCAGAGAATAGTTTTATAATTTAGCTCTCTATAGCATATAGAAGTGGAAGGTACCCAGAAAGTCTTACAGATGCCTTTCTGTAGTAGTGCTTTAGCAACTCTAAATATAATAATCGCTGTTGACAGCTATTTTTTGGTGACATCACAAATTTAAACACGCACGAGTATTGTTCTGCCCAAAAGATATGCAAGTTTTAATTTTGATTGCATTAAAAATAATTATTTGATAAAACCATGGGGTTTTTTCACCCTATTGTTTGATTCAGGTTTTTTTTCCCCTTCATTTTCCTTTTTATCCACTTCATCAGCTAAATTTCATCCAGGTATGTCCTCTGTCTCACCTTAGGGTCTTTCTCTTCTATACCTGTTTATAGCAGTGTTCATCTGGTCATAGCTTACTAGTCTTTTAACACCAGTCCTTCAGTTAAACATGCTCATTATGGAAGATAATTTTTTTTAGAGTTCCTTTTAAAAAAAATGAGTCTGTGTGTAGCATGTAGTTTTTCCTTCAGTCATGCATCAAAGATATTTTCTTGGGGGTAAATAAAAATTGGAAAAGGAGAATGTGTGTTATTTGTTAAGAAATTTAAGTATGGAGTGTAGAATAATTTAGATTGTATTTTAAGTTTGTTCATTTTTTGGGGATGTGTTAACAGACATCAGACATATGGAAAAAAGCAAACTTATGGTCAAATAGTACAGTACACACAATCTGTAGCTTGTGAACTTATAGAAGCTTATTTGAAAGAGTTTGCAACTGTGCTGAGCAGTTCTTCACAGCTCCCACTTAAAATAAACACTCTTTTTGAAGCCCAGAAGTAGGAGCAAATGACAGTCATTCAGCATATGCACAAATAATTCATAGTGTCAAGTTCCGTTTAAAGCCTTGCTAAAGATTATTGACTTGAGATTCAACTTGCATTTGAAATCCATTCCAAAATGATTTTATTTTTTGGTTATATGGGTATCGATGAGGACCCAGCACCCATTGCCAATTCACTAGTGATGGCAGAATATTGCTGTTGGTAAAATACAATGGATGTAGTCTCTAGAATTCTGCTATTTTTTTGTGTTTCTCCAGTGAAGTTTATGTTTTTATTAGAAATCTCATTTTATAAGAAATTAGGAGACTGTCCTGGATTCTATTGCTTATATTGGTTAATTTTATTCAAGAAAAGAAATGTTACTATTTGGATGGCTGAGCAATACATTTTGTGGTAAACCTTTGTTTTTGCTCCGTCTTCTGAATATTGTGAGCTGTTTTGTAGGTTACACTGGAGAGCTGTGCCAGTCAGAGATTGATCATTGCATCCAGCAGCCATGCCAGAATGGAGGTACCTGCTCATCCCACCTCAAAGGATTCAGCTGTCAGTGCCCAGAAGGTAAACAGAAAACACTTCTCTAGTGCTGTTTTGTGGGGTGTACTTTAAATTTTCAGTTATACTGACATGTAGATATGTATATTTAAATGTTTTTAGAATTGTGCCTTAGCCTGTAATTGTAAGAAGAAAAGAAAACCAGATGAGAAATCTTCGTATTATCAGCAATAGGATATGAAGTGTTGTAGGAGTTGAGTGTTGTGGTGTATATGTGGTGCAGAAATGTTCTTCCATTCTACAATAGAAATCAGGCTCCAGCACTGATGAGAAAGGTGAATTTGAGGAGACTGAGGGTGTGATCTGATTTTTATGTTGTTCACTAAATATGTGAGAAAAAGATGCCTCCCTTGTAGTATTTGCACATTTCTGTACATGGGTCAGTTGCCTAAAATGTGTGTAAAAGTAATAACTAAAGGAATTATTTCAATCCCCCAAAGTTTTAATTAATTCTCTTTTCCATTTAGACGTATTCCTTTCTTGACATGAAAGCTTCTTACTGATTCTCACTGGTAAACCTTGTAAATGTGAAACAAGGACACCCCAATGCCAGAGTGTGCTTTCATAACACTGTGCTGACTGCAATGACAGATCTCTAAATTGCACATGAAAAAATTATCATGAGTGGAAGCTTTCAATTATAAAGCCTCCTATTAGTTATTTATAATTAAGATTAGAACTTTGAACTAATTATACTTCTGTCCTTCCTTGAACTGTGAATGTTGGTTTTGTTCTGCCAGCACCTTAATGCTTGCTCTAAGGGTGCAAGTCCTTGATAACTGCTGTGGTAATATCTACTTGCTTAATAATGAAGATTATTTGTAGTTTCTCCAAGCTCATTTTCCTTGCTTTTCTAGAATGCTGTGCTTTAACACTTAACAGCTGTGTTGAAACACAGACTGACATATTTAGAGCTATGCAGATCCTGCATGTGGAAAAAATTTGGAAATTGTTTCCCTTATAAATAGTAGTGAAAATCAGGAGAAAAATATTAGATGTTAGACTTGGTCAGTAATTTATTTGTGATTTTCTTAAGAAATCTGTTCAAGAATATCTAAGGATGCTGTGCAGGAAATGATCTTTCCGATCATGTTGTGAAAAGCAGCTCCTGGGAGTTTTGTTTTATATCAGCCGTTCGTGTTTCTGTGTGTGGCTCACTAATTGCTCGCTCCTGATGACCTGTTAATGAATATGCTGATCATAGCTCAGCTTCTCTCCTGCTGCCCACGGGTCACTGATGGGCTGAGGCCCCTGGTGGCTCTGCTGGGCCATGCCGGGCACTGTGGCTGTGCTGTGGTGCCAGCAGCAGCTCTCAGTGCCCTGCTAATGCTGATGCCCTGGAGTGGCTACCTAGAACAGAGGCTAGACAGAGTTAAGAGAATAAGGGGGCTATTTATTAAAAGCTTTCGATAGATACGCCTTGGGCAGTCAAAAGCCTTCCAGAGGCTGCACCCAAGGTGGATGGTGGTCATAAGTTTTTCACACAAATATAAGTTTGGTCTATTTGCACATCAGAGTTTAATTCTGCAATTACAGCTTCAGGTAATGCAGTCACATTCCCCCAGTTTGCTCCCCACCCCGATTCACTTCTGTTTATACTTTTCGGGGCCTGAGGCAGAGGGTGTCCTTGATTCTCAGGCCTGGAAGGATTGTTTTGTATGACCAGAATGTGAAGAGAGCTCACCAAGGCTCTATATGGAGTTCAGAGTTATACACTAATGCAGTACAGGATCTGAAAAACATGAAAACTGAAAACTCAAGGCATCAATGCCACCCTGTCTGGGGCACGGTGTGGGTCGTGGCTGCTCTCTGGCTCGGGATGCTGTGCCAGTGGCAATCAGCTGTGAGGGGAGCGGGGCCGGCTGCCAGCCCAGCCTGGCCCGTGGCCCTGGCACAGCACCGGCAGCAGCGCTGCTCCTGCAAAGGCACCTGCTGCCCTGCCAGGGCCCACGCTGTGCCCTGTGCCTGGGCACTGCACACAGGGAAACCTCCCCTCCACCTCCCTCCAGAGCCCTCTCTCTCCCCAAGGACCCTGACAGAGAGGTTCCTGCTGTGCAGAATTCCCACAGCAGCAGCTTTTTGCTGCAGGAGAACCAAGTCACTGGCGCCTGTCTGCTTGTGTTTGGATATCTCTGTGTTAAGATACTTGATTCCTCAGTCTTGTTGCCTGCTTTGTTCCCTGAATATTTATCTTCTGCTTCTTTCTTCTCCATTGTTCCATATTTGTGTTTGATAAGTTTCCAATTGTTTCTGTTTTGTGCTCTGCTTTAAGTAGCTTAGTTTGGCACTGTTATTGTACCATCTTAGTGGTTAGGCTGTATGCATTGCTCTTTTTCCTTCTGGGCACATTAGTACCTTCTTCCTAGTATTCTGGTCTTTTTGTTTGTTAGCACTTCTGTTTTTGTTATGTGTTACAAGCCTGTGCTGCTTTTCTGCTTGGAGTCTTGAGGTTTTCTTTGGTTTTCGAATTTGCCTTAAAGACACAATGTGATTTTTGACCCTTCCAAAGGAAAGAAGAAAGCAAACCAGTTTCTTAGTGACTTCAAGAAGAGCCTTTCTGCTCCTAGGCTTTTTCGATAGGCAAACACGCTTTTTGGGTCATCTTTCCGAAACTTTCTGTGCAGAGTTACCAGTTCTTGTCTCTGGTATTATTTCCATGCTTCTGAGAACATCTCTGTTGTAGAGCAGAGATGGAATTGGGGAAAAAGCTGTTACTCTGGTTGTTCATTTATATGTCTGACATGCTCACATGGTATAAATGTTTTCAAAAGCACAGGGGCAACAAAAGAAAAATGTTTTTTCTGAAATACATTTACAATTCCTGTTAAAATCAGGCATTGCACACTGACCTGCATTATTTCCAATGTAGAAAAAGCCTTTGGAGGGGATAGAATGTTTCAGAAATCACTTTCTGGACTGGCCAGGATTATTTCCCTTGGAAAGACTAGTTTTATTTTAGTTCATTGAACATGAGAAAATCATTCTTAGGTTTGCAGGAACAAACAACATCTTGTGTGCATGGTTACTCTTCTTGTGTCAGCCTGTGATAACTCGAGAGCAATCCCAGAGTTTCTTTCTGACTCCCTAATAGTTGCTGGTGGTTCAAAGAGTGAGTGTTTCCTATGAAGTTACACAGCTGGGCTGTCCCTGTGCTGAGGGCAGGTGTTGGTACAGAAGTGGCACAGTCTGTCTGCAGGGGCCCAGCTATTGCTCTAGGGTAGCCTCAGGGACATGTTAAGTAATAAGGTGTTGCTTTTCCATTTTGTTCTGGGAGATCTAATGCCAATGAGCTGAAGAATTCAGATATCTTGTGGAAGGAAAGAAAGAGTTGATTTAAAAAACTGTATTGTCTAAGTGTACTAATAACTGTCCCTTGATCATTCTTACATCTTTTGAGGTGTTACCCTCTCACAGAGGCATAATTTGGGAGTTTTTGTTTGGGTTTTGAAGAGATTCAGTAATTTTTGTAAATACAACAAAGAATATTTAATTGAAAATTGCAGATGCAGTCACTTTCAAATTTGGCTACCAACCCCCAATTTTCTAATTTAAGTGAGGTCTCTTGCTCTGCTGCTGTTCTGCTGTGCTTAATAGTAATGGCTTGTCAAGAAAAGGCTTTTCTTTCTGTAGTGCTAATTCAGCACAGTGGGGAAAGGTAACCAAGGAGCTTATGTTTGTGTAGGAACTACAGACTACAGATCCAATGTGGCTTGCAGAAAAGGATAAGAAAATATGGCAAGTATCACACAAGGAAAAGAAAAAGATGGCAGATAAAGGAATGAGATGGAAACAATGAAGAATGATCTTAAGATTGTGCATTTCTTTTACAAATGAGATCTATGGTTCACGAAGAAGCACATAACTGTCAGAAGGCCAGATCTGAGGCACTGAAAAAGCAGCCTATCTCAGAACAATTCATGATGATTCTTTGGACACTTTTCTTGTCTTAAGAGTCCTTTAGTAAAGAAAATTTCGTTATGCTTACAGATTCCATTTTCTGTGGGATGCACTGTAGGTTTTAATATCTAAAATATGTCAGAAAATAAACTCTTATCTGAAGTCGTTGAATCACCTGTACTAAAGAGAAAATTGGATTTTATACTTGAATTTGTAGTGAAGAAGCTTAAGCGATACTAAAGACCAAAGAATTTGTTCACTATTTTGACACTGTTACTGTGCAAATGATGTTTGGATCTTGTACTTGCTTACAATTGGGTAGGGATCTTTGATTGTTTTATTAATTTCATGTCAATAAACATACATTTAGTGAATATTAACTTCAAATGATCATGTAAAGGAACTTCTAGACATTCTAAAATCCCACGCATAGTAAACATGTCAACCTGAACATGAATATTTGAAATTTAGATTCAGAATCATTCCATCCTTATCACTATTAAATATCTCCTCTCATTTTGTTCCACTTATTGTAATGTATAACAGACTATTGTATTGACAGTAGCATTAATAGATTTTATTTAAACTGATTGGGGTACTGCTCATCAATTTACAAATTTGGTTACTCTATTTTCTTTAAGCTTCTGAAAAGTTATGTGTACTTCCAAAATACGCTGAAGTGGAACTAAGGAGACAAATAATAATTGGAAATATAAAAAACCCCTGGCTGGAATAAATAAATGTCATTATATTAAATTAATAAAGAGATATTATTAAATACATCAATGTAAATTTTAGAGATATTGAAGCTAGTTATCTTTACTTATGTAGTTATCAAATCCATGGAAATATTTGCTAAAAGTTAAAATAAAAAACCAACTATATGGAAATTGCCTGATTGTGTGGTGAGCTAATGTGTTCCTTCCAGATGCAAGTTTTGTAAAATTAGATAGAATAAAAGACTTGGTACTTGTGTATATATTTGTTTTACATATTTTAAATATTTGGAGACCCTTTGTTAATTTTGCTCATAAGATAATATTAAAATAATCTAGTAGTGGACTGTGGTTTAGAACAAAGCCAGATAGTAATGAGCAAAGTGCAGATGAATTATAATAAAGAAATAAACTTCTGTTGGAAGATGTTTCTGAAGTTCTGTTCCATGCAGATTTAATGTCCTGATGATAAGTACAGATGAACTGCCTTCACTGTTATAGGAAAACATTAATCTTTGATAAAAATAGCTTGCATTCAGCTGGCCAACCCCATAAAACTGGCCTGGGCTCGTGGGCTGTTCCTGAATGCTCTATGTGGAGGTCACCAGCTTGGACAGAAGGGGCAGAAATATTTTCAATTGGGTCAATATATTTTTGAAAAATGGTTATCAGCAATAATGGATGTCACAGCCATCCTCTAGAGTAGAAGAAGACAGAGAGAAAACAATGCTATGATAAAAAGTTTAACATATAGATTACTTGAAATTCACATTTTAGCATTGATTTTATTTTACTGTTGACAGTTTCGTTTGAGCAGCTGCAGGTAACTACTGCTGGCAACACACTGAGCAAAAGAGTCCTGAAATATCTGCAGGTATTTCTGAAAATGCGAGAAAGCAATACATTTATGAATGCTCTTATTATGGTTTCTGTGGTTTAGAAAATAGAGTTTGACAGCTATTGAAGATGCTAAGTTGTGATTCATATGTGTTGATTTGCAATAGAAGCTAGAAAATGCACATTGTCAACATGAATCTTAATTGACTGGGGAGCAGAAGTTATTTACTGAGACTTAGAATTGTTTAAGTCTCAAGGTTTTCACTATTTTCTCTCCTTCATTGTTCATGTAAAGGCCTTTTTCTTTAGTACATCTTGAAGATGTCATTCTAACTTCTTTAAGTTTACATAGGATAAACCTATTTACAGTTTTAATTCCAAGAAACTGGGTCACACAGCTGTTGCATACGGAAGATTTCCCAAGGTTATTTGTGATCAGAATGCAGAATTCTTCATATTACCATAAGAGAGTTTAATTTACCTGAAGAACATTTTGTTGTTAATTAAAAATTTTTATGGCTGTTTAGTTTCTGGTACTTTCCACTAATCTAATGTTTTTACTTGGCACCTTCCCAAATTGCTCTTATTTTTAATAGACTTCTCCTTAATGCTTGAATGGGTTTAGCCTCTATTCATCTTTATCCAGAAACACTTAGCTGGAGTGAATTTCAATCTAAACCTTACAGCGTTTTAATGATTTCTTGATCCTTCTGATTAGAAACTTTTTTCTCTTTACAGAATTCTGATGAAATACCATTTATTTCTATTTCCTCACAAGACAAATTTCTATAAGCAAAATAATAAATTGCTTGTGTTTCTTTTAGTACTTACCCCTGTATTTCAAAGTGAAAGATTTTGGAATCCTGAGCCCTAGCAATTCACAGACTTAATTTTTCACATACTTGTAATTCTTGGAATTGGGTCTAATGTGGCATTCAGACAAGTTAGTTGTTCTACAGACTGCATAAAAGGGAGTTCTGCGATGTCTTCAGAAAATGTTTAACTTCCTTGACTTGCACATGGCTCTTTTGCTTTCAGTAGCCAAGTAATTAAAATTCCACCATGACGAGAAATCTGGCTTTTATCTGGAGCTTTTCTGTCTCTGAAAACGTATTTGTGATCTAGTTTCTATCAGTGCCCTGGAGGTCTGTAGCAATTTATAAAGCATATCACCTAACTTAAGACTGTTATTCTTGACAAGTAGCCAAATGGCCTGATCCATGTAAGCACAAATATTGTATTGTGTGTTTTGCCAGTTTAAATATTTTCTATTCCTTTCCCCTTTACCTCCTGTGTTATTCCTTGGTAAATTTTGTATTCAGATCTTTCAAATTACCACTAGTCTTTGCATTTCAGTCATGTCCTGTTTATACCAGCAATGACCTACATGCAGGGTTGGATTCATATTAGCTGGTTGAAGAGCAGCTCAGTGGATATTTTTCTGCAGATAAAAAATGATGATTTTTTTTCCTCTGGACTTGGATTCTGCTGTCAGCCAATACACCTGTGAAATTGATTTTTGAAGTTATTGCTTGCATTATTTGTTTTCAACAATTGTATTGGTATGGATTTAAATGTACATTCAGAAATGCCAGATTAATAGATTTCCATATTTTCTGCTTTGAGTATTCTCAAATATTTGACTCATGCTTGAGATTTGAACTTCCAGAATCACCTAAACATATTTGACAGTGCAGTCAAAGATAGCACAAGGGCAACATGTTTTGGTGTATTTTAAACTGCATATGTTCTTGAAGTGCTTTGTCACTTGAAACATTAGCCATCTGCCAGTAACCTCCTCTTTGTAGGGAAGATTACTGCAAAGGTTGTAGTGAAGCAGCATTAGTGTCATTGAGTGACCTCAGATCTCCTTGATCCTTCTTAATCTCGTTTCAGAGTTAGTTGAGAGATTTCACTGGACTCATTGGCTGGTCTCTCCTGGTAATAGTTAAAAGTCCTTGCAGATTCTTTTAAATCTGACCAAGATTTTATTACAACGGTACAGGCTTTCTTAATTTGTCAGTGAACCGTTGCTGGAATTACATCCTTGCTCTTGGGGGTTTCTGTTCTTTGTAGTTTCTGATGGTTAGTTATCATCTACAGGAGGGACCTCTAGTATAGGATTCCACAGTGTTTGTTTATAGGCTCTCTCTGTTCAACATTGGTGAGCAGGTGGTCCTGACAAAGCCCATGAAGCAATTGCAGCCATGGGATAGCAAAATGGGGAGGACAGAAGGCTCTTGCCTGTTCTTCATCTGTGCCCTGCCAGACCTGTTTTTTTCTCCTGGTCTGTTGTAGAGTTTGTATGACAAAACCTAGGAGTCCAATCTGTAGGTTATTTTCTTTTCTTCTTTCTAGTTACATTTTTTTTTTTTTTTGTAAATTAGATTACTTTTTCCATGTTTTTCATTCCATACTTCTGACATAAGACTGATGGACATCTAAGGGAGATGTGGCATTCAAAGTCATTTGTCCAGCACCTAATATTTTGAAGATGCTCCTAAAATCCTGCTGCCAATTGTGGCCAAAAAATTCCTACTTTGTCTCGAACTCACTGAGCAATTGTGGCCTCCCCAGCTTTTCTTAGTTCCATTAATGCAAGTTTTGTTAATTCTGTGAGTAGAATGCTGTAGTATGCTCTGTGTGGGTTACTCATCTCTGTTTAATATTCTACTGTAATGTTGAGAGCTTTTTTACAATCTAAGATATTCCAGGGAATTTTAAGCCTGAAAAGTGATGGTCTGTACAAATGGACCAAGTGCTTATTTAAAAAAATATATAATTGAATGGAAAGGACAGTTTACTCTTTTATTTGGAAGGGTTCTAGAATTTGACTATGCTTTCCTGACTTGGCTTTAGGATACAATAACCATGCACTGTGTTACTACATACGTGATGCATGTGTATGTATAGACACAAGCTGTAGTTACTGCGTTTTATTAAAACATTATTCTTCCCTACATCTGATTAAAAGTTCCCTTGCAAGAACATCCTTTTACTTATGTCTATTTTTGGCATGGTGTTGCTTCAATAAATCATTGTCTCTCCTGCTAATGAGAAGTCTGTTCTTGTAAAAGATATTCTTTAAATTATTGAAACTCAGTAAACCCATGTTCAGTTTAAGAGCTTGTTACATTTAACATACATGTTAACAGTTAGGAAAAATAGGTCAGTTTGGGCTTTTTTTCTAGGCTAGCCAGCTCCTGATCTTTAGAAAATCTCTTCTGCTTTTCAAGCCAGATTTACTGAAAAAGCAGATAAGCATTGTCAGTTTCTGCAAATATTTTTGCAATTCACTGTCTTAATCATTTATAGCATGATTTTAGCTGAAGCATCTCTTCTCATAGAATGTTAATGGGAAAAATTAGAGTTTCTTATGTAAGAAGTCTGTATTTTTATAATATTCATAGAATTTAAAAAGAAAGGAACATAGATCTCTCAACAGCTTACTTTTAACATGCTTTGGTTATTAAAATTGTGTGCATATCAGGATGCTTACTTATCAAACCCATTTATTTCTTTTAGGGTTTTTAGGAACCACTTGCGAGGAAAAAATAGACCCTTGTGCGTCATCTCCCTGCCAGAACAATGGAACCTGTTATGCAGACAGACTTGCCGTCTCCTGCAGCTGTAGTCCTGGATTTACAGGACCTACGTGTGCTCAGCTGATTGACTTCTGTGCTCTGAACCCGTGTGCCCACGGCATTTGTCGCAGCGTTGGAACCAGCTACAGATGCCTCTGTATCCCTGGTTTGTACCAACAGCTACATGCTCTGTAAATCTTCTAATATTTTTATATGTAGGTCCAGATATAGCTTAAAATGACTTCCTTTTCTTCTTTTCAGTCTATAAAACAGATTGAGCAGATGTTCTATCTGTTTAGAGTAATGATAGGAATCTACACTTTGCACTTGGAAAACCAAAAATTGCAGAGTGAGTACTGAAATACCCACTGAGATCCATATGGTTTGCCTGCACTCTACAGCTGTATTACAAAACCGTAGTCTGCAGGATAAATCTTTTCAAGGCAAGGCATCAGCACTGTTGGAATTACAAAATTTGGTTTAGAGAACAGAAAATGTGACTATGATCATTAGGGAAAGAGAAAAACAGACAAGGTGGTTGAACAAAGGTAGAGAGGGAAAAATATTGGTTAGTGCAAAGGGTTTAGCTCTGCCATCCCTGTTTACATAAATTGTTTTTCTAGAGAAGATCCAGTGGGGCTGCTCAGGTGGGTCATGTGAGGAGACTCAGCTGGGAACTGTTGGGCAGCACGGCTGACAGTCATGGGCTCTGCATAGCAACTGCATAGCTCCATATTTTTTTCATTGCTGTACCAATATAACAGAATATTGGGTGCTTACAGCTCCCTTTATCCATTTTAGCAGTGATAATTAATAGGTGAAGTACCAGTTGGAATGTCTGATAACCAGTGCTACACATCCACGGCTGCTTAAGCACTTACAGAGTGAGCATCAATCTTTGTTTTCACTTCAATAATTTTGGCACCTTTTTTTTTAAAGTCTGTTCCTATAAAGCTGTAAACTTGAAAACTGAAGAAATTAAGGATAAAACGAATTTCCAGTGTACAAGGGATAAACTAAGGAGTGATATTTGATAGTAGCTCTGCTGTGACATTCACACTATTCTACATTTCCTTCAGAGGAATACCTTCTCTCTGCTGCTTTTCCTTGTTTTGTGAGAAACCAGTCACTGTTCTTCATCTTTTCCATCTCAGTTCACAGGATGTGCATCAGTCCTACCAATCTATTTGTGAATATGGGGATTTCATAATGAAATCTACTAATTCAGCATTTTTAGGTGGTGTCAGAATTTATCTGCTATGTAGAGACATGAAAGGGACCATTAGAAATTTTTTTTTGAGGTACTCATAAATGATCAGAAACTAATGGAAATTCGTAGTTGGAGTTGACAGATTTGTAGTTAAATTACATACTCTTTTATAAAGGAGAAACATATGAAAGTGAAATGCAGACAATACTATAGTAATGTTACCTTATAATGCATTTGTTGACAGTACTTGTCATTAACAGTAGGAAAAACTAGACACTTCTCTTCCCAAGAAATCCAGGGAAGTTTTAATCTTCTTCAGTATGTTCTTTGCCTGTGGTTCAAACAAAGAAAAGCTAGTAAAATATTCTTTGTCAAATAAAGGCTTTCTTCAGAACTTTGTCACCTAAACCTGATTAGAATTCCATGGTTTGGTTTTTTCCAAAATTATTTTGTCTCTCTCAGGACTTAAAAGTAGTCTTAGACCTCTCATGTTGTGGGCAATATTTATGCTTTTAGAAGTTAGAGATAAGAAGCCTTGGAGATTGCATCCAGGACCATATGTGGCACTTATTTACATGAACTCTTTGTATTGGTTCATGTATGGCATTAAAAAAACTATTTCTTTTTCCCAAACGTTTTGTAGGCTGCTATAAACTTCACTTTTAAAAATAACATTACTTGCTTCACATAGAGGTGGAACAAGAGGCCAAATTGAGTGAGCTCGTCATTAATCTGTCAATAGTTTAAAAACTTGGGTACCTTATTTCAGAAGGTCATTTAAGAACTGCACCTAAGTGGTAGCAAGATAGGAATAGACAGAATAATTGGTTTCCTTCTTTTATGCCTTTTATGCCCGGGCTTTTCTTAAGTCGTAGCAGCAGAATTTGAATCAATTATCTTCAGATATTTTCCCCACAAGTTAAAGGGATAATAGATAGATGGCAGTCAACTTCTGTGTAGATCAGCATGGAGGAGGAACTGTAACATACACTTTGCCCCTGGTTTGGGTAATTATTGAGTGTAAGGCAGATAAGAGCAATTAAACTTGAGGATTCCTAGTGTGCAATTCCTAAAAAAACCCCAAATTAAAGTAATGACTACAAATTGTAGCCTAATACATTCTGGTATCTCTATCAAAAAGCAGTTTGCTTTTTTGCTGGAGTGGATGAGTTATGTCTCTGGGATATTAAGAAGCTGGATTCTATTTATGATTTTGTCTGAAGAGACCTTGACAGTATCTGTTATATTACTTGTAAAGTGAATGAATAAAATTTGTGTACAGTTTAGTAGTGTTATCAAGGGTTAATAATAAAGATATTACCAGGAAAGAAATGGTCTCTGCCTTGTGACCCTGAGGCTTTCTGACTAGCAGGCTCTCAGCATCAGTGTGCCAGCTTCTAGACCACTGGCTTCTTTGTACAGGAGACTTTCAGACATATCCTAGAATTCCTACACATTATTTTTTTTAGGTATTTTCATGGAAAAGTTGTTAAATGACATTTTAGAATTCTCTTCTGTATTGATTATCTGGCATATCTGAAACATAGTTTTAAAAACTTTAGAATCTGTCACTTAAATTTTGTGTTGAGCTCTAGGATGCCATATTTTTTTTTTTTCTGAAGTATTTTACAGAGGATATAATTTTCTAATACAGAAACAAAGTGCCTAAGAGTTTTGCTTGTATGTGTGACCGGAATGCCGTCCTTCCTTTATGTACTGTTTTACAGTGTCAGTTGGATTTTCATCTGTGTTACTTCTGCTTCAAAAATTAAACAAGAGAGGAATTTTAAATAGTTCCAATTAGTCCAAAGTCTGTGCAAGTCTCCTTGCTTGGTAGGCAGTTTGGCTTCCTTTTTTTTTGGCCAGCATACAGATTTGAAGAATGATAAATGATAGTGGTTAGACTTGCATAGCTGTGCAATTTGCAGAACATGAACAACCAGACATTTACTACTAATTTTTTTTGTATGTGTTGGCTTTCACTGTGGGCTTTCATCTAACAGCTTGTACAGGAAAGCTAATTTGTATAAGCTAACTTGGAAAGCAGTCTAATCCTTTTGAATGTTCCTATTTCCAGAGTGGAAGGAAAAGTGCGTAAGTTATTTCCAAGTTGAACATACTTCAAATGTCTGCTGAGAGGCTCTGTGGAATTCCCAAGCCTATGCAGCCTTACCTACTTTGTACTGTGTGTGTGATTTTTCAATTGCACATGAAACCTTACCTAAACCTTTCTTTATATGCTTACATACACCAATTGTTAATACTTATCACCTTGCCCTTTGCAAGTAACAAAGAAATACTTAATGTTTGGACATTAGATTCAGAGTTTGTGTCATGTTTTACTCCTTACCTCATATTAAAGAACTTATTCTAATAAAAGTTCTTGTGCTCATTTGTTGGATTTCTCATCTAGAGTCTGGTTGGTGAGACTAGTGGGACCCCTTTGAGTCTGTTCATAGAATATTTATTTAGTCCCTGCATCCCAAAGCATTTTCTTCCTCCTCTTAAACCTTTCTACTCTTTATATGCAATTGTTTTAATACAGCTACTGTTATAAATTTCAAATGCAAATATTTAATATAGTATTTTTAATTTTGTCTGGTCTAAAGTGGAGAAATGTAGCTAGAAATTGCATAGCTTAATACTGCAGCAGAGTTTTGAATTTGGGTTTTTAAAGACGTAGATTTTGAAACTTGCAAAGCACATGTACAGACATTGACACCTGCCCTCTATATAAATATATATGGTGGCATATATAGAACATTTGGAAAAAAAGAAGAAAAGAGGAGTTTCAGAACAAGTGCCACAGGGTATAAAAAGGGGCTGCAACTTTAGAAGTAGTACCATGGAGTATGTTCCCTTGATTTTACTGCTCATGCAGCTTAATAGATGGTTCTAAGAGCATAGGTTTATTTTAGTGCCTTTGCAGAGGCCAGAGCAACATTTGTCTGCAGCAGTTGCAATTTTTCTTTTCCCTGTCATTTCCCTTTCCACATTTTGTAACTGGGGCAGGATATGTGAGCTCTGGAAGAAGTAGCTGTAGGTTAATTCCAGTTCCTGACTGTCTCTGAGCCCGTTACTGCTTCTGTTTCCTCATCTTGTTTCTACTTCTACATTAAGACAACCTTCCATACAATCTGGCCATGGTTGGTGAGCATGGTTTCCTACCTTCCTGCCATCTGGAGCATTCTTCTCTCTTTCTCTTATTTAATTGCTGTATAAGCTCAGACTTTAACTGAGCACATTTATTTCCTGGCTATATAGCATGCAACTCTGTGTTAGTGAAGAGCCATATATAGGGACTGATGCTGTTCCCTGCAAAGTAGAGCCTGTTTGCATTGTATCCCATTAGGCCATCCCATAAAGATGGGATTTGTGTTCTGCTGCCTCGACTGGGTAAAATGTTAAGTATGGATAAGCCCAGGGAATCACTGCTGAGGAGTTAGTGTCTAAAAAGGCTAAAAAGCTTTCAGCTTTGTTCTTTATAGATTTCTAAAGGGAGAGTAAGCTTCTGCCTCTTTCTTTCGTTAACCTGATAGCGCAGATATTCTTGTGAGATTACTCTGTTGTCTCTTTTGCTCTTGAAGGCTTTGACAAAGCCCATGTCTTCTCCTCATCAGCCTGTGTGACACAGATTGTGGGCTCCCTTTCCCATTTTCCCCTTCTGCAAGTTTTTAACAGCCATGTGCAAAGAGAGTGCAGTTCAGCATGTAACTGAAGGCCGTGCCAGAAAGCATCAGGAAAATAACCTGCTCTCTTTGAGGCACCCTTCCTGTTGCTTAAGAGAGCTTAAGAAAGAGGAAGAAGAGTTTGGGGATCAAGGAGACAATGGCAACAGATCTGTTTCTGCTTTTGTAAAGACCAGTAGCAGAGGGATGGTCACGTAGAGGGAAAAGGGGTAATATAGGGACGTCGCTATTTTAGGGTTTTTTTTAGGTTCACTGTCCATTCCTCAGCCTATGAAGAGAGCACATCAGAACTGGACCTTCATTTTGAAGTTCTGCTCGAGTTCATGAAGATGCTGTTACTGAAGGCTTTTCCAATTTCAAGTGACCTGGAAAAGCTGCCCTTTTCTGAAGCTGCAGTGCCTCCTGTGGGTTTTTTTATCTTGTTCAGGACACAGTAGCGGGAGAAGTGTTGTTAATGTGGGTATTTTTTCTTTCTTTCTTAATACATCCACAAAAATGTTGCACACCACAAAAGATGCAAAGAGCTGCACTTGGCATTGACTGTGAACATAAAAGCAGCAGAATCATAACAGTACTAGAAAGAGAGGAAGCAACTACACTAGAATCCATTACTCTAAAGTTATTTATGAAAAATTCTCCTGTTTCAGTCTAAATTCTACAACAAAACCCCAGAAATTATTTATGTAGTCTTTCTGAAGATATATATATTAATTCAGTATACTACAGGGTTTATTTATCAGTGTAATTTAAAGGCAGTAATACAAGGAGAAATGCTCAATTAGAATGACAAGGTGCCTCTTCTCTCCCTGAGGAGAAGCCTTTCCCTCAGGTGGTCCCACAGCACAACATTCTCTATCCCAGCAGTTCCAGCAGAAGGAAGCTGCTGGCCCCAGGTGAGGACGATGAGGGTGAAATCGTGTGTGGGTGAGACCTGCCCTCTCGTGGAGAGAGGAAACATCTTTCCCTGGCTGAGTGCAGTGTCTGGCAGTGTGGGCTGGCTGCAGCCTGAGGAGGGGATACTGTAGTTCATATTGATTTTGGAAACCAGACAACTATTTAGTCACTAATTCCCTTTGCTCTCTTGGAAAGGTGAGAAGTGGAAAACGTTTTTGCTGAGAATATCCAATTACATCGGCGTTAAAACACTGGGAATTCCCATCTGTTTTTCTTTCTGGTTCTCCCATCTGATTTTGGTGGTTTGTATGTTGGCTGCAGATCTTACTACATAAGTATATTCCATAGACTCATAAGCTAGATAAACTTCATTGTGGGCTAGCAAGAAACATTTAGCATAATTAATTCTGTATTGCCTGGCTGACAGCTTTGGAGAAAGTGGTTCCGAAATGTTTATTAATAACTTATTAGTGCAACTATTTCCTATGAAAGGACATTTTTTGAGAATCATAATGGATGGTATTGTCTATATATCTTGAGAAGTACTAACAGTTATATCTTTATAAAATTTTGTTTTGAGTTTTTCATAACAGGAGGGCAGAGGGTGAATGCAAATGGTGTCTGAAGGCAGCATTTGTCCTATTTTCTATGATTCTATGAGAATTTTGGGGAGAATTTAGACCGGGATACTGAATATAGCTTACCACTTACTAAGATGAGAATCTGCCCCTCTCTTTGGTTCTTTGTTCATGACAGATACCCTCCTTTCATATCTGTGAGTTTTGCTACTAACTAGAGATTACTTTAAGATGTTAAATCACACACCATGCAGAATCTACACTTTGTATTTTAGGCCTTTTTCCTGGCATCTGTATTCATGCCTATTGCATATTTATTCATTGGCCATTCATTCATCTAATGCTTTTTTTATGTAATGAGGAAATCAAGCTTTTAGAAGCATATGAGCACTGTTCCAGTGCATGGTATTATATCATAGACTACACTACGTCTGTAATTTCAACTACTGTTAATGATTGTATGGCACACTAAGTAATGAAAAAGGTGCTGTTTTCAAGTGGATTAACTCCTTCTTTCATATCTCATAATACAAATGCCTCAGTGGCTGTTAACAGGATGTGTAGCTTTTCTCTGCTTCTGCTTTCTATGTTTGCCTAATCAGCCCACAATTGCTGCCTGTGGCTTGGGAATACTGTAATGATGGAAGTACCTTAATGCTTCTACAGTGCTTTGACATTGTACAGCATTAAAGCGAAAACATGTTATCATTCTAACTACTGTTATATAATTATCACCTCTTTGATGAAAAGTGGCTTTGATGCAAGGATCCAAAGGAGCTGGGAGATAATTGATATTCCTGTATTTCTTTTAACAGAGTGTGGGTATTCACATTGCTGCTTCTGGCCTCTGCCACCAGCCTCCATCCTTACACCTCACTGTCATTTATCACAGGAGCTGGGAATTCTCTCAGAACCTTGTGCTTCCAATATTTTCTTGGTAATTTTCACCTGGGGAACAGTTGCCTTTAAAATCAGTGTCCTAACATGTATCAGTTTGCATAGTATATTTAAATTAGCAAGCATCTGCCCACGGTCTATAGCTGTCTAATTGTTAATTTTCACTGCAAAGTGTTTCATAGCTATTTTCATTTCCTCTTCATGTGATTTAGGTTACCATGGCCTTTACTGTGAGGAGGAATATAATGAATGCCTCTCTGCACCCTGCCAGAACGGAGCCACCTGCAGAGACCTCGTCAATGGCTACGAGTGTGTGTGCCTTGCTGAATACGAAGGTAGGCTGGGGTTTGCAATTGTTCTCTGCATTTGTTATGGTTTTGTTAGAGAGAGATGTCATATCCTGCACTGAGAATAAATATACCACTCATGTAAAATTAACAGAGACAAACTTCAGTATTGATCCTGATCCTTTAATCTTTATTTGAATGAATACTTCAGATTTAGCTTCTCTGTGAGGAATGCATGTCCTGGTCTGAGCACAAATGGATTTTCTCTGTTCTTCTCAGGTGTAGTTTTTTCTGCTGTTTTTAAGATATGTTACAAAGTGATGAGATTTTTAAAAAACTCGTAACTGTTAAATTGACTTTTTCATCAGTTGTTGTTGGACCCTTTAAACAGAGAGCTTTCAAATTATTTTTTATTAATTTTTTCCAGTTAAGTGAGCTAAAAACATAATAATAAAAGATTAGTATTTGAAATAGATTAGCACAAAGGAGTAGAAATAAAAGTTTTATCTTGATTGTTCATTAGAAGACTGTAAAGCCCAGAGAGAGCAGAAGGTCTGTGACTGCTTTTCTGTGTTAACTGCAGCTATTCTTAGGTATGTGTTCAAATGGAATCCATCTTTGGCATTTCTTAAGTAATTTATAAAATAGATAAGAAGAGTATTTGGCTATACAAAACCTTTTCTCTCATAGTAGATTTCAGCTGTAAACAAATTAACACATATCAGGGGTCTGTGATGAGTCCTTCTGGGGAGGGCTAAAATGATACTTTTTTAGTGTATTCTGTGTTGAATTGTGCTGTGAGAACATCTTGAATGTAATTTTATATGCTATCAGGATTACAAATAAATAAATAAATATTCTACACAGAATGACTATGTTTTAAGGAACATTGCTCCAGCATTTTCTCATTAAGCATATCAATCCTTATCTGTGCTGATAAGTAATGCTCACTTAACAGCTGCTTGAGGCTAAATATGTGTTCCACACTGATGATTGCACTGCTCTTTGACTATAGATAGAGAAGTCATCATTTTAGAGGCCTGGTGAGGAAATGACCCTCAGCTTTTCAGGACAGTTTAAGCAGCACTTAACCATAATGTTCATCATAATGTTCATCTTCTTTTCTCACCCGACCAGTGGGTGCAGCTGGAAGCACTGTGTGCACAGCACCTTGTGCTTTACATGAAAGCAGGGTCCCTGCTCCTGTAAGCAGCTCTTGCTCATCACTGGGCTCCCATCATTCCAGTGCTTGAAGTGTTCAGTGGCACCAGTGAAACAACCCGAGGTACCCAGCTCAAGATATGATGTGGGGCACCAGAGGCCTCAGTCTTGGCACCAGCACCCCAGAGCTGCCCATCTGCAGTGCCCCTTCTGTCCCCACACCCTGGGCTGGCAGACAGACAGACAAGAGCTCTCAGGGCTGGGCAGGGCTGGAGCTTGTGCCAGCAGGTACCCGTGGGCTGCTGCCTCTGCTGCTCCTCACCCACAGGATGCTCGACTAGAGTGCTCTGCCTTTTTGCTGCTAACACTGCAAATGTCAGCAAAATTATTTTGGCAGGTCTGTTGTGGGTATGTGTGTGCATACATATAAAGATATATATAAAAATAAGTTTTATCTGAACAGTAGACCCCAAGAAAATGATGCATGTAGTAGTGGCATTAGAGTCTCTCTGCCCATGCCTAGGTGGGAATATGCTGTGTTATGTGTTTTGTATGCCAGGTGCAGCTTGCACTGTCTTCTGCAAGGCAAACCTGCTGGATTCACAAAGCCTACACTGGGCATGACAGAGTGAAGGTAGTGGCATGAAATAGAGCCATCCAGTTATTTATTTTTAACCATACATTTGAATAATTTTTTTATTACCTTAGTTAGCAACACTCCTCATTTTCCAGCAACAGATAATGAGAGGCATCAGAATGCTTATGTATGGTATTAAGTAAGTTATTACATAAAATTCCTAGTCAAGACAATTATCGTTTACATGTTGGTGAAGAATTTTAGATAACTGATCAGTTTATGCTTCATTACATGGTTTTTCATAGACACCCAATAGTTCTTCTAAGCAGAAATTGCCCTGCCTGTCCTAGCCCACAGCCTGTGGGAAGAGCAGAGAAGGAGGCACGTGTGTAAAAAGCTTAGCCAGCACTAAACAAATGGCTTTAGTGTTATGACATCATTAGCCCAGAAGGACAGGTTTGGAGTCTGCACACTCATCTGGATGAAGTCAAGTTATCACATGTACTGATTCCATGCTGCCAGTATCAGTCATGTCAATGGCAATTACTGATTTTTCCTTTTCAGGAAGGCACTGTGAATTATACAAAGATCCTTGTGTTAACATCAACTGCCAGAATGGTGGCACTTGTGACAGCGAAGGTCTAAATGCTACATGTATTTGTGCACCTGGATATGCAGGCAAGTGATTTGTGTGTTACACAGAACATCACAGTTGTCATTGTTCACTGTGTCTAGAGGAAGACAAATACCAAGTAAGACTGTGTCTCTTCAAGAAAGGAATTAATTTGGACTTCGCTGTATTGTGATCAGCCTAGTGAGAATAAAAAAAATTTTATATTACTTACATCTGCTTTGAACTTTGTAGCAAAAAAAAAAAAAGCCTGTTACTAAAGAGACTTCAGGAAGCTAACGGCTATTTAATGTGGCTTATGACCTTACTACTTGAGAGTAGATTGCATTTTAAAAATAGCATCTTGAAAATTTCCAGGTAACCCAATATACTAATTGGACACTGTTGAAACTGGAAAATGTTTTAACAGTGACCTTTGTTACTGTGTGCTCAAGAAACAGTTTATTCCATTATCTTAATATGCAATTGCTAAAAGCCCTAAAGTATTTGTTATGAATCAATTTGCACTTTTAGAGTACTGTTAAGAAACTCATTTAATCTTTTGGCCTTGTACTTAGACTGATGTGATTGGCATAATCCAAATATCTGATGTCAAGATAATTTACAACCTGTTAGCATGTAAGATAATATCCAATGTGAGAGTAATAGGTAAACCCATTCATAGCTGGTTGATAGATCAAATTGTGCTTTTTGATCTAATTAAAGGGCATTCTTTGCAAAAGCATTAGCTTTCCATTGTACAGTGTCAGTTTCTCAGGCACCTATTATCTACATTATTGCATAACATATCAGAATATCCATGATTGTCTGCTATACCACATTTTCTTGGGATGGAAATTATATTTAGAGAAATGAGACAGAGTCTGGGTGAGGTTAGTCAAGTCCCTTAGTCCTCAGGCTTTGTTTTCACCTGGCTGAATAAGGGTAATACTTCTTCTTGGAATCCTTTTGATGTTCTGAGAATAAAGATGTATTGCGCTATAAGGTGTTTTGCAGCAAGGGAGAAGTTAAATGACTGAGGATGTAGTTGGTACATCAGGCACTTGCCATATATAACTTTGGTTTTGGTTTTTGTTTCCCTATGTAAGGTGAAGAATGTGAAATTGATGTAAATGACTGTGACAGCAACCCGTGTCACCATGCTGGAACTTGCATAGATCAGCCTGGTGGTTACACCTGCCACTGTCCTCATGGGTGGGTCGGTGCAAACTGTGAAATACGTAAGTTTTGCAGTTCTCTAAATATTTCTAAAATATTTAAGTTATAGTAAAGAAATTTCTATTTATCTCAAAATACCTATCTGCACATATACTCTGAATCATATATAAATGAACAAAATCATGTTAAATTAATTTTCTTTTTGGCCACAGCATTTTAAAAGTGGTTGTGAAAGTTAAAAACTTCTGTTTCTGGGCATCCTACTTTGAGATGTGTCAAACTAGATTGTCAGGGATGCTGTCTCAGAGCTGGACATTCAGTTTGCCTTTTAATTGTGCTCATGCTTCACAGCCTCCCTGCACATTTTGGGTCAAGTGTGTTCCATAGCACTGTAAACACAGTCCTAGCAGGCTTGTATTGACTTCTGAGCACCTGCAGCTCTAGTGATGTTTCAGTAAAACAACTTGGAACTTGCTTACCTAAGAAAACTGATTCTGTGTAATTGTGCTGTGACTTGTATGTGCATGCATTTACCAACTTTTTCAGGAATAACTTTTCCTGCCATAGGCTAATTTCCACAAAATTTATTAGAAAGCAGAAGGGCTCCAAGACAAAATATTTCCAAAGCATTCAGTAAGACTTAAGAGAGGTTCCACTGGTTGGAAGGAACAGCTTCAGTGTGATCTTGCTTCTCAGTTTAGAGAGAAGCTTCACTGTAAGGGCATCCTTATGGCACAGCAGAGAGTCCAGGAGAGGCAGAAAGTATGAAACGCAACTGTGGAAGTTAAAATGGAAATCAGGCTTCCTAAGTTCTGCTGTTCACAGACCTGCTTTGTAGTTCCCTGATGTTTTGTGCTTGAGCTAGAGATGTTGTCTTTGCTAGGGAATTCAGCTGTGTATTTAACTGCTTGAATGCTCAGATACTGTGGTCATAGATCCCTTCGAGTCATGAAGATCCACAGGTTTGTTAGCACAGTTAAAGTGCAGGGATAGGTGATAGATTAATAAAAGAAAAACAAAGACTGGATTAAAAAATGTTTTCTATATCTCATTAACACAAGGAGCATGTGAACCATCTATTTTTTACTCTTTTACTTAAACTTTACTTTAACATATTGACTGTTTTTTTCAAATTGATTCTACTCCTGATATTCTTGACGTTAGTCCTTACTTTAACCTAGTACATTCAGTTTCAGAGCTTTCTGATGTAAGCAAAGACTGCAGAAGACCATTGCCACCTAGCCCAGGGATGGTGACAGCCCTACCTTTTTCGTTGTCTCTGTGAATGGCACAGACACTTCCCTGCGTGGTGCAGAGCCAGCAGACATTGGAAGCACAACACTGTGTGCTGTCTGTGGGCCATATTGCTGATGCTAAAATGTGCTCAGATGAGCTTTTCCTGACAAGGCTGATGTTGGTGACACCTGCAACATGCATGTCCAAGTTGATCAGCAAGGCAGGATAATTCTGCCTGCCTTTGCTATTAGGTGTTTGGCTGACAGACAGATGGGTTCTTGGAGAAAGCAATAATGATCCTGGAAACGCTTTTCCTGGAGTCCCTTGATGAAGTAACAATTACATTTCTCTTATGTTATGGAATGCCAAAGGGATACAAAGGCTTGCATGCTTTCTGCGCCTGCAGATGTGCTACAGGAATTCAGTGGTGCATGTTCTGGAGTGCTCTGGCTGTCATTCTCTAGGCACTCAGAGTTTGGCTATTTGCACCACAGATACACAGTGAAGTGCATGTAAACATATGGGAAAAGGAGAGAAGCACAAGAGAGGGTTGAAGGAGCCTGTTCTACTATCCAACCTTTTCTATCCAGCTACTCAATGATTTCTTTTTTTCCCTGTTGGGGGGATGCAAGTTCTTTTATCTTGTGATTGCTATGACAGAAAGCAGAGAATTACCTGAATGTTAACTGGCATTACTAACACTGCAAGAACACTTAACCAGAAATATTCAACCTTGCCTTGTTCATAGCGATTGTTTTCATCTGCAGAGGTTGAAATTACTGAGTTTTTTATCCAACACATGACAGTAGCTGATAGAGTACATGTGTATAACAGTAACAGAGGTGATAAAAGAAATGCAGTATAAAAAGTTATGGTTTGGACTGGTCTCGAATGAAGACAGGAAAAAAAATCTTCTTATAGCCACAAAAAAGATGCATTTTAAAAAACAAATATGTTTAAAATTTGAGGGTTACCAGTTTCTTTAATAAACTTCAGCAAATGTCTGATGTTCCCTCGCTATTAAAGTCACTTTGCCACAGCATCAAAGTAAAAGCATGTGTTGTTATGGGACACCATAACAGATAATGCTACCCCAAAACAGATAAACATGGGCCTCTAACCTCTCTAACCAGTGCAGTGCCTTATGTGCAAAGCTGGGAAAGCTTTCCTAAAGAACTCAGATTTTAACATGTATATAAAGGATTATGCAAACAAAGAGGGACTGAGGCTTGAAGAAATCACTTTGCAGAAAGAATTTAAAAGTATTTTGATCTGCAGATTTTTCTTTCACACTTCCATGTAGCCATGTGAAGATCTTTGTACTCAGTCTTTCCCTGAGCTGTGAGTTGACAAGCTGATGGGAACTTAATTCTAATGATATCTAGAAAGGCCATATCCAGCTCTTCTATAAACAGGTGCAGCCCTTCTGAACTCACTGGAATTGAGACAATGGTGCAGTGGATTTCTTTGAGCTCTAAAGTTTGAATCTATTAGTAAATCTGCTTCTGTTCATCTTTCCAGTTCTCTTTGTCATATTTATTATATTCTTTCAGCAGTTTGTACATAATGGTTAATAATGTGATGGAAATTAAATTTAAACACTGTGTACTGACTTTGTATTGAACCATCCCTCTGAATGCTAGAAAAAGACACAAACCCAGGCTTATCAAGAAACTGGTGTTTGGGTGTCATTTGACAAAATAAATCACATTTTATCCTTTGTGATTTTCTGTTACTGGCCATAAAGAAGGCTCTTGGTACTTAATCTTTTTTGTAGAACCACCCTATTTATAGTTCCCTTTTTCACCAGCTGGTTTAGCTGCTTGAAGTGACTACTTAACAAGATTTCAGGGTTATCTTCTTGTCAGACTGTTCTTTTTAATTTCCAAGTGTTGTATATACATCAAACTAGACAAGATGTACATTGCCTGGATGAATTGTGATATTTATTATGTCATCTTATGGTCTTTACCAGTATTAGCAATTCCAATTAAATAGGATTAAATTGGTCTTAATTATAAAGAGGATATTCTTCCTTTCAAAATGAAATGCATTTGCCTAAAAAGTTAATGGAGCATTCACTGTAAAAATGCTTACAAATGTCTCATATGAATTCTCTAATGCCTGCTGGTTATTTGTTAATATCATTACCTTTGCCACTTTTGTAATTATTAATGTAGCTACTGAGGTATGCCAAACCATGTGGTTACTTGAAAACTAACATTATGAAGAATTTCTAGTACAGACTGTGGTGTGCATTGAAATCTTATTCTTAATTAATTTTATGAACATTAATATAACAATTGAAAATACTGTGATTTCGAGCTGTCGTGCTATTTCTGATCTTTGCAATATAAGCTGTTAATCTTTGTATTTTGATATGGTGATGAAAAAAGGAAGAAATTTTTCTCATCTTTGTCATCCAGAGATGGAAGACATGGAATCTAAATCAGAACTGTCCTGCCATATATCTGCACACATTAGATCTGAATTCAGCCTATTCTGACAGCCTGACAGAAACCACTGTGTGTGACAAATGTGCTGCAAGACAGAAATAGAAGCCCATCCCAAACTGCACAGAGCACAGCTGTATTCCCTCCCTCATATCCCGACTGGGCAAACTGCAGTAGCAGCACTTTAGAAACATTAAATCACTGAATTATTCAGGCTGATCAAAACTTTACTGACCTCTGAAGAAAGTAAGAGAAACAAACAGCCAGTCCTTAAACTCAACTCGCATTTGTGGAAAAAGTCTGAGCACCCCAAACTGAAAGGTGCTCCAGGACAATCTTCACTATTGTGGCAAAGAGCAGCCATTTCTCCAAACTGCCCAGCTGAATCCCACATGTTACAGCTTTGGACTTTCTCACCACCTCCCTCAAAAATGAATTTCTTTTTTTTCCTGTCCTTGTACATTACCTGTATTTCAACCATAGATGGAGATTTTACCCATGGATGCCACTAAACTGGAGATTTCAGCTCAAGTGCTTGAATTATCTGCCATCATCAGCATCCTTGAGAGGTGGCTTCTGAGAATATCTTAACCTCCCAAAGCATATGCTTGGTAGCCCTGTTCCCAGTCTGTTTGTGATTAAGTAAAGGGAGTTTCTAAATCAGTGCAAAGCAGAAGTACATTTGAAAAAGGAACAGGCACCTACTAGAAATAACTTGTGCAGAGTGTTACATTTCTGTAGTCAGTATGATTCAAATCTGTTCCTGTTTTGAAATAATATGAGACCGTAGGCTTAAAAGACTGCCAAAAATGAACCCTGGATAGAAGTACATGTTAATTAGAAATATTCTGACCCATGCTAGAGAGAAACAGATCTGAGGACATACACAATTGATAGAAAATCTGTTTGGCATAGATATAACTTGGGGATCAAGAATATTTATACAGAAGATCTGGAATACATAAATACAAGATGCCTCTTCCAGATTGGCTTCATTTTAAGGTCTGCTTTGAGAATCTCAGGGAAATTATGCTTGGGAAAAGACTCCAGTGGTTTCCCTACTTTAGGACCTTACGAGGTGTCCTTTTTGTCCTTGAAATGCTGAAGTCTCTGCAGTCTGGTGGAGATAGGCGTAAGAAAGCCTGTGTTTCAAATTAAGAACCAAGTGTGTTCAATAGATGTTAAATAACACATTTTAGTGGAAGGTTCCACTATTAGAACAAACTGCACTGAGGACTGTTGGGTTAGCAGAAAATTTTGCATAAAATTTGCATATACTACTCTTTAGAGAGCCTGTAGTATAAAATAACATAATGCAAGAGTAACTTGATGATTTTCTGTTACTTGGGCTATACAGGAGAGCAAACTAGATAGGTGTTCCTATATGACCTTAAAAATCTGCAGAAAAAAGTGTGTGGAAGTTCAACATAGTGCTATTCAAATTTGTAGCATGTTAGGCATGGTGGTGTATAGGTAACAGAGCCTGGGAAAGTTCAAATTACCTGTCTCCATAGCTTGAAAAGTCAGAAATATTGAAAATAAATATCATAGAGTAGTTCTATTCAGCAGGATGGATATAAATCATTAATTAATGATTAACCTGTTATTTTGTATTGGCAGATCTGCAGTGGAAGTCTGGGCACATGGCAGAGAGTCTAACAAACATGCCTCGTCACTCCCTGTACATCATCATTGGGGCCCTGTGCGTGGCCTTTGTCCTGATGCTGATCATCCTCATCGTGGGCATCTGCCGCATCAGCCGCATCGAGTACCAGGGCTCCTCCAGGCCAGCCTACGAAGAGTTCTACAACTGCAGGAGCATTGACAGTGAATTCAGCAGTGCAATCGCTTCCATCCGACATGCCAGGTTTGTGCTGGGGATAGGCATGCCTAGGAATCTGTTCTGATGGGTCATTGCAGTTCATGCACAGAGCACCAAAGTGCTGTTGGCAGAGTGAATGGGAAAGCATGGGATCACCAGCACTGCTCACTGTTCTCATCTGGAGTGTGACAATACAGCAAAACTCTTTGAAAACAGGTGGAGTAATTTTGACTTTATTTGGTGTAACTGGTGAAGTGGCAGACATGCCAGTTCTTAGCCTGTCAGATCTTCTGTTAGGGATGTAAAGAATCTTTAACTACACACAAGTAATATGATCAGCTAGAAAAGGAACATTGATTTTTGTGACTAATTTACCAGATTATTCAGTGAGAATCTCTTCTCATCACTCATTTTTGTGCTCCTATTTGCCTTTCTTACTTGCTTTCCTAGAGACAGTAATTTTTTTACTTTGAAATTTAATGGAGCACTTGCAAGACAGGGTATTGAGTGTCAGAATAATACAAAAGTAGAAGTGGAAGGGATTTGAGAGCTCAAGTGTAAGCCATGGCACTGATATGGCATTAAATATACCTAGCTCTCTGCCAACAATTGTGTTTAAAAACTTCCAAAGGAGTTGAGTAGAGTTAGAAAGGGCTTTTCTAAAATCCAACCTGGATTTCCTTTGCTATGAACTAGGCTGCTTCTTTTTTACTGCTCTTCAGGCTGTCATGAAGGATAATTTATCACTGTTCATATCACTTGTACACCAGGTGCTGAGCCCTCTCCCTCTTCTGTTTTATGATAAAAACAAAGCAAAACAACTTTTTTCTGTCCTAGATTTAACTAACCCGTTTTTTCAATATCTCCTCCTGGATCATGTCAGCTTCTTTATTGTCTTCCTGGGACACACTCCAGATTGTCTTTCTTTTTTTTTTTTTTTTTTTTTTTTTAAGGGGGGTCCCTGAAGCTGGAAATAGTCCTCTGTCTGAAGATTTATGTGCACCAAATAAACTGAGTAACCACCCCCTGCATCTTATTTATGGCATTCCTGTTCATACATCTGAAAAAGAAACTTGCTTGGATTTTTTTTTCTTGTTTTTTCTTTCTAGTGATAAATGATATAGTTTTGTGACCTGTCAGACCTTTTCCTCATCCCAAGATCTTCTGTGTCATTTTGCTTTCTAGCCACTATGGTTTCTTAAGTTTTTTACACTCTTAATAGGGTAGAACTTTCATTTTTGGTGTTTCTTTTTCCCATTTCTTCAATTTGTCAAGAGCACTTCAAATTCCAACAGAGTATTCATGTGTGTTATCATTAAAATGCTCTTAAAACAACTGAGGGAGTCATGTTCCTGTGCAATGACATGGAGAAATGTGTGCATATTGGTTGATGATTTCTGGTAATTCATTTTCTGAATGCTCCAGTTCTGTTTCAGTGAAAATGAAATAGGTTAAATTGTACCACTACTGAAGTCATCAAAATTATCTGAAATGGGTGAGGCGTTCCCACAGGCTCAGTTAATCACATCAAAGCTTGGGTAGTAGCTTTGTGTTCCAGCTTCAAAAAAGTTCATAGACTGGGATAGATTAATGGTGATTTTTCAAATCCATATTATGTAGTTAGAAATTACATTATTGTCCATTAAAGATTTCCCTATCTTGGAAAGGGTCCTTTCTACTTAAAACAAATGAAAATAAATGTTTTCCTTATAAATAGTTTTCGGTACTTCCAAGAATTTGATGCCTTATAAAAATCCAAGTCAGGTGATTCATGGAGGTTTATTGTGGAGATGTGTATATTTTGGGTTCAGGAAGATATAAACCACTGTTTTGGTCATTTCAGTGCAGGAAAAGGAGCAAAACTTTTATAGTTATTTTTGCATAAATTCTTAAACCTACATATATCAAGGTCTCAATTTTCAGAATTGCTGTACTTAAGAAATCTACTTTCAAGTACCAGAAAGTTCAGCATTTTCTGGAAATAATTCCCTTTCACAGTTAGATACCAAAACTTACTAATAATTTTGGAAAATGGAGGCCAAGGGAAAAGTTAGTAGATTATTTTCTTTAAAGAGAAGGCTTCTGGTAAAGTCAGCAGGTGTCCAGGGGGTGTGAATGCCTGTTGCATATTCAGTAAATTATTTTAAAGTTATTTGTTCATGTTTCTCAGCATTTTTTTTCCTAGATAACTTCTTTTATAATTTGATCTTTACTAATTACTTACTTGCTGTAAGACAAAACCAATGTGCTTGAGGTCTACTTCTAGTGAATGTTCCTAGGATTAGCAGATCAGAAGTAGGTAATTTTCTGAGCAGATGAAGCACAGTTATCTTTAGCATTCATTATGCAGACAGTAAAGAAATATTCCTTTTATGTTAAAGTTCATACATTTTAAAGATGGAAGAGAACAGTGTAATGAAACAGTTGACCACTGGCTATGGCAGCCATAAGATGTCATTGAAATGGAACCAAGATCTGTTATTGAAACAGAATCGTTCACTTTAGAAAAGCATTCACACTGGGTTAATGAATTACCTGGTTACAGACTATGCTGCAGTTAGTTCTGTGTGTGCCCAGATATCAGGAGCCTTCATGCACCACTTACAGTGTAGTTGATTTAATTTTTATTTTCACATGCCAACCTGTCCTGTCTCTGTGTCAGCTGCAGAGTCTGGTTCATCAGACTCTGATTAAGTTCTCCTGTCACAGCAGGGTCAGCTTCTCTCCACTGCACATTCTCCCCATTGCTGTGGAGTTGGCTGTGTGGGACTGCAATGTCCAAAGCTTTCTGAATTGGATGGGCATCAGCACATGCTCATTTCTTACCATTTCCTCACACAGATCTCTGTCAGCTGCCTCTTTGTAAAAGTGTGCTCACGTGCACATGTACTCTGGTCTCCATATCACCTGCCAATTGCTTAATATACATCCTCTGCCAGGGGTCATTTTCTGGGAACTCTAGGATTATAGCTCAATTATTCTAAGAAAGGCACAATATCACTTGCACACCTGACCTTTTCTCTGAACAATGCAGAGGAAATAAACCTCATTCTCCTCCTGTGGAAGCCAAAAGAATCCCTTCCTCCTCTCAATATGCTTTATCCTTTTTTTAACTTTTGGTCTCTCTCTTTTAGTTCTCTTGTTTAAATTTTATTTGTGGACTCCTTTTGCCAGTTGTTGGTTTTGAGCAGAGTAGCAACATGTAGTTTGTTTATTCTGTTTCTGGGGAAACTGAACTTCTGCCTGTCTCACAGAAGCTGGAAAATACCATTTCCTCAGGGTTCAGTTGTCCAGTGTTCTCAAAAGTCTTTTACTTGAGTGGAGGTGTTGAGGTTAATAACTCTCTGTAGTTAGCCATCTCTTGAAATGTTCTAAGGAAGTGGAGGAGCAGGACCATTCCAAATGTGAAGATCATTTGCAGTCGCTGTCTCACACACAGAGCTGCCTTTGCCAAGAATTGCTACAATGAATGTGTGCTGTCCTCAGAATTGTCATGGAACCCTCAGTTTCTCTCAAGCTACACAGGTCTCTCTGTTCAATGTTTCATTGCAAGATATATTTTCTGATTGTTATTTCCTGTACTTTACTTTGTGATTATCTTTGTGATGTGTATTATTTTTATACACTGGTAAGTATGTCTGATGTACCCGTTGGAACATCACCATCATCACCCAAGAATGGATATGCCAAAGCTAAATGTTGAGCCTGAAGAACTTCCCCAGTGCTACTGCTACACTGTTTACCAGCCCAAGCACATAATTGTTCACAGTATGGCATTGAAGCTAATGTTTAAAATGATTATCCATCATGTCCCTACAGTCTTTGTCCACGCTCAGTGCTTCCCAGGATCAAGATTTCCCCACACAGTGTATATTCTTTGTTAGATGAATAATCTTGTGTTTGGTTGCCCTGGAAAAAAATCTTTATTCACTTGTTTGTATGTGCTTTTGTTGCAAGCAGGCAGTTAATTGATCCAGCACACTGTAGCAGGAACCTGCATCTTTTCATTATTGATTAGCCCTCGAATCATTGCCTCTTGCAGATTGTATTGATAATTGCTTTGTGTGTTCCTTTATGTCATCAATTAGACAGCATAGCACTGCTGTGCAGTTCTACCAGACACACACCCATTGAACAGAGCTCCCATTTAACACTTCTGTCTTTAACACGGACCTCTGAGGTTGCTGATAACTCTGTTTATTTGCTGCTTTGGGCAGTGACTGACTTCTGAACCACCCATCAAAGCAATGTGGTTGAGCAGCTCTGTGGCTCAACCAGACCATAAACAACTTTCATGTGTGCTGTGCTCTTTTCCCAGCCTTTTCTAATTAGGGCCACATGTCAACCCTGACCTGAACCAGAAAACAGATTTTGTCCTGCTTCACTGTGTGCAACAAGCCATGTGCTCTCTACTGTCAGAAAGGGCAGGTAGACTTTGGCTGAAATCTCTGGGTAATGTTCACCATCATTTGTATCTCTGCAAAGCTCCATTTCCTTTTAACCCTTGAGAGTGATGGTGGAAAAGGGTGATTCAGAATTCCATGCTGCCTCTAATTTAGTAAGACACCATGACTTGATTCCTCCATTCAGGTCTTGAAATTTTATCTCATTTGTAGAAAGTAATTTGTAGGTTTATCCATTTTGATGGGGATGAGCAGATATAACCTGTCTCTATTTATTAGAATAATCTATAGAAGAAGGCAGGCATTCATGCGTGGGAATTAATCTAGTGTGGCCTTATTGACAGCTGAAGTACTTTGAAAAACAAAATTTTCACCATATATATCATAATGCTTTCAGCCATTTCAGTTTTGTCAGCAATTCTAAATCACTGAAAACAGGCAAGAATGAAATTAGAAATCATGAATCTGCATAAAAGCCTCGGAAGAAAATCAAGTTAATTTTGATTTGGGCTAAATATTATCCTCAAACCCTGAAGTTTCTGAATTTCACTTTCCAGTGTGCACAACATAAATTAATATAGGCTTAATATAGTACATAAGAGCATAAAAATCCTTAGTGTGGATGACTACATAAACAATTCTGTGTTTTCTATACTGCTTTCTCTGCATCAGGTCAATAAGAAAAAAAAATACTTAACCATTTTTTTGCCTCATTTTCCTGTGATTTCTTTTGTTATATAGAATTTATCTAAGCTCTCTGACTTTGTTTCTGGTCCCAGGCCATAACTCACTGTGTTGTTGCTATGAACTCATTCATATTTTTGTTTGTCACCAAAAATCTTCTTTTATTTCCAGGTTTGGCAAGAAGTCCCGACCTGCAATGTACGATGCAACCCCCATCGCTTATGAAGATTACAGCCCAGATGACAAACCTTTGGTTACACTGATTAAGACAAAAGATTTGTAATCTAGTGTATCTTTTTTGGATTATTTTTCAAAAGGATGGGCTACTAACCTAATTTAAATATTTTTAAGAAGAAAGCATAAGTAATTTAAACCATTAGATGCTTCAGAATTTTCTGTAGAATATTTAAGAACCAATTTTCTGCAGCTTTTAGTTCGGAAAAATATTTTAAAACAGAATTTGTGAACTTCATGATTTACATTTTAATGTACCTTGAGCTCTATAAACTATAAGCTTATGATAGTGTGTGCTTTTTTCTTGGTAGACACTATTACTAAACCCAGATGAGTTTCTTGTGGTTGTTACAGAACAGAAAACAATAATTAATGAGGAGTTCTTTATGAAATGTCAGTGCCAGCTTTCTCAGTAGAGGTAGGAAAAATGTGAAGCATAATATGATATATAATATATCCATTAATTAAAAAAGTCTAAAATGTTTGTGTTGTGAAAAAGAAACTAGTAAAAATTATTATTCCTAATCTGAATGAATTAGCTTTTGCCTTATTCCATGCATGGATAGATAACCTATTTCTCCATTATTTCCTGAAAGTTGCTAAAACATACTCTTGAGTTGATGTTTGACATTTTTGTAATAGTTATTCAGGCTAGGCCTTGTATAATAATAAAGTGCCTCTTGAGGCAAAGTAAGGGCATGATCCTTTAAACATTGAAATCAATGAGAGAAGTTCCATTGACTTCACTGGGTATGGGATTGGATCCTACAATTGGACTGAATCTATATTTTTCTTTAAAGGTTAAAGTTTTTTATATTGTGAGTAAACTAAGCATATGGTTTGAGTTGTTTGTTTCCTAAAGGTTGTTGATGTACAGTATTGTTTCATGAAATATTGTGTATTTCTCATAGTGCTTCTTATTTAGGATCAGTATGGGGTTTTTGTGGCTGTATTTGATTGCTTATGGGCGTCTTAAATTCTTGCCTATTTCAGAAAATACTGAATAAACGTTAACCAGTGAAGATTGCAGCTGTTTCTTTGTTTTTCTTCATTTCAAACTGAAGTGTTGTCTATACATTTGAAAGGACATGAGCATATGATGCACTATAAATAATGCCAAAAGATTATATTCCAGCTGTTAATCTGAAAAGGGAAAAATGGTTTGGATTATCAAGGTAATCTCTCAAAAGTGAGATAAATGCAGCTCCAGAGTAAAGGCACAGTCCAGGATGGAGGATGTACAGGTTAGTAACACCTTTCTGTGTTTGAATTACCAAATGCTCCTCAGAAATCCAGAATACCTTTCCTGATGTCCTGTATCTGCAGCCATAGGCTTTCAATGATGGTGGTCCAAGACAATAATTATTAAAAAGAGGACTGAGGAGCTCAGATCCAAGTTTAAACTAGATTCATTCTTCAGGCATGATTTTCTATGATAGAGGTTGTAAATTTGCATCTGGTGGCTGTCAGATGATGTTTTTTCATTAGTACAATTTTTTTGCTGTACCAATATATTGAAACTTGTTTACTGTGACTTCTAGGAATGTTTTAAGAAAGAAAAGTCAACAGAAAGCTATACCCTGTACCATTTTTGGTAAGTTGAGCAGAAAAGGGGATCTGTTGTTGTAATTGATTTGTTAATCACAGGAACGGAAATACTCATTCTTAAGAATTTTTGGTCTTTTCGGTGAATAAAATATTGCCTTGCAAATCTACATAAAGTAGGGAAAGAAGCAGCTCTGTTGTTCTAGGGAACATACATATTCATAGTCCATATTTTACAAGAGAGATGTTGCAATGAGCAGCAGCCTTTCTGCATACAAATCACACCTTGGTAGCGATTCTTGACCAACCTGTATTTCTCTCAATTGACTGACCTGAACGATAAGTAATTTGTGAGGAGCTATTTTCCTGTCAGCTTGCAGCCTCTAGCTTCTGTAAATCATCCTGTGCATCCTGTGAATTGTATTCTGAAAATTACTCTGTCTCCTTCCAATTTATTTCATTGAACTCTGATGGCACGTTATGCATGCACTTGTGAGATATTTGTGAGGCACTGCACTGCCTGACAGATGGAGCTGTCCTAAGACCTGGAGGGAACAAACCCATCTTGTGTTGGTATCCCCACTCTGACTCTGCAAGAACAAGTTGGTTACTGTCTTTATACACCAGATCGTGTCCTGAGGACATACATCGATGTGGGCAAGGGACACTGGTTATTTCATATCCTTCTCCCCAGCCATATGAGGTTTGTTCTGTACAGGGAGCAAATATAGATGTATAGCAAATACCACTTGCTGTTAATGTACTACACAGGGTTTTTTGCTTTCTTTTTTAATCATCCAGTTGCAGAAAGGGCTGATTGTATGTGTCTTCCCCTAGCAATGGGCTAACAGACTCCAGCTCCTCCTGGACAAGCTGGGGTAAAGTCTCTGGGCTTGTCATTAACCTCCAATACTTGTGCACTCTCCACGTTTGGTTATTTTTTCATCCTCTTCCATCTGGAAATATGAAAACATCCTTGAGTGTTTTCTCCCCAGAATCATGCACATCTATTATTATTTGTTTCTTGGGGTGGTGTGAAACTTGCCTTTACAGCTCAGAGTTGTGATACATGTGCTAACAGGAAAATGTCATCATTTACATGGATTTTGGATAGAGTCTGTCCAAAATGATGAAGACAGTGACCGTATCCATGTGGCTGGGCTAATTGCAGTATGGCATAGATACAAGGCTTGAGGGGAACAGCTGAGCACAACAGCTAGAAAACACATGTTGACTAAAATCATATAAATTATCCCCAGTAAAACATGTTGATGTAAATCTAACTTTAGCTGAGAAAAATTAGACCATTGCCACAGCTTCATCCTCTTTGCGTCTTGTCTCTGGGAGGTGCTTTGGGAATCTGCATTGCTCTGTGTGGGCTCCAGAGGAGACACCCTGCTGAACCCCAGGTGAGAACCTCAGTCCCACACCAGAGCCAGTGTTCAGTGACAGATCTTGCACTTGGAAGAAGCTGGCTCTCAAGCCTTTCTACCTCCAACACACTTCATCTTCCAAAGACACAGTGAGAAATGAAGCAGGGGTGCAGGTAGCTCAAGAAGGTGATGAGGTCTCCATGCCAGCCAGGCTGGCTGTGTCCCCAGCACATGTCCACTGCAGGGGCTGTGCCATGGGGAGCTCTCTGGGCTGAGGGGCCCGGCCATTCTGCAGCTGAGTGCAGACCATCCCTCCCCCGGGGGATCTGAGAGCCCTGCTGTGTCCCTGTGCCAGGCAGGATGAGCACATGGCAGCAGCGGCCCTGCCAACAGTCCTGACCCAGCTGAGCCTGCAGGAACTCTGTTTTCAGCTCTCTAACCCTATTCCTGTCAGTATATTAAACAATGGGCTTGGAGGGATACTCATGGATGGGGATGGGATGTGGGGAAGGCACATGTGGTTGGTGAGAGGTTGCAAGAGACCTGAGGCACCCCCTGCCCTGAATAACCCTGTGCATTGTCAGTCAGGGCTGGGTAACACCCTGTACCAAACCCATCAACCTGATTTTGCTGCTCTCCCTCCACTGCAACTGTGGCCAAATGCTACACTGGTATGAGGGGAATGAGAGCTGAAAAGAGACTTCAGCTCAATGGAGTGCATCCTCAAACAGCAAAAGTCTCTATCTGGTTAATCCCTTTGAAAACAATGGGATTTTAAAGACAATGTGTGTGATATTTTAGGGGAAAGTGGCTTGGTGTTCCTGTGCATCTACAAACATAAAAGATCTGACCATAGGAGTAAACATTGCTTGTTTTAGTGAAGTCTTGTGTTGTGACACTTCAGTCACGGAACTGATGTTTTCATCTTGTCTCAGCCTCATTTCTGGAAACAGCATGGCTTTTCTCCAGCAGGGCTTTGTTGAGAAATGCCTGAGCAGTTAGAATATTCCTGAAGATGTGTAGTTTCTTCTTTGATAGCAATAGCCACCTGATGAGGAATAAACTCAACACCTCTGAATATTATTCTCTGTGTGAATGGCTGAGAGGAATTGAAGAGCCACTCCTCACTTCTGTTGCCAGAGGGAACTTCTTTTCCCTGTCATGTGGCTAAATCCTTCTGTGTCCAAAATTTCTCTGAGATCCCCTTCTCATGTTGCACACAACCACACAGCTTTTGCAGAGCAGACAGGCACATTGCATCAGACAGATCCAAATCCAGCCCATCCTCCCTTTGGGTGCCTCCAGCCTGGTTTCTGTGGGAGGTGTTTGCTGTGTGACCAGCTTTGGGAACCTTTTTTTTTCACTACTGCCATGTTTTTGAGGTTCATGTGCTGTTCAGTACAGCTGGGCTGAAATTGCTGTTTGTATGGTACTCTGCTCTTGTATTCATGACCTCACAGGGGGTGCAGAAATACAGCCCTCCCATGGATCATGGAGGGCAGCTGAAGGCCAGATTAATTCAGGGAAGAGTTTAGTCTCTCGTGCTATGTGCTGCTATGAATAGTTAAAATAATGAGTGTGTTATCAAGAGCTAATGAGTTCAGACATGTTCCCAAAATAAAAAATGGGAGTCAGGGCAGTTCAGTATATGCTCAAATCTTCTCTTCAAACCTGCTGAGAGAGATGTGCACTGGCTTACAGCTTTCAGGCACCCTTTATTTTATAACAAAATAGAAACAAAATTCTTGTTTAAAAGATGTTTTCTCTCTCAGCATCCATTACCCTCAGGAAATGCTCTGCATGAAAAGGGGAGCAGTGAGAGAAAGGCAAAGCACAGAGCTACGAGAGAGATGGAGCTGGTCTGCTCTATCTCCTCTCTGCAAGTTTGTCCTCTGTCCCTTGAGACTCTGGCCAAGCGTCTGCCAGAACACTGTAGTTGTGTGGGGTCAGGAGGGGTGGCATAAGGGAAGTTTGAGACACTTTTATGTCCATCTTAAACGTCTTGTCATGGAGATGAGAGCAGCCAGAGTCTGACATCTGAGCAATCAGATACTGCTGCTCCCTGAGAACACTGGGGATTGCTGCAAAGACAGGCAGAATGTGATGGGCTCTCAGCTCCTCCTCAGTCTGATGTGCTGGTGTCCCTCCGAGGGGAGTGCCACACTGGAAAGGTGTCCCTCAGAAATCATCTTTGCACTTCTTCACGCTCTGCTGTTTGCACTAGAGCTGATCCCTCCAGTGCAACTTCTGTGCTGCAGAATCCCCTCTGTAGGACCCAGCATCTGAACCCTTTACATCCTTTTTCCCCCTCATATTTTGGAACGGCTCCAAATAGGTGGAGGTGATTCCTTCCAATGGGATGTAACTCAACCAGTGAAAACAAACAAAACTTCAAAGCAGTTATGCCACATCCAGCTTCATCTGGGCTCAGCTGGCTTCTTTTCTTCTACAGTGCAAAATGGGTAACAAATATGACCTCTCTGGAAAAGTCAGATTTCTCTGTTATTATGAATTCCAGTTTCAAATCCTCCTTTTAAGACGTTTATGATAAGATGATTATTGTAAATAAGCTTCCCCTTTAGCAAAGAATAAATCATCAAATAGGCTTTGTTTGGTGAGATCTTTGGCAAAGGAATGTAAATAAATAAGCTAACTGAATAAACTTCTTTATCTGATGTGCTGAGCAGAAAAGGCAGCAAAGTTAATCACTTAGGAAAATAAGCTGGACTGCTGTGCTTTCTTCAATAACAGACCAGTCTAAGGGAAACAATCTACTCTATCTTGCTGACCCTGGACTTTTTGCTAGCATCCCACAGACCAGGAGAGATCCTGTTTATCACTCTGGCAGCAATGCTGTCTTGTCAAGGAGATGTCCTTCGGCCTAAATTTTTGATTTGTTTCTTTTCCTGTGGACTGGTATACTTCCTGTCAGAGGTGGCTCCTTGCAACAGAACAGAGATCTCTTACGAAGTCAGCTCTTGCTTCTGTTCCATCTCCTGGGAGTTGAACACACACAGACAACAATCTGAATCTGCAGTGTCTTAAACTTTCGACTCCATTCATATTTCCATATGAGAAAGTTTGCATGTGACTCTACATGGATCTCAGTCCAACACCACTCAAGGAAATGAGTGTGAGTGTTCCAATTTTCACCATAGTTTTTTATTGACTTATGGATTTGAAGTAATCTGAAGTAAATATGCCTGGAATCTGAGCCTATAAGCCAGATACCAGATGCACAAGGTAACAAAAATGTGTGTAGCTTCTCTGGAAAAGCAAACAGTCTAATGCAATGGAGGCAATTTTGGCATGTAGGAGCTGCATTAGCAATTAGTTTGCCAGCAGAATACTTTATTCTCACTCCCATTTGTAATTGTTGGATATGTGATCACTGTTGGTGCAATTTGGTCTCCTAGAAGCTTATTTTCTATATCATATTAGGATAGAGAGAGCACAAACAACAGGTTCCAATTACGATTCTTTCCCACTGAGAACAGAGAAATTTTTGGGTAGGTCACAGAGAGCAGAAAGCAGCATCAGCTTGCTGCAAAGGGTGTTTGTAGATCCCAGTGTATGGCATTGATATTTATTCTACAAATCACTCTGTGGTTGTTTGATTTGCTATGCTGCATCTGTTGTGAAGAAGGCAACCCGCTAGTAGGTGTCATGATGCAGAATAATTTATTTCAAGGATTTTGTACCTAAAATGCGCTGTCCACAATGTCTTATTTGTGATCTGTACATGACACCAGTTCCTCCTGTTAATTTAATTTGAACATTTATTTCAGCTGTTTTGTCTTTGTATGGCATTTGCTAGAAATGTCTGTCAAAACAAAACTGACAGAAATGTCATGTAACTAAGGACAGATCTGCTTTTGCATGTGCCTATTATGCCATTTCACTTCTATCTTGCCATGAATTTGGACTTGAGATTGTTGCACATATAAAAGATGATGACCAGTTATTTTTATCTCCAGTACTCATCATGTTGCTCCCCTCTTTCCCAGTGCCCTGTCTTCTCTGTGTGAGATAAGGACAAAGACAGGAGGAGGAGGAGATTTTAGAGAACTGGATTAGGTGTGGAGTTTATCAATTTTCCTCTGTCGTTCATTCATTTCATTTCCATGGAGAGAATATTTTACAATTCCATGGAAATGCCTTAATCCCTGAGAGCTTTAAAGGGTTATTTTACTTTAATGTATGCGAGATTTAAAATAAGGTAGTAAGGTAGCAATATTGACAGACATGTCAGGTTTAAATCAAGATATCTCACAGCTGTGATTTACTTAGTGATATATGTTGCTGAATTTGATTTACATAGTGATGTATGTTGTTGAGTTTTAGAAGATTTCATTTGGAATACATTATTCAATGGTTTAGGTTATTGAATGGTAAATATGGTGATGCTTTGATAACATTTTAGAATTTCATGCAATAAACTACAAAATTTCTGTAAAAACTGGTTAATACTATCTAATTTTCCCTCACTTTAGGAGACTGCTATCTGCAGAGAAAACCAAAATTCCCAACAAAACTACTACCCTACCCTGGCATTAGGATTGGCACTATCCATGTTTTTCCAATTGTTTTTCAAGAAGCTCTGATTTTGCATAAGCAATAAAGTCATCTTCTCTTTCCCCATAAGGCAGCCCCTCTCAAAGAGGGCAGAAATTGTGGACAGAGAAATATCAGGCTTCAGATTAACAGTTAAATGTGCTCTTCATTCAAAAGCAACTCAGCCTTGAGATTTCTGAGAATTCATTGTCTCTCTCTTTTTTGTTTATGTGTTGTCTCTGACTTACATCCCTTCTCTTCAAACTCTAGTGTCAAGGGTGATTTATGAGTGCAATTTTCTGAGTAATATTATGTAGCAATAGTTGGCAATTCCCTTCCCTCAGCAAGGGGATGTATTCTTCTTTGTCAGACACCAAAGAGGCACACAACCCTTGAATTTCTTTAAAAAGACAGTTCTTTTAGAAAGGATAAATGTGAATCCCATCTCATAACAGTTCATCTCATAATTACTTATAGATATGTTACATGTACAAAAACTGCTCTGGCCACGTGGCATTGGCATTTCATGTGATGGATCCACTGGGAGTCCGTCTGTCAGTCTCAGGTCCAGCTGTGTAACCAATATCTTACTCTTTTCTTGAAACAAGCTTAGCACGGTGCTGAGCAAAGCCTGGGAGTCCAGCTGCATTGCTGTGCTGGGGACTGCTCATGGTGAAATTTAAGCATGAGCTTAATGAAAGACTTTGGAGGTTTGTTAACTTTCTGTTATGTGTTTTTTATTCTTCTAGGATTGAAGTGTTTTTGCATTTATAGAGCTCTTTGAGTTGCAAGACTTAGTAAAATCTTGTGTGAAATATTGATGGCATCAGCCTTATACTTCCAGTGAGGGCTCAACATTCACTCTGGTTCCCAAAAACTTAGGAAGGACTCAAGTCCACTGAATTATTGTACACAAGAGGGTGATTCTTGTGCTTTTCTGGATGATTTCTAAATCTATTTACAACCTTTATGGGTGTCTGCCAACAAATCAGTTCACATCCACCCAGCAACGCCTGCTAAAATTCTTCCCAATAATGAGTGTAGTGCCCAGATTAGGGACAAAGAGGGCAGTCCTCTCCAGCTTACCTGTCTGCCTTTTCTTAGTTGGGACTGGAGTGAATTGAAGTATAGCTTTGTCCTTGAACTCTGCTCTGTTTCCTGTCTCACACATTTTATAGTCTATGACCCCTGCAGAACAGGGAATACATGTCCCCTGTCCTACAGTGGTCTTGGGTTTCTGCACCTTTATGTGCTTGGCCATACTCAGCCATTAGGGTTTTACTGGGACCAGGTGTTGGCTGTGGGGGACAGTGAGTGCATTAAACAAATGAGACCAATGCTGTAGCACACTCTGCCATGAGCATCTCAGCAGCGTAATTTGAAAATTACCTTTGTTTAGCTCCTAAACAATGCTTGTGGAGCACAGTTGCCTCCAGGAGAATTCAGATTGTTGCAGCAGCACTCTACATTCCCGTTCTCAAGTGGGGGAAAGAGAAACATCTCCTGGATTGCCACACAGCTGACCAGTCTCCCTACGTCTATGAATAACTGCTAGGGATGTGTCACTGAAATAGGAAGTGTGGCTTCTAGCAACTTCCTATTTTAATGGATAAAATTGGGTAGCTGAAATGGTGAAATCTAGATGAAAGATTGCCAAATCATCTTCTTGCTCTAATGATGCTCTGCAAACAAAAGTTTTGATTTGAGACTGTCAAAAGTCTCTTTTCTTGGTAAGTTTTCTTATTCTGAGGGAATATCCAATGCATATAAAATTGCCCACAGTATTATTTATCATTTATCATTCTTCATTCATTTTTATCATTTCAGTCTCTTCAGTGCTTTCTCTAAAAACAGTTTATCTATATAGACATGATTCTTCTCTGCTCATATTGTTAAAAATCAGAAGTAATTTGAATTGAATTCACTGAATCACATATGTGCAACTCAGGAAAGTGTCATGATCAGGAGCTATGCCATGGATTTAGCTTAGTGTAAAACTGGTGTAAGGGTCATCAGGATCTCTGTACAGATTTGTGGAAGTACATATTTCTTTTTGTCACAGACAAGTAAATATTTAATAATCATTAGGGTAATTAACAAATAAAGGCAATACAGTCAAAGGTGCACAAGGTTGACAGGGGTCTTAACAGGTCTTGTTTCAAGTTTTTCTGGACTAGGAGAGAACAAATGTGCAAGCATCTGGCACGTGTCAACCCAAAGATTTTCTGGCGTTCATTTTCTCCTGCTTACAAGATTAATTGGTGCATTAAGAGCTGGACTTGAGCTTCTTTCGATTTGTTAATGCAGGCTTTGCTGTTGGAGGCTGCCTGGGAAATATCACGGTTCCTGCAGGAGGTGTCTGGCCAGCAGCTGTGCCGGTGGTGACGCGCTGAGAGCATTCCCTGGGGAGGTGACGACTCCTCCTGTCCCTGTCCTCTCCCCTGCCCTGCATGGCATCACTGCCCCCACACCCTCGCGCACTTGGCTTCTGCAGGCTCTGAGCCTCGGGATTTCCCCTTGTGCCTCCTTGCTGCCTCTCTGCTCAGTCCCACTTGCTCTCTGGGGATCCTGCCCTCAGGCCCCCCGTGCCCCCCCGGCCCGCTCCCCTCAGCCGGCCCCACAGCCGAACACCGGGCACTGCCAGGATCCTCCCCGTGCGCGCCCCGCCGCTCCCCCATGCCCGGGTCCGGGTGGCTGCGGTTCCTCGCCTGGGGGCTGGTGATCCCATCCGCCGCTCCTGCTGTCTCCAGGCGCTGCTCTCGCCGCCTGTGCGGCCCAGATTCCATGGCCTGAATTCCCCCAGGCCGGTGTCGCTGCCCGCTGGCGCGGGGCCGCGGGCACGGAGCCCAGAGGCCGCAGCCCCGCAGCGCGGCCACTGCCAGCACCCACAGACCCGGCCTTTCTTCCCCGAGGCTGGCTAGGAGAAACAGGCTTGGTGGTACTGACCCGAGGGGCTTGGCATCTCCAAAAGATCAGCTCTGTGCTTGCTGGGAAGCTGACAACCCTTCTTCCTCGCTCTCCCGGGCTCCTGCGGGGGCGATGGAGGGACTGCCTGGCAGAGGTGGAATAAAACCTGCTCGCCCTTTACGTATCGTATATTTTGTCCTTCACAGAAGTGATGTGCCCTTTTAAATGTATGCAAGACCTTTGCAGCAACCTTCCTTCTGCACTTGTTGACCTGCTGTGGCTTTGGTGCTTTATTTTCACTGCTGCTGTGAACAGGACCAGTACAGTGCCAACATGAAGGGAAAGTAAGACCAAATATCTGCATTTCTAAAGATGAGACCTCTAGAGGTGAGAAGAAAAAAGGGATATCACATAAATGTGGCCAAATAGGTCACTACCTATGCATTTCACGCTTTTATTTCGTCCGTCCACCGCCAAAATTGAACTCCTTTTCAGAAGAGGAAGAGAAGCAGCTGTCCTGGTACTTGGGGAAGGTGGTGGGGTGGTTAGAGCTGAAGAGGGAATCAGAAACACAACCTCTTCTGGCACCAGCGCAGGTAATTGAAGACACCTGGTCGCTATGGGAGCCCCAGCAAGAGCTTCCCTAACAAATTGGAAATCCGGACCTCATTATCACTGGCAAGCACAACCTGGATGGATAAGAGAATATGGTATATCCAAACCTGAATTAACTCTCTTGACTGGGGTACTCACTGCTGCCTCAATTTCACAAGTCATTAACACCACACTGCTTCAGGTTATAGCGTCTCCTGATGCCATTTTAAAATACCTGTGAAGGGGATATGAGGCAGATGCACTGTGAGCACAAGTGCCCTCGGCTGAACCACCTTCCATGGAGCTGCACTCCCATGTCTGCATAATCATCTCAATGCACCTACACAATCAGAATGAAAATGATTACTTAAATAACATTAGGGATCATACTGTAAGCAGTGATGTAAATAAATTTCCCTTTCAAATTACCAAAACATAATACTGAAAGGAAATCGAGGCCCTTTAAAGATAACATGGCCTGTATTTTGCCAGTATTTTAAAGAAACATTCTTACTATTGAATTGCTGCTAGTTTAACAGTGACCATGCCTGAGGAGATCCCAGGTAAGGAATCAGAGCCAGACCTTTGGATGCTGCTGTTCTCAGCAAAGGGGGTGTATCTATGTTGAGTTGCTTCTCAGTAACCTCTGAACTCTGCAAATGATTGAGTGTCCTCAAAGCCCAGGTTTCTGCTGTCAGTGTTTGCAAGCTGCCAGTGCTCTGATGCTGCCCCTGACTGCTCTGGCCTGCATCCCATGGCCAGCTGTGCTGCTGGAGCCCCAGCCTGACTGTGTCCTCCCCAGGTGATGCCCTCACTGCAGCTCCCCCATACCCAGACTCCAAAGCATGGACTCTGCCATGGGAACTGGAAATGTCTAACTTGGGTGTTCCCTCTGCCACGTTTATATGACATAAAGTCGAGGTCATGCCATCGCAGACACCCTTGTCATCTACATGAGATGAAGTTCTGCATAAAAATACATTTATTGTTACCTTGAATGTTAAAATGTAATAGTTGTCAAAGAAAACAGTTTGGATTACTTGGATAGTGTATTTTGGGTTGCTTAGACACTAAACATTTTTTCAGAGAGATATTGGAAAGCTCATACAATGTGTCTGGTACCCATCTATGCAGGGTGGCTGCATTTGCTTCAAGTGATTTCACAAAGTGTTTAAGAGTAACAAGTGTATTTAGATTTTGTAAGTGTGCTATTAATTACAGCACTTTACAGAACATTAAATTTTTTAATTGGGCAAACTTACTCTACAAAAGCAAATACAAGGTAAACTGAATTAATAATAAAAAGAGATGTGTTTAATGACTTCTGTAAGCTTTGTAAACTTGCGTAATCAAAAAGAGGATCTTGGAAACAGGACTTGCGAAGTCTGCAAAATATTTGGGGAAGCACTTAAATAACTGAATGACTCTTCTAGTCGTGTTTCAGTGAGAAATAATCGTGCTCCTAAAGCTAAATGGAGCTTTTGAAGTCAAATAATTCAATGGGATCAGCAATTGGACAAGTTTAGTTAATTAAAAAGGCAATGCTATAGCTAACTCCAAAAAATATTATTTTTGTTTTCAAATGCAGAGGAGCTATGTTGCTATAAAGACCTTAAATAAAATAATCCTCATTTAGGGGATGAGATGGTGCAAAAGGAAGACAAACTCAATAACTAGAAGCCATTAAAAGACACAAAATATCCCGGAGTCACAGGAAATGCTTCAGATTTACTATGTGAATAGAAGTGAAATTGGTCCTATTGCACGCAATATTCTCTTTTGAAATGCAAGATCTCCCCTGGCTCCAGTATTTCTGTCCTGTGAGCCCTGAAATGAAGGAGACGGACAGACGTGGGACCAACCTCTGTAATGTATTGCAGTCTTCGGAAAGAATTGTCTTAACTCATTCTGAGAAGAGAAACTCCACAATTTGGCACAGTAAAAGGAAAATTATTAGAAAAAAGAAATCTGTATCTTCTTACAGGCACATTCTGGAACACTGTATATCCTGGAAATAGGAATTCACACTATTTATTTAGCAAAAGATCTGACTGGCTTGGAGCAGGACCTTACCTAATGCAGAACAGCTTAAATACCAAATAAAAAATGATGCTTGGATCAAAATATTAGAAAGTCTAGGTAGAAATGACCTCATCTTAGCAAGATTGTGACATGAATTCACCCAAGTTTAATGAATCATTTCCTGAGCTGGGCTCTGGCTGGTGCCTGACCACCCCAGCAGCACCTGGTCCAGCTGAAAACTGAGTTTCCTGCAGAGGTGTCGTGGGGCACATTCAAAAAGGCAAACCAGCTGAATTTCCTGAGACGGCCCATGGTGCAAAGCACACCTGGAGACCAAACAAACACGAGCAGAAGGGCTCAGCAGCTCTCTTGTCCCCATAGTGCCACTTGCTGCCTTCGTGAGGGGTAAGGCTTGGGGAGGATGCTGGTGGGGCTCAGGGTCTCACAGTTTGCTTTCTAATCAACCAGTTGGGTTTCAAAAATTTGCAAGTAAGCTGCTCCTCCCCATGTGTGAGCATATTCCTACCTTCCTCTCATACAACTAAAGCCTGAAGCCTACAGCATTCATTTTCTCTTGTTTTCATATCCTTTTGGAAATTAAGTGATTCATTTGTTCTCATAACGTGCCACCCATTTTGTAGCAAATGCAGATTTCCCTCCCCAATTGTTTTAGTTTGTATAAAAGTCCTGTAAACTAAGAGAGAAGCAGCCTCCAGCCCCAGGGTTGGTCTCCTCCTGCTAATTGTGGATCCTGAACTTCCTTTGTGTGCCGTGCTGTTGACAGCCTGGGTTGTGCCAGCTCCTAGCTGGTTCAGGAAATGGTGGCGGGTGGATTTACCCATACGGGAAGGATCAATGAAACTGCTCCAGAGTTCACTTCAGGAAGAGTGAGGCTTTTAGAAAAGGCCCTCGTGCAGGAGTGTAGGCACCAGTTGGAAGAAACAACACTGTGATAGGGACATGGTATTGTAGTGGGCATCTCGGCCAAGAGCTGGTGCAGAATTAGTGCTTCCCGTCCTGGAGAGAGGTGGGTGGTGCATCAGTAAATGGAGCTGCAACACTTGAATTGCTTTAATTAGACCACCACTGCCCAGGGATGTGCTGGTGGAGTCTTTCCAGAAACAATCTAAAAGTCCACATTCATTGAGGCCTTGCTCTGATCACATCCAGCCTTGCCCAGATCCTGCAATGTGTCTCAAGGTGTTGGTCCTTGAGACAGATCCTGTGGCAGGGCTGCCCTGCCAAAGGTCATGGTTTGTCCACAGGTGAGCCTGATGCCTGTTTTTTAAAGAAGATTCCCTTCAGTATTTCTTTTCCTTGCTATTTAAACCACTGACACTGAAAGGATACCCTGTGTCCCTGGGGTCACACACCCACAATGCGTTGGAGCCTGGTTTGTGGCCTGCAGCATGTGGTGGTCAGTGCTCGGGACAAGTATGACACGGGCTCCTGTGGGTTTTTAACAAATACTCCTGCATCCAAACATGAGGAATTACCCAGGCAGCCTCAGGTGAGCAGGGAGGGCCAAGGGCAGCTTTTGTGTCTGTGTTCCTTGGTGCAGCTTTGGAAGCTAGGGTGGCTTTGCTTTTCTGTGGCATTTCTGGCCTCCCCAGGGGAGAGCAGTGCCTGCAGACCTCTACAGTGTGTCTGCCCCTGTGGGTGCCAGGGCACAGCTTGGACACTGGGCACAGCTGGGATGCCCAACACTGTGAAACAGCTGAATGTGGCCGTGATGCTGGTTTGGTGCTGGCCCCTCCGGGGACCACCCTGGCACTGACCGGGCAGGGGGGATCCTTGTGCTCCATGACCCTGCACTGCCAGCAGCAGCGGCCTTACAGGGCCATGACACGTCCTACGTGCTTGGCAGCAGTTTGAACCACCTGCAGAACAGCAGGAGAAAGTTCCAGCTGCGGTGAGGCAAGCGTCCCTTGGGGGAGGCTCCTCTTGGGGGGGCCCCACACCCTCCCAGGCAGCGCACAGCAAACGCCAGTGGGGAGAGCGGCACCACTCCCGAGAGCGGCATGCGGGGCCGGGGCACGCCGGGCTGTGGCAGCAGCTGGGGAGGCACCACAGGCGTCCAGGTGGGATGCTTGCCATGCCCTGGGGATGGATGCCGTGCCCAGGTGGGATCGATGCTATGCCCGGGGGATGGATGCCGTGCCCAGGTGGACGGATACCGTACCCGGGGGATGGATACCATGCCCGGGGGGATGGCTGCTGTGCCCAGGGGACGGATGCCGTGTCCAGGGGATGGATACCATACCCGGGGGATGGATGCTGTGCCCAGGTGGGATCGATGCCATGCCCAGGGGACGGATGCCGTGCCCAGGGGACGGATGCCGTGCCCAGGGGGATGGATGCCGTGCCCAGGGGACGGATGCCGTGCCCGGGGGATGGATGCCGTGCCCGGACCATGCCGTGCTCGTGGCCCAGCGCTCCCAGGCGGGTCCGCGCGTGGCCCCCACGCGTGGGCGGGACGGGGCGGGGCGGGGCGGGGCGCGCGCCCGCAGAGAGCCGCGCGCGGCCCCGCTCGGCAGCGCCTCCCGCCGCCGCGGCACCATGTGGCAGCCGGCCACGGAGCGGCTGCAGGTAGGGGGGGCCGGCCGGGGTCCGAGCCTGAGGGGCGGCGGGGCCGCGCGGCTCTGGGGTGGCAGCGGGACCGAAGCATCACCCCCGTACCGCGAGTTCGTGGCAACTTCTCCCCCCGCCGTCGCGGAGGGTGGCTGTGCGGGGACACGGGACACGCACGCACACGGCGCGGGGGCCGCTGCCCGGCGGCATCCCGGCTGTCGCTGCCGTGCGGCTCCGGCGCTCCCGGTGGGGTTGGGTGCCGGCCGCGGGCGGCTCGGCGGGGCTCGGCGGAGTTCGCGCCGCTCAGAGGCTTCTCCATCGCCCCCTCGGGTGAGGAGCACCCCCGGCCCGGCCCTGCCTGACCCGCGGCACGGGAAGGTCCCTCGGAGCGGCGCGGGGGATGCGGAATCCCGTGGGAGTCCTTTGCCACCTCTACGCCCAGAGGTCGGGATGTGTCGGGGTCACCGGGTACCCCCTTGCCGCACCCTCCGGCAGCGGTCGGGTGTGCGGTGCCGGCTCTGCCGTTGTTCTTGTGGCTTGTGTGCGTGTTGCATAGTCCGGGGAAATCCGAGACAGGCGGAGGGCGAGATGAAATAAACTCACTTTGTGGTTCCACTGCGTCGGTTTCGTGTAGTTTTCCAGAGCAAGTGTCGAGTGAGAGAGAATTGGACGTCTTAAATAAGAATCAGTGGGCACAGCAGATGACAAGAAAAGGTTACAACTACTTTTGCAATACAGATTGAGAATTTGCTTTGATATCATCAAGCAGAAAATTCAGCAGTTTGATTGGAGTTGATAGTAGAGCCAAGCTGATCTATGAGCTCTAATCTTCTCGAGCCAGTAACGGGAATAATTCCTGGTCTGAAAAACCTGTACTTTTCTCTACAATCAAAAGCTTGATTTTTGGTGTATAGGAATGAGGTACCACATACATAGATGATGGATTCTGGGGTAAAACTATGTGAGCATATTGTTATTTCTTTCCCTTTGTTAGTCAAAAACGTCTCTGGTAAACACAAGTGGCAGGATGCCCTGAGTGAAGGATTTAATGGTCTTGGGTGCTGTGGAGACAGGGGTGTTCCCTGGGGAGATGCTGCTGCAGGGGACAGACCTCAGGTGAGGCTGCACCCAGCAGTTGGTGACAAATGAGAAGGTGAGGGAAGGGAAGGAGAAAGGGAAAGCAGAAGTTAGTAGTGTTGTGCGGGTCTGGATTGTGCAGAATGGCTTTGTATCCCCTTTGCGGAATTAGGGAGGTGTTACAATAACAAGGTACTATTATGACAAATATCTGATACTGCCTGCAAGAGCATGCAAGACTAAAGAGAACCAAATGCTTGTGTTTTGCAGAATAAACTTGTGACTAACCTTGTTTAGCCTTGTTTAGCTGTATCCTGTGCACTGTTGGGGGTCTGGCCTTGGGGAGCGGGTGGGAATGGCTGTGTGCTGTGGGGAACCAGGGCTGCCTGCAGCGGGGATGATCCCTGGGCCTCTCACTTACCTGGTGCAGCAGAACTCGAGCCTGTAGCAAGGGGAGCCTGTGCTCATCCCTGTTCTTGAAAGGCAGCCACAAGCACCAAAGTTCTCAGCATTGGCCACTAACTTTGTGCAAATCTACTTTGGTTGCCTCTGTCTGGAGTCTCCAGGCATCCTGAGCTGATCAAAATGCTAACTGCCTGTAAATGCCCTTTTTGCCAACAGGAGTTTCTGGGGAAGTACATGAATTACTGTTGGTGCTCTAAAAAATAAAGAAATCAGGGGAACCCCAAATTGCAGAATTAAATGATGCTTTGGACTTGTGCCAGCTCCTGAAATGGGGAGAAAGCCTTGGAAAGGTAATAGGAAGCCCATAATGATTCTGTTTTGACACAAGGGGCTAAATATTAATGTAGTGAGTTGTGGACAAAATGAATGCTGTGAGGGGAATGATGCTGGGGTAACTAGGATGAGATCCTGTAACTGAAAGCTTAATCCTAATCCATATATGAGCTAGAGTTACATGGGCAATAGACCATCTAACATCCCCAACCCCTCTGAAATATATTTCTCCAAAAAACCCTTGCAGCCTGATTCTTTCAAGTAGTTTGATCTCCCCTTGACATGTTGTGAATCATCAGCCTGGCCAGAAGTGCTGGCAGTGCTGCCTGGCCCCCCAAGGAGAGCTTGTACAAGGTATAAATGCATCTTTTTTTTTTCTTCCTCCCCCTCAGCATCTTAATTTAGTTTCAGGTGTCCCATGTTGCTCTCTTTATCCCAGGCTCCTTCTCTCCTGGCACATAACTGCTGTGAAACAAGTGTTGGTGCAATGGGAGTGTTGAAGGGGGGCCCTCTGCTTGTCCCTGGCATCAAAAGCTCTCTTTGTGGCTGACAAGCAAGTGCTGTGAGGGCTCTGGGTGTGGGATTTTGGTTGTAGCAGGGCAGTTACTGGATAGAGTAGATGATGTCTTATGGTCTCTATTAATGTAATCTGGGATTACAGGTTATGCCAAGTCACTACTGTAGGATTTTTAGGGAATGTATAATGGCAGAGGCAGCCCTGTCTTTTACATCCGGCTGATGTGTGGGTGCAGGAAGTGTGGAGCTGGCCCAGCTTTCTTGATGTTCTAATGTGTGCATGGTCTGTGGCTTCATTATGACCCAGATGTATCTTGTGTCAATACCCAGCTGTGGGGAAGTGCAGGTCTGTTGTTAGTCCGTGGTGTAGCTCTGTACTGAGTAAAACGGCAAAGCAAATATTTTCATCTCTCAGAATATTTCTTTTGGCCTGGTTCAGTAAGGGAAAGTATGAACTGCCTTTGGAAGTGGATGCCTGTTGGTATGGGTCAGTCCTGCCCTCAGTGCTAAGGCAAGCTGTGTATGTTGAACTTAAATGGCAGTGACCGTCACGGTGTGAAGGCTCCTGTCGCATTCTGACAAACTGTGCCATGGCTCTCTACTGCTCATGGGCCTCCTTTCCCAGTCCCACACAAAGGATGACAAGACTGCACATTCCTGGTCTGTTGCCGTTCACACAAAATCTACTTCTGTTCCAGATGTGCTCAGTCCTGTCAAGTTTCATAGTTTGTGCTGAAGTTTTTGGCATTGACTGGATGGGTACAATTCCAGTAGTGAGGTCAGCAGCAAAGCTCACACATACGCAATAGGAATGAAGTGTCATCAGCAGCTGGGTTACAGAACAGAGTGAGCTGGGGCATGAACTGGACTTCTCCCCACTGCTGTTGTGGCCATTTGCTGCTGAAAGCTTTATCTGCTGCTAAAATGTGCCCCCCTTCCCAGAGCCTTGGTTTCTGACTTTGCTGGAATAAGCTGTGATTGCTTGTTTTTTGATTTGGGTTTGTTTTTTCCTTTGTTTTGTTTTGGGTTTTTTTGTCAGCCTGTTCTCTACTTCCCTCTGATGGAAGCTTTTCCTGTTGCGCTGCTACTTAGTGAAGAAGCCTCTCTGTTTCTGGAAGATATGTAGAATTGAATTAAATGGATTAGAAAAATAAGCCAGAAAAATGTAGATACTGAGGTTTCTTCTTGAAAATATAATACAGCGAAGCCTGCTTTTTGTTTTGCTGTTCTTTTCCTTTCACTTTTTATGATTCTTTCACCTATAGCAACATTGTTTTGTCTGTTTTCTCCAAAGTTAGTGGGACAGGCAGTTACACGTGAAATCATACATCTGGGATGTTGCAGGAATATACCACAGGGATCAGCAAGTCTCTGATGTGGTAAGAAGATCATGATTTTGCAGGTAATACAGGATTAGCATTACTCACACTTAATGTGAGAGAGATGATCTGGGATTGTGTCTGTTTGGGAGACTTTTTTGCTTCTAATTTCTGTGGCAGCATTCCTGGCTTGTGTTCAGTAAAGTGCAGGTGAGCATACAGAACACGTGTGCCTCCCAGTCTTCTGTGGAGCAGCAACCAAGGTGGCTTCAGGCATTTAAAGGTCGTTCTCTCTGCTGGGAATGTGGAGACTCCAGTCTGGAGCTCACTGTACCTGCCTGATCTGGTTTTCATTGCTGTGTTTGTAGCAGACCTTATCAATCGTTATAAGCAGTGTGCACTTACTTGTGGCTTGATATTTGTGGCAGCAGAACTTGTTGAAGTGATACCAAAAATATTGCAAAGTCTTTCTTTAAAACTATTTCCAAATGTACCCTCTGTGCCTGGTTCAGCAGCCTTTGGCAGCACAGCTGGGATTTTGGAGCTGATGGTCTCAGTGATGCTCCCGTGAGGACTCTGAAGTGGTGTTTGAAAACAAGGTGTTCTCACAGTTTTGTGTGCCTGCCTGAGAGGTGGCTGCTATTTGTTTTGTAACCTAAATTTTCCTGGAAGCTTGATGCCAGACATTGTTTCTAGATAATAAATCCCAGTGGGTGCATAGTTTCCGAGGTCGTGCTGCTTATAAGCCCTGTTTATAAGTTTCCCTGCTTCTCTTGACACATGTGGGTAACAGGGATCACCATGTTCAAAGAGCTTTTTCCCTGGAGCAGAGGTGTAGCAGTGCTGGTGCTGCTGAGCCTCGTGCTGTGTTGCCAGGTGTTCCTGAGCTGAGCCATGCTCATGAGCCCTTCTTTTGGAGAAAGTCTCACTCTGCTTCTGTGGGTGGCCCAGGGGGTGGGCTCACATGAGTGGGGAGCAGACAGACGTGCTGTGTCATGGAGCTTTGGGCTGGACACTGCTTGGCTTGATACAGGTGTGCAGATAGCCAAGTGTTCACAACAGGACTTCAGTGATTCTGTCTGCTCATCTGGAAGTTCAATATTTTTATTGAAACCCACGGTTTGGGGCATTTCTGGGCAAGGATTTAATAATGGATACGCTGTAGCGTATTCTCATATTGTTAGAATTTATTTCTTTAATAAAGTGAAGTTCCACATCTCTCCTAATGTGCTGTGAAATACTGTGCGGAAGAGCTGTGGGTGGGCAAGATGAGATGAAGTGAAGTGGGTGATGAAGGGCAGGATGCTTTAAGTCCTTTTCTGGGGCAAGTTTGATTTCCTGAACCCCAGGGCTTAATTCTGCCATCATGTAACTTGTGCAGCTCCTCTGAAGTCCATGAGGAATAAGATTGTGTAAGGTTGCTTTACCACAGTCTTTGAGTTGCTGGTGCACTTCTACATCATTATGATACAGCAGTAAAACAACAGTGTAGCTGTCAATGGAAGTGAAAAAAGTGAAAGCAGCAGTATTGGGGTGTTGCTGCTCACCTTCAGGCTGGGCTATGAGCACTGTTTTCCAAGGCTTCATAAACATATTGCTTGTTTTACAGGAATTTGTTAACGTACCTGTAACCTTGCATCTTTAATCTTCTTTTATAGTTTTAAATTTTGTGATCGTAGACTCTTGCTAAATTCATGTTTATGACATGCATCCACTACCACTAGCATACACATCAAATGCTTTTCCCATATCAGGAGCATTGAAAAGATCTTCCACTGAAGAGAAGTCAGCTCTGGGTAGTCTTACGTGTGTGATGGCTTTGAGGTGATCAAGGCCACTGTGGTTTGGTGACATGTTTTCATGTGTTCATATGTAATGTGGTTTTAGGTGCTATTGGTGCTTTCAAAATGAGCTTCTAATCCTTTTCAGTGTTCACATGCGTATTTGTGTTAAAAATACAGCATACAGCCAGTTGAAACAATAGTTTTCCAATTTTTACAAGCATATGGGAAACCTTTCTAAACCAAGCACAAGCGAGCTGTAAGCACACAAACAGCTGTCTAGGCAGAAACTGCTGCAAGACATGTATAGCAGGACTGATACTACTACTGAACTCTGGTTTCATTAAATATTATGTCAGAAGGAAAAAGTGAAAAGTATTTGAAATTTAAGCCTGAGTCATGTGGCTGCAAACATCTGAAGTCTTACAGTCCGGTGTTTTGGCACTATATAGCTTGGGGATATCTTTCAAGGCATCAGAGGTTTTGCACTAGTTTGCTGCTATGACTTTACAGCAGTCAGGAATCTTTAAAACAAAGCCCTGTGATTCCAGCAGGCTCATCTGGCACCACTTAGCTCAGGCAGTTCCTTTTTTTCTACATTATTCATTCTGTGTAGAAAATGAATGGCTCTGGAAGAATGTTAATTTTGGGAAGCATTCTATGACCAAAAGAAAATCAAAATCAGTGAGCGCCTTGTGGAAAGCCCCTTGGGAAATGATCTTCAGGGTTCATTTATAGTGTACTACTGGTTTCTGTTTATGAAACTGCCAGCCTGTTTGATGACCAAGGAAAAAAATTAAGCAGTGATTCCCATGAAGAAAGGCAAACTAAAGCTTTCAGTTTAAGTAGTTCAGAATTTTAAATGCCCGTTCTAGATTTTCTGTGTCCCTGGTGCCATCCAGCAGTGGTGAGCAGTGGTGTGTCCAGATGTTACTGTTTCCTTCCAGGCATGGCTGTGTTCTCAGCAGACACGCCTTGGGTTGGTGCTGAGGTATTGGGCTAAGTGTCCTCACCCTTACAGCACTCTGTGTTTTTGATGTGGCTCTGTGCAGACAAGAGGAGAGTCTGATTACCCAGAGACAGGTAAATGTGTAGCTGAAAAGTCCCTTTAAACAATGTTCAGTACTTAAAATATTTTTTCTCCCGTACTGCTTTCATGTATAGTAATTGAACTTATTTGCACTTCAGATAGTAGCTGGAAAAGTTACAGGTGACAGTGCTAAGTCTTCTGAGCTGTTTCTGAATAAGTGCATCAGACGTCTTTCACCAAAGATGTTAAATGTGGGTGATTGTACAAGTGTCTTGAGAAGACCTAATCCAACATTTCATTATTAATTTTTGCTGCTGAAATACTGAAAATATGGAGTGGCAAATATAAACCTTTGTATAGAATCTGAAGGAAAAATAAAAAGTTGTTTATTGCCTGTATTTAATATTCTTTTAATCATGTTGCTTCAACAAGGTTATACATAGCCTCAGAATTACTTAAGTTGGTCTTGTTGCACTGACACCTGGGCAGTTCGGTGATGACTTCTGGAGTGTTGGTCTTTGAAAAACCTCCATATGGGTTTTCATTGGGACCATTTAAATAAATGTCCATTTCACAGATTAATGGCTGGTTTTGCTTCCAGGCAATGTGAGCATAAACACAGAATATGAGTTCTAACCTGAGTTGCTGCTGGTGAGTTTTACTGATGGAGCTATGCTGTGAGCACACTGCTGCTGGATTTGGGATAACACTGGGACACTCGGAGTCCTTGCGCCATCACCCTTTGTGGCCTTGGGTCTGTGTTATGCCAGACAATTTTCAAATGTCTCCTCACATGAAAATATTTTCTCCAGATACATTTGATGGGAGCTGCCAAGAACACTGAGAGCAGATAGAAATGTAATTAAGTGTCCTAAAGCTCAGATTTGTGGCCACCTCTTTCTTCCTATGCCAAGCTCCCTCTGGATTTGAGAGATGGTTATTCCATACATCTCATGTGAAGCTTGCAGAACAACCCTGGAGTAAGTTTACAATTCTTCAGCTGGCTGTATTCAGCTTTGGTTAGGGCCAGTCTTTTCCAGAGAGTGTTTTACCTGGTGGACTGTGCTCTTGTGAAAACTCACCCACTCACTCAGTGTCTGGAGAGGAGAGCTGATGTTTAGTCTGGTCCCACTGGTGAAGTAGCTGCTCTGAAGATCTTGCAGTGGGATCTGATCCAGACTTCACTGGGATCAGTACCAACCTTGAGCCTGGTGACTCAAGAGCAGCTCAGGAAACCCATCCATTGGACTGTTACAGGAGATCCAGAGGGTTTGTATAATCTCATTTTAAATGAACTGTTCTCATTGCTGTGGAGCTTCCTGAAGAATTCTGCTGGCTGGAAGGCAGGATAAGAGGAGTTTGGGATCTGTGAGAGGCCAAGGGCAAGGGAGCTCCATGGTGAAGGTGGCAGCATCAAATACATCATCTGAACCTGCAAATTTCTAGCTCTCCTCTCCCTCCCTGAGCCTGGGTGTTGAGGGACAGGAGGGAGGGTTGGATGCAACATTCCTTCTCTGAATGGCTACAGGGAGAGGCTCTCCAGAGCAAGTCTCAGCTGCTCTGCGGCTTTCCTGTAGCTAGGGACCAGCTTTCCTGCTGTCAGGATTAATCTGTGCTTTCTGAACTGATCATGGTGACACTGACCTGAAAATGGTGGTTTCTTAGGGAGAGAAATCACCCTTCCCTCCTTCCCTGTCATTCTGCTTAAGAAAAACAGGCAAACCAAATTTCTGTTATTATTCATCAAAACTGTCCCATCCAAATTAGTATGCTGAACTTCTGGTTTCTGGTATCATGTTAAGGAATTTTGTCCTTGGTTTTTTAGTAATCCCTTCTGCTGGAGAGAGGAGCGCTGTGAGTTGTGTTATGGTGTGCTGGTTGTTCTGGCTTTGGCTCTGAGCTGGTGAGTGAAATGACAAGCAGCAAAATTGTTAGAAAAAAAATACATCAGACTTCAAAAACAGGGTTTTAATCCTTTTTCCCCTCATTTAAGGCTATTTATTTAACTGAACCTTTTGCCCAATTTTAGCTTTTCCATATGGAATTTATTATGTTTTTGTAGTTTTTGACCAGAAAAGTACCTTTTGGAACTTAAGCAAACACCAGTTGGCAGCTCCCTGAGCTGCCTGGTTGTCAGGGCATAGTGTGGACCTCTGTCCCAGCTCACTGCAGAGTGTCAGCAGAAGACCGCAGTGAATTTTTTTTCATCTTTCAGAAATTTGTCAGCTTAAGCATTTTTCTTTTTTTCCCTTGTCCATGGGAATTTTCTGTGCCTGACTATAAATTTGAATCAGAAAATGTAGAAGCTTGAATCCTGTCCCAGTGCTTTTAAGAAGGAGCCTGTACAGCGCAGATCTGTGCCGGCTTCAGTTTTCACAGCTGTGCTCTGTTGTTTGGATTAGAATTAGAAGGAAGGATATTTTGATAATTTTATGTCGGCCCTCTTGATAGTGTGGCTGAAAGGGTCTATTGAGCTTGGTACTGTGTGTTTGAGAAAATCCTGATAGTAAAGACAGCTTTGGTGCCTCCTGCTAAAACAAACTGCTGGAGGGATGCACAGTGCTGCTAAAGAGTGCTGGGTGCTTGCTTCTTCTGGTAGGTAATGAAGAAAAAACCCAAATTCTGAGACACCCAAAGCCCTGAGGTCTTCAGCCAAGGGCAAAGCATAGGGGCTGGTGAGGCCTTGGGCTGAGTTCAGGTTCACCCTTGCTGAGCTGGGCTGCCCTGGGAACTGTGGATTTGTGGCCCTGGCTCCCCTCAGGCTGTGCTGTGCTGCCATCAGCAGCGCTGCCTGTTGGGATGATGGGGGAAGTGGAACCCTGTCTGTCACATTCTTGTTGGTGGAGCATCAGTGCTGAATGCTGCAGAAGGGATGTTACTTTCTATGAGATTGGATGGTTCACTTTGATAAAAGAGTGTTAAGTCACTCAGATTTAGGCATGCAGCCTTTTCTCGGTGCATAGGGATAGGTCTTTGAATCCATTAACTTTTATCCTGCCATTTGAGATGGCAATGTAACTTCCATGGTTTATAAGGAATGTTAGGAAGCATTTGTTTGTAATTGAATTTCATTTTGATCTGGTGTTTAGAGGCTCTTTTTTCATTAAAGAGCCTGAAGCTTGGTGCTGGGACATGTAGCATTTTCAAAGGGCAATGGTTTAATCTTGTACCTCTAAAATATAGAGTTGAACAATTTGAAAGGTTACAGAAGCACAGGCAGGTTCTGCTGTTGCCTTTTCCCACAGATGAGTGTTGCAATAGTCAGGTTTTTTCTTGTAGCTTTTGAGGTCATGTGTGACTCCTTGCACCTGCCCTTCACAGTCCTGCAGCTTCTGGCTTGGGGGCAGGACACAGAGTTCCCAGGACTTAACCTGCTGCAAAGACTTGGGATTTTGTTTTCCTCAAAGGCCATCATGCACAGAGTTCAAATAATTTCCTTGGGGGTGTCCAGTGGGAAGTGGGGCTGCCTGGTGTAGGAAATAGCCCTGTCAGAAATACCAGGCTTGCTGCAGGGTCTGCAAGAGCACAGGGCAGCCTGTCTGGGCATTATGGCTAGCCCAAAAACCATCTCTAAATGAATGAGGTGACTGCCTTTTGTAATCAAGGGTAGTGAAAAGCACTGGCACTTCAAGACAGTGAAAAATATTCACTTATTCTAGTAAAAAATTTTAGTTAGTCAGTGCTTAATAATTCCTTTCCTGAAGCCGTTCTCCCCCATCCTGCTCACGCTTAAAATGCTGACAAGTTTCAGGCTGCAGAAGTGGCGGAGCTCATCTCCCCTAAGGAAAAGTCACATTTGAAGAGATGCTGAGCTGCAAGTGTGAGCTGAAATGAGTCATGGACAGATCTTCAACTGGAAAGAGACATTCTGAACTGCAGCTTAGGGTTTTCACCCCTGTGACTGGACAAGCTCGAGAGGTTTTTTGAGCATGGGACTGGGCTCCAGCAGGGCAGAGCAGGGTCCAGCTGTGTGGGAGAGTGAGGTCTGTATAGATTAAGGTATCTACATGTGTTTGTCAGAAAGACAGAATCCAAGGAGGCTTTGGATGAAGTTAAGTGCTATATAGTGATGTAGAGCTTCTGGGTGTAGGAGGAGCAGGTCATCAACTGGGGACCTGAGTGGTCCATGAGCAGCCTGGCATGGCTCAGAAGCCACATTTGCAGAAATCTTGCACTGAAATAGCTCACTTCTGGTTGGTTTAAATTACTTTCAGAATGTACTTATAGTGTTTTTTTCAAGTTGAGTTTTTTATTTCTCTATATCAGAAGTTATTAATGCTGCTTACATGATATTTGACAAATAGCCAGCTGCAGTGGGCAGCACTGACCACGGAAATGCCCATACCTTGTTTAAGTTTACTGCACTGGTTCTGGAATTAACAGCCTGACCTTTCATTCCTCTGTTATGGTCTGAGGGTGTTCTTACATGGATGTGGAGCTTCCCAAGATAAACAGAGCGAATGTGGTTTGGCATATAAATCACTAATGTTGTACCAAGCTAGAGAGTTTCAGAAGCCATTAATGTCTACAAGAGATGTTATTTTGTTCTCTTGGGGATAAACTTTGCCCTGTCTATATGTGGGTTTTGTTTTTGGTCCAAATTCAGATTTTGAGAGTGTTGGTATAAATCTAAGTGCCAATACTAATGCCAATGGAGTTACCCTGTGTTTCTTTTGTTTCTTTTATTATGATTGAGAAGAAACTTCATGACTTTTTTAAAACTCCAAATTTTACTTGATTTTTTCTTTTTTTCTTTTTTTTTTTTTCTTTTTTTTTAGGAGTAGCTATATGAGACAAGACTTAATGTCTACGAGAGCTGAATTAAATGTTTCTGTATGACTGTTTTTGGAAAGTGTGAGCTGTTGAGATCATCCTGGACCGGGCCCTAATGCTGTTTGGATAAGGGGCTGCTCTGTATCCGCCAGAGGAACGTCTGTCACGCAGGGAGTGCACCACCCGCTCGCTGTGGGCTGGGGGAAAACCGCTTTAAGGAATACTTATGCAAGTGTTAAGAAGCCTCACAGTCACCCTGTTCCTCCCCTCTTTGGGGGAAAAAGGGAGTGTGGGTCCCTCACAGAAGGGTGGGAGCAGGGCCATGGCGGCTGCCTGGCAGTGGGCTCAGAGCATCACCAGCCCTGGTGCTTCATGGTGGCTGCAGCCGCCACCCGACACACCTCTAGAGCCTCAGGAAATACTTTCTGTTTTCAGCCAAAACCTGTATTTCTTATTTTTGGATCCAATCTGTTTCTGAGATATTCCCTTATTTTCACATTTTCTTGTGAAAAAGTCATGTATTTGTTTCTTCAAAGGGTGTAAAATGCCCACTTTGCTTTTTTATGTTTTTTCAACATTTCTCAGGAACAAACAAATGTTTCGTATCCAGCAACCATCATTACAGAGCTGAAGAGCAATCTGCCTCATCCTGGGCAAAATTCCATTGTTTCCAACATTTTCTTACTCTCAAATCCATACATGTGCCATAGGAAAGTGCAGTCATATTCTTCATCATTTCTCAAAAATCTATTTGTTGATTTTTATTTTTTTCTTAATTTTTAAACACTTTTCTGGGAGGTTTTTAAATCTGGACTCCACTGAGCTCTGTAACTTGGTATTTGCTTTAAAATGATCTAGTCCTTACACTGCCGTGTCAGTGCCACATGTGATTTCCCATATTGGTTGTAAAGTAATGTAAATTTGAGGAGTTCTAGATAACAATGGTAGTCACTGCTAAGAATTGCAGTTGTGCTGCAGAGCCCTCAGTGCAGAGTGGTTTTGGCTGTGCAACACAGTTTCCAGAAAAATTAGTCTTTGTAGTATCCCAGTTAGTAGGTCTCATCAGACAGCAGTAGTTTTATTTAAGATAGAGTTTTATTAAAGGCCTTTAATTGGAACTCTCTGGCTAAAGGAGCAGGTAAAGACTTCCTTTGCAATGCCAGTGGGATGGACTGGTCAGGGAGGGAGCAGAGCTGTTGGGAACTCTCCAGGGGAATTGGGGATTATTTTGTAACAGGAGCAATCTGACACAGCACAATTTGTCCATCTATTGGATGTCGGGAGGAATGACTTTCAAGCATATCCTCACCTCCTAAATGTAATCAGTTTTTCCACTGGGAAGGAGATGGTTGCAGTGCCAGGAATACCAAGGTGACTGGATCCTGTGTGCTGTAGGGTGACATTCCTCTGCTGAGCAGAGCTGCCTGCACCAGAGTAACACCCCTTGCTTTGCCTGGGTGATTCACAATACTTGGCGTTGTTGTTGCACTCTTTGGCCCTTCTAATTCTTCCTGAGTGTGGGTATGAACTGGGAACAGAGATAGTAAGGTCCAGATCTCCAGTGGTGCAGGGAGCTGAGCTGGCAGCGCACACCATTTTACAGAAATACGCTGTAGTCTTGTGCTCTGTAAATTCTCATGTATGAGGTAGTTTGTACAGGTCCAGCCTTGGAACAAGCCTTTGGAAAAGAGTCTGGAGGCAGGTGCCTGCCTGAGACTGCCATGACACTCAGTGCCTGCTTTGACAGACCTGACCAGGAGCTAACGGGCTCCATAGTGAGAGTTTGTGCCATAAACGCTGTGTGGTGAGTTGCTGCTGGGGCTGCTCGATGCCTGCTGCACACTGCTTAAAGATCCAGCATTTGCTTTAGGAAATACTTAATGCTGTTCTGCTTTGAACACCTGGAGGTCAAAAGGGAATGTGGTTTTTCTAGCTAATCATCGTCTCTTGCCAGCTAATTGTAAGTAAAATAAAAAGAGAAAGCAATGGAGTCTGGCCAGTGCTTAGTAACGTCTGAACCAAGTCTAATGTGGTGTTACTTTTCTGACTCGACTTTATTGAACTTCTGTGGAAGTTTGAAGTTTTACCCTGAGAAGCTTATCTTCACTTTCACTGGGTAGTTGTTATTCCTTATGGTTTCTTTTGATTTATTTTATTTTTTTCTCTTTTTCCTAAAACTAGTGAGTCAATACAAAGAATTACTTTGAACAGTAGGTGTGAGATGGCTAAAAAGAATAATGGTTGTTGCTACCAGCACTTATATTATAAATACTCCATGGAAGTTAACACTAAAGGGTCTGTTGGGTAGGATGTTCACTCGACAGGGATTGTATTTACAAAGATCTGGAATATATATCTCCATGCTCAGGGAGTGTTTGCTACTGGGGGGATGTGTCTTCATTTGACCCAGGGTCAGCAGGGCACTCCTGCTGTGCAAGTGAGCAGTTCCTTGATTTTCTCCCTTGACTGTTTTGCCCTCTTCTAGAGCAACCAAACCTTGGATGCCATGTGTCCATTTGCTGAGATGCTGAATGGACAAAGGCTGGGTCCTCGCTTGAGGAGCTGAAGAGTTACAAGGGAGATGATTTCAGTTTCCAACATCCATGATTCAATTAACATCTTCCTAACCTTGTGTTAATGCCTAACAGCATGTGGTGACTAGTATAAATATTTATTCTTGGTATGTAGCTAGCAAATATGTGGTAGGATTAATGCTAAATTGTTAGTACTCAGTTTAAGTAAAATCAGTTTTTCAGACTGCTTCCTTTTGTGTTTTGTTGTTCTGTTTTGTTTTTTTTTTTTTAAGTTGGCAAGAAAATGCACAAATAGGGTTCAGATGGCCAGAGCCTCTAGAATCTCATTATCTTAATTGAAAACTGTCACCCTTTGACATCCATAAATGATTTAGCTAGTACATGATTTAGTCACTGGGGAGAAATGGAATTGACTGTTATAACCATCCTTCACTTCTAGATGCTAATGATAAACTAGAGCCCACAGCTCTGAAGAATTAATAGCTCTTGGTTTAGAACAATATTTTTGTATACTGGAACATCTCAATTCCATTATATTTGATAACATTTCATTCTGGAATACTTTCACTTAGAAAAAACTGGAAGGTGCTCAAAGGATATCCTCTAATGTTGCTCTTCAGCTTTTTACACCCTGCAGATGTGTTGCCAGTGCTCTGCATCATCTTCTTTAAAAAAAACCAAACTGTTTTGTTTCTGTTGACCTTTCCTCACTCACTGGAGGAAATAAGTTGTTTAGACAATGTGTGGGGATTAGCTGTGTAATGAACTACCACAGTAAACAAGTAATTAATTCTCATCAAAACATATACTGTGCTCTCTGCCTGAGTTTTATGGTGTCTTCTGGAAAAGAAAATACTTTTCTGACTAAAAAGCATTTCCTACCCAGTCACTAGCTGTAAAAGAAACAGCTTGAAAATTTTTCCTGGCTGGAGGAAAGGATCAGTACATTTAGTTTGCCATTGTGGTTAACATCACTGTGTGTTTTTCTATCACTTCTTTTCCTCAGTTTTATGTACCTAGTGTTAATAAATATAGGTACAGAAATTACAGTCTGTCTGAGTCAACTGTTTTGATCTTTTCGTTTGCTAACGCTGATGCTGGGGTTTTGTAAAGGATAATCTGAGGATTCAGACTTGGCTTCACTCCTGTTTGAAATCACTGTTAAAATACTGACAACTTTGCTGCTGGATCAGGGGCCAGGAGATCATGCCTTTTTTTCCCCTTTTCTTTTTCAGGAACCAGATCAGTGGGCAAAATACAGCACTAGTGTATTGAAGGGGACAAGTGGTTGGTCAGTGTGCCTCCTGGGAGCCCCATGAGTGGGATGTGATTGCAAGCTGGGGTTTAGCATGAGACGTGTTCCAAAGCACAGCTGGTGACCGTTGGGTTTTGATGACCAGCTTTTGCCTTCAGAAACAAAAGTGTAGTGCTTATTTTGTCTTCTAAACCAAGTTAGTGAAGAGCTGTTAGCAGTACCAGGTGCTGTGCAGGTGTTCATTTGCAGAGCTTAATGTTTTTTATGCTGTTACTGGTCAGCCAAGGAAAGGTGGGGTTGGAGATACTGATATTTCCAGAAAATGGGCAGTCAGGGCTGGCAAACACTTATCCTCAGGATTTCTGCTCCACCTCCCTGTTAATACACTTTTTTTTGCTGTTGGCTCCTGGCTTTGCCTGTTACAGTTCTCCATGGATCAGCACAGGGGCTTTTGACACTCTTTGGGCAGCATTTCGCTGGCGTCACTCCCTCTTAGCAAGCTGCCCTGCAAGCTCTCTGAGCTACCTGAAACTCAGGAGGATGAAATTATTCCAGATCATGAGTATCTTCTGAGTTTCCCGGTACTACTTACTTGTTTCCAGTCCTGCTGTTTCCCAGCACCACTCAGCAAAGACATGTGGTGTGTGTTTCCTAGCAGGGGCTTCCCGGGCTGCTCTGCAGCATGGATGTTTCCTTGGGTGACTTGACACTGAGGTTCCAGTGTCATTTGGCTGTTGTATCGTACTGCAAATGACTGCTTAACTTGTCTGGTTTCCTTGCTGATTCCCGGCAGAGCTGCTTGCCTTCTTTCAAATCATGTATCACTTTAGTCTGACCTCCTCCATAGTCTGGCATTTCTGTAGTGCCTCATTTACTATAGACGTGTCATTACATGTGATTTTCTGTCTTAAATTGTTGCTTTTTTAGAGTTAGGTTTTATCTGTTACTGTTGTGGACAACATCTAAAACTGTGATTGAGGTGCTCAGAAAACTTGGAGGCAAATGAGAAGATTCCTAAATTTTTCATCCCTTGAACTCCTTCTGCTGTGGTGGTTTCCAGACTAATGGATATGTTACAACTTCAGGCGTTCAGGGTGAAAGCAAGAACTTTAGGGATGGTGAGATCTGTGATACCAAAAGCCAGATTAGACAACCCTAGTAGTTTTTTGGTAGCTGTGCTCTCTGGCAGAAATAGATCGGAAGTGTTTTCAAAGGCTGGGTACAGAGTGAGAGCCATAAATAGATCCTGTAAAGCTGCTCTCTGGAATTGCAGAACAACCTTCAGTAGTCGCACCTAAAAACGGTGAGCCATTCATGCTGTGTACATTCACACATGAGTGTACTGCCATGAAATTATCACAGAACTGGAACTAAAGCAAGCTGAAATGGAAAAGCCATGCCAGTGGAAATAGTAAAAAGAGGAGTCATGCCCCTAAAAATGCTGCAATGTAATTGCTATGAAAACCTGCATGTATTTACAATAACAAAGGTCTCATTTCTGCAAAACTGTGCCATATGCGTATTTTTGCGTACTGTGAGCAGCCCCTGGTGCCCACAGGCCTGTGCACTGTGAGTAAGGGACTGAGGCCTTGCTGAGTGTTCAGTGTTTCGATGCACATGTATCTTTTCTGGAATTGAAAACATCTTTTATTCTCCAGGCTGAGCTGGCAGCCGGCACAGAAGGCAGTCTGCTTTATGTTTATCAGTCCAGGGAGAAGTCCAGCTCTTGTGAGCGTATTTCTCATCTGCCAAGAGCATCAATAGGAACTTAACTATCTTCCACCCTCTTTTTTTAAATTTTTTAAAATTACTTAAATATGGCCATTCGGAGAGGCGTTTAACTCTTTAAATATGGCAAGGAAGTCATTAGTGAATTGAAGGTAGAGGGTTTAACCTTGTGATACCCAGAGCTTTGCTGATGGCTGGCCATTGCTGATGGCTGCATGCTGTGTGATTTGTCCTGGGAGGTGCTGTGGGAGCATCCCCCCTTGTGTGGACCAGCTCTGAGTGTGGAATCCCATCTTGCCATGCCCTCCATGCCCCTCAGCACAGGGGGATGCTGCCTGCATGATAGAGCCATTTTGGGGTACCTGGAGAGGATTCACCTGTGGGCTGTGTTTTTTGGGGAAATATTGCCCTGTGCTGTCATCTATGTGGAGTATATTCAGAGAGAACAAGAAGCCCGGTCCTGATGCATTCATTAAGCTATTTCATTCATTTTAGTTAGTCTAATTTAAGTTGTGGTGTGGATGTGTAAAAATGGCCTTGATCATTTTAGGCTTGGCTGAAACCCTCTGATCCAAGGCTTTAAATAAAGCCCTGGCAGTGAGTTCGAAGGGTCTTCTCAGATGATTCTTGTCCCCATGCATGGAGAAATGGGTATGTATAAAAGGTTTGCCGAGTAGCTGAGGTAAATACAAAAGCCCATAATGGTGTGTTTTACCATCCGAGTTTCTTAGTTATTAGAGTTCTAGGAAAAAAAATTCTTGCATAAATTTTGGCAGCCCTTTTCACTAACTGAATACCAGGTTTATTACTGTATGAACTTGGTAATTAGTTTGTAATCCGTGCATAGGCATTTCATCCTGGTGGTTTTCTTGCAGAGAATAATTTGCCTTTTATTTGTTGAGAGTGTTTTTTTAGTGAAAACAGAACTCCCATTCATGATGGGCACAGCAAATGTAGTAAAACACTATCATAGCTGGGATTTGTTGTACGCTATGGATTTATGTCAAGAATGTTAATGATTTGTTTATGAATAAGTGAGCCTGTAGTATTGTGAAACAGTATCTGGCAGGGCTGCTGAATGGACATTTTGAGAGCAGAGGATTCTTCAACTGAATAAGCTGTAGATATTTGTGTGTCTCAAACTACTCATAAGTAAACTTATGTGTCTTAAGCAGAAGTGTTTATTTAATGCATTATCATCAACAGTGCGCATCTGATGGATATGTATGGGCCACTTGATAAAAAGCAAAGAGGTGGTTAAGTACTTTTTAAGGACAGTTAATCTTCCTTTAGTGGGCTTTAGTTTAAAAATAAGGTTTTCTTCCTAAAAGCAACACAAGTCCTTAAGCAGAGCAGTGTGATGTTTGCAGAGTCAGAGTGGATCAGGAAGGTACTGCGGTTTTGCAGTGTCTCACTTGGATGTAGCACCTAGTTCAACAGAGCACCTGAATTTACTGATAAGGTCACCACTTGGTTTTTAGTATGTTGTATAGTCCCAAATACACACCTTCCTGACAGGGGCTTGGGATGGGTTTACTGCTTTCTTCTGGTGCCCATTTTCTTGGAAGAATACCTTCTGATGGGCAGGGAAGGTGGTTCATTACCATCTTACAGGAGTCCAGAGATCAATAATTATCTCTTTTGTGTCGGGAGTACTTGAGAGAATTGAAACACAGTCCCTCTGAAGAATAGTTTGGGGGCTAAATTGAACCTCATCCCAGGTAATGATTCCTTGCATTGCCTGTTACAATTTGCAAAGTCAAGGTGCTGGATCTAATCACTGATATGACAAATCTAGTGACTGACAACAGGACAGAGAGCTCTGTCACTGTTTCAGACTACTTAGTCAAACTAACGTGGGACTTTCCATGCTAAAGTTTAAAAAAAATGATTGCAATATTTATCTTCTCTTCAACCATCCTTCCTGTAATGAGTTTTATAGCTGGTTAAATGGGCTGTCACTCAAGTGAGATTCATGCATTTTTAAATGTTGTGAAGCCTCTTGAAAAACTGCGGTAGAAGATGGCACTGTAACAAGAAGCTTTGCTCTGTGACTTCATGCGACACGGGCAGCTGAGGCCAAAGCACAGGGACTTCAGAGCTGGATTCAGAAAGTGTCAAAGGCAGTTGGTGTTGTGCATCCAGGCTGCTGTGTGCAGCGTGACTTCACTCTGCCTGATAAATTATGACATTTCTTGAAATAGTGCCCTGTACTTTTTAATGAGCTGGGCTATCATCTCTGCATCAGTGGATGGTTAAAATGAAGCAAGAATTGCTTTAACATTAAAACTGTGCCTGGAGGACTTCTCTGAGAAATTGCTTATGATTATTAAATGAATATAATACAGTAAGACAACCTTGCTTCTTTGCTGTTCTTTTTTTCATACCAAATGCAGTTTTGGAAGTTGAAAAAAGTTCAGATGAAAAGTAATGTTTAAATGGGAATGGCTTTGAAAGCTGTGCAGTGCTCTCTCCCTTTGAATGGGGATAGGGAAAAGAGGTAAGTCACAATATATTGAGATGCAACTTTTATAGATGCATTGGATTTCCTCTAAATATGGTTTGATTGTGCACCAAACAGAAAAGAGGCTGAAGCCAGAGCACTTCATGTGCAGAACTGGAGAAGAATATCTTCCAAACCAAATGGGCTGGGTCAAAATGAACCTTGCATTGCTCGTTCCTTCTGCTGTGCATGCACACTGAGAGCTAAAGAAATGGAAAGGTAGCCATCCTCTGTGAGAATTGGTGAGGAAGCAGCTGTGGGGGTTGGTTGGGCTGGCTACAGCCTACTCTGCTGCTGGGCAGCAACACCCCGGGGTGTTTTATGCATCCTCAGGCAGGTCAGAGGCCTTGTCGTAGGTAGCTCTGCCAAGTTATCACTGAGATTTACCCCTGTGTCCCACCTCCATGATTTCTTCAATGGTGCGCATGTTGCTGCCTCCGTTTTCTGAATTACCTCTTGATTCTTCCCCAGAATCATCTCAGAGATAGTGTTTCAGCAAATAAATAGCACCCAAGCTGCATGTTACTCCAACCCAGCAGCACACGTTCAGGGAAGAAGGCAAAGACGGAAACTCAGTGGAAGCTGATGAACTAATTTGTTCTCTAGATAGATGCTTGCACCCTTTTTCTACTCAGATACCGCACCATTAAACACTATTAAATACTGGCAGCTTCACAGTAAACTGCATTTGTGATTTCTCTACTGTGTAAGCAGAAAAGGCAATCCCAAATCTCCATCAGGAACGGCTTTACTCTGCCAGGTTGGGAACATCAGTGATATCCACCAGAGTCTTTTAATTTCTGATTATAATGGTGATAAAACATGAAAGTGGAAGCGCTCATGTTGTAGAGCATGAGTTGGAACTAATCAGCTTTCTACAGATTCTACAGGGAAAATAGATCATAACACATAGCCCTGTTTCATGTGCTGGTTGAAGCTATTCTTTTAATCTTTATAAAAGTGAAGGAGCACCTTGTGCAATATCGTGATTTTCAAATGATTTCTAACCTGTATTTAAAACAAATTGATTATTTAAAAAAAAATCTGTGTTTTAGCAGATACCCTTGTCATACTTTTTTTTTTTCATTGTGTGACAGTCAAAACCCATGGTCACCCTGTGTGGATAACTACTGCTTACACTCCCCTGGCTTGAACAACAGACAGTGGTGGTAGTTTGGGTTCCTGTTTCTGCAGGGAGTCGCTGTGGCTTCACCATCTGAGTTTCTCTGTTGTGCTGTGGATGACACTGAGATGCACATGATTGCCAACGACCGCTTCAGGACAGGGAAACAGCAAAACTTGGAACCCTTCAATTGTGGTGGTTGCTGGCTTGTACCCAGGAGGGAACTGCCTTTGTTGAATGATCAAAGGTCCCCTTCGCTCATCAGCTGCTGGGAATGGAGCAGACAGATGTTTATGTAGCCGATTGTCTTGTAAAACTGTAGAATTGGCTTGTGCAAATAGCTGTGCATGCAAAACTTGACTGATGTTATTTCAGAGGCTTTTCTAATGTCATCTGAAAATCGGTTCCAGTCAGACAACCTGGGATCCAAAACTGAAAAAAATCAAATAAGGATACCTTCTGTTCCTCAAGCCATCTCACACTAAAAATAGTGTAGTTGGATTAAAGGTTGGTCTGTAGGAGGGGAACTAGTGGTGATTAATTGACGTGGAGTTAAAGTCCCCTCTGAAAGTCTGTGGCTTCAGTTAACAACTTGCCCAAGACTTTCCACTTTTGAGGTTTTCTGTTTCAAGCTTTGCTTCTGGACTGAAATGACATACTTCTTTAAAAAATAAAAATATTTTACTTGTGGTGGTCTCCCAAGTAACTTATCATCAGTACAAACATCTTTACAGACTTTCCTCTAAATAATGGTAGTGCTTGGAAAGCAGGAAAACAGTCATCTCTCATTGAGCTCAGAATTATCCCTCAGCAAGAGAAGTGCTCATTTTGAGTACCTTTTGACTTCCCAAGTGGAGACCTTGAGGCAAAGCCTTATTTTGTGCCCACGTGGAACGTTTTGTGCTGAATGTTCCTGCTTAGGGTGTAGGCAGAGCAGCTCTGCAGTGGGCAGTGTTTGGGATCTCAGCAGCTGTAGTGAAGCTCTGATGGAAGTGCGTGGTGGCGAGGCACAAGTCTTGTGGAGCTGTCACGTTGTGCCCTGGCTGCTGGCTGGCTCTGCTGATAAGCAGTGGTTCCCTTCTGAGGATGGTGCTCCATCAGGCTGGTTGGTCTTGATCATCCCAGCCACGGATAGGCATTCGCTTTAATTGCTTTCTAAATGATCCTTGCTTTCCAAACATAAGAAACTGCAATAAACACTTGGAGCTAGAGGGTCACTTTTCCTAAAAGTATTTGCGGAAGAAAGATACTTGAAAGATTACCTTGAAAAGTCTTCTGTGAATACTTCATTGCAAATTTGGGGCTGGCTGATAGAGGAGTGTCACTGGACATTCATATTGAATCCTTGTGTACATTCATCCATCTGCCTCATATTTACTTTACCTCTAATTTTTTCTTTTTTTACTTTTCTTTTGGCTAAATTGCTGTCCTTGACACTACTTAATACGGCTTGGAGATCTTTCAAAGAACTGTATGACCATTCTATATGCAAATACCCTAGATAAGCAGAGGTGAGAAGCCATCAGCAGGGCTGCAGCATGAAGAATTTAATGAAAAAATGAAAACGACCCTTGTGCTTAGTGGTCAGAATGCAAGTAACAAGAGCTGCAAATCTGGGCAGAAAGACATGCTATAAAAAGCATTGTCTCAAGATTAAGCTGTAGAGGACACATTTTTGCATGATAATCTACTGGATTTATTTTGACATTTATTTGTGGTGGTGGTTATGAAAGTGGAATTTTTAGTAGTCTCGGTATAATTATAGAGGACTGAATTTGTAAAGCTGCTCAAACATTTTGCATCAGAGTTGAGTATTTTCTTTCAGCCAAATATACTCCTCTTCTTTATTAAAAGAAATATTTGCCTTGATACTTTTTTCCCCAGAGGAATGAGTAATAGGTATTCACAGGATTCAATACTTCAATATTTTATCAGAGGCCCCTAAATTCTTTTATTCCCTTCTCTTTCAGGGTAAATAATTTAGATATCAGCTATATCAAGTTTGATAAAAGCCACCTTGTTAACATCTCCAGCAGAATTACAGCTCTGTGTGCTTTGAGGGTTACTGGAATAACTGCATCACTAATGCTTCGAACTGAAATTGAATGGGGCAAAGGGGGAAGACAGTGGGGAAATGCTGGGCAGGCAGTTAATTTATTTTAATTTTGTTGGCTCTTTCACATCTGTTTAACTGGCTGCCTGACAGAGGCAGACAGGGGTCTGTAAATGTAGTGTGTATTCAGAATATTTCTGTTTTGTATTACAGGAACATGTATTAGATCTGTATGTGGAGAGGCTCAGGGCTGTAACATCCCATGTCCCTTTCCTCGAATCTTGGTGTTCTGTATTACTTCATTTGCCCTAAGCTTAAAACATGTTAAAACACTGCTTGCAATAATTGACAGGGTTTGCATGAACAAACATTTGATAATAATAACCACCCAATTTAATAATAAGCCCCCCAACAACCCCTCTCAACGACATTCCTGTTTCTTTGCAACTTCATTTCTAGAAGTTCAGCCCAAACTTGAAAACACAGGGTTTTTTTCAATGCAAAATTATTTAGGTTGTAAAGTGGCTGAGAATGGATAGTGTTTGTGGTGGTGAGCAACCAATGGAGTGGGGAGGAAGGTTGAGACTGTACTGAGATTAAGAATATTCCTCTTTGTTGCTGAGTGGAATTCTTTATTTTGTAGGTCTTCTGTGTGTAGAAACTTGTAAGTCATTGTTGTGTTGAACAAAGTTTGGAACAGATTGGACAAAAGTGAGAGTATAATTACTGGAAACAGAGGAAGTAGCTTTCACAATGTAAAGAGGTTGAATGATGATCCTTTTACAAGCCTGAAGTCTTCCAATTCTGCTGGCCTTGCTGGAAGGGAACATTTGGATAGTTTTGAACTTTTGTGTTTCCTTTAGTTAAACAATTCATTATTTCCATTATTCGGTGCTCCTAATTTCATTGGCAGTGTTAAAGTGTAAGACCAAGACAGTTGCTTCTCTAAGAAGTGGTCGTAATTCTTCCTGTAGGTGCAGGTAGTAGCACATGTAAAACAGCAGTAAAGATGAAGTAGTTCTGTTCCTCTTAAACTTCAGATTGTTTTGCCAGAGATTTCTGTGGAAGCAGGGTTGTTTTTTTCATGGCATATGAGATTCCTAAAGGCTGGGATTTGGTTATGAATGAGCACGTGTTTCCAGAATGGAATTACTTGGAATGAGTTTGTTTAATGGATTGTGGGTTCCTCCAGAGTGACGCTGCAGCGCCTGTGTGAGGAGTTAGCTCTTTTTAATTGGTCCCATATGTACTGGCAGATAGCATATTAACCATGCCTTGAGGGGATAGGGGCATCTGGTTGAATCTCATGGTGCATATTTTATTTCTTTTCTGGAGGGATTTGCTTTTTTTCCCTTGGTTTTTTCCCCCCTCTTTGTTCTTAGAACTGTAGATATGTATATATATATGTATAACCACTAGCGTTTTGAAACTTAATACTCAGTTGAGGGATTAGAGAAGCTTCTGCAAAATTATCTGAACTTTGCTGACAAGTAAAGAGGAACAAACTGAGGTTTTATAGAGAAGCTGGAGTTTCTGAGTATCTCTGAATTTGAACGACTAAATTGCAAGAAGTTGGAAGCTTAATCTCCCTCTCGTCAAGCGCTAAGGAATTGTCCTTTGGAAACCAGAAAAATGGAAGCATCAGAAAAGATTAATTACTTTTGGAAAAACCTTGAAAACACTATGCAGATTTAACCTTTATATCGGGAGGATGTGGATATTGCAGGGCTGTCCTGCCCATGGACCCTGCTGGCCTTAACAAAGGGGAGCACCATCCTCAGCCATTTTACTTGACTCATTCTGAACTGGACAAAGCAGAGTAATTTTACATCTGGCTGCTTTGGCTCAGCTTAACAAGTAAGGAGAAACAGGAATGTAAATGAGTTGGTTTGATTTTTCTTTTGTAAAGGTTTCTTGGTGCAAATCCTGTCAATTATCCAACTCTTAAGTTTTGCTGAATTAATGAGACACTTTGTAGAAAGGTATTTTTGATCACTTTCTGTAGACTCCATTATTTCTGATGTAGGCTGTCTAGTGTACTACTTTTATTCATGGCTTAAAGAAGTGGAAAGACCTACTGTATGAAGTTGCCCTGGGGTAGTGGCTATGTATCTGCACTGCATTGGGACCCAATTTTTGTTTATATTCTGCATCATCTGCTTAAAGGTTTGTATAAATCCTGGCAGAGTTCCCCCATGGTGAATAATGTGCTGTTGGAGACGGGAAAGGAGCAGTGTTGCAGGAGATGAAATGTCTGTGAGTGTAGTCAGGGCTGGGGAAGTTCCTTGTGATGGGACAGCAGTGCTGGCCAGACACAGTTCCCTGGGGATGCCGAGGGGCATGTACTGATGGTGCTCATGGGGATGTGTGGAGGGAGGGAAAGCTAAAGCCACCAGGCTTCCTTCTTCATCCCTTGCAAGGGCTGAGGGGTACACCCTGATGAAGGCTTTCCGAAAGGGGTGGCTTGCTAAAGATGCAGGTCCATTCCCTTGGAAATGCCTTGTGTCCATGGGAAATAGGAGGACCCCTTCTCAGAGACCCTCAGGAATGCCAGGCTTAAATCTTGGGGGTGGTTCTGACCTGGAAAAGGTAGGGCTGTACATTAGCATCAAAGGACTCAGTGATAAAATAGCTTTAGAGGAAGGGATGGATTCTCATTATTTTGCAGCTGTAAATACAATAATTCATTAGACCAGGAATTAATTTGATTTGTATTTGAGCAATGCATAACCTTTTTTGTCAAGAATTTGTACACTTTGTTTCTCCACAGTATTAAACACAGTCTTAGTTCTAGCAAATAATCAGAGCAGATTCCTTGTTTGTAGCAGGTGCCTTTGTCACCTAGTCTGTATCCCTGTATCAGAAAATAAGTCTTGGCAAGGCAAGAGGTGTCACTGAACTACATAACTGCATACCAAGTTTTTGATTTATTGCGAAAACTGAAGGAGAAGAGTTACAGAGTGAAACTCTGGTTCTGAAAGGGCTGCATTGGAGAATGCAGTGGCTGTCTGGCAGGTATTGTCTGAGATGGGCTTCTTGTGCCAGGCACAGAGTGAGGAGAAAGAACTTTTTAAAGCATCCTCTGACACAGAAATTCTTGGAAAGCCTCCAAGAGCAAATTGAAAAAGCAACAGCTGCCTTCATGCTGCAGGATTCCATTGTTTTAATATTGGGCCAACTATACCAAATAATACATGTACTGGAAACTCATGTTAGGAGAAAAATATGTTGGAAAGCAGCTAAGGGGTCAGCTCAAAATCAAAGGGAATGAACTTGATGTATCTGTGTTGCTGCGTGTTCTATTTTGTTCTTTCTTTTCTAGTCAGCTCCTATTTCTTAATTTATTTCTACATTTTCTTTTTTTTGGAAACCATTTGCCTTGTCTTGGACTTGTATGTTGACTGCCATTTGTCCTGAAAAATGCTGGAGCTGATAAATTCTTCTGCTTCCACTGAGAAATTCTGGTATCTTTGAAACTAATCCAGTTTAAAATTCCAGAACTAGTTCAGTTGTGACAAAGTTATTGGAATTTAAGAGTTAACAGTGATTTCTGGGGCCAAAATTTTGGTAGTAGTTATTGATGAGAGCATCTCTGTTGATATATTGGTGAAGGTTTTTATGCTTTATTTCTGTTGATGCTAAAAAATTGTTCTAAAATATATATGCCATGAACACCAGGCATTGAAAACTACAGCTTATTTAAAAATATATTTAGCAGTCATCAGTAGGTGAAAGACTGTAAAAGCCCAAATCCAAACAGAAATATTTACATGTTCGTCTTCCATCCAACATGCCTAATTTCCACTGAAATAATAGCCTGGGAATTTAAGCTCTGTAATGTAGAAACTGAAGAAAGAACTTTTTACTATGGTACTGAGACTTCTTTTTTTTTCCTCCTCCACTCATGTCTTAGGAGGTCTTAAATATTGACTCCTTCCTTCCTACTGTGATGGAATCTCTGTAGTGAGGCTTTAGGTCGGGCAGTTATGACTAAACTGGGAACTTGGTCTCTGAATATCCTGTGTACTTAGATTTGTTTAGGTTGGGGTTTAGTTTGACTGATGATAGAGAGATGTTGGAGGATCAGTCATGAAATTCTCATCTGGCTCTGAAGTTCCCTGCAGTTTGGAGGGTGTTTGTATCTGGGACTGTTTTGTTTGGGCAGCAATCCTGCTGATCGGAATCGCATAAGCTTGGCAACAGAACGGGGGCATTCAGCCAGAGCAAACTTGAAGTACACAGGGTCTGAGAACAAAACGTTTCACATGAATTAAATTGTGAGGAAACAGAAATTCTTCAAACTTGTAAGAAAACAAGGCAAAGTGAGCATCGTCACAAAGGCAGCTGTGTGATCATGGCTATTGATAGGGAGTGCAGGTTCTGTTTATGAAATCTTGATAGTTGTGTGTTTTTAAGAGGTATGTCTTGCCACCACAGGAAAAAGACTATTCCCAAGAAGCTGGTGTCAGAAGGAGATGGAAGAATTCTTGGTGCTTACATGCAAAGATACAGTCGCATCTTTGCTGGAAGGCTTTTTGACACTCAGCTGATTTTGGTTTCCTATGTACTTTGTCATGCTTTTCTGTCTGCAGTCTTGTGTCCCCTTTCATGTATCTGTTGTTTCTGTATATTACAGGTTTTTTCATCAGAGCTTTATCCTTGACTCCCTTATTACACTCAGTAACGGCAGGAGAAGTCCAGGAGCGGCCCTGCCTGGCAGCACTGCTTGTGGTGCTGCCTCTCCTGGTGCTTTCTTTCCCCAGTCTCACACCCTGCTTGCTTTGATGCAATCTTCTTCTTGCTGTCCTATCATACAGAATAGAGCTTATCCTGTCAAATACAGATTACTCCTTTCTGTGCCCAAGCTCTCTCTGCCAGCCTGTCTCTCTCCTATGCTGTCTGCTGGGTAGGGTGGAAGGAGCATGGGGACATGAAGGGGGGAAGTGGTGGCAGGTACTGCTTGAGTCTCTTACGTGCAACCATGCATGGTCATTGCACATGTGGAGAGGGGGCCAAAATTTGCTTGGTTGGTTGGTTTTTGGCTTTTTGTTGGTTTTTGTTTTTGTCTTGTGGAACACTTCCCAGATGCTTTGTCTCAAGATTCTTGGGGGTGACATGGCCTCAGCCCACTGAGTCAGCCCAGTTGTGCCATGGGCCTGTCCAAGCTCCTCTGCTTACGGAATGTATCACAGGGTGCCTGCAGGCAAGCCTGTCTTACCACTTCCTCATGTTGCCATTTCTTTGTGGTTGAGAGATGAAAATTCAGACATAATTATATGATTTTTCACATAAATAGCATCTGTTACCTGAAACAGATTGAATAGATTTATTAGGCTGGCAAAATACAGGTCTTGAGATGCTAGATGAGATATGCTTTTAATAACCAGATTTGTGGGGTTGGATTGGTTTCAGGAAGGTTGCTTGGGGTGGATCTGCTTGAGTATAGTTGTGACATGGTCTTGGGTTTGTGTATGCCAGTCAGTTTTGTGTTACAGAGCAGGCTGCTGCTGGGATGATTTCTGACTTTATCATGATAAATTGCTTCCATCCCTTCTGGAGAGGGTTTTATTGCAGTGTTCACTACAATGTTTATATGAACTGCTACTAAAGGATAAATAAATAAAGCATGGTATAGTTTAGTGTGGGGGAGGGAAAGCATTAGAACTGTATTAGCAGTATTTGTTTAATGAGAAATGGATCAGAGATGACATTTATCTGTACTGGACAGATTGGCTTTAAACAAAACAAAGCCTTGAAATGGATCAGTTTTCATATAGGTCAGAATTCTTCCTTCCCTGCTGAAAAGCTGGAGGCTTGGGGTTGGGTGGTCCTCAGCTCACAGCTGTGCTCATGGGGTAACCATAGTGCTAAAGGTCTATTGTGTTGTCATCTCCTCTTGTACCTATAGACTGGATATGCTGGTAGTCAAATTCCACTGGGAACAGGTGAAAAGGAACATTTGTACTTTCTAAAGTTCTCCTGCAGTTCAATTCACTTGCTTGTGTCTTTCCTCTCCTAGGCTGCTTTGTCTTGCTGTAGGATGGTGTTGAAAAGTTCTGGGTTCATTCCAGAACTAAATGGGTTTCAGAGGTAGAGAGGTATTTGTGCTAAAATAGTAAATTATAGAGATTTTTTCTGAATTTCCCTTCATCTTTTGCTGATGCATGTACATGGATTTCATCTGGGAATTCCTTTGTAGGTGCTGTAGAAGGATGAATTGCCCAGAGGACTACCTCTTGTTCTGGTGGATCCCTCTTTCAGAGTCTTTGAACTTTTAGAATAACCCTTTTTCATAAGTTAACATCCTGTCATTTTTGGGCCTGGATTCAATGTTCATCTTTGGCAAAACTGGCCAAGTACAGGTCATCTGGAAATGTGATGCCAGTTTATGGAGTCATGTGTTGATTGTAATGCTGATGTTAAGAGAGAATCGGGGATGAGGGCTAAGGTGCTGAAGACTTCTCTTACAATCACCACGTTGCAACCCAATCAGCCTGTAAAATGTATTTATTTTGCTCATCTCCTGTTGCTGGATTGCAGATTACAGTGAATTGCAATCCCCTCTTTCTTGACATTTATTTTATACTCCAATATATAACCCTTTCTTAGATTTTTGAATTTGGTCCTTTATTTCCATCACGAAAATTGAAAGACCCACTGGGCTTGGCTGCTGAATACTCAGTATTGTGAACAGCAGTGACTGTTTTGTCAAGACCTGAAGATGAAGAGCATTATTATTACAAATTCCAGTGCATAATTTTCTCCTCCAAGTCATGTTTCCTTGCATGGAATCATAGTTATTTTCTCCAAGACATTTGGCCTGAGTTCTGGAAGTGACTGTATTTTTGCTGACAAACTAAACCAAAGCCCAAATGCTGTTAATTTTTAGTTTTAACAGCAATGGAAATTGTGCCTGAACTAAATATGCAGCACATAAAATCTGCAAGTTGAATGTTCTGAACTAGTTATTCTAGACCTAATGTGTGACTGTTGAGCTGATAACAAAATACTTGTTAAACAACATAGAAGTTCTTGATTCTTGTGTTCAATTAACTGGTAGCTAAGAGTGTTAGTGATGGCAGGGTTTTCACTGAAACAGAGAGCACTTTGAGGGTCACCAAGGAGGCAAGAGGCAGTACCTCTGTAGTGACAGTGTGAGCCAGCTATGGACTTGGGCTACCAGTTCTGCAGTGTTTGGTTTTCTTCTGCACGGGAAAAGGATGCTGTTAGGATGGGTAAACTAAGCAAAATAAATGGATGGAACTTGAACCCTTGAATAAGCAAAACTATGGTTTTGAATTAAGATAATTGTCCAGTGTTATTTGCAGCATTACTTAAATTTTGCCCTGAATGATAAAATGTTCAGCAACTAGGAAAATACAATGCTAATTATGGGTCTGATGCTTTCTTTGGCATTTCAGGTATTTTCATTTGTTCAAGATATGTTCAAACTTACTGCCAATTTCTTACTGTTACGTTGCTTCTTGCATTTCTTTCAAATATAAAGTCATATCAATAGCACCATAAAGAATGAGCGATGTGTATTTTTGAGTTGTTGGTATAATCATGCCAGCTAAGAATATCTTCTGATGATAATTTTCAGGATAAAAGCCACCAAATGGACCTAGTGGTTCTGGCACATGAAATGTGAATGGTATAATATTCCCTGAAACTTATTCCCTGGATTGCCAAAGTCATGCTTTTCAAGAATTTTGTGAACTTAAAGCACTTTAAAGAAATATTTCAAGTTCACAGCAGTGGAGAGTGAATGCCTCCTCTCAAAAAATACATTGGCTACTGTTATAGGTCAGCTTTTGCCAACAGTTTCTGCAGGAGATGCCAGTTTGGAGTGGAAACCCAAGAAATGGGTTCAGCGAAGCACTTTATCCTGTTCTTGGCTTAAAGCACATGAATAATCCCATTCACTACCCACGTGTGCTTTACTGGGACTGCTCACATAGTGAAAGTGAGGCATGTGTTTAAATAACGTGCTTATCTGGGGGCTCCCTGCGTGATGTCTGCTGGCAGAGATTGGATTTTCTTATGGCAGCCATCACATGACCTGTGTGGGGAGCACAGCGTGGTCTGCATTAGCCCTGTGGGCCAAAGCAAAGGCTATTTCTGTGTCCACCCCCAATCCTTTCTGCACTTCTCTGGCAACTAATCAGCTGGTTGCTGCCAATTGTGCTCTAGTGCTTTTGGCACCCAACTGCTCCAACTTGCTGCTCATGCAAGAATTGAATTGCCTTTGTAAGGCACAGAGTAGGCTTTTCCTTGTTTAAGATTGTATATGTGGTTGTTACGACATGAAAAAAAAGATAGATCATTGCTGTAGTTTTCTTCATTTTGGTCAAATTGTGCCCTTTCTCTCAGTAGTCCCATTGAAGTTTATAGAGATGTCAGCAGGGGAGAACCACCATTTTGCAGGTCCAAGCTCACTGCTCAGGAGGGCTGAATGAAGTTTTCTACATTTGTTGTCTATGGAAGCACCATTCTTTATTGGAGAAGCCCTGTAAACAGATCATTTATGGAAACAGAGGTCTTTCAGCACTCAGGGAAGGGAAAAGTTAAATGCTAGGACAGGTTCTTCAACCTGATTGTTTCACAACCATTATCTCTGTTGATCCAAAACTGGCTCACTTGGAAAACAGTACAACTTAAGGTTAATAGTACATTTTTTCTATCTCTGCCTTCCTCTCCCATCCCCTGCATGCACAAGACAGCAGCAGAAAGCCCTGGAGGCAGCATTTCCCCAGGCTGGAAAAGTGATCATTCGCAGGGGAGATCGCCATGACCTGTGCATGGCTGGGCCTGAGCTGCAGCACCCTCTGCCTTCTGCATATTTTCTCTTCCAGAAATACAACCTCAGCAGCAGGTTAGCAGACCTAGAGCCTGTAGATAAAAGCAAGTCAAGCTGTAGTAGGCAGCAGTTAGTGGGACCAGCAAGCCCAGCTCTGCATATGGTAATCAATGATGCCCCTTCAAACACAGCATCTCAGACCTTCTGCTTGCTTTGTACTCATCGTGGCTTTTTACCTGCTGTTCAACCTTTGCTAACAACTCCCCTGGAGAGGCCTAGGAAGCTCCAAACAAAAGGCTGTTAATTGCAACCTAAAGGTAAAATGAAGTAGGTTTTCTCAGTCAGCTTAGAAATCCTAGCTGTCAGAGAGGTCTGTTATCTTCAGAAACATGTCAAAGAATATTATTTAAAGGTATAATCATCTTAAATGGAGTACTTTATTGCTGGAGCTGTGTTTGGGAGAGTGAATGGGGTAACGTGTGATATGAGCAGATGAAAAATAGTATGAGTAGAGTGCTTCACTGGGATGAAAACTTGAATGCTTGCACAAACACCACAGAGGCCCTAAAGTATTGCTGTTAACAGGCTTTAATTTCATGTGTGAAACAGGTAAACAAGTACTGTTTTCACAGACTGTTAGTGTATATGCCTTGAATATATTTCTGACATGTTTGAAGTGCTGTATTTCAAGAGCCTAACAATTATTATACCTAAACACTGAACTAAGGACTGAACTGTTACAAAAGTGTATCAACAGGCTTTCAGTTAGCACATGAGAAAGTATTTATGGTCTGGTAGTAAGTTTATTTTCAATGGAATATTCATATCCACAAAAATCCATAGAAAACTAACATGGTATCTAAATAGTGATCCATCCCCTGTGTATAAATAAAATGTTGAATAGACACTCTCTTCATCTGAAGCACAGGATGGAACAACAAGGACCTGTGTTGATTTTCTAGCTCCGATAGAGACTTCTTGCATGGTTCTGGGAAATCTCTTAGCATCTCTTTTTCTGCAAGCCAGACCCTGTAATGCTTGTCTGCCTTGCAGAGGTAAAGTGGAGACTGAGAAAATGGGTGGCTGCAAAACAAGTTAAGAATCTCCTATCAAAAGTCAGAACAAATGGTTTAGTTTTGATCAAAGTAATCTGGAGTCATTGCACATATGTCTAATAACTGCTGCTTAATAAGAGTCAACTTACAAAGCTTTGATAAGTCATATTTCACTAGACAGTGTTGTGGCATGTTACTACCTTGATTTGGTTCATGTCTATATTCTTTCTCCTTTAGATAAGCAGTGAAAATGTTCAGTTTTTCAAATGAAGGTCAGTTCAAAGAAATACCTAAATGTTAAAAAATTTCTCTTGACTCCCTTGATTCCACAGAATTGATTTGGAAGTCTTTCAAGGATTGACTTTACTCACTCTAACAAATTGCTGAGAAACTTTTAATTTGATGACTTTACTGTCACTTGGATAGTTCTGCACCTAAGCCTGGGGAGTCTGTTACAGAAAGTTACAAGTTTTGAATGACATCTATTCATTGGTACCAAGAGTAACATTTACTTTGGAGACTAGAGGAACTATTGCTTACAAAGGAAGAGAATATAAAATTCACATGACAAAGGCAAACCAATGAGGGATTCAGCTCAGTGGGAATGGTAACATCTACAAAGGTCAATGGGATGAGATTTAAATACAAAGGAGAACAAGGATGGATGAATCCATGGTTCTTTTAATGGTCTTTGATCCGCTGTTCTTTGTCCTTGTGGGCATTAGTAGAGGAACTGGGTCCATGAACAGTTTTATTATATACTTGCAAATGATCAGGGGTTGAATTTAGACCCTTTGTGGAACATATGTGGATTGTAATGTATCCTTTCACTTTGTGTATGTGTATCTTTTTTAATTAAAAATGGTCTCCATATTGCTGATAGTAATGAATGCTCTCAAGTTATAGAACTTGGTAACTCTTCCCAGGAAAGCTTGCAAGGCATTTAACGGCAAGTGAAACATGCAGACACGTCCAATTATTAACTCTCATTTTTCTGCACTAGAACTGGAGGTAATTTCTTTTCTTTTTCTGTTTAGCACTTTCAGACCATGTTAAAGACTAAGTTGAATGTCCTAACTCTTCGTAAAGAGCCTCTCCCGACAGTGATCTTCCACGAACCAGAAGCCATTGAGCTGTGCACCACAACTCCCCTCATGAAGACCCGGACTCACACTGGATGCAAGGTACTTGGAAGTGTAAGCTGAAGGAATGAGACCACTGTGGAGATGTCCCACATGTTTGTGAGAACTCCAAAGAGCCCAAAGTAACCAACGTGGTCATTGCTGTTGTTCTGGAAATTCCATTAAGTGCTACTGTTACTGTAAAGTTTCTGAATCAAAAAATTCATAGAGCATTTCTAACCAGAAATTTTGGGCTTCAGGAGGAAAAGGTTTGGGTTACATATCATAAAACGCAAATTGTGGAGGATTTCTAATAGCCTGTGATGAACTGCTGGTTGTAAACACTGACATTATTTCTGTAAGGGCTAGTGTTGCAGCTTAAAAATCGAGTTTAGGTTGGTTGGGGTTTTTTTCTTTGTTTGTTTGGGTTTTTTAAGGTAAAAAGAGGGGCAGGAGACGTCTTGATTTGGTTAAGCAACAAGACCAATTTGCCCAGTTACATCAAAGCAGAGCTTCTGCAAAGGCTATTCCTCTTTTTAAAAGTTTAATGGCTTAAGAGCCTAGAGTGTGTTCTTCTGTGGTAAGAAACATATAAAAATAGGAAAAAAATCTGCTGTGTTTGCGTCTTCTCTTGGAGTCCATTTCCTTGATCACAGAGCTCCCCTGGCTTTGCAGAGCCATGGGCAGCCTTGCAGACTGAGCTGGGTACCACTCTGGCCTGTGCTGCCAGCTGGGGCTTGACAGCTGATTCCTCTTCACCCAGCCTGGCTGCCAGTTGTAGGGAGTATCCACCTGCCCTCAAGGGTCTTAGTGAAAAGGGAGAAAACTGGGCTTCACACTCCCCTGCTCTGTAAAGTGTTAACTCCAGAAGAGCTGTTGCTTGATGCTGTGTGTGCTGGATCAGATCCAAAGTGCAATTAAATGTCCTAAACCCCTTCCCTGCCAGTGTGTATACACAAACACGTGCACACACACTCTTCCCTGCCTGGGAATCTGATGTGTGAGATGGGTTTGGAAGAAATTGCTTTTCTGTGTATTCTCCTGCTTCTCTTGGCATACTGTACTTGGGCACCTCCAGGCCTGGCACTTTCTCAGTGAAGTTTCTTCTTGGGAAGTGTTGGTTCCCAAGAAGTTTGACTCTTTGCCTGTCACAGTAGCCAGGAACAGGACTCTGCTGCTGGGTGTTGAAGCAGAGCTGCCCTGTGCTGATGCAGAGGAATGCAGGGGAAGTGACCCTAACATGCTTTGTATGGTAGCTCACAGCATCTGCTCTTCCATGGTGGTGCTTTTTGTCTTTTATGTTGACATCTAATGAATTTCCAGGGAATATTAGTTATGATCAAAATGGTTCACAAAGTATCTAGCTTTCACCCCCAGTGAGAGAGGTCAGGCATAATAATGCTTTCTGAAATCAGTTTATCTTTGTGAATGTGTATAGAATTTAAATGAAGCTTTTTATTCAACTTACAGTCCTTCAGTTGGAAAAGAATTGCAGAGAGATGTTGAACCCCTCAGTGAAGAGAATCTCATTGTATATTTAGTTCTCTTTTATTTATTCATTTATTTTTGCTGCAGTATAACACAGTAATGCTGACTAGGGAACATCTGCCACCACAACACTCCCGTTTTCCTTCTTGCACTGTTTCTCCTTCTCCCCTTCCCCTAGAGCTAGTTTACCTCCTGTCAGTGCTGGAGTCTTACAATGGTGGTTTTGGGGTAGTGGCCAGGCCCTCTTCAGGTGATTCAGCTGCTGTGATTTTCAGTACCCACCTTGGGAAGATGATTCCATGTGTATGTTGTTCGTGTGGCTAAGACATCCTCTCCTTTTAATAACTGAGAGTCTTCTATATTACCCAGTCTCTGTAGTCACCACCTCTTTCTTTCCCACCTCTTTTCTTAACTGTGTTCTTCTGCTAGCTGTTTATAGGTAATTAACTTGCCTGTCCTCTTTCCCCTCCGATTATTAGTTTTTTGCTGACTAATAGTAGTAGTGTTGCCATAAAAAAGCCAGAATTTTATAATATGAGTTTTTGCTCTGAGGGGGTCTGATCTATTCCTGTTATTCTGGATGTAAGGCAGGAGATGCTGTGGTGTTTCTGGTACCACCAGGCCTGTCAGGTTCTCAGACTTGGGCTTTTCAGGCCAGAGCACAACATCCAGTTTCTACTTGCTTTCATGAGTCACGCTCTTTTGATCCTTAATCATTTTATTCCTCTTGACTGAAATCCCTCCAATTTTTCTATGTAATCCCATTAATGAGATAGCATCATTCGTCTGACAGAGGCTCCAGACATCTAATTTTATTGCACAGTTTTAACATAAGCCTCAGCTGGCACCATCTTGTTATGGGAACTTGACACATGAAATTGCTTTGCTGTTTAGAGGTCTGGGCATTGGTTTTCTGATTTGATTGCTCTTTTACTTGTCCTTTCATCACAGGGCAGGCTTCTCTTTTTGCTTTCATTTGCAGTTAGCTGCTGAATCTTGAAGAAAAAACCCTTTTTTGCTGAGATCTAATCTCATTTAGTAATTCAATGGGATGGTTTTAAGAATAGCAGGGAAATGTCTAGTTTGAAGTAATCTAGGGGAACTCTCACCAAATCTGGAAAGTTAATTGAACAAATTCAGAGAGCTTTTATTTCTTGTCCAATTCCACATCTGATGCCACTTTGTTGCCATCGTGATTTCTCAAATATTTTTTACTTACAACAGAAGAAGGTTTACTTACAACAGAAGAAGAAGAAGAAGGCTTGCTTACAACAGAAGGCTTAAGACTCATTCCTTCTGTAACTGCATGTCTACACCTGCCTGCTTTGGTCTGATGTGCTTGTTGTCCTTCCCACCCTTTTAGACTTGTGGGCATGATTTCCCCAAGCAGGAGAAATGGATAGTGTTAGCACTGATTTGCATCACAGAGCTTTAGGTGCACACAGTTGGGAGGTTTTGGTGCAGGTTGCTCAGTCAGGTGGGTTGACTTAGTATTTCCCAAAGGGCAACTTCTTGTCCCCCTTGCCCCCTTTGCCCACCAGCCCTGTTTGTAAATGGGGAGTGACCACCCTGGGATCAGAGTGGTGCAGCCCCACGCAGCAGACAGCCTAAACCAGAGCAGGATTTCTGGTACAATAAAGTACTCAGCCTCTGTGCTTTTCCCTGGGGTATCTTTGCTTTATTTGAGCCATGGTGTGCAGTAGCTGGGGGCAGCTCTCTGGCCCCACAGGAGCTGCAGCTTCTCATCCTCCTGCAGCTGAGGATGCCGAGGCAGGGCACTGGGATGCAGTGCCCAGGGAGCTGCTATTTCTCTGGGAGGCATGGCTGGGGACCTGTGTACATCCTGCCTCTTCCCTGCAACAGATGTGGCATTTATGAATGCTGGATCATCAAGGGCTGAGGTCAGCAGCTGCTCCAAAGAACGGAAAAACCCAACTGGCTTATTATATAGCTGTCAATGGCAAGTCTCAGCTTAAGCTAAACCACCCATTCCTGAGGAACGACAACAAAGAGTGAGAATAAATCTTCTGCTAGCAGCTGGACCACACTTTCAGTCCCAGGTTCTGATCTGATTTTTAGTAGAGCAGGTTTTCCATTTGGGTATGAGTGTGATTTAGATGTGTGTATATAAAGAAAGTGTCCATTCTTCTTCAGATCCTAAGGATTTCAGTTAGTCTGTGGCTGTCCTGCTTGTAGGTCTTTCATGTCAAATGGGCACTCTTGTTTTTCAGCTGGAAACTTCCTTGTTGCTTATCACAGCACTAAGTACCACCAGACAGAAATGCAAAATCTGGAGTATCTGCAGAAAATAAGTTACTGTCTACTCAGAAATGCTTGCTTTCTCCATGCCTTTTAACAGATTTTGTTTAAGTTCTGTGTGGTTTATTCTTCCTTAATGTCCTAATCAGCTTATATTGATTCTAATATTTCTTGATTTCTGTCCCTTTGAGCCATGGTGGTGCCACAAAGGGAGCTTCTTAAATGACTCTCTCTCTCCTGCTGTAGCTTTTCCAGGCACTGGTGCAGTAATGCAAAAGGACAGAGGTTAAAAATGCTGTCTGCAATTTTTAAAGTGGTGTAGTAGGTTTAAATTTCTTTTCCTTTTTATTGGAAGACTCTTCAAAGTGAAGTCAGTGCTGAATAATCCGTAGCTTGCCTGGGTCAGGCATCCTTTTTCCTCCAGTTCCCACCAGTGGACAAGCTTTTCTCAGCAGCTTGAGAGGCTGAGAGGAGCATAAATAATGCAAGTAATTGTGTTCTTAAGAGTATGCTTTAATGAAATGGGAAAATATATTTTAGTGATATGGTATTTACAGGAATGATACTTATTGCTTGCCTATCTTACTGATTGATCAGGCTTTGTGGAAGGTATGATGTGGAAACTTCTGTGATGGTGTACCTTAATTTAAGCTGGATAAAAGTCTTGTTTAACAATTTGTATAAGTGGCGTTTGTGTGGCAATAGTGTTTTAAAACCAAGTCTTGCACATGCTGATAGAGATTTAAAAGTAGACAAGAAGTACCATAAATAAATGGATTTTGGTCTTTCAGAATAGCTTAATAGCTTTGCTCCCAAGGCAAAAAGGAAGTGGTTCCTGTACTAAGCTGGCTGCAGGCTGGTGATGACAGTGGCCACAGCTGGGCTTCCATGGCACCAGTGTAGTGTCAGCAGCTGGACACCAAGCTTGACTGGTGTAACTCTGGGGCACACCTGATGCTGATACGTGTATGTCAGCCTGTGAACTGGATTTGGAGTGTTTTCTGGGACAGCTGGGCAGTGCCTGGGAGGCTCTGGCCTGTGCCTGCCCTCCAGCAGCAGCTCTGGCCTTTTCAGCAAAGCCACAGCCTGTTGCCCTTGTTCCTGCTCTTGTCCTGGCTTTGCTGGCTGCTTCCCACAGTTTTCATTTTCCCTTTGTCTCTCTGTCTTTCTCCCACTTTTCTTCTTTTCTCAAAAGTAGCTTTCACCATTAGAGACAATTCCATCACCTGTGGGTCCTACTAATCAATCCCCATGCACGTGGAATTGTTTCATGCTTTGAGCAACAGGATGTGTGGCAGTGTAGCAGAGGCTGGAAGTTTGGTCTGCAAGGGGAAATCTCATAATAAACTTGTAGGATGAATAGAGAGTAATATTGATTGAGATTTAATTATCATCTTAAGAATTGCAATGTTTCTCATTGGGACACATATTAAAGAAATGAAACATTGTCTTAAAATTGCCCTGCTAGGCCTGATTCTAATTCCTTGTGTAAGACAGTTATTTAGGAATAATGCCCTCTCAGATATTACTGCCCATTTTTGGTTTTCTGCCGTGTTAATTTTGATTGCAAAGGCCTTGCAGCAGGATTGTCTCTTTACCACATACTTGCAAAATACTCCGTTTCTACTCTACCCGACATGACTCTATAGCAAATTTAGTAATGCTGTATTATTGCTTTTATTGGTCATTGCATTTTAAAAACCTACAATGTTGTTACTTTCTTCCCTCTAGACCAGACTTTCCCAAGCTGTTTTCTCCAGCATTTCTGGCCTATGCAACCTCTTCCACTGGTGTCTCACTCTAATCAGCTCAGCCTGCGGTGCCCAAATCTGTTACCACCTGAGCATTCAGGGGGACAGCGTGCTCCCCATCTGCTGGGCCTGGGGGCCCATCAGCGTCCAGAAAATGTCTAAATTGATGAGCCATACTTCCAGTTTCAAACAGCCCATACAGTGTGGTTTTGGTGGTGGCAATTCCAGCCTCATTGCTCTTCCCCTTCATTGCTCCCCAATGCCTAAGTTGTTGCTCTGGGTCGCTGAAGCGTGGGCGAATGGCTTCCCTCTGCTGCCCTGTAATTGTGTTACTTTTATGGGTTGGTTTTGTGTCTTCATACTGAATCAGACAAAATGCAGCAAGAACACTGTCCCTCATGTTAGTACCCAGAGACCAAGGTGCTCTTTACTGGTTTTATGTCCTGTAGTCTCGAAATGGCTGAAAATGTATCCATAGTCTCTCTGGGATGGTAAAATCTGGATGACATAAATGGGTGGCTAAAAATCTTGTGTTTTACTTAAATTTTCACAAACAATTCTAAAAGCCTAATCCCACTGAACATTTATTGCTTTTTTTGGCTACTGAAACCATAGCTGATAGGAAGCTGCGTATATTCTTAAAACCACCTCACTTTATCCTTATAAAACGTAATAAAAATGCTCTCTTTGCATCTATAGAATGGTCAAGGATGGTTGTTTTGAGTGCAGCTGTCCCATTAGCTGCCTGGTCTTCATTACCATTTTGTAGGCCTGTAATATTAAGATGACCGTTAACTTTAATGAAGAAACAAATTAAACAAGTGAGAAGAGCTAATTGTACCTCACTCCCCAGTCTGCTGTTTTCCACCGTGTTTAATCTGGGTTGGAAGCACAGAGAGTTTTTTTCTTCTTGCTTTGTTAAAGGCCTTCCACTGTTATCCTTAAGCATTACTTATTTTGTATTGTGAGCTGAGAGATTGTTTTTCTGCTTCTTTCTCCCCTCATAAAATGAACCAAAAGGCCACATGTGAGCTCTTGCATGGGGCAAAACTTAGTAGCTTCACTATAGATATAGGTATAGATAGATATAGTGCTTGTTGGTGAGAGATGCACAGACTGCAATGATGTGTTTTCCCAAGCTGAAGTGCATCAAATAAACTAATAACCCAATAAGTATGCTATATAAAGATGAACTATTTTTTTTTACTTTTTGTTTAGTGTTACAGAAATAAAAGAAAAAAAAAAGATGAATCCTGAAGTTGTAGAAGAGTAAACTGCTTGCAGAAACCTTGAAACATGACTTTATTGGCTGAATCTTGTTCTAACATTGAAGATTGAGAGTTGCATGTGCTCATTTCTGTTTCAAAACATGCCTATATGTTAAGTCCTGCCTTGTGCCTATGAAGCTGCTGAGAGTTTTGCTGTGGGCTCCACTGTGAGCAAGGTGAGATGAGCTGTGCAGGACAGCAGCAGCCCTCAGGCAGCACTCACTGCAGGGTGTTTGACACTGACTGCTCTCAGCTTAAGAAAGAGTCTCTCTTGCATATGATTTTTTTAATTACATGCATGGAAAACCCATTTATGTCAGTGAGAATTTATACTTTAAATGAGTGCAGAGGATCTAATAGAAACATGGAAGGTAGCTGCAAGTGCAGAAGGTTGTTAAAGCATCGTAATGCTTCATTTCCTGATGTCCAGGAGTCTTAGCTGGAGAATATAAATTGGGTAAAGCAATTGAATTAATCTTTAACTGAGCCTGCTTTAAATAGTATCTTCTGCAGTGTTCAGTTGTGCTGTGTTGGATGTATTTTGGCATAACTTTATTTGCTTACTGGTAAAGTGGTAAGAATAATGTATACCAAGAGTGGTGGAAGTTATGTCTTATGTCCTGACAGATATGTTGGTGGTATATGTTTTTTCCTTAGCGTTTGCACTGGTGAAATTTTCAAGCCATGGTTCAGGTAAAGGGCATCTTGTTATTCAGGAAGTTCTTACATCCCATTTAAAAATAGTCATATATTGCAGTCAGCTTCGTATTTCTGCTTTAACTACCTTCTTAGAAGAAAGTATAGTTCTGTTTTCTGCATATGGTGGAGCAACCTTGCTCTGTATGTATGTATATTAATTAAAGGAAATCAGCCTATTTCAGTTTCCTTTTGGATTTTCATTGAGAAAGTGTGTCTCAAATAATTTTAAAGAGCTCCATGAAAAGAATAAGACCACCACCTTGGGAGGAGAGCACTGGTGACAGGGAGGCTTTCTGGGAGCTGCCCTGCATGTTTGTGGCCAGCAAAGGGCTGGAAATACCCTGGGGGCAGGGCCTTTTCCCTGTGCTTCCCCTTGGGTTTGCTTCCAGAGGGAGAGAGCTCAAGGCTTGGCATATTGTCAGGAAGACCAAGGAGTGAGTTGAGTTTCATAGAGATGTGTGAAAATATGCTGAAAATAGTTGTGTGTGTGTGTGCACACTCAGAGGAGGACTGGAGGACTGTAATCCCTCCTTTTGGGCTGCATGGGAAGGCTTCCAATTGCTGTAGGATTGTGGACAGACTGAGCACCTGGGAAGAGAAGTCCCCCTGCCCCTGTGCTGACAGTCTGGGTTGAGGGAGTCCCCTCACTTCCTCAGAGCAAGGCTCAGGGTCCCAGGCTTTGTCTGTGAAGGGACCTGTTCCCAGCACTGCTTTGTCTTGCATCAGTAAATAAGAGCAGAAAGGTTGCACTGGGTAAGCCGACGTTGCTCAGGTATATGTGTGTCCGAGCCCATTTTCTTTGGCAATAGACTGTAGAAAATAACCCCTAAACAATAAAATCCCCTTGAAAACAAAGTCACAGCATCCATTGGTATGTTGTGCTTTGCTCCTCCCCTTGGTACATGTATTTTATCTCTTGCACAACCATTGTATACATTACATTTCTTCTTACTGCTGTAGTTCTGCCCTTGTAGTGGATGCATTGGGTCCCAGTGAAGAAAGTGGGTGACAGTGCATGATATGGAGCCTGGGAAATGTTTTTAACTTAAACAGAAATCTCTTTGGTTGGAATCTAGCACTTCCTTTGGCTTCAGAGCTTTGACATTATTAGTTGCCTTTGATTCAACAAAAGCTTGAATTGGAAGTCATTGGCCCTTGATTTTGTTAGCAAATGGTATTTATCAGCAGAAGTCATCTAAATCAAACCTCTTAGTGTAAAACAAGACACTAAACAGTTTATATTTCATTTAGTTATGGAAGAGATAGTGATTGGCATTCAAAGAGCACTTTGTTAAATGCCAACATACAGGAATTAAAAACGCTCTCTGTGACTTGATTAAGAACGAGCACTGTCCATTCCTGAATTTCCATCCTTGCTTGTAAAAGCAAAGGGAACCTAGTGAAGTACTGAGGAGGCCAGACACTGTGTGCAGGTGAATGCTCAGGCACTCTTTACTGTGCATGATTTGTACTTTTGTAGTATTTCTGAACCAGGAGGATCCCCAAGCCCCTTGTACAACAGTTTTGTTGTCCCCTGCTGTTCAGCTGCCGTTCTCTGCCAGCAGCCTGTTTGCAGAGGTCAGATCAGCTCACCAGAGCTCGGGGGAAAGCTGTGTGGGCATGCTGTACTGTGGATAAAATACATAAGGGGAAAACTGAAAACAATGATTTGAATTAAAATATATACTTCTACTAAGCAGTAATGCATTGAATGAAGGTACAAAAAAGCAATATATATTAATAAAATTCCTTTGATGCACAAAGCTCCACTGAATACTTCTGTATCTTGAAACACAAATGTAAGTTGTTTTGTCAGTTTTAGAAATACCACTTTTCAGGGTACTTAGAGCTGTTGTTTAATTATAGCTATCTTTGTAGGAGATAATGTTCCAAAATAGTTTTCTCTGAAAGAATATTTAAATATTCAAAACCATTTTAATCTCTCTACAGCAGGAAATATTTAAATTTTGAAATTCTAAATTTACAGAATACCTCAGGAGATAATCTTCAATTACACATATATACAATGTCATATAGCTTATGCCAGTAAGTTTCAGCTTTTGCAATCTGGCACAAACCCAGTACTCCAGTGTGAAGCACAGTGGCAATTGCAAGGCCCTAGATAGCTACAGATGTATCAGGATATTTATTTTTTATGCTGTAGAAAATATTGTGCTCATTGCAATTGTTCAGGCAAAGCCTTCTGGTCATAGGAGCTAATTGCTTCCATAATAATTAAAGTTCAAATATCTAGGACCTAATAGCTTTAGACATATAAAAATTAAAATGAGATTGAAATTTATTATGTTGGCTACGCTGAGCAGATGCTGCAGTCACTGTCAATTGTTTTGTTCTAGTGCGTCCTTGAGAAATATTTCCATCCTTGTGCGGCTATTGCAACGTAAGGATGGAGCTGTGGTTTGTGTTGCTGGAGAGCACAGGAAGCTGCTGCTTCTCCGTGGCCCTCGGGGCGTTAGGGACCCTGCTGTGAGCTGGCTCGCAGGAGGAGGAGGCACCCTTCCTTCATAGCACATGAAGTTATTCTGTAACAGAATCAAAAAACTTCTGGTTCTTCTGGTGTTGCTCCCTGGTATTGTTGCAATGGACACCTCCCCACTCACCATCATGAAATGTGCCGGGAGAGGTGTTGGCAGATCTTTTCAGATGTGCTTTTTCACAACAAAGGCATGTGTGCTTGTTCTGTGAAGGTATTCTGTGTGGCTCTTCCCCTGAAGCCATGGATATTGTTTCTTTGATTTCCATTAGAATACTGCAGAATTTGCATTTGGCACTGGGTACCAACTGCTCACACTAGTTTGAGCCAACATGAGCCTTCTTGGGAATTTGTAATCTCTGCTTACAGCTGTACTGTGCCCAAACCCAGCAGTGCTTATTTTGGGGCCAGTCCTGTGTGCTGAAAGCTTCCCACTGGAGCAAATGACACTGGCAAGCAAGCAGGCTGAAATTGGATTAGAGATCCATTCTCCTGCAGATTAGGTACCAGTGGCCATGTCTGTAGGTGCACAGGCTGCTGGAATGTAGATTAGTGTTGCAGTCCAAGATGCTTTATGCCATAAGAGAAAGGAAGGTCCTTTGTGCCACCTCTGTTTCTGGTAGTTCCAGAAGTAATCCTGTTCTCTTTGTACTATTGCAATATATTCTGCAATGCAGTGTGATGTATGAATACATTAGCTCGGAGGAGAAAGAAATTTTTCCATTCCAGGATTTGGGTGTCAGTGTCTGAGACATCTTTTATTTATATTTTTTTCTTGGCATAGTTAAGTAAAGGTTTGTAACAATAACCATCACAATGCTTCTGGGCAACTTTAAGGCCTGATGCATATTATCTATTGCTGATCAATCACCTTTACTGTAAACTATTGTGAATATTTAATTTCAAACTCTAATTCAGTAAGCTTTCTTCTCTGAGACTCTAGGTTGTATAGGGATAACAGGTGCAACATAAGTAGGAGAGTGTTTTGTTCGTTTATTTTTTTGCCTAAGAAAGGAGATAGATCAAGTTTTAAATTTACAGGCTGGTTTGGAAAATGAGTAAGTACTCCTAGGTTAAGAACTTCTCTTATATTACTAACCCAAGAATCTCTGGTATTCACCTACAGTCATTTCACAGCAAGATCCTATTAAATGATACATATTGCCACAGAAGTAAGATCCTGAATGTCACAGCAATGTAAATCTGGAATTACGTTTATCACGTTTTATCAGTGAATGAAAAACTAATGTTGAATTGGTAGTGTCCTGTTAACTTTGATGAAACAGAATATCCACCAAGGGTGTGGTCCGTCCCTTTTTGGAAGCTGATGTTCATTTACCTTTTAGATATTAGGGTTGCTTTCTGAGTGCTAGAGCATAGCACAATGAGGAAAAAGAATTACTGAATTAATCAGCTAGGCTGTGATGACATGATCTTTTGATTAAAGTGCTCTCAAGATTTAAATGGCATGGCAGTGACCTGCACTTTATAATCTCAAACTTGAGATGTAGATAACTTTACATTTAATAGATGTCCATACACAAACATTAAAGTAGAAGGAAACTAACTTAAATGAGCAAATTTTGGAAGACTAACAAGTTGAAAGTGTTTTTTAATTTATAAAGTTCACTGAAGATATATTGAACTGTTTGCTGAGAAAGATTTGTCAATGAGTAGTTATTTGATGTTTCTTTTTTCATCCCTGGGGACTTGTTTTATTTCAGTGTTTGTTGTGGGTTCCCCCATCCCCCAATTTATTTTTCAGAAGGGGGGAAAGCAAATTTCAAGTCAGAAACAGACTTAAATTAATTTCTCCAAGATTAAAGAAAGATCTTTCTAAAGACTGGTAAAGCTGAGTAATAAATTGGGAGAGATTATAAGGGAAATAAAAAACGGAATAAGATAATATATGTGTGTTGTAATTATTTTGACAGTGTCATTGAAATTGATTCTGAGTGTTCTCTGGAACAGGATGGGCAGAAAACAAACTGGTTTTAGTTCTTTATGGAAGCTGCTTTTTTGACTGAGTTATCTGTAGGCTGGGAGTAATTTTCCTGTGCTGATGTCTGACTCAGTCTTACAAATAATGCAATAATACACTTCAGCTTTGTCAGCTGTTTGTAACCACAGTGGCCAGAATCCCCATGGGAATTATCATTAATGAGATGCAGTTTTTAGGTTGGCTTTGCTATGGTATAAATTGGCATACTTCCTTTGACTGAACTGCCATGCTAAGTTATATCATTTAAGAATCTGGCGTTCCAGTTTGACATGTGGCTTGGAGTTCCTATTGATTGAAAGCAGTCTGTTAATAAAATCAAAGTAATTGAATACAGCCTATGGGAACCAGTTCTGTTTGTCATTTGTTATTAGGCAGAAACGTTAAAAAGATTAAGTAATTCTTGAAATGATTTTTATGAAGCAGCGTAATAGTAATTTAAAGGAAGGTGTGTTTTCACCCCAGAGCTTTGCCTTGAGTTGCGTTTGCAGGCCTTCATACAAGGCCAAATAATTTGTGTCACTCTGCATTCCAAAATGGGAAAAATGATACACACCTAAGAAATATGTTATATATGTAATTTCAGTTTGGAACAGTTTACAGCACTTCCTTATAGTGAGGATAAACTGAATTACTTTAATTACCAGTGACTTACTGATGAACTGCTCTACGGTGTTTGTTCTGCAAGACTTTCCTTATCTGCGTATATAGGGTTTTGTTCAATGTTATCAGTTTTATGCAGACAGCGTGTGTCTTCAGGGTGGCCCCCAAGCAAGGCACTGGTGCAGGCTGTTGCTGTAGCTGTGCTCTGCGTGTTCAGCATGGGGCACTGGGTGTTGGCTGGAGCGGGAGGCGCATCCCCAGAGACAGCCCCACGCCATGGGACCTGTGCATGTCTGTGCACCCCAGCTCCCAGCCCTGCCACCAGTGCTATCGAGGGCCCTGAATGGCCCCCCAGCAGCTGCTGAGCATTGCTTGGCAGGGTGATGCCTCTCGTGGAGCCTCTGAGTGGTCACAGCCCCCAAGGAGGAGCTCGCTGGCCTGACCGCCCGCCCAGCCCCGACTCCCCGCGCACAGCTGCCGCTGCCTCATGCTGCTGTGGTGCTCCACTGAATGCTCTCGGGCATGTTCACCTAGGGTGCAAATGTGGCCTTTTAAAAATTGTTTTGTTTGTGGGCTACTAAATAAAAGATGGACAGGAAAGCACATGTTGGGGTTTCTGTGTCCTGGTCCCGCTAAGCAATTGCAGTTGTGTCACCTTTCCAGGTTCTGTGTGTGGTACTGTTACAAGCAAGTGAGCCTGGGTTAAATAAGTAAATAAATAAATAAGTAAATAGGAATTGTTCAGGCCACAGATTTGGGATATCTTTGTACCTCCCTGGGATACTGGCTACACCCATTGGTGACGGGGCTGCCCCAGGCCCAGCATGGCTGTCACCTCCCAGAGCCATTCCCTGGGCTCTGGTTCATGAAGGGCTCTAGTGGGGCTCTCTGCTCTTTCTTGATGGCTGCTGGCCGTTTTCAGAGGAGCAGGGATGGTTTTTGTGTGTCCTCTACCTTCAGGTGACTCCATCCTTTAGGACGAGGTCTGCTCTGCTGCTATTTGGGTACAGAGGAGAGTGAGGACTTTCATCCTGTTCCTCGAGGGCCCTTCCTGGCCACTGCTCTGTGGCTCAGGGCTCTGCTCCTGGGCCAGGCAGCGCCCCCAGCCAGGGGCCAGGGCTGCTATGGGAGTCCCAAGGTTCCCGTGTGCGCTCCCAGCTGTCTCACCATCCCTGAATTGGGCAGCTGCCTGCGGGCTATGGGGTGAACACCTGCAGTTTTTCTGAGCCTTTGTCATGTTGATCAGTAAGCCAACAGGAATAAGCCCTTCATACCGTCCAAAAAGAAAGCAAAAGCTCTCTGGTGTGGCTTTGGGTGGAGGGGTGGCCAACCCAATCATCCCAATCCTTAGATCCCCCTTCCTGTCCCTTTTAAGGACACTTGCATGTGACAATAGGCCTGCAATCAGACATTGTGGCCCTTTGAAATATTCCCAACAAGAGTTTATGGAGTCAGAATTGAATTCCTATAATTTTGGACAAAAGTGTTGCAGTTTGAGTCCTTCACTGTGGCACTAGAGGACTCTCAGGGAGTCTAGTGTGCAACCAGAGACACTTAGGTAATTTGTCCCCTGGACTTGGTAGCATGAGCCTTGTGAACTATCATGAGGCACTTTTGCTGTCTCTTTAGATTTGTTAGCATGCCCTCATTTTGCAGTCGAGTCCTCATGTTCTGCCTGTGGCTCAGCTGCCTGATGGGGGCCTTGCTGGGGATGGTGAAGAGCAGGAAGGGAGAAGCAGGCTCAGGATGGTCAAGAGCCCTGCTTGATGCTTGCATTGCCAGGCAAATGGCCAAAGAAGGGGCATCTTGCAATGAAATATGATAATATTGCAACACATTTCATAGAATTATTTTTATTCAGGTAGCTCCTCAGTAAGGTAATGAATTTTATTTTGGTGTGAGACATAGAGACAATGATTACAGAGATATTTGCATAATTTCTCCCCCTCTTTGAATTAGATTGCATGTTTGTTCTCCACTAGCAATTACTTTCATGTCAGTATAAGTACAAGAGGTTATAGAAGTTCATGATGTTTCTCACATTGTAGCAGCTTTCTGCATACCAACCCCTTTGCCCTTTCGACTACATGAAAAACTATAAATGTGTCAAGCAGGAAGATTTAAATAAGTGCTGTTAAGGTCCCAGACACTCATTCCAGAGCTTCGATTTCTTAAGGGCTGTCTGAGCTTTACTTTACGTGCAGCCACACAGTCATGCCGACTAAAATCCTGCTAATTATTTTGGAGACATTTTTGTATGATGTGTCTTGAGAAAAAGAGTCTGAGCATCTGTGAAACAGATGAAGTGAAAATTCCTCTGGCGTCTATCAGCAAACATAAGCAGGTGGAGCATTTCCAAGTTTCTGCAGCTGAGGGAGGGGCTCCAGAAAACAGGGTTGTTTGCAGCACAGACGGAAAATGAAATTAAAAATAATTACTTATGTATCTTCATTTGATGCTGCCTTGTCATGTAACTCCAGTTCAGGAACAGCCGCATTCTGCTTCATTTCAAGGGCCATTGTAAATTGATTGTCAGGTTTTTCTAGGAAATGAACGGGGGGCTGCAGACTGTAAGATGCAAATTGCTGAATCTAGAATTGTGCTCTGCAAATAGGGCTCATTTCTCAGTTTGAAAGGTATTAAAATGTTTACACTTATTGCCTGTGCAAGGTTAATCAAGGTAATTTCTGAAACACATTGCTGTATCAATCTCCCAATGGAGTATTCCTGAAAATCAAATGGTTTGTATGTTTTAAGGCAAACCCCAGGAATTTAGAAATAAAAAAAATATGCCACTGGTGCCCACTAAAGGAAATGTGTGTGGTAAGAAGCTGTTTTTGCTGCCCAGGATGAAAGGCCAGCTGGCATCAATTAGCACTTTATGCACATGCACTTTTATAGAAATAATTTTTTACTGAGCAGATCTCAAAGCCTTTCAGTGCCACTTAGTTAATCCTCCTAACAATCCTGGGCAGAGCTGCTCCATTATACACATGGGCAGACTGGAAATTGGGGAGGTTTGAGTGACTAATCCGTAGCTGCAGAGTGATTCAGTTCTGTCCCATCTTACCTGTCTTTGCAAGGCAGCACTACCTTTTCTCAGAAGGGAAACCAAAAAACAACATTCAAGTTACAGCAATGGTTATGTGGTATGTTTTAGGATATCCTCCATAAAGCACTGCCTTTAAGCAGGGTATAGGATAGAAGTGAAATTTGTTTATTACATCAAGGACAACTACAAAGGATTAAGTAATTTGTACAATAATTGACTTCTCTACTTCAAGTTCATTGTTGATGTTTTTGTATAACTGCATAGACAAATAATGACATTTCCCAGTACATGAGAGAAAGCCTTACTGTCTTTTCAAGAAAGAAAGGCTAGATTTTTAAAAAAATAAATGCTTTCTTCTTCTAAGAGCATGACTGTGCAAAAATTCAGGCATGTTTAATTCGACTAGGGTGTGAAATGAGCAAATGTCCTTCACCACTTTCTCTGAAGTTTGCACTCAAAACAAGCTGCTGCCTGTTTTCCATTGTAGTCTTTAAAGGCCAAGAAAGTGCAATTAAAACATGCAAATATGTGGCTAACCCAATAGTTCCTCAGTGGTGTGATCAGACCCTTGGATGAGAGCTCAGTACCTTTCTTTATGACTTTATTGTGCGTGGGTTGTCAGTCCCTGTCACATGTGGGGTGGGGAGAAAGTGTGAGAGACTCCAGGCTGTAGTTGAGAGGAACATGTCACAAATGTCATCCCTAAAGCACTGGGTCTTTCTCTAGGAAATTCCAGGGTGATGAGGAGTTTTACTTTTTTTTTCCCCTACCCCAGGAAGGTTGTTAAAAAGGAAGCAGGGAATAAAGAGGAAAAAAAGCTGCCTAGTTCCCTAGTATCTCATGCTGCTGTGGAAATCAGACAGTAAATAGACAAATTATCCTGTAGTCATGCCTGACTGTAGCCTCAAGATATGAAGTGTTTCTTTATTTCCAGCTGACAGGAGGTATAAATGAGGATCATCATTGTGAATGAGCCGGAGATGCCCTGTGGTTTAACCCTGCATTTGGTTAAGCTGATGTGTTGGTTCACATCTCAGGGCTATCTTTTCAATTAATTCTTCCAGAGCTGATGAGCTGAATAACGTGAAATGTATTAGGGGGCATGTGCCAGGTAATGGTGAAAATGCTGCCTGATTATACGGATACTAAAAGATATTTTTAACAGAGTGCTGTGTATTCATAAGCAAATTCCCTATTCATTTTAGAGCAGTATAACTCCACAGCAACTGCACTAAACATGTAGAATTGCTCTGATATCCCCCCACTGCAATATAAAGCACAGTTGTAAGTTCCTCCAAGATGAGAGGAGTGTTGCATATAAAGCCAACTACATAGTGTGTAATATAGGAAACATATTGTTCATATTCTACCAAGTGAAATCTGTTTTGGATTTCTTTTGCTGAGGGTCCAGATCATATAAATGATTGTGGCCATTGCTGTATAGCACAAAGCAAACCATGGTCTTTTCATGTCTGGAACAGTTTGACATAATCAAAATGTATATAGGATATTTAAGATGCTTGTTCAGCATATAAAAAAAGCTATGGCTCAGGCTGCTATTCCCAAATGTAAAATTCAGAGATCTTAGTAGAAAATGAAACCCCCCAAAACAGCATGCATTCCTCACAGTTAATATATATTAACTTTATCCAGTGTTTCATTCTCTCCCTTCTAAACATAAAAGAAAGGTAAGATAGCGTTGGCCACTGTTGTTCTGATCCTCTTATGAAGTGTGGATAATGCCTGTACCCTTGAATTTTTCCCTGTGTGCAGTTACCTTGCACACCCATCAGTGGTTGGAGCAGGAGATGGGTGTGAGGGTGATTGAAGGTTTCACAATGTCAAAAGTGCGTCCCTACAAATCTTCCGTGCCAACCACCTTTTAATGTTCAGATTTCAGATTTTGGGTTGAGGATACAGACTCTGGCCATCTCTGAATTATTTTTTAGAGACTATACATAAAAACTAGAAGAGTGATTATGCTTGGCTCTGCTGGATAGATAGCAGAACACACTGATATTGATACCATGAGTAAATCCTCATGGTTTCCTTGTGGTGAGAAATGAAGTTATTTCATTTTACCAAAGTTTTGGTGAATCAGAATGGATTTACCTGATAACACGTAGGGGTGACAAAAGTGGACACTGTCCATCCCTCCCACCCCTTTTAAATTTTTTTGGTAAGACAGACAACATTATATTTACCCTTGCCTATACTTAAGCACAAAGTTTAATCAGGTTTTGTGTTTTTACTGGGGGTCAGATATAAACATGAAAGGTTGTGTGCACCCAAGAACAAGTCCAGTTTTCTAGGTGATATTTTAACATCCTTCAAGACAATGCAAGTAGCATTGGCTGGGAATGTTTCCTTTAACAAGTTCTCTAAAAGATTGCCTCAAACAAACAGTTTTCCAAATAATTTTGTTTTAATAAAAACCAGAATAAATGCCAAACCTTATATGGATTTTTTTTAAGCCCACATAATTAATATTATCGTGGGGCCCTTTTGCTCCTCTTTGCAGAGTACCATGAAGAAAATCAGTTATTGCCTTTATTTCACTGTCATTTACTTTAGATTGAACCAAGATTGATTGCTCCTCTGTGATATTCTGCACTAGCAGCAGTGGAGAGTATGAAGCAATCAGTTTAGTCCTGATCTTGATTGTCAGTGAATGTAGATTCAATTAAGTCAATTTATTTATATTTTTTCCTGTTCATGCCAGCAGTTTCCCTCCTATCTCATTGTCTGAAAGCTGCTTTTTTAACCATAGTTTTAGATAGAATTATTAGTCCTGTTTGAAGTTCATGATGACAATTCCTTTGATATTGATAGTAGTTGGATTTGGCTGAAGGGTACTATTGCGTATTATGACTCTTGTTTGTTTTTTTCTTTTTTATCCTCTAAATAGCATACCTTTGACAAGCAGATTGCTGACCTTGGCATTTTTTTCAATATTAAAAGAAACAAACATAAATTGCTCGTTAAAGCTGTTAAAAGAAGCAGCTGCAAAGCAGAGAAAGGCAGTTTGAAAATTCACAATGATTGGATACTTCTTGTGGTACTTGTTTATTTTTTGATATTTGTGTGTGCAGGGAGACTCAACAGGCACAGTAGTGGTTGTTTACTGGTGGAAGTACTCCCTTGCAGCCACAGTTGGGGTAACTGCATATACAGCCAGAGCCAGCTGATGTTTGTGTATCGCATGTCCTGAGTAGTCTGTGGAACAGAAGTTACAGAAATGGCCTCTTAGGTGTTCCTTTCCAACAGCTTTTCTCACTCAAAGGAAATGTTTTTGTTCTTTTGTTATTTATTTTTATACTTATTTGCCTCTTGGCGCTCAGTTCCCCATAAAATCAACATCTATGTTTAAAAATATTTTTTTCAAGAGAGGTTGTCATAAAATGCATATGGGTGTGATGGTATTAATTTAAAATTACATGTTCCAAAAGATCCCACCGAGGTGAACTCATTTGAGTAATAGTCTATCTGCATACGAGGGAGCATATGTTTACCTCAAGAATGTTGCTAACTTTGTCTGGTGGTATTACCAATGAGAGAGGCAGCAAAAGTGAAGGATCATTCACATGTTTGGAGGAGTGCTCTTGGCTTTGTGTGAGCCTATGGTATGTGTTTGAGATGCATGGAGGAGTACAAGCATTTTGGCTAGTCCAGGCTTGCCTCACCTTTACCTGTGTGTGCTGAGATATTTGTGTCTCATTTGCACTTTGCTTACATGGGGTAAAACAAATGGACCGTGATCATTATCTTGTTCTCTATTTGACCTCCAGCAGCGGATGCCTTGAAGAGGAGAAACTGAAAAGTAGACAGAAAGACATTTGCCTGCACCTGGCCGATTGCTCAGTGTCTAAGGGGTGTGGAATAAATCCTGATCTCAGCTGGTGATCATCTTATGAATCCTCTTATCCTTCAAGCATGAGATTTGATTACTTCAGGTCTTTCTGTTCATGCTCACATAGCTGTAAATATAACACCTGCTGTGTTACCTAACTTTGTAAAATTGCCCATTTTATAACCCTTTGACCAAGGAAGTACACTTGGTTAAAAGAGGGAGCCTCTTTGTCTCAACCCATAACGTCAGGCCAGACAAAGTAAAAGTGATTTTTCCTGCTGTGACCTCTGCAAAAGCTCAGACCATCTGCTATGCACTCTTCCTGAGGCAGAGGTGTTCTGCTCTGCCTGTGCTGTTCCCAGTGTAATATATGATACATACATGGCAATAAAAATATATTCAAAGTTAAACAGACCAGAATGACTGCAACTGCTGTAAATTGTTCAGTCATGCAGTCTGGAGGGTGAATCTGAATGAGAGATGCACTCAGATCATTGCTGAGATATTTGAAATATCTCTGAATCCTCTGTGATTAGCAGAACATGTAGAAGGATACTCTTGACTGTAGGAAATACTTCCTTGTTCTTACTGAGTGCTTAGATTATGGGTTACAAAATAAACTTTAAATCCTGTGTATTTAAAACCTGTTTCTCTGTATCTCTCCTTGAATGTAATACCTCCAGAAAATATAATTTGAAATGCAAGGGCAATTACAAAGTCTTGCTTGCAGAAGGGAATACTGTAAATTATTGATAAATGACTGTAGGCATATAGACTGTAGACACACCAATCCTAAGTGCCAGTCCTGAAATACAGCAGCACAGTTCAATTGTATTGTGCAGTAAATTTATGCAAATTAATTGTCTTTCATACTGATGAAAGCTGTTTTCACTCTGGGCAGGATGACACAACTCTGACGTCTCATCCTGTTTTTTCCTCCCCTTTTCCCTCCACCCTGATCTATGGGCACACACTCTCATTGTTTTTTTCCTTTCTCTCCTCTAGTCCCTCTCTGTATTCCAGACAAGGAACCTGTTTTTAATTTTCATGTGTCATGTCTGTCTCATAAAACACACACACTGGATCATATGACTGTTGTGCAATATTAGAGGGCTGTTGAAATGAATATCACATCGAAGGCCTTGTAAAGTCATCTTGAAATAAAATGTACCAAATTTCAATTTTGAAAGGGGCAATAATTCCATGCAGATGAAAGAAGTAAAGATACACTGACCATGAATAACAAGCACATTTAAAAACAGTCCTTGTAGCTTTTACTCCAGTCACTGTCACATGGGCAAGTGTGTTAGGGGGCTGCTGTCTCAGCCCCTCGAAGAGAACGTGCTGGGATGGTTCTGCTCTGCCATGGTGCTGGCCCCTGTTCTGTGCATGGAAGAAACTGGCCAATCCAGCACTGACCCAAAGTGTCATCTTTGGATCACAGGCAGAGTCCAATTATGAAATAGCTACAGATAAGTTATGTTGTTCTGCCATGTCCTAAGGCTCTGTGTGACTAATGATTTAATAAGGTTTTATTTTGCACATGCAGGCATAGCTTTTTTTGTCCAGTGTATGAGTTCAGTAATGCAGTTTAAAGAAGTCTGTGGGAATTAGGCAAGGGAAGAAGATCCTTCATGGATGTCATCTGTAGACTTCAGCGTGTAAGGCTTGTGAATTGCCACTGTGTAATTAATTTACTTTTGCAGTCAGTGCTGCATGTTTTTGAGTGGTTATAGCAGGAATAATTACAGGAGTTTTAAATAAGTTGTCCAGCTGAGAGAAAGTTTTTGCTCCCAGTCACTCGTGCAATAGTACACTTCCTAACAGGAGATCCCAGAGGACTGTCTTACAGGTACACACATCTCTACTAAGTGGAAAGCTGTGGGGATTTTAATGATGAGTGTTGCTGCTAAGTTGCCAGGCTGATACGGAAAGGACTTGTTTTCCTAGGAGTCCTGCAATATCAGCTCCACAGCACCTATTGCACCAGGACACAAACTGTTTTCAGGCTCTTTTCTCTGGAAAGGGTGAATTGGAGCCAAATCCAGATCCTTCTTCTCTACCCTCTTCCCTGCCCCTTAGCTGAAGCAGCACAGCAAGGAATCAAGCTGAAAGTTGAAAGAACAGCAAAAACTGTAAAACATGTAGGATTTATAGAAGCAAAACCCAACTTTTCTACATAAGTATGAAGCTGTTGTGCAAGGGCTTTAGATACAATGCAGAATAGGAGTGTAGCTTTCGAGTGCCCTCATGGAGGGAAAGGGCTCTGCAGCTACGTGACGACTGACAGGACATCATCATTTTGCGATGACTGTTTCCTTCTGGATAATTTCATATTCCTGTCCTACAGAATATAAATAGTGGCAGGAAGGAGTTCACAGAGAAGTCTGTTAACCTGGAGCACATACACAGTCTCTTCTTGTTACTGCTATTATTACGCACATCTGTCTCATTTGAGAAAATGTCCTTTGCTTTTCTCTTGTGCTTTGTTTCTTCATTTGCTGTCATCTAGGTGTGTTGAATTATAGATGGCTTTCATGAATGGAATAACAAGGGATGAACAGCAAGGGCACCCATGCTGTCACATTGCTTCATTTTTTTTCCTGAATTGGCTTTCATGGTATTGTGTTGAATAAGGCCTGGAGGGGCTGGAGGTGAGCAGAATGTGCCATTCACATCTGACATGTCTCCTGAGTTTTGGTTGGCTCCTGTATTCTAACAGACTCCTGCTTGATTAAAATGGCTGCTAGGCTATTCCTTGCACCTCTCCTTTGGAGGTTGTCTGTTTTGCTTTCAGATTGAGAGCAGAGGTGTGAAAAGTGCCCTTTACTGCTTCTGGACATGGATACCAGAAGCAAGAGAAACATCATGACCTTATAAATTTCTTCTAAAGGTCATTCATTTGGTGCAGAACTGCAGTCCTGTGGTAGCAGGGGTGAGAGCATCTTGCAGTGACACTGCTTGGAGAGCTGGGGCTGCCTGCCCAGTCCATGGCTGAGGGCGGCTGTTGGTGTGGGCTTTACAGAGAATTTTATGGTATTTCTTCCTGGCTTGCACCAGCCAGGAGGGCTGAGCTGTTTGTCTCCATGCCTGTCCCTGCTGAATACTGCACTTGCCAAGGTTGGCACCCAAACAGACTGCGGAGGCAGGAGCAGGAGGTTTTTAAGATCATATCTTATGGTCCTGAAAACCTCTTTTTAAAACACTGAAGTTTTGGTAGTTCTTGCTGGGCACTCTTTTAGGGGAGAGAAGTGCTCAGTGAAAAATACTGTCTGGGCAGGAAATGCTGATTAAAATACAGCTTGCTTTGTGGTGCTCCCATAGTATGGAGGAGATGGTCTGTGTGCCACTTGGTAGAAGCAATTGTTTGTCAAGAATAAGAGGTTTTGGTTCTTAAAATTTTTTTTTTTTTTTTTTTTTTTTTTTTTTTTTTTTTTTAAAGAAAGAAAGATTGGTGTGCTGTGCTCTGAAAAACCAAAAGCAAACAGAAGGGTTGTGATTCTGTCTTCTCCCTCCTCTCCATGTTCAGGAGAGGAGGAGGGAATGCAGCACACAGGTTTCCAACTGATCAGAGCACGGTATGGCAGCTGCAGATGCTTCGCTGTCGGGTGGAGAGGTAATTTCAGCACTTCTGTGTGCTGATGTTTTGCAAACTGCCGTTGTTTCAGAGGCACTTTTTCCACATGTGCGTACTTGGAAAAAGAAAAATATTTTCACTTAGGATTCTTGGACTCCCCTTTAAACCTCTCATGTTGTACTGAGATTCTTGGACTTCTTCAGGTTTTTGTAGAGTTCCTTTGCACTCACTCAGAGGAAGATTTCATATATGTGGTAGCAAATTATAGTCTGACAGGATGGTAGCAACCTGGAGTTGTTCCAGCAGAGTAACTGAATCAAAATATGAAATGGAATTACACTGCTATTTCTAGATCCTTTCATGGTTGTGTTCTAATTTGCTTTATCTTGCACTGTGTTATGTTTTAACAATGCCCAGAATAAAACAGATTTGTTTTTATAGTGGGTATTTTAAGAAATCTCATGACTTTGATTAACTATATTTACTTCTGGGTCTGTGTTACATATGTGGTACTTTCTCAGTGCTACTCCTGCATATAGCCAAGGACATATAGCTGCATATAGCACCGTGCCCATGGTGAGAGCTGCCCACGGATAGAGCATCTCTGCCTATTCTTGGGCATTTTCTTCCATTTTCTCTGGCTCTGGATTTTTGCTTTGCATGATAAGTGGTTATCATACCCAGAAGAGGTAGTGTTTACAGGCTGCATGAATCTGTGGTGATGCAAACCTGCAGAATAGCTTCTTTTAGAGTACCTTGCATTATTTCTATTTCAACATGTTCTGGCTGTTGAAGGTGCAGGTTGAAAACATGAGCTGTCAGTTCTCTGTGTTCTTTGGCTTTCAGTTTTGGATCATGGTAACTAACCAATTGCAACCACATTTAGAACTCTTCTTTTTGTATTTTTCCCCTTCCCTTTCCTTTCTTCTTGTTTCATTTCCCCAAGTTGCGGCTTAAGCATGACCATGGATTACAATGGTGGAATTTCTTCATCCCAAATCACTGGGATGATGCTATTGGATTATCCAAAAGAACAAACTCCAGTTGGCTTGACTGTAATTTTGCTTTATTTAAGAAGCAGTTCCTAAACAAAATACTGAGAGTAATTAATATCTAATTTTAACATTTTCCTAATCTCAGAAAGTATTAAAACCCCTCCACAGCTTTAAAACTTCCATAACTAGAATGGCACAGATCTCTTCACTGCTGGTGCAGGCTGAGATGAGCCCTTCTTACTGGGGTCTGCAGTGGCGGGGAAGGCAGGTGGGTCCCGTCTTTGGGTCAGTCTTTTGCTAAGGTGACAAGTAACCGTGTTCAGCCCACTGGCTGCTGTTGCCAGCACTGCTGGAGGGGGGCCTGTTGGTCTGAGGAGGTGTCCTGCAGTGCACAGTAAGGGTGTGGCAACTTAGATTTTTGTTGTTGTATTTCAAGATGAAGAGGAATGTGGTTTCTGGTATCAGGATAGGTGTTGCCGCATATGCTTCAGATGATTTGCTGGCTCACTGGGTTAGAAAGGAGGTAGGCTACCCTTCTTTCAAAAGATTTAGAAAAAAGAAAAGTAGGAATATTTAACAGATGAGCTGAATTCTGGAAGAAGTTTTGAAGTAATTAAAAAAATATATATACTTATTTTGTATTTCTAGATTACTTTCTCTTTTGATAACAACTCAGAGAACCCTTTCCAATTCTCAAGATTGAGAAAATTTCTTATAATGCCTGATTGTTAAGATTTTTTGAAAAGACATGCATTTGTGTATGTCTGTATGTAAATGTAAACATTTAAAAGCTGTTTCAATGGCATGAAATAATATTTTGGTTAATGATTCTTCCATACAAAAGTCTCCTGCTGAAGACAATAGAAATTCTGTGCACAGACTCACTGGGGGCCTGGGCTGCAGCGGCCTCAAGGAAAAATCCTAAATTCTTTCATGATTACGTGTTTTGACTATAATGTTTCAGTGTTGTCTTTGTAATTTAGCCATTCTTACAGTAAGTTAACAATGGTTTTTTTGCTTGGATCTCTATAATGATTTCTGCAAAACTCAGTGAATTTGCTTTCCTATGTGGTTGTGTCCCATGTGGGGTTTTTAATTTTGCCCCAAGCTCAGCCTAAATTACTTCATTTAAATGCATTTCACATCAAAGTCACAGCAAACACAAATGTTTTCCTTGGTTTTTTTAATGACATTACAAAACTGGCAAAACATTATTTAACCCTGGACCAGGGTTCCCCCTCCTAAGGAGAGTTGCTACCAGTTACCTGAATTTGCAGAACTTGGTGGATAAAATAATGTTGTTTATGGAGATGGAAATGAGAAAAGATGGAGATTTGGGAAAAGAAATTCATAAGGGGAAAGCTTCAAGGCTTCTTGAGGCACCTCCTGGTTTTCTAATCCCTTCTACCGACAGAGGTCCTTTTGATGCACAGTAAATGATGTTTATCCATTGAAATGGAAATCCATTATTTACCTTAGGGGCTGGCAGTTATCAAATAGACATCTGTGATGAAAGCCCTGCACTTCAAGGAGCTCATCTCCAGCAGCTTAGCTTGGAAGCATTGATGGTTTTGTCCCTGGAGCTAGAGAGGACCACAGGTGTTCCTGAGGGCACGCTGTCTCTGCTATATTAACCACAGTCTAACATGTCCCTGAATTTTCCACCTTTGCCAGCGTGGAATCAATTGCTCTTTCTGTCAGTGCAAATCCAGTGCTGTTTGAAGGGCACATGGAAGATTTGTGAGGCATTGGGATAATTGCAAGGATAAATTGCTTTCCTGCTTAGCTGAGGAATCCTTTAACTATGCTGTTGGAGGCTTTGCATGGGTAGAGCTTCAACTGGCTGCTTAGGACAGACAGCATCAGCTCATGCTTGGAGGAGGGAGGGATGCAATTTCTTCTCTGTCCATATCTAGGCAGTCACTGCTCTGGGCAGGGAGTCACAGCAGGTGATGGGGAAGTAGGTACCTACAATCAAACCAAGCTGGATTTTAAAATTTCGGGTAGTAGACTGTAGGAAAACTCTTGATCCTAGCAGATTTCTGTGCTGCCTTCTGTACTACATAGGGAGTAGGTTGTGAATGGAGCATCAGGAATGCAGGGCATGTGTTCTGTGGTCCTTGCATGCTGTGTCTTCCCAGCAAGAAGAAGGGCCTGGGGCTCACCTCTGCAATGCATTTCCTATGGCAGCTCATCAAGCCTCAATATGAGCTGCTGCAGCCACAGCCCATGGCAGAATGCATTCCTATTTCCCTGCAATTCTTTCTAAAGGCATTTTCTACTGAGCACAGTTAGTTTTTCTCAGTAGGAGCCAGAGGTTTTTGTGTGTGACTTCTGCAGTCTCCTGAGGATGGAAAACTCGGAAAATATTTTCTACTTTCTGCAGAGTTTCTTTCATTGTGCATTTGCTGGTAGGTAGCTCTCTTTCCAGTTTTCCTGCAAGTTGCTATCTGGGAAATCCCGCTCTGCCCTGTGGCACAGGGTTAGAGGATAGAGGATGTGTCCCCACTGTGATCCACCAGTGAGTGCCTTGCAGCCAGACTCGAGGCTGTGCTGCTGCAGAGCACGTGTGAGGGGACAGCAAGGCTGGGGGCACCAGAGGAGGATGTCACCTGGGCATAGCAGTGTTTGTAGCTGGGCGTCGAAAGCTGTGCAGAGCTGACACAGGCTCATTTAAAAAAAGGCTTTCTATTTTTACTTCAGTGTATGTTTTACTAAGTCATAGCAATGTTATGGTCTAAATTAAGTCATCTGCCCACTTGGAAAATACTCTAGTATTGGGTTTACAATATCCTCAGTTTTCTTAGCTATGATTCTCCAGGTATATCCCTGAGGAATCTCTGCAAGCCTAGTTGTGAAATCATGTGGTGTTTATTGATTTTCACAGGATAGATCTCTGATTTCCCATTATGTGTGGTATAAAACATCTTTACTTACCTGTGCTGTCAGGGATGTTGGCCAGCAATGAGATAATACACACTTATGGAAACAGATTTATTACTTAAAAGTTTGAGAGCAGGAGGTGACTATATTCGTTGCTTTGATATGAAACAGCCCATATCAAAACGTTTAGGACTGCTGTGCATTCTTTAGGCAATGTATGGAAATGAAGAGCTGGACTCAGTGACTTTGTTCAGTAATTACAGTATGGTTCATATTTAGCCAAGGTGAATCAAATCACCTGTAATGATGAAATAGGGATAGCACCATTTGTGACAGTTACAGCTTTAGTTTAGCAGGTTATTGTGCATGAAATTACTTAGTAACTAATGGGTCTGAATGCAACGATATGCTACGACAACATCTGGTTTATGTTTTTCTGCTTACAGTTCTTGGCTTTATCCCAAAAGAAGATGCACCTTCTCTATGACAATCAGTTGGATTTTCCAGCTGCCAAGTCACAGAGCAAACTCATTTCAGACCTTAAATTTCTGGCTGTGAATCAAAAGTAACTCAGCTGATTTCAAAGAAGCTATTTCATATATGGCTGCATATATATCTGATGGAAGGATTCATCCTATCATGCAATGTAAAGAGATCTGTCCATCTCCCCATATACTATACCATATGAACTCATCTTGGCAATGGAAGCTTTATCTGTTTCAGTGCAGACTTAGGAAATGATGACTCCCGTGATTTTTTTGCAGTTATCTTTTTCTCTGACTCTCCCTCAGGCATTCAAGTATTATCTTTCTAGAGGAGACTTCAGCAGCAGACATTAGGAGTGAGGAAAGAGTTGCACGATATGAGTCATTAAATAGCAATAAAGAAAAAAGTGATAAACTAGAGCTGTCTCAGAAAAGGACCACCTATTGTGAATTTTCTGGATTTTTGTTTGCTTATGCTAAATGTCTGCCTCTCTGTCTAAAAGGAAAGATGACAAATGGGCTGGTGAATGGACATAGCACAGTTTTGCAATTAGTAAAAGCTTTGGTCATGCCACAGAAGTGACTCAAGTGTTCCTATTCTGTTCTATGTATTTTCATTTAATTTGTCTTAGATTTCTTGCTTACCAAGATATGAATTGCATTTGGGAGGGGTGTAAGGGCTGTATTAGCAGCTTCTTTTGACTGCCATCTTTAGCTCCTAGAGAAAAAAAAGAAAACAGATCCGCTTAAGATCTGTCTGTTGCAGTGAATTATTTCTGCTGCTTCCAGAAGGCTGCGGTGTGGAGGGCAGAGTTGCATCCAGTCTCTGGTGGGGGCTGTTTAGAGACACTTGAGATGATGGGTGAGCTGTGTCCTGGGAGGGAAGAATATAGGTGGCTTATTTGTAAATGAACTTGAGGGGCAGGTTGGGCAGCAGTTTGGCCGTGGCATCCTGTTTTCCCAAGCTGAGCTGGTGCTGCTGTGACAGATGGGGCACAGCCTCGTGCTGTGGGCAAGCTCTGTGAGCTGCCTCAGCAGTGAACAGACCTTACCGTACATCAGCCCTCAGAACGTAAATATTTAAGGAGTTCTGTTGGAGAGTAAAGCCCTTTCAAGAGCCTTCTGTTTATAATCATTCTCAAAAGTCAATGTTTCCTATTATACAGAGAGTGTGTGGTAGGTTCCTGTGCTTAAGCACTTCACTGCAGTCGTATGAAAAGTGTAAGGAGCTGGTGAGCTCAGCTTGGTGCTCCTCACTGGGCTCTTCACCAGCTCAGCACAGCTTTTTATTCCCATGATGGGGAGCTCTGTGGGGTCGTCCTAGCCCACCACTGGCCTCCTCCAGTTTGAAAAGGCTGGACATCAGCCTCCCTGAAATGTGGTTGTGGCACGTATCTCAGGTGTGTAGCTCACCTCCCAGCAAATCATATCCCTTTTTTTTGTTTTCAAGTGCTGAATAATGCAGAATGCATCTGCCTGCAGGTGTTCAATGGTTGGGCCATATTTTTTATTAGAACATGGGGATTTAAAGGTATTTGGAATATACTGGTTTTGATAACCTTGAGGGCAAAACCAGATGATGGCTTTGATTTGATGGGAATGTTGGCATCCTTTAGGACACTGTTAGCACCTCCTGTGTGTAAGGATGATGTGCTTTCAGCACACTGTCACTGTCACTTTCTGGTTTGAGAAAATGATGCTACAAAGAACCTTCTGCATGCCAGAGCTGCTTCTCCTGGCACCTCTTGTGATGAAATCATAGGGAACAGTGAGCTCACAGATTTCATACAAAAATCATGTCAGGTTTTTTTTTTTTGGTGATGACTTCACCTTGTTTCTTTTCTTTTTTCCCCTTTTGAAAGAAAGACGTTTTTGGTGCCACAGTACAGGCACAGTTGTGGTGACCTTTGTATCCCTGTGAGTATTTCCAGCATCTCAGGCTCGGCTGAAGTGAGCAGTGTAAACACACCTTCCAGCAGGCCCTGAGCCTCTGAGGTTTTCCCACATGGGTTCAGGTCTCCCATGCAGCAACTTTTGTCTTTACAGGCAGTTTCTTGTTCCCATAAACTGATGCCTATGTATGAGTCATGTCCCAGCAGGAGCTTTGCCCAGTGGTGTGGATTGATGCAGGATGAGTTAATGTCTTGTTGAATTAAGAGTGCATGGTCTTTTCCTACCTTGTGTTATATTTGACAGTTGTTTCCAGTCTGATATCAACTATAATCAGATAGTATTTTTTCATCTCTTTAAGCCAGTGTGGATGAGTTATTGAAGAACCTTGAATACTAATTTGATCTAATTGGGATTTATTCAGATAGCAATGTAAAAGTGGACTCTGATTTAAGTTCTTAAATGTACTGTGAGCCATTCATCCTTGAGAGAAAACAACAGGTAAATAGTGTTCTGGGAAGCTGCCTAGCAATTTGGAAAGCTTACACTAAAAGTATTAATAATAAAGGATGTTTGATATTTTTTGTCATAATGAAATCTCATTTCTACAGTTAAGATTCTTCAAGCAAGATATTAACTTCTGCTCTCCATTCCTAGATAATATTCTATCCAACAGGAAAAGGAACAGTGCAACTAACTCAGCTGATTGTGAGGAACTTTCTAAATTAGGAGTGAATTTTTTCTGATTCTCTGAAGGATGAAAGATGTTGGTCATGCATAGACTAATTTTCTCCATCTTTTCGTAACCACCTGCCTGTGTGGTGTTTATGCTGAATGTGAGTGCTGTTGCTGGCTGCCGTTGCGGTCATAAGAAAAACAAGTAGGAACACAAAAATCCCTATTGGATCTCAATGTCTGGGAGGCAGCTGAGTGGAGATTTTCTGATGGTACAGGAAGTGCTTTGCCCTTGAAACTGGCTGGGTCAGAGTGATGCAAGTCCAGCACTGGCCTGGAGTTAGGAGGTATTGGGAATAAATAAATAGTAATTTATTCTCCTGTAATGGTAGTGTACAAGTGGTACAGATGCTCCCACCTTTAAAAAGTTCTGTTTGCCTGCCCCACCCTAGTTTCTGATTCTTTCTTTATTTAGAGTAGGCATATTTGTTTATGTAAAGAAATTTGATTGTTTAGATTTAAAAATAAAAAAAATGCAAGCTTCATAGTGCTAGGGATTCAAAGTTATCCACTGGTAAGGATGGGCTGCAGGTCCCTCTCTGTGTGTTGTGCACAGGGGACATGTTTGTTACATCTGCACTTTTTCTGAAGTGAGAGGTGAAAGATTCAGCATGTTGAGTTGGAGGTTCTCTGCCTCACTGAGGATGTGTTGACTGTCATCAGGGTTTCATGACCCCAGTTTACACAGGGAATAAAAATGTTCCTTACTGTGTTAGGCTGTCATGTAAGTAAAGGCAGAATGACTGTTTCCAAATCCAGTATATCCCAAACTTAGACTCTACCACATGTCTTGACTGGTGTTAGGGAGGTGTCTGCTTCAAGAAGAGTGTTTGTATTTGGCCACCGAGTGGCACTCCAGACCCAGCAATCTAAGAGGGGAAGGGTTTATTTCTGCCATCAGGGTTCAGGGCTCTAAAATACAATTATTTGCAAGCATGTAGACACCATTGAATCAAATTGGATTGCCGAAGGTTAAATTACTATCTTCACAAATGTTGTTATAATATTCATCTTGACATTTCATTATCCCAGTACAATATAAATATCAAACTTGATTAGCTGTCAAGCAGCAAGAAAAAGAAACCAAAATATTTCCATCATTTTTACTCCAGAAAAATAGTAGGGAGAATCATTAAAAACAGTGGGCTGCCGAAGGCAGATTAAAGTTTAAAAAATATCCATTGAAAGTGGTATTTGATTGGGTAGCTAGAATATTTTTGTCCCCAGAAGGTGCCATTATGAGGAGTGTTGGTATTGAAGGCAGGTGTTCGAGCTGCTGCATCCATTGCTGGGTATAACCTAGTTTGGTTTGGGCAGTGGTAGCTTTTTCATCCAGCTTTAGTGATGCTTCCAAGATACATTTCAAGACTGAGATTTTGCTGTGTTTACAGGACTAAAACCTCCCAGTAATTTGACTAAGTTTTTTTTTATTCATGCAGTATTCAAATAAAGCATCACTTTGACCTTCTTGGCAAAACCATTTGTGGACAACTGGCTGTACTCATATTTCTAAATTAAGATACTATAGGTCAAGCAAACCTTTGGTGTGAATCAAATTTGAGTCACCCTAAATTTGAATATGGTGCTTTGTACTGGAATTTAAGCAGAGCAATATTTAAAACATTATTCATTGTCATAACAAGTCATCCATCATACTCTGTGGATCTAGAACTGTTTATAACAATTTTTATTACTGTGAACAGTTTCTAGCTCATGCTATAATTACTATTCAAACTACGTGACATCAGCCTAATTCTCTTTTGTGAGATTAATGGGTAAATCCAGCCTACTGTTTTGCATATGTGACTGTGAAGGCAGCTGTTGAAACTTTAGCAATATTTCTGAATAGATGCACTTGATAGAGCTCTAGTTTCTAATGAAGATGAGATATCTCTGCAGCTAAGAAAGAATTACGATTCCCTCTGGAGCTGTGTGTGTCACAGAGCGTTGTTAAGTTTAACGATTGTGTTTGAAAAAGTGGGAAAAGTTGGTCCCATGCACTGCTGTGTTTCCTTGTTTCACATGGTGTCTGGTAGGGATCACACAGCCCCAGGAGGGATAAATGACTGTGGCTTCAGTGACATTGTGTGGCTACAGATTGGCATTGGGCACAGGCATCCTCCAGCTTTCTCTAAACAGTCTTTTAAATGTCAGCTTCCTGTGATGGGAGGCCACGTCAGACCAGGACTGAAATTTCAGAGTTTCAGCTTTCTTGTGTTGTTTTTCTTTTGCCTGCAAATGTCAATTGTATTTTCTGTTGACTTGATATTTTCAGGAATCTTTGATTCTTTTAAAGTTATGTAAGTTCACCTTGCATGTGATTGTGTCTGTATATGGATGCCCATGACATTCAATACTGCAGGGAGTACTGTGCAAAGACTTCAAGAACAAAATCTTCATATGCTTTCTGTTTTGTACTCAAGTTGCAAAGAAGGCCATTACTGTCTAGGCTGTTACTTAATAGAGATAAAATTAAACGTCAGCTGAAGTTACAACATTTTTAAGGGATTTGTACTACATTACAAGCCTCGTCCTTAATGGCTGATAATTGCAATAATTTTGTAACTATGATGTTCCTTTTTCTTAGTAGTGGAACTATGAGACAGGTTTAACAGCAATGGAGCACAAATAGTCTATCCTCTAAAAGTTTAAGATGGGAAACCATTCTTCATTTTTATCTTAACAAATGAAGAAAACACTGTATTTTCCTTCTAAGTAGCAGTGGACTGCTAGAGAAAATGTATGACTCTCAAATTTCTGTTCTAGAACCTGAGTTCCAGTGATGATTTAGGGGTTGAGAGAGGCATTCAGGAAATTAAACCAAACATTTTATAACCCTTAAGACTCTATCCATATAGCTTGGTGTATTCCTTCACTACTTTATTTAGTTTTCATTGCTAGTGTCTGGAAGTCACACAGAGAAATGTACATTCATATTTTAGCATTTAGCATAGGTTGGTTATAAAATGCTGAGCTATTACAGACTTTGATCACTTTGGATCTGCTTAAGAAACAAAAAACAAAAGGTCTGGTTCTCTGCCCATGATCTGGAAGAGGTGGTGAGACCCCAGAATCACCTCTGAAGGAGCAAGTGCTGCTCCATGCCATGTCCTGGTGACTGAGGAGCTGAGCCAGCTGGTGCTGAAAGATGGGACAGCCATGTGTGAACCCCCTCTCTTTCTGGCTGGGTGAGCCCCAGCACAGGGTGGCTGTGGGGACACTCTGACCCCAGTCTAGTTTGGGTGAGGCTGGCAGTGAGGGATGGCATGGGTGGGTGGGGTTGGGTTCCCTGTTGCCATCTCTTCCTGGGGTAGTGCTTACTCATCCGTGCCATCCTCCCCGACAGGCCAGCCCATGGTGGTTGGAATGTTCTCTGGGATGTGACTGGGAGCTGGGAAGGTCACATTCACACCACAGCAGTGCCAGTGCTCGTGTGATGGTACGCACTTTCTCTGACTTCTTGGGATTTCCAGTTACTGTTGTTTGCTGTCAAAGCATACAATGTCTTTTCCCCTTTTTTCACCTCCTCTGTCAGCCTAGGGAGATGACACAGGCCTTGCACAATAACTTCTCTGAGCTTAACTCACTAATCTAGCTTGCCCAATCAAATGTGTCATCTCTTTGTGACCATGAGCTTTCCTTTCCAATGGTCTTGATCATGCTGGAAGACTTCATGAGCCAACAGAATGAATTTTGATCCCGTTCAATTTTGGTGCAATTACACCTATTACAATGGTGCCTGAGCCACATTAGAGACAAGCAGAGTATTTATCTTGGCTTCTGGTTCTTACTCACCCTGTGGCACCACAACTTTGCTTTCATCTCTTTTGGGAGATGCTGTAGTAGTACCCCCACATTTCCCTACATGACCTTGATGTATCTTGCACTGTGCATAAACCTGGTGTTTCAGTTGTCTACTTCTGTGTACTAAAGACAGATTTCCTCACTGAAAACACAGTTTATAAAGCTGTATTTAGGTTTTTGTCAGGTCTCTGTCAGCTTTCCAGATTTCCATTTCAGTCGGAGACATCTGATGCGAGTGACCATGGACTGTGCTGCTGAAGATGGAGGTGAGGAGGTAACCATCTAAAAGGCTTCATCACTTAAAAGCAAGGGTTGCTTCTAATGACAGATGTCAGTGCACAGGAGACTGTGCTGGCCCCTGTATTTCTGCTTCCTGTGCTCTGTGCCAGAGGTAAAATGGTGTTTGTTTCTTCCAAATCACAAGTGCTGGTGACCAAGTGCAGTGCAGGTCAAACTTGAAGCAACCTTCCTGTTAGGCAGTGGCTAGGAATGACTTGGGGCAGGATGAAATCCCTCAGATACACGTCCATAGAATTACTTGGTGTTTGAGTCATGAACCAGAGCCCAGCTTTGTGGCTGCTTCAAGTAATTTTACTGGCTGGATTAAGTTGGTTATGATAGAGCTAACAAGACCATATCACAGGACTCAAAGTTTTTGGAAAGGTATTACTACTGCTGTTGCTGAGAAGAGATTTTGTTTCTCTCTGTCATTTGCTGGCAGGAATGTGTGTTTTACCTCATGGGAGTTACCAGGGCCCACAGCTCTGCCCTTGGTTTCCTTCTGACCAGCTTTTACACGTTCTCTTGTTCAAGGGTGTCAAAATTCCTTTCTCCTTTAAGCTGTTGCTGTTTTGCATTAATTCCCTCAGAGGGAGCAGGAAAGACCACTGCTGTGCTCTGCTGCCAGAGCGCCCCGTGAATTCACATGGGCTGAAATGGAGCACTGGGAAGGCCAGGGTCAGTTCTGCTCTTTGACCTTGCTGAGTTCCTGTTCTCTGTTGCTTTGCTGTTAAAGAGATGGACACCAGTCTATCTTTTTTAGTTAAAAAAACCCCACCACAAACCCCACTATTTTCTTAGAAACTTCAAGCTGATCATCTGTTGGAAAAGAGCTATAGCTCCTTTCAACCAGGAATTCACTGTGATTTCAGAATATGAGGTGTTTGGTGTTTGGCAGTGCTGTGCATGTGATAATGTCCTTCAGGAGTGATTAGGGCTTTCTTCGTCTGAGAATGATCTGCTGAGAAATGCATATGTAAGTGGAAGGAACCGTGATTCCAAGAGTTTGCATTCCTTATCAGGTTATGTAGTGATAAAGGAGAATGACTGTACATGTACCTAAGTCAAGGTCTTTGAGTGTTATGAAAGCTGTTCTGTGTGTCTTTTTATCATTTATGTGGAAGGATTTGTGTTAGTCTTTTGTTGATTCTTTCAGAATTTTTCCAGACCTTAGATGATTGTGCCATTTGGCAAAGTCCAGAGCTTTATCTCCTTTTCCACACTTGTTGAATGCGCCTGGATAAAAATTTCTTTTCTGTTCTTTTACAGTGTGTGTTTACTTAATTTTTCTTTAAAAGAAAAGTAGGTGCCTGAAGGTGGCAGCTTAGTTGCTGGAATTGGAGAAAAATGCAATCAGGATGAAGCCTGCTCTTGCCATTGCATCCTTGATTTAATTAGATTTTGGTTATACCTGACATTGTGTTGTGTAAGAGTTTTAAGTGTTAGCTGGAAAGTGTGAAGGACATTATGTCTCCTTTGCCTAAAGCATAAAAGGAAAAGAACGTTTTCCTTTTAACAAGAAACTCCAGAGCAGTTTGGACTCCACATCAAAGAGCAATGTTTGGTTTCCTGATCTCTTCCAGACAGTTCTTAATACAAGTCCAAACTCAATCTATAATAGTAGCCAAAGTGATTTTTGCCTTCTCTCAAGTTCGCCCTAGCTAAACCTGGCTGTGCTGGATGTATTTTTCCAAAGGGCAGCAACCTGATATAATGGAGAGTAGATTTTGCTCTGGCTTGTGGTACCGTGCCGTCATCCTCTTGGACCACCTCCAAGAGCGCACAGGTGGCAGTTCTGCTGGGATCTCACAGCTTCTCTGTTTTTATTAGCCTTTCTGGCTGGTATCCTCTACTGTATGACCCACCCTTGAGATGCACTTTTTGGACCACTCCATGGAATTTCTTCCGTTCACCTTCTAAAATTTCATCCCAGTATCTTAAATTAAAAATGTCTGGGTAAATCTTACCATGCTCGTTCTAGTCACTGGTTTATGATCACATGAACTACATTTGAGTGACTGTAAGGAGCACAGGAGTATCTTTGTGGATCATCCAGAGGCATCCATGCACTTCCTTGTGATAGGTGTGCTTGTGTTTCTAATCCACCCTCAAAACAGCTGCATATCCCCTCCCTGGAGAGCTTTCTCCAGGTCATATTGTGGCTCTTTCTCTGTTCCACACGTTTCCAGTCTTCCCTAGATAAAGTTCCCACTTGCTGCAGTTTCCATATGTTCCACATTCTGCCTGGGCTCTGTTCCAAGCAGGTGCTGCTCACACCTACTTCCATCACCTGGGCAGTGCTTGGGGGGTGAGGGGGGGCACTTGTTCATTGCCAGGATTGCACTTTTTTGGGAGTAAAGGATGGAAGCAGAGCAAATGGCAGTCTAGAAAGAAAGCAGATGCAAGAAAGTAGTGAAGTTATCTTGCTTCATATATGCCTGTCCTCTGTATTTGTTTATTCTCAGGTGTTCATGCAGCCAGAGCCTGCTCTGCCAAGAGTCTGGGTGTGAAGGTGGTGCAAGGCCACTGCTCCCCTGTCCCTCCTGTGCTGGGAGACACCTCTCTAATGACACTGGGCTGTGAATGAGGCAGTGTCCCAAGTGCTGCAATCATTGGAAAGCTGTGTCTCTTTTTGCAGGAATAGCACTTTGAGCGTGGCTGATGGGGCCCAATTTCTGTTCTGTTAATTGCACTGCTCCCTCATAAATTGCCCTTGCAGTTCCCTCAGTAATGCTATTCATCACCTCTTTTAAACTCTGAATTTGGCATATACAGGGATGTATAGGCAGCTGCTGGTTATATTTTAATGATACAGCTTGCTAAATGCTTCTTTAAGAAGAAAAGTGTTATAAATAATTCAATAGAGTTATTTTGTAGTACATATATATGTCTGTCATAGCCTGTTAGCATAGCATAGTGTCACTTTAAGCATGCAGATAGGAAGCTGTGTGTTTGCACTGCTGAGCAATTTGGGACCATAGGAACCCAAGGCTGTGACAGGCATTATGATATGATGCATTAATGCCATTCCTGGGTGTTATGAGTTCATCCTCAGAGGGGCTGTGCTGCAGTTGCATGATCTTGCTGCCATGGGAGGGGCTGCCTTGTTTTTCCTGTAGTTGATTTTAATGTGGAGACTTTTATTATCTCTCTGGTGCTTTTGTGAGAAGGGGAGAGGCAGTTGTTTTAAAACTACTTTTCAAAAATTAAATATCTGACCTTGCTAATGACAAAACATGAAGAAAAAATACAGTCTATATTGTCTGCCACAGTACTTGGTTTTCAGAAGGGGACTAACCTTTATTTCAGCTTTTTCTCCTTGGAAAACAAAAGGTAAACAAGATTCTCCAAAGAAACATCGTGTGCTGGCTGCCCTTGCCTGGAGTAAGAAACAGTGCAGGGCTTTTTTGTTGTTGTTGTGCGGTTTTTTTCCCTCCATGACTTTGTTGTAGATGCACTATGCTTTCTTGTAAATCAAATTCCTTCCCAGGAATAGCTAGGTTGGTCTCTTCAGATTTGATTTTTGCATACATGGCTTGAACTTTAATGCTGTTTGTGGGTTTGCACTGTAATTAAAGGATCTTCTGCTTGGTTTTGGCCCAACAGGAGATACCAATTTGTTTTGATGAGGAGGCAGCAGAGGAAAAGAGCAGAAGGCTAGAGGCAGATAATAGGAAACAAATAATATAGTGTGCACTGGTACTTTAAATATCTGTATTCTCAACATAAAGTAAATTCTTTCTTACCCAAAATGCTGTTTGCTTTCTATTGGGCTGTCATATTTAAGCTTATGCATAACTAACCTAAAATATATGTCATTTTCCATTTAAAACCATTTAACCAAAATAATAACAGCTTTGGTAGGAAATGAGAGTGTTAGGAGAGGCTTAGCAAAGGCTCTAATCCTTGCATAAAAGTAGAGCCGTGTCTCATACCAGTGCTGTATCAGGCTCCCTGGGAACAGGAGCACTTTGCTTCTGCTTGCTTTGGGCTGCATAGGGAAAGCTACAGAACTTTAAAGGATGAGCAATTCTTTATTTTTTATATGCACACACCAATTTCTCTTGCCAAATTTCTGCCTGCATTTTTAGATACTGCAAGAATGGTCTGCTTTTCTTAAAATGCTTGACATGTGTTGCTGTCTGTGCTCTTTTGAAAATCTCTCTGTCAATATCTCAAAGCAAAAGGGGAGAGCACTCAAAACCCATGGGCTTTCTTGAAATGCCTGGAAATACTTGGTTCCTGTTCTCTGGGGAAGAGAAACCTTCCTCTGAGAGCAGTTCATTCCTGTCTTGGCCATTGCTTTGTCAGTTCGGACATTGCTTCTTTATTCTTCCTTTCTGTCTGATCCTGGAAAGTGCTGGAGAAAGTATTATGCACTAGCTGTACTCTTAGTTTGATATGATCAAGAGCTACTAAGCTCTTAAAAGATTTGCTTATTCTATTAAATAATTTTAATAACTATCTGGAAAATTGTAACTGTATAATGATGATAAATGAGACTGAGTTTTTTCTTGTTACAGAGCTGTGAAAAACCTTGTTAGTGGAAAATGTTGGAGTGATTTTTTGTACAGAAAACAATCATCAGAGTTTTGAGTTTTTTACCATCTATATATTGCAGTCATAATTAGCCATATGTTGATTTTTGACTTGAAGAGAATGTCATAGGTATCCTGTAATATTCATTTCTTTAGAAAGCTGTATTCTGTTGTTGTGCTGAAGAGCCATTTCAGAGTCCGTGTTGTTTTATCCAGAACTGGTCCTCTGGCCCTGGTTAGGCCAAGCAGCAGCTAGGGTAAAGGTGTCTGAGTGTCAAGGCAAAGCCCCTGGTGGGCTCTCCCATGGCCCAGGGACTGCTGGACTGCAAACTGGAAGGTAGAATATAGAATGATGAGATTTTTAGCTGCTGGTATTCATTACTGCAGAAAAATGGTAAATGTGAAGAAAAACAGTGAAGGATTTCTTTATTTTCATAAGTAGTTTCTTTTTTCCTTAGAGCTCTAAAATTTGCACCAGTTTGTCCTTTATCAAACAGATCAACATCAGGGCTACTCGCTATAGATTCTGTCTTTGCAAAGTCAACTTCAGGGCCAGTGGAAACTATGAAAATGAATTTTCTGCCCTTTGTAAAAGCCATGACCTCTGCAATACAGAGAGATGAACTGTGGATATGAAGGGAGCTCCTAGGAGCTTGCTGTACAAGCAGTGTGAATAGTGATCAGTCTGACCTGCAGCCATCTGAAGGGTACTGGGGGCAAGCTGCTGGAATAGATGACATAAATTGCAGCAGGGATCAGTAGAGCTGTCCCCAGAGACAAAGACCTTTGCCCCCATCCCCCTCTTTCCTCCAGACAATCCTTCACTTTGGAGTGCTGCTTTCAGGCTCTTCCATCCTAGGTTTAGTGTTCCCTTTCATCTTGGCTTGAAATTAGCACTATAGAAATCTCTGTGTCTTGGTTTTTGCTTCAGGTTGTTAAGGGTTGTGTTTCTGGCTGATTTGTAGGCTCGTCAGCTTAGAGGTGAAATACAGCCAAGAGAATGGGTTGGAGGCAATGTAGCTTCTCTGGGAGAGGTGCTTGGGTGGTACTGTGATTAAATTAACCAGAAAAGGAAGGAGGCTCCCTCTGTGACATTGTAAAAAACCTCCTGATGCTGAGAGAAATTCCCAGGAGATGAGCATCTCTGGAGCCCAGAGAGCCTGATGAATACCCAGTTCACTCACAGGGGCTAAGGATCACCTTCAGGTCCTTCTGTGCTGGTTGGAAAAACATTATCTAAATGGAAAGTGACTGTATTGAAGACACAGGCAAGCACTAAATCCATTGTGAAAACAAGACCTTGGAGGCACTGTGAACCATGGCTTTGGAAATGAATTAAAAACTGTATGGCACTATTGTCTTCCAGTATTATAGTCTTTGGGACATACTTACTCTTTTAAAGTCTTTTGTTTAGTCTGCTAACATACTGTTGCCTTGTTGAGTGGGAAATTTCTGGTTTAATTGTAATACAGTGTCATAAACCGTAGAGGCAGTGAGGTTGTGTTCTTTCTGGTCTGTGTAGAGCCTGTGTTGCTGTGGCCTGGATCCAGAATTTGATAACACAAACAAACGATAAATCAGGCATATTTATCTAAGGGCTCATTTAGCAATAAAAAGAGTTGTTTAACTATATTTTCTTCTTCATAATGTGTTTAGTGCTTTTTATTAAGTTGAAGTATGCAAGGTCTGTTTTTCATTGCTGCAGTGTAAGAGCTTCATGCCAGTGTAGGCACTGTATTTCTTCTTCTCCAGCCTTCAAATATGACTTTTCCTGGAGATGCTGGAACTTGTGAGAGCTGAAAAAATCTCAAAGGGTTTTGTTAAATCATGGAACTCATTTCACATAATGATTCATGAAGGAGATGTAAAAGTAATGACAAAGTATTTCAATCGGAGACTTTGCGGGATGTGGGTACAATTACATTTATATGGGGCTGATATTCCCGTATTCCCCTGCACTCTTCAGGGAATGTGTTTCATTTGCAGTGTGTGAATGATAGCAGAAGGAGCAAGTATTGCAATTTCTGGGAGTATCTGTGGTCTGTTTTGTAATTTTTTCTTTTTCTTTCAGTGGTACTGGTCTTACAGCACTTGGGGGAGGAAGAATTGAAATGTTTTTGTTATCATTACTTCTGTTCTTCCTGCGATGTAGACCTGACACTTCCTTTGAAATACAATTCAGATTTGTAGTCATCTCCAGTGGTTCTTGAAGCTGGCTCCCTTCCCTTTTGTTTTTAATTTCAGGTGTTGTCAAGTTGTGCCAGGAAGCAAGTGCAGTTGAGATTTTTGGTCTCCAGAACTCAACGTCTTAGTAACAGAGGTTTTGTTCAATTTTATTACTTGGCATCTTCTTTTGAAGGGAAGAACTAAAGGAAAAACACAAGGATCTCTTGGGGAATGCACAAAGAAGGGAACCTTGAGGTCAGATCTCTTACCCATAAAAGATAGTGAAAAACATGCATTCTGCGTGGCATTCTGGGAGCACTTCAGTGCCCAGAGTCTTGGAGAGTATGTAAAATACGCGTGCCTCAGTGGAAAAGGTGGCTGAAGTACATAACTGTTCCCATACTCCCTCCTTGCATGCTCCATGAGGTATAAGCAAAGTTTTTGTAGGACTGGTGCCAAAGTGAATTTTCTGTGGATTGGAAAGGAAGGGGAACAAAGTAAAAGTGAACAGTCTGCTCCCCTCTATGTCCATGGACTTCTTCCCTCTACTATGAGACAACAGCTGTGAGGAGCCCAGTACTAAAAAGCTTTCTGAAACATTATGAGGTGCTTAATCAGATTTCCATGTTTGCTTTCAACCTCATGTGAATAAAGAATGTGTAGTGAAAAAGGTTTGTACTTCAAACATAAACATGAAGGTAGGTGTCTATGTGCAGGGGGATCGTGGTCGTGCAAAATTATGCCACATTCTCCTGACAGAAAGGATGTTCTTGGTGTGAGGGTTTTGAGATAGCAGAGGAAAGGTTTTGGACTTTGTGTGAAGGAAACTTCAAGAAATTGCAATAGTGGTTACAGAGTGGGTTGGTTTTCTCACTTTCCTGGCTGCCACCCCTCTCTCCTTGCCTGTGAAGACTCCTGAAGGACAATGGGAAATGAATTGGCTTATCCAAGTATTAATTTCAACCCAGTGGTAACTGAGAACAGAGAGAGGAAGTTATGTGAGGCAATGAAAGGAGACAAAGGAGGAAAGTGATCTAAATAGCAACATAAAGAAAATATTTGGGAATAAAAGTAATCATCGACTTGTACAATAGGGTGTCCAGCAGCCCTGCTGAGGTTGTGTGTGATGGATGTATTTGTTCATTCAGTTATGTCTTGCACTACAACATTTTAAAATTGCTGCTAGAATGAAATTGATTTCTTGAGTTTTAAATAGTGCAGTGTAAATCTTCCACTCACACCAGGACCGAAGAGTCTGACTGCAAGCTCACTGCAGTTTGCCAGTTCCACTTGATTTCATTTCAGATTCATCCCCTCAAGCCAAACCACAAAAAGAGCTTCCTGTCCAGTGGAGAATGAAATGCAAGAGACAATCCTTTTGTTGCTAACGAGAGGCTGCAGGGAGCAGAGCTGGCTCTTGCTGAGGTTGTGTTTGGGCTTGGTTAACTATTTTGCCAGTGAGGCAGAGACTCCTGGTCCCTGGATATAAGTTAGATGCTATTAGGTCTAACTGAGGGCAGTAGTTTAATACCTGGGGTAGTTTATAAAGAGACTTGCTGAGCAGCAGCCTGATGTAATGAAAGGTGAAAAGCTTGGATCGTTGTGTTTCTCAGGATTGTCTTCCACAAAGAGAGGTTGGCTTGCTGCCTTATTTACCCTACACTGGCTGTTTGGCTTGTGGACTCAGTGGCTTTTTCTTGTTGGCTTTTTTTCCTCTCAGAGCCTATAAATTAAGCCATCAAGGCTAAATTTTTCTCTCTTCCAGTACTTTTATTTGCTAAATCTTAAAATTTCCAAATGTTGATGTGTTTTTCCCTGTCCTCCTCAAGCAGCGTGGGTGATGGGCTGATCACACAGGGTAAGGAGGGTTCCACTGCTGTGGGCATTCTGCAGAGATTTTTGTCTTCTGCTCCCCTCCCCAACTGACATCAGTGGGAGGCCTGGCAGAGCTCCACTCTGGGAGAGTGAGAGGTATTTTTGGCCATGAAGAGGGGCTCTGAGATGTCTGTGTGCTTTTGGGTATCTTAGAGCTGGGACAGGATCTTGGAGATGTGCCCTGCATTTCAATGCCCATCATCTGCAGTTCCTGGAGTGTTTGTCCTGCACAGTGTTTGAGAAGTGAGAGGTTCTTCATGGGTGAGCTCTGCCCTCAGAAATGCCCCATTCCCGAGATGCTGCCCTGGTCTGGACATTGGGACACCCACCCTGGATCACAGTAACTCACCTGTGCTACCTGCTGCCATGTTGAAGGGCTTTCCTAGGCAACCTCAGAAGCAGCAGTACTGAAATTGGTATTATGTTTTTCTTTCTACTGAGGAAGAACATTTTTCAAGAAAAGGTATTTTCACAGTGCCCCAGCTTTTCCTTCTCCTTCATGTGCTACAGCTAATGAGAAGCATGGAGGCTGTAAAACCTGAAAGAACAATGACGGACTAAAAATAATGAGAGCTATTTAGTTGGCATTTAGTTGGGAAATTGTATCCAAAGTGACTATTCTGTGCTATCACTTTGCCTTACTTGTGTGGTGACCTTTTCCTGGGGGGCAGCTGAGGCAGGGTCTGCTGCATAGTCACAGCTGAGAAGCACATGGGGAAATAAAGGCACCTGCAAAGGGTTGCTGTGAGCGTGGCTGTGGGGACAGACGGACAGACAGAGCAGCTGCTGCCCAGCAGTAGTTTTTCCTTAGGAGTTCTGAAGATGTGAAGAGTCAAATGCATTTCTTGCTGGGCTTGTTTATTATTTTTTTTTCAAGGGGGAATTGTTGCATTGTTTTAAGACTTAAGTTCGGCTTTGGTCCCACAAAAGGAGTCAGATGCTGGCTGTTGACTTAACTGCTGAAGAAGTGCTGATGCCTCCAGCTTTTACTGGAGCTATCCTTTGATTCCTTGGAATAAATCAATTAACTAGTGATGCCTTCCCCCGCCCCCCCCCCCCCAATCCAGAGGGCAGCCCTCAGAGTTGATGGTTATTTTCCATTAAATAGTTCAGTCTGTTCTCCCTCTGAATTTTGTCTCAAAAATAAAACAGTTCTTCACATATTTCTGTAAGCCACATTACTGCGTTTACTGTGTATTTCTGTGTGCTGAGGAGCCCTGCCGTCCCCACAAAGACCCTCATGTTTGTGCTGCAAGGCTTTGGCTGGACACAGGCAGTGTGGGTGAGGAAGCAGTGACAGGCAGAGGGAAACTGTGCAGCCTTTTTACTTGACTGAGTTATTTTTTTGGTCTTAAGCAAACGTTGCTTGAATGCAGTTCATGGTATTTGCTCAGTGATCCAGTGGAATGTCTGGGATATTTTTGTTTTTCCTTCAGATCCAAAAAGCAGCTTTTGGCTCTAAATCCCAAGTTGCCAGCCTGAGGCTGAGTCACTGTGCTTTAGGGTGAGGAGAGCTGAGCTGGTGTGGTGAGATGAGTACCCTGTCTAGCACAGAGTGCTCCAACTGTGCCTGGAGCTGTATGTGTTAATTAAAGATGTTGAAAATGACTCTGCAGCTAAATCTGCTTTTACTGACATGGAAGCTGTGCCAGGAGTTACCAAGCTGTTGGGCAGCATGCTGCAGGCCTGTCCCACTTGTATCCCAGCTCCACTGGGGATAAAAAAACCCCCTAGTTTCAGCCATCAATTCTGTGACCCTTTGGTGAGCCCTGACTCTCCCCAGCCACTCAGCTTGGAGGTGCCACTGGGGGCTTTGTGCACGCTGTCATTGCAGTGAAGTTGAGCACTGGTTTCCTGAGTAGTAGCTTCTTGCAGAGGTTTCCAGACCTTTTAATGATGTGGAGATGAAGCTTGCTGTGTACTGGCCTCAACAATATGTGCCTGGAGTCTAGGCGAAGCTTGAACTTTCTCATCCTGCATCTGCTTTTGTACTGCAAACCCAGGGAGCATCTCCATGTACGTTTTCTTCCAGCAATTTTAAACAAGACATGCATACATTCTCCTAAACCTGCTTTTGGCTGCTCTTCTTCAAATTTCCTCTGTATTCTTCTTCAAAACTACTGCAAGTTTACCCAATCTTTTCCGGGGAGGTGGTGGAGTCGCCATCCCTGGAAGTGTTTAAGAGGTGTCTGGATGATGGGCGATGTGGTTCAGTGGCTTAGGGTGGTGCTGAGTGGATGGTTGGACTGGATGATCTTAAAGGTCTCTTGCCATCCTGATGTTTTCAGGACTCTGTAATGGGTTATTTGCTGACTGGAGGGTCTGTACCTGTGCATCTTAACACATACCCTTACAGTCACTTTCTTCTTTGCCACATATCCTGAAAGTGCCACAGGAGCAATTCTGTTTTCAGGAAGAAAATGTCTCATTGTCTCTATTTGCCTCACGTTTAAGTGAGGAATATCTTACTGTCTTGGTCAAACATAATCAGTTGCAACTAGACTAAATTTGAGGCTAAAGGAATGTTTATTGTAAAACACTGATCAACAAAAGAGACAGTCATCTACTCCTAAGATTTGTGCTAGATTCAAGATCCTCCAGGGCATCCCCTGGTGACTGCACATACGCAGAGTAAATACCTGGTGGCTCAAGGTCAGTGCTCTATTTTTAAAATTTTTGTCATTTTCTCTGTTGATTTTGCTGACAAAGACTCTTGTTGTCTGGTATGGAAGAAATACTTCTATTACAGAAAGAACCAAGGAGTTAATTTTACATATGGTCTTTTGGTCATGGTCTTGAATAGTGAGAGAGCCCAGAGTCCTGTGAGTGTATGTGTTCCTGTGCCAAGCTCCTGTGCCAAGAGAGCATCTGTCCTCCTGTAATGCAGTAATTATCGGTCTTTACAGCTTGGATCTGCTTTCTTGGAGCACTGATAGTCTATGGACTGGGGATAGGGAACAGAAGGATAAAAAGTCATTTGACTGACTAACTTTAGGTGCCTGAGTGAGGTTTGTGAGATAGGAGCAGTATGGACACATGGTCCATTGGGGAGTCAGATCTGAGGTCAGACTGACACATGCAGGAGCTGAGCTGCTCTTTGTCTCCTATGCATTGCAAGTGAACAATGTGAGATCAATGATGAAGGAGTTGGGTATGAAAAGGAAAAACCCCTTATTACTTCTGACAAATCATACTGTACTAGAAGTGTAAATGTCTATGGCAGCTGCTTTACTGGTCTTTTCAAAGTTGGTAAGCTCTTGAACATAGATATTAAAAGACATTTTCACTATATGTTATTGGACTGAGGGGGGCTGAAAACAACGTCAAAATATTCACGTTTCTGTGTTTCCAGGAAGAGTGCATGAAAAATGACATCAATTATTCTTCATGTCCTTTGACATGAGATGTCTCTATGTGTCAGATGGGTGTAGCTGCATTACAAAAGGGCAAAGGCACAGCATTTTTCAGTTGAGGACAGTTTTGTCAGATACTGACACCGGTGTTGGCAAGTCTCTAGGGTGAAATAAGGAACTCTTCAGAACATCTCGGCTTTTACTAAAGGTTTGAATGCTTGCAAACACAGAAATGCTGAGCCTCAAGTGTGTTTTATGGCATGGTTGGTGACAGTGGCTTGCCAGAGGATGAAATTTGCCATAGAAAGTCTGGAAAGAATGTGGATAATTTTTAACACGCACAAGATATTTTTGTGAGGTGTATGTACCTTCCAGAAATTTGTGGGACAGATGGAGCACACAAATCCCAGGACTAAAAGGGCCAAAAAGAAATAAACTCTTATCCCTGGTAGAAGATATGATAGGAAATGCCTTCACTGCTTAAGGTTAACACAGTGACATTGAGCTGAATTTGCATTTCTTTTCTCACTTAAAATACAGTGTCCAAAACAAGTAAAGGCTGCAACAGCTTGATCATAATTTACTTGCTACAACCAACCTGTAGCTACTCTGCCTTGCACTGAGGCTAGACTCACAGAATCATGGAATCATTAAGATTAAAAAACACCTCCAAGATCATCAAATCCAAACTCTGACCAAACACCACCATGTCAACTAAACCATGGCATTATGTGCCATGAGCAGTTGTTTCTTGAAAACTTCCAGGGACAGTGACTCCATCACTTCCCCAGGCAGCCTGTGCCAGTCCTTAACAACCTAGAGGGGAGAGAATAAAGCTCCTGGCCTCACTGTATGTCGGATGACACTTGCTATAGACATGCCACACTTGCACAAATAAGTAATTTTCCTGGAATGATGTTTGCTGCCAAGTGACTTCCAGAGTTTCAGAGGAAGAAAGAGCATTATTCAGTCCTGCTGAACTTTTGCTGGTGGTCAGAGCTGTATTATCACAGATGTAGCTTTCAGCCTGCACTGTGGCTTTGCCTGTCTTTATCAATGATCACTCTGGTCAGTAAAGCTGTGGAGTTGATGCTGCTCAGGCACTTCAGTGTTTTTTTATATGTGCAGCAATAACTTCAACAACATCACTGCTGCTGCTAGTACTACTGTCTTTCTGTGCCCTTCACATCTGGCTCTTATGAGTATTAAAGATGAAATTCTGTTTAGTTTCTGTTTTTTTTTATAATACCTGCTGGCTTCACACTGATGAGATATCAATGATTTTAATGGGAAAGACCACCAGTGGGAATTTTTGCCTCAGAATAGCTTTCTTTTCCATCTGATAATAAAAGGAATGATCTGTTCTTTGACCTTTGGTTGGCAAACTTGGAAATTGAAAAAGTTGGTTGTACTGTAGTAGCTCCACACTAATGATATGTTGGACATTTAAACAAAGGTGGGTATACTGTGAGATGTGTCGAGGCAGGAGCTGAAATGCAGGGAGCACTGCTTGTGGAATAACCTTGTCACTCCAAGCTCAGGGAGAAGTATCTTTTTGTGGGTCAAACAGTGGAGGTGTCTCACCAGCTCCTTGTATCCCTGTTCTGTTTTAGCAGGGTACCATGCTGGGATGAAATGTTAGACATGTGTCTTCACCAAGAGCTTCAGTGATGCTACTCTTGTGAAATGCTTCTATCTAAACTAGGAAACAAAAGATGATTCATTTGAAAAACCAGAAAGTAGCAGCACTAGTAGGTGTAGATGTTTCTATATAAGACACAGTTCAGGAGAAACTCTCAAGTTGAAGCTTTGTTTATTCTTTCCTGTGAACTCCTTATTGTAATGTCTGAGCACTTTATAAATATTTATGGATGTGTCCTCAAAGGAAAATGAAATTTATATAATGGAGGTTCAAAGTGATGTTAAAAGAAGCAACTTTCCAAAGGTTCCTACACCTTTATATTATACCATGACAGATGGTATAATATAAAGTTATACCATGACAGAACTCGGACAGCAGATCAGACCAGTGCATCCCTTTTTGGTAAACAAGCAAGTGTCCCATCCTTATTATTAGTTACTTTTTCATTGGCTGCTTACAGAGTAATTCACTGCTTTTTTTTTTTCTTAAAATACAACTACTTTATTTTAGGGAAAATCCCTTCTTTTTTGTAACTTCACTCTTAAGCAGGACACACATGGATTGATGGCCAACAGGGGGTTGCAGTTAGCTGCTGCAGAGGAACAGAGGAGAACATTAAATTCAATTTATGCTTCTGTGTGACAGCTTACTCAGATCTTGCTCTTTAGCTGCTGGAGGTGTCCAAGCATGACTTGGGAGTTGCCCATGCTCAGAAGCCGATGCTCTGTGCTGGGGTGAATTTACAGCACAGAGCTCAGCGACACTGACTGCTTGGGATGGAGTTGCCTTTGCTTTCCTCCCCTCTCCCTGTCCTCACAAGCTGGCAGCAGCTTCCTCTTTAGGACCAGCCAGTAGGGAAACAATTCCCTGCATCCCCTGTTGTGCACTCATGAGAGGTGCTGATTTCTGCAGTCTCCAGGTGTCACTGGGCTTCTCCAAACAGCAGCTGTGGGGACAAAATGTTGTAGTGGTGGCAGCTCTCTCCTGCAGCCAGGGATTCACAGCTGTATTTGGGCAGTGACAAAGTGCATGAGCAAGAGGCTATTTTGCTCTTCCTCGGGGTTTAAAGTCTTCATGCAAATCTCTTTGAAGTTACTGAAGGACTTCTGATGCTGCAATGGGCTTTGAATTTGACCCCAGTTTACAGTTTACAGAGTTTGTCTTTTGTTAGCTGGCTTGTGAGTATGAAACAGTGCTGAGGGAACCTTTGGAGAATATACTGAATGTGCAAATTTGCACAATGATCTAGCTCTGTTCAAAGCACTATTGCTTTGAATATATGTTGAAATATCCCCCAGTATGTTGCAGACACATTCCTCTTTGGTCCTGTATGTGCTGTTTGTATGTGTTTAGCTGGCACTGTGAACTCTGAGGTTTTCTTCTAAGTTTTCTGCAGTACTTTAGGGAACTCAACTCCCATCACTAATAAAACAAAATAAGGCAAAACACTGGTAGGTCTTGCCTTGTTAACTATTCTAGCTGTTGTGTTTCCCACTGTTCCAAAAAAAATAGAAAGCTTTATAAAATTCAACATATTCCCAGTGCAAATAATGAATATTTATGTGCAAAGAAAAAGACTTCCCATTTTCAAATGTCAGTGCTATGAAATTGCTTTTTTGGCAGGCATGATTAAGCCACACAGACTTCCAATAAAGTTTTGTAAGCTTTTTCCTTGATTATGGCTTAATTTAGGCCTCTGAGTTTAACAAAATGTATGAAGCTTGCAGCAAAATATTTTTCTTGTAGAAAATTTTGTTTGCATGGATTACAAATCCTGTATTTCTTGTGGTTATGATTTTTTAAATGTGCTTAAATGTGGAAATTCCATGTTTTTTCTTTACATTTCTTAACACAACAAATTTACAACATAAAAACAACCTATACTGTATTGTTAAATGCAGAATTTTGAAGAAATTAGTTTGGAAAGTGCATGTGATTACTTTTTTCTTCCAAATGCCTTGAGTAAAATGTGGAGGGGATTATAAGACATCAAGCAGGAGGTAAAAGATTCTGTCTAAAGCAGTTACTGCTGCAAGAGATAAATGAGGAGCATTTTTGCTTTAATATAGTTGTTCTTAAATGCACTGTCCTGACAACAGCAATAAATAGAATAATCTGCATAATTGCATTTATGTGGCATTGACCTGTCTTTTCTAGAGAAAATCCCTCTTCCCAGATAAAATAATCTTCCATTCAGCTGTAAGGGGAAGGAAGCCTCATTAGTAGCTGCACAGATTTAGGGGAATGCTTCTGCACAGGCTTAATAGGAAATTTTGATGTGGACCTCCTAGTGAACTTGATATTTGGTGAACAAATTAGTGTAAAGGCACTAAAACCACCTTGCCTTCCTGTGCTGTTTGGCTAACAGAATAATTACTCAAAAGAACTAGACAGAAAAGCAGTGAGATGATGTGATTAAACTAAGGTAGATTTATTACTAGATTTTTTAACAGCATATTTTTCTTAAATTGATATAATAAATATCTCAGCCCTGCTCGAAGATAAAGTTTTGAACAGCTTTGAGCTATTCTTGGCTTAATACTTAAGTAGAAGTAGCAGAAGTGATGGAAAAACAGGTTCATTTTGGAAAAGAAACATTCAAACTGTTTAAAATCCTCTGCTGTGATCAGGCTTTTCTGATCCCCAGCAGCCTTGCATTATCAAACTGAGAATGTCTCCATCTCCCTAATACTAATGTTTGAAATATGGTAAAATAAATCATCTGAATAAAGTAGGAAGGAAAAAAAAGTGGTTTGCATCACAACTACCTGGGACCTGCTCCAATGGCACTTGCACTTGCTAAGATGAGCTTAGGGGGTAGTCGTGGGTGTTAAAGCTGGGCTTTCTAGGGGACATGAAGAGAGTGGAATGCCTTGAAACTCAGACACTTGGGCATTTTTAATTTCTGGGTTTGAATGGTGAAGTCAGCATCTGCAAAAGCAAATATTTGGAAAGCAGTTTGGAAACTGTTTTACTGAAAATGATGCAGAAATCAGTGAGTTTGTGGGGGAGGTGTCTGCTTTTATTTTCCTGATGGAACTCTCTGGGATGGCAGAAAGTACCACCAGAGTCTGCTCTCTGTGTTTTCACCTATCTTTGCTCTTCTTTGCAGGTTACATATTTGGGTAAGGTTTCCACAACAGGGATGCAATTTTTGTCAGGCTGCACAGAAAAACCAGTCATTGAATTGTGGAAGAAGCACACGCTCACCAGGGAGGATGTTTACCCAGCTAACGCCCTTCTGGAAATTCGCCCTTTCCAAGTCTGGCTGCATCATCTGGACCTCAAAGGGGAGGCGACAGTCCACATGGATACCTTTCAGGTAGCACGGATCGCCTACTGCACTGCTGACCACAACGTCAGCCCAAACATCTTCGCTTGGGTCTATCGGGAGATCAACGATGACCTGTCCTACCAGATGGACTGCCACGCTGTGGAGTGTGAGAGCAAGCTGGAGGCCAAGAAGCTGGCCCATGCCATGATGGAGGCCTTTAAGAAGACTTTTCACAGCATGAAAAGCGATGGCCGGATCCACAGGAACAGCTCATCGGAGGAAGTGTCTCATGAATTTGAGTCTGATGATGGCTGACTGAACTCATTCACGGTTCAGCAAAGGCAGAAATGGCTTAGGGAATGAGAGCTGATAGGTGAATAAGCAACAATTGAAACTGGGTAATGAAAGGACTGCCAAACACTTGTCTGACCAGCTTTTTAAATCAGAACAGCAATTTGGTACCTACAGATATGCATCATTAAAGTAATTGTGTTACATTGAAATCTGCTGCTGTTGTAAAAGTGAGAAAAAGATCTCCTTCCCCCACCTCTGTCACCCACCCATCACTGTCCCTTTCTTGTCTCTGTAGTTCAGGTGCATACCATGAAGTACAGTCATTCCTGTTTGTCTTACCAGACTGGTCAGGCAATTTTATTAGTTGCTTCTCTGGCATTCCTAGCTGCAGGCTGATGCTGATGCACAAGAGCAAGTAGGCCTGGAAAGCCCTAATGGCTCCTGAAGAATCTTTCCCCATGACACATCACACAAATCCTTTGACTGTACGTAGGCTAAGACAGCCATACATTGCCTTTTAGACTAATGGCCTGGCATTCTGCAGCTAATTCACATTTCACAGGTAAAAAATGAAAGATGCTTGTATGTAGACATTATATCATATGCTATCCTTTATTTTATTCATTGTACCTATTTTCTTAATATACCTGCTGCCGTGTCTTTCACCCAACACCAGTAAGTGCAGTTTCAGACTATGTACTGCAGGATACCAAAAAGGGGTGGGCAGAAATACTCCCTGGTGGCTGGGGGTTCAGCAGGTCAGCACTGCTGTCTGTGCATTGCCCTGCCCTGATGTGCTCCACAGGAGGGGGCCCGCTGGGAAGAGCTGAGGGACACCTGGGTGTGTCAGTGTTTGAACTGTGACTTCTCATCACCCTCAGGTCTGGCGAGGTCCGAGCACGGTGGGCACAGCTCTGTGTCCCTGCTCCCTGCATTGCTGGGCGAGCAGCCCTGCTGGGATGGAGCAGGCAGAGCCTCACCTCACAGGGCTGCCTCACTGCAGAAATCAAAGGAAATGGTCCCTTAGGAGTCAGGTTTGAACATCTGTTCTGGTTGAGAACCTCATGTTAAGATTCCCGTATCTTTCCTTGTTCACAGATATACGGTCATGCCTTTCTTAAATGCAGGTGTTTAATAAAACTCAAATAATGGAAAAACTTGTTTCACTTGATATTTTTTAAGGCCGAGAGCAGATCAATAGTTTGCAAGTAATGCTGCTCCTTTGTACAATTTTGTTTGTAATTATGGTAATGTTAGGGGCACTAGGGCACCTTACAGAAGCCTTAAAAGAAAGCTAATCCAAGCAGATAGCTCTGTGTCTGTGTTTTGTGTCTCTGTGTTTGTATGTGAGAGTGTATGTGTGAGTCCAGTGGTAAAGCATGTAGATTGAGCATGGAGATGTATTGAGGAGGGCCCACACCTCTTGAAAATATGCTTGTTGCTTTACAATGTATGTAAACTGTTCTCCAGCATAAATGCATTCATACTTTAATAAAAAAAAGTTTTGAGTTAAACCTCGTTAGTTTTAAGCTGTCTTTCCAATGTAAACTCTGTGGTTTTTAGTGTGTGGGTTCCGTGTTTATTTCATTTAGTGGAATGAAAATGTTAATTTATTTTCATTTTGTTATTACATCAGTCTTCATGAGAATTACTGTTAATGTTTTAAAATTTTCTTTTTAATATTTAGGTTAATTATTGCTGTGAGGTTTTGGGGTTTTTTTTTTGTTTTGGTTGGTAGGTCGGTTCTGTTGGTTATTTTGGGTTGTTTTGGGTTTATTGGGGGTTGGTTCTTTTGGTTGTTTTTTTTTTACTTTGTGGAGTGTGGACATAATTTATAACTTTTGCTTAGCAGGAGATGGCAGAAATACCCCTCTCCCAACCTGACCAGTGGTAATGAGCTCTGCTGAGTGGGAGCAGTATTGCCTTGCTTACAGAAATCTCAGAGTGGCTCAGGTGGGGCATTTGATGTCAGGATGGGGAACACACCACTAGGCTGGCAGCTTCCAGTTTTTCGCTGAATTTCAGGACGATCCAGTGTTTCCAAATGCAGGTCTAAAAATGATTTCTCTTTTTCTTACCACAATGTGTACTTCAAAGTGGAGAGTCATGTATGGGCTATATGCTGGTCAAAAAAAAAAAAAAAAAGAAAATCTGAGTCCTGCTGTGTATATAGTTTTCTTTTTGACCAAAGGCAGAATTAGGCAAAACTTCCTTCGCCTTTTGATAATTATTTTCTTTTACTCAGAGGTGTAGTCATGTGTTAGTTTCCTGACTTGTTTGGATGCTCTGCCACCAAAGCTGCTGTGGGTGGGTGTGTGGAATGCCTCATTCCATCCTCTCAGCCAGATGTCCCTGCTGACAGCAGAGGGTTTTGTCTGTGAGTCCCAACTCCCTTAGCCAAGGGCTGCTGGAGTGTGGAAGGGGCAGGAGGAGCCCAGCCCGCCTCACACGGGGGCTGAGGTGCCTCCCACCAGCCCTACACAGAACTGCGGTGGATGATTTGGGTTTGGGATTTCCATTTCTGGAGCAAATACTTAGAAGAGTGGGGTGTCTTCCTGTCATGGGGTGGCTGTGATCTTCCTGGCTGACGCAGTCTGCCCTTCTCACCCTCCAGTCCAGGCCAGAGCACAACTGCACAGAAATGTCAGCAGTGGTGTGGCAGCACCACCAGGGCAGTGACCGTCCCCTGGTGAGGCTCCACCTCGAGTGTTGTGTCCAATTTGGGGTCCCTCACTACACGACACTGAGGTGCTGGAGTGTGTCCAGAGAGAGGCAACGGAGCTGGGAAGGGTCTGGAGCACAAGTCTGGTGAGGAGCAGCTGAGGGAACTGGAGGAAGGAGGCTCAGGGGACCTCACCATTTTCTACAACTCCCTGACAGGAGATTGTAGCGAAGTGGGGGTTGGACTCTCCTCCCAGGTAACAAGTGCTATGACAAGAGGAAACGGCCTTAAGTTGTGCTAGGGGATGTTTAGATTGGATATTAAGGGAAGTTTCTTTTGCAGAAGGGTTACCAAGCACTGGAACAGGCTGCCCAGGGAAGTGGTGGAGTCACCATCCCTAGAGGTATTTAAAAGCCATATAGATGTGGGGCTTGAGGATGTGGTTTAGTGGTGGGCTTGGGAGTGCTGGGTTGACATTTGGGCTCGATGGTCTTAAAGATCTTTTCCAACCTAAACAATTCTGTGATTCCATGATCATTTGAATTTTAATTATGATCTTTCCTCTAATGTGCTGGGGCCTGCTGAAAATATAGTGTCTCCCTAAGTCACCTGCCAGTGTGGGTTGAGTGAAGAATACCTTTGTTGGGGTTTTTGCTATAGTTTTTTAATTTTTATTTTCTTATACAGGACAGTCTTCGTTTCTGTTTTACAGATGTACTGATTTGCAGTGGGTTGGGGAGCTCTCCCAAAGATATTTGATACTGTGGCATCTGCGATAATTCCTTAGCAATTGGAGGCTGTGGATTAGCTGAGAATTTTGCATGATAAAAATAAAATATAAAGGGGAAAATTCTAGTCCTTTTATTAGAAAATCAGACCCTTTGAAACACGAACCAGCTATTTTCTAATGGTTCAAACATGCAAGGGAATATGAGGGAATTTGAACTGTAGTTTGTCTTTGAAAACATGAGATTTGAAAAATAATCAGTATCATGAGTTTGGATCCTTAGATAATTTGGAATTCAGGCCAAATCTCTCTGCATTATCAATTCCAAATGTATGATGCCATTTACAAGAAGAAGAAATGCTTTCAATCCTGAATTGCTAGCATAGCAGTTATCACTGATTATCAGTTGCCAGTAGATACTGGAATGAAATATCAAGTTAAACTTTTCCTTCAATTAATCTCCTGGAAAAGAAAAATCATAAAGTTTCCATCAGGAGTCATTTCCAGTTGGCTAAAGGCTCTCCTGTTCAACTACAAAGAGTCCAGTTTTGGATCTCACTGCATCCCGCTGTGGGTTGATGAGTTCCTTCAGTGTCAGCCAGGAAAACATGTAAAGGATTTCTTTCCCTCTTGTGCTTCTAGGGGAGAGTGGGAAGGGTTCGAGTATCTGTGTGCTATTAGGAGTATGGAAAAAGTAGAGAGCATTTAGGTCATTACACCTCAGCATCACCACGGTTATGTCAGGGTGATTTTCACCATTTTTTTACCATAAGAAGGAGAAACTGTATAAAGTAAATTTGTTCGGTTTTCAGGCTCAGAAGTCTAAATATCTTCTGTTCCTACCAAGTCTTCTGTGGAGCTATGAGTGAATGGTGGCTGTGCCATGGGGAGAGCAACACTCAGCACTAGTGAGCATAGATTGCATGAGAATTGCTTAGATGTGCATGGGGGTTTAGCCCAGGGGGATGGAGAAAGGCAGAGAGTCATTTCTTTCATGTTTAAACTCAAAGGCTCCTAAGAACAGCTGAATGTTTTGTTTTGTTTTGTTTAAAAAAAAAAAAAAAAAAAAAAGAAAGAAAAAGAAACAACCAAAAACACAACCAAAAACCCCCCAAAACAAAACCCTCTGCAGCTGGTTCCACTCCTTAGCTTTCCAGTAGTGAATTACTTCATTTTTACAGAAAAAAGCAGTTGGATTTTGCCAATGACTTTCATTTAATTTTCCTAAAGCTTACAAATAAATGGTATGTGATTGAGAAGCCTTTGATACAGTGGCAACCCCTTATCAGTCTCTTAGAAAACTTTAAATATGTTATTCTCAGAAGTTTCTAGACTTCTGTATCAGTGAATTCACAGTGAATTTTATTTTAATTGTAAGGTTCTCTGTGTGTCTCTATACACATGTATGAATATATATATATTTATACATATCTGCATACACACATCTTGAAACATGCTTGTTAAATATTCTCTGTATGATGGACATATGTAACAGTAGATGGATGTGTGAAGGCAGTCTTGCATGTTAGTCTTGAGATTAAGGGTTTATGTATTAAAAAGTTCTCTTTTTTTAAGTGGGAAGCAAATTAAATTGTCTATCTACATGCAAAATTTGATGTACCATATGCATTATTTACCATTTGCCATCAGAGCTATCCCACTCCATGCCCAATTAGCTGCTCTAAGAATGATGCATGATTGGGCTCATTTTTCCCTGTGGCAGTGAATTATTAATTTGTGTGTAATTGGGAAGTGATAACTTAAACGTATGATTGTTGTCCTGTAGACCACAGTTTACATTCAGAGAATATATCCTTTAGTGAAAGTAGAGACACCCATTATACCTTTCTTCTAATGTAATTTTAAACAGATACAGGGTGTTTTTAAAAGTTCCTTTTTTGTTAAACTCCATTAAAATGCTTCCTCTCTCTCATTGTGCCATTGCTCGTTGCTGGCTGGGGAAAGGGAAGGTTGTCCAGGGGGGTTGTCCCTCCCACCCCAGCAAGACACGGACACTGACACTGTGCCCCTGTGCTGAGCTCAGGGTGTCTGTGGGAAGAGCTCTATTGTGTGGCAGCACTTCATCATTAGTGCCATGAGAGTTTCTGTGGTTAGGATTGTAATTAATTTTATCAGGGCTGTTAAAGCAGACACAATGATGTACTGGTAAAAATGGTTGTATGTTTAGAGAGATGTTGCCGTGTCTGCTGTGGTGCCTTCTCTGAAAAAGGGCTGTGAGATGAGTTGGAAGCACAGGGGTGATGCACGTGCTGACTGCTGCAAAGGACATGAACCGGTAATGGGCTGGTAATCCCAGGGGAGAGGGTGGGAGGGCACAGCCAGGTCCCAGCCCTGATGGCAAAGGAGTGACTCAATTACTGTGCCTGTCACATGGTGCAGAATCAGTGTCCCCCTTCCTCAGAGGCTCTTACTGTGCAGACTGGAACATCTCTCTCCTTCCCAACTTCCACCATCAGAGTGGGAAGATAGCACTAGGTGGTAACTCTTACCTATTAGGCTTTGATTTGCATTGTGCTTTACATTCTCTGTTATTTTCCTGCAAATCTTAGTGCTCTTGGAAAGAGAGGAAACATTATAATCCCATGAATAATGCATCATGGGGCTGATATGTTTTTCTGTGGGCAGTATAGATTTTCTGAGAATGATGGACAGGAGTAGATTGCATTCTTAGTGACTTGTAATTTTATACAGTTGATACAGGTCATGTGAATGTGGAAAAGTGTGTTATTCCTATTTCAAATTTGTTATTTCAATTTAGTTACCTCTCATTTAGAGAGTAGAAATAGTTTTAGACATAATTACTGAGGATATAATTAATCAAGGTTTCCTTGCACACTTGGGTTAAATTGTTGTGGCTGAGCGCTCAGTACCATGCCAGTGCTCCCTGGCTCAGTCTCATCTCTAATGCGTTCCAGATCTCGTGGTTTCAAGTAACAGCAGCTTTTCCAGATCCCAAGACAATAATGAAATACACAGAGGAACTTCAAAGGAAACTCTTCTAGAAAGGAAAAATGAGGTTAAATGATGATAGTCAACTGTGGGATATTTTTGTGTCCATAAAATATATCAGACCTCTTTCAGTGCAGGAACAGGTGAAATCTGAAACTGTGCTTGACTAACAGGCCATGCTTCACATCTACCCAGGCTCTGCTAAACGGGTTGGGACTGGTTTTCTCTGGGGTTGCCAGGTATGTTTCTTTGTGTCTTTTTGAGTCAGCTCAGGCCACACAGAATAGCAGCATTTGTGCCTCCCTTCTCTGTTTCCAGCAGTCTTTGCTGTTGGGCAGCAGGGAATGGCCTGGGATGAGCTGGAGGCAGGTCTGTGTGAGAGGAGCTGCGGGGTCCCTGTTCCCACTGCTCTGCCTGTCCCTGGTGTCCTTGTGAGGAGGTGGCTGTCACTTCCAATGAGCCCTGCTCTGCTCCCTGGGCCATTGCAGCATCTCCTGCAGGTACTGTGCTCTGGTTAAATTTGTGTGGCCTGTCAGAAAAATACCTTGTTCCCTACCAGTGCTGTGGAAGTGTGTGTATGGTAATGCACTGGGCTGTGCTGAGCAGAGAAAGAAAGGCTCCTCCCTGCAGTCTGCAGAAGTTTAACTGACAGTAACTGCCCAATGTTTGATCATTGACTCATTACAGGTCTCTGCTGGTATGCATCCACCTCTTTCCTGCCTCAGATCATCAATGCCTTGGTGTCAGGGTGATGGTCCCAGTCAGCTCATGTGTGGCTGGAACACCAGCCACCAGCAGGCATGCGGGAGCACACGTGGGGCCAGGACAGCCCTGTCACTCCTGGCTGTGGGGTGACACCACAGGACAACCCTGGCTGTGGGGTGACACCACAGGACAGCCCTGGCTGTGGGGTGACACCACAGGACAGCCCTGTCAGCCCTGGCTGTGGGGTGACACCACAGCCCAGCCAAGCCATGGGCTGGGGTTCCAGGCAGGCTGGTGGCACTGCAGCTGTTTGCAGGGAGAGGTGATGCTGAGCAGTGCTGAGCAGAGTCTTGTGCAGCAGATCTCAGCATTCCCTGTGCCTTACTTACAGCAATCCTAATTTATGCCATTCTAAAGGTTAAGAGCAGAGTGTTTCAGCATGGTTCACATTTTGCCTGCACGCTGCAGTGGGTCTCAGCTAATTCAGCAGCAGTGGTTTGTTCTGCTTGAAATCCTGGAGAATGGCTCCTCTCCCAAGGTATTTCTTCCAACTTAATTGCCAAGTTATAGTGAAATATGAGGTTCGTTGTTGTCTGCTGGAGCGCTGGGGATTCTGTTTTGTTGGCACATTTTTCATGACCTTGTGTCAGCAGCATAACTGGGCTATGAGATAATTTGTATGCTTTAGATGAGCAGCTGTGTGCATCTTAGCCAGGGAGGGAAGCAAGTGTGATCAGTTCAGTGCAGTTAATCAGGTAAAACTGAGAATTAACTCTAATCTTGCAGATTAAGTGATGTCAGACCGTGCAAGATGTGTGTAAATTTCATGCAGGTGGAAATCAAAATGATCTGAAGTGCTATACAGCAAGATTTAACAGAAAGGAGAAAAACAATAGCTGCAAATGTGGAAAAAAATTCTACAACCATTTAACAGCTGAAAAGAAAGAAGTGTTGTACTCTAATTTCCCTGTGATGCTCTGGTTCAGCAATGGCTTTCCACTCATTTCCAAATAAAACAGTTTTGAGGTTGTAAAGAAGGAGGATTGCCCTGCTCATCCCTGTGCTGTTGCAGATGCCTCACAGTTATCACAGGGTTTTGGAAGCTATTGAATTTACTGACATTTTGTTGGCAACAGGGCTGAGAGTTTATTAGTACAGGAAAACCAGAAGGAGCAGTCTTGCAATGGTGTCTGGTAATCCTTAAACTGCATTTCCTGTGGAAAGTGTGTGAGTAGCTTCAAAAACAGTGGAGGACAGACTCTGCACTGACCTTTGCCCTACAGAAACCTTCCTACATGGGAGATAACTGATGCTTTGACATGAGACCTGGAGACCTCCGAGATGTCATCCTGAGGAGACAGTGATTTGGCATTAGCTGATAACCACAGCATTTTTCTTACGTATTTCTGATAAAATGAAATGATTGTGTTTTCAGTATGTAATATTTGGGTGGGGAAGTCTGGTCTTATCTCTTTTTTGGAAAACTGGGAATTACCTTGATAAAAAGATTTAGGGCTATTTAGCATTTGAATTTAGGAAAAGCAGCAAAAACATGCTATTAAGCCTGCATTTTTTGAGTTTTAATGAGTCACATGATGTCGTCCTGAGTATCCTTGGCAGCTCACATGGTTTGGGTATTCTGTGGAGGAGTATGAAAAATACAAGGAAAAAAAAAGCCCCTGTAGTTTATTATAACAATGCAATTATTGCAATTAGAGTGCCTGGTGAGGTGTCACCTCCCCCCACCTTTCTGTCTCATGCTCCCAGAGGAGACAAATGTGTAGGGATGGCCAGCTCCCGTCCCACCTTCCAGAGATGGTGTGATCAGAGGTGGCTCCACTGCCCAAACTAAGCCATGGTACAAATCTTCCTCAGCATCAATGACTTGGTTGAAGAGACCTTAAATGTCATCTATCTCCAACTCCCTGCCATTACCAGGGACACTTTCCACTATCCCAGGTTGCTCAGGGCCCCATCCAGCCTGGCCTTGAACACTTCAGGGATGGGGCATCCACAGCTTCTCCAAGGAATCTGTGCCAGTGCTCACCACCCACACAGAGCAGAATTTCTTCCCAACATCAAATCTAAATCTCTCCTCTTTTAGTTTAAAACCATTCCCTCTTGTTCTAGCTCTCTCTGCCTGTGTAAAAAGTTTCTCCATGTTTTTTATGAGCTCCCTTCAAGTACTGGAAGGCTGCAGTGAGGTCTCCCAGGAGCATTCTCCTGGCTCATCTCCTTAAGGAAAAGGAGGGTGGTCATTGCATTAGCATGATGTACTTGAAAATTTACATGGGATTGGCACATCATGAACATTTTTAAACCAAGCAGGGATTGCATGATTTTGTCCAGCACAGTAATAAATGAACATTTATTCATGTTCCAGTGAGCAGTAGCAGAGAGCCTATCTCAGGAGAGAACCAGCAGGAGTTAAAGGCTCCATTCATCAAAAATCTCATTACCCTGTTCTCGTTTGCTGGTACCTGTTTCTAAATCCAAGGAGTCCCACAGTAAAGTGTTGGGATAAGAAATCTCATGATGCAAGCAAAAGAAAAGGAGTTTAATGACTGCTTCATGTTTCTTCATCTCATAATTTTATCAGTAAGCTCTCAGACTTCCAGAAATTGCTCTGAAATTGGCAGCCCAAACTTAATATCTTCTTCCATTTTGCCATCACAGGCAATTTTAGTTCTCAAGTGACTCCAATTTTAAACTCCCAGTGATTTAAACAGCTGCATTGTGCAAAGGCTGGAGTGAGGACATGCTTTTGTAATCAAGCAGCCCAACTCTAAATTTTATGGTGTGATAGTTACTGTGCCCCGTTCAAACTATGCCCCATTACACAGAAGTGCATTCCTTTGATTTTACCAAAGAGACCATAAATATGACAAAAAGCATAGCTGGAAAACATGATTTCATGCCTGGATTTTTCAGCTACTGCAAGGAATAAATGAAGTGGTCTCTGAAAGGGGCATATCTTTGCAGTGAATTATGTTTGTATTATTTGTATGGCTAGCAGAGCTCATCAGTGAGCTTACCAGAAAATATATGCCTGCTACAGCATTTAGAGTAACAGGGAACTCAAAGTTCTAATCAAAATAATAAGAATGTAACTTCTTACTTTGGTGGTTTAATACTGTGGAGACTCAGGGTGGGGGGGGGGGAGGAGGTTATTATACTGGATATAAGAATGTAAAAGATGTTCCATAAGTACATAAATGAAATTAATTATCAGCACTCATATGCTTGGCAAACTATAAAGCTTATTTGCCTCAAAATTTCTTATTGTATCCTTTCCCTTTTCCCCCAAGGTGATGTAATGTTTTCATCTATGAAAACCTGGTTTTGAGAAAGATTTGGCTACAAAATGGAAATCTGCTTTTGATTCAACATTAGGACCTAGCAGACAGTCCCATTTGTTTGATCACTGCTGTCTTTCTTCCAAAAAATCCCAGGGTGTGTTGCCAGCCGTGACTGGCAGTACAGAGCCTGTGTGATTGCTGTCAGTAACACTAAAGCTTAACCAGGTTCAATCATTAGTTCACTACCAGCTTGAAATACCTGAATAAATGCAATCAACATTTCAAAATAAAATTGATTCACTATACCGTCTGGCATTACTGAAGCGAAGAATAAAACAGCGTGCACAGGTACAATAATTGAGAATTTAATTTGGGTAATTAAGTTTAATATATAATAAAATTTTATAGTAAACACTTAAAATGCTCCTAAAAATATGGAGGTTTATTTTTATAGAAAGGTAGCTATTACAAACAGTTCTATTGGGTAATTTTGAGATGTGAGTTTTTATGTAAAGTATTAACTTACATGAAAGTCAGGTACAAGTCCATGGGCAAGTGATTTCAGCTGGTGTTGGATTAGATCCTGTGGGACAAAGGGCAAGCTTCATGCCAACTTAAAAAATATAATTGCTCACTTGTAAACCTCAAATCAAGTATTTTTCCTTGCCAACACTGGTGATTTTAAAAATATTTTAATGTCCAAAAATAGATGTTGCTTTCCCTTTCCCCTCTCCTCTTTCCACCTTCATCTTGGTGCTTCCCTGAGTGGTGGACCTGGTAGCCAGGCACATTCCAACAGTATTTGCAACAGCCAAAGGCAAAACAGTGCTGAGCTGGCTCCTGCCTTGCCATCTGTGGATGGGCTGGTGTCCACGCCAGTGCCAAAGGATACTTGCAAAGGGGGTCAGGAAAAAGGTTTAATTTGGTTAGTCCCACCTCTGATTTTCAGTGCTCACGTTGATAGCCCGTGGGCCCCACTGAAAGCCTGTGATAAAAATGGGCTTCAAGGCACTGGATTTCGGATGTTCCCAGAGATAAGGTAATAGCAATAATGCTGGGCTCAAGATTAATGCCATTTGAAATGCTGAGATAGTGATAGCAATTTCCTAAACCCTTTCTGTGTTCACACAGCTTCGAGGCTCGGTGTGCTGTGCTTCACTATCAGCTCACTCCAGGGAATCAGGAATGCTGGTCTGGAAGCAGCTCAGAGGTACCAGGCAAGGGCAGGATGATGCCAGGAGAAAACCCAAGATAGTTTTACATTTATGCAGCTAAAAATTCCTTTGTGCACTTCAAGGATAGCAAGCACTATTTTTTCTCAGATGTAAAGGTACTGTGTAAGAGGACACAGTAAAATGTAATATGAGGCTCTTCAGTAACTGGGAATTACTGTGGCAGGCAGAGCAGTGCTCCCTTCTGTGCATTGTTGTGTCTTTGGAAGTGGCTTTTGCTCCAAGGAAATCTGAGTGTTCACATCTTTTTAAACCTATTTACCTCATTAGAGCCATCTGATATTCTCATTTTCCTATGCCTATTTAGTATCTGAACCCTATCAAACAATGAATAAAAACATGTGGCAAAGCTAATAGGTTATGCACGTGCAATGCAACTTTTTAAAAAACAGTAGTAAATCTTTAAAGCTGTTTAAAATCTGTTTACTCCCCCATGCAAAATTCTTCACTCTTGTACAGTGCTAATGGATAAAATCACCCTGTTCTTTCCTGTTCTGGCAGTATTATGCAGCTGAAAATGTATCCTTGTGCTTGTGTCTGCCCCAAATGGAAAACTAAGCATATAATGGCTGAGTTTTACTTCCTTCCTGTAGGTCTCCAAGTTCTTCTCTGTACTGTCTGTAATAGGGGCCAATTGAAATAAAACTCTCAGTATTTCTCATGGAATGGTACCTGAGTTCTGGGCGGATCTTCTACCTTTTACCGAAGAAGCTGCTATAGACATGCACCCATAGAAACACCAAAAATCATGCAGAGCATTTGAAACTCTGATTTGGCATCAGTTTCTCATGCTCAAGGAACATCAGTAGAAGAAATATGGCCTCAAGCAGCTGGAAACTGGTGACATCATATTTGGGGGTGAGACTGGTTCCTGAGGCTGGCTGAGAAAAGATTCCTCATGCCACTGAAACAGTCCTGCTCACCTTCTGTTGAACATTTCCACAAGTATTGGTTTTAGGCCCTCTACTTCCTTCTGAACAGTGAATCAGCAACCCAGGACCACAGGAGAACAGGAAAGTGTGACAGAGCTTTGGTGTACAAGGATCATTGCTTCAAGAGGTATCAATACAAGTTTATCAGCTCTCATAGGCTTAAATATTTTTTTTAAAAAATAAAGCCTAAGGAACAGCAGAGCAGTGAAGCTGAGTCTCCAGACCTTACCCTGTGCTGTTGTTTCAGACCTGACATCTGCACTGTGGCCACTGGTCTCAGCTTCCTCTCTGGAGGGTGCTTCCCCCAGCACAGAGCAACCTTTGGTTTTCCATCCATTTCCCAGAAAAGAAAAACAATTAAAATCAGCTTGTGATCTGAGGAGGGATGGTGAAGGTTGGGACTGTTCATACAGCCTGGAACTGGGGCTGAAGGAGAAAGCCAAGAGAAGAGGAACCTTTTCTGTCAGGGTGGGCACAACCTTTCCTAGCACTTCATCTGCACCTCATAACATAAAATACACGTCAGTAATGGTCTAAATGCATCCATGTAACACACACCACAAAAACGTGCCAGTGCTCCTCCACCAGAAAGAATTCCTGCATTTGAACTGGGGATGTCATTCAATGGTAACAATATATCTGTGGTACCTGCACACTGTTCAGGGGCGTGCTGCATGTAGTGCTGTTCTTATGAATGTTTAAAAAACCCCCAAAACCCAAAAAATCAAAACAGTCTCTCAAACAGTTTGCAAGCCTCTGACTTTAGCAGAGCACAAGGATCAATCCTGAAACATAACAGTAACACCAAAGGCTGCTTGACACAAGACTGTTTGTAGAGGGAAATAAAAGCAGTCTGATTTTTAGAACAGTAAAGAATATGGGGGGGAAAAAATTAGGGATATTGAAAGCCGTGGGAGATCAGCACTTCTGAGAAGCAGCTGGTTTATTACAGTTAGGGTTATTACATTAATATTCAGCCCTAAGGCCTACATTTTGTCAGCCTGCAAATAAATCATGTCTGTTGAAAATGCTTTCCCCCAGTGGTGATGTTCTGCATCGGGAGGGCGTCTGTGGGATGTGCCCAGCACAGCCACTGAGGGGCAATGGCCTTGTGCTCAGACCAGAAACCCACCACAGGGTTTTCAAACAGCCCTTCATCACAGACAGATGAAATCCAGTGCTGGATCAGCTGCTGTGACTGTCAGGAGGGAGAAGGCTGCAGTGCCATTGAGAGAGGCACAGGCACGTGTGGGTCTGCCAGAGTCTGTGCTCCAGCTCCCACAGTGGCTGTGGCCTCGCTGCCACCACGGCTCCCTGTGCTCACACTTCCAAAAGGGTGATCAACAACATCATCACACACAAGCAGCCACATCTCACCACTCAGGAAAGTGGCAGGCAGGAGCAGAATGGCAACATGCTGCCTGGCATTAGAATAAATTAATATTTTGTCACTCCAGCTTTTCTAGAAGTTTAAATGTTTAATAGCATTCTGCTTTTGCTTCCCCCACTAGCTTTATGTTTCACTGTGTAACAGTTGTAAACTGTACAATTGCCTTACAAGATGTTCATTACTATGTGATAAAATATTCATCAAAGGAGAGCAGTAAAACAGCAGATCTTCAGAAATACATGCCTTGAAAAGACTTGAAAACAAAGGAAGGCAAAGCAGAATTATTAATTAACAATAATAGAATTCCTGAGATAATAGAAACCAGGCTTTTATTCTGAAATCCTATTTGTTCCGTGTCCTATAAACTCAGATTTTAAAAGGAATCCTTTCACAGCAAACTTAAAGTGTGTTTTACATTTATGAGGCATAAAAATGAACAGACTTTTTCATAAGCACCTTTGCATGCTCAGACACAAGAATTTTTGTATCATCTTACTGTGAAATGGAAGCAATTAAGTGTTGTGATGGTGCTACATCCGTACACTTGCTGTGTCTCACCGAGGACAGGGCTGTGGCAGGGAGCTCCCCATGGCTCTGACTTGTGTCCCTGTGATCAGCACTTGGAGCCAGGCATGTCCTGCACTGAAGGTGAAGGTGGCTTTCACCAGAGGTAAAGGTGGCCTTACCTGCCCACGGAGACCTCTAAGGGAGCAGCTCCCTAAACTGGTGCAAGGCACTGGCCAAGGAACAACCTCAGTTTTTCAAGGGTAGGATCTGGCACTGCAGCATTAATGGTGATGTGAAGGAAGTGCAGAGAAAGGACAGGAAAAAACCAAATTACCAGGATTTGCTGCTCCTTTGAGATGAAAGGTAACAATAATTAGTGAAGGATGCAACCTCTAATTGTATAAATGCTAAGAATTGATTCTTTATATCCCCATGAGACTTTAAGATATTCCTGTTACTAATATCATAGCCAAGTGACAAAGAATAAAATTATACAGGTTAAACAACTCATATCAGGAAGAGGAGTCAAGGGATCTACATTTTAAATGGCTTGAGGAACTTTTCACACACAGTGCTGAGCACCTTCAGTCTTCAATAAAAGGCCTGAACATCAACACTTTTTCTTACAATTCTTTCCTACAGCAGCACCATTCCTGTAACAGGGGACCAGTGTTGGTTTATTTGGTTTATGTTTGGGTTTTTTTGGTTGGTTTTGTAAGTCTGTCAGTACTGTGTAAAGGAATAGCAAATTTTACTGTACTGCTGCTTAGAACCCACCCCAAATCATCTGCTACAATTACCAACCATGTTGCTTCATTATCAACTTGAATATCACCACTGTTGTTTTTAAGAGCTGTAAGCTCTTTGGGCCTTGATGAACTGTGTTTAGTGAAGCTGAAATCTGAACTACCTGTTTTCAGAACAACATATTGCAATTTCATCCCAATAAATATTGCTTTCTGTTCTTTGAGTTGATTTGATTTTGCTTTTTTTATTGGACATTCAGTAAATAACAGTGTATTTTGATTATCTAACACTCCAGCATGAAAAACATTATCATTTTGAGCTATGATGGACAAAGAGAAACAGGGAAAGTGGAAAGCCAAAGGAAAGACCTTCACTTAAACATATTGTGCAATTTAGTGAGTCCTAGTGAAAATCTAATCAATGGCAGCTTTATAGAGGTGAAGTAAAATCAGCATGCATATGTGTAAAACAAAGTCACCAGTCACTCTAATGCTAGCATCCACGATCTTTCCTGACACTGCTTCCATTAATGACATTTATAAATTGGTCCCATTGTGTCTCTGTGGGAAGTAGGGTGGGCAGATGTGCTCTGATGTGCTCTGATGTGCCTGTTACCTCTGCTGGTTTGGAAACGGGGGAACAGTGGAGAAATAGCAAGGCAATAGACACTGCAGTGAATTTTCTTCCCTTTTTGCAACACAAAATAGCCATTTTTAGCATTTCACCTCTGCTTTTCTGAGGAATTGTTTTAAAGCTCATGAATTTTCTACTAATTTTGATAGCCAGTGCTTCACAGAAACAGTGGTAGTGCTCCAGTCATCAGACTCTATTTACAGAAGTACCCCTGGACTCTTTGAATGTGTTTGTTTTCTTCCCAAGTAGGATAAAATTTTGTTTTCATCATTAATTATCCAGCCTGGGTTTTGTTTTCCTCTTTCTGCCCTGCATCAAGTATCTTTAATAATTTGCTGTCTTCCTAGTAGTCTTTCTCATAATCCCAGGAGAGGTCCTTTATTAATTACTCTCAGTGTATGGACTTTGATGTCCTTCTGCAAACTTGTTTTAAATAAGCTTGCTCTTGAATCCTCTTGTTAAGCAATAGAAATCAAACACATATTAATTATCCCAAGTGTAATTTGTCCAGTTTTACATCTGCTTATTGACACAAGCCATCTGAATTCCTTTTGACACTAACCCAGATGCAGCCACAGCAAGATGAGTTTTTGACCATGGGCAGAATGAAAAACACACAGGATCAGCGTTTTTTCAAACTTGGTCCCCTGGATTAAAAAAAAAAATCCAAAGAACAACAACAAAAAAACCCCACAAAACCCAAACCCCAACAAAACAAAAATGAAAAAACTCCAAATAAAGCCAAGCAGAGTGTCCTTTTGTTCCTGTTCAGCCACCCTGCTGGGGCAGGGAGAAAAGGGAGCAAAGTAGGACTCAGCCTCTGGTTTTTGTCAGCTGTAGTCAGTAGACCATAGTTTTGCATATACCTGCTCTGTAAAAAATCTGCTTGCACCTGGACCCTGCTGTGCAGGCAGAGCTTTTTTATAATCAGCTGTTCAGGGAAATCCAGCTGATTTCTGTGCTGTTCCAGGGTTGAGGGACACTGAGGGACATTACTGGTGGCCTGCTGACACTGCCTGGGCTGGGGACTGAGCAGGGAGACTCTCTAGCACCAGGGAAGGTGACGTGGGGCCACCAAAGGGGACTGAGCAGTCCAACCCTGGATGATTCTCCTGCCCCATCACAGAGGACAGTTCCTGCTTTGGGATCCGTGACTCAGCAAGGCAATGAACTCCACAGGAAAGATGATTTCTGACAGAATTACTGCCCAGAGGCAACAACTTTATGTGCTCTGCAGCCATGGGCAAGTGTGCTTGTGTGGGGCTGGTCTGGGCGGGCAAGGGAGGACACCTGGAGGGATCCAATCCTTCCTCCAGCCATGGCTCGACACCCACCCCAGCGAGGGGGGACAGCCACTGCCACCTCTGGGGACATGCCCTCCAACTTCCCTGCAGCTCTTCCAGACACTCCTGGCCGGGGCAGGCCCAGAGAGTACGTGTCCAGCCACTGCTGGTATCTATTCCAGGACTGCAAAAGGTACAAATTTGCTTCAGTAACAGTGATCTTGGCAGACAGCAGAGGCAGCTCCAGCACTCTTTTTCATACATACATATTTTGGACTCCCACCGAGAGTTATTAGTTATTAAAAAGCGATCAAATGAGGCTGGCTTTGGAGTACATTTGTTAGCCATATGATATCAATTAAGCCCCAGTCTCCTGACTACAAGGAATTGACGTTACCTCATACACAGGCAGAATTAAATTCCTTCTCTCCCTCTCCCCCTCTTTGAAGCTGGTAATGTCAAATATCTCCCACATTCCTGGGGAAAATGTTGCAGCTATCCTGAGTACGTGGATGCTTTCAGTTTGTAATTAATAGATCTACATAGCAAATGCTTGTGCTGGAGGAGCAGCAGCAGTGAAGGAGTCCCTTGGCTGTGCAGTGCTAAATGAAATACCCTGGTGGTCAGTGCCCTGTCCAGCTGAGCAGCTGCCCAGCAGGCCCAGGTGGCCCAGGGGGGATGTCATGCCCTTTGTTAACTCCCAGGGAAAGGGAGGGTTTTCTGCACTCACAGATGGTGGACTGCCACTGACAGCAAACCTGCTCTTTCTCAGTGCTTTGCAAAACCCAAGACAGAGCTAAGAAAGGAGTGGAAAGTTTCCACCCTCTCACACTGGAGTTCATATTCCAAATACCACATTTGACACAGACTGGAAACCCCGACAGAAGGTTAGGGCTTGTATTGGCACTACTGATACTCTTTAGTCAGGTTTCTAAATCTCCCAAATAAACCTCCTTTGGATTTCACTGCAAATCTATTTGTTTGCTTAACAGGTATGACATAGCAATGCTCCTGTGATACTGAGAATCAGGACCTTTCTCTCTGGTACCTCTGTGCTTGTCAAACTCTCCTGCACACACCAGCAACCCAATCTGCCAAAGTGACACGAGACCCTGCAGAGTGTTTGGGACACAAAGAAATTGCTTAAGTGAATTCCACATTTCCTTTCCAAGGCAATTTTATCTCTTCATATCTTGTTTTTATCAAGCTTGTCCATTTTAATGCAAATACTGCAATTTAAGACAAAAAAAGGGAGAGTACTTTTGTCAGCCAAGTTGACAGAGATTTAGTATTTATTTATGCAAACTACATATTCTGTCAGAGTGCAAAATCACAAACAATTGCCGAACCAATTAAATGAATATATTTCAGATAAATAGCTCTTGCCAATTAATGAAAAAATACCCATTTTCAATTGCAATGGAAGAAGCTATTTTTTCATAAGTACGTTAAACAAACAGATAGTTTTATAGGTGAGAAAACTACCATATTAAAAAAACTGCTATAAACATTCCAGTTCAAAACATGGATACTCAGGATTATTAACTGTGGTTTTAAGACCAGACTTGCTAAAAGCAACAAATCACTGTAACATTTTTGTAGTTGGGTAGCATGTGTACTCTACACATAAACCTGCATGCCTGGCATACCCTGCAATGACATTTTATATAAATATATATTTTATATGTATTTTTATATGTACTATGCATATATATTTTTATAAAATTAATACTTGGTGGAATTTAGCTTCTTCTCTACATTTCAATGACAGCATCTTCATTGCTTTGTCCTGTTTCTATGACTTGAAAGAATTTATTGCCAAATAGTTCACTGTATGGGAACTCCTACAAAATATTAGACAGATTTACTACACCATAGACAAGATTTATCAGTATTTCACATATTCATTATTTCCATCAGTTAGGACCAAGGCTCAAGTATTGTCTTTGGGATGAGTTTCTCATGTGTACCCAGGTTTGTTTGTGGTAAATGGGGCTTTTTCCACAGTCCTAAAGAAAAGACCTATTTGCAAATCCTAATTTCCTGAGGCCTATGGGTGGAGGGGTTTTCACTTCCCCTTCAGATCCAGTTCAGGGACTGAGGTAATACTGATGGCTTTGGTGAGGTTCCACACAACTGGATGGAAGCCAAAGATGAGACATTTCTGGCTGAAAGGATCCAGCTGGTGAAGAAAACACCAAGAACAGAAAAACCAGGGGTCCTGTTGTTCTTGTATTCTCCTGGAAGGCCTTTTTCTTTAAAAAATCTAAAAGAGTGTGATGGAAAGGTGATAATGCTCACCTGCACCCCCTCCACAACATATTCTCAGGAGCAGGTCACAGCATCCTCAGAGCTGGGCACAGCCAAAGCTCCATGACCTCAGCTGTGCTTGCCAGTGTGCCAAAAGCTGCTACCACAGAGGACTCCACATGGAGCATGAAAGGCTCCCCATTTCCCACTGTTTTCTGGGGCTTTCTCTTGAAACATCGAGGTGATGTTCAAACACATTTGGTGCTAATATCACCAAACATGTCTGTAATCAGTGTGTCTGCCATTCAATGGTATAAGTTGTCCAAATAGCCTTAGATTTGACATTCTTGAACTTTGGACTGCTTGATTTTCTAAAGGCAATGTAAAAAAACTTGAAGGACAACAATATATGTCACCAAGGGGAGGCTTTTAGGAAGAATCCCCAGCATCTATGGTTTTTCTATGGCTATTTTCATGTCTATTTCTACAACTCAAAGTAGGAGAAGCTGCAACAAACTTTTCATGGGAGGAAATCCTTTTCAAGATCACTAAACCAACTTCCAAAAGCTTTAGCCCAAGTTTATGTACTTTGGAGCTGAATTTTTAAAAAATAAAAATGCCAGAGCCAATATACAGCTCAGAGCAGACAGAGGGTCTATCATATTCTTATTTTATGATTTTGTTGCCAGAGGGAACCTTTTATCATAACTGTGCTGTCATTGTTGCATTCATTAAAGAAGAAAAAAAGAGGGAAATTATATTGCTGAGGCAGTGCTTCATTTCTGATGAGGGATCCCACACAGCCTGGGGGCTCGGAGCCAGGCAGGGACAGGAAAACCCTCAGAGCTGCCCGTGGCACTTGGTGGCCTCAGCAGCACAAAGGTGACACTCCCCACTTAGCCACTGCCTGTGTTTGAATGGCAAAGCTGGGTGGTGGGTCTGGGCTGCTCCCTGATGGGATTTTAGACTGCAAATAGGCAGCAGCAGGAGTGGAGCTCAGCTCACTGCCCAGAGCCCCAGCTCGTGCCCAGAGCACGGCTGTGGATGCTGAAGAGCCGTAACCTGGCAGCTGTGTGTCAGTGTGAGCCTGGGGGAAGGTGACACAGAAAATACAATGTTTATTTCTCAGAATAACAACCCCTTTTCTTCCTCAGATGGACTGTGTGAACAGACGACTTGCTCACCTGAGCAACAACTTGCTCAGTGGTTGTTTTTGTCCCAGCAGAAGAACCAAAATTTAGCATTCTTTAAGCTGAGCATCTCCTCACCTGTGTCTGCTGTCAGCTGCTTTGGGCAGCACTGGCTGGACCAGCAGGAGCTGCAGCACACCTTTCAGGCTGGATCATGCTGGCTTTTACAGGAAGGGGGGATTTAAGATAAAATCACAACATGAGTGAAGCCTCCTGGCTGCGTGTAAGTCCCCATAAGATGGGATGTGGTTTCCAAAGGAATGCAGGACACATCCTTGCACCTTGAGAGCAGACTGTAAGTGTGCTCCTTCTCCAGAGTTCTGGCACCCACAGGGGCTGGAGGGCTCTGGAAGCCTGGGAGCACATGGGGATGGCAGCTCACTCTGCAGCCATGGGGAGGGCACATCAGCACTTGGGCAGCCAGACATTCTTTGGGAGGGGAAGCTTTATAGCATGAGGAAAGATAATTGTATTTTTTAAGTTGGAAAGATGACTGAAGAATTTTAGAAATGTTTTATCTAAATGCTGAGCTCCCAAGAAGCTGCAGCCAGCCTCCTGCCCACTCTGTGTGTGCACTTACACTCTACAGGCATCAGACAGCTGGGAAGAAATGTGGGTGGAAAGAATCTTGTGGAGTATATTGGCTTTTAATAAAACAAACTCTTTCTGGGGTAATCTCTAATAATTTCTGTGTCCTTAGGATGATCAGGAACCAGCTTTTAATACATTGCTAAATATTTGGAGCACAGTATCACTACTTCCTGCAGCTGAGGCCAAATATTAACAAGTGTTTAGATACCTCATTCTCCCTAAAAACAGTATTTGCTAATTAGCACATGGATCTATCTTCTCACACATATACATAATTTGCATATTTCTGATGCCCTGCCAAACATATGCCTTGGTCTTCAGGTATTGTTTAGCAATTAGAGGAGTTGAGGAGGTACCTGCCTGCAGATCAATTAGCATCCCAAATTAGTGCTCTTGGATACCAGTTAGTCTAGGTCCAGACACAGCTGGGCTTTTCCTGGTGGAAGTTTGACCCTGCTGTAAGGTGAGTAGGTGACCTGCTTCTGCCCTTACCTTCTTCAAATTTAATCTTTTGGGGTTTGAAAATATGTTTATGGGATTTGGGATATTGAGAGTGGTTTTTTTTTCACTGGAATTTTTTGTGGTGATTAAGGGGAAAAGGCATCAGCATTAGGATGAAACTACTGCAAACAGCATCTTCAAATATGTGTATTTTCATGTTGTACAGAGACTAAGAAGAAAGATCTGAGCTTCTGCCCTTTTTTTCTTCATTGCACATTTCAGATCAAATCCAGCACTGGTCTTATCTTTGGAAGTTCCTAGGTCTTTTAAATCTGAGATTTCAACACATTTCCAACAAGGTAAGCTGCTTTTTATGTGCTAGGAAAGGGGATGGATGATGAAAATAGCCAGATTTTCTCTTTTCCTTCAGGATGATGTAGATAAAGTGTGACTCCTCTGAAGCTGGTGCAGGACCTGCACCAGAGGATATGGGTAGATGCAAGATCTGAGCCACCAGTTTGGACTCACAGAGACGAACTGGGGAGCGTGGGGTTTTGGAAAGAGGAACAAAGCAGACAATTCTGTGTCAGCTGTTGGGGAGTGGGAGGATGCTCAGAAGCTGCTTGCTGGGCACTTTGGCTGTTCCACTGAGCAGCTTTCCCTGAGCCACCGAGGTTCTGTGTGTGGGCACAGCTCAGGACGTGTTTGCCAGCTGACCCACACAGAGTGCTGGGCATTGACCGTGCCTGCTGGGAGCTCTTGTGGTGCCTTGCCAGGGCAGAGCCTTGTTCTCTTGCTTGTCAGCAACCCCTGGCACTGCTGATGGGTGGCCTGGCCCAAAAGCACAGCAAGGACCATGTTGGATTGCCCACATGATTCAGAACTGCTGCACTGGGATGCAGTGACTGACTTGTTCACTGTGATTTCTTTCCTGCTGACTTTGTGCTCTGCAAATTATGAGATGTAAAAAAAAATATGTGGGGAAGTTTTAGGGTCAATTAAAGGACTGTGTTAAATCCATGGGCCCATTTCCCAGTAGCAGCAGGAATACAGGACAGCAGAGCTGGATCCTTGTATGTGTGTATCTGCATGTTTCCATGAAAGACAATCATTTGTAACGTTAAACTTGAGCAGGTTTTTTGCCCTAAAGATCCTGTAAAACATCTCTTTTTAGAGTGATTTTTTGTTGTTTTCTTTTCTACTGAAAGTTGGACTGCTCCTAAAGTTGGCTCTGCTTGTGGCAGCTAGAAAAAATTTGTGCTAATTGCCTACCCTTACTGATTTTATGGACAAAGCATAAACAGAGCAGTGATGTAGGGCACAGCTTGGGTCTCTGTTTCAGAAAGGCCATGATTTCTGTTAGGGTACAGCCCTGAAGGAAATGCATAGGTACACAGAAATACGTGAAATGCCACCAAAACAGTGTCCCTTCAGCAACCTCCCAGAGCACAGTCCTTCATGGAGCTGGTGAGGCACCCGAGAGCTCACCATGCTTCAGCCTCATGCTAAAATCATTTGGTGTTGTCCTGAAGCCAGCCTAGGAGACAAAGGCTTTGTCAATAATGTTTCAATGGGCTGGCATTGCCTGTGGCCATGCCAGGCTGTAGCCAGGGCTGGTGTGGGTTTCATGGCTCTGACTGTGTGTCCAGAGCTGACTGCCATCACTCTCATGACTGGCACCCAGAGATGCTATGGCACTCGGGTCTTGCATCTTTATGAGCTATTAAACAGCCATCATGCATCTCATGGGGAAGCCAAGAGAGCATTGGGTCTTCTAATCCAGATGGTACTAAAACCAGATTTTCTTAAAAGGATTCTCCCACTTCATGCTGGATAATGATCTTCTTGTACAGAGACCCCTTTCATCTTTATTTAAGAGCAGGAGATAGCCAGTGACAGGAAGGACCATACTGTGCCCTTAAAAAAAAAAAAAAAGACAAGTGATAGGTCTGTGATTTCAGTGCTATAATATCACTTATTGTCAAGGTGGGAGTTTGGAGTCAGAGAGCAGTGCAGGCAGCAAGGTGCCAGCCAGCCTGCTTGAACTTCAGTCCCTCTGAGCCAAGTAATACTGTAATTATTTTATGCAACATGTGGCCCTTTGATTCTGGCAAGCAGAAGCAGAGAGAAAGTTGCTATGCAACCAGGCAAGCAGCTGCTGAGCCAAGGAGTCCAAGAACTGGGAACTTTTACAAACAGGAATTGTCTTGAAAAGTACAAACAGGCAGAACTTTATGGTTGCTTCCAATTTTTGTGTTTGTCATCATCTTCCTTCTGAATTTATTTAGTCAGTGTTAGTGAAGGGTCATAGAAATGTTGCCTCAGGTGCAGGCTGGCAGCCTGTTTGGGGAGCTGTAAAACTATGGGAATTTGGCTTTGGTGATGGCGACATTCTGTCCACGCAGCTGACAAGGGACTTTAATTATTTTAGTCTAGGCTTGCACTGAGCCCAGAGCACTCCCCCTGTGCCTGCAGTGCTGGCTGGGGCTCCATGTCTCTCTGGCAGCGGTGCTGGGTCACCGGGAGGCTGTGCCCAGGGCCAAGGCTGGCAGGGATGAGCTGTGCAGAGGGCATCCCACGCTGCCTTTGTTCCTAAACCAAAATGAGCTCCAGGGTCCCTGCAGGGACCGTCGCCCTGGGGTGAACGTTTGTTCACTGAATGGCTGAATTTTGCTCATGTTTTCTGCGAAAATAAATGTGGCTGTCTTGTCAAAGACTGGGCAACCAGCAAACTGGTGCTACTCCTCTGCTCAGATGTAGTTCTAGTGCTAGCAGGGAGGCCTGTCTGGCATTAGCTTTTTATTAAATAAATAACTGAATAAACAGTAGTGAAGGACAAGCTCCCTTTTCTTCCCTCAAATACACACAATGAACTAGCAAAGGTCGCTGACAATCTTTTTTAGTGGAGTTACAACTGAATTACAACTGGACACAAAACACAAGGTCCCACTACCATTGGAGCTATTTACCTACTTAATAAATTCCAAGAGAAGAGTGCATTCAGGGCTATAAACAAGTCCTTTATAACCATCTCTTCCCATACAGGCTGTAGATACAGTTTAGACACTCTGACTTGGAAATAATGTATTAGAATAATCACTTCTCCCCCTGCACCCTAACCTAATTCATTGCATGGCAGATGGGGGTGTTAGGCAAAGTCCCTGCAGAGGAAGATCGATGGTTAAAGAACTGCCAAGTAGGGCCACAAATCCTTCATCAAATTACAACCAGGGTGTTCAGGCTGCTTCCTCTGGCTCTTATTGATAAAATCTAGACAGCAAATTATCATATCAAAGTATAAATTCAAAGCAGCAGAGCGATAATGATCTCAAATTCCTGGTGGAAAAGCAACTAATGAGAGATTTGATGAACTACAAATGCAGGAGATAACAAAATAATTACAAAATGGCAAACTGTTGAAGACTTTTAGGAAGAAGGATAAGGAGAAATTTTTTAAGAGGTGCTTTTTTTAAGGACACGTGTCAACTGTCCATCTTTGACCAGATACATTAGGAAAATTATACCAAAGCATGTTGGGAAGTGTTCAAAGCCAGGCTGGATGGAACTCTGAGCAATCTGGTCTAGTGAGAGGTGTCCCTGCCCATGGCAGGGGGGTTGGAGCTAGATAATTTTTAATGTGCCCTTTCAACCCAAACCATTTTATGATTCTATGTCCACTTGGTGCTTTTCCTTGTTCTGCATGTTTCTTAAATTTTATTCCAGTAAGAGACCATTGTGGTTTTTTAATAGTAAAGCTCATTTTCCTGTTGCAGTAATTAAGGGTCTAATTTGTCTGTTGATGGCTTTGGATGCTCAGAGTAAACATAGTGAATGGGTAATGGTGCAGGCACCCGGGAAGCCTTTCAGTCCAAAAGGCTCTTAAAATTATCTGTTGTAACATGTTAAATCAACAAAGGAGGTGAAGAGGAAAAATGACAGAGATTTCTGCTTGTGAAGCTGCAAAATGTGTGCCTGGAGCTGGGAATTGGTGAGTGATGAGGCGACTGGGGGTGACTGGGTTTGCTGGTGCCATGCAGAGGTGTCTGAAAGGGGATGAGCTACAAGACTGAGTTTTTGAGGCAAGATTGTATCAGATGGGAGATGTAGTGCTGGTGAAATTTTTTTAATGGCTCACTATGTAAGAAAATTTTATCTTTCAGATATCATGCAGCTGGATTCTGCAGAATGAAGCCATGCCCTGACCCTGGAGAAGGGAGATGGAGACTGTGCTCAGGTCCTGGCTCTGTCTGCCTGAGGGGACCATGCTGGCTGCAGTGGAGACTGAGGCAGCTCAGGGAGCTTTGAAAGGGGCTGGAGGAGGTGTTGGGCTCTGCATGGCAGGGTTCTGCCTGTAGTGAGGAGAAGGCACCAGGAACTGCCCGAGTGGCTGAGAGTTGAATTTGGGCAGAAAGCAGCAGCTGGGGAACAGCAGAAAGGCAGGTGGGAGCTGAGTTGTGCTCTAGGAATTAATCCCTCACAGTTGTGCTGTAGGGTGAGGAATCCCTCACTCACTTTGTGACCTTATGCTGGGTGACAGCTCGGGACAACAGCCCGCTCCCTGGGGAGAGGAAAGCGCTGCTCCACGAGCCTGTGAGCCAGCACTCGTCTCCTGGGGAGTGCAGCTTTGGTGGCTGATCTCTGCAGACTCCGGCTTTTTCCAAACACTGCAAATTGTTGGAAGTCCTTGTTCCAAAGAGCTTGCAGTCAGAATCAAAAGAAGACAGAGGCAGTTCAAAAGAAACAAGGACAAGAGAAATTTAAGTGTATGCGATATTCAAGATGTCATTAATTGTAAATAATGATTTGCCTGACCTTGGCACTGCTCCCAGGATGTCACACCAGGCTTAAGAATGCAACACGATGACGCACGACTTGAAAATATTGTGTCAAACCCCACCTGGTTCCTGTTAGCTGAAGGTCTTGTTGACATTGCTCATTTGTTCTTCACTCGACTGAAAACTCATGGACTCATTGAAGGATGCAGCTTGATGGTACTGCTTGGCAAACCCTAATGGTTTGAAAAGATTTAATAAATTACTAATTAAAGGAGGAGACGAAACAGAGCTCAGAAATGTCTGCAAACATGTGCATTGCTTTTTTTCAACATCTTGTAAATTAAGTAATTTAAATTGATTGACAAAAACAATTTCGCTTTTTAAAAATTTTTTTAATGTGCCTTTGGGATGTTTATGGAAACTGCTTTGATAGGCATGCCCAAATACTGACAATGCTCCTTGTGTCTTCCTCAAGGACCAAGCTTGTGCAGATAGGTTTTCTGTGAAACCTGCCAGTGAATCACACCAATCTGTTTTTTGAACCAGAGCTTCATGGGGGTGCCCTCTAAAAGCCCAGCTAACAGCAGATACAGTGTTCATGAAGTACTAAATATCCATATTGGTTTTTTTGAGGAGTATGCATTAAATATCTTGTCATACCTTTCACACAAATATGGAGAGGTATTTTAATTGCTGTCATCCCTCTTTGCTTCCTGCAGACCCTCTGACCCAACAGCTTTGTTTGCTGTTGTTGCAAAACTGGGGTTTAACTTCATGAATGAACTTTGAGGTGAGCTGAGGGAAGGTACCCAAGTGGAAGGCATCACCTCACAAATTCACATGCCATTTTGTCCCCTTTTAAAAAGGGTATGATTTTCTTAAATAGTAGTGGGCTGAATCTTGCTCTTATTTCCTTTCCGGACTTCTACAACATTTTTTGTGTTGGGGGGGCAAGTCATGCACATGTAGATATTTGTGCCTACATATCTGCCTTTCTGTCACAGAAAGGTTCCTATGGTTCCTACATACTCGAGATGGAGAAAGCAGGGCTAAAATGCAGCTTGAAGGGATACAGGAAGCTGGAGAGCCTGGTGGTAATAATTAGCATCTCTTGAGGAGTGGCTCCATGTTCCTGAGGTGACCCCCAAGGTAAATGGCGCACCTTTGCTAGAAATCCTCTGAGTCAAGCTTGTCTCCTCCAGTTGTACAAATGAGCTGTGGTAATGAAACAGTTGTGATTTTCAAGTTTGATGTGTCTAACAAACCTCTGCTCCTTCAAATTTGTACTGAACATCTTCTCCATGTAACCAGTGAGCAAGAGGACCATGGTTCAAGTATCATCCCTCATCCTATTTCCTGATAAGATACGTAAATATTGCCAAGTTACCTTTTTGAGAAAAAATGTGATACTCTGGCTTTCAGTGAGCAATTGTGAAATCAACTGTTTCCTCTTCTTTAAAAATACCAGTTGTAGCTAATCAAATAAGAAATATGAGGAGAACCACACAGTTCCTTCTAATGCCTGAAGAAATCATGCTGTGGCTCAAAAACTCAGTAAAATCAGACCCAAAACAATCCCAAATGATGACAGCTCAATGGAATGGCAGGGATTGTTCTGAAAGCCTGAAGTTCTACAGGAATTGATGTTTCTGAGTCATTCAAGATCCCCTATTGGAGAGCAAAATAAGAAAATGCAGAAAATGCCTGGAGTATCATCCATAAGAAAACAAACAAATCATACAGAACTTTGCCAAGATGTAACTCAGACAGGCAATTAAACAAGGAAAGCATTCCTGCCTTAATCTTATGCTGTGTTTATTGGTCTTAAACTAGAATTAGAACTTGTAGATTTACGACCTGTATATAAAATAAATAAAAAATCCCTGCTAGAAGAGAGATGCTTTTTGCATAAAAAGTGATGTTTGACAGAGATGATTGTGCACTAGAAGATTTGACTTTCAAATATTCTCACAAATCAAAGCAACTTCTTGATGAACTGGTTTTACAATTCTGAACCTCAAAGAAAAGCATCCCCAGGTGATACAAACTGAAACCCCGACCTGAACAGCTGCAGCTGAAGCCCTGTTTTAGGTGACAATTGGAATTCATTAAGCCATGCCAAGCATGGCAATAGGAGCATGGCAAAAGAGAATACCCTAAATACCTTAAAACCAAGCCAACCCTTCCCTCCTCTTGCCCTTAGTCCCCAGATCCCTAGAGATCCTTCGCTCTAAATTAGTGTTCTTCCTTTAGGCTCAAAACTCTTTACTAAGTGTAGAATATCTCCTGAACCACCTCCTGACCCTTTTTTAAAACGTTTTATAAGCTTGATTCACCTTTTGCTACTCTGACTTTTTTTCAGGGTGAGAGTGACAAAGCCTGGGCTGGAAGGAGTTTCTTCAGTTTGTAAAATGCACTGACTTTTCACAGGCACTTCACACCCAGGGGAAGGTATCTCGATGTGCTGGATGAGCCAGAACCTGCCCATGGTGAAAGGGTTGGGTGACAGAGGTGTTGCTGGTGCCTCTGTGCAGCTCTCCTGGCTTCAACATTGGGACGTTTCCCTGGAATTGGTTTCTGTATCGAGGGAGCCAAGGGCAGTAACTATCTGCCATTAAGAGGGGAAACCAGAAAAGCTGAATATTGCCCCAAGTGCCTCTGATGCCTCTGCTCACTCCTAAACCATGGGGACTGTCAGGGCTTAGCAGAGACGTGGGCTGAGGGAAATCTGAGCTGGTGAATGACCATCAACATCCAAACTTCTGCAACTTCACGTGAAAATACCAAAAACCTGGGTGGATATGGGGGGGGGGGGTCAAAAAAAGCCCTGTTTCTAAAGGCTCTTTTCAGAAGAACCTCATTTTAAGGCAACACTAGCCCTGCAAATAACTTATTACACTTATTTATAAGATGCTCATGAATAATTTATACTACATTAACTTGTAAATGTGATAGCTTTTGAAATCATTAGGCTCCAGTAGCTTGCTTTGTAAGTCCATGGGCTGGATCTCATTATTAAAAGCTAATTAGCTCATTCAACTGGAACACATTCTGTCAAATAGCTATGCCAGTACTCTCCTTTTTCTTACAACAGATTATATTAATTCTAAAAATATTCCAGAAATGGCATAATGGAAATATTTAATAATAAAGATATAACATTCTATACAAGTAGATAATGTCATTAGTAATTTAAAAAGTTTTCCAAGACTGGGTGAGGTTTCAGAATTCTGATTATTTGTATGAATATATGGTATTGGAAATCTTTGATATATACATAATTTATTTAAATATTAAAGATTATAGCTTATACAGGGGAGGGATGTTTTCAAAGTGTTCATTTGGACGTGTGAAAAGCTTGGATTTTGTTTTAAGAGTTATGCTGCTGAAGTTAAATTTCTAAGCCATTTTTGGCACTAGAAAGGATGCAGATCACAAGTGTGAGCAACATGCCCTCAACAGCAGGGTCAAGGGGTGGGGCAGGGCATGAGGCTGCTCTTGTCCCAACTCACAGGGAAATACTGTGGCAAGCAGTCAGTTGCAAAGTCTGGTTTTTTTCCACAAAAAGTGTTATTTATTTGCTGTTGGATTGTAATAGGGAGAAAACACTGCATTTTCCTTCTCCACTGTTCTTCCTATGGGTGTCATTCCAGCCACTGGGAAGAGAAATTTGAGGAGGAGAGGAAAAATAGGCATGGGCTGAGCATTTCCCACCTCCAGCACTGCACCAGGAGTCACAGCCAGCACAGCTCCACACGTGCCAAACCCAGGAGTCAGAAACAGCCCAAGAACCCACCTGGGCAGGACCATTGGGGACTTTTATCTTTGCACAAATGACTTGTTCCCCACCTCCCTACAAAAATAATCACAGTGTCCCTGTCCAGCACAAGATCAGAGGAGATGTTCTGTAGAATGTGTCTTTTTTCAGCATGAAGCAAAATGTCATTTAGGTCCATTTCTACTAAAACCTGGGCTTTGGGAGAAGTGCCTCTGTAGGAAACACAATTGCAACTGGTTATAAAAAACATCCAGCTGGTTTGGTAGCAATTATCTGTTGTTAGATTTTTAAAGTATTTGCTATCTAAATTATACAAACATTTTTTTCCTCCCAATATTTTGGGTTTATATTTGTCTTTCCTTCAAATTTAAACATTTTTAAACTTCAGTACTTTTAAATCCCTATTACCAGCTTTTAGAGGGATTAGGGTAAATGGCTTTTATTCTGCAGTCACAATACTATTGCTTTCAAATACATCTTCTTGGATTTCCTGTTCAGAAGGGAAAAAAAGGGGAGGAATTTAAATAATTCACAGCAAAGCTACAACGTCTGCTTCTGCCCTGATGAATGTTTCCCTTTAGGAAAGGCAGTTCTCTTATTAATATAACATCTGGCTTTCATCTTGAATAAATACAGCAACTCAAAAGCAGGATAAAAAGAGTAGGAAAATGTGGATTTTCTGGCATATCAAGTAGCCAAAAGGCCTAATTAACAGAAATTATACCAAGCAAGAGATGCTGCTTGAGAAACTGCCATAAATGCATCTTTAGGGACAAGGTGTCAGAGGGTCCACTTGGTCACCTGAAGAGTCGAGAGGAGAGGGATGGCAGGAGGAGCAGCAAACAGCTGGGATTTGTGGCTCTGCACATCCCAACAGCCACTGTTGGAGGGCCCTGCAGGAGCCTTCCCTGTGGGAAGTGCAGCAGGAAAGCTGAGCAGTGCCACTGGCAGCTCTGGGCCACTGCCACCTCCCATCTGGCACGGGCAGGGCCCTTGGCTGCCCTTTGCCCTGGTCAGACAATGTGTCCCACTCCTGCAGGGCCCATCTCAAGGGCCTCTTGCCTTTTAAAATGCAGTTTTGAGAACTAGACTTGGTGTTTAGAGAGAAAGTAAAGAAGTTGTTTAATCATTTTAATCTTCAATCAATGAAAGAAAAAAAAAAAGCCAAACAAAAAAATAAAACCTAGGAAAAAGAAATCCTCCAGGAAACTGGTGAGGAGGGCAGGGATTTGACAGATGTCCCAGAGTAATTTTCTTTCCCTGGCTGCAGAGTGGGAATGGACATCTGCAGGTGCTCCTGATGGAGGTATGGACCCAAATCAGCACCTGCCATGAGAAAGGTCTCTCTGGATTGAACCGAGATCATATTTCTTGCCTCTCTGCTTTCCAGTGGGGAGAGCATTGATCTGCCCTTGTCCATCAGTGAGCAGACAGAGCAGGCTGGCCAGAGCAGTGCAGTTGGGTTTTTTATGTCCCCAGTTCTGATTCCTGCTGGATGTGAGAGCTCTGGACATGCCACAATGGGGCAGGGACTCAGCTCTGCTGGGATGGCAATGGCAGCGTGGGGGTGACAGCACAGGGACCTCCTCAGCTGCTGGGAGGTTCCTAAGCAGAGTTTGTTGCAGCTTAGAAAACCATTGTGTTCAGTGCAGCTGCTGACTGGAAGCTGAGTCCAGCCTGCACAGGAGTGGTTGGCAGGAGGGCAGTTGGATATAAATGCCTTTTTATTTCTGTTCCATTTGAGCTACTGTGTAGCACTTTCATCTGAAAGCTCTCCTAATTTAGAAGTTTTAAATTTAATGTTATGGCTTTGAGAGGCAGCTAATCTCATGTTTAACTTCCATGAAGACTTATCTATTGTTATTTTTTTTTAAATAAATTCTTTTGGCCTTGCACTGTAAGGGCAAAGTCCTGGGAAATGAACCCAAGAGCTGGATCTGTCTCAGGGTCTTGTATCTTCTCCCTTTATTAGGTCTGCTCCTGTCAGCCTTAAAACTCTGCAGCTTCACAGCATGCCCCTATAAGGTAAAATTCAATTCCTCCTTTCTGTAGAAGGAAAAACTGATGCACAGAGTAGATAAATCACCTGCCCAAGGTCAGAGTGTGACTGAGGGAGCGCTAGCACACTGATGAAACCATTTCTATCCCATTTTGATAAGCCTGAAAGTGGCTTTTGTTAGGAAGCACTGGAATAGAATATCTGTAGCAATGGGAAAATATCTTTTTACCCCTTTTTCATATGTACCTTTAATTTTTTTACAGCAAACCTTTACATAAGCCTTGGTGGTAAATTTTGGCTATAGTGGGTAAGCGTGAATGAACAAAAGTAAATTTATAAGAAGCAGGCAAAATGCTGCAAATAAATTTGCAAGAATGCACTGTCTTCTATCCTTCAAGACCACAGGGACCAAGCCTGTACCAGCTTGCCACACTAAATTCCCACTCACTCTGATTGCTGTCTTCCAACAGTTTCTGAGGTGACACCAGGAGGATACAGCCAAGTTTTCTCATGATGGCCTGTTTTCATTAACTGAAAGTGAGGACCTCACATGTCAAGATCTTATGTTTCAAGAAGCTCTTAGTTATTGACTTGACTTTTGCTTGACAAGTACAATATTGTTAATGAAAAGAGGAGTCACTTTGTCACTATGGTGAAAACACAGAGAAAGATTTCTGTTGTGGGTTAGACTTGTTTCCTCCTGCAAAAAAAACATTGTTTTATCTCTTGTGACTCTTCTGTTCCTAAACATATAAACATCGGTTGCCCAGAAAAGTGACATCAAAATGAAAGAAGACATTTCAGTCATCCCCGCCCACATGTCAAGGCAGTAGAATTTTCAGTGCATTTTTTTATTCCCTTAGCACCTGATTTCTCGTGGTTTCACCCCTGATAGCCAGGCAAGTCACTCACTCATCTGCATCTTCACTTTCCTTCCCTGGCAGCTCTCAAAGCAACTTAGTGGGCTGGTTCTTGCATGTCAGTGCATTTTGCTGATAATTCTCATCTGGTGATGTGTTTTAGAGCACTAGATTGCTACAAAGAACTCTTGGGGAACACCATGTTTAAAACAGTGATTATTTGAAAACTCTGCAGAGAAGTAAGTTAGCTTAACAGAGCTTCACAACTCCTTTGAGAGGCTATCCCAGTTCCCCCCAGCCTGGGGGATGCTGTCACTGAGCCCAAACATGGTGAGGTGCTCAGTGTGCATTGATACTGAATGCTGCTGAATCCTTAGGTGGGACCAAGAAAACACAGACACTCTCAGGACTAATTGCCGCTCTGGAGATCTTGTGCAATTAGGAGGGAAATGCATTCCTGGATTCAGATACTGATACTCTGAGGTTTACTTTTTTATCTTGAAAGGCATAAAGACCCCGACAGTGGTTTTAACCGGAACACGTACAAGTGATTTTTCCCACTGTCCCTGTATGTCTGCAGGAAATTACAACCATGAAAGAGCCAAGCTGTGATAACTCCATCACCGCAAGGGTTTGTCTCTTGCTGCCTTTAGCCCTCCACTCTGATGTGTTTGTGTCAACCTCCTCTTCTCTTTCCAATGGCAGCGCTGGCCCTGGAGCTGCAGTGCTGGTCCCTGCGGCACTGGCCGTCCTGTGAGCGCCGCTGCGGCAGCAAATAGCCCCGATGATGATGGGGAAGGCAGCAGCAGGAGATGTGAGAGATTTTTCCCAGTCACGGGACTTTCTCAGCAGCATGTATTATTCAGTCTTTCCACTTGTAATCATCACAGAGTGAGTCTTTCCTTACAAGAAAGAGAGGCACAGTCCTGCTGACATTGAACGCCCTGGCAGAGGGCTGCAGACATCAGTGCGGAAAAGACCATATTTTAATGGGTTTTGTCTCTTCAGTAAAACCTCAAAATGAATTATTTTCTCCTTGTGTATAATCATCTCAGTAATCTGAAAACATTTATTTCTGTCACCAACAGAATAATTCTTCCCTTTGACAGCGAGAGATGTGAAGTTCGTGGTCTGTAGAGGTACCATTTTTTGGGGGGAAAAAGAAGTCTCAAAGGCATTTCTCAAAGTGATTAGAGTAACTTCTGGGTAGCCCAACTGCACTCAGGTGTCTCCTCATTCAGGGGCTGTCCCACTACAATGGCCATTAAAAAACAGCTCAGCATTTATATGAGGCTGGGTTAAAACTCATCTTTATGAAAGACTGCATTATTAAAAAACCCCTCACAGCCCAGTATCTGAAAATACAGCCCTGAAATTAGTAACCTAATGGACTTTTTGATTTCTTTTTTATTATTTATTTTGACTGTTTCATTTACTGTATGTAAATAGGAAGAAGGTGATATCTTCTGCTAAGTTTCTTTGCTGCAGTAGTGAAAATCAGCTTGTATAATAATTGCCTTTTGCTTGGCTACTTGCTCTGTTTTCACACAGAAAACTGTTATAAAAATCTTCTTTTAAAACCACATTGCAATAGTTTTAATATTATTGCCAAATTAATTATGACACTATTGGTAGTCTCTTGATCTTTGAAAAACCTTTCTCTTCAGCCTTCTGAGGAAGGTAGAGAGCAGAGGATGGAGCTAATTCAAGAGCTGAACATTTTTAAATGAAGATCATCTGAAGAGCCAAGCCCTCATGCCAGTGAAGGGATGCAGCCATGGGCTGTGGGACCACCCCTGTCTCAACTGTTTTCTTCAGCTCTGGAGGCATCCTGTGCATAAAATCTCTTGCTTTGCTCATGGCTTGGAATACCATATAATAACTATCAGTGCTTGTGCCTTCACTGGAACCCATTTTGTCTCAGGCATCTTTAAATGGGAGTGAAAATTATATTGGTGAAACCCATCAATGCAATGGAACAGTTTTAGTGAGCAGGCACACACTGAACATTTAGTATTTTCCCAAATCTACTTAATAACAATCCCTTGTATAACATGGTCTACTCCTGCCATTTATTAAAATCTCTGATTTTTGGGCAAGGAAAAAAAAGCAATATGTTTGAGCCTCAAAGGGTTTCAGCAGGGTTCAGTTTGTTTAAGTTGTCAAATGTTTATTAATTTCTTTCAGAAGAAAATCCTTATGCTTTGTTGCAGAAGGATATTTTATTAAGTTCAGACAAACTGAACTGGCTTTCAGAAAATAGCATTTGGCTCTTGAACCAGGAGGAAATAGCTTGGTATGGTGTCATCATATTACAAAAGTGATATTGTGGCTAGAGGTCAGAAATTCTGGTGTTTGTTCATTTGTATTGAATATATTGAATTTGCGATGCATTATCTGAGTTCCTGTCAGTGCTTTTCTCAATCAGAATTCCACCCTGGTCCAGAAGGAAATGCAATCAGTGTGTGGTCTGGGCTCCTAGAAACAAAGGGCTTCTGAAAATGTTGATATCCCCGTGGGTGGGTCCGGGGCACACCAGCTGCTCTGGGTGTGCTGAGCATGTGGCCAGCCCCTGCCTGCCCTGGGAGCCTGCTCTGAGCCTCATAAAGGCAGGCAGCTGCTGCTCACCCCACACACGACCTGTAGGGACCACAGATTTGTTCATCCCTTTGGGACAGCCCCTTGCATAGCCACTCAGGAAAGGCTGTTTCTCTCCATGCTTAGAATTTGGCTATAACCCCCCCAGACCTCCTGCCAGCTACAATGGGTAATGTGCCACTTCCCTTTTCCTCATCTTGGGCTGCTGAATTTCTTGGTGCCTTCACTGCATGTCCCACTGAGGCCATTTTGCTGCTGCTTACCTCAGACCCTGGGTAGCTGCATGTGCAATAATCAATGGCTTCTTCCAATTACTCCTTCCAGGCCAAGGGGAGCATGGCTTGCCCTTGCTTCCTGGAAAATGATGGCACTAGTTCATCCCAGGAAGTGTTCAAGCCAGGCTGGATGGGGCTCTGAGCAACCTGGTCTAGTGGAAGGTGTCCCTGCCCATGGCAGGGGGGTTGAAACTGGACATCTCCAAGGTCCTGTCCAACCCAGGCCATTCTGTGGTTCTGTGAAATTCAAATAAACTGCTCATCTTCATAAGCCACCCAAAATTGTTTCTCCTCCTGTGGTGGAAAGGTCCCAGTGTCGTGTCTCCCTGTGGATTTGCTGGCAGGGTGAGAACATCTGCTTCTGCTTTCTGTTCCTAAACACCAGAATATGCTGAGACAGGCTCAGTCAGTGGTGTTTCCACACATTTATTGTTATCCCTTTATTAATGATAGAACAATCTCATGGGCAGGGATGAAGTGAGGGGAGGGAGGAGATAACAGCATAATTTTGGTTGGTTATGTTCTATTGTCTTATACAAATATTTATTATTTCACCAAGAATTGCGACTGATTTATCCACAGTTATCCAGAGTTTATTAGATTTAGTATTTTTTAAACCATATTAGAAAAGCACAACTGAGGGAATCTCTGTGACAACTGACCAACAGAAAATTAATTAGGATTCTGAATCTCTACTGCTGGTGTCTTAGGGCTCTTTGCTTCTCCGGATTAAATTGCATTAAACTCTTTATTGAAGAGAGCAGGGATCTTGGCAGTGGAATCAAGCCCACATCTGCACCTGGATTTTCCTATTAAAAGTGGATAGAGTAAAAAGAATGTTAAATCTTTTTATCCAAGATTCAAGACATGCTAGACAGGACATAGAAAAGATGTTTTCTTTTTTAGAGTTTATAATTTTGAGTGTTTACCTACCATGGATTTACAGTGGGGTTTTTTCCTGTTTGCTTTGGAGTGTTTTGTGTGTTTTTTGATGCTTAGAACACATCCTTTATTACCAATTGCCTGTCTGGGATCCCAGGATGAATGTTTGTCTTGTATTTTTAATGAGGCTGAAGTTAACATGGGCATGTTTGTTTAGCAACAACATACCCAACTCCTGGCATGTCAAGGCGCCTTTGTTTGTGTCCCACCATCATCAGCTCTTTCAGCAGGATCAGGGAATAAAGCTGGTAGTTAACTTCTGATGTGGATGGAAAATGAAGCATTGAACCTGACTCTCCTCTCATTCATGTTATAAAATGTGAATAACTCTAAGTCAGCTGAATTATATCAGAAAGAAGGAATTTGGCCAATGTAATTCACAGTCTTGCATAAACAAGATATTTGAGTCTGGTCTAAGGATCAGCTCTTGATTTTCGAACATTTAGCAATAAGTCTTCAAGGAGCTACAATGACAAGGTAGTTTAAAAAAAAAAGAAAAAAATAGGAAAAAAAAAAGGCAGTGTTCTCCAGATTCCAGAAGGTTTTGGAGGGAATATCATCCTTTCTCTCTATTCAATAGCTAATTTCTTCCTAGGAAATTCAGTTTCTGAAAATAAATGAAGTGTTGTATCTAAACAATTGGCAGCTCTGAACGAGAGCTGTGGTTTCTGTCCCTGTGTGCTTGTGTGACAGTCAGACCTTGTCTGACTGCTTCAGTCTCAGGATGGAGAGTTCAGAGATAGGGTGGCAATTTTGAGCTCTTTCACAGATTTCTCCCCTGTAAACCTCGGTAACTCACTCTGCTTTGATTTTCCACATAGGAAAATAGAGTTTGCTATTCCCTTCTTCCTGTCATGGTTCCTTGGGGACTGGTCAAGGACAGGGATGCTTCCACTGCTACCTAATCTGGCAGCATCCATGGTAGGAACTACCTAGCCCTTGGCTTGCATGATGTCTGCTGCACTGGCTCTTGATCTCACCTGGGGCTTTGGAGCACTGCCTTGAACCTGATGAGTTTAATGTGTTATACATAACTCAGCAGAGCCTGAGCACCCTCCAGCCCTGGCCAGCAGCACTGCGGAGCCCCCTTGTGTGTTCCAGTGCACTTTTCGGGGTGCTGCGTGCTTCTGAAAAATGTTGTTCCTGTGACAGAAAGACCCTCAGCTTTTCTTTTAAAACACTAACATTAAACCAGTATTTCTGAGACATGCCTGAGTAGTGGTTATGTGGTAGTTGCTAACATTTGGATGTTACAGTGTTTGGCTGAGAGCTGTCTTCATTCTTCCGCAAAAGTAGCTGGGTGATTGTCCTGCTTTCTCACTGCACAGCTATGCACCCCTCCATAAAACAGAGAGGGGAAAGAGCCCTGGCAGCTCCATATCTGCTGATGCTTTGCAGCTGCTGAAGACTTCTCTTCCTCAAGTGCTGCACAGAATCAGGACAGCCTGGGAGATGTAGGGGGTGAGAACAGAGAGTTAAAACTCCTGCACTCCCATGGTGTTCAATAATGTCTCTTTTCTCTCTATATTTATGTCTTTCAGGCATAGCCCATGGATTTGTGTTGCCATGCAGGGCAGGGACAAGGAGCTGTGTGGCATTGAGGGCATTGAGCGCCTGTGGGGCAGAGAGCAGGGACAGGGCCTCCCACTGCCTACTGAGGAACACTGAGGGGAATAATAGATGGCTTTGAGGGACTTGAGGAAGTCTGTAGCCTCTTTTGTGGATAAAGGTTATACAGAGGTTTTCAAAACTTGTAAAATCATTTCAGCTCAAGCAGAGACAGATATGGGATGAAAGCCCCCAACGTGTTCATAGCCAAGGAACCTCTTGGAGCTGGAGGAAGGAACTCTGGGGTGCCAGTCCCTCGCCTGGCAGCAGCCCCACAGAGCCACCATGTGCCAGTGCCGACAGTGTCCTCTGCAGGACTCCAGATGATTTTAGGAATGGTTTTACCTTCAGAAAACATCTGTGTTTTTGCATCTCATTGGTGAGCTTTGCCTTCTCTTGGAGCAGGGCTTTTGTTCACAGTGCGGTGAACAGACACAAGCAAAGATGAGTGTTCCCAGTTGCTTCTGCCCTCATTTTATTTCCTGCTGCTGTTCATTCTGCTCCCCCAGAGGGGAGGGTGCTGAGTAATTCCTCCCCTGTCTGGGGAGATACACACTCAGCACCCAAGGACACCCAGATCCTGACCCCGTCCTGCAGCAGAGACAGGAATGGGACATCAGTGTCCTGACTGTGCTCCCACCCAGGCCTTGTCAGCAAAGCACAGAGAAGGCCATGCATGTGCTGATCACCTTGTGATAGCACAGGGGGGAGTGGCTTTCAATACTAGATATTAGGAAATGATTCTTTACTGTGAGGGTGGTGAAACAAGTTGCTCAGAGAAGCTGTGGCTGCCCCATCCCTGGAGCATTCAAGGCCAGGCTGGAGGGGCTCTGAGCATCCTGGGGTAGTGGAAAGAGGGGCATGGAATTAGTTGATCTTCAAGGTCCCTTCCAACCCAAACCATTCTGTGATTCTATGATTCTGTGATCACATATTCGCACTTGCTGACAGAGTAGGTGAAGTAACAAAAACATTTGAATTTGGGGCCACTTTGCCATCCCCCTGAAAATACTTCTCAAAGGTGTGAATAACTCTGTAAACACACAGCAGTGGAAAGCCTGCATTAGGATTTAAACCACTCCTATCTCAACAGCACAGTGATTTAAAGCCAAAATAACCATGCTGTGCCTTTAATCAAACAAGGTCTATTTCAAGGAAAGCTTTGATTTTTTTGTCTATGGCTTTTTCTGCATTTTATTTAAATACACTCTGGCCATATTCTGCCTCTGACTGCTACAGTCTGATACTCTCTTTGGAATGACTTTTCATGGTTTTGGAAGAATCTGTATATTTCTACTTCTAATTCTACAACTCAATAAATATTTTAATTTCTGATTCACTTAGGTCTGGCTCTAACCCAACCTGAGTGTCTCTAGGCCTCAGGAATGCCATTTAATTTTGAAAACATTTTTCTAGACTTGGCAAGGTAAGAAAAATGAAGCTCTCATTAAACATAGGAAGGCAACATGTTGTTTGGTTTGTAGTTTAATATTATTGTTTCCAAACAGCTTCTCAGGGAGTGGCTTTGCTCTTGTACAACAAAAGCATTCCTGCTTCTAGGCACAGTAAAGCTTTGCAGGAATAAAGCAAGAAATGCTATTTACAGTGAACAGGAAACCCCCAGACCCTATACAGAATATATGTGTATAAGTTACTGAAATAATGTGAGTTTTTCAAAGTGGTCACTTTTCACACTCTCAGCAGTCCATCAAGGCATAGAAAGACCAGAAAGGCTCAATAAAAACAAAATTTAAAAAAAAGAAAGATTAAAAAATACTGTAAGGTGAAGAAAATTTATATAAGGCAGAAATGAAACACTACATTCATTATCTTGGAATGCCCTTTTAACCCTCGTGCCTGGTTTGTTGGGTACCTGCCCTGCATTCCTCATCAATGGCATTTGGCTGGTCATGGGAATTCTGGCTTTTCATCCATTACTGTACATAAAATAGACACTATGCTTTGTCTCCTGCTGCTCACTACCTGATTTGATGGGTTCATTTATGAACACTTCTCTCATTTGTTCTATTCTTTGGAGATAAAATATAGTGCTTGTCAATGTTGCAGTTAGAACAGTAAGCACACAATTATGCAATTTTATGTCCTAAAGTGACACCATTCTGAGGAATGTGGCTACATAGCACAGCCAGTGTTACAGTCTGTGATAATTTAATATTGAAATGATTTGCAGAATGAATGATCTGCTGAAGCTCAGCTCAGGGAGGTTCCTTCCCAGCCTGCAGAACTCATCCTTCTCCTTGCTGGTGCTGCACCACACTGGGTTAGTTTAATTAATTTTCTCATGCTAAAAACAAGGTTGTGTCAGCTCCGTGATGGGATGTGGTGCACATTTTGTAAGTGTGTACCCAAAAATTAGTTGAGGGAGGGTTTTATTCTGGAAGAGCAGAGGTCTGTTTAGACTGTTAAAATATTTTAGATGCTTAAACAGGAAGATTCCTTGAGGGATTTTTGAGCCCTTCCTGGGATCTGTGGTAATGTGGTCCAATCCCTTCACAGGTCTGGTTGTACTGTTGTTTTCCCTGAATCTCAGGGAGCCCCTTGGGGGTAGCACTGAAATCATTCTTTACTACACTGGGAGTTTTCTGCTACCTGCCAAACAAGAAAGTCAACTTTGAGCAGAAGTCACTGTCTGCTGGGTTGGAGAAGCCTGAGATTGTTACACAGAGAGAAGTTTGTGTCATTATTCAGTGTTTTGCTGACAACATAAACCCAGAAACATGATTTCATGGACTTTGTTTCACAAAGTAGCCAATGCAAATAGTATTAAAAAACGACACTGCCAAACTTGCAGACGGGAGCCTGTGGGAGTCCATGGGGCCCTTATGGCCAGAAATCCTGGCCAAAAACTCTGCCAGAGAGAGGGAAGCCCACTGCAGGCATTGATGACTTTCCCCATGCTTAGCCCTGTTCTGGCCACTACTGGTGCCAAATGGGGCTTTGAGAGTCACCTGGGGTGCTTTGCTAAAATGTGCTGAAGGCCACCACAAGAAACTGCAGTGGCATCTGACCTGGTGGCACAGATCCCAGTCAGGGTTAGGTCCTGTTTGCCAGTGCCATCCCATCTGTTTCCCCATTCATCACCACTACAGTTTGTACTGTCAAGTCCTCCTCTCGTGGTGCTTCAGCACTTGACAGTGAAGTGGCATTTCATTAACTCCACTCCTTTTCATAACACTCTCCTCAGTGACACTGATGTGCTGTACAGCTAATACAGAACTATTTTAACTATGTTACTTCAGGTAATTTACTCTGCTAATTATCTTCAGTTGCTTTGTATTATTTAAATGTGTATGGTTTAATGGATGACAGCAGGCAATAAATTCTGCCTTGCTGCTGGTACCAAAAGAGCCACCCAAGAATTCAGTCTATCCTTCAGCTGCCACTGCAGTGCTGAAATGCACACAGAGAAATCAGATCACAGCAGCTCAGCCTGTTGCCATAAAACACAAATTTTCAATCTGTTTTTAGCAAATCACTGTTAATTACCTGAACCAGGTAATATTTGTGAAAATTGCACAGAAAATATAGTAAGATGCATCAAATCCTGGACATTTTATTTTTTTGTTGGAGACTATTATTTATTGTAAATATTACCAACTTAATGGCAGCAGATGGGTTTACTTAGTTGCATAATCCCAATGCCAATAGTCTCTCTCCCAGAGAGCAACCTTCTCTAAGTGAGCAGGATTATTGCAGGGTGTTATTTTTCTGGTAGTATCAGTGTGGTACCTTCAAATTTGATGGACCATGAAGAGAGACAGTGAGCCTTTGTATTACAACAGATCAGTGACACAAGCTGGGGAGTGTTAGTGATGGGCAGGGATTTAAGCATCCCCAGCTTGTGAGCAGAGTGAGGGCTGTGAGACAGAAATCTATCCAGCTGTGTATCTGACCACATGGCCAGCATTTCTGGAGCTCTACTCTATGTAGAAATTATATTTCTGGTGCCTAAAATTCCTGTTCAAATGGAATAACTTTGGAATAACTTTTTCTTTTTTAATCAAAGAAGTTAAGAACAAAGACATGCAAATATGCAAGTCTGATAATGCACATGCATCCCTAGGTAGACCATCTTTTCTATGCAAAGAGAAAAAAAAAAGCTTTTAATTGGAGTAAAGCCTTCAAGAGGAATATTTCTACATGAATGGGGAGGGGGAGAGAGGAGGCTGTTTAATTCAGTTTGCAACTCTTTTCTAAGAATGGATTGTTATAAAGACAGGGAACTGGCGCTGGCTTTATGAGTGTGATTATTTGTTCTTTGCTGATGGCCATTAGCATTGTCAGCAATTTACACAGAGACAAAACCTCAGCTGCCTCCCCTGCTGAGATTACAACCTGAATCCATCATTGGCAGCACACCTCAGACACGACACAGTAAATTCAACACCACAGTAGATAAACCTCCAGAGTTAAGGCCTTTAGTGAGGATTTTATCTGCAGCACGTGTTAGCCTTTTTAACAAGATCAGGTGCCTTTTAGTGTAAACAAACAGACTTAAATCCGGACTATTAGAGGCAATACCTCAGAAATAGCCTCCAAGTGGACTTGTTTTCCCTCCTGCAGACAGCTCTAACCAGATAAAGACAGCTCTAACCCGAAAGAAAACAGAAATTACTGACAGAAGAAATCTGACAAGGCTGCAGTCTCAGTTTGGGAATTCAAATCAGGTCTGGATTTGCCTTTTAATAATTATTTCAAAATAGGCATGAGCTCAGGAAAACTAATATTTTTTTCACCTCAGATCATCTTTTATTATGGAAACCAGCTGGCCTTTGCAGCATTGTATCAGTTGCACCTTCATAAAGCTCTGCAGCCTCTCTGGAGAGCTTTGAATGTGTAATCCATTTTTCATAGCATAACACAGATAATCAAAACAAATCAGGCACACAGATAATTTAAATTCTTATAGAAGATGTGACCTTATTTCTAAAAAAAACCCAAAAACAAAATCAAAATAATCAGAATAACATCTTCAAACTTAATAGAAGAAAGATAACTAAGTCTGGATTTTCCCAGAATTGAATGCCCCAGATGAGTAGCATTTTCCTATCTTTAAGTTTGAGCACATAAATGCTTTCTGAAGTCTCTCTTGGCCCCTCTCCCTGCCCCAGCAATGTTCACGCTTTTAAGTTTTCTGCTTAGCACCTAAATCTGAAATGCCTAGTTTCTGAGTGCAGCTGTGCTGGCACAACAGCCACTGCCAGCACTCCAGGAAAAAAAAAATTACCATTGAAACACTTGGGCTTGCCTTTTCAGAGCTGTCTTCAAGTGCATTGCTTCCAGTGTTTATCCAAATGGAGACTCTCTGGTCATGGCTGTTTCCTACCACGAGAAGGAGGAATTTCTGCAGACTCCAGCAGGCAGCCTTTGCTCCCCAGAGACGGGCCTGTCTTAGGAGCACCTTGCCCGTGCCAGCAGCTCATGGAGGCTCTGGTGTCCCCTGGGCAGCCCCGGGCAGTTCTCAGGTGTCAGCATGTCCAGGGATTTCCTATGCCAAGTTCTTGCAGTGTGAAGGAGCCCCTGGTACTGCAAACAGCTGTTTGCTCTTGCTCAGGAATACCTGCTGGTGGAAAGGTCTTGTGGAGACATTTGGGAACTAGAGAGGACACTGCCTTTGAGGCTGGCCCTGCGCCTCTGCCCTCAGCACTGGCTCTGTGCCTGCTTGCAGGAACACAATGCTAAATTCCTTCCGTTTCTATGGGTTTGAAGGACTGGCTTTGGACAGAAGGACTGGAGCACTTCATACTGAAAAATGATGGTGAGCACTGCGTTGATAGCAGCCGTGCAAGGTGCAGGAAATGTCTGTAGCATGAGATCTCCCATTCACTTAACTTTGTTTTGCAAGATGGGACAAAATGGGAGTGGGATTAAAGCAACCATTCCATGACTTCATTACTCTAAGTGGAATGAAGAAAAGACTATGAAAGTATATAACCACTTTCTGCAGATCTTGCACACTCTCACTTAATAACTCAGTATTTATTGCCCCAATGTTTGTAGAGGTAAACAGGAAATGCAGAACTCTGCAACCACTGGGCAGTAACAGAGGGTTGACAACTTCAACACTTTCAGATGTGTTGCCAAAGTTCTGTGCCCATCCTATGGTTTTGCTTCCATAATCATGGATGCAGCTTTGTACCCTGGAGGCCCTGTAGCGTGTGATGAAAGCAGTTACACATCAAAAGGCAATCCTCACTGCTCTCCAAAGCAAAGCTGAAGTGCTGTGTGCTCCCAGCCCAGAGCCCTTTCTTTACAGCCTTTGTCAGAAGCAAACCAGCTGGTGCTTCCACTGCTGGCCCAAATTGTGACATTAACAAGTGAACTGCTGGTTACTGCTTCGGCTGTAACAGCACAGAGGATTTCAAAGCAGCAGTAAAGTTATTTGAGAAGTAAAGTAGAAAACCAGCAGCAAACCCCAAAGAGGGACAATCACTTGGAAGTTTAAACTCACCCTGCTCCTGGCTATGTTATATTTGGAGTCGCTTTCTTGTCAGCCCAGTTTTGAGGGGCTGAGTATGTGATTGTTGCAGCCTGCCTCCAGCAGCACAGGATATAAACATAGAGATGCGTCTGTGGCATTTTCCTCCTCAGCTCTGCTGTGATTTTGGTGGCTTCAGGTGGCAGTGCTGTTGATATTTAAAAAATTGGCATGTGCCCAGCAGCTGCTGCTCTCCTGTATAGCAAACTAACAACTGCTTAGCATTGGCAAGCTCACAAGCAGCACTGGTTTGGGAAATGCAATAAAAGAAATACTCTAACATACACAGTCTGCCATTCTCTTGACTTCAAAGGGAGCTGGAAGCTCAGTTCAGCCATGCACAACTCTGCTCTACTTCCACATCACTCCTGAAAAAGCAAGACAAGTATCATGCCAGTGGGAGTGTATCTCTTTGGAGACAGCAAGAAGGGAAGAAAGCCAGGACCTGATTATGAGACAATTGTACAGGGCTGACAAGGCTATTAAACTGCTTGCAGTTGTGACTTTTCCAGGTTCAAGTATCTCTGAAGATTGATCAGCCTGGTGTGTGCAGGAAAAAATGTCTGTGATTCAGTCACTGTGAGCTAATTTATTTCTGGTAATTAATTACAGAACATTTTTAAAGTATTCTGTAATTTTATGATGGGCTTCTAGTTAAGTAAAAGAGCTGAAGCAGTCTGGTGGAAGGTGGAGTATAATTCTGCATTGCTTTTCTTTACCTTGAGCAAAGCATGGCTGACAGTTGGTCACAAATCTATATTACTTCTAATGACATGGCAATTTTCACACTGGGGAAGAACAATTCAAGTTGCATACTAAGGACCCCATTTTTATAAATATCTTAATCTCCATTTTTTTTTCCCTCCCCCAAATTTCACATTTTGAAACACAGGTCCCAGGTTTTGCTTTTAGTGGCTGCCTGAACTGGCATTCCTACAACTCAGACTGGTTTTAAAACACATAGCTTTACTCAGAATCTGCTGTACTTTCTAATAAATAGTCACTTGACTCAACTTCTTATTTAATATACACACTTCACACACTGTAGAGCTTAAATTCACTTTCCAAGTCTGTTTCAATGAGCAGAGAAATGAACAGTAGTATTGTGTTGAATTTAGCTCAGCATTTCTCCTCAGGCTGTCTCCTTGTTCCAGAAAGGGCTGTACAAGGCATTACCTTGCTGTGGACAGCTATACTGGTCTGCCTTAAATCTGGGAAGGCTCAGTGAGCTGGAAGAAAATACTTAATATTCCTTAATATCAGCACATGCCAAGGGGGTCATTTTTTTCATTTCAGCCAAACCCTGTCTCTTACATTCTCTGATGTAGCACAGAAATATGGCAGTTAATATACAGGTTTTTATCTCAGCTGAAGGCCTCTTAAAAATGACACTCTTATCTGTTATCCATCAAAGAGTGTCAAAGGCCAGATCCAAAGTAAGCACATTTCTAGGGTTTGCCTTCTTTCTATCCAGAAGTGATCCAGGGCTTGAGGACATGCCAGACAATACATAAGTTTTCAGAATTGTACTGTTTTTATATATGCAAACAGACATATAAAATGCAAACATAATGTGTACATGTTATGTAGTTGCTGCATAAACAAGTATGAAAAATCCAGATAAAAAGCATTTTCTTTTTTTTTTTTTTTTTCTGCTATAAATAAATGCAGTCCTACAATTCTTTTGAATATGTATTTATTTTTATCGTTCTGCTGGAGAACACTTTTTCCCCCCCACTATATATTTCTTTCTCCCAAAAGAAGCAGATTTTTTTTTAATTTGTCCTGCTATTGTCTGGTACAGTGATATGACTCATCCCCCAAATCCTGGGATATAGAGTAAATCATCTGCAATCCACATTTACAGCCATTCATTCTCAATAACATAGTTCCAAGGAGAGCTAATCCTTTTTTTTTTTTTTTCAGGAGAAAGTGAGTATTTTCTTTTGGAAATGTCTTCACTGGTCATTGAATGCCTTTCCTGTTCACTTTTGAAAGAACACAATTAAATATCTGATTAGATCTGTCAGCACACTCAAGAGAGCAGGAAGTCATGGCTGGGCAGAAATACCTTTCTACAGCAGCAACGACTCCTTTACTCCAGGGATCCATCAGCCACACACTGCTGCTATAACAATGAACCCAAACAAATGCTGAATGATATTTTAAATATTCTTTAATTGATGGTATTTTACTTTTCCTCAAAAGGAAAAAAATAATGTTTGCCAGCTGGGATAGTTGGGATGCTTTCCTGTGTCTGTGGGGTTGGCTCTGGTTAGAGCTGCTCAAGGAACAGTTTGCTGGCCTGGACAAATCTCATTCCTGCTTTTGACTGCCTCCTCCCCAGCTGTGAGCTCTCAGCACACCCTTAAATGGTGGCAATGGATGTCCAGGGATTGTGCCTTGGGATCCCATGTGCTGCACGGTCCCTTAGCTCAGCGCCAGGGCTTGGGACTGAGCTGACAGGAGTGGGGTGGTTCTGGCTGACTCCCTTGGTTCCCACACCAATCCATTTGTCCCATCCCTTCCACCCCAGGCCTACAACAACAGCCACCAGAATTCAGCCATATTGAACCAATATCAACCTGTTGGAGAAAGCCCAGAGAAGGCCACTGAGTTGATTAGAGGGATGGAGCACCTCTCCTAACAGGAGAGGCTGAGAGAATTGGGATTGTTGGGCCTGGAGAAGAGAAGGCTTTGGGGTGATCTGATTGTGACCTTCCAGTACATAAAGGGAGCTGACATGAAAGATGGAGAGGGACTATTTACAGGAGCATGTAGTGAAAGGACAAGGGGGAATGGCTTCAAACTGAGAGTAGGCTTAGGTGAGGTATTAGAAAAAAATCCTTTACTGTGAGGGTGATGAGGCACAGAGCAGGTTGCCCAGAGAATCCGTGGTTGCGCCATCCCTGGAAGTGTTCAAGGCCGGGTTGAATGAATCTTTGTGGAAGGTGTCCCTGCCCATGGCAGGGGCTTGGAACGAGATGATCTTTAAGGTCTCCTCCAACACAAACCATTCTGTGATTCTGTACCAGCAAGTGGCTTTCTCCAGGGAACTCTGGAAGGATCGAGGCCATGGGTACCAGTTGGATGGCAACCAGCATTGCTGGTGTCCAGCTGGGAATGCTGGCTGCAGCTTCCAACCAGCTGGTGAGGATGTGATGGTAGGTAAGGAAAGAGGCCCAAATTCAACTCTGCTAGAATGCTTTGCTGAATAGCAAAACTAATAAGCTGCTTTGTGGCACTGAGGTCCTTTGTGAATCCATTAGAAAACCTCCCTCATTTTCTTTAGGGTCAGGATGGAAACACGACTCCACAACAAATCCCGTATTGAACTCCTGTTTATTTAATTATTGCAACTCAGCCTTAAGGCTGAGATCATGCATCCAAAGATGTGCTAATGCTCACTGTTGTGTTCAGGATCTTCCTTTCTCTTCATAGTGCCATGACATTCACATCCTTCATATCCCAAAGCAAAGGCTAAACTTTGTATGAGGTTACTTTCTGCTGCTGGCTGCAGAAGGCAACATAACAGTCTTATCATCCACATTTTGGAGTTACTTCACTTGCTTTTGGAAGTACTGATCTGTAACAGCTTGAGAAACATTGAAAAATATAGTCACACTGCAGGGATCTTGTCAATATAAATTCGTGGTACCAGGCTTAAGGATGGAACTGCTTGATTCAGACACATGATTGTATCAGGCAAATGTCCATTAATTTTCTGGTGATGCCAGGGAAGGAGGCTGACAATAAATCTGCAGAGTAACTTTCTAATTAAGTGGTTTGGAACTTGCATCAAACCATTACTAACAGTTAATGTCTACAAATAACCTTCGTTTTGGCTTGTTTTGGATGTGTCTATCTAAAATATCTTTATTACTTGCTTTAGTTTTAGCTGTTTTGGGTGGTTTACAACATACATGGACAATTATTTCTTTATCTACATTATGTGCTGCATTTACGTACTACCTTAACATTATAAAGTTTGTTAAAGTTGTAAAATATAGATGTCAGTTACATAACACAAAGGGTAAACACCAAGTGGTTGGAAGTCTTCATGTAAGTATTCAATTCTCTCACACTTATATTTATTTACTTTTTGAAAGAATGTTTTATTTTGCTGATATTTGTGACGTCTGTACATTGAAACCCATGGTAACCTTATTGCTTTACCACTTTTTACCACAGTGGTGAATGCATTTCTGGGTATTGCTGGATATTTGTGTATGTTATCCTTAATGCTTATTTAGGTTTAAATCACACTACATGTGCGTCTGAGGTCTCTATGTCTGAGGTCTGAGTGTGTGATGTGGAGGAATTGGCCCAAAGCAAGGTACTTTCTGAAAGCACTGATCATCCCCATGGTTTGTTAAGCACTCTTCAGACAAATATGCAGACACTAAACAGATTCCTGCATCTTCCTCAGACAAATGTTGCAGCTGTTTGGAACCATACAGCAGCTGCATGTGGTCCTTGGGAAAGGGAAGTGCAAGATGCCTTTTCTTTTGAATTTTCAGGGCATTTAAGGCAGGCTGCATTAAATTAATCTCAAGATGTGATGTCATAATTTCTAATCTTCTAGGTCCAGAAATGCTTGGGGCCTTTCTTGACAGAAAAAACAGCAGCCTTTGCTCATTTCAGAGGCTGCAACATGAGCAACCTCTAGGCTTTCTTGCTGTAATGATGGTAGAGAGTTGGTCATCCTCTCTAGTTCTCAGGTGGTTCACCTGCATCAGATCTTGATTGGGTAAGTATGAAACTCACATGAAAACCCCCACACCTGTTGGAATGCTTAAATTCATGTAAAAAAAAAAGGTGTCTGGCCATCTTAATTTCTCCTATAGACTGGACATATTACTATTGAATTAATTATTATTACTCCAGCAAGTATCCTGCTGATCAGGTAGTTTCCCCCATCTCCCATCTTGCAGAACTCCTACCAGCTGATGTATCATTGTATTTTTCTCCACAGCTCTGTAAGTATTTAATATTCAGCAAAGTGCAGCAGCTTCAAGAGAAGAGTGTTTCCTTACAGGTAATCTTGTGGTACTCATTCTTCTGCAGAAGCTCCTCCACTCTTCCCAGTATAGTCAGATTAGTCCTGCACAAGCCATAGTAAGGAGTTTCAGCACCCAAGATCTTGGATAAATTCACAAGCTGAAGTAATTGCCCTGGGAAATAAGGGATAACTGTCCAAACAGCCATGCCCTTTATGGATCTAGAGCCTCTTTCTTTCACATCATTTTCATGTTTCTGATATCAAAGACAAACTGTGTGTTGTGAGCAACAAGTTTGTTATGCTTGAGTAAATGAAGCATAGTGGATTTTGATAAGACTTAATTATTTTAGGGAGACAAATGTGCAACATCATCAGCTTTAGATAGTTCAAGAGACAAGGGAATTAACAGGATGCCTTATGAGGTGAATTAATGTACCCATCAGAAATTATTTTTTGTCTTTATTACAGTGTGTGTGCAGATTTTCAAGACTTTGATGATATCTAGATCTATTAATCAAATTCACTCAAGGTGAGAAGAAGGGGAAAGTAAAAGCCATTTCTGCTTTGCTGTTAGTCACAAGTTCAATGCTAAGGTCTGGTAATTATTTGAATAGGACCTCCTTTTGCTAGCTGGTCAGGAGACATTGAATTTTATTAAATGGGATTACTGGGTCATGACATCCACGGTATTGTGAATAGCACTTGATCAAGGAGAATACAATGAAATAACCTTCAGACAAGGTTGTCAACACACAAAGACATCTTAAATGAAAACCACTTTACTATGAAGCAAATCCAACAAATATCAGGAAAAATTTCCTTTGTCTGTAAAAGAAAGATACTGAACTGCAGACTTATAGATGAAGTTCAGAATTCAGAAAAGAGCTTCCATTTTGTATACATCAAATAGCTGCTCCACATGGGCTCAGTGCAGTGAACAGCCTGGGGCTGGGCTCTGCCTGCAAGCCTGAATAGACAGCCAGCTTTGATGCCCAACTCCCAATGGGGTTTTTCTAAGGAAACCATGGGTTATATTTCCTGCCTTCTCTGCCAAACCTGGGGTTGTCACTCCCTGCTCTGCAGACCACCATTGTACCTAAAGACCGCAGGTAAAGGGATGAATAACTCGTTGCAAAATGAGTAGTGTATTTTTCCCTGCCTAACGTGTCTGCTCTGTTAGACTGAACCACTGCATCTTTAGGAAACACTGGTAACAATCAGTGGATGAATTTGTAAGTGTTAAGGAGAAGACTAAGTTGAAAGTCATTTGGTATGAGATCACAGATTCAGTCATGGGTGATAACCTGCAGCAAGTGCCCACATGACTGTCACATAACCCAAGCCACCCTCCAGTCTAAATGTATTCAGGTTCCTGAACATTCCTAAAGAGACTGCCCAATTCTGGCTCACCATTTCCATCCAGCAAACAACTTGAACATAGTTCATGAAACATGAAAACAGTTCCTGTTACCTCCTCCAGCCATGTATAGCAGCTGTTTGTGACACAGCTGGGCACCAGGTGTCTTCTTGCTTCTGCAGATGGCGGGGTGACACTACCTGAGAGCAGGGAAGGGCTGGCATCATGTCAACTGAAATCCTGTGGGCCATGTGCAAACACTCTGACCATATCTCAGTACAAGCCATCTGCTGATAGATGAAGCCATAAAGGTGAGTATTTTTCACACACTGCTGACACTGAGGCAGAAGTGCTCAGAACAGGTACAATTCTCATTGCCCAATGAATCACCCCAGGCAACAATCAAACCTTGCTGTGGCTGCAATTTGGGAGCAATGCAAAGTGGATTGCTACAGAGGTGGTGCTGCTGGAGGGGAGGCTGTTCCACAGGAAAATTGCAACATAGATCATGAGAAAAGATTAGGCAATGCAGTTTAACCATCTTCCAACAGTTGCATGCAGCAGGATATGGCTGCCTATGGATGTCAGTGCTCAGGGCAGAGTGTCAAATGGGTGCATTTCAGCTATGTGTGTCACTGACCAACCCAGAAACCAAAAGTTCACAGGATTTTCTGAGTATCTATGAGAAGAAATAAATTGAAACAGAATAAAATGGACAGTAATGAGGTGAGGGGCAGGGAAAATATACTAGGAGATGTTAAAGGCCTTTTGCAAAGGCCCATTAACAGTTCTGCTCAGGCACAATAGAGAAGAGAGTGAAGTGTGTGTCAGGAAGATTGAAGTGACTCACCCAGATAAAACACTGCTATGACCTAAAGCCCCATTTGGTTGCTTTTAATGACAAAATACACAGAGCAATTAATTTTTCCTCTCTGTGGTAGTTTTGTACAACATGGAAATTGATAAGGATGATGCTGAATGGTCTTTTACCACAGTAGAAAAAGGAACAATTTCATTAATACAGTTGTCTTTGTGTGGGTGTAAACTGGAGCTGTTTATTTATTTGTTATTATAATTTTTTTTTTTTGTAAGAACCTGTGAAGTCATCCAAGAGTTCTTGGAAAGTAAAGAAAACAAAGCAAACCCTGAAGCAAACAAAGCACTCAGGTGGAGTGAATGTTCAGTGTGCCTGGACTGGTCACATTTAACTTCAAACATCTCGTCATCAGCTTAAAGAACAGTATCAATTAAGACATCTGTTTCTATCTGTCACTTCTTTTCCTCCATGCAGCCTCAGGGCAAACCCTGAGAAAAATGCATAACAGACAAGGATGCTGGGGCTCTCAAAGCTGTGCAATTGCAGCTTTGCTTATTCGTGCAAAGATCTGGGAGCTGGGAAGGAAACCCTTTCGTAAGTGGAAGCCATAATGTCAAACACAGCTGTTCCTTGTCTCTTTTTAGTGTGCAGTACCAGTCTCAATTTGGCATGAATGTAGTTATTTCATTAGCACGTCAGAAAGTGAAATCGCTCTTTTAAAGCTAAGCCTTTAAAATGAAAATATTTCAGTTCACTGCAGCCCAGAAGGCATCACAGAAATAGTGAAGCTCTCTGTATGACACCCTTCCTCCTCCACTGTACCTTGGAAAGCCTGAAACCAGTTCTGTGAAGAATTGTCACCTAACCTGGTTATAAAATGCATTGCAGGGAAATGCTAATGGCTGGTAATGTGGAGCAGCAAAAAGAGAAAAGGCCAATTCATTTCTCTGAGGCACAGTGATGGATCATGGTGTGACACACTATTGGGACTGCAAAGGAATGAGCTCCTCTTAGTTCTCATGGCTTCAGTGATTATTTATGACTGCTAACATCCATCACCCAAAGGGCAGGGTAGTGGTGCTGGTGCTGCATCATTTCTGTGCTTGTTGGAAACACGAGGAGTGGAGTGAAGAACTGTCTGAGAGCAGATTCACACACTGCCTCTTTGGACTGACTCTCCTACCATGGCCTGGAAAAGCATTGCATAAGAAAATTACTGCTTGTGGCTTTAAACTTTTAGAGGGAGAGCTGTGATATGTGAGAGACAGGTCCACTTGGCTCTGCAGCATACACTGGGAAATAGTGACATGAAGAGAATAATGCTCTGCATAGCCCACATTTCTTCCCCTGTATGTCACCTGGCCCCTTTTCCAAAGCACATGCATATAGAAGGACCATGCCAGGGCTGGCAAAGCACAGACTAAGATAGGTAAATCTTCAGGGAAGAGATGGGATTTGGCTCAGAAGTTAGCTCTGCCTTGCTCAGGATCACCACCCGACTGCTCTAGGACACTTTCAGGTTAGGGCACAGGAGGCTAAACCAAAACAAAACCAACTTTTTTCCCTTTTAAACTTTAAGTGCAAGCACCCTTTAAATACATAGCTATAGATTTGGGGTGGAGGCCACAGCATGTGTAATTCAGTGTAATTTTAGAGAAGTCAGAGAAGAGATAGTTTACTGCGGCCAAAGATTTAAGTCTTAGTAATGAATGTTGGAAATTGAAAAGGAGAAAACCAGTTAAAAAAAAATAACCCTGCATCAACACTGCTAAATTAAAAGACTTATTAGTAGCATTGAAATAACCTCATAACTGCTTAAATCAGGCTAAAACAACTTCCCTCTTGTACAGCAGCAGATTCTCTGCCCTTTCTGGTAGGGCTGTTCTTGCCATGTGCTCCCTGTCTCTTGGGACTAGGACACAGCGGATGGAAAGACGATGGCTCGGCAAAAATGACTCAGTCAGTGCTCATTTGTAAACTGACAATTGTGTACTGGAAAACATGAAGAGCAAACTGAGTTTGCTTTGTAAACAGTGGGAAACCTCAGCAATATCTGGTGTGACTGTTATGTAACGCCTGAGTGAGACACTGATTTCTGGGCGACGCCTGCGATGCCATAACAAACACTGAAAAACAGAACCTCAAAGAGAAAAGGCAATGTGAGTTAGAGGAAAAACAAGTAAAACCATAAAAAACTAGAGAATTCAGAGGCTACTCTAACAAATTACTGAAGAGATTGTTAGCAGATATTGAACCCAAAAAACACAAGAAGCAAGCATCATATACCAAGAAAAACAATTGCCCACACTCCTTGGTATGGGTTCCTTTGTGTGAGAGCTTTGGTCCACTCTTAAACCTGGTCCAGCTGTTAGCCCAGACCAGAGTCTGCCTCGCTGCCTCTGTGCCCTGCCTGCCTCCTAGAGGTAGGGTAGGGTAGGGTAGGGTAGGGTAGGGTAGGGTAGGGTAGGGTAGGGTAGGGTAGGGTACGGTAGGATAGAGCTGTTAAACCAAACAAAACAGGAGTTTAAAAAGAAGGGAAGGAACTGAACATTTCTTTATAAAACAGGGCTGGGAAAGCTTGTGGCAGGGGTTACTTGGAAAGGCTCAGACTTGGGTGAGCATGAGCACCCAGCACCCATGGGACTGCTGCTCCCCAGATGGGATAATGCAAGTGCTACATCTTCAGTGCTCTCTTTTTCTTACAATAAAAAAAAATAAAAGTGATAATACTGAGCAGAGATTTTTGTGGAGTGACCATGAAAAATCTGCAGTGATGTGGTGCCTCTTTCATTTCAGAACCTACTGGGTGAGTTGTCTTTGCCTTTGATGTACAGGTGTGTGTCCCACACCCTTCAGGGATAAGATATTCTCATGTGCCACAGATGGTAAGTTAAGTTGAAGGCTTCCTTGCATATTACAGTGTGCTTTCTATGTAGTTTTACCTTGTTTTATATTTTTTTCACATGCACAATTGTCTGCACAGCTAAGCTCCAGGAGTGGTAGATCAGCTAAAGGTAAATCTGAAATGATTCCAGTAGGGGAGATAAAATGCCTAGATCTGCAAAATATTAGTGGTGTCAGTCGAAACCAGCCAGTGTCTGAAGCATGTGCAATGAGTGGCCTTTTCTGCTATGTCTCTAAAATAGAATGAGGCTCTACTTCTGTCCTGCCAGGCTCAAAAATAAAAGATATACTTTAAGTAAAGCAGAAATGAATTGCTGCTGAGCTGCTGCATTGCAGATGAGTCCATGGTTCAGTAAGTCCATGGTGAAGTGCCTGTACAGTGTTAAAAAGCAAAGCAAGAGAGGCATGAAAAAACTTCCCAGCATTTATTTTCTTTGAAAATATTTTTAAATGTAGGGCCTAAACTTAACTGTTAAATATAACTACAACCAGAGTTGAATTTTGGGGTTGTTTAACATAGGTGCAGTAAAATAATAATTTGAAAATATGTGGACAGGAACCCCATCTTCCCATAGTGGTACCTCTGGCCACATGGCTTCTTGGCTGTGAGAAGAAGTAGATTGCAGCCTTTGCCATGAAACCGGATTTTTATTACAATAGGGCCAGTTCCATACATCTGATCTGTTAGGGAATGAATACATGGTCACACAGTTTTCTCTGAGTGAAGCTTTTGTGCTGAGAATATTTCTATGACAAAAAGAGCCTCTTTGATTTGACCTTTCTACCTCTTGCAGATTAAAAACCCCTTTAGAATTTCTCAGACTGTCTTTAACCCCAGTACTCCCTTAAGGACTTTCTGGAATGACCTCTTATAGAAAGCACCTCCCAAGGTGATCATCAGTTGTAAACCAAATTACTTTCGAGTTTCATTATTTCTACCTGGATTACAGCTCATTGACATTTGCAGCAATGATTTACTCTAAGTAAGTACAATTTGAACCAAATACTGAGTCACAACACAGGGAGGGTCCTTTCCAGAAAAAGATCATGACACTGATTTGTCAAGATGGCAATTGTAGCAGACAGTAACAGATGTTTAAATTGCTATTCTTCTGTGAGGACCTGCACATCCAGACTAAGTGTTGAAAATTCCTATTTCTTTTTGATTTGTTTGACTCCCACTTGTCTTTAATGATCAGAATATCATTATGATTTTGTATCTGATCAATTAATGACTATGCATACACCGTAACTGTGCTATTGCTTCCATCATTTCTTTGGTTCCTGATTACTATTAGAATAAAAAATTCCAGTCTTGCAATTATTTTTAGTAGATAGGGAGGGCTATTCATGGCTAAATTCTACATTTTGAGGCTTTGGAAGTCATTCTTAATGTGGTGATATCCTTCCCAAGCTGATGACTTTAAAACAATTATTCTACTGCTCACTGAAAGTCCCATGCAAGCTTCCTCTGACTCATGATGTTCTCTAAATTCTTAATGGATGCTTCATTCACGAAAAAAGGAAGGACAGGAATACAATTTAAGTAGAAACAAATGATTTTTGGTGCCTATTTTATGACATATTCTCTGGGTGAAGACAAATCCTGAAATCATTTATTCTTCCACATTGACATTGTTCTAGTCTCAGGATTTTGGATGATTGCTGATTATGATAATTGGCTGGTGTGGCTATGAGCTAGACTGAGGTAATTTTCTCCTGACCACACACATACTTCAGGGACCATTCATGCTCAAAGGTTTGGTGCCATTCTCACTAAACCATACTGCGGGTGCACTGGCCTACTCTGGTTTATAACTAACCAAAAGCAAAAGCTGGAACTTCGCAGGACCTGAAGGGAACAGATGAGCAGAAGAGGTAAGGAAGGGGAAAGGGGAGCATTGGCCCAGTTGTGTTTCTCCTGGTGGCACTGGTGTGCACATTCCTGAGGCTGTGCTGTGGAATGGGAGGTGCTGCTGCATCCCTCATCCCTTTCCTGGTTGGGCTGTTCATGTTTGGCCAGGGAAGGGCTTCCCCAGCTTCTCAGTTTACTTGTTTGTGTATCAATTTAATACTGCTATGACAGAAGGACATTATGTGAGTTGAGGAATTCATTAACAGATCTCTTCAAGCTCATCAGTGAAACTCATTACAGAAATTACAAAGCATTGCTTCTGAAGATGAAAAATGTTGTGCCTTGCTGCATCTCCTGCTGTTTGTTGTACTTTCCTGCCTCCTTCCCAGTTTTGCTCTTTGTGCTGTAATACATTTGGAAGAGTACACAAGGGTTGGCCTCTGTCAGACTAGGTCCTGATGGTGTGGGTTTCCCTGACCCCCAGGCATCCAGGAAAGGCCACCAAGCTTGCTAAACTTACATCTATTTCAAAATTAAACTCTGTTTTTTAAGTAAAAGCTTACTATCTAACCTGATTTGTTTTGGTTTGTTTTGGTTTTCCTTTGGGCATGCCTTGATTCCTGGAATGCTCTGCAGCATCCATTGCTGGAAAACTTTGATACTTGCTCCCTGACATACACAGACTTTTCTCCAAGACATCTTTCCATGGAAACTCATTTTGCTGTTGCCATGATGATTTTACAATCTGTGCCAGTTTTGTCTTTTGGATTTGATTCTGTGAAGTCTTGCACAGCCTCCACACCTACTCCCGTAAGTGGCCAGAATTAGAATTACTCAGCATGTCAGGCATTAGTACTACAGGTACTCAATCTAAGAAAATATTTGGAGAATAAAATACAGAATGAATCAAAATAAAGAGTGAAGGAAGCTTGTGCCAGATAAATGCAGACAGAATTATGACTGCTAGACAGCTGTGTTTCCAGCTTCTAAATTTTATCTTGACTGTGGTGATAAAGACAGACTATCATTATGTGTGCCAGATTTTATGCATGTCTTTCTTTAAAGCATAAGTTTATGCTGGAAGGATCCTGGAGGTGCATGATGTTTAATCTTAGAAATACTAGTTCAACAGAAAAAAGGTACTCAGGAAACAAAACACAAATTATATTTCCAAAACATTTTTTTTGTAATTTGATCCTTCCATGTAAACAAGAGACAATAAAACCTTCTGGGAGTCTTGTTAGCCAACAGTCTCCAAACTGCAATGAAAGAAGGATTTCAAAACTATTTCACAATTGTGTTTGGATGAAACATGTGTTTACTGTATGTAAATGAACAAGACATTCTGTTCTTTTAGGGTTCATTGGATCCTCACTGTGCTAGCTGGTTTGGCATGTGCAGGAAAGTGGGTCTTCTTCAGAAGGTGCTGAACAGACAAACAGTTGTTTTTCAGTGGATGTTTTCACACTTTACAAAAAAACCCCAACTTTAGTGCTAATTTTTGCCTCAGAAGTCATTTAACTTGATCCTGCCTTATTTTGCTTGCTAGAAATAATGACAAAATAAGTTATTTAATGAAAGAGAATTTCCCATGACAATAAATCGCTGTTGCATAGCTCTCATTGTCAAGCAGCATGTACTCAAAATGCAACTAGCCCAAACAGCTTGAAGCTGTTAATTTCTGTGTATGAGAATTTCCTTTAATAGCTTGGGTGCATGCATATAGACAGTCCCTGGCATGGCGTGTGTACCAGCAAGCCTCTTTCCAATTTCCCAAGGGAAAACCTGGGATCCATGGCAGATTGGTAAGCTGCACTTTTACCCCAGTCTTTGTGCAAGGAAGCTGCGCAGTAATTCACTTTATTTCCTTGGTTTTCTGTCCACCGTTATGATACCATTTGCTGAGTCAGAGAGGTTTCACTGTTGTAGTGGTGGTTTGCATCTTGGATGTTTTATCTGGGTGCAATCAGAGAAAAAAAACTAACTGGGACTGCAAGTATACTGTACACAGGCCAAAAATGTGTGCTCTTTTGTGAGCCATGCTGCAAAGGGTGACTGCTGTGGATCAGAGCCTGGGGCACTGCATGGGGGTGAAATAAAGAGCATTTTATTTTTCTTCAGCCTCCTCTGTATTGCTGTGCCATCACCTCCACTGTTGCTAGAATTCCAGCTCAGGCATATATGTTCACCTCTTCTGGAACAGAGGATGGGCCTCATGGAAACTGCTGATGGATCTGTTAATCCAGTCTAGCAGTGGCCTTGTATAGTGTTGAGGAAGAAATGTGGAGCTAGACAGTGATTTATTGTTCCCAGACCAGCAAGCAACAACCGTTGTTATGTGCCTAGGCTGCTGACACAACCCTGTAACCTGCAAAAGTCCTCAGTCTGAGCTGCCTTTTGTTCTTCCCACCTTTCCATGCAGGTACTCTGGCCAGGCTGGCCATGCTTGACTGAAGGCTACAAGGGGCTGGGAGGGAGAACAGCACGAGTCATCTCCTGCTCTGGGCAGAGAGTCTTAGTGATAACTGCTTTTATTGCTGTCTTTCATCTTCATAGCATGAATCTTATGACTTCAAATCACTTCAAGATGATACAAGCATGTTTGTAATGAAATTTTGCTCTGTGTCATGAAAAGAGTATTTTTTCTTTGTTCTTTGTATGAATATTGAATTGATTGTTTAGTTTCTTTCCTTGCCTCAGTCCCACGCTGCTCATGTTTCTAGTGAGGGAAAAAACCAAAACTTTGTTTTTCCTTTTACAGCTTTATAGCTGGGATGTTGTTCTGCTCAGCAATCGCAGTTTAAATTACACAGGCATCTTTTCCCAGTTTGCTCTCTCTAAATCTAAATCTCATCTAAATCCATCAAAATACTGCACAATTGCCAGTCCAGCAGTGTTTTTTTGCAGTAACTCTCAATTTCAATATTGCACTAAGGAAAAGTGTGACAAATGTACTGACTCTCTCGGAGGGTCCACTGATACCATTTATGAAATGTTAAGGTCATTAAGGTACTCCATAATTTCCTCCCCAGGCTTAAAGTGGCTGGTTTTGTGAGATCCTGAGTATCAAAAAAATTCTTCCTTTTGCATCTGAATTCTGTAGGTTTTTTTGATAGGTTGCAGTACTTTAGAGCCTGCAGGTTATTGTGGACTGGTTTTTTCAGACTTAGTTTGCTACCTATTTATTTGGCTATCTATAAATCTAGCACAACACTGAAAATATTTTCAAACAGTAAATGTAACTAAATACCTAATAAATGTCTAAGAAACCTCTTCCAATCCATCACAATGTCATCTGGTTTACATTCATATGGTAATACAGGATAGAGCTACCCAAGAGAGAAAAATTATTTTTAAAGAACGTGTGAATACTTCTTTAGTCATGCACTGGCAGCCTTGGTACAAAAGCAATGCACGCTTGAAAAGTCTTTTTTGACATTAGATGCAGGGATTAATCCCAACAGCTACACATAGATGCTTCCCATATCTTGTGGCATTTGAGTAGCTGTCAGATACAGAGCATCTTTTAGAAGGACTTAGTTTGGTTTTGGTTTGGATTTTTATTGCCTTATTTACTTTGTACTGACTCCCTTACATTGCTCTATTCCTATCAGTCTGCCTCTTTTTCCATTTATTATATTACTCACACTAAGATATGGATTTTGCAACATCTGTCTGTTCCAGGGAGTTTCCTGCTCTCCTGCCATCTCTTCTGCCTCTTTATCTATTTTATTGTTTTGCAATCTTTTACCCATGATCTATGTAAGCCAAGTTTGGGGATTTTGCTCTCACACCCTGCTGCTCAGCCTGCTTTGTATAACTGGAGGATGGGTCTCATAGCTTCCAAACAACCTAAAGTATCATGTTGGAATGCAGGCACATCATGTCCTTCATGGTCCCAAATACTGCAGTAAGTAATCGGAAATTTCTCTTAATTAAATGTTAGTTATTAGACTGGCTAACAGAGCTTAAACCACAGGTGGCTAAACCATTCTAAAGTTATCTTTACCCTAGGTATAACTTTCAAACATCCTAATTGGGCTGAAGTTCTCAGGAGAAGGCAGGACTTGTGCAAGGCAATTATTCGAGAGGCTTTTTGAACATGTGAGCACAGCTCCCCATTTCATCCAGCTCACACTCCCTTGCTGTCCTTCACCACACTGGAGGAAAGGGAGTTACCAGATATTGGATAGAGTCTGTTGTACTAATTTACAATAGATGTGTTATTTCAAATGTGTTCTGTTCCATCTTTTCCCAAAGTTAAGCTTGAAAATCCAGTGTCTGTACAGAGGAGGAGGAGCTGGAACTGCAGAACTGGGCTACTGCATCTGTTGATCAGAGCAGTGCTAACTCAAGCAGCAGCATGGGTGTCACACAAAATCCAGTTTTATAGGTATGAGTAGGACACATAGCACATAAGACCCAGCAATCTGCAGGTCTACACTCCCTTGGGGTGGTGATATGGGCTGTGACCCTTAGGGGAGACCAGAGCCACTGCAATGCCCCTGCTGTTGGCTCTAGGGCAGAGTGGGGCTGCTGTTAGCCCAGAGAAAACACAGCACAGCATTGCTGACCCCCCCCACACCTCTGTCCTTTGCATATTTACACACAGACACATAGGCCACATAATTTTATGGACTTGTCAGACACTGTAAAGACTGGGGAGGCTGCTGGCACTGGGGATAGGGAAGAGACATTGAAATAGATCTTCAAAAAATGCTTCAAACTATCCACATCAGAGGATGTGAAAAGGGAACTTGCCACAGGGTAGGCAGTGACCACATCCTCCAAATGTGCACAAAAAAATTATGCTGAGACTGCTTTCCCAGAAATGCCCCAGCAAGTCACTGCTTCCTGACAGGCTCCTTGTCCTCCATTAGTCATAACTCTGAGATAGTGGACCTGAATATAGTAACTGGGATGCAGGTTTGGATGAACAGAAACATCAGGAAAGCAATTTGAATATATCTGTGGTGGCAACCTCAGCAAGAGCAAAGTTAAAAAAATGTGAAATGAAGAATTCATTACTTTCCCAGTCTTTGTCCATTAAACATTTACCCAGTAATTCTCCAGTACGCACACAACCTGGCCAAAAAACAAACCAAATACATTTTTCAATGTGCAGACATCAACATTTTGCTCAGGTATCAAAAGCCTGGAGATGTTTTAACTGAGAAATCCACTTTTTAGTGCTATTTGGCCATTAGAGAAAACCAGAATACTGCATCTTAGCTTTTAGTTGTTTTCATTATTTTTTTTAATAATTATTCTTACTCAACTGTTACTTTTTAATCTGGACCTTTTCTTGTTTTTTGCATTTTAGAATTTGTTAAACAAGTTGCTGTCTGTAAAGCCATAATTAAGAAAAATACCCAAGGACTGATGTAAAAGCAAATAGTTCTGAAATACCAGTGATTGTAGCTTACAATAGACAAAAGTCTGTCTGTCACTTTAATTGATAGATGCTAGGCCCTATTTCAAAAATTCAGGGAAATGAATAGCATACAGTTACTCTGACCTTGCAAAATAAATAGCTATGCCCTGAAGACACACTAAAAACATATCAGGAAGTAGAACTGTTTTCTCTGTTTTAAACAATATTTCATTCAATGGAAAAAAAGCCAAGGAATACATTTTTCCAGATGATTTAAGATGTAGTATGCTGATACTTGTCTTCCAATAGCAACAATTAAAATAGCTTGCTTGTGTAACCACAGTGTAGACATTATTTCCACTATTAGCCCATACTTCTGTAAGAGCAGGAATTGCTCAGAAGCTGCGGTTCTTTTTGTACACAAGAACATTTGGTTTTTCAGAATATATATGGGGATTTCCCCCCTCTTTTTTCCCCAAAACCTCCCACCAGGATGGTAATCAGTGACAAATCCACATAAGAAAGTTCAGCTCAGAACTCAAGATGTAAGACTCCAAACCTGAAAGTGCTTTTATACTTAAGTCTTCTCAGAATGTTTTAAGGAAACAGTGTCTGACAGGCTACAACATCTTGCATTGTCAGTCAAAGCTTCCCTAAAAGTCAGAAATGTGCTCAGGTCTAATTTTTCAGTTTGCAATTTTTGTCAATACTGCTGTTTAAAACCAATAACAAATAATTTAGAAAATGCTGTATAAACACAAATGGAGGCTCTCCTCAATTAAGAAATGCTTTGCAGGCTCTTGATTTGTATTTGTATTTGATTCCCTCAGTTTAATTCTACCAGCCACATAAATATATGAGAATGAATTTGAATAAATATGAATCTCTCTGTGTTGCAGAGAAAAGCAATTGTATTGCTTTAGTGCAGGAGGCTGGGTTCATGCTCAAAAAATGAATGCTGCTTCTGCTCAGACGAATAAGCAGATGAGAGGCTGTCCAGCTCATGCTCCATCACAAGAACAGTGGAAAGAGATGCTCCCAAAAAATGCAGAAATGAAGAAATAAGAAAAAAAATTACATTTTCTTTGCAGCCTTTTAGTTTTTCAATAGAAAAATATAAAGGAAGTTTTTTAGAATTATGTCAAAAACCTTCAGGGAATGGTGTCGAAGTTCCATGCAGGAGATCAGAGAAGCTGCCTTCATCATTCTTGGCAGCAGCTGTATCCCTGTCCTACTGTGGCAGAGGTGGGTGGGTAAAAGTTGACCCACACTGGATCTTCATGGCAGGTGGCCATTATTAAAAGTCATTATTTCCTAGCATGTACTGCTCACTAGTATAAGGTTTTTACCTACATTAATCAACTTTATTTTGCTGTTAATACTGGTTGTTACTCAGTCCTTCAGTTGTTCTTGGCTGCTCATAAAGACTAAAAGGACCATGGAGAGGCAGAACTGTCCTGGGGCTACTCTACATTGCACCAGTAATGAAATGCCCCACCCCAGAAGTTCTGAAAGACAGACATAAAATGTTAAGGAAACTTTTCTCCCCCTCCTGTTGCATGAGCACAGCAGGCTCATGGGCCTCAGCCAATGTTTCTGGAAGTATCTGTTTTGTACTAGTGATTGTGTTTCTTTTGAGACCTTCTCAGACCCACAATTCCATCTGAAATCAGCTCTGCCTTTAGCTTTCACCTCCAGAATGAACTGGCTCTCTTGGGCTTTTCTGATTTGCTTGGTAGCTTTATGAAATAATGCCTTTTAGACTGCATTAAATAATATGAGATTTTTTAAAAAAATGGAAATAAAATCTTTTATACTGAATTAAATACATCTGAGAATGTTTTTACCAGTTCCTAAAGCAGGAAGATGCAGCAGTTGACACAGCTCCTATTCCAAATGCTACCCTGTCTCTTTGTTTTGTCAGAAAGATTTATGAAGGAGAGCAGGGGTCATGCACATTGCAAATGTGCTTCTGCTAAAGCAGCATATTCCTGGAGGAATAAACACAGACAGTGCTGAATTACTTTGTCATCATTAGAAATTGTCAGAGCCCCATAATGTTCGTGAGAGCAGACAGGTTAGAACCGCACAGACCAGGAAATAAATGCTCACACTGAAAAATACACTGAACTCCTTCATCCAGTGCACACAGCTTTCCTCAGCTGGGAGGAACGAGTGAGCTGGGCTGCTGAAAAGGAGTACAGGTTTTAGCTGCTTCAGTGGCTGAGGTGGGAGGTTTGCTTGCAAAACGACTCTCCTTGGTGTGATAATTTCCCAGTGAATGGCTAAGGAACTTCTTTTGAGACAAACTGCTAAGTATTATAGTTTTCCAGAAAATTAGGAAAACAGTCTTGTAAGTATTAATAATTCATTTCAGTGCTCCAAAGGAAAGTTTCTATGCTTCACTTTTTTTGAATGTGAAAATGGGATGTGTTAGTGACAGTCCTTTTTAAAGCATGAAGAAAAATCATTCATTTGGCAAATATCTACCAAAGAAATGCTAGTATGTTCTTGTTGCTTTTTCTTCTTTATCTGTAAAGTTGTTATTTCAAATATTAGCTTGAGAAGTTTGCTCTTGTAAGATTCATAACGAAAAGATTTTGCTCAGCCACTGTCTCAGTCTTGAATGATGGTCCCCAATACTCCACCAAGGCAGACGATCTTGAGGCAGTGGTGCTTGCTGGGGACGTGACTGCACTGCTCTGCTGGATCATATGGCTTCTTCTCCTCTCTGAAAAATGCATGTATCACAGTGTAAATTGCTGCCACATGCTGTAATTAATAGCAAAGACATACTGTAATTAATAACAAAGCTGGAAATTTCAATGGGCAACTTAAGCTTAAAAAACCCTGTAGTTTGAAAAATAATCCTTCCCAGACTCTAGACTGAAATAATTCATTCTGAGTGATGTTTTCCTGGTATCCAGCAATAATCTAGACAAGAGAGTTGCTTCATTTATAACTGGTGCCTCACAGCTTGAAGACTCAGGTGTGCCTGCCTCCAGGTCTTCCTTTGCTGCTCACAGTTCCAAACTCCTGATTTGTCTCCATTAAGACTGCAGTAATCCTCTGTCAATCCTTGCTGGGTCACTCCTTTGAAAAATACAGTGTTCACATTTTCTTTCAGTACAGAGACCCTTTCTCTTGTCCTTTCCTGTCTAACCTGCATCAGCCAGACATGGAGTGGGTTTGACTGTCCAGGGCATGTGAGTTACAGCTCCTTGGGCCTTCCTGTGTCCCTGTGCAGAAAACAACATTTCACTTCTCTGTCTCCAGAGAACTGAATTTTAATTTACCCAAGTGCTATATCCACACAGGCAGGGCAGGTAAGAAAATGCCCTGCTGAGGCTGTGTGTTCAACCTCCCTGACACAAAGAGATCTCCTTTCTCAGGTTTGCCAAGAGCCATCACAAATGTTTATGGACTCTAAGGCTTTTACTGACTAGCCAGTAAAATAATTTGCTAGGATATGTGATTACAGTTGGGAGGAACCTACAATGATCATCTGGTTCAATTGCAGCATCTTCTGATGTAATTTCCACTCAGTAAAAATCCAGGTATTTAATTTTATTTTGTTAGAATAATTTTCCCCTATATTTTTGGAATATATTCATTGGAGGTAGGGAAAAATGCAAAAACACCACAGAAGAAAAAAATACTCTTCAGAGTTTGCTAGCAATAATATAATGTGTGACATAAAACAGAATACATTGCTGCTGTACAAGTAATTTTACATTTCTGTCCCTTTAGAACTTTTAAAAGATTTTGGGATTTAGGCACCAGCATGATTTCCATCTATCCATGAGGTGAAATATCAAACTTTTTTCTTTAACTATTCCTGGAAATATATTGTTCACTCCTATATTAAGTTTCTGAGAAACGATAATATATTTTCCAAGTCATAATCACTCAGAATATGACAAGTAATTAATTGTGTAAAAAATACTGACATTTTTGAAATTTATATATATATGCACATGTGCACCTTGTCTAATATATAGTAGAGATTAAGTTACAGAATCTTACCTGTAGGCCACTGCTACCAGCTCTGCAGTTTCCCTTCGACTCACAGAATGGTGTTGCCTTGAAAAAGCCTCAAAGGGAAGATACCAATTTATCATTAGTATTTTCACAGTTCTTGGGGAGCTTATGCAAATAGGGCATGCAAGGACTCCACTTGGCCAACTATTCAGATCACTCCTGTCTGAGAATTTAGTGGATTTCATGATTCTTTAGATAACTAGAGCATTCATTCATGAAAATCAATACAGGTAGAGTTGAGCTCATCCTGACAGCTGCTAGGATGACCATAAGAAATTGGAGCCATGTGACCATTTAATAGGGTACAGCATAATGCAAGAGGGAAAAGATAGAAAGAAAAAATAGAGAGTGATACTAACATAGAAAACCATGCATTCTGATAGTTTCTTAAAAATTTCTTTGTCCTAGAATCTGCCAGAACTCTCTTGAGGCTTGTTCCTATCACTGCACTGATCCAAAATAAGAAAGAATGCAGCACTTAAAATATTTGGCTCATAGGAAATAGCTTGCTAGAGCAGGAGGCAGCCTTCTTCTGTGCATTTTTCATGTCCTGCTACAAAAAGATCAAAACATTGTGAAGGATGTGTATTCAGTTGAGAAATGTTAAAAATGCCACTTCTGATGTAAGACATACTTTTGATATTACATGTACTGCACATCTAAAACTGTCAGGCTACAATGAAATTTGTCACCTCTATCTTACACTTGTATTAAGTGAGAATGTGACAATTGACCTCTGGTAACACCAAGTTTGACAATTCTTGTACATATAAGTGTTACCAGAATGATTTTATAAACCAAGGCTGTCAAACACATCCTGTTGTAATCTTTTGGGAGAGAGAATGTTACACTGTATTTTAAAGGCAGTATTTTTACTGTCTTACAACTCTCCTCAAGTCATATTAAATCATTTGCAATGAATTATTTTGTTAGGCAGAAAAGCTTGTCAGTGCTGAAACTAAGAATTGCTCTGTCAAGTTAGAGGTGCAGGAAAATCTAATTTGTAATTGAGTCCATGTATCCTTTGAAAATGAAATAGCTGATCTAAAAGTAAGCAAAGTGAAATGTTTAAAAGTACAAGAGACAAGTGATATCCTGCCTAGCTTCTAACTTCAAAAGCCATGACAGTGTGGCTCAGGCTTGTGCATGGAATTCTGCAGTTAACTTTTCCCTTTTGCCCATTGGCATTGCTCCAAACCACCTGAGCCAAAGGCTGGTGCCTGTTTGACTCCATCTCGACAGCCTGAGCTGGATTCTCTGCTTAAAACTGGGCATATGCCTGAGGACAAAGCTTAGTTGGGGTTTCACATACATGCTTTACAGCAGAACACCTTGTAAATATTGAAAATAGTTGATTTGGGGTTTTCTGCTCTATTCTCAATACTTTTGGGAAAAATGTCTAGATTGAATGAAAACAACCTGAAATCTTTTGCACACACTGAAAACAGGGCATTCTTGCTGGAAGTTGCAAGGAAAAAGAACTACCTTTGGTATGCTGATATAAACTTTGGGTGAAATCTAAGAAAACATGCAATTAAACGCAAGGCACTTTCTCCAGACTTTCTTATCAGAAAAAAAAAGATGTTAATTAGGTAGAAAAGAAAATTAATTGAGAAGAATGGGAAAGGAACCCCAAAGTGTGCAGGGCATTACTGGGTGCCAGCTGCCATTAGTGGAAAGCAATATCAGCCTAGCATTGTACCTGGACCATGTACCTCACGGAAGAAGGGGAGAGCAGTGGGAGACAAGTCACGAGCCACGGCACTTCCAGGTCACTCACTTGTTTAATTTTACAGTTTTTTATCTTGAATCAGAGCTCTGTATTTTAAGAGCTGCTAACATTGTATAACTAACCTGATTGATGGGTGTAACTCTACCTCAAGCCATTAGGAGCCTCCAAATCTCACTGCATAATTCTTTTCCTTCTGCAGTGTGTCACCAGTCAGCAGTGCCTAAAGACAGCCTAAACCCGCTTCACTCACCTGCTGGCCAGTGCTTTGAGATCCTTCATCAGAAAGCTCCTTCTGGCAGTTATTTATAGGTCAACATTTGGGTGAGCTAATTGCAGGCAGGACCCCTGGAAAGGTAACTAAGGAGTTATTGCTCATGCTGTGAGGAGAAATGATTATGTGAATTCATGAATCTCATGAATGTGCTACTCTTGGACATTTTGAACAAGCACTGCTGCACTTGGTTGGGGGAAGGGCTGCTCTGTCAGAACTCTTGCTGAATGTCTCCATCTCTCATTAAATTGGGGGTGATTTTACTATTCTCCTGGTGTGTTTTCAAAACTTTATTCAGAAATAGAAAAGCCTTCATCTCCCTTCCTTTTCAGGGACTTTTCCTATGAGCACTGATACCTCACACAGGCTCACACTGCTAATTTATACCAGTCAGACTCTGATTCCTGAATGGCATTTTTACCCGACATTGCTGTGCTTTCTGGAGCTAAGCTCAGTTAATGTGAGGTCATTAGCAACACCTTATCTATTCCCCAAATTCCCCTTGGTACTGATGCTAACTTCTTGAGAGTGGACGATGATCCTTCCATCTAGGTCCTTCAAATGACACGGCAATTAATCCTCCCTCTTTGTTACCTCTTGTTACCCAAATCTTCTGGCAATTCCCTTCCCTCTGCAGTTTTTCACAAACACCATATTGGATCTAAGCCCAGCTGCACTGTTGAACACCTAACCAGGGCATTTCCATCAGGGACTGACAGACTGTTCTGTCTGAGGAAGTGCAAAAGCAAAGGTATTCAAGTCAGTCTTTCTAAACTGTTTTAATGCTGACACCGATGAGTTTTTGTTTTCTCCTTGTTGACTCATTCTGTAAACTCTCATTGTATCTTTACTTCTTGCTTTATAATAATCAGAAGCTGTTAACACTTGGTTAATGTGAAATGTGGCAGTTGGGCAGAAATGAAATTTTGCTCTGATTCAAACAGTTCTCCCTGTTAATTGTCATACAGTGTCATACTAAATAAACATTACGCTTATTTAGTTTTATTTGTTTAAGTTGTGCTTAACACTTTCTGTGCTTGACTGTCCATTCACATCCATGAGTAAATTCAGTTGTAAAGCCAACGGGATTATACTTACATTGAGCTGTAAGAAAAGGAGTAACTGCAGCTTCAAAGTTGAGTCTTCAATCACACTGGCATCCAGTGTATTTGGCTCTTTATATCAACTCCTATATTTCTTTAACAGGTATTTATTACCAGTCAATACAACCCCCTGATGTAAGTAGATGCCCCTAAGAGATTAAAAATAGTAATCAGAGAATAAAAAAAAAAAAAAATCTTCTTTTAGGAAGAATATTTATCTACTTCACAATTAAGCTCCCACACAATTTTGCTCAGATTTCTTCTAACAAAACTCTATATTTATATGTCAGTATTAGAATATGTTCAAGGTCAATTTACAATTCTAAAACCACCCACATTTCTATTAAGCAACAGTTATTGGGAGTGCTTAAAACAACTCTGCAATGATCATATTTGATAATTTCTTGTGTTAAGAAGTGAGAGTTTCTGATCTCAAGTACCATCACCACGGCTTATGAATGTTCTTTGTGACTTACGGGTCTGTACAGATGACTTCATTTCCGATGTGATTGTCCACCTTTAGCATGTGGACTTTCTGCTTCTTTGCTGTTTGATAAATGAGAGTCTGCCAACATGACTTGGTGAAATTAGTGGAACTCTTGTTCCCTGTGTCTGCATACAAGGTTGAGTAATTGGGGGTCATTACTGGAGCTGTTAAAAGAGGAAACAGTGATGTGGGAATCTATGTCCTGAGGGCATACAGTACCCTGAGTGCCTATCAAAACCAGAAAATGTTTGAATAAAAACGATGCATCTTACAGGCACTGCACAGAGCAGATACAAATACAGGTTATCTAGCAGGTGAAAAGTGGCAGTGGCAGACACAAGGAGTGTGATTTTTAGTTTATTTATTGTTGAACACAGGCCCAAACACTGCTGTAGTAAGCTGTAGCTGTAGTAAGAGACCATCCATTCAAAACAACAGTTCTACCAACTCCAAAGGATGGATGATTTCTCCTGCTGGGAAACAAGAGTGTGCTGGTGTGCACCAATAAAGAAAACTCAGGAATATTGCTCTGAAGGAGACATTGCATCCAATGGGCAATGGTTGCTTTCCAGCAAATAGTAATTTACCCCTAAGAAATGAAGAGGAAGTACTTTGACCATGCACAGACACCATGCTCTGTCAGATCTGCTCTGGAGAAGTCCTTTCTTCAGGTTCTCATGTTCCCTCCAGAGCAGATGAGGGGCAGATCACTTCCATTCTCCCATGTGCTTTGCCATTGTTATCCACAGGTTGTGCCTCCAGAGATGGGGCCTTATGACACTGGGTAATGAAAGTTTTAAGGTCACTTTACCTCTCTTTGTCTGTAAAAGAACTAACACTCCTGGAAATGCTGAAAATTTAATTTTGGCACCCTTGAAATGAAATAAGGAGTGAAATGGGGTGGGGAGGTGGGGTGGGGGGGGAAGGGGAAGGGAAGAGGATGGGGAATGTTTATTACCTTGTCCTTGCCAGAAAAGCTACAGGATAATCTTTCTGGGCACTATTAGTGGTTGAGGTGAACTGAATTTATGGCTTATAGTCACTTGCTTATTTTGGAAGAGTATCTGAACTCATATATATTGGAATACAGTCCAAGACGCCACTTCTGGCATTTAAATTCCATAATGAATCACAAGTTGAGGATATGATTCAATATCTTAAATTGCGTTATCAGATTTGTGACTCATGGTTAATGACACCAAGTCTGGCAGGGTTCTGAATGATGCCTTCAGGAGCAACAATTTTTGATCATTCTTCTTGTGGTCAGGAGGTGAAGGTGGTGTGCACTGGGGTCACAGCACTGTTATTGCAGACAACCAGCATGTTGCCAAGGAAGGGCTGTGTGTTAAACATTTGCAAAGAGCTATTCTCCCTAACTCTCACTAGCAGTTCCACACTATAGCAAGAATTTCAAAATTAACTACCCTCAAAATATGGCACGTGTGCTATACTGTGTATATGGTGTTGCAGGTATCAGTAAAAATGCTTTTTATCCCTCTGTCTCCTCTGCTTCTCAGGGTACGTATCAGCAGAGAGGCAACACTTAGACTCCCTTAATCTTTGCACCAGCATCTTGATATAGGTATCCTTCCTTGCTAGGCTCACCTATATCCCTACATGCTCCAGGGTTGTGTGGCTGGCAGGAAGTGCAAGGCAGGCCAAACAACATCTCAGATGTGTGCTGCACACCTAGCAATGCTGCATGAGCACAAGGCACTGGGGAATCAAGCTTCTTAAAGCAGATTTTTTTAACAACAAGAAGAAATGAAAACCAAGATAAATGGCATTTTTAAGCAAGGAGATTGAGGAATAATCAGCTGCAACTCTGGGTGCTCAGAATATACCTTGGAGGAAATTCAGGCTAAGAGGAAGAAAGTGAGCTAACTATTCATAGTGTCGCCAAATTAAAGAAGTCTTTGAGTTACCATCACAGTCCTTTTGCCAATTTGAGAGGAATTATGCTATACCCAGTGGTATCAAGGCTGTGCTGAGACCCAACCAACAGCAAATACTCATTTCCTAGTTCTCATTACATATTTAGTTATCTTTACAGGAATAATTCCCTGGTCTCTCTCAGGATTACTCCACATTAAACCTATAAATGATACTGCAAGTCAGGTATTGTAGAAAATGTCTGTGAAAGAATATTAACAGAAAGATATCATAAGCAGCCCCTTTCTTGTGAACTTTGTCTACAGATGCTGACAGACACAAAGTCATTCAAGTGGCTTTGCTGCAAGGTCTCTGAAATCTTAAGGTCACAATTGGGGTAACACCATTCAGCAGAAGACAATGTGCTTCTAAACCTCCTTACATGATTCAGACAGTGAATAGTGCCACCTACATCTGATCTGTGTTGGGCTGAACTGCCAAAACATTAAAATCTGTGAAGAAAGCATCCTACTGAATTTAAAGTGGGTGTCCTGCTTTGAGAGAGCAGTTCTTAGACCAAACACTCCAAGCTGGGGGAAGCCTAGGATGACTCAAAGTCTGGAGTAGCTAGTTAAGGTGAAAGTTAAATAATTTCCTCATTGCTGATTCCTGTTAAAGACTAAAAGGCACAAAGCAGTGGCATAGGGGAATGCAAGTAGGGGAATTCGTCATCTCATGTCATTTCAATAGAAAGTCTGTTCTTTCAGGATGCTAAAGACCAGGGTCCTAAGCTAAGCAAGCACAGCACAAACACCCCTCATGGATGGTAGACCTAGTGTGCTGATTCTTTCAGCTGCTAGGTTATCCCACAAGTATTCTTGTGCCTTCTTTCCAAATGGCCAGTGAGGCTCAAGGAAGCCACAAAGCCACAATAACAAGAGGTGCTTTGTCTGCTGTGAAGCAGTGTTCATTTTTCTGATGCAGATAGAACAGATGGGTTTGGTGACAGCTTGACTTGGATACACACTTTAAAACTTGTGCATTTATCTGGAGAGGAATTTGTTGGCTTTGTACAGACAATCATTTTACATTTACACAGATCTAAACCTTCTATTTGTGCTCTTGTTTAGGAACAAGCACTTCAGTCATAGCAACCAATTACTATGGTTATTGAGGGCCTTAGATTTTTTTATTAAAAGAAATAATTTTGCTATTTACACCAGTAGTAATAGTGAAAATCTGGAAATGACAAACTTTTGTTGGAAATCATGTATTCAATGGGATTCTCTTACATCCCAGCTCTGGCACACGTTTTTTCTTTCAACATTCATTCTCCCATTCCTAAAATGAGCTGCCAACTAACCTCATGTTTTTACTTATACCCTTCCAACAGCACTTGTGTAAGCTAATGCTTTTCTTCAGTATAACAGCAATTAAAAAACCCTCTATTATAATAATAAAATAATTAAAAAACACTCTATTATAAACCTAATACACCCTCATCATGGGCAATTTGTTTTAGTCTTTGCCCAGTTTATTCCAAGAAAAGAATGCTCAGATTTATGTTCCTTTCAGGAGAGATAAAATAAAAAGCATTAAAAAGCAGTGTCACTATACCACTAAAGGGGAGCCAGGATATTCTCTTGTCTCCACTTGAAGATCAAGTCTCTGACAGTAAGGTCTGACATGGGACTACCAGTGATTTCTCTGCTGGCTTTTCAATCCTATTTAGTTGCCTCCATTGCGATGCAAACCCATCTTTTAAACATACTTTCGTTCTGAAGAGCTGAAAGCTTTCCTGTAGCATTTTATTTACCATCACACCAGTACTGTGAGTGGGTCATTCCTCTCAGTAAGAGATATGATATGAAAAGAAAATGCAAAAGAGAAAAGCACAAGAACAGCAAGAGTTCTATTCCCACGGACTTTGCAGTTTTTCTAGCTATTGTCCCAACCTGCCCCCAGGGAGCTCCAGGGAATATGATGCATCTATTGCTGTTGCTCTTTTGACCTCTAACACTGATCTGTTGCCCAATAAAATATCTCTCAAAGGACAGCATGGTGTCACAGCTGGTTCAGAACCTGAGAAAACCAGCTCTTTGCATAAACAGGCTCCATCTTCCCTTTGTCCTTTAAGAAAAGTACCCAAGGATATGTTTTCATGGTATTATCTGCTAACCAATGCCCTCCACTTTATGCAAAGCACAATACAGAGAGTCATTAACACAAGTGAAGAACGTCACATAGTGTAATATCCTCTGCTCAGCCACCTGTTTTACGTACTTTTGTACTTGACTGAGTAGATTAGGTAAAGTACTGTAATTTATAAAGAATGAATTTCATACAAAGAAACTTATTTTCTTTTGTAGTTTCTCTGTTCTTTTCTCTGTCATGCATCTGCTCCCTCCTACTGTAGTGAAAAGGGTACATTAAAATTAATATTCTAAGCTGGGATTTTCAAAGCAGACTATGGCAGTGAAGTGTCCAAAAGCCACTGACATTCAATGGAAGCTAAGTCCTTAACCTCTTTGAAAATTCTTAGCCCAAATCCATTAAAGAATACTTCAAAGAGATAATATTCACAATTCCAGTAGTAATTTTCTGAACAGCCTTTTATTTTCATTTCTGACAGGCCCTTCCTCCCTAGATCCAAGCCCCCCGTTGAGGTACAAAACCAAATTGCTTCCATGCCCCTTATAATTCAGACCTCAGCTTTAGCTCTGGTTCTTTTGAAGCATTTGTTTTTATATTTAATGGCACACACTGATTTGTGTCTAGAAAACACAAAATGGGATTCTGCAATCTTGGTTTTCCATCTCTATCTTGTCTCATCTGTCATTACACCTCTTATAAATGGATATAACTGGGGCTTTATAAACACACACCAGTTCGTCCAGATATTTTGACTCCTTACTGTGAAAAGTGAATTCACATGTTGTGGTTTTTCGCTTATGGTCACTTCTGGTTTTGACAAGAATTAATTCATCTCCAGCAGTCTACATCCCACTTTTCCAGCCCTTCCTTCTAAAACACAGCGCTACAGCAGTTGTGACTTGTGACATTATTTACTTCAGTCATTTATACTGATTTTTCTCCTCACACCCCTGCAATCACAGCATGAGAAGACTTCACTGATTAAATTAATCAGGTACAGAAAATGTGATCTAACCAGAATTTTTGTAATTAGTGATACAAATACCCTATCAGAAGGCAGATTTTAATTGCATTGAAAGTCAAAGGATGCTGTAGTTACAAACCCTTACTGAGAATCTGCTACACTACATTGACACCTTGTGGCTGGTTCATCATAATGCAAAGTATTCACCCAGACTAGTGGGAATAAGAGTGAGTAAAATGAAAAATCTGTGGGGAAAATATTTTCATTTTAAATACTCCCAGTGAATGGGAGCCTGATGAAGGGAGTTGATCAAGCTCCACTTTAAATCTCATTCTGATCCCAGTCAAAACTCAAGTATATATGTTCTTCAGCACTGAATACAGGCCCAAGACCTACACATTCCCCATTTTCACTACAATTCAGATCTCTGTGGGATCCAGCCTGGAAGAGAGTGCCCTGAGCTTACCTCAGACTGCCCTTCTCCAGTTGACATGTTACATTTCAGCTTCCACACTGAAGATAGGGGGATAAAGAAGGAACTGCTTTTGTTGCAGCGGTACCTGATACCAAAATAGAATGAGATTAAAATTACATTTGCAGAAGGAAATGCAAACTTTAAGGTGTGCATGTGAAATAACACTCTAGAAAGGTCAAACAGAATGAAGATGCAGCATGAGCAGCCTTTTTGCCTGCCTGCCCGATGGAGAGGAAATGGCACAGTGCAGGAAGCCTGTTTCAAACAGGCAGATGGGCTGTGACATAAACCTGAGACAGCTCATCTGCTCAATATGTAATCATCGTGTTTGAAACCATTTTCCTACAATCTTCCTGAGTAACACATAACTACCACGAATTCACACAGGAAAGGAACTGCTGAAATGTTAATAAAGGGAAGGATTTGAAAAGGATTCTGATAAATCAGTTACAAAGAGTGCTCTGGCCAGCAGTCAATGAATCACTGAGCAACATTCAATGATTTCTCTGGAAGAATAACTCCATCATATTAACCTTTTAGACAAATAATCAAATAAAAATGTTAAACCTCACAAATAAAATACCCTTCCCCAAAACCCATTAAATCTGCTTCGATTCATTCATTTACAAACCTGGAGACTCCCTGTATCAGTCAATGCCATCACATGAGACTCTGAAGTTAATTATTTCAGTGAACAGCCACACTTGAATCATGACTTTGGCCTTCTGTGGGCAAATACTCTTCCACAAAATAAGGGCTAGCTATCCAGTTTCTGAGAATGAAGGAGCTGGACATCAGGGAATCCCTCCTTTCTCCTGCTTATTTTCTCCTTGGAATAATGAGATGAGGCTGCTTGGAGGCCCCGCTGCTGTCTGGCAGAGGTGTCAGAGTCACCCACAGCTGGAAAGGGTATTCATACCAGGCTCTGGTGTCTTGGACACTTCTGGGATAGCTTTAAACAAGAATGGCTGAGCTGAGGGGCTGCCTGCACTGATGGCAAGGGCCCAGTTCCAAAGATATGAAAGGGAGGAAGAAGAGGGTGGGAAGGATGCCTGGACTGACTTGGTCTGCACCCATTTCTATCTCCAACCAGAACTCCACAATAATTGTTTTGATGTTTAGACAGTTTAAGGGTTATTAAATTCCTGTGACTAAGTTTATTAATTAAGAAAAGATGTGGTCCCTGACGGTCTTTTGGCCACATGGGAGTTTACAGTAACACAATTCCATGAGGATGTGGTCAGGAGTTGAGTGATCTGTGGCTCTGCCAGTGGGAAACCTTCCAGAAAAGTCAAGATCTGCTGGATAAACCCTGCTCCTCACCATGGACCTCAGCCAAGTAGCCCCAGCTTAATGACAGTTATTAACATTAAACAACTGGCAAAATGTTGTTAGTTCAAATTCTGGTAGAGTTAAATGATGATTCTTTAAAAAGAATTACAGTAATCTATTCATTGCCATGGAACAAGATATAATTAAAGAAATTCCTCCAGCAATAACTCAATTACATGTATTCTTGTTCTAAACTGGCTTTTTAAAGATTCTTTAAGTGAACAATAATTTACTCACTACAAAACTGTAGCTCAGTGCAAAAATAAGTATCCTTAATATGGCCAAGCAAGGAGCTACTGGAGGAGAAACCAGTCTTTGAGGAGAGGTATAGAGGCAGCATGTCCTAAACAAACCTGAAACCTTGTGTCACGGCTGTTGGATGTAAATTGATTGTGAACTTCTCTCACCTGTCCATACATACTTATTCCCAGTATTCAGAAAATGAAAAGACAGCTGAAATTACAGAGCCTTTCCCCTCTGAGTTAAAGGAGAGGTGTTTGGAGGAAGGTGGAAAAGGCATGGAAAATGTTCTTGGGAAGTCAAGCATCCTGAAGTACAGCAAAAAGCAGCAGCTGCTCTCCAAAGCAGTGAAGACACTGCACATCCCAGCAGCAGGATTCTTTCCTACTCTTATATAGGAGTGACATGTACAACCTGCTGCATTACAGAGCAACCCAGAGCTGTGGCCATTCCACGTGTTCTTTGCATTAAAAGCAGTTTTCGGTCTTAGCAAGTTCTTCAATAGAATTCTCCTTGCTGCATACCCAGACCTCTTCATCATGGCACACTATTCCCAGCAGCCAGTTTGCACAAATGCACTGTGGTTTGGAGACTGAGGTAAATTCACTTACACACATGTGAGCCTGTTGTTCTCAATGACTATGAAATTTCCCAGGGATTTTAGTTTTTAAATTTACTAAGCCAGAACAACCAAGGAATATCTTCCAGGCCATACAGAAAGTCTGTATTAGGGAAGGTATACCAAGGTTCCCTTTTTCTTTCTTAGTCTTCTCTAAAAAGAACCTATGAAACCTTTTCACTCCCCTTTAAATCCCTACCTCCCTACCCTTTGGAATCATGCCCAAACCCCTTCCTGCCTACCACATATTCTCACATCCCCTCTGCTCTGCTCTTCAGATAACTACAGGAGTGAGCACAGCGGCTGCCTGGATGACAGCCATCAACCCAGCCCTCTCTGCTCTGTGGTTTACACAGCTCTTGCAATGAATACATACTGACTCATGAAAATGATAACAGATGTGAAAAAATTACAGTGTTACCACCTGTTGCTAGTGTAATGGATTTAATTACTGGCAGACAGCTTGAATTATTTTGAGGTCTTTTACAAAAGGAAGATTTCTTTCTCCCTGTGGGAGATCCTTGTTGAGAAAATTGTGGTTCCATAAAGGCAATTCACTACAGGGGACAACCCTGCACCACTAAACCCTCTGGTTCCTTACAGATTCCTCCCTGCCAGGAATTTTCCCTTGCACCATTCACTGACATGTTAATTATTTCTTTGCCTAATTAACCTGATGAATTTATCTCAGTTAGGTACTTTCAAACTCTCCTTAAACTGACCATAATTTCAGCAGTTGCTTTGCCCACCAAGCTGGTATTCACCCTTATACTAACTGGTGCTTTTGCTATCATCATCCCCACCAAAGAGAAAGAGCAATAAAACTCAAGCCATACTCACTCCAGGTACTCATTGCACCTGGAAAGATAATTTCAAATACATCCTGTGTGGGCATTTTTTCATTCCAGCTCTGACCTTGTTCAGTGAAATCGTTTCTACTCAGCATCTGTATGGGTATCTGAAAATTTCTGTAATGCTACTGATGAATGTGAGACAATGGATTTAATTGAGCACTAGTATGCTTGAGCTAGATTGTATCTTCAGTATGTGCTTGAGGCCGGGAGACTGGGAAAGAATATCCTTATTTGTAGCATGGTGTCTGCTGAGTGGCCATTGAGTTCAGGAGGTTAAACTGAGCTCCTTGATTATGTGTTGACCTTGTAGTACCCAGACAGAGAAGGCAGAGGGCAGGCAGGAAAAGGAAGATCTTGTGCTTTCCCCTTTATTCACTGGTGGAAGAACTTGATCTAAGATCTGAACCTGCTTGAAGAAAATTTTGACCAAGTCCTTTGCTATCTGCATCAACTGAAAAAATCAGTGTGGGCACTTGTAATTTCTCTCTGGTTAGGGGAAAAAAAAATAAGGCAATCCTTGCATCCACAAGAAACTACTTCCTCCATGTTGTAACACAAATGTTCAAGGAGAAAGCAGCCAACATGAGACAGAGCACTGTGAGTATGTTTGTCACCCTGAAAAGTACCACTGTGTAAAAAACTGGTTTCAAGACACCACTAGACAGATATAGTGTCAATTTAAAATACACTTGCTTAGTTGAGAGCTGTTGGAAGAGCAGTAAATGGCAGAAACCAGTGACCCTAGAGACAAGGAGAAAGGAAAACAGGGAATGAGCAAAAAGGCAGCACTAATGGCCTTATCTTAGGAAGCAACAAAAGCAGGTAAAGTACATGTTGAATCACAACAAATAAGCTGCTGAATTGTTGCCAAATAGGAGCTTAAAGAAAGAAAGTAAAACCAAATGGAAGAAAAGGAATGGGAAAGCATAACATAAAGATGCAGTTTACCTCCCACTTTTCTCTCACTTTTTCTCTCCAACCCAAATTTTCTGCATAGAGTGGTGTATTTCATTTTCTTTACCATTATTGTCAGCTACCGTAGAAGGTCATTAGTGTTATCATTATCAACATTGTCTTATTGACAGCAGTCTGCAACTCAGATTTTGCTTGTCTTTTGCCTGGTAAGCTCTGCCCAGTTCTAATTTTTGTCATTATAGGACAATCAGCAGTTGTTTTGTGTAGTTTAAAAAATGAAAAAGAAAAATGCGAGAGAATAAAAGAAATATAGAAAGAAAAAAATGCTTCTCTAAATTCAGCTGTCTGCTCTTCAGGAAGCTGATCACTCCTCCTGAAAAGTGGTATCAGGGGTTGCTTAGCAATAGAAAGATGGCATCCTGCCTGTCAGATGGCCTCTTTCAGATTATTTCCTAGATAAGTACAATAATTGGAGGGAAGCATCTTTTGTGACTGGCTGCCCCCTTACAATGTCTAGGTTAACACAAGGAGAAATGCTGTGTTTCAGCTACTGTGCTGCAGCTGCTGGCATCTCTTTTCTGGGGAATTAGAATATAACAGCATGTGATATTGCTTTACCTAGCATTATTTTCAGCTAACATTATTTTAAAAATATTATTTTTAGTTCTATGAAGACATAATTAGGGATGGCTGCCATCTGTCCAGAGATACCAATACAGAAAATAAATGTTTCACTAATGATCAGGAGCTAAAGTTCCTTCTTCTTCTGAAAGAGAGGTTGTTAAAAGGCTAATTGCCCTAAGGAAGAACATATAATACAACAAAAATTATAATGGGAAAACTCACACGTGAGCACGTGTCTGTGTGTTCAGGCATTTTTATAATTCCAAGTGGCGCTTGCTCTTCATTTTTCTGTTACTGTTATAGCCTCCCTAATTTTATTGATTTTTCTCCTCGTTTTTATCACAACAAAAGAGCACAGAAGTTCCTTCCCAGGCCTGCATTTCTGCGTGTGGCCATGCAGCGGCACAGGAGACCGGGAATCTGTAGAATTTGGTGATTCTGAGGCAGGAACTGCTCAGGTGCGCGGGGTGGGAGCTGGCACATGAATACCCACGTACCTTAAAGGTCGGGCTGATGGCACAGCTCCCGCGGTGCCTGTCCCCCTGTCCCGATGAACCCGGGTGATGGCACAGCCCCGCGATGCCTGTCCCCTTGTCCCCCTGTCCCGATGAACCCGGGTGATGGCACAGCCCCGCGATGCCTGTCCCCCTGTCCCCCTGTCCCGATGAACCCGGGTGATGGCACAGCCCCCGCGATGCCTGTCCCCCTGTCCCCCTGTCCCGATGAACCCGGGTGATGGCACAGCCCCGCGATGCCTGTCCCCCTGTCCCCCTGTCCCGATGGACCCGGGTGATGGCACAGCCCCCGCGATGCCTGTCCCCCTGTCCCGATGGACCCGGGTGATGGCACAGCCCCCGCGATGCCTGTCCCCCTGTCCCCCTGTCCCGATGGACCCGGGTGATGGCACAGCCCCCGCGATGCCTGTCCCCCTGTCCCGATGGACCCGGGTGATGGCACAGCCCCCGCGATGCCTGTCCCCCTGTCCCCCTGTCCCGATGGACCCGGGGCTCGCTGCCAGGGTCCGCCCGCGCGTCCCCACCGGGGCAGGGGAGGGGCAGGGGCAGGGGCAGGGGCAGGGGCAGGGACAGAGGGGGCCAAGCGCTGCCCTTCCTCGCTGTTTCTCTCCCCGTGCGCAGAGTGGAAGGCAGTGTTATTCGTGGCACATTCTGCTCCAGCTCGGCTGCAGTGATCTGCCCCCGGAGCCGAATCCCGAGTGCTGCCCCCGGCAGGGCAGAGCCGCTCACACGGGCCCGCCTGGCTTGCATGGCTGAATGCTTCTCCCTGCTGCCTTGGGGCACTCTGCGACAGTTCTGGCAGGTCTGCAAAGCCTAATGCCTGCTCTGGGAAATAGCAGTCATTTATTTCCCTGCCTGGGAAAGGCTCAGAGTGCCCCGTGTACTGCGTTTACCAGCTTTGTGGACATTGCCTCTCTCTATTAACCACGCTCCTGGACTCAGAACACCCGTTCCACATCTGGTAAGGAGAAGATATCCACAGGTCCCTCCCCACTGCTCATCCTTGGTACAGTGAAGCCATCCTCAGGGCAGATCTTCGTCGGGTGTCAGACAAATGGAAAAGCTGTTTCATTCAGGTGAGGACAGTGTGATGAGGGCTCTTTCCCTTCCTGACATCCTGGAAACTGCAGCAATGTGGCTGCAGAATCCTCAGTGCACTCACAGAACAGCACTGGTGAGGTCCCTGTAAATATACAAATGGAAGATGAGTCCATTTTGTGCAACCCATGCTGGGATGATCATACTTTCTGTACTCCAAGGGATACGATGCCTCATACTTGGATCATTTCCAGTAAAGAATGATTTCTTCCCTTCGGTGGTCCCTGGCAGCAGGGAGAAGGGGGAAGAGTCTGCATGAGAATACTTAATGGCTTTGGCTGGATTTTATTTCAGGCTTTTAGATCTCCTCGGGGTGAATGAAATAGGTTGAATTTTAGAATTAATCTTTGGTTTTTGAAATAGAGCTTTCTTTGCATTTTCCTAACTCTAAAATTTAGAAGGGTCTTAAAACTGCAAGTCAAAATCAAAGGAAAAAAAACTGAAAAGAAGCATTGAATTCTGACCCCTTCCATTGCCCCTCATTCCATCATCCCTCCTGCCTCTTCCTTTAAGCACTAGGAGACACTCAGGAGTTTATTCTGAAGGCACAGACACGTCATCTCTAGAGCACAAAAATAAATTAAGTCTTCAGGCTTTGGAGCTATTTGTTCTGGTACAAAGACTGATAAAAGGTGTAACTACAAAATTAGCTGATTCAAATTACCCCTAATGATAACCTCAATGCCAGGAACTTCATTCCTCTACAGTTAAACCCTGGTGCTCAGACACCACACACATCCTGTCCTGGGGAGCCGGTCATGACACACGAATAAGGGCACACGGATCCTCCAGGTGGCGGTACAGCCGTATTTTCCCATGTGATTTTTTTTTTTTTTTAATCTCTGAATTTGACAGAAAAGCTGCTTAGATTCTGGACAGCGAGAGCTTATGATTTAAATTTATCTGTAAATATTGCATTTCTTGACACTATTTATTTATAGCGACAACTATTCAGTGTGTGTGTATATATATATATGTATATACATCTATTTAAAACATATGTCTTTGTGTATATACATAGATGTACCCACATCTCCTTCCCACTGTAGCTGTGTGAGCTACATGTCTGCATTCTGCTCTGCCTCAGCTGAACTCTGCTGCAGATGAAGGAGGAAGATGTCCTGATGAGAAGGAATGAAGAGGGATGACAGCCATTTAATTTCTAATTAATTAATCCATCATGATTAACTTCTGACATGGGAGCAGTTGTGTTTAGTCTCTGCTGATCCAAGGAGAGCTGCAGTCAGCGTTGCAAGGGAGAATGATCCAGGCTGGGTGCTCCAATGGAGATGCTGCCCCGGTGGTTTGGCAGTGGGGACTCCTGTGGGTGCACAGGGTGACCTTCCCTCCCTCACCATTCTCCATGCTGGCTTCTGCCCAGCTCCAGAGCAGGAAAGCAGGGAGATAAGCTAAAGGGAAATCTGGTTGGGATAAAAAATTAAAAGGAGGCTTCTCTTTACTTCTTGCTACTTGTAAAATATGGAAGTGTGAGCTGAAAGCAGGTGTAGCACTACTGGACTCAAGGAAATGCAAGATTTATATCAAGTTGTTCCTTTGCAGTGAGCAGTTTGTCTTGGCTGTACTCACACTGAAGTGGATCAGGAATTTTTCCAATGCACTTTAGCTCCTATAGCACTGTAAGATACATCAGCTGCAATTTAGATTTGGAAAAACAAACGACTGGCAAAGCATTATTATTATGAGTTTACTTCTTCCCATAAACCGAAGTGGCATAGCTAACAGCATGCATATTTGCCTCAGGATGCCATTTGGACTTTGACATGCCTCCTGGCTGGCTCTCACCCACAGCACACTGGGGTTTACATTTGCTTTTCTGAATCTTAGATTTCTGCAGACGCCCCAGAAATGTTCTGATTCACCGTCCCTGTGGCACTTGCTGGTCGGTGAGCAGCCAATATGAGACACTTGTGGTAGAATACAGCATTTACTGTGATGAATTAATAAATTATATAGCTGACCTAATATCTTTGAATATTAAAAGTGGAATTTCAGCTTGAACATAAAATGTAAATCAATGGTAAAAAATATTCCAAAATAGCACCACAGAAACCAGAGGAAATGAATTAATGGATAATTCAAACAGTTTAGCTAGGAGCAACAGTTCTATTTTAATCCTATGAATGTTTCTAAATCAAAACCAGGTTTTGATGTTTGATTTCTTTTTCTTTGAGCCTATTTTTTGTTGTTGGAGATATGAATGGTAATTAAAAACAACAGTGAATTATTAAGCTATTAAAAGCTGAGATTAAAAATTAAATAATGGAAGTCCTGTGATTTATGTTACTGAGCTCCTAAGGCACGTTTAAAGCAAACTCACTAAGAAATTCATGCTACTTCCATGTCAGCCATTTTATTCAATACAAACCTCATTTACTGAAGAGGGCTTACCATGTTCCTGTTAATACTCAGTTAAAAATTTAGTTTGTGGTATGGGTCAATATATTAAATTCTGAGCCCTATGTTTTTTGTGCTCTCAGGGTGAAAACTATGTTAGAGCCTGCTAAAGATGAGTATCTCAGAGAAGGAAAGGTGATGTGCTTGGGGTGGGCTCTTCAAGTCAGAGGGTATTTTTATGGGAAGCTGCACAGTCCATTTATGCAGCCCTTTTAGTGAGCCTGGCAGTGCCACTTGCCTGACTGTCATGGGCTCAAAACTCAGTGCATGTAAAAACTGCTCAGCTGCAGTGCCTGGTGCAGCTGGACTTGCTCTCAGGACTGCAGAGCAACCAAGACCCCCGTCTTCCCTCAGCACACCATAACTAGAGTTCATATTTTACATATATGTAAATACCACAAGGGTTACTACTACAGTTAATGACCTCTGCTAAGCAAGTTGTTTGGTCTGGCTTGGTTTGAAGGTCCTGCCTTGGTAGCCCAGAATGTTCATGCATTATGAACTGGATTTAACAACAGGATCGAATTGAAGGGAGTAATTAAATACCTAATTGCTGTTGCATAAGTGCTTTGAAACCCTCCCATGTTCCAAATTTATGTAAACCATGAGGGAGAGAGCCCTAGGCCCACAGTGAATTTCTTTAGGCTTTAAATAAGAACTTTAGACATGAATCTCCCACAGCGTTTCATTATTTTAATTGATACAATTACTGTAAGAAACAATATCATTAGCCCAATTTCTGTCATTTATTTATAAAAAATTCAGGTGCAGCACAGTGATATTTTTCTTAGGCCTTCACATGAGCCATCAATAAAGATGATTTAAATTACTCAGCAGCATGGAGACAAGGGCTATTACTAAAAATCATCCCACCGCAAAAGGCAAACAGATAATTTTCTGTATGTTGATACAAATGACATGGATATTTTGTAGAAATACCATGGTGCAGAAAGGAAGAATATATTTGTTGTGACTATCTTTTTCTGGGAATCTAGAAAATCAAGATTAAAAAAATGCATGTCCTCTTTTGGCTAACAGTGAAACCCTAGGGGACTGATTTATAAACTGCTGGAAAGCATTCTGCATCAGAGTAATTCAATTCACAGAGGCCTCATTTCTCACTTTTAATGAATTACAAAAAAGAGATAGATAAACTTAGATTTTTGCACTGTCACTGCTCCCCACTGGGACAGACAGGCTGTAGAGAGACTGATGGCATGAAGGGACCAACATTCAACTAGCACAAAATGAACAAAAATATCAGAGGAGCAGAAACCCTGCTTCATCACCTACAACCTTCTCCCTCACCTACTACAAAAGCAACAACTCCAAAGGACTGGCTTGTCCGGTATGGGTTGCAAATTATCACTGTCACAATTACTTTATTCACTTTTCCTTCTTTACACTTTAAAAACAAAATGAGATCAGTCTGCCAGCAGAGAACAAAACCAAGATGAAGCGATGGCCTCACCGAGAATAGAATGCCCATGCTGATGTTGCAGGGATTGAAAATTATGGTACTTCATGAGGCATAATTGCTACATGTCTCTCTCATCAAGGGATATGTTATCTCGGAGTGCTGTGCAGCTGATGTTTTGAGGTTTTCACATAAACATCTATTGAAAGGAGAAACTAACAGGTCAAACTGCACCTTACTGTGGAAGAGAAAACATTGAGGTTCAACAATAAATTTGAGGATATATCGTGACAAGGCACGACACTGGTGAAAATCAAAGTCACAGCAAAGTAAAAAAGAGAACCATGGCTTACCCCATGTATCTTCTAGCTCACATGCTGTTCAGCTTCTGTCCCCAGGCACCTTGAGAAGGGGAAATAGGATTTGTTGATGCAGAGGAGTGGCTGAAGTTTGTAAAATAAAGATACATTTGTTGTAAAGCACTTCTACCCTTCCTTTAACAAAGCACTTGCTTTGCTGTGGCTGCTGCTTACTACATGAAAGATAATCTACCCATTTCTCTGTTTACCTGTTCATTGCACTTCTCATCCAGCTGCTGTTTCATCTACAAGCAGTTTGAAGCAAGCAGGACATCTTTGGATTATATACTTTGAAAAGATCCCATTGCTGTGAAGTCCAGGTGCCCAAAGGGAATGTTTATGCAAAAACAAAATGTAGTGACAAAACACAGGAGTGCAGTCACAAAATGTTAGGGACAAATACAACAGTCTGAACTGTTTCCTTCTGCTTTCCCGGCTTTGATGGTCCTGACTGCACTGATCTCTGGGAGTTTCCTTGGGTGGAACTAAGAGTTGACCCAGAGCCAGCCACCAGTAGCTCTGTAGGAGGTCTGTCCTGCGTAGATTCAAGGTAGTGAAACAATAGATAGCCTTTTATTTTATTTTTCTTAGTTACATCAAAGTCCTGGAGGTTCATACTCACAAGGTGCCGCACTAAAATCCTGCTATAGGATTTGCCTAGATATATCCTTAATTATAATATCTTACTGACTTCACATTGATGCAGCTTCCTGCGTGCATTTTGACAAATTGGAGTTGTAACAGATAACTTGGAATCTGAGAAGTTATTAAAAAAAACCAAAAGCATCAGGGAGGTAACAAATAGGCAGAGGCATGTCTCTTTTATAATGCATGCAATGCTTGGAGTTTTAGCCCAGAGAGGAGGGGTGATGGAACAGGAGATGGAGTGATCAAACCTTCTTTACATTGTCTACTAGACACTCAATCTGTAAGGAGGTGACCAAATCTTAGCTAGAAAAGAAAAAGCAGATAGCTTTGGTTATCTGACAGGAGTGTGAATACTAGGATAGGAATTAAAAATGCTCAAAAAAAAAAATTATTGGATGTCTGAAGCCTGCACCAACCCTGAGGACACATATTATTGCTTTTATTGTTATTTCTAATAATATTACTGGAGAAGTAAAGAATCTAAGATAATACTAATGAGAAATTATAGCAGAGATTGTAGGTCCAGAGGTACTGCTCTCATATGGGATCTGTGCTCCGTAGCTACAAAGCACCAGAACTTTTTCTAAAAGCATTGATTTGATTATTGTTTTTGCTCACAATATCATACCTTTTTGTTTTTGAAAAGAATATTTTGTTTCCTTCTGTTAATTCTCCTCATTTTCCTGTCCTAAGATCTTGTTTATTGACAGGCCTTGCTCTAATCTAATTCGACTAAGCTGTTCTGTGTCCATTCATACTCTCAATTACCTCGCATGACATGCCCTTGGAAGCCAAGCTGCAACTGCACTGCTGCACTTTCTTTGCCAGTCTCTGCCATAGTTTGCTTTCTGCTTAAAGTATCAGTTCTTCACCTGAGTAAATCTTAATGGATTTGGTGACAGGCTGCTCCTCTCCAGGCATAAGAGACCTGGAGAAGTAAAGCTTGATAATGTTCCCTTGTTCTTTTACATAGTGTCTGAGCAGAGCTCAGCACAGGGATAGAGGATCCTGTATTTGCTGAAAAATAATTCCTGTTAAAATAAAAGTAAGGAAAATGTATTGTCTTTCATTTATAAATGGAGGTTCTGTTGTCCTGACTTTGGGAGCTTTGATCTCCCACACAAGTCCCTCTACTGTTGTGACTTCAGTAGCAGCAAACTCCCTTTGTGCTGTAAGACACTGAGATTATCAGGTAGATGCTGCTGGATAACTGGAAATTCTGTCAAATTCTGGCCACACTGTGCAAATCTCTCCGAATCACAGTCACATTAACCCTGACATATTCCTGTAGCAACATCCTGCTGGTCTGGGCTTTAGTTTGTCACAACAGCTCCTGTACAGGTGTTTGCAGGCTGCTTTCTTAACCTAAATGTTAATATTCACAAAGTAGGAATATTTGTCATGTTACCAACACTTCTGACAATCTGAATAAGCAACAATGTTATAAATATGGCAGTTTCCACGGTTACGTATCCAGATTATACAATCCTTATTCAGCCAAATCTTAATAACCAGTGAGTAAATATATTCCAAAAGAAAACCTGGTCACCCCCTTTTTTATGTTATAACTACAGTTTCTAAGGGTAGCCCAAAGATCTGACATTTTTTTCAAGGTAAGACTTGTAGAATTTATTCATGCATAGTAAAGACCGACTCAAAAATAGTTCATGGTTGTTTTGTTGTGTTGGACATGACCATTTCAATAACGTGCATATCATCAATAGCCAAGTTAGTAAAATGCAGCGAGAGAGAGAAAAGAAAATGAATTTCCAGAACTTTGACAGTGGCTTGTGCTCTGCTTGCCTCCTGGAATTTTCAGCCTCTCAAAGAGCTGGATTAACACCCTGGGGGTCCTGTCTTCTCCTTAATGGAAATGATTCAGTGACATTTTTTGTTCCCTTTGGAAAATCAGACATCTTTGAGAATACTATCTCTGAAAATATAGAAAACTCTATTTAGCTATTAAGTACTTTATGGAGATCAATAATCCAGTTAATACAAGTGCCTGTAGCAATTCCTGTCAGACAGGACATTTTAATCCTCTCTTTGAATCCCCTGTATTTAGTTAGCTGTGGTAAGCATTAATTCCAACAGAAACATCACTGACAGAACTCAGTATTTTCAGGTGTGGTATGCTCTTGTTAAAGTCTATGGGACCTGAGTGACAGGATTAGTGCCTAAACTGCCATGCTGAGACAATGCAAAACAAAGCTCCAATTAGCTTAAGGAAAAATAAAATAACGGATCTCCTCTAGGGTAGATACATTTGCTTCATATCTAAGAAAGTCATGCTTCAGTTATCTTATCAGGGCTTAACAGCTCTGCCTCCAATTTGTTGTTGACATTGTAATCAAAATAGGACAGAGGATGACCTGTTCATACAGGAGGAGGAAAAGGAGGTAATGTTGTTATGGGGACACAGTGTACCACAGATATGCTACAAATACGTGCCATATAGCTCGCAAATATGCTGAGCTATCAGCTAATCCAAATGAGCATTCAAGACTGCTACCTGAGAGGTCTCTGAGAAAATTTAGTAGTTTGGGGGGGAGAAAGAGTATGCAGGACCTCCTGGTAAGAATGAAAGGATCACCTGTAAGAATGAAAAAGAGAAGGAGGAATTCAGCTCAGAGTAAAGTCCTCATTTTCAGACCTGTTAGGGAGCACATCCAGCAGTGGCTGAGCACTGCTCTGTATCCCAAGGGTGTGGACATTGATCCTGTCCACTTGTGAGGCAATTTCACACACACAGAAACCTGCTGGCAACAGCACCTTAGCACTGCCTGCACCCTGGCTGAAAGGGTGACCTTCCACAGGCACCCCAATCACCCAGCAGCAGGAGCAAGGGGACAGGGCTGCTTTTATAGACACTAAAAGGTAACACAGCACAGGCTTTACGTTATCGATCAAAAAAATTGTTTTCCTCTTTTATCGCCTGCTCTTTTTTCCCCTTCTTATGCTGAATTGAATTCTAGTTCCAGTTTTCAATCAAATGGCTTTTAGATTCAGCATTTCAAAATGCTCTTCTGTGTTCAGCACTGCCCTCCTGCCTAAGCAGCCATTCCTCACCTGCCATGTGCCTCTAATGTTTAGAGCTAGCAGGAATGTCCTCTCAGCCTCTGCTGTAGAAGACTACACAAGCTAAGCTTATCACAATCTTTGTACCAAATCAGCTCTCCCTTTCCCGGTGATCTCAGGAACACTGTTTTTCACCTGTCTCAGTTTATACCCACTGTTCTCTAACGTGAGATGTCAGGAATATGTGGTGAACATCAGTACATCTAAAGGACTTTGAGGACCAGCACTAGAATCACAAAATACCGGGTTGGAAGGGACCTTAAGGAACATCTGGTCCAATCTTTCTAGTGAAAATCACTATCTAGACAAGCCAGTCCAGCAGCCAGTCAAGATGAATCTTAAAAGTGTCCATTGTTGGGGAATCTGCCACTTTCCTGGGGAGATTATTCCAGGGGTTAATTGTTCTCACTGTGAAAAATTTTCCTTACATGTTCAATAGGAATTTCCCCAGGATTAACTTGTACCCGTCACCCCTCATCTCTTCCTTGTGACTCTCAGCAAAAAAGAGAGTCTTCATCTTCTTTGTAGCCACTTTTTAAATACGGGAACTTGGTGCACACAAACAGTTCCCTATCCCTGTGTGTCCTTCCCCATGTTATGTTCAGAAATGCTTAAAGGTAAACACAGATGTCTGGAGGAATCTGGAAGGTGTACTGACTATCTCAGCATAAATCAACCTGATGCTAAAGAGCATCTGGAAGAAAGGCTGTGAGAGAAAATCGCTTTAGAAATGCTGACCAAAGTCCATGTCTACTGTTCCCTCTCTACACTGCTACAGATTTATAGCAGGTTTCATATTGCTACTGGGCCAGGCTCTTGCACAGAACTAGATGATTGTGGTGGGTTCCTTCCAACCCAAACCATTTTGTGTTTCTATGATACAATATTGGGTGGGGTTTAAATTATAAACACAGATGTAGCACTAAAGTTTATGTCAAAACTCTCTTCCCCTTAACTGAAGGGCTTAGATTAACCCTTTGCTTCTACTGCTCCCTGCTCTGCCTGATGGGTATGGGGTCTGTGCAGGAAGGTGTAGTACTCAGTCCTCATATAATTGACAACAAACATAAACATCAAAATAAGTTTTAAAATTATTTTCAAGGTATCTCCTGCATTCTCTCCACTGCACAGCACCTACTGAGCTGTGACCAACAGCCATGCTAGAGAAATAATATTTTTAAATTTCTTTTACCAGTGTGCTTGACAGATAGACTGCAGAGCCTCAGCCCTATAACCTAGTATCTCTGCAGTGACTTCAGTAATTTGGAAAGCACTTTGACCTGCTGCAAAGCTAGATTTGTAACATCATGACTTGAAAAAAACCTAAAATTAAGTTTCCTTTTAATTTTTATGTAAAATTATCTTTTAAAATTCACATGCCACACAGCACAAGACAGCAAAAGCAGGAAAGGAAATGAATAATTTCTTTTAAAAAATTACTATTAAAAAAACCTTTTAAAATTAGCATTACTGTCAAGAAAGTTATTGCTCTGTGGCAGGAGGTACCACTTCTTTAATTAGAAAGTACAATAAAAAGTCCTGTGTTATGGTTATAGTATTACCCCTTCCACTTTACTCAGCTGCTCAATACCCAGGTCATGAAATACATGCATCTTGCAAAATGGCTGTTGCTATGGAGACCTCGTATATTTAATTGGAGAAAAAAATAGCTGAATAAGCTTTCATTTACAAGCCAACAAAAGGTGTTTGACAGCCTGAACTCAAAGAATGCTTTCTTTTCTTTTGCTTCCCTTATACCTTCTATTTTAGTTTTGCTATATATTCACAAAACAAACGTTTCCACTTAATTTTCTGTCCTGGTTCTCTCTGTATTTGAACAAGAAAGGTTCTTAGGAAATTCAGAATGGGGACTTCACACTTGAGATGGGAGTGGTGGCCCTTCTATGTTCCTTGTTACAGTAGTAATAATGTTTGAATAGGCTCATTTTGTGCTTTAACCAGGATATATCAGTACCCTGAGCACACATATTATGCAATATTATGACTGCAAAAAAAAAAAAAATCTATATTCCTCACCTGTGAGCAATTATTCTCTCCTTGCAAATGCCTTCAATGTCTAGGACCCTCCTGATGGGTTTGAGATAAGTGAGTATCTCAAAAAAGATCTTAAATATCTTTAAAAGCAGTGAGACTGCTTTTTAAAGATACCCCAACTATTTCTCATTTACGCATAGATGAGATAGAACAGCAGGGTTGAAGTTACATGGGGTTCTTTAAAAGTCTCAGCTCTAGTCTATTTGTTTTTGGGGAAGAAAAGTCTGTGCACATTTGCCTTTTGCAACAACAGTTGTGCAAATCAACCAGAACCATCACCTTTGGAAAGTTTCAATTTTTTTTAAACCTCAACTGTTTCAATCCTCTCATTTGCATTTCTTCCTTTCAGAAAAGTTTAAATATCTTCCCTAAGTAATCTCTAGAAACCAAAACTATGTTTCTTTCAGAGATTTCAGAAGAAATTCTATTTCTTGGCAACCTCTACACATGAGGATAGGCAGAGTTCTGCTTCTCCCCTAACCAGCAGTGTTCTCTTCTCAAGCAGCTGATAATTGCAGCACATCTGGGGCAGGAGAGAAACCAGCAGAGTTCTGGTCTGGACTGCAAACCCCCAACATGGAGCATGGCAAGTTATTCCAGCCCCGAGTTAGTCTCTGGAGAGATGCTAACAGGGTAAAGTCATGGCTCAGCCATATGGTAGAGCCTGATGTTCTACCACATGCTTTAATTTCCTTCATAAATTAACGAAAAATTAAGGGGATACCTTGCTATAGCTACAGATTTGATCAGTGGATTGGCTGATTTGCCTCATTGCTGTTTTCAGTTCCTGGATAATTTTCTTCCAAAGCCACCAGTAAATCTAAAGAATAAAATCGCCGTATTTGTACAACCACATAAATCTGAGATCACTGAATTTCAGTATACTTACAAATACTCAAATATACCTAAAAAGGAATTCACAGGTGTCACAGAAGTAGTGGTGGCTCCTGAATGCCTGAGAGACTTCAAGTGTTTGTTCAGGTCTCTGTGATCTCTCTATTTGATTTTGATAATCTGTTTAGTTGCTTAACATTTAACGCAGTAGAGATTCTATGAAATTTTATTAATATTCATTGTATCAGAGGATGGATCATAGTTTTTAAAGGGGATTTTGTCTCTTGGAAACAGCCAACTTTTTAGAGGAAGTCAATGACAATTCCAGAACTGATTCCTCCAGGTAGAGGAAGCTACAGCAATTATTGAAATTAACAGAGAGCCTCAGAAGCAATTGAGAGAATGCAGAAGAGATGTTGAAAGCTTTTATGTGGCTTTACTCATAAAGAACTCTGCATATTGGTGAATTTGCAGGTTACTTTGTTGCTGTATCAATGACAGTAAAGTTTTAAATCCCTAAAAAATGAGTATCAATGTGTCCTAACAACTGCACCCTTAGCGTGACTCTAATAATGATTAAAAAAACATTGATTTATCCAACATCTGGTCCTTACATGAGACAATTAGTTTAAGAAAGGAAAAAAAGGTCACAACATGGGAACTTGACCAAGGAAAACCAGGCTTGAGGGACTTACCACATGCTGAGGCTCCTCGGTCACAAAAAATATTCCTCCAGATTGGAACTGTGCTTATCTGTTTCCCAGGGATTTTGAGAGCTGCATACATTTACTGTGCACTCACACTGCTGTGTTGAATATTCCACTAGATCCTGCTGTATTCCCTCATGATGTACTGGAAAGAGTAGCTCTTTTTCATTGTCCTGTATTTGTGGTTTTTTGAAAAGAAATACACAACTCAAACAAACGGGAATCATGACTCCCACTGTGCCATCGTGGGAACTGTTGATGCACATAGTTGGGATAAAGCATAACAAATGTAAAAAAAAAAAAATCGTAAAGACCTGCATCATCAAACTATGGATTGCCATATTAATATTTGACTGTGCAACAGAGCAGGGTGATGAGCTGTAAATCCACAAGGAATGATAGCTAGAAATGTACTTCAGTTTCAGTTTCCATTGTCTTTGGCTTTTATATATTGTGTGATTGTGTTTTAGGCTCATTTCTATTCCACTTCTTTTGAGAGAGTCAGAACAGTAGCAAAAGCAAAGTAGGAATGGTTTAAACTGTAGCATTCAAAAATTACTATGACATAAAATCCACATCTTAACACCAAAATGGGAAAAGCTTGTTATTTTTGGTATGCTGTCTTCTACTGGGTGGGTTTCATTTTCCCCTGAGGAAAACTCATAAAGAAATGAACTACAGAACAACAGTCAGGCCTGAAAACTATTACAGATCTTTGAGCTGCATAGACATATTCATCTGGCATAGAGTGGAAATAGAGCATCAAGGATGTAAGTACAGCTATTTAATATGATCAACATCTTTTGACTGAATTCAAGGGAAAGCCAGCTCCCAAAATAAGCTATTGTATCAGCAAAAGTCTAATCTGACCCATCTTTCCTTATCTGCAAGCTTTGCTATTACACATCTTTTTAAACAGAATTTTCTAAGGCTGGATACCTGTTTAAGGTCGAGGATACCACTTCTGCTAACTGAACATTTCAAAATATGCAAGTAGTAGATTTTCTTGCAGTGCCTGGCCTTGGAATGGGGCAATTTATTTCCACTTCTTTTCACTAGAGAGTTAACTGAAGCCAGGTACTCGAGTTATTTCTCTTCAGTAAGACTAACTTCAGTAAAAGACCATACAGTAAAGTAACATAAAAGTCAGTGGTCTTATGGTAATTATTTATACCTCTTGTGACAATTCAAGTGCTGCACCTCTCTTTATACTCTAGTAAAATTGCTATTATATTCCCTTTAATTATTAGAGGAATGGCCAGTGCTTTATTGAAATGATAGAAGAGGAGCTGTAGGAGACAGGGGAGGGTTAAAGTACTTCAATTAGTGTCTGTCTTTGGCTGGTCATGGGAACAGCTGATGGTGCTGATTCAGGATCCAGCCTTCCCAACAGCAGCCAATTCACATGGAAAATGTCACTGTCACTCTTACATTAATGGCTTTTGAGCACAGAAAGACCTCAGTTAGAAGGCTCTGAAATATCACTTGAGGTAACCTGGCAGTAAAGAGAAATTCATGCTACCAAACAAAACTGCTATAATTTTGTATCTCCAAAGGTACCTCCAACACATGCAGTATTCTATTAATTTAGTTTTGTTATTGGTACATCTGCTGCATGGTTTTCATCAATTTCTCATGAAAATGTTCCATTTGAGGCAGTTGTATTTTATCACAACTCAGGAACAATGGACCTACAGTAGCACATTGAATCTCGATCTCTTCAAAATAGCGGAAAAGAACAAGCTAACAAAAATTAGCTCAATCCATCTCTATTCCCTACAACTCTGTAAACTAACAATCACAAGCAGTCATTTACTTTTGCTAACATCAGTGTGGAATCTTAATGAGTAAAATCTAAGTGAGATAAAATGGAGTTAAATATTTACCATTGGGGCAATAATTTCCAACAGCGGTTGGCAGCCATGTGTGTAATGAAGAATACTTTTGCAATAAAAAAAGCACTGCAATCTTTTCCTTAGCTGCAATAAGATTTGACTGGAGCTGTAACAGCTTCAGGAAAAGAGGAGAACCTCTAAGTTTGAAGAGCAGAGAAGCTTGTAAAGATGTACTGCTAATCCAAGTTGGTTTAGAGCCAGTCAGCCCTATGTGAGGTTTTTACAGAACAGTGCCAATACAATATATATTAAAGAGAAATCTGATAGTTCCAATGAGTCTTTTTTCCCCTTCACTGCTTTCCTATTCCTGTTAAAATACATGGCAACATGGTACTCAACCTTGATCTGAGCACTGCAGAGCTGAGATTTATTAGGACAATAATCAGCACAGCCTCTGGCTGAGTTCAATAACAATGACACTATTTAAAAAGTTGCTTATACTCCTCAAGTTTGTATATAAAACACAGCCAGTTTTCAAGGTGCCCCTGTGCCCCTCAGTACTCAAGCCTCTTGACTAGTCAAGTGAAATAGCTGTCACGCAAAGAAATCCTTTGACATCAGAAACATGAAATACGTGTTTCCAGGATGGGAAAGAATATTCCTCAACCCTCTACTCACTCATGCATTTCGAGGCTGCTTTGCACATGTCACAGCAGCTTTCTCTGCACAGGTCTGGCTATTACTTCAAGGACTGGGCCAGCCCAAATAGCTTAGCACTGACCTGTGTTGAAAACATGATCCTTTTCTTTACAGATTGCTTAAAAGTCTCCATAAATGCACTTGTTGTTCACAATTGCCTCAGAAAATTCTTTTAAGGAGTTTTCAGTTTCTTAACAGTGTTTGTCCAGCCACTCTTCAGATGGTTGGCTCTTTGGCCTGTGTTGTTTTTATGGGCTTAGGTGGTGTACAGCTATTTTTGCCCGAGGATGCTGAGTGGACAGCTTATGTGTTTAAAGCAGACAATGAGCTACATTTCTATCCCTTGGTTTCCTGAGGCTAAGGAAATAGGTTAATAGGATACAAATACGCATTGGGCATAGGATAAGGACTATTTTTACTTGCAGCCTGCCATATTATTAACACATTTTAAACATGGAAACAGATCCACTTTGGAATTGACACACAAGATGGCTTGGAAATTATTTCAAATTGTTACTATTATTGTTTGTTTCTTTTTTACAGTTGTATTTTGTTTGAGTAGAAGTGGCAGTTCTGGGCAAGCTGAGAGGCTCAGTTTGCATCCCTTAAAAATGTCAAACCAAACAAGTTGTGTGTGCCCTATTTATAGCAGAAAATAAGAGTTGAAAAACAAAAGCAGTGTAATATAACCAGAAGCTGATTAGTCTATCTTCAATTCTCTAAAATAAAATCAATTTCTACACCTTTCTTTATAACATGGAAGGTCTTGAATGTTTTTTATGACATTATTTCTAGCAAAACATTACAATTTTACAGTTTATTATAAACTTGGTTTATTTGGGTTTTTTGGATCTTTGTTGTTTGGAGTTTTTTCCCCAGAAATGCAGACATTGCACATTAAAAGAGAAAACTTTTAATATAATTAGGTTTATTCAGCACACATCTTTTCTTCCTGCTGTCAGCTGGAATTGACTGTCACAGGAAAGCATCAAGAAGAAAATGTGCTCTATACGAACTTCTAAATTTGGAAAATCTGCATCCTTCCTTCAGCACAGGGCTCTGAGTCTTAATAATTCAGACAGGAAGGTATCATGACAACTCTGCACGCTCTCCTGAAATGAGCTGTTCTCTCATCCTCTTCACACACACACACGGGACATTCTAATCCCTCGCTTACCGGAGATACCCTCGTGTTTGTCTCTCATTCCATCTCCTCTGGACTCTCAAGAGCCTATTACTCATTTAATAGACAGGGATCAGCGGGCTTTGTATGAAATAGCAACAACAGTGGATTAGTAAAAATACTCATTATTTGGGCAGAATTAACAGTGATGTCCTTCACTACTAAATGCTGGGCATGTCAGGGGCAATGTCCATTTCTCTACATCTGCTGCAAGATTCAGTGCCCTCAGTCATCTTCATTCCCTCCCTCCCCCTCCTGCTGTGCCGAACAGCGATTATCTACCAAAATCTAAAACCTGGATGTGAAATAATCAGAAGTACTTCACTGAGTGGTGGTTAGTGCTGCTGCAGCCTCCATCCAAGGCACTGCCACCATCAAAATGTGCTAAGTGTCAAAGTTGTCAAATGCTCTATCTAGAATCCTCTTGTACTGAGGCACTGCATGTAAATCTCTACAGTGATACCCCAGCTGGTGCAAAAAAAGCCTTGACACTGTGTTAGCCCTGTTCCACACAAACACTGGGTTTTTATCACCCCTTCTAATGACAAATCCAGGCCCATCACAGGCCATGATGGAAAAAGTTGACTCAATCCCAGCCACTCCCACGACTCTCAAGCTGTGTGGCTTTTATAATAACTGCTTAGATACAAAACTGCTGTTTTGAGGAAGGCCAGAATCACTTCTTCTGCTGCAGCAATGTATGTATATACATTAAAATACTTTTCAATAAGTCCAAACCACTGATGTGCCTCAATTTCAAAGCTAAAGAGTAAGTGGAGTTAATTTTCTCTAGGGACATAAAAATACTAGTAGTTTATGAGCAGAGGCTTCCCCAAAACATCTTCCAAAGCAGGAGTGTGAAGGATAAAGTGAGAAATAGTTGCAGTTGGATGAATTAATGTAGATTAGTTTCCTGCAGTTTTCAGAAAAAAATTAATTAAGGAAGACAAGCTGCCATCCCACACCAGGACACTTCCAGGGGAAGTTTTTGCACAGATTTGTGCAACTACAGGGACTCCCATCTCTTTTTGTCTCCCCTTTATCCCCTACTTACACTCTCCAGCCCCCTTGGATCACTGGTTTATTTCCAGCATCCTGATCTTTTGAGGCCACTTTTGGCCTCTACTTTTTCCTGTCTCTGACCCACTATTTCCCCCCCACCTCTGTTCAGCCTCAGTTTTATTCTCGGACTCCAATGACCTTTGGTTCTACCAAACCCTTTGTCTCTCCTCACACAAACTTCCAGCCTGGCACCCCTTTCAACTGCTACATATTTTCTGGCCTTGCCTCTCCCTCCCAGACTCTACTTCATTTTGGGTCTCCTTTCAGACCTTTTTTCTCTGCCAGTACAAGATGTAAACAATTTGAAAGCGGGACATGTACCCACTGTATAGCCAAGGCCAATTGCAGTCCATTTTAAAAAATGGTTTGCGCTCCCAAGATTGGTGAAAAAGGCAGATAGCAGATATAAACTGGATTTCTCATTTCACTGCTCTCTCAGAAGAATCAGAAAGCAGTTTGCTTCACTAGGCCAGATTCTGCTGTTTTGAATTAAAAATTTGTGTTTATCTCAATGAGAAGGCTATGCACTAAAGACTGTAATATTTAGCCTTATTTGTTATCTACTTTTCTCTCTCCCCAGTTGTGTGAACTTCTTGTTGGTAGCAATTTGTTGAGGAATAGCTACAGCAATTTATAATATATCAGTCTGGAAAGTTTTGATGAAGGAAAATTTTAAAGACTGATTTTACATCACTGGAATCAATGGAAATTTTGTTGTTAACAACAATGAGCGAAAGAGCAAGACAAAAGCTGTCTTTGAGACATGCAAGCCTTTGAGAAATACTACAGATAAGACCAGAGACATGCTTTCTCCCTTAAAGATTTTTGAATGAGTAGCACTTACTAGAAATGTTTTCCTGGGTTGGAAGTATTTGATCATTGCCCCAGCTTTAATCAAAGTTTTATTTCTTTAGAGAAATAGCTTCTTCTAATTTACTTTTCCCGTTGACAAGCAGGAGAACTTAGTGGACTGATGTTTCCAATAGCCCTGCAAAATTTGCTGTGTGCAATGTCCCAGCACCCTCTCTCTACAAAAGAATCTTGATCAGAAAAGACAGGAGCTGGCAAGGAGTGTAACAGAGACCTTTCCCCCCTTGCTTCATCCACTTCCCCAACAGCAGGGACCCTCACATGCCACCTGCTGCTACTTCTCTTCAAATGTATTCTTTAAAGATTTTCAGCCATTTCTCACTTCTCCATAGACAGAAACCATCAACCAGAGAGGTCTAAGTGCTTGAGAATCTCATCACAGCCCCATCAGACCCTGCTGACACCACTGAAAGACTCGCCCAGACTCCACCTTGCATCCTCTCAATTGTTATGTCCATGAGGCAGAAGCACACTGAAAGTCCCCAGCCCCTTTTTAAAAGCACCTAGGTTACTCTTCACTCATTTGTTTGGCATTTTGAGGGAGTTAGCTGGTCTCTCTCAGCACTGCAATTAGCTCATCAGGTATTTCTGGGGCATGGGGGCTGTTTTTCTTCAATATATGTAAGGTGCCAATCACAACAGGAGCCTGGCACACAGGTAGGCAAAACTATGTCGAGAAGGGGCACCAGACTCCTGAGGAAAGGTGTTGCCTTCACAAACAAACAAACAAATTCTAGGTGGAATATCAGCCTGTCATTTTTACCCTGCTGAATGCAGAATGAAAGGAGAAATGTATCCTCAATTTAGACTTGACATTAAAGGTAAATATTTATGTCCATTGATGGAGGCACAGGTGAAATCTCTTTGAAAATCTGTCATGGGAGGCTGTGGTTGGAAAAGATGGCATAAAAAATGGGACATCAAGGAATTCAGCTACACAAACAGTAGCACTTGGAAATGACAAAGCATGCTCTAAATGTCTTGACATGAAGAAAGTGTCCCATTTTTAATGGAAAAATAGAATGTAATACTCTACTGGTGTATTGTGTTGGTGTTTACATAAGTAATGTTTTTTTATCTAAACATCCATTATTATCAGAATTAATCATATGCTTTTTTCTTATTTACCTTAGTAAACTAAACAGGATCAATATGTAGAAATAAATCCACATCTCATTTTCTGCAGAGTGCAGCTGTGAATCAAGGAAAGATTGGGTATAAGAAATACTAATCTCGATGCAGAAAGGCAAGGAAACCTTAAACCCTTCTAGCTCACCTTTTTTTCTGGCCTGATGTATATATATAGCAGTATCATTCTTCTGTTGCCTTTAGATTTCTGCTTTCAGTGTAAGATCTCTTTCCATGCTGTGCCTTTCTTCCCTCAGTCTGGATGTCATAGAAAAAAATGCAATGAATAATAGCAACTTTGATAGGGATATTAAGTTATATTCCTCATCCATAAACCAATCTTTAATGATTACAGACAAATGACATAATGGGGGAAATGCAGAAAAAAAATTATGCTCTGAGAGTCACTATGAATTACTTTTTTTTGAGAGTGACCAAGTAGGGCTAAAGCATCCCAGCAATAGAACAAAAGGCAACGGACACAAACTGAGCACAGGAAGTTCCATCTGGATATGAGGAAAAACCTCTTTACTTTGAGGGTGACAGAGCACTAGAACAGACTGTCCAGAGAGACTGTGCAGTCTTCTTCCCTGGAGATACTCAAAACCTGCCTAGATGAGATTCTGTGTGAACTGCTCTAGGTGAACCTGATTTAGCAGGGGGCTGGACTAGAGGAAATCCAGAGGTCACTCTGGAGCCATTCTGTGCCTTTGTGACTCTGGGATCTCTACTTTTATCAGCTATAGCCATGTGTTCCTATCATATTCCTTACCAGCTGGCCAATGGCTCAAATTTATGAGACAAAGATAGACATAATAGAACAACAGAAAAGCAGGCAAAGCAAGACCAACAAAAAGACTCTGCCAATTTCATAAGTTAAAAAAAATACTTGTAGGAGGCTTCACCATACAGATAGGGAAATGGAAGCAGGGCATTCAGTTAGGTCTAAATATTACCTTCTATGCAGTAATTGCTGGTAAGACCTCAAATGTTCTGCAATCAGTCACAGCCTCAGCATTAATTTGAGTGACTCACCTGCAGTAGTTTGCACTGGCATTGACACTGTCATGTTTTATGTGAGTCAAATGCAGGCCTCTAAACTTTTTTTGCTACTTGGCTTTCAAATCAAATCTGATTCTTTCATACTTAATACAAAAAAACCCCCTATCCTTAGTTTAATATAACTTTTGGGATATACAAATGGTTAGCTCATGTTTTGGATCAGATCAGGAACATTCTTCACAGAATTGTCTCTTATCTTCCACTGTTCCATTCTGCAAGTGAGCTGAATGTTGCCAGAGAAGAAGCATTAGAAATTAATTTACGAAGAATGACTAGGAGAGCACGTTCAGTGAGCCTTCTGTCCAGCTTTTACTCATCCACATCCCAGTCTCCATCTGATCCCACTAAAACCCACTGGGGTTACCAATAGGGTCAGTGTAATTGAAGTCTATTACAAATGTAATGCTCCTTTTTTTGTTTATAGCACAGCTATTACATGTTTTGCCTGAAGCATCAATAATGCAGATAGTGTTTCAATGACAAAAATTGAATTATTCCAATGCTAAAAAGTAAAAATGCTCTTTTGCTAAATTTTCAGTCTTTTCCTTTTTTTCTGTAATAATATAATGAGAAAAGGTTTATTGAAGTGAAATGAGAGCTTTGGAAGATTTAAAGATTCTTATTAGATAAGTAAAATTGCACAGAATGATCACCCCATAGTGTACTTATTCCAAAAATACAATTAAAAGACAGCACTGAGTACTTTCACTGTGCCCAAGGAGACTCAAGTATGTGCTTTTGGAACTGCTGGGTCAAAAGAGTATTGTTATCCTCAGCAGTTACTGAAGGCAATAATTTAATCTCCTTAACAAATTTCTTAACGGTCTGAAACACTCTGACAATGGAATTTTCATGTGTCAAAGTGATAAAAGTCAAATTTTTCATTGTCTTTTAGTACTGTAAACCAGAAGTTAAGGATCTGGAAAATATCCTCATTTAAGAAGCTAATTTCAAGGAAATTAAAGAATTAGCCAAAATTATTAAACATATTATGGTATAAAGAAAGCCTGCAAACTCAGAAAAATTTTATATTCAAATCCCTACTGCAATCACAAGGGCATGAAGCACTTTCCCTTGCTAATAATGAATTTAAATGCTTTGGAGATCATGATACATTCTTGAAATTTATAGATATTCACTTTAAGCCCTTAGAAGAAGATCTTATCTTTAATGTTCATAGGAATGAAGAATTGAAGGTCCATGCTTGTCAAAAAAACAAGACTGAAATTAAATAATCATTCCCTATAACTGCACATTCTTTCTTTCTTCTTTAGATTAATAAATGTGGCTCTTGTTCATTTTAGACTCTCAAATTAGGGATTTTGACCTTTCTTGTAAATGAGTAGCTTACTCATAAATAATCACCAAGAGATTTATGTGAACAAGTCTCAGGCATTGAGCTCATAGGGAACCATTCCCTTCATTGACTTGCTACTCAACAGTTAACCTGAACAGATCAGATTTTGGATGACTGAAACTCTAATCAAAAATAAAATCATAAAATAAAGTTAACCTCCAGGTCCTGTTATAAAACTATAGATTTTACAGTTAGTGGGATTCAGCAAATACAACACCCGTGACTATTACACATTAAAACTTCTACAGAGACTGATGGATAAAATTCCCAGCCATTTATTTATTCAGTTTCTCATCCAGAAGCCCTGTATCAAAAGTCCTTTGGGGAGCAAACTATCTAGGACATCTCAATTAAACAATCTGTCTTAATGCTATCATGCAGAAACTTGGAGAAATTTTAGAGATTTTTTTCTTTTTTTTCTTTTTTTCTTCTTTCAAGTAGACCTTTTATTTTAGTACAACCCTTCTGACACAGCCTCTCAACACCCTTGGTCTGACCTGCTGCTTGGGAAGGTGGCATGAGGGGCTGAACTCTGGGGCTAAACTGCAGTAGGAATAAGAGACAAACTATGTTCTGAAAGGATAGGAAAAAAACCTAAATCCTCATCCTCTAGCTTTTCTGTTTTTAGTTGTGCTAGAGTTACCACACAAGCAACTTTATGTGACAATTCACAATTTTCACTTCATCCCCATCCTTAGCAATACCATGGAAAACGTATATCAAACCAAAACCAAAAATGGAATCTCCATTTATTTCAAATCTCAGCCAGGTGGGATTGAGTTCAAATACAATGAGTAGTGTTTCTTTCTTCGTCGTGAAATTCAAAGGTTTATATTACATGCCCATCACCTTTCCTCCAGTCTTCCACATACACGGGCATTTTAAAAATCAGCTAAATCTCTCTTGCTATTGAAAAACTACATCCACACCAGCTCACTTCCATGAATAGCATTCCCTACTGAGACCTGTTGGTATATGCTGAGTGGGTCTTACAAAAACCCTTCACAAGCTCCAGTTCAAACACACATCCATCCCACCCAAAACCACCCAGTGATATCTCCATTTTTAAATTATTTTTTTTAATGCAACTATTTTTATACAGGAAAAAATTGCGTCATGAGAAACTTGAGTGAGACAGTACTGGATTGAACATCTTCACAGAACACTGATTATATTCCAGACATCTCCTCCACTCAATCAACTGCCAATATAAAGAAAATGTTTTCCACTCACTGAAAATAAGAGTGGAACTATGTTGTGGTCCAAACTCTTCAGAGTTTATCTACAATTTGCAGGTATGAGATGAGTAGACAGATAGCTACAGACACAGTAAAAATGTCTAGAACTGTAATTTAATTGTAAGAAAAGTCCTTATATGAAAAGCAGCAGCAACACCAGCTCTGAAGATGTTTTTCCTTATTACTGGAGGTTACATCTCTTTTATTTTACCTTCAGAGAAAGCTGACATAAAAATCTCTAGAATATGAAATATGATAGCTCAATACATTTGTCCAGTCAGTGATGCCAATTTGCATTTCTTTGTTATTTCCTACTTTTCATAAACTTCTTTTATTGTCATTGCTAATAATGGCCATCATAACTGAACAAATTCTTAGACTTTTCATCCCCAGATGAAAGAAAGAAAGAAAAAAACCCAACAGAAACTGTAAGTAAACATGAACCATGCAGAACTAAGATGATGAGGGTGTCCAGCTTCTGAAACTTGTTAAGTTTTATTGCTAATTTAGTTTTAGCTTTTCTTTCAATAACTTTATGTAAAAAAGAAATAAACTGATTTGATATTTAAACACAAGAAAAAATTCTGAGTTCTGAAGTTCCTTTGCCTCAGTAAGCAAGATTAGATCGAGATCATTAAATGTGCAATTTGCCACAACTACTGTGAGGAATGACAGTATTTTGAAATTAGCATCTGCAGTAGTCCCTAATATTGTAACCTTGCTTGTCTGTAGGTAAGAATGCAATTTTTGCTTCTCCCTTCTACTTACCTATTTCTGTTCATCTAATGTAAAAAAACCCAAAAAAATCCAACCCAAAAAAAATCCAAAACAAAGGCAAAAATCCTAATGGCTGAATAGTCTCTTGCCATTTTGCTGTAAAATGTCAATGTAAGCCATTAAAAATTTTACAGATCAAAAGGCAATTTAGTAACTTTCTTTATGGCTTGAAAATTAAAGTAGAAAAGGCTGCTATTTCCTAGGGAAACAGAAAAGGTTTCAAACCACTTAGAACAGACAACACTCAAAGCAGAGGTTCAGTTTTAGCAGTTCACATAATTATGGTAAAAATACACAATGCTCTGTAGAAAGTAATTTGTATGAACATTCTTCCTTTAGATATCACCAAAATAAATTATATCTTTGTTCCTTGATATTATCTGTCTTTTCAAAGTATCACCAAGCCTTCCTTATGAGGACATGAGGTTCAGCATCTGCCTTTTGTTAAGTGTCTTGAAACCAGCACTGAGACAAGAGCCATACACTGCTGCACGTGTTTATAGAGATTTCATTCCCAGAAGTGTTGTCTTGAGTTACATCGGGATAATTGGAGCCATTTATCAACATATCCCAAATAAACAGGTTGGTTACGTTTTAAAGAGTCTAATGTCATACAGCCTGTGCTTAATGAAATCAATCAGAAGATAATGACAAAGGTACTAACATGATTGGAAAATTTAGACTTCCAGAAGAGTTAGAGAAGTGCCAATATGAGAGCAACTTATAACCCAGAACTCAGCTTCTGTTGGTAGCTCTTCCAGGGCTGCAGTGGGCTCAGGGCTGCTCCCAGCTCTGCAGCCAGCAGATCCCAGCCAGCCCTGTTGCCAGGCTGTGAGCCTGCAGAGCTGTCAGGGTTGGCTGTGTGGCAGCCTTGGAGCTCATGGCCTATTGCCACTAATGTCCCTGATGTCCCCACTTAGACACCTCCTCAGTTCCAGAGTATGAGGAACGACCTAGCTAAAGGTGTAAATTAAAATATAGCCAGCAGTGAAACGGTAACTACAACATGCAGGTCACTGACTTCCATAGCTATTGAAACAGATGAGGCAGACCCTGCAGACATGTACAGACATGGCAAGCAGCTGACAGGTTGGCTGGATGGAGTGAGAAAGCCTTCTGTCCCAGAGCTACAAGTGATTGCTGCCCATCCTGCTCCAGCAGCTTAAAATCCAGTGGGAACTGTTAAACAAGATACACTAAAGACTTAAAAAAAATCTTAGAAAAATGACAGATAGAAGTATTTTATTTTAATAGAAGAGGAGCAGACAAAGTAGAACAGTGGGTTGCCATCATGTATCTGTGTGGGAGCCCCCTAACTGGATAAAGCTCACAGCCCTCTGGAACAAACCAGTTCATTTTCTGGAACAACCAGTTGATTGTGTCGCATTCTTTTTAGTGAACATCAGACACATGGGAACCCCCAAATCCAGAAGGGGAAATAAGGAGAAAGGCAGGCTCACACTAAATGGCTTGGTTATTATCCAGATAAGCTGTATTTATTTTCCCTCTGTACTTTACAGTTCAGATATAAACCAGAGCTGCTGCTGAGCAGGGCTCTTGTCACAGCATCCTCCCTAGCTCTGTTTCCATTTTCTGTATCTATTTCCAGTGTGCATTAAAATAACTCAAGTTCATTTGCAGCATCAGCCCTGATCTCTAACTACTGTTATTTTCATATCTAAAAATAATTCAAGTTTATTTATGGCATTGTTTTGACTACCCAACTGCTGATGTCAACCAACATCATAGAAAGAGAATCAATGACCAGGCTTAGATTATTTTCAACCGCAGACAAGAAAATTTGAAAAGATTGATGATAAATCAAGATGATTCTGCAAGAAAGCCTCTGGAATGTACTGGCATTTCAATTTTATTAAGAAATAATAAACAGCGTCCAGCAATAATATATTTCCACAAGACGGTTGTGCTCTAGCAAGTATGTGTGTGCCAATGATAAAAGTTGTTTCCACACTTTTCTTTGGATGTGAAGCATTCAGGCCTTGCACTTGCACAGCTGAAATGGCACAGATACAGAAAGTGGTGCTGCCATGCCAGCATCCCAGACTATGCAAAGAATAGGTTTGTCTTACATCTTCAGCTTTTCTGTGGCCATAAGAAGCTGTATGAATTTAAATTTTTAGGTACAAAATTGTCTCAAGAATTCAGTAGCTACATTTGGAAACTGCTTCTGGAAATAAATTCTGGTATAATTTTCTATGGAAAGTACTTTTCATTGTGCTTTTTATGTCTTTATTATTTTCACCTTTAATAGCTTAGTTTTAATGTGGAACTTTTGTCTTTCTGTGTCATAGCTGGAACAGCAGATCATTCTTACAACTACCTCAGTGAATTGTGGCTGATTCATCCCTGACTCATTTTGCTAAAGTTCTTAAATATATCCATTTTCTGGTCTCACTGCAAGTAATTTATTTTAGGTTTGGGGTTTTTATTCACATAGGTAGAAATCCCTTTTCTAATGGCATTGCACAATTTAGGCTGAAAATAGAATACAATTTAGCTGCTCAGTTCATTTTGAGAGTCTGAGTAAAGCCAAGTGCTGGACTTATTTATGTGTGTAAGAACAAAGCCAAGATGTTTGTCCTGGAGGCCCTACAACAGTGGTTTCCCATTTGTGCAGTACCTTCATGATCCACAACACTCTCCTGAAACTTTTCAATTGTCTCTACTGTGAAAGGTCAGAAAGTCTCAGCATTAACCTTTGAAACAGATTCTTTTGAAACAGTTAAATTTTGAGCTAGGTTGAAAATACTGCCATTTTCATTATTTAAAATGAGAAACACTGAAAGCATGATCTGAATCAGAGTCACAATAGGTCCAGACAAGAAAGCAGACTGGATCCTCCATCATTTGAATACATGTAGAATTGATGTTCAGTTCCTCTGTGTCTACTTCTTCAAACAGTCTGATGGGTAAAGCAAAGAAGCTCCTTCATAGCTGCTATTTACTGTTTTATATTGAAGATAATGCCATAAAAAGCTTATACAAAAGTTGCAAAACAGAGTCTGTTTCTAGTATCAGATTTTTAAATATTAATGGGAAATTTTTCTACCAAAGGAACCCAAAATATCTCTGAACAAAAAAATTACTCATATGAGATGTTTGCCAAGGATCATGTTTGTTCAAGGACCCACAAAAGGATATTAAATGCCATTGAATTTATGGGATTTTTTTCTTGCTATTAAGAATTCCTCATTTATTCACATCTACACATCAGTGAATGATCTTTTGCTGCTAAAATAACTTTGATATGGGTATGAGCGAGCTAAAGAAGTGTAAATGAATATCAAAGGTAACGTAACAGTTCACCAACTTAACATACAAGAAATGTTCATATCACTGAGAAATCCTTTAATAATACTGCACAAGCTTAATCATTAAGGAGGAATGAAAGGGTATGGCAAAGCTTATCTCCAGTTTGAAATGGATTTGCTAACTTCAACTCAATGTTCTCAAACAGTACAGAGCAACAGAAAGGGGATCCACAGATTTGTTATTCATCACGTCTTTTTACAAACCTGAATCTTTTATGACTAAAAATCTGCTATTAACTCATTTTTCAATTGACTAATTCTGAAGGAGCAGAGCAATTTACATGAAAATACTAATTTTAAACATGCTTTTAATGAAATGCTTATTAAGGTCAAACACTATAATTTGAAAAGTAAAATATGTTACTTCATTTTATTGCATTTAATTTTATGCCATTCAGAATCATTCTTTTAAAAATTCTCCCACAAATGTACATTAGTTGCACTGAATTTCAGACACGCTGTTTTCTTTCTCCTTGTGAAGACATAAACAACCTCTGCCTGCTGCTATCCAGCACATATGAGGATTGCTGTCATTCTTTGTTATGTGCCACTCAGAGGAGCCAAAAGCCTCCAGCACCATCAGCTGCTCCTCTGGACACAGGTGCCCTGGGCTGTGCAGGTGCCCTGGGCTGTGCAGGTGCCCTGGCAGCTGCAGAGCATCCTGTGCAGGGAAGGGCAGAGCTGCAATGCTGGCACTGCTCTAGTGCCTCACAGCTCCCTCAGGCCCTGCTGCCAAAGGTTTGCCAGTACAGGCACTTTTAACAGGCTTGTGAACAAACAGAAATAAAAACAAGGGCACTCTTGGTGTGGAATGTCCTCACAGCTCGCTATTATGGAATTTCAAACCCCTTGTTTGTGTCATACGTGTGCTGGAAGCTTGGAGGTCTCCACTCAAAAAAGGCCTGTTCCTACAGAAGCCTTGGCCACTCAGCTTCTGGCCTGCACAAAAATGTGTATTAAAGATGAAAATAATGAAGACATAAAAAGACACAGCTCCCCCAACCACCCTCTCTTCCTGGAGGACAGAACTGTAGCTCAATGCTTGTGTCTAATTGACCTGAAGCAGAAGTCATCTGGAGAGAAAATATCAAAGAGTTATTGATCTATAGTTTTCCTTGCTGTTTTGGATCACATATGCTTGTGAATGAAAGCTCTTTGTTACCACAGTTTAAAGGACACACATTTCTTCAGCAGTGTCTCTAGAAACAGAAATAATCATGTTTAATGCAGTATTAGTATTTTCAGTGCATTTTTCTAAATTCACACCATACTCTCTGAATACCAGTATCAATGAGGATTTGCCACAAGCAGCTGCCTGTAGCCCCTCTTTATTTACTGTTCACTGCTTGCTCAGCATGAGGAATGCAAACATGGGGAGCCCAGTGGAGGTTTGGTGATGATTAGACTGATCCCCAGCTCCTGTCCTGAGGCTGTACCTCTTGCCAAGCTGCTGCATTGACTTTCTGTCTTGCCTACCCCAGCTACAGGCCACATCTTGCTTCCCAACCCTCTCATACCCTCTCACACTCACCATGCAGACTCTCTTTTGTTATAAAAAAATAAATATAGCAGTTAATGTTTTCCTGAACTGAATGCTTTATAGAAAGAATTAGGTAATTCTTTTTTCATGTTTAATGCATGTCTAACATCCTAAAACACAGTGCTGTAAATGCACAGGAGAGATCCTGTCAGAGGAATGAATAATTGTCCTCCAGCTCAACCAAAGATTGATTGATCCTCAGTTTCATTTATTTCCTGACCTCCTCCTTAGTGGACTTTCTGCAATAAAAAAAAAAAAAAAAAGGATTTTTTTTTCTAAATAGTCACTAAATGCTGCATGCACAAATGTTCTTTAGCATCTCGCTTCAACTCCCTGCTGCTACTTGGAAAGCTGCGCTGTGCCTGTGGCAGCAACGTTGCATACATTAATCATCAGGGAAGATGGTGCCAAGCAACTAGGTAATAGCTTTACTAATATTTGTGCCTTTAAAGATTGGGAAACAATAACTGAACTCCAAAAATCTTTGTTAAAATTAGTTTGCTGAAGAGAGTTAATTATTCCAGTGTATGGCAGCACATCGATATGAAATGTGTGTATCAAACACCAGGGCTGCTGGCAACTCCTGTCTCCACATCAGTTCAGACTTATTTACCCTGAAAAAGGTTTTGTATAGGTGTGCATCCAGGAGAGGCTCCATCTCTGTGGGCCAGATCCACCAGCAGAGGGAAGAAAGCGGGGTGTCAGTGCAGTTGGGAGTTACACAAGGCTGGACGCAACTGCTGTTGATGTTGTGTTTTCACTGCAGCAGAAGACAGGCTCAGCCCCTCTTGGTAAAGTACTGCCTAGCAGAGGCTGTTCTGTACTGTTATCCAGAGGAAATGCAATCCTACATGTATTGCTACATTCTCATATTTTTCAGACATACCTTTGCAGCTCCCTAGCTTCTTGCTGCTGCCTCATGCTGTAGTTTCTGTTTTTCCTCATGAATATGACCACTCTATTTTTTTACATTTAATTTTGGTTATATTTGAAAAATGAAGAAATGTCTATTGTGTTCATCTGTACCACCAGACTTAAAGTCATCAACTGAAGAAATAACTTCCATTTAATAATATAACATCTCTATTGGAGAAATTTAATGGAATTGCTTGCTCATTTATCACTTCATGTTCAATTTAATAGCAAACTGCTACAGGCTTAAGTAATACAATGAATTTAACATGTAAATACAATAATCCATAATTAATTAAGAATGTCTATACTTAAACAGAAAATGTGGGTGAATAGGAAGGGAAATCATAAGGAAAGTATAATTTCTTTTTGATAAAAAGCTGCAATTTGTGTTTCATACTTTAATCATTAAATTCACAGCACAGAACAATCTTGGATTTTTAAATTCCCCCTACACTTCCTTTTCATGTGTTATGACTTCAGATGGTCACTTGTCTTGTCTCACTACTAAAAATAAAGGGGAAATAAATCTGGAGTCATAAAACTGTTACCTTCTAGCTGAGTTCACATAAAGGAGAATAAAGAATAGAGACACTCCATCACTAGAAAACCAGTGATGGGAGAACTGTTCTTTTTCAAAAAAGAACTACTTCATATTTTTTTGTTCAATGACATCAATTACAGTGTTGAGCAGTTACAGTTCAAACACACCAAGTTCAGAGACAATCACAAAACACAAACGATTAATATTGTGCTCACAATGGTAAACACTGAGCTGTTGCCTTCAATCTGACTGAAAAATTGCCTGAAATTCTAGACGCACCCTGAAAATCTTTCAAGACTTTTATGCTTGTTTCAGCCTCAATATTTGAAAGTAATCTAATAATACACCCTGTACCAAAATTCAAAGAGTGTAGATTTAATTAATTTAATTTCTTAAGGCTAAAAATAGTATATGCCTTTTTGTTTTTGCAAGTCAGTATAGTTTGTTAGGGTGCTGCATGCAACACTACAGCATTTCAGTCCCTACAACATTTCAGGCACCAAGTCGTGTGTGATAAAGAAAGGTAAAAGTTCTTGCTTAGTCCAGCAAGTCTGACATGATAAAATCTAGAAGGACAAGAGAGTTTTTAAACAGATTCCTTTTAAATCTAAGGGTAAACTGTTGGATATGAGCACTATAGTTCTTATCTGGATGTTGTTTTTCCAGCCTGTCTTATGTTCCTTCCAGGGAACTGCTGCCCCAGGCCTATCTCCAGAGCGTTTACCTTTGTTCTGAGTCACTCCTCTAAAAGTTTGTGACAATAAGTTCTACTAATTGATTCTTGCTTACAAAACTAATATCTGGGAGTGGTTCAGAACTTCCTCAGGATCACAAATCTCAGGTCCTTCTCTTCTCCCCTAGAGCCTTTTATACATCGTGTTTATATTGTTCACCGCTATGGATAAACCCTTGGGCCCTCCTTACCAGGCGGTCTTGCTGTTGCCATATCTCGTAACAGGGTCAATTCCACCTGGTAAGTCACTGAAACCACTTTCTTTTCCCAATTAGTCATTACTTGCATGTCTCTTGTTATGGCACAGAAAGTCTGATTTGAAACAGGGAGGTTTTATCTTGTTTTTTGGCTTGTCTAAGTCTGGACACCCTTGTCTGACCAGTATCACTGTACCCTGCAGTTCACACATTTGAAAGCCTAAGTAAGCAAGGAGCCCTGTAAATCTCAGTTAGATGGTCAACATGGAAGCACACATTTCCTTTACTCACTCTTTGTATTGGTTTTATATTTGTAAAACATCATGCAACATTTCTTTACCCAACATTCTGAAAAGGAATCTGTATCCACAACAAGGAGCAGTGCCACAGAAAGACCATTAATTAGAAGCAATTTTTCCTTCACACTAGGGTTGGAATCATCACTAGTAAATGGGCCACAAATTGAAAAATGAAGATATAAAGTACTAATAGCTTTGTTGATTTTATGACTTAATGAAGCAGGAGACCTATAAAGCATAGTGCAATTGTGCTTGATTATAATAATGAATAATATAATACATTATACACAAAGGAGCAACAGTTCAGTTTCATGCAGATGGCCTGACTTTGGAGAACTCGGGTTTATCACACTAATAATGTAATATAATTTACATGGGCATTAGAATCCACATTCCTTCCTCTCTGTATGAGAAAAGGGAGACTCATGGACATACTGACATTATATGAATCCTGTTGCAGTGAACATGGTACCTTCTGGGGGAAATGTGACAGAGGAGAATGACTCTGACTGTTTCTGGAAACCCTGGGGCCCTTTGGGTAGAGAAACTAGACCAAAACTTCTCTGCAGCCCTATAACTTTCTCTTTTCCTAAAGTGAGACAGAAAAAAAGGAAAATTAATTTTCTAGGACTTTTTTCCCCCTAAGTACTTGCTTTCTTCCATGGATACTTCTATGTGTGTATATGATGTGGCCCAGGCAGTGCCTTCTGTACTGTGTTCCAGCATGGGTATCAACCCACATGGGCCTTCACTCACTCCTCATCTACACATTTGCATTTGTGGAGCTTTTCTGTGCATTTAGTGCACAGAACTTGCTACTGTTCTCTGGGTTCTACCAGCAGAAGGAATAATTAATGAAAAATAAATAAGGCATCTGACTTCTGAAAAATCTTGCATCCTAGCTGGTGTAAGATTGTGCCAACTTTCTGATATTTCTGTCCTGCTTCTGTTTATTATAGCTTTGAAATGTCTTTTAACCAAATCAGTGAGGAAATGACCTGAGATCCTGCTCTTGTCCTTTCCTGTGACTAAAATATAGATACAGTTCTAAGGCAGTCAAACAAAATATGTAGAAACTTGGATAAGCTAATTTGTTCAAGTTAAAAAAAAACTTTATTCCCTCAGTTCTTGGAAGACAGAAATCCACTATGTGGTGTAGAAATTATTTAGCTTCTCCCACAAAATAGATGTAATTTTCAAACTGATTTTGCATAGTCAAAATAGAAATTATTTTCCTTGTGCTTCTTTTCCCTGCCAAATTTTATTTCTAATTGCTTGGTACTGATCATTAGCAGTTCGTGAGCACTGTTGTTGATGATATTGGATATTATATCAACTTCTGGCCATAACGAATGGGGCTTTGAATAATTTATGCTCATTTTCTTACAAAACAAACTATTTTCTTCTTTCCATTCCCATCCTGATGATTCTCAGAGCATCAAATATCATTCCTATTTTCTAGCTGAAAAATGGTTTTCAGAGAAACTAGCAGTATGAAATGAAATTGCCCTGTGTCACCCCCTGCCCCCACTGTGGCCTCCTGACAGCATCCTGTTGTTAGTCTTCAGAGAAAGCTGAAAACATGGATTGGCACTTGGTTTGCACAGCAACATCACTCTGTCAGGACAAATGTCATGATATGGCTGTCACAATAAACAGAATATTAACAAAACCAGCCTGGGAAGGAAACACTGCTCTGTTTTCTGTGTCCTGTACGGGCAGACAAAGGATTTGGCAGGTTTCCTTCAGCACAGGGGGGCTCTGCAGCGGCAGGGATTTTATGAGACACTGTGGCACGACTTTCTCACCTGAAATCCTAAGCGTTCTTCCCAGGTTTGTGCCCATCAGAGCTGCTTGGAGGGCTGAGACTGTCCTGCAGAATTTGTCTTTACATCTGATCATATTAAATTGATTTATTCCATGTTCCTCATATTTCTTTGGACAGAAACCCACAAAAGCCTAAGCCTGCAGCCTTCTTAACACTGGGTACGTGGGAACTTGCAAGGTTTGGGAAGCAACAAGCCCAGATATTCTGCCTCTGAAATCTCTGTCAATACACTCCATAAACAACATTTTCCAAAGTCATAATCCTCTTTAGCATTCAGACACAGGAATAAACTCATCAGTTGCAGTTTGCTTACTTGGTTATTTGAAAAAGAGACAAATACATTTAAGCCATTTTGTCTGGCCCAGCAGAACTGACAACAGAAGTTGACTTCAACAGGGCAACTACAACAGCACATGATGAAAATGTCTGAAAAATAGAGATTCAACACAATATCTCAAAGCTTTGAAAAAGTCTGACAAAGCCGTAGCTAAAACCTCACATCTCGCAATCCTTCTTAGGCTGAGAAAATGAAGGAACACAAAGCTGGATGTAGCTGTGAAAGAAGACCCCAGCTGCCAGAGTGCTCCACAACACCTGATGCCCCATCAGCCTCTCTTGCAAAGGGAGATGGCTAATTACCATTGTCCATGACAAGTTCACATAAATAGTGTCCTTTATAATTTCTCTGTTCCTCTAATATCAATTGATTTCACTGTCAAATGATATAGCCTTCATCCAAAAATAATATCTAATCTTCCTGTTTTTCAAATACGGCAATTTGGATTTATACTGTAATGCAAGCAAAGGTTGCAATATTTTTGTGTCTTTCCTCTGAACTGAGACCTAGCATTGAGCTGTCTGTGCCAGTATATCCTTCCACTCATTTGGTCCATATCTGGGTGTGTTGCATTGTATGGATGAGTTGTATCCTGAAACAAAATGCTTATGCTGAGGAAGCTATCCAGAATTTTAAATCTTCAATTGGATCCTAACCAGTAACTTTTTATTTTTTAATAAATAAACTCTTTTATACATCCTGTAAAGTCGAAGTTCTCCTCACTAAAATAGAGGTAGGTTCAACAATCAACATAAAGAAAACAACCCTTTAAATATAGACCAGCCCATTATCTCAGTCATGCAGTGTATTACATAGATTGATCTCTGCAGACACCTACACCTTTCTGAAAAAAGGATCAGAGTTAAATATCTTATTTGCAGTTCATTGTACCTGTTTGTGCCCATGCCTCTGCTCTTGCTCCCTGTGAGGCTTTCAGGTTATAGGAGCAATTGGCTACTTCTCTGTTTGGGTCAGTGGAGCAGGCAGCTCTTTCTGATAGACCTTCAGATACTACAACAATAAAATGGTGATTAATAATTATATATTAATTAGTGATTAATTCTTTTCTCTGTCATCTAAATCTGTGTGCTGGCATGAGATGAGACATTTGTGCCTACAATGGTTCTGTGCTGCTCCAGTGAGAGGTCACCAGCCTGCCCAGATGAGCAGCTGTGTGCTCCCTCCCGGCGCCTCCCAGGCAAAGCAGCCAGCAGCAATTAGTGTAATAGTATAAATTAGTCTAACAATATAAACAATTTAACCAGTCTGCTTGAATTAGACCCACAGTTTTGTTTAAAATGGATTACATGGGAGTATGCTGCCCTGAGACCCTGTATTTCCAGCAACCAGGCACCAAGGGGAGATCAACTTCTTCACCCCATCAGCCTCCAGCTGGATCCGTTCATGTCCACAGCCTCATGCCTTCTCAGCACTTGTTCTGCTTCCTTGTGTTTTTCTCCTACTTCAGTTCCTTGACATCCTGTTGCTAAGCCCAATAAGAGAGTTGAATATTTTTGCAGGTATTTTTGCACACACCCACCTTGTCTCGTGTGCTCCACCTGTGTCCATGGTAACAACTTCCATCTTCCTTTTTGGAGTAAAACAAATTTAATTTGGTTGCAGTTTATACTTTTCACTGCTGTCATTAACATTTTCTAAAAAAAAAAAGAGTTTAAAATACAAAAAACCTTCCTTGCTCATGGGAAAAGGCTTAACTTAAATGACTGTCATGTGTTGAAATGTAAAATGAATTATTGTTCAGACCTGCACATCTCTTGAATAGCATAAAAAGGCACTCATCAAAACAGATCTGACTTCAAAAGCCCAAGTATAAGTCCTGGGACATTCACATCCCAATAAAATTGGAAGCAGTCCTCATTATCTGAGCAAACTTTAAAGAGGAGTAATTGTATTAAAATGACATCAACTGACAGATATGACTGAAGGAATGAAAAGTTCTCCTGAATGTTATGTTCAAATGGTGACTGAGTCAGTGCTCCTTTTTCAAACAGCTTTCACTACAATTTAGTAGTACATTTTCCCCTCCCAATGGCTAGATTGAAACCAGGTAGCAATTGCACTTCTCTGAAGAGAAACTCAGTTTCTAAGAGGAATGTGTGAAGAGCGGTTGATAATTCTCACTTACAAAGTGGAAGCTCCTTAAAAGATGAAGAAATTAAAGGCATAGAAATCAAGAAAGAAAACATTCATTTTGAAAAGTGTCCCTTAAGACAGGAGTACATTTTTTAAGTGTGAAATAGCAGCATCCTGCTCTTGGATGGGTAACCTGCAAACTATTTTATTTTGAAGCCTTTAACAAGCTCTTTTCTCTTTGTTTTCTTGCACACATCTGTGGTTTACAGAAGCTTCAGGATTTATAGACACTTGTCTTTGATGCACAGCTACCTTGCTAGAAATACAACTGATTTTCTGCTCCTCAGGATTCTATGCTGGGGCTCCTACAAGAGCTATAAGCTGTTTACCTGTTACCCAACAGAGTAATACAGGCAAAACAGGTTTTCCTCTGTTTGTATTGATTTTTCTGCTAGCTCATTTGACTGTGCAAAGTAAAGCTTTAATAACACATGCTTGAAATGATATAATAGAAAGTATTGCCTCAGTTATTTTGTTCTGTAGATATCATGACAGAACCATATGCCCTCTTTGAGTTCAGAAATATAAATCATGGGAAAACAACAAAATTCTTTGGTTTTGAACCTATCATCAGAGAAAGGCTCCAACTGTCAAAACTGAAATAAACTGAGGAAAATGAACCATAAAAAAGCATTTTGGATTTGTGATTGCCTTTGGCCCAGAAGGATTTTTAATTGAAAGAAAATGGTTATTATACTACCGCTCAATTAAAAACAATTAAGCTTTTTCACGTTGCACTGAATATCAATATCATAAACCACTTAAAATCCCAATTACTCCCTGTGGTATTCCAGATGAGTTAGTGAAGGATAAAGGGTGCACAATCTATGCGTGACTCATCCCAAAAATTCTCTTTGAAAGTACACCCAATAAAACCTTTTGATAAGTGCAGCATTTGTCATACGAGCAGATCCCATCCAACTGCAGGAAATTAGGGATTGTCATTGGTTGAGAGATAAACAGTTCTTGTAATATTACCAGTCAATGATGCTCCTCTCTTCTGGCATACCAAGCACAAAACTGAGGGTCATTTAATCAGAATAAAAAAAGAGTTTTGCACAGGAAAATGAAGGCTGATAAACTTTAATAAGAAGAAACCTGGATTATTTTAATATATCTCTGATTGTCTTGGTGAAAAAAAGGAAAAATGAGGTACATTTCCAACTGTCTAAAAAGTCCCATTTCTTTTTATTACAATAGTCTTAACTGTAATTAGGTAAGTCATTTTGCCTCCCATTTTCCGATAACCTAATACAAATATCAGGATAAAGGCACTTTTAGATTCATTGATTTCTATATATTCAAGACTTATGAATAATTTTAAAACCAGTGGACTAGAAAACCACAATTTTGTGAACAAAATCTTATCATTTCTCCAAAGAAACAAATGAAAAGTGAGCCCCTAAGAAACCATTCTTTCTACTTCATCTCAGAGCTTTTTCACAGCCAAGATTATCACCTTATGCAGGGCTCTTTAGTTAGTAACCCATTTCTCCAGTTTGTCTCCTGTGCACCATGCTTGGTAAAGCTTCCTCCAGTGTGTGGGGATGGGAGGGAGATGCCTACATGTTTTATCAAAGCCTATTGCATTTATTTGGCACAGAAGAGGAAGTGCTTTCAGGGTACAGCTGTGGCCCCACTCTCTGGGATCCGAAGCAGAGCTCATTTAGACACCTGGCAAACACAGTGGCCACTGGTGATTCACTGATGGCCAAAGGGCTGGCAGGGATTGAAGAAAAACAATAGGGAGACAGCACCTGAGTGAACGGGCTGGGGAATGCTCTCATGTGCAGGCTTCTAAATGTTTCAAGAAAGTAGGAGAAAGATCTTTTCCAAGCCATCTCTCTTGCCTTTAGCAATGGTTTACTGTGAGAAATTTAAAATAGAGCAGGCTTCATAACAACGGATTATATTTGCTGCTCTGGGATGCTGCAGCAAGAAAGGGTAAAGCTTGATGAGGAATGCATGAAACGTCACTAACTCAGCAACACAAAGACTCCGCTTTCATTATTACTTGTGCTATCTGCACCTCTCTTCAAATTGGAAACCTTGGCCTCATTCCGTGTGTTGGGTCTTAAGCATGACTGCAGGAACACAAAATGTCCTATCCAGGGAAATGTCCCATTAAACGGGTCTGGCAGCTGCCCTGGATGCTTCCTTCCTGCTTTCTTGACCACCTGCTCACCCTGTTCACGTTGCCCACCTGGTACCATCCATCTGGTCCCAGCTACAGACATGGACTTTTTCTGCCATCCCTCAGCTCCTGAGTGCTTGATTTTGACCTCTTGTGTCACCAGCCAATCTACAGCTTGCCTGGAATGAACAATATTGTTCTTGAAACTCCTTCCCCAAATGCATTATTATTGTTCAAAATTGTCTGGAGAAATGTTTTAATTGGGTTACTTGCTGAAGAAAATTTCCATCATGAAAGAGCCAAACACATGACAATCTATGAACTTCAGAAACAGGTTGTTAAACACATAGAAGATATTTCACTGATGTTATTGGTACTTATTTTGCCAAAAATCTTGTGTTTTTTTCCTATTTTCAACTGTATATAACATAGGATACTCTCTCTCCACAGAGCCCTAGTTTCCTTATAGCCTATACACTATGGCAATGTTATTTCTGAAAAAGGTGAAAGCTTTCTGGGAAGAAAGGGCTGCCACTACTTTAGAGATGTAAAACTTCTGCACTCTGATGACAATGCTTCTAAATATGGTAATTTACACACCTTCTCAGGCTTGAGGTGCAGTATTTTCTTAAAAAACAAGCCTGTGTTTTCAAGACTCATACATTACAAAACACCAAAGTCTATAATCATAGCAATATAAAACTACACATAAAAAAGAAGGCAGCTGTGGGTTGCAACCTTCGAAGGTAACTCCATAAAGATATTTACAACAACCTTTCATCTCACTCAATTTTAGCATTTTTTATGAGTTGACCTCATATGTATGTATTTTAAATGGTATTTTATATATATATAGATAGATCTAGAGTAAACCTATATGGCAGGCTAACAGGTTAACAGAAAAAAATGACAATTGTCAGAATAAATCATGTCATTCTGATCTTCCACTCTCGTATGCTTGCTTTGCATACCCTGGCTATAAGATTTTATAGCTCTGACTAGACATCCTATTTAAAATTCTGAGTGAACCTCCCTGAATTCCAATGAATGATTAATAGCCAAATGTTGCTTATAGAAGAGATGGATTATTTTTTCCATGAGAAATTTAAAAGCCAGACAAACATCCAGGAACTACAAAGCAGAAACATTAAAAGCATGCTTGAGACATTTCTCTTAAGTTCATTTCAAGAGCTCTCCCTGTGAGTTTTTCTGGAAGACAGGAAAGGGAATAGTGGTACATTGCAGGAAGATGTGCTATATAAAAAGTTTACTCTTTCAAATACAGCAAACAGTGTGATATGCAAACATAATTTTTAATTTTTTTTACATTGTTGTAGAATTCTAGATGTACTTCTTCTTGTAACAATGCACCTCATATGAATATAAGGCACAACAGCAACAACTGGAGCTTAAAAAAGGGGATTGTGGAATAGTCAAGTTGAAAGTGAGTCCCCCATTGGGTCTGCAAATGGAGGCTCAACAGCTTTTCAAATCATCCTGTTCCTGCTGGGCCTCTTGGCTTCAGTGAACCTTCAGGTAAAAATAGTCCAGAGGTCAACAAGCAGAGCAAATTTGGGTATCAACAATGGCTTTTAAGGATGAACTGAATTATTATCCTAACCTCCTACAGCGAGACAACTCCCAGCCAGAAATCACATATCATTAATGGATAGATACAGTTATCAAATATTTCATAGCAAAAGCAGCTTATGAGACATTGAGATATAGGCACGCTTTTCTGAATAATCTATCCTTAGTCTAGAAGAGTGAAGCACTTAAATCACATTTAATTTTTTGGAGGTATTTAGCATACAACCTTAGTCCTTTCCTCTCTCTAGCATGTGGAATACCATCAAACTGGTATCCAAGCCTTTTATTAAATTAGAGAAACACTTATAACTATGTGGGTTAAAAGCATTACACATCCTATCCTCTATGTGCTAATCTTCTGGCAACTACAACATAAGCAAAACAGACACTTGGCTTGTTAAAAATACTGCTCCCAAGCATCCTGGAATGATATTTGCCTCTGGTGCTCCTGGAGAACAGATTGCTCCTTTGTACAGCAGAGAGCTCATTGAGGCAGCTGTGTTGGTAAGATCCACAATCTTGTTTCTACCTGGCTGCTCCTTCTAACTCCCATTCACCTTGCTCCAGTTTCACCAGTTTCCACCTGGATGTTCACCTCTGCCCAGCAAAGAACACCTGCCTGGGTGTGCAGTCTCAGTGACATTGCAGTTTTGGGTGTTCAGTCAGTTATGGCCTTAGCTTATGTTTGAGGAATGAATGTAAAGGAGCTCCCCCCACTTTGACCTTTTCTGGATAACGTTAGCATCAAGCAGGTTGTTTCTCAGTTTTCAAGAGAATTTTTACTGACTTTGTCACAGACTAGCAATTAAAATATCGTTGCTTCCACCATCAGGAAACTTTCAGGTTACCCAAGACATGGCCTCTCCAGCATGTTCCAGTCTTTTGGAAGAGCCTCTGATCAGTGGTTTAAGGAAAGATTAAGACATGACTTGGGTTCACTGTTAACTTTCTGTGCAGATGTTGGATATCCTGATTAACACTGGGAGAAGTAATGTTTACAAATGACCTACCTGCCACTAGTCTAACATTAGAGCCACAAACTAATGAATGACAGGAAAAAGAGAATAAAAATAAAGTCACTTTCCCCTCCCACAGGGCTCATTGTGCTCTCAGCCCATTTGTCCTGCAATGCACGACTGTTCTAAAGTACCCAGATCATCTGAGTGGATACGTCAAACAGAACCTCTCTGTATCCTGAACTGAATACAAACTGCAATGAAAGTTGCTCCATGAGGTAGATGACAAAAGTGTCACTGGGTCTGCAGTCAGCTCAGACTGAGAGATATAAATATGCTCTTTCAGTAGCAGGTGCAAATCCCTATTGACTCAGAAGCAGCAGGAAAACAAGCCAAGGGAGACTGCCAAAAATAACAATCAAAAGTCCCAAGAGAAACAAATTCCAGCTTCCTAGCAGACATGCACATCCAGAGTTTATCGTTGACATATAATAGTAGAAAAACATCTTAAAATCTGCATCTCTATTTCCCCAGGAGTTTGCAACTATTAAAATACAGAGTTCAGCCTAAGTGCAAGCCATTCATGATGATGGGAAATATGGTATTCCCTTGGGCCTGTACTGTTCCTCTGCTTACATGTGCCCAAAACATCATTCATAGCAAATGAGATAAACTATATTATCAGGATGAGAATTAAAACAACAAAACAGGGCATTTCTCACTTGGAGAAAATCTCATGCATGATCATTTCAATAAAAAGTTATTTCAATTTAGAACACGCACAAGAGCTCCTCTATTAGCAAAGCACAAGCACTCGTAAGGACCATATTGACCGAAATTCCTTCCATTTACCCTAAGCACTGAACAAATGATGAGCCTAATATGTGCAAAAAGCAAGGAAGAGAGCAGCTGTTTCCAGTTGGAACTATTATTAGTAGGAACCTTTCATTGTGCAGTTGTTTTAATGCCCCATATTGGGATCCAGAAGTGTGACTACTGACCTCTCTCTTCTGAATAACATAATAAAATATTAAATAAATAAATAGTCTATAACACCTGTTTTTGTGGACTGAGTCTCATACTGGCATGTGGTGGGCTTTTACCAGAGTGTAGTTAACTAACAGAACATAGTGAACTAAATCAAACATAATTCAATCAGTTGCATGGTAAAATAGGGTTTTAGGAGCACTGGCTACCTTGAAGTCACAGAACCATAGCACAGTATGGGTCAAAAGTCTGGACTGACCCACTGCTCAAAGTGGGCCAACATAGAGCAGGTTACAGCAACATAGAATGGTTTTGAGTAACTACTTTTAATTCATTTTAGTAGAAGAAGTATATAAAATTTTGGTAGGGGCTAGAGGTGACACATGAGTCTGAAAGCCACCTACATTATAGTAAATATTTATAGTTGGGAACAGAGGGTGATTTTCAAGTGGATGTCATTCAGAGGTACTACTATATCAAGATGGAAAAAAAATTAATACCTTGTAAAAATTAAATTAAAACTTTAAGCAAAACAATAAATACTGGTATTAGTTCTCAGATGGATCTTGTGATACTCTGATACTAGCCCCTGAACTAAATGTCCTGTACTTCACTGGGAAGCCTGTGAAGTCAGGCAGATGCTCACAGAATACACATAGGAAAAACCCATAAAACCATTTCTGAGCACAGCCACATTTGTATCACTCACAGAGGGTCCCAAGAGCCTCACTCAGAACCTCAAGACAGAATTCAACCATCAGATTTTTAAACCAATTTTCATTAACTTGTTTATATGTAACCTCAGGATTTGAGAGGAGTTTAATCTTGATCATACCCTTCACAAAAACTCCAGGGAAACCAAGAAGGGATTCTCAATTAAAGAAGCAGAACAAAACTGCATGAATGAAGTGCAAGAAAATAAAGTATTATCAAGACTTCCAGAAAGAATTATGGTTTTCCAATCCCTTATCTGTTTGTTAGATCTTTGTCCCTGGCACATAGCTTTCAGGAATACTGCAATGTTCCTTGGGCTACTCACACCATGGTTTTGCATACTATATGTCTGGATAGAGCTGGTGTAGGTGAAGAAGAAGTTACACATATTAACAGTAATGATAATTGCCTCAAAAATCTCAGAGATTTAGGTTTAATAAGAACCCAGCATGGAAGTAATGATGCAAAAAATATCCAACTACCATCAAGATTATGTTTCGGAAACTTCTTTCTTCATTATTCTTCATTTAAATGTCTAATGTGATATTCAAGACCTCATTCCTATCCTCCATAGATTACAAATTATTTTGAAAAGGGGTGTTTTTTTGTTAATTGTCTGCACAGTGATGTTCAGACCAAATAAATCAGCATTATGTAAGATGCTGTTAAAAGGGCACTAATACAAATGCTCTTATTTTGCTTGGACCTCAGGGCAGTAAGCAAAATTGCATTCAACAAAAGCAAAATTGTTTACTCCTAATTAGTTCAAGTAAAAGCACAAATCTAGTTTCTACCTTGGGATATAGCTATGTGGAGAATTTGCCATGCTGATGGCAAGTGAGATTATGAAGGAAAAAATTTATTCCTGACTACAGACAATATAACAGGTTTTTGGAAGCTTGGCTGAAAAACAACTAAATCCGAGCAAAATTTCATCCAAAGTCAGCTCATTAATCCCCCATGTATTTTCTTCTTGAATTAGAAATAAATCTAGTTTTCAGGAGCATCTTATAAACTCTGTGTTAGCAAACCACAGGCCAGAGATGTAAGAGCCCAGGAAAGCAGGACACTTCTCACTCTCAGGCTTTCCTGCCATCAGCTGTCGCACTAAGAACGCATTGCAGCTACTGCCAGTGGATCTGCTGCCACTGGAGCAAGATAGCTGCTGGTTTTTAGGACATCCAACAGCCCTCTTCTATTATCTGTGACCTAAATATGATTAATTCCTTACAGCAAACATTGAACACTTTGATCTATTAAATCTTTAAAACCAATCAAAACAAAACCCAAAGCTCATTTAAAATCAGGAAGCAACCTGCTTTTTGGAAATATATATATACACACACAAATGTGTGCACGCACACAGATCACACATCTGATTTCTACTCAGAAATTAAAGCAATTCCCATGAGAAATTCCAATCAATCTGTTCTCAGTGATTATATCAGCACATTGCAGTTTTATACAGGAATAAAATTTACAGTTTCTTCCTACATGGCAACAAATACATTATAATTTTTAATAATCTATTCTGGCAAATAAGACCTCTTCCGAGAAAGAAGAAGGAACTTTGGAATAAGTTATGGTGAATATCTCATTCCATAGAAGATTGAAAATACTCGTCTCCATATTCTTCTCAGAGTGTCATATTTACAAGAGTAAGTGCATTGCCCTCATATCCTTAGAAAAGTAGGCAATGTGGTTATCCAAACAATTTTGTTCCCTCAGATCAGCTATTAATCTTGTTTCTTCTCCTCATTTTGTAACCTGGTGAAGTTACAGCATTGCCATTCTGCGTCTCATCTCTGCCATGAGGTGGGGACCCAATAACATTGGTCCCAAACTGCTTGATGACCTGAGTTCTGTTCTTTCTGCCTGATCAGCAGATCTGAAGGCATCTTTGTCAATCAAACAGGGGAAGCAAAACTGGCTGTGGGTGGATTTGAGAAAATCAGTATGCATTAGCGTAATCCAGAAATGTCACATCTGAGCTGGCAGGCAACTAAATTAGACACAGAATGACAAATAAAAAGGAATCAAACATAAATCTAAAATGAGAGGTGACTTCATAGGGAAAAAGATTTTTTTAAGATAAAAGAATTAAAAGTATTTGTCATACATCCCACAGTAGCTGAACAAACCACCTGGGTGAAAAGTAAGAATAATTAAGTAAATAACATCTGAGAAATTAAAATTAAGCTCATACACTTATTGCAAACAAGCAGTAGCTAAAAGAGTTACTTTTAGACAATTGTTTTCAAACTTCTCACCCTTTATCTTCCTAAGGAAGAGGTACACAAAGGAAATCTATCAGAAATCTCTACCTTCTGTAATTTATGAAAACTTGTATAGCTTGGGAATGGAGAAGAGTTCCCTTTTATCTCCACCGGTGATCTTTTTTATATCTTCCATGTCATCAATGTTTTCCCCTCAAAATAACTTTGATTGAAAGCCTATTGGAAACAATGGAATTCCACTTAAAATCCATGCCTATGTCTTGATTATTGCAATGTGACTTTCCAAGAGGCAGGTAAAATGGATAAACAGCTTACAAAATTTCATCTTGCCATGGGAAATTGGTCTATTCAGGAGTGGCTTAGGATCACAGACTAAGACAGCAGCTAAGCAGAGAAAATAGGCTTATGCCATAGATTTCCTATTTGGTTCACATGTATGGGCACATTTCTTTGAAAAGCTCAAAATTTTCACTGTATTTCTACAGTATTTGCATGAATTATGTGTTTTCTGTCAATCTGGAAGGAATACCCATAGCCCTATGTATTCCAGCTCCATTCTCATTTTGAAACACTAAACCATCTTCTGCCTCCAAAAACAACCACTCATTCTCATGAAAGTTGAATTTAGCCAAAGAATATTACAATCTACATCAGTTTTTCCCATATAAACAATAAAGATAATACCCTTCATTGTTCTGTCACTTGGTGGCAAAGGAGGGAAACTCAGTCTGATACAAAAGTCAAGGTTCTTCAGTATTTTATCAGGACACACTAGGAAAAGAAGGAAAGATGGTAGAGATATGTTTCTAGGAAAGAAACAAATACAGTTTACAAATTTTGGGCATCACAGACAGGACAGAGGGAAGGGACCAAAGAAAAAGAGTGGGCAAAATGAAGACAAGGAAGAACACGAAAGAGAGTAGAGCTCAGCAGTGGATTAGGGTATAGTGACAAGATTTACTAGTAGTAGTAAGGGGACAGATTTCCAGACAGGATGAAAGAACTCAGCTTGCTTGCAAGGCTGATTTTCCTTCTGCTTACACAGTTGCCAATGCAGCAATAGATTTGTAACTAGTGCACAATTCCTTCAAGGAATGCCTACAACATCCAGAGTCTGATTTGAGTTATATTGAACCTTGTGGGCCCTGAGAAAGAAATACTAGGGACATATAAATGTAGAACAGCAGAGTAGATGTTACCTCTTAAACAGCACTCACTACCATTGCACTACAACTGACATGCACTGAATTGTCTTTCTTGGATAAAACCTCCTCCTCTCTAACTGATTCTTTGTTCCTACCAGAAACCCACTTGGATACCTACAGACAAACAGGCTCAGCAGGTCCCTAAGGAATTTACCTAGGAGCAGTCTGTATGATTTAAAGACACCAAAATGTACAGTGGTGGTGCTCTCGTTATGCATTTGCAAAGGTCTCTGCAGTGAGACACTTCCCACTGTAGCATTTAACTGCCTTCAGACTTGATGATGTTGCTATTTTTTGGTAAAATTTGCAGATTCCTGTGACATATTTTTGCAGTAACTTAATCTTTCATTAGTCATGGAGATAAAAGTGTTCAATTAGCTGTTTTGACACTTTTAACTGTACTAAATAAAATATTCAAGTATTTCCCAATGATATTGCCTCCTATCTAACAAATTTTCTGGAAAGATTGCACATAATGAAGGCAAAGGGGGACATAATCAATTATATGTCCAGTCCAAAAAATGAAGGGATAATGTCATAGGAAGAGCCTTGATGGAAAATGAATAGTTGCTCATTAATTGATGCTTAAAGTGCTTCAGAGTCAGTTCTGTGGAGAACTTTTCTAACATGAAAAACACCCACCAGAGATAGAGGGAAGAAAACTCTCAGAAATACACCTGAGTATCTCAGCACGTTACAAAAATTTCAACACAAATGATACACAGCAATGACACAGATGACAACTTCCTTCCTCAGAGAAAACCACAATATGACACACAGCAGTGGCTCCTTCTGTCCTGGCTGCACCTATAGCTCAGATAAATCTGGTATCCTTCTGTCAGCAGCATCATGTATGAACTGGGCCAGAAGAGCTACATAAGCCCTCAGTGAAGATCCTTGTGGGGGAAACCTGGAAGCTGTTTCTTGAGTACACAAGCCAGATACTCCAAGTATTCCAAGGCCAGAGGAGCTAAGTCAATCCATGGTGAACACTTCAACCAAAGCCCTTCATGCAGTTCAGCTGCTATTCTAGGATCAGAGGAGCTTCTCCAGAGCTTGGTTTAATCAATTTTAGCACAATTACAATCTTCCATCACTGACATGACTTGGTAGTATCTCTTGAGTGAGTCACCAAGATGAGCCTGGATTGTTTGCTAGTGTGGGGAATGTGTTTGACTCTACTGCCATCCATGCACAGTCACCGTGGGATGAGTTCCAGGCTGTACTGGCACCAGCTTCACTGCACACCAAAATAAGAAAGGGAGGCACAGGAACACAAGGCCTAATGTATTCACAGGGAGACAAACTGCCAGTGTCTTTAATAGGAAAGGAAAATCTCTGAGAGAGGAAACTTTTTTTTTGTATAGCAATTCTAGTTCAGAGAAACTGATTTCTTTTTTTTATTTTCTGTAAAATTAATCATGTTCTTCTGAGTGGGAGTTTGGTTTTTCTAATGAAGGATTTTAAAAAATTTAAAATTTTTTTTGTAAGTTAACATTTTCTTTCTTTTCACTCAAAGAATCTTTGGGCAACTCTGACATCTGCTAGACAGTAAAGATAAATTTGGGCACTATTGGTCAGGAAAGTTCTTCAGAAAGTCTTCAGAGCTGCCTTTGGTTGGGATTTTTTTAAATTGCGTAACACAGGAGATTTCAAGATGTGAATCAAGAAACATTACTGTGTTTGTATGTTATATTTTGGTTTGCTTATCCTTTTGATGTCCTTATTTCCTAAGATTCTTTGCATCAAAAACCATGCCAGCACAGCTTAAACTGAAGAGATTTTTGGCTGAAAGCATAGGATTAGAATTTGAAATATGAAACAAGTTCATTCTTCAAGGATCTAACCCTGCTGCTCATGATGATCTTCTGAAATCAACAGGACTCAAGGTAAGAACACATATGTATTTGTAGGATACACGTCTAGCCAGTGCTAATTACTCCATGGAAAGACTTCTGCAGTAAGAAGCAGAAGGACCACAGTGAAAAAACATATTCTGAAGCAGACCCTGATGTTGCCACTGGAAGTCAGTAAGATCTCCAATAACAATGAATATTTAAGGTCAAAAATGTGCTCTCTTAAGAAACCTACTGAACTGAAAATGCTTCATCATGACGTGACTTTCCAACCGCCATCCAAGCCATCTGTACTGAACCTTGAGTGTGGCCACAGCTGGAAGATTTTCAATATTCAGCAGAGAAATGTAAGATTATTTTTATTAATCATTAGGGATAAAAGCATACCATAAGGCTGAAAAATAGTAATAAATACTGAAACAACTGCACCTTTTGAAGCCAAGTCCCTTTCGGTTGGGTTGCCTCCATCCCTTGTTACATCAGTCAATACACACTTTTCTGTAATTCCAGCTTCTTTTTTCACCTCAGCTGTCTTTGTCCATCAAAGTTAAGATCACTTTTACCTAAGTAAGGGTCTCTTTGGTTTTGTTTATCAACAGCTACCTTCCTACTTTTCTGCCTTCTCACACCTTCTCTCCATTCAGCATTATCCCCATGATTCCCATTTTCTACATTAGATTTTGGAGATCACTTTGTCCTTGGAGCTTCCTAGTCCCCTACCTTAGCTAATCATACTAATTTTCAAAGAAAAATTGAATTTCTGTAGAGCAATGTAACATATAGCACAGGTGGTTAATGCAAGGTTTAATATATGTATTGGTTAATTTTCACAACATCCAGAAATGAATATGAATGGTGTGGGAGACATCTGAAAAAAACCATCATTTTTAAATAAATTCAGTTTGGTTCAAATCAGCTATTTCTCTTTATCAAAATTACAAAACTATCTAGGTGATACTATTTCAAGTCTCACTGTATGTTGCGGAAGATAACTAGTACCTTTTTTATTTCTTTTTTTATTGCAAATATCATATACAATCAGCATGGGTTTGGTCTAATTTTTTCCCTTAAGCCAACACTCCCTTTCTCCCTGAAAGGTGCATACTCTAGTCTGCCGTAGGAGAGAGACATTACAGGCTAAAAGAGGATTGATTGCCAGACACAGAAATGTTCTCATAAAAGTCTGAGTTGAAGATTCCTGAAATCCTTGGACATTTTCTGCTCGACAGGCTTTGGATAAAGATCAGACTGACCACAATTAAATCATTCCTATCAAAACAATACTTCCCTGATCAGTAATATTAGCTGTAGTTGAACATACTAATGAAATATTAATTCTGCCCTTTTGAGAATATTTTATATGACTGATGCAAAAAAAAGTATTTGATCAAAAATTGAATGCAAACATAAGGGCCACAAATTTAGTAACAGTGTTGAATTTTGCATAAGGAAGCACAAAAAAGGTCTGGAGACTGAATAATACAGATAAATCAAAGAAATGAGTAAGCCTGTTTTTGAAAGCAGCAAAGTTATGTCAGACCTGAAATAGAAGACTGGGAAAAATGTGACTTTGTTTTAAGTCACATCTCCCTCCTAAGGCTCCCACACTGCCTATTCTGTTATGGAAATATGTGTTGTTCATCAGAATGGGCTGATTCCAGAGGACATGCCTCTGTCTCTGGGCATCCGTGTTCATGAATGCAATGGCATGTTAGCAGCCTTGAGTGGGAAACTCCTGAGTCTCTTGAAACAGGATATCAATTCACAGAGAATGTTCAAAGGATTAAGATATTTACAGTTCTTTGTTGCTCTCCTGTCTGGTGAGCAGGCAAAAAAGTGCATAATCTGCTTTACAATAATTCCAGGTTTTTCAGTATTAGACAAACAATGTAATTGAAAACACAGGGAGGTCAGCCTACTAGGGCTGCTATTCTACCAAGTCTCTTTTCTCCCAAATGATCATGGACAATTAGGTTAATCCCCTGGGCTGCCAAATAAGAACAGGTAGAAAGGGGATGACTGGAAAAAGCATGGCAAATGCCAGGGCTGTCACCCCTGATATGGGAAACCTGCAAGGCTGATAAGATAAAGGCAAAGTGAATGCTTCTTAAGATACAGTACTTAAAAAATCTTGTAACTGCTTAGAGCAGACCCCAGAAAGAACCCTCTTGGGTACATTTGCATTTTTTAACAAATCCATTGAGCAAATTAGTTAGGTGAGGGAGAGTGACCATCAAGGCTGTATTTGGAAAAACCACCCCTAAAAATACTCTACTGTTAGATAAAGAACAAAAGGATCAAGAACAGGAGTGGGAGGAAGGCATGTCCCACTCACAACACAAGGCACACAAACCACAGACTCAGAGAAGTTTCTAAAAGGGCAGCAAGTGTAAAGTGGGGGAGGATGGCAGACCTTTAAGATATGTGGTAAGTGCCAAGGAGTCCTTCTTCATCCAGTACATTTCTCACAATACAAGATTGTTTAAATATATTAATAAGGCAATACTTCTCCCAAAACTGAAAAAGAAAGATTGCAGAGAATGAAAGGTTAGGGTCACACAGGCTGACAATGGAAGGATTGCTGTGAGCTGCAGAGGCAGCCTTGTCAGTCTGTGCTTGAAGCAGCTCTTCCAATCATCAATGTCACTGTTTTATCTGTAAGTTGTAGCGAAGCCACAAGACTGTTTTCCAGAGGAAGAACTACTTCAGAGTTGTGCCACATACAGAGTGCCGATGATAAGGAAATGTAGGCTGTTACTAAAATAAAAGCAGGCTCCCTGAGAGGTATGTAGCAATCTCACACCTGACTGAGCACGGAAATGAAAGGCAGAGGAACAGGAAGTACAAATGGCTGTTTGCACAAATTTAAAGCCAAATTATATCATCAGTGGGAATGCATATCCAGTCCAAAGCACACCTGTGCAAAGCTCACCACAGGGTGTGCAGTCTGAGATGGACATTCCAATACAAAGGATCTGGCTACAGTCCTGACTGGGAAGCAGAGCTTTTCTGAGAAGCAGTGCCTTAACATATGGAGCTACGGACCCGAGCCAGGACATCGACCACATAACTGACCCCTGGTTATACAACTGACCAGTTTGACTTGTAAGAATATGTTCTTATTCTGCATGAGCAAACCAGCCATAAGTTAAAAACTGCACAACCCTGTTTATGTACTTCCATGACATATTATATATATATATCTATATATATATAAAACAGTGGTAGAAAAAGTCAATGATTGAATGACCAATAGCATTTGAGTTACAAACATTGATCTAAACAACCTGCTTTGCAGCTTCAAGTAGCCACATATTAAGAGGAAAGTGTCCCCAAGTCAGCTAGTGACAAAAGACATTCCAATTCAGGATGCAGTGCCAGGGTCAGGATTCAGACTGCTGGAATGGCCAGTTTCAGGCCACCTTGGGAATGTCTGCAGAGATTGCAAACACATCTCTGAGCTAAAAAGCACAGACAGAGGTGTGAGTGTTTCCATCATGTTCCACCCTTGTTGCTTAAGAGAAATAACTGCATTGTCTTGGGCTGAGTTAGGGCTCTGGTCACCTCAGTTTCCCTGGATAATTGATTAAGAGAGAAAAGCTCATTCAGGTAACAGTTTGGATCAAACCCACCTGCATTACCTGTGTTAGCTCCATTGGAGAAGGCACAAATGAAGCTGAGAATCCAGGGATATCAGCCTTGTCTGCACTCAGCACCTCAGCCAAATAACAGTTTTTGAGGATGCAAATAGCTATCCCACCCTCGGTATCATGGATTCAGCACAGATAAAGAGATGTACTGGCAGGAAATAGTCATCAGGATGGATTTATAATAAACTCAACAGGAATGTGTTCTTTATTCTTTTACATGTTCATGGTGAATTTAACCAAGAAGTAAAGAGACAAAACCATAAAATTATACGATTCAATGATCTGAAGTAAACCGGATTCCTAAGAACAGGAAATGCTGTGCAGGAACAGTTTTCCGGAAGGGTTACTCTCTGAGAGAGAGGAAACTACTGGCACAACTCAGTGAGTGCATAGCTGAAGTTTGATAATATCTAGGAACAGGAATAAAACCTGAAACCCAAGCAGCTGATCTTAAAGCTCATTAATCCTAAAACAATTGAAGATGGTGATAGAAAAGGCAGCATATTCTTAGAAGCAGAAAATGTTGAGCAAGTCTATTTGTATAGACATAGCTTGTGTGGCTAACTGACCATCTCAGGGAGAACAGGTGCTTATCAGCTTTCTGGAGCACAGAGGAAAAACCTGGACAACCCAAGTACTTTAAATGCTTCAATTATACAGGCAATTCACAGTTAACTCCCTTGACCTGAAACTCATACTAAAATAGTAGTGCTCAGTGAAAATGCTTAGATTCAAAACAACTTTTTGTGTGTGTGTGTTTGTAAAAATAACACTCTTTTCAAAGGCTTAAATAGCTGCCTGATTTATTTTAACCAGTACTTGGATTTCTATTTCATCAGTTTGTGTTAGTCTGTTGATATATTGTTTTGATTTACCATACTTGTAACTTCAAAACTTATATAAATCAGAATGCTATGATGGATAATACCAGTAGGTAGCCAACATCTAGGGAAAGCCTCATCATTTAGACAAGTAGAATGTGACAAGGATTTACATCCAAGAGTTAGCAGAGAGATACTGGAAGAATGAGAATGATTTTGAATGATTCCCTAGATTTGTTCATGGAATAATTTAAGAAACATGCAGAGTCAATGCTGTTTAGGTATTACATATCTTTGGTGAGTAAAGGAATCAGGATAATACGTTATAATGAAGTATTTTAAGAAGCTTGCTGGTATTCCTGGAATGGAATTTTATATGCACTGCAGATATACATAATGGTTCACTAAGGTGCCTTCAGACATAAAATCTATTCTTGCAATGGTCATTGAATGCAAAAAGCCTTTAATATCAGAATTAAAATCTTCCCATAGTTTTCCTTTTTGTGTTCCATCTACTCCTGCATGTTAGGAAGTGCGAGGTTCATTCAAGGGGTTGCCAAGGATTTTATGGTCTTTGGAGAAGAGAAGCAGATGGTCCCAGAAAGACGAGCACTTTGAACATTGCAGTAGATTTGGGAAACAGACCTACAGCTGCCTGGGGATATACATGAGAATTTAAAAAGGTTATTAACTGAACTACCACAAGCTGGGAAAATAACTCAAAACCAGATGCAATCACTAATTGCTCACTTGAACTTTGCCTATGAAGTTATTTCAGCAGGAAGAATATTTTTATGCTGACTCTAAACAAAAGTTAGAAAAGGAGATAATTAATAAGATTAAGAAGGCAATTAGAGCTGGTGATGCTTGAAATTCTCTGTGAATGGTGCACATTTGAATTCATTAGGTGACAGTAACTGCACAGATTCATCATACATGGAACCCCTTTGTCCTGGAATGGACATCAACAAATTCAACTGTTCATTTTTAGTGGTTCACACACAGTTAGGAGAAACCATAAATACCAAAACAGCTTACAAATGCTCCAAAGAAGCTGAATTTTAGTTCTCTCATTAAGCATAAAGAGTCCTCATCCTATATGCTATGCATGTAGCATAAAACCTGTTACCACCACTGATAAGAGACTTCTTATCTTCACAAGGTATAGTAAAGACTTTTTTCCATATCTCCAAATTAAAACAGAAAAATAAATCAAATCAAAACTGAGTCATCATGGAGTTCCGACAGACAAACAAACTCAACTTTCATCTTAAAGTATTTGCAGTGGAAAAGTGACCCAACAGAAAAGGGTGAAATGTCATTGATGCCTGTGAAGACCACACAAAAGTGGCAAAAATGTTAGGAAATTCAGCTGCAATGTAAAATCCCACCAAATGGAATTCAGAGCTATTCTGCTGCAAGATTTAAAGGGGAAAAAATGATGAGAAGTGAAGCTGAGAACTTTGTCCCTGATATCATTGCAAGAGCTGTAAGACTACAAGAAATCTGTTGCTGTGAAGCAACATCAGCACGCATGAAGTATTACATATCCCTCCAAGCAGATGCATAGGAACACACAGAATAAGGATTTCTTAGGCTGCCAACAGTGTTCAAATACAAAGCAGACAAATGCCTCATTGCTTAAGCAAAACTGTGTGTTGGTTGTAAAGAGGAGTGTACACACTTGTCCTTTGCAGCCAACACACAGCTGCTCAGAAACACCAGCAACAGAAGACTCTGAAGAATGGGTTCGTTGCCAAGTGGTTCAGAATTACGCCACGACTGAAGACATGAAGAGTAGCTTCATGGGATCAAAACAGAACTCAGTTCTGTTTTCACATTTGAGGTCCTCTTTTGTGCAGCTATTGCATTAAGGTAGGATTTCTTCAAAAGAAATACTTAGTGGAACAATAAAAATGCCCACATTTTAGCAGTAGATTTTAGCAGGAATGCCATCATCATATCGTACAGAGTAGGAATGAAATATTACTATCACACTTTCGACTTTCAGTTATCCACTGCTTACAAGTTCCACAAATCTCCCAGCAAGGGGCTATCAAGAAATACAAGTTACAATTGCTATTACTCAAATGTGAATTGCCAAAAATGTTCAAAAGTAATTTTGTGAGTTTATATGAACAGCAGAAAATTTATCCATAGAAAATCACAATTTCCCTTTCAAGAGATGTAGGAACAGACGCAAGTTGGAAAATCAATTCAAATGCAACAATTTAGCTGGCTGCCCTAGCCACAATGCTGTGGGCTACCAAGCTGTATATCAGAGATTTTCTTCTGTATTAGGGAAGTCCTGACCTTCCTTTTAACATATGCAAAAATGCATGCATGGAAAAGCTCCAGGCGCACACTGCCCTTGCTTATATTTCCAAATATACTCAACAATCTGCAAGTTAAGGCTACTAATTTTAACACAAGGAGTTTTCTCCCCTATGAGCATTAAAATGTGTGCCATTCCCACCAATCTCTTTCTTAGCCTGAGCTTAAACATTTGTAGATATTGTAGGCAGGCATTTTCCTACCTGTACCTATTCCCCGTCCCAGGATTCCAGATTTTACTGAAGACTATTTTTTAAAAAATCCAGCTTTTTAAAATTCTCCCTTCATAATGACCATTTGCCTCTACGTGGAATTACAGATGTATAGTCATGTTGCCACATTACAACAATTATTTTTATTATGTAATCCAATCTTCTAATCACCCCTGAGAGTTGTTCTTCCCGCTTTTACATACTAGAATGAATTATCTGACTGTCAAGGAGAAAAATTAAAACTATGCTCTCCGTGAAAGTCAGCCTGATTGTTCCTGTGTTTGCAATGAGGTATCTATATAAACATTGCCATGTTAGTTTGTACTAAGGTTTTAAAAAATAATATTTTAGAGTTTATTAAATCTTATTATTTCTGATATAATTTCAACTAATTTTCTTTCTCTCCGCCCAAGTCACATATGCTGTCTCTTCAGTAAAAATATCAAATTATGTGGGCATGCATCCCAAAAGCAAAAATGCCCCCTTCAGTGTTTTCCCTTTCTACAGCAGTCTTGTTCCTTCTGTCAATGTGATCCAAGTATTTTTATAGCACCTTTAACAGGAAAATCTACCAAAAGAAAAGTTCCAGCATCTCCAGCTTTGATAAGCAAGCCAAGAGCTGGCACAGATATAATCCCTGACTGAGCATTAGAAGTACACAAAGCTTTAAGCAATTTTTCCTCCAGGGTCAGATGAGTCAACTGCTGCTTGGCCCGATAGGAGCTCAGGGTTGGCAGCTCCATAAAGAACTGAGCAAACACAGTCTTCAGCATCATTTGTATTCCAAATGGAGATGTAAATACAGCAGCAAACCCCAGCTGTTTTTCTGTCCTTCATGAAATCACTTTATCTTTGATGACTTGAGATTATGCATAAAGATTGAGTGCCATATTTTGCAGACTCTTACTCACCCAAGAGCTTTTAAAATGCATGATTTCATTGCCCAGTAACATGTCAGTGGGGGTTTGCCAAAACAAGATATTGCTTTATTAAACATGGAAAGGTAGTGCATATTTATTATTTGCATTTATGTAAGCAAATGATCATTTATATTCTTAGAACAAAAGACTGCCATATATCCTATGGCTCTCCCTCTGCTGCTCTTCAATTTCACTTATTTAAAAAGAAGAAAAAAGAGAGAAACACCTGAAATCCTAAATGCTGCTGTAATAGTGACTGGTTATTCTGCAAAAGAGAAAGTGTTTCTTTTTTGGAGCTTTGGAGCCACTGTGGGTCCTTATTCTACACCTCCCAAACAGCTCTCCCAAGTGCTGGGCTGGGCTGTGCTCGTCATGGTCAGTCACTAAAATTATTCTTCACTTTCCACACCATCAGATCAAAATGAAGAGAGACAAATTTAATTCATAAAAATTTAGATAGTCACATGCAGTTTGGGGAGTTTGTAACCTCGCTCTTAGCACTTTTCTTTTTGACCTCTATAATGCATACTTAACACTGCGGTTTAATCCTCTAGCACATCAGAATCTGTATTAATAAGTATATCAAAAGATATATACTAAAAAGTCAAATCCTGTTAAGAAATGGATGATTTTTATTCAGAGCTGGATACTTCAGATTAATGAAATGCTGCTCACTAGATTTTGTTTTAAAGTACTTGTCAAAGCAAAACTATTCTTTACAGTCAAATCCATTAAATTAAAAAGAAAAGGGGACAGGAAACTTGTGTGTCATCAAATCAATTCAAGGCTCACAGTGCTTCCTTTGATAATATGTATTTTCAAAAACATGACATTACTAGTAGTGGAAAGGTTTATGGACTATTTATGCTAAGTCTGTTCTCAGACTGAAGATTTGTTACCAGTTTTTTGGTCAACTACTTTATTTTCGAACTGTAAATTTTCTTTTTTACTGAACAAGTATACCCACTTGATTATAGTCCCTCTACTGCCAGTATCATATCTTTCCAAATCTTCCCTTACATTAGGATTAGATAGGTACATGCATCTGGAGCACAGGTCAGAACATGCACAACAGTTCGATGAAAACAACAACATTGTTTAAAATTTTGACAATTCCCATCCCTCCATTTTCCAGTCATCAGCAGTGAGATGACAGCAAAAGCTTTATCTATTATCCTATTAAAAATCAGTGGTGCCAACCATACTATGCAGTGATATTTTGTTTCACATTTAGATGTCATGTTTTACTATCTATATAAACAAGTGGCTGTCTGAATCTACCATAGTAAAATTAAGTTCTGTGCAGTAAATTTTGATGTAAACTTTTTCAAACACAGAAAACTCTTTTCAGAAATACCCAGGCACCTGCAATATCTAAGGAGCTGGGACAATGGGGAAGAAAAGAGAAGCTTCTACTGGCTTTGCTCCCTAAGCAGATTTGGGGCAGAGGTGGAAGTTCAAATTCTGGCCTCAAATTCTGCTTTTCTTTGTGAATAAGCTATCCAAATGAGCACTACAGTAAATATAGATCACTGCATCTTCTCTGGAGTTTTTCAGGGATGAATCACCAAACACAGACCCTGTTCTACTCCTTCCAAGCCTCCTGGACCAGCTGGGAGTAGCTGCTGTAGGAAGCAGAACACCACATTGGAGGGACATCTGGCCTGATTTTCTAATGCCTTCTCATATCCTTAAAGCCAGAGAGTTGGTACCATCCTGCCCACCCTCTGCACCTGCCCTGTGCTGCAGATCCCTGCATAGCTGCAAGAAGCCACAGCCTGTGGGTGGGTACAGAGCTCACGGTGAGTCTGTGCTGGGGTAGCTGCAGCCAGCTCACTGCACTGCACTGCACACCAACCACGTGCTGAACAGACCAACTAGCTCAGGCTCAGCAGTGTTATTAGTGCTCTTCATGGGTTGGCATCACTCTACACACAGTTAATAAACCTCTCTGACCCTCCTGCTGCTGTGCCTGACAAGTCTTAGGGCTCCAACAACTGTTACTGGGCTAATAGACCCATCTGGAGCATTGAGAATATGCTTGTACTCAGCCCCATCAGCACAGTGGAGGTATCTCAGCAGATCTGCATCCATCAGCAGGGCTGATGAGACATACTCTGCACCATGACATGGCTGTGCTGCTCCTTCTAGGGCCCTAGCAGCTGCACTAATGGATTCAGTGTGCTGTATCTCAGCACACTCAGAAAAACCTGTCATCCATCTTATTAAAGACTGGCCTTGTAAAATCCAAATCTTCTTGCTCCCGATACTTCCCGCTTTCAAAGAGACTCTTTTACTGCATCTTTCCATGCTGTTGCAATTTTGCTATCATTTAACACACACTAAAACACTTCCAATGGTCTAAATCATAGCAAATGTACCTAGTAGCTCTTTCACAAACATGAGGAGACAAAAAACCCCCAAAAAACAACTTTTAGAGTGGTAACAAGACCAAAGCTTGACTGTGACTTAATGCAGACCCTCTGTGAGCTGAGTGCTGCTGTCCCATTGGGTGATTTCAGCGTTTTCCTGATACTTTCTCACAGTGACCCATGCACTAGGACTCTGAGACTCACTGAACTCCTTCCTCAAAACACCCTTCACAAAGGCAGACTAGCACTGAGATGCTCTTTTGTTTTCACCTATGACCTTGTTGACATAAATAAAATTGACAGTTATAAGCAATTTGTTTGAGATGTGTTTTGTTCTGAGGCAAAAACTAAATGATGAAATAGCTTTTGCAAGCACATGTTTAATTTCTGGAAGCTGCGTTATTTTACAAGACAATGTACAGTTGTTTGGTTTGTTGTGCTCTTGTAGTAAAAGAGACCAAGTAGGAGATGCCTCATCTTTGAATTATTGCAGATGATGGACAACAGACTGTGGGACCAATTTAGTGATAATGTCAGAAGCAAGCTCCCAACAGATAAATAATGATGCTCATGTAACAGCCAGACAGCTGAAACATGTCCTGCTCAATGCACTACAAAGATAGACTTTCTGTATTGTCCCATCCAATTATTCTTCTCTTGTTTCTTGTATCCCAGCAGATAATTGGATTTTAAGGGAAGGCATCTCCAATATCCAGGGCTTCATTTCTCTTCTGTTTCCCTTCTGATTTCACACAGACTCTTATCCCCACATCCTATACAGAATCAGCCAAAGCCTTTCTAAACTTCTAAGCTACTCTTGAAGTCAAAAAAAAAAAAAAAAAAAAAAAGGGACCTGATTCTGCTGATCCTGCTAGGCACAGAGGAGGGTTCCTAATGTTGTGAAGGCATCACTGTTGCAACTGCTAAAGAATCTGCACGAACATGGGTCTCCACAGATTCAGTCTTTTAAAAAGAATAAAATACTATTTAACTGAGAAAAAGGAAGTTCAGCATTATTTAAGCACACATTCAAAATGAGAGTAAGAAAACAGTGACTGTTTCTATCCTAATATTACAATTATTATTCAGAATGCACTCCTGTAACAGGTTTCCTTCCATAACAAAAGGAGGCATTATAACACACTGTAGGAAACAATATATATTTTATTAAAATATGATGAAGAAATTTCTCTTTTCAAGCCTCATAATATGCATATAGCTTGCCTGATTTCAGTGACTTTTTAATTGTTTTTTTAGGGTTTTTTCTCCTTAGCAGAAAATAAATGCTTGTAACAACTTAGAGAAAGACCTGAGTTGACTACTATGCTGTACCTTCTTGGGTGGACAAGAAGTATTCATTAAACTGCCTTCTGAAAGACTGAATTACCATTTGTATCTCATTCAAACAAAAGTCTTGCTTTCATCCCAGAAAGGGAATACTCCTAAAATTCTCTGGGCAATTCTTTCCCAGCAAGTACTTCCGCATCAACTGAAGGAACTGAGCACACCCTGTCATTTATGAATCTGTGCTTTCCCTTCCCACACCAGGAAAGTTTATGATACTGCCTACTTTTGCTAATTCTGAGAGTGCCATGCCTAAGGATGTGCAGTGAGTCATGCTGGGAACAGCCATAAACTGATGGACAGTTGATGGGGAAGTACTTGCTTCCAGGACCAGCCCAGCACTAGCAGCAGCATAGCACCTTTGTGATAGGAGACAGCACACCAGCAAGTGTGTCTTCACAGCTTTAAAATTCTAAGTCTATCCAAGCTACTTTTGAAAAGCAAAGTGCCCAGTTGCAGACTGCACCAACTGCTCCAGCTACACCAACTGCTCCAGCTGGTCTGCTGGAGGGTACATGTTTGTAGGGTCTCTCAGAATGGCATCAGAAAAAGCACTGGAAAACTGAATCATAACCTATGCAAAAGATTTGACACATTGAGAAATGAGTAGAACCTTCCAGGAGTAGCCCATGGAGGGATCAGAATGATTTTCACTTCATTCTTCCTCTCAAGAGTTCATCAAATCTCGTTTTTCAGAAACAGCCAGGGAGATTCAAGGCTGCTAAAGTAATTCCCAGGAGCTGCTTGGACCTGCTAAAGTGCAAAGCAAGAAACCATAAACAGCTGCCCACCTCTGCAGTTAATCTCTGCAAACTGTTTGCAATACAAGCAAAGGAGCTCCAGTGCCTACTTTTACCAAAGGTTTTCGTGGCATGCTTTGACACACTGTCCAGACCGAACACATAACTTGTGTCTTGTTATCATCTCTTTATGCTGGCCCCTCTGTAAATCTACAACGTAGTACCTTTGTTAAAGCAGCACCCAAGTATATGCTACATAAAATCTCAAACATGGTGAATAACAGTTATATAACAGCTACAATACTGCCTTGCTATAAAGCTTAAATAATGAGCTAGGCCATAAGAAACCACAATGACATCTCACCTGGTGTACTTTTTCAAATGAAATGACCCTTATCCCTTTTGACAGGTTCAAAGCCAGCCCAGGACATGCAGCCATCTGCGCACAGGACAGCAATAAACGTGACTTCTGTTTCTGCCTGAAGAAGGTGCCACCTTCAAGCTGGGAGTAAACACATGCAAGCCAAGGCACTCCAGGAGAATTCAGATATTTTCAAATCACCCTTTTTCCTCAGCCATCACTCTTTTTAGCTTTGGAAAGTGTCTTTTCGTCTAAGCTATTCTTATCTTCACACCTTATTTTCTGTAAACCTGCTTAACTCCCTTCCTTAGTGGTTTTGTGTGACTATAAATGAACAAACAGCTTGTTTTCCACAAAGGTCACATTTTCCCTTGAAGGGCAATTTATAAAAAGCTCATGGGAGAACCCTTATTATTGCCTAAAGGTATCTGTAATTCTAGTTATGCCCTTTACTAGCATTATGCAATTGCCATGATATAGGCTGCCCAAATTAAAAATACAAATGCATTGTCAAGTGCTCATGTAGTCAAGACTGATCTTTAATTATTCATCAAGCTTTCATGACTCAGGGCTGTGTAGAACAAGTATTGTTAACTAGGATTACTTGATAAATTATGGGACACATCTATATCAGTTAATTATTATAACAATTATCTATTACATATCAGAAACCTGTATCTTTCCCATTTAAAATCTAGGGCTGTTTTATTAAACATATAATATTAGTATTAGCTATTCAGAGAAGTAGAAGGGTTCATAATGAGGTAGGTGTGCATTCAAAATGGAACTGATGCACATCAAAATCAAGTTCTAGCTTGATTTCTACCCAGTTCTGGCAGAAATGACATGGAAAAAAGAATCCCCATGGCAGGGAACAATGCACAAGTCTCTTCTGCAACAGCAAGCAGCACCTCTTAGGTAAAAAGTGTTTATTTGTCCCCACAGACAGAGAGCATAATTGGAAATGTGAATCTTGACACAGAAAAAGAATATAATCCTTTCAAAATACTAGAATTACTTCAAAGAGCTTCTGATACATTGACTTTTCCCCCCCTGACATTAAAATAAAAGCAGGAAGAATACTAGTATAGACTCCCTGTGTAGTACACTGTCCTGCCAGAACTGAAATAGAGCCTGCAGGACAGAGATCAGTCGGGAAGTTTTACATGCATCTGGCCCCAGCTGAGATTGCTTCAGAGCAGTGTTGTAAAACTCCTGTTCAGAAACCAGGCTGGACACAATGCCCTTTAATTCCAGATTCAGATGTAGCAAAGCACATAGAGCAATTCCATTCATCGACCACGTGAACACCCTTAAACCCAATAAATTTATCTACCTAAATACTCTAGGATACACTACTCATTTAAACTTTAATACACACTTAAAGTATCTCATGGCACTTCTCAATGCTGCAAAGATATATGAAAAAACAGCCTGCTGAATTTCTCTCTTCATGCATTTTCAGGAGGAATTTTAAAATGCTTTTCTTCAGTCTTCGGTCTGCTGAACGCTGGTCAAATTGTACAATTAGTTTCATCCATACCAAATGAGGGTTATGACAGCTAGTGAAGATGAGAAGAAATGACATTACTACTTCCCAGAGGTACTCTTTGAGAATGAGCTAAATATAAAAGATCTAATTGTCTACTTACATAAGTTAAAAAGCTTCAGCTTTTGCCAAGGCTTTGAAGGGAAGTCAAGAGTTCTCATCAAGAGACAGATTCTCTAGAAGCATTGGCACACCACCACTTAGGGCTTCTACCTACCTCATATTTATAGCAGAGAAGTGCCACAACACAGATTCCTGGCATAAGCAAGGAGGTTGTGTGATTCTCAAGAAGTAGCTGATTTTCCAGTTTCCCATCAGTTCTGTTTTGCCCTGTAAAGGCATCTAGAATGTTGTACACATGTAGGTCTATTTTCAGTCCTTTTTCCCCTCCTCTGTGTTTGCTCGTCTCCTGCATGTTCAACCAATCTGTAAAGTTCTGAAAGGCACCAATTAGCCAGTGACACTGACACTCCAACACAGTGCCTGAGGACCTTCCCTGGAGTTCTCACCTTTACCTCTGAACCAATGATACGTAAATATCATCACTTCAACCCTCATAGTTTAAGAAAACCAAAGCATCCTGAGGGCAAATGTAGGTATAAAGGAAAGCCATTTATGTCTTCACTCTGTAAACGCACATAATAAGACTGTGCCTCAGGCATTTTATCTGTCATTCTAATGTGTCAAGTGAAAGGGTTATTGGCTTATTTCAGAGAGGGAACTGTCTCATTGGGAGGGGACATCTTGACTTTTATGTGACCTGGCTTTCTCCCTGAATAGTCAGACTTTGATTCAAATGCAAGTATCTTCAGGGCAGCTTTCAACACAATCAGTGTGCAAAAGCCATCTATAAAAGGAACCAAAAAATTACTAAAAAATAATAAATGTCAAGCATGTGAGATGTCCACTAGTTTCTTCCTGACCTAGATCCATAAAACAGAAAGCAAACAGCAGGTGCCTGGCAAATTGATCTACATGAGTGCTCAGAAAGCTTAACCTTCCTGCACTTATTCATCTACGTCACTCCACTGCATGTTTAGTCCATTGAACAGTTCCAGCTCTCTGTGCTTTTCACCTTTTTATTTATGGAAAAGAGCACCAAATTCACTAAACTCTGCTCTATGATTCTCATTACTCCAGCTTTGTTTGTCAGGAGAGAGATGCGAGAAAATGAACAACTAGGCAAAACTTTAATCTTCTGCAAGACCTATGGAAATTTATGCAAAAGTTAGAACTAGTAGCAGAGACAATTCTTCAGGCAATTTCATACTAAAAATTTTGAAAACGTATCTGTGGTGTGAGGAAAGTTTCAGGTGCAAACTGAAATCCTTGGCCTGTACTTTGTATGGAATACCCCAGAGTTACCAGGAACACTGGTAATCATAGACAGTCTCTATTCCATAAAGATTTAAAAGTGTTTAATATTTTGCAGGGCAGACTGTACATAAAGAGGTACTACATTGTCCAGTGTGAAACCTTCACTTTCCTTTTTTAGTGAAAGGATTAAAGTTCTATCAGCTTCCAATCCCTAAGTAAATCTGCGCAGGCAGAGTAGAGTGAGTCCCATCTTCTTGCTGAGCTATTCTAGCAGGCACAATTAGACATAGCAGGCCTAGCTGCAGTGTATTTTCTCTGACAGAGAAGGCAGGAATGGAACCAGAAGGCAAACTACCTACACTGGAGACAGAGTGGAAAGTTCAGGAGGAGCTCTTCACTTAAAGTGTTACTGTGAACAGAATCTGACCACTCTTTTTCAGGGTACTTCTCAAATATCATAAGCAAGAAAGATATGACCTAAATATCTTCTTGCTTTGCACTCTCTACTGCCAGATTTCTTCAGAAGAGACTGACTGTTGTGTGTCTGCACTCCATAACCAACACTAATTTATGTACCAAAAGCTGTTAAGTTGTATTCAGTCAGCTCTGACATTTGAAAACTCTCCTTTGGATCTCAGTATCAAAAATTAACATTTTCTGTAATGTTCTTCAAACGAACTGGGATTTTCAAGTGATCTTCACTGCACAAAGAGATTCAGGAAGGATTTTCTTATGCTTCAATGGGATTTCTTGTACTTCAGTTTCAGCTCACTGCTTCTTGTCCTTTCTTCAGATACCCCTAAGAAGAGTTTGGCCGTGTTGCTTTTACACCCTCATTAGACAGTTATACACATCGATAAGACACTCATCACAAAGCTTCTCTTCTCCAGAATAAGCAACGCAAGTTCTTTCAGCCTATCCATGTTTGAGAGATGAACCAAGCCCTGACTAATTCTCATGGTCCTACACAAGTTATGCTTTTGTAGATCTGTGTCTCTTAGATTGGAAAATCCAGAACTGAACCCAGATTTCTAGATATGTCTCAGCACTGCTGACTGGAATAACAAGGATCACCTCTTTTAGCTGTGGAAATGCTTTTCCTAATGCAGCCCAGCAGGCTGTTATCCTTTGCTGCCACAAGGGCACATTGCTGACTCTTGGTCAACCTGGTGCTCATCTACACCCTCAGAAACCTTTCTGACCTCTCCTTCCAGCCAGCCACTGATGCGCTGTACATAACACAGGCACGTAAACAGATACAGGGAAACAATCCTCAATCCATGCCTTTTCAAGGATGTTAATTAATTGGACAAGAAGCAAAAAACCAGTCACAAATATAATCCCAGGATTACAGCAAATGCCTCCTGATAACATAAAAATATTAGCAGGAAAAAAGAAGGATGTAATCAAGTTGCCATACCAATGAACAGAGCTCACTCAGGAAGAAAATACTAGATACAAAAGGGTTCTCTACTGCAGCAGGAAGCATCATCACAAAAAGCAGTGCCTGGAATACAAACAAAGCAAATCCAGAAATAAGATACAAAATTTAAGCCACTGAGACAAAGAAAAAGATTTTTTTCATCTGTTGTTGGAGGCACAGACACCATGTCCTTGAAGATAAAAGGTACAACAACATTGTCACAGCTACTTTCTTCAATTCATTCCATGACCTGATCCAGTCTGATCATGTACATTTTATGTATATTAGTCTGTGCTTAGGCCCTATTTTTAGGTTGGATGAACCAGTTTCCTTCCAGTGCTGTAGTTCATCCAGGGATAGTTTGTTCCAAGGACTACTCTGTATACAGAGTATGCAAAAGAAGCTCTGTCACACTGAACACCCTTTGCTCTACACAGTAGTCCATCAGCATCCCAGCAAGTCCTGCACCCTCAAACACTCCTTACTCTCCTATGGGCTGTGCTCCAGCCCCTTTGAGTTCCAAGCTCTTCTGCATGAGTTCTGAGACCACAATGAACAGGAAGGAAAAGACATCTCTCTCCTGACAGGGACCAAGCAGGTTCCTGTAACGCTGCATCGTTCCAGCCAACATGCAGCATATGCACATCCTGCATGCCATTAGCAGAAAATAAAAGATACTATGTGTGTGTAAAACGTACCTAGCAGAGGCAGAGGGGCTGAAGACAGTGAGAAGAGTAAGGACACAGCCCTGCTCTTTACCAGTCCATGGCAGAAGAGAGTACATTTCAACACTTAACACAGCAGCCTCTGACTCCACTTCACTGGTTGTGGAGATACATTTAAAATGTATTTACACTTCACTGGCTACTGTCACAAGCTCTGCAAGAAAATCAAGAGATGGTGAATGAGTTCATTAACAAAACAAGTGGGCCCAATAAATGCCTTAGAGACAGTTCCTTTAGAGGCGAAGTGAAAGAGACACTGAAGTTCTCCCTAGAATGCTGGTGGAACAAGTGTCAAGTGTAAATGCATCTTAAATATATCTTAAAATAGCTGCACTGAGATCTCTCTCTAAGGATCTTTTAAAAGAGCACTTTTTTTCTAACTTGGCTGACAAAACCTAAAAGGTAAACAAGAGAGGGATTCAGACACATTATTCCAACACTGACATGAACAGTCTCGTTCCCCTTCACTATTTGTTTCCTACATTATACTGCGCAGGATGCTCACACATGATCAGGTTTCAGGTATCTCTGCCAGCACTGGAGTTAAGAGGTGGCACACATGACTTAGGATCACAGTAGCTGTGTTTCAGTAAGGCCATGCAATTAGCAGCCTAAAAGTAAGCAGTTCCTATAGCTGATTTATTAATAAAGATAACTTAGGCAAATATTCATAACTCTCTTTTTGCTTTGCTGCAGGTAGAAATTGATAACCTTTGAGTAACTGTGAAATTGAGAAGGTAAGCTTTGCAAGATGCACCTGAGAGGAACGCATTGCAGACTCATAGAATGCTCAATGAAACTTCCAATTATAAAGCAATGAATGAAAAATTCATGTAAATGTTTATCGCCAAGGGCATTACAAATCTAAACATTAAGATTAAGATCAAAGTTTATTTCCCTGGGAGAATATTCATTGAAGCAATCGAGAAATTTTTGCATAAATCCCATTAACTTTCTATAGCAAAACCAAAACACCCGAATATAACTTCCCAACCAAATTATGATCTTGGCTGTTGAACAAATAAGCATTATCACTTAAAAAGAATGACAGGTTTATGGGTGGAAAATAATGTTCAGGAAGCCGTATGAAGCAGCATCATTTTTTAAGCAGCCATCTCTCTTGATTTGAACCAAATGAATATTTCAAACTATCTTTCTTATAATACATTGATCAAATTTACCCTCTGAATAGAGCAAGGAAAAAGTCGTCTAAAAGTCAATATTCTTCTGGCAGTTTATCTGAGGGGCACATCGTGCAACATCACAACCAGTCCTTCATCTGTGCAAAAGTCTGACTGACTCGTGATAGCTGAATAACATTATGTCTCGTCTAGTATTACTGAAACATGTTTTTTTAAATAAAAGGATGGCATTTCTACAATACTGAACACTGCATTCCAAAATTCATTTCTTACAGTTATAGCAGAGGTTTAGTTCATATGCCTGAACTGATGTCTGAAAGCTCAGGCTGGTGGGAGTTGGCATCAGTCCTCTGGTATTTAGTTAATGGCTGTGAACAAGATGCTGCAGCTGACAAAGTCTATGTATGAAACCTTACTGTTTGTTCCAGTCCTGTCAATACAATGCAGACGATGACAACCAAGAAATGGTTTTCTAAAATGCCTATATAATTTTTATGAAAAAAAAAATCCACCAACTGTTAAGGAAACTCCTCTAAGAGCTAAAAACCTTCTTTGGTAGCTTTCCACACCTGTTTCCCTCCTCCTGTCAGATGAAGAAAAGAGGTTTGCTTTCACTGAAAATGATGATGCCTGTTTTAGATCTGCTACTTGCATTAACACACTACTCCAAATACCTCTTCTACAGATTACTTATGGCCTTGAGCATGCCATATATCCTTGAACTCTTTGCGAAACTGATTTTACACAGCAAAATACCTACAGAAATACACTGAAATTGCTCAGTTACACAGACACACGCAGAGATATCTGACTGAACTCAACCATCTCTCAGGATAGAAGAACATCAGAAATTGTTCCATGCTGTTTACTGGTACACTCAAGATTTTCCTCAGTAACTCTGCCAGAAGCCAGTGACCTGGGAGCAGAACAACAGTTCCATACTGTACAAGTTAAAAACACAAACTTTGTCACTGATACTTTCCTTCCCATCATGGCAATTCTGCAAACTGCTTTCAAATTAAAGCAATGATGTGTGTTCATTAGTCAGATTGTAATGAGCTAAATACAACTTCCTCTAGTAATACTGCACTCTGCCTTCACCAGGGGAGAGTTAACAAGAGAAAAAGAAAAAAACATCCTTACTGTAAGAAAATATGTAAATAACTTAAATATTATCTTGTAGAAAAGACTGGAGAGGTTTAAATAGGCAAGATCATTATGTACTATTTACCTCCAGGATTTTGAAGGATTTAAGGAGATACTATAAACTTGTTTTCATTTTCTCCTAAGCTTCAAAGTACATGAGATGTTAGCCTTTAAAAATAATTAAAAACAAACCCAAAACCCAACAACAACTACCAAAAAAAAAAAAAAAAAAAAAAGAAGAAACACCTTGCTGGGAAGATATCCACTCGTGAAAATATCTCAGCCCTTGCAAAAGGTCATTTTCATGAGGGAGAAATGAATACATCAGCTGTTTCAGTTCTGTCTTCAAAGGATGTTTGGAAAGACTTTCATGTATGTCTGATTAGCAAAGGTGGAATACAGCACCCAAGGCACTAGCAGGGATTTCTAGCTTGCTCTTTCTTTAGAGGATTTTTAAAATCAAAGCAGAAATTGAACTCGCTGTTTCATTTCTAATATTTTGGACAGAGATAGAAAAAGTTTCAGACTGACAAACTAAGAGAAATTAAGCATTATTGTAGCATTCTCTAACCAGTTTAGGATATTCACTTTCAAAAAATGTCCTGGATACAAAGATAAAAACATGATTAGTTCCTCATGCACATAGGACTTTAAAAGCTGCAGGGAGTGGAAGTAGGATGCTCAATACAAGAAACACCCAGAGGCTGGCATTCTTTGAACTGCCTCACTGCACTCTGCTCAATGCTCCCACAGCTCCAGCAGCTCTCAGGATAATCAGCCCTAACTGTGGGAGAAAAGGACCAGGAGGAGGAGAAAGAAAAACATAAACAGTGAACTTTCCTGTTTTCCTATTCAACTCCTTCTTGTCTGGGCAGTTCAACAGGTAAGTTTCTGGATAGCAGATTTCAAGTCTGAATCAAGTCCTTCTATTGAGTTCAGTTAGACTTGATAAAGACTGATATGATCCAACCTCTTTAACAGAACTGAAAAGAAATAATTCTGGATCAGAAAATGATGAAATCATGAAAGTAGGTATGTTGCATTTCTTCTCAAGATACATCTGGACAGAGCAATTATCTTGTCCCAGTTGTATTACCTTTGAAGATATAAAACTCACTCGGGCTTTTTTCTATCTCTCAGAACTGGATTTGCTGGTTGGATTAGAACTCAGCAAAATTATGCTTTTCACTTAAGTTATCATCCAATATTAAATCCCTGCTGTCTACACAGTGATACCTGTAATATCAGTTCTTAGAGTAGCTGAATTCTGAGTTACAGTGTTTCTGTACCTAAAAAGTGCTGAAGGAAGAGCATATAACTTTTTTTATATACCAAGAGCTGTAGATAGTGAGAAACTTTTGGGTCCACCAGTGCCAGAATTCAGTAAACAGGAGTGAGTTCAGCAGAGGCCAAGCTGAGATGCTCAGGGCTGGAACATTATCCCTATGAGGAGAAGCTGAAGGAACCTGGCTTGACAAACCTAAAGAAGACAAGCCTACAAGCAGGACTTAAGAGCATCCCTCCAGGCCTTATCAACAACACACAAGCAGGCTCTTCACAGCAGAGCACGATGGAAGCATGAAACAGCCATAAATTGAAACAAGAGCATTTCAGACTTAATATAATGAGAGGGAAAAACTCAAGGACAATCAAACAGTGGAACAGGTTGCCAAGGAAGGCTGCATGGTCTTCATATTTGTTGGTCTTCATGACCAGACTGAATAAATCCATGAGTAATCTGATCTGATCTTGTAGCTGTGTCAGAAGGAGGTTGGATAAGAGATCTCCTACAGTCCCTTTCAACCTGAATTACCTTATAATCCTATGGTGGCAGGTTCATATGACAAGATTAATAGTATTTTACAAAAAAGAAAAAAAAAAAAAAAAGAAAAAAAAAGAAAAAAGATACATCACTATTTAGGCTGCAATACATATAGCAAATGAAATTGTATATAACAAGGCAGAACAAAAAAACCACATTACAACCTTCTAGAAATTTTAGAAAAAGGTTTAATTTAGATGCTAATTCCATCAACCAGCATGTTTCTTTTCAAGAGCAGGGCTGTTCCCTCAGCTTATTACTAGTATATTTGCATGATAATGTGATCTATGTTTCTTCACCACTCACTCCTCTTCTTGATTATGCCTCCTTTTAAGCCACAGTCTGCAAATAACTATTATGCTACAGAGAGATGATGTTGAGCTCAAGTAGAGAAAAGTTGCAGGAGGAGAGAGAATACTTAGAAAGAAATGTGTTTTTTTTTCCATGAACATTTATTTATCCATAAAAACTTGAAAAGAAAGAGTAAAGGAAAATACAACTGAGAATAAAAAAATTAATCCTGCACTCAAATAAGAACTTTTCCATAAGGCAAAAGCACCTGAACCAATCATCTTCCAAAAGATGGAAAAAGACTTTTTAAGAAGGCCTGTAGTGACAAGGAACAAGGATTTGAAAGTGGAAGAAGAAAGATTTAGTTTGGATCTAAGGAATAATTTTTCTTACAATGAGGGTGGTGAGACACTAGAACAGATTACACACAGAAAACTTGGATGCCTCATCATTGGAAATGTTCAAAGTCAAGTTAGACAGGGTTCTGAACAACCTGAAAAGGTGAAAGATGTCCCTGCTCATGGCAGGAGGGTTCAACAAGATGATCTTTAATGGTCTCTTTCAACTCAAACAAATTAGGATCCAATTAAGAGATGGTTTTAGAATAGATCTTGCCTCGCTACAGAAAAAACTTGTTGCAAATGCATTTGCATTGTGCCCATTGACATGGGTTTACCAAAAGAAAATAATTGCTAAAATGTTTATATGTATGAAAGAAAATTCTAAGCTCAAGGGGAAAAATATTCCTTCTTTGGAGTTACAGCCCAATATTACATTAAACTATATCATTTGAATAAGAGCAAAATAGCTCTGGTCCCTTCAAATCAGCTGGTAGAAATTAGGACTACTGAATAAAACAATCCCTCCTGATCTGCAAAACTTCTCAGAACACTCAGAAACTCTCAGGGTAAGCTTGGCTACCAGTTTTACAAAAACTTTCTTACTGCTCTGTTTATTGCACACTATAAATACACTAAGAGTACAATAAGTGAAAGATGGAAGTTCCTTGAATATTACGAAATATAATGATTTTTCTGTTCCACATATGATGTCTTCATGAACAGTCATAAATTTCTTTGAGAATCAGGGTTTTTTTTTAATTTGCTTTTTTCACTTACTCAATTTTTTATAGAAGTAAATTCCTCTAGAAATATCTTTTCAATATTTTCTGGTGAAAAAAAAATGTTAGGAATTTACATAACAATTAAAAAAGTATTTGCAATGGAGGCATATCACCACCACTACTTTCTAGTAATAACATACAAATCCTAAAAGCTTTCAGAAGTTTCTAATCCAGAAATAAAATTGATATGACCAGTACGAAAAAGGCAACGTCTTTATTGTCTTTCAGAACTACATCTTCTAGTCTTGCAGCATATCCTTCTTTCCACTTTGCCAAGCAAGCTGACCTAGATTTTGAAACAAACAGGATCTAAAAATAGTCTATTTGCTAAAATAAGTCTTGCACAGAGACCTCTGCAGTCAGCAATACTCTAAATCTCATAAGAAGGACATTCTGCTGTAAAAACGTGGCATTTTTGTGCCAAACTTCAGCTTAATGCATTTCATTTATGAAAAAGTATTCTCTGTATTTCAGTGTGGTAAAGTGAATAAGGTCCTAAAATACACCAATAATGTTATGACGTTTATATTAAAGACTTCCCAGAATATATAAAGTGAAATTCTTGGCTCTACTGATATTCACAGAAACATCACCATCAACATTGCAAGTGCAAAGTTTCCATTCAAAAAATTAATTCCCATGGACAGATTCTAGAAACTGGCCCTAAAAGCCAGAACCAACCTTCAGGTCCTATCTTTTCAGAAGTAGGCTCTAATTTCTTCAGCCCCTTTTTTACTAACCAATATATTGAAAACTTCTGAGCATGGTCACTTTTTTTTCCTTTGCTTCATCTTCAGGTTTGGCTCTTGGGCACAGTAGAAGCCAGGGCTTACCTCAAACACTGAAGTCAACAAAAGCTTTGCCAATTGCTCCTGTGTGATGGTATTTTCAGAACCATGCAAGCACTATCCTTTGAAGAATGAATATCTTCACTCAGAGAAAAACACAGGAGAGGTGATTCTGTTTTCTCAAAAGACTTACTTCAATTGCAAACCCTTCTCATTTCATGATCAGAAAACCCTACTAACATGAGTAAATATTTAAAAGTTCACATCCCACACTTCCCACTGAAATAGTGGGCAACTGTGGTCTAGAGCTGAACCACAGAATTTGTGAGGTCTGTTTCTTTTCCCAGTTTTTTTTTTTTTCCCATTTTTCTTGAATGTATCTACTAGGCAGTAGTTCATCCCTTTTTTTTAGATTTCCCACACATATTTCAAGTCCTGACTAAACCTACTATGAACAGAGCAGTAAATGGTAGATAGAGATAACAAATGGCTGAAGCCAACCCAGGAAATCCAGGGGGTCCAGAAGGATAAGAGGGGGACAAGAGTATCGAGGGGGAAAAGGATCAGAAGAGGACCAAAGTTCCAACAAGAATGAGGAATAAAGGCAAAAAAGAAAGCAGAGATTTTTACTTGTGGAGAGGGGTCTCTTGGATACTTTTTGTGCCCCAGGCAATGACACTTGCTAGAAACCCAAGGGTCTGAGTACAGCCATTCAGTAGAAAGATATCAATGAGTATCAGATTGGATGTTAACAGCAGGTAGAAATTCAGATTTCACCTATTTTAAACATAAGCTAGTTTTAAAGTTATGTGTTCCCTGGGAGATAACAATTCCATGTTCCATTTAGGGACGTAATTGCATCTGCTGGTAGTTTCAGAAAGGAGTATCTATTATTTTTTCCAGTGTCTTCCCTGACAATCTATCATTTTAACCAATGCAATTAGGATGAGAGAAGATTGAGTATTTTCTAGGTTTAGTTTCGAAACAGCTTCTAAGTAGGTCATGTGAATCACAGTGTCTGCCAAAAGGTCAAGCTAGTGTGATTTAATCAAATGTGGCCAGTGGGGACAGTTGTAGAAGTCACATACAAACACTTTACCACACGTCAGCACATCAATATGCTTATTCTAAAATATAACTCCTTTTTTCAGCCCATGAAAAGAAAACCCTCAAGAAAATAATGTGAATTTTAAAAGAATAAAAGATTGCCTGCTACATGGTATTATTGGTCAATTAATAAGGCATCTAAATCCATCCCATACATCTACAAAAGCAAGCCAATCCTGACAAATGACCAGAACCAACAACAAATGAAGCAGCATTATAATAGATGTTATCAGAGTTGACCCCTAATTGTTTATTTTAAAGAATCTGTTTTCTTTTAGTATAATATAAATATGAGTTCCTCATTATGCATATAAAAATCTGAGAGATAAAATACTGAAGATTCAATATACACATAAAATATCAAATATCATATTTTTCATGTTTTTCCCTCATGGATAGCAAAATTAATGGTTTGCAAACATGCTAATTTAAAGAACCATTTATATGAATGTGTTCCATAAATTATACCTTAAATTATTTACAGTATGATATACCAGCTGCTGTGCTTATTTATTTTCTATAGGGAAAATTCTCTAAGCACCATCAATATGCAGTATGCTTTTTACTCACATGCAAGTTTTTCTAACCATAATTCATTTGGCATTACAATTATAATGAACATGTAGCTGCACTTGCCAGCTCCTTACCTACTATCAAATTAGCTACTTATCCAAAACAAGCAAAACTGCTGATCCTGGCATTACAAGTAAGCAAATTTTAAACTCACCCTCTTGATGGCAATAACTGCCACTGTCCAATTTATCTTCTTTAGTTTAAAAAAACAAAAACAAAAAAAATCGACTCCCAAATAAACCACCCCTACTTTCAAGTAACCAACATAAAGCCATGTCCTGGAGTTCACATTCAAAGCCCTTTTTTTCACATCAGTTAAGTTTAAAGAGAAGGAAGGCTGCCACATAACCTACCAAAAGCAATGCATTTACTTCTTCACCATGTGAATTTGCTGCAGATATTCCAATAACCAGTAGCTAAAATCTTAAGATGAAGGACCTTGTCCTTAAGTCTAATCTCAGCAAAGAACTAATGAATATGCTGCAGATGGTAACCACAACATGCATAAATAAGAAGGAAGTGTAGTAAATCAATGGATTATGATCCCGGATATCTCAATGTGACAGGCTCATTCTGAGATGCCACAAGAATATTCCACTGCAGAAAGGCTATTTCCTCTGAAGCAAGGCCAAGCACTAGACTTTTCATGGAAGTTATTATACTTCAGTTCTAGGATTTTGACTTTAAACCAAGTGGCATCTCTGCACATTTGCTATGTTTCCTCTGTCCTGAAACTCATGGCAACATGTCCCCATGTTGAGGTCAATACAGTCACACAACCATTGACTTCAATACGTGTGATTAAATCCCTCAGGCTTCTTTCATAATACATTCTTTACATCAGTGAAAGGATCGATGTGGGGAACACTAATTTAACAACTCTCAGTACAGCCAGCACTTTTTTTAAAAATAATTAAGAAGCTCAGGATCCAATTCATTGCCGGTGGGAGGGCAACTGCTCTGAAAACTATGTACACAATTTCTGCATTCAATTCCATGTATTTCTTCATCACGCATTTAAGTTTTCCTGCCAGCAGCTAGAGGACATGTTATATAGACACAAATAGGTGAAATTGTAATTCATATCACATCTGGCAGCAACTATTTGTGTATTTGTATTTGTGTATTTGTGAGGATTTTCTGGCCTTGACATCAGCACGAGTTGGCAACTGAGAAAACATATTTAACATTTTCTTTTTATTCACCAAACTGTTTTGATTCAGAAATTCTGCAAAAGATCTGACATCTAATTATCATATTTAAACAATAAATTCCATTTCGATATAATGAAGATATATATTTTATTCAACAGAGTAAAAGCAGACTCACAAACACATTAAAAACAAAGAGCAACAAACAAGTCCCCCGATGAGCCTGAGCACATCCTGCAAAGCTGTAACTGCCTCTTGTGTATTTTTGTTTCTGGCAGCTCCATTTCATCTTTAGAGAGAGAACAGCTTACCAAAGTTTAGAAGGCTGTCAGTAGACACAAAGAAACCTTTCTGTATTTACTCTATCAAGAGAATATCAGCAGCAGTGGTTTATATGATCCTCATCATTACATAGCATTAAAAAGACCCCGAAAAACATTTACACTGCCTATCCTTGCAGTAAACAAAAATAAATCCCTTGTACAACTTACATACCACTATCAGAAGAGTTATTTCAAGTTAGTGTAATAAAATATACCCAGGATCAAAGCAGGGATTTAAAAATACACAATTATACTAAACACAGGGATTTTTCCACAACACTGACCTTCTCCAACTTGAGATGAGTAGAGCCCAGTAGAGAGACACAAAAGAGACTGGCTGCACTTGTATGTACCTGTGCCCTGACCTGGGAGCACAGACTGTAAATGTACATTGCTCAGTACACACAAAAGAGGTGTCACAGCACCTGCCGCTCTAGAACCACATCTTTTTAAGATTTCCAGTTGACTGAGTGGGTAGATTTCCACGTATTTTCTCCCCCCTTCCCTTCCCTACACCACCTTAACCTGCACATTTCAACAGGTTGTGATTTTCTGCCCTATGAACTATGACTATTGGGACATTTGTTCTACTTCATCTTTGCACATGAGGGATTAATTATGCATTAATCCTTCTGATGAAGAATGAAGTTTTGTCTCATTGATATCATTGGCTTCATGCTGTACAGTTCACAGATTTCTTCATATCTGGGCAACTGACATGAACACCCAGGGGTAAATAGATTAGGTGCAGCTCAACAGGACAGAACACATTTTAATAGTAGTACTGACAAGTTTCAAGAAGGATGTAAAAGAATGATGTGTAAGTAAGAGTGACTAGTGCTTAAAAGTTTTATCAAGAGGCTAATGCTGACGTGTGTGAAGTCTTCCCTGCATAGCAATTTTCATTTGTCAGAACACCACTCAGGACAATTTTAGCAATAAAATGAAATCTCAAGAGGCATGTTGGGCTTTTTTTTCCCCTAGATAGGCAACATGATTTACATAAGCAGTAAACAGCATCCTTGACTGTTTTCAAGACTGTTCCCAGGATATTTGATCAGCTTTTAAGTAGTTTAGTCTACTAGGGAAATCTCAGTTTTGGTTTTGGGGTATTTGGGATTTTTTTTGTGTGTATATATAAATAAATATATATTTCTACAAAGCTGCATTGATTTTACAATTACTCTGGCCTGTACTTTATCTTAAAAACACAAATATTTGTATATAAGCCAATGACATTTGTCATATGCTTATTACTCAATACAGCTGGCAATGCCTGCATGAGTAGAAAGTAAAATTGAACAATATTTTCATCAGTTACACGGCAACAAACATAAAACCCACAGATGCTTCCTCAGAGCTTTCTTCAATGGGAAAACTCCAGCAGTTTCTTTGACCACTTGATGCAGAGAGATTACAGATCATTTTCAAGTGTGTAGACTTGACCTTTGTGCCTCTTATTTTAATTTACATCATGAATTGAGACTGCCTATTTAGCCTCACAAGATAGAGCCTTTTGGTAGTCAGATTCTGTGATGCTTCTGTTCTCAAGACTAGAGGACTGAAACCCACTCATACACTGAAAAGGTAATTAAGAAACACAAGAAACATAAACAATCCATTTTGCAAATGGAACTTTTTTGGAAACTCTTCTACATTACTCACCTGGCATTATACATTAATTAATTTCATTAAAAGCTTTGAAATATCATAATGGGTGGAACTACAAAAGTGAACAGCTACCAACAGAGGCAACATAGAGCATTCTGCAGAACCTGGCAAAATCAGACTGTAACTTGCAATGCTGATAGTCGCAATAAACAAATGTACAATTTCCTTAATTTGAATCTGTTCTCAACAGTTCTGCTGTACATTTGTTCTAAGCCAATAAATCCAGACAAATAGGAAAGTTTGAAGCTAATTTTTTTTTAATTACCTTATCTTAATATTGTTCTAACTCCCTATGATTTTGCATTTATTTAGTGCTTTACACAGACTAGAGATAATTATTTCCATTCTTTTCAGGAAGAAAATCTTTGGTCCCAAGCACTACTTTCCAGATAAATATGATATGAAGAACATTGTAATTATTAGAGTCTGAAGTGAGCTTCTGAAATAACCAGGTTTTTGCATACCTAAGTAGATCTTTCATTTCTTTAGCAACACCCACGTCACTCTGCCTTGCAGAATTATTGCATGATTTATAATGTTATGAACTTCGTAGGTAATTATTTCCCACTCAATTGATGATATCTTCTGGAGGGTTGACTGCTCCATTGATACAAAAAATTCTTTCCTCTTCATGGTTATCAGCAAGTGCCAGGTCAAATAGACAGGAAACTCCACTCACCTATCTTGTTTGAATATTGAGAAAAGTGAAAATTAACTTGGGGATTTGGGTAGTGGGAATTTTGTTTGTTTCCTTCCTTGTTTGGTTTTTCTTAATACCAAACACCTACAATGAAGTTTACACGTTACTTCTTCGAACAGAGTGACTCCTGGAAATCTTTGAAAAATAGTTTTGAAGGAATTACAACAGTTTGTTATGTGGAAGGATCAAATGGCAAAAGCTCAGGAATGCTTGTTTAGGCAATCCAAGAATTTATCACCTTTCAAGTATATTTTACTTCTTGTTTTTCAAGTACATAAACAGTTTTCCACTAGCTTTTCTTCTACAAAACAGGTTGAGAGACATTTGACAGGATTCTCTTTTGTCATCACAGACGTAATTAACAACACAAAAATAGAAGCAATTTTTGCAATCAAATTGCAGTTTCATATCAAAACCAAAACAAACAACACCACATTTGCAGAGCTTTATCATCCATCACACATAAGCAAGGGAGTATAACAGTATAAGTACCATTTTTTTATACAAAAGTGCATCCTACCATGATAAACTGAAAACAAGAATGCCTTCAAAGTACAGTACATCCTTTGTCAGCACAACAATAAGCACGAACAGCAACAACTTTATGCTGGATCTGGCAATGGGGTGGGATGATGTGTTGTTTGTGTCAAAAAAGTTGTAGCAGTCTCTGTTCAAGGCATATTATTAGGAACTCTTAGCTTTCAATAAGGCCAGAAAAGAGCACCACAGTACAACTAAAAATTGTTAGGCTCCAAAAATTCTCTTACAGTGAAAAATGCTTGCGAAGTTACTGAAGAATAACAGCACAACATTTTGATGTATTTTTCCTTCCAGCTTCTCTGTAGGCACAGAAAGGCTGTTATATCCATTTCTAAGAAACTAGAAACAGAATGGGCAATGAGGTGGGTGACTAAGGGCCTGACATGCAAAAATGGAGAGGTTTCTAAAGGCTGCTAAACCATCTAAGCAGTTCAGATACCTTTTAACAATTGAAATTATAGGATTAGTACAGTATTTAGCAGATAGGTATTTAAATGTTTGTTGTTTTTTTCTTCTCTTTAATGTAAATGGTTCTGCATTTTTCTTTTATATGACTGTAAGGGAAGTTTTAAAAGCCTCCACTGCTGAGCTTTGTCTGCCTGGATGACCCATAGTATCCATTTATTACTGAGGAAATAATATTCTGTGATAGTCTTGAACTCTTCTGACGTCTACCAGGTTGCAGGCAGAGTGTGGTTATGCTGTTAAAATAGATGGGCTATTCAGAGGGTCTGTGTGACTGACTATTTCCAGGAACACAGGAGCTCTGCACATATGGGTGCAACCATGGTGTAGCAGACAGGAGAAAGAGCAGGTGAGGAGCAAGGCATGCAAATCTGCTCACTTTCCTAGAAATTTTCAGATGCAGCAGAGTACACAGAAGGAGCTGTTACTGCCACGGTTATTGCAAAAGATGAGCTCCACTGCATCTAGAACAGATTCTCTGACCATCAGCTTGAAATCCTTCTCCATATCAAGCTAAGCTATTTAGGGCTGGCAGAAGAAATGGCATTTAGTCCTCTGTGCTCCCTTAGCTTTCTGTAAGGGCTCTGAGCCAAGCTCCCCACTAATCTAACTACCGTGGCACAGAGGAGATGAGCACCAGCTCACAGAGTGCAAATCAGATCATACAATCATAGAATATGCTGAGTTGGAACGGACGCATCAGGGTCAAGTCCAACTCCTGGCCTTGCACAGGACACCCTAAGAGTCACATTCTGTGCCTGAGAGCATTGTCCAAACACTTGCTGAACTCTGTCAGGCTGGTGCTGTGAGCACCCTGGGCAGCTGTTCCAGTGTCCAACCACTATCTGGGTGAAAAATTGCTATGGTACTGCATGTCCTCAACAAGAAACAAACTCCATGGTTTGTCTTGGAGAATACAGCATACACTAGAGACAGGCAGGAAATTCAGGTACGATCTGTGAAGGAACACCAGCACCAATTTATTGAACATTACTGTCAGGCCATTCATGGGACACACTGGGGGAGCTGGCAGTCCCCGAGGGAGATACAGGAATGCTGTAAAGAGAGCACATCAGACAGGAGCAGCTAAATCACAGCATTCAGCATTTGGAATCAGCTGAACGCTGGTATTTAAGGTATCAGGATGCCTACTATCCTTCTAGATCAGAGTCCTAGATTTTGCAGTGGGTGCAGAACCATGGATTGCAGTGAGCTGTTCCATGAATGTACAGCAACTCACCCCATGTCTGCAAGTACTTGATGGAGCAAACCTTCTCTGATTATCAATGTTAACGAAATCAGCCTCCTAAATTTCAAAAAGAAAGATCTTTCTAAAGGTAAAGAAAAAAGGAAAAGGTCTATTTGACCAAGAAGCACATTACTGTTCTTCTGGCTAAATCTGCACTACTCAGATAAGAGAGTTGCACTTCAGTAGCCACATGTTTAAATAGAGTTGAGGATTTCCACATTGTAAGGCATATCAGTGCTAATAACTTGGCACAAGTCAGCATCTGTTATCAGAAAAAACAGCCCATTTACTTATCCGTAAGTTTCTGGTTTCAATATGCCTCACCCAAATTACATGCAAGACAAATTTGCACCAAAATTATACAAGAATGCCATTCTATACAGAGGGGTATTAATAGCATTGATAGACACAGTACCACAGAAATTAAGGAAAGCATAATCATTCCACTTAGGGATCCAAACCATTTCTGTATCAAAGTTTTAGTTGCCTTTTTCCCCCCATATGCATTGAAAAAATCAGCATTAAAAGAACTGTCTTTAAGCCCCTCCAACTATCCTCCCTAGTGAATTTACTCAATGGGACAAAAAAGATTTCTCAGTTTCAAACAGTTACTCCCTGAGGTACTAGTCAGAATAACACCCCAAATCAATGAAAAATAGCACTCAGTTGTTTCAAGTGTTCACCTGAGAGACAGGATTCTTATCTCTACCCCTGACACTGTCACTGTCTTAATCCCTGTCATTATTAAGCAGCTACAATTCAGCACTCTGTAGTATGCATATATATGTGTATATCTATTTATATGTGTGTGTGTATACACATTTTTTCATTAATCTCAAAGTCTGCAAACATCTTCCAAAACCACAATGTTTGATTTTGAATAGCACACATATCTCTCTTTACTCTAATTTCAGCCTACACTTATAAAATAGGAGTACTAATCTCCTCTTACCAGTTTCAGGGTTGTGGAGGCTAATTTATTAATGCCCATGAGATTGTCTGAGGTAGCCAAATTGAAAGCCTGGATAAATGTAAACGTACTAGATCAGCAGGAATGCTTTAACTAAACTGCAAACCAAATACATTACTCAATAAAGCTAATCGAAACACTATTTAGCAGGAAACCACTACAACAGCCAAAGAATGTTTATAGAAGTATTACAGAAAAAAAAATTGAGTCAGCAATTACCTGTGCATATACAGTGATAATTATTTTCTTAATAATTTTGCATTCATTTTGCTGAATTTCTTTGTTCCATTTTAAAGTCACTCCCTCCAAGCTAGGCCAACTTAAATAACTGAGAACACCAAGTTTACTTCTCAAGTATTCAGCACAGAGTTTATTGCAATTTACAATGCAATTAAGGGCTTTTTTTAAAGAAGAACCCACTCTGATTTTGGGGATATGGTCAGGCTGTTCACAAATATAGAAAGGTTATTGTAATACTTCTCTGCATCAAAGTATAGAAAAAAGACAGAGAAGATTTAGATTAATTTAAATTAACGATAGCCATGTAGGTAGATGTATCACAATATCTCAAACACATGGCAGAAGAAAAGTAAAAAAATATTAATAGGATTTTTCTCTAATCCAATGCTCTTTGATTAAGCAGATATACCACAAAAACATGATAGGAAAAAGGCTTCAGGTATAGAAATGATGCAGTAAAAAAATAGTATTCGTTTTTTAATATTTTTCTTAAGGTGTTTATGTGATAAATCTTGTTGAAAATATAATATGAGTTAGCTTATTGTTACATATAAAGTCAGCTGTGTTGTAGACAGAATAAATTCCCACCCTTCCCTCAATATGGTTTAAATCTGCTGGTGTTTGACTTAGTTAAATCCCAAAAGCAACTGAGCCTGAGCCCTGCCCTTGCACACACAGTGGGTTTTGAGTGTGCTACCTGTGGCACAGAGATGTGTTGTAACTGATCTAGGACCTCCAGGACCCAAGGGACTCTCACAAGTCTCAGCTCCGTGCTGAAGCCCCAGCAGATGTGCAGTGACTGGAGAGCTCTGGTTGAGCAGGGTGGGGCTGGAGCACTGCCCAGAGGCAGAGCCTGGGGTTCAGCTCAGCCCTGTGGGCCCAGGGTGGCAGTGGGCACAGCCAGCCATGCCTTGCTTCCAGTTCCCTGCGAGGTCTGCAGTGAGCTCCACTCTGTACTAGAGCCACTTCTTATTCCTGTTTGTGTGTGGAAAAATATCCCTGTGGGACTCTCTGTAAAAAAATATTTACAGAACTAATTAAGTGGAAAATGCTACTGACCTTTTAACACTAATTATTTCTGACAGTGTTCTAGAATAATTAAAAGAGGAAGAATAGAGCTCTTAAAGGAAACAGCTGTAGTGTACTGAAATGCTATACCTGCCACAGCTGCCTCTCCTGCCCCACAAGGACTTTCTCAACCACAAATGCCTGTGCAGAGCAAAGTCACCACACTGGTCCCTACTCCTGCCTCCTCCTCAGTGCTCAGCCCAGGAAATGAACACAAAATGCCCCTTTGCTTTGCCAACAGCTTTACTGACTGCAAAGAAAGCTAAGTTTGGGCTGACTTGCACCAAGGACTGGCTGATCTTGCAACATGGACATTAGAGAATTAGATTTGCTCTCTACTTCAGAAAACAAGCTCTCCCAGCAGCATCCCTGCCCCCACCAACCAAAGCATCCAGTCCTTAGTACAGCCACATCAAGGAAACTAGCTCTAAAGCAGAGAAACTGAACAAAGCACTAAACCCTCATATTTTTAATTATGTGCGGCAATTACACAGGAATCAAGATTTCTTTATGTCAGTAGATTGAGTAAAAGCCAAAAGGATCACTTATTCATTACTACTTTGCAGTCATTTCATACTTTGTTGAACAACTTAAAAGCCTTGAGAGAACAAACAACTGGCAATTTTGCTTTGAAAGGTTAAGCCCAAAAGGGAATTGGAGGCTGAGGCAATAACTTTACTTTCTGAAAAGTATACATTCTGTGGATTGTAATTAGAGCTGTGGAAATAACTGTTTTGTCAGCCCACTGGCCAAAAGAAAAAAGGGAAAATAATTTATTCTAGGTCAGCAACATTGCCTTTCTGTACAATCATGACAGAGCAGAAATGTCCCCAGTAAGGGACAACAGCTCTGTTCACATGGATGGTCACTCCTAGACCTAGGTAGGATTTGTTATCTAGTCCATAATTTTCTTTCTGCTCAGAAAACACCCAGGTTCCTGAGAAGGCCATGACTAAAACATTTTAATACATGCACATGATTGTTTTCCACTTCATTATTCATTTGCCCTCTTCTGACTTCCCCCACCTTTCCCCTTACAACAGCAGCTGCTCCCCAGTCTATTGTTTGGTTTTCTTGCTTCTCACTTTTTAAATCAGTACAGATTGCAGCTTGAAAAATGGGCTGAGATGCACACTGCTCATTGGGCTGAACATTTGCAAGGACAAATAACACCCACAGCATGGGAAAATACAAGATGACCATCACAATCAAATTATTTTGACTTTAGGTTTCTTCTTTTGCTCCTCCTTCTTGCAGCAAATTTATTTGATTTTATTATTTTTTTATTAGAAGCAAAGATCCATCTCAAATTTTCTCTGGTTTTCAATAGTTGTGTCATTAAATAGCACAGTTATTTTTCTCCCATTCTTCGATTCTACTGCTTAAATGCCAGTATAATCCAAAGCCTGCCACAGGATGGAAAGAATGTTTTTTTACATGTTCACCTAGCTGAACTCACCATACTTTTTTCCTTTATCTTAAAAACCTTAAATTAAATTTAAAAAATCCTCCTAAATGAATAAAAATTACTCCAGGCATGTTAAAAAGAAATCTCCTCCATTAAATTCAGCTTTTTCACCTCTATGATGAAGCTGAAAGCCACTATAACTTCCACTGGGGTTTTTTTGCAGCAGAAGTAGAACAAAATTTTGAGCCAGACAAAGATTTTTGAAGTTCAGATCTGCAATTCAGACTTATCACCTACTACATGCTCACAAGCAAGTACCATCATATGAAGAGGAAAAGAACAAGAATTCTAAAGCAGTGGGATTTCCTTCGTTAATCTTTGAGAACACTGAGGCAAGAGCAATTCCATCCTGCAGTGCCTCAGACTATAACAATCCCCCAGATAAATTGTCTAAACTTGTGAGATTAGTGCTGGCTGCAACATCTTCCTGTTGATAATTTTCTGGATTTCTATGTATTTCTATCTATATTAATACTTACAGTGAAATGAATTAAAATAATTATAAATTTATTAGAAGATGATATAACCAAATTAAAGACTATCAATTCATAAACTTTACAAAGTGATCATTAGCCAGAACTAGTTATATTTTCAATATTATTTTAGTAGATTCACTTCACTTTTGACAAAACCCATCACATTGTCAAGAAATTTCACAAAAATTACTGAACAGAGACATTCTAATATAACAGCAACCTTATTAATTCACTCTAGAGACAAAGTTTTTATTCAATTTAACAGGACAAGAATCATGGTTGAAGCATATGTGTATATAAAAATTCTTTGTAGCAAGACCTTAGCTTTGTATTTTTACCTCAGGTTCTGCTGGTAAAGGATGAAAGATGATTTGTACCATATCCCATATCTACTCCTCTTGCACCACTGTGTTAGATTTAAGGCAAAAGCTCTTTGATAGCCCTTTCCTGTTCACAGATCAGCAGACTAGCAGCACACCAGCAAATACAATGCTGCTTAAATTGCATAAGTACCTCTTTCCAGCTGCTATACTCAAAAATAGTTCTGATTCTGTGTGGAGCTTGCCTTTAACATATTTATAACAGCAGAGCTCTTCAAACAGACAAGTACTACACACTATAGGTGTATGTGCCAAGAGATGAATGGAACAATGGTTTCCTACAAACAGATGTATTAATAATTTTTGCTTCCAAAACAGACAAAAAAAATAATAACTGCCTCTCCGTCAAAGCACCCCAGGAGAGAACGATTTCTAAAGTCATGCAAGTTCATCTTTGACATGGAGTGGCTTGGCCTTCAGACAGAACATCAGACCAAATACCTTTTCTGTAGCTACACTTGTATGAAGGTAAACCAGCCATAATTCCCTGCAACACTGGTGGGCTTTTATCTGCCTTTCTCCTATTCTACTGTAGTTGGTTGCTGTTTGGATGTTCAGTTTTTTCCAAGAAACAAAAAATTAGATCCAAGTTGCAAACCATACCCCTCCCCCTTCACCTCAGGGACTACTCTGAATCTCGGTTAGAGGAAAGTTTACTGTGCATGCTCATTATTTCTATACAATGATTACCTTCTTCTGCCAGGGATATCTGCAACTACAGGTGTTGTCATTTATCTAATTAAACCTAGGTTGTCCAAAATCCTGCAAATCTCCTGTAAATCAGAGGTTCAGGCAGCTGAATTACCTGGTTTGACTCTGCAGTGATCGTGTGAGAAAGTGGAGGTCTAATTAACAGCAGAATAATCAGTTGGTTCTCTCCATGTTCATTAACAGTCTCCGTCTGTTTATTAGGGACATCAGGTAGCATGCTGTAAGACCCACAACATTCTTGTACTCCATGAGGAAAAAAAGAAGTTAAAGTAAAATCCAAGAAAATCCACCCATACGGGTTCTTTTTTATATTTTCCCTAAAGAGCAAACATTGTGTTAGCTAAAAGGATGAATGTATCTGCCTAACAAACTCTGCTAACATTGCAGAGAAGCAAAGTCAGTCTGAAAAAAATGGTGCCAATAAATGCCACTTTGTAGTCTCTTACAGCAGGTGTGGTACTAGATGCCAGCACAGCCTGAATATTACACCTGCTTAGGTCTAATTAATACCATTAAGGGATTCGTGTTTAGCTTGCACACACACTCCCACACACACACACACCCTGTGACCTGCCTTAACTTTAGGACTTCAGTGTAAGCTTTCACTATAATTTTATGCACAATAAAGGCTATAAAGAATGTAGATGAGCTGGTTTCAGTACCTGAAACCACTTTTCCTAGAAGAGATCACTTGACTTCCTGCCAGTTGCAGTGCTGCCATCAGTATGCTAAATGTACCGTGTGTCTTCCTAAAATAGAAGCAGCCTCTGCAGCCCTGGCCCAGCAGGCAGCATCTCGGCTGTTCTGAACTGATTTATCTGATCAGGTGTCAGAAGCTGAATATCAGACCTAAGCTTCTTCCCCAGCTAACTGGGATGACAGCACTGCTCATTCCCTTAGCCCTAACAATGAGCAGCAGTGGAGGAACATGTTTCAGGCCACCAGAACATACTAGGTCCAAAGCACAGAAATTATGTCTCTATAAATGGAGATGACTGAGTCCTACTAAGGAACAGAACAAGGAAGTATATATATATTTTTTCAGTATCAGAAAGCCAGATTCATGGTGCACTATGTAAGGACAACTTACAACCCATTTCTTTCTCCCTTACCCCCTAGGTGATTTATGAGTCAGAATACGACAAAGCTAATGGCTAAAAAAAACCAGAAAAAGCCATGCAGAAGGATTTTGACACAGTCATGTGGGAGCACAAGCCTCCTGTTTAAAATAGGGGCTAGCCTCTCAACTGGAGAGGAGAGTAATATTCAGGAAAACAGCATTTTTGCTCCTGTAATTGATCTAGTGGCAGCAGAAAGGCAAGACAAAAATATGGGTGAAGGAGAAAAAAGCAAGGCGTATATTCTTTGACTACCTAAAATGCCTATTCTTTTGTGATTAAGAAAAATTATTAGGAATACACTGATGTCCTAACATGCAATTGTTCTGAAGCTCTATCACTCCCTTTCTCCTGGGCTTTCAGCAACTGGCTGATTTACAGAGATACGGAGACTGTTTTAGGACCAAGAGTGCAAAAAACTGTGAGATAATTGTAATTCTGAGTAATTTGTTGCTTTGAATGTTCTTTAATGCTATAATCAAGAGAAACTGGCCATAAAAACCTGCATCGTTTGTTTTGTTGGGTTAGGGTTTTTTAAAAATATATTTCTCTCTAAAGCTAAAGGAATCCACCAGTGACAGTGAAAGAGAATTGTAAACATCTTTCTGATAACTTTCAACAACCTGAGATAAAGAAACAGGCAACAAAAAGGTCTTGGAAGTGAGAGCAGAGAAACAGCCAAACTCTTCACCAGCACAGCTCATTTGGGTATTGCTTCTCTTAGACTGGTAGCCAATATTGATGAGAGCATTAAATAGCAAGGGAAAACAGAAAGAAAAAATCAAGTCTCAGACAAAGCCTCAAGAAAGAAGAGCATATATAAAATGAATGTAATCATACTTTAACCCGATTGTCCAAGGGTGTAAGCCCCTCATTGCAACAGGTAAACAGATCACATTCCAACACAGACAGACAGCAGCTTTCCCCATGGCAAATACACCGGCCAGCACAAAAATAACAGTCTTTACACACCCTGCTAGCCTTGCTCTTACTCTAAAACTCCATTTCTCACTGTCCACATCAGCAGGCACAGGGTACTCCAGCTGCATTATCTGCTGGCTTTGATGGTGTGTACAATTACAGGGTTTTGCCCATTTACTCAGATATATTCTGCCACCCTTTAGAAGTGATCTCTCTCTTCCACTATTGAAATAGCAGATCACAGAATCTGAAAAGACTATCAGAGAAAGGACTTTGAGTTCTTACTCTGCTTATGCACGTTTCCCTTTCCCATGTGAGCTGGCAGCAGACAGGCTTAATTCAACTCCCTTAATTGCACTGGCAGCTCACTTAGATTCACTGACTTCAGCTGGAGCAGAATTAAGAGAATAGCGGATAATTCAAAGCTTAGAAGTCTTTTTCTCCTAAAATCTGTGCAATGAATCTTTTCAACCTAACTCAGAGACATACCTTGGAATGTATTGCTTTTTCTATCATGCATGCAAGAAAGGTGTTAATGTTGATGTTTGACACCTTTCAAGATTTTCTTTCTAAACTATTTATCGGTACAACTCCATGGAGAGCTGCACATTATTGTGTAGGTTTAGGATCAATTTCTGTGAAATTAGTTTGGGAAAATTATAGCTAATTAATATGAATAGTGAATTTGCTCTCATGTTCAATCAGATGCAAAATTCTAATCTTCATTTAACATGAACACACTCTGATGATTTTTCTACCAGGCAGCAAATACAGGGCATTTCCCAAAGAGCTTTAATGGATGAGATGAAGGATGAATGTTTGAAATAGATAAAGGAAAAAAAATGGGGGGGGGTAGGGGGGAAGGAAGAGAAGGAAAGCAAAGGCTTGCTATTTTTCCCAAATGCTGATGTTTGCGGCAAGACACTAAATTCTTCTAAGACACAAATTATGAGCAATTAGGACAATTCTCATGTCCTTCTTGTGCCTATACTGTAGTTATGAAAAAAAAAATATTTCTGTTACAGAACACAAACTCTCTCTGCTTCACCAGAATGAATAAGGGAGAAACAAAACACACCATTGCTCTTTGGAGACTGTGTCTCTCTTGCATGAGCTCCAATTACCTAATCCATTAATTTTAAGGCAAATGACTGCAGGTAGCAACCCTACATGTGAAAAATTATTCCTATGCACAGGAATGCTCAACAGAAATTCAAAACTAGTAATTGGACATTCACTTAAATATTGCATTAATAAAAGCTTTCTATGATTAATAAGATTATCAATCATAACATTATTAATAACATTGCTTTGGTCAAACTCTACTTTTCCTATTCCCTTCTTTTCCAGATAAATCTGCTATCGACTTTCATAAAAGGTTGCTACATAGAGAAACCCTGCAGGCTTTCTTTCTTCAGCTATTATGTGTTGCTTTCAAATTAACACACATGCCTTTTCTTTATTCATTTTATCACTTGTATATAAAGAAAACAAATATTTTGAGACAAGATCTACTGATTCTTGCAAGGAACAAATGCATTTCACAGCTATGAATTTAGGTCCGTATTCGAAGTACAAAGCACTATGCAATTATTTTGAGCAACAAACAAAGCACACAGAGCAACAGAGGTACAACTGACACAGAATGTGCTTTTTCTTAATCAGGTAACCCCATACGGGAACATTGCAGCCCAAATTGCAGAACAAGCACTGCCAGCCTCATATAGCACCCCAAAGCCCCCAGCGATCCACTGCCATTCATTGGTGAGGAAATCCAAGGTATCTGGCTTTGGGATAGCTCAGGGAGGCCTTGAGCATATTTTGTCTTTGTACCTCTCATTTCAGAACAGCAGGGCCCCTGTGCTGGAGATCTCCTGGAGCAAAACATGAACGGATCCACACTGAAGCTGGCTGCAGCTTGTGGCTCCACAGGCCTAAAATGTGTTGTTTTGCTTAAGCCTCACTGCACAGATGCATTCCAGCACCAACAGTGCTGTTGCAGATATTAAGGGTTTTTATAAACTAAACAGAAAATGCCTATTGTCAGCTGTGCTGCCAGAACACTGGGGGAGTGAAGCAGAGGGAGAATAATTTAATTTAAAATGCTGACTCTATCTTCAGTTCTGGCTTGCCCCTCTCCTTTATCTTCTTTGTTTGCATTACCAAACCAAAATAAGATTTTTGTGCATGTTTTAGTTTTTGCTCAATCACGCTTTTGAGAGAAAAGAAAAAAACCTGTTCTTCACCTACAAAATCCACTGGCTGATGAGAAGGATGCTAGTGGTATCCTATGGCCTATTGAGAAGATGAACAGCTGGATTCCTTTCACACACAGAGGCAGTAAAGATTCCTCTCCCATTTTTTCTTTATTTATTACCAACCAGTGACAAACCCACATTTCTCCTTCTAGGTCAATAGGGATGGCTTAGGACCTTTGACTCAACAAAAAGTGGCTGAAAATCCCATTTGGCTTTTCTCAAGCTTTCAGAAATTATATTAAAGTGTCTTTCTGCCTTTGCTCCTCTATAAATTTGTAGAGTCCATGCTAGATCATTTCCCCCACATCCATCAAAGAAATAGGAATGTAGCTTTCTTCCTCTTTTTTTGGACTTGACCCTTTGGAGAAGAGTTATTTGCACCACAGTATTCTAAAATTATGAAAGTTTTCCTGTCTCATGCCTGTTGTAGAGAATGTGAGGTATGCTTATATAATACAAGTACAAAACCTGCAATTTGGTATTTCCATGTCTTAACATGCTGGAAATAGGAAATTGTGAAAATCATCTTTCACCAGATGAAATTGTACTACTATTGTAGCAAGTAAATTTTTTTGGCTTTTTTTTCTGGGACTTTTTAGTTATGTAAGCATGCCTGTATGTTGTGTTGAATCAAAAGCAATACATAAACAGAAGAAATACTTTTTGCGCATTTCAGTTGTTTGTGGCTATAGAAATAGAAATTACTAAGGTCATGATTTGCAAAAAGCAGCTTAACACTAGTTTAAAGAAATATATAGGATCCTAGCTTAGTGTTATACTGCTTTTCAAGTAAAACTAAAGAGAAATATAAATGCATACTTTAAAACTCGTTAATGTTTGTCTCTCAAACACGTATATGCACACATCCTGAAACCAGAAACGAAAAAACTTCTCTGCTGGTCCCAACCTTGTCAAATTCTATGAAATCTTACTTTAGTTGTTATTTTTGCAGACTATCTCTGCACTTACCTAGCACTTTTCTATAAATACCACAGATTTCTGTAGGACAACATCACAGATAATTCCCTGACAAGAACTGGTTTTCAATCAAGTATTTTGGAAAGGGAATCTGGTAAAATGAAAGTTTTCTGCTTTTGCTTCATGGTATGTTCACTTTGAAACCATAATCTATTTTCCATGATGGCAACATCACTGAACTTGAATTATATTCTTGTCCATATGACTGGGAGGGGGATAATGAAAACAAAACCACAAAACAAACCACCACCATCACCACAAAATCCCCCAACAACCCACAAACAGAAAAAACACCAAAACTCCACAAAACCTCTAAACTACTAGGGCTTCCAGGAAACTCAGAATTTTGCTTTTCACCTTCACATAGGCTTTTACTTCAAAAGGGAGCAAACTGGTTTTGGCTGCAGCATCAGAGACAAGTCCTGAGATGAAATGTTATAGTCTTCCCATGGGACACTTTTTTAACACAGCATAGCATCTATAACCTAAAAATGTAATTCAACAGAGCTAATACTCTTTAGTAAAAAACTGCCAAAATTTACTTTCCATGAAAGAATTCAGAAAGCACAACCTCTTTAAATTAAGAGTCATTAGCAGCATGCTAAACCATTAAGTTGAGGAACTTTTCTCTTTGTTTCTACTGTTAATGGAACAAGCATCCAGTAATGAGATAATATTTCCAAAAGTTTTTCTGCAAATTTCTCAGCAGAGTCTGAAGGGCCTCCATGTGCAAACTGTGGAAACCTCAACACAGAGCAGATTAGCTGTGTTGATATGGAGGAGCAGACCCTGTACATAGACACTGTAACAGAAAAAAACCCAAACCTATTTCTATTTCCTTCAATAAATACTTCATTGAATCTAACTTTTCTAAATAACTTATTTAATAACCATATTCACATACTTAGAGTTTTCCAATATTTCATGTGAAAATAAACACTAAAAATATTTGGGCTTTTTTCTGACTCCCTTTGATATGTTGTTTTTGATGTGAAATGCATTTCTCAGGAATATATTAGAACATTTTCTTAAGATGTATGGCTGGCTGGTCAGCCAGGGATAGCACTATGCATTGTCTGTCTAGCTCTATCCACTAAAGTCTACTCAGTGAGAAGGATATTTTACATAAACTAGTCTTTCCAGAACAAAAGGTGTATATGAAATAGTTTCTCCATTCTCAAAAGCAAGGATTAAAACATCACATTCTTGCATGAAATTGTCCAACAGTTTGGAAACCGGCCCACCCCACCATGTGAAAGAGGACAGGGCAGAAATTACCTGCACCATTTAAATGAGAAACATGAGATCAGGCTTTACAGGTAAATTTAAAAAAAAAACCAACAAAAACTAACAAACCACCAACTAATCACTAGAGGTTCATATCAGAGACAAGTATTAGCTAAATGTGTGCATAATTCCTGCCTCTGTAGTAAATATCGATCATGTACATACTCTAATACACAAGAGGATCACAGAATCATTTCCATGCCACATACATTGTCAAACAAATCTATTTTATTTAATCCAGGGAACTGGAGAGTCTGTTTTAAAAATACTTTAAATTATAAAGGTTGCCAAAATCAGTAGTCTCTTTAGAGTTATTAAAAAAAACCAACCTCATGCAAGAAAGCTAAATAAATACATTAAGACTTTATTCTCCCTTTCACCCACATAATATGCACTGTCACTTTGCAATTAATAGATAAAAAGGATTAAAACCTCCTCTGTTTTCCCCACAGAATAGGAAGATTGCTGAAAGGCAAAGCAGAACCTGGCTTTCCTACATGTCAGCTCTCCATACAATGTATGCAAAACATCCCTGTAGCAAGAGGACAACTGTGATGAAAGCTGAATGCCAACCTCCCAGCTGAAAACATATCTTGCTGGGAAATTAGCTGTAAGGAACACCACAGTTACTAGGACTGTCTTTGTTTATCACATGCCACTCTATTAATTTGTTACACAATCATAACACTACTGAAGCATAATTTAAAAGTGTGTGTTTGTTTACTTGCAAACATGAGAAATATATGTATTGAAATCCTTTTGTTTTTGTAGGTGTTTGTTAGCTTGGAAGATGCACCCAACAGCACTTGGTATTTAAAGAGCCTTTTAAATCATGATGACATCTTGCATTGTATTTATCTTAGTATGTACAGGGCAAGGCCAGCACAGGCAGCAATACTTAATGTTTCCAAATACCAGCCCATGTACAGGTATAAGAAAATTACCATAAAATATCTACCAGAAACACACCTCTTCTTAACGCCTCCAGCAGCAGCAGACTGATGTCTGTTGAGCTGCAGTCCTTCAGCATAAAATGTCACAGCTGGAGATATTTACATCCTATTTGGCACAGAGGCAGGGAGCCTCGTGGAGGAGCTGAGGGTTTGCACCATCTCAGCATCAGCCCATGAGCTCCCTGAACATCACAACGAGAGCTTAGTGACAATGAGAGTTCCAGAGGAACTCCTGGCTTTTTCTTTGATGGCAATGAAAAATTTACCAGGACGATATTGCAAATACGGCAAGATCCTCATTCTGCAAACAGTTTCTCTGATCCTTAACAGCATTTGCTAGGAAACTTCTCCAGCTTAACACAAAAATACCCCTAGGTCTGTAAGCCAGGCAAGAGTGACCGTGAGCTGTGCTGTTAAGAGAATGATAACAGCATTTGATGGCAGGCATTCCTGTCTGGTCTAATACTGTTCCATTTCATGCTTTTTGAGCTTGATGCACAACGTTTCTTTTTATAAAATTGAATGCATTATTCCTCTGGAAACACTAAAAATATATCAAAAGCTGCAGCACAACTAACTGAGAAAAAAAATAGTAAAACAGTCTAGTGTCTTATATATAAATGACAGTTACCTTTGAATTTAACCATGCACTTGTTAAACAAATATGAACAATTGTCTTTCTAATGTATTCTTGGGTCTTTAATTCTACTCTAAATTTATTATTGCTAGCAAATCTGGATTTTTCCATCATTTTCTTAGACAACAGAAGGAATTTGGGGTTTTTAAAATTAAATTAAAGGACTATTTCCCCTTTTTTCTAAGAGGGATATCTTCTAGATTCAGCTCTGACCATACACCAATTTCATGTTGAATAAAGCCAAAAAAAGCCAACAAACTTAAATTATCACCAGGATTTACCAGTTCTTATTCTCTGAAGAATAATATTTACAGCTAGGTTTCACCTAAATTTGTGGGGACTGGGAGAGTGGTTGGGTTGGGGTTTTTTTGGCATCTGTTGCAGAAACCAAAATACCAGGCTGAGGAAGGTGGGTGGAGGCTGTGAAATAGTGTTTCCATGGGACGCCTCTGTGTGACAGCCAAAAGTCATGGGGCTATTTTCTGGTTTCCACACTGGTTTCCACTCCTGCCTTTCACTTGTAAAACTGACAGCACAAATGGGGTCACTCCATGCTGGACTTTTTGTAAGTATTTGGGATACTAAAAAAGTATTTCTTTGAGTGTGCTGTGCCATCACAGAGACCAAGGCTCTCTCCTGAGCTCCATCTGACACAGTGCCCTTTGGGAAGCCAAGAGCTTGCAAAGCCATGTAAGCCCTCTTCCAGGGTAATCCACCACACACGTAGAAGTTTTGGACAAAAAGCAAGCAGCCCTGCCTCTTTCAGCTAACACGTCAGTTTAGGGGAAGCAGCTTCCATTACTGTTGTCAGGAAGCATCAAAGGAATGAAGGCACCAGAATAGATCAAACATCCAGCTCTGTCTTGCTGAGAGTTATATATACACTTCAGAGAGGGGTATGGCTGGTCAGAAGAGCAACAGAAGGCAACACAGAGTGGGTCGGGACACAAGCAAAGCTTTTTAGCAGGTGGTCTAAAGACTTCAATGAGCTCCTGAGCCTGAGTACATCTCTGGCAGCCCTCAGAAAGAATCAGTTCCTCCTAACCCTGTCAAAATAGGAAAAATAATAAAACTGAGTAAATGAATTGAAACTATTAATAGTATTTTAATTCTTTATTTTGACCTTGTATGAGGTACAAGCCAGGAGCTACAGCTTCTACCTCTCACACTGTTCTTGCTTCCCTCCCCACACTACTTTTGAAAGCACAGCACAGATGCTTTCCCAGCAGTGTCTTGTTCTGCTGCCAATTCCTTTGTCTTGCCTGCACTGTCACCAACTGTACTCTTCTGGGGGTAGCTTTTCCTGTTCCTAACAAGATGTATTTCACAAATCACAAATTAAAGAACCGCAACAGGTCTCCTGACATGAACAGAAAAATTGTGCTTGCTGGTGCACGAGCAGAAAGGAGGAAGAGATTCATTGCCACCAGACATACAACTAGAAACAGAACAACTGCTAAAAATTAATTTTAAAAACCATTTATGTGGGAATTCTAGAAGAAATGTCGAAGAGATGACCTTAATGTAGAAGTGAAGACAGTACAATGGTCATGGCACACATGCTACTTCGTGTGCCTGCAAACCAGAGGACTCTCTAAGCTGGGTATGGGATGCCTAATTACTTTGAGTCACATTACTGTCAAAATATTTTCCACATTTCAAAAAAACATGGTGAAATATTTAAAACATGCCAGATTTCTGTTAAATGTTTGAGTGCTTAAGTTACTTCTACAAACGGGAAGTTTAATATCTTTAATATCTTTAATATTATCAGCAAATTAATCTCTAGCTAAAATATTTTAAAGCTACTCAGTTTATTGAATGTAAATCTAAATAAGCTAATCAATTCAAGGAAAAGAATAATTTGTTACATGTGTTTTGGGATCTGTGTTAACTCTCTGAGGAATATTGCAAAAGTTATCCCAGATTCCTTGTTAGCAAATTTAAATATAGCAGCATTACTTTTTCTGTGAAGATCCTTTTCCATCTGCATGTCCTATGATGCTACTTGCTCTGTTAAAGGTTTCTCATTCATACTTCTGTGTGTAGTATAACATTTCAAGACCAAAGCCAAAAGAAAACACAAACACATTCAATTCATTAAAATTCCTCTTAGGTCATAGTGTAATTAAAAATAAGAGAACAAGAGAGAAGACAATCATTGCTAGTTCCACAATAATGTTATTAGGTTAAGGACATGACAATTAGCAATCCATTGTCTGTGATTTTATTTCTACAGTAGTTTATTGCTGTTAGAGAAGTAATTGCAGGAGCTTTGTTCATATGATTGCACACAGGCATGCAGTGCTACAGATGAACATTTGTTTATTGCCTGAGATAAGTCACCCTAAGTAAGTACACTCAGGGTTCCAAGAGCTGTTTGGGGCTCAGCCACAAACCAAAACCAACAAGCACTACATACACACTAATTTCTTTAGGCTCCCTACAATTACCAGAGTCAATAATTGGCTCTTTATGGCACTAAAAAAAGTTACTCTTTATGGCACTAAATCTCCTTGAATAAAATTTTGTGCAGATGACATCTGTTCCTTTTCACTCAGCAAGACAGATTATTTTGCTCTCAATATATCTCAATGCTAAGAATTTCAGACACCTTCTATGCACTTTCTAGTGCAATGCCCTGAATATCATTGGTTTTGTTAAAGCACAGACATATTTCTGGAATCGTTATTTGGCTTAAATTACAAGACTCAGCCATTCTTAAAGCTGGAATTCTTAAACCTCTCTCATGTCTCCCTAATCTTTGGAAGCACAATTTTCCTGAGAGCTCCTGATGCTCTGACAGTCCCCATTTCAGTGTGAGCAGCAGCAAAGGTCTTGCTCCTGGGTTTGACCATGGGTTAGATGGTTCTGTTCCATTGCTGATACTCTATTGACAGCTGAGATATGAGATTTCACCTCAGTTTTACTCCTTAGTGTGTTGTACGCAACACACTGGCACTATTGATTTAATAGAGGCACCATGGCCTTTATAGGTGACATTTCATCCGTTATATTATTAGGTAGCTTCATATTTATAATAAACACAGATGAAGTTATCCAGCGGTTAGAAACTGAACAGCACGTCTCTCCACCTCCCTTCTAATTTGATTTTCTACTTCATTTTCACACGTGCATGTGACACTGCATATTTTAATTATTTTAAAATTTAAAAATCCAGAAGAAAGAGGTCTGCCACATATCTGAGTTAAATAAAATCCACTCCTTGCTAGACTCGTTCTTCTTTTAATATTATTTCAGACAAATCCAGTGACAGTACATTTAATCAAACACAGAGGTAACCTCACGAAGTTCACACAGTGTAGATTTCTGGGGTTGTTGGATTTTTGGTTTTTTTCCACTTTTGGTTGTTCTTAATTTATTTGGTTTTGGGGTTTGGGCTTTTTTCTTCTTTTTGGAAACTTTCATTTGCATTCTCTTTATCTCATGTGTACACTGTCTCCAACTGCATTTTGAGTTTTCTTGATGACAGCGAAAGAGACACTCGTGGTACTACATAAATTTATGTCAAGCTTAACTGAATGGTAGGAGTGAAGAGTATTTCCTAAAATTAGACTGACTGTTTCCATGGAAACAAGAGAGCACAAACAGAATTGTAATAACTTCACTTTATAAAATCAAAAGAAAGGGCATTTTTATATGTTTTGTTCACAAAACCACAGAAGCCAGTAGTTTATTATTTATGGGATTTCACATTTAGGCATATTTCTGAACCTGATTTTGTTTGGAGGAAATGAGTTGCTGCTTTTGAGGTTGGGGAGGCTCACATTGACATAAAAGGTATAGGCTACCACTGTTAACAAATAATATGCTCTCCCAAATAACACAGATGAGAGCTTGAACACAGAAATACAGTTTGAAGACATTAAGGCCTATGTTCAAATGGAATTTAACATTCATCTTCAGAAACGCAAAAAGGAAAAGAAAAGGGAGAAGGATCCCTGCTTCCAAAATGCTAGCACTGAACATCAACCTCAACCCAGACATTATCACAGTGACACAATATCTTTTCTCTGTTAAAGAGGAAAACAGAAGAAAAATAAATTCATCCCCCAACAAGGGCAGGGGACGGGCATTGTTAAGGAAAAAGTTTAGGAGTGATTTGCTAAATTACAATAGTTGATTTTGTGAAATCACTCTAGTCCTCTGCCCCAATTAGATGAACATTCCCTACTGAGATCCTCCTGGAATTACCACCCCAGGATTTGATATGGTGCTCCAGAAACAGAGACAACTGCTAATCATGAAGGATACCCTGTCTTCTGACTGGAAAGGCACTCTGTTCCTACAGCTAAGGATTAGTCCTTCACTGCAGCTCACTAAGGGCTTCAGTTCCAGACATAGAACTTCCCATTGCCCTCTCACATTGTCTGATTGCTCACTCGTGTGCCATATGCAAGTTTTAATAGTTATTTTAGCAGTTCTAATAACTATTTTGAAAATAACAATGTCAAATGTCACAGCTTTGCACACACCAGCAAAGCAGCTCCCTGACAGTGATTGCTACTTGACAATTATCCAGGTTTTAATCCCTTCTCTATGTACTGGTGAGCTTTCTATCATTCTCATTTCATAGGCAAAATTCTTACCATCAGCAGCTCACATTTTTTGTAAAAATAATTATAACAACAGTATTGCCTACATCAGGTAAAGTTGTAACCCAGACAGAAGAGACAGACCCTTTCAAACTAATGATCTTCTGGTTGTTTAGCAATACACTTATTTCTTCTTTTACTGTAACCTTCTTTTAATACTTTATTATTGAATCCTGTAACAACTACTCAAAAACTGCACAAGGAATCAATGACTGATTGTTCTTCTCTACCTTCAGCCATCGCACAATCACACAACTTTAGCTTCCTTCACTTTTAGGCAGTTCTTCCAGTGTTCTGAAATGAGCTAAACAGATCAATAGTCAGTAGCCTGCACAGCTCCTCAGGAAGCCCTCTTAAACCTTTGTGATGTGAGTTTGTTAGTGAACTCTGGCTCATTGTATGAAGTGAATTCTGGTAGTTTTACTATCTATACTGATGGCATATCATCTTTTTTTTTTTAGCCCCAGATAAGGAAGGGAGAAAAAAAATTAATCCACCTTCCTTTAGAACAGGTTGAAAGAAGAGACAATCTGGGACAAAAGGGACTTTCCTGCTTCGAGTAATGTGCTGTACCTAGTCAAAGGGGCTGGGAATAATGCCTGATAGGGCACGTCTTCTTTAGCTCTAGGACTAGATACCAGCGTGGAAAGAGACTATGGGAAGCACCAAGAACTTATCACAGATTTGCTTTCCATCCCACTGTATTTGGATTTGCCACCAAAGAAGTGAAAGACACCCTGATTGGGCAGCTATTAAATTTTACTTTAAAATTCCAGAGGAGCCCCACATTGAAGACATAAGCTTTACTCTCACAAAGCAAAGTGGCTTGAACTTGATTATAGTATTGAAGAGATACAACAAAAGACAAGCCATAAAAAGAATAAAGCATAATCCCCCCAAAATCCAATAATTTTTCCTTTTTCCAGCAGGATGACTGTAAAAGTTGCTCATAATTTCTTAGCCACTTACAAACTACATAATGGCAAAATATTTTCTGCACATTTTTCTTTTATCACTATTTACTTTATGTAGTCAATTCTCACCAGAAGGTACACATAACTCTACACAAGTCTGGCTGCCCTTTGGGGAGTGCAGCTATCTTCTGCTAGATTTATAAGTCCAACCTATTACACATCAGAGTATATCTGTCCATGAAGAAGTCAAGAAAGCTGAGCAACAATTTGATTTCTATTCACTGTCAACTGTACTTCAGCTCAAATTACTTAAGAAAACTCTTAGTTTTGCTTTGAAAATTTTCACAATGACAAGTACTTTACTAATGAAGAACAAGAATTTAGGTTTAAAAAAGCAAAGAGAGAGACCAACCAAATCAACAGGATATCACATAGTCATAATTACAGTATATTGCTCTTCACATCTTCAGAGTACTTTACCAACACAAATTTTTACAGAAGCCCTGCCTGATATTATCAGGTTATTAAGGTTATTTAAAGAGTTCAGAAGCAGAGGAATCCAGGCATTTTTAAATATCATACAAAAGAGCAGCAGAGCCAGTATCAGGACAGTATCATGTTCTTTGCTTCTGTCCTGGACTATGCTCTGCATCTGGGCTTTTCTGCCTTTCATATCCAAGAGGTTTTAGTAGCATTTAGTGGTTTGCCATACACATATAGGCTGCAGCCAGTGATAGAATAAGTCCTGTCTTTTGAGATGGAACTTCTACTCTAGATGGAAGAGTAGAAGTAGTCATAGGTCACAAGCACAGAATGATAAACTAGAGTGAAGAAACTGATGCAAGGCAGTAGGACAAGAATACCCCCAGGAAACCCTGGCTAATTCCAACTTTTTTTTTCCAGAACATTGAAAGCTCCTATTTGAATTTTGAAGGAGAATACCTGCATAGAGAAAGACAGAAATATTCAGGAGCAGGATGCTATTTAAAAAATTATTCTGGTTACTAACAAGACATCAATTATTTCTTTTTTTGGATGTACACACAGGACAGGCAAACAGACATACACAAGTGTTACTCCCACCATACAACACAAGTCTTGTGTCTTCCTCTGACACAAGCACAAGCCATGGCTTTTCCCTGTCTTCCCACTGCATTCCAATGCTTGTACCATTTCCATCTAGATGGAAAAACTTGTTCCAACAATGCATTTTCATGTTACATGGAGAAGGTTTCCCAGGACACATTTAGAATCAAGAGAAAACAAGATGAAAAGGAGCAACTTTTGCAACAGCCACCACATTACATTAGTTAGGTTTAGTATTTTTCAAGACATAAATATTCAGTGTTCCATCACATTAAAAACGGCCTGATCAAGCCAATGGACTTTCTTACAGAAGAATTCTCCAAATATATAAAGCTTTAATATTGAGTGCTGACAGTAAGCACAGCATGGGGAAGAACAGTATCAGAGAGTGAATGAGGGGAGCTGTACTGGTAAACAGAAGAAACAATGCAAAATGAAATATTTTTAGTTATAATAAAACAGTTTTAGGGATGCAAGAAAACTGCTGGGATTTCTATCTGTATGAGTCTGTGGCGCTTTATACACTTCCATATAATTTATATTGTTCCCACAGAAGTCAGTAGGCTTCCTGCAGAAAAGTCAAGTATATGGAATCCCAGGCTGATGGGTTGGTATAAACCTGTCAAAGTAAACTGAAATATTGCAGCTGTTTAAGATGGCCATAGAACTTGTTTCAACTTATTGAGTTAAATTTTGTTTATTTTTTTAGCTCAGTTTGAGAAGGGTTTTTTGGGTTGGTTTGTTTTATTGTGGGTTGTTTTGGGTTGGTTTTGGGCCTTTTTAGTACAATTCTTAGTCTGCTTAATGATTTATTTATTCTCAGCTGGACGTGATAAGTTACATCACAAATTGATCCAAAAGCATATTGACAGCTGGTGGTACTGATACAAGTATTTGTATAGTAGCTTTTCCCTCTAAGGTTCCATCTCCATCTTAAGTTTATGCCAAACCTCACAGCTTTATAAAAACAATGTATACATTTAATTCCTTTATGTACTTCACATAGAATATCCAAATATAGCAATAATCTAACATCTGAATGAGCGCTACTAAGGCATACTTTTTGTTAGAATTGTGGATTTTTTTTACTTTCCCACTGTAACTTGCTGGGTATTTTATGGTTTTTCAATGCTATTTTCATTGACAAGGATAATATTCTGTGACACGGATCAGGGAAGGAACCAAAAAGAAAAAATTTGTGAAACTGAACCTGTGAAAAGAGAGAATTTAGCACAGTACTAATGTAAGAGTGAGAATACTGAAATGCAAAGCAGATGCCCATTCTTCTTCCACTGCAACTTGTAACAGTAAGGAAAATAGTTTTAGATGTGAAACTGAGGTGATCTTCAGAAAAAGAGGTGGAGATGCAAGATTTTACTCCATTTTCCAGATCTTTCACAATTCACAGGATGTGGCCTTGAACATAGTTTACTTGTATACTTATTAAAATCTAACCTAACATCACAGTGAAATTGCAATACTGTCTATAATACACCTTTCTATACCTTCTTTTCAATATCTTCTCTCTGTAACTTTTCAAACCACACACAGTCCCATGGGAGGTTAAACACTCTTCCATGATCCACAAGACTAATAATATCACAAAACATTTTACAAGCTCAAACCACACAGTGTAAGATATATGACATAAGTAAACATACCTATTAACATCATGTGGAAAAAAATTCTAATAAACACAAGGTTTTCATATCTGTTAGTTTACAGAATTTTTCATAGAAAAAAATACATTACAAAGGAAAACTAAAAGGAAAGTGAGACACTATATACATGCAACTAAAAGATGGGGATTGCAATTATCTGTAACAAATCATTAATAGGCTTTGAATTCAGAGTTAAGCCATGAAATCTCAGATGCCCTAGCTTTTTCACTGTCAGCCTGCTGGCACAGACTCTTACATCAAGAACTGTGCATTACAGAGCTTTCAACCATCTCTCCCAATTCAGGGCACCAGGAGAGCAGGATGAAGCAGCACTGGAATTAGAAATGATGCAGGGATGCTCTTTTATAAATGTAGATGTGAATTTGCCATTGCATCTTGTGGTCTGTAGTGAGGCATTGTAAGTGAATGTGACAGAACACTGCAGAAGGGTAGTTGTGCTTCACAGCATTGTAAGGGAAGAGAAGTGGATAATGCTGATGCTTGACAACCATAGGCATGTTTTTCCACAAATAAGCTCTATACACAAATACGTGTATACAGCAAGTAGCCAAAAGTGCTCAGGCTTCATTTCAGGGAGAGGAAAGGCAGAAGAAAACACAGTCACAACAGAAATGCCATGTTACAACCAGCACTGACCTTGCCATTGATACACCCAATTACAGCAGATTTCTCCTAATAGCTCAGGTCTGCCACATCTTGCAGAATATCAGCCCTTCCACCTACAGATTCTGACAATGTAATAAAATGAAAGGATGAATGAGAGACTCAGATTAGTAGGAAAGTTTCTCCTGCAGCTGTCCTTACTAAAATTTCCTGCAAAATGAAACCTCTACTTAGCAAACTTTTGGCATTTGTTTTTCATCTGCACCAAAACAAAAGGCTCCTCCAAACTTCAGCACCCAAACTTCAGCACTCAGATGCAGTACAGAAAATGCTCTTGAATTCCAAGTACCAAGTAAAAACTATAGGGTAATATAGAGACTATTAAGGAATAGTAGTGTAGGCTCGGTAGGATTCACAAGAAATACAGTGTTTCCTTCATGTCTAATAAACTCTGCCCACACAGACTGAACCTGCAGCACCCAGGGTACTAAAGAGTCCAACAGCAGGCAGAGCACAAAAGGAGTTCCCTTTTCAATGTAATAAAACTTTTAATGCTATTTCAGGGCATTTCACATTCAAAGCACAATTTCTCAACCAACATATTTGATTTTTGTTTAAAAGCTGAACTGGCTGCAAACAGCACACAGAAGCCAGCCTTCACCAGAGTGAAGTCTCAGCAGTACCACCTTGTCCCTCCCTATCCAGTCTGTGAGCAAAGTACGTGCTGCGGAAATAGGTTGTTAGAGGGAAATCGCATTATTAATAGAAATATTATTATATTACTATTTCAGTAAATGAATAGATAATTAAATCGATCTTATACATTCTTTCCTCCTTCCCTTGCAATGTAACTTCATGTACATATACTCAAGACCTCTGAAAAAGTCAGATGCTTTAAGATAATGTAGGAAGTCTCTCTGTAATGTGTTACTCTATTTGAGGAGATCTTAGAGATTAAATACAAATACTTAAACATCTTTTCAGTTGTTTGTGTTTTTTAACACTCCATTTCCTAGCACTTTAGGCTGTAATGAGTATTTCTAATGTTTTACCTCTTATTTCACTTTGCAGTGAAACAATTTCCAGACTTCTGTTTGTGCATGATACCAATAAACATAGCAAACTGTATTCTTCACTAATAGAGAAATTTCCCTGATTTCTGTGCTGCCTTCATCTCAGAGTAAGTGCTCTGAAAAGCTGAACAACAAACTTTTCTCTAACATTCTGAAGTAATTGAGAGGAAGATCCAGTTAGTCATACACAGGCAGGAGGTCAGGCCTCCTGTCCTCCTCCTGCTGCATACAGATGCCCCCACACATGTTGTGAGAGGATGTGAGCCCCAAGGCAGCCCATGTGCTAACCCTGCCCTGGCCACAAATGTGTGATGAAGACCCCAGTAAAGAGAGGACACAGGTGGCTGCAAAACAGAAACTGCATACAGAGAGGTCAGGGTAGGACACAAATACAGGTTCAGCACATTGGTGTTACTTTAACAGCTTCTATTTAACTGTCTGAGGCCTCTCTGACAGACCAGGGGCTAAAAGTCTATCTCCCTGCTCTTTGTTCCTGCCTATTCCAGATGGGCTGTAAAGCTCTGACACGGAGAGGGAAGAAATAAAATACTAATAGCCACAACTATTCCAGTACAATAAAGGGAGCCAAACTGCAGACAAACATCAGTGGGAAAATGGTAAAAATTGCATTTTCCTCTCCTCATATTGGGGAAACCCAAGTAGTTCCCTTGATGCCTTTATTAAACCCAACCCAACTAAATCAAAATGTTCTGCTTTTTTAGAACAACAGTATGAAATTAAGGTGCATTGCTTAGCTCCATTTTTTCCACAGCAGCCCTCCTACCTCATGGGCAGGAGTGAAGAATGGGAGCTGTGACTTGCAGGATGCATTTCCCACTTCCCTCTTGCCCACTTTTAACTCTGTGCAGCAGTACCAATGTCTGGCTGCTTCTCCCTCTTGGAGCCGTGCTTAGCAAATGAAGCCCAACCACACACTCACTGAAGTCAAATGGAAATTAACCAGATGTGCAGGAAGCCAAAACCTGCGTATGCTAGATAGGAAAAGGCAGAAATCCTTATAACAATTGTTTTAGGACACAAACTGCACAGATACATTTTTAACATCACACTTGGGACCATTTTCAGAAGACAGTCTGCCCCCAGACTTCTGATGTAGCTTAACCTTTCTCATGAACTCCACTTCAGTAGCACAATTAACAGTAGAAAATATTAACAAATATGAGAAATGGGGAAAAAAGAAAGAATTATTTTTTAAGAACTGTTGATAAACCTGAGTTTGCTGTGATTTCAGATAGTTTATGTCTGGCCCCTGTGATAAGACAGGAAAAAACAACAAAATGTATTTTCTGGCTCCACCAGGGAGACTCTCAAATGGATTTCACTGCAAACAGCTATTTGCACAAGTGCTTCATTCAACTAGGAACGGAACCCAAAGAACCCAACATGACTTGTCTGGCAATCAGGCATTTGCAGTCAGTCTCTGGATTGTGTACACAGACACACAGAGGCACTTCACAAGTCATCAGTCTGGTAATCAAATACTGTTGTTATATAATAAATTTGACTAATGGGCACAAGGCACCTGCTGGTTTTGTTGCTGCTGCTATTACTAGCCAAATTTTATTAGCAAATAAAAGCTAAGGTTGCTCTTCTTCCATTTCAGTAACTTGTGATAATGGTGACATTAGGATCCCTGTTCTGAGCGTATAATTTTTAAGCTCTGTCTACACTTTCATGAGCACAATCAGGCTTGTCAAATCTACTAGTCTAAGAATGTTCATCTTCTTTCTCAGCTGAATTATTTATGCAGCCAATATTAAATAAAGAACACTTTACATATAAATGTTTTATATCAACTTAATTAAAAGTTCCCAGTTCTCAGTCACTCAGTACTGGTCTTGGTAATTTGCCTAATTTTTATCTTCAAGGGGTTCTCTTGTGAGTAATCTAACCACACTGAACCTGTTAGGAATGAACAGTTTATTGAAGTGATATGTAATTTGTTCTTTTCACCCTAATTGTATTTTGGCGACTGACTGAATTGTGAATCTTCATCATAGGCCGGATGAAAAAAGGCTTTCCTGAAAGAGACCAAGTACTTCTTCCCTGAAAGGTGATTTAATGGGGTGTGGAAATAAAAGAGCTCTGCCAAAGCCTCCTTTTCAATTGGAACTTCTTCCACACTCAGCTGATGTAAACTCTCAGTGCACATTGGGCAGCAGGGTAGCCAAGAGCCACAGAAGGGTTTGGGTAGGAAGGGATTTTAAAGCTCATCCAGTTCCAACCCTCCTGCCGTGGGCAGGGACACCTTCCACTGGACCACACTGACAGATCTGGCCTTGCTAGAATGCTACCAGGGATGGGGCATCTGCAATTCTCAGCAACCTGTTGAGTGCCTCACCATCCCCACGGTAAAGAACTTCTTCCTAATATCTAATCTAAACCTACCCTGTCAGTTTAAAGGGGTGATTCTTCACCAGAGAGTTGAAATCCTTAAGAAAATATGACAACTTGAAAAAAAAGAACCAAAAAAACCCTACAAAACAAAATACCCTAGAGTGAAACTCTCAAGGCCAGGCAGAGATTTTTAAAGAAAAAACTTGCTAAAGACATAAAATTCAGGGTCCATTCTAGATAGTGCTTGAAGGGCAGACAAAATATTCAGTGAAACTGAAACCACAGGATAAAGCTCAATGATATCTCTGTGCTGATGATCACAGTCCAGGATGAGCTGTGGGGACCTTCTCACACCAGAGCATTTCTAAGAATCACCAGGTCACACCTGAGAATCCATTAAAATCTGCAGTGTCTGCAGAAGGCTTAATTATTGAAATCAGTTAAATTAATAAAGCCAGATCACGACCTGAACAACATGCCTGATAACATTCAGCCAAGAGTTTAAAAAAATTTGTTAATGAGATTGCCTGTTTACTACCTGCTACTCTATAAAGCCCTAGCCCTGAAACTGACTTCCATATAAGATAGATGGATGTTGGCAAGGTTGATCCAAGCAACTACAAACCCTGACAAAAGCTTTTCACTTGGGTAGAGAGGTTGAAAGTAAAATAAATAATAAATTTGCTGGGTACTTTCAAAAATATGACAGAATGGATAGCAAATCAACTTTTCTCCTTTTTCAATAAAAGTAAAATTTCAAATTTATTAAGTTTCTGAAGCTGCAAACAAGCTAGCATAGTCCTGCCATGGAGGATCCTAGATCTTCTGAAAGAAATTAATTTAGAAAAGTCTCTCAATGACCTTTTAGGAAAATAAATTGTCATTGGATAAGAAGGAACATCCCCTGGCAGATTGACAATTTGCTAAAGGATAGAAGACAAATTGTAAGAATAAACAATTCTCTTGTTGATGATAAATTAGTCAAGGTAATAAAAACCATAACAAACCCAGATGAATTCCAAAAGTACCTAACAATGCTGAATGAGTAACTAAAAGGCAGATGAAATTTATCATCAATAAATGAAGAACTGTCTATAGAGAAAACATAAGTACAAAATTATGTTCTTGAAATTATCTTTTCCTACTCCAAAAGGAATGTAGTATGTCTGATATAGATCAAAAATAACAGTTAGTTTGATAAAAATATAATTTCAATGTCCAATAGTCTAAATGTAAATAAGTAATTGTTAGGGAAACAACAGAGAACAAAACATGAAACATCATTACGTTTTTATATAAATCCTTTGGGTGCCCACATTTTGAATCATGAGTGCAATTTTAGTAACCTCATAACACACAGAGCAGAAAGGGGCAACAAAGGATGATTAGAAACAAAACGATTTTCTAAAAATAGAGACTGAATAGAAAAGGACTCTTCAGAGTGGAAACCTGACAATAAAGATGGAGTATGCTCATTTCATGCATCTCTATCAATGTGGAGAAGATGAATAGGAAGTGATTATCGACTGTTTCTCAGAACAACACAATTACCCAAGTCATGCTATTTAGCGCTTCTCTAAAAAGCATGAAAGAATAAATATTTTTACATACTACATTGATTATTTTGCCAAAGAACACTGGGGTGATCAAGAAAACAAGCAAGATCTAAAAGGAACTAAACAATCCATGGACAGTAGGTCCATTGATGGACACTAACATGATCAATGCAGTCTTCAACTTGGGTAGTGCTCTGCCTGCAGATTTCCACAGCTTATGGAAGTGGATCACCCTACACTTAGCCTGCTTTTTCATCTGTTCACGACTGCCGTAGTTGAAGACTAAAGATGGCTAAACAGCCTTTTGGTCTGACAAAGTAAAATTGTTCCTGGTTGTTTTGGGTTTTTTCCATTTTCTTGAAGTTCTACAACACTCTGGTAAATAAAACAGTGGTTTCCAAGGAAAAGAAGGAAGATAAAAGTATTGGAGTGTTTCTTGTTTGCAGTGGAGCCTTACAGGCAGTGTCTTTTTATTAGGCAACACCACAACAGTTTAGGTCTTGCGCTATCCACTTCTAGGATCAGTCTGTTGGATGCCCCAACACACAAAGGGGAACTGGCAAATTTGCCTATGAGATGGGACTCACGACTTAGACTACATCAGTCAGAGCTGATGCCACCCCTGTGTTAAGCTAATTCTTCATCTCTGAAGAGCAATAGAGAATTGCAGTTATGTCACTATTACTCCCAATCATGTGGCTGAAACATAGCCTTCACTGCTCCCATTTGGTGGTGTGTCCCTCCCCATCAGGTTTATTTAGAATCTTAATTTTTGTACGGATATACTGCATTTTATGTGGTGAAAAATGTAGATAACCTGAGGTTATTTCAAAAGCCTGGTCATTGATTTGAGTCACTTATTCTAGTTGCAGTGATATGTTTTGATGAATCTAAGATTTGAGAATTCCATCTCAAATTCTGCCTTTAATATACATTTCAATTTTCACTGACTCCAGAGAGAGCACTCTAAAGAAAGATATAGCCCCACATCAGCCACTTACTATGTTCATTGTCCTTTGGAGTGTAGTAGAAAAAAAAGTAGTGTCATATCTAGCAACTGAGTTGTTTGATTTATGCCTCTTTTCTGTTTTCTGAGGTTTTGGATTTGCATCCTCATCATTTTACATTTTTTCCTACTGATGGTGTACTCTCAAGTTATTTCCCATATTTACTCCCTTTATTGTTTGCAATATTGAGCTATAGGGATTGAATTCTACCCCCACTACACAATTTCTCCAAGGTCCCATCTTTGTTATGACCAAAGCTACCAATGCATACCAGTTTTTAAGCTCTAGGAAGTCAGTATTTTACGTACTTAAAAACAAATTAAAAACTAAGGAAGACATTAAGACAGTCTGCAAGCTCTTTGGAGAAAAGGAAAATATCAGTTACAGCTGCATTCATACACAGTGGGGAAGTAGAGAAGGTTTAAATTGCTTCTTTACAACAGTAAAGAACACCAGTGCCCTTCTCCCCCATATCCTCTAACATACATTATAAAGCTCCTGAGACATTGCAAGCCTTCAGTGACTGCCTCCTCCTTGTGAAGGGACACAGACATGGAAGGGGTGCACCACCCAGCCACACTGACTCTGCACCAGCCCAGGGCCCTCTCATGCCCAGGAAATTTCCCACCACCACTACACCAGGTCAGCATAAACAGGCTACACCCAGGAGAGCCTTCAGGAACTCTTTGAGAGTGACTTATTCCTTTTAAACACACTGATGGCATCCAAGGTTACTGTGTCTAAGCAGTACCTCCTAGGAGAGACACTGTCATTGGGTCAGCACCAAGAAAACCTTTAAAACAGGAAAGGAAGAAACATTATGCAACAATTCAGTATATTCCACTACTAACCAAACCATTTCCTCTCCAAACCATTTTTTCCCAGCCATTCATAGTCAGAGAAGGCTTTGTGACCTATTCAATTTTCTGAAGTATGCCTGTGAAGACACAGTTCTCATGAACTTACACTCTAAATCAAAACACCTGTCAATATCCTGGGTGCAGAACAGGAAGGTATTTCGTAACAGACCTTGCTGAGGTAACAAACGTGTGACCACACCCTGCAGGTCAAAGACTCACTGTCAGGTTTTACACCAAACCAACCCATTTTCTGGGCACAGCCTTAGCCTTTCCTCTCCTGCCAGATGTATACTGAGGAAGAGCCCTGCAGTGGCAGAGTCCTGCGGGACACATACAGCTCCTACCACCCTGCTGCAAGCAGAGCAGCAGTGCCACAAGGACGTCTCATCATGGGGGAATCTAACCAAGCAGGCTGGATATACAGAGAGCACAGAGGGGAGGCAGTAAAAGGCAAAGAGAGTTCCCTTAAGGTTGCTCTGACTGGACAGAATCCAAGTAACGAGGGGTGGATCCTCAGACCTGTGTTAACAGCCTCTCTCTGGGATTTTCCTGTTTCCATTTCCTTCACCAAAACTAAACCTGCTATTTCACAAGTCCTTTCAGTACTTCCTTCTACTGACACATTCTGGGTCTATTCCAATGTAAATAAGGCAAACTTTTACTTTACTCTCAGTTAGGTGGGTGGGTTTTTTTTGTTTGATTTTGGTTTGGTGGTTTTTTTAGTTAAGTTGTTTTTATTATTATTATTGAAATTTATGGCACTGTGCAAGTCATCTTGAAGTGGTTTCAGAGTCACACACAGACCAGAGAAAAGCCTGCTGAGAATAAACATGTTGTAGACGAAATTACACCTGAAAAGGCAACACACTGTTTCAAATGACATATGGCTGCTGTACAGAACACAGTGTAGAACATTAAAAGGCTAGAAGCTGGGGAACTGACTCCACTCATGTAACAATACAGATTGCTAGGATTGCTCTATTTATTTGGGTGGATTTTAAAAACAAAAATGACACAAGGTTGATATCACAGTTTTGCATAAGTTTTATCACCAGCATAGATGAGGCATTTACAAGGCACGCAGAGAGACATTGCACTTTAACTTCAGACAAAGAGGTATATTTAAAAAACAGGAGCATCTTTCTTGGGTCAAGTTGCTATAATGCAGAATCACAAAGTGAGTATCAAAATTCCCAACAGCAGGTTTTCTTTTGAATTCAATCCAAACTAATAAATCTACAGTGGCTCTGCTTTCTCTGTTCACTTTGGCTCTTATCTAAATGACAAGTCTTGTCTATGTGCCATGGATAAGTATAGCATTGTGTCAGGAAAATGACAGAAGCATCCTCAGTTCTGCCAGACAAATCACAGTAGATGGGACATTATTTTTTCGTTCGCTATTTGACAGTGCCATCTGTAACTTCTGCCAATTTTCATGCATTACTCAAGGCAATTGCTTTCCTTTTGTTGAGAAGAAAAGAAGGTTGTGACAGAGGTAGCCATCTAAGTTAACAGTTAGGGCACCCATCTTTGTGCAACTTTTGTAATACTCCTACCTGCAACATGGAAGAGAGGCAAAATGCCAACAAACTACATGAGGGATTTCACAGACCAACAAAGACAAATGCAAATTAAAAAAAAAAAAAAAAAAGGTTTGTGCTCATTGTTTTGTGATTCAAAGAAGCACTACAATTACACATTACCTGCTTTCTCCTTAAGGGCTAGAATGGGCACTTGATTGGAATATTAGTACAGGAAACACCAGGCTCATGTGGCTGGAGGCACATGGTCTAGTAGGGAAACAGCTTGTTGTGCTACATACTGAACATATTTCTACCTTTTTTGTAGAAAAATAACACTCTGGCTTCCATCATGCCATCTGCCCTACACTGAGTTCCTCAAATATTGCAGGAAAAGGATAGAACAGTAGGAATCTTCTATACCAATAACATTGTCAATATATAAAAGACAGTCTTCTCTACTAATATTACAAGTGCCAAATGGTGGACTTGGTCTCATAATTATTAAACACATTAATTAGGTTTATCTTGTATGTGCAAGGTCATTGTAGGACAGTTTGAAGCATTGAAGTGTTCCAGATATACACGGTCTTGTGCAACATTTCTACCTGAGTTCTCCTGTGATAGTGATTAAATCAAAACAGCCTTTTGTTTACAAGACTTTCCCACAGCTTGGCTTAGATTCCTGCATGCTGATGACTCTTGCAACTTTTCTACCTTCCTCTGCTCAAATAAGGTCTTAGTCCTCAACATAACATTTTGCAAGTTGAGCAGAACTCTTTGTCTCAATGATGGTGAGACATGAAACAAGGAAACCCTAAGTTTCTAGCTGGCTCAACAAGTAGTTTTCTGCATTAATTGAAGTATATTTTACAAATTGGATGCTGGATAAATGGTAGGTACATGTCCCGAATAAATATTATAACCATAATAATATATATATTATAGCATAATATGGTTGACAACTCAAAGAGAAAGAAGGGAGTTCAGGACCTAAAAGCTGTTGAGTCCTATCTTCAAAAGACATCCACAGGGGACTGGATATTTTCTAAAAATAAAACTGAAGACCCACAGTCTAAATTTGAGTGCCTTTAGGTGCAAGCGTATGTGTTTCAACCACTTAGCCTTAATTGTTTTTTTATTTTGCAAGCTTTTTTTGGGAATAGTCAAAGTAAAAAAGCTCAAATCTTTATCATGCAAGCTATGACAGATGGGATCCCTTTGGATCTGCTGTAGAAAAAGATTCAGAAGGAGTATCAGCAGTATTTGCTGTAGAAATTTCCAGCAGAAGTCAGATGCCTTCATGGAAGAGGTGTGCTTTTTTAACATTCTTGCAAATTAAAAATCACAAGTAAATGAGTAAGTTCCTAGGAGATCTTGCAGACCATGTTAAAGTCCTTCTTGAGCTGGGAGTAACAGGCAAATACTGCAGAAAATATAATCCATCAAGTTCTGTCCTAATGCCAAAGATGTAATCACTCTTGTCAGAAACATTATTGTGTCATACAGTAAAATTTGAGAATATTAAAATACCAGAGCAGAGATTTGATATTAAAAACATTACTCACGAAAATACTTGCTGCACATTAACAAAATATGGAAGCCCTGTGGGCTTGTTCCTTTAAAATGATACATTTGATTCTGACAGAACGAAATTTAAAGAAATTATGTACAGACTGATTTCCAAGTAATAGCAGAAACACAAGTCATGGTCAAAACCAAAAATCCAAGCACTATAGCCTTTGAGGATTATATTGAACATGCTGATAAATGATGTGCAAGTAGGTGAAATATCCTGTATGAAAAAAAAATACAGGGATTCCAGAAGTCACAGCAAATTCTGCACAGGCAACTCTCCAGTGCATTAATATTTTCATTTAAGTCAACTTATATTATCTCGTTTCTTTGAAGCTGTAACAAGAACCATATAAATTCTCCTGAAGTCATTAGGCACAGAGACATACTAAAATGCACCTGTAAGTGCAGTTAAACCAAGTAGAAAATGTGTCAATTAAAGTAACTAAATTAGGGGAAAAGTAGAACTTTCAATATGGAGAAGCAATTGATACTTAATGAAGATTCAGAAGCAGTTATGGGCTAAACATATCACTTCCCTTTTGATGCACTTCTTAGAACAACCCCCAGCAGGATAGCATAGGAAGCTGGGGGATGCTTCACAGGTCACCTCCTTCTGCACTGCATTCTTAGAGTTAAAGGCTGGAATGGAAAAACTGAGAGAAGTATCGTAAAACACAGGTTCTCCTCGAGTCACATGAGCCATTTCAGGAATTTACATCTCCTTCTGCAGAAGAAGCACTAAAGATACTCTCCTAGACTCACCACCCTAGCACTCCAAAAAAAGAGAGGTACATTATGGAATTAATCTCCAAGCCTGCTTGTGAGATCCTTTCAAGCACTTCCTCCATTTAGTGTCAGAGTGCTCTTAAGGCACTTAGGGGCCTTTCTGACAAGGGACCAAGTTGACCGTACCTGAGCAAAGAAGTAAAAATATGGGATGCCTGACTGCCATGAAGAATTCTACACCCAGATTCCTTCCCATCCTGCCAAGATGGCCCAAGACCATGGCTTCAGCCTGTTGGTAAGAGATTTTTTTTCTCCAGTTCTCTTTTTCTGCTCTTCTAATAGTACTTCCCTTAGAGTATATGAAACCCTTTTTAAGGTACTAAAAAAAAACTACATTTCTTTTGATGCAAATAATCCCATTTCTTTAGTGCATGCCAAAATCCAATTCTTCTACGATAAATCAACAAGATGCCTCCCAATCTTACCAGCATGCATTGCATAAAGCTAGAGAGCTTTATATTGAGGCTGTTCCTTCCTTTATGTTAGAAATCAGACATCCCCATCACTGTCCCTATTTCCTCAATCCAACCTCTGAAACAAATGTTGGGGTTTTTTTGGACAAACCCTGTGTTTGTGATATACTCCCACATTTTGATCCACCATTAGGGGTTCTGCTAAAGCAGTTTCTTGTTAAAGAGCATGAATCATCTTCAGTGTGTCTGACCTCCACTTCACTTGCTTGTTGAAGATCATCCTGCATAGCCAGTAAGTGCATGATCAGACCTGAATACGCAAGTATGAGAAACATTGTCTGAGATGCTGCCCCAAAAGAAGCAACAAACTGGTATAAAAACATTTATGTAATTATGGAATATAATTAGTTTGTTTCATGAAAAGTGTGGGCTGCATCAAAATGAAGAAATTGCGTTTTTATCAAGACAGAGCTTAAAGGGTAAGTATTCTTAGAGCAACTGACCGGGATCATTTCAGCTGAGATATACTCTGAACACAGAGACAGGTCTATAATTTACAGTAATAAAAACTCATGAATGTCTCTATTAAAGAGTGGTTTTCTCCATAATGAGGAATAAAGGGCTGAGGGGTCTCACAGGTGAATGCTGAATGTATGGGTAAGCTATTTTTTCCATAAAGTAGCTCCAGACACTGAACAAGAAGCCAGGTTTGAAATCCCAAACTGACATTGATTCAGATGCTAGCTTGAGGCCATGCTTTGGATAAATGTAGTATTTCTCTCTGTGTGGAACAGAACAGATTCGCCTATTGCAGCAACAGCAACAAAATTGCATTAAAAAAAATTAAAGTCTGCCTACTGAGCTCTTTTGAGGCTATAAAATTGTGTAACTTTGTGCCAAAACCTACCATTAAAAAAGCAAACAAAGAAAACAACAACTATTTTGTCTTTAAGACTATTTTCTCTGATAAGACTCCCACACATTTAACAAAAACAATATTTTATAAAACTTTTAAAAGTCAACATTCTACAGCAACACTTGCCACAGGCACCAAGGCTGGTTACTGCTGGGCCTGCGGGTCATTTCAGTGTATGACCTGTACCAGGTAACTTCTGCCTTCAAATGAAAGACTTCCAGTAAATATACTTACTGATGAGGGGACCAATATGAGAGACAAAAATCTCCCTTAAGCTTTAAGGGAATTGAGTCTACAACATTTTTGGTTTAGAATTATCTTTAAGTCATCGGCTTAGTATTGACACCTGCCAGGAGATACCTGAATCCCTGGGGTCTTCTGAAGTGGAAAAGCGGAATTTTTACCCCATAGTAATATTAGTCATCTGCCTTCCCATCCCTTGAAATCATCTGAGAGAAGTTTTACACAAGCTGCAGTCCTTAGCAGGTGTTCTTTACCCTGAATCATCTTTACTGCTTGACGTCCTTCAGCTGTGTGCCACGATGTTTTCCTGCTGGCTCTGCAGCCAGAGTCACTGCCCAGAGGCTCCTCACAGCTCCTTCCTGACCAGAACACAACTGCCTGGTATTTGCAAGCTCTATACAACAAAGGAGAAAGGCAAAGAAAAAATAATTCCTTAATGAAAGGCATTTTAATGCCTTTTCTGTCATTATATTCAGCCACGTTTCCTTCAGTTGAAATAAAATCCCACAGATTTTAAGCCTTTTCTGCTAATGTTATGTTAGATGTTTTTTCTCCTTATGTTTTACAAAAGAGTCTAAATAATGCCTCTCACCCACACACTGAATTTGTTGGTGGCTCAGGGAAAGCAGGCTTCCTCACAGGTTTCCATTAAACTGGGTAGGCGATTCTAAGTTGGATTTTAAAAAGAAGCATCATTTTGTTTCAAAGAAAGCAATCAGGGACTCATTTCTAGGGAAGAGAAAGACAGATATTCCAGAAATAAATTTATAAACTGGGGTTTATGAGGCACAACCTCAGCACCCATAGCAAGGGACACTCAGAGCTCAGGCCCCACATGGCCCTTGTGAGGAACTGAGGCCCGGGGCCCCAATTTAGTACCTTAATTTTGGTTATGAACTTACAAACAACCTCCTGTGCTGAACTGTGATAAAGGTGGTCAGCCACAGTCATTCTTCACCCTCAATCGCAGGGAATTTGGAGTATGCATCCCATTTTCAGATCTTTGCTGCAGCAGAGCCGTGGCACAAGGCTGTGGCTGTGCGAGGTGACCGCGGCACCAGCATTGACCTGCACTCACACACACCGAGGTGACAGCGCCTGCACTGAGGGCACGGCCCTGGCTGCTGGGCAAGGAGGCAAAGGCCCTGCAAATAAATAAGCTTTGTTTTATGGCCCAGCTCATGTGAAAATAAGAGATTTAAAAAATAAATAATAATTTTTAAAAACCCCCACCAACTGAACCTTAAATGAAAATTAGGATCAGATGCATTTTAAATAGTCACTCCCGCTAGAAATTGCTGAGAAAATAAACTCACATCTACATCTTCAAACATTCTAAATAGGACAGTTAGACTTTTCCAGTCTAGTAAGAACACTCTACCTTAAATTCATTTATTTTATAACATATTTAACATTAACGCACATCAGATCTATCACTGACTGCAAACCATGGAGTTTTTTTCCATTAGATCAAAATCAAAAAGCTTTTATAGTATAGTCCACCTTTAGCACAACAGGGCTCCAGTCAGCAGCAGGCTCTGAAACAAATAGTTTTAATTAAAACCCTTTTAAATCCAAATTTTTTAGTTCACCCAAGCCAGGAAATGCTTCACAGTAGGGCAGCCATCAGACTGCCATGCGAGTAAGGTGAACACTCTAAACACATTTCACACACATTAATTTTGGGGGTTAAGGGGCTGGGAGTGGTTTCTGTGGAGTATTTTCATTTGCCACATCCCAGCTCTAAGACAGCCAGGGATGTAGTAAGGGGAGTTCAGCACAGTAGCAGAAATTCTGACTCTTTAAGTGACATGATCCCAGATGGATGCTGGGATTTTTATCATTCTGAAAAGCACCACACAACAATGACAGTTAAGAGCTGAAAACTTCTGGAATAATTTTTAAATGTTTGTTAACTCAGATGCCATGATAAAATTAGAAAATTAAAACATATGTGCTATCACTGTGAGAGTCAAGCAGCTTCAGGAGTCCTCAGAAAACCAAACCTACCTACAGCTTCAATCCTAGTGCCTCTGCTGTCCAGTTGTTGGGTAGCCCAGCTTACTACAAGTGAGACTCACCCAGCTCCCAGACTTGCTAGCTTAGCTTAAAAGTCATATTATTCACTGTACTACTTTCAAAGAGATATGCAGCTGTTTTTCTGGCTGTTTGTAAGGAACTTACTGTTGGCTGTAGCAGACGCTGGTTCTGATTCTTTAAGTTTACATACCCAAAAAGACTATGAAAATATTAGTCAGAACAAGAATTCAGAATAGGATCAGAGAAGAAATATCTAAATATCTAAAAGTGCCAAGTTAATTTATGACCAAGTACTGAGACCAGGGAGTGGTGGAAGCAACTGAGACATGAAATCTATCTATTTCAATAGCTCCTCTGGAAATGTTCCATAAAGCTGGAGGAGACTGGAGCTCAGCCTGACAGGATTTGGATGTCTGCAAAACCAACCTAAATAGAAAACTAAATCCTATGTATGAGAGTATTCTGAGGAGGAGGCCAGTTATCTAAATACAAAGCTTTGAATTTTAATTGTCATTTGCTAGAATAGAATTCTGCCCGTAGAGAGACAAGCCTCAGGAACGACGACCTTTGCTAAAATATCTCCTTTTCCTTCACATCTGTTGTTGCAATCCTCAACTCAGACTGCAGTCATTTAATACAAGCGAGACTGTTCTATTTCTATGCAAAGTAAATATAAATACAGCTGAACTGCTCAAAACTGCAGGTCTCAAACAATACCAGTAACTCAGGAGTGTAGAGCAAGGCTGGAAGCATGATACTGATGGAGTTGTTTAATAAACATTTCTGTGCAATGTCAAGACAGCATTGTTTATTCTCTATTCTGCTTCAAGTTTTGTGCTATTTCGTTTATTTCTGAAAGGGTCAAGTTCTGACATGAGGCATTAATTGAGAAGCTTATTTTCTACTAAAAACAAAAACCATTGTAATATTCATGATGGAGACAACAACTAAACTTCAAAGACAATCTAGAGGTGAATATAACAAGAAAAAACTTTGTTTTTTCTTAACTTGCTATTGTTTATGCATCGTGGGGGTTTTTAATCCTTGGAGTAGCTAATACTGAAATTTATACTTGGCAATTTTATTTCAGATCCTTTCCATCAAAACTAGTATGAATATAGATCAATCCATTTGTCAGGGCAGATGACCTTATTGAAGAAATTGAAGAATTTTGTTATTTTGCACTGCTCTTTATGTTACAAATACAGCGTACTCCAACAGTTACCCAAAGGAAGGTTTATAGAGTAGTTTAACCTGCCAAAACGAAAAGCTAGCCACTAAAACAAACAAAATAAGATTCTACACCAATAACATATTGGCTATTTTTGTCTTGTTGGTCATGAACATGGTCATGGTCCGTTAGCAGATAAACTTTGTTTTGTTTCAACAAATTGTTTGATACAGTCACATGTACAGAGTAATCTGTATTCTTAAACATGCCAAAAGAGACATAATCATAATATTCATCTTCTAATACCAAAATTCTTGATTATAATCAAGTCAGTAAATAGCAGTAAACAAATAATTCCTAATAAGAACCTATTTAATTTATTCTAAGGCCTTACTTGTAATACTGTAACACATGATGCTCTCAAGCAATGGTCAGACCTATGCAACAAACTGCAATGTCACAGAAATTTCCCCTAGTAGAGACAATTCAGCAGGAAAAAACAGGGCAGCCTGGGAACAGCCAGGTGAGCCAGGTGAGGCTATTCATGCAGTTGAAAAACTTTGGGAAAGCCCATCAACTAAATCATAAGAGACATGTAAATGAAAATAATCAGAGCAAGTAATGTTGCCTACAGGTACCATTACAGTGTCTACCATTATAATGCATAAATGTTACAATGGAAATATCAGGCAATTTTAGAATTTTCTCATATTCCAAGAAATGGAACTGAAGATTTCCCACATTATCTGTTCCATACTGGGTTTACTGGAGGGCTTTTTATTTGGGCATTGCCTCAGAAGCACTTTAGTCATTTGTAAAAATTTGCATTAGTAGAAACTTCTCTTTTTCCCCTATTAACAATATTCACATTTTTTTAAAATATCTTGCTATGTATGTGTGTTCCTTGTCACCAGGAATGTGCTTTTTATCATTTCTGTGGAAGACACTACTTAGCTGTTCCCATGCAGTTCACAAATGCTCAGTCTCCTGGCAGCAGCAGGAGAGCTCAGGCTGTTGAGGCAATAGGCAGAGAAACCCAAGCAGAAACACTCTCTCACTCCTGGGTTTCAGTGCTTCTGCTCCTCTCACCCAGGGGATATGGCAAGGAAAGCAGAGTGGCAGGTGGGACAAGGGCCAGGATGAGAGACTGAAGAAAAGCACAGACAGAAATGAGAAAGCTGCAGGTGGAAGACCAAAAGCACAATGTAACTTTGGGGTTTTTGTTTCTGTTGTCTTTGACTGCTAAGTTTGTAACCTGGCTGTCCCCCTACATAGCTTTTGTTTGATGAAGTCAAATGTTTCACTAGATTTCTTTTCTCTGTCTATATTTATCTGTTTGTTGTTTGCCTTAACAGACAAGACAAGTATTTGCATAATCATGTCTTCATCTGCTGTGTGAACATGCGCAAAACTCCACATATGCAGGAATCTGCAGCATTCTCAGTTAAAAAAAATAATGTTTGGTGTCCTTGCTCAACAGAAATTTTCAGTATAAAATAACAACACATAAACAATGCTAGTTCAAATATGCCTAACAGAGCTTCTTTTTAGTTGTAACCATCTTCTGTGGCATAGCTGTGATGTTAGCAGATGTGAAATGACTTAATATTATTTGGGATATCACATAGGCATATGATGAATGAAGAATGAAATGGTACTTCTGCACTGAAATTCCTTTTAGATCTTGGCATCAACAGCGCATTGGAAATGTACATGCACCACAGGTATCTAACATGACTGATATTCACATTTATGGTGTTGAAACAGCAGATTTTTAACATGAGCTATAGCTAGACTCAGCCTACAATATAACCCCATTCTTCCTTCTGCTCATAGGAGTAGCTTTAAAGCAATCTGTGTTTTGCCACAGCTCCTTACTTCTCCCAAGACCAGTGAACTCTACAGAGCCACCCTTCACTATACCTCACTCACTGTAACTTTTATTTGGGTGCCCCATAATAAACCTTGATCCTCTCCAAGCATTTGGAAAAAACAGTTCATCAAAAAAGTGAGTCAATGTAACTAGATAAACGACGGTGTAACATTTTATACTTAATCCCCTCACCCCCCCACCCCCCAAAAAAGAAACCAGAAAGAGCAAACACAAACACACACTCTGTTCTTGACCAAGATTAGTTATCATTCACATAATTCATACTTCCCTTTGGATTTGATACTAGCCTAAAGAAAAGGACAATGACCATGGCTGTGGAAATCCAGCACCTTCTTGCTGTTACAGATAATAATCCAACAAATACTCTGTATACTCAAATTGTCTCACTGACATCTCTATTTACAATAGCAGCAGTAGCTCCTGTTTTCTCTGAGCCACATCATCACTGCAGGCAACAGACCATTTTTGTGCACCTGGGAATTGCTGCTCAGGACCTGCCTATCACCTATTGCTTCTGGGAAGCAACCCTTTTTCATTAACCCTTGGTACTCCCATTTTCTAAATCACAGGATCAGGGTTCTTTTACAAGCACTTCTGCAGCTTGTATAGCCACTATAATCTGATAAATGGCTGTTCAAATTCATAGACAGTAGCCTGGAAAGATAGTGAAGTACAATTAGGAGAGAAACCTGTAGTTATTTAATCACTTGGGTCCCAGCTCTGCACAAACACTCCCATTCCAGTGGTTGTTCTGACTTCAGTGAAGTTGGTTTTGACACAGCTAATTACCACCAAAATTTGCCTGATCAGGGCCTTTGCTACCTCACCAGTAATAGCCTGATCAACAGAGCCATTAGAATGCTTGTAGCCATCTTATGCTAAAATTTGTCCTGTGAACACAATAGCTACTGCCTGCTTTGTGCTGCAATAGTGTTCCAATTAGGAACATCAGCTACACATCTGTCAAGTATTAAGTATTTTCCACATAGATCCTCTGCAGGATGATCACTGAGTAAAATCCTTTGGGAGATGCTTGTTCAGAATAATCATGGCATAAAGCAAGATAGGTGAGTGTAACTGAATGGTGAAGTCACTGTTCCCATCTCTCATGCCCATCACTCAGAGATGTGAACAGACAGCTTGTCTGCACAGAGCAGCACCACACTCCTGCAGACACAGGCTCTGCAGCTTGGTCCTTTCAGACCTACAGACACTGCAGGCATCTGACCATTCTAGGTCATCTCTCCTGAATGAAATGTTAATACACTTACAAAGCTGATTAGTTGAACTGACCCATCTTTTTGTCAGCTCTTCAGTATGGCTTCAGAAATCCCATAATAGGATTTACTCTTCTGCAGAAGTTTGCATGGGAGCCCTGTAAATTCAGCCCAGAGGGCTTTTACTAAAGGAAAATGAGGTGGTGTATTATTTCACTGCAGTACACTTCAAATATATGTGCAATAGCAAGAAGACTATCCAGTTGCAGCATTGATTTGCATGAGGTCATATCAACAGGATTATTGCTCCTGTAAAAAGCATATGTATTGTAGCAAGTTCAAACTGCATTGCAGGGACATGAAAGAGGGAGAAGCACGGAAACTCCCTACCAGCTTCCTGACCCACTGAAAAAAAGACAGCAGTGAAGAAGTTAGACAAAGTAAAGCAGAAGACCTGCATTTGGCAACTCGCCTTTACACACAGCTCCCTGTCAGAGCAGTGAAGTGCCTCTGGTACCACATTTCAGTGCACAACCTCCATTCAGCTACACAGAAATTAGTTAAACTCTGCACATGGCTGAAATTTTCCATTTGCTATTTCAACCATTCTCAAGGTTTTTCCTGAGAAAAAACATGTCTAATAGTTATTTTAAAAACTGTCTAGAATAGGAACTTTAAATTTAGAAGAAAAGCATGTTTGTGCATATGTTCTGTGCTCTTCCAAATCTGAACAAATACTGCACCTTTAAAAAATGTCACAACCGTGAACCCTGGGACATGTCAGACAAGGTAAAAGGGTGAGGGAGCAATGGGAAATGTTGTGGAAAGTTCTAGTCCCCTCTCAAAAAGTAGGGTTAGACAATTCACAGAGAAGAAACAAGGTTGTCTAAAAGATAGGAAAATGCTTGTCATTAATGTCCAAGATTTGAAATCTGGAAAAACAAACAGACAAATGAAACAGATCTTCAAAATTGTGCATGTCATAAAGATAGTAAGGTAAGATGCTCATTCACCATCTCTTTCAGTGCAAGAAGTAAGTGGGCTCAAATGAGGCTAGCAAAAACCAAACTCAAAGCAAACAACAAGGGTTGCTTTTTCATACAAAATTCATGAAGTTGTTGATCCCCTTGCCATATAACAATGAAAGTTTATAAGTTTTTATTAAAGAGAAACTGGACAAATTTGTGGAAGAGATATATGTCAGCAGTTACTCTCTACATATTACCTCATCATGTTTTTGTATTAAAAATACTCGGGGCTAGGGAAAGGACTAGAAGGTGGCGGACATATATATATATATATATGTATGTTTGTCTTGTTCTCATTCTCAATCCTAGAGATTTGCTTTGGATTTTTATTGGAGGCAGAGCCTTCAGTTATAGAGTTTTTATTTTTAAAAAAGTTAAAACCTAAAAGCTCTTAAAAATAGCTATGTCCATGTTGTTATCTCTCAAGCAACTCTAAGTCATAAAGAACAAGTAATATGCCTGTTTGTGAAGTCCCAGAGATTTTTAAAAGGCCTCAATGAGACAGATTCTAGAGCACATCTAAGGGGGTCTTTGGTTGTATCATCTTATTTTATATTTCCCAAAGGCTGGCTTGTACTGACTTTTCTCCTTGCATGCCCACCCTAGTCCCAAGAACAAGGAAGAAAGGGGAAGCATGGCATGGAATTTATCTCAGCTCACATCCAGAGGGATCACATTATACCAAGGGGGAAAGTCACTGTCAACTTGCAACTGTTACATAAAGGAGGCAACTTGCCCAACAAAATAAGGAAAAAGAGGCTTCAGTGGGCTCTCCCAGACAGTGATTCAGAGTTCTACACCTACTCAAAAATCCTCTGAAGGTGTTTCCATCTCTCATAGGCAGACTAGAAGACAAGCCAGCAAACACAGACATCCAAGGAAAATGGCTAAATTTAGGCAGATAAATACTTCTCCTTGTGCAGATTGGAAATAAAGACAGAGCCTAAAGAGATAACTATCAAATAAATTGCCAGTGATTGCTTTTGAACTGCCCAGGAATGATGGTATTTTATCTTGTCATCACATCTAATAAACAGAAAATGCAATTGAGTCACACAGTAGGCAATTGGATTTGATTTTTCATTTCCCTTTGATGCTTATAATTCCATTTTATGTTAGCAGCAGAGAGGGCTGGGCTGTGACAGTGATAACAGATAATCTAGTAGTGCATATTTTTTCCTAGAACATCATGAAAGTAGCAAGTCGTGATAACCTCTAGCAGCAACAAGGACTAAGGATGAGACTCACATAGAGGCTTTTGCAGCATTACTGGCATCATTACACTGCTGCTCTGTAGAAATCAGTTGGCATTTTTCAGCATAATAGAGCAACCTTCCTTCAGCAAAATGCTGGTGTTAGCTGAACTACTCTGGAAAGCCTGGAGGGGCTCATTTACACAGGGGTTAATGGTCTAAATTCTGCACTTCTATCCCAAAATCCAAGCCTCCATGCAGACATTATCCCAGATTTCATATCATTCAGCAACCTTTGCCTTCTGTTCTTCTGATCAAATATAAGTTGCATGGCTTAGCTTTTTTTCACAGCTGTACAAACTACTTCAGCTAATGGTTACCTAACTTTCACAAGCATAACAGCATTTGTATCACAACCCAGCAAATCCTCCAGACAATTCCACTCAATTCCTCTTCTAAAAGTCCTTGAATTAATGTAGGTTCATAATTATCCAAGCATATTCTTAATTGTTTTCAGATCAGTCCTCTTATTACGATTTTTTTTTCAGTCTCTCTCAATTAGGCTCAGTTTAAGTGCTTCCAGCTGAAACATCCAAAGATAAATATTCTTGTGACTACCATGACAATTGACAATTCAAAGCACAGCATAAAAGTAGCAGAATTTATCTCTTTGGGAAGCCAAAAGTGAGACAGTATCTTGAACCTGATAGTTAGATAAATGAAGTTGAGCCTATTTGTCTCCTGCTGTTTTACCTCAGTGAGTGCTGTGCTTCCGACCTGTGGTACAGGGGCACCTGACACTGCAATAATGCTGAGGCACAGGAATAGGTTACCTGCAGAGCTTATGGAAATGTCTAGCAGAGGGAATTTTTAAGAACATGTTGGACTAACTGATTCTGACAGTTGCTTAAGCAGAGTTGACATTACTTTCAGAAAAGGGGATTATCTTTCACGGGTTTTCCCAGAACTATTTTGTAGAATTTCATGGCATACCAGCATTAAAACCACAGTACAAATTTATAGAACAGCAGCAGTTCACATATCTTGGGATGTGGTGTTTCTGTGTGACCTTCTGACATTTCTTCCAGCCTGACTTACCCTGATACCCTGGGTAGCTGTACAGATTGGCACCGATCCACTGTTCTCTGTGCCTCACTGTGATTTTAGAGGTCAAAGCATCAAATATGGAAATGTATAGATGAGGCTGGTGACACACAAACCTACACATAACCATGGTTCATGTACTGTACATTTCTTACCCTTAATCTTGGTGTGTGAACACATCCCCCATCTGTTTCTCTCTGGATTGTGATCTGTTTCTCTCTGGATTGTGATCTGTTTGTACCCCCCTTCTGTTTCTCTCAGCTGTTCTCTTTTCCTCTGGAAAGCACCACATTCTGAGGATTTTGGTGGACACTTCTACATGTTTAGAAATTGTCCAAAGTGTTTTACCACTCTGAAAGATCTTCACATCTGACTGAATTGTATTTACAGATATTCACAACAATGGGGAAAAAAAAAAACTTGTTCAAATTTTAATTTGCAGTAAAAGTAACAACTTGGCTGCTACAGCAATAAACTTTTATGTAACTAACTTTGTGAGGCAGTGAACACTTTTCCCTGTATATAATGGATTAGAAATATGCAATACATTGAGTCAGCCCTAAGATCTCAACACAGAAATAAAGAAACAAGCCCCAAGACACTACCACCTTAGAAAAAAATGCAACATTCTTCAGTTCAATCTTCAGGGTAACTAGCTTCATTACCAGCTAGTATAAATGAGCTTTTGATCCATGGTGCAATTTACATGTATTTATAGCGTGTTATAAACCCACACAATAATTTTATTTCTTTCTCTAAAATTTGCTTCTTAACAAGTGTTTTCTGACAAGAAAACAGCTTCATGGCTCCATAAGAATGAGAACATTTGAAGATTCTGGAGACAGATAAAAAACTAGCTATGTCCAAAACACTATTAAAGCCGTAAAGTTAATCTATTTTTCCCCCTAAACTTAAGGACTACATAGCTGATATCCCAAAGCCGTACTTTTTCCCCCGCATTATTATTATTATTATTATTATTATTACTATTTCTGGTTTTTTACTCCTTAGTTTAAGAACAATTTGTAGATGCTGAGAACTGAGTTGAGATATGAAAACCATGCAAAACTCCATGCTTCATACAAAACAGAACTCTGCCAAGTTTAAGAGGTTCATATGACCTGCCCTTGTTCATACAAGCCAAGGAAGAGAGGAGTTCCCTCTAAATCCCATGGCATCAATAGTATTTGTATTCCAATAACAAATCAACCAAGTACACACATTATAAAACTCAAGCTTAGTCTTATGCTTATTTCCTGATGTTTTCCTGTAAATCAACCAGAAATTGAGAGTTTGCCTTTAGATATCCTAAATAAAAATCGAAATAAACCAAACCAAAATAAATTAAAAACAAAAACAAAAATTCTCCCCTCCTCCAAATAAGATGATTTATTAGACAAATCCTGATCAAACATTGAGTAAAGCCATTGGCTTACACCTAGAATATAAGGAGAACTTCTATTTCTCCCCTTTGTCCTTTAGAAGGAAAAAAAACCCAAGACCTGAGCAAAAATGCTGTGAGCAATATCTCACCCTTTAACATCATATCAAAGGTGAAGATCAAGCCCTTGCCTGCATAAATATTTAGTGAGAGGCTCTCAACATAAGGATTTTGAAACCTAAAAGGGTTTAGGCAACACACAAGACATTTTGATGTTCCACTGAGAAACAAGATCAATAAACTGAAACCAAGCCGAAATATTAGCTCTAAGATGGATGATAAAGTCCTTGCATAAATGTTGGATTTGAAGATAACCATAAAAGAGATCAGATATATATACTAGTTTACATTTGAATAGTTATATTTTATCCAGAATCTTACACACATACTAATGTGTGACCTTTAGTGTAACTACTGCATATTAATGTGCAATCTTAATGGTGCTTGAAGGAAGGGGAATGACACCCATTGCCCTACTTGTCCACTCCTTCCTCCCCCCCAGCACGTGTTTAAATTCAGCCTATGGAGTATGAATAGCATAGCTGTCCCAAACACTTCATAAAGCAGTCTCATATATCCAAGCAGGTAGCATTTACTTATAAGACTCAAACTGTGCTAGGGAAATGCAAGAGAGTCCTACCATCATTGCTGTAGAGAGCAAGGCCGGATGTTAAAATAGATTCAACAACAGAAAAATAATCCTAATAAGTGCAGGGCCTGGTAGCATTATGTAGTGCTCAGCTTTATATAAGAGTAGGGAAATGGTTGCAGGGATTTTGGCTTGGAATACTGACAATGAAGAAATGTGAGCATGTACCATGGAGCAGTGAGTGAATGCATACTCCTGAGTCTACTCCAAATATTTTATAGTATGCATCCATAAAGCTCAACCAAAGCTATACCAATTCAGTAAGGCATAAAATAAGGAAGTAAGGCATTCAGGGAAGCAAGTCACGACACAATTACCATCAGCTTTGCCTTTCCCTAAGGTTTAAGAACCTGTAATTGAGAGCCGTGGGAAACCTCCACCAAAGTAGGTCTAATTTTATCAGGCTTTACTGAACTACAAACTCAGTTTGACAAAGCTGCTTTAGTATAGTTCTATTGTTATTCCATTTTAACTTTTATTATGAAAAAAAATTAAATTAAATTCAAGGCTTTCATTCAGGAAAATATTTAAATATACTTCTGTTGTTAGAATGGACTGCCCTTAATGAGGTCTGTACATGCAGTATAGTATCTTGCTGAAAGCTGATTAAGTAGATGCTTTAAAAAATTAAAAAGGAAACAAAGGAGCCCTAAATCAGAAACGTGAAGCCCAAATACCAGTTTGAGCCTACTCTCACTTGGGCTCCACTGCTGCTTGCTAGAGGTTTGAGCTTCTTGATGGGTAGTCAGATTGTCTGAATTGCATCCAGGAATATGCTGAGCTGTTGACATGGCAGATGTCAGAGTTGCATGAGTGGAATCTCTGGTGTGTTTGGCAGGAAACGTAAAGCTTAAAATTGGGCATGACTTTTAGTAATCCAAAAGCAGGTGGTACACTGCAACTTGAACAGGAACAGAAGAAACTGCCACTGACCTCAGTGAGGGGAGAAGACATGCAGCCTGAGAGATCAGGGATCAGTAGAGATGCCCAGCCTGAATTCAGACCACTATTCACAGTGCATTTCTTACAATCCTGTCCAGGCTTCCTGCATTTCCCTCTCCAACCAGTAAATTGAAATTTGGGTCCCTGTAAAGGCACAGTGAAATAGGTTATTCATTTCAGAAGCGGAAACATTTTGGTGAGTCAAAAAGGTGCAAAGGTCAACTAGAAGGTCAGTCCTACTGTGCATGCCAGCTCTTTCCAGGAGTTGTGAATGGCACTGAAGATAAGAAGAAACTAACAGGCCCTGTCTCAATGCACTGTCCCTGCTCAGCCACCCCCAGCAACAGATGCCTTTGGAAAGACTGTACAGATGTCTCAGAGACCTGAGGTATTAGAGCAAAATTTTCTGGTGATACCATCACAGTTTAAGTCTCAAAAATCATACATGATAATTAACGTCAACAGCTGTTTTAGGAATTTTTACTTTGGCCAAAATATCCCCAGCAGATGATGTGGTCACTAAGCACAAAAAGCCCAAAATCAGTGTTAGCACATCTATGTACACGCACCCAAATGCAGACTGTGGCTACTGTGAGGCTGGGTTTAAAGTGCAATGAGAAGTCAATGAGAAAGGAGCCTGATTTTTATCAGTTCTTTCCTGAGAGCATCTCAAGAGCACTCAGAGAGGAAGATGTAGACTGCATTTGTTACACTAGTAATATATGTCGTCTTAAAAACAACCCCAAAAATTCCCAAAGTCCTCTTTTCTGGGGAAATGCAGAGTGCAAAAGGATTTGCTGGCATGAGTGTAGCAGAACACATAAGGAATTAATTCAAAATTTGGAAAAGGTTATATTTCTCATGCATGCACTGTGCTTTTGTACAGATACAGAGCACGTACGCATACACAGAGCACTCATGGTGCAGGAGATTCAGTCAGAAGAGAGAACAGGTACAATTTATGAAGAAAAATATTAATCCTGCAGAGGACCAAAGTTAGGTCTGCTGTGCCTATGAAAAGGATTGCACAGAATATAATATTTTCCAGATTCCAAACTAGTTGGCAATTCCAATCCTGAAGGTTATAATTAAAGACCAGCTTCACTCTGCAAAAAGTAGTGGAGCTGGCACAGTATTTTTCTTGCTTTTAGTTGATTAGGAGAGGAAATATGACAGAATGGCAAAGAAAAACCTGTGAAGAAAGATGAAGCAGTTCTTAAGTTTACTGAATTATCAATTACTGACTGACAGTGGGACTCCTAAAGATCCCACTGGTGCAGTATGACATTCAGTATGGATAGTGTGGATAACGCTGACTGGTTTTGAAAAATATTGCCTGTTGAAAATGTAATACAGGAAATGTAGAAAGTGTCATTAGGCACGTCAGTAAAAGCCAAAGGTACAAGTGATAAATTCCCAGTGCAAAATGTGAGTATGGGAGAATTCTGGGGGTCTACATAGGATTTTCACACAACTCTTCTGAGACATTAAAACTGAACAAACTGGACTTTTGCAGTGGTCTTTAAATATTAAGTTGTCATAATTTTCAAATTAATTATGCAGTAACTTGTTACAAACTTCAGTAAGTAGCAACACTGCAACATTCTACATTCAAACCAACCAATGACTAGCAAAACCTCTGCCTTATTTTAAGAGACTTAAAATGAGATGTCCATGACAGATATTTTTACAAATTCATCCTACTATCATTTGTGGTCTTGACTTCTGTTAATTCTGCAAAATGCTTTTCATTTCAAGAACAAATACCTAGTAAATAATGTTCTGGATTTTTTTTAAACAATCTAAACTCTAATCCCTCCTGTTCCAAAATAAAATAACTAGCCATTACTTACCTACTTGTAAGTAAATATGGCTCAGCTTTGGAAAATTGAAAGGTTAGTGATAGACACCATTAAATCCAAGCCATATAAGAAATCCCTATCAGGATAATAAAATCTTTCCCACATTATTATGTACTTCCATTATCAGAAAATCAACGTGCAGTAAGAAAATGCTTAATAATTATTTTCACATTATCTGTAGGTTCTTAAACAGAACTGCATTTATTTAGACTGAAAGGTTATCCTTACACACATCTTTATCATCACTGAATTACTGTGGCCTGATTAAAGTTTAATGACACAGCTACTCTGGAGATGAGTCTCTAGAGACTGCCACAAGCTGACAGATCTATTTGTTTCAAAGAGAGCAGAAGTGCTAAAAGTACATAAAAGCAGTAGCTGCACAGCTTCAGATTAGCACTTTCTCTAAAGACACACAATACAGCAAGTACAGCCTGGGCCTGTGATGTTACTCATTCAGGAGGCTGCTCCACAGAGCTCACAAAAAAGCCCAAACAAACAAACAAACAAACAATTACTTTAAAACTATAGCTCTCTATCCAGAATTTCTTAAGAGGGCTTTCAAGAGCTTTGTGTTTCAGAGTTCCATTTCTTCAACCTTTCTCACATAAGCTATTCCTGCTGCACTACAGAAATCTCCAAAGTGAAATAAAACCACAAAACTTAGAAGGGTTTTCTCCAGTTGTGTGCCCTATCTAGTCTGGGGATAGAACTAGAACAAACTTGTCTCTTCAAAACCATGACAGATCCCCTTTTGCAGCAACAGAAAACATTAACCAGAATCTGCCAATGCAAACTCACCAAGTTTGCATCAGGGAGGGTAACAATGGTACTAGCATTAACAATGGTATTAGCATTACTGTATTCTTAAAACACTAGAAAAGAAATTGGATTCTTGAACATAAGTGGGAATTAGTCATCTTAATTAATAATTTGTGAGTATGAGTTAAACCTCAGAAATTCATTTTCCATTGGAGGTCGTTGATGTTAAACATAATGTTATTTTTACAATCTTTATTTATTCCACACAAACAATAAAAAATCATTCTAGGCAACAACCAAAAAAGGATTAGCTCTTGAAAACAAAGTTTCATATGTATTTTTTCACCTCTAAGCAACACTAATTTTGCAAATTCTGTAATAGTTTCTTCATGGTTAGGACCAAAGATGCTGCAGTCATAGCACTTTAGAAATGCAGTGGTGCGGAATCTAACCCAATGTATTTAAATAGCTTTAGAGAAACTTCCAAGGTCCAGTAATTACTTTACATGGACTACAAATAACCAGCTAGTATAATTTAGTGAAAAATTTGGTCACAATAACTTCAGCAACTAGAAAAACTTCACCTATAAACAAATGGACAAGTTCTTCTATTTTTAACATTATCACTTCAAAAACAAAAATAAGGCTAAATATTGGCTGTAACTCTTGCAATTGTCCTCCCTGACATAGGAGGGCCTGCATTAATGTGTTCTCTCAGTAACCTCTGAGAATGGAGGGCTAGATAAGGCTTGTGATGTTTCCAGCTGAAATTTCATGATGCAGGCAGCAGACATACAACCCTTCCAGTGAGAACCAGCATTCCCTGCATGTGCTGTGGACAGAGTCTGGGCACTCTCCACATCAAACACACTCTGCATGGAGTAACCAACTGCACAGCACATTTGCAGTTACCTAAACGTTTTCACACCCTGTGTGGTTTCCCAGCATGGGCACTGCAGGAAGACCTGGGCGTTCCAGCAGTCAGGAGCCACGGGGAGGCTCAGTGCAGCAGCTCTTGTTGGACTGACAAGTCCAATATACAGAGATATCAGACAAATGATGAATCCACACAGACAGAATTAACAGTCTGGGGAGAGTCCAAGGCAAAAATCAATGTACATGCATCTAGAAGTGAGTCCTGACAATGTTCCAGGGGAACCAACCACCCATTAGACTGGTTTCACTTTCACCTGATCTATTCATGCACCTTTCAGACTCCTCTGACAAAGGACTCAGAGGAAGCTGTGCACAGCTTCCTCCAAGTGAACAGGCAGCTGTTAACTCACACCTAGTGGATAAAGCTTATGAAACAACTGTGGTCTTTGAAGATGTGATAACCTGCTAATTAAATCAGAAATACAGAAAATTAAAGACCTGGGTCTAATATTCTTCACTAGGTTCAGAGCCATAAAAGCAATCTATCAGGGTGATGCTTTTGTCACCCCAGACAGCCTGAGATGGCAAACCCCACGTTCCAATGCTGAAGTTACTCTATTGTATGAAAGATTTTGAGAATCAATGAGCTACAAAAATATCAGAAAGGGAACAAAACTCACCTGAGAAAATACAGCCTTCACTCCATTCCATACTCCCAAGCTAATTATACATTTTATTCAAAGGATGTTTCTATTTATATGTTCTATCTGTGAGCCTACAATTATAAGTCTATGAGGCCAAGTAATGAATTTTCAATTAAATTCCATTAATCAAGATTTAAACTGAGTACTACACAAAATATACACACAAACATTCTCCATATGCAAAACAACCTGTAAATACTTGGAGCTTTGTAGAGCAGTTTTCTGCATGAAACCATATAACTTGTAGATAAAATTTTACTACACCACAAAATATGAACTATAGTTTACAGCAGAAAAAGCCACATTTATTCCCATCTCCTGATTTGCACATCAGAATATTGTAATCAAAATAGTGTAAGAAATATATTTGTATCATTTAATACTTTAGTAGTAGAGATCCTTTTGCCAGAATTAAAATTTAACTGCATTACTGGAGCAATTTTTAACATGACACCTACACAGCAAAGGTCCAATCCTTCCTTCACATTAGTTAACTGTACAACGTCAGAACGAAACTCTTCTTTTATAGAAGCATGAGAAGACAATCTCATGGCAGAGGTCATTGAAGTGTGATCTCTTATTCTGCTAATAGAGTTGGGTTTTGTTTGCTTTGGATTTATTTGTTTTTTTCTTCAAACAAACAAAATTAATTTCAATTTTTTCATGTTTCATACAGAAACAAGAACCTAAAGAAGTCAGCAAGTCCATATTGTAGTATCAGAGTAATGCTGAACCCATTCCTTACTGATGGCTTCCCAGCAATTCCCAAGAGCATCCTGTGATCCTACACTAATTTTCAGTGACTGACTGTCCTTAAATCTCCAGATGTTATCTAAGCCAAATTTCTTAAGACTTTGAGAAGTTGTAAGTACTGTGGTCTGCCAGGACAGAAGATCTTCACAATGCTTTAAATACAACCACAAACAAAAACCACAAAAATATAAAATTATATCTAGAAAATCCATCACCAAACTAGGACTCATTAAATATTTACTGAATGTCTGCTCTTTCTGGGTATGTTTAACCATGCCAGAAATATTTTGAATTTTTTCTTCCACAAAGTCCCAACATGCACCATGAATAAAATGTCTCTCAAACCATTACAATTTGTCTTCTAAAAGCCCTCCAAGAACCTGGGGGGTGGCAATCATAGGTTTCGGGACTTCTCATTAAAAGAAAAGTGTTTTTATTTTACCCATTCCTCTTCCAATCATAAGCAATTCATCCAATTCAAGTGAAGTTGCATTGCATATCCACATGAAATACTCACTTATTTCTCAAATATACCATTCCCTAGATCAATCTTCAATTACCTTTTTAAATGAGGCATCTCTCTGACTCCAGCTAATTGTGCTTTTAGGAATTAGAAGTCAGACACATAACAGTAATAAAAATGAAGCAAGGCACATGTACTTCTGCTTCCTATACCAAAATGTAAATAATTTAAACACTGAAGTGCAAATACACTGACAGAAGTTAAAAAACATGCAGTCAAAAGCAGAGATTTCTGGAATGAAATTCCTGTCTTTGCATGTAGTTACAGGATCTTAATTTTAATTTTTTCTCAAAAATTAGAAAATTATTTCAGGATTTCATCAAGCTCTAAACACTCCCATCTTCTCCTCAAATCAAATAAGCTCTTTCTGTTCAGAACTATAAATGAAATTGCCTTTGCCTACTTGAAACCTTCCCAAAGTGTACCCTATTGTTAGTTATGTATCTGCCTTATCCCTAGGTTTCTCTACAAACAAAATTTCATTCAAAAGTGTTTCAGCCCTTACAAATTTAGGCTCTGATGCATTCCTGGGTCTCAAGGATATTTCAAAAATTTTTCCTGTAACTTCTACAAGCTTGCTGAGAAAATACAGAGGATTACAGGTGCAGGGGTTGTGTTATTTAAATTTCCTCAGAATAGAGAGTAAGTCTGAACTATAAAAGGGGGGCTTTCATGCCTGTGTACCTGTTACAGTGGAAATACACATTTCAGTTCAAAAACTGGTATTTATGATTCTAGAAATACCATTAGCTACTATGGTGATGAAAATTGATTTCACAGTAATTTTGAAACTTTTAACTCCATAGGATTTTGTACATGACTGTAGGCATCTGTTTACAGTCTCTCCTCTTGCAGCTATTAAACAACTGTACATGGTAATTTAGCAGCCTAAAGTATGAAAAACATGAAAGGTCAGGGTTTTCACATTTATTTAAGTCCTTCTGGTTTGTAAAAAGGTTGCTAGCTTTTTGTTATTCTCTTGCAAGTTCAGTCAGAGATGTCTAAAATGAGGCTGAAGAACTGAAGACCTTTTTTTCACCAGTAGCAACTGTCCTGCTCTTTTCATATACCTGCATTTTATTATCAGCATATCCTGTCATTTATTCAAATATATTGCATGAGCAATTTCTCACATTGCGTCTCATGAATATATAATCCACACAGAAAATTAGCACACAGCAGTTGGTATACTCTCAGATGAAAAATCTACCAAAAAAGTAAAGCACTTTTTTTCCACATTTTAATTGTGTGTTCATATCACCTATGCAATTTTTATGCTTCAAAAGCAATCTTACAAGGCACAGAACACTATAGCTACAGACAACCCTATCAAATCAAACATTCTGCATTATCAGTTACACTGATATTTGAATTTTCTTTTTCAGCCTCTTTTTGATCTCTTTCATATTTTCTTGTTTTCTGCCTGCCTATTGACATAAAGGAAAAATGGATTCCTGTTATTGGTAGCTACCGCGAGACCTGTTTAGTAAATCTTTTGACTTGACCTCTTCTTCTAGGGACATAAAAAATATAATACCTATTTAAAAACTAACTGCTCCCAGCACTTGAAAATTTCACCCAGGAGAACAGCCAAAAATATGAAGCCTGAGGGAAACACTACATTACAGGATGGCAGATAGACTTTAGCTAAAATTTCCAAAAATAGTTTAGCAATGAAAAATTCCAGTGGTTTTCAGGAAGACTCAGAACTCCAGATCCCATTTTCATTAATTATTCGGAATAATTTAAAAATTCTACATGTATGCTGAAAGCAGAGCTGACCCTTATCACCACAGCCTTTTAAATAAGTAGCAGCATTCTGAACAACCTCTGGAGCTGCAGGAAGGGGCAAGAGCAAACACACAGCAGTTGTACAGTATATTCCCACAGCTCATAGGACATTAGGTTTGGATGCTCAGAGAACAGGGGAAGCCAAAAGTGCTTTTTAAAATCTTTTTCAAAAAACCCAGGGCAGCATAGATGAACTCAAAGAGTATGTTTGGGAATGTGTCACCTTCTGTCTACTCTGCATGCATCATCACCTTCAGATGCCTAAAAGATTTCAGTTAATGCTACACATGATGGCTCATTGACTTCCAGCTGGTTATTATTATCAGCTTCTAGCCCAGTTCTGAATAATATGAGTGCATTACTTTTGACCTAAGAGGAACTGTATGGCTCAGTTTGAACTTATTGCAAACACCAGCTCCTTTCTCTGTGGAATAATACAGTTGAGACCAGCTGCAATACTCAATTACAGGAGCTCTCTAGTTTACTGGAATGAGAAGGACAACAAACTATTCAGAATTTCATAAATCTGGGATCAGCTTATTATTGTTGATTTATCTTTCAGAATTTAAACACAATCTCCGAGCCCCTTCTCCTCCCTCATTTTATCCAGGGACACAGGTAGGCTGAAAATAGAGTGAAGGTTTGGGAGCTAGAGAGAGACAGGCAGACAGACAGAGTAGGTTTAATATTTAAACTTGTCTATTAACTCAAGAAAAATGAGGTTATGTTAGAAAAAATTCTCTTTGTAGTTGCAGATATGTACATAGATGAAAAATAAATCATCTCGCACCCATGCCCTATGGCAATGAGCTGCATTTATTAAACTGGGAGCTGTGTCACCAGTCTGAAGTAACAAACAACTCTTCATTCCCTTTTGACTACATTCAACAACTATCTCAGCCAGACCATCTTTCTCTAAAACTCCGGGCCATTGCCAGTAAGAATCTTGTCAGCCAGATCTGTTCTGATATAAATTGAAGTAAGCCATGCTACTTACTTGTTGTAACACATTATGACACCTCTTCAATTCTGGCTTGTTCACTGAGGGTGCTTTAGTCCCAACTACCCATCTCAAAGGGAGCAGGACTTTGACTGACAGAACAAAACTGTAACTGTAAAAAACCCCAAACCTAAATCAAATCAAAGCAACAAATAAAACAAACAAGGTATTGGACAACAAACTTTGTCTGAAACACACTAACATCCAAAAGGTAACAACCTAATCAATGCTAAAAATTTAACCAATGCAACTGTACAAGCAAAATACACCTGGTGTTTTGGGTAAAAGATGTGTCCCTCTACAGTGTCAGTGCTCAACCAATCTATTGAGCAACAATATAAAGAATTATGCAACCTCATCAATAACCTGACAGTACAAGGTCATTGCTTATGCACAATAATCAAACACACAGTAATACAGCCAACTGTAATATCCATTTTGGATAACAAACATCTAGTAGACAAATATAAACCATGTTAGATGGCTTAAACTTAAAAAAAACTTTTCAGTAACTACACAATAACCCTGTAGCAGCCCTTTAACAGTCATTGGAAAAGGGATATATTTTAGTTGTAAGGGACTATCTAAATATCCATCAAAACAGTAATCTGTGTGCACACATCAACTGCACAGCAAACATGGGTAAGGAGGACAAACAGAGGTTCATCCAAAATTACTTGTTGATTAACACTAGTGTCCAAAGGCCCCTATTAGAATTAGTACCTGATTGGCCTAACTGAATCAAATTTTTTTATTATGTAAGGTAGATGGTCCCTGTACTTGGGATTTGAAAATATCATATTTATTCCAGAAATATTATGCCTATGTCCAGAAAATGCCAAAATGCTGAGAGGTTTTTGATCCTGCTTTTGCAACATGCTTAGCTTTCCATCTCTGTACTTTTAATTTGGAGCGTTTTGTACAAAGCAGCTAAAAGGACAAGCAAAGAGAAGTGGAAAGCAAAATGCAGTTTCCTTCTGTCCCCTACAACATTGATCTGTTTCGGAAAACACCATCCAGTTACAGGGCCAGTACAGAGTTGTAGAGTTCCTGAGACAAACCAGTGCATGCATAAGCACAGTTTTTGGGGAGAGTATTTCACTGCAAGTGAATGAAACTTCAAATCTACTGAAGCACAGCATCGTACAAAGCACAGAATCTTCTGGGTTGAAAGGGATCTCTTGAGAGCACCTAGTCCAACCCTGCTGCTCAGCAGGGTCAGCTGGAGCAGGTTGTGCAGGACCATGTCCAGATAGCATTTTGAACATCTCAAAGAATGGCTGAAATCTAATCAAAGCCCTGCTGTAAGTTTGATTCCCTCTGATTTCCAGGAATGACTGACATATTTTCTTAGGAGACAGACAGCTCGGTTTGGTGCTATTGTTTCAGTTTCTGTCAGTTCAAACTAACAGCTCTGCAGCAGTTTATTCTGCTTATCTTCCTAACAGAAGGTCTGACTAATTATTTTTAAGTAGCCCTTTGGGTTTTTATAAAAGCTGAAATTAGCAAAATCTTAACAACTGGAATAGTCCGTACCCTTAAACATAATATTGTATTCTCTGGCTATAACGTTCCATCATTCAGTATGGGAACAGTGTCCTAGGCTGACACATAAAAGACAGCTAACTAAAATGCCACAGTATTCTCTTCCTGTTGCCAATTCATAGCTAAAAGCCGAGAGAAAAATATACTCCTGGTGACAGCTTTGAAACAAGTCAATGTGTGACAGTAATCAGTTCTCTTCTGTCAAGTTGGATTCCAGGAAAAAGAACAGGTTTTTTTAGGCTATGTGCCAGCATTGTCAAGGAATAAGAACAAAGGCACAACGCCGTACTTGGCTAAATCCTCAGAAATAAAGACTATGGGCTTTCAGTGGAGAGGAGAGCTGGCTACCTGAGAAAAGGACAATTCTGGTAGATTGTGAAGAAGTCAAGTTGCAATGTCTGGCGTAAAGAATGGCTCTGAAATGGTGAGAAGAAGCAGTAGAAAAGGACATGTCTGTGCAACAGGTTTGTGGAGTTTTTACAGGGTGACAGAAACAGAAAAAAAAGATTTACTAATGCAAAAACAAAAAAGGGAAGAAATCACTGGCAATGATTTTGGTAATGGTAATTACATTGGTAATGTCAGTGCTATCTGCTGGAGTGAGGGACCAATGAATGGCAGTGTTTATGATGGAAAAATGAGGGTTCAGAGCCTTATTACATTAGGCAACAAAAATCAAACATAAAGGTGAGACTGAGCAACATATATTCCCACCCCTAATGAGGGAAAAACTCTCCTATCTTTTTCTGTTTTAGAACTCTGCCCTTCTGACAAATCACAAGAGCCAAAAATCTGAAACTGGAGAGTAGAAAACCTGTTACAAACTTCTGGAGTGACAACACCACTGAGAGAAAATGGTCATTTCCTTTGTCAGCCCCTTACTGAAGGTTTGTCTGTCCCAACAGAAGCAAAACATTTCAACAATACTGAAGAAGCTGTTCTGCAAACCCAGACACAGGAATGTGAAAACCATATCTACAAAGCAAATAAGCCTTGACTGGCTTTAATCAGTAGCCTAAAAGCAGCCTAAGAGACACCTACGTAGTATCACAGAAAAGCTGGGGTTGAAAGAGCCCTCCGGAGCCCATCTAGTCCAACCCCCCTGCTAGGCTGTTGTGTCTCTATTTCCTCAGCTTCCCCACTTTACATTTAAAACCCAATACTTCCCTTTGCTTTGACTCACCTTTAACTTTAGCAACCATGACACAGCTATTAGCCTTGCTGTCTCCTATGTCACTTCACATGTTGACAGAAGGTGTAATCCATACCCTTAGTGCAAAATCTTAAAAAATATTTAAAAATTAAGATGAAACCTCCTCCCTTTACCACAAACAAACCCTTCAGGTAGCCTTTCTTAACTACAAAAACCATTGGTTCAGTAGTTGAATGATACTGTGCCTCTGGCTGAAGTTGATTCAGAAATTTCCACACTGTAAATTGGAACAGAGAACAAAACCTGATTTAATATATAGAATAATTCTCCCCACATGCCCCAGGCCCTTCCAAAACTCACTAAACTTCACAATTTCATAATGTTGTGCTAACAAAAGGGAATATTAAGGTGCAGAAAAGGCAAAGGAATGATGTATTTAAAGGAGAAAAACACGGAATCTTTATTGCAGAAAATGTCTATCCAAACGTGGATTTACCACCCTTCCTCTTTGTCTTTGAATTTACTCAACAAATCTCTGAAGAAAGCGCTGGCTAAAGTGCAGGGCTCACCATAGATGAGTCAAGATTTCTGCAGCATTTGTAGATTTGTTTAAGTTCTTGCCATGGTTTTACTGTTGAATTCCTGTTTAGCAGTGTTTGCTACATAACTAACAGAAGCATAATACTCATCAACTGGACACGGCAGATCTTGGGCTTTGACCTTGATCCTAAACTTACTGAAAGCAAATCTCGGCAGAAGTGGAATCCTGTCAGCAACTACAAGGTGATACCAGTTGTCTCAAGCCCTCCAAATTTCACACTTGAGCCGAAAGGACTCCTGCTGAACCCAGGAGGTTCTGGGTTCAAAAAAATGTTTGCACCGTGCATCACTTGTGATTCAAGTGCTTTTAATCTCTCCTTTCATGACCAGAGACCAATTCTAATCATTTGCACTGCACAGATTCTCTGACATGGTTGTGCAAACACGATATAGCCGAACCTCAACACATTCGGTATTTTCTTGAAAAGAAAAAGTAAATAAACTCGGGAAAGTTTGCTGAAAGTAACCAAAGAAAATAGTCTGAATGAGCTCAAAACAATACGTAAGTTGCAGTTAACTCTAGGCTCCTTCTCTAAATGCTTGAGTGTCACATCTGAGACAGCCAGAAAGAAATCCCCGTCATTTAAATCACATGGTTTACGGGGCTGGGGCTCCAAGAACATCATGACATTCGTAACGAGGACTCAGCAAGGATCGCCCGTTTGTCGCTGGAGTCATCGAGCACCTCGCTGTCACGTCCCTGTTCCCACACTGCAGCCAGAGCACAACGCCAGCAACTTCTGCAGCCGTCCTGAACTCCTGTAGCCGCCACCTCCAGCGCTCCAGCGGACAGCTCCCGACCGGCTGCCGCCTCCCGCATGTCCCGGCCGGACACCGGCTGCCAGGCAGCGGTTCGCAGGTGCGAGGAGTCCGGGCACGGCGCTGCCCTGCGGGGGGACGGCGCTCGCCGGCGCTGCCCGTGCCCGGGGTGCCGCGCTCGGCCCCGCCGCTGCCCGCACCGCCCCGGGGAGCGCAGGGCCCCGCGGGGCCCGGCCGCGAGGGAGGGCCGGGGGAGGCGGCGGGGCGGGCGGGGGAGGAGTGAGGCGGAGGGCAGGGCCGGGAGGCGCCGCAGCGCCGGGGACGCGCCGTCGCTGCCCCGACACGGCCGGAGCGGAGGGTCCCGCTGCCTTCGCCGCCGCCATGGCCGGGCGCCCCCCGCCCGCCGCCCCCAGGTAGGGCCCGCGCCCCTCCCCGCGCGCCGCCGCCTGCGCGCTCCGGGCCGCGCCGCTCGGGGCCGCGCGCGTGAGTGAGGGCGGCCGCGGAGCCGCCGCTCCCTCGGGTGAGTATCGGCGCTGGGCGCCCGCGGGGCCCCGCTCGGTGCCGGGCACCCCCCGCCCGGGCTCTCCCCGCGGGGCGGGCGGGGCTCCCCGGCTGAGCACGGGCACGGAGGAGCCGCGCGGGGGTTCTGCGGTGCCCGCGGGGGAGCGGCGGAGCGGAGCCGCTGCCGGGCGCGGAGCGGCTCCGGGAATTCGCGTGCGGCTGCGGAAGGGCGGGCGGCGCGCTGCACCTGCCAGGAGGTGCTCGGTCACCCAGCGCGGCTGTGCCCCTACGCCTAAAGCAGGAATTAGAGGGCTTTTCTTACAACAGAAAGAAAAAATAGACTTTGTCATCTAAATTTGCTCTAACAGCTGGTTCTCATGCCGTAGCATCTCGAGAGAGTCGGTAAGTTAATTAGTGCTTAATGATACCTTTAGGAGGTTGTGCTTAAATCACTTCGACGCGTGTCCGCTAACCTAGTAAATCAGATTGTTCCACGATGAAAGAAAAACCTAAAAATCACTGTAGTTCTGTTATCCTGGCTCCACCAAACGCGCGTTTATAGCGGTCATGAAGAACCGATTAGCGCAAAACTTCCTGCAAGACGGAAATGGATGCACGGGGAGCAGGAGCCTACCGGAGATGCAAGATGTGGTTAAGCATAATTTTCAACAATCACAAGTAAATTGCATTTTGATAGTAGTAGGCAGACAGAAGTATTATAGAAATTGTACCATTTAAGACTATAATAGATAAAAAGCATATGTTGTCAATTATCACAATTCGTTTTGGTTTAGTTGCTCCCAGTGCAATGTCTAAATGAGTCGTAAAAAAACGATAGAAATAAAGTTTGGAGAATGCACAGCCTTAAAAGGAAGATGATGGAACGATGTATAACTACCTAAACACACAAGAGGAACTACTTGGGGGATGGAGGGACAAAGATACCTGAGTGAGTGATAATTACTTTGAGGAGAAATTGCTTCTATTTACTAGAAGGAAACAAAAAGATTTAAAGTAATCCCTTAGAGAGATTGGATTGAATAGAGTTTCATAACAATAAATATTTACTAACCAGAGCTTAATAATGCTTTTGCACTTTGATTTGAATTGCCTGATCTAGAAATAGTCCTTCCCAATTTTTCCCTTGGCATTTCAGGGTGAAATGAAAAGGATTTAGCTTTAAAAGTTTTTGTTATTAATCACAGCTAGTAATTTTTTATGTATTTTCTACAGTGAATAGAAAGAGGTTATACAAACTAGAGTATTTCATGGGAAGTCACAGTCTGAAAGAGAGAGGGATGCAGACTTTAAAGCAAGAGAGACTTTTAGGTCATCTGATACAACATCTTGTATTTCACACTCTAGAAAAATTGGATAGAATGCAGTCTTAACCCCAGAATAAACAGGTACTCCAACAAGACAGTCTTAAAGGTATCAAGAATTGGACAAGCTGCTGCTTTCCTTGCTTATGGTCCTGTTCTCATTGTTACAAATGTACCTCCTCATAAGCCTACAGCCATCTTCCAACTCCATGATTTTTGCTAAGCTTTTCATCACTGTGTGTCGGAACTGAGGAAACCAGTCCTATTCCATTCCAGAGCTCTGCCATCTGGTCATCTCTTCACCTCTGTTATAGACCTATTAACCCAGATAAAATTGCCTATTTCTGTAGCAAGGCCAAGGCTAATCTTATTTATGTGAGCAACGTACCTCTTCCACCTTCCTGAAGAGTGATTCTCTTCTCAGAGCTTAAGCAGGTCAGACTTCCCTGCACCCAGAGCTACCATTCTCTCTTTCACCTCTTTTATCTCTTGAGGCTGGTTGTTGTCAGCTGCTAACCCTTTCTTTGCTGAAGGTTTAATTTTAAGCTTTCTGTCTGTGAATAAGCATCTCAGGACTCCAGGAAAGATGGCCAGAACAGCAAGTAGTTTATTCAGGCTATTCCTGTCTTCACCAGGAAATCTTGTGGGAAAAAGAAGCACATCTGGGAAGACATGGGACAGATAACTTGTCATCATACACCTTCAGCCCATACTGCCCACCATACAATATTTAGGCAACTTTTATTGTGATGTAGTTACAGCAGCTGTTGTGAAATACAAACTTTGAGTGTTAGCATTTAGGAGTTAGCTTTACTGACCTCACCAAAGGAAGTTTTCAGTGTCAAACTGAATCAAAGGTATTTTTCATTTTCTTTGCAGATTCACTTCAGGCATTAACCTGTTTCTGTGGCTGTTTATGCCTTATCTTAGTCACCTACACATATCTTCTTAAATCAAGGCCACAGCTCTGCCCACTTGCTGACTATCACACGCTGCCATAATTCCTGGAGTTCAGCAAGAGCTCAGGGTGCCCATTAATTCCTGTTCAGTACCTTCCCTTCCTTTGGCTTCCTTAGCTGAAGGCAAAACCATGGGCTCTGGGTTGGGATGCCAGCAGTCACTGCAGAGCAGAGCAGGCAAGTGGCCTTCAGGCTTCCGCTGATAATTTAACATTTCCAGCAGCAGCTTCTTGCAGTGAACACTTAGCCTGGGGTCAGATGAGCAGCTGCAGAGAACTCAGAACTGGTAGCTGCCTCTTCCTTCAAGCGGCTAAAAGACATTTTTGATGTATGTTGCAGTTGGGGAGCTGGAAATGTGATCTATAAGGATTTATTGTTTGGGTTTTTTCCTTGTTTGTGGTGGCTGGTTTTGGTTTGGTGGGGTTGTTTATGGTGGAAGAAAAACACCCCCACATTAAAGTCTTAATTATACCAGCTTGCACTTTCAGGTGAGAGACAGGAAGAAAAATGCTTGAACTTTTTACATATGAGGCAGGAACTTCCTTGTTTCTGGCTCCTGTGTTAGTGACTATCTGGGATGCTGCTGCACAGCTGCCTAAGGACATGCAGCCACCCCTTTCAGTAAAACTGCAGTTTCTCTGCTCAGGCTTATGAAACCAAACCTATAAACATATGCATTTCTTGGCCAGTTGAATATCTGAAAGAAATATTGGCTGCCAAATAAAGGCCTTCCAACATGTCCTTTGGACTGGCACCTGCTTTCAGCACACCTTTTGTGTAAATACTAGAAAGAAATGGAGGAATTGAAAGTGTTCTTCAGTTCAGAACTAGAAACATCAGTGGAGCTTAGAAACAACATTAGATGGAATAGTAATTCAGAAAAGTTAAAATGCCTGTACACTCAACGGAGATGAGAAGTAGCAGGTTTTACGTTTTAAAAAGTCAAAAGACAAGCCCAGATAAAGTCTGGCTATTTCTGAGAACTTGCTCTGCATGAAATTAAAAAGTGTTTTATCACCAACACAAAATGATCTTTGCTACGTCTCAGAAATACCTGGTGTGGCACATGGTGCACTAAAAGGGCTAGGAAAAGCCTTGCTGGTTTTACAGGATCCTGATGGAAACCAAGTGCTATTTACATTTGATGAATGTGCTAGGGCTGACCACAGATGTAAAGAGGTGAGTTAAGATATTTAAAGCTGAGAAGACATCCAGGAGCTGTGGCTATATCAGAGCTTCCTTACAGGCAGCAGGCATGTGGCACACGCTCAGTGCCACTGGAACTTACACCATAACACTGTCACAGGCAGAGCTGGCAGCTGCTCTTGTGCTCCAGCAAAGCAGCCTGGATCTTGTATAACAGAGAAAACAGATTTGGTGGCTTTGTACTAAGATGCTTTTGGGAATGAGTGAAATAAAACTTTGATCCTTTAAGGAGACAAGATTGCAGGCAAAGACTCCACAACAGCCGTGGGACTAAGCTACAGATAACAATTAATTTGAATAAATCATTAAAGAAAAGAGAATGCCAACAAAAATAAAATCAAGAAAAAAGCAACACATAAACAGAAATAAATACTAAAAATTTATTCTGAAAAATTGTCAGTGATGAGTGAAATAAGTGGAGTGATGAGTAGTGTTTGGTGGGACTGACCACACAGACCACATCTTACACGTCTGTTCTCCATATTTTCCACCCCTATGAGTAAAGAAAAACTAGATGTGTTACAAATCTTATTTAAATAAAAGAGAGCAAATAAATCCCCTGAGCAAGTGTCTAATGTCAGAACTCCCATTATCAGGAAACTACATGCACTAGAGCAGCAGCTGGCGTCACACATGAGGATGAAATTTATTTTTCTGCACTCATGCAGAACCAATACTGCAGACCAACCAGAGGAATCAGTTTAATACTTGCTGGGTATGCTTTTTATTTGCAAATTAGCAGATGAATGTACTAGATATTGTGAGTGGAACAGCCAGAAAATTTATCTGATAAGTTTCAATATTCACTAACTTCTTCCAATGTTAGTTTAAGTCTCAGTGGTGGGAATTCCTGAAATTACATGCTGTGCCCTGTTTTCACAGGTAGTTACTTTAACCAGTTCACTAACCTGGCTAACCTGTGTTTTTAAACATAGAAAAAATTCTCAGAGATGCTTTCCTTCAGTGAGGTCAGGGGAGAAAAGAAATCAGCTAAAACCAGAAGGAATCTAAATTGTCAAAGGTCATAAGTCTGTGCATGGGGAATCTGATCCCTTGAGGAATGGGACTGTGGGTGAAGGAAGGAGGGAGGCTTGTAGAAGTAGTAAGGAAGTTAACTATAGAATTCCCATGCTTTGTTTCACTAACCCACTTGCATGCTACAGTGACAAAACCATACTGCTTATGTCCAGGCTTGGCACCTCCACTTCTTCCTTATTTAACCAATCCCATCTGTTTCGAATTCTTTAATCCTGCCTACCCTAGCCTCCCACATGAATTTCTCACTGTTTTCCTGAAAATACCCATTAATCTCCTCTTTCAGCTTTGGCTCTAATCCTGTGCATCCCTTCTCCCTTTTGTGACTGCAGTAGTTGCAGTAGTGTCAGACGCTCTGTTCACAGTCTGCCTATGTGTACCAACCCTTCTCCTCCTTCATTCAGTCCTCTCCTTCTCCAGACACATTTCCCCTAGGACAGACTTGAGAAATACTAACAACTATCTGTGATAATTTGAATATGGGTTTAATAATGGAATAGCATTCCATTGCTATGCTGTTCATTTTGTATATGATTTAGGTTATGACCACCTCCCAGTAATTGTTGTAGGCACACTCTCTAATTCATCAGGGTTTTGTCATCTCCTTCCTCAGCCCTACAGTAATCACTTCACTCTTTCTTGTTTCATGTGGTTGCTTCAGCTACTACCTGAGAAGGAGGGGGAGAGGGAGGCACAGATTCATGGGAATCTTTAGCTGCACTGTGTATCATGAACCCTGATCACTTCTCATGCAGCTATCCTTTCCTAAAGTTGAGTGTAAGAACACCCTCTAAAGAGCAGTGTTTTAAGCCATGATTGGCACCTGAGCAGCCAGAAGTCACAAATGCCGACAGCAGTGAGGAGTACTAGAGGTGCTGATGAGCCAGGAGCAGGCTGGAAGGGAGGCTGAGAAAGCTCCCTGCTCTGAGGATCCCAACCTGGGATGGCAGGATGCCAGCAGTGGTCCCTCCAGGCTCACTGCTGTGTATTACGCTCACTGCAGCTGATCTCACACACAGTATTGACTAATTTCAGTGGAGAAACAGCTTCAACATGAAGGAGCAGGAATGCAAGCACTAACAGCCGTGTAGTTTTGAGCATTTACTCAGAAGTGCAGCAGGCAGCTTTAGTTTTTTCTCAGAAGAAGAATTAATTAAACTTCTACATCAAAACAATAGCTTTAATTACCAACTCACTGGATAAAATGCAGCAGCAGCTCCTCTTCTCCTGGTGTGTTGTACAGGCTCTTGGCTCTGCTCTCTGGGGAGAAGCAGGAAGGGGAAGCCTGCCTGGTACTCATGGGGATGAGGCAGTTTGAAAAACTTCACATCTCTCAGGGTCTCAGTGTTAGAAACTTGTGGGGGTTGTTTCCCAATTTTTTAACAACATCTTTGCTTATCAGTGGATTCGATAGCGCTTCAGACTGCATGTGTAGTACAGCTTCCCTTCCTCCTGCTTCACTGAAACAGAGAGAAAAAACCATACTGCATATTTCTGGTTTTCTTTTAACTACAACTACAAAGTTAGTGTCTGCAGATTAATACTATGGTATCTGCGATTCAGTTGCTGCCCAGAATGAATTTTAAATATTTTTTTTTAGTTTTGTCAACCTTTGGATTGTTGTCATTAATCTCTTTAGTTTCCCTCAGTAATTTTTTTCACAACTTGCCTGGTTATTATTAAATATCTGGCTACTGCAAGTGCCCATGACACACAAGAGGTGGGTAGTTTTTATCAAAGTTATGTTTCCTCTTGGTTGTAACATTGCAATTTCTTGTATATCTAATTATTCTTGAGTGCTGTGTAAAAAAGTTTAATTTGTAAATCTTGATTAAATTTAATTTATAGCTGAAAGAAAAAGTTATTTTCTAAAATTGCTAACACAGAACTTGATGCTGCAGTACATATTTCACTGCTGGTGAAATTCAGAACTGATCAACAAGTCCTGTGTAACCCTAAGCAGTCACTTTTAAGACTGGAACTTGCCCTTCATGCACTGTCCTGAGCTGGCTCCATGCACTTGCTATGCTCCATGCACTAAACTATCTTCCAAGTATTATGGGAGCTTTTTGTTTTTGGAAAAGTTTTGATCTGTTACATGAATCGCTGAAAACCTGAAATTCATTGAATGAATACGTTGTTGTGGTGTAGTTAAAACTTTTTAAACAGAAAGATGCACAGAGTTCCATAGGATTTTCTTGTATTTTCTTTCAGCAATTAAAAACTTCTGTGGTCCTCACATAGTCCCCGTGAGATTGCATAGTTATCAGAATTTCATATACAGGCATTCTGTCAGCAGTGGAGCTGTTCATTACATGCAGTGGCTCTTCAGAATAGTACAGGGAGAAAGAAATGGTGTCTCTTGGTTTTCAGAGCTGTGTTTAAATTTGGTCCCAATCCGTTTCCCCTAAGACTCATTTATAACCATCTGTGCTATTTCAATTTGAAAAGGGAAGAGATCAAATCAGCAGAGTAATGATTCAACAACATACTTATAGATTGTTCCTCTTCTGTGTTGTCAGGGCAGTGTCCTCCTTTTCAGTGAAAAATGTGTATTACCGTTGTAGACATCTAATAAAAATGAACAGGTCATTTATTTTTAAAAGGAAAAGATTTGCGTGCTGTGGTGTTGAAATGAAAACCCATTATCCTCATATAAACTCTGGAATGAGGCCTTCCTCTCAACTGGAATTAAAAAAATTGCTTCTTTAATATGTAAAAATACAGAAGTAATAGCACAGCTGTTAGGGAGCTTAGTTAAATGATCACATAGTATCTACCAAGACCTTCAACCCTAAACATAATACATGCCACATATTCAGTGAAATCCAATGGTCATATTATCCACATTCCTAAAGGTAGCATATATAACTGTAGCAGTGTTTGTATGATGTAATTTAAATGTTAGTATAGCTGCCAAACACAGAGTTTTGGTACTTTTATAAGTCTATACAAGTTTACTTCTCACATTTTGGAAATCTTTGCATTAATGAGCAGTGCATCTGACTATAAGAGAGAGGTGTCTTTCGGTACTAGCAACAGTAGCAGATTCTTATTTCATACAAGAAAAATTAATTCATAGGTAAGTACATATTTGTTGAGTGCAACAGGTGATTTTCTGATTCAGAAGGCAAGGCTTTTCAGGCATCACGTATAAGAAAAATAATTAACAGCTGAAAGAATAGCGACAGACCATAAACAACTAATATAAATATAAATTTTAAGCCAAGTCCAATAACGAAACAAACGAAGAGTCTATAGGGCCAAGTTTACTTTGCATGGATTGCTTTTGGATACACAGAACCAGACTTCTGTGTTACCTGTGTCTTTCTGTAGCTGCAGTTGTTACAGTGACCCCCACTAAGGAAACAATAGGAATTTGGTGAAACCTGGATTTAACTGCATACTTCTTTTTTTGTTCCTCTGAATTGAAAGAGTTTGGTGTTGATCAGGGTAAAATTTAAACACACCCAAAGACATGAAACAGGTGGCAGCCTCTACTCTTAATAAAGTTAATAGGAGATCTGGTTTATCTATTTTTAATTAGGTGTAAGTGTGGGAATACTCATTTAGCAAGTACTCGTGGAATCACACTGCAGGCACTGATAAGGTTGTCTGAGAGCTTAGCCTGAGCTCAGTCAGAGGTGCAGATGGTCCTGCTGGGCCTTGTGCATCCCAGTGAGAGCAAGTAAACCATGTCAAGCCCAGGTATCACAACAGTTTCATAACTAATCTGAAGTTTATTCCAAAGCAGAGGCAGTTTATCTACGTCATGCCACTAAGGAATTAAATTAATAGCACGCTGACCTGATTCACTGTTAGACTCCCAGAGATCATGTCCCATGTTCATTATATAGAGTATGAGAGGCTGTAGATTTTAGGGGGTAGAAAGAAGCATTCATCTTGCCACAAAAGCTCAATCATAGTTTCTTGGACTGTAATCTCATGCTTTTTTAAAGCTGACATAAGTGAGGGAAAAGGTTGTGAATGTTGCCTTCACCTGCCACTCAATCCTGTTAATCACAGTACAATCCAAAAAGTTTCACAAATGGAAGCAAGTTAAACCAAAGACAGTGTTTCCAGTATCTTGACAGAATGGCACTAAAGCATGTTTTATCATATTAAAAGCCAAGTTGAATAGAGGCAGCGTCATTTTGTTCACTTCTCTGACAACGTTATCATGCTTTTTTAAAAAACAAACACAGTTTTAAGCAAATGAGTTTTGAGATTTTGTTTTCTGTCTAATCACAGATTGTACTTGTTGACATATTAGCATAGCATCAAAATTGATAAGATTTGTGTTTCTTTGGGATATTAGTAGCAAATCCGAATTGTTCAAGAATATTTCAGGTATACAAAATACGTTAAAATAAGATTTGTTTTGAATAAGCCATGACAGAATGTATTCTTTGGCATTAAAATAAGCAGAACATACCCTGACATTTTAACTAGATAGTTTATGAATGTAACTGCAGGTGGTTATAGAAACAATACTGGATTAAAGAGAATAGGAAATTTCTGTGAGTATTTCAGATGAAAACACTTACTTTTAGACTATTGTTTTAGTTTTCTAGTATCATTAGTCAAGGTAAAAACATACTGCTTTCTGAACTCTATTACAATCCAAAACAATGTTTGGGAAGGTTTAGCAGGAATCTAAACCAACTTGGCTTTCTTGCAAATCAAAAGGTCTGGGAAAAAGAATGAAGTTGAAGAAATATATACCTTTACTAGAAATAATAAATTTGCTGGATAGGTACTTTTGAAAGTATTTTAGATACTGTTAAGGTAAAATACTTACCTGAATCAAATTGCGTTTAGTAGGGACCAATATAACAACTACGTAGTGTCATTTTGACCAAAGATTTTTTTAATGTATAGATAGGTTGGTATAGGTGCCTGACCAAAGAAACTAATTACAATAGGGTACAAATGCCTTCATTTTGCAGCTGGAGAAATGATGTTACAATTGGGCAGTGTAATTCCTCAGAACAGAGAAAGAAGAGCAGACTCTCCTTGGAAGATTATCAACCAAATCTCTTGGCATTGCTCACAGCAGCAAAATCTTGGTTCTCTTGTAGTTGAGTAGAAGGGACAAATTCAAGCATTTGGGTTCAAAACACCTGCTTTAATCTGTTCTGCCAAACAGGAGAATGAAATGGCTTTGGTGACTTCCAAAATACCTGCAAGCCACCATCATGTTGAGGGTGAGGCTAATCTGACTGTTTCACTTGGAGCACTCCCTCCTTCCTGACTGAGAACATCCCCTCAGACTGCGCTGGTTATTTATTTGCTGGTTGGAGGGACCATTCTGCAGTGTCGCTGTCCCTGTGTTGTAAAAGGCATGGTGTAACACTGCTTCAGCTAGTGCATGCCTGGCAGATTCCTAGTAATAGCAATTCCTGATCACCTCACCATATTTTTCTCCCTCTGCTCTGATTGACTTAGATCTCAGAGATGCTGTTCTCCCCCACCTCCCCCCCGCAAAAAAAAGGGGGAAAAAAGAGAAAAAAATAAGTTGTCTGTCCAGATGTTTTACTGATCAGTTCTTTGGCTTACTGGTGGTTGGGGAGTCTTCAGGCATTTGGAGTAAATATTTTGTTATAATTTCCTATAGCATTCAGAGAAATTAACTTCTGTGATAAAGGTACATACTTCACTAGACTGAAGTGAATTCTCATGATTTGTAATAAAGAACACTGTACATCATGGTGCTATGACCACTTGGCTTGTCATAAGCATACTTTTCTTTTTCCAACACCTCAAGCTGTTCCATAATTCAAATTCTGTGTTGAAAAATCTGGTTTTTCAGTATCAGTAGTCCCTTTTCACTAACAGATTTGCCCTTTATGTTTTTAAAAGTAGCTGAAAGTGATGCTGCAACAGTGGAAAATTCCCAAGCCTCTATCTTAAATATCTGTATTTAGGTACAGACAGGACCCCTTTCTTAATCTTACCATTCCAAAGCCATGTTTATTATTTCTGTGGAGAAGTGGTACAAAGAATTTCAGAAAGTCTGCTGAACATTAGAAAAATGTCATTCAAAAGATGAAAGTGATGTTCACCTTCTGATCACGCACATAATCCTACCTACCACATTTCAATTACGCTTGTACAGTCTATTTGATTTGTAATCAATCTAAAAGCGAAAACACATGAACAGCTAGCAAGTTTTGATTAGCTACACGCATTTTCTATTCAAATAAAATCATGACATATGTATTTACTTCTAAGTTATGAACATCTTTGTCACATTACTCTTCGCTTCAGAGATATTCAATATCTTGTCTTGAATATAATCACTGAAAAGCTTTTATAAATTAAATTTGAGATCTTTAGAGGGTGGCCTTTAATAAAAGTTGTCAGATAGTGAAATACTTGGTTGCTTGTGCTGTGCTTTGAGGCTTGTTTTGTCAGTGTTGGACTGTTGTTCTGATGCTCCAAATGAAAATCACATTTGTTGATGACAAAAGCTGGTTAAGAGGCTTGACTGTGATGTTTGGCTGTATAATATAAATAGGATGCCAAAAATACTTAATGAATGAGTTAAGGCAAGATTTACATCCCCCACATAAAAACACTGGTTTCTTCCTATGTCGTGTTGCACTGGTTGTCCTGAAATGCCCAGCTGACAGTCTGTGCACACCAAAAGGATGAGAGGAGCAGGCAGCAAACACAAGTTGTTTGTCAGATACGAGAAACAGATAAAACAGGCTGTGAAAAATTACCCAGTGGTTTATGGCATGAAAGCCTAATTTGCAACATCTTTGATTTCATCTTGAAAACTGCCGAGAATTTCCATTTCTAGTTGAAATCTCTGGGAGCTGCTTGCACATTTGTTATGTATTTAATTTGGACCAAATTTCACCAGTTTCCAGCTGTGTCACAATGTTTTTTCCATTCTTTTTAAAGGAGGATCAGGTAACGTCATACATTTGGACTATCACATTGTGCTGCACTAATAACATACCCTATATTAAGAATAGGCATTGCCATCAAAAATGCAGAAATAAAATACATTTCTTAACAAATACACAGTCATGAACCTTTTTGCTAGAATGGAAAAACAGTTATTTCCTCTTTTGTTGTCCTTTCCACAGCACAAGGACCAGTACCATTGTACAGTACACCTACATATGCTAAGTGAATAAGTAATTTTTCCTTATTCTTAAAAAGATGTGGAACTTCTTTTTAAGAATATTTCAGATTTTATATTGTTTTTTGCTGACTTTGGAGGCTTAGATAGTAGCAAGCCTATTGCTTTGCTGTAGAGGAAAAGAAACTGCCTTATTCTGACATTTCTGTAGTACATGTGCCTGTATCTTTCTAAAATCATCTTCCCAATCAGCACTGCTCACTTAAGTTATGTGTATACAGACTAATTGCTCAAAGAATCCTTCCTTTAACAAGATTTCTTATCTTTCCTGCAGTCAAACCCTCAACAGAGCCTTAGTTTCCCACTGGCTGGCACTCCAGACCTGAGTACAGACTCCTTGCTTTTGGGGCAGAAAAGCAGTCTGAGTTGTCTTTCAGTTCATCTCCATAAGGTAAAGTCCTTTAGCTTTCCCTGCATTTAAGGGTCTGTTCTTTAATCTTTTCCAAGTTCAGTCATTCTTCTTCATTAGGCCTTGCTGGTCCCTAGCTGTTGGTCCAGGGCATCTTTTCATACCTTCTGGAACACCCTCCACCTCGAGAACTCAGCAGAAATTCCTGTTACCTAGGAATTGTTGTAGGCGTTTCCCACCAGAACAGATCTCACAGTTCCTGCTGTTCTATTCTGTATTCTCCTCTAACTAAGGTCCAAGAGTGTTCTTTCTGGAAGGTTTTCTTAGTAAATAGCCATTCTACCAGCATAACAAAGGTCTGTCTAGAATTGTCCTAAAGCCCTATCAAACCTAGGGATAGGTGGAGGAAAGGCAGGATGCCTATCAGCTGTATGCAGAAGCCAGTTTGTGTTGGGTTGACTCTCTGTCAGTAAGTTACTGAAATACAGTTAACCATCAAAACCCACCAACCCAATCATCTGTCATTCAGCTTCTGAGTGCCAGCTCTTTGATTTGATTGTCAGCTCTCTGTTCTGAATATATCCTGCCATATCTATTGAATGTGGAGGAGTTTGTCAGACTTGTACATAAAGCCTTGTTATTTTACCCTTAGTAATTTAATCAGTAAACTCAGGAAGGAAGGAATATTTCTAAGTAGATCATAAAAAAATGTAGTTAGTTTTGTTTACATTTATTCTTCAGTAAAACTTTTCTGTTCTTTTATAATATTTTAAAGACATGATTTGAAAGGAGGCTGATGTTTGCTACTGCTTACAAAGACTTTTTGATTTATTTACTGGTTAATTTGGAGCAGAATAAAGGTCGTTCAGGGCTCTTTGGGCATTGTGAAGTGTACCTTAGGATAGCTTGTTTTTTCTCTGCATCTGTTTTTCATCAGCATATAGCTAAAGACCTGGTCTTTTGGCAGCTCTATCACTGGTAAAAATGAAATGTAAATCAAGAGTAGCCTATAGACACTATGAAATGAGCAGTCTGAATATAAAGCATTTAAACTTCCAGTCTTTTTAGTGTGCTAATCTGTAAAACAGTCCTGTACCTGCTAGAGTGCACAGACAATGAAGGGAAGTATTCAGTATTTTAGTTTCCAGTGAAGCCAGTAGCAGGCATGGGAGACTGAAACAAGTCTATGAATACCTTACAAGATGAGATCCTGATATTGCCAGTGATTATATTCTGCACATGGGTTCCAAATCCATAACAAAATCAGAAAGACATTTGTTCGAGGTATTTATAGAGCGTCTGTTTGACTAACCATCTGTGCTCTGATTGAAGTATACACATGGTCCAGACTGAATAAAAACCATTTATACGGATTAGAATAGTAACTTTGATACTGTTACATCTAAAGATTTTGCTCCTAGTGACTTTGCTGACCTGTTTACTTGCAAAGGTAAATTTTAAAACTGTAAAATTTGGAAGTAGCATGAGGAAAGAGTATGACTAGTATATCCACTTCAGAAAGGCTTTGAAGTGAAGAGATGCTGTTTGAACACTGCATGCCTTTCAAAACTGCTTCTTGCTTAGCATCTGGATTAAGCTGGCCGCCTTCCTCAGTGGCTTAGTAGCTTTCGGGTTTATTTGGGAGGGTAGAAATAAGAAGATGCTAAGGTATTTTGCTCTGCTTTCACTTCTCCAATATTTCTATTTCAAAATGAGATTCATCCCTTTTTTGTTGTTCATGGAGTTCACTATGAATATTAGCAGAACACCAGAAACGTAGCTCACTATAGCTTGGCATTAATTGCACTGAGAAAGCTCCCTGTGTTCATTCAGTTTTCTTCCTTAATATTATTTTTTTCATGGATCAGTATGTTTTCTATGTTCAAAATGCCAGGATTAGGAGTCATAATGAAAAGAGTAAAAGCAGCAGGCTGTAATGTGATTGATTCAAAATATATATATGTAATAGTCACTTATTATTTATTGAGATTGCTCCTTAGGAATGATTATTGAAAAGCAAGTTTTGGGAAGCTGGTTATGCTTGTTTAAGATGGTAGGAAATTGAAGTTTCTGATATTGTTTCACAAGATTAATTTTCTTTAGTGATAACCTGGGGAATTCTTTAAATTACCTCATCTTAGTTGATGTAGCACCATCTGCCACATCTGCAAAGGAGATAATTATTTTTAGGAGCAGCTGTGGGTTTTTTGATTAAGTCTTGAGTCATCGAGGTCAGTATTTTTGAATTATTCAACATTGGAAAGATGAAGCAATTCATTTGCATTTTGGATAGTAATACACGATGTGTTATTATTACAGTTAGTGATATAAACCTCATAGCTATTTGCTACAGTCCTCTAATTTCCAGGAAATTTGTTTGTATTCTTTGTGAGTGCATATAGTTTGTAGGAAAAAAATTAGCAGTTATAATTCATGAATCAGTAAGACAGCACCTGGTGGCAAATGAGTGTGGAGACATCTCTGTTAACAGGTATACTAAAGTGAAAATGGTGCACTTAACATCAAGTATTAGGTCCAGGTTCCCAATTTCAGTTTCAAAAGCTGAATTACAGACTAGGATCTTTCACCCCAAAAGAAAACTCCCAAAATGAGCCATCCCTTAACAGAGATTTCTTGCTATGCCTGTGGCTTTTTGTGATACCTCTAAGTCAGATGAGCACATTTAACTCAGATCAGCATTCTCCATCACATACTAAACAAGGGAGCCAAGCAGACTTGAGAACTGACACCTAAAACTCCAATGGCTTTCTTTATCTTGTAGTGAAAAGGCTCCAATCTGTGCCAGATGTCTTGAAAGTCCAGCACTTCGTGTAAGCTCTTCATGTGAAGTAACAGCATAGTATATGAATGCAGAGCTATCACTTGATGGTGAGCTGGCTACATCCCTGCAAGAGTTTCTTTCAGCTTCCTGCTATTGAGGAATTAATGAGAGCAAGAAGCTTCTCAAAGCCAGAATAGTTTTTCCCTGGAGAGTTAATGAAAAAGAGATTTATATTACTGCCTTTTCTACAGAGCGAGGGTGGCAGAGCTGTATGGCCTGAGGAGAGTCTCTTGAGAAAACACCTGTTGAAAATGAAGGCTTTAGAAAGGGTACCCATGGGATAAAGAGAAGAGGAAACTTTGCCCTAACTGAGAGTTGAGATAATTGAAAAAGAGATGTTGAAAAGCCAATTCCGTGTTCTCTGTTGGAAGAAAGACCTTTGCCCCTGAAGGTATCTATGCAGGACCTCACACACTGCACCTCCCTGAGTTATGGAAGACTCAGATTTGTGGTGCTGAATTCCCAGCCTGAAGAAGCTCAGCTGGGTGCTCATTTTCCCATCAGTTGGCATGCATTGCTGCAAATCTCCTTTGTGTGACACCTAGAGGGGCTCATGTACCTGACTGACCATCAAGAGTGGCCAGGGGGGTTTCTCTGTGCTTCTAGAAATTGGGTAGCCATAAACTCAGTAAGGAAAAGGCCGTGGAGTCTAAAACTGAATGTAGCTTTCCTATTTTGACACTTCTTTCTTAAAATTTTTCCGCTTTTCAGTGACTGAACCCTGACTGTTTGAAGCTGTTTGCAAGCTGTGGGAGCCCAAAGTTCCTGTCCCTGGCACAATTCAGGAGTTGAACTGCAGTGCAGCCTGAGAATAGGGGCTCTGCTCTGCAGTTACAGAGCAGGAAACAAAAAAAGACAAAAAGAAGCTCTGAAGGCATTAGAGATACTTGTAAATGCACTGTCCCTTGTCCTGTGAAACACAGTTGCTGAGTTTTCCTGTGCTCCAAGTAATCAGCTGGATGTGAAATACAACTCTGAGGGCTGGGATCGCTGGGATCGGTGACAAGAGAATTTAGGTTTGCTAAATTTTGGAAACACCAAAGGCAGTTGGGTTTCCTGTCTGAACTTCAGTCTGAGTGGGAGCCTTATCTCATTTAAAATATTTAATGGGATTCTACATTTATTTCAATCATCATGTGCTTTTAACAAAGTTTTTTATATTTACAAATGAAAAGTGGGCTTATTTTGAAAAGAACACAGAATTTTAAAGGATTAAGAAGCTTTTACAGATCATTTCACTTTCCGCATGACTTGGAAGAGGTTTAGTTCTGTATGGGACATGTCATGTGCTACCCCTTGCTGAATTGTCCAGAGATACCACAGATTTGTACTGTTTAATTAAGTTCCAAAGAAGGCCTTCAGGTAGTTGTCAAATTGTTATCTTTGTTGCTGTTAGACTCAGCAACACTTCATGCACTGAAGTTCAATTCCCTGCACACAGTGGAACTGAGAGCAAATAGTCATTAGCAGCCCATCAGCTCCCTGTAGGGTGAACCAGTGGCAGAGCCACTCAGTCTTCTTCTCAGTGAAGAGCAGGAGAAAACAACAGGCCTTACACTTCAACCTGCAGGTCAGCCTTGATCTGTAATTTTCTATTAGATTGCTCAAGTGATGCATCTTATAGAAAGAGGCAGTGCTCAGCTTCTGCTGGGAGTAGTGAATTTTACCTCATGCAGAGGCTGCATCTCAATGTGGACTTACCAAGGAGGATATTTAATTTATATAAGATTTGACCCTCTGAACGTGAAGTTCCTACTTCAAATGAAGATAGAAAGCCAGAATTGACTTCATCTGTTTAATTTCCCTCATTCTGTTAAAGAACTCAGTATAAGGTCTATAACGTGCTATTTTGCTGCGTCAAACGCCAGAGAAATTACTGCCAGAAATATTACTATGTATCTATATCATCTAAGCAATGAAGCAATTTTGTAAACAGGCAAAAGTCTTCTTTCTAAGTACAAATGATGCTGGTATCTGCCAGAGTATGAAGTGGTAACACACTTTCCAAGTGAAGTCAATTAACCCTCTGGTCTCTCTTCTGTATTCAGTCCTCCCATGTGATTCTGAAGCTTCCCCCCAGCAAGCAATTAATAAGTGCTAAATTAGTTTTATATTTTTTATTCACTCTTCTAATTCCAGCACATTTAAATACTTTTTAGAATTATAATGGAATAGCACCACACACATCAGCAGGATTCCCATTGACAAAGTTCCTTACCAATGGGAATGCATATATTCAAAGCTAGTCCTAAGCAGTATCAGGTGAAAGGTACACGCATGAATCTTTGAGGGAAAGGTAGCCTTAGTCATGCTTGGCTCTGGATTTCAGAAAACAAAGTGCAAGTGGCCTCCCCTTAGCATACTGGTTTACACTGCAGTAAAGGTGACTGAGGGGATGCACTTTAGGTTTGGGCATAGCAGGAAGTTATCCCATTAGAACCAGTAAGAGATTATTACTTGAGCCATGGTAACCTGGTCACTCTTTATGGTCCATCACAACATGTTCCACATATTCTCATTGGTGACTTGCAATAATTAAAAACATTCCAAAGACCCAATCTGGGAAGCAGAGTATGATCATGTAGGATACTTCTCCCCTAGTATGTTCCTGGATAAATAGTCCTTTAGCACATGTGGCCTTTAACTGTGATCGTGTCATGACCAGAAGGAGAAGCTTTGTTAATCTTGGACCAATGTGATTATTATACGACAGAAGATCTTAGAAGACTGGCCTGAACTATTCCAGAAGGAAAGCATGAGGGTTGGTTCTTGCTGTGTGCAAATAATTTGACTGGGGAAACTTGGTTTTACGGTTTTGTACTCCACATCTGCACAGTCCCAAAGTAAACATATTTGTTGTGTACCACTGAATCACAAATAGAATATGTGCACGACTTACCTTAGCTCCAAACCTACAGTGTATCGAGCTGTTCCATCTGGATTACAGAATACTGCCTCTCTTATTGTGTTTTTACTTTGTAATCACTACCCCTTTACTTCCATCCTGACAGGTAAAAATGCAGCAAATATTTCTGTTGTTTACCAAGCAGAATTAATGCAGCAAGTGTTTCATTTGCTGCTCCAAGCTGCCTGCTTATGAAAACAAGCTAGTACCACTTTTTACAGTGGCATTCAAGACAGACAGGTCCGGTGGTTTATGCTTTCCTCTAGTCTTCAAAAGACATCAGACTGCTATTTTATATCCAAAGTGTGTAGCTCAGGATAGTCTTCCAAAAAGGGAAAATTAGCAATAAATAGGCTAGTAACATTAGCTAGGAGAGTATAGACAGCATCTTGTATTATAAGTTACATCTCTCTACTGACCTGTGTTTTGGTGTTACTTGAGTTATTTATGTAGCTGAGTCACTGGAAAGGTTTTTGGGGGCTTGTTTCTTTTTTATTCTTCAGCAACTTTGAATCTCACTGATGCATGAAGTCCCAGAGCGCCACGGCAGCAGCACAGACAGTTCTGCAAGCAGTTTGGGAAGCTCTGTCACAGCATGTAAGAAGGTAACTTTTAAGTTTATGTTATATTCAAAGTCCAATATATATATAGCTTTGCTTTTTTAGCTTTCACCTTTAGTGAGGAATACAAAATTTGAGTGATACTTAGAAAAGGTTTGATACAGAAAAATAATTTAGTGGTGCTGTTACGGTATCTTGCAGTTTTTGCCTGCTTGGTCTATACTTGTCTGGTCCCAAAATACTTCATGCATATATGGGAGGTAAATTCCCATTTAACATTTCTAATTTACCTCATTATCTGACATTTCATTTTATGAAATAAAAGCAGTGCAAAGCATGAATACCTTCAGGACTGCTCTTCAATAAATGACAATTTTCTGGGTCTCAGGCAGAGATTTGCTTCTCTCAGGTCAATGCAATGGAGGGTCCTTCATGAAAAAACTGACTGGAACGGTTTCTACAAGAGGAGGCAGTATAGACTGCTGTTATTGTTTCCTAAAACCAGGTTTATATGTACTAATTTAATTTAGAGCTGGTGGGGGGAAAAAGTGACATTTTGTGTGTATGTATGTCATTAGGAGGGGTCGGATGTCATTTTATGCATGTAGCTAATTTCAGTACAACTGATAATACAAAGGTGAAGACCTTTTATTCCTCCTCCCTAGGACCTTGTTATGGCAGTACATTCTGAGGTAAGGGGGCACCACCAGAGACTATTGAGCACAGGCTGTCTTTCACCTCTCATTTTGCAATAAACCTCAGAGCTCTACTGTCTCCCACAGGCCTAATTCTAGAGCTGAAAAGACAGCATTAGTTTTAAACTTTCACAGTTCATTCAGTCTTCCCATAATTCTGACTTTTAATAATGCTTTCCTTTTGGGTTTGGAGTTTTTTGTTTGTTTGTTTTATGTAAGAAGACACAAGGATAAAACATGTAGATGCTAAAGATTTATTTTCCTTACACTGAAAACCATGCACAGAAATTTTGTTAGATAAAATATCATTGATACAAAAAGAAAACTTGATAAGACAGATGTGTATACTGGGCTTCTCCTCCTCACCCCAACATGGCTAAAAGATAAAGTGTCAATATTTCATTTGATCAAATGGTTCATTTGCAAAATAAAACCTGGTTTTTAAAAATGCTGCTGACTGTAATTGGAATCCTCATATAGACAGGAAATGTACTGTGTGGGAAAACATCTTAAATTTTCATTTAATCTCAGAGCTGTCTACTTTATGTAAGAGTGAAGGACAGTGGCACAGCACTAAGTGCCACCACTGCCTTTACAAATAATCCTGCTTGGTCACGTTCAGAAGAATCGCTCTCTTTTAAAGGGCAGCCTGTATCTCATGGTTGAGAGTTGCTTCACCTGTGCAATCCCACACATTTGAGCTGCTCGTTGTAAAACAAGTCAGTTTTATGATTGTCAACACACTAAAAGAAGTTATTCACTTCTGACAACACTTCTGACAAACAGCAGGATGTTTTGGGCTTCTTTACACCATTGTCAGAGAAAGTTTACCTTGTATGTGTGTGTGTATGTAAAAGGATGAAGAATTCTCTTCTAGAGAAGATGATTTTGAATTTAGATGTGTAATGGGTGATGGAGTGAAATGCTGTGGGTTCCTGCTGCAAGGGAACAGTTTGAACAGTTGACTTGCAGGTTTGAGTAGTTATGCATGGCATGAATGGCTCCTGTCAGGAACCGTATGAGATGTAGCCTCTTACTACACAGACCAACCTAAACAAATGCAGAAGATGTGCCCCTTGAAATCTCATTTTATTCTGTATGTCCCACTTTCCTATCTTTTTTCTGATGAGTAGTAATTAACCAAAGCAATTAAGATGTTCAGTCACGAAGATGCAGATGTTTCATTTGTGGAGCAGAGCCTTTTTAATGCTGTCTCGGTTATAGATATTTACTGTATTTTAATGTCTTGTGATCTAAATCTGGGAGCAGGAAGCTGTTACACTAAACTCATACGCAGTATTTTCCTCTGGGAAAGAGTGACTTTTCTAATCCACACTCTGCTAGAGGCTGATTTAGTTCATTGATTCACAACACACTGAGTAATGCTGACGGCTGAGTCTCTAGATGAGAGTGGAAAACTTTTTTTTAGAACCATGAATTACTGCTGATTTCACATTTAGTGCATGATGCACATTCATCCTGAATTATTTTCTGAGTGTGATGATCCTGCTCCAAAACAGATACACAGCAGTATAGTGTGTGCAGCTGTCACATGAGGATGGTCTATGAATCAAATTCTGCTTTGAATTGCTTTTCAGTTTTCAGCTGATAGCAAAAATCCTAACAATGTGTCAGTGGGATTGGCCCTGCACTTGTCTTAATTAAATATGAATGAAGAGAAGTGCAAGACAGGAGGATGAAATTTTGGCAAGTGATACTGTTTGCCCTAAAGTGCAGGACTGCAGACTGACAGCTGAAGGAGAAGAGGGTTCATTTTCTTGTCATTTGGTACAGATCACCTCAGTATATTTTGAAAAAATGCTTAAATGCAAGTATGACAATGGTAATATGTTGGTAGAGATACAGATACAAAGAATACCAGTTCTCACATTGCTTTTGATTAATTAACTAGCTCTGTTAATTTAGGTCAACTCCTCCAAGCTTATACACTTTTGATCATTGCAGTCATGTTTTACTATAAGGACTTTGGTCTGTTCATTTAAAGTATGCAATATCCCAGCAAGTTTTCATGCATGTACAAACTCCCACTTTATCTAAACACATGAACCTATTTAACAGGGAGAATTGCCTTATAATAGAAAGAGGGTGTAAGAAATATTCTATTTATTCTTACCATATGTGTGCTTTGACCACAAGAATACTGTCTGTTACCAAAGAAATATGCCCAAAAGTTCACATGGCTTCTAGAGATACATTTTTTGCACAGCAAATACGTGTAACCCTACCTGTTACCAGCATTGCAGGGTGGCCCGAATTATCCTTCCTGCACAGAAGTACTAATGGGAAAGCTCTGAGCAATATCATGTCCATAATGGTCCTAATATAAGAACTTGGGTTTCATAAGATGGAGTTTAAACTGATCCAAAGCTTACCGCTCACTCCTGCCACCACTGACTCAAATGTCACCTCCATCTCCTGAGCACCACTCAGACCTGTGTAAAACCAGACCATGTGCAAGGAGGCCTCTGACACGTGTTCCTGCATTCCCCCATCCCACAGCGCTGTCTTTTCGGAGTAATTTCTGGAGCCTTTCCAGATTATTTTGGGCCAACCTCTGTTTCTTAGATCGCTGACCTTTGCCAACTTCTGCTATGTGGACTCAAGTATATCTGATTTTGTTTTTCTCACCTGTCTTTTTCAAATCCAAATTGCTGTAAATTATTTTCCACAACCTCCAATATTAAAAATGGTATGCGTATTCGTCCCTCTTCATGCTTCTGGATACATCCTCAAGTGTGTGTGCAGAACTGCTTATGCACAGGAGAGCAGAATCTGGCCCAGGGCAAACATAATCCTACTAATGGTGTTCATCTACTTGAGGTTACTTAAAAATCACGTGCTGTCCAAAACTTCCATGTAATAATTTCTACCCTTGACTTCAAAGTCTGTTATGAAAAGCTGCATCCACACAACTAAACGCAATATGAAGCCTTGGAACTCATAAACCACCCTGGAGTGACTCAAGCTCGGCAGCCATGACCTGACCTGACCTGACCAACACATTTGTTCAGGAGAGTTATTCCTTCTGCTGCTGCTTTACCAGTATTTGCTTCCTGATAAAAACATCCTCTGAAAGAAAGATAAAGCTACCAAGGGTCATTTTACATCCTATGGGAGACAAAACAGAAGTGTGGACTGCCCAGCTCACTTCATGGGTTTATCATGTACAGTGTACATCTGCTGTGATGGAGCTGTTCTGAAATGCACACCAAGTCCTTCTGAGACAAAGATGAGCAGCACCAAGGATATCTGCAGCTTGTTTCTGCGTGATAAATTTCTGCCTGTCACAGTTTCTCAGAAACTGTCTGAGTTTTGGGAAAGAAAGATCTAAAGTGATTATAGGTTGAAGACAAATTCACTGTGATCTTTAAGGAAATGAAACGAGATTGCTTCTTACAGCAAAGCTGTTTGAGCTAAAGAGAACTGTTTACTGTGTATGCAAAATTATGTTTTAACAGGTTATTAGAACTTCAGCCCTTGAGAATGAGAATGTCTAGAATCTAAGTAAATCTGAGCTCCTATATATATACATGTGTGTATATATATGTGTGTGTGTGTGTGTGTGTGTGCGCGCGTTTTTGTGTATGTTCAATTCTCTGTGTGTTCATCAAGCCACAGAGGATGGTAATTTTTCAGAAAGAGGAAAAGAATGCTTAATTCTAGATTTTACCAACCAGTTCATAATGCTTCAAGATTTCCTCAAAAAAACCCAAACCCACACAACATTTTATTACACTAACAGGAAATTGTTTCTTTGGGATATGGAGTATATTATTTTCCCCATCTAGTCTTGGAGTTAGTTATGATGGCAGAAATCTTTTTACACTGAGACAGGAGGTTATAAAATTTATTGAGTGCAGAGTCATTGCACTGGTAAACAAGATTAGCTGGCAGCCCCCAAGAAGAGGCTAGTGTTCATGTGAAGCATTCATGAGCCTTTGGCACTCCCAGAACAGAGTCTTTGGGCACAGTACTTTCTCTGAGTATTTTGTGAACCTCAAATTTGTATTTTAAAGCGCTTTGGAAGAAAACCCATGGCAGGGCTGGTGTACTGAGAAAACGCCACAAAGGTGGAAAGACTCCACGGAGGGCACCAAAAAAGGGCACTGAAGCAAGCCAAGCTCAGGGCCTCTTGTGTTTCCAGTACCTCCTCATCCCTCTCCTGCTGACTTTTATTCAGATATCAATATAAGTATAATACAGGGAGTGAAATATTAACTGTGTAACTTACTTTCTACCAGAAAGATAAAAATTAGTGGGTGTTAGTCTGTGGGTGGTAATAAGCTTACTTCTGGATGCCCCCAAGTATTAGAAAATTGTGTCAACTGACCACATGAGCTTTCCACAGTCATTCATCTTCTCTCAAGTTATTCTCACTTCTCTTCCTAAGGAAGTGTTCTAGGCTTAGAGATCAAGTGTTCTTGAAGTAGGACAAGTATGTGTCAATACCAAACATGCAGTCAGGTAAAGGAAAGTACTGTAGATTTTCTTTCTCTAGGTATAGCAACAAATTTATATTTTTAAATATCATTATTAAAATAAAAGGCCAGAAATTAGAGTAGAGTCTATTTCCATGTAAGACAAGAATTGCAAGAAGTACAAATAAAATATGCATCTATTTCACAAACATACTTTTTAACATTGCTGTCTGGGGAAGATGATAAGCCACAGAAAATGTTCTGTAAGTAGCATCAATGGTGCAGCAATATTTTTCCTGCTGTTCCCTAGCTGTTTTAAAGATACTAATGGTCCCTCTTTTTCATGGTAGAATATTAGTACAGAGGGAGAAAGTAAAGAATTCTGTTTAATCTAAGCATCAGATTTGCAAACTGGCTTTGCCTCATTAAAGTCTGCAGATAACTGCAGCCCCATTTTGGTTCTGTTTGAGCAGAGGCTGTGGCACAAGCTCTAGGGCTGAGTCAACACCGAGATTAAACCCAGAGTTTTGGTCTCAGGGTGCTGACTGACCTCAGTACTCATTACAGAAGGTCCAAAGTATTTTAGCTTCTCAGAAAACAGAAAAACTTGTTTAAGAATAAGGAGTTTGGAGCCTTGGAAGTCCTGGAAATGAGGCTGCTGGCAGAATGAATAGTGCTGATCTACTGTGGACAGAGATGCAGTCAGTCATAAAGGCTGCAAGTTTGTGTATTCTGCTGTAATTGAATAATTAGTTCTCCTAACATCTCTATCACTTTAACACAGAACAAAATTCATAGCAATATTTTCCAATGATAATATTTGGTTTAGGCTTTTCCTTCAAGTATCTATCTCCAAGGACTCTCAGTTCTGGAGGAAAACATGCTAATGCTTTATGGGATATGTAAGTCATTTGAATTAAGGTGCAGTAACTGGACAGGTCCAAACCAAACAGGTCCACTTGTCCATCTTCCTCTTTCCCCCCTCCACCCCACACACATTTTTTCAACAAAAATTCCATTGAGTTACAACAGTAGGGTTCAGGGCCACAAAGGACAATAGGGCTCTGAAAAATTTGTAATTATTTTAACTATTTTTAACTATTTTAACAGATTCTCTGCAGTAACAGTCTGCTAGAATCAACAGACTACTGGCTGCAGAATCAGAGGACACCATGCCAAATTGGCTTTCTAGAAGACAAGTCGGAAAGCAACTGTGCCTCAGTAAGTACTCACTGCCATCTCCTCTGGAGAAAAGTTCCTTGAGAGTTATTTGGGTAGGGTGTGGGGCTGACAGTAGTACATGTTAAACTAAAAAAGTCTGTAATTTCCAGCTTTCTTTTTAAAGCAAACATATAAACTAAAAATACAGATTTCTATACAGAGCATATTAATAAAGACTACTGCAGAGGTTTCCTCACATTTGGCTTTCAGACTTTTTGGTGACTCTCTGTATTTTTTTATGTTCATTATCTGCAAGTCACAAGAGAGAAAAATAAGCCAAAGTGAAAATTATTCCAACCATAACTTGTTAAGTGGCAGGTTGGAAAGAGCAGATGTTTCAAAGGCTGCTCAATGTTCTTGAAGGCAGAGAGACACAATTAAAGAGAAAAAGCTCTTTCAATATTAGATGAAGGGAAGCTGCTGAAGAACTCAAACAGAATTATTTTGCACTTGAAATTAAATTTAAATCTTATTATTGTGGGTTATAATGCAATTAAGATTTTAACAATGTGCATGAAGAAATAGGAGTTATGTTGCTTTACAAACTATGTACATGAAACTGGATGAAAATACATGGCTATGTTTTTAATAGTTTTTTACTTGATGAAGGACTCAGAAGAGCAGATCTTGATGCAGAATCCTATTTGAATGCTATTCCCTGGTCCAGTGAGCAAAGAAGGGCTTTAGAAAAGATTAGCTTTATCTCAGGTAAAAGGTTTCCAACACTGCTTGTGCTGCACACAACCTAAAGACCAGCTGAGGGCTCCCATGGAGCCTGCTGGGATTCCCTCAGGGACACAGACGTTGAACTCTGGCTGATGAACCCAGACTGCTGCTGCCAGGAAAAGGGGTCTCCATCCCATGGAGGTGGTGCCAGAGGCTCTGTGTCCTACCAGGGGTGATGCAGGGTGCCTGAGAGCAGCAGGAGTGACACAGCAGGGCCGTTGCAGTCGTGACATTCAGGAATATGGTCAGAGGTTCTTGGGCTCACTTCAGTCATACTGAGCACTGGTCTGTCAGTTTACACAAGGCAGAGTGAGCAAAATACACAATCTAATCCCAGTGTGCAAGTGAGCAGCCTTGAGAGAACAAGGTGAGAACCTGAACACATTCTTAACCAAAGCAGTTTCAGCAGGCAGATAATCAGTGGTATCCTTGTTTTGTCCTATAGGAAGGGATTACTTTTAGTGCAAAACATGCTGACCACAGTCACCTAATTTGACTATTTAGTATTTAATATCCTAAAAAGGTTTATTTTCTCAGAGGAAAATACTACCTCAAATAGTAATATAAAAATTAATTATGGCTTGCTTTTTGACCTGTTGAGCTTTGACTTTTTGCTTAATTTTCCATAGAATCTTAGAGGAAATTATATTTATCTCTGATAGATTGGACATACCAAGCAAAGATAACTTGTTATAGGAAGATTGTGCCATTGCTACCCTCCTTATTTCAGGCAACGTTGTCTGATTTTGCCATGCTGTCTGCTTTAAAAGGTTAAACTACCTCAAAGAGCTTTTTCCTCTCCACCAATATTATAAGTGTGATTTCTTCTTTGGAGGATATTTGTCTAATTGCTAAACATTTCATTAAACTTACTTCAATTAACAATGTAACTGTTTAGCAGCAGCTTACCACTGAAATTAGGATACATAGTTTCCTGCAATTTAATCAGGTGGTATTTTGAAAGCAGTTTAATTATGGAAGTCTTGTTTTATTTGTTTCTACTGAATAAGAACTTAATCAAAATCCGCCTAATAGAATAAAATACATGGATTTGTGAGACATAATCACGCATAAACTCCACATAGTGATATATAAATGCAATTTAAATTTCTGTAATGTGACATTCTTCATACCCTGTGGAGTGACCTCATAAAATAAATGTCGTTTCTCATAAAAATACATACTTTTGCTTACTCCACTATTGCCAGCTTTCTTTTTCTGGACCTACAACAAATGTTTCCTGCTTTGGACGTGCTTTTATGAAGACCTTATTGGAAAAAAAACAACTTATAGATACTTTGTTCTTACTTTCTCTCCAAAGATCTAGATCTAGATTAATTACCAGTGCTGAATATTTGTGGTTAGCTTATATTAATACAAGTTAAGAAATCTAAATTCTTGCTTAATTGGATGATTTATCATTTTCTTCTAGCATTGGACTCTCCTAAAGCACAGTCTCTTCATCTTGCACACAGAAATGTCAGTTATGACTTTATCTTAACAGTTGCTAAGATTTAATGCTTTTCTTTGCAGTGCTCCATTATTAAGGTGGTGTTGCCACACTGCTAAGGATATATCTTAATTGTCTTTTAGGAATCATTAGAGAAAATAGTCATGAAACTATTATTTAGGAAAAAAGTAGCATACAAAACTAAAAGAGGGATAAAAATGGTAGTATAGTCCTGCAAGATATTTGGCATTCATTTGGTTCAAAATGCTTATATTAGAAGTGAATTTTCCAGAAATTCTCTGGCTTTTCATGTTCCAGGCCAGCAAAAAGCCATTAGAAATTATATTTACACTGAAAAAAAGAAAAAATTCTCTGAAAATGGACCCAGGCTCCAATGATCTCCCCACAAAATCATCACACGCCATCGCTCTTTGCATGACCATCCTGTCCCAACACAGAGGCTGGGAGACACACATTCCCATCCCACACAGCCTAACAAGGAATTGTCCTTGAGAACCAGTGATGTGGGAAGGTAGAACCTCCCCTTCCCAAGCAGTGTGCCCTTTGTGTGAGGGGCAGTGGATTTTCAGACTGGCGGAAATCCTGCAAACTTTGTGTCAGATATCTCGGAGAAGCAGAAACTTTACATCCCTAAATGGCAGTGGTAGGTATGGAAGGTGGGAAATACCTGCCTTTCAATTAAATAAAGCACTCAGAAACTGCTCATTTCTTACTTTAGCATAACAAGATGACACTTTTTAAAGAGTCAGGATGTGACAAGGGCTCATTTTAAATTGATTTACCTCCTTAAAGCTGAGAAAAAACTGGTTTTGCAGGCAGATGGATGAGAGAACAGTTTCAATAAAGTGTTAAAGGTTTTCAAACATTCTTGAAATAGTCCAGCAGCTTTTCCATTTGCAAGTGCTCCTACTCTGTAACTTCATAAATGCTCACTCCAGAATGCTCCATACAGGGATGTGTGTAATGCGGGCTGTATGTATAGACATGGGGAGCTGGATATTGGTTAGATCCAGCCCTAGGGAGCAGCAAGAACACATGGCCAGGGCAGAGGGAAAGGACAAGGACAGAAGCCCAAACCAGTCAAATTCAGTTGTGGTAGAACACCCTATCATCTAATTGTTGGCTGCTTTTCTGTGCCCCTGTGCCACTGGCACATTTTGTGGAAGTGGTCTGATGATGATGGTGGAAGCACAAAGGAGAGTGGAGCATGGCTGGGGAAGTGGGACAGTGGAGGCAGCAACAACCACTGAGGGGGTTTATGGCACATGGAAAACCCCTAATTCCACCTTCAGAATTACAGTTTAGGATTGTAATCTGGCTAGTTTAGTGCAGGAGAACACACCCAGTCTAGGAGACAAACTTGAGCTTTTCAAAGGGAAGCAATTCTGACATTAGTGAAGTGACATCATTACCAAAGCAAACAGGTGATGTGATGGTGGGTCACGTTGTCTGTGGTCTCTCTGTTGACTGAGATAGTGAAGAATCTAATTTTGCTGTCATAGCAGGTGGATTTTCAGAACTGGCTGCTTGCCTTGCAGCTGCATGGCTTTGCTGTCCTGAGCAGGTATTTCAGCATTATCACTTTCATTGCAGTTTGGCCATCAAGTTTTTAAACTTCAGGAGGAGGTGAAGGATGCCATTATGTACTAATTTGAGCTGGTCAAATCAGGGCTTCTGTGGTCTCACCTCCTCCTCCAGTTCCTGCTTCATCTCATTTACTGCCCTGGCATTTGTACAAATGTGCACTAAATCAATTCAGAGAGAAAAGTAACTATGAAATTAAGAAATTAATTTTTCTAGCCAAGTCTTCCTTGAATCATCTCACCATATTGTCAGATAAATGCCAATGCTCACTCAAGGGATGGAACAAAAACATCCAGGAAACAGTTCCCACAAATTAATTCAAACTGAATGATAACATATGCAGAAAGGAAAAATCCTTGGCAAGGTATATTTTGATGAAAAAAAGGACAGCAGCTTTCACTTGAATTAAAGTAGATCATGAGTGGGTTTCATTCTTTTCTTCACTCAAGTCTTTTTAAAGATATGGCACTACATATCTTTGGATGTTTAGGTACAAATACACAGATTCCTATTTCACATCCATCTTTGAGACTAGATTACTCCCAGGTAACTTGCTAACAATAGTGCAGACACTGTGTCAGGGACATTTTCTATCCCTTAGTCAGGGCCTCTGTATCCAATATGTTCTTCAGAGTGTCCAAAGAATGAGAGCATGCCCTCACTGAAGAGTGAAGGTGTAGTCTTACAGGAGCTCAGAATTCCCAGGGCTGGTAGTAGTAGTCAACAAGGCTTTTTACACAGGCAAATATAGCAGTGCAATCTTGAATCCCAAAGGAGGAGATTTTTGTTTGTTGGCTTGTTTTAAAACAAAGCCATGTGTGCTCTGGAATAGTGACCATGCACAGCTCAAACAGATGCTTTGTTTTACTGTGTTTGAATGAAGTTTTACATTTGCTAGCAAACATAGCAAAGCCCTGTTTTTCTGCCTAAAACCACCAGACCTACGCACTAAGACCTTTTCCCTCCCTCATGAGATTGCTTGCACACCTCAGCACTGTGTCATAGACAGGGAATTACAAGGGTGTTTATTTTACCTTTCACTCCATAATTACTCCACCGTCTTCAGGAACAGCATTGTCTCTTTCAGAAATCAAAATCCATCCGTTGCTTTCCAGATCTAAACCGTAATTACTGGAGATATTTTTAGGTTTAAGTCTCATCTTCCTATTCAGCTTGACGATATCTTAATTACATCCTGACAAGGTGCAGGAATCAGCAGCGGCAGGTTAAATTGTGGCATTGAGTTGTAGTCCTTTCCCAGGCATGTGTGGGTGTTTGTGCTGCTGTGGTAAGGAATTGTACCTTCCAGAGAGCCCCTCCCTGGCTCACACAGGGAAATAAATTCCCTCCTCTTCACCAATTGCTCTCTGCCTTATGGAGCCCAGTGCAGGCAGACTGAGCACTTGCTTAAAAGACCACTGAAAGGGTTACTTGTGTAATCTGTAAAATATGTTTCAGTTTCTGCTCTTGTACATACTTGGCTCTGAAAAATATATCTTCACATATGAGCTAATGTTAAGACAGAATTCAAATATGCCCTTAAAGGGTTGTATTTTCCACATTTTCAGTACCACGTGTATATCATACAGCAGTCAAAAGCTGCCTCATGAATTTTAGGGTGTGAAATATTGACAATAGATTTTCTTCTCTTTCCTGTCACTTCAGACTTGGGACAGTCTTTAATCTTCTGTCTAGATCTGCCATCTACTTTCCTGTCCCTCCATGACAGTCTCACACTGCAGTGGTTTTCTGTCTGTGCTTAAGAGAAGCAGATGCTTAACCTTACTCTGGCAAAGCTATAAATAAGCACTGGGAGGATCAAGCGTGGCATTGCAGCTGTATCCTCTCCAGCATTCCACTCTGGCATATTCTCAGTGCCTCCATGACCTGCTTTATCAAGAAATGGGATTCTTGTGCCACCTCCAGAGTGGACATCTGTGACTGCTGCTGCTGTTATAACAGCAGGCTCCCTCTAACATGAACTGTAGACTGAGGTTCGCAGAAATTTGTTAAACATTAAGTGTACAGGGCACTGGAGAGAGTAGATGGTGCATGTGGCATAAATATTTATTAGAATATTTTCTCTAAGTCGTAAGTGGCAATTAATTACATCAAACCCAAAGGAATAAGCTTTAATGGGAAGAAAATATTCACAGCTGGTTTTGAAGCAATGGATTATGAAGCGATAACTCGAGAAGATTCATTAATGCAGTCCAGCCATTAAAATAGGGATAGTCTCTAAAATATCAAGAACCATAAATCCACCAAGTCATTTGAGATAAGCACCTTCTGAAGAATAATTTGGACTAAATTTCAAACACATTACTGCTAAAAATGCTGGAAGGAGAGCAGTATAACACATCCTTCCGACAACATACATGGTGTACCTAGAAGAGAGTTGTGGCTGGGCTGGGGAGAGAAGGGAAAGTCATGTCAGGACCTTATTTAGGTGAACTTGAGTGACTCACAGGAGATGCAGTGAGCTGTCTGCTCTGGAAACACTCCATTAGGGCCTGCAAGAAGACTGGTTGGAAACCTCATCTCATGTTAGGTAGCAGCTGTGCAGCTCACAGGAGAGATTTTTACATGGAAACTGAAAGGAGTTACATGGCTTTTGTGGCTGTTCCAATGCAAATACAGGGCAAGAAAAGGCAAAAGACATCCTCCACTCACAGCTAGAGGTGGAATAGCCTCTCTCTAATCATGTAAAGTACTGCACAACAGAAGGAAGGCTTGGGCCTGTTTTCAAGTTGATGTTTCCCCGACCTGCGTTGCATCCTGCTGTAATTTTGGGCAGAGAAACTGTCAGTAGAGTGCCGTGGTCCTACTTTGATACAAATGAATTTTCTGAAGGTAGCCTGATCTGACTTTGGTGAGATAAGGAAGGTACCACTGTATACCACTGAGGGATACCTGTCATGAAGCCTTCTGAGTTATTTGTAGTGCAGAAGATGTGCCTGAACTGCTGCATACTCTGAGGTTACCATTGTGTGCAGGGCTGGAGGTAATTTTCTTCACAGTGGTGAGGCTGTGTTCTGGATTTGTGCTGAACACAGGGTTTATGATACAGAGATGCTTCTGTATTCCTGAGCAGGCCTTGCACAGAATCAAGGCTTTTTTCCTTGTACTGCCCCCACCAGTGAGTTCACTGGGGTGCACAGCAGGCTGGGACAGCAGACCCCAGCTGGCCCAAGGGATGTTCTGTAAATGTGACATCGTGCTCAGCATAGAAAGCAGGGGGGACAAGGAGAAAAGAGGGGGCAGAAATTCTCCCACCTGTATAATACTGCTGCCTCACATTTTCATTCATGCATATTCTTTTGAAAGCAGCTACAGGGCATATCTAGTACTTCCAAACTAATATTTTAATTTCTACATTTCACAGCTGGTTCCTCTGCCAAAATCATTTTGGCAAGCATGGAAATTAATGTGAGACAAGCATTGCATCCAAATGCAAATGGATGATTAGCTCTGTCTTCCAGAAACTTTTTTTTTTAATTCTGAGTCACTATCAGACTATTTCAAACACCTCATATAAGACATATTCCAGCTCAAGATCCTCTTTAACCATTTAAATATAAAGGTCAGATTTTACTGTGCAGGGAGGAGAGAGCTACATCTCTTATACCATTCCCAGTCTCCTATCTACTAAAAATTTGCACTCTGCATATTATTGATCACTGTTAATGACCCCAAAAAGAAGTGGTGAGAGCCAATGGCAGTGAAAATAAGTCATCAGAATTTGTTCAGTGGAGGATAGGAAATTGTAATCTAAAAACAAATACCTGCAACAGAAAAGCAACAACTGGTGATTTTCAATTTCCTTATTTCTCATAATATTGCAGATCTTCACAAAAAGATGTCAATCCTTATAGCATATATACTTCTTCAGTAGACACTTACCTGTATGCTCAGGAAAAGGAAACACTTGAAAGTTACCCGATTTCTTTCTTCCATCCCAAGTCAGCACACCAATTCAATAGCAAGACATGATTCAAAATCCTGCCTGCTTCCCAAAACTACTCTGAGGTGGAGTAACGGGAGGCAAAGTAATAGTAATGATTAAAAAAAAAAGGTGGGAGAACACTCTGAAGGAACACTCTGAAGAATATTACCTGAAACCCACACATTTCAGATAGTAGTTTGTTAATGGTTGAGATCTCTCTTCCCCAGAAATCATAGGAAAGTGTCTTTTTCTCTACATGCTTTATAATGGCAGTGTCACAAGTCTCACTGCTCTGCATGAAGGCATTTTAAAGCCTGCTATAAAGCCAGAAGGAAGATGAATGAAGATGACACGTTGGGCATTATGAAACCATATGCAAAAGAAAGCCACATGTGCACACTCCTGCTTCAGATAATCCTCATTTCCTCTTCATTAGTGTCTGTGTGTGACTGCACAGTTATGTCTTTAAATAGCTGAGGAATCTGTGAGTGGGCCTGAGTGGGTGCAGGAACTGTGTGCCCCCAGGCAGGGTGTCTAATTGCCTCTGCTCCAGCTGAGGCTGCTGCTGGCTGTGCCAGCAGAGCTCCTCCTGAGTGAAATGAGCAGTTGTTTATCACACAGATAAACACAGAAGCCCCATGACAGTGTGAGAACTTGAAGAACACACCAGGGTGGAAGTTCTGCACAGCTTTGTGCTCTTAGCGTGGAACCTTAGCTTCCACTGTAGGTTACACCTAAGTGCAGCTGAGTGTTTTGCCACAGGTGTTCTCTTCTCCAAAGAGCTTCTCTCAGGACCTTGTATGGTCAAAGGGTGTGCCCATGTGCTCTGTGAACTGAAAGATGCACTACAGCTGTCCATATGGCATCTGTAAGTTAGAGAACAAACAGAAATCCCCAGACACATTTCAGTGTCACTGAAACTACCAAAAACACCACTCCTTATAGTACTGCAGGAATTTTGCTCAGGCTGAGATTACCAGCTCCTGTTCCAAAAAGATCCAGTCCATACCCTCAAGTAGATGCCAAGATTTCTCATCTCTTTGGTCTTCTGCAAAGAGGCTGGGAACTCAGAAGCCAAGGCTTTAATCATCCTTGTAGAAGTTGCCCTTTCTGTAGTATGAGTCTAGACCTGCAGATTTAAGATGGCCATGAAGAAAGCAGATGTTTTCCTGGTAGAAGCTTGTCTAGGGAAAGAAGTTCAGACCAGAAAATCTTTCTAATTCCCATCTTTACTATTTCAGATACAAGAAATTGAAAGCTAGAAGATTCTTGTTTTATTCCAGGGGTTTATTCTAAACCCCTCAGAAGTGTTATTCAGGTATTTTTTTCTCCAACCATGTATGCAACTAAGTATGTGGAACAAACAACTAATTTTTTTAAATTGCAGAGCTTAAAAATGGTAATGACAAAGCTAATAATCCGACTGACTCATGGACAGATCTTTATTTCTGTCAGCTGCTATTTAATTTAGTAGAAAAACATCTATGAATTCAGCAGCTCTATGGTCTGGCTCTTGGAATGCAGAGCTTGTGAGAATGGATGAAGTACAGGTACTTCTGCCTGACACACAGGGATTAGGGATGGAGTCAGTAATTCTGATGTCATGGCCACCTCCTCCAGATTGCAGCAGATGTTTAATTGAGATACTCCAGGCTCTTTTTAACTGACAGTATGCAAATATGGGTAGTCATCTTTTTAAAGTAATTTTTTCTAGGTATATGGAAGAATTAGTATCAAATCCACCAAAATTAGTTTCCTTATTATGAGTAGTTTAAAGAATTTCCCCATTTGCTTCTTGAACAATGTATTTGAGTAAGCTGAGCCCTTCCACCTTGCACCCTTTTTTTTCAGTTCCCTTGAAGTGCTTGAAGAACTCTGTGAGAGGAAATGATTTAGCTTTACTATTTCATACTGGATTCTGGAACTCAGTAAAACAGACCTCAACTGGGGAAAGACCTAAATCTGTCCAAAAATACATGTGATTAGGCAAAACATTCTCCCAAAGCAGCCGTGGGTTTGTGTGAATAAAAATAGTTTGACAAATTAGTTGAATTATATTTAAATTAGTTTGATGAAAAATTTTTAAGGAATCAAGAGAGTACCTAGGATTACAGCCTCAGTAAAGATGCATAATTAGAGTTTCTGGTTGCCTGTTTGTCAACAGAAATAATTTTAGGCTCAAGTGAAATAGTCACTTTTGAGCTTACTGGATGATACCTGTATAATTTGACAGTAGGCCAGAGGTTCCAGAGCCAGAGTGCCTACAGGTGTCATGAATACAGATGAAACTGAGAAATTGTAAGGGTGTGAACTGAAACCTTCCTTATACAACAGAGAAACCAGACAGAGCTACACTTTATTAAAGTCTACTGAGAAGAACGTGGCACTCGGAGCTTACACATCAACATGCTGAAAAGTTAACCTTAAGATGTTAATACATAGATAAACAGGCTTTTCTAATCTCAGCACTCACAGACAGCCAGTCAGACAGACAGCTGTTTTCCAGACTGATTCATAAACACAAGAACCTGTGCCATTCCTTCTTTTTCAAGTAATCTTGCTGCCTCAGAGCTCTACCTATTTATAACCTGTCTAACAGCTGGGGCAGAGCTGCCCTTCAATTTGTACAGCATGCATGAGCAGGCAGATGCTGTGCACGTCTACTGCAGCAGAAACAGAGGTCAGTCCCAGAAGGTTTGGTTAAAAATGACTGAAACCATCACTGTCACCAAACTGTATCCATCACAAAGCTGTAATTTCTGTTGCTTGTAACAGTGGTGAGCAGTAGCTGGACATTTTTTATGCTGAATGCAAATTCTGTGAAAGGAAGGATGAAACATTATTTTTCAAGGAGAGAAAACACAATGGTCTTGGTTTAAAATTTTAATTTTATGACCCAGGAAGCAAGAAGAAGGACTGGGGCCAGGATGGGCCTGGTGAAGGAAAGGAAGAGCTGAGGAAATTATCCAGATCAGTTTGATTTTACAGTCCTAATTTCTTACAGCGTGTAATGGTGCATATTTATCATATGACTGAGCTCAATCAAAACCCATCATCAGACCTTGATTCTCACCCCATTCTCTGAAAAGCAGAGAGAACTTACAGAATGATCTGCTTTTAGTAAAGAATTTTTTAATCAGAGGAGAAAAGGAGTTGTTTTTCATCTAGAGACAAGAGTTTCTGATCTGCTGGATACAGTCCTGAAATCCCTTCACAGAAAGCTTTGATGGAGATTTATCAGGAAGAATTTCATAAGGTGTTACAGCCACAGAGCTGCTGGTTTTTCCTGCTGCCCTGCAAAGTGCCACCTCCCCATTCCTTATTCCCCCCACCATAGTCCAGAACAAAAGGCACCTAAGCCTGGGAGACTGCAAAACACAGCAGACCTGCCCCACTGTGTGAAAAACAGAACAAAAATGAGATACATGGTCTGAAATAATATGCACACTAACATTCTGCTTAAAAAGATGGTGGGGAGGGGAACATATTGGGTATTAAAATGCAGTGATAAGTGCTGTTAGGGTAGTAGAGGTAAGTAAGAAAGAACCAGCTCAGTTTAAAAAACCAAAACAAAATACACTGTTCCAGATATTGGTGTTTTAGATGCTGATCTGACAGCCTATATCTAGTAGTATAATGCACAAATAACTCTTTCCATCCACTGATAGAAACACTTACACCTTGGTAATACCTGCTCATTCTCATACCCCAGAGACCTGGAGCAGGTGGAACTCGAGTCCAATCAGTCTCTCACAGTCACTGCTGTGGAATATTTTCACTTGACATCTTTGTTTAGCAAAATCATTTGCATTTTTTAATTAGGCTTAGCCACATTTACTTCATCATCTTTCTCAAGTACTGAAAAATCCTGTAGAGCACCACAGAACAGTTTGCTGTGCACAGATAAGCAGAATGGATTTAAGTACTTATAACGCTTTAATCTCATTTCGTGCTTCTACATGACATCCAAAGTCTTTGAGAAAAATAATTGATTTTTATAGTCATTTAGAGCAATGCTGTACCAAATAAAAGTATCTAGGTGTGTTAAAGAAAACAGTAAGCAAATACTCAACTGCCCCAGAAATCTGAGCATTCATTTAGTAATGTACCATCAATGTTCTCTTCTCTGTAAATCAAACATCATCATACTTTCCTGCTTCAGTTGCTTATAGGATTAAAGAATTCATCTGTTTGGCTTTGTAGACTGCAGGCAGTTATATTTCTTGGCTTACCAAAACTAGCCTGGGCAGAGACTGCCAAGACAATCAGAATTTGGGGCTGCAGGGAGTCAGTCTTTCACCTTGGTTTTATTGTTAAATAGTTTGTTTTTCAAAACCATTAAATATTTTATATTCTTTACTGCATTTGGGACAGTGTTCTTAGCCAGTGGTGGTTTCAGTCATTTTAAATAAAACCTCTTGGGACTGACCTCTGTTTCTGCTGAGTTATTTAGCAGAGTCTGGCCTATAATTAACCACAACAATTAAAACTTTATTGCATCATTGCATTTCGGCAATTTGAAGTTTCAGCAGTTTCTATGAAATCTTTTCCCTGGAAGTGTCTAAACTTTGAAAGTACTGTTTTATAAAGTTTTGTCTTTTTCTCTCTGGAGTAGCCTGGTCACTGACACATTGTTCCAGCCTGTGCTTGTATTTCAGTAACAGGCCTGCCCTGCTGAGTAGGGGGTCAGAGGACGCAGGAGAAGGATAAGGTACAGGACTGGCTTCTGAGCAACCCACAAACTGATTTCAGGTTACTGCTTATTATTTTGTTCATGAACAAATCCTCCTTTAAAATACCACCTCCTGCAACAGTCTGATGGAACCATAATTTTTCTATACCATCAATTTTCAAATACAGGAAATGGAAAAAGTCAAGATTGACTTGAACAAAGCTAAATGATGGTATCAATTATGGCTTATTGGTTTATATTTATCATTTTTTTATTTGGACTGGCCTTGAAATCAGATTTTTTAGCTGTCACAGTTATATTATCTAGTCCTCTGAGATTCTATTTAACATTTAAATGGATACAGAAAGAGAGACAATAAATAAGCATAATAAGACCTATCAAAAAAATTTAAGAAGATTAATGCAGGGATATAAGGTTTTACAGAAATGTACATTAACTCTGTAGTCTTGCACAAGCAGTAATACTTTCTATTCATTCTGCAGTAAAAACTCATTTTGATGCTAGTCTATAAATTAAAGTGGTGACAGAGAAAAAAAATTAACTTTGTAATGGCAATGAGAGACAAGCAAAAGGTAGAAATACTAGGCTGGATATTGCTCCTGGCCTAGATGGGTGCAAAGTCATTTCTGTGATGGAAGTTTTACACCCAACATGTGAATATTCACTGGGGCAGTCACAGAGTGGTTGATAACAAGATTCCATCAAATGCAGTGAATTTGCCCAAGAGCCCGAATGTCTGGAGATGCAATGTAGGGAGAATTCTACTCTCCAAAGCCTGAGTCACAGGGAAAACCTGGCAGCAGCTTTTCAGCACATGAGTCAGAACTATATTGTAGAATTTATACTGAGAGTTGCAGCCATAGAGGCCTCAAGTATCAATTACAAAAGTTTTCTTTCAGTAAATAATTGTGGTGAAGTGACCAAAGCCATAAGCTTCCAAAAAAGTTTGCAATCAGCCTTCTTTGACACAAGTCCTACCAGATCTAGATGATAAAAAAACTTCCTAGGATCTCCAAAACTATTAGTTTGTTTCCTTATTAGCTAATGGATAATCTTACATGACATTTTAGAAAATTTATTTAGAAATCATAATTTCACAGCTATTTGTTGTTATCTTTCTAAAAAAGAAATTTAAAAGGTACTTGAAACTCTGTTGGGATTACAAGATTTAAGAAATTACAATTTTAAAGAACAGAGAGGTCAATGATGAGGGATCCTTACAGACAGTAAATATATATATACACACACACACACATTTATATCTGTGTATCAGAAGTCCAAAAGTTTTTATTTAGCCATCACATTAGCATAAATAAGACAAGTGAAAATAAATGCAAAGTTCTGTTTGGGAGCTTTGCAGACCAGCATTTTGCTAACCATCAAAACAAATGCTCCTGTCACACAAACTGGCTGTATGGATACAATCTGCTGGAAAAAGCATTTTATGCCATCCTAATATAAGTCAAAAATATACGAGTGATTCTGGTCATTTTCAAAGAAACAAAGCTCATATCAAATTTCTGGACAAAATCTGGCATGTTGCCACTCCTTTGTTATTTTCTGTGGGCTACAGTTTACTTTGGCTCACAAATACAGGGTAAAACAATATTTTCTCCTTGGGCTTTCGCTGACTTCAGCTCCTGAGGGAGCCCACCATGCAGCTGTAGGTTCTCTGAAACAGTCACCATTCCAGTGAGCAATGCCTTGGAGCAACTCTATTCTGTTATTGTGCTGTGGGGAAATTACAGTGATCTAATCTTTCTAAAGCCAGGAGACTCAGACTTGGGTCTAATAGAAGTTTAGAGCAACTGTATTGTTTTTCTACTTTGCAGAGATGAAATTAGGATGAGAATGGGCTCAGAATTCCAAAACTGCCATCCTATCACAGAGTTATTGCTAAGAGTGGAGATTATTGTGGTCAAAGATTCCATTAAATCCTTAAAACAACTGTCATAGCAATCACAGTTGATGTAAAATTCAATCACCCTCTTCACAAACTGTACCTTCACAGTCCTGCATTTACAAAGGAATAAAGTGTTTAAAATAGTAGTGTGTAGGAAACAACACACACCTGGGAATTAACAATACCTGCCCAAAATATGGACAGGAAACAACATGGAAGTGAAATGCCAAGCCTTTAGCATTTCAAAGGATAATACTAAATAATAATCAGAGCATCACTGCATTGGTGTAATCTGCATGTCACTCACAAGCAGCAAGGCAAGAAGCAAAGAAGCACTGTGAGGTGCATGTTAATTTAAAAGAGATATTGGGCTTCCTACCTGGCCACTCAAAGCAGGACAGAGAGGACACAGCTGGCTGCCCTGATGTACAGCTGCCCTCTGCTCCTGCCACTGCACTCAGGTCACCAACAGATGGTAACATTTAAGGGGAACAAAATCAATACTGAGGGCATGGGGGAAAGCTCTGACTGCGAGGGGCAGCACAGCCTGGTCCTGCCTTTCCTGCTGTGGAGCTGCAGTCACTGCAGTTCTCTGCCATGAGGACTGCATTCCTAACCAGCACTTTAACTGGCTTTTTGCATAAAACTACCTTCAGTCCTGGGCTCAGCATTTGCTCACCTTTTCATGTCCCACAGTTGTATCCTGCACATCCTCAGGTTTAGGCATTTACACTATTTTAACTTGGCACCCAGGAACTGCCTGCTCAGAACTACTTTCTCCTGAGGTCTCTCCTGGGGCTAATTACCTTTTTCACTTCTGTTTGTAGGAAATTAAGCGTGAGTTTTATGGGCAGATTACAGAGCAGTCCCAGTTGTTCCCTCTAAGTGTCTTGTGGGGTGTCTGAACTGGCACCTGGCATGAGTTGACTCAGTGATGTATCAGGAAGAGGATGGGAAAAGCAGAACAGCACAGCCCTGGGAGATAGACTCTGTAAGCTCATTTTCTAGACAGCATTTACATCCTGACACAGCAACCAGGACAGCATAGAACATGGAGAGTTCTACACAGTTCTGCTTCAAATCTTAACACCTACACAGACATTTAGCCTCTGCTGAGGTGTATGGCACCAAACCCAGCGTCCTGGTGACACCTGGGCCAAAGCTGAGGATCAGATGGATGGGTGCAGTGGGGGAGTGACAGGAATGAAGCACTTTGGATATAGTCCTGCTACCATTTTGATACTGTCTTTAACTGTCTTTAACTGTATTGTCCTAATACAGCAATTGATTGATTAGAAACTAAGAAACTGTGTTTAGGAGTGTCCTTTAGGTTACAAAGTCATAGGCTTGAATGTTAGAAAATGGCAGATACACAGTACTCTGATTCCTCACCATTTTCCCCCTTTTTGCAGGCTTCCTGTTCACTGAATCAGGCAGCAATACTGCATTGCATAAATGTGGGCATATGAGGTAAAATTCAGGTTGCACAAGCCATCTGTATATAGTTCTCATTTTCGAGTCTTGCCTCTCCAGTTTAACTTCCTTTCCTTTAAAATAGATATTGAAATTTTTGGGAGGGTGGTATAATGTGGATGTAGTTGATTTTATGGGGGGAAAAAAAGCCCATCTCCTGCAGCACTTCAAGCAAATGTGGACCATAGTCCTTCACTGCACAGAACACAGGGCTGTGGCTCTCACTTTGCTTACCCGGTTAACTATATCCTGCCATTTGTCAGTGAGGAAAATATATTTTGTGTACATTACAGCCTTAAACACTTTATAAAAAAGAATTTCTTAGTATATTGTTCTTCTAAGAAGTGAGGTGTCTACATAATTTCTACACCAGCTCAAGAGCACATTTCAGGTCTTCACTGATCTATAGAATTTACCCCATGTACCTCTTACCAGTCATAGAAATTATCATGCAAAATAGGGAAGAAAAAGCGAAAACGAAGTTGCTCTGTTTGCTTTTTATACGATCCCTGCGAGTAAAGACTTCTTCAAGGGCTCAGCAAGGTAGAGATGATAACCTGCCTGGTACTGTCCTAGTAGAAATGCTTGGAGAGCTTGAGGAGGGGAAGGTTGGGGGTCAGACCCAAATCTGTGCTATTCATGTACAAGAATCTGTGTAGTGCAAGAGTTGCTATTTAGAGTGTGGCTGTGCATTAAATTGTTTAGGGACGTGTAGCATCCTGCTTTGTTCTGCATTTCAGTGCAGTGGTACATGTTCACCAAAAGAACAGCACTTTTCTTTCTTGGGCAAATGGGATTTCTAAACTTGGAAAAACTACTGAACCTAAAGTAGATACTGGCACATACCCGGGAAGTTGTGGGTGACTGTCTCACTGTGTAAAGCCTGAATTTGGGTGGTGGGTTGTTTCCTTTTTGTGTTATGCAACACCATTTAAATTTTGTTGTTTTCTCCCTCCAAGATAAGTATTTCCTAAGACAAAAAAAGGGCAGTATCTTGAAGTTTCTGCATGGTTTCCAGACAGTAGATCAGTATAAGTGGAAAGCAGACACACTTTGGAACTGAAAAGGTGTTTGTGGAAAGTCAAGGATGTGAAGCGTAAAGAAGTGGCTGGGAAAGGACTGACATTTAAAGATACCATGATGAGGAGGAGGTTGGGTTACAGCTAAACTAAACTGCATCTGATACAAAGAAAAAAAATCAGAATTAAATTGAGGTTACCAAATCCTGACCTAACCTTGGCTCTTTCTTCACAGTCTATGTAGTATTTCCATCCCAAAGATTATTAATTGTTCTCTAGTGTTGTTTTGCCTTGTTTTGATAGAGGTGTCCCTGATAATTACTAGAACTTAATCAAGCAAATCAAGCTAATGAGAGCTTAAATCTGTATTATGTAAGCAGAAAACAGGGAGAGATTTTTCATAGTAGATCATTTTCTCTTTGAGCACCACTGGTGAAGTGTCTCCAACAAAAATATCCTCAGAGTGAACTTCCTAGAAGGAAGCAGTGGTGCAGAGCTTGCAAGAATGGCACTGTAGAGTTAATTTATGGTTTCAGTACCTCCCCATCTCATCCTACCTCCTGCTCACAGCAAAGGGAAAAAGTCAAGGAGTTCATCAGTGTCTTTCACCACTGTCAAACTGGTTTTGTTTAAAAATTGCCTATAATTAAAACTGCAAAATCCACAGAACACGAAATGCTAAAAGACCGCATTGGCAGTGTAATAAATCAGTGTCAATGGAATTTGACAAGTGTATTTGGAAAGTGGATTCAGCAAGTTCATTAGGTTCTGAAAATCAATTTTAAAAAAAGGAAAGAAAGAGAATGTGTCTTAGAATACTAGATATTCGTGCTTATACTGAGGTTTCTTCTACTGAGGCATTAGTGAGCTATTTGCTGTGCACACCTGAACCAGAGATGATGATTTGGCTGCTTGGAGAGGGCCTGGCTTTAGGCTGGCAGTCCGTGTCACTGGTAGCAGTGCCAGTGTTCCTCACAGCAAAGTCATGAGCCATCACCCCAACATGGAGGTAGCAAAGGGCAAACCAGGGTTTATCAGGGAATCAGGTGTTTGGCTGGTATATCCCCAAAGACACAGCTGCTCCTGTGCTGCTTTTTCCCAACACTCCTCAGTAATAGCCCTACCTTCAGCATGGGGTTACCATGCTGGAGAGGACTTGAAACTGACCCCACACCTTCCCACACTCCTACCCTGGTGCCAAATTAATGATCCCCTAAGCAAACACACCTCCATACACCTGCAGACTCACTACTCATATTGTTGTGGGAAAGTCCATATGCAAATCAAGAGTGTAATTTTTTAACTCTTTTTAATAACTACCTATTGCTGATATGTGAAATGCTTACATGTAAAAACACAGTAGAAAGTAAGAGAAGGGTTTGTCTAATCAACTGTAACATGTTTAGGACATTACATAACCACCATGCTGTGTTGCTAGAGGGTATTTTTACTATTTTGTAGCTTAGACATTTTTATAACTATTTCTTAAAAGTTCAGCAGATGACAGTGGCATGTCCTGATTGTTTTCATTATCAGACATAGAAGTATTTTTGCTAAAATTGCGAAAGGGCTGACAAATATGTTTGTAAGTTCATGTAAAGATGACATTAAACTATTTAAAAGGGCAAAAAGCTGTCTTCTTCACTGGGTGCTTTTTTGGATTATAATGGGAGCACTGGCTGGATCTTTCCATCTGCTGTGTTGGCTGTTCCTGCAGATGGTCATAATCTGTACATATGGCATGTGCATATATAAACTGCAATCAGGGTTGTCTTGGTGTAAAAGCAGGCACACAACAGGAGCTCGGGTGCCTAACACAACAGTCTTGGTGAAGGGGATAACTTAGAGCATTTTCATTTTCTGTGGGATATTTACATGGAATTAGGGAAAGAAGCATTTCCTCTTTGCTGAAAAAGAAGAAAAAAAAATCACTGTGCTCCTTTATGTTAAATTTTGGATCCACAATTTATTTGGAATCAGGTGTTGGCTTCAGCTGAGCCTTGAATTTGTGCTAGGTTTTTGCTTTAAACAAGGGCAACACCAAACTCTCATAAACTTCACAGTCAGCCTAGCTTTGGAGTCCGTGCTTCTAACTCAGAGCTGGAGGAGGGATTTTCTCATTAGAAAATGGCCTGCCAGTAAGCATATAATAAAATAAGTGTCTTCAGAAATGAAATGGTCTTTAGGTCTGAAGTTTCTGTGTAAGTCAAGCTCACTACCATTAAATGGTCACTGAAACTCATAATAATCAAAGAAGGGGCAAAACCCTTTGTCATCAAAAGCAGAACTTTGTAGTGAATCAGGAACTCACCAGGCAGTTAAGCTGTTCTGCACCTGTGGTGGTGCCCTGTTAGCAGTGCTGAAAACTTCTGGGTGAACATTGGCTGATGAACTAAGGTTAAAAAATTACTTTCATAAAGTTTTAAACTTCTATGTAGACATTCTGGAAAGTCAGGAAAAATGCTCCAATATTTATGTGGTCTGCAGAAAAACTCTAAAAGCCACTCATCATTGCACTTTCAAAACATTTAGCAACAAGTGCCTGAAAAGAAGTCATTGGAAAAGCAAGACATGAAGAATTTATCAGGTATATACTCAAATTTATTTCTAGCATTTCCTCTACCTTTACTAATATCCTCTGTATCACAGTTTATTTGCAACACTTGCTCATCCATCAGACAAGCCAACTGTCAGCACAGATAAAGTCATGACTCTTACTCCTTTTCTTCTTTCTTGACATGTACTCTACTGTTCTTTTTGCTAACCTTCCTGCCTTTCTTGTACTTGGAAAAGGCTTCACAGATTCAGCTACAAGGCTAGGAAATGAAAATATAATGACTTTAAATGGGTTGCTGCCACTCTATTACAACTTTATAAGGTGCTGTTCCTTTTTCTCTCTCATTACAGGTTTGTTTTGTGAATTTAGATGCCAACAGAGATGACTGCAGCGATGAGCAAGTGAAACAGGTAATTGCTTAGGTCTTAGAAACAAGCACAATGGATCTAGTCAGACCCACTAGGACTCTCCAGTAAAAATACAGATTAAAATTCTGTGAACAAATCAAAGTCAACCCTAGATTTTTAACCCTTACAGAGAGCAATGCATAAGGAATCTGAAATTGTGTCAACACTGGACCATGTTACACAGCATTTCTTATTCCCATCCCAGAAATTTATAATGGATTGTTGCAGTCTGAATTCACAGCAGTTGTATGAGTAGATTTCTTGCTTTTATCAGAGAAGTGAACGTGGACATGTCACACATCCATTTTTTTAAATTTGGCATAATACTACATAAAAAGAGTTTCTGGTGTCCCGCCCTGCTGCAAGTTTCTGATTCCTTTCCCTATCTTACTGCCAAAAGCCTTTGAAAGTCTTCCACTCATCTAGGTCTTGTTCAACTGAGCTGTCTCAGTCAGACTCCACATAGGTAGATTATGGGGTCTTGAGGAGGGGTCTAGATAAAACAGAACTGAAGGTGTGTTTTATCTGTTTAACTGAAAGTTACAACATTAGGAAAAAAGGAATTTTTAAAAAGTAATAAAAGACCTTGTTCATTTTACAAACACTGAGACGAACTACATCGTGATGTGATACTTAAAACACATACCATTCCAGAAGAAAACCCTTATATCTGTAGAAATCACCTTTTAAAGATACGGCCTGGTGTCAGGTTTGTGCTTACATCTTCCTTTATCAGTCCTTTTTCATCATCCTGGCTTGGTTTGACACACCAATACAGAAGCAGTATGTAGTGAGTGAACACAGGTGGGATCTCCTGAAAGTACCCAGGGCGTTCCTTGGTTAAACCATTACAATTCATTTGCTGAAAACTCTTTCAGCTCACAGAACAACCAGTGCTGGCACCTTGATGCCTTCTGCAAGACATTTGTTAGCAGGAACAGTTTTTCTATGCTGTTTTCTGCATCCTGGATCTGTGAAAATTCAGTTGTCAAAAATAAATATGGCATCTTGCAGCAAAATGATTCTTCTATTGAATCAGCAGGTTAACTGTGCAGAACAGCTTGAGAGGTTTTACTTTACTGAAGCCACAGAAGCACTGGTTGTTTTCTAATAAGGACTGGTTTCATTGTTGTTTACAGTGTTTCTTAAGGAGCAAAAGCTGTAAGAGGAAATACCAAAAGTTTCTCCCTCAATCTTAGAGCTAGACATCTGTTCTCAGTTTTCAGTAATAAAAATTTCCTGCTAGCACAGGTGCAATCTTCTCCAAGAGGAAACTCCCTCATCCCCATTTTTGTGTATAATAAGCAGTTTTTATAAATTAGTTTTGAGTGGTGTGAAATTTTGTACAATACACTGGTGTGGTGAAAGCGTTTCTAGAAGCATCTTGAAGATGTTAGCATAGCTGTTGTTCATATGAAATATAAAACTATTTACTAACAGGTACTTGATTTACTAATAGGTACTGTTAGGATTTTGTATTACTGATTGAACCTTGGAACAGGTTAAACTGGGGGGTTTTGTGTAAAATAATTATGCTTTCAGACTTCTTTTTTTTTTCTGAAGAAAAGGTAAAGAAGTGAAGTAAAAGATATATAAAATGCCATCACTTCCTAGCTAAGAAATCTGATAAAATATGGCAATTTAGGCAGTAGAAAAATAGAGCTACTTCAGGAAGTGTTTGTGATAACAGAAAGGTTATAATTTGAAAAAGTAAAAGGATGAGAACTTTTTTTATGCTACAGTGAAACATCAGACTGAATTGAAGCACTGAATTCAGTTATGTCACATAAAAATACTTAGTCTCTTCTGAAGATCAGTCCCCTGAAAAGTGAAGTTTCCCATTATTGATTTAGTTTTTCTAAGCCAGAAAGTTTTATTATATCTAATTCAATCCAAGGAAGAATAACAGTACTTCAAGCTTAATATTTTGAGGATGAAAAGGAAAAAGTGAAGTATTGTTGCCTTGGTTAGGGACTAAAGCAGATGGCTGGGTGCCCAAGATCTGCACTCCCTGAAGGGCTTTGCCACATGCTCTGCACTAACACATGGACCGTGGTAGTGCAGAGAATGGAGGTGGTATTCACTCTGCTCCTGCTGTAAGGGGTCAGCCTTGATTCTCTGTTCACAGAACAAGCACACCAAGGTCCTTGGCAGAGAGAACTGCACTCTCAGAATAGGTATTGTCTTTTTGGCCTGGCCTTTGTACACAAAGGGGCACAAATGTGCCCTGCACATGCTGGGGGACAACACAGATCTGTGTAGCATCACTGATGCTGTGACTGTTACTGCTTTTGCCTCTAACAAATACATAACATGTAGGGAGTGACTGTATCATTGCAGATGGAAGGTCATGAAGGTATGCAGTGTAATACCAATGAAAGGCATATTTCATGTATCTTCAATGTTTCTCTTGTTCCATGTTTAGGATTGCATTGATTTGGTCAGCAATTTCCGGGTAACTGCCACTGGTTTCTTGCTAGTCATGTACCTGGAGGAAAACAGGAAGATTTGCTCTGTTCTCATTACCATACCTACTGAAGCTTTTCTGTTTTAGAGCATAAGAGAGACACTGTTTTCAGAGTCTCTGAGGAACTCACATGTCATAGGAAGTATTTAGATTCACCAATCCAATCAAGCTGTTTAGCACGTGACAATGTGAGGGATGGCAGATTGTCCTGCTGGACATTTGAGCAAAAGTTTATACTGTCATCCTTGTTTTGTCTGGTGTCTCAAAAGAAAGAATGTGCATTTTAATGCTGTCAGTTCTATTCTTAATCTACTTGAAGTAATACTTTCAAGTGAGCTTTCTAAAGATATGCCTATAAGTGATACTTCATTTTAATATTTATAACTGTGCAATTCAGACTTCATTACCTGAGAGCAAAATCTTTCTTTCATCCTACAGAAGTTGATCAGTGTCTCGCCCAATCTTCCCAAACTCATCAGTTCAATGAACGTACAGCCACCGAAGGAAAATGAGATAGTCCTGCTGAGTGGATTAACGTCAGGAAACCTTCAGGCTGACTATGAGGTTCCCCAGGTAGGAGTCAAACATTTCTTTAAGATCACATCATGCCTGTGAAGGATGGAATTTGGAGAATGGGAAAAAGGAACCTGAAAGCAAAGACCTGAGATCAATTTGAGATGAGTGGAAGTTTCCTGACATACAAACAACAGACTTTGGTCAGACAGATCTATTGTGTGTGGGGCACGGTGGGGGGACACTCGCCATGTACACAGACCTAAGAGATCCTGCAGGTGTCTGGGCTGCAGCTGGTAATGCTTTAAGCCACATTAGCACCTGATCCTTCAGGGGAGGCAGGCACTGGTGGCAGAGATGACTGATTTGTAAACCCAGATTTCAAGAGCAGCAGAAGTGCAGCAGAGGGGGAAATAAAGCGGTAACACTTCTGTGCATAGAGCTGGGCCAGGGCAGCTCCTACAGACTCCCTTTCCAGTGTTCTTGCCACTTCCCACTTTCATTCCCAGCCTATCTTCCCCTCTCAACTTCTTTAAAACTGCAGAGTTGTCCTGGAGTACAAAACTGTCTCAACAAATTTAAAATGTGAACAGGTATCACCAGGTTTGTTTGCTGTAGGTAAGAAAAGCAGAAAGCTTTCTTTGACTGAAATTACCTTTTATAAAGTCTTCCTGAAGCAGACCCTGTAACATCTGTATTGCAAAGATCATTGAATTTTATGGTCTACCAATAAGGTGATCATTAAAGAGAGCAATTAGCTGGTTATTCAGCTTTCTTGCCACTGATGGCTAAGGCTGAATTTAGAAAGGTTTGACAAAGACAAGCACAAGGCTGTGGCAGGAGCAATGGAGCTCCATACCCCACATCCCAAGATGCTGCAATGCACACAGGGGTGTTTTGAGACCCAGACAAGGTAACTGAAGTACCCAAGTCTAGGCTCCACAAGCCTACAGACACTGAGACTGGCAGCACTCTCATGAAGAGTAGGGGCAAGAGACAAACAGGAGCTAACCTAAATTTCTGTCAAGTAAAGCTTTGCATTGAGGCTGGATGAGATTTATTGGCCAGATCTGCCACATTCATCCTATTGTTTGGCTTTCAGAGAAATTAATTTGTAAGGTGACTGGAAGAGGTTTTGTAAAAGGATTTTTATGCTACTCCCCCTCAATGCCTTTTCATAAATACAACCCTACAAACTGGATTGGGGGAAAAGCAGAGGAGTGTGATCTAAGGCTGCTTCTGTTTTTCCTAAAATTTTCCACAATACACTGCATGCTCAAGTCTGATTCAAGTTCATAGCAGCTATCTAATCTATCTTTTCTGTTTTAACACGCTAATTTATCTGCTTTTCTGTTCAGACACATTTTTTAGGTGGGAAGGAAGAGCAGGCTAATAAACATGTTAATCCAGCATAACACTCATCCCACTCTCTTTATTAGTAGATACTTGCTTTGGATTCACAGTCAAAGACAAAAGGTCCAGGATGGGGTCACCTTATGTTAGATGCAAATGCCCAGGGGGTCCAGTGCATCTTTTGCACCACTTAAAACTTCCGCCTCAGTCTTATCCAAAGTTGGTCCCACCCAAGCTGCCTCTTTGCTGGGAGCCTGAGTTCAAAGCACATCATCACAAGCTGCAAAATCTTGGCTTTGGTTCAGGGTACATCCATACAACAAGCACGGTCCCATGCAGAGACATCGACTTAGCTCTGTTGTATAAATGTGCAAAGGTTTTGATATCAGTAAAATGAGGATAACAAGAGTTCCTTCCTCTCAATTCCAAAGTCCAGCTTTCTACTTAATTGTACATCTTCTCTAGGCAAGGCAGTTTTATATAAAGGCTCAGCACATTGTGCACTGGAGCCCCATTTCCAGTGGGAGGTTGTATCAGTCTGAAATAATGGGGCTTTGGAAAAAGAGGGAATGAGAGGAAGAGCAGCAAAGAAACAAAATAAAACACTATCTAAAAGTGGTCTGTTGGAACATCTAAAGGTGACCTGCTCTCACAATCTTATCAGCCAGTATTTACAGGGCTGCCTTCAAACAAGTATTGCAACGGAAATGATCCTGAAAAGGAATTCATGCCCACAAACAATTCCCTCCAGAGAGGTAATACCGGGTGGTGTGAGGCCATTAATAACAGCATGTCAGATGACTAACATCAAATAAGTCTGTGTCATTAAAGCAAGAAATTGATTGAAAACAAGCAACTTGGCAATTTCAACAAAATTGCCAAGTATCCCCTGTGATACAGCTGGGTTCTCTACTAAAACACTTGTATAACAAAAGCTGTCAGTCCAAGAATCTTATTTTGGCATACATGTAACTGCACAGTTACTAACATTGAAATGACAAATCGTATTGCATCTTTGCAACAGGACATTTCCAAGATATTTATAGAGAGGGAAGCTTAAACTAAGTTTTATTTTTTAATTGAATAACTGAGATTCTTTTCCCCTCTAGTGTCCTTGGCTGGCAGATGTCTGCTTGGTTCAGTGTGCGAGGGGGGACAGGAGAAACAGCGCAAGCTGCATCATTTTTGAAATAAACAAGTTTCTGATTGGACTTGAGCTCGTTCAGGAGAGGCAGCTGCAGATAGAAACTCGTGTCCTAAAGCCTGAGGATGACACGAACTGCTCTGTGTCCTCAATAGAAGAAGATTTCCTCACGGCCTCCGAGCACCTCGAGGATGACAACGAAGCTGATGAATATAAAGCTGGTAAAAGCAGGGGGACTGAGCATAATTCTGCTGTTGTTCATACTGCAAAACAGCTATAGCAAAGCTCACAGAAATTGCACCTGATGTTAATTCCTGCACATGTAATTTGGAAAATGGACAGCCATGCATATTTTTAAATTTTTGTTCAAAGACAAAGAGCAAGGCTGTGCAGTACTTTTACAGAGCAGTAATGCAGTACAAAGTTGTGCAGCTCTTTTAAAAATCATAAGTTACTCCGCAAAAATTAATTTTTTATTTTTCTCAACAGGTCATGAAAAATTAAATGTTTCAGAAGCATCTTCAGATGTCAAAAAAAATAAAGGAAAGGGATTTGAAAACATTCACTATAGAAAAGCCAGATTGCCATTCATTCTTGAAGGAAACTGCACTAATAAAGATAATGCAGCTACTAAGGTCTCTGAAGCTGTGAGTGTTGTGGCTGAAGATGGCATCCCACAACCCGAAGATAAGTCAGACCAGGAAATACTGTGGCAGAAGGAATTAGCTGAAAAAGATACTTCACCATTTAGCACTACTAATTTGAGTAGTGAGGTTGAAAACTCAGCACTCATGTTAGAAGATGTATCTGTAACCAAAATGGCTAAAGAGGAGCTGGAGCCTCGGGGTGACCCCACAACGAAACACAGCAGCAAGACAGACAGGGAAGATTGTGCAGGTACCAGGAAAGCTGATCCTCCCTCCCAGAATGAGCAGGCGACCACAGGTCAGTATGCCACAAATTTAGCAGAATCTGTTCTGCAGGATGCTTTCATTAGACTGTCACAGTCTCGACCCAGTTTCAGTGAGGAGGCTGCAGTCAGCATCTCTGTAGGCAGCTCCTGTAAGTCAGAAGATGTGTCTGCCTCCCGATCATGGAATGAACTTCCAAAGATCGTCATAGTGCAAAGTCCAGACAGTTCTGAGAATGTTCCTGACTGGCCAGGGTCTGCCTTCCCCAGCCTGAGCCACTGGGCTGAGGCAGAAAGCTCTGCTGAAGTTTCAGATTACTTTGAGGAAGAACATTCAAACAGACATGACCAAAGTGCACTGGAGGTGGCTCTGGCTTGTGCAGCCACTGTCATTGGAACCATCTCCAGTCCCCAGGCTGCAGAAAAATTCCGCCGGGACCAAGAAGTCACAGAGTCGAGCAGTGGAGTGGATGCTGACGAAGAGGTGCACACAGCATCCTCACAGCTCCTTGACGACTGTGCTGGCACAGAATACTCGTTCCCATCTGCGCTCTGTGGCATGACTCAAGTGGCAAGTGCTGTAGCCATCTGTGGCCTGGGAGAAACAAAGGAGGAGAAGTACTCTGCAACTTCCAGCGGACTTCTGTCTGCTGCTCAGGCCTCTGCAGCCATTACCCTGCACTGCAGCATAGCTGTAGGGAGCAGCATGGAGAAGCTGAATGAGAGCATCGCGGAGGCGCTTCTCAAAGAGGCATCGGTAATTCTGACAAAACCCAACACATACAAAAATGTTGGGCATTTTATGGAATCCATAAATGGGAAAATTATTGAAACAGCAGGAAGACCATGTATTCCACGTGCTGATGGAGTAATCAGGGATGAACTTGCACAGAACTTATCCAATATTGTTCTACGGCATTCTATGGAGGAGGTTAGGAAGAAGAGACAGCTACACCCCCATTCAGAGGATGGCTCAAGTACACAAGACATTTTCACAGAGACTGCAAACGAGTTGCTTTTTAATATAATATATTTCACTTGCAAGAAGATGAATGACATAAGGCAAATTGAAGAGTGTTCTCCTCTGTTTTCTGAGGGCACAAAGTCAGAGAAAGTAACAAGAGCAGAAGGGTGGCCAACACTGGCAACAGCATGTGAAACTTCACACAGCCCTCTTGATCACTCTGCTGCTAAACCATTTGGTACATCCTACAGCACCAGTACTAGCATAGATCTTGAAAAGGTCACACGCACTTGCAAGAGTATTATCAAAGATCTAAATAGCAATGAAGGTTCCACACTGAATTCAGAACCAAGTGAAGATACAGGGCATAACATACTTAGTGAAAAAACATCTCCCAAGAAGAAATACCTGAAAAGAACTGCACGAGACTGTTACAAATCCCCAAATCAGAGTAACAGTCATCATCAGAAGAAAGACTACAGATCATTTTCAGACAGAGAAAATACCTTTGCAAACAGTGAATGCAGGCACGGTGTTCAAGAACAGCTGTCTTCCAGTGCCACCATAAATACAGAAAACCAAGCCAAGATTAAGTGTGATTCTGTAGTAAATAACGATGTTCAGCTTAGCTTGTCTTTGTTAGGAAACCATGTCTTGCTTCCTTCTCAGCCTGTGCTACAGGTGAAAAATTCAAGGGACAAATATTGTATAACAGATTTTGCAGAAGAATTGGCAGAAACAGTTGTCTCTATGGCAACAGAAATAGCTGCCATTTGTCTAGAAAATTCAAATGGCAAGCAACCCTGGTTCTGTGCATGGAAGAGAGGCAATGAATATCTGGTGACCCAGAGTTTGTCATGCAGAACCATGAAAAGGAAGAAGGAAACCCATACCAATGGTTCTGTGGTTCGGAAGCACAGGGCACCTCGACTTAGTGAGATCAAAAGAAAAACAGATGAGCATCCGGAGCTAAAGGAAAAATTGATGAATCGGGTAGTAGATGAATCTATAAACCTTGAGGACACACCAGATTCAGTCAATCTCTTTGCAAATGAAGTGGCTGCCAAGATCATGAACCTCACCGAACTCTCCATGGTTGATAGCATCTGGCAAGGTCCAAACCACCCCAGGAACAGACTGCACTGTGAAAGATGGAGCCGAGCCAAGGCCTCAAGCTGTGAGAGCATACCTGAGGAGGACTCAGATTCCAAAGCATCTTTCAATACCCTGGGTCTAATGAACAGCTTTGGTCACTCTCTGAGCCAGACAAGTTCTGTCTCAAAGCAGTCTAGTTGTGAAAGCATTACAGATGAATTTTCAAGATTTATGGTGAACCAGATGGAAAATGAAGGCAGAGGTTTTGATTTATTACTGGATTACTATGCAGGAAAAAATGCAAACAATATCTTAACTTCTGCCTTGCAACAGGTAGCCAAGAAAAATGGCCATCTTAATGTAAGACCAAGTTGCCCATCCAAGCAGTCCAGCACAGAAAGTATAACAGAAGAATTTTATAGGTATATGCTAAGAGAAATCGAAAAGGAAAATAAAGATAATTCCTCTCGGAATTCCAAGGACTGGTGTGGCAGTTTGCTGGCACCTTCTCTACGGTCACCTTTCTGCTTTAGGCAGTCGTCGATGCCTGACAGCAGATCCTCAGGCTCCAGGCTTACAGTGAACGTCCCAATTAAAGCAAATTCCTTAGATGGGTTCGCCCACCATCGCCAAGATTCCTTAAGTGTCCAGCCCGTCAGTACCGTGGCTTCTGCGGGGCTCTGCAAGTCTGACTCGTGCCTGTACCAGAGAGGCAAGACTGACCAGATCACAGACATGCTGATCCACGAGACGTGGGCCAGTTCCATTGAGTCTCTGATGCGCAAGAACAAAATCATAGCGGATGAGGCAGAGGCTGCAGAGCCAGACCAGTTTTACAGTGATTCTCCACCACATGTGGAACAATATGCAAAAAGACTGGCTGCAAATATTGTTGAAAGTGGTAAAAGTTTGATTGTTGTCCAGCAGGATTCCTTTGATTATACAAGCCGAGAACATGTGCTGGAAAGCAAACATCCCCAAAGCACAACTCAGATACAGTCCAAACCCAAAATGGAAGAAGTAAATTTGGATGAGAAAAAAGAGCATGTGAAGAGCCCTGGAAGCCTCCCTGCAGGGCAGCACAGGGAAGTGCCTTTAATTCAGATAGAAACTGATCAACGAGATGAGCCAGGTGAAGATTCAGAGTCCTTAACTTCATGTGGCCCATCTGGAAAGGGGCATCAAAGCAAAGAAAAGCCTGCAGAAGCTTTGGATGGGAAACACGTTTCCAGTTCCCCAGCAAATAGGTAAGTGACAAAATAGCACATCAGCACATTGCTTTGGGCTTTGGTTTATTTTCCCAGTAAAAGTTATTTTGATAAAGGAAGAAGATAGGAGTGGTACTTTTAAAGAAATAAGCAGGCTAAGTTTTGACTACAGGTTTCTATTGGCATAAAATCACCCAACCATGTGTCACAGTGCTGCTTTCTGGAGAAAACTTACATTGAATATGACATTATGGTTTTAAGATTTAAATCTAATACTGCACAGACAAGTTCTCTCTCTACAGACATTTAAGTCTTGCATAATCAAGACAGAAAAGATGGAAAAAAGCTTAAACTTTTATTTAGCACAGGCTGATATCTGAACTAAAAACCAGATAAATAAAAACCAGTGCTAGTGTATAGCAGAAGATAGTAGGATTTGACCTGTAGTTCTGTGCTATGCTTGTTGCAAGTAATGTTTTGTGTACCTGGAAAAAAGACCAGACTTCTGAGAGCTTGAAGTTTAACTTTGTGTTTACAGTCTGGAGCTACAAGTAATAAAAATTCTTTAGTGAAGGAAATAAAAAAATAAAAGTAGCCCTCACCTCTTTCAGTTCAAGTCTTCTCTGGTAGAATTTAGATAGGGAAAAGCAGAGCATTTTATTTTAGTGTTGTTTCATGGAGTTTACATCACAGCTTACCACCCTCTCCTTACAGCTGTACTCTTTGTTAGGAAATCTGCAGCTTGCTTTGGTGAAGGTAAAGTGTGAGCCCAGCATGGGGGTGCAGTGCAAATGCAGAGGATTGCTGTGGGTGCTCTCAGGGAATGCTCTCTCCCAAGGCATTGCCTCTTTATCACTGTACTTCATCGTATCTGTTACTTTAATGGAATCTAAACTCTTGGAGCAGTCTCTTGGAGCACTGCAGCATCCCATTATCTCAGAGTGGCAGAAAGAGTGCAGGTGCTGGTGTTAGAAACCATTTTGTAGCTCATTTTATTCTAGGCAGTGCTGTGTTTTGGCATTTGACAAATCTCTGCTTGAAGTGAGAAAGAACAAGTGCTTTCTCACTTGAAGTGAGAAAGTAGATAGATTGTAAGTACTTTCCCGTGTATGGCAGCAATTAGGTGGATAATTACCATGGTGTCTCTAGTCTTTCATACTGACTCTCCCCCACTAACCTTCCTCTTCCTGAAAACGCAACCTGCTTTTTGTAAGATAAATTTAGAAATCCACCTGTTTGGAATCTTGACTGAAAATGAAGTTAATTTTGCCGTTTACCAGCCCTTTCATAACTTTTCCTTTGCCTTTGAAGCAGAGTTCCCAACATGGCTGTGACATGTTTAAAGCAATAGGCTTGGTAGGGCAGAATTAGTAACCAGAGGCTGCATCTGCATGAGCATCTTGGCTTAGCAATGCCATGCGGCTCTGGTTCAGCTTGTGTCCTGTGCATCAGCCTCATTTGCAGCATGAAATGCAGAGTTTTTCCAAAACCATCTCAAATAGAAGCTGCCCACGTGCACTCCAGGTGTGCTCGTATCTCTGCTGGGAAGGCAAAGCCTCCAGTGGTTCTTCACACAGATCTGAGCCGTTTGTGGCATGGCTGTCTGGACTAGGTCTAGGCTGAAGTGAAAACCTAAAAATATATATAATGTAGCTATAAAAGCATCAGTAGAAATTGCTTTGATCCACTCCTACTGCATGAAATTACTTGCTAGTTCAGATACAGGCACATAGGACTCCAGGCAAAATATCAAGCAGACATAGAGTCAATTAGGGGGAAAAAAAAAAAGCCATGCAGGCCTTCAGCGATGAAAAAAAAGCTGTTTCTTGTACGTAGGCAGTGCAACAGAGCCAGTCCTGTCACAGTTACACAGAAACTGTTCCAAGTGACTGTTCACAAGTGGGGAACTGTCAGTTCAAAGCAGCGCTGGTGTGAGATGTAATTGCATAATGAATCAAACAAAACCCAAAATGCCAAGAAACATCACCCACACAAAACTCTTACATTTTGGAGCAGGTATCAGGAGCTACCTGTCCTGTACTAAGAACCTGAATAACAGCCCTGCCCTGCAGCCTGGCTGCTCAGTGCCCGCATGTCAGAGAGTGCAGGGGCAGAGTCCTGGGCCCGAGGGCTTGGGGGTGATGGGCACAGGGGCTTGGCAGAGCTGACTGCCAGGGGCAGCAGAGCCACAGGCAAACAAGTCCCATTCTCCCTGCACAGGCTGCATCTGTCTGTCATCCAGCATTAACACAACAACTTCCAAGAGTGAGAGCCTGGCAAAAAGAGACACCCACAATTAAATTGTCTCAGTATATGCCTAATCAAAGTAATTACTTAGAAGCAGTAGAATTTCTAGTGTGATCTCCTACTCTGGCTGAAGGCAGGTGCCTCAACCATAGCTACAGATAAAGGTCTGAAGGTAAGAACTTCTCTAGAGAGATCCTGCGGAGGGTTGCCAGTACAGAATATAACATTGCTTTAATCCCTAAAGTGCAAATGCAAACTATCCAGTGAATATAACAAAACTACAGTTTTGCTTTACTTGTTATTCTAGCACTATAGTGATATAATTATTGGAGGGATTGATTATTATTTTTATTTTGCACCAAAAGCTCTAAAAACTTGGCAAAAAATAGTTACTTTTTTTGTTTCTGTGTGTGTTTGTGGGAGCATGTGTATTTATATATGGCATACATATATGTGTGACATATGTCAAGTGTGCAGAATTAGAAAGCATTTTTCCCTTAACCCTGTACTTTCTAAACTTAGTCTGGGCTTCATCTTCAGTCTGGTTTCTGACTGTTGCAATATTTTGTCCTTCCCCCGCCTAAGCAATGAAGATCCTAAGGACATGGCAGGCTCAGAGTCATTAGTGGTTCAAAACCCACAATACTTTCATACTTTCACTTCTTTTGGATCTACAAAACCTTGTCAAGAAACTTATTCATCCATTAGCAGGACAGGGATGTAGCAGCAATATGTATTTCCAAGAAATGCTGTCGTTCTGCACCAACATATACCACGTACTTCAACCACTGATTGACTGAAGTGCATTAAGCAATAAACCTTTACAGTGATCAGGTTTCTTATACATGTTAAATCTTTTTGTACAAGCTAAAACTTTTCTATGCATACTTAAATCTAGGGTTTGTGTTTATTTATAGCAGTCATAAGTCCTTTTTTAAGAGCATCTCAGGGCATATATTCTCCTGGACTGTATGTATAAATTATAAGCTTGTCCAGTCTTTTGCATGTCTATAATTCTGCAGCTTGGTTGACTTTAATGAGCAGCATTGCCGGAAGATTGGTGGCACCAGTTTGTATGCCTATATTACAATATCAATGTGCCTTCCCTATCACCCTGCCAGCAGCAGTCCTCAGAGCAGATCGGATGCTGAAATCATAGGAGAGACGAAAACAGCTGAAGAATTTCCAGCCCATCTGAGCAGCAGTGAAGAAAGCACTGGCAGCTGGTCCCAGCTTGCCAACGATGAGGACAATCCTGATGACACCAGCAGCTACCTGCAGCTCAGTGAGCGCTCCCTGAGGTACCCACCTTGTCTCTTCTCTCTGTACAGGGGGGTCTGCCCTCCAAGCCTGCCCTGCAGCAGCACTGAGAGGCAACAGCTTGAGATTTACTCAGAATACTGTAAAGAATGTCTAATGGCAGACTTTATCTCTTTATTTTTTTGATATGGGGAAAAAATTGCTCACATTCTGATTCTTAGTCAGGTCATTTTAGTGTTGGTGAGTAGCTCGATTCAGACAAAGAAAAATCAGTCTGGCACCACTGAAGTGTCTCAGTCCTACAGCAAAAAGGCCATAGGACAAGTTAATTGCTATAGTCTTTCTTTTGATTTATTTGCTACTGTTTGCATAATGTTTATTTTGGCACCTCCTTAGCCAAGATTGACAAGACTGCCATTCCCACCAGAAATCCATGCACTGAGAGCAAAGATTGAGCCCTGATCTGCTTAGACTGGCACAGGGGTGCAAATTAACAGAGGATGACCAATTTTTCCCCGAGTAAATATAAATTCAAGAGCTCCTACTGCTATGTGCTGATTTTGTTCCAATTCAAGTCAGGACAAATGTTTGAAAATGTTATTTAGTCCTTGGAGTTCATATAAAGAAATGGTAGTTTGACTTCAGCCCTTTCACAGCATCAAATTGAGTAAGGTTTTTCCTTTACATGCTCTTAGACTATGTTTTAAAATATTATCAAGTAATTACATCTCTCTCTTGGGTATTAAGATGACAAGGAGGGAAGACATTATGGTAATGAAGCAGGGAAAAGAAAGAGTCTCTGTCAGAGAGCAGTATTGGCTGGCTGAAATTACTGCACAAAACATGGCTGTTGGTGCAGCTGAACATTCATCCTGTTATTACAGCATCAACCTTTAACCAAGTCCTTGGTCTGAGAGAGCTGAAGTATTGTGCCTTTCAGCTCTGCACTGGAACAGAAATTGCTACAGCAAGTCTGAATGCATGGCATGCTGACAATGTCTCAGAACACCCTGATGGGGAAAGGAACTGTCTAATCAATCCTTCTTATGTAGGAGGAAATACTGTTAGTTGGTTTTCCAGTAAAAATGAAGTGGTTCAACATGACTTGCCACACATAATTTGTTCATGGTAATTGACTTGCAGCCAGCAAATTCCCAACCAGTCCCTGAGACTATTACAGTATCTGCATAAACACTCACTGTCACATTTATAATGATGTTATAAAGTGAACTGGTAATATTTCTTCCAAATATCTTCAAGTGGGCTGCTTCATCCTTGTGAAGAAGCCAAAGAGAATGCTTCTGTGTATTTGTGGTCCCAGTGACCACTGGCTTTGATTAAAATCTCAGTCTTTCACAGTAGTCAGAAACATGAGGGGCCATCTCTGTACCTGTGGGTTCCATCAGATCCCAAATAGCATTTGGGGTATGATGTAATACACTGAAACTGCTGCTGGTTACCAGCGTGGACTCATGCTACAGGTAAGTGTATGATGGGCAGCCAGTGCTTTGCTTGGACTCCCCATGTTCAGAGGAAGCTGGATCTTTGCAGGCTTCTTGCAGGACATCTCTGTACCTGCTAATCCTTCTTTTCAAGGACTCAGGCAGACTTGGTTTTTTTATGAGGCCAAGTGTTCATTGCATGAGCCATTCACAAGAAAAGAGTCCACTTTTTTTCCTCCAATTTACAGCATCACTTGTTAGATGCTGCATCTAGAACTATTTTAATAAAAGCCTCATTATTTTGAGCAGACTAGTGTGCTTCATTCAGGGAACCACTTGCTGAGCACAACTGATTTTATGGAACAGGGCTCCTCCCCAGTTTGCTTTGTACAGAAATAAATTTGTAGAAGATGTATCGAGACATGTTCAGCACAGCTTGGCACTAATACTTAAACTTTTGCTTTGTCAGCAATGGCAACAGCAGTACAACTAGCAGTCTTGGCATTATGGACCTGGAAATTTATCAGGAGAACGTGCCATCTTCTCCTATGATTAAGTAAGTAGTCACTGAAGTGAGACTTGATGTTTAGTCCAATTTTAACTGCAAATCCTTTACGCCACCAAAACTGTGCCAAGCCCTGCTTTGCACCTGCTGCTGTGCCTGCCCATGGTTTCAGAAAAAAGCACATGCAGGTGTCTGTGCAGAGTGAGGGCACCAGACAGTGAAAATTACAGGAAAATCCATGCAGGTGGATCTCTTGAGAACATGGATCCATCAACCACCCTGTGTAAAAGGCAGTTCTCTGTGGTATCAGTTTGCTGTCATTGAACCTTCATCTCTGAATAACTTCAAATATTATCAAAACTCTACTGTAATACCAAGTAGGGTCAAGCAAATAAGGATCAATTAAAAGCAATTCTAAATAACCCAGCAGCATTCCTTCCAGTAATAATAACAATAATAACTTGGCCCACAGTACATCTTACCTCTTGTTTCTGGGAACGTTTCTACTGAACACACAATTAAATTATCAAGAGATGTGCAAGCACATCCTGCCTAAAGATCCTGGTACAACCTGCCAGCTGGTGAATGTCATTATGCAGCCAGGGCACACCCCCAGCACAAACATATGGACTGTACATCACACACTGAACATGGGAACTTCCTGAAGTTAGTGACATCAGAAATTTGTCACAGCAAAATACAGACATTGGAAATTCAGCATTTCCACCCAGATTATGGGACTTGCTGTGTCTTACCATAATGTCATTTGCTTGTCATTCTGTGAACTGTAAAGAAACACAGACCCTGGTGAAACGTAATACATGACATAACTAATACAAGTACTTCTTCCTGTTACAGAAAAATGCTGCAGTTCAGTTTTTCCTGATTCACAGATTAAATAATGAAATATATTCAGCATTTTATTGTTTCATCCTATGTAACCTTTTTCTTGCAGTTTTCTAGGTCTTGCATTGAGGGAGAAGTTTATTCATCATGAAGCAATGTTGTAGACTGTTCCTAAGTATGACTAATAAGCTTTGTTGTTGTTTGTTTCTAAGTGAATTAGTAGAAGAAAAGGTTTACCTTAAAGAACAGACAGAAAACACCGAGGGTAAGTTGAACCATATCAATTAAAACATACAGTTTGAAGGTAACACAAGTAATTGCACAGTGACTGGTGGGATTATTTTTCCAGAAAGTACTTCTGAGCTTTCAGTGGGAACAGCCAACTGTCAGAAGGACCTCCTGGTGATAAACTTTGATCTGGAACCAGAGTGCCCTGACGTGGAGCTACGAGCCACCCTGCAGTGGATAGCTGCTTCTGAACTTGGAATTCCAACCATCTATTTTAAGAAATCTCAGGAAAACAGAATTGAAAAGGTAGTGTTTACAGAAGTGGGCATACTATTAATGTGTACATATCTGTAGGGGTTATGATTTATTGAAGTTACTGAGCTTAAAAGCAGATGCAGAAACATCTTCATTACAGCAAGATGGCAACACTAATGTTCATGAGAGAGAAGAATGAGAGGTCAGGTGTGTCAGAACTTAAGGGACGTGAATTATGTAGTAAATTGTCTATGGCACAAGCAAATGTCACCATGAGACCTTCTCCAAAGTCTCTATAGCATGTTTTGATGAATATGTGCACTTTTTCATATCAATGAGACATTAAATACCAATTCCCAAGGCAGAATTAACAGAGTCCTTTGTGTGGCTACATTTAAAAGGCTGCACATGGTGTACATGGAGTTTAAGTACAAAGCTTTAAGAAATAAAAACAAAAACCACTTGTATTTGGACATCACATCTACAAAGTTCTGCTGCTTTGTCACTATTATGTGAGACATTGTTTGGACTTAAGATTTTCAGTCCTTACGCTGATTCTAGCTTGCCTGTAACACTGATTAGGGCAGCCTCAGGTCAGCCTGAATTTGTGCCTGGCTGTTCATCAATTGCTCCAGCTGGGGATGGAGCTTTTGAAAGCAGAAGTCTCTTTCCAGAGAGAAGTAGACAGACACAGATCACTGAGAAACCTTCTCAGGTGTTAATCCAAGCCAGAACCAAGAGCAACACTGCAGTCCAAAACAGCCACAAGAAGTGCAGATTCTTTCTATTCCTGAATGATCAACTGGTGCTCCTTTGTAGACACCACCAAATACCAACCACAACATGTCAGGAAAGACCAAAAGAGACCCATTCCCAAAATTAGCAAGAGCAGCTTAAACTTTAAGGCTTAAAAACATGTTAGTATTTAAGTCAATTAATGAAAAAAGTATTACAAATCAGTATTTTGGTCTCTTATGGGAAGATCATTTTCAGTAGCAGAGATATTGTTTGATTTTCTTGAGTACATGCATTTGGGAATCATAAACATAATTTAAAATGCATTCAACAGCAACAGTCCAAATTGCATCTAATTAAAGAAACAGCTGTCAGCTTTACCCATGTGCTTTGGCAAACAGTTAATTCAATTGCAAAAATACACTAGAGAATAATGAAGCACATCCTGCCTACAACAGCGTTCTTGGAAATCACGTGCCTATTAAATATCATTAAAATACATATTAGAAGTTTAGGCTGTGGTATGTAAATAGCAAACAGCTACACTAACTAGAGACACAATCTTTTCTTTTGTGCTTTATAACTGGAAAGAGAAGGAGCAAACTAATTACTGTGAAACTCAAAGAAGCGAAAAGCTTTGATTTTCATTTCTGTGCTTCAGAAGAAAAAGGGACCAGATGGATGACCCTGTGAAGCCCATTATTAAATACAAAGTGGACAAAACTTGGGATTTTTTTTTACAGCTGCTTAAGAACATAGACTTATCCTCTGGTTTCTCTGGAAATTAAAAAAAAAAAAAAGTCAAATACAGATACTGTCTATTTTTAAAACACAACTGTGATAAATGTCTTCACGTGACAAAATTTTACACAGAATTCCCTCTCACCAGTACTATTTGAATATTTAAAATACTATGGGATGTATACATGGAAATACCAAAAATTAAACATAAATTAGCTAATGGTAATGCAGAAATATTTTCTTAAAAAATATTCACACTCCAAAATAGTCACACTCCAAAATATTTTGACAAGGAGTTGTTGATAACAAAGAAAATAGCGATCCTTTATCAAACTTACTTTCTCTATTCTTACTTTCATTGCAATAAATAAGAAATAACTGACAGAAGCAGTTAATTTAGAAAGCATCGTGAGAGCCCATCAGTCTTTGGGGAGCAATGGAACTTGAGAAATGAAGTTTTTATAAATAGAAAGAAGGTTGCTGTTGCTGTGCAGTGAATGGTGTCCACTCCCTCACCCAGCTGTGCATTCACAAAGGGTGGGCTGACAAGAGTTTGTGTGTGTGCATTTCACAAAACCTTAGAAAACGTTCTCCAAACCCTAAGTGCATTTCCTTGTGGTTGTTTTTATTTAGTTTCTAGATGTCGTGCAGTTGGTGCAGCGGAAGTCCTGGAAGGTGGGGGATATCTTCCAAGCCGTGGTGCAGTACTGCAAGCTCAGCGAGGAGGGCAGAGAGATGACACCCAGCCTGTTTGACTGGCTGCTTGAACTGGGTTAACAAAGCTCACTGGTTCAGCTTTTCTGTTTCATTCCAGTTTAAATAAGCAGTGGTTTGTGTAACGCTCTGATTTCTGAACATCACTGAATAAAATGTGCAAAGATGTACAAACTCCACAAGAACAGCACAAGTCCGTGCCACAAATCACCCAGGAGCAAAGTGAACCTGAATTTATTGTGTCTTTCTGTCTCATGAGGGACTCTCAACATGTTGTGCTATAGGATGCACTGTACTATGAGGGGATGGATTTTTAGCCTTCTGAGTTAATGAACTACACAGTAAAAGCTTAATTATCCAATATATTCAATTTTCATCAATTTGACTAAGTCAGTCAGGTAAAATGGGATAGTACCCTAACATTCAGTTTTAAAACAACACTGATATTTGTACAGTTTAACTGTTGGAAACAGAGTGTGTTTCAGAATGCCTGGAGACACCCTTGTCCCTAGATAAGTAATATTTATGGCTTTTTTAAATCCTCATGATCTGCTAAGGGGAACAAACTTTCTAACACTTAACACCTTTGCAGTTGGACAACACAATAAAAAGCTGCTGAAAACACATTTTAGTTTCTTCCCATGTGTTTCTCTTCCATAGCTGTTCCTGATTCCTGCAATCTTCCCAGAGAAATAAAATCCAGTCTCTCAGTTACTATCCTTAAAAAACAGATTCCTTTTCCCTTGGAAGCTGTGCAGTTCAGTACAGCTACACCTGGTAGATTCCTGCACACAGCTCTGGGAGCCGGGGCAGCAGCTCCCATCCCTGCCCTGCCCCAGCCCTGGACCTTGGGCGAGTCATTTCACCTCTGTGCCTCAGTGTCCCTGCCTGGCTAAAGGGAATCATGATAGTACAATTGTTACTAAGCTGCTTCTGTTGAAAGCACTATGTAACATTCTACATATCAGTTAAAAGCAGTGAAAAAAGTACTATTTTAATTTTAGTGTAATTGAGTAAATTGTTAATGAGGTGAAGAAATGCATATCTGAAAAGAGCATCATCTCATCCTGAAGATCTCAATGTTAATTTTTGTAACTCACAAGAAAGCAAAATGTTTGTTAAAATTTCAGCAGACATACGTGTTCATTTTGAAGATAACTGTTTGGACTATATGTGAGAGTTCACATTCCTATAACATTCCTATAACATTTCTAGAATTGTTTGATAAGATATACTCTGCTATTGTCCTGTTGATATGATCTGTTGGTATCATGCACTTAGTAATACATTCTCTCAACTCTGCCAAAGAGACTCTGTGAATTTAAAGGTAAAAATTACTTACGACATCACAACTCTTCTGCAATTTTTTTTTTTTGAAAATACTTTTCATCTCTCCTACCCAAATAGTGGAATAGAATACCTGCCTGCTGTTCCCCAAAAAAATATTTAAGAGAAGTTTTATTTTCCATGTAACAGTATATGCTTCTGTAATATTTCTTGAAAAAAAAAACCTATCCTTTTGCACTAAGTATTTTTGAAAATTTTGAAGTAGTTTTAAATAATTTATGAAAAAGAGCCATATTCTGTTTTATCTTTAAAACCATTATGAAACTTGCATGATTGCATCACTCATTTGTTACAAAATACAAATTGTTACTGAATCAAAATCTAATATGGAGCATTAAATAACACAAGTAATTCTCCACCTACTCTGCAGTATGAACAGAACAGGAGAGGTCGCTTTACAGTCAAAGTAAAGGTAAATTTACTGCAAACACTGAACATAACTGCAGTCACTGGGCCAGCCCCTAAGAACTGCTGAACATCTGTAACTCCCACTGACATGAGTGGCAACTCTGAATGCTCAGCATTTCTGAGGCTGAGAGCTAATGAAAAGCACCAAGAATTATAGATTTAAAGTGCTTTGTATGAGTTAATAAATGGGAAAGTGTATTTATTTTTAAACCAAATACAGTTAGTTGTCAGTATACAATTTTTTGTTGTGATAGAATAAATGTTTACAAAGCACAAATATCATGACGGAGTTGTAACAGTGTGATGCAGTTTCTCTGTACAGTAGTTCTTAATGTTGCAATTTATTCAGAAATAAATTTACGTTATAATGTGTGTCGCCTTTGTCTTCCTAGAAAGTTCGTGAACGAGCTGTGGATTTTTTGACCTATTAAATATTTGCCTGTCATCCCTGGAGCTTCTCAAACTCTGCTTCTCAATGACAGATCTGATCCATGGCTCTGACCAAAACAAGCCAGAGCGAGGTCCAGGTCTTACCTCAGTGCCAAAGCTACTCAGGTTCCACAATTCATTCAAGAGATAAATGGCTAAACATAACATTCTTAGTATCAAAATAAAATAAAGAGAAATGATACTCTGATTTCCCAGAATAACTCCCAATATGCAAATCTCTATTAGTGTTCACTCTGGCTGCTTTCAGTACCTGCAAAAGTGATCAAGAGGGTGTGGAGACAGAAGCTCAGGAGTTTCGTCTCCTTGTGTAAGTTCACAGAGGCATTTGCTGAAATATTGCCTAGATACCACAGGTATTTCTACTGCTACACAGAGAAGGAAACCACCACTTTGCTCTCAGGAAAGGCCTTGTCCATCCTTAATTTTTCTTCAGCTTTTTAAAAAAGTGGGTATTGAAGACACCTAAATGAGAACTACATACAATCTTGGGTAAAAATGCTCTACATGAGCATGATGCAGGTTTTTAACAAGATGGGGGGTGGTTGCTCACTGTCTTTTCAGATTAAAACCAGGATACAACAAATTAAAATCATGGGAGCCAGATTCAAAGCAAACAAAAAGAGAAGTTCTCAAATGAGAGGATTCAAGACTAGTTCCTAATCACAGTCCAAAGAGTGTTTTCTGTTTTGTGATAGTTGACAGCAAGTCAAATTTCAGTTTTTAACTATGTAGCAGTAATTGTGTACATCTCATTATAGTAATTTTCCCCTTTTGTCAGCTGGAAATTCCCCAGATCACAGGTGCCCATCAATCTAGGGACATTGGGCAATTCCAGACCAACACAGAACAGCATTGCCCTTCCTGCCCCTTTCAATTCCAACTTACTGAGATACATTTTTGACATCCGAAGGTTTTGCACAAAAACCCAGGAAGCACCAGAGCCATCACAGAACCATTTATATCAGCCACTTTGCCCACTGGTGGAAGTTTAATTTTAAATGATCTGCAACTCTCTGCATACTTCTCCCACAACACAGCACTACTTGAATTAACCAGGAAATCTGCCAAGTGATGACAGACACTTTTGTTTCTTCATTTACACACAAGGATGCTGGAAAGCACCCAGAGGTAGTCAAAACACATCAGCATTAGTAACTTCCTGCTAAATCTTACAACATTTAGAAGTCCACAATCACCCAGAGATATAGAATGTAAACAAAATATCTCCAAGTTCATTCTCTGGTGTTGTTGTGGTTTGACACCGGCTAAAAGCCAGGTACTCACAAAAAAACCCCATTCACTCATTCTCCTCTGCATTAGTTGAGCAGAGGAGGGGGAAAGAAAAACTGAAGAGTTCATAAGTTGAGATAAGGATTTGGAACAAACACTAAATGTAAAACAGTTGTTGTCCGTAGGTTCTTTTATTCTCAAGTTCTATCAACGAAAAAGTTCTTGGGTCTCACAGCACTGAGAAGTTGATCTCGACTGGATTCTGTGTCAGGAAATTGCCTGCCCTGTTTTCACCACTGGCCACATCCATGGCACTGGCACCATTCAGCGCCTCTCCTCACCCAGGCACTGAAAAGGAGAAGCCACTGCTGCCACCTCTGCCCTTCTGTCCACAGCACGGCTGGCAAAGCTCACTGCGGGCTGTGCTGAGATGGCCCCAGCTGCCTGGCCTCTCACAGCACCAGCACATGGGCTCTCGCAGCCCTGAAGCCCCCTTATCCCTCTGAAGAAGAAAGAGGCCTTTTTCCTTCTTAAATAGGTCATGACAGAGGCGTTATCAGCTTCCCTAATTGGGCCAGCAACATGTCCATCGTCAGAGCCTTCAGGGACTGCCTCTGCCAGACACGGTGGAAGCTTCCAGCAGCTTCTCTCTCAGAAGCCGCCTCTGTGGCTTCCCCCGCCCCCACTGAAAGCCAGGCTGTGTTAAACTAACACAGCTAGACACTTCCTTTTTCCCTCTTTACCTCTTCATCCTTCTTCCAAGTCTGCTGGAAGAGACCAGTCAGTTCTGCTCCTTCACTAAGTCTGCAAAGAGCAACTGCACTTCCAGGTGCTTTCTTGGGAAGTGGAGTGAGCTCTGCACAGGTGAAACCCATTGGCAATTGCTGGGAGAGGTAAGCCTGGCTAAAAGCTCATTGTGTGCTGGTAAATACCTTGCAGGAGTTTCTCATCTACTTCTCGGTTTTTGTCAGGGTCCTTGACTTCCAATCTTTGATAAGCAGAGTTTCTTCATGCTGGACTTAATCTTTGGGCCAGGATTCCAAGTTGAAGTCACCACTGATACTATTTTTTTCCCCCTCAGTTCAAAATAGGAGAATGAGGACTGAACAGAAAGCAATGGATTGAATGGAAAGATGTGGGCAAGTATGACAGGGGAGTTTAACTGCAACATGCATGCAACAGTTTAATAGCAAGGCAGCTCATAAATGGCTGCTGGTTTTCTCCAGAAATATGAAAGGGGCATTTTATTACAAAAAGCAAAACTGGCATTTTAATTCAACATTTTATTACACACACACAAAAAAAATTAATACAAAAGTACTCAAAGCAAGTGTATACCAACACTTCTTTCACAACTGAGATTACTATAATGTTCTATTTTTTTAATTAAAAAGGTTACAAGTTAAAAATTACACATAAAGAAATGGAGTTATCCTATGCATTCATTCTCTCTAATCATGATTTCTCTCAGGTGACTGAAATAACAGACCAGATTCTTCTCAGTGCTACTCAGTGAAGAGGCAAAATGCACTAATTGAAATATAAGAAACTATTCAATTTAAACGTAAAAGGGGAAAAAAACCCTACTTTTCTTCTTTACTATGCAAGTGATCAAATACTAAGCAGGCTGTGTAGAGAAACTGGGGAGTTTCCATCCTTGGAGCTATTCAAAGCCACATCAGCCCTGGGCAGCCGGCTTGGATGACAGGGTGCTGAGCAGGGCAGGCTGTTGTACTGGATGATCTCCAGTGATCCCTTCCAGCTTCTGCAGTTCTGTGATGCCAAATCTAACTCAAACCTATCAAATCTAAATGACTGTTCTACTTCAACAGAAGGTGAACAAAGAGAGTCAAAGAAAACAGATCTGAAAGGCTGAGTTTATTGACTCTAAAACTCACAAAGTAGACAGGCATACATCAAACTGGATCCTTCCTTTTCTGCAGTCAGTGCCAGATTCTGCAGGAGTTATCCTTGCTCCCTAGTAATAAACACACATTGTGAAGGAATCATTTAGCTGTATCACACATTCTATCCATTTTTGTTAATACCTACATCAACAATGTATGAAGGAGACAGAATAATATTTTTTTCTCCACAACTAGCAACAGACAGCAGAATTTAGGGCAGTATTTTTAGCTGATATCGTCCTGCATCCCATGACTGAAATGAAGGAAACCTGATCAGAGTTCAGTACCAAATACACAAAAGGTGTGCTCCCATTTAGAAACCTTTGCCTTTTGTTCATCCACACCTCCCTCGTGGCAATGTGTTGTGAGAAAATGGCTCAGTCACTGCTCTGGTGCTGGTATGTGCCCACTGGAGAGATGGGAGGGCATGCCCATGCCATGCCTTTGCACAAATTTGTTCATGGCCATATTCTCTTAAATCTCAGTTCTAAAGTGAATTTCTAGATTTTCATGACAATATTATAAGGCACTGCTGGTACCTGCAGTTGGCATATGGCCTCAGGAAAGTTTTCAGACTAATTTTGTTTTGCCATAACAAGACTTCAGATGTCTCTCTCAAAAAAAAAAAAAAAAAAAAAAAAAAAAAGAAAACCAGAATATATTAGTTACCTGTAATGATTGTATCTCCTTTGTAGTTAAAAGCACAGGAGAAGATCTCATCAGCATGACCCTCTAATATCTGAAGGCAGTGTCCAGTAGCAGCATCCCAGAGCCGAGCTGTTTTATCAGAACTGGCTGTTAGTATGCAATTGCCTTTTGGGTTGAAACACACCTTTAAAAAATACAGAAATGAGTTATGTTAAGTAGCAAGTCAGTATGCCTGGAGAAAGCAGCGTATCAAGTGATTGAAAGACGAAAATGGAAAGCAGCAACTCTTGCATTCAGTTTTTTAGCTAAAATCAAGGGTAGTATTCCACTAGAATCATGCTGGCAAATTTCTGTGGGTGAAAACTTTGTGTATTTACAAAGGTCATATATACCATGACCTTACCACAGGATCATAACTTCCAAATATCAAGCACCAAAATCACAATCGGTAGCAAATGTAGCAGCTTTATTTAAATGTGATCATTATTCCAATGTAAAATTTATACATATTTTACAGAGTTCTACATTAAATAACATACCTTTGAAATTTCATCTTCATGCCCTTCTAGCTTTGCAATGCACTGTTTTGTTTCTGCATTATAGACTCTTGCTGACCCTGTTGCAGTAGGAGCCATATGTGATTGTTATGCTTATGCATACATTACAGTAAGAATATTTCAATAAGAGCAGAAGGAACTCATACTCAGGTTTAATTTTGGAAGAAATAGAAGGCAAACTTCACAGAGTTTCCTCCAACAGTAAAGTATGTTAAAAAGAATCTTTAATCTGGTTGGAAAAGATTGACTTCCTTTCCTGACTAGAAATGGATTCTCCTGGAAAATTCCTATAATATGAATACAAAGGTCCACATAGAACACAGACTACTGAAGCCTGTTATTTCAGAAGGAATGTCCAATATATTTAGAAAGCTTTCATTATATTTCAGCTATTCGTTTTATTTAATAATCTATTCATTATATTTAATAAGATATTGATTAAATATCAGGAACTTTTTACATTGTCTTTTGTAGTAATGTAGCAAGTACAGGAAAACAGATCAAAATAGTCCTGCCCATCCAGTCTGGTATCCTGTTTCTGGAACTGTGTATCTAAAACTAATCCAGTATTGTCATTATGCAGTGTAATATAAATAACTGAGCAGGTGAATAGAGAAAACTATTTATTGTGATTCCTAGACAAATAATAAACATGCAAAACTTCTGCACACCAATAACAAGACAAAATTGCTTCTTTCACTACCTCTCTATTGTGCATTCTCTTGCTATGCATTAGAAAAGCCTGCTAGCAAATTCACCAGTAAAATTCCAACTACGTTTTTCATTTAAGCCCAAATCTGACCCACCAAATCAAACCCTTCAAAAGCTATTTACATACACATTTAAAATGTATTTGCAGCCACAAGTTAAATCTTTCCTTCCAAGTTTGAAGTTAAAGGGGAAAGACATGTTGAGTTGATTGAAGTATGAAAATAAGAACCTTGACACTGGAGAAAACTTTTAAAGTTTAATGCCCAGTTTCTGTAATGCAACAAACATTGCTTGATCTATAGTTTTGAATCAAGTCCTCCTCTTCAATAAGCTACACTCAAAACAAAAGCAAAGGGAAAGGGAAAGGACAGAGGAGTTTGGTGCTGCAGCTGCAGTTCCCCCAGCAGCAGCAGGCCCTCACTCACCATCAGCAGAGGCAGTGGCAATGCGCTGCCCGGCGTAGTCGAAGCACACGTCCAGCACCTCCTTGCTGTGCCCTGCCAGCGTGGCTATGTGTGTCCCTGTCACTGCATTCCACAGCTGCACACACAAACAGGGCCATTGGACTGCTGCTGTGCACTAAATCACTTTATAGATATCCAGTTGATTAATAAAGCACTTCATAGAGGCCCTTTCTGATATCTGACATGCAATAACATGAAAGCTGAATACAAATCAATGAGTCACTCTTTAGTTAGCTTAATGAAGTCCTATACATTTTTAGTTCAGTGTATTGATTAAACAAGACTTGACTAGACTTCACTGAAATGAGTAAGATTAGAGGTTTTACATTTAGTTGTAAATTCTCTCATTCATTAGATGCACAACTTTAAAATAATGCTCCTCAATTTGAAAAAGATACTTTTTATATGTGAAGTAGCTGTATTCACTACCTGCTCAACCAGCTTACCATGCATGTTTTGTCCATTGATCCAGTGACAATGAGAGAACAGTCCCAGTTGAACTGGGCACTGCTAATCTCTCCTCGGTGTCCTATTAGAGTATGTAACAACCTACAAAAATTTAAAATAATTATTTACATTTATAGCATGTATTTTGATATCCACATATAAGTTTATTAAATGATATAGTTAAGGTGTCAAGTCTTCATCATTAAAGCAATTAAATTGAGTGGTGTGGTGCAGTTCATTTTAGATTCTTGTACTACATCATTTACATTTTCTATCCTTGGCAAAAAGAGGCAGTAAGGAATAAAATTGAAAATTCCTCCCTTCCCTTTCAAAAATATTTTAGTGAATGTATTTCCAGTGAAATGCAGTGATTTCCAGTACCAAAGACATTTCTTGTATTCATCTACATGCTAAGCATACACAACAATTTTTTCCACATTACTCTCCCATTATCCTACTTCAATGAACTGTAAACAGTACATCTTTAAAACTCCATATAATCTAAACCTTTTATAAAACCCACTGAAGATCAAATGGAAGTTAATCAGGTACTTAATGCGAGCATGTTCCCAAATAACAGGCAAATGACAGCCCAACTGAAATATGATTCCTAATCCTCATTAATCCTGAACTTCTTGCTGCACAAGACTGGCAATACAAGTCCCATTAAATTCTTCAGCTTTATCAGAGTAGAGAGGTTACAATTAGCCAATACTGCTTCCTAAGAATTAATGGTCGATAAGGCAACAAAGCCTAAAAAAGATTAATTGAGATATACATGCATTAAAGGATTAGCAAATTGGGTTATTATCACAATGCTAATATCACTGCATCATTAATAGAAGCACACTGTAAATAACAGATAAACTAATGACTAGAAAAACAACTAAATGAATTTAAGTGACTGAAATGTTTTTATTCCTTGCACAAGATATATAAGGGTAGCTAAATTAATATATGTGCTAAATGAACAGCAAAGAAAATTTCCTGAGCATTTGAATTTTCTATTAGTTTATAATAACAGAAAGTTGATTACATTCATAGCATTTTACAGAATTACTCCTTTTACTTTCTAACACTGTGAGGTCTACACCATTGTAATTGTGTAGATCTTTTTAGAGTAAAACCAAAACCCAACAAACAGATAACAGAGGAAAACTTAATTTTATAAACATATTGGCCATCAAGACTGCTGTTACTGTAATACCTAATGCCCAAAATACCTAGTAATACCTAGAAAAAAGTTTTCATTTAAAAGCTGAAAGATTAAACTTCCAGTTTTCAAAAAGGCAGTGTGGACTTCAAGCTTTGACATAAAAATCTGATCAATAAACAGAATAAATAGCAATGTGGAGAACATCTCACAGAAATCATTATCAGATACACAGAAAGAACATAGGAGACTTACAAAGTGCCATAAAAATTTTCATTTAAATTATTTATTAAAACGATCAGCTTTAGTCATGACACTATTTCCTTAGCGTTCAGTTTCCAAGTGAAATTTGATATATGGATGTTCTAGTATTTCACCATAATTGCAAATGAGAAACTGCTGCTCTCTAAGCACCTGGTGTCCAGCACCCCTGACCCAAGGTACAGGAGCAGGCTGCTGATGTGCCAAATGAAGCTCTGCAGACACCTTCAACTGAACTACAACTGACTGTATCTGCCATGGAAATGCAGATCTGTATTACAAAGCATGTTTCCACCTTCACCCTTTTTCTTCTTTTTAATTGTAGTACTTTATGAAGAAAATCTTGCATCTTGTTCAGATTTCTTGTCCCTACATCAGCTTCCCTCAGGGCAGTTCAGGGTGCCTACCCAGAATAAAACTCAGGAACACATAAGCTCACCACAGTCAGCCAGCAAAATCAGAAGAAACTCAAATTTGGAAAGCTGTGCATCTCATGTAATTCACATGGTGAAAAACAAGCACACAAAACCTCACCTACAAGATTTTTGCAGATCTACCGGAACATGTCTACAGCAAATTATGATTTACTCATGTTCTTTCTGACTGCAACTTTCCATTATTCCTAAATGTATTCCTGCCCAAGTGCCATCTGAAAGGCTGACTGCTGGCCTTGGGGCAATTCTGTTGCCCACTAGCTAATCACCAGAGCTGCCAGTGTTTAAATGAGAATCTTCTTCATATTCCACTTCCTGGTATTGGCCCTGATGTGAAGTCCATATTGATTTCATAGGAAAAAAAATGCAACATGAAAATCCGCAGACTTTGATTTTACTGTAGGCTCAGACAATAAGATGGAAAACATTGTTTTCAAACAAAAATACTTGCAAGAACATCAGGCTGAAGGCAGTTGAATTCAAAGGCTGATTTGCTGAATGAGTGTTGGTGTTGAATAAGCTCAAAGATAACAGGATCAAGCCTTAAATGATGTATTATGTGTACACTACTTATAAATCACACACTTAGACTCATTTTTATATATATTCTCTATTACCCCAAGATGTCACTATATGCACACTTCCCTTTTATATATAAATTTCAGAGATATTCTCCTTGCTGTCACAAAAAGAAGAAAGGCACAACCCCTGTAAACAAAATGGAATGGTTATCTTCATAGATTACTATGTCAGTAATCAGGGTGATCATTTTATTATTTTACTTACATTGAGTTTCCCACTGAAAAAACAAGTGGATTTTTCAGTATTATACAAGTTCATATTTACTTGTTGCATTATTATTTGTTGGCATCTTAATCAAGAGACTTTATTCTCTACAGTCAAAGGATAACACACTTTAAATTTACACTGACAAAGGATTGTGAGAAGGAAAAATACACCCTCTATAGTTTTTAAAGATAACATAACCAGAATAATCTTCTATAACAAAAAAATACTTTCTTTCTACATAAACAGTCTAGAAATCCTAGACACCTTGAAAGTCATGAGTTTCCCTGTTGATAAAATATATTCCTGTTTGGAGAATTCACCAGGAACAAGCACAGGATCTGTCCATTCTTTCTGCTTCTTTAGTGCTCATGAGATAGAAATTTAAAACAAAGAACACATATAAAAGCATTTTATGAGCAACATTCTTTTCAGAAGAACAAAGAGAACCGGAGTAAAAAATTAGAAGATGAAGGAACATATACTCTAAATTAAATACAAGCTCTGTAATGTGTAGCTCAACATTTTCTATTTAATTTGTCCTGAAATCGTGCAAAGTAAAATTATATTTATTAGTGCTTTAGTACCTGCCAGTGCCAACATCCCATACTGCTACTGTATGGTCAAAGGAGCCAGTGATGATCCTGTCTCCAGTGGTATTGAAAGACAGAGCAATAACTTCTGCTGAGTGCCCCTGAGAGAATTTTTAAAAAGGAGTATGAGAATACAAATTATGACTTTTCCATTAATATAGTTTAACATGTAGTCTTTTTTCAGCAGCATAATCCTTCCATAACTCATCACTATTTTATTTACTATCTTGTGCAGTATATCACAATTTTGACAGAAAGATCTACCCGACTGTGGAACAGTCAACGTCCCAACAACTGCAAGAACTCAGGCACAAGACTTAAGCAGGAAGCTTATTCACTACATATTACTTAGGATTTATGTGAGAGAAATGCACTGAAGCAGCAGAGGCCAATCTGAGCCTGGGGAATGCCAGCAAGCCATGCAGAGCAAAGAGAGATGACAATCTAGAAGTAACTGGATGGCTGTCCTCTGCTCATGTTTTCAGGAAGATCCATACATAGGAGATCACAACTGACAGTAGAGTAGCAGGTTTTAACCCATGATGGAAGGCATTTTAATCTATAGCAGTAATGTCACTGCAATGAGAAAACCTATTTGATAAATAGGACTCAAAAAATGCCACAGCTTTCTTATTCCCTTCAAGTTTCCTTACTCTGTTTTGTAACTACAGTCCCTATGGGACCACCTGGTAAAAGAAACTACAAGGTTTGAAACAGCTCTAATGGTTACACTGTTATTTATCTCAGCTAGAAAACTAAGACAGCAAGGAATACCTCTGAAAACATAAGGAATGCAAACATACATTTAAAGTGGCTACTTCTTCTCCTTTCTCTAGATCCCATAATTTGGCAGTGGTATCCATGCTTCCAGTTGCCAATAATGTGCTCTGAGGATTGAACGATAAACATACCTGTAGCAAGAAACATTGGGTAGAAAAAGTTTAAAGGAGTCTATTTATATATATTTTCTAAAAAAATAAAACAAGGCTCAGCACTAATATTTTTAAATAAGACAAAGGTCTGATAGTATTTTATGGCATACAGAAAAGTTGCAGAATTCTTCCAATAGCTCACTAGAACAGCAACAAATCCTTATCACATAGCTCTGGATAAGTACTCAAAGCAAGTGGACTCCTTGCAGGCACATGCTTTGTTTTCTTTATTTCAAAATTCTTTTTGAAATCCACCAATTACTGTTCAGTCTGACAGTCTTCCCTAGCACTATCATTTGGTAGGTTTTCTCTCTTATTTGATGAGACTGGGGCAAAGATCATCCAACCAGTTCTGTGTACCCACAAACACACATTCTGCACTCTTACCCTATCAGGTGTCATTATCGATGTCATTTGCCAAGGGCATTGCCACAACATCATATTTAAGAAAAAGCAAGAACAAAAAGCTCAACAGCTACTTTAATTCATTTTTCACATTAAAAATCATGTAGTCATCCTCCCATTCTCTGTAATTATTCAGTATGATTGCTCTGCAAATAAAGAATAGCAGGTGCCATGAAAAAAGGAAAACAGTAGCTCCGTTTTTTCATACTGAATAACTATGGGCATGCCCTTGCCAGCAGTGCATCAGATGCAATAATGGCCTTTCAGAAACAGGTCTGATTCAGAGAAACACATCATTTCCTGCTGGCAATTATCTTCTTCTAATTACTTGCTAGCACAACTCATAACACTCTGGGTCTAATCTAACCCCTAAGAAGTCAGAAAAAATGGAGAGGCCTTTAAACATTTACTTGACTGATTTGTGGAAGTAAAATCACTGCAGCCTTTCTCAATAAGCAAACACATTCTCCATTGTAAGGGATAACTCTTTCAGAGTATCCAGAGAATCAAAAATACACTGAAACAAACCTCAAATTCCAGTATGGTAAACCACCATTTCCTTGCTCTAGTTAAGGCCTCTCAATCTACAATTAAATTCCAACTATTTTTTTCAGAAACAATTTCTGGCAATATTTCATTGAACAGTGATTATGCAGTTATTTTAAAGAATCTCAAAAAAAACCACTCATCATTGAAATTCAGAGTTTTAGTGTCTTTGCCCTGATCTTTTAAACTGAAATTTGTGCATCAAGGTACATGCTGTTGCAGATAGGGGTCCTACTGCATGGGAGAGGAAACCAAGCATTTTTAAGCTTACACTGTTTTAATTTCAAAGATCTTTGACATTTGAGCATCCCACATATTCCCAGTCAACACACTTTACATTTCAGAAATTTGTTCTTCTACAGCTCCAATCAGTCCTGTACATGAAATACAGATCTCTTTGTGAAAGGCAGCAACACGAGCAATGATGTTCTTGTGTATTTAGTTCTGCAAATATGAGAGGCAATGCAAGATAGCTAGAAAACAAGTGGTATTTAATCAAGCCAAAAGTATGTACAATAAACTAAAAAGTCCAAGTGCTATGGTATTTTTCAATGTTTTAACATTTAGCAAACAATGGAAATCAGAACACAGTAAAAATAAAAATATAATTTCAAACCATGTATGAGGGTTTACTCTATCTCAAGAACTGTCAGACTATCTTCCCTTGCAGTGCAGAAATGTTAACAAGATCTGGATGTATGAATAGATGTATCACAATAACTGTGCTTTCCAGTGGGAGCTCACAGGGAGTTGGAACTCAAAGTCATCAACGACGGTGTGAGGAAATATAAAATAATAAGCATCCATCACTACTCACTATTTCTGCACTATGTCCTCTGAAGGTATGATAACATTTTCCTGTTTCTGTACTCCACAGTTTGCAGGTTTTATCAAAAGATCCAGTGGCAATCTTGTCACTAAATAGAAAAAAAAAAAAATTGTATCATTTTTATGTAGAAAAACCCTCTGACTCCAGAGACAGCAGGATCCAGAGAAACAATCCCCAGCCTTGAAAGCTCCCCTGCCCTTTCGTGCTCGCTGCCACACTACAGATCCAGCAGCAGAATTTCACAAACACGAGTTCCAGCAAGGCAAAAAATCAGCACAGTGAGTTTCTAAGAGAGTTGCTGTGCCTATCTATTAGCACAGGAGTGTTCATAACTGATGATTGACCTACTTTAGGGATGATGTTCTGCTGCACTTACAGATTCATTAAGAAGTTATTTCATCAGATAACATCTGTTTATCATCAAATACCAATGCAGTTCATCCAAATTTCAGAAGTTGAACTCTACTTTCACTGAAATCAGTGGAAGTGTTGTGACCATCTGCAGTTAGAGCAAGACTGAAGTAAAGGATCCAGAAAATGTACCAAGGGGCCTTGTATCAAAACCTAAAGATTAGCAAAAAAAAGTTCTTTTTTTATCAAATTTTTAATGTATAAGTAGTTCAAGGTTCTCATGAGGTTTTCTCTTGCTGTACATTACCTCTCCACTTTTATGTCACAGTCTAGTTACTGATCTTTGCACAGATTTTTGTCATTAATTTCACCAAGCTATATAAATGAACTTCATTAAATGCTTTCCTAAAGTAAAGAGTAATATCAGAATATACGACGTTGACATAGCAGGGTCTAAGTTTTCCTTTTCATGTAGAAGAAAGAGATGAAGTTTCAAATAGTGCAAGAACAAATCTTTTAACATTTATTTCCTGATGTTAATTGTGTATTGTTCAACTGATAAATAGGACATCCAACAGTAATGTGATTCAATAGAAAAATAGGAATTAATATATCTTACTTTACAGAAAAACAAAATGGTTTTCTCACACACAACAGCTTTCTCAGGAAGCAAATGACAATGAAACTTCAGTAGCTAATATGTAATCCCCTTCACCTAACAGGTGGCAATTCCTACCTAGGGCAAACAATTACTGGAGAAACAAAAGGTGCAAAAATTAATATCTGATGTTCACACAGCAGCACCTTGTGGATTTTACAGAAATTACTCAAAAGCTGTGACATTTCTGAATCATGTACAAAATAACATAGAACTTGTAATGGCAAATGAAGAAATCCACTTCTTTCTCCTTAAGTGAAGCAACACAGATTGTCGTAAGTACTTCTATCTCACATCATATACAACTACATGGAGGCAGAAGAGAATGATTAACATTCAGAACACAATCTGGCCATGTAGATATTACTGAAATAAGCTGTGTTTCAATATATTCAAATGACTCATTTACATTTTTTTCAAGACTGAATACCTAATTAAATTTGTGGTTAGAATTTCTAAACTTCATTTTAAAAAAGGATAGCAGAAAACATGTTTGAATGGATTTCTTGTACAAATAATGACAGTGTCATCTCATAGTGATTAGATATAGCTGAACTCCACAAATTCAGAAGTTGAACTCTTTCAATTTGAAATAGTCTATTCTTAGAGTATTTGCAAAATAACATTATTAGCAATAATGAAGAATCTCAGAGGAAATGTATTTACCCATAGGGGTTATTGAAAGCTATTGCATAGACAACATTTCTGTGTCCCTCCAGTGAATGCAGCTCTTCTCCCGACGCTGTATCCCATAGTTTGCAGGTTCTATCATAGCTTCCAGTGATAAAGCTAAAGCAAAGAGAAATTCATTCTGAATACAGCAAATATCTTACTGGTCCCAATACACAGCCAAATTATTTATTTCCACAGATTTTAGTTAGCATTGTTTCAGTCCCTAAATCTCTTTCTATCAAAAATACAGATTAATGACCATAGAGGTTCTTTTTGTTCTTTCTTTTTAACATCTTATTCATAAAAACACCTTTTCTCTAATCATCAGTGTATTTCAACTAGAAAGCATGCTGCTGCTAGAGATGAAGGAAAAAATAAGACATATGTCCACAGTGAAATCAATTAACATGAAAGCTACACTTTCACTACAGTGAAACTCCTAAATGAGTTTATGTCAAAGACTCATTTAGCTTTTAGTAATATTCAGTTTATTTCCATAGAGGTGCTTCTTTGTGTAATATGGTAATTTTCAACAGACTATGACTGTGGAAGAAAAAAATTACATAAATTGAATCTCACCTGCTACTTTTTTGCATCTCCCATTGGTTTTCCCACAGAGGCCTGAAATATAATCCCCAATTATGCCTGAAGCTGCTTATTAGCAGCAGAGCTGAATTCCTTTTGCAGCAAGATAAGAGCACTGAAGTTTCCTTACTATTTAATTTACAAGTACAAAACTTCAATTAATGATTATGTACTTGGAATTTGAAAGCAACTTACCGGGAACCAGATTTGTTAAATGCAACATTAGTCAGAGGCAATATGTGTGTTCTAAGCACCTGAAATGGAAGTGGGGGCAGTGAGAGAAAAAACATTTGATGCTAACAAAATAAACAAAATTGCTCCAAATATTCAACAGATGAATTTCTTTCTCCTCCTTCTGTTAGAGGAGAAGAAATCCCACATTAACCATCAGTTTATCACTGAAGATGTTATACAGTATTGATTTCAATTTTATACTTTACTTGAATGAATTGATTTTTTCCCCATGTTTGCATTTTCTTCACCTTCTCTGAGACCAGCATAGCAACCCTAAACCAGAGCTGAATGGACAAAACAAAAGAGGAGACCATGACTGCTGAGATCACTGATGAAAGTGATGCCTGAGGGATTTTTTCTGCTTTTTCTCCTGAATATGTCGTACCCTGTTCCCTATATTCACAAGTATTAGCATGCATACTTGTGATGCTTTAGGTGATAGTTTAGCCTGGTTTCATGGTGTTTAGGAGGCCGGTAGACTAAACACCCCTGAAACCACGTAGAGCTAGAGACCAAACACCCTGTTTTCGTGAGCCCTCAAGGTCTCCTAGTAGAATAGATTTTGTAAACTAGAAGTGAGCCCAGCCCAGGCCCCTTATTGGGCCCTCTTGTTAGATATGCTAATGTGTAGAGTCTTTAATTGTACACTCGATTGGGGGGACGGGGCTTTTGCGACGTGTTCTACCTGGACGCCAGAAGCCATCGAACGAGATCTTATTAAAATACCGAAGTAAACAACCCCCAACCCTTTCACTGTGTCTGAGCCTTTATTTCCTGAGACCAGAAAAAGGCATCAAAAGAAATCCCAACTAATATTAAGCCTTATCCAGTGAACAAAGAAATCAATTTAAATTGAGTATTTGAGGCTTTTGGCATACGGGATGCTTCCAGCTGGCCCGTGACTTTGTTATAGAAAACAGGAAGAACAGATATAAGCTACAGCTCTGCCCTGTGAGGTCATGACAAGGTGTGCAAAACCACAACAAAGATACCCAGCAAGACAAAATTCCAAGACAGAATTTCAACTTTAATGTCTGTAGGTATTGTGTAGGCTGTGGAGGGCACTGTTTTCTAAAATTGTTTCTAAGGTGCTTTAATCAGACAGTATAGGATCACTCACATGAATGAGCCCATAGCCATAATAGCACACATTAAGGTTTATTAAACAGTGGTGAAAATAGTTTCAGATACTGCCAGTGGAAGGCATCATGCCATAGTACTTTAAAAAGGACCAAGAAAATATAACCTGGTTGGTGTTTGAATAAACTGGCTGCTGTAAAACGTGGCTTGCACTTGAACAATTTTCACCTATTACAAGCTGCCCTCTCTGCAAGTCTAAAGCATAAGAAAATCATAAACTGGGAAATCACAGCGACTGATGACAGTGAAGTAAAGGGACGGTAAAAATACCCCAGTGGTTCAGGAGGTCTTTTCTGTAGTGTAAGAATGAAGAAAAAACTATTTATGAACAATGAGATTTAACCACTGACATATTACCAGAGCTTCAACTTCTTTTTCTTATCTCAAGTTTCCCAAGCTGCCTGTCTCCAAAAGGAAAACAAGAGAGGCTCATAGATCTACTCAGAAGAGTAGGAACGCATCAAAATGGAAATAACAATTGATAAGTGAAGGACTGAGAGGGAGAGAGAAACAGAAAATGTATTTTATGTTCCAGAAGCAGCAATTTCTGCTCTCTAGAGAAAGCAACACAAGTTGTACTTTCTGCTACAGAAGTGGGAATGAGCAATCAAGATGTGGAAATGACAAAAATACTGTGTTTTTTAAAAACAGCCACAATATCCATCTGCATATGAGAATCAATAATTATGGAAATTTATGGAAATCTCACCCGTAACATTTTTAGGACTACATGCAGGCAGCTCTGAACAACAAAGGTATTTTGAAATTATGAAAAAAGGGAGGAAAATGGGATGGGTTTTTGTGTCATTTCAGATTATGAGACTAATTCTGTTCTTCCAATGCCCAGTGCTGCAGTTGCTTCATCCACAGAACTCTGAGCCAGCAAGAATTACCTGAGCAAATGATACAATAATCAAACCCTAAGGCAATATTACAAAAAACATACCTCAGTCCTGCAAAATATGCTACAGATGTATCTAAGATAAAAATCTGCAAATCACTACAGCATCCGAGAAATTGCTATAAAAGCTCATTTCTCTGCAGGGTGCCTAACACACCACCACCACAATTACTGGAAATAACAAAAAGATGAGTTTATACAGTTGTATCAGGTTATACTCCAGTGCAACAGGAAAAAAACCACTCATATTCAAACAATGCACACATGGAATATTTTTTTGAGGGAAAAGAAAGAAAAAAATCTCACTCCCACCCATCTTCTGTATTTTTTTAGTATCTCAGAAGGAACTGGTACTCATATTTCATTTAGAAGCCTTAAATGAAATGGAAACATCAAACAAGTTCTTTTCACATCCTTCTAACCACTCTTGAGTGAAGGAAATAAGCCAGCAGTGATTGGATTTGCCTGCTTCTATTATTTCCAAATATAGAAGCTCAAACACAGCACTACATTCAACAATGAACAAATATATTATTTACACTCAAGTTTGAACAAGCATTTGAAGATTTGTCAATCTCTATGATGAACAAACAATATTAGAAGCTTTTGAAAAGCAAGGCATTATCTCAGCTGAGAGTATAACTCAATAGAGAAACTTTTTAACTTTAAGATGCCTTATTACATAGCTCTGTTTTCAAGCTTAAATACATAGACCTCTGCAGAATTCACCCAGATGAGTATTGTTGGTCAAAAGAACCAAAGTTATACCTAGGAACATGTAAGGAGATTTTAGCTGAATAAACCACCACAAAACTTTTTTTTCTCTTTTAATTTGAGGTAACAATAAACACCATAGCACTGACCAACATTTTTTAACAGCTACACATTGCCATCTGCTGACACAATAAAGATACAACGTTTAACTGTGTCAGATACCACCATGCAATTTCTGGAAGAGTTTCATTTCCACATTTAAATGCAATTAAACCTATCCTCTTCTGACAGACTCAATCCTGGATTTGGAGCTCTGAAAGGTCTCTGTAATCACTGTTCTTAAAAATCCTGTTTGTTTGAAATAATATTTCAAGTGCTGTCTGTAAGCTGAAGATCAATTTATCAATATTCAAAAATAATAGTAATGACAGAAAGTGATGAAAACCAGGATTAGTAATGAGAACTGCATGTAGCATAAAACCCCATAAAATAATAGCATAAATCCCACAATTTCCACAAAATTAAGAACAAGTGCTCACGGGTATGAAAATATTTTGTCGTTTCCCAACAGCTAATTTCCCTGGGATCTATTTACAAGTTTTGTTTAAATGTAACTATGGGTGTTGCTGGCTCACAAACTCTTATTTAACAAATAAAATATTGATTCCTCTCCATCCAAAACACACCCTAGTGCATAAGCCCTTGTAAACAATGTCTAGGAACAGTTACACCTCTCAGTCTTTTTGGGGGAACTCCTGGCAGAAACAACCATGCCAGACTCAGTTGCTCTAAAAGTGCAGAGGGGATTGAAAAGTGCCAAGAAATCAGTCACAGAGCACAATACACAGTGGTAAAAAACATACAGTATCACACCTTAAACCACCCAAAATGCTTGCAATTATTTTAAAGATGCCTCTGACCTTAAAAAGAGAGAATTTGTGATTCTGTTTTTCCCCTAGCTTCTCCTGCAATCTTTGTACTAGATGTGTGACATGTTCCAAGCAGGAAGCTGTGATGAGAGGTTCTCCTCTTTGAATTTCTTCCACTAAGGCTGTGACATCTGTGCTAATTATGGGAAAAGAATGAAAACAAACTCAAAAAATACCCCAAACACAAACCCACCACATTCCATCCTCTAGCAATAACTATGAATTTAAACCCAAGAATATTATTTACTTGCAGAAAAACTGAAGTAACCAATTAAATGTTATGCATTTATCTCATTCTGTAAAGGCCTAAAAGAATAGGGATAAATCTTTCTTGGTTTTCATACTTCCTTCCCTCTCTTACTGAAGTTGTACAGTAAAATTCAACTTCTAAAAACTGTGGCTTGGCAAAAAATCTGTCTTTTCTAATGATTTCCACAGAGGATCAGGCATGGGAGATGTGTCTCCCAAACAAACAGTATAAACACCTGAATTAAACTGGAAATTCATAAATTCCAAACAAATTGCCCATGAAGTAGTAACAAGATAAATGATGCATGCAAAGTCTTAAATTTTTCTCTGTCTGTGGCTTCATCTTTCCATGTCATCAGATAGCTACTGATTTCTGGCTTTCTGTGAGAACTAAGGCTTGACAGTACCCAGCAGTCAAATCACCAATACACTCTTAAAACCAGTTTAGCAAGAAAGCCAAGCGTTTCCATTAGTACGGGAATTACTCAAGTCTAAAGGGGATTTTCAGACTATCAGTCTTCTAAATGGGAGCCACTACATCCCATAAATTAGTATCCTCTCAGTGTTAATACTCCTGTTCAGTAATACCAGACAACTTACTTCTTTCACAAAGAGACTTGAGAGGTTTTATCCACAGCACTATACTGGATAGTTCCAGGAAGACAAAACTTAGTAATTTTTAAATTGGGATTTTTCATCCTGCATATGCAGCTTGCACTGTCTACTGACTTTGGCTGACACGCAAGGCCTCTTCCATATCAATGCTGGTATTAAGACAATCATATTACTTCGTGTCTTTCTGCCTAATAAACTCCACAGATTTGGGCAACTTTATTTAATGGTGGCACTTTGCCATTTTTCTGAAGCTCTTCCTACCAGAGCTGGCTGAGTAGAGCAAGCAGGCTCTACATGTAAACAGCTGACCTCAATTATGTCTAAAACAGTCAACTACAGCTGTACATTAACATGCTACAAAAATGTAGAGAGTACTGTTATCTGAAGTAATATTATACTTACTCAGGTCTAAGATCAAGAAGATCTATTGATCTGGTCTTAGACTCACCACCTTCTACATATTCCAAAATAATTCCTTTAAAAACAAGTGATAAAAAGATCATGGTTAGACTTCTGGAGCTTTATAACATGCACTTTAGACAGCAACACTTCCACTTTTACAGCTCCACTGACTTCAGGAGACCCAATTCCAGTTCTTGGAGCTGGAAGGAGGTTGGCTGTTCTCACTGAGAGTAAGCATGGTGATGAACAACTCTGATGTGCTTATATGAAAAAAGATATTAAACAGTATTATTTCTGAGCTATTTTCTATTCTGAAAACGAACAAGCTCTTTTTTCCAACAACTTTTTGCATCATTTCACCAGCATTAATTTCAAAAGAAGAGGTTTTGAAAATACTTGCTGTAGTTTGGTGTTCCAAGAAGCCTGGGAAACACCTTTTACAAAACTTGTTATATTTATTCTAGTGTTTGGAAAGGCTTGAGTGCAGTAATGTAACAAAAATCATAACACACTTTACATTTCCAGGTTTGCTCTGGCACCTCTGCAACTTCCACTGAGCTGGAGTACTAAAATGTTTAACCATATGGCTTCCTGTCTTGAAACAGCTGATAAAGAGCTCAGCTGCTCCTTGATTTTCTGTGGGAAAGGATAATTTAGATGAACTTCTGTGTCATTCTACATTTTATGAAGTTCATAGGAAAAGTATTTAATTTGGAAGGAAGATCCATTTTTCCAATACACTTCCTGAGCTGGCCATATCCAGCTTGTTTCACTTCTGAAATTTCATTGAGTCACCTGAGCACAGGATAAACCAAGTCTGGCAGCGTTGCTTTTCAAAGCATGGCTCCACTCAGAAAATTAATAAATTAAGGACAAAAATTAAAGTTAGTGTCAGCTAGGTTGGAAAAGGCTCTGAAATCATTAAGTCCAACCCACGAGTGAACACCACTTTATCAACCAAATCCTAGCATTGAGTGCCAGTCCTTAAACACCTCCAGGGACAGTGACTCCACCACCTCCCTGGGCAGCCCATTCCAACGTCTGATCACCGTTTCTGTGAAGAATTTCTTCCTAATATCCAATCTAAACCTGCCCTGGCTAAGCTAAATATTACTCTCATCCTCCCACCAGCTGTCTGGGAGAAGAGACCGACCCTCACCAGGCTCCAACCTCCTTTCAGGTAGCTGTAGAGAGAGGCAACTTTTTTTGCTAAACAGCCATTTAAAAACACAAATACATTTTTTTTGAGTGTGTGTCAGCTACAGTCACTGTTGGCTTTTTAAACTCCTTACTGCGATGCGAGTTAGACTGTCATCACTTCGCAGTAAGTCCTCAGTTGCAGCCGCGATGGGCGAGGAGCCGCTGGCAGCCGCAGCCTCTCCCCCCAGGCACCGGGACAATCAGCGGCACCTCCGCCCCAGCCGGCTGCGGGTGCGCCATGGAGCCGCCCGGCCGTGCCCGGCCCTGAGGGGGTGAGGGACCCGCCATGACCGAAGGTCCGCACCCTCCGCACGGCCCCGCCACACGCCCCGCACCCCCAGGCCCCCCACGCGGTCCCAGCCCCGGCACAGCCGCCGCCAGCGCCGGGAACCCCCGGCCGCCCTACTCCGCTCCGCTCCGCACCCGGCGGGAAGTAGCGCAGCAGGAGCCGCCTCAGCCCCATCGCCGCCGTCTCAGCCCCGCGCGTCCGCCCGCCGCCATGGCAACGGCCCGGGGCGCATGCGCAGCTCCGGCCGCGGGCTGGGGGCGCCGGGCCCGCCATGGCGGCGCGCTCGGAGTGTTCCCTTGGCCGCCAGCCCTGGGGTCAGCGTGAGCGGCCCGGGCATGGCGCTGCAGAATCCGTACAAAGCTGTGAGGGCTGCTGGACTGCGCCACCGAGGGAAAGAAGGGAATCTAGAAAGGAGTGCACTTAAAAATATATATACATTTAGGAGTGCCAAAGAGCCTCGAGTAACGGCGTAGCAAATGTATGAAAGCTATTTGGAAAGTGCAGAGTTACTGTGAGGAAAATAATCCACGAACACCAGAGGTTTATGTCCAAAAAAGGAGACAGAGGAGTCCTGTGACTTTGTTCGAATAAAGGGAGAGGTCATGGGGCATTCCCCATGCGGTCTTGCAAAATTTTGGGGGACGCAGCCTCCCTTTATCCTAATTCCCGATCGCATTTCCCTTCTCTCTTTTCCCATTGTCTGAGATACTCGAGAGGCACAGGCTTCCCGGAACGCCTAATACAGACCCTCCTTGTCTTTCCCAGAATGGTCCTTCTTGGTTCCTTTCATATTCCAATATTCAGTTTTATTTATCAGTAGACCTGTCGTTTGTTTGGAAATGTAAATTTCAACGGAATTCTCCCCATTGTTTCTTTTATCTCTGGGTGCCAGCCTTATCTCTCAGACACTGTGAAGACAAGTTTCTTCATTCCTTTCATTACTTACTAAGGAAAGACGGCAAAGATTAATTAAATTTAAAAAAAACTTACTAAGTTTAATTTTTTTAAGAGATACTCAGGACGGAAACATAAGTATGAAAATACAGTTTAGAATCACAGAATCATTAAGGCTGGAAAAGTCCTTAGGATAGAGACCAACCATTGACCCAGCACCGCTAAACCATGTCCCCGAGGACCACACGCCTTCTGAACCTGCCAGGAGTGGTGACTCCTCCAGTTCCCTGAGCAGTTCTTAATATCCAATCTAAACCCTTCCCTGGCACAACCTGAGGCCATGTCCTCTCATCCTGTCACTTGTTCCCTGGCAGAAGAGACCGACCCTGCCTGGCTGCACCCTCCTTTCCGGGAGCTGGGGAAATGAGAATGTCCCCCCAGTCTCCTCCTCCCCAGGCTGAACACCCCCAGCTCCCTCAGCTGCTCCTCGCAGCCGCGTGCTCCAGACCCTGCGCCAGCTTCACTGCCTTTCTTTGGGTGTGTTTTCATCAAAAAGAGAAGAAAAATTCAAATTGAAAAGAGATAACCAACATGGGCTCATTAAAAGATAATGCATTAATAACACTAAAAATTGGAGCTTTATGCTGAAATGGCTGTAGAGCATCAATAGGGGGAAGCAGCAAACACATTCTCATTTGGCCGATCTCATAGCCCACATTGTTGACAATGGATCAATACAAGACAGTCCCACTCAGTGTTTAACAATACGTGACTTTTCCAAAAACACTCGTATGGCTCCCTACAGCTTCACTTTGAAGACAGTCCTTTGATTTTTCTGAAAGCCAGGAAATAAAATACAATGGCCAATTCCAGACTTACTTCAGGACATGGCTGGGGGACAAAGTGGTCTCTGAGTTTTTCATTCCCATTTGTTTGTTTTAAGTCTTTTGTCTTGTCCCTATGTGGAAAGTCTTGAGGCAGATAAGAAATATTTTTATTGAAAACAATCTGAGCAGCTTTCCAACTGAATTTACTTACTTGGCCCAACCCTATTCAAAAATAACTTTTTGAACAACCTCAAATCTTGGTGGTCTCCAGTTTCTTAACAACTTTTTGTTAAGAAATTTATAAATTCAGAATATAAATATTTTTCTGTTCTTTTAACTTAAATGACATGAACAAACAACGGTGGCATGGACACTGCTTCCTACCTTAAAACTTAATTTGTTGATCATAAACAGATTCATGCAGCCTTCCTGGTACCTTCAATATTACTTAACACCAAGTGGAAGTACTACATTTAATTGTTTTAGTCATATTTAAACAAAAGAGTCAAAACCAGGGAGAGGGAAGTGGAAAGACTGCAAAGCTCCATGACATCAGTACCTGTTCAATGCATTTTTCCCATCACTTTCTTGCTCCAAATCTTCATCTAAACACGGATACCTCACAATTTATCATTACCTGGCATTAGGATGCAATAATGACACTGGAAGATGATAAATCAGGCCTCAGCTGTCACCTCTGTCCTTGTTTCTATAAGCATAAGATTAGGGAGCAGTGGAGTCACAGCCGAAGTCAATCCATCTAAACCGTGTGCCTGCTCCCCTTGCTGACCCAGAGAGGCACTGATGTGATGGCCTTGTTTGCTCCACTCCTGTACAGCCACTGGAAAGAACTGCTGACCACCTGAGTGGGAACAAGGAGCAAACACTGTGCTGAGACAAAGCTTGTGCCACCCAGGACAGGCCTGAGTGCAAAACTCAGTTATAGTGATGAACAGTATGTCCTTCTGACAAAACAGAACCAGAGCTGTAGCACAGGTAGGATTACCTGAGGAGGCTTTAGGCAGGAAAGGGGAAAACTGTGGGGAGGACTTGCTTCTTGAAGGCAAGCAGGGATTCTGATGATACGGCAAATTGAGCTCATGTCCATACTATTAAATCTTGGTTGTTAAGGAGAAATGCAACTTCTCTCCAAGTTCATGGAAGGAAGCCACTAGTGTATACTTTTAGAAGGAAAATTTTCAGACCACTGGGGCAAAATTGTTGCCCTGCTACTTTTTTTAGTGTCTAAAGAGTGCACACAGCCTCTGAGTCATGAAAGGTCAGCTTCAAAGAATGCACACTGTAGGGAGTTCAAAAATATATGCACTGGAAAGAAAAATTAAATGCTGATGAGATAATCAGCTTTTATGTACAGAGATCAAAAGTATCGATGATATCAGCCTGGAAAGATAATTTATATATCAGTTTCTCCCCATGCATTTTTGGTTATGTCAGCAGCTTCCAGGAGTGGCAGAAAGTTAAGATACTATAAAACTCATCGGTCTGTGTTCTAGAGGCTTTGAAAGGCTCCAGTGTACATTTATCTACAGTGTCTGGCAATGTGAAGCAAAATCAGTGCAGTTACAATGAAGAACTTCCTTTGGAGAATCTTGGGATCTTCCTGCCAACGCAGGTTCTGAAAAATCCTTTCTTGAGCCAATGTACCATCCTAAGGATAGGAAGCAGCAAGTGTTTCTGACTCAGACATGCTTGCAGAGAAGAGTGGGGTTTAGGCTTCCTGGTTTAAAGTTGTATCATGACCCACTTGTTCTGAAGTAGGTCAGCCTGTGGTTCGCTGAACTCAGTCAGAAAGGCCAGCCCAAGTGTAGTCTGAGTTGAGGGAAAGGTATAGAAAGCCACTTCCTATTTTTGTTACGCCAGTAGTGGGTGAAGTGAATTTTTACTAAGGGGAGTTTTTAAGGGCTGTCCTTTCTCATAATTGTCAGGTCTGTAAAATGCAGAAGAATAGTGCTCTGATAGTTCCTTGTTTCTGCTTGGTGAATTAAACGGGTTTACATGATTTTTTTTTTCCCAAGGTTGTTTTACACTAGCATATTCTACTTCCTCTTGCCCAAATAGACTCAGTGTATGCATGCACTTCTCAGTTCATTGCTAGAGCTCCTTCTCACTTCTGCTCTGTTATTTCCAATGCTAATCATGACACTACAGCCATGAAAAATCTTATAACTATTACTTATATAAGGGACATGATCTTCTGGGAGTTTGCCATTTGCTAGGTAACAGCTATTCTAGGAGAAAGAAGTGACAGTGCCTTGTAGAACAAGGTGTTCTCTTACCCAAAGATTGTTTTTCCTCTTTGCATGGCTCTTTTCATTAATTTAAAAATCTAAATTTTTTTTTAAAAAAATTACTGGTTGCAATATGCCGAGAAAGTGTGTCACCCACAAATTTCTGTTCACATGAATAGTTGCTTGTGATGTTCACCTACAGTGAGATAAAAAGTACCAGTAAAGAACAGTAGTTCTCTTCCTTACTCTTCTCTTCCATGTTCCCTCTCTGACAAACTGCTTGCATATCCCAGGCAGTCAGGGAATTCCATACATCCTTACTTGCTTCAGTCAAATTTTCACTTAGCTGAAACAAATTTTTCCTTGCTGTCCACTTTTCTGTGACTTTCCTCCTAACCTTGCCAAGTTTATAAGTTGACCTGACAACAAAAACATCCTCAGTGCAAAAACCCCAATGAGATATATTTATCTTACCGCTTCCGAGAAGAGCTCAGAAATGCCTTTAATCTTTCTTTCCATGGCCCAGACCATGGGGGCTGAAGACCTTTAGGCTGAGCTCCCCATCATCCCATCAAGACGGTGGAGCTGACAGTGTCGGGTAATAACGCAAGCGTTCTGCGGGCGGTGAGTTTTCCAGATGCACCCAGGGAGGAAAAGAGAGGAGCTCTTCTACATACACATAATGCACAATTAGGTCAAACCATGAGTCAGGAGACAGCAGAAACTCCTGACAAATAACAAGATTTATAGTAAGTCTGCAATAGGACCGGAAAATATAAGTAGTGAAAGCCACTTTGTTTTAGAAAACACAACTTCACTGAAGTAGAAGTGTGTTCATCTCATCTTTTTTTAATTTTTAAAAAATAGCTGAAATAACTAGTTTGTGATTTCATATTATTATCTATAATTCTGAAATTTATTAAGCATTTCACTTAAGCAGTTCTTTTTTCCATGGCTGTTTCAAGGCCAGGTTGGTTGGGGTTGGATGGGTCTTTGAGCAGCCTGGTTTAATGGAAGGTGTCCCTGCCCATGTCAGGGAGGTTGAAATTAGATGATCTTTAACGTCCCTTCAAACCCAAACCATTCTATGATTCTGTACTCCTTCAGTAAGTGTAGATAGTCCTACTACATTGTCTTCTCTTCTAGGTTTCTTTACCATAATTTTGATGTTCTTCATATGGATATGCAAAACAAGGTGCATGTATATCAACCATTAATTGTAATTAGCAGTAATACAGCCCTACCCACTTTCATATTCGTGAAACATTTTTGCCTACTCTTGTACTAATTTGGGGAATGCTATAGAGTGAACAAGTCTTTGAGATTTGCAGATATCTCAGATATCTGAGATTTGCATCATCTCTGAAAGACATTTTGACCATTTATTCCTAGCCATAACAACATGAAACACTCAGATGCTCGCAGGAACACACAGTCATTTTATTGAAACAGCTCTATTAAATGTACATTTGAAAAGAAAAAGAAATCACTGTAGTAGGACATATAGCCAAAACATTATTATTTTTCAGATATGCATGACAAACTTTTATGTGAACATTCTGATTTGCATTCCCTAAATACCACTAATTCATACATGAGGTACTATTCATACGTGAGTGAACAATTGAAGCCATTCTATACACTGACAACTCTACAGCTCTGCTTTATCTGCCATATTAAATTTGTCATTCTCAATTTCCCATATGCCTACTTAGAATGTTTATAGAGTTACCATTGGCTTTGTGCCTGACCAATGATGCTGCAAGGATATTGAACTACTAGTTTAATCTTGACGCTGTAATTGGCAATTTCACTGAAATTGGACCACTTACTTGAGCCCACCTCCACTGGCACACTCTAATCAGATGGCTTGATCAGTCAGTGCACAGCTGTCTGCTCCCCCACAGGTCTGAGCCTGGATCTCCTAACAGATTTGTAATGTTTCTCTGCCTCTGGCACCTAATAATGCCATTTGCTGGTACCTCCATATTTGTGTAAATTAATACCTGGTACAGATTTTGTCCCCTAGCAAGTCAAGCTCCTTCAAAAACAATGTATGTTTTGATTAAATTTTATTATCCAAAAGATATAGGAAGAGTCAAGTACTTGTTGTACTAGACCATCCTACACATAACATCTCTGCCTACACATAAATGTTTTGCCTTGGCTTGTGGGCATGTGGCCAGGAGAGAAGACAGTTACAGTTTGAATCACTGTACCTGCAGTTTGGCTAAGAAATTAAAAAATATTCTGTGCTCTGTTTTAAACACTTTGGTACATGGCTACACTAACCATGGACGCCAACTGCCCTATTTCAATGTTTCATGTTTCCTGAGTTGCCTTATCTTGTAGCTGTCTATTAAATGGATCTTTCATTCAGGCTTTCTCACCAGGAAGGCCAAGTGACGGGCCACCCTGATCCCATTTCCAGAAGCTGGTTTGTTTGTTTCTCTCTCCCTCCTTCTTACCACGTCTCTTAACCAATTGTGGTCTAACAGAAAGCATTTCCAATATTCCAACTACCCGTGTGTGTCCTGACATGCACTGTGACACAGAGACAGCTCATGATAGCCTGGGCATGCTGAGTCATCTCTAAAGGCTGTGAGCCATTCCACCCCTCTACAGCAGTAAAGAACTCAAGGAGAAAAAAACCCTAAAAGCCAAACGGATAGAAAGAACATACACATCTTCAGCCTCAGCTAGAGCAGCCATTGTTTTCACTGAAAGAGGGGCTCAAGATCATAACTTCTGATAGCTGGAAGTAGTGTTCACTGAAAGAAACATGGCAATGACCTTCCCGTTAAATTTCAGTACTACAGCTGCCATGCAAAAACATGAGTTGGGTGTCAAAGCATCATGCAACTGGCTTGGGTGTGAAAGGCTGTTGAGATGTTCTTCATCATTTGTTTTCCAGTGGTTCGTCTAGAATTTTGAGGGCTAGAAAAAATAATCATTGTGAGGCTTAGATTTTTAGGTAAATCGAGATACTTCAGGAGAAGGAGTATCATGAAAACCTAATACGCTGAAAGTGCATTGGATACAAAGGTCATACAAACAAGTTTAATCAGTGGGTTGGGTTATTAAATCTATATGTGTGATAATTAATTATATATTTTATGAGCCTTAGTTGATTGTCTCTCATGAATATTAAGAATTGGGAAGGAACCAAACTTAACTGAACCTGAGATATGACATTTTATCTGTAGAGCAGATTCCTATACAAAGCCAACTCTCACTTGCATCAGCCACCACTTCTGAGAATAGGGGCAGCTCTCTCTTTGGATGCTTATATCCCTTTGCTGGCACTATCAGTCTAGGAGAATGTGCCATGCACAATCTTTCTCTCCTCACTTTTGTACATCAGCTGTGTGGCCACAATGGTAGATAAAATCCCTCTCATATAGGACATGCCTTGTAAGTACATCCAGCACATTTCATATATGGACACTATTTAGAGAATATCTATTTTTTCAGGGAGTTTCAACCCAGATTATAAATTTTCTCCTTGATACAATGAGAGTGTAAAAAAAATTAAGAGAGTTTTCAGTTTAAAGTTAGGGAGCAGCAAAATTTCAAGAACATGGAAATGTAAATGCAGGTGCTTACAAGTAAAATGATTACTTTATTTTGGGGATATAAATGAAGTCATAGAAGCAAAGCTATAGAAACTCTGTTGTAAATTTAAAAACAAAAATTAAAAATAGTACTTTAGTCTCTACTTTTCCTCTGGCGTATTTGCTTTTTATTAGTACAATATTCTAAATTTCATCTGCTGCTTTTACATTTAATATGTATTTTGTATTGCATAGTCTTTGAATAATGCTAGAAATTTAAGAAAGCTAAAACACTAATAAACGAGTGCCGGGGTTTATTTGCAGTCGTAGCTCTATGAGCAATACTCTATGGCTAATGTGCAATAGCAGGACTGCAGCTATTGCATATCACATTTAAATGTTCTAACAGCAGCAGCTCTAGGAGTGCTTTGGCTGGAAGCTGTCTGCACCTGACAGTACGGAAAGAATAAACACAGCAATTCCAAAGCCTTTGCAGACTTAGGACTGCAACACTGCACAGTTAAGGCTCACACCTCCCAGAAGAGAGCAACCACAAGATCATGGGAACATAAATAAGTTTTAATTTATGTACAGTCATATAGCTATTACTGCTTAGTATACTTAGCGTACACAATGCAGTGGGTTTGTTCTGAAGACTAAAAACTTCCTTCATGATTCATTTTTTGGCAGAGGATGTTGCCTGTAGCCTGGTATTTGGAGCAAGGCTGCCAGGGTGTAGCACAGCTGCACTGCACATACAGAAGGTGTGTTACAATTGATCCATTTCTATTGTTTTGATGTTAATCCAGCTGGGTGGATGCCATTGGAATCAAGTGACAGTGTCATAAGCTTAAAGCCCTTTGCGGTTCTTGAGTTCCCCAATTCAATTCTCAGCAAGATTGCAGCTGAATGGTGCATTCCAGTTCATCAGGAGTGAAGCTGGGCTCCTTGGTAATTGAAAATAACTGACCCATTATCCACATCCCTATGAAGGAGCTGGAAGTGTCACTGTCACTAAGCACACCCAGTAAAGCTTGGGTTTCAGGTATACTTGAAAGCTGCACACTGCAAGACAAGGCCATTCATCCACTTGTCTCTTGGATTTGCAGGGGCTTTACAACCCCCTTTGTGTTTTTCGCCTTTTGGTGAAAAAATCAGGAGACGAGGAAGGAATAAAACCGTCTTCAACTAATGGATGCTACCATCAACTGAAGAGAAATGCAGTAAATAACTTGTTAGTACTTCCCCAGCAGATGAAATGTGTCAGGTTTTATATTTTAACAGCAAATTTAAATCAGCAGATTTGCTATTCCCTACAAAAATCCCTGACCGTGAGATGCTAAGTTATTTTGCAGCTTTGTGCTGGAATGTGATTTTTAAAAAATTTTAGAAATGAGTAAATCCAATTATGATTCCACATGTGGACAGAAATTTTTCTGTCAAAGATCATAACACCACAGAAGTCTGCAATTCCTGACTCAGAAAGGTATGAGATTGCTTTATGGTAAAAAAAGGAATTAAAAAAGAAGCAAAAACAAAAATTATTAAAAACCAACCAAACAAAAAACCAAAAAATAAACCAACAAAAATCACACAGAAAGAATAGACACAAACAGGATTCAATAGCAATACTGCAGCTAGCACAAGAATCACTGAGGACTGGTTTCAATACAGAGAAAATAGAACACTTTGAAACTGAAGTATAAAATGCTCAGAGTTTGAAGGGAAAGCTCTCACATCCACTTCCTAAATATCCAAGCCATAATAAAAATGTTTTGCAAGAAAAAGTATTTTGGTTTTTTAAATATTATGGAAGTTGAAGAGAAAAAGTCTCCAAATGACCATTATTTAATTCTGCATCTCAAATTATTCAACAAACTTGTACAGGTTGAATTAGGAGCTGAAGGCCAAAGAGAGTAGACAGAAATTCACCTACTCACATGCAGAACAGTCCCACCAAACTAATCAGGATTCAGGTTTTTCTAGAAAGGGTCATGATTTAAAGACCTGTCAGAACTTCTGACTGACCACTTAAGGTTACATACAAAAATGTGCCTCTGATCTGATGATTTTGGAGTTGGAGCACTCGTAATAATACCTGTTTGTATCCTCAGGAAGGCATGGAGGGATGTGCTATTTCTACACAGACTTTCCTACCAGTAACATAATAACCTTACCAATTTCTGATATTGAGCATAGAAACCAATATTTTCAGTAATTTTTTTCTTCCCAAGGGGTTGATTATAAAAAAATTCAACAAGACTAAGAGGAATTAAACAGAAATCCCACAAGTCATAGCTCTGTGGATGAAGCATGAGGGGTTTGGTAGCAGTGGAACCATGGATGACCAGAGGAAGTACGAGTTGCAGAAGCAATACAAAACTTTAAAGAGGCCTGAACTGGGAGTAAAGAGCCACCCACAGAATTTCACATACTGGTCTTCACTTCCTTATTTTGCTCCCCTGCTTTCTGTTCAACCCTTGGACTCCAGGCTTTTCTGCACCAAGTTCTTTACAGCTCTGGTTCCTAACACCAGTTCCCAGGGTAGGCTTGGGGAGCCTCACCTTCCAACACAAAGCCATTCATCCTGTTTGTACCAATTTGTTTGCACCTGATTTAGCCTATGAACTCTCAGGGCCCCAACAGTCCACACCAGTGCTCGCAGGTATGAGGTGGAGCTCTGCACTTCTGCCCAGAAAGTAGGGGAATGCCCAGGGAGCAAGCTGGGTAATTGCTTCTCCCTGGAGAATACATTATGTTTGCAATATTAGGAATCCACCTGATGTAAATTAAAGCTAATTAATTTTGCTCCTTCAGAGCTTCACCCACAGGGAAGTGACAGTTCCCAGATTTATAGAGCCACAAGCAGATTGTTTTAAGTTCTAGCAGGTTTTGAAACCAGAAAATAACAGCCTTGCTCTCAAACACCATTTAAGAAACCCAATACCTCTCCGCTCCTCTCTCAAGGGCACCAAAATACCTTGTATTTAAGCTTAAATTAAACTAAAATTAGTGTTTGTTATTTCTGTGACTAAAAGGTGCTAAAGGCAAGGTGTAAATTTATCCGTAAGACACTGGTGCTGACAGTGAGAGGACTGCACCTGCACACCCTGCATGGTCACATCCCTGAAGTCCATGTGGGCCATGTAATAGTGCATAAAAAGATGAGCAGTCTTCCCCAGTCCACCCATCTCTTCCATGTAATCTCATTACTTTTATGAGGCATCCCTGACCTCCATCAAGAGCTCCTGCATCAGAAAAACTTCATTATGCTGGAAGCCATGGGATACCATAGGGAAACACAAAAAGAGGAGGAAAGCACTGCAAATTTCTCCTCTAGAGAAAACCCTTTAAGCTGAGAGCAGACTGTGTTACCATAACAAATCCTCCTCAGTGGATAAGCTTGCCCAGTAATAATGTGTAAGGCTTCTCCTGAATAAATAAACTGGCAAAAGGAGGTCTTTCAAGTCTGATTAAGATGAAGCTAAGTCTTCACGCTATACAAAAATTTAGCAGCTGTCTGGAGGTGAGGAAGGAATTATATCCTGATGGAGGTCATAGCAACCCCTAGGGCAAGCAAAGTGAGCAAGGTGGAAAGTGGCTTTAACAGGTGTCATCACACCTGTGTAATTGTTTCAGCTGGAGGCTCTTAACAAAGAAATTAATTTCAAGGGGAAGTCACATTTCCAATTAAAAAGAAATAAACACAGAGAGTGCCGATTTTAACATTTATTTTTTTCAAAACTCCAATTACCATTGTTTTCTACAAACAGACTTTGTTTAACAATAGTTCAAGAGGTATTATAATGCTAACTACAGCTTAAAGGAAACATTTTGGCACAATATAATAACAAAATAAAAAGAATAAATAACCTGTTTTACATATGCTGAAGAAAACAAAAATAACATGCAATAAACTTAATAAAATTCACACTCTGTACAACACATCAAGGTAGACCTTACTAAACAGCACTCATGTCCTCTCAGTAACATACACATATTAGTAAAACTGGAAACTTTAACAAAATGCTTAACTCAAGCAAAACAGTGATGCAATATGAATCAACTCGAGAATTTAATCAGTTCCAAAGAAGCCGGAGTTGGAGGTGAGTGAGCACACAACAGTGCACAAACCATCTCAGCCAAGAGCCTCAACCCAGGCCTTCTTCAGCCATGGCTGTGTTTAGCCCCCTGCTAGAAGCTGTGTCAGGCTGACATCTTCCTGAGCTTGTGGCTGTTAAAAGGAAGAGAGGACACACATAAATAATGACCTCAGCCACAGGTCAGTTACAGTTTTCTCTTCTTCCCTGAGAGAATAGCTCAGGTGGGAAAAGGGACAAGTGACATGACTGTCCCTGAGAAGACTCCAGAAAGGAGTAGCTAAGTCTGACAGGAGATGGAACGACAAATGTGTTCGCCAATGCTGTGGCATTCAGGACATGTAAGAAAGTCAGGCTTTCATACGTGCCCTATCTCCATCACCCTGGTACTATTTAGATGTTTAGATTCCTACCTCAGGTAAAGGAGATGTTTCTTCACCCAGCCTTCCTTAGGGTTTACACAGGCCTTCAGCCCACTGGAGGTGTGGAAACTGGAAAAGAAATAATGATAAAGAAATCAGTAAATCTTTAAAAATCCCTGCCAATAATTGCTGTGGAGAGTACAGTTACTGTATATAATGATCAATAGAAACTGCTTTTGTAAGCACCAGTTCGACATGGGATGCTCCAAATTCCTCCAATATTATATGAGCAAAAAGAAAGTTAAATGTAATAGCTGCTTCAGTCTCAGGGGTCATTTTTTGCACCATAAAATTTTGTTCAATTTATTTGATCTATTGAGTCAAAGGCCTTTGCTGGATGCCAGAAACAATTTGTAAGATTAAGGAGAATAGCTGCTGTCAAGCTAAGGTGACAGATCAACATCTAGGCCAAAACCTTGTAAGAAAAAAATATGATCCCTGTGAATTAGAAGGAGTCTTGTCACTTATATGTTTGTTCACAGGTTTTGGCAAGGGGGCACTCTGTGTTGGCCAGAGTGGCCCTTAGCTGGAGACAAAACCTGTCTTTGTTTGCACAGCTGATTCCTAGAGAGTCAGATTATTTACATTGTATGATTGTCCCTTGGGTTAGCAGTCCCTGTCAACTAGAGGTTGTGTATTTTGTTTACAGGTGTGATACACAGTTTATTCAGTTAATTTAACTTTCTGAAAAGGCAAGAAAAATCATGCTTATAACATTCAAATCCTTGTTTTAGCCCAAACAGACATCCCAAGGTTAATATGTGTCAGAAAAACCAGTGGAAATTCAGAAAGTAACTCACATGATGGCAGGGATGTCGCAGACCTCACTGGAGAGCTGTTCAGTGTAACCCTTCAGGTTTCCCCGAGGCAGACGCACTTTGGTGTAAGACAGGCAGCAATCCTGGTTGCTTTGTGCTGGAGTGAAGGAAAACAACAGAGTAAATAAACCCCATTTGGCCCACACTGCCCTGCTGTCTAGGGCACTCACTGTTCAACCCCAACCCTCCAGCTCCCTCGTGACAGAAGAGGGGGATGAGGCAGCTCCCTGTGCTGAAACCATTCTCTTGCAGCTCAGCCTCACCCCACTGCCAGCTGTGAGCAGCCCTGGGAGCCCTTCCAGAGCAGAACGCCGAGGTCACTCACCTTCAGAGGTGCCGCACAGGAGCAGCGCCAGGAGCCCCAGCAGGGAAACCAGGACCATGCTCTTGCTGCTGCAGCCAGTCATTCCCTCTCCACACACACAGCTGAGCTCCAGTGAGTGCCTGGCTGCTGCCTGCCTGTGCTGCCAGCCCTGCCGCACCTCCACCTGCTTATAAAGGGGTGCCAGGAGCCATGGGAATTCACACACGGGCGGGTTCCTCCGTCATCAGCGGGTTTCCCCACAGCGAATTCCATCGTGCCTGATTTGGCCCCAGCACTCCTTCCGGGTACTCTAACCAGAGATAACAGTGTGCTGGGGAATATTTTTATTTTTTTAAGTAGCTTAAAAGATTCCGTCTAAAAGAAAAGGAAATAAAAAGCTGTGAGGTAATGGTTCTGTGGGTGAAGCACGTGTAGTTTTAGGGGTAGGAGAGTGTGGGTTGTGAAATGAGGAAAGTCAAACGTAGGTAACTTTAAATGTTACCTACAGAAACTGTGTGTCTGCTGTGCTCTAGTTTAATAAATCCAACCTGGGGGCAGAAGGAGGTGGGCTGAGCCACCCAGATTCATTTCAGTATGGCAGGCTCACAAGAGCTGGGTCACAAGCTGCACAACACCAAAGTACATTAGTATTTCCTGGTTGGCCAATACAGTAATATCGGGCTTTCCAGATTCCTGCTTTCTGAGCTCTAGACTGTAATATTGGCAAGGACACATGAGCAACATTGAGTATTCATGGAAATTTATTTAGTTTCCTTATCCATATATTCCGTGCCATGACTTCCTGCCAGTTTGTTACGCATCTGAACTATCCCATCTGAAACAGAGTGAGCTTAAAAGAAATGGGGCATATATTGTCCTCCAAATCTGTGCTATCTAGAATGCATTAATGCTACTTCATAAACAATAGCTGTAGTTTGTTGCTTTCCCGAACTGTACCAGAGTATTGTGACTCCTGAACATTCAACAAAAATACACGCAATCTTAAAATTTCATTGCACAGCTCTAGAGAAACCATGAGGGAGAGGCTCTGTCACCACTCCCAAGTACATTGTTTGAGCTGCTACTGAAGAATGGTACTTTCCCATGGTGTTTAGGGATCTGTGTGAACTTACTGTTATGGCTGTAGGCCATGTCCTGGCCAGCCAGTGTGCACAGGTGCTGCTGCCAGCTCCAGGTGCTTATAGAGTAACCTGAGCTTTAAGTGGCTTCTCTTAAAGTAGAGCTCATGAACAGTCATAGTTCATAATTACATGCCTTCTATCCTTCACAGAGTGCCAGTACCTCTCTCAAAGAGTGAGCTCCTATTATTTCTTTGTAGAAATGTAAACAGCTCAAACTCTAGAACAGATTGTTATTCAGAGAAATTAATTTCTCTACATAATAGCAACAATTTAGGGAATTTCATGTGGCTGAGGTATACATGGGCAACATTGCAGTGTGCATGGCATCATGTGAATATACTGGACATACTGCTCTGCAGAACTACAGCAACTGGGCAAAGGATGGGGAGGAGGCAACAAAGAACCCATGCCCTGCTGTATGCAACTTTTTGTAACTGCTTTATGGATCATAGAGAAATGCCACAAAAATACCAAAACATCAATGCTCTCAGTATGCAGCTATCTCTGCACTGCTTTAAAGACTATCTGTCAGCATTAGGCAATGCCTCAAACTAGCTGACTAGAATGATCGTTTTTCTGTTACATACAGATTTCATGGATCCCAAATCTATTACAGCTATACCCATCTTTGGTGTTTCTTATGCCATTTCCTGGGCCATACTGTTATCCAGATGGAAGTGGCCTTGCACCTCTAGTTTTTCTTGTGACTCTACAGCTCTATTGCTTCTCCATTCAGTGCTTCTTGGGCAGAATCTTCTCATCTGAACTTTGACACTTCTACCTAAGCACCAGCAGTTTGGATAGCAGAGCCAGGCACTGGCTGGCACTACTCAGGCAGTGCTCACCCCATACTCCTGCCTTCAGGCAGTTTCCATCACACCAGTGGTTTCCACAACTGACCATGGCTGGCAATGTGCCTCATCACAGCTGGACTCATGTTCATGGTGTTCCCTTTATCTCATGTTTTGTTTGATTTAGGAAATTAGGTTAAGATTTACACTTAGAACAACAGCCACAAGAAGGGCCCCAGCATCAGGAGCACTGTCATTGTTTGTACTTGGTGTGTACAAAGTACCTTCAGTTTGTTTGCACAAAGTAGTTAAAACAGCCCAAAAAGGGTTAACACAAACAGCTGAAGAAAGCTCTGCTGGTTGTGATATGACACATAACTGTATCTTATCAGTCTTTACCTTCACAAACCTGTAATGCAAACAGAAGAAAAAAATACATAAAAACAGGGAGGTGCTTGTATGTTCCAAGGAAGTGTTATTCATTATTCCCTGGGAACAAGGGGACAGTGACTGTTGCCCACCCTGACCCAACCAGACTTTCAATCTGATTTCCTTTGGTACCTGTGTGACCAAGTGGGGCCATGGGGTCTGGCCAGGGACTGCCATAGAGGCAAGAGCTGGGGCTGCCAGGCCCTAGGGTGGCCAGTGGCACCTCCAAACCTGTTCCTGTGCCACATAAATGTGTTTAGTGTCTTAACACTGCTGCAGTTCGAAGGCTGCATGTGGAGAGGGCTGCCAGGTCAAGGGAGGCCATCATTTCCCTGCCTTGGGGACTGCCTGGGGAGAGCTGTGGCCAGAGTCTCCTCAGAGGGCACAGCCAAAGCACGAGAGGTATCAGCCACATGTTGTGAAAAGGGATGTTCCCATCAGACACAGAGAAAGCCCCCTCCATAGATGGGGTGAGGCACTGGGACAGGTTGCGAAAGCCTGGTTTGAGTACCCTTCCAGATACTCAGGAGGACGTGGGCCTTCCCTGACCATGATCTTAAACTTGGGTTCCTTCCCAAGCCACAATCAAGCCCACATTATTTTTTCAGGGTTTTTCACATTTAACTGTTTGTTTCTTATTTTAGTTTCCTACCTTATTTGTCTTCCTGACTTGACTTTACTGTGAGCTTCTCAGCTTCCCTCCCTCCTGTTGTCCCTCCTCAGATCTGCTCTCAGCTGCAGTCACAGTAAGGCAGAGCAGCAAAACACAGACTGGCAAAGTGTTCATCCTCTCCTAAACTTCCTCTCCCATTGTTCCAGGGGCCAGAGAAAACAGGCTGAAACCCCTCCTGTGTGTAGAACAAAAGATGAGGCAGAAACAGCCTAGGTGCCAGTGCTGCAGAGCCATCCAGTCAGACCTGTACAAGGAGGGGAAATACCTCAGGAAAACCGAACCTTTTTCTAGGTAATACTGTAAAACTGACAGTTCTGAGCCATTTGGGGATGCTAAAGAGGAGAGCTGGGGAGTCAAACTGCTCTCAGACACCATCTGCAAAGCAACAGCCAGAGGCAGCTTTCCCTCGTCACCAAGCTACTGCATCCTGGTAATTCACTTCCTCTCTTATATTCCAAGGGACTTCTACTCACAGAAATCCCTGCTGAAAGTCTGAGGAGTTGAATAGGACTTAATAGTTCAACCTTGATAAACACCCCCATACAGGGGGGAAAAAAGGCTTTTGGGAGGGAATGGGCTTACCACATAACCCTCCCCATCACAGAGAAGCACTGGAGCAGTCTGCCTGGTTTCCATGCAAGAGTTAAAATACTTCATGAATTTTTGAAGAGAAAAACAGAGAGGGAATTTTATAATCATTAACCACTTGATTATTGTCACTTTATGGCTTTAGGTCTCACATTAAACATGAAAGATTAAAATAAAGAAGCCCAAACCATCTCTTGTCAACTTGAATGTCAGACACTGTCAGTATCTTTACCTGTGCCCTGCAATAAGATGAGAAACACACTGACAGTTGTTAATCAACTGGCAGTTAACAAGAGTTTCTATGTTTTTCCTCCTCACAAAGAGATATTGTTTTATTGCATATTAGTACCTTTTCTGAATTGATGTAAATAAAACCTTACAGCAATATAGCTCATGATCCAGGAAACACAGAATCAGACCAGGGAAATTCCCTTCTGTACTTTCAAATGGTTTAGGAGTCCTTTGACAAAGCAAAGGGCATTATAAGGCAGTAGCTAAAAGGAACATGGCCAAATACAGGGATTTAATAATTGCATAATCTCTGATGAATAAACACCTAAATCCCAAGCACAAAATTTCCAGAGGTAGCTTGCTCAATATCTCTGAAGCTTTAGAGGCTGTGATGCAACCCAGTGATTTCATGCAATTCAGTGCTTGCATGACTGACAAAAATCGTTATCTGAGGAAGAAGCCAATTTTCACTAATTATAGGTTGAACTTCATAAGCTACAGATCTAGAAGTACCATTGAATGACATTGCTTTGATGCAATTATGGACAAGACGTGCCTGCTGGGAGAAATTAACTTCCCATCTATCGAAAGTGCACGTTATGAGAAGACCTGATGCACCTGCCATGAAAATCCTGGCAGCCATCCTGGCACTGCTGATTGCTTGCTGCTACCTACATCTAGAAGCTAAATATCCAGTGTTCTGAGGTCAAATTTCTCTCTGTAAAGTTAACTCTACTCTGTCTACAGTTCCTTGGGGTAGCCGACCATCTTCTCACAGAAATGGACCTCTCAAAGGGGGTGGCAAAGGCTGCAATTGGAAAGAAGAATGAAAAAATAGTGTTCATTGGATTTGTGTTTTGGTAGTGGGTAGGTGTCAGGGGTGGATTCTCTGCTAGAATCTTTCCCCATGTCTGGCAGAGCCAATGCCAAGGAAGCACTCAGTGGACAAGGCTGAGCCCATCACCGACAGTGGGAATATCTCTGGGATAACGTATTTAGGAAGGGGGGGAAAAACTGTGCAGCTGCAGCCAGAGAGAAGAGTGAGTGTATGGAGGATGAGTATATGAAACCTCTCCACAGACCCCAAGGTCAGTGCAGAAGGAGGGCCAGGAGCTGATCCAGGTGCCAGAGCAGATTCCCCTGCAGCCCAAGGTGCAGCCTGAGGTGAGGCAGCTGTGCCCCTGCAGCCCATGGGGGAGCAGGGATCCACCTGCAGCCCCTGGAGGACCCCACGTCAGAGCAGTTGGGTGCCCAAGGGGTCTTGGGAAGCCCACACTGCAGCAGGATCCTGGCAGGACCTGTGGCCCCATGGAGAGAGGAGCCCATGCTGGAGATAGTGTGAGGAGTCCTCCCCCTGAGGAGGTAGGAGCAGTAGAGGTTACACATGATGAACTCACGCAAATCCCCATTTTCATACCCCTGAATTGCTGGGGGAAGGAGGTAGAGAAAATCAGGAGTAAAGTTAAGGCCAGGAAGAAGGGAGGTGTGGGAGATAGATGTTTTAAGGTTTGATCTTACCTGTCATTACCCTACCTTGATTTGATTGGTAATAAATTAAATCAATTTCCTCAAGTTGAATCTGTTTTGCCTTTTGTGAGTAATCTCTCCATGCCCTTATTTTGATATCTGAGCCTTTCCTTATTTACCTCTCCTCTGCCCAGCTGAGGAGTTGAGTGATAGAGCAGCTTTGGTGGGCACCTGGCATCCAGCCAGGGTCACACGCCTTATAGCCGAAAGAGGAAACAGTTAAAGGCTGTCTGCCAAGTTGGACTCTAAGTTTATTTACATTATATTTGCTTTGTTACAGCCCTATTTCCCTTCCAGTTTGCATTTGTATTTGCCTTTAGGAATAGTAAACACAACAGCAGAAATATTTTGACTGATACATTTCTGATCCTTAAAGTAGTCCAGAAGTGCAGATTTTCGGAATAACCTCTACAAAGGTGGGGAAGAAAGGAAAGAATCACTTGAGAGGATTTTACACTATCACCTGCAAGGAACTGAGACCACCAAGTGTCATTTGCAGACAAAAAGAAACCTGATTTAAAAAATCAATGTGATTAATTAATTAATGTAATTAGTGAATGTAATGCAAGGATGTTAAACAGGTGTTAGACACAGATGTGTTTAACATCCCAAAAACTTTACCAAGGAAAACCATCAGCAACTTTTCAGCACGAGAGTGATCATACAACCACACTGAAACTGAGCCTGACCCTCACCAATTCTACACAAGTCAGTGCTTCTCCACTACTTCAATTTGGCTGAGAATTTCCCCAAGATGCATAGATCCCAAAGAAAATTTGGAAAAGGAAAACTGCTGGAGCCAAAATCCACAACCTGAACATGAGAATGTCTTCCAATACTAAAAATGAGGGCTTGCACTTTAAAAATATTTAATTTAGAAAGAGGAGAAAAAGATACTATGCCTTGACAATTATGAAAGAATCTAAAAATTTCCTGAATCTTGAAAAATAATAGGCAAGAACGGGGGGGGGGGGGGGGGAGTTCTGGGACTTAAAATTTTCATTAAAATGCAGATTTAGGTGGGCTGAAACTATTTGTTAATTCAATTGAAACAGGGTTTTGTATAAATTTAGAAGAGAATAATTTTAAAATTGTGAAGCTGCTTTTTTCTTGTGTTCTCTTTGCTGCCTCAGGAAGACCAAAAACAAATAAAACAAACCTTATAAAGAAAAGAGAAAAAAGAAGAACTAAATAAGATGAAGTGGTAAAGTTTTAAGTTGACCATTAGAACTCATGAAGGTTTTACTAAGTCATACTTGCCATATAGAACATGTGACTACTTAGTACATTATTAACACAGCCAGGATTTTGTCATGTGTTACTGGAAGACCAGCTTAAAAATACCCAGTGACACCTGCTTATTTAAGATTGCCAAACTAAAACCAGTCAAGATTGTTTTAAACAACTGTTGGTTAACGCTGTGGAGTGGCTGTGTCACGCAGCCTGGCAGGGCAGCTGTGGACACAGGCCCTCTCAGGGCAAGTGCTGCAATCACTGCAGCTTTTCAGCACTGCACAGGTACATTAGAGGGACTTTCCTATGAAAGGAAACCACAGTTGCCCAAACCAGCTGGCTTGGACTTCCCTCTTTCCAAGAGGCCTGCTCTTTCCCAAGGAAACCACACCACCACATCCCTTCCCTCCTGAATCTTACAGGTTCTTTTGCATAACACAGCTGAGATCACTGTCTTTCTTACCCTCCTATACCCCTTTTCTGGATCTTGGTCCTCACCTCTTGATTTCTGCTAGAGGCATTTGGAGGCCCTAAAAAGGGCAGCCTTGTCCTAGCTCATGTTAAGGAAATGTCTACCAGGGTAAATTTTCCTCTCTTTCTGCAGGGTTCCCTTGGCTGCTTCAAGAATTCTCTTGCTTGTCCCCATTTTCAATGTCTTTCTTATTGCTTGCCCAAACAACTCCAGCTAGTCCCAAAAGTGCCCTGTTGGTTGGCTTTTGGCTGGGGCTTTGAGGAGAGCTCTGTTTCCAACCACTCAAGCCTGCTCACAACCATCAGGGGCTCCTGTAAACAGCAAAGCAAGAACCAGAGACAGAAAAACTGTTTTAAGCCAGAAGAGATGTTTTAAGTCAACCAATCTGGGCTTGCCAGAAATCTGCTATTCCAAAGCAACCTGTGTTTTACAAGAACATCTCCTGAAGTGAGTAGGCTCAGCCTTCCTCAGATCAAACACTGGTCCTTTTTCTGTTCGTGTTTGTACCCAGCCTAGGACATCGAGGGACATGGAACCAGGGCCAGAGCTCCAGGGTACAACACACACTGTAACTGCTCTGCCTTTGGGAGAACTCACAGGAAGGTGAAGGCACATGCAGAAAACTTGGACCACATTAAAAAAAAAAGATTCTTCATAAAAGGGATAAAACCTAACACACTGTTGATGAAAAAACCAAACCAACAAACAAAAAAACCCCTAAGGACTTGGATAACTCTATGATCAAAACTCTTCAGAGCTGGCAAGAAATCAAGGTATTAGAATAACTCAGGACATTTTCAGTGCAGGAATTCTTACTTTTAAGCAAACACCAGCAGCATAATGGACTTATTTTAAGTCTGTTCCAGGTGTCATTAGAGGTTTAGCATTAAATGAAGCAGCCGGCTTGTTATGAGCACTTGTCAAAATGTGACAAATGCTTCTCCAGCAGGACTTTACACTACTTGGGCTGTTGCAATGATTCAAAGTCTCCCATGGTGTCTGTAATGAGATGCACCTTGAGGGTAAAAAAACAGTAGAGAGGAGGTGCTGGGCTGAAACTTCCTACACAAACAGGTTGTGCAAATGTAAATTTGCATCTCTGAAATGGGACATCCGCCCGTGACGACAGAACAATATCTGCCACTAGTGGGAGGCTTGTGGGATAAGTCTGCAGGGGAACACGCCCTGGAAAGTGATCTTTCGACATGGAAAGTGCCTTAGAAATCCCTTCAGGTTTTTTCTCTCATTTGTCTTTGGCAATCCACAGTAAGTAAGCTTTAGTCACTACAAGTATTAACCAATTCAAGTGAGATTTCTTTGACATATATATGACTTCCCTTTCATTAATCAACTGGAGATTTTAAAGGTGTGCAATCCAAGAAAGACTAAAGCACAAGCATTGATTTGGATTGTATGGATTTGGATGTATGGATTGTTACAAAAACTACAAATAAGATATTAAAGTCATCAGGCCCAATCATTAAATAGCAAACTTGGAGATAGAGGAGGTTCTTTTGGTGCTGGCATAAGCATCCTACATACATCTATTTCTACCTGTAGTTAGGAATTCCAAGGGTGAAGCTTAATAGAGTATTTTATTTTCTTCCTCATCTCCTAAAAGCAGTATTTTTGCTCATTTTTTGTTACCATGTGGAACAATGAGTGCACTGAATAAAAAAGATGAGCTTTTTTATTTCTAAAAAAAAAATCCCAAAACACAATAATCAACCAACCAATCAACAAAAAAAAAAAAAAAAAACTAACAAAAAAATTCCCCCACAATTTAAAAAAAATGGCAAGAGCAGATTAATGGACCTTGGCTGCCTCATTCATCACAGGCAACTCATCATGGGGGTGGTCTGCAGTTGGCACTGGTGAGAAAACAGGCCTCAACCTTTATAGCACTTGATATTTTATGAAAGCAATTGTCTCATTCTTATATGTAACATGCAGGTCATATCAAGAAAGCATTAAGCAAAATGTTCTTATTAACTGCAGTGTGTTGATGTGTTTCCCTCACTCACAGTTTGCAGAATTGAAGAGCTCAAAACCAGCTTGTGAAGCACACAGACAATCTTGACATCAAAGTGGTGGTGAAAGATTATTTTGCAGCCATAGCAAAATTCAGCCACTTTTTTCTCACCAGAATCATCTTTCCCCACTTCACTGAGAAACAAAAAACTGCTGTTTTTCCTTTGAACACTGATGGCTTCTATGCCATTAGATGAGCTGACAGACAGTGTCTGGGACAGAGGGACACCAGATCCCGGTGCACCCAGCCACAGTCAGCACTTGCACAAAACTCAGCTGCAAACCTTCAGCAGTGACCTCATAACATTTTATTAGAAAGGAAAATCCTCAGAGATTGACTGACAAAAGAGTAGTTCCTGTCCTCTGTTGATGACCTGGAAGAAAAATATAAGGAGAACTAAAGGACCTACTTAAGGTATAACCTATTCTGTAAGTCTTTCTGTTCTGCTGTTACAGTCATTGAATGTAACAGGAAGATTTTCTCCACCTTCCAGCAAACATCAAATCACACTCCTTTTGGAATTTCAGTTCTCTATTTTAGAAGTCCCAAGTCAGCAATTTGCTATTGGTACAATTACAACAGAAACAACTTTGGCAGTTAGGGCCAAAATACACTCTGATGCCAAGAGGGAGACCTTCATACATGAGATATCTTCTGTGTGCTCAATTCTGGAAATGTTACCATCTATTCAACTTGCTTGATTTTGTGGTTGCTGTTGAAAAGTAGTTTTGAAACATAAAAAAACCAACCAACCAAACCAAACCAAACAAAAAAAAGCCCAGCTGAGCAAAAAGAGATAAAATTGAATTGTCCAGCACTATGAAGAAAAGAGGAAGATAGACAAAGCTCACAGCTTCATTTTGAACAATTAATTTTGCAGCAGATCAGTAGATACTTCCACGTGCTGGATTGTTTTTTGGCTCAGCTCCCCTGAACCTCACTGCTTTGCACCACTCAGCTGGGAGAGCAGAGCATTCCTTGTGTCAGGAAGAGGGAGAAAGTAAAAGGTTGCTCAACCCACAAACCCAGTCTTCAGACAGTGGGAAACACCTTTATTTGGAAACCTCACAGGGTCTTGGAGAGGTTTTTGCAAGAGGCTCAGGGCAAATCCAAGAGCTGCAATGCAGGTCACTGCCATGTAAATAAGGATGTAAAGTCTTGGCAAAGCTTCCAAAGGGACACCCACTGCAATGGGATGCTCCTTGCCCAGCCTCTCACAACCACGTCCGTGACCTGTCACCTACAGTGAATTCAGCAATTAAACTGTAACCAAAAGGAGAGACAAACCAGCCAGTGATTTATATTGCAGAAAGCTAATGCAACTTAACTTTCCCTGGCCAATAACAGGATATTAAGAGGGTAAATCACTCCTTTCAACCCAGTACTGGCCAGACTTCTTTGTGTACAAAAGGGACATGAAGCACAGCTCTGCAGGCTGAAGTAGGTTCAACCAGTCTTTATAAATTCATCACAGGACTTCTATGTGCTCCATACCATGTTGGCAGCACATTCAAACAAGAGCTCCAGGCCTGGTTTGTGCCTAAGTATGCCACCCCAAAAATGCTGCCTGTAAGAAAAAATAATTACCCACCCCACCACAAAATGTCTCAGGGCACAACAGATTAATGGCACAACTGTTTGTTCCAGCTCCTGCACTGCTACCAGCAGCCTGCACAGTGCAAGTGGCAAGAGTAAGGACAGTGAATAGATAAAAAGGGCAGGCATTATCCTTAGGTAAGGCACAGCATACTGAAAAATAGCCATACAGCATTACTTTTTAGTAAGGAAGCAGCTGTAAGTCTACATTTAAGCCAAGTACCTGAAACGTTAGTTTGGTTGAATGTATTTCCTAACCTACCCCTTGGAGTAACGCCCTTAGTACCTTCTAGCTAAATATCCCGAACTAAAATTGCATATTCATTTCTGTGTCTCAGATAAAAAGCACCTGAGCCCAGGATGTGAATGCCTTGCCATCTTAGGAACCTGGGGCAAGATTCAGCTGAGAAGCAAGTAATGGAAACCCTCACCCACACACCGTGGGATTCAGGGCCAGACTGTGGAGAGCAGCTCATTGCCAAAGTGAGCATGCAGTACATGAGAAAAGATAAAGATCAGCTCATCCATACGTCAGAAAGTGAACTTGTCCTGTGAATACTTCAGGGTCTGAGAAAAAAATACAATTTAATCTTTATAAGTGCCATTGGAACATTTCTGTGTGTAGGCTGTATTTGGCCACAAATGGAGAAAAATCTTCAGTGTTAGCCACAGAGAATTTTCTTTGCTATTGCTTGCCTTAGAGAGTATAGTACACATTCCTCAAAAAGAATAAGCCTTCAGTTTGATTTGAAGAAGTCTCTTTGTCTGAGTTGGGCAGGTATCAAGAAACAGATGTGACTTGTGACCTGAAAGCCAGTGCCCAGCCAGACAGAGAGACACTTCACGCTGCCAAAATGAGTCTCTTGGCCTTGGTGCCATCCTGTAGAGCACCAGAGACAATATCAGGATTGAGTCCAAGGGGCAGCAGAGGCAAGAGAAAGTATCAGGATGACAGAGGTTTGCAGTCTTGTTGTTTTACTGCCTTCCTTCCCCTCTCAGAATTTTCCTGTCTCCTTGATTCATTAGAGACCATATTAGATTAACTCTTTAGGATACACTACTACCATAAAACTCACCTTTCCTGCACTCTTACAGAATCTTCCCTTTCCCAACTGAACAGAATCGGGATGGCAGCTAGAAACGGGTCCCCCAGCCCATCCTCCAAGCAGAACGACACTCCTGCATCTGACTACACTTGAAAAGAACATAATCCCCTCCAAAACCAGCAGCCAAACTCTGCTGCAGGCAGCTTATGGCATAGGGCTCAAGTTGATAAAAAACTTGCATAAGCTCATTGCAGTTTTACAGACTTCATTTGGCATTCAGATGTGAATCAGTGAAAAAGCATGAAATTTTAGCTACAAACAAGATGGACTGAAGACTATGGAAAGAATAGATAAAAAAGGATAAAAGAGGATCTGAAAGCAGAGAAACCAAACACCAATGCCTGAAAGTTACTCAAATCATTCTTTCTCATTATTGCATTACAGGAAAAGCAGAATTTTGCAGTTTTTCTCAGTGTCAAGAAATTTGAGTTGAATTTTTCAGTAAGTCACTGCAAACCCCAAGTAACACTGCTTCCCTCAAGAGTTCTCTGCTTTTTAGCAAGAGTTCATGAGAATAAAGCCAAATGCAGGTATACACAGTGTTCTCTCAGAGGGGCTGTCACCTCCTGTAGCCACAGGGTCAATAGAAGAGGCAGAACCAAGGTAGCTCTGGGATCAGTGTCAGACATGGCTGGGAAAGGCCCCAAAGGAATTATTAAATTCCTTGCATATGTTAGTTTCACACACATTACAGAAGCTGCCAGCATTCAAGGAGTGTCTGGATGATGCACCATGAGTCACATGGTTCAGTTTGAGATAGTCCTGTGAGGAGCAGGGAACGGGACACGATGATCCTTATGGCTCCCTCCCAACTCAAGATGTTCCATGACTCCACAAGTGCACAGCACTGCCCCAGGCAGGAGGAGATGGTTTCATGGACAAAGGCCAACACACAAGTTTTAAAGGCAAGAGGCAGGGATGGCCCTCTAACATCACTAATCCTGTAATATTGGCTGTTGAGGGGTAGAAGGCAAAAAGTCTGCAAAATCTGGCCAAGAGTGAAGGACTGGCTAGGCCACTCATCTGACCCAAAAAGGAATGTCATACCTTTTTTTTTTTATTCATGTACATGTCCATAAAGTTACTGTTCCCTTTTACTGTATGCAAACCAAGATGCTGCCTTTTTCTGATTGGATGATTCCCTGTTATTTACAAATATTAACAAATTTTTCTACTGTATTGGTCATATTCCTAAGTAATTATTACATCCCTCATTCCAGACCTACATGTTGTGAGACCAGGGTGGGAGTGGATCTAGATTTGTGTACATACTTTTTGTGAAAATCTGTGCATTTCACAGAGTATACTGTGCTGTTGTGAGTCCCACAGAATCTTCTGAAGCTGACTGTGGGGCAGCTATGCCCATCTTCAGCAGCACTGTGAGAACCTGCCTAGGCAAAAGATCTGAAAACTTTGCCAGCAAGTAAGTCAAGAGGAAGCAGAGCAGAGTGTTTTACTTTTTAAATTTGCCAGAGCAGTTTGAAGCCCCGTGTAAGTGGTGTGGATATGTTCCAATCTTACAGCAGTGGTATTTGCTCACCCTCACCTCTGTCACTGCCCATGCACAGCTACTGCTCCCTCTTTCATGTAGGCCAGTTTGAGGCACAGATGGCTCCCAAGACATGTATCCTGTCAAATAGACCCAAAATTCTTTGGGAACAGAACTACCTCTATTGATTTTGTGCCAGTCAGGCACCAAACTGTAGTTGGGTCTTGATTTGCTGCTGTCTTGGGGCAAAGACAGGCCAGGATTATTTGGCTGTTCCTTTAAGGGTGCTGAATGTGGATGCTGAAAGAAAGCCAGCTGGAGGCCATTCCAAAGGAGGTGTCAGAGCAAGCTGTAATACCAGAAGAACAGGAAAAGCACAAAACCCAAACAGAGTCCAGTAGCTGCAATATACACAGGACAACCAGAAGTAGGACTGGGAATACTAAAAGGAGGCTTTTCCCTTGGAAGTAAGAAAGGAAGAGCTCCAGCACAGAAGGTATGATTATATATGAACTTTAGAAATCTGAAATCCTGCAATAACAAGGGAAAGTGGGAGGAAAGAAGAGAGCAATCCGATGGGGAGCTGGGGGGCTGCGTTAGACTGTGTGTAGAAGAGCTGACAGCTCTGGCACCAAGAATTGCTAAAGGAAAAAAGAAATGGAGGATTGTTTTGTAGTAGAACAACACCAAGGCATCCTAAAATCCCTTCAAAAGTGAACAAAACTCTATATTTATAAAAGACAAATTGACCACATGGGATGACGGAACTGGGAACAAATTGGATCCTTCCCCCTCAAGCACCAAAGCAGAGCTCTGGTTGTCAGAGGTTTGTGGTTAGGAGTGCAGAAAGGAGGGCTTGTACAGCAGCTGCAGAGCCAGGAGGACTCACCGCTGGCCAAGGGCTGGGGTGGGAGGGGAACACAAACCCCAGGGCAGGGGGGTGACACCATCTCCCACTCCCCAGGGACAGAGTGAGCTGCCCCTGGGAGCCCTCAGCCCACTGCCCTTCCCAGCTCAGAACCAGTGACGGGTTTTTTTCCACACAGCTGCTTAAATCAAGCGCGAGACTTCTCACCTGACTTTACCTCCCAGTCTAACACTGGCACCTGAAAGAGTAAAACTGCAGATTAGAAGTTCAGATCTAGCCCCAAACCCTAAAGAGCACACGTGCTAGCACAGTAGGGATGCAGCGGCCAGGGCACACCTGAAGTTCTTCTGTGTACAGCTGAATCCATGAATTCCTGCACAGGGTGGCAAAACCCTGCCACCCGCGGACAGAGTCCAAGGAGCAGCACAAGCGCCCTGCGAGCCCTGCAGAGGCGGCAGCTTGCCCCACTCACCTCCCAGGGTGTGGGACACTTTGACAGGCTACATGAGACCCGCTGCCCTTGTGTCACACAGCCTGCTGGGGGTGAGCAAACAGAGCAATTCCTGAAACAGACCGGAGCAGAGAATCTAGGCTGCGAAGGGAGAAAAACGCCCTGGCTACGTCCCAAAGCTGACTTGTACAAATGTTTCTCATTACAGTGCTAGAGATGCTCTCCACCCCACTCTTCTCGATGCCTTTCTCAGAATCACACGAAGCATTCCCATGGCACTGGGGCTCTGTATGGCTTTAATGATTGCCACGTGAGAGGAGAGCCAGGGGATGTTACTGTGAGTCAGTGAGCACGATCCTGGGCAGGGCCCAAACTGGTCCTGCCAAAGCCACGTTTGCAGCAGACAGATGTTACAATAGCCGGGGGGGAAGGAGGGGCAGGAACGCTTCCTTCCTGGAGTGCTCAGTGTCCCGCAGTTCTCCCGAGCTCGTTTTGCCTGGCCGGGGTCACCTTGCCATCTAGTGGCTCACCCTGCGGAGCTGACACAGAGCTGGGCTGGTTTCTACTGGCACTCCTCTCATGCCCATGCTCTCGGCCGGTATGCAGCAAAGGAAGCAATTCAAATTGCCTTCGATCTGCACCCATTATCTTAGTGTGGCAGGCTGCTAGTAATAGCACGAACTTAGAAAAGAAGATGCATAATGCTTGCTCCTTATACACATTACATCCTATAAAAAAGGATCCTCTGCCCATCCAACCTGGAATGATGTACTCATCAGGACATGATTGATTTGGGTTGAATAGACCTTCCTTCAGCTTTTACAAAAAAGTTTGTGAAAAAAATACTACTTTATATTAAAGATATTTTTAAGGTTCATTTTTGCTTTAAAAAAAAGAAAAGTTCTCAGGAGGGAAGTAGATAAAAGTCTAAAGCAGAGTGATAGCAATCCCATCTGCTAATAAGCAAACTCCAAAGGGATTCAAAAGATAAACTGCACACATTAAGATTCTTAACATTGCCTATACTAATATGAATGTGGATATTAACTTACTATCTATTTCTTTTGGATGCCCCCATTACACCCATTTTGGCTTCTGTTTGGGCTCTGTCCAGCAGAGTTACAAGTTTTGATTTATTTCATCATCTCACCTAGTGACAAGAACAAAAATATCTGCTTAATTTCATTTTATCATGGACTGTTAACCTTCTGTGACCACTTTTATACATGGAAAATACAATGTCTGTATCCAAAATGCAAAATTATCCTCATGCAGATAATTCTAGATGAGAGTCTGGCTTGACATCCTTCCTGTATTTATTAGCAGTTCCCATCTGCTAGGCTCCAGAGTTATCAGCTCTCCATAACAGGAAAGCCATGCACATCTAGGAGGCAAAGGAGAGAAAACAGCAATTGTGAATTAGTTCCTTGTCATTCAACAAGGTGCTTGGCTGTGATCAGTCATGGTGTCAAGGGAAATCTCAGTGCTCAGCTGTCTTCAGCCACTTCTACCTAGAGAGGTTTTTCCTGTGTTTATCTTGGTCAGTGCAGATGGAATGACAGGGTAGTTTGTCTCCCAGTTAAGGATCTTGCAATTCATTTTTTTAAGCACTTTCCAAAAAGAGAGCAACAGACAAATATAAGGGATAGCTGTTCACTTTAACATTATAAATAAAAATGATTTTGAACTGTCAGCCTCTAGAGAGCACTTCTTGGCATTAGAAACCACAAAATAAAAATGAATTACAAGATCTCTTTGCGCTTGCATGACAGTATCATCATCCTAACAAAACTTTCTCCTCAGCTTTGCTGCAGAGGCCATGGGCTGCTGGAAGCAGGAGAAAACTAACACCTGGGTTTTTCCCACCCTGATCCTCTGCCTCTATGGATTCTTCTACATGATGAAACCGTCAGAACCTTTCCTAACACCCTATCTAACAGGACCAGATAAAAACCTGACCACAGATGAGGTATGATTTTATTCTATGATTTCTTTTAATTGAAGTAGTGGAAATAAAAAGGGAAAACACTGTTTAAAGTTTTTTTAAAAGATTAAAAGAAAAAAAAACTAAGAACTTTAACGAGCTCTGACAGGTTACAATTTGCAGTAGAGTACATAAATAAAAGATCCATTTAATGGATCCAAGATGCATTTTCCTGCCCAGCAGTCCCATGCTGATTCTATGTGGTTATATATTTTATGAATTCCTTCAGAGAAAAAACTTCCCTCTACACCACCATTTAAAATACATGAACTTCCTTTCCTCAACAATAAAAACACTGACATTTCCTCTTCTGTTCTAGGTTACCAACCAGATTCTGCCGGTTTGGACATACTCCTACCTGGCTCTCCTTTCCCCAGTGTTCCTGCTCACAGACTACGTGCGCTACAAGCCCGTCCTCCTCCTGCAGGGCATCAGCCTCATCGTCACCTGGCTCCTGCTGCTCTTTGCACATGGAGTGGTGGCCATGCAGGTGGTGGAATTCTTCTATGGCATGGTGACGGCCACCGAGGTGGCCTATTACGCCTACATCTACAGCGTGGTCAGCACCCAGCACTACCAGAGGGTCACCAGCTACTGCAGGAGCGTCACTCTGGTGGCAGCCACCGTGGCCGCCGTGCTGGGACAGCTGCTGGTGTCCTTAGGACACGTCTCCTACTTCTACCTCAACGCCATTACCTTGGCTTCCGTGGCCCTGGCGTTCCTGTGCGCGTTCTTCCTGCCCATGCCCCAGAGGAGCATGTTCTTCCACAGGAAAGAGGCCCCTGAGCCCCTGCCAGGGCCTGAGGAGGGGCTGCCTGCGGGCACTTCCCGCAGGCCCTCGAGCTGCCAAGAGGAAAAGAGCCCCGAGCCTGCTGCCAGGAGCCCGAGCCCCCAGCCCCAGGCTGGGAATGCCAGGCGCCACAGCCCCGTGCTCAGCGTGCTGCTGCAGCTGGGCAGGGACCTGAGGGATTGCTACGGCTCTCGCAAACTCCTCTACTGGTCCCTGTGGTGGGCTCTGGCCACGGCCGGCTTTAACCAGGTCGTGAATTATGTCCAGGTGCTGTGGGACTTCCGAGCCCCCTCGCACAGCTCTGCAGTGTACAATGGAGCTGTCGAAGCAATAGCAATGTTTCTGAGTAAGTCAGTGTTTAAACATTGATCACAATGAAAGTCTCTGAAGTTTCACTTCAGTAAACTTTCAAAGTGCCATTCCATTGCAGGCGCTCCAGGGAGCCAGTGCACACCCTGTGCATTCCAGACCTAGTTCTTTGATGTACAACAGTTCAAATGTGACTTATGTTGGTTTTTCTGTAGGACCAGACAAGTAACTCTATCTTACCAGTATGCAGAAAGTGTGCAAGTCGCACGGACATTGCCTCTAGCTGGTAAATCCATTCAGAAGCACTCATGCTTCTTTGGATGAGGCTGTTGGGTGGTTTTTTCCCCCAAAACAAGTATTGCACTGTTCCCATAACAATACTATCAGGTAGCACAGATGAGAGAAGTTTTCCATAAAAATTTTGCACAAAAATAACATTATTGTTTTGTTAAGGTGTTTTTCTAGTGAAATACCCTTGTGCAACCAGACAGAAAGAAAAATTTTAGTCAGTGCAAGATACAAAGATTTGCAGGGGAAAAAAAGACCCTATTGAATCCTTATGATACTGGTGTGAATCATTCCACTTCCGCACCAGGAGCGGATGCTCACACCACATAAACAAAGTGAGGTTATCAAAAGGTAACATCTGAGGATACCACCCTGCCTTGGCTCACATTGTGCTGCTGTAAAGAACTTGCACAAGACGTTGGGGTGTGTTCTACCAGGGAAAATAAATACGTCTACACCACACCTGGTCATTCAGGTTACTCTCACAGTCATTAAGGAGAAACAGATACTACTCTTGCAGTAGGTAACTAAATAGACCAAGTGAACCATGAACTAGAAGCAGTCCTGTAGTACCTATTCCTTGATGAATTTCTCTCTCTTGTTGACCTGCCTACTTCTCAGTGTATAAGAATGGAAGTTTTTAAATTGTCTGGAAGCCCTAAGATGAGCAGTCAAGCAGCTTAACTTTGCAACAGATGCATCTTCTAGGATAGGTTTGCTTTTTGTGGGCCTCCTTTCTCAGTTCCTTGGATATACTTTCTTGATGCCTCAAAACTCACTTTTTTGACAGTTTACCCCCTCTATGAGGTGCTCAGAGCTAAACTGTTACATGGAGTAACAGTGCAGTGAGCTAGGAGACACTGAAAGAATTTCCTTCTTGAACTCCAAACCGTGTTCCTAATTCTCTCCCCAGAGGTACATGCTGTGTACAGACACCTGAATAATGAATCCTTCTACATTACAGTTTATCCTGTGAAGTGGAATAAAACACTAAGAATGGAATGGCAGAGACTTGATTTATGCAGTAGTCTTAAAATGACCAGTCATCTGCATGGCTGCAGAAGTCATTAGAAATGCTTTCAAACTTCAGACTACTCTGCTTCATTATTCAGCATTGCCTTTCAGCATGTGAGAGTGGCAAGACTTGGTCATACAAGCTGTGGAACAGATACAATATTTACACGTTTTTTTCCCTTTTTCTAGGCTCAGTAACATCTTTCCTAGTACAATATGTGAAGATTAACTGGGACCATTTTGGAGAACTGGCTTTAGGGATCTTCTCTGCAATAGATGCTGGTTGTCTGTTTCTCATGCACTTCTCTACCAACATCTGGGCATGTTATGCTGGCTACCTCATTTTCAAGGCATGCTATGTGCTCCTCCTGACAATAGCAACGTAAGTACAAAACACTACAGTACTGCCATCATGCACAGAATGCTGACCCGACTTTGAGATTGCTTTGGGCATTCTCTTCCTCAGAGGTAGCTGAGCTAATGCTAGACATAACTGTTTAGGTAAGGACAAGGATACTTCAATGTCTAGTTATGTTGTTTTCATTCTTCCAAACAACCAGGAAAGAAAAATTGACATCAAACATTTACCTAAGCAGAAATTAAACAAGGTACAAGGTAACTTTATTACTAAAGGCAATGGTAACAGCAAAATGTAGAAGCCATTTTCCTCCTTCTTGGCATTAAAGATGCAAAATGAACAATAGGGACAAGCATACCTTGACAGCTATCCTATGGGATCACCATATGCCTAGATCCCCTACTGGTAAACCTTTTAGCATGCCATGAACTGCATGAATGCAGAAAAAGACTCCACATAAAATGTTCCCCAACGTAATTTTATACATATAACCATTAATGATATTAAGATGTAAAGGAGTAAAAGGGAACATTGGACATATATACTCAGGCAGGATCTCATAGGAGACCAAGCTATTCTATTGTGAGAAATAGAAATTTATAAATAATATTAATAACAAATATTTTATCCTGTGTAATAAATATAAAATGTTATTGCTTCAGTCATTTTATTGCTTAGAATGTCTTTAGACATACCACACTGTTTCATTAACAAAAATACTGGATGCATTTTATGTCAAACCCCAAAATTAATCAGATACCATTTTAAAAAATTGCTAATATTATAATGCATTGCAAGCTTCTGCCTATCTTGAACAAAGTCATGTGGCTCTTTATTTTCATTTTGGTAGATTGTTACTACATTACAGTGAATGGACTATTCCATTATATTCTAAAAAAAAATCCCAACAAAGTAAAGTCTTGCAAAAAACTCCCAAGCTAAAATCACAGAAAATGAGTCCTGAAGGAATAACACCCTTTTGTTTGTATGGAAACTTGGGAGGTATATATTGCAAGGAAAGATACTCTGATTATTGCTAAAAAAGATATTGCAAGTAAAACTCAACAGGCTCTTGATGGAAATAAGCAGTGTGTTACCTCCACTGTCAAATCACAAAGCAAAACGTGCTCATCACCACAGCAAACTTGGTTACAAGACACCCACAGTGACCTTCCAGTCCAACCTCCCTGCCAGGGCAGAACGCTGCCAATGCCAGAGCAGGTCACAGCTTTGCCTGGCCAGGTCTCTGAAAGCTTCCAGCCATGGACACTTTACACCCTCTCTGGCACAGTCTGTGCAGGCAGAGAAGGAACAAAGAGGAAGGGTACAGAGAACTCACATTCTATCTGATCATCTGATAGCTGGGGTTAGAAGAGCAGCCCTTGCCAGTTCAAAAAAACATTAAAATAGACTATGGTACCCCACACTTTTTTTTTTAGAGAAAGCAAGGAAACAAATGAAGCAAACAAACAAATGAAGCACCATTTCCTCTGTCCTTGATGAACCATCTCCATGAATCATTTTCTCTTCATCAACTCACAGACAGCAATAGCTTTCCCAGTGGGAAGTCACTGACCTGCCAGTCTCCTGTTAGGTTCCAGATCGCTGTCAATCTGAGCATGGAACGCTATGCTCTGATGTTTGGATTCAACAACTTCATTGCCCTGCTGATTCAGACCATTCTCACAATAGTTGTTGTAGACTCAAGAGGCCTGGGACTGGACATAGTGACTCAAGTAAGTGTTGTTACCTTATTTCCTATTCACTGCTCAGCCAAGTCATCTTCAAAATTCCCATGTCAAAGGACACTTTAATTCCTCTTTCTTCTACAGAAATCCAGACATCTTGTTCTTCCCTTGTCATTCTTCATCATCATTCATCATTATTTGCTGTTATTCTTCCCTTTTGCCTTTTAATGCATTTAGGATTACAGATGTTGGTCTGTGACTTTTTAAAGGGAGATACACCAGAACATAATTAACCAGGCCCTGCTATCTGACCAGTTTTAGTAGTTAATAGGACACCGAACAACATCCTCTCTTCTCAAAAGCTCAGACTGGTTTTGTCAGATGCAGAATGGGAGTTCAGGACTATGAGGCACAGTCTGGATTATCTGAGTTATTTCAGCTCAGGTAACTTCTGATTCCAGCTCAGGAGCAAACCTGGTCTGTGTCTAAACATGTATAATAGAGTCTTCTGTCCATATCTTGGGCACTTAATTTGGGATGGGATATCCTATCTCACAATAGTGTCCCTGACTTCAGTCAACCCAATGTCACTCATGTTAAAGTCAACTGAAACCTACTGATTTCTGCATTTTCTCAGATGGGCTCTCAGATGGGGCAGCTTTCTACTCTAGTGGATCTAAAGAAAACTATAGTTATTCACACTCTGCACAGAGATGGCAAAAGTTACTTTGAAAGAGTAAATATTGAATCAAACATTAAATCTTTAAAATTAAGGACAGGAATATGTAGGACTTCATAAATAGCCTTGTCAGTGTTGTTGGAAATATTGATATAAAATCACAGTGTATTTACTGAAGCCATTGTGGTGACAGCACTGAAATGTGCAAAAAAGCAAAACAAGGATGAACTCAAGCTCTTCACGCAGATTATTCATGACCATATGGGTAATGAAGTTACTTCTACATTTTGCACTAATAGAAAAAAAAAAATCCTGTTCTTATCCCTCTCCCTGTCTGACATTTATTAAGAGGCATAAGGAATGGAAGAAAGGGGCAGTTCTTCATTTCACAATTATCTGCTGTTTACTTGAAAAGCTGAGATTTTGCTTAATCACAAAGCAAAAACTCAAGTGTAGACAAACTGCCAGAACACAAGAAAATCAGAGTGACTGTCATCGTCAGAAGAAGCAGCATTTCTCTAACGTGTTTTCCATTAATTGTTCTGCCTTTTTCTCCTCCTCTCCCAGTTTTTAATTTATGGCAGCTACTTCGCAGTCATACATGGGATTTTCATGATCAGAAGCATTTGTGTGCTATTCTCATGCAAATGCCAAAGGAAAATAGCAAGATCTGCCACAGAACAGCTAAACCAGGCTGAGCACGAGTCAAGAGAGCAGATTGTCACAAGCTACATGACACGGCTGTAGGAAGCAGGCAGGTTGGAGAAGGGCTTCTCCTGGGAGAAGGGCTCCCAGCAGGGAAGAAGAGCAGCATGCAGGGAACAGGAGTGCAAGAAGAATGTTCAACTCAGTCCTGAAAAGCTACGCTGAATCATTCCAACACTTCAGCACAACATATGCCAGCAGAGAGCTCACCAGAATGGCACTGTGCCAGGAATAAAAGATAAGTTGCTTTAGATTCTTATTTATGTGCATATAAATAGCTTAAGGGCAGTAATTCATACACAGAATCAGAGCAACCACCTTTGCATCCCCCCATGCACAATGGCAGAGTTCACCCTGCCTTGCTCATTGTAGCTCCTGACCATGGTGCTGGCAAAGCTGCTTCTGTCACATTTGCCGATGCAGTGGCTGAAGGTTTGACCCTCCTTTGCACAGTCCTTGTTCTTAACCGAGGAAGAAAAGATTGTTTGCATCATTCTGTTCTTTCATACCCAGCACAGGCAGATGGGGGACAGGCTCCTCCTGTCTCATCCCACAGCCCTATGCACACAGGCTGTGAAAAGCAGGGCTTGCACAACCCTTCCTGGGAGCTTCACTGCAACACTACTACGTCACAGTTGTTGCTTGGCCCACATTTGAGAGCTGCAAACACTGTACTGACTTCACAGCAACCTCTGCGGAGAAGGGAATAACTTCAGAGTCTAAACAAAATGCAAGAGCACCACTCCTTTGCTTGTACTTCCAGTGAAATTAAATTCAGGACTGACTGTGTTCCTCTATCAGCAGGAAAAGAAAAAATATCAAGGGCCTTAAGTAGCACAGACTAAACCCAGAGAAAGTTGTTATGGAGAAATATAGCTGATTCCACACAGGAAAATTCCAGATTAACAGGAATATCCAAGATTTATAACTGAAACAAACAGCTAGCATCATGTGTGCTTTTGAGTGCCAAGTGAGGGAGGTCCACTGATCTTGGCCAAGAACTTGGCAGGAACAGCATCTCAGAGTTTGTCAAGAAGCTTCAAGTCCTACACCTAATTTAGTCCAAAAGGCAGTCCAGAAGAAGAAAAGAGAGGCTAGAGATGAGTTTGCATAGTGAATGTCTAATTTAATATGAACTATATCCATATGCTGAAATTATTTCTGTACTGCTGTTTGCTTCTAGCTTCCAATATCTACATCCAACTAATAAAAAACACTTAGCATTTACAGAATAATATTTTTCCTGTAGAGACACAAGCTATGATTTGTGCAGACATACCAGCTTTTCGTGCCACTGTCACACACTGCAACTAGAAAAAGTGCCCAGAGGCGAGGGCAGGCAAGGACAGAAACAATTTGTTTCAAGTCACAAGAAGAATCAGTAGGATCTGACAAAATGAACCTGGCTAATTTTTTTAGGCTTTTGTTTACTACTGTGCATTGTGGGGACATTCTCTGTTGTAAAGTGGCTCTGAGCAGAACAGTTTAAGCAATGCAGACATAGAAGTGGGAGATGTACTTAGTCTCCACTGAGCAGTATCTTTTATTACTGCAGAACTGAGGGCACAATGCTCCTGCCTGAAGAAACAGGGACAGAATCCAGGAGAGCAAGGACTATTTTTTCTATTCTTCCTTGTGAGTTGCAATCTTCTTTTGAGGCGTTCAGTTTAGAACTAGGTGTCAGTCCTGGACCAGAAGTTAACTAGGGTATGTGTTTAAATTAAAAAGAGGAACTTCGTGTTTTCAGCTCCACAGTCTCAAACTGGCTTTGGTACAGAAAGTTAACAAATATTTCCATGCAATATCTGACAAATGGAAAGGAATCAACAACATGTGAAACTTGTTGCTGTTGTTAAAAAGCATAATTCCAGTAGTAGACTAGAGCTAAAAAACCCCAGGTACAACCAATCATAAAAATTCTTATGTTCTGGTTAGAGCTCACTGCTCTCTGTGTCTACAGGATGCCACTGAGGAGCAAAGGAACCAAGCAGACACAATGTATATGGCTGGCAGCTTTAGAGAATATCATCTTCAGAAAACAGAAAAGACTTTAAAGAAAAAATAATTCATTCCTATTCTCTCTAATCTCCAAAATAAAGTTTCTGATGTTGGAAGCATTATGGGGGAAATAGAGGAGGAAGAAGGCAGCTCTTAGGAGTGTTAGGAGGAGAAAGGCAAGGCCTTATGCTATCCTGGGTTTTCAGCTGCAAATCAGAAGTCACCCAGCAATCAGAGGTTTCTAAAGGAGTAAGATGCACACATCTACCTGCACACACACACACGCTGGAGGGGAGATAGTTGAGATGTGGCAGGTTACAAGGAAGGCTGGAACCACAGGCTGTCTAGTTCTGTGGGAAAAGAAAATTCTCAACACATCCACCTCTCCTAGCAGCTTTTAGTATTGTTTGTCTTTCTTCCAGCATGTAAAAGGTTTCCATGCAAACATGGAACTCACGAGCTGGGCACATTCCTCCCCACAGCTGCAACCCCCTCTAAATACAACACTAATTACCTTTGAAACATTAGTGGGTTCGGGCACAAATCTTCCGTGAAGATACAGTCCAGCAAGCTGATAAGGCCAGTTTGAACAAACAAGGAAGGAACAAATAGTGTGTTTGTATCCAAAGCATGCAGGTATTGCCCAAGCACTGTGTGGACTAGCAGAGAAACACGAGCCAGCAGCCCCTTTCAGCCCCTGCCCAGCAGCACCTTCCCTTCCCAAGGTTCTATTCCTGCCTCAGAAGCCCTTGGCCAGGGAAGAGGATGAAGGGCAGAGGCAGGCCTGGCTCCCCTGAGCACCTGCCTGCCTGGATGCACCACACACTTGAGCACTGAGGGAACCTTCCACACCTGCAGCACCACACCAGGTTCTCTCGAGCTCACAAAGGGCCTCAGCGTCTGCTTCCAGGGTCAACACATGTCCTACCAACAGGCTTCAGGGTGAACTCCAGCCTCTGATGAACCTTGGAAGATGCAGGCAGTCCAGACTAAAAAATATGGGTAAAGGAACCAAATCAGCAGCATTTCTCTGAAGCAGGCCTGTTCATTTTTTAGCTTAGGACCTAGATTTAGCACTTTAATTCTGTCCATTTGTCCTTTAATGACAGATCTGTCCCTATATAGAAGTGATTCCTGGCCAACTAACAGTAGAAGGCATTTGATGTCCTACCTCCCAAAGCCCCAGCAAAGCCAGGACAGTCAGAGCAGAGCCCATGAGCCCAGAGGCCTCTGTGCTATGCACGGGACAGGGACTCTATCAAGCACAGTTTACAGCCCAAACTGTAAAACTGGTGCTTCTTTCCATGAACCAGACACCATAGCTTTTAAAGGTATTTATTAACATAAAGAATGCAATCATTGATTGCTTTCTTGTCTCAACAGGTTTTATTAATCATTAGCTACTACGAGTCTTATAGTTTTATCTTAAAAATAGAACTCAGTTTGCTGACAAAACCTGTAAAGAACACTTTCCCTACAATCTTCATGGACAAGTTCTGCAAGAAAGAACAGCTATGAAAAGTTGTTATTATTATTATTATTATTATTATTTAAATTCTGATAACATTTTCTCAAGTTTAGAAAGAACTTCTAGGAAAAAAGTTACAGAAATGTCTGACTACCACCAACTCTAAAGGGTGGTTTCTGACTTCTCTGCAAGACAAAGTCATCCTAGGAAGAACTGCACCTGAATCCACAGGAAATGCACCACAGCCAGAGCTCTGACAGGTAATTCATTACCTTTGGAGTTATTTGGGAGTGTGTTGGCTACTCACTTGCTCAGTGCATTTGGAGGTGATGCAAGATTTATATAGATGTTATTGATCAGCCCAGGGCTTAATTTTTATATTTTTAACACATTTCAAATAGAATTGTGAGTTAAAGATACTAGGGGCTATATTTTATTTACAATTATTTGTAAGAGAAAGATGACAGAGGCAATTATTTAATCAAGTTTCAAGGTTAGGGCTGCTTTTTCTAACATTCCTCTGAGGTTACAGAAATACTGTCTTTATAACATATGATTTATACTAAGTTTTAATGAATACAATCCCACAGTGCAAGTAGAAGCACTTTTGAGAAAGTGCCTGCTATATAATGGGATTCAACAATATAAGAAAGATAGCTTGTAGCAGCATGGTTAAACATCAGCTAGTGTTTTCCTTTCATTTGCTCATGATTAAAACATTGTTTCACTTGTTTTCAGGATCAGAAATTGACTTTTTAACACAAAACAAGTAAAATAAACTTAAAAAACCAAATCTCTTTGGACTCCATTTTGCTGCCAACTACAACAGTGAGGAAACAAGCCTTCTTTTCCTTCTGGTCATCCCTTTCAGCAGTGAAGTTAATAGTTCTCTATTCTAAGTCTGAGCATGTACCATGAGCAGATAGTTTCTGCATCTTTCTTCACCCTCTCCAATGACTGGAGTGCAAGAAACATCATGAGGATCAAAGCATTTTGAAGAAACTGAGGTCTCAATGGGTTGAGCTGCCTGGTGGCTTTTATTGATATCAAGAACGCTTGCACTGTCGTGTCACTGGGCACTCAGGCTGCAAGTCAACAGAAAAAGTCCTCCTTGAGCACACAGAATGAGCTTTTATCTCACAGCTCGCCCACTCATTTATTCAGAAATGAGACTGTAATGGAACTTTAGTCTTCTGCTACAGCACAGCCACCCAACCCTAAGCACGTCACACAAACAACCTTTGACAGACAATACAGAGTTTACCAGGGCCAATGCACCTTGATCCCGGTTGCTCATTTACAAGCTGCAGCTGTGATGCCAGGCAGGTTCAGTGAGGGGAACATTGGCTTAGGCACGTGGCACAGCTGGAGCCACACACTTCACTCACAAGACAGAAGCCACAATGCCCTTTATTGGTATAACAAAATTCAGTGGTAAATGTGGTTTAACAAGACTCAACAGGAAGGTGTGCTTGACTTAGTGCAGAGAGAACAGGATCAGGTAAAATTGTCAGAGACCCTCCCACTTAGTCACGAGGTTCTAAATTCCTCTCAGAGAGGAGCCTGGGTGCAGCTTAGACCCACTCCTAGTCCCAGATTTGGTCAACTGCTTCTGTCTAAAGGATTATGCAGTAGGTGCAATAAATTCTTTATATGATAGCCAGGGTTTCGAGGCCGAGCACAGTGTTAGTCACTTACCATGTTGCAGCAAAGAATTTCAGCCTCAGGAGTAACTGCGAGAGGTGTCCCTGCCTAAAAGAAGATCCAGGCATGCAGCTCAGTGCAGGAGAGCTAGAGACCAGTGGTTTGGTTACATCTGCACACCAGCCAGACATCTGAGCCACCTCTGCAGGCAGCCCTTGGCTCTCACACTGCCACCCATCCCCCAAAGTCCAGTTACACTGGATGCCACAACCACAGCCCTCACTGGTGGTTACGGCTTCAGGGGGGTGAATGTAGTTAAAAAGGAAACTTGAAAATGAATTTTTACCAACTGTGAAGAGCATCTGTTCATTCCTTTGTCACCTTTTTTTTTGTTTAGGTAGACTATGGATTGCTGGAAGGGAGCCGTAAGCCACAGCTGGATTTATCCCACGGTGATCATCTGTGCAAATGGATTTTTCACCACAATGAGGCCATCAGAATCTTTTCTCACCCCTTACCTAACAGGACCAGACAAAAACCTAACAATTGAAGAGGTATGTAACTATTCTCTTAAGCAGTAATTAAAATGCTTAAAGCACTAGGCCTTACAGCAGTAACTGAAGGGAAGATGAAGTGTGAATATTTTATTTAGAGACCCATATTTAAGATGCTTCTGGAAGAGTAAGGAGTCACTTCTTTGGCAGGAGGTCCAAACTTTAAAGTCTCTACATTCTTAGGACTTTGAAACCCCTTTGGTGGCTGATATTTTTGGCAAAATCAGGTGGGCTAGTTCCTCTCTCCACTCCAGAGGAGAGCCAACACTGACATTTATTTATACTTAGCATGATTACACTGACAGCAACACACTGATTTCAAATTGTAAGAAACCTAAGCAGCCTTCCCTTTATGAGCTGTAAAGCTTATTTCCTACATTTTATGCATTCATTAACCTGTGGAGGTCAGGTTCACATTCAGATAATTGGGGGTTTTTTGACAAAAGCACTCCAAGGTTCCTTGCTCTGCTCCTGTGTTCAGCACTGGCTGCTTCAGGAGCACACCTCCCAGCAAAAGGGGACATGGTTACCACGTGGCTGAGTCATGGAGCTAACGGTATAATTAGAAAACACAGGCTTGCTACACCCACATACAGCTAATATGAAGAACAGTCATTGCTGATGTGCAGTAGCAAATGTTAAGGCAGAATCTACCAGCACACTGTGAACCCAAGGTTTCCACTGAAAAAAAGGTATTTGTGGTTTAGGTTGTCAGGGAGTTTTTTCCTCCCCGTTTTATTATTATTTTTTTAACCACAAAGGGAAGCATTATTTCTTATATAAAACACACAGATAGCATCACAGAATGCCTTAATTCTGATTTCAGCAAGAATCCTTAAGTCAAAAACCATAGTACAGAAACTGTCTCTTTCAGCCAAACTCACCTCCAATGAGTTAATTCAATGAGGTAATTCTAAGTTCAGAGAAACAAAAGAAGTCACAGAGAAAGATACAGTGAAACTGCTGCTCTCTGTGCAACTCACTCCAGTACCTGTACAGAAGTAAAAAGCATTCCTCCAGCATTTGATATAGTTCCTGTCTAGTCTTATTGCTTACGCAGATAGCAAGAGATAAGGAATGGATATCCCAGCAGGCCCCACAAGTACTGGGCAAGACCTCCCCAAAACAAGCAACTTATAGTCACAGAAAAAGGTCACTTTTTTGATGTGCATCTAAAAGTGGGATACCTTCCCCAGGTGTGCCCAAACTGCCCAGGCAAGCACTGAGCTTTAGTGGCAGCCACAAACAGCACCTACCAACCAAAATTCAGAACAGTTTTAGAAAAACTAGAAAGATTTTTTTTTACAGGGCATCTATGTATTGAAGTCCAGCTTAAACTTACATTCCCTACTTCTTACATTTTAAATTGGAAAAAATCCATAGAAGATGCAGTAACCTAGTAGCAGCTACATACTATGTGCAGTTCCACTTCCCCCATTGTAAGAGGCACATGCTTTCTTTTTTTTCTACACGTAAGGGAAAGAAGTCACCAAAGGTATACGACTCACATAGAAAGTTGAACTAAAACGGGCCTTCATTTTCAGCTACTGTAGGAAATAGGATTTCAAACTAGAGAGACCTCTGACACAAAGTTACAATTGCTTTAAACAGCTGCACATCAAAACCTGCCTTCTTCATAGGCGTTTACTGGAAATAATTTTTAAGCCAATCTACCTGTTTCTTTAGTGGAGCACAGCATCGTTGTCTTTGCTCCTTACATAGTAAAGTCACAGTCTTGCAACTTAAGGCAGTTTAAGCCTGCACTGCTCACACAACTCAATGTTTCCTATCATCATAACTGTCGTTTCAGCAATAACACCATCAAAAAGGGTATTTTAAATGTTTGGGGGTTTGGGGTTGTGTTTTGTTTGTTTCTTTTAATCTTTCCTCTTTTATTCTGTTCTAGGTTACCAACCAGATTCTGCCGGTTTGGACATACTCCTACCTGGCTCTCCTTTCCCCAGTGTTCCTGCTCACAGACTACGTGCGCTACAAGCCCGTCCTCCTCCTGCAGGGCATCAGCCTCATCGTCACCTGGCTCCTGCTGCTCTTTGCACATGGAGTGGTGGCCATGCAGGTGGTGGAATTCTTCTATGGCATGGTGACGGCCACCGAGGTGGCCTATTACGCCTACATCTACAGCGTGGTCAGCACCCAGCACTACCAGAGGGTCACCAGCTACTGCAGGAGCGTCACTCTGGTGGCAGCCACCGTGGCCGCCGTGCTGGGACAGCTGCTGGTGTCCTTAGGACACGTCTCCTACTTCTACCTCAACGCCATTACCTTGGCTTCCGTGGCCCTGGCGTTCCTGTGCGCGTTCTTCCTGCCCATGCCCCAGAGGAGCATGTTCTTCCACAGGAAAGAGGCCCCTGAGCCCCTGCCAGGGCCCGAGGAGGGGCTGCCTGCGGGCACTTCCCGCAGGCCCTCGAGCTGCCAAGAGGAAAAGAGCCCCGAGCCTGCTGCCAGGAGCCCGAGCCCCCAGCCCCAGGCTGGGAATGCCAGGCGCCACAGCCCCGTGCTCAGCGTGCTGCTGCAGCTGGGCAGGGACCTGAGGGATTGCTACAGCTCTCGCAAACTCCTCTACTGGTCCCTGTGGTGGGCTCTGGCCACGGCCGGCTTTAACCAGGTCGTGAATTATGTCCAGGTGCTGTGGGACTTCCAAGCCCCCTCACACAGCTCTGCAGTGTACAATGGAGCTGTTGAAGCAATAGCAACTTTTTTGGGTAAGTAAATCATTATCAGGTACTTGTATCCCATCCTGCACTGAGGGATTTCTCAGCAATGTCTTTGGTGGCTTTCCATCTCCTATGAGGACTAAAGTAAACAGGCTGTGAGAGATAAACCGAAACAGTGTGCAAAGCATGATTTTACTATAAACAGTAGGCTCTTCAAAAATAATCTTTAAAAACATATATAAATAAGCTTTTCCTTCTTAGACAAGCCTCATCCTGCCAAAATGTTTTAAGAGTTTTAAGTTCCCAGCTCTGTTCAGACCACGAATTTAACCTCAAGTAAGCAGATCAAAACCCTGTGCAATTGTATCTTGCATATTTCTCCCACAAATACACCTTAAGCTGGCTGGTTTAAGAATTAAAAGAACATTAGCAGATACACTGCTCTAAATAGTACTCAGAGCACACTGTGAAATGGTCTATTTAGACAGATGAAAAAGCATTCCAGTCTAAGTCCTCCTTAACAAATATTCCGTGACTACATCTCCATCCTTATTGGCAGGTTTACCACAATGGTTGTGCGTTTAATTCCTGTATGGACCATTCACTTCAGAGATGGACTTGATCATCCTTGTGGGTCATTTTCAACTTCAAACATTCTGCAAAACCACTTCTGTGATGTAACAAGCCTGAGAGCACTGTAATTGTTGAGCCCAAAAAACAAAGAATCTTATTAATAGAGACTTGAAGGGGAGGAGAAAAAGGATGGAACCAGGGTCTTCCCATGATGCCCAGTGAGAGGACAAGAGCCAAGGGGCACAAAATCAAGCAAAGTTCCACTTAAACACAGAAGAACATTTTTATTCCAAGGGTGATTTAAAACAGGAACAGGTTGGCCAGAGGTGTGGACTCTCCATCCTTGGAAATGCTCAAAAACCTAGACACCATCCTGAGCAGCTTCCTTTAGCTAACTCAGCTTTTAGCAGGGCCAGGTGATCTCCATTTCTCTTCCAACCTCAGCCATTCTGCCTCTCATTACCTACCTGGTCCACCCCAATTCCATTTCTGTTTAGCCACAGAAGAGAAGGATATGGGTAGAGTGAAACTTCATTTACATAGCTGTGCAGCACCAATCCAGCCTTCTTTTTGAGCTCACTTTTACACAGCTGTCTCCCCCTGTATTCCAGGAGTTCTATCCTACACTTCTACAGGGAATTGCAGTCAGCATGAAAATCCATTTTACTGAAGCTACTCCAGAATTTCTGACTACTACTTTGGGTAGTGTTCCCAAAGGCTTTTACATTTACAACCTCTGGCACTTGACACAGTTTCAGAGTACAGAAAGCACTCACAGTACTGGGAACCACTGCTCATAGCAGGGATGGACCAAAGGGGTTGATTTGCTCCAACTTTTGGAATTCTAATGAAGCGCACATACAACCAGTAAACTAAGTCCAGTTTTTGTGTTAGCTTGCCTGAGAACATGGGGTTTGCCACACTGCTATTGACTTGAGTAAGCGTTTTGCTACATGTGATGGCCAATAGGGCACTGACAAATGCAGTTCATAAGGCTTTTCACCAGAAACTGAAAAGACACTTCATTAAAAAAAGCAAGCATGAGGTGCTACAGATTTTCATTCCATAAAGAACTTCACATTAAGTAACTAAATTAATTATGCATATTTTGGCAGAAAATGCTTGGTGGGGTTGTTCTTCTCTTTGCTCATAGTTGTCCAAAAATGGAGCAACAGATTGTACACTGCTGCCTCCAGCCTTAGGCATGAAGCACTTTCCCACAGCACTTCAGTCAGTGAAGGGTCTAAGCAAGGAGGCAAACATCCAAAGTAATGGAAGACTCCCATGCCACTAACAGGAAATATAATCCACACCATTACCAAAGCCCACTGTGACCAAGACTGAAGAGCTCTTGGCATGACCCAGTGACAGTTATGCAGTGGCTCTCAATGTTTCAGTTTTAATTATTACTTTTCAATTTTTAGGTTCAGCAACATCCATGGCAGTTGGATATGTCAAAGTAAACTGGGACCTCACTGGAGAACTGGCTTTGGGAATTTTCTCTGCACTGGATGCTGGTTCTCTGCTTCTCATGCACTTCACTGATAACATCTGGGCATGTTATGCTGGTTACCTTGCATTTAAAGCTTGCTATATGCTCCTTATAACAATAGCAACGTAAGTACAACACACATTTCTAATGTTCTAATTAAACTGATTTAAATCAGTGTCAAATTTTTTATATTTATCAAAATTTTACTGGACATTTCCCTAGATATAAATTTAAATAGGTTATGACAGCAGCATATATTGTTTCTAGCCTGTATAAAACTGGGTAAAGTTGTATGATCTAACGATTACCACAGTACACTCCAAGTCAGAACATGGTAGCTTCTGCACCTGGCTGTTCAATGATCAATGTGTGAGTATTTTCTACATGATCCAATGAATATACACAGGTATTTAGCAAAAACATTCACTCAAGTCAAGAGTAAATGGGATGCACAGAAGTCACAAAGCCAGAAAAAACCAAGAAATTTCTGCCAAAATGAAGCTGTTAAAGCTTAATAGCCAAGACTGAAGTGACCTTGTCCTTTGAAGGGTGCACGGTGCACATTAACCTGTTCCCGTAAGTCAAGTGCATCCATCCATTCTTGCTCTTCAGTTTTGTGAACCTGTGCATTCACTGTCAGGTTTCAGATTGCTGTCAACCTCAGCATGGAGCGCTACGCTTTGATGTTTGGCTTCAACAACTTTGTTGCACTGGTGATTCAGACGATTTTAACTGTTGTTGTAGTTGATTCAAGAGGTCTGGGACTGAATATCAGCACTCAGGTAAGCGACTGAGTCCCACTGCTTAGTTCCCCTACTCTTCTTCGAAAGCAAGTTCTACTCTAAGATTAGCCTCTGGTAATGTGCAAGCTCAGGTGCAAGCTCAGGACAGTTACTCACCTGGAAAAAGGTTCATTTAAAGGGAACTGGTATGAACTACTACAACCTGCTTGTCCTCTAGGCCTCCCAGTACTGGGATGACCAGAAAATATTCTGTATGTTCACAGAACAGAGGGGAAAGGTGACCACCTATTACTCTGGATATTCTTTAAATTAAAGGCTTACTATTCACAAGTTCATAGTCAAAATACCCTAACCAAAAGCAGGAAGCAAGCTGAAAGGCAATCTATGGGTCTATTACTGGGGTAATTCTAAGTCACATAGTTCCAGTGGATGCACCTTTAAAGTTACTGTAATTCTGAAAATCAACTCACTGCAATTCCCCATTAAATTTCTAAAAAATTTAGACAGTGAATGACTCTAAGTCTCTAGTTTTCATGTTTTCAAAGAGAAAAGTGCAGGACAGCTGTCCTCCCTTACTGAGGTGGGGAAGGGAAGTACATAACAGAACATTCTCTCCCCCTTTTGCAACCACTGAATTCCTATAGTGTCAAGTCAAGCAGTCCAGACTTCTTGAATCCTCTCAAGATGGGGTCATTTTGGGCGTAGGAGACAGGGAAGGGAAGGCAGCGATGGAGGGACACCCCTTACAGTCAAAAACTGCTTTTGCTGTTAGATAATAACTCTTCTCCTCCTTTCTCCCCCTCCACTTCCCAGTTTCTCATTTATGGCAGCTACTTCACAGTCATAGCTGGAATTTTCCTGATCAGAAGCATGTACACCATCATCTCCATCAAACGCAGAAATACAAGTGTGGCTGCTGAAAGCACTGCCCATTAACAACTGAGACAAAAGTGATGGTTACAAGCAACAGTGCAGAAGGCCCCATCATCTGGACAACAAATGAGGAGAAATGCAGCATTCAATCAAGCAAAACTGGTCCAGGTTGAAGCAGGCTGTTTATGAGCCAGTTGCACAGGATGATGCATCTGATCCATTTTCTTCACCAGCAGTTTAATACAAATATTCCTCAAATGGTCCTATAATTCAAGTTTAGTGATGTGACACACAAACTTCTACTAATGCTCAGTGAGCACAACAAGGACATAAAGATACCTGAACCTTACACCAGAGGAACTCACAGAACAACCTTGGACTCTCCCTTCTACTGAGTATTTCAATTTAAGGCAATTTAGTTACTGACGTAAGGCCATCAGACATGCCCAGAGCATCCAAAGCAGTTGTACCAGACAATCACCTGTTGGAAAATTTGTCATAGAGGCCTTTGGAAAACTTAACACTTTTTCAACTGGACATCCCATCTGCCTTACAGAACTCGGGATGGTCCTGCAAGTGTAGCATCTTCTCACACTTGCAACAGCTGATGTTTTGGGACTGAAGTCTAATCTAGGAGGTCTCCATATTAATTTCTCTGTAAGAGGCCTTAAGTTATCAAGTCAAGTGCTTTGATGCTAAAGCATAAAAATACAGCTCTTAGGCAACTGTGCTATTTGCATGAACAACTGTGGGAACAAGTGCAGAGATGTCAAGGATAAAAACATTTAAAATCAGGGGTGAAGAATTCATTTTGTAAATAAAGCTATTTTTAAAACCTTATCAACAAAACACCTGTGGTGTCAGTTTATGCTCAATATAGAGAAGACTCAAAACAATAGAAGATATTCTTCAGCTATTTATCTGGAATTTGACAAACCTAAAATTAGTGAACACAGACTAAAGAAGTGTGCTTGTGTATAGTTAGAAGTGGCAAACTTTTTATCTGTACTTAACTCAGTTATGAAAAATGAGGCATTCCACTACTTCTACAGCATATTCTTAACTACATGCCTTGCATACTTCAGTCAGTTTCAGTATCTCAGCAGTAATATTTGGATTAGAACAATTTCTATAGATGCTGATCTCATTAGCCCTTGGCTAAAGCCTGATTTACCACTGTAAGTGAAGAGGGCACAGAATTGTTGCTCTTTCGTAACACTTTTCATCTCATAGACATCTCTTTGATTTGGTCCAGTTCTCTACACTAAGCATTTTTAAATGCTCCAGAAGCCCAGCTGGACTCTTGCAGTTCCCCACTCTCTACTGCGCTTACCTGTTACTAACCAAAAGAACCAAGGCTGGTAAACAGGGAAGAATGACCATTTACACTGTGCTAAAATACAGTGGTGAGAGTAAGGATGTCACTAATACCCTGCAAACCCCCAGTTGCTCGGGATTTGTTCAGTGAATTCCCCAGAGAACGTTGGGAACTGAACTGTACATCACACTCTGGCCAGCAGTCTCCATCAGAAACCAAAGAGACTTCAAGTCTGTTTTAAATATGCCAACAGGACAAAATCAGACATTTAAGTATGGAAAACTTAAAGGCATCTTGTTTTATGAGCTGCTTGTCTCCTGCCTGGAATCTCCGAAGTTTGAAGAACAAAAACAAACAAACAAAAAGCCATTACAATCCCCATAGACAAGCAACAGAAGTCAAAAGCATTAGCTTAAATATTTTTACAAGCAGAGCTCAAGCCTTTCAGTTGCCCTAGAAAAACATATTTAACATTCAGGTAGTCAATTACAAGTGAAATGTCTTACCTTGAAGTACTTTCGTGTTTATCTCAAATGGACTTGCACATCCTTTTTCAAAACAGTCAATCTCACCTTATTTATTCCTGTTATCCTGAAAGCTGTTAGAATTTTATTCACCAGCTGGTCAGAAACTCTTAAGCTTGCAGTTTACGTAGTCACAGTATACTTAAATTATTTGCTTAGCTCCAATATTAAACTTAAACTTTAGCCAAATTATCTATTTAAAACACCATCACCAACTACTTTGATGCAGTTGTATTTTTTTGAACCTTATTACTGTTACAGAGAAGAGAAGCCAGACTTTTTTCCTCTACAAATTTCACTCTAGTATGGCAGGAAATATTTCTGTAAATTAAAAAAAAAAAAAAAAAAAAAAAAAATTTAATATTCCACAGGAGCACTGTAAAGATACATATCTTACTGATATGTATCAATTTTTAATAAAGAGAGGGCTATTACATGTGTCGTACCCTGGCCTCCTGTTACACACTCTCTTTAGACCACAACTAAGGCTTGTTCAGAGCCTGGCATTAGTTACCCATAACAAGGTGTCTTTTCCTGCAAACCTCTCAAATAACTGCCCTCCTCAGTGCTTCCAGTGTCCTTCATTTACAGGTACTCTATCCAAACAATCCAAACCTCAACTAACACTCTCCTGTGAGACAGGTCACTTCTCCTGAGCTAGAACAGCAAGCTTCATCACAAGGACACAAAGAAACATATCCAAGTGAGGCATGTGAAAATTTTAAGCTTAACTCACCTTTAAACACATTGCTTTGGACACCTCATCTGTGTACAAGACACAGTGTGTACATTTTCATCCAATAAATGTTACTGCACAGAAATAATGCTACACAGCTGTTTTTTCTAATATTTATTTTTTCACCTGCAAACTGTAGCAAAACATGATCAGCTTTATTATGCAGACAGGTATCCCTCTAACATTAGAGATTTAGGCATGTATAAATAGAAGAGCTCTTAGGAAAGGAAAACGTTTTGAGAAATGAACAAACCTTCAATTTAACTTTGTGACTTCCAATACCAATGGTTAAAATGATGCAGCTCATTCATTCCAAGAGATACAACAGCACCTTAAAGTGGCTGATCTATTCCCCAGTAACATTTTTTCACATAACAATGTGTTAAAGTTACAAATACTGATATGCACAAATAGCTATTTTCTAAGAAAAATATGTACAGTACTGCAGCATAATGAGTGTGGTATCTGCAATAACTTATTAGCCAATTTTAATATACATGATACCGCTACTTTTTACCTGCCACTTCACAGGTTCAAGGATGTTACCACAGCCCTCTGTTTTGCACGTTATTACCTGGTGGGGGGTTGGTTTTCTTGTTTTTTGTGTCAGGTGCTTTTTTTTTCTTTTTAAATTTTTTTTAAAGGTACACAATGCAGGCTTTTATTTTTTACTTCTTAAAGACTTCTTTTGTGTTTAAAGCTAATATCAGTGAAACAAGACAACAGTGCAAGAGGCGCAGAGATGTTATGTGACCACGTAAGAGTTCTTTTGGGTAAAGTGTCTATAAGGCTATAAGAAAGGATTGGTTGATGAGCTTCCTGTTGGAAATTGTCCTGTTGGTGCACCAGCCTGGGGGAAAAGGAACGAAGAAAAATAAGGCAAGTATTTAATATTTTTTTCTCATATTGTAAATCATAAATGCAGAACATATAAAAAAGAAAGTAATCTGCTGGGAAATACTTCTGTTTTATATTGCAGTCTAATTTTTGCTGCTCCTCTGGAATTACACTACTGTGGGATTATGTATGAAAGTACCTCTGCTTTGATCTGAACATCCTTACAAATCGCACATCATCAGAAAAGTGAGCTGCAGTTGGGAGAGTCACATGCTGCCTTCCCATATTAAAAACAAGAAACCCCCCAAATCTTTGTGTATCTCTAAATTAAGTGTTACAGACTTTTCTTCTTAGGACATCCAGAAGTCATTGACATGCAACAACTCACCATAAAAGGGTTACTAGATACTCCAACAGCTGCAACTTGTCCAAAAGGAGTTACTACAGGCTTTGCTTGCCCAAATGCAGCAAAACCTGCTCCTTGGAAAGAAAAGTAAAAAATATTAATACTAGTAAACTATGTATGTGCTGCAGCTCCCAGCCAAAATTAAGTGGAAGTCTGAACTGCAGAATCAGCAGGACTGATGCTACTTAAACGTTATCAAGAATGGAAGTGTAAAACATTGTGGCTGAGCTTTTTGTTTGTTTTCAACTGTTTGTAACTCATCAATCTCCAATTTCCACACAAGCACTTCTTTCAGTGTTATGATATCATATAAATTCATGGAGAAAATATTTTGCCATTTTCTCTTGCCTGTATTTTAGGAAGTTAGAGATGTGCTGCACACATTCCAAAACAGCCCTTCTTGCCTAAAACCTCTTAGAGCCTGGGAATACTTACCATTTTAGTATGAGATTTTGGTAAGATTTCAGTTTTGTCATTACAAAACTGCATACAAGTCAGAAGGCTCAACTACAGAGCCAAAACAGCGTGGGAACCCTTCATCAACACTACCAAGTTCATGTAGAAATAAATATCCACCCATTATTGCCAACTTAGACCATTTTCTCCATGTTTCTGATTTAGACAAGGTTATCTGAAATATGCAGACCTACCATTTGGCTGCTGAGCAAAAGCAGTCTGTTGAGGGAAAGCTGCCTGGGTTGGGAACGTGGGCTGCTGGAAGTTGCCACTATAACTAGTAGGAAGACTGTAGGAGGCAGGAGTTCCAAATCCCGCCGGCATGCTCATGGATGCAGTACCAAATGTTGCTGCTGGTAGGCAAAAAATAACATGTAATTATTGCTAAGAAATCACTTTCTTCATGAAACAAATTACTATAAGACCATGTTAAAAGTCTTCTAAAAGCCCTCTGTGATCAGACAGAAGTTTAGTTCAACTTCTACAGCCACTGAACTGATTTGTTCACTTAGATCACCACCAACTGGGTGCATAACTTCCTTTTACACTTTAAAACCGAATGAATTATTCAAAATTCAATAGATCCAGCACATTTAGATATACTTCTGGGAGAGGAAATTATTTTTTTGTTCTCAGTGTTATCATATATTTCCCCCACAGTTTTTCTGGTAGAAGTCTGTACACATAAGAAGCAAGCAGGTTCAGGCAGCCTAAGCCCCTCTGTTTTTCTCCTGAGAAAAGCATGAAAGGATTTTCCTACTTCAAGCTGCACTACAGGCAGGAGGTTATAAATAAAAAAAAACTGTATCAAAGGGATACATGCATCCCCTTTTTTCATCCCATCTTGAATATCTTTAAGGAAATTCTCACCATGCACATTATTTGCACACAAAGTTCCAGTTGCAAACCCTCTTACTGTTGAGGTAGAACTTAAAAAGAGCCCAAAACTTTTCATCTGATTCTCTGCTGAACATTTCAAGTAAAGAACACACAGCTCATAGGCATTTCCCCATGCCTTCAGCAAATAAATAGGAACACATTAGGTGCAAAAGTACAGCAACAAAACCATTATTCAGTCTTTTGGGAGTTATTATTGAAAAGAGAAGTATATAGGAGAATTTTTGGTACAAATGCAGACACCAGGCATTCGATGCTAGTTAAACAGGACTTCTCTTTTGAAATGTTACAAGCTACATTTTATGCAAGCTCAACTGTTTAAAAAAGTTAATAAAATAAATTTAACAAATATAGCTTAATTACCAGTTTAAAAATTTACCCCAAAAGTATTCAAGGGCAAGACATTATACAGACAAACTGCGTGCAAAACTAATGTACCAACACTGTTCTCAAGTAACAGTGAGCAGAGCAGCTACTCCACAGCAAACTTGGCTAAAACAGCAAACAGAAGCACAACAAAATCAGCAGGGGACTTGGGATATCCCAAAAGGCATCACACTAGTGTTGGCAGAAACTTCAACAGTCACTCATTAGCACTATACAGTGACCACGGAGGATATCAATAATGGTTTTGTTTTGGTTGCTCGACAGGATGCCTATGTATGCTCGTCTCTCCCTCTGCCCAGTTGCCAAATACCCACACCCACTCCATTTTTAAGAAGTCAAGTCTTCCACAATTCTTTGTGCAGAGAACCAGATAGCTGTCAATAAGCTTTTACAAGCAAGAACAATTAGCCACAAGAAACTTGATAACCAAATGTGGCCACCTACCAAAATGAGCCTGAGGAAATATGTGAGAGTGCATTGCTCCCGAGAGGCCTTATGGAAGCCACAAAGAGACCAGACAATGTCAAATCATTTATACACTCTTGAACAGTCATTTCTTAGTTATATAAATATAGAGAGAGAAATAGATAGACATATATGTACCAAACAGTTCATCAATAGCATGACCAGCAATAGATTAGTATTAGAAAACCATCAGAAATAAGCACTACACAAGAGATCTCTCATGTACTAAAAAGCAAAGTTCATGCAGGAAGAACACATAAAAGGACAAGCCACAAGTTTACACCCTACACTGAAAGGGGCTGACATTACAGACATTATCTGTCACCTAATATGGAAGGTCAGGATGGCTGCCAAAGGCTTGGAACCTCAGCAAGCCAGGGACAGCTGTATAGAAGGACAGAGTTGCCATATTCAAACAAATTTATCTAAAGAGGCTACAAATTCTTAATGATGATCCAAAATAGCCCACTCAGGAATGGGATTAAAATAAAGAAAAAAAGATACTTTGGGCATTAAATATCTGAACAAGTTTAGCTGCATAATATCTCAGAAGGAACTGAAAACAATTAATTTCAGCAGAGGACACAAATTTATCAATTCAGTTTTGAACTCAGCCTACCTGAATCATTGAGCAAACCACAACTCAGAGTCAAAATGCACACATCAGCAGATTTTAACCTGCTGAAGTCCAGCTAACAGAAGTGTCAAAATTTAGCAGTTGCTCTGGAGAAGAAAATCAGCATGACCTAGCAGCCATCTAAATCCAAGTTCATAGTTGTAAAGAAGTACAAGTTGGCTTTTTAAAAAAGTGATTAAGTTTTGCCCATGGAGTTATGATTCTACAGAATCCTCCCACAGAAAATTAATATAAAAAATAAGTGTAAAGGTCAAAGCTATGCTTTAAAAAGGAGACATCAATGTATCGAATGAGTGGACTGGTGAGGAGCTAACACCCCAAGAGCTTTGTCTTTACTGGTTCTGGCTCCTGCTCTTTGGTTTTGAGAGCTTTCAACACTTTGAAATAAAGAGAGAAATTAAAAAGAAGGGCTTTCAAGATCCCTGATTTAAGGGCTACCTGCTATAAAGCGTGCTCTAAATCCAAGGTTATAGTCTTGGAAGGAACCCAACTGGTTCAAATAGACTACAAACAGGTAGAGCTCAAACAGATAATTCCATCATTTTTTTCCATGGCCACCACTTAAAATCCTAGAATTGCACCTCCACACTGAGCAAACACACAACATGTCAAATAGACAAGGCACAGATAATACAGAAAATCTTTAAGAGGCAAATTATACAGATATAGGAAAAAAGACTCAATGCAATTCTTTAAAGCAAGTTTCTCAAACACTCAATGTTTTTTTCCTAACCTGTTGCTCCTCGGCTATTGGTCTGGAATGGATTTGTTGAAGGTGCCACTGGGGCAACAGGGGCAGCTACAAATGGATTTGTGGAAGGTGTTGCTGAAAAGATTAAAGACATTGTATTAAGTAAGTGCTTCTTTAACAGCCAATCTGACTCACATGAAGTCTACGCAGCTTTTATACAAAGATACATAAATACCTAAAATTATATGAAAAATGAGGAATTTATAAGAAGATACATTAAAAATATAGTTATTTTGACCATAATACTTTTCATTAACAGTACCTTTCTTAACTTCAGTATTAGTGGTATCAAAGTACAGCATTATCAACTAAAAATTAGTAGATTGCTTGCTTACAGTCCCCAAAGGGTGTTAGTAACACTTCCATACCTCCAAATGGAGCAGGCACGCTTGAAGATGCAGGCTGTGTCTGTGCAGTAGCAGCCACAGGTACTGTTCCAAAAGCATTGCTGGAAATAATTCATACAATTCATTCAGTGAGTCAGAATTGCTTGTTTAATAATTGAATACAATTTACAGTTACTGCTGGTATGTAAAAGAAAGGGGATGAACACTTTTGTGCAGTTTGCAGACTGCAGTGTACCTCCCTGATGCTGGGGTCAGACACTCTGACTAGTGTTAAGCAATGGAAAGTCATCTCCATCCACAGCAGGAGAAGGAATACTGAGCTACAGCCAACAGCATAAAGGTTGCAAAGCAGAAGCCTTTGGAGTGCTTTCAACATCAAGCCTCCAACAGGCATTTGGTATTTGTCACTTCAGTGATCTAGGAAAGAAATGGGTGGCACCATTTACACTAAAAATATCTGGATTTTCTTTTCAGGGAAGATCCTATGATTTCGAGTGTGCATGCAAGTACTCTGCATAGCAAAGTGCCACCATGTAATAGGTTTAGCATGTCATGACTAGAAAGGTGCAGAGAACATTCTGCTGAAAATATTCCCAGAATATGTTATTCCTCAGTACTGCCATTATTTAAAACAAGAGATGCAGATTCAGCAGTACCTCTAAACTCATTCAGTGCTTCCCCGTTTAGATAAGAAACAAACAGATTTGAGAAATAGCTCCAAGCCATTCTATGCTGTTGCTGCAGGAGTGAGGGGGCTGAACAGCCCCCAGCATACCTGCTGACGTTACTGGTGGCCGTGTACGCGTTGCTGGAAGTGGCTGTGGAGCTGAACACGCTGTCCAGCTCTGCCAGTGCCGCGTACTTGTCTGAAGATGCACTTGACTGGTTGGGGGCTGACAATGCAGGGCCTGCTGATGACACTGCTGTGCTGAAGCCACTTCCCTGCTCACCCCCACCTAGAAAGAAAGCAAGCAGATTAAACATACTGAATATGGTTTCACTTTCTGTCCTGCCAACATTGAGAACTAAATGAAAGTTCACAGACGGGTGCAGACTTAAAAATTAAATACACACTAGGGCATAGCAGAAAAAGTGTTCAACAAGCCATTAACTATTAGCAAAATGTCCTGCTTCTATAGGTTCTCTGCAGCCCCACAGAGCTTTTGTTTTCCTGGAAAAATAATCCATTCATCTTCAAGTAGAAAATGAACAGAACACCTAACCTCAAATAATCCACTTCACAACAAACCTCTGCAGTACAAATCAACACAAGTTTTTACACACCATTTGAGAGGAACTACATTTGAGTAACAGAATACCTGGTTTTTTCTCCTTAATTTACTATCAACCAAATCCAAGTATCACTGTGACCATTTCATGAAAAACTAAAGCCAAATGTTTTTGTGGCAGCAAGAAAAGAAAACTGCTCTGGCAGCTCTTTGCAGCAACTGCAGCTCTCCATTCCAGAGCATCCACTGTAGCTTTTAGTACAAATATAAAATATATATTTATATTTTTCTATATTTTCATTATTGCAGTAATTTTAATTTACAATTATTCATCTCGATGGGAAATAGGTTTCCAAAAAGCAGTCTCCTAATGACATCCTTTTGGAATGATGTCTTAAACTTACACCTTGCACATTAAGGGTACATTGACACAAAATTCTACTGATCACTTAAAGGGGAAATTTTGAAATACAGTTACAGTACTTTGACAAGCACAGCCATCCTTGTCTATATATACATATAGAATAATCATGGCAAAGAATAAAGTTTAATACCTTGCCCTGCACTGAAGATATTATCTAAATTAGCAAGAGCTGCATATTTGTCAGCTGACTGAAGATTCAGTTTATTCACTGCAGCTTTACTGGCTGCAGTTGCTGTGGCGTTGCTCTGAGAAGCATTGAAGGATCCAAAATCAGCACTGGAGGATTTGGGGAAGTTATCAAAGTGAGCAAAATTAGCATTCACTGATCCAGCACTTCCACCTGTAACAAATTAAGTTAAACATGATCAATGCTCCGAAGTTAGAAAGTCTCTCCAACTGCTACTGATGGCACAGTAACCTTCCCTTTGTGGTTATGTAAGGCAATGTGCTTGCCTGCCCCATCCTACACATTCAAGACTCTTTCCCATTTCCTTCAAAGTTCAGTGGGCCATCAGAAAAAAATTATACTATATTTTTTGGACTGCACATCAGGGATAAACACCACAAACTTCAACACTTTAAATCACAGTCATAATTTGATCCTGAAAACTATATGCTATTTCTTAGCTGTTAAAAGTAATTTCAATAATAAAAGCTTCCTAGAAAAAGATGTATTTTTCTTAATCTTTAATATTTAAAATACAGAAGCTTCATTTCCCTACCATATGTGGCTAATGTACTATTTACATTTACTTAGTGCTTCAATGTTTAGTCATTTCAGATATCAGCCACCTAAGCAAAAAACAGTGCCTGAAGTCCAAAAGTTGTATGATTTCATGCTCAGGTTTAGAGAGGTGGGCTCTCTGCTCTCAAGAGTTTTAGACTACATCCAATCAGGAAAGAGGTTAGGGAGAAGACACAACACAGCTCTTTTACAACAAGTCTCCACTGATGTCAGAGATACATAAATCAATTTTAGCAATCTGATATGGGTCCACACAACTGAACTTCAGATCAAGTATGATACCATGAGCTTCCATCTCTTCATTGTCCAGACAATTTAATCTAGGCAGATCACATACTTAAATTTAAATGAGTTGTTCCATTAAGTGTATCACATTTTGTAACGGTTGATGATTCCACTCATGCTACAGAACTTTCTAAAACAGAAACACAACTTTCTAAAAGCATAAGCAACAAGTTGAAACATATGCAACAGTAGGAATGGAAGTGCTATACTACAATGGCATAAAATGAAGCAAGCTGAGTTTTCCACTGCGTGGAACTTACTGTGTACAGCCTGGAGAGGAAAAGCTGAAGTAAATTCACCAAAACTGCAGCTAGATGAAAGCGTTCTGAACGCTGGACAGCCAGAAATTGTGTGTGGGTTAAAGTTAACATAAGAAGGGAGAAAGAAAATTTGAAAAAAAAGTTTAAAACAACACCACACTCAAAAGAAAAAAAAAAGGAAAAGAAAGTCAGTCAGCCAAAGATCTAGACAAACAGCAAGTGTAAACTCAAGCAGAAGTTCTAAAGCATGATCAAATTAAAGGAAAGCAAAACAAATCTTAGCAATAGGCTCTACACATGAAGTCACACATACTGAAGTGTGTGCATATGCTATACATGTGCACAGACACACACTTGTTTGGTACTGTGACATCCTTTTGGATCTACTGAAGTGCTTCTCTTAGAAGACAGAGTCAATTCAATACTTATTAAAAGCAGTAGAGTTTATTATTTTCATAGTTATTTCAAGTGTAGAGCTAACAAACACAGTGCCATAAATCAGACTTCTGAGTAGCATTAGGGGAAAAAAAAAATCAACACAAAACACAAGGAATTCATTTTGAGTTTCCCCAGAGCTTCAGATGGCTTGATTGCATTAAAGCAGGCAGACGCAAGAAAAAGTCAACTTGTACCTTCCAACATAAAGGTAAGGATTATTTCAGTTAAGTATTAATCAAAAGTGCTAGGAGTTCTACCTGTATTTTGGGGCTGAAAAGGAGACTGACTTGCTGTGGGGAAACCTCCAAAATTACTCGAGCCACTAGACTGTCCAAATGCATCAAAGTTTGCAAAACCTGCATTGGCAGAGTTCTGCGCTGTAAATCGCAAAGGAACAAAACACGTTAATGGATATGTGAAATAAACACAAAAACAGATGTATTAACTGAATTCATGGTCATGACAGCCTCCAAGGGTTATGTCCTACCATGTGCTTCTTTTGACATGAAGAGAATTACATGTTATTCTACCACTGAAAGTTGTCTTTGAACAAGCTTTCCCAAATCACCCTCACAGCTGTACCAGTTAATGCTACTTCTGCCCTTCTTACACAAGCTGCTACTCACAATTGCATGACCCAATGGAGTTCACTTCAGCTTAACCCTAAGTGTTTGCAATGCTGACTGTTCAGGAGAAAACAGCCACAAAGGACAAAATACCAGATAGTTTCCAAAACTACAACCTGTGGGCTAACTGATAATTTCTTTGGGAATAAAAATTAGAAGGTATTCTTGTAACACACTGGCAATTCAAATTCCTCATACACCAAGTGCTTCTTTGGTTGGCACCACTTGAATAGTTTTGGCTAGGTTTATAAACTCATTTAACTGAAAAATTCAGTCTTTAAAAACAACTAAATCAGAGTACAGAAATATGGAAAATCAATATCAATGTTAAGAAGATAGCATTCATAAAGTGTATCCACAAAATAAAATCCAAGGAAATTTCAAACAGAATTTCAGTTTTTGCCTTCCTTTCTTCCCATACCATACTATAGGAGAAAATAGAAGTTAGCACTAATCTAATTTTGAACAGCTGGACATTCAAGCATCTATAGGTTCAACAGGAATTGCACGCCTAGCTGCTAAACTCCACAGAAGCCCTTAAACTCTATTATAAGCAAGAAAGGAAAAAATGTTTTTAATCAAATGCAAACCAAACCTTTTTATAAAGATAACTTGAGTTACTATCTAAAGAAAGCTCACAAAACACCTTCTGGAGTAACAGATGGCAATATATTGTATTTTTAGGTTAGAATTAGTTTATTCTGGAGAGATTTTGCAGATTAGGTATTTACAAAGAGAATAAATTATGCTGATTGTTTAAGTATTGTAATTTAATAGCTGGATAGTGCTAATTAAAAGTTGTATTATTTCACTTAATTTCTATTCAAAAGCATCTGTACGACAGATTTATTAGCAAAAAGGACAATTTAATACAAACTACTGTATTCCACAATGCTGCTAATATAAATGGAAGTGCCTGCATTTTCCTTCCCAGGGTACACTGGGAAAGAGGGTGAGGTTTGGCTGGACTTGATCCCATGTTTAACAAACCATGTGCATGAACACTGGGTTACACAGCACAGTTTTAGCAGCAGGGAGCAGCCAGGGTGCTCCCTGTGAGGAGAGAACTGAAGCTGCCTCCATTGCTGCGTGGCTGCTGCCGCTCCAAGACTGCCCCATCACTGCCCAAAGCTGAGGCATTGTGTTTAAAAAAGGTTAAAAACCAGTGCGCAGCAGCTGTGGCAGAGAGGAGTGAGGAAAATGCAAGAGAAAACACTGCAGACACCAAGGTCAGTTAAGAGGGAGGGCAGGACATGCTCCAGGCCCATGGGAACACCATGGTGAGGAAGGCTGTCCCACTGCAGCCCATGAAGAACCATGGTGTAACACATTCACACTGCAGCCTGTGGAGGAGCCACACCAGAACAGGTAGGGAGGGCACGAGGAGGCTGGAGCTCATGGAAAGTTGCTGCTGGAGCAGGCTCCTGGCAGGAGCTCTGGCTAATGGAGAGGAGGCCACACTGGAGCAGGTTTTCTCACAGGAGCTGTGACCCTGCCTGAAGGACAGCACCTCATGGAAAGTTCTCAGAGAACTGACACCCATGGAAAGGGCTCACATTCCAAGAAGTTTGAGAAGGACCATACCCCACTGCAGGGGAGGGACCCCACAATGAAGCACGGGAACAGCATGAGGAAGAAATAGTGAGAGATGAAATCTTATGGCCTGACTGCAATTCCTATTCCCCAGCCCCTCATGAGGAGCTAAAATGATCAGGAGTGAAATTACATCCCACTAGAAGGGATGAAGGTGGGTTTGGTTTTATTTTTTTACTATCCTACTCCATTATTAAGTCTGGTTTGCCCAGTAACTTTCTCTTGACTCTTCAGCTTTTTTGTGTCTTCTCCCCCAACCCTGCTGATGGAAGAGTGAACACACAGCCCCATGGGCACCTGGAACCAGGCAAAAACCCACCACAGCATGAGAGTCAGCAAGGAGAGAAAAAAAAAAAAAAAAAAATCAAAGTGAAAGCAGGATCTTGGGAAAGTTATTTTCACCTTTGAAGTGTGCAAAAAGTTGGCACAAACAGTCAAAAAATCACTTCTATTATATCCTCTGTACTGGTTCAAACAGCATTTTACAGACTCCAACTCCAAATTCCAAAGTCTGATTTGTTTTGGTTTTTAAACCAGTAGCTTTTTAATAGGAATAGATTAAGAATCTACTTAAAAAATGAAAGTGATACTTTCATCTTAATGTATCAATTGGATAGATGAGAGACTGATGTTTAGTTGACTAAAGGGGATTAAGTACATAAATGTCACTCCTAGAATAAGGGCAAGATTATTCATTTTAACCACTCACACAAAGAGAAAACTATGTCAAGAATCTTAAATGAAATATCTTTTGGGTCCAAATTAAAAACTGGAGTATATTACATTACAAAACACTTCATTTTACTGCATCAACTGACACACAAAGTATGACTTTTAAGTGAGCCCATGTTCAAACAGTATTGCTGTAAAGACTCTACAGAAGAGTACTCTGATATTAATCTTGCTTTATTTTATGCAGTTAAGTTTCAACCTTCGTAAATGTGGCACAAAGGTAAAGACCAGGTAAGACTTGTACTCTCCCACACCTGGACAATATGTAGATTGCCAATTCCAAAATTCAGTTCTCCACACAAAACCCAAGAACAATCCTAAGTAAGTTCAGGGACTGCAGGGGGTTGCAGGTTGCCATGGATTTACAGCTGCTCTTGACACTGCAGACCAACAAGGCAGTACAAAAGCCAGCTGGCTACAGCCAGGGATGACACCACGAGTCATGGCAATGCCAGCTGCCCCTACAATCTCTGCACAGTTTCTTCTGTGAGGTTTGCACTACCTGGTATGCAACAAAGGCATGAAACACTGCAAAACACAAAAAAATAAAATAAAATCCTCATATACTGGCAGTAAAAAAACTCTCTAGAAAATAACTATGCTGTACTGTTTTCCTTTTTCCAGGTAAAGCCTCTTCTCCTACATTATCTGTGATAGAGTTGTGCTGTGTCACTACACCCTTTTAAAATCTTTTGTGCAGCTCTTCTATTCCATTAGTTTATAATAAATCTACATGCCAAAAATTTTGATCCTTGTTGCTATTACCAATCTATAAACTACAGAAAAATCAGTCATGTACCATATTCAAAATCTTGATTTTGCAGAAATTACAGAACTTTGTAAATTAAATACAGACAGCAAATATAAGGTCAGTATGTCTCCCCTTCAATAAGCAACAATATCCTGAACCAGTTTAATATATTAAAGAACTTGGAAAGCAGAAACGTATCACAAATTGCAGTTCCTGCATAATTCTGAAGATTTACACCTACACTTCACAGATTACAGCACAAGTTTGTTAATATTTTCCTGTCAGCTGATGCAGTCAGTATCTTATACTGAAGGATCTTAAGTTTGCTCATCTCTTTAGGGATTTCTTTCGTTAGCATTGTGTACAGGAAGGGAAAAAAGTCCATCCCCTACATAGCTAAAACCAAGCCCTAAAACAAGAACACCAGACCATAAACTTGGAGAAAGTAGTGCTGGACTAAGTGCAAATTCTCCCATCATCCGCTGCAGTGTGTAATTGCTAACAAAAATTACATGTTTATACAGCTCCTTAATGAGCATTTCAAACTCATTTTTGCCAAAGCTGGCAGACTGATCAACCCTCCTTGGGTTCCAAAGGAAGAGTCTGTAACGTTTTGTTATTCATTTCACTAACACTACCCTGTACTTACTGCACACAAGACAAGTCTTACAAGCATTTTACTACAGCAAGTCAGAAAACACCCTAAGGTAACAAATCTGCAAGACACGTTCAGCTATCATATGCTCAGAATCAGGTTTCTATCTATTAGAAACTGATTTACTAGCCCTGAAACTGCTTTGGGCAGGAAAACTTATGGTAAGAAGTCACGGGAATGACCACAATGGTTGTGACCAGAAATTAACAGACTCTCTCCTCAGATTATATTTATTCTGGAGTCTTCCTATAGCTTTTTATCCTTTTAAAAATTACCCAGCAGAGATGCAATGGAATTTTACCTAGATTTGGAACACAGTATTGAAATACTGCTTTAATGGAATTTTCATCTCCTAAAAAGCACAAGGAATAATTAATAAATAAGAAAATATATAAATAAAGAATCATTCAGCAACAAGCTCAGAATGAAATTATTAGAAAGAATTAACCATCTGCAGCCTTTTCAGTAACACTACACAGCATTGGCCAGTCAGCACAAGTTCTCCCAATTACACACTTCCAAAACGATGATTAACATGAAATCTAATTTTAAGGATTTTACAGAATACACAGAATAACAATTGCTGCTGCAGTGTTACTGAATTCAGCCATTTATTTCACCACATTAATTTGAAAAATCCTTGGTATTTTACTCAGTTCCTCATGTGTGAACCTTAAGTCCCAGCCATGACACTATCTTGGCTACTAACAGTTTCAGGACTGATTTGGAAAAAACCTCTCTAATTCTGGGTGGCTGAGCAGCATCACAGTTTCTCTCAGAACAACTATATGAAAAGCCCATTCAGACCAGGCAGGCAAAGGTACTTTCCCACAACTACAATGGAAGTTAGCAACAACAAACTTCAGTGACCAGAGAATCGACTTTGTCTTTAGGATACACTTCTATGGCTCTTGGTCTTAGGCTGAAAAAAAAAAAGACCCTGAGGGTTCAATATATTTTACTGAAGTCATCCTCTAAGAATTCAAGGCCTATCCCCTTTCCCCAGTCAATACATATGCTCAAGGCTTGTTTATTCTTCCTGAAACAACAGAATACTGCCCACATGGGCAGTACTCAGCTTTCAAACAGACACACACATACAAAAGAGGAGGTCACTCTTTAAACTGGTTTTTCTTTTGACAAATTGGTAGTTATTATCAATGCATCTGAACTCCTTTAAAGTCTCTCTATCTGCTTGCTTTTCATGAATGCTCTTCCTAATAATTTTCAGAAAGAAAATTGAAGGTCTAATATCAGCTTCTCCCGACATTTTGTTACTCATCCTCTCACTATCTCCCCCAAAGAACTTAAAGTTTAGTAGTAGGCAGAAACAGTGTAATCATACATATCCTAGGAAATAGCTACAGCAACTCCCACTTCCAAAAGCAAAATTGTCAGTCTTTATGTCTTCAACCTTTCTGTATAAAGACCTGAAGGAAATCTCGAGCAATACAATATTCCTAAGGCACAGAGATTACATACTCCTCACAAAATTTAGTCAAAAGTCATCAAAATTAAAACTACATTTTATACATTTAAAAGGGATACACTGGTCCAAATACCTACCTGTATGACTGTTGAAGTGTGCAAAATTAGCAAAATTCGCTGTAGCAGTTGACTGAGGCGAAGCAGCAGCAAAGATATCTGAGCCAAGGTCACTGAGGAGGTCAAATTGTTTCTTTTCTTGTTGCTGCTGTCCTTGAGATCGAACTACAACAGGAGACTACAAACGAGATTTCATTAGCTAGTACAAAAAGGTGATATTTTACCAAACTGACATTTACAAAATATTACAAGGCTACACTAAGCTTATTTCTTTAACAAGACATTTATTCCTGAAGTTTAAGATGCTGTACGTAGCACACACTCCCCTCCTATTGTATGAAGAAGACTATTTATCCTACTACTCTGGCTTTTAAAGGAACTCTGCAGCAGACTTACATGGTTTAATAGCACCCAGAAGAATAAAGCAGCCATATATTATGAGCAAATTCAGATTTTGTATTTGAAACTGCAAATACTGGACAAATACAAGCAATAGAACTTAATTAAACATGACAGAAAATAGTTATTCACTACATTCTGAAAAAATCTTTAGAATTCAGTATAAGGAGAGAAAATTTGAAGAATTTCATAGCAAGGCTTGAAGTTGCAGTTTTCTACTGTTTGAGTTCCAAGAGGTGCCTGTATGGCAGCTTTCAAAAAAACTGTCTTCCCTCCAAAAATCTAAGTACAGTGTTGTTTGACTTCCCATTACAGCATACAGACACCCCCTGAAAACCACTTTAAGACAGTTTCAGAATGCATAGGAAGCAATAATAAACATGGCATGCTTTCATCCACACATTCACTACTAATCTCATGGTTAACAGCATCAGTCATCTTCTTATTTTCAAACAGAAAAAACAAAGATGAAAATGTATCACATTAAGTCCAAACTTTAGATGTATTTATGCAAAAGACAATCAATTAATCCTATCACACTGGAAAACTCTTACTGAAAATAACCACTAAAAATCAATTTGGTCAATAGAAACAAACTTCATTTAGTACTTGATCTGCAAACATGTATATAAGTCAATAAAATACATGAAATGCAGTGATCACACCAGTTCCTACAGATCATAGCAATTGTTATGCAAGAATTGTTGTGCCACTGAAAGAGTAACAAGGACTGCAGAGCAGTTCTGTCCTCCTCAGCTGTCATTACTTACTTGGCTAGGTGTGCCCTTGTTTAAGTGCAGTGCGGGTGCAGCTTCTCCCAAGAGAGATTTAAGTGGCTTCACCTCAGGTGTGCTGCTTGTACTACTGGCAGAAGACCCCGATATGGATGCATGGACTGATGCCACCACCTTTGCTTGCTCTGGAGGAACATACCTACATGCAGAAAGAGCAATGGTTTTTACAAGTTTATCGTGAGAAGTTCTAACGTTTGTAAGTCTGAAGTTGAGAACTGGCAGATCTCAGCTTTGCTACTGAACCCCTGATCCTGCAATAGATTCTATCAGTAGTTTGCAAAATAGTAATTCTTTAAATATGCCAGATTTTTTTTTAAATGGACTACAATTTAGAGTCATCAATATTTTTAGCACTTATTCAATACAAAACATCTTTCCCATCCTAATAAGTAGGATGGGAAATAATAGTCTGCAAAACTGTTACTTTACACTGTTGCTGACATCCTTTTAAGCCATTTCTGTTCCATCAATATGAACATGGAGAAACTTCTTTAGTTTGTCTTCTCTGCTTCCTATAGCTCTAAATAAAGTTCAGAAATCATTTCCCTTTACAGAGCTGTATCATCTAGTCTGAAATCCACATACAAAGAAGGAAAGCACACTCAATATGAGAGCAAACAGTCCATCTTCACTTCTCATCACAGAGGCAATATTTATAATTGTAAATGTATCTTACCATCTTTTCTTTTCATATTTTTCCTGTAGAAATTCCTTTACTTTCTGTGGATCCCTGAAGTCTGGAATTGCTGATGACCTATCATCAAATAGGCCTAGCCAAATCTGTTTGCACACCTTAATAAAAAAAAATAAAATCACAGCAACACAGATTGATCAGAGAAAATACCTTAATACTTATTAAAGTTTACTACTGTTAATACATTAAACCATTAAAGTGTGTGGCTGCATAATTTATACTCCAGACTGAGCTGCTGTAACAACTGACTGGTGCACCATGTACTGGTCTAAACACCTAAAGTTGAAAGACCATCTGTCACAGCACGGCAAGCAAATACCAGCATCCAATTTCACCATCCAACACTCCTTCTACAAAATATTTGTAGAATCTACTCATGAAATGCAAAACACCTGATTTCTACTTGCAATTTTTAAGATTCTTCTCCTTCACCTAATTCTACACATTCCCTTACTGTACTTCAGGGCTTAAACTGTTTCCATAGATTCCATATGCCCTAAGCCCCAGATGGTAGAATTTAAAGGATCTAAAGTTTAGTATTTATACTTTTAATTACTATTTGTGTACAGGAACTGTTTTTCAAATATCCTTTGTTACCATAATGCAGTTTCTACAACACCATATGTATCTGAGTGATGGTATGAGACAAGAGGTAAAAGGATTCTTGCTCTGGTTTAATTTTCTAACTGTAGTTGTGAGTGAGCAAAAGTTGAACCACTACACTCAGTGTGTTCAAGCTTCAATTCCTGAGCAAAACAAGAGGAAAGGTGTTTTCAAAACTAAAGACATAGGAATTTTAACTTGAAGTGTTTTAAGCCCTTCAGACTATACTGCAAGTGACCTGAATATGCACCCACACAGTAACACCACACATTAGCTGCCCTCAAAAATGAGAGTGCCCTTTTAGACCAGGTTTCTTCAAGAGAAGCAGAGTCAAAAAAGCTTTGTTTTTATGATGCATACCTTTTCTTCCCACACCCTTTCTGAAATAGCCCTGACCATCCCTCTTACATGCCTACTACAAACATGCCTTCTATCCCTGCAAGTGTCAGGTTTTCAACATTGTCCCCAGTGACCTTCAGGAGAAGCACAGGCTCTAACAACCAAGAGCTGCAAAACTGACTGCTCTGAAATTTGGCAAATCGAGGTAGAAGCTGAGATACTTGCACTTCAGCATCTTCCCCAAACAGGTTTTCTTCTTCACCTGGCCTGGGAAAGCTAGTTGGCAAACATGATAAATCTGACAGGTCATTTCAAAGATTGCTCAGGATTAGAGAGATTAGGCAGACATCCTAACTATGTATTTCATACTTGATGTTTCAGTTCTAAGTAGCCTGATTGCATATTCAACACCTAACAGCTCTTACTACCAACATTATTATCATCGACTGGATAGAGACAAACAACAACAGGAAACAGATGTAATGATCAAAAGATATTTTTTAATTAGTATTTATACAGCTAATTTAGAGCTAAGATCAGTAGCTCCTACCTCAAATAGACTCAGCTATTCTGCATTCATTCTGCAATTGTAATCCACAAAGGGTCAAATTCGACGCATTGATTTGAGTTCTCAAAATTAAACAGTCACAGTATAGTAACAGACAAAATGAAACTTAATATATTTGTTCAATATGTCATACAAACTTAGAAGACAAATTCAGTCAAAAAGTCACAAGTCTGTTCTAAAGTAAAAGCTAATATCAATAATCACTGCTTTAACAGTACCAATCTTTCATTACTTTTTGCTGACAAAACATATGAAGTCAGAGTATTTCTGTGTGTAGCTTTAAACTTGCAATGACAGTCTGAGCAGGGCCAGCAGTAGTATTTCCATACTTAGATTTGTGAGTATAACTATACAAGCTGCAGTCATATGATTGCTAGGAGGAAGAGAAGTCCTGCTTGCGGCTATTTACAGAATCTCTAGCAGCAAGAGTTGGTGGTGTTCAGATCTACACAGACCCCTCCAAACCCAACTTCAATATTGGAAAGAACAACAGAAAACACCGAAGAAAAGAGAAATTGTGCTTAATATCAGACAAGCAGAAAGATAAATGTTACAACAGCCCCTACTTGATTCTGCACCCAGGACTGTAACCCTTGGGACTGTACCATGATAGTCAGTTTGCATCCAGCCTGAGATGTGCTGGCAAATGACAGAGGAGGTCCCCTTCCCCACCCATATCAGACCATCCAATTACTCCTCCTTCTCCTGCCACCCAAAACAAATCAGATCAAAGAAACTCATTACAATTACCATGTCACTGGTACCATTGAAACTTTGAGATGATCAACTCACAGCAACAAACCACAACCCAGTTTTTCATGTTTCTCCCTCCCAGTTTTCTGCTTCATCTTCACCCTGAAGTGCCTAAGCACTTGGAGTGAGGGGGAAAGAAAACTAAACAGAAACCCCCAAAACAAACAAAAAACCCCAACAACAAACAATTCAAACCAAAAAACCCCACCACAGCTCCATGGCAATGTCTCAGGCCATTGCGACCACTACAGGGGATTTCTATGAGGACTCAGCAAACAAGGTGCTGTGTGACTTTAGATCATTACCAGCTACAGAGCTATAGTAGATACAGTTCTATGAATATGCAAACAGGAACGGAGGAGGACTGTGCTGAACAAACACCTGTTAGTTTAAAATGATGCAAGCTTCTTAAAGGCATCGCTTCTTGCCACTGCACTGCAATTTTTGCAAACCTTCAGAATGCAGGCTTCCAGAAGTGTTTCCTGGAGCAACTAATTCCTTCTAAATACCTAACCACAAAAAGAAGTAACAAGTGAAATATGCCTTAAGTCACTACTGTAATTAATTTAAACAAACTGCCAGGCACTCTGTGTTCTTCTGTTGCTGGTAAAAGAGAGAACAGCTTTACCAACAGGCAATCAATTTTACTACCAGTTTTACTAATGGACAACCACCAAGCCAAAGAACCTACATAGTCACACACTTCAGCAAGAAGTTCTCATTGTACCAGAGTCTGACTGCAGGAGCTGTACAAATGCAGAGTAAAACATTTCCCACACCAGGATGCAAATAAAATGTCACCTAAGTTTCTTTACCTAAAGTTATCAGAGAAAGTACAATTTCTTAAATATGGACAAGTCTTAAACCAAAACCATACACCCACAATAGGTAAGAGTAGTTTGGATAGTGGGAATGATGGAGAGGAACCATGAGACTGTAAGTGGGTGTACAACATGACTGGAATACGAAGGGTAAAATCACATCCTCATAAGGGCATTTCAGATCACGCTTATGCCGAAAAAAGGCTACTTTGTCTTCCTACTACAGTTGGGCTTGATGATCTTAAAAGGTTTTTTCCAACCTACACAATTCTGACTTAAGTCCTTTAGAAAACCATATTTTATAAAGCTTTAGAACCACACCAGAAACCATGAAAAGGCACATATTTCTGTCTGAAGTAGCACACAATGCTTTGAACATCAGCAGTCGTTCCAAGCAGGCATTCAGAGTCCAATAAAAGGCCCGTTGTCTCCCTTGTTTGCTGGTGACCTGTGTGCTCTGTCTAGCTATACTTCTGCTACTATCATCTGACTTGACAGGGATCCACAACACTGCATTGATTATGCTTCAAGTGAGCCACAAAACACAATTTTCAGCCATCTAAAAAAACACAAACAGCAGAGAGCTGTGCAATACCACAGGATGAAATCAAAACTGAAAAATAATATTTAAAAAATACTGTTGTCAGAGACAGAACTCAAGTAATGCAATTGTGTATTCTTGAAATAGTAATCTTTGCATAGTCATTTTAAAGTAAGTCACCAACAGTCCTGAATCTTGTGCAAAGAAAGAAGTTCGCGGTGAGAAATTTTTATTTCTGCTGTATTTTTACTGATCAGGCCATCATATTTTTTTTCTTTCAAAGCTATTCAAAAGTTAATCTTGTGATAAATATCAAGGAAATTTATGTCATACAAGTTGCTGTTTATGGTGGGGAATGAGTACTCAGCATTTGTACCTTTGGTACCCTGATTACTCCCCACTAATTCACCATCCAAATTGGACAGATACCAGAAGATTATTCACAACAACAAAAAAACTAGCAGCAGTATAGAAAAATCAGACTGGCACAGACTCACAGGAATTAGTGGCCAACACTACATCCGGAGCTTCAGTGCTATGTTCTGTCTGGCCTGACAGCTGCCCAGGCAGGACACCTGAACAGCACAGTCACTCCCACAGTTATTCAGCACAGTTACTCACAGCATGTGCTGACTCTTGCAGGGCATTACTTGCAGGACAAGGGAGCACAGAGGAACTGCAAAAAGGCATTAAAGGAAATGTAAACCTACACAAACCCAAGCCTTAAGCAACCACTTGCTCTACTAAACACAGTTTTCTTCTTATTTAATACAAATTCACTATCTGAAAAAAAAAATCCAAGGAAGTAATTGTTCTCAATTTTTGGTTATTTTGAAAATGTATGCTTTGAGAAATCTGAATTTGATATCCCAAGGAGCATGTATTTCAAACCACCTCTCTAACTGCTCCATATATAAATCACATTTGCAGAGCTCATTCAGAAAATGCTACTGCTCAAGTTTCATGACACATCTTCAGCCCCATTTTAACAGAATTACTCATTCCTTTGCTTTTACGGATAATACATGAAGCATCATCCCAACTCACCACACAATTACACAACACTATTATTAAGGTATCGGGCCTAAAAATTCTATGGCTTTCTGAAATCTTTCTACATTGCACCATCTCCTTGGGAATACTCTGGTTCAGCCATTTAATATTAATATTGTTCTTTCTGCAACAGCAGCACAAATAAGCCTCTGCTCAAAAGCTCTGTTTATTTGCCAGGTTTTGCTATACTCCTCCTTTTGATAACCACAGCTCTATCAAACAAAATGCTCTGCTTAGAGAAGAGCCTGACAAGCTGGAGCCAAGAGTAAACATTCAAGTTATGTGAAAGCCCCTAGAAACAGTGGAACATATCCAACAATCCATAATCATTGTCCACTGTCCCTGAAAAGTATAATTAGACCATGTCCCACTGGTTCACCAATGGAGCAGGGGAAAAAAAAAGGAGAGCATTGAAGTCAGAATGACTAAGCGTATGCAGCATTTGAAAGTCTACTTTGGCTGAAGGGTTGACAGAAGCAATACTTTGAAGTTTTGCCCCTACTACACTCGGGGAGGGCTGCAAAAATCAAGACAAAGCGAAGTTTTATCTTGTCAGGTAACAGTAAGTAGATAACAAGACTCGGCAGTTGTCTTCATGAAATTTAAAAGTTCATGAGAATCCCTGTACAACTGCTTTGGGAAGGATAGTACCTGTCCTCTGCCAACAAGTTCCAGTCTTGCAAGGGATGTCATTAGACACTTGGCAACCAGATACTGGGACATTCAGAATTAGATCAGTAAGTACAGCATGAAGTAAAGAGGGAAAGAGAATCACAACCAGCACCAACCTACTCACCCTGACCTAGATAAAAACCCAGGAGGTAGCAAGGCAGAAACTGTGAGTTGCCGTAACTTAAATATATCATTGAAAGGAGAAATTGGGCCAAGTGCATACTGTAAGTTATAATAAAGGCTTTACCTATATTTCTCTTCATACCATTGGTTTCCCTGAATCTGCACTCCACAGCCATTCCATCTGAGGGAGAACTGTTTTTCCCAGAGTAATTATATTTACCATATACTGTTTACATTAGTAGTCCTACACTTTGAGTAATTACCTTTGTTTTCAGCCTTGACAGAAAGCAACAAAGAACACATCTCATTCAGTGCACATCTGGCACACTAGGAAACAAAGTTCATCAAAGCTTTCTGGTTTAAAACCCAGCCTCCAGTAACATTTCACACTTTCAGGAGTCCCAAGCAGGGCTCAGAGACTAAGAGAAAAATACATGTACCTGCTTTCCACAGAAGTTTAGCTTTTGTCTTGCTTTTAGGTTTGTTGATGTGTTTTGGGGGTTTCCTGTGTGTTTTTACATAGCTAGGAAAGTGGGGAAGAACATGCCCACTAAAAAACTGCTAATCAAGATAAGAACGAGCACTATCCATCAAATTTTGCAAAACACTGAGAATCTGAGATTCCATGTATTTAAAATAGCAAATAATGCTTTGCCATGTCATAACTATTTCATTGATAGGGATCTCCAGTGTGTGTGGGAAGGCGGATATAGGAGAGACAAAGGCCTTCTGCTTACACAACACCTTGAGCCACCACACTTCAGAAACTCTTGTTACCACAGTTGTGCTAGTTAGGAAGAATAAAAATTCAGTTAAGCCAGCAAAGTTAAGTTCTTGCTCATGAAGCCTCCTGCTCTTGTATGCCGTGAAGGCAGCAAGGCAAGGAAAAGCTCTCACAGGACACATCCTTGTGGTGACAGAAGCTGCATTTCAACTAGGAAGAGCACACTACTTGACCTACAACACTTCTTGAGACCCAGACATATCACTGCATAGGAAGATTACACATGTCAGTCTAGTTTAAAAAACTCTGACGAGATATTACCTTTCAGGAGGCTGGTAAATGCCAAATTACATTTCTTCTTCTCCCCCTCCCTGTCAATAAAATATCCTCAGTTATGCACCAAATGCTGACAGTGCAAAGAACTGCACATTACCACACAACAAAACTATGCTCCAAAACATAACACCCTACAGGAAGAAAGATTTGGAAACAGTTCCTTTATGTAAACAAATTATAGCTTTGTTTAGTAATTCTGCACTTCTGATGTCAATATTATTCATTAACCTCTGTAGGATAAAAGAATTTTAGATTGCCAGAATACTCATTTCAAAGGCAGTTTGGGTCCAGAAGTTATAGCTGTTTCATAAGCAGAGTCAAGCCAGTAAATCCCACTAACAAAGACATTGTTCTACACACAATCAGCTCATGTATCTCTGTATCGTATTAGCAGAACCAGCAATGTACTCCAAGGACACCTGACTGCACAGCTCATGCTGTCAGGACTCATCAGCTCCAGCTCAGAACTGCTCCTTCCACTCCAGGGTTTCTAGGCCACATTCCACAGTAAAGGAGATTCTAGGGAAGCGTTCTGGTCTGACCTAACACCAGCTCTGAACCAGACTCAGACTGCTGCCAGTTCCGCAAGAGCACAGGAAACAGGGGCTTGCACAGGTGCTACTGAGAGTCAGGAAAATTGGCACCAAACCAAAATTCAGCAGTATTAAAATAACTCCAAGCAGCTGAGCATACCTACACATATTTTACTCATTAGCTCAGGTAAACACAGTCTTTCCCCCAGAGTAACAGTGATTTCCTAAATAGAAAACCATCAAGATTTTTTTCTTCAATCACATGCATATTAGAATAGGTTATTTGGAAAGGTTATAAAATACCTGTCATTTTTCAAAAGGGTAGGAGAAAAATTAACTCTGTAACTGGTTTGCCTCATAATACTATTCTTCAGCTTAAGAGAAAAGTTTCTGAATAAATACTCACAGCCATAATGGCAACAGGAGATTAGCACCACCTCCACTTTCTGCTAACAGCAAGTTCACTTCCTACTACCACTGCACAACTGAATCAGAGGCCAAATTAGTGCTAGCATCATTTGAGGATGAATATTCAAACAGAAACATCTCCATATCACCCTCTCCTCATTATTCCTGACATGAAAATGTGGAAATACCTTATACTGCTCTTCATGAAGAGAGGAGACAAAAAACCATACCCGGTGAGTCAGAATTGCCTTTATGCTTCAAAAGGACTTCAGAAGGCACCTGAGGAATGTCACCTGGAAGATGTCTCCATTGTCACTGCAGTCATCTAATCCCAATGTTAGCAAAACAGGAGCCTGGACAGCTGTTTATACCTCCAGATGAGTAGGCAACACCAAAATATGGGTGTCTTCTAATACAGTATAAGGATTTAAAACTCTGTTTGAAGCAGTAAAAACTCATTTAAAATAACATTCAAGCTACCTGTGCCAGAAAGATGTTTCTTAGAATGTGTATACACAGGGAAGAAGATGGCGTCTCACCTAAGGAAGAGCTGCTCTGAATCATCTCTCTCTGAAGCAGTTGCTTTGCAGAAGCCTTTCAGTAACTGAATGTTTTACCCATGTGTGCCACAAAGAAGGTCATTTACAACAACTGAGGAAAAGCTGGTATTTTAAATATTAGGAAGTGTTTTGGGTTTTTCTTCTTTGTTTTGTTTGAGTGCTTGGGGTTTTTTGGTTTTGTTTCTTCTCTGGGCTTTTTTATGAGGACTTCAACCTCATACAATACACTGACCTTATAAATACCCCTTGAAGGAGAGTGGAAAACTACTTCCTCTAAGAACAACTCAGCACCTTAACTACTTTACCTCATGGAAGTTTTCTTGCTATTTTACTTTGTATTCAGAACAAGATCCCTATTGTACAACCATGATCTACTCATCTGGAAGCAAGAAACGTTATCACAGAGGCCTTGGCCATGCTGGAGAAAGACTAGAACAAAAAAGTGGGAATGAAAGTATTTTAGAAGTTACAGGAAAATGGAAGTTAAATGTGACAGAAAACGTTGAGCTTCTTTTATACGTATCGCTGTCCAATTGTTTTAATTGTTGATACCATAACATTGGACAATTCCATGTTTAAAAAGTCTTATTTTAGAAAATTTTATTTCTTCCTATACACACAAGAGCCTCCTACGCTGAGCAGCAAGCTAAGCAAAAAAATTGTTTTTGTGAGGTCAGATGAATTTCCTCTGTCCAATACATTATCTTATCTGCTGATAACTACTCCAAAGTCCAATACCAACAAGAGAAAGCAAAATGCCTATTTAACTATTGCAATATAAAGTACAACTAAGTGAAAACATGTTTAACTAGGTTTTAAACTTCTAGGTGTTTAAAACAATAATCATTTCTGTTCAATATTTGCAATATTGTTCAGTCCTTAAATCGACCATCTGCACTTACAACTGTCTATTCAGTTCTACTTAAGAACTGAAGCAATAATCAACAACCTAAAACTAAACTCAGGAGGCAGCTCATTTAAATCATTGCAATTCTCTAATTAAAGCACAAGTGTAAAGACCCCTGCTTTTGAAACAGAATAGCTCTGCAGAGGTCTGTGCTTTTTTAATGTCAGTAATAAATAATGTATCAATTAAATAATTATGATTGGCAGACTAGTCATGGCTATCATGAGAAGGACCACATTAACCAGTTGAGAAGCAATCACTTAAGGTTCCAGATCGGTGAAAACGAACTCATAGCACCTTCTAGACATTGTGGGTTCAGTAAAAAATGAAATTATAACAAATACAGGGAGGGAGCTACAAACACGCATTTTCCTTTACACTTTGTGAAGCTTAAAGCAAAGCTGGAGTTTACAATCCAATCTTATGGAAAGAGACTCCAACACACTCCATGTGAATCCACAGAAGATTCTTTATTAAATTTCCCTATGCAAAAAAGTCATCAATATGCTCTACACATACACACACATATGCAATGCTCTACAGTTTTAAAAAAACCCAACCAACCTAAGCCATCAAGAGTATTTTATGAAGTCTCTGAGAGTTCAGGCCTTGGTCTAGCGCTGCCTAGAGGAATCATCCACTGACAGTCATTTCAACAAATAACGCATGTTTACCAGGGCAGAAAAAGAAATTGCTACTTCTGTTTTCATTCTTCAACCTGACAGTTATGAATGGGTCAACTTTAAGAAAGTTAAGTATCAGCATTTTAGTGAATGATGGGATTTATCCCCACAAAGCTTCACAAAAGCACACTAATAAAACACTCTCTAGCCTACAATCAATAGTTCTACTAAACAGGATACAGATGCAATCAATGTGAAGCAGAACCTTCCCTAGTTTGAACAGAGGCAAAATCTGCCTCTAAAATGTCAGGGCTACAGCATGGTATTAAAACACAAACTTCACCCTCAAACTGAAGACAGCAATAGCCACATTCAGGGCTTAAGTGCTCCAAGTGTTCCCACAGAGCCAATTCAACATTTATCTCAGATTTTTTCTTCTATTAAAAAGATCAAAAAGTCATTATGCTAGAACTTGTCCTCTTCAAAGCTGCCACAAGCCACTCACTACACAACAATTTCTCCCTTTCCTTCCTCTCTCCAAGAACATTCAACATGGATATACTTTTATTTTAGTGAAGAGGCTATTAAATCTACTAGAAGACTTTCTGACACCTACTGTGAAGAAATACAGATACAAGCTGTATTTTTGTATTTATTTTTGTCACAGTACACTCTTTCAGGAAACACTGCTGCAGTTAGTTTCAAGTTCTGAGCTTGCAAAAAAAAAAAAAAAAGCTGCATATTGCCTTATGCAAAACTGAAAGAAAACCCAACTCAGAAATACTGATCATGTGAATCTGAATTGTCTGGGTTGGGCAATAACATTATGATGATCAGTTACTCAATGAAACAAGCCCTTCAGAAGACTCCTTTCAAAGGATGTTGGCTTCAAAAAGACTTCTGTCTAGCTTTTGCTACAAAAAAACCCCCAAACTCTAAGTTTTTTTTTAAGTAGTATTTTCAACTGTAATACTAAAGTGCCAAACCCACTTTATTCTCTGAATAATACTTACTTCATTTCCATGTTTCTGCAGAAATTCTATTTCCTGTTGTGTGAACGTAGTCATTGAAATCGACTTCACTCTGTGGGGTGGATTCAAGCCCCGCCTGAAAGAAGCAAGAAGTGTTCAGCATTTGGTAAATTTGTCATCATGCAATCACCTTTAATACTATAGCTAGAAGTCAGCCAGTTTTAAAACAGGAACCATCTCTGTGAAACACATTCTTGGTACTGCCATACAACTTAAGGCTGTATAAGCTCTTCTCAAAGTAACACTCAGTATACAAAGCTGAATAACAGAACTTCAGGGGAGACCAATATTCACAATCGCTCATGCAAAGTCACTCTGGCACTTTCTATGCAAATTTAAGAGAACAAAATTAGACCTTTTTTTTAAAATCCTAATCTGCTTCATCCTTGCCTCTACCTTTAATCTCTCACTCTTGGGTTTCTTAGTCGTAGTTTCCTTTCCTTTCAACTCCTTCCTCACAATGATCTCTTACTACAACTTTACACAATAACTAGATTTCTTCAAGCTAAACTCCCCAGCTCAGTCTTTTTCTCTTGCTTTAACCTACATTTCCTGATTCTTCACAGCATCTTTTCCTAGTTTACGTTTTGCCCCTGCACTCACAGGGACTCACTCCTCTTCCTGAACACTACAGAAGTAGCCATTACAAAAGCAAAAAGACACCGGTTTTAGTGTGCTCTCAAATGAGAGATACCATTGCTAACACCACAGCTCAAAATGTGAGCAGCTCTGCCCTAAACCCAGATTGGCACCACTCACATCCACACCAGGCTCCTGTGCTGCCACAGCCTGACATTGTCAAACCCAGCTCAGTCACAACCTGCGAGCACAGAGAGAAAACCTGCTGAGCAACAGCGCCAGGGTACGAAAAAGCTCGCTTTCTTTTCAAGCTCTTTCTTTAAATATATGCTACCTACTGCTTTTGCCTACAAACACAATAAAACCCAAGCTGTGCTTTGCCCAGGGGATAAAAGAACATTACACCCCACATGTGCCAGGCAGTGGAGAGTCACTCAGGCAATACCACAGGGCCAGTTTAACACTCAGGTTAATCAGGCCTGGATTTCTGAAATACCATCTTAAAAAATTAATATACATTAACCATGAGATGTCAAAGCACACAAAAAGCTTTCCAGGGATGTAATATGGGCCTAACAAATTGCTAAGAAAATCAACTGATAGCTGTACTGCTTGTATTTGCCCCTACACTTTTAATTCTAAATTTGGTTCAGATTGCTTTTAAGAATAACAAAAAAAAAAACAACCACTGACTTCTAATTTAGGACAACCAGTGGTTTTCTTTAAACTCCGTGATTATCCCAAGAGCATTAACTATAAATTAAATTGTTATCCATCAGAACAACCTATGACAAAAATCTGATATGCCAAATATTAACATTATAGTCAACTTTGACAGAAAAATTTTAGCACTTCAAGTTTTCCAGGTGAGTCTAATGGGAAAAATATTGTTGTGCATTTAGCATGCAAATTCACCTCTACACCTAAATTCAAATGTACCTGTAAGACAATTCTGATCCTACATTGAAAGATCTCCACATTTTTAATCAGAAGTTGAACTCTGATTAGAACACTAAGCAGTAACATTTTAGCCTGAGTTTCACAAGAAAACAAATTTGAGATTAGCACTGTTTGAAACACTTGAATAAACAATTAATTTTATTTTGCTAAGAAATGCAGTGATTTTGAGTACCGTAAAAGCAGAAGTCATTTGCAAACCTACAGGCATATGAAAATTCATTTTACAGAATACTATTTGCTTCAGCAAATTTTTGAAATTGGAGCAGATGACATGAGACTCCACAGCTCAGCACCTTGACAAGAAGGTAGAAGTTTCATCGAAGCTGGTGAGAGAGGTTTTAAGACAGCTGATTAAACTATCTTCTCTCAAAATATTTGAATTTCTTGGTAAATTAAAGTTAACAATTTAACATCTTTCATCTAGCTGTACCATCTACACCACAAATAAATTACATGTATTAAAATACTGTAGTATTACCTAAGATTTTTTCTAAAAGTAAGTACTCATTTGAAGATGATGTAATTTAAATCTGTAGGCGCTCCATGCATTTAAAATTCATTGTTTCAGAGCTGATGCTAGGATTAGGTTTTGTTTATTTTTGAGTTTTAAAAGAAGCACCTTCTCAGTCTGTGCATGTAAGTAATTACATTTCACTAAATGGCACCTGTAGCATCACATATTGAGTGACAGCATAGAAACAAAGTTGGCATCCACCTGGCATTTCACATAGATATGCTCCATCAAATGTTATATGACAATTACTGTCCCTTGCTTTTACAGTTAAGTACAAAAGCAGTTCTGTCTGCCTTAGTCTGTTCAATTTACCCTTCTCCTAGTAATTACAATAGCAGCACAGTTAGGTAGTTGTAAACTATTTAATGATTATTTAAAAGCCAGAGCTATTCACTAACACATTCACGTGTTTCTCAGCACAGGCAGTATATCTCAACTTTCCCACTAGCTCCTGCTGGAAATTGCTTTCTGCAGTAAGCACAGTTTAAGTGCTCTGTTGTACCTGTGTTGGCAATTTCAAGGCACCACACCGGCTCTTTAAGACATACCTACTCTACACTGATCTACCAGGGCTCTCCAGAGCATTTACATCAGCAAACACTTATCTTCAGTATCTTCAGCTCTATTAAGCAGCAATATTAAACGTGGTTGAGGCCTAGATAAGATTTTGTTAAATCTCACCAGAGACTTCCTCCATGCCTCTCTGTCCAGTGAAGAGGACAGATTATAAGGTTTCCTGATATACACATTATATCCTCATGGGATAAGATGAATTCACTTTCCCTTACCCCATCCTGCTAAAAGAAGGAAGACATCCCCTCTAAAGGTCAGATCACCACACAGAGGTGTCAGATGTCTGGCATGATGAAAGAGAGCACAGCATCACGTCAGTGGTCCAGAAGGACTGGAAATTCTGAGCAAAACTTTAAGAGCCATAATACATTCAAGTATTTATGTCCATTGAATATAGCAAAGGATGGAGGGAACCTATGTAAAGCTTCCTCTTATGCTAAAGCAGCCTAAGTCGTCAGCCTGGAACAAGGAGTTCAAGACAAGAAGCTGCACACAAATACAGCCCAAACATTATCTTCCTTAGATATATTACTTTGATTCTACCATTAGAACAGTAAACACTGTTTTTTATGATTTCTAACTAACATCTATGAATTTCCTAAATGGAATTTCCCTAAAACAGAGCAGTTGTGGGATTTTTGAAACAGGATTCAAGAACCAACCCTTCCTTACCTACAGAGATTATTTAATGACCCAAATGATTCACAAAACAGCTCATCTACATATGGGAAAGCTTAATGGTAGACAGCCAAGTACAATTATCCCTTATGAGGAATTAACAAACCTCCTTTTTCATAGGAAAAATGTTTCTTTCCTTGTATTTGACAGGTGTTTCACACAGTTCTAATGCTTTACAGTACTCCCTATTTAACAGGGGACAGAATGGATTACAGTCCCTTAGTGCAAATGATCCATGCCTAAATTTAAATTGACCCTGAACAAATATTTGCAACTTGCCCCTGTGCAGTGCTACCAGTTACTCCCTTCCCTACGACAGAGCTCCCACGGAAGGCAGCAACCAAATGCCACCTCAGCACTTAAACCAGACTGCAGCTCTCTCCCTACAGGCCCTGGGGAAGGATGACAGAGTAAGACAATTCTGCCATCTGCACTTATCCAGCACACCAGAGCTAGAACATCCCACACAGAGATCCCACTCATCACTGCCAACTTCTTCACGCTCAGCAACGGTTATTTCTGTGGAAGAGCACTGTGACCAGAGCTTCCAGCCTGAAGACTCTCCTCCACTGACCCTCACTGAGTCACAGCTCAGCGTAGGGGCAGCTCCAGAGAACATGAGACCTCTGTTCTCCAGAGGGCATTGTTAAACTGGTGCTCTCACAAACAAAGGAAGCTTTAAGGCCACTGACACAGGATTCTGCAGTCTGGCAACTGAAACATTAAACATTCAAAACAGTCAACGAGCAGTGGATATTTGTTACTAACGTAATTTAGCGGCAAATTATAGTTGAACTTGTGATTGTTGGCAGAGCAGCCATTCCTGCATTAATCTCAAATAAGAGTTGGCAAAGTTGTCTGCAAAGGCCAGGGCTGGGAGGGGAAAAAAATGGAAAGGGTGAGCTCTGGCAGAACAGAGGGTCCCTTTCGTGGGAGGAATGGTGGGCAGACGGCTGCTCAACACTGCTAATGCCCCCAGATCAGATTTTAACACCACCTCGAGTCTAAGCCAGCAAAATCTGATCCCCTAAAAAGCAGGAAGTTAATGAGGCAGGTCAAATACCAAGCCATCACAGAGCACCCCACATCCCCAGGTGTCCAGAAAACAAGCTCCAGAAAACCCAATATCACAGCATTCATCATTATTTCTGTGCTACTGTAATTAGCAAAAGAGAATATAAGCAGCACTGGCCATTCCTGGTACTTGCAGACCTCCCTGGAGACCCTCCGCCATCTCACAAGCTCATTTATTTTTAATAGCAGAAGACTCATACACACATTTTGAAGCAGAGTCAAGGTTAATTTAAGTTTTTCCCTACAAAATACCCAAACATTCTTTCTGAACTGCACACTGTCCACTGTGGTATAGAGACATTTCCTTTGCTCTCCTGCCCTGAAACTGAAAACAAGAAATATAGTAATACAGAAAATAGCCTTAAAAATATATATATGTGTACACACATAGAGACACAGAACACATGAAGTCATTTTCCAAACATGCTCTGAAGGAAAAAAAGGACTGAAAAGTCATGCTAACACAATCACCTTTACTCTAGCACTGTTTATTTAGACTATTTTACTTTCTGCTAAACTTCTTCTAGGGAAAGGACAATAACTTATCACCACTGCACAGAGACGTTGTAGTTTGTTACTAATCTATCTGCCATCAAATACTTTCATCTGGCTGATACAGAAGTACCTTACCAATGAAAATTTTAAACCTAGAATTTCAAAGAGAAGCATTATGAGCAGCCAGAAGAAGGCAAATAATTGCAAAAAAATAGCATAAAAGGAGTTGAACATTTCTCAAAGTACCCATTACGTTCTAAACATTCCTGGTTGCTCTATCCTGAGACATGACAGAAGCAAAAACATCTGAACAAGAGACTTGCTCAGTAAGTTTGGAGGGAGGGAGTTAAGAGGGCGATGACAGAAAGGATAGGAGTGCCTTAGTTATCACACCAGCACATGCAAAAAACTGTGAAGATTAAATTTAAAAAAGCATGTTCAAGTGGACTCCTAAACATGGCTATTTTCCATTGGTGAACTGAAAAACATGTTCTTTTTATCAAAGTTGGGAGCGGGCTCACTGCGAGGGCTACAGAAGTGCTTGAAAGCAGAGATGTACAGACAGCTGACATACAAGGCAGAGAGGCATTTGATAAGACAAAGGGAAGGATGTCACTGTCAGCAGGCCACATGGGAGCATCCACGAAAACAATAGTCATAGCTACCAACATAATCCTTTGAATCAAAGGACTTCTGTCAAACCAAAAGAATCTCCCTGCCAACATTTCCCGAGATGCAGGTTTGCTGTAATAAAGAGAAATCTTCCTGTGGTGTATGACTGTAATCCTTGACCTGAGCACACTGCTCCTCCAGAGCATCTCCTCCCGCTCTCACAGAAACGATTGTGTGGATAGTTCCAGACATCCTATAGTCCTGTATAACACCCAAAAGTTGATTACCTTATGTGATGCTAGCATATTTTTCCCCCCACATGAAGAATTTAAACACAGGGGACAAGCGGAAGTATTTTAAGAGGAAGCAAATTCACACCACTGTGCATGAACTTTCTCCTGCACGCACCATTTTGCACAGCAAAACTTCTGCTCTGGTAAACCTGATCTGATCCAGTCACTTAAACTTCAGGTATTACACAAAAAAACCTCCTGTCATTCGTACTTTTGATTTGACAAGACTCACCTTCAACATCTTAGTGAGAAGCAGATCTTTTTAGCAAAGCCTCTAGTCCTGCATCGTTTTTAGCAGCATATGAACAAGCTAGACATGCTATTTGGGGAAACAGTAGAGGGAATAGTAGGTTTTTAAAGCTAAATCTAGTCATATAAAGCATCAGTCTTTTGATACACATGAAATACTTAAAAGAAATTCAGGATGGATCCAGAATTAAGATTTTGGATGCGAATAGACAGTCCTTGCCAAGACAATGAATAAACACTTCAGAAAACTTATTTGGTAAGTTATATACTACAGTTTTCAAGAGTTTAGAGTTAACTGTATCTAGAATAACATGCCTATTTAAGATGACACTGATGTTAGCAATCACTTCTAAGTAATTGAGAAACCTTTCTGAGATTTTTTTAATCTACTAGTATTTTAATCTTGCAGTGGGCAGTTCATACTTGAAAAAACTAGTCTACTTGACTCCAAGAACACTTCCTGTACCAGATTAGAAAAAATTAATCAAAACAAGAAGCAATGCAAGTCATTCACATAGCACATAAACAAGATAAAGTACTCAGATTATTAAAGCCTTACAGTAAAACAAGTACTGTGAGGCAGAACGCAAACAGCCATTAAAACTACAGAAGCAGCAGTACTTTTATTTGCCATTATGTGGTTTGTTCCCAAGTCATTCCCTACACTGTGGAATTCTACAGTGAAAAGCATTTGGAAATACACAAGCTGTATAAAGGACTGTTCTGACAGAAGTGTTAAAAATAAGTTTCTAGTTATGAAACAGACGTGACCTATACCAAGTCTCACCACTAACAAAAATATACCACTGGCTAGGTCCTAAGGTGTTAACCAATGCATATGATCCTGCACACACAATTTATGGAAGCTTTTCCAAGTTGACATGAAAGAATGAGTCCAAATTTATTTTAGAGTGAAGCTTTAAGTCCTCTTACCAGTCCTGTACTCCAGCTGTAAGTGTAGGTGTTACTAGCTGTAAGAACCAAACATGTTGTTTGTGGTTGCTTTTTTACAGCAAGACAAAAACACTGCATATTTAGAATGAAAGAACCATTTGCATTTTATCGGAATACCAATACATTAACCATGTTTTTGCAGACAGTCTTCCTCCTTTAAGCATGGTAACATCCAAATGATAGTCAACACCAAGTGGCAGCTGTCTCCTGCTCATGAGCTGTTTCACTGCCTGTACACCCTTTTGGTTGCTGTAAATTGGCCTATGCACTTTAGCAGCCCATACCTCCCAACCAACAGATAAAAAGAACAGACCCTTCTGAACCCACACTGAGCATCTCAGCAGCATTCACAATGTATTTGTCTACTAAGGTTAAGCAGCCTGAAAAATAACGACAAACACTCTCATGGTGCAGCTTTATCACGCTGTCAGTTTAACCCAGTAAGAACATGTGCAACCATTAAATAAGCTCAGTGCAGTAGCTTAAAATAGTTTCACATGCCTGCACAAATAACAGTTTGCTAAGAGAGCAAACAATAGCCAGAGCTGGCTGATTGAGTGGCATGTATGTGTGAAAAACTAAAGTCTCTTTTCAATTTCACAACCTAAATGTATTTTCTGTATTTGCATTAAATCTGTTCAGAAGCCTACATAAAGCAGAAGTAAAAGAACCCCAAGTCTAATTAGCTGTCTATTAGTATAAAAGGCAGTTTGTTCCACGCAAATTCAGCAAAGAACTAACACATTTACTTTGTTCTGCATTTCAGTGTAATTACCAACTTTGTTTTAAAACACCAGACTTTACCTGAAGGGCTGTTTGGGGTAGTAAGGGGACAGAAATTAGTTCAGGCTCCTGAATGCCTTTTATGAACTTAAACCCTTAGAAACACCAATCTGTATCCTTTGACATACTATTTACTGCTTCTTTGGTTACTCTTTGATTCTGCTCCATTACATTAGCACAATGCTACGGAATCATATAAAAGCAAACAGATATAGCTAAGGAGACAGCAGCACTGAAGACAGCACGGTCTTTTCTCCAAATTATGGATACGTGACTGAAATTCACAACTGACTGACCTCAACTCCGTTTCATACACACTGTCTCAGGGGAGGATGGGTGGAAAAGGGAGGAGTAGTGGGGAGGCCCATACAGGAATGAGGAACAGGAAAAATGCAATCACTTTATCAGAGCCAATCCCTTTCCAAGGTTTATATATATAGTTTGTAGGAAATAATCGATGTAAGGGAAAAAAACCCCAACCACCTTCTAATTTTCTGATCAAGTCTCTTAAACCATTAGGGCTGGAGTTTATCCAAGAGAGAGAGCTTAAAGAGTTGTCTTACAAACTATCACCAAGCAGAACTCGACACACATAAAGCTATGCTGGGGGTCTAACTTAACGTTAAAGTAATATCTGTAAACGTACAGGCGACAGAGTTAGTATCCCTGCATCTTCAAGGCTGTCATGACACTGAACGGCTCAGCCACGTGCCCCTTCCCTTTCCACAAGTATTGTCACACACTTCTTTAATTAACCACCCCTCCGACACGTCCGTGGGGTAGTGGTGCCCCGGCTTCCCGTGCGCGCTCCCCCTACGTGCCGGAGAAACCTCCCCAGGATCAGCTTCGGGCCGCGGGGCTGCCGGGAGCCCAGCCCCGCACACCCCGCAAGCGGCCACCACCTCCGCACCGGGGGCTCTGACGGGGAATTCCAGCGAACGCGCCCGGGAAACCCTCCCGACCGCCTCCTTCGCTTCCCCGGGAGAGCCCCCCGCCCGCTGCCCTCCGACGTGGCCAAGCCGGCAGCAGGAAGGGCGAACGCAGGGGGAGCGGCGGCGCAGCGAGACCCGCGGCGGGGTTGCACCGCCCGGCCGCCGCCGCCCTGCGGACGCGTCCCCCGGCGGCCGGGGGTGGAGGTCACCCGTGGCGGGGGGATGGAGCCGGCGGTCCCCGCCCGCACTCACTCACAGGATGCCGGAGCAGGAGGTGCACACGAAGCTGCCCACGGTCATGTCGGTGTAGGTGGGGCCCCGCTGGTCGCAGTCGAAGCACTTGCGGTTGGGCGGGAGGCTGCTCATCTCCCGCAGCAGCTTCAGGTGCTTCTCCTCCTGCTTCCGCTTGGCGCTCGCGGCCATGGCCCCGCCGGCGAGGGACGGCCCGGCACGGCGCCGGGCCCCGCTCACACCCCAGCGGCGGCTGCGCTCCGGGGCTCGGCCGGCGGGAGAGGGGCCGGGCGGGCGGAGGGGTGAGGGGAAGACACGAGAGGAAGGGGCGGGGAGGGCACAACCGGCGCCCGCCGGCGGGCGGGTGCAGGAGCACGGTAGCCGCTGAGGCGGCCGGCGGCCCCGCGAGGGAGGAAGCGGGCGGGGGCCGCGGCGCGGGGAAGGCGGCGGCAGCGGCGGCAGCGGGCCCGGGGCGGCGGAATGACGAGCCCGGGCGGAACCTGCGCGACACCTTTATGAGCTCAGCGAGGAGATGGCGGCGGCGGCGGAGCCCTGCGCGCCCGCCGGCTGCAGCGCCCCCTGTCTCCTGGGAGGACGCACTACATCCCCTCCCTCCCCTCACGCCGCGACCCCGGCCCGGGGCGGGGCCTCCGGCGGGGCCGAGTCACCCCGCGTGACCCGGCGGGGCGCGGGGAGAGGGTCGGGGCGCCAGTCCTGTGGACAGTCCCGATGGAAAATTATCAATAAAAAGTGCAGTCAGACTTTTCTCGGGGAGGAGGGGATCGCCCCACCCGCTCAGCGGGGTGCTCGGGGCGGGCTGTTCCCCTCACGCTGCGGGGTGAGCGCCAGGCGGTCCCCGCTTCCCCTCAGCCCCTCGCGGGCAGTGGGCTCAGGCTGGCTGGGGAGAGCGGGAGGTGCTCCGTGAAGGAGTGACCACCTGCCTCGTCCCCTCGCCAGCGCTGCCGGTGTCCCTCTGTGTCCCTGTAGTCTGAAAGCGCAGTCACGGAGCGTGGTGAGAGCAGAGGCGCTCCCAGTCCCGCCGGGGGCTTGGCGGCGGCGGGGATGAGCCGGGGCACGGGCTGGTGGCAGCGATGTGGCCCGGGTTCCGTGAGGATCGTCAGCGCGGATTGCAGCAGGCAGCGGATTTGTGGCGAGAACACCCCCACGGGTGTCTGGCTTTCTTGGCACGCCGATGAGAAGTACACAGTTTTCCTTTGGGAATTTGGTGCCCGGCTGGCCGCTCCCCTATCAGAGCAGAGCAGAGAGAGAGCAGAGCCAGCAGTCACGTACAGCTGGTACCCGAGAGGAAACCCCAAACAGCCCCTGATCAGCAAAATACGTGTTTGTTCCACACAAAGGTGCCTAAAGGAATACATTTCAACAGTGTGCAAAATCAATGTAAAAAAAACCCCAATCAATGCACTTTATATTTCAGTGATTTCATTTACAAAACACCCCAGCAACACTATTTGTGTATAAAATCTTTTAAGGTTTAATGATTCCCAATGCAATGTATTTAGAGTCAAGTTTTGTGCCCCTGACATAAGTACACATAGGAGCAAGATCTGATCCACTGTATTTTCCTCATAGTTTTAGTTAAAAGATCTAGGACTAGGTGTTCAGCATCAGTAATCTGTCCTTCCTCTTCTGATTCCTCTGGATGTGCTAATTTACATGAGCTGAACAACCAGTTTTCGGTTTTAAACACAAAAGGCAATGCTCTCTTTTTTTTTTTTTTTCCTAGTATGGATGGCAGGAGCTGTTTAAAGTGAAAAATTAACATCACTAAATGATCACCAATGCTTAAATAGTATTCTTAAGAGTAAACAGGAAATATTTCCAGTCTTATAAGGACCAAATCTTCACTGCTTCCTCTAATTTTTCACTCCTCTATGAAATGCTGATGTTCTTGTTATTCAGAAGGTTTCATTTATTTTGCCTTTTACGAAACATGCTAGCATTGTACCTTTGCCAATGGCCTAAATGACCTAAAGTAGACGACCTAAATTTAGAAAAAAAAAAAAATTGAAGGTTAAAAAACAAGTTGTTTTTTTTGCTGGAAAATCCTTTGGAGAGCAGTGATTGGCCACACACCTGCTGCAGCAGAGAGTTGCTACATGCAGTCAGGTTTTGTTTCAACCAGAGTCAAAGGTAGTTTGTAACTGAAGCGAGAACATGCAGCTTCAACTGCTCCTGTCACGACTGTACTCACGTGAATGTCACGCAGGAACAGCTGCTAATAAAAACGACATCACTGTCATTGACATTGCCATTGTCAGTAAAATGTGGAACTGAGCTCCCAGGGAAAATCCTAGCACTGTTTAAATCAATCAGAAAGTTCAGAAGGAGTCTTATGGCTCCGATTTGTTTTGTGAAGAAACAGTTCTGCCATTATTCTGGTGTTTGATGAGCCTGTTGAACCAAGATAGGCTTATACTAGTGAATAAATCACCTATGTTACCATTAATGTGGTTTAGAAACCGCTTTTTGTAAATACCAAGCCTCTCCATTCTATATCTTATAGAGCAAATTTACCCCAGGAAACTGAAGAATGAGACTTCAGGGGTGTGTGAGGATACAAATGAGATTTGTGGGATTTGGATTCTTCCAGAGTCCGTGGGCAAACCTGCTTGAAACCTCGGGTTCCTACAGTCAAGTATGTGAGGAATACAAGGACCTGTATAGAACTGTGTGTGTAACACTGTTGATAAATACAGATCTAAAAACTGGCTATGGTAACCCAGCCCTGTTTTACCTCCCCAAAAGCAGTAACATGACTTGTGATCCTCTTCCACTCCGGCTTTTTCTATTTTTTGCTGCTCACAGCAAGCATTAATTCCCTCAAAGCAGCTGACCTGTGTTTTCTCTAATTCACTAAAGGTAAATATAAAAAAATAATACACGTGAATAAAAATGCCACTCTTCAGTTTTACTCCTTGATTTTCATTTTGTATTTTTCTGTTTCTCTACCTTAGAACCTGAATTTCCTTTCCTGCAGCTTTTCTGTCCAAATTTGTTCTTCATTCTCTCCTTCTAATGACCAGAATTCTGTATTTGGAAATATACTGGCCAGCTGTTTATTCCAAAAGTGCTTAATCCCTGCTGCACCTGCTACAGCTTTTAGCATTAAAATTAATTTCTTAACAAGAGGTAAAACAATTATTTTTTTATGCTTGCAACATTCTCTTTACATAAGAAACAGAATTTAATATTCCAGTTGTGGGTAATAATATCTGAAAGATGTTGCTTCAGTAAGCTCTTAAATATGGGCCAATAGGGTATAAATTATAATATACAAACACGTAATCTAGGGGATTTATTGTCAGGACCAAAAGAAACAAGAGTCTAAGAATGTACATTTGGGAGATGAATAAGACATCTCTGTTTGCCACTAGGATTGAGGTCAATAATATCCACTTTAAAGCAATTAACCCAGCAGGATAAGTGACGTGAAAATTATCATGCTGAAAGGCTAATGGGCTATTAAATCCATCTTGCTTCACCACTGATGGGCATACAGAATTAATCCTGGGATTAGGTATATCGGATCGGTGGTAAACTGCTACCTGAATATTTGTATATGAAGGGTTTTCTGAAAATGCCAGGAAAGAACACAGCCAGAACATTCACTGATATGCTCTATTCAAGGTCCAGTTCACTGAGCATGAATTAGTATGTCTGTGCCTGGCCTTATTCAAGCAGTAGCTTTTTATTAATGAATACATTTTGGTAAGAGATCAGAACAAGAGAAAGTAATAGTAATGGTTATATAAATCATAGTGCCTGTTGACAGTTATTTAAATCTGGACAATTTAATGCAATAAAATGGTCAGACAAATATGACTGAATTACAACTTTATCTTTATTTGCAATGCCATTTCCCTTGGACATTTCCCACCCACTGCTATGACATTAACATAGTAAAAAAATGGTAAATGATGGAAAGCCCTGCCTTTACCCTTAACAGCTGTGAATAAGAAACTGGCCTCACAATAAACAGAAAGGCACAGTCACATCAGCTTGGGATTTTTGTAATGAACAAGTTAGTGGTCTGTCATATTTTAATGTTTTATTTGTGTGACATATGCCTAATTCATTTGAGGTAGGAAATGATTTTCAGTCACTGTATGATTCTCTTCCTGCTTTCTAGATTGGCCAGTGATGTTGAAAGGTTATCAATATTTCAACCTTGCCCCTTAATTTGACACAGTTCTTGAATTTCCATCATGCCTTAAGTGCACATGATCATATTCCAGTTTGTAATCACAGACTAGGTAGTGGAAAGAACATGCCTATACACAGTTGCAGTGAAGGCAAAATATGTGTCATAAGAGTATCTTGTATGCCAGGTAAATGCTTTTAATTTTTAAGTTCATCTTTACAGGGCATTTATTTTTAGAATATGTGCCAATGTTTCTATTACTGATTTTTATTTTGTGCTGGTTTATCATTAATCTATGAGACCCTGTAGCTGAATGATGCTTTAAAGGCTGTCATGGAAGTTTTGGTAAAATGATTGTTTCATGCGTCCTTTCAGAGGAAAATGCCAGAGGAGACTGGAACCCTTTAAATCACAGAGTGAGTATATTCATATTTGATCCTTTAAAAGCAATAGAAATATATTGATAAGTCATAGAATATTTTATGTATGTGTGAACATCCCACAGGAATGTTGGTAATACACAAGGAAGCCCAGAGTCTATGGGTAGAAGAAAGAAGTTGTGGAACTGATATGAACAAAACAAAAAGGATTTTAAAAATCCCCACTTTAGGAGATAAAAATGTGAAAGACAGAACTCAATGGTGAAAAGATAGTTCAACCCTTCAATTCTTTTGGTTCTAAATTAGAAGAGGGAGAGAGAGAATCTAAACAGACATCTAAACCCCAACAGCTTCTGTAGCATTTGGTTACATAAAGTACTGAACCAGGAAATGCTCTCCCAGCTCTCTGAGCAGGAACAACTTAATTGTCACATTAAAGTTTAAAAACTTAAGTTATTTCTTGACCTATAAATGAGATTTGTATTTAAAGCCCAGTGTATTTTGAAGTTCAATTCTTCAGTACCTTTTCTACCTGATGATGAGCATTTCCTGCCTGTTTTCTGTAAAACTCCCATGGGAGTGAAGAGAGGCCTTTGTTGCTTTCCACTAATGAATCTAAATTATTGATTAGTCAGTCTAATTTGTAGAAACTGCTATTGGTTAGTGCTGTCTTAGAAGTGCCTTAGACTGGGCAAAAAGAATTACAGGTAATTTCACAAAGATTTTCAGTGAGGGAAAGAAACATCAAAATAGATAGGAGAAACAGCATATTCGGCCAGTGTTCTTTTATTTGCCTACACTTTACAAAACTCACATATTCTCCTTCATTTGTCCCTAGAATTTTATTTATTTTAATTAACATTACTTGAAGGCTGATTGGGGGAACATTATAGTAGAATTAACTGTTCTGAGCAGACATCTTTCAGTGCTCATGGTAATCCTGAATCAGTGTCTACAGCTGGGATCTAGAAAACAGGTCCATACTCTTTAATTCTCTAAGGCAACATGATTATATAAAGAATGAAAAAGGACAAAAAGAAAGAAAAAAGGTGCACTGAGTCACAGTTGCCAAGTCACGAAATACCTGTCATGCACTGCACTGAGATTGTAAATCAGTGACTCCACTGTAGTAATGTTAGAGTCTTGCCTGATAAACAAAGTTTTGTACACTCCACTGCACAAATCAATGAATATAACAAGTGTCAGAACAGCTAAACGTCATGGAAACATCCATTTGGACTTGAAATGGGATGAAAAGGAACAGTATCTTAGAGGAAAGAAGTGGAGATGGACATAACAAAAGAGGGAAATATAGGAAATAGAGCTTTTTGATGTCAGACATTCAACCAGAAGAATTCAGAAGATAATCTGTGTCATATGAATATGGGAAAATTAGGTTTTTCAGTCACCCCATTTCTGAAAGAAAGTATTTTGGAGGACAACTACAAAAAGAAACCCAGTTCTATGAACTTTAGTGTAATGTTTCTCACTACTGTAATTTTAAAATCTGAGATGTTGTCACCAAGATTTTTTGCATTAATCTTTGAGAATTTGTCTTGTTCAAACTGCAGGGAGAAGGGCTTTATGACTGGTAGCAATAACAGATAAAATTAAAAGCACTAACAAGATGCACAACAGACAAAAAATATCCCAGAGAATGCAGCACAGGCTCCTGCAGCTGCAGTGAGTGGATATGGATAATCCCTGGTAGCTGCAAATATCCTCTTAGGGGAGGTTTTCTGCAGGAGAAGCCTAATCTCAATCCATGCATGGGAAAAATAATGCTAAACCTAGTAATGATTTAGCACTTTCTCTCCACATAATTTTCTTCAGAAGTACAAAAACAAACCTTCAAATTGTTGTTTAGAATAACTAATTTAACAAGGGAAATGAATCCCCAGACATTCAGGCCTCTTGTACCTTCTCCTGTACAGCAAGAGCATCTACAGTGTCTTGCCTTGAACTGTTTTACAGTGCAAGCCATGCTTGTAGTTACAAACAGCTGTAAAAGAATTAAGATTTCTTTCAAGAATAAATTCTTCGGTGAAGTGGCAATGACAGACATGTCTCTTGGAAACAGTGTGTGGGAATTTCAGCTGAGAAGGTTGATTTTGAAAGCATTTGCCAATTAGAAAAACTCTTTTTAAACCAGGAGATAAAAAAGAGAAATGCTTATCTTCATGTGACTTAAGCAAAATGTCTTGACATGAAAAAGAAGTGTTTTTCATTATGTGACAGGAGTACTTTATATTTACTAGTTACATATTTAAATAAATTCCAAAAAATCCAAAAAACAACACAACAAATACCCAACAACAAAACAAACACCAGAAACGAATAATTAAGGCATTTTGTGCATAGTAATATTCCATGTACTGTGTTTGGAAATGGGAAAAGAGTAAATGTTCAGAACATTATCACAGCCTGAATAGAACAAAACTTTGGTTTGGTTTGTGGACAAGGAAGAGAATTAATAAATACTCTGAAACAGCACAGTGAATGAAAAATTTGGGATTACAGCAGAAGAAATAGCAATGTCTGACATAAGCAGAGGAATTTGAGAAGTACACTCATGCTGTCCAAGAGATTTTATCCAATTGGAAAAAAACCCCATGAACAAGGTCCTCTAGGCTACCACGGATGAGGAAAATTGGAGGGGGAAGGAACCTGACAGTTAATAAATCATCATAAATATGGAAACAAAAGTATTACAGAAGTTGTTAGGGAAGCACAGTATTCCTTACAAAGTAGGACTTTTAATCAAATCACTTGTAATTGTTAGTTTGTAACCCTGTTAGTATAACTTCTTAGATGTCTCTTCTCAGTTTACCCCAACTTTCCTAAATTATCAATATCCACTTCATGAATACACAGAGGTTTTACATCCTGCTCCTGTTTGTATGTGGTTGTTTCAGACCCCAGTGCTTTACTAATGAAGGTCCAGCTTTCCAATTATTGCAGTTTGATGTATTCACAGCCAGCTTATAAATACTGCTCTGAAACCTTCAGGTTCTTGTCCCCTCCCTGCACGTCCCTCTGTGCCCACAGATATCTGCCCAGCTGCCATAGAGACACGTGCAGGAAGGAGATAGAGGGGATGGAGGGGCTTTGTGCATTGCTGTAAATACAACTTTGCTGATCAGGAGTGTAAACACTCAAAACTGAACCAATTTGAGCAAAGGAACGATTAATAGAGAAAGGTTTCATTGCAATTACTGAAAAGTTTCCATTGATGCTGACCCAGGCATTTGCCAGGGTAAACTCGTTTTACACTCCTGGGCAGAGATCACTGTTCAAACCCACCTGCCAAAAGGTTTAGTCCTTTCTGTATTTTCTCATTGTAAACAGTCAGTGAATGTTCAGAGTACTCTCTGCAGCCTCAGCTTTGTTGAGTGTTTTGTTTCTTTGCTGCAGCCTCTCAGCATTGCCAGGCAATGCCCACAATTGCCCTTGGTCCTCTTGACAGTCGGTGTCATCCCCATGTATAATGAAATCCAAATAACCATTTGTCACAGCTCTTTGGAATCATACTTTCATGTTAAATGAGGTATTGCTATGCTTCAAAACTGGAAATGATCATGAAGCATAAAATTATTCCTTGCAGGTTTCAAAAATTATCTAGTAAGAGCTGGATAACTCAGCAGTGTGTACTGTCGCTAGCAACGAATTCTTTCTGCAACAGGGGAAGTTTTTCTCTAAAGGAAAATTTTGAAGCTTATTCCAAATTTTATCAAACTTTATTCTTTTTGTTGCTATCATCTAATCCCTGATGTTTTTGGTTACTAGGAAATGATGAGTACAGTACTCTAATCAAGAAAAAAAAATGCTCAAACTTACTTTTAAATAGCCAGTTTTTATATATGAGATCAACCAAATTCAACCTGATCCATGATCATCTCCTAAACACTTGATACTACAGCTGAGCTTGCAGTGGGCAGATGAAATAACCAATTAGGAACTAACTGGTTTGAAAGGAAACTTTCAAAGAAATGAACTATGAAATAAATTACCTGATTCTGAAACCTGGGAATTATCAACAGTTTGCTACAGGTCTAGTAGCAAGCTGCCTGCTGGTCATGCAGCACACAGCCTGAATCAAGGAAATCCTCACAAACCTCACTTGGACATTGTGCCTGCCGTCACAGGACACTGCCAGGGCAGATTCCCAGCAGCTGGGAAAAAATGTGCAATGCTGTGGGTCTTGAAGTGAAACTGTGTGGGTGTGGGCATCTAAGTTCCTTCTAAAGTAATCAGAACAGCAGTAGAAGCAGTAATGAATTGCCATGGGGGAATCTGCTAAGTGTCAATATGAATGTTGTCCATTTTTTTCTTCTCCAATTGTCTCATTGCCTGGTGGCCACAGGTTGTTGGAAACTGCCTGACTGAAAACATGCTGAAATAGCATCACATGATATTTGAGATAGAAATTAAATATTTAACATATATTTCTACTGCAAAAGAAACATGAAAGAAAACTGAACTGTACTCTGATATTATAAACAGAAAATGAAAGGGGAATCACTCAAATCTAAACCCATCAGCTCCCTAGTAATGAAAGCCTAGTCAAATTATAAAAGTAGCTCTCCCAAGCTCATTGCCACAGTCGTTGCTTGATCAGAAGGTCTGTGTAATGGCATAGGAAACCTTCAGACACACTTTTAGATTAGGCAACTGTATTTTTCCTGATGGACTATTTAAAAAAGTATTTTATAAGCATTTCCAGTTCCCATCACTTGAAATTAAGGAGAGTAAGTTCCATTAACATTCAACTAGCTCAACTAATGAAGCCATTTTCTCTGTGGACTCTTTTACTTCTTAAACATTCTCTCATATTGGAATTATTTTCACAAATTGTTTTATTATGTTGTCATCCTAAACACCAATAGTTTCGCCAGTAACTTAGGGGATAAAGCCGTGTCTCCTAGTGCTACTGAAATAACCACTAAAGGAACTGATTTCTTTATTTAACCAAACCAGAACTTTTAGACAAATCTTTGCCCTCTGGTGGTGGGAATGCTTCCCCTGGTTAATCCTCCTTTTACATGACTATGACACTTCCTTAGTTTCAACAGTATTTTCTTAATTTTGCAGGAATTACTGCCTCTGTGCAGATACTCCACAAGAACAGGTTTCAGAATGCTATATTTGAACTCAAATTACTCTGAGTTTTCTCTTATAGGTTTAGGTCTAATGTAGGGCAGTGGTGCTCTACCCGTGTGTTTCTTTCAGCCTCGAGGAAAGCACACAGATTTTTCATTCCACTTGGCTTAATTGTTTGACCTGGCAATATCCCCTGCATTACCTCAGAGATCTTCATCCCAAATCTGGATATGTCCCCATAAATCCTCTGTCTCATCGTGGCAGTGGGTCTGTCCTCGCTCACTACCTGCTATGGGGCATCATTCTCTAGAAATGGTCAAATAAGCGAGAGCAGAACATTTTAAAACTTCCAAACTTCATAACTTCAGAAACTGATCTCCTGTACTAGTCACAAGTATTTAATTTCTCCCTTCTCTAAGGCTGAAAAATTGCCAGGGGCACTTTTGCTCCCCACCCAAGTGCCCAGTACAGCCTACAAAAAGTCACACATGCACTGGCATTGACAACCTGAAGATTTGATTCAATACTTGGCTAAATATGTGGGAACCATGAAAATATGGAATCTCTTGCCAGGAGCAAAGGACTACAGCTCACCGTTGTCTACTGAAACAACTTGCATTAAACAGTGTTAAGTTTCTTAGAAGGATATAAAAACATTTTTTCAGAACTTTTATTTGCAGGTTGCGTATTTTTAGTATTCAGAAGTGCTACATAAACACTGGCCAGGTTGTTTAAATTACTATTGAAAATAACATTTTTAACTAACACATTTACCTACTGATGTAATTCATTTTGGTTTCCTATATAAAGTAACAAAATTGGGTGCTTTAAACCAAAAGGGTGCCTTCAGGACAGAGCAATAAACTAAAAAGGTCAGGTAACAATTAATCTAAAAATGTTACTCAAGTTAGAAAAACAAATGTTGCTCTGGTTTATATAAGCATCTCAGACTAATTAAATGAAACACAGGACTGCAGAGCTGTTGAGATGCCCCTTAAAGAGGAGCTCTCAAGCACGTTCCAAACTCAATGAAATTTTAATCTCATCAGAATTAAATGCAAAGTTCCTCCAATATCAATAAAATCAAGATTTCTTCTGATAAAGAACATTGGTATAACAACAAGTGAGCACAACTGGCAATGAACAGCTCTAGAGATAAAGAAAAAAATTTAATTTCTATATCAGAAAGTGAGGTTCTGTAATTGTTCCCAGCTGGAACAACAGGAGCAAGAGATTTAATGTGTCCAAAATTCACTTGTCAAAATTCACTTCGAATCTAAACCTGTAAATTCAAGAGCACAGTCCCCAGCACAGCTACCACAGACTGGCAGAAACATTACACTTATTACACAGAAATAGAAAGGGATGATGATGTTTACCTTCTCCCTAGAGCTACCCTTTTCCCAAAGAAGAGCAGCCCAGTTTTTATATGCACCATGAAGAGCTGCATTGCAGTGTGCCTGTGATTTAGGAATCACCAAGAGCCTTCAATAACGCTCTGATTCTGTCACACAGAGCAGCTGTTCCCACTCTGCAGCCTCACACTACCACAGGGGCAATTTACTGACCAACTGGTGAGCGCTGGATCTTTAACTTTTTAGGCAAGCTGAAATGGGAAAAACACAAAACTGGTGCCTTTACATCTGGGGAACTGATTTGGAAAGATAAAAACAATCTGTCCTTGTTGAGAAATGTTTGCTTCTTGACACTAAATGCATCTCTCAATATTAAACTTCAAAGCTCTGATGTAAGAGAACCCAAATAGTTCAGAGCCTCTTTAAAGTTACCACAACACTCAGTAAAGTTAAGGACAAGGAAAAGTAGGGCTCTTCTAATGTTGCTGTACTGCATCATCCCCTCCCTCTGCCCTGCAAAACACAATGACATCTTTTGATGTTTTGAATTCTTCATGGCTTTGTATAGTAGCATAACAATGGAGCACCTCATTTAAATTTTTGATTTATCATAAAACCCAAGAGATTTTTATAAGAAATAAAAAATAAATGTCATAAATCAGTAAAAGCTTTGACTTTTCACCAGCAATTTCAAACTCTGAATTAACACAGAGGTAACTGTGAAATTATTGTTTTCATCTCCTGCCTTTAAGTTACAGCAACAATTAACACAGGAATTACTCCTGGACTTTTTTTTGTTAAGAGAAAATTGCAGCAAAATATCTGGTAATTTCAACCAGAGGCTGCAGTTGAAAGCAAGGAGACAGAACTGGGTGCTCAGTCACATCACAGGAGCAAAGGGACAAACTGAGAACAGAAGCAGCTTAGCAACAGTGCATGAAAGCATATTAAGAAGTTTTTCTCCAATTACTTAGCTGGGACCAACAGAATAGAACTTCTCTTACCTTTCTCAAAATAAAATTACTTTTACAACACTTAAAAAAAAAAAAAAGACAAAGTATGTCGATGACAGAAACAGAGTAATCCAAGACCATTCACACACTGGATTTATCTAACATTTGGCGAAAAAGCAAGTCTAGGTTACTAGCCTTTCCTACTGTTTAGTGAGTTTAAAAATGTAGTTTTTGTAACAATAATCATTGAGTTCTTCAACGAGTTGCCAGAATAAACTGTCCTGATTCCTCTCTGTCAGTTATTATTGACACTGCTCAATCTATTGTCTCTCTGAAAGATAAATAAAATGTGACTGTGAAAGGAGCAGCCCCTGGGAGACATAGATGCACTTGTACTCAGCACCAATGCAAGCAGCTCACAAAGCACTTTTCAGACAAAACTGCCATGGAATTTCATGAACAATGTTTTCTGAGCTGCCATTTTCACTGCACTTCGTAGATACTGATTTCTGTAGGTCTGACAAATCTTTTAACACCACTTCACTATGGTTTATGGCTACTGATTCAAAAAAACAAGGATAAAGGTTAGTAAATGATCCCACTAGTACAGCTGCAAATCCTGAAATATATATTGAGTGTCAGAAATTAAAGCACAGGTACCATGTAAAATGCTTTTCTGACCTTTAGAAACCTGAAAATAGGGCACATTTTCTTATAAAAACTCTTTTTTCAGTCACACCTCTATAAAAACCAAGTCCTTTCTTTCCATGTCCCCAAACTGTCTTCTCATTTGAACTCAATACATTCCATACGTGTGCCACACAGTAAATTGATTCATCTTGCATCACTCAGCTTTTACCAGCACAGTACTCAGTAATGCACTTCTCCTAGGACTTATGCCCACATTCCAAACTATAAAGCCATAGGAAGCAGTTCTTAATTGTTTTCAAAGGTAAACTGACTAAAATTTGCTTCTCCACCTCAAAATACATAAATACGTATATAAAAGCAGTAGGTAACTTCAGCTGTAAAAAAACCCCATCTTCATTATTGTCCTTTTAAAATAGGTAAAGAGCAATAATCTCATCTAGAAACTAGAAATAGCATGAGTAATTTTACCATCTTTTCACATTGTGCTCTTATTCCCCTGGAATATAGTGACCTTATTGGCTTATGTAAGTGGTAATAGATTGCCTAGCTGGAATTTTTCATTTAACACAAGCAATTTTATGCATATTTTATGCTGGGCTGATCTTTCTGCCCTCCTTTTTGTATTCCAGCTCTCACTCGTGTGACTCCCAGCCAGAGGCAGCAGGAAGGTCTCGCTGCTCTGCAGCCACATCAGCATTTGACACTGGGTAAGGCACAGGGCACCGAGTGCTGTCGACACTCAGGGGTCACACACAGACTCCTCCAGCTTGAGAACACCAATAAATCTGTTTCCACTGGGGTGACAGAGCCAGCACTCACAGTCACAGCACAGACCTGCCCAGCAGCCACAGCTGCAGCCAGGACCTTTGGCTGCCAAGGGTTCTTCCGTAAATCCATCTTATGGGCCAAAGGCAAAGGATGTGTGCAACGGCCAGCACCATCAAACTTAGAGGAATGGCAACCAGCCTGATTTTCCCCTTCTTACTAGAGAAGGCACATTTATTTACCTGGTGTCTTCTTTTACAATCAGTGCTCACAATGGGATACAGCAGGAAACGCTTCCTGAACAACTGTCCTACATCCAGCTTCTTCCTTGCAGGGCTCAGCCCAGTTTGTAACAGACTCTCACTCATTTTTTAAGAAAATTATTCCAGAGGAGCCACAATTCTCATACATCTGCTGCCCTCTGGTAGACATGCTGAGTTTCTGTGACATTTAACAGGAATATCATGAAGGTACCTGAGTTATGCTAAGTGTTTTTCCATTCATTTGGAGTTACATTAAAACAGCTACAGATGCTGTAAACAAAACAAACACTGATTTCACTGAATCCAGTATTTCAGTCATGTGACTGCTTAAATGAATGTACACGGATTAAACAGAAAAAGTACCAAGAAGAGAAAAAGGAGGGGGAAAATAAAAGCTTATCTTACAGCTTATCATGACATCATGTTCTCCAGTTTCTTTAGGTTCAGGCCTTCATGATCCTTATTTTCACTATTTCTCATTTTGCAATAGAAGCATTTTTACAAATTTTGAAAATCTTTCAGAGCATGCTCCAGCAACAGAAACCAATATGCATGGCAAATAAAATTTATATGAAAGCAGTGAGACCTCAGAAATTTGGATCCCCATCAATGTCAGGACTGTCACCACACTTGATGTTTTCAGAGGGTTAAGGACATATGAATCCAGATGCAATCTGAAGGCTGATGTTACGTATGTTAATTCAACTCAGCTTATTAACAATCCTCTCCAAACAATCTTCAAGGAAGCATTCATGAAACCTGTTTCTGTACAGTGAGACTTTGTCACTTAATATTAAACATCACTAAGAATGGTATCCTGTGATGTACAGAAAAACAACTGAGCCAAAAGGCAAAAATTCAGATTAAGGGCATGTCTGTTACATTTAGGAGAATGAGCAAACATTAAACTTTGTGCAAAAGGAAAAGACTTTATTTAACACCATATTTGATTTGGAAGTTCCAAGCAGTGAAGACCAGAAAAACAAACTGTATTTTGCTTTTCCAAATACACCTATATTCAGCATGGAAGCCATTGATTTTTAAGAGAAACCAGAAATGTCTTTAACATCTAGTTACTGCTGATTGCCTTTTCAGCTGCCAATCCTTGTTTTGGTTTCGAGTAATCCCAAGGTCTCCTGTTCTCTGTGTATCCATAGAGCTTCCGCAGTGCCACGCGCGCAGCCTCCTCCTCTGCAGCCAGCAGTGTTTCACCAGGGCCTTCAGCTAAAATCTTCTTATCACTTGGGGAAAAAAACCAAAGTTACAACCATTTCCATCACGAAACCCTGAGCACCGCTATGTACTGTGAATAAAACAGACTGGTTTTTGTCCAGTGTCTGTGAACACTGATTTCTATATACACACACAATAGAAACATTTCTGTTGGTCTTTCCTGCAAAGGTAAGTGATTGTATATTCAATAATGGGAACTCAGATCAGAAATGTGTCCATTTCCTGGAAGAACACCACTCTGTTAATTTAGGTTCCTAACACACCACTGATACTTTACAGCATTCAATCTGTTAGCCCTGATAAAAATATGCAAATTTGTTACTCTGGTTAGCTTAAACAGGAACTGAAGCACTTTTATCTTTTCTCCTCCCCTGGTAAGGAAGCATTTCAGACTGCTTCAAAAGGACTGACAGAGACGCTCTCTCTGACGCGAATTATGTGCTCAGGTCTGTTTAACAAACACCTATGGGCACTAAATAGGAGCAGTCCATGAAGGGACACCAGGAGTTCCAGAAGATAAATAATAAAAGTTTCTTTCTTTTTTATAAGATACATCTTAGAAGGTACAGAAACCAAAGCAGGGTAAAGCAGAACAAGTTAAGGCAGCCTTCCCACGTGTTCATCTGCAGCTCCTTTAGGAAATCAGCAGTGATGTGGGTTCTGTCCTGCTCCACAGGAGCAACATCACTCAAGGGCAAGGGACTGAGACAAGAACTGACCACACCTGACACAAATGCACCAGGGACAACTGGCACTTCCTAAGTCTTGCCTGGACACAGACACTCCTATGGCCCAGTTTACAGAGCTGGGAATTTTAAAACTAGAAAGCTTCTCTGGAAGCTAAAATGAGTCTCTCTTCCATCCCACCTGCCTTGATGTGTCTTTATGCTTGCCTAAGCCCTGGATACAGCTGTGGTCCCTCCAAAGCCACGCAGTTATGCTGTTCCCAAAGTTCCTGTGTCAGGTCACCCAGAACACACCCAGGCTCTTTGGTCCACCCCATTTAGCTCTGGAGCCCTTCATCAGAGACTGTTTATGTATCACCACAGCGAGCTACACCCAATGCTTAAATGGCTCATTTGATACAGAAGTTACTATCAGGTTTCTTTTCTGGAACAACCTGACCAAAAAAGCACGAATAGAAAAGTAAAAGACCATCTTCCCTCCTTCCCACTCCTCCAATTAAACCCATTTAACTTTAAGTTAATATTGCACTAACCAGTACAACCCAACAAAGTAGACTGGCAGAACCGTGCTGACTCCCAGCTGCCTGGTAATTCTTGGTTCTGGGGCAGAGATATTCCTCTTGGTCAGTTCTTCCAGCAGTAAACCCATAGGATTTACAACTTCCCAGATCTCAAACAGGTCTTTTCCAATCAGCTGGGGAATAAAGAAGTCCTAAACAAGAATATTTAAAAGTTACAATTAATGGCTTGAGCTTCTAGTGTCTCCTAAGGAAAATACAGTATGAAGGAACAATAACTGACAATGAACTGCTGAAATGAATGATAAAGCTGCCTCAGTGCCCCATCTCAGTGCTCGGGGTCTCTGACTGTGGTTTGGCCACTGACAGATGTGTGCCCAGGGCAAAGTCAGCCCCAGACCCAGAGAAGGGGCAGCTCCAGCCTGAGGGAGGAGCTGTGACAACACAAGGGAACGTGCAAACCCACGGGTCTTTCACCTGTTTGGATCACTCTCTTGTCTGTAAACAGCTCCTTGCTCTTACAGACCCCTATCAATGGTCTTGTATCAGGAAGAACATTTTAACAAACACTTCTCCATTGCAAAACTAAAAATAAGTGAAACAATAGCTGCTAAAACTGCTTTGTTGTGGTAAATTTCAAGCACACATTTTTGCATGAAATAGATTCAGGGGCTCCCACTCCTACATGCAAAACTTATGAACTCACCCCTGTTTATACAGAATGGAGTTTTTTTTAAATAGAAAGTATAGCAAATCTCACATGGAATAATTTCACTATCTGATAGTATCGTGCGTGGAATATAATTATCTCCCTTAGCAACTTTCAGCAAATATTAATATCATCATCATAAACCAGAAGTGTATGATTTTATGTACTTGATCAGCCTTCTTAATGAAAATAAAACCCACCAAAATCCCCATCCCCCAAAACCCCAGCTGACCACCACCATCAACCAACAGATCTCATTGTTAAATTGTCTTGTTACAGGTATTGTCAAACTTCTGCCAATCTCCCTGGATCCCTCGCCATCCAGGTACAAACCAGCATTTAATGAACCTACCCTGACAAAGATCCCGGTTCTCTCGGGCCCGCTGCTTTCCAGCAGGGCTCCGATCACGGCGAGGAACGTCTTCTGCAGCACATCTGGTGGAGCAGGAAAATCCCTGCAAAGCGCCAGGTCCTGTATGGCCAGGTTTTGAGCCACATGAGAGACAAGTTCCTGACTGGTAAGAAAATTAACAAGTGCTTCTATGCCCTTTACAGGTAACTCTGGGTAGGCGCCTTCAAAGCACTGCGCCAGGTAAGCGCGGGCGAAGCGCAAGCCTCGCTCCGCAAGCGCGGTGTTGTCTTGGAGCTGAAGAGCGACCGCGTCCTTGTCCAGCCCCAGCTGCCGGCGCCTCGCCTCTTCGCTTTCGATGTAACAGGGATTAACAAATGCAGTCTTGAGAAGGTCCAGGGCAAAGTTTTCCTGCAGCCGGTGGCTGAAGGCCTGGATCTCCGCGTGGTAATCCCAGTTGGGCTTCTCGGACCTGCGGGCGCGGAAAGAGAACCAGCTCAGGAACAAGAACGCGTTACCCGGCCCGCGCCTTTCGAAAGGGCACGACAAATGAAATTGTGTTTGAATACCAAACCCAGTATTTAAATCCCTGGGGTCAGACACTGTCGGTTCCGCATCACCGTCTGCCTGCCCCATTCAAACCGGGATACGCCAACCTGCGCCCATTCTGCTCCAAAGCGTGCCCAGAAGGGGCCCCTTTCCGGGGCCGTCGCACCCCCTCCCCGAGCCTGGCCCGCCCCTCCCCGCCGCTCACCGCCGCTGCGGAGGCGCCTGCAGCCGCTGCAGTTCCAGATACGCCCGGAGCCACCGCTTCTTTTCAGGGGGCGGCGCGGTGCTGAGCCCGGTGCCGAGCCCGGTGCCGAGCCCGGTGCCCCGCCCGGCCCCGGCCAGGAGCGGCCGCGCCGCCCGCAGGAGCAGCCGCGCGGCCATGGCGGGTGCGGGCAGGGCCGGCTCCGCCCCGCGGCTTCCGGGCGGAAGCGCTCCCGGCCGGGGCGGCTGAACCGGGCCCGGGCTCTTCGGCCACTGCCGGGCGTGCCGGGCGTTCCGCGCCACGGGGACACGGGCAAGGACGGGAGCGGGGCAGCCGCAGCGGCGGGGTCCGGCTTGGGCCGCCGGGGTCTTTCGGGTGGGACCCTCCGATCGGGCGCCCCTCAGCCCTCAGGCCGCGGCAGCGCTGGACGGCCCCTCAGGTGGCGGCGTTCTAAAATACTTTTTGTTTCATTCCCGCGTGCAAGACAAAGTCCGGTTTTGTGCACTTAAAAGAAGCTTTATTTTTGACTATCGCCTATACAGTTCTTTGTACATCTCTCAGCCCTCATTTGCACCATCAGAGTTCATACAGTACACCCTCAGTGCAAAGGTTATGGTACAAAACATGAAAATGCAGAAAATGTGCAAAGCACGCCTGGCCCTTTTTATCGTCTTCTAAAAGACAAAGGCACACGCTTCAACATTCACGGAAAGAAAACATGCAGAGCAAATGCCCCTACGGAGTCACAGAACACAGTAAACAAAGCACAGATAAATCATATGCCACAGCCCTATGGGAGAAGCCAAGGAAGCAGGTGCAGCAGCCTGTACAGCAGCGCAACAGCCGCACACTGAGCCCGCTCCGTCTCCACAGCACAGGAAAGGGATGAGAGCAGCATTCCTGCAGGCATTTGCAGCGCTTGTATCAGTCCTCAGGCGTTGTCATGCTGCTGCTCCCGGAATGCCCCGTCCTTACCCTCGAGCACCGCGCTGGGTCCCGCTGTGCAGGGCAGCCCTGGCAGAGAGAGGGCAGCGCTGACAGAGCCCGGCTCCTTGTCCTCTGCAGCAACTGTGCATCACCATCTCTTCGGCCCACTGTACCCCTCTGCAGCCGAAAAGGGGCCTGCGTCCAGCTGTGCTAAGGAAGGTGCCCTCTGAAGCAGCGCTGTGGTGTCACTGCTGCTCCCTTGCACCCCGGCACGGAGTTGTTCGACTCCGCGGCGAAGGGGCTGCGGCTGCTGAAGGCACCAGCCTGCAGGGAGCTTCCTCAGCACCCCTGTTACAGTATCTACCAAACCAGGGGGAGCACGAGGCTGAGCAGGGGATGTTTAAACTGGCCCCAGTACAAGAGCAGCCCAGGCTGGCCCCCATCCCCACACAGAGTCTTGCCACTAGCACAACCCGCAAGGGATGGCAGCCTGCACTGGGCTGGCACAAGCCCACCTGCTGCATGGAGCTGTTCAGGCCACTGCTGCCACTTACTTCAAAGACTAATAGTTTACATAAATTCTCAAATAAATTCTCTTAACATGATATTAAACAATGGTTTGGGGATGGGCTTTTTTTTTGAGAGAATTTTATTAAAGATACGACACCAAAATCTTGTACTCCATAATATTTTGATCACTCACAGACTAACTTGCTTAAAAACGTATTTTATAGAAAAACATTTGCAAAATTAAACCTAAAAAAAATACATTTTACACACCTCTGGACAATCTGCATATTAGCAAAGAAATCCTTTTATTATTCAACCTGAACATGTACTTAAACAAGGAACATACTCATGAAACAGGACACACTCCTTGATTATGGCACACCTCAAACTACTTGGACTAAAGGAAAACTAGTGCAATTGTTTAATTGCATCTAACAACAGAACAATAAAAATGACTTTTTATTCCATTGTTTTTATTTTTTTTTTCCAAACCCATTCCATTTGTTCTCTTCACAACAAAGCCTCCAGTGGTTAGTCCTGGAGACCACTGTCACACTGCATGAAGCAGACTCCGCATGGGCTGGTCCATGTTTACACAGAAGCATGCAAAGGAGGATACTGCAGCATTTGCAATGCAAATCTATTAAATACGTTATAAATGAACAAGGTGTCCCTTTAACACTGCAATTCTAGAGCCTTTATCTGTGGTGGAAGTTTCCAGTGTATTCATTATAAAACAGCATACAATTCAGAAACAGAAACAAGGGGTTTTGCAAATTGTTTGTGTTTTCAGCTAGTAAATATTTCCAAGAGCTGTGTCTAGCGCCGAAACCAAAGCCAGCTATTGAGTAGCCAGAAAGCTACAGTAATGGAATACATGATCATTTCCCTCTTAGCACGTTCTTTGTTTTCTTCTTCCAGGAGCTGGAGACGACGATTAAGTTTGATTATCTAAAAACAAATAAAGGCTTTTAATATTTCATTAAAAGTTGCCACACTTTCTAGAAGCTTACAAATAACCACATAAAATTAGTATCTCAAAGAGATGGATGTTAAACAGTTGATAATTTCACTTTCTGTCTTCCATCAGTAGTGATCAGATCCTGCAGTGCCTAATATTTAGGAGCAGAAACTGAGTCAGATTCTCCAGACTCCCAGAACAATACATGATACGTGAGGGCAGTTCAGCAGGGGCACAGAGAAGAGCTTTTGCTTTGTCTGTTGTGGATACTTTTGTAGTTGCAGAGAAAATCTCCTCCCCCATTTTACCACTACAGCTTTGTCCTAATATGCTTCACATACCTGTCTTCGTAAGGAGGCAGCATCTACGACTGTCATGTCATCTGGTGTTCCCTCGAGCGTATCGAAGTTGGAGAGACTGTATCTATCAAATGAGGGAGAAGGCTCAGCCATGCAGATCAGCAAGTACCATATTTTATCAACATTCTAGCAGATGTGTATTTTGGTGGTGATGGAGACAAGAATTATAATTATTTTTTTTTTTCTGTTGTTACAGAGTTGCATTTCAATAGGATCCTAACCGAGTAAAGCACAAACAAATATGAAGTGGGTAAGTGCTTGACTAAATTTGGGTTGACTGCTCTCCACACTTACATTTCTTCACACAGACAAACTTCCTGTTGACACATGGTTCCTCAAAAGACTCTTTCCAGTTATTTAACTGATTTATGAAACCTGAACATTGCCTGACCTAAAGTGCCAAAGTTGCAAGAGACCTGGCAAGAGTGGAAATAATCAGAGACTTTCAGAGTGTCCTATGCTCAGCATCTACCTAAATATCCCAAAGGGACACTTACTGAGATTAAGAACCTCAGTCACATTAATTTCTGTATTTTAGGCAGAGCGTCTGGCAAACAGAGCCCAGTGCAGAGTCACTCACTGCTTGCTGAACTTTGTGTGCCTTAGAAAGTTTGTTCCCAGGGCACTTTCAGTTTTCTGAATGCAGCAATTCAGAAAGAGCATTATTCCAACTCCAGGGCAAGTTAAATAAATTCCAAACATTTATTATCAGTTTGAAAGCAGCAGAAAGTCTATACAGGTTTGTATTTTGATCATCCAAGAGCCATCTCTTTACCAGATTCATTTCCAACAACTAACAGGTAAAGCAGTTCCTGATCCTCCACCTACCCCTGAGCTTCTCACTTTCTGTCTTAACACCTCAGTTTCCAATATCAGCTCCCCTTGACTTCGTTTCTCCTGAGGACCCATGAACAACTGCTGCAAACAGCTTAAATGAAACAAAATAATGTCAAGGCTACCAAACTGACAACAAATACACCTAAAAGAATGTTTAGCATTTAATGACAGTTAATGGTCAACTTGAACTGACGAGAATATGAGCAGAATTCCTGGAGATTGCAGAATGCCCTTAAGTGCAGAAACTACTTTTGCACTGCAGGTTCTTCCATCACGTTCAGGAAACTTTTCTAGAATGTCCTCAGCTCAACAGCCTCTCTTCCCCCAGCAGAGAAATTGTCACGTTTCCATGTATCACTGCTCATCAAGACTTTGTTTCTAAATAAGAATTGCTATTTCTACATGAGAGTGCCCTAGTCTGGACTTCAACAACAGTGAGATCCTTCAGACCTTTGCAAAAAAAATTAAGTTTTCCTGACTCTACAGGTCATCTGAAAGCTGAAGAGATTTCTGCTGAGGGTCTTTTCGTAGCTATTTTTTTATTAGTAGTAGGTGGTAAAAAAGTGAGAAAATTCCACCAGATCTACAGCACAGCTGTCCCTCACTCTCTCCTGGGAAAGGCAGGGAGAGTCAGTGAGATGAGCTCACATCACTGCTACTCTACAATTCCCAAACCATTCCAAGTAGTAAATCAAGAAACCCCTTGAGATATCTCTTGGACCATTTCAAAAACTGAGTTTCTGAGAGAATTATCACCTACTTGAATCCAGTTTCTACTTAAGCACAAATCTAACCTCCATTTCCATGAAAACATTGAAGTCTAAATGGCAAATGGGAAAAATGGATGTGAAGGGACTATTTTTTTCCCATCATCCTGACCATGGGATTATGTATCAATCTTTGACCCATTTCCACTGAAATGATGTCAATCCAAGACAATGGCAATGTAAAGGTCTTCAGCTACAACCAACAAACAATCACAGGCCTGTTACTGAGAGCACCTCCAAATTAGGTGAGGTGAGGCCAAATTTTCTAGCAAGCTCCCTATTAAATAGCAAATACTTGAACTGTACAGCTCATGGAATGTAAGAGCCTCGCCCCAGGCATTAACCTGAGTCTGAGTGCTGCAGCACACTGTACCTATCAGACAGGTGAGATCTGGGCAGGTGACTTGGGTGGGCAAGGAATAAAGGCCTGAAATAGAGTCGAGAGGCAGCATAAAAATGAGCATTGTGTTTTAAAATAACATCACTGGAAAGAGGGAAACAGAAATCTGAATTTTAGAATTAGTAGATCATGACTAACAAAAAATGCTCTTTACCTGGTGTTGTCATGATGAGGGTTAGAAGAAGTGGTAGCAGCTGACCCACCACGTAACATTGGCCTACAGCAGGATTTTGTAGATTGAAAGCACAAGACAGAAACAGGAAATGACAAACAAGATAAGAGGTAAAACACAAACAACAAAGGAACATCAAAATACTTCCAGATATACTCTGTTTCAATAAACCTTGTATAATTTTGTTGTAAATTGCACTTTCATATTTCTTTCATTCAAAAGTAATCAACACTGAATGTTTTTGTAGCTAAGCCGTGTAAGCAAATTTTTGATGAAGCAGCTTCATTTACAGAAGCCAAACTATTGGAATAGAAATTTAGGTGACTATTATCAGCCTTATAAAATAAACATGGGAAACTTCAGATTTAAAAAAATATTACCCCCCAAATCTGAAACCTCACCCAACAATAAAGGGAAATCGATACATGTACTACACATACTTATAAAAGCCCTTTTAATCATCCTCTGCTCCCTGCAGGGAAAGGGGAGATTTGTCTTTCCTGTATTCATCTGTGCCAGATGTAATTCAGAAAACCTGGGCTGGCAGCCTAAAGGCTACATATAGTTTGGAGGGAGGTAGATCTCTTCAGGGAGAAGTGACTCCAGGCTTTGAGGAGATGTCTGAACACCCTTACATGTGTTGCTCTTTTCCCTGTTCTTTCTGGACAGAGAGGAAGAAAAGGCAGAGCTTTTTTGACTGCTGCAACTTTCTAATACACATGAAGTTTGCAATGAGAAGTTCCTGTATTGCAGTTCACAGCAGATGTGAGCACCCAGCAGCACTCTCTGACCAGCTGGCACTGTGGGTTTCCAGTGCCTCTGGTAATGAGGCATTAGCATTCCACAACACAGGTGTGCAACAAACTCTGCAGGAGCCTGAAATCTCTTTTCAATCTCTTTAATTTTTCCCAGCGCCAAGTGGAGCTATTTGTACCACGCATTTAACCCACATGTACTGCAGGCTGTAAAACTGCAGCAAAGAGAATCTGGGTATGAAGACCTTTCCAGCAGGCCCATGTAGGAGGCAGAGCTTTGGTGCCAAGGTGGCTGGGAGAAGGCTGTGGCCTGGCCTGAAACCAGCCAGAACCATGCAAAAATACCACAGCAACCAGCTTCACTTCAAAAGATCAGGGTCTAGGAGCCTTGGCAAACTCTGCTACCTGGTAACTATTTATTGGGACCAGGTCCTACTCTAGTTAGCACCATAAGTGCACACCACAATGTTCTCCTCTCTAGCACTTAGGCCAGCATGATGTGTTTTACAGAACAGAAAGCGCCATTTCCAATCCATGCAATATCAGAATGTTCTTACCTAAATGTACAAGGTCTTACAGAAAGTTATCAAGAAAACAACAGCTATTCCTAATCAGAGAAATAATTCAGCTGGCCTGAAGTCTTGTCTGACAGATGCTGCAACTAAATACTTCGAGACAGTGAAAGAAATGGAGCAAACAGCAGCTATGGAAAAGGTCACAGAATTTCCCTGAGAACTTAAGTCACCTGTAACTAACTGGCAGATATGTGAATGCCAGGGCCAGTACCCAGCAGACATTTCCCACCCCATCTGACACAGGACAGCACTTGGATTCTGTGTAATGACAACAATAGTCTCAAGTGCTCTCTAAATTCAGCCTCTGTGCTATCTTTTGGCAAACAACGTTTTACAGCTGTTGTAGAATTAATCAATCCTAATTCACAACTGCCCTTCCAAACAAAAGCCACAGGCTTGGAGACAGCTGAGGGCTACAGCAAGGCACAAATCCAGAGCACTCTGGGATCTGTGCAAGTCAGGAACTTAAACTGAAGACCAGTCTTTGATCCCACTTCCCAACACAGTCAGGCTGTTAAGAAGCTGCAGGTGATTTCTTCCTTTTCTTTACAGTTCACATTTTATTCTGTTACAGGTGGACTCAAAAGGAACACCACAGTATTGCCCCACCTCTTCTACTTGCTTGGCTTTTTATATCAACAGAGAAATGATTACACAGATCACACTGGCCTCATAACTGAGAGCTTTACCCCAAAATTAGCAGCAAATTTTTTGGTAAATACAGAATGCACAAGTATAATATAGGCAAGCTATTAAATGCACAGCCTTCTTTAAAAATATAAGTGTACATTAGAACTTTAAATTTTCTGGCTACTTCTGCCAATTCCATCCTAAGCATAAGTGCATGATCAGAAGAAGCCATAACTCCAAGGTCACGTGTACTCACTGCAAATACAGCAGCAACCTCAAACTCCAAGGGAATGCACAGGAGTACAATTCAATACCAGTGGGAAGACAGGCTGTAAGGCAAGGAGCAACTGAATCTGCTCTGTCTGCTGCTGCTTTCACAGTGAGGATGCAACCCTAAACATGGTCTGGGAGGAAAACAAGGGCTGGACAATCCAAGGACCCGGGTCCAACCTCCATCACTCTTGTGCCTGTGCACAAGGGAGTGGGGCCAGCACACCCTCTTTGCTCAGCAGAGGCAGCAGCTGTATTCAGCTCTGGCTGTCCTTTAAACACCTCTGCAAGTCTCAGCAAGGCTGTAGGAGTGGGCAGTAGGATGAAGGGATGGTTCTGGACATGAGCTGGGTGAGCTCCTGAAGTACCGACAAGACAGTGGCTGGCTCAAACTGCTCCCCTTGCTTGTCTCAGTGCTGCCAGCAGTTACTGCAGCACAGCCACAGCTGCTGCCTTTTCCACCCTCCTTCACACCTGCACACCCATCTCATTTTCTCCTAAACTATTATTACCCCAGGCCAGAGTCAAGTGTAGCCCTCTTTGATGGCCTTAACTCACTTTGCATTTTACTTCTACAATGAAAAATATCATTAACTTTCTCAATATAAAAAATGATCTTATACAACCTCAGGATATGATTATGTGGGTGAAGTTTGGCATTTAAGAAGGACAGTGGCTTTTTAGAAAGGACTATCCTAAAGAAAGCAAATAGTAAATTGCCATGCTCTTTCCTCCTAAATAAAATGTACTGACCCAAGAGGTGAAGAACAATTTAGATAGAGATTTCTAAACAAGTCTAGGCAGATTTGAAATTATCTGTTTTTCCTGCACTAAAATCTCCTAAATGCATGAAGTTTTTTGGGACCTTGTTTGTTTGGCTGGTTTGTTTTCTGCTGCCTACAGCATAAAAGATCAGTCTTCAAAGGACACTAGGGGTGGGCCCTACAGTCATTCGACAGAAATTGAAACAGAAAAATGGTTAGAACTAGAAATCAAAACTGACCTATTGTCCTTGTCCAAGCTGAAGGAAATGCAAGAGCAAACAGTGATCATTAAATTGGTGCTCATTTAAATAACCCTTTATGTGAGCAGTGCTGACTGAGCTAGGCATAACTCATTATCTGCAGCAGTACCATCAGCACCTACCGTTAGCAGTTTTAGTGCATTGGAAAAATGTTTGGAAAAAAAAGACAAACTAGAAAACAAGTTAAAAATATTTCCAGTGAGTAACACACAGCCAGATCTTGTTAGTTTTAAAAGATCTCTTCAAGTATTAAGCATAAAATGTTAAAATAGGTAAGGCTTTGAGATAGAAAGCACATTACACAGAGCAAAAGAACAGAGTGCAGGTTTGGAGCAATTTAAAATGAAGAATATTTTGCAACCATGCAAGTGGATCATCCAAATTTCACATTCCCACGCCAGCTGTAATGGTGGGTGTCTAAACACCCAGCCATAAATAATACACTTTCACCTTATTGAAAAGTTCATTGTTTTGGCACCTATTTATCCATAGGTGACTAGAAACAGGTTTCCCATTCCTTCTAGGAAGGTTAGTAAGAACACCTCAAAAATTAACTCAAACCAGGATGAATAATGCAGCTTTTGAAGTATTTAGAATCCCAGAATTTTTCTGATAATTGAACTAAGCTGAAAGTGTATGTATGTATATGGATTTCTTTTCCAGAATCCAAGGAAACACAGGCAAGAACACGCGTAAGAGAAGCCAGGAATAAAACCTGTTAGCTTCACTGCAGACTGGGAACAGGCCTACAGTTTCAATCAATATTTTAACAAGGACTCTTGGCACAGGACCCATAAGTGCTACTGTTCAGAGACAGCACAATTTCTTCTTATCTGGGAGGTTTAATTTGGCAAAACAAATTTATAATTATATAATTTTAATATTGAAAAAGAAAAAAAAGTATTGACACCCAACTGTTGATAGGCATCAAAATTTTAACAGCTACAGACTGGCATTTCATAGGATTAAATAATTCATTAGTTAAGCACCCAACTCACAGTGTTTCGAGGGACTCTATACAGCTAATTTTGTTTGATTTTCTGAGTCCTGGTTTAAGAACACAAAGGCCAGCAAGACTGGAGTTCTTTACAATTCAGGAATGTTAATATGGGCATTTATACATTGTCAGGTCAGCAAACATGGTGAGCTACAGGAGGTGCCAGTTTGGAAAGTGACTGCGAACACACAGACATTCACAGTAAGATTGGCTTGATAGTCACATTTCATTACCAAAACAACTAGAAAGCAAATAATTTAAACTTCACACTAGACATAGTAAGTGTGCTGCTGGGGTATTAGCAGAGACAGATGGCGAATTTCAAAGAACTTGCTAGCACAGGCCACACTGAAGGGCTGCAGGAGAAATGAGCAGTTCCTCCCAGTGTTCTTACCAATTATTTCCACTAACTCAACCTCCTGGCAAGCGCCAGAGGTCTGAGCTAGCCCTGTGCTGGAGACTGTGCAATTGTTACCTGAACTTCTGTGTTGGCACACAACTAAACTCGAAATTGCTTTGGTAAATGAACATAGCCATCATTAGTCTTTAGGAATGTTTCTATAGTGTTAAACATGCTGTTCTTGGAACACTTCCAAATCCCAAATCCAAACAGTCCAAGGATGCACCAAGTGGGCAAAACTCCAGGGTTTGCCATGAGGCCTGTTCTGGCTCATTACTCTCCAGGTGTCAGGTTATCCATAAAATCAGAGGAGCAACCAACTCCTCAGTGTCCCCTGCCTTTCTTGCTCTCAGCATCCAGCGTGGCCACCAGAGAGAATTATTCCCCATATAAACCATAAAAGTTTCAAGTCCTGCCACATTATCAAAGTAGTTTACAGTGCCTTGTAATATCCTACCCTGTTTCTGCACATTTTTTAATGCTTTATGACATCAACCCAATCTTATTGATCTGCACCACTGTTCACCAACAGAAAAGCAGAAGACAAGGCTTGCAAATTTGCAGGCTCAGGGTCAAGTATTAATTGCAGAATACACTGATAATTTCAGAATAGCAAAACCCCTTGCAGCCACAGGCTAACCCTTCCTATTTAGATTTGTATTTGGAAGGAAACCAAAACAATTCTAGATTTGAAACAGAAGCATTTTGAAATGTGAATTTTGGACATTTAAATTGCTTATGAATAGTGAAAGCAAAGGAAAGCAAAAGCAAATAATTTCATCTTATAATTTTGTAAACAGAAACCAAACTCCACTAAAAAAGGAGAAAAGAAAAACAAAGCAGCAGAAGCTGGCAGAATCAGTGACAACCAATCACCTGCGGTTTTCATCCAGCACATCCAAGACCTGCTGGTAAGCCCTACGAGTGGAAGACTGGATAAACGACAAAATGCCACGAGCAGAGTAAAGATTAGTTCCATCTTCAGGTAACATATTGGGAGGACAGACACGAGCCTGTTGCAGTGATGGGGTCACACTGTTCGTACAAGCACAGTAAATGAAGAGAGAAATACTAGAGTCAGATTTTAAATGAAAAAAGCTTTTCAGATAGACCCCATTCCAAAATGCTTATTGCTTGCTTTTGGTTTACCCTTCTCCCACCACTGTAAGGTAACACTCCCAAATTTGAGTAGTGTGGGGATTATGAGCTGCGTTTACATATGTTCATCAGAAACAAGCACAGGTAGTGATAAGGACACAGTTCTGAGCTGTTATACATGTTAGTTCTAGAGAGTGCTTGTACAGCTAAATCTGTACCTGAAGTCCGTGTTCAAGTCCCCACTGACGTCAATGAGAGGAGTGTTTTTACAAGCACTGTCATTTTAAGAAAATCCTACACATCACCTCTTTTCAAAACACAAGCCTTTTTCAATAAGGAGAATCTCACACAGAACCCCTTCAATAAATTTTTTTGGAAGCTGTGATCAAGTCAGTATTTTGATTTGCACATGAAAATTTTAAAGGCAAACTGCAACAAATTCCAAAAATAGTACAAAATTCACATCCCAGTGACAACAAATTACACGATCTAACTTGTTGACTCTGATGCAAAAAACGTTATTTAAAACATGCAGGACTGGAATTCAAACGTGGTCATTTGGATTATACAAAACTTGTGAATCAGAGAGAAATTAGTTTTGATAAACTGCCTGCAATTTGCTTGTATTTCTTTACATTCAAAGTGACTATTCACTTTTCCTGCACACAGCAAGACTTTTTTTAAAAAACCTATAAACTTTACTAGAGGTGAGACTCTTTTTTAACAGAAATTAATTTGTGTTAACTTAATTGTATATATTTACACACAAGCAAAGCAAGTATGAGCCACTGTGCCCTTTAAATCTTGGATTAGTTTTTATTCCCAGATTAGCATCCATAACTCAACACATTTCCTTGCCACTTGTGCCTTGCTACAACAGCTTTGGATTTAGAATGTCAATCTTTTTGACCTTGGCATTTTAATAAAACATTACTGCTCAGTACTTGGAAGTTGGTTTGATATTTGGCTAATCTCTAGCTGGGTCAGAATTCTGTGGTTATTCTTACTTTGAACAGAGCTGCTTTGCACATGGCTGGCAGCAAGATCACAAAAGGGAGTAGGAAAGAAAGTTCCATGGAACAGACTGAATCAGGGAATGTTACAGGAATGTCACCTCACCCACAGCAGAGCTCCCAAGGGACATTCACAGACTGCAGCAGCTGGGGCTGGGCTGATACTGGTCACTGTTTGCTACCTGAAGGGCAGGGATCTTTTCAGGCTACCATAGACTACATATCAATAAATCTCTGGTTGCTTCCTTACAGCTTTTATTGTTCTCCCACACTTACAGAATCCACCTTTCTTCTATATTTATGATGACTTCTACTTTGTAATCAATGCTAGCGGTGACACCCACACATTTTACTCTGGAATTGCACTAGAAATGCCAATATTTAGTAGAAAAATATCAAGCAGCAGGGGCATGTTCAAAATATTGCCACTAAAATGAATTTATCAGAATTTTTATTCCTTGTGGATTTGCTGGATTGAGGCAAATGAGGGAAGAGTTAAGGCTTGAACTCACAGTATGTTTTACATTCAAAGTAATTTTTCCTGTTCATCACTTCAGAGATGTACAGAATAGGGTGAAATACAACTTAAAAAAAAAAGTAGCAAATAAGATTTAGACATTGCAAAACAGAAAACATTGTGGAAATCCTGTTGTCCAGAATGGTATTATTGTAAATACTACAGTAATGATATTTGAATACAAAGATTTCTGTATATACTCAAAAGATTTTTAAAAATTAAAGAGCAAAACAAAAAAACTCCAGTTTTAACTAAAACTGTACAGAGTTCTCTAGAATTAAGTTACATGTGCTGATTAAATTCAAAGTTATATAATAAAGAAAAATCAAAAAATGAGAATAAGTCTATGTAAGGCACAAAGGCCATGACTGGGGGGTGGAGACAGAAGCAAAATTTTTCTTCTATTTTCCTTTTTCAGGATTTGAAATTGCTGTCCTGTAAACATCTGGCAGTCCTTTAGACTATGTCAGAGACCATGGAGAAGAAATATTATGAAGCAATTACCTGATTCACAAACCAGCCCACATAACATAATAAAAAAAAAAAATCTCTGCTATAAGGAAATTCTCTAATACGTGCTATGAGCATTTATCATTAGACATTGTGGCTATCCCCCTTCCCTCCTTCATTACTAGTGAAATTGTCTTAGTTGTAGACATAATTTTGTTTCTAATTTCTGAAAAGAATTCTTATATACAGCTCCAACCCCTTATTTTATTACAGACACCAGTCAATTCCAGAGCCTGGAACCAAAACAAACAACATGAAATCACAGACATTACTATGAAAGAGCACAGTTGCATTTTGCTATATGCAGTTTTCAGCTCAGCAGTAATCTCCCCTAAACCTTCTCAAAGTATTTGTGATGTACACAGGCTTTATTTCAGGTATTTCTCTGACTTGCAGTTCTGGCAGTACCAATTGAGAGGTAAACAGATTTAACTAATTAAGGTTACCTTAAATTCAAGCACATAGACAGACGTGAACACCATCACCTTTTCCTCCATGACTTGCATGAAGAACAGAATTTCTCAAACTGTGGAACTGAATTCTCTAGAAAGATGTGTTGTTCTAAGGAAAATGCTGGAGCAGAGAGAAAATTAATGCTGCTCACTTTTCCATGTATGGCCCTCTTGGTGGTTTGGTGATTCCCAATACAGAAGTGGAATCCTTGCATTGAGCATTGGCTGGCAACGACCAACAAACTTTCTCTAACTATTCAAAACCAGCCAAAGAACAAAGAGTCAAAGAAATTAAAGCTATTTTGAAATGTAATTGTCCCTTTCATTGGCTATCAGGTGTTTTTCCCTATGCTCTTTACAGAGGGAAACAATTTGGCCAAGTTTGAGAAACCCTGAAGCAAAATTAGAAACCACACATTCAGTGTAGCTGTTTCAAATCTTATATTCTAAACTACAGGTACTTAGAATATTAGTATTGCAGAGAGCTACAGAATTAAACACACTCTTGCTTGTCATATACCAGGTAACGTTTAGGCTTACGTGCAATCCTTAGTCGAAAGAGGTGACTGGAACCGTGGCATTTTATTTCTTGGGACAGTATCTGATCTGTGCCACCTTGAATAATAATTGTAATCTCTTAAGTAAGCATCCTTACAAACAGAGGGATTGTAATTTATAGAGCTGTCATTATTGCTACACAGTTATTGTACCAGCAGGTACTTGTTAGTCCCAGGATTTCTAAGAGCATTAGAGAATTACTGACTTTAGTGAAGTCCAGCTGCCAAAAAATCCTCAGAACTGTCTCTGCATGCAACTGGATGACAAGAGAAAGACAATGGAAGAGACAGCACTATTTGTGCATGTCAAGAACACTGTGATAGGGAGCCCAGCCAGCTCTCACTTGCACCTGACAATCTGTTCCAGAATATTTAATTTTGTCACTTTGTAAGTCAAGCACTGGAATTTCACACAGTACATCTGAGTATTTTGTCCAAGGAGGACAACAGTGTCCTAGATTAAAACTTGAGAACTGTAGTCGTATTTTGAAAACATAGGTTTAAAGAGGCAGTGCTCCAAGTGCCTCTTCAATCCTCATCAAAGCATCTGACCAGCCCAAGTGGACCAAACCAAAGCACAAATCAAAGAGCTGATTTTTGTCAAGGTAGAGGACCTCTGCATGTTAGTGCATAAGTAGGTTATTTTTTCAGTCAACCACACTGGATATAAGAACTTTAGGAGCAGCTAGTTTCTTGTATTTTTGTATCACTGGGAAAATTAGTATTTCCAGATGCTAAAGGAATTTCAAGGTGATATAAACGAGGCTACAGGTGCACAATTGCATTTTCTGTAGTGCAAAGAATAGATTTACATGAAACTGGTCATGTTTTTTGCAGTTTACGCTATATGTCCTGTGGGCTTAAACTGTGAGGAAACAAGAGCCAAGAAGTTACTTTTTCACCAAGTACAGAAGGCCTGGCCTTCCTGCATTTGTGGGAGCCACACAGGTTCCACTATGAACATGGTATTATTACAATCTGAATTCACAGAACATTCTCCTGAGAGTTAGCCAGGTACAAAATCACATTCTCCACTTGGAGAGTGACAAAGCCCAGATGAGGGAGGAATGTCAGACTCAGCATCAGAGTGCCATAGCATGTTCAAAGTGATTTCTTTTTTTGGATCATATTGAATCAGAAGAGGCAATTATGACAGAGAAAGAAGCCATTTCTAGGAACCTCTGTGATTTCAAAGCAGATGATCTAACACTAGACACAGCACAACTTCTGTCACAAGAAAACAAGCACCTGGGAGGACAAGAGAAAAATGAAGTTCTACTAAAATACATTATCTGCAGGTCAGAAGTGCAGAATATTGCAATGAAGAAGGATATCTTCCACATGGGCAGTAGAGAATACAGATCAGAAGGCTCAATATCATCTAGCTGTTATTTTTCTTACAAGCAAGAGAAGAGATCCTGGATCAATCAAAAAGATAAAATAGAAAGTGCTTGACGCTGGAATTTTGATTTATTTGACAGACCTTATCAAGCACTAGTGTGGGCATCAAGAGAGGAAAACTAATCTCCAGGTGTGTCATAATTTCCTGGCTTTTGTAAACGATAAACTGAGTCATGCCAGCTGCCAGTTATATGTTCCTTGATCACAGCCTTTTTAAATTTATAGGATTTCAGGTGCTCATTGTATTGCTAAGCCTCTGAGGGATTGATAGTAGATTAACAAACTGTGACAGCAAATAACATTCAGACCATGTAAGCCCAGTAATTCTATATATACCTATTGAGTGACAGCAAAGCACACGGGTGAATTTTACAGATTTAGGATTTTTAGATTCAAGAAGTCCAGACATGTGAGAAATCTAACAGCAACTACAGGCAGAGCTGATCTTACCGTTTTCTCAGATGGCTGGCATGGCCCATGACTTTTGGAAGATTAAACTAACATGGGGACCAAGTGTAAAGCAATTTCAAGAAATTGCAAGAACTTCTTTACCATCTGTTTCTCCTTTTAAGTGCAATACATCAAAGACTGGCAAAGCAGAGCTGGCAGCATCAAAGGGAGAAACATTTCCACAAGAAGCTCCCATCACATGAAGACCATGGTACTCCAGCATGTACCATGTCCAGGCTACCAGATGGGCAAGAGAAAGCCATTCTGAAGTGACATTCCAGTGTGTCCAGTCCAACAGGACATTACTGGGTAAGTGACACCACAGGGAACTTGGACACTGAGGAGGCTGATAGAACACCCAGAGACTGAGCTTAGAGATGGGAATCTAAGTTTTGCCAGTAAATGTGTGTGACTCTGCAGACCTGAGCACCTAGACATGTGCAGTCTGTAAAGTTGTGTGAACTGAAAGTCTGATTAAATAAGAAGGGAAAGATACGAAACAATAATTCCATGAGTATCTGGAAGAGAAGGAGGATTATAACAGGTCTGGAACATGCATCAGAGTACACTTCATTTTAGCCAAATTAACAGGTGGACAGATATGTAGTACACATAGTACCTCCTAGTGCCCCTGCTGTAAATAGAAGAAAACAGGCATTTCTAGGACATAATTCACCTGATCTACTTTAGACTAAAAATAGGTAGACCCTAAGTAGGTTATGCACTTATTTCCCTCTAGTTACTGAAAATAAAGTTTTATGGTGATTTAGCAATAGTGTTACACAGTCTACATTGGGACAGATGAATCCCATCTTTCAAATCTTAAATCTAAAGCCTTTTCTAAGGCAAGTATTCCTTATGGCAGCTGTATTAAAATTCATATATAAAAGCTTCCTAAGTGTGACATTGCAAAACTAGTTATTTCCAGGAGAAAAGATGCTGTCACTCAGAATAAACCACAATTAATCAAAGGCTACTGTACCTAATAAAAATTTACAGACACGTATGTCTTCAGAAAGCACCCTAAGAACTGCTACCCTGGATGGTAACAATAGATGAAGTTTCCAATTCTAAACGCTCCTCGCTGTTTTGGTCAGAATAGATTAAGACATATAAACTCACAGATTCCAATATATGAAGCACAGTGACACTAAAGAAAAATTACTTATTCTAATATTTAGGAGGAAATAAAAAATATTTCTTCTTCTATGAATGAAAATCATCGTCTTATCAACAGTGACAGAACTGGGAACATTTTGATGTACAAAGAACTCAATTTCCTGAAAATTCAGGGGGAAAAATATTGTACCAACTCAGAAACTGAAAAATCTTCTGAAATAACAATTCATGGTAACTGGTGAAACAACTGTGAGCCCACAAACACTTCCACCCATCCACTGTAAGAAGTCACGTCCCTAAACAAAACCCACAGAAATGAAGAAAAAGGCTGGCGTTATAATAGTTAAAGTGATGTTCTTGCCACAACATACAAAACATTAGTTGGGAGAAGCAAATAGGGAGGAGGTGAGGAGCAAAGGAAGGTCCCAAAGTTGCAGCAGGGGCCTGCAGGGGGCTGCACTCACATGGAGTCGTTGCGGGCCAGCTGCCCGTTCTGCCGCGTGGCGTTTTCGCTCATGGAGCGCTCTCTCTTCAGCCTTCCCACCGAGCGCACCTGCAGCAGGGCAGCAAAAGGGACATAAAAGCCAGAGAGTTCCAGGACACAACACCCTGCACTGGGGCTTTGTCAGTCAGATCTGCCCTCAGATACAAAGGCACATTTCCATGGGTTTCACAGTGATTAGGAGGAAAACAACTGATGACAGATCTGGTGCTGGTACATGTAAAATCAAGCTCCAAACTTTCTGCAATCCTGTTGTTATCTATCCGTGTGATCTGATGTCAGAACTATGAACCAACAGAATTTTGAATGTTCTCTGGAGATACTCAAAGCCCTCTGGACACAACCCTGAGTAACACGGTCTAGGATGACCCTGCTAAGGGAGGCTGGACTAGATGACCTCCAGTAGTCCCTTCCAGCCTTACCCATTCCAGGATTACTTCCCAACACCAGGGATAAATGTATTTCTATTGTATTTTATAAGTCTATAGAATATGCTGCTTCATAAATAATTTTCCATTTTTAAAGTGTCAGTTGCCATTCTTCACCTGGGTGCCAATGTTATACCATTCTTTGAAGTTGGTTTTTTCAGAGTTTTGTTAAAACTCATTAATGCTGTGTGGTGTTATATCATCTGGCTGTGAAGTCCAGAGGTTAACCATATACATTACAATGTATAACTATATACATTACAAGAATCTTATATTTTTCTGATACTCTGTAAATCAAAAAAAGCCTTGTAGCTTTCTCTTCATCACAAGGATTTTTTGTTAGAAGTATTTTGAGTAGTTCTAATTATGACTTTATTTCTGTAAGTAGTGAGTAAGCTTGCTGAGCATGGCAATCCCTAGGCCATCTGCCACTTCAAAGCCTAATCAGAACTACTACAGTGCTAATAAAAATATTTTTATATTTTCCCAACATATGTCAGCACCAAGTTGATCTGCACCACAGTAGAGAAATCATTTTACTTTCTATAGTAGAATGCTTCTCATCTAAGGAAAAAGCAAAATAAGTACTGGCCTCTTCATTTTGAGGTGTCTGCTGTGGAGGTTTTTCTAGGTCCAAAAAATCTAGCGGTCGATCACTAAGAGAAATAACACGGGGAGGAGTTTTCAATGCCAATGGTTTGAATGGAGTAGACTGAAGAATGTCAAGGTCTGCTGGTCTGGAAAATGGAATGTCTTCGCTATTACCTGCAAGAACATCAGTTGTCAATAGGAAGCAAATTGTTCAGAGGCCTGAAGGCCAGTGCTTAAAGTTCAAAAGGACATCACAGCAGTTACTTCCCCTGCCTATGCCAAATGATGAAGTATAACCTTCTTTAACAGGTCTTGTATGTTAAAAACTGTTGTTAAAGAGCTCGTAAAGACCACAGTAACCAACACTTATTTGAGCAGCTGCTCTAGGACAATGATCCTGAGTAACCCTGAACCACATCAACTGTTATTGCAAGTGAGAGCACTCAAGTAACAGTCCTATGAGTGGTGTCTTTGACTGGGGACATCAAAGCATAAAATATCTGCATGTCACACATTTTGCAAACTGTAAGATCTTCAGCAGTTCTGGATCTATCACTGTAAAGCCCATGACCACAAATACTAAAGTAATATTGATAGAGTCCCCTCATAACAGGGAGATTCTTAACAAAATTAGTGTTCTGATTAAAATCAAACACATTTTGCATTACAAATATAAAGTCCATCCCCAAAATTTGTTATAGTTACTTTAGCTTACACTTAATTACTAAAAATCAGGTGTAAATCAATAAACATTAATTTTTCTCCTCCAAAAATAACATAGTAAGATGAATCATCAGCAATTAAACCTTCTGTTCATAATTAATTCATCAGCTGTCTCCATTATAAGCTACACCAAAACTATTCATGAAACATTTTCAGACCTTAAAAACTTCCCAAGTAAAAGAGCTTTAACTGTTTGAACACCAGAAAGTGTTCTACAGGTTGTTCTTCTAAAAACAACATATTAATATATTATTTTTTCCATCCAGAAATCTGGAGAACTAATTAAAGTTTTCACCAGCACTGCGATGCAGACATACCTGCCACTACAATCCGCTCTGGAACCTGCATGGTTACACTGGCATTTGGAAATCCTTCCTGGGTGCCCTTGCTCAGGTCAGCGTTCTGAGGAGCCACCTTGAGCTTCTCGGGGACCCTCATGCGCTGGCTGATGCCCTCGGTGTACTCCATCTCGTACTGCAGCCGGTTCATCTCCGCCATCTCGGCCGCCGGCGACGGGAACGCGGCCCCGCTCATCCTGCCGAGGGAAACCAAACCTCTCACAGCAGGACAGGAACCCAGCAGGAGCATGGAAAGGAAATGCTCTGCTCTGATTACCAAGGGAGTGGGAGATTCTAACTGAAGGGTCTTATTTAAAGGAAGGAATTATGTGCAAAAATTCATAGGAAGTGTAGTCACAAGGTGCTGAGAGGTGCAGGCAATGAAAGAAAACAAAGTGATGCTGTAGATAGCGCTCAGATTGAGGGTCCTCAAACTGAGCCATGACAAACTAAAAACAAAACAAACCAACTTAGAAATTCTGCAGGTAAGGTACTATTCCTGCACTGGCTGGCAGAAATAAACATAAACAAACAAACTCATCAAAGAATCAGTAGGATTGATAGGAAATCTATTAAGGATAGGTGAGAAATCTAAATTACTGATTTGCATTTACACAAATCCAATACATTAGTGATTGAGAAAATGGCTGAAGTCTCAAAAAACTGCATGTTGAGGCAGGGGAATGACAGAAAAGATTCAGCCTGGGCAGCAGCTTCCTGCTCACTGTCAGTCACCCAGATCTTGCCCCATCTTACAAGGACCAAGCTCCTTATCAACAGCCTGTCAAATCAGCATGGAAACTGAGAATATTCATAACCCTTCCCAAACACAGCAATTCTTTAAACTTCTCACTTCTACATTTTTCTGTAAATTAAAATCTTACTTTTGCAAAACTGATACAAGATGGGGAGGAGAGAGAAAAAGACTTTATTTCAACTTTAAAAGAGTCTGCCAGTACTTTATATATATATACATTTTCCTAGAAAAGAACTGGTATTTCAAATGAAGCAGTGAAGGAGTTTCCTAGAAACTGGGCTGTGAGAAACTAATGCAATTGCTGGGAGTTGTGTCAAAGACCAAGGTAACTGGGAGTGTGAAGTTAGATTAAGGTCAAGAGAAAAAGAAATCCTAGAGCTGCACCTGGGGGTGGCTGGAAAGGGACCTCAGACAGCTGGAGAAGTTGGTAACCTGGGCAGTGGCCCTTGCTGATGGCTCAGACCCAGATAATGGTTATGGGCATGGTTAAGAGACACCCTGAAGCTGCATTTGGAGAGGGGCTGGAAAGTGGCTTCCAGAGGAAACACTGAGCTGCAAAAACTAGCTGTGGGAAAATTTTCATCCCAGCAACGGCTGGGGGGCTTGTAAACAGCTCACACTGAGATGATGCTTAATTTTGGGGTGAGCATAGGAAACCAAAGTTTCTAGACATATATATACATACACTATATGTAAATATAACCTTCCTGGCAAACCAGCCTATGCGAAGCATGGCTTACTCTAGCACAAAATCTGTTAGTGGTGTTGCTTAAGTAGGTCCCTAAATGCAGTAACCCATCCTGGCAAAAAGGCAGAGTTTGCCACTAAAGTTTTCTCCATTCCTTATCTATTTTTAGCAGCAAGGCCACGTCTGTTGCTGCATGTGCACTTTGCTGAGCTGAACATGCAGAACCCTGAGAGCAAAAGGCCTCAGTGCAGAGCAGCCACAAGACAGGTGAGACAGCCCAGAGCCCTCCCTCCACCATCTCCCACAAGCAATGCTTCCTCATCTATCAATAAAACCTTGAATAACCTTCAGGCAGTGGAGAGAAGCATAGAGAGGGATCTGGATCACGTAACACACTAATGCACCCACACTGAGTATATCCAAGATATGATCCACCTGGCAGTCCGACCTGGGAGCCTCAGTGTTATCTGCAAGGCTTCCTATCACCATGGATCAAATAAAGTATCTCACTAATCTCCAAGTGTCACTGTTGCACAGTAGGAGAATGGGTGATCAGGGAGCAGGCAAAAAAGGCCACTGTGTTACCTTAAAAAAGGTCTATGTAAACTTGGAAAAAAAATTAGTTTTACAGGAAATACTTGAAGTGCTGCTCATTTAATCCACCTGTATTAATTCTCACTGTCTGTATCAAGTGAAAGAAAGTGAAACAACACATTTAATAACACTTTATAGCAGCTCAAGAGTTGCTTAAGCAGCTGTCACTTCAAAAATTTTAACCTTTTCACATGGAGTTTTATCATCCTTGCCCTTTGATTTTACAAACTAGATTTGTCCCTCTTGCAAGGCATTGGCTAGATCAGCCAGTGACATGAACAAAATACACAGCCTTCTGAGATTTCTACATTCCAAAAGGTGCTTTTCATTTTAAACACTGTCTGTGATCAGTAAAGCATTTCCTGATATCATAAAAATCACGTCAAGAGAGAGACCAAATTTTAAGAACTTACAGTACCCAGAGTACTGACTGGCAACAGCTTTAAGTACACTTATTGCTCACATGATGTGACAAAAGGTGTTTCCCTGCTTGCTCACTCTCATTTTGAAATACCTGGACGGCTCCAGTTTTAGTGATCAAGTATCCCTGCCCTGCAGCAGTGTTTGCACCACAGCTTCCCCACAGCTTGGCGTGGCTTTTGGACACAAGTCTGCATAACAATTGCTTTCCAGCTGCAAGGCAAAACCTACACAAAACCAGACAGCAGAACAACAGTCACTTTATAAAGTATTTATAAATGAAATAGCACTGTGTAGGTTTAGCAGTACTTGCCAAGGACCTACACATACAATACCTCAATATCTTCCTACTCATCTACTTCTTGTCTATTTTGTGTCACTGAGAACTGGATTTGCTGTCAAAATTATTTCAATTTTTACTCCTTTTTACAAGGGAACAGCAAAAGAAGAAACAGTGGATCTCAGCAACAGGTAAAACATTTCAACGAAGCTTCTGAACAAAACAAAGTCAGGTTTTCTGCAAGGTCCTTCTTACACAAAGCACTTCACAGAAAGCATTAATAATAAAACAGGGAGACTGAAGATTTTAAAATTGATATTTACAGAACTATGTACCTCTTAAAGAGGCATGATAATAGAAGTCTGAGCATGATAAGGCAATAAAAATCCTATCACAAATACAGGATAAATAGACAGAAAACAGCTGAAGTGCAAATGAGCATCAAGAGAGAAGAGAAGAGAAGAGAAGAGAAGAGAAGAGAAGAGAAGAGAAGAGAAGAGAAGAGAAGAGAAGAGAAGAGAAGAGAAGAGAAGAGAAGAAAAAAAGAATTCCAGAGGAGGCTAAGGCAAGACAGAAAAAGAGGTTATAGAAACTAAGTTACATGTTCAGAAAGACACAGGAGTACCTCCCTCTCCTTCTCCTAAACAAGAACATCAGCAAAAGAGATGAGGATGAAGCTATGCATACAAATGTGAGGGATGACTGCTTGGCAGCATTTCGACCAGGATCAGACATCTCTGCTGCAAGCGGGAGTGCTCCGCAGAGTGTGGAGCCCCAGATACAAGGAGATGAGCTCTGGTAACAGTATAGCCCTGTCAGCACTGAGCTCACAGGAGGTTTTACAACCCACACCAAACTGTAGCTTCTCCAGCTCCATTTCTGTTTGTTCCTGATGTGGCTACTTCACAGATCCTGTTCATGTGCACATAAGCTACAAAGTGTTCCCTTGGCAAGCACCCAGATATCCTTGGACAACTAAAAAGGGGAAGAGGAAGACTCAGAGCAAAATTAAGGATACGAATTAAGGACACAAAGGACCCTGATCTGGGCCCTGTAACTCTGAGAATACAGATCAGAGAGGCCGTGAACTAACAAAGCATGAACACAGCAATCTGAGGGAAAGGAGCACCAGGTGTAGAGTACACGTCGAAAGCTGCTCTGCAAAGCACAGTTACAGGTGCTGAACTTAAACAATTCACAGGTCCCTCTCTGTAGCACTGGAATGACATCAACAAAATGTACCTATTACACACGAGCAAGGCTGTATGATCACAAAACGCTAAAGGCTGCATTCTTTCAATTTTTTTTACTCCAGCAGAAGGTTTTAACAAAAATGCTTCCTTTTTTTTTTAATAAGAAAAAAATTACTGCAGAACGTTAGAAGAAAAACGTCACCGACAACCGTTTTTCAGGAACACCCAACCATTCACTGCGCTGCGGCGGCACTGAAAGCATTCGGAAACAGAGGGGGTGTAGGTGCTTCCTTCCCTTTCTAGGGGGGTCGTCACGGCGGCTCCGCCGATAATGTCCGAGAGAATTGGGGAGCCCGCGGCCTCGGCGCTCCGGGCCCGGCTGTCCCCGGGCGGGTGGAGCCCTGGCACAGGCGCCTGTCCCGCTGCCGAACGCTCCCACGCGACCCGACCCGGCTGTGACCCCGGCCCCGGGGCGAGGGCAGAGCCCGAGGGGCCCGGGCCGGGACGGGGGCGGTGCTGGCAGCCGGGAGCCGGGCCGGGCCGGGCCCTGAGGGGGCCGGGGCTGAGCGGACGGGCGGCCGCGGGGAGCGGGGACACACGGGCTGGAGGGGCCCCGGCGGCGAGCGCGGCGAAGGGCCACGGCTGCGGCCCCGCGGACGGGCCGGGCCCCCGGGCGGAATTGGGGCCGCTGCCGCCAGGCCCCGGCGGTCCGTACTCACCCCGAGCGCCGGGAGGAGGCCGGGGAGCGCTGCCAGCCCGGCCCGGCCGGGAGCGCGTCAGGCACCGCGGCACAGCGCCCGCACCGCGCTCCGCGGGTCAGCCGCCAAACGCGGCCTGCGCGTCCCCATCGGGCTTCCGTAAGGGCCGCACTCACGTGACTAGAGGCGGGCGGAAGCGGCTCTCGCCAGTGCCTCACGCGCGAAGGAGCCGGGGGCAGCCATCTTTAGTGAGGGCAGCGTGCACTGCGCAGGCGCGGTGAGGCCCCGGCAAGGTGACCCCGGGGCGGCCCCGACGGGCGCTGAGCGAGCGCAGCGGCTCTGCCTTACACCGGGCCGTGCTGCGGAGGGCGCTGAGGGCAGGGGAAAGGCCTCTGCGTTACAGCGGGCCGTGCTGCGGAGGGTGCTGAGGGAAGGGGAAAGGCCCCTGTCTTATCCTGGGCCGTGCTGCGGAGGGTGCTGAGGGAAGGGGAAAGGCCCCTGTATTATCCTGGGCCGTGCTGCGGAGGGTGCTGAGGGAAGGGGAAAGGCCCCTGTATTATCCTGGGCCGTGCTGCGGAGGGTGCTGAGAGAAGGGGAAGGCCTCTGCCTTATCCCGGGCCGGCTCTGTGTCACACACGGAGGGGTGTGCGGGTGTGTGCTGAGCCCTGGCACTGAAAGCCCGGGCACTGCAGGGCGCGTGTGCCGAGCCACAGCCCCCTGTGCCCTGAGCCGCTGCTCCAGGGCAGCCCCGCTGCTCGCTCAGCCTCCGCCGGCTCTCGGCTCCCGACGCCCTGCCTGCCCCACACCCATCGCTGCCCCGTTACCAGCACAGGACATTTGTCACCAAAGGTGGGTGACAGCCGTGCCTTTGCTGCCCCCCAGCAGAGCACTGGCTCCCGACGCCGCTAAAACGCTTCCAAAGGACACCGCTGGCTGACCCTTCTGAAACTGGTACTCAGAACCGAGAAGCAGCTGCTGCTTCATGGCGTAACTCAATTTTCCAACTCCATGTAGGAAAATACCATGAAAGATGCTATTATATATATGAGGTATTTTTTAAAAGAGAAGAAAGCAACCTCAGAGCTTTCCCTATCTTTGGATTTATGGTTACAATGTTTTAGAGATCAGAAGCTGGAGCAGTTCCAGCACAGAAGCATATATTGATCCAGGGCTTGCAACTTGCTAATTCAGCTCTTCACAAGTATCAACAGCACTGTTTTACAGAGGCAAATGGTCAGAAATACGATCTCCTACTAAGTAAAAGTTGTCTAACATTGAGAATGATACAGTAGTCACCATAAGATCTTACATTTGATCTTATATTTGGCCTCCTTGAAACATGAGCTGTGCCCCAAGCACATCTTACCAGGCAATCCTCGTCATTCTGTATGTGGAGTCCTCAATTTTACCTCTTCTTCAACAATTTACAAACCATCAAGAGGATTTAATCTTTAAAATAAAAACAAAAAATCAAGAAAACTCCAAAGCAATTTTAGTTTAAAAACTGGTTCTTCAAGCACACTAGAAACATGGTTTCTCTCCTGTGATTCCCCATAAATAATTTTGAGATCAGTTATGTGACTGTTTTTATTCCTTTGAATATATGAGTGTTTTTAATACAGTCAGTGGTCACAGGCAAGTCACTTGAGCTGTTCTGAGTCACAGGAAATGCCCCAGAAAAGCTCCAGTGGGGATTTCTAGTGTAGTATCACATTATGAATTACCATGAGTGGGTCATGACTGTCCCTGTCCCCATCTTCTGTCACATCTCAAAAAGAATTGCATCAGGCTGTATCCTTTCCCATCTCAGGATGTTCTTTCCATTTTGTGCATTGTGTACAGGTCCTTGCACAAGTAACTTTCTTTGACAGTTTGCAGATGTTGCTGCAGATACCCTTGATTTTCAGATCAGTGATTTTAAAGGCCATCCTTTACATTGTTGCATACAAACACGGTTATGGTGGTTTGTCTTCCTTATTTTCATACTGAACTCTTGATAATAATATGTGTGCTTTTTTCTTTCTGCTGTACACAGTCTGATTGTACCAAGCACCATGCAGCCACTCACTCACTCCCCACATCCCACCTCACCATGGGATGGGGAGCAGAATCAAGAAAGAAAACAAAATAGAACGCATGTTGAGGTAAGAATGGTTTTGTAATTGAAACAAAGTAATAATAATAATGATACTACTACTAATAATAATTGTAATAAAAAGTAGAAGGAGAGAAGGAGATACAACCCAAGTAAGACAAGTGATGACAATACAATTGCTCACCCCCTGCTGACCAATGCCAAGGTGGTCCCTGATCCACCAACAGCCTCCTCTTTCCAGGTATTTCCCCACTCCACATACTGGGCATGACGTTCTATGGTGTGGAATTGCCCTTTGGCCAATTGGCAGTAGAAATTATCAGTTAGCAATAGAAATTCTCATACTGAATCCAGAACAGCCCTGAACCAACCACCTGTTAAGAAGAAAAACCCCAGCTCATCAGAGCATCCTATGTAGGAATATATGTGGGAAGAAAGCTGGCATGCAGAGACCCAGCTTGGGTATTTACACTCAAGTGCTAAACTTGGAGTGTAGTCCAAGTCAGAGAGAGTGAGTGTCTTTCTGAGGACAAACTCTACCCCCTGTGTTTTAATCAGATAACACTTTTTGGTATGCACAGGTAGTGGACAATATCACTAGCACTGGAAAGGAAAAAAAAAAAAAGCCAACACGGAAATAGGTCTTTTATTTAGTCAAAATAGTTTTATTTGGCTGTATTTAGCAGAATACAGCCCCCATTGTTTGCTCATTATTCCCGATTTCTCATGCATCCATTCTTTCAGTACAATATATTAACAGCTTGCACCTCATCAGCACTTTCCAGTTAAGGCTCCCAAAGCATTTACAGACATCAGTTAACTAATCCTCACAACAACCATTAGCAGTAGGGAAGCAAAATGATCTGCAGCTGCAGTGAGAAGTTAACATCAACTTTTTTCAAGTTATTCTTTGATTTCCAGTGTCTAGCTTGTATTATGCCAGGCTTGACGAACATGTGTCCCTGCAGTTGTATTTCTTGCTTTTGAAAGGAAGACTCAGTTTGAGCACTCAAAATCTAGAGCTATTTATCAACATCTTTCTTTAGTAACTTGTTGAAGGCCACACAAGAAGTGAGCAGCAGAATCCAAAACTGGGAACAAGGCACAACTTCCAGTTATATGCTATAGTATGAGACATAACTCTCTGTAACTTACCTTTGGACTTTAAAGCCACAATCCATTCTCTTCTCCTTACACATTATCCTCTACTGGACACATTTCCAGCAGGCTTCAGCCTCAGGTACTCACATTTGCATTTTACTAGCAAGTTCTACGTGAGAGTCTCCACAGTCATCGACTCTATGTTGTTACAATGCCTTTGGATGACTGCAATGAGCCTTAATGAAAAAAAGAAACCACTAGCACCCCAACAACCTACCAAGCAACAGGTGTGGTCTTTATCTTTGAGTATTTAAAGCAAACTTCAGAGTTTATGGAAAAGCCTAGTATGTGATTGTTTTAAGGAAAACAACCTCAACCCCAGGCTGGATTCAAATGAAAGACTAAATATTAACTTGACATTAATACCTTCTTATCAGTAGTGCATCTGCAAAGAGATTCTTCATAAAACCCTGTAAATTCACAATTATACCTTGCAAACAGAATTACTATGACTTTTCAAGCAAACGATAATTTTAAAATATCCATTCAGTTCATGTAAATGGTATCTTCACATTACCTCCATCATAAGATACTGGCATGGAACACAGACAAAACCTTTTCTTAGTTAGGTTAACACTGAAAATTCAAACAGTCCGACAAACACAAGGCAAGTATTTTAACAGAAACAATATAAAATTTCACTGGCTTAAAAAACATCTAAATGAGAAATCCTTCTTATTTCACTGAATTGCTAGACCCTACATTTAAAATGGTGCATTTACAGAACTATTCAGATGAATTAGGCTTCTTCTGTAACACTAAATACTGGAATTCTGATAGATTGTGCAAGTATTAAAAAATATTAACATTTTAAATGTCAACATTACAATTTTAAATAGCCTTGCAAGTGCAATGTTATAAATATTAAAAAAACCTCAGAGCTACAATTTTATATAATTTAAATGAGCAAATGAAAGTGCTTTTCAAGTATTTATGTTCATTTACAGTTGGATTCTCTTGTATAAGTCAGTGCTTAGATGGTACAATTTAAATATCAGTCTTTTTTAAAATTCTGGATGCATACATTTATCTGGATGGAATAAATGGTTTCATTTGCAGACATGCATGCTAAATATTTAAATACAGAATACAATTTGTGATAAATATTTAAATATGAAATATTGTAAAATGAAAGTATTATATATTTTGTTATGAATCACATCTTGATGGGTGTTTGATAATCTGATAATGCCATGGGAGCCCTTGATCCACAGAGTAATAGTTAATTCTAACAAAATCCCAAATTATATGGTAGAAGTTTTTTCTTCAGGAGAGAAGAAAGCATGTGATCATAATAGAGGCCCAATACTGCCAACTTTGAAGAACTCAAAGATTGCATGATCAAAAGCCATGGAATCTAATGAAAACTTTCCAACACTTTCACTTAGTCAGCGCTAAGCCACAGTCACTCTGGAGCACACAGCTGGTGCCTGTCACCACTGTCCTGCCTGCCTGCTGTCCCTCCCTCTCTGGCCAGTCAAGCACCATTAGCATTGCAGTGATACAAAAATCACTGTATTGTATTCCAGTTTGCCAGCCAGAGGAAGGGTGAGGTACGTGGGGAGATACTTGTTTATTAGACAAGAAAACCAAACCAAAACAACTCTCAATGAATCATTATATAGTTAAAAGTGCACTGAAAATATTTCCTATTGAACCCTATCTCTCCTAAGTGCCAGACTGTCATCTTAAATGATATCCACTTGGAACACTGAACATATGTAAGCTGATACAGGAGCGTTTAGTTTGTCTTGCCGTTTGAAAAGCACATGACACAAGGCAGCATTAACATCTTTGATTAAAGATCTGGTGATGCCGTAGTTTTATGGTGAAGATGCAGCTCAGAAATGACAAGGTTCAGCAGAAGGCCCTGCAGATGCCATTATAAGCTTCCTCCAACAAAGTGCTTTGTCATTTGCCAAAGACAAAAGTCAAACTGTTGCCCTACCTCACCACAGTGCTGCACTGGCAATTTATAATTTTCTTTCCAGATGCAGCTGGACTTTAATAAATTATAGCTCTTCAGAGTTAGGCAATTCTTTGTAATAAAAGCAGAGTTTCATGTTGTGTGAAGAGTGGCCACTGTTTAGATTGGTCTCTTCATGCAGACCTGACAACGACTGATGATATTTTCTAGCTGTCCTGCTTTCAAAGTCTGTGGCACAGGTCTCCTAAAAGAAAAAACCCAAACATTCAATTTTTGTCTTTAAAAAACAGGGAGAGATAATGAGACTTTGGATATGGAATTACTGACAACAGCCTTGAAATTCCTGGCTCACTGAAAACATCTGTGTGCTACAGAATGACCCTGCGCCTAAAAAAGACGGGTGTCTAACCTGAGGGGAATTACGAAGCAAGCCCACACAGGTTTTGCAGGCATTTATTGTCTCCTTGAGCACTGGGATGCAGAGAAGGACACTTTACCTGAACATTCTTCTTGGATTTAATGATGCCAACCAGAAACTGTAGGAATTCGTGTAGTAGTTGCATGTCCCCCTGCCATGGCACTCTATGAATGGAACAGCCCGAAATTCTTCCAGACAAGATCCAGGAGATGCCAATGCTTGGCCAGAAGCTTCTGAGCCGGCACTTGTATACTGCAACCACCAAAACATTTTTATGAGAACTTGTCTGTCAGCTTTTAGTAAACTGCTGGCAAAAAAAAAAATCTCTTTCTAAAACGTACTGTATGTTCTGTAGTGTATCTTGCACAAAACAAAATGAATGCAAATTCATTTGATAAAACTTATAATGAAGCACAGAGGCCTTCTGAAAATTCAAGCAGTTATGGCATTTCTTAAGTCCTTGCAAAGGCCTTTTCCAGGTTGATGGAATTCATGAAACTAACCAGTATGAAGACTAGAAAGCTGGCTTCTGTCCAGTTGAGCACAACAATAACTACATTACAAATAAACCAAACTGGTGGGAGCTTGTTTTTGTATTTTTTGTTGCAGATTGCTTCTCCAAACACAAAAAGCAGAAAAGGCATTTTCCTTCTCTGATGCTGGCAAATGCTTGTAGAAGTAGCTCTAAAATAATTTACAACAGTATAATATTGGCTAGAAAATACCATCCAACTTTGCTGATGTTGGCAACAAGCAAATAGTTTCAACCAAATGCTAAAAATTTCTCTCATTCTTTTCCAAGTTTATTATTATTACTACTTGGGGCCAAATTGTAGGAGAAACAAAAATTTCACACTAGACCTAAAAGGATTTTACATTATGCAAAAAAGAGGGGTTTAAAATTCTTTCACCTTCATTTTCTGGTGTCTCTATGACATCCCACAAACATGGGTAACAAAGAAGAAATGCTACATCCCCAATTATAAAGATACTGTTAGTCCCATAAGCAGTTCTCAATTTGCAGTTACATTATGAACTTTCTTCATTGATATATAATTGTGGCATCAAAATTACTGAGGCAGTCTTTAATAGACAATGTTCTGCATTTATTTTGATTTTAGCTTTCTGTGCAGTTCAGCCCCAAGATCTGATTTTTAAAAGAACTTCCTGGCATGGAAGTTGGTCACTTATTTCTACGTTTTTGTCTTCAGGACCAGATTAACCACTCTACTCCCCAAATCTGTTTTCCTAGATCTTAGCAAAACATGTGAAAGTGAATGCATGCAGTTATTTTTGTCAGACTAAAGTCCTTTAGTACTTCTCTCATCTTTTCAGCTTTTCCCCCTGCCACCTATTTTTGTGAACAGATCAGTACAGTTGTTTCTAGGCTTTCAGAATTGAATAAGTATTAATAGAATTATTTTCTACATCTTGGCAGAGGCAAAAAGAAAGAATTAAACAGTTACTACGAAACAAATGAGTTATGAACAGCTGAAAACACCAATGAAAATGAGAGGACATAAAATGAATAATTCAAGTTGTTATATGCTTACCATAACAAAAGAAAAACCCTTCCAGAGAGACATCCAGCCATCTGGACATGCAGGAACTACAGTTGTTTGGCTGTGAACTGCTATTACCATTGCAGCTCCTTCACAGACTACACACCTGTGAAGGAAAGCACATACATACACTCAGTGCAGACATGAGGGAAAACATGAATGCAGAACAAACTTCTACCTTCTAGGATGGCAGCTACCTCATGGCATAGCATACCTTGCTATAAATGCTACTATCTCACATAGGTTTCTCTGTTTAATGAGGAGATAAGTAAATTGAAGGTAACTCATATACTTTGCAATTGCTTTGCAATCTCTACTAGTAACACCAGACAAAAACTGTTCTAGGACGGGAAGTAATTCCAGAACATTTGAACTTCTTAATTTTGCCTTTAACAATGTAATGAGCAAAATTTCACCTTTTTCACATACTCACTACTTTATGTTGTTCTGGTTTAGATCAGAGTTCTGTACTTCTGTACCTTTATTTGCTGTGATCAGAAAAAGTAATCTTTATTTCCTAAATGAGGAAACTGAAGCTGAGCTACTGGATTGCAACTGGGTAGGGCAGGACAGAAGATATGAGTGCAAAGCCTGCCTTCCCACCTTGGATTTTGATGCTCTAGGTCTCTCATGCTTTTACAACTTTTCTCTTAAGTTGCTCTTCATCCTTTTCAGCTGTTCTAAGCAACTAGAAAGGGCCATACTTGCACAAGGGTGTTTCATAGCTGAGAACCTTCAGCCCAGTTTACAATATTCTTCACCAATGACAGTAAATACATCATCCAGAACTGAAAGCAGAACTTGATTTATGCCATATTCTAAATAATGAAGCTGTCTTTATTTAATTTTAGTCTGTCTCTGATATACACAGTGATAGGTTCTTATAAAAACAATCCCTGCAATCAGTAGGACAGTGTGCCATTTTCTTATGTTTGCTCTGCAATAGGCCCTGTGGTGGGACCCTAGCTTAATTCTTTTTTCTTGAGAGTATCACTGAATATTTGACATACTTAGGTGAGTAATCAAAAACCAGGCTGTTGAAGTCAGTGCTTGTACTGGCTGAGATGGGCAGGTCTTGCCTAAGATTTGCCATTCAAAACAATTTATGATGGCTCTGTGGTTCCAGGGCAGAAGAGCTGAAATTCTTCTCATCTTACCTGCTTATCTGGGGCTCTAGTGCCCTGCCAGAAATGGGTGCCATGTCTGGTGGCATCACCACTGCAGTGGACAGCCAGTATGAGTAGTCATTGCGAGAAGCAAAGCTACAAACATCATTGGTGCTACAGAACAAGAATGGCATGGTGCTGAATCTCTGCAAGCAGCTACCAGCTGTTCCTGGAAGACAAAGAGGAGAGGTTTGTGACAGACAGAAGATTAAATTTAGTGCAGTAACCAGAAGAGACACACAATGGGGCCCAATCTACTATAGGAAGAATTAAAACAGTTGGTAGCTATAAGAAGTGTCTGTTCAGTAAAATTATCAGAAAGCAAAATGCTTCTGGTTATACAAAAATATCTATATAATAAACAAGGGCTAAGAACAAAATCTGTTAAAATAATACAATCTTCTTGACTGATATCAGTCCTTGACACAGTGGCCGGGATTCAGCTGCTCAAACAAAAGTTTCTGGTGATGTTGTTCACATCCTGAAGCATCCCATTTAGGCTCCAAAATCCACAAGATTCTCCTTCACATCCTGTGTGGTATTACTGTCAGCCCTGTGCAAATGTTGTGAAGGTTTATACTAGGCATCTATCTATAAGTAACAGAATTCCTCCTCAAAAAGCTCTAGGGATATCAACAAGGGAACACAGGAGCGCAGGAAAGAAAGGTGTCTTTTAAACCATGATTCCTGAATTGACTCCAGGCCACTCTGGAGATAGATGGTGGAAACCAATGTTTATCTCAGACACTAACCGTAAATTTGGTTTCATGACAACTTAGCATTACTGGACTCTAAGAAAACAATTGGAAAGTTTTTGTCAATACAGTACCAAGATCTTGTCCATGTGCTCGTTCATTTCCTTGTACAAAAAGCAGCGAATAGCCAACATAGATCTGGGATGTCCCATGTGGGCACAAAGGAATCTTTGTTGTCTGACTGTGCCGGGTGAAGATAAATCCTCTTCTTGTTGGACCAGACATGATAGTACCTGGTGATCCAGGTGACCCCTGCAGACCTGGAAAGCCAACCAGTCCAGGTTGTCCTGTGGAGGGAAAATAAATATATCTGCAAGTATTACAGTCTTGCTTGAGTTTTCATTTCTTTTAAATTAGTGAAACTGCTTGAAAACTAACCAAAAAATTACCCATAAGAAGATACAACTTAAAAATTGGTAGTATTTGTTGCAGATGTAGGAACTTCTTCAGACCTAGCTCAGGTAGCTCTACACTGCATAGCTTCATGGAATAGTGAGGCATTTTAAAGAACCATGGCCATTTTTACCCAAAAAAGCTTAAAGCAAAAACATTTTGTGATGCCTAAATAAAAATATTTAGTTCTATTTTAATGTAATAAAAGGCATCCTGATACCTAGAGATTTCAAGTGACTAAATAGAAGTGATTAATAACAGAGAAGCAGAGTCAAGGCATATTTCTGTAAATTGTTTTTTCAGTTGTGAACATGCATCTGTTAAGAGCTAAGAACGTGCTTACATGTGTTCCTACAGCTACTGTAAATGTTCTGTAAATTACAGAATCTCAATACATGTAAGATGAAGGATTTACAGAAATCAGCAGTACTGTTTATCTGTAAATTCAGTAGTATCAGTCAAACAGAGATTCTGCTTTCCTGTACCTCTTTGTCCTGGAAATCCCCTGTCTCCTTTTGGACCAGGCAGTCCTGGATGACCTGGATGACCAAAATGTCCTGGTAGACCCTTTACTCCTTTAGGTCCTAAATTGCAATCAACAAAAAAACCAGAGGCATATAGCAGTAGTTATTCTAGATATTAATAACTGGTAAAAAATAAAGGTAAAATCCTCACATAAATCTAGCTGTCTTAGAATTAAAACATAAACTTACTAAGTTTTCAGACTATCTATAGTACTACTGTCACCATCTTTCCTATCAGGAGGATTACAAAGATTGAATGTACTGCAGAAAAATGCCTTCAGCAGGCCCAGCCCCTGAATAGCTCCCTGCCTGGGGTGCAAAGCTGTGGTGCTGGGAAGGGTGGCCAGACACTCACTGCACATCCACCTCATCCTACCTGCTCCCTCCTTCCCCATTCCTCACAGCTGTGGCAGGCTTCACTTCTATGAATGAGAAGAATGAGAAGAAGCCAGCCTCTCCTTCCCACCCCCAGCTAGGACAGACATAATCACACTGGAGCACATCTAGAGTATTTGTGTTACAGGTGGTAATTCCCTCCTCCCCACAAACAACAAACATCCTGAGCATGGTTCTGGTTGTATGAAAATGGGGACTGTTTTCATCCACTATATTCCTTAGGCTTATGTTGAGGGATGTACTCACTGACTTGCTGCAAGGGTGGAGGGCAGATGGAATGGGGCAGGTTATAAATATTAGGGTGTAAACAAGGAGCTATTTTTAAATATGGTGAGGTTTTTATAAAGACATGTCAATTTTCAATGCAGAAGTTTTCCTACCAAATCAAAATGTTCTATAAAGCAGTACCTGCATAGAGGTAAAAATATAAATCACCTTGTAGTCCAGGAATCCCTTGAATTCCTTGGTCACCTGGTGTTCCTGGGATTCCTGGCAGTCCTGGAGGACCCTTGCTTCCTGGGATGGAGAATATTTTTCCAGAGACTCCAGCTGGGCCTAACAGCAAAAATATAATGAAGATCTATTACTTTACATTAAAAGAAAGCAAACAAACTAAAAAACAAACCAAACAAATCAACCTAAGTCAGCTGGTATTGGAAGAAGGGTTGGTTACCATGCTGGCCCTTTGGTCCCCTTGGCCCTTCTGCACCTTGTGGTCCTGGGGGTCCTTGATTACCCTTTTCTCCTAAAAGAGAAGATTGAAGATACATCTGTCTGGTTTAAAATGTCAAAACAACTGTCAAAGCTTCAGAGGCTTATTGAAGAGTCCTGCACAATCCATGCAAAATTCCCAAAGGGTAACACAGCCTACAGACTCATTTGAAATGTGAAAGTGGGTTTCTTCACCTCTGTTGCAACTGTATAACTCATAGGTCAAGTGCACTCAGTTTATAAGATGATACTGTCATGCCTGTCTATATGAAGGTTGGGCCATAAACCTAGTTTAAATTCTCAACTTCAGACTATGTTCTTGCTATCTTACATGTTTTTGTCACTGGATTTGCAGCCTTCAAATGGAGTTCAGCTTCCTTTAACTCTACTGTCAGTTATGCTGAAGGCTTTAAGAGTTTTGTAGAGTTTTGGTGAGCAATTTGATAAGTGATCCTTTTCACTGTGCAAAATAGGAGGTTACATTCAGACTATGCTCCATAGTTCTGCTTGAAACAAAAAGATTAATTAAAAATGTCATCGGGAGATTTGACATACGTGGAATGAGAGTTTTTTGTTTAAGAAAGTAAGATTACTGTCTGTGTGGTGACTTTTCCAAATAGAACAAATTGAAAATGCACAATAGTTAGCATGGATTACAAACACATAGGTTAAACAGGTAATAACAATTCTGTGTGACTGTAAATCGTACAATTGAGAAATGAGAATTTTGGAATAATGCAGGCCTACATCCTATTTAAATCACTAGAAAATTGTCTAAATTAAAAGGATTTTTAACCAGCTACTGATTCAATGAACCCTCAGGAATATGAAATTAATGAAGCCAATACATTTAATGGTTCATCTGCTGATAAACTGTAAATTAGATTATAATTGGGACTATTCTTATGGCAGAGGGCCCAGTGCTGTAATTATAATTAAATGCTCTTGAGTTCTGTATCTAACAGATTGTTGAAAAGTCACATTTTCAAGCAGTACTGGGATATTTCCAATTGGCAGACCCAGTGCCAAAGTCCTTACAGCTCATCAGTCACTAAGGACAAACTTGTTTTGAATTTGCCTGAAATGGAGGTGGTTGATGTGTCAGCCCTTCCTCAGCCATCAGAACATCAGTTTAGGCACACCCAGAGCATGTACTCAATGAAAACTCTCTTAGTGAATGCTTTCATTTAGACCTGACATACACCCTGATTTTCATGGCAAAACCTCACGTCTCTAGAACCCTTCAAATACAAATACTCTAACTCAACATGTAAATGATTGTATTTGGCACACAAGTGTGTACATAATGAATATATTAATACCTTTTACACCTGGGAATCCAAGAAATCCAGGGTGCCCTCTAGCACCAGGATAGCCTGATCGACCATCTATTCCCTGCAAATCAGAGAACATCAGTAATAAACAGGAGCAGCATCTCCACACTATGAAATGTTTTATTTTTGTTCAGAATATTCAAAGCATTATGTATACAGAATGTGCTGCAACTAGAACTATCTGTTCCACTTTTGAGCATGTTAGAAATAGTCATATTGTTGTTCATATTATCCTGCAATGCGGAACAGCCAAGGAAATGACATACCAGGAATTAAAAAACCCAATTCGTATTGATCCACTTCAGTCCATTAAACCTGCTTCTCATATCCATTTTGGTATTTCCTCTACTACAAGGTGTTTTTGAGAAAACATGTGGGAGGGTATGCTTGTTTGGACTTGTTGTTTGTTTTGGGATTTTGAAGGGTTTTTAATGGGTATTAAGGGTTTTTAATGGGTATTATTTTCATGGTAAGAGCAGACTATGAGGGCAGTAAGAAAGAAGCAATGTTCCTTTCACTGACTTTGGGACCGGGAGGGCCAATGTCGCCAGCTGGGCCCCTTGGCCCTGGGATGCCATCTGCCCCTTGGACACCTTTGCTTCCTTTCACGCTGAGAGTGGAAAGGCCAGGAAGGCCTGGAAAACCAGGAGCACCTATACAGAAATATCAGAGTAAGTAAAGACTACTGCCAACAGCTGTTCACATAGATTACACACAACACAGTGCAACATTCACTGGCTCCACTGTGATACTCATGTTTACCATCTCAGTGATTTCCAAGGAAATAGATACAAGTTTTTAAAAAAATAAAAAAAACTTTTCCTGGCCTGCTAATTTAATCTGAGATCAGAATTTACAGTACTATAACACTACAGGTTTTTGAGTGTCCTCCAGTTGTAGTTAAGTCTGGAATGACAGAATCATTTATGTTGGGAAAGACCTTTAAGATCATCAAGTCTAACTGTAAATCTAACAGTGCCACATCTTCCACTAAACCAGGTCCCTAAGTACCACTCATGCTATCTCAGTTCATTAAAGTTGGATCTCAGCTGCCCTACAGACCACATGGGAGGAAAGCAAGATAAGGCAATCGAGTGGACTCAAAAGCTTAGAGTTATTTTAATTTAAACGCCACTGCATAGATCACGTTGTTTGCAATAGTAATACTGCATTAACTGCTGAAGGGGCCGGTTAAATTATGAAACTCTCTTGAGGGAATATCCCTTTCAACCTTGAGTTCTGGATAGGCTGACATCTACTTTCAATTATCAGTATATCCTTTCAGACAAATAAGGAGTTACAACAACACACCTGGTCTTCCATGTGCACCAGGAATACCTCTGTTCCCTTTCTGGCCAGTGATTGCCATGCCTGTGGCGCCTTGAAATCCAGGTAACCCCACGAAGCCAGGAGGTCCAATGGGTCCTTGATCTCCCTGCTGACCTTTCCCACCTGGAGGCCCAGGAAAACCAGGCAGTCCCATGTCCCCTTTGATTCCTGCAAAGTGTGAATATTACACGTGGGGAAGGCTGTCAAGACAGTGAGGTGAAGTAACAATTCAGAATATGTATTTCCTATATGGCAAAGGTTGAATTCAGCCCTTGTTTCTAGTAGAGAAGTCCCCAAAGCCACCTTGCTACTCTAAAGCAAAACAGTTGTGAGAGGACAGGACTCACTGCAAGATACACACCACTTTTTTAAATTAAAAAAACCCACACAAATGAAAAAAACAAAAACACTCCACTTCAGAGATTGCTCATACCAAGGAATAAACTTGAGAGGAAGATAAATAGACTACAGAAGGGAATATTTATTAATGCATAAGTAAAATAAATGCTTCTTTGTTCATCAGAACTAAAAAATCCTTTTAAACTAAATCCCAGCTGGAAGCATCAATATGAATGCAACAAAATAAGAAACTATTCCAAAAGGTTATTGTCCTGAAGTTGATCTTAGAGAGTTTTAATTTTACTTTTTTTAAAGTAAAGCAAATCAGTGGTTTTCTACCAGCACTAGAAATACAATGTAAAACCTTAAAAATGGGAAGAGTCCCTTCTGTTTATTAATATAAAAGGGAAGATGAACACAATTAAAATGCAACCACTGCAGCTTTCTCAAAGTATGCTTATTATTCAGCAAGATCTTGTTTTCATAAGAGAATACTCTGGTAATCAAATTATATATCACCATAAAATTTGAAAAGCTCTAGAATGTGTATGTCACCTTCACAGGACTACAGAAGTCAGCTTCATTATTTCCTTTTTACAATAATCTAAACTTTACAAGCAACAGCTCTTGACATTTAATGCATAGGACCAAACCATTGATCAAAAGCACAGAATCACTCCTGATTTCCTCTGACACTCTTAGTGCCCTTTCCTGCATCTGAAAGCAGGAGGGGACTTGATGATGGTTCTGGTATTTAAAAATAAAGCGATTGCTGTTTGAAAAGACAACTCACCTCTGCGTCCAGGAATACCTTGAAGGCCAGGGATCCCTCTCCCTGGTGGTCCTGTAAAACATTAGGTCACATTACACTCAAAGTCCAAAATAATTTTTAGAAAAATAAATCACAGTTTTCTAGTATTTCATACATTTCTTCAGAAATCACTGAATCAAAAGGTAGAGTTTAGTTCTATGTAAAGTAAAATGTATTATTTCCATTTCTTCTATACAAAATCTCAAATTAAATTTTTGAGTTTTTATTTATAGGAGGAACTCTTATTGGTCAATAATTTTTGAGGTACATTCTACAAAAATAATTTTCCTTTTTTCAGGAAAAAAAAACAGAAAAAAATCTGCATTTAATTTAGTTATTAAGAAAACCAGAAAAACAAATATAAGTACCTACAACAGAAAATTAATCATGATTACTTCAAAGTTAATATGAAAAAACTTTCTAAATATTATGGATGCCTTCTCAGTATCTGCTTGATACAAACATGCAAAGAAACATTTCCAGTGTAAAATTCTGCCAGAATTCAATGCTGGACTAAATCTGTCTGAACATTGGTAACATCAGGAGTGACATTTAAATGAAAGGTTTCACAGCCCAAGGTGTTGGTCATGAAAACTTCCACTATTCATGCAGGGAAACACTGTGATTCCTTTTATGTTATATTCATGTAAGACTGGAAATTCCTTCGAAAGGATTTTGGTTCTTTTAATCTCTTTGAGATTAAACCCAGAAGAACTGTTAACAGCAGTACTTTGACTCTTGCAGACATGAGCATTTTTAGGTGACATTATGACAAATCACATGTAGAATAGAGCATTTATAATGCACTTGGGCTGTTGACAGCACGTACAAAAATGACATAGTAAAACATGTATAACCTTCTACTTAAAAACTTAGTTTTGGTTCCACATAAGCTTCTTAGTAATTCTTTCCAAATAATCCTTGTCAGTATAATTACAGAAAAATCCAATTGTAAAGTAGAATGAAAATATTTCACTGGTGTTACCTGGTTCTCCCTTTGCTCCTGGGGGACCAGGCATACCATCCCGGCCTTGAGTACCCCTTTCACCAACAAGTCCATGTTTTCCAGGGACTCCAACAGCACCTGTGAATGACAATGGAATACAATATAATTTTTACTTCTGTAATTTTGCAGTGAGAAGATTTGACTCCCATTTTTAAAATTTAATTAGCTCAGCTACTTCAAAGATATGTGTAGCTGTGTTGGAATAGATCAGCATATAGCTTGTACTGAGCTCACTGGACTCCAGTGGATTTAACACCTCCACTATTTTCACAGGCATAATAAAGCCTTCAACGCATGCCTCTCTGTTGCTGCATATACACACTGCCCCTGATGTAGATTTTTAATTCTGTTTTAGTTCTGTTGCTTTAGCAGGCAACTACAACTCTGTCTCCTTTTTCTACTCCAGTTAATTTTCTTTTTTTCATTGACCTATATCTTAGTTTATTATTCTCTTTTAGGAGGTAGAACCTAAAGAACCTAAGCCTTTCTGATAACTGTGTGGATATCACATCTTGAGACCCTTGGATATGTATTTGTAAATAAAGGGCAAAAAGCTTTCCAGTAGTGAAACAAAACTTTTTGCCCCAGCTGAAGTGATGATATTGAAAAGTGGCTGTTAAAAGGAGGCAGACAAAGCCTCAAACTGCAATGAAATCCCAGACCCAGGGCAGTGATTTAGCTATATACCATACCAGGAGGGCCTGGGACTCCCTGCTGTCCTGGGCGGCCCTGGCATCCTTTAACACCAACATCTCCAGGGGGTCCACACGTCCCTGTAAAAGAAAGAGTGTGGCAGAGGGGAAATGGTATCACCCCTAGATCCATAAGAGCTTTGCTACTGTTTGTGCTTTGGCCAGCTGCAGAAGTCCTCCAGGTGACACAAGCTGACCTGGCAGCCTGGACCACAAAGGAGCTGCTGAGGTTTACAGCAATCAGTATAACTCAATGTGCTCCCAGGCACCCTGTGCAGTTGGAGGAATTATCATCTTCTACAGCTCACCATCCCTCCAAAACCCCATACCTGGGATTCCTGCACCTCCAGTTTCCCCTCTGATCCCATGTGGTCCTGCTGCTCCTGTAAGTCCTGGATGACCCTGGGAGCCTTTTTCTCCTTTGCTGCCGAAGACTCCTGGGGGACCTGGATCTCCCTGACAAATGGCAGTTACACACACACAGGTAAAGAATCACATTGAAGAACAGAAAAATCACATGCAATTTTAAAGGTTAAGTACATGTTATCATATTTCATTAGGATTTTCAGACAAAAACCAAAGCAGACTAACATGAGGTCTTCTCATAATACCACTGATCCTTTAGGCATAGCTACGATCTATTTTTAACCTTTACAAACCAAGTTGGTTTTAGATGTTTTCCCTGGCACAGCTTTCCCTTCAATTTTATTCTACTAGCTCCTCTTCTGATTCAAGCATCCATTCCTTAGGTAATATGCAGCTGTAAAAAATACTGAAATGCCTGTTTTTTTTCCTTGAGTTCCTACTGACTTTTTTGACAGTAATCTCATTGGGGCTACCCAGCTGATACAAAAAAACCCAAATAATTTAGATAGATTACAGGAATTATAGAGGAATTTACAGCCTCAGCCACACATTTCAGATAATCTCATAGGTAAAAACACTTCCAGTTATTCAACAACCAGAACATGTGGAGTTAAACTATCCAATTGATCTAACTTAAAAATACTGTTTTTTTCTTAGCAATATGTACACATGACCAAACAGAACATATACTGAATGTAATATATATTGCTAAGAAAAAAAATTAACCTTGTGCAAGGATATTACCAGATCATCAAAACCAACCAGTACAAGCTTAGATTACAAAACTTTTGCATTTGCTAAGATGATGTTTTGCTGTAGTTTTAACGTCCTTGTTCTTAATGAATTAGGAACTTTTACAGAAAGCAAGTTACTTCAAGATGTTCCATCTTTATAAATAAGTTCTTGCACAAAATAAGTGAAATATAATGAAATAAAAAATTTCTCCTGAGTAATGACACAATAGAATTTTTGTATTTCTTACCACTAACAAATCATCTATTTCTGCAAACTCTGCAGCTCTTGCTTACATGTTGTTGTTCTATTTCTACATTCAAAGGCTCTGCCTCACAGGAAAATGTTTCCACTGCCTTTATACCTTTTGACCAGGTTCTCCTGGAGGCCCAGCAGAAGGGTACCCAGGATCTCCTTTGTCACCTGGAAAGCCATCATAGCCTGGTGGACCAGGGTCACCTGATGGTCCTGGAAAACCTGGAGATCCCTTCTGGCCTTTAGGACCTGGAAAAATACCAATACTGATACCATTCTTAAAAGGATCATAATTGCATTTCACACCTCATGTTTTGTGAGCTATTGCTTATATATACAGATATTAATTCTTCATTAAAGTAACTTAAACTGTGATTTTATTTCTAGAAGTAGGTTCTTACATGTAGCAATACATAAATTTAAGAATTTATATAGAAAGGAAGAATTGCATTCTGCAAGTCAAGCAAATGCTGGGGTGGAGATAAGTCTATGGATACTAAAGAATAAACCCCAGTCCAAGTATTGTGTGGTGTGCTTGCATTAACAGCTCAGACCTCTGCAAATGCTTCTAGAGCTCTATGAATTTGTAGTGTGGATTGAGAGAAAATGACCTGGAGTTCCCATGTCCCCTTTGTCTCCATGTGCACCTGGGAATCCTTGTCCTCCAGGAATCCCTGGAAGACCCATAAATCCTTTGGTTCCTGCAAGACGAAGAAATGTCATCTTCACATGTTTGCTTTAGACACTGGCTGAATGTTAGAGCTGTCATGAATACAAAATCCTCTACCATGCACCTTCTTTTGCTGTATTACTATTTTAGAGATAATCAACAGACACAGATAAAATCATCATTATTGTTTTCAGAAAGTCAAGGAAATAACAAACACCTTATGTATCAACATTAAAATTAAGGTGTGTGACCACAGCACTTAGGGGCAGCCACTCACATATATTTTAGCTGAATTTGATCAAGATCATGAATATGTATTTATGCACTGGGCTGTCACTGCCTGAACTCCAGGTCAGTTTGGTTTCTGTGCATGGAACAACCACATTACTATGTACTCATGGATTTCTCATGACTACTATATAATAAAAAGCTCACTCATTCAGTGATTGAGATTAATTTAGCTAAATTAACACTCAGTTTAATGACTAAAAGATCCAGATGCATTTAGAATGTTCTCTGCACTTTCTTTCTAAAGTCCAGTGTACCAATGCCTGACATTTAAAATCTGCTTTTCACTGGAAATCTGCAAACTTTTAAAATACAAGTCAAATATGTAGGCTTTGAAAAGGAAAATACAATTAATCTGAAATTTTAAAAATCCTAAAATATTTTTGTGCATAATTGTAATATTCATATTTTAGAATTAATTTTTAGATAATATTGAGAATTCAAACTTCTCTTTGCTTTTTAGAAATAATAATTTTTATTCATTGGCTTCACCAGCTTTTAGACTTGTTATTCAGGATTTAATATTATTTCCTATTTGTCATCCCAAACAGTGGTCTATATTTGAAAGAAAACAAAGAATCATTTGGTGATAGCTGCTATGACTTTCAAATAGCAGCTTTTGAAATTGCTTTGTTTCAGAATTCTCAGGAAAGCTCTGGAGTTCATGGAGAGAATGTAGTGCTGCTTCTGGAGCCAAGTTGGTGTGCACAGGAGCAGTAGTATCTCCCTGTCCACATGGCACAGTAATTTTCAATACACATATTCCATACCTGGCAGACCAGGCATTCCTTCAGACCCATCAGCACCTGGGGGACCTTGCACACCAACATCTCCTTTTTCTCCCCTTATACCCATTCGGCCTTGAACTCCTAAAACAAAGTTTCATTTAAAAATATTACAAAACAACATCTCAGAATATAGGTTTTGTGCAAAGTTTAAAATTTTATAACTCTTTAAGCTAATGAAACAGAAGCAGAGCATAGGATTTTCACTCTGAACATATATAAGCAAAACACAAGCTCCTATTTAATGCCTTCTGTATTTTTCATATGCAGACAGTGGGAAGTTCCTGAAAGCTTCCATAGGAAAACATCAATACAAAAAGCCAGATAGCATTAGTTAAGCATGTACAGCTCATATAGAGAGTCCATATTAATATTGCAAACAAAGAAGTTCTTTTGACAGTCAAGTGTTTCTGAGCAAATTTAATGTCTTTGCAACTCAGCAACTGGTTGGTAAGTGCAGACATTTCTGTGCTCACAGGATGCTAAATGTATAAAACGTGAATGTATGGCATATATATACATAAGCCTCCTGGTACTACTGATACAGAGCTTTTTAAAGGATTAAGGACTTGTTAAAATGGAACTGAATATTCAATGTATTATTCAACTATCCCATACATAAGAAGACAGTTCTAGTGTTTAGCAATAATTATTTCAAAACCATGTGAGAACTCTCAGTAGTAGGGTCAGTTTATTATGTATTTTATAGTGCACTGGACAATCCTGACTAGTTTCAGTGACAGAACAATGAATGTGTACCTTTTAAACCTCGTTCTCCTTTGTCCCCAATACCAACCAAGGTCTCAGATGGTCCAGGAAAACCTTTATCACCTGGTTCACCTTTTTCACCAAGAAAGCCTTTTCTTCCCTTTATTCCTGGGAAGCCAGGAGAACCTGCAAGAAAATAGAGTGGAATTTTCTGAATAGACCTGACTAGATGATACAATGAAGGAAACCGGATAATGCCAGTGTTCAAAGGCAATTGTAGTTTACATATGTAAATATACATTCCAAATCAACAATCCAAACTAGCTTCTTAACTGCTCCAATCACCAATAAAACACAGACGAGTACAGATTATGGCAAGACACGGAAATTGTTTCTTATTGTGAATAAACATATAATCTTGTGTCTGTTAAATAAATATAATAATGGTATCCAAACAGGATGGGAAAAAACCCAGCCAAAAAGCTCTCTGATCATTATTTAGTAAGTCATCAGCCAATTAAAATTTAAAAAATGAAAAAGAAAATGTGGCAAGTTAAAACTGCTAAAAAATATGATGATGTCATTCAGTCTGCACACTGCACATATACAGAAGACAGATTTTCCAAGACTCAAAGAAATTCCAGTACAACATCTGTACTCAGGAGTGATCATACACACAAAAATGGATCCCAAGACTAACTTGAGCATTGAAATTCCTGTATTCTAAGTAATAATGAAGGCAGATACAGAGGTCACTTGCCTCTGGTACCCGGGTTGCCTGGTCTTCCAACCATGCCAGGGGGTCCAGGAATTCCTAACAGTCCCATTACACCTGGATCTCCCCTTGCACCTGTGGAATTGAAGCAATAGGAACATATTTGTTAGTATTTGATCAGTTAAACAGAACATTACTTCAAGAAACTACACATATGCCTGTCATTTCAGTGTTTAATTGCTTATTTTATTTTTCTCCATTTCTGTAACTGTCCAAGCCACTTTTCCCAACTTTAGCCACAGGCCCATGACTTATAACCCCCAAATTACCCAAATTAGTAACTGCAACAGCTCCTACCCATGAACGAAATAACTCACAGTAAAGATAATGTATCTGAGATATCCACACAGGGATGAGAGATGTGTGGGAATGACATTCCTTTCTGGCTCAGGAGTCAAAGACCAGTTGGGAGATAACAACTCCCTCAAATGCCATCAGAAGTCTATGTTTGCATAACTGAGTCCAGTGCTACAAGTTTATCAAAAGCTTTACAGATTCTCAATATAAAAAGGTATGTTCCATCTCTTTCCCACAGTGTAGTTATTTGATATTAAGGAAAAAATCTTTGCAAGGAATAAGAAGCATTACGTGACCGATTTATTTTATTCTTCAAAACAAATTTGAACGTATTTCTGAAGGAAAAAACCAAACAAATCAACCATACAGGGACCACTTAGCTTAATTAAAGTTAGCTTTGGTTAGTGACAGCATGATCTGATGTAACTCTGTCAGACTCTAGATCTGAGCTTTTAAGAAAAAGAAGATGGCATTCCAAACTATTTGTTTGAAAAGGGATGCTGAGTAAGAATAAACACTTTGCACTTGCAATGTGCTGGGGGAGTTGCTTCGAATATTAACTATTTCATGTCCTACTGCAAGGACATCACTGTATAAAAAACTGTGTAAAATGCTGTTCTCAGAAGACTGTTACAGAAAATTCCACACTGTGTCAAGAGAGCTTCAAGATATGCCCATCATTTAAGGAAGAATGATTTATTAGTTTTCCATAAAAATCTCAAAGATAAATGCACGCTGTTGATGGAAAAATGTTTCAGCATCTTCAGTCTGGAAAAGCATGACCTTTTTGCACACCTTTCTTCAAAGGCTCACTTAATTGCTACATCAAAACAAATACTTGCTGAATCCTTACCTGGCAAACCAGAGATTCCTGGCCTTCCAGACTGTCCCCTGGGACCAGGTAATCCCGTAGTTCCCTGAAGACCTGTTAATCCAGGTTCTCCAGGCTTTCCATGGATTCCCGGGATACTCAAACCAGGAGGACCTAGGTTTCCTTCTGAACCTTGTAAACCTCTTCCTCCTAAGAAAAGTGCAGGACAGTGTAGTATAGTAGATCTGTCTGAAAAACAAACCTTCATCTCTATATTATAAGCATGAAACTCTTCTTGAACTCTGCTGTTTGAGGCTAAACATGAGATCTGTAAGGCAACAGACACTCAGAAAATCTTACAAGGGCTGCGGGTTGAGTTTTTTGAAGAGGGGAAAAGAAAGGGAAAGTAAACAAATCAGTCCTTTCTCAGAAAAAGAAGAAAAATCCAAACATGAAAACCCTATCAGTTTTGCATTCATTTTTAAAAAAATATTTAAAACCCCAAATCCTTGAGATCATATATAGGAAAAGGAATGTGCTGGGTACCTGAGTGTGGTTTTTTTGAAAAGAAAATCATATTCAATACAGGCAGGTATTTTAGGGACCCTAAATATTTCTTGTACCTAACTGAGCTCTTCCTTTCTTTTACCTCTTCAGCAATCTCATTGCACCACAGGATCTAAGTTCAGTCCCATAGGGAAGATATGACTGAAATGTCCTTTTTCCTGTAGAATTTGGGTCAGTTTGTGATTACTCTTTATACTGTCCAGTGAAATCTGAATCTTAATCCATCTTCATCAGTGCACATGCTTCCTCCCATCTACTGAAAGAGCATCTTTTAAATGGACTCATATTTTCTTGCATACTATTCCGTAATCAATATCCAGAAATAATTTCAGCTCCTTCAGGCCATTGGAAGGCAGAAACAAAACCCAGGCTCACCCAGTCAAATGGCATTTTCAGGGCAGAAAGTCCTACCTGGTGGGCCTGTAGCTCCCTGGCCACCTGGCAAACCTGGCAGGCCAATAAGACATTCAGCAGGTTTCCCTGGAAAACCTGGGTCTCCAGGAGCTCCAGGTGAGCCACGATCTCCTAAAAGACACGAGAGTGGATTCACAGCCAATTAAGTTTTAGCCTTTGAGTGTACATTGTTTGACTTGGTTTTCCTTAAAATAACTTGCTGTGCTCCCTGAGCTTCTCTGACAACATTACCTCTTAGGCCATCATCACCATCATGTCCAGGATGCCCTGATAGGCCTGGGAGTCCTGGAAGTCCAACTTCACCTTTTGAGCCAGGACTGCCATGACCTCCTGGTGAACCCATTCTTCCTGGCTCTCCAGGAATAACCATGCCTGGGTCACCCTGCAACACAGAGAGAAATGTAAACAATCCTCTATGCTTTGCAAATCTATCAAAATATTCTCTCCACTGTGGGAATAATGACCTTACTTTATTAGGGTAATTCTCTTTATTCCCTTTGATATTTCACACTATAATTTCTAATGGCTTCAATTCAGCAGACCACTGGATGTTCCTTATTAGCCAGCTGAGTAATTCATCTAGACAGCTTTTGAACTTTGTCTCCCAGCCCTAAGAAGCTGCCACTCAGCAATGCAAGACACTTCCCTCCATTTGGTCTTTACTGCATTGGGATGCTTTCTGTAGCTGTGAAAAGCTTTGGACATCTAACTGAAAGTGGGGGTGAAGTTTCTGCAAATATAACTTTTCCTCTATTTTTATATCATAGTTGTATTTTTTATCAGATTATTTACTTAAATGATCAAGGTCAGCACCCAGATATGTCTCAGAATACTCAGTCAGTTGTTGGGGTTTGTTAAAATAATTCTTCTGAACACTGTTTTCCACAGAGAGTTATCACGAGTGCCCCAAGTGCATTCCCTGACTGGAAAGTTTGAATTAGTAGGATTTTTAGCTGACTGAACTGCTGGTTGCTTTGAGTGGCAGCAAATCAGTATGTTCATAGAGTAGGTCAGTAGACCTGAGCTTATACCAGTCACTAATGATATGCTTGGACCACAGAGGCCATTCCATATCCAGATGTTCTGTGGCATCAAATACAGATTAAATAGTTTTTTTAAAAAATCACAATCTCAACCCCCTTCCTTTGTCATGTCAAAAAACACACAAAAGAATGACAATATGGGCACACACACACACACAAAGAAATATCACATTTTCAAATCATTTAGGTGTTAATATTTTGTTCCAAATTGAATCCTAATTACATAGCCAAAAAGCTTCTGTTAATCAGCAAGAGTGGCTGCAGTATTACCTCCAACCTACTCTCCTCATGCTTCAATTCAGAGCACTTGCTTAAATGAAATACATACTTACTTGTCAATGACCTCCATCAAATATATGCTTAATTGAATTGCTGAACAGGAATCTTTTCAGCAGCTGTGGCCTTAATTTTTTTGCTGTAAGCAATGCAATATCCTCCTTCTGGTTGGAAAGCTGAAGTAGGAAAACATCTCAAACACCTGGAATTCTGGAATCTTGTATTTGGATCTAAAATTTTGGCTTGAGTCCCTTTTTATAGAAAGAATTTAATTTTATAGCTTGTGCATAACTACTCAAGAAATAAAGGAATTCCTATATTCCTTATAATTTTGAATTTATTTGCTCAGTATCAAATTCAATGAATGGGACTTAAGGAAAAGTCTGTGCTGTATTTCTAACCAAACCTTTTGTCCTGGTTGTCCTAGGTTTCCAGCTCGGCCTGGATCTCCACTCTTTCCTTCACAGCCTGGTGGCCCTCTCCCTCCAGCAAGTCCTTTATCTCCTGCAAAAGGAATTAAATGGAAATATAGATACTTTGTTTTACAGAAGGGTATTTGCATGTGTGTAGTCATGAGCCTCTGACACTAATGCAGCTTACGTGAGCTGAAGGAAGCATCTTGATTTCCGAGTTGATGTGACACACAGCATCTTGTTCCTTACATTTTCACTCAAAATTGACTATAACACTATTTGTTATTAACTGATTTTAAGCAAGTCACCATTATTTTTTTCAAGTGAAGCCATTCTCATGTCAGTTTCCTACTGTTTCCTTTAACAAGCAGCTTGGTACAAGTTTTAGTATCTGAGCTTTTTTTGTTAACTCCTGTCCTTACAAGATTATGAGAATTTCTTAGTGTTTCTAGGGTTCAAAGGGAGTTATAACTTCGCATGAGGAATGGCAAAATTTACAGTATAGAAAATGCTTTCTCTTACCTGTGCTTTAGAGCAGGTATTGGATTTTACATAACCAAAATTGATTAAAAATGAAGTACTGACACTCATATAGCTCTGTCTCAGTAACACATATCCAAGTAAAGAGAATCCATCTGAATTAAGTGCAGCACTCAGATGAGATAGCTGCAGCTGTTTGGGCAGTATTCCAGAAAGCATCAATGTCTTTTAAAATATCTCTCTACTGTCACTTTTGATACTTGATACTCAGAAATACTTCAAAATATTTAAAACTTGCAATTTCTAAGACTTAAGGCAGTAAATCACAAGACTGCTAAAACCACTTATCTGTTCTGTTCATTGATTTATTTTTTTTATTTGCTAATTATTTTAAGGTGTACTTAAATATTTTTTTTTGGTTGTGCTTTTTTAAAAGAAGATCAAAAAGAGTATTTTACCTTTTGGACCTGGGTTTCCAGGAAACCCAAGCCCTGGAAAGCCTGTGTCACCTGTTGGTCCTGAAGGTCCTGGATCACCTGGTTGACCTCTTTCTCCAACTCTACCTGTACAAAGAAAATAAGTAAACGGTGAATTATCTTACCACAGAACATATAGATTATGTGTTATAGTTTATCATTATTAATAAGGACACAACTGTAGATTATATTAGAATTTAGACAGTATTTGTCCTCTGCTGCAGGTTTTCACAGTTAAAATGCTAACTGCGTTCACAGTCTTAAAGCAAGTATTGTCGGTGAGAGGAGCAAGACGACGAGCCAATATGGTTCATAAATCAAGCTCGTTTATTGTCAGACAGTGCACATACTTATACTACCTTACGTGCTCAAGATATTATTTACTTACAGAAGTTTCACACGGGATTTTTCTCTAATCTAAGTAAAACACAGACTGGTCTCAGAAGGCAATAACATCAACAATTTCTTCTGCCAAGCTAATCTCTAGACACCTGCACTTTGTTTACAGCTCTCATGTCTCCCTTTCCACAGTTGTCTTGAGAACAGCCTTGAGCAGAGGCCTAACACTTATCTATGGAGTCTGGATTGCTCACTTGTACCTTATGTCTGTGCAGCCAGAAATGGCCATTTCCTAACAAAGTATGAGCCTGTGAGTTAAGTTTTTATGCAATCTGGCCAGATTCCAAACTCCTAGAAATAGCTACATGCAGACATGAGTCTTCCACCCTTTGAGAGGCTGCAAATACACGTTATAGGGATGAGGCTTGAAACAGATGTGAGTATAAGAACAGAAGCTACCATAAAACTGTCAAAAAACTTCCTGTGTTGTTCAGGACAGTTTTAAGGACTATTGTTCTACAAAACCCAAGCAAAGGTCCCTTACAGTTAACCAATCTCTGATTTTAACTGTTTTAATGATTTAGTGCAGTACTCACCAGGCACTCCTGGGGGTCCAGGTAAACCATGTGGTCCTTGAGGTCCTGGCAATGCAGGTAATGGAGTTGCCCTACTGGTCTCTCCTTTCAGACCTTCAGCAAATACATAATAAAATATTACAAAGGCACATAGTTTGTCCTTATGTAACCTCATACATTTAAAAATATTAGTGATCATCTACTTGGCTAAAAATGTAGACCTCTACAGTTTCCATATTTCTGAAACTCCAACAGATTTTGAAAAGTCTTCACATCCTGGCCTCATTAAGTAAAATCATTTTATTGACACCTGCAGTCTTCCTCTCAGCCCTCCTGCAGTCTAGTGGAGACCCAGAAAAAGAAGCACAAAGTCACAATAAAAATGATGCAACTGAGAAGTTCTTAAATCTACAACTCCATGTCATAAAGACTCGATGGGCATTATCTTTAAGCAACCTTGACTGTATCTGCCATTCAGCTGAGTTCTTCTGGATTATGCTCGCCTGTAAAGACCTACACTGGTATGTTTCCAGCACACAAAACATTAATATGCCCTTTACATTTAACCCTGCTGATTCCCTTTACACTAATAGTGATGACTGGATGCATATTTGAATAGTTTTTGTTTCCACAGTGAGGTCAGACAAGCACTGGAACACATTGCCCAGACATAGTGTGCTGTCTGCATCCTTGGAGGTTTTCAAGGATCAGCTGGAGAGTGCCCTGAGTTTCTTGGTCTGATCTTGTAGCTGTCCCTGTGCTGAGATGAAGTTCAGACTGCACAGAGTCCCTCCCAACCTCAATTATCTTATGACCTTAAGACTTTTGCTACTGTCTTCAGAGGGACCAAAGTTGGGACAACGCTGTGGAAGTCCCATGGCAAGGAGAGGTTTCCCATGTTTCATAAATTATGTCTTTAATCTATCTCTGCAATTTTAGTCAAGTACTCTTTAACATAGGTAAAACACAGTAAAATAGAGAAGTTACAAACCAGCTTCTCCAGGTAATCCAGGTGGTCCAGGTATTCCTTTAGAGCCTTTAAAACCTCTTACTCCTTGTGGTCCATACCCTGGCAGTCCAGGGAGCCCCATTTCTCCAGGAAGCCCAAGTCTCCCAGGCAATCCAGGCAGTCCTCTATCTCCTTTTGATCCAGCCAATCCCTAATGATTACACATGTACACCAAGCATTACTTGCTTTCCACACCAGCTTTCTTAACAAAACGTCAGTTTCTCTGACTATAATCTTGTATTATTTTAGTAACAGAGTAACTCTGATAATTTGAGAGAAAACTTCTCCTCTGATTTACTTGTGATTAAATGAATATAAATTTGAATATCAATGGTTACAAGTAGAGGGCTATTAAGAGGGAAATACTATAAATAAATACAATTGCCTGATCTTTTCTAATCATTGTGTTGTTGCACTGTACACTTTTCTTCTGTTTTAAAACACATTTGGCAAAAAAACCAAATGTGACTCTCCTTGAATATTGTGGAGTCAGGTTTAGAGACAGTTATATATAAATCATGCTAAAAGTTTCTCAGCCAACATAACACAATCATAATTGTTAGTTTTTGTTTCTGCTGAGCTCTGCCCTAACAATTCTAGTTTTATGGTCAGTTCTCACTGAAAATTAACCCCTAAAGAATGAACAGGAAGTATTTGAATTGTTAAGCATTGTAAGCAGTCAGGAAAATACTTTTTTTAAAGATCTTAGCCCATCATAGAAATCCAACATAATGCTCCAGTACCAATATCCAAACTAACACCTCACTAGACTGCTGAGGTTTTTCAGCAATATATACCTAGACTGGTCTCATCTCTCTCTGGAATTACATCAGAATATTTCCTCTCCTATTTTCATGCATATTGGTTGTCACAGTTGAGGGCAGTGCCCTCAGTCAGATAGGGGATATTCAGCTGAAATATCTGCATAGATCAAACAGACTGTTGTACAAGATAAATTATTGACTTAGGTTTCCATGACTTTCATATTAGTTGGAAAAAGTGCATACTCACCTCTTCACCTTTAAAACCCTTGGACCCTTTAGAGCCAGGTCTTCCTGGAAATCCACTTGAACCTCTTCTTCCTGTGTCTCCCCTGGCTCCTGGGTCTCCTCGCTCCCCTTGTGGCCCTTCTGGATGTACATATCCTGGCTCACCTTTTGATCCTTTACGTCCTTGACCACCTCTAAAACCTGGAGGTCCCTAGAATAGAGTTATCAGAAGAATTTCAATGCTAGATGTATGTCATCTCTTTTCAAGTTTTCTTTTTTTTAAATTAAATACCTCAGAGGGGTTCTCCTTATTTTCATTTTTATTCTCTGTAGTGGCACACTTCAATGAACAGGGTTTTGGGGTTTTTTGTCCTTTCTCTTTCTCCTGCCTTTACTTCTTTTGACGTGACTACCATTTCATTTATGCTACTACAAGCAGGAACAATGTAGCATAATTTAATGAGTGAGACAATGGCACAAAAAGAAGGACTTTAAGACCTAGTGAGAGATTTCTCCTCCACATGGGAATATTTCCCCAGAAACACTCTAAGTGCCATAGTTGCCTCTATACATAGTTAACTTCCCTCTCCCTTCTCTCCCCCCCAGGTTACAGAGTGGGTACACTATCCCAGCTGAAAGCACACTGGCCTCTAGTTATCTTGGGCTCAAGAACTCTTGAGAGGCTCATGAACTCTTAGGGGGCTCCTGGTAAAGCCTGTTAGCAGACTCATTCTGCATCTGTACAGCAACCACCACGAGTATTTGTGCATGACTATTTATTGGACAGCACTGGCTGTACTTTGCCATAAATAATTACTGCTACAGGCATGAGTTAGAACAACCAAATGGCATATGTGTGGCAGCAGGTGGCAACCTTCCCTCTTCGTAACATCCCGAGAGGGAGTGTCCTTTGCACCCCTGAAGAGGGTATTATAAGAAGCACGTTTCTCTGCACAGCTGAGGCTTTAGAACTCCTGAGTATGCTGGAAACAAGAGAAGTAAGAGGTTTGATAAAGATCACAGCACACAAAAATCCATATATGCTTTACAGCCACTGTCGTGATTACTGAATTGCATAAAGGAACAGAAGGTAACTATAGACTCCCTACACCACACAGAACAAGGAGTTTCAGAACCATGAAATGCAACACAGGTTAATCACACAGGTATTTGCTAACGTGCTGCACTGAACAACCAGGCTCATGTAAAGCCGTGTGAGCCATACATCACATTCTCTGCCTTGCCTCATTGTATTAACATTCATTACTACAGGAAAAAACCTGTTGAGATCACCCAGTATGACACTGCATGTAACACTAGCCATGAGATTTCTCTGAAATAATTCTTGTGAAATCTGAATGTCAATCTGAAAAACCAAAGTCTTACTTGAGCCCCTGGGAACCCTGGTGCTCCTGGAGAACCTGGAGAACCTTTTGGACCTGTTGTTCCTTCTCCACCTGCAAAAGCAACAGTGTATTTTGTAAAGAAAAATTAAAACAAGGATATGGATTTTGACAAGCTCCAGTAACTGCACCCAGCATTCAATGTTTCTGCTCTTACACTGACTACTCATCATAGACTGAGCTGGCTCCAGGCTGCACCTAAGCCTATCAGCACTCTGAGTTCAGATCCTTTAGGGCTTGTGCTCATATCAGCAGAGGGAGCCTGCACAGGCTCTCACACTCACCACCACCTCAGGGCTAGTTCAAGGACTGCAGGCTGCAGACATGCCCACACCTGATTCTCACGCTAAAAGCAAAATCATTTGCACTCCTACTAGGAACAAGATAATTTACCAGGCATGCCATCCTGACCACGAGGCCCAGGAAAACCAGGAAGACCAGGCATTCCTGGAATGTAGCTACAATCAGTACACACAGGAGCATCATCGCCTAGAATGAAAACAAAACATTAGTTGCTCCACAGCAAGTTATTTTCAAGCTTAACTAATGTGCTACTTAGTTTGTTACAGCTAATGCTTTTTGGCCAGGAGTTGTTGGATTAAATTGTTGAACTAAATTACCTGTGCTCAGTCAATCAGAACTGACTACAATTAATCGAAAGGACAAAAATATTTGGTTGAAATCCCCTGATTTTTTCAAGTCAAGTTTTAGCAAACAGTTTGGATACAGTCATATTACTGATAAGCCAAATTCTCTCAAAAGAAGAAAGGGACATACACTTCAAACTAACACAGCTCCATAACAATCAGGGTCATTCTAATGACAAGCAAAGGGCAAAGAGATTCAGCAGCTCCTGTGGGTTTCAGAGACCAACTGTCAGCAAGAACATAGCAACAGGAGAGTACAAAGCTCTACCGATCTGTAGTAACTGTTTCAGTGAAGATCTACACTCTGCCACAGTTCTGTACAACTGGTGTGCAGCACTGGCACATCACTGCTCTTTTAGTTGATGTAAAGTGAGGAAGATATCTCAGTACCCCTAATGAACGTTCTTAAAATTTTGAACTCAGCAAACGATTTAAGAGGTAAATGAAATTTTTAAAAAATCTAATGAGGATACATGAAGATTGTTGGATTGTACCATCTACTTCTGAGTGACAGTTATCTGAAACTGACCTCTCATGCCAGTATCTCCTGGAGGTCCCGGAGGTCCTGTACGCCCTGGCTCTCCAGGAAGTCCTGGCAGGCCAGCTCCAAATGTTACTCTACCTGTTAATGAAATGAGCATGACACCATTACATTGCAGATTATTCAGACAATTCTCTACTTGCTAAGAGAGAAAAAAGTTACAGGAGCGAGCTGGAGACAGTATTCTGATCCTTATGAGTCCCTTCCAACTTGAGATATTCAACAACTGATTTAAAAGAGAGAGCTACCTGGAAAAATCTAAAACACCTGCAACTAGAAGTACCTGGTTCTCCTGGAGGGCCTGGTAACCCAATAGAACCAGGCCTGCCAGTAATACCAGGCGGTCCTGGAGGGCCTACAATGCACAAGCCAGTTTGTCCTTTCTCTCCTTTTGTTCCTTTTGGCCCAGGAAATCCTGGGGGACCTCTCAGACCAGGTCTTGACACACCTAACCAAAGGGGAAAAATACAAAAACAGAGTTAAAGAAGAAATGGCATCTCAAAGCAAAGTAAGTACTCAATAGGATGAGTGACAGACAAACACACCAAGTTCATCCCACAAATCTTTTTTATCTTGAAATATATTAATCAAAGTGAGAATCTACATTTTAAAATGTTCTTTAACCTAAGTACTTGACCCATCAGAGCTCTTGGGTGACAATTTTTTACCACTTAAGAGATATTTTTAGAGTTGTGTGAAATTAACATTTCACAAAGCTGATTCAGTGTAACAAACAGGAAGAACAAAGCAATTTTATTATAGCACATACCTGGTCTACCAGCAGATCCAGGAGGACCCTGTGGGCCTGCAAAAGCAAGATATTAAAAACTTGAGTGCAACCACTCCATACTCTACAAAGTCACTATTCAATAGCACTGAATACAAACTTTGATCTTTTGCATTTTAAGCTTAACAGATAAAATAAGAACTTGGTTTTGACTGAGTAGGCATCTACCATTCATGCAACTGTTGCATACCGACAATTATTTTTTAGGGGAAATAATGCTATAAATCAAAGTTTCAGAATACATTTCAAGCAATTAGATGAGAGTTTAGGAAATATTCTGGTAAAGGCATAAGAAGGTTGCTCAAAATGTAGTCTGCAATAATCCCTTTGAGGGGACTGTTCTTACTACAGGATTGTAGTTTTGTTGTCCCACTCACCGGGCATGCCACGTTGGCCTTTTGGTCCTGGAAGTCCAGGGGGTCCTTCATCCCCTTTTTCACCAACCATGTAATCGTAATACTCCGTCTCAAGAGAAAGGTGGTAAGAAAAGAAAGAGTTGCAAGAATGAAGAGAGAAGCACAGTATCTCCCACTGAACATTTGATTAAAGCAACATCATGATCTCATTCACAATTTGTGGCACCACAAGGCCTTGCTAATTACAAGCAACCAGAAATTAAATCGTAATTGTTATTAGCAGCAGTGTTTTTTTAGCACTCTGTCAATATCACAAACATTTTGGCTTTTTACAAAGGTATTTCTTTGGAACAATTCAGGCAGAAGGTTTCAATTAGGTGCACATGGGGCCTTGAGGAAAGCCACTAGGTAGACAGCATGACTACATAGGGAAATAGTACTCATACCAACTCTTGCTTTCTTTGAAAAGTGTTCTTAGGATTTTAAAATTAAGGCCCCTTGTTCTGGAAGTGATTAGAAATTGGTTTAAATATTAACTCCTGTGAATTTTTGTAAGTGTTCATTGACAGTCTAATCTCCTGCCAAAATTTCTGGATCCAGGTGAGGTCTAACCAGGCACAGATCCTGTATCTGTGTGAGAATCCCAGCAATATCAGTACTTTGTGAAAGTCACGCCTGATTAGATCATCATGGGACATCCATTATTGCCTTGTGCACACAGTTCAGATTATTCTTATTCTAATGGTTTAGAAAAATTATATAGGATGGTAATTTACACTTACTCGACCACAGGCTCCAGGTGGACCAGGGTTTCCTTTCATCCCCTTCATCAGAGGACAGAGATAGGTTTGTTTATTAAAAACAATATATGGAATGACATTTACTCACTGTTACTTCAGTACATTGCTCAAAACATTAAAGAAAAACAACTGCTCTGACCAGTTCTTCACCACCCCACCTCTGTTCCTCACACAACTACTCAGCTGCATACACCAAAGACTGCAGGAATTCAGCAGACATAGATGGACACCAGTTCAAACACATGGTTTGTTTCAGTTGATCCATTCCCTATTCCATGATACCCTTATTCGTCATCTGTTAGGCCAAGCGAAACATATTATATCCACCGTGATAAATCAAATTATATCATAACCCCCAAACACACCTTATCCTCACCCTCAAAAGCAATGACAAAACCACTGGGCAATACCTTAGCTCCTTGCCTTCCAGCCAGTCCTGGCCTGCCCTGTTCACCCTTCTGTCCCTGCAGGTGACAGTACAAAATTTTATACGGATTAATCTTTCAGCACTGACATCAGTAAGATCTAAAATGTAAAGCTTTAATCTTTCATGGTGATGGCAAAGTGAATGCAACTTGCTCGGGGGAAGAAACTGCAGTGAAAGATCCAGTTTGAGGTACAGCTCCATGTCTGTAGGAAAAGCTGCAGGTGTCCCATCCAAACCTGCATTTATTACAGCACACTCCAACACTCCCAAGGGGAAGCTGCTCTGCATGGCACAAGTGTAGGAGTCTCTGATCTGTTCTCCCTCTGCAAACTATTTCTGAAGGAGAGAAACTGAACACAATGCAAGACTCTCCCATTCAGCCCTCTCTCCCAGAACTCAGTCAGTCTGCGGGATGGTGCTGATGTCAAGAGGTGTCAGCAACACCAGGAGGGAAAACAGTGCAGACTAAAGCTTTCTGCACGTGAATACAGGCAAGGGAAAGGGACTTCTCGGAGGCTCATGCACTTGAATGCACTGCTAGTGAGCAAAGCTGAAATGGGAACAGAGCAATGAGATATCTTTGTAATGACAGAAAGTTTTCTTTCTGTTAGCTGGGGCAATAGAGCTTTGTGGTCTGTCGTTCAGGGTTCTTTGTCAGATTGGAATGTGTTTAGACTGCCTTGTGAAGGTCGTTTTAGCATGACAAAGATGATGTTATAGTAAGATACATGTGCAGTGGGCTATTCGGGCAGTAAGAATTTTGGTAAGATATTTATAAGGTCACTGTGACTCTAATGACGTTGTTAAAGTAGAGGTGAAGTAAATAAAAGAACTGATATTTAACCAATTGGAAACACATTTGAACAACTTCGGCTTTTAAATTAGTACACAAATGTGACTATTTTGCTTCTAAAATGGCATATTTTAAGAACTATATGTTGATAAAATGACAGTTTAATAGCTTTCAGTCATCTTGTTTCAGGCCAGGACAGCCATGACCCTGACAATAACTTTTCTTTGTAAACAATGTCTTTGATTCTAGTGATTAAAAACTATTCATTTCTCTTCTTGATTTATGTTAAAAGGAAGGTATAACTCTTTTGCAAAAATTCCAATGTGACTAACCAGAAAAAAGTAAGTAGAATTAATTTTGCTTAACTTGGAGTGTGTCTCAAACTCATTAGATAGTCAGCAGCAAGCAACAGGTCTTATTATTTGACATAGAAGCAACAACATCTATGAACTGAGCCTCTGTGTCCTGCACATAAATCTGTGAGGACATGGTATGTTCCAAGGCCAGCTGCATGAAGGAAATGTTTCAGTGTATGCAAATCAACATTTTCAAACCCATTCCACAATGAGAGAAAAGCTGTGACAGGAAGACAGAAATGTCACAAACAGATGACTATTACTTAGAAAACATTTAGAAGGCTTCCTTCTTTACCGGTAAGCCAGGTGGACCCGGTGCACCTTCTTTTCCAGGTTTCCCCTACAAATGAAAAATGTAAAATTAAATTTAAAAAATTTTAAAAGTGGGTAATATTGCATTCAAAGAGCATAGCAACTCAATGCTGTGAACCTAACTGTAAATTGTGTAAATGTGAAAAGCCATTAAGGTTATTTTAAAGTATTCATTATTCATAACTAAAGTTCATAAAACTCTACAAAACAGGTAGTAAGATATTCCATTGACATTCCTCCTCCTGTGGAGGATTATTTGTGCCAGACTTTAGCAGTACAAAATGCCAGGCAAGTGCAGAAAGCTTGGTGAAAAATCAGGTTCTACAAAAACAAGACAAATGACAAAACAATACAGCAGCAAGCAGCCCTTCTCATGGTGAGCTTGGAAGGACACTGAAGGAAAACTCTCTGAACCCCATTTCCTATGTAAGACAGCTTGAAGAGAAATTACTTAGTGAAAAGGAATAGTGAGAGCACTTCAAAGGTATCTGAAGCAGGGCAGTAGACAGAAAAGTGAAAACAGAAGGAGGCAGTGTGCCAGAGGCATCTGGTGCTTTCCATGGCACATTTGGCAGTGTCTGCTGGGCTCCTGTATCTTGTGTGGCAACAAGAAACAATTGTTTGAGCAATTCATAACAACAACAAAATAAGGAGACAAAGGGAAGGGAGGGAAAGGGCAGAAATAGGGAGAGAAACAGAATGAAATGAAAACATGATCATATGGATACTTTGCTTGCCACCTCGAAGGCAGAAATGAGGAAAACCTGGTTCATTAAAATCCACAGCAGGAATGCAGTGAAAAGATAAAAGGAGGGTGGGGGGAGATTATAAAACTTACAACGACAGGGAAGAAAGAACATTTTAGATTTTTTCCCACAGAATAAATTAATTAAATTTAAAATAATTTTAAAGGAAAAGACCAGATCATGAACTGGGATGTGAGCATCAGCAAAAACAGCAAAAATATGTCAGAACTTAGAAGGGGAATAGAATGACATCACCACAGGCTCAAAATGCAGTTGCACAAAATAGTATTTTTTCCTAGAATGTAAGATCTACAGAAATTTGATATTTTGTAGTCATTGATATAATTTCAATCGCAAAAAAGTGTTTTGGTTTTCATTTTAGATCAGGTAATCAGTCGATGTCTTAACAACATTTCCTTAGCATTCTCCAAGATGAATACACAAAAAAGCAAGGGTGCTCTACCAGTTCCTCCACAAGAGAGGGGTCAATTAAGAAGAGTACTAAAAAAATACTGCATGACAGGACAAGGCTTTTGCAAAAAGAAGACAATGTGGAAGAAACACAGAAAATGGAAGATTAATAACACACATTGGATAGCAAGAACTTCTAGAACTTTACACTAGTAACTCAAATTGAAATTTTCATTATGTAAAGGAATAATAAAAATAATAATATAGTTGATCTCTAACACCATTATTGTTATAGCATCATATAACTGAAGAAAATACAATCCTCAGGTAGTACCAGGGTCTTGTCTTGCTATCTTTCCTTGTGGAAGAAAATGTATTGCAACCACAAGAAGTATGAGAAAAGTTTCAAAAATATACACATTTGGGCTGAATGAGATATTTAATTTGAAAATTACTTTTATTAGTATTGCTTTCAAAATATATTCAAAATCTGTATTTAGAAAATGTCACAAAACATCTTGATTTATTTGGCTATTTTAGGGTTTTCCCCTGATTATATACTGGTAAATTGTTAGGAATTCACACAGTGTTAGTTAGTAAGAACCTGCATCTGTCATTGATTAGTTTTTATGTGGAAGTTTGAAAGGCATTTGAATGAAATTAATAGCTTTCCATTCAATTATCTTCCAAAAAATATGATCAGGTAAATTGTATTTTAATATGCATGTTTTTTAAAATAAACATATTATTTTTTCATATACTATGCTGTTAACAGAATAACTCTTATGCAACTATCTTCATGTCTCCCCATAGCTGCAGGTTGATCACACTAATTTGTCTGCTGCCTTAAGTAAACCCAGTGTTTTCTCTTCTACTTCTACGACCCTTGCACTATAAAGCCAGTACATGTCTAGCAGAGTACGTTTTTATTGAGTGCCAACAGGGGAACCTTTATAACAAAATAAAATAGAAGTACTCACAATCAACTGACCTTCACTCCAAGCACTCATGTAAGTAGAGTCACTTGACTTCCAGCTCTTGTCAAGTTTACTGCAGGAAAGAGCTTTTGAATCTAATCAAATTTGCTCTAAGCAGCAGTGAGACAAAAACTGGACAGCAACACTACAAAACTGTTTTTTCAGAAAGGATTAATACACACATATTCAACTGTTTGCACAAACCTGTGCTCCTGGTTCTCCTCGGTCACCCTTTTCACTCTGAGAATCACCAACTGGCCCCTGAAATAAAATCACACTCAGGATACTCACGTTTTGAAACTCACATTTTCTAAGTTAAATATATATTTTATAATTTTTTTGTCTTCAAAAAAACACAGTTGGGATGCTATTAATAGGTATTTTATTCTATTCATCAGTTCTATTCTTGTCATTAAAGGCTGAAATACTTAGTGTAATACTGGGCTTTAAAGAGTAGCATTTACTGGTGATGCTGCCTGAGCATCTGGACTTAAGGGATTTATTTCTGGTCACTTACTGTAAACCCCATTGGCCCTGGGGGTCCCCTTGATCCTTTTTCTCCTTTTTCTCCTTTCAAGTCCTATTACACAGAAAAGAAGAGCTTACTGTAGTATCTTGGATTTTTCAATTCTTACCTTGACAGTCTAGTTCTACAAATAGGAAATCCTTACGTCACCAGCAAGATTCTTTGAGCAGAGATGGTTCTACTCAAATGATTAAGAAACAGAAACTTCCTATCTATGCTCCTGCCTAAGTCTGTGATGTTTGAAAAAGAGACTGTCTTCTGCACATTTAAGAATAGAACTAGGCTGAAACAACCTATCTGTGATTGCATGCAAGGGGACTGCAGTAAATATCCCCACAAATGGCAATAAGAAATATGCAAAAAACCCAAATAAACCTTAGTTGCTTTGCTGGAGCTAGAGTTACTTCCAAAACGTAAATGCAGTGGGTACACACAGAATCCTTGTCTCTGTGGGTACAAGGCTAGATTACGCTACTCTGTGGCACCACAGGGCCACATCCTAAGGTCACTGTAAAGATAAATTTTATGGACTGTCTAATTATTACCAGGCTAGACTCATGCTCCAAAAACTATTATGTAAGGAGTTTTGAGAGGTTTCTAAACCATAATGCCCAATGTTTCTGAAAAATTGCCATTCTCTCATGATAAGCCACCACAGCTGTGACTGGAAAGTGGTCTGGTTGGTCTGTATTTGATTTAAACAGGGAGAGGTGGTGTGCCCAAAAGCTGAACCTTGCTTCTGTGATCTTTCTCTTCCCTCCTCAATATAGTCTTGATGCAAAATTCACTTTTATTTTAGCACATAATGGAGAGGAACTTTGGATGACTCCATAGATTAGATGCAAATTGCATAAGAAAAACAGGATAAAGAACATGTTGAAGACTTGTCCTGTTAATATGTGAATACTTAAAATTCTGTCAACTAGTGCTGTTTAATTTCTATATAAGGATACAAAGCAAGAATTTTAATTCACAAAGCAATACTTAGAAAGGTGAATCAGGCTATTTCTTTCCATGTGTTTACTGTCTTTTCAACACTTTCCGTGATTACTCAGGTTTCAGTAAATATAATGAGAAAACAAAGTACAAAATGTACATGAATATGTTGTATGTAAGCTTTTGTGAAACTCTGGTAGTTCAGGGTCTGACATTCTCAGTGCCAAGGCCCAGAGGTCAACTCTGCTGTAGCTTTGATAGCCATTCAGAATATCCATGTGGATTTGGTGAAGCAGAAGTGATTTACTCTTCATGAACTCAGAGATTCACAGGTAGGGTACTGGTTAGCAAGAAGCATTGCATTGGCACGTGCAGATGTGCACGTGAGCACGCAGCCTCAGCCAAGCTGGCTCTACACAGACACTCTAAGAGACCTTAGAATCTAATAAAGCAACAAAATGCTGAAAAATGTTAGGATGGGTAAAAGGAAATGTTACCAGAGCAGCGAAGATGAAAACATCCTTTCAAAGTAAAAACTAGTCAGATGGCTCAACTGAATGTGATATTTAACAATTTTACTACCGTCATGTTGTCTGGTCCACTTAATGTCACAATAACAGTTCCTGGGGGGCCAGGGGGTCCCGTTAACCCAGTGTCACCCTTGGAGGAAGAAAGAAAAATAGAGCAAATTACAAGCAGTGTGGTTTTGTTATTTCAAATTACTACCACTATGCTTTTGATGTCATGAAAACTCTTCTGTCATTACACTCAGCCATTAATCCAGTTAACACTTCCCATTGGTTGCTATTTATATTCCAGTAAAAAAGATATGGAAGATTTAGTCTTCCCCTAGCTGATTAATATAAAAATGTATATGCTGATTTCTGTTAAAATTTCTAGAAATAATTTAAATTTTTTGTTATATAACTACTTTACCTCTAAATCAAGGAAAAATATCTCCTTAATTACAATTTTTCTCTCAATTCAGTTTTGTCAGTCATCAAATTATATGAACTGTCTTTTGTGACATCCTGCAAACTGCAGTCTGGGTATTCCAGAGAGATCACAGAATCATAGTGCAAACAGACAAAACAAGCTTTCACGTGTCCTTCACTGACATCAGTATTGAAGTGCACTTTTTCATTAAGGATCTTTCAGAACAGGGGAAGTCCTCAATGTGATCTTTCCTGTGGAGCTCAACAAAACAATATCCACAATTTGTAGTGATTTTAAGGCAGTGGAATGCTTTCGCATGAATTTGCAGCACAACAGCAAAGAACGTGTCACTCTTTTGTAAGAAAACAAGATGTTCCATGGTCACCTGAGCTACTGCTAATGAATAACCAGGTCTATAGGCAATTTTTTTCCCAAGAAATTCCAAGTGCCTTCCTTGTACACTTCCAGTACACTTCCTTGTACACTTCCAGTGTACTCCCTGGTAGTGAGTACAACGTTAAATTCAATCACAGCTGAATTTGTGCAGGTCAATCAGCATAACGCTGAGATGACCTAATTTCTTGCAAGGATATTCAGACTGACTACACTGGTCCTGCAGCTGCAGGCTGGGTGTTGAGAGACAATGTGGGCATTTGTGGTAATTCCTGGCTTAAGGTCAATTGCATTTAATACAAAATAAGAACGTGAAAGACAAGTTAGCCAATTTTTATTCAAAACCCGTGAGTTTTTCTCACATCACAGGGGCTGACACTGAAAGTACATTGGACAGAAATTGTCAGACTACAAATGTTATATATTTACATATGTTTATCTGCTTAGATAAGCATTTTGGAGCACCACATAACACATATATAATTATTTTATGCTATGTGTTAATCGATATTAGCTACTGGCTTCTCTTCAGTGTCTAATCTTCTGTCTAGACATTTATATCATTTGCTCTTATGTGAAAACATTTTGACATTACAGAGCATTGCCATGTTTCCATTTTTCAACAAAAGACTTCCACATATATACTGAAAATTTCATAGTACTTACTTCCCCAAACATTTCATCATAGCATATCAGAAAATGCATAAAACAGAAAGAAAACTTATAAAATGTTTAAAACTTCTTATGAAATTACCTTTCTTCCTTTGGCTCCTATTACTTTCAGTCCCATAAGACCCTGAAAAAAATCCCCAAGTGTTATTTTTCTTATTTTACAAACACTTAAACATGGGTTAATTTATGTTACACATGACAGAAGTTTTCATTTTTATTACCAATCTGAGACTACCTTAGGTCCAGGAGGTCCTGGTTTCCCTGGCATGCCCTACAAAAGAGGAAAAAAAAATCCTCAGCTAAAAAAACTTACAACCTTTTCTCTGATATTGGTGTTTTGAAGTACCCAACTTTCACAGAACTTATATCACATTTTTACTTTCTTCCACCTTTACTACCACAAGTCATTGCCAGTGGGTGACAGACGGTTTACACAGTTTAGTTGCAAACATATGCATCTCTCAATGTTATGCATATTAATATTTAAAATGAATGAATGGGTAGTCTTCTGAAAATTAAAATTTATGCCTACTAGGACATGGGATGCTTCTGAAAATATAGAAATTATCGTGCAGAAAAATAATCAAAAGCAACTGAGAAAAAATCAGATGTGTGCAGAAAAACATAGTTTTTACATACACGTGTCTAGATCTCAAATAAGACTGGGAGAGTCAAGTACTTGTATCTGTGTTATTCCATAGGGTTTAGGGAAAATCAAAGGTCAAAGTAACAAGTGAGACATAAATTCCTACTAAAGCTCCTGGAGGGCCCTGTGGTCCAAGTTCCCCAGGATATCCTTGAGCACCCTGGGCACCCTGCATATCAAAAAAGAAACAGGAATAAATATCCTGGCAAGATTATGAGCAAAACACAACACTAAATTCAACAAACTGAATAAGAAACAGAGGAGAAGCTTTGCTTCTGAATTTCCTTCTCCTATCTCAGGAGAACACAGAAGCGTAATTCTTCCTCACTGCTTCATTGTTTGGCATATATTCTGAAACATGAGAAAACATCTGCTCTAAAACTAAACTGCTCAAGTGAGGACATAAGTCCTCTGAGAAATGTGGACTCATAGTCCATATGGTCCTATTAATGCCTCTAATAAACCTTCAATCTTTCAAATATTCCATGCAATAAATCCTCTGTTTTAAAGCTTTTTTTTCAAAGAAATGGAAAATTAAACATTTTTATTTTCTCTTTAACTTAATGCTCTCTGTTTATTCCAATAGTCAGAAGAAATGCCAGCCCTGCTATCCCCTGTTAATAGTCATTCTTGAAATATGGACCATCCTGTCCTTTGGTAATGCTCTAGAAGTTGAGCTGGTCTAACCTGTTCAATCTTAACTTCGGTGGGAATTTTAGCAGTTGGACTGGATGGTCATTACAGGTCCCTTCCAACTATTCTATTCCATTCTATTCTATTCTATTCTATTCTATTCTATTCTATTCTATTCTATTCATGTGTAGGGGTAACCTCATAGATCTATGACCAGTTTTTCTCCATATCTGAAGTACTGTTTTTCTGCAATCTGACTGGCCTGCAAACTGTTTTTGGTTTAGAAATCAGTGACATAATTGTAAAAAATGCTGTATCTATATTAAATAAATAATACACTTAAATTATATAAAGTATAAAATAATTTTAATACATACTCATGTTATATATGGTGTATTTATAAATATTACTGTATATTTTTATACATCTCTATCTCACTGTCTTCATTTTGAATTACCTGGAGACCAGGCATTCCTGGTAATCCAGGATCACCTTTTGCACCATATTCTTGGCTATATCCTTCTGCAGGGCTCCCCTGGACAATTAGATAAAAAGAAACACAAAAAGTCATGCTGTAGAACTCTGTAGTGCAACAATTCTTCTAATACAGTTTGTAGGGAAATAAGCAACATCAGAATTGCATAATGATGGAAACTGTCCACTATGGATAGTTCTAACTTTAAAAAAGATTTTATTAAAACACACCTTTTGCAGGCCTTCCAGTTCTCTGTTAGGAGCAGTCTCCTTTTCAGATATACCTACATTACTCATGCACAGTCCTTGCCTTCAATTTATTTTTGTTACTTTTTATCCCTTTAAATACTCTCTAGTGTATCTGCAGATTTCCATATGAGTTCATAGACTGTCTGGGCGAGGAGCTTAGTTCTTGGTGTGCTTGAAAGTGTTAAATTCATTACATGCACTAACAGCAGTTCAAGGGAAAAAAAGTTACAGACCATTTTGCAACCTGAGGTGAATGCTACTAGGATAAAGGAAGCACCAAACTATGTGGTTGCATCTTCTGGAAGGTAAATCTTGTTTTCTATGAATGGAGATGTTAAGAGCAACAAATATACACACAAATTGTTGATAACCAATAAATATTTTGTGTAATATAATGTAAATAACTGACCTTCTCTCCTTTGATACCAGAAACACCCTAGGAAGAAGAACAATCATATTGAAAAAGAAAGATAAAAGAGTGCTGAAATAGCACATTCTAAATATTCTCTAAGCTTGGTGCTCTTCAGGTGATTTATTTTCAAGAAGGTGCACAGCCAGGTTCATGTTTACTGGGCCAGACTTCAATTTAAGAAGAAAAGGCATATTGTTAAAAAATAGTCTCACAGGTACAACTCTACAAGTGCAGGCAGAACAGCTAACTCTACAAGTGCAGGCAGAACAGCTTTGAAGCCTGATCATAACAAATGAATAAATAAATAAAATCAGCAGAGCTGGTAAAATAAACATCATGCTTAGAAGTAATTAGATTTGAAGCCACTGGAAGTTGAAGGACAGCATTCCTTTTCCATTTGTTTAAAAGTACTTCTTTCAAACACATTTCTACAATGAAAAAATCCCAAATCCTATGATTAAAGCAATGCACCCAGAGTGAGAAGTTCTGAGTTTAATTCCTGGTTTTTATTGACTTAATGAAGCCATTATTTTCTCAAAGATAGTAAGGCACAAACTGAAACTACAATCTATTAAATATATCTTGGACACCTTTAGGGACGTAAGTGGTAAATTTTCATGAACATCCCACGAGAGCTAACTCCAGCCAATGAATTTCATGCAGACATTAACTAAGAAGTTGAGGCCCACCATGCAGACAATAAAGCATTACTTTTCGTACAGTTTTCGTACTAATAAAATGGGGATACCTATATATTTCAACTGTTATCAATATGAGCTAGCATGAGACTTTACACTCCTTCAGGGACTGGCTTTACTTGGTGGGAATGCACACAACCAAGAATTTCACACTTACTGGAAGGCCTGGAGCACCTCTTCGACCTGGAGGACCTGGAAATCCTTGGTCACCCTGGAAGTAGTAACAGCGATTGTTAATGCATATTATGATTTATTATTTGGCCTGATTTTGGCAAATGTTATTACAAAAGTTTTTGATGCTATCACACTAAATGCACTGTGAGTTCATGACCACAGTATTTTGCTAGAAGAGGATCCCATCCCATTCTATGCAGCTTGACTTCTATCCTAGATTGTTTAGATTAGTTCACAGCTTCACTAGAAATCTACGACTTTCTGTAGTAGGCATTATTCTGACTCCCTCTTTCACAATGCTCATACAGCAAAGAAAACTTGGTAAATCTGTAACTTAACATTAAGCCTTTTCTCTTAATTACTTTCAGGATTTATGAATTGCCAACTGCAAACTAGATACTGGTGAAATAAAATGGATTTACTATCTCCTTTATAACCCACTGCAACAAAAGGACATGTTGGACAAACAGATTAGGTCATCTGAATTTAATGAAAAAACTATTATCTGTCAAAATATCAAACATTATTCTTATCTTTTAGCAAAGGTCATTAGCATGTATTATTTAAGAATTTATTTTGCTCAAAAAGGTAGCACTTTTCCTTCCTCTGGTCCCATGATCCAAGTTTTTCCAGCTGGTAAAGTCACAAACCAAAACAAGTCAAAGTTGTTGTATACTGTGGGAAATTTAGAACACTTTTTGACTATTCGCAAGCACAGCCAAACACAATCTCCAGAACACTCAGCTTGGTTTGTACCTTTGTGCCGTTGCATCCTGGAACACCCGGGAGCCCAGGAGGACCAGCAGATCCTGGTTCACCCTAAAAGAAGCACGAAATTGACACAAGCTTTGTTTTTGCACATTCATATTGCCCTATAGAAACATTGAAAGAGTTTATGTTGGAGCAATGTTTCACAAGACTTGACAGATTACAATGTGTTCTTAAATCATTACAATGAGAAAGAATTGCTGATGCCAAGATTTTTATCTCTAGGCCAATTGACAGAGACAATGTTGATGTTGAGACTAGAGTGAGCACATTGAGCGGAGGATAATTGTGCACTAAAGACTGAAGTAAGAGAGAAATGGTTAAATCAGTTTCATTTTTACTTACGGGAAGGCCTGGAGGACCTGAAAATCCGGGTATTCCTGGAACTCCCTAATGATATTAAACCAGAGAAATAGTATTATGAATATTAAACAAAAGCTCATTAGGCAATTTCTCTTTGATTATAGTCATAATAAGAATGACTGCAAGTATGATTCTATTAAAAGACCATTACTTCCTTAACTCTTCTGACTGTGAACCAAGCATAATGGTTACACACAGGTAAACATACTGGTTTTGCTCACAGAAAAAAATACCCAAAGGACTCTTCATGGTGTTCTGGTCTGACTTTTTCACTGCATGCCCAAATGTTAAATACATACAGCAATAACCTTGGGTGTAAGATGTAGCAAAAAGGGCAGAAGTTCTAAAAGTAAATAATGCTTTTGCATGCACTGTGTCATAAACTTTAACCATACTTTGAAATCAGACATAATGTTTTGATTTTATTTTCACAAATTATTGAACCAAGTTGGCAATTAGCATGACATTTAATACATGTAAGTTTGTTTAAAATACAAACACTTACTCGTATACCTTTGGGTCCAACTAAGCCTGTGAGCCCTGGAGAACCCTAGATCACAAATGGAAAGCAACATTTTTTCAATACATTTCAATCAAGAAAAAAGCACAAAAATGTCAACATGCAATATTTTCAATATCAATACCAATATGTGCACACAAAACCAGCAATATAAATAAATAAATCTTTGGCCTATTACAGTCAATAACAGAAACAAACATTTCATAAAACTTGCATAAATTGTGGTGTCTTGCTCTCCCTTTCAGTGTTTACAGGGTATGTATCACAGAATCACAGAATGGCTCAAGTTGGAAGGGACCCTAAAGAACATCTAGTTCCAACCCCCCTGACACGGGCAGGGACCCCTTCCACTAGAACAGGTTGCTCAAAGCCTCATCCAGCTTGGCCTTGAACTTCCAGGGATGGGGAAGCTGCTTAGTGTCACCACCCTCCTACCCTCATAGTGAAAAAAAATATGTATCTCATCATAGGTAAAAAAAAAACAAACCAGTGTATGTTGAGAAAGCAGTTGCTATGGATTTGGTGAAACTGTGAGACATAGAAGTGCTTCCCTGTGAGGAAAAAGCTGGAAGGTTTCCAGGGGTGATGTCTCTGTAATGATCAGATAGATCTATGTACTCTCACCTGCACTGTTGATCATGGAGAAGAAGACCAGGAGGAAGCTGAAAGGGAGCTAAGCAGGATGGGAGAGCAAGGCTGAAAGAAGACAGCAAAGAATGCCACAGCGACACTGCACTGTTTGGACAGAACCCGCTGGAATTCTTTCAAGATGCTTAGAGCTTTAGTGCTAGCAAGAAAATTTTACCATTCCCAGAAAGGAAATGGAAAATGTGAAGAACAGCGTAACTTCTAAAATCCTGGGCCACACTCCATGTCAGATAATGTAGAGGCATTGGATATGAGAGGCTAACTGGCACTCACTACAACACATGGCAATTCAGGCTAACAGAGGTCTTCTTGCTAGATAAACTATCCTCACTTTTTGCCATTCTTGCAGAAGTTATTATCACTTACTAAAAGGGAAATGCTGTACTAAACACTTCAGTGAGTTCAGATAAAAGGCTCATCAACATGTATCAGATCTACCATGAGTACCACTTCCAGAAAGTATTGTAAAAATAAGATAGGACAGAATAATGCAACAAGACATAAACAAATGAAAACTATAAAACCCATTTGTTTAAAGGTATAGTTAAGTGCGGTGGCCACACTAGAGCAGGTCCTAGACATAATCAGATTTTAGCAGCACCTTTCTGATTTACACTGTGGCTGAGTTCACACCACATTTACACAGAAATAATTTATTCACCGGAGCCAATTTATTGATAACAGCAAGATTACTGTTCCTCAAGACAAATATACATAAAACACTTTTGATGTACAATTTTTATGTTGAGTTATTTTTTTCTTCTCATGCAGGAGTCATTGAAAATTCATATTCAGCCTCTGTTTAAGCATACGGGAAAGAAAGAAAGCTCAAGTCACTGCAGCGACTCCCTCCATGCTGCAGGCAACCAGGTATTTCCTAAACAGACCAAGATTTATCTTAAAAACCATCCTTCCCTTCAAACTTTCTTAAATCCATTTTTCATATTTGTCTCAGTAGTAGCTTGTTTACTTTCTTTTCAGCAACAAATGTCAAGGTGTTAATAGATATTAAGACAAAAATTGAGGTTATGTCACAAAAATCTGTCTAGACCCATGTTCATTGCCTCTGGCAGTTCAGCCCAGCTGCTTTAGCACTGGTCAATGGACAATGAACACCAAAGGCCCGTGGTCATATTAGCCCTACTCTGATGCAGTCAAAATGACCATTGCAGCTGGTGAGCACACAACATCCCTCACCAAATGGGAAGCTCTGACACAGGTTTTGGTTTGGTTTGGTTTTGTAAAGCAGAATTGTCTACGCAGTCATTGCTAACTCTGACCATCAAGCACAGTAGTTTCTCCATGTGTATCTCTCTGTCTCACATACATACCTACCTTTGGTCCCTGTGGCCCTGGAGGCCCTTCTGGACCAGGAAAGCCTCTTTGACCAGGTGGACCTGGAACACCAGGAAAGCCTTTTTCACCCTGTAAACATTAAGATAAATAAGCTCTTAAAAATATCCATGAATTCTCCTTTTGACAGCTTATTTCTAAGGCATTCATTACTTTCAGTACCTCCTGGCTTTCTGCTGCTGTGGCAGATCCATTGCCCTTGCCCACACTGACCTGTTTTTGTGATCCATCCCTGCAGCCTCGGCCCCACAGCACCACATGCTCATAAGTATGGATGAATGATCAGAACACAAGATAGTACTTAAGGTTTTGCAGAGTAGAGAAGTCAGCTGACAGCATGAAAAGTTTAAGAAAGCAGCTGATACATATTCCACGTTAATATTTCTGTATTATGTTTAGCAACACAAACTGGGAAACTTAATGGCTGCTGCTGTACAGCAAGGTCAGTTCCAAACTGTCAATATCTCTTCATGAAAGCCAAGGAAAAAAACAATGGGAGTCAAATGCAACAAAACCATTCAGACAGAATAAAAACCCCTTGCTTTAAGTGAAAATAATTTAAAATTTGTCTGAACCTCAGAGATTAAGACACCAAATTACTTTTTCATGTGATTTTTAAGATCAAGTTCAAATAAATAAACTATGTAAAGGAAATAAAATTGAAGCTATGAAAACAGAATATAGGAGGTTAAGCAACAGTGAAAGGGGCATTTTCAGTTTTTTAGTTAAATAGAGAAGATGTAAGTCTTAACTTGGCTTAAATGAAGTGCTTCAAGCCTGGAAGCTGACAGAAAAGGTGTTTCAGCTCTTCAGACAGCCGCAATTTAGCATACTCAATTTTACATCAGTGAAAGGCTGCCTGTTCAAGACTTTTTACATCACAGCATGATGTGGGAGAGAGAGAATGGGTTTACCAATTCTCTCAGAGACAATTTTCCTATTGCTTTGTACAAAGTTATACAAAGAAATCATGTGAAATTTTGCTGTGCAGAAATTTGAGTGTCTTATTCGATGTACAACATAGGATCCAAGAGATGTCTCTAGGAAGCCAAAATATTTTGACTTGTCCCTGCACCAATTCTCACTCCTCAAAATCCCACAAACTCTCCAGATTTTAAATAGCTTCTGAATGAAACAAAAATTTTAAAAATAGTAATTATATATATTTGTATCTCCCAAAACAGAATGCAATACCATAATACTTCAACACATACGAAAATATGAACTGCATTATAAAGTGTCTGTGAGATCTATATAATAAATCGGCATAGCTCTTTATAAAAAATAGTTTATTTCATGCACCAGCGTCCCAAGGCAGGAGGATGAATGCTATCCCAGGATGTGCCGCTGGAGGGGGTTCGGTACCAGCTCACAGCAAAACCAAACTCCACCTGCCTGCCCATGGCAAAAACCACGCGGCGCTGTCTGAACCCAGAGCAGCACTGCGCTCTCCTGACAGTTTCACTCTACAGAAACGGCAATTTTAGCCACACTTTCTGCTTAGTAGATCAACAAGATCAGAGGATTTTCATGTTGGAGAATTCTAAACACTGAATAATTATCAAAACATGTCGATTCATGTCGTTGTCCTGATTGTCCATAGCTGCATGAAAAACTTCACCAGTGTGAACAATGATTTGCCTACAAATTGCTCAGATATTTAACACGGAACTGATGAAGACAAGTTGTGGGTGTCTATTCTTATTAATATTTCTCTTTTAGTGGACAGCTCATTTTTTCTAGTTTTTCAACAGGTCTCAGTTTCACTGTTTAGGACAAAGTCAGGTTAGACCAACTAGAAACATGAAAAATAAACAGGGAGGTTTAAGTGAAAATATTAGTATTCTCCTTTCCCACTTATTAATATATATTTTAATAATGATCATATTTACTTACAGATCAATTTTCTCGAACTTCATAAAAGCAGGTGAGACCAATCAGTGGGACTAATCATAATCCTAGATCTTTATAGATATCTGGAATCTGTTGATAAGGTTTAGTATGGCAACTTCTGTGCTCATGGCTCGCCTGAATTGCAACCATGACTTCTTCAATAATGCCCCTTTCATTTGAGAATCAGTTGTTTTTCCAAGTGCAAGCAGGAGTTTCAAAGAATTTTTGGCATTTGTGTAATTCAGGTTTGTCTAAAAGCCACTCAGAGCCTCTGCCAAGCTGCTATTGGCAACAGGCAGAACTGTGGATCTGTTGCTGCTGATGGATTTGCTGTTCCTTCAGTGCTGGCAAGGTGTTTGTGATTAGGACCCAGAAACTCATCCCCTGCTTGATCTACAAGAGGTTTATCTGTTTGATGCCAGTGTGCGCAGCTTTCCTCCAGGAACTGGCAAAGGGGGGCGGGCAGGTCCCAGAGATGGAAAGAGGAAAGCACTGAACATGACACTCTGGATGGCATTATGAAATTCGTAACAGGAGAGCTGCTGCCGAGGTAATTGCATTTGTTAGGAGTTATTAAAGGGACCTGGTGCTTTGGACAGTTGTTCTGCTGGTGTTCAAACATCATACAATACTGTAAACATACTAATGCAGTAAAAAAATTCAGTTGAAAACAGTTAGTAAAACAGTGTCCCCAAAGTTAACAGAATTTTGTATGGTAATCCTTCTATGTAGATTTTAATGGCAAAATACCATCAGACACTGAATTTGCTCACTGTATCAACTGAAGCCATGTATTAACAATTTCCAAGTATATAAGCTAATAGTAAAAAAGGAAAATGTATTTGTTCTTACCTTACTACCTTTCGTGCTATCACAAAAGCAGGGACTTTTACCTTTGCATACACAGTTCTGAAAAACAAAAATGCAAACTTTGTAATACAATTATTTTTCTCATTGAGTTGTTTGGAGCAAGGCAAGTGAGATCTCTGCTTTCATTAAGTAATTATTTCACAGATAATACAACTTTTAAAAAAATGTTTGTGAAGAGGCAATTCTCAACAGTGGCAAAGAGCCTCTGTACTGTCTTTTGAAACAGATAAGAGCATTAGTCAGATCTTGCAGACAAAATTAAACAAGCTGTACAGTTTCTCATATTAAAACAGTCACAGTGTTTCAAATTTGTAACTTCTATGTTTCTTTTATGATGGAGGAAAGATGCTGCAAGTAGTTGCTGTTCTCTACAGACTTGACAATTCCTGGCAGCTGCTGCTTGTCTTTTAGGTGGCTGAACTTAGTGAGAAGATGTCATTTATCAATTTAAAAACAGCTGCAGGGAGCATCCTTCCAGTGAACAGATACTTAGACATTATCTACAAAATAAAGCAGAAATTAAAATAATTTGGCCATGAAAGGCAAATCCCCAAGAAATTATTGTCTGCCTCCGATTTATACACAGATCAATAGGTGGCTACTTGTTATTTCAAGCTAGATTTTTAAGAGTTGCAAACATTAAATAGTTAATTCTTACCCTGATCTGACAGCTAGAATTCAAGTGGTACTGAAATTTGGAAAACAGAGGTATCATATAAAACAGAAACAATCTAACTATGCTACCTTTATTATTATGTTAATCGATATGATTATATCACCAGAGATACAAGAATAAGCACTAGTGCAGAATTAACAACATACAGTATTCTGATTACTCCTTGGTGAGGTCAATCTATCTAATATTGGATAATCTAAATTCATCAAGTCAGTTATATGACAGACATTTTAAGCCTTTAAACATCAATACAAGAGGATAAAGTGACGTATATCTCCAAATAAATTTGGAATAGTTTATAAGACAGCTGATTTTCTTGTTCCCTATTCAATGACAGTACCTTCCATCCCAAAGCATCCTCTTCAAAACTGGTTATTGGTAGAGGTCTGCTAAACAATATAAAAACGGTAGTGGCTCAAGGCAAGATGTATACACAGATAAGTATCATTATCATTCTATACACCTTCATGGAGTTGCAGTTTAATTTTGCCTGTGAAAGCAAACTAGAAGCAGATTCTTTACAGTATCTGTATGCAAAATACAGATTTCAGGACATGTAGAGAAATCAAAAAATGAAATTACTCTTCTGTAACAGGTATTATCTGCAGAAGGTTTGATGTGTAGATACAGAAAAACCCTTTTATCTTATAATCAAAGGCAATCCAATGTGAAGACAAATGCATGAAAGTGTAGAAACTTAGGACGCTATACAATTAATCTAAGTTAATAAACTGTTGAAAGAAAGAAAGAAAGAAAGAGAGCCTTTGCTCTTCAAGAAGTCAGAATGCTTAGAATGTGTTTAATTTGCCTTTACTAAGCTTTCAGATCGATTTAGGTCTTTTTGTGTACACATATCATTTTAAACTAAACTGAAAAGACCAAAGATGATTTAACATTACACAGTCAGTTAGCTGGATAATACTAAATGTTTTGGCATATGATTTTTTATGTAAGATTAGATTATGCCTTCTGTACAGGAGCTTTGAACCAAAAAATCATTGCTCACTTATACTGCTGGATGCTTTCACATCCTTGCAAGATGACTGCAGCTCCTTTATCAAAGGATCATAATAACCAATATGATGTTGCAAGGTTATATGATAAGGAAACTGAAGATTACTTATTAACAGTTTATTCAAAATTCTCACAGTAACATCTGCGTAAGTAAGTGTATTAGTGGAAGCCACAGGTTTACTGCATGTTTTTTGGTTTTGTGATTTTCATAATAATAATAATCTACATTTCTTTCAAATAATTAGATGAAGTAGATTTTTGATCTAAAATCTAGGTCAAAGGATACAGCCAAATCATTATATGAATACCAAATCAAATCAATTCACCAATGAACCAAAATTAAAACCCCACAGCACTTGGAGTAATTTACAGAGGAGCTCATCTCCAAAGTGATTTTAGTGATAGTTACAGGGTTATATTAAACACACAATTCCAGTAGTACATGTTGAAGCACATTTACTACAGTAGTTAATGTTTTGTTCAGTGGGAGCAGCCTTGTAGCACTGAATTGCCCTTCCTACACTGTAGGATTGGATTCTATGGGGCTCTGACCTCTTCCTACTCCTGATTCAGAGAGTAACTTAATCAACTGCTTAGAAAGTATTCCAGTCCTCTCCTTCACATAATTCCTCAAAGAACTGACAAAGGAAGAAGGAAGAAATACCACACTGCAGACTATGGTGTCACCCATACAAAGGTTAATGTAGATTGAGCATGGCACTGCCACTCCAGCCACCGCAGTGGTGGCAACGTAATGTGGGGAGAACCTTACATTTCTCAGCACTTTGCCAGTAGCACTGGTTACCTGAAGAATGTCAGAGAATGCATTCAGGGATGTTATCAAACCAGAATATGCCAAAGGATGTGACAAAATCTTAATGTAAGGAGAACAGTAAGCAATGCCAGGCTTCCTGTTCTGTCGCTGGCACAGGTTCTGAGTGCTGTTTCTCACATTGGTGGGGCAACACAATCCTACTGGGAATGGTTTGAAGGCAGGAAGGTGGAGAACAGACAAAGAGAGCCAAAGTGAGGATGATCCAGTACTTCTCCATTGATCTATTTTTTTTGAATGATATATACCATGACGGAACTGTCAGATAATTTGTTTTTCCAGATCCAGAGAAGATCAGAGTAGCTCAGCTATGATTTCAAAATACATATTTGTATTTAAAATGTTGCACCCAGGACAGAGAGGCAGCAAGACGTATTGCTGCAGGAAACAAGCACCATATTCTTTAAGTATATTTCAGACCAAGTAATAAAGACATTCAGATGCAAGCAGAGATGAAATTAAATGTATTGTGTAGAAATATAGTAACGTGGCTGAACTAGGGCTTAAGTTTGCACTGCTGGCCTGATTGGTCTTTAATTTCATGGGTGAACTCCACTGATGCCCGAAGTAAATCCTGGTTAACATAAATGAAAGATGACTGTGCAACATTTGAAATGAATTAAAAGCAGTGCAAGTGATATCCATTAATTACTGTGGACAGTAAAAATAGCCCAGGTGTCTTCTCTCAAGTGGGTGATGAAGCTGTCACTTTCCTTCACTGGTTATTCTAACAGCTGATCAGACTTATTTTTAAAAATGCATAACTGATTTTTCATTTAAACTTGATACTTATTAGCATCTCACCTATCCTGGCATTAAATCTTTATCTTCTAACTTACAGAATCACTAAATTAGAACTTGATCAATATGTGGAACAAGACTTACTGGGTAATATCTGGTTTTCTGTGATGCCACTTTTTTATTATTTTCCATCTTTCTGCTCATGAATGATATCCTGAGCAGCCTAAGAATATGCACATCATGACAGTGGTACTTTCTAAGTAGAAGTAACTTACCAGCTAATTTCCAGTTTTCTGTAATTTCTCTCAAATGCCAATACTTATTAAAAATTACGTATCAGTGAGGCAGCTCGTTTAAGTCTTGATTATGAATTTGCAAGGGCTGCTGACACATGGAGGTTTCTGAATTCTTCCTGGGCTGTCTCAGTGCAGAGCAGTCACTTTACACATCCCAGCTGTGTCTATAAATCACAACTGAGCACATGGAATAACCCTACTCCAATAGTTGATGTTAATATAGTGCTTAAAACTTCAAAAGGCCCATTTCACTCATGCTCTCTACTATATGTTTTCTATTGCATCCAATAAAGGAGGGAGTAATACATTGTAATTACAGGAATTGGAAAGTTTTGCTCTAGCAATTATCTATGCTACAGACTTATGCTGGGGTAGGTCTGCTGCACTTATATTAAATGCTGCACTTTCTGAAGAACACTATGGTGGTAGCTAAAGTTTCTAGCTGGGATACAGTTACAGTTTAGAAAATTTATCCTAACCTGCACAAGAGGATCTGAGAGCACAGCTTTACAGAAAAAAGTTCCCACTGTGAGAAAAGCTCTATAAAGAAAATCTCTTTTTTCCTGATGCACCTGTATTAAGACACTTAGCTAGATTAGCAGAGTCAGGAATTCTAGCTAGACAAGGTTGGTAGATACGTGACCCTGGCAGCATATTCCTCATGTTGCACAACTGCAAATCACCATGGAGCGTGCAAGGTCCTGGAGAATGAGGTCCCCTCACTCCAAAACATTGCTATCAAAACAAAATACCAGTCTCACAATTAGAATCTGTATACTAAAAGTTTTTCATGCATTCTAAGCATCAAACATGAATTCATTAAAATTATCAAAGACCACGAAGAACTTTGTGTTTTTTTAGTGATTGCTGGACCAGTACAACAAAACCGAATTATTAAGCCTTCAATAAGTATAGACAACATAGAGCAGAAATAGGAGATGATGAGATGAAGGAAAATATGTCAGTTCCCAAACCCTGAAACATTGTGTAGTCACTTGTGAACTGGAAGGCAGCCAGACATTCCTACCTTAGAAGACTCCTGTTAACAGGCATGTATGCTATCACAATTCACAGCATTTTGCTTACTAGTTGAATACCTAGCACAGGGTGAAAATTATTTAATTTAGACTTTCCATTATAAAGAAATACAGCTGTAACTCAACTAATAAACAGCCTGGTCAACAGCACCTAACAGAGAGACTGGGTCTAAAGGACACAGCAGGAGACAACTGTTACGCTACAGGCAGTGCAGTTGTTGAATAAGCTCCATTAAACACTTGTAATGGGAACCTTGCTCAGGGAATAACTATTGAATCAAAATACCCTGTTGGTGACACAGGCCTTGTTTTACTGGTTATGTGCTGCTTTCAGGGTGAGGTGCAGCAGAGAAGTCATTTGTGGTCATTGGAAAACAACACTGCACAGTAGCAGAACTTCGTGTTTAACTTACAGATACACAATTCGTGGTCACGTGATGCTAGCACACAATTTTATCTGAACTTGGTAAGAATTTTCTTACTTTATAGCCTTAATTTTAAATTGGTATGAGTTCTTTTGGAAGGGATTTACTCATTCATGTAATATAAAGATATATTTATAATGGTATTTCAAACCAACTAAGCTACATGACATGCAGAGAGAAATGAAAGAAGCTTCTGCATGTGAACATTTAAACAACTTTCTATTATGCCAAGGGGAACATGTGTATGAACCCCTTTTTTCACTTCAGAGACTGAAACCACTTGAAAAAATTCTTACTTTTTACAGCAAAAACCTCTTGGTTAAGAACTTAGGATAACAACAATTTTGTAGTGTTAGATAAATCTCTCGTAAGTATCCAGACAGCACAATAAGAAAGCAGTAACATAAACCTTAGGTTAAACAGTATAAGCCAGATAGAAACAAAATTTTCAGAAAACTTCTGGTATCTCTTGCCCTTTTTTTTTTTTGTTGATATACTTACTGTACAGCCTATCTGTTTTTTTCTGTGAATGAGCCAGTTTGTACAGAAGTTCCAAGAAACCCCTGTAACACAGCTGTTCATACAGGAAAACACATGACTCTCTCATTGGGAGTGTGCTCCACTGCAGCTCCTATGGTGCCAGCCACACCATTTTTCAAGCAGATACAGCACAATTAATTCTACTGGGCTTCTCCCTTCTCTCCATCTCACTATCAGTGAACAGTTAGGAAGTGTGAGAACTGTAGGGCTTAGCAATCTTCACTTTGCCCATGTCATCATCACTGCCTCACGATGAAACAGATAAAATGTTTTAATTCACACAAAAACAAACACTGAGTTTTCATGAACTCAAATCATTTGTGAGCACTGTAGTGACAGCCACTAAGGCCTATTTTGTAGCCATTACCTAAAATTACTCAGTATCTATATAAGTAGAGCTGGCATATTGTGTGCAGGCTTGGAAAACTGGATGTTGAGATTCTCAAATCTCCTGGTTTGGGGGTGGGGATGTGTCTGTGGGGGGGGGTGTGTGTGCAAATTCATTTTGGTCTATAAAGAGAAGATACAGAATAGCTCTCTCTTTAGACAAAGAGAATGATGGTTTTTCTTCTTCTTCTAAACCACAAAATACTTTGACACGTTTATAATGACCAATACCTTACTCTATAAATCATCTCACTAGGGTGGAAGTCACTGTGATAAGGACTATCAGAAATGGAACCAAACTGTTCCTGATATATTCAGTGTAAAATCTCCAAAGAGCCGTAAACTCCACCTCTGGGGTTGGTTTCTTCTCCTGACCTTGAAGAGGACATGGAGACAACAGAAATAAATATTTTTCTTTTCTCCAAGGAAAAAAAAGACTAAGCAATTCAGGCCTAAGAATTTTGTTTTGTGTACCAAACTCTTAAGGGTGTTTAATCAGCTTATTCATCCGTGCTGTTCCTTCCAAACAGTCACCTTAAAAGAGCAATCTAATAACAAAGAATACACACCATTTAACTACTGAATTTTGCTTACCTACCATAATATGGTTAGCATTAACTCACACATTTTGTATTTCTTCCCAGCTGTTGAGTGTGGGAATGGTATTCACTACAATTTTTGTCTCCTCAGGCCTGTATATTTGTATATTCATAAAATTCCTGGTGTGCATCTTCTGTTAAGTGGTGCAAATAGCAATGAAAGCAACAGTAGCTTGTTCAGAGAAGGCTTATTGCACATGCTTTGGTTTCTCCTTATTTGAAAGGCTCTGTGATTTCACAGATTTTTAAAAAAATTTAAAGGTCACTTCTTCCTGCAGTTTCCCCCAAAATAATCTGTGGGAAAATGCAGCACAAAGCCCTAGCTAAAAGGTCTTCACTAACCAGGAAAAATGGAAAACCTGTAAATCTGTGAGCCTTGTAGCCTATCACAAAATTGCTAAGACAAATAATGAAAATGGAACTAAAAATGTATTAGGTATGACAAAATGGAACTTTCTCAGTGTGACTGTGAGGGACTGGGGCTGCAAAGAGTTAAGGGAAAAGCCTTTTTGTATTTCACCTTCCTCCTAGGCTCCTGTAATCCATGCCAACATACTTCTAGTATTACTTTGTTAGGCAGTAGGGTGAGAATGTGACAGTAAAACAGATGACCGGACATCCCATACCAGTTGCACTTAATAGCAAAGTATTTTGTTTCAAAGATCTGTTATGACAAATCAGCTCTAGGTACTGCTGAAGAGACTGCTAGCACAGATCATAAATGAAATGGTTCTACCTCTATGAAATGCACGCAGAGAAGAAAGAACCAGTGTTTGCCTGCCTACTCTTAACAATTTTAATGGTATTATTCAGACAGCAAAGTAACTTGAATTATAGACTTTTGATTAAATGTGTATTTATCTTTTAGGTTTTCTAGAAAATGCATCAAGTGTCAACAGTTCAATTTTCACAGGTGTTTACTTAGGTCACCTGAGAAGGTTCACCTCTCAGGAGTATGATGCAGCACACATGTAGGGACGCTTCATGGACAGACTTCACATTTTTTGGCCATCAGAGCAATGTGCTGTAAACCAGCAGAACTCCATCAATTTTGATGCACAAACATCAGGGTAACTCTGCTAATTTATGCTCCCTCTCTTGGCCCAGTAGGAAAAGCCTTGCTCTGCAGTGCTGTGACATTAGTCTGTTTCTCTGTGGAGGTGATGGCTGAATTACAATAAATGTAGAGGCAATCAAGAGCAGAACAGTCTGGCAGAAGCTGGACCCAGTCCTCAGAGTAACACCCTCCTTGACTTTGGAGCTGAGATCCCATTAACCAAATCGAGGGCGCTTCACAGGGGCTTGTTTTTCTAACATGCTCAGTGAACTCTCTTGTATATTCAGGTGCACATCTTCCCTTCTCGGCCGCCTGTGCAACAAAGAATCTGGGTGCTTCCAAAGGCTGCCAGAGAAGGAACATTCTCACCATGACACTTGGTGCCTTCAACACTTTGATTCCTGGTTAAACTAAGCCTGCATCCCATTCTTGCCAGCCTTGGAGATGGCCATGGGCTGAGCTGGAACATTATTTTTTACTTCCAGAGCCACGTATTGAGATCTATTTGTGGCAGCAATATAGGTTGCATATAATTAGGAAAAAAATATTGCTATTAGGAAGCAAAGCAGATTCATTTTAAATACTTATATGCAAATTCTAACATTTGTAAGAAATGAAATTAATTGTGAAATATGAACACTTGCATCTGGTCACAGACAATAAGTGTGAGAAAGAGGATGCAAAAGAGATACTTCTATGTCTTACAGTCACCAAATTTGTTATGTCCCCTCCCTTGCCACCAGCGCATGACGTAAAATATGAAGTGTCATGATGGAAGCAACAGCATAATAAGCTGTACTTAATTTATCCTGTGAGCTAACGGACATTGCAATAGTATTTACAATACATATTAAAAAGTGGTGGTAAGATGAGGTGCAGCTAACTCACAAGCAAGTAACCTTGCTCAAGTAGAAAGTCCTTATCCTGCTCTGAACAAACACTAACATGATGCCATCATAAAAATTATCAATGTCACAGAGCAGCAGCATGGATTCAGTACTAATGAACCTGACCAAGGTATTTTTCCTATTAGGAAAAGTTGAAACAACGTGTCATTTGAAACAACAAATTTCAGGGAACATTTTTAGATTCGTGTTTAATTTGAAGATATACAAGAAATACATAAATGGTATCAAATGATAGGAGACACTTAAGGAAATTAATTGAATTGTACATTTGCATCAAGACACTATCAGTTCCAGGTGCTGTTAGACAAAATTAAGCAATGAAACAGCAAATCCATTTTTTTCCTGAAAGAAAAAAAAGATGAAGTATAGAAAGAGTCGTGTAGCCTGACAAAAAATATTGATGATGATGATTCTAAAATATTTAAATGAACAGTGGAAAAATCTGAAGAATTATAACACCAGTATTTGAAGTCAAGGAATACATCAAAGAAGCTGAAAAGCCTTTGACATGGGAAGATGCTACTTCTGCTGAGTGTTCAGAAGATGTGATTAGAGCATGCCAGTGGCCAAGAATGCAGAGAATAATACTCCCTAGCAGGTGCCAGAAAGTTCAGCCTCCTAAGGGCAGAAAAGTCTGGACTCTGCGAAGAGCTGCAAGGACTGAAATTTGCTGTATAAACAGCAGCAGGCACAGATTAGTAATTTGCTTTCCTGTCTTCAGGAATAAGCTACACCTAAATTTTTCTACGTTGAAACATTTTTTAATTGATGCAAACAGCAAAAGTATTGCTTGCTGGTCAAACATCCATTTATTTTTAAAGTGCAGCATGATTTTAGAACATTACCTATTTCTTTGCAATGAACAGTTTAGCCAAGATGCAATGATTTATTCATCAATTACCTCATGCCAATTACAGTAGCCACTAATATTTAATTAGGAGTTTAGATAAAACTGCCAGAACACAGGCTTAAAAAAAGTGTGTGTGTGTGTTTTGTGGGAGAGGGAGGGCATTCCTGGAACCCAGCCTGTGCTTGCTAAAAGCCATCCAGAAGCCTACATGATGATATGCACCTCTTCAGAGCAACAGGGGCAATGGATGGCAGGTATCAGCAGAGGAAGAGGAAAATGGAACAAAACCCAGCGAACTGGGCAGAAGAGAGAGACAGGTCCTGAGCTGTTAATCTTCCACATCTTGCTTTACAGAAAGCATCAGATCTAGACAGAGCCTGAAACAACTCTGCAGAAAACATGTACTTTGCAAATTGATCTGGTACCTCTGTTTTGCATAAGAACTAAGAGGTATTTTAATTCCACTACAAATAAAACAATTAGATCTTTGTTAAATGATTAAACTTGACTGCCAATCGAGTTAGAGTGCCATAAAAAACCCAACATATTGGGTGAGGCACTTACGCTGTTTCCAGACACTCTACCCAGAAAGGGTGAGTGGAAGAGCTTCATGAGTTTAGAAGAAACATTATTACTAATTAGATTGCTTCAGATAATTATAGCAGAATGTGGCTCTGCTTTAGCAACAGCAAAGTACAAGATCACATTTTTTCCTTATAAAGGTAAACTTCAAAATATTTTGAGAGGCAGAAAAGATTTTTACGTACGGTGTTAGAGCTTTACTTATACACGCAAGGAAAAATTAACATTGTTGACTATTACGGGAGAAAGAACTTGAACTTTACTAAAACTGGCAGTTTCTCGTGTTTTAAATTTATAAGAAATTTTAGAACTATCAATTTCTTGTGTTTGATGTCTACCAGAAATTTACTGAAACCGGCATTTTCTGTTTGGTAACTGCCAGAAATGTTGAGAGCTACACTGACCCGTGTACCCTCACAGCGGACTGCTCTTCTCCCAGCTGGGACTGTACAGTCCAAATGTTTCAACCAGACACTTGAGAAAGGCACAAAAAAGACTACAATATGATCTAGGAGAATTTATTGACCAAACGGTGATAGATATTCATCATTAAGCCTGAAAGACAATCTGTAAAATGATTTTGTCATGAAGATGGCACAGGTGCTCCAGACGGTAAGCGCCGCTCCGGAGGTGTTTTCCTCGGAGACCATCCACTCCCACACCGCTGCGTCCTGGCCGCCCACACCCCCATGCCCGCAGGCCGGGCCTCCGCAGCCGCTTCCCGGGCTGGTGGCGGGACGGAGCCCCCATCCCGCCCCGTGCCGTCCCCACAGCTGGAAGGGCGGGAAGCTTCTGAGGCCAGCGGGGACGCGGTGCCCCGTGCAGGGCCTTCTCTCCCGTCCTCATCCCCGGCCGGCAGCGGTGTCCGGGTAGCGGTGCCCCGCAGCTGGGCAAGATGTACCTCACCTCGCCTCGCCCTGCCGGGCGTGCATACGAGGCGCATCATTTGAAACACACGCATTCACCTTTCCTGCCCCACCAGGAGCCAACGCAGCGCGGTGGCAGCGGGGAGCCCCAGGGCCCGCCGCAGCCTCCGCGGGACCCGCGCCACCGCCCCGTCCCGGCGCTCACTCACCTCCGCCGCGGCGCGGCCCGGCCAGAGCAGGGCGAGCAGCAGCACCGGCGCCAGGCGGCCGGGGCAGCCCCCGCCGGCCATTCCCCCCTCGGCGCTGCTTGCGCGGCGTCCCGGGGCGCTTCGACTCTGCCCCCCGCCCGCCCTCCCGTGGGTTTTGGCCTGAGGGTTCCTGCTCCGCACCCGCCTCGGCGCTCCCGGGTCGCGGCCCCGCCCCGGCCACCCCTCTCCTCCACCCCCTCAACCCCCCCCGCGTGTCCTGCCTTGGGCACCGCTCGCAGCCGCCGCCCGTCCGTCCGTCCTCAGCGGGCATGGAGTGAGCGAGGTGTCGGGGGCTTTCCCGCCTGGGAGCTGAGGTGAGCGCCGCGGACGCGCAGCCCCGGGCAGGGCACCTGGCGCTCCTCGGGACGGGGCTGGGCAGCGCGCTGAGGGGCAGCCCCGTCCCGGGACAGCGGGAGGTGTCCCGGGCTGCCGGCTGGCCCCGTCCCCGCCCGCGCCGCCGTGAGGGCGCAGGTGGCGGGCCCGCCCGAGCCGCGGGGCTGCGCGGCGGGAGCGGGGCCGGAGCCAGTCCCGGGCGCCCCTCGTACGAGGCACGGGCTGCGATCGCACGGAGCGGGGTCAGCCCTGGGTCCCGTCGGGGAGAAGGGCGCGGTGAAACCGGGTGGGAGTGAGACGGTACCGGGAAAGGCGGCGGCAGCAGCCGGGGCCCCAAGGGCCATCCCGCTGCTGGGGCGCTCCCGGGCACGGACGGGAGTTCCTTAAGGAACGCTTTCCGCTCCCTCGAGTGTTTTCTTAATGAGACAGAGGAAACTCCCAGAGGGGACAAAATGCTGCCCCACCGCATAAATGGAAAGCAGCGAGAAATGTTTCTCCCCAGGGTTTCCGTGTAATATGACACAAAACTTTTGCGAATGGAATTGTGATTTGTAAAGTGTTGCCAATGTGTAAAGTTTATCACATTTGTGTTATTGACAGAACTGCTGCATGCTTACCGTAACCTTTCACCAAGCAGAGTGCTGTTTTGAGAAGGTGCAAACTTAGAAACCCTGTTGGCAGTGCCAGCCACAGCAGCCTTACCTTGTCTGTAGCGTTCATGGATGCTGTACAGGAAATCCCATGTTACAGGTTTTATTTGCACTAGAAGTGATACAGCAAAAGCAACTATATAATACATGTATATAGATCTAGGAGTATTCAAATTACAAAGCTAAAGGCTTTCATGAGCAGAAAGCTAGCCACAGAGCTTTGTAAAACAGCTTCACTGACAAGCACAAGAGTAGACCTGGATCTCCTCTACCTCAACCTCCTATGAAATCTGCTGTGAAAGCTGGTTAGTAGAAGCTACTTTTCCAAAAAGTTTGGTAGTACCAGTAATGACTCTGGAAGAGGTGAGCATTATTCTCAGTACCACAGATCTTGCATAGCAACATGCTAAAACAACTTGACTCTAAAATATCCAATACCTGTGAGAGCAAGCTGGTATAGACAGTGAGGTACGGAGAGAAAGGAAAAGAATTCCCCTGTTTTCAGGTCAGATTGATGGTGACCATGTAGAAGAGATAGTATCCACTTCTGGAATATAACATCAGAAGTATTGGTGTTAGATAGAAGGTATAGATCCTCGTTTATACGAAAGTGAAAACAGAAGGTGTATAACCTGTTTACGAGACAATGTCAGAGCAAGTGAGACTACAGTGGAAGAGAGTGATAAGTCCTCTGAAATGATGACAATTTCAATGCAGAATGCCCTGAGTAATGAAGACAGTACTCAAAAGGAGAGCTGTTGAATACTAGGCCAATGAGTTATTGGAAGAAACAGAAGAAAGCAGGCAGACCACTGTTAGGGGCAATAAAGGAACTCATGCAGAATACTGAGTGAATGAAATACAGATATGATAAAGAGATACCAAATCAGTTTTCAAATGATGATAACCCTGTGTGGCAATTTCAAAAAGAAAAGTCCGCAAGCTCAAAGCAAGAATGTGAAAGTGCTACAAGGGAGATGTATCAGAAAGACAAAGTGTTTCAAAAGAATCCTCTTCAGTCCCAGAACCACCTCCTTTACTGACCTTGAGCAGCTGGCTGCTAAGTAGCGCGGCCCAGCTGAATGGGAGTTTTGTGTGTTTATAAGAAACAGCAAGTAATTGTTGCACTCTGAGATTGTCACATAGAAGCATACATGCTTTTATGTGAGTTTCTAGGACAGATCTGTGACTCCAAAGGAGCACTGAGCTGCTACAAAGGTAAGATAAGCCATGGATGTTCTCTCTACTGCTCACCGTTGCCATAATTGACAACATCCATCCACAGAAAGCCTGTGGAACCTTGATGCACACTGTGTTGCTGATACTGTTGTAATCCTTGATATTATCTGAGAGCTACAAACTCAGACAATATTGTCTGTCTAAACAGCTGTCCTGGCAGGCTTACCAACAAAAATGTACGAAAATGTACAACAAAAATTTTGTGCAAATATGTATACCTGCAGCTGCCTGTAGAGCTGTTTTACAAAAATCCAACAAAAACACCAGTACATGGACACCGGACATCAACCTTAATTCTAGAAAAATTGAAAGCTGCATCTAATTAAATTTTGTCTTTTTTCTACAGTAACTGATATTTAATTATTTTAACTTTGGTTTTGTTTTCTTGGTTCTCTATGGAAAAGAAAGGATAATACTATTTTCAGGATTATTTTTGTAGGAAACATTAAAGTTGTATGAATTTATTATAAAATGCAAAGTTTTATAGAACACTGTAAATGAAAAAAATATGATTTATTGGAAGGGATGGAAAGGGTATTGAATTTGTCCATCATGAATGAGGCAGAAGTCCTATGGAAAATAGCATATATGCTCATGTACTTAAAATGACTGTCCTAATCATATACATTAAAGAGCCACATTAAAACTGAGCACACAACCCCGTTTTTTATTTCACAACTTCTGAATCCTTGACTTTGCAACTTGTGTGATATTGTTGCACATGATGTTGCTTCCCTTGGATGTAATGGGAATACAGTTAGGACTGTTCTAATTTTTTTTACCTCAATAACTGTAGCTGTGTCTGCGTCAAACTATGGCTCATGTCCCCTGATCTTTAGCAGTTACTGAGAATGAAATTGTCTTGCTTCTTGATTCTTGTCTAGAAAGTAAACATCTATATTAGGTTATAGTGCCAACTTTTCCTTCTGAGGTTGAGGTGAGGTCTGGTGATCTCATACGAACCCTATTCCTTTGGTGGCAGTGAGTGTGCTGTCCTGGGGATATTTTATTGAGGTAACTGTTGTGATTGCTTCAAAAACATGAAACATGAAATCAATTTGACACATAAATCTAAACACCACCTTGCATTCTTTCTGTTTTGTATTAGCTACTGAACACTTCAACTTGTTCAGAAAACGATGGGGTTTAGATAGCCATGGCGAAATAACAAGCAGTGGGTTGCGATTCTTCCACTCATGCATTAAGTAGTATTTCAAACTGTATCAATGGGTTGGATCAAAATGGATTTTAATTTGAAAATTAAAGTTTTGCTGGTAATACAAAGCAAATGTACCAAATATAATTTTCTTTTTTATTTTCTTCTTAATTTTCAGAAGCTGTTTGGATAATTAAATGATGAGATGGCTAGTGGGCAACAGGAACACATTTCTGCTAAGTCTAACACTTTATGACTAGCTTGGATTTTCCATTTGAGGCAATCAGTCCCTGCAATATTGTATTGCCTCACAATTTTGCTTACATTGTTTATATTACTAATGTAAAAAATCAGTGAGGTAGGAATGCTGTTGGAATATTATTTTTTTTATTAGGGATGTTGTTATTTTTTTCTTTTCTTACAGATGGGGAACTGGGGCACAGCAAGAGTGTAAGAATTTGACAGATGAATGGAGTACTGTACAATACATGTAGAGAATGATCTTGCAGCATGGACTGGCTGCCTTTGGGCTATTTATTCATCAGTCAGTGCTCAGCAGCTTACAAAGTCTCCTCTTAGTACTGTGGGATTTGGATATACTGTGCATACACACAGGAGTCAATATTATTTATAGATTAGTTCTGGTTAGAAAGATGCCACACTATCCAAATAACAGAAAGCAAAACAGTAATGTTTCAAGAACTGTACCCTCACATGTTTAACAAACACACGGCTGCTGCCTGAACAGCTATCAGAGAGCAGCCAGTTTGCTGCACTTCACATCCTTACTCCCTGCTCAGGAACTGAGTGCCTTTGCCTACTCAGGAGACTTCTCCAAAGGAAGCAAAGCCCTGTGCATTCACTGTAGTCAGTGTTCAGTCTCCTCAAAATTATTTCCCCACATTTAGAATACTAGAGCACTAAGAAGCAGAAGCCTGTGGATAGTCTGTGCTAACCTAGAAGCCCAGCCTCAGTTTGAAATAACCAGTGTGACTTATTTGCCAGACATGCCTTATTACAAAGGATTGCAGCTTTTTTTTATTTGGGGGTTATAAAAGTTTGCACATGTCCTGGCCGTGTCTCTGGATTTGTGAAGCTGGATTTTCCAAAAACGTTGAAGCAGCAAACAAAACTGCTGTTGGACCTAAGTCATAGGTCAGGGATGCACTATGTATGCAAATTATGTATTATGTATGCAATTTGCATATGCAAAATTTGACTGTGTGGGATGATTGAGGCCACTGGTCAGTCCTGCACACAGAGATTCCAGCTTCCTAAACCCCGGCTAAAGCTATAGAAAAAAATGTTGTAAAAATAAAGCTAAAAAACTCTAGGTGATGTGTTCCATGACTGTCATCTGTCCATGCATATGGGTAGAACTCTTAGCTGAAAATGCATATGGCTTATTCTGCATTCAGAGCAGTCCTCCTTTGCTCAGATGCTGGCACAGACTGGTCCAGCCCAGTTTCAAAAGATGCTGCTGCTCAATCTGGTCTTAAAACTATAGCAAATACTGTCTTGAGGGTTTTTTTTAAGGTCATTACGTTTTTTGCTATACATGAGTGTTGCATCTTTTGTCTTAAAGCCTTTAACTAAAATGATGGCTATGAAAACTTTTTAAGAATAATGATACAAGATACTCTTTGTTCATTATTTTAAACACAGAATGACGACTATCTTTGCTAGGCTGAAATCTTGTACCCCTTTTTATGTTGATCTGCAGTTTCATTATAGTCCCCTTGAAATAATTGGATTGCTGATAAAATAAAATGTGGCCTGAATAGGAAGAACATAATGTAGTGCCAACACAAAGTGGTGCTGTGTACCACATAACAAATGGTTAAGACTTATTTTTTGTTATCTAGTACTTATTCATGTGTGTACATTGGATGTATATTTTAATATAAATAGGTTCAGAGGGGAAAACAACGCCAGTATGGAACAGTGTTTATAGACCATCCACAAACAGAAGGAAAGAGAAGACCTGCCATTTAAAGAAAAAAAAGTGCTGCATATACAAATCCTCAATCAGCGGGAATGGCATTAACAAAGGATTCATTTGAACGGATTAAGTGGCTTATCACAGCTGCCTGGTGAGTTTTACAGATCACTACATTTTTTAACCAGATTCACTGAGATATATTCTTAGCTATCAATTTTACAGTAATAAGAAATCAGCAGTTAAATAACTTGTAGCCTGTCATAAATTTGATAATCCTGTGTGATAATTTATTGTATTTATGTTCAATTACTGGCCTATCAGTTTATTCCACTTAAATTTCAACCTGTACACTATTTAAATAGTAGGAAACAGGAACCATAACTCTGAATCTCTCCAAGGCAGCTCTTACTGCCTTTTTTCTGCATTATGTGTGACTGACTGGCCTCTAACAGTCTTTACTGAGTCAAGTACCTGTGAAATATCTGCCTGGCTTCAGGAGGCATGGATTTGCAAGTGGCAGAGAATCTGGCAAACACATGCCTGCCGTATATGACTGCAGAAAGGGGGAACTGCAGCACTATGTATCAAGAAGAACGTAATCAGATTTCTATTTCACTTGTGCAAAGGCTTCATGAGAACTTGGTGTTTTCCTAAATGAAAAATAACTCACAGCTGGCCAACTTAGGTATGGGAAAAAAGGGTTTACAGAGACTGTCTGTAGAAGCAAAAGTGGTCTTAAATTAGCATCAATCACAGAACAAACCAATGTTATTATCTACTGCCTGGCTGAAGTGTTCCTGTGAAGTTAAATCCTTTCAACACAAACTTACTTGATGCATTAAAGGATGAACTACTGGTATGTGGAAGACTTCTCCACCATTTACTGCTTTAATATAAATCATCTGGCAGTTTCACATTGTTTAATCAGTCCTTTGTTTCATATTTAGCAAGGGACAGCATCTTCTATCTTCTGTTGCTACTAATTATGAGTGTCAGGCAACATAGGTGTAAAAAGTGTATGGAGTTCATAAATGACTAAAATACGTTAATGCTTTTAGTATTGAATTTATCAGTAAATATCAGTGCTTATACAGGTTATATTATTTCCAGTTTGAATCTATGAATAATTAATAATCAGGGAGAGTAATTGGGGATTTGCTGGCACAGTTCTCAGTGCTTCTAAGAGTTGACCATATGACTAACAAAGACAAAACAGAAGTTGATCTCAATAGGGAAATTTATGAAATGCCTAGATATTTGCAAAGTTGGAGTAGTTTTTTAATAGGCTTCACTGTAGCCTGTAGAATAGTACACAGCAGTCTGTATGCTATGACTCTGCCTAATTTATCTTTCATATAATAAGTAAGCACCTCAGTTCTTAGTAAAAATAATATTAGCATTAATAATAATTTAAAAGAATGTGTATTTCCTATATGGCTGCAGAAATTTTGGGCTACCTTTTTACTTTAGTTTTGTTTTTTTAAACTTTACAAGCCATTGTGAGCAATGGTTGGCATGGAGCTGGGCTTCCCCAGCAGCTGCTCTGCAATCATGTGGCCATTCTGAACGTGGCTTTGCTATCTACTTTCTCTTGCCCTCTCTGAGCAAAAGAAAGCAGCACCAGCTAACTGATTTGAGGATAGATGCAGATCATTCCCATCTCTACTCAGTCTTTACCTCATGGTGGCCATAGAGAAATCTGGAATGGTTCCTCTCTGGCCCTTTGTAATTGTGGGATTGGGAACAGGTTACAAGGGGGAGTTATAAGGACTTCTACATAGCCTTGTTCATGCCTGTCTGTCTGTCCTCTGTCTCACAAATCCAAAAAGACAAATATTTACAGCATGGGCTGCCATTTCTGGATGGGGTGTACCCCTAAACAGGGCTTAATCATGTGTACACTTGATCACTTTCTCACTTTCTACAAGCTACATCTTTCTGAAGGTTTTATGTTGTGAGTGTAGTTTTAATTTAGTTTTCTTCTTTTAAATCAGGTGGCTGCTGTTTGTTTTTTCAGCTCAAGAAATTGATGGGGTAAGTGACATTAATATTTACTTTAGACAGGTGAAAGATGGAGTGGTAGAGTTCAAAGAAGTAGCACCACATGCACCAAACTGACCAATAGTTCTATGGGAAAACCATGATGTTCCTTTCTGTACTCGTGCAATTCTAACTTTCCTTTCTGCTACTCAGCTAATCTATTTTGCAATGTTAAGCTCTGGATTTTCATAGATTTTAATTCTGGCCTCTTTAGGTGCTTTTGGAAAGCTGCACGTAGAAAACCCTCCCTTGTTCTCTGACTCCGTCCACATGAAGTCATTTAATAGTTCTGCATTATGGCACATGTCAATTCTAGCTTTTCATTCTGGTCTGCATGGTAGCCTAGATATTAAACTGCCTTCTATGGACATTCCCATTTCTCTGAAGCCAAAATTTCACATATAATATAGTTTCAATATCTATTTTATTATCCTCTCTGTACTGGCCTTCATATTACCCTTATGTTTGCAATGCCCTCACTGTAATTTCTTTCAAGTCCATCCTCTTTGTATTCTTTCAAATATTTAAAAGCTCTTTTTTGTAGAGGTTTCTTTTTATCCCCAAACTCATCCCTTTTTATTTGAGCTGTTGAAGATGGAAATATTTTTTTTTAATAAATGTGTTCAATCAGAAGAAAGGGTAACAGTTCTGTTACTGGAAACTTGTGTTCTATTGACATTCCAGGAGAGGCAAGATTCTAACAACTAGGTGAGAGACTAGTGTGGAGTAGATTAGTAATTTCATGGGAAAGGCAGTGTGTAAAAGACAAGTAGTCTGTGAGAGAGACCATCATACCCTCTTGTTCTGAGGTTTGGAAATTCCAGATATTCTAAAAATGTTATAGATAGGAAAAGCAGAAATTTTCCTCCTTATCTAATATTTGTCAGTGTTTTCTCCTTGAAACATTGAAGTATGAGCCTATAGTGTTCTGTTGGGTATAAAAACCAGTAACAAAACAATCTTGACCTTGATAATAATGAAAACCCACACCAAGGAAATATTTTTTTTTATCACCATTTACTTGTTTGCCCACATGATTCTTAAATCTTTTACCTCCTTATTAAAATTCTTTTAAAAATGTCTTTGATAATTTACACAGTTTTACTGAAAAAGTAATGTTATTTAGTGGACGTTCCAACTTAGTTTATAAGCACATATGGTGTGTGTTTATTACTACATTTGGGAAAATAGAAAAAATAATGAAATCATGTTCACTTACCACACAGAAAATCTACTGGATTTACATTTTGTTGTGTTTTCATTTCACCTTGAATATAATTTTTTTCCTTATTGCAATTTGATGAAACAAAGCAGTCACTTCTTTGCTATTAAGAGGACAATAACAGAATTTTTAAATACAAGAAATAAGTAAATTAATAGTGGGTAATGCATTATTACACCATGCATATACTTTGTGTCATTTAATAGACAAGAATTAAATTCAAGATTTTATCTCTGAGTGAACTTCTTGCTGCTTCACCTTTTTTTACCTTTTATCATTTCATCGTAGTTAAACAATCTCCTAAAATAATGTGATGAATTACAAATTTCATGTTATTGCAAATTAAATTCTGATTCTGTTAAAATTTACTTTAAGTGCAGCTGGTTTCCTAAGTTATATTTGGCTGTAATATTTAGTGTTATGTAGCATAACTTGTAGTTAAGGTCTTCCACCTTCTACAGCAACAAGTAATAAGTTTTTGCTTATTGCTTCTACCTTGGCAGCATGTTTATGTTGATGAGAGATTTTTTGCCTTGAAAATTGTCTCACTAGCTAATATGTCCAGCTGACAATATTTGATGAAGTAATTGTTGTCCGTTGTGCACTAATAAATCCTTAACCTTTTAATTTTTAGGGAGGATATGCATATATTGCTCCATGTGGGGGACAGGATTGTTCAGTTTGTCGGTGCTTTCCAGAAAAAGGATCAAGGGTAAGTGATAATTACTGTTGATAATTATCTAAGGATAATTACTGTTCCTGAAAATCAACATGGTTGATAAATCAATAAAACAATATTCAGACACAAACACATCTGACAAACTAAGGATAATTCTGTCACTGGTATCAAGTACAGCTGTCACTGAGGAAAGTTAAGATTGTTTGTAAAGAAGTTTGCTTCTAATCAGGTTTGTATTAATCATGGTACCTTTCTTGTATTAAGGACTCTTTGAGATCAGTCTAGGAGTTAGACAGATGTAATTCCTAATATATGTAAAGAATAGAAATCTATGCTTGTTTTCTACTAAGAGACTGGTTGGAAGAGAATGTCCATGCCATTCTCTAGTTTTATGAGAACTTAATTATTACTTATTTGGATTAGGTGACTCTGAAAATGTTTGCAGACTTTTTATTTTATTCACTTAAGATACTAATTTAAAAAAACCCTGAATTGTCTTTGTTTTATGAATAATTATAAAACACCTCTAAGGCATTTTTACATTACATGCTAAAATTAATAACTGCTTGTTGCTAATTGTTACTTGAAATAAGTCCAGTGATGACTAGTTTATGCTGGTCTTTCTCAGAATAGACCTCTATATAGGGATAGCCAATAATTTAAGTGTTGTGTGAGAAAAAAACTTATAAATATAGGTAAAATAGTGATATATATAATTACATATGTATACGTATGTGTGTCCTGAATGGTAATCAGCTGAAAAATTGTCAGTGATGAAAATGGTACTTCTACCAAAGTACTAATGATTAAGTTTAGGTTTAGGAAGGTTGAACATGATGGATCAATTTTGGAAGAGCCACATGCCCCATTTCTTTGTCTACGACCTGAGTTACCAGAAAAGCAAGACACACCTTTTTCTTCCTGTGCTTCTGCAGTTAGCTGCACGCTTTGCTGTGTCATGATCACTGCCCTGGTGTCCTTGGATCCTATCCTAATCCTCCAGGATTATGTCTATGTGAAAGTCCCCCATGCTGTAGGATTTTCATAATAGAGGCCTAGGATGCATATATCTCTGTAACACTATGCTAACAAAAGGGCATCCCAGGAAAAGTATTTTGACTGGTACCACTGCAGTGTCTCTCAGAGCTACTGAATAGACTGTTTTGGATACCAAAAACCTGATCTGAAGTGCCATTTAAAAACAACTGACTTTCAAACTAGGGGGAATTTCCCTGATTTGGGTTCTCACTCAGGAGCCTGGAAGTTCTGAATTACATGTGCATAATCAGTCAATAATAAATACCTCCTGCAGTTATTCTGGCTCTTTCCTAGGCTGTCCTCATCACAGGTAAACTGTACAATGATTCATGCATTTGCAGTTAGTTTTTGAAATAATTCCAAGGAGCTGGACCTAAGTGCCAGATAGAAGTGTAATAAACATTTCAAAATGAATTGAATGTTGTTATGCAACTGTAAGTCTGAGAATTGTACCATTTTCTGAAAAAGCTCTGAAATAAGGATGTACATGTACCCTGGTGGATAATGGATAAAGTATCTCCAATGTAGTATGAATTTATATTTCATGTAGTCATTTATATTAATCAATATACTAGAGATAGAAGTACTCTTCAGACCCTACATGAAACATGGCTTAACACTGCTTCACATAGATTACTGCACATATTTTCTATAGTAATGTATGGTAAGGAATAAGTTTCTATAGGATTATTTAATTTTTTCTTTCATCCTACAATTCTTTTGATTTTTTATACTTCGCTGTGTCTGCTTTTACACTCTGACACACTAACTGTACTCTCCAAGCTTTTGTGGAGACTACCCAGTACAAAATAAAAGATTTGTTTATCTTATTGTTAGCTTTCTAGCATGCAAAACATCTGCTTTATCTGCTTTTTTGTCTGAATCGTGCTCTGAGGCTGATTCCTCAGAGTTTTGCATCTTCCTCAATCCTGTCTTGAAGGTGTAAGAAATAAATTATTATTAAAAGCCTCTGGCATTTTACAGTACACAAGCCTAAATATTCAGAACTTTTGGTATTAAGACTTTGCCTTCTATTTGCCCATTTGAAAATATTTTAAATTTCAACATCAAAAGCCTTCTTCATTATAAGTGGACAAGATAATGATAACTGAGGTTTTAGCTAGAGAAAAGCTGACCATGGGAGTAAGAAAACAAAACTGCCATGGCCATACTTGAATGCATCGATACTGGGCAAGTTGAAAGAAAAGTAGAAGCAAATAGCTGAAATTTCATTTCATACTTAAATAAAACCACTGTAGCTGTGCATCACGTGCTGTATTGGGTTTTAGAAGAGCTTGTGTACCTGTCATTTTTAATTCTCTCAACCATATGTAACTCTGTGCAATAAATGGATTTGAACTCCTATTCATTAGCAAGAAATCACTGTCTGAAAAATATCTTAGTCACTACTGCTGGTAGTATATCATTACAATTGTCCATATCACAATGAAATTTTGACTTCTGTTCACTTGGGATTACAGTCTTGTTGGAGTTAGTTTTACATTATAGTGTTTATCTTTTGAGCTTGTCACAGCTCAAAAGGACTCTTTCTTCCATAGGACACCATTAAAATGTGCTGCCAAATCTCTTTGCCCATACTCTGTGATACTATACCTAGACATTTCAGAACTGCAGGACAGATAAATGAGGCAAAACATCATTAGTGAAAGTACACATGCCAGTTAAAAAGACTCTATAAGACTCTAAAAAGTCTTATAGAAGACTTTTTAGAGTCTTTTTCCCCTCTTCTTTTTTGGTAGGCTATAAAGACTGTGATTTCAATTTTCATTAAAGACATTGTAAACCCTTTCACCATTTCGTCCTCTTTTTTTACATCAGAAAATTGTTTCCTAGAAAACTCCTGCAGTGTTGTATCACAGGCTTCCAAAAATGCTGTCTGCTCTAATAGACTTTAGATAGTTAATAAAAAACGTTTGCAGTTAGCACTGACCGATTGTAAACCTGTCCTGTGCTGACCCCGGAGTTTGATCCTATTCAATTCCGTTGGCTTTGTTTTTAGTTAAGTAGATTTGGGAAGCAAGCATCTATTCATGACCCACCCTGATCTGGCTTCTATGGGGTCATGTGAATTGCCTGGATCAAAGTGAATAATAAATATAACTCAGCAGGACCAATGTTCGTTCTTTTGCAGATGAAGCAAGAGGCTTATTTTTATCCTAGTGTAGGGGAGAATGCAGCAAACAGAAATCTAAGAGGAGGGTTTTGCACTTTCTGACACTTCAGATGTAAGGAGTAAACATTGACAAGAGATGCTGAGTCACTTGGGTGTCACAGGTAAGTTAGGAAGTCAGCTGGTATCAGTCTCTGCAGGGCAAGAATGCACTGCCCTGGGCTAAGAATGAGCAAAGCTGTGAGTCAGTCAGTCTTCTGGCAGTGCTTCTCTTGTAACATCTCCCCAGTAGTTTTTGTGAGTTGCCAAATTTCCTTAGTAGGTACCATGGGTTATCTGAGTTCAATTTACAGCACAGTATAAGCATATTTAAAATGCACTAACTGTAAAAATTGTGCTAATTCTGTCTGTTTTGGGGAGTAAGAGGCATTTATTAAACCACACTTTTTTTTTTGCATGTCAGTATGCAGTGGCAGTCTGTCATTCACATGGAATATCCAGTACTTGTATTTGGATTTTCAAGCCACACACTCAGGAAAAAAAATATGTAAAATCCTTCTGCTTGGTCTCAAATCCACTATCAGAGATGTATGTACACTAACATCTGAGGAAATCCAGATTTCTCCTATCATTTGCCTCCTACTTGTTGATAATTTCTTTCCAGGACATTTGCTGCAAGTTTTAAAGCAGAAGATTTCTGATACAAGTTATACATTTCTTTGACATTTCTATTGCATTTCACTTACATTCACTTAGAACCATATTATGTTTTTCTATAAAACAGACACAGAGAAATGGGACCCCTAAATCTGTGTTTGAAGCAGACCACACTTTTTTTTTTTTTTTTTTCCTTCCCTGATTGGGCAGGGGAATAGGCTGTTCTCTGAATGCAGAAGTTAGGATTTGAACTGGTAGGGAAAGGATCCTGCTTACCAGAATGTGGAATAGGAACAGAGCCACTCCAGTCTGTAAGGAGAATCACATCAGTTACTGGAAGGTCTCTTTGAGGTTGTTCTTCATATACAATGCTCAGCTACAGCATCTGTAAATTAGCATTTTTCATATTAGACATTTTTCAAATTTTTAAAAGTTTTGATCTTGTTAAATTATCCCTCTTTTTGTTCTTGAGCATCTTTCTTTTCTTAATACTTTTGGTTCTCCTGTCCTACCATACTGAAAATGATGGTTTTTCACAGTTGCTGCAGGTTGTCAAGCTTTTCCACATCCAGCAAGATAAACTCTACAAAATCATTCTTTTTTACTGATTTGAATCAATGAAAAATTGTCAAGAGTGACATGTTTCAATAAAATGGTTCAGAGCAAATCTCAATTTTATTTTATTATCTCCTCTGATGTTAATTATTTGTGATCTGCAGTGCTCTATTTGTAGCTCTCTGCTTTCAGCCATTAGCAGTTAAGAGTTTCAGTGCTAAATTATGATTTGTGGAGTTTGTTTAACACAATAGTGACACCCACTGGCTTATTGGATAGTTTTTCTTTTCATAGTCCCACAGGGTTAAAATGCATTCCTAATCATTCTGAATGATATTTTCAGCACTTCACTGATTTTTCTGTGCTTCTGTGAAGTATCACTGTGAATGCTAAGCTACATCATCAAGTGTTTAGTTCTTTTAGCATATCATTGAAAAATACGATTGAAAGTTGCCAAATTTTCGGATAGTTTAGAGCATGGTTCAGATGTTCTGTACAAGAAAGATGGAGAGAGACTATTTACAAGGGCCTGTAGTGATAGAACAAAGAGTAGTGGCTTCAGGCTGAAAGTTTAGATTAGATATGAGGAAGAAATTCTTTACTGTGAGGGTGGTGAGGCCCTGGCACAGGTTTCCCAGGGAAGCTGCCCCATCCTTGGAAGTGTTGAAGGCCAGGTTGAATGGGGTTTTGAGTGACCTTGTCTAGTGGAAGGTGCTCCTAAGCATGGCAGCGGGCTTGGAACTACTCGATCTTCAAGATCCCTTCTACCCCAAACCATTCTATGGTTCTATGAAAAGTCAAGCTCTAAGTATTATTATTGCATTTACTTGGCTAAAAATCTGTGAAAAAGAAATTATCTAATTTGGTCTATTAAGGATAAGAGACTGGATTTAATGCCAAATTGTGTGATTTCTCAGATTTATCTCATCTTAATCAAGTTTACATTTAGAAGAGCATTTGTTTTGGGGTTTTTTGAACCTTTACTTACAGTGAAAATTAGTTTGGTTGCAGTCTTACAGAGTGAGGAGTAGAATCTTCCCAGAATGAACACCCCTCCAAGTCCTGGAAGCTGTGGCTTTGCTGTGTAATTGACCAGTTCTTCCAAAAGGGGAGAGGACATGGGTGGAGCTTAGGGTAGCAGCAGATGCCCCCACCTCACTAAGCAAATTACAAAATAAAACATCTCTCCAAATGCCTTTGTGAGCACTCCTCTCTTGCCCACAGACTGCTTTACTTTCCTTCCTTACTCTGTCCTGCTCCTGGTGAAATGAGAAAGACTGGTTACAAGCCAGAGTCCAGTGCACAGTGGAAAGGGTTGCTGTGTTATTTGCCTACAATCTGTGTGGAGTTGCTGGGCATTTGCACTTTTGTTCTTAGGAACAGAAGGTAAGTGCATTTCATGTAACACTGGTACCTCTCCAGAGCCTGTAACATAGGCTACTGTCCTCATTGATGGCGATAACTGGGCTTCTTTTGACTTAATTGACAATGAGAAGCAAGACAATTCACTTGATTAGCATGAAGTTTTTTTATTTCCAATTAAGACTCCCTTAAAACATTGTGCTTGAGACAGTTAAGTGCTCAAGGCACTCTCAAAATCAGGTGCTCTTCAGTCTCATGCATTAAAAAAAAATTAATTCCAGATAGCCTTGGCCATTGCCTTTTCCAAACAGTATTATATGCTTTGTTGTGCGATTCTGAAGTATTTGCACTCTTAGTCTTAGGAAGCATATTTAATTAAAAAAAAATATAGCCTTGTTTTGCCTAAAGTCAATTTCTTACTGCAGGTCAAGCCCAGGATATGCTAAAATAACAGACCGTAGTCTTGGCATGGTAGTTCCTGACCTAGACAATTAACAAGGCACTGAAAACCTAGAGGAATTTATTGGCATCAGATGGCAGAGCGGGCATAATATTCTGTTCATTTTATCTGAGCTAATTTGTCATTTCCACATGAGCATGACTACCTTCATCCTCTTTATTTTTACAGCTGTCCTGAGACTGTAATGCTGTAGTAGTCACATTGGATGGGCACAAATAATAGATGTGATAATAGATGTTATGACATGGTATCAGTTTGGTCTTAACAAAGCTCCCAGTCATTATCAGTCTTTGAGCTGAAAGAAAGAGAGAGAATCCATCAGCTTCACATGGCATGCTAAAGTTGTATCAGCTGCCAAACCCATTGTGAATTCTGAATTCAGTGACTCTGTTCTATGACTTCACTACCTTCTACTGAAGACCATAGAGTCAATTAAAGTCACAGGGTAGCAGCAAATGAAGACATTTTATTAACCTAAAGGACTACATGTCCTAGAAGTGTTTATTTTTTAATTATAATAACTACCACATGCCTACAGCGTCTCAGCTTTTTTTCTGAGCACAATAAAATCATGTTTCTTAACTGTCCAAAGGATATAACATGTTTTGAAAATTTTCTCTTTCAACTCTTGAATGCAGAGCATATACACTATTAATTAAAAGTATTGAAGTTGGTGCAGAAACATGCTGTCCACAAAATGCATTAAAAGACATTAAAAGGCATTAAAAAATTAGTGCAAAACATCTTATGCTTTTCTTTTTCTGTTGATGAATGATGAATTTTGCAAAGTAATAGCTAGTTCAGAGTACTAAAAAGCCATACCACTTCCATTCAAGTTAATGGTTCAAACAGTTCATTTTACTATATTATTAGTCTCATTCATTTCACTTGTACTGAAAATGATGTTTTAATTAAAGTGGTTGTCCAGTTCTTTTTTTCAGTCAAGTATTTAAAGGGCATAATAGCTGCCTTAAAAGTACTTCAATTAATAAATTCATTCTAAGAGAGAATGAGCAAGGCACTGCCAGTAGACAGGCTGCAACTGTTCATGCAAGCAAACAACACCCAGAATCCCAACTGGCCATTCACTGTTAACAACGATGCAGAATCATCAGCTTTCAATACCAGTAGCCCTTAATTTGCATAATATTTTACACTGCTGAAATTATGGTATCAAGAAAATAGTAACTGTTAGTGAAAACAACATTCTGATTCTGCACTGGAATTTTTGCCTCTAACTTCAAGCAGGATCAAGGTTGAAGTGAGAGGAGCGTGTAAAGAGAAATGGAACATGAGTCATATGAGGATTCTTTTTTCAAGTAGTCCTTATTTCTAACTTTTCCTAGCCTCTGGACTAAGTTCCTGTTCATAGCTTAAGGGCCAGTGGTCATCCAGACCTACTTCCACTGTGGCATGAGCCTGTAGTACGTTCCTGTCCAACCATGTAGTAAATTACCTTCTCTGTTGCTTTGCTGATTTGATTGAATGATGCATACCAAACGTTTTTTCACTTCTTGTCCAACTGTCAAATCACACTGATTTTAAAAAGACAATTAGAAAATAAATAAAAAGTAAAAGAAGCTTAAATCCCTGCTTGTAATTCACAGGATTTTGTCCAGATGGATTCAGTCTGCTGAAATGTTTGCACTGAGAAGCAAGCATTCAGTTACTTTGCTTCCTGAAGCTACATATCTTCTTACAATCATCTTTCATTTCCATCTTTTTTATTTCCTTCAATCCATTCACAAAAGTAAAGATATGGTCTGGTTTTTCTGTGAGTACTGAAATATCTTTTACTGCCCTCAAGTGGTCCTATAGCCATATGGTTTTCTCAGGAATATGTGGGGTTCCATTTTGCTCTCTTTTAAAATACTGTATTATAATTAATAATAATAATAATTAATTCTATACTATAATGAATTATTAATGATGTATTGATTATACATACTATGTAACTAATATAATTAGTTACAATAATTTATTGTAATCAGTGGATGAAGTCTGAAAAGAAAGCAGAACAGTCTTCAGTTTGGAAACAGAACAAGTTATAGGTAAACAATGATAATGATACAAAAGGAAAAAGATGTGTAAGAGAAATAAAGACCTGCAAATACGTAGATTTTTGTAGGGTGGAAGTGTAGACAGCTCACATGTGAAGCCTCATTAGGAAGCTTGCTTTATTCAGCACTTTGAATCTGTGATTACACAGTTGTTGAGCAGCACAGAACAAAAACTGCAACACATCCGAAACAACTCCACACTAGTGCTATAGACTGAGAAATCCAGTTGGCATGGGAAGTAATTTTGCTTCAGGAGAATATATTACCTTGGAAAAGTTAATAGAAATCTATGGAGATTGTATGGTAATGAAGGTACAAATACTCAATTTAGAGCTATTTCTAGGTAAACTGCATTCTTCAAGCTCCCAACCCATTTTAACACAATCTATTAAAATTGATACTTTCTGTAAATATGTTGACTAATAACTATTATTTTTTTCTCCAGGAAACTTCACAAGTTTTAAATGAGGCACTGAGATATGAGAGTGATTATTAAAAATACGAGCTAGAAAGCTTAAGATAATCGGCATACCATGACTCGAAAGAGGGAACTCTCTTGATTTGTTCTAATTGTGTACAAAGTCTCTTTGTTTAAAATGAGTCCTCATTTTGCTGGTGGGAAAACACAATGCTCATTGGAGTCCTAGGCTTGCAAAAGGTGATACATTGATGGAACCAGGAAGACTTACTGGTTATCCTAGGAATCTCTGAGAAGTGGTCTTGGAGACCTGATGGAGGTGAAAAGAAATGATCACCTAGAGAAAGTTGTTAAACTTGAAGGTTGTGTTCCTACAGCACCTAATGCATGGGACAGTTTTGCAGGCTGCTTTGAATCATGAATATTTATACATTGTAAGCCTTGTTTTATCCACAGAGTCATCTCTGAATTGCTGTGGGGGTTACAGCAGTAGTCATGCACTTCTTTGGGCTCTTTTCAGGGTCAGCCTGGTGAGCTGGGAGCTCAAGGTCCAATTGGGTCCTTGGGATCTACAGGACCAGCTGGTCTGCCAGGGGAGAAAGGACGGAGGGGTGAGAATGGGCAGCCTGGGCCAGCTGGAGAAAAAGGTGATAAGGTAGGAAACACCACAGACATCTCATTTAGGTGTATACAGTATGTAATCTTAAATGTTGATAAGTGAAACAAGACCTGAATGAATCACTTAAAATTCTCACATAGAAGTTAATTACAGAAAATCAATTCTTGGAAAAATATTTCAGGAGATTTTTTGCTGTGAACTACAAAATTAGAATTGTCAGAAGACGTAAAACAAGATGAACAGACAGACTCTGATTGTCACATACCACGTCATCCTCCTTAACCTCAAAGAAGGTGTAGAAATGTGGAATTGGAGGGAGCAGTATGGTGCTTTTAAAAGCATTGCACTAAACAGAAGTTTATTACCACTTAGAGAGTATAAATTGAAGTTCAGATTCATATCTTTCACATCTGTACAAGCCCTGGCTCTTCGTACTTCATATTAGTTTTAATGGTCTAATTTGACTTATCTCAGAGTGAAATTAATGTCAGTAACTAGCATACCTGAAATGTCAATGCTGTAAACAAAAGTTGTGCTGCTAGTATTATCAAAACAAGAGCAGGATTCTGAAATTATGTACACGAATACATTATAAGTTACAGGAAACTTCCCCTTCTCTGTCATTTTATAATCTTTGGAGAATGAATGACTATTGAGTATTAGACATTTGTTCTGTACTGTACTACCTGTTATATGGGTAACTATTGGCACTACTCTTCTGCTAAGCCTGTAGAAGTTTTGGGGTTTTTTTTCAGATACTTAATTTCTGAAAATTATGGCTTTTGATTCATATTTCAAACAAGACTGTTTTTTTGTTTCTTGCAATATAGTACCACATATTCTTGTTTTTAATTCTTTTTAAGAATTAATAATCTCATCAACTTTGTTTTTTTGTATCACCTGTTTTAGGGGCCAACTGGAGTCCCAGGATTTCCTGGTTTAGATGGTGTTCCTGTACGTATTAAATGAATATTTCTTTATAAGAATTACAGTTCCTGTAAATTCATAGCAAGTCCTCTAACAGAATAATACACTTGCTAAAGTGTTTGGCTTTATACTTATTGATATACTTTCTCTCACAGAGTTACATGTTTTGAAAAAATGTAAAATAACTAGGTTAACTTCAGCTGTGTTTACTATTGATAACAAATGCTACCAAATCCCAATAAGGTAAGTACAGAATTTTCGTGCAGGAGTGGGGCAGTGAGTATGTGCCCATGGCCATGGAGTATGTGCCAGAGATAGGCTTAAAAGCAGTGCATTTCTCTTCTCAGGCTCTGTAGTCTGTAGACTGTATTCTGCTTGGTTCATTCTTAGCATCTCTGAAAGTGTCTCAAATGATGCACTGTTTTTTGTTCAAACATTCTGATTTTTGCTTGTAGTCCTTTTGCAGGAAGATACACAACCACTGAGTCCAATAATTTTAACCTGAATGAGCAAAATGGGTCCTAAATATATCTTTATAAGCATGTGATTATGTATTTTTATGAATGTCTTCTTCAGTGTGAAAATTGGTGAAATAATATCTTAGATACTGCATTTTTCAAAATACTCTACTGGAACTGAATTTGTGTGATGTTACCAGCTTCATATGGATCGAACAAAGTTAAAGTGTTGAATTTTGAGAGTGAAAATAGGACCAAAAGCTGAGTGGGTGTCATAGCATCTGCTTGTCAGCTGTCCACATTTGATGGTGGGACTATTGCCAGAATGTCTGGATAATGCAGAGGTCACAAGCCCAAAATTTGGCACAAAAAAAAAGAAGTGTTCCCAAGAAATGTATGTTCTTTTTGCAAAAAATGTTAATTTAAAAGCATTGTCCACAATGTTTGTTCAGTGTCCACAAATTAGACCGAAGAATTTACATACAGAAAGAAGGTAGAATTGACAAAAGCATTTCAGGCAAATGACCAGGAGGATACTTTCTTGATGATTTTTCAGATTCCCCCCCCCCAAAAAATAACTTTGGATCAAAATTAATATTTTTTTCCTTACAAAAATATTTAATTCTGTGAAAAATGTTTTTTTTCACCAACAGGAAGATCATTCCAAGAAAAATCTCATTGTTTCATTGCCCATTTCCTAATTTTTAGTAGAACTAATCCTTATCTAGGCACTGCTTAGTTGTTGCTAGGTTAGAAAAATCACAGTCTCTGTGATTACTGTGTGCCTGAGACAAGCTGTGTCCTGTTTTAACTTGTTTTATCCTAACAATTAAAAAACATAAGGCTGCTTGAGATGACTTTTGTGGGTTTTTTCAGCCTTATAGCCACAAGACAGACTATAGCTAGAGAGCTAGAGTCTGTATTCTCCAAGAAGACAAAACATCACTTTTTCACTCAAGTGTGAACACAGTCTGGTCCTTTTAACCAGTGTTGTCCCTATTATGTTTGCTATGCATCAAAAAACCCAAATAAACAAAGGACTTACCTCATTTGTTCTACACCACAAAAATTCTATTCAGAACAGAATGCGAATGAATATGAAACCAGCACCACTATGAGATGTCATCTGATTCAGATCTGGGATATATTTATTTCTGACTTGTTCTGTTAATTTAAAAAGTAATTTCCCATTAATCATGGTGTATTCCTAATAAATTTTAAACTGTCTTTCAGGGCCTCCCAGGAAGGGAAGGACCCAGAGGCAAGCATGGTTTGGACGGCTGCAATGGCTCGAGGGGTGACCCAGGATTTCCAGGAGAAAACGGTTATATGGGACCAAGAGGACCTTATGTATGTGAAAGGCATTCTGACTGTACACCTGCATTTCCCCTCCAAGCTAACAGCTTTTAAAATGACTCTTAGACTGGCATCAGCTTTTCAGGGCTGCACTGGGAACTCCCAGGCATTTTTACTCAGGTTAATGGGAGTGAAACACACTGCCTTAACAGATTAGGCTTGAATGTGAAATAAGCTCCTATATCCTTGAAGTACCTATGTCTGCCTTGAGAGTTAAATTCTGACTTGTTTCCCCAGAATGTAACCACACCAACTGAGAAGGAATAGCTTGAAACCACTGCACCATTCATCAGTACTTGAAATTTCTTAAAAGCATTACTTGTAAGCACATACATGAGATGAATTAGTGATAAGTGAAAGGTTCAACAAGCCTAAGTCCTGTTACACTCTAAGATTTTGCACCACTTTTTTACACAGGTGTGCTCTGGTGCATTCCTGATCTTGCCTGGGTATATATCTGTGTATGCAGAGATCATTTCACAGTTAGAATGTTTGAAACTAGCAATTTAATATTTGTTTAGTTTTGCTGTTAAAATGGAAGGCAGTTTAAAATTGTTTAAGTAACTGTGTTAGTAGTACTTAACTACTGAAGATAAAAAGATTCATGCCAGTAAGGGATATAAATTACTGTAGCTCCAAAGAAATTTTGCTGAACAGATCTAGTCACCAGTCTTTGACTTTTTGTAGAAACAAGTTTTAGTTCTGAATGAATAAGAGCTGATGAGTTTAACAGATTCCCTGAAATTTTCTAAGTAGCACAATAAAACCAACTGCATTTCACATGAAAAATTGAATGTGTTTAGTAAGAGCTAAATTAAATAGTGAATTCAGCCATTAGAAAAATGTGGAGAGGGTGCCAGAGGGTAATGGTGTTATCAAAGATAATAGCAATTAGAATAAAATACAGTTTCAGTCTTGGGCTTGTAATAAATGCTATGAAATACACAACATCATAAAAAAAACTTTCTAATAACCTCATTTGTTATACCTCTGAAAGTATCTTGGTACTTCTGCTGAAACTCGAATTTCACCCATATTTTGTTACTTACTATGGCCTTCAGAATAGAGGTTTACTTTTTGTAATTAGACAAATGACATAAAAGAAAAACAGGACATGGGACAAATTACAGCATAAATCCTACCAATTTCAGGAGCATTCTCTTTGGCAGGCCTAGAAAAGTATTTGCAACCTGCAAAAACAGGGAGATGCAATAGGCATGTAGCCTTGGATATGCATACTAGAATTCCAGTGCAAATTCATTTAGCTACTCAGAATAACCACACATAGTAATCATATTTGCTTGTGTGCAAGAATGCTCTTCCAACCTCTATGCAGATTGCCTGTTCTTAAATGAATTTGTTCCACCAGGTACTAACTTGACTGTACATTAGAGCCAACATTTTAATCTGATTCTTATTTATAACATTGTCCTGTATAATTTTATTTAACACCGTGTACATATTCATCAGCTTTACTTCATTGACCTTGTTGGAAAATAAAGTAATTTCTATCTGTGAGGCCTTACCAAAGTCATATAGAAGATAACAAAAGAATCTATCCAAGATGTTTTCTTATACAAGAGACCACATGTAAAATAACTAAAGATAAATACAGCTTTTGATTTCTTTAATGTGTTCCCTAACAGCTGTTGTTTACCTGTCATCTGTATCCAATCTATTGTAGCTATATCCAGCTGTAGACAGCTGTAATTCTTCCTTTTATTGTACCATTCCAGGGAGAAATACCGTCCCTGTTTCATTCTGACTGCCGGATTTGGACAGCCAGTTTATGATATCATGAACACTATACCAGTACAGTAACAAGGTTGACAGTGCCCCATTTTATTGAACTCTAGTCAAGTGGTTAACTTAGTTAACTTATATCCACTGTATTTGGATTTCAAGTGGAAAAACTTCAGAAATTATGTCTTTATGTATCTGTTCTTCAGATATGTACATATCATGGTCTAAACAGTAAATTGAGCATTACAAGTAAATTTTGCAAAAGAAATCATCTGTTCCTGCTAAGTCTCATTGAGTTTTTGAGGGTGCTACATTAGCAGAGTTTTATAAAGGACCCCACAGCAAGTACCATGGGAACTTAGTTTTTAAAATTCAGGGCCCTTCTGTATCAGATTTTTTTTTTTATAGACTGAAACAGGTTTCCTAATAGATTGAAATATTGAATACTATGCATCTAATACAGTCCATACTTTTTTTATCTGTATGCAGTATCACTCTAAATTCTTCTGAATCACACAATGAACTTTTGTGGAAGGCAGAGCGCTAGTGCTTAAAGCCACCGCCTTCCTGAAAAAAAGAGAAAGCATATTGATACTAAAGGCAAGATTTGTGAATATTGTAGAATATTGAAGGACCGAAGTGCTAAGGAGCACCTTAACAGAGCGGGAGTCCAGAAGCTGTTGAAAGCTGGTTTGTTCAACTGTACAGAAGGTTTTGTTAGATAAAATGATCATTCATGATCCTAGTGGATTACCTTGTGATATAGGGGCACCAGAAAGTCAAAGCCTGAGAAGTTAGTATCCATGGAAATGCAGGATTATCAGTAAGTGGATCGTGTTTTAAAAGACTCTTTTTCTTTAAAGGGAATTCCAGGGCAAAAAGGAGAAAAAGGAAATTCAGTGTATATTTCACATTTTGGAAAAGGACTTCCAGTAAGTATCTGATTGTGAAAAAAATCATCTATTGTAGAAAAGCATGTATGGTAGATGTAATTGTTCCATTAGTCCTCACTAGTTAATAAAACTTAGTGCAAAAACAAAATTAGAAACACATATACAACTGTAACAAGTAGTTTATGATCTTCATATCTGTAAAGTTAGAAAATACCCACAAGAAAGCTTGAACTCGTTCATTTGCTAAATGCTTGTCCTTACAGGGAGAGAGAGGTGATCCTGGACCCCCTGGCATGCCCGTAAGTACAGTCAGTGGGTTCTGTAACTGCTTTTTGTCCTGAAGATCTTCAATTTTTTTTTCCTTAGTATGGTAAGAAATGTTGGGGTTTCTCCCTGCCTGCCTTAATTAGCAAAATTCCACAATAAAGTCTGAGAAACCTCAAGTCTGGATAGTCTGTTCTCATGGCCAGTTCATGCTGGCTCAAAAGGAGTAGAAACAGACCATCCTCACCTGCATTAGCTGTGTGTGGAGCAGCTGATGCCCTGGTACTCACAGAATATTTTCTCTGTGAAATTTAAGATAGGACACCTTCTTCTACAGCATCTGATGGATCTCCCAAGAAAAAGTAGCCCTCTACCATATTCCAGCCATAAGAACATGCTAGAAGAAGAGAGAGTTTAATTTTGTGGCTGAATCACATTCTTTACGGCTGTGGATTCCTCTTGTTATGCCCTTCAAAAAGGTGTTCACTGATGAACTGTATCAAGTCCCTGCACTGTAGCACAATATTTGACAAAGTAACTTAATAGTGCATTAATAACAGAACTGTGCTTTGTCCAGCATTACCCAGACACTGGTGCTGGGCTGCTCTAGTCACAGGGAGATTTCAGGCATGGTGTAAGCTTCTGGCCATGGGTACAATCCAGTGGCCAGTTGGCTGAGTCCGAGGTGTTTTGGGCGGGGCTGGATTTGTGTAGAAAAGGGCAACTTCTTTCTGTGTTCACAAAATGATCTTTTGCCATCTTTTCTAGGGACCTAGAGGGTCAAGAGGTACAACGGGCCCGTCTGGATACCCAGGCCACCCAGGCTTGCCTGTAAGATCACCACAGTTCTACAGCCTTGCCTTAGGATATGCATTCATTCTTGTCTACCCATTTTAGAACTTGCCTTAATGTGAATCAAAGCCTAAAAGTAAATTTTGAGGCAGGTGGTAAGATAGATTTTTGCTTTACCTTAAGAGTTTGGAAGTTGAGGAGTATGTTGTTCCTTCCTTGCCATGTCTGCATGAACATGTTTCATCCTGGCAGTCTGTGGTCCTGGAGAAATGCTCCTTGTCCTCTCTCCTTAATCCCTTTTCCCTTTTTCCTGTGGGAGACAGGAAAGGGCGAAACCAGAGTTCGGCCCTCCTGAAAACATTGACCAAGTGAAGTAAATTGCACTTTGGGATAGGTACACCCCAAGAGAAAATTCTGCCTCTAGGTCCTATGGGCAAGATGAAATAATTTTCAAAACAAGCTGTCTCTAAATCAGACATACTAACTTGTCTTTATTCTCTTTGAAAGGGTATTCCAGGTTACCCTGGTTTGCCAGGTGAACAGGTAGGTAATGACTTCTGAAGTTGTTAGTGAAATAATAATTTATATAACTATTTGAAATGTTCCTTATGTATATTTGCTGTGAAGTTTTTCAGAAGAGTTACTTGATTAAACTCTAATGTTCGTATTTTCTGACCATGCTGAAACTGTGTACGTTCTTTATCAATTAGGGAAATCCAGGCATTGGAGTGGATGGACAAAAGGGGGAGCCGGTAAGAAATAAATAATACTAAATATATTATTGCTTTAGAGTTAGAAGAATAATAGAGTCTTGTTGGGTTCCCTAGAACCCATTCATTTGTGGCTTTGTCTCCTGCTAATTGTTTTAGAACAGAAGAAGAAATACAAGTTATTGAATCAATTAATTCTAAGCAGAAATGATTCCTTCAGTGAGCTGCATGCAGGAATCAAGCAGATTCTGAAGATTCTGAAAAGCAGCAATCAATGTTAGTTAGCATTTACATACACTCTGAACAGACACTGCCTGGGTAATCACAACAGTATTTGTGATTACTTAGTGACAGGGGCTGGACCAGATCAGACCCTGAATCTCATCTCTTGCTATGTCCAGAAGAGATGTCAAGGAAAGGGTGAAAGAAAAGGACAAGCACATAATAATTCCTCTTGCAGTCTCCACCTATATTAGCATACTCAGGATATATAGAACCAATGTGGGATATTTGATATTTCTTCTATGAATTGGTCCAGTTAGTTCTTAAAATTTGTGCAAGTGTCTAACATACATACCTTTCCACAGCAAATCAGTAATTTCGTTTCACATTCACAAAATCTCGTGCTCAAAGGCTTTGGTCTAGAATATGAGAGACTGTATGTACACATAAGGCATTTGACAGTCCTGTAACTACTATCTCCACAGCAGATTTGGAGCAGGAGCCAGGAATTCTCATTTATTTCCTTACCTGTAACATTCTTTTTGATGACTCAGGAGAATAGGAGATTAGATTGCCAACCTTACTCATCTGGGCAAATGGTAAAGAGATTTACAGATCTCAGTATAAACCTTTATCTGCAGGTAATTAGTACATTTTCAGTGAGTACAGAAGTATGTAGTGCTGTGGTACAACAGGAAAACAAGCTGAGTGTCACTGAAAAACTGCACGGAACATCTCTGCTGTTGCTTTGGCTTCCACAGGGCGAAATCGGACTGCCTGGGCCGCCTGGGTCACCACTGTTAGTTGGACCTCCTGGAGCTCAGCTGTTCAAAGGACAAAAGGTGTTAATTTCTCATCATATTTAACAGTGCTCAACTTGGCAAGTACAATCCTGTGATGTAATTATTGCAAGGATGGCATGAGACAAACATATCTTTCTGTAAGAAACCATCAGCTGCAGCAGAGTCCTGTGTTCAGCACCCTTCCTACAAGCTTCCAGGAGAGGAAACCCCATGTGTACTTTAGCTCATGTTCTGGAGGGAAGACTGTCTTGATGCAGAAAGGAGATACTGCCCTTGTTTTGGTTTTCTTCATTTTTTGTCATTAGCAAACCATATTTCAGGCATCTTGGCAAATTTGATTACTGTGCTATTGAATCTCTTTTGTGGCTCTTCACTTATTCTTTAAATTTTACACATCACTGGCAACTGCATTCCAATATACAGTTTTGAAACAACCCTAACCTTTCTAGGGTGCTCCTTTTAATACAAAAATTGTGATTTTGTTGTCAATTTTTATTGCAAGCTTTACCACAGAATCATAGAATGGTTTGGGTTGGAAGGGACCTTAAAAGTCAGCTAGTCCCAATCCCTCTGCCATGGACAGGGACACCTTCCACTAGACCAGGTTGCTCAAAGCCTCATCCAACCTGGCCTTGAACGCTTCCAAGAATGGAGCATCCACAACTTTCCTGGACAGCCTGTACTTCTTCAACATCACACCTAACATAGCCACAGCTGAGTGGCTTAGAACATTAGAATGTTTGTAACCCTTGCTATTTTTAAACAAAAACTGTGTTACAGAGCCCTGTATTGGAGCCTCCGTGTCCTCAAGTCTGATTTCCTCAAATACAGAGATGGAAAGATGAAGTTGGCATTGCCAGCTCCTGCAGTCTCAACTCAGGGAACCAGTAGATTTCCCGTGGTAGACCTTGGGCTTTGATCATGCAAAGAGTTGCTATACATGTGTACCAAGAAGAGGGAAAGGACCAAAAGAACCTCCAAAAACTCCCCACGTTACTGGGAAGTGGGACATTTGCTGCTGTACAACAGATGACACAATCATGGCCATGTAAGCAGCCATGCACCCCATTCAGACTGGGGCTGTGCTCAACAGTGTAGATTTATGCTTGTGAGTACTTGCATCAAACCAAGAGGAGCAGCAACTTACAAAAAGAACTACTGTCATGCGTGTTTGTAGGAACAAAGCCCTGACTTGCAGGTCCTTGGAAGTGAAAAGATACATGTCTCTCCCTCCACAGTCATTATGCTGGCTTGACAGCATTAACAGAAATAAAGATAAGTACATAAATGCTTTTCTTGCTTTTCTTGTGTCTAGGACACCTAGAGAAACACACCCGGTGCTTAAAAAGTACTTTTTGGAACTTCTAATTCAGAGCAGGACTTAAAAAAAGTTAACCAGCACATAAGCATATCCTGCATATTAATATACACAAAAATTTTCCTTTTATATGTAGGGCCAAAAAGGATTACCTGGGGTAACAGGATACAGAGGGCCACGTGGACCCAAAGTAAGTAATGGGACCTTTTTTTCCATGGTGCTGGAAAAGTCCTTCTGTGGTTATTATGTTAAACTTCTAAAGCACAGCATTTTTTGCTGTGAAATTTAATCACCACCTAAATCAGTGTGAAAGGAAAAATATTTCCAAACCCTTTGGAAAATCTTTCTGAGTCTGTTTTATACATGCCTGCTGAGTGTTGCCTGGTAGCAAAAGGTCAGTGTTGTTTCCAGTAGGGCTGTTGATATAATGGATTGAAACAGTGAATAAAATACAAGTACAGATTATTTTTCCTCAGGAAGAGAAACAGAGATGATCTGAATGTGTTCTTGATGGGGCATGATGTATATTTACCACAGAAGGTTAGGGAAAGACTTTAACTTCACATTGTGGATATCCCCAAGGGTAAAGAAGGCAGAGCTACCTGTTTGGAGAAAGAGTTGCTCTTTACTGTCTATTGTACATTTTCTTTTCTTTCTGTCAACCTGATCAATTTAAACACTGATGTATCGGAGGAGGGAAACCCACAGGCAGGATGCTACCAGATCTCAGAAAAACAGAGGATGATTGGAGACAAAAGAATGACTCTAGTTTATGTTAAAAACTTTAGTTTTGTAGCAGAAAAGTAAAAATGAGAAGCACAAACATCACATTTCTGAGTCATAAGTCTAGCACTTTTTCAGAAGTTCATTTTCCACCATAAAAAACCACTGTTACTTGGCACTGGAAAAGAAAACAAAGCTAATCCTTTTCTATCATATTTACATTGAAAAAGATGGGCTATATATGCATGGTCCAGTACTAGTTGTCTATGTAAATGATAATACATGCACTTGTCAGTCATAAGCAGGAACAGAGAAATCAACTGAAGCAGCTCAAATTATGCCCAGAACTTTAAAAAACCCCAAACTACAAATTCAACTGCTGAAAGAATATGAAGCTTAGAGAAGAGACCAGAGCAGGTTCCTCAAATAACTGGAGCTGCTTAGGCAGTGCTAGTGATGCTATGTGAAGTCAGCCCCAGTGACTGAGCCTTGCAAGGGAAACAAGATCCATTGATCTAATTATACATCATTCAGTAAATATGCACAAAAATTAAAATTGATAGCACACTTCACTGAGCATCTTGGTTAAAAAAAACTGTTTTGACTGCTCTAGGGCATGCTTGGGAGAGGAGAAAAGGGTGAAAAAGGCCTTCCTGGATTCCCTGGATTGCGGGTAAGAAAGTTGCACAATAAATTATATCACAAATTCACTATAATTAGGCAGTTTAAGTTTGCAATTTCAAGAAAGACTTCAAGGATTTTTAAAAAACTAATCTGTCATGCTGACTGTATAGAATATTTAGGAGACTTGCCCTGGGACTTACCCTGTCTAAGACTTAAACATAAGCTCATACAGACTTTCTTTGGAAAGAAAATAAATCTGTAGTGTTATCCTCTAAATATTTAGAGCTGTACAAAGCTGCTCTGGAATAGCACAGTACTAACACAGTAATTTTAATGTTCTCCATACGTGTTGATGGCAGATTTTTACGCCAACTTTACTTGTGCTTGATTTGCCTAACGGTGCTGAAGTGGAGCAGCATTCCACTACTGTGCTTGATGCAATATGGTAAAAAAATTAGATGAAAACCTGACTGCCTTGCTTTGGTCTATTGTTCTAATTCATGTCTATTTCTCATAGAAACTATCTGCAAAAGCTTTGCAAAGTTTTTGGAAGATACCCCAAGTAATATTTTTCTATGTAACATTAACTGTCAGCAGTTCTGAATAGGTTTAATTTTGAATAAACTTTTACTGTTTTAGCTTACTGTCTACTTGCTTTTATTAGGGTCATCCTGGTTCTTATGGATCTGCAGGTTTTCCTGGAATGAAGGTATGAAAGCATAAAGTATAAGCAGCTCTCTGAACAGTGGGATCAGTGAGATTTTGTTTTCTGTGGATTTGTGCAGATTTGGAATTTCCACATACTTCACAGCTCAGATTGCATACCCTCGTTTCTCTCCTGTTACCTTTTGCCACAGAAGCTGTATGAACTCTGTGTCTGAATTTCTGCCACTCTTTCGAATTTGGCTGAAATTTGCTAAGGGAATCTGAAGTTGCAAGGAGGAGGAAAAGTTAGTGGGGCACACAAACAGCATAATAGAAAAGTAATGCAGCATGTTAACTTTGTTTTTTATGGTGACATTGTATAATTTTGTGGTGCATGCATGTTTTGTTCATGTTTCTGGCTTGAGAAATTCCAGTGATGCTAAGTCTGCTAAATTTTACTTATGAACTTCCAACATGTTACTGGAATAAAGAACAATAGATGTATGTACGAAGATCTGTATCTTGCCCAAATCTAGTTAAGGTAGTGATCATGGTGTTCATATATCACATTAATGTATAAATATTTGCCTTTAGAGTTATGTTCCAGGTGACTGTTTTATCTGCAAAAAATACTTTTCACTTTGTTTTTCATTCCTGCCCACCTAAAGAGTTTGAGTACTGGCTGGATGAGTATATTAGAAGATCATAAAAAGAAAAGAGAGCTGATATGCAGCTGCTTTCCATGCAGTAGTTTAAGAGAGTCATTCAGCAGGCAGCAAACCAATTTCAGCTGTATTAAGCAGACAGTCTATCAGAGTCTGCTGGTCTGTATTCCAGCTCATTCTGTGCCCCAGCTTTGCTGAATCTGCTGACCACTGTCTGAATAACCTGGCAATACATGCTGTGAGTTCTCTAACACAGGAGACTCTGTGAAACACTTCCTCCTGTACAAAACCAATGAATTCTCTGAAACAACCTGTGGGCACAATTATAACATGATAGTACTGTATGACTGCCTTACTGGGTTTTGCTCAATTAATTATGTCTTAACAGATTAATCAAATTGTATTTATGTGATCCTTTCCAGGGTGAAACAGGATTTGCTGGTTTTCCTGGACAACCTGGCTATCCAGGCATACAGGTAAAAAAATGACCACACATTCACACCCCACTCCCATCTATGCCAGTATTTCCTCCCAAATGTACCCACTTATCAGGCCATTTCCCTCTATACAGTCATAATTTCTTTAAAGGTTTGCTGTTGTCAAGATAGTTATTCATCACCATGGCAGTAAATATCAATGTAAGAAAACATTCCTAGCTGGTGCATGTGAGAGTGGGAATTCTATTTTCCATACCATAGGAATTGTTAATCCCAGTAGTTACCTGTAAGTATACCAGGATAGCTCCCTAATCCATGAATTGTAGTACTCTGCAAGGTATTCATAGTTGAGCTGCATTCCCCAGGGAGGTATGTGAGGTAAAGGAAGCTGTTGTTTAGTTAATAGTATGATCCTATAGACAAGGATGAAAACTGGCCCCAAATGAGGTGGCAAAATTCCATTCAGATGGACTTGTTTGCATGATCTACCAAAATCTCTTGCCATGTGTTCAACCCATTCACATAAGTAATTGTTCCAAGATGTTTATCAGAATGGTAAGAAAGTGGACTCCTTCACACCAGCTGTATTTAAACATTTCCTACTTTGGCTCACTTAGATGACACTAACTGTCTTTTATTTTACAATACCTGCTGCTTTCCATTAGGGGTTGGAAGTGTAGGTGTCACATCCCGAGGCTAAGTAGTAAAACAGGAAAATATTTAAAGTGTGGAAGAGATGCTTTAAACTATTTCAGAAAACCCAGGTGTCAGTCTAGTAACATTTCAGGACAGAAGTTTATGGAATTTTCTTCTTCAGGCTGCAGAACCATTGAAATTCTGACTACTGGATCATACTGTAATTCTGAGTAACAACAAAGACTTGAATGAAGGGAACTATTATATTTCCTGTGGAGTCTACAAGGCTAAAGCACACTCAGAAGAAAAAAGCAGTTCTGGATGCTACGCTAGAGGGAGCAAAGCAGCAATGAGCCTAGCCAGGGGGGAAGGCCTAAGGAGTCCTGGGATAGGGTCCAAGTGGTCAGCAGTGTCTGAGTAAGAGAAGTGAAATGCTGCAATGCAGAAGGTGGGTGACAGAATCATCAATAGCGACATCAAGGTTGAAAAAGCTCATCAAAGTTATTACCACAGTACAGAGGACAAAAACAGTATTGCAGAAATTGTGACACTAATGAACTTGGCTTAAATATTCTGGAATACAAAAGTCAAGGCGTGTTTATTTCCCTCTGAAACAATGTTTTTGAAAGCTGCATATAAGCCAGTAAATTTTCTTCAAGAGATTTGCATAAAAATCACCTCTGATATAAACTAGAGGTCAAGATTGGAACACACTCTACATAACCTATGGTGACACAAAGAAGTAAACTGTGGCTGGTGCAAACTTGTCATAAGTAGTATACAGCTAAAGACACAGTTGAAAGCACACAAATATAAAGCAACAAACAAGTTTTCAAGAAGCGTGTTTACGAATGAGAAATGACAAATACATTAAATAAATAAGTAAAAGTACAGTAAAAACATCTGGCTTAGTCACAGACTTGCTTTCAAAGTTAGGACTGCCAGGAGAGTGCTAGACCAGCTTCTTCAGCCAAGATTTCAATTATGTAGTCATACCTGGGGGGGGGAAATTGCCCACAGATGTTACTTTTCCCCCTCTTTGGCTATTATCAGTTTCACAGCATGGTGATATCATGCAGATACTAATTAAACTGAAACATTGCATATCAGATTTAAACAGAAAATTCATTGCAGTCCAATACTCCCTAAACTTAGAATCAAATCTTAGGTGTTTTGCTGTTAAAATTTTCTCACCCTGATGTACATATTGTTTTAATTCAGGGCCTCATTAGCAAACTTGAGACAAGTGATTTTATAGATAGAATAGTACATTCCTCAGACTCCATTGATTAGCCCACAGCCTGAGTAGCCATCAGTTAACACTACAAACAGTAAACAAAAACATGATAAATTGCAGGTAGGTTATGCTAGGGAAAAGTTTGAAGTCCTGCAGTAATGAATCAGAAAGATGAAATTACAATTGCTAATGCCCAGAGCAAAAGAAATCAAATCAAGTATAGACACAACTTAATAAAAAAAGGTTAACCAATACAGAAGTGCAAAATCCTGAGTGATTGCACAGATGCTGTAGTTTTTCTTGGGAAACAATTGGTGCAATCTGATTATTCCTGAAAGGGGCAGATCTATCCAGGCTGCATCAACTGTTCAACTGGCCTCACCAGCTGCTGTTTATGATCCACTAAAAATCACATGCACTGAAGGAACTAAAACTTCTCCTGGGAGTAGCCTGTCCTTGTATAGATTTTTCTGAAACAAACACATTCATAGAAAATCTAAGATGCATTCAGATTTAAGGTGTAGAGACTCAGAAAAAAAGCCCAGTTGCACTGAAAGTAGATTTCATCTTTAAAAATGCTAACTGTTGCTAAAAACAAAGAATGGACTTCAAGGAATTGTTGCGATACCTTTCGATGCCTAAGCCTGGATGCTGGCAACACTAATTTTTTTTAATACACTGATGGCAAGTTGAGTCTCCTGAAGTTTTTATGGGAAGAGAAAACAGTATCAGTCAACAAAATAATCCAAACAGATCTATGCCATTATGTAGGAGTATACCAATGGTAAAAACAAAGTAAATAGGCAGCTGCCAGCCAGAGAGGGTCATTAGCTCTAACAGCCTAAAACCAGATTTTCAGAGACTACAACTGGAATTTAACACTTGAGATACCAAGAACAGAAATGTTTGACTTTGGCTCATTACTCTTCAGTTCTTTCTTGTGTTCTGGCTGTGTCATTTTAAAATCAGCATGGAAGACTTAGGCCAAATACATCTATTGTACAAATATTTGATTATTTATCATCATTAAATTAATTTTAAATCACAAAATCCTTTCTAAATTTATCAGAGGAGGAAAAATGCTAGATTTACTTTTTCTTTCCTGCCATACAGAAGGCTCTTCTGTGTTATTAGAGAAGACAAATTTATGTTCCTGTTTAAAAGAACCAAAGATGACACAAGGATATTTTTTCATTATGTAAGATACAGTCAAAGGAAACAGACCAGAGATCAAGAGGGCAGCAGTCAGTGACAGAACTGTCTAATTATTGCAGAGACATCATAATAAAAAAAAAAAAAGTTAAAAAAGAGGCATAGAGGCCTTGGTTTTCACTTGTGTAAGAATGGGTGTCCAGTTTTGCATCCCAGTTCTCCTTGTCTGTGTCCTGAAAGGCCCTGGAGTCCAATCCTGGGAATGCAGCCTCACTACGCAGTTCCCACATTGACATTCTTGTTTTCTCAGTTCCCATTTGCTGAAAAAGGAGAGTTGATTTCTAATCTACAAAGCAAAAAGTCTAATACAATTTGCCACATAAAAGACTTCTCTAAAGTCCACTTCACTTGCAATTCTAAGTATCAAAATCCAAGTTAATTTAGAAATCCTCCAAGCAGAAGTGATTTTCCTCACCATTAGTAAGCACTTTTATGTTTCCCTAATGCAGATGTTTTAAACTTCTTGTAAGAGCTTTGAGTATCTCTTACCATTGATAATAGCTATTAGACTGTGAAACTGTTCTTCTTTGTGCTTATCTGTCATAGAAGTAATTTTCTAATTCTGATATAGAATTTCTGTAATTTTTAATTACAAATTGGCTGTTAAAATATCTCAGTTAAACAGATACTGATTTACTGTAGTTGAGTCACATTTACAATAAACATATGAAATCAAATACAACAGTTATATGTTCTGAAGGGTCAAGTAGATATGTGTGATAGGTGTATTAGTGTTTAGTCACTGGTATCCTGAAAGATAATGATTATTTTAAATCTTTTTGCTTGGTTTTAAATTCTCTAAGGTGTCAAAATCAAGTTTCCTAGGTGGCATGTGTCACATCCTTACATACCTCCCCATTGCTGAAATATTCAGTTACATTCTAGTACACTATATATTTGTATATCAAAAAAATTATTGTTGGACTCTTACAGGGGGATCCAGGAGACAAAGGGCCCCCAGGTCCTCCCGGAGCTGTTGGAACTCCACCACTTCCTATAAAAGGTTATATCTATTTTTGCCTAGTCTTTGTGCTGTATAGAGTGCAGGACCTGTTTTGCTAAGGTGTGTGGAAGTGGTCAGTCGGGGTGTGGGGGATAGAATCCTAGAACATTCCTAGTGGCCACAGGCTGTGCTTGTGGGTTTGGCCATGTTTCTGTGTTTGTCTCGCTGATCTTCCTGGAACTCTGTTAAACACACAAGTGTCAGATTAAATGTCTGTGTGAGAGATCTTCGTGCATGCAGTCACAACTAGATCTGAGAGAGTCTCTTGTTATTGGACCTAAGCATATCTACAAAAAATCTATGAAAAATAAGCCCATGCTGTATAATGAACAGCAAGCAACACCTGCCTTCCCACTGTAATTTAAGATTCCTATTTTCAGTATTGCCACAACACACAGGTTTTAGACTACAATCAAGCTTCCTATTGCATAGCAGGGGCAAAATCCTGGGACTAGTGCCCCCAACAGAATACCTGTCAATTTATTACCGTCCTCCCTAAACCACGGCCTGGGTTTTTATGTCCCAGCTTCCTTTATCCCCATCTTTATAAACTAATCTGTGAAAAGATGTGTGGAAATTCTTAATTCATAACAGCAACCAGTGGGGAACAGCCAGGTCTTCTGCCTGCTAGGTTGTGCTTTTGCATCTAATACTTGGAGAGTTTGTCTTGTGAGAACATTTTAACAGAGTACTCATCATAAATTGTATTGCTAGTACAGCACTAGAAATTTCTTCTGATCACAGAAGATACAAGAAAATCTCAGTTCAGCAGAACCTCCCCATTTGATAGAGGCCTCATCCTAAAATAAATTAAATTTTTTCCACAGACTTCCGTAGTTTCCAGCCCATACAACAAACAACCCCATGCTTAATATCTCAAGTAACATTCAATCATGTGCATGATGTGTGAGTGGATACAATCTTCAGAGAGAGAGGCCTTTAGCACAATAGAGAACAGAACTACTGCCAATAGTTTCTTTTTCCAATTTAATGAAACTGTTTCCATCTGATTCAGGTTTTCTTCATCAATATGTGACTGCAATTTTAAGTTTTATTATTTGTAGCAATTTTGAAAATATACTTTTAAAAATCTGGATAATTTCAACTAAGGTGATCCTGAAATTACTTCCCTGTCTGCACAGCCAAAGAACATAACATGAAATCCGCAATTACGTTAAATGCAACATGTGTTTATTTTGGGCAAACATTTCTCTCATTTCTCTTGCATAACACAAAGACCCTTCTACAAAGTGATGAAGAGTTAAAAATGTGCTTGTGAAATGGGCTGGAATCCATAGAAAAGTAGCCAAATCCTCCCACCTTAAAATGAAATTGCTACACATTTTAAAATGTTTCATAAATTATTTTACTCTTGTGTAGTTTCCAAATTATAATCTTGGTTGCAGCTTAATTTAGATTTAAGATGGCAATTCCATGAGGTGTTCAACTCACATGTTTTTTTAATTCTCTGTAGGTCCACGAGGAGATCCTGGGTTTCCGGGTCCTGTTGGTGAAATGGGGTCAGTTGGACCAATTGGTCCTTCAGGCCTTCTTGGAAGACCAGGATATGATGGAACAAGTAAGAGAAGTAGAGGATAAATGTGAACTGTACTCCAGGAGGAAAGAAAGCAGTTGAAAGAAAACACTTTGTTCTCACTTGATACAAGTCACCAACTGTAAAGACTGTTCAGAAAAAATATTCACTCAGCACTTAATGGCCAAAAAAAAGGAACAAAATGATCCAAGCAGAACTTTAGGAATGACTAGAATGGAAGACAAAGGAGAATACTATAATGGTAAACCCATGGTATAACTGTGTCTGGAGTGTTGTGCTTAAAATTTCTGCTCTCCATCTCAACAAGATGTAAAGGGATGTGCTGAGGATGACTTTGTATGAGAAACTTGAGTAACTGGGATGCCTGGAAAACAGATACTGGAGGCAAGGAAGAAAAGAACCATTTGGAGGTCTACAGCAGGAAAATCTTTCCTTGTGGACCTTGAAAAACCTAAGGGTTTGGATTTAAGTGTTTGTTGTGTAGACGATGTTTTTCAGGACAGTCCTGAATGATCTGAAGTTTCCTCCTTGATATCTCTCATTAATGCTGTATGGGCTGTTTACCTTTCTTGTTTTACAGGTCTGCCTGGCCTGCCAGGAGTAAGTGGGGCACCAGGACCTCAAGGTTTTCAAGGGGACCCTGGTTTGCCTGGAACAGGTGAATTGATCCCAGGAAGACCAGGATATCCTGGACCACCAGGCCTACCGGGACAGCCAGGAAGACAAGGCTTACCTGGACTGCCCAGTAGGTTCAATAGCAACTTATGTAACAAGAATAAAATTCTGCAGATTAAAAGATCCATTGCTTTTGTTGGTGCTACAAAAAAAAAAAAAACCAGATAAGTGAAAAGTGCATTTTGACAGATATTTCAAACTTTACATGGGATGTTGAAAACATATTTTTCCTATTAGCTTTTGATCAGTGAGGTGTCAAGATTTTCATAGTTTTCTGGGTGATTTAAACCCACAAAAGTAACACATATGAAAAATTCTCTGAGAATATACTACCTGAAGTTAAAAATACTGGGGAGGAAACCTACATCATCATCCTTTAGAAAAGAAACAAGTAAAGTTCTACATAGAAAAAAAGTAGTAGTGGCAGTGAGAAGCAATGAGTCAACACCAACTCCAGCCATACTGGAGTATGTTATACTGCAGTATAATCTATAAACAACTTGTAAAGCATTTAATTAGTTCTCTAACTTTTCATGTGAGAATAACAAGAGAAGGGAGAGGAGAACACATGACCTAAGATGTAGAAACAGTTAACCTGCTTTATACTGCCTGGAAAATTTGTTTTTTCAAAGGTGTAATCTGTACCGAGAGAGGGATGCCTGGAGAACCTGGAGCAAAAGGTCAGACAGGCCTTCCAGGAAGAAAAGGTGCAAAAGGAGAGAAGGGTAAGTTGGCTTGGATAACAACAATTTGAATATAAAACCTTTGCCGGGGATGTCAGTTCTCAATGTGCAAGAAGTTTATGGTAACTTGGAGGATGAGGCTCATCAAAATGCAGAGTTACAGGGCCTGCTGGCTTTGGGGCTTCTGAGTCAGCAGAGTCCCGTTAATGCAGAGTTATTCAGCACTGTATTGGGAGGCTGATAATCCTCTCAAGGTGAGATAACATGAGATAAGATGGTCTGTGCACTACTCATACAGGAAAGAAAAAGGACAGCATTATTTCTTGTGTATTAATTTTGCAACTGTTTCAATGTAATTTTGACACGTTCATGTAGGAAGTCAAGGTCCCTGCTCATGCAGAGCTGGTTCTCCTGGTCCCCGTGGCGTGCAAGGACCCCCAGGTACTCAGGGAAGGAAAGGACAAATGGGATACCCTGGAAGACATGGAGAAAAGGGCGACCCAGGCTTGTCTGGTGCAGTGGGATCACCAGGGCTCCCTGTGAGTAGTTTTCAAGAGCTTCAGTAAATAACATCTAGTTATGTCTCAATTCAGAAGGCATTTAAGCAGAATGTTAGAGAAAGTGCCCTGGAAAACTATCTGAAACTTTTGTCTACTTTAGCTATTACAGTCCCATGAAACAAGCTTCTACTTTTGGGAACAGACTTTCTTTAATGTGCTTCATATAGTTTATCTTATTCCCCAGAGTGAGCAATAATTCAAAACACCAGTTAATCTAACTGCTTTAGGAGTACATTATACGATAATTTATTGGTCTTGCTGTGATTTTGATCTACTTCTTCTGGTCTGACATACGGAATGTACATCCTGGATGCTGCATGCCAAAATGGGTTTTTTATTGTACTTTCTTGTGTATGAGAGGGTTTTCTTTGAAAATATAGGTAGATATGCCCTGCTTTATAACTGTTGCATTATGGTTGGGTCTTGGGGTTGTTTTGGGGGGCGTGTTTAGAGGGGTTTTTGTGCCTTTTTTGTTGCTCTTGGTTGGTTTGGTGGTTTTGGTTTTTGTTTTTTTTTTGAGATTTACTTTTGTTTTAGTAGCAGAACTGTTTTTTCACATAAGGAATTGCTTAAAAGTTTCCAGTATATTTTCTTTCAAAAAAAAAAAAAGCAAACAAATCCATTATGAGTCTGAGAGGAGGTGGAAGGGCTCTCATTCAAGCTCCAGTAGCTTCATTAGAAGGTTTACATTTGCTCTCTTTTTTTTCCTTAAAACCCTATTACCTGACTGGTGTATGTGAGATTCTGATCTTTTTGTTACTTTTGAGAGTATGTTTTAGCCATTGTGGTTCTGAAGTAAGGCTTGAAGCCTTGTCCTGAACTTTACTGTTCTTAGGTTACTTAATTGAGAAACAAGGACAAAATAATTGCTTTAGAAGGAAATAATTCGCTTCAATACAGAAGTGCTTTGGTCTAATGGACCATTTTTCTCCATTTTTCTGCTCTCTTTTCTTCCCAGATACTTAATTTTGCTTTTCAGACACTAGTAACTCATCACTGCCTACTTACAGATCTAGACACTGTAACAAATAGTCATTTCTAGTTTCAGATACACATCTTTCAGAAGTCTGCTACCTGATTTAAAATTGTCAATCACATTATAAACTGGTTTTGTTCCACCTATTTTTAAGGGAAAGATTTTGAGTAACAGAGGAAGCTGCCTACATAATACCCCAGTTTTAGTACCTTAGTGGCCTTTAATTATGTGTAAATTTCACATGGCTAAATATATTCATGCACATGTACTGTTGCAAGATTAGACCCCGATCAATGATGATACGAAAATTGCACTCTGCTTGGACAGCTGAAAGCAAGAATCAACATAAAAATATAGAAAAGTATTTCTTTTTCCCTCAAGCCTTTATCTCAGGCTATTTAATATTCACTCAAGAATACCATGTACCTAACTAGAGGCAGATGAATTTTTTTATTGGTGGCTTTGTGGGTTTTCATTCAGAAAAAAAAGCATCACTTACTTCCTACTGTGTTCCCTGCTGGAGGACAGCCTCATGTAGCAGTCACCACCCTCCAGAGATTCCCTTCCTCAGTGGATTGTGGGTTGAAGTCTGTGGTGGGAAGAGTTAATGAATCATTAGTCTCTTGATATTCTTACATTTGCAGTCCCACATCTGTACAGCCATGGACCCAGTGCTCCCATCATTACAATTTCTTTCAGTTGTGTTTCTGTGCATGTGGCAGAGTCAGGCTGGAAAGGCCATGTGCCATTCACACTCCTCTTTTTGATCATCAAAAGAGACAACTGCGTCTTTTTGGTTACTTTACTTGGTCTTTTTTGGGGAAACCATGCAAGGGATAGATACCTAATTTTCCCTTCAGTTCCCACTTTGATTCCATGCTGGAGATAACTGACAACTCTTTTCTTTCTCAATGATAAGGGGACTCCTGGTTCTGCTGGACAGCATGGGGAAAAAGGAGAGAAGGGTGATCCAGGAAGAGTTAGAATAAAAGGTAAACACACATTTTACCATTAACTTTTTTGTTTTCCTATACAATGTCTAGGCAATAGTGTGAGAAAAACATTACTTTACTCTTTACTAAATCCATTAGTTCAGTAAGTTGCTGAAACCTAGAGGGCAAAGATATCCAAACTTCTCTCTTGGTACCATCTCTTCTTGCTAAACACAAGATCAACACAGTGTTTTGTGGTTTTTTTCTCTATAGTTGAGCCATAAAACAGTTTTAACAGCATGTTATTAATGCCAACAAATGACTTCTCATGTCATGCAGTTGATAACTCCTTTCAAAGGTATGTATAGCAAAGACTAAGCAGAATACAAATACTATGAAATCATGAAGAAATACTGTTGTACAGAAACCGCCTCCTGAAGTGTCATATACCAGTGTTATAGCTGTTATCTCAAATTAAGCCACCAACATCCTTCTCGGGAAAACCTCAATCTCAATGACTATTCAGATTCCTCTCCTATTTCTAAAAATTACTCTTGACCAGGCATTGAAGAGAAACAATAGGCCACCAGTTGCACAGCTGGAATTCTTGTAATTAAATAGATCAAAACCTCTCCACAGTTATGGTTATGATTTGCAACAGCAAAAGAAACACAGAACAATAAATTACAGCAATCTGATGGCAAAGCTTAGTTAGAAAAGCTAAAATAGTTATTCACAAAAAATTGCCCTTCTTATTGTTTACAAAAAGTTAGCCTAGCTTTGGATGCCTGTGGGTTTTTTACAGATGTTGGAGCAAGGGAAAACATTTGCTTTTATTTGCAAAGGATTTCTTGACACAGCAGAATGAATCTTTGTGTTAGAACAGTTTTGCTGTCCTTGATGCAAAAGTTACTTTTTAATAAATATTGGTGCAAGAGAAGCCCGTGGTGGGGAAAAAGCCAAAAACCTTTGGGGAATATTGATGCAAATGTTTTGCATCACATGGCACAGCTATATCCTGACTTCACTGAAATCAAGAATAAATCTGTGACTGGTTTCAATAGTAAAATATTTTAACTCTATGTATAGGATGGACAAAAGCCACATTCCTGTGGTGCCTGTGAACGTGCCTTTTACAGAGAAACCAAGTTGTTCCATTAGGTATCCAACTACAAACTGCCTTCCTAAGCTTAAAATGCCTCGTTAAGGAACATGAATTCAAGGACTTGGAATTATCATGAAGATATGATCAATGGTTACACAGCCTTTCCTTGAGCAGCCATAGCTCCACCCCCCAAGATTACTGAAAATATTTTTTTTTTCCCCCAAAAACATTTTAAGGATTAAAAGGTGAAAGAGGACCTACTGGGGTTCCAGGATTTCCAGGCCAAAGAGGTCTTGATGGCAGAGATGGGGAACTTGGATTGCCAGGGGAAAAAGGAGCTCAGGTATGTTCAACTTCACCAGATTTTTTTTCTGTTTCAATTAACATATAATCTTATGAAAGGTTATGAAAGTTTCTATCCATTAAAAATCAGTTTCTTGTAAGTATTACTGGTATTTTTGGCATTCAAGATTATAATCTCTGCATATACTGTGTGCCAATATGATTTGGGATCAGGAAACAAAAAATACACAAACCCCTTTGTTCCTATTGCCTTTGAATATTTAAAGATACTCATGTCATCCATGTAGTCTTTCCATTGTGTAAGAGTGTTTCTCCAGACAATTCTATAATATGCTTTTTCATAATCAAAGAGAAGATAGAAATGAGCTCTTGTTACTTGTTACTGAGAATTTTTATTTCAGGGTGATTCTGGAGTAGCAATTCCGGGTGATAAAGGATTCCCTGGAATCCCAGGACCTCCTGGGGTAAAAGGACAGATGGGATTGCCTGGTCTGGGGCTTCCTGGGCCTCCAGGAGCCAGAGGTAGCCCTGGAGACTTTGGTGATATGGGTGATGTTGGGCCACCTGGTCCAAAAGGCCAGAAAGGTAATTATGAATGTTTACGTTAAGAATGAAAGCAAAAGTACATATTTGGATGTTTGGTGGCATCCATTATGGTTTAATATGTATTATATATTGTATTAATATATATTATTCTAAATGTATATCTGTGTATAAATGCAGTGCTATTCATTTATGCTGAAAATAATATTAATTTATAGGAAAACCAATTTGTACTTAAAGCTTGGCCTGATAGCTGTAGATAGAATTTAAATGAAAATATTCTTTCATTCTTGCAACAGAAAGTATTGTAAAACAAATTGCCATGACAGTTAAAAAATACTCTTTGTCTTTAAAAAATACAGCTGTATTACGACTATTTGAAATACTACAAATGTTCTGTAGAAAGTATCAAGAAAAAGATATTTTAAGATTCCCCATCAAAACTTTAGTAATATGGAAATAACCATGTGCATGAGCAGTCACTTCACGTTTGCACATGTGGTTGGGCAGTTCCCCAGAAATATTACAGTAAGTGTTCAGACTCCATTTAATCTAAAATCAAACAGGCCAGTTTCTTCTCCCTCTTGCTTCAGGTGAAACTGTCTGCATTACATCACCATATCCTGGAAATCCAGGTCCCCCGGGTTTCAAAGGTGCTCAAGGTATGTTTAAACATAGGGGAATTTTTGATTTTAACTGAAGTGGAGTTTAAAGTTGCTAATTAAAGACCCTATCCTAAAAAGCTACACTATTCTAATTTTTCAACAAAATACGTGTTTCAAAATGTAAAACTGCAAATACACAGGAATGTAATCTCTAATAGAACCGAGGGCTAGACAGCTGCAGTCTGCACCATCAGAAGGTGTGCAGGCTGCCTCTATGGAAATAATTAAATCAAGGTAGCATCAAACTCTGTCCTGCCTCAATTAAAATGCATGAGAGAGACAGTAAAATATGGCTGGAGTTGGATAAGGCCTGGATTATCTACATCTGCATACCAGGAAAAAGAGATGTGCAAGGCAAAGATATGCTGCAGTCTGTAATTTCTGAAACTGTTTTGCTCATGACAACTTGCAATTAAGCCTTAAAATCTCGATATTTATCACCATTACTTCAACTTAAATTCTAAGAACTCACCTGGGAACTGGCAAAATGTTGCTTGTGATCACCTCCAAGACATTTGAAATATCCCAGAAAATTCAGAAGAAATGGAGATAGTGGATTTTCAAGCTGCGTTAATATGGTATTACACAACTCCCTGGCATCAGTGTTGTGGGTGGGAGCAAAAATTTATCCAAACATGAAAGAACAGAGATGAGCATTTTGAGCTCATCTGCACTATTCCAGAAGCAGGACAGAGCACAGGAGAGTGTAAGAACTTGAGCTGACACCTGTCATTCACGGGGTTAATATTGTTGATGGCCTGTAACATTCAAATGCTGTAGGAAATATTTTTTTCCTAATTGACACTGGTGATTTGCAGTCTGCTGTTAGTGGAATAGGGGACATGTTCATTTAGAAAAACAGCAGCCATGCATTTGTTTGTGACTTGAGTGGTGGCTCTGGCCCAAAGTGTTAGAACCAGATAAAATAAGCTTGTTTTCAAGGTATATGAATTTGCGTGGGATAAAAATAAAATCCTTAGATTACACATTTTAGCACTCTGACAGTGTTTTTATGTATTTCCTTTTTATTTCCAGGACAAAAGGGTTTAAAAGGACTCCCTGGGCATCCTGGACCAAATGGATTTGATGGGCAAAAAGGTCATCGAGGAAGACCAGGAGCAGGAATCCCTGGGCCAGAAGGTGAACTGTGCTTTTCCTAATTCAAGAGAGCTGCTGGTCAAGTTATAATGCATACATGCAGGGAAAGGTAGGGTAGGGTAAAGTAGAATTGAATTGAGTAATTCAGTGTTCAGAGAGGAAATATTCTCAGAAAACTGAGAACAGTTGGTATCATTTTAGCAAAGGCACTGAACTGGGCAATAGTGACAGTACTCAAGACAGATGCTGCCCCAAAGAAAACCCCTGTCACTTCTCACAGGAATTACCTCCTTCCATCCTCATGTATCATTAGCTATAAAAAAGAAACATGAGCTTTAATTTATGATGTAATTTTTCTTTGCAAGGTGACAATTTAAATTGGCTAAATTTGGACAACAATATTCCACAGCTTGGGGGGGGGGGGAACAAAACAAAAAACCCTGAACATCTCCTGAATTATACTCTATTTGAATTTAAAAATCATGTCAACAGGCTTTCGAGGCACAGCTGGTGATCCTGGTGATGAAGGTGAAAGAGGATCTGCAATTGATGGCAAACACGGCCTTCCAGGTCCACCTGGCACAGATGGTCAGAAAGGTCTTCCAGGTGACACCACATACGGCCCTCCGGGAACCCCAGGCAGCAGGGGACTGCCAGGACCCCCTGGTGCACAAGGAGCAAGGGGTAATCCAGGCATTCCTGGGCTTCAAGGTATGGGCCAGTTTCTGTGAAACATTTCTACATGTTCAAAGAACAAAATCTGAGCAAAGGTGCTCCTGGTTCAGATGAAACTTCCTCTCATTCAGATGTGTAATGGTGACTGTGAACAGTACTTCCTGGTTTTGCATTTACATTTTGCTATTTGCTGCAGAGATGTCTCCACAGCACCACTGCCTTCCCACCCCATAGAGGATATTGCTGTTTCCTTTTACAGGTCGTCCTTTTTCTTGGCCATAAGCAGATACACCCATCCTTCATTTCAGGGAACACCTACAGAACTGAGCCAGTGCAGTGCCCCTGGTGCAGGCCAGTGAGCTACTCCCATTCTGCTCCTACACATCAGAAACTCTCTTCTATACCTATAGAATTTGTATTTGTTCCTTAAAGAGAGAAACTCTCCACAACAGCCAATTCTAAATTTTAGAAAAGCATCACTTTTCGCAAATTATGCAAAAACTAGAGGATAAGTACACTACTATAGTAACTGATTGTGTACATTTCAAAATTAAAATTAAGAATTTTGAGGGACAATGAGTAATGGAACTAACAATGTTTTTTTTTCCAGGACAACCTGGCACCCCAGGATTTCCAGGTGCCAAAGGTTTTAGAGGCCCAGAAGGTGATGTAGGAGCACCAGGCTGTCCAGGCTTCCCTGGCTCATCATGTGTCCCAGGCTTACCAGGGCCAGCTGGACTCAGAGGTGTCATGGGCCTGCCAGGACCTCAAGGTACACAGCAGCCAGCAGGCTGCCTCACAGCTCTAAGCTTTGCACATATTTTCTGCCAGATTTCATCACATGATTTTTGTGACAAATATTTCTGTGGGGCTGCTCATTACTGGGGGTGTACATTATGTTTTGCTCTTTCCTTTAAACTCAAGGAATGTAGACTGTGCATCTCAGGTGTTTCACAACTTCCCTTCCCATGCTGTTCCGTAACTGGCCAAATCACAGTTGGTTCACTATAAGTAATAAGCAAAGAGTTGTCTCTTATCTGTTGTCCTGAGTAACTTAACTGAGCTCCTGTCATTACTGTGATAATTTTATCTTCCTTATTCTTGAATGGAAGAGTTATTTAGGAAGACCTAGGAGACACATGTATCAAAAGTATTTACAAATTAATAGGGACTTTTCACAGTACTCTTCTACTGTCTGTCACTAAAGAAATACAAGAAAACAAACATGCCAACTGAAAAATCTAGGTAGGGCTAGGACTCCAACATAGTAAAAAAGATTTCAAGTTGTTTTGCCATGTTTGATGATCTTCAAATTTATACCAAATCTATCAGTTTCTACCTTTTAGATACAATTGCTGAACTTTTGCCTGCATTTACATACATAGATTAAAGCTCTCTTTCTCAGGCTTACCAGGATTTAAAGGTCAGAGGGGAGACAGGGGCCTGGCTGGGCCACCTGGAATCAAAGGTCTCAAAGGCTCTCCAGGCTTAAGAGGTCTCCCAGGTCCTCCAGGCTCACGAGGTCCCCCAGGACTTCCAGGCAATAAAGGACCCATTGGCTTCCCAGGAGAGACAGGTATGTTAAATATCCTGCAGACCACCTCACCTATAGGTGGTCTTGTACAGAGAGCTCTTTTTACTGCTATGAAGGTTAGGAAGTACTTTGCACCCATCTCCCTTTCCAGCTTCAAGAATAAGACTGTGCAGCAGGGTAGAGTCAATAGTCATAGAAACATCTCTTGTTCTTTCTCTTATGATAAAAACAAAGGGATGGTTTGATGCATCTTGGTGCATCCTGGTGCTTTAGTTGTTTTACAATACGGACATATTTCTGTGTATTATTTCCTGACTATTTTTAATAGGTTGTAACATGCCATAATAAGAGGAATCTGTTTAGGGTTAACAGAATCAGAAGGTGGCAGTCCTGAGGGGCAAATGAGCCCAGGAAGGCTGAACATTCTTCAAGAAGGAAATTTTTAAGGCATGGGAACAGGCCATCCCCATGTGCCAAAAGATGAGCAGCCAGGCTGAACAGAGTTTTAGCTGGAACTCAGGAAAAAAAGGGAGAGTGTGTGAAGTTTGGAAGAAGGGACAGGCAACTCAGGAGAACAAACGGTGTCTTAAGGTTATGGGGGGAGAAAATCAAAAGGGCCAAAGTGCAACTAGAACTCAATATGGCTACTGCTGTAAAAGACAATAAGAACCTTTCTATAAATACACTAGCAGCAAAAGGAGGGATAAGGAGAGTCTCCATCCTCTATTGGATGGGAGGGGGAAACACTGTGACAAAGGATGAGGAAAAGGCTGAGGTACTTAGTGCCTTCTTTGCCTCAGTCTTTAATGGCAAGACCAGCTGTTCTCTGGGTACCAGCCTCCTGAGATAGAGGGCAGGGACAGGGAGCAGAATGAAGACCCCATAACCCAGTAGCCACATGTAAGATCTGGTGCTGTGTTGGGGCTAACTGCTTTAGGAGTAAGGGTAGCCTAGATCTCCAGGGGGAGGATATTTGCTCCAGTGGTATCTGGGTTTCAAGAGAAGTTTGATCTTGGCATGAAGCCATACTCCAACTATTGGTTCTCTAGTTCTGCTGATTTCCTAAGAAGTCCTTCTAAACATCCTGCTTTTCTTTACACTATTCCTTAGAATATGACAGCAACAGTATAAGCAGACTGAATGTGTAAATAAAGCATTTCATATTAACAGGAAGCAAAGGGATTCAAGGACCCCAAGGATTCCCAGGACTCCCAGGAGTTCAAGGCCCAACGGGAATCTTTGGTGTAAAAGGTGAAGAAGGAAAAATGGGTCTGCCTGGGCCTAGTGGGAATGTGGAGCTATAGGAATAAAAGGTTTGTAAAAATCCACTTCACTCTGTAGTTATATTGCTGCTATGTTCAGTTTTGTTACTACTGTGTTAAAAATCTGTTTACTTATTATAGAAAAGAGAATAATCACCTGCAAGGCGCAGTCACAGGCAGTTCAAAATTGCTATCTTTCATAATTTCGCAGTCTTTCCTAATTCTTCTGATTTAATATCACCTGGGTTATGACTGAATTAACAAAAAAGCAAGGCAAGGATTGTAAATTCTGTTAGCAGTGAGCCTGCTGAAACAACTGAGAACCACAGTAGTATTTGAAGGCTTTCTCTATTATGAAAGTCATCACTCAAATTGATTTTCAGGACATGTCACTCGTGAGGATATATTTACTTTCCATTTGTTACTTCCAAGGTGAAAGGGGAGCTCCAGGAGACAGCGGCTGCATTAACCTCCGTCTTGAGAAAGGACAGATGGGGGACCCAGGGCTTCCTGGGGAGCATGGACTGAGAGGTGAAAGAGGTAAGTTCATAAAAGAAAGCCCTCCTACACACACATTCCTCTGACATAAATCACTGGTGGTTTTCACAGTGTGGACTCAGGGCTGCTGTAAATCCAGCCACCATACCATGTTCACAGATTCCTAAACTGGCTGAATAGTTTCTTTGGATTATTGCTGAGGCAATACACCAAGAGTGAGAGCATTGCCATATTGAAAATCAGTGTCAAACTGGGGCTTGACTTGATTGGTCATTATCTTGTTCTGCAATTAACTTCAGGTGAAAAAGGCAATACTGGTTTCAGAGGCACACGAGGATTTCCAGGGAAGAATGGTGTTCCAGGAATGCCAGGTGACCAAGGTGACACTGGAGTGATGGGGTTTCCAGGATCACGGGGTTTCCCTGGACCAAAGGGCCTTCAAGGATTTACAGGTTTTCAAGGAGGACCAGGTGACCAGGTAAACAGAGTGGTAGTGAAGTGTCCTGGGCTTTGCAGTTATCTCGTGCCTCTAAGAAATACGATGAAGGGTGTTTGTATTGTGTTCCCTCTGAGAAGAGGCAGCCAGTGTAGTAGGAAATGTAAATTCCCTAATGAAACACCTCTGTGCTTTGGTCACATTTCAGCAGGAGCTGTGGTGGGAGTTAGGAAAGGGCCTCTCTTAGCTACCTGTTCTGATGTAGCTCTTTGCCACATGGTTGAAGTCCAGGCTCCACTACACTAAGTAGGGGGGCAAAAAACAGATGCACAATCAAGTCTTCAACATAAGAACAGATTGACAAACCCCTTACCACAGAGACCATAACATAGCAGCAGCACAATTATGAAGTTAACATGTAGCTGTTTCTTCATATCCTGTTGTGTGAAGTGACCAAGGCAACAGACAAGACAAACCAAATCAGCTTTGCCCCAAGCAGAACCCAGGCAAGCAGGGCTGCTCAAGAACAAATAATACAAAACCACACAAACATCCCATGCAAGGTACAATTCTTCACTGCTTGCATGCTGGGTAGGTAGAAAGTGAGATTACATGAAGCATAAAGCACAGTTGTTTTCTTGGTAAAGGGAAACAGTTTTGCTTGGTTTAAGTAAATTCCTTTGCTGATTAAAAGTCATTATGCAAAAGAAAAAATAGGGAAATCTTTATTTTTATAGTTACATCACAGTATTTCTGGTTAATGTTTATAGTAAATTTTGGATAACATACAACAATATTGGATATATATTTTATGGTACCTTTTAAATCAAATTATCCAAACCATCTGTGGGGAAATTAATCTGTTTGAGCCAAGAATGAGAATAAGCTATAAAAGCACAAGTTCAAAATTATTAGCAAGTCTAATCTACAGTTTCTTGTTAGTGGCCAGTATTAGACATACAACAAAGACAAGATGGTTTTTTCTTGAGCTCAAGATACAGTTTTGCTATGAGAACCAAATGCTCCTGCAGATCATTCCTGCTACACATATCCTATGTCAAACATTTTTATTTTGTTTTTTAAAAAAAATCAGGGTGATGTTGGCTTACCAGGGAACCCTGGATATCCAGGACTGACGGCCCTAAAGGATGTAAAGGTAATGAATTTATATAGACATGCTTTGAAAAGAGCAATATTGTTAGGATATATGTGGGATAGATGGTGAAGACTCACTAGAAAATTATTTTTACTTCTGTCCTGTTTTCCATACAACATAAATGTAATTAGAAACAAGTCTCACTTACCTGAAGGCAAAAGTTGCACTTCAGTATATTCTTTATAGCTTGTTCCTTTAAAAGTAGGTATTACTAATCTAGAAGATAAATTCCTGTCAAATTTCATGGAATTTAAAAATTCCATCAAAATCATGTACAAATCTATTCTTATGGATGTGGAAAATTTGTCAAATCAAATAAGAGAAAATGCAATCAAAGTGAGCTGTCATTATTTTCATGTGCCAAAGCAATTTTCATTTTCTGTTCTCTTAGCTCCTTCTATAGCTGTTTATATCTATTTGTGACTTTTCTGATCTTACAAAAGTGACCAGCTTTGGTTTTGTGGATGGAAAGGATGCTTGTATAAAATGGAAGTCATTGTACCTCAACAGGCAAGAGAGGTGACCCAACTCCTCTGCTTGGTACACATGGTCGCAAAGGGCCTCCGGGAGATCCAGGACTACCAGGTACCTCTGTCTAATTGAAGAAAAAATTGGACTTAAAAATTTATTTTCTCTAAGTTTTGTTAGCAGAGAGAGCTCTGCACCCTGTGCATTTTGAGCCATTCTGTAGCAATCGCTTTTCTTTTTTTTCTTTAAGGACTTCGTGGATTTCCAGGGGAGAAAGGATTACCAGGTATCCAAGGGGAACCTGGAAGACCAGGATCCAAGGGTGACCCTGGATATCCAGGGCTACCAGGATTACCAGGTAATGCCAAAGTTTAGAAAACAGTGCCATGGAATAGCTCAAAAGAGATATGGAACAGGAGAGGCAGTTGAGGCATCTCTGTGGAGGAGGCTGCAGAAATGAGAGATCATGTGAAGGGGGGCATTGAAAGTTATTTCTGTACCTACAGACAGCAGAAATTGTCTGCTCAGTCTCAGAGAGCAAGATCCATCAATTCTTCCTCCATCCCCAAATACTTTCAGGTACTGCTGTTAACACAGTGTGCTGCATAGCATGGGGAATAAAATCAACAGTTTAATAGAATTGCATATTCACAGGGTTGGTTTTTTTTCCCTCTCAGGAGCTACAGGTCCTCAGGGATTGCCAGGAGAACCTGGAGAAAGAGGGAATCCTGGAATTTTGGGACCTGCAGGATTGCAAGGGTTACCTGGATCCCAAGGCAGAAAAGGTAAACACTATATACAGTGCCATTCTTGTGGTAATGTGACAGTACCAGACATAAATACCCTTTCAGTAGTGAAAATGGAAAAGGCCTGACTGATTTGGACTCTGTGGTCTCTTAAAATGCCAGAAGACTTCAGCCAGTTCCCATCACCTTTATAGTAACATAAATGCTACTTCAGAAAATTGGGCTACAATCTAAAATGAGTAAGGAGGAAGGTAGAAACAGAGTCTGGCTTAGCTGATGTAACCAACAGCAGAACTTCAGGAAAGAAAAAGGAGTTTATAGTAACTCAGTTGTTTCCCTTTCACTTCAGTTATGCTGTGTTCTACATTTTCACCATGGAGTGCCACTGTTACTCTATAAACCCAGCAGGCTGCTATGACAGCTTTGTCTTTCCAATTTCTTTTAAGAAATTGTGATAACAAGTTGCATTTTGTCTTTGCTTTTCTTGCTGCTTGTCTGATTTTGGTGGGTTTAACACAGAAGCGTTTCCTCCAAATCCTAATTTACGCTTCTGACAATGATTGTTGTGTTTAGATTGAACATCAGCTTGTCTGTACAGTTGTTTTTTGTTGGACATTTTTAACTTTTACTGTGCTTAGAATTGAAATTGTAAGTTATTAATACTCCATAAAGAAAGTTACCAACTCTGTATTCTGTGTCTGTTATAGTGTGCCTCATAACCAGTTCCCAAACAGGAAGAAGCTTAGTGACCCATATACAGAAACCACAGTAAAGTAGCACTTGGGGCAATAAAAAATGGTTAGGACAATAGATCCACTTTTTTAAAATTCAGCTTAAGGACAAATTGAGAAGGTTTCTTACAAATCACTGAAAATTCAAATGAAAAATGGAAACAATTTATGATTGCTTGCAGTAAATAAGCAGTGCTGATTTAAACTGTCATGACAGATTCCCTGCTGGTGCATAATGTGCAAGAGAACATTTCAGTGTTGCGAACAATATTTGCTGTAACAAAGGCAGAGATCTGCAGTGGCAGGGATGTCTGAAAGGGGTCAAAAAAGGAAAAAAAAACTTTCTTCTGCTGGAAACTTCTTCATAGCTGATGGGCTCTTTCCTTCTTGCCATAAGACACTTCTGTCCTGTATTGTGCAGAAGTTATCCCCAGTCCTGCACAGGAACATAAATTAACACACGTCCTGCATGGGGAAAAGTTCAGTCCCAAATGGCAGTTCAGCAGACACTGAGTTGCCTGCTAAGCTGAGGATTCTAGGAATTGCCAGCATAGCTGAAAAGAAGGTTAACACCTTTGAAACTACACCCAGTAATGAAAAGTGATTGGTATTTGTATTCCAGTTCAATTGGATATATAGATCTTGGTGCTGTTTTCATCAACTGCTGGTGCAAGCATTGGAAATGAAATGGATAATTCATTGCTAAGTACACAGCCTCGTTAGTCTCCTTGGTTCTCAGTTACATTAAAGGTCTTGTGCCTGAACTTTTAGATTTTAAAGAACTTTTCAATTTAAAAAAAGTTAAACATCATCTCTCAAAGCATAATCCCATTTTCTTTATTACAGTAGTTTTACTAGCTAAGGGCTTAGCCTGGCAAGCCTTACTTGGGTGAGTAATCCTTGATGGAGCAAGTGATACTCAGACCATCAGCAGGATGACCTGTGTGAGTAGAAGCTGAATTGGGCTGTACAACACAGAAACAGTGGTTCACGCTCAGGTCAGCCAATTCAGCTGTACCTAGAAATATGGGACCATAGCAATCCAAAAATCTAGAATTACAAGTGCTGATATTATAATGGATTGTTGGCAAATGTGTCAGAAATTCCCTGGAAAGCAAGTAAACCAAGCCATCAATCTTGCCTGAATAAGTCAAAGATCTAAAAAGTTTTAAATGGTGACCTGGGGGCCAAAATTAGTTAGGAGTTCATAATAATTTTAAAATACCACTGTTAAATTCCCCAAATGCAACTCTTACATAAATTTAAAAATGGGAACATGTCCAAAGCACAAGGCTACAGAAAGCAGGAATGAAAGTTAGAATGTCATGAAAAGTTAAAGAGCAGTTAATTAAGGTCATAGAAGATATTAGATGTTGGATTACTAGTATCCCATATTATAAAGTGGATTACTCAGAGAGTATATTATTAAAGTTTTGCAGGTTTTCAAACAATTTTCTGGATTTAAATTTTTTCCAGATTGGTGTTTGCTACACACTGGATTTTTTTTTTCATTTAAATCTAATCCTTTGTTAAATTTTAACTAAAATAATCCAACAGTTTCTGAGAACAAAATTTTTGGTGTGCCTGCTAGAGAACTCTAAGGCTTTTTATTTTTTCTTTCTCAGATGACCCATCTTTGAACTAGGGACATTTAAATTTGGCGTGTGAAGCAGTTGATGAAGGACATTTGCGTTGCTGTTCCTGCAGCAAGTTGTCCTTGCCAAATTTGACCAGTTTATAAATTTAAAAAGCTATATCCATTCACATGTGCTTAAGTAGAGCAATAAATACTCCCAAGATGCCTGCTCTGGATATGTGGCAGATTGGTGAGCTGCAGGAAATGCTGGTATTGAGCACAGGCACCCAACAGAGAACCCACATCTTCTGTGCCAGGAAAGAGCCAGAGGAAAGCAGACAGACACACAGATAATTCAGATTTGTGGGAAAAAACCCACCAGAAGTGGACTGGGAATCCTGCATGGCAGGGAGAGGAATTGATGGGGAAGGAAAGGAGGCAGAGAGGAGCAGCAGAAGTGGAACAGAGACTGGAATAGGCACTGCCAGTATCACTCAGCTCCTTGATGATCAGTGTCCCTCTCTGGAGCAAGAAGCACCCCAAGTCTGTTCCTCTCTCTGAAACCTCTTCGAAACCTGTCACAAATGACCCATCAGTTTTGCCAGACCTGTTGCTATCAGCAGGTGACAGATTGCTGTCTGCACTGAGGAAGTGTTCTCACATTTGATAGTTTGTCTGTACAACCTAGGAACTACAAACTGCTGATGACATGGAGATATTTTTACCCTCCACTGCAAACAACAAACACAACCTCAGATTAGTTCAACTTCTTAAAAATAGATAAAAATTGCCATCTATGATTTTACTTATTGTGTTTTAGCAATTTTCAGAAAAGCACAGAATATAAAGCAAAAGTTGTCTGACTACCACAAACACTCAGCCAGTGCCAGTGAACATCACTAGTGACTGAGCTGCTCTATATACTAACATGTGTCACCAGAGGTCTCAATTATAGATTTGTTGTCTTCAAAGACTTTGTGCTATTCATTTCAAAGAGCTTTTGTAATGGAGTGATGCAAAAAATCAGAGTTTTCTGTATGAAATCTGCAGGGCCAGAAAAAATAAGCCAGGTGAAAATTTAGCCTCTTTTTGGTGCAGCTGGTTTAAATTGCACTTCTGTTTCGAATAGACACTGTAAAGAATATTTACAGCTATCTTAGGTAGTTTCTGCATCCTCATCAATGGCCATGAAGTGGTAGCACAGTGAACTTTGGAGTAGCAGCCACATGTAGCAGTAGCAGTGCAGCCACAGACACAAGGTTCTCTATAGATTAGACCATAATCTGATAGCTGCAGTATGGGAACACCTAAAGGATTAAAAATTGTGCTTTCTGATTGCTTTGATGTGAAACTGTATTATGGCTCCTATTTTTAAATCTTTCACATTTGCCTTTCCAAAAAGACTGCACTGCTATGTGATCTCATCTGCAGTTGCCAGTAATCAAATTCAGCAAATACCCCATCTTGATCCAGTATGTGTTGTCAGGTTTTAAAAAAGGTTTGATTTTTAATAGTGATGTAAAGGATTGTTGTGGTACCCAGTCATACCTGTGTAACACCTCTCAGGTCTTCCTGGACTGCCTGGACTGGATGGCTTGGATGGACTAAAAGGTCAAAAGGGTTCTGCAGGAGCTCCAGGTAAAGATGAGAAATAACTGGAACAGAAAAATCTTCTAAATGACTGAATGTGCAAGGAGTAGTGCATGTTATTTTGATGTTTGCCTGGCCTAGAAGATATCGTTAGGACTCAGACTAAACTTTCAAAGAGAATCTAAAGTACGCCTAATAGAACACCTGCAGTTATTTGTGGGAAAACTTTCAAACTTCCATTACTCACATAGTTTTGCTGGAACATTTCAAGGCTGTTTGTAAAATTAAAAAGTTCAGTGCAGATGATTCAAAAGAGAGCCAAGTCTCTTTTTTTTTTTAATATATAAAAGATAAAACTAACAAATTAAAAGGAGACTCATGAAATCCCAGCTCCATTTAAAGTTTGCGGGAGTTGTGTCTCAGACTAAAGAGGAATGTGGATTTCTCTCATGCTGATGTATTTGCAACTTTGAAAAGGTGCTTTTGAAGCACTATTGAAAAACAATGCTCATAAGCTATCTAAAGATTACAAATGTATGCTGATAGAAAATTAATTTTAGAACCATGTAATCAGTTTACATTTCAAGTTACAGACAATAATGACACCATATAAAATAACCCCTGAAGAAGAGCATTCAAGTAAAAGGATTACTTTCTTTGAAAGTGATGAATTAGGGCCAGATTCAACAAAACTCTATCCAGCTTCCAAGATAGAACCAGAAAAACAACACTAGGTGACCCTTGCAAGAAGGAACATCTGCAACTGGTATTTCTGTTCTGTGCATCTGTATTTGTACTCACTGCAAGCCTTATGTACATAATTGTTTTCTTATAAAGGTCAGAGTGAGACAGGGCCCCCAGGATACTCAGGAGAAATTGGACCAAAAGGAGACAGAGGTGAACCTGGATGGCCTGGTATTTCTATTCCAGGCCCCCCTGGAGAAAGGGGATTCCCAGGATTTCCAGGTAAGAAAAGGTTTTCTCCAAAGTGCTGCTCTGGTGAGTTGAAATTCAGCTCATACTTAATTTCTTTTTCTAAAGGCTCTTACTCTGGTTGATATGAACATTACTCAGAAGATTCACTCTCTAAAAACACTTCTGTTGTAACATGCTGATGTTTCCCGAGTAGAGATACAGAGACTCCAGAATTTCTGGTTTATGTTATAGGAAAGAATGAAAATAGAAAATTATGGACTTGAATAGACTCAGGGAACTGCTAGGTAGGTTGGACAGAGTCTAAGGCAACCTTCTCTAGTTGATCCTGCTTTGAGGGTAGGGTTAGATTAGGAAGTCTCCAGAGGCCCACTCAAGCCTCAGCAATTCTGTAATTAGAAGTGACATCAGCTTTACACTGCCAGACCTTGCCACAGTCACATAACACATGGAAGAAAAATAGCAGGAGGTGAAATCTGGTGAGATGAATTATTCTAAGATGAAGGCACAATCATTTTTCTTAGTTTGGTTGCTAGTTTGTGAACTGGGGGAGTCAACAGAATGGTGCTGTTGAGGAAAAAAGAGAAGGTTAAGTTCTGAGATGTATTAACACTGCTTGACATAGAAGAGGCAAGGTCTCCCATGGTTGTGACCAGCTTTGACAGATAAGGGAAAATTCACCAGAAAGTAAGTGGAAGGATGGGGTCAAAAGCAAGACTGAAGAAACTAGATTTGTTTTTCTGTAGAAAAGGGAAGGCAACAGAATGCAACCCACAGGTTAACAAGCTGCAACTGTTCCAAAGTATTATGCAGAGGATGATAACCTGAAACTCTGCCTGTCACAAGTAAGGGCATAAATGTTTTATTGTGTAAAAATCCAGATTAAAGATTAGGAAAAAAAATGCATTTCACGCTTGTAAATTCATCTTGTTCACTGAGGTTTTTAGGAATGGGCGTAACTCCCTTTTGCGAGGAACAATCTGTGAATACTTATCCTGCCCCAGGCGGAATCATCTCATAGTCCCCACTCACCTTACATTGTTTCCATTTCTCTCATTTTGGAATTCAGGAAAACATGGCTATTGGTGGCAGTGTGCTAACATGCAACAATGTATTCTTCAGGTTACAGAGATTTTATGGGGAGAATTAAATATTGAAAAAGATAAATATTTTTACTTTGACAAGATGGCCTCCTTAGCCTGGGGACTGGTATGTTAAGTACACAAGTGGGAGCATACATTACCTCCATGACTTCTCATGTCAGCATTCTTTTACTTACTTGCTTCTGTCTATAATCGAAAAAAAACTCAGGGTTGTTTTTTTTTTTTTTTTTTTTTTAAATGTGATCCCTTAGGTAGAAGAGGACCTGCTGGACCCACTGGACCTATGGGAAGATCTCCTGATAGTGCTTCCCCTGGTCCTCCAGGTGATCAAGGATTACCTGGTTTAGACGGCATCAGAGGTATTAAAACTAAAAAAACCCAATTTTTATAATGTAAAAAAACCCCTGAGGGAATAGGAATAACAGGGTTAGTGTCTGTGAAACAATGTATAAAAGTATATAGGGAATAAAGAAACCCATCACTACCTCAGTGAATACACAGAGGAGTAAACACTGGGTAGATCACCAGAGCAGGGACAAAACACAGATCTCCAGATTAAACAACACAGTAATAAATCTATAAAATATAAATATAGAGAAACAGTATTTCAATGAATGTAGCAGTAACTTGCTGCCTCTTCTGCTTACACAAAAGTTAAATAGCTTTGGGAACTATTCCTATCATTGTCTTCCTTACAAAGCCTTGGACAAAGGCTAACACTAGTATTTCCAAAAACATGCAAGGGTTGTCCTACATCCTAGAGAGAAAAAACCCCTAGAGTAAAAAAAAAAAAAAAAACACCAGCAGAACATGGCTATTTTTAGATGTTTATACTTTGTGCATACTTTAAGAATAAAGTTCTTTTACCATAGGTGATCCTGGGCATCCTGGTCCTCCTGGAGAGACCATCTTTGTGCGAGGAGATCCAGGTGATAGCGGCATTCGAGGGGCACCAGGTAATCCTGGGCCACGAGGACAACAGGGAGCCAGAGGCCCTCCAGGGAGCCAAGGAAGAGAAGGCCCAAAGGGTATGGTCAGAACTGTTTTTCAGTTCTGTGTGCACTTACAGCCAGCACCTTGTGACTGAGCCTGGTGCCCAGGGGTGGCCATTGGAGATGGAGCCGGGCAGAAGGGGTGGAGGCTGGACATTGCACAGCTCTGCCTGGTGTCCTACAGACACTATAGAGCTGGGGCAAAAGGTGAGAGCAGAGACAGATTCACATGCACTGCTTCCAACAGCTTGTTGGAAGACACCTCTGCCACTCAGAATAAGGTGGTAAAACACTTGAGTTTGCCAGATAAGCAAACCATGACCCGTCTTCAGGGGTCTTGAGAAACCGTGGAAAATGCAGATGTGTTTGAACTAACAGTGTGATATCTGCCCTGTATCAATAGCTTGGGCTTTCAACATTCTTTAGTTTGAAAACAGAAATCTACAAACTCTGCTTCTTTCATGCACTGTAGAGAAATCCCATCTACACCAATCACTTCCAATCTCTAAAAAAAGAAAAGTGATAAATTTTAAGCCAGATCCAGACTAGAGAATGAAGAAATGTGTATTTCTTTCTGTGACACAACTAAGTTGAGGTCTCCCAAGCATTTTTTGTTACTCCAAGCATCCAGATTTCATTTTATTTATGCTTGGTTTTATTTCTAGGTCCTATGGGGGTCCATGGCCCACAGGGTCCACCTGGTGCTATAGGACAACCAGGAGACCAAGGTTTTCCAGGAAGACCTGGTCCCAGAGGTCCCACAGGTACTTATGAACATGTTGCTCATTGTCATTCAACTGTTACTGTGACCCTTTTGATTCATATATAATCATACTAATGTTAACTTGCATGCAGATAATTTAAACAATCTCAGAAAAAAGACCCCTGCAGTTGCCAACTTAACTTGATATCTCATTTGAGTAAAAATTTCTGAACTATTTGTTTGTTTCTAATGTCACCTCATGTAAGCGATTTCAGTTCTCATTCCATTCTTTACTCTAATTTACATGCCTGAAACTTGCTTCTACCTGCACCACAATGGCCACAATCTGCTTTCCATTTTTCAAATCCTTCAGGTTTCATAGGTAAGTTCAAGACCTTTGATTATTGTTCTTTTCATGGGAGCTCCCTTAGGCATGGTTGCTATGAATAGGAGGTACTGCTAGCAGGACATAGTTCTAATACGTGTTTCACATAAATAGCACCAATGTCATGAGAATGCTCTGCTGAGAAGTCTCACGCTAGGATGTCAATTAGACTTGTGAAATATTCGTTTCTAGTTCTTATTCAATTTTTTTTTGTTTGTTTGTTTTCATACAATATGCTTTCTAACCAAAATCGTAGCAAAATCTTGAATCTTAACACTGGATTACTACAAACACTGAACTCTCCAATCTGACTAAACGTTGATCCAAAATGCAAACAGGCAAAAGCTGCCAGTAACTTTCAATATATAAAATGTGACTATTCTTTTTGGTATTTTACATTATAAATACTTCAAATGGCTGTTATGGGCTAGCTTTTTTGGCCTGTCTATTGATGGTTTTGCAGAAACAAAATAGGCAAAATAGGCAAAATTTTCCATGTGCTAAGGTGTTTGCACTAAAGTTGGGTAGGTACACTTTAGGCTTTAACTCAAATCAGTTTGGGGCACATTAAGACTGAAGCAGACCAAATATGTGAAACATAGAATCATTGAATTGTTTAAGTTGGAAGAGACCTTCAAGATATCAAATCCCACTATTAACCCAGTACTGCCAAGGCCACCCCTACACCATGTCCCCAAGTGCCACATCTACACATCTTTTCAATACCTCCAGGGATTCAATACCTCCAGTGACACTACCACTTCCCTGGACAGCCTGTTCCAGGGCTTGGCAACCCTTCCCATGAAGACATATTTCCTAATATCCAATATAAGTCTCTCTTGATGAAAGTTAAGGTCACTTTCTTTTCTTACTTGGGAGAAGAGACTCTCTGCAAGCTCCTTTCAAGTAACTGTAATAGAGCAATAAGGTCTCTCCTGACCCTCCTCCAGACTAAATACCCTCGGTTCCTGCAGCTGCTCCTCACCAGACTTGTGCTCCAGACCTTCCCAGCTCTGTTGCCTCTCTCTGGACACACTCCAGCACCTCAATGTCTTTCTTGTAGTGAGAAGCCCAAAACTGAACACAGGATTCAAGGTGCAGCCTCACCAGTGCTGAGCACAGGGGAACAGTCAGTGCCCTGGTCCTGCCAGGATGCCATTGGCCTTCTGGCCCACCTGGGCAAAGATCACAGACCAGCTAACATACACTTGCTAACACTGCCTTGCCACGCTGTTAATACTGTGCTAAATAAGAGTACAATTAAAATCAGTGGGACTCAATAATTCAAGATTTTTAAATACTTAAAGTATACTCTTGAACACCAAAATCAGCTAACATTTATGTTTACTTTTTGCATGGGAGCTACTAACCAGTCATGCAATTCACTTTCCCATTACACATTCCAGGTGACCCTGGTGAACCAGGAAAAGTAGATGATTCATGCCCTACAATCCCAGGGCCTCCTGGGGAAGCAGGACAAAGAGGAGAGGATGGCTCTGCAGGATTACCGGGGCCAATAGGCCACCCTGGACCCCAAGGTAAGCTCATGGTTTGAAAGCTTGGATTTCCTTTTCAGCCATTTAGACAACAAGTTGAAAAGGGTTGGAGTGTCAGAGTTACTTCTCTGGGTTTTACCCTCTCTCTTCCCCTTAAACACTTATTAACAGTCTCCAGAAACACACAGTGGGCTGGTTAATGCTGAGAATAATGGATAAATGTAACTGAAACAGGCTTGAGCCAGGTTTGAGCCTGCCTGCACTACATTCCCATTTCCTAGGCTAGGGAGGGCAAAAGCATAAGGCACTATTGAGGAAAAAGTTCTTCAAATGATATTTTTCCTTTTTCCCCAACAAATTACAAAGCAATGCCTTAAACCATACCTGTGATTTAGACCTATATGGAGAATGTTTAAAATATGCTTGCTTTAAAATTTAGCAATAATGAATCCCAAAGGTCTCCTAACTGAAGTCCTAAAAGGACACCAGAGTCAGAGAAGTGGCTACAATAGAGATGTTTATCTGTTAGAACATGAAAAAGTTACCACCAAAGAAAACTGACCAAAGAGGTCTTAAAAGGAAGTGATGAAAGACTGAGACATTCTTCTGACAGATTGAAAAGAAAACAAGGGTAATGCTGGTACTGGTGGTGCCAAAAGAGAGGCCACCTTCATAGAAACACAGCATAGCAGAATCTGCAGAGTGTCTTCAGTTTAGATGGTGGAATCCCTTGTATGGTTTAGGTATTTCCTACTTGGGAAACCAAAGTTTGTTGTGTTGACTGCTCTGGACATCCAGTGTGTCCAGAGAAAAAGATCCATTGTTGTCTCCCAGGAGATTCCCTGCAGCAGTCATTCCCATCATGAAAGGAAACATTGCAGTTTTCAGTTAACTCTCTAGTTTTATGTATCTGAGTTGATTTGCCAGCTACAAGGGGTTTCTGCGGTTACACAGCTGTGTTTCCATTATATACATCATTAAGAGTTTCTGTAAAACCAGGTGATACAGTAATACACATATCTGCACTGGTTTTATGAAAGAAATAAAGAAATAGTTATGCTTTTTTCTTCATTAAGATAGGAGAATCCAATTTTCTCCTGGTTTGGAAGGCAAACTGGAAGTTTTACTGGAAAAAGCAATGGATTTTATTAAAACCCCTCAATGTGCTTAAGCTTTGGCAGAATAACTATGCAACCAACATAGAAAAGCTATTAGTTGTTTTGACGGTTCAGATTTTCTTAGTATAAGGTAACATGGGGAAATTTGAATGCTGTGAGACAACCTTCAATTACTCACTCTGCAGGTTAAATAGCAAAATCTGCAAGGAATGAAATACCATTACTGAGAAACAACTGTGGTAGGTGCTAGAGAAACACCCTCATCTGAAAACTGGTTTCTATCAAAAGAGGAAAACCACTTCTGAGTGCAACAATACCTGATAAGTGTTACTTTGTTCAATTCAGATTATGTTTTAAGTAGCCAGTAAGCAGGCCCATCATTATCTGTACCCTAAGTGAGATGTATCTTTTACTGTCATGGCCACACCTTCCCTGTGTCAAATGCATGGACATGTGAGAAATACAAAAAGGTGAGGCCATCAGGAGCCTAGAAATGTCTTTATCCTTCCCCACTGGATGTAGACCAGTTCTGCAGTCCCTCCCTGTTCTCTAAGTACTCCAATACCTTCCTTACTTCCAGGGGAGTTCATTACATGTTCTAAGACTTTGCTGAATGGGGCTCTCAAAGCTGACAGCTTGGCTTGCCTCAGGAGGCTCATTCTATGGTACAGATCCTGATGGCAATTCTGCACAAGGCTTGCATGATAATGTTTGTTGGGGAGTGCTTTGATTTCAACTGTAAATCACACAAGATCTCTGGAGAGGATGGAAAACCTTATCAGGAGCTGCTGTTCCTAAGTCATGCCTCTGAGCTACTGCTGTGGTCACAGGCTGAATAAATGGTGAAGAGAAGCAGAAGCAGTTCTGCACCTCCCTGTCCTGGTATCCATTTTGCAGACTGGCCCTTTGTGTTTGGACAATGCAGAACCTTAAATGCAGCCCTCTGAAGGAAAAGCACACACTTTGTATTTATCTAGGCATAAAAGGTGAAGAAGGATCATGTGGCCTGCCAGGTCAAGATGGGTTACCTGGGGCACCTGGACCACCAGGTGACCAAGGGAGCCGAGGAGAGCAAGGATACGCTGGGCCACAAGGTAAGAACGGAGCATGGCTCTGTGGGGAGATGTGTGAGGTGATGCACAGACTCAGTTTTCTCTCTACTCCCCCCATTCCCACATGGATCCATCCACCTCTAGCCTGAGATTCCATGACACCCCTCTGACAGTGACATTTGTGAATGATTTCATAACAAGACCTATTGGAAGAAAATTTATCTCAGCATCCATTATTAAGCAGAAAGGCAATTACCCACCCATGCTTAGACAGCATATATCAATAGGCCAGGGCTAGTGGGGCAACTGGCTGTTAGTAATTAAAGGTGTATTTTAACTGTGACTGCTCTCTAATAAATTAAGAGTTTAATACATATGTGAGCAAGGGGCATTGACTGCTACAGCAAGAATTCAAATTCAGTCCAGACGTTCTGTTCATCCCAGTGAGTAAGCCTGGGAAATCACTGCCCACTTCAGTTCATTTCTTAATCCATACAGCACAAGACAGAGGCACAATAGAAAAGCCAAGTGCCAAGCACTCAGTGGCAATCTAGTCCATTTCTCTCCCAGAAGAAGGGTAACAGAAGTCTACTTCTGTCTTATTGCCCATGACAGCCTTGAAGTTGTATTATATTCAGTTGGGAACTTACTGAACATTTAACACACAGCTGGTGTGAACTTTTACTGTATGTTACACAAGTAAATTTCTTTTAACTTTCTCCAAGGTCCACCTGGCCAGACTGGTGTCCCAGGACAACCAGGCCCCCATATTAGATCTGCAAGTGGATTCTTGCTCGTCCTTCACAGTCAGTCAGATAGAGAACCACTCTGCCCACAGGGGATGCCAAAGTTATGGACTGGCTATAGTCTGCTGTACCTGGAAGGACAAGAGAAAGCCCATAATCAAGATCTTGGTATGTACTGTATTATAGAATTGCTCTCCAGCTAAGCGGTAATATGGTGTTATCTATACAATGAAAGACAAGTCACATGGAGCAAGCTATAGAAATGTCAGTTACTCATTTTCTACAGAGTCAAAACTAATTTACACTGATGATAATGAACTTGGTTATGCTTCCCTATTGCCACCCATTTAAATGGCTTTCTGCTGCTCTGCAATTGAATGAAAAAGTATTTCTACCTCTAAGTAATTTTGACTTGAAGTTGGAGAGATGAGTGGTTTCTTTCACTTACCCTAGCTCATTTTAGGCTGTCTTTGAAGTCACTGGAGAGATTTTCCTAGGTCAGAAATCTCATTTGGCCACTCTGAAATAACTCCCTGGAGGATCTGCTCCATTTTTACTATAGACACAGCTTGGGAAAGAGCTGGTTAAGTTGGGTAAGTACAGCTGGGCACTATAAGTAAGATTTGCAAGTAAATAATGCATTGTGTACAGCAGTATCCTGTGCTTTTCAGAGTCAGAAGCTAATATTTTTTTGGAAAAGCCAAAGCTAAATTTCTCCCAGAGACAGCTCCTTTTGGTGCCTTGGGTCATTTCTTCCCTGTCTTTTACGATTCTGACTAAAATTAGATGTCTAAATAAGCTGCCTGACTTGCAGCCTGAGGAACTGATTGGTGGCAATTTGCACAGAAAAAGTTTCCTAAATTCTTGTTGACTTGTTATACAAGAGGCAAGAAGTCTCTGAGGAGGAAAGATCAAGGACCTAATAAGCTGAACAAAAAAGAAGTGTTTAAAAGAGCAATAAAAAGAGCTATTTTTAGAATAGCAGTGATGTTTTAGAATGTTTTCACTATTGTGTGTTTGGCATTCCCCAGGAGAGCCAGTTGCTAACAGAATGCCTCATAACAGCAGTGAAAATAAGATTCAAAGAGAACAGAGTCCTTGTCTCCTGTGTGATTTCGCAGGCATTTTTCTTACTCAGGCTGCTCCAGATCCTTCATTAGTACTGGAATGGAATATAATCAGTGATAAACAAAACTGGCTTCTGTACAGAAATATCACATGTCTTTAATGAAGGTGTTTGGGTTTGGGGGCATTACAGAAATATCACTTCACACACCAAGTTCAAGGCAGAACTTAGTGCAGTGATTATTGCTAACTAAATAGGCCGTCATGAAACTGTTCTAAATTCAGCTCTGGAAGAAGTTCACCTCAGAAGTATGCACTGGTCACTTCTTGGTTCCCACTGATGTCTGCCTGATGGGAACTTTGCAGGATTGGCTCTATGAAATCCCTCAATCCTTTTATTTCACTTTGGGAGTCTGTGAAACCTTTCTGGAAGGCAGTAGGACACAGCTGGTGAGATCTCAGCTTAATGCACTGCTAGCAACGGCTTGTCATACTTCACAAAAATGCTTCTATTTATCAGCATTGTCATTTGGTTTCTCACTGCTCCTAATGAGTTTGTAAATAGCTGATCTCCTTTTAAACCAGCCGCCACCTCTTGCCTAATTTATTTTTCAGTGTTGGCACAGCTAAGAAATTTGTTATCATAACTGTTTCTCATGGTGACAAACTACATCATGTTTAAATATCAGATTGACACAATTAAATATTACTGGTGAAAGGAAGATACTTACTGGTAAAAGGTCTCTATTTTTCACGTAGACGTTTTAGTAAAGGGCTTAGCTGTGGATTACCTAAGTCCTGCTAATACACGTAGTTTTGCAGCAACATTGGCCAGAATACAATTTTCAACTTACCTAGAAGGTGGAGTAATTTGCACCTCTTGCTGTTATTTTCAGGTCTGGCAGGATCCTGCCTGCCCGTGTTTAGCACCATGCCCTTTGCCTACTGCAACATCAACCAGGTGTGTTACTACGCCAGCCGCAATGACAAGTCCTACTGGCTGTCCAGCGCTGCCCCGCTGCCCACGGCGCCGCTGTCCGAGGAGGAGATCCAGCCCTACATCAGCAGATGTGCCGTCTGCGAGGCCCCAGCGCAGGCAGTGGCACTGCACAGCCAGGACCAGTCAATCCCTGCCTGCCCACCCAACTGGAGGAGCCTGTGGATAGGATACTCTTTTTTGATGGTAGGAAAATGGGTGCATGATTATATAGATATGTTTCTTTCATCTGGCTTTTTGTATTCTAAAAGTTCAAGGATTTTTAGCTCTGAAAAGTAAATTATCCAATGTATAGCAAACATTAAAGAGGAAAACTCACCAGAAACAAGACAAGGGTTAGTTCCAAATTGCAGAACCTGGCTGTAGCTACATATACTGTACCCACAGCCTTAAGGTACACATTTCTTAAAATTACAAAGGTTTCGCCTCCTTGTCTCTAATAAACAATGGGATTTCCATGTACAAAGACATAATTTTCAGAACTAGAGCTTCAGGTTTTTTTAATGCCATCCTCAAGTTACATTTGCAGCAGTTTGGATAACAGCATCACTCATAATCAACCCAGACTACTCTTTCCTCCAGTTTGATAAATACCTAAAAAATAAGTGAGCTAGCTCTAGACTTTGAGATTAATTTATTACAGAGAAACTTAAGATTTTCTCCAGCAAAAGAAGCTTATTCTAATTTAAGATTACAGAAAACTGCACAGTTAAAAGGAAGTACAGGAAAAGACAGATGAACATCATTTACCTATTTTTCATGCACAGTTATCAAGTTGTCTCTTTGTTCTTTGCAGCACACTGGATCTGGTGACCAGGGTGGTGGCCAGTCCCTTATGTCACCTGGAAGCTGCCTGGAAGACTTCAGATCAGCACCATTCATTGAGTGCCAGGGCCAGCGGGGAACATGTCAGTTCTTTGCTAATGAATACAGTTTCTGGCTGACCACCGTGATGCCTGAGCTGCAGTTTGCATCAGCCCCCTTGTCAGGAACTCTTAAAGAAGGACAAGAGCAGAGGAGAAAAATCAGTAGATGCCAGGTATGCCTGAAGCATGGCTAAGAAGCAAAGCAAAAGCAGGCAGCCAGGGAGGGAGGCTTGCGGGAGGATGAGCAACGTGCTAAAGGTTTAAACAGCAGTTCATGTTTGAATCTGTGTGAAAGTGTGCAGCACTGTTCTCTTTGTTGGAATGGATAAATGAGACTGAAAGATGAGGGGTGTGTTGAGCCTCATCCACCCATGTTCACCCATCTACAGGCAGTGAAATCTTGTGTAAAATAATTCATTAAGAAAAGACGAAACTCTGTCCCATTGGAGTCCACTGCTGTAATTTACAGGGAACAAGGTGAGCTTGGAGGATTGAGTCAAGCTACGAAGACCAAGGACACCATACCTGTTATGCAAGAGAATGGATTTCCTGTTAGATATGGCATTTACAGCAGCAAGAATATGTGCATTTACATGGCATATTATAAATATTTATCCATACCAATAGAAACGTGCAAACATACAAATGTCTAAGCCCTGTAGCTGAATTTCCCAAGCTAAAGAAACTGCACTTGCTGTTTCCGAGGGAAGGGAAAAATGTAATTGTTAAAAAATAATCTAATAATAAAAACAATGAAGATCAAAGTCTTTTACCACTGCAGTACTGAACCAGACTCTGAAAGAACTGTTAATTGGGCTTTCATAAGCAACAAGAAGCTGAAAATCCATTTAACAGCAGATTATGTAAGAAAATAAAATTAGCTGAGATAACAAATCCTTAAAAACCTGTATTTATATTTACAATTAATTTCTAAGAGCAGTTACATTAAATTATTAAATTCTAATCCAAGTTGCTGAAAAAACAAAGCAATTTCTAATATTAATTGAAAAGAAACAGTGACATTGTGATAAAATGGGTGAACTTATCTGAGTGATGAATATAAGAAGTGTTAGGACAATAAATTGTGTTCATTTTTTGCTTCGTTTGTAAATGCACCATGAAAAAAAAAAAACCATCACCATTAAGATCCTTATGGAACGACAGCTCTGAAGATCCTTTTTATTTTTTAAAGCATTGATTGTAAAAATGTTCATATCCTAAAGCACTAATCACCTTTTGAAAAAATGAAAACACATTTGTACCTCCTTCATTCAGCTGTAAAACAAGAACTATTAAATGGTTCCATATAATGGGGAAACATCTGAAAACAAGATTGCAAATGGAGAGTCCATCATGTGCAGAAGGGCCACAAATGCTCCTTTTACCAGTCAAATAAGCTACATTTTACTAGAATGGAATCAAATGCTTTTCCCAGCACTTTTCATTTCAATTTGTGTTCACTGAGGTGCCCCCAGCAAAAGGATTTTCAAGGAAACTGCGATCCTCATCCAAGGGTCCTAATTCAAAGCAAACTCCCTCTGAAGCCATCACGAGTACAACAGGCTGATCAGCCAATTTAAAAGCTGGATACACAAACTCAAAGAGCAGGAAAGACAGACATTCCAGGCTCAGCCAGAGGAAAATAAAACAGTCATAGGATAAGTCCAGTCAAGTGTAAATACATCTGACTGTGCAACTTCCTCCTGACACATGCAGCCAAACCTCTGCAATGTGCTGTGCTTACGTGGTGGCCAACTGACTCTGCCCTTTCACCTGGACAAGGGTCAGGAGCCCTCCTGGGGCACGTCCCATTCCCACCTGTGCCAGGGAACATTTCCCTCTGCTCCTGTGCCCACTGGGACAGGGCACACCTTGGGTCACTCCCCGGTGATCCTGGCTGCACGTGTCAGATCTGACACCCAAGCAGAGGCCAGTCCCTGCCCTTGACCTGTATGGAGGAATTCCATCCCCTCCTGATTCAGGCAGCATCCCACGAGCAGGGGAGAGCAGCTCTCCAGTCTGACATAAATCCCAAAGTCTCGACTCTGCAAGGTGCTGAGCAGCTCAGGAGCTTCCTGCAGGAAGAAAGTAGCAGGTGGAGAGGAGTGCCAGTGCTTAGGCCACCTGCTCTCCAAGGTGTTCAAGCTGTGCTTCCAAAAAGGCCTCAGCTAAAGCCCCACAGGGCTGGGAGCTGCAGCTGCTGTTCAGTCAGAGGAACAAACACCCAGTGGCTCAGGTGATGGCCCCATTTCCTGAGTGATTCCACACTGAGGTCTCGTTTGTGAGCCTCACCTTACTGTGCTCACCAGCTCCTCTGTCACTCATTTGCAGTCTCTCTTCAGGGGACAAACTCTGGAGAGGGGCTGTGGCTTTCTTGGAAAGCAAAGTGGGACTATTGGTATAAACTTCATTGAGGTAAACAATAATCAAACCCGTATATATGCTGTGTTACTGCAAACTGGGTCATAAGGACAAGGTGAAGACCAGGGAATAAAAAGGGGTTTTGGAATTCCACCTGTGTTCACCTAACTTGAACAAATGCACCAAAAAATCCTTAAAACATCAGCAAAAAACCACAACATGATTTAGACAGACCATTTCACAGCATTTTACCATGCTGCTCTTTTGTTTGCTTTAAAAACATCACACAACCCCCCCCCCCCCCCCATATTTCTGTATTATTTTGATTCAGAGTTTTTGCAACTGTGCCAGTTCCCTTTTACTATGGTCTGTAAGAACATACATAGGAAATGTATTTTTAAACTAGTAATGATAGGTCAGATAATTTCCTAAGTGTGTAAATTCCTGTTCCATGCTCAGCTAGCTCCATAAGGCATTTGTCAGAAATACTGTACTAATTCAACATGAATTTGCAGATAAATTGCTTAATATTACACAGCAAGAAAAACAGATCAAAGTATAAAGCAGCAGATGCTTTAACTCTGCAATCATTTGTCCAGTGACTATAAGCAGAAAAATAATTGGTAAATTATTCACAGGGAACCTATTTATGAAATTAAGTGTGAAAAGGCATAGCTGAAACTGTTAAAGAGTAAAAATACTCCTAAAAGCAGTGGCCTTGTGCTGGCCCTTGAAGTCCAAATTACCCTTTCCTTCAGCATTCCATAGTTTGGATCTTGTGTAGGCCTGGTGAAGGAGTGAATTTTATCCTCAACAGCAGGCAAGATATTAAGAGCAACACAGAAAATGATGCTGGCTGCACTTGGAGGTCACTGGAATTGGAGCCATTTGGGGTGAGCTGCCCTGGAATCAAATTCAGAACCAGCGATTTCCAATGAGGGAGATTTGCTTGCCCATCCCCCTGGCAAACCATGGCCAGGACACAGGGAAGGTCCTGGCTCTAACTCAAGGCAATCCCCAGAGCAGGTGGCAGATTCTTGTCCCTCACACCCCTGTGCATCAGGATTTCTACAGGGTAACAGGTAGAATAAAAACACTGCATGGCCTGAACCCTGATCTGCTCACAAAAAATGTGGCCATTTTTACTTCATTTGGTGTTTTTCATTACAAGGAAGGAGATGCACAAGCCCAATACTGAAAATGTCTCTTGAATGTTATCGTTTGGTGTATACAGAGAGTGTCAAAAGGGAGAGGCTAAAGCAAAACTTACAACAGGTATCACTCATTTTATCATAATGGTGCTATACTGTAAAAATGGTATTTTTAAAGAGTACTTCAAATTAATCTGTGTACAACAGAGCTTCTGGATTCGGAGTCCACAATCCACAGGCAAAAAACAGGTATCAGAATGAAAGGACAGCAAAGATGCTTCAGCTCCAGACAGAGGTGGTGCTTGGCTGGAGCCTGTGAGCTGACACAACCTCCTACAGAAGCAGTGCAGGGGCCATGGCCAGGCCCTGCTGCCCCAGGTCCCTGCTTGTTGTGTGCTGCCACATCAGCAGCATCCCCTGCCTGGAGCTGTCAAGGGTGGGGAGCTGGCCCTGGCTGGCAGCCACACATCTGCCCAGCTGCTTCACCCCCTAGCAGGACAGGAGAGAAACAGGAGCAGAAGAGCAAGAAAACTCGTTGGTCAGAATATAGATGGGGAAAGCACTTTGCAAGTACTGTTTGGGGGCTAAACAGACTCAACTCAGGGAATTCAATTTATTATTTTGGGGAAAAAGTTCACAAATGTTAACATACCTTGCCTCCAAGTTTCCCATGGTCAACTCACTCCAGGCCCTGCTCTTGTTTCCTTGTTACCACAGCAAGTGCCAGTCAGTCCCTTCAGTGAGGCAGGCTGGTAGCCAGAAGCTTCTGGGGATGGGTGTTGTTCCAGGTACAAAGTGTTTTCTCAGGGCTGCACCTTCCTTTTTCCTGTGCTCTGACATTGTTCCTCCATGGGCTGCAGCCCTTTGGTGAGAATATGTGCACAGACATGGGTCATTCCCAGAATCACATTATTATGTGCAACAAGTTTAAGCAAAACTGGTCAGGGATTGTTCCAGGGTAAACTCTTCATCAAAAAACCCCTTTCCTACTTTGGCTGGTTCATAAGCACCAGAGGAAAACAAATGTAGTATCAAAACAATCAAACCCCAGAATTCCTACAGTCCATATATTTTTTGCCTATATTTAAGGCAAATTAAACAAACCTTTTATCTATTAACCCAGGCAGTTAACTTGTTTGAAAAAGATCCCCCTAAAGCTTTAAAGCCCACTCTGGAGCAGACTGAACATGCTCTGCACCACACCTGCTGTGGGCACACAGAGGCCAGCCTGCAGGGACTGTGCCAGAGCTCCAGCACAGTGTGTGGGGCTGCAGCAGCAGCCCTCAGCAATGCTCTGACTCCTACCTTCATCCAGATTAAGAACACAAACCACAGCCAGCTGGGAGTTTGTTTCTATTATTCCACGTGGTCACTTCAGACCGACAGCCCAGACTGACTCCAGGCCTTTGCAGGGCTTACAAGCAATCCTTAAGTAACTTGTAACTCCACTCAGTGCCCATACACAGACAAATGCTGCACAGATGAGGACTGCTGTTCTAAGGCTTGACTTGCATTAGAACTGTCTGAGCAAGACAGAAAAAAGCCATTCAAGACCATGGGGAGGATCTGTAATGGAGAACAGTTGTTTGCAAGAAATAGGATCTCTCCAAAGCCAGCTGTGAGAAGCAGCAGTCAGGCAAGGACAGAGCCCATCAGTCTTCAAAACAATGAAAAAATTCTGTCAGCTCTGGTAAGAACTTTCCAGCAGGTGAAGCAATTACTTCATCAAACTGGGGATCTATTTCATGAATGGATCTGATTTCAGAAATCAGCATTTTAAACTGACCAAACAACAAAAACAGCTGCTGAAATTCTGCCCACCTGAACCATCTGGAAAACTGTCCAGGTGGAGAAAAAAATCCCCATCAGCACTCCAACAGATGCTGTTCCATATTCATATTTAACAGCTTTCCCTTTTCCTGGTCACTTCATCCAGATGTTCCAGAAGGTACTGCAAATTCAATTAGAGGTGATATTTTATAAGTGCAAAATAAAAACAACTCTATATTTACCACTGAACATGTTCAACAAACACAGTTCCACCATGTAAGGCAGCTCACACCTCACAGCACAGCTCACCTTGTGCTTGACCATACACTGCCCCACTGCTTCACAAAAGAAGCCAGGCTTGAGCTTTATGGGATTTGAAATTCCACAATTTAAATGTTTTCCACAGATTCACTGAAGTAGAAATGCAGAACATGCGAGACAAAACCCTGACCAAGTTCTAAATGAAGACTCGCAGTAAGGTACCACCCTAAAGACTCTCTATAGTGTCCCTGTGTGTTACTCCTGGTTGATTTATAGCAAGATTTGCAATGATGCACTCAAGTCCCAAACTAACATCACGTTCAGCTTGACAAAACAAAGTTTCAGTACACAGGAAGATAAGAACTTTTCCAGAATTTAGTTTTCCATGCACATGACAAATACCACTCCTAAGGGGTGCTTTCATTGAAGTAGAGTTTAAACTTTCTCATAGGCAGAAATCAAATTCTTATGGGAAGTGAAAAAATTAAATATGGCTACTCTAAGGCAGTTGTAGCTGTAGTCTGTTAGACTCTGCACATTTGCATTTTAAAAACTACAAAGCAAATTAGTATTTTAGAATATTTTAATTCTATGGTGCTTAAACATTCAAGATGTATGTAAAAAAGTGAAATAGATGCAATAAAGGGTACCAGATGTTACAGAACTTTTGGCCACAGACAGGTTGTCTCTCTGCATAAGTGATGTCACAACAGGCTTCTCAGCTGCAGAACTTCATACATAAATACTTCATAATTTTAAAAACTCAGCAAAGACATCATTCCATACTCACTAATATTGTACGGATTTAGGGTCTGTTCTTTCACTTGTTCCATGGGTGAGGAAGGAAAACGGATTCACAGAAGTGGCTGCACACCAATCTCTCTTAAATGATCCCTGGAAAGAATGGTTTGGTGAGGGACCAGACCTAATCCAACATTCTGCACCACTGCAAGCACATTTACTGCTGACCTGTCCAACAGCCCTGAAGGGGCACTTGTTTAACCTACTCCAAAGAGAGAGAAGAAATAAATTCTGGAATATCTCTAGCTTACCAGGAAAGTTCACTGTCTACATGTTTAGAAATCTTTTGCTTGCACTCCTTTTGCTGCAAATTAGGCCAATTTCTGCTTGTAAACAGACGAGAGCTGAGCTTACCACTGTTCTGCAGCAGAAGAATGCTGTCATACGTATCCTTGATCAGCTCTTTCACTCACCCAATTGCTTTACCCATCCCAGCACATCCTATAAACAAAAATGCCCAAACCGTATTAGATTTGTGTGAAAAACTGTCTGTCTCCAGTTTTCCCAGCTCCTGAAAGAGCAAATGGATATCAGAATTTATTGTAAGACTTTTTAGTCTTGATGCTCCTTCAGAAACAGGTCCTACGACTGAAAGCTCAGAAGTGTTAGTATTTTCTTGCCTTCTGAAATCTGGTAACAAATAAGAAATAACCAGGTTTTTTTTATATAGGGAACAATGAGAAGCTTATAATAAACCCATGCAATGATTCTGTCCTTCATGTCTGCACACCCCCGAAGCCACAGCACAAACATGAGGATCTGCTCGCCAGCTGTTGTGCGGAAGCGCGATTCACACTCTGTCCTGTGGTGCTGAACCAAACCGAGCACAATTCCCCAGCCACGGAATCGGAGGGGAAAATGAGTGCAACCCCCACTGCCATCCCCTCTCAACAGCAGGAAGGGCAGCTGGACCCACACTGTTTCCCAAGCCATCCATTCCTGGTGTCACTCTGCCATGCTGGGCCATCTCCACGCTCACACCTCGGGAGTGCAGCTTTGGAGACAGGCAGCAGGCTCAAAGGTTCAGCAGTTCTCTGTTGTTATGTCAACATCATAAATACACTTGGCACACAGGGGTATCTTAATTAAACAGAGCAAGGGATGGCCAGAGAAAGTTACTTTAGTCCTGCAGGAAAAAAAAATGGCAAAACTACTGGCCTAAAGTGGCCAGTCCCTTCACTATCCCCTAGTACACCTTTTATGTCTGTATAAATACTGTTTCCTTGGTATTTTAAGGGGCATTTTTCCCCCTTAGGAGAAGTGGTGCTGCCAGGGAAAACAGCACACAGACACAAAACCACAGAATTTGCCTGTCCTTAAAGACAAGACGGAAGAGGGAAAAGAATTTTAAAAGCTAAACACAGTTCTTTCACCACATCTTAATTCTGGGCTGTGAGAAACCCTTATTCATTAACAGTAATACGTTAGGTCATTCAACCATTAAATTTCAAGAATGTGCCCATTAACAAGTCTGCTGATTAGGATTAATTAGGGAGTGGAATTTCTTACATGGTACCTGATCACAGAGTTTAGAGGAAATACAAAAAACTCACAAGAAATCACAGCTCCTACAACAAAGGAATCAAACTGCAGATGCTGAAATATTTTATACAAAGCTATGTTTTCTAAAAGAGCCCTTACTTGAGGCAGTCAGGCAGTGACCAGGGCCAGAGAATAAGCAAGGTCCAACACCCACCTGGGTAACTGCCCTTAATTTTTGTCCCTGAAGAGACCAAGTGCAACAGAGCACATGGAGGATTCATCCACCACATCTGCCCTCAGCAGTGCTCTGAAACCAAAACTGATGGGGACTTGAATGGCAAAGATCCTGCTGAGGACTCACAGAATGGTTTGGGTTGGAAGGGACCTTTAAAGGCCATCCAGTCCAACCCACCTGCAATGAGCAGGTGGTAGTAAACCTTCCAAATACTATAAGTACCAGGGCTTTTCAATACTCTAGCTCCAAAACTTTCCCTAAATTAAAAAGAAACAAAGTTAGTCCCAAAACAATCAATCTACCCCCTTGGAACCACAAGTCGTCATTTCTAAAAATATGGCAGCAGCTCTGTCCTCTAAAATATACACCTTATTAATTACTACAATTAAAACCAAACAGCTTTAAATGTTAAAAAAATATTTATTTCAATTCTGTATACAAAAAAATGTCAAAACAACTGAACATTTATTAGTACTGACAATTTTTGTGAATATTTAATGGCACGTGTTTCTAAGCTCACTTTACAAAACCAAGCGCTTACAGAATTGTAATCGGGTTTTTCATTCTCTTTAAGTATCTTTTTTTCACCAGACTAGCAGCTCATCCTGTGCTTTTAAATAAGTAAAATACCAGATCTTAACACACACAGTACATTACACTGCAACTTTTGACCAGAGCATTAAAGGATTTCTGAGGAAGCAATGCTACATCCTTCTCATTTTCACCCAATTATTAACTGATGAGAAAAATATGCATATATTCTATGGTTATTGCATATATACAAAACCAACCAAGCCCAAGAACACACCAGAAATCAGCATTGTGTCTGTACCTGAAGTGCCATTGCAGTTGTGCCTGTTGGGTCCCAAAATCCTGAGCCCAAAGTCTGCATCCTGATATTGTGCTTTCCCCAGCAAACAAGAGCTGCTTCTACATACATTAGCTACAAACAGAAAGGGTAGGTACTCCTTAAAGAACACAGTAGAAAATTTACTTTCAGGAAATATACAAATACAGCGCTGTATTTTATATTCAAAAGATAACCTTATAGAAAAGTAGACTTCACAAAGCACAGGCTGGTGAAACGCTGAACTGCTCAACCTAATGCTCTACTCCATCAGTGCTGATGAGGAGATTCCAACAGGTCTGTGTCAAAAGCCAAGAATCCAATTATTCTTCTGCAATCACACCTCTCTGCAATAGTTTTAGAGGAACATCCCCAGATTGTTTCATTCTGAGGATGAATGCCTGGACAAGGAGTGATTTTTCAAGGCAACACTGGAACCAAACTCCTTGAGGTCCATCAGTTAACATGAACAGGCAGCAGTGCCTTGTGTGAAGGGTGCGCTCAGAGGGACAACTCAGCTCTCAGGTCTCCTGTCACCTGCTCTAGTTGGGTAAGGAAATTCTAGAAAATGAAGGATTCAAGGTAGTCTGTATTTAGGCATAATCTCCACAAGTCTACAAACTCTCAGGTCTGATATTGGTCTTCAGACAAGATAACTATTGAGAAATAGTGGAATTTGTAAAGTTGCATGAACAGCATATACAAAATAAAACTTCCAAGCCTTCTTTGAAAGGGAAATAGATGCTTTAAAAAATTATATTGCTAAATAAATATATACTTTGTATGGCACAGCCACCTACCTTTACACAAAACTCCTAACAAATCATTTCAGCTCTGTAAAGGGCAGCAGTTTCTGATTTAAAACATAAATATTAAGAAAGGCTTTAGGAAATCATAAGTAGTTCCACCCCGTTTTATCATATCCAAACTCTAGATAATGCGGTGTGAGGAAGACTGCAACACTGAAGTTTGTATTAAATAATTCCTTGGTGAGGACAGCAGGGCAAGGATAGCTGCAACTATTTGTCATAGTTTGGAAGATTGCTCAAAAGTTTAAGCCTAGACTCACATGACCCAGCAACTGACATCAAAGCAATCTTTTCAAGTGTCACTTCCCATGGCAATCCCAAAAAATGAGCTGGTCATCATATATAACTGAGAAAGGTTAAGGAGAAATTGCATAGTTTTAAAGTTACATAGAAAATGTAACGTTTCAGCTGCAATGGATGAAGAAAACCTGTTTGAGAACAACAGCAGTCAAAAAGCCAAGGAATTCTTAAAGCTATACAAAATAATTTAAAGAAAAAAGTTTGGTAAAACCATCAGTCTTCTTCCATTTAAGGTGCATTAAGATGGAGACAGCCAAAGATCACATTTTGATTCTTATCTCACATTTCTTATTCAAGTTCCAACTTTGAGTCTGAACTCACAAAATCCTCTGCAGTTTGCAACAAGCGGTAAAAATAATGGAAGAAAGATTATAAATTATTCTATAAATTACAGATTACAAATCTGTAAATATTTTGTTAAGTCTGAATGGCACTTTACAATCTACATCAACACCTGCCAACTTCATCATCTGTCAAACCTACGAAGCCTTCGCCTTCTTATTTCCTCTTCTGAGCTCTCAGGTGGGAACCAAAACCCATAAGGTCGCTGCTCATTATTGTGTGTTCCTCCACCAAAATCTACAAGACACAATGAAAAACAACTGTCATTTTGTTCTGTAATAGGAGAAAAATGCACACACATCCCGTAAGCCAAAGCATCGCACACAAAGGAGACAGGGAATTGAATGTTTTCAGTTCTGATGGTTTCAGGGCAATTACAACTTCCAGAAACTGCTCTTAAAGACAGTCAAATAAAAAGAAAAACCAAAACCAGAAACCCCCCCCAAACAATAAAGCTACCACCACCCATAAAACCACCCCAACCCAACAACAAAACCAAACCAAACAACAAACCACAACCAAAAGAACATCTAACAAGTATTAACCCGTTAAGAATAACAAGTATTAACAAGTATTCACATTTTTCACGATCCCTACTTTACACAGTAAACTCCAGAATGTTAAAACTATTTCAGTGTCCTCAGCAGTTGCTTCTGGCAAAAGCAGCTTTTGTGTTTGCTTTCAGTACCGAGTCCAACATGTGCAGACCCACAGCAGATGCACACACAGCTCCCACCCCAGCTGGCAGCAGTCCCACAAGGGAAGGACATGTGGCAGCCCAGCCATACAAACTGTAAGCAAAATAATCTGAGCAGCAAGAGCACACCCAGCCCCACAGTCTGGGCCCTGGCACCCCGAGAGCAGCCAGGACAGGCGATCCCAGCAGCTCTCCAGAATCCACACCAAGTCACCCAGCAAAGAAACAGTTCAAGGCTTGGTTACACACACCAGCTCAGCTGAGGGGCTCTGGGAAACAAAAATCAGTCTGCCTTCTGAGCAGAATTACAGTGTTAAAGACAAACAAATTAGCTTTAAAGGTAATAAAACCACTGGCAATAAAGCCTTTGTAACATTTAGCATTTCTTAAGCTATCACCTGCCCCACACAGGGTCAAAATTGCACGGTAATGCTGTAGCTTAATAACTGATTTTTAAATCATCATAATTAAACTACTTGCATTTTTAAAAATATTCTTTTCTGTAGTGAAATTGTCAATTAAGTATCAAAGTTCCTTATAAAAACATTTGTTTTTCTATACAGCATCTCTGGTTAATTCTTACTTAAGAAAACAGATGCCACTTACACAGTGGTAAGACAAGTCCTTGCACAGTCCCCATAAAATATGCTCAACACTTCAAATATACATGTGCTTTAATAATCACTAGTAATAGAATGAAGTGTTATAAAGAAAGGGGAAGTGCTCTTTTATATGTTGACCCAAAAGTAAAAGGCTGGACAATATATTTTGAAAAGCTTTATGTTGAAGAAAAGACCTCATTTTACATCAAACAATATGGTGAACAGCAAAGCCCGGATGTTTTAAATACATGTATTTGTGTCTGTGTGTAGATATTTAAATCATCCTATTACCTAAAATAGTTCCCTGACACCTTTTTTCTTTTAATTACAGCAGAAATATTAATGAAATAACACCTTTATCTTATCAAAATATTTATAAGCCACAGTGTTCAGAAATGGTAATTAGGCCACTGCTACTACTGAAACACCACCTGACGTCTGTGCAAGAACCAAACACGGGGTTTTCAACACATCAGCAAAAAAGATTAAAGACTAAGGGAGTCTAAGACTGCATTTAAAGGATATGGAAAACTGCAACACCACCAGATGATAGAAAAAACCAGAGGATATAGTACAACAAACTTAGAACAAAACATTAACCCTTCCATGGCATATTTTACAATTAATTTTATTGTGAACTAGAACCATGTTCTGTGCATACAGAAGACTGAGACCCCCATCCCTACCCTGTCACTCTGTGTAGGAGTTTCTTTTGTTACTGAAGTTCACAATTAAAGCACTTTGGACCAATACAAAAAAATCACTGTAATTGCAACAGATGTAACTAAATCTGTGTTAATGCAATGCCACAGAAGTGTTACATCAAACATTCTCACTTAATTTTTCCTCTTCTCTGAAATTATGACCTTATTTTTAAGTTAGATAATAGGATTTGCAAGACAGTTTCTGTAAGATTCAGAAGAAATATATCAAGCTACCAAACTGTGAAAGTCTTACTAGTAGAAATATACAATTAGGTCTGATAAGAGGAGTGTAGCAAATAAATTGCACAGGTATCACAAAGCAGTATGTCTGTATTTCTTTTTCATGCCAGCTTTAGTTGTGTTAAAGAAGAATCTAGAACATTTCAGTTGAACAGCTTAACATTTTCAGTATCACCATCTGTCTGGCACTACTGAATGTGGTATCCATACAAAAACCAAACTACACAACTCCTACAAAGAACAGACACTTCTCATTTCCAAAAAATCTCTTACTTTTGCAGAGGCTTTGCTGTAGAAGATTATCACAGACAACAGTAATCTCTTTTGAACCCAGCAAGTACCATACAGCTAATCAAAACAGAGAGCTCTGATCTGGATATTTGATCAAATGTCAGAACAACTTCCAACACCTGCTTCGTTTTCTTTTATACCAGTTTTATATAAATGATCTCTTCCATAAATAGTACAGCCCTGCTAGCTATGTTATAACAACAGAACACAATTAAAGTTCACTAACACACATCTGTACCCAAATACAGATCACATAAAGTGTGCTACATTGTACACGTGACTTGCCTCGCTTTTTAATGCCAAAATACCAATGTTTAAAGTGCTCTATTTGAGAAAATAGAGCTCTCTTAGTTTATAAACATCCAAATATTTTGTTTTCCACAGAATCAATGAGGTTGGAAAAGACCTCTGAAATAATAGAGTCCAACCCATGATCCAACACCACCTTGTCAAGCAGACACGGGCACAGAATGCCACGTCCAGTCTTTCCCTAAACACCTCCAGGGAAGGTGACCCCATCACCTCCCTGGACAGTTCATTCCAAGCAGGTATTTTTGATGCATTTGGAATTAGAAGCAGCAAACTGGAGGGCAGCAAGAAGCCAGAGTCAAAAGCCCAGTGTTGCTCTGCTCATTTCATCTCTTCCAACCAATCAGTAGTCAAGTCTTTAGGTTTAATCAAACTCTCTTATGATTTACTGAGTTGTACAGAGAATCCTACGGAAAGGCAGTGCAGGCATTTTTCCTCCTTTCATACTTTAAAAGGACTAGGAGGCTTCCAGAAAGAGCTGAGACACAAAAAACACAGCAACCTTTTCACTGTTTTGTGTTTCACTAGAAGTCAGACAGAAACTATAATTGAAAAAAAATATAAAATGGCAAAACTGCTTTTATTCTTTCCTGTCCTTCCCTCTACAAAATGCAGACATGCTATACAGTCTGAGAGGTTTGGCTTTTAGTACTTATCACTGCCCCATTTTTTTCCTACTCAGCTCCATGTAGACCACATTCATTAGCCATTGCTATTGTTTCTAACACAGCCCTTCAAGTTTCTGTCAGTGTACGAAAAGAATTTTGTCATGCTATGAAGCAAACTATTCTTCCTGGTGCTGATGCCAATATGCCTCAGCTACAGACTTGAACATAAACTGGGTGAAGAAGAGAAATGGAAGTAACTACTGTTTCTGTGCTGTGCTTTGGAACCGCTGACAAATGAAAAGTCAAATCAGCAGGAAAGTAGCCGAGGGTAATGAATTCAGAAGGAAAGCAACGTACAATGAATCCAGATACAGCTGGATTGTTACAAGAGCAAGACAGCACAATCTTGAACAGTCTCCCTCTCTCTCTTGTTTTTAAAAGGAAATGGTAAAATTGAGAAATACACAAAACCATTCCCTCCCAAAAGTGTGATAATTTGTTTTGGTTAAGAGAGGAGATGGCTAAAGACTTAATCTTTAATTCCTTCATAATTGAGTATTTTTATACTTACTTTAATCTTGCCTCAAAGTCTCATCTTTGCTGTATCAGTACCACCAAAATAAACTCTTTTTAAAGTAACAAATCATTAAAAGAACATGGTAACATTTTTAGAAACCATCAATCACCGCCTCATAAGCCAAAATCTTACTGCACACTCAGACCATCCATTTGCTACAAATAATCAATGCTACAATGCAGAAGAAAGAGGATAGAGACCACAGCTGGACTTGATGCTGTTCTGCAAAGAATTCAGGGGATTGGTTTTACAGCTACCTCCAGCTACCATTTAGCTGCATACTGAAAATACTACAGGAGAGATGGCATAAAATAATCTCACTGCATTTCCCAACTATTTAATAATTCCCCAGATATTAATTCATCTAAAACAAGGCTAAACTGATTATTAACTGAAAATGGTTGATACATTAAATTAATTATGTCTTTCTTTCCCAACTGAAAGGAATTTACTAACCAACTGAAAAAACCCTATATAAACATAAACATCCTACTTAACCAGTGCCTAGGCTAAGACAGACTGACAGCTATTCCTCTCCTGAGTAGTAAGAAAGCTATGTATAACTTCAGTTAGAAGAAGAATTTCAGGTGGGCTGTATATTTATCATAACGTAGTAGAAGTATTTTGTTGAGCTGCAAATAGCAACGTATCCTTTTCCTTAGAAAATGAGTAATTTATTCAGTCAGACATAAAAAAAAAGGTTCAGAACATCATTTTTAAATGGTCCCAATGAAAAAATGTAAACTATATACATATTCTATAGAATTAATCCAATGATAAATCGAAGTAAAAATAGTAAATTATGGGTAAATCTAAAATTAGGAATATTCACTAACCTTAGTTTACCAGTAAAAACATTCCCAGACTAAGTTTGTTAACATTTTCAAGAATCTTACAATATAAAAAACCACTTTGCTTTCCCGTTAGTGCATTTGTGCTTGCCTAACAAAGACCCACAGCAACAAAGGAACTCTGAACAATATCCCTTTCCCAGTGCCAAGGCTGAGAAACCCAGATGGATGGATGGAGATACCAATGCACACTGGAGCCACTCCCTAGCAGCTCCCAATTTCTCCAAGGCTCAGGGATGCTTTTGTGCAGCCCACACACAGCTCCTGCTAATGATGCCCACAGCTGGGAAGCAGAAGTGCTGCTCTCCAGCAAGGTGACCCTGCCAAACCCACTGTAAAAGAACAACTTTTGTTCCTTTATGAACAAGTTCAAGTTACTGAGAGGAAAAAGAAGTATTTCCAGAGACCACTGAAGTCAGAGAAAAGACTCCTATTTGTATCACTGGGTCTTGGATCAAAGCACCAAGTCTCTACCTCCATATGCAAACCATGCTTTTAAAATAGGTATAATGTGTAAAGGTAAGCAAACCATCTCTACATCCAAGATTTAACTATTTTTAGCGTTTTTCTCCTGTTTTAATTGTTTTCAGCAGCTGAAACATTTGCAAGAAGGAAACCATCCAAAAGAATTGGCAGTACCTGCAAGTGTATTTGCATATTTAGGAACTCCCAGAAAAAAATACTCAGCATTCTGTATACATTTCAGCACAAAAATCGGAATAAATTCTTATCTCAAAATCTATTGTAGTAATAGCAAGAACCAACGTCACCAACTATGTCACTGTCAACTTGTTGCCTAAAGAGCAAAGGAGGCCAATCCTTTAGGAAGTATTTCCAAAATTCCCTGCTTTGCAGAATTGTTCTTTACCCCACAGTATTTCAGAGGTGCTAACTGGTCGTGGTACTGGTTTGAAAGACAAACCCACGGTGAAGGGCTGAGTGGTGCATCTCACTTTTTTGCTGTACTTTGATCACCGTTGTAAAGAGAATTAGAAATTTTTTGGTTCTCATTTCCAGCAAACCTCTTATCCTACATCAACCGCTGTACTTATGAAGAGACAGATGGAAGAAAATTCATTAAATATTTACAAAATAATTCTGACTACCCTTCTTGTTGAAGGTGGTCTGCTTCTTACACTGGTACCAAAACTTTCTGTGTGGAAATAGATAAAAATTCACTGATTCATTTTCCCAGAAATTTGCTTAGCAAAGTGCTGGTGATCAAGATGATAGAGCACAGTTGCAGTTCTAGAAAGCTATTTAGAACATGAGGTCTGCTCAATGTGTTTTCCAAGAGGTGTGTTGGGTACCATATTCTGAATTAAAAAAAAAACCAAAAAAACAAAAGGAAAACCATCACAAAAGTTGCATTGAATTCTCAAATCTTAACTCCTAGCATATGCCTTCATGAAATGTATTTTAATCTGATACAATGCACTGCATATTTGAGCACATAATCTGTTTTAAGGTATTTCTACAGAAAACCACCATATTCAAGTGCAATGACTGGCATTTCTGTAATTGCAGAAAGAACAGATAAGACTGCAAAAAATTACACAGCATTTCTCCAGTTTCATCACATAAATTCCATTCCTATATTACAATATTCCATGGACTGGGCAAATTTCAAAGCCTACAATAAGAAGTCGTGTCTCAGTCGCAGCAAACAGGCACGGAAACCCTTCCAGGAAACAGGTAAGCCACATGCCCAGGTATTTCCTAACTGCCCCAAATGACTCTGACTAGCCCCTACCTGGCCATCTAAAAGCTTTTAAGTGGAAAGGTATTTACTTGTTTCATTTTAAATTCAAAGCAAAGAAAAGCACAGACAGTTCATGATAAAAAATAAGAGGAATGTCTATACCTGACACTTGTATGTATTTCTCTTCAACCACAAACTACAAAGAATATCAGCAACGTGTTTAAAAAGCTTAGTCTTTTGTGCAGAAACACAAGCTTGCAAAGGATTCTTGACATTATTGACATTGAAAGTCTGACACTTAGAAGTTGAACTCACAAAAAATTCCAACACCCACCACAACAAAAATCCAAACCCACATGCCACACTAATCAAGATATTTCTTCTGAGCAGAATAGCAAGCAAACAATAGATCAGAGACTTGGCTATACTGGGGTTACATTAAGGGTGGCTGGTAATACCAGTATTAAACAAAAATGTCAGCCATATATTTGAACTTCATAGTAAAAGGAGTTTAAATATCAAAGGCTATGGCTTTTTTTAAATCCTAAATTATTTTCTTAAGTAAAGGAAGAATTATTGCAATTTGAAACCAGTACAAAATTATGAGAACAACAATAAAAATTTTAAAAAACCCCAAACCAAACTAAACCAACAAACTCTGGAGAGAAAACAAATTAATGTTGTTTAAATGGTTTCTTGTTTGAGGCAACAACATAACTACAACTGGGAATTGAAAAAATGTAAGTAGCAGTTCCTTTCAGCAGAGACCTAAATCATTAAAATACTTTGATAGTCTTAAAATTGATGTCTCCATAGATCTCAAACAAGCCCAGCAATTTCTTTTCTTGCACTATACTCTAATTACTATTATTATAGAGATTTTCAGGATATTGCATAAAAAAAGATTTGCAGTTGAGGAATGCCTGATTGCAGAATAAACAGAAATGATATATCTTTAGGGTGGGTTTAGATCACCCATATATGAATTTAGAAAACAGTACCTACTAAGCTTAAATTCAATGCATGTCTTAATATAAATTAGTTTTCAGTTGTGGACAACAGCTGATACCAGGAAATTCTGTTTTATGTCATTGATTCTTTTATTGAATTAGCAGGAATTTATCACAGCAATTTATAAGAATGAATCAACATTCTAAATCCTTAATGGTACATTTTGTGGCCGAAGAGCCATAATAAATGTACATGTCCAACTAAGGATGAAAAAATATTAATAATCAATTGAAATTATTCAAGTACTTTGTTATCCAAGTCACAGAGCAACTGCGACGGTTTAAATGTCACAGTTGGGGAAAAAAAATTAATAAGACAGCCCTAAATTGATTGTGGTACCTGCTATTACAACCTATTTCAAATTATTTTATGTAATTTTTTGTCATGTTAAGTACCTGTTTCATCATACATCTAATTGCAAGAATTAGATGTTCATGCTTTAGGGAGAATGTATCGTGTTCAAAGGATAGTGTTCATTCAAGCTAATTATTTTTCAAAGTGACTGACAGGGAAGAAGATCCTAATTGCCCATTAGCACAGTAAATTTCATCTCATCCTTTGTGTCCCTAAAACAGGTGTGATCAGTGACACGCTCTACATTCTGTTCTTTGTGAAATACGACACCCGCCTATAGGCAAACTGAACCTTTACACAGATTGTTTAAGGAAGTATTTTAAGAGCTCAAATCTTAGGTCTTGCTTGTCCAAACTAAAGTGTTCCAGCAGGTAGGAGAAAGAGGTGCAAAGTAAAACAAGATCCCTGTATATTTGATCACACTGAATTATACTTGAAACATAACACGATGATACCTCTTCCTGCTTCACTTGCCTGAGGGCCATAAAAACCATAACCACTGACACCAGGCACTACCAGAGCTTTAAGAAAGGCTGCTGTTGGCATGGGAGTTTAAAGTGACACATGGTTTACCACAGTAAACTCTTAGTGAGGTACTACTGAAATTCATTCTTGTGTTTCATCAAAGGACATTCTCAAAAAAACATATTCCCTCTTACAGCGGAGAACTTATCTTTGCTCAAAAACACAAGCAGAGAAAAAAATGCATACTTACCTGGAGTGCTGTAGATTATTTAAGGCCACAAATGAAAGTTGCAGATGTTTCACACTGATACATGTAAGCTTTTAGAGTGCATACTGTCTACTTATTTATATTATAATCTTATACTGTTATTCGTATTGTTTTCTTGATAGTTTCAAAAAACTCTACAAAAATGGCTTATTCTTTCAAGTAACATCTCAAAATGCTTAATATTAAAAGCTTTGAAGGATTTCTTTCTCAAATTCAATGTTAAAAATTATGCAAAATGTCATCTTAGAAAGACAGTAAAATAGACAGTATCCCTTACAATAAAGCTCATTGTATACCCATTCCTTCCTAAAATTGCAAGATATGTCCAAAAGTAAGTCATGAGGAATGTATCTTGTTTTCCCTCCTAAGTCCCTTTCAGTATGAGTCATAACTTAAGAGATAAAAATGCAATAAAATTCCTACCTCTTTCATTAAGACTGTTTAGCACTGCCCTTTCAAGCTGTTCTTCTTCAGTGAGCCCACCTGTATAATCGAAGTAGCTCCTTGGAGTTCTGTATTGATAATCTGGGTAATAGCCGTAATACTCTGTAAAATAAATCAAAAAATAAAATAAATTGCTGCTACTCAGTAAGTGTGAAATCAGGTATTATCTTCTTGATATATTTCTTCCAAAAAATAATTTGGGAAAGAAAAAAAATTATTAGGGTTCAATTACTTATACAATATATGCCATGAATTAACTTCTAATTTACAAAGCCACAGCATGATAACAGGAAAATAGTAACAGAAAATAGATGGACAAACATCTCAATTGTTTATAATTGTTAAAAGCAAATGTCATAAAATTGCTATAGTTAAGAAGTTTCACACAGAAATTGAAAGACAGTTTTCATCATCTCCTTTTAACATTTAGTTGTCAATATTTGGACACCTTACTGGTATCACTGCAGCAATACTCTGTCTGGAAAGTTATACAGGAAAAACTGAACAGTGAAACTGCCCAATATTCTACATAGAATTATACATACTCCTCTATATTTGCAAATATCTCTACCACGATTTTTTATACACATTTATGTGCACACAGATGTATACATACACATATACATTATACACATACATTCTGTCTGTTTCCAATTTTTTTTTTGTCTTGGAGCACAGCTGACACTGGAAGATTTTTCCTACACCTGCAGTGAAATCTGACTGAGGGACAGCATTTAGCTGTTATGTCCATACATTTTGGATGCAATCTTCATACATTCCCCTCATTCTCCTCTGCTTTATGTTAATCGCAATGAAAATTTTCTCAGCTATAAATTTGTTTTCATGCAGGCTTCAAAACTGCATGCATGAAGACTCTAAAAATCCTATTACTAAAAGCATGAAATTATCTGATGAAAGCACAAGGATGTTGTATCTTAGGTTTGTTCTATTGCTGTAGTTTTTTCTATGTTTTATGTTTCACACTGCCAGCAAGCTGTAAGTGCTCAGAAAGCTGCAATCTTTTATTTTAAAATGAGACACAGTTTGGTAACATTGACATGTTCAAGGTGTTCCTATTAATCAAAATAAATGTCCTAATACTTTATTCATGAACTGCACTTAGAGAAAACCTAATTCAGCTACTAAATACTAAATGTGTTAAAATGACACTTAAAATCTTTATTCCTTTAGAGCTGTTTCCTTGTGCTGTTTCATAAAATCTGTTCTGACCATAACTTCACCTATTTTTCTATTTAAATTGGTATTTAAAGGCCCATAGTAATAAATCAGCAATGCCAGAAAGTGAAAAACTAATCAAGATATGCATCATTAGCTTATGACACTAGAGCGAGTTTTCTTCATTCACAGATGGCCAAATTTATTCCATATATCAGACACCAAGCAAAAGGTTAAATCTTCCATTGAGACTTCTGCAAATAGGATGAAAGACAATTACAAACTATATGAACAGGAAATGAACATAACAAATATATATTTTCTTAACTGCAGTTATAAGTCATTTTAGACAAATGAATTTACTACAAAGAAAATCTAAATGGTCACATCTAAAGACGAACTCAGAAGACAGGATAATTCAGGTTAACTCTCTCCACCTCCCCTTAATCCAAAAGAACTGAAAGTAACAGCTTTTGGGGTCTGCCCAAAACATGCAAAAAAAGCCCAGACTTCCTTGTTGTCAGCATACTAAAGCTTTTCTTCCCCTCCCCATTATGGCAGATCTACTACATGAAATCTCTTCCATTCTCCCTACTTGAAAAGAGCTGGAAAAGCAAACAGAAAGGGCTATTCAGAATCTCTCTGCTCCTCCTCCACAAGGGTGGTCTCCTACACCCACCCAAGCTCCCAGCAGCTGGTGTTTGTACAGTGGCTGCAAAAGATTACAGAGTTTAAATGTCAAGTACAAATTCTTGTCTTCATTAGCTATTAAAGTACTTTTTCCAATATAAATCTTTTGAGCTCCCATCCACCCTGCTGTTCTGGGATGCTGAAGGGAGGTTCAGTGTCCGGGAGCAGCTGGGCTGGGCAGCACCTGTAGCTGAGTGAACACCTTTAACTTGGCTGGGATTGTCAGCCCTGGGAACAGGTAACTTGTGCTTGCTGCACACACTGTGTTCACCTCTCATTTCACTTCACAGTAGTAACTCTGTTTTATTTCCTTACTGGCCTTTAGATCAAATGTTTTTCGACTTGAGAGTAAATTAGAGTAATGAAAATCCTGAGTAAATATACTTTTAAGTTGGAACAATCCCTGTTGCTGTTGTTGAGGAAAGCAGGCTAAGATCTTTTGTTTAGGAATTACAAAACAGATGTTTCAAAAATATTCAAGGGTCCAGAATCCTCCTTGTGGGAATTACTTAATGTAATAATAAAATTGGAGATAGATTATGGAAGACAAAGTCCATCAGGGAAAATAAAAGAAGCTATAAACTTGGCTCAAAGTAAGCACATCTCAATTATAAAAGACTACACAAAATAAAAAACCCTGCCTGACTAAACATCAGGGAACACTAAGAATGATCAAATGTGTGAAACAGTTTTCCTATTAGCAACCAGACACACTGCAACTTTCCAAATGGAGGGGAAAGATGACCATTGTCAGTATAGGACTGAAGCCTAAAAAACCACTAAGGATGTACATAAAGAATGAAGGTTTAGTCTCCCTATCCAAAGAAGAATTGATGTGCATCAAATGAAATTAGCACTTAGCAGGTTCAAACCAAACCGAAAAATGACATATTCTAATCCAGGAAACAAACTGTGACTCTTTCCTGATGATGAAGGTGTTAAAAATGTTCACGATGATTCAAAGGGCTTTAGACAAATTGATGGAAGAAGGATCTACCACAGGCTATTAAAGATAAAATTCTCCCATAAAACTTCCTGCTGAGATCATCTTTAAGCCTCACGCCACCGCACACTGGCAGGTATTTGACAGAGTTATCAATATGTATTTATCCTGTTCTTCCAGCAGAAGCTGAGGGAAGAGCATAAATCACTGCAGGAGGTAAGAGATGCCAGGATATGCATCCCTGAGTTCAGATCCGACACACAGAGCCCTTCTCACAGCCTCTTCTGGCCCTCACAGACTAGGACTCCACCTATTATTTCTGTACACTCCACATGCAATGACTGAATGTTCTGTATGAGCAGTGAATCAAACATGCTGTGCTCAGTGTGCCAATATTTCAACTGTCCATCTATAAACTGAAGACGGCCTGAATTCAGTCTGGTGAGGAGGGGCTTTTTGTACATAAATGACTTCATTTACAGAGTGTTTCAAAGGAAGAAGATCCTTATCAGAAGGGAAAAACCACCCTAGAATGGAACAGATAAATCTGCCAGATGAGGGCAGATTTACAAAGATCCAAAAGGCTGCTTTCAGCACACAATTTCCCCACTGCTACACCTGTGCAAAAGGGATGATATTTCCCTGAGGCAGCATTTTAGGAAGTCATGACCTTAATTTGAGGCTTAAGCCTCTTGTACAAAATCCATCCACACACCTGCCTGAAGAGGAAAGGTGAGACATGCCCAGAGAAGTAATATAAGTTTAGCAAGTATACATATGCAGAATATTTTGTATTCTATATATGTTTCCATTTATATAGCTCTTCTATAGGTTTTCTAATCATTAGCCAAAATTATTTTTAAAGCTGGAATAAGTTTTTGGTTAAGTGGACGAGACTACATACCTGAATAATAGTCCCTTGGCCTGTCAGGCTCAGTGAAGAAAGAAATGCCAGCTGAATGAAAGAATAATGCATATACTGTTAGAATGACCATATTTTCTTTACAGAATACAAAATTCAAATTTAAAGTACTCTCTCTTTAAGGGTCTGTTTCATAAGATACAGGCAGGAAATCAGTCATGGGTATCTGTGGACAGCTTTGGCATCAGTGAGTGAATATACTATTGCAGGCTTGTACGTTGCTCCAGACTTTATATTAGTGAGCCATGTTCAAGCAGCATATCCATGGAGACTAGAAAAATGCAAACCAACCTATAATGTTCTCCCCAGAACACATAATGAACAATTTCTGCACTGTATTCATTAGTAACTATGTTTAATACACAGAAAACTGAGGACTGGAGCAACACTGCATTATTCCTCCTTTGATACACAGGAGAAAAGAATGCCCCATGTACTGAACACTGCCTCCTGCAGCTCTCAGTCACACAGAACCTGCACAGTAGCCTGGGCTCCAGGGCAGGTTTCACTAACAGTACTGGGGGCGTTATCACTGAATCCCAGAGAAATTCCCTTTGGAAGGGACATCAGAAGGTCCAACTCCAAATGAGAGCAAGGTTAGGGAGGAGATCAGAGCAGGTTACCCAGTCAGGGCTGCATCTTGCCAAGTCCAGAGCTGGAGCTCCTGAAGCTGCCCTGGCAGCTGAGCTGATGTTGCCTGTTCCATAGTCATCAGGTAGCTCCCCCATGGCACAGAATCATGCAAGGTTAACCTTTAACTGATGGGACACCTGACGTCTGTTCCCTCCAGCAAGGTAGGAAATCTGATGCTTTGGTGCCCTTTTTTCCCTTCCAACTGCTGAACATACATGACTTACAGACCATCCCTAAACTGTGATCACACCTCCAGTGAGAGCACACACATTTGAACAAATAATTCCCCACTATACAAACACCATATCCATGCTCAATTTGATGGAACAGTCATGAATAAAGTACACAACCTATCAAGTAGTCAGACACAAAAAGCCAAATATTCTGCCAACCAACCCCAGCTCAGCTGTTGTGCCAGGGCTTAGACTTCCAGTTAAAACACTGACATATATGGGAGTGTTCATCTGAAAGTTTGCAGGGCTGTATTTAAAACAATTGTGAAGACTAAAGATGTCTAAAGCTAGAATCTTTTTTGAAAAACAACTACTAATGCAATATGAAAAGCTATAATAACACATTGTTGGAAAGCTTGAGAATTCCAGTAACAATTTCTTAAGCATCCCACCACCTTATTCAAACTGTAGAAACTTCCATTAGAATGGACACAACAGTAGAAATCAAGATGGAAACATTTTGTTCTGGTGTATGTTTATGGCTTCACTACACTTTCTTTGAAGTGACATTTTCATTGAAAGATTATACACTAAATAAATAATTAAAAACAAGAGTAAAAGATATTCATCTAAAAATATCTGAAAGTCACATTTATTCTAAATTGTTCTTACCCATATTTAAGAAATTTGAATTTTTTCTTCTACATTCACTTTAATAAAATGAGCATATCGTCAATTGTCTAAAAACTTGCTGGAATTGGCTGAATTTCTGTATGTAAGTCTGAACTTTAAAAATAAAAGTGTTTCTCATGAAGATTTTGTAAATTCAACAAAACTATATACCTGCACAGGCTTGCATGATCTTTTTCAGAGGTCCTGCAGTGTACATCAATCCAACAAGAATCCCTGCCAGATGCCCAGCAAAAGAAGTCCTAGAAAATAAAAAAAATCTTGTGAGTAATGGAAAGGGAGACTTTATTTTGTAGGGATACAAAAGGGAGAGTGCAGAATTTGTTGTAAAGAAGAAGTCCCTGAGGGAGACCAAGCACACAGGCATTACCTGCCAGCAAGGATGTAATGCCAAGTATTTTTGTAGCTACCTTAAAATTAGGAGGAATACACAGTTACAGAAAAGTATTTAACAACTATCCTGAAAATACTAATTGGAGAGATAATTTTAATTACTACAAGATGTGCTTTCCTTAAAAGCACTGAAAGACTTACCAAAGGAGTAAACTGGTTTCAAGCTTTAGAAAAGTAACTTACATTGCAATGTCTGGGTAGATCTTACCAAAACTATGTACAGTTCTGAGTGAAAGCACAAACACAATACTTTCTACTGCACAATCAGTGCAATCCTACAATTATATTGAAATAAGCATGAATGCAGATCCACTGCAATCTTTGTAACACACTGCCTTCAAAATTCAAAGAACAATTGAAATGCTGAGATCCAAATTCTTTTCTATGCATACCAACAAATTCTTTAAAAAATATCATTACCATTTGTATACAGAATGAAAAGGCTCTGGAGTCTTTGGAGAAATCAACCCAGAAGCACATGTTTACAGTAAATAAGGAGATTTGCTCCAGTTATTGCCATGACTATGGGGTATTCTATAAATTCAAAAATCAATTTTCAGCATTCAAATTAAGAGTTAAACTCTTCTGTGTTTAAACAGGTTTAAACATAAATGAAGATAAAATCTTCTGAATTCAAGCAGGTGTAAACATTAGTTGCAATTTTTTCACCTCTATTATGAAGTTACAGAAGCCAATACACTAAACATTAAAATTTCCTCGTATGTGCAATTAGAAATAACTCATTTATACTGGTTGTCAAAAAATTTAAATAATCTGAGCTAAAATGAGCTTTTTTTCCCTTTATAAAGTAGAAATGAGACCTCTGTTTAATGTACAAAGCATAGTGTTTGCATCAATTTTTACATTCAGGTCAGTGATCCACAGGAGTTACACAGATGATGGCATAAGCACTCAAGCCAAGATAACTTCCAGGCATCAGTGGTAAAAGGAGGCAGGAAAATGCACATGTCACTAGAGGGAGGTAAAGATCAAATCTAAATTCACTCTTTTACCACCTACTTAAACACAAACTTGCATCCTGCCATGGAGAGCTGCAGTTCTCTCTCATTGGTAACCAACAACTCTTTTAAGAGTAACACGTAAATGCTGATGTGAACATCTGTAGGTAAAAGGTAATTACCAAAGTAAAGTATCTATAAGGAACTAATTTTCCAAGCGGATTTTCTGGAACAGATTTTCCAAATTTATGAAAAAAGCATGCCTGACTTGGAAAATGTCTGATCTCAGAAAATGAAAAATATTTTTAAATCACCAACATGATATTGGTTCACCCAAGACTTAAGATATCTGCCCAGTTCTGGAAGAGGCACAGATTAAACAGAAAGTACCTTTACACATGTCTGTTCTCCCATTAAGCAAATAATCCCAAGGAATGCTAAGCAAAGCCTGCATCTCAATATCCTTTATGGAAAGTGAAGATTAGAAGGATACTGAATGCATTTTAAGGTTTTTCCAAAACAAAAACATTAATGAGAAAGAAAATAATTAGATGCCAGTAAACTCCTAAATCCTCTCCCAACACACAAATCAAAGGCTCAATATTACTTTTGAATCTTTCACTGGTTATGGATTCTCAGGTGAACCTGCCACAACAGTCCAATAAGGCAGGTCCAAATTTACTGCATGGCTTCCTGACTGGACAGAATTCTGCACCAATTACTGACCTCTAATCTATTCAAAACTATATTGTGCAACGTGGTCTACAAAACGAACCAGTTAAACCCTTCAAATATTATAACCTGCCCTGAGCACACAAATGAGTATGTTAAGAGCAATGTTGTGAGAGCTACAATTGCTATGGTTCATTGCAAGGCAGTTGGCAGTTACTAATTAAACATGTTGTGTTCTAGGACATGAATTTCTGGAGACCACTTTTTGTTTTCTGTAGCCTCCATTATCATTTAAGTGCTGTGAAATTGCCCTCTGTAGAGGTCACTGTAGAGGTTTAGATGAGGCAGCAATCTAAACTTCCATGAAATTATGAAAAAAATTTTTTTTGGACTTTCTATTTCTGGATTTCCTATCCACTCTCTACCCAAAGACATTTCTACAGTAATGCAACTGAAAAAGAACAGCACCCAATGTCTGAAATCATGTTTTTCCTCCACCATAAAAAGTATGATATGGTTTTACTTCATACATAACGCTCTTCCACTATTCTTTAATTAAAAACAGTATTGTTATACATATCACCAAATAAAACCTACGTTCATCTAAAACAACTGTTTATACTTTTCAGCAAAATGTTTTTAATGCACTGAAAGCTTTAGTTTTATACTTTTAGCAATGCCATGCAGCTCACAAATAAAATTGCATTTGGGCAGAGCACTCTTGTGTCTTTAATCCTCAGTGCAGTCAATCAAGCAGCCAGGCATAAAGCAATAAAACCAGTGCTTAACCTAAGCAATATCTGAATTCTCCTTCTGCACTACGAAATGTTCTATCTGCTATATCATAGTATCTGACAAGCAGTATCTCAGTATTGCTGAGCTCTTTTTTTTAATCTTTCTGAAAAGCGGGAAATGGCATCTAAACTGTGAGTTGGCAGTTCATAGGTTTTGTGTCTGTACTTTGCATATATTCAGCAATGTGATGCACAGTTACAAAATATTACACAGGAAAATTACTCATTTACAAATAGGACTACAAAAATCAACTGCCAAAGAAGAGCAAGGTCCTGTTCTCCCAGAAGTGGGAGCAGATGAACTGTGCTGGCCCAGAGCACAGAGGGAAACTGAGGGAGAGGACCAGCAGCACTGCAGGACAGTGACACTGACAGTGACCAAACTGGCAGAATACTGGCTGATAGTTTTATGATAAATCAGAGGAGTGACTAAGCCAGAGTGCAGAATGCTGCTCAGCTAATGAAGCCCTTGGCACTATGGTGCAGTAGTTTTGTTACCTCATTGAAAAGGCACAGCACTTTTCCTTGTCCATCAACTTTTGTCATCTTCCCTCAAATACTCAGTTATACCTCCTGGGAACAGGGTTTCACATTTGTAATTTGAATGTACTCAAAACAGAGGTTTTAAGGAAAAAGCAGACTGCAGCCCTAACACTGCACTGGATACCAGCTAACACTACTAACACTTCATGAGACACTTCAAACTACTCCAGATAGCCCAAATCTCTTCTCTTCTCTTTGAAATACTAAATGCACTTACCCTGGAGAGATGAAATGAATAGCCACCAGCTCCACCCAACAAGCATATTTACTGGATATTGGCAATCCAAGGACATTGCTCACTCTTCCTGGATTGTAATGGTTGTTCAGAACCTTCAAAGCAAACAAGACTCCTGCAAACAAGAAGAAATCACATGAAGAGAGATGTACTTGTGCACAAATAATAGAGAAATACAAACAATTTGAAGTATCATGCAGTTTCAAAGCACCACGAAGCATATTGCTGCATGCCAGAACAGTTCTGTTATTTCAGTGATACTTTTCAGTGACTTAAATAAAAAGATACATAAATTACATATTTGTATAACAGCCAAATCTAAGTTGCTTTTTAATGTGCTTGCTTACTGTAGCTATTCAGGTATTCAAAATAATACAAACATAATTTAAAATGGGAGTTCTAGTTGAAATAATTGACAAAATCAGTGAACCTAAAAAAATGTTCTGAGTTGAGAAAAGCTACTACTGAAAACAAGACAAATACGTGTAAAGCTCAACGGTAGATTCAAATTCTGAATTAATGGAAAATGATCTTACACATACTCCAGAATCACTTGTTTCTGAAAAAAAAAGTAGACAAATCACCTTTAATCACAGTAAGTAATTATTCATTTCTAACTGACTGCAACTGTTTTATCATGCAATCACCAGTTGATATGAGGGAATGAGTTCAGAGAACTTATTGGAAGTGTTTATGAAAGAGTTCCTCTCAAAAGAAAGCTCCCAGTGGTCTGAAAGAAACCTCAAAAATTAGCAAGTAAAAGTTTTGACATGGACATATCGAGGCTGGCAAAGGCAGCCAAACCCTCCAGGGAAAGGGGCTGCACTCAAGGCCTCTACAGCACCCAGAAGGGCCGATACTAGAACTGGGCATGACTTGTTACCAAATGGGGGTGACCAGAAAGTATCTGGAGGTCCAGAGGAGCAACCCTCAGGAGTCCCAGCTCGTACCCACTGGAATATCCCAAGAAAACCTCAGAAGTGTTGAAGTAGCTTTCTTAAAAGCTGAAAAAGGGCTTGCCCTCTAAGGCTAGGTGCCAATGACAGCAAGGAAATCCCCTACTTATCTAAAAAAGCAGGGTTACTTTTCCACTTGCTTGCATATTTTTTTAAAGGGAAGGAGTTTATTGACTTGAAAATTATCTCCTCAAGAAGACAAGACCATTACTGGAAGGAAGATGACCAAAATCAGGTGTTTGGATATTGCTAGCAGAAGCATATCTAGGGGAATCTCTCCAAAGACAGACACGAGTAATTTTAAACTGATAAGCTTTTCTAGAAGCCAGCTAATGAGCATTATTGACATCAGAAAATTAAGAGTTCAGACTTCAATTAACCAGTGATATTAAACAAAAAATACAATTCTACCAGGATGATGATATTTTCATGTTCTGAGGTAAAGTCCCTGTCGGTCACAAGAACATGAACTGAAATACTTTATGTTCATACCCAGAGTACATGCTTTAAATTAAAAAATAGGATAACCATGCTGACATGATGATCATACATATAAACCTTACTGACATGATAATCATGTATATATATATATAGATGTACACCCATCCTCTTTCTGTAATTAACAGTTATTGTTATACAGCAACTATACATATTAATTTTACATATGTAAATTGGACCAACTCTGTGTCTTACCTGAAAAACCTACACCACAATTCATTTCATAGGAAGGATCATCCAGAATTACCACAAGCAGGAGTTCCAGCACCATGTAAACTACTCCAATCAGTACTGAAAATACTGCAATTATGTAGGCAAACCATATGCTCTTAAGCTTTCTTTCCAGCATTATGCCCTTCCAAAGCATGGAAATCATGTTATAATACAAGTGCCAATCATCTGCATGGTGGAAAGGAGCAAGCAGCAAACGCTGCCAGTTCTTCCTGTGGACAGCTTCATTTACACTGAGACACGCTTCATGCAGTGGCCTCAAAGGATTCAGAAAGAGAAAAATATTCAGTACAAGTACCCCAAGGGTAACAGCAGGGATGTTCTGGAGTCCAACTTGAGAAATTTGGTAAAGCAGCAAAAGCAGTCCAGCACTGACTCCTCTCTGCCTTCGTTCCATTGTTACTTCTTATTCAAAGAAATGTGAAGATTATTCTAATTTCCAGTCTTTTGTTCAATTTCAAAACCATACAAGTTTTGGAAATTCTGAAAGAAAAGAAGATAACTTGTTATATACACATTGCAGTGGTTTAAAGCTTATCACTGTTTTTTGTGAGTTTTTAGACACAAAAAATTCATCAAGGTAATCAGCTGAGATCTTTTATATACCAGAATGAAAATTCAAGTGAGGAGAAAAAAATCAGAATTTGTAAACTGATATAAAACATTTTAAAAAGATATTTATACAGATAATCCAGACAAACATTGTGAGAAAAAGCAGGTCTGCAACCTCTCTTTCATACCCCTGGAGAGGCTTTACTTAACCTATAAAACACCTGGGTATTTTACCCATGTTCTCACTAGTCCTGATTCAATCAATAATTAAAATTTCAGGACAGAAAACAGTTTAAAATTCTTCTCTAGAGTCTCAGTTTCCAGGATTCCTATCTTTGCTATATATTTAAATTTTTTCAACTTTTACAAATACTCAAAACAACCTAAGCTTGAAAACTAAAAGTTACAATTTCAAAAAAGTAACAGAGACACAGCTAAGTACTCCCAATGCAATTTGAAAATTGTTACTGCTTTCCTCGGGATTAGTATAAAGAGTTCAGTTTAGAAGTAAGTGATGGAGAAAAGGAAACTGTAGGGGGAAGTCATATACAAAACCAGCATACAAAATTTAGAGTTATAACAAAATTTTCATCTCTGCCTTATTTATGCCAGAAAAACCCAGGGGATTAAAGAGGGCTACAGAAACAGATCTGGCTAGAAAGAGAGTTACTGTGACAGGAACTGACGAGAGAGGAGGGAGGAAGTTGCACTGGATAACACAGCACAGCAGCATGTGGAGTTTCCAGAGCACGGAGCCCCCTGTGGAAGACAGGAAGAGACCCAGGATTTCAAGCTGGTTCCAAGGGCTATCCCAACTTGGCCAGTCCTGCTTTTACCTCCGGAAACTCTGCAGGTGGCCCAACAACAGCACAGCCTCTCTTCCCCTCCAAGGTGTCCCTTCTTTGTAGAACTACTGAAGATACACAACACATGATTCCACATATAAGTATCAGTTATAGAACCAACAAAATACAATTACTCTTCAAAACTTTGCCACCAGGTTTCAAATGAAACCACCTGAAATATCGAGATATATACAAAATTCTCACCTCAACATGCCATTAACCTTCTTTTTCACTGTACACAAAATTGTTGAAGTTGATAATATACTAATTTTTTTTATTTAAATGCCTTTCCAATTCATACAAAATTATTCCTCTTCAACATGTTCATTGGATAAACAAGCAACAATCTAATTCTTCTAGAGGACAGAAAGAAAAAATACACATTCATAAAGGACAGCTCAAGATACAAAATTTAACCTTCCCCACGAAGCCTGTTAGGATTTACTAAGTTTCACATTTCTACAGACCATTGCTATGCCTGCAAACACTTTACTAAACATTTATTTTGATGTCCAGAGTATTCTTAATAATTTGATCGGGCTGCATTCCACAAAATCAGTGAGCACATGGGAAAGAAGGAAAGCACCTCTGGATGATGTTATCCTGTAAGAGCAAAAGGACCTGAGAGACCTGCACGGGGTGGAACATCCAAGACAACCAGGTAGGGGCCAGGCTACTTTCTCTGCTTATCCTGAAGTGAGAGGAGCACAGTTCCATGCCAGTTCACACACAGAATTAATTAATTCCACTTTTTCTAATTAAGTATTTTTTTAGTCTCCGCATTTCTCTTTAAATCACATTTATGCTTATTATAGCAATTTAAGAGAAGGAAAAACCAACCTGTTTGTGTATTTTTATCCTCAAAACAACTGCAGTAAACCAGAATGCAAGTAAAATGTGTTTGCTACATTACAATGAAAGTCACTGCATTTTTCCCACTTTATTATTTTGGAGATGCTACATAATGCCTCAGCCTTGTCCAGAACAGAGTGAAAGCAACAGAAATGTGCTTTATACCAGGCCTCTTGAACATATAACTCCCCACACTGGTGCCTCCCAAAACCAGTTTCTAATGACCTCAATTTAACTGCAGAGACCACAGCTGTAGCCCCCACAAAGCTCAAACGAACCAACCTGTTAAAGTGCAAATTGGTCATTGCAGATAATTAACATTGTCAGTCTTTGACTTTAAAGTCAACATTACAAAAAAAAAAAAAAAATTAATCCAAAGTTTTATCAATGTCATTCTCTTTTTCCACACTATTTGCCCTGATATCAGGTAGCCCAACATCCCCCAATATTCTTATCTTCTGCCCAGACCTCTGGCTTTTCTTGTACCACTGACACAGTTACATCATCTTCATCACAAAACAGCTGACACAAAAAATGTTAGAATTTGAAAGTGATCATCCTTTAAATGCAAGTTATGTGGAAACCTCAAAATCTTCCAATACCATGTTGTTCAAATTGTCAAATAGTCTCGTGTTTTAAAACGTCCATCTCTGCTTCTGATACTCTTAAATTTCCAATTTAAGTACTTCTAACACCCATGCACCTAGGAAAAGAAACAGGACTGGGAATGCTTTCCACCATGATTACAGCAGTGCTAGTTATCATAAACCATTCCCATGACTGGGAGCAACCAAAAATGTCAGCCAAAACACATTATGTGTTTGAGTTGAAGGGGAAAAGATATAAGAAAGAAAACAGTAATTGAGAGCCTTCTGGAATGCAACTCCCTTAAAACATATAGAGCTTTCAACTGTTTGAACATTCCTCCTCAGCTTCTACTCTGTTTATTAAAAGTCTAATGAGGCTTGAAACAATGAAGCACTTTTTCCTTTTTTGAAAACATGCCACCCACTTCAAAATGTACAAATTTCCAGAAGAGACTTGAAATGGACATTTGTCTTGCATCCAGGCTGCCACGTGTCTGCATTTTTGTCACCTACTCAAGATAAATGTCTGAACTAAATATTCTTGGAATTTGTTTGTTTGTTTTGTACTGACCAAGTAAAAAGCATTTAACCTTATTTTGACTGTGATAACCCTCACTCACTTGGCAATCATAAAATATTATGACTTCACATTTCTAAAAAAATAATGTAATAAAGTAAATATTTTAGTAAATACCAGCTAAAATGAAACATTCAACTGTCTTTTCCTATAGCTGGAATCTGAATTTAGATGAAAAGAATCTCTCTTTACCCTTGCTCCCTCCAAAACAGACATAACTACCCTGAAATTTTGATTTATGTTTATGAAAAACCAAGTACACTCTGGAAAAAAAAGTTGTGCATTCAGCCAACATGTCCAGATTAGAGCTAAACCAAGGTCAAAACTACTTGAAACATAAAGGGTGAGTATCAGATTCTAAGCACAAAGCATTTCACAAAACAGATAAGCCTCAACAGGCCCACACCACTTGTCTGTGAAGATACAGTCTCAGGATCCAAAGGCTTCTCCAGGTACAGACAGAAACAGTGTTTTTAGGGCAAAAGAGGAGGGCAAAGGAAGCTGGAACAAACGAAATACTTTTACTGTGGCCCTCAAACTTTGGAAAGGGATGGGGGAAAAGCCCAACAGAACAAAAACAAACCAATGCAAGGGAAAAAAAACCCTAAAAAATCTGAAACATAGTGAATCATCCTGTTTACATTTAATAAGTATGCAAGGAGAAGGTCAGCCACAAGCTGTCAGCTACCATAAGCTTGGAAATGTCCAGTCAATTACATAGTTCATAACAAAGACAAGGTTCTAACTTAGTTATAAAATTAATTACTTCATAATGAACAACTTCTGGATTCATTCAATGTGCCTTTAAAGGGCTTTCCTTCACAAAGGAATACTGAATGGTGAACTGAAAAGACACATTTCAGTGTCATTCCAGAATCTGGTGAGAAAAGTCACATCTGTAATAAAAACGTTTTAACACAATTTAAGTCAATAACTCCCTTGCTGAGACAATACAGTTAAATATCAACGTTAAATGACTTCATAAATGGCTCTATCACAGTCCTTTTATTATGCAACATTATAAATTTCATTGAAAATTTTCTGTTAGAATATAGAAGTTCTTCTGCCTCTTATATCTGCTTCAGTATGAAAATTGAAAGACTTTTATAGATTTTTAATCCTCTTAGGTACCACTAAAAGAGGAAGTCTTTAACAAAACAAGCTTTTAAGCTAAAAACTTCAACTTAAAATTGAGAATTGTGTTTTGAAGAGCGTAACAATTACTATTCACAATAAAATATACACATGTTAAACAATACATGCCAAGAACCATTTTGGCCATCTTATCTCCAAATAAATGAGACAGCTTTCACAGGAAAGAACCCAAGGGGCTAGGTCAAATCTCTCTCATAACAGACAGTAATTACCAACTGCCTCTCAAAACACCAGGATACATCTACACTAATTGAAGTTGGAGAAGTGAAATAGTCATAAATATTTAATATCACTGTACTTGCAAAGGGGATGTCACAGCTTAAAATAAAAACACATCAAAACTACAGCGAACTTCAGATTAGGCCACAGCTGAGTTTTAATTTCACCGACGTTTAACTCTAATTAGGGTCAGGGATTTGGGTTTTGGTTGGGATTTGTTGGGTTTTTTTCCCCCTTGATAGCAATTGTTACACTTCAATAATGTTAAAACTGGGTAATCATACCAGAAGAGCATCCTCCTTTATGTGACGACTTTTGTAATATTATGAAAAATGAAACCATCAAAGATTGCCTGACTCCAGAAGTGTGAAGCACAACAGCTCTTACAATTTTAGCATTCCTTGGTAGCTTTGAGGAAAAATTTGTCTGCAGTGTGTAGGAGAAAGGAAGAACTGGAAACTCACTTTTTGAAGAAATCCATTTTAAATAATACTGGTTAAATATTCAAACAATTCAGAAACATATGCTTTCTAGTATTAGCATTATACTACTGTTAATCTACATCAACAACAACAAAAAAAAAAAAAAAAACAAAAAACAAAACAAAAAAAAAAACAGTTCCAGGAAGAACATCGCTGTGCTGTTTCGGGAAATCAAACCAGCTTTATAGACACCTGAATTACTTAAACTCGATGTTTTAACAACTGTAAGAAAGCTTATCAAATACAGCCAAGATACACTTGCCATTGCTTCCTCTTTGATACAGCCACAAATTATTTACAGTTTTGGGGTAGGTTTTTTTTGTTCTGTAGTTTTAACGAAGAAAGGGATATAGCTCTGGCCAGCTACTGATTTTTAAAGAGGTTGTTTACAGGACTTGTAAAAAATACCGCTGCATTAGATGGGGTACATGAAAGCAACAACCCCAGCCTGCGGAGGCTGTGAGGAGCACAGCACATGTGCAGGTGTGGCTGCGGATAAGCCCCGCGGGATCCCGACACTCGGCTCCTCCTGCGCACCGAGAGCTCCCAGGAACCGAGTCCCACAGACACGAGGCTGGGTGTGTGTAGAGATAACGGCTGTGAACCCGTGAAATATTGGGGATTCCACTTCTGAGGAACGCTTTACGTTTCGCTTCCGTAATTCCCACCACCGCCCCCTGCAGCGGCGAGAACGAGCTAAGCTCGGCGCAGGGAAACGTCCTACAGAGCGCACCTTGAGGGCAGCCTTACCCCGCCCAGACCCCGCTTGTTGGGGCTCGCACCGGGCACCCCGGCTCAGCAGGGCGGCGCTCCCCGGGCGTGGGCCGCGCCCCTCACGGCTGGGGGCCGCTCTCCGCCGGGAGGCGGCGGCAAAGGCGGGAGAGGAGAGGAGGGCAGGGGAGCAGAGTAGGAGAGCGCGGCAGGAGGAGCCGCGCAGGCACGGCGGGGAGGAGGAGGCGGCGGCTGCAGCGCCCCCCGCCCCTGCACTCACGTTCTCCGGCGGCAGCACCCGGACCCTCGCGCCGCCCCGCGTGACCCGCGGCCGCCACTCCGCGGCCAGGGAGCGGCCCGGCCCCGCCCGGGGATCGCAGCGCGCCTGCGCAGGAGCCGCCGCGCCGCCAGGGGCGCTGTGCGCGGGCGGGCTGAGGGCGGAGCGCGGCGGCGGCAAAGCTGAGGCAGCGCGGCTGAGGCGGCGTCCCGGGGCGGGTGTCGGGCGCAGGCACTGCCCACTATTAAAGTACATAATCAGGTTTCCTTTGAAAGCACTTCACTGCACATGCAAAACAGGAACTAGTTCTGTAAGTTTAATAGCTAGAGGACTTATTCCCCCGCCCCCCAAGCGTTAAAAGCAATTAGATGAAGACATTGCAGAGTCACAGAATCAACAAGGTTGGAAAAGACCTCTGAGATCATCAAATCCAACCTGCGACTAAACATTGCTGTGTTAAACACGCCATGGCACTCAGTGCCATGTCTAATCTTTTCTTAAACACCTCCAGGCATGGTGACTCCACCTCTCTGGGCAGCCCATTCCACTGTCTAATAAAGAATTTCATCCTAATGTCTAACCTAAACCTCCCCTGGTGCAGCTAAGGACTGCATTAGTTTCACTTTTGTAGAGTACTAGTCACTGATGTCACTATATTATTCCCCAAATTTGACACAGCTATCCAGACTGTGAGCTTTGTTATTAATATTCAGTAGGGAATACACTGAGCGAAGTATAAATGCCTGAAATAATAGGTTCTCATAGAAATGTTGGCAAGCTGATGGTGCAAATATGTGACTAGAAATGAATCATACAAAACCCGTAGCCAAAGCTACATGTAAACTGCCTGATTTTGCTGTCATTTATGTGGCACTCAGGTTTCATAGAACATTTTGGCAACTCGTACAAGTATGTCATAGAATTTATAAGAAAATTGCATTCTGCCCTTCCAAAAACAGCACACAGCTCAGCAGACTGGCAGGCATGAAAGGGGCTGAATTCCTAGAAATAGGGTGGAGATCAAGTTAAAGGAGCAGGCTTTGCCAAAACAAGCAACTTCAGCATAGTCCTCGCTTCCAAGAACGAACAGAAGCCAAAAGAGGCGGGCAAGGCTCAGTGTGTGCCACCATTTAGACACGTTACCTTAAGCGCCCTACTTTTGGCACATTTAGATCTGTTACCTCTAGTAATGCTAATCATAATAATTTATAGAAATCACAGGATGTGGGAGTTAAAAGTGCCTGAACTGATTGATTTTTTATCATACACCAGGTTTTCTACAATTGGCACCATTTCCTGTAACAGTGTACTCCATTTTCAGACAATCATAACTTCAGTTCGTAATTCTTAAAGATGCCATATTTATTGCCTCAATACAGGCCCAGATCTTGTTACTGGATGTGCAAGTCCTGAGGTTGTGGTTCCTTTCTGCGACCTAGAAGATCGTAGCTCCCTTTGTGGGTCAATCTGAGCAGTCGTATATTACTATTCTCTCTTTTCAGATCCTTAATGATATGGCAGGGATAACAAAAGTCACAGGAACAATGGGAGGCTAAAGAAATGAATAATGTGTTCTAATGCTATAATTAATGGGCTACATATGTAGCTAGGTTTAAAAAAAAAACCCACCATTGTTCTTGTACTCTTTACCCAAGTGTGGGACTTTATACCCATTAAGTTCTTAAAAGCTGAGGTTTTTTGCTTGTTCTACACAAGTTTTACTAAAATCCCACCAGATCTTCTGGGTTATTTTATACTTACATAAATAGCTGCTTAGAAGAAAAAAAGAAACACCTGCTCCTCTTTCTTTCATCTCATGCCACTATTCACCTCATGGATTTCTTTTACTTTTTTGTGTGAATGTTAATTTTTCTTACCAATAAAATTGAATGAAATGAGAAACACTGTTCACATATGACAACTTTTTTTTTTTTATAGATTCTACATTTTATGTACGTGTGCCATGCAAGCTATTACTCAGCTTTCCTGGACATGAATAATGTTCTTGAGTAAGAAGGGCTGACACATAAAAGGTTGGTTGAATTAACGTAAGACAATATCCCTTTCCATTTAAGCAATTATTAACAGTATAGTTTCTGTTTCCTGGTTATGTCTGGCCTGATTAGGAAGAATTCAATACTTGGAATGAAAATAAAGACGAAAAAACCAAAACCATCATTTTCATAACCCATGTACTCCTGGTACAGGAGTGACGCATACAGTCAGCACTGCTTACGCCTTACTGCTAACTATATAATCCATGTAAATATTTATCATACAGCTATTATCAGTGTAAACATACAGCTTAGTCATATGTTGACCCATAATGAAAAAGTGACATTGAGATACTGCTTAATAGCACAAGGTTTAAACATGTTTTAGAAGCAGTAGAGCAGATCTCAGAACACTCACTTTTTCTGAGGTTTCTACAGAGGCTTTTCAACATGTAACAATTGCAAAGGAACATCCTGCTATGAATGCATGGATGCAAATTAAATCCATATCTGAAGCTTATTTTTCTAATTAATGCTGGGAATCTGATAGCAGCACATTTGAAACGCTGTTTATGTTAATCTTGAAGAAACTAGTTGGGACTAGCCTGCAAATGTAAGAAGAATGTCAAAGTGTAGTTATGGTAAAGGAACTGTGGCTTTCCTAGACTGTCAGTACGTGACAGTGTTTACAAAAAGCAGAAGAAGAGTAAAGCGGTAACCCAGAATTTGATACACCGAGTATTATGAGTCTGTCAGAAAATTAACAAAATACAGATGATCAAAGGATCAGTTTAAACATATAATTAGTTTATATACAGCTGTTGTACCACTGCTACCATTCTGGTTCTGAAAACAACATAATGCCTTGGAAACTGTGGAGACAAGCCCTTCTGAGAGAGACAGATGGAAATAAGATCTGATAGTGAATGTTTTGTATGAATTCAGGGCTTACTCTTCCAGAGTCTTTGATCTGACATTAACTCTGCTTTTACTACGTAGTCCACCTCCACAAACTTCTCCTTTGCTGGCAGGTTACTTTCTCCAGTTCAGCTGCCAGCATCACTAACACAGTAACTTTATAATACAATATGGACAAATGGAGGGAAAAATAGAGATGCTTTCTCTCCAGCTTACAGAGATAAAACAGGATATATCCTGGAGGTTCTTGATTTGTTCATGTAGACTCCCAGAAGACATAGATGAAACAACTGGGTGGAAACTAAAGGAGTGTCTTGGTCTTAATGTGGGCTAGAAGAAACGGACCGAGATCAAAAAGGTTTCCCAACACTTACAGCCAAAGGCATCTGATCAGATGATCAGTCACATCCTGCTTATCTGGATACTTCCATGCTGCAGTGAGACACTTCGGTTAAGCCAAAGCATTTTGAAAAAGCTCAAAAGCCTGAGCTGTTGTATGTAACCAGAAGAGAAGGGAGTAGACCAAAAGGCAGTGTTAAAGAAATAAATGTGTGAACTATGCCAAGAAGATGGTACCAGGAAATCCTTCTGTGCAACTGAAGGGACTTCTAAAAAAGGTATCAAAAGCAAAGAGAATAAGATGTGACATCACTGATGAAAACAAACTATAATGTAAAAAGTTGTTTGGTATGAAGTAACAAAAGGAGTAACCTGTTGTCATTTAACACTGATTTTAAAAGCTGTATATGCAAACATTTATCTTCATTTTGCTTGACCATAGGAATAACAGTCAAGAAGTTGTTACTCATAATAATACTGTAGGCAGAAAATATTCTTTTGAATACAGTTATTTTTTTCAGCAGCAGCACAATTTACATCTCATCATTCACAGTTTATAAAAATCATGAAGTTAAAGTATATTCTGCTGCTGGCAGGGAATTTTTCTTAATACTGTAGCTGTGAAAATTTTGTGATTATTTCCCATTTCTATAAAGCATTCACATAATGTTTTCCGTTACAGAAACAAGAGTTTTGATCCAATTTTTTATGAAATTTGAACTACTTTATAACAAGGATGTGTCAGTATTCTGGTGACATTTGTGTGCTCCATTGGCCTGCAGGATGCCAGGACAGTGGAAGCAATGTCCTCCCCAAGGGAGATGAAATGTCTATTTGCTGTACTCCCAGGTTCCCAGCTCTCAAAGTTGGGCTAATCCAGAGGCAATACCAGAGGGCTTTATCTGGCACTCCTTGTAAAGAAGGATTTGTCAAAGATAGTACAGTAATTTCACCAGAAATTACATTTAAGTCTCTTCTTGGAAGTCTTTTCTTGCTCTGTATTTTCTTCTGTATACATGAGTAGAATTCAGGCTCTGCATGCTTTTGTCTTTTATGCTAACCTTGGTCCTACATCGTCTATGCTCACTAGCCTGACTTCTGTTCCCTGCAGAGAGGCTGAGAGGCAGAGGCAGGGGTGAGGAAGCATTTGGAAGAGGGGCTGATACCAGCAGAAGACTCCGTCAAAAATTTTACTTCACAATTTGGTCTTTTTATTTCTTTTTTTCATACAAAGAGGGAAGCTTTATTTCCCTTGGAAGTTTGAATCCCAAAAGTAGTGAGGAGATATAGTATGCCATAATATTCATAATATCCATAATATTGAAATGGGCATTATTATTTGTTTGGGGGTTTTGTTTGTTTGTTTTCTTTGTTTTAACTTCCTAAAGCTGTCTTTAACATATTTTTATTTAACAAAACTAAGCCTAACGAAGGCATCTGTCACAGCTCAGAGTGCACTGATCGGCCTTAATAGTCCCTGGCCAGCCTCACCTGGGTCCCCCCACGCACACCCCCTGCCCGTGGGCCCAGAGCCCCACTTAGGGTCAGCCTGAGGCCTTGGGCCTTTCCCTAAGCAGGTCTGGACCAGGCTTGGTCTGCAGCTGCCCCCCAGCCTTGGCCTGGCTATGGGCTCTAGATTGATGGCTCTGTCTCCACACAGCTCCATCTAGGTACAATACCTGGTTTTGACTTCCTGCCCTGTCTTTGCCCTGCCTTGTCCTCGTGGGCTGCCTTGTGTTTTGGACTCTGGCCTGAACCAGCTGCTGCCCCTGGACCTTTCCTGCCCCTTGCTCAGGTATCTTGGGGCTGGCTCCCCTTCACAGGGGTTGTTCCAGGCTAAGGAAGGGGGGAATACAATAGTCAAGGCACTGAATCTGAAAGTGGCAATTCAAAGCTGATAAGCTCTATTGAAGCATTATTTTCACCTTTTTCATTATTGGGTTTTACAACATTCAGTAGAAATTACAAGGCTGCTGTAGAAAGTGGTAAAGTAAAACAAATGAAGATCAGTTTGTGTTTTTGAAGCACTTAAGCATTTTTAGCATAGAAAGTAATGTATGAGTTATAATCAAGCTACGTAAAACTACTGAATATCACCAAACCTGAGAGCTTATATTTTGTAGCTGAGTGTTACTCAGGTTCAGTTCAGGAGAAATTTCACTCTAACCTGAAAAAGTAGAATTTTCTGGCAAATACAATATACTGTATTTGGTCAGCTAGCATAGATGGGAAAAGCAGAAAAGCCTTCAAGAGCACAATGCTTTATTCAGATCTGAAATAGAAGCAGTGATCTTTAAAGCTCAATAAAAATTGAGGTGTATTTTTTTTAACTGCCTTTAGAGCACTGGAAATTACTGATAGCAGCTGGTGGAAGTAACTGGTGAGCCTGCTGGGGATGATGCTTTTTACTGTGTATGTATAGGAAATAAGCCTCAGTCTTTAGCTTGGTTTCAAATAGCAGCTTTCACCCCCGTTTTTGTGGTAGTGCTGCTGTGGCCATAATGATTACCTCAGGACAAAGAATAAAGATGTGCTGTTTCATGCTGGACCAAGAAAAACAGGTGGAAGCCTTCAGACCTGCCTTCAGACCTGGGGCAGCAGCAGGAGATGGCTCCGTGCTGTCCTCCCGTGACTGCTTGTCGTGACACGCAGCTGAGAAATGCTCTGACACAGTGCGCTCACTGAGCAAACAGCTGCAACAGGTTGCTCTTACCACTCCAGTTTATTTTTCACTCTGCCGAAGATGATTGCCTGTCAGTCCTCTGCTGATAATGCTCTCTAATCTTCTTTAAACAAAACCAACGGGGTGCTTGGGATCGGGTTGAGGCTGTCTCCAGGGGCTGGGTGGGGCTGGAGCAGGCAGGATTCACACCGGGCGCTGAGAGCCAGCACCGCTCCCAGCTAGAACGAGTAACACAGCCCCGGGCTGCCCTGTCCCACAAGCCATCTCTAGTGCAGGAATCACCCACTTCAAAGGCCACCTCTGGAAACAGAGCAGAGGTCAGGGCAGAGGGCTTGCGATTGGCAAGGAATGAGCACGGATAAGGGCATAAAGATAGTGCTCAGCCATCTGCAGGGGTGTTTATGCAAACTTTCTAGGACTTGTTCAGGTTTCTGGGGATCTTCCAGCTTTCTAGGTAGAAGGGCAAGTTTTTCAACCAGTAGTTAGATGAACCCTCCCACTTCCCAGAGTCAAAGAATTCCCATGGGGATTGCCCTGGGGACCTCTTCCTCCTCTTCTAAAAACTTGTGAGAGTCTATTTGAAACTTTTTCTTTCAGCAGCTCACTAGTGTGTATTTCTGCTACCTGTCCCATTTATTTTGATTATTCATTCTGTGTTCGAATTTTGGTCCATGTCCAATGAGCTTGAGAAATATATTTTTTAATTACTTTCCTTGTTCTCTTTACTGGCTTTCCATCTGTAATATAATGGTCTCTGGCAGCTTTCTGGCTTTTGGCACTGCAGAGTACCTAGATCAGTTACAACAAGGTGACTTGGCGTTCTGCGCAGCTGCCTGTGAGGATTTCAGCCAGGCCTTTGCTTGATTAATGAGCATTGGCCTATTCTTGAGATAAATTCATGCTGGATTTTGCCCAAGGGCTATAGAGTGGGCACTCCGGGGAATTTAGTGGAAGAAATCTGTACTTGAAATGACTTTTCTTTGAGATCTGTTTACTTAATGATTGCTTGCATGAAGGTAATACCACTGATAAGGAGGAAAAGGCAGTCAAAATTGTCAAGAGAAGAATATTCATTAGATTTTTTTTTTCCCTCCTACTTGTGTGTTAGAGCCAGTTCTCTCTTGGAGGAAAGATTATATGGCATACCCTATGCTGGGCCAAGTCCCTGAGGTAGGTGGGAGCTCACAGGGTGTTTGCTTGCATCGTAATGGTGCCTGTCAGCAGTGCCATTTGTACATCATGGACTTGGCAGTGAGCAGTAGTCCCCCTCCTGCCCCTGCCAGAGGTACTTTCCTTCGTGATGACTGGCATATCCCTGTTAATATCAATCACCAATCAGGTATATGAGCATGCTTTAGTTGATTTCCTAAAAATCAGTGTGTGGCAATTTTACCCGCATGCTGCTCTCCCCAGTAACTTCTGAATCAACTGACCAGTTTCAGTCTCCTCTGCCAGAAGTGTGGTTGCTTGTGGGCTGCAGCCCCAGCACCTCCTGCAGCTGCCATCCGTGGTCAGTCTGCCTTGTGAGGGGAGCAGCTCTGTGCCACTGTGGGAATGGCTGGGATGTGCTGCCAGTCCCAGAGCTGAGCTCCAGCTCTGGAGACATGGCAGGATACCAGTCTGTTCTAAAGGGCCTGGCCAGCACTGCTCATTTGTAGCTGTGCCCCCTCCACATCTGGGGCTGTGCAACAGTGGGTTTGTGAGGAAACTCATGAGCTTTACCTGCCCCTACCATGTGCTGGCTCTTTTCTAAACAACAGGTCAAACAGGGCTGGGTGGGAGACCTCAGGGAGACCCGAAACCCTTGAGTTGGAAATGGGAAGCAGGGAACATGAGGGGTGAACAAGCAGTGTGTAGAGAACATGCCAGGCAGCTGACAGTACTATGATTAAACCTGATACTCATACCAGGCAATCAGGGTTAATTTTTCTGCTATTCATTACTTCTACATTTATAAGGAGTTGGACAACTGTTTTGATGCACCATTGGGGGGTGGGTGTTGAAATACTTAGCAAAAAAATCTACGGAGAATATAAACTATGCAATATTTGAGTGCTTCTGTTGCTGTATCAAAGTGTTTCTTTGAAAGAATCATATGTGATTTTGCAAATCCCAGGTTCATTTGCAGAAGGAGAAAAAATAAATGGATATGTGCACAAAAAGTCAATATACTGAAATGAAAAAGCAACAGAAGACAAAACACAATATGTGTGTTTTTAGAGTATCTGTCAATCTAAAGTAATAAATAAGTAAACAGAACCTTTTTAATTCGTGCAAGTAAATCCGTTTCAGGGCTGAATTAACCAAAGCATATCCCTATGAAATAACCCTCATTATATAAATCAGTGTGCTGATGGATTACTGATTTTGCAGCCAAAAAACCTCACCACCATAGGTGTGAAGTTTCCTGATCATCTAATAAATTGATAACTTTGAAGCCTAGTTGTGACAATTTAAATGTCATCACTATTAAACAAGTTGCCAAAATGCAAACAACCATCCTAAGTCATTAAAATGTAATTATAAAGGACAGCTGGGTCTACTATCAATCTGGGCTGTGGGGACTCATAATGGGGAAAAATATGAAAGTTTCACACAAACAGAATGAGATTGCTGCATGTGCCAAGCCCAGCCTGCTCGGGAAGCAGGGGAAACGTGTATTCAGTGTGTGCACAGTTACTGGTGCTCACAGAAGGCTTGCATTGCTGAGATGGACATAGGAGTCAGAGCATCCAGAAAATGTCTTCACTGTCTCTTTGCCATATATGAGGAGTCTTTTTGCTTATTACCAGGGTCTGCCTTGCTAATGAGAGGCAGATAGACCGGGTGGCAGCTACAGACTAGCAGAAATGACAGTGAAGTGGGGCTAAATTTGCTCTAGTGTGGAATGGCAGCGCAGGTGGTGTAATCGCTGTTTGGAAAACCAGGTGGACTCTAAGTGATAATGAAGGTTTGCTTTTTGGCTGAGAGGAATAAAGGAAAAAGTGACTATAAGGCTTTGCAGGCATAGACCTGATATGTTTATGAAAGCTGTGTTTAGTCATGCTGATAACGAAGTTATTGAACTTTATTTTTTATGTTTATTATTTGCTTGATACTTTGATAAGGCCATGATGTGGGCAACAAGCCCAGTCCCTGCTCAAGGCTCACAGTTCCTGCTACGTGTGGTATAGCTCTAAATTCCCATTGTTTTCAGCTCCATCCCAGTAGGTTCTATCTTTAATTCAGCGATGCAGCATGCAGTCGATGAGATTTACTGCTGATATGCACTGTGGAAAGGGTGGAACGAGCTAGAACTGTGATACTGCTTCATTAAAATAGTAACCCCAAAAGGAGGCCCTGCAGTCTTTTGGTGTTTTATTTATATGCATTATGGAGCTACAACAGCTGCTGGCTTCCATAATTAAGCCCCATTTTCCCTAAATGTGGTGGAAAGGGTAAAATAAACGAGAAATGCTGATCACTGATAAAATTCTAAAAGAAATCTTTTGTGATATATATCTTGATGCATGTAACAGCTCAAGTATTGGATAGCTTCTTTATTTGAAGCTTTTATAAATCTGGATAGATTAAAAAATATGTATGAATGCTAGTGTATTATTTGAAATAGTGGAACTCTTTTTTCCTGTATGTCAGTCTATAGCACATTCTTCTCAAAATTGAGTTGCAAATAATTGCAAGGTATGTTCTAATTGATTGGTGTTCCAAAAATATTTAGGTATCAAAATTAATGTATCTTTTTTACACTTATGAAGTAAACTCTTGTGGTGCCTTGGGGCATTCATTGTACTGAAAAACTTTTCATTTATTCTCACTGAGAAGTGTCTGCTATTGCATATGGGTGTTCACAAACCATTCATTTCCTTCCTTTTGTGTACTTGGAAATGATCTAATAACTGGGTGTTCTGCTGTAATTATCTACCTTTCACTTTAGTAAATTGTAATTTTTGTTTGTTTTGAAATGAGAATCAGTTGGTATGCAGCTTATAAAAACAATTAAGATCATGAACAGTTTCTAATGAACAGATTGTTTTCTGATGCAAATGGAAAGCCAAGTTGAGAGAGGTTTCTCTTTTTTTATGCAAAAGGATGCAGCCTCTCAACAGCCTTTGTCCTTATTTTTTGGCAGAATTGGACTGCCCTACTCAAAAGCATAAACAAGCCTCAGCCTATCAACAACAGAAATGGGACACCAACCTGCCAAATACAGGGAAATGAATAAATGGAAGAACAATAAAAGTCAGTAAAGTAGGAAATCTCATGTGGTGTGAATGATTTCCTATATAGCGTAAGCAAGTTTTTTCTGCTATTTGTTTCACACAGCTACACTAAGGATGAATAATTTTTTGTCACCAATGCTGCTATGAAAAGCATGCAAATTTGAGAGATCAAACTGGCTAATGGACAGAATGGTTATTTTGGAAGGAAAAATAAGCTTTCCTACAATTTTCATTCACTATCTCCCAATGTGAGGCAACAATTTACTGCAGGTTTAGGAAATTAAATGTTAGTTTTCCAGGTGTACTGAAGAGGTTTGGAAATTAAGTTAGCAAAGGTGAAGATACATGGTATTTCTCAGTGCGCAGTGAGAGTCAGCAAGATGACATTGTAAAATATCCTTAGTAATAGGCAGTTAGAAAGTCTGCAGGGGATGAGGTCAAAGAAGGGTTAGCAGCTGACATCAAATCAGAAGCCAGATGTGCTGACCCTTAATCATAGGCTTTTGCAGGCTTTTTTTGTACTGCAATTCAGCATAACATTATTGAATTCACCTTTAGATTAAGCTGGTCTGCTTTGACATATACAAACCCATATGCAAGTTAATGGCTGTGTCATCCACTTCATTATGCAAGCTTTGATAACAGACCAGCGAGGTGACCTCTGCAAGGAGCGACACTTTTCAAGGTCCTTAACTGTTTGCATTTTCAGTGAATAGAAAGTGGCACTCCCCATTTAGGTCATGTTGGATCATTAGTTTTGTGTATACAAATTAAAGCTGGGAATAGTAATCTGCCACATCTTTTTTCTTCTTGCAAAATTACTTGAAACTATTTAATTCAGCACTCATACGAAAGTTCCCCACCTCTGTACCGGTGCAAAATTTTTGGCTTTGCAGAGGATGCATTCTTAAGAGACAGTAGTTCCTGCAAAGGCGTAGGTGTTAGTGGCCTGAAACTAAGCATGGTGAGAAATTTTTAAAGAACTAAAATATACTTTTAAAAAATAATTAAGTTCTGGGAATAACAAGGTTAAAAATGTGCACGCAAACCCTAACTGTTCCATGTTGCTTTTATATGCTTCTGCAGTCTTAGCTCGTGAGATTATTCTGCAGGGCATTTTTGCATTGGAACTGAAGTGAAAGAGGGCTTCCCATGGCGCAGTTCCTGCTAGTTTAACAAATACTTTTGGGTTGCTAATATAAGCTTAAAATAACACAATATTGATGTAATGTTATCTTTATTCAGAGGCTGTGCTTCTGACTTGCTCACTTACACAGTGCTTACTCAACAAACCGCACAGTAATCGGTAGTATTAAGGTCAATGGCAACAGATCTGTCTCTCACACTGTGCACTAGAGACGACATTTACTGAATATTGCACCAGTAAACTCATTGCTGATTCCCGTGAAACTACTTGCCTTTCATGCAGCTGTGGGAAAGGATTTAGCCAGTAGCTGGCCAGTGGGTTTATGCCCTTTGCAGTCCTCACTGTGCAACTCACATCCTGAATAAGCTATGTATGTAAGAGAGAGGGCTTGTTTCTTAGATTGAATAATATCTGACCTTCCAGTGAGGTGACTTCAGTGGGAATTGTGTGTTCCTACAGTGGATGACCCCGATGGCATCCTTAATGACCTGGAAATCCAGATAAAATATTATCATCACAGCTATTAGTGTAATATCCCAGTTCTCAGATACTGAGACTGCAGAACTCAATGGTCTGATGTCTCCTGTTCACAAGACAAGGGGAGGCACATGTACAGGCCAGACTTTTCCCATGCCCGTTCTTAGACTGTTTTCTGAATTTCTTAGCTCCTATTTCACTCTTACTTTTGTATTCTATCGCTTATTCCTATTAACTGTTGCTGTGGGAAAGCACAGTTGAATTACTTAAGCACTTATACCTGAATTTGTGTATTTCATGTGTATGGGGAGTTTCAGGCCAGTAGGGTTGGGTGATTTTGTCTTCTCACTGGAGTTTCACCCAGGAGTTTGGTCACTTCATTTCTGAGGAAAGCAGCTGTTGAGGAAGTTTGTCATCACAGATTAAAAGAAAATGGCTTTAATGAGGCTTCCACAAAGACAACTTCCAGTTGCCTGAGAAGCTTCTACTTTTTGGTGAAGACTTTGCACCTCTAAACAGATATCTTTTACTTGCAAGTCTTAAGTCTTCAAAGTATAAACTTATTTTATATAGGCTGTGCTTTCTCTTTGAGACTTGATGTTCAAAAGTCATGGATATAAAATACAGGATTTATAAACCAAAGGAAAGGCATCTGTGTTGTGCCATTACTCTGCTGGGACAAGAAGCACTGTGAGAATCTGCAGTTGGATAGAAGGGAGAGACATTGCAATCCCCAGCTGTAACCCTCAAGAAAAAGACACCAAAAAAGTAACTGTTGGTTTATTATCTTTCTGCAGGGACTGATGCCAGTATCAGTCAGAAGGCTCAGCTGAGAAGGAGGGCCTGATGCACCTTTTCATGCCTTGGTTTTAGAGTTCCCTTTGCCACTAAAAGAAAGGCAGTGAGGGGAATTCCTGCCAAACCCAGCGCAGAACTGTGCTGGTTGGTGGTGTTGTGCTCTGCTGTACCACATACCTGCAGGACCTTAGTGCATGTGTGTTTAGGACAATTATGTCCTTTTGCAAACTGGACCCATGTTTTACACCAAATTTGCTATAGAATTCTAATGCACCAGAAGAAACTGGGTATTCTACAGTAGCTTAATTAATGTTAAGACATTTGAAGTTAGTTAAATATGAAACTGTTTCATAATGAGAGTGTATTCCTCTGAGATACTATTTTTTATTACTTTTTCTACTGCATGGCCAGCTTTGGGCTGGAGGTTAAGAACAAAAGCTGGATGCTTCTGCTGGAATTCTCCATCTAGAAATAATTACTGAGGGGAGTGTTGTAACTTATCTTTCCATTCCAGATGTGACAACCCTTTCAGGTGATTAGGGAGAAGCAGACCTCTCCATTAAATTTTTTCAGGTTGTTTTGCAGACTCAGGAAGACATTTATACTCTGTTCATGTATTTAAGTTGATCTTTGTCATTCTGTGGCCTGAAACATCTGTTTTAAACAACAAAAGCAGGGATTATTAATCACTATCCTATAGGAAGGATTTAATTCAGTAACAAACTGCATAGCTATAGAATCGTGCAATAACTGGAGCCTTGCTGATAGCATGGATAAATTGAGGTTTTCATTGTATTGAGATGTCAGTCTTGCATCTGTCATCACAGCTAAATAATTTTTAAAGGCTTAAAAAGCCCAAGAGGTATCCTGTCCCTGGATGAAATACCAAATTCATTTGTTCCTATCTCCTGGGTGCTATTTTTAGAAATAGCAGAAAAACCAGACAAATCATTCCAATAACTATATTTGTATTTATAACTTAATCCTATGAAAGGCAGATAAGTAAGGCAATTGTAGCAATCTGCAGGAACTGGAATATGCTAAGTAGCATGTTCACATTTTCTTTTTGGTGAAAATATTAAAATTGGAAAGTTGTGTGATCCTTGAAGATTTCTCTCTGAGAGGCAGAAGAACTGCAAATGGGCACAGAAGAGGTGTTTGGAAGCAGTCTCTGGATGCTGACAGTAACAAGGAAATGAAAGGGTGTAAATAGTACCAAATAAAGCCAAATTTTTTACTTCACAGTATTTACACTAGTTTTGTACTTATAACATGAAACAACAAATACAGAAGTGATCCAAACAACTACATAAATCTAACTGCTGCAAACCTGGGGAGATCCTGGGTGTGAAAATAAGTGAAACTACTCCAAATTTACTACTTGAAATCTGGTCCTTGGACTAAGCCCTCAAAGAAAAGAACAAAGATAAGACTCCTGCAGTTTCATATGTAGAAACCTCTATAGAGTGAGGAAACTTCAGCTTTGTGTTCTGCAACTCAGCCCTTGAGTTTTGGGCCTTCAGCTCTGGATTTCTGCAAATACAGGATATGAAGTCAGGAGTGTGGCCCTGCCAGTCTGTGCACTGGGCTGAGCAGCACATCTCCTAATCACACTGTGCTTACATGAAGGGAAACCCTGCAAATCAGACTATCTATAAGCAACCTATTTTACCACTTTCTCTCTCCCCTTTAATAACCATCCTGATTTTCCCAGATTTTGCAGCTGGGCTTTACTGGCTCTTTTCAGTCTACCTAAATCCATCAATCGATAAATGTTTTCTTCCTGTCTACATCAGAAAAACAAATGCAGATGTTACCCTCTATGAGACCCTGCTCTCCACAGCTGGGCTCATGTCTTGGGTAAAAACAGCTGCTTGCTGTACTTGGAGTGTAAACACCAGCATGTCAATCTGCATAGGGGGACCATGGAAACAGTGGTTGTCAACTCTGTTTTTCTGGACTGTATGGCAATGACAGCGTTCTCTGAATCTGTTGGCTGCAAATAATCCCCAGTAATGCTTTGTAAAAAATAATCTAATGCATGTAATAACATAATAGGAGGGGAGGAGGCATTTATGTAAATCAATGAAAGCATCCTCAAGAATTAATGCATTAAAGTGGTTAGGAAAGGCAGCAGTGAATAATAGGTGTGGAGACCTTCTGTTTGCAGCAGAGACTGGCAAATGGCTGAAGCTGCTGTAGCTCTGTGCATGCCAAGTAGATACAAAATAATTGTCAGCACTAGAAAATCACTTGATAGCAGTAACTCAAGTAATATATTGTATTTCACTTGAATGTATGAATATCATTAATACTTGTATGGGCTAGCATGTAAGTACGTAGCAAAATAAATTATTTCATTAATTAATATTAGCATTTTCATGGGCAATCTTTCCAGAAACAAACTTTCTTTGTTCTCTGTGAAGTTGAAGAGAATTAGATACCTGCATTTCTTTATAAGTCTGGCTTTTGGTATCCAAAATTGACCAAGAAAAAGCTATTTTAATAAAATGAAACTGGCAGATAATTTTTTAAATTTCAATTTATCAGAGCAGTCTGAAAGAGGTAGCAATCCTGCTCTGTTTCTATTACCTGTGTCATGCTGTGTGCAGTATTGGAGCAGCAGATAGTTTTTTCTAATATTAGCATACACATGAAGGAGACCAGATGTCATGTAGTTTCCATAACTTGGCTTAATTTTTTTAAGAAGTGGCTACAGTTGACAATGCTAACAGCTAGTCAGACTTTTTTTTATTTGTAGCTGTAGGGTCTGTAAAGATGCAGGTCCTGGGGTGGGTGCAGATCCTGGCTGAGGAGCAGAAGATCCTGAGGACTTCCACACAGAAAGAGCAAAGCCCTTGATCCCCGTTATGGAACTTCAGAGGCTCTGTCAATTGGACATGACATGGTCCATGTCTTCTAAAGGAGCTATCAGAATTTTAACAATTAAACTCCTGGGTGACTGTTTCATTTGTAATGTTTGTTCTCAATTAGTGGCTTTTGTCTCATTCTAGTCAATGAGATTTTCCTTAATTCAACTAAAACAGCTTTTCTGTATAAACATATGTGCATAAATTAGTATTTCCTTTCCTTCCTATAGATATGCTTTTCTTTCTGCTGGAATATTTTCACTGTAAACAGGAACAGGTTACCTTGGCCCTGGAATTAAGAGTAACTTGGATATCCTCAGTTTACTAATGAAACAGAGTTTGAATTGATATAAAAAAAAAAAAAATCAGCTGAATAACTCTTTTATGGCCAGATCAACATTGTACTGGGATGGCAGACTGTTTCCTATCTCCTTATTTCTCATATTCAGAAAGGAGATATTTCTCTATTAAGTTCACAAAAATCTCAACAGACAATTTTTGGGAGGAAGTTCCAGTATCTGTTAAATAGCAATTTTTCAAAGTACTCACTAGAAACAAATTATGTAACAGCCCTGTGACAGATTTATTTAGGGATAAACACACATACTGGTTTGGTAAACAGCTTTTAGTTGCTTACATTCAAGTTGTTTGCTTTGCTCCTAAAATACAAAAATTGGACCTTTTTTATAGTAGTCCTAAAGTAATTTCTAATTTAAACCACATCAGATGGAGGAAGGAAGATGAAAATCAAACTCCATTATTTTATCACAGTCTTTTTTTGAGCCTGGCATATATTAGACATATAATAAATCAAATTCTGAGTATTTCAGTAATTTAATCTATGTAAAATTCTACAGTAATTGAAAAAAAAGCAACAAAAACCTAACAAACACCACAACCAAATTGTAACTAACAGGGCAAAACCACTGGCTTTCTGGGACCAGTGTCTTGCTCCATTTGAAGCCATCTGACATATTTAAAATAGACAAGTAATGTTTTAAGAAGGCAGAAAGCTTAAGATTTCTTCCCAAGGTGTTTTCTTCCTTATTTGTTTTTGGTTTTGAAGTTGCTATTACCATTACTAAATCCTCCACTGAAAAGAGCAGAACCCCATTGATTTCAGCCCCACTGATGCATGTGTTTATGGAAATATAATCCACATTGTTTGGCCTTCCTGATCTTCAAAACCCTGAACCCCATTGCTTAATACACAATCAGCTGTTCTGTCCCTTGAGTCAGATTAGTATTTCTAATCTGAGAAATCAGTGTTTTCTAACCAGCTCTTTGGAGTGACCAAGACATTCAAATGTTCTGGGGCAGGTGGCCAGTTCTGAGTGACTGCTGTCCTTTGAGGTGCCCACACACCTGAAGTGTTTGCACATCCCCAGTCCATGCAGGACCTCCCTCCTTCTGCTGGTTTGCACCTTCAACTGAGTCTATAAAATATTTGCAGGAGCCAGGATGAGGCATTTTAAAGAATATTCTTGCTCATGGCTTACTAATTAAATGTGACCTTATTTAAGCAATAATAGTAATGATGTTCCAGGTAAGTAGCAGTTATTAACCTCCATTAGGCTGAAAACAGTTTCTTCATGATGTCCCTAAAAACGACTGTTCTAATTTGGCATGTATTGTTTGAGTGGTAATTACTGTGGTAACATTTTAAATGCATTTCATTTTAAATAGCAAACCTGCAGTAAGTAGAGGTAGAAGTTGAGAGAAATTAATGGATTTTGACTAGACTATTCAGAACAGGCTAGAAAAGGAAAAATTTGAATAGTGTTATAAAAAAGAAATGTAGTTTGGGTTGCTCTGTCATGCAGACAGAGCTCAAAACAATTGATAGGATTTTGTCTAAGATTTGCTAAATTTGCTTTTTGCCTGACATCAGTCAAGAAAATGTTGAGTCCTGAAAATATTAAGAAAATTGAATAATATGAAATGGGTTTTAAATTCTTTTAGTGCCTTCCTTTGTATGTCAAAATGTATGAATGTGCAGGCATACTTACTCATCAGTGGGCATATATGAAAGTAAATATTTTTAGTGTTTTATACACACCCCCCTGCCATCCACCCTGCAAATCCTCCCCAAATGCAGATAAAATCTTCTGGCAACTGAGGAGAACTAAAACATAAAGCATGGTAATTAACATGCATAAGTGTGCTTATGCCATATTTATATATTTAAAATTTAAAGGGATCTCGCTGAAAACCTGCATCTGATGACCTGCACTTGAATCAGCTGCAGTTGCATCTAGAAATCAAGGGAAAACAGGCTTTGGATGGTACCTTGTCCCTATTTTACCATATACTTTCATCCCTGATGTAAGGCCTCCTCATGGGGGTAGTGGTGAAAAATGTTCAGCACAACTCTGCACAATGGAAGTGGTAACAGAGGGCTGGTAACAGCTACTTCCAGTTCAGGTGATTCAAAATTAGTCCAGTTAGACCATCCCAGGAAAGTCCTTTGCTGTGGAAGGTGTCCCAATTACCTTTTCTGGGAGATTTATTCCAATATGCAAAGGCATTTTGTGTGAAAGGTATAATGAAAACCAGTGTATAAATAGTGAAATTACTACCCCATGCTGCTTGCATCACACACGAGCATATGGATATTCTCTGGGTCTTGTCCCAGAAACTGTTGAGATAGTATGGTTTAGGAGAGGTGTGGGATTCTAAGCAAGTCATTGAATCATTCTCTGTCCAATAGCCTTTTTTAAAAAAAATCATTGAAATTCTTACTGCAGTAACCAAATAGGGTATTTGGCAGGTGCCTAAATGTTCCTGTTTATATAATGCAGAATTAACATCACTGTGTAGAGGTGTTTCTTAAACAGAGTGTTTCTTAAATAGAGTAGCCCAGGCTATGGATTCAAACACAGAAAGTGTGAACAGTTATCAAAGAACTCTTACAGGACCAAGAAAAATTAATCTTAAAAACATAAGCACGTGTGCTGCATCATACCAAGGTCCATCTAGGTGCTCCTGGGTGACAAAGGTATGTACAGGAGTAAGATCCATAAAGAGTGGCATTTCTCTGAGCATACTCCCAGCTTCTGTACCTTCTGCAGTCCTGAGCTGGCTGTGGTGTCTTTCTGTGGTATGGACAGACTTTCCCAAGTACTTGTCCACTGATTTTTCAAGTCACAGCATCCTGTGGCAATGATTCCACAGGTTCATTGACATTAAATAAGTAACTTTGTTTTGAACCTTCTAGTTTCAGCCCAAGTTCTTTATCTTTTGTATTGGAACAATCAATCCTTTTCACCTTCTCCATGCCAGTAATATTTCTAGGTATCTGTCACATCTCTTCTCAGACACTCTTTATCCAGTCTGAAAAATCTCAGTCTGCTGGCTCAGATTGCGCTATCTTTAATCATTTACTGTTATCTTTTTCCAATTCTTTATTGTTGTTTTTAAGACCAGAAAGTAGAATATTTCCACAGTAGGCAAGGAAAAGATGTGCAATAGGTTGTGCATGTAAAACACAAGTTCTCTATTTTTACATGATAATTTCTAATCTTCTGTTTGCTTTTTGACTGCAAAAGTGTTGAGCTGATGTTTTTAAAGAGCTAACACCTACAATTCCAAGACCATCTTCAAAAGTAGCTGTAGCTAACTTGGAGCATGTCACTAAATATGTGAAGTCAGAATTGCTTTTTCCTGCATGCATTTAAGCTCACTATTTTATTGCCCTGTATCGCATAGTGCAAGGAGGCTTTTCTGTAACTCTTTGAACCTTCAGGAATTCTTTGAAAGAGCAGAGACCAAGGAAGTATGTTCCATTTACAATCAGCAGGCCATGATTAAGCTTGATCATATCACACAAGGGAAAGCTCAAGGAATTCTGAATCACAGCTGGAGCCTGTGAAATGAGTCCATGTCTTCTCAGGTTGATAAAAATCAATAAATTTTGCCCACTATCACTGGACATAAGTCAGGTCTTTAGATAAGCTCCACTGCTAAACTCTTTGAAGAAAACCAGAGAAAATCTCCTTTTTCTTTAGAAACTATTGCTGATTCTTTTGCTCTATTATCCTGTTTTTCAGTCTCCCATTCCTGACAATCACAAATGAGGAATCAGTCATGTTCAAACACCTGCAGCGCATCCTGCTTAGAAGTAACCAGCCCTGAGGCCAGACTGAATGCAAGGCCAGCAGCAAAGGCAGCTGGTGCCAGCAGTGTCCTGGTGGCCAGGGCAGGGCTCTGACTCCAGGCCAGGTGCTTTCTGTGTGCCCCTGCCCAGAGCCTGGCTACCCCACCTTGATGGGGCTGGAGCACAGCCCTGCACGGCCCTGCTCCCTTCACTCCTCTCCAGCAAAGCAAGGGAAAAGGTCGCTGATTCTTGCCTCAGAAGGATCTCCCCCATGGGATCCTGTAGGGATTAGCGTTTCCTCCTTTTCCTGTGCAGCTGTTAAATGGCACAGTGGGCAGTAGCAGGCACATTAACTTCTGCTTTATCTATCATTCAGGGTTAAACACTGACACCTCAAAAATGAAATAAAGCTAACTGAGCAAGACTGAGACTGCTGCTGTCACCAAGTAACCATGGGTAAAACCTTCTATTTGGCTTTAATTTTCATACTTCTGTGGACTTTGCCACAGTGGTAAAAAACTCAAACCAAACCCCTGTGGACCTATGAAACTCCCTTGCTCAGTCAAACACTGCTTGAGACCATTGCTTTAAGCCATGCACAGACAAAACTTATTATAAATTAGATAAAAGATTCTGTAACTTGCCCTTTGAAATTCATGCTCCAGGCAATTTTGTCTGTGGTGAAGGAGACAGAATTAAAGCACAAGAAAAAAAAATCTGTGAAGCATCACTACAGTTTTTGAACTTATTACAGCATGGAAATATAAAGATAATAAATGCAGAGCTGAAGGTTGATCAGTGTAGTCTGGGAATTATCCAAAAGTCTTACTGAGCTTCCTGTTAGTTTAGTGATACTTCAGTTGGGATATCCATATTCCCCAATGGAAAGCGTAGGAATGATGTTTTATCTTTTCTGGCTTCTTTAAACAAAGACACATGAAGCTAAATAGGGAGGTAGTAATGTACAAAAAAATATAATCTGTATGAATTCATTTTGATTACTAAAACATAATTTAAATATTTCATATTGTTAATGCTGTTATCTAAAAGCTGTTATGAATAACAGTGTTTTACACATGAACTGCAGAATACATGATAGAAAAATTCCTAATAAGTGAAGTATAGAAAAAATGCCTTGAACTTTTCTAGTTCTCATTATTGGGATACAGAGGGATGCAGCTGTCAACATAACAATTTAATATATTACACTTGAAGATTCTAATTAGTCATTCCATATGTGTTCTTGGTTTGCCTCAAAGAGATGACAGAAGAAGTCAGTAATACAAAATGTATAATCATGATACTACTACCATTCCTTTAACAGAGAAATTAAGCATCTTGTTTACTTAAGTAATGATTTAACTCGTTTAGAGAGAGCCACACTCTTTTTGAAGGAGGAGTTATGCAAATTTCATCCTTACTGTTGATTGTAGAAAAGTAAATACTACAAATGAGCTTAAAATAAATAAAATATGCAATCAACTCAACCCTGGGACGAGTCCCAGAGCACACCTGTGTTGGTGTGATGGACAGAGCTGGGCTCTTCTCTGTAGTGCCCAGTGTCAGGATGAAAGGCAATGGCCACAAACTGAAATACAGGAAATTCTATTTATATGTGAGAGAAATTTTACATAAAAAAAAGCACCAGTGTTGCCTGCTCACTTTATGTGGGTACAATAGGAATGGGCTCCAATTGAAGAGGTCATTGCCCTATGGCACCTGGTCCCCCTTCCCTGGCAGAGCAGCTCATTCATTCTGCTCCTGGACAACTTGATTCCAAGTCAGTAGGAAATGAAAGAAAATAATGTTCAGAAAGTTTTGGTTTCCTGACCTCTTTTGTTTGGTTTGGGTTTTTTTTTTTTAGGGGGGGGGGGGGGGTTGTGGGGTTTTTTTCATGATATTCTGCCTAGAAATAGAGTTTTGTTTTAACTGAAGAGTTGGGTGTGGAAAATGAGATCAAGAATTTTAGGAGCAACTGGGAGTTGGGGTTAGAGGGAGTAACTTGTCGGTCAGTTGTGTGTGCAAGGTGAATGGATGAAGCTGGTGAACAAGGGTCATTCTGCTTTTCTTAGAGACTTACAGTGATGTAACCTCATCTTTGGGGATTTTTTTATTTCAGTTTGCATCGTTGTGAGAGAGATTTTTTTGGTGGACCCTAAAACTCTAGAAGATTGTAATAACAAGTCTAACACCCTTTTAACAGAACAGTCAGATATATAGAAAAGTGAGCAAAGTGTGTAGAGATGTGTCTGAGGAGAGAAAGTTTGGGAAAAAAGAACCATAAAAGCGGTTGATGGCAGAAGCAAAAAAAAAAAAAGAAATCCACAGCCTATGACTATGACGGTCACCTGAAAAGACAAATGAGCAGCGGTTTTTTTCCTTACTGCATTAAGGGTGCATGTTGAGTCTTAACTTCTACTTTCATTCATTTTTGCAGCTAGCTGAGAATCTATATGTGAACAGGTAAAGATGGCTTCAAGAGAAACCAGTCTTCATTGTAATTTAGAGCAGCGCTAACTCTTCAGTTACTTTTGGATCCTTGCAGTTGCCTTCCTGGGATGCCATTTCACTAACAGAGTATTACCAAAACACAAGTTTTGATTATCTCCTGGTCCTTACTGATCTGCTCTGCTAGGTTCAGGAGAGACACTGTGAGAACTAATTGTCTCAAGCACTTTATGCCTCATGAGAGTACCCTGTCCTAAATTAATCTTTCAACCACTTACCAGGGCAGATAAAAGTTAGGAACTTTGATCCTTATCTGTTCTTTCATACTCCTTTCCCTTCTCTATATCAAATAATCATGTTGTTTCCAAGAGAATGGACATGGATATATATATATATTCTGAGGTGTGTGATCAGAATAGGGGGATGGTCAAAGGGTACTGCAGAAACTTGGTTGTATGAAATTTAGGATTGGGACATGGGTGCTAAAAAAGCAACCTCAATTTTGCTGTTGTTTATTGAAGCTGAATTTCTTGTATAGAGAGACAGTGATGTAGTGTGATAGTTTATAGGTATTTATACAGGGAATTAAATGTCTTGGTTTGAACCCCTTTGCAATTAGTTACAAAGTCTGAATTCTCAGTCACTCGTGGTCAAGACAGGGAGAGTGTTTAAATAGAAACAGTAAGGGTATATTCTTCTCTTTGGTGTGCTGGTGTGCACACTTATGTACCTCGCAGAGAAGCACAGTACTTCAGGGTTTTGGAACTCAAAGAGCAAGAAAACAATTCCAAGATGTGGTCTGGCATGATGCAAACTAACTTTAAAAAATAGTTTTCAGAATGTGCTGTAAGTATGTTATTGCCTGCTATTTCTGCTGGGCAAAGGACATGAATCTATATATAAAGTTTGAAAACACTTCTGGGACATTTACTGAATCCCCTTGATAGCCAGATAAGAACCACCAGATTTTACTTTATCTGCAAAATCAGCTATTATTGAAGAGAATGTTCCCAGGATGAATGGAGCACATTTAAATATACTGTCTGCCCACAAGCTGTGGCTAGGACATGGTATGAACTGAATGAAACTGTTAAGGGAAGTTGATTGGACATTAGGAAAAGGTTCTTCACTGAGAGGGTGGTCAGGCACTGGAATCTGGTCCCCAGGGAAGTGGTCAGGACACCAAGTCTGTCAGAGTTCAAGGAATGTTTGGACAATGCTCTTCATCATATGGTTTAGTTTTGGGTAGTCCTGTGAGGAGCAGGGGTTTGGCCTTGATCATCCCTATGAGTATCTTCCAACTCAAGAAATTCTATGATTATAGGACTGTCTCCTGCTTTTACCCTCAAATCCATGTTCCCTGGTGCAATGCAATACAAATCAGATGGTGATTATTCTTCATCAAGAGATTATTGCACTTATATGTGCATATCAGTGTAACACCTGCCAAAAGAAAGAATGGGTCAGAGCAAATAAAAGTTATTATTTAATATTAATAACCTTACCTACGATGTGCAAGTTGTTTCATTTAAAAAGTAGCATGTACATTCTGTGCACAAACATGCATTCCCATGCTCATTAAGGGAGAGGAGGTTTAGGAGGTATCCTCCTGCCACAGGACCTTTTAGCCATGGATGTATGGCAATGGTGGCCTCTTCTCACAAACATACCTTGTCATTAATGACAGCCACGATAGCTGATCTTAATATGCTCTGGGGCTGCAATTCTATCCCACAGCTCCATAGTGTGGGCTGGGGGAGCAATTTCTTGTCCTACTTGTTGGAGGACAGAAATACACTTGGTTTGTGCTAATCTTTATCTCCAGGTATGTATAATAGATTTATTTTAAATACAAATATCAGGGTTTGTCATGAGCTACGGTGTGAAGGAAAGAATGAGATGATGATATAGGTTATTGTTACAGCATGGATTGTCTTTTTTTCTCACACCTTACCAACTGGACTCTGCTCTTGCATTAGAAATTGTCATCTTGTGTTTGACAAACACCCTTAAACAATTCTGTACTTTATGGTGATTTCCACAGGATAATGTGGAAGGGTGGTTTGTGCTGCTGCCTGTTGTCCTTTCTGGGTTCTCCATGTGTTTCAACTGTTTCTGGGGAATTTTTCACCTTTTGACCAAGTAACTGCTTCTCTCAAATAACTGTACAATCATAATCTGGGCATCACTAAACTTTGTAGTGCAGCTGCATTAGAAAAGCCTCCAACTTATTTTTCCCGTGTTTGGACCTATACAAATGCAAACGAGAGTATAATTTTGTATTTAATTTTAACCTGCAAAGTAGATGAGAGCACAGGTGTGTCGCTTTCACCTCTGACCAGCTGTAGTCTGCTCGGGCAGGGCAGTGCCAGCGCAGGGCGATGAGAGCTCCGCTGCTCTCCAAAGCTGCCCAGGGTCACCCACCCTAAATTGGCACCAGGCAAAGCCAAACGCGCCCCAGACCCCACCCCGGCCCCCGAGGTCACACCGCAACCCGGCGGGGCCGGGCGGGCGCTGTCCCGCAGAGGGCAGCATTGAGCAGCGGATGCGGCCGCGCCGCTCCCGCACTTGTTCCCGGGGCCAGGGCAGAGCTGCGGGCGCGGCACGGCCACCCCGGCACGGCCGCTCTGCTGCACGCTCAGTTTAATTCAGCACAGAGCGACTCGAGAAAGACGGGACCCGCTGCACAGCCGGGGAGCAGCGCTGCTGGGCCCGGCCTCGCCCGCCATGGAGGCAGCGCCGTGCCGACACCCCCTCCCGCCAGGCTCCTGTTGGGGACCGGCCGCGCTGGCAGCGCCGGGGCCGCGTCTGAGCCCGAGGAGCGGAAGGAGCCCCGGGCGGGGCGGGGGCGGGCGCGGCCCCACGGCCGCAGTCGCGGCGTCCCCCGCTCCGTTCCGCACCGCTCCCCTCCCAGCGAGGCCGGCGGCCAGGGCTGCGGGAAGGCGGGAGCAGCTCCCCGCCCGGCCGGGCCCGGGAGCCGCCACACTGCAGAGGCCGCCGGCGGCGGGTATAAATAACACGGCGCTGAATGGCGTCTACGCCTCTTTACTACGCGCCGCGCCCCAGCCCGGCCGGGCGCCGCCGCCGCCGTGACGGACGGGCGGCAGCACCAATGGGGGCGCGGCGGCGGCGGCCCCGCGGCCGCGCTGAATGAGGGCAGGGCGGAGGGCGGAGCGGCGGCGCTGGCCGGGAGCCCGGCGGCGGCTCTGGGGATGGTCCACGCACTGGCGCCGTCACGTGTTGTTCTCCTTGGAGTGAGCCTGAGCCGCGGCGGCGGCTGGAGGGGGCTGGACTGGCGAGCGCGGCCCCCGCCGCCTGTTTTGGTGCGGGGCGCCGGGAAACTCCGAGGAGAAGCCGGCGGAGAAGGAGCCGCCGCGGCAGTGCCCGCTCCCCCGGCGGGCTGGGGCACGGGAGGGGGCCGCGCCGCCGGCCGCTGAGGCGCTGCCGCCTGGAATGAAGAGGAGGAGGAAGAGAGGATGTTCCTTCGGCACTCGGGCTCGCCTCCCCTCCCGCCGCTGCCGGGCTGCGCCGCGTGTGGAAATGGCACTTTCTCTGCCTAACGAGATGGGACTGAATGGGGTCGCCAGCCTCCTCCGCAAGCACGAGCGGGAGCAGCAGCCTCGGCGCTGATATTTGGGGAAGGGGGGTTGTATTGTGGGCTGCGTTTTTTTAAATTTGTTTTCTCTTTTTGGGGGGGAGGGCGAGAGAGGGGAAAGCAGAGTGTATTTTTGGGTGCAAACCCCGGACTTTGCAAAACAATCTCCGCCCCCGAGAGGATATTTAATCTGCAACAGAGATCGCTGCTCGCGGAGGCAAACTTGAGCCGGGGAAGGGGAGCAGGGAGCGGAGGAAAGGGACCCCCGCCCCGCTCCCGGCCCCGCCGGAGCCCGACCCCTGCAAGGGAAGATGCGTTTCTCATTCCCGGCGACTGATTTTGGGACGAGACTTTCGTCTGGACTGATCGGGACTGGACTTTTTAAGGACGAGCTTACCCATCTAAGCGCGATTTGGGCATAAACAGCAACACAAACTCTGATTTGATGCTGGAAGCTGCCTCTGCCACTGAACAGCTGCTCTCACCCTGCTTCTGTCCCTCCCCCGTCCCGTTCTCAAAAGAGGATCCTGAGCTATTTTGCCTTTTGTAATTTTTTTTTTTTTAATTGCTGTTGCATGAATTTTATTTTAGGTGGTTGCCTTTCCCGGCTGGCTTGGCTGTTTTGGGGTCTTGCAGACTGCGAGCTGCAGTAACAGCTCCACCACCTCTCATCATGGCCAGCCCCACGGATAATAACGAGGGCTTCTTCTCAGATGTCAGAAAGGTGGGTTACTTGCGCAAACCTAAGAGCATGCATAAACGATTTTTTGTACTGAGGGCAGCCAGTGAGTCTGGACCCGCCCGGCTGGAGTATTACGAGAATGAGAAGAAATGGAGGCACAAGTCAGGGGCCCCCAAGCGCTCCATCCCACTAGAAAGCTGCTTCAACATCAACAAACGGGCTGACTCCAAGAACAAGCACCTGGTGGCCCTCTACACCAAGGACGAGCACTTTGCCATTGCAGCTGACAGCGAACCTGAGCAGGAGAGCTGGTACCAAGCGCTGCTGCAGTTGCACAACAGGGCCAAGGGCCACCACCACCTCCATCACCATCACCACCACCACCACAGCGATGTCACTTTTGGAGGCAGCAGCACAGGACTGGGGGAAGCAGGTGAGGACAGCTATGGTGAGGTAGCCCCTGGTCCAGCTTTTAAAGAGGTTTGGCAAGTAATTCTGAAGCCTAAGGGCCTAGGCCAGACAAAGAACCTGATTGGCATCTACCGCCTGTGCCTGACTAACAAGACCATCAGCTTTGTAAAGCTGAATTCAGATGCGGCTGCTGTGGTGCTGCAGCTGCTCAACATCCGCCGCTGTGGTCACTCTGAGAACTTCTTTTTCATTGAGGTGGGACGCTCAGCTGTCACTGGACCTGGTGAGTTCTGGATGCAAGTGGATGACTCAGTGGTGGCGCAGAACATGCATGAAACTATCCTGGAGGCCATGCGAGCCATGAGTGAGGAATTCCGGCCCCGCAGCAAGAGCCAGTCCTCCTCAAACTGTTCCAACCCGATCTCTGTGCCCCTTCGCAGCAGGCACCACGTCAACAACCCTCCACCCAGCCAAGTGGGGCTCAGCCGGCGGTCCAGGACCGAGAGCGTCACAGCCACTTCTCCTGCCGGAGGTGGAGGTACAGGTGGCAAACCCAGCTCCTTCCGGGTTCGAGCATCGAGTGATGGGGAAGGCACAATGTCAAGACCTGCCTCTGTGGATGGCAGCCCAGTTAGTCCCAGTGCTAACCGGACTCATTCGCACAGACACCGGGGCAACTCCAGGCTCCATCCTCCACTCAACCACAGCCGGTCCATCCCAATGCCTTCCTCACGCTGCTCTCCTTCAGCCACCAGCCCAGTCAGCCTGTCCTCCAGCAGCACTAGTGGCCACGGCTCCACCTCAGACTGCCTGTTTCCACGAAGGTCTAGTGCTTCAGTTTCTGGCTCCCCCAGTGATGGTGGATTTATTTCTTCTGATGAGTATGGTTCTAGCCCGTGTGACTTTCGCAGCTCTTTTCGCAGTGTAACCCCTGATTCATTGGGACACACCCCTCCTGCCCGGGGTGATGAAGACCTCAACTACATCTGCATGGGAGGGAAGGCCACCTCCTCTTGCTGCAGCCTAGCAGCGCCCAACGGCCACTTCATCCCACGTACCTGCCACCCTCAGCAGCAGTCCCGCTATCCTAGTACACCCTGCTGTCCTCGAGGTGGTAGTGAGGAGGTTGCCGACTTGGAGAAGGCATTCAGAAAGCGGACTCACTCTGCAGGCACTTCACCCACCATCTCCCACCAGAAGACACCCTCACAGTCTTCAGTGGCCTCCATTGAGGAGTACACGGAGATGCTGCCTTCTTACCCCTGTGGCAGCAGCAGGCTGCCCTCCTACCGCCACTCAGCCTTTGTGCCCACTCACTCCTACCCAGAGGAGTGTCTGGAGATGCATCACATGGACAGTGGCCATCATCGGACCAACTCCGCACCGCACACGGATGATGGCTACATGCCCATGTCACCTGGTGTAGCCCCTGTGCCCAGTGGTGGGGGCCCCCCCAAGGGTGGTGACTATATGCCCATGAGTCCTAAGAGTGTGTCGGCCCCACAGCAGATCATCAACCCTGGCCGGGGTGGCCGCCACCCTCCAGCCACAGTGGACTCTAATGGCTACATGATGATGTCCCCCAGTGGCAGCTACTCCCCCGACAGCAGCTCTACGGGCTACGGCAAGATCTGGACAAATGGTGCCGGCCACCACCCAAAACTCTCAGTGGAGAGCAACGAAGGGAAGCTCCCCTGCGGCGGCAGCGACTATATCAACATGTCCCCAGCCAGCGGCTCCACCACCAGCACTCCGCCCGACTGCTACTTCGGGGCTGCGGGGCAGCCGGGGGTCGAGGAGGCGGCCACCGCAGCGCACCACAAACCCATCTACTCCTACTTCTCGCTGCCACGCTCCTTCAAGCACGTGCACCGGCGGGGCAGCGGCAGGCCGGCGGGGGCAGCCGAGGAGGGCAGCCCTCAGCCCCGCATCGCGCTCGGCTCCAGCCGCCTCCTCTACGCGGCCGAGGACTCGTCCTCCTCCACCAGCAGCGACAGCCTGGGCGGCGGCGGCGGCCCCGAGGGCGGCCCCCCGCCCCAAGCGCAGCCCCCGCGCAAGGTGGACACGGCCGTGCAGACCAAGGGTCGCCTGGCGCGCCCCACGCGGCTGTCGCTGGGTGGCCCCAAGGCCAGCACCCTGCCGCGGGCCCGGGAGCAGCCCCCGGTGCTGCTGCCCCCGGAGCCCAAAAGCCCCGGCGAGTACGTGAACATCGAGTTCATCGTCGGCGAGAAGCCGCCCTTCCCCTCGGCTGCCCTGAGCATGGCCCTGCCGCCGCCGGGCAGCGAGGCCGCCGAGGAGTACATGAACATGGAGCCGGGCCCGCCGCGGGCCCCCTGCCCGCCCGGCTTCGCCACGGCGCGGGCGGCACGGCCCGGCCGGGACTACGTGGCGATGCAGCGGGGGGGCGCCGCGGCCGGTGGGGGCTCCTGCTCGGACTGCGCGGACAGCCCGTCCCCCGGCTCGCCCGCCCGCCTGCTCAGCTACGCCGAGGTGCGGGGGGGCCGCGTCGGCCCCGAAAAGCCCCCGCCGGCGGCCGCCACCGCGGCGTCCCCGGAGCTGCCGCGGCCGCCGGCCGAGTTGTCGGCGGCGCCGCCGCGCTCCTCCTCCCTGCTGGGGGGCCTGGGCGCGGGGAGCGCCTTCACCCGCGTCAGCCTCAGCCCCGGCCGCAACCAGAGCGCCAAGGTGATCCGCGCCGACCCGCAGGGGGGCCGGCGGCGGCACAGCTCCGAGACTTTCTCCTCCACGCCGAGCGCGGCCCGCGGAGCGGCGGGCGGGCTGGGGGCTCCCTTCCCGTGCGGCGGCGGGGGGAGCGCCGAGGAGGTGAAGCGGCACAGCTCGGCCTCCTTCGAGAACGTGTGGCTGCGGCCCGGCGCGGGGGAGGCGGCCGCCCGCCGGGACCCGGGGGCCGCGCCCGCCCTGGAGAATGGGCTCAACTACATCGATCTGGACTTGGTGAGGGACTGCGGCCACCGCCGCCACCACCACCCGCACGCCCCCGCCGAGGCGAAGCAGCCGCTGCCGCCGAAGCCCCCGGGCCAGCAGCGCGGGAGTGGCCACTGTGGCGAGGATCTGAGCGCGTACGCCAGCATCAGCTTCCAGAAGCGGGAAGAGATGTAGGAGCCGGGCGCCCGCTGGGGAAGGTGAGGCGGGACGGGGCGCGGCTCCGCTCGGGGAGTGGAAGGACCGCAGGGAGGGGGCTGTGGCGGGGGTCGAGGCTGCTCGCGGCGGTGCCTTCCCGCGGGCTGGGGGCGGGCAGCCACGGATTGGGTTGGTTTCGTTGAGCCTTTTGGCCTCACTGCAGCATGTTTTAGTGGCAGAGGCGTCCAGGAGCGCAGCATCCCTGCGGGCGTCCCGCCGCTGACCCGCACCTGCACGGGCTGGGGAGTGCTTCCAAACCAGCTTTGGACGCTCCTGTTCACCCGGGGATACAATATTGTGCTTACCGTGTTGCCACGTTTTTATACTTTACAGAATTAGCAGTGCTTCAGAAGTGTGTGGGAGAGGGGTGTGAAAGCGAGCCACCTCTAGTATTGGGCTGGAAACAGGAAACTCCGAGTGTAATACTGGTTTGGTCAATAATCATCACGCTTGTGGCCCAGAGTAGAGCAGTGAACCGTGCTAGCACATGCACGGCTAAGGGCATCTACCTCACGGGGCTGTGACCAGTGTTAATTCGTTTTGTTTGAAGGTGCTTTGAGTTTGTATCTATCACTTCTGTTTCAGTTGATACTGTGTGGCTGTCCCACACTGACCACGGTGTTATAAAAAGCACAAGAAATGAGCCCTGTGAACTGTGTTTTTAGCATTGACTGATGTGTTCTGTTTCTTCCTGAAGCTTTTCATTTTTAATTCAAGGAAAACTTCTGCCAGGCTGTTGCACGTTGATTACAGAGTTGTAAGATGAGTAGGAGCCTTGTTGGAAGCAGTGTGATGTTTCTGTTGAGTGGTAACTTCATGCAGCACAGAACAATGTATCTTGTTAAGAGCTCACTAAGTCCTTTCACGGAAGGTGGAGAGTGTTTTGTTTTGGTGCAGACAAGTACTGGCAGATACCTAGTAAATTTTGTCACTCGATTTTAGCAGTTTCCTGCATACCTACCTACTGTGAATATATGCAGTAACATTAGGGGGTGAATCTCATACCACTGTTTGCATCATCTCAGTATTTGTTGGCTGCGCTGAAGGGAGCACTAAGGGCTGGTGTTGATGCAATACCTGGGATCATACGTTTCTCATTTTTAGACGTTTTGCATCCTTAAAACCTGAAAAAAAGCAAAATCGTGTCTTCACATTTGCTACTTGGCACTTGCTGCTGTTGCCTGTTAGAGCAAAGCAATATTAAGTCTTAGTCTTACATGACCTATGAATACCAGGTTAATTTGAAAGTTTGAGGTAGGACTTAAGATCAGTGCAAATATTGCTGGTCTGGTTCAAGTGGTAACTGAACCATTTGGTAGGAAATGGTAATTCTTGTGGCTGACAGGACTGTGCTGACTGTCACCATACATTACTTGTGACTAAATATACACAAATTTACACAGCCACACCTTTTCTCAGTTCTGGCATGTGCTTGCAAAAGCCCTGTTTTTGCAGATGGCTCTTGTCACCCTGGGAATCCATATATGCTTAGGACACCATTGGTGTTGTGAATTCTTCAGGAGGGGATTTTTGCCAGAGGATTCAACATGTTCTGCATTTGTCACTTTGCTGGGAGCATTACTGTTCCTTCCCACGTGTGTGATGCTGAAACTGGGGAGTAAGTGTGAGAGAAGCTCTTTGGTCAGTGTGTGGGTAAATAAAGAATATATGAAGGGTATGAGAAGGCTAGTCTGGCAGGGATCAGTGTCATAACTGTTTGCTTACACAGTTATTTTCCAAATGCACTGCTTTCCTTTTGCTGTGGACAACTTGTTTAATTGAACTGTGTGTTATCTTTAATATAAAAGCTATGGCAATGCTCTTCACGGTGGTTTTAGGTAAAGACTTGCTGTGATTATGCTGTTAAGTGAAAGATTAGGTTGGGGAAGACCTGATATAGGAACTGGCTGAAAAATACTATGCAGATGTTTTTAAGGGCAGCATTGTGTAAAGTAGAGTGTAATAGAGTAATTGTTATTTGAAGTTGGTTCTTATTTCCCAAAGTTACGATTGGATTGAGGAGGCACAGCTTCTTCTGGGAGGCAAGGGAAGAATCAGGTTGTAATTATATGGGGAGTTTGAGCCATGGCTGTTCCTTCTCCCTTCCCACTATAGAGCTTTGTTGGTTGCTTGTAGCCTTCTCAGACGTTAACCCTTGGGACTCATTTCCCAGGCTGGATTTCTTGCCATCAACTGAAACTTCCCTTGCAAAACACAGCCTGACTAACTCATGTCTTGAGTGTGCTAAAGAAAGAAACCAAACAATGTTTTGTTCATACTAAACCATTTTTACAGCTCTATTTTGACTTGCACATTTTTTGATTTGGAGGTAAAGCTTAGGTTCAACAGGAGAATTGTTCCATGTATGTTGTACCTTATGCCATTCCTAAGAAAACCTGCCTGGAACTGAGTGATTTATGGGGCTGCTTGCACATGTCTGAATAAGTTGTTGAGCACCTTCTGCTGAACTGTTCACCTGAAAACTCCACATGAAATAAGGGTGCTCCAGTTCCCCAAAGCTTTGCCTGCCTTTCCCAGCAAGCAGCAGAGCAGGCTGTGCCTCCTTGGCCAGCTTCCCCTCTGCTCCTTCTGGCAGCTGAGGTTGTTCAGGCTGCAGCTGAGAGTGGGGAGCTTGTGGTTGTGGTTTCTCCTGTTGATGTCTGAGCAAGTGAAAGATGAAGGAAAAGCTGCTTGGTGTATTTGCAGGTACAACAGAGAGGAGAAAACATCTTGAGCTGGGAAAGGAAAGGTGAAGCTGCAGGTATCAGAACAAGGGCTGGGAAAGGCTGCACTTTAGTCTCCATCTCTTTCATGAGTTATTATTTACACTTTTAATCTCAGAAGTGGCAAAGGGACTGCATGTGTTTGTTTTTTTTTTTTTTTCCTCCATGGAGCAATCTTCCACCCTATCCCAAAGGCCAAAACTATCTGGATAATGCTTGTTTTATCCGTTCTGGAATTTTCTGTTGATGACCCCAAATGTTGGCTATTTATCTCCTAATGGGTAAAATGACTGTTGCTGCTTTGATGCAAACTAGCTAACTCCTGTCCTTTTCCCTGCTCCCCTGTCCTTCCCTGCCAGCTGCCTCCAAGTTGTTCAGGCATTAGATGCTGAAGTATTTCTAATCTCTTTCAGATATGATTATTTCTCCTAACATTAAGGATACTGGCTGAAATAATCACGTCGTTTCCCAAATTTAATCGAAAACCTTTTTTCTCTCACCCACAACATTCCTCTGCACTCCAATCCCATTGCCTTCCCTGTCATATATTGGCTGTTTCCAAACAGCTCTCTTCTTTTTTCCTGTTAGAAATGCTGTAGTTTCAGTGCAGTTCTGTATGCTCTCCTGGCCAAACTTTCATTTCTGCTTTAGAGAACTGGGTACTATTGTGTGTGTCTAGCCTAGCTGGTGACTCTTTGGTGCCTGGATCCTCTGATGAGTGAACTTCTATTCTGTAGCTGGAAGGCCACGTTGCTGCAGTTGCCAAGTTGTGCTGGGAACACCAGCCCATGACATGGAAAAATGGAGGGGGGAGAGCAGTGTAGCCCTAAGGTGTTACCCTCCTGCTTAGAGTTTTGCATGCACAGATGTGGTGGGCTGGCCCTGGCTAGACACCAGGTGCCCACCAGGGCCACTCTATCACTCTCCTCCTCAGCTAGACAGGGGAGAAAAAAATACAACAAAAGGCTCCTGAGTCGAGATAAGGGCAGGGAGAGATCACTCATCAGTTGCTGTTGTGGGCAAAACAGACTCAACTTGGGCAAAGTAGTTTCATTTATTACCAGTCAAATCAGAGTAGGATAATAAGAAATAAAAACTAAATCCTGAAACACTTTTCCCCCACCCCTCCCTTCTTCCTGGGCTTGGCTTTACTCCCCATTTCTCTACCTTCTCCCCACAGCAGGACAGGGATATGAGAATGGGGGTTTTGGCCAGTTCATTGCATGTTGTCTCTGTGGCTACTTCCTCTTCAGAATAGTTTCCTATATCCACAGTGGTCTCAGATATGCGCACTCCTCTCTTTGGCTGCAGTTGTGGAGGTCTTTTTCCTGTTCCTAAATACATTATCCCAGAGGTGCTGCCACTGTAGTGGCACTGCTTGGCCTTGGCCAGCAGCAGGTCCATTTTGGGCTGGCTGACTGGCCCTGGCTCTGTCACACATGGAGGAAGCTTTCAGCAGCTTCTTGGAGGAGCCACCCCTGTAGCCCCCTGCTACCGAAACCCTGCACGCAAACCCAAGACAGCAGGTGAGCAGATGTGGAGGATATACTGTGGATGCTTGTTTTGGGGTTGCTATGAGAAGGCTCCTCAAATGAGCTGGAGTTTTGAAGATGAGCTGCTGATAGCTTGTGTTCTGAGTATATAGTCAAAAAAAATACTCCGAAAAGGAAACCATTAGATGTTGCTCTGGAGAAACAGGAAATGCTGTAGCAGGATAGTAGAATGAATCCAGGTATCTTGCTTTGATCTCCAAAGCTTCAAAGCTTCATTTCCATTTTGTTGATGACTCTGAGAACTCCTGAATGTAAGTGCTAATAACACCAAATAGAATATGTGTAGTGGAAGCAAGTGGTAACTTGGCTCACTCGAGCTTTGATGCTGACTGTTTTACCCACTGCATGGGTGGTTTGGGGTTTTTTGATGATGTAAGAAAATGGAAAACAGTACAATGGAAATGCAGCACAGGGGCATCTCTAGGGTTGTTAGACCTTCTGCCTGTATCCAGTTAAAGCAAAACACATTAAACTTCTGTGTGGTTCTCATGAAAATACACATGATGGTAAACAGAAAATTACTCATGTCATTCTTGTTCTATATACCTGGGTTTTATTTTTGTTGGGACACTGCTTGCTTTTTGAATTTATTTATTTAATGGTTTTCAATAGTTGTGTTATTTTTCTCAAGTTAAAAACTTAAGGTGGAACAACAGAAACACAGCCATTTATAAAATCATAGGATATTCTGAGTTGGAAGGGACCCACAAGGGTGCCAAAACAAGACTTGTACAGTTAAATTAAGTTTCTAGGGTCATGTTGTTTCCAGAACTGAAGAACAGAAGTTTCTGTAGTTTTGGGTCAGCACCAAGGTAAATACCAGCATGTTATGAAAGTTTTTCATGCTTTGTGGGTATTACTGTAGACAAAACAGTGCATTTCTTACTTTATGCACACACCAGTTTTTCCCCATACCTAATTATTTGCCAAAATTCAGCCTGTGTCTCCACATATTTGCATATTTGCAGTTCTCCTGTTTAACAAGACCACAAGCTTATAATTAATGGGTTTAGGTGTTTCTCTTTTGTTTTCCTGGCTTAAAAACTGAAACTGAGTTTATAAACAAATTCATATGATTATGAGTTACTACCTGGACGTCTTTAGCACATGTTTTTCACATTGAGTTTATGTTTAAACAGGTTTTTGGATGTGGTTTAAATTTGAAAATGAAACACGACATTGCAGGGTGAAGATGATGCTGATTTTTAATAGCAGCTGTAGGGAGATCATACATTTCCTTAGATAACTCTTGCAAAGAGAGAATTACAGCTCTTAAATAAAATGCAGCAAGCAGCTGTGGAGTGGGAATGTTATTTGACCAATATCTTCAGTATGTTGCATTGTTTCAGGAATACTTTAGAATAGCTAAAATTTTTATATTCATTAGGATGGTACAATTTTCATGACTTCATAAATACATGAGTGCAAGTACTGAAAGTAAATGTACTTGAATATTCTTCTGAACAAGTAGCTGTATAACAGCTTGTTTGTTAAGAAAGTAAGTTTTTTTTTCCAGTTTATTGAAGCTCTGAAAGTGAATCTGTTCAGTACTGATTATTACGTGAATAAAGTCACATAAGCTTTAAAAAATAATTTTGGTGTCCAGTGATATGGAAGAGAAATAGATATTATTTTCCAAAACTAATTTGATTTTAGGTTTAACCTCTGTGCCAAGTTTAAATGAAAACTAATTATTGTGTTTGATTGACAGAGTTCTGAAATACTCTTAAGAGACGAGAGAAAAAAGGAGGGGAAAGCTGTTAATGAGAGCTGTGCTGTGACTGGGAGAGAGTGGGGGCTGCTGACATGGATAATGGGGAACTTGAGCTACAGGCTGGGGAGCATTTGTAGCAACTGGTATGGGAAGGAGATGGAAATGAGAGAGAAATTACCTGGGGGACACAGAAACTGTGGTAGGGTGATGCAGATGGAGAGAATTGCAAGGTGTTTGTGATCTGAGGGGAACTAGGATGGTGCTGTTTGGAAGTTTGGGGGTGAGTATAGATGAATGTGGACAGCCTGGATTTAAACAAAGTTTGTTCTGGAGGTGCTCATTTTGCATGGTACTGCAGATTTCTGAAGGTGTTTTTCCTTCTGTATTTTTCTTTTGATCTTTATTACAGGGATGGACACTCTGCTTAGGAAGCACATGTATTCCTTATTTGTTATTGGCTTTTATTTTTTTTTTTAGTATTTGGATATTCTGCTGACCTTAACAGGATGATTTGCTTAGTAAGGCAAGCAGAACTTACTTCCAGCTCTTCTTTCCTGAATTCCTTGTCTTGTAGAATCCCTGTCACAACAACCACAGCAGTAAACCACAGGTACAAATCTGAATTAAGTACAAGATAAATAAGAATGAGTGAATTTTAACATTTAAACTCCTTGATTTTATAAAATACATAAAATAAAAGGAGAATTATATTCACACAGGTATTTTTAACTGAAGCATTTTCTTCTTTACATTCTACTATTTGGACAGTTAACAATTTAATTTGGGTTCATTAGTTTAACAGTTTGTCTTATGGATTAGTAAGTATGGATTGTCTTACTTTTTTTTTTTAATTTAAAGAATATATTGTAAAAGAGAACTTCAAATGACAAAGCTGTTGTGGCTTGTTACAGCAGATCTTGTATTCATTCTGTGGTAAGAGCTGCAACACAGATATATTAATATTGACAAATATGTCTGAATTCCCAACTTGTCAGAATGGTAAAAGCTGCTTTTTGGTCATCTGCGCATGATCTGATGTGTTAGACTGCCTGTTCATAAAAGAGAATAGCATTATTCTATTTTTACATAATTCTGGGGCTTTAATAAATGGTGGTTGTGACAATTATTATTTTGACTACATGAAATAGAGATAGTAAAGGAGAGATGTTGGTAACTTAAAAAAAAAAAGATTCACAAGTTTAACAGCTTTACTCTCCGCTTACAGAAATTATGTGAAATTTAACAAAAGCCAAGGTGTGAACAGATAAAGGAGATTTAAATAAGCCTGGCACTCTTAACTAACTAAAAGATGTCTTGATATATGTCTCTCTGATCATGTTTGACATATCTAGGTCATGTTCTCTGAAGACTATTATTAGAGATTTAACCTTGGGTAATTGTGAAGTGTATTTTCTTCAGAGTAATTTTTGATCAGGTAGATGCGACAGTGAAAGTTTGTGTGTGTTCAAGTGCTTGTAATGATTTGGGAGTCTAGTTAGGAGATCTGGTGTCAGCCACCTGAACTGGAAGGTGAAATGTACTGTTCCGTGGTGTATCACAGAAGATTTACCTGTGTGTGTTTTGTCAACTGTTCTAAAATTCTGTCTTTTTGGAAGCTGGGAACGTGGAAGAAATGACCTGTTATATTTTCAAATAAGATACACTTCAGGAGGATGCTGTGCACTTTACAGCTAGTAGAGCTGTTGAAGTGTACTTGCACATTTGAACTCTCTGATGATATGTGTTATATAATGAAGGAATGTAGAGTCTGGGAACATCTACAGCTTTAACTGACTGTGTTTCTTCTTCTACTGCCTCAGCCCATCCCCTCCAGCCTGTGTAGGTTGGACGTTTTTAACCCACTAGGGCACCTAAGGATTGCACATGCTTTCTTTGAAATACAGAATCAGTGTGAATAGAAAAAATGGGAATTACCTAGCAGCCTTGCTTTCTGTCTAGTTTCAGCAGTCTGGCTTTCAGTGTGGTGCACAAATATTTTTTAAGACATAACTATAGAGTAGGAACTCCCTGAGCTGGATTTGCCACTCAATAAAATACTTAACTAGTTTGTGCATGGGAGCTTTCCTTCAGTGGCACAGTTCCCTGAAGAAATAAAGAGCTTGAAGCTGGAGTGGAGGAGACTAAGCCAGTCTGATTGTATGGGTTCCTTCTGCACTTACTTCACTGAACTGTAGAATTAAAACCAAACTAAAACAAACCCTCCCATCATCCTCCTCACAACATACTGCATGTCTGTACATCACCAGTAACATTCATGTAAACGTTGTGTCCAGAGTTGTGTGTCTTCATTGAGAGAGTAAAAGAACCTCAAGAACTGTACATAGAAGGTAGAAGATTGAGTTTGTTTCTCCTCTTACAGCACATCTCAGCTGGGTCTTCTGTTTATCAGTTTGTAAGTGACTGCAAAGGAATGGAAGGGAGCTGGAGACCTTGAAACACCATGGCTGGACCTGTGGCTTGCTTCAGGTCTGACCTGAGCTTCCCATGTCCTGTGCTATGTGAGAGATGCAGACACCTCGAGTGACAGCTGATCTGTGTCAGGGAGGGAATCTTTTAGATTAAAACACTGACTGGTAATTAATCTTCAGCCAGCTGGCCTTCATTTTAAAGAGAAGACTGCTGTGTTAGAGAAGAGAATTTTAACCCCTAGAGAGCAGGAAATGAGTGACAGGGGAGATGTTTTGGCTTCAGAGACAAACCTGAAGCTCAGAAGCCTTCTGTATGTGCTGCAGGGGAGTGTTGGTGTCCAAGTAAATGATGCTCAGGCACTTTGCTGAAAAAACTTGAAAATTGCTAAAGCAAGGAGATAATGGTCTCCCAGTAATTCCCAGTTTGGTTTCATGGTTCCTGTGCAAGTGATTGACAAGGTGTTTGGGAGTCACTGTCAGCTGTGATGCTAGAGCCTTCATAAAGATATTAAAATAGGAGAAATACAGAAGCTCTTTTCTTTGCTGGAGAGGGCACAGGTGTAACAGAATGTCCTTTGCTGTGCCTGCCATTTCACAGGGCTGGTAAAGTCTGCAGCCTTCCCTGCATGGTACAGTGCACTTTTTCATGGTACTTGGTCTCTGTGGTGATACCCAGAGAAATAAAGGTTGGGTACTTTGCTGAAATGATGATGGCTGTTCTACTCTGACTCATGAAGGTGTTGTAGGTAAGTGATGGTGGTGTTGGCTGAGTGGTCTCTGAAAAATGGGATTAATTTTCATTTCCTCAGAAAAGTTTGTGCTGTTGTAATTAGTGATTCCTGTCTTGCAATTCCTGATCACAATTTCTGAATTACTTGTTACTTCAAAGTACCAAATGTGGCTTTTAAGGAGCAGAATGTTATATATTAATGAGGACATAAACTAACAAGTTGTTTACTTAGTTGAGACTAAGACAGTGTTACCTTACTTTTTTTCCTATTTTGGAATTTATCCACAAAGATTTACCTTTCATAGTACAGTTGTATTTCCTGGAAATGACCAACAGCAGGTAGCTCAGCTGCACAGTTCTTGAAAGAGGTAGGGCAGCTCAGCTTGCCAGGGGTTTCAAAATGACTCTTAGATGTCAGTAAGGTAATGCATTCCTTGTTTTGGTGGGAATGAAGATCTGTACCATGACTACATTAAGGGAAAAGTGAGCAACACTCAGCTTTTTGCAGTGATGGTAAATTCAAATGGAAGCATTTTCATTTGGGGAAAGTAAAAGTGACTAATTGAAATCTTTAGGAGGACAAAAGTACGTTTTAGATAGGTGGGAACTGCATTGTTAAAATTGAAAAATGGCTTGCCAAGCATGGACACATTGTACCATCCCTTCATGCTTTGCTGTGTTACACTATTTTTAGCATTTGGTCCACTTTTTTGTGTTGCAGATCACAGCTGATTTTTTTTTCTTAATAGTGTAAACTAAACTACGAAATGAAAAATACTCGTTTCTTTTAAAAAAAGAGAGAAATGCAAGAGTATGAAATAGTTATTTGCTTGATTGCATATATGAAATGAAATACAGGTAAGGAAGCCTTAGCTTAGGTGTACTGAAAACTATTGCAAACAAAGGAAACTTTTTATCTCCTGTGTGTGGTACAGGAATCCCAAAAAACAGGCTGGCTGGCACATCTGGGGGGGTCCTGCAGGAGCTTTGGGCAATGTCACCAGCTTGCCTTCCTGCAAAGGGGGGTCTCACCTCGGCTGCCTCCACGCCCATCTGCCTGCTCCACTGTTTCTGTGTGCTGCTTCCATACCATGAAATGGTAACTGCAGTTAGGCTGGCCTATTCTGTAGTAATTGTTAATATTTTCTCATTTTACACATAATGGCATTCAGATTTCTGAGAAACAGCAAAATAAAATTTATAAAGAGGAATTTAGTTTGTTTAGGAAGCTGTATGTTGAAAACTGTAAATATTTTTTCTTATTGGAAGTTAATATTTGTTCCAGTGTCAGTATTTTGGAAATAATCTTGTATTTTGTTGACTTTATCATCATCTTGTGAACACGATGCTTAATGTTCTTGAATGCCTTGGATATCTTGATATGGTGGATAGCCATGTGTGATTTACATCTATATTACCAGTTTGAGATCAAAACAGAGGCAGATGAAACTAAATAGAAGAGCAGTGATTGAAGCCAAACAGCTCCAGATCATCCCTTGTCCTTTTCCAGCTGCTGTGCACACTCCCTCCCTTCCACAGCTGCTTCTTGGGAGCAGAAGTTAAAGAATGGGTGCACTGTGTAGGAACATTGTACTTTAAACATGTAAATGATGAACTTTACTCTTCAATGGATTAACACAGCTGATCAATTCATATGCAAGGCAGTCTTGAATCCTTTAAACAATTTACGAGTTCTTAAAAGTGAAACAAAACTCTCAAATGTATTTAATTCTTTTCTGTATGAAACTTCTTTCTCTAGGAAGCTCTGATAGAAGGGAAAAGCCCTGCTGAAGGTGTGCAGGCATGTAGCTAGGGCATGTTTTTTCAGGCCTTTGAACGAGGTTAGGAATGTGTCTCAAGATGGAAGAATGAATAGTTACTTGGTGCTTTTAGCCTCTGGGCTTGAAACTCGCAAGAGGAATGTTATTGTGTCTTCAAAGCCTGTTTCACACTAGCCTTTGTTGAGCAGGAACTTGGTGAGTCTTTGTATTATCATGCACACAACAAAAAGAGCCAGCCACCCAATTTGATCTAATTGGGCGGCAGTGGTGAGATGTTTCTTCTGTAGGAAGGCTCTGGAAAATGGGGTGCATATTTTTAATTAGGAAATACCCTTTAGAGCGAAGGGATTGCCTACACAGACGTTTACCAGCTTGCTAAAACTCTCTAATTATCCTGATGCAATTCCCCATATGCACATCCCCTCTTCCCTACGTAGTGCCTTCACAGGAAGAGAGCAAATATTTACATTTCTTTTAAATTCTGTTTTGACCCTGAGGTGGTGGTAGCACATCCCTGGAGAAGGCAAGCTGAGGTTGAGAAAGTGGAGTGGTTCAGGTTTAAGTAATTTTTATCTTGCTTTATCAGAAATAAACCTGTATTCAGGACTAAATATGCTGTAATATATTAATACTACCTAAATTAAGACAGAACTTCCAATCAACGTAACTATCAAATGTTTAGAGGAAATAAACCCTTTGCTATAGTGAACGTGAGTGGAGTTGGAAGTTCTAAAGCCTCATTTTTGAGAACAGCAGCTGCTTCAGTAGATACCCAGAGAAATTTATTTTCATTTTAATGTGAGTAGCCTAATGTTTATTCAAAACTGAACGAGATCAATGGAAAAGATAGGAAAACAGCTTCCCTTTCCTAAGGTTTTTAGTAAAAAAACCTGAAGAACTCTACAGAATGAGAAATTTTGAATTCCAGAGTAGGCAAGTTCACTCAGTTTCACCTACTAAAGAGAGATGAGGCTTTAAAAAAGGAAAAAATTGTCTTTAAATGCAACATTTATTTTGTTAAGTAGCTTCATTAGGTGTTCAGGGATTTTGTTAGTTTTCATTCTGTTTTTCATTCAAACAGAGCTTGAAAACTCATAATATAAAATTTAACCAGCTACTAAATAGTGAACTGTGTTGGTCATTAATTTCATGTCAAGAATCTGCATAAATATACACTAATAGTATTGTCTAACTAGGGACTATATTAAATGCTAAATTAAAAGGTTATATTGCAGATCATCATGATTTAGTGGTTATTGGTGTTTGAGAATGACCATTAAGGACATAAAAAAATAACTTTCCTCATTTGCTAATCTAAATTTATTTTAATCACTTTAATTTGAATTAATCCACCGTGAAGCTAAGTGTCACTATGTACATGATAATTAAACGTATTTGAACTGATATAATCATGCAGAAATGAAGTGCAGATGCAAAAAGGACCTGGTACAGGATGTCGCCTGATCCAGAGGAGCAGGAGCAGATAGTCCATGAAGTGAGAGGAAGCTGGATGGGGGAGAGGAGAGGGCAAAACCACAAGTACAGAAAAGTGGTGGTTAAATGTATTGAAGGATAAGAATGACGGGCCTGTTGTGTAAATTGGCCAGTTCCTGGGTCTTCTGTAAGAGAAGTTTCACAACGTTAGACAAGAGAAAGTTGTGTAGGAAGGGGTACAGGGGCTCAGTGAGCAGAAAGAGAAATTAGAATAAAGCTGGGAAGCTCACATTTCAGTTGATGTAATTGGACTTTAATGGCTTGAATGATTCATAATCTTTTAGCTTGATAGGCTGTTATAAAATTTTAAACATAGGTATGAATGAAGCCTTGTGCTGATAACATTGTGGGATTGCAGCAGTGGAAAGTGTTGATGTGCCAAGAATTGGAAAAAGAGGAAAAAAAATTCCTCTAACATATAACGTGTTCCTAAGTTTTGTGTAGGCATATTTTAGAGGAAGGTTTGTATGATCCTTCTGCATGAATGAGCTATGAATTACTTTTCACCTTGTCGTGGAAGGGGAGGAATTTCCAATTGATGTAAATTGCTGTACCTACCAATTGAGGTTGATGGGACCTAGGGCAGCATGCTTCAGTTTAGAATGTGTCCCTTTAACAGTTTTTCTTGTCTTTGTAGCTGTTACTACACTGTTCTGTTTGAATTAATAGTGAGTCCCCATTAATTTTAATTAGCTATAGTAATGAGTTAGCTCTAAAGGGCTACAAAATTATCTGTAATTCAATGTCTAATTTATCTCCTACCTTGGTTATTTCATCTTTTCCAAAACTACTTCTCCTGAAGATTGGTGAGATGTTTGATCCGTCTTGATTCAAGCTTGTTTACTTCTGTGTTTCTTAGAGTAGCTGATCAGCTTTTATTCCTTTATTAAATAACTCCTGTGATGTTAATCATGGATTTGGGTCACATTTCAGCATTTGCATTTGGGATGAAGGAACAGGTAAAAGGAAAAGACTATCAGCAGGATTGCTTTATGCATAGAAAAAAAAGAGGACTACAGGACATGTAATGGTAGCCTTTGCATTATAGGACTCTTGTTATTTGTAGGACTTTGCAACCTGTTTGTGTTTTTAACTGATGCACTCTTGTAGTAGCTTCTAACTGTTCTTCACTGTAACTTTTTGAAAGGTTTTGCATTGGTTTTAAGAAGTCAAGAGTGATACAAGTCACTGTCTGGAATTTGTTTCCCTGGCTTTATCTGCCTTGGCTGACACTTGCAGCTTTTACCATTGTTGCGACTTTCTCAGTTCTGATTCCTTAGGCTCAGTTCATGCAGGTACGTGTGACAGAATTAAGGCCAGGGAGAGCTGCAGTAAGTACAGATAATCACTGCACTTCAGAAGCAGAATGCAGGACACAGGTTTATTATAATTTTAAAGTAATGGAAGGCCACCTTGTTGTTTCTGTCTCCTTGACCATGTATTCCTCGGGGGACCTGGGGAGCACTTGGAAATGTATTTAGGAGAGAATCTGGAAACATTTGTCTAGACAGCAGCTAGCTCCTAGTTTGGTTAAAATCAACTGTGAAACCTCATCTGCTATATTCTTTCAGGCAGCAAATCTTCAAGTAGAACACCTTATGTGATTGTGCCTTACACTGCCCTTGAAACCACAGTTGTCTTGGCGTACACTGCTGCTGCTTCTGCCTGCTGCAGAAGCTGTGTCTGAGATAGTCTGCAGGGCTGCAGTGAAACTGTACCTTTAGTGAGTTGTGCTCCTCACCAGCTGCAGCACCAGTCCCTCAGCCCAGGGAGCCTTTGCTGGTGTGCTGGGTGAGAATCTGAGAGGGTTTATCGAAGTGGGTTTGCTTCTTCACTCACCCTGGAGATGCTACTTTGAAGGAGGAGTGCAGTATAAGTGTATTTATGCTATTAGAAAAAAACCCCACTTCTCAATTACGGCTTGTTTTAGTTCAGGTAGTCTGTATCTGGGAAAAGATACCTTTTACTGCCAAACTGCTTGCTGCTTTAGTATTCATGCTAGTTTAGCTGTGTTAGTCATCTTCTCAAACGAACGTTTTCTGCCAAAACCCAAATCCACACCTACAAATTAGCCTTTCTAGTTTAGATAAGGTCATATATATGTGGAAAATACTTTCAGGTGAAAATGAAAAATATATGTAATGGTTTCAGACAGCTGTCTTCCAGGCCTTCTGGTATAGTTATGCAAGATGTCATATGAGAAACAGGCAGGGTTCGCACATTTCTGCCACCAGTTCTTGGTCAAATTTAGTGATTATAGAAGGATTCAATAAGTTACTGACTCCAATATTCAATAAGTAACTGACTGCGATAGAAGGAAACATCAGTTTTCCTAAAACATTTCCTACTGGTCTCACAGCAATTCAGATGAGTCTGTGGAAGAAAACGTCTGTTCTTTTATTAAAAAAATCTCTTGCATGTCTGTCCCCAGTGGTGTATTACAAAACTGGATGTCTGTTGTCCGGCAGATGTGTGATTGTCAAAACAAAACTTTCTTTTAACTATTTGTTGAACTTCTGGCATTATGATCTACATCAAGAAATAACCTCTTAAAGGCAGCTCTGCCTTGTTGCTGCTCTATGCAATGTTTCCAGATGTATTTGGGTACACTTGGAGCATTAAAGTGCTCCAAGAGCTACTGCAGTTGTCTGTAGCTTGGCTTTGATTTTTTCCTTTGCTTCAGTTTTCTAAAGCTTTCTGTTTTAAGCCTTATTTATTAAGAAGTGTTACTGTGTTCTGCTTATTTTTTCAAACTACTGTGTCATTTATTTGGCAGGAGAGGAGGAAGGTTAAAGTTCTCCTTACCTCCTCCCTTCTCTCCAGTGAAATTTTTGATTGTTCTGTTTAATGAGTCATTTTCTCTACAGCTGAAGTTAATTTACTGGCTAATCCAAGCAGTGAGTATTTTCTGAGTGAGGAAGTGAGAGAACTTTAATTCTTTCCCCTCTTTTCAAATACAAAGGTGTGTCTTGGATATTAAAAAAAAAAGCCATGGAAGAGAACAGTGCCAGTTGGAGGTATTTTATCATTTAACAATTGGTAACAGAACATCCATTGACTTCACTCAGTGAAGTTGCCTCAGAGTACAGGGGTGTAGGTGGGGTTTGCAGTGCTGTAGAGCTGTGCGGAAATGCTCTTTTCCAAGGGTTCTTTATCAGTATGTAAAAGTTGATAGTGAATGCTATTGAACTCCTGGTTGCTCTAATTCTTTCTTTTCTGCGGAAGTGTATGTGTGCACTAGAGTGAGTTGTGTGCTCTGGGCTGTTGAAGCCAATCTGGTAAAGAGCATTGTTTTCCAGAGAAAAAGGATAATCAGAAATTTGAAATTAAAATCACTTGTGAAATATTTCTGATGTGTATGTCATAGATTTGTAAAATCTGTTTCATATACTTCTGTTTGCTGAACATAGGGTGTTCTGATTTGGCTGAATAGTACCAAGTTATTGTGTGGCAGTGTCCTCACACACAAGGCTTTGATTAAGTATGAAAAAAATATTAAAGGCTGGCTTATATACAGACTTACAGAGAGCAACAAAAAATGTGAATTAAGGGAGATAGCATTTAATACAAATGTGTCGATACCATGCATAGTAGTGGCTCGTCTGGGCAAATGAAAGTAACTGCATAGAGTGAAAGATTCATTTAGACCTTTGGGGAAGACACAGAGACATTTCATACCAGATCAGGGTTATTTGGGGTGTTTTTTTTTACAGCTGGGTATAATTTTAACCAGGGTAAGTTCAGTGGCTTTGTTTGCTCATGTGGACCACAGGTATGCACGGCTATTCAAGGTTCAGTCGTCAGCTCAGCTTCCATTTGACTAAAGCAGATTTCCCCCCTTGTCATGAGCCCCGTCTGGCTTTGGCTGCAGTGTATGACAGTGGATTCCTGTGTTCAGTCAGGTCGCTGAGCTGAAGTTGCTGTCTGATTTGGGCCTCCTCTTCCCAGGAAGAAGAAGGGGGAGTTACTGGGGCAGGTGTGGTTACAGCCGTGTCTCTGAACAGCCTCTGGACAAGGGAGAGTTTGTGCTCTGTCAGTTCAGAGCATGAATGGGACCTGTACACGAGTAGCTGCATGAGGGGAGCTTTGGGCATGCTTGGACACCCTCCTTTCACTGCTACTTTTTAGACTGTCATTTTGAAGAAGGATTCTTATCCTGGCTCCCATGCTGAGAGCTCCTTTGCCTGAGTATATGCATTCCTGTAGCTGAGCCAGGCAGCTACTCAGGGACCTAATCCAGGCTAAAAGTAACCTGGCTTAGGAAGGGGAGAAATCAGAATTCAGATTAATTTCCTTGTATTGCTACAGACCCTGGTGCCAGGGCAAAGGAGGGGATGCTGTGTGTGGTGGGAACATTTATGGCAACAGCAAGACAGGCTTGTACAGGCTTCAAGTAGACATGAAACAGTGATCATCATCTCCTTGCAACATTTTCATTCATTTTCCAAAGTGCTTATTTCATTGGGCCAGGACAATAATGATGGTGTGAAGCAGAAGGGGCTTGTTTTTTTCCTGCATTAGGTTCATAAAAACCTTCTAAGTCTAATGGCTGGAAGTGAGCCTTATGCACAAAGGCTCTTTTGTTTTGTTTTTATATAAACCCATTTGATGTTAAGCAGCCAAATCTCATCCTCTACAGTTAGTCAAATGTGTTTTTTAGAAGCTACTGCACTTCTTGTTTAGCTTTCAGCCCCTGCTCCAGAAGGCTGCATCTCCTTACATGGTCTTGTCTCATACCTGCTAAGTCAGGGATCCCAAGCCAGAACTGAACACCTCTGGTTAGAAACCTGATTTTCTACTTAGGAGTGTTAATTACTACAATAATTTTTCTGTCCTACAGCTATGGAGAGTTTTCTGGGTTTTTTAAAAGAAGATTTCCAGTTCTTAATAGAAATGGGGTTGATTGTGCTGAATTATGTAGTGAGGTGAGGGGTTTGTTGTTGTTTTGGTTTGTTTACTCTTGAATAGCTTTCCTGAAAGGCTCTCTGTCTGCTCTCTCTGTGCTTATGGAACCATACAAGCTCTTGCTCCTTGGGAAATGTGTCACTGTGAACTCTCTGTAGCAGTTGGGCAGAAGAAAAAACACAGTAATTGAAGCTTATAGTGTACCAACAGCAGGTGAACTGGTAGTTTACCTTACCCAGCATATGACTTGGATGTGCAGGGCATAGATCAGTAATTTACTGAGCTATTAGGTGCTGGAAGGCGATGCAGTTTGTGCCACAAGGTAGATTCTAGATTTTGTTGCTCAGATCTGCAAGCAAATATTTTGATTTGAAGTCCTTGCCATCTTACTGTTTATTTGAGAACAGATGTGGGCTTAATTTTTTTTTTTTTTTGCAACAATGATAAATTATTAAAGCTTAAGACATTCTTCCAAAGAAGGAGAAATAAAGATTTTTTTTTTCCCCCTCATATTTTAGGACTAGAAAGATAGAGGAGAGGGAAACTCCTTATTTTTCAAAGAAAAACTTTCTGGATCTTTTCATGAAATGCCAAATTAAAAGCAGAACCCAAAGTCCAAAATTAGTCAATGAAATTTTTACTTAAAAAGAAGAAACCTAAAAATTCATATGTGGAATTCCTGATGGGTGACCTCTGCTGTGGGCTCAGTGGGCTGAGTTTGGAGCAATTAAATTGTGATTTGAGGCCTCTGGCTGTGAAGGAATTGATAGAAGCCACACCAGTGTAACCTGCTGCTCATCTTCTCACCATCCAAATGATAATGCAGTGCATCGTAATAGTGAGGATGTATTCCTAAAGCTTGAGATGAACAGCAGGAATGAAAACACCCAAGCACAACTCTCTCTTTTAATGTTGAGTGTCCTGCAGTAGTCTGCTGAAGGTAAGAAGTCTTACCCTTTGGATGGAAGTTCTCAGATGCGGGCATAGGAAGGATGTTGAATAGTTGTGGAATTGCAGCCATATGTTCATTAATTAATGAGAAGTGGCGTGTCTGTGGCCTTTGGTGAGTTGTACATGCGTCTCACAACACCTTGAGAAACACTCTGGCGTTACTTCCCTGTGCCCTGATGTATCTACTGGTCTCTTTTCTTTCCCTGTAGGTCTGCTGGGGCAGGGACTGTCATTCTCCTGTGTTTGTGCCGCAGCCAGGGAAGTGAGGCCTTGAGCTGTGCTGGGGCTCCTGTGCACTGTTGCAGTGCAAACAATGCCAATAATAATTATCACTGGTTATCCCTCCTTATCACTCCTTATCCCTGCAGTCTGTACAGCGCTGCTGGGCCCTGGCTAAATATGCCGAGATTCAAAAGTCTTTATGAGCCCCAAATCAATAATCCTCACCTTGTTCACAAAACTTGAGTTGTTAAGCTTTCTCCCCTTCCTCCATCCTGGTAGATGTTTCTGCCAAAACTTGTCCAGAAGTGCAGAGGATGTTCTTCAAGCCTTCCTCGTTAAGGTTGATGTGTACACCAGCTTCTTTTCCTCTGTTTTTAACACTGAGTCGTGTGTGTCATTGCTTTCGCTGCTCTGTAATCTGTCTTGCTGATTGGTTTTTAGGAATAATGGTGATCTTAAAAGGCACATCTTTTATTATTTAAGAAGAATTTGGATTCTTTTTTAACATCTAGTGATACTTTGTTAGAAAACAAATGACAGATGATCTGTCTGCTTCCCTGCCCACAGTTGTTGGGCAGCTTGTGTGGAAGGCTCTGTGTACCTGGAGTCAGCTGCACGTGCGGCTGCTGCTCGGTGCAGCAGAGGTGAGACCGACAGGGTCACTCCCTGTAAAACAGCTTGGAACTGGAGCACTTTGGAGATGAGAGAAACAGTTTCTAATTCCCCTAAGTTATTTAATTTTATGACCACAGTAATCTAAATTTAAATCTTCTGTGATTTCAGGGATGATGAAACCAGATAGCTTGGGAGGTTCCTCCTTTGGGGCACATGAGGGAGAGCACCAGCCAGGCAACTGGTACAGACAAGCAAGAGGCATCGAAACACACAGCATGATCACTTGAGCTGTGCAGGAGGGAGAGCTATATTTACCAGATACAAGTGCTAATAATGAGACTTCAAAGAGAGCACACCCTTTTATTCCACAGCTGTGCTCTGCCATGCAGAAGAGACAGGGTAGTTTTCCAGTGGAAGTTTGCCGTGTTTTTGCCTTGGGGAAGAGGTTCAGAATTAGCACAGAATTTCAGAAAGGAACTGATCTACCAGTAAAACCATTATCATTTACGTAAGAGATACTCCTAAAAGATTGACACAGTAGTGGATTTTGGTCTTGCTAAAAATTCGTGAATGAAGCTGTTTCAAGTTTACTCCTCTGTACTGTGTCCATTACCTTGAAGTCAAGCATGACCAATTCAAAGATGGTGTAAGAGGACAGGTAATCATTGTAGATGCACTAACCTGTCATCATCATGTGCTTCATCTTCCTTAATAACTTGATTTCTTATTAGATGAAAGTCCCAGTCCAGGGAACCTCAATAATAATTGGTCAAAGGGCATAGAGCACATATAAAAGTAAAAACACATAAACACTACTAGTCATCTGAGGATAAATAAACCTTCCATTCTGATGTTTGGTCTGTGATTTGAAACTAGTTTGACTGCTGAAAAGTGACCTCTGAAGACAGGCAAGAGGATGGTGTTCAGCTCACTACTGGGGCAATCTTTTTAAAGCCTTTAAAATGACTGTGAGTGTTTCTTTCCCACTGAAGTTAGAGGTATAAAACAAGAAGTATCAAACTTGTAAGTGCAGCTTTAAGGCAGTATCTTAATTTCATTTGTCAGCACTTCAGTTTTCTTCTGTTTTCTGTGGTTTAGAGGGAGTTTAAAAAAATAATTTTTAAAGGCAAATGCAGATTAGCAAAACCAAAATACTGGATCTAATGACTAGAGAGGGACTTGTTAAAAGGAGGGAGATGACCTGTAATGTCTGACACATAGCCTTGCCCTGTTTTAAACAGATTATAAATTACATTATTTATTGCCTCTGACTTATGTGGGACAGATTTCTATTTAGGGGACAGCTGGATATAGATGCCAAGGTAAATGCTGATGGTAGTAGTCTTTTTTTGCTTTGCTAAGTTAAACTCAGGATGTGTAGGATAAAGAACCAAATACCTGAGTTAGCCTGTGCTAGTATAGCCAATGTGTGTATTCTGGAAACTCACTAACAAGTTGTTGTATATACAGATTTCAGTGTGTTTTGAAAATAGATTCACCATACGAAAGCTGAAAATAAAACTAGAAGAATTTAAATCAAAGCTATGTTAAGGTTTCAAAGTAAGAGATTTGTCTCTTAAGACATATTTTCACAGGGAAAGGCAGCAGACGTAATGTGAGGTTATCAGTGAAGTTCTAGTGTTTTCTTTAGTTTAAGAAATTGCATCTAAGGTTTTCTGGTGCCTGGTGTGATCAAAGTGCACCAAACATCTAGAGCTGGACAAAGTGGGAAAGAATTTGTAAGATAAAAGGAACAACGTTGGAGAACAGCTTCATCTTAGGGAACTATTTGCACCTTTTGTTTAAAGATGGAAAAGACTTATTCTGAGTGCAAAGCTGACTTAAATTGTATGGAAAGGGAAAGATACGAATTTATATGGGTAGGAATGTTTGGGGGTTTTCCCAAGAGAACTGGATCCTTTAATAATGTTAAACTTATTTTTCATTTAAAAGTTGAGGCAAGTGCCTGTTTAGAATTGGAAAATATAACCCCATTATGTGAAGAAACAGTGATGCAGATGAATTGCTCTTTCCTGATACCTGAGGAATGTTGAGCTGCTGCTTCTCTGGTCAAAATGAAGAGGCTGCAGTACACAGCACCATGCAGCTTAATGCTTTCAACTATTGTCCCTCAAGTATTCACATTAAAATTTACTTTGTGAACTTCCTTAGCACATAAATCCTACCTGTTTTTTTTTATTCTTTCCCAAACTTACTGATGCTTTCCGTGTTTGATAGTCTTTAATTTGCTCTTGTTCTGGGTCTCCTACTCCACAGACTGGTTTGCCTTTTTCATCTTCTTAGGACACTGAAAGGCAGCCTTAATACCTTCAGAGAAACAATCTGGTCACTCTGGTGGAGAAAGGGAAGAGAAGCTACTTTTACTACATGAAATTTCTCTAGTACATTTTAGGGGACACCCCTTAGCAACTCTGCACATTATAAATGATGATTTCTGTGATGATTTAACAATGCTTAAGATGCGGCTGAGCCAAAATACATATTTTCTGAAGATCTTACATTAATCATAAAAATTCTTAAGGTATTTGTTTACAGTTGCTGGTTTATCTTCTTGTGTGATAAGTTGTTGTAGCCCTCTAATTTGGATAAGTTTTTGTATAATTTCTGTTGGTGTTGTGGCAATTCAGCTTGTCCCAAACCAGAATTCTTTTGCAGAAAAATCTTGCTTCAATCCTCAGTATTATTTTTAATTAGGTTTTTTTTTTCCTCCAACGTTACTTGGATTTTACATTAACTCTTTAAGAAGTAGTTTTGAAGATTCTTCTTGATAGTCATTTTTCACTGTAAGGTAAAAGTGAGGACTGATAGCTGACAGATACAGAATGACATAAGGAAGCTTGATGTCTGTTATGCTAGAGTATCATGAGAGTTGGTGTTACAAGATCTAATTTCCTCCATAGTAGTGTTTAAGTAGCTCTATCCATGAATAGTCTACAATTCCATGGACATTCCATTGCAGGTTTTGTTTGCTATCATGAGCCATGGAGGTGTGATGTGTAGGTTTGGGGTTTTCTTCAGTTTTGCTGTTTTGCACCCAATTACTGTCCGGTTTAATAAATCTTCTGTACCTGGTAATCTTCCCACAATGATAAAACTAGCTCTGATGATCTTGATTGATCTCACTTGCCTTCCCTGTGGCTTCTAGACATCACTCAAACCAACAGCTCGATTTGTGACCTTGCACCAGCCCCAGAATAATTCCAGTTCTGATGAAAAATGGTAGTACTGGTACTTTTGGGTAACTAGATGCTGTGTAAGTGCAGAGGAATTCCAGAAGGCCATCACGTAACTTCAGTGGGCAAGAATGTGGGCAAGACTAATGTCAGCATAGGTAAACATAGCTTTTTAAACAGAATGTTTTTCCAGTTAGGAAAAAATTATGCTAAACCATATTTGTGTGATGCTGAACTCAGAACTGACGGTTGCAACTTGAAAAAGAAGCTTTGTGGTTGTCACTGACAGTTCTCCAGGATTATTGTCAGCAATGTGGAGGAGCATCAGCCAAAAAAAGCCAGAAAAACCTGGGCAGTCTGTGCCTCTTGCATCATCAGGAAAAGGTACTGAGGACAAGAAAATACCTTTTGTTGGTATGTAAAACACTGGTGTGCTCACCACATTTTGAGCATGGGTCCAGTTTTTGTGCCCACATCTAAAGAAGGTAGAGTTTGTGCATTTAGTTCAGGGGAGGTACAGAGGAGGGCAGCCCTCAGTCCAAGGGGGTGGTATCAGTGCCTCGTGTGGAGTTGCATCATTTAAAGGGTTTGATTTGGAAGGTGGGCGGCTGAGAGGGGCAGCGGGTTCAAGGTTTACAAAATCATGAGCTGGTGAACGGTGAATGCCAAGCTCTTGTTGACAGAAACCCTGCAGTAACAAAGTTACAGGACACTTGGTGAAACTGGTTGGGAATCAGTTTAAGACAGATGAAAGAAGAAAGTGTTTGTTTACATAGCAGGTAGTGAATTTATGCAACTTGCAGCCAGAGGATGTTTTGAAAACAGGCTGTGTAGGCAGGTTCAAAACAGGGTTAAGAGAGTTCATGGTCAGCGGGGAGAGTGTGAGGGGAGTGGACCACAGGACATGGGCTATTGGTTCTCTCTAAATAGCACCTTTTCTGCCTTGTTGGAGATGAATTCTGAGCTAGATGAGCCATCAATCTGACCCAGCTGGGTATTTCTTACATTCCTGATCTCTCAGGCTTAGTGGGATCTTTTTGTCATTCACTGAAAATTATGTTCTTGTTCACGGCAGGGTTAGATGGAAGGCATGAAGCCTCTCTTTTCTTTTTTTGTATGTTCAGTAAGCTGCACCTCCAAGGGAGACTCTTGGATCTAATTGTTAAATTCATCAGTGCTGCAAGCTGATATGGCTATTACTTCTTAATAAGCTGGAAAAAGTTTCCTTCTTTCTAGCCAGGAAAAAGTACTGGGAAGTCCATCTGGGAATGTGATTCATCCAGGTCAGAGTCATAATTTTCCTCTCAGATTCTGAGGAGAGGTTTGGGATAGTGCTCAGATACTAGTGATAAGATTTTATTTAGACTTAGCTTTCAGTTCTAGTGGTGAGCAGCCACACTGGTGTTTATGCAACAAGACTCCAAACACACTTTTTATTACTTCATCAGTGGGACACACTCCCTGGTATTTGGTTACATCCCAGTGTGCTCTGAGAATTGGGAGTTATTCATCCTCTGCCTCATCTCACAGTTACCAATGCTCAGGAGTGAGAGTAAAACCCACAGCTAGAAGTCATTGAATCTGAAGGATGTGAGTAATTCTTTTGCTAGAGAGCAGGATAGAGTATTACAATATTTTCAAGTAATTCTTTTTTTAATTCTCCTTAATAAAGTTAACTTCAGTATAGTAGTGCCTTGTATGGTGGTAACCACTGGTGACTGGAAGACAGTGAGCCTAGGCTTACTATCCATATTCTTAGATTTATTTTGGGTGGACTTAATATAAAAGAGAATTTGGAGGGTTTTGCATAATGTTAAGACTGGAGAGACTACAAAGCTGAAAAATAATGAGGGCATTCCTTTCAAAAGTGGTGGCATTTTGTTTTACTTTCACCATCAGTGTCTTACATCAGGGAAATAAATGCAATGTTCTACAATGTCTTTTATCCTGGAGGAAAACTTAATTAATGAAAAGAGCTACGTTATGTCTAAATCTGGTCACTCCTGAGCTTCATCATAGCCTACTGTCAAGCTGCTGTAGAATCCATCACTATGAAGGCTGTGCTAGCAGGAGTTCCTGTTCATGTGGATATATACATCTGACTTTTCCTTGCTGGGACACCGCTGTCTTGGAACAAGACTGAGTATGAGCCCTTTGAGAACTTGTCCTGTTTTCTTCTTCCTTCCTTCCCCGTCCCCACTTTCTCTTTCCACAACTGCAGTAAAATTTGATAGCTCAAAGTGCAAATCTATCCTAAATTATAGAAGTCTTTCCTTGAAAGAGACTGCAAATCTCAGCAATACACTTCCTAGAATACAGAAAAGGAGCGAGCCTCTGTTTATGGGAGGAAGGGGACTTATTTTTATTTTTTTATAAATACTGAATAGAAGTGTATAAAGTAAAGCTTCCCTAATATGTTCAGAACCAACCAACCTAAAACCACCCCAGCTTTTCTTCTTTGACCAAGAATATGCTTTCTTACTGTTATGAAATACATCAAAAGTGTCAATATTTATTATTGCATAAACAGTCTTCAATATTTACTATTTGAAGCAGCTCTGTACCTTTTTTTGTTCAGTTTTGAGAGTGTCTAGTGTTTCTACCCAATACACTGAAAATATTAAATGTTAACACTGTATTTAGTCATCAAAATAATCTAATTTGCATTAAATGAGTTTGGTGAGGTGATCTAAAAGGCATTCTTGGTGGGTGGAAAAAAAGCACTAGAAGAATACAGAAAGAGTGGCTGTTTACATGATGACACTGCAGACCTGAGCTTAGAAGCATTAGGATTTTGGTTGGTTTGGTTCCAGTCACTTCGTGCAACAGGGAAAAACAAATGTATGGAGAAAACCTCCTTTGCTTTTTGTCCCTTTCTAGGATGTACCTGCCTGAGTGACTGGAGAAATTGATCCTCCCACCTTCTAACCATCTTAGTGCTCTCATGGTGGGGGAGGATGCTTCCTGCAAATCATCAGCTATAAAGAGTGAAGGAAGTGGTAGATAATGAAGTCTTCCTCAAACCTGTTTGGTTGTTTTATACAAAGCCACAGTGTAAAGCTCCTTAGATTGCTTTGCTGATCCGTTGGTGGAGTTCCACTCCTTGAAATATTAAATTGCTGCCGCTTGGTCTATGCAGGGATGGGATACTGGTGCCAGCCAGCCAAACTCTGAGTGACACATGGAGCCACCTCTAGCACAGGGAAGTGTGCAGGGCCCACCTGATGCACTGTTTTAGGTACAAGTACTCAGGGATGAATGTCAGCATCTTTTTTGATAAGTGTGTGAGTCTGCTGAGAGAGCATTTAACAAATGCAGCATAAGAGGAGCTGTGAGGTGCTGAGGTTCCCTCTGTGGCTGAGTAAAGCTGTGAGCTGCATACCAGCAGTGGTGAACTTGGTGCTCTCAATGCCCACTCAAGTGGCCTTGCTCCTTAAAGCACACATACTGCTGTTCTGCAGATGGATGAGCAGGAATAATGTTACAGCCTGATGGCTACTAAAGGAAGAGAGCCTAGAAAACTGTCACAACTTTGTTCAGTTTCTCTGTTTTTATGGAAGTTGTTTTTTTCCACAACTATACTTGTAGAGCAGAAACTGAAATTCAATCTAACTTCCTAATATACATGTATTTCTATTGGCAGCTGTATTTGAAGCTTTCCTTGGCTACTTAGCTTTGCAAGGTTGACAAAGGCTGTCTGAAAGACTCTTCTCTGATAATGAGGTAACTGACCGTATCACAGCATGTGAGGAAAGCTTCCTGGGCAGCTAGAGATGGAGGAGAGGCAGTGGAAAACCTTCAGATCCACATCAGCTGGAAAGAGGGGATAGCTGCACTATGTTACTATGAACAGAAAAGATGCAGTTTGGTTGTATCAAATGGAGAAGCAGCCTCTGTAAGAAGGGAGAAGACATATGATAAGCTGTTGAATAAGCCAGGTCCTGAGTTCTGGCCAGTGCAGAGATGGCAGCTTACCTGTGCATTTGAGGTGAGAATGGAGGAATTATTTTAATAAAAAGATGAAGTTCTGAAGGCTACAAGTCTGTGTGCAGGCTGGATCCCTATTTTCTCCCTGTTGCAGAATGTCAAATATTGTGGTATTCCCGTGACAGCCTCATTAATCCAGCTGCTGCAGTTAGGAGTGACCGTAGCCTGGTCACATGTGGAGATTACTGAAGCTACAAACTAAAGTCTGGCCATTGATATTTTGCACAGTCGAGTTCTCATCCCTGAAGTTCTGTGAGCAGAAAAATTCCATCTGTTACTCTTGGAGAAATATGTGAAGTATCCACATAATCTCTTCAGCCTCTCTGTTCCCACAAATCACGGGGTGCTTTGACGGACGTGGTCGCCATGTTCATTATGAGAAGGCTGAAGTCTTGCTGCATAGTTTCAAAGTTAACTTTAACACCTTCTTGGATGTTATCTCAAACTGTGAGATTTGTGGGTTTTTATATTTAGCTCAAATTGTCTGCTATAATTGGCTTTGAGGCTGCTTATAGAAGGGTAGCTGACTACTCAGGAAACACGCCTGCATTTCATGTTTCTTAAAAATATGCGTCTGTCTTTTTGTCATCTCAGAATCTGCTTTGCAGAGTAAGATTTGTTGGCATCATCTTCAATTTACTTCCTTTATTTCCTTACTTCTGTAAGAGTGGTATGAAGCTCCCTCTGCATATTCTCACTTGGCCACACACTTGTGTTGACACCCCAGCCCATCCCCGGTGGTGCTCAGCTTGGCTCTAACTTTAGTTTCACACAGCCAGGCAGTGAAAGCTGGAGGTGGTGGCTCTCCTGGGAACTCTGCTGAGAGGGACCCACACAGCTGTGCTAAGGAGCACACCCATCCCTGTGGCCACAGCCTGCCTTGGGGGCATCTATTCCTATATATTGCACCTTCTAATTATAGAAGAAAGCAGTGTAGTGACGTAGTTTCTTGAACTTTCTGAGTAAAATGAAAATATATCTGTATGGCTGTGATGTTTTATACTGATAGTTGTTCTCAGTACCTTGCTAGAACTCTTGGGTGATAAAGAAAGAAAAGTGAAGTTGAATTTCTTCAAAACATTCTGTGAATGGTGTGGAATCAAATACAAGGCAGAAGTTTCTGTCTTCCCCCCGCAACCAAATGTTTTTTATTAATTTGCAGTTCAGTTGCATTCTCTCAAGGTTAGTTGTAGTTGTTTCAAAATTACAAAAATAAATCCATCTAGAATGATGGTTCCCAACTGATGTGCAGGGACATGCAGAAGAGCCAGCAGGGTGTTAGAAATGCTTTGAAATCTGAAGTAATTATAGCTGTCTCTCTGAAGTGTTACATTCAGGTTATAAGCACACTTATGCAAGGATTTTGGCACATGCAGGTATATAATGGAACAGTTAATGGATGCAGGAGAATGCTGGGTAGAAGGGCTCCTCAGGAGGATTAAGATACTTGTGCATCAGGTACTTACCTGGTGTGTATCTTACTTTATGTTTTGTTTTCACAGTGATGTGAATTTTTTTTTTGTGTAACTCAGAGCTTTTATTGCACTTCATGCAAATGTTTGCATATTTGTGGTAACCAGAAAAATTGCAGCATAATGATCATATTAGTGACATGTATGATACTCTTGCTTGTTCTTTATTACATGTGGTTACTATGAATATTTCGCTGTACATGAAACAGAATGAACACCATCTTTTCACTTTTAAAAGAACCCTCCCACATTTCATCATGACACACTGTATTAGAAACCCCAGTGCTATGGGTTTCTAGTACTGATGTAATTCTTCCTTTGGGAGAGCTGTCTGGCTTAGCTGCACTCCCTTACATGATGCTTGTTCAGCTGGAGTGTAGAATTCCTTGTTAGTGCACAGCAAACCATGCAGGAGGTGCAGCAAGGTTTCTGACTGGACATGCTGCAGCTGCTGTGCAAGGCTTGGAGTGTCCGGCTGTTTCCCAGCTGCTGGAATGTGTGCCAGGCACACATGCACACCCACCCCCTTCAACTTGGTATTGGAGCCTGGGGCTGGAACCTGAGTATCTGCTTTTTCCAAAAGAAAGGTATGTGTGAAATGATAGAAAAAACTATGAGGCACAGGGCCTGTTAGAGATGCTCTGCACTGTGAATAGAAAGTGCTAAGTAATGGCCTTTCAAAATGATAGTCAGTATTTTTCATAAATGCTAATATAATTAAAAACGAAACAATCCATTCCAGTGTTTTTGCCTTCCCACCACCCAGCTGATAGATTTTAAAATGAAGTATCAGCTGCAGAAGGAGCTGCATGTTCTGGGGCAAGGAGTACAGTTAGTTTCCTGGGCTGAAAAGGGGCCAAATCCACAGGTGAAGAGGGGCTGGGGGAGGCCTCTCTGCTGGAATTTAAGTTGAAGGACAGATAAATTCTTTTCAAAGTCAAAGCAAGTAATGATTCCCTCTTGGTGAACCAGTGTACACTGATTTATAAATGACTGCTGTTTTCATGTTGTTTTTACAGCCTGTAAGATGGAGGGGCTTGAAGCTTTGGGGTTTTTTAGTTGTGTAGGCACAAGATTAATTTTTTGTATTTTATTTTATGTGGGCTTACATGGGTACAAATACTCCATTTGATCTTCACAGAAACAACCACCAAGTGCAGAGAGTGGTTTAAAGCCATAGGAAGACTAAATATTGCTTGTTAATACAGTTAGATTTCTGTATTGTATATACCAGAGCCTCTTGTAAGCTTTTATTCTGACAGATGTTCAAATCACTGAAAATAAAAGTCAAGCTATATTGTCACAAGACACCTGAGCCTCTCTGTAAGCTGTTTTCCCTTCTTAGCTCGTTGCCTAGCCTAGCTTCTTTTGGCTACTGCTGTAATAAAGATTACAGCAGTACTTGAACACTGCTTTGTTGCAGGTGAAGGCAAAAGGTTGTACTTTAAAATACTTCCAGTTCAAAGTACTGAAACACTGTTGCTCATCCAAAGGCTGTCCTTTAAGTGTTAAGTGACTCCAGTGTTCCTATTTCACATTTCAAAAGCTGAACCTGCAGGCAGCTTCAGGACAAAGAGTGATTGGAGCTTTGCAAGCTTCTGGGTCATGTTTTGAGCATTTGGAAGCTTCTGGGTCATGTTTTGAGCACACTGTTTTCTAACAGTTTACAAATCTGCATGTAATTTTTACCTGAAGCTGGACCATGGCACATACTGTAGACATTTGAAGGAGATGCTGATGTAAATTTTGCTTTATGCTAGCCTATATCACCAAAGTAAGAGTGCTTGAACGTGTTGGGTGCATATATGTATATACTTACGTGTATCAGTCTGTGTCTACCTGTGTGTGTGGAGGGAGGGGGAGATAAACCCGGTTTGTGGCAAAAGGAGGCAAAAAGTGGGATAGGTCAAATAAAAACACACATCTAAATATTGCAATATCAAGGCTGGTGGAAGGGGTGGTCAAAATGTCCCTTTCTCTCCCTGCCACCTGACAGCAGAAGCTCTGTAGTTGCTGCACCCTTTGGAGTACCCTGTCTACCCAGGCTGCAGTTGAGTTTGCAAAATATTACAGGGAATGCAGTGTTTTAAAGCTACTGTTGTTTTGTCCTTCATTAAGGCACAACATGTTTTGATTTGTATGGAGAAGATCTTAAAGACTGAATGCTTTGGCAGTGTAAACAATTGGAAAAGGAAAATGCAGCTGTTTTCTATTACAATCTAATATTATGCTCATCTGTGGCTTCTAAGTAATGGGCACTTGTTTATATATTACAGAATATGGATTATAATTTTATAAACATAGTTTATCGTTGCATGTTGGTTTCCTAAATAAAAGAAAGAAAAGCAATAGTGGCTTATAGAAATGCTTGCCTGAGACAATCCTGGAAGTCCAAAGAAGCAGCTGGTATGCAAGGGTGGGAGTGGGAAGCTTTCTGCTTTCTGCACTGCCTTTCCCATTGCTCGAATACTGCCTCTCTTTATGCTGTTTGTTGCTACTAATGACTTCTGCTTACTAAATTGAGGATTTGTTGTAAATGAAGATTACAGCATTGTTTTCCTGTAACTGAATCTGATTTGTAAACCCTTAAGCGGAAGAGAAAGTCTTCTTTAAATGTTTAAAAGCAAACTGTCAGTAGACATCTGTGTACTTCCCTGGTTTAATCACTACATCTAAATTGCAGCTGCGGGATATTTCCAAACCCCTGTTTTCCTTTCTTACATGTCCATTAATTTTCAATGAAGCATGGCTTTGTTGAATGAATTAGGTTATTATTTTCTGAATCTCAACTACATCATGTAACTGTAGTGGCCAGTTCAACGTTTAAAATCCACAGCTTTGAAATCTCACATGTCTGAATGCATTATTACTGTTTGTTGATGTAAGATTGCTCTGACTGAAAGAACAATGCAGAAAAATGTGGTTATTTTGTCCTTTCTAGAATGTCTAAGCTGACAGTACACTTCAAGCAGCAGTAAAGGAGTCATCTGAGCACAGAAGCAAAAATAAGAGTATGGAAGCATGTGTAGATATATTCCTAAGCCCATGTGGAAGAAACCTGACAAATGAAAAATTAGAAGAAGATGGGAAGTCTGTGGGTCTTTTTATTAAAAATCTGTGTTTACAATTACTCAAAAATTGTGGTAGCAAAAATCTGATGGTCTAAGATGAGTTAACTTTAAAATAATTGCTACGTTTGCCCTATAAAGAAGTTCAGGGTATTTTAGCTAAGTTGCTTATTCTTTTGAAAATGTATATTACAAGAAGATTTTTTACTTAAAAAGTTGTATGAATGTCTGCATTGTCTATCTTTTGCATGGCAAAATAGCAGAACATCTAATTTGCTCATATTTTTGACAACTTTCAGTGCTTAAGGCAGAAATTTCCCATGCTTGTTACTAGTTCCCCTCCAGTTGAAATTCATTGGAAAGCTTTAGCTGAAAGAATTTAACCATCTTCAGTGAGATGAGAACACCATCCCTTTTTCATCCCTTCCAACCACTGCTTCAGACGGTGCTGATGTTTTGCAGATTTTGAAGTGACCTTGAAGTTTGGAAGGAAGCAATTGCTCCATTTCAGGGGGTGTATTTGCCTGAAAGACACACTTTGTTATGTCAATACTCTGAGTAACTGAGAAATGCCAAGTTGCTTTTACAGTAGAGCTTGCTACACCTTCAGGTATTATTTCAGAAAGCTGTGGCTCCCACTGTGTGAGCTTCCACACACCCTGATGCTGCTTTTTTCTCAGCAACCAGGACTTCAAGCTAGGGGAGAATCACAGACAAAAATGAAAGTTTGAAAGGCTGGTTTTTCTTGCTGAAATACCAGGACTTCCACAGAAAGAAAAGGTTCCTGTGTTTGTATTTCATCATGTTGTCTCTGTTTGACAAGATGCCTACAGATGCTACAGAAACTCCTGACTTCCAGCTGTCATGATTCTTAATTCAAATTAAACATTGCATTAAACCTTATGCATAGTTGGTAACTAGAGAGAGATGAATACCAATTATTGAGACTGGAGAACATGTAACAGAAAAACAATAATTACCAATATATGCTGTATTTATCTGTAGAAGATAACTGTAGTTAGTTTTTCCCTTCTCCTTCCATGGAAATTCTTATTTCTAACAGTCCTCAGAATTTGAACTGGGAATCATAAATTTTGTCTGACAATGGAGGTTTGGGGGAGGGTGTTTGATTTTGAGGCAGAGAACTGTCCTGGTTTTGGAGAGCTTTTTTTTCCAGTAATGCAATTGAAGGACTTTTTTTCATGCTGCTATAGCCTATTTTAGCTCCTTTTTGTATATACACACACCTTTCGGCAGTGGTTTTACACTCCTACCTTTTGTACATGTGATAAGTAGAAAATGCATGTTACAGAACAATGGGATAGGCAATATACCTTCTGATGGAATTCTAAACTGCAAGATATGTATTTTCTTATGATAACATATTTACAGAGTTTTCTTTTGTTCCATAAGTGATTTAAAATGATGAAACATACCTTCAGAAAAACTTCAATAATATGAAAAATCTGCTGTTACTGGAAAACAGATGTACAGGAGAACATTGAGATCTCTTTAGTTGCTGTGCTGTGTACTTTTATTTACCCCAAAAGACCAAAATGAAAATTGAAGTTTAGAACAAAAATACTAGCTTCATCTTAATTTAAGAGAACTGGACCTTAAATTAGGATATTTTTGGCTCTGGCATGAAGATACAGATGGAAAGTAGAAACTGGGATACTCTGCCATTCTTCATATGTCCTCTTTACTGTAGCAAGGACATTCAGAGTCTCTGCCACTGCAGCTGCAGGGAGTTCCCAAATGTATACGAAACTTTAAAAACCAATGCAATATTCTGTTGGATAAGGGAGGAACACAGGAAGAATTTTTAGGTAGCTTGTGAATACAGAAATAGTTTTAAAAGGGACTGAGCTGTAAAATTTCTTGAAAACTGCACTGCTGCTTGTCACAACCACTGATTATTTTTAAAATTATACTTAAAATTTTATTATTTCCCGCAACAGTTCAGGCTGCCTTCTTCCATCTCAGGCATATGTTTGATCTGCACTTGCTCCTTGAAGCATCATGAAGGCTTCTGTTTTTTAAGTTACATCTAAAAGGCTGAATGGAACATTACCCTCCTTGTTTGACCTCCCACATGCGATACACAATCCATTAAATCTCATGTAATATTTAAGAATTTAATACATTCTTTGCATAACATAACAGTAATAATACTGACAAAACGCTGCTCCAAGCAAAACTGCTTATACAAACAGCTGATCTGTGAGCAGTGGAACTAATGAAGCTGTGTTTCCTATAGATTTTTCTCATATATTAACTTGCCCTTTCCCCTCCACAGCTTCTCTGTAGTATCCGACCAGCAGTGCTGGGCTGATGAGAGGATGGATGCAGGGGTTGAGCATGGGTGCTGACCACCCTGCTTTCCTCTTCATTTTGGGGAGAGGTTCAAATTGATCACTGGGTACTTTTGTAATCACTGAGACTATCAGCAGGCCAAGTTAGATACAGATTCTTCTCATGGTTAAGAGGTCTGGGTGGCCAGTGGTACAAGTTTGTGTGGTAGGTTATGAGAACAGAGAACTTTGCATTTTATGAGATTAAAAAACTCAGTGATACAGCATGATAAGGCTGGATATTTATATATTTTGTCAAGATTAATGTCTAGAGGATGCTTTCAGTCACTGATTAACCAAGACATTTAATAATATGTGATATCGTGTACAGATCCTTTAGTGTGTGTGCTAAGCCTTTCATCTGTACTGCTTTATGCTTTTAATGTTCAATTGACTTGTACTGATAGCTTCTAAAGGGTTATCCTTAATGCTGGATTTGACAACTCATGGAAGATTTATGTGTGACAATAATACGGTGTCTATCATCTAGAGAGAGTCTTACTGATACTCTTGTGAACAACTTTCATTATATGGGAAGAATTTCATGTGGTATGTTTTTTTTAAAGTTCAAAACATCTGACTGAAAATTCTGAGATGAGAAAAACTTTCACCTAGTTTGACTTTTGCTTGTGTAATTATACAGTTTCATAATCCTAGATTGGTGTTGCGATTACACAGCTACCGTGACTGTTGATTAGTTTCCCATTTGAAATCACGGCAACTGAACAAGTGAAGGTTTGTCCATTTAGGCTGTTAGTAAATTTAAAATATAACATTGGCAGTCATTTAGGCTTTTAGTATTTTGCTGAATGAAACTCAAAAGAAACAGCAGAAAAGACTTGATTTGTCTAATTGGTCTTTATAATTTGGATTTAATTCACAGCTGTATCCAAATAGGACTCCCCCCCTCCCCAAGTGCCTGCCAGGTGCTGCCTCCTCTGCTCATGTACTTCAAACTTGAGACAGCTTCATTGTTTTGAATGAGATTGTATTTCCTTTGTGCCCTTTCATCACCCTATATTTACTATTTTCTTGTTACTATGGTTTCTGGAAATAAATTGGATGATAGTTGTTTTGAAAACCTAATCTAATATACAAACAAGTTTTTCAATGTTTAAATGGTGCAATGAATAGTTTAGCAGTGGACTATCTCAGAGCTCATTAAAGTGCTCAGCATTGTTATTGAGGTTAATCCCATTGCAGTCCAGGGTATGTTGATTGCTAATTCAGTGGGAGGAGAAGGGTAGAGCTTTGCTTTACCAGTGAAGGCTTATTTTCTGATGTTGGAATTTTGTTATCTTTTTATTCCCCCCCCAGCTAAAAATTCTATTGCACGTAGAATTTACTTAATTTTCTAAATCAGTTTTAATGTGGAATAATGCTTGGCTGTATGTAGTCACACTTAAATGTTATTTATTTTTTTCAGCATTGACACTTTTGCCTCCCACCCTCATGCGTATGGGTCGTTGTAGTTTCAGACCGTGTAGCATGAAACGTACATTTCCCACATTGAACATATTCTTCAATTTGTAGGAGTGATCCAGGAACAAGGCATTTTTTCAGTTCTTTTTATTCTCAGCAGTGTGTGGCTGCCTGATGTTTTATTTATAGCACCTTGTCCAGATGCTGCCCTGCGTCTGTCTTCATGTGGGCACTGTCAAGACATTACCACCCTGCTGTCTGCCCTGGCACAGTCTGCACTCTGCAGGCGGGTAGCAGTTCTCAGCTCACAGGCGAGGCACTGAGACACAGGAAAGTCAGGCAGAAAAATGACTCCCTAGATATTATAGTGTCTGTGCACGTTTGAGACTTCATGACTTCTCCTCCTCACAATAAAATTTCATATAGAAAATAGATGGAGTTTTATCTTTTCCTTGAGACTAAGACAAACTAACTTGAGTAAAACTACAGAGCAAATCAAACCAAGGGCAGAATTAGATTTCAGGTCTCTCTGCATGTGCTTGGGTGCTTGCCCGCCTGGCTGTAGGTCGTATACCCCAACCACAGCACTTTCCTGTTGGCACCTTTTGAGTATAGCTGATGCCTTGAATTTCAGTTACCAGCTTAAGTGTCAAAGGAGTTTGAACATCAGGTTTGAAGTGCTGGGAATAGGAAGATGCCATGTGACTCTTAGAGAAGTTTTGCAATTTATGGCAGAGAGAGAAGGTAAAAAGGTCAGGTCAAATGAGTGCAAATTACTAGAAATAAATTGTGAATGTATGTGAATGTACATGAAAATGCATTCATACTGAAACAAATGATGTTGTATGTCAGTAGTTTTCTAGAAATTCTTGTCTTGGTCTACAAAGCAGAAAACAATGTGTCAAAGCAGTTAATGTAATTCATTTAATGTCAGACTGATGATGGTATCTTGGTGAAAAACTAAATCTGGGGTTAAAAATATTGTTTTTTAGTCCAGCTTCAAGATGTAGCAAACTTGGCTGTTGCTTTTTGCTTTTTACCAAAGGCCTTCTCCTTTCCCTTTATTAAAGCACAACCTCTAATTTGTTTTCAGCTGTTTCTCCTGGATGGTAGTTTCTATATTATGGAGTAGCAGATGGTTTCAAAATACTGGATTCTTTTCTTCTACCTTGGCTTTCCAAACTTCTTGGTACAATTTTGTCAACTTTATGATCCTTCATTTGTTCTTATCCCTTCCCTGCTTTGTTATATTGGCATGCTTTTCACAATGTGTTTTTCAGTACCTCCTTATTAACCTTTTTTGATATTTAATGCGCTGTTGTTTTGAATTGAGGAAGTGTTTCATCCAAAATCATTGCAGAACTTCCTTCCCACGCTGCTGCCCAGACGTGCTGCAGACTAGCTACTTAATTTGCACTGGCAAAATTTCAAAGTGAAGGTCGGCTGGCCAGGTTATCCCCCCGCGGGGCTTCTGTATCCCTTCCTAAATGCCATTTTTCTTCCGTCTGTTCTGTGTTTTCCCCTTATTTCTCCATTGGGAGGAAAATGGCTCCAGCAAAGTTGAATGGTGTGGCTCCTTCCTTGCTTTAAGCTGTAACTCTCACAATTCAGCATATATCATGAAAACTGTTTCAAGGCAGTTTAGACTATTTATTTAGGGTTTTAAACATGTTGTCAGAGAAAAGTGAATCTGGCAGAAATTGAGCATTATAAAGTTCGGTTCGAAAAGCACGGGAGAAAGTGGTAAGGTTTGGCTTCTGGAATGGGGAACCAGCCCAAAGTGCCAGAAAGGCATGTGAAATACAGATTCACCGAAGGATAAGGATACTCAGCAGCTGAAATATATTCTGATTATGTGGTAGCTGTACTGACTGTTATGTGTTGCTGAGCTCCACTGCTGATATAATTTAGTTGATATAAAATGAGCACAACTTCAGTGCACTCAATTTTGGTCAAAATTAATTGTGTATGTTTAAATTGCTGACAAACTCTGAGGGGGTGTGAGTGCATCTAAAGGCACCCAGGTCATCTGCTTCCCTACAGTCAGAGCAGTCATAATGATTCCCAGCATTGGTGAGTTTGTTGACTTTGAAACTGCCATTAAAGTGATTTAATTTGAAAAATAAATGTTCTAAGAAAGCTCCTTTGAAGAACAAATTCCATAATGAAATTGTTTCTGGGTTCCCCTTATTAATATTGTCGATATTAATGACTGATGAGTATAGAAACTGAGCAGTGGTTTTTTTGAAGGATACAGCCATAAAAAGTGCACTTCACCAGTGCTTTCTTGAACTGGGTGTGGGTTACTGGGTCATCAGGAGAGGTGTGAATGCCACATATTCTGCAGGGTTAGACTGCTGACTTGGTGAGGTGAACACTACAAATTCCAAAATAATAAATGATATCAGTTGTTGAATTTGCAAGTTTATTTGAGTCTTAAAGACATAAGCAGTGTTGCCCTGTGAGGACTGAAGCTATTAACTAGGTGGTGCACATTTAGGGTTTGATATTGCTCTCATTATTGCAGTCTGGGGAGGGGAGAAGACCTTGGGCTAGCAGAGGGTTTATCTGAAGGATATCAAACACAAACAGTGCTGCCAAGTGTATTAGAGGAGTATTATGAGAAGATTTGGGATGAACTTGGAGTATTGATCTCCTGAGATCCCTGGCTTCATAGTAACAGAATTATTTTCAGTCCTGAAACAAAGGGAGTTTCTCTTCATTGTAAGCTGGACTCAACCTTTAGCTGATTACTCAGATGGACTGTTAGTAAAGGAAGGGAAAAAACCAGGCCTTCAGTCCTTACAAAATTGGAAGACACAAACATGAGAAGTCCCATTTGTAGCAACACACCTTTTAATGAGAAAGACTCTGCCCATATTTTTCATTTCATAGAAACCAACCGACCAAAAACCTACAGGCTATATGTTGGATTTTTGTAACTTGCAACTGCTGGACAGTTGTTTTGTTTTATGGCTTGTTTAGCTGTGCCACCACAAGAAAAGTTGTAGAATTTCTTTTAAAAAATATGCTATTGAATTTAGGCTCTTTCATTCTAAACTTAGTTGCATTTTGTTTCTTTTAGTCTTCAAAGAACCCCAAAACTTGATAACTTTGTTTTCCAAAACTGAAAAGATGAAATATTTAATCGGAAATTCAGTATTTGGGTCATCAGTCTTGTTCAAACCCCTAACTGCTACTGATTTTGTGTAATAGAGCAGGAGATCCCTTCAGTATTTTTTCTACATAGAAACTTAGTGATTTCCTTTTTCCAGTATGTTTTATACCAGTGCAGAGCTGGCTGGTGTCCTCTTTATTGGTGGAACCAGGCAAATCTGACCTCCAGCAGCTTCACTCTCTCCCATGCCAGGTGCTCGGGGCAGGCAGTCCTTGGCTTTGTGTCTGTGGCAGCAGCCTTTCTTGCTGACCTCAGTGATGGGTTTAGTTTTCTCTTGAATGAGTTTAAATCAGGTTGACATGCTGTGAAGCTGAAATCAAACATACGAATTCTTTGCTGGTCAGAAGCTCATCCAAAGAATGTGTGTGGTTTAGTTTGTGCTTTCCCACTGTACTTACATCCCAGGAAATGGGTTCTTAAATGTAAAAACCTGGTTCTGTTCATCATCTTATTTTTAAAATCTCATAGTTGTTTTTTCCCACCTTCTCTTTCTGGGACACAGATGAAAATTTTCTGCTGTAGTGAGGATGGCTTTTTTTTTTTCCAGGGCTGTACGTGACCTTTGTCTGAACCAACAGCAGAAACATGGTATCATCTGTAAATGGTCCTTAGGTTCCTTCCTCCAGCAGTGAATGACCTCTATAAAGACAAAACCGGGTGGAAACACCAAATTCAGTTACTTTGCCTTATAGGAAAGGACTTGGTGAAACCGAATCTTCAGTAATTCCCCATTTAAGACTTTGACGTGAAAGCTGAAATCGGCATTTTGGGGTACAAGGAACAAAAGCTTATCTATTAAATGTAGATTACAGCCTGTCAAGTTAAATAGCAATGTTGTAATTACTTTGTTTGGTTCTGTTTGGAATTGCTTTTGTTAGAGCCGGGCTGCAATTAACACACTGGAGCAGCCATTGTTCCTGCCTGCATTCCTTGGCTCTTTCGGCGTCGCTTAGAGTGGGGAAGCGCTGCAGCTTATTTGCGTCTCTTTGAAAAGGAGTTAACTTGAGCTAGCTTAAATTTTGGTCGATGTTTTTAATTTATCCGAAGGAGATGCTTCCCGTGTCTTTGTGCACGTTAGTAATGCCTGGAAAAATGTGAACAGGCACTGCTTGTGCTCATCCGTGTGAGGAGCGCGGAGACGGGGATGGATCCGGCTCGCGGGTAGGTGCGCACCGCTTCGTTATGATTAGCTGGTGACTCATGCAGGTGTCACCGAGACGAGCTGTAAATGAGTTTTTCACGACTTCTTAATGTGTTTACTTTGTGTCGGATTTCTAGACACCCCGTTATACCTGTCCAGGCAAAGGGTACCCAGGCTGCACGGAGACCTCGACTGGTGGAATCCTGCATGAGTCCTCCCGAGGATGTTCATAATGGCTCTCCTTTTGTTTCGAGCTTTTGTTCATGAGCCTGTTACTTTTTATGAGCTAGATCTGGTCATTACGTGGGAAGCCGCTGTTTAATCCACACAGAATAAGGTGATCTATATGATCCTAAAGTAAACAACAAATACACTTCCAAAACATTTTATTTATTTCTAGTAACTATTACAGGGAGTCTTCAACTAGTCCTTGCTCATAGTTTCAAATGAGGTGTTGATGGGATAGGTACAGTTCTGGAGAACGTGTTTGGATTAGCAAGGTTAATGGCAGACTCTGCAAAATACGCTCATTTGGTAGATTCGGAAAAGGTCTGCATTTTCTTCAGCTGAGAACCATCTTTTCATTGACCTGGCTCTGTCACCTGTGGAGTTGTTTCCTAAACAGATACCAGCTGACACTGGAAAGCTGTCACAGTGTGCTGAGCAGGTCTCATGTTTGGGAGCTGTGTTTTGCCCTGCTGTGTTAATCAGTGACAAAGTAGTTGCATTTATTTGCTGAAATGACCATGGGACTTCAACCGCAACTTCATGTTATTGGACTGTTCTGAAATTAAATGACCCTTTGGAAGGGCATTTCTATTGGTGTTTCAGGGACAAGACACATTATTGGCTCTTAACTAGCAAATGGAAGTTTAAATTGGCTACTGGAAAGCCTTTTGCTGGAACATAGCTTGAGTTTTCACTTTTGTTTGCTTTATTTTTTCCTGCTTGGTTACTTTCAAGGAGTAAGGATTATACTTTCAGTAAAGTAAGGAAGTGTAAGGAAGGTTAAGTTAAGTAAAGAAGGAGTAAGGATTATACTTTAAGTGTCATTTAGCAGCACATCTATGTTATATATGAAAATTCCATTTAACTTCGGAAAAGATACATTAAGCTGTCTAGACACTCTGCTCTTAGTTCAAAATTTAAGTACTCTTCTTCTCCAGCTCCCCAATAATGGAAATAAAATGAAATATCAACTTATTTTTAGTTACTGGATTTAAGAATGGGATTTCAGCTGTAATAGGAACTGCAGCTAACTGTGCTGTATTCACCCTGGACTAAGAGATTTGAGAAGGAAGCTTTGCCAGCTGGAACGTGCATCAGTGTTATCTGCATGTGTGTTGTAACAGATGTTGAGCAGAGACTACTTGTCAGAGGTACCTTGTAGTAACTTTTAAAGATGCTTGTTTGTTTCAGTACATTTTTCTTGCATCACTAACTTTTTCCATAAAGTCAACCACAAACTGCATTATTGGGGACTCCAGCTGAAACTTGTGGTGAATAGGAAATAGATTAAACACAGGTTTTCCCTTTTCTCTCGTTGCCAGCAGTGATGTCAGTAGTTTTAATGATCCTTACCTCAGCTCGCTGCTGTCCTCAAACTCTCTATTAAAACACTTGTCTTCTGCACTGTTTTGTGTGTTGTTAAGGAAATGCTGATGGCTGGAGGTATCCAGCCGATTACTTCATTTCCAAATAAGGCTCTTTCACCTTAAAGCACACTGCAATAGCTCACTGAGGAGAGAGGAGATTCAGATTGTTTTGTCAAAAATTTGGGAAATACTCTTTTGAAGTTCAGCAAAGAACATTCGTATGCTAAAACTGATGATGGGGCTTTTGGCTGTGCATGTGGCACAAATAATGGATCCAAGGTTTATAGGTTGAGTGCATTTCCAGTGACCTTGGAGGAGCAGCTTTGCTCTGTTTCCTGCACATCTTTGTGCATTCAGACAGAACAGGCAGCACTTGTACTGTAGCAGTAGTGTGGGTTGCTATTCTCGGTTACTCAATTCATGTTTTGTTGAAAGAGATTGGACAGAGGAGTTGGGTATGAAAGCCAATAATTGCAATCAATAGTTTCAGATTGTCCTTAGCAAAGATCCTGGTTGATTTTTTTCCTTCCCAAAATGAAAAGAAAACAAAAGCTACAAATAGATTTTTAGGAAAGGGTGACAGACAGATTTCCATGTTGTACTGCTGAAGATCTGGAGGTGTAAGTACAAGCTTGAAACTGCTCCATGCCCCTGTGTCCTGTCATACCTGCAGTTGACATTTGTGTGAAATTCAGCCTGTACCAGGTCATGTCCTGCATGATTCTGGCTCTTCATCCTGTCTCCAACTCTTGGATATTTCAGGCTTCTGTGATTTTTCACTCTTTTTACACATGTGCAGGACTATAATGTACAAGCATTTGGGTTTCTGAACTGTGGGTTTCTTCAGTTCTCTTAGTGAATTCTTCTAGGAAGTGTTTTGTTTTTCCAATAGACTCATTATTCTCTTTCTTCCTCTGCTCTTCTGACTTTGGAATCCAGGAATAAATTCCCTCCAGTAGTGGTTGAGATGACTTCTTGGCCATGTTGATGGAATTGGTGAGGAATTGGATGGGACAGGCCATTTTGTTCAATACATGATGTATTTGAGTTTAGATGACCTGAATACTGGTGAAGAGGTGTAGAACTTGGCCCCGATACTCCAAATCATGTATTATTTATGCACTTAAAATCTCTTAGCAGAATCAAGTCTGGCCATGTAGAAAAGCTGTTTCTTGCTGTCCTTCCACTTGCCCCGCCAGTGCAGGGCAGGTCAAACCTTTGGGCCCTGCCGGATGGGAGCTGGGTGTGGAACACCCATCTCGGATGTGCAGCACACACATCACACACACTTTGCTCCTCCATTTAAATGAAACCATTTCTCCTTTATTGCTTGTCTTTTATTAATAAAGTATGGCATTACTGGCTAATTGTAGGTCAAATGTAGTTGAAAGCTGCACAGCTATGTGAAGCTGTGTATAGATATTCGGGTAGGAACATTCCAGTAGATCGCAATGTGAGTGCAGAAGAAAGTTGAAAGTAAATAAGAGATCTGTGAGATAATTCTCCAGGGAGTTTTCACAGCATACCACACATCATTTGCAGGGATAGGCTTTCCTTTCACTTGAAGGACCACACAAAGTAAATTTTGTTTCTTGTGCAATGAAAGAATATAGGACAGGAGGTCTTTTCAGTTTTTTTTTGCTTCAATGTGTCTATGGGAAGCCTTTATTTGTACTGAGGAAAATGCACTGTTTACCTATCTTTTCAGGGGCACAGTTAATATTGAACATAGAAATAGACACACTTTTATGTAAAATACGAGTCTTGCTCCAGCAGATTTTAGCAAAACTACTGAAATGTAAATGCCGGTAGTCCTTTAACGCCAGTTAAAAGACAAATTGTATTCATTTCAGTGCTGCATGGTTCGGTCCCCAGTGGGTCTGGCTGCAGGTCAGTGGTGTGCAGAGAGGCCCGGCTGTGGTGTGGGAGGCCCAGGGGTGACAAGCAGTAGGGGACACCAGGGCTGTGTGTGTGGCCAGCCAGTGCCACAGGACCTCAGGAGCAGTGGGAGGCAGCCCTGGTGCCCCAGTGTGTGACCTCAGCCCTGTGTTCCCCAGCAGGGACTGTGCTCCCCAGGGGCTGGAGCAGCTGCCAGCAGGACATGAGGCCATCCAGCCCCGAGTGCATCTTGCTGGGCACTGCCTCGCTCCTGAGCAGGGCCTGGGACTGACAGCCTGCCTGGGGAAACCAGCAGAAAGACAGAGTCCAGAGGACTTGCTGACCCAGACTGGTGCACTGGGCACTGGGTCAGGGAGGCTGCAGTCAGCAGATGAGGAGAACCGGGAGGACAGGGTCAAAAGCAGCTTCTGGCATTCATTCCCCACTAAACCTATGCTGTGCATTGTTGGGGTTGCACGACCTTGAGAGAAGAGAGAAGCAGAATGTAGACAGATGTATGGACTTTACCAGGATTTTCTACATACAGTTTTTTTTAGAACTTGTGTGTCAAATAGGGAATGGTAATGCTGCACCCTGAATGCCCCATTCCCTGGTCATCCTTCTCAGGCAAGCTGTGGTGTTTGCAGGTGGCCAGGAAGGCCTCTTGTAGGGTCTGATATCCAGTGGATCTTGGAGCTGGTAAAAACACCAACAGAAGGCTGGTGTTTGGAGCTTTCCTTTCTCTTGTTACAGAAGCGTGTCAGAGTTAATCAGTATGGACATTTAAATTGTTTCTGCTTAGGTGAACCTCTTGCAAGTTTTAAATGTGTTTCTGACTGCTTTGAATTTTATTGCCAACATCTGTTTTAAATGCTTTTGGGATTCACATGCTTGAGTACAGTTCAACTGTCTATGCCATAATTTTTCAAGGTGGTAACACTTTCAGTTTGGATGATAACTCATTTAAAGACCAAAAAAAATGAAGGGAGGGAAATAATTGCAGAAAAGTTTTAAAGTGCCCATGATGCTAATTTTCTTTCTCTTTCAATTTCAGAATGATGACCTACACAACCTCAACAAATCCTTCTTTTAAACTCATGGGTATCAAGACTATAAATGTTTCATGCTATCACAACTAGGACCTCACCTCCTCCTCCTCTTCCTCTGTAAATGGGTACGATGCATCCAGTTCAGTTTGTTTACTTTACACAAACCTCAGGAGTTGTTGACTGAGCTGCACATCCTGTGTTGTGCCAAGCAGAAGCACTGTGACACCTGGACAAATCTCTCTTACTACATCCTCTACCATAAGGACTTAGCTGGCCACATGAACTGATGTGCCCACCACTACATCATGGTGAGAATGGGTATTTTACTAGCACATTTACACAACTTCATTTGCTGCTGAAAACCTGTATGACAAATCATCATTGTAAATTATTACATACAAAACTTAATGTTGGTTGAAGAGTATTAAATATTTAACATAGGTTTTGATTTATACATGTACTTTTTTAATTAAAATGTAACTTTTCCTACAGCACATCTTTTTTGATGTGGAACTGAGGTATACTATATTCTGTTGTAAACAGAGTGGGGAACCTGCTTAAAACAAGGCTTCTAAGAATAGAGTAGGGTACTATTCTTGTTTTAAGATTGTAATTCAGAAAATAATATAATACAAGTCATTGGTCCCTGGGCCTTGATTGTACAGTCATATTTACTGATACTATCAGTTGTAAGATAACCCTGATGTTGAGTTGAATTCTTTCCAAAAGAAAAATAATTTTGTACTCCTTGTAAAATAATAGTCTGTATTAACTACAATGAAGACAACCAATACTGTACATGGGTATTTACAAGTGTCAGCTTGAATTCATCAATTGCACAGGAACTGACAAAAATATCAGAAAAAAGAAATCAAAGTCTTCCATTGTATATATTGTAAAGAAGAAAAACATAAAAACAACCAACAAGAAACCACAAAGCAAAATGGAAACAAAAAAGGGTGAACTTTTTAAATTGACTCTTTCCCTGGAATGAAATGTGGGTGTTTGTAAATTCTGGAAATCTCTTTCTATATGTAATAAACTAGATACTGTTTTATCTGCTGTAGTGGGTTTTGGGTCTTTTTTATTTTCTTGGTAGACTGTCTCAAATATCTGAAATTGTCCCACCAGGTTTCTGTGATGTCTCCATGGTTTGTCATTGGGAATGGCTGTGGACCACCGCAGTTTAAGAATGACGTGCAATGAGGCGGAGTAGGGAATATGCTTCCTTGCATTATTTCACTAAAGCCCTTGTTTCAGTTTTCTGGAGACTCTTCAGGATACAGCTCTCCTTCCACCGAATTCGGGGGAAGGGTTCACAGCATGTAAAATCACTTGGAAGCCATAGCAAGATTTCAGCATAAAATTTGAAAAGCATGGCTCAGATGATTGTCTCGAAATCAGTGCAAGAGGCACAAGGAAGAATTCTTCTGTGACTCTCCTCTGCTTTACACTGGTTCTATGCAGATGAAAATTCTTTTGTGCATAGCATTTGCAGAGTCTTAGTTCTTTTGGGAACTGGAAAATACTGAGATCATGGATTTTCAAGTAAAATGTTGTTGAAGCGATAATTGAATTTGAAGCCATGTCAGGTCCCCGTTGGTCCCTCCTGCTTCTGCGAAGCAACTCCATGGACTAGTGCACATTCAGAAGAATTCTTGTTATCAGGAAAAGGCAGGCAGGCACAGCAGCAGCCCTCCCTGCAGGAAGGCTGTCAGCCCTCAAAGAAGGGGTTTCTTCCCCTTGAGATGTTTCTGATGTCTGGGGTTAGGCTGTGGTTAGTGCAGTGTCCACATCTGACTGCAGTGCAGATGAAGGGGCCATTGCATAGCTGCTCTTCAGCTCTCCTTTTGCTGGAGGCCTACCAGTCCCTGAGCTCTGCTGGCATTACTGCACATACTTGACCCTGTCAAGTCAGAATATTCACTTAAGAAAGGACTTGCAGCTTAAGAATGCTTAAATCATTCCAGATCACTGTGAACAACTGCAGCAGTGGTGATGCTGGCAGAGTGAGGGTGCCGGTGCAGCTGGGGAGGCTGCAGCCTCGGAGGGACCTGTGCCTGCCCAAGAGCTGCCTTGGGAAATCTTGGCCTTTGCTGACAGAGCAGTCTCCTCCCAAAGGTCCTGATACCAAGCAGTAGCAGACAAGAGGTTTTGCTGCGTTTTTATGTAGGAAGGGGCAAGTGGATCTGGAGTAGCTCACCTGTTACCCTTGATGAGCAGTGATGTGAATTTTTCCAAAGGACCATTAATACCTAAGAAGGCAGCACTTGCTTTAAAAAGGAAGCCATGTGCATCAGACCAGTATTTAAATTTCTAAGCTACCAGTTTTAATTTTATCTTAAACCTTCTTTTTTTGTTCTTTTTTTTTTTTATGGGGTTTATTTGCAATGAAAGTTTGCGTATATTCTGAAGTAAAAACCTAAGAATAACTCAACCCCTTTGCCCAGTCTTCTCCATCTTAGTGAATTAAATTTAATGTTCACTGTGTTGATTTGGTTGCTAAATATTAGCCTGTGTTGATGTTTAAAGTGCCCTGAATAGAAAAGCATTTAACATCCATTGTGCTTTGAATTGTTCCAGGTAATTTGCAGAATCTGGCAATTACTAAAATCACAAGTTTGGAGGTGCTGGAAGCTACTGTTAGGGTTTAAAAGGCACCAGTGAGTACATTTAATGTTGGTAGGAGTATTTCACAGTTACAACTCTATGAGCAAATTTTGTTCATAAAGCATGAATTCTACAGAAGTATAGGAATTGACAGTGGTCATTAGGGATGGCAGGGGGGATAGTGCTGATCTGGTGGGTTTCCATTCATCTAAATGACAACACAGGGGCAGAGAAGGAGCTTGTTAAAGATGTCAATGTGCATAGAGCTTATGTTAATCATTACTTTTTCCTAAGTAAAATTAAAGATGCCTGTTCAGCAAATGTTTTGAAAAGACTTTTGCAACAAAGTGCATTCATAACCAAACCTAAAACTCTTGATTATTGCATAGCTTTTTATTCTTATGAATTAAAAACTTCAATAAATAGACGATTATGAACTAAACCCTTTTAAATTAAAACATAAATGCCTCAAAAATACAGTACTATACTATTTTATCCTTTTATGAATTCTTTTGCACTGTCTGCCACAGAACAGATTGTCATTTCTCTAAGTTTGAAAATGAGCACATGGGATCAGTCTTAGATCAGCTGGTAAAACTCAGATGCTCGGGAGTTTATTTTGCTTTTAATTTTTTTCAAGTGGAAGTTTCTGGTTATTTGAGTTCCTTCCTGGCTCCATTAGTAGCGCAGCTTCAGTGTTCAAAAACTCTACTGAATGCAATTATTAGTGCTATTGGTTGAAAATGAGAGGGGTTGGAAAAACCATTTGCAGCAAGTCTCCAGGAGCACAAGGAGTATTTACACACTTGGGTTTTGGCAAAGTTGCTGTGTTCAAGCTCAGTTTGATTCTGAGTTGATGTGTAATTTGTGGAACTCTAAATAAATTTTTGCCCTTCTAGTATTTGATACTTACCTCTTTACTTAGTATTTAAAATATCATTGTCTTTCATAGTGTTGTTTTGGGGTTTTTCTCAGTAAAAGTACAAATTCAGAAAGCAAAAAGGGAACTCAGGCCATGTTCTGGTGCTGTAGCCTTACTCTTTGCATATTTAAGAAGCAAACACTGGGTCCATCTTGCTAGCAGCTGACTTTCAGCTGAAGCTGTTTTCGTGCCCTCTGTGTCACTCAGGGGCCGGGTCATGAGCAGAATGTGCCTGGGTCTCCTCAGTGTGTGCCGTGTTTGTGTGACTGCGGCACAGCTCAGCGCTGCAGCCAGAGCAGCCTCACGGGTGTTCCTGCAATCATTACCTGACTCCAGTGCTTGGGAGCAGCTTAAGTACAGCATTCAGCTGCTAATTTAATCAATCTTGGGAAGGTGCTCGAGCACTTGTTCTGCAGCGTCATTCACCTAGGCTAGTTCAGTTTAAGGAAAAAATACTGACAATAAAGAAGTTACAGCAAATTTTTGCCCATCTCTTGTATGGCCTTCAAGTCATCTTTGGGTGCAGATGATTTGGGGGGATTTTTTGGGGTCGGTTTTTTCAGTCTGTAAACTTTGAGGCCAGTTCACTGCTGACAGTGAAGTGTAAATACTGTAAAGTGACAGTATTCACCCTTATCCAGTTCACCTTGTATTTATCTGCCTATCAGTATTTTCATTAAGATGTGACTTTGAAGATACTATAAATAAGTTGTTTGTGAACTTCGCAGATCTCCATTAAAAAAAAAAAGAGTGAAAGTGGAAAAAGGAACAGGACTTCCAGTTTGGAGAAAAACTTCTATTTTGTCTTTGCATCTTAAGGTGATACTATTCTCAAAAGAGATTAAATGAATCTGTGATTTCCAGATATATGTTGAAAGAACTTATATACCTAAGAGGAGAATGTGTAGGCCAGTCAATGACTACTTGAGAAAGCAGGCGTTATTCTGACTTCTGTATTTAAATATTTTCAGGTTGGAAGCTTTGGTTCTACATTTGGAATAGCAGTAACAGGATAATTGAATGTTAATGTGTGCCTGCAGTGACCAGGCTTGGATGTCACAGAAAACAGGCCAAGAACTCTGCATGTCTGCTGTAAGACAGAGTAAGGCTGGGTGCAAGGCCTCAAGAGGGAAGGATGGAGGGAGAACTCGAACACTCTGTGCCTTGTGAAGCTTGCTGGGGATACATTTTTTGGTAAAAGATTCTGTGCCATTCTGGATTCCTGATCTGAATTGGTGCATGGTTTGAAAATTGGAACTTCATGTTACTGAAGGGGCATGGAAAAGTAACTGCTGGGAAATCCCCCTAACACTCCACAGCCTATGGAAAGGCTCTGCTTGGTGGGATCCCCAAAACTCCTGTTTCTGCTGTATTAGGATGCTTGACAATTGTATTTGGAGATGGACACCAATAAAATAAAATAAAACCAATCTGCCTTCTGTAGATGTTGAATACCTCTCAGAGAAATCAGAGTTTGTAGGCAGATAAACTGTATGGAATCAGAACAGCAGGAAGTGGAGCTACGCTGTGTCACGGCTTGATAAAATGGTTCCGCTTTTTCAACCAGTCTTGGACCTTACTTCTGTCTCTAGAAATTGAAGTGCAGGTTATTTAGAGGAAAATTACGTGACTGGAGAACATGCCTACAGTGTTTGTAGAGGATAGTGTTGCAGGGAAATATCATTAGCAGCAATGCTGCTACAGAATTGATAAAAAATTAAAAACACCAGATAATGTCTTTGCTATTTTTACCAGTAATTTTTGAAGAGGAAAAAGTTGTGACTTACAGCTCTGCTCCTGTCTGTCCATCGAAAGGCTTGTGGCATTGTATATGGCTGTCACAATCTGTGCCTTTTTTATTTTTTTAATTTCAAAATCAGGTTGGCACCATTTGGCTGTTGGATGTCGTGGCTGAACCCTGGTGGAACGCCAGCAGGGAGAAAGTCCCTCCTGTCCCTCCTGCTGCACTTGGCTCTGCTCATGGGGCCTCTCCCAGGGGCCGTCTTAGACTGGGAAGTGAGAGCTGTCTCTCCTCTTGTTTGCTTGCATTTGGTTTTTTTACTGTAATTACCAATTATTAATTAGATTGAATAAAATGTCAGTTTTGTTGTGAATTATTTGCTGTCAATAAAGTACAATAAAGCTGAAATGTCAGGGGTTTTCTCCTCAGGTTATTGTGGACATGGCTACCGTCCTGCTCAGTTTCATCATTGCAGTGGTAATGCTTTGTTTTTCCACCTTTTTGAAGGTGGACAGAAAGAAGAAATGATAAGTTTAACTATCAATTTACTGTTTCATCTTCAACTTGTGAATTTAAAATAGCACTTCATTTTTCTTTAAACTGTTTGAAAATTTGATTAAGGCAGGAGTTTGTGAGCAAAACAAACCCCAAATTTCTGGCACATCCTGATTCTGCAGTCAGCAGAGCTGGGTGCAAGGCCGACTTGTCACTGCTTCTTCCTCAGGCTGCATCTTTTGAAGTCAAGGCCAGGTTGGCTTTTGTTTTTAAAAGGCTGATGGAAAGAAGGTGAGTTCCAGTTCCTTATAGTTGTGTTCTCAGTCCAAAACATGCATTTGAGCCCATGCAGGGCCAAAAAGTCATTATTTGCCCTTTAAATTACTAACTTCCGAGAAAACCTATTGTCTTCTAACACTACAGTGGTGTCTTCAGACACGCCGGTGGTTTCGGTGAGCGCGGTTTGGTCCCCGTCCCTCCCGAGCAGCCCGAGGCCTGTGTGTGCCCGGCCCGCCTCCCCCTCGGCACTCACTGCCGTCCTGCCCAGCCGCCCTTTCCCACAAGGTCTGCCTTTCCTCAGGCACCTGGCAGCGATGTGGCTCCTCCTGACAGCCTGCCCTTATCAGCAGCAAGTTTTGCATTGATTTCAGCCTCTTCACAGCGTGCCTGTGACTGTGGGAACGCAGCCCGCTGGTGGAGAGCGGCCGCCTCCTTCAGCCACACGTCTGTGCCACCTCAGCGGGATCAGGGAAAGGTAAGCTGAAATTCTCTTTCCTAAATCTGCCAGGGGGCAATTAGCCTGGATTTCTTCCCTGTTAGGCTGTGTGAAGTGGCCTGGTAATCTGTTGGCTCATCACCAGTCTCCCAGTCATGTGGGTAATCCTGAGGGTTGTCATCTGAGGTGAAAGATAAGGAGAAGGGCCTGAGCATGACACATGGATGTGAAAGATCAAGAGACTTCTGCCTGCTGTGTTATTTTTAAAATTAGAGCTAACAATGAGATGCGAGCAAGCTGTTTAGTTTTGCCTCTTCCAAAGCATTATATGACTGTGAATAAATAATTTGGTACTATTGCATTCGTTTTGTGTGGGCAAAGCAAAAATTATTTTTACAGTCTTCATCGAGGTGTTAGGAGGATTAAGTAATGAGTAAGAAGTACTTAACTCCTGTAGTATTGGGTAACAAAGAAATGCTGGTAAGGAAGCTACATAAACTGTGTCCTTGCAGAACAGTAGCACTGTCCAGCCCTTTTTGTCCCTCCAGATTTCAGTGTCCACTTCAGTGCTTCCTCTGTTCTGTTTAATGCCGTCTCTCTTGCTCAGAAAACTCAGTTGCTGGAAAGTTTCCTTCTGTGTTTAGTCCCTTCCTGAATTTTGTTCTAACTTACACAGCCAAGGTGTTCTCAGCAGAAGATAAGCAGTTCAAGCCCGATCTGCAATTCTCAAACCCCTTCTTTGTAATCTATTAGTGGAAGTCACACTTATCCCTGACTCAGGAGGCTGCTGCTATTCAGTGAGACCAGTTCAGTGCCCGATAAAGGTTCATCAAAGTGATCTCTACTAAACAAAGCCTATAAACTAAACACAGAAGCTTAAAGCAAATGTATCCTTAAATTAAGAATGGCTCTACAGACACATAAGTGTTTTGGGGAGCCTGTGTTTGTTATTCCAGCAGTCTCATTGTGTGAGCTGGAGCTCTATGAAATACAGATCTTCAAAGCTTCCTTGAAGATATCATGCCTATGATTCTCCCTGTCGAAACAGAAGTCTCTTAAGGTCACAGCCAGCAAGTTTTCTTTCTCCTAATACCTCCTCCCTTGGATGCTTCAAGGAAGGAACTTCTTATTGTTGAGCTCCTCACCTCTTCACCTTAAGCAGTGAGCTCCTTTTGCCTTTTTGAACTTTTCCTTTGCTTTCCTCTTTTCTGTGAAGCACTTTTAGCACCTGAACATTCTTTGACTGCCATATGCTGACTCTGGGGACAGTGCTGCCTTAGTGAAACAAGCCAGCAGAACTTTCTGGAGACATCCTTTCAGCAGTATTGGCTTGGCCTTAAATGACCCAAGAACAGGGGAAAGTGTGAAATCCTTAACTTGAAATTGCCATAGTAGGCAGTGGGTCCTGAAACCACAGGCTCTTCAGTTTTAGTGTGAGAAAATGGGCTTATAGCATAAATTGGGGAGGGGGTGGGATGACAGGTAAAAGAGGGGGGAAATAAGATTATTTTTCCAGATAACAGAATTATTTTGGTTTTGAAAGATTTGGTCTTCTCTGGTATCTTCAGCTGGAAATGAAGGCCTGATAGAATACTGGGAGGGTTTTACTTGCTTGAGTAATTTTGTTCCTGACTAGATATGTGGAATGATTTCACTTGAAATAAAAAGTGAACTCACTGTTTGTTTGGGTTTTTTTTAAACATCATTAAATAAACATGATTTAGAACATGGTTACACAGGTAATAACATTACTCAAAAGGTAGAACTCTCCAATGTGAGATAGCATCCTATTAAACTCAGAAAACATGACTTTCTTTTTGGTGGGATCCCAAATGAACCTGGTGTGCAGATCAGAGTTTCTTTCCCACAGAGTTTCTTTCCCACAGAGTTTCTTTCTTACACACCTTGCTGTCTGGCAGTGCAGTGGAAGTGTTTCCTAATGAAACTTCCATCACTGTAAAATAATCACATATCTTTGCTAAGCAAATAATGTCATAACTGTGATGTGGGTTTGCCAGTCCATTTGCTTAACAGCCTTGTTACTTAAGCAGGATGTTTGGCATATATAACGGTAATATAAATTGATGCTGAATAGATGAGATCTTTTGAAAGAGCTGTGCTCAAACCTGTAAGAATTTAACGGCTTTTTGAGGTGTTTTTTCTTTGTTTTCTTGAGATTCTTTTGCTGCTTATTAGGTTTGTGTGTGTGCAGAGCAGAAGTGACTTTCAGAAGCTTGTCAGTGAAGAATCAATGATTGATTGCATCATAACAGACATTTGCATAGGTGCTCTCTGATAAATTTACATTTGATCTTTGTGGAGACATTGCAAGTGTCACTTTCCAGCAAGCAGCAGCTCTTCTAGCTCCAGTGATCGCCAAATGTTATTTTGGGAAGTTACAGGAAGTACGTGCTTAGTCTGAAAATAGTTAAGGCCGATTCTTAAAAAGAGGAGTTAAGCTATCTATGACTTACAATTGACATAGATAACTGTCATTATATTATAATTATTCCCTAAAAACATTTCAGGAGCTATAATGAGAAGGAAACAAGAAGTGAAGCTCAAAGGAAACAAATTACAAGTCCAACGTGCTTAAATTCTCCCTTTGTCATCTTTGCATATTTTGTTGTTTTCAGTATTTCCACATATTTATTCAAAGCAAACTTTACCCAGAAAACAAGTTAGATTTGTCATCCCTAACATTTGCATTCCATGGTTTCTTTTCTCTTGTTTTCTAAGGTTGACAAAGATAAATTTAGATTGACTTTCCTTGGTTGAATAGCCTTGGTGTTTTAGTCTTATTCCACCTGTAGTGTAGCTGTTTGGTGTCATTGCAGTACTGTGGTCTCTCTGGGTGTAATATTGTATGCATTTTTATTTGTTATGAGGGAAAATAATTCAAAAACAAACTTATGAGAACTCTTAAGGCAGTGCCTTCAGAAACAGGTTTTACCTCCTGTGCTCCTTCACAGGAAATGAAAGGTCAGGAGAGTTAAACAGGAGTGCTGATTTTGCTGCAGGAAAATGCAATGCTTCTGTATGATCGTGATTTTAAATTACTTCTCCAGCTTTGTCACTGCCAGAATTAATCAGGGTAATGTATGGCAGAGTGAACTGAAATACACTAACACGATAAGGTTCCCTGACTTCCTAAGACAAGAAAAAAAAAGCATTAATTTCTGAGAGGTGGCTGAATTAACAAGATAATTCTTTACCATATGAAGCAGTCCATAAGATATTAGTGTAATGTTTTGTGTTGTGTTTGTTTTAATGGTGAGACTTAAAATGAGGCTGCTTAAAGGAAGTTCAATATCATAAGGATTCTTGGTGGTGAGGGGAAAAAAATTTGTGATTCCCTGACAGGTTTTTTGTCTGATAACGGGGCTGATGTGAGAGTGTGTTGTGCACAGGCTTCCATAAACCAATGTCCTGAGGCGACAGCACACAAACACACTGGAGGTTGTAATTATTGTTTAGTTGATGCCCTGGTTTTGAGCCAGTTTAGGGAACAGAGGATAGATGTCACCTTTCCTCCCACCAGCAGAATTTGAAGGAGGTGAAAGCTGGGTGCTAGGCTCAAGCCTGGACATGTAGTTATGGAGGTATGCAGTGGGATAAAATCAGACAACAAGGACTGGGAAAAGCCTAACGAAGTCCACAACTGTGATCTTTGCCCATGGAAGTGGTGTGATCCAAGTGGAGCTTGGATGCTGAATTTAACCTCACTCCCATGGTGCTGTCCTGCCTGGCCTTACCTGGTGTCTGCTGAGCAGAAGTGACCTCAGAGGAGGGCTCAGGCAGGGGTCAGTGCTGTCCTGCCCCTGCCGCGGCCCTGCCCCTGGAGCACGAGTGTTTGCAAGGGCGATGCCACAGCTCTGCTGGGCCCAGGCAGGGCTGCAGCCAGCCCAGCTTGGTGGGAAATCTCAGTGCTGCTGACCACTCGTCCCTGACATACCAGGTTCAGTGCCGCTGGTCAGGTGCACTGGTTATTTACCTGAACAAAACAAGTGGGAATTAGGCTGGTTGCAGAGCAGTCAGAACATGTCATGATGAAGTAATTTCCTGCAGTCCACACAGTCAAAGTGGTTCTCCTTCAGTTTTATAATTTATGAATATGATCCTAGGAATAAACACAGGACTTGTGTGCTCGAGGCAATTGTTTAAAGCTCTGTCTTGCTCTTGTTTCACTGCGTAACAACATCCCCATCACAGATGGTAGTCAGTCCAGAGACAAAGCTTATAATGAATTGATGCTAACTTGTTTTTTTTCTAAGACGCACTGTTGGATTTTTGTAAACATTTCTTTGTTTGTACCTTCCTGTCTATGGAGTATCCCCACCTGCATGGAAAGTCTGCTACTGCTATGAGAATGATTTGACCTAGATTTTAAAACAAAAACTGAACCCCGGAGGTTTTCAGCTGTAGGCTTACATTTTCACTGGAACTGAACTTCCCCAAAAGTACATTGGCCTTGATCAAGGTCTGGAACGGGTGAGCCGAGAAGGGAATTCTTGCAACTCAACACTGACTTTCTGATCCAGCCAGCATAATTATAGTTTAGCTACCGGCCAGTAGCACTGCTCTGGATAGCATCAAAGCATTCTTGTGAAGCGTTTTGAACTACTCCCAATGACCACTTCTGTGGTTGCTGTGTAGCAGCTTCTGAGCACACCCGGAGCCGCTCCGTGCTGAGCTGCAGCTCCTGTGCAGAGCCCAGCTCGGAGCGCTGTGAATGGCTCAGCTACCAGAGGCTCCCTTGTAAAGGCCCGATAATTTGCCTGCTCGGGCATTGTGGCATCCATTGCATAGCTGCACTTCAAACGCTGTCTGGAGTCCGTGGCAGCTTCCCAGATAGGATCCATCGGATCGGATAATGCATCCGGAATGGGCTCTATCAAAAGCTTTAGCAAATCAATGCCTACAGAAATGTAATTTGTCTTTAATCAATTTTATTGTTGAGAGTAAAAGAGGAAATAGTAGATAAAAGCTTTAGGAGTACAAAAAGGAAAAATTTAATTTGTAGGAAGCTAATTAATTTGTTTATAAGACGTGTTTTTTCAGTCCTTTGCTGGAGTGCAGCTTGTTGAAGGAAACTGATGTGCTGGAAGGAAAAGACAGTGCCCATAACCATGTGTTTGTGCAGAGAGTAGTGCAAATTATTTGTGTTTGTTTCTTCTTTCTTGAAGGACCTAAAATACACTATGGTGTGTGTTCTGATTCAAGAGAAAAAGAAAGAAAAAGGGAATTGGGTGAAACTGTAGAAGATAAGGGAAGAGGAAATGGGAAAAACATCAGAGTGAGTGTCTGAGAAAGTCTTGTGTGTATGAATGAATATGTGTAAAACCAGTAAATGCTCCAACAGCACTGACTGCAATTTAACCAAAAGTCACTAATTGCCTTGAAAACTCAGTTTTGTTTCTATCCCACAGCAGTGTTAACATCTGTATTTTGTAGGTATTTATTCATTAGTGCATCACAAGAAGTGATGGGGTTTTTGTGGGCTTCAAGTTATGGTTTGATTTCTGTTGAGATGCACATATCCTATGGGATGTGTTTAAAGCTGGATATTCATCCAGTGCAGGAAATGTTGAACTGTTTGTGTTTCAGAGGATGTTGAATATGCACGCAGAACTCAGCAGCCCACCCCTGTGAGCTGGGCTACAGCTCAACAGTTTCTGTTGGACCAAGGTAAGTTTGGAGTTGCTTTCCTGCTGGTGAAAGCTCACCTGGACCTCTGTCCACATAACAGAAGCTTCTATATGGTTCCTGCTTCTGTAGCAGGCTGCTCAGGAAATGAGATAATCCTCTTCTACTGCTGTTTGATTTGGGGGATGTCTTCTGAGAAAGACAAATACATATAAATCTGCCTACCTGTTTAGATGATATCTGAAGAATGTGAAATTAAGAGGCCATATATTTACATTTAACTCTAGTCATGTAATACTTCCTGTTCCGTGTGCAGTGAAAGAAATTAAATAATGAAATTTCCTATAAATGTATCTAAGATTAGCTGTCAGTCAGCCTATCCTGATAATGCTGGGGAATTCAAGCATTGATTTTCAAATGCTCTCCTTTTCCCAGTTTTCTATCAGCTTGCTGCTGCTATTCTTAACTCCTGAGCAGTCAGTGTTTGGGCTGGGGGAAGATGGAAAGTTGGGATTTCACATTGTGTTTCTTATGGAGGACAGCTTAAAGCTGGAGAGGTGGATCTCAACATTTGTGGGGAAGAAGTGTGTGAACAGAAATTGGAACTAAGCACTATGAATTTTTTCTATTTACTGTTTTAAAAGCAAGTGAGATTTTTATAAAGTCATTGGAAATTACTTTAATGGGACAGACATAGGAAGTGTCTTTATTTGCAGCTTTTGGACATGGCCTGATTTCCACAATGCAAGGCACTGACAGATGCTGTCTTTTACATTGGGCTCTGAGATCATAGCACATTTCTGAGAACCAAGCTATTTGCTGCTACTTCTGAAACTAGCTTCTTAAGGTATTCAGGTCTATACAAAGGGATTTATATAATTTTCAAATATTGTAAATTATTTGAAAAAAAAGTTGTATTTGAAGGAAAAGCATTGCAATTGTTACAGCACCATCAAAGAGCAGCAAACCTATCAAGAATACCACAAGGAAAGCATGTTTGCATCATTTCAGGACTTAAATGTCTTCTTCTTGTTTTATTGCCATTTGCAGTGTTTCCTCTGTTTTGTTCTGTTGAAGTGCGATAGTGCTGATAAAGAAACAACTCTCTCCTCCTCCTGCTAGATGTGAACTCTCACCTTTAAGCTAATAATCCATATATTTAAAAGTGTGTGTCTGTGCACATACATGTGCATGCCCATAAATAACAATTTACAAAGAGAGAGAGGAGGAATGCTGTGACAACTGCCTCAGTAACTTTATGACCTTAAGTGCTGACTGCTCTTCAGAGTTACGATCCTTCTGTTCTAGGGTGAGCATTGCTGGAGGGTCATATTACTATTCTTTGTGCTGTATATATTCCCTTGAATTCTGGCAATAAAAAGAACTCCTGCTTTTACTGTAAGCATTTCCAGTTTGTAACTGATCAGGAATCCAAGTGTTGGTTCTTTGGCAGGGTGAGGCCATCAAGACCTGTCTTTTTTAGGTCTTTCCAGGTGATTTACTAGCTATGACTTTTCCTTCATATCACACTTGAAGTTTCATCAAAATAATTTGGAATGTACTGGGACCAAATAAATGGCATAGGCTAAAGCATCTGTTTGCCAAGATAACCACACTACAAGTTGCCAAACCAAACATTATTGTTAGAAACATGGCTTGACCATAATGCCTATCTCTGAACTGGAGTGGGAATGGTTTCATGGGAAAAAGTTTACTCAACAGTATATGGGCTCATAGAGCCTGTGTTGGAAAAGAGACAGCGTACTTATTTAACTAAGTTGAAACTGCAGCCAGTACTATGGCTTGTGGCTGATCTTTATTATGTGCTATGTTTTCAAATTCTACTTTTTTTTTGCTTTTAAAATGTTATCTCAAAATAATTCCCTTTTTAAACCTTGCTTCCCCTATTGCTGTTTTTGAGGACTCATTAGAGAAAGCAAACTGTATCCTCAAGATTCTTCTTTCATTTTGCGTTTGAATTTTGTGACTGTTCTGCCTCCAAGAACATGCAGCTGATTTTTGACTTTACAGTATTTGGGTGGTTTAGCTTGAAGCATCATTGCAGCATTGGAAGTTAGAAAAACAAAGGTTTCATGATGAGATTATTGGAAAGGAAGTGGAAAGAGATGCACTGATGTTTGGCTTACCAACTTTGCATTCAGTACTGGTGGGAGATTCCCAAATTTAGTAGCATCACCTAAGAACGGCTCATTCCTCTGATGTGGCTTAAGGACCAAGGCTCTGAAAGGCACTTTCATAACCTACCTGAAGTGCTACAGTTATGTCAACTGTGGATGGGAACAACAGAGCAGACTAGAGATTCCTCAGCACCCAAACCTTGCCAGCCCCACAGAGAAAAACCAGAACAAGTTGATGGAGCCAGCTGCAAATCTAGCCGAAATATCTTTTCCCTTGACTTTTGTCCATGGGTCACTCAGGTGAGGCAGTGCTGTGAGGACAGTGCAGCAGCAGAGCTGTGTGAACAGTTCATCACCCAGGGGCTAGACTGAACTAGTGCAGGGGCAGATTAACAGGATGGAAGGGGATTAAGTAAGCAGGGTTACTTCTTTTTCCTGGAAAACTTGGAAACTTGGCAGTTGTTTCTCCCTGGTCTTTAGCGAGGAGACTCATGGCTGAGCAGCAGTGTTGAGATTGTTTCTTGCCTGTACGGAGTTTGTTCCAGTAGGTTCTGAAGAGGGAGAGGGGATGATGGAGCACTTGAGTACTGTGCTTTCAGCTGGCCTTTCCCTTTCCCGTAGAAAGCTTTTCTGTCGAGGATCATCCAAATATGTGCCATCTTGCCTCGTGAATGTGTCTAGTGTTTCATTTTGACCTCAGTTCAAATTCTCAAGTGGTTTGAGTTCTGTTTTTTTCCAAGTACCAATGCAGCTCATGTTTTGTTCTTCCCATAGTTTCCATCGCACTTTGACAAATTTTGACTAATCCTTTCACCAGCTTTATTGTCACTTGTCTCTGTGTTACTGTTTCTCAGCTTGTCATTTAATAACTGAAATACTAGGACATATAGGAACATGGGAAATGCCATATATCACGCAGTTGTCATGTTTGGAATTGCAGCAGCTCTGTTGCACATGATACAGTTATAAATTAAAATTTTCCATTGACCTGGAGCTTAGAAGGATATTCTCAGTGCAGTATTTTCTTAGTTTTGCTGATCTTGATATATTTATATCTATTTATCTTTTATGTATCTATTTGTATTTCTTCTTATGTTCCTGTTTCGTATTTCATTTTGCTATTCCTAGTAAAAATCCATTTCTCTGGCATGCCCTTGTCTCTGTTGAGGTGATGTTTGCAACCATTCCTGAGATGGAGTGAAAAGTTTTGATTGTAAATGGATTGGCAAAAATATACAAAATCCTGCATGTTCTATCTATGCAGAGAACTAGGAAAGTTGACTTTTCTTAATATCAAAGGAGAAAATGATGGCTTTCAAAAATGGCTGTCTCTGAAATAATTCAGGATAGGAAGGTTTTATGAGAGCTGTCTTTATAAATTCCAGAATTGATCCATTTGTCTCTTTAAAATTTAACTGCAGTCAAGAGAAAAATTAAAGATTGTGTCGTTTTGATAATGTAGTACAGAGCTATTTTTGGTAACTAAAAGAGCTTGTTGAAAGCACTTGCTTTTCACCAGGACTAGCACATGAAGCCAACATGGGACTTGGATCCAACCCATTTTTGATTCATGACAGGCCCAAGACATCTTTAAAACGCTGAGATCGCAAATGCTGTCTGATTTGGTTCAGGCTTAACAGGTAAGTTCTGCCTTGGCACAAGGTTGTGAAGTTCCCGCTGTGTTGGTGTTACTTTGCAGGAGCTGGGACTGTGTCACAGTCAGCTCTGGGAGGGAAGGCCTGCTGCAGGTCCCTGCGGAGAGGCCATTGTCTCCTCAGGATAAAGTGAGAGGTATTTCAGAAGTGCTTTGAAGCCGTGCCAGCCTCCTCACAGGGCTGTGAAATCTGATACCTCCGCTTTAGAGCTGTTGGGGAAAGTACAAACTGTAGTACTTGTGGAATTCATTCACTGACTTCCAAACTCGAGTCTGGCCTGGGAATGGAAGAAAGAGTTTAAGAAGAAGGTGGAAAAAAAGACTTCAGTAGTATGTGGCAGTTAACTGCCAACTTTGGCATCTTTTCAGATTTGCAGCTTCATGCTTTCTAGAGATAAACTGTGACTTTTCCCAAAGGTTTGGAGGATTTCATTTTCCTTCCCACTGAAGCTGCTATGACTGTAAGAGCTAAGTGAAGTGCAGAACTACCAGCAAGATGCCTGCCATGCTCTTAGGTAGTTAATTTAAGGTTACAGAACGTTTCTTGCAGCTTGTTCCTATTTACATTCGCTTCTCAGTATTTTCCATTTGTAAAGCAGATCAATAGGGTCCTTCTGGCTGTATTACTATGCCTTGTCGTGTTTCATCTGGGTTTCCCTGAAACCTTTTGTCTCATTCAGAGGTGGATTGAAGATTTTCTGTGGGCTCAGAGCATTCCTGTGCACCCTGTGTGACAAAGAATCTTGTGTAAAAGCAGAGAAGGAGCAACCAAATCTTCAAAGAGTCAAACTTTGTTACCCTTTTTGTTCTCAGTGGAGCTCAAATGTGAGCAGGCAGAGAGCCCTCTGTTTCTGCTGTGTTGCCTGCTGCTTTTGTTTCATTCCAGCAGAGTCGAAGGGAAGCATTCACTTATGTCTCTCATGGTGCTCTCTGGGCTTGCCTTGGCCATGCAGGACGTGTGAGGTGTCGGTTCTGTTAGGAATGCAGAAACCTTTCAGGTGGGGATGGTGCTGTTTGCACTGAGCTGAGTGTCTCGCTGGTCAGCCAGGCCGGGCTGGAGCCAGCGTGGTTTGCCGGCTGCTAACGCGGTTATTCCGTGTGCCATTCCCCTAACAGTCCCGGAGAGAGGGCAGGGTGAGACATGAGCATGGCTGATCACACTGAGCATGGCAGGAAAAGATGGCAAAGGTGTGTTTCTCCTCAGGGGACTGGTGTGATAGATTTCAGGGGCATGTAACGGAGAGTCAGAAAGCTCAGGCCAAAACTGAACTGCAACTGCTGAAGAAGGAAGAATAGCAAGAAAATACTTAAGTAACCGAATCGGATGAAAGTAGAAGTTTATTTCTTAATATAGAAATGAGCAAATAATAGGTCATCTCTTTGATGTCTTTCTCCTTTCAACCACCACAGAAACGGTGAATTATGACCAGATGGTTAAACCAGTTAATTTTAATAAAAACGGGACTAAAAAGGTATAGGTCAGGTGTACTTGATAGATAAGAAAGATTATGCAAGTCAGCAGGACTTGATACAATATCCTATAATATGAAAAATTTGCCAGTGCTTACTTATCTGCCATTCTCTGTAAGAAATGTGGAGTCTCCTGATGATGTCAAGAAGACAAATGCATTACCTATGTTTGAAAATGCAAGGGCAGCTGAGAGGGAGGAAGTCATGGAGAATTTAGAGAAACTTAATGCTTATTTAGTATTAAAAATGAATAATGGCATAAAGCATTAGATGATACTTTAAAAATCTTGTCCTTACAAATGTGATAAATAATTATCATGATGCCACTCTATACTTGTGCATAGTAGGTTTGGTTGAACCTTATTGCAAAGACAAGGTAGGACACCATCCCCCATGACATTCTTGAAGGCAGATTGTGCTGGGTTTATGTGGTGAGGTGGGCACTCAACTGACTGAGGCAGTTGTGGGTAAATGGGTGTTTGGGGATTTAGAAAGGGGTAAATGGGGATTTAGAATTTCTCGGCCCAGGGAGGTCATGATGACTTTGCTGCTGGGGTATTTCAAAAAGACTGTAGATATATGGTACTTGATTGTGCCTCCCTCAGAGGTGGGATATGGATGAGATGATTTCCTGTGATTCCTTTCACTTCTCTGTTCCTGGGACTCTGACGTGAGGCTGACTGGGGACGTATTAACTCAAGTGCAAATAACTCAAGTTAACTGTGCATGGAAGACACAACCCTCAGCTTAATAGATGTCATTTTAAAACCTGGCTGGGAAAACGTGGTTTCATATGTGGTAATAATGTCCCAAGAGGACATCCCAAGATGATTGGTAGGTTTGAGAATGATGTGGGCTGATTGGAGAGGTTCCAAAGTGGGAATGATCAAACAAATAGGAAACAAACCTAGAAGGCAGCCTGAAACAATTTGGATTGTATAGGGAATAAAAGACCAGAAGAAAAATTACGAAAGTCTTCAAATAGAGGAAAGGCTGATGTAAAGAAGAGCAGTATGATTCTTACAGAGTCCACGCCCTGCAGAAGATGGAACAGGAATTTATGAACTAAACTGCATCAGAAAAGATCCAAAGAAGGCATTAAAATAAAGGGAAAAATCCCCAAAACAACAACTATCCAAATCAGGGATAGCAAGTACTGGAAAAAGATTGTTTAGGTGAATATGAAATCTGTGATGATGTTAAACGGTAGGGGAGTGAAACACCTCTCAGAAAGGCCATGGAGATGATTGTTCTTTGGGACCAAATGGGATGGGCCAAATGTCCCTATCTGATTTCTTCAAAGATCTTTTTTCTCCTGAGAAGGAATGCTTTGCCCTGATAGTTGAGGATTAAATTTATTCATTTACTGCTCAAAATAGAATTGCTGCTCTCTATTCCTACCAAAACTGTCTGCCTAGCAAATAGGGAAAGCAGCCAGCCCTGCATCGGAGGTTTTCACCTTTCTGTTCCTTTTTGCCCATGACAAGGAATCCATGACCCAACCTTTACCCCATTGCAGCTTGTGGATGGGGAGACAGAGATGCTGTTTCTTTGCAGGAGATGCTAGGGCACTTCACACACAGGCCATGCTGAACATGTGTGCCAGTGAAACTGCTGTGTGCAGTTCTGAATGCAGCTTCCTAATTAGTGTTTGCAATGGTCCTTCAAATAGCACACCTGTGTTCATTGCACATACTTGAATTTTGCTTCAAGTAAAATCCTCACACAGCTAGAGTTTATGTCTAAATTATCTTTGTCTTTTGGGTATTAAGCTGACAAATGCGCTGTAAATTAAAAAACAAACCTGGATGCAAAAGGCAGCTCCTATTTAGGCAGTGTCAGATAGGTTTTCTGAGGCTAGATCTGTTAAAAAACTACAAACTGATCTATCATTTCTGTTTAGAAGTTCAGAAGGAAGCAGACAGTTTGGATCAGGCAACAGTCTGCAGTGATGTGTCCAAAACAAGAGCTTTTGTTCCAAGCGGGGCTGATGCAGGCCACCAAATATGCCAAGAATGCGGGGCCGTTTGTGGTGCTGCACAGATACCATCACCGGCGAGCTAAGCACCCGCATTCCTGCTCAAATAACTGCGCTCTTGGGATGCAGGCCGCTGAAACAAGGGAAACCCAGAGCAGAAGGTTGCCACTGCCTACATGTGCACTAATGTCAAATATAAAATGATCTCTGTTTTCTTTGAAATCCACCGTTTTCAGACCCCTCCCTCGAGGAGGCAATTAACTGTGAAACCTTCCAGGGTCAAACGGTCAAGATTAGTTACAAGAAGAGGGTTGAGAATTTTTGAATCAGCTGCTGTGATACCAGTGAAAAATCTGTGAAGTCTGCATCCTTTACATGAGGAAATGATGTTTTTCCAGTTGACATACTTTCCAAAATCAAGCATAGCCATATATGTGAAAGCTTTGTGTGTAAACATGGATGAATTGGAGGAGCTGTTGCACTCCCTGGCTTATGAAAAGGCTCTACCAATTGCTCTGAGCAATTTTCATACCCATTTCAGTGGTATTTTTGTAATGCCATGACAATTTACTGCTAAGATTGTATTCATACTTTTTAAAGTAAAGTGGGGTTTATTTCTTGTTATTAGGTATAGAAATACTGGTTGACATAAAAAAAATAAACAGTGTTCTTAGGGAATAGATTTATTTTTCTGGAAAAATTTATGGACATGTACTACATCCTTTGGTAATTCAAAGAAGTTAAAATAAATGTTGTTTGCATTTTACAAGTTCTGTGTAACATTTGAGCTGTCAGGACATCGTAGTGATTGAAGTGGTAGGCAGGCATAGATTGCAATCCACTCCAATAGCTTGTCTATCTTGAAAATAACTTAAATGAACCAAATTTCTAACACAACACCTCTTTAATAATGGCTAAAGGAGCTAAAGAATTAAAAAACCCAAACACACAGTGCACCAAATCTGCCATATGGCACATCTGGACTCTGACATTGCCTTTTTGGAATTAGCTCCTTTGAGCACCTGGTAGAGTTCATCTTTAGTAAAGCAAATATTTTGCAGAAGCAAGTTTACTTTCTCGCCAGGATGTGGGGTGCAGCAGGGAGCTGTGCTTTGCAGCACCAGGACTCTGAGAGGTTGCTCTGTGTCAGGATCACCATCTCCTGATGTGTGGTGCTGCAGGGGAGGTATTTTCATCATCCACAGGGGTGAGCTGAAGTAAATCTGCTTGCTGTGGGTAACCCTTACTAAGCCCAGCTGAGCACATCTGGAGAACAGGCGTTCATAGCCATGAAACACCATGGCCTTGGCTGGTTAAAAGCTCTCCTCCTGCTGCAGGGAGGCTGGAAGGGCCTTGGCCTCACCAAGGCTGGCACTTCTGATGCTGGAAATTCGAGTGTTAGGAGTCCATGTGCCTGGAGGTTACCTGGATGGGTGTAGTATAAAAAATACGGATTAATAAGTAAAACCAGGCTGCTACTGCAGCAGCATGGGCTGACATCAGTGGTGAAATGGGAAGCAAAGCAGATTAAACTCTCTGGAAAGATCAGTTGGTGGAGGCAATGATTTGGATCCCAACCTGTCAATTAACCCATCTAGAGGAGTCAGTGTGGAGGATTTCCCCAGCCAATGTTTTGATGAAGTAGTTGACTGGTATAAAATCACAAATCCAACACAACTGGTATTTTACTCTCCATCATTACAACAATTTTTCAATTATGCTTCTTTTCATTAAGCTCATAATGCAGACTAACAGATTTCCCTGCCTTTTTAAAGGGAAACTGTTTGGTGATATGAAGTAAAAAATTTAGGGAAGAGGGACAATTTATTTTCAGTATCTTTATCATCTGCCAATGACAAGATGGATAATCAAATCTTCTCTGTCTTTGCAGAATGGAGTTTATGTTTAAATGGGTGGGTCTAGTCAAAGCTAAAAGGAAATTTCACTATATATTTTTTGTAGAGAAGACTCCCAATGCTAATGAGCAGCCGAATCTGTCTCGGGGAAACAGTTTGTTACTAAAAATAAATTGCAGCCTAACTGTAACTAAAATCAGATTGCAGAAACCAAGCTACTCCGATTCCTGATTTCTGCTGCAGAAGGAGATGAATCTATTACAAACAGCTCTGATTATTACATATTTTTAAATGTGCCAACTGAGCCCTATTTTGAAATTAATCCACTTGTGAGCTTCTATCAAATATGCTTACAGCATTCTCCAGAGATTTTCTTCAGACTCTGCAAAGCCAGTGAGGAACCAGTTCATAGTTATGAGGCCAAAAGGAAAAACAGTGCACATGAGCTATTTATAGAATATGAAGCAAAACAGTGTGATAAAGGGCAAATGAAAGCTTTCAATGTGAGGCTTTTCGTTCCCAGTCACATGGTCTTTACACGCAATTTCTTTTTTACTATACAATTTAGCAGGGAAATTAAATCACTTGACAGCAGCCTTTTTCTGGTTAGCAAAGAACTGTTCAGTGCTCCTTTACCATTTATAATACACTTGCTTGTGGCTGTTGCTGTTCGAGAGGGTTTGTTTGCAGAAGTTTCTGCAGGGCCAATACTTCCCTGGCAGGTGTAAGTAGAAATGGTGGCCAGAGGTTGCCCTGGGAAGATTTCAGTGTTGAGCATGGAAAACCACCCTGCTGCTGAACACAACAGAGTTCTTAGTCACGAGCCCCAGATGTTTGGGAAAACAGGACAAGGATCCACCTCCTTTGATACTGACAGTTAAAGGCAGTGGTAGATGCAAGTAAAAGTAAATCCAACCTTTCTACTTGCTTTTGTGTCCCATCACCCACTGTATATAAATGTCCTTGTTGCATTCCTGCCTTTTTATTCTCAGTGCAAAGAGCAAAGGACATTTCTGTCCTGGGAGTTTATCAACCACCTCATTCATTTTGAATATATTTCTTCCAATGCTAGTTAGTTCAAGTCAAGTTTCTGTGCTCTATCTCTAGGGGCTGCCTTTAAGCAATTCTGACCTTGAAAAAAACCCCAACCTGCCCTGGGTGCCAGATTGTGACACTGTATTTGACTCTTTCAGAAATACAGGAGTTGCCAATTTTTTGACAATTACTAAAATTATATATTTTACTGCCTAAGTGTGATGACTCCAAGAAGGGGAATGGTACAGAGAAGAAATTGCATGAACTGTGTCCCAGAGGTCCAGGCTGATAAAAATAAATGGCTTCTCAGATTTTTTTTTTTGTTATCTTTCCTTTTTCTTCATGTCTGTGATAAAGTTTGAAGGGAGGCCAAGAAACTGGATAGTTTGTCTCTCAAATATAGAGGCTGATGCTGTCATTTCAGGATATTTTCACTGACAAGGTGATTTATGGCAGCAGCCTTTTCTGCTTGGACATTAGCAGCACATTTGCAGGTTCAAAGTGTGTGTGCTACCTGAGCTTCTCACCACTCAGGATGTCACCCAAACTGTCTTGGCTCATCTGTGCCAGATTCCTCCTTAGTCCTGGGAGCTCCTGTGTTTGCTTAAAAATATTAATATTTCACAGACTCATTCTGTGTAACGAGCGAGCAGAGGATAAAATGCTGAGGCTCTAGCAGCAGTGATGCTGTATGGGAGCTGAGTGCTGCAGCTGGGGAGCTGGGGAGCAAGGACCAATGAATGTGGTATATCTATCTGGAGTCCCATATGTCAGTCCTTCAGACAATTTCACAGATTTGCTAATGGGAACAAGGCTTTTTAGTGAAGCTTCTTCAGGCCCTTACAAAGATGTGAATGTACTCCAGAACCCTGATGAACGATAAGCAGAAACACTGAAAGACAAATTTCCACTGCTGCTTTTCAGACACATGAACTCCTTCAGAAGTCAGGAGTTACTCTGAATTTATAGAAATCAATGCTGGCTTCTTCCCAGGATGTAAACTCTTTTTAAGAGCTCTGTTTTATGTGTCTGTGTGTATGTATGTATATACATATATAATGTTGTTTTCAAATACCCAGTGGAAATTTAATGGAGTTGCAGGAACAGCAGAATGGAGGAGGACTGAATCTATATCCAGCACATAACCCAAACAGTGCTGCTGAGTCGATCCCCAAGAGGAAGGCAGGGCAGTAATGCAAAACTAGAGTTGAGAGGTTTGGGGCTGCTCAGTCCCTCTGAACAGCAAGAAAAATCCCCACCTTCTCTGCTCCTCTGGTGTTCTTGCTGGACACTAAAACCAACCTAAAAATAAAACCAAGCAAAACTGGAAGAAAAAAAGATACTGGAAAGAGCGGAGGAAAAAAAAGTTATTTTCAGCAATGTATTCTGTGCAAGCTTTACGTTGCTGGGCAAGAATTAAAATGGCAATTTGGAGCCATCATAGCTCATTGCAGTTGTTCAGAGACGTGGTGCTCCCATTCCCCCCTGCACCTGGAACTTCGCAGTCACACTGACTGTCTCTGGGGACACTGCCTTCCCATCCAACAGCTGCACAGGGGTGAGGCAGAGGAGTGAGGAGGTGCTGTCACTCTGCCGTGTGAGCTGGAGCCTGTCCCCTCTCTGTCACACCCTGTACAGAAGCAGTAGGGTGCAGGCAGTGCAGCTGCAAGGGGAGGTGACAGGAGTGCAGAGAGCTTTGGAGCTGCCCGAGCCTGGCTTTGCTCCCCTTCAGGTGTTTCTGGGTGCATTATGAGGCCTCAGCTCATCCTGTTTCTGCCTACAGTGGCACTGCTGATATTTTTTCACTTGTAGTCACTTGTGTGTGAAGCCAGCACAGCTCTCTTCCTAAGCTAGCCTGTGACCAGAGCTACAGTCAGTAGATTTTAGACTGGAAACCAAGACAAACCTCACATGCAAATTCCCTTACCAATGATCTGAAGCGAGGGTGAGTCCAAGAGAAGGGCCTTAAAGCCGTGGTGTTGGGGCACAACTGGACACAAATCTGCTTCGCTGCCCTGCCTGTCTCAGCTTGAGGCTCAGCCCCTGCAAGTGAGAAACAAGCTGATCCCATTCATTACTGTCACCTTCAAATATAAACCTGCTGGAACAGAGAGCTCTTCTCAAAGCCATCTCATACTCCCACTATGTGCTAACAAACAAGACTGTGCTTGTAAGAGCACATCATGAAGTGGCAGAGTGTTCTTTTTTTTTTTTTAAAGTTAATCAAGAGGGACAAGAGACACAGGAGAGTGGCTTAAGGGTATTCAGATCACAAGACTTTTTGATGAAGAGAACTTGCAGCTGGCTGCATCTGCTCTTCCAAAAAAATAAACACCACTAGTAAATATCTAACCCTCTTGCCATCTCTGAAGAATTTCTGCCAGCTGATGTAAGTAGCTGAGGAAGAGCTTGGAAAGCTGTCACCCCTAGGCTGCCACCACTGTGTGCTGGCAGGGTGAAACGAGCAGCCTGCAAAATCTGGGGCAGGCAAAGATAAGCAGAAGGGACTGTCCCACTCCTGGTTCTGCTGGATCAGGCATTCTGCTGATGCACACACAAGAGTATGCACTGCAATTTACACTAAAGACTTAAAGGGTGAACCTTACTGGGCACAGGCCTGTTTTAAGGAGTTGCTGAAATGATCTCTTAAAGTATGGGACTACCCTTGTGTGCTCTCAGCTATCTAAAAATGGTTTTTATCCTGCCACTCCAGATGCAGGGAAGTCCTTTGTCACAGATGGGATCCTCTGGAACAGCTGAGGGGGGCTGAGTACCAGGCAGAGCAGGGGGTTGGCTGGAAGGGCACCCAGTCACAGATACTGAGCTGAGCTTTCAGCTTTCAGAGTTCATGTGAACTCTGCACATGCCATGAAGTGAAGCAGCCCTTACTCAGACTTTTCTGGCACAAAGGCAGCACTGAAGCAAGATCTCCCATGTTTTGAAGGAAGCACTGACTTGTAAAGTATCATGTAAAGTGATAGGTCTCCTTCCTGAAGAGTGGCTGAGACTTCAGAACAAAACATTTTGCCTTTTATATATTTATATTTTCTTTGCTGTTACAGTTTGCCTCTACACAGTTATAGAGACTACTGCAAGAAGTTTTAGTTTTGGTATAAGAATTCATCTCCTTCTGCCCCTCTTTCTTCATATGAAGTCAGTGAAGTGAAAGTTCAGGTAGTATCTGGGTGTGCTCACTCAATTTCAAGAGTAAAAGTTTCCAAAATATACCAGGATTGCTGGCTTTGGACTCCAGCCCACAGACACATGTGATTTTGATACAACATGTCTGATTGCCTGCATTGTTGCCTCCTCTTTCAGCGTTTTACTTACACTGCAATAAGATTAAATTAACTTTATTATGAGTCATACATGAGCATACATGCAGGTCTGTATGTACATAGAAACAGGGAGAAGGGAAATACACTACGATCCTTAGAGTGCTTAGTATCTGTATATTTGCATAACAAAATCCAGCCTATTCTGTTTCCATTTTTACACAGACTTGTCTGATTACTTAATCCAAAGCCACATCCTCCACTCGATGACTGCCAAAGTGAGCCACAGGACAGAGGTGAGCTGAGCTATGCTTGGTCAGTCCCCATGCAAGTTGTTCTTTCCTTTTTTTTCTTCTTCTGCTCTGTGGTTTGCTTGCTCTTCTTTTTTTGCTTCCTTTTTTCCCCCTGATTTTTGGTTTGTTTTGGGTTTTTTTTGTAATCATTTTACATATGATCCTTTTGGTTTGGGATGTTCTTTACCTACATGTTTACATTGCACCTAATCACATTGGGCTGTGATCCCAAATTTGGGTCTGTGTGCTACTGGAATATAAATAATCATGTCTTGTTGCTTTGGTATGCAGTCAAGTTGGAATCTGCAACTCTACTCTGCTTGTGGGCACTATCCATTGCAAGACCGCTTTCCTAATTTTTGCCTGAAAGTGATCCTGTGTATAGGACAAATAACCCCCAGCACAGCAAAATAATGAACAGCAGCAGCATAGCAAAAAATTCAGCTGTGCCAATGGTGAAAGCATTTTCTTGCAGGAGTGCAACTGTGCTGCAGGTACTTGTTGGTTTGTTAGAAATCTTGGGACGTGTAAATATAACTGATCCCATCTAGATTATCATTAAGGGAGTTTATTGGTGAGTCTGAAGTTAAAAAGCCCCTAAGGCTCAAAGGATAAGGGAAACAGGTGCTTTCCCAAGGCCTTGTAAGCTATGCTACAATCAGTTTCTTCCTTCCCTTTGGGCTTAATAATGTACTAAAGTTGGTATGTTATAGCTATGGTAACATTTATAATAAGAAAATATGCAAATACAGCAGCAACATAATTTTTCCAGACTGCTTAGCAAGTAAATGGTTGTGTACAGAATAGCCTCCAATCCTGTGAGCATCTTTCTGTCAGAGGCAGCTCCTGTTATTTATGATAGCAATAAAAATACTGATTATTATTGGACAAATTTCTCAGACATGAAAAAAAAAACTTCAGACATTTTACTTCCAAATCTTTCAATATGTAACAAAAGGTTTGAGGTTTCAGAAGTTTAGTCCCTGAGGATAAACAAATAAAGTTGTAAAGAGCACACCTTGCTAATATGATTGTTCCTTATTAGCATAATAGTTTTCAAATAAACAACCTGCTAATGTCTCTAATAAGCAATTACTCTATGATGAAAACTGCAAATGGAGCCCACTGGTGGGTAACAGATAACAGTAAAATCTGTCAATAAAACAAATATTGTTCTGCCTGAACAGCTCTCCTCTTCACTCCAAGAGAAGAACAGAGCTGCCTGGGTATTTTTATAGGCTGATGTTTGACAGCCAGATATGTTACAACACTGCTCCTCTGATGCTTTGCTGTGATGTTATGCTGCTCTTTACAGTGTTAGTGTTACAACAAAATAAGGCAGAGATCTTTACTTAGTTGGAAGCTACCTACTCTTGTGTCCAGTGAAATCACAGTAGGGTGAATGTTTGCCCAGGAATAGGGATTTGTAACAGAGTTTACTTTCTTTCATAAAAGGAAAATGATAATTAAAAATTTGGAGTCCATCCTGTCTCTGAAACATGCAAATGAATGGAAGTAGCATCTCGGCACTCTTTTCTTCTTGCTATTCTAAATCATTTGCAGTGGTGAAAAGGTGTTAAATGCATGCAACAATCTCACTTTCCCAAACATTGAAACGTGTGAAAAAAAAAGTCATAATTTTTCAAGCATGGTTGACAAACTATTTTCAAAACATTTGCAGCGTAATTTACATACTTGCCTGGTTGCTCTACCATTGATTACAAAGCTGTGTTGTGCTTGCTTTGGTCCCCATACTTCTGCACTCATTTTTTCAAAAATAATTTTGCATTTAGTTTTCAAGAAATAAGGATATGGAATATGAGAAAATCACAACTCCCCAAGCCTGGTCATTTCCAAATTCCATGGTGAGTATGAGGGTTTTATTTTATATATAGCTTTGTAGAAACAGGATCATTTGAAGGAAAATCTTGAGCAATTCTTATCTTTGTTCCATTCTGCACTGACATAATGGTACAAAAACGCAAGGAATGTACAGTAAAGCCTGGTGTGGGAAGAAGATCTTGACAGAGGGATGATTAATGGTGTCTGAAAGAGGGAAAACAGTTATGTAAGAAATACAGCCCATGAGGTTGAAACTGAAGAAACCATCACAGGTGCAGACTGTAAACAGGCCCCAGAGGGAAGAATATTGGTCTTTTAAAGGTGGACTCTGTAAACAAACAGATGAGGCATAGGAAATATCCTTCCATATAAATTTTTATGGTACAAATAAGTACATGGAGCACATAAGCACTGTAAGTGTTTATAAACTCAAAGAACATCCATATTGCAGTAAAGCAGCACAAATAGTAACCACGGTGTAAATTTATATAGCATGAGGCAGATGTGTGGTCTGATGGCTCAGTTTGTTTTTTTGACTCTAGCAAATGACATGATTTCTGTGTCTCTGGTTTTATTTTGTTCCATTTAGCTGCTCTCAGCTACATAATTGTTCTTTCAGCTTGTAAATATTATGGTCAACCTCCAGCAAAGTTTAGATGAGGCCAATCAAATGTAAACAAGTGTGTCTGCATCAATGATGTGAGTAAGCAAAGTCATATCTTGTGATGTTTCCTCCCCCTTTTCTTACTCCCCTGGGACTGCAAGAGCTTTGTGGAGCCTGCTGTGGTACTGCAACTGCCTGTCTGGGTTTTTTCTCCAGTTTTTTTCCTGGCTATTTGGTGTAGGGTTTATCCAGTGAAATGAAAATAATGGACCAGGATCACCTCTGAGGAGTGTCCTCACATTTGTCCTTGCTTCTGCCCCTGCCCTAGAGGTGGCTGCCTGCAGTCTCAGTACGAAGTTAATCCAGGTTGTGAGGGGCAGTGCAGGGGCCCAGAAGGGCTGAGGGTGAGCAGAGGCCCCTGAGGAGCTGCAGGGCTGTGACACAGAGGGGTGGCAGCGCTGCTGGGCGCTGCTGTCAGAGCCTCTGTGCAGTTTCCCAGCAGGGCTCAGCCCCCGGACTGGTGTGCCCTGCTGCAGGTGACAGCCAGCACACGGGGTTGGGGCCTGGTGGCTCTGGCAGAGCTGTTACCTTTGAGGGCCTCAGGTGCTCATACGCTGCCGTCACCAAACCCTCTGGGTGAAAGCCTTTGCATTAAAGAGGTGCACATGGCACAATTTTTACCCTTGAATGTGAACTTCAGGGTTTCACTCCATGTTGCTCTACTGCCACTGTGCAGCCCCCAACCTGCATGACATACTGTCAACACAGTGAATGCATCCCGTGGGCTTTCTGCTGAAAATGCAAGCAAACAGGTGGGTTTTCCCTGCATGCAACCTCCTTCCCTTGCTTTGGAGCCTCTCACTGTTCTGCACTGAACACAGGCCCTGCCTGCTCCCCTGCATTCAATCTTTACCTGTCTCCCACCCCAGCTTTATGTCTCCAAGTGCCCAAATCCTGCTGTAGCTTTTTGCAGCTGTAGCAGTTCAACAGTATTGGCAGCCCTACATTCCACACCTCATGCTCCCATAAGCAGTGAACTGTTGGGTCACGATTTTTGATTAGATATGAATTAACCTTTAAGGAAAAAACCCACCAAAGCAATGACTGCAATGCTATTGATCTCCTGGGAGCGGAGCCTGGGAGGTGTCTGACATTCTACATTGTTATCTATGGGAGAGGAAGGAGCTGGGCTGTTTTTTCCCACAAGAAATGTATCTATTTTTGAGAGCAAAGTACTTTCTTTGCCATGGGACCCAAAACAGTTTTCATTCACTGACTCACAGTCTCTGGAGGCTTTTTCCCTGAGCTTAGGAGGCAAATGCTTAGTGGTTTGCAGCTGGAAAAGTCACGGCCCAATTAGCTAAAACTGTTAATTTAAAGATGTTACCTGTTTACAGCTATATTGGCTTTGAGAACCAAACAGTCTCCACCAGCCTCGTTCCTCTGTTTTTACATACAGAGTTGCTGTAGATTTGGTTGTAACAACTATTGGGTGAGAATCTGAAAGCAATGTATCAACAGCATCTGATTTATTCTGTGGTTCTTGTGCAGAACGCCAAAATATGATTTCATGCTTTCCTGTTTCTCTTTTTGTCTTCTTATGGTATGAAAATTGTTATTAGTTATTTGCTATTAAATTTGTCCAATAGCCTATTTGCTTAATTATGGATGAATGCTTATTGATGAATCTTTCCTTCCCAAGAGACAATCTCGCCATGACCCGGGCAGAAACTACAGGAAATGTATTTGGACAATGTTCAGGTTGTATCTGTTCTTGTGGTGAAAGGCAGAGCCAGTACGGGTCAGCTTGGCAGCTCATGGCCTCAGATTGATCTACAGGATGATTCCATGTGTGTTGCTGTTTATTCTTTGAATGTTGAGGAATGTCTGTAGTAGCATTCATGGTCCAAACAGCTGAAAACTCTCTGCTGCATCTCTTCAGGGTCTGAGGCTGGATCCACATCTGCCTTGTCCACATGGAAGGACAGGACTTGGTGGCAAATGTACTCTGGGAGCTGCTAGAGTCCACACAGGCTGGGAGTTTTGGCAGGTATGCAACACTGGCAGCTGGGACCAGACATCTAAACGTGCTTTTCTGTTTCTTTCAGAGATTTAATTGGGGCTGTTTAACCTTTAGACAGAGCCTTTCCAAATAAAATGCTTTACCAAAGGAACAAAATATCAAGGAAAGGGGTATAACAATATTTAGAATTCTTCCACATTGCAAAATCTGTGCAAGGAACTTCAGAAGAGTTACTACCAAATGTGCCCAGTAGCATTTCTTAATATTTGTAGTTGTTCTTAAGTCTATATACCTAATCAGCTCCTTAAACTGTGCTCCAGGCAGAGTGAAAGGAAAAGAAATATTTAAAAAATTGCCTGAAGGGATGAAGTCTCTTGGTATTTATGGTAAATGCACTGCTTTAGTCTTGTTGGGAGCTTTCATTAGTTTGAATTGTCTGTCTTAATGCAGCTTGTAAATTACTGTCAGGAAAGGAGATTCCAAAATGGCATGTGTTACCATGTTAATATATAAGAAAGAGGCAACCCTCATATAACCCAAAGTCAAAAACCAACTTCAGATTTCTTATTTAAAAGATGATATCTTAATTGGGCTTGCCTGAGTGATGACTGGGTGAAGTTTATGTGATGTTTTTGCTTAAGGTGTGTCTGTCAGGTGCAGTTGGTTGTTTTGAAAAACACAGCAGAGAATTTCAGTGCAGTGAAACCATTTTGCTGTCTGTTTAGCACAGCTCATGCTTTCTGTTGCCCTTCTGGAGCTTGGTGTGGCTGAGGCTGTGCTGCAGTGGGGCAGAGGGTATCTTGAGTCACAGAAGCAACAGAGCTACAGGACAACACACTGGAGTGAGATCCTGGCTGTGTTGTAGCCTACCTTATCAAACAACTGAGAGCTCCCAGCACCACATTTCTAACACTGCTGGGCAGATTATGGAGATACAATGGACTGAAAGTGTGGAGAGTACTGACAGTCACTACCTTGTGTCTTTAGGGAAGGATTCCAGTCTGTAAAGGAACTGCTACAGCTGATTTTGTGCTTTTTCATCCTGTTCTTTTGAATCAGCCTCATGTGCAGAATCTCTGCTCAAAATCCTTCTTACTGATGTTTCATGGTCTCTTATTTCCCTTATTTGAAAATTACTAAAAGGAGATCTTGTAACTGATGCAGCATTAAGAGCAGATCTTAGAATAATCAGTAGTTTCAGCAGCTCTTTCTATTCTCTCTGCTTTTGTGGCTTATTATAAAAGTGTCAATCTCTCACTGCTATCTAACAAACAAACTTCTGCCCTGGATCCATTTCCTCTTGGGCAGTTTGCCAGGAATAACAAATTAAACTCCAGCTCTCAGTTTAAGAAGTTTCACTTCACTGAGTAGAGTTCAAGTACAGTCTATTATCCTGACTAAGTGATAAAGGAGTCCTTTGATGTTTGCTTCTTGAGTGGTTTATACAAGCCAGGGCTTCCTGTAGGAAAAAGAACTGCAGCTGAAGGAAATACTTGATTGATCAGGTAACCTCTTCCTCTCACTCTTACTTGAGAGTGTCTGAGTGCCCAATGACAGAATCATACAGAGATACAAAGAGAAACCCAGTACAGTCTCCACCAGAAGAAGTCACACAGTTTGATGATGTTTCTCAGTTCGTCACGTGAGAGGGACCAAACCTGCTCCTTCCCCCTTCCTGTTCCCCACTGCTTTCCCCGTATCAGCGCTGGTGGTTCACCATGGCTTGTTAAACGTACTTAATTTGTATGAGTTCACAACTCAAATTAAGTGTTCTGCCATGCCCATGAGCTGAACTGGATAATTAGAAGTGCTCCTGCCACAGAAGGGGCAGGGCTGCAAAGGTGGCACCTGGAGTGGGAGGCACAGGGGAGAGAGGAATAACATTACGCAGGAACAGAAGTCCTCCATCTGTACCTGCCATCCAGCAGGTCAGCCTGGCTGTCACTGAGCCATGCACTCAGGGCTCCTCCAGAGCCCTCTGACCTTCAGCTGAGTCCCAGTCTGAACTCTTCTGGAAGATGCTGGTTTTCTCCTTCAATCACCAGGGACCTTGTTCACTTTTTTACATAAAATGGTTCAGTGCTGTGTTTCTTCTCTCTATAAGAAGGTATAGTGATGCTCCCCACGCAGTAATTCTGGCCTGGAAGTTTGAGGGAAAAGTGGAAGTTGGCTAGAATATATAGAAGAAAAACAGGGTAGTGCAAGCTGGTCAGAGCACAGGGATCAGCTAAGAACAAGGAGGAAAGAAAGAGGTACCAGCAAACCTTGCATTTTCTGAGTTGTTTCAAGATGCCCACTGTTCCATGGTCAGTGGAAGTGAACTGCTGTGTTTGATTTCTGAATCTGAGTATTTAAAAACTGCCTTTGTTAGCCTGTCACTCACAAATAATTGGGGTATTTTTTCTCTGCCAATAAATGTTCATGACAACTTTGCTTCTCTGTGATTCTTTAGAGGCGTGGCCACAGCACGTGGTGGGTGCAGCATTGCTTTCCTGTCCATGTTGGAGCACCTGGGCACAAAAGTGACTTGCAGAGCTCTTGCCTCTAACCAAAGGACAGCTTGTCTTCTGCAGTGCCCAGAAGCGGCTGTCCTAATAGCTCAGTATTACAGGTAGGGGTGGTCTTGCTCCCCTTCTTAGCTTCTGGCCTTGCAATTCTGCTACTTTCCCGGACTTGGGTGTGTTGGGTGTCTATTGAGCTGACCGAACTCGCTAACCCAAAAGAAAATAATTTCCATGTAACATTGTCACCGTTGGCTGGAAGGAGAGCATGAGGAGATTTGGAGGCAAACCGTCTTTATTTTGCAATTAGATGTTGCAATACCTGTGGCTATTGCATGCTCCACAGTGTTGCAAGAGTCCCTTGAGCAGAACTCATTATATTTGGTTTGTAAAAGCTTGTCTAAAGTATGGGTATTGGAAGTTGTGAAATTACCCATTATTCAGTACATGCAAAGAAATCCTATACTATTTTATTACAACTTATTTTGGGTTGTGTAGCAGCAGCTTTTCCTTCAGCTATACCCATGCCTGAAACATGCTGACCTCTCCTGAGCTCCTTTGTTATATAGAGAAGCACTTTAATAAGGTCTAATTACCTGTAGAAATGCACATGTTGGAGACCTCAGTTTTTCCTTGCTTTGGAGCCTGATACAACAGGTGGTTTCAGAGGACCCTCTGGATGTCTGAATAAACCTGGGAATTGTCTCTTCTCCACAAGTTATTTGGTGTTGTTAGCTACCTTTCAAGATCTGGACTCGTGTCACAGAGAACTTTGGAAGGTTTTTGCATGTAGCCACAGGACTTTGTCCCATGTAATGGACCCTGATGTTTTCCAATCAGCAGTGTTATTTTTAGCCTCTGCCATGTCACGTTATCTTATTGCTTTACAGACCCCGTGACTGCTTGTGCCTGCAGACAAATCTGGCACAGGCCAGGGGGAGGGTAATTCCTCCTTTTTGGTCTGCCCCCACCCCTCTCACATCCCAGAGGTCTATTTCTATCTGGGAGTGGAGGCTGGGAGGCCAGATGTCTATTTGTGACTTTATGTGGCAGTGCCTCTGTGAATTCAGGCAGCCTGGTTGCCTTCTCTGAATCTCTCCTGTAACCCACAGTGCTTCTTCTTCCCCCAGTGAGACTTTTGCCTCTAAACAGCTCTAAGTTTTCTTGGGAATTATTTCCAAAGAAGTTACAATTTTCCTGTTGTACACTCAAAATGTCCTTTCTTTGAAGCCCCCCTCTTCCTGCCTTCCCATAGAAATGCTGCTCATCAGCTCGTTCAACATTTGTGCATTCCTTTTCTTGTCCTAGAGCTCAATGTTACTCCTTTCTCAGTGTGAGGATGGATAACGGATGGTCCTTCACTAAATGGAAACATATTTTTCCTCTCAAGAAATTTGCTTTTATCCAAGTTGATTCTTGAAGAAAGACAAAAATGCCAGAAATAGAGATGTGAGCTGAAGCAATCTGTTTGTGTGCCTGCAGGCTCACCCTTACATCAAAGTCCAGTGGAGCTGTGTGGTCAAATTGTCAGGTGAGTGTCCTGAGTGTGAGGAAATGAAGTTTACAATGACTGCAAAGGGATAAGCTTTTAGAAAAGTTGAATTGGCCAAGTCTCAATCACCTTTCTCTTGGTTCCACTCATTAAAAGACATGTTCTTACTTTCTCATGAACTCTCTTCTGAATGGAGCTTTAGAATGAATTCCAGTATACTCATCCCATGCAGGTAGTAAATACTGCAGGACTCCTCTGGAAAAAGCAAGTGATAAAATTCTGCTGTCTTTGCCAAGATTCTCATTTTTGCATTCAATGAAACACATTCCAGGGTGGTGTAAAACAGAGTTCCTCATTTGTAGAAAATTTTATTGTTGGTGGTTTTAAATTTGATTTTGAATTTCAATTTTTAGGATCATCAGCTTTGAAGTGGTAATCTGGGCTGGATCCAGATTCTGACCTGCAAAAGGTTTGGAACAAGGTGTTCCAAATAAACAGCATTTTCTCTGGATAAATCCTGATGATTTGAAATGTCTGATACTTCATACTGCTGGTCAATTGGATTTGTTGTGCAGACTCTGTCCTAGCTGCCCAAAGTCCTTGAATTTTCCCTGGGTATGCTCAGGCATACCTCAGCATCCTCTCTGGAAAGGCACCTCTGTACAGGCCATGGTATCTCCCCTTGCAGCTGCGAGGCTGGAACTGCAGCTTCTGTGACTGCAGCTCTGATGGTAAACATAAACCAGAAATACACTGAAATTTGCACTGAGAGACAAAGCAGCCCTATGGCAATAGGACTCCTAACTGCCAGCATTTCTTGCCTGCCAATTTACTTCTGTAGTAACTGGGATAAGGCCTTAGGGGGAAAAAAACCATGACAACGAATGTGGCAAAATATGAAGCCCCTTTTCTTTAATAGCAACTGCTCTCTTCCCAAGGCTGGCAGTGAGGGAGAAGGCATGAAGAGAGCCTGAAGCTCCTTTGTACCCAGTGTGTATCTTTGTGATTGATTTCTTCCGCTAGCAAAGGACATGTAAGAAACTCCTGCTCCAACAAATTGTTCCTGTCGCAGGGTTTTCAGCTGGCACATCACAGAGCCAGGACACAGTGCCCCACAAGTAGCTGCACCCATGTCCCTGGCATGGTGAGCTGCTGGTGGAGTAGCCATGAGCATAAAGCCAAACACAGCACACCTTGGGCAGCCAACGTAGCCTGAGGGAAGGGATCCTTCCCACCTGTTGGCCAAGCAGCACCATACGTGCTGTGTTGTTCTTGTTCATTGTTTTTGCAGGTGATTGCAGTTGGAATGCTGAAGGGCTGGATGCTTCTCTTTATTGAGAGGAAAGAATGTGACATAATCACTTGATTGAAAAATAAAAGGTAGGACAGAGGAAAGAGAAGCAAAGCCTTGACATCTCTCCACCAAGAATGAAAGAGGAAGGTGATGATAGGTCCTTTTTAGGAAAGCTTTGCTGCTTCCCTATGAGTCACTCTCATTCAGCTGGAGGGCCTTGTGTTGTCTTTTGCCCAGCATGGGAATAGCCAAAGCATCTCCCACAGAATTGTAGGAGTCACAAGCCTGTGTCCATTGAGTTCAGCTTTGGGAACTTCATGTTTGTTGTGCCAGAGGCTCACTGTGCCTCTCTCTGTATGTGCTACTGGTAAAGGCATTCATTGAAAATTGGTTTTGAGGCTTTTTGGCTTTTACTTTTGTGGTAAAACACCCCTCCTAAAACTCTCGAGAAAGGATGGGAGAAAAGGAAAATTCCATGCAACTGACATTTTTACATCATTATTGAACTATTCTGATGAAAGAGAATCCTGAAAGTTTTTTAGAGATTTTAAACATTTCCATTTCTTTGGAAAAGTCTTTGCAGAAGCAGATTCTGGGGTTTTGGCTGGCATTTTCCAGCAGCTGTTGCCAGCTACAGGTCTGCTAGAAAATGCATAGACTGGTGTGCTGTGAGACTGTGTGTTCCTGGATGTGTTTTGTCTCTGTGACAGTCCCCAGTCCTCACTTCAAATTTTAGAAGCCTGCACAACGATAAAGGCCTGAGCATCACACTGCGCAAGTGCAAATGGAAACTGCCTTTGCTTGACCCCCTAAGGCCCACCATCTTTGCTAATAAAGATTCACTGTGTAACTCCCCATTAAAAGTGGCAGTTGGAGGCCAGGAAAAAATCAGTTATCCAGTGTTTGAAATACCTGTTTAGCTGCTGGGAGCCACCATTTGATCTTAAGCAGGATACTTAGATGTGTTCATTTTTAAGTGTCAGGTAGTTCAATGACTTCACTCAGCATTTGCATTTTATGGGGGTACATGTAACCTGAAGAACGAAAGGAAAGTTTGCTATTTCCTGTAAACATTTTTATATAAAAGTGTCACATGAAAGCCTGTTGGATGAAAAAATTACTGTATTGTGGAGTGCCTGGAAAAAATCACTTAGGCATTATTTTAATCCTTGGCAGTAACTATTCCAATGTATACTGTTTGTTTAAGAAACCTACAACACTGTTCCTGAAATGACTTTCTTACGACTCTGGGTACAGAGCCAAGTGCAGGGAATCTGTGTATGGGTGAGCAGATAGAGGCTGTCCCCTTCAGGACAGTCAGACCATGTAAGGATGCAGAAGGATTCTGACTGTTTTACCTGGAATTTAATTCAGACCACATTGGATTAGCAGTGGCATAAGCCTGTAACCAAAGCAAGTAAGCCTAAAGGTCGACAGTCATTTTCCTAATACCCCAACAAAAAGCATTGATAATGAGTTCTCTCTCTTCATCTTCTCAGGCTCTTTCAATTGGTTGAAAGGTGTTGAACATGCTACTCTTTTAGGGCTTCCATCTTTATAGCAACAGTGTTAAGTTGCTCTCCTTGGGTAATTATAGGATAAAAAAGAACAGGGGAAGAAAGAACCTGGAAAAGCCTGAAGATACCCAAATGAGACAAGCGGAAAACACATTTTGTGAGCATGAGGTGTAAATCAAAGATCTTAGAAATATTCAGTAGAAAATTTTTCTCCTTTCAAGTGGCAAAAGTATTTTGGTGATTAATTTTATGTTTAATCTTGTATCCCACCACAGAAATAGAAGTTTAAAGAGCAATCTTGTGCCTGAACACAGAAACAGACTGAGAATTTCAAGCCTTGGTACATCTCCACCAGAAAACAAGTGCCAGTAAGAAACAAAACCATCCCTTTAATAGAGAAATTGGTGGCACAGGTCACCACCTACTTTGACAAGTCCTTTTCTCTTGTGTCATTTGTTGGTTTTGCTGTTATCTGTAGGAATGATCAAGGAGACTAATATGTCATTGGAGAGCAGGAGAGAGGTCACACATGAAACTTGTCTCCTGTACTGTCTTTAATTGAACTTCCCCTGCTGTTTCTCCAGGCTGGTGGCTTTCCTGCACAGATTTAGCTGCAAGCAGTGCCTTCAGAGAAGCCAGGTTAACGTGACAGCTTGGCTAGAGCAAAAGTCTTGAAAGATTGTGGGAGAACTGCAAACATTGATGGAGGAAGAATTTTTGGTAATGGCAGATGGCAGACAGATGCATACAAATAGAGGAAGGTAGCTGTAAAAGGTCAGGAAAATGCAAATAGAGGAGGACAGGGGACAGTCTTTCAATGTTTAAAAGACTTTCTCTATACATGTGGCAGTTCTGGACGCATGAGCTGGTCTTATGCAGTCAGATACTTTTCCCAGGAAACCTTTAAGAGATTTGAATGATTCATATTTATTTTTTGGTGCTTAGGCAGCCCATGAGTGATGGTATTAAGGAAATATGAAGTGGCTGACAAAATTGCTGAACAGCAAATGGTATTGTGTTTATCAGGACACAACCTGTCCAGCTCTGGTTTTAATTCAAGAATATTTAGCTCCCAGTTGCCATAGTGAAGACACATGGATCTGAGGAGGAATCAGCCTCTTTCCTACCTGCTGGTGCCATTGTCCCTGAAGGAGGAGGGAGAGAATAGAGAGCCCTGTATTTCAAAAATCCCTCTTCTGGGGCAGTCTTCTCCAAGAATTCTGAAGTCCCAATCATTCTGTGCTCTTTGCTCTGCCTGAATGGAGGTTTCTCTAGGAAGTCTTTAGGGGCTGCCTGTCTCTTGTACCAGAGGAGTTGGGGAAAAAGCTCCCTCACCCCTTCTCTCTCCTGCTCATCAGGAGTAGCCACCTGGGTTTTTGCAAATTGTAGTCTCTTTGGAGGCAGGTCAGGTACATATTGTCCTCATAAAGTTGCAGATAAAAGTGATGCTGAAAAAGGCGAACATATTTAAGAGGTTAATTGGCCTCCAGGGGATACTTCCTCTGGTTTACTTTCCTTAAATGCTGTAAATAAAATGTTATGGGACACTTATTTAATATATGGGAAAATTTATATGACTTGAAGTTTTATGCTGTTGAATTGAATTTAAAGACTCTTCTCTTTGCTCTCTGTGTATTTCCAGCATATTTGGTGGTTTTGGTTTGCTTGTTGCTTTTTTTTTTTCTTTTCTTTTTTTTTTTTTTTTCCTGGAGGGGTTTCTTCTTCTATTTTTTCCACTTTTGCTTGCTTTTTTGGTGTATCCCTGAGCCTTCAGGAGGGATAAGAAGCAGTCCTTCTTCAGACCTTTACTGACAACAAGAAGTAGCAAACCAGAAGTAGTTTTAACTATGCAGAGCAAAATCATTCCTGTATTTGAAATTTAATTTTATGTAACCAGGACAAGAAAAAGCTTGTCCGGGTAGAAGATAAATATAAAATGGTACTGAAATCAGGTAAATGGCTGAGTTGTCAGAAGCTTGAAAGTTTAAAACAAGTTTAAAACTTGCTCAATGGAAGCTTGATCTGAGCCCTGTTCTGGCCCCCATGCCCTGCTGCAGTGTAACTTGCAGTACTTCCCACTGAACTGCAGAACTGCCCTTGTCTGGGAAGGGAAAGGAGGAACCCTTAGTGCCAGCCATAGGAAAAGCCACAGAGGTTTCAGGCCAGGTTATTTTATTCTCCTGATGTTGCATTTTGTGCTGTACCATTCAGGACAGAGCCAAAGTCATGGAGGCAGGTGGGTGAAAAGCAGTTCTAGGCTTTTCCCTGTCACAGCAACTTGTCAGGCAATCTCTAATAGCTGTTTTCATTCTCGCATTGGTTGAGTCAGAGCCATTTGATTCAAAATTGCTGCCCTGACATTTGAACCTTTCAGGCAGACTGCTCTGGCAGCACCTTATTTTTCTGTTGGAAAAGAAGGCAAAAAAAATCGTTGACATGTAATTAATGGAGCCAGATAGAATCTGAAATCTGAACGACACCCATTATTGAATAATGAGATATAAATTCTTTGTTATAAATCACCTTAACATCACAATGGCATGGGAGGATTTAGAGGGGATGGTGACTTGTTTTGCTTAAGCACTGATCTTGTACACAGACAAATGCTCATGGGAGTTGTTCTGTTAAAGACAAATCGTTACAGGGCAAACAAAAGCATGGACCAAAATGGCAAAATGGGGCAGGTAGGGAAGGTGGAAGAAAAGGCAGGAGATTAAGATCTTATTTGGTCTTTTTCAACCTGCTGAGTCCCTGTCTGGGTGTCTAATTTTTTTTTAGAACCAGGACTGTTGAGTTCTAGACAAGTGAACTCTGTCTTACATCTGCTTTTCTGAGGTATCCATCCACAAACGTGTTTCTGTGTAACTGTTGTCTCTCAGAATTCAAAATATTACTAATGCATAGCTTCTAATTGATTACTAAGCTATAATTAATTGTTCTTTTTAACTAAGAGGGAGCTTCAATGCTTTAAGATCTCCTTATTTTGAAAGTGATTAACTGCAGATTAAATTAGAAGCCCCATGTTAGGTTTAACAAAACCAAATTCAAATTTGAAAAAATGGCTTTATGCTGTAAGGAGTAAGTATTACATGGAGCAAATAGTTATAATTTGAATTATCTTTTTATCAGTCACAAAATACAACATATCTCTATTACGTGAAACCTAGATAAGTTTTGGAGGCATATTATATAGTAATGTGGGATTCAGCAGATATAGGTGGAGGTGTCAGACTGACACTGGAAAGAAGCAAATGTAGGTTAGCTGAAATTCTAGGGCACCTCAGAGATGCTTTAAGAAAGTGTGATTCTACAGTGTTTTCAAGAAGACGAGAGAGAAAAAACAAACAAATGTTTACCTGTTTTAATAATATAGTCTGCAAAGATTTTGACATCTGTTTTTAGTAGTAACTGAAAGCTGAGGGATTTGGGGAAATTGAGCTGTCTGTGTGAGTAGAATCAGAGAAATGTTCTTTAATGCCACATCCCAGGATGTGAGCTGACAAAGCTGGTTTCTATGTAAAATGCATAAGACACAAGCTTTTTTCTGCTGTATGTAAAAAATGACTGAACCACTGGCAAACGTTCCAAAAGTTCAAAAATTTGCTCCATTTAGACCCCCTGCATTTCAAAAAACTAATGAAATTTTTATTATCTCTGGACAAATCCCCTTGCCTGAATGCAGGCCTGCCCCGTGCTCTCTTGCTTTGGCTCACTGCTGATCTGAATCAGCTCCACTCAAGCTCTCCTGTAGATCCTGTAGGATCTCTGTCCGTCTGGCCTGGCAGGCTGCTGCCATGGATCAGGCATGCTCAGGGACTTTCCTCAGGATCAGAAAGGTACAAAATCTGCTCAGTGCCTCTGCCTGTGAGGAAACTCATCAGCAAGCAAGATTTGGAAACAACCCAGGTAAGCATTACTGAGTCTGCTGAGACGTAACTGCGTGTTCCACAAAACATCAGCAAAGGGATTCCCCCAGACCTTTTGGAAAAGAAACAGCTGAGTGATTTTATGATATACATCCAGGTGGACCTAGTCTCTGGAAAATGTGATTTGGTTTATGCTGTTGAGAAAAGTCAGGTTCCAAGACAGTTTTATCAGTGTATTCATAATTCTATGAGCATCACCCCTGACATAATCTCCCTACTCTCCTCCTTAGATCTTGTTTTTACAGGTACATTGGAGATCAAGAGATTAGAGCCTAACTCAACAAAGCAGGACATAGCACAATGCAGTGAGCTTGTGCCACAGAGTATCTGAGAATCCCACATGTCCTGGGGACAGATCAGTACCAAGCTGTTCGGAGAAGTCCTGGAGTGCCTGAACTGGTGCAGTAGGTGTCAATTCACACCGGAGGCAAAGGAAAGCAGCTACAATGTAAAAGTTAACTTGTAGGAACAATTTCTGGAAGAGCAAACAGTAAGAACTTTTAATACAGTCTTGCTTTAGTACCTGACAAATTAAAAATGCTCCTTCTTTTACATACCTTTTTTATATAAGTATGTAGTTTCCAAATGAAATGTTTTTATATCTGATGTAACCTCTTAATGGGAACAGGTTTTCTTCTAAAACAAGACAAGGCAAAAATGTCTAAAAATAGTGCCTTTATTAGTGCTTTGTCACTTAAAACACTGAGCAGTAGCTTCCTGTACTTCTTGCAATTGCAAATGGTGTGCCCATGCTAATACTGCAAATGTTTTGGGTAGTACAGATTAAGAAGCGTGTCACCAATGAAATGCACATTAGACAGTTGTGTTGTGTTGTGACATTAGGCTATTGCAGTTTAATTCTGTTATCTGGTCAGTTGTAGTATTCTGATGGGACTGGGGAAGATAAGGTTACAGGGAGAGGCAGATATGAGAAAACCTCGTGCTGCATTAGATTGAGTGGGTCAAATGCATGGCATTGTATATAGATAATGACGTCTGTTCTTGTTGGTTAGCAGCTTCTATTATGGAGCAGAGGAAAAGATAGTGCTGCTTCATCCCTGTTTCAATCCAGTAGGAGTCCATTCCTCATCTAAGTTTTAGTGATTGTTTATTCAGTGTGACATGATGTCTTTGGGAAGAGTGACATAAAAGAGAGGAAATGACGTTTGGAGAGGAAAATGCCACTTGACCTCAGAGGCTTGCCCCCCCTTAAGTTTTTCTTAGCTCCCACTTTTCTGCTTTGTCACTAGATCCTTTAATCCCTTCTCTCTCCATAAAAGTGCCAAGATGTCTCCAAACCACTTAGACTGCAGTGTTTCCATGTTCTTAGTTGGCAACTAATTCCATGAGTTCATTATTCTGACCCTGAGTGAAATAGTTTGAATTTCCGGTATACACAATTATTTTGGGTTATGACTTCTGACTTTTGAACCCCTCACCAGAATGCACCATTTAAATCTCCTCATCAGCTCTGAGTGCTGTTACTGGGTCAACTCGGTGTCAATATTCCTCTAACAGCACTGTGTTACTCAGAATGTCTTCCTATGTCTTCTCTAGGAACAACTGCAGCAAAATCTGAGATCTTCTGTTCAGAAGGTGTGATTCTTTCACTATTATTCATGTTCTCCAGGAGTCATGGCATTGTTTACAGCATATGGGACAGTTAGGTGCTTTTGAAAAGTAAACTGGAGTCAGTAACTAATAGTCCTTGCTGTGTATTTCATGCTCTCTGCAGCTGTGCTGGGCTGCAGTCTGGTCTCATCTGCAGCAATACAAGCAGTAAGCAGCACAAGCAATTTCAGTACATGATCTGAGTGCAAAAAGAGGTATAACTTCAGAAAGCTGATCTGCTGATGTTCCTCAGCATACTAAATACATTGTATATACATTTTTTTCAGTTTAAAACATCTTTATTTTCAGAAGAATAATTAAAAATTAGCAGATATTAAATACCCAGTCACTTCACATGGAAAAGATCATCTGATTTATCTTACTGTTTCTTTCATATATTTTGCTCTGTAGCTGTAGGAAGGAATATGATATTAATGAGTAATTGTCCATTCAGTTGCTTCATCCATTTATTGTATTGATATTGTCAAGTACTCCTGTGGAATAAACTAGCAGCTCAGACTCACTTAATTCAGCCAAATATTAATCTACCAGTATCTATCTTTAGTGAGACCTGATTTAGTGGAAGGGAGTTCAGTTGAGGGTGCAAAATGGACATACAGATGGATTCCCAGATGGAACTGTTTTGAAGTTTGTGTAAAAGCAGATAATAATCTCCTGAAATGCACTCTCAGCCAAAAAAGAGCAGAAAAGGACTAACACCACTGAAGTGGTATTTACTATTTTTTATTTCCTTCCTTAGCTTACTATCAGCCATCGGAATTTACAAGCTTTCCACCATGACTGAAGAAATCCAGGAAACCACAATGACAGATCCACTTGAAACAACCATTTCATGTGAGTGAGTTGAAAAAATACAAAATATTTTTTATCAGTGGCTGAAGATATCTATTGGAAACATCACTAATACTACAAAGTTCAGTGTAATTAAAAGAGTATTTCTCATGCACAGCTGGCAGGCATTTGTTGGCATCAGTATTTTTTTTAAGTGAAGGCCACTGTAAGCAATCCACTTCTCTCAAAAATGAGTGTAAGATCAAAAGTTTTGGGCACATTCTTAAATAAGTGATTATTTTTCTCTTTAAACATTAATTTATAAACAAGAGATCTGCTAAGAAAATAAGACCTTGCTTTCACTGGGCATACACCTTCCTTTTCCAATAATCCAGTATCCCATCTTTGTATTGTAAATTAGCTGAAACTCAAGGTGGTGACATTTCTACTACTTATTAATTCTATAGGAAGTGTTCAAAGCCTGGCTTTGAGAAACAGTGTGGTATTCACTTCTCCGTGTGATTCTGATACGAAATTCTGGGGCAGAGAACCTGTCAGTGCCTGTATTTGTCCCACAGACTGTTATTATGGGTTGAGATGGAGAAAGCCGTCTGTCAGAGTGAATCTGAGATCCCAAGCTGAGCTTCCAAAGCAAGCAAAATAAAATAAATTGAGCACAATTTATGTGTAAATCAGTAAGATACAAGCAGTGTGGAATCTCAAGTGTAATACTGGTGGGAATAGGCAAACTACTGTAGTTAGTGAGGTACTACTGAGTATCTGAGCATGTGGGTTTTAGATTGCTTTTGGAAAATACTCTTTCTCAGCGATGCTATCCTTTCGTTTTTTTTCATGCTTTGCTGAGTCTTCTGCTTAGTCTACTTTAGGTCTCATGAGTGGAAGTTTCCTTGACTGCTGTCTGCAGGTGATAACAGTACCACACAAAACCAACACAATGATGCCCATCCCAAATATGTTTTTTGGGGAAGAACTTCATTCAGAACAACTTTTTGGTGCAAATGAAGGCCCACACTCTCTGGCTTTTCCAAGAGGCTTCCACACCATGGTTTGTAGTATGTTCACCACCAAGAACTATTAATTCAATAGGATTGAGATTGTTTCCCGTAACACAGTACTCCATTGCTTCCTTGTTAAAAATAATCATGTGGGTTTTTTGTAGGTTACAAGCAATCCTCAGAATTTTGTAATTTCATTGGAAGATGCCTGCAATTACCAACTAACTTCAGGCTTAATTGGCTTATTAGCTTGTCTTGTAACTCTGCCTGCCCTTTAAATTTTCAGGTTTTTTCCCAGATGCTGCTCAGCACAGTGTCATTTTGTACTTATTTCAATTTTGTAGATGCTTGGTGATAAATTCTTCTTGGTTTTGAATCTAGTTTAAATAACTATGCCTATGTAGAACCTAGTTTGCCCTGTATAAAATATTGTACTGGTACTAATGTAAACAGAGCTGAAATGGCTAGCAGGCCACAGCATAATAAATCAGAATGATTAGTCAGCCTCCTGGGACACAGATGAGTCAGCTCAGGTCAAGACACTTCTGGGAAAACTAGATAGCTGGTAAATGTATTACCAGCTGACTATCAAAGTCCCCGTGCCCTACCAGGAAATATCCCTGCCTTGGGCAATTCTTCCTGCAATGACAGAAGCAAACAGTTGTTAAGAATGCTCTCCTTCTTTCTGTTCCTTGCTACTTATTCTGGCAAGTCAAACAAATTGTTTCTCCATGCCATCCTCTGTATTTGTGGGCTAACAACACAGCTTCTCATGAGATGCAGTACTATTTGCAGTGTAACATGCAGCCTTTTTATCTTCTAGTAGACAAGAAGTAGAGTTACCTCATGTTCTTTTAAAATTTGTTTATTTAATCATCTTTTCCTCTTATTAAATGGGGTCTAGACTGTGATTTCAGAATAATGCAGGAACATTTTCTTTTACTGCACCACATTCTACTGTGATATACCGAATTAAAGCCTGTGCTCCCACGTGAGTAAGGATTACATAGCTTGCTCCATAATGGGATGTGAAACCAACCCTGTATCTGTTCTCATCATTGTCTCTTCCTTTTCATACTGGCAATTAAGGGGACACTAGAAATGCCCTGTTGGGGCTAAACACTGATGCCTCAAGGTAAAGATGTTTCTTAAACTCACCTGGAAACACTCACAGCTCCTTTTTAATTTGACAGGCAGAGCTGATCAGCAGATTCACAAGACCCTTTGCCTGTTTATTTTGTTTTTATAAATAACTTCTCTCCAAATAAAATACAAACTCTATTTTAGCCTCTTCCATATCATCTTATTTTAGATGTCTCCAGATACGCCACAAACAGGGAGGACCTTTGTGATTTGTCTGTGACCTCACCAGAGATGAATTTACTAAGGAGTCTGTTAGTTACCTCTTCTCCTTCCCTTCCCTTTGCTTTTGCCTATTATCACTTCTCACCAGAACCTGTCAGCCAGGACCTGTTGAACATCATAGGTGGATCCAAGTCTGATCTAACCATTTGCATCCATTTTTTATGCCCCTGAAGCTTTGGATAGTAACCTCATTCCAACATGTTCTCTGTATCTCGAGTGTGTGTACCTGTGTGTCAGAGCTGTAGCACCATCCAGAGAGTCAGGACAAATGGAGCTGATGGGAGTGGAACTGTCTGGAAATGTTCCAGTGATGCCAAGGTCTGCAAACACAGATCTGTTGAGGCTGAAATATTTGGAATTACATGCATTTTTTCTGAATTGCTGCAGCCTTGCTAGAGAGTATAATCTTGCATCTGGCATATGGCTGCCTTGGGAACATGATCCCAATGCCTCTTGGAGTCTCAGATCTCAGGCTGACCAAGAGTGGCCTGCCCTGCATCAGCAGACTTTGAGAACTCCACAGAGGAGTAGCCCACCCAGGCAATGTGCTCTGGAAGGGGCTCCTTGTGTTTGGTGCCCTTCCCAGCTTTGGAGACACAGATCTCAGAATCCAGACACTCAGCCTCCTGTGTGAGTATATTCTTTGTCAGAGTCCTAAACAAGGAACTGAACACGTTTCTACTCCTACAGGGTGTTACCTTCTTTGTGTTTGCTTCTTCAGATTCCACCAGCACAGACATTTATATAAAGAATAATTGTCACCTGGAATTTTACCAGTGAATACCAGAATTTGTGTTCTGTGAGCCATATTAGTCTTAATGTTTGCTTTTGAATGAAAGCCTTGTTTAACTTACCAACCGGATGTGAGTGCACCCATTGTCTCTTACAGTGAAGAAGTTGCAGCTGAAGACACGTATCTGATAATAATTTTGATTTTTTGCTGTTTGATAGGCCTATAAGGTCTTTCATGATATATCTGAGAATTTTGCAGTGTGTGGACAATGGCCAATATGGAAAAAAAAGGGTCAAATGATTTGGTTAGAGCCAATTTGTACATGCCAGTGATGTTCAGCTAATAAATAACTTAGTGCAAATAGATAAAATTATCTACAAAGCAATATATTTGTATATTTAGCCCCTCATTGCTGTTTTGGTCACTTATCTGCCTTGGCCAGAACCACACTTTCTAAACCTATGAAAAACTTGAATTTGTTTCAGAAGAGAAAAAAAGATTTTATTACGAGAGAATTTGTTTATTTTACTCTGCTAGACATCATAAAGGATTTGCTATTGCTGGATCAGATAAGTGTGATTCTTAGGTTTTTCTGACTAATCTTTTTGAAGCTCAATATTCAGAGAGCTTGGCAGTGGGTATTTAACAAACCTTAAGGTAAGATAAGTGTCCCATGGCCTGTCCAAGGTTCTGTTTCCTAGCCTGGATGGGATTCTAAACCTTCAGACAGATAAATCATGTATATGGCTCCTGGGAGATTCAGATGTCAAACTGATCCTCTCCTGATGATAAAGCTCAGTTAAGTATCCCTTAAAGATTTTAAAATGTAGGCCTCAGTCCTACAGGATAAGGCACATTGATTCACTGGCTTCTGCTAAGGATTTACTTGAAAACAAGTGTCCTCTAGTATGTAAACAGGGCAGGATTAAAACAGATTCCACCTTATTTTGGTTTCTGGGAAGCTTTTACCTGAGAGTATAGAAAACTGGTGTTACAGCCATATGGATACTGTTCTCAATGGCGTGAAGTCCAAGTGGTCTACAGAAATTGAATCTGACTGGTACTTTTGCCTGACTGAGCAGACCTTGTTATCACCTACCATTACTGGGGTTTTTTCTATTGCTGCAGTTGTGAATGGAACTTAAAAAGACAGGCAATAATGTCAATGCCACGGAGTATATGCCTGAAACTGAAATGCTCTCTTGGTCCTGTGGATTTTAATTTGTAACCTGGATCTTAACTCTATTAAAAATCCAGGTAGAAGTATCATTCTGGCTTCACACATCTCTTTTGGACTCATTTCTTGCAAACAGAACTACCCTATTAGAAGGCCCTTTCACGGAGAACTCTTTGTAAGATTAGGACTGTAAGCAAGCTGTGACAGAAATGTCAGCTGTGACACAGGATTGTGTGTCAGTGCTGTGGGAAGATGGCAGAAGAGCCTAGTTCCCATGCAGCACTTCTCATCCACAGATTTTTTGAGTGTCATTTTACAGCAATATCCCAAGGTTACTCAGCAGATAAGTGACACAGCTGGAAATGAAGTCCAGGTGTCTTGAGCCCTAGTCCACTGCTCCATCCATCCTGCCTCCAAAGAAGCAGTGTTTGCAAAGAGCTGTAGGAAATGCCCGATTTGCCTTGTGTTTCACCCCAGCAAAGGAATGTTAGGTCAGCAGTATTTATTTTCTTATCTTGATCTCACTAATTTTTACTTTTTAAAGAGCTCTTTCTGTAACAGAGCTTCTTGCAAACTCAAAATATGTTGCTGGTAGAGCTTGGAAAATTTCTTGTAAGTTACTAATGCTTGTAAAATGGTGATTCCCAAACTTTGCCTGTGGAGCCTGGAGGAAATGGTAGTGGGAGGAAGTGCTCTCCTGGCTGCATGTCAGCTGTGGTCCCGTGTGCTGTTCTGATCCCACAGATGGCTGGATTTGAGAGTAAAGCATGGCTGGTCCTGCCTCTGCCCTGTGTTGGATTTCACCCCTCTGCCCTTGCTCTGAAGGGAATGGGTTTAGAGGTACGAACTCACTGTCTGTTTCTTGGTCTGGAGCTGAACAGATTGCCGGACTTAAAAGCCCCACCACCCATTGCTACAAATCTATTAAACATCTCCAGTTAACCATAGAGCCTCCTGCTCCAGCAGCTGAGCATGTAAATTCCTGTGACCAAATAACTGCACAGTTAACTGCTTTCACATGTGCTCCCACCGTGCCCATCTCAAAAGGCGAAATCCTAGCCTGGCTTCGCCCCATGGGCAGCTGGACGGTGACCAGGACACGGCTCTTTGGGAGGCTGGACGGGCACCCTGCAGCCTCAGAACTGCCTGGGCATGGGCAGAGGGTGTGTGGGCAAAGGCAGCCTGGTGACAGCAGCACCTCCGGCTGTCCCTTGTCCTCCTCTCCCCCCCACCCTGTACGATCCAGTGGCTGCCGTGGGAGGCTTTCCCAGGATCTGATCCTGATGGAGCTGGGCAGTAAGGCTCACGGTGGCTCCCCTGGCAGCCCCACTACACCTATGGGAGAGGAAACTGCTTTTATTTTTCTACGCCGAGGCTGCGGGCAGGTTTTGTTCCGAGATGAACAATGCTCTGAGGGGCGAGGAGTTTCCCCGGCTGCCCCTGGGCGGGCTGGCCCGAAGGGGCTGTGAGGAGCCGGCCGCGCTCGGCACACAAGGGCAGCGTCCCCCCGGGCCGGGACCCCGCGGCTGAGGCGGCGCAGGCGGAGCTTGTTTGCCTTGGCGGCCGCCGCGAGCGGACCGCTGGCCGCCGGCCAGGCCCTGATGTTTCCTCTCGCCCTTGTTCGCAGAGGTATTCAGGAAAACAATCGGGAGCGATGAGGGCTTTCCCGTTCCGGCGGCGCCGGCCAGCGCAGCCCGGCCTGGGGACCTGCTGCCAGCCGCCTCCGCGCTGGGGCTGGAGGACGGGCGGTGTTCAGGGGGATTGCTTTCAAATAAAAAAAACCCTCACCGCGGTGGTGCGATGGGTATAAACTCTGTGCGTGAAGCAGGCCCTAGGCTGCCCAAGATGTGAGCTATGCCGAGGAAATCCTGTGGAACACAAACTAGTAAGGACAGAAATGCTCAAGTTACCTGCCGTTTGCATTACCTGGGAGCAATGAACGTGAACACAAGGAAATTTGGCAAGTCCCTCCTTGTACAGATAAACCACACCAACTGAGCCCGCCAGGTGCTGGGAATGCCCCTTCACAGCCCTGGGGCTGCCTGAGACCTTGCAGGATCCTGACTGCCCTCGCAGATCCGTGCCCGTGCCCGTGCCCGAGCCGGGCACACACGGGCAGTGACGCGTTCCTGGTGCCAGGGTAATTCCGTGTGACCAGGACAGACTCCGGAGTTCACCAGCCCCTGTTGATGGGACCCAGGGAGAAGTGCCCACCTTGAGTCACTGCAATAGCCCAGAGAAGCTGGGCAGCTGAGAAAGAAGCAGCTGCCAGGGCTGGTATATAATAGTAAAAACGGAGTCAGAACCTTGGCTGCAGAGTGTTGGTTGCTCTCTTGCTACTTTCCCACACCACAGCTCTCAGGAAAGAGCTGCTTGTTGGGTGAAACCTTGCATATGCAGGTGAGCCACTTCCAATATCCCAGCTTGAGTTCTTAAGTTTTGAGATAATATTTAAAGGTGTTTCCTTGTTCAGGAGGCAGGAATGCTAGAATTAATGTTGAATCTTTAAGTGGTGTCTCTCATCAGAAGTCTGTACACAAACGACTGTTGTAACTAGAACAAACTTTTTCAAGTGATGATCCCCTGACATCTAAGTACAGGACCCTGTGTTGGAAGAACTATAGCCTTAAGGGCAGGTGCCGTGGTTATACAGGAGCACATCCATTTTTCCAGTGTAGATGTGAAAGCCTTTGACAGCCTAAACAACTTTTTATTTTAATGACATTTGAGAAGTACCTGAATTATTTTGAAATGGGTTTCTTTCTAAAATAATCTCAAGAGCACAAGCTGCAGTTTTCAGCTGCACTCTTCTTCTTTCACATCAGAAGGAAGTTACAGGTAGAAGCTACCTTGAGCTAAAAAATTGCATGGTTCTTGTTGCTGTTCAGGCTGGAGAGGGACGCACTGCATGTTTCTCTTTAGGGCTGAACAGTTGTATCTCACATCCAGCAATACCAACAGGGAGTTTTGAAAAGCTGACTACCCTGAGTGTCATGCCTTTTCATGCTTGAAGAAACACTAGGAACTCTGTCTCAGTTCCAGTGAGTTGTAATGTTCCTTTATCTCTGAAGTCTTATGTTTTTCTAGAAATTGTGGCAGCCCATGAAATGGACTTCATTTTGGAATTATAAACTCTGAATTCACATTTTATCACTTTTTGGAGCTTAACAGAGCACTAGGTTTGCAATTCTATTCACAAAGCTATGGATCATTGCAAATTGCTTCCTACTATTTGACAGTTTCCTTTTTAGAAATTTCAACACTCCAGCTATCTGCCTTCAGCAGTGTATGATTCTAATCACTGATATGATTTCCTAATCCTCCTTTAATTCAGCAAACATTCCAGATTATCAACATAGGCGATTTGTATTTTGTGTAGAGCATAGTGCAGCAAAATTCTCCTGTTGTCAGGCTTTGGGCTTTGTAGCTGAAAGGTACATATTGTTAACCAGGGTAATTTCTTAGATGTAGTTTATAAATATATGTAACTATTTTGGGTTGTAGAGATGACATTCCCTTCAATGAATGTAAGACATAAAGCTGCAGAGTTTAAAGCCAAATTCAGCAGGAAGAAAGAAAATTACTTCCATATATCTTCTGTATGTCATTAAATGGAAAATGAGATAATTCTTCTATACATCTGAAAACTAAATAAAAAGGTCTATTCTCCTCAGTTTCTGTGGATAACTTCAGCTAATTTTTGTGGCAGTTATGCACATTGATGGGAGAAAAGATGCCTCAAGTAGGATGATACGGTATACATATATTACTAAATAAAATACTCATTTTACTTAGGATAATCCGTCTTTGTTCCAGATATATGTAGGCATTCTTCTTGAAGCAAGTGTTTCAGTTGTCAGGATGACTTGATGCATTTGTTCTTTGATGTCAAATTCAGTTGCATCACTGTGGAATGGTTGCTACAGAAACCCCAGCCCAGTTTTTAAATGTATTGAGTTCACTCCTTATTACTTAGAAAAGCTGGATTTGCTTTCTTTCCTGTAAAACAGTTCATAATAAAATGGGTGAAGCCTCTAAAACTGCAGCAATAAGCATGGAAAAAGTACCCAGATAGTGAGATCAGAGACAATAATAAAAAAAAGCAATTTAGAGTCCAACAAACAAAATCTATCTCTTGATAAAATGCTCCCCGTTGTAATTGAAACCAGAGCTAAATTAGATCAATACCAAAATATAAAAGTGTGCCAAACCTGTTTTCTGTAGGCTTTGCTATAATTGGATTCTGATGCAAGAGATAGCTTAAGTAGGCAAAGTCTGTTGACTCAAGACCATGATTATTCATAGAAAAAGAGCTTCCTGCTAAGGTATACAGAACACTTATCCGGTGTTTCTTGAAGAATTAATACATTTCTATCCTTCCCTTCCATGCTGATGCATTTGAAGTCCATCTCTTGCCTACAGTAAATCTCTGTCTTGCTTAACAAGAAACTATTTCACTGTATAAGCGAGGCATATTGACAACAGATTTAACCCAGACAACTCAGCTTTATTCAATCAGAAGAATGCTGGCCTGGTTTCAGGTTTCTGGGATACAGGCACAAATGGACATGCCCCAAGTAGAATCCATTTGTTTTCCCATGAATGCACCTAGTAGGAGGTCAAATAAAAATAAATATTTTGGCTCTTCAGAGCAAGATAGATTTCTGGAGTATTTGTGATTCAGACTGGAAATGTGATTACAACAAGCAGAGGTAGCATCTGAAATATGTTATGTTGAGAGTGAAAAGAAGCATTGTTTTTTCTCTCTCTCTCTTTGTTTTAAGCTGTGGTTATGCTTTGTCTTCACTAATCAGGTTTATGAGAGTAACTACATATATCTTTATGTTGCTCAGCTCTTTGTAAAAGCTCAGGAGTTAAGGAAAAACAGCCATTTGTGTAGTCTTTTAGGATTTTTTTAATGTCGGTATAACTTATGCAAAGGAATAGTTTATTGACTTCCCCTGTGATAGTAAGAATAAATCAATTTAGATCCAGTATACTAGGGGCCTCAGATTCTCTGTGGAGTTCCACCAAACAATGGAATAAATTGTGCAAGGGCAATTTGTCCCTAATGTTTTTGGCTATTTGATTTTGTTGAGGTTTTGCCGGTATTATTTAGATATTCACTGTAATTTATACTGCCGTGTAAAAAAACCCTGCATATTTGCCTGCAGGGGAGTGAGTGCTCTCTGAAACAGTCCTTTGAACATAATAAAAGTGAAATCCCCAGGTAATAAAAAAAATCTCTGGCTTTTATGAATAATGCATTTGTGGAACAGGGGGGAGAGGAAGTGCTTTTTAGATTTATTCCCCCCCTCTGCTCCCCACTCAACCTGTTGGCAGAAATAAAATCTAGGTTGAGAGTGGGCTCCTACATTGTGAATGTGCTCTCAGGCACTTTTTTAAAGTCCTGGCCTAAATGCTGCAACACAAACAGACACTAAGTACTGGTAATTCTGATTTATTTGTTTGTTTGTTTTTAAAGTCTGTGGGTGTCTGTGTATTGACCATCTGGTTGTGGGTTAGGCTGTTTGGGATATGCCTGGCATGCTGAAAAGCAACACAAAATTGCAAAGTGATCGGAGGCCCATTGAGGATGGTTTGTTTGGGGTCCTCAGTGAGCTTTGACAGAGAGCAGGTGTTGTGATGATAAATTCAGAATGGGGTTGAGGATTTTTCTCTTCAGCTGGTAAGTGTGTGGGAAATGCTGGAGGCGCGCTGTAAAAATAAATGATTCTTATTCAGGAGATACTGAAATGGAAACACTTTTGTGTCACAATCTCAATGGAAAAGTTGTTGGAGGATTTAATGGATTTCACCCCATAGCAGTGGTTTGGGTTCAGCACAGGAAGATCCAAACTCAGAGCTGAATTATGGCTGTTGAGCCTAAGTGAGACATAAAAACAGAGTTTTAGTAGGGTTCCCATGAACAAGTGTCCCTGCCATGAACATTGCCACAGTATCTATTGCTGTATCTTTGGTTCTTGAAATAAAGCTGGCAGTTTCCAAAGAGGGGGTATTGGAGGAAATTTTCATAAGGTGTGAGGGGTGTACACCAGGCAGTAGAGAATTAGTTCTCTCCGGTTTCTGAGAGTTTCAGTGGATGTGATGCTCTTACAGCCTGTTAAACTTTGAATAATCCTTTTAGGAATAAAATATATTTTCTGTGACTAGGATTGTGCCAAATCATTTTAACTTGCCAAAAAGCTGCTTTGGAAGGACTTGAGGAAACCACAGCTGGGAATTGTGTCACAGATATAAAATGAGATTTATTTACTCTTCTACATCCAACACTGAAATAATAAGGAAGTCAGGAACAGATGAAAGAAACACTTGCTTTTTAGAGATTGTTTTTAAAAATTTGATTTACTTTTTATAGAGTTTCTGTAGCAATTCTGCATTTTCAACAGGGACTTAATGCTCTTCTCACTGTCATTGGCCAAATGAATAGTAGAAATGAGTCTGTTTTGAGGGTAGGGAGTAGAGTGCATGTGCTCCACACCTCAGCAGCATCTTGAGGACTTAAAAGCCCCATGCTCAGTGTGCAGAGCCTGTTTCCAGGCCCACGTTCACTGATGCTCTTCTCTGCATGCTTGTTGTGCCTGTGGACCCTACTTTTCTTACTGCTCAACATCAGAATTCAAGTGGTGCCCAGGGATTGACATATACTTCCACAAATAAAGCATTTTATCACTATGATTTTAAATGCTATAAAGTGCTTCTGCATTCTGTGGGTTGCAAGGATCCTTGCTTGTGCTAGGAACATTTACGGACTGCTTCTGTTTCAGCATTCTCTCTTGGACAGTGTGTGGGAACTGTAGCCATATAGAAAACTTGCAGGTTTTGCCTGGATATATATATATATATATATATATATGTACAAATACAGACTGACCCCTGCAGATCTGTCTCCATGAATCCTAATTTTTTCAGCGTAAATGAAAGAGACCTGCTGATGATAAGTCTTCTGAAGTCTTTCCTTTCTGTTGTTACTTGTATTTGCATAACAGACCAAGTTACAGAGTGAGGGGTAAATGTTATGCTCTCCTAATTTACTGAGAGATACATTAGCAAGAACTCTGCCTTTGACCTTGGTGCAGACAGGAACTTTCATGTATCAGAGATGATAAGGGCTACTATAATAATGGGAATCTGAAAGTACAGTACAGCTGAGTACATGTGTGTGTAAGTACATCTTTTCTCCTTGTATTCATGTTTCTAAAAGTATTAGGGCAGTAAATTTTGTGTTCTGTTGATACGAATTATTTAATAAAATGCTCTTGCTTTGCATCAACGGAAACATGTTAGAATGCAATGATTTTTTCCCCTCAAATGAATGCCCATTAAAAATAGCAATTAATTTTTTAGTAACTGTTGTAATCATTGGACGGGTATCTACTTTATAAGCAGCAGCTGGCAGAGGAGTAAAGAATGAGGCAGAACCGAGACAAGCAGAAACTGCTAATTGTTACAGGTTCCACACCACTGGCAAAGGAGTAGAGAGAGAAGTTTTCTGTTGGAATGTGGAGAGAGCAGTAGCATGGAAAAGAAGCTGGGATTTGAGGAAAGGTATTTTAAACAATGAAAACATTTTTAAGTACTTGTTAAGAAGCAGTAGAATTCTTGAAGCATATAGTATATAGTTCTTTGTAGGGTCAAGCCTTTAGGACTGTATAGTTTCAAACACTGAGATTGGGATAAGATGTTTTGATAAGAACATACTTCTTATCAAAAAGGCTTGTTTGTATTCTACAGGTATTAAAAAATGCCTAAACTTGGCCAATTTGAGAAAAAGGAGCCAAAATTAGGCAGAGGAAGATTGGCATGATTGAAATTAAATTATCTAATTCGCTTTATATCTTTACAAGCCATTGAAATGTTTATGGTAGGATTTGTGTGAGCAAATGTATAGACCCTGAGGCAAAACGTGCTGTAAGTGCTGTGTAAGATGCACTTGCCACCATTTCAGTTAAGTTCCATCTGCTTCTGCTTGCGATGATTTTGTACTGTTTTATGGACAGCTATTCCAACAGTTCTGAATGAGCTTATTGGGGATGTAGGTGGTGTTATCAACACTTCTATTGAACTTTTAAAAGAAAAAAATATTTCACTGACAAGAGAGCACTTTTTTCACATTACTGTGCTGCAGGCTCACATGTTTTCAAGGCTCAACTGTCCAGTCCATCTTCCTGGAATGGATGCATGTTTACTCTGGTTCAGCTGATCCTCTCACATGGAAAAGGTGTGTATGTAGCCTCAACTTTAGAAAAGCATATTAATCTGTGGTTTTAATTCATGCTGCATGTAGAGCACCTTTAGGGACTGCCGGATTTGGGACTCTCACTGAGTATTCCCACTGAGTGTAGTTAGTTCAAATTTTCCTTGGTTTTGCACAGCTTTGAGTGTGACTGAGTGCTTCAGTATTATTGGGGGATGGATGAAGCACTTTCTGTCAAAGTTGTTTTTTCAACCAAATATCAGTTCTTAGAATATTTACTGTTTTGTTAAGCACCTGATCCTCATGGATGGTCTTGCTTTAGCTTTGGAAAACCGAACATTAGAAAAATAGAGCCTAACTATGATAATGCTCTTCTGGGAAAAAGGGCCAATGTTTCCTAAGAAGGTTTACTACAAGATCAGGTTTGTTGTTTGCAATCCCTGCCTTATGCCCACTGAAATTGTTAAGAAATGCCTCATATTTTCTTGAGATGAAGGTCAAAGGAGTCTTGAACTATTTTATTGCTACTTTGGCAATCCCAGCAGACCCCATTTAACACCTTGCTGTTTAGCACATGCTTGCAGCAGAGATGTTTAGCTCTTTTTAAAACCACGTCGTAGATTTTCTTCTTGTGATTTTATAAATCGGGTTTTCAATACAGGTCTGAATTTCATTATATTAATGACTTTACAAGATGCCAAAGAGAGCAGTCCTCCAAACTGAGGCTTTAGATGTAAAATACTAACAAATTTTTTGACCTAACACATCTCCTGACAGAGTAATACTCCATGTTCCTATTCCTTCTGGTACTGAGTTAAAAGATCTCAGATAAATAACTTGTCTGCTGTTGTCATATTTTAAATTAACTCCTTCTTAGTATAATCAGCTGCATCTCCTCCTGTAGTTTTGGAGCCTTGTATCATTGACTTCTGTGACTTGGAAAATGCATGTTCCTATGATGCCGTTTTCTTCCCTCTCCCTGAGCAGATCTATGAATAGTGCAATGGATTGGCCTTTTTCTTGGATTGGTGATAGGAATCAGTTGCTTTTACTTGCTCTTCATTTGCGTTTCTCTTCTCTGAATCCTTCAACTAAGTGTAATTACAGCATGTTAGTCTTTTATACTGGAATATGTCCTGAAAAATAAGAGACTTCTCGTTCTGTAGTATCAACTATTGCTGTCCTAGGAAATGTTGGAGGAGCCACTGAGACTCAGATACTGACGTAGAGTTTCTACTAGATTTGTACAACTTCTGTGAATAAATTCAGAGACAAAGTTGATTTTCTTGTGCAGCACTATTGATATTTGTGGAAGAGACATTATTGTTTTGAAATACTATGTAAAAAATCTCTTTCATACATACGAAAAGTGTGAAAAATAAAAACAAATCCCATTGTATCTAAAGCTAAATACTTGTCAGTTTTTAGGTTTGGAATAAAACCAATTTTGTTGCTAAGAAAGCATGCCAAACCCATTGAAACTACTAACTTCCACTCTTTATTTGATGTATCTGCATTATAAATCAGTGATCCTTGGCAATTTTTAGAATAAAACATTTGCATATACACTAGCAATTTGATGTGATGCTTCAGCTGAGTATGTCTTAAATGGTGAACTAATAAAGTAGTTTTAAATGGAAATTGAAATTATGTCTTTAAATAAAATTATAGTGATTATCTCTAATACTTTAGTCAGTTAAATAAATATTTTCTTAGGGAAATACGAAAAGGACAGAAGAACTTTCTAAAAAGTTTTAGAAATACCTGTCTGTCTTGCAACGTATTCAGAAGGGGTTTGGATAGTTTCTTATCACATAGAAGATTCAGCCTTACTCAGAGGCCCAAAACAGGCCAGTGTCCCAAAAGATAACATTGTCCAGGAATGAACAACAGTCCTCATGATGATATGAAGAGAAACTGTCTTGGAGAGTGAAAAAATTGGCAGAAAAATTTCCATTTCTAAGCTCTGGAAGCCTGATTATTGTAGAGTTCCTTGCAAAGGAAATGCTGTCATTTAAAAACAAAGAAATCCCAATGAAGCTTAATTAGACATTTTGTAAATCAGCTGTACAACTGTATTTTTGTTATGTATTTATTCAAGTATAGAAACTGTGGAATGCTCTGATATGTTGTTATTTTGTTAGGGTGAGAGATCATGGCTAGCAGTTTTCAGGGATTTCCCTCTCTGGCCAAAGAGTCTGTTTGCTTAAAGGGTAGGAGAGCGTGCAGAAAACACTGCATGCCTCTTCAAAAAACACCTAATCAAACTTATCATTAAGGGTCTTTTCCAACCTCAGTGGTTCTATGATTCTGTGATTCATTACCAAAACAGAAACTGCACACTGCTCTTCCTGAGGCCCTTCTGTGCTCTTATCTGTGGAGGTGCCATCCTCAGTTTGCAGTAGCAGCTTGTGCCAAGGTCTGTGTTGGTGTGAAGTCTGTGTGGAATAGCAGTTCTTAGTGGCCAGAGGTACTTTCCACCCCACTTGCTGGCACATAGCTGATATGGGACTGCAGTGAGGTAGCCAGCAAAATAGTGAAGGGTCACAAAGGGTGGGATGTGTCAGTTCTGAAACTGCAGCTTACAGCAATTTTTCATGAAGGAACTGTGGCAGAGGTGTGGAGGCCTTTGTCCTGGGGGAATGTTGTTCCCCACCTCTGTAGTGCTGACATCAGGAGCCTTTCTTACAGTTCTCAAGCCCTTTCACTGGAAACTGTGCTGAAGTGTTGGTGACTTTTTTGGCTTTTTTTTTTTGCAAAACTTAAGTGATTTGCATAATTTTAACTGAAGTCAAATCCTGGTTATAAATGGCCACCATGACCTGAGGAGGCCTCTTGACTGAGAGGACCATTAGGGCAGAATCACAGCTAGCAAAGGTCCTCTCTCTGTAGTATCCTAAATCTGACCCGACCTGCCTCTTTGGCTTTTGGGGAAAGTGAGTCTGAAAGCTTGTCTGTGATAGGACAGCCCAGTGAGAGGTTAGGCAGTGTCCCAAGTGAACAAAGTTGTGCCCAGACTCACACAGGGCTGTTTCATATAAGAATGTTGTGGATGGAGAAATGTTTTTCTTCATAGGGTAGGGAAAGTCAAAAGGTCCATAGTCTGAAAGGGGAATTCCTCTGTCTGGTATACTTAGAGGGACAGGGAAACCCAGAGCTTGGGTACTCTGGAATACAACAGGAGCAATGCTATGTTCCAGGGAGGAGGGGGACTTCTGCATGAAGGGGCAGGGAGAGATAGAAGCCAGGGTGGGGGTTAAGGAAGGTGCAGATTGGTAAGCAAGGGATTCTGGAAGAGATGCATGCACAACTGTTTGTGTTGATTACAATTTCAGCACGTATTTTCAATGTTTCAGCTTTGTTTCTCTGAATCAAAAACTGTTTGTGGCCTCACTGCTGGCCTGTTCTGAAATATTTTTCTTGCAAGCAAGGGAGAAATTACAGATGTGACTGCAGAATGCTATGCAGGCAGGTTGCTGCAGGCAGGTATTTTGCAGCCTTTGTGTATGGCTTCGTGCTGCTGCGGGCAGCAAACTAAACTGGGTGGTTGGATTTAACTGCCTGACAGTCATGGCTTTGCAGAAGTGTCTTGAGTGGAGTATCTTGTGCAGAACCAGATTCCATGCAAGGAAATGGGGACCTGCTTTGGCAGTAAGACTGAAGAAGTTGAGGACCAGAGGAGTAAGACTTCCAAAAATGTGTGTGGAGTTGAACAGATTTCAAGGAATCTTCTTGGCCAACATTAATATATTGTGGCAGCCCTGAGTCCTAAGCGGGGACATCCTCATTCTGGGTTTTGGTACAATGTCTAGCATTAAGAGCTTTTTATTTCATTGAGCCTTCGTCATCAGTTTAAGAAAATCATGGTGATTTGTAGCTTAATATTCAGGCATAACTTTCAAGACTACCAGCTGCTGCGTATAGAGGAACTGTGGTGGATGTGCTGGTTGATCTATGCTCTGTTTGGGCAGCAGGAGAAGGTGAAATACCCCCTTCCCCTGCCACCTCTGAGAACACTCAAGTATAGAATGAATCTCTGGGAAGCTGCAGTGGCGGTAGGGAATTATGAACCTGGAGAAAATGAAGTCATGGTGGGGAATGCCTGTGCTGCCATCATCCATGGCTCCCTTGTATGCCAGGTGCTGGTCGGCACCCTAGCCAGCCCTCCTCTGCCCTGCTCCCTCCTCTGCAGGGCTCTGCTGGCCATGCTGGGGAGGAGGCCCTGGGCCCAGCTAAGGGGCTGGGATGCCCTGTGCTGTCTGGCACAGGTGTGTGAGTGTGTGGAATGTGGTGGGAAGGTGGCGATGGAAGGTGCTCATCTTGGTATTCCTTCTCCCTTATCTACAGGAGTGTAGAGCCTGTTAATTCTTACACCTGACAAAACTCTGCAGGGATGTGATCAGCTGATTGTAGTTGCAAACATGTGCAGTTTACCATAAATAGTGAGCTTATTTAACCAAGCAAGTTGCATATGAACAACTGGCTCATAAGATTGCACAGTACACCAGTTACAGGAGAGCTGGAAAATCCTGGTTGTGGAAAACCTGCATAATTCTAAATAAATAGTGAGACTGGTGAATTCCTGTGCTCCTGCAGAACCTAGGCGCTACAGAAAATTTGTAGCTGAGGTTTCCCATTTACTTCTGCATCTAATTGACCTATCTGATCTTGCTTACTCTCCTCCCATTGTGCAGCTGTTAATGTGGCTCCCAGCTCCCAAAAGAGTGCACAAAGGGCACTTCTCTTTTTGTACACTCAGCTTTCTGGACACATGCTTTACAACATGAACACCTGTGTATATTGTGGTGGTGTCTTCCCTCTCCTGCAAGCACAGATGTCATGCTCAGGAAGTGCACTTGCTGACTTTGTGCTGTAGAACAGCATGGAATCAAATGAAGGCAGCTTTTGAGAAGCTTGATACAAGAGAATCTCCCTGGAGCTCTGACATGCCTTGGAAAGTGGATGGAATTGTTCACTGCATTGCTGAGGGCCCATTGTGGCCAACTTGATGAAATCATTGGCAGTTTTTTGCTGGCCTTACTAGACTGGATGTCTTTCTTGCTCCTATCCCTCACTTTGGTCTTCCTGTAACTGAGGTCCTGTGTGTGATGTCATGTGAGCTCCTGTTGCAGCTACTGTTTGTGCCAACATTGTGTCCACCCATCAGAATTCTGTGAAACAGGTAACACAAAACTGCTCCCACATTCCAGAACATCTGGAAGTGCAAAGTAAGACCCTGCTTTTCAGAGGGTGTCTCTTGTCTCCATGCTAGAAATAGGAGGTGTTTATTTCTCAGACCTCTGCTTTTCTGGCAAAGTTGGTTAAAATTGGCCACTGGCTTCAGAAGTTACTGGAGGAGAGGGAATTTATAATCAGACACAGACAAGCTGGCTTTATGTGACTGTGTGAGCCTCATTTTTTAGGAAACCATGGTAAACTATGTGGATAAAGTTGCAGTAATATAAGGTTAGAGTTCATGCTGGCCTGTATTTCTCTCTCAATTTTTCTAGCATGACGGTGTTAGTCAGCCTGAGCTTTTGGAAACTTTTTATTCCATATGCTGAAATTTTTTGAACCAAGATTCTCTATCTTCCCTCATTTTTCCCTGCTGAGTTTAATCATTAGGTGGGAAAAGTGAACATTTTAAAAATAGAGAAGTCAGTGTAGAAATGCTGCTAGCTAGATTTATTTTTTTTTTTTTTTTTGTAAAAAACTCAATGTTGGCAGAACATTTTGATTCATTATGGTCCTAAACCAGCATTAAAGCCTTCTGGCTAGATAGATTCCCTAGTGGCCTGCCAGGAGTCCCAATCACCATGATGATCTTACTTGAGAAGGAAAACATGCTCTACATCTGGGAGCAGGGCTGTATCCTGTTAAGCATGGTCAGGGACAGTGTTAACTGTGTTCTCTCAATTTATTTTTTCACTTGAACCCAGTCTGTTGAATTATAGGGTGGCTATAAGATCTGTAAAGACTCAAGCGTAAGAGAAAGACAGAAGTATTTCAAGGGGGAGCATTGCCTGAGGTTGGTGGATTTTGTTTGCAAGGCTGGAAAAGGTAGAACTGCCCACACAGGAATCAATTCCCAGCTTTTTGCTTGCCACAGCATATCAGATAGGTACAGAAGGGATGAATGGAGAGGTTCCTATCTGGTCATGATTTTCTCATCAGGTTCAGTGTGTGTGGGAAAAGGCAATCCCGTTGTGTGAAGTGTAACCTTTAGCAGCCTATTGAATAAGGGGATGATAGCAGATGTGGCAGGAGACATTCAGGCTTATTTGCTCTTACAAATGAAACAGCTCTAGCAGGAAAAAAAAACCCTTAAGAGAATTAGCTAAAACAAATGTGTCAGACAAAATTGTGCTTTGAATGCATTATAAGCGCTTACTCTCTTGCAGTGAGAAAAGACAGTCAGGTGTTGATAGCATGTAGGAGGCAAGAGCTGTTATTAGTGAGTGGGAAGAAACACATTGAGTGTGGTGTGGGAGTAGGGCAGATGGGAATGAATCTAGAGGCTCTTTTGGAATCACTCATTCTGAATCATCTTACTCTCAAAGCCTCCAGTGCAGAACACCGTCCTCCTCCAAGGTCCTATGGCATTGCATTGCTGACTGTGGCATTGAGAGGGATGTTGAGTCAGCTCTGTGTGCAGTTGTAGGAGATGTTCAGTGAGAAGTTTAGGTGACTACTTCAGCCAAGTAGATTGTGACTACAATACAGAGGTGGGATGCATATTCATTTATTCAAGCCCTCTGTGTGATGAAAAACTGGTAGTATATTGTTATTGAGGTAGTTCAGTGTGTCTGTGCAGAGCCATTAATGAAACAACTTCCACGCTCATTCACTTGTGAATGCAAGTGCTTTGTTGCCAAGAGCCTGGCTCTGCAGGATGCTTGGTGGGAACCATAAGAGCATGTCTAAATGGCCTAAGAGAAGCCTGGAAATGTCTAACGAGAGAGCTCTTCCTTGGACTTAACATCCCTGCTATGTGTTCTGACTGGAGACATATGGTGATGGAGTTAGAAATCTGGTCCTGGCCCTGCAGACCATGGTGTTGCCTACACAGTGTTTTGAGAGGCACTGCAAGCTGTCTGTCCAGGCTCCCAACAGCCACAAAATGAAGAAGGCAACAACAGATGGACTTAGTCCAGCAAGTTTGGTACTGGAGGTGTGGGCATCCCCACAGTGACACAAATGTGAGCTTGCCACAGTCTGGGAGTGAGTGCCCTGTGAAAAGTGGCAGAGCTGTGACACAAAGGCTTGTGCCTCCAACCACTTGGAGACAATTTCGTGGCTCAGCAGCTTGGAAAAAGCAGGAGCAGTAGGACTTTGCTAGGACTCTCTGGCCTCCAGGCCTTTGCTGGGTGTTTGTACACTGAAGGCATCTGGTGGTTTATCACTGAGGCACAGGGTCCTGTGAGGTGAGGACCTCTTGGATTGCTGCTCTGGCAGTACCTTTTACCAGCTGCCACCTTACCATGCCACCCCACAATAAGAAAGTTGCAGAAGGAAACTTATTTAGACACAGGTCTGTAGAGCAAGTTTATGACTCACAAATTACACTGTGCTTTGTATGCTCAGATGTGCCTTAAGACATGCCTTGCAATCTGGAGGAAACAGTAAAAGCTGTGAAGATGTGTTTCCTTTCTCTTTTCCTGGCCTCTTAAGGAAGAGCACTAAGAGTTGCTGGGTTAATGCCTGACTTCTGTCACTACACTGGGGCTGCACTGGGCCAGCTAGAGTCTCCGTTTGGATATTGAAGGTAGGCACATTCTTGGAGAACAGAAAATACCAACAGAAGCAGATTGATAGGGAGCTTAACACAATGAAGCCTGTTTTCTGGGATTGTCACAAATCCATTAATTTATTCACTAATGGATTTTAATTCTGAACTCTTTGATTACATTTGAAAAAAAAGAATACATAATTTCACCAGACTATTGCTTGCAACATGCACCTTCCTGTTTGTTGCCTTTATTTGTTGCTGAATGTGCTTGTAGCTATATTTTTACTTTTCTTGCTTTTGTCTACTAATCTAGTTTATCCCCAAAGGACAAAAGAAGATTTATTTTACAAATTTACACTTGAACTTCCTAGCACTAAGTGGTGGTTTTGCTCTCAGGTTTCAGGAGTGGTGATGAAAGGTATTTCCCACAACACTTGTGAAATTTAAATGAAAATGAGTCTCTACATTAAATTTTTATTACACTTCAAATGTATTATTACAATAATTGGATACTCTTCCTGAGGCTTATTATGGTGGGATTGTGTGGTATTTCTTGACCTTTGTCATTAATTTTGCCTCAGATTCACACATTTATGTAATATTTATCTGTATACATGGATGGGTAGCTAGGTAGCTAAATATTAATATATTTATAGTTTATTTCTGGGTAATTGTTGTCATATCTGAATAGTCATAAAAATAGAAAGATAACAGGAAAATATAACATTGTGGCTGAAAAGTAAGGACAGGAGACAGGAGGCAGAAAGGAAGGAAGGAATCAGTGAATAGTCATAACAGAGAGGTGAAAACACATCTTAAAAAAACCAGTAAAAGCTGTAGATTCCTTCTGTGTTTTTCTGAAGCCTTGAAACAATTTAAAATATGAAAAACTTAGACTAATTGAGAACATTATATTGATTGGCCCTGATTTTCTTTCTTTCTTTGTTTTCAATCCAGCCTCTCTTGTTATAGTGTCTTAAAATAAATAAATAAAAACTCTTTCTATAAATATCTTAAAGAGTCATTCTTATATAATAGCCCTTTCTTGCAGCAAAATTTATCATTATAACAATACTGTAGTAGTTTTGCTGGCAGAATCACAGCCAATCAAAGCTATTACAATAATGGAACATTTCATGGTTTGGAAAATTAAATGTGTAACCATGGAACTGAAATGTCTCTTAAATCATATTTGGAGATGTATTTTTCACCAAGTGATTTGCACATTATCTCATTCCATCTGAATTTTATTTTCATCAATATTTCACCATTGATTTTTTTCCTTTTTTGTTTCTGCAGTAATTTTGCAATAGAACTTCCCATCTGCTTTCACTTTTTGCAAGCTTAATCATATTTGTTCAGGAAGCAGATCTAAACCTACTTTTATCACGAGGCATAATTTAACAGCTGACTAATGGTCAAGCTGTAAATTGTGCTGTAAATAACTAGCATGCTCAGTTTCAGGAGTGAGTAATACTGTTCTCAAAATTAGTAGCTGTATTTGTTTCCATACATAAGAACGTGGCTGATGCAGTCATTGTTTCAAGACCTGAAATCAGCTCAGGGCACTGAAATCAGCTCAGGGCATGGGAATCCTCAGGAATTTTACCTGTTGGAGAATCATGGGAGCCAGGCACTTCTGAGTAACTAAGGTAGAAATCTGCAAGTGTTTGTTCTTTGTACATACACCAAATGCTTCCTGAGGTGTTTGTATGCACCTGGAGCCATTTTTGGAACTGAACGAATATGCAATCTCCTCTTTCCTAGGAACGGTGTTTGCCTCCTGTTCACAGGAACTTCACAAGGTTTGTTAGTAGAACTCTCTGGACAACTGGAAGGAAAGATAAAATAGAAACTGAAAAACACAGAGAAAATAAAAATATGCAGAGAAGATAAAAACACATCTGTGGTGTGGCTACAGACTGCATTTTAACTTGTACAGCTCAGATGGGGACATCTTTCCACTGGAGAACAGAGAATTAGTATAATCAGTGCCTGCAAAGCATTGACATGAATATATGGGTTTGAACAAAATGTTGAATGGGGAAATTAAGTAAAACCTCATCTTGGTTTTCTTTTTCAGTCATGAGAAAATGTTTTCTTCAGCTTTATAATTTTTGTTTATATGGATTTGAAGGAATTTTTTGTGGATAAGGGAATATATGAATATAATTTGCATTTTAGTTACATCTCAAAATGAAGTGACAAAATTTAAACAAAACCATTAGTGATATTAAGATGTCTGGATTTTTCCAGGCCTATAGATCATCCATGACAATGGCAGTGGCTTGAGTACAGACACACTCAAGGTAGTTCCTCCTGAAAGGTGCAGAGACGCTTGACAGGTTGGTGTGAGTCTAGTTTTGGGTTTGTTCATTTGGTGCAGAATGAAGCTCTCTGGGCTGGTGCTTGCACAGACTGCTGTGTGAGGTCAGGTAGTCTCACTGTCCAGGTTCACTTAGCCTGGGATTTCCTCACCTTTGGGATTGGAGTGCTATTCCAGGGCACTGACCTAGTCACAGGGTTGTTGGCTGCTCTTGGGACATGACTTCTCTGATCAGAAATGCCATTTTGTACCCAAGAAAATGTTCCAGACAAACTTAGAGTGTATATTCCTGCCAAAAGCTTTGGTTTCAACTAATCGACATTTTCTTTTGAAAAACAACTTAGAAATGACCAGCCAGCTCTGGTTTCACACCCTCTGATCTGTCATCTCTGACCTGCTTAATGAAATCAGGGTTCCAGTAGTTCTTGCTGCTGGGCTTTTAAAAATCTTTTAAGCTGTCTTCTGCTTTCGTCTACATTTCTCTCTTACTCGACTCATCTGCAGCTATTTTCCTCTTCTTAGGGAGAACCCTGATGCTGTTTCAGTCTCTCACAAAGGCTGCCTGCTGGTTTGCTGGCTTTTCCCTCTGCTCTTTTTTCCCCAGAAGTGCCCATAACTAAGGTGTAATGGGAAAAGAATCATCCCAACCTATTTGCAATCTCAAATCAGGATTATGCTGATATTTGGCAAAGGTTCAGATCATGTTTTCATATGAGATCTGGATATGAGTCCTAAATCCTGCATCCTCTGTCTAGTTGGTTCTTGCAGTACTGTACTCACAAGCAGTTCTAGCAAGCAAGCCATTCATTAATCTGACTCATCATTGGTTAAGATTTTGCTCATCATGATTCCTACTTTTTTTTTTTTTTTTTTTTTGAGGGGCAAGCGTATCTTGGTTTTAAAATTAATAAAAAATTAGTAACTTTTACCCTGGTTGTCACAGGATCCTATTCCCACAAATAACCAGATACTTGTATTCTAGACTTTGGTGTTTGTAACTGCCAAAGGTAATTTCTTTATATGGTATTTCATGTTGAAAGGGAATTACATCACATGATGTGGAAGGGAAATACAGGGGTAGTTCTGGATGTGTTGTGCTTCAGTGAACAAAAGCATTTGCAAATCTCCTTGCTGTGATATAGTAGATTACAAGAACGCTGTACACATATCTTTCCCAATGTGTCCATAAGTTACACAGGGTAAAAAATCCTCTTCTAACTAAAACTGGCAAGTGTTCAGAAACCACAACTATTCAGTGTATTGCCTGACCATTTTTTAAAATGTATTTTGCACTTTTGGTAGATGTTGTAATGCATTCAGCACAGTGTGAAGTCTTGGCATAGATGCTGGATTCTAAAATAAGATGAGCTCTGCCTTTTAAAAAAGAAATGTTTGCCTGTGAAATACCTTTGCTATTAAGGGTTTTTGGGAAGGGGGACAGGAAATGATGATGATGCTGTTTACCACTGAGAAAACAGATTTATTTTGAATTTTGGTTGATAATCACAGCAATGGACAAAGCCGTTTTCAGTGAACACTGGGTGGGCAGAATTTTATCCTCCTTTTATGTTAGTCTCCTTCCCCAAAAACCTCTAAACAGTCAAATGTGCTCTTGTATTGTGCATATGAAGGTGGCATGTGATTTGGTAGAGTGGGCAGAGGTCTGTCCCACAACACACTGTTTCTGAGATTGTTTCCTCCTCTGCAAATTACACATCAGCAGCTCCTTTCATGGGAACTGGTTTAGCCACTGGCTGGGGGCAGCCGTCAGAAATGCTGATGGGTTGGCTGACTGACAGACTCCTTTCAGTGGGCACAGACCCAGATAAAGGTGCAGAGCGTGAAGCTGTGGCTGACAGCAGTGGGGTTTGCTCACCTTCAGCAGGGCTGCAGCCTCGGAGTGGTGTAGGCATGTGGGCAGGGTGGTTGTTGTGTGGGTGACACACCTGGGAGGTGCAGTGCAGTGTGCTGGGCTCCTGTCCTTAGTGTCTGCACAGAATGGAAGGGCTATGCAGATGCTAAACTTTTGTTAAAGACAGAAGGTTTTAGGAGTAGAAAAGAAAGAGGGGGATTAAGTATGCCCATGCAAAACCTGTAATGAGCTCCATACAGGTGAAATTCCTGCTGTGGCAGTGTGAAGAAAATATTCAAATACAACTGAAGAGAACTGAGCGATTTGCCATATAGATGAAAACTCTTTCCAACTTGTGTCAAGCTGGAGATCTGTTGGTCCCTCCCAGGTTCTCCTGTGATACGTTTTGTAATTTAGGTTTAGTTGTTGTTGAAAGCGCCTGTGGAAAGTCCCCATCCTCTCTAGAGGAATGAAGAGTCAAACAGGGTCTTTATGAAAGCCCTGGGGGGTTGCCCTCCAGACTTTGCCAATGCTGCAGTGCAGGAGGAACAGGTGGGCATTTTATAGCTGTGGTGTGAGGTGCTGGTTCTTGCTGGTGCACACTGCAGTGACTGTTACAGGATTTTTTCTCCCAAGGAGAAGTGTATGTTAGCCATGCTCTGCTTTAGATGTAAAATACAGTATTCCTGAAGTACTCCATGAGAAAGAGAAAGAATCTGGAGAGCAGCTGTAGCCTCTTCTGCAACAGAGAGACTAGTTGCACCAAGTAATTTGGCCTCAGCCACTTTACCGTGCTGACAATAATGTGGTTAGTGAAATCAGTGCTAAAATGAGGGCAGAGTTACAGAGTCTTTGTTCCAGCTAGCACTGACTCCGAGATTCTTTTAGGCTTAAAGTAGTATCTCTGTTATGTGCCATGAAAACAAAACAAAATGAGAAAATACAACCAATGACATAAAATACTGTGGCCCTTTATACTTTTTCCTTTATTTTTCTTCATATTTTGGTTTCTTCCTAAGTCAAGTTGCAGCTGATTGGTGTGAGAAATCTTTCTTCTCCTGAGAGCTGATCACATTTGTACTTTAACCGGAGTGCATCTGGTGGTCCTGAAGGGCCTCAGGAGTGGGCAGGGCTCTCCGCAGCAGGCGCTGGGTCTGGCTGGCTCTGTCCGGGGAGCAGGTGTGTCGCCTTGAAGTGACATGAGATGTGGCTGCTGTTCCTGCCCGCTCCGGGCAGTGCCATGTTATGTGCACTCCTGCCAAGGGCAGGCCTTGTTGCTGTGCTTCAGGGTGGTCTCCCCATTAATATGGTTTGACCCTGTTACCCGTGTTCGCTTCCAAGTATGATCCCTCACGTGTGCTCCGTCACGGTTGCGGGCGCAGGGCTGGCTCTGGGAGCTGGGGAGCTTTGCAGAGCACCTTTGTCACTGCAGCCAGGCTGTGCTGGGAGGGAGGTGTTGCACCCCCGGCGCCGAGTCCCTTTTGCTCCTGTAAGCCCTGCAGTGTGCTGCCGCTTCTGCAGCTGCGCCACGGAGTAGAATAAACCTGAATTGGTTTGTTTATTAGGGCTCTAGGGAGCTGTTTTGCAGCCTGGAAGCTCGTCTCGTGTGTTTCCCTTGCAAGCGCCGTCCCTGTCTCACAGGGAATGCCTCTGAAGTGCTTCCAGCTGCTGGCTGCACCTCTGAAGTGTCCTGCTGGGAACCTGCAGCCCATCCCTGGGCAGCACGGCAGGCAGCAGCACTGCTGCTTCGGGAGCTCAGGTTATTGTCCTCCCTTGGCACAGCCCGTCTGGCTCTGCTGTGGCTCGGTGTTTGTGCTTGGAGGCAGGACTGGCTCTGGAGATGTAGCCGGATAGCGGCTGCCGGGAGCATGCAAGGATGTCAGCGCTTAAGAGGGGATGGATTGTGGCCCTTGGATGTGCTAAGCGCTGCCGCGAGGGTGGAACTGCCTTGCCGCAGGGCCGTGGAATTTGGGAACATTCGCTCCCGCTGCCATCCCCGCCCGTGGGTGAGGGAGAGCTGACACGAGCCCCTGGCCCGGCTGGGAGCTGCTGCCCGCGCTGCCAGAGCCCCACGCACTCCCCTGGGCACTGCGCTGAGGCTGGCCCCTGCCCAGGTGTGGTGGGGAGGGGAAGAGGGCTCCATCTGGCCTCTTCTTTGTCTTGTGCACCCCTGGGAAAGGAAAGCATGATTTAGCTCCAAAGCATTAAACAAAAAACCCCTGAAAGACTATCCCCCCGAATTGTCTAACCCTTTATGGCTTAATAGAAGCATGCCTTAGGATTGATGAGAAAACGATGTTGCTCATGTCGGTAATTACAAGTTTGCTCCTTACAGTGTTTTTTATTCTGATTGTTCCGTTTCAGCATTTAGCCTTTGTCTTAGGTGTGTGCAAATGCACTCTGCTGTGTCAGGAGCTTTACTTAGCTATCATGTGCTCATACTCTTGGTAAGATACTTATCCTTTCAGGCAGATCAAAGACATATGTTTGGTCGTTTGGAATAGGTAAGCAGAAAGAAAGAAATCTCTTAAGAGTAATGACATGGTATAACTGCTAAGTAACAAATACAGATACATACATATATGTGCACGTCCCTCTGATCATTACTGTTGCCCATGACACAGAAATACATTGCAGTTGAAATCTTTCAGTTAATTGCAATGGCTGTCAGTCAACCTGTCTTGCCAATGACGTTTTTTTCTATTTCAGTGATCTTCTCTTCTATTCAAGAGATGAGCTTCTGCCAACAGAGAGAGAATATGTAAGTTTTGGTTTAAGAAGCAATGTTTAGACCTGGGTGATGAAACTAAAATGCAGAACTCTTCCCTCTCCATGCAAAACTACAGGCAGAAGAGCTAACAGATGATTACTGGGATTCATTTAAAACTCCATGTTTCAGTCACAATATAAACACGTGATGCAGCAGTATTGAATAGGAAATGTGGCGAGACGCAGGTGCTCTGTTTATTTGTAGATTGCAATGTGTGGATAGATAAATACATTTCAGTTTAGGAGCAGGCATTTTTGCATGCTGGAGTGTTTAGAATTCAGACAGACACGGCACTCAGACAGCAGTGGGTCTGCAGGAGCAGGCCTGTGATGTGTGGAACAGATAACATTCAGTGGTGCAGAGACAAGCGAGCTCTGTGCGGCGAGGGGCTGTGTGAGCTGCAGAGGAGCTCGTTCTGGATCAAAGCAGTATAATGCAGAGCTAGCCTGAGCTCATTAGCCTGGGCGTAGTGCCATGCTAATATATCTATACTACTCCCAGGACCCAGGCTAATGGCTCAGCATGGTGCTATGCTGGGCACTCACACCAGCTGGTGCAGGGATTTCTGCATTGTATAGTGTAGACATGCCATAAGGTTTTCACACCAGCTCTGTAAGCAAAGAGAAATGGATTAAGGGAAAGATATAGCCCAAGACTTTAAAGAGCAGGGATGTTTAAATTTGGGTTCCTGAATCCTTGTTCATACTCTTCATGAGGAATCCAGTGTAAATTTTATGGAAGTCAAGGACAGTCTTTGGATCAAACTCAAGAACTCCGAAGTCCAAAGTACCTAGTAATTCCCACTGATGTGATTTTTCAACACCATTTAATTGTATCTCTGGAACACAGGCTTGTTGAGCTAGTCAGTCAGATGCTGTGCTGCCTTTTGAGTTTATCAGGAATGAAAAGTGACTCAAAGCTTCCACCCTTGTTCAGGGAATGTTCTATGAAGTGTAAAAATAATACCCTGTTGTCTCTCCCTCAAAAGCAAGGGACAAGTACTACATGAACAGGAAGTGGTTGGACTAGCTGATCTTAGTTAATAATGATCTAACTGCCCATCTCTGGCTGAAGATTTTTTTGTTTTACAAAACATAAAAAAAAGGAGTGGTAATGGGTTATATTTTTATTGATATTTTCACTGACTTGATTATCTGAACCAACTTGTACTTACTAAGGCTGTAATTCTAGGTATAAAAAAAAAACCCAAACAAACTTAAACTTGAAAAGAGATAGTTCATGATATAATTGTGGCTCAGATGCACTTAGGAAGCACAGGAAATTGCAGAACTGAAGCTGCTGTCATACCCAGTAGAGCCTTAGATTGCTCAGTGAAGAGTTTAGGCCCATCAGACTCAGTGCACTATTAATTCCCAACATGAGAGCTGGTACCAACCAACTGACGTACATAGGAAATGCAAGATCTTCCAGTGGGATTTGTGCCCAGGAACTACAAGTTCTGGCCTCAGAATAGCAGGAGGTAGACAGTTTACATCTGAAAAGCACTTATATATTATTTCAGAAAATGCCGTACAGACACTAAAACTCCAGCACAAGAGATTATTTCACTGGGTGACAATACTAAAATGTTTATAATGTCCAGTTGAAATATAAACTATTCTAAAATGTAATCTGGCGGGATTTCAGTGGATGAGTAAGGAGACAGAAGTGTGAGGGTCAGAACTGTGTAGAGCTATCTGTCAGAGAGAGAGATTAAATAGTTTTTCTTTGCTGAAACTCATGACATTTTCCTTTTTTTAGCATTACTGACCACATTTCGGAGATAGATAAGAAATTAAATATCCATTTTGCCAGCTTCACAGCTGAGGAAACTGAGGGAGAGAGATTAAATGTTGGATTTTCCATGTAAGTAACTTGTGTCCCACAGAAAGTCTAATCTGGGATTGTGTCTGTAGTAATGCCTCAGAACTGCTCTTCTCTGTCATCAAGGTCATTGATACTGCAGTGATAAAAACCCCTCTAAAAATCAAAGCTGATTTATTCCTGATTCCCACTCCTCTTGCTCCAGCAGTAGTATACTTGACATTAATACCTACTTTTTGATTCCTTGGATGCTTTTCTGTTCCTTGAAAATTATTGCATAGGCTTGTGCTTTGAACTAAATGAAAACATATAGTGCTATGATAACTGTAACTGATATCTTAAATACAGTGATTTAAAATTGACAGCTCTATCTTCCAATAGCATTTCTAAGATTTTGGAAACATTGCAAGGTAAATTTCTCTTAAAAAACCATTTCTGTAACACTGTTCAGGACTGAAGCAGGATGCGTGGAAACCGTACTCGCTGCATAATGTCAGGAGGTCCTAAGGTCAAATCCCTCTTGGGAAATGGTAATAAATGGTAGCTCAGCTGCTGTGTTCTGAAAATATTTGTCAGAAAAACAGTTACCTACTCAAGAAAGATTAGAGTCTTCTGTTGCACAGATGGGAGCATGCAAGTGTCTGATTTAACATGTGATGAACTATGTGCCAGTAGCCAGAAATCTGTAGCCTTAAAATGCAGCTCATGCAGCACCAACAAAATTGTGTTTGCAGTCTAAACAGGGAGCTGTAAAGTGGCATTGTAACACTGATAAATGCTCGTGCTCTGGTGTGCACCAAAGGTTGTCTGGATGTGTGCTACGAGACTGTAAAAAGGACTAGAGAACATGGAAAGATGTTTTTGTCAAAACAGGATTCACAATAAATATTAATCTTCCATGTGATTCTAAACTGCATTTCTGGTGGAATCTTGATGATGGCTCTCTGTTGCTTTGGAGCTCACAAGAAGTACTTACTGAATGTAATATTTTTTAAAAGTCCCCGGCTGCTCAGACAATTTCTTTGTACTCCTTCCAGGCCACCTGTCCTTGTTTCCACCCTCTGTAGGCTTCCTTTTTGTATTTGAGTTTGTCCAGGAGCTCCTTGTTCATCCACATAGACCTGGCATTTTTACCTAGCTGCCTCTTTGTTGGCATGCCTCCCTCCTGAGTTTGGAAGAGGTGATTCTTGACTATTAACCAGCTTTCTTGGGCTTCTCTTCCTTTCAGGGCTTTTTTCCATGTTACTCTTACTAAGCAGATCCTTGAAGAGTGCAAAGTTTGCTCTCCTGAAGTCCAGGACAGGGAGCTTGCTGTGTGCCCTCCTCATTTCACCAGGGATCTTGAACTTCACCATTTCATGGTCACTTCAATTTTTTTAAATTTCAACTTTTCAATATAATTTAAGTTCCTTAATGCTTTATTTAATTTCCCACTTGCAGGAATTTGTGGTGGGACTTGTGGGGGAAGATGAATCCTGCCTCAGTTTCCTTTCACAGGTTTGAAAATCAATTAGTGTTGTTTCTCATGGTGCAGCAAAGCTCTGGAGTTGTGATTAAAAGCAGCTTCTCTTTGCCATTGAGCAGGCCTGTTAGAAGGTGTGTTGAGGGCAGAGCAAAGCTGTTTGTTGGCTTCTTTGAAAAAAGCAGTTTAAGGAATGAATTCACAACTTTTCCAGTTTCAACACACAGTTATGTAGTCCTTTTCCTCAAATTCCCCATACTTTTTATGTGTGTTTACTGATGACCCTGTGCTTTCTAACAGCAGGGATGGGCTCTGGAATTCACCATGTGCCCAGGTAGTCTACCCACTCTGAATCCCTTTTGTAACACAAAATGACACCTTGTAAAGCCACAGTTATCCCAGCAAAGAAAACAAGAGGGTGCTGCTACTGCCCCTCTGAGAGGAACCGTGTCCTCATTGCTCCCAGAGTCTGAGGAGTTTTGTCCAGCTGGCTGAGATGGCCCAAGGGTTGTGTTGTTCCAGTGCTTCAGGCAAAGCTGAGTTTCATCAGTCAGTCCTGGCACTGTGGACAGACTCCTTAGGGGCAGAGCAGTCCTTTGGTGTCCCAGAAAGTCACGTGCAGTGACCTCCTTTCATCTGCCATGCCTCATTCCGGTGTGTGATAGGAGAGCCAGCAGCAGAGACCTGTGGGCTTGGCTGGCAAAGGGAAGAAAGAGCAGGATCTGTTTCTGGGAAAGGGGTAATGGCATGTTTTTGCCTCATGCTTCTACCTCTTTGCTGAGAGGTATGTAAACAGTTACTTCTTTTTGCTCTTCAGTAGCTTTGTTTAATATTAGAGCATTGTTTACTGCTAACAGAAGGTGTCCTTTGGAAAGGACACGTGCCTCCTTCTCCTTTGTTTGATTCTAAACAACATGGAGAAGAAAGAGGTTTTGTGCTATGTTTTGCTGACTCAGTGTGTTCACGCTCACAGAATTAGCGTCACTGCTGTTTCTGCTTGTGAAAAATTTGCTGATGTTTGGGAGAAGGTAAGCAGGGGAATGGTGAGAACAGGAGATGCAAATATTTATCCTCCTTTCAATCATGTTTTTTCATTTAAAAATTACTGAGCAGCAAGTGGTTGAGCATTTCCTTAATTTTGCTTAATGGCACATGAGTTTCAACAATCATGGAAGAAGATCCTGTGAGAAGATTCCTCCTGTGTATCTGAGACGAGCTATACTGCATGACATACTCCACGGAGCAATGGATCTTAGAGGCAATGGCTGTTGTCTGCTGTTTAGGTAACCAATTTAGAAATTAAAGCAAAACATAAAAAAGACTGTATATGAGTCATTTTGTCTCCAGAATGATTTCAGAATGGCTTTAGATGTGTAATAAGAGTGGTAAAGAAGGGACCCCCTAGATGGCCCATCTGAAAAGCAGCAGTAAAGGAATGAGATGCAGAAGAAAACAAAACAAAGCTGCTGGTGTTGTTAGGGGTGCCAGCAAGTAAGCCTGTGGCAGATGTGTGTGGGATTTTCACAGAGTGAGAGCAGTGGTGTCTTCCCCTAAGTATTAGACAATTTCTGAGCTGCATCTTTCTTCTGCTAGCAGGACATCATGTAAGCCTCAATCAAGCCTTGGCAATTCCTGTTGTGCTCTTAGCTGGTGTACCTTGTCCCGCTGGCGACCAAATAATGAACTTAATGAGCAACACTTTGAAAACACCCCACTTAAAAAAAATAATGTTTCATTTTTCTTCTAAAAAACAAGCAATTATTTAAATAACATAAAACTTGATACTGATATCAGTGCAGTGAGTGTCCTGGCACTGAATAAAGAGTTTTCGGGGTCCTGTCACCAGAAACAGTGCTCACAATTTGGAGATGATGGCACTAGTTCATGTTTTTCCTGTGCCATGGGGAACTATTATTGTAGGGGAAGCTGGTAACTATATTTTGTTTCCTATCCATTCTTCTGGATCACATCTATTCAACCTCAGCTGTATTTGTGTAAATATGTGTATATACATTTGCATACATTTGAATCTCTTTATCCTACATGCTATTCTTGGATGTCTGAATGAATTAAAGAGAAAGAACTAATACAGAATTAGGAAGGAGTTTTAAGATTGTTTTCTATGTATATATTTAAACCATGAAGAATTACTTACTTGAACATATCCAGTCCTAAGGTGTGCAGGGATTATTGGAAGCTATGGATGTGTCTCTGCTGGTATGACAATATAGCTGAGGTAACACATGTGATGAGGGTCATTAAAAGAATTTATAGCATAAGTAGCATTATAAAACATTCTTTGAAGATCTGAAGATCTTAAATTCAAGAAAAAAGGGTCTGGTTTTCATATTCTAAACTTCTTTACTTCCTTACTGATACTTTTAATGTCTTCTTTTATTTTTAGAGTTTACATATTTAGAGTTTTTATGAATTTGATCCCTCTTCCTCCCTAGTGTTGTCATATGTTCAAGATGAATTTTTTTATGCCCACAACTAATTAGTAGCAGAATCTGGAGACTTAGGCCTCTGTGTCATAGTTCTCAGTGAGAAAGAATGGGCAATGGTAATTTGAAAAAAAGAAAATGAATCAAGTACTTTTAGTTTGGGTGCTTGGAAAATCATTAGCATTGTGACAGAACTGAAGGATTTTATACTGGCTGAGCTTTCACTGAAATTTCCTTTATATAACCAAAATACTGATAAGGAATGCATCAGCATATGAAAGTTAATCACAAAATGTTTCTATTTTGCCATTTTTGCACATGGAGTTTGAAGATTTTTACCTTTTTTCCCCCTTGGAAGAGTATTTCAGCTGCATTCCCTTGAACTGCAAAGACTTTATTTCTCTGCACCTCAGATAAAGGTGTTCTTCATTATAGCAGTTTTCTTCTCACTTCCTTAAATGCCATAATGAGAAATTTTTATACCTACCTGTAGATCTGCTAAGTTACTGTATGAGTATGAGAAATCAAATCCTCAAAGGCAGAGACTTGCACAAATTCTGGACCCTCACTTTTCTCTCAGCAGGGCCCTGCTGCTACACAGGATCTGCTGTTAGTAAAAGAAAAGACAATTGTATCTGGTTTGTGCTCAGCTCACTAAAGCAAGGATCTAGAGCTGGAAGTAAAATTTGACTTTTATTCATTTCTGAGCTCAAAGTTTCGGGTTATTTGGATTCAAAGGGCTTGGCTTGGCTGCTCCCAGGCTTTATAAACAATATTAGCATCTCTGTTTGGTTGCTTCCCCAGAGGCCACTGATACCCTCAAAAGGAGAATTAGCAGAGGCAGCAATTTCTATGCTGGCAGTAGTTAGTGATCAGCAGGGAGAGTTTACCTGTGCTTAAAATATAAAGTTTATGTTGGGGATTTTGGAGGGGTTAAATGAGTTAGCCAATAAATGAAACTTGATGAGAGCTTTGTGCCAATGCTCCTTATGCTTCCTTGAAAGTTCCAGATTAGTTTACATCATTCTGGCCTCCTGGGCCAGCAGGGTGATGAATCACTGTGAGAAACCAGACAGAGTTGCTGATAGGATTTCCACAGAAACCCATGTTGAGGAAATATATGCATAGTTTCATTGGCCAGCCCTCTCTGTGGCTATGTTTCCCACTTTTTAGGAAGAAAAAATCTGGGGCACATTTCTCCTTGATAGTGAGCATATGCTGGCATGGTTGGAGATGTTTTTATATCTGTGATGCTAAATAAAGATGCTCACTTGAGCATTTTGTTTTGGCTGAGTCTGCCCTTTCAGGATGCATGTGTAACCTCTTTGTGAATTACTGAAATAAAAGAATTGCCTAATGCAAAAGAGAAATTCCACAAATATGAAACCCTTGGAATGTTTTCTACATCAGCCATTTCCTTTTTCGCTTGTGCAATGTGGATGGATTGTCAGCGTGATGTGGTGTGTGGTAACCAATGTGTGCAGGAGGCTATTAATCTCCTTGTTACAGTCCTGTGTTCATGTAAGATTTGGGAGAGCAGTGGAATTCTGTTCAAACACTCTCAGCTTGTACTTATCTGCCCATATGGATCCTTTGCATGCGCTCACAAATGTGAATCTACTTTCTGTATGTGTCAGCATGTTCATCCTTCTCTTCCACTCCGGGTAATCAGTCAGCTCATGGATCTTGATAGTCTTTATTGATCTATTCCCTTTATGAGGAAGGGGATTCATATTGTCCCGAGTGTGCTCAGGGTAAAGCGCGTGGTGGAAACAATTAGGTCCGACCTACCACCTATGGCATTCAAATGCCTGAGGGCATGTGCTGTACTTTTAGATATGTAGATTTTGAGTTAATTTATAGATCAAGATTTCATTCTCCAGCAACTTGCCAGACAGTGAAGCTTGCAGAATAAAGATTTGTTATACTGCAGTTGAAGTTTAAATAGGGGCTTAGCTGAAAAGGAGAGAACTCTTAGAGGCAAAAGCATCGGAGGAAAAGTGACTTATTAAACTTTTTATTTGCACTGTCTTTGCAATTATAAACTATCACATTGTATAGAGTTTTTTCCTACAATGCTAATACTCTCCCTGGTATATGTAGGGTATTTTTTTTCTGTGGTGTTTAAAGTCTGAGGCTTTTAGCAGTTTAATCCAAACCAAAGCATCTATACCATGGGACTTGCCTTTAATTCTCTCTTAGATGCTTTCTTCCCTGTATGCAAAATTAGATATCATTCTGAAGGCATTCTTAATTAACATTTTTTTAATCAATGGCTGGATTCTCTGGAGGATTTTTTTTCTATGCATCATTATTTTTCTCTTTCCACAGCAACTTCACAAGCAAATTAAGTAAACAGAAAGAAACACTTTGTGGATTTTTCTTGTGACAGCCTGCAAACCTGTGAACTTTTTTTTTATTTTTAAGTCGAAGCTGCTAATTGTAGAACTGTATAATTAATGCATTATCCACGACAACAAGGTTACACGGTTTGTGTTTAACAAACATGCTTTTTCTGGAGGGTGGAAAAATACATAGTGAAAACTTATGGAAACACTAGGCTGTGTTTTACCACTTTGCATGACAGCCAGTCTCTCAGCCATCATTAGAACTGTATGCCTAATCAGACAGAAAAGATATCCTTGAAAATCGGCTGGAGCCCTGGTATCACTGTCTGAGTCCACGACTCAAACCTGCTGGTTTAACCTTCCAAGACAGGCCATTGCAGGCAGATATTCTCAGAACTGGAATGCTTGCTCTGCTAATTGGCACATTCCTACTTAGATTTGGTAGGACATGCTGATTTGTAACATGACTCAAGAATTTACTTCTTAGTGGGTAATTGCCTCAACTTTCCTAAATCTTTCTGTTTACCAGCCTCCTTTCTGTATTGTGCCTGTCTACTGCTCTTTCAGCATTTGTAATCTTCTTTTGTTAGCTAGACATCCTTCTGATTATTTCACATGTTTTTCACTGGTTTGAGAATTTCTTTGCTCCCTGACCTTTTAATAAATCATGTGTTGGTGTGTGCTGTAAGTGATGGAATGATTTCCTTAAAGCTTGCAGCAAATAATGATGTATCAATGCTGACTTTGTTACTGCAGTCGTAGAAATATTTTTAACAAATTGGATGATGCGTTCTGCATTCAGAATTCAAATGCACTATGTCGAGGGACTTCTCTGCTAACTGAATGCTTGAGAGCCCCAGAAATAGTGACCTCTTCCACTGTGAAAATGAGAAGCTTGCTCATGACTTACACAAGACTTAATGCATTTCCCAGTTAAAAAAATTATTGTAAATACCATGGATTTCACTGATTTGGTCTTTTTGGCAACCTTTGTTAATGTAATTTTCCCCCTTTAGTCCTGATCATTTAATTCTCTTGATTTTAAAATTGTAATGAAAGGAAAACAATACTGTAGTTCTTGGATGAGTTTTGCAGTTATTGCCATTGTTCTTACATGGTTATTGACGTGTGAGGGTTTCTTGGTGAGACACTTACGTCACTATTCCAGACTGAAATACCTGCAGGAAAACACTTCTGCTCTAAGACAAAGTTTATGCTGGGTTTGCTCTTTCCATGCCTCTGTGAAAGTGCTGAAAATTCTACAGGTGGCTTTGAGAGCTGAGAGATTTTTGTCTTGTCCTGACAATTTTCTAATACTTAATTTCATTGGCTTTTCTCAGAATGACTTACCTGGTGTGTCTGTGTTCATCAGCACTCAGAGTGAGTGCAGGGAGCCACTGAGCAGCACTGTGGGAGAAGGGAAAGCTTTCTCTGCTCCCTGCATAAGATTGTGTGTCTATAATTCATTGCCTTTGAAAACTGTCTTATCACAGCATCGGCTCCTTAGCGCTTTAATACAGGATAAGCTTATTAGAGATAATCTGTTTACTGAATGTCCTTAGCACAAAGCAATCTAGTTAACAGCATCTTTTGAAGCTTTGTCTTCTGGATGTATCTTTTAAACTCATCCCTGATTATTTATCTATATCTGCATCTTTAGATTCTTTTCTTTAGACTTGTATCTGCTTTGGCATGAAATTACAGTGTCTGGTAAGTACACTGATAAACTAAATACTCTTGTGGGGGAATAAGGCAAACCAACACCAAAACAAGCTAGTCAGGGCAAATAATTCAATCTGTTCATGGTTCTTTAGACTTCAAAATAATTTTTCTGTATTAATAGGGTAAGACTTCTCTAAAGAGCTACACTCCCACCAGACGTTGCCACAGTCTCCGCAGTGCTCCTCACAGAGCAATTTGTATGTCCAGATGTTTCCATGCAACATGCTGTCTTCCTTAAAGTCTGGTCCACTGCTTAGGATGTACAGAGGAGGAAAGGAAACCTGACAATTCATCCTCATATGGCTAGGTATTGTTGGAAAATGCTTACAAGTCATTGTATTAAAAAAGACAAGATGAGGAAAGAGCATTACAAAAGAAGTGCTGAAGAATGAAAGGTGACAGCTGTGAGAAATGTAATATAGTGAGCCCATTTTACCTTTGGATCTCCCTGATCATTGGAAACTGCTCAATAAAATTCTGCCTTGATAGTTCAAAATAGATTACATATCTCTCCTGACACAAGAGCAACTGCACCAGTTACTAATGAAGGCAATGTGAATGTGAATAGTGCATGTCTCTTTGAGGTTCCTCTTTTCTCATGGAATTTAGATGTGTTAAAAACAGAATTACAAATTATCAAGCAGCCTTTTCCCTTCATAGGAAAGAGAATCTCAAGCTTACCAATAAAAAGTGTCTGAGCACCTTAAGAAATTGTTTTCTACAAAAAGCCCTAAGTTTGGGACATAAAGATAACTGATAGCAGTTTTCCTGTGATTAATTTTTGAAGTGAAGAGACTGTTTTGAAACCTGTACTATGCACTCTGTACCTCTTACTTAACTGATCCTTTCATTGCTAAGGAGGCCTGGATGCCAAGGATGTAACCAACCTGTCTGAAACCTCCTGAGGCAATCATAGATTTTTATGCTTGACTCAGGCTAATTTTGCTTTGGTGATTATTGTACCTGGTCAGGTCTCAGCATGTGGTAAAAAATGGAAGTGCTGCAGTTGAAGGGAATTGCATCTCAGGTGCACGGTATACTAGACAGTGCAAACTTGAATAGTGTCTTGTAGGCAAAAATTGTACAGTGTCTTGACAAGGCAAAACAAGCACCTTGTCATTACTTTGGATCTTCCTTAATCTTCTTTCCTTTTTCTTGGCATTATTAGATACATGCACAAAAGCAGGGGCAAGAGAGATTACGCTGGAGTTGATACTTGTGTACCAATGTGGTATTATTTCAGATAGTGATCAAAAGCTGAACAGTAAAACCTTTCAATAGGATTGACTTATTTGGTAACATCATAGGCAAATTCCAAACTTCATTCTTTGTGGTGGAAAATACAGTCATTGCAAGAATGCAAAACTTTTGTGTACATCAAGAGGAAAAAAAAAAAAGAAAATAAACACTTCCTTGCCAACATTTTTAGAAATTTAATACCCATTCCTGTTGGTGTGGACTGAACATTGCTACCCCAATTAGAATACGGTTGCTACGTGCTGCAGGAAAGTGAGGAAGTGTTTCCTTGCAAGCGTTTTAAAGCTACTGTTGAATTTCTGTAAGTCCAGAGAAATCTAGTACCTCAAGCCTGTAAAACAAGCTTCTCTATTTGCCCTCATTAATGTTTAGTCTGTTTTTTCTTGGCAAAATTACTTCAGTGACGGTCTCCACCAGATTGACACTAAAGTGTTTTCTTTACTTGCCATCTGTCTGGACTGATTGGAAAAAGTAAAGTGGGGCTTGTTTAGAAAAATATATAAGCAGTTCATTTGGCACAAAGTTTGTTATAGATGTATGAAAAGCAGCTGGGTCCAGCTCAGGAGGTTAAAAAGAATATTTTATTTCAGAGGAATGACTTCTCATGTACAAGTTCATGCACTAGATATGTTCTTTCATTTAGCTTGCAAGAAGTGACTAAATAAATTAGCTATGGCATTTAATTAGTTTTATTTGTGTTTTACCAGGTGACACATAATATTATGTGTGAATAGGGATCTGATGTCTCAAATGCCAGTCAGTTGCAAGTACAGCATTAAAAGTAGCAGAATAGAGCCGAAAGCTTCATAAACACTTTCTTCCACCTTAATTCAGCAAAGCACTTGAATACATCAAAGTTTGCTGTTTTACTGGATTAATTCTGTTTTTTACAGGTTTCTCTGACAGATTTGCAGCTTTCTGGCTGTTCCTGTTTTGTTTTTTTTTTTTTTTTTAATATTGAGAAAATTTGGCTAAAGATGGCTTAGAACAGTAATGAAATCGTGTTGGCATGAATGCTTTCTCTAAAGATGCTGGTAAGTGTGCCTATACGTACATGTATACGGAGAGAGCATAAGCATGGCCACATGATGCTGTTTTCTCCAGCTGTGTGCATTGCTTAGCTTCACCCTTATTAGTATTCAAAATCCATTATCATTAGAGGTCAGAATCGGTCTTTAAACTTGCTGTGTTTGGCCCAGCCTTTCCCCCCCTCCTCCTTTGAGCCATCTATAGTTGTCTTTTCCTGTGTTCTTGCTCTGCGACTTACAGTCTGCGTTTATTGGCTGAGCCTCTGCCATGCTGAATGTAAAGCTGAGCAAAAGCCATTTTTCTGTGGTTTCTGAAAAAGAGAGGAAGGCTGAATTATAATAGCAGAAAAAATAGGAAATAAAAAATTCCTTCTACTTTCTGAGGAACATTAATTCCTGGTGGGAATTGTCTACTGTGAAATTCTGCTTCTGCTTGATCACAACTCTCTCATTAATGTTTCTTGTAAAAATTAATCTGTTTTAGGAAGGAAACTATTTTTCAGGCTCTCAGGTAGGGGGGGTCAGACCTCTGTCTTCTGTATTTCTGTTTGTGGAGACTTTGTTATTTGTAGTTTAGGATACATAATCATTACAGCAGAATTATCAAAATGAGAATTTGTTTCCCTCAGGTTAAAATTCTAGTGTTGCATCAGTGCTAAAGGCTCATTCAATTTCTGGTTCCAGAAACAAAAGAAACTGAATTACGCCCTGCTGAACTACAATTTTGCTCTCTCTGCATTTCACAATCATAGACAACTATAGGTTATAGATAAATAAAACCATCTGAATGTGTTTTTAAATTTCAAACCCTCTGAAATTTCATATTTATATATCCAATTGTTAAAATCTTTAACTGAACTGAGTATATTTTGCACTGTTCTACTGCTTTTCTCTTCTGAGATTGCATTTTTGGAGGCATTACTCATGTTGAGTGGTAATTCCTGACTTAAATATATACTACTCAGGCCTCATGGATTACATCTCATCTATTACTGAACAAGAATTTTCCCTTGGTTGTGCATGTTTAACGTTGCTAACTGCTTCTAACACATGAAGATTCAAGACTGACTGTGGTCTAGGCAGTTAACTTTGGTTTTCTTAATTAGCCAGTATAGAGTGGTAAGGTGAAGTTCATCACTCCCCTTCTGATACAAAGATTGGCAGAAGTGATGTACCTGGAAATTATTTATGAATAGGTGAATGTTTTCATTCATGAATTCAGATACTCAACTGTGTTAGACACTATCAGTCAGCAAGCTGAACATATCTATATAGGAATTATTGGCAGAGGTTGTACCTTCATCTCCTCCATGGCTGGATTTGCAGGTGGGGTTTTTGCAAATTCTGTCGTTCAAAACCAGATGCAGCTGTTTTGATGCATGCCAATATATTGATTTTTTTTTTTCTCTTGAGACTTTGATTAACATATAATTATTTTTGCCGTTGTGCTTGTTTTGCAGCATCTGTTCTACATGACATGTTTACTTTGTCTCATCTTGGTCTCTGTGGCATGTTCCCACTCAGTATTTTTCAAATATTTTCTGTTGGGTTGGATGATTCATGTTTTTGCTGGACTTTATTGGCTCAATTTACTGCTTTCACTACTGTTTGTTTTCAGTTCTAATGTAAAGGCTTATTCCTCCTTTCTTCATTAAAATTATTACTTTCGGTACATAATGTCTTTATGGATGACTCAGTTATCTTGTCTAGATGGAGAGCCTAATTTTCATTGAAATTTCATGTGTCCATATGGCACTTGATTTGTCTTTGTTATGCTTGTTTTCTGCTGTCGTAATTCTACTAATGGCACTAGAAATATATTTATATAAAATTTATATAACAGTCCTTTAGTACTGATGGCACATACTACAGCATCTTTTATGCATATAGCAGGAGAGGGAGGTGTATATAAAAAACTTGAGGTCTGTTCTTTGTGCCAAGAACCCCCATATTATGAACTGGAATAATTTCAGCAAACTCTCTGAATTACCAGTTCAGAAGATCTGACCACTGTACTTTCATGTTTGTAAATCTAGCTAGTTTCATGGAGGAATTTGTAGAAATCTGCAGCTCATTCCCTCAGTGTTACTGGTCGCTGAGCAGTAATAACATTGCTGCCTCTTTACACAAGCTATTGATTGTTTTGTGCATTGATGAACTGGTTTTGACTACACATAGGAGACTGAATTCTTTATAATAAAAAGAGTATCATGCAAACACAAACCATACCAAACTAGATAAATACAAGATTTATTAGACTGATAATCACGTGTACTTTCATTTCAGAGCAGAGACAAATGAGTTTCTTCCTACACATAACTTTGAAGAATGAACTCAGTTTCCCATTGTAAATGTACCAAAAGGTGAGGGACACTTTGTGGTTTTCCTCCTTTTTGTATAAATAATTGGGTACAAACATAAACTTACGGGATAATAATATTTTTGACAGATGTAGTGTGGGCAGAGGTTTTACAATTGCTCTTCACAGTGGGCTGCTATTGAGTTTCAGGCTGGCCAACAACAGTGTTGAATTAAACTTGAAAGTCCTTTTGGTAGAGAAAGCAATTTTTGCTAAGTTTTCACATGGTAGCTCATGAATGGAACAGAGAAAGATTAGAGATTTTTGTCCAGTTCATCCTTACAATTGTGTACTCCTGTAGAATTAAGCCTAGCCTCTTACAGGATACAGTACAAAAGCAGTAAAATAAAAGAAAGAAAAGAGTCACTGTTGTGTGGTTCAGGAGACTGTATTGAGCACGTGGCTCCAACAGCTCTCATTGTGTGGCATTAGATGGTTCAGTAGTGATAGGAAATACCCTGCAGAGGAACTCAGATTACATGTACTGTACTGTTTTAACTCACACAAAGGCTGTCAGTAAGGACATCAGGTATGGATTTTCTAGGTTTCCTTATACTGCTCTAATCAAACAAGTGTGGACTTAGAAAAAATTGGCTGAACCAAAACTAGTTGGGAGCTGAGGCAGTCAAGGAAAAATTTTTTTTTCTGAAATACTTTTTCAAGCAAGGACCATCTCCTTTGTGTGGTAAATTTGCTTTACTCAGTTCTGGCATAGAGTTCTTGTTTTTTGAAAACCATTTTGGCACCTATGTTCAGCTGTGAAGAACCAGAAGCAGGAACTCAAGAAGCAGACTGGAGGCAGTGGATGGTATGGCCCTGTGCTGTTATCTCATAAGGTTCATCTTGGTCAAAACTAGTTGCTATTCTAGTTTTTTAGCCCTGTAAAATAGAGAGTGGAGAAATCTCCCTTTGGCTTACAGAAAGTTGTTCTGCTTTTCTTCCCATGCAGCTTTGAAAATCCAGTGAGTTCATCCAGATCTCACTGAGTAATTTGTGTCACGACAAAAGCCCTGCAGCTGGTTTTGTGTACTGATGCTGACCAAGGTGGTTGGTAAACACCCCCTCTGTAATGAGTGATGAATGAGAAGGGATGGGTGCTGCAAAGGCAGTACAAAATTTACCCTGGGGTTTAGGTTCTGGTGAGGGTTGTGGTTTCTGGAGATACTTAATCATTAGGAAAACTAAATGCTGGTTGTCATCTTCTCTAAACCATTCTGTCGGTGTCGTACCAACCTAGCACAGTGGTGCTGAAATTTGCACCAGCAGTGATTCCAAAGGAGGTACTCCACTCACAGCCCAGCTACCACTTACATCAGTGCTCATGTGCTGAATGGAAGGGAAGGTAACTGTCCATTGCATCATTTGCCAGGTTTTCATTCTCCTGTTTACTTCCCATTCAGCACTGGAATATTAGCACCTCCCTAAAGACTTCTGACAGACCTTCTTCCATGAGTGTAGGAAGTGTTTTGCTTCTTCCTCATCAAGTGAGAATTATGACATTTTTAATTCCTTCAGTATTTGAACTGTATATGTGATACATGAGCTGATGCTTTTAGGGCTCAAGGCATTTTGAACTTTCTGGTATCCTTTTCCCCCAAATTTTTGCTTGCCCTGTAGTTGCAATCAGACTCATAAGAAAGACTAAGAGGGAAAGAAAGAAGCCAACTTCCCATAAATACATTTGATAGCTAGGGAAACAAAGGCACAGGAGACCACACAGTAGTTTGATATCCAAGCCAGGAGAATCTTCAGATGATCCAACTTGTGCTTTAGTTATGAGAAAACACTATCTTCCTCCTCAATTCCTAAGCTGGTTAAAGCGCCTTCTCTGTCCTGGAGTGAGATTTCCATGTACAGAGCTTCTGAGAATCACCACTCTGGGGATTGCTGTTAACTCCAAAATGTGTTATTTGCACATTGAAGTACTTAACTATGGTGCTTTTCTTTTTCCAGTTGGTCACTGGAGGCTTGATGGTAACAGAGCTGTCTTCTGCTCTCTGCCAAGTTTATTTTCCAAAAGAAGTATCTGAATGAGGAAACAATGACTAAAGAGGATATGTGAACTGTCTAGCATACTGCAAAGTTTCACATATTAAGAAGAGAGGGCTTTTGGATGGCTGAAGGGTGCATAATTATGACTAAATCCTTTATGAAATTGAGCAAAAAAAATTGCTATCAGGAAACATTTTGAGAAGGGATTTGATGAAAGTCTCATGACTTGAATGATTCCAAAGGACAGAAAAGTATTGGGAACGACTCTCGCCACCTTTTTTTAAAATTCATTCTGTGTTCAGCATCAAATTCCCGTGTTAGTGTCAGGCTTAAAACAATGCCTACAAAATTGGGCATAATTGCAAGGCTGTTGGAAAAAAGAGGCAAGAAATGTTTTAAAACTGGGGGTGATGGGAAGCTCTGAGGGGAGAGCTGAAGGTGGGGCTCAGCCCATGTTTCACACCTGCTTGCTCAAGTCCTGCTAACAGTTTGCAAAGGGCAGGGCCTGAGAGTCTTGATTGCCCTGATGAGCCCCACCTGAGGCCTCCCCAGTGCGCTGGGCTCCTGTTGAAATCGAACGCAGAGTCTTTTTCCTCCCACACAGTGCCTTGCCTGCTCCATCCTTGTGGTGGTGCCTGTTGCTGGGGTAGAAAGCAGCTTTTTTGTGAGAGAACATTAATGGTGAGTCAGCTTTAGTTTTCATATCATGCTTTTAATTTTAAACTTTTTGTTTGTTTGTTTTTGTAATTTATCTTGTTGGGTCAGTTAATGACCACACAGCAGAAGTGATCTTTAGGAGAAACTGTTTGAATGCTCAGGAAGAAAATGGGATACCCCCCAGAAGAGAGAAAGAAATTTGTGTTACCTGCCAAGTTTCAGGCTCAGATGGAGAGGTAAAATGTCAGCCAACTGGGCCAAACCATAACCTGTGATAAACTCTGACCTTCCATGGAGATTGCTCTGCTTTGCTTAGTTTGGTATGAAATCACCTTGCAGTAGTTTGGAATGAAGCTCTCATGTCTTCTCCTTTTCCTCTGTGTAATGCTTATTACACCTTGAGACTTGGGAGTTTCTGTTTTGAATGAATAATATGCAGAGTGAAAAATAGCTTTCTAAAGTGCTTCCTTGTTCCTTGAAGAGTCTTTTCCCAGTCCTTAGTGTTTTTAACAGCCATCTCTGGGACCAGTGGCAGTGTTTGAAACCTGCACAGGTTGTAGTGTTTGAAATAGTTTTACTATAGTGCCTCAAGCTCCACCTGTGTTCTAATTTGGGGATTGAAAGCAGCTGTGAGAGCTGGTCAGGTGTGCTGCAACCAGGGGGCTGGAGAACCTTGACTCTGAGAGCTGCTGTGGAAAAGAGAGGCTTTCAAAACTGTGCTGGAACTTGGGCATTGCTTTAAAAAGTAGCAGTTTTTCCTGTGTCAAATGACACCAAACACACATTGTAGCGTAGGTGACCCTGCTGTACATAAAAGCACACTTTTTCTGACAGCACTGGCAAAGGTGTTGAACCATTTGTTGGAATTTTGGTTTGTTATTCACAGATATGACTTGGTTAATTTAATAGCCTTTACAAGTTGTCAAAGTCAGTATGAGGATTCTCAGATTTCCATGAGATTTTCTGTCCATAAAGGTACCAGAACCTGGTCCTTGGCTATTATTTTACAAGGATTAGAGCAGTAAAAATGAAAGGAATCCTGTTAATCTGCCTAAACAGTTCCTGCAGATATTTGAGTTGTGGGGAATAGAGGTGGATTTATTTGTCAGTTGTTTTTGAGAGAGAAATATTTGAGAAAAGGGCCTTCTGTGTTCTATGCAACTTGTTGCAAATCTTGATTATATAATCATTCAGTGGTATACCAATAACAAAATGTTGATGGAATATACTGACAATTTGCAGTGGAGAATTTCACAGGCCACAGGGAGGTAAGAATGACTATTAGAACATGTAAGAGAAAGACTGAGAAATGGAATAAATTAGCGAAAACACGGCCTGGTAATTTTTTGGGGGGAGAGGCAGTGTGTTAAGTGCATCATGCAAAGGGGACCACATGCAACTGCAAGGTCCAGGAAATTAATGGAGCCTTACCAGGTCAAGACCCACGTAGCAGAAATGCATTTGAAGTCTTTGAACACACAAGGTTTTTTCTGCCATCTTAACTATTTCTTCTATTAGTATCAGCATAACTGGAATTCCTCATAGTATTTGTTCAGTGCTCATTTCATCCTTTAATAAAAGGATCTGTCTTTCTAAAGATAAGCTTATTTTTCCACCCCAAAGAGAAAAGCAAGAATGCTTGACAGCTCCTTTCTTTCTTTCCTCTACTCACTATGCAGCAAATAATCAATCTTGGCTGAATGACATTTTAGAGAAATTACAGTCGTAAATGTGTCAGTACTTAAGAAAAGTGTAAAATGTCCCTTGCATTTGCATGGTGGGAAATCAGAATTTACTTAAATATGCACGTGGCTCAAGAAAGCATAGAAATAAAAAAGATCTCATAACAAGAAAATTAAAAGGCATCTTTTTGAAGAAAATTGCGTGAATGGTCACCACTGTGAAGATTTAAATGGGTGGCTCCCAAATATATCCTTGAGAAGAGTGAGGGGTGCCTAATTCTGGGTGGTGCTGAGTGCCTTTGGCATCAGACCCCTTCTTAGAAAAGGTTCTCCTTGTGCTCTCTTTGACTGCTGCTACAAGATCAGACATCACGTACCAAAGGTAATTCCTCTTCTGGGAGCTGCTCTGCAACTGTTTTTCTCTTCCTTTCTCCTAATTTTTTTGGTACAATGTATTTACCATTATTTCAATAATAATGTAATAACATGCATTGATCCTTTAAACACATGCAGTTTAGAGCATTTTCCCAGTGGCACCTCGGCAGGCTTTGCAAACAGTGATCAATCAATAACCTTCACAAAGCCCTCTTCCTCCCTCTCTTAGTTACACAGTTAGGGAACTGAAGGATAAGGGTGTTGAAAGGCTTGGCCAAGGTCACACAAGGAGTTGGTAGCTGACTTTTTAAATCTCAGACTCCTATTTCAGACCGCACGTCCTCCACATAAGCATGTTTATATTTCGGGCAGGGTATAGGGAACAGTCTTGCCACAGTGACTTTCCAGGTCAGTGACTATTCCTTTATAACTTCTAAACTTTCCAAAGCCAAATGTCTGAAAAGGAAAAATATGAGGGATGCTTCAAGAGTGAGAAAGCTGATGTTGCAAGGCTGTAGATTTCTCACCAAGGGAAACCACTGATGTGTTCCAACATAATTTGGTTTGCCACCAGCCAGCAAGCTGGTGATGGTGACACTGTCTTGCAGTCAGCCTGTGCGAGGTGTTGGTTAATGTTGCTACAACAGATATTCATTATTACCTACAGTTACCTGCAGTTTACTCTGTTTATGCAACTGTTTAGTGGTTATTTATTAAAAATAAAATTTATGTATGGTTATTGGATGTGTATTTTGGCAGAGAAGTGACCTTGGCAGAAACATGTCTGGATCAACACTCAGCTAGCAGTCACTCTTCATGCTGTCATATAAAACCTTGTTAAATAATATTTTGTTTCTATCTTCAATTGCTGTTATATAAGACCAGTAATGAAAGTCTCCCAAAGGATAGGTAAATGGAGTGAGTTTTTCTGTACATTTTCTCTATAAAATAAAGAGCTAAGCCAAAGAGTGTCAACATTATTGCCTAGTTGAAGTGCTTGTTATAAACTCTGATAGTAAATTGTTTACTTTTAGATTTTTGCAGGTTTAAAAGTTCTCTACATTTAAATACAATTTGAATGGCTTTCGGAGAACTAAGGATAACTCACATTCAGAAAGCATTTAACTTTAATTTCAGTGAGACTACTCACGTGTTTAGGTTAAGTGGTTGGTTGAATTGTTTAATGCTTGGAAAGACACTAAAAATAAAGCCAGGGAGAAACTGTGGCTTCAGACAGAGAACCAGTGGCAAAAGAGTGCCAGTGATATTTTAAAAAGACACGTTAATATCAGTGTACAATGTCATTTTGTTTTACTAATTTTCATTTACTTGATGTCATTTCAATACAACTTCTATTTCACCATGTTTTCCCCTGGTTTTTGTGATTTATTTTTGACCTTTTAAAACAAAACCTTTGCATGAAAATCAGTGGATGGAAAGCTGCTATAAAGCTAAGAAGGAATGTTGATTTCTCTATGGATTATTTTTAAATATATTGGTAAAAGTTATTGATGTCTTGAACATGGAGAAAGGCTAATTGTGAAGTCAGTTCATCTTCATCAACATCATCAGTAAGGTCTGAGGGGTGCATTTGTGCTTCTAGAGGCAGAGACATGTTGCATGCACAGAAAGAAATGGCTCATCAGCTTATTGACTGCTGAAAGTAGGGGTGGTGCAGAGACCTCCTGCTCTTTGTGTCTGTTTGCTGTGATCACAGGACAGGGACAGCAGAGCTGTAGCCATGGAGCTGCACTGGTTGGCTGCAAGGGCTCACCTAGAAAGGTTCCTCAGGTACCTGAGGGTTTGGACAGTTGATAAGGTGAAGAACAGACTAGAAGGGGTCTCTACTACTGCTAGATACTCTGACAAATGAGGGTAAATTCTATCCTGAAATGTTTTCCAAAACCAGGGGATACCTCCCTCTGGGGCACACCTGAAGCTGTCTCTTCACTGAAGAAAATAAGTAGTTAGTTTCTTGGGTCAGGAAAACCTGCCATAGAGCTTTGGTTGTCAGGGGAATGCAAAACAAACCCGCCCTTGGCTTCCAGAACAAAAGGAGTGCAGTCCCTAGTTGTCAGGGGAAAACAAATAAATCAAGAAAAACCTCAGGTTCTTGCTTTGGGGTACAGTCAAACAAAGAAGCTGTCTTTGCTCTGGGCTGGCTGTGGTAGTCACCATTTGAAAAAGTTAGACTTCACCCACACTTACCACATGGCAAGAATTATTTTTCCTGTGCTCACAGGGATACCTCTGCCTGCCAGGTGGGAAAAGTGGCTACATGGTGACTTCTGAATTGTGACCAACAGTGCTGTGTGTGCGCCTCAACCCAGCACAGGCTGTGGCCCTTTTCTGATTGTTTGGTGTTAGGAGGCCAGGGCAGATTCAGTTTCTTCCTCTTAGAGGGGAAAAAACAGCAAAGGAGAATGCAAGGTTGTTTTAGTCCTGTTTCTTTTGAGAGAGACTATGACTGGATTTTGCAGGACTCTGTATGTTTTAGACTATAGACCTCACCTACCTGAGTGGGCTAGTAACACCAGATTCTGTGATCAATGTGGTCAAAGTAAAAGTAACAGATCTCCTGGCTTTGAGCTGAGATCTTCTTTCTCCCTGCTGAACTGAGCTCATCTGGCAAACAGAACAGTCTATGCAGTACTAACAGTGATTGTTTTCAAAAATGACTTTTGCCTCCCGGCCCCTCAGCACTCCCCAAGATGTGCTGCCTCCGAGTCCTTGCTCGGGGCTGTCCCCTGACACTGCTGATGCGGGCACTGTGGAAGGAGGATCTGGCTGCCTGGCCTCAAGCTGTTGTAGCACCTGGCTCTGTGTGTGTGCTCAAAGCCAGCACTGTTAAGTGTGGCATTTAATCTTCACACAGTGGCAGCACATCTACCCCTACCCCATCTTTTCTCTTTGCAAGGAAGAAGCGTCTTTGTCCCTCAGAGCAACTGGACTGGGAGGTGTTTCTGAGTGGTTCAGTGTGTGAGAAGGACTCCAGATCACTTCTGCTGCTTTCCCTATCACAGCATTTTTGTGAGAATCCATCATATTTCCAGTCACTCTGTAAGAATCTCTTGGGAAAATCCTACAGTATTGTAATGCAAAGGAATCATCGTTACGGGTAAAGGATATAATGCTGTGAAAAGAAAGTCTTCACTTTGTTAACTTTGATAGCTGGAATTTGAAGCCTTACAGAAAGCTCTTAAAATTACTTTTGTGTAGCTGTTTTTTTGTGATGTGTGTTCTCTGTACCTTGTATAATGTTGTACAGCCTGTTTCTTACATTTAAGGAGAAAACTGTGTGCCATGCTATGAATAAAGCGGTGAAATGGCCTTCATCCACAGGCCACCAGGAGCTGTCAAGTGAGCACTGCTCTTCACAGCAAAACAAGGCATGCAGTTAGGAGTTAGAGTCCAGAGCCACACATCTCGTTTGTTCAGCTTTAAGGGATCCTAAAGATCCCTTGAATATGAGAAATGAATATATCAAACTAAATACTGGGGGGGAGGGGAATATATAACAATAAAGGGGTCGTTTCATATGACTAGAGACATTGTTTCTACTACACAAGCATGGCTATATTTTTGGTGTCTGGGTGTTTATCTACCAGAGCCTAAACATGCACTTCTCCCACCCTTTCACAGCTTTTTTTTCCTCTACTGTAGAACAACTTAGGAGCTGAGTAAGCTGTATCCTGGAAAAACACATTGCAGGAAATGGTATTTACCCTTTGATCTTTAGATCCTTCCTCTGCTGTGATATACAGTAATTTGTTTTGTCTTTGCTCAGTGAACAGGCTTTCTCCATTTAGATTTATAGCAATGGCTCATTGCTGTTAGAGGAGGCTTTACTGCCTTTCATAAAATAAGGGAAGAAAGGCCATGTTTTCCACTTATCCTACAACTTTCCATACTGTCTGGAGACTAAGGAATTTTGAGTTATATACTTGTTTGATTGCAAGGTATTCACTGCACTATATTGGCTGCTACTGTCCTGACTTTGAAGTGTCACTCCGTGCACAGCCCCATTAAACTCAAAAGAAACCTTTGTAGAGTAACTTGGCTAAATCAAAGTAAAAGTTTGCAGCACTTATCCCAGAATAGAGTATTTATATACCCATTTAAATGCTTGGAGAGCAATGTAGTAACCACTGAGGCTGCATATTCACCTCCAGGTGCATTACACTGAATTCTTTGTATTGACATAGCAGTGATGCCTCAGTATCAGCAAGGGGATCAGAATCTGGACTGCATATATTATTGCATGATGATAAAGGCAAAAAGCTGAAACCAGTGTGGGGAGTTGATACATGCCTCTAGCACATGTTTGAAACCTTTCTGTTTAACTGTAAGAAAGAGAGACCACTTCCCATTTCTCTGTGTACATTTCACTGACTTCTTCTGGGGTGCTGCCAGCATAGAATTTGCTTTCTCTGCCTTTGCTCAGTGTTTCTTTAACTCTACCTGCCTTTTGTTATGTTGAAGGCATGCACTGATTGAGTTACAGCCTCCATCTCCTCCTGGCAGGCTGCAAATTCTATCCCAAAGCCTCTGTTGCCTTGGAAATGCCAGGTCAGTATGCTGAGGTACTTGATTGTTGGCAGTGGCCTTATAGACACCAAAGCTGTCTCACTGTAATGTGTATCTTATGGGTTAGTTTTTGAAATACAAATGTGTGAGCACCTCCCAGGCACTCAAGGGAGAAGGACCTTCAACAGTAAAGTGGGAGTTGGTAGGGCAAGCATAATTTGCTTTCGGCTCCTTTTCAGCCCTTACTAACAACTTAAAGTGAAATTCCAGGATGTAAAATTGCGAAGGAGAAATCCAAAGCTTGTGAGTGAAGTTTGTGGAAAACTTCTATGACTTTCATCTGTATACAGTTATAAGTCTTTGTATTTGTTATATTTCAGGACTTTATGCGCCTTTATCATGGTACTGTTTTTGGAATATAAAGGATATAATAATTAAGGGAACACTGAGATGTAGAGGTAGATTTTTTGCCCAAACTGACTGTTATGAAAGCTGTAGGCAAGCATACGTTTGAGAATTTCCTACTGATTTACTATTTTACAAGGGTTAAAATTTTATTTCTGATGGAGAATTATATTCATATGTAAATATAACTTTTGTACAGAAAGAAACAAGTAACAAATCAGTAAAAATGTCTCTTTCCATAAATTTTCCATGTTTTGATTGCTTTATGTGCTAGCCCTGATGATCTTTAATCTCCAAGATCTACAGTCATACAACTGCTTTCTTTTTTAATAACTTACACTTGAATTTTTCTAAGGAAAAAAGGCTCTTTATACAGCTGTATGCTTTCATGAGGAATTAATGACTTGATAAACATTAGACTGTTATTGTTTATGCAAATGCAGTCAGCTCCTTGAAAAGAAGGCCAGGTCGCATAGTGTGTTCATGATTTAGTGCAAGAAAGGGAAAATATTTTTTTGGTAGGAAAACAAAGAGTAGGATCCACAGCATAAACACCAGTAATTTCAAACATGGAAAAATTCTCTCTTAGAGAACTCCCTGCTCCTCAATCACAGTTCTTTTTTCTCTTGGCAAGGAACCAATTCCAAGTAGTTGAATGAAGGTTTCTGTAGCTCTTCATGGGTCTCTAATCAATTAACAAATTATGTCTGTTCAAAGATACTGAAATAACAGTAAAGGCTAATAGAAATGGTCATGCCTTGGCTACTGAAGTTACTTATGTTTTCAAAGACTGTGCCTGATAGTCACCATTTATTTTGTGTCAGGATCTTGAGAAGGCAAGGAAGAAGAGTTTTAGCCATGAGGCAGTAAAGCACTTAATGTGCAACAATTTTGTTCATTGCCTGTGGAAGAACAGATAATAGAGCCTTTTTTTTCATTAGAGTTCAGGAGATGATTCTGAAATTCACATTTTTAGGAATGTCTTTATGAGGAGTCATGATAGAAACAAAATGACAGCCAAGGATTGCAAATATATTCCTTGAGGTTGTTTGTGAAAACCTCTACCAGGCCCCCAGTTTTTGGTATAGGTTTTATTTATGTGGGCTGCTGTTTGGGGACATGGTGTGCAGTGTTCTGTGCCCTAAAAATTACTGCTTCTTGCCAAGTTTCAAATGTTGCTGTTTTAGCTCTAAATGCCAAAGCCTTTGGGTAACACAGGTGTACATTTTAACGTTTTGCCCCTAGGAAAGGGCTTACCCCAGGCTGCTGGAGGTGGCATAGGGTGTGTTGCCCCAGGAATGGAATTTTGTCTAAGGGTCAGAACCTGTCAGTTCTGTCTGACCCAGTGGAACTAGGGAAGAGCTGCTGTCTGGGGACAGGTGAAGCAATGGGACTATAGGGGTAGGTGCCTCTGGGATCCCTCAGCCTGGTTTATTACTGCAAAGTCTCCCAGGGCAGCAGCAGGAGGGTGAATATGGAAGCAGGCACAGAGCAATAACATCAGCAGCATCTTTGCTTCTTATCACACAGGGATGTTTTCTGTTGTTATTGCTACTTTGCCATCCCTAGGAAGCCACTGTCTACTCCGGTGACAGCTGGTATTAGGAGATGCTGCCATCTCAATCTGGGGTTTATAGTTTTTGCAGAGCCAGAACTGGAGTTATCCCAGGATGGGTTGGGTTGGAAGGGACCATAGCAGGTCACCTGGTCCAACCACCCTGCTCGGGCAGGGTTATCCTAGAGCCCATGGCACAGATTTCATCCAGACAGCACTGGAGTATCTCCAGTGAGGGAGGCTCCACACCCTCTCTGGGCAGCCTGTTCCAGTCCTTGGTCCTCTGTTCCTCTTTACACATACCTTGCAATAGTAATTATCCTGTAATGAGATGTGTTACTAAATGAGTCTAGCATCAGTTATTGTAGTAATTAATGGGCATAACTGGATTGGATAATTCTGTTGTGTATTACAGAAATGGAATAGGTTGGTCTGCAGTCTTGTACCGGCAAAAGTATTTTAACTTTGACCTAGAACAGGTTGTCAGTTGACTCTAAAATGTAACGCAAAGTTCACACCAACTGAAAGTTTGCTGATGACTGCAGTGGTCGGTAGGTCTTGCCAAAGAGATCCATATCTTCTTCCACTGGTGCCAATGACAGAATGGCCATTGAGTGGGAGAAAGCCAGAGTGGTCCTCCGGCATGAATAATGCTTAAGCAATACAGACATTAATTTAGTCACACTTTTTTTTGGCTGTGTGAGAGTAAAACTTCCTCTTCAGACAATTCCAGTTATTGTTGTCCTTCTTTGAAAATAAGCAACATATGAAAGAGCTTGAAGTATTAAATATACATAAAAATGTTTCCCAAGAAAGCAGCCTGAATTCTTGATTATGGATGTGGTTGAGCAGCGGTATGGTTGAAAAGTCAAACTTACAATTTTGAAAGGGGAGGGGACATGTGCTTTTTGTTTTGTTTTTGTTTGGTTTTTTTTTTTTTTTTTTTGTTCTGTGTTTTTTTTGTCATAGACATGATTGGCAGTGTTGATAACTGGCATAGATCTGTGTTCTTTTACAGAAGCTTTTATGTTGGAGTGCAGGATCGAGCACCATACAATGATGCAGAATGTGAATTTTGACTAATCTGAATACTAATAAATATGTTAATGAGTAGGAATTGATGTGAAGGAATATACAGTTTTAAATGTGACCATGGCCATTTTGATTTAAAAGATCACAGAATAGAGTAGCTTGCACTAGACAGTTACAGGGCAATTGTTGAGTGTTTTCTGCTTGTCGTATTGAATTGCATGTAGTGTTTTATAGTGTAGTCCCTGTTTAGGCCTCCTAACCCAGAATAATATTTTACTGAAATTAAATATTCTGTAGTAGATGTATGTCTAACAATAAATCATCACCAGCAGCCTGAAGTATTTGCTGAGGTATAGCTGTGAAATGTCAACAAGATGTTGTAAGTGCACTTGCTAGAAATTATGCATGAGAAGTGTCTTAAATCCTGGCTTTGAAGATGGGATCAAATAAAAAAAGGACAAGCAAAAAACCCTGCCTCTCATGTTTTTTGTTTTCTACGTGCTTTTTACATTTTCTCGCATATGCTCCATAAATAATATAAGGTTTGAGGCTGTGCTTCCAGTGTATCAAAGCTGGACACCTAAAATGCTTCTTACTGACCCATGTTTCTTAAACTCAGCATATTTATGGCTGGATTCCACTGATTTTAGCTGAGGTGCCAGAAAACGTCCAGTCACAGCAGGACTGAGTTTAGCACTGGCGAATTATCCTGGCCTCCTGGCCACTCATTAATTTACTCTGGGCATGAACTCTGTGCTAAAGCTCACACTGATGTATTTCTGCAGCTCTACTTCATCATGCACAGTAAAATATTGCTATGATAGCCTGCACTAAATGCTGCCATTGTAAGGATATAAACATCAGAATAGTTACACAGTTTCAGACTAAAGGTTCACCTTCCTACTTATTGTCTGCAGTAGTGACCAGAAGAGGATTCCTAAAGAATTTACAAACAGGGCAGGGATATGGGAGAACTTTGCCCAAACACTCTTGATAGCTTTTCAATAGCTTGCAGCTCAGAGACTGTCAAAGCTGAGATGGCTTCTACTATTTAGTTACCTTTTGGGATTTCTCTTTCATTAAGTTGTGCAGTTTCTCCTCAAACTCACATAAACTTTGGTATCTGCTGCTTCCTTTGTCAGGGTCCTCACATTTTGGGCTCTCATGAGTCTAACACATGACTAATGTTTCTTTAGATGGAAAAAACTGGGCATGGAGTCAATTCATGCTTAGTGTTGCTTCATAGTGTTCCTCAACTATGATTTATTTGCACATTAATATTAGCTGTGATCAATTAATGATTTTCAAATGCATTCAGTGCATTCAGAAACATGTACCATGTTTTTTCTTCTAGTTCAATTACATCCTATTGGCCAATAAGCAGCACTGGAAAGCAATGAAATTAAATAGAAAACAAATGCAACTTAATTTGCCTAGGTGTTATTTAGTTTCTTGATACGCAGTGGCCAGAGTGTTTTCGCTTTTCTGTTTGGGAGGGAAATTATGGTTAATATTTTAAATGAGAATTCAAGAAAAGTGAAAGATGTGTAATTGCCAAATGAAAGTATCTGAAGTTCTGTTTGGTAGTAGTTGGAATGATGTAATGGGAGAGAGGAGAGTTTGTGCCTAAGCACAGCTCAAATAAGCTTGAGCAAGCTGAATTTTTTTTTTCACATCTGAAAGTGAGTGAAACTTATTCTGGTTGTAAATCATGGGAGAAAGCCAAGAAACCTATTGCTGCTGTCAAAACCAATTGTGTGTGTTATTGTGGCCACTGTATTGGCAAAGTAAATATATTTACACATAGAATAGAGAATATGATTGTGAGTCAGCATCAGGAGAACTATGTCGAGAACTCCTCAGCACAACGTTTTATTCAGTGCTTTTGTGTTGTGTTTGTGATAGTTTTGCATTAGTCTGGCTCCATTTTATTTTTTGCATGCCTACCATTATGATTCTAGCTGTAATCAGTGTGAAAAGTATCCAATAATCAATAACCAAATTGCAGCTCTGTGCTTCTGATGAAAAAAGCTGTGATCAAAATGTCCACAGGCCAGTTTCTTTTTTGCATTCACAGAGTTTAATTCTGACTTTATCCCTCAAAGCTATTGAGGTATCAGAGCACAGAATTCCACCTGCACACATGAAGCTGTCCTGAAGAGTAATCACTTTTATAAAATTTGCAAATCTGATGAAAGGAGATGGGTTGTGTCCCATATCAATCTCTTTTTAATTTTTAATTCCAGAAAGAATGTGTAAACATAAAAACAATTAGAGTAGAAGAATGTTCCCTAGGTTTTATGTTGCAACTGTTGGTTCATACCTGGCTAAGCATTGGAGCATGGAATTACAGAGTGGTTTGTGTTGAAAGGAGCCTTAAAGACCACCTGGCTTCAATCCCCCTGCCATGGACAAGGACCTTCCACAAGGACAGGATGCTCCTGGAGATGGATGAATAATGAGGTGGTATAAAAGGATTTCTGGGACCTATTTAAACTTCTCACTCCAGATACATTTTCTATGAGCAATTCACCCATGAATCTTGACATTCTTCTGGATCTCCAAGAGTATTTCTAGATGCTGATTAGCTCAAAATTACTGCTCTGATGGGACGGTCTGGATTATTTTTCTGCTAGTGGATACCTTTTTTATCCTACTTCCTGATGAATTGTTTCATGTTGAGCTGTGTAGGGTTGCAGCAAATTCTGCTATATAAAGTGTAGTGAAATGGAAGATATTTTTTGCAGTGGCTCCATGACATGTTTGACTGTGTGCTGAAAGCTTGGCTGGCTCTATGGGCTTGAGGTATGAACTCCATGAGAAATGCAAGCTGGGAGGGGAAATAAAAATAATCAGAAATGTTGTATATTGTGTGAAGAATAATGGGTAATGGGCTTATCTGTCATATCACAGCACTGAATATTTTGAATATCATCTGAATTAGTCTTGTAGAGTACTGAACATTATGAAATCTGAAGGTATTTTTTTCTGCGATATCAGAAGTACAAAGGTCAACCTGAGTGCACATCAACTTGAATGTGTAGTGAGTGGCATAACATGAGCTTAGCACTTAAATATGCAAATTGCTAAGATGAGCTCTGTTTGATGTGCTGTTTTCCAGGTGCAGTTCAGGTTGACAAGATGTCTCCTTGGGTGGGTATGAGATCATGGTTGAGATTTTCCACTTTATTCCCTTTAAGCTTGGGAAAGGGCAAGGGACATCAATAAAGGGGCCACAGACACCTGAAGTCTGATTTGGGAAGGATTTTTCTAGTACCAGCAGTGTGAAATGCCTGTTTAAACATTCATAGGACAGCTTCATAGGAGACATTGGAGCATTCACCTGAAAGATGTAGATTCAAATCTGTTCAGGCAGTAGAGGTTGTTCCACAGATGGGTTCAAGACTCTGACTAATGTGCAATCTCTTGAGAAAGATGGGGCAAGTAACAATATCATGGCAATATGGCCAGCATTTCCAAAAACTTGCTGAAAAATAAATTCTCAAAAGTCTGTCCCTATATATATAAAAATGATGTCTCTAAGACTAATTTCTGTTTTACTTGAGTATTGAATTTGGTTTTATTACCCTATTAAGTAATTGTATAAAAGTCACATCTTAAAAAATTGCATGCAAATTCCCACCATTCTCTTTCCTCTGCCATGTGTCAAAGGAGGTCTCTGTTTGAAAGGTGAATATCAGTCAGGAAGCAGAACAAATATTAGCTTCCTTTTCTGCATTGTTTTTGAGTGCTGGAAGGAATTGTCTTCCAAACTGCAGCATATAAACATGGTAGAGATGACTATTCCTCAGGGATTCAATATAATGCAGAATATATATTAAACAGGTAATATATAACACACTCTGGATGGGCTGGTTTTGCACTTGGGGACTTTATGCCTTGCTAAATGATAGAAGGTGCCAAGAGTGCTCAGAGTGCTGTGGTATTCACACAAGGTGCTTTTCCAAACTGGCTGCTTCACTAGACTGGCAGACAGAGACTAGCAAGGATTTTTTTTTTAATATAGTAAAAGCATTTATAATTGAAACTTCTCACCCGTCCCTATGCAGCTGCTATATCATAGCAGCCTCCATGTAGGTCATTAAAAAAAGAAGTTGTATATACAAATGATTTTTAATAAAATCTTTGTTGGCTCAAAGACATGGAGCCAAAACAGTTGCTGCAGGTGTATTGGGTGACTGAAGCTGCAGTTCATTTACAGCATTATGTTCCTTCACTTCTGTGTGTGGCCTTGGAAATGAGCCCCTCCATCTGAGGGGTGCCCTTGGTAAATTCTTCACTTACTCTATTTCTACATGTTCACTCAGATCTATTATGAGAGGGGATTGGAAGTAATGTAGACATTTAAGAGATGAAACATAACATGGAATTTACTGATTAGACCCCTGTAATTACAGTTTATGCAGGAAGAAGCACTCGCAGGAGATTCCTGCAGATTAGCAGCAGGAATGATGGTGCCTTTCTACTGCACTGCTGAAATGTGGCTTTTTACAGATGCTTCTAGGTTTCAGATAAAGAATCTGGAGGCTGCTTGTACTGCCTGCACTGGCTGCTGCAGGGCAGCTCCAAGGGGCTCCAGTCATCTCTCCTGTCTGTTAGCAATTCTTTCCATTGCTGCAGTTCCCAAGGCTCCCCACCTTAGGCAGGGGCCCTGCACTCATGGTGGGCAGTAGTTTGGACTTTACCAAGGGTCTGTTTGGTTCCATGACTTTATGTGATTGGTCTTGGTTCTTACCACTTTGACATAAGAATGACTCAGGTGAATTTAAAACAGGTGAATCAATGCCCGTGTGCAGACCAGCTGATGTACAACTTCAGTGGAAAATTACTGCCCTCATTACTCTGAAGTGTGGTGTGCCAATCTCACCTGGGGAAATGTCTTCAGTCGGTTTTTTCTGTCTTTATTACTAGCCTTGAAATCTGTGTAAAATTGGAGGGTGAAACGAAATCAGAGGTGAAATCTTGCTTTTTTGTGTTAATATTTCCAGCAGTACATCAGCTGTGAAACCAGTGGGGTTTACACGGTAACAGGGACCTGTCTGCCAGTGAGTAGGGGCTTCTCTGCTTAACCTCCTCACAAGGAGGAAGAGAGGGGGATAATGGAAAATCCAAAGTCATTATACCTTCACATAGGTCTTAGAATAGGTCTTGATTAATTTTTAAAAATTTCCATAATGAATTTTTTGCTCTTAGGTTATCTGTTGTTGTGATAAATCACATTTTGCTGCTTACTGGGCAAAGAGTGCTAAGGATCCAAAAGTGGAAAATGCAAGAGTATTCCAGAATCTTTTGTTTCTGCTTAATCTCTAGTTTTCATCTTTCTGACAAAGTTGTGACATTTGAAATATAAAAAGAGTAATTTTGTTTAGGGATATTATCAGATTCCTGTTCATCTTTCCCTGTATAATAATTCTCTCCAAGGATCCTTTTTCCTGTCGTTTCTGAGACTTTAAGATAACAGAGACAGGCAACTCTAGTGCCACACCATCCACATTATGGCTTCTAGCCAAATCTTCCCTTCCCCCCTTACTTAATGAACATTTTTTGTATTCTGCCATCACCAAATGAATTACACTTTGCTGTTGCTTTACTAGAAAAGATTTAATTTGTGAACTGATCTTTCGCTGAACCAAAGGGAAAACAGCCGGGCTTATTTTGTTTGGAATGAGCTGCATATTAGGGGCAGTGGGCTTTAGCTTTTCACCTGTAAGTGCTGTTTGGCTTGCAGTAGCTTGCGGAAGCTGGAAGCTTTGTCCAAAATCAGTGCTCATGCAGCAGTAATTAGACCATCCAGCTGTTCTTTAGCTGTGATTTTTTTCCCCCTCCTTCCAGGAAATTGAAAATTCATGTTGTAAAGGCTTGAATTTGCAAGCTTGGGTCTTTAATTGAAGTGGTTGAAGTATATTTGGTTACTGGTATGATCAATGCAGTGTTTTGTTCTAATTTTTTGGCTATTAGAGACAGTCAGTTTACTTAGCCATGTACTTGTGTTAGGCCTTGAAGCTGGAGTAGGATTGTGTAACAGCGTTAGTTCCTTTGTTCCTGATGTTCCAGCAGCTTTTGTGATGAGAAAAAAAAAAGTATTGGCGTACAGAACCTTTGTGCTGCTGCTGATGCCTGTCTCTGCCCAGGTGTTATCTGTGGAAACTAAAAATAAAACCCCTTCTGAGCCTGACTAGCATGTTCAGTTTCTGCTAAGAATGAGATTTCAGTTGTCTGAAAGGAAGGATAAATTGGGCTATAAAGGAAGTTTCCAGTGATGTAGATGTTAAATATAATCTCTCCATATTCGTGTGTCCATTTAATTAAGCTGGATCCATTCCTGTGAACAGATTGCACTGGATGTGGATCTGGTTGTGAGGAGCATGGCAGATGAAGCAAGGCTGCTGTGACAGGTGCCTGAGGTCTAATGTGTGAGGAAGCATATGCTTCTTCTTACATGGAACTGTTCTCACCTTCTCACCTGTTTGGATTCCCTGTGTCTGCTAATGGGAGTGGAATCTATGAAAGTTTCATTATTTGTGTCTTAGTTTAAAAAGTGGAGATTTGTTTCTACAGCTGGTGAGGGATCCTTGCCTGCAACACTGGAAATGAGGGGTTTTCTCTTCTGGGATCAGACAAATGGATCACATGGAAAGGAAACTCTGGCTGTTCACAGCTTGTTTTAATTGAACTTAGCTGCATACCCATGCTGTGAACAAAAGTAGAAATTTTTAACTAATTTTGAACTTAAATTTCTTTTTTCTTGAGGAATATATATAGACTTGGGAGTTGTCATTCAGTGCATAAGTATATATGGCATTTCAGCTGTAGTGCAGTCCTGTCTAGATCCAGGTGCTCTTTTCTACTCCGTGAAGTTTCTGTTTTGTTTATTTTGGGTTTTTTTCTTTTGTGTAGTTTTATGCCAGGTATCTCTCTTCTGATATTTCTATGCAATATCAGGCTGGCCTAGCAGTACCCTCATTCTGTTCGAAGTTTCTAAGTGCAATAATTTGCCCTTGAAAAATGCAATTTTTAGACATCTCATGCTCAAACAGCATTCTGCCTAACATGGTTGCTGAAAAGTTACATCAGTCTGCAGCATTTCTACTACACGTAGAGCAGCACAGAAGTCTGTTTGCTTTTGTAGTGGTTCCTACCCCTTATTTGTTGCCAGAAATAAATCAACAGTCGGTGTTGGGCCATCTGATGTTCACTGTGTATTGCAGGGCTGTGTATGTCATCATAGGCTTTGGAGGAACTTCCTTCAGTCCTCTCTTTGGGTTGGCTCCAGTGCTGCTGAGGGATGAGTGCAAGTGAATGCCTTTGTGTGCTCCCCAGCTCCCTTGTGCTGTGTGCTGGGTGCAGCCAGCAGCATCTCTGGGACTGCCTGTCTGGCTATGGTTTGTTGCCTGGCAGGCTCAGGTATTGCCATTGGCATGGGCAGCTCGCCAAGTGCCTGCCCAGCATGGGCAATCCAACTCTACCTCAGCAGTCAAGGGAGCTGGGGCTGGTGTGGCTTTTGTTATTTTTCCCCTGTTCCTTGGTGGAGAGGTTTGATCTGCTTCATTAGAATTCTGGAAGATGTCCTAACTGCTCTTTCTACTTGAGTTGCAAGTACTCCTTTTCCTACTAAAAGGTAACTCAGACTATTTTTATTTGTAAAGTAATGGTTTGTCATCCAGGCCTTTTGGTTTCCTGTGAAGGGCTATGTCTGGGACACCAGCAGGCATATATTGTCCAACTTCAGACCATCCTACATTGTGGGTTAATTTAAGAGCCTTGGTGTGTTAAGGTATTTCTGTAAGGAGAGGATAAAAATTCCTCTGACTTGCATTGGAATCACTCGGTCTGTGTCACTAGAGAAGGATTTCCCTCCTCTGTTTATTGTGACTTCATTGCTGCCTTGGAAGCCTTAGTTCAGTGCATAGCACATCTCCAGAGACCTTTACCACCTAGAGGTGGTAAAATGTGGAGTCATGGTGAGTGTGGTTCATGGACCAGAGCAGACTGAATTGGAAAGAAGCATTGAGAGGGAGTGTGGTGTCTGTGCTAGGAAACCTGTCAGGACTAGAAAAAAGGGATTTTTCTGCTGGGAAATGCAACATTTATCAGGTATTCAAAAGATAAGGATATTTTTAGTGGATGAACAACTAGAATTCAGATGCTAGGTGCTATTCCATAGTGAAAGGTGTTTTATCTTAACTATTGGAGTAACAAAATATAAGCTATTTGCTACCAACAATAGCTAAGGGAAAGAATCATGTTTAGGCTTATTCTGATTTTTTAAAAAGCAGGTTTGGTTAACTCTGCCTCCCAGTGACCCCTTAGGGGACTGGAATCTGTCTGCACTGCTCCCCCTCTGTCTTACACTCCAGCCATAGAAAGGAGATATTTAATTATACATGGGATTTTAAAAAATCTGGCACTGAATGGCTTTGAAATGCTGCCAATAATGACATTCCTAAATAATATTCTAACTGCTTCAGAAAGAAATAAGTACTGGAGTGCCAGCAGATACCTTTTCTTTTCTCTGTGACTGGCTGAAGCCGTTTTAAATAGGTAGAATGTAGTCATAAATCAGTATGCTGCCTCTAAAATGCTTTTTTGACCTGAATAGCGTTCTGTTGGTAAACAACAAACCATTGTCTGTAGCTGGAATTGCCTGTGGCACTTCAAGTAGCCGTAATCTTGCTTCTGTTGGTATCTGTCGTGCATCTCCAAGGTCCTGGGAGTGCACTTCTCTTTGAGGGTGGTGGAACAGTAGCACTGGCATAGTAGCTCTTTTAGTGAGTAGCTCTCCAGGCACAGAGGAGCAGGTGCAAGCAGATTTTGGTACCTAATACAGGGGAAAGGTGTCTTGTGTGAGCATGTTTCTTGAATGCTCCAGTTTGGTGGCAACATCATGGTTGGTATGGTCTATTCTATCCTAAAATCTCTTATCCATAGAAGAAATCCTCTATTATTCCACCAGTGTTGCTTCTGAAGATGTGCCCATCAGTTTCATAGAATCCAGCTTTAGTGTCATACTGGGTGGTTTTGGTTTTTTTCCCCTTCGTGTTCATTCGAAAAATCAGTGTTGGTGCACAGGAAATTATCCTTACACTGTTCTAATCCAGGAAGTGGTTTCAGTTGAAGAAAAGCAAGTCAGGACTGGAGTGCTGATTAGAGAGCCAGTTCAGATGGTGTGAGATACTGCTAATGCATCCTTCCATCCTTAGGAATTGTAGACTCCTGGATACAATACTGGAATATGATATAGGATACCCCAGATTGTTCTGTGCTTGCTTGAGCATGGGAATGTGAACTTGGATTTCCTGTGACAACTGTGATGGTCCCAACCAGTGGAAAATTGGTTTTTTTGGAGAATTTAGTTCTTTAGCTTTTATTAAAAATCCCCTGACTGCTGTAACTTCCATCCTTCTGTCCCTTCCCTCAGTCCAACAAAAAACCCTAATCCCAAACCAAACAAATTTATATGTAGGAAAAGGGGTAGGAGTCTCTTGAGCTGAAACAAATGTTTTCATCTTGCATGACATTTAGGATAAATTAAGTTTTGGGACTGATGTGAAATACTTCTGGTTCTTCATCCGGTGAGCCCTGACATCAATTATTCACACAGGGGGTTTTATTTGTGCTGTGTTAGAAGGAGGGCATTTTATGGGAAGTTTTATGTTAACTTTTGGCTTTCTGAGAACTATGGACAAGAATGGAGTCTACCTGATCTCTCTCTGGCAGAGACCAGGAATAATTTATACACAGTAAAAAGACATAGGAGAGGTAAGTACCGGCCTATCCCAACCTGTCTCTGCTCTGCCTGTCTGCCAGTAGATGTTGGGGTGGATTGACTGAGGTTTGAGTGGGGAAGAGGGTCTTTTTGTGTGTGTTCATAAGAGAGCAGAGAACAGCCCTGTACAGAGCAGGCACTTTAGAAGACGTGAATGGCCCCTAGGAATGGTAGTTGAACATCCATCAAGTTCCCAGGGTGAAAGTAGAAGGAAACACTTGAAAAACTTGGCAGTTGTAGCAGTCAGAGGGCAGCTGAGCTATATTCTTTGAAGTGTATTTAAATTGTATCCAGAAAGCCCTTCCCTCACCCTGGTAGCCCTGCATACCTGGAGGAAAATTTGCTCATGTTTTAATCAACTTCAGACTTCCTTTTGTGTCCTTAGATAGCTGATGTATGATTTCAGAGCAACTAAAAAAAAATTTACTGTTTTCTTTAATGTGTGTGTTGGATTAATTATGTGAGTTTCAGGTTTTTCTCCAGATCTGAATATAACAGTTTTCCATAACTCAGTTTGATCAGGTGGCTGCTGCTCATGCAGTTTTCCTTGCTGAATCCCATGATGTGACCTATGTCCTATTGTATGTACAAAGCAAGCAGGACCTCTGCCTCTGTGTTTTCTAAACCTTTCTTGTTCAGCTCCTCAGGCTGGCTAGAAAAGTGCCTGTTAATACTGTGATCTGATTCCCATGCCTCCTTACCTCAGAACATTTCCAGCAGCTCTGCACAAGCAGGAAACTTTAGCTGTGTACGGCCTTCCTGTCAAGGGGCCACCGAGGGGGATGCCAAAGACATTTTCTCTGCTTTCCATGTGAATGCAGGGTCTCTTACTGAATTCCACAGCAGTCCTGTGTGTTACTCTCCATGAAATCGCTGAATTACAGCTCTGACAAAACAGACTTCCATCTGTGACTGTGTGTTGAGAAGCTGGATGACGTACTGGATACTGTCACATAGGAAACACCCATATAAATGCGCTTACTGATACGGTGAGAACATAGCAAGCATTGTCTTTTTTAAAAATTATTTTTTTTAATTTTTGACACTTAACTTTGCCATTCTACATGCAGTTTTTTATCTAATCTACAGAAGTTTGCTGGAAGATGTTAAGTTGAATGTTTGTGACAGATTTCTCAGTAATCAACCTTGCTGACTTTTCCATGATACACGTTATGGATTTTTATGCAATTCCCATTAATAATTTTCTAGTTAGCATGTATTTTTGTTGTGTTTATCTGTGTGTTTGGAAAGTTATGCATAATTTATGATTGTTATACTGAGAGAAATAAGCTTTAGTAGGCTTTGGAAAAGGGTTAAGCATTTATAAGTGTAATAAGATAACCTAGAGTTAAGTTAGAAAGGATTAAAAATATGAGATATAAATCCCTATGCCTCAGGGTATAATTGATGGAGTTTAAAGAAGAATTTCCCTGATGGGTAAATTAGTCTATAATTGCCCCCATAGGGACTCCCTCCTTAAACATCTGATGCTGGTGTCAGTCAATACCATGCTTGATGGACCTTCAAACTAATTCAGGATGGCAACTCTCATAGTAACTAACACAGCACTGGGGTGTGTATCATGTTCCTTCCTGGCAGTGTAAACCAGTATTTACTGTTTAGCAACAGTGTGTTATAGTAATACATTACATCTCATGTGATATAGCACAGTATGTAATAAATAGTAAATGTAATTGCTGGTGCTATGTAATGGCTCTTTGATTTGCACTTTACAAGAAGTAAAGTTTCTCTCCTACAGTGGAATTAAGTGACATATTTCAGAAGAAAACTCTTTCTATTTTAGAGTTTTAAGTAGTAGTAAAGGGGCTCCGAGTCCTAACCACCTGTGGAGATCATGAAAAGACAAACTAAGGACAGCATTCCTCTTGTTCCCGCTCTGACTCACATGAAGCTTCCCTGGGTTTTGTGACAGAAAGGGCCTCAGGCAGAAAAGCAAGTTAAATATGTAGGTAGGCAGGGACTGACCACCTCACTCACCTCTGAAGCATTTTGGATGTGTTGGAGAAGGGGGATCATAGGTCTGAGCCTCCATGGATTAGACCCGAGCCACTTCTCAGGAGACTTGTGTAACTCCAGAAGAGTGACAGTGGCAGCTGAGTAAAATATTTAGAGAACAGAAGAGGTTTTTTCCTTTGTGTTCAGTGATCTAAGAAGTCATCTGCTGGAAGCTCTTCATGCTGCTTTTGAGAAATGACTGTCAGTGTGGAAAAACTGTTGCCTTTTGAATATGTGTTAATCTTAGTGAGAGTTATGGTACTGCACTGGAGCTACTCATGAGTAATAAATCCTCAGATTTGATGTGCATTAATGACAAACCAACACTACTACTAAAAAACCCTAAACCAACCAATCACGCACACCACCACCAACAAAAATAATCACTCAGAATTTCCCTGCCTACAGATTCAGTTCTCCATACAGTACATGGAGTCATCTTACTGCTGAAGTTTTGACTAATTCTCATGTTAATTGTGTGTTACTCGCTTGGGAATCAGATTCTCTCAGTGGGCTGAGAACCCCATTAAATGTGACCCTGCAGGGGCTATGTGTGAGGCCCCTGCTTCACAGCCCCTCTGCTGTGTAGAGGCAATAGAGACCATGCTTTAGAACATCTGTCCTCTTTTGTAAACAATGCAAGTCCATACTTTGAGAATTTTTTTTTTATTTTAGCTACTTTGAATATTTTTAAGGAACGCTTAGGTAATTCCCATGTGTGTGATCACTGAAGGCTTGATAGTCCCCTAGAACTGTGCTCTGTGACCTTTAATTACAGGCTAGATGGTATTTTGTGCTGCTGGACTAAATATTCATGCCCAGATTCAACAATGATGTAAAAACTGTCAGTAGAAGACTCGTCCTAGTCAAAGTCTGGGTTGAGACAGGTAAATACAAACACTGCTCCTAAAATGTTCTGATTTCACACTAAGTAGTTCCCATCTTTGCTCTGAGGGAGTAATTCAAGTGACCTTTGGATTAATTCCTCAGAACAGATTAATTATATTAAACAAATCACTACAGTGGAATGAAATAATACTTATGGACCAGCAGTAGGCATTGTTTGAACCATGGCAGTGTGTGGTGACAGGACACACACCTCTATTGCCCTGCTGAGCAAATACCAGATGGGGCAAGCAGGAGAATGTCCTGCCTTGGATGATGGAGCCCCAGGCAGGTGGTGAGAGAAGCTTGAAGGTAAAAGGAGACAAAGGGAAAGAGGAATAGGCATCTGGGGATGAGTGAGGAGCCTGGCTGGAGGGTGAAAAGAACCCTGGAGACAGGGATAGCTCAGAACATAATCAGAACAAAATATGTACGTTCCTGTAAAAACAGTGGCTTTTGTATCCTCTTATTTTCAGTATGGTTCCTGTTTCATTTAATATTTGCATAATAATGTTTGCTTTTGCATTCACTTAATAAAGCGTTGTCCTATGGGAATTTTGTATACGAATTTTCTCTTTCCAATTAGAAAACTGCACAATAGATTTGCCCCTCAAGTTTTTAGATGAAAATATGATAGAACAATCTCTGAAAGTTCTCACAAGTGCATTTCCTTATTCACATGTGGATTCATTGAAGTGTGAAATGTGTGCCACTGAGTTTTTGCTACAGACATGAGAAACAAAAGCCAGGTTTGAGTTGCCTACAAGGGTTCAGGAACTTTGTTTATACTGTGAGTTGCCTCGGTCAGCCAACAGTCTGCACAGGGACAATCATCAAGTCAGGTATTGCTGAATTCTGGTTGTACCTGGCTCAAAGCAGAAGATCTGCTGAGTGCCACAGGAAAACTCAGTGGCTGTGTCAGGTGAGTTTTGTCTCTGGACATGAATTCTTATCATGTTTTCTGTATTCTAGCTTGTGTATTTTGCATACAAGTTTAATGGTCATCTTTTTAAGCTGAACTTACTGCTTCTCCTTTTTTTTTTTTTTTTTGCATCTTTCGTTTTCTGTAGTTGCTTATCCCCTTTGTCATCCAGTGTGGATAATTCCAGAGCCCACAGAAAACAGCCTTCCCCAGGCCTGTGCATTCCCCTTGTCTGGGGCATTACATGAGCACAAGTGAAGGGTGGATTTAGTACCTGATGTGGGTGAATTGTACTTGAACTTATTAAGTATCTAGGTGGGAATTCATGCAACATCAAACAAGCTGTACTCTTGACTAAGTAAATCAAAGAGTTTTCTGGTTAGGACAGTCTGGTCTAGAGCCTTATAAAGAAAGATGTGTTATAAGGTTCAAGTATTTACTTTTCACAGGGTAAATTTGTATTTTTCAAAGTGGGATACTTTACCGATATAATAAAGGAAACTCAAACACAGGCTGCTAGGTCTTGATGAGAATGTAAATTGACTTGTTCTGCTTGGTGGAAAAGCCCCCTGACCCAAAACATGTCATTCCATCTGTCAGCATGTAGGCACCAGAGGAAAAGAAAAACGAATGCTGTGGCTTTAGAGGAGTTACTTTTGGAATCGTTTATGTAGCACCTAATCTGTATCCTGGTTTAAAAGATTAACAGTTTTTTACTTTACATCAGAGGTAAATAATTTCTTAAGTCAAAAATAGGTAAATAAAGTATTATGGAAAACTGTACCTTGATTCTATTTTTACTTCTATCCTGTTAATCATCAAAGAAAGGCAGAATAAGAAATGGTATTACACTTTGATTCGTCATAGACCATTGTTTTGCTTGTAGGCTTTTTTTAATGGAACTAATACAGACCCAGCTTTATGCTGCTCTTTCCAGTGTCTTGCTGATGGTGTTCAGTGTTGATTGTTTACCTGATGCATCCTTCTATTTGTTCCAGGGATTTTATTTATTTTCAAATAAAGGCATGGAATAAATCAGAAAAAAAGCCCATTTAGGAAGCACCTCAAATATATTCTACTGCACTTAGCAAAAACATTGAACAAATACTTGGATAAAATATCACTTCTATTATGAAGTATTTATTTTTACAGAAATGAGATAATTTTAATTTATTATTTCTAAAATGTATAAATAACATTTTCCTTGGTTTTTTGTGACAAACTTCCACAAAAGAGAGAGAAATGTGTTCAGTTCTGGTGCAGTTTCTCAAAATAGCTGAATCTCAATGTGCATGATTTCCCCTATTAGTTCCTGTTATTACACAAAAATAGTAAAAAAAATCCAAAATGGTTTTACTTAACCACTTTGTACAAACATTTATCTTGGTGAGATTTTGTCCTGCAGATTATGTAATATCACAGGCATTCATGGCTGTTTACAGGACAAACATGGTATCATTCTGTCCTTGGAGGCTAAACCCCAGTATTTACATGAACTGTGCTGGAGTAATGAGCATAGGTATAGCTCATTTTTGAGGAGAAGAGCATACCAGCTGTGGCCTTGAGATTTACAGCTTAATCCTGCCATCTTCTTACAGTTGAACTCCAGTTTAAAGCAAAGTATATCTTCTAAATGGTTATTTGGAAGGAGATTCAGGCTTGAATTATTATGCTACAAGCCTAGAATTATGTTAATGAGTAGATTGTGGGGGTTATCTTAGCATGTGTTCAGCACTAGGCTAAAATACTCAAGCAGTCATTTTGCAGTCTTGGCAGAGCTTTTGTTTGGCCTGCCTGCAGCTACCTAGAACTCTGTAGTTTTATCTTGCAAGGCCTACAGGATGCCTCTTCAGATATGCTCCAACTTCAGTTTGGAGGTTCTGTTTAAAAATTGGATTTTGACAGTTTAGTGGCTTCCAATAGAAGCATTGGTGCTTCCTTATACTTGTCTGAACTCAGTTTCACAGTTTTAGCATCACCTGGCATGGAGATATTATGAAACCAGAGTTCAAGGGAGGAAGTGTAACTGCTGGCTTAACAGGTTGTTCCAAGTGGAAAAACATGTAGCACTGTAGTCTATGTTCATGTTGTGTGAGCTGTGCAGCAAGGATGTGTTACTGGAGTTGGACGGATAGATTTTACTGTTGTCTGTAAAGGGATCTAAACAAAACTTTTATTCCAGAGTTTTCTAAACAGTTATAGGAGGTTCTGTTACTTTTTACACCTCTTTCAAAGACTTCATGCATCTCATCTTATTGCAAGGGATAATACACCCATTCATCAGCAATCCTTTACAAATGAGTAAAAAGCTTACTGGACATTTGTGGAAAATATTATCATTTAGAGGGCTTCATGGTCAGTTCTAACATTCCTTTAGATCTTCTCTTAATGCACCAAGCTTGCAGCATTTCTTAAATACGATCACCTGCTTTTCTGAAGAATGTTCTCAACTGTTTCTAATACCTGATTGCATTTAAGTATGTCCATGTGAATATATGAGCATGCACTGAAAATTTTATATCCTCATATTGCAAAGACTCCTTTCCTCCAATGTATTAACTTCAGCATTTGTCTGGATAACTTCACAGGTTACATTCAGGGAACTTTGATTTAAAATCTTAGACTAAGCTAGGAATTTGAAAGTAATCTGTGCAGTAGCAATGCTTCTCTTGCTGCATGCTTACATTTACTTTTTCTATCACTTGTGCAGGTATTTGCTATTCAGTGAAGCATGTTGAGCTTGCTGAAGGTTAACCCCAGGAATAAATGTGTTGCTGAATAAGGGAGATGATCTGAACTGCTGCCAGAACTTTGTAATTTGCAAATCCACCCTTTACCTGTGGTACTGATTTTATCATATGATAGAACTAAAAATACCTCCCTCAGAAGGGAATATCCACTCTTTCATCTGCTCTAATGTAATTGCTTCAAGAACAAGTACTACCTTCTGCAAGCTGATGACCATCCCGTAGGTAATGAATTAATAGTCACTTCAGTCCCTACTGGGCACCTAAAGCTTCCACACAAGTACTACAGAATATTCTAATGGGCACCCAGAGGGCACTATTCACTGGGCACTCAAAAGAACTCTGAAATGGTGTGATCCTTTCTCTCCATGGTTTTAGGCAGCTAGTGATGATTGTGCTCCTTTTGTGGACAAGTAGCATTTCTTGTCATAGGGGTTTGGAGTTTAAACCTATTATTAAAAGGATAGAAAAGAAAACATGACTTTTAAGGCCATAGTTATTCCCTGTCTATCACAGCAAACTTATTACCATATTTCCATCCCCTTTGGAATGTGCTGTTCAGGTGTTTTTTTTTTTTTTTTGCCTTGTGAAATAATTATTTTCATGAATATTCAAGGTTTGGTCTGTAACTCCTGAGGCTGCATTACAGAGTTCAGATACCTTTTCACTCTAAATATCCATTTTGCTTATCAACATCTTGTATGCAGTTTGTCAGTTCATATTATTCATCAACCAAATTTGCATACGATATTAGTTTAAAAAGCCCACAACAACAAGTCTCCTAGGATTCTCACATGTACGTTGAAGCAAATGTGATGCATCTGAGAGGATGCATTTTGAAGTGGTAAAGTTTAATTTTAATTATAGTGAGAGTGTGTCCTGATATTTTTGTCCATGTGGACTTGATCTGTATTTATAAAATATGAAATAAAGGTTTAAATTAGGCATATAGGTTTCCACCTTCACAAAATAAGGTTAAATGTAGTTATTCCATGTGTGCAGGCTCATCTATGAAATAGGAATTTTCTTCCTTGTACTCTGAAATGGTCTTAAATTATTTCTGATATGTGCTGGGAATTCTTTTCTGAAGATGGAGCAAAACAAGATCTTCTGTTTTGGTGACCCAGCAACATTTTGAGAAAGACAGTGTAAAGAGCCTGTCCGAGATTCCCTATGGGCAGCAGCCTGGTTCTTGAAGGTCTTCTCTGTGACTAGTGAGACTAAAGATTATTCATGACCTTCCACAAAGACCAGAAAGCAGTCTGTGTCTGCCAATATCAGCGTCCAACAGGCTCAAACTGCAGTTCAAAAGGTAAGGTGGAACCCTACCTTTTGATAGGTAATCTGTAATGTTTTCTGGTTTGGGTAGAAGTGGAAGAAGCTGGAAACTTGTGCTTCTCTTGCTTCCTATGTAGGAAAGCACGTGTAGGAAACCTGGGGTACCACTCAGAAAGGAGTTTTCCTTTGTCAGAAATAGCTGAAAGAAAGGGCTAGATACCCTTTCTAACCCCTGCAGCCAGTGACCTCACGGTTTATTTTATGTGATTATCATAGATTCGTGCTGAATTCTGTTCTCTCCATGCCAGGTATATCTTTCTAGAGCTGTCTTTGTGATACTGGGTTTTGTTTGGTCTAGAATCCTTACTAACAAAGGAATAATATAACAAATACTTGGAATTTTTGCCCCTGCTGTTTACTAGATTAACTTTTTTATTGAGTCTCCAGACACATCCATGTCTAGCTCTGGTAAAGTGCAGTGTTTATAGTATGGCTGCAATTCTCATATTTTTGTGGCTTCTGTTTTGCAAATAGGGTGACACTGGTAGCTCATATGCAGTTTTCAAGTAATAATGTTACTCTGTGTGCATTCCAGCAAGTCTGGCCAAGTGCATTTCCTCTGTGAGATTGCAGACTACTGTGCACAGCCTTTGCTTCCTCATTCATATTGCTTTTATTTCTTTCTTTGTCTCTCCTATTTTTAAAAAACTTCGTGAACTGTATTTAGTTGCTTAATTACTAATGATCACCACTGTTTTTTCATGTATGTACTGTCCCTGTTTTTTCTGCTGCAGATGTTGCTTCCTTCTGAAATGACTTTGAGTAGTAGTTGTCTCTTTACTGCCCTAGATGTATGGGCCAAAAGCTGACAGTTATGAAAAATGCCTTTTTTTTCTGGATGAAAGTATTCTACCGATATCAAATTGAAAAGCAAAACTGTTTGATCAACATTCTATTTTGTAGATCAATGAAATTTTCATGATGTTCTAGTTCTTGTGGTTTTGTACAAAAGCATTTGACTTCTGTTTTTTGTTAGCCAGATCCTTTTTTTCCTCTCTTGTTTATATCACTTATGTGGTGTGTATTGGGAGAGAAACAGTGGCATATTGTCATTATTCAGGAGAATTCCTAATGCTTTCAGTTTTGCAAAAATAATTTTAATTTTGCATGTTTTTCTCTGAAAGTCTGTTTGCTCTACATATGAAAGCATTGTAAAGTGTCCTTGTTGTGTGAAGTTAACAAAGGAGTTATTTTCACCAACAATGAAAAAATACCATGGTTTATGCAAGAACTTAGGAGGTGTATAATCTAGTGTTTAAGAACTGGCTGAAGAGTTGAGATACGGTGGATCAATTTACCACTCGAGAGTGGATTTCCTGTTTGGATGAGGGCTGCTTCTGCTTCATTTCCTTACTGCAATGTGTTTACAGTTACACAGGGTGCTGTGATTAATGTTTGCCAGGTGCTCTAATACTGCTGTGAAGGGAGACATCTAAATATTAGCCGTATCCAACAGAGTACCAGTGTGTGTCTGAGAAGCAGAGAATCTGATTGTAGAAATGTCCAATGACGCTGAACATGAGTGTACAACAATGTGCCTGCAGAAGAAACATCTTCACCTTTGATAAACTTATAGCCCTTAAAAGTGAGATTTCATCATATTTAAAAGGATAATGGCAACTGTGCTTACCTATATATCTCTGTCTTCATAATTCCCAATAATCTCTTGGTCTGAGGGTGCCCCAGGTTAATCTGCATATGGCAAAAAAGGATACACCTCCATCTAGGTGAACACTGGCCATGAGACTTGAGCAAAAGGAACCTGTATCCTTCACTCATATTTATGCCTCTCTCACATCTTCTGCTCCTCTGTATAGTCACACCAGACCAAGTCCCCAGCTGTATGCAGGGCCTGGTGATGTTGGCCTCAGGTAGGTGGTGAAACTCAAGGTCCTTGACCTGCTCCTATCTCAGAATCCTCTTTGTACAGATACCACCAGAGTGTAGGAGACCCTTTTTCCACCCTAGAACATGACATTGCTCTAGAACACAGGCTTGCTTAGGTCTGTTATATGCTGTAGAAATTATCAGAGTGCATTTCTAAGTAGAAGAATGCAATTTTTCTATGTAAAGACTACCATCTTGGCCAGAAAATCATTAAAACTTAGCCTTTGATGAGGAAAAAAATGGGCTCCTAGTATGTGTTTAAAAAACCCCAAAAGGTAGATTGATAGCTCTGGCAATACCTGGGTCTCAATTATTACCTTAGAAAGTATTCCTGTGAATATTAGCTGTACCAGAGACTTGCTAGATTAAATCTGAATTGTTAAAATGTTCTGGAAAACTGAAGGGGAAAAAGTCTGTTGTCTTAACATGCCCTTGGATGTATTTAACAGCTTCTACTCTTGTGAATTGCTTCTAGAAGGCCAAATGACATGCCCAGGTATTTCCTTAAGAACTTTTTCAGTTTCCTGAGTCTGGCATTTTGCAGTAGCATTGCTCCAAGCCTTTAACTGGTCTCCTTCGTGTATCTGGCAGTTCTCTCCATAAGTTCAAACTTTCTGTTTGCATTACCTCCCACTCTCAGTAACAGATGTATACCTGCAAATACTTTTATTGTTTAATTTTACTTTTGTTTTTATTCCATTCTTGCATGTTAAACTACTTGTGAAACTCCAGAGCCAGTCAAGGCATTTCTGCATCCTGATGCTGGCTACTCTTGTGCTCTCTGGCTGTGAAAATGTCACGTTTGGACAGAATAACTTGACAGAATTTTCAAGCATTTTGACTGTGCTCATATTCACCTGTGGAAGTAATCTCACACAGGGAGCTTGGTTTTATGTGTGCTGTGGGACCTGGACCCATCAGCACCTGTTTATACCTATGGAAAACTCGTTCAAGTCTTCACTGTTCTTCATGGGCTCAGAGTTAAATCCTGAAGGCCAATACCCAAAGCTGCAGCTTTGAACATGACCTTCTCTCTGAAAATGCTTCTCAGATTTGTTCTTAATTAATGCCTTCAAAGTTTAGGTTTGTCACTTTCTCAGTGAGCTCGTTTTGCTTACGAGTCTGCTGCTTAGCTCAGTAACATTAAACACTGCTGTCAAAAGCTGATTGATTGCTGCTTTCCATGAAGTTGGATACAGGCCACCCAGTGGGTGATACTTTTGCATTTGGTGCACTTTTCCATGTTGCTCTATTTCTGGCTCCTTGATGATAATTTCTTGCTTTCTTGTCTACTTCTTGAGCTGTGTGCAGAGCTACTGGAGCTACACAGATTAAACCCTCATTAGATTGCCTGCCTTATATTCCTCACCTCTGGATCCTTCTAAACCTTTTTGTGCTCTGCATTCCTAAAGGTTTATTTTTCTCCTTTTTATTTCAGCCACAGTATTTTGCAAAATTGTACAATAGAAAAATATGATGCTGAGTGGAATGCATGCTCTGTGGATGGCACAGGGAACATGGAACTGGCGGGTCTTTTGCCTTTCTGCAAAAGAGCAACAGCAGCAATCAGAAGTGATTGCTGCACCTTCTTCCAGCTTCTCTGGGGATGGTCTATGAGCTTTCCATCTCAAAGGCTCTTTCCCAAGGATTCTACCTTTTCTGTTACAGGCATATTTTTAAAGAGAAAATTGTATGAGAAAAAGGAGGATGAGTCGCTTTTGCCTCTCATGGAGCCGTTTGTAAAGGAAGCACTTTCTGCCTGTAGCAGAAAAGTTCCATCTGGATGGTGGGAGCAGTTAGAGATTGTTCATTTGCATGCTAGGAATCAGTTTCACTGGCTATTTTACTGTCCATCTTTATACTCCAGGAAGAGTAGGAGATTTACAAAGGTCCTGTCTCTCAATGTGTGAACAAGCTGGATGCCATGTGGATATTGCTTTAAAATTATTAAAAAGATTCTTTACCCTGAGTTCCAAAGCCCATGTCTTTTATTAGAAGGCCCAGAGCAGGCTCCTGTCACTAGATGCAACAAATTTACCAAATTTATTCAGACGTGCATAGGAACAAAACAGCACTAGAAAGCTAAAAATTCACGAATTTAAGAGAACTCACTACAATGAGGGTGGAAGTGATCATAGTAAACTACATCTGAATGCAGTATTCTGTTTCTACTCCTTTAAATTAGCTTGGCAAAGATATGTGATAGTCACTATTAGGATAAAATTATGTGAAGCAGCTGCACTGACAGAAGATTAATTATCCTTTACACTGCTGACATTAACCCTACCTGTCATCGGGGCAATGGGATGAGTTGCCTGCTCATCATGTCATTTTGTGAACACATTTACTACCACTATGTTATTTTAAATTATCATAAAACAGGAGTGAAAATGGAGACTGTCACCTGTGGTTTTCTATCAACACTTTATGATGATCAAATTTAAGAGATTTTTAAAACATAGAGGGAAAACGTTAGTAGTCATCCGTTAGACTTTGGAGTTCCCACAGAGCATGTACACCTTTGATACCCTTGTAAGTGACTTACTGTGGTGAATCTAAGATTGTGTCATAAAAAATCCCCAAGACCAAAAGGCTAATTCTACTCTGTGTAGAAATAGAAAGGAATAACTGGTGTGCCTTAAGGGAGTAGGATGTCTTGCTAGTTTTATTAAAAAGGCCACTCTAGCTTCATTCTTCTCTCTATTTATCTGTTCCAATAATTATGATGAAGTAAATACTTACCCCCAGGGCTGGACTGCACTAACAGAAACCAGGACCTGGTCCAGGGTGAGGTGCAGAGCTGCCCAGTGAGTCTGTTGTCATGCTCTCAGGTGAAATGAGTGTCTGTCACTCTCTGGCTGTGCTTTCTGGCTCCAGATCTCTGAGAAAGATGTGTGGTTTGGGGGAGTTCTGCTAGTGAAAGGTGTCATGCTGGCAGCCTGGGGGTGGAGAGTCCTGGACCTCTGCCAGCCTGGTGACATAATATTTTGAGGAATGTTACTCTGGTTCTTCCTGTGCTGTGGGGAGAGTCTCCAGGGCATATCTCCAGATATAGGGAGTGGGGAGGCCAAAAAGGGCTCTCAAGGCTTTGTTGAGACCTCCATTGCAGGACACGGTGTCTTTGCTTCTAAGAATTGAACACAAATTTCTTGAGGTCAACACACTGGAAGGGTGGGATTCCATCCAGAGGGACTTAGGCTTGAGTCGTGGGTCTGTGCAAACCTCCTGAAATTCAACAAGACCCAGGGCAAGGTTTGGCACCTGGGTTGGGGCAGTTCCAAGTACAAATAGAGGCTGGGTAGAACATGGACTGAGAGTGGCCCTGAGGGAAAGAACTTGAGAGTGTTGATTGATGAGAAAGTCAAGATGACCTGGCAATGTGAACTTGCAGCCCAGAAAGCCAACAGCATGCTGGGCCTCATCAAAAGCAGATCAAGGGAGCAGATTCTGCTGCTCTTGTCTTGTGAGCCCCCACCTGGAGTTCTGCATCCAGCTCTGGGGGGGAGAAGATGGGTAAGAAGGATGGGGACCTGTTTGGAGTGGGTTCAGAGGAGGACTACAGGAAGAGGCTCAGAGGGCTGGAGCACCTCTCCTATGCAGGCAGGCTGGAAGAGTTGAAGTTGTTCAGCCTGGAGAAGGTGAGGCTCTCCAGAGAACTTAAGAGAACCTTCCGGTATCCTAAAGGGGCTTCCAAGAGAGCTGGAGAGGGACTTTTCGTACGGCCGTGTAGTGGCAGGACAAGGTCTAAAGGGCTTAAGCTGACAGAGCAGATTTAGGTTAGATATTAGCTGGAAATCCTTTACTGTGAAGGCAGAGACACTGCCACAAGTTACCCAGGGAAGCTGTGGGTGCCCCATCCCTGGAAGTGTTCAAGGCTAGGTTGGATGGGGCTTTGAACAGCTTGATCTAGTGTAAGGTGTCCCTTCCATTAGCAAGGGGTTTGGAACTAGCTGATCTTTGTGTTCCCTTCCAACCCAAACCATTCTGTGAACTTTTTGTAATCCCATGGAATTCCTGGTAGGAAGTGGGAAAATGCCAGTGTTTAGTATGACATTAACGCATAAGCTCTCTGTATAAAAGTAATGCTAAACTTTCATCTCTGTCATACAAAGGTCAATTTTAACATGAGTTTGGGACATTTTCCACTGTTAAATCTTCATGTGGGATGTTACAAAAGTAATGAGCTTTCAAATTTGTGCATTGAAACTTCTCCCTGTAAAGAGAAGAAAAATGTTAATGTTTGTAGAGAAACAGCATTTGTAACTTCTAACAGGCTGATGTAGCCCATCCCTTAGTTTGCAACAGTGAGCTAATCAGAATGTAGAAACCATGAAGAAATATAAAGTGTAAACTTGATTAAATTGGAGATGGAGCTGCCCACCTGTTCATCTAAATATAAATGGCTCTGCAACATGACCCAACAGTCGTCAGAGGTGGGTAAAGCCAGCACAAGCTTCCAGTGAGCCCTGGCTTGGGCTGGGCTCTCTGTCCATGAATGAGGGCAAGCCAAGGAAGGGAGAAGCCTGCAAGAATGTCTTGGCACAGCTTTCTGGCTCCCACAGTGACCTTAGATACATATCACTTTATGTAATACTTTTTTTCAAATGTGTATAGTCAGCTCTAACAGCTTGTTGATCCCAGCTAAGCTCTTTGGCTTGGCTCTGCTGTCAAGTGTTCTTGTTTGCCCGGGTCTAGTAAGCTGTGTGGCTTGAAGCTATAGGAGCTGCCTAAATATTATGGAAATAAACTCAAAAGCTCCATTGTGATCACTTGTTGAAACAGCTCTTCATGCACCGAGGTTCCCTGATGGTGAGAAGCTAAATGACTTTGACTTGGTGCAAAACCTTGCCAAGTAAATCTGCCTCCAGATCTCATCCAGTGTGAAGGTGTCTTACAGAAGTTCCTTTAAACAGCTTCACACCATCCTTCTCAACAGAATTGAATCTGCATAATCCATGTGAATCTTTTGACTTGGACATTGAATCTCAATGCTTCTCTTCTTAATGGGTGACAGTCACCATCCTAGTACTACTAATTAGCTCTTTATTTAAATGAGTCTCAACACTAAACTTCTGTAAGTGTGGATGGCATATCTGCCAATTGCCTCTCAAAGCAAAGCTTTGAAGTGCTCTTGTTAGTTTTCCACACATTCCTCTCAGCCACATCCACTTCGTTGCTGTCCTGCAGGTATCTTCATGTGCTCTGCTGCTTGTTCCCTAAAATACAGGCTTATTTCTTCTGCCTAGCACACCCATTTTTTTTGTAGGGATACCAGGTGTTAAATATCTGTTTTGGTGGAGTAATGTTATGCTCCTGCTGTAATTCTGCCTCACTGCAGTGATCCTCCCTTGGCTGATCTTAAGCCCGTTAGGGTGCACTGGCCAGCAGCTTCTTTTTTGAATATGCGTTATTTCCTTTCCCAGGAGTACTAATTTGAAGAAGCAGCCCACCTTCTAATGATAATATAGAGCTTGACTGTTACTTGCAATTTAATGGTGTGTTGACATTGAAAATCTGTCTCTACTCCAATTTTATACATTTTATTTATATACATCGTATATTGCATTTGTTGCTGAATTAAAAACTGTATTCCTAATGACTTCCATGGCAATTTTGAAATAGCTATCTATATTGCATAAATAACAAGCTTTTCAGCTCAGAAGTGATTTACATCTTCCCAAGTTGCATGATTTCTTTGTTAGGCTTATTAAAAATTCTCAAAGGGCACTTTATTTTTACCTCCCTTCCCTTTCCCTGCCATTGTATCTGTAATTCAGTGCTCTCAGAAGCCACAGGGGAATGGCAACCCTTCACAGGCAGCCGGGCTGACAATAAGTAGTGCTGGCTCCAAGTCCTACCTTTGTGCCTTTTCTACAATTACACCTTGCCTCTGCTCTGCAGTATCCTGCTTGTTTGTTCCTGGACCTCTTCTAAACAGGAATTAGGGACATAAAAATGAATTGTGCAAGAGCTCTCCTTTATAGTGATTTTATACTGTGGGGAATTCCGTTAGAGATTAGCTTTTTGGGCCATAAAACTTCTTTCAAATCTCTTTTAAGCTGGATGTGAATTCCAGTTTCCTGAGGTAAATAAATACAACTTTCCAATCCTGTTCGTCCACCTGCCAAAATCGGGTCTATAAGGGCAGCCAAAATCTATTATTGGTTTACACTGGTGTGAATCTTCTGACGTTAAAGGTTGAATCTGTGTAACTGAGAGTGGAATTTGGCTTGTGGCCTTGGTGTCTTCCATGGCATGGGTGAAAGCATACAGTTCAGACCAGATATAACAAGGGGGGGGGGCTGGTGGGGGGGAGTGATGATAAAAAAAGGTACTAAAAAAAGCTCTATACATGCATGTGAGCATAGGAGTTTGTGTAAATGCTCTGATTGCTTATTTCTCCTTTGTTTATTAATGAACCTGCAGAAACTCCTTATAGTAAATAAAATAAATTTGTATGTGTAGGTTTTGAGTTATCACTTCCTTCCAGCAAGATAACAACATTCTTTTGGAAGTCTTTGATAATATATGCATGAAAGCCAGTATGTTAACGTTTTTCTGTAACATGGTGCATGTTTGGGTGTCAACTTTGCCAGTTTGTGCAGCACCAATCCCCACTTGGTAGTGGTTAGACCTGAGGTTCTGTTATACTAGAGAGTTGTGAGAAGTAACTGCTGCTTTTTTCTTTCTTGCTGACTTTTGTTTCTGTGTTCCCTTTTTTCCTTTTTACTATGACCTCTTTAGATGCTGTTATCATCTTTACAGTAGAAAGTTTCTCTGTTTCACCAAGAAAATCCGGTAGATTTTTTTTTTTTAGTTAATTTTAGATAATGTTAGAAGCTGTGAGTTTGAAGAACTCAATTAAGCCAAAATTATAATAATGGTTTCTTAGAGAAAAAAAAAATACCTTGGTTATGGAAAGAATACTTTGTGTATGGAAAGCATTCAAAATAATAATACTGCTTTATTCTGAAGAAAAATAATAATAGGAATGGTCACTTAATGATTATTTTAGCGCCATTAATTCAGTTTTCACTTGCACTGTTTTAAGTATGAAACAACTCCATAGAACCAAAAGGAATTGATGTTTATGTGCTGACAGTCTCCTTGCTGTTGCCTTTCTTTAGGTGTTTACTGGTGATTTTGTCACAAAGCTCAGCAGTTTTAAATAATATCCATGGGATGAGAGGGCTCTTCTAAACTTTGAGAATATAAGAGGGCATCCAGGGCCAAAGTGATTATCTGTGTGTGTGTTTTGAGTACTCCTTGTCAGAGCACCAAAGTTCTATAATAGGCAAGAGAGTGATACCTAATATAGTAACTGGAGCAGGTTCTTGGCCCAGTGGAGAAAGGGCTGTATTGTGCATGTGGAAGTCACTTGAAATCTGTGGAGTCTTTCACAAGTATGACTGAAAAGAATTTCTCTCACCCTCTCTGTCCACCCTCTCTAATTGAAGATTAGAGTCAATCTCAAGGTGTTAAAAATATGGATTGTGGTTTCACATGGTGTCTTGGTGTGCTTAAGTCTCAGTGGATCAACTCATGCTTTTGTTTTGGCCTTGAATTTTTGTTATTTGGTGTTTGAAAAGCAATTACTTTCATTAAGGTTTTTTTTCTGAATCTTGTGCTGGTACAAAAATCTATCTTTGTCTGAAATTAATTTCCCCACAAATGTTATTAGGGTCTTTCTGGATTTGTGGGTGTTTTGATCAGATTGTTAATAAATTTGCCTTAGAGGCTGTTTTACATTCCTTTGGGACTTCAGAATTTGGGATTGTTATTAGATATTTCCTGTCTGACTCTGAAAGAGGGAAGGAAACTGAAAACAGAAGGGAGCTTCTTGAGGGAACAGCTGTCCTGATAGTCCCATGGGGTTTCCTCTGAAAACCTGACTGTCCGAACTCCGAGATGGATGAACATCTCCTGTCATCTGAGCCTGCCTAACAAATATGCTGAATTGTGTCAGGAAACAGCAGAAGGTGGATAGTTCTGCTAGGAATGTGGAAGAAAAAGGCCACAGCACCAAAGATGGCTTCAGCTCTGCTTTTCAATGGCTACTGTGCAAAGACTTTCTAAAGTTCTACCTCCAGTCCCTGGCGTGCTGCAGGAGATGTGCGAGAAGAGTGGCTTTTTCTGCTGGTTTGGGGTTTTTTGTTCTTGTTTTTTATTCCTGAAGTTCTCTACAAATTTTATGCAGTACCCTAATCCTGTGCTTTGTGAGGAGAATGTTCACATTTCAATGGAGACAAAGCTACTGGGTAGGGAAAGGCCTGACTGCATTAAAAATTAAACTATTGGGACCTTGATTTTATTTCTTGATAGACATAAAAAATTAAAACAACACAAGAGTGACTTCTGCATGGGTTATCTTTCCCCTTATCTGTGAAGCTGATATCAAGGGCTAACCCTTCTGTAGTGTTACACAGCACACTTGGACTTTTTTCCTTCCGTTTTTTCATCAGCAAGAGGTTTGTGTTAGGTGAGTAGTGAGGGTATGAAATAAGGAGATATGAGGAATGACGTGCATTTGATCAGTATGTGGCAAGTAACGCGATTCTGGCTTATGCCATGGAGCAGGGTGACAAAATGGCCCTAAGTGGTGTGAGAAATCCTATCCTGGGGAAAGCTGGTGTCTCTGCTGCTCAAAGCTCCAGCCCAGGGAAGGTGAGGGGCAGTGGCCAGTGGAGTAACAATGGGGTGTGGGAAGGTGCTGGTTCCCAGGCTGTCCTGGGGCTGGTGGCATACAGCAGTAACTTCATCTCTGGGGAGTGGAGCTTGTTTGAGAGCTGGCACTATTGAAAACTTACACGCTGCTTTAGCTGGCAAAATATGACACTCACACAGCAATGATTACTAGAAAAACTTTACATTCACTCACTTACCGATTTATGCAGAAAATTTGGTGTTCTGACAAAAATGATTGTTTCTGGAGGGGTGATCAGATTTAAAAGGCAGGTAGACTTAAAAGGCAAGAGAGGACATGGGGAGATCTTGTTTCAAAACCTACTGAATTACCATCATCCTATAACTTACCGTGGGAGTTTCAAAACCTATGTTTATAGAGTAGATGAAGAGCAGCAGAGGTAGTATTAAGTGTTGGGATGTTTTGACTTGTCAATCTAGCATAGATTTTTAGTTTTGTATTCTTAAGTGATGATTTCTTTGGTATTAAAGCTCACTTCAAATATGGTGTAGTGTCTAAATAATTTAAGAAAATCAGGGGATTTATGTAACCTCTTAGTTTATATAGGAGAAAATGCAAAACAATGAAGTACGACTGATTATACTCTGAAGATACTGGTGTGTATTAAATGATGTGTAGGACAACATGAGAATCAGGAGAATGAACTCCAAGTAGCCTGTGATCTTAATAAAAAAATTGTGGGGCATGTGCAACACTACTCACAGGTTTCCTTTGTTCCACTTTATATTGTAATGGATACCTGGTGCCAAGGAAACTGGTTTCTGCTGCCTCTTGGGGATCAACTCCCAGCAAATAAATGGGCCCCTTCACTTTTTCTTCTGGGGGGTTTTATTTTTTTTTTTCTTCCAGCTCTCTGATCTCTCCTCGTATTTTCCTCTTTTTCTCAGCTGTTGAGATGAATAAGAGCATGAAGTATGCAGACAGAATACACCAAGCAGACATTAAACTTCTGGAATAACTGTTTACAGGGTCAGACTCTGCTTTCATGCACAACTCATACTCAGGTATGAAATGTTAAATGGCTTTGTGTAAGAACTCCACTATTGCTAAAAACAGGGAAAGCTTTGCCACGTCTTCTTTGGTTATAAAATTGTCTTGTCTTTCTTCTCAGCTTTCTGGTAAGTTCATTAAAGTGTTCGCCAGGTAACACAGCTGCAGGGAAAGGTCTCCTAAGCTTGTAAAGATGATAATTTCCCTTTTAGAAAAGTATTATGACAAATGATAAGGTAAGCTCCATGTCACTGCTTGCAAAATTTGAATTGCTGCAAGCAAAGCATCCAGCAGAGCTGCTGAATAGGATGGTGTAAGACTTGGCACTGCTGGTTTTTGCAAGTTTTGCCAGGCTCTTTCGTGACTTTTCTTCCTATGATATGAATTTTGTCTTTTGCAGCTCTGTTAGAAATAAATAGGAAACTAAGTAGTGAGCAAAGTTGTTTTGGCTGCCTTTAGGGTGCTGAGGCACTAAGCGACAAAAAGACCTTTTGATATAACCCTTTCTTTAAAATAATCTCAAATATTAAACTTCTTTTGTCTTGTTTTAGAATTAGGGATGAGACAAGGAGGAAGAGACAGATAATCTGCGTTCATTTGTTACTTTATTTTAAAATAAGGGAACTGTGGCACTACCTTGGACAAAATGTCTAAGTACCTGGGAGGGTAAGGATTTGGTGAGACTAGTATTTCATTTAATTCATTGTATAGAAGCAGTTACCACATGCAAAGAACTGTAACCTATGAGGGTAGTTCTGGTACTAGGCTTAAATGTCTTGTGCCAAAACAGTCATCTTTTGAACAGGTATTTTTTTCCTGCATATTGGTGTGACATAATTAAGCAATAAATCATGAACGTTTTTAATTGAGTTGAAAAGTTTACTGTTAAAAAAGGGAATAAGAATTTTTTTCTAATGGAAAAAGCTTTTTGGATGTATTTTGCAATTGAGATTGTTAGTTGAGATCAAAAACTTTTAGTGTCAAATTGAGATTTAAGTACCCAGGAGTTAAAAGTAATAAATGAATTATTATTATACAGATATCTTTTAATTTTTCATAAACTTTTCAACATGAATGCAATTGCACATGGATGAATTTGTACATTCAGTACAACTTGTTATTCAGTATCAAAGATTATTCTGCTGGCAAGGTAACTTTTCTCTGCAGCTGGAATACAATAAGGGTTTTTATTTGTTTGTGACACCAATTTTGACTGATTCCAGGGACCCAGTTTAATGACTGAATTCTGAACCTCTTTGTAATGTAAAAAGCCTAATCTGTAACAGCCCCTGTGAAACAAAACCAAGATTAAGAATAAGAAGCTTTCTAACTCTTTTGTGTTTTAGGTCAGTATCCTAAATATCCAGTTGGCTCAGGGAATTGTTAGTAAGTTGCTTTCTTCTGTAGGTGACCAGTGTGAATATTACTGAGCTTGACAGCATCTAAAAAGTGTTGACATGTGTAGAGTAAGTTTGGAAATCTCCGCTTTTAAGGGACAGATACATGTGGTGCTGGAGCTGTTTTCACAAGTGGCAGTTTTGTTACCACTTGTGATGCACAGGGTGGATGAAAATAAGCATCCTGCTGGCCTCTGGATGTCATTCCTTGAGTCAGGCCTTAAAGGCTTCAGTGAGGGAATAGTGTGGGCTCCCCCTGTTAGGTACTCATTCGGGAATCTCCACCTCTAAGGCCCTGGTTAGGCACATGTCACATGATACCTGAGCCAGGGATTCCCTTTCCCTGATGGAGTATTCCAGCAAGGGCGTCATATGGATTAAAGCAAATGCCAGAGCTTTTGGCAGGTTTGGTTTTTTTCAAAGAGAGCTGATTTTGTTTCCTTCCTGGTACTTATGGCTGGCTGGCAGCTCTCTTCTCTGGGAGCATCAGTAACATGAAGTAGATGCTCCTGTGCTTTTAGATCCAGCGTCCATCAAAGACAGTAGCACCGGCAATTAAGGCACTTTGTTTGTCAGCCTGCTAGTATTTTTAGGAAGCTGATGGAATTTGGCTTGTCATCCAATGCGTTGATCCTTTGCCAAATGCCAGGTCCCCTGACCAGCCGCCCAGGTCCCTCTACCAACTGTCACCCTGCCTTGCAGAAAGTGGAATGCCATGGAGTCGGCAACTCAATGAAGAATTAACAGCCTCTGCCAGCATGCTCTAATTAAACAGCTATGTAGACAACAGCTGGGGAAAATTCATCTATCACAGAATGTTTATTATTGGAATTAAAACACCTCATAACTAATGCATAGATTTGCATTGATTACCATCTCCTGGAAGGAACAAGTGGTGCTAGCTCCATGTGTCTGGGTATTTTGAATGTTTGTATCACTTGTACCGTCACCCATCTGCCTCTGGTTTGTTAACCATGGTAAAAGGGTTGATCAGTTTCTTTGCAGCTAGTCAGGGTCAACATCTGTAGAACTGTGATGCTGAACACTACAAGGAATTCTAAATTCACTTTGTCATGTGGTCCATGGTGTATTTGTGTATGTCAATCTTCCAGGCATGTGGGCAGGACTCTTGATTTATTCACAGTTGAGAAAATCAGTCGCAATGCAGCAAATACTAGATTAATTGCATGGATTTATAACCATGGTTAGTTCATAAATGAGCTCAGGGTGAGTTGCTCAGTTTGTTTCTGTGAGCATTATGCTGTCTAATGTGGCAGTAGGGCAGTAGTGTGTGTCCTTTTGTTGTATGAGGTGGCTGTGTGGCAGTCATACCACTGAAAAATTTAATATATGAAACACTTTCTAGGCTTTTGAGGGTGGCCGTATAAAAATATGCTCATGTGCACTCACATTTGTATATATTCAATGCCATATTTTTTTTATAAGAGCAACGTCTTTGCCTGATTCAGAAGAAAACTTTTCTATTTCTGGCAACATTTACAAGGACTTCAGCAATATGAGTAGAGATGCAGTTCTGAAGCACTTGAACCATGTGTTCGTGGCCGCTACAAAGCCTGAGGTCTCACTTAAGCTCTGAAAACTTATGGTGTCCTTCCTAGAGTTGTTATATCCAAACTAAATGGAGCAAACTTTTATGTTAAAGCTCTAATACAACATCCTTTTCCAAGGCAAGGAACTGCAGATGCAGAAAAGAGCAAGCAAGAAGTTATCTCCAAGGTTCTGAACCTTGGTCCTCAGTGCTCATGAAATGGTACTTCAGAATCCTGTAGTTGGCAAGCTGGTAATAATTGCTTTTCCTCATCTGAAAAGAAAGCTTGAAAGTATTGAGTGGCTCTGATAGAGTTTGAAAAATATATTGGTAGGTAGGCTGACAAAAATCAGATTACTTGTGAAGGAGAAAAACTGTATTGCTTTAATTAAATAAAAGAAAATGGTATCCAGTCCTGGAATGTTTTTATGACACAGTAAGCATTTGTTTGTCTGTGGTAGGATCTTATTCTGCCTTTTAGCACAGAGGAAATATGGTTATCATGAGGGAAGTCTGATGGATCTCTTAAATCATAAAATTAAAACCAAATGTAAGATGGTGCAGGGATCTAAACATCAGATTGCTGAAAGATGAGGTTATCAGCCAACACTTTGTGGCTGTAGTAGAAACTGTTTTGGTTGGCATTTTAAATTAACTGGCGGGTCAAAGTGTTGAATATTGCTCAAAGTGTGCAGACATTTGATGAGGCATTATAACAAAATCTCCCTGCTGTACAATAGAGATAAATAACAGTTTTAATGAATAACTGTGGCCTCTCATTCAAGAGATGAAGACAATAACTGTGTCTAGGGAAGAGCAAAGCAGAATTTATTCTTTATCTCACCTACTAACTTAGTTGGCATTCATGAGAGCTAAGGGAATTCAGGAAGCTGAGGAACCTTCTCTCAGGGACATGGGGAACAGAGTTCATTCACCATGCTGTTCTCTTGCCTTTGACAGGTCCATTGCTACCCCTTGAGCACAGCCCAGACCTTTGAGAATATTCTATTTACTAAGATGAAGAAAAAGAATAATTCCAATGGGTCTTTCAGAGATTCTGCTGTCAGATGCTTTTCACACAGGCTCTATCCGGACATGACTGTTGACTTTAGTAAAGGTAAGATGATATACTGGTTGCTTTGTTGTTTTTTCTCATGAGAACAAACTGGATGTGTCTTTAGATTTGCCACAAAGTAGTACTGGGATTGGCAGCAGCAAGACAAGATAAAAAATCCACAAAACAGTGAAATGTTTATTGATGCACGATGTAAATGCTTCATGTACTTTGTGACAGCTGATGGACACTCTGGTCATAGCCACGCTGAATTTTCACTTCCGTGGAAAGATGTGCTGGGACAATGTGCCCTGGTGTTTAGGTATATTGACTTCTTGCCTTGGACCAGGAGGGACTTGCTTGGTTATGGGTGAGGCGGGTCTACTAATGGCTGTACTTAGATTTTGTGCTCAAACTATGGTAGTTTATTTCTGACATTTCCTCCTTAAACTGCTCCATCCTGTGTTCATGTGTAGTGCAGGGTGTCAGTGCTGAACCTGGTGCATGTAGCTCCAAAAGCTCCATGTGTTTTAGAGGGTGAGAGAGGTTTTAAAATGTGTCAGCCTTTACTGCACTGAAGGGTTTGACTTTAATGCCATACTTGCAATATTTCTTCTAATTAAGAAGAGTGAGGAATACTACTAATTCAGCAGTAAAGTTAATTAGCACAGACTATAAATGTTTATTTGTTTTTTAATAGCAACAAATGCATTATAAATGACTCCTGTGTTCATCTATTGTAAAAGCCTGCTGTTAGAGTAATTTGTAACATAGCTTTTTCTTACAATAGCTGTTGGCATTGCAAAAGCATGAATATGATTTTGGTGCTGATTGAGGAATAACTATGTTAAGTGTTACACCTGCTAAATTTTTAACTAGGACTTGCCATGTGAAAAAGATGAAAATAAATTACATGTATATTGATGGATATTGAACTGGTTAATGTAATCTTTATTTACAATCAGAAACCTGCTTTTGCAGGCATTTAGAATCTGAAATAGGTATGTTTTTCCTAAATAAAAATTTACTACATCTAAACTCTTAAGAAATTTATGATAATTCTTGGCTTTTGAATAAAAGTGTGGAAATAGAACTTCCAGTTTTATCTGTTAGATTGACTGGAATTTCAGAGATGCTTATGAAAACTTGATAGCAAACTTTAATCTTTAAATAATTTATATAATTTTGTAATATTTGTGGTAGCAAGTACTGTTTTTATAGCATTGTAGATGTACCTAATAGTTTAAAAGTATTTGTCAACATTTGAACTGAAATATTGAAATCTTTTCATTTACTCCTTAGTGCAGTTCTGCAGTTCTTACTTTCTGAAATAGCACAGTGATGGAATGAAAAGATGCCTTTTAGTCCTGCTTCATTCAGGACAAACACTTTGTAGTGCACTTAATCTCATCTGAAATGAGGGGAGATTGAGAGGTGCAGGTTTAAGACATATGTAATGAAGAGGGGAAATGGTAAGGTGCAGTTTCTGCTGTGATGTGATTTGCTTAGAGAAGCATCTTTTAGAGAAAGATTGAGAACTGAGAGCCAGTTTGGATGTCTGGAGTGGGAACCTTCAGAAGGTGTGGAACACAAAGTATTTTGGAAATGAATAAAAGAGGGCTGGTCTGGGGGAGTGGAGGTGTTATAGGCAGACAGAAACGTTATACACACCTAACTCAACCAACAGTAGAAAACTGAGAAATTGCCATCTCACAGTGTCTTTTTTTTCTTTTGTTTTAAGTATACTTTGCCCTTGGGTGTTATGAGAGAGAAATCTTGCTTTTTAATACCTTAATCAATGCTATCATCTTTTCTGCAACTCCAGTCTTTTCATAGTCTTTTCAGTCTTGACTGCTGGTCAAACTTTATTGAGCCACTTAAATTGATTAAGGTTTTTCCAATTTTGCAACATCATCTCTAATGCAATGAATCCAGTGACCTAACCATCTTCTTGGTGTTGTTCCTGACTCAAGAAAAGAAGTTTGGAGGATTATCCAACTGTTGATATGGCAGCTTCTGTATTGGTGGTATTCCCATGGAGAAGCAAATAGTGTATGGAAAGCACTGAACTCTTTCTTTTTTGGGAACAAGAGGAACAAAAACCTTATATGCACACTCAGATATGCTGTTGGAGACACTGAAATGTCACTGTAAAGGCTGGATATGATTTACTTGCACAGCAAAACCTCCACTTCTGGGAAGTTGTGACTTTGGTATGAAAATCACAGCATCAACTGCACATTTTCCAGGATATTCTTTGCATAAAGCGTGTATTTTCTGAGATTTCTGAGTAATTATGTTTTTTTCTTTACAAACTGTGTTTCCTAACACATATGATTATTTTTGGATTTTAACCTTGACTTCTCAATGCACTATCTATAACTTTGGTTTCTGCAAAAGTTCCCAGAAGGCAGTTACTTGATTGCTGAGGAAATAGTGAGATTCTCTTCATGACCCATTGCCTGCTCTATACTTTTCACAGAGATATTTGCAAATGTCTCATTAAAACAACAGACCCCAAAGATTGGAAAGGTGGTGTCTGATCTAACCCTCAGTGAAAAAACCTGGACTGCGCAGACTCGTTAGGAATTAATTCCAACTGCTGTAGGATAACCTGTAAAGCAATGGGTTATGTTTTCTTAGACTTAGAAGACTAGATGCAGATCTGATAAAGGCAAAGTTGCTTCATGCTTTCTTGGGTATTGAAAAAAGAAAAAATTATCCCTGGATTTTGAGCTGCATTTAGTTTGAATATTGTAATTGCACTGGTGGAGGAGATTAGGGGAAGATGAGCAGAACACAGTGATAGGCAATTTTATCCTGGCTTTCAGACCCCTACCAAAGGCTGATTTCCTTTTCTCCTATTAAGTGAATATCTGGGTCCTTGGGAAAAGGGCTTAATTTCACGAAGAAGAAAAACTACTCACTGATTTTAAAAGTTGATGCATGTTACTGAGGAAAGCTTGGGGCAGTATGTAGGTTTGAAGTGGGCTTTTAAAAATCAGTGGGCTAAGCTGGCAAGGGCCGATGAGCTTGCTTTGCTCTTCATGTGGTTATCTCTGCATTTGGTCCTGTTTGCAATCACTCAAGCGGTTTTACTAACCAATGTGTTGATGGCAAAGTCAGTTAATTTCTGTGTTCCGGATTGTTTATGTGTTGCTGGGCACTAAAACAACTCTTGCAGGAATGTTCTTGCTCTTTCTTGTCTTTTGTGTAGAACGTTTGGCTGTCAAGTCTGCTCACCATTCACAGAATTAGAATGGTGGCTAAAAGTCACCATATGATACCTTGGGTATAAAATGTGTGTATCCAGGTATTTCTGTCGTCCAGCTCTGTTAGATTCTGTTGCCTTTAGCTGTGTTATTCTTGAGACAAGTTGGTCATCCAAATTTATTCAATCTATTGTTAATTTTCTTGAAAAGTTTCATTCTAAAATTTCAGTTTTATGTATTGAAAATGTTGAATTATTTGCTACGCAAATTGAAAATACTCTGTTTTAAATAATAGCACTTTGTCATTACTCGGTGTGTTATTACCTGCCTTTAAGCTTAGAAAAACAGATATTTGGCACGGGTGAGGATAATCATAAGCCCATTGTTATTAAAATGCCTTAATACATTTTCAGAGGGGATTTCCCATTCATGTGTAGGTGTGGTTGTACTTTTCAAAGTTTGATAAAGACAGCATTGAGAGCTGAAGTATTTTTAGCACTCTTATAAAGGGGAATATATTAGGAAAACTTAGAGTGCATGTGTTTATTGCTTTTTCAGGCTCACACATCTCACTCAGAGCCTCAGTGCAGCTGGTCTAAATACTCATTCTTTGGCTGTATTTAAGGTCAGCATTGCTGAGAGTTAAAATGAAGGAATAATATACTGCTCAGGCTGCAAATTCCAGAGACTGGAGATTTTCACCTATGCAAATTTTTATATTTTATTTCTGTTTTAATGCTAAATGAAAAAAATTAAATATATTGTTCAAAAAATCGAGAACTGAATGAGGGAAGCTCTCCTGATAGTTGAACCCCTGGATGGCAAATGGAAGGAAAAGTACTATCTGCTTTCAGTGGCAAAAAGTTCTATCTCCTGTTTGAAAACTCTATAGACACATCCATCAAGTGATCTGACAGCGAAATTAAATTGGGTTACAGCACTGCAAGAAGTCCAGATTATGTTCCTGCTGAGCAGCAACAAATTTGGTGAACTTTATACAAAGTTTCTTCCTGTTTTTCACAAAATAATGCAGTATAGAGGTAGTCAGTGGTCGCAAGAGACACTTGGGAAATCTCTGGAAAACTTGTTTTTCTTAAATAAGGAAAAGAAATTAAATTATGTATTTGTCTTTCTTTTTCTGTAGAACCATTTATGTTCTCTGTTCCTTTATAACCATACTAAATCCACCTAAGATGAAATTTTCTTTATTTGCTGTGAAATGAAAAAAAGTTAAACTAGTCTCCTGACCATGAGATAATCACTTGTGCCACAGTTTTGATGGGTCACCATTAACTTCCACTGAACATGGTAAGAGATGCAGCAATTCTGCTGGGGCACACTAGGGAACCCTAATTTTCCTCCAATAATAAAACAGAATATTTTCATTCCACTCACCTCATGTGTGTATTTCAACTAGACTGAGTTCAGTCTGCTTTCTTATCTTTGATTTCTTTATAAAGGAGCTCTTAAACACAGTTAGGATCCAAGTGCTTTGGATGTAGCTATATTCAGATCTAGATCCACAATGTATTGTTGACTTTGTCTCTTATCATTCCTGGGTCTGAATATCCTTCAACTTGAAGAAACTTCAGACTTATCTCTAACGCCAGTGGGAAACTATGAATGTTTGAAAACAGGTCCAGAGTTGTTTTCAGACTTTGTGAACTTCAGCCAGCTATTCCATTAAGGTGTCATTTTCTTTAACCAAATTTTAAAGAGAGAAGGTTTTCTGGTGTCAGATTTCTTTGCATCCTTCTGAAAATCTTTGCATTCATATGGAAAATTAATGTCCTTTTTATCTTTGCATGTATCTAGGTATAGACAAATAAAACCTTTAGCATGTGTGAGATCCTGGATATTTTAACAAACAAGAATGAATTTCTTCTGCTAATTCTTTGTTGTCTCTTTCAAACCAGTTGCATTTAATGATACAGCCTGGACTATTTTTGAATAATATCCATGCATTCTTAGACTCAAAAGAAAAATAAAAGAAAATCCTTCCAGTTGGATGTTCCACTTAGAGTGTGAGCATTAAGAGCCATTGCTCACCTAATATTTTGTTTATATGGAAGCTAAGCTATCTTTTAAAAAAAGATACAAATGAATGCAACAGAAAAATAAAGGAGAAAGTTTATTAGACAAGGAAGGCTGATGTTTAATGAAGTGTGGCATTCTGATCTGTTTTTAAAAGCCTTGTTCCTTCTCAGTAAGCAATAGGGGTAAAATGTTTTTCTTATGGGCTTCTGCTTTACACATTGCATGCTTGCCTTGAGGGATTCGAAACCTAAATAAACCCTAACTCACAAAAGATGTAAGTATGAGAAATCTCATCCTTTTTCTGGAACGGCTTGGGGGCTGATTGTTTATTTAACAAGCTGGTGCCCTGATTTTGCCACTGACATACTTCGACAAAAATCCCCTTACAGGCATTTAAAGTTGCAAAAGGAAAGAAAATTGAAAAGAAAGATGTGAGTCAATGCACAAAGCCACAAAGGTCTGCTGACCTAGGTGTTTTCAATATTTAGTAACTATATCCAAAGTTGCAGCACTAGAATGGTCTCAGAAAGAGAGGAGTCAATGATGTTCTGATATAATCAGACCAAATGAGATCTTCCTGTGAGTTGTTGGTTGCTTGAGTTATGTTCAGGAGCTCACTTGGGAAGAGGGAAATCACGTCTGTGGAAAGACCCAGAAGAGTCCTTGCAAAAATCCTTACAGACTAAAGTGAAATTTAAATACTGCACAGGCTTTGTGCCAGCTCATAAAAGGTGAATGTGTTTTATCCTTAGATGTCAAGATTGGTGAGTGGCTGAATTTGGGAACTGGCTTTTGTTCTCTTCACTGAAGCAGCTGGGAGTTGTTGCAAAAGGCAGGTGCAGATGCAAACATAGCATCCCTACAATCAGCACGTCCCAGAAGAGTGTGAAGTGCCAAACCCAACTATGAGAGGGCAAAAGCTGGTGTTTAGTTGATGGATTTTCATGGTGGGCTTTTTTTTGTTTGTGTTTTTAAAATTTTGTTTCGTTTGTTGTTGTTTTTTTTGTTTGTTTTTTTTATTTGTGTGTATGGGTTTTTTTGTTTGTTTGGAGTTTTTTTTGTAGGAAAAATACTTTTGAGTGTTTTGAAACACTCATACAAAACTATTTTCACAGCTGTAAGATTCCCTTCCCACTAACTGGAGTTTCTTGGATACAAAACTTAAATTTTGTAACTAAGAAGCATTGACTATTCATCATGGAAGAGGGTTTTTTCACTTGTCTAGTTCCTTTCTCTTTCTTATTTCCACTTTTTTATATCAAGATGCAAGAAGAGGGTGTATGGTATGGTATGAACTGAGGAATGGGTGGAAAAACCCCTATTTATATCATTTGGAACTAAAGAGAGAAGAATGAAAATAGTGGTTCTCCCATTAATTTACCTTACTGTACAGTTGGCTGGCAAAGGTTTCTAATTTGTCACATGAGTTTCTCGAACTGTTTCTACAGGACTAAACTATCACATTTCCCCAGATGAGATTTCCTATGGGTTGCTTTGTTTCAAGTCACAACAGGCTCTTCAGCAATAATTTTTTCAGTTCCTGTTTTTGACTTGGATTCTGCTATAATTACTATATTAAAATTCAAAATAAAAATCTTTAAATAAGCAAAATTTTCGATTTCTTTTCGTGTACATGGGATGTTTATGGGTTTTAAGAAGCACTATTTCAGTGTGATTTCACCTTGTGATCAGATAAATTGTTGAAGTTTGTCAGTGACAGGGTTAGAAAAACTTCTGATCAAAATGGAAATTGAGCATGATTCTGAAATGTGCAAGCAGATTATATTAATTGGTATGCATCTAATCTTAAATAATTCATTCAACCCTTTTTAAATTTTAAAATAAATTATTTATTCATGGAAATACACATTCAAAACAATTTAATACGAAGGTTCATTAAAAAAGTGACATAGAGCTATATCCTAAGTTGCAATAAACCCAGCATCTCTAGTGCTCCTCAATGAAAAATCTTATTTGTTCACACTTGCTCTACATGTAGAGAAGAATGGACTTGAGATGGTTCAAGAAACTTGATTAAGAAAATTTGACTTTGATTTTTTTTGGACAAATAGTAGTATCTTCTATTTCCATTCAAGTAGTTTTGACTGGAAAATAAAAAAGTTTGTATCATTTCAAATGATATAATTTTCCTTAGATAACTTTTTATGAACAGCTTTTTCTCTAGGGTTTTTCTAATTTGCTGAGGGAGCAGGGAGGGAGTCAAGCAGGAGCACAGGGCAGACACCTGTTTTAATGAAAGCTTTCCAGCCAGTTCTGCTCTATATGTAGTCTTTTCTAGATTTGATTTCTTTTCTCACTGAATAAAGGATTCTCTCTTAGTATCTGCATTTGTAATTTCATTGTGTTTGGCCTATTAAATATTGCATACAGCAAGTCTTTAGTTTTCAATACTAGGTGGCTAAAGATGAAAATGGGTCTCATAGAATAACTGCAAAATGAGCTTTAAATTCTAATTAAAAATCATCTTATCAACACTACATTTCACATTGTATAGTTATGGGTCTGATATTTTCTGAATTGGTTACGCCAGATTACTTTATAGTACATTGTGATTGAGAGGGAGCATGACTTTTTTGAACAATTTATTTTGCACAGCAGGGTGACTTAAATTAGTGTGACTGACATCCTCCTAATATGCTTACAAATCTTAGGAGCAATTGATTTGAAACTTGAGCATTTTCATTCCAAGTGGATCACAGCACAGGAGAAGAAGTTGGATGTGCTGGATATGCAGGCAAATTCTCGGAGCTGCTTCTCTTAAATCCCAGTCCAAGGTATATCTAAGCATATGTGTAAGCTTAGCTTATGAATATTGCTAAAGCAAGTGGAAAACCTCAGGCCCAGAAGTAACTGTCGCACCTCATAGGAACAAAAATGAAGCCAGGACTTTACCAATGAGTAAATTTACAAAATGCAGGTGCTTAAATATTTCAGAGAAATACATAAAAGAGGTGAGGAGAAAAATATTGCGATGTTTGAAATTCTCCCAAGTGAAGGATCCAGCATGTGTAAAAATCCCAGTTAATATCAAAGATGCATTCTCTGGACTAAAATCTAAAAATTTCCCTGGACTAATCCCTTAAAAAGTATTTTCCTTAGCACTGTAGCTGTTAATTTCCAATATGTAATACGTTGTTTACGTGAGCAGGGATTCCCTTGCTGTCCCCCTCCCCAGTGTCAGGCATTAATTAACTTAATGTATTTTGTGTAAAATATTTGCTTAAAGACCTCTATTCATTTGTCCTATGTATCTGGCCAGTAGGGTAGTGCTATCATTATAAAAGAAAATTTGGAAAACAGTAGCCAGTGTTCAAAGCATCAGTCCAACAAATGAGTTGATAATCCTTGTAGAGAGGTGTGTCCTTCCTGCTGCTGAGTGTGCCCCAGCACTGAGAGCCAGAGCACCTCACAGCGTGGGGAAGGGTCTGTATGGGATTAGGAGCTGCAGAAGAAGCTGCCCAGAACTGTTACACACTCGTGTAAATAAGCATGTCCTGAGCTCCAAAAATTAGAACTATCTGTGAACTGTACAACAGTTTATACAATATGTTACTTTTTAAAGATATTGTCAAAGGTAATAAAAACAAATTTTGAGTGGAGCTATACATGTGCATCCTATAAAATACCTGTATGGCCAGTGGTGTGGTCAGACTCAAAGGAAGTCACCAAGCTTTGTATTTATCTGTCTGGGAGGTGAGCATGGTGCTAATGACACCCAGGTCACAGGCTCAGTCCCTCTCTGGGCCTTTCACTTACAAGCTGGGCTGATGATCCTTATGGGTCTCTTCCCACTCAGAATATTCTGTGATTCTCTGATTCTGCTCTCACTGTTAATTGTTGATGTAGTGAATTTTTTTCTAGACAGTTATTAGACTTGCTCAACAGCATTCCTTTAAGATCTTGCATTACTCTTGGAGTGTACTTGTTTTGTCTTAGAGATATATTAGGACTTTTTAATTTAGGAATAGATTATCACTATGAAGAAGCAGTTTTTCCTAGTTACTCAGAAAGTACAATTGCGTGTGGAACGTTTGAAGTAAGATGCACTATTGGAGCTGAAACATTTTCTAGTGACAACATGAGTTTCTCTGGAGAAGTAAAACTGAGTCTTACATCTGACTTATCAGATTAGGAATGCTTTTGCATTGACTCTCATGATATCAATATTGCAGTGGTAAAGAAAGGTACAGTCCTTTCCCCTTAATCTAGTTGTCCTGCCTTTTTCTCCTGTGACACAAATGCTGTCTAGCTGGAACTAATGTGGATTGAAGGGAAGTCATGTTAGCAAAGGTTTGTGAGTTGGCTGAGCATGTGCCTGTCCTTTGGTACCCCCCAATGTGTTGTGGGGTTGTTCGGTCAGCTGAGAACAGAGGTCTGGAGTTCAGTTGGCATTTAGCACAAATGATGTCATCACACCCACAGGGTGCACTTACAGGGCAGAGCTCAAGAGCTGATGCTGATCACATATTGACATGGAGTTTGTTATGCCATGCATTAAGCTCGTGCATTGTTACTGCTAGGCTTGCTAAGGATGCGTTTTGTACCAGTAACTGTACTGCATCTTGGTGAATTTTCAAAAGACCTAGAGATGACTGTATGAACGCATTTTTTGTGGCATTCTTCTCTAAGATTGTCACCTGCTAATTCTCAATTTGTACAAAACTACAGAAAAACTCCTCGTGTGCCTGCACAGTGCTGCCTGTGCTCCTCTAAGTGCTGCCAGGTTGGGCCGGAGGGTGCAATAACTGCTCTTCCTTAAGGACAGTCAGTAGTGATAGCAACATCACTGTTGTGTGGCTCCCACTCATGCTGAGGCATTCAAGCAGAACAGCCAAAGACCAGCTCTAGCAATAAGCATGTTCACATGGCTCCAAGCAGTAGCTCAGTTGCTTTGGTTTTTCCTTCAGTTGCTGTGTTTATGGCCTCTTTCATTCTTCATGTGCTCACAAAACGACAATATCCAGAAGGTAAACTAGATCTGCCCAGCCCCAGTTTCTAGAGAGCATGGTACACAAAGGTCTGACCCAGCCCTGGAATCCAAGGAGGGGACAAATTGCAGTGCATGGGTTTATACTGGAATGAGTGGAAAAACATTACCCCAATGCTACCTTGAAGTCAATTACCACTTTAAAGGTCAGAAATGTGCCATCCTAAAACTGTATCCCAGAAACAGCCACAAACATGCAGTTCCTCTGAACCTGAGCCCATGGGACTGTGGCTTGTTTCTGTTATCTAAGCATCCCTGCAGTGGCTAGAGAGTGGGTGTGCACCTGTTTTCTGGGTGTTGGGGGTTTGTTTCTTTTTGGTCTGCATATGTTTGGAAGCTGTGTCTTTTCCCCCAGTATTCCTCAATTATTGGGGATCAATCTTTTGAGATTTAAGAGGTAAAAATTCCTGTTCTTTTACATTCATGGTTATTGCAAAGTGAGGTTTGGGTTAGTTCCTACGTAGAACCCGTAGTGCCAGGTTTGGCAAGTCAATCCACCTGAGCCTTGAAGTCCTGCTCAGTTTTCATCTAGTCCTAGAGCCATTGCTTTTCATACCACCTGCACATTATGTACTTGTATGGTGTGGGGCCTGAGTAGTGCATTTTGCCTCTTTCAGCAGGTGTTTCTGCAGCACACCTTGTGGCTAAAGGCAGCCTAATGGTTCTCTCTTACCAAACAGCTGGGGGTTTAGTGTATGTTCATACTGTGTTAGATATCTTATTTCACAAAAGCTGGAGCAGCCTAACTGGCCACTAAAGGAAAACCAATCCAACCTTTCTAGTTTTACAAAAAAATCTTGAGGTATGAAAGATTTGATACCTAATAAAATAATGCTGAATCATGTGAATACGTTGCAGTCTGTGAAGGATTGGAACTGGGATGCTGACAGCTCTGAAGCTTATTTTAAAAGTTTGGTAACAGTTCAAATCTCATCAACTTCTGAGATTTCATCTGTTTCTTTGGGAGGGTGGGATAAATGTCTCTGGACACGATGCCAAGATTGAGTCTTTAGGAGGAAGACTTGGATGAAAACTCCTTTCTTCCTCTGACCTGATCTCTTCTCACCCATTGTGATATTATACAAATTGAATTTCAGGGCTAGTGAGCTAAGGATTCTGCAGTGGTCGGCAGAAGTGTCTTTCCATCTGATTACCCTTGAGGTCAGAAGCGTGTAATATATTCAGGGGGGTTTCTAATCGAACGAAACTCAGAATATGTGAGGGTTGTAGACAGCAGCTGGCCCCAGCAGAGACTAACAGATTTGCTGAGAACCTGCAAAGATCTTGGCAGGATGTCAACAAAGATACTGCAGGGTTGCTAGATGCCAGGAAAAAGAGATCTTTGGTTTGCAGCAAGGAAAGTGATATTTAGGGAGGATGGGATGTAATAAATTACAATAATAGCACTGCAAACAAGTCTCATCCAAAAGTATCAGAGATTGACTGTAGCTGGAAAGCTGTGTACTCATTTTCATTGGTGAAGAAGCTGAAGTGGATGCAGGTGAAAATATATGCTTTCTTATAGTGGCAGGATATTATTATTATTAGAGCCAGGGAAAGTAGTAGCTGGATTCTACGTCAGAATTGATTTTTAAATTAAGTGAAGAATAACAGGAGAAAAAGTAGTGATGGAGATAGGGATGTAACTGATTTAAAACAATGGGAAATAGAAGAATGAATCAGGGTCAGGGTGGATAAAGTAGAGACAATTGTGAAGAAGATCATAGAAGAATTTGCAAGGGCCTTTACTGTCTTTCTGAGATGATAACAAGTTGAATCTGTACAGCATCAGAAGTTTCTAGCATGCAGTATCAAACTATAAGTTTGCTCTGTATTTGCTTAGTGAATTGCTCTGGCAAAATATGTAGGTATTTCTCTGAAAGCTTTGGGTGCTGTAAATATTGGCTGGCCATTTACCTGATTGAGTGTAACAGTGTGTGCCACCCCCACAGCTCATCCTTAGATGCTTTTGGAAGACTTTTAGGTCAGTCTGTGGGAATTGTTTTGATCTGTTGTGCTAAAGTATTCTCCCTACTCCTTCAGGAGAACTTTAGTGAAAAAGGAGCTCTCTGAAGACCCTGTCCAGTATAAGTATTTGACTTGAAGCAAAATTCTGGCTTTTAAAAAGGCATCTTCACAAAGAGAGAAAAGTTCTCATCTAATTGGCCCATTGAACATGGCACAGAGAATAGCAGCTCTAGTGGGGAATGCCTACATGGAAAATTTCTGCCCTATAGGATAGATTTTTCTCAAGTGTTTCAGAAATTTTATTTATATTATTTCAGGGGGACTTCCTTTTCCATTTACCCAGTAAAGCAATCCCTATTACCTGTCATTGTTCTTAGGTCTTGATTTGGTGATTACCTCATCAGGTTAAAGTCTGTTACTGACAATCTGTCCTAACTAGATGGCTTTGTTTTTCTGGCAGAATGCCAGCAGAGGGGGGAAAAAACAGCTGTTCCTTGAGATGGGAATAATAAAAAAATGCCAAATGGTAAAATCTTCCTGACTTTTGCTGAACTGAAAAAGGCCATTAACAGCTCTTGGAATTCCTTGGTTTCTTGCGTCTATGAGTTCCAAGAGAATTAATGTAGCAGGCAGGATACCATTGAAAACGTAGTGCAAGTGATACTGGACTGAAGTGTGTACACTGAAAATGCTGGATGGCGGGGGCTCAGGAGAAATACAGACTAGGCTATTAGTAAAATACATGGATTACAAACAATTCTTTACCTGTATATGGGTCTATTTCAAAGCAGGAGACAATGTGAGCTGGTTTTAAAACTATTGAATGGGCCAAATCCAACTTCCTACTGTGCTATCAGCCTGCTCAGAAAATAGTGGCTTCAAATAGCAGTATAAAACTCATTAGTTTTGGGATAGCTATCAGAGCCTTACAGAAACTTTCAACTACTTGTGCTTTCTTCCTTTAGCACAAGTATTAAACAGGTTATAGAGCAGAGGACATGTTTCTGTTGACAGCCTCCATGTGAACAGTCTGATGTAGAAAAGAGAAAACCCTGGAAATCTCTGAACCCTTGGGATAAACTTCTGTTTTTCAAGATCCTGTTGAAGCAGGGAGGCTGTGGCAGCAAACTGGTCAGTGTGGCTTCGAAAGCCGCGGGGAGCTTTCGGCAGCAGCTGCTGTGTGTCAGAAGTCTATAAATTGACTTCCTGCCACAGGAGGCCTCCAGCAAGTTCATCTGGAGAGTTACTGGGGGAAATCCTTGCCTTTCATCTTACCAACAGAGCAAATCTGTCCAGGGCTGTGCCCAGGGCTGGGTAGGGGGTTGAGCTGGTACAGTCCTTGTGTCAGCCAGCATGATATTGATGAATAAAACTGCTGTGGGTGGGGACCTCAGTGCTTTGTTGAGGGAGAGAAGTCACTCTCCTTTGAGTAGTAGATACACATGTCCACCATATTCTTGGTTTTTAAAATCTCCCAGATAAGAATACACTTCTTTCATCATGTCTCAGATAACATCATATTTTCTTTTCCCCTACCTCTTTCTTTTTTTTCAAGGCAGTTATGTGCTATCCCTTCTCTTCAGGGTGGATGCATGTTCCTTTTCCAATGTTCAATTCCCTTGACAATAATCCTTATCTAACAGTTTTTGAGCTGTCTTTCTCCAACAGGATTTCATTTCCTTTAAAAATTGTACTCTCACTGAATCAGTAATCCAACAAGAATCTCTGGCAAAGGATGGGTTTTGGTGTGGTAGGTGTCTCAAGAGTTAGTAGCTAATATCACTATTGTTGGACCTTATTATTGAATTGAAGTTTAACTCCTGAGCTGCTGAGTTCAAGCTTCTTGCACTTCCTTTCTGTCCCTGAGGAATCAGCCTATTTTCTGCCAACCAGAGGTGTATAATATCGAATATATGTCTTCTGTATTGCTAAACTTTTTCTTTACTCATTCAGCATATTAGATAGGTTTGAACTCCTTTAGGTTAAAAACTGAACCTGAATATGCTGTTTCATACCAAGAAGAGTCATTCTTTTGCATATCTGTGGTTTTCAAATACAGTCATGAATACTGAAATGAGGAGGAGAAATCCACAATGAGATATTTTGAAAGTTTATCCTGGCCTATATCCATCCTTGCTTCCTTTGGTGTGCAGGATAAGGCTATGTTTATAATGAAATGTGAAATACAAAGAAAGCTAAAGGTTCAAAAGCCTGGAGATGTTTTGAGCCTTGTGGAAGTTGGTAAAGTGGCGGAAATGTAACTTGATTTAGAAAAGCTAAGTGCAATGCCTGACTTTTCAAAAGTGTGTTAGGTTTAGATTGTTTCAGCATAATAGATTCTGGAAATTGCATTTAAATGCAGTTTAGAAAACCTATTCAATAAAGCTTTCTGACCTTGTTGACTTTTGAGGTTGGAAGGGTGAGGCATAAATAATAGTGAGGGGGGGAAAAAAGGAAACCAGGAGTTGTAGTAATTCTTAAACCATGCTTATTAGTATTGTGATCAGTTTTGGTCACAGCAATATAAGAAAGATATAAAGTTCCTTAAGAGCATCCAGAGAAGGAAATGAGGATGGTAAAGACCCTTGAGAGAAAGCCACTTGAGGAGCAGCTGAGGGCATTTGGTCTCTTCAGCCTGAAGAAGAGGAGGCTGAGGGGAGATGTCATTGCAGTTACATCTTCCTTGTGAGGAGAAGAGGAGGGGCAGGCATTGATCTCTGCTCTGTGGTGACCAGGGACAGGACCCGAGGGAATGGCCTGAAGTTGTGTCACTGGAGGTTTAGGTTGGATGTTAAAAAATGGTTCTTCACCCAGAGGGTCTTTGGGCACTGACCAAGGTCCCCAGGACAGTGGTCACAGCACCAAGCCTGGCAGAGTTCAAGAAGCATTTAGCCAATACTCTCAGGTATGTGGTGTGATTCTCGAGGTGTCATGTGCAGTGCTGGGAGTTGGACTTGACCATTGTGGGTCCCTTCCAAGTCAGCATGTTCTCTGATTCTGTGATTTAGGCACCCTTGGCTTTAGCTGCTGACTGAAACACTCTCTAATGCACTGTCAACTGCTTTCCTCCTGAGTTAAAATCCCAGGTTCAAATACCCCAAGTCATAGACACCAGATATTAATCTTACAGATTTTTGTCCTGTCTCAGCATTGTACCACATGTGGCTGAGTAGGCAATGAGATCTCTTGCAATAATAGAGCTCTACTCTGTAAAGGCAATTCACAAATCTGGGTATGGGGTTTGTTGTGCCCTTTTCTATCTAAGGCAGTGGGGTCCAAGCACAATCTGCCTCACTTGTCAGCAAATCAGCCAGCAGTCAAATAACACTATGAAGGAAAAAACCCCATGAAACCCTTCTTCAATTAATTTCATTTCAGATTAAGGCAGAAGATGGGCAAAGCTTAATTATAAAACTCCTGTGATATGCTGTGGCAATTTGGTCTGTGAGACTTTAATTGTCTGGCTGTGCATGCATATTTTGGAGGGATAATACTGGGGAAGGGCCCTGAACCCATCAGGTAAACAGTCTGGGGTTCATACATAAGCTCTCTCAGAACTCCCTTGTGCCTTTCTGTACAATTACCTGATACATGCAGGTTTGTGCATACATAAATACAGAACACTCATAGGAAGTGTATGGATATCATTTAGAAAGCACTGTTGAATTTTTGGCTTATGTAGGCACATTCTGTGGCCTGACAAGATTACTCCCGTTGGAGTAATAACTGGAAGTTTTGCTTATTTAGGGCCTGTTCCTACTCCCTTTGAAGCCAATGGCATAATTCCCAGTAATGTTTAATGGTGCTGGGTCAAGTTTTTAAGGATGACAGAATTTGACATTGGAGGCCTCAGCCAGTGCTTACTGGAGTACACAGGGGTTTCCTCAGTTATTTCAGTGAGCAAATTACCATTATTTAATGAAAATAATTATTTTAAAAACAACTTATGCAGAAATGATGTTAATGTTAAACTTCAAAAAGCAGAAAGGAAATTAAGAGACTTTATTCTGGCTGATAGCATGCACTTTTTACAGCACTAAAACATTCAGTTCAAGTAAGTTCCCAGAAGCTGGAAAAGCTGTATCCAAAAGCAGTGAACTTGTTAAATTGAAAAGGACGTGTTGTGTTGCTGCCACATCTCTTGTGACTTCTGAATGTATTTCACTACTCCTGTTGCAAGAACAGCCGTTCTCATGCTATGTCAGCCTTCATACTTCTGGTCTCAGCTGCTCTGACACCTATCATCTGCAGGGAAAGGGAGATGATGGGGAGAAATGTTGCAGCTGCTTGAGAAAAATGCTGGCTCTTGCTAATCAAAAAGGCCAGTACCATTGCAGGTATTAAAAAAAAAGATTAAAAAATTCCCTCCTCTTTCAATGTGTTTTAAATACATGGACTTTGGTATTTCAGGCTTGCTAAGCTAGATCTTTAAAGGGATGAAGTAAAAATACAGCAGACTGAGGAGAAACACAGGAAGCTACTAGAGGGTGTTTGTTGGCATTTTCTCTTTCTTTGGTTCAACAAATCTATTGACTTAGAGGGCGTGCAGGAGGGTCCATCTGTTTTCCCACAGTTCTAAAAGGAAAACAGAGAAGGACATGGAATTAACTGTGTTTTAATATTTGGATACTGCTGATCTACTGGGTTGCTTCAACTGAAGGACAGAAAGCACTTTTCCTGTCTTGTTTTCTTCTGTTTAGATCTGTTCACGTGCTGTTACAATGGACCTAAGTGCATGGAGCAATCTAAACCATGTCACCAGCTAGACAGCCACAGTGCTTGGCTGGATGCTGTTGGGCCTTAATGTACAAGTAATCTCAAATGTATGATTTAAGCTTGCTTAGGTCTGTATATCTACAGCACTTTTTATCACCTGGAATATCTGCTAGCCTTTCACAGAAGTCAGGCTCAATAAGCCAGATGTCCTTCCCCTTTCAATGGCAGCATCAACACTTCAGGACTTCTATATTTTAAAGGCACATCCCAGAGCCCCAGCATTTGCTGTGATCATCCTGTGTAGGGGTGGCACCAGATTCCTCTTTAGTTAATCTGAAAAATGCTGAGCTCTTGAAGTTAATGAACCAAGTAGGTGTTTCCCTATCTTCCTCTCATTACTGACCTGAAAAGTCCTCTAGGCTTAGGACTGTAGGGTGGCTACCTTCTGGGTAATCCAGCATATTAAAGAAAATACAGCAACGTGAAACCGATGTGGTTTTAAGCCTTGTCACTGGAAATGGAGATTCTGGCTGTTAGTGTTACACTAAGGACCTGTGTTTATGATTTATGATACTTCCTGCTCTTTTCCATGTGTTTAGTCTCTCATGCAATTGTAAATTTTACAACTGTTTGAATGATTGTCTTGTCTACTACAGAAGATGGCCATAAATTTTAATGAGTAACTCTGCACCAATTCAACAAGACCCAGTTGAATGTCTTTTTATATCATGCTTGCTGGAGTCCAGCTCGACAGCTTTTTGGTGGTGGTGTTCACAGACAGTGTGTGTGAACACCACGGAGCTCCAGGTAGTCTGAATGCTTGGCTTTGGGAGGAGGTGAACCAGGGAGAGTTTTTGAGATCGTCAGTGTTGCTGAGTTGTTCTGGGACTGAACCCTGTGTCCAACCCACCACCATCCTGCAGTGAGATGATGGATCTTCTGGGAAAACCACTCCTGCAGCTCTTCATCTTCTCATCTCTGAGGCACTGCTATCTGTGTGTGGCTTTCAGTCGTGGGGTTCTCAGGGTTAGGAGGACTGGTTGCTATTTCAGACTCTGCTTAGAAAATGATTAATTTCATTTTCACATGTGTGTTTGATCATAAATATGAAAGTGTGTTAATAGTGGAAGTATGTATATCTATAACGAGTGTGTGTTAGTATTTAAGTCTGTAGCAGAACCCCCATTAAGAAGTGGAGCAAATAGAGTATAGACATTGCAAGAGTGGCTGCAAAAAATCCGTGGTGTGTATTTATAAAAGGAAGTTCCTTGTCCAGATGTCCCCCTGCACTCCTTAGGGAATGTTTCTGATTGCTCTCTGAAATTTATATCACTTCAAATGAAATATATGATACAAAACCCCCCCAGGGCCAGGAAAATTAGCAAAGGCACTTAAACTGTACAGCAGCATCACTTAACTGCTCTTGTTGAATTATATTATAAATGAACCATCACAGAAGCCTCTGGGGAGCTTCTGGTTGAACACTTCAATGTGAGAGAAAGCTGCTTTTCTTGGTGTTGTTTTTAAATTTATTTTTATATTTACACCAAAGAAGAGAGGAAGCAAAAAACTAATGTCACAACATTAGTCACAGAAATCTGCCCCAGTAACACAGAAATGCCGTTGTCTGCACCAGTGATGAATGCTGAATTTTGGTATAATTCTTAAAATCTGTAGTGTTCATCAAAACTAATGGGGCTGATCTTTGTGGGTTTTTTGCTTGATTTTTGCCACCTTATACCTGTAAAATGTTCCCAAGGAATGTAAGTTCTAATTTGTTAAGGCTTTATACTCCCACTTTGCACAGGCATGAATAGTTGCAAAGGGAAAGAAATGGCAAATCAAGCCAAACTGAAACACAGTGTTCCACATTTTATCGGTATCAGGCAAAATATTTTAAATAAATGTTGTAACCTAGGATTTCAAAACGAATGAGTCTGTCTGCTACTGATGTTTGTTGATGGTCAGATTTGTGGGCAGGAACAAATCAGAGAACTGTTTTTACCTCCCTCTGAGCTAGGACTGCCCAAAGACATTGCATGCAGGAGATGCTCTTGAGTTGTTACTCAGGGTAACTTACAGGAAACAATTCCCTGAGCTCAAATAGTCGAGGCTCTTTCATAACTTTGCAAAATTTTCATATTGTTCTGTGAAACCCCTTGAAAACACTTTGCCTGTCGTACAGCAAAGTAGAAGTGTTATCTGTATTAATTTAAAAACTTCTAAAATATTGTCCATTACAACATCATAAGATCACTTCATATAGATTCACTCCTTATATAATTACAAAATCTGGAAAAATTATCAAGTCTTATAAAGCACAGTCATAGAAGTTGAGTGGATCAAAAAAATTCATTTTTTACTTTATGATAATCTTACAATTGGTCTCTTCATGGCAGTGTTCACTTCAAAGGTTGCTGGCACCAACTGAGATTGAGTTTTAGGATAGACACAAACTGATGTGGAAGAGTATCTTTTGGTGCAAAACTTTCATTCAACAGAAGTGAAAAATGAGGAAGGATGGAAGCTTGAAATAGTCATCCCATGACCAGGTATTAGCAGTTCTGTGAATTTTTCAATGGGCAAAAATGCAGAAGAGATTCTTCAAGGAATAAATGAAATACAGATTTGCTGTTTCTTGCACATCAGTCTTGTTTGCACTGCTGTGGTGTCTGTCTCATACTGATGCCTCCTGCAAAGTGGTCTGGCTTCAGCAGCTCTTCACAGGTGCATATTTTAATTTCAGTTTGGTGGGTACTGGGTTTCCTACTTGTTTCCCTTATTTTAATGAAAAATAGCATCTTTTTCTCTCATCCCTTCCCAAAAAGGAGAGAAAAGAAGTTAAATAAGAACAGTCTCAAACCCCTTCTTGCAGAGCAGTTAACAACAGCCTTGCTTCAGACTGTGAGACTGTGTGCAAGATTTTATAGTTTTCCATAGGATAGCATTACAGAGACTATGGTTTTCCTTTTTCTCAAAATATAAGCTAATGTTATTGTCTTGAACAAAGATTTGCATCAATTAGAGATAAAGATTGATTTATTATTGTAGTCTACTATAAAATTTTATAGACCAAAAAATGAATTACACCAAGTAACCAATGGGAAGCTGATCCAATCTAAGCAAAAGGGAAAAATTAACTTCATAAAAACAACCCAGCACATTTTTAGTTGATTAATGTAATTCATAGCCTTTGACAGTTGCCCAGGAAATGCTGCAGAAATTTGCATCAGGCAAGTGCTAATTTAAAAGGAAAGATCACAAGAATCTACTTGGTATGGATAGTAAAATCTACCACTATTTTCTCCATTCCAGCTACTGACTGGGAATCTGAGGTTAAGAATTCACAAGGAACTGAGGCCTGAGAATCTTGCTGTTACTTTGAGTTGTATCTGTCTTCTAAAGCTTATATACAGCTTGTTTGCTTTGTATGTGTATATATCTTCTAGTAGCAAAATACAGATGCAGGCACGTTCACAAATTTATACACAGGAGTTCTTGCCTTTCTAAAGGTAATTGTGACTTACAGTTTTCAAGTTTTTCAGAATAATGTTATTCAAGTTTTGTGAGTGATGCATATGAATCTTATGGGCATATTACAAAGTTGGTAGCCAGCTTTAAGCTTTAAAGAAAATAGCTAAATCTTAACCAATTACAATCAGCTACAAAAATTTATTGCATTTGTGTTATAATTAATGCTACATTTTACTTGTTCCACAGCATTTATTAACAAATATATGTCAGGAAAATAGAAAACATTGTTATTCAAAAAAGAACACTATCCCGTTTATGAAAGCAGCCTGTTGCAGTGGTTCTCCAGATGTGCCTGGACACTGCACAAGTCAATGAATAGGCATCAGTATGCATACTCATTTCTCATTTGCATACAATTTATATTTATAAACAGTAATATGATTATAAAAGTCTGCTGGAAAAAGTCATTTACTTTTTTCCTTATGATTTCTCTGTCTAAAGCTGAAGAACACCCCTGGGGACTGTAACTTTACTCATCTAACACTGGATTTTTCCCCCAAGTGCTCTTCTCCCATATTAACATCAATTCTAATAACTGTAGCAGTTCACAAGACCACAGTAGTGTGTTTTCCTTGCTATTGTGAGTAGTAGAAAAATCCAGCAAACCTCAGGCTTTGGCTCCCTTTTGAACACCACGGGCACAAACCAGTCACAGGCAGGATTGAGAAACCTCTATGGTGTCATTGTTCCAGAGGCTTCTTATGTGAGTAGAATTCAGAAATTTAATTGGTTATGCAACCTATTACTGCAGCACTTCATGTTGAGTGGCACTAAGTAATTACACTGTAACTGCTGCACAACTGTTGTAATTTTTCATGCAGCTCTGTTACACGATAACACGATAACGCTGATGCTAATGCTAACGTTGGGTTAGGCAGCTAAAGAGGGGATTACAACCCAGAAGTGCTAATAGCATGTTGTTAGAAAACAGGATGCCAAGGAGTCATTATAAACGAGAGTAAAAGAATAAAATGAAAACTGCAGTGGGAAGTTGGAAAGGATTTATTTAAGGCAAACTGCAGGCAGAGGGTGTTGTGCTGTTTTTAGTGTATTTAAATCCTTGTTAAAGGGTATAGACTAAGAGGTCAAAAAATCATGATGATGTGAAAAGCAGTGGGAAGTGATGGGCTTTAGAATTGTTGCCTCATTTAATGACTGCAAGGTGTCTTCACATAATGCATCTGCTGGGTTTGTGGAGTGTTTCTTTGGCATACTTCCATAGATATTTTTCTGAAAAAGAGTAAATTGATATTCCTAAAAATACCAGAGGGTCTCCTGAGTAACATGAAAAGAAGAAAAGGGCTCCAGATGGTGGTGACAGGGATGAGATAGCAGACTCTTGCAGTTTTGTAACATCTTAGGCAAAGAAGGTCAAAAAGTGATGTAGTTCTGCATGGACAAAGGACCTCTGTACCCAGAGCACTGTGACCTCCCCTTGGTAATTAAATTGGCTTTTTGAAATGTTATACATACAAATGGCAGCATGCAGAGATTGGGATTTTCACAAGTACATTCCGAATGTGATAAGTTTCCTGCCACGCTATCATCACAGTGACATGCACACAAGTGTCAGCAAGCTTGCTTTATTCTGCACCCATATGTGGCAACGGGAACAGCACAGGGATCTGAGGGGAGAGGACAGGCAGAGGGCTGTGGAGGCAGCAGGGGCTGCTCCCTGCAGAGCCCCCAGCTGAGCCAGAGACACCCAGGGCAGATAAGGACATGGGAGATGGAGGGCCCGAGTCATTTACAGAACAAGAAGCCCTGGGAGAGCAGTGCTTGTGCACATGGGTGTTTGTGGCCAGAGATATTGTAGGGGAAGGATGAAGCCATACTTGCAGTCTAGCTCCTCTCTTGCACTCCTCTCAATTAACTTTTATACTGATAGCTCTTGCTGACTTTGTTGTACCAACCACCTGCCTACATTTGAGGACTGAAAATGAGGATTTAAGTGTTAGCCACACATGCAAAGGAGTTTTGTGCACACAATATTTATTGTAATAATAAATATTGCCACACTTACATGTATCAGCTTCTCAGTCCAAATTTCTGCTTATGGGCAGAAAAACCTAAAAGGAGAAAGCCATTTTAAAAAGAAAACTGAGCATATGAGAAGTTTTTTCCCCACAAATTATGATACGTGGGTGGGAGGCAGGGTGTTCAAGTAAATTTTAGACTAATTATTGCACAGTAAATGGTAGGTGTTTCAAACACAGAGGCATGAATAACTTTCTTATGAACAAGCAAAATAAGAAGTCTCTGATTAGAAAATAAGTTTTCAAACACAACAGTGTACTCAATTTTTGGTTATTTTCCCTTCTGGAAGGAAGAAAATAACATCTGGTTCCCATTCATTTTGTCTGAAAACATCAGGAATATTAAACCTGCTCTTTGCTAGTAAGGTTTTAGGTCCTGTAACATGCCTGTTGTGATTTCTTACACCTCAGCTAAATCTTTAATGAGTGTTTTCTCTCTGAAATACTAATTAATTGTTTTAAATTAGTTTAATGTTAATATAAGTGTATCTGATTTCTTCTCTGCTCTTTTTTTGTGGTCGTACCTCAGGGGTTTTCACCTTTCCGCTAATTCTTACAAGGTCTCTCTGCTCTTTCAATCCCTAACATTTGGGCACAACCTCTCTGTTTCCAGGAAACACTCAGCCATTTGTCAGGCATAAAGAGGCAATGGACAAACCCAGTGGTTTTGTTTTGAACCTGACCCTTTCCAGGCAGTGAGGCAGTTATGGCCCGTTGCTTAATGCTGAATTCCACAGTGAGGTATTATTTATTGGGCCTATGATCAAAAAACTCCTTCAGGTTTGTTCTCCTCTTGATGAATGTGTCTGCAGCTCTCCATACTGTGCATCCAGGACGTGCTTTAGCTGTCACAGCATCATCACACCCCGGCACTATTGGGCTGGACTAGAGGCTGGTACTGGAAGTTTGTGACTTGTTCAAAAAGCATCGATGATTTTTTGTAGTATCTCTTTCCTCTTTCTTGCATTTGCAGTTTTCTCTTCTGTATCTTTTTGTCAGACCTGATGGCAACAGTGGTATTTGAGATTGTTTAACACTCTTCATCATAGTTCTCCCTTACAAATAGATTATTAAGTTATTTGTTAGGGTAAAAATTTGTATGCTGCATGTTTGCTATACATTGAATATCATGGAAAAATAAAAGGGCATCAAGTCTGATTTCTAGGCAAAATCATTCAGGAAAGTACATCCTATAATTATTTTTTTCCAGGACGTGGGGAGCTTGGGGAATCTTGGAACTACTTAGGAAGGTGTTCTCAAAACCAATTTTCTGAGAGAAAATCTCTGAATTCTGCCATAAATGTATTCTTTACAAGTTAATAATGTATGTGTGAAGAGTGTCCCTTGTCTATATTGTATTTCAGCTGAAATACCTTCCTTATATTTACTCACGCTGGTAAAAGGAATTTTCCCACTTTCTCTTCTACTGATATGCTTTTGTGTTTCCAGTAGAATTTCAAGTCACAGGTCATTCTGGGATCAAGGGTTGCTGTTCTTTCAAGACATTGACCTAAGATGGATTTGATCAAAGCCAAATATGAAAACATTTTGGTTCAGAATTGCTCAGTAGAAGCAGATGATTCACCCAAGGTTGAGTGCTGCTCTGAGCATCCCCCCAGGGCATCCAGATGCTCTGCGTGTTCTCCTTGCGATCACCTCTGCTGGCTGTGCAGATGTGGGACAAATCAGATAGAAAATATTTATATTCTGGTGCAGAGATGATAGGAAATGAGGAGAACTTGTAGGACAAGGGTAAGACAACCAGGCTTTAAGGCCTATGCAAGGCAGGAGGAAGCTGAGGCTGGATCATGAGGCAAGTTTTCTTCTGATGAATAGAAACTGAGACTGCAAATGGGAACCAGTGAGTGTGAGGGGTAAACTGGAAGAAAAGGACATGGTCAGGAAGACTGTGAATGAGGTGCTAGAGAGCTGGGGTAGAAGTTTATAGAAGATGATTTTGGATAAATGGATTGGTTCCTCGGTCAAGAAGAAACCAGGAACTATGACAAGATGCTGGGAGTCATCATAGAGAAGTTGTGTCTTGCAAGGTGACATCCGTTGTTCGTGAAAGTTGAATTTGTTCTTGTCGCAAAACGTTGAGATTCACTGTCAAAGCACTTGATGTCTTCCCTCCAGTGGCTGGTGAGTAAAGAAGACAGTCAATGTGCTGTGGCTGTGCTCTCCTTGACTCGGCTCAGTTAAGTTCTCACGTGTTTCCAATCTCCTGTCCTTTGGAATTGGGTGATCATTCCTGTTGTTGTTTCTTTCAAGTAAACTTACTTCCTGGGTAAAATCATTTCAGGCATTGGTAGATTGAATTTACTCGTGTGACAAGTTAAACATATCTGTAATAACCTCTAGATTCATCCATTCTGCTGTAGCAATCAGTGGAGACAGTTCAGCACTAGATAATATTTCTCCTGAAGTTGTATTTTGAACTATCGCTATTTGCTAGGACTATTCTGCACAACAAAAAGGAAGCTCACACCTCTGAGAGCTGAGGACAATTCTAAATTAATTGCTGAAAATGAGGCTGAACTGGCTACTTTTGGATGAATGTGGAAGTGGAGAACGACAGCACTGGTGGAGTGGTTCAAGTTCCAGGCCAGGCTGTGCTGTGCTCCAGCAGCAAAGGGCTCTTTAACTACAGGCATTGCTGAGGTTGCTGGGTTAGGCTAATCCCAACTGGATTGGGTTGGACCAGTGCTGTTAAGTCTTCCTGACATGACAGATTGTGTTGTGAGGTGTGGGTTCACTAGTGGGAGTCTATGCAATTTCAGACAGCTTGGCACTACGCTCTCTTTCTGGATATTAACATATATTTAAGTATGCAGCCCAAATCCTGCTTTTAATGTCAGCTCAACTTTGAGCGAGTTAACTGAGTAAATAAAAGTAGCTTTTTTTGTAACTGTCTTAGAATTTGGCTTCATAATGGTAACACTGTTTTTCTCCAAAGTACTTATTATATTAGAAAACACTTTAAGTATGTCAGCCAGCCCAAAGGCTGCAGCTGCAGTCTGATAATAAATACAAGCTAATGAACAGAATTTCACTATCTGCAACACATCTCTTTATTCCAATAGAACATAAACACACATCAAATAGGGCATAGGATCTCATTTTCTGCACCAAGTGCTCCAATTTATTGGCTTCCTGAGGAGCTAACAAAAATGCTCCAAGACCACAGGGAACTTCTGCTTTGGAAGCATCTTAGAAAACACTAATGTGAGTAGTAGAATACCACAAAAAATTGATAAAATTGCTGTATAAGTGAATAAGTAGCACCACAACATCCTTTAGGAGAAGAGGTTTTAGTGTTCACCAATGAAGGACTGTTAATGGTCATTGGGATGTTGCCCTTAATGGAGAATGAGCATTTCCTTTCTCTTAACAAGACACTTCTGAAAGCACCTTTAGTGTGTTTCTGAGAGTCAGTTGTCAGAAACAGAAAGTAAATAAATGTAGTTGCAAAGAGCCAGGCTTGGTGGCCTTTAATGTTTCAGGTTTTAGAATAATTAGATTTATAATAATTGTTTTGTTCTTGACTAATATTATTACATGGTTCAAAAGTACTTGCACAACACCTCAACAGATGATTCTTTCAGCAATAAAATAATATATTGCAATGAACTTACTAAATCTGTCAAACTTGCTGAATAATACAATTAAAAATATGATATGGTGTTCCACCAGGTCTGATTGTCACTTGAATTTTGAGTTTGCAGTTTCAGATTGTGTATGTGTCATTTTTGCTGCTGCCAAGGCTTACAGTGTACATTCCCAAAGGACTTGAGCTGCTCTTATGTGTGTAAAATACTAAAGAGCAAAAATACTTCCTACACTACATTCCCACTCTCAGGAAAGTCTTCATGAAAATTTTGCTATCCTCCCCCTTCTACCAAAACCTTTGATGTGACACTGACACTGTGTTTGAGGGTGTCTTTCAAACAGGGATGAGTGCTTATATGTTGCCAAAAATGAGCTGCAACCAAGCCCAAAGCTGTTCTGACTGTGGCTCTGGGATGGACTTGTTGATTTGTGATAAGTGATCCTCTGAGGCTTTTGTGGTGCAGACAGCTACGTGCATTTCTCTGTAGGATGCTAGAAAATGTGCTTGTGTTTCCTATGGGATATTGGAGACTCAGCTGCAGTCTGACTTGTGACACACTGACCTCAGCTTCACTGGCTGCACTGGTGCTTGCCAGGATCCCTGGAGAAGTAGCCTGCATTGACTCAGTGGGGCGGTGGCTGTGCTCTGTTTCTCCTTGTGCCAGACAGGTGAGCACAGAGTGGGCCAAAGAGCCTCTTAGCTTGTTACTGCATCTCTGTCCCTGCTAAACCCTGGAGCTAGTAGCCTGCAATGCATCTGAATCCCCTGAAAAGCTGAAGTTGGATGGCTTCCAAAGATCAACAGAAACATCCTATTTCTGTTTCCCTTTCTTTATCCCTAAAGACTTTTCAGGTGTTATTTGAAGCAGAGGAGCTCACAAGCTCATTGTCTCTCATTGCCTGCTCTTTGCCTCCTGCAGGTTGACTCTCTTACAGTTTCCCAGTGCAAGGGGATCCCTGCAGCTTCCTTCTCTGAAAATGGTGTGTATGAATGTTAAAGAATTGAAGGGCAAACAGAAATTATAGCTAATGGCTATTGTATTTGACAGGGCATAATCCTGTGAACTGCTCAGAGCCCTTAGTCTGTTGATGAAAACCAACAGAATCTCCATGTTTTTTAGACGTCCCAAAAGATGTGAGGCCAAGAATGCGTATCTGTTCTAGGAATGGATACCAATGAAGTGAAGCAGAGTGCCCAGAGATGTCATGGTCCGGTCCCTCTCAGGATATCACTTTTGGGTGATGCTCACATGAAGGATACGGCACCTTACCTGGCCTCTGTCTTCACCTTAGTCTGTGTGATCCAATTGCCCAGAAAACATAGCAGCTCTAAGCTCATTCCTAAAAAATACTGTAAAGAGAACCACTCAAAACAGCTCATAGGAAAAGAAAGTATGGCCACGGCATTCCTTAACCATATCTCTGGTCTTAATGAAATCTCGGCTGCTGGTGCATACCGAAAAGAATTTGAGTCTCATTCATCACTTCCTATTTGTCTTAAAGTGAATGCTGTAGATGGGATCCGATTACCATGGCACAAAGCCCTTTTGTGTTATTTTGCAGTGACACAGTTTTGCACCAAGATTTTATGGATCCTGTTTTCCCAAGAGCAGCCTGTGGCAGCTGGGTTTTCAAAAGCTTTAGGATGCTTTCCAGCACAAATGGCATGTTCCTCAGCAGCCCTGTAGCTCCCACAATCCAGGGAGCAGTGGTAGACCATAGGCAGCTGTGGAAGAGCCCCTCCTCAGCTGAGGCAGCAGGGCATACCCTGGTAGTGAGGAGAGGTAGCAGAGCTAATTTCTCCGTGCTGCATGCTCTTTTTACGAAGGTGGCTGAAGAAATGTTAGTAGTGTGTTTAGAAGATAGTTTTCAATATTTTTCTGTACATCCAACTTTTTGTAACTTTGTTGTTTAACTGTTAATAGATCAGTTTTGGAAAATAAGTTTCCAGATTGTTGCTTACATTGGCTTCATTCCCTGTTCATTGTGTGTAGTGAATAGTTGGTCATGGAAATCATAGGCTATTATTTGCTTGATAAAATTGTTTTACAAGAAGAATAATGATAGATTGGCTTGGATAAAGATCATCTCATTCCAACCCCCCTGCCACTAGACCAGGTTACACAGTGCCCCATCCAACCTGGCCCTGAACACTTCCAGGGATGGGGCATCCACAGTTTCTGTGGGCAGCCTGTGCCAATGCCTCACCATGCTCACAGTAAGGAATCTAATCTGAACTTTCTATTTCTCAGTTTAAGGCCATTATCCCTTATTTTCTCCTTGTCAAAAGTCCCTCTCCAACATTTTTGTAGGCCCCCTTTATGTACTTTAAGGCGCTATAAGATGTCCCCAGAGCCTCATCTTCTCCTGGCTGAGCAACCCCAACTCTTTCACAGGAGAGGAGCTCCAGCCCTCTGGGCATTTTCATGGCCTCCTCTGAACTTGCTACAGCAGATCCACATGCTGGGGACCCCAGGGCCGGGTGCAATACTCAAGGTGGTGTCACACTGGGAGTGTGACTGCCCAGCCAATTCCTTACCTGCCAGGAGATCCATCCACCAAATCCATCTCTCCAATTTAGAGACAAGGATGTCATGCAGAACAATGTCAAACGCTCTGCACCAGTCTAGGTAGATGATGTCAGTTGCTCTTCCCTTACTCACCAACACCTAAATGAGCACCAAGTAACAAACAATGAATAGCCATAAATGCTCTTATTTATGCATGAATTGTCTTCCCAGCATTCTAATATGAGCATTTGTATGAAGGAGAGTAATTCCCACAATATTGTGAAACAAAACCTTTGAACAGATATTTGTGTGATGAATATGATGAGAATACTTAAACATCTGGTATTTGACTGAATATAAAGTAAAAGCACGCATTTGCTTTTATGATTTCATCAGAGAGAGCTCAGGGGGTGATTTTCAAAGGCACTGAAGACACAAGAACTAGCTGAGACTCAGAAGTTTTATGATGGGGAGCTGTGCTTGAGGAGATGTGAATTCCAGTATGTTTTTGTACTGAATTGGAACAAAAAGTGACATTTCAAAATTTTCCACTCAAAGGAAAATGAGAAAACTTTAAGTTCAGGAAAATGCAAAAACATGGTTTAAGTTTTCTTAAATGAAAGAGCTGTCATAACTTCTGCCTCCTGGCTCTGCCATGCTTCCTTGGGGCACTCTGGGAAGCTCCCAACCTGTTAGAAGCAGCTCAGGAAGCTCCCTGAAGTGCCAAGGGTAGCTCAGGTTGGAGCCATGGTGGCTGCAAAATGAGTGGCAGGAAATCAGGAAGCCCTGAACATGTCAGCTGTGTTTTGAGGGCTTTCCAGCAGTATCCTGCTGGTTTGCTCTGGCAGGCATCGTGGCAAGGCTGTTGTCCAGTGCAGGATCTGGGAAGGTGGGCTTGCAGCAGCAGATCAGGAGAGGAAGGAAACACAGTTGTGCTTCCAACAGGAATCTGCCCATTTTGGGAAGATGTCACACCCTTTCTGTGTGATATTCACACATCACTACTCCCCATAAGCTGTTTCACCAAGACATTCACAAGTGCCTGTTGAAAGACAGTGAGGTTTGGATACTAAATTGTTACAATGTTTTGGAAAGTTTCACTTGAAGTTAAAAATGACTTAATTAAAAATCATTTCAGGTAAACAATCCTCCCTTCCCTGCCCCATTACCTGACAGGGAAGTGGAGCAATTTGGCTTGATTGTGGTTTTGTTTTGTAGATTATCTATTCTCACTCTCATTTAATATACCCATAAGCTTTAAGATATAGCTTTTACTTGTGAAAACATTTGGAAAAGGATTTAAAAAAAGCTGTGCCAATTTGTGCCAATTTGGGGTCTGCTCACTCATTTATTAGGGGATAAATACAACCTTGTGAAGTGCTGGCAGTGTTAAGGGGCAGCTAAAGGAAGCATGATAGGCAGCATTTAGACAAACTGTAATCTAATTTCTTTTTTAAAATGCATAGGGAAAATTAATTTATACCATTGGTTGATGTTGGGAACAAATTTGTCTATTGGACAACAGTATAAAAAGTAGCAGTCCAGGCTCCTGTAGTTGAAGAGGGAAAAAGTATCCATTACAGAAAAATAACAAGGGCATGTGAGGGTTAAGCTGAAGAATGTACCAGCACAATTCAGTAGAAAAAGGAGTTCAGGAAGGCATGCAGGGAAAGCTACTGCTGACATTTATTTGTTTCTTTCAAGTATTTTACCTTGAAAACTGGAGCTATTTTTCATTTTTATTTTCTCATAAAATAGGCTAAACATTCAACGGAGAAGGAGAGTTGGTAGACTTTGTTTTAATAGTGAACATACGCCTGCATGTGTGTGATTTCTTTTTTGTGCTTTATAATTGGCATAAACTCCTCATGTGACAAGTCTTCAACTTTAACTACTGAACTTGTGCAGACATCAAAAGTCATTGTGGAATTCCAGACCTTTGATGTTTGTTTTAACAGAAGAGCTGATGGCTGCTAAGGAGTAGCTACCAGGAACAAACAGATTTTCTAGGTCTCATCAGACACAACTTATTTTCTCCCCATTTCTGACATTTTTCAAAGTTGCACAAATGTTCATGGTGTCTAGTTGTATGTATTTCTGCTGTTTCTGGTGTTCATAATGAGAGTTTGGCCTATTAAAAAAATCTGATATTAAAACCAGCCACTCCCCCCCCCCAAGATTTCAAAATATTGTGTAGTGACTTTTTTATAGGTATTTAGTCTTCGTCTTGCATGTCCTATTTTGCCTAAGTTGTACCTTTCTAACTCTGTAAGTTCTCATGGATGTGTATTCACTTGCTTTCACTAATATTAAACCCAACCTCTCCCCTCAAAAAAGAAACCCAACCAAAGTCCAAACCCAACAAACAAACCATATTTATTATCTGAAATCTTGCAGACAGGTTTGGTCTCACTTTTTCCTCCCATATATCTCAGTAATCCTGATTGCTATTTTAGTGCAAGTACAAGCAGATTCTATCACCTAAGAGCCTCCAATTTACATGGCACTAACTACAGACAGCTCTGTGCATAAAGTATTCTTGAGTAGCACTGTTAGGGAAGAGAACTTACAGATGGCAGTGGAGGTGAAAGTGCAAAAAGGAGATAAAAAAATAATGGGTAAAGAATGAGGGTGAAAGATAAAAGGAGAACAAAAGAGGCAAGAAAAAAATGGGAGAGAAGGAAACAGGTGTAGAGAACTGTGTTTTTTTGTCCTTGCTTAGGCTGCTGTTTAAGTTGCTGTGGAAAACAGTGATGTGTTTGGGTGGATCCAGCTGCTTTTGTGTGGCAGAGATTGCAAATAGAAATTCTGCTGGGTTCAGACAACCATTTTGAGAAACAAAGCAAAAGAATAAAAGAAAGATTCCTGTTAGTCTAGAATCTATGTCATAGGATGATCTCCTTCCACACTGTGGCTCCTGAGTGGGTTTGCCAGGAAAGGCCAGCCTAGCACTGCACTCCCCCAGTACCCTGGAGGATCTGAAACCTGGACTGTATGCGAGCCTCCTGAGGCACGTCCAGCCCTCCTGTCAGAGAGTAGGCAGGATGCTGTGACCCTGTGCTGATCTGCTCTGTGCCTGCAGTCTGCTGACCCAGGCTGTGAACTTTCCCTGCTCACGACTGCAGGCATGTCTGCTCAGTTCCCTTTCCCTTACCTTTGCACGGGCATGGATTGTTTCTGTCAAATACAGTGCTAAGCACCTTAGGAGATTTCTGTGCTTGTGCGTATTTAAGTAAGAGGATTAAAAACAATAGTTCAGTGTCTGGGACACTCCCCAAACAGTGTCCTTATTTGGCTTCTTACTGAGGTGTGAATACTTTTTTGATGATGGAAAGTAATTTTCACCAGTGTTTCTAACAGGTTTTCAGGCTGAGACATGATTGTCAGAGTTTTCTGAGTAAGGAATATGAGGACATGTTCCTGCAGCTTAATATATGAGCACCATGCACACACTGGTTCATTTCTGTACCAAGTAACCATCACTGCATAGCATCTTGAAGGTTTTATTTTCAGGGAGCCTCTGCAATCTGCTGGATTCACTTGACTGCTAGTATTTGTGTTTAGTTTTAACAGATCCATAAGTGCATGAACTGTCCTGTGTGTCCAGCAGCAACTGCTGATTATCATTCTGTCTGCAGAGACTACTGAGCAGCACTTAATTGAGCTGAGGTAAGTTTTCTGCTAGATAGAGCCCTGGCTTGATAGCTGTTATGGTGATGTGTCAGTATCAGCAGTGTGATGGTATGAAGAGATTCCTCTGCAGCCAGTCAGTGTCATTTCATGAAGAATTAACAAATGAAGATACGTAGCTCTTCATGAGACACAGAAATACGTGAACAGTGTTCACCAATTTCAGATGAAATGGTTTATTCTTTGCTTATCTCAGCTCGTCTCCTGAGTATCACAGACCTATGAAGCCTACTGCCTGAATCCAAGTTATTCTCTGGAACAACAAGCAGTATTTTCAATTGACTGTGCAGTAAACTCAGCAATACAGATGTTTCAGAAAAAATGTAGCTCCCTAAGGACAAAACTCCACAAAAGGATTAAAAAAGGTCTATAACCACCAGGCAGGGGTTAGGAGCAGCTGCAAGTGGGGTTTTCCAGAGTTCAAAGAACCACCCTAGAACAGGTGGCCCATCCTGGCTAACACAATCCAGAGCAGTGATATGTGATCATCTGTTACTATCAGGTATCAACAGGGATTAGCCTTTCAGGTAAGCAAACCTTTAGCAGAGATTGGAGCAAAGCTTTTAGGACCACAGCAAGATACTTCGTCTTTCTGTCACAGAGCACGATGTCTCTAATTTTGTTTGAGTGGTGGGTGGAAATGCCTACACAGCAGCTTCAGGAAAAGGAGGTGGAAGAGACACAACAAACAGTTATAGCCTGGTGGTAAAGATGCCTGCCTGCCAGGACAAATAGATGGGTGTGAATTCTTCCTGGGATAAGATGCAAATTGGCTCAGGTGGAACAAGTGTAGTGTAGTGGCTAGGTCACTTCTACTTAGTTTGGGACTATTTCAGGGTCTAAGTTTCCACTCGCTTGAAGGGGATGCATCCCTTTGAAGACAAATTTAAGTTCATAAAACACAACCTGCAATTCTCCAAACTCCATTCTAGTTCCAGTGCATCAGGGAGGTGCATAACTCTTTTCTGTCTGATGTTCAGAAGCATCTCTGACACTCATTGTTCTGCTATGCCACCATATTGAGCTCTGCTGCTGCCAGGAACCAGAAATTTGTCTGGTGCTTGTACCTTGAGAGAAGTGAAACATCTGGTGATGTGCAAGAGCCTAGCTCACCTGTCTGCTGAAATTCAGCAATCTGAAGGCTCTGCACAAACCACAGTAGATCTGTAAATCTTCCCCTGCAATCAGTTACCCCTGTAATTGCAATGGGAAAGATGCATCCTCAGTGACACATGTGAGGGGAAGCAAACTGCACAGCTGCTGCAAGCTCCAGAGGCAGGAGAGCAAAGTGGGAGTAAGGAGATCACCCGTTTAGCTTTCCGTGTAAATCTGTCCTGGATGGAGCCCTTGCCCTGTGCTGCAAACTGTGAAATTGGATCCCAAGAGGGTTCAAAGTGTGTTGGCTCAGCTGCTCTGTCCAGCAGGCTTGAATGTATTTTGGTACAGGGAGGTTGAGGATCAGCAGTCTCTTTCCTCCCCTCTTTTCAGAACTCTCCTGCTTCATACTCCCTAGGCTGGAGAGAAATAGTGACTCTTACTCTCCTCCAAATATTTTGTGTACTTATATAGGAAGAGGGAGATCTGTTGTTCCAAAATATTTTTTTTTTTTTGCACAAAAATACGGAAAATTATTTGCAGAATACAAAAATTATCATTTGAACTGTGAACTGAAATTTGGGGATTCCACCAAACCAGAGGCTGCGAACTCTAGTGTGGTCCTTCCCTCTCTTGAGCTGTAGAGAGACTGTGATGTTGTGCTGCTTTTCTTTTCCAGGGATAATACGGTTTTGTGATCATCCACAATGGTGCAGGTATTACCCCAGTCAGCTAAGTCATTATTCATAAAATGTACCTAAAGTAGGCTTTCCTTTTTATTGGTTTTAAAGGGCAGGATTTGAGCTCCTGAACTTTGTTTTAATTTTTCACAATGAGTAATTAATACTTTTACCTGCTGTTCAGTTCTTTTATGGATGAAATAAACAGCTGGTTTAAATCATCACTATTCTGTTGAGCCTGCCAGAATGATGCCAGTGTAAACCATTGAACAACTTGGCCCCATTTAACTTTTTCAAGTATTCATAAAAATTTTATTACACTTGCTGAAAAATAAAGTAACAAGGGACATGGTGCATATCCTTGAGGGGTGTACCTTTAACAAATCAGGTTCATAAACAAGTGAGATGGGGAGCAGAACAGAAAGTTTGGCTAGAAACAGATTTTACACCAAGCTGACAACTGCTTATATGGCAAACTGTAGAAAATATAATTCCAAAAAATGTATGTCAGGTGTATGGATCCTTTAGCAAGTAGGAGGCAACAGTCTTGATAGAATAATCTGAACATGCTCATCACACAGCACAGGAAATCATTCAGATTTGCTAAGATCCTTTCTGCAGGAAAAAATCACCTAAAGAAAAGTACATATGCAGAATGTTACTGCAGCAAGAATGATAAATGCTAGAACATTTCAGCTGCTAAAGACATTGCTTTGCTTATGGCAAGGCATTCCTTTCCAGCCAGCCAAAGGCAGCAACAGCTGCACATGGCAAGAGGGAAACTTGCACTGTGGGGCACAGTCCACTTTAGTGCACCATGAGTGTCCATGGTCCCAGTCACTCCAGACCCATTGTGCCATTATGTGGTTACTGTAACTGCCTTATTTATTAAACATTCACTCTAAATAAAAATCAGACCATGCTCAAACAGAGACTGAATGCTTTCCTATTCCTGATCATTCATATTTCACCTATTCTGAATCTCAAGAAAGATTGCACCTTCCTTTGTAGATAATGTTTATTTACCTTTAGCATAGTGTACAGTGAAGCCAGTAATCTGTATCTTCAGTGCTGCAGTTAATGGATCGTGACAGGAGGGGTTTTCAGGGAACTGGGATGCAGCCAACGATATCATAATCCTTTTTTTCTTAAGCACTTAGGTTTTTGAGTCTTGAAGCTGTATTTGAATGTGTATAAGCAAATCAAGATGGAGGAGATGTTACACATCTTTAATTTTTACATCAGCAAATGGATGGGACTTACAAGTTGAATACAGCAGAGGGCATATAACTGTTGTACTTAAATCAATTTACAGTACTGAAACGATGTGTATCTCAAGTATGACACCCTTCATATTTATCACTCTCTCTCCATCCCTCTTCCTTCCTACATGTAAGTAAAGAAAGCTGGCCTGCCAGTGATATTACTGGTGATACTTTACTAGACAAACAAAGAGTTAAAGTTGCTATGGAAATACACAAATCTCACAGTTCATGGATTTATCAAAGGAGGATCATCATCACCACATAATATTGTTAGAGTGTGCACTGTCTCCTACATGCTTATCACAAGACTCTTAATGTCGAACAGAAAAATGAGCTGCACTGTTTCATTGATGTTGTGTCCATTGATCAGTGCCTGCATGACCAATTCCTCATTTTAATGGTGTTTAAGGTGAAAATCACACTCCCCAAACCCCAACTATGCAGGCATTATTTCAGTGTGATCTCATTTTTGAAGCATGGTGAATTTGAAGGCCATGGCTTTCCAGAAAGCCAACCAATGACAGAATCAATCTTTGAGCTTTTTATGTATTTGCGTGTTTGTTTCTATTAATGAACATTTCTTTGATTGAGTTTGATTTCACTCCCCATCCTCCTCCCTCTGTAAACACAGAAAAGGAGGGAGTAATTTGTTTTCTACAATAATTTGAGACAAAGTAGCTCTTTGCACCAGCTGTTCTAGTGCTGCTGCAGAAACTCCCAATATCTTGAGTCTTTCTGCTTTCTAACTTTGGATCCCCTTTGATCTATAGAGGTTTCTGGGGCAAATGGGTGCGGTTAGACTATAAACTGGTTCCCGCATTTGTACATATGGGTGCTGATCAACTGAAGACCACCAAAGCTTTCTGTGTTTATGTAGCCTGGATACAGACATGTCATCATCTCTTGCCTTGGTTCCAGTTCTCAGATTTATTTCTGAATGGCTTTTGCATGAGCTTTTCTGTCACGTATTTCAGTTTCACAGATTACCGGCACCATCGGAGCAAATCATCTGAGCACTGAATGTGTAAGCAAAACTGAGATATCCAACATTTGTATAAAGGCAAATACATTTAAAAAATAAAAATGAGCAAAACCCTGAGCAAAACTATTGAGTTGATAGCCTTGAGGAAAAAAAAAGGCATAAATCTAAAATAGTTGTGAATTTGCAATGTAGGAATGGCACCAGTCCAGAAATATATTGGGATATTTTGGTAGAGGAATTTTTAGTGCTATCATTTCAAATATTTGGTTTGTTTCACAGTGCTATATTTTCAGTGGCATTAATGAAACTCTGAAGTTTCTGAGTTTGTGATGTGATCAGAACCCCATGCCCCTTGTTTTGAGGTGAATATTCCAGTTGCCTATATTGGCAGGAATGAACTGAGAAGCCTGACACATGAATGGAGTGAGAATTTCAGAAGCAGGTGAATCAAGATACTTCTTTGTCATCTGATTTTCTAAGGAAATATGGCTTGCATGATTGTACTTTGTGGTAAGTTTCAGTTTCACAGGGATGAGTTATCAGAAAGACAATAGTCTCTCAAAACTTAGAGTAGTAAATGAGATGAGTATGTATAAAAGAGATCCCCTAATTCTGTCCTGTAAGTCTTCTAGCAATGCAGAAGGCTACATGTTGAGTTCACACATTATTTGGCATTGATGTGTACCCAGAGGGAGTACTTTATAAATGCCCCGAACTCTGAAAAATCTTCTGCCAAAGTTTGCAGGAGCCTGGTTTTAGTAGTTCTGATGTCATGGTGCTGTTTGCTTGTTCCCTTTGTCCCTCACCTGCAGAGAAAGTTTTCACTGAGTAGATGATCAGTCTTAAAGTAGGGCCAGACTGGCAAGAGAAACCATCATGATATAACTTGTTTCACGTTAATCAGCTCAACAGCTGTGAGGCATGATAAATGGCACATTGGCTAATAACAGCTGACCAAATTTCAACCTGATACAGGTCTTTTAACTATCATCCTTCCTTGCATTCTGCTCTGGGGGTAGGAATTCTTAACACAATTTCTAGCCTCAGCTATAGGATTTTTGTTCTTATGTTTAAAATGCTATTGATCCATAATGTTCGTAACAGTCACTGGGGCCATTGAAGAAGCCATGGAGTTATAGAATTGTTTATGTTGTAAAAGACCTCTAAGATTGTAGAGTCTAACATGCATTATTTGTGGATTTAGCGTATATTTCTTTTGATAAGGATTTCTATTTTCTATACCCTTTTTAGCCAAAGTGTCTCTTCTTTTGCAGGCCAGTGATTGGCTTAGATACTGGTTGGACAGACAGGTGATGATACAATTACTTACAATTAAAAGACAAGACCTAATTTCATTTGGCAACTTGGCTACGTGTTATTGCAATTGTCTTTTCTTAATTAATTGTATTTAGGGTAGACACACTATAAACTAATCAGTCTATTGTCACATGCCTGCTAATTTTGTAATTAATTATTATTGTTAGAGTTGAGTGAATAATCTCTAAAAAATAACTTACTTGATGACTTTTGCCTTTTTTCTATTCATTAATCTAGTACTAACATAATGATTTTCTGAAATTGGCTTGTTATTTTACTGTTATTCACTGAGTTATTCTTCACCAGTTCCCAACACACAGTTCATCACAACCTTTAAAGACTGAAATCAGAATCAAATGAGCATGTTACTTATCAACCCCCTTTTGTAACAGTGTGTTCCTTGCAGTTGAGGTTTTGGTGTTGTTGTAGTTGTATGGGTTTTTTTAGGTTTTTTTATGGTTGTAATCACTAATCTGACATTTACTTTGTATCAGTGTTCTTCCAACATTTAATTATTGTTCTTTCTTTTTATTGGGAACATTCTTGCCTGCTAACTTCTTTGGTAGCACATCAAAAGGTGTAAGGCAAATTGAGCAAGAAGCTGGAGAGGTTTGCTTTGGAAGGCTGTGAGATCTGTAGTTTTGCTGCAGGGTACCTTTCCCTGTTTAACAGTTCGTGGAACTAGACAATGCAAATCCAGCTCTCCTATATCCTGACATGAGTGCCATATCTGCACCCAACGAGCGTTTCATGATTTGAGGGGTTTTTGTAGGCTGCTTCAGTCCTACCTCCATTGTGGCAGTAATGGTGTGTTGTAGACATGTCCTTTTGTTTAGCTGTGCTTTTCCACTGTCAGTTCATCCCTCTTTAATTGCTGCTCTGCTTTCTTGGCAGAGTGAAATAACTGGTGAGCTGGGCCCCACTCAGGCCAGGTTTGCATTCTGTGTTTGACTTGGGCCTGGATCAATGTTTATGTCGCCATTTACCAACCATCCACACTGTTAAATAAACAGTGTCATTGACCTCAGCCTGGTCAGTGACACTGAGGTTTCTCTTCTGAGAAGCAAAAATCCAGCTTTCCTGGATTTGAGGTGTGCTCAGATGCTTTGGTGCAATGTCAGCACAGGAATTTGCATTAATAACAGAAAGCAGCAGCTGAGAGGTGGCACAGCCCAGCTCCTCAGTGCCTCTCAGCTCTTAGGCAATAGAAGGAAAGCACTCCCTCTGCCCTGCCATGGGCCACAGGGGTTTGGGCTGCCTCAAACTGACTGCTCTGGAGCAGAGGGGGAGCACTCACACTCTTGGGCTCCAAACCCACCTGAGAAACGGGTTAAGAAGTTTCCCTTTTCTGCTTCTGGGCTCTCAGTTACCTTCTCTCAGCAGGGAGGCGTGCTGGTTGTGTGCTAATTTGGACTCTAGCAGCGGTCAGTCAGGAGACTGGCCAGGCCAAAGCCCCTGAGCTCAGGCTTCAGGCCAAATGTACAACATAGACATGTCCTAAGAGATGGGAGTCAAACTGTGAGCCTGGATTTCACTGGCAGAACTCACAGAGTGATTCTAGCCCCGTGTATGCAATAACTCATTTTGGACAAAGCTGCTTCTCCGTTGGACTGTGTGTGTCCTCCAGTGTGACATTCCTGGTGAGCCCCCAGCTCAACCCTTGGGCTCTGTTGCCATAGCTCTGTTTTGCTGCTGTTTGCCATTCCTAGCTAGATAACCTTCTGAGGTTCCCATTACTTCACACTGTCAGTGGATGCCCAGAATCCAGTTCAATTGTTTCCCATCTCTTTCAGTACGTGCTTCCAGTCCCCGAGCTCTCCTGCTGCTTTGTCAGATGACACTCCACCTCAGCAGCTCCCCCGAGGCTCTTCAGTTTCCAGGCTACCTATGGTATTTGTTTTTCTTGGTCTCCTCATTCCCAGGCAGGCAGAGCTTTTATGGACTTGTCTCACAGAAAAGACCAAACCATTTGGATTTTCCTTTTCTTGTTTCTAATGAGCTTTTCAGGGGGGCAATCAGATTGCTGTGTTAGGGCACAGAGTTTCATACAAATGTCATCAGCAACCATCCAATGGCATCAGATGGGTGCACTACAATATTTTACAGGACAGAATTTATCTTGGAGAATGACATTTGTTTTCTGACAGAATGGCTGTTGTTTCAGCAGGGTGGATCCAACACAACTGCTTTGGTTGTAGCTAGGAAAGACGTGAAATGAGGAGCCTCTACTACATCCTGATGTGGAACTGAGTATCATAGCAGCTCTGCATGAGCATTAGGGTAGGTTTGGATAAACATGATAGGGATCTGAAAATTTTCTAGAAGGAAGACTGCAGGTGAAACCCTTGCTTACCTTATTCCACTACAGAGACAAACTGGAGAGGCAGCAATTTCATCCTCTGAGCTGAGTCAGAGGGAGGAATTCACTCTATCCTTGGGAAGTGGGTGATGGATTTGAGAACACCCAGACAGGAATTTACCTTCCCTGAATGATTTTGTAGTGGTTCTGAGGTGAAATAAAGGCTCCCTTCTCAAAGGCACAAGGCAAGATGTTTCCTCCTATATTTACACCTCTCAGCTGTCCACGCTCTATCCTGTGCCTCCAGTCAGTCCCTCTCTCCCCCCAGGGTCTTCCAGCCACTACTGACACCTTGGTGCTTTCCCTCAAAGATTCTCAGAATTTTTCATCTCTTAGTATTGGACAGCAGCACGTGGATTTTGAGTACATTTGATGCTGTTTCATACCTTTCCATGGTCACAGCTTTTCTGAGTGCAGTGATAGCTTTTGGGGCTAAATATTAGGAGTATTTTGTTTATGAATAGCTGGTAGTAGTAACACTTCTCACTAGAAGTCCAGAGTAAAGCAACAATGAGCAGTCAGAGTCAGAATTGTCCTTTAGGCCATCATAAACCATTAGTCTTATTTTGCTTTAAAAATAATTTTCTGAAACTCAGGTTTGGCTCTTTCCTTTTTGTGTTATGCTATAATAAGCTTTTCAAATACTTCAATGGAAAGTTGCCTTAGGTTTGAGCCAAATTACAATCTGGATAGAACACAAATGCAGGTTTGCAGTTTGTAAATCAAGATAATGAATGTAGGATAGTATGGTGTCACATTTTAGAGATTTATTAATATTTCTAACCCATACCTATTTTGGTATTATTCATAAGTTTTATGGAATTACAGGATATTTCTGTTTGGTTTCTGGCCTGGAAATGTTTCTGGGTTGACTTGAAACATTTAATTTGTCATGAAACTAAATGTTTCATTCCATCTTCCTATTGCTTTGCCCTTTTAAATTTTTTTTCTTTAGAAAGGTCATTAGAAACAAAAAGCCTAAATGGTTTATTTTGTATTCCCTTTTTTACAGTTGGAAAAACTTGCTAAATTGAGTTTGCATTTAAAAACTATTTTTCGCAGTATACTATTTGCCAAAATAACTACACTAGTCATCTTGGAATAATCTTTCTCTTACATTGGTATTGATGAAAATTTTAATGAAAGATTTGCCATATGCCCTTTGCAATTAAATAAGTGATACACTGTCCTAAAAAACCCCAAACAAACAAACCCCCCTGCCCCCCAAGCCAATAAATACCCCCCCAAAATCAACAAACAAACCCCTCAGGCTTCAATGTGTTATTTAATGCTTCATATATTCAGGGACTACTATTGATATGTGTGTAATAAATTTTAAGTCTGCTTTGTGGTAGGTGTTGATGATCCTCAGAAAGCTGACTGTGGCATGCTGACAAGCAAGACCTAGAGTGACTTTGTGGCACTTGGAGTAAAATTTGCTCTGTAAATAATGAACAACTGAAAGTTGTTTACATTGATGTGCTAAGCCCAGAGAAACTGCTATGGACTGTGTCAGCAATCCCAACTTTTCCTTATTATGAAAATAGCAATAAAAGGAAGTGATTAAATGTAAATAAAAAGCTCTGAGAGGACAGCAGAGCTGACTGAAATGAACAAAATCTGATGGCATAGAATGTCACCATGATGCAGGTTTGCTCCTGGACTAGAATTCAGGTGTTACTTCCTGAATGACTGGGAAAGGTTGCAATTCCTCCAGGAAGCAGGATGGGCTGAGCAGGAGGCACAATAGCTGCCTCCAGTGTGCTAGGCCTGGCTTTTATTGCATTTATCTTTAGTGTTTTTCTTCTTGGTAGTTCAGGTTAAGTTATCTAATTTCACTTTCTTTTAGGATTTCATATGTGTCTAGTAACGCTCAGCAAAAGGTTTTCCCATTCATGATATGCATACACACACTTTATAATAAAGAGGAAATAATGGAGGACTGTATTAAGAAATATTTTCTTTTAAAAATGCACTGAGTTACCATTTTTATCAAAGGCAGGTGTTAAGAGTCTGGTGAGAAAGCCTTCATCTTATGGTGGCCACACAGGTTCCTCCTTGAAGGTGGAGGTTAAGATCCAGGTTTGCTGTAGTCAGCAGGAGCTTTTCAGTTGTTTCCAGTCAGGGGATTGTGCCCTGGACGTTGTTGTGTGGATGTGATAAACTCACAAAGAGCTCACTGTGTTGTAACTGTCTGCTGGCCCAAGCCGAACGAGCACCCCTGCCCAAGGCAAAGGAACAGGGATGTGGTGTGGAGAGGGAATGGGTAATTAATGGACACCAGGAAATTCGTATTGAGACTTAAAAATGCTTCAGTGTATGTCTCTCAAAATGTGGCAGCATCAGCTGGGGGTGGGTTGCACCTGGGTGATAACGTGTGTAGCTAAACCAGATTGCAGCGCTCAGCTTGCACAGCCCTGCGACTTGAGCCAGGATTTGTTATCGAGCTGGAGCCCCACGTCTGTCAGATTGTACCTGCCACCCCTAGGAACATGCACGCTGAAACTGAGTTGTTTTGTTTTCTGGAAGTGTATGGAAAATGTTTGTTTGGGTGTTGCCAAATGCTTCCTCCTTTACCAGAGACCCAATTGCATACAAACAGATAGAGAAGCACACACTTGCAAACACATCTCTTTTCATAACACAGGCTGCAGAAAAAAAATATTTTTCTCTCAGTAAAAGTGTTTATTTGCTACCTTTTCACAGCTGGAAGATTTAAGAATGGTAAATGAAGTACCTGTAAAAACAGACACTGGCTGAGAACTGTGATTTAGCTGAAGCTGAAAACTCTTCTGTACTGGTGTTCATGTGGTCCCAGTTATACAGATGAACCCAAATCCTTGGTGCTGATCAATAGCTGGTGAAAAAGAATAGTTTTGAAATTATTTCACTCTCCCAGGGTTGGAAGTGGGGCTGTCTTCATCTGTGCCTGAGACATGCATGGTTTAAACCAGGTACAACAGCCTAAAAGGAGAGCGCAGATCACTAAAGGCAGAGAATTAAAAAAAGCACTAATTACTTCTGGTCTGTATGAGCTTTTCTTTATCAAAAGGCCTGGTCTAGAATGTATTTTTACATATCTCTTTTAGACAAAGTGGCTTTTTTTTAGTTTGAAAGTTATGCTTGTATTTCATGATATTTTAAAATAGCTGTATTTTATTTGGAATCTGACTTCTATTAAGTTACCACTGGTACAGCATCACTTTAGTTTTGTAAAGATGGTACATGTAAAATACTGTACCTTGGCTGTGATCAGAAGGGCTTCCCTGTGTTTTTATAGGCATCATGTGTAGTTGGATTTCTGGAGGTATTATCTTATGGTTCATGTATTTATGTTCATGTTCACATATAAGCATATATATTTACACATAACTCTATTCATTAAGATAAACAAACACATACCTGTGAACACAATGTGGTAGCTTTTTGGAAAATGGTTCAGGTGTAAGGTGTAATTTTTCAGTTAAATGTTCCTGGATGAGTCTGTATAATTGGCTTGTACACATTTCTGAACTGGATGAAGCCTTTTGAGGTTTAACAAGCTAAATACTAAGGAGCAACAAGAGATGCACAGCCATGCTCTGTTGTATGTGATAGTGTTCTTTGTTTGTGTAAGAGGTTTCTGTATCAAATAACAGGATTAAAAAGATCTGGTATATCATCAGTTGTTCAGGATCATAGAGTTAATTGATTCTGAGCCATTTATCATGAAACTCAGAGGGAATAAGACTGAACCTGATGAGAAGCATGATGAGCAGCATTTTGAAATCTGCACAGCTAGTTTACAGGGTCTGAGTCTAACCAAGTAATCTGATTTTCAGAGGTAAGCGGCAGTGTCAGTTCACAACAAATGTAATGGGATCTCCAAATGAACTGGTGCTTAACATATCTTTTGCTTCAATAACGAAATGGAGGTGTGGGTGTTTAACAACAGCAGCCCTGAAGTCTGAAAATGATAGGCAGTGCGTATCAGTTTGGGATTCACAGGTGTTTGATGCCTCGTGACATTAATGGAATTATAAGGAATATGTCTGACAATCATCAAGATCTCGTAGTAATAGAGATAGTAAGGGAGATTTTAACATTTCTAATATTCTTAAATTGCCATTTTGCTTGCCCAGAACTGCTCCAGCCTGGCTCAGGAGTCACAACTTTCAACACTGCGATCTGTTTTCACTGTATGGGCTTTTCAGTGCAGATGCCTCTGCATGTGCATCTTCACTTAAAACCTGTTGGCCTGAGCATTCTGTTGTGAGGTATCAAATATGGATTTCGCCCTCCTTGGCTGAATCAAATGGCAGAAGTCAGTGGCAGAAAGAAGGTTCTGAATAAAGGAGGCATGACTTCTTCCAAAGGCAGAAGATTGTGTTTAAATAGGGCCATCATTTCCTTATAAGTTATCTGTAAGGACTGATGTTAGCACCCAAGAGCAAATCTTCAGCCTGGGAATCCTGGTAAAAGACAATTGTTTCCTTTACAGTCTAAAGACAGGTGCATCAGCTTTTGAAAGGAACAGTTATATCCTAATTAGTGCAGGAGATTATTTTGTCATTTTCTCACTTGTTCCATGCACAGTTTAGGGATTGTAGGTGCCCTGTACAGCAGACTTGATTGAATTTTGGACTAGAGTCTGAAGGGTAATGAGTGACAACTGACTTGGAGGCATTGATTGCTATTGTCAGTTCTAGCCCTTCACATACATACCTTGACACATCATTATAGCTGCATTGCAGTCTCACAGACACCTCTGATGTAAAATGTTAGCGGTTTTATTAATACTTTAGCTACTTGCATTCATGCAACATAACTCTGGAAGCTGTAGTTGATTGCCTAGCTAACCTTCCTATACTTTTTTTAGAGACAGCCCTTGGAATTGTGAATCTCTGTAGGACAGGGTAGTGTGTGCTCACTTGGATAATGTAATTGAGAAATAAGGAAAAGCCTGAGTACAGACGGTGCTACTCTGGTGTGGGAGTTCTGGCACAGGCTTTGTGCTGCAGCCACTCAGTGCCCTGGCGTGGGATCAGCACTTGAGCTCATGTCAGAGAGGCTGGCAAGTGATAAAGAAAAGGCTAATGTGAGGAACAGATGCACCTCAGATCCAGATTTGGGAAGCAAGCACTCGTATTGAGTTTGCTTAGAATCAAATGCTTTTGCAGCAGGTTTAGACGAGTCACACCCCCCAAATATCCATCCAGCTACAGCACTCTGCGCATGGTTCAGAGAGCCCAGAAACACACAAGGTATTGATATACAGTTTATCCTGCTCAGTCTAATTAGCTGAGGCTGTCTGAAGTGTATTTGCTCAGGGAAAAATGTTTGTCGGGCTTGGGCTTCTAGATCTGTTGTTAGAAATGTGACCATTAGGAAATAATGGGAATGGCAACTTAATCTCATTGCATTGTTGAAACTCTTGCGGTTTTTTTTCAAGTTTATTTGGAATCTGAAGATCCCATGCTGTCACTTTTCCTCACAATCCTTTATTCGGTCAGTAGTGCCCATTTAAAACATGATATAATATTGAAAACAATAATACCTTCTAGTCTGCAGAATTTTTCTGTATGAACATGGACCCTATGGAATAGAGGTCTATGTGGTCTCTAAGCCAAGATTCTTCATTCTTCTTTCCATTTCATTTTCAGTTGTTGCATTTCCTAATTAAACGGCTGTACAAAACTAGGGAAGGAAGAAGACCCAGACAAAATCAGCCAAATCATTCAAGTAACAGAAGTTAGAATAATTAAGGGAAAACTCTTTTTTTACTAGATTTTCTGATTTATTGTACCTCCAAGGGACTTGAAGCACTAGAAATAGTCAGTCCAAATCCAGTCACAACGTTAAACAGCTGGATTTGTAACACCTCTGTTGTGAGTCAAATGTAAGAGTTTCTTACTTTTAGAAGATGTATTTTGCTCACCTCTGCAAAGAAAAATTGGTTCATATGCTGAAAACGTATAATGTAAAAGTTATAAGTGTAGTCCAGCAGGACATGAAAGAAATCCTGTTCAGAATCTCCAACTTACTCTGTTACACATATCCCAAGAAAAATTAATTGCTGGTCCTGTTTGGGGATGTTTCAACATCTGATACTGGAAAAAAAAATATTTCCCTCCACAGTTAAACATACTGTAAAGCTAAAGGAAATAAAAAATTGTCTCTTCCCTCTTAGCAAGTTATTTTTGTTTTAGTTTTCAGAACTTACTCAAGCTCATATTCATAGGAATGATCTGTAGTCTTGTTGACAGGTCTGCCAGGAAACACCTTTTTGGCACTAATGGAAGGGGAAGAGTGTGCTGCTTTGGTTTAAGAAAGACTGCTATTGCAGAAGTCCTGACTTTACACTCCAATATTTTTATCAGTTGTGTTTGCAATCACTGCAAGCTGAAGTGATGGGGTCTGGAGAGTAATGTTAACATGATTCAGAGAAAATTAATCATTAGTCAGCACTTGCCTCATGTACTTTGGGTCATGGCCTGTTCGAAACTAACTTACTTTCTTCTTATTCAGTGATGCAGGAAGGAAGATTTAAAACTAGCAGGAGGGTAATAATAGTGTGACAGGAAGGAAAAGGTCACTGGGAACAATATGAAAGCTGATTAATAGGATCATCCTCATAGGTGAATTAGAATTCTGCAGATGACTTCTCTATTTCTCATTCTTTCCCTACTCTATTTCTGGAGCAATGCACCTGAACAGGTGCATCTGAAAAATAAGGCTTACAGCCTGTAAGAATTCTTTTCCATTGAATATCCTTTGTATTTTTCTTTGAGCATGTGGGTGTTCTAAACAAAATAGAGTTCCAAGCTATGTCTAGATTTTGAAGAAGGAACCAACAAAAAACCTGGACACCAAAAAACCCCAACAACACCAAAACCCTCATGTTCATCAAAGTGTGGTGATCCAATGTAAGAATCAAAGGCAATGAAAAGTGGTTCTCAATATTTTCATATGTCATGCTGTTCATGATATGCTTGATCTCAGTTAAATAAGGTTTAGGATGCAGTTTTATCATAGTCAGTAGTCTGGGGGAGAATAAAATGCCAATAAGTAAATGGATAAAAGCCATGAACCTAGGATTCAGTGTTGCTGCACATAAGGTCTTTAGAAGGTTCAGAAGGTGGGATTTCTCTTCCTCACCTTTAACTGTCTAAAAGCTGGTGTTCCAGGCTCTTTCAACAGAAGGTTAAAACAGAAAAGCACCTACAAGATGCTTCTGCACTAAAGTTGCCTTCTTGAGGTGCGAGTCTGCTGCCTTGGATGCAAGCATCCTCTACAGGCTGGACAATGGGAAAGCCTTCAGCTTCCTGCTCTTTCATGTTCTAATTCCATATTCTGACCTTCATACACTGAAGTTTGGCTCTGACATGTCTTCTCAATATTTATCCCATTCACTTGCTCACTTTGGATGAGGTATATTAGGCCTAGCAATTTGCATGGGATCTCAAGGTACCTGTCATGTGAAAAATCTCTCCTACACTAGAGATATTTACTATTTATGACAACTGCCATCTGCCACTGTGAAGAGCTGAAATGTCTATGGTCTGACATCTCTTTTTCTTGGTGGCAATAAATTAACTAGCCTTAGCAGAACAAATCAACTAATTTGATTTGTTTAGATAACTTCTAGTTATTTAAAGAAAAACTGATGAAATCCAGTACGTGAAGATGATGCATTATATCAATGTACAGAGATGTCTGTATTCATTAGGAGGTGGAACTTGTACTGTCAAAATACTGAACAAGTTCCTGTACAGTTAATCCAGGATAACATTAATGGTATGGTAGGAAGAAAAGATGAACACACAGTGGGGCAACACTTCTCTTTAAATGCTGTAAAGAAGGAGATAGGGGGAATGAAATCTGTATTCCATGAACTGAGCTTAGAGCAGGCCTGCTGCAGAGCCCCTCTGTGGCTTACTGGGCTGGGAATTGACACCAGAGCTGGAACCAGCATCAGAACATCATCATCGCTTATCCAGAACCAGTCCCCATCTGGTTCATGTCTTGTGAGATGCCAAAGGCAATGTGTTGAGAATGTGGCTGTGGTGATTGGGTTGGTCCATCCTGTAGCTTTTCTGCATGGGGTGTCTCTGCACTTGGAGTAAATCTCAGCCTAAATCAATTAACTCTGAATTTAAACACAGAAAAATGGAAATAGTAATCAGCATTGGCACAGAGACCACAGTGCCAGAAAACTGAGCCTAAAGATACTTAATGAAATACTTTTTGAAAAACATATTGCTCTCCTTTAGAGCTTCATTTCCCTTTCCCTGTCTTTTATGACTTTTCACAGCTAATAATTTAATTTTAATTTTGAGGTTTGCAAAATTTCCAGTTTTCTTTTCCCACAGTTCAATGGAAATGCTTATTTCAAATGCACATTAGAAGAGCTTGGTTCTGTGTTAAGGTATTAATTATCTTCGGTGTTATCCACCTCCTTGTAGAAAGAGAGTAAGTCACCACGGCAGCTTGCCATAGAACCAGAGACAGCAAGGAACTACTTAATCTAAAAGGCAGCACTGGCACAGGAACAAGTCTATGGATTGATCATAAATGCATTTAGGCTGAAAATGAGAAAAAATACTTCTATGCATGCTTGAGCACTTTTATGGGGGGAAGAAAATGTAATTGTCCATAAAAGGTAAATTTCTGGTTTTTGTGAGAAGAATCCTCAGATGTGGTGTCTGAAGACGACTGGAAGTGATGACCCTTGGAAGGTTTGTAGATGAGCTCTGGGGAACAGGCATGCCTAAAACCAACAAATGACACATTTGTGTCAAATACAAACTCACATCTCCCACTGTCCCCATTTTCCCAACACACGTGCCTGAGACTAGAGAGAGATCTGTGGCAGGCTAGCTACTATGTCATAGCAAAGTGCACCATCTGTTAGCCAGAGAAAAATTATCCTGGCTTCCTATAAAATACACATAGCAATTAACTGCTACTACCTTGATTTCCACTGGGAGCTCTGCGTAGGCATAGGATGCCCCCCAGGCAGTGGGGACTTATGCTCTGCAGTTTGCAGGCCTCATGAATGCACCTGCACACAATTCATCTGTGTGAGGAGTCCTGGGTGGAGTTCTGCTCTGCGTGATAAGTTTATGCATATAGAATTAAATGTTGCAAGCAGTTGTGATGCCCTTTTTTGCTACCCTTTCCATCTGTGGTGGCTGACATGCACAGGGGCTCTTGACACAACAGTTTCTCAAATATATAGTTCTAAGCTGACTATCAGACCTCAGAGTTGTACCCAGCTCTGCAGGAAATAAATGGGTGTAGTAAAAGTCAATATGAATTTTACTTTGCCAATAGACCGAGGAGGAGACTCAGGTATAGCTGTAATGCCAAGGAAGGCATGTGGATAAAGCATCTCGGAAAAAAGGGTGTGGAAAAGGCCTCTAGAAATTAGGAAAAAACTTTCTGAGAATTGGCTCTTTGAACAGGAGGGTGCAGGAGGGTGCAGTAGGGACTGGATACCCTGAATTGTGCCTGATTTTTGAAGTCTGGTCTCCATGGAAAAGTAGCAGCACAGCTAAGCTCTTTCGAGATAACTGGGAAATCTCTGAGTGTTCTAAATAGATTTCCAGCTAACAGCTTGATCTGTGACTCTTAATCCAGAGAAGACTGGAAAGTTGTATATTAGGCTAGAAAGGGCGTGGTGAGTGAATATATATACCTTTTGGTGTGTATATATAGGAGTTTGAGAGATACGTGTTTGCTAAGGTTTGTTTCAGAAGTGTTAATAGCATACATAGAAGCAGGAGAGCCCCCACCTGTTTTCTGAAATTAACTGTGTAATTGTCCCTTAGATTCAGAACCTGGACTGCATTTTTTTTTTTTTTTTTTTTTAAGATAGTTTTCAATCCATCAGAGCATTTTTAGCCAGCTTGTTCTTACGACTTCTGATATCTTGGTGTAAAGTCAAAGCATGCAAAGATGTTGTGCACTTGCTCAGGTGGTAATATTGTATATGTAAAATTTTGTACTGGTATTTGGGCTGTTATGAAGGGTGAAATTTCATCACCCATGCCTCTGAATTCAGAGCTACAAATAGCATAACTCTCATACAAGGAACAGTGGAACTATTTTGAAAAACTGAAGGGAGACTCACAATAGTGTCCACTGAAGTTCTGGAGGGGGGCTGTCATTTCTGTTAATCTCTGAAATGCAATCTGTGCGCAGCACTAAGCAACCATGAAAACTTCATTTGCTGCAGAAAAGTCCTGTATGGGTACATATTTTTGCAAGACAAGAGAGAGTTTTCTTAAGTGCATTTCCTGATTGTTTTGGTTAGAAGAAACAAGGCTGTCAAATCCACATAGACAAGTTCTCTATTCTGCTGCAGCATTAAAAATGGTGTGATACCTCTGGCAAACTCTGCATGAGCTGCTGAAGAAAATCTAATAGTTTTCCATTATGATTAGGACAGCAGTTTGCTGCCTATCCCTGCTCTTTAATGATGGTGAGAGGCTTGTGACAAGCCTGGATGTCCTGTCCAAACTCATTCTTCTGATTAATGGTAATGATCCTGTAACAACATTTCTCCGGGGGTGGTTGCATACTGGCAATATTGCATTTCCCTGAGCTTGCTCTCTTTTCCTTGGGGACTAGTTAAGGGATACTTTTTAACTATTTCTAAATGCCTACTGATCATATTCTTGCTAGAATGGACAAACTCCGTTGTCACAAGAGTTGCGTTTTGGTAAGGGAACACTGCATAAAGCATTCACTCCTTAGCATACAGTGCAGACTAATTATGAGCCCTTCTTCCTCTGTGTAAACATAATATGACCTAGGCTTTGGCTAGCCTAGAGCCCATGCTAATACTGTGTCTAGAATCAAAAGCACTCAGGTTTTACTTGTGTTTGCAATTTTGTGTTGAGAAAACGTGCCGAACTTGTTACAAAAAGGGGGTTGCAGCTAAATTACTTTATAATGAGTTGTACATTCCAGCTAATAATTGACATGGAGTGGATTGAGCACTGGGTGTAACCAAGTTCCATCAGGAAGGCCTGAGAGCACCCTGCCCTGAGTCTACTGAAGGTCCTGTGAGTAGAGCCTTGTCTGGACATGTCTGTTGGATGGGGAAAGATGAAATTTTCAGTTGTCTTGCAGAACAGTTTTCTATTTGTCATCTGAATCCTGCCTGAGCATATGGACTCTCAAGTCAAAAGTAGTGATACTGATAAATAAGAAAAGAACACAGTTTCAGCCATGTCAAAACTACAAGGCTTGGATTATGGATAGAGGCATTTAGTGTTCACAAGAAAATTAGGTGCTTTCAGGATGAGATAGTAGATGAGTAGAATATATAAGGTTCTGAAACTTGAACTGAATTTTTAGACTTACTAAAAGGTACATCCTTAGTACTGGAGAGTGCTACTGTCTGGCTCATTACCTTTTTAGTCCTAAATCTGACTGCCTCCAGGAAAAGATTAAGGAGCAGTGCCTGCATAGGGGTCTTACAAAAGACTGTCTCAGTGTTGAAACTAATAGTAGTAAAAAACAATAATGAAAACCCCTCACACCTTCAATACTTAAATGAAGTGTTTTCAAACCTGAAGTGCAAATATTTTAATTGACCCGAACTAAATACTTCAGTTTGAGGATTGAATAGAAGAAATGAAAAGTGTTTTAGTTAAAGAGCTTGATGTTGTAACTGCTTTGCACAATCTGCTTAGGGAAACTATTGTGGAAGCTCAAAAATCTTGGTGGATCTGAATTAAGTTTCTAATTTCTAATCTTTATGAAAACGTAATCAGAGGAACACTTGGTTTAATCAATTGTGGTGTGAAACTCTCAATGTTATTAAAACTCAATACCTTGCTTTCACGAAAACCTTTTGGTCAGTTCCACAAACTTGTCCTGCAGTTAAATGTCTCAAAGAATCCTGACAGAAAATATTCAGCGACTTCTGCTGCTTTGATGATATCTTTATCTGTTAAAGATGTTGAGGGTTCTGCTCTGATATGAGATAAGGTTCTTAGCTCAGTAAAAGTGAAGTGAAAACTGTTCATCTCTACACTGCATTGTAGAATATTTGTTCCTGGGACTCATTCAGGGAATCACTTAAAAATATCTGAAAATCAAGCAGACTGGAACTGTAAAGAAAGGTTCTGTGATCACCTCTTCAAAATCTGCAGAACAGATCCCCAGTTAACTTAACTTTTCATATCTCCACGGAAGGTGATGGCCCTGCAGGTCAAGATGTTTTTCACGGTAAAGGCCACGCTATACAGGGATGCATCTTACTGATTGTTGTCTCCTGCTCATCATTATCTGCTATTATTTATTATCTTTCCATACACCTAAAGCTTTTTGTGGATGTTAATGTATCCACCTGTATGCTGCACTACATAGCTGACAAAATTACTGCTACAATGCAGAGGACCAAATTGGGAAAGAAAGAATGTAGATGACTGGATTAAAACTATGTAGGGCATGAATTGAAGGCTGGAAAAGTATGAAATTCTGACCATTGGTTTTGTCTGATAATTGCAACATTTTCTTTCTCTAGCATTCTTCATGAGAATAATTTATCTTGTAAATATTTTAAAGTTTTCTACACTATTTTCTTTGCTTTTTGGAATACAATAATTTAATATTATATGCATTTTTGCCTATTTACCATGCATTGTTGTATAAAGATTTTCTAGTCCCCTTCTATTCATTTGCATGATTTTTTAGGCCTTCTGCTGCTGGTATGAAATATTTTCAAGTGTTTTTAGAATTCTTTATCCTTTATCAACTTTTATGCACTGCTTCACTTGTCTCCAAGCCTCTCCAAGTTCTCTTCATTTAAATCTGTTGTCCAGTTCCAAGACTTGACAAAGTAAAATGCGTTCCTCTTCTTATGTGAGCACACATCAATTATTAATGCTAATGGAAATTAGGTGTATGCTGAGACGAGAACAGACCTGGTGGAGACTATTATGAATATTAAAAGAAAATGAGATATTTTGACTGAAAAAAGATAAAGATACCTCATCCTTTTTTTGTCATATTACTTCCCCTTCCTTTCATGTTTTTACTTTCCCTAAAAAGTAACCTTTTTTTCTCTGTGTAACTCAAGAAATTCTGCAAATACTGACATTAAGAGAAAAAAGTGAAAAGGATAAATGAACAGAGTTTAACTGCTCTTCTTTACATATTTGTTTTTCCTGTATTTTTTTCCCAATAACAACATAAAAACCGCTAATATTTTCATTTTTTTGGTATTAGTTTCCATTATATTCCTTAAAGAACAAGAGAAGGGGGTAGCAGCATACACCAAGATTTCTCAGGCTGGTTTTTTTTTTGAGCAATTGTTTTTTTGTGTGCAGTAATTTCTGGGGTAAATAGCGATAGATGACTTAGTAAATATGGACATTATTACCATTTACTATTCACTAGTGATCAGTTTGGCTCCAAAGATTGCATAGCTCATTTCTCAACAGCTAAAAATTCTTGGTTTTCTCTCAAATATCAGGCCATGTGTTTTAGTAGGCTGTAGAAGTTGTTTTGTCTCATTTCTTTGGTACCAGAATGGTTACACTGAGATTCATTGGTAAATTTGCTTAATGGTTTATGTCTAAATCCTTTCCCTGATTGTCTGCAAAGTGCTGAGCATGTCCCCTTCAATAATCACGCCCATGTCTCAAAAAGTGTGCTCAAAGGAAGACACTTTTCAAAGTTATGATGACAGAAGAGTAAAAAATAAAGTAGCACGCTTAGAGAATTGGCTTGAAAGCAGACGAAATCTGCTTATTATCATAATATCATAATCATATTCTGCATATCATGTTATTATCATTTACAGTATGGTCCTAACTAAATCAAGGTTCTTCCTATCCCAGGACCCATCTTCAAGGTCATCTTGTCCTTCACCCCTCAGATTCAGTTGCCTGTATCAATGCCCTCACCCTCCTAAAGGCAGTGAGAGCAGGGGCTCTGGTCTCGAGCACAGGATGGGGGAGTGTTGCTGGCACACTTGCACATGAGCTTTGCTCTTTTCATCTGCACAGAGCATTCCCACGCAGGGCCCTGCTGGCTGCAAAGCTCTGCTCGAGGTTTCAGCACTGAGCAGGAAAGTCTCAGATCTTCAGTGCCATTGGTGAAGTTAGGGAGATGTGGCTGAAGATCTGATTTTGGTGCCTATTTCATGGCAGAAGAACTTGAAATGTTGATGTTCTTGAATGCCAGGCTAGCTAATATCCCACAGTGCTCTTTGCTATGGGGCTGTGCACTGGTTTTCTGCCACCAGAGAAATTACAGTGATTTTCTGTATCCAAGGAGTCCTGACTTTGTTGCAGCTGTTCTAGAAAGGAAAAAGGCTTTTATTGCAGGCTGGGCCATGTGTTTGCACAGCTGGTGCTTCCTCTGACTGTTGAGATGTGATCATACCTTCAGCGTCTACTTTGGTGGAGCTGCGGTGACCAGAAATGGTTCTGGTTTTCACATCTGTCATGGATCTTTTGTGACCTGAAGTCAGTGATTGTTTGGAGGACTTGCTGGTAAAAATATCAGCAGTGGATCTTCATGGTAGGGAGGCAAACAAATCCTACTGGTGGAACAGCATTTCAATGGAAGTTCATTTAAAATTATGTTACGTGCTTTATTTACACCTGTCTTTTTAAAATTATATGCTTAGTAAAAGGAGGGAAGCAGGAAGTGAAACAGTAAATGAAGCCAAGATATTGCACTTAGATAAACAGATGTCATATTTTAGAGCAGATATTGACTTACATGTATTATGCTTCACTGATCTTGCTCCTCGATCACACAATCTGTGCTAATTGACACAGATATATTTCCTGTAAGTTAACTCAGAAAGGATTTGTCATGGTGAAGTTCATGGTAACACACAACAGTTGGTAGGAATAGCAGGCTAATGATTTCCACTTTGATAATGCAGTGACTTTGCATGGATATTTAATAACAGAACTTTGGTTCCTATCAAAAATAAATTTAGCAGATTTATTAGTTTGAAGAAGGATGTTAAATAATTTCCTTAGACTGCTCAGTACAAATCACTTGGAGGCTATGTAGAAGTCTCTCCTAGCACTGATAGCAACATGAAGAATCACACATTGTTTTGAAAAAGTGTTAAAATTCCCAGAAAATTCTGTGAATCTTTGGGTGAAGCAGTAAAAATATCTCGTATCTGTTAATCTTGTTCCCTCACTTACCCTGCTGTAGCGAACTGTCGAAGGTTATGTAAGAACAAGGAAACTTTCCTTAAAAAACCAGAACTTTCAGTGAACATACTGAAGATCAGAGCTTGCCTACTGAATCAACTCTTCCGTTCAGGTTTGACAGCCTGTGCTTTTTTCTCATTATTTATTGGCTCCATGGGGAAATAAAATGGAGAGAAAGCAGCATCACCTCTTTTGTGTGGTGTTGCTTCACAGGTTTCACAGTCCTGCCCATTTCTGTACAGTTTGGGTTTATTTTCCTGTTGCTCCTGCACCAGCTTTGCAAATGAAAGGTTTATTAAAACCACTGGTGTAAACCTTTAGGGCAAACAGCCAAAGTGCAAATATGTTGCTACATTTTGACATCCCAAAGGTTTCTAATCACAACAGAATTGTGGTTTTTCTGGTTTAGTAGCATGCCTCTGTACAGCCCACCAGTGGGGTCAGTCAGGGGGAAAAACTGGATTTATTTGTGCTGTTGCACTTGTAAAAAATCCAGTGAACTAGAAACCACCACTGTATTTCCACTTGCCTGAGTTACATTATTCCAGAAAAGAGCAAGAGACAAGGGGGCTTTTGTGTGTGTAAAATGTGGCAGGTTACAGTCACGTTTTCCTTGTAGGCATTTGCAGCTAAGATGAGCTGAGATTATCCACAAATCTCATTTCCCCTTGTCTCAGACGATATCAAGAGCCTCCTAACAGGATTACAGGGACTTTGATCTGTCTCCTGTGCTGACTGCTGACCATGTGGCACTGCTGCATGGCAGGAGGGATAAAGCAAGCTGCTGTGCCTGGCACAGTGCACGCTCTGGCCTTTCTGTCTCGCAGTGTTGCTTTTACTTATCATAGATAACACTCCGTGGGCAGAAAATCTGTCAGCTGACTTTTTTTGTTGGCCAAACTCTTTCTTTCCCTATAAAAACCAATTTCAATAATTTTTCTAAAAGGACACCAAGCTTGTCTTCCCAAGGAAACTCTCCAGTTTTATGTGTCAGTTAAACAGTCCAGATCAAGATGATAAAATCATGGTAAAATCTTCATCTGGCAAAAGCTGTGGCAGTCACATTGAACATCCTCTGGAATAACATAATCCCTTTAATCCCCAGTAGACTTCAACTTGGCCCTGTAAAAATCAGATTTTCTTCTCTTCATAAAACCTTTAACAAGCTTTAGTAAGTGTCTGATAATAAAGGTGTCCTGTCACCATAACTACACATCCTTGTTCAGACCAGAACCCATTTAGTCCCTGTCAGTGGATATGAGAAGAAGGAGAGGCAGTCTTGGAGATCCACTACAGCACATGAAAGAGAAATGAGCACCTGTGGAACTTGAGCAGAAATAGGTGTGAGTACTTGAGAAAAGTACATGTGAGTACTTCATGAACAGTAAATGTGTGAGAAATAAAAGGAAATGAGGGGAAATTGCCTGATGGTCATCAGTATCTAGTATCTTATCTTAGGAGTGAGATAATGTGGAGGAATACTTTGGAGAGGACATCCATGCAATGCAGACAGATTATGGAGCGTCAGCCAAAGCAGCCACTGCTTCTGCAGTAGTACCACAGATTTGGGATGTCATGGTAAGGTTCAAGCCTGTGCTTCACCAGAGGCACAACCCAAGGTTGGCATCCCATTACCAGATGTAGGGAGATGACATGGTTACTCCAAGATGTGTTGGTGCATTCACATTCTAATCCTCAACTCACTCTTTAATTTATTTTCTTGTGTTATCCCCGTTAGCTCTGGGATCTGCAATACCCCAGCGTGGGATGCCCCTGGGGGGACAGCAGTGTACTCAGATCTTTATGGTATTACAGTCCAGTGTCCCACCAGCCCCCAACACGCTGCTGCTCCCACCCAGGAGATCTGTGATGGGGAGCTTGTGAGGAGTAGGAGTGGGAGAGAAACCTAACATTCCTCCTAGGGATTTCTTCTGTGCAGGGGCTGTGGGCTTCAGGACTTTTCCCATATTTCTGAGCTTTCATAAATTGGAATGAGCCAGAAGATGATGAAGTTCTCACTTAGATCATGCGAGTGAATTAGAAGATCTTCATAAACAACAATCATATGTACCATTTCAACCTTTTCGAAAAAAGAAGGGAAAAAGAATAACATCCCTTGTTTATTAAGTGCCAGTGATTTTTTATTTAGTTAGTACTGTTGAATAATTCTTTAAATTTTCCTTTACAATGCTACATAATTGCATTTTTTTTTGGTTATTTTTATTCACCTGGCTTCTGGCCAAGGACATCAGGACATTTCAAAACATTGACCCTATGAATATTTCTCTAACTCGCCCTGTAAGTGAAGATAATTTCCAGAACTGATGTTAGATTGGTCCTGTAGAAATCTTGGAAGTATTTTACTCATTGCAAGCAGTGGGGAGTAAAATGAGAGTTTAGTGTCTGGATTATATTGTTATAATTTTTCATTGATGTAAATTAGGTATTTTCAGTTTCTCCATTGAAACCACTATGGAGGGGGATGTGAACCTAAGTTTTTAAAAGGCCCCACTATAAAACTTTAATCTGTGTCTGATTTCAAAGGGTTTTTTTGAATTTGAAATTTTTTCATCTTTTACATGTTCTGTGCTAGAGAAAATATTGTTCACATCCAAATATGATGTATGGTAGCCCTGTTTTTATGTACTCTGTTGAGCCCACTATTGCTGTGTTTTTATGTCCAAACCATAACTTTTAACTTTTAGCATCTTAAAAAATTCAGCTATTTTCTAAAAATTAACTCAAGGCTTATCAAAGAGAAAATCTAGCACTAAACAGACAGGCTGGGCTGTCACATGGACTTGGAATGCATTAAAATCCAGTATAATTTAAAAGTTTCAAATACTACACTCTTATGCTTCTACTTCACTGCATTTCTTGAGGAATTTAATGTGAAAACAAGCCTTTAAGAATGTGAAAAGTTAATATTTCTGCTAAAAAGATGTTTTATTAGGCTGTGCTGTTTTGCTCATGGTGCCATTAGCATATTAATAGCTATGTATTTTAAGAACAGTAAAATACATGTTTCTGTATGGTACGAGATAATGTGAGAAATTAAAAACAGTGTATTCTCTGTCTTCCTAGCTCTAGGTAGCTGTAGCATGTGACCTAATTTTTGGTCCATGGCTATAAAAATACCCCATCCTTAAAACATAGAGGTTACCTCAAATAACCCATCCCTACACAGAGTTATATTGCTGGCTTTCCAAATCATACAAATTACTCTGAAGTGAAAACCGCAATGGAAACAGTCCAAAATCACATTCTTGGCTCAGCTCATCATACCCTGTGTTATTTGCCAGTTCCCTTTTCCATGAGCTTTTAGGATCATTTACAGCAATGTTTCTGTGTGTCGCATTGAACACTCAAACCAATGTTATCTTTCTCCACATTCATTAATTGCTGCTATCAAGATACAGCATCAAGAAGGAACAAATTATTGCAAATCAAATGGCACATATATCGCTTGAGCTTCCTTATTATGTTAAAATATGGCAGGTTTTATTGTGTTTATGTGCTCCTTGTAGTAAACATTGTAATTCAGTATTTGGAAAATAAATAAGGTAATCAAGAGATGCAAAACATCTTTGTGATAGGCCACAAGCTGTCTTCTTGTTGCTCAGAGCTTCAACCAATCACTCATGAATTTCCTTTGAGGGGGTGTTTCTCAAAAAGGGATTTCAATGCAAGACAACATGTAAATAATCAGAATATCTAATCTGCACTGGACATGTTCCAGGTGAAGGAATTTCAGGGAAAAAAAGAGATGTAGTCCAAAATTTCCACATGCATGCAGCACTGGTAGGTGGTAATTCTGCAATGCAAATTCTGCAGTTTATGTTGTTCTGTTCAGTGTCCCATTAAAAAGATTGATTGCTTCATGATGACTTGGTTATAAGAATCTAGGCTCAGCACCCACTATTTGATAGATGAAGGCCAAGTTGGACAAAAATTACTCTATGAAGAGGGGAGGAAGGGAATATATTAAAACATGCCTGAATATCAAGGAGAAACTTTCTGGTATGTTCAATTGAGAGGATCCATACTGCTTAACACACTTAGAAGAAGCTACAGATCAGATTATGATATCCTGCTGTACCTGACCTGTCCCATGAGTCTTCCAACATATCTGTCAAAATCCAGTTGGATTAGGAAAAGAGGATGTTATTCTGTAGAGGTAAGTGTATCATAATCTCACTATTAAATGATAAATCCTCTGAAGAATTTTTCCTGGAGTACTTTGGAACAGATATGTTATTACTATTGTTCACTATTACAGACAAAGTAGGGCTGAATTATAAAGACAGCTACTTCCCCCTGTAGAGGAGGCAATATAATTCCAGATGCTGAAAAATGAAGCAACTACATGTTTAATCCCGGTGTTTGATTTCTTCTTCATTCATGGGAAGGACAGATTGGTTGGTGGTTTCAGCCTTGAGTGTATCAGCTTGCAGTGCAGTTTGTTCTGAGACTACTCCTGCTTCAGACTAATGATCCATCAGTAGTTTCATGAATGGACTAAAACTATGCTGGCAAGTGCTGCCATGGCTCATCCCAGGCTTACTACAGCCTTTTGGTATCAGCCACTCATGGATATTTGTACTGCCACAAACATTTGGATGATGACTGCTCATCACAATTTTTTAGTCTCGTGTGAATATGGTTATTCATTCAGATGTAAAAATTATTTGCTATTAAATTATTAATCAAAAGATTTCAGATATGTAGTCTGGAAGAAAAAAAATCTGTCTGATGTGAATGACCAGTTACACAGCAGAAATAAAAAGTGGGAAAGAGTCCAAGTGAATATTTCACAAATTCTTTGCATAAAGTTTGTTCTTGTACAGCCCTTTCCCATAGCCCAGTGAAGTCAATGAGAGTTTGGGGCTTTGGCTCAGCCACTTCAATTGTCTGTCCTACAATTACAATAACAAACACAGCAGTAGTCTGTTTGCAAACAGCTGGTAATTGGAAAAAGGGTTGAAGTTGTCAGCAAATGTATTTGTCAGCACTGATTTGACCAGTTGTACACATTACCTTAAATGACATTTCTTCCCTTCCGTGAGGAATGTGGAGTCTGTGTCCAACGAGTTTCCTCGGTGGCTGTCATGCAGTGAGCATGGCAATCTGTGGTGTGTACCCTTTGCATGTTAAATACCCTCCAGCACTTGCTGTTTACTATACAGGATGAATAGGCTGGTTTCCAATTCATTTATCAAAAAACAGTCCTGGTAACACAGTAGACATATTTGTGACAAGTGGATTTAGGCAGCTCTGTCCAACTTCTGATTTGCCTATTGATAACTGCTAAATGTTCCCTCTTGGCGGGAGAATGATGATACTTCTAGAAGAAAAAGATACCTTCATCCAAGCTATGGTTTTGTTTGGTTTGTTTTTATTTTTTGGGTTTGTTTTTTGTTGGTTTTTTTAGGTTAAGAAACATCCTAGTGTACAGTTCCCGAAAACAAATCAAGACTGTGTAGTAGTCACCAGTGCTCACAGAGGAGTTGATTGAATTCTCCTACTTTTTTACATCCTTTTTAGAGGCTCAAATATCTCCCCTGAACTTATCTGCATTTCCAAAGGTCCCTCTGCCTGAGAACTGTGCTGAATCCCTGGCTACGGGAGAACCCTCCAGTGCGATAGCACAGGCGGCTCTTTAGCCTGTGTGATGTAAGTGCTGCTGTTCTTGCACTTTCTCACGTTTCCCTTTCAAGTCTGCAAGAGCCAGCAGCTATCACATCAGCTCATGGCCATTCTCCTGTTTCCCACACTCTGTGTGTGGATACCTTTTTTTTTTTTTTTTTTTTTTTTTTTAGTTTTGTTGTTTTTTCTAAGGAAGTAGATGAAAAACACGAACTCCAGTCACCAGTCACATTTGTAGTAAGCTGAGACAGGTTTATTGTTCTGGTCTGAAGTTTTTATGTTCTTTCTTTCTTATTGTTTGTGGTTGGTCCACAGGTGCTGATAGCAAATGTTTATGGATGCCTTGTTAATAATTCCTTGGTTTTTGTGGTTTGTTTGTTGTTTTGGGTTTTTTCCCCTCCCTCTATCACCATCTCTCCCTGTCCATGTTGTCTTCTGTTCTTTTTGCTTCCTTGCTGTATTCATCGCTGAGCAGGTGCCTCTACAGACTGGACATTCTGTGGTAAAAATATATATTGGCCTACTGTTCCTTTGAAAATTGCCTGTTTCTTTCTGTGGCCTACAGACAGGAGTGGAGGAAGGTGTCACTGGAGGATGTGCCTCAGCCCTGGCCTGTGTGTCTCATGCTTCTGTTACTCAGGCAGTTGTAAAAATCAAGAGACACTATTGGTACTGTCATTGACATACGAAGAAAAAGGAAAGTATAAAAGTGAATTAATGAAGTTTCTTTGTGAAGCAAAGCAAAAAAATGGATGATACAAGACCAATTTTGCTGGAAATTATTTTTGTTCCCTGTAGCAGTAGGAAATGCAGAGAGCAAAAAGCTCTTATTTCTCCTAATCTCAGACAGATCCAGATTTGGATTCCTTTGGTTAGATAGGAAAAGAACGGGATGGAGAGAAGTTATGAATCTTGCTACTCTCCACTGCACTGATAGGGTGAAAACATACATAACAGGCTTCATGGGAGTGAAATCCTCTCCCGTATTTCATATTTATGCTATTGTCACTTCCTGACTGTAGCAGCAACCATGGTTTATTGCATACTCTCAATGCTATAGTTCCATTTCCCTGGCTTTTTAGATTGTGGCCATGCAGGTTGATAGGGAATTTTGCCTTTACAACATACCCATAATGGACTGAATAATCTGCAAGCACTCAAGAAAGTGAATGTCCTATATTAATGTATAGGAAAGGGGTCTGTAAAAACTGGTTTTACAAGCATGAATTTTGCAGTCATCAAGTTAAGCAGCAGTTGATGAAATTAAATGGTGAAGTGCAGAAATATCATCAATTCATTATGACACTTAACAATTAGGAGAGTAGCCTGTGTGATGCATATTTGATCAGCTGGGGTGATGGTACTGTTGATGATGCATTGCCAGTCTAGTGGAAGGGAATTCTGTCTCTTATGTATCTTTTTCTTTGCCCTAACATTATGTATACTTTCCTTCATGCTCTTTGCTTGTTGTTTCTAAGCTTCTCTTTGGGCTGTTAAAGATGAGGTTTTACATTGGTCAACTTTTCATTGTCTTTGGCCACCAGCCCATGATCCAGAGCACAACCTGGCTCACCACAAACACCCTTACCAGGATCCTTAGAAGGCAAATCCTAAAGTGGGAAATGGAAAACCTGGAGTCAAAATTCTCTCATCTCTACATGTCCCTTTATCACAAATGGAAGATGGCCCTCACTGGTATCTATCCCAGTAATCATCATGTCAAGGCTAGAAATATTCCATCCACAGGGAGCCAGTGGATACTATGCTTTTAAAAACATTCTATATGCATGATGAGGCTTCCTTCTCTGTTAGCTTGCTAATCGTTTTGACTATTTCTTTTGAAGTAAGAAACAGATGGCAGCATTCACTGTAATAAGTGCAGCAAAACATGCCAGCCAATTAGGGATGTTTCAACTGACTGAAAACCTGGATCCTTTTCCAGTATTTTGGTGATTTTTTCCCTCCCTCTGTATGTCTAGAGGAAATTTTTATTTATCACTGGTTTAATAGAATAATAAAATTAGAGATTAAAGGAATCTTAGGTCATTAAATCTCTAGTAATGAACCTAAGAACAAAGAGCTGAAATACAATTTATGGATTCTTTTGTTTTCCAAAGGTTTATCTGCCAGAAGATAGAAAATCCCCCAAATCAAATACCCTTGTTAATGTGAACCCCATCCCAGTGTAAACTGTATCTGTATATGATCCTAAAATATTTACTATTTTTTCAAACTCTGCTTCATTCAAGAAGTTAAATTTCAAATATTGTATCATTGAAATACCTCTTTCTTTAATCCTTAATGTTATATTCCTGAAATTGTGAAACTGTAATTCCAACAGTTCATTTCTCAGCAATATTCTGCAGGCAATATATGCCCTTCTCACTTCCTCATCAGGGAAGGTTATTGTCCTCTCATTTTCTACCAAAATCAGGCAGAGTTTAGGATATTTTAGATCCTTCAGAAAAAGAGATTCTTCTTTGTCTCGTGCTATGAAACCGAAATTAGAGGTCACTGCTGAAAATGCAGGTCACTACTGATCTGCTCCTTAAGCACCTGATAATGCCTTTACCCCTTTCTAGCAGTGAGTATTATTGAGATTATGGAAAAAAGGGCATTTTGGCTTCTAATATGTATTTTAGTCTCTGGTTATGTAGTGCTTTATCATTTTTTGTTAGATATTTTGCAGTCCTGTCCTTTTCCACTGTTTCACTTCAGAAGTAGAACTGTGCAGATTTTTCTGCTTTAGGATTTTCAGTCCAACTTCTATTTTTTTTTTTATTCTACTGCTTTCTGTTGCAACATTTCTATTAAGATTATACCCTCTAAATGTCTACTTTAATACCATTATGTGTATTTTTCTACTAATCTTTTGGAATCACTCTTCTTCAATGACTTCTCAGTTGTAGTCAATGAGCTTCTAAAGATGTAACTTAAAGCAAAACTGGTGCCACTTATTAGGGTCGATTTAGCCTATGAAAGATGAAATTCTGCTTCAGGCAATAAAGCAATTTTCAAAGTAGCATATTGGCTTTTATCAGGCTTGGTCTGCTCTTCCTAAATGAAGACATTCAGTTTGTTTATGGGTGACTATGGTCACTCTGGGAAACATTTGATGGTTGTTAAGGGTAAAATACTGATTGTTCTTCAAAATTAGAAACAACTGGTAGCTCTGCAGTGATGATATAAATTTCTTTTTTAAATTCTTTCAAACCACAAAGCCGTGTGTTGTTCAGTGATTGAACGCATTTGAACTTATGGAACTTTTCATTTAATGCTGCTCTCCATTGTTTTTGGCTAAAGCCCAAGCCTCACATCTTCTAGTTGTAGGATTCCTTTCTGCAAACTCCATCCTTTGCTGAAGCCTCAGTGTAACATGAGACCATCCCTGTTTCCCAGCAGGCAGCACATTAAAGATCTGCCTGGTGACCAGCTGCAAAGACAGGTGCTTTCTGCTCTTGTTTTTTTATCTCCCTTTACTTGGTCTTGTAACTTCCCTAACACACTGTCAGGTTCTGAATGAAATGAATGATTAAACTTTATAAGCTTGGAAAAGGCTCTGATTCAGACAGTGTGGAGCTGGGGATTTTGGTCTGAAGTTGATTGTTCTTAACTGCTTGTTTGCCACATTTTCTTTGGGCATGCAAGAGGCTGAGTCAGACTGGAAATCCAGCTCATAAGGATAACTGCAGGGATCACAGGCACTGAGCATTTATCTTCCCAGGGCACTTAGCACTGACAGCACCAAAGTGCAGATGCTGCAGGAGCCTCAAGGTTTGGATATGGCACACTCATACTCTGCACTCACGTGTTTCCGTGTAAAAATCTGTGTGAGCCTTCAGTGCAGCCCTCACTGATACCTATCCCACAGCCATGTTCCTGTGTGTTGGGTCTGTCTCTCTGCAACCATGGGCTGTGGCAATCACAGACTACCTCTGCAGTGTTCACAGATCTTCAGGAAGAATAAGTAAGGCCTGAGAATGATGTGCAGTGAGATCCAGTCCAAAGCTCAGTCCAGTTGCCTGCCTCATTATTGATGAAATGTAATCCTTCTTCCTCCTTTGCCACTATTGCATACTCCCAATATTCTGTTTAATATCTAATTTAAACCATAGCCTTTTCTGCCACAGTCCATTTCTAATGCTTGCCTGTGTGGTACCATGTGCACCTGTGGTGTTCTACTGGTAACACAGAATAACACATTTTAGGAGCAGATTATTTCTCAGAGAACAGCAACTGCTCTAACAACAAAGAAATGACACCTGGAATTTAAACCAATCCACCGCTTTAACTTTCTTTCTTTCTTTCTAGTGAGAACAACTCAATCCAGTATTGCTCTATCCATCACTTAACATAATTCTGGGTAAGATTTGACACTCTACATCAGCTTTGTGGGCCTGTCTCAGCCACCATATCTGGTATTGCAGCCTGGATGACTCATTCTATGCCTTGAAATTGTGAAAGGTAAAACTAATACTAAGGCCCTTGGAAAGATGTTTTCTTAATTTTTGCAGTGGTTATGACAGAGCAGCCTGGCCTTAATATGTGCTACAAGTTTTAGTAGTCAATGATCATCAGCGCAGGGTGGAAAAGCTACACAGACATTTTGAAAACCTTTCTTTGGCTCATGTTTTTTTTAAAGCATTAGCAAGTCTGAGAACTGATACTCTGTAACTTCAATGGAATTACAGTTTAATGATTGATATAATCTTTCTATTATCAATTTGGTTAATATATTCAACACTTAATATTAGATACGAGGACATTTTAATGTCATAATTTTGAGTTAAACAAATTATGGCAATATTTCTTAAAAAACATTTATTGCAAATAAGAAGTTATCATTCAAATACTGTGAGGTGGCAGTGACCTCCCACACTAAAGTAATGAAAAGTACCAAAGACACAAACATTAGTCATCTGTAAAACTCTAAACACATGCACTTTTCAGCTTTTCATTGCATAGCCAAGAAGCATTAAGTGAACCATAAAGTATGTGAAAAAACTTGGCTGATAGGACAATTGTTTCATCCATCAACTAGTAAAACTTCAATTCATACTAGGATTATTCTCTTCTAGAAGAGTTCAGGCAACCTTCTGAATATTTAGCAGCATTTTTTATTATGTTTTAAAAATATAGTGAGTTAGAACATGTAGAAATGCTGATAGTTCTAGGTTTTATTTATTTTTCCTTTGTCTCTCATAGGTAAAACCCAAATGATTCTCTCTGTGATTTTCCTTAGGAGTTGAGTAGCTTTGAGTCAGACCTTATTCAAGGTATTTAAAGCAAATACCCATGCTCACAAAACTGTATCAGGATATCCCATGTGCTGAACATGAATAGTGGTAATGTTGTTGTGGTCAATCTGCTCAGATATTTCTGTTACCCTTGGCCAAAATGCTGTCCTTGACTTACGGAAATACTAGACGTCATTTACTGCCTAAAACTGTATCACCCTGAGATTTTAGTTGATGGCAGGAGTCCTGCTGGTGTCACTGAAAAAAAACGTGCAATAGTTATTGTTGAGAGTTGCTTTAGATGCCTCATATTATTTGCTTTTAAACCAGAAGTGTATTTGAAGCCTCTGTTGTTTGAGGCAAAACATATTTCTTGGAGATTACTCTTACAGAAGTCAGGGATTGACAAGGTTACATTTTTGAGTACACCAATCAAGATATCACTGGACACAAATATTCCTTTAAATCTTTCAAGATTACTTACCTTTGGTAATGCATAAAATACTATAGCCTTACAGATCCTGTTTACTGGAAATAGAAAAAGTGTGACCTTGTAACAAAACCTGTTTCCCTCTTTTTCTTTTCTCTCACATGGGGTGTAGCTGAATTTCCGTAACAACACCAACAAAGCTGCAGTGGTATCTGACAATAGAGCTGGGGTGCTCTCTACCTTCAGTTCAACCCTTGTTTTCAATGTGGCACTGCTCTTGTATTTCCATCTCATTCTGCTTGGGCAGAGCAGGTTAGGAGTCGTTCTTGTGAGAGACAGATCCACACTGCCCAGGTAGAATGAGAGCACGATGCCCAAGAAGAATCAGACCCAAGCCCTGGTTCAGTGGTCCCCAGTTGTGTAGCAGCCACTTCAGTGTCTTGGCACAAAATGAGTTCAGAGCTTCCTTACTCTCTGCTTTCACACCAGCCAGCCAGTGGCTTCAGGTTCACTAATAAGGAAATTCCTTGCCTTGGGAAGTAATTGAAATAGTATTTGCAAACATTACTGCCAGTGTAGTTTTCCGAAGTACTTAAAAAAAAAAGTCCGTGATTGTGATCAGTCAAAATTATGTTAAAGCATCAGTAAAAGATGGAGTGAATCTTTTAAAGCAACAAGGGGTTTTTTTTAGAATTAATACTTAAATGCTTTAAACTGGGCCTGCTACAGTTAAGTATTACAAAGGTCTGAACTGTGGTATTCTTATCAGATGCATGTTTCCCATTGAGTTGAAATAACTTGTTCAGAATTCCTATGTGTCCATATTTTTCCAAGTCATATCACAAACCCCTTTGGAAAGTAGAGATGGAGCTGCTGACAGCTGTAGAGTTGATTCTTCACAGCTGCTAATTATAGCACGGCTGAGTTCTGCAATAGGGCATCACACAAAATACTTGTCTTATCTGGACAAGTCTGACAATGTGGAGAGGGATAATTATTTTCTCCCCTGCTTGTAATGGTCTGCAGATACCAGGAAAAAAGCAAACCTAGTGAGGGTGACTTCTACCATTTTTGAAGATCTACTTAAACACCAGGGGTCCCTCAGATGATCTGCCGTCCTTCTTTTGTAGTTCTGAGGAAACCTTGTTCTTTCTTTCTCCTCAAAGAACAGGGATACAGGATGGGCATTAAACAACAAATCCTTCTGGTTTCAGAAGAGATTGGTTGAGCTGAAGAACTGCAGAATTTGTCTAAGTATTGGTTAACCCTATGACATTGGGTTGTTAAGTTAGTGGGATACAAAATAGTGCATGAATGTGCAGTGCTTTGTTCTATGTTCCTTTCAAATCAAGGGTTTATTTCTGAAGTTTTGGCCATGGCTGTGGTTTGAGACTTCTTCCCCTCAGGTTTCAGGATTTAAAATTTTGATTCAGGGTCTGGAAATATCTTGACAGTGTTGGTGCTGGCTTTGGGATGAGTTGCTGTACCACAGCGACTGTATTACAAGAAGAAAGTCATAGGACCTCACTGTGGCCAAAATACACAAGATACACAAAAGGGTATCTTAAAGTCCAAAGAGCCATTCATCTTGGGCTTCACGTGCAGGAATGTGCTCTTACCCAGTAAGATTTCATTTTCACCCTCTTATGTTGATATGCTGTTGATATCAGTGATGTTTCACCCAATACTCCTTTGCCTGTTACATGAAGAATTAGGTTCTGATAGACATGGAAAGGTGCTGACCTGTAGGGCCTGACATACTTCACTAAAGAACAGACAGAGAGAAGGTGAAACTCTTGAGACATATCTAATAATGCCTCCATCTTTCTTCCCCCACTGGGAAGTCCTTGAAGAGTGCACTTGGCTGTAGAATAAGCCCATGCAGCCTTGAATGGACTGGCAGAAATTTGTATAAATGGATTTGCCAGAGGCCTAGGAAGTTATTTCATAGCTTGTGACTTATGAAACCTATGGAAAAAATTACAAAAATTCAAGTGTGTATGGCCACACTCAATACAACAAACCCTGTGAACCTCCTACCCTGCTGTGTTGAGAATTGAGAGCAATGCCAATCTTAAGGACCAATTTTCAGCTACTGCCTCCTTTTGAGCCTCTGATAGCATGAGAACATGGTCACCACCAAAAAGCACTGAAGCTGGTGTATTCATGTGTTCCCTGTAGGCTGCACCTACTGTAATCCTGAGTTCTGCACTAAAAAAGGCCTGGTTTTGTAACAGATGCAAAGGTATTTACAGGTAAATCAGAACAGTCTCATCTCTGAAAGGCACAAGGATGTTTCTTTGTGAAAAGAAAGCAATCTTCTCTAAAGTACCATCACAGAATGCATTAGCCAGCAAAGGCAGCACTGTCAGAAAATGTGACAGAAAATAGCTTCTGAGAAAGTGAACGTGTTTAAGTTCTTTCAAGTAATAAGGGATTTGCTTTCAGCTCTGTGGGAAATACAAGACTTGTTAAACATCAGATATGAGCTGGAGCTACAATAGAATCTGTTTGCATTTCTGTATTTGGATTTCAAACAAAATTCCAGAGAGTTTGTAACTAGGGACTTCTATCAATTTGTTGTTAATGTGTGACACCTATATGTAAACACAGGATCTGAAATGGAACTAAAAAATGAATTTAGGTTCTGCAGATTGACAAGACACCATGCATCATCCAACTTATGATATTTATTTCTGTCTATTTTAAGTAGTAGAAGCAAAGGCAACAGAATAAAAAATTTGGATAAACCTCTTTAATAGCAGGCTAAGTTAGGTTGAATTAAACTTGCAGTAGGCTGGTGAATATATCCAGACAGTTACTGTGGCTCAGCCAACTTGCAGTAGTTTGACTTCCTTGCATCATCTGGCATTTGTAACTTTCTGTTTTGGGTAGTGGGAAGCTATTGGCTGCACAAATCTCAGATATCTCAGTTTTCACAGACTTACTGTATTTCTGGACTCCTCTCTACAAAAGATAGAATGTGATATTCCTTCATGAAGGTTTGGGTTTATAAAGATACAGCTGTAGAAGTAACACTTATTCTTTCAGCTTAAAAGGACCCAATTCTGCAAGTCATCTTCTGTTAGTACTTTTCCAAGATAGCTCAGTGACATTTTTTATTGGGTCTTTCCACACAAACAACTAATGCTACTCCAAATCTCAACCCTGTACTGCACAAAAGCTGTGCATTGAGCTGGCACCTCTTTCTCTTGAAAGCATTTGTAATTTCATTTTTGGACTGTAAGGAACACTGCTGACATGAAAAACACCAGCTTCTCCAAATGCAGTTCTCACCACAGCATAATGACTATAATCCCATCATCAGTTTTATCACGTTTTAATTTGACCAGATATGTCAGTAGTTTAGAGGGTCTTGCACTAATAGATTGTTTTAGGTTAATGTGAAGTACCTTCAAATCATTGGAGATTTCATCATGGAAAATGTTTTGCAAAACTGCATATCCTAAATGGCTGCACTCCAGAGTCTGGAATTCAAATCTCATTTACTGTAAATGACTGGCAACCAGAAGATGTAGAAGTTTTTTTTTTTAACATACTTAATAGAATATAGGGGAGAGGGGGCTGATTTTTCAATTCCTATGTAATGAAAATGGGTTTATTCAAGAAATTAACTGTAAATAAAGGAAATACTTGTCAGATAGTAATTGTGATAATGTGTATGATATTTGAAAGCAATACTGTGAGATTTGACATGTTCTCAAGCAGTGGATATAGAGCTCATTTTGTTGCTTCTGTGTCATTTGGTGATCCCTTTCAGGTGTGATTGCTCAGTGCTGGTCTGAAACCTCAAGTTACAGAAGCCCAGTGGGGAAGAGAGAGAGTTAAAGGGATGGTGAGTGCTTTTCAAAATCCCACATATGGGTCCCTAATGGGAATTATGTGGATGTGGGTGGGCTAACGTTCAGCTGTCAAATCAATGCTCATTATCCGTGGTCCTCCCTACCCTAAGCCACCACCTGGGAATCAAGCAAGTGCCTAAAAAAAGAACTTTGGAGTCTAAATGTAGACTCTTATTTTCAAAACTATGTATTGACTTAGATAACATCTGTTTGAGTGGACTAACAGGCACTGTTTAGCTCTACATGCTTTCAATATGCAATTAAAAATACAGTAGCTTCTATCCTAATTTTGGTAACTGACAGTTACAATTATGAACATTGAGAGGGATAATATTTTGCAATATAGAAGTTTTTCCTTATCACTTTGGGGGAGTTATTTATCCATCTGCTTCATCCTGTAGCAGTCATTACTTCCCCCATTCATACAAAGGACCTCCTTCCAGTTTCCTCCAAAGAAAAAGTTTCTATTTTGAGGCAAAAGAAGGAAAGCAAAATAGAGCAGAGAACAAATGATGTCTCTAAATATTAATGAAGGACTTGTAGTAGGTCTTGCCAAATACTGTGAACTAATCAGGCTCTTGATGGGCCACACAGTTCCCATTGCCACAAGTAGTAGACTAAGAAACTTGGATTCTATTTCTGTCTTTGCCATTGACTGGCTGGTGTAACCCTTGGCCAGACATTTAATTCCCTTGTGGTTTTGTTTTCCCTATTACACATAGCCTGTTTTGTCTGTTTGGTTTGTAAGCATGCCTGCACAAGGATTGTCCCTGGTGATGTTTGTATAATGTCAAGCTGACAGGGCTTCAGTCTCGGCTGGACCTTTGCTGTGCTACCTGGGTGTAAAATTATTATCATGTTAGTACAGTTATCAGTTACCCCAGTTTCTGTTGCACTGGCAGTTTGCTTTGACTCTTGGTAGTGTGGGTGAAATCCGAGTGGGTCTCTGTGTATTCCCACAGCAGGCATTGTTAAGCTATAGAAAGAAAATAATAATAACAAAGAATTTTTGGAGCCATCTGTGCAATCTTGGCACCCTTTGGGTTGTTGTAACAACTCTTCCTTTATTTGGGCTGAATCAGTTTTGGGATAGAGATTGTCATGCTTTGAATGGGAGCCACAGTCTCTGCAGGACACTGAGTGACTGTGGCAGGTCACATCCCTTGGGTCAAAAACCCCTTTTCAGAGCCCTGGCTCTGCAGGGACATTACAGGCTGGGTGTGCTCAGACACTGAATTATCCTGGGTCTCACTCTGTTCCCCTCTGAGCACAAGAGGAATCCCATTCCCTTTGCATGGGAATGTAAAGGGGGTGGAGATAAACTAGATGTCACTCTGTTAGATTGGCTACAGATAAGAGATTTTTTAGATCAAAGGCACTCATGGCAATTTTATGAATACAAATAAAGTCAGAGGAACATTCCTAGAAAGACTATCACTCAATGTGTGTTCTAAACAGCTTTGTCAATATGCCTCTCAACTTTTCAAATGCTGCCCTACATGTGATTGCTTTCACAGGCCCTCTAAACCAGCCCTGCTGGTACTCACTTGTGCTGCTGCTGCTGCTGTCCAGCGTGGCAACCAAGCCCGAGACCATCCTTTTGGGCTGTGATCAGGAGATGCTCTTTTCTGTCCTGCGACACGAACAGGCAGATCTCTTCACCCACTCTATTTTAAGGTGTGCCTTTGAGGGCTTTCAGGAAGGGAACAGGAATAAAACTTAACCCATAAATGGAAACCGCCAAAACGTTGGCACAGGTGAAAAGCTGGCGCTGTTCGTAAATAAAAGAGGTGTGGCTTTAGAGATTGGAGCAATGTTGGTGGCATACTGTTCAACAAGGTGAGTGGTGAGCTGTGCTGGCTGTAGAAGAAGCAGTTTCACAATAATCATGGAATAGGAATAGCACTGAAGGGAACAGTGTAGCAGGTAAGAAAAATTGCCTTTATGTAAGTCTCACTTTGATGAATATATTCTTGAGCAGCTCAGACCTTATACATTAATTAAATTATCATGATCAGTTTGGCATGTTCCAGCAAACAGGTACCATGCACTATTGATAAGAACAGTTGTAGTCTGGGGAGTAGTAGATCATGTCTGAATAAGAGATTATAATGATCATCTCTTGGGAATATGTAAAATCAGGAAATTTGAGAGACGCTTATTTGTTCATACTGTTAGAAATGGTGGCATTTTCTAAGTATGAGGCAATTCCTGTTGCTGAAATGTGTATTTATACTTAAAGTTTTTCCACAGCAGCGGGGACAATTAAATCTCTTATTGGTTATATTGATTTAAATCACATGAATTTTGGTAAAAAAATATAGGCCTTTACTTGTTTCATAAAGGTTTGAAACCCATTGTAGCACCCCATGAAATCCAGCACCTACTCATGACACTTTCCCCTTTAACTCGGCAGGGTGTGACTGCTGAGGACCAGAATCTGTGATCACCTGTTTGCTTATGATGAGCTCTGTTTTGATTCTTCTTGGAGCTGTATACAAAATATCTTTTAGCTGGGATCATCGTGGTGTCCCATGTTTGTACAGCACCCAGAACACTTGTTTCATGGCTGGGTCTCTGAGGAGCTTGTGCCATTCAAAAAAGAGGGTGCAGGAAAGAAAGAAATTGTTTTGTTGGTGGATTTAGAGTGGCTTTCAATGCAAACATTGAAATTTGGGCAGAACTTTGGTTCTTTGGTCTTGCTGTTAATTTCCAAATGTGCCAAAAAACTGCTTAGGGCTTGACCTTGCAAGGTGCTGAGCACATTTGGGATCTCCAGATGTCGTTCAACACTGAACACAGGTTCTTTTCTCTTAAAAGAAACTGTTGCATTTTAGACAGAAGCAGCTTGGAGTTCTCTGAAATGGCAAATGTTTTGGAAGAGATATAAATTGCTGTTGGATTTTGCAACAGTGGGCTCTTTGGAAACATTCCCCTTGAATAATGTTAAAAGCAATTCCAGCTTCTGTAATTTAGTTCATCCCTATCATCAGCATCAATAAAAAAAGCATTTACAGATTCCAGGCTCACCAGGACGTTTCCAAGAGCTGGTATACTCAGAGCCAAGTAACTTGTAAACAATGACTATTGATCTCAACAAGTATGGACGTTCTTGTAGGGTCTTTGTGTGTGCTGAACTGGCGCCAGAGGTGAAAAGCTTCAATTGTTGCCATTATACTTGCATTTATATCTATCAGAGTCACTACCAAAGTTGCACTGGCAGATAAAATCATGCAGTGTGTGAGAGGTTACCCAGCTGTGATCTATTACCAGATATAAGTGGCACAGGAATTAAGTTGTAATGGTTGTGGAAGTACTAAGGCTTTTAATAGTTGTATTCTTTTGGCCTCTGTGTGCACCATGTATTGCTACTGTGTACTCTTAGAAGAATTGTCTTCATGTTACTTGCACATCAGAAGCTTCAGGTGTGAAGGGATCTAGAGTTTTCTAAGAACCTCAGGCTTTGCTGCATTTTCATAGCAGTTACTTGTGTACCATGGCAGTGGCAGGAGCAAAACGCCAGACCTTCAGCTGAATAAACTGAGAACAACCTAAACAGCTTCAATGGTGTCCTGCACTGCTGGGTTCAAGCACTAAAGGACACGACTGTCAAAAGGGAACTGCTTCACTGCAGGAAGGGATATTAGAGCAGGCACAACACCAGGACTCTGATTCCTTCCTCTTCCAGTGTCTCCCAGATTTACTTCACTGTGTTTGTGCCAGAAGAGGCTGTTGCAAGGTGTGGCACAAATTAAACCCCTCTGTCCTCTTAGTCCTGCGTGCAAATTATGAAATTTAATAGGAAAGTAGACTCAATATAACTTGTCTGTAGCATGGTTTTTGGGGAATAGATCCCATCAGCTTTATGGCTTTCTACCTGGACTTTCAGACACAGATCATCAGAAACCTTTTGCTTTCCCCATTTTTATGAAACTGTGTTTCTTCCTCCCCCAGTTTAGTGCAGCTCCCACACAAGTGATGAACCTTAGTGTTGCTGGAGACCTTGTTTCTGCAATTTTCCAAGGGCCAGAATCCTGCTTGACCCACTGAGCATGACAAATGTAGAGAAATTCTTGTCTCTGATCTGTTTGCTTTGGATAATAGAAGATATTTTTGTTACCTCTTAATTCAACCCCTTTGTCCTTGTGTTTTTGGTTTTTTGTAGCAACAAAGAATTGTGTCTGTTTTCCCTGTCATGGTCTGTTCAAGACGTTTTTTTTTTTGTTGGTTCCCTTACTGTAATTTCCAGAGCAGTAAGCTAGTGTGGTCCCTACTATGGTTTGAGCTCATTCAACTCCATCTTGTACTCTGAATAAATTTCTGTGTTCCTATGGCAGACTTTCTAGGCCATTTTTCAATCCTCATGCTATTCCAAAATATATTCCACCTGCCTCACAACAGTGATATGAGATGATGAGATGCTTTAGTTTCCCTGTTGTGATGGAGGATACACCCAAGACACGCTGTAAAAAGACTACTTGTAGTGCTTTTTCATTCACATAATTGAAACCAGTTGGCTTTTGTACTGGTGGCCAACTTAAAAATATTAGATGTGCTATCTGCTTTCAGTCTGATAGCATGTTCATCTTCTGTAGCAGAGCTGTCCCCTGGCCCTGTCTGTGCTGGCAGGTACAAACTCTTTGCAAGTGGCACCATTGCCGGTCTGGCCTTGGCCTGGCCTGTGCTTGTGTTTGCACCTGCAGTCTGAACGCCTGCCTGGAGAGCTGTCCTTACTCCCCTCTGTCCTGTGTATTCCTTAATGACTCTTGTCACATCCTTGGTGGCATCCTTCATGGCTTTCACTTAGGCTGCAGGACAAGTGTCTGTCAAATTGGAATAGCACATAAAGAGTTACTGTGAGGTCCTTTTGTTCTTCCTCTTTCTTTTCCTACATCTGAGTCACCTGCTCATCCCAGCACACACTGAGCCTTGCTGCTCAGCTTTAGCTGAGAATGGCTGTTCTGCTTCCTTGTGCTTTTTGTTTATTTAGAGCTTTGTTTATTAGAGCTTGGTGTTGTTGTTGTTTCATTTCTGAGCAGTATGCAATACTCAGATGGCTGCAATCCCACTGCCTAATTAACAGCAAAATACCAAGAACATTGCAGTGCTTCTGAATCAACCATTTCTCTGCATTGTTCTGTCATGTGACAGGTACCCACCACTTGTAGGTAGAGGATGAACATCACTCAGCTGGCTGAATTAAGGGCCTAAAGAGCTTAGGGGACAGTGGGAGATATTAGAGAGGTGCGTAAATGCCCTCAAGAATTAAACACCCTCAAGATGTAAATGCGAAGTAATTTTCTCATTTTCTGAAAGCTGCAGCTTCTATGAAGCTTCAGAATCTCCGTTCTCCCAGGCAGAGGACAAATACAAATACATTTTTTACACTGAGCACCCTGTGCTGTATTCAGTGACAGTGTGCAGAGCTTAAAACTTGCAAGAGATCTGTTGCACTGTCTGAAACCGCTTGGCTATGTGTAACAAAAACTTCCCTGAACCCTTCCTAGGCTTCTAGAGTCTGGGAAACATCTTCCTTAAAGACAGAACTAGGAGAAGGAACAACTTCTACAGCTATGGAGAAGGAGAAGAAAGGCACACAGCCTTTGTAATACCCATGTAATACAAATTCATCGTGCCTCAGAAGGGTAAAAGATTGCAAGTGAAAGGAGAGCAAAGATGCTTGTTCTGGGCTTTTAAGTTGATATTTGCCCTTTTTGCATGTTTGTAGAATCACCATCTACATAATTGAATTGGCAAATGCATAAAGCTGTAGTCAAAGCCTTTGTTTTGTATTGCACAATGAGATATTGTATTTCATTTCTCCTGTAAGATGCTTTATACTAGTCCAGAGTGTCTTAGCCAGCTTTTTCTGGCTCCAAGCAAATACTTTTAATAACTGAGACTGACTAAAAGGATGTTGTCTTCTTCTGTAGTTTAGGCATGAGGTATGATAGATCATTTTGTTACTGTCAAAGAATGGATTTTTTCACTCCATTGGCAACATGTTTAATTCTGGATCTTGTTATTCTGCTCTGCCTCTGCTGCCATTTGCCAGGACAGAAAGAGGAGAGGGAAGAGGAATTTTGCCTTTGAATGTTCTGCTGAAGTCACTCATTTTTATTGAGAGGCAAAAAATGTTTTGTCCTATTTGGAAATTAGCTCTGCAAATTGACTGACACATTGCTGGAAGAATAAATAGTAAAATACAGGGTTGCTTGTCTATATCTGACAATGTGGATTTCTTGTGAAAAATTGAAGTACTGGATAGCACCCAAATGTAAAATCTTGTGCTGGCTAAAAACTGAAGTGTTCTTAAAATCAGCTTCATCTGATTTTGGCTGTAGGCTGAAAGGGCTAGAAGTTCAGTCTCCTTCAGACAATCACTTGGTGAGATTGCAACCCCTCGCCTTTCTAGTGAAACTATCCTGTTCGATTTGGGCTTGATTATCTTTTCAAATCAGTTTTATGTAAGGAAAATAGCACTGATTTCATCCAGTGGTTCACCTGGGGGAATGTCCTGATTCTCTTCTTTTTCCTGCTCCTGCAGGCAGGTTTTACGTGAGCAGCTTTTAGAAGGGCTCATGCTGAGAGTCCCTGCAGTGTGTAATTCACAGGCCTGGAGGATTTTGTCAATAGGTCCTGCTTTCCCTGAATACCTGTTGCACAGTGTCATTCTGGGAGCAAAATGTCAATGGCTGATCCCTCTGCTGCCCTTGCCGCTCTCTCCACACAGCCCTGCCGTGCCCCTTGCTGCAGAGCTCTCACTGCATCACTGGGATCCTGCCTTCCCATTCAGGGGCTTCTTCATGTGCATTCTGGCTGAAATGTCCTGAGAAATGTCTTTGGGAATGTGGGGCTCGGGGTGGTCATGGCTTTTCTCTTGAGGTTTGTTTTTTGGGCTGTGTCTCCTCTGTGGCTAAAGATGTGATGGCAGCTGTGGGGCTGGAGCAGAGCTGCACTAAAGGGTCTGGGGGTGCTGACAGAGGTGTATGCCAGGGCACACAGGGATCACTGGGATTATGCTAACATAGGACTCTGGTACACCCTCAACTGGGGCTCTTGCACCTTGTCAGCTTCTGTGCTGTCACAGCTACTGTGTGATATGTGCCTATGTTGGCTGGATGTGCTCCTGTTCCTGGGAGAGCTACAGCACCTCAGGCCATCAGAACTCCCACTTGGAGATGTGGGCTCTCAGACCAGCAAGGTGGGTGCTCACATGAGTAGGGCAGCACCCAGTACCTTTGGATAGGCTGCTGATTACCAAAATCCCACTGTCAAGAAGGCTGAATAAGATTTTAAGGCAGTTTAGACCCAATTCATTTTATTTGGGAGTAATGCAATGCTGCCTTTTGGTAGCAACAGTCAGTTCCGTGTAACTGTTTGGGAAGGATGGACTTGTCCTGATGGCAAGTGTTACCAATTCCAGGCGCACATGGACTCCAAAGCCAGGCTTGGACTACATCCCTCAAGTTCCTGAAAAAGTCTCAGATCCAAACATATCCAGCAAAGGCAGTGCTTGAAGAATAGGATGTGAATTTTCCAGTTCTGGCCTATTGCAATCAAATTTTGTAATAAATCCAGAGCAGAAGTTGCTATATATTTTTTCAGGTTCTGCTCAGACTGTATGCTTAGACTACAGTGTGTCACTTTTCTAAATGGGAAGTCTACAATTCCACAATTTTTGGCTGTGTAAGCCATCTCCAGCTCTGTGCTACAGGATGGCGGGCTCTCTTTGGTGTGTTGATATGCACATATGGTACATAGACAGTTGGTGAATTCTAAAGGAATGACCTTCAGGACTGACATTCTTCTATATTTTCATGTTTTTGTCATGCTGTGGTGGGTTTGTTCATTCCTCTTTCATCTCCTCTTGAGTGAAAAACTCTGCAGTCTTCCAGACAGCGTCTCTCTCTCTCTCTCTTTCTCTCACTCACTCAGACCATCTGTTCCCAGATTACAGATTTCTCTGCATGAGTACCAGGTAACAGACGTGACTTCGCCCAATAACTACAGCAAAAAAGGCTTTCACACACTTCCTACAATCTGTGAACATATGATCAGTCTAGGATAACATGTCGTGCCAAACACACACCAGAGACATTTATATGCAGTAACAGAATGAACCCTGAAATCAGGTATTTGGCAACCCCAAACCTGACGTTTCCTCTGTGTGTTTTGAAAAGAGGCCTCTGTGCCCACAAGAAAGTCTGTGTTCCTGCCCTGGTGCCTTTTTCTCAGGGGTGGAAGAATAAAATCCTTCTCTCAGGTTTTGCTTAAAGGGAAGCTGGTATTATCTCACTGCCCCATGCCAGTCCTTGAGGCCGGTGTGGGAATGAGGTCTCTGTTCTCTACTGGTAGCTCCATAATGAGCGTTTGCCAAGTGATGGGAGACATCAGAAAGGACATTTTATCCATCTTTTATCATCTTCACTGGATCCTTGCTCAATTTGGGAGTAGGGTATAGAGACAGACTAATATCCTATACACAAGTGTATGTATGTAATAAATCTTCAATTGTATATCTGAGCTCTTTTATCCCCTCTCCCATTGTCACATCAGCCCTCAAAGGACCATAATGAGGCTGAATATTAAAGCAGGGTTTTTTTTTTTAACTTGAGGAAGCTGCTGCTTATTGGCCATTGAGCACTTGTCTGAACCCTGTACTGCTCTTTTTAAAATTTATTTTCAGTAGTGGTTGACAAGTTAGGGAGCTGACTTGAAGCTAAGGAGCCGTGTGTGGGTCCCAAAGATAGATAAAGTACAAAGCAGTGGATTGTTGAGCTATCACATGATCTGTGGGCCAAGGTTAGTCTTTATGTCAGCTGCAGGGTATGTACTGCAACATATTCCAACAAACTGGTAATATATTTATTTTTTGATAAGTAGATGTGTATGTTAAATGTCTCATGTTAGTCTTGTCTACTCCAGTGACTTGAAATAAGGAAAAGGTCTTAGACAAATTAGTACTCAAAAGAAACTGCTGCAGAAGTTGGAAGGGAATTTGCTAGTAAATATTCCTTTTAAATGTCTTTTACAATATTATTTACTATCCCTTGTATTTCTGATGAGAAAAATAACTGGTCATCTGCTACACAGCACTACATGAAAAAATGCTTTTAGCACTTTCAAGACCCGAGTGCAAAGATTTTTCACAAAAGTGAGAGAACTTCAATAGATTGTGCACTAGCCACCACAGAAACAAAACTATAAGATAATGTTCAGAGAGTTGGGATGCATGCTATGTATTCATTTGTTATCAACCTGCCTCATATGGCCCTGCCCAAGTCTTGTTTCCCAAGAGCCAAAATCCACTGTCATGGTTACAATATGAAAAACAAGAGTGGTTGAACGTATTTTGAGAAGCCTCAGTGTTGGAAAAAGAACACTTCCTCCTAGATGTGGTGCAATCACAGGGCACAGAGAGGCTGTGAGTGTCTGATGGGTTTGATACAGGACACAAGGCAGTGAGTGTGTACAATCTGCAAGCTGTAAGTGTGTCAGCTGTTGCTGTGTGCTTAACTGGGACCCCATACTTGCTGCCCTGAGCTTAATTGAGGGCCGTGCTGCTGTTGGGATGAGCATGCATGTCTACTGAATGTCTACAAATGAATATACTCATTTAACATTATTTACTGTGCTGCTTTGTGTCTCAAATACACAGATCTAATGAGGCATTGTTGCTGTAAAGGCTTTATTTTATATTCCATAGCACAGGTGAATTTTATTGTATGGTACATAAGTTACCGACAACCTCTCAGTTAAAATATGATCTTGGTCTGATGCTTGAGACACTTGCCACACTGAAACAGTTTCTTTTCTTTTTTTGCCCTGTTTGCTGAGCAGTTGTTTTTTATGCTAACAGCTCCTGTTGTGTCCTAAAGAGGATTTCATACATGAACGAGAGCAGTAGGAGAAGCAGTAGAGTGATGAAGTGGAGGTTGACCTCAGATTTCCTCATGCTGTTACAACGTTTTAGCCAGTCAGTATTGCTTGGGCTTCACTGAGAAATTGGAGAAGGATCTTCTCAGAGCTGGGCAGAGGCCCTGGTCTGTGTTTGCGGGGCTGTGTGATGATGTGTGTGCATTGGGTGTGCAGAGCTGAGCCTGGGACACGGCAGTGCCCTGTGTCTCCCTGGGTACACCAAAGGAAGGGCTTTCTCCACTTTTCCTCTCCTCAAAGCAGGGATCATTTTCCCAGGGAGTTTGGAATTGTTCCTTGAGCCTAGGTGTAATAGTGCAGTGTGTTTCTGGTACATAGCACAGGGAAACTTGTATATTCCAGCTTTCGACTGAGGCAATTCTCTTGTGCAATCAGAGCAGCAAACAGTTGCTGAGCACAAAGACACCCTCAAATATTTGAGAGTGAAATGTAGTTATAAACTAATACAAATGAGAAGATTTTCACTGTAAACAAATAATTCATTGCTATTCTTTCCTGGAAGATTAGCTCCCAATTTGGAAGAAATCTCCATTTATTCAAGGCACCCTCCTGTCTCTGCTTTGGAGAAAACAGAAAAAGCAGTTATTTAGGCTATGGAATGGTAATATCTTTGTCAGAAGAATTGCTGTGTTCTGAGAATCAAACTGATCTGGGTGTGATTACCTCTGTGAAGAGATTTATGTTTTCAGCATTAGGCAGAAGGTGTTAAATAAGTGTTGACTCAGGCTTCTGCTTTTTCTCTCTAATTTCCCACATCTTAATTCTTTACTTTGGGCAACTGCTTCTTAGACTTGGAACTAAATCTTCATTTTAATGTTCTTTTTTGTGCTTCTTTCACAGCTTCATCCACATCTTTCTGCTTTAATGCTACAATAGTGTGTGGGAGGATTAGTTACACTGATTTAAAAAAATAGAAAATAGAGCAAGAATGAATTAATCTACAAGCCAGACACCTTCATTAAGCAAAGTCGGGAGAATAATATATATAATTAGCAAGACTTCTGCTTACTGTATGCTCTAATGTAATATATTAGCCATCTCATTATTTTAAAGTATTAATTGCCTTGAAATTGGTAGCTACTGTTGTTAATAGGCAATTAGGGCTACTCTTAAAAGGGAGCTATTTACTGATAATAATTAAATCTTAGAAAATTGGGGTACTTAGCCACATTTACTTTCATAGTTTTTGTTTATGCCTTTTCAGAATCTATAATTTATGTTTCACCCTTAGAAGGGCAAAGGGACACAAACCCATGTTCTGTAAAAGGTATTTACACTGGTAAAAAATAGAGTAAAAGACCTTTTGTTTTTATCCTTTTGGTTAATATGAGTGTCCAAATACTCGGTAAAACACATGGTGGAGTGGCAGCTCATCTGTTTACTGCTCTCTGCAGTGCTCTTTGCATTGTACCTGTGCTTCACAGCAACATGATTGATACCAGCACAGCCTCTGCCTTATTCCTGGAAGTATTTTTTTCACTTAATGTTCTCAGAACAGAGATCACATTCCTGTTCACCAAGTTTCAGTTCGGCAAAATCTGTTCTCCTGTTTCACTCAAAACTTTTGCATCCGTTTCCTTCCATGTTTTTGTAAATTATGTTATTATAAAATAATAATAAATATATGTCGCATATTATGTTATTACATACAGCTTATTACGTGGTAGGTGGGGGGAAGGGCTAGGAAAAGCTATTTTTTTTTTTTTTTGCATTTACTTCTACATAGAGAAAGGGATATACAGAAATGCCCAACTGTGACTGAAAGCTCTGGCAGCTATGAAGGCTGTAGATAGTTTACTTTTCTGCTGTCACAGCTGGACATTTACAGAACCTACAGAGAGGACAGGGGCAAATATTCTTTGAATAACAGAATATGGCTTGTTCTGTCATTTTTCTCTTGCTGGTGTACTTGTCCCGAGCAGCAGAATGTGACATCTCCCTGAAACAAGGACATGATGGATACAGGAAATTCAGCACTTCCCCAGTCCTCCATGTCAGTGTGATCCTAATTTAGTATCTCCTATCTATAACTAGTCTGGCTGAGATATCTCTGGAAGTGTAGAAAATTAGGGGCTGCTAATGAGCTTCTAACCCTCTTTAGGCCCTTTTCAGCGCCCTCGCTCTCATTTCCAATGGCAGTCACTGTCACACAGTCAGCAGTGGCTCTCAGGGTCCCTGTGACCATTCTTACAGGTCCCCAGTGAGCGAATCAGACTCAGAAACCCATCAGCAGCTGGTACTTCAGTGGCCCAGTCCTGGTTGAAATAAGCCCAATCTGTTAAATAAGCAGAGATGCTTCCACACTTATATTTAGTCTGGTTGTGATCTATTGACTCATATCTGATTATGACTGAAATGAAAAGGAAAACTCTTCATACCAGGACAGACTTTAATGGAACATGTACCATGCTTTACAAATCTCTTGGAGGTCTTTGAAGAGGTCAATAAGAAAGTGAATAAGGGTGAGCTGCTGGTTACACTTGTATTTCTGAAAGGCTTTTCATGAGGTCCTGTGCCAAAGACTTTTAAGGAAAACCAAGAAAATATGTAATGGATCTCAATAATAGAGTTCTACATAACCTGTGCTGGGGTCTGTCCTGGTAAACACACCATAAACTGCTGGAACAAGAAGGTGAACAGAGGTGAGACAGTTTGAGGGTGACAGTAAATCAGCTGTTTGGGGCAGTAAATATGAAGGCCACCTTCAAGTACAGAAGTACCTTAGGAGACCGTGTGGGTAAATGAAATTTAATATGCACAAATCTAAAAACCCCACATTCCCCAAGCTACCTGTATCCAGTGAAACCAGTCACTTTTCTAGGAAAGTGGAAATCACAAAACATTTCAGTTCTCATTCAGCTCCAGCCCTCAAACACACAGCTCAATGCAAGTCCTCAAGTGAATACAACTTACTCTCTTTGACTTTTACACATTGGAAAACCTACTCTTAAATATCAAAATGAATAACCTTTCCAACCATCTTCACTGACAAAAAACCACTCATACCATTTCTATGTCCTCCTAGGAGAGAGAAATACCATTTCAGGAATCTGCCTGCCTATAATTAGAAAAGATTGCTGGTGGAGATAACACGTGGAATAATGACGTGGTATGTTGTGCTGAACTGAGGCTATGTGACATTGTCATGGGGCACACAAGAACTTAAACCATGATGGAGTGACAAAGCTCCTTTTAAGGCTTATTGTTAATCAGGGTACAGTACTGTCCTGAAATGGCTTACTCCTGTTTTGTATTGAAGTGAGGGGGTACTCTAATTTAAGGAGTACCAATTCCCTTTAGAAGGTATTACTAATGTTCCTAATGTTTCCAGTAACTGAAATCCAGATTTTTGTATTGTGCCTGCAGCTTGTTGTAGTCTTTATAAACTGTACAGAGCTTCTTGGTCCAAAGTGAGGGTAAGCAGTATGTTAGTAGCAGTCGTCTTCCCTGTGCAGCCTGAAAAGTGTGTGAAGCAAAGCAGCACAACTGGAGAAAGATCTCCCTTTGCTGGGGTTCCCACAGATCTGATCTACCTGAGTGCTCCTGGTGTGGGGGGTTCCCTGCAGGAGCTCACTGATGAGGATGTCTGTGTGGTGCTGTGTCCCCATCACTGCTCTGCCTCCTGTGACCCCCAAACAAACACCACCCTTCCATCCACCCGAGCCCCCGCAGCATCCAGCCTTGAGAGAGGGCTTTTTCTGGTGTATTTGTGACATACAGAGGTGAACAGTGCAGTGACACAGCTCCTTCAGTTTTACCTCAGCAATGCAAGTTCTCTGGAAGGTCTGTGAATTTCATGAGAATGGATCTTTTTAGGATATTATAGCTATCAGGCAAGTTAACCCTGATTTATGCTGAAACAAGTGATTTCTCCTCTTCACAGTGTGCTGAGCTTGAATTTAATTTGCAGTGAGGCAAAAGCCCGTTCAGTAAGCCAGTCTTGCCTAGAAGAGAATACATCTTAGCTTTTGAGCTTTTGTCACAGAACTGGATTTCCTGAACCATTACAGGGAAGGAAATGCTGTTTGTAAAAATTCAAACATCATTGCCATCTTCTAATTTAGAATTGACAGATCTCTCACCTACGTGTTTCTTATTCACTCCAAAGTCAGTCTTGTTTTCCTTGTTATTTCTAAAGACATTTAGAGAGAGAAATGAAAGGAAATTTGTGCATCTTATACATCTATAAACTTCCCCATACAGATTAATGTAAGTCCTTCAGCTCACCCAAAAGTAAAAGGAACCTTCCTGAAGCCCTGACACAGTGCTGTTTCCTGTCTGGTATGGCTCACTGAGGATGTGATCCTGGGCAAGGCCCTGTTAAACCTCTGTCGTTCTCAGCAATAATTACAGGTGAGCTGGGAGCTGTTTGTAGGGAGTGGTGGTGTTTATGAGTCAGACTTGAGGAACCAAGCACTCCATTTTTGCAGCAGACTTCTAGATTTTGTTGGGAAGGAATGGTGCAACTTGCTGCATATATTGTCCACCCAAAGGTCACTGTGTAGCTGAAGCTGAATATTTAAGTGGGTTACATGAATTGTCACCTTATGGAGCTGTTGCTGCAGTGGGAGGCTGTGAGGCCTTTCCTGGGGATGGAGGAATGAAGCTTCACAGGCTGATCCAAGAGAGAACCCAAAGGCACACCTTTTCCTGACACTTAAGACTGGTTAAACCCATGTCCAAGTGTGCTATTTATTACCTAAAATTGTATTCTAAGTGGCTTTTAAGTCTGTTACCAGGCTTAAAATGACAAACGATCTTCTTGGCACCTAGTGCATTATTACAATGTTTTTGTCTGTGAACAAAGCAAGCAGATTTCCAGTTAGCATCAAAAACGGGTGATTTTGAGATACCAAACAGTTTTTTCATGGTCCTGCTGATGCAATGGATCACATTTAGCCTGTGGAAAGATTAATATAGATATCATGTGACATCTTCTCTTTGACTCTGTGACCACTACTAAAGCACAGTGCTTTGTTGTGTCATCCCTCACCCATTTGTCACCCATACCTAATTGATTAGGCTACTGTAACATTTTTATTCTGCACGTGATGTTCCTTCCTCAGCAATCTCTCCCTCCCAAAATGTACATTCATCATTAATTACAAAATCAATGGGAGAGATGGTCTGGACATATACAATTGATAGCTTCCCTCTTCAGATTAGCATAACCTCCCAATTCATTATGTGGGGTGAATAATACAATTGCTGCCACCACGAAAACAGGCAGGTCACCTGCTGTAAATTTCTTAACAAAATGTGGTGTCATGAGCCTTTTCATCTGCTGAGTGTTTACTGTGTGTTTGGAGGAGTCCGTCTTCTTTCTGAGCCTCTCTCTTGGCAAAGAAACAATCATAAATTTGGACAAATAAATGCTTAAATGTTGAAAGGCTGAGAAGTTCTGTCTGAAAACTCCAGTGCTGAAAGTGAATCCTACATAGTGCTGAGACTGCAACTGTGAACAAAATAGTGAAAAAAGATGAAAGGATCAAAAAATTTGGTCCCTATAAAATGCAGTGATATTTCTTACATGAGAAAGGTGATGGGAATTTAGGCCACAGTGTGCACACTTTCCTGTGTTTTAGCATATTAAAACACTGAAATATTCCAGATTTTTTATTTTTTTAAAAATACTCTACTATATTTGGATTAGAGTCTTCCATTCCTCTTTTCTCAAAGAAAATATGCTTTCAGTCACATTTTCAAAAATAGCCTCTGTGGTCTTTTAGTAGCTACCCACTTATAACTTTACAAGTCAGGTCAATTATGAAATAGATGCAACATTTCCTGTAAGAGTCAGGAATGTTACTGACATTAAATAAGTATTCCTTTAATAGAAGGATAGGAGAATAAGACCTTTTTTTCTTATTATGACAAGCGAGGATCAGATTCTAATATTGTTCTCCTTGTGGTACCTTACTCCAGGAGCTCCACTAAAATTAATCTGACAACTTGGGGAACGAGGAGGTGAGCAACAGAGTCCTCCTGTCATTGCCAGGACACTGGAATCTTTATGCTGAATAAAACTTATCACAAGAGATACATATATATGAAGTATGTATATCTTAAATTATAAGATTGGAAAGATAATGTAGCCACTTAAGTATAAAGGGAATGTATGCTTGCAATTCCCATAAACATTAACAGAGATTTTATTGGAGTTTTGGTGGAGTAAAACATCGTTTCAAATTAATTAACTGTTAGAGAGCCATTCACCTCAGCAGGATTTGGACCAGGTTTCAAGTGATTTAGTGGCTTTAATGGACTTTATTCTAGGGATTATAAAATCATGCCTTGTAATGTTTAAATTGGAGTTATAAAACAAAAGGTAGGAACTGAACTGAAGCATTATTAGAAAATTGTCATCTGTAATAAATAAATTAGGTACAATACCTGAAGCAAGGCTAATACCAGTATTTACAACACAGACTATGAATAAGAGTATTGATAATTATCTTCCTTGTTATTAAATGGTAATATAATTATCTATGTGTTAGAGGTCAATGGAATATACAGACGGTTACACACATGCTTTAAACCAGACATGTCTTTATCTAGTTTGGTATGAACAAAAATTTATGATCTGATTTTATTAGCACTTCTGGATTGTCCCTTGAACTAATTTTGCAATACTCCCAATGTGATTGCCATCCATGAGTTTTATTTAGATCTCAGTCAGGAAAATTACTGCAATCTCTTGCTCTTCAAATGTACATTCTGAGTCAGATATTCCTTTCCAGAAAACTTTCCAATAGGATTCAGTGGTGAAAATCCAATTGCAAAATCAAAGTCTTTGTCTATTGAAATAGCGATGTCTTTCAGCACAGAAAATAAGGGCAGAGTGCATGTAATGATTGAAGCCATACTTCTAGTGGTACTTCCCTGTCAAGTGAATATTTCTATTATTTACTTCAGTGTTATTTCTCATGTTCCAAATCATGGGGCTTTCCTGTGTTTGTCAGCTCCTCAGTCATCTGGCAGGTTTTCCTAGCTGTTGTTCTCCAGTAACCAGAATTCTATGATCTTACCTAAATCCTTGCCAGAACCCCTTTGTCTCACTTCAAATGACTCTTGCACAGCCTCCTGGGGTGCCCTGCAAACCTCAGCAGCCGTGTCTGGCACCTTTCCTGCCTTACCCAAGCTGGATATCCAGCTCTGTCACTGCAGCAGCACATGGAAAAGGAGAAGACGGATGAGCCCCATCTGATTATTTCTGGATGAATAAGGTTTTCTTCACTAAATGGAGGCCCTTTTCATGTGAAAAAATCCCTTGCAGACTATTGGCCTGTGTAACTACATTTATAAAATTTTCTAAAAGCACATTATTGACTTGTTTGTGATGCACTGTTGTTACATTTTATTATATAAATACGTGCTTAGGAGCCTTTATAAAATGCAGATTCTTGACCCAGTCCTATAAATATTTACTCAAAGTTTTGAAACTCCAATTATTTGACCTGATTGTATGGCTATTCATTCTTTAAAAAAAAAATGCCCCTGTAGTATATCTGTATTTGGAGTTAAAACAAAAATAAGTTTAGAATTACCTCAAAAAGCTGTTAATAATATTTTTGGAGTAATTTCAAACTTCACTCATTGGTTGTTTCTCTTATAGTCTAATGGCCTGCAAAATTTTGTGTTTAAAATATGAATTTCTTTTTTTTAATAACGAAGAAAAAAATTAAATATGTTTCAGTTCTAGAACTTGTTTTCTAAGTTTCAGCCCAGAGCAGAATTTTTATGGTTGAGTTACGAACCTCTGAAAATAGGGGTTTACAATGGAAACACTGACACCACTTTAACTATAGCAGCACTGGCAGAGCAGTGTAATATACACTAGAAATAGAAAGCAAGATTAGAGATGACATTTAGGACATGAGGCCTTCTCCAGGCTGTGGGAAAAATAACTGTGTTCTATTTTTTTCCACAGCCTGAAAAAGGCCTCCTGGTCTAAGTGTCATCTCCAATCTTATTTCCCATTCGAACCATGCATTTAACTAACTCCTTTTTTAATTATTATTGACAGCAATTTGTTGCAGTTTTAAGTACCAAGCCATGTCCAAATCACAGCTTCCCTGGCTAGTGCATGTCAAGGTGGCGGGGAAGGTACCAAGGAGACCAGGTATTTTGCTAGTATTTCTGTCTCCAAGAAGCCCAGTCCCAGCTGGCTGAGTGCTGTGGGAACCAGCCCTGCTGGCTCTGGATCTGGCTGGGCAGAGCCCCTGACACCTGTGCCTGAGCAGGGCACTGCAGCACTGTGAAAACTGCATTTTCTAAAGGCAGAGTACAGCCTGACACTCAAATACACTTACCCTGCAATGTCGGGGAGCAGTAACCAGGACAGGCAGGTACTCAGGTGCAGTGAATTTCACCACCACTTCTGGAGCAGGCCACATTTCCCACCACAATTCAGCCTTGATGCAAGCTCCTGAATACTCCAAAGTGAGAATGTTACTGAGCACTAAGATGTAATGATGGTAAGATGCTGGTGTAAGCTGCCTTTACCACAAAGCTGTGGTGTTTATATTGTCAGGAAGATCTCTTTACCATTGGTCCCCATGAAAAGAGGGACTTGGTACTATCTCCAAAAGATAGCTAAGCTCAAGGGATAAGTTTTGATTTCTCCATGTTAAACCCTTTTTCCATCCTTAGGCATCCTCTGACTCATAGCTGCTTCAGTTTTGTATCCACTGCATTAAATGGTAATTCCCTGTATACATTTATGGCCTTTTAATGCCTACTGTGCCACAGCATTGCATTGCAGTGATCTTGCAATCTCCATTCTCAGTGTGGGGTAAAAAGGAGCAATAAGGAAAGAAAATGTCACTGCAGAACAAATGCAATTGGAATTACTTCTTGCTCCCACCAGAAAAATGCCAGTAGGAGATCCATATTCTGGGGGCGATCAGACAGAGAGAATGCATCTATCCTGTCTATAGCACTTGAATGGTCAAGGTAGAAACTTATTCTACATTTGAACTGTATTTTCAGTACTCATCTGATCAATTCTTTTTATTGCTGTACTCACAGTAGACAAAGATACTGGAAGCTACTGCCTATTCTCCAAGAAATGTATCCTGCAAAGTCCATAATAGAGGCAAATTTATTGCTAAAGCTATTGCCTCATGAAGGTGCTTCATTCTAGCACTGTGAAAGCTGGTATTAATGTAGAGATAAACACGACCTGTTCTGTGTGTACATGTAAGCAGGTGTATAATTTTGTTTGTAAGCACAGTGTCTTCTTGGCAGGTACTGTGCAGCCAGCAATTGCCAGCTGCTAAATGTTCAAAGAAACGCAATTTGAATTGTTCTCCACATTGGAAGAGTGGCCAGGAAAACGCATTTAATATTTAATATAATCAGTGGATTCAGTTCTGACAGCAGAAATGTAGGAAAATTTGGTTACCTGTGAACATCTTTTGGATTTTAATTTTCAGAAAAAGAGTTAACAAGTATTCTCTCTTGCACAAATGATATGTCATAAAACCATAAAAATTGAAATATTAATTATTTGGTAAAGTTGAGCTTTCGTGTTCATTTTTCTACAAGATTTTGACATTGTTATTGGCACAGTACTTCATTCTACTTCACGTTGTTTATAGATCCAGGAAAATGTCATATACTTTCTTTAATCCTCACAAAATATAAACACTCTTTAAAAAATGTTCTTTTCTGTGGTTAGATCTCTGACTGAATGGTACTTTTTGCACAAGCCAAATGCATGATATAGTCATTTGTCAAAAAGTAGCATGAAGATTTGAAATGCCATTAATTACTGAAGCTGCTGTAAAAGCCTGGTAACAACAGTACTTGTGCACAGGCAACCACTGGGACACAGAATGTTCTTCCAAAAGCACCTTCTTGGTCATATAGGGCTGTGAGTGTGGGACATGAAGAAGGGGTGGATCAAAACTCTGTTGGGAAAGCAAAGCCTGCACTTCAGGCTATAGCTGTGCTAATCCCTGAACATGGAGTGCTGTTCCTGTCAGAACACTGTGTTACACCAGCCACTCTGTCTCACTAGTAATAGCCCCTAATCATATTTTTGGCCAGGAGAGCCAGACTACAAGTTTCTGAGAAAAGATTCTCTATCCACAGAAGCTGTGAGGAGTTAACTTGGAAGAACTCTGTTACAATGATGCAATGGAGTGAGTTGGCACTGATGATAATCTCACCTGGTCCAGCCCGATGTGAACCAGCATAACCCTGGTTTAAATGATTACAAGAGATTCCATGCAAAAACCAATTTAACTAAGCACACGGTATTGCACCTTCTGTTACCCTGGCACAGCTCTGGAATCACAGTGTCCAGGTGATTCTATCCCACCCAACATGAAACACAAACTGGGGCCTGCTGTTTTGTAGAGGGAAGGAATGTATTTACAAAACAAAGTTGATGGCTGGCAGGCATGGATCTGCAGCTTTCAAGATCACACCAGCCATGCAAGGTCTTGACCCAGAAAAAAAAACCTTATATTCTCTTTCTAGGGACAGTAAGTGACCTTGGAGGGGCTGTGGCAGTGGGTCATATCAAATCAACATTAGGTTTTCTCCCCTGTTTGCTCTTGAAACATTTCGTGTGATGATTCTGAACATGCAGGATACTACTGTTCCCCCACATTATCAGAGACAGCATATTAACTCTGAGCTGATAACATGCAAGGGAAAAGAGAACATGACAAAATTTGCCTAGGGTTAGTGCTAGCTCTGATTTTCCAGCACCCAAAAATTTAAAATTCATTGGTGAGAAATTGAGCAAACCAGGCTACTGGCACAATCTGCTGAAGCAAAAATAAACTAAATTTCTGAGCTTCACACATCTCTGGGTCCAGGTTATCCAATTCCAGCAAAACTGCATGGCCTCATGCTGCATTTCTTCCTCTGAAAGTCAGTGTTCCTATTTCCTAGTGGTTTATTTCCTACTTGTGTACCATAGAGATGTGACAGTGAAAGCTCAGTTGCAGTGTGCATGCACAGCATGGGAGTTATCTCCTCCCAACAGCAGGCCCTGCTCTTCATCACTTTGTTCATGGGAAGCATTCAGAAGAACATTAAAATGCTAAATTGTGAAAATTTACAGCAACAGTTTTCTATGAGAATCTTATATTTATGCTAATTGGAAGCTACTTGTAGTATCATGCTGGTCTTATAGTACTACTACACATAATCCATTTTCATCTTACAGCTTAGGGGGCACATTGGCTGGAGTTGTTTGTACAGATTTTACTGGGTGATGAAGATGTCCTCCTCTAGACTCACCTTGGTTGTTTCCCCTCCCTGATGAATCTTCTTTAAGTCACTTTAGGAAGCAGCACTACTGGGGAGCAGCAGGAATCCTCCTGCAAGAGATGAGGATTCATGTCAGCGTGACACTGCTGAAGATTCATGGTACATCTACGTAGGTAACCCTGTCCTTTTTTTTTTATTGTGTGGTCACTTTGGATCAGGCTTCAAAGCTGACCATCAGCTGCCTCATTCCTAGGTGCCCTGACTTGAGTCTGAAGCTCCTGAGTGGCTGGAGTTGGCTTCTCACCACTCTCATTTTCTGTTCCCTACACATTCTCCATTCCACTCTGGAACAGGGATTTGGGCCACAATTTCCCAGATGGCAGAGAGTGCCTTAGCCAGTACCAAATAGGTTTGCAATGCTCCTTTGTCTGGTTCAGGGACTGTTTTGCTATTGAGACCAGGCTGAAATGCCCTGGCAGGAGGAGAGCCTGGCTCTCAGTCCAGGACTGCCACTTTCCAGGTGCTCTGGGCACTCAGCTGCTACGGATGTTCTTTGACTGAGAAGAATCTGCCAGTCGTTCTGAAATCCTTTCCAATTGCATCAGATGTGTTACTCCATGGGAAAGTTCACATCTGAGAAGTCCCTGAGAAAAAATACTGATGTGCCTAAAGCCCCCTCCTCCATCCACTGACATCTCATTTCTTTCTATTTGGTATCCTTTTCCAGAAATCTAATCCTCTGCACACATTCTTGGGGGAACCTGCCTTTAGCAAAGACATTTAATGATTCAGAGTTTCTGATGCTGACCCTAAATTAGTTTTTGCAAATGTTGCTGATAAGCTTTCTTATCCTCTCTGGGTGCTGCTCTTTGCAAATGGAACAGGTTTTCTCTTTGGTTTTAAGAATACCTCTCTCTGATTTGCAAGTTAAACTATTAAAAAATAAAACTACAAGCTTGATAACAGTGTCTTACAAAACCCCTTAACTGTATCATGATTTTACCATACTTTTATCAGAATTAGGATGTAAATTCTTACATTGAAACTGCTGTTTTACAGACAGAACATTGCCTAAAAAAGACACTGTTAACTTATGGTAGCGGGTAATGCCAACTCCTGCAGTCTGGTCCTAGTCTTCCTTTGAACATTTGTTAGGGAAAATATGTAAAATTGATTAATTTCTGAAGTATAATAATAGCAGTAATATTATACTGTAGTGAAGGTTATTTTGCGTAACTTTTAAACATTTGCAGAAGGCTCAACATTTGGTGCCTTAATATGGAAGTATCTTCCCAGTAACAATTAGCGGTTTGTGGTGCCTGCTGCAGTAGCTGCTGCAGCCCTGAGGGTCTCAGTGCCATGTTTGCCATGCACAGGGCACCGTGCAGTGCCCTCACCTTGGCTGGGGTCAGTCTCAGGGTGTTGGCTGAATAGCTCAGAGCTCAGCTGTGACAAGTGGGCAAGCAGGGTGACAGTGTCCATGCTAAAGTCTGCAGGAATTTGCACGGGGGGGACACAGCAACGGTGAGAGGAGCAGAATAAATCAAAGTGTGAAAGCAACTGCAGTCAAATGTCACACCCAAGCAGTCAGGGGCCTGGCATGCTGTTTGGAAATAGGTTGGGTTACCTGTCAAAGTGGCATTTTCTTTCTGTTGCTGGAGAATAATGTTATCTGAGGATAAAACCTAGGGAGCACAGATGGTTATGGAGACCTGACCCTCTAAACCCTTGTCATAGCAAATTATTCCATTGATGTAAATGGGACCCCTCCTATGTAAAAGATCTCACTTACAGCATCTAATTCTTCCTTTATTGAAGTTATCTATTGAATACAGTTTTGTGGCTTTGTGTATGTGTATGTCTGTACATCTATAATGGAATAACATTATCTGTGGGACAAACTCTGTCATAGCCTAACAGTACTGCTATCACAGGCATTATGTAGAACTGTAGGATATAAATTCTCACTTTATGAGAAATTAGAAACATTATTTCTGCACTCTCTAAACAAAGAGATATAAACCCTCATTTGACTTTGGAATTTCCTTTGCTTGGGAACCATCAGCTCAGTTCAGCACCTGTCTAAAGTCTAATGCTTCCTCTTGTAAAAACATAGGCATTGAAGACTTGTGGTTGTGGAGCAAGAATAGTTTAAACTGTAAGCAGGAGTAAAACAAGGACAATAGATTAAAATTTAGAATCAAACTCTATTTGTTTTTGCCTATTGCAAATTACTCTATGTATTATGACGCAAATCTCAGCATTTCTTGAAATACTTATTGTTTAAATAATTTTTGCAGCTGCTATTTCTGTTGTCAGACAAGCCTCTACATTCTGTGAATCTGTTATGAACAGGGGCCTTACCCCATTCATTGTCTTAGGAGACAGTCCTGCTGGCTCTAGAAACATCAAAATAAGGTGAGTTGCCCTCAGATGGGAATCTGGCAGCCAAGGAATTGACTCAATTGCTTAACTTTGCCATGTACCTCACTATGTCACAGTGCAGTTTGGTTAGAAAACACTTCTCACTTCTTTTTGTCTATTTTGTCTACTTTTGTCTTCAGTTGAAGCCAAACCCTTGGAAATTCCTTTTATCTAGGAAAAGATTAAGAGAAAATATTGAATCCCTGCCCTCCTTCAGTTTTGACGGAAAAAAAATTACAATTTTTGCATAAAAGCCATGCAGTTCAGCTCTGATCTGGGCAACTTTCAGTGGTTGTAGTAGTTTGGTATTATTTAGACCTTCTCATTTACAGTCTACTCAACTATTTTGAATTTGAGGGTGCCTTTGCCCCAGGAAAGCCTGAAATATTGGAGTTGAAACTATCCCTGTCTTTGAGTTTGAAGCCCTGGGTCACATGCCCACCCTTAATTTTTAAGTCATGCTGGCATTACTGGACCAGGTAATGGCAGATTGGTTGCACAGAAAAGTGCCATGGTTTTTGAAAACTGGATTCCCCTTAATTAAAAACACATTGTGAATTCTCTGAAAGGACAAAAATCATGGGATGGTTGATTTCTGTTATAGCTGTCGCTGTCACACCATGGATTTAGCCAACTGAGCCATTTCTTATGAATAACACTTAGTTTGAGTTCTGGCCTTTTTAATTGAGTGAGTATTTTTTAATTAGTTTTACCAGAGATGGATTGCAATAAATCTGACCACAATGTTTCTGACTCAAATTTTTTAAAAAAACAGAACCAATGTAATGACCTGCAAATATTTTGCTTATTTTTGTTCTATTTACTCCAGAATTTTCCTCTTGTAGTGACATACTCTTCACTAAAGGCTGAAAAACATAATGGTATTAGTCCTAGGTTCTCCCACACAAAAGCCATGAGGGAAAAACATGGAACCATTTTCACAAATAACAGACCAGCCCAGAGCTCTTCTTAAAAAACAATGCAAGGCAACTTTATACATCAGTCCATGAAGAAAACAGTCAATTCATGTGGTTTAATATTTTTTCACAGAAAAAATTTTGCTTCTGCTATAATGGAGCATTCATCACTGCCCTTTATCTGAAGAAGTTAATCCATAGAAATTGGAGCTAATTTTCTGGAGTTCCACCTGAATCTCACTACGTGTCCTTGTGACTCGTAGTGTTACAGACAGTAACTTGTCTAGTGACAAGAGAGGAGAGCTCTGTATGTCTGAGTGAATGGGCTTGACACCATAAATGTTAATACAACAGTGCCAGTGAAGCACAGTATAAGCTAATTCTGACATTTATTTTGGAAGCTGTAATTTAATTCAGTCATAAATGAGCTTGGGTACAAGTATTAATTTGAAGTCACTTTTATTTCTCATCTGCTGGCTAAAGCTTGCAAACAATAGGGGAAAGGTCTTGCTATGCTGCTACAAATAAGTAAACAATCTTTTCTGCCAAGAAGACTCCAGTGTAAATGCAGAGTCAGGGAATAATTTTTCGACTCATTTATCCTGCATATGGATACTTGGAAACTACAGATGCTACATAACGATCTCTATCTACAAATATTTCCCAAAGGACAAGAGAGCTTCAATTGCACCTAGTTTATAATAAATCATTGCCATGGACTTCTGCTAGCCCACATTAGAGAAGCACTGTGGACAGGGTGAGGTGTTGGTGAGCAGTCTGGCTTAGCCTTTGGAGCACAATTCCCACCTGAGCTCCAGGCAAGGCATGGTCAGAAGTTGGGAAGAGGATGTGAAGAGGATACAGAAGAGAATGAAAACCTGTCTATCAGAAAGCAGCTGCAAGAGCTTCTCCATAACTATTTCCCTGCCCTCCCTTCTCTCTTCCTCCCCCAGTGCTTTCTCCTTCCATGCTTTCTTCTGTTCTTGGGGCTGTTTTCCTCTACATCCATTATTCTGTGCATACCACCAACCCCTATCCTGGAGATAGTGGGAGTGCAGGGAAAGCAAAGCTGCAAAATGAACTCTATCTCTCTGTATTTACATTGGTTTCTAGCTCCTTCTATGAATAGGCATATGGTGTTAATCTAAACTGTCCAACACATTTGTGGGAGGGAAGTAGCACCCAGAGGATTATTACAACATTTTACCTGGCAGATGTCACCATATTTATTGATATGAAAATTTCCTCCCTCCGTATCAGCCACTGAAAACTCCCTCTGTGAAATTCTCTTTAATTTAGGCATAGTACCATTAAAATATTTTGTTAAACTCCTCAAGTTTTACTGTGTCTAGAATGTACATTCATTATTCAGGAAGTTATCTCTAAAGTCAATAGAATTTTAAAGTAATGAATGATGTGTTTATTGTAGTTGGCTGGTTGAACACATATTGCATTTTTATGAGTAATTTCTGTGGACTACGTATGTATGTGTCCATATGTATGCACAGGTGTATATATATGTATGTAGACTTGTACATTTGTCTATATATATGTATATATATATATATATATTTGATTTTGATCTTCAAACCTGTGAGTTTATATCAAATATTCCTAAAGAGAACACTAAAGTCAATTAACAATGATACATCATAATGCTAAAAAGAGGGCCAAAGTAAAGGATCACTGAATTAGCTTTCAGACAATCCTGAAATGTGTAATAATGTCAAGCCAAATCTGGAAAGCATTTCTAAAATAATGCAACGTTTTTTGAAAAAAAAATTTAAAAATCTAAGTTTACTTATTTGTCTTTTAAAAATAATATTTTGAAATAGATTTCGTACAGTTTTGATCAGATAACCAGAGCCAATATACATATGAAGAAAACAGGTCAAAGACAATTTCATAGGCATCTTTTGAAAGAGCAAACACTTTCAGTTTGGTTTTACTTTCACAGAGAAAAACTATATTCAATTCCATCAAGCCCTCTGTTTTCAAATATTTTGTGGTTCTGGATTAATTCCAGAAAGGGGAAAAACTTCAAAGTTAAGGATCAAGCCTCCAATATGACATAGTTGGGTAAAATTAAGGGTGGTAACCTGTTGTGATAGACAGTAGGGTGGGACTGATCTCTGACCCTGGATTTCCTTCCTTTTGCTCAAATCATAACAAACCTCAAACACAGATGAATTTCTTTTGCTGTTTCAATAATATGTCTTCTTATTTTGGAAGCAAATAAAATCTAGAATGTCTGCATATGTGTATTAATAATAACACATTTTGTGCCTCTAAGATAGCTACAAAACTTGACTCTCCTTTCCTGGGGAGCTGTTCTGAGTTCTTTGTGTCTACAGGGCCTTGCAAACACCCTTTTCTTCTCTTTGGCCAGCACAGAAACATGATCATAATATCCAGTGACATGCAGTACAGTAGCATGTTGTTCTGCCTCTAATAGGTCTGGTATTTGAGAAAAGTCAAGGTCCACTCATGGGAAAATCATTGATAAATCCATTGATAGAGCTTGAGAAACTGGACAATGTTTTGGGCTCAAAGCCAATCACCTTTAGTGCAATTTTCTATAGCAAGGCAAGTCAGGGGATATGCAGAAAAGATTGAGGGGGGTTGTGGAAACCACACATGTTGATACATCTTATAGGTTAAAAATTTTCCATCTCCATCTGTTCCTTAAAGGGAAAGCTGGATTTTGTGAGCATATTTTTTCCACAAAAAAAGTATCTGCTTTCTGTAGAAAATTAGAGCTATTCATCAGACAGCCAAACACCTGCAAGCCAAATATTTCTGGCTGAAAGTATTGATCCTCTCAGGAGGATGGGAGTTTGGTGCTTCATTTCTGTGCTCTTTGTGAGGGGCTTACAAGTGCCACATTTTCAGGGTCTTGTGTGGCTGAGCTTGAGTTGGGACAGGAGCACACATGACAGCAGTGCTGCTGTGGAACACAATTTGGGTGTGAGCTGATATCCCCATCCACTCCTTCTGCAAGACTAGGGTCTGCTTGCAAGCAAGCCAGGGCAGTGGGGATGCTCAAGGACCTTGGACTGAAAAAAAAGCTCCAGGATCAGGTTAAGGAGGCACAGATTCTGATACATCACTGCAGAGAACAGTCATATTTTCAGGTAACTAAACCTACCATTTAATGGTTAATGCTTTTTACTGTGAGTTTTCAGATGGAACCTTTGTTATTTTACTGTTATAAAAACAAATATTTTCAGATTTTCTAATTAAAAACAGATCAATAAGCTCAAATAGTTTTTGGAAAGTAATGGGCCTCACTCTGCTCCATTAAACTCAGAGACATTAATTGGGTAGTAGATTATCTGGAACAGAAGCTTGGTAATGCTTGAATTTAGATTAGACATAAGGAAGAAGTTTTTTACAACAAAGGTGGTAAAACACTGGCATAGGTTCCCCAGGGAGGTGCCCCATCACTGGAAGAACTCAAGGTCAGGTTGGATGGGGCTCAGAGCAGTCTGGTTTGTTGAAGAGGTCTCTGTGTATTTCAGGGGGGTTGGAATAGATGTCCATTAAATGTTCCTTCCAGCCCAAACCACTCTGATTCTACAGAATTTTGTTAATGGTTCTATCTAACAGCTATTTTTTTCAGAATTGCATTTTAGTTTTGGTCAAATTGAGTTTTGAAAACCAGCAAAATAAACTGGCAAAATAAAAAACAATCAAGAAAAGTATCATCTTTTTCAACCTAAAATATTTAGTTTAGCTTCAAAAGAATTTTTGGTTTTGGGCTGTTTCATACGTTTAAAAGCTTTTTCTCTTTCCTTTTAAAATTTAGAGCAATTTTTAAATGGACAGATTAAAAGCTTGTTTTGAAAGTTTTTGAAAGTGTTTTGGCAGTTCTAAAATGAACCACTCCATTTTGAAAACACTAAAATGAAGTGCTTTGACATTTTAATTTTTTTTCTCTGCATTGTTTCATCTGGGACTATTTGCTAAATTCCATTCAAATTCATGAAGAGTCTTGCTAACCCTGAAATTCATTTGTGTGGTGTATTTATTATTTGTCAGACAGCAGTGGTTCATTAAACTCTGCATCAGTTCAACCTTAAATAATGGGAGAGAATTTTTAATAGGGCCTAGTTCATATACAGCTACAATTCTCACTCACCTTATAATTACTGCTCTAAGGGGCACTCAGCTGTGCAGAGCCACCTTTGCCACTCTGGGAGAAGAGGTGGCAGGGCAGACCTCAGCCCCCTGAGCTGGTGTTGCTTCCTCCTCTCCACCCAAGAGCAGTCTTTCTCCTGGAGTACCCACGTCACCCTTACAGCTCACACCAGTGTTTCTGTAGCCTTTTGCTAGGTTCTGCCTTTCTGCCTCTGGCTGCTCCTGCCATCAAAGGAGGACTCTTTGCTGTTCATGTCACTGTATGTGGTCACTGCTCTTCTTATGCTTTATTACCTTCTTTCTCACCTTTTTACCATTTGTGAAGATTGGCCTGTTTATACTCCAACTGGTTTAAATATTTCTAAAAGCCATTCACCTGCAGTAGCAGTCAACAGCTGGCATGCCAACATTTTTGTCTTTTTTGGCTGCTCAGCTTCACCAGGGCTATTCACAGCTTGCACTTTGCTAAGGTCGTTGGTATCACCCTTACACATTTCCTGTATTACATGAGGATCAGGTTCCAGTAGTTAACAAGTCAAAAAATATTCCTGGGGGAGGAGAGGAGCTAGGTAGATAAGTGTGTTCCACATGTGCACTTTATTTTGGGAATTGCTGCCTTCATCCATGTGAGAAATAATTGTGATCAAACATAGGTCTGAAACGTGGTACTCCAGATCACACAGAAATGCCTTTGTACTCTGAATGTTCCAGTCCAGCTAGGCCAGAGTATGATTGGACGTCAACTGCTGGCCTCTGCTCAGTGCCTGGATCTATAAATAGTCTCTGGGTCAAACTTTGCACTACTGTAATTGGGAATAGCTCCAGTAAAATCAGTATCTCCACATTTATTCTCTTGAAATTTAAAGCCAGGTTTGGCCCACTATGTGGACAGAGTCCAACTGTAAACTAGGGCCAGCCTGACTTATGAGAGGGGAGATGAGAACTAACTGTCCTGCAGTTAGTTAGCCTCAATCCTCACGTGTCTCCCAGATATAACTGCTCTGACCTCAGTGGAATTGATCCTAATTTATGCCACTGTAACTGAGATTGCAGTGTGCATTGTTTGAATTCTGTTGGGTGCGCCTTCTTCCAGATGGAAACTATTTGCAAACTATAACAGCTTCTTTCCTAACGTTGAGGCTTGTCATATCTGAAATTTTTGGTGGGGCAGGGGTGTGGAGAAAAGGATATAATGCCAACTTTGTGCTTAGTGGTACCTAGTGATATTAAGTTCTTCAGTGTTCTATTAAATTATCAGTGCCTAATTAGGGGATTAGAAGACTCCTATCCTCTCATCCTAATTACAGAATGTGTTCCAAGATCAGCCCAAAAGAAGGAGGAGGTAGCTTTAGGAAATTCAGAATGGCAATGTGGTGATTCTGTGCAGGCCATTTTTTTCTTATACGGGCGTTCCTGCTAATTGATTTTTCTTGTGTCTGCAGCTTCTGTTTTTTCCAGCTTTACATATTGCATTGCTGGAGCGTTTGATGAATGGGATGCTGTGCAGCTGAAAGATCACACGTCTCAAATGGCTCACTTGGCTTTCTCAGACTGAACTGACTGGCAGAGTTGCAGCTCTCTGACAAGGGGAATGCCTGCTTTTCTCTCAGAAGTGCACTGTAACTCTTACATTCAACATAAAAGCAAGATATTAGCAAGGTATTATGCACGCATATATGAGTGTGTCTGTCTATATGCACATGTATGTGTGGATATCTGTATTTTTGGAGTGAAAAGCCACTCTGTCTTCCTGTAATTGCACTGGAAATGTTCAGTTTGTCAGCTTGACTTTTTTCCCTGTTAGCAAGGAAATTTGGCCAGGAGTCCCAGCATGCCATAAGAAATCAAGCCGTGACCACATTAAGCATGAATTGCAGGGCAAGGTTATAGCCTGTAACACTATGCTGGGGTGACCTGTTGCAGAGTTAGAGGCTGAGGTGTGAGGCTGGGGCAGATAACTATTTGCAAGTGAAGCACAAAATGAAGCTAAAAACTGCTTTGCCTATTTACTCTTTCAAGAGGCATTTGGTGAGTATTTTTTATTTTGAAAGCACATTTAGAAAACTTCAGCTGCAGGGCTTGTAGCCAGCCTTCAGAAATCAAACCAGAATATTTCTTAATTTTACCTACAAGTACACTCATGGCATATTCCTACTTATTTTGCTTTTCAATGATTTGAAAGGCTTTTCTATAAACTCATGTACAAAGTGACTGCTGATGGAGATGTTCAGCTGCAGTGAAATAAAGCACGGGATCGCCCAACCAGTAACAGGAGTAGGTTGGTGGATCTTTCCTGTGATCAGATCTGGAGGTGTTCCGCTCAGCAGGAAGGAAGACATACTCTTAAAGAAGAAAAAAGAGGTGCCAGGGAATTGTTTGCACCATCTATAAACTTTGTGCCCTAAATCTGTCTCCTGAAACACTGAATCGAATGCAGACAGAAAAAAGCCCCCAAAAACAAAGACATTTTTTGATTTTGAAGCCTTCTTATTAATTTGTCTTTGCCCTTTTTCTTTTTTTGGTAATTTTTGATTTAATTTGCTTACTAGACCCTTTAGCCCAAGAGGTACATTTGAATGCAGCTTTGAAGGGAATTTGGCTCAGTGTTGTAAGGCAGGCTAGGGAAGAGCCTGATCTTAAAATAGACCCAAAGCACAGTGCATGAATTGGCTTCCCGGATCCCACTGAAGCACAACCTGAACTTTGCCTTGTGGAGCAGCAAACTTGAAGAGCACAATGAAAACTTTCACCAGAACCAGGGCTGCAAAAGATCTGCTGTATCCCACCCTTTTACAGCAGCAAACAGGCTCTGGTGAAGGTCACCCACTCACACCAGCTTTGTCTGTCTAAGACTGCACACCTTTGTTGGAGTCACTTGTGAGTTATCTTTCTATGAGGAGAGGGCAATCTGGATTTTTCATGCTGCCTCAGTCAGTTGGAAAACTATTCAAATTTTGTTGGATATCACAAAAGCTGATAGAAAAATAACATTTTGTATTTCTAAGTTGTGGCTCACACTTCATGGGTCTGACTAGGGTTGAGGTGTTTGGAAGGTTTGTACTACAGCCTTGTTTAATAATATTATCCAGAGCTGGGTGCTGGACATAGGTGTGAGATTGATGGTATCTGCCACTGCCCAGGGAAGTTCAGCAGACTCCTTAGGGAGCTATGGATTATCCCAACAGGAATACCATCTCCTCCTATAGTGCAGAGCAGCAGAGAATTACAGAATGCCAGTTCTTGCAAGAATTTCCTGATTAGCAGCACCCTGAAGCACTTTGTGCATCCTAGAAAGCTCAAGATGCTGAGGACATAAAAGGTCATTTAAGGACTGCCCCAGCACAGGCCCAGCCATATCTGCTTCATTTCTGATTGACATTAGTCCAGTCTGTTTTTAAAACCTTGGTGACAGAGCACCGCCATAGCTTCCCAAAGGGCAAGCTGTGACTGGGTTCTTCTTAGCATTATAAAGCTTTTCCTAATAATGTCCAGTACGAGTCTTGCTGCCAATTGTACTGTTTTCACTTCTTTTCTGCTAAGCTAATTCCTTCATTTTTATACCAGTGTTTTCTGTGTATGCAGACTGTTACCCCAGATATCTCTTCTGCACACTAATTATCTCTAATTATTCAATCTTACCTTTTCTAGATTTTTGGTTCTTCTCAGAACTCCATCTAACAGCAGTCTCTCCTATCACTTAACAGCTTTCTGAAAGTTGTGCTCAACACTGGGCCCTGGCACTTTAGCCTTACCAGTGCCCAGTAGCTGGTCATGGGCTCCTAATGGCTCTTTCAGTCCCTCTTGCAGGGATGCTTTCACCAGAGATGCCAATGACTGCTTTAAACATTTAACTGTAAGTAGCTGAGGTTACTTATAATTAAATTAATTACTTGATGTACTCAAGTAATTACTTGAGGCTGAACTGATGCTAAGAGAAGCCAGACATTCATCTGGCATAAAATTGATGCAGTGTCCTAATGTCTCTAAATAATACTGACTTCCATTATTCGAGCACAGTGAACAGGTTTACAAATGCCCTGGCATGACAACACCTGAGTCTCCTGAGCAGTTTCACTACAGGTGCTGCTTCTGCCAGCTGCGTCTGTGTCTCAATCTGAAGCTGATTCACTGTTGTGATGGACAGAAACCCCCAGTGCATGAATGATGCATGTTTGCATAATTAATACCAATTATTTAACCAGAAGCATTTGCTGCATGAAGTGTTAAAATCATACTACATCCAAATACTGCTGTGTTTTTTCTGGTTTATGGATACTAGTGTATAAAATTATAATCAAAATATTAGAATTAATGATTTAAATTCTGTTAAAATGTACAAGCAGTGTGTTATATTCAAAGTGCCACCAGCGCTGATCAACTCTAAAATTGAGAAACATGTTTGACTGATTTAAGGCATCACAAAATGATCATGATGTTATTGCAATTAACAATGTAATTAAGATTTACAGGTTGCATTATTCATTTCACATGTATAACAATTGAAATTTAATTAGTAAAACAAAATTGTGCTAATTAGCAGTCTTTTCAGAACCAAAATTATTGCAACAATGAAATTTGGATAGTATCTTTTTCCTTTCTTACCATTCTTTCCTGGATTGTTATTCTGCTTCTGTATTTCCAGATTTCCAGGTCTTCTTTTTGGTTGTACTTTTCTGTAGGGGAAAAGAATGAAGTTTTTTAAAACTGCAAATCTATAGCTGATAAACCAAATTATTCCATTTTAAATTGTTCTTCTTTTGCCCACAGTGGCTGTTGGAATGTGTAGCAATAGCATGAAGCAGTAGAGCTCTGTTGTTTTAATAATTTTCCAGTCTTATTTAAGTGTATTGGTAGATCCCTTCCCTTGATGTGGTGATGAAAAAAGACAGCTTTGATAGATACTTACTCACAAGGGAGATTAAAGGGCTTCAGATTTGGTCCCTGTCTGAAAGGTGACAGGGTAGATCATTCTATGTAATCAACACAGATATGAAGTGGCTTTGATTATTGTAACTACTCCAGAGTCTCTCCCACTGCAGTACCCAAAGTCCTTCAGTAGAATCACTCTTCTGAGCACTGTTACTACTGTGCACGGGCTTTGTTACTAATACTCAATGCTAGAAAACAACACTGCAGGTGTCTTTCAACGTTAGCATTTACTCATAGTCATGGAACTTCTGCAGCTCACACCTCACTGTGTGAGTGGTCTGAGGAACCACTGGAAAAACTGATCTTTTTATTTCTGTTATTGAAGGAGTTCTTAATGCCTAAAAGGACACAGCTCACAGGACTGGGCTGTCAGACAGCAGCTCATGACTTGCATTATGTTCTATTGACAATGTCTTGGCAAATGAGATGCTGACAAATTGTTTTGCAATGAAAGCATAAACTGTACAGAATATTGTGCAAGGCAGACAATATAGGGAGACACCCTTCAGTCTCCAAAGACTTGCATTTTTTTATTGCTTACCATATTTTTTCTAATATGTGTGCTGATGCAGTGTCTCATTTGGGTAGCGGTAAATTTTTCCTTCTGCCTCATGAAAGCACCCATCAAGGACTGAGCCCAACACCCCTTGTGTTTTGTCAGGTGTGTAAAGGGAGCCCAGACTGCTGTGTTACGGAGGCCAGAAGCTTTCATAGGGGCTAACATTAGAGACTGAAAGATTCTAGGTATTCAAAGATGTAATGTCAAGGAAGATTCAGATTAGACTTTAGGTCTCCAGAAGTGCAGGTGGATGCATTTTATCTGGATGTTATGGAATACCCATCCTGGTCTTAATAAAAATCTAAAATTAAGAATAGTAAATAAAATAAAATCTCCTGCAAACACTCACCATCATTAAGTTAAGAGCAAAGTCAACATGCAAATTTGATTCACTACTGAGGTGTGCCACAGGGTCTCTTGCAGCCCCTTCCACTACTGCTTTTGGGGTCAGATCTTGAACTGGTGCTGAATTCCTTGCATTTGGGTGGACTCAGAGTGGTTCATTGGTACTGATTTGTGTTTGCCTCCCTTTGGTAGGAATGGGGCTTTAGCTGCTTGACAGTCCTGATACTCATCAATGCTCTGTCAGTCTTGTGTTTATCAAAATTTCAGACAAAGTGATGTTTTTAAGATACACTTAGAGATACATTAAAAACAATAATTATTAAATATTGCTGAGTTTCAGAGTTCAGCCATTCTGGAAAGATGTTTTTAAAGAGATGAGGTGTGTGGCACCAGTTTACTGTGCAGAGAAAGATGAATTTTTTTTTTCAATTTCTGTCTTTCAAAAAACAAGCAGAAAATGGGGAAAATATATTTTCTGTAGCTTCTTAAAATCTGTAATTTAGTAATCTTTCCACTAGGATAACGTATGGAAAACACTGATTCCAAAGAAAAAATAAATCTAGAAAGGTTTGAATTAGTGAAAAGGGAGGTAAAAATGAAAGTAGCCTTATAAATAAATGTTATAATAGAATTCACAGTAATGTAACACTATCCTTTCTGTCCTGTTTTTATGCTCTAATAAAGCCCTATTACATATTTCTGTGGCTCCCTCTTCGAAGAGTTCTTCGGTATTCCCTGCTGCAATAAGCAGTCATCTGAAATACCTGTGGGACTGACCTCTCCCAAGACACCCAGTGTGGATTGTTCCCTAACTACTGACTTCTACCATTTCAATGGCACAAAGGATTCTGTGTTTTGACGTGGAAATCCTTATAACTCTAAAAATGAATTCAGTATTCATCCAATCATAAAATGACATCATGAAAGCAGCTCTTTTGCTGATGTGGTGACTATAGAGTTACTTGACATTATTCTGCTAATACAATTTGACTGGATATATGTTTTGACATCCAGACAACAGGGACACTGATGGAAACTGATGGACCCAATGTCAAAAGAAGAAAAGCTGGCTGCAGGAGGACACCTAGAAAATTAATAGGTGGATGGTAAAAACCCCTTTCCCGAAGGGCAAAGTCAATAAAGTACGGACTGAATAAGAACCCCTAAAAACTGAAAGAAGAGGCACAGAAAAACTAATTATGAAATTAGCAAAGAGATACTGAGGGGAGTTTGGAGCTCAGAAGATGCAGGCTGAAGAATAATTTGAACCTTAATAGTTGACATTCAATATTCATATTTTTGTTTCTGCCACAGCCTTCAAAACTAACTGTGTCGATACTGTAGAGAACCTCATTATTAAGCATCCTTTATCTTTAACTTTTAGTCTTTTCCTTCATTTCCACCATAAATATGTTCCAGAATACCATGAACAAAATGCCATCTGCAGAAGGACTAGCATTTTTAGACATTTTTGGGGGGGACATTTCAATTTAGAAGCCAAGACCTTTTCTTACATCCATCAAGAGCCTTTGTATGTAGTTCTGCTTGCACATTTATAAAGTGTATTTGTATATAATCTTCAAAATCTCTAAGATAAAATAAACAAAAATCCAGTTTTGGAATGAGCCAGAAGGATTCTTCACATATTTTGCCCATTCTGAACTGAGCACTTGTATCTACCATAGATTGGTCACTTTTCCCTGTTATCGAGTGACATATGTCATAGGTAAAGGACTTGTGACAGGGCTCAAGGCAGAAATGGGTTAAATAATGCAGTGCCAAGAATCCAGTATTTGCACAGTCAACAAACTCCTCCAAGTAAATGATAACATTTACATATTTTGCCACTTGCTGATATCATGTCTCCCTTTGCACTGACTCCAGTATCAGGCTATTTTTTCAAAAGCCAGCCAGAGACTTCATTATTCTGATCTTTTGGAGTAGTCTCTGAAGTCCCTGAACAGCAGATTTTGGAAACTGTGAGACTGGTATCTAATATAATTATATATTTACTGTTCTCTTTTATTCTCCTGTAGGCCTCCAGTGATGGCCACCATCTGATACAGGACACATATACACAAAATGGACCTTTGACTTGCTCCAGAATCGCTATTCCTCTTGTTCTGTTAAAAAACCCACACCAAACCAAAACAACCCTACAAAGAAGCCTCAATCAAGCAATCATCTGGAATACTAACTAACAAGAAACAATTCTATTACCAAGAAATGAGTCTCAGATCAAAATACTGAAAATCAACAAAAAGGAAAAAAGAAGTTTTGTGAAAGTAACTTGGCTTCATTTTCTGTAGTTCTTGGCTAGAACATTTTCATTGATAGAGTTGCTAAGTACATTCTATTTACAAATATAAACACTTGATTTTGATCAGCAGAAATGCATCAGCACACTTGAACAGTGTCAATGATGACATAATTACACTCACAATTTCCTCTCTGTAATGATTTTTAAATGTCAGCAGTCATTTTTTGTCTAATTGTAGCCTGCATGTCAGCACTTCCTCTTAAAACAGCATGTTCCTCTCTGCTGGAATTTCACACCTCTCCACTCACTCACTCACTCACTCACTCACTTCACCAGTGAAGATAATGAAGATGATAAAGGGCTTCAGGATATTTTCACTCCTGTGCTGCTTTACCATTTAACATCAAGCAGGCAGAATGAGGACTTTTTATTTTTTAAAGTAGAGAGTTTGATCAGTAAGACTATAAATAATTACTTGATTTTAATGAACAAATCAAAAAGTAGTTTTCATTTTTCAGACCCCCTGCTGATGCTTTGCTGATAACCTGTTAAAAAGCTGGGGCTTGTGATAAAAATATTCTCACACATCGAGACCTGAACTTACTCACTGAAGGAGAAGGCTGACCCTGCAGTGCCAGCCCTTGATCACTTCAGTGTTTAGCACAGTGCAAAGCAGGTGAGGCTTGCTCTTCAAAGGCAGCCTGGTTAGAGATGTTATCACTACCATCTCTTGCTATGACCTAGAAAGTGACTTTTCAAATGCTATTTTGCACGGCTCCAGCCCCCAGAGGCCACAGCATAACAAATAGGTGCACCTCAGAGCTCTCTCCTCCTCCCACAGATCACACACCACATCATCAAGTGTATGGGAGTGGATCACTTGTGCAGTGAACTGGAAGCTCTGCACTGAGGTTAGCAGCCAGCATTTTCCACTCATCTGAACATATGCTGGAATTGGAAACAGGGGCCAAGGAGGCCTCCTTCAATCCAATTTGCCTACAACTCATCTTTAGCTCTCTGATGATGATTAACTGTAGGCTTTAGGAGATAAAGCTTATAATTTACTGGCCCATTTAGTATCAAAACAGGTGAAAAGCCAGAAAGAATTCACACTGTGAAATCAAGTAATGAAATAAGGTTGAGATGCCTGATAAATGAAGAATACGATTGAGTATCTCTAACATACAATGACATGTCAACTGGTTATTTGTCTGAATAGGTCCCTGAAAGCGAGAAGAATGTAAAATGAATAAGTTGAATAAACACAGGTGAGGGGGTGGGAGTGTGTTTTCTACAGCCCATGATAACATTCATTACGTCCCTCTGTGACATTGCCGTCACATGTGACTCCTACATACCCAAATGTCTGTGTACCCATGTGTGGGGCTGTGCACAGATTCATACAACCCAAATGCAGACGTGGGTCTCTTTATGCTTTATGCTGCATTTTGTGCCCTACATTTTGAACTTCTGTTTTGGCTAAATTGGTGCCTCAGAAATCTTCTGGAGCTCTTGGAAAGGGCAGGGATTTTTTTTAACTGCACCCTATGCACTTAGGAGATGTGTGGATGATCACAGACAATTTGAAAAAAGATGCTCCTATCACCCCACTGCAGAGGGAGGTCCCCAAGGAAACAAAGCAAACCAAAGACACTAACAGATGAGCCATCAAGAGCAAAAGAAACCAATCTGAGTACTCCTAGGAGAATATCAGTGCTTCAGACAGAAGAAGACCTACCACGGGGAGCACGTGGTGCAGCTAGCTTGCCTGTTTGTGAGAGAACAGGAGTCAAAATCTAGAAATACTAAAAGCATGTGTATGAGATGAACCTAGAACACAGAGGCAGTGCTCCAGAACTTGTCTTCTACCCTAACCCTTTCTTTCCCAATTTTATACCAAAGAGAAAAGTGGACAACATTTAAATTAGTTTTAAATTTGCTGTAATATGCTCATAGGCAAGTCAGCTATACTGGAGTGTTACCACAAAGCTCCACTTCTGTGCACTGCACCACAGAAATGATTAACACCTCCTTGCCAGGTTGCTCAGCTAAAGGCAAACTGAGAAAAGGGAAAGCAAGGTGAGAGCCATTTCTGGAGTCTTCTGCAGATCCAGATGGCTTGCTAGAGGCCATGAAAAGGTTTTTCTTAAGGCTAATAAGATAAAAAGGCTACTTTGAAGAGTGGATTCTTCTGTTTCCACAAAAAACCAAAAAGGACATCTACCTGTGAGTTTGCCTCTTTGGGATTACCTGCAGAAGACAATCAACAGAGCTGAGATAATGCTCAATTACCCTGGCCAGGCGGTTTTTTGTTTGTTTATTTCAGTTTAGTTTTTTGTTTTTTGGTTTTTTTTTTTAGTTTATTTCTAAGTGTTTCTTTCAGCTGAAGCTGAAACCCCAGTTTTTTAATGTACTACCAAAGGCAAATCGCATATTATACCCACCCCACCCCCCCAAAGTTTGAACATGAGGAAATTTGCAAAGGGAAAGGGGAAATGGAGTTTTCTCTTTCAATGGACCAAAGGTACTGGATTATTGATGTTACCCATAGGAATTGAGCTTATGTTTTACATTACAGTCAAGCATTCCTGTAGCTTCAGACAAATAAATAAAGGCTGCTGAGAGAATGACACGCTGTTCATTTAGTGTCTAAGAGTGCTAGGTTCAGCCTGTAGAAGCACAGAAACATTCGCTATACTACCTGAAACAGGTTTATAGCCCTGTAAAAGAAGACTGTCAGGGATTGTACAGTTTGGCAAATTATTCATGGCTCAGTCACTGCATACAGAACATTGGCTTCTGCTGCGTCTGAGGGTGCCTGACATCCCTTAAAGTCATGCCAAAAGTATTGCAAGTTGGCCTCTCAGAAAACGAGGCACATTAAATTAGAGACCACATCTGAATACTTCAGTTGATTTGCTTCATATGAACTTGAATTGAACCTCAACCTTACAAAACAAGGCATATTAAAACATAAAGACAGCTGAATGGTAACCATGACAACACTACTTCCAAAAAACCCATAGGTATAACCAACATTTATACATATATACTGCAAGGGATAATACATTCTTTTGTACACTTATTAATACCAGTTCGTGCTGTGTGCATGACTTTCCATCAGCAAAACTGTACGTTACACAGGACTTTCCAGATACTAATTTACTTTTGATGTTTGTTACTACTCTGATAAGGTCCATGCAAAATGAAATTAGTCAAAATATTCCAAGTTTTAGGCTTGGGTGCAACATGGTTTCAAAATATTGCCTCAATTTTAAAAGTCTGTCTTGTGGCAAAATCTGTGCTGCAGCTATATGTTGCATTCCACTGAGCCATAATATTAGTCACAATATTTTAATTTGTTTTATTTTTTAATCATGACAAAAAAGTGATATTTTTTCATTACTGTATTTTAGGAAGATGAATGCCAATTTTGAAATAGATTATTATGTTAAATGAACCTATTCTATCTAGATGTCTGCTGTTTTTCAGTCTTTGGACTAAAGGATGATTCTTTAGTTTGGACTCTTGTCAACACTGATGTAAAGTTCTTTATGTCTAATTTAAAACCCATTTCATCCCAGCTGGGGTGCATTTTTAACCCCCTTTTCTCTAACTAAATTGAGGAATATAGCTCTTTCCATCAGTTTGGAGAGGAATATGTTTAGTTTATTTTGAAATACTCTGCCAAGGGACATTTTCCTAAATGAGTATTTTCTAATCTTTAATTAGTATCACAAATACTTTTGCTGCCTGCACATTCTTCCAGTGAAAGGTTGTATAGAGCAGTCACTGCATTCTGCATGTCCTGTGGGACTGTGTGAGGAGCTACACACTCCCCTTTCATACAGTGAACAAAAGCTAAATTCTTGCCTTCTTTTATTTCTTTCTTTTCCTTAGGTCCGAAATGCTAAACCTATAGGTGCAGTCCCAAGGGCTGAATACTGATGCTCAGACCTTCTTGGGTGGTACCAGGGTAAGGCTTGATGCAGGTCTATGATTTATTTGCCATCTCTTCTTTTGCAATTACATTGCTTTTCTGACCTTTTATATATTTACTTCATAGCATAGATACAGTGTTTACTACTTCTTTGGGGACAAAATAAATTGCAAACACAGTGTCCTTTCCCCCAAAAAGACTAGAGCATAAATAGCTCAATCGCTATCAACTAGGAGCACTACCCATATGTAATTCCTTACGTATTTTTATATGTGTATATTTTTATAGATATATAAGATGTAGAACATTGTCAATGTGCTAACCTAGCTCATTAATGAGTTGGATACATGTCTTTGGCATCAGCCACTTCTATTACAGAGCACACAGAAGCAATAGCAAAGGGGGCCTGAAAGTGCAAAAACTTCTACTCTTGTACTATTAATGCATATCGTTCTTAGCTCATTTGTGACAAGCTATGTCAAGGTTTTGCTAACTAGAACTGCAACCATACCTTTTAATCCACTCTATGCTTTGGAAACAAGACCTGGCTTGCATCTGGGCTGTCCTCAATAGCTGTGACTGCAGTCTCAGAACAGTGATTCCAGTGAGGTTTATCCATCCTGCAGGGAGAAACCTTAAGCATAACCTGGTGTTTAATTTGTCTTGACTTTTCCTGTTGACTTCTCCCAGGCTAAAGCCAGAGTGTAAGTTAACACATAAGGAGTATGGATAATGGGTGCCAGGATCTGACTGTAAAATGCTGCCCAAATTAGCACAATTGCATAGTTACTATTAAAACAAATTGCCCAGTGTTGTAAAGAGACCTCCAAAAGCTGAATTTGTGAAGCTCTCATGGTCTTAAGTGCTGGGATCTATTTCTTGCCTTTTAAAAATACAGAGCTTGAAAATGAAAACTTTCATTTCCCTTTTCACTTGCCTATTCCAGGGTTCATGTAGTTTAGATTTAATTAATTCTCAGATAAAAGGTCTGGTATATAAGCACCAGTTACGAGTGACAGCTGCAGTGATGGTGGCATCCACCTCCTGTTGGGTTTTTTTGGTCTAAACTGTCCTTTCCTTAGTATGTGGAACCTTGTTCTACTTTGGGGACAGCAGGAATATGTAATCCAAAACATCCCATCTCCATCTGGATGCTCCCCTCCTTTCTTCATCCAGCACTTATTCCATCAATGCTACCATGGAGGTACCACGTGATGGTGCTAAGGGCACAAATGCAGCTCATTAATTGTTCTAGGAATGAGAAATAAAAGAGCAGCGACACCCTGGAAGCATTAAAGGACAGAAGAATCATGGCATGAGCAACAAAACCCTGTCAATTTACTTGGTGCAACCCTCCCTCCGACTTTTCATTCACTGTGGGTGCTGCTCTCAGGACATGAGCTCCCACCATGGCAGCAGCCTGTGCCCGCTGCTGGCACCATATCCCCTGCCATCAGCCTTTGTGACCAATGTCCACTCAGGCAGCTGAGCAGGCAGAAGTCCAGCCTGGAGTCAGCTATAGCACTACTGCCTCTTTGGGTGTCACCAGTGCTAAATGAAATGGCAAGCAAGGCCCTTCCATAGCTATCCAATGCCAGCATCCTTCCTTCTTTAATGCATTTGGCCCAAGGAATCTTGACATTGAGAGCAAGGTTAGCTGAGATTGATATTGCTGTGATGCTGTAAAATCTTTAGTGAAATGGGGTTTGCAGCTGCTAATGCTGCCCCTCTCCTCCCAGGCAAGACAACACCACCCCACTGCACAAGCTGTGCTAAGAGTTCCCAGCCCAGCTGTGCAGGGCAGCGCCATGCAGGGCTCTGTGATGGGCTGTGCTGCTCGCAAGGCCACACCAACCTGTCTGTGATCTACTCACGCTGGGCTTGTGCAAAAATCCCAGCTCTCTGCAGTAGGATTTAAATTCTGGTTTGTACAGAATATAGAGAAATGTTCTGTCTCACAGTCTGCTGTGAAAAATCACTGCTTCCCCAAATGATTAAGGTCTTTAGGAGACACTCGACAAACTGACTTATTTTTCCTGTAAACAGGAACAACACATCCCTTATTGCTGCAGAGGTTCCTAAATGAGGCACAGCTGGATGGCTGCCAGTAAAGCCTTAGCATAGTAGTTGGCTGGGGAACAAGGATGCCCTGGCAACCACGTGTTTGTTAGTGAGGATGCTGCATAATTTTTAACAAATGGTTGTAAGCAAAGGCTGGGGGTGGAGGTGTGGTGAGGAGGGAGGTCTGCTTGCCAGAGATTTACACAGGAGTTGCTGCAGAGAAGGTAAGCAGTCTGCATGGAAAGCAGTGCTGGAACAATGGAACCTTAGATGTTTAAGGCTAAAGAGCCTTCATTTTGCAGGTGTACTTAACTCTTTCTTCTATCTGCTTGAAGCTACAAATGTGAAAGGTGCCTCACCATCACAGGACAGATCTAAGGGAAGGTTATGCAGGCTCTTTTTGAAAATAACAAAAATTAAAGCTTACAGAGAGAAAGGGTGAAAAACCTGGGTTATGAACTGTGATTGGTTTGTGCTGCATCAACATCTGCTTGATCCCTGATCTACTTTTGTAGCTTCAGTCTCTTCCTTTGTGTAAGTGTGCATCAGTGCACAAGTAGTTAAGGAATAGTTATAATTTTAACATAGGTACTGATGGTTTCTCTTGCTCTCCTAAAAAGCTAGGTCAGGTCAGTTCTTGTATACTGAGAAAGAAAGGTAAGGTCTTTTCAGGCAATTTCTACACATCATTTGTTGATCTCAGCCTGGGGCAAAGGTCTCCAGGGTAAAGGTTTTCATGCTTTCATAAATCTAAACTTCTGAGGAAGACAATTGTGGACAGACAGGTGTCTTAAATAAATCTGCAGAGTACCACAGCAGTTGCAGCTACTAACAGAGGCCTTGCAAGCATGTTCATTAATTCTGTCTACTAATGACAGCCCAAAGCCTACAGCAGCTCTTTGTGAGGGCAGGTGAGTTCTGGTGACCTTGCACAAGAATCCAGCTGGTGGTTCCTCTTCCAAACCTTTGCACAACAGGAATGGTCACTGCTAAGGAACAGACTTGTTTAATGCCACCAAAAGTTTCAGTTCATTGGGCTGGGGAACAAACTCAGGGGCATATCTCATGTGTTTCACAAATATGGCATAAATCTTATTATTTGATAGTATTACTTAATATTTACAAAGTATTTTAAATTCCCAGAGAAATCATTATGAAGTTGTTGTAAATATTATGATTGCTATTACTGTCAGGAACAATATTATGTTTTATAATCTACACGAATACTAATATTGTTTTGTTTCTTAAGAGCACTTATGTGCTTCATAAAACGTCACATATTGTTTTCTGTGTCCTCTGGTCCACAGTAACTTCATAATGATATGAAACATTGACATTTGGGGATTGGTTTTTACTGTCTTTTTTTCACACAGACTTCCATCGAGGATTTGCTAATGGTATATGTGTGTGTTGAATTAAACCCTTTAATGCTAGGGGAGGAGATCAGTTTGACATGGAATTCAACAGCTGTTGTTTCTTTAAGGAGAAAAGGCCTGTTGGATTTAAGTGTGTTTGAGTATATCTGGTTGACTGAACAGTTTCCTCAAGGAAGTATTCATTCAGTCAATGTTCTGAAGGGTTAAGAAAACAGAAACCCATAGTGTTACTGAGTTGTTGTTATGTACGTTGCCAAGGGAACTCTAGCTGGAATGTTTAAATGTGTTGTTTCTCCCCAAACCCACAGGAGTGGAGCTTGAGTGTCTTGGTGTGCCCTAATCCTCACAATTAGTTTCTGTGTGGTGGTGGGGGGGCTTGTGGGGCTGATCAAACTAAATACTTGCAGTGACACTGGGTAACATTCCCACCATGCTGGACAGAGTGAGTTTAGCATCATACTCATCACTTAGGAGAATCACAACCAAAAGAAGAAAAGGAAGTATATTAAAAGCCTCCCTTTTTGCTTCTCCCTTAACCCTGTGGATTTCTTTTAGTAATGCATATTATAGAAATTAATGATCTCCAAGGACATCTCCTTAAGACTTTGATAAGAGAAATCATGACATTGATTGATCTTGACTCAGATCATTAGTATGGGTATTGTTTTGTCTCACACGCCATTTAATTTGCTTCACTGATGTAAAGCAGGAGGAACCCCAGTTGAAAATGACCATTTCAACAGAAGAGGCAAATTTTAGCCTTGTTTCCATGTAAAGACCAGGCTCTTTTCACCGCAACAGATCAATCTGCAGAAAGTCTAATCAAGCACTCCTTATTGCCAGATAATTGCTGTAAGAAAAATACCTGAATGTGTCTGTAGAGGTCAACTGTGCCATAGATATTTCAAGAAGCTGGGAGTAACCCTCCCAAAGCCTTCCATTGGGCCATCACTGTCAAATGTTGGGCCTATTCTACCACCACGTTTTTTTCATGGCTGGTTGGCAGCACTCAGTTTAGTCCACACTAACTGAGCAGCACTCCATCCCTTGTTGAGTCAAACATTTTTCCAAGCACAAACTGACCCACACTTTGACTGATTTGTGTATTTCTTCTGGTACATGGGAGGATTTGCATTCAGGGGAATGATTTCACTTCTATGCTTGTACCCCCTCCTATCACTCAACATAAGGTTTTTAATATGGTCCAAGATAATTCTGTCTTAATATTCTTTGAGCCTAGTCTAGTTGCAATAGATGTGGAAAATAGAGATTACCTTCTCCTTGCAGCTGCCTCTCAAGTTCAAAAGCTTGATGCTTTGCCAAGGCACAGTTTCTGAACACCTGATAATTCTTGTTGCCTCCTAAGCAGGACCCACATATTGAGTTGGAGACATCCTGAGACAGGGGAAGGTCTCCAGCTGGTCAGTGTTGGGGCAGATCACACACTTTTTATCCACAAAAGTCCTGTGTACGCATCCTGTTGTGATTCCTTTTTTTCTTTGTGCTTTTCTCAGTATGAAACCATTGATCAACAGGCCAAGAGGCCTTTCTTTCTGCATCCAGATAAAACAGTGAGCTTGGGCTTCGTGTCCTGGGGTCCTCATCCTCCAGTTGTCCTGGGAGTCACCTGAACTGCAAAACACTGAGGAAGACTGGTTCACAGTCAGATCTTCAAAACTTCTTTCAATATCTTAGATTTATAAAAGTTAGGAAACCAGACACAGTGATAGTAGAATCCTGGGGAGGTCAAGTGTCCTATTTCCACTAGGATCAGAATGAGCGGACAGTGCTAAAGCTTGGGAATGCTGACACCACACATTTCCCAGCTGTGATGAAATCTTATGACTTAAAATAAAAGAACAAAGAAATAAAAGCCAAAGCTTGATCAGTGATTTCTGTGTCTCTTTTACTCCAAGATTTTGATATTGTGATGAAAAGAGGGACAACTCACAAGCATTATTTTTTTGGTTTATCCTCTTACCTATTTTTGTGCTTTCTGAAATTCCTGCACAAGTTAGTTTGACCAGGCATTTCTACACAGTTCTGAAAGTTTTATGTAGGGCTGGACTGAGGTGCTGGCAGGAGCTGAATGTGGTTTGCCTACAATCTTGTTGGCTCGGGTTTGTACTTCATCACCCAGATTTACCTATATTTTTATTTAAAATAGTCTCTTAGAAGTCTCTTTAGGTATTCTCAGGTCTTGTAAACTGAACACAAAACAGAAGCTATGATATGAGCTGAGTCCACTATACAAAAAGACAAAGAACCTATAAAACCCTATAAAAAGCAATGTACCCAAAGCCCTACAGTCCTCAGAAGGGTTAATCCTGGAATGGGTGCTAAACTCCAGAGCTCTAATGATGGGGCACTCCTTAACCTCTCTTTCTTTGCCATTTGCAGCCACAAGGTGAGGATGAGCAAAAATCTGACTTTTTCCTTTTATTAGGTGCGGGAAACTTTTGTTTTGGCAGTGCTTCTTTTTGTCATTCACAGAGTTTGTTTTTCTCTTGATTTTTTTGGGAGCTTTTTATTTCCTGTCAGAGTGTGGAGGAGAAAGCTGTTCTAGTCTGTAAGTTATGCGCCCCTTACAGTGCCCCTTAGTTACACAGCACAAGGGAAAGAGAAACAGAATCCATGGCACCGTGCAGAAATGCTGCACTATATAGTTTGCCCTGGTTAAACATTTCCAGAAAGGGAAAAACACAACGCTGTGGAGCTCCTGAATGTCTTTTGGCCCTTGTGCTGCAGAGGTGCAGGCATTTAGGGTTAAACTGAAACAGTGCTGGATTTTGAGCAAGTTGATTTTCAGATCTGAACTGCACAGATCAGAATTGTTTCCTTTCCATATCATCACAACGCTATCTCCTCCATACCTGAAATAAGTGGCAACTGGAGCCTTGAAAAGCAATACACAACAGCTGTGTGAGAATTTAATTTGATATAGCCACATGCCCCCATCTTCGGCCACCTTTTTTGATCTTTCTTCAAACAACTTACAATATCTACAAAATAATGCTGGAAGTCTTGTAGGTACAGATTTTTTTGGTAGTATGTAATTCTGTCATTTTTTGCCTTGTCTTCTCCACGCAGGGAGATGTCAAACTGGAGAAGAAAGTATGGTTATTTACATTTTTCAAAGCCTACAAGAGGCAAGAGTTGCATTTTTGGATTGAGTTTGGGATGGTCTCACTTTCTCCTCAGCAGTTATTTTGTAATTCGCTTTATCTTGCTCTAAAATGGTTTGCTGAGGGAACATGAGCACTGAATCTAGTCAGCTCCTTATAGCTTCTGGGGTTTTCTGAATTCTCCCTCAGTGCATTCATGGCTAGTGGTGCCTAATGACAGAATGGATCAAACCATTAGACTTAAAAAGCAGCTTACATGAAATTTGAATGTGCACTTGTGATTTGTGAATCTTGTGTCAGCTGCTTCTTCTTTGCTGCTAATACTTGAACATTCCTGCTTTCCTATGCATATTCTTTAAATATGCAGGATCAAACCCTTTATCTGTTTGTACTTATGCTTGTCCTTACAACACCATGTAGACCTTAAAGCTGCAAGGACCACTCAAAGATAACTTTGTCTGTGAGAGACTGAGTCCATGCAAAATGCTGGATGGTAGAGCAGGTTCTGGTTGTGCTCAAAATCAACTGCAAGTGGGAGACAATAGGATTTTAGTAATATAAACAAGAATAAAAGAGTCCTATCCATTAAAAGTGCACATTGGAATTGCATGGTAGCTGAGAACAAGTTTCCGCAGCAAATGTACTATTAACTAACGAAAAAGCTCTTTCTGATTTGTAAATAATGCTGTTGTAAACTCTGAATTATGGTTTACCTGCTGTTCTACCTATTAATAACTTGATATTATGTTTAATTAATTAGTTATTGGAAAAACACCGAGGCCGGCACTCGTGCAACGAATCAAACCTTTCAGCACAGTCAGATGCTGGGGACGCTGGCACACATCTGCCTTTTCTGCCAACAACTGAACAACAACAACCCCAGCAGAACCATGGCCTTTGTTTAGCCCCTGCATTTTTACACTAGGATTTGTTCAGTTGATATAAAATTATAACTCAGGCAGTCCAAGTCAACACTACGGGGGGCTCTATAGGGGGAAAACGCACCCCCTAAACGGGCTTCCAGAGTCCCCCCCTCAGGTTCCAAGAATGCGGTTTTAACCATTCCTAAGATGAACCCCCCACCAACTTTTACAGAGGCCACCCTCTGTTCACAAAACCTAGTCCCTTCCCTGAAGGCATTCAGGATCCTTTGAAATGGAAAATTTATGCTGTACTGAAATAGTTCATACTATAATAAACAACTAGTGCCATCATTCTGCTGGTATTCAGAGTGCAATTAAACCTGAACCTCATGTGAGGACTCCATTTGGGGTGGAAGGTGGTGCTGTGGGGAGGACGGGCAGCTCACCCCAAGAGTCTTTCCTACTGCAGCAGGTTTTACTGCATGTGCTCTCCGCCCCTGCAGTGAACAGCCCCCTTCTCCCTCCCCACATTTACACGAGGCACGGGGGCTTGTGGGGGATTATATAACTTATAGGTCAGTTTGTTGTTTGGGCAGAAGAATGCGGTATGTTGGCTGAAGCTGTTTGTTTGCTTAAGTTCTCAGAGTTCAATGAGGTCATTTTCTCATCTTCCCTGTGTTTTCTGTATTTTCCACAGACCTGCCAGCCTCAAACAACACCCTCTTTCTTCACATTAGAAATGGAAACACGTCCTCTGCAGGAATTTTCCACTTAATAGCTCCTGCTTTCCTACCGGGGGCCTCAGTGCACCACCACTGCAATGCTGTATTTCTTTCCACTGCAGTTTGACATTTTGCAGCCAGAACAACGAACGGCATTCACTCTACCCTGATTTTTGAAAAACCTATCTCTATAGGCCCACAGAATGCACCCAGTGCAGCAATCACCAGGGGAAAATGGCAAAGGTATTTAAACATCATTACATGTCACTGAGACTATGACATTGTCTGGTAAAAAATGCTCTTTTATACAGTTGCTCTTCCTGACTCCCCATTCCTCCCCCCTCCAAGCCTTTATACACACACACACACACACACAGACACCAAACCTCTGCCCTGCTCTCCCCACCACCAGCCACTCTTGTTCTACACTCAATTGTAATTGTTTGCCTTTGTGAATTATTTCCTTTGCATAATGTTTGCAAACTGTGTATCAGGTCCTGACACTGTGAGGAGCAGAAATGCACATTGCAGATAATCTGAGCAGTAAACAAGGAGGCTGCTTTAAAATGCGCCGAGTGACCTGTCTGAAGGCAGCAATATTTGCAGATTGTTTACTGCTGAGATGCAGAGATGTCGCTGAAATGCAGCAGCCTGAAGATTGGAGCAAAATGGGGTCTCAGACACTCAGTCAAGCACAACCTCTAATTTTTTTATTTATTGTTTGCGTTCTGCTTTTCTTAAAGCTAGGGCTGTATTATAAATTATTAAAAGCTATTTTCTAAAAATATCTTGGCTGTGTCTATGAAAATAAATTTAATTCCTTTTCAGGGAGCAAAATGAATGGAAGTAAACATGTTTATTGCTAGAAGGAAGGTTTCCCCTGTCTGCGCAGTGGTAGAGTCTCAGACAGCAAGGTCCCAGTAGGTCAGACTGGCACATTGAATTGCGTATCAAATGAAACTGGTATTCTGGAAAAAGGGTGGAAAGAGGAAGAGGGGTGTTAGTGAGGAGGTTGCTCAGGCCAGGAGGGTGGCCCACTGAAAAACAACAAGTTAAAAAATAGGATTGATGATTTGCAGGACACCTAGGGTATTTCTTTCAGGGGGTATTACTTCCACTTTTAACCAGGAACAAGAGCTAGAAGAAAAAAAAGCGGCAGGAGCTGACAGCTTTGTGCTGATCAAAGGGACAGAGCATTGAATGCCTTCTTCTACTAGCTATTTATTAGAGAGAAGAGAAGGGCTCCTTTGCCATTCTACTTAGGAGAGAAGGGATTAAAGATCAAAAAAAGAAGGAGGGGGACCGGCATGGGTTCTTTGTTCAGAAAATATTTCTCTCTCTTTTTTTTTTTTTTTATGGTGTGCTGTGCTGTCCACTACAAGACAAAAACACCGTTTCTTTTTATAGCATTTCTCCCTTTCTTTTCTCACTGACCAAAATTTCTAGTGATAAACAATTCCAGTAGTGTTGTTGTTTTTTTTATAATGTAAAGAAGGCCCCCTTTGGGAAACTTAGTTAACTGTCTTTTAGCCTGATTAACCTAGGAAATAAAGTTTAAATGCACTGCTGGGATTCTATTAGGATCATCAGTTCATACAGATAACAGCAAAAGGTGTTAAAATGCACTTCACTGGTGCAAGTGATCTCATGTTGTAAAAATGATTATCCCCAGCAGAACAGGGAAGGATTAAGGGGCCATGTCTACATCTGGGAAACTCCATAAGTGTTTTATTAGCATTAATACATGTATTTATCACGCAGACACACAAAAAAGGGCCCATCAGGATGGTGGCAAATGGCACAGTGCATGAAACCTACTCTCTTAAGTCAGTGGAATGTGAGCATCTTTATTCCTAGAATTGCAATAAAGCTGTTAAGTAGTATGAATGAAGTTGGGGAAAGCCTGCTTGTATGACTGTGGATCATTGTGGTTTACCTTCTAAAGTAAGGCACTCCCATTGCAGAGACTTTGAAGAAATGTGGAGTAAATTTAGTGTTCCAGCCTCAAATCAGTTGAACTACACTGCTGATGTTTGATCACAGTGACCTGACTGCTCATTTATATTCTGAATTCTGTTATGTGGATCAGCAAGGAAAAGTCTATCCATGCCCCATGCTTTGTCTGCCTCCTCTGCTCCTTAGTTCAGGTTGCTGCTTCCCAGCATGAGTGAGAGTCAGGCTAAATGGCCGTGCAAGCAAGGCTGAGGTAACACTGATAAAAACAAATGCTGTTGACCAGACATGTGAATAATTCAGCAGATGATCACTGTGGGGTTTGAGATGAACAGCATTTTCCACACTTTCATTCCATTTCAATTTGCAGACCTTAAATTTTGTTTCATCTTGATAGCAACCACAAATAAAAAATGAAGCATTGCCAAATATGTGGTGATTTTAGAGCCAGCTTTTTATAGGGCCTATTGCCAGCATTAGGCTAGCAAAACAAATACATGGTGATATTTAGGGTTCTTTTTGATCTCCAAACTTCACCACCACCAAAACAAATCTAAGTCCTTTAATGGAGATTAGGAATGCAACTCTTGGGAAAAAAAAGTGCTCATATTTTTGCTGTAGTCTCCTTTCTGCTCTACTGTGTTTGTTGACAATCACCATACTAGAGCAGCATCTAGGAAAGTCTTGATAAAAACTACTTTAGCACCATGATAGATGTGATAGTGAGACATATTATTGACTTCACTGCTAAAAATATTATAGTTATACATGTTGAGATCCTGTCAAGAAGTTGCCTCTTTCATTCCAATATTAAACACTTCTCTTTCAGTGGATATTTGGAGTATTGTATATGTCTGTCACCACAGCAGTGACATTTGTTATTTTGTTCATCAAAATGTCACCTGCCTATCAAGATGTCTTAAGATAAGTTGGACTGGGAAACTTTGTGGAATCATCATGCACAGGCTTTTTTCTGCCAGCAGATGCATTACATGAGACACTTACACTGATGTGGAATAGCAACAGAAGTCAGCTTCCCTGTCTGCAAAGTTAAAGAAATTCTCATTTGCCTTACAAGGATATTTTAGTAATTCCTTCACAGCATTAAGGGGACAGATGGACTATAAAACCAGTCAGTCCCTTATAACACAGGGTTGTTCTTAGAGCACATAGTGTTACAAAGGACTTCGAGGAGGAGGAAGGGGACTCCTCGAAGGTGAATATAAGCATTTTAAATGCCTTAGTATTTTGAGCATGCTTTGCTAGCTTACTTGGCTGCCCTCAAAGCATGAAGAAAAACTTAACTGAGGGCCTAATAAGTAGACAGGTGACAAAAGAGACAGGAAATAGGATGTTAGAAAAGTGGAAATCAACTTCTAGGCAGGGAGACAAAGAAGAAATGAAAAACCAAGCCTATAAAGAAACAGAGGTTTTCAGAAGTGACACCATTCTAACAAAAAATCAACACTGTTTCAAATATACTGTATTTCTCCACCCACCCCTGAGTAGATCTTAAGTACCCTTCACTGCCTTGGAGTCAGATTTCAAGCCAAAATGTCTGTGTTACTAGTTTTGCAAGTGCTACCACTAATTGAAACCACATAATGTTGCATATCTGAAATAAGGCAGGCAGGGCATCCCTGCTGAAAAGCTACCCAGCAGGACAACCCCTTTGTTCTCTTTTAAAATAAACCAATTCAAGGGAAATGTTGTCTAAAGCATTTCTTCTAAATGTATACAGAATTTCCTCCCAGCTCTCCCCCCCCGTTTTCCTGATCAGCTATCAAAGGTCTTTGCTATCCTTGTAAACTGCAAAAATGGTTTTAATATGCACGCTTGTCATTTCTAGGTGTATAAATTTTGCTTTTGCAGGGATTTTAAATGGCTCATATTGTGATCACCTGTGGGTAGGGTAGTTAATTAGCAGTCCAGGTCCTATTTAATTTAATTTATACTCGAGCAATCTAAACTAGCAGAATGATCACAGCCATACTCAGTAATTTAACTCCCTCCTTTCAAAGCTGTTTTAGTAATTATATTTTGGTTGTAAGTTTTCAGAAAGCTTTTACAGTACTTGTTTTCAAGCCATGTAAGCTCCCTCCCTTCTCAGCTCCCCTCAATCCTGGCTGTTTGTCCTTCTGGGTACTGTTGGCTGCATTCCATTAAGAAATTAGAAAGGATGCAGCTGTCATTATTTTGTCAATCGTAAAATCTAAGACATGGAAAAAGTCTTAGGAAGGCAGGGGAGTCATGTATCTTCTATTGAGAAAACATATTATTCCTCAATACTTCCAACAGTACTTTTACTTGACCTGAAAGGAAAATTTTATGTGGTGGACTTTTATGATCCAGGCTTGGATTTCCCAGGAGATCACTGAGATGTGTGCACATAAACATCACTTTACACCTGGTTTGGAAATTCACAGAAGCCACCCTCAACACTTTTTTGGGGGAAAAAAATCATTATATCATTTCCTTTTGAGCCTCATCATCATTAAAAGCTTTGGATCTATAGCAATAATTTATCTATATACATTAACACCCGTGGCATAGACAATGTGCCTGCAGCCCAAACCAAATCAAAGCTTGTTTCTTGTCACAGTGACTGGAAAAACAATAGCATGTAACTGGTATTGTGCGTGGAAGTTGTTCACTTGCAGCTTGGCAATGAAGGCCTTGCTCACTGTGTGCCCCTTTTAAATTGATCCTATTTTACAGTAGCTTTGAGATTTAGAAAGACTTTCAGGGATGGAAGGACTTTTCAAAATCCTGCTTTTGTTTTTCTCCCTGAATAGATACAGGAAAAATAGTTTTACTATAATGTCAAGATTCCACAAATTGTGTAGTTTTGCTATTGGAATTTTGATTGCAAAGTAGCAGACAAATAGGTTAGTGCTTGCTTGTCACTACTGTAAGAGAGCTGGCCTTTACTGATGCTAGTAGTGTCAGTTTACCATATTCTCATCAGACAAGCATTACAATTTAAAATGAAATAACTCCATAAATTCCTATGAGTTTCTGTATGTCTGCTACAGATTATACACCAAAGATCAAACTTCTAACATCTGTTCATGCTGGAAAATATTTTGGTATGCGTGTTTTCTTGGCTAAAAATTCTTATTTAAGTATGTCAAATAATTTGGTACTTATGAAAAATTCCTTCCTAACCACTGTTCATCTTGTTTGTGTGTATGGAAGCACAAATCTCAACAGTTACATCACTTTTAACTTAAACAGCTGGTAGCAGCCTAATTATTTATTTTCTTGAGTCCACGGCTTTTGGAGACACAGATTTCCAATCACTGGTTAGTTTCCAAGTAGTGGGAAACCTTTTGTAAAATATGACACTTCCAGAGGAGGAGGGAGGGCTTTTCTTTAGAGTAAGGAAAGTGTCTGTGGATTGTGTTTGAAGATACAATGTATGATTAATGATTCTCTATTCACTGGAAAACAGCAACTCTTATTAAGTGAAATGAGACTGCATCAGAGTAAAATGCAGCCTGTCTGAAAAAACAACTGAGCCCAGGAAACCCAAGCATCAACCTTTTTTTCTGGGCAGTGAAAAACAAAGTGTAGATGTATTAGGCTTAAATTTCCAGTGAAGAAGCCAGATATATTCTGTTGCTTTCACTCCACGATATAGATTGGTCCTGAACTCTGCCAAGGGTTGCATGTTGCTTGTCTGGGCTAATGAGTAAGTTATCAAAATACAAGATTTATGACAGCAGTCAAGGAATTAATGAGCAGAGTTCTGAGGGCTGAGGAAGCCTTTGCAAATCCCCAAAATAGAGACAAATCTCTGCTTGAATCATCTTCTGTTGTGAGTTGGTATGGCATCTGCTGCTCCAAGTCTAAAAGCGGAATGAATAGACAAAGACTTTCAGATGTACGAGCTATGCTTAATCACCAAGTAATAACAAATAGGAACTCCCAACAGCCCTCTGTGAGATCACGTTCAAATTGGCTACACATTCAAGTTTTAGAGCAACAATTTCCTCACTTCTATTTATGGGAAAACTGTAGTATATATACCAGCCACAGAACTTCACATCACATGACATGGATGATTTCCTAATTGACTCACTCTCTATATTGCTTCATGCATGGTGTTTTAGGAGCTTTTTTTTCAATGAAGCTCACTGTAACACTCTTCTCAAGAGCACCTCCTGGCCAGCTTTTGGATGTGAAGAATAAAAAAAATTGTCAGACATTTCATGGTGCCTAAGAGAAATGTTTTGTCTGTGAGTCTTTGTGTATTAGTCCCAGCTACATCTATTTGCTTCCCGTGTTTTCATGTCAAACTGTGTCAGATGAGGCAGAGAAGAGTTTGATTTATACATAGTGTTTTTCATACTGAAATTATCCCACTAGACATAGGCAAGTTATGAGTGTTATCAGAGGCTGTTAAGCGTGCTTAGTGGGTAAGCTGAACAGAAAGTCAAGTTGTGGTTAATAATAATTCACATAAAACCCAGACAATGAGGACTCTTGTTTGAGTGGGAGAGTAGGGAAACCTTGGCCATAGACTCAGAGTATATCACTATATCCCTGACTTTTTTTCCTTTCATTCTTTCCTCCCTCAGCAAAACTCCCTCTTGGTTTTTAAAACTCAGAGAGTAGCAATCCAAACTTTACTTTTCATCTGCTCCTTAATGTGCCTTTTTCTCATCCAGGCAGCCGTAGAATACTGCACTTTGCTGCATAAAGGATGAAGTGTTTTAGTAGATTTCCAAGGTATTAGACACCTAAACAATACAGTTAGGATCAAAGCAGGATTTTCCAAAGGTAGGAGCAGAAGTGGGAATAATGTACCCTTTTGCTTTTTTAGCTGCCCACAAAATTAAAAAGAAGCAAACCAAAAAAAATCCTGCTTTTTTTCCTCCTGAGGGTCACTGGTCACTGGTCCAAGACCCATTTACAGAGGAGCAGGGTTAAGAGGAAACTAGAATAGTAATTAGAAATAGTAAAACTTCTTTTACTATTTCAGAAATATGGGGCACATTAGAGTTTATGTGGTGTTCTGCAGAACAAGATGTGTGTCCTGTCACTTATGGTAGAATCCCTCCAGCACAGCTCCACAAGAGTGTATCTGAGGCCCTCAGATTGCATTCTACTAATGACACACATTTACATTCCGGGTACTAATGAAAATAAAGTGAGGCTCCAAAAAAACTCACATCAGCAGCAAGTAATCTATTAATTAGTTTTAACCTGGTGTTAAAAGTTTCTCAAAAAGTAAAAGGCTTAAAGAAAGTTTTCTTACAACATAGGAGGGTGGTGTGGATATTCCTGTATTTTTCATTGCTGGAAAGAAGAAAATTTTTTTCCGATTTCTTGCATATATAAATCATGCCTCTGCATTTCCACTACTTGGCTTTAAACAAACACAAACATGATACAAATTGATGCCTGAAATGGAAAGAATAAGCATTTTAGAAGACTGAGTAAAAATAAATGTCAGTTTTGGGTCGACTGAAACATTTAATTCCACCCAAAACCAATTGTTCACACAAGGCTAAATAAAAGGTGCTAGAACCAAGCCATAAAAGCTGTTGCCAGAAGCAGAGCTGAATGTGAGTTCCTCAGTGCTCTGAGGCTGCTTGCCTAGCTGTGGTTCAGTCACTAGAGAAGAAATACATATACTTTCAATTGACAGATAGTAAAAACTTCCTTCCTTCCCCACCTTCACTGCAGGTGGCTTCTTCATCATACACTGTCCCACCCTCTCTTCCTGCTTTGAGCCACAATTAGCACATATTTTCATAATAAAAATAAGCCTCTCCCTCTGTCCTCCCAGCTGTGCTTCCCACCCAGATTCCCATTATGAATCAAGACAAGTACATGTGTTTAAAATAACAAAAAATATGTCTTTCTTCCCTCCCCAGGCTTTCTGTCTTTTTCCACCCATCACCTCATCTTCACTGAAATATTTCCTGGAGGGCTCCAGAGTTGCTGCTGAGCTGAAGGTGCCTCAACCATCTGATATTTCCTGCAGTGTTTTGTGGGCACCACATGACCAGCATTGCCCAGCAACACTGGACAATAATGTTAGGCATCTCTGTCACACTTGTTTAAGACAGTCAGACACCAAAGGACAAGGCAAGCTGGATGGAGACTCAAAGACCAGAGGGCTGAAAGCTCTACTTATCTCTGTGATTCCCCAGGGTTGACACTGCAGAGCTGAGCTCGCTGACAAACAGACCCTGCAGAAACACTCTCAGCTTCAACATTAGCCAGTGTGCAGAGCACATAAGTACAGAGGGGTGGGAGAATATCCTAGCTGGGCAGATTCACATCTAATCTGCTAGATGGATTAAAAAATAGGTGCTAAGGAAATTTACCCGTGCAAGAGTCCCTCCACCATTCTGGCAGAAAATGAGAGGCTTTCTGTAGGCTGACATGACATGTCCAGCAACTCTTCTCTGATGGAGGTATGTAGGTTGGTTGGAAATACCATCTTTTTTCCACTATGAGGATAGTTACATTCAACATCCTTCTCCATGCCTCAGTTCCTCTGGACCACAGTTGCATAAACACCTATTAAATACCTTAAAACACTCCAGAACAAGCTCATTTGTATTTACAGGCTGTCAACGAAAATGCTTCAGATATTTAAATAATGTATGTTTTCTCAGAGAAGTTTTTGTTCTGTTTTTGTGAAGTGTTGCATGTTTTCCAAGCCAAACGCTATGGTACCACCTCTTGAAATCCAATCCAGATTTTTCCAAACCAAATCCTACTTCATATTTCTCAGCCTTCTACATCTGAGTTTCCATTCCACCTTCAGCTCACTGCTCCATGTAACCAAATGAAACTGTTTCCATCCTTAGGTCTCCTGTGTTCCAGTGGCTGCTGGGGTAGCTCTGTACAGATGAATAATGTTTGAGACACATTTGTTCCGAAGTCCAAAACTGGCCTTGCTTGGACACTTCCCTGTAAAATTTTTCCCACAATGAAAATTGCTGAGGATGTTCTCATTTCAAGTGACTTCTTGACCAACAACCACCCTGACTTGCAAGAAGCCACAAAGGTCCTGGTCGCTTTAAATAAGTTTAGCAGACTAATGCAGAAGAAGTTATTTTTTGCCCGCCTAACCCCTAGGATTGCATTCAATGAGCAAGGGGCCATGGACATTGGCTCAGCTTGCTGCTGGCTGAAAGGGCATATTTTGTACTAAATTGTTACAGTTTCACATTCTACTGTTGCCTTTTCCCAGTATCTTACATCTGTACACGGAATTTCAGGCCTGGCCGATGAACTTTCCAAAATGCTAAGTGTGAGCCCTGTTGGCTGAGCAGAGCAAGGTCCTGAACCTGCCAAGCTCTCTGAGCCCTCAGGGTGAGAGGCCAAAGCGAGGGCCAGCTAACAGCCACCATGCACATGCCAAAATCAGACCCTTAGCCCGTGGGATGGGCAGCAGACTGGCTTGCTCTGCCCAAATTCAGCACATGTACTCCAGAAAGGTGCATCAGCTTTTTCTTTTTCAAAAAACACAGCCTAGCTCAAAATGATTTTCTGTCACTAGAAAATACTCAGTTAAATTCTTGCCATTAATTACAAATATTCATAAAGGCATTATCCAGCAAGCCAGAGGGGACAATTAGAGGACATCTCCTAGTATGTACATCACTATTGCATTGCCTGTTTCAATTGCTCTGTCAGCAATTTATATTTATTTATTTATTCAGGCTTCTAAAGGCTGAAGAGGCCAGGACAATAAGCTTGCCATAGGTAGGCACCACTTCTGTATACTGAACAATTCATGACTTTTTTCCCAGTTTTCCATTACGGGATCTCACATCCAGTCCATCAGCTTTGATGCCTCCACATCTGCCAAAGAGTTCACAAGGAAAAGGACAGTTTTGATCCTCAAAAAAAAGGGCAATGGATGGTATTTCTGCTGCAGAACATTCCTTGCCTATGCTTATTCAGGCTCCAGGGGGTGAATTTGAGAATGTAGTTGTTCCCTTGAGGGCTTAGCCTCCTTCTCCAGCAGCCTTTATGGAGAACCACGCACAGGTGTCTCCCCTGGCAGATCTCTAGCAGGCACGGGCCATGGCCAGTTTCAGAGCCAACCACTATGCATGAAATACAGCCTCTTATCTTCTCATTAACAGAGGCTAGAACAGGTCTTCAACCCACAGCATGGTTGTTTTTTGTCTTCATTCCCAATACAAGTTAAAACATGTTTTTACTCTTCCCAAGCCTGGCTCCCCACGAGTGTCCCTCCCTGTAGGATGAGCTGTCTCTGTGAGGATTGCCTGGCTGCTCCCTGCACTGCCCCTGCACATCCAGCAGCTTGGATACAGCACTCAGCAGCCAAATGGCAGCTGCTGCAGAGGGGCAGTTTGGCAAGTGGCACGTGGCCAGTGCCTGGGAGGCAAGATGGGTTTGGATGCAGAGGGGGAAGGGGTTTTGGCTGTCTGTGGCAGTACAGGTACCATATGCTCAGGGTCAACCCTGAACGGTCTGGGTGGTTTGGAGCGAGGCAGTTAATAGATCCTTGATTGCAGCCAAAATTCTGTACTGTTTGTACCAGAGTCAAACGGGCCTTGATCTCCCACAGCTCCTTTGGAAGGAAACTCTGTCCTGCCCCTCAGGTACAAGATGATGCCCTTAAAGTAGAATGAGCATCTGCACAAATTATCTTCACCCTGCTCTTGATGCTGCGAAGAACCTTTGGTGGTAGGACTGACCCATGGAAGGGCAGGATAAAGGATAGGAGGATTCCAAACACTTGGTTAGGGTCTGCAGGGAGCAGGAAATGGGAAGTACTGCTGCCTTTCCTCTGGCTATATGACATGTCAGAGTGCAAAGACTGCAATAAATATTTTGATAGTCCTGTAGACATGAGGCATGAACTGCACCAAAGGATCACAAAGAAAACCACACCTTGTTTATGCCATAGTTACGCCTGGTGAAGACACTTGTCAGAGAAGACACTTTTTTTCCCCTTTTTTTGCTTAAGAGTAGAGTTTTCCTGCATAAAATTAATTCCAGCAGAGATTGTACCTTGGGAAAATGGAGTTTGGGGTAATAGATTTTTTTTTATGCTTGGTTATTAATTTATTATGTGAGCAGTGCTCAAAACATGTTAAATGCTGCACAAGCATGCCTAGGGGAAAAAAATAAAAAAAATTAAAAAGTAAATTGAATCATTTACAGAGAACAGGATGGTGCAGACTTTCTGCTGGGGTAATCAGGCAGGGGAGAAAGTATTAATATCTCTTCATTATTAAGCTTTGGTGTGCTTGTCATAACCTTCCACCAGCTTTTGCATTCACTGACTAAAACCTGGCTACCAGATGGCATTATTTGGCTTTGCCTAGGCTTCTGAGACACCCTAGTATCATCCTGTATTCTATCCAGAGCCCCTTGGTGTGTTGTTATACAGTAAGAGGAGTGAGTCTGGCACCTTTCATTAGCAAACCATGCAATAAATAGCACGAGATCCCCAGGAACAAGCTGGTGCTGTTTTAATGCTCATTTAAGTCTAGGGTTTTTCTGGCCAGTCTTTCCTGAATTTTAATTTATATCATAATTTCATATTTCTATTTTTGTTTCTGAAAACATCAGGAAAAACAGGCAAAAAAGCTTCAATCAATTGATTTCTCTCCCATTAGTTTTCTGTCTTTATAATTCTAATATCAGTATTGATTGCAGTTAACCCCTAAATTTACTGCTATAAATAAAAAGCAAATTGGCCCAAATATATTTCTCATCATCTTCCAAGTATTTATGTCCTACAGCGATTTTTGTTACTCTGCCCCACTCCAGTGATGCCTATCAATATTTTTGGCTTTTAGCACACATTTTATGAAGTTATTAATTTCTGAAAACAGAATTTTTCCCCCCATTAAGTCTTTGTGAAGAAACGCATGAGGTTAAAAAGTTATGGCATTTCATAATCAGTTCAGTAATCATCCTTGCATATTACTAATAGCTAAATTTTGGTTCTATTAATATTTTGCTTATAATTTCTCATCTGTGAAGTTTGGGGCAATCCTTTGTAGCATTGAGTGCTGCTGTGAGCTATGTCTTTCATCTCCCAACTTGCTGAAGGGCCTGTAGTGGCTACCTCCAGCCTTAGGCACTCCAGAACTGTGTTTCATAGTCTATAAAGGTTTTGGGGTTTGTTTTTTTTTCAAATCAGTTCTGGAGAACAATCACACTATAAGTTCCAGAAGCTCTTTTAAAACAGGTAGTTAGCAAGCCCTTAACTATGAGACTTTATCTGTCAAGACTGGGATAAAAATCCCTATTTGCAAAAAGACGTTTGGCCCTTCAGCCTCAGTTCTCTTAAGGACAGATCCTGCAAGATATGTGGCTCAGTATGGGATTAACTGAAGGATGCCTTTAGCCCTGATGTTCTGAGATGCTTCTGGCTGTGGCCACGTGGGTAAACCTTGGGCCCTGTGGCCTCTCCTGTTCCTTCGCACAAAACGAATTCCTTTGAAGTCAGACTGTGATTTTTTCAAACATTGGCTGCACTGACAAAGTGCATGCATGGGGCATGGACTCTGAATTAGGAAAACCCCTCAGTAGGATTCAATTAAGATTACATCACAGCTACTTGTATCTAATTTTAAAGGTACGAAAGAAAAATTCATGGTCATTTGCCTATATAAATAATGAGGGAGAACCTTGACATCTTGCTGCCATGAGTTATGTTGTGCAGTAAAGCTCTTCAGATAGGGCCTGCTACAAACTGCAGAGTCAGAGCCCTTGCACACACATTTGCCTCTGAGCTGAATTCCATTTTCTGTAGCTAAAGCTCAAGGACCTCCAAGTATGCTTACGAAGTTTTAGGACTCCACAGTTCCCTTTGTCAGTGCCTCCAAGTAATGGCTTTTATTCTGTCAAGCATGGAAGGTCTTGCAGTTAAATTGCACATAGAAATCTGAAGACAAAGCAGTGGATATAGTGAGTATCCACAAACATTCATTCACTGTATTTCCATAATGGTATTGCTTGCTCATGTGGTTAAACAACAAATCTAAGCAAAATGTATCTCTGCAGGAATAACATTCTACGTATTAAAATCATATTTGTCACCTACTTGTGGATTCCTCTGGGTTACAGTGAAGTAACACGAAGGGTAGGAATAAACATTTTTAATCTGGTGACATGTTCTCAGTATGTTTATAGAACTGGGTTCTACCACAAAGACACCATCTGTGCTTGGACATTTGCTTCTTTTTCTTTCTTTGTAATCCAAAGTGGAACACAGGACAAAGGTGAAGCCCCCCGCTGAAACAGGGACCCAGAAGGATCATCAAGCCCAGCTCTTAAGCAAATGGCCCATACAGGGACTGAACCCTCAACCTTGGCAGTACTTGCACCATACTCTGACCAACTGAGCTAAGGAAGGGCTTTAAACTGAAAGAGGGTAGATTTAGATTACATATAAAGAAGAAATTCTTTACTGTGAGGGTGGTGAGGCACTGGAACAGGTTGCACAGAGTTGTGGATGCCTCATCCCTGGAAGTGTTGAAGACCAGGTTGGATACGCTCCTGAGAGACCTGGTCTAGTAGAAGGTGTCCGTAGCCCAGGAGAGGGGGTTGAAAGAAGATGATCTTTAAGGTTCCTTCTAACCCAAACTATTCTATGAGTTTATTTCTTGTGTCTGAACACCCTGCACTGGAGAAGTGGCTTCTGGTTGTACTGTTCTCTGTGCAAGAAAGGATAGGTTTATATTTGTTTATAGGGTTTGTGAACTATTATCAATCAATAAATCTGCCATCTAGGATCCCTCAGGAAATCATCAGAGTTGCATTAGCTGTGTTCTCCAAACCCAGTGACCTTAGTAAAGACCTGATGAGACACTCCTGCTGTTGGTGAATATCAGTAGCAGAAGCAGAAAAGCTGTGTGGTCAGGCCCTGGGATGCACCCCATACGTGCTAAAAACTTCAGTGCAACAGCCCTCACACTTTGCTTGTCTTTAGAAGTCCCTGTGCCATTGCCTTTTAGTCCCCTTACTTAATTTACAGTGGGTGGTGTTTTTCATTGTGCTCTCTTTGTAACGCAGCTCTCCTCAGAGATGCAAAAGCCTGCTTTGCTGTAAGACACTTATACAAACCCCTCATTCAGAGCTAAGGGCTAAGAACATTTTCTTTTGGTGAACTTTATGGAGGTTTTACCACTGACATCAGTGAGGCCAAATTCCCACCTCTTTTTCAAGCAAGACTAACACAGTGAGGTCACATGACTGGTGGAAATTAAGCAATAATTATAACTCCCAGGACAGAAAAACAGTAGGGTGTCATGTAAATCTTTGGTGTAACAGGATCAATGAGCATTACTGCAGTTTTATGAGTATACATTTATTTATATGAGTCTCCCTTTTGAGGCAGAGCTTACGTGTCCTTGGGAAGTGCTGCAAATCTCCCACACCTCGTTATATAGGTGTATGTAAATATGTCATGCACAGTAAATACACTCATAAAGTTTTATTTTTGAAGTTGCCTTTTCAACCTCTTCTAATGTTAGCTCTGAGCAAACGAGCAAACAAAAGCCTTACAACCAGACAGGGAGAAACCAGTTGTGAATAGCATTTAAGCCACCTGTCCAGGTAATTGCTTTGGGCCCATGAGATGTGCCAGCAATGGAAAGGTCCACATGAAGATGCTGGCAAATGAGAACAGGGGGTCTATTCTAGCGCAGGGTACAGCTGTGGTCATACATTGACCATTTTACTCCTCTGTCAGTCTGAGTCCTGAGACTGCTGCTTGGGTAGGAAATGACAGAGAGCAGCTGAGCAGGTCCCTTCTGCAAGATGACCTGGGGACCAGGGCCTGAACAGCCATTTGTGCTGCAGGGGGTGATTAGGGGGCCTCTGATGAAGTGGAAGGAGCAAGGTGCGCTCAGCTTTTGGAGCAGAAAATGTTATGGCAGAAAAAGCTGGAAGAGAACACTTGTTCCAACAGCTCTGGTGGCATCACAAAGCCAGCAGCAGCCAGATGCACTTGGGGAGGGCACTGGCTCCACAGAGAGCCAGGAATCTGCACATGCAAGTCAATCAAGTCTGTGGCCAGGAGAGCCCACATTCAGGCAGCAAATAGGAGAGAAATCCAGGATCATTTCTGAGAAAGTTCTAATCTAATTTCTCATCTGGTGAGGAGTGGCATGTACTAGCATACACCAGGATGAATGGATAGGCTAACTTTCCCAGAGAATTTCTAGGGACAGGCTCCTCCTGAAGAATCCTGGACATTCATGGCATGATAACTTTACAGTAAAAACTGATGAATAAATCGGAGAGAGAGAACACTTGGCAGACAGATCACCAAATATCAGAAGTCCTCCCAAATAAACAGACCTCCCCCAGTGCTGAAGTAAAAGAAATGGCCAAAAATTTCAGAATAAATGCATTTCCTTAGATCAGTCTTCCACTATCAAAGCAGAAAAATTTCTGAAGAAGTACAAATTCAATAAGTTTATAATGTGAATATTCCTGTGGTGCAGATCACTTCCAAACAGTGACAAATGTGAAAAAACAGACTCAAAAACTGTGGTCCCCTCCCTCCTCCTCCAATATTTAATAGAGACAAACCCAGCATTTCTGTTTTGTGATATTTTCTGAAGATCATATTTTGTGTGTTCTGGGGGGAAAAAACTAATTTGAGACCTCTAAAGTTATTATAGAATGGAACTGTTTTTCTAGGGCCAATTATTTAAGCAGAATTGAAGTTATAAGAAGAAATGCCCTTAGAAACGAGAGACGTAGAGGAAGAAAGGGGCATAGGAGCTGAGAAATCTGACTGTATGTTTAATTCAGGAAAAAAAGTGATAATCTCTGATTCCAAGGACAGTAATGTCTTAAGGACAAAACATAAGACCTTTGGAATGGAATAACCTAGGACAAGTGAGAACACACCCAGAAAGCATCTAATAATATCATAGCAGAGAGATGGGGTATTTTTTTAAAAGTTGCCTTTATCTCTCTCCAAATAGCCTTGCAGAGGCATAGCCCAACCCAGGAACTTCACAAACATTAACATTTGTGAATAGCTGATATATTCTGCAAAAGCCAATGTCTCTTCTAGCCTTGCAATAAATAGAGATCAGAATTTGTCAGGTTAATAGTTACAGTTTGGCTGTGTAATGCTAAAAGCCAGAGATTTTTTAAACGAAAAAAACCATAAGATGGTCCCTTTTAAACACTTTCATATTTCTGAAAAGAACTTGCATGCTGTTTCTGCACCTCATGAAATCATTATTTCTGGAGGAGCTATCATCACTGAGTTCACCAGCTGGCCAGCCTTTCAGTATTTGCTTCCCTTTAAAACAAGACATCAAAATCAGTGAAGAAAGTTGTAATGATTGTTGCTAGAATTTCCCAATTTAAAAACAAAGAATTAATCAGAATGCAGAGTTCTACAAAACAGGCCGGTTGCCTTTCTTTCAATGCTTATCCTGAAGCCTCTATATCAGCTAGAGAAGCTGCAAACCCTTTGGGAGCCAGGATGCCTCCTGCTAATGTCTGTAAAGTCCTTGTCACATTTTCAGCTCTGTGTTACTATTAAAGTCAAGTTGTAGATTCGAATGCTGTACAGAAAATGAAATGTGCATTAAAAGGAACAGTATTGTGTAGCTCAGGCACGGTGCCTATCTGCTTCATCCCATTGAGACACCGTGTCCTTGTGCCTTGTTTGCACAGCATGGAAAAACTCTGATCTGCAGGTGAACAGTCCTTGCAGTTGCCCACATTGCAAAAGAAAGTGTTTACTGCATATTCTTTAGAGGAAACAAACAGGGAGGCCCTAAAAACTTGTTGTACTCTGCTGAGAGATAGAAAGATATGCAGTATGAATTTATTTTTGTTAACAGTCATAGAAATAATGCTAGTTATTTTAACTCGGCCTTGGAGTTACTGCTCTGAAGGAATGTGCTAAATGCTATGCATTTCTTATGTGTCTATTTGAATATGAAGATTCAACAGCATGAGGCTACATCTGTTCCAAAAAAAAAAAAAAAAAAAACCAGTGCTTGGCATCTTGGTGTGCTCTGTGTACAATTCATTTGATTCCTTGCAATGCAGCTAAGATCTACATTTTTAATATTGGCTAGCAGTGCCTCCAGTTTTGGGTTGTTAGTCTAAATTGCTTTGCAGATGTTGGATGTTATGGGAGTGAGTGCTCTGTGCTGCTTTGAAAAAGCCTTAAATGAAAAATCCAATATTATTTTGGGAGGCACTCAAGAATTATCAATTGCCTAAATACATGAATATTTCAAGTGCTCCTGAAGATAATAGTGCTTGAAAACCTCATGCAATAATATTCTGAGATGCTGTAGAGCTTACTTCTCATTATATCTCTTTGAGCATTGATTAAATATTATTCACTACTCCTTCTACAATTCATGAGAGGCTCTACGAGACTTTAAAATATCTTGGAGTTGCTTAGTCAGGTCAGAAGCCCTGTTGCTCAGTTTGAATATTTATCAAGTTCAGATTTTTTCAAAGGCAAAAAAGCAACACAATATTTTTTCCATGGCCTCAAATTTTGCAAGTCATTCCAATACTTTTATGGTAATGACACTGAAATAGTCTGAACAAGTGCCATAATCAGTGCTTAGTACCACATAGAATTAAATTAGAGAGTACACAGAAGTGACTTCACTTGAACCTGGAAACGTCACTTAATAAACAAACAAAAAAATCGAGCTTCCTAAGAGTTTCAATTTAACACAAAAAACAAAACCCTAACAAAGAGAGCAACAAATGCTGACAACTGTATCCATGTCAAGTTACAATTTTCATAACGAGGTCAATTTTTGGGTCACAAGAGATGCAATAACCAACTAATGCAACATCTGAGACTTTCACTGTACAGCTACATTCATTTCACCCAGCATAAGCTATCCAAAAATGGCGTGTCTAAGCTGGATATCTATACTGTCTCCCTGCTCACTGCAATGAGAGACTGATACATCCAGAGATGTCTAAGAGAGGATGCAATGAATAGGCCTTTAGAGGTGCTACAGTTAGAGATAAATGTCTCCCTAAATTTGCTGGAAAAAGGAACATAATTCAACTTTCAAACACAAGCTGCTGCTTGGGAAGACATGCATTTCTATTACTGTCTTACTGTGTCATTAGGTTGGTTCTGCACGTAGACATTTGCATCTGGTAGAATCTGTGCTGCTGAACTGACCCCCACATACACAATTCTTGACACTTTTAGAAGTCATTTGTGTTCAACTGTTTATAAAACAAGAGTTTCAAAGCTTTATCACAGAGAATTTGTGGAAGCAAGATTTTATCCAGCACATGTGAGGAACTGCTTCATAAATGCTTGAATATGTAAAAAGTACTGTGTGACTTCTCTGATGAATAACAACTCAACAGCACAGCTTGACTTTCAAATATTCATAATCAATTCATTAAATAAAGAATGAATGGAAGAAAATTATGATCACAGATATTCCACAAACAGAAAAGAAAGTGAAATGACAGTTCTGATGTGTCCTCTGAATATTTTCATGAGGAAACTATATTAATATTTAATGCATGTATTACCTTTTTCAGCCAGCTTTAATTTAAGTGAATTTCATTCTCTGTGAAATGTCTGCTAATAGAATACTAATGCTACTAATAGTTGCTTCCATACTTGGAGAGGCGGGAGTTAATATTACCAACGTCTGTGTCTAAAGATGTTATTCTTAACACTGAATTAGAGAATGTTGTAAGCATGTAAATTTATAAACTAGCACAATAGAAATGGAAGCAGTGTGTCAGAGAGCTATTTAATCTATCTACATAAATACATAACCTCACAGATGGCAAACAACCCCAGATTTGAGAAACAGACTGTGAGCAATACTGATACTAGAGAAGAGCATGTCTCTCAAATGGCAAAAGCTGGGGTGTCTAACAGCAGAGTCAATACACCATGTTTCTAATTAGCCTGAATTGCCAGAGACCTGCCTTGAACTGCCAGCTTCTCTTCCCAGGTCTGTGATCCTCTCTGTGGTGGAAGGTGCTCTTCCCTCCCTCGGGCACTCCAGGCCCTGTTCTCCATGGCCACTGAGCAGCAGTGCCGAGGGTCTCCAGCCTGGTGGGCAAAGCAGGGGAACCTTTCCCAGCGTGGGCTATTCCTGAAGACACCCAGCCCTCCTCCTTTCAGGGCTGGCACTCCTGAGCCTTGCTGACTCACAGGCTTCCAGGACTGATGGTGGAACGGGACCCCAGAAGCTTCAGTGCTATCACCCATGTGCAACTCCCTCCTTATGCAGCAGTGAATCTCTCCTGGCTCCATTTGGCTTTGTACTGGTAGATTCAGTCCTTGAACTAGGAAGGAAAATCACAGTATGACTGACCAATGCTACAAAGTTGCCAGAATCTGCTCTAAAGCACAGAAAGGGGGTTTTACATTTGACGTGGTCTACCATTCTCCCATCCTGATGCACTTCAGAGGGTATATGGACTCAGGATGATACTAAATTTAGATTCTTTTACGTGTGAGAATATCCTAGGAAAGCAACAACCTCATCTCAGAGGAAAGCATAAATGTTGCCTACAACTTGAATACAGGAGGATTCCAGTGTTTTCTTTTTGCCTCACTCTAACACTATTCAAGCATGGGAACGTAAGAAGTCAATGCAGTGAGGGTTAATCCCAGTCCTGAATATCAGATGAGATGACAGTACTAAGCTTTCCTTTTGCTGCTGTTATAACTGATCTTAAATCTGAAGAAGGACTGAGTTAGATACTGAGCCACTTTTGTTTACATCAGCATAGATTTCCAGGAGGCACTTGTAAAAATTCCAGAGAAAAAATTAAAGGAGTTTCCTCTCTTACTCAGTCTAAACACTAGAAAAGTGCCTTAGAATTGAGAGGTGTTTTTACAGTGTTGCCCTCTTTAAGTACACCTACTTTACCTAGATCAGATATGAATATGAAATCAGATATGAATATGAAATATACTGAGAAAGTAAGTTGCTAAACAGGTGTTTTGTTTTCCACTCTTCCTTAGGGAACCATAATCTTTCCATGCATGGGCCAGTTCCCACATCAGGGCACAACCACTCTGCCATGTAATAGGAAAGGTGGGACTGGAGTATCTCTCCAAAGAGAAGCAGCTATGAGATCTGGGACTGTTCAGCCTGAGAAGAGGAGGCTCAGTGCATATCTACAGGTATCTGAATGGACAGTGCAAAGAAGGAGGAGCTGGGCTTTTTCAATGGCAACCACTGTCCATCTGGCTCAGGGTAGCCCTTCTTCATCAGGGACTTTGACCAGATGACCTCTGGAGATCCCTGCTAACACTAAATGCTCTGTGAGTGTGTGATGCTGGCACAACAACCACCAGAAATGGGATTGCCTGAAAGGGGCCTGAGCAAACACACAAATAAGAGCCCCACTGCCAGACAGGCTTTCCCTCACAGTTTGTCTCTACAAACCTGGGGAGCTCCCAACGTTGGGGCTGAACTGCTGTCCACACCGGCCTGTCACCTTGGCAGGCCTTGCTTCCCCCGAGCAGACCCCAGCATTGGTGTTAAGAGTATGGGGGTCCAACATCTGACCCAGCAAGGGCAGCTGAGCATAGGCTGAGCCTGCTTGGGGTAGCCATGACCTCCCAGTGCCTTCTGCCTCTTAGACAGATGCTAAGATGGAAATCTCATGGAGATTTAGATGGAGAAACACTGGCAAATGGGAGGTGGTTCTTTGGTACTTCCCAAAGGCTCCCTCTGAGCAGCATTCTCTCATCAGAGGTCCCAGGCTACACCACGCATCACAGTGGCTCTTCCTCTCCTTCCCCAGCACTTTAGGGAAGCAGATGGCAGGATGTTTGCAAGCAGCTTGCTGGTACCTAGAGGAAGATCCAGCCCTCAGCAGGGCTTTTGGCAAAATCCCTCCTCAGCCCAGCATCCAGCAAAGCTCTGACCCTCACTTGCCATACCAGAAATGAGATGGGAGTGGGCTCTTGTGAGACTCAGATAATTTGAGCCATGTGGTGCCTGTAGCACTGGGATACGTTCCTGTGTTTTGTCCTACATCCCCCACCAGTATCACCTGTGCTGCTGGCACAGCATGACCCAGGCTGGTGCTGCAGCTGCATTGCAGGGCAGTGTCAGCTCCTCCCCCTGACCCAGCCTGTGCCTGGGTCAGAGGCGTATTTAGAGCCTGAACCAGAAATGGATCTTCTCTGCAAAACTGGTGTTTAATGGCTTTGATCTGCTGCTTCTTGATTTTATCCCACCTCCTTGATGGAATTTCTCACGTCTTAGTGAGCCCCACTAATCCATCCTGGCCATACACAATGGGTGCTGGTGAGGGAAGGAGCACAAACGTGGCTGGTTATATCAGTAACAGATGTCCAGGCAGTGGTGTGGGCAGCTGGCTGCTTGTGAGGGATTAATGGGAATGGCTGCAAGGAGAGCTGAGGGCTTGTCATATTTATAGCTGTAGCAAAAGCGAGGCTTTCTGCACAATGCTTTGGTGGATGACACAGAGCACTTCATTCATAGTGTTAAGGGCATTGCCTGTAAGATCTGAGCCTTTCTCTCCCCTCTTCGGGAGCACATGAAGTGCTCTGCTGAGAGCAGGAAAACAAATTAGGTCATTGACCTTTCCCATGACCTTGACACAAATTCCAATTTCCATTGACCAGCAGAGTGCCTACTTGAATGGGGCCTGTCCTATCCCTTTTCTCACCATGCCTCACTCATTTCAAAGTGGCAGAAACAGAATAGAAAATCAAAGTTCATATATAAAGAAAGATTTTTTTAATAGCAGAACCCTCTTGGGGCCTCCCTGTCTTCCTAATTTAAGGAAACTAAGTTATTTTATTCTAATTCTGATATTTAGCAATGTTGACAGCTCTAATACATTGTAGATCCTTCAGATCATATTGTTAAACCAGATCACTTTTACAATTTTAGCTGAAAAAAGACAGATGCCATAAATTGTGAGGCTGATAGGTAATGACAATTGCGGCTGCATTTAAATGCAAAGTGCATTTCATTCCTTCTTGTGCTGCACTCTCTAGTCAGAGAGCACTCAAACATTTTCACAGCAAGGATCATATCTTAACAGTTTGTTTTATGGGCCACCTCTTGTGTCATGGGAGACCAACACCAATCGCTTCTCCTCCCTGTTGGTTAAATACCAGCAGTACAACAGCTACAGTTGTTTATATGAGGTTCTTTATAATAATAATAAAAAAACAACCATTTAAGTGCATTTTCTAAACTATATGGCTGTGCATGTAAACAAGCACTCAAGTATGACCAGAGCTTTATAATCATTTAGACTGGGCCTGCAAGACCCAGAGCACAGGCAGCTATGAGGACAGCAGCATTTTGGAAACTGTAAGTGTTCTGCATCTGAGACATCTCCTGCACGCTCCCTGACTAGCTCTAGTTCTAGGCTGGGAGTAGACAGGTGTTTAGAGGGTTTTTCCCAGGAGTAGGTATTAAGCCAGTACTAATGAGGCGATAAAACCCTTTTAGTTCCACTCCTTCTCCAATGAATCCATGATTTTGTAGGTTTCCCCAGACTTATACCTGTGATTGCTGCCTCACCAGGAAAGGAGCATGAAAGGAACTGAAGTGAAGTGTAGGGCCATTAATTGCTGAAAAAAATTTTCTAGCTAATCATAATGCAGTTTAATCAACAGAGGAGTAGGGTCCAACCCCATGGGCATAGCCACAGCTTTCAACACACTTTAGGCTACCAGTTGGTTTTGGATCACAATTTGAATGTGTGTGACGACCAAGAAAGAGTGTTTGCCAAAGCATTCATCACAAGCCTGATTTGGTCTCCTGTAAGTCAATAATGAATTCTTGAATTTCTGTCAAATGAAGCAAAGTTAAGCCAATGCTAAACAGTTTTTAAAAACTCACCCAAAAATCATACCTAGCCCTTCAATTCCTGTTAAGCAGCCGCTTGTATAAATTCACAAGTGATGCAGATACACAGTCCTAACATGGGACTGCTCTCTCTGCACAAACAGGATGGAGTGGTTTATGAGCTGTTAGCAAAACTGACACATCCCTGATCCTTTTACAATTAGGTATTTGATCTCTTTGCATGAGGAATTCAAGTGTGTGCTCAGCACAGATATAAGCCATTACCCACATATTTTTGCAGAGGGGAAGAGGGTTAGAATAAACACTTCTTGTTGTTAGGTAACTTTTCTTGTTTATGAAGACAACTTTCTCCTTCAGCTATGCAACCTTAAAGACAAAAGAAGGTTCTAGTTCACAAAAAAGCTGTGTGCTTTGTTTAAGGTTATCCTGAAAGTAATTCAGTGTTTTGTTGCTGTAAATAATTATGCCAGCTGCAAGCTATTAAGATTAAATATGTGATCTTATCCTGAAAATAGTGCTAGTCTCCCACAAAGGGAGATGTACCAAAGTCTATATCAGCTGAAGTAGGAATTTTAGTTTTGCTCCTCAATTTTATAAATATATTCATATACAGTCCTGGCAGAAAGACAGATGGGTGAGGAAGGTTGATACATGTGTGATCTGTCACAGGAATTTCAGATGAACTGTGTGATTTCTGTCTCTCTCTTCTTCTTTTTTTTTTTTTTTTTTTTAAGTATCAGGAAAGAAGAACTTGATTAGGAGGATGTTGGAAATCAGAGTAGCAACTTTTTACAGAAGGGTTGACAACTTTTCCAAATTACTTCAGTAGAATTCATCATAGCTATTAATATTCAATAGCTAAGTGAGAGATGTTTAGCAATAAACAGAGAAAACAGAAGGAGGCACTTGCGTACTTAAAGCAGAAATTACTTATCTGTCTGTAAAATGTCCCTGGGGACCTGTGCACTTCTCCTTGGTGACCAACGTTTCATTTTCTCATCTGTGAGTTTACCCTGACATTTTCACACCAAAGGAGAACTGCATTTCTTGCTCAGTGTTTGAGCGCCTCCTTCCTCCTTGGCCCCAGGCTGGAGCTGCTTGTCAGGAGAGCACTGTGAGGGGTCTGGCTCTCTGGTTTTCCAGACACATCAGAGGGAGAGCTCTGGTTTTCAGCTCCCAACCGTTTTTCAATATGCACTAGAAGTTTGCTGCCATTCAGCAAGGGCGCTTCCCTTAGCCTTCCCCTCTGCCACCACTGTACTATGCATGCTTGTAAACATTTTCAATCATCATAGCTATAAAAAAGTGAAGCTTTATAGTAACAAAATACTTATTTGTCTCCTTAAGTGCTTGTCTGTAATTCAGTTTAATGATGCTGCACTTTCTTGTGGTCTTTCATTGCCTAGAGGGTACTCTGTATTGATTAAGTCATTGTGTAGGTCTCAGTAATAAACAACCACATAAAATGCAGACTGGAAGAGGAAAAACCTTCTTCAGGTGGAAAACCTAATATATCAGAGTAATGAAACTTTTGATTTGGAGAAGCATTTAGAAGAAATACGAAAAGAAAGAAACTTAGTGCTTAAATAAAAATAGGGAAATATCCAGTCAATCTGAGGTTCTCTTTCCTTTCTTAAACTGACCATTCCCATCACAGACCCTGAAATACTGCTTTATATGCACTGTGTCGAGGCCCAGTGAGAGACACAATTGTACTGGGTTTGCAGGGCCACATTTTCGCAGCAGGGGGGCTATAGGGGTGGCTTCTCTGAGAAGCTGCTGGAAGCTTCCCCCATGTCCAGCAAAGCCAGTGCCAGCCAGCTCCAGGATGGACCTGCCATAGGCCAAGGCTGAGCCAGTCAGGAATGATGGTAACACCTCTGTGATAACACATTAGATGTAATTGTGGCCAGAGAAGAGCAGTGATAATACATGAGAGAAACAACTCTGCAGACCTCGAGGTCAGTGAAGAAGGAGAGGCAGGAGCTGCTCCAGGCACTGGAGCTGAGACTCCCCTGCAGCCTGAGGTGCAGCCCATGGAGGGTACAGGGGTGCAGAGATCCATCTGCAGCCCCTGGAGGAGCCCCCATGCTGGAGCAGGGAGATAACTGAGAGAAGGCTGTGAACACAAGGCCTGCGCAGGCTCCTAGCAGGGACCTGCAGAGCCATGGAGAGAGGGCCCACACTGGAACAGGTTTCCTGGTAGGAATTCCTGTGGTGGATTTAGGCTGGAGTAGGCTGTGCCTGAAGGACAGGACCCTGTGGAAGAGTAACCCACATTGGATGAGTTTGTGGAGACCTGTTGCCCATGGGATGGACTCATACTGGAAAAGTTCATGGAGAACTATCTCCTGTGGGAGGGATCCCATGCTGGAGCAGGGACTCTTCTCCCTGAGCAGCAGGAGCAACAGGAAATGAACAGACCATAACCCCCATTCCCTGTCTCCCTGTGCCACTGGGGGAGGCAGCTGAGCTCAGGAAGGAGGTAGGAGTGGGGGGAAGGTGGTTTTAAGATTTATTTTACTACTCATTATCCTGCCCTAAATTTTTTAGTAATAAATTCAGTTAATATTACCAGTTCCAATCTGTTTTGCCCTTGATGATATTTGGTGAGTGATCTCTTCCAGTCCTTATCTCAGCTCATGAACCTTTGTCATATTTTCTCGCCCCTACAGCTGAGAAGAACAGTGAGAGAGTGGCTTTGGTGGGTGCCTTCCATCCAGACATGGCCAAGCCACTAGAACAATATATATACACTTATCTAAATTCCAAAATAATGGGGTTTTCCCAGTAGTAGGTCTTAAAGTATTTTTTTTTAGAGAAAGTAAGTTATATGTGATCAAAACCCAAATGTTATACGATAAATGGCAAAAAGTGATCCAGCTACTATTCTTATATATTTAATCAATGATCTGACAAATAGGACCTATCACTGATATTGCTAAGGATCAAAGTAAAATATTCAAGACCTTTGAATACTTTAGATCAGTAAGAGATAAGAAATTTTATCTATTTTAGCTACAATATAATGAAAACCTTTTTTCCCAGGGAACACTTTATCTAATGTGTTTACAGCAGCTATATGAGAAAAAGGTAAAGAAGAAAAAACATTAGAGGTCATATGAAAATATGCAGAAACCATCAGCAAAGAGCCCTTCAGGTTCCTTCCTCCCCACAGGGAACAGAGCCCATGCCTGACTGCTGGGATCCCCACGGTAAGTGTGGGAGTGCAGGCAACTCCAGGGGGATTGGGATGCAGGATGCCAGGCAGAGAGCTGCCTTGCACAGCCAGAAGGAAGAAACATAGGCAAAGAGACTGGGGAAAATCTGTGTTAGGTTGCCTTTCAAATGCAGGTTTACGGGACAACACTCTCCACTAAAAATCAGTGGCGACTTCAGCTTTCCCTTTTTTGATGGTGATTTCTTGAAACAAGCTGTGACTGACAAAAATATTCTTTAGACCACACTGGTGTCCTCTTCTTGTATCACCATCAGCCTGTAACTTCTCAATTTCTGCGAGATAGTGTAGAACATCAGCTTCCAGGTATCTCTATTTTTTGCCCTTCAGAAGCAGAAATTGTTTTGGAAGACACTACACAGAAACTCAGGAACTTCTGAAATGTTCTGCTAAGAACTTCATCCTGCATGATGGTACCATGTGGGTCTTAAACCTGGGCTTTGGGGTCTCTAGATTGAAATGTCAATGTAGAGCAACTCCCAAAATGAGTGCTGGTTCTCAAGTGAGAACTAAAGCTTCCCTTTTCAATTCCATCTCTCTTTAATTTTCCCGTGTTCACACACTTTTGTGAGTAGCCTCAAAGCAATCATAACCAAAGGACTTTGTAAGTATTTCTTACTGGAAAATGGCATTTTGTGCTGATTTACAGCTCTCGTGCTATCAACCACTTGATTGGCACAAACTGAAAAATGGTATTTAGAATTGGTTTTGGACAATGCCTAAGTTACCGATTCCTTAGGCACCAATGAGATGTATGTGCTTTTTGTGCAGCACACAGCTACAGACAAGCAAAGCTAATTTTTATGGCCACGCCATTTTATAACCAACATTAGTATACAACGTTCTTATCATGTGGTAATATTCATGAAGGACCAGAAAAGAAGCAAAATAAGACCTACAGTTTGAATTATGTTGGAAATAAGTCTATAGATGGTTTCCCCAGAACAGCAATCTAGCACTAATTGCCTCAGCCATACAAGAGGAAATACAGTCTTGATTGAAGGCCTGGAATTCTCTTTTTCAGAAGAGGCATGGGCCTGGAAACATATTTGTGTTCCTAACTGTAAGCATGAGAATAATCCCATTAGAGAGATTTTGTGACTGGTTTTATGCTTAAAGTTAAAATCACAGTCAGTGTTTCGAGGATCTGTGCCTAAGGCAGACATCAATATTGAAAGAAATAGTGGTTAATACACATCAGTTTTGGGTTTTTTTGTTTGTTTTTTTTTTCTTCTTTTAAGAATGATAGCATTTGCTATCTTATATTTTGCTGAAAATTGCAGGAATGGAAAATTCAGTTTTGTTTTTAATAAATAATTCATTGTTCTTCTGATGTTTTTATACTTTTTTTTCTGTGAAATTACTAGAACTGGGAATTTCTCCCTATGTATTTTGTGTCATTTTCAGAGGCCTAATGAGGAGGAATAAATGCTGTAAAAAATTTGTTTCAGGTTGTTGCATTAAAATTTTTAATTTCAGTAGCAGACTCTGCTTCTTTGTCAGTCATTTACAGATGTCTAAGTCATACTTACATATATTTATAGTAAACAATTTAATAAATTAAATAGATTCCTTAAATAAAAGCTACATTTGTATGTGTTCTAGAATTTTTGCATCGATTCTATTCAAACAACTAGAAATAAACATAATATTCATATAAAAATATCACATGGAACATTAATACTACAGCACTAGTAATAGTGCTTGAAATAATTTATGGCAAATAAACAGCATTTTCTTTGGCAGCCTTTAATAAACCATGAACTCCAGGTTTACTACAAGTCCTCACAGCTGATGTATAATACTACATGGTGGTGTAGCTCATTCAGAAGAGAATAAGAAGGTTTCCCCACTCCAGTCTCTTGGGCTGAATCACTGACACTGACCCACAGGGCTGCTCTCTGGTGTAGGTTTACTGAGGAATCAACAACTGGGTAACGAAACCTTCAATGTGTTTTCCAGATTTTAAGAACGTAATGCTCTACAGTTTGAAGCTAAGACTCATAAACAAGATTAACATTTCACTCCAAAGGAGATAACATGGGTACATAAATTGACAAAAGAATTCAAATAATCTCATGTAACCTATGTAGATAACTGAGACAGTAGACACAACTTTTCTGGTGACATTTTCTATTCACACTTAGCATTCGGATCCTGTGCAGTACAAGAAATGCCAGTGTCTTCACAGTGTCTGCCTCCTATGCAGGATTCACAGACTAAGTAATTACATTTTGCTGCCTGGTGCACTGCCTGGTGGTGGTGGCTGCTGAAAACAGCACGTTATACTAAAAATATATCAGCCTTAGAGAGTAGCTGCAGGATGTTTCCTAAAGCCTAGAGCAGAAATGTATCTACAAGTAAAGTAATTTGGAAGATTTTCTTCATTCAAGTCTTCCAAAAGAGATAATCACAGTGTGGCAGATGGAAACACAGTGTTGCAGGGGTAAAGGGAGGGTAATAACTTGGGTGACTTGGTAGTTTCAACAGCCCTAGAAAAAGAAATGACAATCCTATTGTAGAAGAACAAAGGAGAAGTAAAAAATTTGCATCTTTGTCATGCAAATCCATGACAACCCTTGTTTCTAGTCCTAAGTAATCAAGCTTTCATTGCAAAAAAACAATTTCTATAGAATAAATCCAGCCTCTAGGAACAAATGATAAAGGAACACTGAGAACATCATCAGAACGATTGGCCCAGAATGATTATGTTAGATGGTATGGTCTGTCTACATTAAAAACCCTTACTTTCTGCAAATGCTACCAGGGATCTGTTCAAGACTCAGACCCCTCCCTTATGTTCACAGGCACTGTGAAATCTGGAACTCAAACTACTCACAGAAATGAGTCTCTTCAGTCACTGAAAAATTATTTTGAAACCTTACATCAATTGCTGTATTGCCATCTGGGAATGCCAGGGCCCTGGTCTTCAGCCTACATCCTACAGGCTCTACTCACTACTTGCTTTTAAAGCAAGTCCTCCTGAACTGGCTGTAACTTGCACAGGGTTGGGCTTGTAGTAGGTTACAGCAGCACTGGGTTCACAGCCTGTTAATGATGTTTCCACTATAAGATGTCCTATTTTTAATCAATGGATTAACTCTGCTTTTTCCTGCCAAGATTAAGTGAAAGGTGGATTTCTGACACCAAGGAGCCATGGCTACTGCAGATGGTATCCCTGACCTTGAAGGACGATCAGTGCTTCATCTGAGTGTCCCAGTCTACCCACACCCATGATGCCAGATGATTCCAGTTTGTCTTTGACTTAAGTGAAAGCTGTCAAGAGAAGAACACCTAAAGCCAAAGACAGCTGATGGCACAGGACTGGGAGATGTCATCCTTCCATCACCTGGGAGCAACACTAATTTTTAGAGAAACGTGCTCTGTTCTGGGCAGTTTGCCTGCCCAAGTACAGCCATCCAAGCCCATTTCAGGATGCTGTTTCATGCTGTGAACTGTGACAGCTTGCTGTCACTCTTCCCCAAGGGAATGGCAGACGGGCAGCTCAGCTGCAGGAGCACAAGAAGCTCCTCCTGCCCAAGATCTTCATGAGCTCTAGGCAAGATTTGCTACTAGGCCAGACATAGTGGAGAATGCCATTTGAGAATGACTCCCTCAGAGACTAGAACTGCTCAGAAATGGGAGTTCTTAAGAATAAAATGTGTCCTGGCATTTATTTTGCAATCAGCTGTCTTCTAAACTTTTTCATGTCTTGGCAGAGTTGGATGAATGTGGCCAAAAGGCTGGGTTTATGGTGGATATTCACCAGGAATGCTGCTGAAGAAGTTTAGCAGAAGATACAAAGCTGGCAAACAATATTCAAAAATCCCTAGGGAGAGGTAATTGCTGCTTGTCTTCAATTTGAGTTTTTCTAGTTTGTGAAGAAGATGACAGCACCAACAACTTACTCTTTTATAAATAAGAAATGCCCTAATTTTACTTTAAGGCACCTGTCTCCAGAATACATGGAGTAGGTAAGTTGAAGAAAGGACTGCATTTGGTTCTCTCTTACAGGATTTGGTACATAATTCCCTTCTTTATTGCTAAATGCTGTGCTTGCATCCAATAAACATTTCTGGATCTCAGTACAATAGAGAGCAGACACATGGGAAGGGAGATGAGTGTGGCTACTGTCCTGAGATAGGAAGTAAGTATAACCAAGCACTTTGACACTTGCTTAAGTCTACAGAAGAAGGGATGACATGGACACAGTCCCCTAAGGACAGGAGTAGGGAGTGGAGCCCAGTGATCCCCAAGTATCTCATTTGCCTGAAAAATTGTCTCTAGAAAAAAATGCTGCATGTTATTGTCTCTGTCTGTTGAAAGCAGATGGCTTGCAAGGTTCTATCACAGGGGATTTGGTTGTAGAGTTCAACCAGCTGCATCCATAGCCTTTGCAGGTAACAGAAATACAGCCTCCAAAGAGTAATTAATAAAGAAGACTGAAAATGAGCCTGAGTGTGTTTCATAGCTTGAGCTGTGATCAGAAAGAGTAATCCATACTTGGTGCCTCTCTTGGAAGCTGAGTAACAAGAGGCAAATCCTGATCACTGCAAGCTGTCAGCTCCAGCTCTGAGCCACCACAACTCCTGGGAGCTGGCCAGGCAGAGCTGGGACTCTGCTGCCCTTCCCCACCTGCCTGAGGGAGCACCACCCTGGCCAAAACTCTAGAACCTGCACATTCTTCATCCCAAACACTGATTTTTTAATAGACACCGTGTAAAATTATTCTCTCACCAACATGCAAGTTTTTTTCCTACCTTCCCCATCCATGCAGAAAGATTTCAATAGATACTAATGACATTTTATGTCGGATTAAGAAAAGAGAAAGAAATAGCAGAACACTGTTGAAATTCATCTCCAGCATGACTGAATTGTAGAATATTTAGCTTTTGGTAACTTCTTATTAGTACATAAAAAGTGGCTTTCATCTGAAATATAGCCCTGTGTTACCCCCAGCAGAAAACTAATATCCAATCTAATATTTGCTTTTTTTTTCATGGAGAAAATGAATAGTCTGTACTAAACTTTCCAGTTTTAGGAAGATTGTAAAGCAAGACAGTGCAGTCTGCACAAATATTTTTGGTGTTTTGTCACCAAAAATTTGAGGGGGTGGAGGAGAAGGAAAAGGGTGGAAGAATCTCCTGATTCTCGAGCACTTCTAGATACCAGAAGTTCCTGACAAACCCTAAATGGAGCTTAGTAGAGAAGAACACAACTAAGCCTCTGTAATTAAAAAAAAGAAGAAAAAGATGAAATCTAGTAACTTCAATGTCATGCTTTCTGAGATGCATAGTGACCAAAGGATTGGATGCCTGCCTGTACCCCAGCTAGCTAAAATTGGAAATGAAGTGGGTCTGAAAAGAAAGGCTATATAATAAAATAGCTGAAAAATACCATTATAGACAACAAGTTGGAATTTGCATGCATAAAAGAACCTTTGATTTACCAGTCCCAGCCCCAATATCACTTCACACCTGCCCTTTCTAGAACATGGGGTTTACTTGTCTTTGGGGAAGGGGAGAAATCTCACAGCCTTACAGATAACTCTACCAAAACCCTGCAACAGGCCCATTGCTATGAGCCAGTTCATAAGGTAATTCTAGAAGCCCAAGTTTGTTTCCGTAGCTACATAACATTACACAAACATTTTGGTTGCAATTTTGTGGCAATGGTTTCACAGTTATTTGATTAAAATGCAGTGCTGTACTGCTTGGAGCCTGGGAGTGTCTGATATCAGTGAAAGCTCTTTAGAAGTGCTACAATTTAAAATTATAGCTTACCCTGTTTGAAGGGATATTTTTAGTCTATTTATTCAGAGTATAAATATAGTTCTGTACATCACTGGTTTAATGTCTCTCTTGCACTGGTCAGAAAGACACTTTACCCAGCACCAGACAAAGGTCAACAAATGGGTATCTTTTTTTTCCCCCTTCCTTTCTTTTTTTATAAGCTGCATTAAGGGCTTTAGAAAGCAAAGCATCTTGTAAGCAAAGGCTGCACATCTAACCCCTTTACTGCAGTGACCTACTTATAGGAAATACTCCTATTGAAAGGGGCTTTTTCCAAGATCTAGCATTTCAAACAAAAACATATCTACAATTAGGTGGAAAGAGTTTAAGGGATCCCTGAGCAAAAATAATCAAAAGAATAAAAGGCAAGAGGAGGGAAATGGTGATGAATCACCATGCAGTCAGGAGGAGTGATGTAGTACATATTTCTATGAATGGCCATTCTCTGGCTTTATTATCAACAGCTCATGAGTTTTTATTTCTGATTATTTGTTTGGGTGTCAGGGGGACTTTTGTGCCTGCAAACCCCTGGAAACCAAAGTTTTATGTACATACAAAAGGCACAGTAGTGACAGTGAAGGCAGCCAAATCCCTGCTCAGCTGTTGCCCTTGCCCTTGACCTAAAGGGACCCTCCTTTCCACACAACCACCCACCCAGCAGCACATATTTGGTTTCTGTATTAATGTAGCTCTGGGCTTTTCTTGAGCTGGGCTTGCTCATTGTGCTGAATTGTGACAAATCCTTCATAGAGCGGCAGGGCTGGGTTGATTTCAGGCTTGATGTGTGCTGGGGTAATGGGGAAGAGGTAGAATTTCTTCTAATAATGGCCTCTCCTAAACACATAGGTTTGCTCCAGTTGGAAGGACAAACTCTTACTGTAATTTACAGAACTGGGCACACAGAAAAGACCACAAAAGTAGGCTCTGTAGTTCACATCTCAGTGCAGTTCCCACCAGAAAAACCCCACAAGAGCAGAATCACTTTTGTGTGGTGTTTCTCAGCATCTCATTTGGGAGGCACAAAAACCTTGACATCTTTCAGATCATGAACTGGGGAGTGACATGTGTACAGGGGGGCAATGCTTGTAATGTCCTTTTGTGGAGTCAGAGGGGACAGTTGAGGTGAATGCCTAGGAGTAAAGGAGCTTGGCCATCCAGAATCTGAGGAAAGGCAGAGATTACTGTATATGTGGAACAAGACTCTGAGCAGGAGGCATGAGACAGGCACACAGAGGTACACTGCCCTGAGAAACTTGTGTTGTTTCTAAGGACACATATTTATCAAAGTGCATAATAGCTATTCAGACACAACCTATTTTTAACATCTTTCAAGACCTAATGTTTGAGATGATATATTTATTACTAGTTTACAATAAGTAAGCAATTTGTCTGAGATGTAGTAAGGTATCACTGAGGAGTATTGCTCTCATGGTTTTTTTCCCCACCTTTAACTATATATTAGGAAGATTTTCCTCAAAAATCATGCTCCAGAGAGGCAGGAGACTTTGCAAGACATTTCAATCCTGTTCCCAGTACACTAGAAGTCTGGACATGTGTCATGATCTTTGTATGCCCCAGTTATTCACAAAAAGTGTCTGGTGAATCTCCCAGTCTCATCTCTGTAATCTGAGATTACACTTTTAACACAATTTTACAGATTACACGCTTAATCTACCACACAGACAGTGGTGTGACTAAATAGTACAATTACAAAACAGAAAAAAACCTAATTAGTTTAATCCTCACTTCATTACCTGACCCTTTTTTTTTTTCTTCCTTTCTTTACTCTCTCCATTTCAGAAAATGGAGATTTCGACTTTCTCGGGACGATTAAAATGCAAGGAAGGATGTGGAGCAGTGCTCTCCTCCCCAGGCTGCAGCGCAGGGGCTGCGCTCCCCAGCTCTGCACTCGCCTGGTGTGTGGAATACATATCCACGTCAAGGGGAGCTCCTCCCGCAGAACAAAGGTGGAATGCGCAAGCGGGAGCGGCCGGGGCACCGCCAAAAAGCAGGGGCTGCTCCTGTGCGGCAGATGAAAGATAAATCCAGGCTCCACTGCAGGCAGAAGAATGGTGTGACGTAAGTGGTTTTCCTGCTGATTTTTATCCCACCCCAGAGAAACCTTTGGAAAAAAATCCCCAAATGCTCAGCGTATAGAATAAAAATACTGGGAAAGTCTCTTGACTCTCTGCTGAGGTACATGGGGGCCCCAGAACAGCACAGCAACTTCTGTGTTGGATGTGTGGTTTTTTTTATCCCCTGAGCACTCTAAATTCAATTTGCAGTATCTGCAGGCTGGGACGGGACTCCCCCGAACACTGCAGTTCTCACCACACAAAACCTGCAAGCTTCAATGTGCAAACAGCCCTTTCTGAATTCTGCTCATGAAAGCTGGGTGAGTTTCACTGTGATCTCAGCCACCAGCCATCCTTTTTCATTTCTTTGTAAATTATTATGGACAAAATAAGAAATATGTACTTTAATCTGGATTTTTACAAATCTCTATGAATTTTGTTGCTTAGCTAGAGAAGTAAAACTTGCTAGCTCCTTCCCCAAGTTAATTTGTATTTTTTTAATTGCTGCTAGATTAAACACAGAGTATCCATTTTTATTTTATAAACTTTGAAGTTTTAGGACTACATACAGTAATCTGTATGTTACTGCCCCTAGAAAAATGCCATTTCTTATTCATGGGGCAGAAATACAACAGATGGACAACAATGTGATTACTGCATAACACATCACCTACCCCACAGCAAGGACTGCACCTGGAAAATGTTTATTATAGCCAGGAATACAGCCCTCCCTGTAGATATTTTAGATGTGACTCACGATAATGACTAATAGAAAGTTACTTTACTCATAAATCTGCCTTGTCCCTAATCCATCTGTTATTCTTGTTCTTACAAAAGACAAAACAATTTAGCAGAATGTTTTTACACAGATATAATACATTTACATGATTGACTCTCCACTGCTGCTGGAAAAGCAAGCCATTATATCATGAGAATAGAGTGTAGGAATTCCTTTTTGGATAATATTTTTGCAATGGCAGCTCCAGGTGAGCCATCTAGAGGCAAAACCAAGATTTTCTTAAGAATTCTCCACACTAGTAGTGTAATGAATTCCTCTCAAATAAATGCCCTCAAAAACTCATAGCATCACATGTACCAAGAGCTAAGATTGCCATCTGTTAAATTCATAAACCTCTTACATGCTTTAATTTCCTGCATACTCATACTATGAGTTTAACAGTTTCCTCTGCTTTTAAAAATAATTTCTGAGAGTAGTTTGGATTGCTTTATGCTAATGTAGCATCAAGAAAAGCCTATTAATTATAATAAATAATGTACCAATTAAAGGAGGGATTGTAGAGTTAAAATGACTTGGAGTCTCTTCCTGCTCTTGACTCAGTGTGACACTGAAAAATTCTCTTAACTGGAGTCAGTTTTACCACCCATAATGTACGGCTCATGATTTTACCAGCTTTGTAAAGCACTTTATGATCTTTGACTGAAATACTAAAACATTACAATGAAGATACATGCACAGTAAATACAATGCATGGCCACATTCTGCCTTTACTTCCCTCTTGCTTAATCCTATTAAAACCAGAACTACATGGTGCATAAATCAGAGCAGAGCAAGCAGCCTTCTTTGCACTTAGCAGTAGCAGCATCACAACACATCTTATGAAACACGGATAAAAGTCACCAATGTAAAACACAGCAGGGCTCATCTTAGAATAGGGGTGCACCTACTCTCTGTGGGAGAGTTTTGAGTGGGCAGTAATCAAAGGCTGAGTTACTATTAAAATTGCTAAATTATTTTGAAAATATTTCAATTCACACAAATGTTCCCAGTGCCATCTAACTCTACTGAAATATGAGATTTCTGTCAACGTGCTGGTTAATGTAGTGCAGCCGAAAGCCTGACCTCCACCACAGGACCAGCATTCAAGCTGATTACAGGCTGCGGGCTCAGCAGAGCTGCCCAGGCTGTCAAGTGGGAGGTGTAGCTTCAGCCCCAGGGACTCTGAGTCCCAAATCAAACTGAGACTACCCTGATTTAGAAATTGGTGGTGTCCAGGGCAGCCACTACGACACTAGTTACTAAAATTAGACACATGCTCTGCCTTTGTACCAACTACAGCAATTACAATGGGAAGCAGAAGTGAAAAACCTCACTAAGCGGCTTTGTTCCAAGCCCACACATGGGCATCTCTGCTATGTAGAGTCACCCTTGGGGGCTGGAAGAGTTCTCTTTGGGCCACCAAGGCCTCAATGACTGTGTTAAAAAAATCTGTTGGAAGCCTGGGCTGTAATCTGTCTGTCATTGAACTTTTTCTGGTAGTATAAAACATGAAACCTACAGCATTTGCCAGACTGGACACACACTACCTTGAGTACTGCTGTGTGAGGCTGGTCTCCCAAGGGTAGAGGTTATCATGGCTAGGAGCTTTGGGAAGCAAGGAAGGATGAGAACAAGGAACAGGCTAGTGATCTCTTCCTTCCCCAAGTTCACAGGGCACACTGGGATAGTCACTCCGGGAACATATTGTGTTCTTGTCAAAACAATAAATGGAACAGATGGAGGCAAGGAGCCAGAGTAATGATTCCCACTGGGAGCTAGAATGAATCAGAATGTCCTATACTCTGGAAATACAAGCTTTTCACATGGCATGACACTTTGCATGGAAGGGGGTGGTGAGGATGCACAGACAAAGGTGAAAGGTAGGTTATGAGAGCACATGGACTTCTGCCTGATTTTTTCCTGCAAGAGCTGGTGTTTTACTGGGTCCCCTTAGAGACAGGACTGACCAAGTTCACAACTTCGGTATCTTGGCTGCCGGGGTGTTATTTGGATGAGGAGACTGACCATGCCTGATCCTCTCTGTACCTCTGGATTTGGTGAGCTGTGGGCAGCCCTTGCCCTGGCTCACACCATGCTCCAGGTGTAAGCTGCTCTCTTCTGTGCAAGGGTTGGACTCCAGACCCTGTTTGTTGCAGACAGCTGTGGCCTCCTGGGGCTTCCCTGTCTGACCCAACACCATAAATGCTTCATAATATATTTGAACAGTTCTTTCGCCTCTCTCTTTTGGGAATTACAGAGGATTTTTGTTAACCATTTAAATAGTGCCAATAATTGCCTGATATCAGCCTCATAATAATAAAAAAGAATTTACTGATTTTCCACAGGTACAAGCAGGATAAGCCTCATGTATATATCACAGACTCTTATTCAGATAGAATAAATAAATTCCTTCCTACAGCTGTTTCCTAGGTTACTGAACCAGGAACACAGATACAGACCGTGCACTGCTTAGAGCTGAAAAAAAAATGCAGCATTTCTTTCTGTCTCTAAACTTTTGATTTTGTAGGACTGCAAATATGATGGAAATGTTTCAATAATGAAATATTTAACTGGAAAATATGCACCTATTCTCCTATAGCCAAAACATGCAGTTCTGAGAGTCCTGCAATATATTACTTCTCTAAATCAGTCAGAACAACCTTGTCTGTGATCAGATTTCTGCCTATGCCCAAACCCCTGGGAAGCTGCAGGGAGTAGTCACCAAAAATTGTGTGGTTGTGTTTTCCAATCCAGTCATCTTAGGCAAATAGGCTTAATGTGCAAGCTGAGAGGAAGACAGCCCTGTGCAAGGGACTGCTGAAATTTCTAGTGTCTTCCAGCAATATAAGGATTGCCTACCATTAACAAGCCAGAAAGTCCTAGTGGAGGGTAACACATTGCATCAGCAAGGTGTGAGTAAAATTGTTCCTTAGAGAAACTGCACACCACAGATGTGCTGCAGGAAAATGCAATCAGATCCTTTGAAACCCTGGTCTGCCTTATTTTGTCCATGAATTATAGGGGTAAAAAAACCCCAACAAAACTAAACACCCATGCTCTTTGTCAGGGAAAGAGGCAGGTGCAACTTTGCACCTGCAACAATAACAAAGGGAGAGCAGTTGTGAAAAATCGCTGGAGCTAGACAAAGGCAAAAATTATTTAGCTTCCCACAGTTCAAAAGGCTGAAGTACTTTCTGTTAGGACCCTGCATTCAGCTAGGAAAATCAGGGAAAAAAAGAATTATGCTGGGAATACTCTCATTTATCTATGGGAATAGTAACATGCCAGTAATCAGATGCTAAATTATATTTGTTTATCACATTGTAATAATTACTTCCAAGTATATATTGTGCTGCTTGAAATACATGTATTTGCTTTTTTATACAAAGCTATGGAACAGTATTTCTGCCTTATGAATTAGCACTTTTTAGTGGATGAGAATCAATCACTCAAAATATCAGTCTAAGGACAACAGCCTGATAAATATTTAACTGAACTGTTTTGTTAGCTGTAGGACCACAGAAGGGCAAATATATTTGATCATCATTAGAACTGAGGTGATCTAGTTTTCATCTCCTAAGTGAGCATCAAATACTCTGAAAATCAACAAATGTAGTAATTTTAGTGTAAAAAATAAAATAAAAATGATAACTCCTTCAGTTGTTCTATTACATCTGGTTGTTTTTTAAAAGGTGGAAAATGTGTATGCCAGTGTGGGGAAGGAAACTCTTCAAGGAGTGACACCAAGACAAACTCCTATTCCTGTATAAAAGGGTCAGAAAACCATAAATACCACTGAGGAAAAGTAAAGTCTTCTGTTTTCATGATGAATTAAATGAATTTTTAGAAAAGGAATTAGAGCATGTGCCTATCTACTCCACCCAGAAAACACAAGTTCATAGACAGAACTTCAGGAAACATGGTGCCAGATTTTTGCTGAATTACATTTGTGGGGTCCTAGTAAAGGCAGTGAGGTTATATGAGGTGAAAGTCCATGCAAAAATGGACTCAGCTAGTCCCTCCAGAGGTGTACAGAACCCACAGGGCCAGAGCCCATCTCTTCAGCAGCGATTTGAATGTGCTATGTTTAAGTCTATTGACTTCAGGGGATGAACTGTTAATGTATGCTTATGTAAATGTAGTTAGAGTCAGATCACTCACAGCCGTATCCAGCCCTGCAGCTGTGAAGCAGAGTCAAATCCTGATGATATGGGTTCAATGGTTCTGGTCCATTTCACTTCCATATGCAAATTCTTAATCTGCAGGGAAACAAGTTCCCATCTTCTCTGCTTCCCATTTCAACTCAACAACTCTGAAAATTGCTTAATCTGCCCTTTTGCTGTTCATTAGCAAAGGGGACTTGCAATAGTAACTGTTCATGCACAGCTCCCAGTAAAGCAAAGAAAACAAGTTTTTAGCTGTACTTCAAACAGAACATCCTTAGATGACGGGAAAAAAAATTAGTTTTCCTGTTAGTTGGCTAGTCAGAAGCAAGAATTAAAACTCAACAGAAAGCACACTTTGTCACCAAAATTCAGAGATTCCATTTCAAAGCCACACACATTTGTCAAGCAAGAAAGCATTTAGTTGCTGTAGTCCCTTGCCTGAATGTACCTATTTTAAAATTTGATCACCTACATAAAACTAAGAATAGGATCATATCATTTCATTGGCTGCAAGTCATAACCTTTGCAGGTCCTGTGAATACATCAGGCAGTAAAATCCTGATGTTCCCATATATCACTTAGCTAAAAACAACAGTCCCCTGGGGTGAAGCTCTTTAGTAAGCATAGCAGGTCCAGGATTTTGCAGCCCAGCTGGTTCAATCTTCCCCTGGGTAACAGGGAAGTGCTTGAGGGCCAGGCTGGGCACACAAATCACGGAAGTTTGGTGCTTTCTCTTTCAACATAGCTGGTCAGGCACCAGGACATAGCCTGCTGGTACCTGCTGCCCTGGCATTGCAGATGCAAGGGTGCTTAAGTAACTGTGACTGGTTAAAAGGCTAGGGGTGCCTCTCCTGAAGGAGAATGTCATTTGCCACAGAGAACACCTGCCAAGGGGGGTGCAGATGATCACCAGGTAGACTGTCTCACATGGAAATCTGCCTCTGATTTCAGATTTGCTTCTTCCTGCTGGACAGTCTTACTTACAAAGAGCTCAAAAGCAACCTGCAGAATTAATACTGCAATGAATTACTAAAACTAGATAGTCCAAATGTGCAAATACAAAAGGGAATGCAAAAACAGACAAGAGAGCCCTGAGGAGTCAGAGTCAATGCCATACTGATGATGAACTCCAGGAGAAGAATCTATTAATACTGCCTGATGAGCTTGCTTATCCAATGTATTAGAACACACAAGTAAATGTATGAGAAAGCTATACCACAGCTAAGCTTTAGAACAGAGACAAGGCTATGACCATGAGTAAAGCTACACACACCCACTGAATTCTGTAATACAAAGCAGATAAAATCTACAGGGTACAAAATGAAACATATCTATGACTTGGTTTATATTTTCCATTCAACCTTATTTCTCCCACAGCTGTAATTAATGCTGCACTGAAGCACCAACTGCCTCCAACTTCTACCAAACTGCTCCTACCTCAGGATTCATACTGGGAGCAGCCCTTGTTTGAAGTAATCAAAACCAGAGTTCACTACTATCCCAAAGAGCTGATGGAAAGGTCAAAGGCAGCTTCACCCAACCTCTCCCTTTAACTAATACACACCACCTGCAGAAGAAGGTATTTCCCATATTGTATATACTCTATGTGTAGTACATTAGGCTGTATTATAACATCAAGCTCAATGCAGAGTCAGAAGCATATAAGGAATTAATGTTCATTCATCCTCTCTCTCGATCAGCCCTGTGAACCTGGCAGGGCTTTTGTCCTCTTGCTTTTGGATGCTTGTTAATTTGTTTCAGTCATTCTCTTCTGGCTCTGTTCTAGCCTAGCATACTTTTTTTTTTTCATGCTGCCTGACAGTGAATTGAAAATATAAATCACAAGGAAGGAGTTTAGCTTTGTTAAGTTCACAAGCTGCACCATTTATGCACATAGCACAAAATGTACACCATTTGAAAGGAAGCAAGCCCCAAGTAATTAACCTCAAATACTGTAATTATCAGTGTTGTTTTCTTTTTAATCTAAACTCTTCAGAAATCACTTCAATTACTGTTTTGTTATTATGGAAACCTCTTAATATGAAACACCTCAGGTTAGAAATGTTAATAGTAGATGAGCTTATGTGATCACAAAGTCTTACAGTGGTGAATCAATAGAGGTGGTGTAACTGGCAGGCAGCCATCAGCTGTTTCTTCTTGATTTTAGTGCTATTTCTTGTAGAATATTAATCTAAAATAAATGAAAGAGGTTTTCCTTAGGTTTACTCAGTGGAGTTTTTCCTGACTCATACAAGATTTGGTATTGGTCACAAATACAGAAATACTCAATTTCCCACTGCATAGCTAAACCAAAATGTGCCCTTTTCTCACTCCAGCACAGTCTTTAACTTTACAGGAGTGACTGGCTGTTGGCACACATCACTTAATTCAGGTGACTGTGGTTCTCTTCTGCTCCCTTCCTCCTTTACCTTGATATACTTCAAAGCCCAGTTTTAAGAAAAATTTACACCTAAATGACCAGTGGTATTACCCAAGCAGCTCTTACTTTGTTGAGAGTTCACTCAGCCACGTTTTCAAGTCTCTAAGGAAAACCAGTGGGATTTAGACACTACAAGCTCAATATCAACATTTTTCATATGAAAATAATACAGACTGTTCTCTGGCTCCATTTCCACATAGACATCAAGCCTTTTTGGCATGGATAGCTCAATGCAATGAGCTATTAGTGCTTCAAGGACCACCTCAGAGCAAGTACTCTGCTGGACTTCCTGGAGTGTAGGTTTTCAGTTATAACTGAACTAGATGAAATGAAAAATAATAGATAATCATTGGAGTCTGCTACAAATACAGTTAGCTGGTAACATGTAAGATTATACAGGCAGGACATGGTTGTTACACTCACGTGAGCCATGGTATCCTAATTAAAACTTTAAAGAGTGAAAATAAGAAACAAAAGCACTCAATGTTTGCTTCACAATGACAAATCACACTTCTGCAGGACACGAATTATTTTTTCCTAGGCCAAATTTTTTTTAAAATGATATTCACAAGTATCTTTATGTTCTTACGGAGCTGAGCAAGCATCCCAAACACCCCATAATGTTGCCAAAACCTCCTAATCCCTTTTAGTGTTTGAAGATGGAGGGGAACACATTGGCATCATCTTGGCAAAGGAGGGAGCCTTCAGCTACCACACCAGAAACTTCTCCATCCCTAGACATACGTGCCCCAGGATTAGAAATGCCTTTTTCCCTTTGCATTATATAATCATTAATAGCAACCATTTAGTTGATTTATTATAATGGCAAGCAACCCCAACACCCAACCCATCAGAGAACTGCACAAGCAATTAAAAATACAATCCTGCAGAAAGCATCATGAAACTGATAAAATAAAATGAAATAAGTTATTAAAGTTCCACTTAGAATTCTTATGAACCTATAAATATATGGTGCAGTATATTAAGTTATTTCTCCCAAATGTAGAAAGCTAGCATGGAAACGTGTGGAAAAATAAGGTATATAGTGAGAAATAAGGGACACAGGCTTCATTCCATAGGTCTGAATGACCCTTTGCAATATAAATTATGCAAAAATATCTCACATGCTAACAATAAGACATTCTTTGCTCTTAGGGATGGCATATTCCTGAGATTTAGGATGTATGTACCCACTTTAATTTTTTTTTAGAACCAGAGAGAATTGTATGGTAATTGCTGATTCTGCAATAAGAGTGCTAGCAATATTGTTAACTAACTTTCCCTCCCAATTTCCGTTGGTAATACAGTAATTTTTCCACCTCCAGGATTATATTACCTGCCAACAAAACCCCAAATGGCTTGGAAAAGAAGGGAATTTTATTGCACTGCTTTAGGCTGTATCTACATCAGGTAGTTGTACCACTTTAACCATGGTTAGCTTACATTAAAGTAGCTGGTGTGTACATCAGACTGGTTTTCAAAGTGATTTAGTACCTCAGGCTACACTAAGTAGCCCTCCTTAGAGCAGGCATTAATCCATTTTGCAGGAAGCCTGTTCCCTGTGGAGCTCATATGGCCCTAGCTGCTCTGCTGCAACAAGTTCTTTACTTAGTAACTCTGTACTAAGCTGCCTTGATATTTCTGTATCTCCAGTGTGTTGATGCTGTCTTTGTTAGATGCACTTTCTATTTAATTATCAGTAGCCTTGCAGACATCAACATATCAAGCTTATCTATCTGCTCTAGGACACATGTACCCCTCTGGGTCTCTTCATGGATCCATACTTAGTTCTTAGACTCGGTTGCACTGGCCAAAGACACTCAGCCTCACCACAGGAAGATATCCTGCAGCATAGATGCTTTCAGGGAATTGCTAGAGTGGAAAGGCAAAGGGCTGACCAAAGCTTCACTCAAGGCTGAGTTAAAGTACAGGATTCTGGTAAAAGTGCTGTAAAACAAGAGGCCATGATGGAAACACAACCAAGCTCCTAGACATAAGTTGACAATTGTATTTTTGTACCCAAGTTATAGACAAAGCCAAAAACTAATAGGGTTCATGGTGCCTGCACTGTGATAAATACCCACAATGGGACTGGCAAGTTCTGAGGAATCACTGAGGGTGCACAGCACCCCATGCATAGATGAGGTCTGACCTGGAAGAGAATTACAGGGTGGCCGAGACTATGCAGGCGGGGTGGAGGCACAGGGAGAGCCACAATGAAACAAACTCAACAGCTGGCTTATCACCACTGCTGGGATTTGCCAGCAAGTATAATGTGTTATATCGTTACACAAGGGCCCACAGGGATTTCAAAGGGCTGGGATTTTTTTTATTAGGAGCTAAATGGCAGAAGATAGCCCCCTCCCACATGCTTGTTCATCCCTCTCACAGACATCAGCTTTGTCCTTTAGTACATGATATTCATGGCTTTCCTCTGTCATGACAAAACTCCTGGGTCATTCCTCCCAAATCCTATCCCAACATTAAAAACATTGATACTTTTAATTTCTGACTTAGGCTACATTTTTGTGTTCATATTTAAGGCTTCATCCTCTTCACACAATACAATTCCATGTCTCAAGGGGGGTGCAGCTGTATGGAAGCCAGAGGGATGGGCAGGACTCAGCCCTTGCATTGCAACACCTCAGTCCAAAGGAGCTGGTGGTAAAGCCACAGCTCTGCTTAGCAGCAGGGGAGGGAGTGGCCACAGAAACACTGCTGCATTGGGAGCAGCAACACATCCTGCTGTGGAAGATGTTGGTTTGGGTCAGGAGGGGGAAGAAAGGAGAACAATCAGAATCTTTCCTGCACTCCACCATGCAACAGAGAGGACATGCACTGCACCAAATCTTGTTCTGAGCCCAAACACCTCACCATGGCCCCTGGTAAGATGAGAAATGCAGTCCCCATGAGCTGCCCTTACTAGCCTTGAGATCTTCAGAACTGGAAGAGTTTTTCAAGCTCTGAGGGTTTGCATCTTCTTTGCCACAATAGATGTTCACTGTCTCTTAATGCTTGAAGTGTATGCCAGCCATTCTCTCTTCCTCTTCATTTGGGACAAACAGGCCAAGCATAACATAGGATTTCTTGCACTCATAACTTGAGTAAAGCATTACTATAATTTCTACAGATGCTAAGTCTGCTGACAGTCAGCAGCTACATCCAGGAGGAACTGGCTCTATTTTCACTAAAATCAACTATAGGATGTCTTCTGCAAGTCCCTGCGAAAAGCCAGTGGATGAGAGGACCTTGCAAGTTTGCCACACTGCAGTCTTGGGGGGGAGGCACTTCTACTGAGGTTAACACAGGGCCAGGAACCAGTATTTATGTTTCTATAGCAGAGGAACAGAACAGACTTTCAGAGTTCAGACAGGGAAATGGCCTGCAAAGGCAGGCGAGCTATCAATAGCCCTTGATTTAAACTCTTGAATTCAGACTGCTTCAGTATTCAAATTTCAGAAAGAGAGAAGGATTCTTGCTTCTCCCTTCAATTCTATTTCAAGAAAAGACTCTTTTTCTTTCTAAATACGACAAAAGATAGTAAATTTTATTTGTTCCAGCCTTTTGTATGAATAAAGGAGGGCTGTAATTCCATGAAAATGAAAATTATATATCACCATGTTGCCTTTGTATTTCTCTGTTATGTTGCAAGTTCTTCCCTTTGCTCTTGAATTGGCTGTGAGGAAAGGGAGTGAAGAGAGCTGCAAATATAATCTTGAGACCTCTGTATGCAAAAGTATGAATCATGAGTGGTTCGTGGCTTATTTGCCTGTCTACAAGCATCTAGTGCCAGCTACCTAAGCAGAGTAGCCTGCTGGGCTCCACAGAGCTGTTCCTGAAAGCTGCAGGTCTGCCTGAGGTCCTTCACCTTCTCTGTGATCCCATTCTTAACACCCAAATGTTTCAAACTGCACTGGGTGTTTTCCTTTGTTCAAGATACCTAAAACAAGCCTGCTGCTGCTTCCAATATTTTTAATTTCCAAGCCACAATACAAGTCAAGATGTAACACAGATTCATGTTTAACATTGTACATGTGAAAAACTTGTTCTGAATGGAGTCACAAAGTACATCTAAATACAGGTCCCCCTTACTCCAAGAGGCTCCCACTTCTGCTGTATAGTGTGGTCCACATTGTGAGGCAGCAGCCAGAAATTCAGGGTCTAACTGCACATCTTTAATACTGTCATTGTGGGCATAAGAAAAGGACCAGCACTGATTTCACATAAGAAATCAATTAAGCATTGAGCCAGCTAGTGTCATGTTATTAAATGCATTCCACATCCATCAATTCCAAAGCACAGGACTGCTCCAACTAGGTATAAAGTTCTGCAACCAAACATGGATCCCACTGCAATCAAGTGGCAAGATCGCCACTAGACTTAGCAGGCCTGGGCCTTGCTCTAGAGTGATTGTTTGGACTGCAGTTTTATATTTTGTTTTCCTAGGGGAATAGAATTTATGCAATCTTGCTTTGTGTATAAAGCATATCAGTCTACCCCAGTAACTTTGTACCTACTGGAAAATTTCAAAAGAGAGCCCAAAGACATCAAGTTTCTATGAATTCAGTAAAAATATGAAGATGGGTGGCAGAGAAATTCCCTATCAGTGCTCAGTGAAGGCCACATGGCAGAACAGCTCACAAATATCAGATAATCTACACAGGAGGCAGATGAAGAACACCAGACTTCAGTCCTGGAGCAACTGAATTTTGTTGCTTTTTTGTGAATCTAAGCTCAAGATTCAGGATTAAAATAATTCAAGGTTTGGGGTGCTTTTTGTGTGGTTTGTATTTTATCAGAGGACAGAGCATGCCAGTGGCTGCACAAGTGAACAGGGGTAACAAGAATAAGCAGTGATCAAACACCATTCCTTCCATGGCACCATCAGGCTCCCAAATATCCTACCTGCAGAAATAAGTGGAAAGTGATTCGAAAGGACACCTTGATGAGTATGAGTAAGGTACTGCAAGAGCTGAATTATCCTCCCTTTATCTCCTCTCTGATTCTTGGGGAGTCACAGTGCATTACATTAAACCATTCTCACATTTGCATCTCAGGGAATTTCCCTGATAAGTCAAGAAGAATTTCCTTCTTAAATATTGCTTTGTGGATATTTTTAGGTAAACACAGTAGCCAGTTTCAGCTGTATTCCAGTGATAAAGACACATTCCTAGGGGAGGACTTGCCAACTTATAGCCAGGACTGTAGGTTTTCTGCAGCGGTTTTTTTTCAGGCTAACACTGAGATAAATATGGGGCTTGTCTTTGTCTCCTTGGGCCAAACTCACCATGGCTAGAAATCCACATAACTTAGGAATTCAGTGCCCAGGAAAATTTTGGTCTATTAATTTTTGGATAGAACAGAATTGTACAAGATCCAGATGAATTATGACTACCCTACAGCAGAAAAGTCTGTCACTTTCACTTTATTTTCTGCTATGCATCACTCACACTTGAAGAGTCAATAATCTGTGTTCAGGCAAATAGCCTCTTCTGGGCTATACTTATGATTTTATTAGAAAAATAGAATTATAAAAGTGTCAGTTTAAATTCATAGATACTAACAAGTCACTAGGAAGCCTATTTTACACTGAAAAATTACACCACACACATTTTTCTGAATAAAGGAAATTATATTCTACAGACAAAAGGATAATTTACTCTGGATTGTACCCCTGACAGGAGTGCTTTCATAGTAATTTCTTTGTGTCAAAATTGATGGGGTTTTTTTTAGGCTATGCTATAGTTCTAGGACACCTGCATACTTAAAATCAGCCTTTGTTACCATGCACAATGCAATAAATATAAGAACACTCCCTGAATGAGAGAGCCCAGGGAAAAAGAAATAAATTCTTCAGTAACATTAAAAAATTCTGATTTTTTTTGTACTATGGCACACAGTTTTTTTGAAGATGCTACCTAGTGTTGACAACTTCCACTGACTTCAGATGAATTTATACATAAATTAACATACATGCACATGTGTATTTGAATGCACACATGTACATATATACATCGTTGAAGTCTTAGCTGCATTGCAGTCTAAAGATTTTTGCTTCCTCTCCAGTTGCTTCAAGATGTCTTTCCTCTTTAAAGATTCACTTTTAAACCTAAAGGCATTTCTCTCTTATTTATTTCTTCTAGGATCCAGTGCTCTACTTCTGACAAACATTAAGCAGTTTCTAGTCTCAACAAGAGTTATACCCTTAATATCTGTAAAGGTGTCTTCCTATTATTGTGAAGCAATCAGTTTTCTTACTGGATTATATAAAGTAATCCAGTACTTGAAAGCAATATTACTTTATAAAATGGAACAGCTATTTCCTGACAGATGCCAGAAAAAGCAAGAAAAAAGTATATAGAAAGTATATTATGAGCAGAGTTTGTCATTAAAAGACTTGAAGCTAGATTTTAATCCTACTCTGGGAAGAAAAATTGTGATTACAGCATATATACAGTAACTTAAGCCATGTAATTCTAATAGTGTTAGGTGAGAAGTTGCTGATATGACAGAATCAATCAGGGTTATTAGGGAAAATTCTGTATACTATATAGAACATTTTTATTTTCCATAACAAGTCAAAATGGTACCAACAGAGCATCACTGTTTCTCAGTCTTCTAATACAATTTATATCAGTTTCAACTGCCAGTCTTTAAACACTCTTTGTGTTCACTGTGAGGCAGGATAAGAGTGAAACAGAAAAGATCTGGGTGATATGACAGCTGTAGCAAGACACAAGATTCCCCAACCTTGTAGTGGAAATATTTTCACAGAACTAAAATAGCTGATCAAGGAAGCTTGCAGTGCTCCTGGGTACAGAGAGGATACTCAGGGTCCTTATATGATGATACACCTACAAGGACTCACCAGTACACTGTAGCCAATTTAGAGTGTAAATGAATTCCAGACCTTAAATTTTTATAACAACCAAGTTTCTTGCATTATTTAATTTTTTTCCCCTTATACCCTGGTGGTACGTCTTGCCCACTTGTTTCATGAACTATGTGATTATTTTTTAATTATAATAAGTAGCTATATACCATGTAAGTGTATAGTACAATTATTATAAAATACTTGGGTTTGGATGTATACATCCATGAGTTTCGCATCATACAGAAGAGAAATTATTGAGAGATTGTTGTAAGAAAGAGTAAGAAAATGTGCAGCTCTCTTGCATGATGCCTTGGCACCAAAATTTCCAGTTGGAGGATCTAAGCATAGCAAGACAGCTTGGTCAGTGCTTCCAAGCCCTTGTACTCAGTGAAAGGATCTGACAGTTGAGGGTGACAACATGAGTTTATAAAAATACAAAATGCAACTTGATTTCTTTTCTACTGGAAAAGAAAATGTTTTTTCTACAGGGAAATTATTACAGGAACCATTACAAAAATGTCATGACCATGGTAAATTCCACACATAAGACTGGAAGATTAAAGTTTCAAAGAGCCAAAAGCCTTCAATGTCTGACTTTCATTGTGTTTCTTAAGCTTCTCTGAAAAAGCTCTGCCTTTCTAAAGGTTGGGGTTATGTTGTTTCTGAAGATTTCAGCAGGGCCAGGGTTCCACACTGGCTCTTACTCAAATAAATATGCAGCCTCAACCACAGGCAAGAGCAGTTGCAGTGATTTCTGTGGAGTTGTGTCATGCTGTATGTCACAGGCTGCTCTAGATGCCCAGAGTGGACCCTTGTGGCCTTATGAAACAATCAATATTAACATGCCAAAAGCATCATTTCAACAAGACAAGACCTTTGCAAAATCAGTCACATGGATTTATGCACATACCTAAATGCTCTACAAAGTCCAGATATTTTGCTTTTAATATCAGACTTTTGTTGGCAGGAGTGCTTAGTAATTGTGGTTATTTGCTTTATTACAAGAGTAAGTGACAGCAGTCAGGCATGCCACTTGAAGAATTCACTGTGCCTGTTAGAAAAACCATCCAAGTGTCATTAAAAACTTTGCACAAGGTTTTAGTGGAGCATCCCAGGGCTGCTGATTGGGAAGAGCAGCTCTCCTATATAGCTTACTCATTTTTTTAGTCTCTTGCCTGGTTTGATCTTACCACAGACCAGGCCCTGCCCCAGGGGAGCATAACAAGTTGGCAGAAGCTGTGGCACAAAACAAAGCTGGATTTTGCTCCTCCACCCAAGACAAAGTGGCTCTGTGGTTGCACAGCCCTGGGCTACCTCTGTGGAGCTGTGGTGTTAGAGATGGTTGAGTAGGAAAAAGGCTTATTCCAGAAATCAGCTCAAGATGGGCTTTGAACTCTTCACATTCATTGATCAACAGTTTTTTCTCTTTATCAGTCAGCCATGAGTAGGATATTTTACAGGAAGGAGGTGACAGTATATTTCTGAAACTGCTCCAGTACCTCCCCCTTTCCCAAGCTCAGAGCCCAGGTATCGATCTGATCTTCACTCTGCCCTCGTTTCTTGCATTAACCATAGGATCTGTCTGTAAGTACAGCCCCTTGCTTACAACAACTGCAGCTCTCTATCCTCAGCAGGATCAAGAGCTCTGGTCTCACACATATAAATGGTGTGATGAATGCCAGTATGTTAAAGATTCAGAGGTAAAGTTGGCCCCAGAGCTGCATTGTACACTGTTAACTACTTGTGAATACAGTCAGCTCTAAGCTCCCCTCAATGAATTCACATATAATTTTTGCATCATGCGCTCAGGGACAATTTGGCAATGTATAACTTGTGGTTGCAAGATTTCTTTTTTACTTTATTCACTTGAGTGATTTTTTATTAGTTTTCAGACCTTTGCCATTATTGCACTGTGGAAGCATTTTACATAGGAACACATGGCCATAGTTCTGAGGCTTTGAATTTGCATTACTCCAATTAAAAAAAAAACCCCAACAAAACAATGAATAAAAAACTTTAGCTTTGGGCTTCACTCATGGTAGGTTTGGACTATCTACACTGAAGAGCACAAAACAAAGTTCTGCTTTACGTATTGAAACATATGGGATTTGTCCTTGCACAACCAAAACAGTGTTTAACTGGGAGCTTGCTGATTGACTTACACAAATAGGGACAAGATCTTTTGTATCACTCCAGACTATATTTTGTTTAATTCAATGTTTTATTGGTGCATGGTACAATAGGTAAAACAAATCTGTGAATTTTAGGTAGAATAACAGTTATTTTACTTATGAAATTCTACTTCCAGTTATCATGTTTGTGGTGCACTCCCAGAAAATTTGGGGGTTTTAGTATAAAATTAGCCTTCAACCATGCAACCGTTTGTAAGTGAAAGAGTCAAATATCATCCAGGAACCACAGAATACGTATGTATGAGAGTGTGATTCAGACTGAAATAAAATCTTTCACTTGTCATCAGAAGGGGAGAAAACAAAACAATGCTAAATATAGCCACTATAAAAAGGTTAACATTGTTTACCAGAGTATAGTTTCTCTTCAGGTGCTCTAGGGCAGCTTGTTCACTCTCTCAGCCTTGTACTATTTCCTGTGGGTGCTGCCCTGAGAGCTTGTAACATTCAAGAGCAGACCTAGCAGACGGTTTTCACATGCCAAGTGCTACTTTCAAAGCAATCATTGCTGCATTTAACTTGTAACTGGTGTCTACAAAGAGCTAGAGACTTCATTTAGAAGAGCAGGGGAATAATGTTATGGATATATAAACAATATACAAGTATCTTACATCTCTGTGCATGTAAGAAATTTCTATTTGAATGGCAGTGATCACCTTCAGCATGGCCATTCATCTCTCAATACATTTCCTAGTTAATTGGTTCTACTAAACCTTAGAAATTAGATCTTTAGCTTAAGAAATAAAATAAAACATTATTCAGCCCAAATATTTATTATATAGAGTAGATGTTAGGCAGTACAACTAAGCACTGATTTATACGTCTCAAGAAGACAATACTCCAAAATATTTTTTCCAAACCAGAATGGCTTTAGAAGTTATAACCTTGCTAACAGAGGTTCATTTTTCTATTTAAAGGGAGTATTTTCATCTTAGGCAAAATTGAAGTGAATTTAGATGCTAAGTTACAACCAGCTGCTGACTAAGAATTATACATAAGTGAGCATGGGCAAAAACTGGAACAAATTTTTAAACCTAGACCGCTTGATAGTCAAATGTCAGTAATATGACCCAAACCAAAATGGACTTGCAACTGAAAGTTTTGGTGCTGATAAGCTATAGGGTTAGTTTTTTTTCTGAAGTACCTGTTCAACAGTTATGTGGAAAACATGCCTGTTAAAAAAAAACCAAAATATACTTTGCTGTAATGTAGTTATTTAACTATCTTCATAGTAAGGAGCTCTTTGCTTTCCTCAGCATCTCAGGCAGGAATTTTCACTTAACACCTGCTTGAACTTTTACAGCTTACATAAAACAACATGAAAAAAAGAGGAAAGTGAAGTTCTCTCAGCTGCACAAGTATAAAGCAAGAGTAGGGATGCTGACTACACTACACGAAGGTAGGTGTTTCCACATACATTACAGGAAATGTTATGCCTCATAAGCTTTGACTTTACCTTTGAATTCATTAAGGGACCAAGTATGGCTCATAGAGGCTTAAGTGTTCAAAGGAGAGGCAGGGGGAGACTTCCAGAAGGGAAGTGCCTTGCTCCTGTGAAGAACATGCTTTCCCCCCTGGGACCCTGAGAAGGGGAGTCATGAAAATGCTTTCTCTACACTCACTATGATAGGAGAGATTACTTTAATCCTTTAGAGTTTGAGGATGGAAGGGGAAGAGAAGGGCTCTGTGTGCCTTCTCTCCAGTTGAATGCTCAGTAATAGACCTCAGCTGAGATAAAGCTGACTCCAACTATTTTTTTTATTGAAAATCATTTAGTTCCCACGTACCAACATATCACTTTACAAAGCAGGCTTCAGCTGGTATCTTATATGCTGAAGCTCTCATACTGTCTTTTAACTATTAAAGCAGATCAGACCACCTTTTAATGAATTCTTCTATTATTTTAATCTTTTCTAGGGAGACGGACTAATTTTTTATGTACTTTGTATTTATAGCTCCTGCTCTTGGTCTAGATTACTCCAAACTTCTGGAATGAGCACCATCACTAGTACCAGTCAACAAGAGCTGCTGCAAACACTCCTAACATTTACAAAGCTGTACAGATAAAAGAGTAAACCTAGTTCTGGTTACTAGGCTAAGTATCTTGAAGGACCCAGTCCAGTACCATGAACATCCACTGAGGCTGCAGCAAAACTAAGTTACTGACAGTGTCAGTCTCAGTACCTTTAGAGATGGACAATTAAAGTTAACACAAGGAAACTTATTTTTCAGCTTTTCTGAATGAATCCACCATGTCTGTGTTTCTTAAGCAAGTTGGGATCACTTTTCAAGAAGAGCATTATGCATCTCACAGGTCTGCTCTTTGATAAGCATTTTTGTTCTTAACCGTAAGTCACTTGCAGCCATTTTGATGGCCAAATTCAAGTAGATCAACTTACATCCTTAAAGCAACATACAAAAAAATCTCCCAGCTCATAAATTTTCCTTTCAACAGGGCTGCATTAGCAGGAAAATACAAAGAAGCTATAGGTGGTTTTCATTTGCTGAATCAGATTTAATAAAACAAAAAATAATAATCAAATGTCCACTCTGTATCATGGACTTTGACTAGGCATTCAGTGCTATGACTTTTGATTTTTACTCTTTTTCTCCCAGACCAACCAGAGGATGCATCAACATCCATCCTAGTTGTTTAGCAACAGCAAGGAGTTGAGGGAGTGCCACACACATCCTTCAGGATGCACAAACTTTTCTCCTGGTTAAACAACAAAGTAGTGGAATGCCTCAGTAAGAAAGTGCTCCATTTTCCCAAGGAATTGACTTTGAAGATAATGAAGGGATAAATGTTAGTAGGAAGAGGAATGGCTGTAACAGGCACTCATGTTCTAGCAGACAAACTGCAAATACAGCACGTGTTCCACACATGAACAGAACAGAGCATGTTCCATCCCTGACTAGTCAGTGCCTGTCAGCAGAGGGCAGGAATCCAAGACATGGTCGGATGTTGTCTAGACTTCCTTGGTACATTCTCCACCCCCTGCTCAAGCCACAGGGACACCAGCCCAAGTTATCTGTAAGGATGTACCTCAAGCACTCAGCATGCAAAGGAAGAGAATAAAGCTGAAATATATGAAGTCAGGTAAGCAGAATTTCCTCTCACAGAGTTTGTGCCTTAGGACAGTTTTGTTGTGGTATGTCCAAGTTCACTGGATGCAAGTGCAGCAGACCAACAGAATAACCTCACTTTGTAAATTGCTCAAAATAGGACATCCCTTGATACTGAATAAGTTGGTCTAATAAGAGATGCTGCTCTGCACAAACCCTGCCTTGTACTGAATCAATAACAGTCAATCTCTTCATATTTCCTTGGGGCTATATTGTCCCCTCCATTAAAGAACAGAGAGAACAATCAAAACATAGATCTACTCTGATTTTCACAAGGGTTTTGAATGCAAGGAGGCCAATCAGGAGTAATACTCTTCCATTTTGTCCTAAAGTACTGACTGCTACATCCTCTATGAAAGTGACCAAAAGTATGTTATTTATGTAGCTCCATTGGTTAACAAAAATAGGGCATCTTCTCATTAATCTTTTTCACTTCTGTAATTTTCTTCATTTTTAGTGTTTTCAGAGTAATTGACCTCTTCTGCAATCATTGTTCAAACCATTGTCAGCTGACTGATTTTTCATCCTACCCTCAAGTTCTAAAACAATTCGTAACAATGTTATTGTTTTTTATAGTTATTGATGTTAAGCAACAAATGCCCGCTATTATAGTAAGTCACCTGTACAAGTAATTTACATATCAGACCTTTGTTTTTCATTTCCAGTTTCTTCTCAGCTTCTTCCTCTCCTGTGGGCCTATTCTCACAGTGCACTTTATGAGCTGGAAGCCTGATATTTGAACCAGTTATACTGATATAGTTGAACTGCAACAATGACATCACCCTCCTCCTGAAAGTAGTTAATGGTATTTAATTTTTCCCCTGTGTTCAAATTTCCTTTAAAAACAGACTCAAGAAATGAATGCAAGAATTAAGGTTTTTTGTTTAAGTGTATTGTCTTCAACTTAATTTTCAATTTGTTTTACAGAATGTGTTTGCCAGCTGCTCTTTTATTGTTTTCATACCTCTCTATATCCAACTTTCTAGTTAAATACTTACTCTTTGGCCAAAATTCTGCTCCCTAATGTGCATGATCGGAAGTCACAAGCATATCCAAGAGCTGGAGTTGGCTCTATTCACCCACAGCCTGTCACATCTTTCAATATTTTTTTACTACATCCGTTTCATTTTTCTTAAATGATCCAAGCCATTTTACTGAGGCAGCTTTTAACAGACAAGTGTGTATAACTAACAGCACCTTCACTGAATTTAAAATTAGCCAAATTTTATGTTTTAAAACTTAGTGTGAAGCAGGTTATTTTAATACAATACTTCTGACAGTTGAACAGAATCCAGTTCTACTCACAAATTGGTGCAATTTTAAATATCACTTCAATTAGGAAGCCAGATCACATGAGTCACAGATTAAATTGGTTAGAAACCTTATATGATACAATACTTATTTGCCAAGTATTATAGCATATAGATGGTATTATTAAATTCCCCTCCTCTTATAGCTGTGTAATATATTTCCAGGCATTTCTAGCACCTCACTCTAGATAAACAGATGGTAATCTTTTAGACAAGCATGGAGTTAGCCTGCCTGTATATAACATAAGATACAGCTGTTAATTAATGAAGTGCAGAATGTTGAATCTTAATAACAAAGCATTTTTACTTTAACATGAGAGGCAACATTTATACACTTTGCCATTGTTTTACCTTTTATTTTAGAAGTTGAAAAGAACTAATTCAGAAAACAGAGCATTTAAAATTTAAGTTTTCACTTACTGGACTATTTGTACTAAAGTAGAAGTTAAGGGAGAAAGAAGTCCTAAAGAAACATTTCTCAGATCAGATGATTTATTTATGCAATTAAAAATTTGCAGTAGGCTTCAGCAAAACCTACCATGTTGTAAAGCGACTTCTACCAGCATTAAGCAGCTGCTTAGGCTTTGTTGCACACCTAGTTATAGCTAGCACCTGCTGCTTCAGAGCAAAGTTGAGCTCTCCTCTTGGTGCCTGTAAGTTCAGGCCCTTGCAGTAAGTTTTACACATGAAGTGGCTGTAAGGACTTAAGAATGAGTCTGTCACAGTGAGTTACTGCTGCTGTCAAAACCATCCATCACTCTGTCTAAAGATTCCCATCGCTGGCTGTGAAACTTCTAGATACCTTGTAACATGAATGCTATTGCAGCTGTACTCAGTTATATCAACAGATGTTTTAACAGAGACAGGATGCTGAAAGAAAATATCCCAGCTGGCTTAACTTCAACATGCAGAAAAGTACTTGGACTCCTTAGACATACTTAGAAGATAACATGACATTTGACACATCCACAATGGACATTACACTGTAACAGAAGGGAATGGGGTTGATTTGACATTATTTGTTTCAGATAACAGGTGCTATGAGCAGAGGAGAAGCAGTAGATGTCATGTTCTGACTTTAGCAAGGATTTTGAAATGGTTTGAAAATCATATCCAGAGAGCAGCTGTCAGCTGCTCTCTGTCAGGAGAGAAGGGTGTCTCAAAGAAGAGTTCTGCACTGGCTCTGGTACCACTCTAGGAATGTTGGATGGTCAAAGTTAATTTAAATTCTAGACAAGCAGGAAAAAAAGTAAGCCCATAGATACAAGTCAGTAAGTAAACAGTGTTTTTCTTCTAAAAAAGTTAACAACATAGGATTGTGCAAGTAGCTTATCTATAGAACAGGATCAGGGAATAGTAGCCAATTGCAAGCACAAATTCCATGAAATAGTCACTTTTCTCTATTGATTGTGCATGTGCCACAGGGTAAGGATTACCTCCACTGTGGCCACCAGACTTGTAAGAATGATCAGTTAGAGCAGGGGAAAGAAATGACAAATATTCAACGCCTAGAAAACACAGCACACAATGAAAGAATGAGTGAACTAGAAATTGTTTATTCTTTAAAAATTTAAATGCTGAAGGACAGACATGGCAAACTGTGGCAGGAAAGGAAATCTTTCCATTCTGATAGAAGATAGGTTTAGAGGTTTCAGCTGATGGAAATAACACCAGAGAAAATGAGGGAATGTTCTGAAGTGCAGGAGCTGGCAGCCAGCAACTACTGCAGTGGCCTTTGCTGCAAGGTTTTACAGCAAGGAAACACAGTGGAGGCACAGCTGATCCCATCTTGGGAAAGGAGGGTGGCTCTTACAGATCTGGAAATATGTGTCCTATAGAGGAGGCAAGTTGAATACTAGTCCTCTTGTGTTTCTTCTGCTGAACTAAAACTTAGACCTCAGTTAGATATTTATTATTGTTTCCTCTCCAACTCTTTTGGAAGGTCATTCCTTTTATGCTTGAACCAAAATTCCTTATGTTTTCTACATCACATCACAGAATACACCATTCAATTGCTCATACCTGGCCTAAACTACCAGCACAGTTAGCAACAAGGCGCAGATCTGCAGGACTACAAATGTGCAATGCAACGATAAGCATTATTAAACACACTTGTGACAGAATCTCTTCTGAAAATTATTTTATATTACACAAAGATTTTTCCCATCTGTAAGAATGAGTTTAATAAAAAGTTATTAGAAAAAGGTTGAATAATTGCCTGTTCTAAAAATAGCACATTTTTACCAAGTGTTCTATTTACATTCTGTTTACCTTGAATTCCACAATGATGCTTTGTTTGCCTCAATCTGGTTTGCATTTCTGAACACTTGTCACTATCTGCAGGTAACTATTTTGGTTACATGAAAAGATATCAAAACCACATCATCCAGCTTTTCAAACACAATTTCAGTCCTTTCAGTTGTTAAAATTTTTGCAATGCTTTACCAGGATTTTAAAAGGAAGTAGGAAAGAGACTGCTTTATTAATGATGTTTCCAATGAAAACTTCAAGAGTGCCGTGAGAGTACTGTGGGAACACACAGCCACCCGGACACTCTTCTGAATTACTGATAATTTCCTTCCTAGAGCAAAGGGGCTCATCCACAGTAAAACTACTTTTCTGACTGTTCCTGTAGACAACTTTAGCACGCCAAAACTACACATTAGAACACTGCTGCAAGCCATGACTTGTATCCTAGTGTAGGGTTTAGTAATAAGAGCTAATTAGGAAATCTGTCTTTTGCAACTCTGGTTTCCAGTCTCAAAATGCCACTTTCCATCATGGAATGAATGAGCCTACTGCAGCCCAATCCAAGAATATTCTATACTTCCCAATAAAAATGCCCTGGCCAATGTTCTAACTGCTGCTGCAGGAATTGATCCCTGTACCTAAGCTTTTCAAGAGCATTTGAACACCATCTATCAATGCAGTTATAGCTTCTAAATTAGTTACAGAAACTCTCACAATGGTTCTTGAAGGAAGAGAAAGAAAACTGTACTAGGAACGCACTCAGAATTGGCCTTGAATAGATGTAAATTGGTCTCAGCTTCGAGATGAGCTTCAGACTACAGATCAGCCTGAAGAAACAATTTATTTAGGACTAAATTTTTACCTTTTTTTTAAAACCAAGCCAAGTAAAAATGGGAACCCTATTGGAGGCTACTTACACCTGCAACAGTCAAGAAAGAGCAGTTCAAACACACCCTTGGGCACTCACAGCCACAATGTACTGGTCAAAATCTACCACATCCCATCACATCATCCCACCCGTGGTACTGGTGCTGCCCTTCTGGGTTTGTCCAGGAAAGGATAAAGCATTTCCTGTTCAGCAGTGCAAGCTGAGCACAACGCAGGCATTGGCAGGGACTCATCCAGCATGTGCAGAAGTCCAGCAGCCAGGGAAGTCCTTGAGCCACAAAATACACCCTGCCTCACTCTGAACCTTGTTTGTCCCCAGCCACAGCCTGAGGTACCAAGGACTGCCCCTGCTACATGCAGCGGAAGGGCTCACAGACAGCCCTTAGCAATGGGGAAAGCAGGGACAGCAGCAGTAACAAGTGGGCCTGAAAATCCCATTCCTGCCTCCTTTCCTGCCCAGCCCTGGGCTCCACCTTGCAGACACCTCAGAATAAAGGGAGCAAACCCTGCCAGGGTCCAGAACAATCGCTAATATCACCCTGCAGAGAATGAACAGCTGGGCGCACACCAGCTTTCTGGGGAAGTTGGTTTCAATTCACCCTTACAAAAATATGGTCTAAGACAGGCTCTGTAGCCTGTATAAACATACTGCATGTAGCTATCAAATACACAGTTAAGTTAGTCACAAATTAAACCAGAGCATATGATTCCTACTGGATAGACTAAAATAATTTTAGGGAAATAAATATATATTTATATAACTTGTGGAAGTTGACAACAAGGATGTGTTAAATTACTGGGATTTAATGGGTTTTCAGAGGAATCTAGTCAGTTTTGAAATATGTTCTCAGATTTTAACTATAGAGACAGTTCAACCTTGACAGATCCCAAGATAATGATCTTTTTAGGGCATTATGTACTTAGCTGACACAAATGGCATATTTTAATTACAGTTAATAAGAGTCAGATTTTGTTTTCAATTCCATGATGTCAAACCTGGCATGCTCCTTTAAGGAGTCTGTACAAAGAGCACAATAGTCTTTTTCCTGTAACTCATCTAGACTTTTTTTGCTCATGTCAGTTTGACCTTGAAGAGAACATGGTGTCCTTTGAGGTCTTTTTGTAAAGAAAAAGTCACACTCAGGGCCAACAATTCTTTCCCTAAAGAGACCTCTGTATCTTTAACTGGTGAAAGCTGCTGCTCTACCATGCACCAAGAGGCAGTATTCCTTGTACTCTTTGTTTATAATAAAATACAGCTACAACTGAGCTCTAGTTCCAGAAACATTCACTACCAGCACAGGAACCCTGTGTACCAGTGCTAGGAGTCTGCTGGGACACGGTGTTAAACATGCAGCAGATCTGTACAAGCTTATATAAGGTCTGATCTCTTATGTAGATAGGATAAGAAACAAGGCTCCTGCAAGTTACTAGACCATGGGAATAGCCCAATTGATTTCAGTACACTTATTTAAGTATCACCCATTATTAAAGTGTCTGTGAATTTGGGCTATTACACTATCAATTGTAACTATGTCAGTTAATTTATTACATTTGTCTGTGTGCAACATCTGGTGTTTTTTACTGATACCCCAAGCTGTCCTTCAGATTCCATCATCCTGTAATAGTTTTGCAGTTAGCTGTAAAAATGCCAGCAGCCTTACTAGGATTCCACTAGATAGTTCAGTGGAATTAAGCAAACAAGGCTGATAATAACAGATATTTTCCTACCATTACTGTTCTAATGGATTGGGATTGACTACAAGGAGGCATTTAGGAAACCCACAAGACTAAGTTTTTCCTACATGCAGTGCCAGTCAAGTGCTTGTGGACAATAATTTTTTTTCTTGCTCCCTAAAGCATGCTTACAAAATTCATCAAGTTCAATAGAAATATTAATCTAAGATGAATTTATACCTTCAAATAATCCTGCTGGCAGCTACTTTGTCACAGAAAGTAAGGCAAAAAGGGGCTGTTAAGATAGCATAGTCTGGTCTCCTGCATAACACAGGCCAGTGAACCTCACCCAATAATTTATGCTTCAAGACCATAATTTGCTTTTGAGTTATAGCATCTCTTTGTGAAAGATCTTCACTCATACTCTAAGTGGAGGTGAAATTATTACATGTCTTGGTAAGTTGTTCCAGTGATGAATAACCCTTACTGATAAGAGGCTGCCTTATCTCTGGTCTGCATTTACATAACTTCACTTTTCACAATTAGATTTCTCTCTTTTCCAGCTGAATATAAGAGCTCTCTATAATTTTCCCTACAAAGACACTTGACCACTATTAAGTAACTTCTTAACCTTTACTTGGAGAAGTTAATGGACCAAGAAGACATGTTTCAATACACAGCATGTCCTTATAGCCTGATTAATTTTGTGGTTCTCTGCATTTGCTCTTATTTTTAATCCTTTCTGAAACTCCATACCAAAAGGGGCCACAATTTCTATACCACCAAGATTTTTTCATACTTTTGTACTTAGTGAGAAAACCCTCAGAACTTTGTGTCCTCACAAAACCAGGAAAAATCACTTACAGAGAAGCTTTATAACAGAGTAATTGAAAACATATAGGCAATTAAAGATGCTTATAGAAATGTTGGAACATAATTCCCACTGACAAGATAAAAATACCTGATGTAGTATAAGTCTAACACTGGACATGACTCAGGATTCAGTTTTTTATCAAACACAGGAATTTCTTGTAACTACCATTAACTAAACAGGAGCAAGACCAACTTAAAATTGGACATTCTAAAAATATTTGATCCAAACTTCATATTTGGATGTGTCATTTTTAGCTTTAGGCTGCATTTTAGGTCTGAGAACCTTAGAAAAATCTCCTTAAAAACAAAACCACAAATTTCTGTCATTTTTTTATCCACTCTTACAAAGTCAGTTTTGAGAGGAAAGAAGTTGTTTGCCAGTGAAGTCTGTATTGTTGGAAAATAAATAAATATAAACAAGTAATTAGTTCTACTTGATGCTGTTTAGAAGTGGCATACAGTTAAATAAGCCCTAAAAGTTCTGAAAGCTTATGCGTGGGAACAAGCACTCTAAAGAGCACCCACATACCCATTCCTTTGCTTGAGCCAGGATCTCTTCTGTTTCTATGTCAAATTGTCTCCCAGGAAACTGAAGAAAGCAGTCCCTTCTCAACTCCCCACAGATTTGTGTACCCTACTTTCCACTTTTTCTTCTCTCTGGGTCTGTTGGGGAGCTCACTGATTTCTCTTGAGCTGTTTATGTACAGTGTGTGCCTATACTCACAGTTATTTATACACACACGCGTATGTATTCCAGCTGAACTGGCTTTTGCTTTGTTAAATGGAGAGGATTGGCCACACAGAGAACTTTCCTCTGGCCTGTGCATCAGTTCACTGCCTAGGCCAAGCCAGTTATTACACACAGCAGCACTGCATGAGGCTCAGGGACTACTGAAAACTAGTTACATGCATAAATAATTTCATAGAAGTAGGGAGACAAATCAGCTCGAACTTTATAAAACATTTATTCTATCTGATTAACAACTATTTGAAACTGAGCTCTTTTTTACAGTTTGTAACTTAGACTTCGGGATCCAAGGTGACTGAGTTGCATTTGAGAGGGGAAAAAAAAAAAAGAAAAAAAAAAAGAGAACAGCTAGCACTAGAAAATCAGACAAACTACAGTTATCTGACAGATGTGACACTTTTTGAATACTCTGGCTATCCAGATTCTTATTATACATTGAGCAACTCTTTCTTTTTAACTGTTTTCAGTCTTCATATAATATTACACACCAGATACGTGGCCACCCAAGATACTTGCTTCTCTTATTGATAAGGCAATTGCTAGAGCAAACGGGGTTAGGGGATTTCTGTTCTAAAATGGAATCAACTGGATCAAGATGCAGGGCAACTAAGTTCAAGACTCTCATTAAAAATCTGGATGACTTAATTACTAGCATTAACAGTTAGCAGCTAGGCACTCTGTGGAGATGGCATGTATAATGAAACCCATGCCTCAGGCACCAGAGTTGGCAAGGCACTTCTTCATATTTAATGCATTGCACAACTATCACAGATTTTGGGTTTCTCCTTCATACAGGGGACTGGGAGATAGAGGGCAAAGACCTGCTCTAGTAGGTACCTCTGCCTTTCTCAAATACAGTGTCAGCAGTGCTACTGGCAGCCCATTAGACATCTAGGTGAGGCTGTGATGGACCAGAAAAAAAGAAACCTTGCCCTCCTCCTTCTGAGCAGGCTCTCTCTGCGCTGGGTGTAGAAACATAAGCATAAACATAAAAGTTACCCTGAAGGCCAGCACAGAACTAGGAACACTGTGGTAACAGCTAAATCATTAGCTGTTAGAGATCTCCTTTGCATTATCTTTCTGCTATATTGTGCATTTCTCCCCTGTAGTTTTAAGCTTCATTTAACATTCACATTTTTCTTGGTCTCTTATTATTCATGCACAAAAAAATAACGTAATGTAGCCATATAAACTCCCACATCGGGCAGTTTCCACATGCATTTTAAAATAAAAGGTCCAAACTCATCAGTGCAATCTTGTTCTTGTGACTAGAAGTGACCCACACCTGTTAGCAAGAGCAAATATATTACTTGGTTGCTTCCTCTGAAATTTCTATAAAATTTCTTTTTAACAGAAGAGTTTGCCTCTTATTAATATGCACCATGAGAAGCTGTATGGAAAGAACTAGAAAGACCCAGTGTTATGCTAAGCTGGAAGAAATTAAGCCACTTTTAGGATTTTCTAGTGCTATAAATAATTAAGGCTTTACCTTAAAGTAATGCTTCCTCCAGATGCAACGGGGAAACCACCAGAAATCTGACTCATTATTATGAGTTATAAATCACGGATTAAGTCTTGATGAAAGGGGCCATGGAACAGCTCACACGGCTGAGAGATATTTGATGGTATAAACAGCTGTAACATTAGTAATTCCCTTCAACTTGATCAACTGAATAAGATCACTGAATTACCATGTTATACTCATGTGGTTAAATAATATTCTAATCATAGAATTATTTAGGTTGGAAAAGATCTTAGGATCATCAAATCTAACCATTAACATAGGACTGCCAAGTCCACCACTAAACCACGTCCCCAAGTGCCACATCTACATGTCTTAAATACCTTCAGGGATGGTGACTCCACCACTTCCCTGGGCAGCCTGTTCTAGGGCTTAACAACCCATTCCACAAAGAAAGTTTCCCTAATACCCTATGTAAATCTCCCCTGGTGCAACCTGAGGCCATTTCCTGTTGCTCTACCACTTGTTAAGGGGGATAAGAGATCAACCCTAACCTCACTACCTCTCTTCAATAACTGCAGACAGCTCTGTGGCTCCCCTTTAGCCTCCATTTCTCCAGATCCCTCAGCTGCTCCTCATCATACACATGCTCCAGACCCTTCCCCAGCTCCCTCACCTTTCTCCAGCCTTTCTCCCTCAAAAGTATGCTGCACTCAGCTTATCTGTAGCAAGCCTGGTTCCATTCCAGACTTTAAATTTCAGAGCTTATTTCTGTTAATAATATATAAGTTTAAGGTTTCAGAGTAACTCTTATTTTTGAAAGACTTTCAGAATGTTCCTTAGAGGAAGTTTGTTTTTCAACTCTATTTTTAAAATTTTTTCCTTTTTAAGCACAGTGGGGTTTCTTTTACATCTGTGATGTATGCTGTTAAATAGACACACCTCAACTGAGAGCTTATAGCTCCAAAAGTCTCTGCACTCTGAGTATGAAGGGATCTAAAGCAAAATAAGTCAGAAACAACAAGAAACATAAAAAAACCCCACCCAACTGTGTCCTGACAAGTGCAGGCAATAATGATAAGATTTGTTTCCCTAGGAGACTTCATCATCACTGATATGCCAAGCAGGAGACATCAAGATGATTATTAAACATGCCCATCAATGAATACTAAAGCCAAAGCACATATACATATAATATTGACTTTTAGATAGGAAGACACCTTGAAAGTTCTCTAACTTACCTTTACTCGCAGCTTTGCGGGTACTCTAGGACAAGTCTTCTTTGTTCTGGAAAAAATTACTTGGTTCACAGACCACAACTACTGCCCTCTATAAAAGGGGAAAGAAAGATGTGTTAGCAATGAAGAGGAGAATTTTAGCTTACTACATTTAAAAGAAGCACCTCTGTGATATCATCCTTCTAAATTACAAAACTTTCCCATCCCTCCTCACCTCCAAGGCACCCGTGTTGGCTGCACTCTCACTCCAAACCAAAAGCAGCCCCAGGTCCTCCCAGGCTCTCTTTGTGCAGTTCCTGGGTGAAGGGAACACTCCCAGAACAGTTGAATCTCATCACCCTTAACGAGCCTAACTCCAGGGCTCCAAAGTGGACACAGGTGTTGAGCTTGGCACTTTTATCACAGCTGGGTGTGGTTAATTTAACCCACAAGCTGTGGATGCACTCAAAGAAATGTTGCACACGATGTAAACCTTTTCCCTCCATCACAGGCAAAGCTCTTTGACACTGATACATTCAGTTATACTTGAGAGACTGTTTTATCTGGCAAAACATTTTACAGGTGTAACATTTTACACTGTAATTCAGCAGGATTGCATGACTCATTTTATAATTAGTGAGAGGTCTTTTAACAGGCCCAAACAAGGACCCAGGAAACGAATACCTTCCAAGAAACTTCTTATTCACCTCCTAAGGATTGTATACCAGAGTGAGGAGTGGCTGACCATGAGCAGAAACACCTGGCAATTGCCACTGCAATGTTTCTGCAGAGCCAAATTAGAGACATAAACAATTAATTTCATTAGAAATTGCTGTTCAGAAAAGAATCATACAGGAAAAAAATTGGATTAAGAAGAGGCAAATCACAAGAATTATACTATTTGCACTTCCCAGGTATACTTTGGATATTCATATTGTCATATGCAGAAGTTAAGAAATCATTGTAATTTGCATGTTGGTGTTTCTAGTAGGTGATGATTAAACTATTATGAGTTTTAAGAGAAGGATTCTTCACATCATTACTTCTATAGCACTCTTCATCATTATTCAGCTCCAGTATGATTGTGCAAGGAATTGGCTAAGGGACCTGTAAAACAACATCCAGTGTCCAGGAAAAGGGGAAAAAACCCAAATCTGTGTAAAAGGTATGCAAGCAGCTAGGGACTGTTCTAGCAAACCTCACTAGGTTTAGATTCCCCAATAACCTCATTCTTTTAATTAGTTTCTGTCACCCTGCAGGGCCATTGTCATGGGCAGAGCATACCATGAGAAATGAATCCCGGACTTAGGATGGAAACACACACTCTCTCTCGTTCAGGATGGGCCACCTCTGACTTGTTCCGCCTCAGGTTTGTGATGAAGCAATCCAGACTGGTTTAGTTTCTGCCACCTGCTGAAGGTTCAACATTATAGAGTCAGAATTTGTAGGAAGAGGTAATAGCCTTGATTAGAAGAAAAGGAGAAAAAAGAAAGCTGGGAAAAGCAGAGTAGCTGGCAGGCACTCAGCCTGTCAGCCCATGGTAGGCCATGCAAAACAAATTTCATACATGAAGATAGGCTGAGTACCTGAATATCTTTTTCCAAGAATATCAGTCTAATAAAAATGATTAATTCTGCCCACAGATCCTGCCTGCCTTGTACTCTTAGATTATCATGGCTTCAGAAAAGACTTTTACAAACATCTGGGAGCCACTGCTGGCAGGGATGGGTGAGTTCCAGCAATGCTGTTCTGTGCCAGGTCACCCTCTCATTTCCCAGCCAAAAATAAAAAGATGTGCTCCCTGGAAGGATACTCTGAAGGGAGGCTGCCCATCATGTTCACCACAATTAAAGAGCAGGCTTGTAGAAAGTATGCTCTGGGATTCTAAAAGAACAACCTTGCTACTTCTCTGTCTCTACTTCAAAGATGCCAATCCAGCCTCCCTTTGCTGGAATAAGGCTGATTTAGACCACAAGATACAAATTATTACAGAAAAATTGCCAACTTCAGCACAAAGGGACAACAAAATATTGTTTTTAAAGAGCTTTGAGAGAAATGAATCAACCTTTCCCATTCACCCTTGACCTTCTACAGTATGTGAAAAGTCAATCAATTTAAGAAAACAAAAACTTAAAAAGCAAAAAAAACACCCCACTTTCTTTCTTTCTTTTTACTAAACACCACAGCTGGATTTACTAAAATTATAGCTGAGACCACTGGAAAATTACTAGGGTGATAAAACAGCTTGTATCATAACCACCACTTTCATTCTGCTCTGTGGTTTAAAAATGCATCTGATTTACTCTCTGGCTTTTCTTGTCTGAAAAATGTAGCTATACAATCCTTAGTGGTTAAAACTATGGCTGAGTCACTCTACTTTGCCACAGTTGACTTATCCTTCGGAAAGCTCCCACCATGCTGTCTGGAGAGTGATTGGACATGCTTTGGCTTCTGCACAACCATCCCATGGAAGGAGACCTTGTACATCCCCAGAGCTTGAACCGATGCAGGGAGTTCTTTGGAAGCTAGTTTTACCAGTCTGTCCTAAAACACAGCATCCCCCTCATTAACTTTTTGCCACTAATTGATTTATCATGGGAAAAAATGCTAAACAGGTGGTGAAAGTAGTCAGGCAAAAGAAAACAACCAACTCAAACCAAATATTTATTTAAAACAACCCTATGATAAAGCCTGTGCTTTGGCTTTCACATCTCCAGAGTGATCATAGTAGATCTTATTGAAAGTAGAAGTTCAGATATGATACAGTCTTAAATAATCAGAGACAAAAAATTCAGCAGGCTGTGTTCCCAACTCATAAAAACACTCCATTAAATGTAACATATTTACTACAGCCCTCAAGGGTGCATAGTAAAAAGGTATATTTTTTGCTCTGCAAGACCCATCCCAAGTCTATTTCATTTCACTTGGGAGTCTGAATTCCACTGGATTTAAGTGACTTCCTTCTGATCTGCGCACAGTGAAAGAGGGAGAGCATGTGCAAAAGAATAAGCCAGTTTTATTTATTTACTAGCATGTTCTCACAGCATAGTGGGATCTTGGAGTGCACATGGGTAGACACTTTCTGGCTGGGTAAAGCTGCTCTCAGCAGGTGGATGTAGGTGATTCCAGGGGCTCCTGGTAGGTAAAATTCATGTAGCACAGGAAAGGAAAGAAGGCCAGGACCCTGTGCTGGCACAGCAGTGTAGCAGCACTAATGGCCAGGGTTTAAATGCAATTTAAACAGAGCATCTTTTTCTGGGCTCAAAATTGTACAGAAGTGACTTGGAGAAATTTTTCTCTTCATGACTGCCCTTGAACAATACAAGAGACAGAAAATACAACTAAAAAAAACTGGTCCAAAACACTGATAATGCCCTAAACATCTGTTAATCTCCAAACATAAAGCCCAACCTTTATCAAAGCATAACTCTGCAGACCCTTTGCTAGCATAAAAATCAGGAGATGAAGTAAAATTTTTTCCTAAGTAAACTTTTACTAACCATTTATCACCAGTATTTTCATTTCCAAGTGCAGGCAGAACCCGTGGTTATGTTAGATATTTTGTGGCTAACCCTGGTAAATGCTGCAGTTCAGGTTCCTGCTGCTAATAGCAGGTTCCATAAACAGCTCTCCCAATTCTGAAATACTTTTTCCAAATATTTTTCTAACAGCCCCTTTTTTATCCTGAAGTGCACAGGTGACTGCAACAGCACTTTGCTTTTAGCTTCATGATGCAAATGTTGGTCAAGGGCTGAGAGGAAAAGTGCAGGGGATGATTTCACTGCCAGGTAACCAACCTTACCAGTGAAGGGCTTCTCTGTCATGTCAGATTTTTTTCCCCAGGATTTTGAAAACGCTCAGAGTATGCAAGTTGAAACATGAAAATGTCACATTATTTTAAAAAAACCCAGCAAAATAGAATTGTTGTTTTCTAGTCTAGATGTTCATTAGGCTGTCAGATATGAGCCCATAAAATATAATAGCAGTACTACATGCAGTCTGTTATTACAACCTAAAGATTGTATTGTTATGACAATATGAAGGCAGCACATTTGGTTAGACAAAAAATCTTAATGCCATCATTTCCTGATTTTTGAGTGCATAACAATGCATTGAAATTTTCTTAATGCAGAATTTTCAGTGAGCATCTTTTTAAGCCTTAGTAGTCTGTGAATGTAAAGTCATTCAAACATAAAATTGATAAGATTTTAGATTCTTTGAATTTAGAAATATTCAGGCTTACATGGGGAAAATAAATACTAACTCCTCGCTTTTTCTCTTCCTTCACATACTCTTCAAAATAATTTATTAACAGCACATATAAGAATAGGCATTTATAATAGAAAAAACCCAGCCTCAATAAAAGATAAGTGTAGCACAAGAAGAAACATTCAGTTAGCCCCTAAGGAACTGAATAGTTTCATCTACAATAAAGATTTTTCAGGAAAACTCTATTTTCTTTGTTGTGGTTCATATTCAGTTTCATTCCTGTGAGCCAGGTGGTACATAAAGATGCAAAAATTAGATTTTTCAGATAAGCCACAAAACAATAGAAATTAGGGCTCTGGCAGATGGATTATCACAAACCCAGGAAAAAGACTACTAAGAAAAAATATTCAGAACTAAACTGCAGATTATTTTTGAGATATGAGGCCAGGGTGATATCGGTATGCAACTAACCTGTGGAGCTCAGGAATCCATCTGCACTCTGGGATCAATCAGTTCCAGTGCAATGAAAAGCAGACTGTGGAAGGCATCCAAGGCAGTTGCTACAGAGTTTGCTTTGACCAGATTTCAGCTCTGTTCCCATTGTCTTTATGCAGCTTCTATGAAAATCTGTCTGTGATGTCAAATCCATCCCAACATTTAATCTGTGTGAATTGAGTGCATCCTAAAGCTTAAGCAAACAGATGCAATGCCACCATTTCTCTGAAACTGAGACTTTGGCTTTGTAGCTCCACATTTGCAGAGCAGGTTTAACAAACTGCTAAGAGGAAGTGTAAGCAAATGCAGTTCTTCACCATCCTGACACAAACATGCACCTATCACAATTAGACATGTACATATAATATATACACAATTTTTATTTCTGAGTCTGACGTAAGTTAAGAACACTTCAGATTCTGAAGCAAGTCGGTACCCAGCCATCCATAAATAGCAATGACCATACTAAACTGCCTGGAAAAGCTTCCAGATCAGCAAACCTCCTACCCTCTGCTTTTTGGTCATTCTTGGATTGATGGGATCTAGGCACTGGCTCTGTTTCACCAACTAAAATTTCTGCTGGTCAGGCTACATATTGCTGAAGACTGAAAATTAAATAAGAAAATGTCTCCTAGATTTTGTTAACTGTGACAAAATTTCAGTAACATAATAACCAAAAATAAATAAATTTTACACATATCTCCCTTCCGTCATTTCCATTTGTATTTTTGATATTCAGGAGTAATTTAATATGTGTTAGACTTACAGTGTTCTGGAAGATTTTGAGGAAGTAAACTCTCCTGTGACCCACGCAGTAAATGTCACTATACCTAATTTCTCACTCTTTTTTTTTTTTTAATGTGTTATATTAGTCTTTATCTTTTAATGATAAAACTCAAGACTACTTCTCCATTTTGTGAAGGCACACAAAACTGATCACTATTTTAAAATCGTCATGGGGCTTTGTATTTTTCTTAAAATGCATCTTCATTGAGTAGAATTGTCTGCCTTGCAACCTTAAATTATTTTAGTGGTAATATTTAATGCATTTTATAAAAAAAATGTAACTGTACATACAGCCTCATGTGGTTTCTGTGAGACTTAATGACCTTAAGGAAAGGGATTAGTAGATTAAGTTTTATATTGATTTTTTTTTTCTTAAAATTACACTGTTAAACCTTTTATTTTTGTTTACCTCAGGACACATACAGTTCACACAACTTGCCTTAGTTTATATCCATACATGTCCTCACATTTGCTCTGTTGCATAAGAAATGAATATATATATTTGTGGGACTTAAAGCCCACACAGATAAGAAGTTATTTTTGACTGATTCCTGAATTTAGAGTATTGGTTAGAGTGATGCAATACTTGATCACCTGTTTGTATATTAGGTGTTAAAAATTCATTAAAAGATACAGAAAGAGTTATACAATAGAGAATGAAGTTTCTTCACCTTTTTCCTAATTAGCTAGCAGCTTCTAAAATGAAGCAGAAAATTTTACATGAGCCATGTCTTAGCTCAAAATTTAACTTTTTAATGATTTTTTAATTTTAAATTTCAGTATCTTAAGACTCTGTTCCTAGTCATTCAGAGGAGAATTTCCATTAGATCCAGTGCTGTATAAAAATTTTAAACCACAGTAGCATAGGTAAAAGGAAATAATTTGGTGACTGAATTTGTGTTTAATACAGATTCATTCATTATTCCTTTTAATTGGAGATGAAAGTACTCTGCATTATAGGAATCAAATCTTGAAATCTCTGCTCTCAGGAATTCATCTACTACCCTTCCTTTCTTAACCCCTTAGTAGGTTGAAAAAGAAAGAGAAGGGAGGTGAAATAATAAGTCTGAAAACAGGATATAATGGAAAAAACCACCTTTATGATAAGGGAAGCATTAAAAAAAAAGAACACTACTAGTCAGGGCTATCTTTCACTGCAGGGACATAAAACCCCCTAACTGAAAGAGAGAAGAACATGAAGAGGGGTTGATGTTGACAAGGAAAAGGCGGTGGCATTGTATCACATATTCTGTCCTTCTGAAACCGTGTCTTCAATAGATATTTTCAGAGAAGGCATTGGTTGGCCACAGACTTCACTCAGGGTGAGGTTTTCCAGTTTCTGCAAGAACACTGGGAAATCTTTCCCAATAAATACATAGCCATGATTTGCATAAATTTGTTTAAGGCAGAATTTACTCTTTTCAGAGAAAATTGTTACAAAATTCAATGTAAAATAACTGCTTGACATGAAACTCCAATCTGACTTCCATTTAACAAAAAAAAAAAAAAACAAAACATGACAACTGATTCTAACCTTCCCGAAGATTCTCACCAGCTCCAGTGTAGCTCCTAATGTGCTTGCAGTGCTCCCCAGAGAGTAGAGCTCAGCGACTTTGTCCACAGCCTAGAGATAAGAGATGAGAACAATATCCAGTCACATCTTAAGTCTCCATGAAATCAGGGAAGTCCACATTCCTATTGTAATTTTAAATTTTGCAGATGGAACTCTTTATTAAATGGCAATTTAATCAGCCCAAGTGTTTCTAATGAGAAAGGTTCAGGAGTGTTTTATCAGCACAGAATTCCCATGACTCAAGAACAGACTGTCCAGTAACCAGGCAAGTGATAACCAAGAGGACAGCAGAACTGTGTTGGTTTTGAGCTTTTGTTTGCATTTGAAACATTTCAGGAAGAATGAAAAATCATATATTTTGTCAGGTTTAAATGAAAGTTTTCCAGGTGCTGAATCAAAAAGTAAAGTGCCATCTTGTTATATCTTTTTGACTAAAAATATTGGACAAAATATTCTTCTAAATATTTTAATTTGACAGCAAGTATAAAGGAAGTGGAAGGGTTTTGACTTCAAACAATAGAATTTAAGCAAGCTCGAGCTTAAATGCCTTGCTGTCAATATTTGAAACTACTCAAACTAATGTAATTTAAATTTAGCAGATGGAACTCTTTATTTAATGGCAAAACCCAACATGATTAATCTTGGATTTAAATGCTATTTAACTCCAAAGTTTTCAAAATGCTGAAGTCAAATATTGTAACCATAGCTAATCTCAAAACAAACGAGAACATTGCAACATGGTTCAAGCCAAAGGAGGGAAGCCGAATGTTAAACAACATCTGGGAGCAGAACAGTCATTTAAAGAAGCAGTTTTGCTAAAGGAGGCTTGCTAGGCAAGATAAACAAATACATTCTTCTGGAACAGAATAACTGAGTTCTACACAGTACCTGATGTGTCAAATACTGTAACTGAGGGGCAAGAGACAAAATCCCCTTCAGAGCTGTGATCTACAGTCAAATACAAATGTTGGAATGAGAATATTTCTTTCAAGCTCTTGAAATCATCTTAGTGAATAATGGGCTATGTAAAACTGCAATACTCTCTCTAAAAGTGTCTAAAGGCAGAATAAAGGATTGCCAGCTACACAGGTTTTTTTTCCCTCGTATGACCTGGATGGACATAGATGTGCTTCCCTTTTTTCCTGATGAAAAATGTTATTATTACAAAATACCTACAAACTCTACTGAAACAGATATACTGCTCAGGAAATCATTATTTTACAGTCAACCACCAAAGGTTTTCATTTAAAATTGCAGGCATATCAAACTTACACCTGCTGAGCAGGAGAGGGGTTTAGACGTAGACAAATGTGTATGCGCCATAATTCTTTCTGAATTTCTCAAGCAAAGTCTGAGCTCTTATTTGAGGTCCAAGGATCTGTTATTCATTCAGAAAGTATCAGATAAGTACCAATTCCAAGGAATCAATAAAATTAATCCCAGAATAGGGAACAAATCTAAAAGACCAAAGAAGATCAAGGCCCTTAAATCACAGTATTTTAGATAAAAATAAAAATACACATATTCATATTACTTCCTTGCCATTCAGGGAGAGAAGAGCATTATTATTATTAAGATGGTGGGTGCTGTTGTTATAACTGTCATTGGCAGAAATGTTCAGGCTGTGCCATTTAATTCTATTATTTTTACTGTACCAGATGGAATGCTGGTGTCACTTTCTAGTTCTTCTCTCATGTCTTGACAATATCTTTAGATATCATGAATGTTAAAAATACTGTTATCAGGAGGAAATGGGATTGAATACAACAAATTTCTTGTCCTCCCACCTCCAAGAAGGAAATCTCTGTGGAAAGACAAGTAGGGGGGTGATACACAGTGAGAAAGGTGACAGAAATCAAGGGAAGATAAACCAGAGGAAAGATAAACTGGGGAGAACAGATGGAAAAAAACAGGAATTGATTAACAAAAGTAGTTTCACTAGAGAGCTGTCAGATTTTAATACAATACTGATTGTGAAGTTCCACTAGAGATTAAAGCCCTTGTAGGCAGCCTCCTTCATCCTGAAACATTGACCATCCTGTGTCCAGGGCCACTGGAAACTCAGAGCTCCACCTGCACTAGGCACAATGCTCCTTCTCACCACAAAGCATTTCCTGTCTGTTGTTCCAAAATCCCCACTGGATGTTGGACAAAAATCCACTGAATGTCTTAAGTAGAATAGCTGGGAAAATCACATCCATTCCTTCAAAAGGGTATAGAGTTTCGAAAGATTTCTTCCTTCTAGGGGGGCCAAAAACTTCAAAACGTGTCTTTTTCTCCTTTATTGATAGGGAATTCTAGAAAAGAAAGGGGATTGTTTTGGAAGAATGATAATGAATTTTCTCTTCCTGATGTCTACTTGAAATGATCTTGGGAATTTCACAGGGATAAAATTGACCTGAACACAGCCTAGGCTGACAGAGTGAATCCAAGCTCCCAGAAATTTTTGCCCCCCTTGGCTGGCTGCTTCAATGGCAGTGAGACTGCAGGGTACTCAGCATCTTCGTCTCCCTGTAAGATATTCACAGAAACAGAGCTTCTTGCTTTCATTTTCTCTCTTCAGGCAAAGTTTTCCTGAGGGGAAAATATTTTCTTTCCTGTAAAACCATATTTTTTGCATGGAAAATAGGTTATTTCACCCAAAAAGGGCATTTCATTTCAGAGAATTTGCATGAAAGAAAAGACCCATATGATTTTATCATCTGATAAAATTGATTTCACAGTAAATTATTTTAAAATATTTGCTGGGAACAGATTATTAGCTCTTGAGAAATCACTCCTCTGCTTTTCTATTTAGATCTTCATACTTTACATTTTTAATAAATCTAACCTCTTCCAAAGGAATAACTCCTAAAAATAAGTTTCCTCTTTTTTTGAAGTTACTGTTTTTTCCCATCTCTAATGCTTCTTCCAATACCCCAGTATATTGGAATATTCAAGAAATCCTCAAGTTCATATGGTGACATGCTCTCAGTGTCTTAAAATGCAGAGATGTTTAGACTGTCCCTTGTGATTCCTGGGAAAGGTTCAAGTCATCAACTGGCAGATTCAGTTACTGAGCACACAGAGTCAGTGAAATCTCACATCTCAGGCATGACACAAGAACTGGGAAGGACAAAGTAATTTAAGATTAGATGGGACCTCCACTCTTCAGAGGTTCACACGGTACAAGAAGCAGTATAACCACATAAACCCCTTGTGCCCTCCTCACATCACGTGGTGAATCAAGTTCAAGATCCTTTTAACTTTAATAACTCTGCCTTCTTGCTCCATCTGACCAAATTGATCCTTTAATCTCCATGTGCCAAACTGAAGGCTTTGTTCTCACCCAGCACATCCCTTCCCAAAACCTGGCTGGAACCTTAGAGACCCAGACTATTTTTTGAGACTCCCAGGTATTTACTGCAGTGATTTGTCCAGCACATTCAAGAACTACAAGGCCATAACTATTAACACCTAAAACAAGCTTTGTGTCAGTTTGGGTTTGGGCAGTTGTTATTCCTTCATTCTCTCTTAGATCTGTTCTTGGAGAGGAAAAAGACGAACAGAAGAAGCTTAGTGCTGCCTTGTAAGAATTTTGGCAGAGAGGTGTGAGTTAAAGTCCTGACAACAAGCAACTCTCAGACCTATAATGATCCTCAAGGTACTTACAAGGCTTAACTAACAACATATAAGTTTTTAAATAAGCCTTTAAATATTGGCTTCATAACAAACCACCAGTTGAATCACAGCTCTCTGTATTAATGTGTATCCAGAAAATTTGAACAACTCTTGCATGATACATTTTGAAGCTGAAATGTGCTTTGTGGAGGAAACTTCATTCTTTAAGGCAAAGTGCATTGCAGACCCAGCTCAGGTACTGCAGACAGGACCGAATCAGCCTGTTCAAGTCAAAAAGGACTGCTCACACAGTATGTTCAGGAATGATTTGAGACAGTCACAATAAATGGGGTGACCGTGAATGTAGCTCATCGGAATGTGATGCCAGCTGACTGTTGCTAGATCTGCGACAATTTATGACCCACTTAACCTGTCTCAGACCCAGAGGCCTGTAAACTCCCTGTAAGTGCTGGTTTCTGCATGACTTTTTGCAATAGCACAGTGGGTGATGAGCATTTGCTCATGTTTACAGCAGGATCTGCACCCCTATTCTTGCTCACACACACTTGGGATGCACATACAGCATTCAACCTGGTATTCAAACACAGAGCTTTTCAGACTTAAGAATCAATGGATATGTAAAGTGTAAATAAAACCAGGCAACAATATTTTGCTTTGTTATAGACTTCAGTCCTTCCAAACTTCAATTGTACTCCTGTTATTTCATTTTTTCTTTCTTGCCTTGAAACATCATTTTTTTGGTCATAATTTTTGGAGATATTGTGTGTATCTTTCATTTTAATTGTAATTTTAAGGTACTTGTTAACCTACAATTAGCACAGTGTGAAGCTGAAGGGCTGCCTTGATTGGGCCCAGAATAACCTTGTAATTTCTCTTTATTTTCAGCTTTCTAAGCTCTAAGGCTCCAGATTGTTTGATTCCCATTTGGATTTTTAGCCCATCGTGAACTTGACACAGTTGCTAAGATACATATCAGTCTGCACCGTGTTGATACAATATTATTTAAACACTTTAAAGGGCAGCCTAACAGTTCTCTGTAAACACAAAACTCCACCATAAACTGTTCTCTGCAGAAGCAAGCAGCCTGACATAAAAATTAAATCCAGGCTATTTCAGAGATTACTGCGGAAGCCTTCATGAGCATCTGCCCACCAGCAGCAAAGCACCCCACGATTTTGTGGCCACCCTGGTCCAGCTTCAGTGTACACAGGTCCTCTGGCTCGGTGCCTGCAGCAGCCCCGCTGCTCAGCTCGCTGTTTGCCAGGCTCCTCTGCTGCTGTTGCTGTCACAAGTGTGCAGCGAGTTTGATTTGATTTGATTTGATGGAGGCAGCCCAGGGCCGAATCCAGGCCTACCTCAGTAACCTGCCCAAAATCAAACTGACCAGGAGCCCTGCTCAAGACCAAAACCCTTGCCACACTGTATAATGTTTAAATTAAAAAATAAAACAAAATTAAAAGTTCACCCCTTTACAAAGAAGGGCCAGAGAGTCACACAGTCAGCAGAAAATACAGGCCAAACTCACGAGGCCGCTCCTGTAACTGATGTTTGTATTCCACGTTACTTTGTTAGCTTGGACAACAACTGTGAGGAAAAGGTTTAAAGACTTGCCTCAGATGATGCTAAGAAGTCCTTCCTGAGCACAGATGAACTCTTTCATGGAGCTAAGCCTTGGTGAGGATGTTTTCTCGGTGGTCCTTGGTGCTTGGCCTGTCCTTGGTGCTGCCAAGGCCGCTTCTCGGACGTGGGCACACGAGGGGAGCGCCCGACAGTGCCTCACACACACCCAGAAAACCACAGCACACCCTCAGCAACAGCTTAATCCTACAGCTGAGTCACAACCTAACACCTCCTGTGAGCATTTCCAAACCTCTGAAGACAGTGAGGACCCAAGATCCAGAGATCACAACTCATGCTGTGTATTAACAGCATTGCCCTTGTGCAATCCTCCCCTGCACCGTGTGTGCACTGGCAATAATGGACCAAGTTTTTAAAACCAGAAATTCTTCCCCAAAACTCTATATTGTTTTCAGAGTAAAAATGTTTGTATCCACACCACACCTTGACTCCACAGTATCACAATTGATGCCTGAAGGATTCTTTGCTTTTTCTTCTATATACTTTTTACACAGTTCTCTGTATCCACAGGTATTAGCATGCACACTTGCAATGCTTTAGGTTTGATAACTTAGCCTGGTTTCTTGGTGTCCCGCAGGCTGGGAGACCAAACACCCCTGAAACTGTAGAGTTAGAAGACCAAACATTCTACTGTCGTAAGCACTCAAGGTGCCCTAGCAGGACAGATTCTGTAAACCAGAAGTTAGCCCAGCCCAGCCCCTTATTGGGCCCTCTTGTTAGATCTGCTAATGTGTAAGGTCTTTAATTGTATACTCGATTGGGGGGTGGGAGGAGATTGTGACGCTCTCACCTGGGTGAAGAGATGCATCGAATGGGATCCTATTAAAATACTGAGGTAAACGACCCCCAACCCTGTAACTGTGTCTAGCTTTTCTTTTCTAAGACCAGGAAAAAGGCATCACAGTCTTGAGGACAGTTTCATGAGGGCCACACATCAATATGGCTGATGGAGGGGCTAAAAACACCTGAAAATTCTTTCCCATTTACTTAGTTAATCCCTACCGGGTTTATTTTTTTACTAATTATTCTGAATATCCTCGGGTCAACCTTAAATTTTAACAGTATCTTTGGCTGTTTTTCTGGTTTTAACTCCATTGAATACAACAGTGGTAAATGTTTCTCTTCTCCCTTCTAGTTTTACTTCCTTCACTAAAGCATATTCAGTCTGTTCATTATTTCACATTTTTTGGGTCAAGCTCCAAAGTTTTCAGTGTCGTGTCTTCTCTCTTCTATGGTTGTTCAAATTCCTGCATTGGCTTTTCTTCTACCTGATTTTGTCCTTTTCTAAATATTCCTGTTAATCACTTCAACTATTAAGTTTCCAATGATATGACGAGTAAAAGCAGAGCAGGCTGGGGTGCAGGTAACAATTCAAATCACCAGCCAAGTCCAGAGCAACAAGGCTTTCTCTTGCAGAAAAAGAGTTTCTATCTTACGGAAAAGGCCATGACACACAACATTTTTTTTCTGCCTCAGTTTTTAGTCACATCATTTTGTGTGGTCACAGAGACAACCACTTCTCATGAATCTGAGGGCTTTTTTTCAGGGTTTTCTTCATATTCTTGTTGTCCTTTGACACCATGCCCACAGCCAGCTCTTCTGAAAGACCACACTGTGGCCATTGTCCCGGTGTTTATGTGTCAGTGTGTCACGCTCTTCTGCTTCAAATTCCTATCAGATTTTTTTGTTTTGTGGATCATGTAATCATTTTGCAACTTGTTTCCAAAAGAAACAAGGTTTCTAGACTTTCCCATTCCAAGGTCTTAAACTTGAGTAACAGCACCAAAAATGGTGATTTTTTCTTGAGTTTTTTATTAATATGCAAAACCTGCTTAATGTTAAAAATCCATTGCAAAATGGAAAAAACCACATTTTACTTGCGAAATTAATCTTAGGACACATCAACATTCAAAAATTGCTTCATATTTTTAAATGAAACCAGAATTTTAGCGTCCTTTTCTATGAAAATAAAAGCCTCGACAAAAAGGACATCAATTTCAAATTTTCTGATCAACTGTACTTCCTATTCTTTGCATTTATCTTCCTGATATGTCCAATCATTTACAATATATGAAGAAGTTTGTTCCTCTTTCTCCTGTGAAAATGGAAAGCAATCCAATTAATATTTTCCCCAAAGCCAGGCCTGAATGTTGCAGTAATATGAGACCACAGTTTGCCACGCTACTGCTAATCCTGCCACAGCAGATAGATAACATCCTTTCCTGCACAGCCACCAGTGAGTGCCAGTCTGAAAGTCACCTCCAAACACATGGTGAGTGCTCTGGGCCATCAGAAGTCCAAGAGATGGGGTCAATTCCTTACACTCACTACACACTCAGCAGAAGAAGAGAGAACAGAAATTATTCTCTAGTCCTACTCTGATCCCATGAAACTGTGGAAACTCAGTAAACTGAAGGCTTGTGAAGACACAAAATATTCCAGTTAACACATTCTAGGATCTGTGTCATACTATTTCACATTTGCAAGTAAATATTTTCACCAATTTTAAAAGAAAAATAAACCAAAGCACTGTTTTACAATAGAATCCTTGGACTGACTGTTTTAAGATCCATGCTTGGATGAATAGTGCACTAAGCATACCTTTTTCATTCTAAATTCAGAACTGCTATGTGTCCCCACATGTTCTTAGGCCACAGTGACAGTCTCTAGTTAGGACTTATGAGGAGGGCTATAATGTAAGAAAAATCAATATTGTTATTTTAAAATGTTCAGCCATGAAAGAACAATCAACGGTTGAAAAGACCAGGAACAATCGATTTCAATGAGCAGTTCATATTGGGTAACAAGGCAGCCTAGAGATAGATAAAGATTGAACTGATAGGAAAGAATATTTAAAGCATTAATTAGATACACTAGAGCCTAATGTTCCTCAGAAGAGTTTTTAAAAAAAGACACTATCTTAAAGTTTCACATTCCATTGCAGAATTACATCCATCAAATAGCACTCGACAACTGTGACATTGAAAACTATTTTCTTTTAAAACAATAATGATTTGTTAAGCCAAAGCATATACTGCTGTTTGAATTCTGTGGGACCATGTAATGCCGTTTCTCAAACTCTCTAGAGGAAAGTTACTCATCCATCTAAGTAAATAAGTGCCAAAATCTATGGCAAAGTAAATGACATCTTCAAATTAGGATTCCAAGCTGGAGCTGTCATAACATGGTATGAGACTTTCTTAATGCAAGGGCCCTGAATGCCAAAAAGGCACATAACCCTGTGTTCTTGTTCTATAGGGGTACTTGGAATCAGGTACCCATTTTGGTTTTAAGATATACAAACATACGTGAGTAGATGTGTGATATGCCCATTCCTTGTCAAGAAAAACTAACTTATCCCTTATTTCAAAGCGTTATGGGAGAGTGTCAGGAGAATAAAAACATAAAACAAGACTTACAGCCCCACAGCAAACTAGCTAATAGCAGGAATGTGGAGAGCACCTGTAAGGTGCACATTGCAGAAAATGGGACTAAATTTAAAAATAGAGAGAAGAGGTAAGCGAGTACTGGAGGTTGAGGTCCCCAACATTTTAAAATGTTCCCTGAAACAGTGGGATAAGGTGACACCGATCCTTCATTAGGGCTTAGATTTACCTTTGACAATATCAGACAGCCACCTTCCAGGTGGTCTACCCAAAGATAAATCAAAGGTCTATAAAGTATTTTTGGTCCAGAGTAAAACTAAAACTGTATTTGTCTATGCTAGAACAGCAGTAAATATACCATTAATTATTCTTCTTGGCTGTAATATCTAGGGCTCTTCAGTCAAGATAAAGTTTGAAGGACAGAGAACACTTTGCCACATCAAAAATCCAAAGTCAGCATTTTGTCCAATTTCCTATTAATTTGTCATGGAAAAAGTATAAAACTTTCCTAAAATACGCCTTGAACTAGTGGAATATGTGCAGTAAGTGCTATATTTCACCACACCAAGACACTAAACAATCTTTCTCTTCCTTAAACCCACTAACCTCACTTGACAGAGCACTCATTTATCTTGTGGACATACTGAGAAAGAAAAACTTGAGTGAAAAGCACTACATATTCATTCTTTCTCGGAGACAGAAGGACAGAAGGTGATTTATGTGTGGTAGAACCCTGTTAACATAAGCAATAGTATCTCTGTGGAAATTACACAGGCAGTAAGAAAACTTTCATAGGGAAGTAAAGAAGGCATGAACTCAAATTTGCTTTTCTATTGGATTAAAACTTGTCAGAATTTGAAATTTCTTCTGGTGCCAGGTTTCAAAATATTATTTATGCTTGAATTCCTGAAACAGATAGAAAATAAAGGAATATGAAACTTTTGGCAAAAAATAAAAATAAGAATCTGACATGGTACTTAGTTCATTTTGAGCCCTGCCCTTATGAAGGACTTTCAGCATTTCCCTCAGCCATAGATTCAGAGTATTAATTCAGACAGTGTACTGGAGATTTGTACTTCTGTCTGTGTTGACAAAAATAGACGTAAGTGATGAAACAGAGGGGAGATTCCCAAGATAAATTAAACAGCAGCAGAAGTACAAGGAAAAACACATGATAACTGTTCAAATTCTCAGTTCCTGTCTGTCCACAGCAGTAAATCCCTGGCACAAATGTTGGCAGGATCATTCCAGCACTGTCTGTGGTGACTGTGCAGCACCAGCTTGCAAGGGCTGTCAGTGGGGGTCACACCTGAAGGCACAGCCACATCCACAGGGGTGGGCAGTGCCAGGGCTGCCCCGGGCTGCTGCTCAGATGAGGTGCCTGGCTGAGCTTTCCCTCAAAGGTCACCACCTTTCTGCAGTGCTGCAAACCCAAGGGAGTACTGCAAGGAGCACTGCAAGGGGTATTGAGTGGCTTAGGTGAGCTTAAATGGCCCTTCCAGGAGGTGATTTTCAATCCTTGGACCCTGTGTGCAGTAGTGCAGGTTTTCCCCTGCTGACTGCTGCTGCACAAGGAGTAGAAGTCTGGTTTTTATTGAGACTGATAGCATTGCTTGCAACCTTGAGTACCCTGAATAGGTTGGATTCCAGTTAGTTTCAAAACTTGTCCTCTTATTTGGACATATCACCAAACTACCACCATAGCCAGGGACAGGGATGGCCAAGCGTGGGGGAGAAGTCTTACCCATGGTGAGCGTGGAAATTGTAAGCGACACAGTTCAGAGGATGAAGAAACTCTCTCAGGTAGTGCCTGGCCAGTGAAACATGTAGCCCAGGGAATAACTCATCCAGTCAGCTTATTCCATCCACAACATGTGCCACCACATCCCACACACAGGGTAAGAGCCAGGGAAAGAAAGCGTGGGCTTCTTGGATGGGCCACATAGTTCAGCAGAAACCGTGACAAAATTCTCAAATGGGCCTAAAAGCCAGGCAGAAAGTGAATGTCTTTGCCTGCTTGGCCAAGGACATCTTAGCCTCTTTAAACCTAATAAATAAACACACCAGCCATTCAGTTGTTGTGTTTACAAGAACAGTAAAAAAAACCCCGAAGAACTTGGGAAAGAAAAGAGCTCTTTGGTAGGAACTGGATTCCACAGGAGTTAATTTGAATTTCCCCAGCCAGCTGGAGCCTGGGGAAAGCTGATTTTCCAGTGCCCTGCACCTTGTAGAATCATTTACACTTCTCAAGTGGATGTAAAACCACGCTACAGACACTAACAGCACCATTTAACACCCACTTTGCAGAGGTGTTAATGTCCGAAGAAAGTATAAGGTCATGGAGAGCAGGACCAAAGACATTCAGTCAGGAGCGGCTGCTGAGGCAGCGCAGGCTCCTCTCTCTCCCAGCCAGGGCCCTTTCCCGGCTTCCCGAGCATGACACGCTGCCATGGTCACCAGGAACCCGGCACAGGGGGTCCCTCCTGGCGGGTGTCACTTGTGCGAGGGAAAGGGACCCTGCCTGGCTCCCTGCAGGGTCACCGGGACTGGTCCCGCTGCCTCAGGGACACTTTCGTGCCAGAGGCTGAAGCTCAATGTTTCCCGACACATTCCCAGCCGCTCCTCTTTCCCCAGCCCTCTGTCAAACTTGTTGTGTATAAACCAAGAACAGCACTGATAAATCCTGCCTTCTAAAATAAAATCTATGGTGGTTCTTCCTCTTGCTCTCCTCATATGTTTTCATGAGGGTCAGAGAGCACAGAGCCAGCTGAGGACAGGGAAGGTAGAGAACATTAATGGGGAAAAAAAAGATGATGGAAACTTTTATACCTACAAATGTATTTCCCAAAGCACATAAAGAAAGAAAGGATTGAGACAGAAAGAGAGAAGGAGACAAAAGAAGATGAAAATATACCACAGGTGGGGGAAACACTGGCACCACCACCCATCCTGGTGCCAAAAATCTCAATTAAAAGGTGACAGGTATGTAACCTTGTTTTAAAGGAAAAGAAAAAGCACCATAAAAGAGATGTGGACAGGTTTAGAAAATAAATGCCAAATGTGTTTAGTCTTGCCTTTGAGCAGTGTTTCTTTTCAGTTGTCTTCTGTTTTTGTAAATTTTATTTGGTTTCCTGCAGTTCCCTTGCCAGCTCTGTGAGTGCTGGCCATAGATCTGAGAGATGTTGGCCCATCTTCCCTCTAAGGGCTGCTTGACTTCCCTGCTGTGCTCAGGGCAGGTTACTTGTTCCCAAGCAAGACAGGCCCCTCTGTGCTTTAATTGCCTCTCAGCCACTCTGGCACCAGCTGAGGTCACTCCGAGTGACTGCGGGGGAGAAACAGCAGCAACTCGAGCCAGTGGTATTGTGATGGCTTTCAAAATGCAAAAGGACTGGAGACCCAAGACAGAGCACCGCAGGCACCTTTCCACTTCTAAATAAACCTAGAGCAAATACAAGTGTAAAACTCAACTGTTGCTTTTTGTGGTCTTGTCTCCTTTTAATTTAAGCCTCTTCTGTTTAAGAAACAATGGTATATAAAAAGGGTTTCTGCAGTGGCAAAGAAACAAAATACACATATTTCAAATAGGGAAAAGTCTGAATTTGCCCCATATTTACGTTGCCTGATGCATTTGGCAAAGCTACCATTTAATTCCTTCTCTGATCAGATGCTGCTGTGTCCAGCAGTGGTCAGGCATGTTATGTGGAGTAAGGTGAATGTTGGAAGTCACCATGGCAAGCCTTTAGAAATGAGCTAGGACACAGGGCTTTGTGAATTGTACCCCTGAGGAGCACAGACATCAATCTGACAAACTGAGAGAATCTCTTTTTCTTTTTTAGGACTGGAGAGATCCCTGTAAAACAGGCATTTCTGTTCTGTTAATTTCTAGTCATCCCTACGGGGTCTTCATATGAAACACAGAGCCTGTGAGGAAAAGGCTGGGCTTTGCTTTAGAGGATGAGTCACTCTGAACATCCATGTCAGGCTGGGCAGAGGAAGAGGAGCATGAAGAGCAAAGCTCTTCATCCTATATATGGGCCCTGTCAATGGGATTGCTGCTGAGGAGAGAGGCTCTGCCTTGGGTAAAGCAGGTGACTCCCAGGGCAGGGAAGCACTTGGAAAGCACCTTCTGGATCATCTGCAACCTGTCCCAGAAGCAGCTCCTGCTGAAGACAACCAAAAGCTTCCCCCCTCCCCTGTGCACTTCTGCATACAGATCTGTACAAACAAGGGCAAGACCTTTTTTGCATATTAGAGGCAGCTTTTTTTCATTAAAGGAGAGAAATATGGTCTCAGTGCCACAGCAAGAACATGACTGTTTCTTACTGGGTTTTTTATGGACTACTTGCTTACTTGTTCTTGGAAACCTTTTTAAATTACAAAATGCCTTCTTAAAAATATGGGGGGATGTCTTCTTAAAAAAGCTGTGGAATTCCTCTGCAAGGGCTGGGTTTTACATCCTAACGGGACTAAAGCTTTTGTCTGAAAATGGGAAGATTATGCTTACTTTTGAGCAGATTTTTTAGAGCTTAATGGAGAGCGTGATAGGTCTCTCTCCCATTTGGGGATATTCTGCAAATGGAGGTCTTTGAAGGGGTTGTCTTTGAAGTGAGCATCTGCCATCCCAAACAGGGAACGGCACTTAGACAAAAATTTATCTGCTCTTCAGAGAAATCTTATCCTAAGGATTTAGTTGAGGATGGCACTCATGGCATTAGATGCAACGAGGCATGACTTGCAAATACTAACCTATTAAAGCAATTAATTCGTTTCCTCCAACAAATGGTGTGATTAAAACTGTGCCTAGGGAATGCTATAAATATACATCTATGACTTGACTTTTCTTCCCAGGAACCTCTGGCTAATCCCTAGTGGATAACCTGTCTCTAAATTTAAACCATCAAATGAAAATGAACAGCCAAATATTTTAAACTATTGCTTTTTATTATAATTACACCGGAGCACAAATAAATAAGCACTAAATTATTGTAAAATATTGTCAATGCACTAAAGAAAGCAGAATTGATCTTCAAACAACATCTTATTACTTCAGAAGTATCAAAGTACATTTAATTACATCTTACCTAAAAAAATCAAGTACAAAAATGAAAAGAAAATTAATATGTATTTATACTGTGTATATAGAAACGGCTAATAATATATGATTACAGTTAGCCTCTAGCTACTCCTTAGTCCTACACAATCTCAGGCACATACCTGACAATTTCTAATGAAATATAAAAAAAAGCAACATGACATTCAGTTTCAAGATATTGGTAAATGTATTACATTGGAATGAACACAGAATGATTTCATTTTATTTAAAAACCCTGTCATTTAAAAACATAGTGCCATTGTCCACTTAAAAATAAACAACCCAAACCAAAAAACCCCATACTATTTTATACCATTTGCTTTAATTTGTCAAAAGGAGCGATAAAGTAGACATACATTGGCTAATATACGTAAACACATTTTTAGTGCAAGAATAACAAGACCTGTGACTTTACTGTGCTTTCTTGAAATCACAGTGCACCTTACACAAATTGCTACACTATAATGTTTAACTTCAGGAGTTTAAAGCAAAATAAGTGCATACCAAACAATTTCATATATACAGTCTCCATAAGTGTGTGTATATATGTGATCTGTATGTATATACAGATTGCATATTTATACAGACTACAGCTTTAATGACCGTGTGTAACTAAGCACTGTCATTCACCCTGTGACACAGAAGCTGCTGAGACAAGAGGGGATGTAGGAAATGTTTGACAGCATTGTGATGGCAGCTCTCGGCAGGACGATGTGCCTTTCACTCGAGCCATGGGCTGGGCCAGCAGTCACGGGACAGGGCAGTGGCTGTGTCCTGTTCTGGCTCTGTCCCTGACCTTTGGAAACTACTCCACCTGAGCCTCATGTCCCTCCTCAGTCAAACGACTCTCACAAGCATGAGGTTTACTTCACATTTCTAAAGTGCTTTGAAGGTAAGTGCTAAGTTATATTTTACTTTTTCATGTTGTTGCACTTTAAAACAAAAAGCCATTGTTTCCATGGGATACAATGGAGGTCTGGAAGCACGTGGGCAGTTATTTAGGAAGGACAACATAAACAGTGTTGAGCAATAAAAGCGAAACAAGAAGTTTATGGTGGGCTAAGTGTACAAGTAAATCTGCTTAGAACAAGAATGCTTCAATTCCCTGATCATTATTCCTGTTACGTCTCGATATGGAAAGGACACGATATGAACAAACACTAGCAAGGATGGAACTGTTCACACTGGCACTGCCTTCCCCCAGCGGGTGTGCCAGGGGCTGCGCTCCGGCAGCGGCTTTAGAGGAGCTGCTCCAGGAGGAAACCAGGGAGGACAAGGACTGGCAGAACTGACTGAACGCTGGCCTGCGCTTTGTCACCAGTGACTTTGTGCAGGTGGGGGAGAGGGCTAAGCTAAGTATTTCACACATGGATAAGGAAAATTCTGCTCTTGCCACATTACAAGGAAGACAAAGCATGAGCACTTGCTGAATAATGAACCTGTTATCTCAACAGATTTCTCATGACTAACAAGTTGTCTTCTTTCCAGCAGATTCTGGAACTTTGTGAGACCTCTGGAGTTTTTCTTCTGCCATTTTCTTTCTTTAGAAAAAAGAGAATAAGCAGAATATACAGCTGGTGTCGTGGATGTAACATGTTCAAAGATTCCCTCACAGCCTCCAGGTTTTTTCATGTCTTCTGTCATTTTGGCTGTGAGGGGTCTTCAAATCTACATTTCAACTCTGTACCTCTTCCAGCCTTTGTATATTCATAACACACCAATATTTAATGTATGCGGATATACGTATGCACACATCTATGGGTATATATAGATACATGCATATATACATGTATATGTGTGTACACATATGCATATATACATATACAATAATGCTAATATACATACACACATATAAACACACACTTCATCTTTTACAGAAATCTCAGTTTGGACATCAAAATATACATTAGTTAATTAGTTATAAAATATTTAAAAACTTTATTTCAGAGGCTGAAAAGAAACTACTACTGATAAAGCATTACTGAAACTCAAACTTTAGCAATATAGATTACAAAAACCTTCTAAAATTTGTTATTTTTGGTCTTTTTTGATCAGCAATTACAGCTGCGGCAATGCTGTCAATACAATTTCAAAGAAAAGCCAATATAACAATAAGTTTCAAACAACACACCTTTCCTTGTTGGCAAATATAACATTAAAATGATTGTTTTAAAGAGGGAATTTTGTACTACCAAACTTCAGACACATAGATAGAAATTTTAATATACAAAATATATGCCATAGATCCCTTTTTCCCCCCTACTCCACCGCAGTACAAGTTTCCCTCGTCCTCAACAGATCCTTTTGGAAGATATTTCACCGCACAGATTTCACCCTCATAATCAGTATAAGCCATCTCTTTCTCCCGTTAAAACCAGGAGGTCATTATTCTTTGGTCATGACATAATATTCTGTTAAAATGGGTGTAATATAATACAGGATTGCAAGCCAATTCCAGAAGCAGCCGGGAAGAAGAAACGGCATAGCCGGGAGAACACGTTACGTGGGCTTCTGCTTCAAAACCGCATGAAATCAAGAGGGATTTCCCAACTGCCTTTCAAAGGGTCTGAAATCCAGCCCACAGAAACAACACGAGGAAATCTGACACAGCGTAAGTTAGGATGTGCTGCTGGATTTAAAAATAATAAACATGTAAACAGATTCTGTCGCCTTTATTTCCTGGACCGTCGGTAAATGTGGACAGGGACAGCGGCTGCAGTGGCACTGCCTCAACCCGCTGAGTGAGTGGCTCCTCCGCCAAGGGCTGCACAATGCTTAGTCACAGTGAACCATGGTCTCTGCTAGTCAATGGAACGTCGTCAAGGAAGAGATTCTGTCACAGGCTTTGCTGCAGAAAATTTAGTTCCTTGGCCAAATCATTTTAGTAACTGGTTCGTATAAAACCAAGGGCAATTTATCTGGTTACTGTTATGGGAAAACAGATGCAGAACAATTATTTTAAATGTAACTTGGGCACCCACACTGAGCACTTGTATTTTCAGTGCTTACAGGTTTGCTGTTTACCACCAGAATTCTCTCCTTTGTCCATCCCACCCTCCAAGCTAAGGACATCTAACAAGTACGACTCTAGTCATCTTCTACAGCCCTAGCACCGAGTTGTTTTGTACATTGTCCTCTCCAACAACACATAAAACCACATGCTTTTGTACAGAGGCCACATCTAGGCAGGTCAGCGAAATAAAACGGTGGCGGCAGGGGTGGGGGTGAACAGTAGAATAGAACATAGAAAATAGGTAATAAAACAGTATAACAGTAACATTATATAGTAAAATTCTCCATAAATTTTTGAATTTATATATATATATTTATATATTTAAACAGTGTATTAGTTTCGGTGTTTTCAATATATTGGAGAAATATTTACATTTTGATATCTTCTGGATCCAAAAAAATCCTGGATAAATACGTATGCCTTAATCCAGTCGGAGACTTGGATCTCTCTCTTGATTGGCAGATGAGCACTGTACTGGTGTGCTTTCTCCTAGGAAGTTCACCACCTGTAGGTAAGTCTTAGGTTAGAGCCTTTGCCTTATTAAGAAAGCAGGCTACCTGTGCTCGGTGCAACACCGTGGAGAGGGCATCCTCCACTGGCCTGTCAAATTGCAGTGTCCCAGAAAACAGTTTGTTGTTTGGAATAAGGAGGAGGGCTGTATTTCTTGGTCCCGGCATTCTTTTTCCAACTCGGCAAAATAGGCATGCTGTCCTGTTTGCAGAGTCCTTTCTCTGATTTCTGTCGAGCTTTGATCTCTTTGCAGAGGCAGCGCTTTTTTTCAATCATGTCCAGCATTGTATGGTCCCCTTGCAACCACTGCATGCACGTCACCTATTGAAGGAGGTGGATGGAGGGAGAAAAGAAGGGGGGAAAAAGAAAAGAGGAAAAAAAACATACAAATAACTGTCTTGGTCATAGACTGAATATGCTTTTTCTTTGCTAAGTTAGCTTATTCTTATTTGAAATACTAATTTTATGAATAAAAATCTCTACGCCAATAACAGAAACAGAGTTAGTCTTTGCTTCTAACTACTTCTTTAAGAAAAAAAATGGGTAATAAAAGATCCCTGTTTTAACTTCTCCAGAGCACTAAAATCTAATAAAGATAAATGGTTTTGGCTATCTAGCACTGGCTGGATTTTAAATTATACAATAGATCTTAAAAAGGCACATGGAGCCTAACAACATCCTTAAGTTGTGGAAATAAAAAATTCTACACACTGAAACTCATGTTTTATATTGCGTTCCAAATCCAATCTGTCACATTAAAAGCAGGGTGTTAACATTTCTGAGTATCAAGCTAAATATAACTGTTAAATTTTGTTAGAATGATTTAATGAACTCCATGCGAATTAGATGGATTAACCTATCCTACTCTGTGATATTTCATTAACTGTAAGGCACCACGAGTTTAGAAACTCCATGTTTTCATGCATGTGGAATACTTGAGAACGTGATCATGATCCAAAAGGGGATGTTAGCATATGTTAGCTGTAAGTATGTGTCACAGCCCCTCTGAAGCTGAGAATGTGGCTTCGAGTTCAGTGGGGAGTTCACAATTGAAAATGCGTCTTCAGAGGCTTTAGACTGGAACAGAAATTACTAATAGTAAACTCTTCTGAAAGGGTTCATTAGTTTTGGATATCACTGTATACACTGTATACCTGCAGCTCAGAAAACTTTCAACACTTACTTTGCAAATTTGAAGCAATGTCTTGAGTGTCCCCACATTTATTTCCCAAGAGTTAAGGGTTTGTGTGTAAGTAAATACACATAATGCATTCACAGGGGCTGTCCAGGTACATCTCTGCTCTTGTCATGAACTTTGGCAACACCTTGGCAGAGTTTGTGGTTCATGAAGGAAATGTGTCTTTATTATTAATGGTATTCGAATACATTTAGTACTGCATATGCCTTTCATTCACAAGTCTTAGAATGCCAAGCATGGGCATACACCAAGTCCCTAGAACTGGGGCCTGGTTTTCCTAGAATCCCCTATAGAAACTTCCTTGGATCTCAGTAGTTTTTGTGTTCAGCATGAAGCATATTTAGCATTTACTGATAATAGATAAAGCAAATGTTCAGATTCATAGCAGAAAACAAAGCAAAAGGAATAAACTTAAGGAAGCCTACCAGAAAAAAGTAATAAAAAATGATGTACTTAAACAGAAAAATTAATAGAACATAGTGATGTTGGTATTTTTTGTAGGAAAAAAAGGGGGCAAAACAGGATAAAAGAATTTTAACACAAAACCATGCTTACCTTATACATGAGATAGTACTCTGAGTAAAACAAATTTAAACCACAATATGAGTTCTTTTCTTGAATGTTCTTATGAATTTTGAATTACACAGGTAACTTATCTGCAATGTGTCCTCCAGAATGGCTGACCCATTTCTTCAGGAATTCTGCTGTGCCTCCTCATTTAATTGAATACTTATCTTTCATTGCAGGAGCGATCTAACATTTACTGTGGTGCAGGTGGGCATGAGACACAGCATCTGCCATGGCCATGAGACTTTCTTTGGGTGCACAGGCTTGGTCCAAAACTCCCTGACTGTACTGGAGATGCTCCCCTCCCACCCCTCGGCTCCACTCCACAGATCTTTGGAGAGGCTTTACCTGATCCAGGTTTCCTGCCACTCTGCTGTTAACACACTGAACCAGGAGCAGCCTCCTCAACCATGGAGTGACCTGGCAAACTCAGCCTGGCCTGTGCCAGCAGCATAGGCTGTGCTCCAATTCAAATCTCCAGAGCAGGAAAGAAATTTAAATATCCAACTTAAAAGGAATGGCTAATGACAATGTAGGACAAAGAAAACATTGAGCTTATTGTTAACCTATAGGCACGTATCACCTGTAACATAAGCAAACAAACTCAAACAGTAAAAAAGTGCTGCTTTTCTCCAATTGTGTTTTAAAGTTTGGTGCCAAGAGCCATGACCTGACCAATGTTAATTTAAAAAAGTGCATCCAGTGGTGGGTCAGTACTTACACAGCAGTGTCTTCAGCTTGGCTGGGTCCTCCTCTGTGGGGAAGGACAGGGACACAGTCTGCACACAATTCATTACACAAATATTCACCAGCACAGCGGCTCCTGCACCGGACTTGACGACAACAGCGCTTGAGCATGGATTTCCTCTTGTAGGCACTGGGAAATACCTTTTCTTCTATAGCCCATCACGTCACAGGAAGAGCATGTGCCAGTGCCAATCCCCCCAACACGCGGTGTGCTCCGGCCACCAAGTGTCACAAGCACCGCACGCAGCATCTGCGGCAGCCACCGTGAGAGTGTCACACCCCACTCACCGTGCCACAGACAGCGCAGTGCCAACACCGTGCCTTGTGGGACTCATCTCCTGCACTCAAGGAGGGATTCAAGGGGACAGAAGCAGCATTTTGACATGCTGATTTCTAAAATGCCAGTTGCAACTTCCCAAAGATAGAAATGGAGTTGTAGAATGTATCAGTTACACAGACACTCTGCCACTCCCTGCAAAACAGCACCTAAAATACACCCGAGAGTAGGCAGCTCCAAAATCCCTTTTTTATACTGGCCACCATATTCCATTACGGTAAGTGAATCATTTACTGTGAAGAATTTGAATTTTCCCACTTTCTCAGACACAGATTTTCAAGTCTACTTGGGATTTTTTAAATGCTATTCTTGTTTGATGGCTAAGTCTTTCCTACCAGCATCTTCTTAGGTGTACTGCCCACATGGCACAATCCTCTCCTGGAACTGCATTCAGTAATGGTGTGTGCAGGGGGAAGGTAGAACTGGGATGGGAAAAGCCATGTGCTAAAATACACCAAGTAAACACATATGATGTTGAAAGGCCTGGGGGGAAAAAAGCTTAAATATTAAAATTAGCTTTAATATTAAAGAGGGTTTTTTGATAGTTTTGCCCAGTTGTTTAGTGTTTAAGAGAAACAAAATAAAAATATTAAGAACAAAGGTTCATGGCCACTGGAAGCTGCAGGACAGACCTAAGAGGAAATCCCCACTGCAGATCAATGAACTGCAGAAATGACAATAACCATGTTGCTGATAAGAAGTCCCAGAGTGTTAACTAAATTTTCAGTGCATCCTAGACAAATAACAGGCACTGAGGCTCACAGGCCAGGACTCAACCCCACAGTAAAAACCCTTGACGACTTCAGTAGGGTTATTGAGGTGTTCAAAGCTAATGTGTTTAACACTGCAGTCTTAGGCCTAATCCTCCCAGCGACTGAACTGATGGCACTCACACTTAGTTCCAGCACTAATTTTTTTCACATTCTCCCTCCTTTCTGGCTTCAGCCTGCTCCTCTGGTCATGCACCAGGCTGTTAATACCCCTGCTACATCATAACAAGGAACTTGTTCAGTGTGAGAGACACAAAAAATAATGATGTTACAACCTAATTTATGGAAAAAAGTAGAGCATTCAAAACATTTTACAGCTGTACAGCTCTCCTGGGAAAGACCCTATCATGCTTGAGGAATGGTGCACATACTGCAGCGTGTCAGAGCTTGGCTGCAGAGGTGGGTGTTCACAGACAGGCACAAAATGCATCAGCACTGGAGGTAACAGCCAACAAGACACAGCATAGGAGAGGAAAACTTGGTTCTGACCAAAGAATCTTGGCCCAAAGCCTGTTCTTACTGAAGAGGGAAGAAAGAGCCAGAAGCTAAAGTTAGGATTTTAAGAAGGGACCTCCTGGAGACTCCAGGATGTGTATCAGGTACTATGTCCCATAATATCCTTTGGATTGCAAAATTTGCTGATTGCACATTAATTTTTGTTCTGATGGAATTTTTACTGATTAAATTATCCAAGGTATAAAACACCTTTTTAAAACTTTTTTTTTAAATCGTATAGAGCAAGAGTGAAGAAAAACACCAGGCAAAGGCCCAGAGGTTTGGACATTCACCAAGGAGGTGTTGGAGGTAGGCTCAATTCCTTGCTCCTAAGCAGGCAGCAAGAGCTGTGTGATAACCAGATATGTAGGAAGCATACAGGAATGTAGAGTGGTTGGATAAAATCTCTCACCTGAATGTGACTGAGCGCAAGAGTAAACAAGGATGTCTGACAAGTTCTTGGTAAACACACTCACCCTTTGATTAGTCATCAATCTCTAGTTTTCCTTCAGAAATCTTCAAAGCAAATGATTGTGCCGAACTTGAATATCAACAGCAAAAAGTAAGAAACTGCTTCCACTATACAAAATGGAGCTTTCCCACACAATTTTAATCACCAAATTTTTTGCAATCTTTAGAAGAAACCAGTTGCCACCTTACTTTTACTATTTTCTCTTAGGTTTCTGATATTTTTTATTTCTAAAACATCGGAAGTAAATATTGTTAAGGTCTTTTATACTCTTGTGTTCTATGTTGGTAGTGCCACGGAACAAGAAGTAATATTATAAAGCCATCTCCAACTAAGAAAAAACAACTTTACATATCCTCAAAACAATGCAAAATTTAAATCTTTCAAAGTAGAAAAAAGATCCCTTCTGGTGGGTATTTTAATGCTTTATGAAGGTTAAAGAAACAAACCAGACAAAGTAGTTCCCTTCTCTGCAAAGTGAAAATGGTACATTTTTGTGTGCCTGCATTAACAGTGGGCCTAACCTCATATCTCATCAGTCTGAAATTTCATATTATTCCAGAAAGATAATTAGCAGCCCCAATGGTTTCCAAATACATGTATTGCTTAAATTAGATTGCTCTGAGCTAGACCACAGAACTGCCTTGGAGCAGAGGTTTGATGGGCAGAACATGACCAGTTCGATTGCTCTTAGAGGCCAGGACTTGAAGCCAGAGGTCAGTACATGCCATAGCTTTCTGCCACATCAGAATTTACTTGGAAAAACACATAATCCCAGGGAAAACTCAGAACAGGCTTTGGGGAACAGACAGTGACTCACACTGCCAGGAAGTCCCTGGTGTCACAGCAGACTATTTCTGTTTTCTATTGCCCTGGCCATGGGCACCCCAGCACTGACCGCGGGCTGCTGCCGGCCCTCGCTGTGCCCTGACACACGGCACCAGCACATCCACAAAAGGGCTCAAAACATGGCTGTTTAAAGCAAGAAAGAGAAATGTAAATGAACATGGTTCTTTCCTTGTTCTTATCCAAGCAGGATAGGTTGGTTTGGCAGAGAGAGTCATAGTTACAGATAGAAAAATAGCTAGCTGTGTTCACCAGGTGTAGAAAACATCTTGTATATTTTTGTGGATGAATATCCACACTATGAGGTCGGACTTTTGGGCTCTTCAGGAACTGGACTATTGCTATAAGGAGCACCAGGCAAAGTGCATCAGGACAGGCCCTAAGCAGGTCTGTGCAAGTTCCTGAACACATGGATGATGCTGAAAAAGGACACCGTGATACCTGTAAGTCACATACAAACCGAATGATCCCATGTAGCATAGTCTTTTCAAATGAAAATACATGAGGGCTGTGAAAAGAAAAATCCATGAGCAGGACTGAAAATATAGAGTGAAACATCCTCAGCACCAGGCCTGGGACTCTGTTTGTTAGCTGTGAAAATTTTTACTTGTTCATGTTTGACATAAATAGCTACATAAATACATAGATGAATAATGCTCTCTCTTAGTAAAAACACATTTTTTGCTACACAAGTCTCACTCATATCCCCTTGTCTCAAGCCAAGCCCTAGGTAACTTTAGTCCTGAACACTGGGCAGGCAGGAGACAAGAGAAGGGCAAGTGCCAGGAGCAACTCTGCTCCTCCAATATCAGGCCACTGGGGTGAAGTGTGGTATGAGGATAAAGCCATGCTAATTCCCAGTGCTAAGAGGTGCTCCAGGAATCCTGTCATTGAAGGTGCACTATAATTTTTCACACGAGTGGCTGTGAAAATATGTGCTGCTAAAAACGCCACGTGGGAGAAGAAATATCTGAAATATTGTACACAGCTCTATTAGTAGTCGTTAACTTTGAAAATGTTGTCAATTTTCATTCATTTTCTAACATCTGAAGTGACCACATGATATTTCATGCTCTGGACATGTGTGTGAGCATGGTGTTCTTTAGTGGTGTATGAACTTTTAATGACCTAAAAAATATCTTCCACTATAGTTTATATGAGGGCTTTAGACAACACCATATCCCCTTCAGCTGTTTCTCCTCATAATATCTTGGCTGTTAAATTCTTTGCTTGTCTTGTTTTAATGCTGTTGGTTAGTTTGAGGTGAAATCGGAAGCTCTGGGCAATAGGAGAGCCTCATGATACCATTGTGTTTCCATAATTTTTTCCTAGAAGTGTAGGTGCCCACTTATTGTGCTGCAATTCCATAGGTTATGGGGCTGAGCAAGATGCTGTTTGCTGCTGGCCCTCATGAGCATCTCCCTCTCCTGCTCGATGAGAAGAGGGGCTGACTCTTGAAGAATGGGGAAAATTACATCACACATATGTGATCATGGCTGTCGTATAAAAATACCCTTTTCTTTGTCAGAACTGCATAACACAGATAAAATAAAATCCCAACAGCTGAAGTGGGGCTATAACAAAGTGATCTTAAACTAACACAAAATACAGTGGAGTAAAAAAAGGCAGCAGGAGGAGATTTTTAGAAATGTCTCCTGGCTCTGTAAGTAAAGTGGTCTCTAACAGTGCAATCTGTGCAGTGCTACACATCATTCAGCAGAGCCAAGCATGCTGGTTTGTTTTGGCAGGCTGCAGTAAGTGAAGAAGAAAGGCTTTCTGAAAGCCACTTACCATCCTCGGGGAGGAAAAGGTACTCCCTCCCTCATGCCTGTTCTCAGACAGGAGTTTCCAAACTCAGTTTCCCACTGAAACTCTTGACGGCACTTTCTCTGGTGCAGATGGTTCCCAGCCCCCTGGCTGGGTAAGGTATTTCCACTGGGAAGGTGTGAAATCCCACTCCTAGGAGGCAGTCCTGTGCCCCGGGGCAAGCGCTGCAGGGCTACGTTAAACAGCAACAGTTACTCGGCTATCTGATACTCGCCTCGACTGCAGGTCCTTTCAGCACATGCTCGCAAAAGTGGAGTTGTCCAAGACAGGAAGGAGTTCAGCCAGAATCGGGTTTCACAAGATCTGAGCAGAGAGACCCTCACCCGTTTGAAGCCAACAGGAATTTACCGTCTGACCTCATGGGTCCAAGGATTTGACTATCGTTTGCTTAAACAAACAGTAAAAATAACCTCAATAAAAACGATTTTAAACTACTTCAGAAGAGCACTTGGAAAATTATGTTGGACAAGATTTCTTTTGCTAACTGTGAGCTGTAACCATTGCACTGCTGTTGAATGCTACTTCCAACGGCTGCAAATGTCAGTAAGTCAGGATGGAACTGCAGGCTAAATTTGCAGTCATTCCCCTCTCTCTGACAGAGTATTCTGGAGGAATATTGACTTGAAAGATAGCATAATTTGGCCCAGGAATAGTTACTTTTTCACACAGCTTGGTACTGCTAACCCATTTTCCTGTTACTGTCAAATTCAAAACAACAGTTGATTATTAATACAAAGGTGATGAAAAGTAATAGTTTGTTTAGGAACACACAGGATGTGCAAGGTGAGCTGTGGAAGCAGACACTCCCCATGCAGTTTGGAGTGCCTGGGAAGGCCCCCTGGGGACCAAGGACAGCAGAACTGCAGAATTCCTCCCTAGGAGTGCCTCAAGTATTTTCTAGAAGCTTTCCTCTGATGCCATCAGCCACATTCGAATGATCCTGTGCTTTTTCACACTCACATCACAAGCGCAAGTGCACACACAAGGTGTTAAGCACTACACAAACTGCCCTTTCTGACATTTCACAAATTCTTCTTTTCAAGGGACACAAGATCAATCTCTTTTCCCTCTAAGAACATGGGAAAGAATTTCCCCATCACACTAGTTTTTATTTGAATAAAATGTGTAGGAGTGAACACTTTGTAATCTTACCCTGTATATAGTTAACATTAAAAGCATTCACTGGCACCTGCTATTTCAACCTATGAAACAGCATATGCAACACATTTTAGGGCTCTTATAACATTTGAACTTCTGCGTTTAAGGTTTTGATTTGCATTATTCCAGATTTCTAAACTTCTGGAAATACGTTTTATTTCAAATTATTCTACTACAGAAAAACATGAAAACAGGAGTCCCTGTAAAAACTGTAAAACTAGAGTCCCTGGAAAAATGACACCATCATTCAATGTAGTTACATGATGCAGTACTGTAAAAAAACTCTGGACAATGTTTTTCAAACTTAAAAGTTACTAAAAGACTACTACATTGCGTTGTGCTCCATAGCTTGACTAATCCACCACTTCAAAATGACTGACAAGATTATTTGGAACTCCAGGAGCTCCCAAAGATTCAAGATTATGAACAATTAATACTTATCCTAAAATTAAATTAGCAAATAATTAGTAAGCCTTCAGCACCTCTGGTTCCAGACCTCCAGTTTCATGATTCATTGCTTTCAATTACTAAATGTCACAGTTACTTTAATCAGAACCAGCCCTGCACATACTCCTATGCCTCAAGTTTTCCAATAGCCCTCAGATCATTGCTGAGGCTACTAATAAAGCAAACTTTAGGTGACAAATTCACTGTTCTGCTTTCCATTTTCATACTGGCAGTCAGTCTAGCTATAGATATTTCTGACCCTGCATTTTTATCTTATTTGGAAACGTGTTCTTTTCATCTAAGCTTTTCTTTAACACCAAACAACTGCCCAAAATGTACTGCTTGATCACACTCTGTAAATGCTTTCAAAAAAAAAGAGCCTGTAAATTAACTGATATTGGGGATACTGTGTAAATCATCTCATGAATCTCAGTGGGTCATCACAAAGTGTATTCCTATTGAGATCACTCAAAAAATCCAAAACTTCAAAACTTAATCTATGCCTTTGCTAAGGAATAAATGCAGAACTCAAGCAACCCACTATTATACTTATTCACTGTAAAACAGAAAGGAAAATGCAATATTATATTAGGTCAACCACAGGAGGGACAAAGGACAGACACTTTGCTAGAGTTCAGTGATACAGAAATCTCCTCTGTACTGCATTGTGCAGTGCAGCAGCTGCAGGGTAACACTCTCATGTCCCAGATTTCCTTGGGGGGGGGTCACTAACCCATTCTCTCCAGCATTTCCACTTGCTGGAATTTGCTGCTCTGTGGCTTGTGTGCCACAACTGCTGGTGAACCAGACTCCACACAGCAGGGTGGTTTGAGCTGTGACCCCACTGAGCACTGCAGCTGGCCCTGCCTATGGCTGGGTAGCTGTGCCCACAGTACAACTCACCTGCAGTCAGTGCTTCTCACCCTCACTCATGGCAGCTCTGAAAAAGTGCCAGGTTCTAAATCTCATTTGGAGATGAACAGCCCTCCCCCTCTGCACTGAGAGGTGGCGTGGAGCAGTGAGAGCTGCTGTGGGCAAGGTCCTTTCCTCCTCTGGATCCACAGAGTCCCTGGGGACTACAAAAGCTCTCATGTACAAGGGAGCTGAAGGCAGCAGGGTCCATGCTCTGGATACTGATCGGACCAAGAAGGGCCCAAAAATTGAGAATGGAAGAATGAAAGTGAATGGAAACAAGACCATAACTTTGAAACACCCAAGAACTGCAAAGGACAGAAAGAGGACATTGAAATCAGTCCTGAAGTTACAAAAATGTGACATGTGGGGACACCACAAATTCCATTGGTCTCCCCATTTTATTGGACCTCATTGTTTCCAAACTATAAAAAAGCACATGACCTTAAGCACTGTTTCTATTGAAGTCAGTACTAGAACCCAAGATTTAACTAACTTTTATTGCTGCAACAGAAGAAGAACTTCACCACACCAGTTTACCAGCAAAGCTCCTAAGTCTTTATATGTCTCTAGCACTTTCAAAAAAATGGCCAAAAAATTTTAAAATTTAGGAAATTTAAATTAGCAAAATAATGTATGGAGGGAAAATACCTCAGCACTGAAAGCTGCTTTACTTACAAGAAATTTTGAAATATGTTTTTACATTTCTCAATTTTTGATAGTGAAACTGAGTCAAAGATAATTTTCTTAGAGTAAATGTCACTTCTCAAATATTTTACTGATGGTATGGAGGGAAAAATGTTCAGGAAAACATGACTAAAAACCAATACTGAATGTTCACATTTTCGTAGGTGGTGACAATTTCCTTTTAAAAATGTGTAAAAACATTATTAAAAGACAGATATCTTCATTAATCCTTAATTCCTAACTCCAATTTGAAGTGCAGTTGACCAACAGTTGCTAAAGTTATATACCATACTGAGAGTTACTGAAGAATACAAAGATGTAAGAGCCTGCCTCAGTGTGAGATACCATGTCTGACATTACCTCACAGCAACATCATGCAACTTGATTTATATGAGGAATGGCTAAACGATATAGTACCCAAATCTAATATAGACATGATTTCCTGGCACACAGAATGGCTGAGATACAGCAAGAGACTCAGCCTGGCATCCGTGTGCTTTAGAAAATGGGAATCATTGGGTTCAGAGGTTCCCTGTACCTTGCTTCTGGTTTTGTGTAAAAGGAATCTCTGCAGGGATGGTGCTGGCTGACAGAGGCTGTGAATCAGCACTAACACACTGAACCAGGAGCTGCCTCCTGAACCGTGGAGTGACCTGGCAAACTCAGCCTGGCCTGTGCCAGCAGCATGGGCTGTGCTCCAATTCAGGTCTCCAGAGCAGGAAGGAAATTTAAATATCCAGCTTAAAAGGAATGGCTAATGACAATGTAGGACAAAGAAAACACTGAGCTTCTTGTTAACCTATAGGCACGTACCACCTGTAACATAAGCTAACAAACTCAAACAGTAAAAAAGTGCTGCTTTTCTCCAATTGTGTTTTAAAGTTTGGTGCCAAGAGCCATGATCTGACCAATGTTAATTTTAAAAATGCATATTGCTATTGTCTTTTGTCATTTTTATTCTTTCCTATTGTGAATTATACAACTGTGACCAGAAACACCAGATAACAAATGTGCTTTTCCAGACGCAAAAAGGAGAAGGGACAAGTGAATCCAAGAGTTCATAACTGCCACTGACTTAAGATCAGGCCACTGGCCCCTACACTCCCATCTCAGTTAGTAGAATATGTCCTTTCTCCAGTCTATGTTTTGGTGAGGAAAAGCATTCCTTGGACGTTCTAGTTACAGATTATGAGTAAAATGGGAATTTTCTGTTGATGAGCATGAGGTCAGCATTAAACCCTGTAACTTTACATTAAAAATTAAAAGGATTTTCTATTATGTAATTTTAGTTGGGGTGAAGGGTCTTTCTTACAGTGTATCCATCACCCCACAAAGTTCTCAGTATTTCCTGCATAAAGATCTGTTTTCTGAGATTTTTCTGAGTAGCTGCTGCCACGCTGCTGCAGTAACTTATTGCACACTGAGACTGGTCCAGCTGGACAAGTTAGTAGAATGATAAAATTAACTGTAAAGGGAGAAAATTTATCACTTGCTGATGATTATCATTTAAGCTTCAGTTCAGTGGATAACCTAAACATATGCTCAACTGGAAAAAGTGCATCAGTCATTCCCCAGACTTACAGAAATATTTTACTATTTAAGATAAGCCAATGCTTTGCTGCCTCAAAGCCAGATAACTGAGCCTACATACAGCTGTGTGGTGATTCATTTTACAAAGGGCTAATAAATGATTGTTAGCTGTTTTAAGAAATGCCTAATCAATTGACAATTATATGTTACTGTGAACTGCAAAGAGTGAGAGGTCTAACAAATGGTCTGCGATGCTCCCATGAAATCCATTAATAAAGCTGGGTATTTTTATCCATTCCTAAGGCTTACCTGCACTGGAGAAACTTTCTTTCCAGCCTAAGGCCCTTCTATATCCACTATGTATTAATGTAAGATGTTATGGATGTGAGTCACCCCTAGACTGACAGCAAGACCCTCATGTGAATAGAGCTGGGATTTGATGCACAGGAGTCCAGCTGGTTTAGGGCATTTCTAAACCTTGGAGCACTTGACCTGCATAAGATACAGACAGCCAAAACTACACAGGCTGAGCTGTTTCCAAATGTTTTCCACCCACAGAAAACTGTCAGGAGAAACACCAATATATTTGCCGTTTTGGATCTGAAAAACTGAAGACCTTAAAAATTAGTAAAAAGAATAATCTTTTAAAGTTCTCATTTAAAATACATGATGTTTTTATTTTCATTGTTTTAACAAGACAAAATGAGAATAAAAGTAGGTTATCAAAAGTGGGTGCTGGCATTCATACTTTTTTTTTATAATTGACATACACATAATGTATATGAATAGCCACACATTTCTAGTGAAAGACTATGAGCAAACACACGTACAAATACAGAGATAGAGAAACGTCCTATACATACATACATGAGTGAATATACATATTTATGTGCATACAGTATACAGACAAGATACTATACAGGTACAGTCAGTGCAATATACTGTATAAGGCTACACAAACACCGAGAGAGTCTGGTGGGGTGGTGACAGCCATGAGGACAAAGCCTGGATGGTTGTGACTCAACGCAGACGGTGGGGACAACCTGGCTGCTCTGTGTCGTGTTTTATGCGTCAGGCACACGCAGTTCCAACAGAAACATGGGACAATACACTCAGCTCAGAAAAGGAGGACACGTGGGAGTGCGTGGAGGAAACTGAAATGCGTATGAGCAGACAAATAAGGTTGTTCTACCTAGGCTACAGAATGTTTGGTTCATTTACAGAGAATGCCTATATATAAACTCATGCTTTCATGAATTCATGCCATTTTTATTTCTAACTTTTCCTTTAAGAATATTATAAAATTCTTGCCCTGAGTTAAACATAAATACACACAGAAAAGGGGGTGGGGAAAAAGGAAATTGCATGCTTCTGGGTTTTTTTTAAATAAATTTTTAACCAAGGCACAAAGTCTTCAAGAGTGGTTGCAAGACCATTTGAAATAAACTTAGCAAGTGCTATTGTTCTGGGACTGTGGCAAAACTAATTGTTTGCATACAAAAGTCTCAGAACAAGTTTTGAAGTGACTTTACAAGTTTTAGAAGAGAATAAGTAAATTTATTACATATGCCTTAAAGAGAGATTCCCTGAAGAGGAAGGAATGCTACCAACTCTACCAAATTAAATTTTTTTATAGGCAACTTATTGATGTTTGGACTGAAATTATTTCGCGCAAATATATTTGTTTAGCATTAGTTGTTACCTATTTTGAGTAGAACCATGTACAGTGCTGTAAAAACAGCTAAAAATGAGATGAAGAACTTCCAGACAACTTTTAGTTTCTTTAGTAGGCAGTAAACACAGTGGTCTCACTGATTCAGAGAGCTGCAAGAACCACAGCTCAGGCACAGCTGATCAGTGGTGACATATGACTTTCGAGGCTGCATCTCTCTGTGTCATTGACCTGCGTAAGTGTTTTACTGGCAATATTAATTACTAGCTCCTGTGGATCCCACTCTGTGCACACATGCTCAAGTCTGACTCTCAAAGGAAAGGTCTGGGTGCAGAGGCCATGCTTGACTCTTGCCCCCACACTCAAGCACTCAGGCTCCAGAGACACTCAGTTGTCATCAACTTCCAGGGGCTCTGGAGGGTACCTTAAATTCCAGGGTACAACCACCTTCATTGTGCTGCATTGGCTGCAGCATGTCCCCATAAATCTCTCTGTTGAGCTGACTACTTTTCAAAGTGTTGAAACACACCATCTCAACTCTATCAAAACTGGACACGACATAGCAACCCCCTGAAACCTCTGACCACACAGGTGAGATCACCTCATGCCTCTCTTGTGCCTGTTCAAGAAACTGTAACTCCCAATCTGAGAAACAACTAGATAAGCACAGTAAAAAAATGTTGAGCATGAAGTGAAAACCTCATACATGCCATGTTATTTCATTCTTTTTCAGAATATCATTGCATTCGAAAGGTTTCAACAATTTCTGTCACAAAGCTCACCTCCTCCTGTTCTCTGCTGACAAGCTTACAAGGCTCATGCAAGAATAAAATTTCAGGATAAAAGAATGGAATACTCTTTCTCCTCCTCTCTTCCATCACAGCTGAAACAGTGGCAGCCATGCTGGCACTCCAGGGTGAGGCAGGATGACAGACTCGAGGTGTGGTGCTCAGACCGGTCACTCTGTCCCCACACCTGACACCTTCTTGCTGTGGCATTACTTTCTACAGCTGATCTGCTTTCACCCATTACTGCCTCCCCCTGACACATCTATTTTGTGCCTAAACCCCATGCTATGACCTGTATGGAGAGGGAGAGTCACCAAAGCCATGTTGGGCCTTGGCACGTCCCATGACAGCAGTGCATGCTCAGATCCACCTGAGCCTGCTGTCCCCATGCTGTTGGACAGAGGCTGCTTCGGCACCATGGGGCCACGCTTGCAGCAGAGTCCTGGCAAAGCAATGCGCTGGCCGCCTTCTGCTGCAGGACCAAACCAGCTGAATGATGAAGAAAAGATGTTGGGACAGCAATAGCAGGCTTGTCTGCCAGCAAACGACAGATTTGACACATTTGCTTCTCATGCCAATCAGTCAGGCGTGCCTTGGAGGTGAGGGATGATGGATGTGGCAATTCCATCTACTTCAAGGTCTGCATTTTCTTTTCTTTTCTTTCTTTTTTTAAATTTTCTTTTTTTTAATAAGCATTCTCTATTTGCAATTTGTATATTTAGAAACCATTTGCATTGCTCTGGACCCATGCACTGATTATGTAAGACCTGATTCAAGCTGAAACTCAACACAATGAAATGTGGAGCCTTCCCCAAAGCATTAACATTCTTGTTGTTGCTCTCATCCAAAATGTTGACAGCATATTTGGCTGGACTGTCGACAGCAGAATTTTGCCTTCATGTGTGCGAGAGATTTGTTTTCGCAGGAAAAACCCGGAACCGTGAAAAGTGATCCAACCGCTCCCTCTCGTGGGCACAGGGCTCGGCTGCACTTTAGAAAGGCACAACTCGCTTAAATCTGAACTCTTACAGATTCTTAGCCGTGCAAAGTCCCCAAAGGGCTGCGTGACACTGCAGGACACAGCTCATGCCTCATGCCCCGGCACTTCTTTCGAGGTGGTGGCAGTCGGGGTGACTGATCCCCGACTCCTATGAACATTCAGTCTGAACAAGAAAGTAAAAACCTATGGCTCTGGATTAAGATTTCTAAATACACTCAGGCCACACACACGGGTCAAATCCAGACATCATCTCAAGGTAAAAGTGGCCCCTGTCCCATCAGTGAGGTGCCTGTGCCATGGGTTTCTCTCTGTACTCCACTGTAGGTTCTCCCATGCCTGTCCATCCTCCCAGGTAGGATGCAGAGGACTTCCTTTCTCCCAGCCATTTGCAAAACCAGCATCCACAAGATTCACTCTATGCTTACATTCCTTTTTCCTTGCTTATACAGACACTAAAGGCTTCTCCATGAGAGGGCCATTTGAGAGAGAGACTTAATTTGTAAAGAGTTCAGAGTAAAATGTACCTGTTTTTCCACTTTTAGACATTCAAATGCATTTCATTGTACCAGTGACACATAAAGCTATGTGAAGTCATTGTCACAGATACAGTAGATTGCACCCCAAATAGTTTTTGCACTTTCTAATTTCACAAAAACCAAAGCTTAAGCAATTCCTGACAGTCATACACTTACCTATCTACTCCCATCTGCAACCTCTTACTTTCTCATCTATTACACTGAACTTATGAATCCTTGGGGCAGGAACAGCCTTTGTTCCATGCATATTGTCTACCAACACAGAACTATGACTCTTGGACACCACCACAATCGATATTGTGGTAGATCCTCGTGGCCAACATTAAGCAGGTTTTGGATCCAGTGACTACCCCAAGCCTTATTAAATGTGATGGCTAAACATAAGGAGTAATTAAGTTCCTTTAAGTGAATATCTTCTCAGGCAAAAATAGAAGCTACCATCCAAAGTAATAAATAGTGTATAGAAAGTCCAGACCAAAGCCCCACGGGGCTCTGATTACAGAGCGAGTGGCATGGGACTGTTCCCACACTGTGGACATATATTATGGATGAAGAGAAAGATCAAGTATCAAAAAGGAGCAACCATAACCTTGGCTCCAGGAGCACAGAGACATCTCAGAGGCATTGCACTGGCTCAAGAGGAAGACTTGGCATTTACACATAGGGGGAGGAAAACGATTGCCACTGTCCCATGAATTGTTTCTTATATTTTGCTATTCTATGTCCAAAATACACAATAGACTTTCAGAACTTTAGAAAATTAGAGGAGAAAAGAGGGACAGAGAAAATTATGAGAGTGGCAATTAGCACAGTAGTTAGATATACCCTTTGAATAGAAATCTGGGACTGCATGTCCCCTGAGATCTTTAACCAGCAGCCCACAGGGATCGTTTTTCCCTTTGGTCCAGAGGGCAAGGGTGACAGAAGTTGGTTCTTTCTTTGCAAATCCATGTGCATGATAAGAGCCAAAACAGCAGAATCACTAGAGCCTGATGCTTGTTCTAGGTTGAGATTCATCAAGGAGTGCATGTAGCACAGATTGACAGTACTGAGTGCTGACGTGGGTCTGTGCTGTGTAACACACACAAATTCTCTTACTAGCACATTTTATTGTTTTACTACCATTTCCCTAGTATTCAAACCAGATGAAGTATTACTTCAGTCCACAGGGTTCTCCATCTACCTGCAACAACTGTATTTCTTTCATATAAATGGAAGCTTAAAAAAAGACTGCTGTGGTCTGATGTGGAACAGTGGATCTTGATTTATAGGTGCTCATTTCTCAGCAGCAGAATTCATTAACTGCAGAATCAGGAGCCCAGCTCTGCTAATGTGCCCTACAACTGCAGGGTGTTTGCTGACTCTTTGAACTCTTGTACACTACTGCTGGGAAAAAAAATGGCAACTTTAAGCTGAGAATAATAGAAGAGCACAGATGCTTTGTTTATGCTCACAGAGTATTCACTTTCAGATGCACATTTGCCAACTAAAGCATGATAATGTCAATTCATTGGGGAAGTACTTTGTCTAGGTGCCTTCAAAAATAATTATAGCCATAATGGTAACAATTTACATTCCCTGCATTCATTAATTACAGGGTGACCACAATGCTTACAAGGCATACAAAGACTATAATATGTTTTGTATTCACAGCTAAAGCTAGAGACATTACAAGCTGGGCTTGTGATACTTAATTGATCCAATACAGTGTGAACTTAGGCATGAGACAACTATGCAGCTGTGTTGCTGAAGAGAGCTCAGCATTTGTCAAAATTAAATTCCAAATTATTCCTCTAAAGTTTTTATATTTTTTACAATGAGCTTATACTGCACTTAAACTGCAAGGTATTGCTCTACTGATGTATGTGAAAAGCAGCTAAATATATGTCTCAGCTTCTTTGTGGTACTTCCCTTCCATCATGATTTTGTTTTAAAATGGAACAATTAGAATAGGTGTTTGGGATTTTTCAGCTGGAGTACAAAATTAAATAATAGTCGCCCTGAAGGTCTCACATCAGTTTTAATGCTAGAAATTTTTTTCGCAATACAATGTGTGCATTTTGGTTACATTTCAGTTAGCATCTAAATACTAAGTCTTGAATAAAATATTATCTAAGCTGTTGTGTGCAGGAGTGGGGATTTAACAGCTGAGGCTGGAGCAAGCCTGCTCCTTGCCTCCTTCCCTCCCTCTGGGGCAGGGCAGGAGCAGGGTGGGGCAGCCCCAGCAAAGCCTCTGCTCGCCCTGCAGATGCAGAATGCTGGTGAGGGACGTGCTGGGCCCAGCCCCTCCCAGCACAGGGCTGAGCCCATCTGCCCTCAATGGGACGAGGGTCAAACCTCCAGCAGATCCCTGCTTCGCCTCCCTGGCTCTGGGGTAAATGAAGCTCTTCCTACTTGTGTTGGATTAGCCTAAGTGTCCATTTTGAGCAGTTGCTAGAGTGCATTTTTGCCCAGGCAGCCGCTGACATGGACCCAAGTGATCCCAAGGGGCTTCTCTCCTGTCCTTGCTCACACTCCCCAGCACTACCCCTGTCCCAGGCCAACGGGACATGAACTCAAAGACAAACCCTCCCAGCTGCATGTTCAAAGTAGAAAATCTGCTTCCTACTTCCCTACCTACATTGCTGTGCTGGAAAACTGGTGGAAATCTGCTGGTCTCTGCTTCCTGGCTCTGTGAACCTTGGATTTCCATGTCTGTACTGCAGCTCCCTTGGCCTGCCAGCCCTAGTCCCAGCCTCCCCTAGCAACTGGTTCTTCTACAAGCCTTTTATTCTTTTTCTACCTAGATATGAATTTAAGGAGACAACTTGTATCTAAAATTCTTGCCTATCAAGGACACATTCTCAAGTAAACTATTGATGGATTCACGTTGTTTGGTGCAAGACAATGGTCAAGTCTACTCTTGGGAGACCTTTCCCCTTTGCTATATTATATTCATACAAGTCATAAAATAAATGAGAGCTGTCCTGAATTTTAGGGGGTAATGGTTAGTTTGTCCATCTTGTGCCTTCAGTGTCATGTTTACCAATGTGGTCATGAGGGGAAAGTAAAATGCTGCCTCAGCTTGCAGAGGGCTCAGGCAGATACCAGACAAGTAATGAACTGAGCTGCAATTTTCCTAAAATAAGCCACAAAAAATTTCAGTGTTGATGCTGATATATTTTCTAGGTTTTTCTTCATTCCTTCAATGCACGTTGAGAGTCCTTAATTCATAGCTGTCCATGTATCTTCATTCCCTTCTCTGAGTTATTCCTTCTAATCTCAACATGGCTTCTGGATTTTACTTTGATCATCTCTGTAAAGTTTAAATCTTCTTTCCTTGCTTAAATTGGAGCGAGATGTCACGGCCTGGTCCTCCCCACAACCAGACACCAAACCTTAAGAGGCATACAAACCCTCAGAATTAAGATAACATACCTTGAGGAGACCGCAGGAAAGGACAGTGCTGTCTGGCCACTGAAAAGCAAGAAACTAACAGGCAGCGTGAAGAGAGGCTGCACATTTGCAGATAAGGAACACAGTTCTGTGGAAATCTGTCTGGAAATAGGTTCTGCTTTGCAGGAAAGCTAAAATATGAAACTCTAGCTATCAGTAGTTTTGTTTTCAAAGAATCTGTTTTTCTTTGGACCACGGATCTTAAAAACATGCACTACTGTGTTGCTATGTAGCTTAGTACATGGAATTTTCTAATCACTTTCTACAAATTAATGAAAACAAACCTCACTTTGCAAAGTTCATTCGTGGAAAAAATCCCCAAGGTGTTTATATGATCATTTTTTTCTTAAAATGGAAATCAGTGGGGTTTTCTGTGCTGAAGACTGTTTCAGAGAGGCATGGCAGCGATACAGAGAGGATTTTATGTACATCAAAACTCTGGATGCAAGATGCTCTGCTCTCCAGCAGAGGGACTTCCACTGCTTGAATAGTTTTCTTTTGTGATAGACATGCTCAGTGCACGCGTTCCCTGTGTGCCACAGGGATATCTGAGCTCATCGATGGAATGTAATCCTTTGTTACCCTGAAGTGAAGATGTGGAGAATGATAGGATGGCAGGGAAACATCACTGCATAGCAGGGATACCCGTGACTCCAAATCCTGCTTGCTTTACTCGAGTTCTGTTCACTGTGGCTGTCCCGTGGCATTTACCACTGCAGGGTGAAACCCTTGACCATGCTTGCTGCAGAAGTCTCAGGTGCCAGCATGGAGCCTCCAGCAAAATGGGTGAGGAGTTATTTACTGGGGCATCTGTGGACCTTGCTTATTGTACTTTATAAACCCACAAAGTGGTTAATTCTACTGTTCTCTGTCCACTTAGACGGCTACAAAAGACAGTTACTTGTTTTCATTTCCATATAAAGGCCAAATACAGATGGACTTTTACTCTCGCTAATGTTGTTTACACACTTCTTTTCTCTAAGATATAACTTGCTTTACTTTCTACAACATCTCTCCATTCCCCATAAGCTTTTTGTGAACAATGTAGTACTTTTATAGAATGAGAATCACTTAGGCTGAAAAATGCCTTTAGCCCAGCACAGAAAAGCTCCCTACTAAACCACGTCCCCAGACACCACACCTACATGTCTTTTAAATACCTCCAGGAGCGGTAGGATGGACTCTTCCACTTCCCTGGGCAGCCTGATCTGTTTCTTGACAACTCTTTCCATGAAGAAATTTTTTCTAATATAAACACATGATATCCTACTGTGTGTGTCTAAGTGTTAAAGCAGGTCACTGACCATTTCCCTGTGGATTATGGGGGCTTCATTCTGCTCCCTGTGTCCATCTTCCAGTTCAGGGGCTGCTACCTGGAGAACAACTGGTCTTACTATTGAACATATTGAGGCATTAAGTACCTCAGCTTTTTCCTCATCCTTTGTCATTATATTCTCTCTGCCATCCAAAAAGAGGATGGAGATCTTCCTTTTGCTGCTAATGTATTTATAGAAACATTTTTTATTGTCTTTTATGGCAGTAGACAGATTAAGTGCTAGTCAAGATTTGGAACTTCTAATTTTGTCCCTCCATAAGCTATTGACACCCTTGTCCTCCTGAGTTGCCTGTCCCTTCTTCCAGCTTCCATAAATTCTCTTTTTTCCTGAGTCCCAGCAATAACTGTTCAGACAGGCTGGTCATCTTCCCTGCTGGTTTGTCTTTTGGCACTTGAGGATGGCCTGCTTTTGCATGTTTAAGATTTCCTTCTTTCCATCTTTCCTTTCTTTACAAGACAATACATCATACTTAGAATACTCCTCTGCTATTTACACTCCTCTCTGGAGGATATTTTTATTTAGGTATACATTTAGGAAATACAGCTATGTGCCACTTTTGTAGCTCAAAATATTCTAAGCTTCTGCCATTATTACAGTTCCAAGCCCCCACCTGACTTCCTCTGCAACCTCCTTAATTTCTTAAACTTTGTCCTTTCACAATCAATAACTTCAGTTCCAGGATAAACCTATGTTTATCTTTCAGTTTCGATTGAGACAATTCATTACTTCATCCAAAGTTGCTTCCTGCAGCCAACTCTTTCCAAATGCCCTCACCATTTCCCAGAGCTCAGGACAGAAGGCAGGCTCTCAGTCTGGCTCTGCATGTTGGTAAATGCTGCCTGCCACTACACTACAGAATTTTTAGTGTTCTGAATCAGAGACCATCCACATAATTAACCCCTGCTTATAAGCCCTTTCTTCTTATTTTTAAGTGATCTCTCTAATGCTTACCAGCAATATACCATAGATACATTCTGTGAATACTAACTGATTAATCCTCACAATTCCTACATCAATAAGCAAAGAAGAAATAAGCAAATAAGGCATAGGGGAGTTAAATGACAATAGTTACATAATTATCTAATATATGATTAAAATGGTAATATAGGCTTCCTTAGATCAGATCTATTTTTAATTACTAAGCATAGTCACCACTTCTTTGAACAACTGTATTTAAAATGATGGGTTTTGAGAACTCAGTTGCAAATTCGACTTTTTGTCCAAATTAACCATTTTGAAAACCATCAGTCTGGGATCCACGAAGACTTGAGAAAACCAATTGAAAGTAATCTACCCTTTCCCAGATCTTACATTCCTGTTTGAATGTTAGCTGTGCCCATCTGATCAACAAAGAGGTGGATAACACAATATGTCTTCTTAATCTTTTGGAAAATCTAACTGCTCATGATGATGTTGTTAAGGAAAGCAGTATCAATACAATCAATAGCCACAGCACACAAAAATAGATACCCCGTATGCCACAATCCGGCAGATTGAGAACGGGCTAACAGCCCTGCTGCTGGAAACACACCTCACACGTCACCCATTATTTGCACATTAAGCTGTAATAGGTGTTGAAAGAACAATCAATGTTTGTATCTGCCATGGAGATAAGAGTCCTGTCATTCCTCCAAAATCAGGGTCGAATCCACACCTTTAAAAACTATACTATCATAGTAAATGGCAACATAACAGACGGGACAGTAAGAGATTGTCATCTAGAAGGGAAGACTTAGGGAGAGAAAGCTTGTACTAGTTTTTCTTGTTTTTCATGAAGTCATGACCATACCATACATTATTCAATTAACAAGATCACCCTCCTACAGTCACTTGAAAATTCCTCTTATCATCTTTGTTACTTTCTTCTGTATGAATTGAGGTGGATTTTTCCCTCCACAGTTTCAGTGAACCCTGGCCACAGCTTCTAAGAGGCTCATTATCTCTTCTATCACATCAGCTTCTGCTTTCAAGGCTTATTGTTTAGTTCTTAGTATAAACTGACAGGCTAAAATCCCTTCAAAACACCCAAGGTGCCTTTGCCACTGAGCAAACAGCAAAGCATCATGAGTGCTGTAAGACCCATTTAATCAAAAATATATACTACATGAACACTGGGACACTGAAAACCTTTGGAAGAACAATTACCCTAATTTCTTCCTTAGATGAAGGAACACTTGATGTGTTATTTAAATGGGCCATCATTTTGAATCTCCATTATGGATTTGCTTTGCTTATGTAAAATACACTTTAGAAATGTGCAGGGTTCTCTCTGGCTTCATATCTGAAGCATCAATCCCATCAGTTCATACAGGTTACACAATTGTAACCTGTATAGACTTGGCTATCCAAATATAACCTTCCTAACCAGTTGCTGGCTGTCTGGAGTGACAACCTTACTCTTGTGGTCTTTGCTTTGGTCAAGACATTACTGGAGCAACTCACCAAGATAAAAACACAAACATGATTATTGCAGAGCAGTCCTCAGGGAGATTTCCACTCAAACCTTAGTAACATTCAATAGGATTTTGGGGACTAACTCCCTGAAAGCCAGTCAAAAATTCTCCCTCAAAATATGTGTGTACATACATATATGCATGTGCACATAAACCCATCTGTGTTCCTGGCTCCTTGTGCACATACACCCCACCATACACACCAGTGATGCAGTGCCACAGTGCTTTGACAGAAGCCATTCACATGATGTTTAAGCAAAACCTCTTCTTTCAATTGCTACTCTCAGCTAGCTCTGTCAAACTAATAATACAGGTCTGTGCAACAAAATGTTACGATATCAGTATTAGCATATAAAATAAAGGTAAGTATAGGTTTCCCATGTCTTTATTTCTTTTCCATTTTCTCTCTATTGGAGAAATTTGCCAAACCCAAACACTTTCATTTCTTCCTGTGTGGCAGTTTTGTTTCTGTTGAGGACAAAAAATGTATCTCTGTTTAAGATAAAGGAAGATGTTGCTCCTTTGATTTGTTTTTTAATTCCTAACAATATACAATAAATATAACTACAGTGGACTATTTAATAGTCCTGTAAGCATTACATGGTCTATAGCTGAAAAGAGTCTAGCTGCCTCAACTAAACAAAATCACTTGCTGTAAGAGCAGTTTTCAGGACAGTGATAAATCACAGTGTAATACAATCATGCATTAAGCTCCAACCAAATGTGAGACTGGCACTAATATTAAAGTACAACTGGGCAGAAGTCAAGTATGTACAAGTCATTGACAACATTGGTGTAAGTGCTCTAGACAAGACATTTAAAAGAAATTTACATAAAAACATAGATTAAATTTATCAAAGTTTGATAAATTTTAAGACAGTAAAAAAGTACAGAAAACACGAAAAAATAAAAAACCCAGCCAGTTCATACAGTACAGTTTTACTACATTTATATTACAGAATGAAGACAGAAAAAGATACAAGGAATTAAGAGCAAAGAAAATTCTGCTGGCTGTGGCCAGAGGAATTTCATTGCCAATGAGAGATGCGCACACACAGATGCACGCACACGCACAGAAAAACAAAGACATAAACCAAAAAAATCATTTACTGTAACAAATGACAGACAGAGAGGTGGGAACATTTGGCATGTTGCAGCACATGGAGTCATTCCCGATTGGCTAACGACGGTACCTGGCTCGGCTGGAGGTCGCTGGGCTGCCTGAGCGGCGCCACCGACGCAGGAGGCACTCCCGACGTGGATGCGGACCGGCCCAAGCGGCAGCTTGCTTTAGACTCTGAAAGGGACAGAGCAGAAACAGCAGTGAGCAGGAGCAGGGCACTGCTGCAGCAAGCTGAGACCCTGGGCATTCTGATTCCCTTGAAATGGAGACTCCAGCCTTGCTAACGAGGCAAAGTCCTGGAGGTTTGGCTGAATCATGAGCAGAAGTTGAGATCAGAAGAGGGACCCAGACAGGACTCATGTCGTGTCCTGGCCTCTTTGGCTCTGGCATCTCTGAAGGGTAGAGCATAAAACAGCAGACAGAAAGAATAGAAAAGAAACATTCCTGTTTCCCCCCCTCCCCTGCTCCCCAGCAACTTTTCTACTCCTCATGTAATACAGCACTGATTAGGGGAGTTACAGGGGATTCTGGTTTCATCTCTCCATCCCAGAGCTGAGGGACACGGCAGCCCAAAGATTGTGCTGAAGGAAACTCTGAAATGCCAGAAAATGAAGGAGGCAGTATATAAAAGTGGTGAGGATACTGTCACACTTGGAGATTTGGAATGACACCAAAAATACTTGGGAACCTCATGTCAGTGGCAATGAATTGAGAGACATAAAGTAGGAAGAAGAGAGACAAATCAAAACATCAGCAGTGGCAAAGTCAGTTGCCAAGAATAAAGGTGATAACAGAAGCAAAGTTTGCCTTGAGAGAAAGCTCCATTTCAGAGAAGAACTGCAAAGAAATGACACAGTTATTGGATTTTCCTTCGGCTGTTTTATATGGAGTTATTTCTGAGAAGGTTCCCCATTGATTTTCCAGCAGAGGTTACTATTGTACACACTGACGAGGTGACCATGCAGCTCAGGAGGTCTGGACAAAGGTTTTTATATCTAAGCCATGCTTACACCCATGTGCTACCCCAGCATTCAGCTAGTCTGGAGGAAACTGTCTTTTCCTGAAAAAAGGATCTGCCTTTTTCTGCCCAAGAAATATTTTTGTCCTTACATTTCCTTTATATGGCTGAGGAAGCAAATCTCAGCCTATGGCTCAGTTCAGATCAATGTATTCATTCTCCTCTTGGTTCATAAACCTTGTTCCCAATCCTGCACCTGCTTTTTCTATTTAGTGGGCAAGTGTTGAGAACATTTGCACTCACCAGACAGGTGCATTAATAGTGCTACTTAACCATGAATAACAAGTAATTACAAAACCATGCTTCATTACAATTTAAAGAATTTTAAATGTTTTAAAATAAGGTTTGAAGAATTCCTCCTATTCAATTCCATGTTTTCATGAAGAAAGGATGGAGCTACGCTTCGTGCAGTTGTGGTTTAGCAAGTTTGCCTCTGAAGTTTTTGCCTGTGTCTGTCTGAAATTTATTTTCTCATGCCTCATTTACATGGCTGCTTTGTCTGTGCTTGTTTTACACTGATTTCTCTATTTCCTATGTGGATCTCTAATATCACCACTGGTTGGCCACTGGTTGGGCCACAGCTTGAAAGGAAGAAGCTGTCTATCACCAGCACGTCCTTAAAGTCACTTGGCACATCTTGGAGACTTGAGAACAGCTGGCACATTACTCCACATACCAGTAACATGCTGAAATGGATTCTTCCACTCTCACTGATGCTTTCTCATTGTCACCTTAAATGCTTATTTTCCTCAGATGTTTCAGAATTCAATAGGGCATGGAGAAGAGCTGTCCACTTATGCTGGAGCACTTAGACCAATGAAGGCTTCTGTATGGGTGAATATTCATCAACTAAATATTAATAGGTTAGTTAACATCCAGCTGGCTGAGCAGCAAAAATATTTATGCTGTTCGCCGAATGCATTATTCAATTCACTCTCTCCTAGTCAGTCTGTAAACACACCCCGAGTAAACACTGCCATAGGCACACAGAAAGGAGCAGACTGCCCTCCTCCATAACCTTGCTTTTGTACATAGTCTGCTGGTTTGCTTTTTTTGGACTCGGGCAGTTATTCTGAAGGTTGATTAGATTTGTTTTTGTTCTGATTTCACACTGTCTGTGTGCCAGATTTCTGACTGGTTCTTTCAGTAATATAGATAAAATAATGGATCTCATTATTATATCTCATCTCTCATCTCCTGGAATTTTGCTGGGGTTTCAGAAAGGACAAGAACTGGGGTTTTTTTCAGTTGTTTTTCTCTACTGCTAAGTAAAGATTCTGTTTCTGCTGTGACAAGCAGAATCAGACACTCAGCACATAAAAAACTCCAAGACACTGTCTGACTGTGCTTCTGAATTATTTTCTTTGCTTTAGGAAAGCAGAAAGAAGTGTCATAATTTCCAATTTGGATCTATGTGCAACAACAAGAGATTACCATTTCCTTGCCAAAGAGACTCCTTTCATCTGGCATCAAAGAAATAAAACCTATCACACAAAGATGAAGTATTAGTTCCTTTATCTCCCTGTAATATATATTACAGTATTAAGGAAACTATTGTGATTTCCATGGTGATCCTCACCAAAAGGTGCTTTCAGACATGGTTCCATCTTGCTTTTGGGTCTCAGTGGCAATATTTTTAGAGCAAATAAATACTGTAATTAGTGGTCTGAGTAAGAGCTTCACACTGCACACCACTGCGGGGGAAAAATAGTCCATAAATGGTCTGCTCTTTAAGTGCTGCAAAACTCACTGCTCTGTATTCTGCAGCATGTTATTTTTCAGCTATGGGAAGCTTATTCACTGCACTGGAGCTATCTGGGCTTTCCTATATAATGCTGAGAATCTTAAAGGAGGAACTACTGCTAGCAAGTATGGTTTATAGTGTTTAGAAATTCATGTTTATCTCTGGTGGATGATACTGAGACAGCTCAGTATTAACATCTGAAATGAGTAGTCTTGGACTTGTTGAGAAGTCCACTTAGTGACAGGAATTCATGGTGTGGAGCCAGGTTCCATCAGCCATCCTGACAGGCACATGAGGAAGGCTCTGTATGCCAGGGGATGCAGGGCATGTGAGCAGCCATTGGAGATGCCCCTTGCAATCAATGGGCAGTGAGAAGTCTGAATTCAGCAAATTCTTGGGGGTAGCCAGAAGGCTGTGAAATGTTTTGCACAAAAATGTTCATAAAATTCAGTTGGTGTATTTGGAATTTTAGTGGCATTATTTTGCACGGCATCAAATGTCGCATCTGTCACACTGTGACGTGATATGAAAAATGCACTGCTGGTCTGGGGGAGCCAGGTGCAGTGTTGTGCTAGGAGGGCATGGTGGGCCACTGGGCCTCAGTCCCCTCTTATGGCACCCACAGTGGCCACAACACCCAGACAGTGGGACAACAGTGGGACCACAGACCCCTCATATCCAGCAAACATACCCCACAAAATCAGCTGCAATGGGCCGAGCATCACTGCCCTCTCAGGTTTAAACTCATTCCTCACAGCACCAGGAGGATTACACAAGGACACAGGCAAGCATGTAGTCCCAAAGGGCAGCATTAAGGATAAGAATTTTAGGAGAGACTGTGCAACACAGAAATACAGGCTTTCCAAACACGAATAGGTTTGCTTTAAAGCTGTGTATTTAATCATGTGTCTAAGCACTCATATAAATGGCTTGTTTTCCAAAGCTGCAAGGGCTGCCATCATGATTAAAGATGTAGAGGCTTGGCTGATTGCATTTGGGACATGGGGTGTTGTAGGATTTTCCTCAATAAAGCACAGTGCTGAAATGCCACAAGATTTTATGGAAATATTTTCAATCAGTTTTATACCAGTGTGCTATGGCTTTCTATATTCTCCAGATGTACAACAGCTCTTCATGATTTTTATTTTTGGATCTTAATGGGAAGAGTTCTTTATACATCCAAGGAAGCCTTCATTCTGCCTATCCTAATCTTAATTCAAAAAAATACTCTGGCTGTCACTTACATTGGAGAAGCTTCTTATCCTGTCACAGTGTCTTCTTTGCACATGAAAAGAGAAATATTGCTTATTTGCTACAGCTGCCAAGAAATGCGTTTTGAATTAAACAAGGCAATGTGACAGGCTGAGAGCAATCACATGAAAAAAAAAAGAAGAAAAAAGAAGAAAAAGAAGAAAAAGAAAGCATGCATACTGGAAAAATACATCACACCAAGTACCTTCATACTGGCCTAAAAAGAGATGAGTAAGCTGAAACATAACTTGAAACTATGAAACATTAAGGTGGAATAAACTATATAGTATTCTGTTACCTAAAAAAGAGTATTTAGTACTTTGCTATTGGCAGAAGCCAATTAGTGCTAGAATATCACAGCAGCATGTCAAAATGAACAGCTCTCACAGGGGGAGCACAGAACCTGTGGAACTCAGTGTTACCACATATCCATAGGTCAAAAGTTTAGCCAATCTCAAACCCAAGTCAGACAATGAGTAAAACCATGTCTGAAAAGGAACCCTCTGCTTAGGTTTAGGGGATATTTTGCCCAAAGGGAAAAGCTGTTAGCAGAATATACTTTCTATCCTGCAACACGAGTGTTTATTTTCTTTGTAAAGCTTTTGTTGTAGGATTAGGCTGTGTTTGTTTGCTATTTCCTGGCTTCTTTGAAATACAAGTAAGTGTTTTGTATCTTTTTTCAGGTTTTTTGTGTGTTTTTTTCTTACACTGAGGCAATATTTTTACTCCAGCCAGAATCAGTGTGATCCCACAGCCCGGAGGTCACACAGCAGGACCGTGGGCATTGGCAGGATACCCTCACTGTGCAGCTCCCAGTACTGCTGAGTTTATTTTAGGTGACAGGCACTGCTTAGGAGGAGCTTGTGTGCAGAGAACATGAATGATCAGTGCAGGCATGGTCTGGGCCTCACTGAGCAGTAACATAAAATCCCAGAATTAAGTTGCCTTTGCTTGGAGAATCCTTGTGGATTTAGGAGCACAGTGATACTGCCTGTGAGGAGAAAATGGAGGGGTTGGTAGGAGTACTGAGTTGTCTTTGTGTGAAGCAGACCTGGCTGGCATGAACGGATATTTTGCTGCTATTGCCTTCTTATACCAATGGATGCATCTTTCACCTTGGGCTTCCCAGGCTTTGCCCCATTTCCAAAGGGATGAACAAAAAATATTCATTATTTTTAGAAATCAATATTAATGGCCATTAATTCAATGAAGGGTGGGCATTTACTCCCTTCTTGATTACCTACAATGTTTACAGATGTAATACTTATGACTGGCTGAGTGAGAAGCTGGTGGTGATTCAAAACCAGGACACAACAGAGCATCTGAGATTGAAAAGGCAGGGCAGTGCCTGTCTCCAGCAGCAGGTGGCAATGCAAAACTCTTCTTCATTGCAGTTAGGAAAAAAGCAGTAACATTCCAGAAAATACTCTTCAAGTCTCCTGGAGTGAAGTTACACAGATTCTGTGGTACAGATTGTGTTTGGCTGTTCATTACAGTTGCATTGACTTTCCTAAAAGTCAGCATGCCCCCAAATCACACTGCTTTCCATAAGAAATTATAGGATGCCAAGAAAGAGAAAGTGCCCTTGACAAATTCTGTCACAGAACAATCAAGCATTAGAGACAGTGATAGCTGTGTGCAGCTGACAGCCCAGGCTCTTTGAACAAAACGGACAGAAAGTTAAAGATTCTGTTTGGAGATGGCTCATTCTCCCTCTGATCTTACTAGCAGTTTCAGAGTTGGGGAGAACCCACCAAAAATCAGTATTCTCACTCAGGTATTTTCTCAGGCCACTCCAGTTCCCAGCTCATCTTTGCTGGAGCAGAGTTGCCTGATGAACACACACAGGAAGTCCATTCACATCTTTTCCTTTTACAGCAGAGCAATTCAACCGTGTTTTTAAAAATTTATTCCCATATTGCCCTAATAAATTCCTATACCAGTATGAGCTAGGAGGCAGGTACCAAACTGTGGTGTTTCAAGGACATGTCTGCACAAAAAAAAACCAAGTAGGGTTTTTTTCTGTTCTCTACGATGTTGCAAGGAGAGCAACAGCAGTGACTACTGTACTGGGGACTGCCTTGATTTTATTTGGTCCTGGGGTAAATCTAAGTTCTAATTACTAGCGCAGAATTAGTTTATCTCTCTGACTCCAGAAAGCATTTGTATTCATATGGAAGTATTAAATCTCTCTTCTTGCATTCTGTTACAGTTCTAATTTAATTGCAGAGAATGAGCTGTTACAGTTCATGTACAAGTTCATTGAGGAGAACTGTGTACAGCATTCTCAATGCTGTGCCCCACCAAGTAAAGGTAAAACATGTTGCTCAGGCAACAGCAGAGACACAGGGGAAAAAATATTCGGGCAGAAGAGAGGTAATATTTATCAAATGAAATACTGTAAATCTGCAGGGAAAGAAAAGTCATAATCAGCTCTCAGATTTTAATCATAGAAAGGAGTCAAAATTCAGCCAGGAAAATAAATTTTTTCTTTGACAGCCCTAGCAATGTAAGACAAAGTCACAGTTAACTAAATCAAGGCTTGATTCAACAACTATTACAGTTTGCTGATGCCAAGTGGAGATTGAGGCCAACATGTTTTGTCTGCTTTTGGAGATCAACCAACTCTTTGAAATAAAACTGCTGCAGAAATGTTGGACAGCAGTGTTATATTTTGCTAAGAGCTTACTCTTTAATTTTAACTTCTTTACTACTCTGCTGCGTAGTGTTATCTTGCAGGACTGAAAAGGTTGGTACACACCTTTGGTCTATTAGCTAATACTTTGATGTGGTAGCTTTAAACCCATCCTTTTACCTGCATTAGCACAGATGATGCTCTAATACACTGGGAACAGAATTTTTACCAAAAGCTATGAGCTAATTGGGAAAATTCCCACCTTCCAGGAAGCTTTGTGAGAACAGACAAGTAAGCAAGTGGCAGTAACACACAAAAAACCTGTGCTATAGTCATAAGATTTGCAGAAAAGTCACTTTTGCTGCACCAGGAAGGACTGTTTGGGGGTCTGTAGCAAGTAAAGCTGGACTACATGATTGCTGCAAATGACATGTCACATCAGCAAAGACTCTTCAACTTACACACCAAGTTTCAGGTGTCATTTTCAGCAATTCAGGGACAATGTGAGTCCCATTATCACACAGGGAAGCAATGTTCTGGGTGAGGCATGAGCATCTCTGCTCACTCAGCGGTTTAAACGCTCGTTGCTGCCACTCACTGCCCAGCAGATCTCTCAGGCAGGAATGATTTCTTGTCTGAGTGTCTGAGTAGCTCATTTGTGCTCTTATACTTACTGAACATTGACCATGAGGCTTCAATACTAGATATACCAACTGTCCTTAAAGTGGATATTTCTCACAGTCCAACTAATAAGCAATGAAGTTACTCTTTTATGAGAGCTGTCAAATCTGAAAAGTACCCATACAGTACTTACACAAGGGCCATAGATATCTCTTGATAGGTGTCTAGTAATTTATCAGTTCTGTTTATCTTAATCCATTTATAACCAAGACTGCATTATAAAGCCATGGTTTATGGCAATTTACTATTTCATATGTAAATATTTTTGATTAATAAAATGGATAGATGTGAGTCTGAGACTTCTGGAATGCAGTCACTTTTCTAGACATTTCTGTACAAGCAGAAAGCAAAGGCTGCCTGTATCCCGTCACTGTGCCCCTCAGTAAGACAGCCTTGCTTTTGCACAGTGTATTTTTGTTGCTCTATGTGATACCTGAATTTATTAACTTCTTCCTGAATCCATCCTAGGAGTGTCTTTGCCATAGTGTCCCTTTGCAATGTCAGGTGGAATTTCTCACTTCTTTTAAAGTAGATGACCAGCATGTTTACATGCTTCTACTCCGTGCCACCACCCCAGCTGTCCAGCACAGAGCACAAGCAAACAGCACAAACCTTATTAGTGCAGGGCCAATTCTAGAAGATATTTTGAAGTCTAAAGAATCTGGATGCTTCCTACATGTGTGTATCTTTAGAGATTCTTCATCTCAGAAGGAGATTCATTAGATCTGTACTCAGATTCGTTAGTACTTGGCGTACCTGAGCTGTTGCTCCCAGCCAGCATGGTTGGGCTGACAGAGGATCTCCCCAGCCTGCTGGACACCACAGGGGGGCCCGGCGTTCCATCCCATTCCTGAGCTTTCCCTGGCTCCCTGGAGGAAGCTGTCCCATGATGTCCTCTCTCTTTGTTTTCCAGCTTTGGTAGTGGTTCAGTGCTGTGACTTCTGATCTTCAGCTCATCTAGTGGTTCTACAAAATACACAAGTGCACATTTCATTATAGAGTGATTGCTAATCATTCACATCATGCAATAATATTTTGCAAAATACGCCAGGCATATCAATCATAAATCTTTTAAGGACAATTTATACTATGGTTTTACCATCTAGGCCAGAACCCTGTCGTTTACGTAGGTTTCAATACACTTTTTAATTATTAAAAGCACGCACCATGCAGCAGATGGATAAAATGTAACAGCGCTGTTACAACTTTTATATGCCAGGAAAATAATTTTGAAAATGGTTCCCTATCAAACTGTGGTTTATTAACAATTTATAGAAATACTTGAAATCTTTTCAGCTGTCATTTCATTGGGAACAAGTTCTTCTTCAGGCATTTTCTAAGGAAACTCTCTCCTAAGGCAATATTGTGCAAGCAACATATCTGTACCTCTCATAAGCTCAAATAAAAGCACACAATTCACAAAACAAAAGAGCACAAATCCATTTTGGGTGTGCCCAGCACCATAACCTAGGGAATGAAATTGCACTTGGTTGGAAAATCCTTGGGGTAAGAAAATTACTTTCTGCTTGCAACACCACAAGTCAATGAAAAGAGGAGCAATTCAAAACACAGTTGAATGATTTTTTCAAGTGAAGTAGTGATGTCTCCTTTCTTCATGGCTGGTGATTTTCTGTTCTTTTCTCAAAACCCTAATTTATTTTCTTGCAGGTTGAGCAATACATGGAGAAAGAATTAATTCCTGCTCTTTTCCATATGTAGCTGTGAAAAATTCACGTGGAAAACTAGAAGAAACATTAGATTGCTCTTTAGTTGTATGAGCTAATTACTGTGCTACTCAGTTATTCAAAGCTGCTGTTTTCCTCCTTTTGAAAAAACAAATCCAGTTCTCAGTTTGGAATTTAGTATCTCAAACTCAAAGAAATCCTTACATGATACTCTCAGTTCTAGTCACACAGGTTTATTAATCAATCCCCTGAAGTACCTTAATTTCTGTATGTATCTATTGTCTTGGAATCCATATTTTATAGAGAGAAAAATCTTCCCTTGAGCTCTGTCTCAAAAATTTTTAGTGGCTTCAAGGGACTTTAGAAGGTTTGAGAGAGCCAAGCAAAGAGAAGACGCCAGGAGCCACTGAGAGGCAGGAGATGCCAGCAGCTCCCTGAGGGGCCCATGCTGGGTGGCAGGGGCCTGCCTGGGCAGGACTGACAGTCTGAGCTGCCACTGCCTCTCCCAGTTATCCCCACGGCCAGGAACTGGGACTGGTCAACTGGGATCACCACTCGGACTGCACAGTCCCAGAAAAGGACCACATCCAAATCACTTTGATTTGCCTGTGGCTCAGTACCCCTCAGACTGTGACCTGTGGTACAGCAAACAGGGGAAGATGCACTGTTAGACATCTGTGGTAGGTAGAGAACCCTCCTATGCACAACAGTGACAAAATCTCACGTGGTTTTGGGTTCCTTGACATTCCAGTCTGCAGAGGAGCTTAATGAGTAACAACACAGCCTGGGATTTCCTCAATGAAACATCATACAGGAAGCATGTAAAAATATCTAACTGGATATGCAGTGCAAGATGTAATCAATAGCGTATTTCATTAATTACTACTGGTTAACAGTGAAATGTAATGTTAAGGATATCTTACCACAGCCTTCAAGTAGTAACACTGCATGAGAAAATGATCAAACCACCCCAGGCTGGGAGTTGCAAATAGACCAGATTCAGTTACATTTTATGTGACAAAGACCTTCAAAACTCAAACCTCTCCCATGAACTTCTAGGTCACTTGCCTACTTTAGTGTATGCAAAAAGACATGGCAGTGAAAATCCAAAGTGTTTGCTTTCCCTAGCTGGTAACCCCAGCAGGGTACAAGGCTGAATAACAGTCTGTATCAATGGAACATGACATCTGCCTTTCAGGGACCTTTGCAACGAGATGTCTGTGACACAGATCTGTCTGTGACTGCACAGAGAGAACTGCTAATACAAAGAGCTGTGCAAAGAGAGGGAGAGCCCAAATTACTACCAGGATTTGAACTGTTTCAGCTGACAGCATCAAGCTATCAAAAATTCTGATGTACTTTTTCACATAACAGATGCATACAATCATATGTGATTTTTTTTCTTCACACCAATAACATTCATTGCTTTAAGATACTACTTATCTGGGTAAAGGAAAGACACAAACAAAATTTCAAAATTCTTTGGAAATGCACACAATCCCCTTTCCCACTAGTACAGGATGGTGTCTAAGATCACAGTTTAATCTTCAAAGCAAAATGAAGAGAAAGCCAGAAGACTAGAATGTGTTTTTAAAAAGAATTGGGCCCTGCCAGTGCCCTACCAAATTAATGCATCATTCAACAGAGTTAATTTATTATGTCATCCAGCTGCTCTTGGAAATACTGTGTCTACCTTAGTGGAAACCTTCTCTGTGTGTGCCTCATTGACACTACTTGAACACCACCCCTTGAAATTTCACACACATGCAGTCAGCCCTTGTCACAGTGAAAATGCTCTGGCTGAGTGTGGAGCTAAGGATTTATCTACTTCAGTTTACTTAACAGAGAAGCATTTGTACTTGTTGCCTGATAAAAAAGATTTGTGCGTTCTTAGTTTTATTGTCAGCTAAATCAAAGCACAGCAGTTCTCTGCAACCAGCTGGAAACTGTGGAAATATTCAGACTAAATAAAGATTTGGTTTATAGTCTAGTTCTTTATAAGGTGTAGAAAATCAGTTTTCAGCTGGCTGTCTAGACTTTGTAAATTTACATTCCACTATCCTTTCTTGGGGATTTTCAGTTCACAGTTTATCTCAAAAGTAATATATCCTAAAAATGAAAAGCAGATTGAATCAGATTATAATGTCATGTAACCCATCACAGAGCCTGAATCATTATTATTTGGTGATCATTATCAGTAGCAGATACACAGACAGAAAACAACATGTGAGTGTTTTATGTACTTTTCTGTAATATTACTTTCCAGCTCACTTGTGAATACAGAAAAAAATGAAAAAGAAAATTATTACCTCACTTTTACTCAAATATTTTGGGGAGAATTTTAGAACAATTTCAGCTTCTTCAATAAATGTCAATGGGAATCATACTCAAACTCTATTTCAAAAATATTTTAAAATCACTCTGCTACTTCTTGGTTGACTGAAAGAGCACTTCAGTTCCAATGTGCCCAGGACAGCTCCATAAATGCAGAACGCTCCCCTGCCAGGTTCTCAGCCCATCACTGGCACATTTGTTGACTGTCCCAGCCACTTGGATGTTTTTATCTTGTCAACTTCTCCCTGCTGCAAATGTAGCTCCACAGAGCAAGCTCAGTGGCACAAATTATTGTGTCTCACAAGAGAACATTCCCTGCTCCACGTTTTGGCTCCTACAGTCTGGCACAAGGCATTGGCAGAGAGCAGAATACGCCTGTAGCTGCTGGCTGTGGTTACCTGTGGGGTGGGGATCTTATCATCTGCTGAAAAGCAAACCAGGATATTTTACACCGAGTAACCCTTTATAAAACCTTCAGCAGGGTTTAAATGGCCACTTTATCCCTACTGACCCATACTGAAAACAGGAACTCCTACCAGTCACATAAACCTATGTATACAGCTCTAAGGTAACAGTTGCTGCTGCACAGCTCTTTTTAATTTTTATTTGAGAAGTGCAGAAACACAGGTTGGATCAAGGTTATCTTGTGCAGTAAAAAAAACTTAATTTGGAGTTAGGAAATATCAAAGCTCAGTGTTAGGCTTGGAGCTCACTGAATCATATGGTGGCCACCAGAAAAATCTTTTCACAGTCAAATGCTACTTTTTGAAAAGCTGAAATTATTATGGAAAGCATCTTTATTGTTCAATATTTCTTCCACCAAAATGGTACATAAAAATGTAAATTTCAAGAAATAATTCACTGCTTTAAATATTTATGGACGCAGTTGGTTAAACTGCCATAAAGGCACTCAAATGTTTCAAGCACTTTCAGCTGTCATTGTATTTCAATATATAAAGATATGCATTTTTCTTATTTATTTCACCTGAATCTCAGACTCCTCCATTTAAAGTATAAGATGGTTAAAATCTCTTATAAAGTACGTATTTTACAAATAATTGGCATGTACAATCTCTCCTCTAGGAAAGGTCCCCTAATAGCTGAGCACTAGGTAAGGCTGGCACATGAGCTGTGGTATTAGAAAACCTGGGAATGCTGAAGGAAGTGAGAAATAAACTGACTCAGTTGTAACTTGGACCAAAGAAAAGTGAAATTACAGCTACAGAAAACATCTTACCTAAAAAACTATCATTCAAATGAGTTTAACTCTGTGGCCAGTCTGCCACTCTGCTCTTTAACATAAATTAATTTCAGATCCAGGTAGCTTCTTAGGGCAAAGCTAAGCAATAAATGGCAGGACCTTTATTACTGCTTGGAGTTTTGGGGGAAGAAAGAAAAACAATTGTCTTAAGGAACTTAAAATGAGGATTGCTCTCTGCCATCTCTCTCAGCTGTGAGCTGAAATGTATAAGCTAATCCATACATTATTAATTTATTCCCTTTTTTTCCTTTGTGTTTGTTATAAACCTAAATAAATAATATATCAATCTAGGCAGAACTTGCATACTGGGGGAAGCAAATGGTCAAAACTTCAGCACTCACATACAGGTGCAAAGCAAAGTTTTTGGGATAGTGTTTAAATGTGAGCCAGAACTCCTGATCTCCTCCAGCCTCGACATATGAGACCTCACCTCGTCTGGCCACAGGGTGGGCACAGCCCTGGCTGAGGGAGCAGGAGCACAGAGCACCCCAAGGCACAGCTGGAGGGTGCAGATGCAGGATTGGACTGCAGCCAGCATGTGTGTGTGATGGACAGAGCTACCTGAGACACTGCCCAGGCACAGCTCCACCAGTGTCCCTTCTGCCACTGCTGGCACCACGGCAGCCTGAGCCCGTCTCACTGACCCCTTGCACAAGCACTGCATGCACAGCAATGCTAAGCCTTTCAGAGATCTCCAGAGTTTCTTCTTTCTGCACCCCAGGGTTTTTTATTTACCTTTACTACACATTTAAAAATCAGAGCCACCTTTTAATGGATTTCCTGATGTGTGGTGCTTTGTCTGATCTGCACAGCTGTAAATTTATCCCAACCTCTCCCAAAGAAAAATAACCAGCTATTAATGCCACATGTAAGAAACATAGATAATGCTCAGTGTTTCAGCCATTAAAAAAACAAAAAGGAAAGTGTATTGTACTGTCAGTGAAGCCCATATCCTCATCTTTATTAACTATAGTGGTTTGTCTACTCTGACTTCATCCGCTTACTAATTAAGCAGAAGTTTGCTTTGCATATCAATTTTTAATACTCCTTTTTACAGTTAAGTGAGAGTTGCAGCAGCCAGCTTGTTCAATTAAAAGCAGCTCTGACCTAGTTCCATGCAAAATCAATAGAAACCCTGAGAGTCTCACAAGCCATCTAACATTTAGGAAGACATGGCTGAACTGCTTCTTGGTGTTCATGGAGCACATGTTTTTGTGAGCAGTTTAGGGCTTTTGTTTTGTTTTATGTGGTGAAATCCAGTGGAGATCACATTGGCCTTCTATAGACAGCAAAGGGAGGAGAAGTCCCAAACCTGCTAAATGTGCAATCCTGGTTAGGAAAACAAGACTGAAAAAGGCCACAATACAACTAACTGAAGACTAATAAAAGACAGGATAGATTTATACCAAATGATTTATACCACAGATTTATCAATCAAGGTTTTAGAATAAAAATATTCAATGAAAATTATGAAAGTTATAATCTGGTTGAAAAAGTAGAATAGAATTTTTCAAGTTTCAATAAACTTCAGCTGGCACCAAAAGTCCCTTGAAATATAAATTTTTAAAAATTCACCATTGTAAGACATATTCAACATTGTTTGATGTCCTATGGTAAGATGAAAAATCCTCTTGGATATTGACTGAAATAAAGGAAAACGTGTTTTTACTATTAAATAAGGAGAGACATTTTCCATCCCTGAAAGTGTTCAGAAAATGTGTGGACATGGCACTTGAGGACATGATTTAATGTTGAACATGGTGGTGGTGCTGGGCTGACAGCTGTAACTAATGATCTTAGAGGTCTGTTCCAATCTTAGCTCTGTGATTCTGATTGATCCAAGATGATCATATTTTGGCATATATTACAGAAGTGATGACAATCACCTGTTTCCAACAGGGCCATCATCATTTCTTAATTATTCACTCTGTGCTTGATCTTTTAAGTGTCCCTATTCTGCTGCAAATCACATCACAGCCCCATCATCTGACCGAAGAGGCCACCTCAGGAAGATGAGCACTGTGCAGATGTACTACTGAAGCAAATAAAAGCAGCATCCTGGGACTCTCAACATTAATTCAAATGACATTTTATTAACAAGTTGTCTACTTAATTCAGACTAGTCACAATTACATAATTAAGCAGAACACTTTATTTTCTCACATACACTGCATTTTTCTTTTTTTATAATTTTCCTTACAGAGCTTGGAATGCTGGAAATAGGTGACTTGAACTTAGAAAAATCTCAACAGAAGCCTGTGTCCTCTGGTGCCTTTTTGGGCAAAAACCTAATTACAGCAAGTCAAAGGGAATCCTGTTATTGACTTCAACAGAGCAAGGGTTTTCCTTCCAGCAGTTATTAGCTGGGGCTAGCCAGCCATGCTGATTCCTATAAATGTATGGAATAGCTGATCATGGGGAGCTGCAAACATTTCTCTTACATAGTTCATGCACCCAGATCTGCTGATAATCCAGGCTGTGCTTTCAATTAAAAAACTAAATGTGTGCACATACATTTCATACCCATATGTAGGTATGAATAAGGACTGTTTGCAGAAAATAGGATTTAAGTAGGAGAAGGAAGAAGCTTAGTTTGAAAAGTCTGAGTATGGCAGGCTTGTGAAGCTTTGGTTTCACTGCCATTAGCCTTGGACTAATTAGCAATACACATTGCACATAAGCACAGGCTGCCATGACCACCCTAAACTCTATAATGACCAAAGAAAACACTGCTAATGAAACCTGCAATGGAACTGTGGAAATCAGTCTCTGTAAAAGGTGGCCCAACTGCTACCTGGCATCTGATTTGAAGGGATGGTACATACTCTGACTTAAAGGTTTTCCTTCTCAGCCCTGTTCATTTCACCTTTCACTCACTCTGTTATTCAGGTTCTTAAAATACACCCTTGATCTTTGCATGAGGACATGATGATTTGATGGGTCCTGCACACATCCTAGCACAGTAAGGCAAGAAATCAGAAGGCAAGAATGAGCCAAAAGAGGTGAAGTATAGAGACATTTCAAGAAAAATGTTTTTGTAGAAAGTTCATGACCTTATGTTTCAAAGCTTCACTTCAAAAACATCAATCTTTCATGGAAGTCCTGACTATATTAAACTTGTCAACACTCTTTTGTCAAGTTTTCTGCTGAAAAACAGCCTTTGAACTCTTTCAGGAGTTTGGATGTAAGGTTTTTCCATTGTCTGAACACTTTAATTTCTTCTAAAGGGTATGTTTTTATCCAGATTCAGTAGTAAATGTTAGTCAGAAAATGAAGATGTAGTAAAGGATATGGATTGTGGAAACTGGGGACAGAAGCTCTCCCTTTTGTATGTGCACATAAAAAAAATCAATTTTGAAGTTGGAGTGAAAATTAATTATTTCCTGGCTATTTTGTCTATGGTTTGGCTAGCTTTATGAAAAATATTTTTATTAATGCATTTCTTTTTATTGTCTTCATTAATGAATTAGAAAATTTGCCTTTCATTATTAGAACACAGATGGCAATTGCACAGCTCTCCTTTTATGCAGTATGTTACCTGAAAAAGGGAATCCTGACACTTTCTCAACATTGGTTTCACCTGAATTTTGCAGAGCAAGACACAAACACCTAACACTGCAGTGCAGCCTATGTGCCTAGCTCTAGGTCAGGATCCCAAGAAATTTTTGCTTTGAAAGTAAATGCTTAATATTCTTCCCTGTTACAGGATAAAACCTTTATATCATTCTGGCTTTCTATGCATTTTAACAGAATTAATTATTTTAAGCCCTCCCCACTTTCTAATTAGAGGTTTCATCTTGTGAACTGGTTTTATTCTCACTAGAAAAGCAACTGTGAAGCCATGCCAGCACAGACTTCTGATATTGAGGAAATAAGTAGAATTGCAGATGGTCTTGTATCAGCTCTGGCTGAGGTCTGTGCTTGCAAGGCCTGACTATTATTGCCTTCACAAGTGGGCAGAGCAGCTACTGCAGCTGGCACAAGGCTCTGTGTTACAGCACATACAAGCTACATACAAACTACACAAACATTGCTGGAGCAGTAAATTAGCTACAGATTTCCTGGAAGAAGGTACTTTTTCAGTCATGAATTCAAATTCACACACAAAAATAAAGTAATTGCCATCTTCAGTAAAATTAAACACACAGCTTCTCTCTTTCAGATGGGTAGTTACAAGAACAATGGTTCTCCTTACTCATTCTTAAATGCCAGATAAAGTGCTAATTGCATGTTACTGTTTTAACAATAAAATAATTATTAGGGATGGATAATTCTGTTCAGAGAGTGAAAGGAATGTGAACCTTCACATCAAATTGAATGTAAGGGAACCTGATTTTTTAATATGCATGATTATCCTCACAATTATTTCCTCAATGTTCCTGTACTTGTCATCTTATCTATACCTAGCATGTTTGTACACCCAGAAATTTCACAGTTTGATATTTGAATCATTTACATGTATAACCTAAATAAAACTATTTCTAACACTTTGATTTTTCTTGTTACTGATAGAGTCTTGGAAGGTTCAGAGAAAATTTCAGGGGAAGTGTATCTACCTTTCCTCCACTAAGAACCAAAGACTCTTTATCAGAATATTGTCTCTTATCCCATGCAGCTAATGAAAGCAAATGAGGAAATGGCCTCAAACTGGACCAGGGGAACTTCAAGCTACACATCAGGAACAACTTCTTCTCTGAGAGAGTTGTCAGGCATTGGAACAGACTGCCCAGAGAAGTGATGGAGTCACCATCCCTGGAAGGGTCCAGGAAATGACAGTCCATGTTTTGTTTAGCAAGGGGGTCAAAGGTTGAACCCCATCTTCAAGGTCTTTTCCAACCTCAGTGATTCTGTGGGTAGATTAGATAATACACTGGCAAAAATGTGCAGCATATCATGCATTCATTCACTACTCTGTTTTTATTATTTACTGCAACATTCTAGAAACCAAAGTGCAGAGTGGTTTCGCAAGGAACAGCAGCCTAGGATAAGGAGACAACCCTCTTGTCATAATTTTTAATGGGATCCCCTAAAGTATATCTTATCTATATCTTCAGAGACCTTTGGATTTTGTCCTTTATGATGGAGTTTAAAAAATGAGCTTGCTCAGTCATGCCAAAAAGTGTGTCCTTTAAAAATGGATATATAAACCACTTAGCTTGAGATATTGCCAGTGTTTGTTACACAGATCAGTAAGGTTAAAGCATTTTAATATAAAGAGGAGAAATCGCAGTCAGAAATATCAGATATTTTTGGAACTGGGGGAATAAACCTTGTTCCTCCCTTTACTCCCCATAAAGTTCCCACCATCTTCTCTTAAATCACAGAGCTTCTAGAGCTGTGATGTTGAAAGGACAGATAAGGCATTTAATTAAACCTTTTCCCTTGTAAAGATGCAATAACAGCAACTCAAGAAATCACTGAATAGGTTTTCAGATCATAAGCTGGTGCGCAAAAGTATTTAATTTAACAGTGACCTCAAACAGCTCCTCTAGCTATGACGTAGCTATTCCAGTCACTGAAGAAAAAAATACAAGTTTTGTTTGCAAAACTATTTTTTTCTCTTATGATTAATTTTGAGGAAACTGTAATGATACTTGTGCAGTATTTCACCATCCTGAAGTTCACAGTCCTTGGTTTGGTGATGGTGGTGTGGTCTGGGTGGTTTTGATTACTTTTCTTAAACAACACTGGGGTCTCCTTCCCTGTGATTTGGTTTAAGCAAAGAGACTTAAACAGTATCTCTATACACTTGCCCATGGAAAAAGTCAAATGGGGTTCAAAGTGCTTTATGAACACTGTGCTTCACAACAATCACAGGTCTTCCTACTAATTATCTCTAGTTTTACTTTTAGCCCTTAACAAACAAAAATGCGCTTGAATCCTAATGCAAAGAAAGTCTGACTCTTAATTCAAAAAAAGATGCATTTTCAGGCCCAGTGCTTGGTTCTAAAGAGAAGTTCTGAAAGAGCTGGCAGCTTGTGCTCTCAAGCCACTGGCACTGCCAGCCTGGCTGGCTTCATCCCATGTGTCTGCGCCAACTTCCTGAGTGCAGGCCACATAAATAACCCTGCACCATTCTATTAAATCAAAGTAGTTCCACTCCTATCCTCCTTGTTTTTCTTAGTTCTTTCACAATAGAACAATACACTGATACCCTACACTGACACCACATTCCTTGTAAAAACCAGAATGGGAAATGTATTTAGCAGTGTTGTTGAAGCCAATATATGCCCATGGAAAACATCACGAGATTAAGAATTTCTTGCCATTAAGATTGAGCACCCATAAGTTGGTCATAAATTGTGTGGTCCTGCTTGAAACAGAAAGGCAATAAACTCTCCAATTCAGCGTCCTGCTGTATCACTGCACCATTTTGAATACAAGCTGTTCTAGTCACAAAGGACACATTTATTTTCTTGAAGCCAGAGACACAGATGGTATAAACTGGAGTACCTCTCCCGATTTCAAATAAAAAGCAGTGATTTATAAATGCTGAGGATTTGGTCTAAAGGTCAAGATATTTCTCTGGCTTAGAAAGCTCTGTTCAGGGGAGCGGGGAAAATCAATGGCACTTAAAACTGAGAACCTATTATCATTATCCTCGTCCTTAAGTGCAGCACGTGTTCCTTTGCTTATTTACAACACAGTGAAGTGGGTGCCAGTAAGTGAATTTAAGGTATTTTTCACCCTCTATTTTTAACAACTTTCAGACATCTCACATCTTACTGTACATTAAACCTAGAGAGAATATGTCTTTTTCATTTCTTTACCTGAAACCATCTTTTACTTGAAATAAAACAGAGAGGAAATAGCTTTATGTATTTTTCTTTTTTACCCCTCAGAAATTTATTTTTTCTTCAGAAAAATAAATTTTATCAAGCAGTCAAGTCATATAAACAGAAGGAATAAATAAATCTGTATACATCAATCAGAGACAGCAGCTGTTTCCAGAAAAACCTGAGCAATTATTTATGAAATTATGTCTTCTTGAATGCTTCTGCATACCCTCAGAATCCCGGGAGGGCCTGATTTCCTGATGAGCCTAAATTGCTGAATTAGAAAAGGAGACAATGCCATGGTACCAATTAGCAAAAGTATTTCATATCATCTCAAAATGCTTGTTTTCTGTTTTACTAACTGTGTATAACAAAGACATTCCTTCATCCCAAATACAGAGGGGCATCCCACCATCAGTGACTTGAACGACTAAATACCCTTAAAATGGCCATATTCCCTTTTGTGTGAAAGCCCCAAGACAACAAACACACAGCATACATCTCAATCAAAGAAAGGTATCCACTGATTTATCCACTGGAAACAAGTTCTTAAACCTGACTTTTCCCTTGATGCCAAGAAAGAATGGAATTACTGTCCTGCAATGCAAAATCGAGCAGTGCTGGTGGAGTTGTGGCATGGAATTATCACATAGGGATGTGCAAGGTGCCACAGGGCTGCCGTGGTGCTTCCACACATTTCCCCTTTGTACCTTTGCTTTGCAGCTCACTCCTTCCCCCTTAGAGTAAACAAGCCCAGGTGAAATGTTGTTTTCCTGCCTTCTGTGGGCTTAGCTGAAAGACCTTACTGACACATTGTGATTTTTCTTTCCAATTATTGTCTGCCATTGCTAATTGGGGAATGCATGTCAGCTTCAACAAGAGCCTCCAGCTGGCAAGATTAGCTGAGCCAGCCCAAAATACTTAGTCCAGTGCACACCTTCCTTTGAAGGGATCTAAGGACTACTGGGGAAGGGCAACAGCAGGCATGGCACTCAAGACCACTGAACTGCAAAGTGAATCATGTTTTCTTCCAGAAATTTGGCTCCTGAAGGATGCTGACCACATCTGGTCACCCCATGAGTACACTTCAGGCATTTTCAGTGCCTTACCACAACAGGGCACAGCCCCCAACAGACCTCACCCTCAGGAGAGGACAGAGCTGTAGAGACCCAAGTGACCCTGGCAGATCATGATCTTTGTGGGTGCAGGTGAACACAGCTCTTGCCCTAAATACACATTCACAAATGAGCACCTGAAGACAGTATTTCTGATGCTGCAGTTCCTTGGCTTGCTGATATCTTGGTAGATCAGAACAGATGTAGCAATATAGCCCTCTTGGGGTTTGACTAAAAGGAATTAACTGTGGTAAGATCATATCCTTCCAGGGGTGGACAAGTGTCATTCTCTTCAAAGCTCGTGTTCTCTTTACCTTTTCCTCTGGCACTCTCCCCTGCTCTCACTAAGTGTTTGCTTTCAGGACTGTCAAATGAGATGTGACTGTTTTGATCACCTCATTTAATCCCACACATATCATGGCTCATCAGATTACAAAAGCTTCCTATTAGGGAAATGGATGCTTCTTCAGTGATGGAGAAATCAGTACACCTCCGGCTCAAAGGTTCAGGAATATCTTCAGTTATGCAGTATTATTTCTGAAAAGCTGTAGCTGTCTCATTAGACTGAGTATAACATTCAGACTGCATAGAATCAATTGCTACAATGCAGAAAAGGGACAGAGAATTAGGCTGACATCCCTTTAGATAAAAGCATGGAAAAAATACTAACCTGGAGGTCAGAAATGAGGCAGGCATTCAAATTTTGGTCTCTAATGCTGACTCAGCTGTGCAGTAGTTGAGCAATGGATGTAATGAAGTACCTATAATGGTTTTTATGGCCAGCCTCATCTTGCAGGCAAGCTTTTCCTCTTCAGGACACCAAGGCTGAGCAGGTATACAAATGAGAAGGTATGCACCCAACATCACCCCAATTCCACCCTACTTAGGGCAACATTTCTCATCCTAACTGTGTCAGAAATACATCAACTGAAATCCTGCCCTATGTCCCTCATTCTGTACTTAATGAATGAAGAGAGAGGTTAAATGGGCACACGTGGGGTGAATTTTCACTTTGTCCATCCCCCAGACTCTGTTCTCCACCATACTGTCCTATCTAACATGGAACCCAAAGCTGACTGAGAAACAGAATGGCCTGGGTTAGAAGGGACTGTAAAGATCATCCAGTTTCAGCCTCTCTGCCACGAGCAGGAATGACATCCACTAGATCAGGTTGTTCAGGACCCCATCCAATCTGGCCTTGAGCACTGCCAGGGATGGGACATCAGTATTTCTCTAGGGTTTCTAGCTTCCTGGAAAGCAGCAGCATGAAAAAAAAGAGGAAAAAAATATTTCTACTCTTAAGTCTCAACTGCCTGAAATCATCCTGAGCTCCTTTTTAACAACTGAGCTACTTCAGCATCCCTCCTCTCCTCACACTATTTGATGTGTTTAGATTCTTAATTCAGTGGGTACCAGCAAGGAACAGGAAATGTTAATAATTATCCCAATTTTCAATCACTATAACTGACTTCTCGAAGTAGCACATTCACAAATTTCCTCCCTTTATGTGACTAGAAGCTGAAGAGTGGAACTCCATGTTGGCAAAAGCCAAAGCGGTTCTGAAGCCCTGCAGAGCAGCTTAGGAAAACAAAAACCTGAGCTGCTGAGCATCACTTGTTCTGATCTCACACCTTGTGCTCATCCAGAGTCAGGGCACACAGCTGAGGTCACTGCTCTCTTGTGCAGTTCATTAGGGTGAATGTTTGCAATAAAAGCTCAAAACTGGCATGAAGCTCCCAGGAAACTGTGAGGAAACGGAAGCCTTAACAAATGGAAACAATCAATATACAGAAAGAAAGGCTGCTCCTGACAAGGATTTACAGGACCATCTCTCAAAGAAAGCCTTGGAGCCACACACAGCCTGAAAGCCAGTGCAGAGCAGATGCACAGCAGCCTCTGTTCTGCTCTGTAGGATGTGGAGATGCCTTCAGGCACATGACTCCAGTGCTAGTTCCTCATGGAGTACAGTGTGTTTCTATGGTGCAGAAATGACAGAAGCAGCAAATACAGCTCCAGAAAAACTTAAGACCATTTCCTTCCTCTCCCTCCATAATTCCCTCTTTACTGAAGGACACGGGTAACAGACACAGTGTGCACAGTGACAAAAAGGAACTGCGTGGTTCCTCACAGCTGGATCGAGTGGCCACACTTAAACACCTTCCAGCTGCTTCAGAAAAGGGCATAGAGCTGCAACCCAAGGACACTTGGCAGTGTTAGTAGCCTTTAAATAGTTTCCCTCTTACCTCTGAGGACTGACATTGTATTTCACAGGGGTCTGCCAAGTGTTAGGGCACATTGCCATGTTATCCCACACAGAAGCAGGAAGGATTAAGGAACAGTCAGTGACAATTAGTAATATCTATCTTTTCCACTCTTTCACATTCTTCATGTTTTATACCTTTCTTCAGTTTTCTGTAGGGTTGTCTCATCTTTTTGCCTTTCTTTCCCATAATGTTCCACCAATTTTTTTCATTTCTGATTTGGCTTTACACTTTACTTGTCATTGTTCTTTTCTTCCAGAGTGATCTGCAGGAGCATGGTTTCTTTAACACATCAGATGAATAGCCCAGCCTCCCCTGTCTATCACCATGTAAATCATGACATGTAAATGTGGCAGTCTGGTCAAACATCATGTTCAAATCTCCCAATTTAGATTCTTTATTGTGGATCATTTCAATGTAGAATTGAAAGACATAAAATGCCAGACCTGTATGTACTTTCTATAAATCTTAGAGTGTCTTCTACGTCCGCAATATCTGAACACAAACCTGATTCTTGCTCAGGTCAGTAATCCCACAGGATTAAGTCATACTGTAAATACCAGACAAATTACAATCGGATTAGATGGGCAGTCTGTTCCTTTACTCAACACAGCTGCACTCCAGAGTCTTTTCACCACTGGTATCTATTTATAACATGAATGTGTTTTTCTTAAAGAAATGAACACAATTTCAATTTCATATCACTCTTGTTCTTGCCATTTGTGGCCAATAAGGAGCACATTTCTACTGCCTAAGGAGCAAAGAGAGTTCTTCTTGAGAGGCCAACAAAGCTGTTCTTGGTACAGATCTGTAGGGCAAGATTTAGTTTAAATTTCTCAGTGAAAAGTGCTTTGAAAGTTTTGCATTCAATTTCAGTTGAGTATAATATAGCAAACATATTCTGGAGATAGGTATGAGACAGAAGCACAGATACAGTGAAACTTCGCAGGACTTGCAATATTCATGGCAGGAATTTCTCCAGGTTCAAAACCTGCTTACACTGGTGAGCACACAAACCTCACCAGGTAGATCTGGTGTAGCATGGGGTTTGCAGGGAATTTCTGCTCACTTATGAGTGAGAAGCATGTTTATTAATGATCAGTAATACCTGCCAAAATCTTCCTAGCACTACACTGAAATGATTTTTAAATGTCACATCACATCCCTCATAATTGTTCCCAATTACAAGCATCATCTTGCCTTTTGGATACAAACTTGCTTGTGCATACAGCACACAAATCCGGTGTTACTGTGCTTCTACTACTGCAATCAGTTAATGAAACCCTACTGAAACATGGAGCTGAGAGTTTCATAAAACAGGATTAATGACTGCAGGCCACGAAAATACTAAGGGCAAGTTAAGCAAACTGCTGCACCAACTAGTATTCTCAGTATCTTGCTAACTCTATTGTCACCTTCACCTCCTGACTGCAGAGTCGTCATTCCTGATGTGCATATAGATAAAAAAGAATAATATTGAGGCTGGAGAAGTGGAGTCCATGAGTCATGAGGGTTGAGTTGTAGGCCAACCCAATCCATTGCAACCAAGCTTCCCCAGTTTTACACACAGACAGTCCTCACTCAGCTGCAGAGGTGTGAGGCAGACAACTCTGCCTGTGGAAACCCAGAGGGGGTGTCCTGCTGAGCACCCTGAGCGTGCCCCAAAGTGCTGTGACCACACTGAGATGAATCACATAGCAGAGTGGCACAAACACAACCAGAAATGCAGTGTGGAATTCACTTCCCTTCCATAGAGATATGGTAGCCTGGAAACCAGAACACTCTTTTATGAGGTATAAACAAGTGCAGTTTGTCATACCACATTTAATATGTTAGAGCTATCAATAGCCGTAATATAGTACCTACACAAACACAAGATCAGCTGCTCTCCAAAGACAGCTTTTTCATTAGGCAGGTGTCAGGAATTCAAAGTCATAAACAGATTTTACTGAAGTGGAGGAGAAAGCATCCCAAGTCTGCTTTGCACTGTGACAGGAGGTGTTAGAACGACCTTCCACTGCAGGACACCCACTGAACAGGAACATTTTTGCAGCAGAAATACTGGTGTCAGGTTCTGCTTTCACACATGTGACTCCTCTTGATTTCAAAAGGAGTTTCCATATTTCACTAGCTCAGAAGTACATGGTGTACATGGTATAAACCTGAATGCATATGGAACATTGATTTTATGACACAGCATATGACAAGTCAGTATTGCTTAAGGTTTTCCTGCGCAGCCTCCTGTGCTTTTCTTCCTGTGTGACTTTACAGGTTGTGTGCATTATAGATTATGTTGGTATCCAGATCAATTCACAGCACAACCTCCCAACCAGTTACACCAGTCCAGCTGAGATATTCCATGGCACAGCATGGAAGGAGAGGAATGGTTTACACAGAATCACAGAATAATTTAGGTTGGAAAAGACCTCCAAGATCATCGACCTTAAACTTTGCCCCAGGCTTAACCAAGGTTAAGCTGGTACCTCTGGTTGCCATCGTATTTTCCAGGATTTCTGGCCAAGTTAAGGGTGATTCCAGGATCTTTGCAAATAACCCTTGGTTATTTTGCTACAAGCTGCTAGACTGTCTTAGCATCCATCAAGAAAGGAAGGATGGCACATGGTGGGAAGATCCCAACTCACATGGAACCTTAACAGATGTGGAAAAACTAATGAGAACTGACTCTTTTTGCAAGAACAAGCCATGAATTGTACTTCTAAGTGCAGTATGCATACTTAAAAACCTTAGAAATATAGCAGTATGGAGACTAAACAAATTTAGCAATAATAATTTTTCTTTTCATTACAAGAAATTTATATAAGAAATTCAAACTTCTGAGATATTTAATTTTTGCAAGAATTTGGTTTAGTAAAGTACAGTAGCAGATATTATTATACAAAGAAGAATGAGGGAATCAAGGGAATAAAGGACTTACTTTCTGCAGGTTCCTTAGATCTTCTGCCACTGGAGGACTTCCTCAGGAGACTTCTCCCTGAGGTGAAGAGGCTGGTTAGCTCCTCCAGAGGACTGGTGGGTGTCCGAGAGCGGGAACTGCTCTGAGTTGATGACCCGTAGGTGCTGACTGAGACACTGACCATCTTTCCTCCTTCTTGCAATGTGTTTCTGGCTGTAGAATGAGGCACTGATGGAGAGCTTCTTGAGAGACTTCCTGAATGTACAGAGTCATAAGGTGGAGGTCTTTTGAGGCTTAAGGGGGTAAGAGACCTACCCATACTGACAGGAGAAGGTGAGGCAGAGTGACTTTTAGGATAACCGTGCGGAGACTGCGTTCTGTATAAGGTAGAAGGATGAGGAGGTGAGGAGGTGTGCCCAGGGGTGCTAGTTCCATGAGATACTGTCTGGTCTTTCTCCAGTTTTTGATGGCCTGGTGTATGAGGTGGCAGTGAAGATGGAGAAGCTCCAGCTTGCTGTTTGATGTAAGACACATTTTCTAAAACAGGAAGCTTTGTGACCTCTAGTGGAGTTAGAGGAGACTCGTCAGAATTTGGGGAACACTGCACTGGTGCTGGTGGGAACACCAGCAGTGGAGGTCTGTGAGAAAGCAGGTTTGGAAATGGCGGGGGTATGTCACAAAGCAAGCCCTTGGGAGTAGATGGCACTGAAGACTTGGTGAAATCTAGGTCAGGCACTGTGGGAGTAGCACACTGAGAAGAACAAGTGTGATGGTCATATTCACATTGACATTTTGAATCTTGGCCTACATCATCAAATATAGGGTATTTCATCTCCTCATAGACTGCTTCGCTTTGGTCATCCTCATCTTTTTTGAAGTCTCTGAGAATATTCCCAACCATTTCTATATAAACAGGCTCTTCTTCCTCTGTGTCTGGAGCAGGACTGCTGACCTGCGAGAGTGAGGCATCCCTAGTGAGGGTTGCCTTCATGGGCCCATGCTTTTTGATATACGTTTCATCAAAGGATGTGCTTAGCTGAGTGTTTGGGTTTCGTTTCGGCTTGGGAGGTGGAATCTTCTTTGTGTACTCATCACTGTGAGGTCTTGGTTTGGCTGACACTGAAACCAGAACAAAACATAAACCAGTCAGAAGCCTGTAACACACTTTGTCAATCATAGGCTCTCTGTTACCGTGTTATAATTCTGGAATGGATTTCCTGGGACCAGCTTGTTGCTGGTTTTCTCTGGTATTACATCAATAGAACACTATAAAAATAACACTCAACTCAAAACACTCCTAGACTTCCCCTAGAATGCTCTGACACTCCAGGATTAAGTAACTTGTGAGCACTTCCCTTCCTCCGAGACATCTGTTCTTTCCCAAACTCTTTGGGACAGGGGACTTTCCATTTTTAAATATTATGCTTTTCAAATATCACTGTGGGATTTTAAAGATCCAAAGAGTTGCCAACAACATTACACTAAGTATCAAAATGAACTGCTTTTGGCTCCAAGAGAACAGTTAAGATCCTGGACAGTCATACTGGAATGACAGTGGTGTAACTCTGCGGTGACAAAGTGATAAATCAAGACCTTTTTATTTATAGTAACTTCTTGCATAAAGCACAACAATTGTCTCAGCACGAACTGAGAAAGAGAATACTCATACACAAACTGTAAAATACGCTGTTGAGATAATCCTAGTGATTTATCTGGACTCTATTGTATTGTTAGAATCTTATTAATCTCTTCACAAGATTTGTATGAAATCAAGGAATAAGAAAGTATCTCACAGATTCGAATCCTTTTCATACAGGTTACTTATAGAAACCTTATCTTTGAAATTATGAATCAAAACATTGTGATGAAATTCATTTGAAATGAGAGGTCAAGGTTTTCTTGGAAATTATCCTTTATGAATTAAACAATAAAGAAACTCATGCAAATTGTATTTTGTTCACTTTGCATAAAGAGCTAATAAAACATCTCATTAAATGTTAGGGTTAATAAAATGTCTCATTAAATGTTTAAGTGAAGTCAGTTTTTATCCTAAGCAAACTCAACAAACTTGTTCAGAAACGAAATTTATCACATACACTAAACCTAGCTTATATTTCTAGAAGGTAATTGATACCTTATTGGTAGGTCCCCAGCTCAAACAAACAAACACACAAAACTAAAGTAGTGGCCAGGCTAGAATGGCAGCTTTCCTGTCTTTCCAAATGTTGCTGCTCCTTGTAATTCACTACTGCATCTCTGCCACTTTGAGCTCAATGCTCAAAGAAATTTCCAGACACCTTCTGCTGACCTATCAGCAAACAGCCAGCAAATGTCTGATGCTAAACCAGGCAGGCAGCACTCATGGAGTTGAAACCCCTCTTTTAGAAACAGCTGTAAACATATTCCTAAAGCCAGCAATGAGGCAGTGCTATGTCAGCTCAAAAACAGCATTTTGAGTCTGGGAGGATGCTGTCTCAGAGCTGGAAGACACCTGCATTAAAGCACCTTACCAACGTGATTTGGTCACTATAAGAGGAGGATTCAAACAGTGTTATCACTTTGTCACACTTCTGCTTTGATCTGCTAAATAACTTCTGTTCAATTCCCACAAGGCATAGCAGTAAGAGTAGATGATAAACAAGTTTTTTTCAGGAATAAGGAGCTGCAAATGTGTACGTATACAAAGTAATGAGACTACTCTTTGTCAGCAGCATTTGTTTTAGCTTAACACATAACTAAGGTACAACAAAGCAAAAAGCAAAAGAAATCTTGCCAGCATTAAAAGGAAAAAAAAAGACTAAAAAATTATATTATACTTTCATGATGGTTCCAATTAATGTGTTCCACTTTGCAGCAGGCTAGGGACATGCAAAAGCTACCACAGATAAGAGTGTTTGGTAGCTTGATAGTTTTTCACTATGTGGATATATCCTAATGCATTTTAAATTTGTCTTTTTAATTAACCTAAATTAATTTTCTTGAATGTATTAGGCTAGACTTTTGGGAATAAGATGTAGGCTACCAGAATCATTTGGGCTTTGCAGAAAATATTACTTGTGATGTATTTGACAATACTAGCAGATTTTTCTTGCCTGCTTCCAGCTAAATCACTATTTCATTGCTGTTTAGTGTCTTATTTGTATATTATGTGTGTATATATTCCACTAACATAAACTTGATCTCAGTCCTCTCTCCAACCTCTGTTAATGTGATTAACAACCCTGTCAAAAGTAATCTTATTCAGATTGCTGTCATTAAAATGAAGAGACAGTCAATGAAACTGGCACAAACTGCCTGATCATCTGTGAACATGTTGTACATGACCTGAACTGTACTTCAGCTACATTTGAAAATCCTGTATTTTGTAAACACAGGCTTCTCACAGTCTTCAGTTCCCTGCCCATCATGCTGCCATCGCTAATGGATACCTGAGAACGGAACATTTCCTGCTCCTCTGCTTCCTCAGATCCCTGTTCCCAGTGCTGCCTTTTACACCTTCTGTGCCACAGGTGTCACGCTGAGAATGTGCTCTGACTTACAGCCACAACCCCACTCCTTGATGTCTTTATGGTTGTTGGCTGTTAATGATGGACAAAATAATCAAAAGCTGAGTTGCTCTTCTGCTGTGGTAATTCAAGGCTAATGTTAACTGACATTTTTTCTAAAAAGAGCCAAAATTGGTCAAAAGTACTATGATTTTAAATTGCTAGAAAAAGTTTATTTTCCTCTTCCCTCATTCCATTTTCACAATTTTAATCCAACTGAAGAGGTTCTGCTACATGGTCTAAACCTGTCCTTGGGTGTTAGAGTTCCCATATACAACATCCACAGGTTATTACATTACAAACAAGGAAATGAGATATGTCAAGGAAAAATGATTGACATTCTGCCATCTAGTCTTGTATTTTTGCATGGGTTGAAATTAAGTTCCACAATGACACACAGAGCCTCGTCTGCCATTGCATGATATGTAGCATTAGCCTAGAATATATTGGTGACATTATGAACAAAAAGGTCAAATGACCTGGCTTTGCTGCATGAGACCATGTAAAACATGACAAAGTGATTTACTTTCCATTTGCTATTTAAAGCATTTTTCTTCTGCTGTAGTTTATTTTCCTGAACCATCTATTTACAGGAGGTGGTGTGCTACTGAGATCTTTTTCCCTTCTTGACAAATTGGACTTTTAAAAACAAAATTTTGAACTAAATTGATTAAATATTTTACAAACCTTAAAAGGTAAAAAGGTACCTCCTGCATGCTGCACAGAGCATGAACATTTGCTGCTGTAAGACTCTCTAGAGAAAAAACACAGGCAAACGGATAGAGTAAATAACAAAGAAAGCTTTTTATCATTACTGGGACAGAAGAACTGTTCACACCCATTGGGAACTCCTACAGCTGCAGGAGGACATTCGGGAGGCAAACTGAATTATCTTCAAGACAGCTATGGTGCAAGACACTTAAATTTATTTAACAAAGGTTTCTACTCTGAAACACAGCTCCATGGCAAGGGCTGAACTCTACAGCACACCTGCTAATGGAATATGTTCACTCCAGCCCAGAACAACAGAGAAAAGTAACAGGAATCCTGCAGCTAAACAGAGCTGTGCAAGGCTAATGAAAGGAGCAGGGAGTATTTGTGCAGTTCCTGTGTTACCAACATTTGGCAGGGATAGATGTGCATGAATGCAGAAGCCCTAGCAAGATCCCACACCCAATGAAAGGAAATTATTTGGCAATCTCCAGAAAGGAACAAGCAAGATTGCTTAAAGTACTTGACATTTATCAGGCAGAAAAAGCATTCGGTGCCTGATGGGAACATAAACTTCTATGAAAAGCAAACCACGCTGGCATATTGGTGATACACATACTGCCGTGTTGTCTGCTCTAAACATGGAGAGATTAAGTGCTTTTCAACATGAATTACTACGTCCTTGATGAAACTGTTGCCAGTAACTTGTGTTGATACTCTGCCACTTATACATCAGAGCACACGGGTCCTGATCCAAAGTTAAGTGGAAGAAATGAAAGTGAGAATTGTTTCTTTCCCCATCAGGTGCAGCTTTCCTCAAATATCCATCTCAGAGTGCACCACCAACCTCTTGTGAGTGCTTCTATTACAGACACACACAAACACAAGACAGCACCAGGCCCGTGGGGAGTTTGAGCACACGGGAGGTGCACAGGGGATGATGCTCAGCCCCTGCTCCATGGTCCTCTGTCCCCACAGGAGATGCCCCAGCTGTGGGAGCTCTGAATGCTGTTCCAGCACCTTCTTGTTTGCACCAAAACCACCCAAGCTACCACGGCTGATAAAATGGAGCCACAATGATCCTTGAGAAAAACGTGATCTCCCCAGAGTTCCCACTACTTGGGCAGAAACTCTCCATGTTTAGGAGGGCACTCCTTCCAAGCAATTATCTGACTCTAACAAACATTAAGGGAAAAAAGAGATGCAGCTCTAGTAACTCCAGGTCTCATCTCAAAGCAAGAAGCACAGTGCTTAAAATAGCCTCATGGAAGGCCTACTGAATAAGGAGAATATGACATTTTTGAAATGAGATATTTGTAGTGCAAAGGTTATGCATAGCTTTCAGACATGCCCAGATAATCTCGCTTTCATAGTTAATTTTGGAAATAGAGAATTCTTCTGGTATTATCCTTCTGAAGTGTTTTTTTACTCTTTAAGGAGAGACTGAAATAGGAAAATGTGTTGTCAGACTGTTGTTTATTATTTGCTCACTGTATGAGGCATGAGTGAAAACATTTAGAAATTAAAATTAATTTTGTAATTTTGTATTGTCCTTTGGGTATTTTCCAGCTTTTGCATTCCACAGACCAATCCAGTGAATTGTTCTGTTCACTGTAACAAACACAATAAAACCATATGTAACAGGAAAATTCTTCCCTTTCAATTTCTACAAGAGACTATCAATTCAATTATTTGGGGCCTAAATTTTAAAAAAATTCTTAAAAATGTGACTAGAAATGCAGAAGGAATTGTCTTGCTGTATTTTGGGGGATACCGCTATCAAAAAGAGCCTCCAGGAGAGAAAGGAAATAGAATTTCTTTAATTAAAACCTGAATGTGCTGGATACTGAATCACAGATGCACAGATTCTGATTTACATCACGTAATTCTAAAGAGAACATCCAGCTCTAGGGTAGTACAGAGCCTACACAGATATGTGCAAGTTCAACACCATGAATGAGCAGTTCATTTCATTAAAGCCAGTGGGGTTACTTGCACAGGATCTTAAGTGCATTTGTGCACCAGTGCTTATATTGGGTTAGATTTCATTATCTCTGTAGATGAAGTTTGAATATTCTTAGTGAAACTGAATTTTAAAAGGCATGGTCCTCTGAGCTGTGCAAAGATTGGCACTCAGGAGACCTGAGTTTAATTCATCTCTTTTCACAGGCCACAGGGCCTCACCTGTCATTGTACCCCTTAATGTCACCTTTCAATACTTCTCTTTTGTCAGGTTAGGCTCTAAGGTTTTTTACACAAGAGTTTTATTTTAATTTATTTGTTTATATCAAAACTTGCACAAGAAAATAAATGTAGTTATTGGAGACATGCAGTGTTGAACATGCATCTTTTCCAAGAAATATTTGAAGGCAAATGTTCCTCCACTGAACAGCCATAAAGTATGCACACAAAGATGCATCTCAGCAAGTGATTATTGAAACATCATCAATAGTTTGAAGTAACATAAGGGAATGTATTTCTCTCAAGAAAAAATCTGTCTCTCTAAATAGCATTGTCCTCATGGACACAAGGCCTTTCCCTGCAGGTTAGCTCCTCCTTTCTAAAAGATGCTCTAAAAGAAGGGAAGCACATGGGAGGAATAAAAGTACCATCTGACTAATTCAAACAGGCAATAGGTGGTTTCAGCATAATCGTTTCAAGCAGTACATATTTCTTCCCCCTCCTGAATCTATTAGCTCTTACTGGAAATTATTTGGGCATTTAAAGAGGACAAAACTATACTGAAAATGAAAGGACTAAAAGTCAGTGTCATAAAATAATACTGACGTGCTACTTGTATGTCTCAAGGCTATGATTAAGGATACTTCCTCAAAAGTATTCAGGTCCCTTTATTTTGGCTACGACTTCCTTTGGCTTTTAAAATGATTGATTTCTGCTCTAATTCAAAGTGGTGGAGAGCTTGTGGCTCTGGGAGTGATACTCCAGAATAAAACATCAGTACAACAAAGAGCAGAATCAGGGCTTGCAGTTAAATCCAGTTCTGCCTGACTCCAGCAGTACAACCACTGCAGCTGACAGGCAGCGTGGCTGGAGACATTCTGCTGCCAGGTTCAGCTCAGGGCTGTGGATCTGGGCCACAAAACTGAGCTCCCAGCCCCAGCACCACAGCCTCTTACACTCTGTGCATGCCAAGGCTGCAATACCTTCCAGGGGCTCACTAAACCCAGCCTAGGGCACCAGGGCCTTGCTGCCAGAGCCTCCTCCCAGCACAGCAGGGGCTGCCAGTTCTTTGCTCTGCAGCATTAAGACAGGGGCAGACCCATAAGTGTCAGGATATGTCAAAACCTTTGGAGTATCAGCATGGTGCAGAGTCCCTGCCCAAATTGCCACATTCCAGAACAGACTGACTTCCAGGTTTTCTCCTCTGCAGCCCTCACTTCCCTGTACATCCACCTGGCCTATTACCCTTTCCTACTGTGAAAACGTCTTCAAAAACTTCAAAAAAATTACAAAGTGACTGTCTCTTTCTGAATGCCCAACCTTGTGCTCTCCTGTATTTTGAACTTCACATCCTTGTCTTTTTAAAGAATGAGTAATTGATGCCCCTGATTTTTCCAGATAACATTGAACAGGCAAAGTAAAAAGAAAAGAATAGGGTATTCGGGAAATAATTACAAGTTATTTGCAATCAAGCTGTTCTGTACTATTCACTGAGGCTAAAAGTTACTGTCAGTCGGCACAGGCCTGGTAAGGCAGAAAAAGCAAGACTTTGGATAATTAAGGAAAGAATAGTCAATTTGAATAATCCTCTTTTTACAGGAAAACTGACGTGCTGAGTGCAAATGGAGGCAAATGAAAATCTCACAGTAACTTCTTTCAGGTTGCTCTCTGAGTACCCATCCAGAAAAACATCCTTGAACTAATATGACCAGACACAAGGGGCCAGATCTCTGACATTACACGGGTTTAAGTTATAAAAGTTCCAGTGGAAGAGGCTCTGAGGACAGAGAGGTGGGAGGATTATTGGGGGAAGATCCTCTCGCTGCCCACACACACAATGAGTATTTTTGAAGTTCTGGTTCATTCTGAAGTCTGCATTATGCAAAACAGGTTTTGCAACCAGTGTTACAGTGACAATATGAATTTCTGTAACTATATACTCTGAAGGAATTCTAGAGAAAGGCAATTGGTATGGAAATTTCTCTATCACAAGCATCATTAGTGAAGAGTGTACAAACAGAACTACTGAATCATGCATGCAAACAAATTAAGTTATGAAGTCTATGTGCTTATTTGTTGGTGTCTCTCATGCAGGAACCTATATAGAGCTGGAGCACTGAGGGGTTAAGCATGTTCACAGCAAAGTACAGTAAAACAGCCACAGAGCAGAAACATCAGTAAAGCCCTTCTAGTTTATAGCACCATTTATGGAGTCTTGACTGTCATTGTGAAAATGAAACCTAAAGATTTTGCTGGTTTACTGTGAATTAACTGCTTTGCTCTATTCTTACAGCTCCCCACACACTGACTGCATTTCACAAGGAGAACAATGGGTGACACCAGCCTTCCCCACCCCCCTAAATCAGCATTTTTGCTGTGGTGCAGCTCTCATGGAGCTGTCACCCTGCACTAGCTATCCCTTCTCCCTCTCTGCACCTACCCTGTAGCTATTCCCTGGCTATCCCACAGAAGATGGTGAGGCTCTGTATTTGCTCTGAGTTTCTACAGGCTGTGTCATGGGATGGCTGCAAGTGCAGCAGCATTTCTCTTGGCCTGTAGTAAGAAAAGATCTCTCCTCTGTCCAGCTCCTGGCTTCACAGGAACAATGCTGCTATCGATTACTGGCTGTGACAGCTGAGGGCAGCAATGAGGGAAATCATTGCTGAACTTCCATGAACTTTTTGAGAAGGTAGAGCACACAGGCTTTGTGACCCAGTGCTCACAGAGGCACTGAATGAAACAAATCTCTGCAAGACTTCCTGCCCCTGGGGGGCTTCTAAAACCAGGACATGCACCCAAAAAGTGGACTCCAACATTATTTACAGGAGAAAGGGTAAGGAAGGAAATCAAGCTAGAGAAAGAACAAATGCTAAATGAAACAGTAAGTTAACTCACTTACTTTATTTATCCAGAAAAATAGTCTGTATTTGCTCACTTGATTTGTTGTTTTGGTTCACAAACAACCAGACCAGAACACTAGCAATTACTATATGCAAAGACTTGAATAATTTATCCAGAGATATGCGACTCTTCATTTTTCAGATCCACAGCAATGCCTATCTTCTATTTACAGCTAACATAAGTAGGTCAAATGCATTATTTGCTTATATAAGTAACAATCTGCTTGCCGAGCTTCTAAAATAATTGCAGCCCATTAAATCAAACTGGCAGGCCTACCAAGGTGGTATTGTGCAGAATTCTGAGCTCGTGGGGACTTCAACACAAGATGTGCTGTGTCCAACTATTCCACAGGCATGGCAGCCCCACAGAAGCTCCTGTGCTTCCTTGGCACCTGCACCAGTGACAAGGAACCAACAGATTTCAGCAACCCCCTCTCACCCAGAAGTTCAGTGGGCTCTGTGCAATTCTTTACTTGAGGCAGTTCTACAAAGCTTTCACTGACTGACACATCCAGCAGGTCCTTCCGGCACCACTGAGCTCGAATTTCAAAACAAAGCCCAGGGTTGATGGCCAGGGTCAGATGAGTCACCACAGCAGGAGCATCAGAAAGCAAATGAGCCACAATGAGCAAGAGTTCAGTGAAAAGGGCACTCTTTCCTTTACCAAAGGGCCACAAGGTGCTCCTGCAGAAGTGGTTCCTGCAAGTTGTCACTGAACATTTCTGGGTGAATATGATGACAGCTGAAGTGGACAGGACACTGCCAGAGCAGCTCACGGGCAGGCAGCAGTGCTTGGAGATGTAACAGCAGCAGCGCTGTGGGCAGAGGCTGAGTGCTATGAAATACTCCCTGTAATCAGCCTTAGGAAAAATGTCTCCCAGCTATTAACTTTACTTCCATCTCTAAAGGGGTGACCCCTCTCTCCTCCTCAACTCTAAATAAAGTGTTGACAAAATTACAGACAGGCCACGCTTTATCAGCTGCCTCACACTCAGAGCTCCTCTGTGTGCCCAGCATCTATCATTTCATCCTACATCTATTTGCAGATAGTGTAGTGAAACTAGTGGAGCCTGTAATAGTGTTGATCTACCAGGGTCAAGCAGCTGGACCTAATCCCCACAAATTCACCTGGTATGGCTGCTGTGGACAGTGCTATTTGGACAGTGTGTGTAGTTCCAAACAAACTTTAGGAGAAGCATCTCCTGTTTCAAATGCCAGGCTTGACCTTATCGTTCCACCTGAGAAGCAAGATGGAGGATGAAAAGGGAAAGACAGAGCACAAAAAGGAAGGGGAAAGCAGAAGTTATTGCTACAACCTAGCATATACAACCTATTTTATTTTGTTGTTATTCAGAAAGGAAGCTCTTTGCAGAAATTCATCCCCACCACCGAGGCACAGCTCAGAACAGCCTGAGCTCTGTGGGGGTTGTTACACACCGTCTCCTGGGACTGTCTGTTCTGTAAACCCATGGCATTCAGCATTTCAGAGCTGCATCATAATGGCAGCTCAGATTTTGCCATCCTTATTCACACTCTGCAGCATCAGTGATACCAACAGAAGGTTAGGAAAAAGGAACTTGAGCAGTTCCTACACTGAGTAGCTGCTTGAAGTCTTGGTTTCCACAGTGACTTCCCTGAGTTCACAAATGAAACCCTGACAGGTGCATGGAATTTCACATTAGCAAGGACAGTGTTTTTCACATATCCCTTCTCCATTTTTCTACAGTGCTGCTCACAAAAGCTGTGTCCCATCAGCTCAAGTTTTCAATGTGAGCAGAAACACTCTCATCAGAAGCTGATTGCAAATTACCTCACTAAACAAAGCTTTTGTCACTATCTCTATGTTACAAAGGAGGAATCTGTGTCACTGAGGGATAAGTGAAATGCTCTAGGTCATCTGAGCCAGTGGCTGTTCCTCCACTTACATCCCTGGGAGATGATGCTTAGTATTATTTTGCAGAAGTCTCCATTTGTCATAACACTTACTGACATGCAAGCATGCATTTGCAGAGCTGGGATCATATGGCAATGAGTCACTGCAGATACTTGGCCACACCACCAGTAAAAATTATTTCACCTTTAATAGAAAATAACAAATTTAGAATCATGGAACATTTTGAGTTTTCATGGCTTTGCTTGCAAACACTCATAATTAAGAAAATAAATTGGCTAGACATATTATCAAGCTTTTGCATCCCCACTAGTCCTATAGCTTCAAGTTTGGGCTTGGCACACTTTAGTATGTTTGCTTTTTTGGTTGTAGATTTTTTTTCTTTGAATCAAAAGGTTACTTACCATTCTATTTTCTGCAATTCAAATATTAAGAGACTTCCCTTGTCATAAGCAAAATCCTAACCCTATTGAAACTGAGACTTCTGGCATTACCCCAGGGATCCTAAGGCAAGGTTATAGCCAGTCCATCCTTTGGTATTCTACCAAAGGGAAATAGGAGAAAGCTCCATTTGCAGTCATGCATGGAGGGGAGAATGCCAGCAATCTCCTTAATCCCATAAAGCACTGTTAGGGTCAACAACCCAAAGTTAATACTGCTCCCAAGACAGAGTGGGGTTTTTCCAGGCATGTCTATGCTCAGAGAGTCCTCTGCTTGTAGTATTGGTTTTACTCCTGAGCATAAGTGGAGCTATAATTCTTCAGCTGTTATATGCAAGAGGGTTGTGAATTTGAAGGTAGAGTATTATTTATGATTACCTCAGAGAAATTGTGGGAGCCATGGCAAATATTATACCACTGCACTGGAAATGGATATTAAGCTCTTGCTGATGTCAAATATACCATGCTCCAGCTTTTTAATGCCCACTTCTAAGCCTTTCCCCACCCTGAACTAGCAGCCAGCTACAAACCACATCAGACTTTGGGGTATGGGCTTCTTGTTTGACGTGCCAGCAGTTTAAAGGTACAGCCACTAAAATCAGCACCAAAATTATGCGTGCACAGTTTTATGTTTTCACCTCTTGCATCTGCGAAAAGCCCACGCTGGCACACTGTGACCTCCAGGCACGTTGATGGCACTGCAAGAAGGAAGCTGTGCTCTGTGGAGCTGTCAGGGCTGTGCACATTATCCCAGCACAGCTCTGTTTGCACACGGACAGACGACAAGCATGAAGTGCCAAACACAGTTGTAGCATGTCAGGCATATGTTGCCTCATGTCATCCACATTAAGTCAAGTGGAAGAGGTGAAGGCAGCAAACCAGTGCACCAAGACTACTATATTCAAACAGTCATTAGAAAGAAATTGCCAGTGAGAGATTGGCCAAGAGCTCACCTGGAGCTAGACTTGAATCTCTTGGGCTGTGATTCTGTAAGCACTGTGCACTCCCAGTACAGCCAATGTGAGTACAGGGGGCACAAAATTCTTTGAGAGCTCAGTCATGCTTCACTCCATGAGGACTTGTCTCATTTGGTTGTTACAGTGAGAACAGAAGTAGGGCACCAGTTAAAAATAAGGTAAGACAAAGAGGTGGAAATCCAATGTATTTGCTGTGGCAGAAAAAGTGCAGCTGTTTTGTGCTTTTCCTTTAATTTCAAATGAATTTTGTCAGACACATCTATTATCATAGACCAGCTCTGAGAGTAAACAGGGGCTTTAGGATTTCAGAATGATCCTTCAAGCCCTTACTCATTTGTGCACAATGCCTTTAACAGACAAATATGCCAAAGACAGTATGCAAAACAGAAGTGTAGTAGGAGTATTCTCAGATTGTTATTTTTGCAGTTTCAGAGGCATTTCATTTTACTTAACAATTTGTGATGTGCTGTCAAAATAAGGCAAGAGAATTAACCTGGATTTCTCCTCCCCTCCTCTCCTGGTCTTGACTTCAGAGCCATTCAGTGAAGCAAAATAATGCAAGAATCTAGTATTTCATAGTATTTGAGCTCATAATATTTCAGTATTATGGTCCCCTGAGGTATAAACAAAATGAAACATGAAATAAAGTCACAAATATGATGCCTTACAGTGACCTGCTGACAATGAATGGGTTTATTGATACTATAGCCTTACAGTTACATAGGATCTGTCTATCTAGGCTGCAAATTAACCATGCAGTGTACAAGACCACCCACACCTTAGCTTTCTTCAGAGATTCCATCTTAATTCTGGACTTTCTGGCAGAGATTATTGATTCAGACATCTCAAAGAGCACATCTGAAGTACTTCCAGGGCTGGGTTGTCTCTGAAAGCAGACTAGTGACTTTTATATGATGTGAAACCTGTGCTAATACCCTCTCCTAGATCCCAGGTAACTGCATTAATAAGTGGCTCACATTTCCTTGCCTTGTTGGCATGTCCAGGGGCTACAGTGACTTGTACAGTCAGAGAACAGCAGCCTGAGAAAAACTCCCATTCAGTATGCCTGCTTTATGCCCAACTCTGCTTTTAGGTCTGAACTGGTTTTGCTAATTCCAGGGTAGAATGATATGAATTCACCAGTAGTTTGGATCTGGGGTTGTGACCAGGCTTATTAACTCTCCTGAGCCCTGGAGCACTGAGGTACTAAGTGCAGAAAAGCCCACACACACACAGTAGGAGTCCCAAATGTTTAGCAGAGCTTGCTGGCCTCAGCTTAGGGCAGGCAGCTCCTCCTGGACTGGCTGCATTTGCAGTTAATCTGGTAAATCAGCAAAACACTCCCTGAACTCGCATTATTAAGGCTTTTCCATTATCAAGAACATCACAGCTTCCATCACCCTTGAGAGCAGAGCAATAGCTGTACTGCAGGGGAGCTGCACATTTAATTTCGGGTTTTTTAACCCAGGTGCAGTCTCAGCAAATGAGATAGATTCTATCATGAAAAGAGAGAGGAGGAATATATAAAGCAACTTTGTTAAATTAAGAAGAACAAAAAAAATATCACTAAGCACACAGGATAGACTAGCAGAGCACAGCTAAAGTGCCAACTGCCAAGTCCTGGGCACTGTGAGATTCCCAAGTGAGTAACAGAGCTTCGTGTCTTTTACCAGTGCCTGGTCTATTTTCTGTTCAGCGCTTGCAGCTTCCATTAACGTTAATGAGCATGCATATGTGCCTCGAGGGTAAGAACATATTCCCTTGGTGGCTTCAAAACTTGTTTATAAATCCCTCCAAAAATCACATTGTGTTCATTGCTCTGCACAGAAAGCTATTATAACAGCTATAAGAACTGCTGTGCACGTTCCCTCCTTTCTCCTTGCCCTTGCTTATCTGAGGGATGAGGAAACAGGCCTGGAAAGATGAAGGGCTGAAGGAGGTGGTACAGGGAAGTAAACCAGCTCTGGGAGCTGCAATCTGGAAACTGGCTCGCTGCAGGGAGCGGCAAACTGAAATCTTGGAAAAAGTGGAGAAAACCTATTCCAAAGCACTGAAAAACTACTCCCACCACCAACACCCCAAAAAGCAAAGCCTCTGAAAGTCTCTAAGCTATTAAATAGTAGAGAACAGACCAAAATTCTTGCCATGTCCTACCTGCTTGAATGCAGGTCAGTGGGAACAAGCTGCTTCTGCAACCAAAGGGGCCAAACATAGAGAGAGACACTGCTGGGCTGAGTCCCAGTGCAGCCAGGCCAGCACTGCCCTCCACCCTTCTGATCCCTGTGGCAGCAAGGAGGCTGTGAGAGGAATTGCTGAGAAAAAGGGAAAGACGTGCCAGGGTTCCTTTAGGAGCTGCATGGCTCTAACACTGCTGAAAGCACCAAATCCATCCCCACGCCACCTGGACACACAGGGCACACACTTCTCTGGAGTCAGGCATGGTAGTTGAGAGCCAACTCCACCTCACTCTACTGACAACAAGGCCTGCGATTTCTGACTTTTCTGCCTTTGACTTTTCCCTTCTTCAGTGCCAGCCCTTCTCCTGACGTGTACAGTTTGAAGTTAAGCTCTCTTGAGCCTCACAGGCTGCAAGGGATACAGTGCAGCACACAAACAATTATGGGTAATGCAGCACTGAGATCAAGAGTCAGATTAAGGTACGTGAAGGAAAACACATTGCTTTATACATGGCTCAATACCAGCTCACATTATACCTATACAGCTAATGGGAACCAAGCTGCAGCTTCCCACAGGGAAAAGCGCTGTGCTCAAAACACAGTGCAGGCTGTAGGAAAGAGGGAAATGAGCTGTAAAATACACAGTGTACAGTACACAAGCACTGAGGCCTCTCAGGCACAATGACCCACTGCAGCCCAAAGTGAGCACCTGGCTGAGGAGCCCATGCCCTGGGAGAACGCCTTGGAGCTGGAGCTCAGGAGGCAGCACACCCTGTGCTGCCCTGCCACGCTGCCCTTCCTGCTCCAGGCGCACACCCCAGCCCTGCAGCAGCACTGCAACCACAGGGACCAGTGGCCCTCGCTGTGAGGGAGCTCATTGCAAGAGCCATGGCACGAGTCTCGTGCTCCCTGCACAGGGACTGCACTGCAGGATGCTGCTGGCCAGAGCTGCCTCCCCACTCCTCTGCCACAGCTCCTGTCACGGCTGCTGCAGTCTCAAAGACACGTCCCTAAAACACTGCACTGTGCTGGGTCAGTGCTGGGCTGTCATGTCAGCAGGATGCCAAGCACATAGCCCAGAGCAGGAGTGCCTGAAACTGCCCACAGGTCAGCCCACCAGAACTCATCTGTCAGTCCCTTTAGACTGGTTAGGTCTGAATAGGGCTCATTAATGATATTTCTTCCTTTGGTAGGCATGGATAAAAAGATCTGGGGATAAGATCTGTCTATAAGGAGGGACATGTCATGGTTACCGCAGAGGACACTATTTCAAAGTTCAGGTTAAATACATTATTCACTAAGGTGAAATAAAAGGAAACCAGCTCTATGTAAAACCAGCCAAAGTGCTAAATCCCTTTAATCCAAACTCTGCTTAATGAGAGTAGCAAAAGTTCAAATTTACACTGAAGAGCCACCAGTGTAGCTGACAGAAAACTAGATTTATGAGAGAGACCAGCTGGACTGGAACCCCAGTTACAGTTACTGTAATTGCTTTTCTCCAGGGAAAAATTTTCCTTACAAGCTGCCCACCTTTAGAAATTGCTGACCTCACTGCAGGGGCTTAGAAGGCAGCAGCAAGAAGGATATCTTCTTTCCCAAGACACTTGGAAGGAAAACACTAAACAAATTGAGTGGGTTCAAGAGGTGGGTCCCCTGCAAATATTTTCCCACATCAGAGGTAAATTTTCCTTTGGCTGTGTCTGCAGCAGAATTACAACCATGAATAGCATTTTGAAAATGCTACTCTGATTTTTAACTTGTATCTGTGTGCACATGTTTGTATATACACGCAAGAATGTAGAACCTGCATTTTCATTACATGTGTATATTCAGCACACATAAATTAAATTGTATAATTAAATTATATCTTTTATCTGTATTTCTTTATATAATGTAGTACTCCATATTACTAAGCAGAATTTTAACAAAAAATTAACTTTCAAATGCAGTTATAGGTCTTCATTTTTGTTTGCACAGCAGCAGATCTGGAAACCTTTCTTGTAGACATGCAGTGATCATATCAAAAAACACTGCTTGAGGCTGGTTACATCAGCCAATTACACTGTTTTATTACTTCCTTTTTCTGTAAGATTGGGCACTGAAAACAAATCAATTAATTACACTCCTGCATTTTCTCAATAAAGAGCCTTTCAGGATCAAGATTAGATATGTCTTCCATGCTGAAATGTTATTTTAAATTACCCTTTTCAGTTCACTTCTCACTTCCAATGTGTGATGCATGGGGCAGAGCTCCATTTATTTGCTGTTCCTACCAGAGTTTGAAAACTCTGAAGAAAAGGCAACCCACATTTTTAAAAAACACTTTCTAGAAATCTGTCACGGAGGAGAAATGCATAGGGTGGAAGGCGTTCAGTGGGTGCATATGAGAGGCAGCCAGAAGAGTGAAAAATGGCATATTAAAGCACAAGAAGGGACACAAAGTGTGGAAGCACAGCAGCAAAGCTAAAGTCAAGTTAAGGAGAAGGATGCCTTCAGGCTGGAGAGGGCTTTTTCAGGCAGAGCCAAGGTAGGCTGGGATGAACCAAACAAACCCAAGTGTTGCCACGCTGCTGCACAACGAGACAGGGCCAAGATGTGTCACTGCAGCTTAAGGGAAGATTCTCGCACTCCCACAAATATGGAAGCCAGAGCGCTTACAGGAAAGTGCACAGAACCAGTGTGGGTGTTACTGCTGCTATTTGTGCTTCAGGAGGAAGAGGTCTTTCAAGCTCATGACCAAATTTCTTCTGTCCCTTCTGCAGTAAAGTCAGAATTATACTCAAACCAATCTAATGTTATGGTAGATATTATGATGGGATACATACAATATTTTGATTTCACCATGATCAAAAAGAGTATCAAAGTTACTATCAGTTACTACTTTTGTTTATATAAACAGGATCACTATCAAAAAGCAAAAAGTAAACGTGTTTAGTAAAAATGAGTGATGAGGCTGTCCCTGGTTATCTAGAAAATGTAGCAAATTCCTCTCCAAAATAGTCAAAGGCTCAGACAATAGACCTTATAGTCTGAATATTTTGCACAGCCATGAAAGAAATTGAGCTGGGAACAATTTTGTGATGACTCCTTTGTAGAGATTCCACAGTAGTTGGAAAAACAATGGAGAAACAATAGGGTTTTTCATCATTATTTTCTATAGTTCTTGGAAAAGGTTACAGTCATTCAGCCTGCAAATACCACAAGTACATGCAAATGTGTGAGACACATGCATATACAAATATTTGGGTACAATATGGACAACAGTGACTGAAAGTTGAACCTGCCTGTTCTTGGACCTCAGCTTTCAAAGACCTCCAAAAGAAAATATGAATATTGTATCCTATGGATTTACTAACCTGAAATTGGCAAGATGCAGACTTACAACATCTTGAATTCTAAGTTTGCTACTAGAATGAGAACTGCTGCATAGGTAAAAACATCACCAGTGGTCCACAAAAAAACAGACTAGTAAAATCAGAGTTTCACAGGATTCTCTGAGCAAAATTTCAGATACTAAATTTGCTGGCAATTAATTTCACATTCAGTGGCAAAGCTTGTCTAGTATTTGTATCAATCAATCAATACTGCAGCTAATGAACTTTGACTTTCATCTGGTTCTGCTCATTTTTAGGTGCTCTTATCAATGTATGACCATAGCTTTTATATAAACATTCCTATACTAGCCAGATTACTGTGGAAATTCATCACAACAAACCTTACCTTGGAGTGCACCGGTGATAACAAAGCCTCTCCTAGTGAGAGCAAAACCTCTTAGAAATCCAGTCTGTTCATCTAAACACCATATTGTACCACCCTTGAGTATATCTATGTTAAAAATTTGACTGCTCCCTTAAAAAAACCCCAAACCAAACCATATAAAAAAAAACCCTACAGTCTGATCTTCCAATGTATTAAACTCTTTGGTGAAACCCCAGTATAGAGAGAAGCAGGGCAGATATTCTGAACACACAAAAACAGTGGGATTAAAGGGTTCTGTCACTTGAAAAACCTCCGGGAACTTCTTCATTTTAGCCTGAAAGTGCCCATTGCTGCTCTATATGCAAAGCAGCGGAATGAACATAATACATGTCATAAATTAAACATCCTAGACATTCTTAACGTTCCATGAAGGCATTTTTTCACACAGAAAGGTAACATTTAGGTATTATCTTTTATGCTAGTGATGGAGTATTACTCATTCATCAGTTCTTTCCAGAGATCTTGCTATGAATATTCAGTTCTTGATTACAACAATGAATCCAAGGTGCTCTGCAATACTTAGGCTCTGGTATAGTACCATTGTCATATAGATGAACCAGAGGGAATGAGGCTACAGTACCACACGTGTCACTCATAAGCTCATGTAATGGAACAGATCAAGCTCAATTGCACAGAGTGGAGGAGGAAAAGTGTCTTTGGAAACAGAAATGTCAACCAATTTCAAACCTTGAAATCTGTCAGAGGGGACATGACTACATATTCCTTCCTTGGACTCAAATATCAAATGGCAGAAGAAGAGGAGGGAAAGGAAACAATTTTCAGAACCTTCCAGAACGACAATAATGCTGAAAAAAACCCAGTTCTGTGAGGAAAAAGGCTGCTTAAGGGGTCTGCCATATCTTCTGTGAGGCTGGCAAAATATTTGGATGTATTTCAATTATCATTATCATTGCTATTATTGCTACTTCAAGTCTGTCAAGTTCTCTTGCTTCTCAGCAAACGAGAAAAGAGGCTGGGATATGCATGCAAAACAGACTCCACTCCTAATCATCCTAGAGATAGTGCCAAGGTCAGCTGTACTGAACAGCACCATGTACTGTGTGACTCAATGCACACTTGCAGGAATAGTCCTTGAACAAGTTAGAAAACATTAAACCCTTTCCTAATGCCCTGCAAAACAAACTTCATCTAGTCTGTTTGGGCAGATTTAGGAAGAAAGAGTGCTAAGAAATATGTTAAAGAATTATAAAAATACTTTAAAATGTAGTATTTTTTAAAAGAAATTTTGAGCAACATAAGAGCTTCTGCCTTTCACCTCAGAGCATATCAGACCAAGAAGTTCATGTCATGCATTCTCTTTTGATATTAAATTAAAATTTGAAGGACTTTCTGGTATGAGAATTTAAATCTCAAAGTTAAATGATTTTGGTATAGGCTTTGGTCCAGTAAAATTGTGGAAAATTGCTTTTGTTAAGGACAGCTACTAAATGCTTGCATTTGTTCCATGTTAGCCTGCGTGGAGTTGATGTCAGGGTTGCTGAAGAGGAAAAGGTATGGAAGTAATAAAAAATGTCACATGCACAATAACTACCAAGAGCATAAAGAAATCCAGAGCTTTGTTCAGCACTTGTGTGCATCTTCTCTATCACAGACATATGTGTCACCATGATTTACACATTCATTGGCATCTTTTTTATCACTGACAACTTTTTAAATCAGATTTGCTTAAAGGGGGTCATAAAATGAGTAGCTAACAAGTATTTCTGGCCACAACACCAGGAAAAGGGATATGCACAAGGAGGACAATGTGCTGCATGGGATGTCAAAACTGACATGTATCACAGCAGTGGGAGACACCAGCACCAATCAAAACCATTTGTCCTTAAGGGTTCCTTCCTACAGTTCACACTGTGAAGCAGAGTCATCCTGATCTCTCCTAGGAGGGAGTACAGCTGGTCCTACTGCTGCACAGAATGTATTTCCAGCATGGAATAAAGGAAGGAGATGATCCCTACAGCGTTAGCTCATCTTCAGCAGTGCAGAGTAGGGAAGCAATATCCTTACTGAAACCATTTATTAATTCTCTTCTGAACGCTGCACTGGCTGAAATGTAACTAGGAGGAATGGGAAGAGAAAATGTAGACTCAGACATAAACAGAAGCTTTGGGCAATCCATTATATCATCCTGGCTAAAATTTTTAGTGTTGGATATTTCCTTGCTGTGGAGTTTCAGGGCCATGCAGTATTCTTTTTATTAATTTCTGTTCTTCACTCCTTTGCTGAGAAGAACCATTTCAAGAGCTGTGGTTTGCACCGTGATGGTGATATGGTCAGTGGTCCTTGGCTGGTGGGCAGATAACATTGGCCTACATTCCAACTGACAGCAATTTCTCTTCCCCTTCATTTTGAATAAATGCAACTTATTCTGCAGTACACATCCAGACTGTGTAAGTGGTGCAAACAAATAATGTGTAAGTGACCAATGTTAAAAAACTATCCAAAACAGCTGGATAGTTGGTCCAACATTTAGGCATGAGTGGCCTAGGATACCTGTGTTGGCATGTTACACAAATAAGGAAACATACAGGTAATTCTTAAATGCAACAGGATAATCTTAAGACTGGTTCACCAAGCCCCTTTTTTCCAAAGAATTGGTGTTTACCTTCAGTCCTGTCCGGTAATTTCCCACTTTTGCTTGTTGTTCCAGTGTTGACTGTTTCAGACGAGGTGCTCAGTTTGGTGTTGGGGTCTCGCTTCGGTTTTGGAGGCGGCTGCTTTCGAGAGCTGCTGCTTTCATCATCAGTTCCTCCAACTGAGTGAAGAGACTGGGATCTGACGGTGAAGCCACTGGAGCAGGGGTGTGGCAGTCTGTCCTGAGGAGCAGGCATTGTCATAAATCCCATGCGGAAATGTTTCCCCACGTAGCTGCCTTCATTTCCTCTTGCTACTTCTCCACCTATGCTGTAAGAGAAAACGCAAAGATAAGAAAAAGGTCCTCCTTTGTCTGAACCATACGTGGAACCAGGGTCTCAGTCCTGCCTGTGATAAGCTGATCATGTTTTTGAATTTGAAACAAGCAATGCTCTTCTCTGAAAAGACGAATGCTAGAAAAGTCTATTTTTCAACATAAGCTGCCAGCAACTGAGACATAGATACACTGCTATGCACTCAGAACTTCACAAGAAGAAATCAAGAAAAGCTTTTGTCAGGTTTCATAGCATTGTAGCTAGAAATTTTCTACACAACAAATTTCAAACATTGAAAATCAGAACTGAGTTTTCATGAAAACAGGAGACTGTAAGTAGGGCAAAGAATAATACTTTAGAAATACAACATGGTGTATTGATCCACATTTCCTGACACTCATCTTTGACTACAGATGCTCATGTAGCTTGGGAAACAAGGCTCATGGGGTCCAATCAATCTTTTCCCTTGAGATTAAAGAATGGTAAAGGAGAAATGTTCTAAAAATTACTTGGATATGGGATATTCAACATCTCTTCAAACCCACATAAATCTGCAACACAAGCAGCTTTAGACTGGTAAATTACAAGTGTAGGAGATGAAAAGGCCATGGACTATGGGACACTAGGAAGAAATTAACCTCCAGCCATTCAGAAGCACAGGTAAAGAAGAAGGAAAGTTTAATTAAAACAAGTGCTACCACACCAAGCACTGCATTTTCCTGTGGGTGGCATGACTGAGAACTTGATATTATTCCTGTTCTACTCATGCTTATCTGTTCTGAAAAACAGCTCTAACTGGTGTTTATACTGCAAACCAACAGCACATTTCAATTCAGGCAAGTCAGTGACTATGCAAAGAAACTCAGCACAACACAGAGGTCAACGTGGGCCTCTTTGCAAGGAGGTTTGAAATGGTACCACTGTGGGCACATAGAAATGTCAGTACAAGAACTGTGAAGTGTCAGAAAGCTCTAATTAGCTCCTGTTTCCCCTTCACACAGAGTGAAGCTCTAAGCTGGGTCAGTGTGCTCCTCTGAACGTTTCCTACTCTGTTGCCTTGGGCTGGTGCAGTTTATTTGGTGCTGGAACACATTTCCTTTTTTAAAAGACAAGAACATTTCTCAAAAGTGTGAACAGTAAGCAAGGTCACCTTACTTCCTAATACTGTCCCCATCTTCACTATAGGTAAAACACAAGCTGCATCTAACTGTCCTAAAAGCAGCAGACTGGCAGTGAGCAATATACAGCTTCGTGCATGATAAAGCAGAACCTTTGTTTGCTTATTACTCTCTCTGCATTTTTATTCCATTTCCTCTCAAGGGGAGATGTCCACTTTCAGAAGTGGTTGACAACAGAACAGGTCTAACTGAGCATGTGCCACTTTCCAGGGGTACTGACACCTACCCACATAAGTAAATGTGTGCACACATGCATGCCACACATATGCTCACACTGGTCCATGTTCATAACCAAGTTATTACTAAATCCTAATTGGCATCAATTCCAGAGAGATTTGCAGCCAGAAAGATCAAAAGGTAGAACTCGTTAATTTGAATATTTCTAAAAAACCTGTAGCTAGTTTGAATGCTTAACTATGCCTCTACTAATCTTTCATAAATTGTTCTGAAAATAATATAATCCTCTGATGGTGGTCTTCAGAAAGGGCCTGTCATATTATTTAAAGAAGATTACTATCCAAACATGCTGAAGAATGCAGGTGGGGAGTCTGCTTCCTTTCTAAAGTCCACTGGATAATCACGTTCAGCAAAGAAAATTTCAGTTTGCCATGTCTCCCATATTACAATTCTTACAGTTTACACTATTTAACTACTGCATTTACTTCACTGCTGTGTGAAGGTGTTTGAACCATCCATTATAAGGCAGGTTCTGAGGTGATATATTTCACCCTTTTCCTAAGAATATATAGAACTACATTTATATGGAGCATGGGGGTTTTTTTTGCCAAACTGCTGCATCTTTTATTCCAGAAATTAAAACTTACAAAATGTATGTTCAGTGTCTAAAGGCACTGTCTCATTAAACAATTACATAATATCCTTCCTTTCCCTTCCCTTCCCCCCCCCTTAATTTTTCATTCTTTGCTGAATTTCAACATAAATGGAACCCTCACTTGCTTCTTACACTTTCTCCAGAACAAAGAGCCCGTAGCCAGTTCAGAGAGAGGCTGCAGGTACAGATGGATACAGAACTCGCTGTTCAGCATCACAGTTGGAGTAGATCTGGTCTTGCTTTCCTACATCCTCTGCTCAGCTACCAGGCAAAACCAGCAGGGCACCATTTTCCTCTTTTTGGCCACATTTTAAAGAGAATCTGTTTGTCTTTGAGCATAGAAACCAATGCTCAGCTGCTCTAAACCACAAGCTGAAGAACACTAGCCTCTAATCCTTGGTCCTGGGCCTGGTTATTGACCAGGATCACAAAAGGCTTAGGCTTGTTCCTCATGCTGGTAGTGATTCCCAGTGTAGGGCAGTGGGTGTTTCCCAGCTGAGCCTGGCCCGTTCACACCAGCACAACACACGGGGAGTGCCAAGCTCACACCTCAGCAATGCAGACCAAAATTCCCCATGTGTAAAGAGAAAGGAATGACTCCAGACTCACAGATTTCAAACGTGGCATCCTCTGCCCTCAGGCAACAATATCCTGAAGTTGCATTTGGACTTGTGCAGTGCACAGTGTTGCTGTTGTTACATCATGAACCCAGACAGAATGAAAGGATTTATTTATATACTCCTCCTGCTCACAGCAACAGGAATTGGCTGGGGCTAGCGTGTGTCCCACTACAGCACAAGGTGACAAAGATTTACACACACCTTGCTGTGCAGCAATGACTACAGAGACAGTGAGAGAAAGTAACTGTGTAGGTCTCACTCCATTATTTCTGACAGGAAAGACTCTGTGCTCCTCATTGTACTGATAATGAGTTCTATCTCATTTCAAAACTGTATTATGTGAGTTGCTGCAAGTATTGCACAGTTTATTAATACATATGGAAATGCAGATTTGGATTATTCCTCTGGGAAGTTTCAATTTGAACTTGGCCAGGATCAAATGCTTCCCTGACAAAGAATTATGTACAGCATTAAATAACAGTTAAAAACGCAAGGCATTTGTCTGCAAAGAGAGCCATGATTATATAACTAAATTAATCATATGATGGCTCATGTTAAACACATCAAAACTGACTTTGTGCTGAAAATTCACTTCGGTGTTTGCCCAGGTCTAGTGACTGATGCTGCCACAGGAGGAGAAAAGGGCAATGCCACAAGGTCGGTGTCAGACACCTTCAAGAAGATTGTCGTGAACCATCTCTCCTTTCAGAACCATGTCCCAGGACTTCTCCAAAGCCCAGCCAGCCAGGCCAATGCAGACCATCGAGTCCTACCAGGTTACACTCTCTCCTTGAGTGCACTGCAAGGGAAGAAAGATCCCATGCCTCTCCCTCTTCCACACAGTGATGGAATTAAATCATTACAACAAATACCAAAACAGTCAGATCTATCTTAAACCAGTAACAGCAGATTTCAGCTTTCATTTCTAAAATATGAACAAGAGATCTGACTGATGGATCCACTGAGTCTCATTATATCTCCATACAGGTTTTGTCTGTCAGCTGAGTTTTTTGAGGTCAGAACTGGGCTAGCATTAAACCACACTGGCCTTGCTGCTTCTACAGCAGTGTGAGCCTGCTGGCACGTAGACTGTGTTCAGGGCAGTGCTGGACACATCACAGCTCACTTCTGGGGCTCTGCCTGCTCCTTTCTACCAAGCAGATACTGGAGTATTGATGTAGCTACAGCACAGAAAAATGGATGTGTTTATGTCTTTGCAGAACTACAGAGGAGAAAGTCTTTTATATTATCCATTTCATTACACATCACAAGAGTGAAAGTTACGGAGGAAGACTAAACATTAAAAATGAACACAGACAGTACTCTAAAAGCAAACAGCATGGGGAAGGTCGTGTCCACCTTACTTTGCCATGAGTCATAACATTCCTGTTGACTGTGAACACATTTTCAAGTTGTTAAGTTAGAAAACTAAGAAAAATAAGTTTTTGTCACATTGATGAAAAATCCATGGCAAACAAAAGTATCCAAAGACTGTCAGCATCAATCAGTGTGGTCTTTTTAGTTTGCATTGTTCCTATTTAATATTGCAAAGAACAATTTTAATTTGCTGTGCAGTTTCATTACTTGGTCCAGGCAGAAACTGAATTAATTCCTGGAAAATAAATTAATAGTTGTATGAAAACTTTTGTTTTACTTGGTGTCATTGTTTAACTATAAACAAAATGGAATATTAAATTCCTCAGTGCAGCTGTAACGAGTAGAAATCTTGGACTGAGACCGTAAAGTCAGAATACCCTGGAGATGAATTTTCTTCCCAGCCATCTATCCACTCTTGTTCTTGGTTTTCATGCAAAAATTCTCCTATCAGTTTAAATTTACACTGGATTATTTTCATGCCTGAGGCACCAAGAACCACTTCGTAGTTCACCTTATCTTTGTAGGGTTTCCCTTTTTTCTTCCTGTGCTGCTTTACATGAGATTTTCTGCTTTTTAGACACAAGTTCAAAAAGGGAGCTACACCTGACTATGAGATTTGACCTCCTAAGTAGGAGGAAGGGGGATGTACTCTGCTGGGGATGTGGCATCTTTGAAGGCATTTTGCCTTTTCTTTGCTGTGATACATTCCAGTCAGGAACCACAGAAGGTCATCATCCTTCTACGTGCTGAAATTCCAGGTAGCCAAGAGAAACCGTTTCAAGAGCAGCTGCTTGCTCCTCTCGTGCTTGAAGAAGACTCATCTCAGATTCTGGTTTCTTTGCTGGCAGAAACTGAGCTGGGAGTCTCTGCAGGCTCCTCTGTGGAAGTGGGGAGAACTATGAATTACAGAGCAAGTGAAGCACATGGATGGGCAGGCTCCTTCCCTCCGGGGAGCTGCCAGCCCACGCAGAGCTAACCCCCCATGACACGCTTCTAATGCACCAGGGAAGCCATCTGAGTCAGAGACAGAAGAAAAGACTAAAAAATTGACTGATAACGTAGGAAGAATTTTCTGTAGAAATGACTAATCATCAGCAAAACAAAAGGAATAAAAATACCTAACTCACGGATTTTATACAAGCTGGCTTGACTGTGCAAACAGCAGTTTATCCCATGGTGCATTTATGTTTTCTGGGTTAAGAGAGCAGCTACTGCTGTTTTAACCATTTCCTGCTCTTACAGAAGTGAACATCCAGCTGCCCTGCTCATAACAAATGTTCTGCATATGAAGGGCTGAAATGGCTTTGAAATGTCTATTCCCCATCAGAATAAATTATACACACATATACTAAGGATGACACATTTTACTTTGTATCTGAGAAGCACTTTCAAGATTAGCATAAATTATATTTGTAAATTAGAGGTTGGATGCCAAAACAACAGAAGATATACTATTTTTATCCCCCTAAATATGATTTCAGCAGACCATGAAATGTAATACTGAAGAAATAAGGGCAGGATCACAATCATGGATACGGGAACTACACTGTAGGTATGATTTTACACAAATCTATACCATTTTTATCACAAAAATTAAACATGCAAATTACACACATTTATCTCTATTTTTTTAATAACCCTTCAGAGATCCCCCTTCTTCTTCCCAAAGATCATACATACTTTTTTTTTCTGCATTACTTTTCTGAAATACTCCAAATGACTCACCATGATCTTAAATCAAGATCCACAGGGTAATACTACCACCCTTTCAGACAGAGGTTAAAGTGTAAATGAGCCGTGACAAAGGTCAAATTTAGAGCCATTTTGTGCACCTGGAGGACTGCATAAAATGAGCAGCCAACATGTCTATGCACATCAAACTTCTTCCCTCTACCATATGCCTGTGCTTTTGAGGTAGGAGATCAGGTGCTGCTTAAGAAATCAGGTCTCTCAGGATATACAGAATACATTAGTGCTACAAAATAAAATTTATTCTTTTATCCCACCTGTCAAACTCACAGGCCCAGGGTTTGATCCCACAGATATGCAATGGGCTGACAATCCCTTTTTGAGTACCTGCATTATTGCACTGAAATACCCAGGAAGCTTTGTGGAAATTGCTTGTGCCTCATTAATCTGTTGTAAGCAACACAACCTGCAGATGTGTATCTGCCACCCATTTTGACTCTGGGTTATTTCTTCAAGCCCTCCATGCTACTCTTGAGAGTCTGCCATCCCCAACAGGACTCACAGAAGTTTCTCCTGAAGAAACTGAACTGCCACACCACATGCTGTGGCTGCACTGTGAGATTAACTGAGTCCCTGGGGAGCAACCAAAAGACAGCTGTAATCCCTCTGCAGTGCACAATGGATAATAAAAGCAAATCTAACCAAGACTGTCCACAGCAGGTATTTCATATGATGCCAGAAAATCTGATTTCAAATGATGATCTGGTATGTTCTGCAGCCAACTAGTTTTATAATGTAAAACGTTGAAAATGCTAGCAAGAGTTGGAGTTTGGGGAAAAAGAAAAAAAAAGCAAAATCAAAACAAACCCAAAACACTTTATGGGAAATGCTGATAAATTAAAAACTTTGTTTGCTGTTTTTATAACAAGTCTAACATAAGCTAGACAGCTTGGAAAGGAGCAAATGAGGAGTAAGGACCTTTCTGATCCACAGGGAACTCAACAAAACTGTTTCATGAGTCTGAACAGAAGTGCAGGTACTAGTTCTACTTTCCACTGGCACTGCCATTTAAAGCAGACTGCCTCTTAAACCAGGGACTAAGGATGCCTGCATTGGGCTGAACATCCACAAAGGCCTGATGCTGCTCTCCTTGGAAGGACCAACTCTCACTGCTGTATCTGGGGCACAGGGACTCCAGTGCTGCAGCCCCAGCTCTGCCTGGTGACCGACTGATGCACATGGGAACGTGTCTGGGTTGTGAATACACAACACGGAAGAGGCTGGAGTGAAAAGTGCTCTGCTGTTATGTGGCTACAGTTATTTTTAATTTTGCATTGGGGGATGCACAGCTAAAAGCCAGCAAATGAAAGCTCATATGTTCAGAGTCACCTAGAATTAGACATGGAGCATATGCAATGTTTAAACTGAGTGCAAATGCATGTTCACATTAATGGAGTGGGGTTTTGCATCCTGTCAAAAACGGGTGGAGCTCAAACAAGGCTGTGTTTTCATCACATTCACTGGAAAACCACATGGTGCAGACTCCACTCTGCCTGAGCAGCTGTGGCTAAGTAAATATTTCAGTGAGATATGGGAATAAATTCTTGGGCATTTCTGTTAGAAAATGTTTCTTCAGCTTTGACTCAAAGTTTTAATGGAAAAAAGAAATCTGTACAGAGTAAAAAGAAAGCCTTTTTGTGGATCAGATGCTGTGAAAGGTTAAAACCTGAAGAAATTAATGAAATGTGCTGAAACTCTGAGACCTGTAAACCAAGTGCTCTGTGTGGGCTGAGATGTTACATTGGGTCTAGCCTTTCCAAATTCTGGCTTATTTCAAACACTGATTGTACAGATGCTCTTCTCAGTCCCTCAAGCAAACATGATACTACTTTTTTTAAAAATCCAAGCTCAAATTGGATTGACAAGGAAATTACGGTTTTAAATAAATGCTTCCTATGATAACCAGTTCCAAAGAGAAAGGACTCTGAAAGGACTGTACAATCCTGAGTGGCAGTGAACAGGAAGAGCAGCATTTCAGTTTGGAGGAAAACCCCTGATGAATTTCACTTTAGCACGATCCATAGCAAAACACACAGATTATTTTGTACACAACTAGTGACTTGAAGGTCCAGTTATTCATATTATTCTTCTGGTAATACTGTCATTCACAATCTGCAGTTCAAAATACATTCCCTGACCTGATCTGCCTCTTCATTTTCGTCTATAAATGCCCTGTGAGTAGGTAAGAAAGGGAGAGGCAGTTCCTGGCATACTGGGAGAAGGTCTCAGCAGCTCAGTTACAGTAGGGATGTGATAGGGATGCAGGTTCACTGAAGGGACAGTTTTATGCAACAGCCTATTTTGTGGCAGCTCACCACTCCATATCTGTTATATTTATATAGGGCAATTTTGCTTCCAGACATCTCAGCACATGATAAACCTGGGAGTTTACATTCTTTTGATCCAGCATATATCCGAATACCTTGGGTACAATTTTAGGCAATGCTTTCATTGACATTCAGGTCAATTGGTAGTTACTAAAGAAACATCTGCACATTAGCAATTTAAATGGAACTAAATCAAATTTAACCTAGAAACTCTATCTTAAAATTTTCAGTTTAGGGGAATGCACAGTGCAAGTTTTTACAAACAAGGCTTACTTGGGTATTTTCCCTACTTACAAGAACTCTGTGTGCTGGACTGGTCTTTACACAGGAAACAAAAAAATTAACTTTACTGCTGTTTACCCAGCCTAACTACATAAATGTTCTGTTGGATACATCACTTTGCTGTCACAGGTTCTGGAACTCATAGAAGTCTTCACCTTTCCTACCTGGAAGTGCCCAAGCCCATTGCCTTGACTTTACAGCTAGAATTACTACCCTTGTGCTATTAGGTATCACCATCTCTCTGTTCCTTCTGATGTCTGGGGGAAAGGTTTCAGTTCTTTTGTCAATCATCTTTTGTCAATCAATGTATTTTAAGTGGACAGCAGTGAGTATCTCTGTTTTGCAAAATGAAACAGACTCAAAAACCAAAGTGAAATATTTTTGACTCGTGTAATAAACCCAGAAAACAGGAAAGGGAATCACTCCAAAGATGTGTACATTGTTGTCCCTCCCTTCTTCCTCCCTGGACAGTCTTAATCTGCTAAATAAAGCTACATGAAATCCTGTACATCAGTATCAACAGTTCTTATCATCAGAGCCTGGAGAGATTTGTTCACTAAGATACAAAGTTCTTGTGAAGATCTCCCTGTTTATGTCACTTTTTTATGTGTAACAAAGGGATCATTATTACCACAACAGAATATTATTGTGCTTCACATTAAATTTAGAAATAATAATATAAAAAAAACTCTTTCCTCGTCTTCATGGTTGTCAGAAGCTACTTATTTGTTCAGAGAAATAAATTAAAAAGGACATTCTATTTTCAGAAACACAATTAATTCAAGATTGCATGTCAGAGCACATGAAAAGCAAGTGTAGTGGGGGTACAGGTGGTCAGGACCAAGTGATTTGAGTGAGGACACTGAAAGAGGCCAGCCAGCAAATGCACTGCACTCCTGCATGTACCCAGCACGACCCTGAGCCCTTTCCACGCTGAGGTTCCAACACATTCACTGCATCTCCATGCACTCCCTTTAGCAATCAGGGTGAATTGTCCAAATGCAAAGTACAGAAGCTCTTTTCTCCATGCATTGAGCTAATGAGCCAGACCCAGGAACTCCAGCAGACTACGAAAAGGTCTTTATGCATACAGGAATTTAACACCAAAGACAACTGGCTACAATAAAATCTGCCAATAAACTTCCGAAGCAGCCAAAAATCAGCACATGCTGATTTTGATCACTCTCAGAATTACTTTTGCAAATGGGGATGTTCAGATAATTTTGGGCACTGCTGTGTTGTGCTTTTTTTTTCCTGCAAGAGTAGCTTTTCACCAAATTTTTGAGCAAAAACTATGTCCAATAAGCTCTGACAGTGCAGGAAGATGGTACTTAAATGCTCCTTTAGGGACATGTACTTACATTGCCCAAAGGGTCATCACTACAGCCTATGAAGCTGCAGTGAAATGGAATTTTGCTAAAGCAATAGCTGTGAAAGTCTGTGTGAGCTAAAACATTAAAACAAAGAGCAAAGTCCCTTGTAACCTGCATTCAATAGTGTAATGGTAAATTAAGTGGGGAATGTACTAGTTTAGTTCCCTGCATGAGAGGTGGTCAGCTCTGTGCTGTTCATACTGAAAATGTGCAAATTCCCTTTATTCCTTAGTCAAATCTTCAGAGCTGTCATTTATTGAGTGTCATGTTTGAAGTGTCTCAGCTTGAAGAAATAATGCTGTGTGTGCACTGAGGTGGTGAGCTGTGGCAGCCAGGGTCACACAGAGTCTGGACCTAATTTTTGCATAAAGATGACAAACCAAAAATAATTTGCTGTTGCTTTCCTTTGCTCTAAGAATTATTGTTAAAATCTGCAAAGCTGCTGGTAATAAGTTGTAGTGCAAGTACACTCCCAGGCTGCTTAAACCCCTTTGAAAAGCCTTCTCTCTAGGAACAATAACCCTGACAGGATATGAAGTGGATTTCCCTCTCCCAAAGCTACATTGCAGGCAGCAGCCAACTTTAAAACAACTGAAAGGGGAAGAAGCTCAGAGGAAAGTTGTGTGTGAGCTCCAGGCACTGCAGCCCAGATCAGTTACCTGCACACCAAGGCAGCACACAGGGGATGTCTCTGTCCCTCAGAGGAGCAATTCAGCTATGCTTTTTAATGATTTATTTATTTTCAAACCCCAGAAAATACTGTTCTGTGCTCCAAAATACATTATGCCCCTGCCCCTGCCTTGTGGCCCAGTGCTCACACAGGACACAGGAGCCTGTTGTTCTGTCCTTAGTCCATCAGCTGCCCCAGAGTTTTCAGCTTTGAGATGCTAAGACAAAAATCTTCCTTCAAGGTGGTCTCATGATAAAAATCTTAAACCAGAGCAACCTCAATCCAAACATTTTGGGTCCTACAGAGATCTCGTGACAGCATATCTTTTAGTAGGCACATTCACCCCCTTAATAAATGTAGTAATGGGCTATTGAGGTTTAAGGGATAGAATCACAGAATCATTACAGTTGGAAAAGATCTTTAAGATCATCAAATTCAACCATCAACCCAGCACCACCACCATATTCACCAATAAAACATGTCCTCAGTGCTAGGAAGGATGAACCTTACTGGACTTTGCACACACACTTCTGTGAATTTGCAAGTGAAATGATTTTGTATCCTACCTAGAATGGCACACAGCAATGTTAATGTTCCTGATGATGACCAGCTCATTATTCTGGTCTCTAGAATCTCTATTTTATTTTTAACTCAGTAAGAAGTGAAAGATAACAATTGTTAAATAAGAGCTATCAGCACCTAGTTATTCAGCCAGTGGATACACTGCTTCACAACAAAAGTAGTTGGTTAGAGGTAAGAAAATACAGATACAACACAATTACATTACTGCAGCTCAAAAGTGCCTTCTAGAAACTTTGTTGAGGTAAAAGGTAAACTCAGCATATTTCACATGGTGAGTTTTGAGTTAAAGAGTTACCTGTTGTAATGTTTTCAAGTTTTGCCTTTTGTCCACAATACACTTAAAACGAGAGCCAAAGCTTTTTTATAGTCCTGGTATTGGATTCTGGAATGGAAAACTAAATGGAGCCTAAGGTTGTAGGACACTAGAAAAAACTTGGGAAATCAAAACTATGGAGTTTCACAGATGCTTGTGAATGATCCAAGCTGATGCTTTTAATCCACTCTCAGATATTAAAAAAGGGATATTTCATAGGTATATCCAGTAAAACTAGGATAGCTCTGATTCAAGACCCAGAACAGCTTCAAGAGGGCTCACAAAGGAATAGGATCAGGGAAAGAAATATCTCCTAGGGAGAGATTTCCTCCTGTGAGAGTGACAAAACTGAGTCACTTCCTAGATGCTAGCACCTATAATTCTTGAAATGCAAATAAAATGCAGATAACAATAAATGCAAAATATAAACTTTTATAATACATTGGCATTATTTATGCATATACTTACCAATCTCCGTTTACTGCCCTTCAAGCTGCATACAGAAACAATTAGATCCCTTTTTAGAAGGGGCAGTATGGAGCATGCACATCTATAGCTTTGATTTAAAGAGTATGACAGGCAATCAGTGTGTGTCAGAGGAAGCCCACATCAGCAAAGAGACATGTTCAAGGCACATTTGAATTTTCTTTTTTAGGACTGAACAGATGAGTGTTTCCTTCATGTTCTGAACACAGTGGGATTGGGAAATATCCTGAATTTGAGGCTATGAGAAAATGGATTGCTTCAAATTTTAAGAAAATGAACAGCACTGATTTTATTCCTCACTTTCAGCAGAACTGAGTAGTGTATTGCAGAAAAAGGAAAGCCAGATGTGTTCCTAAGTCTGTTATATATTTCCATTTATATACACCAGAAGCAGCATAACAACTAGAAATTAACTATTTCTCTACATTTTTCACTCTTGTGAGATAAACATTAAATTTGGCTAATGAACTGAAAAGAAAAAATAAAATCTGTGGATTGATATTTTTTTGATTATTAAATGAAACAGGAATACAGACAGGAAATTAAAGGCTGGATTCCTGTAATAAGACTGATGTACAATGACAGCAGCTAAAGATCCCTTTTAAAAAGACATCAATATTACTTCCACAAAAGGTTTACATTGGTTGTGAGAATATTAACTGAACCTACTGCAGCTGGGAAGAGTCTGATTGCAAAGTCACAAAACTGTTAAAGATGCAGACTAGCAGGTAGAAAACATCTATGCTGATCAAATCAGTTGCATTTTGTTTTTGAAACCAGAGACTCAAACCATGAGGGATCAAGTTTGAAAGAAACCACTACAAAATTGAGAAACCTGAGGAGGACTCCCCAGTTCCCTCTGTCCCATTTTCATGGACAGTCTCTTCACATCCGTTGTCAAAGCCAGGCTCAGATCCATCCCACCAGGCTTTGTCAGGACTACAGAGCCAGAGAGGAGTATAAACAAACTACTCTGTTTTCTATGGAAATAAACAAAGGTCAGCTTTTTTTCTCCCAAGTCAAGTCACTCAGTGACTACAGTGAATATGAATGGTGGGACAAATGTCTCAGACTGCCCCTGGAGAGGAGCACTCTGTGCCCTGCGCTTCTTGTGGCCAGGAAGAATGGGAGCCAGACAAGTCTCTGTCCTGCTTTTTAACTGCAAAGTGCAAGGTAATTGAGAGTCAAAACAGAGCCTAAATCACCCAAAACCCAAACTTCTTTAGATTCAAGCTTCCCAAAACTTCCTTTATAGACAGTTATACACAGGTGTACTGCTCACACAACACATCTCATGCAGAAAGTTTCAATCTTAGCTAGTGCTGTTTCTAATTATAATGTTCCAATATGTGATTTAATAATTCCATTGGTATTTGCAAATAATGACCATTGTTGTTCCTTTTTTTTGTTTTGCTGCACTTTCTGTCATTTTGCTAGCTTCCATCCCTAATGTGTTTTTTTATTATTCAGGTCCTTGCCCAGTCTGTCTGTTACATGCTTATTAGAACTCCTATGGTAGAAAATGTCCCTGCAAGAACCTAATTCTAGTACATTTCAATTTATTTTCAGGATGACTGAGTCTAAAAGCTCAGATTATTAAGGTGAGCTTGCAGTGATGTGTTTGATAAACTCTGTATTTTGTTGTATTAAGGCAAAGGGAAATTCACCTATGAAGTTTTAACTTTATACTTGGAAGGCTGAACAAAAAATAAGTAAATCCAGATCCTCAAAGAAGCTTGCCTCCACTGGGGCTTAACGTGACTAGTAGAACAACGGCCAAACAATTTTAAGGTATTTCTTTGTAAGACATATGAGAGGGATACATTGCAATTAGCAATGCAACCTTGTTCTAATGACCCTTTCACATTGGAAACCCACTTTGGAATTCTCCAAAACATCTTTAAAATTTCCAAACAGGTGTTTTTAGTTTAAATTGCTAATAAAACCACTGAGTAGGTCTGTGAGTTGAACCCACAGCAGGCTACAGCAGCACAGAATTTTTATATGGAATTTTAGGGCTGAGTCCCCTACAGAATAACTGTAGAATTCTTACTGCACTGCAGTGATGGCAATAAAATATTAGCAATGTTAAGTAAATTACAAGATGTTACATGAGAAAGGCTTTCCATCAGGTAACATCTGGGCCTCCAAACTATTTAGAACAGGCCTTATTACTTGTCTCCACTTTATTTTAAAATCATTTATTTACTAAGACTTAAAGAGAAAAGAAAAAGAAACAAAACTCTAAGAGTTTAACCATAGCTAAAAGTTTTACAGCATGCACATTTTGTCCAATATATTATTAAAAACAGCAGCAAAATTGACTGTGATATTGAAAGGGCAGGAGAAAATTAAGCAATGCCTCATCTACTACTTCCAACTAAATTTTAAGCACTCTGGGTCTTTTAATATAAATGGCAATTTTATTGCTGGCATTAGAGAAGTAGTTACCCAGCTCTCTGAAAATGCCTACCACTCTGTGGGCAAGTCTGTGGAATACGTGTACATGATTAAGCACAGGCCAGGTCAGCTCAGACACAGCAATCCAGAGTGCTGCAGAACCCTACGGAGCCTGAAAGCCACAGGCCAGCAGAGGCTCGGGGTTGAGAGATGCAGATTAAGCCACTCCTACCAGAACAAGGTGGTCTCTACAGACTCTTTCCTGTTCCCCTGCACCCATGATTTCTTATTCCCTGAGGCAGCACCAGTGTGCACACATCCAGCAGGCAGCACCATCACAGCCAGCCCCTGAGATGCTCTGGTCCCAGAGCCCAGCAGCCTCCTGTGAGACCAGCCAGCCTGAGCAGAGGGAGCCTGGCTCTAGCCCAGCCATGCCTTAATGAGAATGTCATCTGCCTTATCACAAAAGACACCAAATAAAACTGGATATTTAGGACTCATACTGTCATGAGAGGGAAAACTTCTGCTAAATATTAGCCTATCATTAGGTATCCAACCAGTTTCACAGAAGACTAGCAGTTTATATACATAAACTGTCATCTGTTCAGTCCATTTATAAAATGTGGGAAGGCAGCAGGAAACCTAAGGATTCATGAGGAGTTCTTGGAGAGTAACATCCACTGCTCTCTTTCTCATTTCTCTCAGCCTTTGATTTCAGTCCATCTTTTTACAGTTCTTTCTTCTCCTTTCTGCAAGCTCCCTGCTACTGTAGAACCACCAATCACCCTGTGCACTCCGTGTTAGACACTGAGGGAGTTTCTGTGCAAATGTTCAGCACCACCACAGCTCCCAGCAGCTGTATGCTGGCTCTGACATTTTACAACACTTGATCTTAATCTAGGGACACGGGAAAAGGAGGGCATGAGGTGCACAGGGGAAAGCAGAGGCCACCCTACAAAGCTTGTTTTGACAAAGCAGAACTAGGCCCGCAAGTGGAGTTGCAGGGCAGCAGGAGGGCAAGGACTTCAGAAAAGCCACTGAGAACACTGGATCCAGACATAGGAGCTGTCTTGTACAGAGAAACAGTCTCAGGGACTTACACTACCTTGGCTTCTCATAATCATTTCCTCTTGGATAGCTGCTACTGCCCTGTTCCAAAGGTTGACAGATGATGAAGAACATACAGCTGAGACAAAACCTGAATTCACATCCCATGATTCCCAAGCTGCAATCTCGAACCCAGAACCACCCTTTGTCACACTTCTGCTTTTCTTCATGTGCTTAGAGTTTCAGCTCTGAAATACACAGAAACACTGGTCTGAACATGGCTTCAGAGTCCTCAGAGAGGGGGGCACCACAAGGCGCCACACACCAACTCAGGAAGGAACTGTTGATGTTATGAGGACTCCTCCAGTGCACTCTTTTTTGACACAAATTACAATGGCAGTTTCTCAGAAGACCAAGTCTTTGTCCTGAGAGCACATAAGAGGTTTGCAGTGAGGCCACAGACCTGGAAAGCAAATCAGGATATGTTCTTAGCTTATCTACAGCTGCCATCTTATTAATTCCCACCTTGTTGTCCAAAGTTCCCCAGCACACTAACAGGAGAAGCAAGTCTGTAAAATACAATATAAATACAAAAAAGATAAAATAAAATACCTCATGTAGACAATATGATATAGTCCTTGGCCAGCAACCTGTGAACAGATTTGACTATCTGGACAATCTGTTCATAACAAAAGACATGACAGACAGAAATGCAAGAGTGTGTCCAGTAAACGTGATGAAGTGCCAAGGCTGAGCGGACCAGTAACAATGGGAGAAAAACAAGTTATTTTGTTTTCCACAAGCCAGATAAACAGGAAGAAGAAGGTGAGAAAGAAAGGGAGAAGTCCTGCCCTGAGCATAGTAAGATGCTTCATGGATGGATGCATATTTGCTGCACTGCAGATACACTTGCACATAATAAAGCTGAATTCATTAATACTAAATATTTACGCTCAGCTTGTAACTCGTCCAAAAAAGCAATTATGATACATCATGTTGACGGAGAGTATAAAGCCATTAAAATTTGGATCACTCACACAAGATACTGTGTCAATGCATAGTTAACAGTAAAATCCCTAGTAGAGTACATTTAATGGGAATAGTCCAATGCTTTCTAATAAAGCAATGCAAAATCTGTTTTGCTGTGACACTGCCCTGGTTCCAGCTGGGATAGAGTTAATTTCTTCTCAGTAGCTGTTACAAAACTGTGGTTTGGATTCAAAATGAAAATCAGTGTATTATCAACACTGATGTTTTGGTTCTTTGCTAAGTTGTGTTTAAGTGGAGGACTTTTTTTCCTTATCTCATGCTCTGCCAGTGAGGAGGTAAACAAAAAACAAACAAATGAACAAAACCCCAAAAAACTCCCCAAAAACAAATTTAGCATAGCTTATCTAATAAACTAAGAGGCAGTTCTTGGGACTGAACTTTGTAATATTTTCCCAGCAGCCTAACATGTTACAGATGCCATTCATGGGGGTCTTAAAACACAGAGATGAGCTGGTAGAAGCAGCACCTTTCACCTCAGCAGGGGGGTGAGGAGAAGCTATACAAGAAGAGACTCCTCAGAGCCCATCCTCAGCCTGTTTCCAGTCCACTTAAATCTCTTTGAGAAAGGGCTAAACAACAGAAATTCCTTGGCTGGAAATGAAGGGTGGAGCTGTCAAAAGTCAGACCCCGAGATGTGACAGTCACAGTTCTCTCTTTCACAAATAACACTTGTCAGAGATTACCCATGTGGTCCTTTAAAAGGCAGCATGTTCCCTGTGGAAGTCATTGTCCATACAAGTGCTGCTGGAGATGGCTTCCAGCTCCTACAGCACAGTGGCCTTGGAATCAAAGCCTGGTTGGAGATTGTAGGAGGTCTTGGAATTACCAGTAGCTACTTAAAAGATACGTAGCCTAAAGCACAGTCCAAACACACTGTAGGGAATCTGATACAAGCTGATGACAGACATGGGTTTTATGGGAAGTAGCTGTCCAGTTTGATACTGGGAATACATCGCTACAACAACATGACCTACACAAGGCATGGGTGTCCCTTTGGATCACCCTGTATATAAACACATGGTGCCCTGGTAAAACATGGGCTGGCAGCAGAAATTGTAAAAGACATAATATTAAATCAGGCATTTCAGGGCTCAGATCCAAAGATACTAATCCTTTCATCAGGATTCAAACTGGCAATATTCCATACAGGAGGTCATCCGTTCTCTCTCTGGACTAGGTATAAAATTCATCTGTTCAAGAGAGTGAACTCTCTTCTCTTCTACTCTCAACTTCACTATTGAGGGAAGGCATAAAGCCATGTTTGCCTTCTGTGTGTCTCCAGAATTACTGGAGTGACCACGAGAGCAGTGACAACGCAATGAAACTATTTGGGGAGATGTCATGCTCAGATATAAGACTTTGTATTGTATTTCATAAAGCCCAGTGACAGGACACGACCATGCAACATGTTTGACCTGCACCAGGATCAAATATCCTCACTCACTGTGTTTTGATACAGGCCCACCTTAGTGCATGACTTGATCAGAGTCTTGAGTGCACAAATAAACCCAATGTTTGTATTTAGATCTGCTGACATGGCTCTCAATGCTGGCACAAGAACAGTATTCCAAATTTCTTTGTTTGGAGTCAAGAAATAATTCCAGTGTTCTAGACACCACATCAGGAAACTGCTGACTTCCTTATAGTGACGGTCATTTTCTCACAAAACTCATCTGCAACAAGCAATTTTCCAAAACAAAAATTGCCCTTCTGATAGAGAAAGATGATCTGATGATTCAAGTCAAACAGCAAGTAAAATGAGTAGGAACTACTTCAGAATATACAGGCTGTGATCATTTCCTTGAGTTTCTGTTTTGCCATTTTGTTTATCCTTGAGGCTGAGCCTGAGAACTTATATCCATGTTTAGATCAAATTGTATGTTGCTAGTTTGAGCAACCACAAAAGTAAATATCACTGTATGTACAAACAATAAAGATGTCTTATGCATTTCTCTGCTCAATTCCTATGCGCTAGGATGTTTACAAGGTGGCCAGAGCCAAATAAATCATCATTTCCTGTGGTAGGAATAAAAGCATGATCATTATCTTGAAGGTACTATTTCACCCTAAAACCACGGCACAGGAGTGCAATACTACCACTGAGAATAAACAAGTTTATTATTTATGGAAGCACTTTATTGATCCAAACACAAATCACAGTTCAGGTTTACCCAGCTATAGAAAGCCCAAGGAAGTATTAAATGAAATTTTAAAATTAATGTCAACTTTATCTCCCAGATAATTTAATTAATTATTATAAAGAAATTCCTCTTATTATTATTATTATTATTATGGTATGTGATAAATGAAGAACCTCAGCCTGTGGATTTCTATATGTATAAGCAGGGCATTTTAAAGGCCAGGTTTTTTCTACTAGTATGTGTTAATATACCTTATAATGTGTGAAATACAGTACAGGCAACTCAGTCTGAAAATCAAATAATTTCTGTTACACATACTCGCCAGGTCAAAATGGCAAGTTTTTGGACAATAACCATGCTTTAAAAATAGATTTCTATAGTTTAAAAATAAAACCAAGGCTTGATAAGCTGTGTTCTAGCAAAAGGAGAAAACTACTTGTAGAAGTATGATATAAAGTATTACTTAGCAGAAACCATTAAACAATTCTCTATTTTCCCAATGTTTTATAAAGCACTTATGTGCACAATACATAAAAAGATGTATTTAACATTAACATCATTATTGGAACTCATGGTCCTAGGATGTAGTGTAAAAAGCACCAAAATCCACAGCCTTAGTAACTTTTAGTTCATTAGTTTCAGCTCAAAGTGTCATGGAGTCATGATAAAGAATGTTCTTTACTCATTTTTGAAAGTCAAGTAATCCCTGTCTTTTCAGTTTTTTCTCATGTTTCTTCTAGATGGAGTTACCTTGTCAACAAAGTGTCATAATATTTCTCAAAAGTACTTGAAAATACTTTCTGGGTATGTTCTTTTAGGATAGATTAAAGCATGATAAGCCATTCCATTGCCTTTGAAAAATTATAACAAATTATTGTAAAGCCCAGCGTATCAATGAGGCCTGATTGCATACTGCAGCAATTAGCAAGGGGACACATCTCATGTAGCCATCTCCAACAGGAAGGTAAGGAGGATGGGTGCAATAACCCACTCAAGCCTGCAAACACAAGCCACAAGCCCTCACCTGGCTTTTGGACAATCAAGACCCTTTCCTTCCAGCCTGCACAATACAAAAACCAGAAGAACTGGCCAAGGAGAAATGTCAATGAGGCAAAACAAATAGGGAGCACAGACCTTCAAGGAATGACAAAACTACTTGCTCCGTATGAGCAACTATATTTTGCTAGTTAAAATGCTCTGAAGGAGTGGGAGGTGGTCAGGGAGTAGAGTTCAGTGCAGCCTGGGAAATGCAGGGAGTGATGAAGCTAACAGGGCTGCAAAGCTGCTGTGCATGAGGCTGTCTCTGTGAAGGGAAGGACTGATAGCACTCTTACACTTTTTGCTTGGGTCTAGAAATGTCCCCTAGGAAGGGAATTTTGCTTTATAACTAGAGGAAATGCCTTTGGATCTGTGAGCTGTCACCAGCTTTCTGGGATGCAGCACTACATCCTTTGAGCCTTGTCTACTGCCCAGTCTAAAGTCCTCGTTCAATCAAGCTCCACAGGTGAGGTGATGACCCACTTGAGGAGATGGATCATCCCATGAAATAGGAGTTTCCTGTTAGGAATTTCCTAGCTTTGTCTCCCCAAACCAATCTGTGAGGAAATGATGTGCCTGATTTCTGACTTTACAAACACTAGAACAATTCCCTTGTCCTTCATAAAATATCTCTAACTGACCGATGTATAACCTCAGGTAATTAGGTAGATTCCTGGATGGCAAATACCCAAGACTCATCTTTAATCTCAAGGGAAAGAATAGTGACAGGGCTTTTAAAAGATTTTCGGGTAATTCACAGAGACATTACATCGCTCATTACAGTCATCTTAAATGCAGCAGAATTGACTGAGTTGGAGTTTCTGGAATTAAATGAGATACAACCTAAAGCATGCTGAACAGCCCTTTCCTAAGCATCTCCTGTTTCCTACTCAGCCTCCTCAGACAGGTGATAAATGCCATCTCCCCATTTATTGGGTCATATTTCATCAAACACAAATGTAGGTGTCACTATCCATCTGTGAGAGCCCTACATGGCCTCTCCAGATTGTGCTAATGGGGCTGCAGCACAACAGAACCTGCTCCAGTCTCCATTAAGCAGAACTTGGGACAGCAAGGGACACTGACACAGGGAAACAGTTTCATCTGGCAATTAATTCAGGGCCTATGTGGAAAAATAAATGATCCATTTCTTAAGAGCTCTGTAATTTAATTCTCAGTTAAACAGGAAAGCAGTTTCTATTCTTTCCTGACCTCAGAGATCCTGGGGTGAGCAAATCCCCGAGCCAGTATCTGAGGTAATTCACCCCAATCTAGGACTGGTTCAGACTTGGTTGAGGGCTAAACATTAGAGAATACTCCCAGACAGCAAGATTCCAAGTGGGATGTTCATACCAGAAATATAATATTCTGTGTTGCTAAATCAAGCAAGCTAAAGTAATTTGTATTTCTTTACTCCTACAATTGCTCTTAAAGGTCCCGACACCCATAAGGTCCCGACACCCATCCTACAGACCATGAAAATGCAAGAACCCAGAGCTAGTCAAGAGCACAGGGATCAGCTTCTGATAGGCTCTGAATTCTAAATTAAAAACTATCAAAATAAAAAGTAAATAGTTTATAAACTATTTAGGAGCTCAAGGATTAGCCACAGAATTATCCAAAGAGTTATAACAAATTTATAAATCTATGAATAAAATCATAAGCCCCCCTTAAGCAATTTATAAAGCAGAAAAACAACATGTCAATTACTTGCTGTAAAAAATGTTTTCTTCTTTAGCTTCTACTTAAGTAGCTGCAAAAATAAATAGCTTAACAGCCTGCAACTATGTTAGTTTGGCACAACTGCATTTGAATTTAACTCTTAACAAAAAGAAGTTATGATTTACATTCACTTTCATTTCAGAAAAACAAGAGAACATACTTTTTTTTCTGTCCTTACACTTATAAAGTAGAGGGCATGGACCTTACTGAGAGCAGCCTAGAGCATGTAAATCTGGACTGAGGGAATTGCAGAAATGCCTCAGTTGTCCCAGGCTGATAACTGGGAATCAGTGAGAGTCAACTCAGGATTCAAAAATTCCTGCTTATCAAGGATGAGATGTTCATTAGATGTGGCCTATTTCAAAGTTCAGCGAGGTTCAGATACAAATCTAAACTCTGTCTCAGTTGTGAATACAGAGTAAAGTACTAAATCCAAACTCATTTCACATCTGGTTAAATGTAACTTTTGGGCCCACACATCAAAATGTTATTCTAGAAACGCTTGGGACAGAAGCACAAAGCAGAGGCAGTACTGCAGGACTGGGTATCCTGATGAACAGGAAAATTGGGAATATGGATAGGGAACAAGTGAGGAATTACATCAAGAAGTAGCTGAGCTTCACTTAAGAAGAAAAAGAGTTGATTTCAAAGAGAAAGATAATGAATTATGTGGGGAAACATGAGAGAAGCTTGATGACTTTTACCAGTTGTGATGCAATATTGCCCATTGTGCAGATCAGCTCTAATACTTTTGCCATACAAACTGCACAATTCCAGCTATAAAAAGGAGTCAGTTAATTATACACACATATTTGTATGTAAAATAGGTAAGAGTATGTGGTTATTTTTCATAATGTGGTCAGATCTATAGTTCTGGAATTGCATAGCTGACAATATTTCTGTACTTTAGATATGCAGTGGGAAACATGTGGACTGATGTTACTTAATCAAACAATTTAAAGTTTGAACTGCTTTCTCATTTAGCTAACAGCATATAATAACCATTAGAACGTGCCATAAAGTTATCATCTTATTTGCATGAATACCATACTAGAGGAAATGAAAGCATTCCAGATTTACACAGTCATTGAGAGGAAGATTAAGTCCACAGTGTATAAACATTAAAAAGACCCTAATTAGAATCAAGTATTTTTGACAATTTTATTTCCAGCTAATTAGCACTGATGTTTTAGTACTAGGACCTGACTGCACTGTATTCTGCAATAACGATGATTCATATCTACAGTCAAATAAATAATTCACCAAAGAAAGATGCATAGAAGTGCTTTTGTTTATAGTGCTGTCAAAATGAAATACTTGGGGGAAAAAAAATAAATGTTAATCGTCATCCACTTTTAACAGGTTGAGACTAGACTAAGTGCTATTTACAGGGAGTCAGCCGCCCTGCAGACTGGGAATAATTAGATACCAGAGCAGGCTCCTTGCAATCTGACATATAAAGGCCAGTTTCTGGGGTGTCCACACACTCCCACGTCTGCAGTGGGAGAAACAGCTCTCTGTGTACAACTGGGAGACTACAGCAGCTACAGCTCTGTCATTGTGTGATATATTTGGGTGGCAACATTGCCCAAGACTCTCTTACAGGGAGAGGAGGTTCTGCTGGCAGGATGGGGTAGAGCCCTGCCCTGTACCCTGTGGGGGAACAGGGTGATGCACTTGCACAATCCAGCACCTGAAACCAGAGTCAAGTGCCAGGACTTTGCTCCCCCCTGGGGCTTCTGCCACACTCCCATGGCAGGCAAAATTGCTGCCAGAATACCCCACATCTGCTGTAAGACTGCAAAGGTACACGGAATTTGCAGGTACAGACACAAAAAAATGGAATCACTGCATCTGGAAATGTGTATTTTCGTGTCCAAAATCTTCTGTAACATGCAAAACTGTAAAGGTTACACGTACAAGCCTTAATATTTAATGCAGAATCTGTAGATGAAGCAGTCTGGAAGTGCATTAACCACAGAGACAGACACTTCACAGCCAAACCCCAGAAATATATTGACAGTAGGAAGCAGAGAATCCTGAAGCACTCTTGTGCAAAAATGAATTACTATATCTAAGGTCATTTTAAGAAAGAAATAATCTCTAGGCATGGCTGCTATCAGAAATGGCACAGAGAATAAAAATAAAACATCAGAACAGTCAAAGATTGCTACAAAGGAGAGGACAGGCTATTCAAAATATGGAATACCTCCCTTTATCTCTTTGCTTCACCACACATGCTGCCTGAGAAGACTGGCTTAATCCTTCACATCATCATTTATAAAAGTATGCATCCTTTGGAGGCTCCTGTCCTACCACAGCAGGTGCCCAGGCTGTTCAATTGTGTAGTTATGGACATTCAAACCATGGGACTAAAATGGGATGGATCTGGGGGCTTTGCTCCATTTTGCAGCCACACTGTTGGCATCAGGTGCACTGTGGATCAGCAGTTGCTCCAACCAGCAGCATGGCACTACTTAAACATCTGAGGAGAGGTGGGGCATTACAGTTACCATTGGTTCTGTTTGCTAACAAAACCAGTTTAACATGCAACCAGCAGAAGCTGCAAAATGGAACCATATGTTTTACTCCAAATTTCTGTCACTGTGTATAAACTATCTCAATGAATACAACTAATTGTAATGTCCTGTTTTGCTCCTCTGTAAGTAGCAGTGCACTGACTTCAGCCAGAGTAACAATCCAATATGTGAATACCTTAGAGGTGATGTTTCTCTTCCCTTGTCCCAGCCCTGCTTTGGGCCAGATTACCAGCTGGTGCAGGCTAGAGAACTTCACAGGACTAAAAGAATGACACTGACTTATGGCAGCTAAGGGTCTCTGCTCTGTTAAGTATGAGGAGGAGAAAAGGGGAAATTTATTAGTGCAGTTACTTTAAAAGGCCAATTACAATTTTATTAGAGGAAAAGCTTCAGCAGTTTTAGTTATTTACAATTTAACAACCGTGCTATGAATTTAATTGATATAAACTTCCCCCCCCCCCCCCAAAATAATTAACACTATAAACAATAAAAATGAATTGAGTGTGCATCAAGACAGTTTGGAGTAGACTGGTGGTATTTTCCATTTAGTGAAGCCTTTATTATCACCACTTTAATGACCTGAGCTTACACATTCTGCTTCCTTTTACCATATGTCACTTTTATTCTGCCCTTCTGGATACATATGTGGAAAAGAGCAGGCCTGATGCATTGGAAAAGTTAAGCCATTCAATTAATTAAAGCCTTTGTTTTTACATTGCTAACATTCATGAAGTGGGAAATAAAAAATTGATTCTAAACCAATAATAAAGAATCAACAGCATTAATTAGACCTTTAATAATGAGTGACAGTAATAACCCCAGAGACTAAATTCCATTTTAACCACGGTAGATAAAAGCTGATGCAATAGACTTGTGGTTTTGGTTCACTAATAGAGATTCACCTGCTATCTCACCTGAGGACAGTAAAGTCTCTGCTGAAGTCTCAGACAAGGTACCAGATTTGCATGCAGTGACTGATTCTGTTGGATGGAAGCAATTGAACTCCTTCCTTACTCCCAGAGAGCTGACGTGAGTAGCCAGTCTGATTTCACACCAATTTAACACATCAGTAACATTTCAGTAGTATAATTCAATCTCAAACTATGCCTTCACTTGCACAGATAGCCAGCCAAGGTGAAAAATCAGGCCAAAAAGACAATTCCAGAAGCAAGGTAGCTATTGCCTGGAGACAGAAAGGCACATACCTCCCACATACCCGTGCTCCACAGAGAGATTCGTTTCATCCATTCACCCGGAACAAGCAAACCCACAAATACAAGAAATGAAGCATTCTGCTTCAGGCTTGGATCCACAGCATGATTGAGCTCAGGTCCATCCCCTCTGCCACGGGCCTATTAGCAAGCAGCTCCTACTGCCTCAAAGGAAGAGGGAAAGTGGGGAGAAGACAACTCCACCACACCCACACCTACCTGCTGCTCCAGCAGGACAGGCAGGACCAGGGCAAAGCTGGACTGGAGCCAAGACATGAACTGGTTCTGCCCTATCCAGCCTGCTACAACTAACTACTCCTCCTCCCTCCCTTACTTGTCTCTGTAGCTGCTGCCCTAAGCTGCTAGCCCAGCCCTGTGTTTTGGTAGCTGCAGCATGGACTGGGAGAGAAGTGAGGGCATCTCGGCCCTGTGGCTGCGGTTCCTCCCCAAGCACAGCCCTTCCCCAAGCTTCCCCTGGCAGTGCTGCACAAAGCAGTCTAATCCCTGAAGGGAGGAAGAGCAGTTCTGAAGCAAAGGCATATTCATCTTGAGCAGGCTCCAAATGCTGCAGAGCTCCATCCTTTTTTTGTGAGATCCAGTCAGTCAGTCATTAAAACTGACTGGGCCTGGCTGCTGGATTCTGCTCGCTTGCATTTTACAAAGCAGCCATGGCAGCTCCTCATTTGCTCCTCTGTGCAAATGTTAGCAATTACAGCTCACACAGACATGAAATGTAGGTATGCAGGCTTAATTAGAGCTGAAAAGATTTAAAGACAAATATTTTCCTTAGAGAAAACCCATCTGAAACCATACTTCAGACACTTGCTTGGACAGGTTCTTTGTGCTAAAAAGAGTTATCCACACTGCACTGTGCTGGAAATCTTTGAGGAGAATAAAAGAATCAAGAGCTCAGAGCAAGCTTTAATTCCAAATGCACCACTGATGTCTATATTCCTGTGATCCCTTGACACATTTCTTTAACCAGCCAGCTGGGATTGCAGCCAGGCCAGTAACATTTAGTTCCAGACTAGAGGAAAAGCTATTTGCACATTCAGCCCTCTGCTGTAGATCAGCAGCACTAGTAGTTATGGTTATGTTACATATAACAATGAATTAGAGCTCAAACATTAACGAGCTTTTAGCAGACACGTTCATTAGACCCCACTGCTGTGAGCTGGAATCCAAGCAAAATGTCACCTGTCTCCTGTGAGCTGACTGTTACAGTTCTACACAGTCTGTCTACTGGCATTTCAAGTAACAGGAGAGATATTTTTGAACACCTTTGATCAGGTTTTTTATACTTTTTGCAGAAATAGCTGAAAATAAGGAATGTCTAGGTGCCATGTCATCCTTTCCCCTCACCCACCACTTGTACTGACTGATTTCAGAGAAGAAAATTCCTTGGCTGATGGCAGAAATCCTGTCACTTCATTAAAGCTGGTGGCACAATCTGAGTTTATGTGCTTGAAAATTTGGCTCGATAAGGATTTATCTACCATACAAAAATGTGGTCCTGGATAGCAATTTGCCTCCTCTAGCTAAATTAAAAATCCAAAGTTAAATTTGTTTAAAACACTAAAACAGAAAATTTATTTTCTTGAACAGACCCCGTGTGGAAACTTCAGAAGTCTGAATCTTCATAAGCAGATTAACTTTGGCATCTCCTACCATGAAACAGGAATATTTAAATCTAAAAATAGTATGCTAAAGCTGTTTTAAGTTGGATAATTCAGCCGGAGGTGGCTTTCATTTCATCTTGCTCTACCTAATTTGCTACAGCTAAAACCTATTTGAGACATGCTGAGCAAAATGGACAAGTAAAGCATCCCCTTGTCCACAGCTTAAAACTCCACGTTAAATCTTGCAAGTCACTGCACACACCCTGTCCTATATTTAAAAGGTCACATTTGACCAAGCTATCATTAATCACGTATCCTCACGATTTAATCAATTGGTAGGGAGATTATATTAGTAGCTTTCTGTAGCAGCATGCAAATCTTTTTGCCCTAGTTCAGCTTCTTTCCAACAAAGCAAGTCAGTCTACAGCAGAAAGGTGAAAAGCTAATGCTTATCTGTTAGAGGAGACAAACATAGGAGATGCCTCTTCCTTTTGTTTTCCTGCTTAAAGATCAAGGAGAATGTACATAGGTATGGGGAGACTGATGTTTAATTATACAATAGCTATGGAGAGATAACAATCTCTTTGAAGTGCTTTAACTTCTGTGCCACTTTCTCAAGTGAAATAGGAAGGAAGATACTTATCATTTTGAATGATGCCAGCTTAGATGTGGGGGAGGAGACAGGGGGAAGAATGTCACACTAAGGAAAATATATATTCAAATTGATTAATAAATGTAAACACATCATTAAATTAAATAGCAGGTTAGTTTCCTGACAGGTAGGTTGTCAGGAGGAGAGAAAAGAAAGAAAGGAAGATCACAAAACCCAAACAAACAGTTGCTAAAATAGTGGAGCTATTTGGAGCTTGATTCTGTTTCTGTCTGTGTGAGAATCCTTCCATCAACTCAATGCAGCAGGAGCAAGCCATGGGTTGTTCTCTGCAGTTCTTTTTGCCTGTGTCAATTAGCCAATTCCTTCTTTATTCAACTTATGCCCAACTAAAATCTAGATTTTAGCCACAAAGTGATTCCTCATCCTTGTCCAGGATTAAGTCTGAAGTTTTTTCATTAGGGATTTCTTGTTTAAAGGAGGATATTCTGGTCTGGGGTAGGTACGGATACCTTCCTGCTACCTGCAGAAAGATATTTGTATTTTCAGCTACTGAAATATTAGGAGTAAACAAGGAGGAAAATTCTGTAAGTGCATTGCATTGATCAAATCTGGCAAAATAAAAAGGGATAGATTTTAGATAAATAACTCCTTGAACAGGGACTGCAGATACCATGACACTTTTTCCTTCCACTAAAATCCTTTATAAATGTGTATTCTTAGTAGATAGACTATAAACTTTAAAACAAATCTTAAGAAAAGAGAAAATCTAGACTAAGAACACAAAGAAGAAATGAAATTAATTCCATTCTCTGTTATTTACTGAGGGATCAGAAGTGTCCAGCTGTGAATTTCTCTGTTCAAAAACTCATATTTTTTTAGACATAAGAATGGCAGAATTTCATAAAAAATATGGACTGATAACCTGAGCAATGGCAGTGTTGCCAATTAAATTATACAGTTGATTAGTACCCATTAAAGTCGAAGGAGAAGGGAAATATGAGAATTTAAGCATAGTGTATTAGAGGACATATAAACTGGTACCCTATCTGAGGGCTCCAGATCTGATCACATAATCTTCAGCAATTCCTTACAGAATTCTGGCCCTCTCCATGACACATATATTTATTTAATCTTACATACCAGATGTAATATATACATGTAAGCCTATACATGTTGTAAAATGAAATGTTGCTTAATTTAAAAAAAAGCTTTTTTATTAAATAATGTATAATTTCTAAATGCCATATGACACACATAGTTTGATTATCACAGCAATAACTTCCACTTATCTCTGTGTACTTGCAAATACTCCCTAGAGACCAATAAATGGACATATGGCATAATGGCATGTCTTCAACTGTAATCATTATTACTGGTACATATTAAAGTACTGAAGGTGAACCGAGGGCTTGTCAAAGACAAGCCCTTTAATACAGACATTTGGTTTTTTCTTTCAGACAAAATGAGTACTACAAAAGAGGGAACCTTATTCGTGATGGTCCAGATCATTTTGCAGTGGGGGTGCAGCTTTAGGAAGCACCTCATTTTGACAGGAAAACTGGCTCCCTCCCCTTTTCTTCCTTCATAGCTCAAAAGTCCTTCAGTTGGATTCATGTTACAGTTTGGGTTAAAACAACCCTTTTATTTGGAGGCACAACAGAAATTTCTTCTCAGTAAACATACATATACAAGTGTGCTCTGTTCCTACCTTGGAAGGTTTACTTTTGGAACTATCTCATCTTATTCCAGCAGAACGACTGGTTACCTCCTATTTGGAAAACACAGCTTTATTTCTGTGGCTCAGTGACAGGCAAAGCTTATGAAAGCATCTAACAGGCAGTGAAAATTGAATCCAGAATTAGATCTTCAGTTAAATTTTTCCAAATTTTTGAGAGCCGTCTGGATCCAGGGAGTTATGACGGTAGGCCAAATACCAAGGTTCAGTGCCTAAACTCACATATGGAATATGTTTTTAATTTAGAAGCTGGGCCAACATCCAATGATGGCAACGAGGACACTCATTTCTACTCTCCTTCCCAGTGAAGAATCAGTGGGTGTAAATGAGGGAACTATTTCTACTACAACAATTGCTGTCTGATGGTAAGAGGTCACCAGCTTGTGTCTGATACAAAGTAGGGACTGACATCCCAAAATTACAGCTTTACTTGATAGCAGAGTCTCCAGCTTTCATCCTAGCAGGTCAGAGGCATCCAGAGGCATCCCCTGAACAAATCATCCAGACTCTCCTCCCAACATCACAAATCCACACAGAAACAGACACTGCCTGAGGAATGCAGCTTGAACATCACACATCTCACGGGAATCCTCTCAATTCTAGCATCCAAATACAATCTCAATTAGTCAGTGCCTCATATTTTCTCAGGAGCTGCACTCAATACCCAGGCCTTCAGAAGTGCCATTCTGGTGTGCAGCATGAGCCTGGTTTAATCTCCCTCAGAGCTTCTGGATGATGCAGTTGTACAAATATCAGGCAATATTATTATTTATTGCTTTCCAAACAGGAAAAATTAGGATGTGTATGAGTGTTTTTCTCATCAAGGTGCACATTAGTAACTCTAGGACTCCACCACATGTACCTTTGTGTATATGCAAAAAGGTGGAGTTGGCTCATCACTCCAGAGGTCTGGTGCAAAAGACATCAGATCCCCACAATAACCAAGAACCTGGGACATTAAACATGCAGATATAAGCAGCGGTTTTAAACCATATTCTACCCCCCTCCAAATAAAGTAGCTCAGTATCACTTTGAGTTCACAAGCTGTTAACCTAAGCTACTGGCACAAGGGTCTATTGCCTCAAAATTGACATCTCCACAGCTGCTTAAGGAGTACCTTATTAACTCTTTTCATAACTCTCTCTAATGAAAACTGAAAACTTGATTCCTGTTGTTTCCCTATAGGTAATGGAATTATATGGCTCCTGAACTTTAGTCTGTCTCAGAATCTGCAATTAAGGAATGCTACCTCCATTTTATATTTTGAGATTTTTCCATTATTAAAAAAAGTATGACAAGATATAAAGGAAGAAAATCAGACAGACTCCTAAAATGATCAACAACCTCTGATCCAGCAGCTTACAGCTTAAGACAATGAAGAACAAAACCAAGCAGCCTTACTCAGGAGGTAGAGAGGATACACCCCACCGCTCCCACTGAGGCTGAGGGAAGTGTTTGTAGGCAGGACACTCCAATGCTGCTGCCCCCAGCATCACTCACACACCTCCCTGGTCCCATCATGGGCACAAGCATAGTGAGACATGGTCACTTCTGCAAGGAGTTCATAGTCTGAAGGTAAGAAGCAGGCAAAGCAAAAAGGAAAACAGGTTTAGTGACTTTCTTCAGGTTTCATTTTCTAACAGCAGAGAGAAAAGAATATCTTCCTCTCCAAAGTCCTACTTTGGTAACTTCTTGTCCTCTAAAGTGCTGCTTATGACGGGGGAGTTCAAATAAGCCTCTCCAGCCTTCTTGCTCTGGACAACAGGATATCCCCCTTTAAGCTCTTGTCTGACTTATGAGGAGCTGAGAATTTATTTACATCAGCTCAAGCCCTCTTATTGGAGACTTTTGAAACATATATATAATTTCCAGGAGATATTTTTTATTGTTATTTATATTCCTGTTACCATCTCGTACTCCTCATCCTTTCTCCCTTCCTCAATATCCAGTTCCCCTGGAAGTCAGATGAATTTCAATTTTCACAAAAAAGGAAAGCAGCAAAGAAGCACACGCAAAAATTCTGTTGCAGGGGGAAAATAAGAAAGCAAACAAACAAAAACCACAAGCAAGCAAACAAACAAAAATAGGAAGAAAATACATCCAGTTAGGCATAAAAACATTTCCCGAGAAAATCCATGCAGAACCAGAAAACACTTGGTGTTTGGACTTACAATTTTAAACCCAACTGAACCACATCTGTGTAGGCTTCTGCTTGAAGATGTAAACAGCTCCAGCCCCAACAATGCTTTTATGTTAAAATCAGCACTGGCAAAGCATGACATAAATATTTTTTGTCTCACACAGGAAAGGATTCCATTTGCTTTGGGAACTATTCAGTGTTATCTACTACCCTCCAACTTAAAAGTTTTGTATAGTATGAAAATAAAACCAAACACCACAATCACACACAAAGAATAACAAGCACAAAACAACTCACGGGTACTCTATAGGCTGAAATTTGTTTGCACAAATTATTCAGTGAGCCCTTATGAATAATGAATGCATTGTGGAAGTCACGACTATCTTATGAATTATTTATTAACTGAAATATGGGCTGAATTTGTCAGATAACCTTATTTTCCACAAATCATTCAACCATCTCCTACATTAAATGGTACCAACTGGTCTCCAAATAGCCCTACCTGCAAAATATAATCTCTGTTTTCTGTGGCATGAGAGGAGCTTTTTAAATCAAATTTCTGGAGACCTTCCATAATATTGTCTGTCAAAGCTTTGCTCAAAAAACAAGTAATTATCCAGAACCAATACTAATGCCATCCTATATTTTAATTACCAAAGGCTATAATGTGACAGCTTGGCACCTATCCTATCAATCCCAAGTCTGAAAAGAGAATATGGGTGGAAATTACCTACCACATAATACTTTAGGAATAGTCCTGCCAATCACAGTGCTTTTAAAAGGAGTCATTATTTTTGAGTTGTCTGGGAGAGAGAGAATAGCTAAAACACTCCAGTAAGTGAAAGAACATGACCAGAAATTTAAAATATTTAATTTTGAAGTGTTTTTAAATGCTTGGGAAATTAATTCAAACTTGACATTTTATAACATAGCCTCTTTCCTTGAAGATGTTGCTCTATAGCCTGTTTAACCAAGGATTCTGAAAGTAATTCATCAGTATATGTAAAAATCTTGCACATGGGAGGTAGCATTGGTAAACAGAAATTGTCCTACTGGGCTGGACCTGCAGTCTAGCCAGCCTGCTCTCTTTGATGGCACCCAAAGTTTACAGAAATTTGCAGAAAACCTGCAGCAAGCAGCCAGCTCTCCATCATGCTCACAAACATCAGAAGAGCAAGCTGCTGCTCTTGACCCAGATCCTCCCTGGTGCCAGAGGCACATGGAGGCGTTATCACTGCATCCCTCCAGATCTCAGGCACCGCTTATCTCTGTCCCTCTCACAGCAGTCACGAGGCAAACTCCTCTCCGTGCCCTCTTTTTTCCCGAGCATCCCAGAGTCAGATGAAACTTGGCTGAGCGTGAATGAGGGAACATCCTCTCAAAAAGCACGGTGATTTCACAAGTGACCTTCGAGGCGCAGCGAGCAGCGAGTTGAGCACACCGTTGCTGTCAGCTGGCGTGTGGCGCCCGCCGCCTCCATGCGCTCCCTGATGCGCTGAGCGCAGCCCGGGATGCAGCGGCGGCTCAGCCGTCGCACGCGATGTCAGAGCGCTGCGGCTGCTCCTTCACAGCTGTCACACCTTCAAAGGACGGCGACGGGGAGCAGCTGCCGTCTGCATCAGCCGGAGAAGAAACAGCTCAGGTGGGATTTCGTCTCCCTCGGGCTGGAACAGCTCCGCGTGGTAGAAAGCCGCTAATGATCACGCAGTGCCGAGCTGAGAAAGGCGGCTGATTGTGCTGTATTTGTTGCTTGCTTACGCAGTTGTAAGGAAGGATTGCTGCAGCACTGCCAAAAGACCTGGAGTGCTCCTGACCTTTTGTTTTGCTTGCTGCAGTCTCTGGCAGCTTCAGCAGCGTGATGGCCCATGGCAAGCAGCAACTACTGAAGTATTTATTTGGGGTACAAACGAATAATGAATAGGAGCTGAATCAGGACGCCCTACATCAGCATTCTCATCCTAATAATGTCAAAATGCAACAGGCTACTCACAAATAAACCATGCAGAGATGAAAAAATAGCATTTCCGCAGGGGTTTATTGCAAATTAAGTTCAGGAATAAGTTCACCCCAAATGTTATTCCAGTAAATAAACAAAGTTACACTAGAGTTACGTTAGCCTTCACTGCTTCAGGACAAATTGTGAGTTTGGGAAAAGTGGGAGAATATACACTGATTAAAGATCTATTTATTAATAGATCCAGTTGGAATCTGTTTCTAGTTTCTCATCTAGACAAATACAATGAAACAAAAGTGGAAGCAAATTTAACATCTTCTGCAGTGGTGGGGGCTTCATTCTCTTTTTCTTTATAACTACTATCCCAATTCAACAGGTATTCTACCATGGCTGAGACGTGGTTATTGCAATAGGATGTGTTATCAGCATGGTCAGGAAATGGCTCACTTGAGGCAATTAGAACTGGCATACAAGCCTTCATTGTAATTACAAAATTGGGAGGGTTTTTGACCACACAGGCTTTTTTCCAGTGTGAATATAGAGTGACCTGACCACAGATTCATCACACATTCCCATTAAAAATCAACAAAAAGCAAATCAAAAGCATCAGTCTCCAAGGAAGAAGATAAAGACTAAACTGTCTTAACAGTTTCCTCCATGAATAGGCATAAAGGCCCTAAAAGAATAGCAGCACAGCTGTCACAAGAAGTGGAAATCCCATCTTATGAAAAATAGTCCCAGACTGTGCCTTGTTGAGAAGACCTCTCTCCTTCTTATGCTTTGAGGCACTTGATAAATAAAAATAAAATAAAATTTAAAAAAAAAACTTCAGAGACTGAGAATTCTGCTCCCAAAATTACTTCCTTTAGGCTGAAAATTAAATATTTAATCATGTATGCAATGAGATTCTAAAACTGCAGTGAAAGAAAACTGGCTAATTTTAGGATTAAGCTAAATTTGCTCTTGGATGCTTTGGAAGATTATGAGAGACATTTGTTCTAAAAAAAGCACAACTGCATCTCTTGTTCCCCTTTTGTGTGCAGGTGAGTGGGCTCAGAGCAGGCTCTGAGTGAATCCTGTAAAAGCCTAATCCACCACAGGCTCAAAATGCTCAGATTAGGATGTTCCACTGTTTCCTATGCACACACAGAGAGAAAGATGAAAAGGACTGGGAAAACTGATTTGCATCACCTTCAGCAGAAAGTATTACAAAGAGACAAATGAGGACACAGCAGTGAAAGCAAAGCAACTACAGAGGTTTAGGTGAGGCAATCGGAGAGTATGAATCATCTAAGGAACTTTGCCACTGCTTGTCAAACAAATTATTCATCAAATTACATCTGCTGGTCTTTGGCTGGTTCTAATAAATATCCCAAGCTTTAAAAACACAGTGGTAACCAGCAAGATTAGATATCTTTATCTCTTGTGGTCTCATAAATACAATGAAGAAACTGAAAATTCTTGTAAATTGAAGATACCACTGAGGAGGCACAGAATCAATTTTGATTAAACAACCTGAAATTTGTTTTAGTTCAAACTAAAAGTAGATCAATGCTTTGACTTCACAGAGAAGGAGAGAAAAATAGCAGGCAATGCATTTCTTTCTCAAGCTGTCATTTCATGTTCACCCTTCTAAACAAGTTCCACTCACCTCAACTATCTTAAGGCTACTGCAGACTTTTAAACCAAAAGCTTTGGCAGGTCTGTGCCATCTGGAGACTGCATCCCCTTGCAAATTCTAAGTTACTTACAACCGCACAGTAAATATTCAGGCAATCCTGCTCATCCAGGCACCTTCTGCTACAACTTTAACACCTGGGTCATATTGGTAGAGGCATTTACCTTGGGACATAGTGCAAAATTTAATCTGAAAATGGCTGAATCTGAGCCCCATCTGCTCCTGGCCACAGCTGTGGTTCACAAAGCCCAAGGATCCCCAGTCTGATGAACCAAAAGGAGACTGTTGTATGTTGTAAAACCCTGCACTCACCAGAACTGCAATGCTCAATATACACATAGAACTGCCAACACAACAATCAGGTCATCTAAACACTGCAGGCTGCAAGTCTCCTGAAGCACTGGGATTGCCCAAAATCAGTGTGTCTAGGAAAGGCTATGTAGCAAACAAGCACCTCAACTTTCTTCATGTGTACATCTGCTCTCCTGTTTTGAGCTACATGACTAAAAATGGGAAAAATATAAAGTCAGGTATGCAAGTAATAATAGTAATATTAACCATCCTGGACTCAGATCAGGAACCAAGGCAAAGAACTGAAAATTAAATGTTTTAAATGAAACAAAGTTCAATTTGCTCTTTCAGTGAAATTAAAAGGCCTTTCTCAATGCACAGCCTAGCACTATAACTTGCCAGAGAAAGATTAATCTTAGATCTTCTTAGAGATCTTACACCTTTTTCTTTTTTTTGCTGAGAATTGGCAGAGGCTTTCCATATGCTACAGAGGACACAGGAGAAATAACTTCCAGTTCCCAAACCAAGAAATGGAAAGGGTGAGTTGTAGGACTGCAAATTGCTAACAACACACAATTATATCTGGCAACCCTGTTCCTTTTGGTTTGGCAGAAAACAACTGAGAATTCCAATTCCTCTGCTGCCCCTCTCTGTTCTCCTCTTTCTGCTTCACTGCCTCTAGTCATGGAGAGTTCCTTCCAGCAGGCTGACAAGCACTGTGGAACAAGTGGCACCTTAAATCACTGATGGTTCATAAAGCACATTGAAATAAACATGGGTCAACTACTTTGGCCTTCAGATGATCTCAGTCTGTGAGGTGGATCCTTACTAAGGCCCCCTTTTACTGCCCCTAGACTGCTCCTTATGCACTTCACTGGAAGCCCACACTGGCACATTTTCTTGTTACCAGCACAGAAACCACAGCAAACCCACAGACCAGAACACACATCCAAAGATCTGGAGATTAACAGCCTCACAGGGACAAAAGACGGGTGAGCCTTTTAAGCAAGGCTGAATGTTTCCAGTAGGTTGGTTGGTTTGGTTGGATTTTGGTTTTTTTTTCCATCCCACTCCTACATTTTACCATATTTAATCTGGAATCTCACCTTATGTGAGAAGATGATGAAAAATTTTGCTGAAAGCCAGGCCATCTGCAGCCTGTGCCACTTTTGATAGTGTTTTAGGTCAAGAAACAACTTTAAAGTGAGCATACCCACTGAATCCATATTCAGTGGCCGCATTTGAAGTTTCTAACATGTAGATGTTTCAACATGAAGTGACTTTTAATTTCAGTATTTTAAAACTACATATCAAAAGAAAAAAAATTGGACTTTGCCTTTTAAATTCATTTCACAGGGGAAAAAAAATCCAAAACCAAACAACTCTGATTTTGATTTTAGTTGGAAAGAAAAATTTTAAAAATGCAGTATTTCCTACAAAACAGAATTTTAGAAGCCTATATAATGCTTTTTCAATTCATCACAATTATTTTGTATGAGAAAAACGTAACTGTGAAGCTGAGAAAAAATTTCCCATGGTATACTTAGTTATTACCTAATGATCTGTGGAGCCAGAAGGCACAAAGAATAGATGCTGGGTTATTATTTGCTACATTTGGAGGTATTAGACCAGGAGAATTCTAAACACTTGGAATATTTTTACTTTTGCATGATTTATCTTATGTGTTTCTTTGCCTTGCTTTGATCTCATCTTCTTCAGACCACCCTTCTTGAGCTCTGTTCAGTAACTAGGCAAAATTGTGGGGATCTCTACCTGCAGATTTCAAAGCAGGCAGCTTCTAACTCTCAGCATGCTCTTGCGGGGTTGATCAGATTAGAAATGGAAAAAGCAGCACTATGCAATATTTCTGCTAGAGTTTACTTGAATACACACAGGCCTAATGCACTCTTTAGGTGTGATAAGAAAGCAGCAGATAGCCTGACAGAACTTTCTACAGGAGGTAATTTTTTGAACAAACAAAAAACTAAGACAGGAAGAGAAAAATTATTCCAACCTTCACAAATTTGTCCTGATATTTCATCCTCTATCAATAGGAGGAAAGCAAACGGTCTCCAGATCCTCATATAGGTGTACCAGTTCTTTATTAAAATAGCAGATCTGAATTTTCTTTCCTTTTACACAGCAGCTCCAATGTATTCAAATGCCAATGTGCTGAGAGCCATCATATTTTATGTTACTTTATTTAGTAAAGACCACTGCACAACCAGTATACAAATACAACCAGTATACAAATACTATAAGTAGTCAGAGCTGTATTCCAACCACCAAGAAACCCCTTCTGACTCCTTTACCAAGTATATTCACTTAGTTAAAATAGAACCCAGTAGCCTCCAACAGACACTTGGACTCATGTGCAATGCTTGTCCTAAACAGAGTTAATAAGGATTGAAAGAAAGCTCCTGTAGTGGCATTTTTATTTGTACAAATGCCTTTCCTCAGGGGCTGCAGACCCATGCCAGAGGGCAGCAGCTCTCTTTGGAACACAGGGCAAAGCTTGGCTGTGACACTGAGGAAAGCAGCTCTGCCCTGTGCCCCGGGTTTGTGCGGTGATGGGATCTGCAGCTGCCAGAGGACCCCAGCTGTAGAGTTTCCACACAGGCCACCTCCTGGATTGCTGTCCCCCAGCCTCTGCAGTCCCTTGCCTCCCTCCTGTCTGGCTCAGGGAGCAGGAGGCACCACAACACTATTTATCTGCACGCCAGCTGCTGCATAAGCAGTAAACCCAAGTACTGAGCAACTGTTGGTTGCTCTGCCCCATAAAACGTATCCAGGGCAATGCCTGACACGGACAGAGAGCACTGAGGCTTGGGCTCAGGTGAACACCTCTGCTGGTCATGTGGAATTTGACCTCACACCCTAGAAACCCTCGAGGCAGGTCACTACAACTTTGTGAAATCAAACAGACACAATCAAGTACCAAAAAGGCACAACAAATGTGCCAAGCATACTAAAGGCCAGCAGGCACACTGACAGATTTTTCCACCAAAAGCAGAAGCATTTTTTTCTGTCTTGATGCAAGAGATCATGGTATAAACAAATATATGGAATGATAAAAGACTTTCTAAAAAATGATTCAAAAAAATAATGGCAAAGTAGGGTTTATTTTCACACAAAGGCTGAACGACATACCATTTATTCACAGAATTGACCTTGCTGTTGGAGGTTTAGTGAGACTGTACAGCAGGACATGTGCTAGGAAAAAAACCTACTCATTATGCGTTATCTCAGGAACTGGACTACTGTAGTTAACATATATATGTGCAAACTAACTGTTAATATGCACTGAACAATTATTTACATTTCTTTAATTAATAAAAATATAAACAGCCATATATTTCATTAAAACAAATCTTAAGGTCTCTTTTGCAAGTAGTTATCAACTAAAATCACTGAACAGCATCACCTTGTGTCAACAGCATCACTAGAATGTACATCCCAGTCATTTACAAGGCACTTTATGATAGAAGGTCTACAATAAATATGCAGTTCTGATGGCCTTGCCATTAAAGATACAGACTGAAAAAAGCTTTTTTCATCCCCTTATTTACATGAAATGGACAAAAAAAGGTTAGAAATAACCAACCTCCCTTTCTATTTTTCTGTCACTGCATTTCATTTGCTATCAAAGAACACCCCAAAGTAATCCTGAAAAATGAAAGGAAAAAGAAAATAGAAAAAAAATTATGAGATTCTGTACAAAGAGGGGGGAAAAGTTACTGATTCAATTATTTTCCATCTCAACAATTCGGCATCCAAAAATTGAAATGTATAAAGGAATATAATTTATCTTACCCTATTTTTCCTGACTGTATTTAGTGTGAAGTAGAACAAAAGTTGTCACGCAAAATCAAACCAAACCAAACCGGAAAGTTTGCAGCAAAACCCTTCATGGAGTGGCATCTCCTTACTTTCAGGGCTTCTGCCGTAAGACAGCACTTGGGGGTGTCAGGGAGGTCACAACTGATCAGCCAGGGACAGACTCCCCCTGGCAGTGACTCATCCCCTTGCCTTTAGGCAGCCCCTTGGTGTTACACGTGGGAGCCAACTGCAGATCACTGAGACCCCACAGAGAGAAGAAGCAACCACCAGAAAGCCCTTGCTGAGCTCCCATGGACTGAGACAGCCTTCCAGAACAGCCAGCAGGTGCCAGGAGGAAAACTGGGACTTAATCCTTTAGCTACCCAATACAGACTTGTGCTGTTGGATTACCACCACTGGGAGTTAAAAGAATGCCCTGTGACCCAGGCCAGTGTGCCTGCAGCCCTGTTGTTTCTGATGCAGACTTCAAAAGAGGGGTTTCATCAGTTCTAAATCAAGACCACTTTTGCAGCCTCAAGGACCAGAGAATGAGCCAGAGTGGCACTGATGGATGGATGCTAGCTCCCTAAAATTCCTGTGCTTCCCCAAAGAGCTGGCTCAGAGGCTACCAGCCTCTACAAAGAAGGGCTTGCCTGATAGAGTTGTTCTGGGATAATTTTCCTGGGGAGGTGACCTGCAGTTTGGCTTTGCTGAAGCCAAACTACTACTACAAACATCTACTTTCCCAATGAATTTCCCATCCCAATGAATTCCATCCCAATGAATTTCAGCAAACAGGAAGATTCACAGTCCTTGCTGGGGCAAGGTGCAGAGGCCAAAGACCACACTCCAGGACAACCTGTCCAAACCTTCCCAGAGCAACATCCCACAAAACAGTAGTGCACCTGTATGGATATACTTCAGTACTACATTATCAGAGACACTGATTGAACACAGATTCACATTTGAGCTTACTATTAAGCTGGTGAGAACTGCTCATTCATTTAGTATTGTGGGGAGTTCTCCAGTTTTACAGCTAGCACTTCACATTGGCTAAAAATGAATATTTATTTCCATTAAAGAAAGAGCAATGAAAGAAGTTACCATTCTGAAAACAGGGGTAGAGACCTCTGCTCCTATCTGTTTACTGCCCACATTTAATTTACCAGATGCATGCCTTTAAAACTAAGGAAATTAATAGCTTAGGATGGCATAAATATTGCCAACATAGTAGCCATGATGACACCAAGAAATGAAAACTTCATTGTGGCTCAAACTAAGTTTGCACCCAAAGTTAATTGCTGTATTTATCTCAAAGTGCAAGCCAACACAAAACATTATAGAAAAAGAGACATAAAAAGAGTCAATAACACATGCTGGTGAACCTTACATAAGTATCAGCGTACATTAATAATGGCATCATAACGCAGGAACACTAAACACTGCTACTTTTAAAGAAAGTATCATTTTCAAGCAAGCAGAGCTGTTAATTCTTGTACTAGAAATACTGCAAATTTCTATACTTTGCATTTTTTCACTTTTTTTTTTTTTTTTTTTTTTTTTTTTTTTTTTTTTTTTGTATTTTCAGTTAAAATGCACGCAATGTAATGTAGATTTGGGGAGTGAGAGGGAAATGAAAATAACCAATAATAGACACTTAGGAAGAAACCAGAGGTCAAAGCTCTCGTGTCACTTCCAAATGCCCTTAAAACTGCATTTGACAAGAAAATGCATTCAGCTTATTTTGTGCATTGCTTAGAATTCAGGGCAGCCCACAGCTCTCCCCCTTCCAAGTGTTTGTAAATGGTAAACAAATTGGCAGATAATTACATTCCGTCTCTTAGCAACCCTAAATGTGTTGCAATGAAGTTATTGGGCTTTTTTTTCTGATGCGTACTGGTAATGACATTATTTCCACAAATTTCAGACCCAGTCTAACAAACCCACTTCATACAGAACCTCCTGGATCAGCACCCAGTTTAATGGCAGCAAAGATCAGCCAGTGAAAGCTACCATCTTGTTTGTAATATCTTAGGAAGACAATTCACAATAAATATATACTGAGGACAAACAAATGACTAAGTAGGAAGAGGCTAGTCAAAATATTTTGTCACAAGCCTAAATAGCCTTTTCCACTGCCATAACTGCAAAGAAACCATACAGAAACCTGTGGTTTAAACACAAACCTTTAGACAGCAAAGTTCATTAATTAACTGAATAAATGAAATTTGAAATTTTAGAACAGAAGAGAGGTTTGGGCCAGTTTCTCAGAAAAAGAATTGATTATGGTAATCTTTTCTGAAAATGCCTGCTTGTAGGCATGAAGGAATTCTAAAAGCCACTTCATGAAAGGGGAAATATTGTTGCCACTCCTTCTCTTCTGCAGACACAGCACAACATAGCAGCAGCAGCAGACTGCTGGGAGCAGTTGTCAAAATCTTCACTCTATTTTAGTGGAGTGGAGAGGGCCTTTGTTCAGTGCCTTCCCTGGAAAGACATAATCTCTAAGTTTTCTTTCCCTCTTAATAATGTATCAGAACAGGTATTAATAACAAACAAAAGATGCTGAAAAATCAGTTCAGTCATAAAATACAATAAGAACAGTAACCTAGAATACCTTGTTCAGCCAAAGGACTTTTTGTTACACATTCCCTTACATGTCTCCTTATTTAAAGGCTGGTTTTGTATTAGAATCTGTGTACAATAGCTGGCAGAGATGCATGGATACACACTTTGTCACTATGTCCCTAGTAACACAGATAATATTTCTTCTTTGTTTAGTGGTCGATTTAGGTACAAGTTCCTCTCTAAATTAATTCCCAAAGCAGGTTATTGTTCCCTTACCATAGATCTTCCCCAAATTGGTAACCAAGCAATAAGCTCATCTAAAAGAGAAGGAATAAGCAGTCTCTCACTGAATAGTGTTAAGTATCAGTATTTGCACCTTGACTGATTGCTTGGGAAATGAAGATGAAAATCTGACAGTCTGGAAGTGGACACTGAAAACAGATTTTCCTCAAGTTCAAAAGCAACAGCATAAATCACGAAAATTAACTTCAGCACGTGGACTTAAGGGTTGGTCTCTCTATAACGCTTGATAAATTACATCTGCATAGCAGACAGGAGCCTAAATAACTTCGAGGATTTTTGGCAATAACTAATAAAGACAAATGCAGTATTTCACTGTGTTTTGTTGCTGTGCAGTGTTCTCCATTTTAGTCAGGCACCTGGTGGTGTAGCTGGGCTCACACAAAGTGTTTGCCACAAAAACCTCTGGTTCCAACTAGATGAGAAAGAAAAACCACATCAGTCAGGCATCCGAGAGAGGAGAGGCAAAGAGAAGGGGAAAGTGACTCCTTTCCATTGTTTTAGTAAAGATCAGTTTCTCAGGAGGTCCTTTCCAAGTACAAACCATGCCAGTGAGCAGCAGAGCTGACACTGATGGCAGCATATGCTGCAGCTGCCTATAGCAAAGGAATCATGGCAGCACTGCACTGCTGCTGTTCCCTTCGTGCACATTCAGGTGCAGGCAGACATTGCTTAACTCCAGCCCCACCTCTTAACTTCTCCTTGCACACCACTGCTCATTTCTGTGAGACTGTGGCCCTTCAGATTTCCAAATCAACTGCCACACATAACACTTCTTAAACATGCTAAGTTAGGGAAAACTTGTATCAGTCTACATTTTTCTGGGTAAGGAGCTGGAGATCATTGTCATGATCATCACCATGTAAAGCAGCAAGGAGCAAAGGTGTTTTGGGAATGCTTTGTTGATAATGGAATGGACCAGGATTGGTTTTGATTTTTTTGCTCTGCCCTCATTTACTCTCCTGAAATCTAGTAGAATCTAGGACGTGAGAGTAAAAAATGTTTCCAGAAAAACAATATATTCACTATAGTTCGCTCAACTGCAAAGAACTCTTTGATGTCTAATTTTAAAAATCACCATTATAAACCCCACTACTTTATCTTTACACAGATTTTTTTTTCAAATGAAAGACAGACAGAAGGGGGACAAAAAGCTATGAGCAAAGCCTTTTCAACCTTCATCCATTTTTTTAAATGCTCAAAACAGCGTCTAAGAGGAGAAGAAGGAACGCAGGCAAGATGATGCTGGTGAAAGCACTGATGCTGAAGCCCCGTTTCCCTTTAAGGAGCTGCCGGGGCTGGAGCAGTCACATGGCCACTGGTGTGTGTGGGTCTGTGCTCAATAAGGCACAGCTCCCTGGCTGAACCAGCGTGTGTCATGTGAGCCAGGGGTTGCCATGGCAAGCACAAATGCGGCTCCTGATCCGCCTCAGCACCGAGGCAGCGCAATTCAGGTTAGCAATGCATGGATATGATTTCCTAGGGAAAAAAAGCTGCGCTTTGCTTTGCCTAACAGTTTGGATGTAAAGCAGAAACAATTAAAATTATCTCTGAAATGGTATTTATGATAAACTGCTGAAAACCTTTTAATCTCAGAGCAATGCTGTGTAAGGAACACTAGCAGTTCAATCTTCAATAGCAGCTGCATTTTGGCATAAACTGCAGAACATGAATTTCAGACTATTTTTCCATTTAAGTACCAAGAATATTGTATTTCTTCTTCAGTCCTTTAATCACTTACCACTGGAAGGGAGAAGAACGGGAGATGGCTGTTCTGGTGAAATAAAAATTATGTCAAACCTACCCTAAAATTCACTCATTGCATTTTTTAATGTGGTAATCCACAGGCTGACATTAAATGCAGGAAATTTCTGTGAAAGGTGTTCCTGACACTGAGGTAGAGTTTTATCATCAGAGTCCTAACATCTGGTACCAAAATTAAGCAGCTTGCTAATACAGCAGGTTAATGAAGACCTGCTTCATATGAGCTATTCCTAACTTGGTGAAGGAATGCAGCTGGAGCTACTTGCAACCCAAAGCCAGGTTTATTGTGGGGATTCTGTTTCTGTAGGGGCAGCCATAGGACTGTTTTACCAGACTGTCAATTCCAGCAAGGCACGTTGTTCTTGCACTTACAGGAATCTCACTATGATGCCAGGATCTAACATAAAATGTTCAAAGACCTCTGGCATAGCATGGCCTTCAGTGTTTAATGCACATACAGGGGATATTCCTGTGTGCTACTGCTTCCAGAGAAAAGATATCCATGTCCTGAAATAATTTCAGATAGAGACTTTACACAATAATTTATAAGGAGCCTAACCATAGAGCCTAACCATACAGAGTGAGTGCCCAAGCCTCTGAGCAGTTATGTAAAAGAATGAGGACATCAATGTAATTGAAATTTTTAATAAAAGTCAGTCCTTTGTATCTATGTTTGTAGAAGTGTCTGAAAAGGGATAATTCATCTTGAAAAAGAGAATTGATTCTCTCAGTGTTTCCTTCCCACCAAAAAACCAAATAAAAATTCAATTTTAGTTAAAGCCAAATAGATTCCCCACACCCCCACACAGGCTTCCTAACTCTGCCCATCACTTATAAGGGGCTTCTCCCAAACCCTACAGCATCATTCAGCCTGTAATTGCTACCAAGTCAGGGCATCTGGAAGTGCAGAGCTCTCTCAGTATGGAAAGATCATGACGTTGTCTTTGTCCTTTCCCCTTATTAGAAGATACTTTGTTGGGGCTTCATGGGTTAATTTCAGATCCTTCTCTTTTTTAACCTTATGCTTTTTACTGCACCCCTACACATCTCACTTCCAGCACATACTATAGGCTTTTCTCCAACAGCAATAAAAGGAAAAATCGCCATTGCAAATCACTTGCTGATTTAAAGGAATCAGAATACTAAAGCACAAAGTGATGCTCCAGGATTTCCTCTCCATTAGAGTGAGCAGCATGTAGCATTGATTGATATTATTTTTAATCGGATGTCCAAAAAATTGAAGACCTACATCACTACTGATCCAATCAAGATGCTTCTCCCGCAACAAAATTGCATAACAAATTACATGGATTTTTACTGAAACTACCTTGGATCTCTCTGCCTACGGAAGATGAATATCAAAATCTAACCACTAAAATACTGGATGTAGTCTCAGGACGAAAATAAGTGATCTTGCAGTGCTACTGAGTTTTGTTAATGACAAAATTGTTGATATCTCACTCAAATTCATCTCATCACCAAAAATTAGATAAATGAGATCACCAGTCAGATTCCTACTAATGTGATTTTGGTGTTAGCAGACTAATTTTTAATTAGCCTCTCTTTGTTTACTTATTCAGACATGCATATTGTGGATGGCTGCAGGATTGTCTCATGTCAGAGTTACAAAACTGAGCTGAGTTACTGAGTTATTTATAAGATAAATAAGTTCTCACACTCCCCGATACCTCTCTTTCAGCCCTGAGCTTTCTGCAAACAGCAGGAATTTGCTACCCCATAGCTGCACACAGAGAAGCAAAACAAACTTTGTGTTTAATTATAGAAGATTATTCTCTAGATGGGCTACATTTTTAAACAATCTGTTTTTGCAGTACTAAAGGACTCAGCAGTTTCCTTTTGTCTTTAAAGATTCAATTAAAAGTATGTTTCCGAAATTAAATTACAGCATGAAATTAGCTAAGGGTATGAAATACGGCATTTGCCCTGGCATTCAGGGGAAGGCTGTTCAAAGCAATTCACTTAATGGCTCCAACATGTGATCTCAACTTAATAACTAAAGTGCCCTCAGCTCACAGAGGATCTACTAGTGAGATATGCCCTGTATAATCCACCAAAAAGAGAAATGGATTAAACCCAGGTAAATCTTCTTAATTTATGGAAAACCCTGCTGTTACTCTCATTTTTGATCTTTTAAAATGTTACCATTTTGTCAAGAAACACACTTGTTGGCAGGAATATTTCTCTGGGTTTTAGCTGGCTTTGGCCTTCTCAATCTTGACACACTCTAGAAGCATCTGCCGGAGTCCACTGGAAGTGTTTGTCCCTCTGTAGCTTTCAGAGAGAACTGCTGGATGTAATTCATCACCACCACTGGGGACACACTTCAGTTTATTCTGTGCTGTACTAATATAGGAAAGGAAATGAGCAGTCCCCTAACTCTTCAGCTGCCCCTTTAGTCACCTGTTGGGTACAATTTCAGCTCATGCTGTGAGCTGTCTTTGCTCTGTGTGCACTGGGTTAGTGTTTCAGAGGAATCTAATTTCCATTTGGGGTCCTTGGGTACTGTGCAATAAAAAGGGAAATGAAAATCTACTGCACTTACGCCCACCTTCTGTGGGACCCAAGCAGCTCCTTCTGCTCATTCCCAGTTCCTGGCAGCTCCCAGGGGCTGCAGCACTGCCCCCAGCCCAGCAGGGCTCTCCCAAGGGCTGGGCTGGGCTCGCCCTGCTGGCTCTGCTCTTTGGGAAGGAAGGCCCTGTGCTCAGGACTCTCCACACAAAAGCCTTTTTATAACACCTTGGCTGGTGTTATGGGGGGGTTTTGTAGTAAGGGGTTTTTGCATTTATTTATTTTGATATATTTTTTAACTGACTTCGCTTAGGAGTACAACTTAAATTAGAGTAGAAAGCCAGAAGGAAAAATAAAAGCATTCTCAAATTAACTATAAAACCACAGCTAATAATGTCTCTGCAATACATTTCTTCTCTAATCTCTCCTTGCTCCTACTATAATCCAATCACACAAAAATCTAATCAGTGCACATACATATTCCTCTTTTCATACAAATTTTAGCCACTGATGCAGCATAACTTGACAACAAGATGCCCTTCACCTCATGCTTCTGCTACGGAAGTGGTGTGACATTCTCTTTTTCCAGGGGCATATGCAAGAGCTGACTCTCTACTTTAGGCTAAGAAAATAAATATCCCAATTGAATAATCAAGTATTATACTATGTTTCCCTGTGGAAGAATAGAAGTAAATAAATAAATAAATAAATAAATAGAAGTACACATAGCCTGTCATGAGAGTGCTGAGGAGGACATGCAAAGGGCACAGATGCCTGCCAGCTGGATGGGGCTTAAAGCAATCTTTATTAATATTAAATCCAGCCAAATACAGCTGTGATTCATGGCCCTGAAAAGAGCAATGAACTAAGCTATTTTGCTCAAAGAAAACATTTGTTTTTCTTCATCTTTATGAACAGTTATTGTTAAATGATGGATTTTCCTGAAGGTAAAAAAAGATTCACTCTTACTATTCTAATGCTGGCCAAAGCATTTTTAGCTGCAATTTTGCTCCAATGGGTTGTGAGATTTCTCTCTACGTGTTTTTTGTACAAGTATCTGTTCTCCAGGTTGCAACATGAACTCAAAATTCAGGTCACAGGCAATTAAAAAATCTGTCAGGGGTCAATGAACTTCAGCATGGAGCACTTTTTGGTTACAGGAAAACTTGAGCTATAACAGATCAATGCTTTTAATTTGCATAAGAATTGTGTATTACTGAATGTATTTTTCTATTAATGAAGTCCATCCTGAAATAGGTATAAAAACTTCATCTGGGCATGCTTGAGAACAGTCTTCCTTATTTTTTATCCAGTCTTCATAACAACAGTTTTAATTAAATTCTATTCTACTCTTTGCAATTTTGTAAGACATTCGAAGACATCTTCCAAACAAATGCAACTTTGACTGTAAATAATGGACCAGGATCCTGCAAATTATCTCTCTTTCCACAGCTCTACATGCATCCCTCTTGCTAAGAGGGCCTTTGGGTTAGAAGAAATGCAAGATAATTTTAACTACATCCTGTAGTGGAGGAGCAATCAAAAGATAGTGAGAAAAAAGACTGGAAATACAAGTGAAGTGGGAACAAATGGCTACAAGCTGTCCATTAAGATCCACAGAGCCCCCAGCATCTCTGAGCAGCAGTGTGCCAAGGACTGTCCTGGAGGCACAGCACTCCTCCAGGATGATTCACAGTGCCCAGGCAGCTCCAGCCTCCGGGGCTGGATGGGAACACACGCCCAGGTGGAACTGGAGCAAGGCCAGCTCACTCCTTTAGCCAGGTGGTCAGGCAGTCCTGCCAATACCAGCAGTGTCGAGACACTTCCACTGGATTTTAACAAGAATGGGGGTCTGCAACTCTTTCAAAGCCTTCTGGGCTGTCTATGACCCCACACTCCTCATGTGCTTTTAAACAGAGCAAATGAATCCCGAGAAAAAAATGCACCCACCTACACAGTAGATCACTACAGGTCTGAGCAATTTGTGGAACAATGAAGGGAAAGAGACCATGTAAGCTCCCTGAGAAGAAGTAAAAGTTGTAGGGAGAAGCTCTAAAAGGAAAGGGGGTTTGAAAATAACATCATGATTTAGATAGCAAACTGATAATGATTTCTGCTTTATTTCCTTGGTCTTTTGGATTGTGAGGCTGGATATCAGCCTGTATGGTAAATTTTAAATGACATTAATCACGTGACTGTTCTAAAATAAAACTTCTCAGAATAACAGCAACAGCAATATAAAATAGTTTGCAATGTGTCTTTTGTTTATTTTGTGTGGCAATAATACAGGCAGCCATATGGATATGAGCATTTGGAAGGGAGGATTTGTTGGCTAGATCATCACATCTGTTTACTTACAAAAACAATAAAAATATATTTGGAGGTCACTGACTGCACAACCATTTTACTTTTGATGAAAAAAAGCTGTCAATGCTACTCTTTCTACATTGAACCAACCACAAAAGACACCCCAGGATATTTTCATGAGAAAAAGTTTTTGAAATCACAGAAAAATTAGTCTCTACCACACCTCATCAGCCGCTTCCACCATAACAGTGATATCAGAGCAATAATTTAATCTAGGATGAAATGAACATGCAACATGTCCAGGAGGAAGATAAAGAAAACAGCAGTGCCCCAGTTAAGCTTCCTCATAACACAAACCCTTTGATCAAAGGAGCACGCACCCCTGACCTCATATCCAAAACTCACAGTCACCAAATGAACTCAGATTTGAATTAAAAACAAACAGAAAAGCCCCAAAACAAACAAAAAAAACAAACAAACAACCCCCCCAAAAAAAACCCCACAACCTCCACAAAACCACCACAACCTACATCAACACACTGAGCTAAAAGCAATGGGTCAACAAGCTTGTAATGTATAATATCTCAATAATGTGTTTACAGGTATTTCAACTGAGGCTATCCCCATGACCCAAAATATTTAATGCACTTCCTTCAGCATTTTTTTGAGGTCAGGCTATAAGCATACAGTAATCTAGCAAGCATAATAATTCCTGCAAATTTAGAAATGTGCAGTTTACTACACAGAATTCCAACTACAGACAGATGTTCAGGAAAAAAAAGGAATAGTACTTTAAACATTCTTTCACCTAAAGTGTTGTTCTGATTTCAAGACATAATTATAAAAATTAGGTTCATAATGAAGTATTTTAGGTTATTTTTTGTTCTGGTAGAAATATTTTGGTAGAAACTCTTCAGCATGTCCATATAGTCTAAGATTACACACATTTTCTCAGCTGAACAGAGCTTTTGGCAGTGAATAACCCCATGCATAGAAATCTTTTTATATATTTTCTTGCTGTCACCCACGCTTGATAACACAACTTTTAGCTGAAGGACATATAATTTACGTGTTGTTCATGAAGGAAACTAAGGATAGGAACGACAGAAAACTACAGAGACATAATACCTGAATTCAATTACTTCCACGACCATTTAAAAAAAGAAAAAAAGGCAAGAGAAAAATGTGATCTTACTTTTGCTGATGGGTTAGTCTTCAGTACTCGGTTTACCAAAGAATAGAGAGGTTATGTTGACAGCTGTTCATTACAATTCCTCCTTTACTACAAGAGCTTAACTCTGCCACTGGCTGGCTGGCCCATTTCTGCTAGCTTTAGCACACAACCGTGCTCCTAAAAGCTCCTCCTCTTGACAGCATCTGTCTGGATACAAGCACAAGCAAGGCTTTCCATAGAGCCATTTAGGTCCTGGGAACAAGCTACAAGTAAGGGAAACCATTAGAACTAAATATTTTGATGACTAAGTCCAGGATTTGGCAGGCAGAAATTCATGCCCACTGACACCACCAGCTTTACAGTAGAGTAGTCACATCTTCACAGAGTTACAAGTGAAAATGATGACTTCCCTGACAGAAACAGTACTTGAATGATGCATAAAAAATAGAAGCCAGATCTTTGAAAGCATACACTTCTTAAAAGTTTAACTCTGATTAATGCAATATGTCCGAGCATTCAGAGAAGGAAGGTTTCATTATTTTTTTCTTACCAAGATTTTGTATTTGTGCAATTAAAAAGGGAAAACATTGGTGAAGTATCCACACAAAACAATAATAAAGTATCTAAATACGTGCATTTCAGTTATGGATGAGTCAGAAAGCAATTGCTCGGTCTAACAGATGCCCTATGTAAACTCCAAATACTCACCTTTGTCCTGGCACCTACAGTAGCTGAGGCAAATCTACCTTCTGTTCCCAGAAATGCTGCCTACAGCAGATATTGTATCACAGCAAATGTACGTCTCATGGTATTGCCAGTGAAAATGATACTGCTCCATAACTTTATTTGCAATTTATAGGCTCTGTGGGCAATATGCCAGTACCTTCTCTTAATCTGGACGCAGCTGCCTGAATAGACAATGATCGAGACCAGATGAATAAAAGACAGAAGAAAAAAATATCTGTACATTAGGTCCTATATATATGTATTTATTGTGTCTTACTCTCGGCTACTAATCAGCACATTAACCTTATTTTCTCCGCATGAGCGCTAAGTACCATACTAAAATTAGGTCAGAAATTCAGATCAGATCAGCTGACTCAGCCCAGCAAGATTAGACAAAGACTAGTTGCTTTTTTTTTTTCCCAATCCAATACACTGTGTTTATCCCGCAATGTACAATGGATCCATACATTTTTCCCCACAATTAAGCTATCAGAACCAGACACCATGAGACAGCAATCACACTGAAGGTACATCAGTGCTGCTGATCAAACACAGCACAATGTATCCTTTGGAAAGCAAAACATACAATCAAACATATTTTTTTTAGGTTATTTTTCAGATCTTGTTTCCAAACTGCTCAGACTAATCCATTTCAATGAATTTAAGTCATTCAGCATAGTTACGAGATGATTTAGGTAAATAACAGCTGCTTCTAAATAGTGTTGTGTGTGAATAACACCACTTTATTAGACAATATATTACTCATTATTATGTTGTTAATATACACAAACAGCCATCTTCTAATAGAGACCATCTGAACACTAAAACTGAATAGCTTCTAAATAATTCAATAATTGGACTAGCAGGTAATTTTCTGTAGGTGCCAAAGACTTCTGGCTGCTTTATTTTGATTCTGACATGCAAAAGAAGAGTATTTGTGGGAACCCCCTCTCCTCCTCAGAAACCTACCTGCAGTTAATCGCAGGGGATGACTCCCTTGTTGCTAAGGAGATTGTTTTCAGCTATTGGGAGTCTCCAGACTGGTGGCAGTTACCACTGCACATGTGCACCACTTGCTATCTAGGCCACGCTCTCAGGAATTAGGGATAATGTAAATACCCACCAAGATAAGGTAAAGACATAAAGAATATAGTACAGAACAAAGAAGAAATCGATAATCCTACTTCACCTTTCCTGTCTGCTGCATTTCAATAGGCATCCAATGGTCTTGGATGAATCTCTGGAGGTTACTACAGGGAGCAGTCTCAATTGCAATCAGCCTAAGTGACTTCAGACACCATGGTTCCCTTAGTCAAATCAGGTATTTTTTCCTTGGTCTGCCACTTTTCCAATCAAAGGTTGATCTCAAGTATCTTTTTTTACCTCTCCAAGTTTACATGGGAAAAAGCAAAAAGTACTTTAAGAAAGTGTTTTTCAAGATTTCCAGAGGTGTTTTCCTACTTCGTTTCCTCAGGCAGATATTGTTTCCCCCCTCAGTGTTATTGAGATAAGCCAGGTGGGGAGGGATCAGAGGAGATCACTGCAAACACAGAACAGCACTGTATTGAGAAAATGTTGATATCTCCAAACCACATACAAATACATGCTGTTCCTCTAATAAGCCCACTGTGTTGCTGGTCTTCTACCTCCTGTCTTCTGGCTCTGTGACTGAACATAAATACTCTGTTCTCATTGATCTCAGTTGAGTGTGGGCAAGAATTGCATGGTTTGGCTCAGTCCTAAATCATCTGTACTTATCCAGAGCTCTTCATCAAATCGCTTTGCCAGGATCAATGAACGAAACCACACAAACCAACCACAATGTAGGAAATAGTGCCACTACTATTCAGATAAGGTAGAGAAGCTTGGCCAGAGGACTATAAAGAACCAGGTAGGTCCACAAGTTACTCTCTCATGTCCCTAGAAACTTATTCATAACAAAAACTGTTCTAGTACCTAGTGACTGGCAATTTATGGTCACACATATAAAATATGCAAGCAATTTAGGCAGGGTACAACCTAATTAGCTGTGTTAACTGTAATTTCATATTATTCTTATCACTCCAATGAAATTACTGACAATCCAAATAGTTCCACTTCCTGAAACATACAGCCCTATTTTTGCTTTACATTCCTTCATCTCCCTCCTCTTTCAATCTATATGTGCTGTGCTTTTCCTTTTAATGTTCCATCAAAATTATCAGACTACTGAGGCATTGCTTGAATGTTCACAGCACAGCATGTCTGTTATACCTGGATGTACAGTACCCAAGACATAGCATAAAATTTAATCATTTAAACTGAAATACAGAAGATTCATGCTGGGGGAAAAATTCAAAGGACCTCCTATCAGTTTATGCTCATGCCATGCATTTCCATATAAAAGTTAAGGATTTGGATGGGTGATTTACCTGTATTACAGAATTTTACCCTCACCTCAAGAAAAACCAATTTTTTGTATCTGTAAATGTGTATGCAATAAATATTCATATCTATTCCATTCAACCTTCTCTTCCTCTCCAAGAGGCTGCAGAGATTTCATTGATATCCATTGGCACAAGAGGCCAGGTCATGCAAGTGCTCCTTTCATTAACTGTCAATTAAAATCAATGGAATTGTTCAAGAAGAGCCATTATAGGGTTCTGCCCATCAGGGACTTGATCCATTTTCCTGTAAGTGATTGCAATATTGTTACTGACTTCAGAGATCACAGAATTGAAAGGAAAATGTAAATAAGAGACACTTTTTTTAAAAAAAACCTCAGACGCCAGTTAGAAAGCTTTGAAAATTTACCAGATTTAAAACATCAGCTCAAGAAGAGTCTATTTTGACCTGTGAGGCTGTCCCTGTCTTGGTCATACACAAATACATTTTTGCCCAAAGTACAAACTGTCCATCTAAAAGCACTTAAGAGGATGGCAACCTATTTGTCACTAGATCTACATCTCCTATTCCAAACACCCAAATTTTTGTTACAAATCACACCTGCTCAAGATGCCACACACGCTCAAACTATGTCTACACAATATAAACCACGTGTTAGAGGCCTGACAGAAGCCTACAGTCTGTACTGCTTTTGCCAGCAAGCTGCTTAGAAATCAACTGCTCTACACATACTTGCCATATCTGAAAATGAGCTCCTCACTTTTCATCCACTCTGCCAGACCATTTATCTTTTTATCAAAATATTTACCGTTTTATTGCTTCTTCTTGTTTCCGGCGTTTTTCACTCTTTTCTTTCAAGTAAGCCAGGTTAGTTTCATTCCTCATGCGATCATTCTCTCGAGCAATGTCTGATGCATTCTGTATAACCAAGCCATCATAGGCCTTCATCCCCATATCTTCAATATACTGGAGAAAAGCGCCCAAAGTGACCTCCTCCTGATTAGAACTCATCATCTTGCAGGAGATAATGAACAAAGGAAAGCAACGTTTCCTGCAGGTTGAGAAACAGATAATATCTTAATCAGTAGGAAAATAGCTTATGGTTTATGACAGCAAGATTGTGTCAGTTGTAATTAACATCTCCGTAAGAGACAAATTTTCAGACTTTCCCGTTTAAAGGATAATAAACAAAGCAATTCAGAACACAGAACAACATCACTTGAGACAAGAGGAGGCAAAACCAAGAATCCCTTCTTCCAGACAATGCAGATCCATATGATTACACTGTTTAAATCCCAAAAAAGTTTCCTCCCACCCCTCCCCTTTTTCTCGTGCCCATCAATTGCATAAACGTTGACATTTTGAATCTCAGTTTGAATTGAACTGAGAAGGCTTCCATCACAGGACAACATGTCCCTTTTACAGTTTAGATAAGGCTGCACCAGAGTAGATTACTAGACAAAGTTCCTATTCTGCAGGATATTTGAATATTCAGGTGAAAAATATTGTTCCATTTTTTTGAAACAAAAAACTTTAAAACTTTCTTCAGGTTCAAAATTTAGAAAGAAATATTGTGAAATGTTTCCCATGTTTCTTAGTAATGTGATATGAGCCCATAAGCTCTGGTCATCTGTTGCCCAACATCTTGTTAGCTTGAAGATCCAAGCAAGAATGCCCAGTTGAGCTGAGACATTCAAAACTCTAAAGCCCTTGAAGTCTCCAATAATCTGTATTTCTTCCACAGGTGTAACAGACACTGGAGTTTACAACACTTCCAGCTAAGCATCTTGGAGCAGACACAGTTACATCCCTGGGTCATTCCTGGGTCTGTGGCAGGCAGCCTAAAAGCTCTACAGAAAGGCCCCAAAGGTTTTCCAGTCATCAACAGAACTCCTGGGAGTTGCAATAATTCTGGTGTATAGACACATCAGTAAATACTACAAGAGACTGAAGGCAAGGTAGAATTTCAAGAGGTAGACTGTCTCTCCCTAAAGTCTATGCTGGATAGCATTGGATTAACTGCTTATAAACAAGTAAAATAGAAGTTTTAAAAAACAGAACTGTTCCATCTTATTTTAAATACTGATTACTGCAAGGTCCAGAAGCATTACAAGCTTGAGTGGCATCACCTGCACAGAGTCCTGTGATGGGCCCTCATCCCACAGCCAGGGAGTTGGTGCAAGAGTCACTGAGTGACTTGCTGGCAGAGCTGACAGCTGAACTCAGCTCTCTAAGGCACGTTTGCTTATTCACTGCTACAACATTCCTCTCTTCCCTGAAGAAGGATGGCGTGGCTTCTCGGAATCAGCCTCAGAACATGCCAACACTACAGCTAGAAAGGATCTTATTGAATAGTCAATAAGAATCCTGTCTGCACACAGATTTTAGGGGCTGGGTTCCTGTGGAATCAGCGACAAAAATCTTCCCCCTGTTTCCTATTATGTTATATTTCTAACATTTATTACATAGCTGGAGAAGTAAAGTTCTGATCTAGGTTGGCAATGGTTAGAAATAAATAAATACATTTAAATGCTCTAAAGGATTCTAAAAATCCACTCTGGGCGTTCAGATCTGGGCCCTGACTGAAAATGCAAGGAATGAAAAGAGTAGAGTAATATATTTTTACCCCTGAATGTTTTTACCCCATTTTGATGGGGGACCTTTTGAAGTGACAGTGGCAACAAGCAGCTGGTTTCAGGCACTAAATGCCTTAAAAGCACATTGATAATTTCCCCTTGTTCTCTTGTGTCTGCATATCAAAATTATTTCTGCACAATGGTCACAGGACTGTTAAAATCATGAAGACTCAGAGGATGCAAGGGGTCTTCTCCTATTACCTCTCCTGCCACCCAAGAACAACCTTTTCTATCAACTAAGCCTGAACATGAACATGAAGCTGATGTTGAGGGTCACTGAAGTGATTTTTAAGCATTTTCAAGTAAGGGTATAAGCATCTCCTACTAAACCCTGCAGGGTAAAACCAGTGAAGAAGGTCTTAGTGCAGCCCAGTGTACCTGCATGCCATTTCACACTCTGACATTGGAGCTGACTAGAACTCTGCTGGGCTGCAATATGCATTCAGTTATTTATATGTTCACCATAAGCAGCACACTGTATGCAAAGCAGAGTGTTGGAAAGCTGACAATGAGCTGAACAGACTATGAATATTATGATGCTTCAGCAGACATCATCTTAGACCAATTCCTAACCTTGTTGATTAAAAAAAGTAAGGCCAAATATCAAAGCCCCCTTCTGAGTCTCTCTCTACAGCATGAAGGCTACAAGATTAAAACCAATGCTCACAGCACAGAGAAATCTAACTCCCCTTTGTCTGAACTCCTCAAATGACATCTGCTTTTTGGTGGTTAAAGTCTGGGCCATTTCCCCAGTAAATGGCTATTTTATTGTATATTCCATTTTGGACTTCTAGTAAAACTTTGTTTCTGCATATGTTGAATTAAATTCAAATAAACCTTCACAACAGAGAAATCTCACCCTCGTCACCCCAATGGCAGTATTGTCATTGATTTCTTCAGTGACCAGGTTTTACTCCTGATATATAATAGGAAATTGTATACTGAAGATAACTTCAACAGGCTTCCAAGAAATGGAGTTCTCATCCATTTTTCCCCAAGACACTTGATATGCATTACATTGTCTTTTGAGACTATATTGCATTTCTTCCCCCCATTTTTTCCTTTCATTTTGGAGGACAGAATGAGCTGACAATTAAGGATATGCTGTATCTCTTTGTATTACAATGTTTATTTTTTTTAAACAGGAGGATGAAGTAATTCCAGTTGCAAAAAGAATGAAATAAAACGCCCTTATTCTGCTTCATGAACTGAGGCGAGACTTTATATGCTGGTCTGCTAATGATGTTTTTTATTGCTAAAATCATGCAAAAACTTACTATTTACTAAATAGATCAAGACCTATTCTTTGTCCTAACAGGGCCCCAATCCCACAGCAGTACTGAGCAACTGCAGCTACCAAACTCCTCCTGTGACTTTTGATACTTGTGTGCTTGTTTGGGGTACTCCTGGGGCTAGCTGGGGACACACAGATATTTCAGAACCTTGAACCTGCTCTTATGGCACTAACTCCAAAAAGCCTCTGTGCAAGCAGCAAGCATTTTCTCATTCAAGCCCCTTGTACCTCCCATGTATATGGTATTTTACAGTCTCACTACATTTACTAATAGTGTAGAGTTGTGCATTCTGTACTTAAACAGGGATTAAAAATGCAAACAGCAGGTGTAAAAAGCTTAATTAATTGCTGTAAACATTCCTTGGCATTCCTTAGCATTCCTTGGGCAGCACACTAGGACCAATTTTACTTACAGGTATTAATGCCACTTCAGAGAATATGTTAGCTTAATAAATGTGCCCAATAACTGCAACAGGTTGCAATCAACACATATGGCCCCTGGAGTCCCATGTAGTGCCTGCCTGTCCTCCTCCTTGGAAAACTGGTGGACAGCACTGATCAACTTTGATCAAAGGTTCTGATGACTGGTAAACCCAGACAGTGAGCAATTCCTAACCATCTGCCAGGGCAGATACAGGCACAAGCAAGGGTTCTGTTTGAGTACATTCATATTTGACTAAAACTGTGAAAATGCAAATTGCTAAATAAGTCATGTAAGCTGTTGGTGAGGCCCCATGATCCTGGTATCCCTAACATGCACACTGTGGTCAGGGATTTTGTTTGCCAGTAACAAGGACTGTGCAGAGTCACCTATGTAATTGTAATCAAGTTTCTTTCAGTGCATTTTGTTTTCTGAAATCAAGGAGTCCTGGAAAATTAGAACTGGGAGTTGCACCACTTGAGAAATTCTTTAGACACTCCTTTCTTTTCCCCTCCTCATTGTGAAGGAACAAAAGGAGACAGTGGAGCAGAGGAAAAGCCTTGGAGTTCAGTTGAAGCCAACATACTAAGAAGCCAACATACTAAGAAGTCAACAAAAATTGTTTGGAGGAACTTGGTTCTGAGTGTTCACTGAACATGAACATCTTTGAAAATCCATCTGCACACAAGGACACAAAGAAGGAGTTCTCCATCATGTTCACTTTGCTTCTTAAAGGTCAAAGTAACACTCTGTAAAACCTCACTGAGAAAAAGCCACAATCACAGCCCATCTTGCCCACTGACACCTGCCCCTTCAGGTACCCCCAGATCAGAGGGACCCTGGCAGAGGAGCACAGAGCGGCTTGCACTGGCACAGCTCGTGCATTTAGCTGTCAGCATGGGAGGAGTAAAGCAAGAAAGATTTTTTTCCTTCCCTGCCAATGCATCTGGTTTACTGGCAAGGGCAAGCAGTCCCCTTCCTGGTTTGCCTAGAAATATTTACATAACTAAATTCAAGATCATTGTATTGATTCAGATACAATTTCTGTGAGAGCAGAGTACATTGTGTTACATAGGACTGTTGCTTACCTTACTTCTAATCTAACCCTTTGCTAGGATGTCACATATACAGCATTTTTGATCAGACCACAAACCACCTCCTTTTCATATGATCAGTGTGCAAAAATACTGATTTCAGAATACGAATAATCAACTGAATATCACAGTATCCAAGCCATGTTATGCGTGAAGATTCAGACATGCCATTCTCCCTCTTATTCATATCAGGATCCCCAAAATATCAGTTGCTTTTCAGCTTTCTTGACAGCCATAAGCTGCAGCTGTGCTGCATTGAAAATTGGCAATGCTGACATTAAACTGAAGGAGCTTTTTGAAGTAATGACAAAGGCACTGATTGCCTTCTTCCAAATCAGAGGGATTTTTTTTTTATTTTAACATAGGAGAACAGACTATGGAAAAACAATTGTGGGGTTGCCCAAAGTCCTGAGTCCAATCTCAAATTTATAAAGGCCTACTACACACCTCTCCAGTGCTGCTTGATTTCCTCCTAAAAACTGCCTCCTCTCTTAGGAAGAACATCTGCTTTCCCATTACCTTTTAACTCCCTCCGCTAAATTCAGAATACCAGAAGGATTCTGCACAAAACAGGGATGATAACCAGCCATTCAACCCTCGAGTCTAAGCTGTTGTATTCTAGCTGCTTGCAAGAATAAAAGCAGACGGGCCAGCCATATCCAATTTTCAAAAACTGCTGACCACAGCAGCACTAATAAGGACCTAATGTTATTGGGTGTACAAAAAATACTTTCACTGCCATCAAGAAAAATTTAGTGAGGGAAAACTATACTAGGGACTACTTTGCAGAACTCTGTTCTATCATAACTGTGCCTTATATCAAGTGAGATTTGAAATACCCAAACAGGTGAATGTGATGAGACAAATCACTAAGACATGCCTTTTAGAGTTGCATTCCCTGCTTCTTAACAATAAAATGACATTTCTGTTTCCACATGCGGTGATGCCTGACATTCTGATGTCAAAGAGAAAAGACTTTCCGAAATCGGCTGCAACTTTCCTACTACATATCATATGACAACTATATATGCAGATATTTAAAGAAAAAGAACCAAGGAACCACTATTTTCATTTGGAAGTACAAAATATACTTTATATTCTGGCTCGGCTTACAGATTATATACCTGGTGCTCATTATATTGCATAGTATGAGCTCTAGCACCTGGGTAAAATCACTGAAGCTAAGTAGTGCTGAGCCCTTCACTTAAAGAGGTTAAAAGTGTCTCCTTCAGTAGACTGAGAATGCTACTGCATGGGTTTAAAGAAATAGTCCATTTCTGCAGATGTCCTACCATTCGTAGGGGAAAGCTATGTTCCCTATGGTTTTAAGAGCTAAAAAAATACCCTGGGCCTTCAGTTTTGGCGCCCTTGCAGGTGCCTTTTGAAAAGGAAAAAGGTCTTTGCTAACAATGACTCTTGTATGACTCCAGGATGTAAAAAGCTGTTGTTTACACTTTTATCACTTTTATTCCCAGAGGAAGATAAGGCTTCCTCCTGACCGCATGGATGCTGGACAATTGCAAACCTAGATTCAGAATGGCCAGCACTTAAGTGCAATTATGACTTTTTATCATCCCAGTATTATGCAGATCACTTATAAACAACTAGAAGAAATAAAAGCACACAACAAACAGACATATACCCACATTCTCTATGCAAATAGAGAATGCATTTGGACTCAGAAGAAATAATGAGCTTCTTGCTGATGGACTTATTTTTTTCCTCCTCTTTAAGAAAATGAAATGGAGATTTCACTACCGCCAGCATCATGCTAAGATGCTGTAAAATATTAATGGTGCAGTGGGTCTGATAAGTAACTATCATAGATGTTAGAAATTATTTCATTTAATTAATCAGAAAATATAAAAGAATGGTTTTAATTATTTAACAGTGCTTTTTACAAACAAAAAAAAAATCAGCTGCCAAACATCTTTATTGCTAGCACAATCAACATGTGAAGTACACAAAACCAGTCAAATAGACTTCAGCTTTTAGTTCAGCAATTGCTTGATTAATACATTCTAAAAACACATGCAACCTCATCACTATGCATTCTGACAACTCATTATTTCATTTTGTAATGTTATTTTTCTCATTCTAATTAGCACCATAATGTATTAGCATGCTTATATGATGTATTAAAATAAGTACGTACCAAAATTCAAGTCCACGGGGACCGCTAAGTGCAATAATCAAAGGTGACTTTTGCCTGTAAAAGCCCTTTCCTGTGGTTATCTCAGTGCAGTCGGAAGGGATATTTCAGCACCATAAGAAACAGATTTTCAGTTAGGCTCAGTTTTTTATCTTCAGTTAAAGTGCATTAAATCTTGTTGGCAAAATTGCCCAGATTGTAGAATTCGACATCACTGTAAGTCAATGTGTTATGTTACAGATCTTCTTAACATACGATTAAAATGGCATGGAAAGTTTGGCTTTAAAAAAAATGAAGTGGAAAGAAAAGACAGGTGCTTGCTTCTTTAAATCCACATTCAGAGAGGAGAGGGTACGGATAATGGGAGGGTATAAACAACACCCTGCTTTGAGGTCCAGCAGAGAAGAAACTGGATGATTTTTACCCACTTTACAACACAGACGATTACAGCACCATCATATGCACTAACACAGAGATTTCTAAGGTGCCTCATTTGAATATGTTCTGTGGAGACAAAAAGAAAGGAATATAAGGAACAGCAAATATCCCATCCAAATGGCTTCTTGCATCAGGAAAGACGCTTGCTCGCTCATTGCCACTTACAGAAGGTCTGAAACAGTCTGGTTCGTGGCATCGTCTCTGTCTCTCCCCCGTGACTACAGGCAGGCTTGCTCTCTCCAGCTGCCCGGGTCCGTGGATGCTGCTGTTGATTAATCAGGGATTCTCAAACAAAGAGCAAGCCTACCTTCGGGTGCCAGCAGGACTGTGGGGCTCCTCTCCCGCTGCAATCCGGCTGCAACCAGCATCCTAGCACCTCGGACAGCTCCGCCGCGCCGGGCCCATGGACACGCGGCACGCCGGAGCGGGGGCGCGCCGGGAGCCGGCGCGGCAGCGGCGTCGCTCCTGGCTCCGAGGCTCGGGCGCCGGCACAGCCTCCTAGCTAGGCAACAGTCTCGCCCTTATCTCCACTGCACTGAAGTCTGATTAGCAAATAATCCAGTGGGGGGAAAAAAAAATCTGCATGAGCAGCACTGCACATCACATGGAGTCTATAGGTAGGAAAGAATATGAAGCAACGCCCTTTCCCCCTCCTTCTCCCTTCCAAAAAAAAAAAAAAAAAAAAAAGAAATTGCTCTTCCACGGAGAATGTGTAAGTTAACCTTTAGCCCATATTATGGCTCAAGGAAATGAGCAGCCACTTAAAAGGAACACCTAAGCCTCAGTTTGATACCTCATATTGATGTATCTTTTGCACTCACCCTCACTGAAAAGCAGTGCAAGGCACACAATTACTGCTGACGCAGATGAGAATGCTGCTTGGGGAAGGAGGGGAGGAGCTTCTCAGCCCATCAAAACAACCTCCCACCACCTGCTCCCATTGCACGAGAACAAAACTACGCAGCTCGGACAGACTGAGCGTGACATTTATGCCGTTTTCCTTATATCGACATCCACACTCTGGAAAGAAGCATTCTGTTTGAAAAGCATTCAGGGTGAAACTATACAGTTTTATGCTCATCTAGAATTTGTGTAATGGTTTGGAAGAAAACATTTCCTTTCTTCTGAACCAGATCAATCTGTGAAATAGCTCCTCCTTGCAGAGTATGTGCAGTTTTGCTTTCTCTCCCCCAAACCTGCAGCCTGGACACAAAGCAAGAGCGTTCACTCCCTGCACCAAAGCCAGGGAAAGGAACGATGGCTGAATGTGCACAGATTGCACTACCCCATTGTCAAATCATATTTCATTCTTTCTTCTTTCTTAAGTTACAGGCATACTTTTCCCTAGCATAAATCTTGAGTCTGATGTTACAGTAACAGCTGAATTTATTCCTAAAACTAATAACAGAAATTACGGTCATGGAATGAAATCCTTTCAAAGTAATGCATGTTCACATGAAAAGCTATGCTGGTACACAAATAAGACCTCACCTACAGAGCACATGAGAACTTCTTGCAGATTTACTACCCTACAACTGGAGTATCAACATTACTCCATGTTCAACAGGACAAGATAGCCAACTAGACACTTTGAAAAACACAGTGATCACCTTCATGCATTGGAACCACAGCCTGAAAACAGCCTGATCCTAAAACTGTCTTTCATATTCACTGGTAATTCATTCTGTGTTCACTGTAATAGTGCATCATGTCCCAGCACACCTCTTGCAACCCTGTGAAACAGGCCAGTGAATTTTCCTCATGAGATTTCCAAGAGACCATTTCAAAAGGATGTTATAAGAAGGGTTACAAAGCCAGAAGAATAGAGTTTGAAGATATGGAGGGCTTTTCTTTGTGTTATGGGAAAAGATCTGGAAGGGAAATATCTACAGTGTAGAACTGGAGGCAGTCCTGTGAAGAGAGTTCTTTCCCTAGCCCAGAGGCTAGCCCCCAGCTCTGCTTCTGATTTTTTCCTTCCTTGAAGTATACCTTAAGAGCAGCTGTGGCCATATGGTAATTGGGAAACTCTTTAATTTTCATCAGCTGGAGTTTCCTGTCACATAATAGTCTCTTATTCCCAGAATACTTTTCCAGAATTAAAGATCTTCACTATCTCTGCCCTAAGTCACACACTGAAAATAGAGAAATTGCACAGTCAAACTTCTTTCCAAGTTACTTTAACAAGGATATGACTGTAAAGTCACTACAATTTCATAAGCAACTTGAAGAACTACTAATCTTAATCTAAAAGTGTGGAACACTTGTCTATATCTTCACCACATAATTCAACCCAGTAACTGAATTCACTCAGATACAATCCTTTAGCTGACTACCTATGTCATTGCACCTTTTGGCAGGTTCCACATCTTCTCATTCTTGCACCCAAGTTCCTGGGAATCATGTCTCCATCAGCTGTGGAAGAAAATGTCCATTTTTCTTTCCAGTATTGTGGAAATATTTTCCAGGATTGTGGGAAGGGCACTGGAGTAATGACTTCTGCAAGGCTGCCAGTTCCATTCCTGGTTATCGCACACAAAAGTTTCTAATTTAGTTCACAATCCAGGAAAAAGCACCTACAGAATTGAATGTGGAATTTCCTGCATCAGTGACAGAAGGGCTGGATCAAAGTTCAGGTAACATGTTCTGTGTTGTTCACTGTTTTTTTTTTTTTTTTCCAGCTTTCTACAGAACAGTGCTATTCACCTTAAAACATCTTTAATGACAACTCTTATGAACCCACAACTGCATTTCACTCCTTGGTTATAAAAGAAGCCTAATCAGCACAAATATATGCACCTCCACAAATTACTACTGTGTTCTCATGTTGTAGAGGCTGACATCTGCCTTCCTGGCCAGCAGGAGAGAACAATGCATTCCTCACAGTAACTGCCAATCCTCTCTCCCTATCTTTGCTACTTTGCTCCACATCCTTCCCAGAGTTTATAAGCACTCCTTTCCAGCAGACGAAATTACTTGCGTTTGCTTTGAGTTTCTGAAGAACATGTGCAAGGCTTCATTACATACCTGAAAGATTAACCCATTTTATTTGTGTATGTGTATGTACATGCTCACAAACATATCTAACAAATATACATACAGACAGAGTGAGACATGGCTTGACCTGTGGTTGGCATTTGCATATCAGGAAAAGAGAAAATGAATAATATGCTCATGAACTGCTCATTGGCAACTACTCAGAATTGTTGTGGGGTATCCCAGTCTCTGCCTGGCCATGCTGGCAGTGGGCTGGGGCACAGAGTATGTAATGAGGAGACAGCAAGCCTCTGCAGGAGACCTCTTTGTCCAGGTCATGACAAGTCTTTCAGGCTCAGTGACAGGCTGAGGATTTGCAAGACCTGAAGACTGCAGGCATCGAAGAGACAAAGGGCTTTCAAGAGGAAGAGAATATTCATTTAAGATACTAACAGAGCACTTAGTGGCTGAGAAAGACAGTCTGCCTGCCCCTGAAGTAAGGGAAGCTTGAGGACAAATGGATTAGAGTCAATGCCAGTGACTCAGTCTCTATTTGGCTGGTAAATGGAGAGGGAAAGCTCTCCAAGAAAAGCAAATCCCATGTTTCCAGGCCTGAACCTGGTAATCCCTGACTTGATTCAGCGACTGTTATGTAATTATTTACATTTATGAGGATCAAAAAGGACAGGTTTCTTGTCTTTAAATGCACCATCCCCCAGGTCACCTGAGGCTTCTCCAGAGAAAGCAGTTTCATGACAGATTTCTATATCTAACCCACAGGCCACACACAGATGAAGAGTTCTAGGAATGGACACTCCACAAGTTCTAAAAAACTCTGAAATAAAACCCAGAAATGGAGATCTTAAACCTAGAAATTCCTGACACCTAACCTAGGGGACCATGATAGGAATATACATCCCTGTACCCAAACCCATCCCAGTGAATGGGAAGAGAGAGGCTATTGAACAAGACTTGTCCATGCAGCAATCAAATGAGACAGGGTTTCTATCAGCCAGGTTTTGTCGAGACCAAAGGATGACCAAGCCAGAATTATCACAGCAGAAGCTAAGTGTTGCCAGTTGATCCACACTTACAGGGCCATCAACATAATGAGGCCATCAAGATGCTGACTTCAGCTGGTTAACAAATTCCTTGGCTGAGCTCAGCTAAACTTGGTTTTATTCTTCTTCCTTTACAGTGCCTCCTTAGCTTCAATTGCTTTTCTCCGTTTCCTGTGTGCTGGGTCCTGACTCTCAGGTTTTATTGCTGCCAGTCTGCTGTTGCTCTAGCCACTTCATGCCCCTTGCAGTATGGGTTCCTTGCCTGATCTTGGGCCACATCTCTTAACCCAGGCATTGCTACTATCCTTGACTTTTCCAGCAGTGACCTTAAGCTTTTCTTGGTTCCAACACCCAGAATCTGATCCTAATCAGTCCCAATCATCAAGTGTCTTAATTTCCCAATAAAACCATAGCTTCCTCACAGCTACTATCATGCCCATGTGTGAGGAAAGTGAAATTTTCAGTGACAGTCTTGCCTGTGCTTCATTCTAAGTCTCAGTTTAGCAGTCACTGTGATGTGTCTTTAGCACCAATTGAAAAAAGCTGCTTAGATTTTATTTGGATTTAAACCTGAATTAATAAATATTTTTGAATGGAAGTGGGTTAATATGAGGAAAACACATAGAAAACAAACTACATCCAAACCTAAGCACAGTGCTCACCATAACTTTGACCTTAAACAACCATCTCTTTTGTTTGTTCATGCTCTTAGTACCCACCTACCATCATGCTAAGCAAAAGGAAAACTTTAGGATCTATTTGCAATTAATTTTCAACATGACATACTGAAATACTAAATTCAGCCTTCAAGGCTGCTTTTCCCAAATTATTTCATTCCATGCCCCAGATAAGCTTTAACGTTCATGCTTTTCCCCCTAAAGCATTCTTAAAACCCTTGAAGTTCTGCAGTTGATCCCGCTCCCGTCCTTTTGCGCTCTCTCACTCCTCACACACACACTGCTGCCAGGACAAGTAAAACTACTCACATGACAAGAGAAGGAAAGCTCTCAGTGCTCCATCCTGGCATTTGTTTCAGCTATTTCACATCCCTCTGTAGCATTCTTTCACTTCCCTGGAGCACACTGGCTCCATCCCTCCCAGCAACAGACTATCCACCACTATCACGCACATTTCTCTCTCCAGAGTTCTGAGGAGGATTCTTCTAAAGGTAAAACAGTAGAGGGGTCCCTACTCATGTAAAAAGCCAATTAAAGTTAAATGCTTAACTGCCATCTGTGCCTTTAAGAAAAATCTCTTAATTTTCCCCAGTGATCAGTTTTTTTCACATGGGACCAATTTTGCTGTTATTGCTCAGGCAAAATTCCCATTGAAGTCCATGGGGAACTTTGCCTGAATACAAAATATGGAGCAAAACCTTGTGCTTATTTGCATAGACCACAAATCACAAAGATCACATCCTGATGCAAGTGATTTATCCTACATGACAGCTAGTGCAACTAGGCTATTTTTAACCATAATTTTTTTGTAAAATATTTCATGGTATGTACCATTCAAAAAAAGAGTCAATTGATTCTTTTTTCTTAAACTGGATTAGATTGAAAGATTCTGGCTGCTTTCCAAACCCATTAATTACTAAATGGTACATTTTCCACAGAAATGTTAAGCTATAAGTAGTTCTTCTGGAGCCAGTTAGCTCCTAGCTAAAATCAATTAAAGCTGGTAAAGATACATTCTATGGTCAGGTCCCAAATACAGACATCTGTATTTATAGCACAGTGGATGCTGGTAAAATCCCCCAACACAGATGCAGCTACGCTGGCAAAACTGTGCTTTCACTATTCAGCTCATACAGGGGGCAGTAGGTGGGTTTATTATTCCGGGATAAACCCAGCTGTGTCAGTGGAGTTGCACTCACACGATGCTCTATTTCTGCTCTGGTAGCCCCAGTTTTCTAGCCCCAAGGAAGCACTCTTTTTCCTGTGGAGTACAAAGGCCAGGCAGTTTAAGCTTGCTTGTCACCTCCCCACCCTGCTGCTCATTCCCATTTGTGAGGCCTTGCAGGGAACTGGGTCATGGAAATGATCCAGAACAGAAATAATTTTGGGTGAGAATGAGGGAGAATCCAAAAAAACAAAGAGGATGGTGTTCCTTTCAACCAAATCACTTCCTTGCACTACACAATGCAGAGGGCACTTCACAGCGTGAGAATGGTACCCCTGCCAAGGTGGTTCGTGACTTTTACTGGAGTGAAAATTCCCCATGCTACAAACACTGCTTCACTGGGAATGACTCCAGTGCCCAGGCAGCACACATGCTAGAGCTGGTGCACTGGGTCTCAGCCTGTTGAAGCCTACAGGAGCAAAGAAAATTCTGGAGGCAGTGGGGGAGCTGACAGGCAGTGCTCCCTGCCCCAGAAACTCTACAACTCTGGCAAGTACGTGCAACCACCCAGCTGCCCTAAGGCAGGCAGAAAAGGGTATGTACGCAGCACACAAATGTGACCATGCATGTAAGTTACAAAGTGCTTTACCAGAGCACTTGACAATCTCCAGGCATTCCAAATTTGTGTAAGCCAGCACTGCAGCTTAAAAAACAGAACCTAGAATGCAGCTCTGCTTCCCTCCTACCCCCAGCTCTTCCTTTGGCCTTATTCTGGCACAAATGTCACTTGGCCGTGTGGCGGAGCAGATTGGGAAGCTGATCAAGCTGAGAACTAGCCTGGGATTTTGGCACCACGTGGATGTTGTTATTTGTGAGAGGACCACCCTGCCTATGCAATCCGTGGGCAGCAGAGACTCAGTGCAGCCCAGCATATGGAAGGCAGGCCAGTTGGGTATCATTCAGGAACATCCAACTTCTTGCTTTCATCCAAGCTGGTGAGAGACTCAGCTGTGAACAAGGAGCTCTAGTGAGCCCCACAGCATCTCTGAACTCTGAAACAAGTGTGCCTGGAATCTCACAGAGCACAAAATCTGTAAACGCAACTGATGATGAAGTCTAGAGCAAGAGGTCTTGGAATGAGAGATGAGAAATTCTCTAGAAACTTGAAGTCTCCTATCTGCTAGCATTGATATAATCTGCAATTTTTTCCCCAGTACTACAGAAGAAGTTGTCCCATAAATCCATTAGGAAATGGGCAAAGATGGGGAAAGTCAGCTTTATTCACTTCCACAAAAAAAGCATCAGGACTTCTAAATAAAAGCACATTAAACACTGGAAGACTGGAAAGACTCAAAGAAGAAATTGTAGTTTGTACTTCAGTACTGACAAATCGGCAAATTCCTCTATTAAAACATAGCTGTGCTGTGTACATTACGATGGTATTTATGAGAAAATTGCTCTTTAACATATTAACTTCGCAAAGAAACTAAAAGATGCTATTTGTTCAATGAAACATACTTAAGACCTATAAGCCATGCAAGTATATAATGTATTTTTTAAATGTGTTTTCTTTCAGTACTTAATAAAAATGCACATGAAAGGTTTTTTTGCTACATACTTCAGAGCAAGACAGAAGGGCAAGTGAAATATGAATGAAAAAGCTGTTAGACTTCTAGAGAAAACATGCACAGCTCAATGAGTGCTGGGGGAAAACAGAATTGAGGAGAAATATTTTTAAAAAAGGAGAGAAGATGACTTCAAGCCAAAGAAGAGATGGTCACAGCAGAAGACAGAGTGAATGCATATGTGTTTGTTTATATTTCTTAATGAGACAAAGAGGGTCTCATTAACTCCTGAGATGAACAAAATTGCCTCAAAGAGGTCCTCAGGCAGGAAGGTTTCATAGGGGCTGTCAGTGGTGAGGAAGGCTGGGTACCTCACCCTGCTCACATCACCCAAACCAGCGAGTCCCACTTGGAGAGGCAGTAACAGTGTAAGGAACTGGGTAGGCTCAGAGCTCCCTGATGGTGTGTGGGCAGCCAGGGTGAGGAGATGCTCAGCCCCTGGAGCGCAATCCAAGCATGCAGAGCTGCAGGCAGGCGATGGAGACTGGCTGCCGTGCTGTCAGGAGGCACTGCTGGCAGTTTGCCCTGGTGGCTCGTGGCCAGGCTCCCCCAGCCCCGTTAGCTGCTCCTGACCTAAACCCTGCCTAATGATCCAAGCTTAACCAGCACCAGGACAAGATCTTACTGTCAGAACAGACTGGTGACAAGGTGAGAGGTAACAGGGCAGCCTGTTATTATCATCTGACCAGTTCCTGTGGTCATGGACCAACCAAGATCCTTTGAGGGCAACAGGGAGCAAAAGCCCAGTTTGTTCCCATCAGCTTAGGGAGATAAGCCTTAAGTGTCTGAGTGACTAGACATGGGCTATGTCAACAGTAGCTTCTGTCTTACATTCACAAAATCCTATCTCCACAGACAAAAGGGTTAAGTTTGCAACATGGAAGCCACAGTAAACACTTTGACCAATGTGAGCTATTCTTCCATACTCAGATAAAAAACAAAATTTAAAAAATCAAATGCTTCTAATTACTAAGGAAACAGTAATTTCCTGCAGGCACTCCCTTAATAAATTCTTAGGAAAATCAGTTTTCTCCTTAGGTATAGCTGGCTAATCATCATATGTCAGTTAATATATTTCTGGTTTTCCCTCCTGCATATTTTCTTGGAGAAAATATTATGATCCTTCATATTCTCTCAGTATAAAAACCATTCCTATCACTGGATGAGCTCAAATTGCCACCACTCAGGAAGAAAGGAATGCAAATGAGGAATACCAATTAACCCCTTTACAATTAAAAATATCTCTCTCTATTATATCACCCATTAGTGATACTCCAGTTAATGGTCTGTCGACATTTCCATTAGACCTTTTCCCCCTGCTCCCACACAGAACTAAATCCTGGCTAATCACCTTGAATATACCTCTATGGATTTACACAACACATAGACACGGCTCCAATGAAGCAAAATATAGATTTCTCTGTTATCTTGAGCCATTAGATTCTCTGAAGTACTTGTTTTCTAGTGCATCATACTAAATACTGTGTACTCCAAATACACTGAATAATTTCTTGAGATTTTTTTTTTCCAGTGTTACAAATACTTCATGCACAAAAGGTTCAAAGTAATTCCACAGACCTGTCCCAAATATACACCATGAAAATTGTGGACTGAAGCTCAGTTCACAGCAGACTACTTCTGCCCAATATACTTCATATTATACCATGCTTTTTTTACTCTAGATGTGAGACAGTGTGTTACATTTGGTGCCACACACTGTAATACCTAGAAATGACAGGGTGAATTAAGGACAAAGCTCCAGCCTTAATAGCTTAAGATCTCCTGGCATCCTTACGGTCAAACCACATTCTCCACACTTCTGTAATGTATTTTTGTGTGTGTGTGTGAAATTAATTACAAATGTATCACACGCCTATATATTTCATTTGTTAGTCCTTTCAACTCTTAAAATACACTGAAGCATTTTATAGTATGCTCATGATCAATCATATTCAGTTCAGGAGCTGGCATACTGGGGAGAATAAGAACTCTGTGCCTGATAGGCAGATGGAAGAAGGGAGAGGTATACAGCATGAATCCAAAGCCAGAGTTTAACCCTTGTTTCCACACGAGATTTCTCAGTAAATTTATGATGGTATTGTCTGGTGTCTATATGCATTTTGGCACTATTTTTAGTCATGAGCTTGCACACAGCAATTCAGCTCTGCCAGATTTTCCTGGCTTGTTTTTAATCCCCAAATAGAGGATCCATAGCTCTGATGAAAACTAATTAAATACCTCTTGTACACAGACTACCCTTCAGAAACAAAACCTGCACCCTTGCTCACCACAGTTAAGTGTTTAATACAGTGTGACTGGTTTTGTTTGGAATTACTGTTTGCAAACTCTAATTAGACTAAATGAAAATGACTCATATTTTATATATTACAGCTGATAAAATACTGGTTGGAAAAACTGTGTGTATAAGCATGCAAACCAATGCCACCACACACAAGTGCCAGAAGTACTGCTCCCTGGCAGCCAAAGATGTCCTTCATTTTAGAGACTATTTGAATTTACAATACCTTGGATTCATGAAGCTACTTAAGATCAGACCTTTGGACATATGTAATGCCAATTTTGTTCAATCTATATTTTAAAAATCCATTATTTGCAACATTAAAGTGTTTATCATCTAAAGTGGACCAAGTTTTTGCTAAACTAATCCAATCCAGAAAAAAACAAGCAAACGTGCAATGGAAATTGCAGTTCACATCAATGTAAAACTCCTGTAAAACAATGCCCTCAGTTTCCTGGAAAATGGGGCCGGCACTATTGAAGGCCAAGCACAGAATTACATCTTTCTGTGAAAAAATTATCTGTCTGTAGAATAGCCCTGAAACCAACTTTTTTCCTGGTTATAGATAAGAAAAATAAATACTGTTTTTTCATAAATACTCAGCATTACACATAATACCAAGAATGGTGTGTTCAGCATTGGGGCAGGGTAAATGCAAGAAATAAACAGGAATAACCTTGAGTGCCTTAAGTTTATATGTTTAAGGGCCAGTTACTCTGTCATTTTTGTAAATATTTAGAAGTAAGAACCTACCAAACAACTAAAACATGAGCTGGGGAAGATGGAGGGATGGGCAGAAAAAATTAAAAAGAAATATATTTATCTTGGCTCCATCATGCACAGAGCCAGCAATAAACTCTGAAGGTGATTGAGTCTTTTTCCCCTGCTATCAATGTAATTTTATTTTCTGTGAGAGTGGATGAATAAACCACAGGTGGTATTAGGAATAGAAGTTTGATGCAAGTGTTGTTACCTACCCTGGTACGAAGAAACTGCAACTCCACCTTACTGGTGAGAACAAGTCCAAGAGTAAGTGAATGTTAAGGGGGCATCAACCAGAACAATGAGAAATTCCATGTGAGAAAATTCTTCAGTGGGAAATGGCCTCGCTCTTTCTTTCTAAACTAAAAAAAAAAAAAAAAAGATAAAAGATAAGACATCAACACTTCCAGAAAGAGTGTGATAGCAGGCCGAAAATGAAATGCAGGCTTGACTGTTTCCCCACTTTTCTTGATATTAAGGTTATAAAAGGAAAGAGAAAATGAAGCTTCTGCCCTGAAGGGGAGAGGAGAGGGCTGAGAAAGCACAACTGGGAGTATTTGTTGACTTGAGAAAGAACAGACCCTACAGCAAAAGAGATCCTGTCACCTAAAGACAGTAATGAGACATTTTAAAGAATACATATTAACCTTAAATAATTAATTATTTCTGGATTAATCCCTGGGAAAGAGGATCAAAAGGAAATATTTGAAGTAAACTTGTGGCTTGCCTGGACTTATTTCAAGTTTCTAAGATCTAAAATAGAATCTTTTTTGAAAGCCAGACAGTCACCACAATGAAAGAAATTACAAATCAGCTCTTTTACCAAAATTTTTTGGCTTCCATGAATCAACATTTTCTGATTGAAAAAGCATTTAATTAAAATCACAACCAGATCCAACTTAAATGAGGCATAGGAAGTCAGGAGTATCACATGAGCATGAGATGTCTTGCTCCTGTCTGAGGGACATCTTTCACTTTCAATAAAGCCAATTACTGTGGAGCAGTGAGCGGAAGTGAAAGGCATTTTTGAGCTTTTTATTCTCAGGTGCCATTAACCATCACAGCTCCAAAATTAGACAGTGATACTTTGCATTCAAAAATTAAATTAAACATTCAAAATACCCTCAAAACAGATGGCATTGCACGCCTCTACCTAGAAGTCTACACAGATCAATTCTGATTCAACCTTTAGACAACTCTTTTCTGAAGCAAAATTTCCTCCTAATTTACACATTTTGCAGGAGAGCAGAATTCCATATTACCTCTATTTGAAGGCTTTCTGGTGGTCAAAGCTTGAACACAAGCCTATTCTGACGGAAACAAAGAAAAAAAGAAGGAGGGAAGAGGGGGAAGAAGAAAATCTGCTTCTACTCTAACTCAAGAATGGCAACAATGGCATATCTAAAAACATTCCATTACATAGGTGTCTTATTTTCCAGTCACTCTAACTTGCAGTCACAATCAGCTATGCAAAAATGTGGTGGCAGCAGGCACTAAATTTGCCTTTGTCTCAGTATCTTTGCCCTACCCAAGCTGACCTTAGTGTAGAGCAGACCTAATGCCTGCGTATTTCTCTCACTGCATCCCTGTCCACCATGACTTACACAACTTGCCCCTTCAGCACACCACACAGAAATATTCAATAGAATTTTTATTCCTGTTCTTCAGATTGTTGAAAGCAACGCTAAGTAAATAGCACAAAATTAACCATGTTACATATTCACAGTATTTGCTAAAATTTTCAGCAAATTTTAGCAACAAAAGGAGAGAGATCCATATAAAAGAAGGGAAAGAGGTCCACTGAGTTCCAGAGCTCCAACATATTTTTTGCACGTGGAAAAATACACAAGCTAAGAAAGCTTCAAGGAAAGTCTTCACATCTCTGCAATCTCGTGCTCATTGTTCACTGAGTTTGCTTTTTATATTTGTCACAAAGGTGCATTATCCATGAACACAGATTGTCACAGGCCAATATCTGGGAAGAAATAAAAAGAAGGCAGCTTATGATATTGTGTCAGCTCTACTCACACACTGCTCAAAATGGGCACATGCAAGAAAAAAACATGAGCATGAGAGTCTCCTCTTTCCTTTATCCACACACTTCTCTAAGTTGAAGTGCATTAGCAATCTCAGAGAGTTAATTCTTAATCTTTAGCAAAAAAAGGCCTTGAAGTTTCTCATTTCCATAATTTAAACAAATTTGAGGACTCTTCTCTGGTAGGATTTTTTTTCCCCCTTAATCATTCCTATGACTCATAAATAGGATACAAAACTGTAAAAGGTGATGTGAACTCTTTGCCAGAATAGGCACTCCAGAATGGAGTGGCATTACTGCTTATCTTGTTCTTCCATTATTCATCTGTTTCATGCCTCTTCATTGCCAAGATAGTCTAACATTTCTGGTGCTTCATATTTCACTGAGGTTTAATTGCAAATAGCTTCAAGGAGGAAGAAAGAAAGGCAATACAGACAGACATGGGCTAAGGGATTTTGGCTTAAAGAGTAAATGTTGTCACTGTACAATTTAAGACAAATTAACTTGGGAGGGTCACACAAAGGATTGAAAACAGACTTGACTGTAGGGATACATGGAACAGACAGACTGACTTTCACATTAAATAAGACAGAGTCACTGAATAAATTTCCATCTGCTAAAGTGGGAAGGTTTTACAAATATAAATGAGAATGCAAGAGAATTCCTCAGCAATGATCTCAACAAATGAAGGAAGGAAGACAGTAAAAACCTCTGCATCTAGATTAAACTTGAGCAGTGGGATTTAACTGGAATTATGGATTCATACAGAAATCCCAACAGCCAACTCAAGAAAGCCCCTTTTCTACCACTGGTCAGTATGATGTACTCAACCACTACTCTTGGCCTCTTAAAAAGCAGTGCATGGGATGAGATACAGGCAGTGGTGTTTGAGGTGAAGTTACTGCCATAGTCTGCCCCATAAGCACAGCAAGCAGTCTGTAGTCTAATGGGACTGGCCCAAATCAACTTGTATGGATCATGGTAGCACTGGCTTACTGAAGAACACAGAAATTCCTTCCCTGATATGGATTTCCCACTAAATTTGCATCTCTCTGAACAATAATGTACAATTTGGACATCCATTACAACCTCTTAAACTCCCTTACACGCATACAGACTTATGAAAATCATCCTGCAGCCATCCTGAGAGGGATGTGGCACATCACTTTGCACTCCAGCACAAAGCAAAGAGTTTTCTATTACGTGCAAAATCCTGGGAGCCACGTCTCAAGAGATTTTTGTTTCTGATCAGCCTGAGCACCCTGCCCAGCTCTCAGGAAGACCCAATCACTGCCTTAACTGCATATTCCATGAGGAGCAGCACGGTGTATATTGGAATACAACTCGGCATGCGACCCTCCACTGCTGATCTTCCAGGAAACCTCTTGAGTTTCTCCTTCATATACACAATAAACCAACATCTCAGGAACAGTGGGACATTCCTAGCAATGGCCGGTTTCCTGGTGATTTCTCATCCTTGCTGTGGAACAGATTGCAGTCTTGGAAGTAAGAAAGACTACTTGTAGGAAAGTGAGGAGGGGAGTGTGCCTGCTGGGTCCAGGTCTTGGTCAGGTTTCTTGTGACAGGCTGTGTAGGAAGAATGCACTCAAGGAAATTTTGACATCAAAAAAAGATGAGGCTGCTGGGCACTGTGCTATACCTTGTGCAGAGTACAAACATTCACAGTGAAGAGCAGAATGATCACTGCTAACATTAGAACTACAATGGTTCTTATGGGAGTTGATCTATTCTGAGTTTGTCTCAGCAGACAGCTGCTTTTAGTGGATTCAAGAAAGGCCTTCCAGAACTGCAACTTGCCATTGCAGAAATAAGACCTTAGCTGTGGGACAAAATTACCCCGAATCACTGTCTTCACCCAAAGGGTTTTAGATTCCTTGGACAAACAGGAATTTATTATTTGGAGGAGGGTTGCTTAGAGGACACCTAGTCTGATTATCTGTGGAACATCAAGTACATACAGCACAGTTTCCCTAACGTGTGATAACATCTCCAATGACAGCTTTTAAGTCATCTTCTGTTGTCTCAGCAGCAGAACCCAGTATTTTCCATTTCATTTTTATATATTCAGGAATTGTACATGGCTTCTGCAGCTGCAGGTTTTGAATAACCAGAATAGATCAAAATGTTTGGTGGCTGAATTAATTTACAAATATTAAACACTAACAATATTTGAACAGTCAAAATATTTTGTGTCTATTCATCTATAATTCTGCTATTCATTAATATTTTAAACATTACTTAGGTTTTCTGTAGGTCAGATATCTGACTTTGTACTAAGTGTTTCTCTCAGTCAGGTGCCAGATACAAACTTAGACTGAACTTTTTATTCATTTATGGAGCAAGTAGAATCTGTGACTACAGAACAGAGCTGGAAATCTCTGCTGGCTATTGCTGCTGTGTGAGGCAACTGGTGTAAGTTAAGAACTAAGAGCAAGTGAAAACTCTGTGCTTATTTAAAAGTTATTTCAAAATGGAACTATTTTAAATAACCCTTTATCTACTTGAAGCATGAATCTAAAGCTGTTAGATGGGCCTATTTCTTTCCTAATATTTTCTGAGAGTGGTGAATCATCCCTGTACTGAAGAACAGGAGTCAGATCTTGCATGTCTTCACACAGATTTAGAAATTTTACAATAAACCTTAATCCGTTTTCCACTCTCCAAATCTTCCTTCAGAGCATCTGGCATTACTGTAATATATAACTGCTCTAAAAATAAAGTGCTGTAGGCAGCAACTTTGACAGTGAAGACCTGATGGAACGCCACCAGTCCAGCCCCCACCACATCTCATTTCTGCTCATGCCTTCTTTGCTCCCTACAGCAACGAGAATAAGGTAAATAGAGCTGCACCCACCTACAGCCTTCCCTAGATACACAGGGACTTGCCAAATGGGTATTTACGGTCTCACATGCCACTAAAGTTCATAGCACCCCTGGGCAAATGGGCCAAAAGACGAAGGTTGTAAAAAAGCCTGAAAGAGATTTTACAGGGAGACACAGAACAGTAATCCATGGCAATTTTAATCTACACCACGGAGTTTTCCTACTACATTTCGAATCTCAAATGCCAGTAGTTTGGTTCTTCAAATTCAATTATTAGTCTCAAGACAGGAAAGAGTGACGAGTTTCTGACAGCAGAAAAGTAACCCTGAAAGCAAGTCCAGGCTAGGAACACACAAAAACCAGCTCAACTTCATCTCTAAACTGAGACAGAGACAGGAAAAAAGGAAACAGACCTGACTGGAGTGAACTGCAACCTCTTCAGCTCTCTCACATACCTGAGAGAAACCAAAATATGCCCATTTCCATCAAGGGCCTTTTGAACCAAGATGGTAGAAAGAAAACAGCAGGTTCCATTTAGGCACCATCCACATCACTGGATACCTGACAGACACATTTTCCAAAGTTGTATTATCAGTGGCCCTAATTGATGCTATCCTAGTCTTCAATCACTGTCTTCAAATATGTGTCCTGACTATTAAAACTAGAAAGTACAGGAAATATTAAAGGAAATTTTTCCACCAGAGCAGGAGGGTGTCAATGCAGTAACCATACAATGGTTGCTCTTTTATGTATCAGATGAAAAACGCTGAATACCTGCAGGGAATTTCTTAGATTGCTCCAGGAGCTGGCTAGGCTTCTGTAGAAGAACTGAGTTTTCATATGTCTCTACCATACTTTTCAGTTCTTGGTGGTATCTGCTTATCTACACACAAGCTTTCCTGAACTGTTGCTAATTTTTCACAACAGGGTTCCAGGCAACAAGGACATCATCACTACAGACAAAGTTTAAAGATTTTCAGTATCAGCGGAATTTCATACAACAGCAGTGTTACCAGGAAAAGCTGAGACATGTTCAAAAGGTTGCTAACAATATCCCTGTCCGTGGGCAGAGATTCAAAAAAACCAAACAAACCTGCCAGACTTCAAGTTAGGACATCTGGCAAAAATCTGACCTTGTAGCTTTGATTTGGGGCTAGAACCAATAAGCACTAAAACTTCCTTAATCACATTTTTGCTCAGCTTTGATCTACTGAAAAATACGCAAAGCAAGTTCAAATTTACCAGTGCAAAAGCAATAGACAAGAGAGTCTGGCTAACAAACAAAGGAATACAGCTAAGTGTATTTAAGACACATATGTATAGCTGAATATTTTATTTTTATTTCAAGTGCCAATATTCAGCCATCTGGCTTTCCTTGAGGCTTTTCATTTGTGGCTTTTTTTTAAAAGCCAATTTTCAATAGCAAGGCATTAAAAATATAGAAGAAAAGAAAAGCAAATTCTTTCGTGCAAACCACTGCAGGCTACCAATCACCACTCCATTGTTAAACTTACATGAAACATAATATCAAGAAATTTTCTATTTTCTAAAACAGCCCTTTATTATCTAAAATATTCATTTCCTCTATATCCTACTACGTGTTAGTCTTAATGGCCATATGGCTGGTCATTTATAATTAACAGCTTTTATCTAAATAAATACAGTGCTTTGAATATTTAATAGATTCGTTCATTAAGAACCCTCAACAAAAGGTGAAAAAGGCTCTTTCCACAAAAAAGAATGGAAGGATATGGACTCCAGGAGGTGCCTGCAGGCAGGAAGCAGCACGTTAAGTGTGGTATTGACCATTTCCACTGAACAAGCACCACATACCTGCACAGAAACTTCAGTGTAAAGCAGATAAAACACCAGATGAATTGAAAGGAGTTCCAGGGCACAAACAAGCCACATATGTACAGCTTATACAGTGCAGAGAGTCTGATAGCTTGAATTAGCCTTGGAGACACCTGCACCAGAGCTTTACAGCACAGCACTGAGACATCTTGAGTTTTATCTGACTTTACAATCTAACCATGCGCTTTCTGGTTTTGCTATAAAAAGCGTGATAGGCAGAGAATTACATTAATTCCTCCAATCTTCTCATCCTGGCACAGCACTGTGGCTGTTTCCAGTGGGACAGTGCATGTTAGCACTGCCTCATCATGGCAGGGGCTCTCAGTTTTCTCTATTCATACTGCCACAATGTTTTGTGCTGTGCTAACAACCAAATTCTTGTTAGACTTCCACAGCCACTCATTATTCCTTTCCTTGTTTATATAAATTACCATGGCTTGTTATTTGTCAGGATTCATATCTGTGAATTTAATGGAACTGCATTTCTCAAAATCACCCACACTGTCAACAGCTCTAATTTGTTTATGTCAAATCAGTTCCCCCCCCACCCCCCCATTTACCCTTCTGTTTCATACCATTTATATTAGCTTGTCAGCTGGGAGTTTATTTATTTATTTGCTTTGGAAGTTTTGCTTCTGTGAAACCCTGATGGCAGAAGAACCACACAACTCAAGGGACAAGTAATAAGATATAAATGCTTTCAAAGCCAAGCTGTTACTTCCAATTCAGTTCTGGTCAAGTGCAATAGAAGTTCTGGACAGTTTTTTGCATTTTCTAGAAAAACAGATATGAGATGTTTTGGGATTTTTTTTGCAGTTCTTGTACTTTTTAAAAATTATTGTTGTTGTTATTGTTGTTGTTTCGATTTTTTAGCTCTGCAGATTGCTCTTTCTGACTATTTTACTAGCCAACACATTAGAAAATGCCTAAGAAACATTAAGTGAAAATGGAGACACTTACAGACTTAATGAACTCTTTCAAACACCAGCATTGTAATAACAGAGAAGTCTTAAAAGGCATGTGACCTCTCACAGCAATTTAAGCACTAGGACTGCACCTTTTCTCTCAAAAAGGTAACATGCAGGAGCACAAAGAGAATAGAAATATTCTTTCAGTAGATACTTCCATATGGAACTTTGCGAAGAGGTTACCACTAAGGTATTAAAGCATGTATAAATTTTAATATGTACTGAGAAGAAATTAAAAACACTGGTGTGGTACTATATACAGAGCCTGCATGGTGCTTGGTGCTGCAGAAACCCAAAGTCACAGGTGACCTTGATTGTTTAGAAAGAATTGAAATGATTTGAAATACAGCAAGACAAAACTCACTGCATGAAAAACCAGATGAATACTAAAAAAGGATTTATTTTTGTTCAGATTTAACATGAGTTTCTGCAAATATCTAAGGCTTTGATGATTTAGAAGAGATTGGGGTGCAAGAGAAGAACTGCAGTATTTTGCTCAGCTGGATCCTTGATCCTTAAAAACCGAATCACTGACCCAGAAGGTGTTCTGGTGGTTGTGCAGTGCTCAGTATTTCCAAGGGGAAAATCCATCCAAGTCAAGCCATGCTTTTGAAGGGGCTCGGTTCATCACACCTCCTTCTACTCCGTGGAGCAGCAGAGGCTGCAGCTCTCCTGTGCTGTGGCCTTGCTCCATTCCAGCCTGTACAAAAACATGCTGGGAGCACTCTGTGACAAAGGCGCGGAGCATCTGGGCTCTGCAGGCAGCCACAAAAATCAGCACTCTTCTCTCCACCCATTTTTGTGCTGCACCATTTTAATCAAGCAGTAAGCTACTTCTGTTAGGGCTCTCAGCAGCAGCCTGGCACACCACTTTGCTTGCTGGCCAACCTCCTTTTTAGACCTTTAACAATAGCTCAGCATTGTGAATGCTCAGCACATCATATATTTCTATTGTGGTGTTTCTGATTTCCATTTTATTTTGGGTATTTTTTCCAGTTGTGGCATGATTTACATGCTGGCAAAGCCTGAAAAAATTATTAATAGGAAGTATTTCTGGATGTTATGGCAGAGTTTAAAAAGGGAACAGAAGTTCTGTATTTCACTTATTATGCTGGAAACAACAAACTCCCTTTATTTCTATTAAAACATTTACTGGATTTTCCATGTTTTTACCTTCTGTAAATTTTCTCCTAAAAAACCCCTTATACTTCACAGCTGGCAAAGCCTGAAAAAATTATTAATAGGAAGTATTTCTGGATGTTATGGCAGAGTTTAAAAAGGGAACAGAAGTTCTGTATTTCACTTATTATGCTGAAAACAACAAACTCCCTTTATTTCTATTAAAACATTTACTGGATTTTCCATATTTTTACCTTCTGTAAATTTTCTCCTAAAAAACCCCTTATACTTCACAGCAACAATATTAGTGCAACTACTGTGTCATCAATACCAAAAAAAAGTTGCTATTTTAGGAGTTCATAGATCTTTTTTCAGCTTCAAAAAAATAAAAATGCCTTGGGCTAAATTTAGCTCTCAAGATTTCAGCATTTATGTAGGGAAAGCAGGGACTTTGAAATTCTGGAACATCCAAAGTCAGTGTCCTTACTTTCCAGATTACAGCAGGACAGGGTTTATGCTAAGCTGAAAAAACCCTGCCATAATGGTAACAACAAATACACAGGATCAACAACATGCCTTGAGCTGTACATAAGAACAACATGCACTAATTTTACAAACAATTTGAACTAATTTAAGCTCTGAATTAGAAATATTCTGAGTACCTCAACAAGAGTTGCAATCATCGTTACTCTCCTTGCAGCACACTGAGATGGGACTGATCCCATCTGCTCAGTCAATGAAGCCAGAAAGCAAAGTTGAAACAATGCAAAAATGGAACTGGTTTTTTCCTGCTTGTGTCAAGGATCCAAACTTCGGGACAAAACCCTGAGTGGTTCTTGATGTTAAAGTCTTCTTTAATAAAGTTATAGCTAAGATTTGAATACCTGCATGAACAATTCAGCTAGACATTGATATCATCACTTTAAAAGATTCCATATACTACATGATTTGCTGAAAATAAACCTAGAAAAGCTGTGGCATCCATTGTCCTGCTCCAAGTCGAAAGAGAGATACATAATCCAGCCCACAAGGTGCTATTAACCTATCAATAACAGCTTCCAGTGATGGAAAAGAGACCATCTTCTGGTGAAACCTTTTCCAGCCTGAAAATGCAGCTAACAACACCTTTACTCTGCTCTCAGTGGGAGACAGAGCATATCAGTTCACCTTTCTGTTCACAACAAACTTTCACACACTCTAAATTAATAATCTCAAATTCTCCTCATAGCTTGTGTTATCTAAGAGAACAAGGACAAAGCAGAGAGCTACAGGTTTTGTCCATATTTTCTCTCAAAACATGGCTCCTAAAAGTGAACTTCCAGGATTGGAATAATGTCTTACATAGGATGAGTCAATTCATTCACCCAAGAGCAATTTGGTTGCCTTTTTCAAGCAGCAGCATGGTACTGAAGTTTTATGTTCAGTTTGTGGTCTTCTAGCAAGTATTTTCAGCGGTGCTGCTGCCTACCCAATTTCCCTAATTTCATATTCGATGATTAATCTGCCTTTTCCTTCTTACATGCAGCATCACCTGGGTGAACTTGGGTGAATCTGGAGGATGTGTCATCATTACTCACTGGTTCCGTTTAAGTGTTGTGTGGGAAATTGCCATTCTTGTAAATAGGTCTTTTATACAAATAGCCTACCTTCTGTCAGAAGCCAGTGGTACAGACAATAAGTAAACAGCAATAATAGATGTTGCCACAGTATCTTTACTACAAATTCACTTTAGCCTTAGTAATGACTTTTCCTTTGTTACCACTGTTCAATTAATATTAAGCACCAATTAAGCCTCAGTTCTTCACCACCAGAACCCTGAGCAGATGGTGAGGACACATTACAGTGATAAGGCCAGAGCTGGCAGTTCTAAGACTACAAACCATATCCTGGGATAATCACTACAAAGGAAATACTGCATTCATTTTCTATCACTTCTGCTCATCAGAGGGAAGTAACCTTGGGTATACACTGTTCACATTGAGACAAAAGCCCTTTGGAGTCAATCAATTATACTTGTGTATACAACAAGACTAGTTAAGTCAACAAACTGGCATCCATGCAGAGGCCTCAAACATAATAAGGACTTTTATTTTTCCACTGGGCAAGACCCAGAAACATTATACAAGATTTACAAGAGAAAAAACTTGCCTCATTCACACTGCCTTGATATTAGCTCGATACTGCTGCAGTGGAGTCCTGAAGACCACGAGCTGCAAGTGGGTGAAAATAAAAGCCCAGAGATGAGAGTTCAAACCTCTTATTGAAAACAATCCCCTTTCAACCCATGAAAGGTCTTTCAAGACAGAAATTCAAAAGTTACTGGAAATTATGCTACATACAGCACTTCACTGGCTTTTACCAATTACAGACCTTGGCTGACTTTAACCAAGAAAAGACATGGGCACAACATCAGCTGCTTTTGGCCCAAGTCATAAAGCAGTGTAGCTTCCTCCTCTTCCCCTCCCTCACCAAATACAGAAAAATAAATCACTGCTCTGGAGTTGGATTTTGATCTCGAGAAAATTGATGATGACACAGGTGTGGAGATTTGACAGCTTCATAGAGCATTTTAAAAAATAAGACACCAGGAGGTATCTCCAACATGTTCAAATCAGGGAATGGGATTTAGAGCTCTCTGAACAACAGAATAGGCAAGGATGCCTTTCACACTTGACTGTATTTACTCTTTACATCCTTGCAGCATCTTTACAGATTTGGAAAGACCCAGTATTCTACATTCCCCATGATATTGTTAGCTTACATGGAGTCAAAATAGGACAATAAAACAGGATGATCTGGCTCCTCATAGCAGAGAAAAGACAGTGGAGGTAGAAATATTTTTTTGTTGCCTGTAACATGGCACACTCCAATTGGCAGTGAGCAACTGAAGGCATGTAGCACAGTTGGCAGACAACACTTCTGTCCAACAGCCCATTCTGGCTACATATCCCTGTACCTGCAGATAAGGCTGCTTCTGAATTGTGTATGTAATTGGTTTTTTTACAAGAACACATTCAGCCAAAATACCCAAGTTCATTTCTATTGTCACAAACACCACCAGAACAGCAGTCTGGTTATTTGGTTATCTTGCTGCTCCGTGAACTTTCATAACTAGATTTACAATCATGGTTTAGATTCAGACACCCTCTAGAGTTATCCCAGGAACTTTACTGGTTTGTGGTGTAGGATCATTGAGAAGAGGGGCTTTACAAATACCCTAACAATAAAAGAAATCAGGACAGAACAGTACTTTCCAGTCTTATCTTTTAAAGTAAAAAGGATGTGTAAATAGTAACAAGTTGTATAATTTGAAATACTATTTCTTCTTCATTTAGCAGACAAAGCACTCACCTGAAGCATCTAAGTTACATCTTGGTCCCAGCCAAGATCATTGCTTTCACTCACTAAGTGCATGCAATGTACTCCATTAGGCAATTTCTTGCCCATCAGTGTACAATCTAACACAGGGCCCCTTGAAAAGATTCTATTTGATAACCATCATAAGGATTGATTAAACTGCCTCAGATAAGAGTATCTGCTTCCATCAGGTTAGTTAGTTATGCTAACACCATGTGGCAGTACTTACTAAGCAGATCAATTTGTAAAAAGTTCTACAGAAATTTTGATGATATAACAGCTATTTCATTTTGACTTGAGATTAGCACACTTCTCTCCCAACTGTTGAAAAGCATTGATGTATAAATACATTAAAGCCAAAAATTTCTAGCTCCCCTTTCTATTTAAAACTTGCTTAATTAAGGCATTTATATTTCCACACATTACTGCAAAGTGATTGACCTAGAGGTTGCTCTGAACCTCACAGATGAAAGACTTTACTGGAAATTCTTCTCAGCAGCTGTTTTCCAAGTTCATTTGGTTTAAAAATCTTTTAAAAATACTTTTGTTTAATCATTATTGCTAAGTGAAACTTCTTTAGTTTGCCAGAATGGGAAATCATTTTACTATCTCACAATGAGTCAGTTCCTGAAAGCTGATTAGTTTCTACTTCATAACAGCTCTAAGCATTCAGTTATCAGCAGTGACTCCCAAATAATCATGCTGGACACTAACAATGAAGCAAAATTTACTTTAAAGCGAACAATTGCAAATGCAGCATGCTTCGGATCTCCTAATGTCAGTTTAAGTACTATTGCCTATTAGGAACAACAACAGCACAGCTGAAGCGGTTAATAGAAATGAGCACAAGTCACAGTTTTAATTGCAGCCTTAGAGCCATGTTCATTAGAGATGAACACATTCCCTCCACGTCGCAAGCAGAATGCCTGCAAATATGATTTCAAAAGCACTGCACATCTGTTCAGAAGATGACTCCTCTCTTCCCACACCTACCTGATGTCTCAGATGAGGACAAGAATGCTTCTCCCCTAAACTTACTAGCTGCATAATATAGAACAGTGAACACCTTAACAAATTACACTTTGATATGTCCTTATACAAGGCTTTAGAACAAGATGTAATTTTAAGCAATGTACACAGATACATGGAAATGTACTGACTTGATATTCTTGCTTTATCTCTCCCATTGTAAGAATTGTATTTCCAGTGCCAGATTTAAGAAAATTATACCTGTCAAACAAAAACTGTCTCAAACTCTTAATACTATCCCTTGGAAATACAAGAAGACACTACATGGTGTTATTTCCTGTACTGGTAGAGGTCAGCTACTGCACAGGAGTCATTTACATCTCAGGAGGAAAAACAGTGCTTGTAGAGCTCCTAACACCGCCCTGTTAATGTTAGTTCACACAGCCTTCAAGGATACAACGTCTTGTAGTTTTCCTTAGAAGTCCCAAAGCAGAGTCCTGGAACTACAGCTGGGAACAGAGAGGTTAACTGGACAGCAAAACCCCAGGGAAGGCTGTATAAGCTTGGAAAGGATCCAGAAAAGGATCAGAGTGAATGAAGTGGGAAATGAAGATTTGGCTATTTTGAAACTAAATATGTCAGTCCATGACATCTGTCTAACAAGGAAAAGGTTAAAAATGCAGACGTGGAATGCTACACTTCTTACTGTGTCCACAAACAAATTCCAACCTTCCAGTCACTGAATTTTAGGCTGTCCATCCATCACTCACAATGGATGCAGGGAAACTAACATTCTCTTCAAAAGAGAAGAGCTCAAACTCTGAGGATGTCAACCTACAGGCAGAGAAAAAGACTGAAAGTAGCACAGGGCAGAGAGATTCATTCCAGCCCTCCAGACTTTAAAAAGCCAGGATGAAACTCCAGTGTCCAAGAGATTCTTGAGTTTCATTTCACCATTTATCACCACTCTACAGGAATCAAGTGTTTCAAACAATCAGGGAGCTACAAGAGAGTCCAACATAAAACAGTTATGTTGTTTGAGAGGACGTATTATACAAAGAAAAAAAAATTAAGCATTGCAAGGCTTTTTTCATAAGTATACATAATCATAGAATCATTCAAGTTGGGAAAGACCCTTAGGATCATCAAATCCAACCATTAATGTGGCACTGCCAAGCCCACCACTAAACCAGGTGCCACATCTACATGGGTTTTAAACACTTCCAGGATGGTGTTTCCAATACTTGACAACCCTTTCCATGAAAAATTTTTCCTAGTATCAATTCTGAACCATCCCTGGTGCAACTATATGATTCAACAGCATATTCTACACTTGAACTCTGAAAAAGGGTTCCTCTTGATGATTTATTTTTAGTTTAATACTGAAAGACATGGCTAGATATCTTGTTAGGGTCAGTGCAGTCTGATGAATCCATATATTAACAATTACAGTACATTGCATTAGCATGTCAACCACATAAAGTATACTTTAAGGTTAATAGAGTATGGTTTGTCATTTATTAATTAGATGACATGTTGAATATTTTTATTCCTTCAGAATGAACTCTACTTTTCTCATTTGAAACTCAATACAAACATGAAAGGAAAATAAAAACTGCAGAAATATGCAGCATATACTGAAATTAAATTTGGCTGCACTACCAAAACATTTCAATGACATGCAATTTACTGGAGAAAACAACTGCGAATTTCACCTAGTGAAAATAATTCTCTTCCTGTTCCTGCATCAGCTGGCAGCTGTATTGGCTTCACAGCTCCTGCCTATGTCTTGCCTTTAAATGGTGATCTCTCAGGAAACAAAGATGTTTTCAATTCTGACCTCCAGCTCTTCATCTACATTTATCCATAATGCATCTCAACCTGAACTGCTGAACAAGGGAGTTGTGCCAACAGTAATGTCACCATGCATAAAAGGGCAGAAACAGCCTTCAGCCCAACAGCCAAACCTTTGCCATACACACACACACATACACACAACAAAAAAAACCAAAAAACCCCCCCTCCAAAAAAAAAAACAAACCAAACCAAACCAAACAAAAAAAAAACCCAAAAAAAAAAAAAAAACACCAAAACCAAAAAAACCCAAGCTGAACTCTGGCTACCAAGACCCTACTGAAGCTTAGACTTGAATTTCAGGCACATTCTTTCTGAGCTAGGAAAAGAAAAAAAAAAAAAAAAAAAGAAAAGAAAAAAGTTAAAAAACCCACCTTAAACTAATATAGTGATTTTTCTTTCCATGTCATGGGCTGTATCTCGAGAGCACTAATCTATAGATCTTCTGTAATGACATTTAATATTCTGGAAAGCCATGGAACAAATCCTGCCAACCCGTCTCTTTTTCTCCTGATGGTTTTCCAAGAATTAACAGTGTCCAGTTTATCCATACTTTGTGTTTTTGGAGTTTTTAAGTCATAATTATAATTGATTCAAGAGCAACAAGAATTGAGAAGGTTTCTGGTGCTCAGCTCCAGAAAGTACACCATAGACATCAAGCTTACACAGCCACTGCTTGGAAACAGCCTCCTCTGGGAAGTCAGGCTTCCTTTTTTTTTTAACTGCAAAACTTCAGTCTCACTGCCACACAAAGCCTGCCCACCTCCTGCTAAGATATAAAGAAACCTAAGGGTGTGGTCATTATTACAAAGGTGACACGGCTGAACCAACCACAGAAAAAGCCTCTCAAGGTCTCACCCTCTGCTGCTTTTCACCTTCTCTTCATGCCTGTTTTTGATGTAGCCTCTCAACCCTGACACTTTGGCCTCAACATGAAGCAACAGATATTAAGTCTCTGACACAGCATGAAAAGCAGCAACAGAAATTTCCAAATAGTGAAGTCAGTGGAAAGGCAAGAAAAAGGAATTCACACAGTTAGAATCTGTTCTCCAAGATGCTCCTGCGTCAGCTTCCAGGGGGAGCTTGGCATCTAGAGAGGTGGGGCTGGGCCCCCTGCTGCTCCCCAAATAGCTCATTTAGGCATTTCCCTCCTGCTCCCATTGAAATGTAATGCACAAATGCATGCTCACCAGCATGGCACTCTCCAGATGGCACATGTCTGCTCTAACTTTTTGTACTGGAAGGACAATTTCCTTATTAAGCCTTCATGACCTACAATGTGGTGTCTTACTGCAGTCTGGATTTCTGTTCCTTTTCCATCAAGGTTTACCTGGTATTTCAGCCAGCCACCTCTACTGCGTTGTTTGTTTCTTTTTAATAAAAGGTAGTAACACATAACAGCACAGTCTTTGAGAAATACTGGAAAGAGGAAGGGTAGGGCACCAGAAGGAGAAAAAACAGACAGTAAAAATGGTGTTTACAATGACTAATTCACAGACCTGAGGCAAGGGACACACAGCATGTTGTTCACTACTACTGAAAAAGAAGCAATCTTTTCACTAAGCTTCTCCATGAAGGCCTCGGGTCAGTATGATAAACACAGGATTAGAAGCAGTTTGTTTAAGTGCTTAGCTGAATTAGAGCATAGGAACAGCTATCTTGGATCCTTACTAGGCCAGTCACCATCAGGGATGTTGTTGCAGTGCAAGAGTTTGTGCTTGTAAGAGGCTGGGGATACATGTTCCCTTACAGAGACCTTTGTGTAAGGAAATTAATTCCAAACCAGGAGATGTAGGCACTGTGGTCTTCTATTATGTTATTTCTAAAATGTCAAACCCCTAATTCTAGTCCAAATTCACCTTAAAGCTTGATTATCTGGCTTCATTCACATGATGAAAGAAATTATCTTTGTAGTCAATAGTCTGCCCATCAGAATCACAGATAAGAAGAAAAAAAACCAAACTAGACATAACCTACTCCCTCTGGAGTTTTTGGAGGGTTTTTAAATTTTTAAAACTTATTAGGTTTCACATCCGTGCAGGTAAAAACAGAGACGGACACTTGAAGAAAAAATTGAAAGGGCAATAATACCACAGACTTCCCACTGTTTCTCAAGACTGGGGGAAGAGCAGTATGCTGTAATGCTGCCCAAAATGCCCGGGTGCTCTGAGGTCTTACAAGGAAAATTAAATTGCAAACCCCCCAGTTAAAACCAGCAGAGATGCTCATTCTCAACAGCTCCTGATGCCTTTTATGCCAGGGTGCCCTGCTATAAGCCACTGCTGTCCCTCAGATGTAAGACTCTGGGCAGCCTACGTGTCCCTGGTTTCCATTACACACCTCAGCCTCCACCTCCCTCCCACTCCAGGTGCGCTGCTTGCTCCTCACGGGACATGCTGAATGGCAGAGGGAATGCCAAGGTGCTCCAGGGAAAAGATATCAGGCAGAGCAGCACACACAAAAAAAAGATTATAATGTTAACACTAGAAAGGTTATACTTGCATAAAATGCTTTCTCATGAAAGAGAGTGGAGTATCTTCCAACAAAAAGAATAAATTATAAAGTCTAAACTGACTCCTTGATCCTAAAAGCTACCTAAAACCACAGTCCAAATTGGGTTAAAGTCTGGGCCAGCAAAGGCACGTCCTTGTAAGGCAGAAACTGTTCTCACACTCACAAACGTATCCTGGCACTGCTGCTATTCCATTGCTCTGGGAGCTGAGATTTTTTCAATTGCAAGCCTCTCCCACTCCCCTTCCATAAACATATCACTTTTCTGAATGTAAGACAAATGTTACAGAGTAAATTGTGAGGCTCACAGACAGCTCACCAGTGCTGGCAAACACTGGCCAGAGGACACCACCCACCTGGCCGTGTCCCCTCAGCCACGGATGTGTTTGCCGTGTGGGATCTTCCTGCCTGAGGAGCAGCCCGATAAAAAGCTACTGCCTTTTACAGGGACACAGCTGCCTGTGTGCTGAACCCTGTTCCCACCTGGAGCCTGGGCTGGGAGAGGTTCTAGCTGGGTGCAGTATGAGGTTCTGGCTGGTGCAGGGTGAGGTTGTGGCTGGTGCAGGGTGAGGCACAGATGGTGGGATGGCCGCTGTCCTTTGTGGGCCTGTAAAGGTTGTCTGTTCACAAGCAGCACCACATCCAGCATGAGCTCTCACTGAGAAGTAGAAAGCATGTAGAGGAACTGGGGAGACAAGGTTTGTGGAGCCATTGTGACTCATATTAAACTAAGCAGCCCGTAAGAAATGTGGAAGCTTTGGGGTATGCACGCCATTCCTCCCAGTTCAATGTCCCTGCCCCTATGGAATGAGTGAGGAACAGGGTGGAAACACAGGCCCTGGAAGCGCAGGTGCTTAGCAGTGCAGAGCAGGCCCTGGGACACAAGGAAAGCAATTGATAGAAGACACCTGAAAAACTGGGATTGCTGCAGCCGGATTGCGAGGAGTTTGTGTGCTTGTGTGGGCCCATCAGGCCGCACGAAGGTGGCAGTGGCCCGTGAGGCGCTGGCTGGCCGTGTCCTGCTCTGTGGGGGCGGCTGGGGCTGTTGTGGGTTCCCAGCCCCAGGCCTGGTGTCGTGTGCCCCTTCTGCAGTACCAGAAGTGGCTGGGGCTGTTGTGGGTTCCCAGCCCCAGGTCTGGTGTCGTGTGCCCCTTCTGCAGTACCAGAAGTGGCTGGGGCTGTTGTGGGTTCCCAGCCCCAGGTCTGGTGTCGTGTGCCCCTTCTGCAGTACCAGAAGTGGCTGCCCCTTGTGCAGCTGCTGCCGCCGGGGGATTCCATGGCCAGGCCTGCCCATAGCACGACCCCGCCTCACCCCGCGGCTGGGGGATCACAGCTTGAGCTGCATGGCTGCAGGCTGTGACACCAGGCGGCTCAAGCTGTGAGAGAGACTCCAAGCCTTCCCCTGCCTCAGAGGAGGGGGGAATGAACAGGTGGCGAATGTCCCAAGAGTGAATGCAGAGAACAATTCGCTTGTGACAGCCCCTCACTTGCTGCTGAAAATTGAGTTGCTTAATGAGTGTTATTCCGCTAAGGGTTTTTTTCTGCTTCATTTCTTGGGACCATTTGAGGATAATCATTGACAAAAGAATGTGGGTTAGGGCTGTGCAATTGTTTTCATGGTTCCTTCTGCCCGGTATTACAATAACTGCTCTTTTATGTATTTTTATACTTTTTTTTTTGGTGGCATAATGGGTGATTCTGACCTCCTTTTTTTGAGAACCCTACTTGCCTCTGGCTTCTCCACAGAGGTTAAAATGGAGAAGATTAGCCTTGTTTTCTGCTTCAGAGGTAACGCTGTTGTCCTGTAAGCAGCTGTGGGGTGGACTGCAGAGTCAGTATTTCAATGTGTTTAAAAATGCAGAAGCTTCAATAAATGCAGCTGAAAGGTTTGGTAGCCATGAATGAAAGGGAGCAAGGTTTTTACTGAGTTGTGCTTCCTCAGGGAAACTGAAAATGTGGAGCACGAGCGTAAGTACAAAATGTAGGGGGTTTATGGCTCTGGAGCATGTATTAAAAGAAACTGTAGCAGAAATGATTAAGTACAAACTACAAATGCAGCATAACAGTAAGTGGTGGAACAGTAAGCCCAAGAATTTTCAATATGATAACAAAAATAAAACCAACAACCCCACACCCCCACCGTTATTATGGACAACAGGAATTACTGCTCATCCAAAGGGGTTTGGGCTGCCTAAGATGCAATGGTCAAGACTCTGCCTTAGGGTTTAAGACACGTTTGGACAAGCTGACTTCCTTTCTGTTGATAAAATGTGAGTTTCTTTGACTGGAGTTGTGAAAATTATAAATTTATTATTCCTCTAATGACCACAGCAATAGGCCTGTCAAAGCATTTGGCATGTAGTAAGTTACCTAAAGAGTTTGGATATTCATGTAGCCAGTAACTTTCTTTTACAAGTATATAAATGAAAGCCCTTATGTGGAATGTCTTCGGTTGTTATTTTTATAGGAAGCCTCTAGAGAAAACATGATGAAAAAGAATGTCCTCATGCTCTGTATAGACAGGATAAATTATTTTATTAAACTTGTGATTCATTCTCTTAAACTGTAACTTTACCTTTGTTAAAAGGCAAAGCTATCATGGGCATCGCAATCTGCAAAATCCTGTCCTCTGCATCCTATTCAGTGCTCTTGTAAGGAAAAAGATTCTTTTGTGAAAGGGTCTTGGGGTTGAGTAATTTATCTCAGAGAGGTGTGAAACCGCAGTAGAACACTTTAATGAGACATTTTGGCTCATGAGTGTCCATGCTGCTTAAAAATTGGCTGATCAGGTTTTATGACTTGTGGGGACATATTGATGCCTGTCTTGTGAGAACATTCTTTGTAATTTTTTATTTTTTAAATGAATTTAACACTTAAAATGTGACAGGTTATAGCTACAAACAGTGGGATTTTCAAGCTGCTGAGGGAAATAAGGAACCCAGAAATGCATGAAGCAGGTCTGATTTTATTCTTACAGGGGACTGAAAGTAAAAATTGTGTTTCCTTTAGAGTACTTCAGTTTTTTTTCAATATCCATTTATTTTTCTATGAAACAAAACTAGAAACTGATAAACACTGTTTTTAATGGTGTGGTTTCAAAATATCTGCTTAGCCAAGACCACTTTTGACTTTTAGGTGCATAGAAGATTGAGCTCTATATGATTCATAATGAGTCAGGCTGAAAGGGGTCTTAAAGATCTAGAACAAGTCACCAAAAGGCTGACATATGTGAAAATTTTTCTCTTTCACGACAGCATTCTGAACAGCATGGCTTGAAAAGAGCAGTGTGTTCTGACCTGCTCTAGTCTGTAACAGTTTAATCATACTTTCCCTCTCTGTGCATTTCTTACAATTGACAATGATAATTTTCATTCCTTTCCTGTCTTTGGCCTTTTTGTTGTGGCTTGCAGCAGGAGCACTACTTGTGCATAGTGCATCTTTGTTTTACTACAGGCCTGGTCAAAGACTTTCAGGAAATCATTTTATGCCTCTAGCTCTGTTTCCTGTTCTGCAAAAGGGTGAAAGTGCTATTGCATTGTAAAATTTTGTGCAATATACTTGTGAGAAGCCAGTAGTACTAAATGCCTTTTGATTTCTAAAAAAATCACAATTGTGATATCACCAACTTTCTTTGTGTATGTTACTTGTATGGGTAAGCATGGTGTTGATTTGAGTTCCTGAGGATTTATGTAATATTGTATTTTTTCTCAATATATACAATTGTAATTTATATCTTATGTATCTTAAAAGAGACACTTTATTCTTTTTCATCATGTAGGGGGTATTAGTACCTGCAGCTGTTTGCTGTTATGACCTGACAATACACTAAAAATGCTCTTTTCATGATTCGGCTATAAGAAACAATTAGATTTATTTTCCCCATAACAGGAATTGAAGTTCATTTTAAAAGTGATTCTTTTCTTTGTGCTTCATGCTTGTATTCTAGATTTTGAGGTTGGGGGCTTCTGTAATTCTGTTTCATGAATGCAAAGAGCAACAGACGTGGGGTGGTAATGGTAGGAAAGCTCTCCTGAATGCCCAGTAAGAGCATTGCTTTGCTAGTGTGTGATACTGAGAGTTCTTCTCAGCCTAGTTCAATAAGACTGAAATGACTGTATTTTAGCTGCTTCCCCAGAAACCATATTTTTAGTGGTTTCTAGATTTTACCTGCTATTTCAAATGTGTTTGTTCTCATTCCATTAGTGTTATTTATATTCAATTAATTTTTTTTCCATGGTGGTGTTTATTTCAAATAATTCATTTACGCAGTCTTGTTGCTGTTTCGCCTTCACTTGATCAAGCTGCATATATTTATTTTATTTATTGCACTTTATCTTTCTTCATCGGAATTGAGCTGTGGTTTTCTACACAGGGAGATATCCATGCCTTTCAGTTGCCTGTCAGCATTTCCCTAGCACAGCATAAGCTTGCTGAGATTTTTGAGAGACTGAGCCTTAAAGTTCAGCAGAGCTGAGGTGCACTATGCCTGTAGAGATCATTTTCTAGCTGCTTAATACATTTATTTTATTTGGCTACTTTTAGTTCCTGTTGTGTGTCATGTTCCACTGAAAGGGAAATTAACCCTTCACTCGTTTCTGTAGTTAATTTTAGGAAAGCTTTCTCTGTCTGCCTGTTGTGTTGGGGAAGCGGTGGCTGTGATGATGTGACGTCGTCAGTCTTGTCAGATCTGGGTCATGTGGAGCAGGGTTTGTGTGCTTGCCCGGTGGTAGCTACTGCATTTTGCCTGTGCAGCCCAAAATCATGTCAGCCTTTGCTTGTGTGAATATTCCTGCATGTTCTTGATTGACTTACAGTCTGTGTCTGCACCTTGTTCAGTCTTATTATCAGTAAATACTCCAAATCCTTGTCCCACTTTTATACTGACAGGCAGGTTTTCAAGTGGAATAGTAGTTTTTTTGTCCCAGGGAATCCAAACATGATATTTTTCTCCCTGCTTAACATTTATATTTGTGCCCCATGTAAATTCTTCCTTCCCTTTTCTCCTCTCTTTACTGCTGAATGATTTTTAGCTCTTGTGTGTCCTTTAAGTGCAACTTCTAGATATTTTTTAGAAGTGTCTCAGAGGCTGAAAAAAGAACAATGAGTTATTTACATATCTGTATTTTTCCCTGTAGATATTCTTTAAGCAGTGGATTCAAGACAAAACAGCAAGTGTGGGAATGGACCAATTTAGGCAGGCACTGACATGAAAGGCAGAAATAAATGGGGGAGGAGGAAGTGCCCCACCACCCACTTTTTGCAATCATATACCTGTTTACATGACCCGTGTTTGCCAAAGATTGCATCTCTTCTATAGTGAATGCCAACTATTTTTTAAAAGTCATGTTTTCTATATATTTTTTTGTCTTTTGGTTTTGTATGATAGGATTTTTTTTAAAACAGGCATTAACAATTTACCTGTCAAGCAAACAGTTAAGCTGGGCACAATAGCTCTGCTGCAGCCTATTAAAACGCTGTCCTCTCTCAGTATCATCTTCTATTCTTCTTAGGATATTTAGAATCTTTTGAAGCTTGTGATTTTGGAAAAGCTGCCCAGGTTACAGAGCTGAAGGAACTGTATATTTCATAGAATTTTTAGTTCATTTATTTTCACTGCGCTGGTCTTTTCAGTAACTGGAGCATAAAGAATCATACTCTACCTTAATGCATCAGAGGGAATACTTTTAATTTATCTTCAGTTTGTTGAAAGGCAGCAATGAAAAATTCAAAGCCATTACTTTTTCTGGGGAATAAATTCTCACAAACTATTGTGAAGAAATCATTTGGGGATCAGCTAGTCAAAATATTCTTGAATGAAGGCAGAACACCTCTCACCAAGAAACTTATTCTGGTTAAGGAGTGTGTATTCCCTTTTTTCCTTACATTTTTTAAGATTCTTAACCAGCTTGTACTCAGAAGTCCTCATGATCACAAAGTCTGTTTGGAGACAACTGTGAATGAAATGTCACATCTACTCGTGCTGAAAAGCAGCAGAATGTGGTCAATAATCTTTTTCCTCCAGCTAGTGTTGAGTAATCCATAATTGTAAGTAATTTTTTAAGTTGCACTTTCTTCCTTTCAGACAGCAAAAAACCAAAAGAGCAACAATTGTGGAATCATTAAGTGATTTTTAGAGATATTTAAATTTCAGGGCAGAGATATGTTTTAATGAAAAGATCTTGGGACTTTCAAACTATTTAAATCCTTGTCCCATTATTGTAGTGTACATATTTCTGACATAATTACTGTTGGAGACATGCGTGTCTCCAACAAGCATGAATTTTTCAGAAGCCATGGCAAGAAAAGACAAGGAAGCCTTCCCCAGTTTTAGCATAATCCCAGCAATCCCCAGCATGGGAGATATTCATGCTGCAAGGATTTGGGATGTACTTTTCCTTGGATTTCACTGTACCTGCTGTGTTTAGGCTTTAGAGCGTCTTTCAGGTATGTTCCTCATGAATGGAGGCTCCTGTCCAGCTGAAACTGCTTCACTGGAAGGCTCCAAATAACCACTTACAATGCAGAACTGCCCTTAGAGAAAAGTTTTGCATAATTTTGTACATTTGAACATCCCTGGAATTATGGGGTTCACCATCAAACCTACAGTTTAGAAAATGTCACTGGCTTGACGGCTCACTCATCTCCAGGAAGCGGGAGTTAGTTGCCTATAACCCTCTGCAGACTGTTAGGGCAGCAGAAAACTGCCTGCATCCCTCTCAATTGTCTGCCTGGGGAATTAAGATGAGTTAAGATGTGTTTCCAGCAAGTTTTGCCTTTGAAATCCCATTATGGCCATTAAGAAGGTTGGGATTTAATCGTTAAACAGAGTATTGTCATTATGGTGTTTCTGAAGCACAGCAGTGTGTGCTTGTCAAGCACTCGTGATCCATCCTCATGGAGAAGAATTTTGGGGACAATGATTAATGATGTGTTAGGATGAAATTGGACAGAAAGATTAAGTGTTTATAAAATAACTAAACAGTGACCAAGGAAAGGCTCTGACTATTGATTAAAGGTATTCGCAAGTTGAGGAGGGCATGAAAGACAATTAGTTTTTAAAATACCAAGATATTTTACTGTGTGCTGGGAAGAGGACTGTGGAAATGGAATCAGGCTTCTATGAACCCTTCTGCAGAGAAAAATATTTTTCTTAGTGTGTATTCTTAGTGTGCCAGCAGAAATGCTGTAGTTGTTTAGGGAAACTTTTGTCCTTCCTCATTTTTCATCTAAAATAAGCCATTTTGCAATTTGATCCTTGTGCATCTAGGATATAACACTTTCCTTCTGTTTTTTCAGGTGGAAATAGCGACAGAGTAGATTTAACAGCAATGTATGATGATGATGATGAGGATGATGATGGTGATGTTTATCACACTACCATAATTTTTCCCTTTCGTAGGTGAGAGGAAGGGGAACATATCACGGGCTTTGGTGTATTTTATAAAACAGAATCAGTGCAGAGATGCCCATGAACAGAGAAACAGAGCAATTCTACTGTGAGTTCTGTGATATGAGTCAATGCCATACAGTGATTGAGTGTTCAACAAAATCTTGAAAATTTACAGGAAGAGCAGACCAAAATTGATCACTCTGGAATAATTGTTTGGAATTTAAACATATGGGGGTTTGAATTTTTCATCTTGTTCAAGGGAAAACATTTGTGATTGACAAAAATGGAAATATCCCTTCATTGTCTGCATTACTTCTGTCCCAGTAGAAGGTTTATGTGTCTTTTAGTCCTCTCTGCAAATTGGTGTTTGAGCAGTTAAAACTCAAAGCAATAACTGGCAAAATCTGATTCATCTGCTCTAGTTTTTTCCTGTTTACAATTTTGCAAGGCAGCCAGAGAGTTTCATGCAGCACTGCATATAACTGCAGAGCTCCCTCCCTGCTTGCTTGTTACATTCTCCTGAGGATGTTGGAAATCAGCAGAGGGAGGGATAGGGCTCTCTGCTTGTTCCAAGGGATGGAATCTGTGTACTTGGTGAAAAGCAGGGATGGGAACACAATGAGCTCACCCCTGTCAAACTGGAACTCATGAAAAACAAAGAGCAGCTTCAAGAGAGGATAGAGGTGGTTTCTTTCATTTCTTAGTGTGGAGGTGTCCAGATAAAAACATATGTTTCCTGACTTCCCCACCATCTGTTCTAACCTTTATGTGTACTTCTTGAGTCTGTAGGGAATAAAAGTGCTAACTTCCAATCTAGGTACCTAGCAGCTCTGCATATGGTGTCAAACTGACACCTTTCTACTTGAAACCTGGTTAGAGGAAATGAGGAGCCTTGGTGACAAATGTTACACCCTATTATAAGGGAAATGCTTTTGTTTTCACAGTTGGGAAGTTTTCCAGGCCTTCACCATGAGCTTTTGGCAGGGTAGATAATGAGTAATTACTTACTGATTTACTTCAGTAAACTGCTGAGCTCATAAGAAAAATAATACGGTTTTGGGGATTTCAAGAAGGTGCACTTCGGTGTAATGGCTGGGATTCTGTGGTGTAACAGAGATCCTGAACAATCTGAAACCAGGAACTAAATTTCCTGGATTAGCAAAACTGGCATACGTGTGGAAGTTCTTTCAGGCCAGAACACGACAGCATTTTGCATCGTCTTCAAGTTATGTTTAGATTCAGTGACTGCTGATAAGCTCTGAAGAGCTGATGCTTTAGAAACTAAAGGATTGCAGGGGGAAATAGGTTTTAGTAGCTTATATTTCACTTAACTCAGAGGTCAGAGTGAAGTGTTTACATGATTTTAAATGGTCCAAAGTCTGATCTACTTATGTTATTTCGAATGTAGAACACAACCTTTTTTCCAGCTGACTTGGTGCATCGAGACCTACAGCAGGACTTGAAGATGTGTTTGGCCTTTTTGGAAGACAGGAAATTTCTTTATTAATCGTGAAGGATTAATTGCTTTGCATGGAACATCTGACATAATGGGTAGCAAGTCCAACCTGACTTTGTCTCCACCCCCTTCAATGATTGGCTTATTTGATTCCTTTTAGAATATGAGAAAGCCTGGGCACAGTTTATCAGTAGTTGTTACAAAATGAAATTCTCTTTTTCATTACTAAAAAATTATGACATTTGCCTTTATTTTCTTAGCTGTACTGCTTGAATACTAAACATATATGCTCAAAAACATTTTTATGTACTTTATAGAAATAAATAGTTTGTAAATGAAATGATGACTATATTCATCTTCTATGACAACTGAGTAATTTTTAGCTGTTGAAAATGAGAATTGACACAAAAAGCCAAGGATGATTTAAAGGAAATGACAAACACTCCTGCAACAGCAAAGTGCTGTGTATTTTAAGATGTGAGTAACCTAAACAAGTGCTTAGCTGCACAATTGTGATTTAACATTTACATTTAACATTAAAGGCATTTTTACAAAGTCAGTACCTGAGAGAAGTTGTTTTGTATCTTGAATGCGATCAACCCTCATTTTTGTACTTCTTATAAATATTCATGCTTTGTGTGAATATAAAATATCCATAATCCATATAGAAATTTATGAACTCAAGAGGAGAACAAATGAGTCTGAAAATGGAGCTTGAGCACAGGAGTGCTGGTCCTCTGCCTACAATGGTAGTCACAATAGTGGGAAGGAAGGAGTCAGTCTTGGAGGATTCAGCCTGGTTGATCTCCAAGTTCTGAGTTGGTGGATTCTTCTCAGTGTGTTTGGCTTCCAGAAAGCACCTTCTTGGTAATGCTGGCAAAGGGGGAATAAAGCACATCATTTTGTACTATAGGCAAGCAGTGAGTTTGGATTGCTTTCCTTTGTATTTTTGTGGATGGTTACTTTTGCAGCTGGTCATCTGTTTATCAGATGAATTCAGGTATTCCTTTGGGTTCCTCACACTTAAGTTCTCTTATCGGATATGGAATCTTGTGCTCTTTTCTCGGATTGGCTACATCATTTCCTCTGAGGTGTGCTCAGGCTTCAAGTGGGAGTCCAGTACCTCTGATAGGGAAGAACAGGAGGAAAGAAAAGCTGCCTTTGCAGTCTTTGTGTACTAAAAGCAGCACAGTTGGTGTTTCTCACTGGGTTGCTTGGATACTGTACATAGAAAATGCTGTTGTACCTGAGCACCTCATCTATCTTTGCTTGTTGGAACTTGGCAGTGCCTAAAGGATTCAATTCTTTTTTGTACAAGTGTAAATTCAGGGTAACTCCTCTGAGGACAGGGGTGTTACCTGCTAAGAGAATCAAGACAAAGATGCCCTGCTGCATTCACAGGTCCTCTCTCTCCTTTTGGAGCTCCTCCATCCACTGTGACCTGTTTCTGTCTGTAATCTCAGAGCAAGGTACTTTGCAGTTGTGAACTCAGTCCTGGTTTTTAATTTGTTCTCAGGTTGTCACTTGTTTGTGCACTGCTTACAGAGAAAGCTCTGACCTTGAGAAACGAGGGAGAGGAGGGGCAGCAGGATGAGGAATCAAAGAATCAAAGAGCCTTAGGGGATAAGAACCAGAGCAAACTCTTCAACCTAATCACTACAGCAAGAGATTTGAGGATGGGGTACCAAGGAATGCAAAGAAAGGTCTGTTTTCCCAGGAGGCTGCTTTGTAGCTCACAAGACATTGAACTTATTGTTAAAATGCAGTCTTTTGAGTCTGAAAACAGAAAAGTCAATTAAATATTCACATTGTATTTCCCTCTAGTTTAGAGTGAGAATGCCTAACATACGGCCTGTGGGCCAAAGTTGGCCCACCCACGGCACTAATGCCATTTTATTTCTGGTTACAATGTTTATGTAAGACTAATGAAATCCTGTTTTCCTGCTGGAGTGTTGCATCGTTGAAGCCAAATAATTGGATTGGCTGATGACCTGTGACATGCAGCTTCTTTGGGTTTGTATTTGTAGCTTGCTTTTGGGAGGCACAAGTTCATTCCAGGTCTCTCAACTGATGAAAACTTAAGTGCAGTCAGTGACAACTCCTGCATTGTGTGGGAGATGGTGGGAACAAGTCCTGAGGGTCTGGAGCCCTCTGTGGGTTGGGCTTTGAAAAATGTTGTGCTGCTATTGTCTGTTTGATTTTACCTTTTCAAAAACAGCTGGTGTTTCTTTCTTCCCACATTTCCATTCTTCTCCCTTCAAAATTAAACACTAATATTTTATTAAATGAAATCTAATTACTCTGGCTGAATGCATACCCTTTATTTTACTGAAAAGAAGAAAAACTATGAAAGAAAAGTAATTATGTGAGTAATATAATTATGTGCCTTGTGAGTGGTGCTGCTTCTTTCAAAGCCTTGGTGCTCTTCCTATTGTATTTTTTTTTCTCTAATTTTTCATTCTGTCAGAGCTGGACTTGAGTCAAGACTGAAGGTAAAGGGAAAGGTCTGTGCAGATTCTGGGGCTGGGTTCTCAAGGTGCACAATAACCAGCACAACTCAAATATTCCTGCAATCCCAAGGAGGAGCCTGAAGAGCTCAAGTGTGCTGAAATGAAGCCGCAATGCAAAGCAGATGCTCTGACCCATCTGCTGTGTTTTTCTAGTGGCACAACACATTTGGCACGGGCTACCTTGCACCGTGTGAGAGGCTCTCTCCTGTCCAGCCTGGAGTGAGCCAGCTGCAGTGCAGGGAGGGGATCATCGATCATGTGCCACGTGCTGCTGCCTGTGCTCACCATGTGGACAGGAGGTGTGTCAGACCCTGTCCTCACAGGAGATTTTCTAAGGGCCAAACATTGATTCTTCTTTCTACCTTCTGCTTTCTCCATTAGCTGACACCTGGCTCCTGCTATCCCAGGCCCAGGGTTTTCATACCAGGTGCAAGCTTCAGAAGTGCATGGCGGGTACTGTGCATGGGCTCCTGTCTTGTTTGATTTGTAAAAGGAATGCCTGAAGGAAACCAGGCTTCTCCTAACCTAATGTGTGCCCAAATCCATTCTGAGGAGTGCTTGTTGGCAATTCTGACAACATTTATTACTTTTTATTCCATCTTAATATACAATATTATCAAATAATGGTTTTCACTGCTCAAATTCCTTTTCACACTGGGAGAAAAGGACCACTGGTTTCAGGGAGGTATTTTGCAGCAGAAGGATGTGGATAGTGGAGCATCCTATTTGGTTGAACCTTCAGTCTGAAAGAAATCTGGACATCAGTTTCAGTTTACAAGTTTATAATATACTTTTATTTTTAAATGAGACTTTCTTGCATAAAAATGAATGTGTTCTACAGGCTTCCCTGCTGCTTTTTCAGTATCATTACAATGATCCAAGTTGATAGCTTGCCTTATATAGGAATACAGTTCAGCAAGGGATTATTCATGTTTGATACTGGCACCAAGGTCTCAGAACAGGTACCAGTGTCAGGATTTTTACCTGTCTTAAGAAGTGTTCTCATTCTAACAGGGATGTGATACTGCACTGGAAGTCTTAATCATCGAAATTGGTGAATCATTTCACTGGTTTTTAAGAGGATTCAGATGAGATCCTATCTTTACTGGTTTCAGGTGCAATACCTTAACACAGGGGAAAGAGAAATCACTTTCCAGTCCATCACTTTGTGCCTTACAATTGAGAATGGATCAAAGAAAAAGTCTAAGTTTACAGTGCATGATGACCAGTTCCATACAGCTGCATTATTGATGTAGTCGTTTATATCATATAGTGTAACTATGAAAGTCAAGAATATACAAGAGAAAAACTATGTTTTCAAATAACTTTTTAAAAAAAAATTCTTTTTTGTCTTCATTACAAATAAACAATATGCAGTTACTTTATTTTTATTACTAGGGACTTTTTTTAGGAAACCTGGCAATGTTGATTTTAATTTTATTTTTACCTAAAATTATTTTTAGAATCTAAATAATCTTTAACCAAAATTTTCCTTGAGTAGGTGAGTGGTCACTTCAGATAATGCAAAGAAATCAGCTAGTAAAAGGAATAGAAGTGGGTTACTTTGGGATTTTTTTTCCTTAAGGTACCATTTTAAAAAATTACGTACTCAAAAGCTTTCTAAGAATCATTAAATATTTAAAGTTAGTTCATTAGGAGTTAAAAAAAAAAAAGAATTTAAGTCTTTAAATCCTTTCATCTCCTCTGATGTGGAGTGTTTAATCATAGAAATCCTTGGATGCTTGTTGCTGCTGCACCTGTCAGCTTTCTTTACCAGTGTAGAAAGCACATTAAATAAGGCTAATTTTTCTTTTTAGGAAACAAAGTTAAAATAGAAGATAGGAATAGAGGAAAGGAGGGGAGGGCCAGCTCTACAAGAAATGTAAATTCTTGTAAAGTAAAGGGCTTGAAGGTGTCAGGAAGTGATAAGCCACCAGTATGGATTGTGCTCAGGCTGGGCAAAATGGGAGACAAACACTGGCTGGCAGTTTGGTGTGAGAGCCCTGATGCAAGGCTTTGTTGGAGGAAAGCTGTAACTTTTAGAGGCCTGCTGACCTGTAATCCTTACAAACACTCAGCTCCCACTGGCTTCAGTGAGTCCCACACACCTGGCAGTCCCAGCTGTGTGGCTGCAGTGGTGCAGAAATCCCCTCACCATGTCTGGGTGTGCCTTCCATGTCTTTGCTTGCTCTTGTCTGAGGCTTGCAGCTCGTCCTCTCAGCAGGACCTGCTTTGTGCTGTACTGAGCCAGCCTGGTGATTAACTCACCACTCCAGAGTGTCGCAGTGGATAGTTTTCCAATTAATAACTGACTGTTAAACAGTAAGTTAAATTGCTGCTCTGACCTTGCTGTGAAAAGCCACAGGGGTAGCCCTGACACAGCTTTGTGTGTCAGGATTTGTCTCTTCACTGTGGAAGGTATCAACACAAGTCTGTCAGAAGGGTGGAAACCAGGACTCAGCTATAAAGAATCCTTTTGCCTTTTTTCCTGAAAGAATCCTAGTTTCTCCCCAACGTGCTGGGGAGAGTAAAAAGCAAATTTAAAAGACAAGTGAAACAATTCCTTCCATAGATACCGGTTTTCTCCTTGTCTCCTCTCTAGCAGAGACAGCTGTACAGACTGTTTGTCTGTTTTCAAGCCTTTTCAGAAGTACAGCTGTGTATTTTATTCAGCCTTCTCTATTTCCCCACATGAGGGTGGAGGGGTTTTTTTGTTTTGTTTTTATTTTCCATGCTGTTTTTTTTTCATCAGAAATACTTCTTCTATTTTTGGATAAGGTTTTTTAGATATATAGCTATGTGGTATGTAAAATATAGTCAAACCATGACAGCTAAGAAAAAGAATTATTCTAGAGGTTTCTGCTAGGTACTGAGGATAAAATCACAGTGGAGTGAGCCTTCAAGTGAAAGCTGACATAAAAGGGAGGCAAGCTCAGGAACTGCAAGAAGAAAACAGAGTATTCAACTAAGAAAATTTTCATTTGGAAATTTTTCAGATATCAAATGTTTCAATTAGGGAAGATTTCTGTCTGTGTATGTTCCTGCAGCAGTGTCACAGGGCAGTTGCTAGAAAGATATGTACGGTTTGTAGAGAAATTTATTTAATCATTCTTCCAGCCAGACAGCCTGACTTCTGCAGAGATTTCCAGGAATCCTGAGTACAATTGCCTTTTATTTTCAGTGGATAACACTTTCAAGCAGGTCCTTGGAGCAGTCATTTCACAATGATTCCTGTCAAGCCTAACACACACACCTGGTTTTCCTGAAGCAGAAGTATACAGTCATGTGTGTTTAAACATTGCTGCTCAGAATACCTTGATATGTGTGGTACGGGATGGGGGAAGGGCAATAAACAACAGCAAAAAGGAAGAAAACAGGCCTAAAACTGCTTTGGCTACGCAAACTGCAGGAGAAAAGCTGGCATATGAAAAGATTTCCCCATTACTGCTTGCTGAAGTAAACAGAGCAGTGGTGACAGAAACCGTATAGATTTGTGTTCTTTCCTCATTATCTGCTCCTATTTCTGACGAGAACATCCTCAAACTGCATAGTAGGCAAAACCCCTGTTGTGTGCCAGGCACTTGGAGCTGCTAATGAATGCTGATATAGGAGAAGTGCTCCAGTAATTTTTTCATGTAAATGGGATCGACAGTAGGTCAGAGACAAACATGAAAAGGAAGGCAGACATTTAAAGAGAATAATTTAGTGAGATAATTTGTATAATATTTTATTCCTTTCATACACTAAAAGAAAAGCCTCTGAAAAATATAAATGAGAGAGGAGACTGCAACAGTCTGTCTGGGAAAGCTACAAGGCTCTGTATAAGAAGGTGACATTTGAATCAATTAGATAACCATCACACGAGATAGCCAGGCTTTCAGCTGAGTTTCAGTGGACAAGAGAACTGCTTTGTCTGCCCCTATCCTTCCCCTGCCCTCCAAGCTAATATGTGAGAGAGAGGAAAATAAGGTTTGGGGCATGTCACTCTCACTCAAGCTTGCCACAGGAAGGTGATATGAATTGTGTACCATGAGCCCTGTCTTAAGTCAATAACTACTGAGATCCTCATCTGGTACAGATTACTTAACCCCAGGGAGGTCATCATAACATCACTGAGAGTGGGCAGCTTTGTCCTGTCTAATGTTCACTGATGGGTAGAAAAGGTTTTTAACCTCTGGTTTGTCATTCGCTAGAAGATTTCTGAGATCACCTTCGGCACTGTAGCTTTGTTCCCCAGTGTGCAGCAGCTGCAGGTGCTTGCTCTAAAGCAACCCAAAGAGTGGGTTCATGTACCAAAGGAAGGATGGAGTTGGGTAAATCAGTTTTAAAGCCAAGTTTTTCTTCTTCTCTAGTATTATTTATGTTGAAAAAAGTGGTTGTTTTTTTCTAAGAGTTTGCTTTCTTAGCCCAATGGAGAAAGAAATATCATTGCAATATTATTTTAACATTTTGCAATATTTTGTGTTGGTACGTGCAATTGTACCCTTTTTTTGTAACCCAAACCCATGTGCTTTAAACATTGTACAAAGTAGCTAATGGTTAGTATTTAGTGCTTCAAAATATACAAGTCTCCTTGAAAATGGGAAGGTGACTAGTTCTCTGATTGTGTCTCTGCAAAATTCAAAGTTATTCTGATTAGATTTTTTTAATGATCAGAATAATTGCCTTTAGCTGCCTTATACTTAATGTCTATGTTCTGCATCAATATGCAGGTGAACTAAGTGCATAACTCCCTGATGCTTTGAAATGATTGCAGCTCTTAATGTTTAAGAGCCTGTTTCTGAGAGATACTGAGTGCCTTTGCTTTTGTTGAAGTGTGTGTTCAAAGAGCTTGGGGATTCTCAAGGAACTGCCTTGGAATCTCACTGAACCAGAACCTGAAAACGTTCAGAATAAGCTGCAGAAGAAAGCAGTCAGGACATGACCTATGTGAGCCCTGCAGGGGCCAGTTTGTTACAGATTCTATGAAATAAGTGCCTGGACAGAAAGCTGAAATCAAATCAATGCGTGCACATTTGATTTCAAATTCTAGTGCCCCCAAGGAATGCAGCATTCCCCCTAGGAAAATATTCTTTCTTCCCTTCTTCACAAACTTCCTATCTCACTAAATGTTTCCTGGTACCGGTTCCCTTTTTATCCTCATCCTGCCTCAGTTTCTATGGAGACAGCCCTGAGGGATAGGTCAATCCCTTGGGATCACAGAGACTTCACTCCAAAACCTTGTTTGGCCTGGTTGCATTGACACTTGGCGCCTGGGTTGCCAAAATCCAAGATGAAGGGCTGAAATCCTGAGGTTGTTTCAGCTATCCAGTGGATGTCGTGTTCAGTGTCCTGGTGAATAAAAATGAGCCTTCACTGAGTATGGAGCTAAATCTCAGCTTCCCATCTTGAACTGCATCTGGAGCTGTTCTTTCTCTGGGTTGATATTTATTTGTGTAAAGTAGTGGAGTCCTGCCAGAAGAGAGGATAAACCATGCAAGAGTAGTTAATAGGATGAGTGGATAATTACTGGGATATGCAAAACAGGTCTAGTTTTCCAGTCAGACTCAGCCAGAGCAATGTCGGTTAATTAGAAACTGCATGATGCTCTAGTGGTTAGATGTATTGGTGGTCCTGGATTTAATGTCCTATCAGGGCTAAGGAGCTATTTCCCCTAAAAATTTTATTAAAATCAATACCTCCATGAAATGCTTTTATTTCAACTCATCAGCTTTTTCTCATGGGAAAAAAATGCTTTGTCAGACCATTGACCATTAGTTCTGCTCATCAAGCTGAATTTGTAAGGCTTGTTCAAGGTTTGGAACTTAATGAAGGTGATGGCTGGGTTGCTTAGGTTTTCATAGGACCAGCAGATTTTTTTTTTCTTATACTTGATGGCTCTGATGCTGAAACTGTCAGGGTGCTGTAATAAATCAATGCTTTCTTTTCATTTTGTGCAACTCATGATTCCTTTCTCCTTATCCAAATAAAAAGCCCTACGTGTTTTTATAGGTTGTCTCATGACCAGTTAAAGTGACATTCACAATGGGTGTGAATGCCATTCTCTTCTCTGTATCAGTAAAACCCCTTCGTTATGCTGGTATAAATGTGGGCAGGCTGAATAGCTGCATTGACCCTACAGTTAAAGGCTGTGTCTGAGCTGTGTCTGCTGCATCTCCAAATGAATTGAAAGTTGGGAGAACATTTCTAGTAAAAATTCCATATATATACTTGCTGTTCGTATTGTGTTCACTTTTGGCTACTTCTGAAGCCAGGACTTTGACCTAGAGGAACTGAGGCAGTTTTACATTCTGATATTCTGGGGGTGACCATGTCAGCCAGCTCTCAGGAACGAGGTCCAGGAAGTCAGCTATGGGATGGACATGGATTGAAAAGCTGAAAACAGAAACTCCCAATGCTTATGGAGACCTAATTACTACAGACTCTCCTTTGTAGCATGAGCAGAATTACCAAACCATGTTCTTTTTACAGTTCCTCAGTGCACACTCTGGAGAAGACCTAAAATCAGCTTTTTTACAGTGTCACCTATTGAGCATCTTAATAGACCCTGTAAAACCAAAACGTCTCAGGTTATAAAAGGGCACAGCTTTAGCAGTATCAAGAGATTTTAACTGACTTATGAGAGCTGCAATCTGGTACTCCCTTAAAAAAAAGTGGGAAAAAATTCCTTTATGGCAGATAGCAGCTTGTTCTGTCCTCTAATGAATTAGAGTGTGCAAGACAGATGATTTGCCAACACTTAGATATTGTTTAAATTACAATTGTTATAACTGACTGGGGTATGGTGCTAACAGAAGTCTAATTTTATAGAACCTTCTCCTAATCTTGGAGTATAGATTGATGAAAAAGAATAATAAAACAGACCACAAATTCACAAGCATGTTTATGTATTTGCAGTTATCAAATGTAGCTTTTTCAAAGAGCATTAAAGGTCTTGAACAGAAATCTAGAATTGTCATTCCTGAATTAGGGAGATGTGGTTGGTGGTTTTTTTCATAAAAAAGCTGAAGGAGCATGTGCAGAAGTGAATAAGAAACTTCTCATAAATAACTGAGTTCTATCTGTTAATAATGAATAAGAGCTGAAACTAGGTTGTATCTGTGTTATGCAGATGGGACGGTTTAGCCATTTTTATTAAAAGTCAAAATGTGTGAATTACAAATATATGCAGAGACAATCTCACAAAGGATATTAAAAATCCTTGTGAATGTTTCTGGCATAAGAAAACTTGAAAAAAACACTGCTTTCTCCCTGAGTTATAATGACAGTTGAACTTTAAAGTAATGGATATCTGAGTGAATGATCTGGTATTGCATTCAGAGAAAGTGAATAGGAGAATAAGAGGTGAATAGGAGAGGGTGATTATTTACCATTTCTCACAAAATTGAAGACAAAGTAATGAACAATGATACGACTCAGTATCAGATTTAACTGCTCAAGGAAAGTGCTTCTCATGCACACCAGGTAATTAAATCTTGGATCTTGTCGCCATAGTAGAGACAAGATATAATGAGTTTAAAAGAAAAAAATAAATTAGCAATTGGTAGCCTTCAGTCATCATGGTGCAGAGCAGAAATCTCCTTTCCAGTGGATGGCAAAACCTCCCTAAAGAGGAAAAGCACATGCTGTGATTGTACTGGGTTCTTATGCTCTATTTGAAGTCTACACCTGGCAGCTCTTAGAGGTAGGATGCTGAATTTGAAGAACCTTCAGTTGTATAATCCATAAGCATTTGTTTAAAGTATCCAGGAGACCTGGATATGAGAGAAAATTTTTCAGTCTGTGTTTAAGAATGATCCTGTATTTGTCTCTACAATGTCTATGGAGATAGAGCATTCCCATGATCAGGTGCAGAGTCTATAGAAAGGGAAAAAGGTATTTCAGTGCTTGCACCTCATGCAGCCCCTGAGGGCACCTGGGCTGTGTCTCAGCTTTGTGATGGGAGCAGAACAAGTGGTGGTTCTTCTCTACACCTGTATTTTCTGCTGCAGAAATCCTGTGTGCAGAGGCAGATTTGGTGGTGGTACCCTGTTAGTTTCCAAAGAGGAATAGGGTACTCGGACCACAGAATGCCCTCTCTGCACTGTGAGACAGCCTGGCCACATGTCCAGGAGCCAGGACTGTTAAACTACTGTGAAGTGCTTCTCCTTAATGCTGTTTTAATCTCACTATCCAGCAGTGGCAACTTGGCACAGTGAGAAGACAAAGACTGGCTCTGTTTGTGACTGCTGCTCCCTTGCTGAATGAATTTGAGTAACTCAGCTTGGCACTTCCAGTTTTTTTCCTTGCTTTTCCTGCTTTGGCTATTCAGGGTAAGCAAGATTTGTCAATTCCCTGTCCAGAAGACACAAGCTCGCATTAAGAAAGCTCTTTTCTCTTTAGCTTTCAACACAATTCACTGGCTTGGGCTTGGTACGATGGCCAGTGTGCAGTGTGACCTGTGTTCAATGACTTCCATCTGAAAAACACCACCTGGGTGTGCACTTACATGGGAGGCTCTTTAGGACAGAGTCACTTTTTCCTTTATGTTTTTGTGCAGTACCTCATGTCTGCATCCTGCATGCACTACTATTTATGTGTAATAAATAATAAAAATTAAGAACAATTGATATTTTTAAAGGAAAGCCAGTGTCTCATCTTCCTATCCAGTTTTTTTATTCCCAGCCCAGGCAGCAGCTGTACTACAATACACTAACTTCATCATCTTCTTCCTACTGGGGTTTGTGAAAGCTTTACTAAATTTCCATTCCAAGAATTAGACTAATTGCAAATGTAGAGCTCTCTGTGGAATTGTAATATATTTAATCTTAACAGCTAATGCAAAAGATAGCAATGCTGTAGATGCTATTTTTAGGCACATGGCCTGAAGTTCTATAAATTTTTAGGGATGTTATCAAACAGCACTGGAATTTTACAAAAGACATTTCCCAGCATATTTGTGCCACTCAGTCTGACAATTGCTCAAAGTATCTGGCTTCAGCAGCCATTTAATTTTTCTCCTATATCATTCTGGCTATTCCTGATTTTGAGGATGCTTTCAGGGATTTCAGTCTCTCTGTCTTATCTTTTCTACTTCACAAACAGGGGGAAACTTATCATTTTGCCTTCTTTATTAGTGGAAAATACTTAGCTGAGACATTTACATCAAGAGCTGGAGCCCAAAGCAGAGCCCACTACTTGCTGTTATTGCTAACCTTGTGATCAGGCTGTTGTGTGTAGCTGTAAGGTAGAGGATCCCCATCTTTCCTGACCCTGATTTCATGCCATAGTTTAGGGTTACACGTGTCCCTGGTCTGCAGCAGAACACAATAGTGTCATACTTTGTTCTTTCTTGCTGTTTTTGGGGAGCACAACAGTGGACCTGCCCTACAAGTGAATGTGGGTGAATTTAGTCTCCAATAGTGGCTCATAGATTAAGGAAACAATCACATTGCAGTGAAGGAGATATTTTTGTAACTAATTTTGGTCCTTACTCAGTTTTTTAAGGACTGGAAGTAGTTCTGGCTTTTAAAATCCTAAACCTTGACAGTTTTGGGGGATTTATTGTTGTCTAAACTGAACCTGGATGCAAAACTGAAAATGCAAATGAAAGCCCTCGATCTGCACAACCTTGAACTTTTAATCAGAAGCTACAAATTTTCATGTTCAGCTAGTTTTTGATTTGCTGTTTCCTAGGAGTGGCAGAAATTGCAGTACTTTCTAGGGATTAGAAAGGAAAACTAGTGCAATGACTTTCTTTAAGAGGAATGTCTTTACTGCACTCTTTATCAGTCTGAGGGGCTCAGCCTGCAACCAGCATGACTTTTTAACTCTTCTCTTTGTTGAACGAAAGCAGTTTCCAAATTTTGCTTTTGCTTTAAAGCACCAAAAAAATGTTCTTATCAATACTATGCAAACCAAGACCCAAGGTAGTTGTGGCTTGCAGAGTATGGTATCTTTGCTGACAGAAATGGGTAGGAAAATGAGCATTGACTTTCTCCAGGACAGACTTGATTTTATGTGTCTTTTATGTATATAGATTTGTTATGATGGACCATTAAGGATTTGAAAAAAATGAGTTGTTCCTGTTAGGCTGTCACTGAAAACAATGAGGACTATTGTTTACTGTTGCTTATTTTAAATTTTTTGATCTCAGTGTCTTCAAATATAGTAACTTTTTCTTGTCTGAAAGCTGAATCTATAATTATGTTTTCTAATGAAATGTGACAAACTTACCAGAAGAGTTTATATTTTCAAAATCCGTAGCTCACGTAGAATCTGCTTTGAAGAGCTGTTGCATACACCACCAGGGTATACATTTTTTATGCACCTCTAGAACTCTTCCTGGCTTCCTCAGGGTAGGAAATACCTTTTGTGATGTAAGGTATTATATACTCCCATGTTATGCCATGCTGTCAGTGACTCTGCATAGCTGCTGCCCGCTGCCATTGCCAGCACAGTAAATTGGGTCCATGGTGGATGATTTTGTTATTAGTGCCTGAATGTGCACACACACATTTATGCAGTTGCTTTTCACGTGCCCATGGATGTATTCACACAAAGAGAAACTGCAGTGTTTGTCACCGTGAAGTATTTTTTAACACATGACAAACAAGTGAGGTTATTATAGCTATAAATCTGCAGAATCAGTCTGTACTATTACTGTTTATTGCTATAAAGCTACATTAACTATATTTTTGTTATAAATCTTTTTGTGATTTTTTTTCAACTACTTCCATTATTTATTTTAAGAGATAATAATGTAATCTTCACACTATACTAAACTTTCCCGGGGTATTTCTTCAGAAAAAAACTGTTATTAGAAGACTTTTATGATGTTAATTCCTTTTCTGCCTCAAAAAAAATCTGACACTTAAGACAACAATCAAGAACTTCAAAGTGTAGTTCATGAGTCATGTTCAAATCCTATTAGTTCCCCTAATATAACTGATTTACTGATTTGAAGTTTCTCACATTTTCCATTTCATTACATGAGATGCCCGAAAGTTTTGTTGTAGAAAAGCCAATAACTTCAGGCTACATTAAGTGAAAAATATACTCTACCCTGTTGCATAATCCCATAGATCTGAATTAATCCCAACTATGGCAAATTAAATGGGGGAGTCTACTTTGATAATTTCGAATACTAACAATTAGCAAACCGCATAGAAATTCTTCTGAGGTGATAAGGACTTGGTTGAAGCCACTTTGGTAAGAATGAACACATAAAATTGAGATACGATTACAGAATATCTCCTCAGACATCTTAATATGTCCTTTTTCCTTGTGGAAATCCATAATGTCCTGCTCTTGTGTCACCATAACAAAACTTCTGTATTCTGAGATATCCTCTAAAGTGATAATGCTGTAAAGCGATCAAAGAAGTTCTTGCCCCATGTCCCAGTTTACTGACATTTCATCTGTCCTATTAGAAGCCAGGATTTTCACATAATCAAAACAAACAAAACCAGAAGCATTTTCAAAAATGTTTATGTAGCTTGTTTGCTGCAAGTTTGAGAGTGGGAATGAGCAGATGGAAGCAGAGAAATGCCCAAGTGGCTTTTCAACAGGATATTGACAAATTGGGACCACACCCCCATGGCATTGTGATGGTCGCCAAGTGAGCTGAGGCCGGTGCTGTTAATTCTCATGGCTGCCTTCAAACCAGTGGCAAATACCTTTGTTGTGTTTTGTTTGAGAGTCTGATTGGACAAACTTTGGAGTCTGAGCCTTTGCCTCTGGATCTGTTTATGTATTCTTGAGCAAAAGGAAGCTGCATTACTGATGTCAGTGGATGTAACCTCAGTTGTTTTAGTTACTGGATGGTAATAAAAATTTCTGCTATACAAAGTAACTGCAACATTATTTAAGCTAGGTATGTTACAGACATATGATGAAAACTTGAAAAAAAAGCCAAAGGAGCAGTGTGTAAATGCAACACATGGAACATGAAAATGCTAGTATTTTGAGAGTCATAATTAGGTTAAAGTGAAAGCAAACATCCTTCATCCTTTTGGGCTTCAATATATTTGGGCATAGAGGGATACATATTTTATGTTGCTAGATTATGCACAGTCTTCTATTAGCATTTTTGCACCACTCCATCATTTTGATGATGAACATGTGTGCATGTGACTTCATTCTGTGCTGTATTGTTTGCTGGTAGAAAATGTCAGATTTATTAATGGTGCTTTTCAACAAAAAGGAATATTACAGCTATTCCGACTATCTTCTTTAAATGAGTGCATGACATATTTTGCCCCATTATCCAGTTTATTATTATTATTACTATTATTATTATTATTATTATTATTATTATTATTATTATAGGTCCAACATACCTTTTAGAAATACTTAAAAGTGTTGAGAGATGGAAAGTAACAGTGCATCCTTGGATAAGCTATCCACAAGTTTAGCCCACCTCACTGTCCTGCTTTGAAGTGGCTTCTCATTTTATTGGCCTTAGCTTTATTAGATCAAATGACAGACATGACAGAGTCTTGTTAGTTTTCTCAGTTTTAAAACACTTTCAGTGAAAACAATTCTAATTTCAAAAATTTCCAAAGGGAAAATAAGAAAAATTAAAAGTCAAAAACTCTTCTTCAATGGATGTTTGTTCAACCCAATGGAGATTTTCCTACAATTCCCAAATTTCCCGTAATTTGTTTTCATTTCCTGCTTCACTTATATGGTAATATTCACAGTAGCTGTTAGATATCCAGTAACTCACTGAAAATGAGATTTTCATGTTTCTCTGGTGACAACTGATTTGTGCTTGGGACCATAAAAATATCTCTTATGAGGGCATAGATGGATCAGACATATGGCATTGGTAAAGATTCACAGCCAGGGTTGCCAGAGATTTTTTTGGTTTTTTCCTATGGTCCACAGAAAAAGCTGCTTTCCTCAAACAATGGATGAGGAACCAGAGGAAATACATAAATCTCTGTATTTTGTGTGTTTCTGTTTTGCAGCATTGTTTCTGCCTAGAGTCATTCTTAACCAATCTTAGCTTGCTCCCTTCTGCTGATTTACTAGGTTTGTGCATTGTGTTAAAAATCCTGATCCCACTGAAGATTTTTCCATTTATTTAATGAAATTTTCGTGGCTAGACCCAAAGATGTTTATTGTAATTAGTATTGAAAAGTATATGCATGGCCAGAATCAGGGAATCCAAGTCTTGGTAACTGACCAGGAGCAAGCAATCCTTCCCTTCTGGCCAGTACAACTCCTGCAGGCATCGACTGCTCAGGCTCTGAACTGGGGCACCTGTGGGTTTGAATATAACTGTAGTTAAGTTCTTTGATGGCAAAAGTGATCACCTTTAAAAGCTAGGATCGCTTTTGCCAGTCTGTGTCATCAAACAAGTATTTGTGGAAGGCAAAAAAGCTTTGGCTGCTTTGAAAAGTCACAAAGCAAAAAATGTCAAAACAGCGTGGCTGAAGTGCACTTTAATGAATGTGAATAATACAAAACCTATTTCTGTAGACAGGCTTTTCAGCTGAATAGTCTCTTCAGTCTACTGTGTTTCATTTTGTTAGCTTATCACTGACATTTTAACCAATCCTTCCCAGGGTCCATCTGGTGGTCCATCTGTCTTCAGCATCTCCAGTTCACTGTGTGACAAATGACGTATACACTATTAAAGAATAACAATTAGCTACAACATTAAACATAAAGGTTACACAAATTGCATACTTCTGTTAACAAACAGTGTCACACTAAGGCATGAAGAATTTGGCAAGTCAGACAGTAAAAGTACACTTTATATCACAGAGCAAAACATATTTAGGTCAAATGATTTGCTGTGATTTTTTTTTTTTTACCCCTCGGGTCTTCTGAATAACAGATGTTGGCTGTACAGTGTTTTGATTATGCAGAACCTTTTTAATGCAGTAATATTCACTACAAAGGTCAGATTTACATGCAAAGCAAAATAGTCAAATTATTCATCAACCAAATATTTGTCATTCACCATGCATTACTTCAGGATAATCACCTTGAAGCAGGGAAATTATAGGACCCTTCTCATTTAAAAAAGCATAGCAAATTTGCAGTACAGCTGCAGTGTGAGCTTAACACTTGTTCTGCCTGCTCTGGTTCAAAATAATCTCTCCCCTGATACTGGGAGGTTGTGTATGGACTGTGTCAAATTACCTGAGACCAAAAGAGGAAAGAGTTAATAACTGAACTGGGTTCATTTGACTCCTAAATATTTCTGCAGAGTATGACTATATACCTGTGCACAGAGAGGAAGTCTGCAGTATTCCATGTATCAGGCAAGTGGTGGAGAAATTGCCCAGGGTAGGCTTCCAGCAAAAGGTAGTGCTAAAAGAATGAGAAGGTTAAAAAACAAAACTGGTGAAAGTGGTAAGGCAACCTTTTAACACAAGTGTCTTTGCATCAGCATGGTTCAGTTCAGCAAGGCTTTTCCAGCCATTTCATGCCAAAAAGTGGCAGCCATCCAAATTCCTTGCATGCTAATGTTGCATTCTGGTAGGTGCAGATTTCCCACCTGTTGGCTCCCTTTAAAGAACCTTGAATGCTTAATGAGTACTTCTGACCTGGTAAAATGTGACTGGACTTTGCAAATATAGCCTCACTCGGGACTGTAATAGATCTGGGGAAGCAGGGTGAGAGAACAAATCAAATCCATACTCTTGCAGACTTTAGGGTGTTTTTATCATATTTTTAAGACGAGATTTGGCCCAGTTTCTCTTTTCTTTTTTTTTCTTTTTTTTTTCTTTTTTTTTCTTTTTTTTTTCTTTTTTTTTAATTTAATTAATTCGGGGCCCCACAATGAATTGGAAAAGAGAAATTTGAGATTTTCTTTTCTTTCCTGAGTCAGTAGTTCTGGCCCTTTTCTTTTCTGGAGACACAAAGGCTCAGCTACTGCCCCCTTCATTTCTTTCTTCCCTTTTCCTGCAGCTCACCTCATCACTGTCTTTGTTAAACCTCACCTTGGTGCATGAGCTGATGACAGGTAGAAAGAATGCATGGACCTACTTATATTTAGGTATTCACTTCTCTGTTAAAATTATTTCCTTATGGGAAAGAAGGGTGGATCCCACCCTAAATCCTAGGCAGAAAGGAGAATTAACCTGAGCTTTCAGAGACTGAATTGTTGATGTTGTTACTAAGAAGAAATATGTTTAAAGCCCCTACTCTTTTCTGATTTATCCTATGTTCTGCTAAATTGCTAAATGCCCTGTTTGTGCCCTCCTAAATGCATGAACAGTTGTAGACACTAACATGTTTGTCAGTGGAACTGTGGATTACCAGTGTATCACACAGGGCTTTTGCCCTTTCAGGGATCGGCAAACTAATTTGGAATTTGTGCCTATTGCTTATCCCAGATTGTTGTGGTGAATTAATATGCTCTAGGGGAGGCACAGATATGACCCTAGAGAGATATGGAGCACACACAAGATTTCAGGAGTGTGTTGAGAAGCATCAAGGAGAAGACAAGGTCATACATATTAGGGGAAGGACTGTGAAGGACAGAATTTAGGGAGAATTTGGAGGAATATTACAATTAATACATTTAGTCCATGTCAGTGTGGTACCAGCCCCAGCTGTGCTGGACCCTCAGCTTGGTGACTGTTCACCTGCAGACAAGAGCTCTGGGCAGGAGTCAAGTAATGAAGGAAGTTCTTGGCTCTGACAAGGCATGCATGCTCAGTCTGAAGGGCAGAGATTAGCTGTGGGGTGAGCTATAATTTTGTGTATGGATTGACAAGGTTTTTATTGATAATGGGGGAAAATGGATGAGCAGAAGGATGAAAAAATTTCCTAGTGATGCAAAGTTAAGTTAATCAAACATAGGGATTGAGGGAATCTTAAAAGAATGTTAATGGCTCTGCCAGGTAATAGTGATTGAAAAATCAGCACTGATAGACACAAAACTAATTGAATTATTGACAAATTTCAAACTGTTTTCATGGTAGAAGTTTACCAAAACTTCTTTTTATGCTGAAAAATGTCCAGCAATGGCAATACCTGTTGTTCATGGGGTACAAGTGACAAGAAGCATGTACTCCACAGTAAATGCTGATAAGACTTGCCAAATGACAGCTATCCCAGTAGTAAACTTCATTATGTCCAAATTTTTCCATTCCCTTTCCTATCCTACAATATTGGAGGAAAGTAAAATTGACACTCTCTTTCAGAAATAGCCTCACCTGGTGCATGAAATGATCTTAGATGCTTTCTGCATCTTAAAATGTGTAAGCACCCTTGAATTCTTCAGGAAGAAAGACCTTCTCCAAAGGCAAGGTAAAGGAGTAATATAGTCCTCTGGACTGTGGCAAAACATCATAATTATGTTTAATAGTACTTAATAGTAATAACATTACTAACAGCTGTTTTAAATACCTCATTGAAATATTAAAAGAATAGGTGTAGTTTTTAGGATTTACCAAGGCCACATAGTTCTATCCAAAAAATGTAAAGTTGACTGCTAGTTCCAAGAAAACTATTAAAAGCTTCATACTTTTAAGCATATAGTGAATTACATGGCTGTAAAAGTGCTGGAGAAATTGTTATTTATTTGGTTTTTACAGGCAATAGTTGACATAGCATTTGTTTTCCCTTTGTTGATTTTTTTTAACAGCCTAATGCAGAGTGCCTAAATGTTGCACTTAATTTATTTTTCTGCTTGAATGGTGAATGCCAATTTGTCTGGAGGCAACAATTCGCTTACTATCAGCTAGCATTCCTCTCTCAGCAACAAAGGCAGAATATTTTTGAAAGAAAATATGTAATGATTTTTAGAAAAATTACCACCCTTAGAAGAAAAGCTTTAAAATAAAACTTGAAAGTGTCAGAATTGCTATAATGTCTTCTGTATCTATTTGAGAAAATGATGATCGGACCTTAAATTTTATGAATGAGATTTTGTTGTTCTTTCAGAACAGAGAGGGCATCCTCTAGCATTGTTTTCAGCCTTCAATACTAAAGGAAAACAATTTAATACTTTGTAAGGGTGCTGCTGGTGAGGAATATAGCTCAAGTGCAGGATGGCCATGTTGGCTGTGCTGGTCAGAGCCCAATGATCTTCGTGTGGTTCAGCCAGAGCAAGAAACGAGTGTCACTGTGACTACACATCAACCCTCTCCATTGCCACACAAAATCCACATCAAGTTTGCTTGCCTGTGTCAGGGCTGGGAATTCAGGTGCTCTATGGTCGCGAAACTGCACTGCATGGCCTGAGGGCAGGGCTGGAGCAGAGCAGCTTCAGCTGCCCCTCCCCAGCCCCCCTGGGTAGTAAAAAGATGTTCAGAATTTGCATCAAATTCCCGTGAGTCTAAGTTACCCAAGCCTGCTTCAAAACTAACCATTGCAGAGCTGTCAGGCTTTTGTTCCACTTTATGAATGCCCTTGATAAGAAGGTTAGGCTGTATGATTGGGTTTTGTTTTTTCTTTGTTGCCTGTAAAGGTGCCCAACTGATAATCTCAGAGAATAAAATCCTCTTTTCAGTCGCAGAGCAGATAACCGCCTGTGAAGTGACAGTGCAGGTCTCAGTTCTGACCTGTAAGGAGATGAAGGAATACCAAAGACTGTAACATTTTCAGTTCATACTTATTCAGACCTGACTGGCATTCAAGACACTGAGTGCATCTGGCAATGATGTCACGTTACAGACAACCTGCCCTTCCTGAGAGAGACTGAAGTTTCTGCATGTTTTTGCAGCTGACAACATCTCTGGGATATTCTGCAAGTTTTAAATTTGCACTTGTTTTTTATTTGATCATAGGTTTTTTTCCCCATGGAAAGAGTAAGATTTATTTCATAAAAAGTATGATTTTGGAGCTATATAACAATTTTTAATAGCTTGAAATGCATCTCTGTAAGGTTGAATGCTTCAAATTAATAATGTCAATTGTGGAACTTCCAATAAAACTGTGTTTTCTAAGGAGTAAAATAGAACCACCTTTGGTTTGTGGGCTATTTTTGCTAAGACTATTTCCTTAGAAAACTCTTCAGCAGTTAGGGATGTTCACAGCATCAGTATTTTGGTGCTGAGTAGAGAGGCAAGTCCAGACTGATATTAAAGAAGTAACTGTTCCTGGCCATTGCTGATCTGAGATAGATCCAAACTGACAAAATAATGACAAAATGCTGTGGGCTGTGGTATTGCCTGGTATTGTCCACTGAATTGCAGGCTGGACAACAGAGAACCAATTTTCCTTCTAATTCCTGGTCATTCCTGTTTCAATGCTCTGCTCCATCCTGATGACACTTGTTCCTCTAACTTAAGAAGATGCTGATTTCCCTTAATGGTTTAAAACAGATTCTGTACTTGCTGGATTAAATCAAGTTGTAGACACGGTGTGGTCAATATTTCCCTATATTTTACGTGGCCCTATGGTTCAAGGTTTTTTACTAAACTCAGATGTTTGATGCAGATTCAACATTCCATTTTCACAGAGCTTGTTGCCACAGAACAGTTTATTTCAGGCAAGTCTCATACGCTGTAATCAGGTAGAAATGTTGACTGTCTCTGTGGTTACAGCAAAGGCCTTGGGTAACAAGCAGCAGTGAAACATCAAATATACTTAACAATTCCATTTAAACAAAAAGAAAATCTCTCAGTGAAGGACTCTGTATCCTAGGGGTATTTGCACCAGTCTAGATACAAGCATTACTGTTTAAAACAGTCCTGAAAACAGTTCATTTATTCTATTCCTAAATACTTCCAGTCATTTGAAAGCTTTTTCCTTGCTGTCAGTTGATCTTGTCACTTAGCCAATTTCAGGAGTGCTCAAGACAGTCTTCTCCTGGATCAGCTTTGACAACTTGTCCAAGGAATTTTTTAAAGTAACAATACTAAATAAATAGTGTGGGGGTTGGTCATCCTTTCACGCTCAGCTTTATCTGCATCTCTGTTCTAATCACATCAAAAAGCCATCCAGGTGTCTTGCTTTGTAATATTGCCAATGATAAGCTTGAGACTCAAGAAGTGGATGTGAAGCTCCCACAAGTGCATGGCATTGCACTTGGCAAAGCTGACTGACTGCAGTGCACAGTGATTTGTGAACAAAGCCGCCAGGTCACATTATTTGTTTCCTGCACATATTCAGCACTAGCCTGATACTTGGGAAGTGCTCACAAATCCCTTTGAGTTCATAAGCAGGAAAGCCATCTTGAAGTAAGATGGCTTTTTCCTTGCCTGCATTGTGTCTTTGACCTTACTACAGTGTTGATTTGCTCCTTTTCTTAGTAAGAACAGCAAGAGGATCTGACCTCAATTTCCAAGATTCTGTGTTTGCCAGCAGGGAGCTACCATCAATATAAGAGGGAGAAGCTGGGTTTCTCTATCTGTTTGCTTCAAGCTCAGTAGCCAGGCTCCACTGCAACAAGGGCACTGGTCTTTGCTCTGTGTTTGTGTACTGGGTAACAGTGGGGTCCCCATCGAGGGCTGGAGCTCTTAGATGTTATTGTAACAGAAATAATGTGAGAAATAATAGCTGTGCTGGCAGGGAGGCATATCAGAGCCTGGCAGGGAATCTTCCCTCAGCCCAGGTCCCTCTTTGAATGTGCAGGTAAGCTAGCTGTGCAAATTAGCTTGTCCAGCTTCTGGTACACAGGGAACAAAACAGATTTAGCCAGGTTTTGCCTATGAATGTTTCTGTGTGATGGGATGTTTCCTGTGGCCTTCACAAACACCGACTATGGCTGGTATGTGTGTGGTACGGTTTCATTTGGAAGTGAAATCAGAACAAAGTCAAGCTGTAATGGCTTTACAAATCTGTCCTGATGATGTCAAGAATGCTGGGGTATTGAGAATGCCATCCTAGGTGAATTACTAGCTATTTTAGGTAGAAAAGATTTTGTAAAGCTGCACATTTGAGAAAAAAGCTTGAATAGGAAAATAATCTGTTGAAAGACTAACATGCCAGCAGCAGTCTCTGTTTAAAGGCAGAGCAAATAGACACCCCAGACCTCATAGATACTTTGAGATTTTCTGTCCTGGCAGAAGGAAACGGTGTTTGAAATGCAGACTATGTGTAGGGACTTCTCAGACAAAGGGTCTCCTATTGCCTTGGCCTTGCAGAGTAGATAGCCAGAAGACCACCTTTTCATGACTTTACATTCTAGCTTATATGATGAAAGATCTTGAAGTGTTGACATTTCCATGTACAAAGAGAAAAACAGAAATATTTCTGCATTGAAGTGAAACATAATTTCCTAGAAGCAGACATTGTCATCTAGGGGTAGTAGAACAGAAGTGTCTAAAACCAAATGTACAGCTTCACTTTGCACCTTAGGGCTTTGTCTGTTTGTCTGGTGGGCTAAGAAGAAGCTCAGAGTTCAATAGATTTTCATGAGACTGATTCAGCCACAGCTTCTGAGGCCCTGGCACTTCTCAGCCTGTGAGAAGCTGAACTGGCAAGAAATTGAGGTTTGAAGAGTCAACAAAATTACACTGCTCCTCAAACCTCCATTTTTCAAAAGAAGAATGTTCCATCAGAACACTCACAAGTATGCTTTGAGGAAGGGGAGGAGGAATAAGAAGTTTACTCTTTTCCTTCTGCCTTCAAAAGCAACAGGCCAGAAAGATGTTCTCATTGTGTGAGCAGGGACTGAGTCATGGGGAATTGGATCAAGAAAATTAGTTTAAAAGGGAGTGAGGGAAGTTGTCAGTGGGGTGAACTCTACAGATGTGATTGCTTCTTCCATGTGGCTGCCTGTATCTGGGTTGAGATGGAAAGGTCTCTGGATCTCAGGGTTCTTGTCTTCTTTGAATGTCCAGCCCTCAGTAGTACAGAGCCCTGTGCTGACAGCAGGCTCAGGGAATGCTCTGCCAGCACCCAGCTGAACCCCTCCAAAAGCCTGGAGGAATCCTAGTGGGAATGGGTTTAGGATGAAAACTACCAGTTACAATCCTGGTTGTGCTAGTAGATTTATTTGCTGCATGCAAATTTCTGCATTACATTTGGATATAAGGATTTTTAAAAACTGCCTGGAAATGGTTTTCTTTAATGAATTGAGTGATTTAGAGGGCCGGTGGTTTGCGAGTTACAATTATAACCCATGCAATGTAATGCAAAGGGCTCTAACTAAATTCAGCAAGTTGGTGTTGCTGTTGACAAGTTGATACAAATAGGAGAGACATATGGCCATCATCTGGTCCAGCTGCTTGGTGAGAGCAGGCCAGTGTCACCCTAGTCAAAAAGAACCAGCAACTTCGTGAGGCAACTCTCTAAACAAGGTACATATTCAGGATTCTTGACACGTGCTAAGGCTGCAATTGAATGTGAAGTGTTACCATACTTTCATTTCTGTGTGATTTAACTTTCTATAATATTAACCACAGAATTTGTACAATAAGTACAAAATTACCAATGGAATTGAAGCCAGTAACAGACAGTATGATTCATAGCAAAATGCTGTCACTACTAAATACTTACTTGAAGTTTTGGCAGGGTTTTGTTATACAGGACAAATGCTCTGTCTCTTGCACAATTTTGCAAATCTCACAGTTAGCTTTATTTTTCCCTTTAGCTTAAATTTTCAGGAACTTTAGGTTATTGTAGCTGCATTGTAACAAAGCAGATTATAAACTACGCAGAAAACTAAACTTAATCTGCAAAAGCATATGGTTAATATGGGGTTCAGGCATAGTGGGTGTGAAAGAGAAGTGAATTTCAGACAGCATGTGTTTATCAAGAATTGTCATTGCCAGCTATTTGAAATTCATTTTTTGCCATTTGGAAATGTTAACATTGTAATTCTTATGTTTTTCCAGACACAAAGAGCAAACAGACACTTTCTATGTGAATTAGGTTTCTTTGATTAAGAGAACAACAAACCAAACAAAAAAGTCCCTTTGAAAGAATGCCCTGGTGTGGTTTTCTTCTGACAGTCTGCACTGCAGTTTGCTCTGCTCCATAAATAAAGGTCATCTAGAAACTGAAGGGAGAAGTGAACAAGAAAATTATTTTCCCCACTAAATTTCTGCCTGTCATTGTGCTCTGAAGAACAACAGGCTAAATGCAGAGCGAGTGAGCATCGGTGGCTGTTTTCCCCACCAGTTCAGAGGATTAAGCCCAGGATATGCTGCCTGCAGTTCTGTTTGCCTTGAAGGAATTCTTAAAGGACAGCCCTGAGAAAAGATTAGCAGGCAGGGAGAGCCACAGAGGGTGCTGTGCAGTGACTTTGGGGCAGTGAGGTGGCTGGTTGGAGGGACTTGTAAATTCAGTGGTGCCTGGGGGGATGGCTCCGAGGGGAACGGGGACTCACCTGGCTGCGGTGGGAGCTGAGTGCAGGTGGGAGGTGCCAGGCAAGCCTGTGCCTCGCCCAAGGGAACTGCATCTTATCTGGGAAAAAATAACGTGGGTTTTGTAGCATGTTGTCTTTGGAACACAACCTCAGGATTCTTTTATGATAAAAATACCTTTGAATGTTCTCTTAATATCTTACTTGTTAGGATTATTTGCTGCATAAACCTCACAAGGATAGTTGAGGAGAAGTAGAATTCTGCATATTTGCATAACAAAACCTAATAATTTTCATATTTCAACTGAAAATGTGATACAACTAATTCCCCTTATCACATATCCAATTAGTACTTTTTTCCTCTAAATATTGTTTATATTTAAGCATTTTCTGTAAAGAACATCTTATAATTTTAATTATTCTGCAAATTATTAACAGAAACCACTGGGCTTTGTGCTTTGTTTTTAAATCAACTTGCAGCCACTAGGGTCCCTTTTGTTTTGTGAAGATGAGCAGCAGGGTGTGATTTCCAGTGTTGATGGTGTTTTTTGGGATATGAGTTAAACCCAAGGGGGAGTTGAGCCAGCTGGGAGAGGACAGAGGTGGGTAGGAGGGCAGTTGCCATAGGGATGGAATCCCCTCACATGGTACTGGAGGGTTAAACAAGTCTCTCCTTTGGTTAGGAAGGCAGACTGGAAGGAGCTGCTCCCCAGATTAAACCAGCTGCACTGTAGCATTCATCTGTGTCTGAAAAATTAAGATCCACTTACCTTCTTTTCTAATAAAAAGATGACATTTTTGAGTATCTGGATGGCAACTTAGGCAAAAGCAGAAATGCAGGGTGTATGGGAGTGTCTGACTGCTCTGTTTCCTTTAGAGGCACTTAGAATATTCCTCCTGCCATTTGTCACATTCCCATTCCCTTACACATGAGTTTCTGGTTGCTTTTTCCCCCCTCCCAAAAAAAAAAAAAAAAAAAAAAGACCCCCCCAAAACAGGAAAAGCAGTGAAAACAAAGCAAAGAGATCTGTGGAAAAGTTCACTGGCTTATGTCTGCTTGGTTTTATTTTTAGATCTGTAAAGTATTTCTCAACTTTCTGCCTTGTGTCAACGTCAGCGAGCTTCCCTGATGTGCCCCAGCTTTAGTTCCTGTTATTAGAATTGAGACAGGAGTATTAGAAAGAATTTGGGTAGCAATGCTGTGTCTGTGATACTGTATTTCAGAAGTCTGAGGGAGTCAGAGATCTTCCAAATACGTCTCCTATTAGTCTTACAAAACTATTCTCGTGTGCCAGGCAGATTAATGCTAATACTTGTGCAGAGGGAAGAGTAAATCTCTGAGACCACACATTCAGCAGGTTCTTATTATGTCTTGCCTTATTATGTCAACTCCAAGGACTTCACCAGGTCTGCACTGAAGTAATAAGAAAACTGGAGAGGATCCTGGAGGTGATGGAGTTACGCTCCCAGTCATTGCAGGCTCCTGTCACTGCTTCCTAGGAGCTCAGCAAGGGAGTGTGTCTGCTGTGCCTGTAGGGAGGTTGCTACTCACAAAAAGTCATTCCTTTGGTTAAAAACCTTCTGTTGACATCCAATTTTCAGTTTATTCAGGGAAAGCTCACACTGCTTTATTCTAGTGCCAGCATCTTCTATTTTCACACAAAGAGATCTTTCCCCTTCCTGGCATTTATCCCTGTGATGTATTTATAGGCACTAATGGGCTTCTATCCATTCTCTGCTTTCATTTGTTAGCAAAAGTAAGTCAGATTTCACCATTCCCCTTCATTTGAGCAAAATTATAGCCAATACTGTAGTCAAAGCTGTTTAATATTGTGTATTCTTCCCTCAAGCATTACCCACTTTTAATGAAGTGGATGATGTCTCTTTTCTTTGATGTCTCTGTGTACTTTCACAGGTGTCACTGTGGCAGCTTGTTGTTATCTTACATTCAGATTGTGTGTCCATATATTTCTCAGTCACATTTACACTGAAAAACTCCTATTTTATATCATGAGTTATGGGTTTGTTGTTTTTTTTTTTTAATTAGGCCATTAAGACCTGATGTTTTATGACACCAAATTCATTCTGTTTCTATTGCTTTAATAGTTTCTGTCTAACCTTCCAGTTGTCTTCTGTTGCTGATACAGCCTACATTATCTTCTATTAATCCATTTCCCTTGCTCTCTTACAATTAGTTTTTCAGTCCTCACCTTCTTCATCTCAGCTAATGGACTCCCATGTACTGCTCTCCTGGACTCCAGCTACTCTAGATCTTTTTGAGTTAGAAAATCAGTTATCAAAGAAACCTAGATGAATCCAAACTAATCTGATACAGCCTGTCATTTCTTGTCCAATCCACTCAGAAGCTGGGGCTGGAAATAACTCTGTTCTGCCTGTTTCATTCTCTCAATGCTGTATGTTTTTTTGAGGTTTATTTCCATACAACCCCTGGTCATTTCTGTACCCTTCCTCCTTAGCCAATCTGTTTTTATTCCTGTATTCTTTTCCATTTAGGCCAGGCTCTATTTTCTTTTCTGTCTACAGTGAGTGATAGCTGGGGTATTTTAATTAGCTAAATACCAAACACTTCTTGTGGCAAATGGAGTGCCTGCACAGTCCAGTTGTTTGCTATGACTTCCAGAACTGTTCTAGAACCTGCAACAGCTTCTTTGAGCCTATTTTTCCATTATCTTTTTAGAAGGAAGAGGGGTAAAAGACACTGAGCAGTGTAAAAAGCAAAATTTAAAGAAAGACTGCAATGTTCTCCATATCAGTCTTTGTCATCATGGCCACAGCAAGTTTTACAGCATGGCTAAAGTAAGGAAATCTCTTGATGAGACCCTCACAAACAGAACTTTGTATAGAATAGCTTTATCATCAGTGGTTTGGGAGGAATGTGTTTCACCAGGAATGAATTTGATCCAATGACTTTGAATCTCTAAAATGTTAAATGCAAATTTCTGTCTATTAGATCTAAAATGTTTATTATAGACTGGTTTTGATGCATTACTGTTGGCTCAGAAAAGAGTTCAATGTTACAGGTGTTACAGAACAACCACTCATATTCTTACCTTAACAGTCATCACAGTCCTTGTTTAAAATTCCTGTTTTCATGGATTTGTCATTTGGCTGTAAAATGTTCCAGACTGAAGCTTGGCATAAGAATGTAGCTACAGATTGCATTTATTCAACTAATCTGGGGTCTGGTGGAGGGTTGGTGGTTGGTTTGGTTTCTGTTTTGTTGGGGTTTTTTTAATTTCAGAACTGCCATATAGTTTAAAGAAGGGGTTTGAGGGGTTTTGTCCCTAATATGAATTAATACTACTGAATATTAAAAGTGTCAAAGGCATTTTCATAACCAGCAGGTTTGCTGCATGAAGCATTATTACATCTTCAAGACTTATTACATGCATTTCTGTCACAAAATATGGGACCAAAATATTCTGGGTCTGCTTCTGTGTGATGTTAAGCTAACTTTGCATGGTTTTTTGTGACAAAAAGCTGTTGTGAAGTTGATAGTCACAGGAAGCTGACTCCAGCTGCTCAGGAGCCTTCAGTTGGCAGGGACAGCAAGGCAGCTAGCACACGAACATCTTAGCTTTAACACTGTGGCTGGGATCAGGGCTTGTATTGCTAAAACTGCGTTTCTGCAAATATTTGCAGCCAAAAGACGGTTTCAGCCTCTCAGTCTAGTTGCACCACTGCTGAGAAGCAATTCAAAAAATAATGTGCAAAAAATGATTAAAATTGTTAATAATTTACCTTTTTTCTTCTTTCTTTCTTTCTTGTCCAGATTTCACATCGTGTTCTGTTACAAAAAAAAAAAGAAGATTGGAAACAATATGAAGAGTGTACAATATATTTTGGAAATACCAAGCACTGGAAAACAGATGTGTAAGTTTAAAAACAACAACAACAAAAAAACACTGAACAAAAAACCCCTAAAATCACCAGACCCTTGTTCATGATGATATCATCATTTCTTAGCACATACTTTATTTTAGAGATGGTATCAACAAAATATGGTTGTCATGGAAGGCCCCAGCCAGGACCCCCAGCTCAGGGCCTGACAGGGGCTGTTCAGCAGCATGTGCACAGCTCCTGTGGCATCTGTGATGAGCAACACTTGAGCTGTTTACAAACCCAGCAGAGCACAGGGGCAGCTGCCTATCTCCTTCTCTCTTTTGTCCTTGGGTTAGAGCAGTATTAGAGCAAAGGAGACATTGTTTTTGTCTGTAATCCTAGAGATAATTACAAATCTAAACTATATATGTTAATGCTTCACATATTTAAGGAATTATTTATGAATATGGATTAGCCCAGCCAGTGAATATTAACAATGATAAATGTCTTGTGTTCTTCAGCAATGTTTATCAACAGGTATTCCAAAATTCATTGCAGTTTTAACCTTGATTTATACAAACTCTGCAATATGCACACAAGTCACTCTATAACAAATCACAGGTAAAAACAAAGAAGTAAATTAAATTTAGCAATTAATGTATTCAAAGCATAGTAACAAGGTCATCTGAAAGGCTTTAGAAATAAGTTGCCCAGGTTAGAATTCAGCATCTCTGGACTACCAACTTTCCGTATCAAGTTAACAATAATAAGCATATTCTGAGCTTTTAGTGGTCACAAACTGTCCAGCAACGTTGGTTTCCAATCCCATGGAGGCACAATTTCCTCACTACAGTAACAACCAGTACTCAGGTGGGAACTTGGCCTGCCCCTCAGTCAGACTTTGCTTGGCTTTGTGTGACAGGTGCTCTTTTGAGGGCGTGTTCTGCCTGCTGACCTGCAGGACCAAATCCAACCCACACAATGCAACAGAGCCCAGTGCAGCCCCTGGGAAGAGTCACCCCTTGCTTTAGCAGTGCAACTTTTACTTGTATTTCACTCAGAGCCCTGCCACTCAAGTACAGACCCTCGTCTCTTATAAGTTCTGACAAGATCACAGCTGGAGACAGTATGGCTGTAGGCATTCTGCATTTTCATGCACTCTGAGTACTCTTTCAAGATGAAAGCAATTAAAAATTTCGACATATTGAGGAAAAAAATGTGGAAGTCACATGGACTGCAATTTTAAAACACAAAATAAATAAAAAATTGGGAACTCATGTGGACTACAGTTTAAAAATACAAAATATTTTAAAATAGTAATAGTGAGTATAAAACGTTTTGCACACCTTGAGCCTTTGAAACTATTTTATTAAGTATAGTAATAGGGCTTCTATTTGAAATGTCAAGATTATTGCATTTTTTTGCCAAATGTCTTCATTTTTAGAACTATCAGAAGTGTCTTTTCAGATTGATTCATGTATCAATCAGGAGGTACTTAAAGGTGAAGAGATAGATTGTGTTTGTTATAATAATGATTAACTCTAGCCTTAGTATTTTATTTTAATAGCTTCCAAATATAAACACATGCTTAAATCAAAATAAAGGGCATGTCAGGATAAAGAAATTAGTAAAAAGGTATCATGCACAACAACAACAGAACAAGGAAATGGAGCTTCAGAAAACATTACATTTTCCAGAGTCACAGCTGATTTGTATGGTGGGTAAGAGAGACCACATGCTTGTGTTGATCTCAAAAACAGAAATGAAAGGAAACATAAGGCAAAGATATGTAAAGGCTCCAGATACAAGTCAGGTTGGGTTTGCATGCCATTTATCATGTTTGCATAGACCTAGTGAGGCATTCCAAGACATTCTGAACACAAATAAATAAATCCATTTAGCACTAAACTGCATAGACATGCTGACTCTGGTCTCAGGACTTGACTCTGGGTTTCCTAAAGTACATCCTATTTCTTTTGTGTAGACATGCCTTAAAATGATTTCTTGGCTAGGTCTTCCATTAGCTGTGAGCAGCAAGGGGTTGAGGGAAAGGAGGTTTAGCAGTGTTATGTCACATGCAGCAGGTAGTGGTTACTGTGGTGTTACATAAAACATAGAAGTTTGGGGCAGCGTGGGGGTTACAGCTAGAGGAGACAAAGTAGGTTATTTTGCTTTAAAATCAGAGGAAAAAGAAATTTCTTACCATGCTGATATTTCAAGGTTGAGATGGGAATTGTGGTTACTGCACATTAAGTATAATGTTATGTGTAGGGTTGGGACTAGGAGACTCTCTAAATTGGTATATTACAAATTTCTGTGTAAGAACAAATGAGGTCATAAATTAGAAGCAACTGGCAAAATTCAGCTAATTAGAATTTATGGTGGTAGAGAAGATACTTTGTGCTACTAACAAGTATCAGACTACCTCATGTTAAATACAGGCTGTATATTTAATTGAGGTCCAGCACTTTGACCTAATAGTTTCTCCTTGGTGCAGGGTTACAAGTCTGTGTTATTACAGGTTTCTCTGTAGTCCTGTAACTTTAGCTGATTTGTTCATTTACTGTCTCATGTCCTGCTCAGTATGTTAATAGTTCAGTAATGCTGTTAAAGGGATAGTTGGTCTTGCAAGCATTTGCTCTCCAGTTCTGAGCAAAACCTGTGATAAGAACAGACAGTCCATGCTTCTCCCTCTGGTAAATTTTTATGTAGAGCTGTTATAGATGGCGAGATTTCCTAAGAGATATTCCAAATGTCTCAACCTCTCTGGGTTTTTGCTGGAAGATACTGAAGGTAAAACTAATTCCTTCAAAGCAATGCTTTAAAAGATCCAACACGATACTAAATGGAAGTTTGAGCCAAATTCTGAACGCTCCCAAATGCTTGGGTGCTCCTGCCTCAGTTCTCTGGTGCCAGCCCAGTCACTCAGTGCTCTTCTGAGAAATTCTTGCCTGTTTCTTACATTCCTTCCATTCAGATAATTTATGTTTGGATTCCCTGGTTTACAGGGAGATACAGCTTTCTTTTCTGCTGTGGGAGGATTGCTGACCAGTATGCAAGGAATAGAGCAATGGGGCTGGTGAATTTTTGACAGGAGTCTCTTTAGAGTATTGTCTCTACATTTCCATTGTTCTGAGGCTGCTAGAAAGAACCAGTGATCAAAGCCTAAATACTGGGGAAACACTTGGAATGCTTTAGAGGAAAATAGAGGCCTTAGCCCTGACATGAAAAATCTAGAAACTCTCTTCCAGTTATTGGCCTTAGAGAGTTGATGATAATTTTGTAAGTAGAGCAAAGTCAATAAATCTGGAAAAGTAATCAACTACAATAGTGTATAGGCTCTTTCCAGAAAAACAAATGTATGCTAGCTGCAGCCAAGGACTTTAAGGTACCTTTGTGGAAAATAATTTTCCAAGGGCTTAATTTTTTCCTCCTTTATTACCTCCTGTAATTCTCTATTGAAATCTTAGAGCTTTTGCTCTTGCAAGTGCTTTTTTCTTGCATGTGTGCAAAGGCAAATGAAAATCATATTGGCGATAGTCAAAATATTTGAATTATAAATAGAAGTTACTTGTTACCTGTGGCTCTGATGGCAAAAGGATCTTGTACTCTGTGTCTTGAATAAAGGCTGAATGAAATATTCACTGATGTCTTTGCAGATCCAAGTAATTCCTAATGTTTCTTCCACTTAGGTTCCTTATCCATTTGTGTGGGATACGTTGATGTTAATCCTGACTGGTCTCATGCAAGTTCTGTTTCCCTGCAGTCAGAACATGCATCCACTGCCAGTCCACTTCTTGGGCAGTAACTGTCTTGAGTCAGAACTGACAGAAAAAGTAGCTTTGGTTTAACTTTGTCAAACTTTATTGAATCTCCTCCAGATCCATTTTAAAGCTGTCTGTAATAATTTCATTAGTGGAGGCAAACTTAATAAAAGAACTTTCCCCAAGCTGATTGTCCTGTAAATGACTTCCAGAAATTTTGGTAAGGTGTTTTATCTGACACGGCTCTCATTAACATAAACAAAGTATTGTCAATCTGTCAAAGGTCACAAAACACAGACTGCACAGGTTGAAGCCTCAGACCCTTGTGGAAAATTTTCCAGTGTCAAGCTTACAGGACTTGTTCTCTGAAGTGATAGAGACACGAATTTTGATACAGAAGTCATAATATTTCATATCTGCCTCTCATCCAGCAAGGCTGGCATAAGCAGAGGAAGTTCTGGATTGTATTTAAAGGTCCATGTATATTGTTTGGGAAAGGTTTTGGTACCAAAATTATTCTGAGTGGAAGTTGACTGAATCCTTCTAAATGACTGAAGAAATGGTAATGAAATTTTCAATTTTAACGTTAATTTTCTTATTTTTATATATTTTTTCTAACTTTTAAAAGGATTGGTGATATACACTGATACCTGAAGGGAAGGGAAAATGTGAGAAAAACAGAATTCAGGTATGAATGAATTGGTGTCTGGCCAGAACCCATTGTAAATTACATTTACTGAACTTTACCCATCCTAAGTTTCAAATTTTGCATGATATTTTTCTTACCTTAAAGTTATTTTTCATTATTAAGTTAAACAATTTAGTATCATCATTGCTGTCTTCCTCAAAATAGAGCACTGCAGTCTTTTGCTTTGGTGCTGGAGGCTAATCCTCCTGCAGCCAGGGCCTATAAAGAAACGGAAATAGTGAAATGTGGTTTTCAAGTGAACTGGCTGCTTTCCAGCTGTATTAAGCTGAAGTGAAGACTGTATAGGACACCACTGAGTCTCTCAACAAGAGAATTCTAATGGAGTCTGAGATTGTGAGCTTTCTGTTCGGGCAGAGCAGAGCAACTTTTCAAAGGTTGTTAAGGATGAAACTTAATTGAGTGCTGCAAAAGACCAGGAAATAATCATTCAAACTGCCTGACAACTAAATCCTAGAAATATAAAGGCATTAAAGGCCAGATGTCATGCATATAATCATAAAGCATTGAGAAAACTTTTATGGGGTCTAGACCAAGGAGAAAGTCTGGATATTCTAAGGTTTTCTGCCTGCATGGTTCTAGTGATCTTGGATGTGAATGACCCTGGAGTAAGCACCAGAAAAATGAAACAAAAAACCTGAAATATCCAAATGTCACAAGACAGCTCAATAACTATGCTTGGACATACAGAAAAAAATGAGAATCTACTGTGAGTTTCTAGAAAGACTTTTACACCATGGCAGTCATTATCAGGTAAACAAACTAATAATGCTGGTACTGCAAGATTTAATGCACAGAAATACAGCACACTGCTACCATTTTTACAGAAGAAGATAAAGTTTATCTCTTTTCATTATAAACATGTGCAAAATGTTTCTTACAAAGAAAAAAAAATGTTGAATGAAAAAAGCAAGAACACAGACTTGTTTCCCAAAATCAGATGGAATTTTATCATCCGTGAAAAATTCGAGAACCAAATTCTTTTTCCCTCACTTACTGCTCCAGCTGATTTCCTCCCACACGTCATCAAATCTATTTATGGATTTCATTAGCCCAGTGTCTCTTTCTTTAACAATGTCAGACTCTTTTCTGAGCTAAATAAAAACAAATGAATATTAATGCTCTCTTCTTTTGTTTGGCTCTTCTAACACAGAGCAAGAGCAGACGCAAATATGTTCACTGTGATTGTATTCCTTTGGATGGTAAAGGGCAACATTTTTTATTAGGTAAGATGTGTTTCTTGGTGTACATGTGGAACAGTTCTATATCCATAAATATGAGATGATCATAAACAAAAGCTCTTAACATAATATGCACAAAATTTTGATTCTGTTATACACCAGATGTTAAATTTGCAAGGAATCCTGTTGATAGATAACTGGATGGCATCCTAGTTCTTTTGCTATACAAGAAACAAAAAGCAAATCCTCATATAACACTATGTCATGCAATTCCTTAAGGCTTTCATTTTTCCAAAGCAATATGCAAAATACTGCAATGCATCACAGACATAATTTTGCCTTAGTTAAGGCAGAAAAAAAATCCATCAAACAAGTCAATCACTCCCAGCAAGAAAAACATCTTACTTACAGCTGTATTCTGTGTTGTTCAGTAATTTTTAATTCATTTTCTTTACAAATGAAAGAATCCCTTTGTTAATTTATGTAGCATTTTTGATATAATTTGGTTTCAAATGTGAAGATAGGTTTTATCATTTTGTAACAAGAGAAGTGGAAAAAAGTTGCTGTGCTCTGAGATATTATTTGATCCAGCCTTCCCAGTGGCTCTAAACCTGAGTTAGTAAGTCATTTAAAGCACTAGGGAGAAGTGAAAAGCAAAGGAGAAAGGAGCATGTTGTAACTCAGTCATGGAAAAAAGGGATTTGTTAAACTTTGTGGTTCATTCTTTTTTCATATTTTGATCAAAGGAGCAAAACAATGCTGAACAGAATTGCCCTCCCCTTTTCTGCCCAGTCCTGTTCTGAAGGACATGCTTGTGTGTTTTATTTTCATCTGATTTACACCGTACCCCTTTGGACTCCTCTGCTTCTGCAGCCTTCTTTTCAATTCTGCCACAGCAGCTGCTGTCTGCTGTGACCAGGTATTTCATCCCCATGCTTCAAGCTCAGTATGACTGTTCACAGCCTGATTTATTCTTTAATGCTTGTCTACCCCAAAGCAATGTTTCTTTAGGAAATTAACTTGACAGAGGGAAAAGCCTGCCCACAGGTGTAGAAAGCTTATGTTAGGATCAGCTGTCAGTTATTAACAGTGGTGTAACTTTGGAAAGGTTATACTGAAGACTTTTCTATGTCTGGCACTGTTTTAAGTATCAGGTGGCATTTGTCATAAGTTTATGCTTTAAGTCAGGATACACTTCACTTAAATTTGGATTTCACTTTGATTAGGCTTAAATGAATTAGGGGCAGCATTAAGCTGCCATTAACTTGGCAAACAATTAGAGCATTTCAGCCTTTTTTTTTTTTTCTTTTTGTCAAATGCTCAACATTTAGTTCACAGTTCTACCAGCAGATCAGAACATGTGAGCACTTATCAGTTCATTCCAGCATGAAGTGCAGAGGCTTATTTCAAGGTCTGCACAGATCTACTGCAGGTTTTGGTTTTTGCTGTGGACTGTTTTTGTCTCACATTACATAATTGCTGAATCTAGATTGAATGACAATTTATTCTGTCATCACTAAGTATATGAAGATAGCTAAAAGAAGAGTTTCTTTTGGTTCTTATATTTGTTCTTGAATTCAGCCTGGAGTTCATACTACTGGCTCAAAATAAGAGGTTTTTTTTTTAAATAACCACATTTATGGGCTCCACAAAGTGCTTATTGAGTGATATATTTGGCAGGTTTGAGATTAGTTTTGTTCAGGAAAGCTGAACATTATTTTACACTGTTAGATTACTTTAAAAGCATCCTTCCCAGAGAATATGTAGCAAGTTCATTCAGTTATCATGATTAAAAACATTTGCAGATGTCATTTAAAACTTGTACATAAAAGCAATTTCTTTTTTTACCATTTCTGTAGCTGGAACTTGCCTTCTCTCCTCTGAATATGTGCAGGTCCATGGGAAGCTGATGATCTGCAACCGGTCTGTGATTTCCCAGTTGGGCTGGAGTCAGAGCTGACTTCCCTCCAGGCCAGCAGCCTGTTGAGCTGTGCTGGGGTCAGAGCAGCAGCCTGGGGGTGTCTGATGGTGCCCTGAGAGCTCAGTCGTCCAGCTCACAGTTGTGGTTGTTGCTGCCTGATCTCTGCTGCCTTCTCTGTCTCCTGATGGAGCCTGGGGCTCCTCTCCCATGTGGCTGTGACCATGAGTATTAAGATGTTGTGTCCTGTAGCTCCTGCTGAAGCCAGAGCTGATTTCAAAAATATTTGTGTGTAAAAATGATAGTAGCAGACTATCTGCTATAGCTCCTTCACCAAGAAAACTACAATCAAACAAGTTATAAGTATTCTACTTATTTAAAATAAGAAAAGAATCCTTTCCACCACGTGAGAAACCAATACAATTCTTCATCCTTTCTAAACATGCATATTAGCAATGGGATCACAGTGAAAATGGGAAACTGGCCCTTACTACAGAACATGCTCTATTAAAAAATAAACTTTAATCTGGGATACAGCAATCTGCACCCAAATGTATAAACCCTTCCTCTCCATTTAGAGGGAGTTAAGCCTAGCCTTAGATATGGACCACACATAAATTTTATTTTTTATTTACTTAGGATAACAAATGGTTCCAGCACTCTCTCATATTCTTCAATCCTTTCTGTTTCTGCCTGCTCATTTGGAAGTAGTGAGTTCCACCAAAGATATATCACTGTATTCCAGGGATGAATTAACTTTCGTCTCACATAATTTAAGATACAGTAAATCATTCATTTTACTCAGAGAATTTATGCTTGTTTCCTTTAGATTTGATTAAAGACTCAGATCTGAGAAGAAATTTTAAGAACCTTTGTGTAAATACCAATTAAGAATCCTGGTTATTCAGCTATCAGAGTCTTGACAGAGCTCTGGTTTGCAGCAGACAGGAATCTCAGTGTTAGAATTCTTCTTCTAAAGATTTGAAAATGGTCAAGGCTTCTCCAACACACCTAGTTTCTGGAAGTGTACAGCACTTCTGCATTTGTGAGTCTAAAATTAGAAACAATAGATTTCAGGGAGATATGTAAATTACTGATCCTGGGAGCTTTTCACCTTTTCAGATTACCTGAGTGTTCAAATACAGAATGAATAATCAACTTAGTCACCATTTTTGAAAATTTAAGTTGTGCTGTACATAAGTAGTTGTAATAATAATTTTTAATTTTTTGTACTTTTATTCCTAGGGGTTGTTAATTGTACTGTCAGATTTTTAAAAGAAATCAGCTTAGCATAAAATAGTAATCTTTCTCCCTGAAATATCTCTGAGTGCAGTGCTGTCCTGCATTCTAATTCCAACATGAATTTGTTAAAAAGGGAAAAGAACACTGGGTAGACACATTTCATTAAATGCCAATTATATTCATAGCTGGAGCTGTAGTGATTCTTCCCTGATCTTTTAATAGAGACACTGGTCTCTCAATAATTATAATTGCTTGTTAAACTAACCTGATAGTGCAGTGCTAGCCTATGAAGAATTATTTAAACTTGAGATTCAGGTAGCTCTTTCTAATTCTAGGCACCTATTTTGTTAAGGCTAATTGAATTATAGAGGTTATTCCACTGTCCTTTAAGAGGAAGAATTTATCATTCACACAGAATCTTGCAAAACAGTAATGCAGCATCTCTAGCTGAACTGCCATTTTAGTAATTTGCAACAAATGTGTTTAAGAACTGAAATCATGTGATAAATAACAGAAAACCCTTAAAATACAAGTCTTAGAATTGTTTTGGAATATTCCCTATTGTCTCTGTGAAAGCTTTTCAGATTATGCTGTCATACAGTCATTCATTTTATTTCCTAAATGTTTTTAGTACTCCTTCTCCCCATTAATTTCAAAACAGTTCAACGAATTCAATTTTCCAATCACTTTGGCTGACCTGAATCTGTATTGTTCAGTAAATTCATCATTTTCTTAAAGAACTTCCTCAACCTACAATTCAAGATGAAGCCCTGCCTCTCCTGTGTAGAGTGAATGAAGACCTATACCCATACTTGTACTGAGCTATAGTTGAAAGTAAGTTCAAAAATTACTTGTTCAAAAAAGACAAAGAGGCTGCACTGAGCCAAATGAGGGGTAAACTATTCAACAGCTCAAAGTCATTTATCTGGAAAACTCTACAAAGGCCTTACTTGTGTGTATGAGCACCTCCCATACGTATAAAATAAGGGAAAACAGGAATGTGTTCAGAAGCTGGTGTTGCCGCAGGGAATGGTGAAATGAGCATCTCATTTGAGGGAGGATGTGGTTTGCAGGTGGCAAAGAGGAACTGGAGATCTGCCAGTGTGAGTACCAGAATGGCATTCAAGTCAACTCCATCAACCTCTCAGCCAACTCAAAGTAACACATGCTGCATGCTAATAAACATCATATGGCTTTTCAGTCTGTGGTGGGAAGGGCCAAACCTGCGATTTTTAGAAGTATTTTTTGCTATTGAGATGATTTAATTAACAAGATTCAGTGTAAAGGCACAGCATTGACAAAAGAAAAAAATTCAGAATCCCAGCAGTGTCAGAAGTTAAAGTTTGGGTTGGATGGGGGTGAAGTGGCTCATCAATTTTTGTCCAAAGGAGATTCAGGATAATGGAAATGTTAGCAGAGGGCCTTGGAATGTTCAGATGCATCTTCTGCCATGTCTTCTGACAGCTGGCAACAGAGTGGTGGTGAAATGCAAGAAAAGGTTAAAACAGCTTGTCAGTAAGATGCTGTCTGTATGAAGGTGTCTTGGTTTGTGCTGTTTCTTATCATTTCTTATTTCAATGCACAGCAGCCAGCAGATTACATAAAATTCCTAAAATAAGATTAAAAATTATGTAATTTTAGTGTGCTATTATGTCTGTCAGCTTCCCTTGTTGATGTCAGTAGAGGAGACATAGAAGGAGATTTATGTCTAGAGAGGTTTCATTGTGTTTGTCAGTGAGTCTTTTCCCTTTTTGGATTTTAATTGTCTGATTACAATGTGTTGTCTAGTATAAATATTAACTAGGTACTTGGGAGGGTTTAAATGTTTGCCAGGAGTGTTATCAATGGGGTCTAGTGTCACAAATGAGTGGTTTAGGTTGCTTAAAGCATCATCATCAAAGCTATTAGCAAAAGCTGGTTTAATAGAAGTTTGTGAAAATGCAACTTAATGAAGTTTGACAGCACAGTTCACTCTATTACTTACTGTATAGATGAAGCATGCAAAGGAAATTCAGATTAGAATGTGTTCAGAATGATTTACAGAGACAGGGAACCTGACTGGGTAAGGATGCAGAGGGGTAGGGACACAAAAGGTTGAGGATGCAATGAGGTATGGGAGACCCTCCCAATGGGTCATGAGGTTCAGAATAGTCCCCCTTGCTTTCTATGTTCTTGATGGAGCCTAAGTGAGGCTGAACCCAAACTTAGCCTCCAACTCAGTCAACAGTTTACATCAAAAGCGTTTAACAGCCCTTAATCGATGGCGGATCCAATAGGATTTACTATAAGCACAGCAGTAACTCTAGCTCTGAGATAGCAATATTCATACTACGCTTGCTGTAGAGTATTTCAGTCAGTTCACACCTGCACACACAGTGACACAGGGATGTGTATGTGCACATGTACAGATGTACAGAGGTGCCTGCTGAAATTCCCCTCGCGTTCAGTGGAACACTTTGGATGCCTTTGCATTTCTCAGCAGACAAGGTGGGAGCCTCGATCATGGGGGTCACAGCTCAGGCCCTTTTGGCAGATTTTGGGGTGTCCCTTGAGTATTGCAAAGGTGACAGTTGGCTAGCTGAGCTATCCCACTGAGGGAGATGCTGCCACCACCCCCTGTGACCCCAGAGAGCTCCAAGGGCCTCACTTAGCACCATTGCTTATGGGGTTGCAGGATGATTGGCATGAGTCATCAGTCAATGTCCATCCCAGCCCTAATCCAATACAGTAATTATTGGAATTTTTCAGAAGTCCAGTAACAATAGTATTGTTCTCCTCGGGCTATGATTCAGGCAAGTAATGTTCCAAGACTGTCCAGGGATGAGTGATTATGTCTTTTCCCTTTCCTTGGTTAGGCAACAGAAGTTCCTGGTGCAGACAGTGTTTCTGATAAGCTCGAGGGGAGTTTCACTGCCCAGGGGCCATTAGTCCAGGCCAAGGCCTAATGAGGACTCCTGAGATCATGGAACAGACTGAGGGAGGAGGCTGGAGGGAGTGCACCACCACACCCAGTTAGACCAGAAAGGGCACAAAACAAGTATTCAAGATGTAATCACAAGTCTCCTTTACCAATCTCTCTAATTACACATTTTTTAGCTCTCATAGCTGCAATGTATAATTCAGGTGTACCAGGCAATGTACAGGAAATTAAAGTAGAAACTTATTGTTGGAAGGAATATGTCAATGTAGATTGTAAATGGAAGATACAAAAAACAAGGGAAAGATAGTAGGAACATATCAGTCCTTCTGCAGGACCTCATCTGATAGCTATTAATCAGAGAAGGAAACGCTGGTCTGGATTTTTAGACAGCCTAAATTGAATTGTCTAGACTCGGGTGAACAGAACTTGGGTGAAGATCAACTGAGATCTTGCCCTACAAGTTTGAAAACTCAGATTCAATTTTGTAACACGTCAGAAAGCCTTAATTTTTTTTTCTGAAAGAATATTCTACAGGCTGTATCTGCAGAAAATTAAGCTTGTCCAAGGTCATTAGTGGCTTGTTAAAAATGTAAGGAGCTTACAGCTCACTGTACCTTTAGAGGTACATATTTAAGGTTCTGTGTGGCTATCTAGCACCTAGCCATAGTCTCTTGCTGTGGAAACACATTTTCGTAGAAAATTCTAGCAAAATTCAAGAAACGGAAGCATATTTCCTTCAGTTACATGGGGGGAATGTGAATCTTCCAGATTGGAAGCTGTGACATGTACAACACAGGAAGGGCACTGAAAATTCAGACAAGCAGGTTATGACAGGGGAATAGAAACTATAGGGTGATGTGATCATAAAGCTCAGGTCATGGTTGCAGCAGTCAAGACTTGAATATCTTTGGACAAGGTGCTCAGAAATTACCCATTACATATAATTGAATAAATTATTATTTTTTCAACTAATGGCAATTCTACATGGCTCTCTAGGCCCTTCTCCTCAGGAATTATCCTGGAGGAAGGAGACTATACAGAAGCTAAAGCTTTATACTGGTCAGCTTTGGAAGGGTTTAGTATTAAAATCTTACAAGCCTTATTTTCCACAGACCCTCCTAATGGCAAGGAAAAGGAATCCAGCAGCTGCATAAGAACTGGACTATTCCAGAACACATGTCCTATGTTTTTCTAGTAACTTTAGTACACCCAGGCACGTCAGCCCAGGTAGAAAACTCAGCTTTCTGAAATAAGCCTATTTAGGTCAATGTGTCAGAGAAATTAAATTATTTTCAGTTGCATTTCTTTTTGGTGAAGACCTCTTAAATGTGAAAAAAAATCAAATTATTGAAATTGAGGTGTGTATTTATTTGAATCTGAGGTTCTACTGTAATGGAATTTTTTTACTTATTAAGAAACCAAAAGTATGAATGCTGAAAACTATTTTAATTCCACTGTTTGGCTGAGGACAAACACAGCTGTATGGAAATTTAATGTGGTTGTTCCCACATCAGCTGTAGTGCTACCACAGAACACACAACAATATTCTTAATTTTCTTCTATAACTGAAAATCTACCAGTGTCTGAAAAAAAAACCTGAGCAATTTCACATGCATAGTGAGAGATTTATCTTTGAAGAAAAAGCACTATTGAATTTTGAGCTTCAGTAGCCTTTCATTTCTCATCTGTAATTTCCCATTGAGACAGGATTTTGTACCAATGTATTTCTATAGAACACACAACAATTCCTTTTACAGGCACTTATTTTTGTAGTATTTCAAATGTGAAGATCAAAGTGATTAATGGATTCCATTTCACTGCAGAAGTACTAAGAGAATACTTCCTTCGATGACTTCTGTAATCAGGTTTAATTAAAATAATTTTTGCACTTCAGAAAATGAGATTCAGATATTTATTTGAATGTAACTATAGTCATTTAATTAAATCATCAGCAATCACAGAGATGACATTATTAGTTCAAGCTCACTTAGCGTGTATTTTAGCTTGAGGCAAAGCCATGGGCTGAAATCAAGACAGGCACGTAATTTTTTTCCCATTTCATTAACATAAAACCTTGTGAATGTAGTGTTTTATTATTGTAGTCTGAGTTAGAGCAAGCTCAATCAAATTTCACCAAGACTGGAATCCAATGTTCTGAGCCTAAGAGCTTCCTGAAAGAGAGAGCTCCTGACAGGCACAGCTTGTAGTTTAAGTAGACTGTAGAAATTAGGTATATAAAGGAGAACAGGCAGCTGCAGCTCCCAAACCTGGTCACAGCACAGCTTCAGATGATCTGGTACAATGCAGGAGCTGATGTGCCCTCCACCAATTCCACAGGAGTTGGGAAACCTCCCTCTTAATTGCAAACCAACAGTTTTACAGCCATTCGTTGTTTCTCTGCCTGTATTTTGTTAAACTCAAAGGTTTGGCGTTATTACCAATGTGAAAAACTTGACAGTGAGCATCTGTTAGTAAAAAAATGTTGCTTTGTCATCTTCCCTTTATTCTGTGTCCTTATGCCACTGAAATACTCACTGGATTCTTCTAGTATTTCCCTTGGTTTTGGTGCAACGACACAAAAAAGCTGGAGGTGAATTGGATGCAAATGTTACTTCTAATGAGGAGTAGAAACCCAATTTCCATTAAATGAGCATAAGAGAAAACAAGAAGAGAATCTTTTAGTGAAAGACACTCTGGAGAGACAAAATTGTCTCCAGTAGGGCTTTTCAGTACAGAGACTGTTGCCTCACAGTGTCTCAGTTCAGAGCCCCGGCCCCAACAAAGGCCACGTGTTCCTGCTGGGCAGTCAAAATCTGCCAAATAAATGGTCATTAGGGTATAGAAGAGCTCCTAGAGGAGATGCATTTTTTGTATTGCCATAGTCCAGTCCTAATTAGTGTTACAAAATGTGCTGTCTTTGAGGTGGGCAAGCAGACAAAGACATCTGAGAGACAGGGATGGGGGCCAGAAGCTAAATTGCAAAGTATTAGTGGGCTAGTGTGGGAATTATACTAAGAGGGTTTTCCTAAAAGCTGGGAAAACCCATAGGGAGAAGTGGGACACTTGACTGTGGTGGTCTTGGACATGAGTGTAATATAGTGACAGTTCCAGTTCTCTCATTTGCAATTTATGAATAGATAAAAAGAGCAACTAAAAACAAAATAAAAGTGCAATTGCCTTTTTCAGTCTTCATTAGCATTCTTTTCTTGAACAGATGGGCCCTCACTAGATATTCTTATGTTAAGTTTTGTTCTGTTCTGGGCAATATTATGTTATTTTAATTATTTAATAAATTTAAATTTATAGAGAGAGTATCTGAATTGTCATGAACAAAAGGCTTAGAGCACAGAGAAAAACATCTTCTTCCTGTCAGCTTAAAAATCACCTGAAATTTATGTTGTTTCTGAAAACAAGGACAACCGGAAAAATCTTCACTTTGGTTTACAGACCACATCTGTTTTGAGATCATCACCCCTATTTCCTTATCAGTTTAAAATTCAGATCATGTTTTCAAAGTGACTGCTGAGTTTTCTTTGGTCTGATTGCAGCATGTCATTTACATGACATGATGAAAAATTGTTTATTTTGTCATACCAGGTCTAACTATTAAATAAATAGTTAGAAGTCTGAAAAAATCTGGGAAATCAAAACTACATTTGTTACATTTGGCAAATATTTTCTTTAAGAAAATGAAATGGGAATGTTAAAATATTAGCCTTAATGTTTCATTCTGGAGCTGACAAGAGATTTGATTTTAACATTTGAGATGTCATTTGAATGTGTGATTTACGTAATATCAGTAGGTAAATGAGGCTCTAAATTTATAAGTAAAACATCTCATTTTGAGTCAAATTAACTGTTTTAACTTCCTTTTATTGGGATCCAAAAAAATGTTGACATCTAAAATGTTTAACAGTGAATCAAATTTCTTTCAGAGGTTTTTTTTCTTTCAGCTGTCAAGGCAAAAAATAATTTTCTCTCAGAGAGCAGGGAGATGTAATAACCATAGACTTCCTGCTGTTGGGAAGGCAGGATAAGAAATAAAAAATGTGCTGGTACCTGGGTAAAAATCTATCTGTGGTTGAAAGACTTCAGCATCTTCTTCTACTTTGTTTTGCTTAAAGGCATTTCTGATTTATTTCAGTATTCCAGAATTCAAAGAGTGTAATTTAATATTTAAATCCCTATTCTACTTCTCTTCAAGCTTGATTTGAAATATGTATTTGTGTGGAGGCCTTAGGTTTGCAAGAGGAAAACAACAACAGGGAATCCAAGGTGTCCCTTGGCCATCCAAAGATTGGTCTTTGGGATCTTTGAACTGTCTGGTCCTTGAGGGAGAACACCTCACTCCAGGGGAGCTCAGTGTGCAGTGATTTAGATTACACTGATCCTGCCTGGGACAGAGAAGGGATTTGGTGCCAGACAAAGGAGCATCTGTTGATCTTTTTGAACCTGCAGAGAGCCTGCTGCAATAAGTTCTAGTTCAGTATTCTGTAAATGCCCGCAAAGCTGGATATACATGGAGGGAGTGTAGCTTAACTCATTGCCAAGTTTTTTCTTTTTTCGCTACACACAAAAAAGTTCCGCTCACAGGAACGCCAGCAAAGGGAAGAGAGCCCTTGGTTTGGCTCAGGAAACTTGAACTTGACCCACAGAAACTTGTCCCATGTGTAAGGAAAAGCATTTGTGTGTCTCAGTCTGTACTTTACTAGTTCTGGAAGCAGCTACAGTGACATTACTGAGCACTGCAGAGCACTGGACACATTTCAACAGTGGGCATCCTAGGGCAGGTATTGCTATTACTGGGAGCAAACTGCCAGGGTGAATGGAGTGAACTGCTGGAACTCCAAGTGGTTCCAGGAGCTAAGAGTGAAATGTGGTTCACTGGTTTTCAGTCCCTTCCTCCTTCCTGGTATTTTAATGCCAAATATCTGGCTTATGTTTCTGGAACCTCCCTTCTGACCTACACTGTTGTGAATCTGACTATCCTCTTCCCTTTTCTGCCTGCCAACATGCAGGATTTCCTCAGGAGCTACAGCCCTGTGTCTCTCTGAGAGGCCTGTGGCCAGCACATGCCCCCAGACAAAGCTGCCTTCCTTCTAACATTAATTTCATGTACTTTGAAACACTGATGAATGCCAGTTTCTCAAGGATCCATGTAGGTACTGAGGAGCCTTTGAGGAATTACCATTGCCTCTACTGGCCACAAATTTGCTCTCAGCATGGTGCTATGGGAGGGCTGTTTTGATTCTGGATGAAAGGTATTTTCTGCTGGAAATCTGATATTGGCTGCCAATAAATAAGACAGAAATTAGGAATTCCCAGACTGTTCCTACCATATTACAAATCTGGCCTCTTCAGCTATACTCTTGGCATTCTTCCTTACCATAAAAATTGTGTGAACATCTTGTCATAATCACTATACCAGGACTTTGAGAAACATACTGGAATATTCATAGAGGGAAACAATGTAATTTGAAAATATGCACATCTTCAACAAACCATTTATTTTTTAAAGAGATGGAATAAAGCTTTTTCATCTCTTGTAGTCAGTTGATTAATATTTTTATTTTTTGCCCTTTGCAATGAAAGGGAGTGGGTTTTCTTAGCTTTACATTGTATTCAAATTACCCTGTAGATTGGGGAAAATTTTATTCTTAGTTTGAAATGTTGTGTAGGGAGCATTCACAATGAAATCATGTTAATAAGTATAGCTTTGTTAAAGACTTATATAAAATAAAAGAGAAGCTGGCTGATCCTTCTCTGTCTACCTTAAATCCAGAAAAATAATGCAGATACTGCTATGGTAACCAGAACTGAGTATTGTACCAAGACTAAATTTATACTGCTCCTCTTGTTTCTTTACCTTGTTTGTGGCTGTTGAGTTTCAAGAATGTAAGTCTTTCAGATGAGGACCTCAGAGTCAGGCTAAACCTTTGGTTATAAAAAAATTAAATATTGTCAAAATTTTTATAGAAGTGAAACTGACTCCTTTAACATGTTTTTTTTTTTTTTTAAACTAGTTTTCCTGCCTTGGTTTTTCTGCTCACAACTCTCTCTTTCTTTGTAGTCCTCTTTGGCTCAGTGAATATTTAATTATCTACCCAAAATAAAACAGTTCCAGCAGAAAAGAGGCAGACTCTGTGAGGCATACTGTTAATATTACAGCTTCCTTTTACAAAAATACAATGAACTTAAAATTCTGGTAACCAGATGTGTTTGACCATGACTCACAAAGGCCTGATATTTCCCTCTCAAATGCGTTTTCTGTCCCTGCCACTTTTCACCACTAAAAACCTTCTGCAGAGGAGAGTAGTTTTTGCTCCCATTCCTATATGGAAATGAACCATTTAATCTGATCTTGAACCTAATGGTGTTATGCTGCCAAGTGCCACAACACAGATACAAGAGCCTCTATATGGTAAGGGAAATGGTGTGAATTCATGTTCAGGGCACTGACACAGATTGAAAGGGATATGAACCTTTCTTTTCTATGTTCCTCCCCACTAGGATATTATTTCAAGGTGAAAATTCTAGTTTTGGAGAGCTTGCATTTTCCACGGGAAAAAAATTCTATCAGAAACAGAAATTACATATTAGATCTCGTAGCAGTTAACACAGAAGACCTAATGAAAGTATTTTCTGGGTTTAAAAGAGACTGGCTAGATGTTTCCCTCAAGATATATTTGCTTGCTAGGTTACTTTTGTGGGCGGAAACTTTTCCTTACGAGCGCTTTCCGGGCAACCACAATTCTCTTTAGACATGAGTATACACCTCTTGCTATAGAAGCTAATGAAGCTTTCAGAGAGGTATGTTTTTTTGGGTGGGTTTTATATTCTCTTCTCTGACTGTCCAGGCTCTTTTCCAGCTCTTGTTATGCACAAATGAAATAACTCCAAGTGGAGGAGAGTAATACATCTCCTACTGCCTAAATGTAGTGCCTTATTTAAAGGGTTTGTACCTCATGTTCCCCATATTGCCTCAGTGTTTAATAAGCACAGTGTCTCCTGACCAGTCTTGTCCTCTGCCAAATGCATAACTACAAAACAGAAGAGTATTAACTTCAGATTCTTAACCTCCTTACACAAGGATCCAACTTGGGCAGCTGAGGTAGGTCTCTGCAAATACACTGCAGTTATGGGCCTCCTGTTGCTCTGCAGAACAGCCCCCATTCAGTCCCAGAACATGCAGGAGGGGAATGCACCAGCCCCCTGACCATTTTTGTGACCTTCCACAGAGCTCAATTCATTTCATCAGTGTCGTCAGTTTGCTGTGCTGGCACCCCAAACAGGCAGCCCACTGCAGGTATCAAGTGTAGCAAACTGTGGTGGGTGTGCCCTCTGTGCTACAGCACAAATGTGCACTAATATTGTCATTTTGGCATTGGGAGCTGAGGCCTGGCAGCTGCTCCCTCGGGTGGTTGGAAAAAGGGCAGCCACTAGCTCTGCCTTCACTCCTTTGCTGTGCTCTGGTCCCAGGCTCTGTCAGGATTAGGCAATGCTGACAGTGGACAGCTATAATTCATCCACTCCTTAGAGGAACTTGAATTTTTCTGTATTTGCCCTGCTTTCAGGCAAGTGTCAGTGCTGTAACACTGATGTGTAAACTCTAGAATAACACAGCATATACCATTTGTTTATTAGGACAGGGGATGCACCAAGGTTCCTATAAATGATAGCCAGAGTCTCCATAGTTTGACAGTACAGATGCATGAGTCGCTGAGCCTTGAATATTTCCACTACAACTGGAATAACTGACTACTGGCTTCATTGGTAGAACAACAGCGCAGGAATGGTGGGTTTAGTGTAGGCTATGATGCAGACAAAGAAGAAATTGTGAAAAGGAAGATGCTGTTGTCAGTACCAGCATGGTTATGTTTATTTTTTCAGATAGCCTGCTGGTTAGCTCAAAATAGAAAGAGAAGTGGAAGTTTTATCATCTGAAGTTTCTTTGTATAGAGAAACAACTATTGACCAGTTGCACAGGGCCATTTCTGGCAATGGCATTGCTTTCAGTTTGCAAGAAATCTCTTTACTCCTTGAAGTGTGATACTTCAGAAAGGGAGTAACTCGATACCTTTAGAGGAAGGGTAACATTCCCTGAGTATTCCTGTTGTGGAATACAAATGAAGGTTTACAGCTGGTCATTCAGTAAAGCTTATTAGAGTGAGCTTCATTAGCTCTTTTGTATGATTTTGCTAAAGGCTAAGCAGCATTCTTTATGTCTTTGTTACTTTTTGCGCATGCTTGTATGTAAGCTAAATATAGGAACCTAGAGAGATGGAATTGGTTACAGAAGCCACAGCTGTGGAGTTATTATTTACGATCAAATTAGAGAAAAAGAACAATTGAAGGGAACAGAGACCCCACTAATAACTGCTGGGAGCCGTGATTGAAGTACTCTTTTTTTCTTATATCCAAATGTATCATCAAGAGACAAACAATTCTGTACGCTGGTTTTATTATTGGAGTACTAGATTGCGTTGTTTTTTCTTTGCCAAAATTTACTTTTTGTACAACTACTGTCTCATATTAATCTGTTGCTTTGATTTTTCTTATTTTCTTTCTCCCAAAAATTGCTGGGTTCACTGTGTTATTCTATGGAGAAAAGCATCTAAAGGCAGCATTCCCCTTCCTGAATCCAAACCCAACTGCAGAGCTGGTACCACAGAAATGAAACCTCCCTTTCCCAAATCAGTGGTGTCAATCCATCATATCACTGGCTGGTGGGTGACGAGGCTCCAAGACTAACGTCAGTATCCTAAGAAACACAAGCTCTGGCTGTATGGTAATTTAAAGCCCACCTTCTTATGGTTCAAGTCTGTTCAGCAAAATTCTTCCATATATCTCCCACCACATCGCTGTGTTGGCTTCAGGCGCATTTTGTGACAGCAGTGTCCCGTGGTGCTCCTGCCCTTTTAACACCCTCGTCCCAAGTTGTACTTAACACTCTGCTGCAACCTACTGATGCTCCGAGGAACTACAGATTGGGCAATCCCTCCTCAGCCCCACCCAACCGTAAGATTTAAAATAATTTAAACAGTCCATTTTCAGCACTCGTGGCATCATTGTTTGGAGGGAAATGCTCTTCTATTTTGGCGTTTCTATATTGGAAAGTTTCCTGTAATACAAACTTAAAATGAGTTGCTAGTTCTGAAAATGGCTGTCAAGTTTGATGAGCACAGCAGGATGAACAGATTGTAGAGTCACTAACATGAGGAATTGTTTCCTTCTCACTGTTACATTCTTTCTAGAGCTTCAGTAATTCGTCTGAATTTATGCAGAACGATTAATGAAATTGGCTTTGGTAACAGTTAGTAAGCTCTCACTTGCTGTGCAGGAGCAACTTGCTCTATTAAGCTACTGAGAATGGTACTATGTATAGGAGGTAGCAGAGTTTTTCTCCAAGGTGATTTTTCTTTATTGTAGCATGACAATTACTATGTGCCCTGTTAGGATTTTGTCTTCATATGCTGTGCAGAGAAAATCTGGAATTCTCAAAGGCTCATAGTATCTGCTAAGTCTTGTTAATTTGAGTTAGAAATGGGGAGCCCAGCACTGAGTTGGCATGAGAGAATCGCTCTGGTTGTACAGCTAAAATGTTGGTTGCTTAAGAATACGCACGCTGGTGTTAGGATAAGACTAACAAACAGGATGTCTGACTAAGATCTACCACAGATACCTCTACAAAGATGATAGGTAGATGAGGAAACACCCAAATTCAATTTTCAAATTATACTATCTGCGCTGATAGGCAGTGATGGGAGCTAGAGCTTATGATTATAAGAAAAATGTGTACAAAGAAGGATGACCAAATAAGTGGAAAAGGTAACTACGGACATCCCAGTAGCCGTACATTATGGTGTGCTTTGGAATGACCAGAGCAGCAGCGCCCTGTGTCTTTCTTTGCAAACTGTCTGCACAGGGCACCTGACTGGAGTCTCTCCTGAACCAAGGTTCTCCCAAGCAGAGAGAGAGAAGCAGCTGATGAAGGCAGGTCTGGAGCAGTGGTTGTTAACAGGCTGTGGGCTGTGGATTATGGCCACACTCAGAAAGACCCTGGGACCACACCTGGCCCGGTGGGAGAGGCAGGGTGGGGCAGGAAGCAGTGATTCATGGACGGTGTTTCTGCAGATCTCACAGAATGCCAGTCTGCATCACCAAGCTGGTCCCCTCCTTGCTGGTGGAGGGTGATCACATGTTCTGAGGAACAGCCTAGAACACCAGCTACTGCTCAAAACTAAATCAATGCTAGTCAAAGAACCAGGGGAGGCCCACAGTCACCCAAAAGCTATCCTAGTGTACTTCAGGATTTTTAGCATTTAAAACAGTTCCCAAATTACACACTATGAAAATTATTCCAAGGGACGTCATGCTTTCTATTCCAGTGTACTTGAAGAGGAGCTGAGGGAAAAAAAAACTTACATAAAAAAACCTGGAAAGATAAGTGTTGCTCTGATGTTCTGACTTCACCACTGAGCCACCTTCAGGTTCAAGCCTCAGACCTCAAGAGGGAGCTCATAAGTACTCTACTTGCTTACTTTGTCCTTCACATTTGAACTAAAAATATTGCTCATTTTAGGTCCACACAGACCACTAATCTTAACTGTAGTTCTTCTCCCCATGTCTAATTTTCACACGTTAAATCCACCACAGTGCTATTGAGTAATGCCTGCCATTGTGTGAAGAGCTTTGGAATAGCAGAGCCTGATCTGGAGCTGATTTATGTTCCTACACACTCAGAATTAGTCAGAGAATGAGAATGTACTTCTGTAGTTAGACATCAGAAAAGAAACAAGGGGGAAGCATTCTGAGGTTTAGTCTGAAAGGACAGTTCAGCAGTCTGCCTCCACACCAGCCAGGGGACATGGGCATGCACTTCCAGTGGTCCTTACCTGCACTAGTTTTCCCTGGCTCTTGGGTGTGTCAGAGATGAGGGTGCTCAGCCTTTCATACAGTCCCACCTCACCAGCTCAAAAGCAAATGCTGGCACCCTGTGACTTCCCAGTCACCTGACACGGATCAGACCTTGCTGCCAGCCCAGCACTGATTTCCCAGGGAGAGCCTGATGTGATAGGTTTGCTATTAATGGGTGTTTGGCTCAGCCCACACACTGACCCCTCTCAAGATACGTCACACAACCTTTTTCCATTTCTGAAGGCTGCCTTCAAGGAGCCGAAGCCAGCAGCCTTTACCTATCTGAGGGGTTGTATTAAGAAGCCTGTCTTGCATCGTGTTAAGTGTGGAAAGCAGTTAAATTGTACAGAAACATAAAGGAAAAGGTTCAGGAGACCATGTGCTCCAAGGGCAGAGCTCATATACCTATAGCTATAGAATTGCTGTGGGTCTCAAAGGCAGCCAAAGGGTGGCAGGACACACCTGAACTGTCCTGTTCTTCCCACACTACTTCCATGTCCTGCCAGATGCTTCTGTCTGAGCCTGAGCTGTTCACTGCCAGTTTTGGTCCCAATAACCAAACCAGAGCAAACGAATTATTTCCCTATTTGGACCTCCAGGTGTCTGTTCTGCACAGAATGGTCTGGGGGATGAAAAACTCCTGAAGGGAAAATATTTGGAAGCAGATGTTCATTAGGCTGTGGATGGCTTGGGTGAGGACAACTAGGAGAGAGAGTTATGAAATACTGTATTAGTTCTGGGGAGTGGGAACCTCTCCATGATATTCTCTAAAGGAAAGATGATGCTTTAATTTAACACTAGCAGAAGAAGATGGATTATCTGAATACTTGGAGGAAATTGTGTGAGGAGATGAGTTAAGAGCTATTAATCAACAAGGACTGCTAAATTGAAACAAATGCAATCCAATATACTTCAGACTGTCCTGGGCACCAGAACACTTACACAGATTGGGATCACAAGAAAATAATTTATGCTGGAGAAGTTTCAACCCAGGAGGAAATTATAAGCATATGTTTTGGGGCAGCTGTAACCTAGAGCATTGTGGAATATGATTCTTAGTAATTAATATTGCAAAAGCAAGGATACCAGCATCTGAAGTGCTACCTTTAGTATATTAGCAAATTACTCTTAGTAATAGGAGTACTCTTAGATTACAGAGGAGTTGAGCCTTATGCTGGCAAATTAGTTATGGGATCAGAGAGAGAGTCCTGCTGATTAGACAAAATGGCTGAATAGAAATAGAATAGACAATGCATTATGTAGATGGAAAATACATTAGAAGAATGTTAAACATATGGAAAGCATTTTAAGACTCTGAAGAGGGAAAATGGCTGAATCAAATCTGAAGTAAGAAATGTACTCTCTTAGACACAGGGGTTTTGAAGTTAAGAGAAAGCTGAAAAATTATGGTTTGTGCTTTTGTTCTTAATTTCTTCACTTCCTTATAAAATACCTTCTCTTGTGGGAAGCCACAGGTCACAGCCAGGCACAGAGCAACGCCAGCCCACAGTTGCAGTCTCTCCCTTCCCATTTCTGAAGCAGCAGGACTTCCCTTTCCTCCCTGTGCCACCCTGCCCCCAGTTCTGCTTTCCCAGTCAGTGTGATCTGCATGTTTTGCTAGCAAAATTATACACAATTATACTTTAATTTCCACTGAAGAGCTGAGAGAGGGATAGAATTTATATTTGGAAGTAAGTAGAACTTTAGGTCTGTGATAGAAAAGAATGCCTACAAATGGCTCACGGGAGGCAAAATGTCCTGAAAATGTAGAGCTGGTGGATTGACTGCTGGTAATGGCTTACACCTTCATTAAGAACATATAGAAAATTTGGCACAGAAGATGATGTATGCATGTTTCTAGGCCACTGACTCTAGATGGGTGTTCTAATGTTTGCCTTTCTGAAAAAGCAGTTGTGATACCGCAGACCATTATTTCTTTTCCATTTTATCTCTTGAAAGCAGCATGTCAAATAGCTTAAAATCTCTCTGTTTGGACGCTGCTCTGAATTGGTGGGCTTCCCTGGAGAGTTTCCTAACCATCAGCTGCATCTGAACACAGCAGCAATTTAAAACTGAATTTCCCTCCCAGCATGAAGCCAGGTGGAGTTTGGGCGATTTAGGTGCAAAGTTGTGATGCTGCAAACCCCACCAGACTGCTGCCACAGCGTCTGAGCAGCACAGTTTGGTAATGGGTCTGACAATGAGCTGCTCAGAGCACATGGAGTGCATAGGAGCAGGCCCAGTTGTGGCTGTTTGTTTCAACGCTCATTTCTTAAGCAAGAGGTGTTCAGGAATTCCTTGCCCTAAATTGTTCTCTTTAAACCCTTTTGGGATTTTGAATTGGGACTGGTTGTATAGAAAATAGAGGATTGGAAAAGTTTTTTTTCCTTTTTTAAGAGATTTCACACCCATGTTTCCCATTCCTTTGGCTATACTGTCAGCAGCAGGAACTCCTCTGTGTCTGGCTGAAGCAATACCTTTGTACAAAAACAATTCAGCTCTCTGGAAATACACAAAGGCAACAGGAACCAAAAAGAAGTGAACATATCCTTCCATTTTGGCATTATGCAAGAATGCTGAAGTATTTTATGTCAAATAGTACAGCTACTTTTTAAACGGGATTTCTGATCTAGTCCAAAGTAATTCACTATTGTTTTTGCAATAAAATCCATTCCAGGGCTGAAACCCCTAACAAAGTTTCCTAACTTCAAGTCTTCTCTTAATACCTGAAAGTACAGTATTCTGATATTAACCATTTTGGAAAGTAATTTCCTGCTTCTTTTTTCATCTAAATCTATGTTAAGAGGAGATGCTTCACAGAAGAATGAGATGCATTTGTTTTTCACCTTGTTAATGTTATTTTCTGACTTAAACACTGGTGTTTCTGTTGCATGAGCGTGCATGTGACATTTGTGTTTATGTCTATGTAGCTTCAGACCTTCACAGAAAGTTTGAAAACATCAGATGAAAAACTGAGAAGGCAATTTGCTGTATCCATAGGTTGGGCAACAAGTTTAAATACGATAATAAAAAATATGGAGGGTTAAATATAGACTAAATGTAGTCAGGTATAAAAGACTGTGAGGAAGCTGGCTACTGTATTAATATCTGGTATTTCGTATAAAACTAGGCATGTCACAGTTTGACCAAGAAGATGATATCAGCAGGACTAATTTACCCAACAATATGCTGAATTTACTGAGAAATAAAGAATGGCAGAATATTCCAAATTCTAATAGGTCTGACTTTTTCCTTCTGATTTTAAGCAGAAGAGTTGTAAAATTTTAAAGGCATGATATTGCTATTTGAAAAGCTTTCTCTGGAAAAAACTCTTAAACTTTTATTTATTTATTTATATGCTGAATTTATTTTATTTGTGTACTACTTTAATCTCCAATGTTCGTGTTGCCTGCAGGACAGCTCTTGAATGTTGCTGTCCTATATCCACACAAAGACAATGTGTGTGGGAGGGGGTTATATTTTACACTGACTTAAAATCCCTGATCTCCCAGAAGTCACGCACAGGAATAGCTAAATGTTGCAGCAATGGAACATTCTAGATAATTGTTTTAGTGCCATAACACATGTATAAACACTGATCTCTACCTCTGCACACTGGGTGCAGTGTTCTGACACAGTAACAGTGCAGGTAAATAGAATCATATGGTAAAAAATATTTGGGAAACCGACCCCATTCTCTTGGTGGTGTGGTGCAGGATCTCACACCTGCATTTAAATTCTGTATTGGATACCATTCCATCATAATTCTGAATTCTCTGTTGTTAATAGAAGTTGTCTTACTCCAGGTCTTCTGTCATCCTATTGCACCCATCTCCCAACAGAATCTTTTTTGGTATATAAATCTTGGAAATATTCAACAGGCATATTGAGTCCAGCTGTTTTCAAGACATGGAAATATAAAATCTCTAGGAATCTGAATAACTGTGGACTTAAAACATTGCTATGATCAGTGCTTTAGCTCTTGAATGATTGACCTGTGCTATCCCCACTCATGGACAAACACCATGCTAGCTACAAACTGGAAAAAAGTGCATGCAGTGCTCTCAGTAGGTGACATGCCTAAAATTCCTCGTAAAATAGATAGACTTTGACCTCAACAATTATACACTTGTATTGTGTGTTCCTTGATTCTATTCCTTAAAAGAGTTCTGCAGAAATTGTTCTGTCTGTTGCTGTATCTCCTCATTTAGCTACTTGGGATAGGTACATCACTAATTAGTTCCTTCTGACTGTTTTATTGCTTTGAACCTGTGCCTAACTCTCTTCTCCCCAGGCCTCTGTTTCCACTCTGGATCTTTACCCTGTACTTTCACTCAGCAAATGGCAAAATGCAGCATAGCATAAAAATTGTCGCTGACCAGCTGTGGGATTCAACACCATTCAAAGTTGAAACACCTGACTGCTACTTCATTAAAAAATTAAAATTCAGAAGACTTTGACTCTGCTAGTCTCCTGCTTCTGTCTAAACTTGTAGCAGTGCCCCAAGTCATCACATTTAGGCTTCTTGAAATGCTCCACAGTGTCTCACTTCAGTAAGTATTGAGTATCAGTGCACAAAAGTAATGCTTAGCCCCTTTTAGGATTCACAATCTACATCTTTCTGACTTACTCATCTGCAGAGCACAGTCTGCCTGACAGTTTGGGGCAGGGTTCTTGTGCAGAACATCCCTCAGCAGGGAAAAGAAATAGCATGCATGCCTTATCCAGCAGCTCCATGGCTAGGGCACGCATCTGAAATGCTGGAAATCCCAGATCAGCTTTCTATTTAGGTGAGTTAATCTGAATCCCTCTCTCCCAGGATAAAGCCCTAATCAACCTCTATGGGGTTGAGGTATTCAGCGTACAGACCAGAATGTCTGCAGTGCAGGACATCACAGACACTCCACAGCACCTTTGCAGTTTTCCTGAGGATTCTTCAGTCCCTTATTACTGCGTGACCGTGTCTCTGTCACTTAAGAGCAGAGGGGTACTGGAGCTACACTTGGACATGGTCACAGGATGGTCAGAGCACATGGGAAAGCTAGAAGTCAATGGCCTCACATCTCTCTATTTCCCTGCTGCAATAAAAAAGCTGGAATATTGTTGCCTTTTAGATGTGCGCAGCAATCAATTAAGGATTGAGACAGAGAGGGCATGAAAAACTAGAGGTGCAGGCAATTACCCAGAAGAGGAGAGGCATATAATTCTGTGGGGGGACCGCGTCTTGTTTACTATCTGTGCACAATAAGCAATCCCAAATTGCCTGAGCAATAGATATGTCAAAGCATTTGCATTCAGGCAGTAAAATTTTCTCCTTTGACAGACCAGCTGACCTTCCAGAGCAGGGTTGTGCTATATCAGATACGTGGCACACTGAGATCACATTCTCACATGACACTCTCATAAACAGACTAAGGCAGCAGAATCTAGATGAAATCATCATTAGCTGAGTACACAACCAGCTGAAAACTGTCCAAAGGTCAGGCGTCAATTGGTTTGCTAAAACAGAAGAAAATTTCAAGAGAAAGCTGTCTTCAGCTTAACTGTAATTAATCTCTTTGCTACTGACATAAGAGTAGAACAAAGATGGTCTATTAACATTTGTGGATGATACTGTGCAGGGAAGGGTTGCTGTACTTTGATGTAGAAAATAAGAATATTCAGGCATTTTATAAATGGTCTGAAATTCACCACTTGACATTCAGCCCAGGTCCAAAACATTGCATTTCAGAGAAATTGGGTGCTCAAATATGGAACAGGAGAGTAACCAGTCAAGCAGCAGAAAGATGCAGGACAGTCTGAGACCTCAATGGGAGCACCAAGATGGTGATGTTACTGTAAAGGCAGATCTCTTAGTGATGAGAAAAACTAGAGAGTTTAGTCCAGGAAGAAAAGAAAGCAAAGGGTATGTGGAGGGAAGAGACATAACACCAAGCCTTGAAGATATCCTTGCCCCTTCCTCCAAAAAAAGATGCAAACTCTTATGACCTCTATGACCTTACATGTCTTTTCTACATAAAGGCTTCCTTACCTAATCTGAGGCAAATTGGGGTAAAAAGAGAGAATGTAAAATGGAATAAATAATGACAAGTGAATTGGGCTTTTAGGATTAATGGATTAATAATATTCTTTCTTGTTTAATCATCTAATTGTAACTTTCACTATAGGTGGGAAACCATTTACAGGGACAGAGCTTATCTCCCTCCTGTGACTAATCAGCTGGCAGAAACTCAAGTGTCACCCCCCAAGTGAAATCTGGGTAGGGACAGAGCTTTAAAGAGGGACTTTACACTGTGCATCTGTGGGGAGGGAATGACTGTAATATCCCTGTTTTTGTTTATGGCATGTGTTATGTCTGATTTGCATGCATCATTCCACTTCTGCAGAATGTAAGGTGATGAGAAGGTGGGCCTAGAAATTTTAAACTGTTGGGGTCCACATAAAACAACATTTAAGGACACAGTCAGGGACTCCCTGCATGTTAAACTGGGAATTCAGGGAACTATAATTATTAATATGCCATTAGTCGTAAATAAATATTAAATAGTCATAAAAGCAATCCTGATGTTAGTCCCTGATGTCTTTGTTATTATCCCTCAAAGGAGCTATTAAGTATCACAAATCTTCTGGCTGAGCAGGGAAAATATGTCTTATTCCAAAACTGAAGAGATGGCCTTAAGGAAGATGAAGCAGCTCAGAAAACAGAGCAGTAGTCTGATTGTGATGGGCCCAGGCAGCCAAAGTCACCTGGACAGTTTATCATGAAGGCAGAGGCTGATGCTAGAGACTGGTTTTTAGATCTTGATATCTGGCTGCTGAGCACTCTGTTCTAGGAGAAATAGACACACAGTAAATTCCTTTGTGAATCTGCAGTATCAAGTCCCGGGCAGTGCACTAATGCAGCCTGTAATACTTGTATTTTCTGGTGTTTTCAGTTATCTTTTAGGTGTTACACATTTCAAGTTGCATTTTTTTCAGCTTTCTGAATGAAGTCTTCTTTTAAGAACCATTGTTTATGAAAATGGCATCTTCTCTGAACTCTACCTGCTGCTTGCAGTGCCAAAGCACTTCCAGTTTTCCTGTCCCACCAACTCTCCAGATGTGGGTAGAATTTCTGTTTGCTTGTCTCTCATCCACCCATGAGCCATTCCCAGTAGTTTGTTGCCTTATAAACTAATGAGAGACAGTGAGTCTGTAGTGGAACCTCATTTGGGCCTGGATGCTATAGGGACCTGTCACATAATAGCAGCAGTAAGGTTAAAAAATCAGGTGTTTTACTATCATGGCATGTTGAAGGCAAAAGCTGGACCAAGAATATTCTACATGGCTGTTTCTACTGTAGGAGGTAACAGGGAAGGCCTTCTTTTAAACCTAATTTCCTGCACCTGGGGAAATGAGCGGCTCTGTGTTCCACTGCACAGATGGTAAAATAAAAGGTATCATATAGATAAAAGGAGATGGTAATTACTGTAAAAATCTTCTCTTAAATGTAATGTATGCATCTTTCCCCTCTGCCACATTAATTAATCTATGAAGTTGAATGAGAATACGTGTGTACACTTCAAGAGAGAGTTTGTCCCTCATGTTAAAGATGTACTTCAGTAGTAAGTTAGTTGGAATCCTCTTGCTTATGCAGGGGAGAATGTCAGAGTCCAGTAAAATTAGTGGATTTAGTTCCATGAACTTTAATGAGATTTGGTCTGTCTCAATAACAATCTATCTCTTACTATCAACTAAAAGCCAGAATCTGATAACAGCTTCAGAGTACAGTTGCAGGCCAGTTTTTAACACTCTTCTCTAGTTACATTAAGTATATTGAGTTACCCTAAGCAGAGTAACTTATTATTCCATCTTGTCGAATGTGTTTATTTATGAGTACAGCAAAAGGAGAGATATCTTGGCACCTGTCATTGTTACAGTCAGAAGGGTTGAATTATTTTACATTGACTGATGCTGGCAAAAGTTTCTGTTCAGATTTTCAGTTGGTCTCCATGGGTAGCTCTTCTCCATAGGATGTTACGTAACTATTGTGCCCATCTGTGCTCTCATTTTATAACAAATCACTTTCAAATATTTTATTAGTATGTTTGTACTCCTTTACTGTATTAGAACTTTTATTTATAGATTTTGTGATACACTCTAAAGATTCAAGAAATCCATCAGAAAGAAGACATTTGATTCTCCAGTGTGGAATATGCTCACACAACCTGCAGCTTCATATGAGTTACATCATATGAGTTACAATCTGAGCTTGACCTCAAATTGGCTTTGTTGCTTGGTAGGTGAAAAGGATTTTTGTTTAAAATACAGTTATTCTTAATTTATTAAGTGTCTAAATTTAAATTAAAAGTAAACTTATTGCCATCCTAGTATTACTGTCTGTAAATATCGATTGCTCGAGGGCATACAAACTTTATGTGGTGCAAGCAAATTGGACCCAGCAGCAGCTCTTACAGTCACAGGAACTAGATTAAACTCTGGATTTTCACTTACATGAATTGGTTACAATCAGCTGCTAAGCAAAGAGTTTATACTTCAGGGATGACATTTTCCCCTCGTTCTCCTGCCAATGCATCTGTGTGATTTATTGAGGGTTTTTATTATTTTACCTGTTTGTGACTGAATAGGACAGAGAGAAAATAATTTGACTATCTCCTTCTTCTTATTCCACAAGTTCCCTTGCAAGTGAAAAAGAAAGCAGCAAATTTTAGCAAAACTGGACCTCTAGAGAGTAAATTTCAGAATGCCTGTTTACATTTTTTTTCTGACACATGTTTATGGTGTAGTACTTTGTTCAACCCTTCATGACTCAGAAGCGGGAGTGGGCCCAAGAGTCTTCTAACTTGGAAAATTCAGGTCTCTGGATGTTTAATAGAGAGCCAGATTACATCAATCCGAGTGTTTTCCACAATTAAATCAGCTCTGGCAATAGTGTTCTTGCAGCGTCCAGACAAGATTTCAGAGGGGTTGTGGGAGACATCTTAAATCTTTCTGGATTTTGGTGGCAAAGAGAGTGAGGAGATTCAGTCTCACTGTGAGCATTTGTGCACATAGTGAAACCAAAAGTGATTTCAATCACTTTGTGTGAGAGGCAAGAGTAGAAACAGAGAACAAAACTTGCCCCAAAGCCACATGATGTGACCACGTTTTCACTTCAAGGAGCAGGCTTTAAGAGCCAGTGTGTGTTTGTGGTAGGGACAAGATTGCACAGGGCTGCTGCCGAGGCTCTGTCTCACTTTTCCAGCACAGCAGCAGAAGAGTCTAAGAGGGAGCAGAGGAAAGGCCTCTGCCTTTCCTGTGACATTTGAGGACAATTCCTCCCCCTGTGCAGGCAGGCTGGTAGGAGGAAGGCAACAATAAGGGCAGAGGCCACTCACTGAAATTCCTGGCTGTATTTAGGGATGTGCAAGCTGGTGGATGCATTTCCTGAACAACCTCTTCCACAAGCAGAGTGCTCTGACTACTAACTCCAGCATCTACTATTTCCTTTTTTTTTTTTTTTGTCAAATGGAGGAAGAAAGAAAAAGAAGTTCTTTCCTCCCAAAGGGAAGTACTGAATCATGTCCAGTACATTTATCCTTTTCACTCCCTTTCAGTCATGCAGAATTTCCAGTCTCCAGCAGCTGTTTCCCACCCTGGCAGCAGTACATTGCAGCAGTATACCCCAATAAACCACCCTATGAAAAGGGCAGTAGTAGGTTCAGCCTTTACTTCCTCCTGCTTTAAACTGGACCTGTATTCTATTGAAGCCTGTGTCAGAAATGACTGAAATATATACTGGGGTTCTGCATTACTTCTGTTGCCTGTTTCATTCTTGGTTATGGTTAGTCTTCCTTTTCCAAAGAGTTGACTGTTTGTGTATATGCAGTGCCCAAGAGGTCTGTCAGAAGTAAAGTCAGATTGGCTGATTTTGCTGTTTATTGTTTTATACTACAGATCTTGTTGTCTATGTGCTCTGCATTTTCATGAAGCGAAAAAAAAAAAAAACATTTGTGCAACATCTGCTTTTAAAATATGACAAAGCATCCAGCTTTCACCCAAGAGGATTACCCATTCAATTATGGTTGCATTCAGTTCTCACTCCAGTTCTTTTCCATTGGGAATTTTTACCTGTGAGATAGCAGGCCAAATGCATTTTAAAATTAAATTTAGAGGTCACAAGACCCATCCTATTAATCATTTCAAGCAGTAGAAAAATCAAACAGACTATGTGTTTAGAAAAGAAAAAAGAGGCTCCTGGAATGCAATCCTCAATGCCAAGTACACTTTGTATAGAGTATCATGGAAAAACAGCATTTAAAAATGGAAAGGTCAGGATCTTGACCTGGTTGACTTCCACAAATGGTAAAATATGCTTACTGTGAAAGAAGAGTATGTGCTATGGAGGTATGGGACATGAAAGTGAGAATTAAAAGCATGAAGACAATTAATCTTGCCCTTAGTATCATCTATAAGTACAGTGAAAAATGTGCAGGTGGAGCACTTACTTGAAGTTTCAAGCTGCTCTGAATATTCCTAAATTAAGACTGTGATCACACAGAATTACCTTAAGCTTCTGCTATTTTATATTTAAATTTTCTGCTAATTTTTCAAACTAAAGAGATGTCTCTAATGATGCGCACTTGTCAAGTGCTACATGGAACGGAGAAGTTATACTTTAAAAGGAAAAAGGTTGCTTGAGCTGTAGTTTAATTTGTGTGATTATGTGCACTTTCACCAATGCAAAATATGACAGATATCTGCTTTTTTGTGACAATGGACCTCAGTCTATTTACAAGAGGGTTGGTGTCACAATTAAATCATGCATGACATTGCACCAGTCCCACCAAATGGAGCCTCTCAGCAATGTATGTTTAATGTAATTGATAATGGAGTAATACTTTGAAATTGAGAACGTATCAATCATCCAGTGATTAAGATAAACTGGAAATAGATTTGACATGATTTTCCTTGCAGTTTCCATGTTAGAATTTTATGAGAATTTCTAAAATGAATCTGATGACTCGGTAGAGAGTGGATGTGAAGAATGAGTCCTAGAAGGGCTGCAGTACTCAGTGCTGCCATGCTTGAGAAATCACAACAGTTTTGCAGAGAGAAAGGTTTAAACATCAAACTTGTTATTTTCTGCACACTTAGGAAAAGCACTCTGTATTTAATGATGTCTGTAGTCCTGCGAGTGCCTGAGCACTTACAGGATGAGTATCTTGTGAATCACTGAGTAATGCTTCTGCTCCATAAAGGTGCTTAAATCCATGTGTGAATCTTCTCCTAAGAGGCTAATACAGCTGTCACAAATTCAAGGGTTTGCATTTGTACAGCTGAAGGAAAAGTACTTTTTTTTTGTTCCAGCTCGGTATTTTTAATGCTGGTCTGAATGCAGTGTTTGAATGCTTTATAAAAGTGCTCTTGCACTTTTACCATACTAAACGGGCAAGTATTGAAACCGTTTATTGGGAGAATAATTAATGTGAATTATACAGCTGACCAGAAAATGGAATGCAATATTTAGATGGAAATTTTTCGAGAAACTCCAGCTCTGAATGAGACTGATAAACAGGTTAAAATTATCACTGTTAAATTAGTATTAATTATTTTTGTTCTTACAAATATTTACATATAGCCATAGATATCCCTGTTACTCATTTGGACCTTGTGAACTAAACAGTTGAACCCCTTTATACAGCACCCATGGTGAGGATATAGTTTTTCCATCTTCTAGAGGAAAGTCAGATAGAGAAGATAAATTCTGCAGAATAGGAATCAATGCAAGTGTCCAGATAATTGTCTTAACCATTAGGTAGTGCCCTCTCAAGTTTAAGACTATGCTAATATTGCCACATAAAAACTGGCAGTAAATTTTATGCCTATTCATGAAGCAAAAGAAACTGGTTTGGATGAATAAATGGTTCTTGAAGTACTAAATTTAAGGGTGCAGGGATGGGAGAGGAGCTTATCTCTAGAGTTCAAAGCATGAATGAATTCAGAACCACAAAAAATACAGGATTTTTCTGGCTGCTTATGTGATTGCATGTCCTGGTCAGAGATACATTAAATATGTATACATTTTTGTTTTATTTAAATTGTGTACTTGAATTCTTTGGTGGCCTTTAAATATAGAAGATTTTTTTTAACCCAGCAGTGTTCTATTCTTCTCAACTTCTTCCATTTAACACTCTTGAAGGACTAGAATTCTGCCCTGGCATTGTAACTAATGATGAGGTCAGATTTGGTATTCTGTAATTAAGGAAACACATTTTGACCTTGCTGAACATGTAAAATAATAACAAAGCCTGTCTTCTACAGGCAGTATGTTTTCTAATAATAAACATTTATAAAAAGGACAAGGACAGTGTTTGAGATTTACACTTAACTACCAACTTGATCCTTATTCATTAAAGACATACATGCATTAATTAATTAATAAAAACAGTTCCAATCCAATTGTCAGTTGTAGCTCCTCAATGATGAGCCTACATCCTCACAAATCTAGCAGAAATTGTTAAATTTATATGCATACACAGAGTAGGTCATAGCATGAAGCTTGAAACATTTAGAGCCACCCCATGATCCTCTTACCTGCCTTGCTAAAATAGCCCTAGTGATGCCAATGATGCTTCTACTCAGGCAGCTACACCCAGCCTGATCCCTTAGAGAAAGGGTAGATGAAGGGCTGGAAACTTATTTCTCTTAATATCCTTTATGCTATAAGCCTGCTTTTACAGTGTAACCTTTGCAGCAAAGGGGGCCTATATGTGTAGATATTAAAGGCATGTGCAAGAGTATTACTTTTGGAGTTTTTAATTTGAGTTTTGACGGAGATATTTTGTGTTTTGCAGATTTTCATTTCCTTCTGTTGCTATCTTGTGTTATGACATATTAAACTTCAAATAGATGTATCACCTCGAATTTGGTGATTTCATCCACTGTGAGAGGAAGCAATGCAGACGCAGTGCCGGTAGGAGCAGTGGAGGGAGAAAGCTCTCAGTGCTATGGGGTGTGCTGTGCCTGGGCAGGCTGAACTGTGTTCCAGTCATCCTGGGAAGGGCAGGTGCCTGTGTACAGTTTGGATGTCATGTTCTGCAGGTGGCAGAACAATTAAAGATTGTGCAATGCTGTCATTTGTAACAAATCAGATGGAGTGGCAATTAGCTGTGAAGTGAATAGTGAAGTCTTAAACGTTTCTGAATTACTGGACCAAGTAAAAGGCACTTGCATTTAGAATCACATTAAAGGAGTCAACCTTCTTGTGCTATTAGCAGTGATGGAGATTCCTAAATTTCATGCAGCAAACATCTGCATCAGCATTTAGTGACAACTTAAAACTGTACTAGAAGCTAAGGAAGGTCTCATGGGAAAATTCATTACATTACACACAAGAAAAAATTCAAAGCCTAAGAGAAAATGAAGATACACTTTACAATAGGTTTCTGAGTTTTGAAGCTCAGATGATAAAAAACCACAGCAGTTAGTTTCACTTTGCAGTTAGTGTGCTGATACTAGGACAGAAATGTGCTTGTGGTCAGGGGCAGAAGAGGCAGGGGTGGGAGAAGGTGTTATCTCAGAGAAAAAAATGCTTGCCTTGAATTTTTGTGTGCACCAGCTTAACGGTATAAGAAACACAATAACTTTTTCACTAATCAAATTAATGACCATTTCAGGGACAAAGAAAACTTAGGTAAAATGTTTAAACACTCACACTCCTGAGTAACCTGTTGGCATGAACTAGAATCCCCAGATAACAAAGCTGGATCTCTGCATTAAAAAACTATTGCATGTTGGGTAAGTTGTGCCAGTACAGATACATAAAATGACAGATTTATGAGATTTCCTTCAAAAGACAGTTCTAGAAATGTTAGATCAACAAACATGCTAAAGAAGCAAACTGAGTGTAACAGAGTGTCACTATCTTTTGTTTTGCTGTAAGCCTGGGGGAAATGGCCACTGGGGCAAAGGGAGCCAATTCTTTGATGCATTTGTGAGAAAGTAGAACTATTGTCTACTTCAGCTCACACACAGTTATGAAAGAAAATCGTTTTCATGGTCTTGCTAAACAGAGACAAGAGTCATATGGCCTTGCTATTTAATGCAACTGCAAATTGAAGGTTTTTGCTTCTGATTAGAAGTGGTATTGAAACAAAATTTTTACAAACGTGCTTGAATTTTGAAAAAAATGTTCCAGATCCAAAGCCAACTTTGAGTTGGAAATCCAGTTCAAACAGTTACTGCCAGCCATTTTATGCTGTGCTGAAATTGCTACAATCATCCATCTCTCAGGGGCAGCCTTAAGTAGTTGTAGGAATAGATTTCAAAGTCATGTTTTAAGAATTACTTGTTTCTGTAAATCCAAATCTCTAGTCCAAGACTTACTGAATATCCAAAGTTACAACTCTGCTGTTGCTGCTATTTTACTAATGCTAAATATGTGTTTATCAAGGTAACAGTTTTTTAAAGGTGGAGAATTAACAGCATATATCATATATAACTTTTTAGCAGAACCACACTATGGGGCATCCAAAATCAAATGGAAAACCTCTTAGAGAGTGCAGTGGCCTTGTGCAGCAACTGACTGATATCTGAAAATCAAAGAACTTCTGAAATACAGAACGCAAAGAACTACTCTTGCATAATAGTTTTTGGTTCACAACCACATGCATGTGTTGTCCAATCCTGGACAATTGTGCTTTGCACTGTGTGTGACAATTCGAGAGACTCAGCTTTGACAGAGGTCCTTTCCTAGACTATCACTGAATGTTTACTTAGAAGGATGATAATAAATATGTGTTATATTTAATCCTACTGCCTTTTTCTGCTCATTATTTGAGTATTTGTGGATATTTCTTGCTTCCCTGCAGGCTTGAAAATGTTTGTGGTGTAGAAACAGCTGGCTCTTTTATTTCTTGATGTCTACTAATAGATTTCAGCAGCCACATGCTCACTGACAAGTATCTGCATATTCACTCAACCCCAGCTTGCTCAAGTGCAGTTGTGAAGGGAGAAGTATTGTGGAGCACAGGCTGCTATTGCCTGACCACAGAGCTGACCACATCTGAGCAGGGGCAACAGCACTGTACCCAAAGACAGGGATGGCCAGATGTTTCTGACCTGCTTTATGGTGATGATTTTCTCAAAATCATTTTCCAGAATGTACTTGCACATACTGAATGGAAGAAACCATTAATTTTCTTTATTCTTTCTCACATATACAATGTGTGTTTTCTTTGCTGTCTGCAATAAATTGCAGACAAATTTATCCTAAATTACATCCTTTTGTTGAGGCAGAATGCTTCCCTAGTCTCTGAGGCTACTTACCCTTCCTTTTTGTTTCTTTGCAACATCAGGCTGCATTCCTAAAATGAGCCTAATATGGATTGTTTTCAAAATGAATGGAGTCTCCTTTTCCATCTCACAGTAGCTTTTTGTGTCAAATTTCCCAAGAAAACTTTTCCAACCCAGTAGTATTTTCTTACTGAGTTTTAGTTTCAAACAAATGCCATCTCCAAGATATTACAATGTGACACCTGTTGCCTGGTAGAAATGGCTAGACTAGAATACTTAATTGTTTTAAGACAATTCTGGAGCACACTTCACTTCCTGATAATTAATTTTATGGGGAAACATTTCCTTTGCAGAGCAATACTTAAACTCTGTTATCATTGCTGACTTTGGTATCTTCAGTGAGCTTGGAGGAGAGAACTGGGAGCCACGAGGAGTCTGCAGTGAATTCGTACCACACTGCAACCTGCTCTGTCTTACAGCCAACTACCTCAAAATGTGCACAGTGCTTCTCAGGGAGGATGTAATCCAGGAGATCTTGTACACTTAATTCCCTAATACAAAGTCTAACTAAATGTTAACTGCCTCTGTTGGGTTTTGTGTTTTAGCACCTTTGCAGCTTCAACTGTTGCCCTCACATGTGTACAGCAACATTGCCCTTCAAGGATTACTCCTGAAGTTCCTTGGGTTTTATTTCAATCTTTTCTTCCAGGGATTGCCATGCACTCAGATATGTTATCTCTCATGGTTACCTCCTTTCCCACGCCTACCAGTTTAACTGAAGAAGGAAAACTCTGCATTACACAGGAGAATATAGGTATTATTGTGCAAAGAAATTAAGATACAGCTCTCACAGCAATTCTATATTCTCCACATTGCAGCTTTAGTGTTAAGGCGTAAAGCTGTATTCCTACTAACAGAAGGAATGATCACTCTGCTGGGGGCTGGGAGAGCTGTGACTATTGTGTAACTTCTGTGGGTTTAAATGGCTAAACTTAATTGTGGATCGGCTGAGTTTTCCATGGTGAAGAGAGAGGGATGCCATTCCAGCTGGCAGAAAGACTAGGAGATATCCAGCCTTGATTTGTGGAGGGTCTCCGTGCTGCTTGGAGGATGCTTTCTAAGAGCTCAGTGGACGGTGGTGATGACCAGAGAGTTGATTTCTCGTGAAACCTGGAGACCACTTCGGTTTCATCCCGTGAGCCGAAGCTCCCACCTTGGCGAGTGGTTAATACCAAGAGTAGCTCTTCCTCTGCCGAGCCCACCCGCAGCCTTGCCAGGAGAGCATCCTTTGGTGACCACACGCACGGAAAGCGGTGTGTCTGCCCTGGCCCGGCTCGGGCTCTCTCCCGGAGCCCCGGAGCCCCCGGGGGCCCCGTGTCCCCTCGGTGCGCAGCCGTCTGGCAGCAGCCGTGGCCGGCGCTGGTCCTGCGCGCACATGGCCAGCGCGGGCGGCGGGGGCGCGACGCTGCCCCGGGGAGGGTCGGCGGGCCCGGCGGCGGCGGGCGGCCCCCGCCCCGCACACCTCCCCCGCGCGGGGGGAGCGGCAGGGAACCCCCCAGTTCCGCTTCCTGACGGCGCCGCGGCCCGGGCGGGGAGCGGCGGCCGGAGCGCGGGGCTGCCGGCGCCCATGGCCGGCGAGCGGACGCGGCGCTTCACGCGGAGCCTCCTGCGGCCGGGGCAGGCGGCGGAGCTGCGGAACAGCGCGGCCGCCGCGGCCGCCAGCGGGCGGCTGCAGCTGCGGGTGAGTGCGGGGGGCAGCGCCGGCGGGGCTGCGGGCACCGGGCACCGGCCCAGGTGCGAAGCGCGCTCGGTTCCCGGGGGAGCGCGGCGGCAGCGCCGGGCCGGGGGCGCAGCGCTGGGAGCCCCGACCCGGCCGGCCCCGAGCGGAGCAGCCCGCGGGCAGCGCTGGCCCGCCCGAGCCGCTCGGCCGGAGCCGCCGAGCCGCCGCGCTCCGCTCCGCGCCTCCCCGTGCCCGTGCTACGGCCGGCGGCTGACAGCCCTCGCTGATAGCTCTCGCTGACAGCCCTCGCTGACTGCCCTCGCCGGCGGCCCGGAATCCTCCCTTCGCTTTCGCCGCTTCTCTTTCCCTTTGGTTGAGCTTCGCAGTGGCGGATGAAGTGAAAGCCGGGAGCGCGCAGGCGGTGCGGGACAGGCGCGGGTGCGCGGGGCCGGGACAGGCGCGGGCTCCCCGGTGTGTGACAGTCACGTGTGGCATCGGTCCTGCACAGCCCGGGTGTCACCATCGCTACCGAGAGGCGTGTGCGCTCCCGGGTGATTTCCACTGGAAACCCCGCGCAAGAAGCTTAAAATGCCACGGAAACACAGACCCTGTTCTTCCTACTTGCATTCGCTTTTAAAATGCATTGCATGAAGCTTCAGGCCCCGCGTCTCTCCATCAATGGAATAGCACAACAGGGCTGTAAACTGTTACCCCACTATTTTAACTCCTCCGGTTTCATAGCTGTACCTAAGTCCTTGGCTGATAGACATAGATGGCAAATTGTTTCACTGTGAAATATCCACTAGCCTTTTCAAATCACTAGGCATTTATGAGTCATTTATTAGCCATTTTGATATTAAGATTCCTTTGGACTTAAAGCTGTGTGTTATGAGAGTTATATGACTCTTTAGATGATTAAGCATATCATTTCTGTGAATCATTTAATTCAGATAAATATTTTTCCTTTTCTAGTTTTTTCAGACAACACAGCTCATGAAGTAGGGAGAGAGTTGTAAGTGAAAGGTCATCACTCATCAAAGTTTACCCCACAGCAGTGCCTAGCTGTAACACATTCTCTCTGCATAAAACAGAAAGTAATTCTGCAACTGTGTTCCCATAAAGTTAGTGGGCATTTTCCATCTTCTGTGGGATCTTGCCCTGTACAAATGGACAGCTGTGCTAAAGTGACTGCTTTGCTTACAGACAGCAGCCTGTTCACAGTTCCTGGTTAGCTGGACACCAAATATGAGTTGTTTTCTTTACATCACTAGATTTGAAGTGCTTTTACAGCTTTGAAGGTCTTCATGAAGCATTCCCAAACTCCTGACTTTTGAAAGCTTAGAAGAAGTTATGTGTCTCTCCTGACTTCCCACAAATATTGTACATGCTATCAGCCCTTATCAAATTCCAAAGCATCCCTACAACTGCACCACCAACAGATTTGTGTGCAGGTCGTGCTTGCTGGGCACAGAGATCAGAATTTGACCCATTATCAAACAGGATGCACTACACTGGTGGAGTTTTGGTGGAAACCTTCAAGGAACCATCTTGGTTGGTTTGGGCTCAGACCAGACTCTGTGCTGAGTAATTGTCCCCAAGGAGGGTATGTTTCAGTTCAGGTACCAGCTTGTCTGACTGTATTGTATTGTATTGTATTGCATTATCTCATTGCATCTTGAAGTATTATAAATGAAGTTCCGTTAGCAAGATATTGTACTCTGCCATGTCTTTGCTGCAAGAATGCAGGAACAAAACAGAATGAAACTGATGAAGCAAATCTGAAGTTGATGGTCTGTTTCCTTAGAGGGGAGTGGTGTTTCTAATGTGTTGCTAACAAATCTTATACTGCATACAACATTTAATTACTCCTCATGTATTCACATTGTATTTTATTCAATCTGTCTTTAAAACATGAAGACTTCAGTTGTATGGTGACAAAAATTATCTGCCACTTCTGTGTGTCTTCTTTGAGACTTCCTGTTGACTGATGAAACACACTGGTGCTGGATTTCATCAGGGCTCTTGATGCAATGTCTGAGGCAAATACAGTCAGCTCTGAAAAGATGGGCTTTGAAAGATACTGAAGTTAAGATTTAAAGATGCCAGACCAAATTGTGGTTTCAGTTATACTGCTCAGTGGGATCACTTAGGGACTTCCAGATGTGTTTTATTCACCAGCAGGCGAATGGTTCTGAAGTCTGAGTTGCTTGCTGTGTTGAATATGTATGGCTCTGGCAAACTTAATGAAGTTACTGTCTTTTTACCATACTTTTTTGGGTTGACAGTTTGCCTCTGAAAGGCAAAGTTTTATGAAATGCTTTGTGCTGAGGTCTCATGGCAGAGTACAAAGTTTCTCCTTTCAGGGTTAAATCTTTTCTACCTACATCAGCTAGATTGAGCAGAATTAACCATTGTGTCTTGGCTACCTCTTGGCAGATGTAACCAGGGTTGCAGTTTTGGGGCTGCCAGGTGGAGCTGTGGTGTTCTGTCCTGGGCAGTGATTGCTACCTCTGAATCTGTAACACAGAATGCCAGGGTGGCAGGTTTGCTGAGGGGTGTTAGGGTTCCCTCTAGCCTCTGTGCCTTGCACTCAGGGATGCTGGGATGGCACAGCCATTGCAGTAAAGCTGTTTTGTTGCTTTTGTAAAAAAGTCCCACAAAACCTGAAATTTGTGGCTGAACTTCAACTGACTTTTTGTACCAGAAGTGAATATTCTCACAGAAAAGAAGAATTGGGTGTATTCAGTGCGGTCTGTTGGTTCTCATCACATCTTGATATGGATGTATCACCACCTTATATTCCAGTTATACTAAATCTGGCTTGTGATGGAGTGTCCTGAAAGTTGGCTCAGCTGCTGTAAGAGTCTGCAAATAACTGGCAGCTAGAAGGGAAGGAAAGCATAAACGAGTAATGTGTAAAGAATTATGTGTAAAGAGCAGAGAATTAAGCCTTCTGGTACTGCTTTTGTGTCCTGTATTGAATTGCAGCTGGGCTTCTGCTGGTAACGTTTGAACAGCACCTGCTCTAGGTGCAGCCCTTCAGTTCAGTAACAGCATAGGGATCAAATGTCTAAACTATCTTAGAGAAAAGGGTTGTGCCTTTTAGCTCTTTACTGTCTTCATATAGATTGCTTCTTCTTTTGTATCCTTCACCTTTACTTTTGCTCATTTATTCATTTAATAGGGGAAAACAGTTGCTAGCATTCAGCAAACAAATCTGTTTGTAAAAAGGAAAAGTTGCCATTATAATCAGGAAAAATGAGTTGCCAGAAGTAAGGATCTTTGTCATTTGCTGTTGTATAAGAAGGAACTTCTGCAGTGCCCTAAAAGATAAAAAGTGGAAACAGATACTGAAGGTGGAATATATGTGTGTATCTTGCTGGTAGGGGATAGTAACTGCTGTGATTTGGCAAAAGTAACACATTTTACATTAATTACCTAGACTAATATCTACACTCTATTAACTACACCATTAATCTACATTAATAGTGCTGCTATCAGGTGTTAATGGTGTATGGCTGTACTTCAGGTTGTTTCTGTTGCCTCCTTAAGCTTTGTAGTAGAAATGGCAATTCACCAAACTAGCTGGTGAAATAGATCAGCACCATCTAGAAGGTAAATAATTTATTGTATTTTGAAACTTTGATGTGAAATTCTTTGTCTCTTCTAATAGAAAACACTTGTTTGAAAGTTGCTTTATGAACACTCGCTGCCACTGCCCAGGAGAGCTGAATAGCTGTGCACAAGAAAGGGAAATTAATATGTTTGTTGCTTCATTTGTGCCTGTCACTGCAGCAGTATTTTATTGGAAGGTTTTAAAATGGGGATGGGCCAGTCAGTGCTCCTAGAAATTAGCTTTCTAACTGCTTAGCTAGTACTAAACTTCATGTTATACTATTATTTCCAGATCTCAATTAAGTTGGCTAAGTACTGCTGGCTGCAGTCCTCATCCTTTACATAAAGTATTGTGACATTGTTTTTATAAAAGAGCTGCGGCAGGTCTTGCTCCTCATCTCTCTTCCATCGTTAAACAAGTTAATAGCAGTCTGGAACTGGGCTGTTGCTCCACGAGTCTTTTTTTTGGCAGAGGTTTCTTTCCATCCCACTGCAGCCAAGCACAGAGAGTCGTGATGTCCGATCCCTGAGTACTGGCTGTCTCTCTCACGTGGAAGGCTGGATTACATGGCTCTCTCTTCTGCACAATATGGGTTCCCCTCCTTTTTCCCTTACCTAGGGTCACCATAATTCCTCCCTGAAAGAGCAGATCCCCTCAGTTTCCCACTTGTATTTTATGTGGTATGTACTTTACAAGTAATAACATTGCTGTTTGTATTGTGGTTGTCTAGTTCTAATTTTGTGTCAGTAATGAACTGGTTTGTGACTCCAGTGGTGGTTGTAGTCTCTCAGGAAGAGGAATGTGTGTGGTTTCCAGCCTCACAGGGGGCACCCACTGCCTTGGTACCTGGATAATGAGTACAGTTGACTGTGCCTACTCTGTATGGCCTTTTCTCATTATGTGATAGGGCTTCCATGTTGTGAATGAAATAACATTGAAAACTTCATCTGTTGAGAAGGCACAGTGTTACCTGAGCTACTTCAAAGACAGAAACTGGACTGTGAAAGACTTCTTTCTTCTGAGGATGTTCTGATGTCTGCGTTAGTCCAGGGTGAACCCAAATAATGCATTTATAAAGGCAGTGAGTCTATCATGGTGTTGTACACAAAATAGACTCTGTGTGTACATGCCCTGCCTTCACACACCATCTACTAGATTTCTTGTCCATTTCATTGCAAAAAAACCCCAAACTGATGCAGTAATCTGAAGAGCATGTGCATACAGAGAAAGCCCCATCCTGTTCTAGTGGTTGAGAGTTTGTTCATGACACCAGCATAAGGGAGTACCACCTGCAGTCTGGAGCTGGTAGTTCTGTTATGACAGGCCTTTGCATTTGAGATGAGTTAGGGTTTGCTCAGGGCAGACAACTTGACAGGCATATTTAGAATGTTAACAACCTTGTGCAATGTTGAAATATTAAATAAGTTGTTTATATTTGTAATTTACCTGTGAACCTTGTTCATGAATCTACAGCTAAAAACTTACTTTTCATTTATAGCCTGTATGACAACCTTTACTTGCTCAAGCACAAAACCCACATTATTTGCAAATAGTCTCCTTTATTGGCAATTTTTTGTTCTTTTGAAGTGTCTGACAAGTAATTCTGTAGATATTTTTCAGCTGGGGTATCCCAAGAACACTTGGTCTGGCCCAGGCAAGGATCTGATTGCTTTCAGTTGGCTGCTGGAGCCCAGATGTAAGGGCAAACCAAGCAAAGGGTACAGGCAAGAATGCACTACTTGCACATTCTCCAGCTGCAAGGCTCCCTCCTCTGCAGGCAGACAAAAGAGGCAAAGTCTGCTCCTGAGCAATTCTAGGAACTTCATCTGGCACTGGCACTGGGGATGCAACTGATGCAGAAATGAGGAAAAGGAGATAAGGGAACAGAGACTCAGAGGGTGGAGACAGAAGGGAAGAAGATGGTTTAGAAAGAAGAAAAGCATTGGAGAAAATGGGGGAAAAGAGAAAAGACTTTGTGGGGAAGGAGAGGCTGAAGAAAACGATAAAACGAAGGAAAGAAACGAAGAGAGCTGCAAGAAAGCTTCGTCAGGTTGGTGAATAACTTGTGCAGATAAGCCATTGATGTATACTCCTGTCTTTGTTTTAACTTCATGGAAAATGAGTCAGCTTGAGTAACTCAAAATGCTCTCAGTTTATAGAAGTTACATTAACTTTTTTCCTTTTGCCTGCAAGGTTAAATAAGGGGTCTTGAGAGAGAATGAACTTCAATAGCAAAGAGAAAGAGAAGCTGGAAAATTAAGCCTTGTGTTGGCTTTGGAGGAGGATGGATACACAGAGAGACAGTTTAATATTGTTGTGGTTTATAACAGGCAGTTCTGCAGTGCATATGTCACTTCCAGAAGTCAAAACATGTTTGTAACTTTTCTAGCACAAGGTCAAAAGCCTGTGAAGCAGTGACACAGATGTGATTATTACACAAAGACTTGCTTGTCATGTGTGTAATGTTTCCAGTTTAGGATTCCCTGCATTTCACAGAACTCAACAATAATTTTCTGAATCTAAATGATATTTGCTGTCTGTTTTATAACAACTGTATATTCTTATTTTAGCAAATGCTGACTTTATCCCTGGTTTTGTTGATAAGAAAAACAAAACACCAGGAGCTAACTGCCCAAGTTCATGCAATAGATCTATAGTAAAAGCCTTAGAATGATTGTCTCCAAGTTTATTCCCCTCACAGGCTGTCCTGCCCCGTATGGATGAATAATTTGCCTGGCTTCATAGTCCCCCCTACTCCTCTCATGTCTGACATGGGCAGATTTTCCTCTCTCATGTAAAGTGTAAGAAAACTGAAGGCTGCCTGTCCTTTGTGTGCTTGCTTTGTGTAAATGACTTTCTGGCAGAGCACAGACTCCAAATAGCAGTGTAATAGGAGGGTGCTGAGCTGCAGTAATGTTGAATGGTGATGAGTGTCAGGGAAGCCTTCCGGAGCTGGGAAGGCTTTTTCTACTTCTCTCTTTAATTTCCCAAGTCTCCTTACCCTTCCTCTATTTTTTTAGTTTGGGTGCTCAAGGCAGTAGTCTATTATTTTTTCTCCTTCATGTCAGTGATGCATAGTTGCAACCTAAATGCATTGCTTAAATACATTTTCTGTGGATTATTTGTCATTTCTGGTACTAGTTTTTTCTTCATGATATGAATAGGAAAGAGGTCAATGTTGCATTTTTGTTCTTAAATATTACACAGGAAGAGAGTTCCCTTGGAGCACTGGGGGTAGGTGCTGCTGCCCAGCCTCTACTTCCCAGCTTTACTCTGGGAGTTAACATATCCAGCCTCTTTACTTGGGGACTGTAAAGTTACTTTTCAGCTGGAACCCAAATACTGCATGTTTTGGAACACAGTGTAATGTTTTGAGATGACATATTGTAGATGTTCTCTAAGCTTGTATAAAAATACATCAGATGGGGAAATGTGGATATGTTTGTGACGTGTGTGGGTTCATACTGTGCAGACAGCAGGGTGGACTGCAGCTATGGTCATTGTGATCCCTGGAAAATATGGGGAAATGGAGATGGATACCTCCCTGCAACAGGAGTCTTCTGCTGCCTCTGTGAAACAAGGTTTTATCTCTGCAGACTCAAAGAAAAGGAAAAGAAACCTCAAAGATAGAAAGATACACTGTATTACATTTTAAATTACACTCATTATTAAATTACAATTAATTACTGCTAGACTTTCTTCCCCCTATTGCTGTTGTGCAGTTGTGTAATATTCATTGGTTTCTGTAGAAGCTTAGTATGCTGTCAGCATTGCGGTGTGTTTTTTAATTCCACTGTAGTTCCCTGCTTTTTCCTTCACAAAGTGTGGAGGAAGTGGAGGGCAGTTCTGTCACTGAGTCTGAAATGGGCTGTTCAGGTAGGAGAGTAATGCTGGCTGACTTAAAGCAAACTTGATCCTAGGCTACTTTGACACATTGACCTAAATTAAATGATGTAGATATAATGAAATTTAATGAATGCAATTGAGTTGGATATGATAGAGGGGAAAAAAGGCTTCATTTTTTTATGTGGTACTGTTTTATCAACAGGAGTAGTACAGAAATATTCTCTCTGAAAGTGGATGATGAGGAATGTTTAGAGTAGCAAAAAGAAAAGAAAATCTGTTCTCTTTGGATTTCAGTTTTTAAGCTGTCATCATCTAAATATATTGCTTGCCCATGTTAGATGTACCTGCTTTGGTAACCATGTTTGGGTTGATGATTTTGAGGAGCATACTCCTAATTTATAGGCAAGAATGAAATTCTGGACTCTGAAGTGTCTTGTGAAATGTGGCTCTGCTTTTCTCGGGCTGTTAAAAGCTCCCCACACAGGGAGCACAATGGCTCTGCAGACAAGGCCTAGAAACATCTTTTATCCAAAAGCTGCCTGGAACATTTCAACTGAGGGTTAATGTGTCTATCTTCTGATGCAAATTCCTCAGTGATCTTTGTTCTGGATTGGGTTTTTATCATAGTTTAGGGGCAGAGGTTGACATGGTTTGAAGAAAATATATTTTTAAAGTGTGAGAAGATTCTCCTGTGATCTGAGTTTTTGCTAGGCTTTGGGACAGAACGAGAGCATGGCAGAGGGACATGAGGAGAGGGAGGGGGAAGACTGCTGTGGTATCCTCAGGCCACAGTGGTGTGTAACAAAGCCTTAAACTACTTTTTCCACCTCTTTCTTCTGCTGTGAGGTGCTTGTTGCAGCTTCCTCCTTGCCCACTCTCCAATCCCTGCCTTCTTTCCCTCTTAGTCCTGTGCAAGCTCTGGCAGCTCAGGGAGGAGTCTGAGCCAAAAAGTCAACAGAATAGAGGAAGGAAAGGCTGCCTATACCCAGACACTGTGCAAAATGTATGCTCAGTTTGAGGGAGGGCAGGATGCCAGTCCTCCACATCCCCCTTCTCTCCCCTTTGGAAGCAGACACAGCACTCCTGTCCATGCTATGAGTAGGTGCAGGAGAAAGGATTCAGAGCTTGTTGAGTCCTTGAGTGAAAGTGGTGGGCTGAAGTCAGCCTGGGGGCTGTTGATTGGCCTGTGCTTGTTTAGATAGTAAGTCATCTTTGGAGCCTGTCCCGTGAAAGAGCTTTCTCCTTTGCTGTGCAAGTACCATGGCACAGGCCAGGCTTGATGTCTTTTGTTAGGAATGCCTCTGTTGCATTTCACACGCCATAAATAACTTGTGGTATTTGTAGCAATCTCAGTCTCTCTTTGAAGATACAAGTGTACTGCCTTTTTCCTGGCTTCTCTTTTTTTTCTGGCTTCTCTTTTTTTTCTTCCTTTTTTTGTTATTTAGCCTCAAGTGGTCTCAAGTCTCAGAAGTGGTTCAGGGTCCTAAATTTGGCCATCCTTGGGATAGAACTGTTTAGTGGCTTTGAACTTTAGGCTATATGGAACAAAATAAGTGAAAGTTTGTTCTACTGAACAACTGTGCATTGACAGGGAGAGACCTTGGGAAAACAAGTCCTGGGTCACACCTCTGATTCTGTGTGCAGAGAGAAAGGGAGTGATGAGTAAGTATTAAAACCAGTGATGAGCAGACTTTGATATTTATTCTAGAATATCATGTGGTGCGTGAATACCTTTTGTATTCACATATTTGCAATGCATAGTAAAGTATGTGCTGAGCCATCATGTTTCTGTTGTCAGTATATAGGCACACGTTTTCCCCTTCAATTCATGGGGAGCAGGTGGACTTCCAGCAGTGGATAGAGAGCAATTACAGAAGCAATGCAGACATTAAATATCATGCACAGCTCGCCTCTGAAAGCGAGTTACTAAAAAGCATCTGCCTGTTCCAAAGCTGCATCTCACTTTAGGCAACAGTTGCCTTTTACGTGAGTAACAGTTGTTTTTTTCTTTGAGCTGTGTGATTGCACAGTGCCTCTGTTCTGCTGACACCCTTTCATTAAACAGCTAAAATCGCAAGCACCGATGGAAATGAAGGCATACAACATTAAGTAGGGTTGAATTATACTGGTCTCTTTAGTGCTGCATGAATTTACCCTCATAGCTTCCCCTGAAACAATGAAAACTGTTTTGGAGGTTTTTAAAGAGAACTGAACAAAATAGAAATTCAGGAGAGCCATTAACAGAAATTTGGCTTTCCTGGTCAAATAATAACCTGTGGTTTAACAGTAACATTAGGAAGTCCCTAATACAAAACAAAAAAAAAATGTAGTCAAGGTAGATGATTACCTTTTTTCAGGTTTCTTTCAGAAACCTCCTGCTCCTTTTTATATTCCAAATGCATACCCAATTGTTTCCATGTTTCTGTAGATTTTGGAAAAGAAATGGAGCTCATGTAACACACCAACTCCAAGTGGTTTAACTCCAAGTGGTTTGGAAATGGAAGAAGATGGAATGATAGTTTTGGGGGGGTTTCAACTAGCGATGATAGTTCCAGCTCGCTGAGGATGTTGGCAATGAAATATTTTTTGTTTCTATGTATTCTTTCCTCAGAAAGAGTGAGGAGAAAACTGTTTGCTGAGAGGTTTCGGGTGAACATTACAAGTTACTTGTGTTGCAATAAGAATGAACAGTAGTATAGTGGGACACAATATCTTACATGCCTCAATATGAAGTTTATCTGCCTTCTTTTTCTCTTTCTAGAGTTGTTCTTGCTATGAGAACCCTTCAAAACCACTAGCCATGGCCTGCATGTTGCAGTTAAATATTATCTCTCTCTCATTTCTTCATTCTCACATCAGCCCAATTCTGTGCTTTTGTGCCCTCGCCCCTTCCAGTCCTGGATCCTTGTTGTGCTTTGTGTTCCTCTCCCACTTGTCTCAGAGCCTCTGTTAATGCCTCTCTGTGCAGGGAACAGTGTGTCAGTTGTGTCAGGCACCCTATCTTTGCCTGCCATCCGTGCCACAGTAAAACCCACTTCTTCCAGGAATGCTCCTTGCCAGTTCTGGTGAGCGGATAATCTCTGCTCCTCCCCTTGCTGAGCAGCTGCCCTGTGTCCCTCTGCCCAGCAAAGCCTCTCGCCCCCAGACTGGTGATGGAAAGCCTTTGGCTTTGGTCATAGGCCTCTTTCCTGGCTTTAGTGTGGGGTTTTACATTGAACACATGGGTTTGTACTGACAGTTGCTATTTGACTGTTCACTAGATAAAATATACTTCAAATAATACTGAGTGATTCTTTTTGAAAGAAGAAACTTTCCTGTGTCTCTTTCCTTAAAGGAACCATTGGTTCCCTGTTCAGTGTAGTGTGGAAGACAATTCCATGGCTTGATGTGTGAATATATCAATAGATTTATATATATTTTGAAATCGACTCAAGTAAATAGGGCTAAAATCAGTTTCCTTGGTATAACATGGCATGCTTGCTTTGGGAGGTTTTAACACGAGAACTTTGCATTTAAATTCCATGATGATGGCTACTGAGATGTGCTAGAATAAAGTATAAGGGCTGCTCTGCTTGATCCTTGTGCCCCCGTGCTTCTCAGTTTCTGGTTTTTACCACTGTTTCCCAGTGTGTATTTCAGAAGATCCTCATTCCTAATCCTAAAGGATCTATCAGGGATTCAGGTAAGAAATCTGAATTTCTTTATTTTAGGGGAACATTTTGTGTGATCAACAATGGGAGTCAGCAGATGACCTGTAATTAGAGCTTGAAAAGCTGAGGTGTGAAAGCTCTATGATGCACAGTGAGGGGTTGCTGCTCAGTTTGTAACTGGGTCTGACATCAGCCCAGCAGCACGTCCTGAACCCACCTTGCATACTTTGCAATGCAGCTGCTTGTTGTTAACATCTATAAGGTAAAAAAGATAATGCAAGAGAGTTGTCTGGGGTTTTTTTGCCGGTGTCAGAGCTCCAGAGCTGCCCCAGAGCCAGCATGCCAAACACATCCTGCTATCATTGGTTAACAAGGACAATTTAACAGATTTAATTTAACTTTTTTCTGTAGTATGAGTGAAAAAAGAAACGAAAATTGAGCCATGACTAAGGAATAATACAGACTAGTTGCTATTATCATGGGCTCAGCTTAGCAGATTTTTTAGCTTTTTTATCTGTCTGTAAGATAACAAGAATAAAAGCCAGCAAAGTGCAGTACTAACGGTATGACTGCTTTTAGACAGTTTGGCAGGAAATGCTATTTCCTGTTCTGTTTGATGTTCTGTTGACTTTCTCATAAATATTAACCCATCTGGGGCTTCAACATTTGTTGTTGCAGTGGGACAGACAATGTCAGTGACAGCCAAATTTAAATGTAGTTGTTCCTTTTAACAGATTGAACAAGTTCTGCTTAAAAAATGCAAGATTACCCTACAATTCTTTTGACTGCAGTGTAACATCTTCAGATTTGTCTGCATAGTCAAATTGTAAAGTGGGATTAGATTTGCCTTTGAAGTGTGGGCTCACAGTGGTGTGGCTTGCTCTTCTGGATCAGGTTAGAGTTTCCAGAACTCCTGTGTCATAGGCAGATGCCAGGTTCCTCAGCACTCCGAAGTCAAATAATAATTGTAGTGCCATTTGATGTGCTTCCCAGATCACCAGATAAATATATATTTGGAATAGGATGATAGATCCATCTTCTCCATTACTTTCTTGAGTGGAATTGTGTACTTGTTTCTCAAGACCCCAAGCAAGTGCTGTCCACAGAGGTGTCAAGGTCCCTTTTAACCCAGACTCTTGTGTGATAGAGGTGAACCTCTTGTAACCTTTCACGCTGCCTTTTCCTCTGGGCTGGCAGTCATGTGAACACTGGTTCAGCAGGATGTCTTGGTTAGGGTAGTACCTCCTATCAGGGTGCACCAGTCTTCTGGGGTGGCTTTTAAACTTGTGTTTTTTTCAAATCAGATACTGATAGATGAGATTTGAAAGCCAGAGGGTGCTGCTTCCCAGAGTGCTGAGATCTGCTGACACATTTGTGCTGGGTGGAGGACATCTCCAGGTGCCCCTCTGTTAATGCAGTAGCTTCCATTGCAGTGTTTGTGCATGCCAGTGACACTGCACCCCAGCAGTCTCCTCAGTAAATTGCCAGCCTGATCTTTTGTGAAGAGCAGTCGTGTTGAATTTAGTGTTACTGCATCAAGAGTGAGGCACAGAGAGTGAGTAATTGTAACCAAGTCTGCTCTTATGCCTGACAGTGTGTGTTTGGTATTTAGCTGTAACTGTTCCTAATTTGCTCAGCTGCTTGACAAAAGCATAAATGACATCGAGGTGAGAGCTCTTCTGTTGGCTGCAACTCTGTGTTACCACGAAATAATCGTAACATTACATAGAAAGTGATAAATGATTGTTAACTTTAATTAGAGCACTAATTATATATTGGAGTGAATTTCAGCAGAAATGAACAATTGCTACCTCTGCATTTAAATTTCCACCTGAATTGTAAGAGAAAGTTGAGAATATATTCCCTTGGTGTGAAAAAGGGATATGTTTAAAGGGAGTCTGCATGTACTATCATATTTTCACTTGGATATTGCAGGTTCTAATGAAAGCTTTGGCAGCAAAGACAAACAGACTGTTGACTTCCTTAAAAAACAACTATAAACAATCTTTTGGGTTAAAGTTCCCATGTATACTCTGTAATGTTTAAATAATTTACTTATGCATTTGCACTTTTTCTGCTGCAGCTGCTTAAGAACATAACCCCGTTGAATGCCCAGCTGACAGCAGAAGAATGAGGGGGTGGTCTGGGAATTTTGTCATCTATTTAAAAACCTAATACCCTGAAATAAATCAATACATTTGTGAGCGTAAATAATTATGATTGCTTGAAAAACACTGGCTGGCTGATCTCTATTTCCTGCTTGACTGAGAAGTCCTGAAAGACTAAAAAGAGAAGAGGTCAACATTTGGGTACTACCTAAAATTACTAGGATCCTTGGAAGTTCATTTGAGATGTGTCAAAATAATCTAGAGAATGACATCACTTCTGTTATATACTAGGTAATATTTTTTTTAAGTAATGGTCTAAAGTGGTTCTGTAAGAGCAGGATATTTTCATAAATATCAGTTAATTTTACAAAAAGTCAATAGCACAGGCTATTAGGACTTGAATAATAAAAACAAATTACTTGTAACCAGACATTTCAGTCAGTGAGAATGAAAGCTCTTTGCACATATGTGTATTTAGCTCATAGTTTCTACTCATATTTTAATCTCCCTTGGAGTTCAGTATTAGTCTTTCAAAACACACATGTTACTAATCAAAATATTATTCTTCTAAGGATTTCTTCCTGAAATACCAACCAGAAGACATATGTTTATAGAGACTGTGTTAGAACTTAACAAATACAGGCCAAACAACTTATAATTGGGCTGGTTTTGCTTATTTTGTATTTTCTTGAATCAACAGCCTCGTGGATGGGAATGTTAATGGATACCAGAAACCTAAGGTTCGTTAGTTTTAGATTTTGTATGATTTTATTCTCTTCTGGAGGTCAAATAAAAGAAAGGGAGTGAAATTCTGACAAGAGACATAAAATGAAAACCACATGTTGTACAGAAAAGCTGTCCAGGGGGCAGTGTCACTCATTAGCTGCTACAATAGCTGTTCCTTGGTTTGATACAGTGAGCACATTGTTGTCCTCTGAAGAAAGCCCAGCAATATTATTTCTAAAAGGGGCAGGATGCTTTTTGATTGGGTTGATGTTTTTTGTTTTGCCTTTTGGGGTGCTTTTTCTTTTCCATGGTGATGAGGGCCAAGCCATGGGTTTCAGGCAGGTTCTTGGGTGTGGTGTTTGAGTTGCTCCTTTCTGAAAGGGTGACAGCATCCCACTGAGCACTGTGGGTCTGAGGAGCCTTGTCTCTCTTCCGTGCTGTTGTATGGGTGGTCTCACTGTTCCTTTGTGCAGCTTGGGCTTCCTGGCTGGTGTAAAAGCAGGAGGAATGTGAGCCTCCCTGAGCTTCTGGATGTGCTAAGAAAGGAAAGGTTTTGGGGCTAACCGGCCCCCACATTGTAATAAAGAGGATAACTTCTCTTGCAGCATCTGGCACTAAATACACACAGATCCCTCTTCTTGTCTTGTGAAGCTGATGTTTGTGCCAGTAGGATTCTCTGTAGGTGGATTTCTCTGTAGAAATTAATAATTTGCCCTGTGTGCTTTAGCTCAAGAAGTGTCATGGTTAGGTGATACTTGACATGATCGAACAGGGAAAAGGTGCTTGGCTGGCTGCCCCTGGACCTCTCAGATTTGGGTAGGATTTTTTGAGTAATATGTAAACAAACAAAAAAAAAATCAAGACAGCTCTGTAATATTTATAGCCTTAAAAACTTTCAGAGTTCTAACTCTTGGGTTCTTTACTTTGGATTCTTGGCACTGATTAGAAAAAAGAATCTGAAGCCACATTATTATACTGCTAGTGGAAACAATCCATATTCTTCTTGTGGGATCTTTTCAGATAAATACTAGGATACATCTGCAGCTGCTGTATTTGGGGGAGTGGGGTTATGGGAGAGCAGCACTTGAGACAACACATTTTTTGCTGGCCCCTAAAGGTACAGATTTTACTTTGCATTTCTTCTTTTTATTTAGCCACATTTTGTGCCTAATTTTCCCTTTTGCAGCTGTAGAAGCTTATGCTTGGAGATTGAATAAGATTGTTCCTTTTGGTTCCTTGCTTCTGGCTGAACTCTTTGCATATGCCTCAAAGTGAAATTGCCTTGAAATAATAAGCAGGGATTGTACAGCTGACTTAGAGTTGAAAGAAGCCTGATTGGGAGCCTCTTTTGTTCATTTCTGGGTTAGGTTAGAAACCTTGTGTGCAGTGGAATTGTATGGCCTAAACGGCCAGTTCATCACCTCTAGCCTTTGGTTTAAGTCTTTGGCTTAGGTGGCTCTTCTGCTTTTGTTGTGTTTGGGGCCCTCCCAAAGAGGGCACAAATTCAGGCTCTGGTCTGTTAGGCTGAATAAGCCATGTTCTTACACATTCATGGAATAACAGTTTGGAAAGAACTTCTGGAGGTTGTCAAGTCCAGCTCCCTGTTCAAAGCAGTTCCAGAGAGATAAGGTTACTCAGGCCCTCATCCACTCTCCAAGGATGCCCTGTTCCTGTGTTTGACCACCCTTCATGGTTAGAAGTTCATTTTACCATATTTAATTGAAATGTCCACTGTCACAGTGTCTGTTCATTGTGTCTCACTCCCTGCTGCTGTGTCTCTGTGGAAAGCCTCTCTCTTCTCTATTCCCTCCTAGAGTGTAGACTGGCAATTTTCTTGAGGATGGGCAAAGGTTTTTTTCAGCATCTCCTCCAGCCTCAGTCTGTCTTGGTGATCTTGCAAAGAACTTGATCCTCTCTGTCAATGGATTTGTGCTGGGCATCTGAGAACTGGACACAGCAACAACATTCATTCCCTGGGCACACTGGCAGGTCTGCTCTGCAGCTGCTTCATTCTTGAAGGTAGCCAGGCCTTTCAGTGATGTCCCAGCAGGGTTTTCATGTCCTTGCTTTTAAACACAGTAGCGTAACTGCTCCCTTTGCTGGAGGTGCCTTGCATGATATCCAGAATTATACTGAACCCTGCTTATGCTGCTGTCATATTGGTAGCTGATGATCATTTTTGTATTGGCCTCTGCTTCCAGCTTTTCCTCCTTTGTTTTCAGCTGCTGAATGCCCAGTTTGCGGTAGAAATTCTTAGCTTCAAGGCATTTGATGTTTTGAATTAAAAATTTATTAAATTAGTTTGGAATGCCTTAGGCAGCTAAACTCCTGGCTCCCTGGGACAGCCCATTATTTTTGTGAGGGACTTTGGAAAGGGATTTCTTGGCTTGAAAATCCAAAAGCCTTCTGTGAAGAGCATGTACAGAGCCAGGTGGGAATTGATACTGATCTCTATCATGTGCCTAATCTTGTCTAAGAGGCAGAAGGTCCTGGATACTACTCTTGTCCTGTCAGTCTGGGATCTGAGAGAGAGGAAGGATATCAGAAGTGGGAGCCAAGAGATGAGTGACTGTATGTCTCTGGCCTGACTTCATCTGCAGAGGAAAAAATTGAGGGGTTTGGGTTTTTTTTTTTTTTATTTTTCATGCAGACAAATAAAGAAACACACTTAGCTCCCAGTATTAGTTATTCTAAGTGCCGATATAGTGAAGAGTGGAAAACTGTGCTGGAAGGCTGTGACTGAGGTGAAGATGCCATGCAGGCTGCCACTGACTGCCGCACTGTCTAAAATTCTGCTCTAGTCCAGATTTGAGTGGTCTTTTTGAAAGTAACTCCAGTCTCTCTTTGTCTCTATTCTGTCTTTGGACAGAAATACTAGTTTGGGATTATGGCAAGTTGTGGCTGTTACAGAAACAGAACAAGTTGCACATCCTGAAGATGAGATGTCAGCAATAAAGGTTTCTGTGGCTCTTGTCCAAAGTTTGTGGATGTGGGTGAGAGGTTTTGCAGTGGTTTTTTTTAGGCCTTTGATCATACTTTAGAGAAGAAGTGGTAGCTTATTAAACCATGGTGCTGTTCAGGCCATTCAGCATAGAGAGCATTGCTGTACAAATGACACCTCATCCAAACCCACGTCTTGCTCTTAAAGCCTCGTTAGTGGTCGCTGATGTCTCTGTGGAGCACTGGGAGGGCAGCTGGGGGTGCTCCTGCCTGGTCTCCCCTGTTGCTTGGTTCTCTTTCCAGTGTTTCCATAAGTGGCAGGGCTGGTGCCAGGGCAGCAAATGGAGAATGCATTTGTTCTTCTGTGGGAAGAGCATCTTCCCATGTAGCTGGATGTGTTATGTTCTTTAAAATTGGTTTGTGAAACATCTAGACAAAAGGCTTTGGAATTTATACGTGTCATGGAGATCCTGGACTGTGACAGGTAACAGATGGGTAGCACTATTTCAGCTGTAAGGAATGTCACAAAAACAACATGTTAGAGTGAAAACAGGCACTGTGGATTTTTTTGGGTTTTTTCCTCTATGCCAATTTTGGTTTTAAGACCCTTTCCTATTGGACTAATGAAATGGAGGTCACCTGGAAACATGATCAGCTGTTGATAATGCTATTTGAGGGGTTGTGTGCAAGTTGAATGTGTATCTCTCTGTTCTTTTTGGGAACCCATGGGGGGGTGGCTTTTTTTTTCTGTTGTGACTTATCTGTAAACGCTTTGCTTTAGAAGTGTGAGCTCAGCCAGGGTTATAACTTCTGTTGAAAACTCTTCACAGAGTTTATCTTAGTACATTATGTTTTTATTTAACTGTGTGCCAAAGAAAAGATGAGTTCTGGTAGCTCCATCTAATTCCCCACCAGTTTTATGGGATAATAAAAGTTCTTTTTAAAAACAAACAAACATTTGCTTTGTAGGTTAAGTAGTTATTTTTCCTGGTTTAAAGTCAAAGTTTTCTTTTCCTGTTACATGTTTAAGGAAACCACAACAATGCTCTTAGCTGCCTTTTGGAATATTCTGTGCTAGATCCAGAAGCCGCTGAAGTGCATTGTATAAAGGAGGTTTTCATCACTGCCTATGGGCAGCAGTTCTCCATTTTACTCCATCTATGAATAATCCCATTGATCTCACAGAGGCTGTAATTGTGGAAAACTACCTGTCAAAGTGAGGAATTTCTTGAAAATCAGCAGGGTGCTTCAGCTGAGTTGAAAATAAGAAATTGGAAACTACTTGCATGCAGATTACAGATCAATTCCACTTTTTGTGTAAAGAGAACATTCTGAGAAACCCCTTTAGACGTTGAAACTCCAGAGGTACGGGATTCTAGACCAGCTTCTGTCTGGTCTGGGAAAGGAAGGAAATCCTTACACCAGTCTTTTAACACTTTGTTTTCTTATTTATCAAGTGCTTGCAATTTGTTGATGCCAGCAGCTGTGAGATCTAAAGGGGGAAACCTGTATTTCAGCCATTTACGGTGTGGTAGTAATTAAGAGTCTTCCACACAACTTCTGTGTAGCACTTTGCAGCAGACATCAGCATGAAAGAGCACAGGAATATTGAGAAGGGAAAGGCAGCACTGGCACAGGCAGTCATGGGGAGCCCATTTCTGTGCTTATTTGACTTTTTTTTCTTTCCTCCCGCGTCTGTAGCAGTTGTTTCCATTTTCAGCAGGTAAATCAGGAAGCAGCAGTTGTGAATTGGTCTTTCATGTACTACTCCCTAGAGGGTGCCAGACAGCCGCGTTATGCAGCCCCGTGTGCTCCGCATCCCCGCGTGTGCTCCGCATCCCCGCGTGTGCTCCGCATCCCCGCGTGTGCTCCGCATCCCCGCGTGTGTGCTCTGCATCCCCGCGTGTGCTCTGCATCCCCGCGTGTGTGCTCTGCATCCCCGTGTGTGCTCCGCATCCCCGCGTGTGCTCTGCATCCCCGCGTGTGCTCCGCATCCCCGTGTGTGCTCCGCATCCCCGTGTGTGTGCTCTGCATCCCCTTGTGTGTGCTCTGCATCCCCGCGTGTGCTCTGCATCCCCTTGTGTGTGCTCCGCATCCCCGTGTGTGCTCCGCATCCCCGCGTTTGCTCTGCATCCCCGTGTGTGCTCTGCATCCCTTGTGTGCTCTGCATCCCCTTGTGTGTGCTCTGCATCCCCTTGTGTGTGCTCTGCATCCCCTTGTGTGCTCTGCATCCCATCCCGCGTGTGCTCCGCATCCCCGTGTGTGCTCTGCATCCCCTTGTGTGTGCTCTGCATCCCCGCGTGTGCTCTGCATCCCCGCGTGTGCTCTGCATCCCCGCTGTGTGTGCTCTGCATCCCCTTGTGTGCTCTGCATCCCCGCGTGTGCTCCGCATCCCCTTGTGTGTGCTCTGCATCCCCTTGTGTGTGCTCTGCAGCCCCGCGTGTGCGCTCCGCATCCCCGTGTGTGCTCCGCATCCCCGCGTTTGCTCTGCATCCCCGCGTGTGCTCTGCATCCCCTTGTGTGTGCTCTGCATCCCCTTGTGTGTGCTCTGCATCCCCTTGTGTGTGCTCTGCATCCCCTTGTGTGTGCTCTGCATCCCCTTGTGTGTGCTCTGCATCCCCCGTGTGTGCTCTGCATCCCCGCGTGTGCTCTGCATCCCCGCGTGTGCTCCGCATCCCCGCGTGTGCTCCGCATCCCCTGTGTGTGTGCTCTGCATCCGCGTGTGCTCTGCATCCCCTTGTGTGTGCTCTGCATCCCCGCTGTGTGTGTTGCTCTGCATCCCCGCGTGTGCTCCGCATCCCCGCGTGTGCTCTGCATCCCCGTGTGTGCTCTGCATCCCCTTGTGTGTGCTCTGCATCCCCGCGTGTGCTCTGCATCCCCGCGTGTGCTCTGCATCCCTGCGTGTGCTCTGCATCCCTGCGTGTGCTCTGCATCCCCGCGTGTGCTCTGCATCCCCGCGTGTGCTCTGCATCCCCTTGTGTGTGCTCTGCATCCCCGCGTGTGCTCCGCATCCCCTTGTGTGTGCTCTGCATCCCCTTGTGTGTGCTCTGCAGCCCCGCGTGTGCTCTGCAGCCAGGTGTCATCGCAGCCTTGTGGCTCCTGCTGACCCGCAGTGCTGTGAGCATCACCTGCTGCTGGAAGGCACAATGAGGAGAGACGAGGTGACTGAATGATTCAAGCACCTCTCACACAGTCATAACCATGTTCTCTCATCTGTGGGTTTTTACTTACTGTAACTTGTACGCTACAATTTTGCCGATTTTACTGTGTTGGTCAAGGATAACTTTGTGAGAAGGAAACACAATTTCAAGATGAAAAAGCTGTAAATCATTCAGGAGTTGTGCTGACCAGTTGCTGCAGTAAATGCCTGCTTTCCCTGGTCACTAGGGAGCAGCTGGTGGGAACTAAAGAATTACAAAGCCTGTGTATTCTGATTTTTAGTCACCCCCTCTGCTGTTTGAGACCTCTGTGTTTCTGATATTTAACCATTTTTGCAGCAACACTTGAAGATACAGTGCATGAATGTTTAGAAATGAATGCAAGAGATTTGTTATGAGTGGAAGGCACAGATGCTATTTATGGCTTGTAGCACCTGTGACTGCACAAGCTTTCTTTGCAGTACATGTGAGATCCCCATGGGTCCTTTAAAACTCCCTTTTTTTTTTTTTTCCTCCCTCAAAACTTACGGCAGCAGTGGTTCAGCCTAGCCCTGTACAGCCTCTTGTAGGCCACTGGGCTGGATGTGGAAGGTTTGGGACATAACTCTTGGAAAGAAGACAGGGCAGCTCCTTGAAGGTGTATTTTTGTAGTCCCCCAGAGCTCCAGTGGGAGCAGACACAGAGCAGGAGGTGTGTTGGAAACGCTGTCTCTGTGGCAGTGAGAGATGGCTCTCTAACATGGCTCTCCACACTGCTTTAAGGTCATAGTCATAAGAAGAAAGTGCATGAAAAGACCTGAGCTTATACTCAAGTTCATGTGGTTATAGCTTTTCCTCAGGCATAAAATGTGCAAGGAAAAGAGGCCCATTAATGAGGGTTTGTCTCATTAAACTGCCAGCCATCTCTTGGAGTACTTCACCTGTCTGATCTGGGTCTTGATGCTGATTCCTTGGAATCTGGTTAGGATTCCACTATTTGTTTTGAAGTAGCAGAGCATAAGAGAGATTTTCAAACTTGAGTGTGTTTTTTCCCGTCTGCTTTCTTTGCAAGTGCCTCCAACCCTTTATGAAAACAAATACTGGAGAGAAAGACCTTGGCTAAGAAAATGTGTATCAGCTCTTTTTGTTTTGATAGGGTGATGTGGGTGATAAATATTTAAGTGTTGAGAGATGAGACATTAGCTTATCAAAATGTGCGTGATCTTCATTTGCATCAAGACAGAGACTGTAATTTTGTTGTCATAGCTTGCTTCAAATGTTTATCTGCTACTTGTATGGACTAACTTAAGGGAAGTTTTACTATAAAACTGTGGGTTTGTGTGTGGAGCTGTGAGTGACAACCACTGGCCACTTAGGTTCATGTGCTGCTGGTGAGCACATAATTTGTACCAGGGTGATGTATGTGGAATGGTAACTTTGGTAACTTGTAACGGTGGCATGAGCCTTTCCATCTGTAACAGTGCAGTTCTTACTGTTTTTACTGCTGTGCTATCTTTAGTTCCTGCTGATGGCTTGATGCTAATGGCCAGACTAAACACACTGCTGTAAGCAGTTCCAGGGGTGTTCCTGTTTGTTTTGATGACTTCTCTGCTCACCTGTCCTTGCTGCTTTAGGATTGTCACACTACAAGAGCTTCTGTGTAGCTTCTCAGTTTATGTCGTGCAAAAATATCATGCAGAGGCAGGCTTGTCTTCCAGATTAAAAAATCCCCAACCAAACAAAATGGTGCATGTCATGCTGACAGCTGAGAGGTCTCATGGCAAAGGGGGGTTATAACCTGCAGCCATCCTCCTTGCTCAAGAAGAATGCAGCCTCCTTTGGGGGTGGAAGGAAGGATCAATGTTGAATTTGAAAAGTCATTCTCTCACTAAAAGATCTTCTCCAAGGCTTGCCTTTCTGCCTTCCTCTTTAAAGCCCTTAGCTGAAGTCCAAAATACCAATAGGTTGTATGCTGTTTATTACAATCACAGGAATTCAAATGCTACAAAGAGAAAGGAAAATTAATGGAATAAAGCAAGCTGTGGGAAGGAGAACAGCTTTTAATGTGGTGTGCTAATGAAGTATGAAATAGGTGTGTAAGAAAATGTTCAGTAGCATCTTTAGAAACTCTTGCAGCCTGCAGAAACAGAAATACAGGAATATTGTGGAAGAGAAATAACCCAGTGCTTGGAGGAGAAGAAGTTTACTGTCTGCTACATACTTAATGGGAGAGAGTTTGCCTCTTCAGGCCCTGGCTGCCCTTTTGCAGAGCTGGCATCTCTTTCATGTGGAAGCTGAGGCTGGAATAAGTGTAAGCTCGAGGATACAGATGCCTTTGAACTCTGCTTTCTTATCACAGACTTTATAAGACATGGCAAGTGTGACCCACTTCTGTTCCTGCACAGCTCTGCTGCTACACAGACCCAGCCCTTGGAGCTGCTTTGCCAAGGACTGGGTCACTGAAGTCCTCTGGGTTAAATCTGGGTTAAAACAATTGTCTTGCCTATCTAATTTTTTTTTTCCTTTTCTTTATTGAATTGCCATTAGTGGTCCCCTTTCCCAGCCTGTCCCCATAAACCATCACGTTGGTGTTACATGGCTACACAGCATAGCTAAAATGAATGGTGGATAGGAATGGAGCGGGAGTGGGCAGTGGAAAGCTTCCAGTGTGCATATTCCTTAGCCCAGCATTGCTGCCAAAGTCTTCGTAAAGGGGAATTAAGGAGTTGCTTGCACAAAGGAGTATTTTGCTTCCCAGGGGGGTTCACTGAATTTTGTTTCTGGATTAACGTGCTAATTACCATAAAATAGCACTCAATGCTTCACTGTAAGAGTAACTAACACTGTTGATAACTGGTGTATAAACATAATGTATGCTAATGAGATCCCTACCTTTGTAAAACAAAGCTGTTGATACTCTGTGTGTGTCCAGGCATTTTTAGTGGGCTGGGAGGTTTCCTTTCCAATGATAGCTCATGCCTCTGTGAGATTTCCTTAAAACAGAAGGGGGTTTTTAGCTGCTCAGTGGTTTCTTCTCCCCTGTGCATTAGCTGTTTTTCAGTTCTTGAATTTCTATCAAGGGCTAGAGGTTGCTTTTAGCTGGCTTTGGCTTGTTAGTTTACTTGCTTTCAGACTTAGTGTCATTTTCCTCTCCAAAGAGCTGAAATGCCAAGATTGTGTCATTTCTACTTGTATCTAATAATAGTTTAATCCACAAATAATTGTAATGAAGTTCCTAAGGCCACTGACAGAGATTAGTGTGATCCAAAGACCACTGGAATGAACGGACTTTTTCACTGAGAACAAAGTGAAGCTCTGGGTCGAGCCCTAGGGTGCTGTTCCATACACACGTGCATGCACATGTGTGACAGTCTAGGGCTGTGCTATGGAAACCAAGTTTCAAAAACATGCTGCCAACTCTCCCAGCTGAGCACTGCTGAGTGAAGGAGGATGCTGTACAGACGGGAGATGTGTTAGCAGCCCCCAAGGTAGCAGAGCAGTTGCCATAACAGCCAGCAGCAGATGTTACCCAGGACCGTATTGCTGCTGCTGGAATTAGAGCAGGAGTGGAAGTCTCCCAGCTGCCAAGTGCATCGTTTGTGTGGCCAAGGTGTCAGTTGCAGCTCTGGAGTAGGCAGGGGGCTGATGAAAACATAAACAATAGCAGCAGCAGCAGGATTGCTGATTTGGTGCAGGAATTACTCAACTGTGCCACTGTGCCCTTGTAATCCCATTAGGAAAGTCAGACTAACAAACATGATGGGAGGTCCCCTCTCCAGGATTTGCTGCTGGGGATGCAGGGACATCTCACCAGCATGTGGAGGCTGTGCCCAGGAGGATCTGAGGGGGAAGAGCCGGGTGGGGGCATTGGCAGGGCTGGGGCACAGTTGTGCTGTGCCTGCCAGTGCTGCTGACTGTTTTCCATATGCACTCTAAGCAGTTTGCTCTAAATAAATAAAGGCAAGAAATAATGGGGATGACTTTGTTGCTATTAAAGGACAGATCTAAAGGATTTACCTTTTCTGGAAAATGCTTTAATTAGAATTATGATGTCTTTTGCCAGATTGCTGAGCAATTAAACTCTACTTAAGCACAGAAAAAGTACTTCCATGAAAAGTTTTCAGCGCAGTTCCTGGCTGAGATTGTGAAGAGGAGTATTATTTACAAATATCTCATTAACAGACATTTTAAAGTTGATTATGCCCCTGTGGGAATTGATGACAAAACTTTCATGGCCTTCATTAGAAACAAAAACCTTTTGATGCAAGGTAAGTACGGTTTTGGGTGCACATATAATAAAGTTATACATATTAGCTTAAAAGCAGCTGCTCTGGAAACCCTATTGGAAATTCTTAGTTTTCCTAATGTGTAGGAGAAATCCATTTTCTGTAGGTATTTTTAGTGCTAACTTCCTCTCCTGTGCTATTATCTTACACACTCTCCCATTAGTGCTTGCTGTGTTTCCAGGTCAGCCATGTGATTGCTGAGCATCCCTGCCTGCTTTTTGAATGACTTGCCTGAGAGGCAAGTTGTTAGTGCTGGCTGCCAGCAGCAGCTTCTCCCAGCCTGGAGCCACTGATAACACACAAACCCTCTCCTCTCCCCCTTCTGGGAAGGTCATCTATGTGTGGTTCAGAGTGAGAGCCTGCCCTGCACAGGCTCCTGTGTAGGTGTCAGGATGTTTCTCTGTGAAGGCAGAAGGTTGTGTGTAGAAACACAAAACAGTTCCACTGTTGAGAGGCATTTCAGAGCTACTGCTTCACCTTGAGCCATGGTTGTTTTAGCCTGAGCTGGATGAAGCACACAGATTTCTGCCTTTTTGCCACTTGTTACATTTACAACTCAAATGAACTTGCTGTGCTTCAGAAAATTGCAAGAAGTGGTGAAAACATTGCAGTCCAAATCCCTCTGTGAGCTTTTTTTGGGGTTTTTTTGTGTGTGGTAAAAAAGCCTTAGGCAAAGTGTTTTAAACTCAGCAGTGCTGATAATGAGAGTTAATAACTTTCCAGATATGGGCTCTTTTGCTACATATGACTTTTTTAAAAGGTATTTAAAGTGATCCAGCCAGTTGCTGTGGATGCCTCTGTGTGTGTTTAATGAACAGCTGGCTCTTTTGAACTGGGAATTTTAATACTTTCAGTTCCATGAAACTGGAATCGGAGGAGGCGGATGATTGTACAAGAGAGGCAGCGCATTTTCTCATGTGAATTCAGGAGCAGAGAGGGAGGGAGGGAGAGGAAAGCATCGTAATATTGCGTGTGTTTCTGTTTCAGTGGATCAAATCTTTCCTCTGTCTGCATCCAAGCTATTTGGTTGTGATCAGATGATCAGAGCTCAAGGAAGCGATTGGAGAGCGAGCTGGCTGCAGCTGCACTGTAGGCTGTTTTCAGGGACAAGGAGCCACTGTTTTTCAAACATAGCATAAACATAGAAGTTATTTTGTAGGCTTCAGGATGCAGATATGGGTTGTGCTGCCAGCATTGTTCTGCTCCAAGCCTTTCGTTCTGTGGTACAGAGGAACTGTCCACATATCTGCAGGCGCCGACGACGAGAGGAGTTGTCACATGAAATTCTGCCGCTGGATAGTGATGATGAAATGAGCAGACCCAGGACTCTCATCATAATGGTATGGTATACTTTATTCAAGAGAAAGGTGACAGAATTATTATTACAGACATTGTGTGATTTTTTTTTTTCCTTTGACTATGTATTCATAGACAGAGAGAGCATCGACAGGCAGTTTGTCAGTTTGATTAGTTTGCTGGTAGGTTTGCTGTATCTGTAATGTTACTTTATAGGTGAAGCTGTGAGCTGCACATAAACTCTGTGTAAAGTAAATGTTCTGTTATTCAATTGTTGGTGGGTTTTGTTGCTGTTTTTGAGATAGGCAGCACTGGAGCCGGTAGCGTGGTTATGTTTTATTTCAGACTTGGAATTCCAAACAGCAGACAGCTTAGGAAATGTTTGCTAAGTCTGTTCATAAAAACAAAAACAAACCCAAAAGTCAAGTCAAACAAAACAAAAAAAAAATCTTTACTTGCACCCAGGATGCAGTTGGAATTTATATGAAGTTATATGCAAATAAACTCCCATATATCTTTGCTTCAGACAGTTTGCAGCAGTAAAATGTTTGCTGGATCACTGCTTTCCGGTTTACTGAGTTGCCTCTGTTCTTTAATGAAGAAGGGCTTGAAAGGCTCTCAGTCTTCCAGCATCATTTTCTTCCTGAATTAAATTTTTATTTTGTGATGGGAATATAATGAGCACTATAGGATTATTAGGAATAAGTGACAGTGTTGTTCCTGGTTATAAGTCACTGTTTCAGAATGAGGAATACACTTACTGCCTAGTTACTGCTCTTCTTTGCCAAATACACATATGGTGAGCATTTCCAGAACCCTGGAGTAGTTTGCATCTGAGGTGGCAATGATTTGTTATTCTGTGGCTCTCACTTTGATAAAAATATTAACCAAGACACTGAAAATATGATTGTTGCCAGTTTGCCAGGACATTTGTTTATATCATTTAAGTGGTAGAGATTTGATGAAGTTCCAAGTGCACCCTCACGATACTCTGATCCCACACAGGGCTGTAACTCAGTGGTAAAAGGGTAACATTAGAGAATTTAATAGCTGTCCTGAGCAGCTGTTTTGAATAGAGCATTGCTGCCCATGGAGAGGTGTGTGGTGCAGTCATGGCAACGATAGCAGCAAGGACCCAATCTCAGCAGTGCTTTACGTATCAGCTGAGGGTATTATCCAGTGTATGGGGGAGCCTCATGGTCACAAGGAGGAAGGAAATGGATTTCATCATTGTGAATCTGATGTTAAAGCTTCTTTTGCTCTAAAAGCATCTATGTCTGTACAAAAAACTTTTATTTTCTACCTAATGATTCAATAAATTACCTCAACAGTGTTTAAACAAATAAATGTCTCCTTCCTGGTAGTAATTTCAAGCATGATGAAGTGAGAAATGTCTGGAAGCACGTCTGAGTATGGATCATCTGTGTAACTTGCTTCAGTCCTTGGAAGCAAAGAGTAGTCTTGGGTGTTGTGGGAGCAAACACTGTGCCAGCCATGCCAAACCCAGAAATACTCAGCAGCAGCTTGAGTTGTGTTTCTTTGTGTGGCAAGTCCTGTGAGATTGGGGCTCCAAAAGCAAAGGTCCCTGTGCTCTCAGGGCAGTGAGGCTTTACCCTGCAGCGTGCAGGGAGCTGTGGAAGGAGCAGCGTTCTGATCAAGCTGGTCTGTTACCTGATGCTGGGTGTGGGCTCTGAGATCCCTTCAAATGCAGCCACCAGTTGTACTAACAGGGGCTTAGGTTTTCTGTGCCAGTGGTTAATGCACTGGTGTTGGTCCTGCCAAAAGGCTACCCTTCCCCAGGAGCGTTGTGGGATCATTTTCTCCCTCTCAGTCCCTTTGAGAAGAGGAGGAGCAGTGGTTCAGCCCTGTCCTGAGGCTGGGGTAGGTGCAGGCGGGGACTTTGGAGGAAAGCTGCTGGGCAGAGGTTGACTTTCAGAGGCTGATCTTTCTCTTCAGGATGTGTATTATCACCATGCTGTTGTTTTGAAGCAGTTAATTATGTAAATATCTAAATGAATTTGCCATTAAACTTTGCAGTTAGGCTTAGGAATGATGTGGAGACCTGGTGAGCTGAGAAGAAAGCGCTGCTCCAGAGCACTTTGTGGCAGAATGGATGGTCCTGTTTCCACCTGAATTCATGATTCTTGAAAGAGAAGCATGATAAAGAGAGCTGGAGGCTACTGGGCCTTAATACAACACATTATGGTCCTAACAAATTAGTTTTTCCCCTGTGTCTGTTGTAGATCATTGGGGTTATGTCAGGATAATCCAGTGGCGGCAGCTATGTAGACGAGCAAAAGTGTGTTTGGTTCCCAGTGCCATTATGCACATTGTGCAGATGCCAGGAGCTAAACTGATCCCAGTGAGATTTCCAAGTGCCCATGTCTGAGGGCAGTGAGCAACTGGAGTGCCCAAGAAGGGAGGTGAGGAAGTCTGAAAATGCAGTGTACCAGAAGTACACTGATGGGCCTGTGTGCCATTGTTTGGCTCCTGTCAGCTGAAGATCTGGCATTTTGTCTCTTCATGCCGCCAGATGAGATATCTTCCCTCTCTGCAGCTTGTGTGCCACTCTATGTGCCCTACTGAAAGTGTGAGCCTTTGGTACTGATTTCAGGAGATAAACTGTGCCTTCTATTTGAACAACCTTTTGAAGTCACCAGGCTCTGCTGTCTGTTCTTGCAAGTTTGCCTGTCCTGTGTGTAACAAAAGAAACATCCTGGTGTTGCCTTGATCCAGAAAGCAACCCTGAATCAGAGAGAACAGCAGTCTACCCTAAAATGCTTCCAGTAAGTAAACAGCTCTAGGGATGTGCCCCATTTTCCTTTGTTAGTTACTGAAGAGGAACATCCAGGTAGGATATTCTTCTAGGAATTGTTTTTTCCAGTGGCACTCCAAACAGGAGATGCTGTGGGTGCACTCTGTGAGAAAAGAAAGGAAGAAGTCCCAAGCACAGCCTTCAGCTATTGCTTAATGGCTACCTGCTAATCACTGTGTGAAGCCTTTAGGCATCACAGCCGGTATTTCTAACATTCTGGTCCTTGTAGAAAGTGAGGATTGATGTCTTTATTCAGAGAAAAATTTTTCTTCAGTTTTTTAGTTTAGAAATCTGGTTTTACCCTTAGGCAAAACAGATAAATCATTAGTTTTAGATCTTGGCTGGTTCCACAGAGCTGGGAGAGATGTCAGAAAGAGAAAACTGTAAATTTTCTGTCAATTACTATTGTGTGTCATCTTCTCTTGGATGAAATCCTGGAATTTGCCAGAGACATGCAGAGTAAGTGTCCAATCAACCTCTAATATGGTGTACAGATTGTTCAGTGACTCTGATTTAATAGACCCTTGTTTTCTGTACCTTTAAGAGCATGCCTGGAAGAGCTGGCTTTCAAAATAAGTCTAGGAGATGGTGAGGTTTGAGGTACTAAAAACCTTTCTAGGGTGAATGCAAATGGCTCTACATGCTGTTTCCACAACAAAAAGGAGAAAAGGAAGATGCCTGAAGGAAAAAAATGAAGTACATGGGTTATGTAGAGCTGTTTGGTGGTTTAAGGGGGGGCACTAACATTCAAGATGATGCTTTGCATTTGGAACTTGTTGAGCTTTATCTCGTAGGTCATTCTTTGGGTTTTTTCATGCAATTTATTACAAACTGTGGCAGCTGAGATTTGTGTGATAAGAGCAAAGCATATTTGAGGATATGATCCTACTCTCCACTATCCCCAACTTTCCTGCCCTTGGTAATAAACGACATAAAAATGTAAAAAATCTTTTGCATTTTGAATAAAATAGTGTAACTTGAGCTGACTTATTAGCTTGAACACAGCAATGCTCACTTCATTAATGCTACCCAAGCTGCTTCTCAGGCCACCTAGTTTGTAAATGGATTTTTACTCTTCTAAAAGCAGTAGAGAGAACAGAAACATGGCCTTGAGAATTTTCCATTATCTAGTATTGAAGTTTGCCTCCTGAACTGTGTTCCTTAATTTTTGTTGCATGGTCTGTGTTAATTTTCTACTTCTAGTTGAAATCATTTAGTGCACTCATCTTGTTTGTATGCATTTCTCACCTGAAGGTCTGTACAATATAAATGCTATCAATGGGTGGCAACTCTAGGAATTGCAGGATCTCTGACTCATAACTTACTAGTTTTGAATGTAGAAATGTGTCTGTGTGTATTCAAATGGGGGGGAATTGCAGTGCCTTTTGGAGGCTCAACCCTGGGAACAGAAGGGTGTTCCCTTCCTGCAGTGTCTTGGAGGAGGGATTGTTTTTACAAAGCAAGATTACTTAGGACTGCAAAATGAAAAAAAAAAAAAAAAAAAAAAGAATTCATGACTTCTTAGCTCTGGTCAGAAGCTTCAATGTGTAATATATTTTTAAGCAACGATAAGCATGTGGAGCTTTATTTGACCTTAACTTCCACTTCAGCACTTGACCTCAGCAGGAACAGAAACAGGCCCTTGTTTGAATAAATGAATAACATTAGAGTGTAAGGAGGAGAAGCAGTAAGCGATGCACAAAATGCAGTTCTGCTTCAGAGTCATTTGGCCACTGTTCTTGTTACCTTTGCAGCTTCTTTGCGTGCTGTGCCCGGTGCCCCCCAGGCCTGTGAGGGACTGCAGTGACTTCCAGCCCTTCCCCTGGGCACCAGTGTCCCTTGCTGCTCCTTGGAAGGATGTTGGGTTTGTTTTGGTGTTTACCCGTTTCGACAGCAGTTGTGGCTCTGGGTAGAGTTTCTTTTATACAGAGGGGTGAAGATGTGGGTTGGTTTTCATTCTTCAGTGTTGCAGTACCATGTAGTGTGTGCATCGGGTTCAAGAAAAGCTGGTGCTAAAAGTGGCCTTTTACTACTGAGCAAATCTTCTCCATCTGACTTTGGTACTCTGAGCAATGTTTTATATTGCTTTCACTTTTTATTAGTGTTGCAGCGATGTGTGTAGCATGACAGTGTGTGGAATGTAATTATTATGAATGTGTTAACCAAATTTTTATGACAGCTTATGAAGAGTGTGGGCTCAAAGCAATAAAGTGATGAAAACATTCTTCTACATATGAAGAATTTATTCTCCTTTTTTTCCTAGGGAAAAAAGAGAGAAGTAAGCTGTTTATTTGTAAGCAATGCCTACCTGAATGAGTAGGCTATAAATTAAAGAGGCCCAGAAAGTCTCTGTAAGTCTCAGTCTTGGAAGTGCTTCGGGAAGGTGATTTATGCATTTGACAAAAATCCCAATTTAGCATGTGTGTTCAAAATACTTCTTGAGAGAGAAGGAAATTGACCTACAGAAAGGCAGAGGAACTTGATTGAAGCCAAGAAGACAAAGAGAGAAACAAACCCACACAAGAAAAGCAGGAAAAAAAACAAGTCAGGTTTTTCAGGCTTTGTCCATCTGCAGCCACAGTGCTGTGTCATAGGCTCCTATACACACAGAGCTGTGCACCCACATGTTTGATTTGTCACGGTTTTGTCTGTGATGCTCTGCAGTTCTGCTTGGCTCCAGCTCTCATGGGCTTTAGCAAATGCAGGCTTTCTGTATTTCCCTTGATCATTTTGCTCTCTGGATCTTCGTACAGAGGAAGGTAGGAGTGTTAAGAAGAAGATCCCAGTGATCTGTCTAGTCTGGGATTTTGGAACTGGGTGAGCTGTGGTTGTAGTAACTTGAAGCTCTATATGTGGTGTGGTGCCCTCATACACCAAGTCAGCCATGAGCACAGATTTTGCATTTGTGTCTCTCCTGTGTTTATCACAATATTAAATACTTGAATGAATTATAACGAAAAGATAAACTGAATAATAGTTAAGATACTAACATAGATTTAAATGCCAAGTGCTAGACAAAGGATGAAACACCTTAAATAGCCACAGTAATATCTTTGAAGTTCTGGAGACTTGATTTGAAATGCATTTCACACAGAATTTAGTAGAGGTATTTTGTTTCATGCTGTCAGTAGATAGTGTATAAACACACACATATAAAATATGTATGTGTGTGTTTGGAACCAGCAGCCTTTAGGTGTAATTTCAGAGTAGTTCTCTGGGTTTTTTAATGTACGTCTCATGCTGCACAAGTAGTTCCAGACTCATGACTTTGTTCAAGTAATTTGGTCTTTTGCTTCCTCCAGTGAGGTTCTGGTACTGGGATGTGTGGCTGCTGCTGGCACTGTACTCACCAGGCTGTGAGAGTGGGTTAGGCTGGTAGTTAATATCTGCAGGAATTAAGTGATAACAGTGATACAGCCTGCTGCAGTGGCTTGGCTGAGAAGCAGGTGGTCCCATGCTCCTTTACAAGGGACCCATCTCCATTAGGGAGGGTTCACAGAATCACAGAATACTTTGAGTTTAGCAGCACGGAGTTGTCACTGCCTGTAGCTCACAGGAGGCAGGCTGGGGCAGCACAGGGGAGTGCAGAAATCCCCCAGGGATGCTCCATTCACACTCCCAGCACACCCCAGGTGTTTGCAGTGCATTACTGGTGAGAGCATTCCCGTGGGGATCTGCAGCTGGAGCACCGACCTGCGCTGGGCAGGGCAGCTGGAGAGCCTCTGGCTGGCAGGGACAGTGCCAGCAGGGATGGTGGCAGCGTGGTGGCAGCAGGGACAGTGGCAGCAGGGACAGTGGCAGCGTGGTGGCATCAGGGACAGTGGCATCAGGGACAGTGGCAGCAGGGACAGTGGCAGCATGGTGGCAGCAGCACTTGCCTCTGAACGTGCGCTCCCCGTCCTGGGCCCAGGCTCTGGCAGGCTGGGTCTCTGTGGCTGAATTAGGGTGAGTTGCAGCTGGTTCCAGAAGAGCACAAAGGAACAGTATATTAAGCTCATGCTTTCAGAAAACGATATTAGTGCCAGCCCTCAGCCCTTGCCTCTCACTGGCCTTAACTCACTGCTGGCTGCAGCCCTGACAGCCAGGCTGGGCTTTATTTTTCCTGCTGTTGTCAATACAGAATCCTCTGAGTAGCACTGAACTGGATTTAAATGCATATAGCTGAGTCCAGAGTCCATTTGAGGCCTTTGGCCACAAATATGGGGATATTGATTTAGCTTGGAAGCAGCTCTGCCCTGTAAGAGGTACGCTGAGTGCAGAAGGGAGCCATGAAGACACCAGGGCCCTCAGAGAACACTAGCCAACCAAAAGTACTGCCAAAGTAAAAGCTGCTGGGAGGGAGAGCTGTCAAGGCAGAGACATTGTGTAAGAGAGGAAGAGTTAAGTGATGAGAGAGAAGCCGAGTGGGAAATGCCATTTCTTCTCATCTGAAATTAAATAGGCACACTGATGTTAAACTTTGGCCAGATGTTTGATTTTAGAGGGCTACCCACCATTGCTCTGTTGGTATATCATATTCTAATGCTGCTTTTTGCCTCCCACCTTGTTCTTTTCAAAAGCTTTGGTTTTACTTCAGAGTGAGTATGCTTCTTCCGCACTGATATTAACTTCTCCTCCCTTGCCCTTCTTCCATCTCCTCCTTCCCAAAGTGTAAAACCATCTTCTGCTTTGACTTCAGCATAAATGCACTCCATTCCCCTCCCCTGCATGGATTGGAAATCTGAATGGAGTGCAACAGAACTGTTCCTGATATTTCTCACTTCCATGAAATTTCTCCTTTACAGCACTTGTTCTAAACCTCGTTTAAATAAACCAGAATGCCAGTTTAGCACATTTCAGACAAAAGCCTTATGCAAAGTTTCCTTGCTCTTGAGAGACAGAGATACATCTCTGATCCTTTATCTCCATGCTTCATACTCTTCCATCCATCAGAACTATTCAGTTTTGGTGTATGTGGAAACTCTCTGTTGCTGCTCCCTAACCTCTCCAGTAACCTCAGGGCAGCAAAGCAAAATAACGTGGTAACAGGAGTCACTTCTCTTCATAGCAGCTGCTCAACCATTCTACCATCAGCTGTGGCAGAAAGCTGAATGGAGGAGTGGGTACTGTGAGTGCACCTGCAGCATAAACTTCAGTGTGATCAACTGTGTGCTGCAAAATCTGGTGTGGGTAGCTTTGTTCTTGTTTTTTTTTCTGTGCATCTCAGGGGGATTCCCACCTGATTTCAAAACACCTCTCAAGAGATTCTGACTAGAATTCTAGATTACATTTCCTGAATCATACAGGGTTTTGATGAAAGGCAGCAGTGCTTCATGACTATCAGATGACTGCTGTCCTTGTGGGGGTGAATACAGACCAGCTCCAGCTTGTGATACCTCCTGTAGTGGAAGGGGAACTGGACAAACACAGGAAAATGGGTTTGATGTTCCCTTGACCAAAGAGAGGTTTGTAAAGGCAAAACACAGGATTTAATTTCTGGGTCTAAGCAGCATTTCAATCTGTTTGTGGCTGTCAGCTAGTATTGGCAGCTCTACTTTTATGAGTAAAACAGAAATTAAATTACCTGCTGAAGTACTCAAATGAACTCTTGTTCCCTGCAGTAATGTTCAGGAATATAGGAACAGGTTTGTTATGTTCAGAGTGTTTGGAGCTAAGAGAGATGAAGGAAAACAGACTGTCTAGAAAATACCATTCCTGGTCTTTCAGCTTTCAGATCACTTCCTTGAATAATTAAGGCTTCCAGCTTGAATTAGTGATTGGAGTGAGGAATACCACAATAGTGAAAGGGTTAGGATTCAGCAGCAAAAAGCATGTCACATGAACACTTCAGGATGTTTTGGGTGGCAAGAGTTTGACATCATCTCAAGGCACTATTCCAAGTCTAGTCCAGCTGAAGCTGGCTCAGACCATGGGCCATCATCTCCTATGCCAAGGTGTGGTAGCTGTACATGTGTGCACACATTTCCAGTCTGACAGAAACTGATTACTTCATTGTTCTGGGGCTCAATTATTTCTCTTATTTTAAACTCTGTAAGTAAATATGTTCTATAAAAATGTACTTTTATTATCCTGTTAATGTGGTGCCTCTTCAGAACAAAATGTTATTTTCTGTCTAAACAGAAAGAAATTGTGTGCAATATCTTACTTCTACAATTGCAGTCTGTTAATAATTATTGCCAATTTGTGGTTAGCTTAAAAAATAATAGATTCTCTGTGTGTGGTTTTTGATGAAAAATAGCCATTGTAATGTTTGTTGGACTTTCCTGCCTCAGGGATCACTCTGAGTACAGTGTATGGAGCCAGTTGAATTGAATACTTCATGCCTTTGGTGTTTGTTTTTCCTCACTTCTCATCTGTCAACTGCTGTGCTCATTTTCTTTTCATTAGTATTGATACTTGCATGAAGATGAGTCGGCCAGATTCAGTCCTCAGTGAAATGTGTGCAAATCCAGCAGAATAAGGTTTTGACTTAAAGCAGTAAACCAGATCAGAAGTTTAATTCTGCTTGCATGTTTCTCTCCCCAAAAAAAGAAATCATGAAATTAGAGTGGAAAATGTGTGTGGCCTTGCTGGATCAGTCAGTGGTTGGCTCTGAAACAGGGATGCTGGGAGTTGAACATTGTGCCACCAATCACTCATGACTTTCTTTGGCGTTTCAGTAAGGGTTTGGTGTTATTACCTTGATGTTTTCCACAGGTTGTGACTTATGTGCTAAAATTAGCTTGTGCAGCGTATAAGCCCTAACAGTAAAGAGATTAATTACTGAAATGTAGATTCCTGGAACCAGATGCTCCCCCATCGTCTGAGATGTTTCTGCCATTAGTAAATTATGTGCAACATTCGTTGCAGCCATCACTATAGGAGATCTGATCTTAATGAGATTACAGAGAAGTTCTTGAGAGAAACTGCTCTTGGAACTGGGCCTATTCTTTCTCATTTTTGGATCCTCCTCTTTTATGGCTTGAAGTTAAAGAATAAAAAGTGCTCACACAGCTGATCTGCACTTCTTTCTTTTCAGTGCCTTAGCCCTTTCCCTGTCATTAACCCATTCTCTCATGAGCTTGAGGAGACTTTTCTCATCTCCCTAGAGCTCCCCAGAAAATGCATCCAGCTGCCTGTTTGGTCTCTCCACCTGCCAGGTGCTGCTTGTCCTGACTTTGCTCATTCTGGCTGTGACTCTGGTTGGCTTTTACAGTACTCGAGTTCCTCCAGCTATTGCCCACTGTCAGCTCTTTGGTTTTAATCAAGCGCACAGCCCTTAAGGAGGTGCAGTGATCTAAGCAGTTATCCAAAAGCTTGTTTGTTACCAGGAATGTCCAGTTCCTTTGGCCTTCCAGCCTTGCAGTTGGTTCTCCTTTTATCTTTTAACTGGGCTGTTAGGAAAGAAACCAAGTCCCTTGTTTGCTGTCTGCTCCCAGGTGTTGGACATGTGCTCCATTAGACATCCTCCAGATGAATGAGAGCATCACACGTGTCAGAGGGAAAGCAATCCTAACATTTGAGTCTGGTGCATCCAGCAGGAAACATCCACTGTTGCTTTGCATTTTCCAGTATTTCAGATACACAATATATTTTGTTGTTCATGATGCATCTGGTTCTTCGTGATGACCATTTGCCCCTTGTAGCACCTGATTTTGTTTGTGCTGACAGTGCAGCAAAGACGTCACTTGGGGAGGGACTCGTGACTGGAGTGTTTGTGCATCTGTCACCTGCTTTTGTTCAGAAACCCTCTGACCAAGCAGCTCTGACAGACAGCATGCTCATTCCTCCAACTTATCTGTAAATGCAAAATATTTTAGCAGAATTTATGGAAGCATACAGAATACTCATAAACACAGTTTGAACTGCAGAGCTATTTGGAAAGAATAGAAATGTTTACTAACACATGCTTAATTCTGATTTTTATATAAAAGATAAAAGTGAATCCAAGCCTGGAATTATACCAGTATGTTTTAGCCTGTCCTCTCTGAGTCTAAATGAAACTGTAAGCATCAGTTAATAAGATGTAATTCTGAAATGTTTATTTAAAAAGCCAATTCTTGAAGAATGCACCAAAACAGACCTACCCAGATGAAATGTTTGAGATGAGTTGACATAAAAGTTTGTACCAGCTCCCACTGAGAACTTTCTTTACACAGTATTTTTAAGCTGCCAAAAGCTTTTGTACGTGCTAAGTGCTTGCCAATTTTTCCTTTTTAAATGAACTCAAAGGCAATTTTAAGTTACATGAGCCTGCAGAAAGAATCTGAATTGGTGGCTAAACATTGTGTTTTGTAAAATGCATTCAAAAGACAACTGTATTTCTTGGAAATATTTTCAAAAAAGGTTTTGTTCCTTGAGTCAGGACGTGTCTGCAGTGTTTCAGGCAGAACAAGGAGCTGAGTGAAGAGGAACTGCAGCAAACTCTGCTTTATTTCCCATCCACATCCTTTTCTGGCACTTGTTTATGCCTGGCTGTAGTGTGTATTTGTAGGAAATCAGAAGTTAACCTTTTAGTTTCTGATTTCCTGACCAATTCTTTTGTTTCCAGCTCAAGTGGCATTTAATAGAAATGAGAATCATGATGTTCCAGCAATTTCCCAGTAACGGAATTTTTTGGACTTTCCAGAATTTCCATATTAAAAAAACCCTGAGAATTTCCAAATTAAAAAAAGATCTCTTGATACAGAGTCAGTTGTCAGTGACCAGTTTAGGGTTGATAGAAGGCAAGAGAGAAGGTGCAAACAATTGTGCGTTGGATACAAAGAGCAAGATATGGGAGTGGGGAGGAATACTGGCTTATACTCATCCCATTAGAGAAAATCATCCAGAAGGGGTGAAAGAAGAGAAGTTGCTATGATTCAGCTCTCTCCCTTGCAGGGGCTGGACCTGGAAGCTTAGAGCAGCTTTACTGTGTTGAGAATGACATAGTTTTGGTCCTGTTTTCCAGTTCACTGAGAAATTGTAAATAAATTTTGCTTTTTTATCTATCCTTGGATAGAAGAGTTCCATAGCAACTTCTTGGGAGGCCTTTAATACCTCACAGAATTCAGACAGACTTAGTGGAATTGGAAAATTACAGGGAAGGGCAAAAAGGATCAGCAAAATTAGTCCATGACTGCATATGTACATAGAGACTGGGCCTGGACTGGCCTGGAAAATAACTATCAGGGGATATGACAAAAGTCACACAAATCAAGAATGGTCAGAGATGTGCAGACTTTGCTTGCAGTTTTTTCTCACAAAAGTGAGAGAAGATGAACTAGAGATCATCAAATTAAACTAATGGGGGACAAGTTTTGGGGGGGGAAATGTACAGAATTAACATTAGAACTGGATTTCCTTGCCACAAAATGTGTAGGTTTGAAGAATGACTGAAAAAATTTGTGAGAGAAAAGTGTTTGAGAACTAGCAAATATGCTAATGCTGGCTCAGGCTGGGAAGCTGCATGAGTGCAGATTGAAAGTGTTCAGGAGAAATGCTGTAACAGTGACCACATTCTGTACTTCTACCTGAGCACCTGCAGACACAGGTGCAGAAATGTGGCTTAAACCCTGCATGTTCTGACCATGCTTATGAAAGCTGAAATTTGGCGTGGGGTAACTGAAGGAATTCGATGGATTACATTATAGCTCTTTTTTTGGTCAAGGTTGGGTTACATGTAGTTTTAATGACTTTACATGGGCTCACTCAGGGACCCTAAGCAGTGGCACTTGGGTATTTTCATTGTGGTTTTTGCCTTCTTATTTTGGTAATACTGAAGATTGCATATTTTATGTCTGAATTAGGATAGGCAGTTTTTAATCAAGAAAATAAACACAAAGGCGTGGAAAGGTGAAACAATTCTCTGGGTTTACAGAAAGTTATGTTAGAGTGAGAAATACCGTATCAGATGTTGGCACAATTTGATGATGCTGTTTTATTTTCTGTGTTCCAGGAGAACAGAAAGAGAAGGGCAATGTCAAAAGGATGCAAATTGTCTCTTTTTTCCACATACCAAATTTAATTAATGTAAATCTGACTTGCAGAGTTTTATACTTCACACCCTTTTTTTCTAAAATGAAAATATAATCTTGCGTATTTGCTTTTGAAATTTGTGTGCTATTTGTCTCTTCCAAAATTTCATTATTTAGCTTTCAATTATAGGATCCAGATGATGAATTATTACATGCAGTTGCTTTCTCAATTGCTTAAGATACCCACAGGCACTAGAAGAGGGTATACAGGAATTTCTGACATTGAATGTATGTTACAAATATATGATATTACACAATAATGGTTGTACAGTCAGCATGCACATGTATGGAGGAGACAGTGTTTTAGTGTTGAAAAAAAAAAGAAAAAAAAAAGGAGAGGATTTTAGGATATTTTATATCAATATTATATCATTGTAGATGTTGATTGTGACCTTGAATAAATGAATGAGTTGCCCAGCCTCCTTTTGCTTCAGTTATTCCAGATGGAAAATTGGGTGAAAACGTGGATTCTCTTATAAACTAGATGTCTGATCTAAGGTTTTTCTTGGTAAAGAAGAAGAAAAATCATTTCTGCAGCATAGCATAGACCTGAATAAAGAGGATTAAAATTACAGTCAGAAACACAAGCAGCAGGAGCCAAAGTGACAGCTGCATTGACATGTCTGGAGATAGTGTAAATTCAGATGATTAAATTATTTAATCACCTTTCATGTCCCTTCACCACGATGTGTGTTGCTATCAAGGGCTGATTCCAGTCCAAGTAGATGAAAACAAAAGGGGTAATGTTTGTTTGAAATTTCCCAATGGATCAAGCTAAATAAGAAATTAAAGTAATTGCACGTTTTGCTTTTGTACACATCAGCAGGACAACATTGCTAATGGGAAGTTTATTCTCCCAACCTGATTGCTGGTGTAAGAAGCAGCATTTTGTTTGCTTAGAGCGAGAGCAGCCCAGTTTCTCCTCAACCTGTGCAAAGCAAGCTCAGCTGTGGTGGCTGCGCTCAGCTGTGGGGCTGCAGCGCCCTGGGGAGCCTGGCACTGGCACAGGGGACCAGCTGGCAGCACCATGGCACAGAACCAGTGCCCTGCTCCCTGTGCTGCCCCCGGGGCTCTGTACCCCGAGGGCTGATGGGGTAGGAGAGGAACAGCAGCAAACACGCGAGCTGAGGTGATGGTGTTCTGTAAGTGAGACCATTGTTAGGTTCTCCAAGGCCCTTCTCAGCCTTGTGGCAAGGGAAGGTATTGTATTCATGCCAGGTGCAGGTGGGTTTCCAGCTTGGAAAGCTGCTCAAGTGATGCTGCTGTTCCATCAGTGTTCTTGTAGGGTGAGCTGATAGAAACACTGCATTATCAAAGTGAGAGCAGGGGGAGCAGCATTCTGGTGGCAGGACAGGGAGGGGCTGCCTCTGGCTCAGCCAAGCTTGCTTCCCATACAGGAGGACAGCAGGACATTGTTTGGGAGCTGTAAATTCATAAAAGGGAGGTAGCAAGTGGATTTAGGGTGTGAATGTTACCAGTCAGCCCTTGTGTTTACATGGCCACGTTGAGGTGATGAAATGGCTATCGGGTGCTGTGTGGAAGATTGGGCTGGGAGCTGCCAAATTGCTCGCCCAAGACCTTCTCCTCAACCCCCCCAGGGACCCTGCTGGCCACGGGTGAATTCTCTGGCAAGGTCCAGACTGGCACAGACAAGCTGTGGATGGCTCCTGTCACCACCAGTTCAGCTGGAGGGGCTGTTCCAGCCTTTCATGCAGTGCAGAGAGACACAGCAGCCTCTCCCAAATGTGTTCTGCATGAGTGCACTGATAGCTGGGGCACAAAGAGAAGGTGGAGGCACAGAGGGAGGAATTGCTGAGATCAGCACTCTGATCCGCCTGGGAAGGACAGAGATGGATTGACACAGGCAGAGTCTCTGACATCAGGGAGTGCTGTCTGGAAAGATCTGTTAGCAGAGCTCTGACAGATAGAAGGGCTGCTTTTCATGGATATTTATGCAGGGGCACCATCCCCCTGCCTTGGAGAGCTCACCTTGTGTGCTGATGTCGTTTTAACTGTGATGGATTCCCAGCCCTTTGCCTGGTCAGAGTGAGCTGTATGGATGTGTGGGCAAAATGCAAGCATCAGCTGCTCTAAAGGCTTTGGGGAGTGTTTGTATGCGAGGCTTGATGTATCAGCTTAAGTTGTTAGACCATGGATGGAGTCATATTTCTCAAAAAACAATGTCATTGAATTTCAGTTGATTCAATACCAGAGTGGCTTTGCAAAAGGTTGCTTCAGATGCAGCTTTTCTAACTCAGTTGTTTTACCTTTCTGTTTACATTGTTTTGGTTTCATATTTTTCCTTTTTTTTTTTTAAAGGACATTTTCAAACGTTCGTGGATCAATAGTGAGCATTTAATTCCAAAATATGACCTCTTGGTTTGATTTGGGATTTTTTTGAGTGGGGGAGGAGGAGAGGAGAGAATGTTCAGTCATTGACAAAGGGATTGGGATGGAGGCCACTAGTGCTTTCTGTTGTCTTTGTTAGGTCAGTAAAAAGCACCTGTGTGTCCCTGGCCCCAGTGTAGTGATCTGGTTTACCTGTCCAACATGAAGCTTTTGGGAAGGGCAGTTTTTAGGTGCAGTCCCAAACCACTCCAGAGCACACGCTCTTCCCGATGCCTGGACGATGCAGGTAAGATGAACGTGTGGTGTCCAGTCCCTGTCAGCTCAGCTTTAGTGTCACTAACCCATTAGGAGATTTTTGACAGTCATATCTGAAAAAACATATCCAGTGTGTGGCCACTCAGTGCAATCCATGTTCTAGCGAGCATTCTGACCACAGAAAGGAAAGTGTGTAATATCTGATCCTGCTGGCTTTGTCCAAACACAAAACTGGCTTCTGGCAGCATTGCCCAGTTCAGGGTGTCAGACAGTGGTGGGGGAACTGCTGGGGGATTAACACTGAAGACATGAAAAGCAGCATCAGCCTGTATACCTGCACTGCCTGGGTGCTGTGGGATATTAACTGTAAATCTCCTCATTGCTGGCCTCAGAAAATGAGTATACCAGCTACATTTCCAAGTTTTGAAAAAATAATGTGAAAATATTAAAATTAAAACAGAAAAGTATAAAGAGCTCTTTGTGACCCTCTGTGATTTTTCATCTTCTCCCCAGTACCTGAGCTAATAGCTGCCTGTTCCCCATGTGCCAACCTGTAACCCAGAGTGCAGGGCTGTTTCTGGTTCTACCCCAAGGGCTGAGCGTTGGGCAGGGCTGACATCTTCTGGTTTTTCTTCTACCACTTTTTTTGTGATGATTCTACCAGGAATTCTGAAATGCTGGAAGTGCCACAAGCCATTCAGGGGAGGTAGGGAGATTCTTAGCTGTGCTCTGCTAAGTTGTGAAACTAAGTGTGTCAGAAGATCTCTCACTACTGGTCTAGGCTGCGAAGACTTTCTCAATGGCAGTGTTGCTGTTATCACAGGGCTCTCAGTTTATAAGTGAAACAAGATTTTTTATTAAAAGCTTGTGTTTCATTTCAGAATTTAACCATAGCATAGGCATAATATGCAGTAGATCCAGCTTGTTCCAGCAAAAGGAGTTTTCTTACTTGTTAATTAAACTTTTTCTGAAATCTGTTGAACAAAAGGCCTGGGTCAGGATTATGCAATTATTCGTATATACACTGGCATAAGTCAAAATAGTGGTTTTGATTTGCACTGTTTGTTCAGGTTGGCATTGCTTCCAGTCAGAAGTCCTGGGCTGAAGGGAAGCACTCATTCCCTGAAATTTGCTATGAATTTGATGTTCACATGAGATTTTTTTTCTTCTCTAAATCTGGGTGGAAAAAAATGCTGGTGTGACAAACAGAAGTATCAGTCTTCGATCCTTCCTCATTGGAGCTGGTAGATTACATTACTTTAGAAGGACATTATGTTGAATTGATTATTTGCTACACAGCACCCCAAGTATTCAGCCTGTTTTGGGGTGTCTTTTATGTTAGTTGAAGACACACACTTTAGGAACTGAATTTTTGTGTCTTTCTGTGGCTCCTAGGAAAGCACTATTGAAATGCATTTTCCAATGATCACATGATGTACCATAGCAGTGAATTAGTTTTGTTCAATGGTATTTTTTTAGATATTGCCGTATATCACATTTCAAACTGAAGTAAATGAAGCGTGACAGTGAAGAGATCTAAAAGGGAAATGAGAAACTCTAGAAGAAATGGAGGAAAAGGGAATTAAAAAGTTACTAAAGAACTTGTGACCCCCGTTGGAAAATTAAATCCTAGTGGTTCTGCAGCAGAAGGAATGCATACTTTTTCCTTAACTGGAGTGGAGATATCAAATATCATTACTCTTCCCATCTGGATATTCATACATTTCTGAAAAATGCTGGGAGCAGATGAACATGTCCCACAAAGACAGCAGAGCAGAAGGCAATTAAACACCTAATTGACTACTTTACATAATGGATTGTTTTTTGAAGGGCTTCAGCATCCTTATTTTGACTCTATGAATTGGGTACAACAGTTCACAAATGTAAACCAAGGCTTGTGGTTTTCATGGGGCCAAATACCTCTTTTCTTGGAATAGTTTGAGGTTTGGATAATACTTCTCACCTTATACAGTATAGTTCTGAATTTAAAAGCAGAACAGGAGCTTTATTCATATTAACATAACCAATTTCATGATAATCTTAAATTATCTGGCATCTTTAACTAAAGAGATAGAGAAGTCTTGAGGAAAAATGAGGAAATCTTTTACAGTCACACTGATGCTAATGAAGTTTGCTTTGTACTTCTGCTACAGGACAAAGCGTTATTAGACATTTGAATGGTTTTGTTATTCCCCATTGCAAGAGGGATTTGCATCCAAAACAGAGCTAAGAAAGTGGAGTCTTTCTTTGCAGTTGTTTACTATTTTTTTGGTTCATACCTCTGTGTGAATGCTGTAGCTTATTTGTGATTTCAGTGCTTCAACCTTTTAATGCCTTGGTGTTGAGAAAATGCAGTGATTACTGTCTTTTAGTATTGTTCCTGAAAACCTGTCTGCCAGAGATATGGCAATAAATGAGGATTAATAATAATACTAGGAATGAAAATCTTTTGGACAAAAGACACTCAGTGGAGTGAACTGGATGAGGCCCAGCTGGAAACTTGAACCTAAGTTCATCTTTTGTATTATTTTGGAGTGATACAAGTTCATTAAAGTTTCAGGAAGTGCTAGTGACCCTTATCTCAGTGGAAAGGGCACCCTGGAAAGGCTCCTCTGTGCTGTGGGAGGCAGGAAGCTGAGGAGAGCCTTCCCAGGGAAAGGAAAGACGGAACTCTGCTTGTTCTGTGGGACAGCTGAGTTAAGGAGTGGATAAGCAAAGGAGCCTCTGAGAGGAACTGATACCTGCCCAAAGCGAAGCCAGCAGAGCTGATGATTCCAGCTTTCAGTTTAACTTCTGGCAAGGACCTCTGGTCTTGGCAGCCGCATTCCCTGTGTTACATGAGAGGCACCAGGGACTCCAGTAGAGATAGTGTGGTAGTTTGAGAGAAAACATGGGCGATTCCAGCTTGGTTAATGCTATGCTTCTATATTGGTAGCTACTTGAAATGACTGCATACCTTGGCAAAGGGTTTCTGTTGTCTTTTGCTTTCTAGTGCCAGACAGATGCCTTTCATCACTAAGCAGGAGTACAGTGAAATCTGTTTTAGGGCGTCACACGGCAGGCTGGTAGCACTCAGTTTAAAGGAGGTGATCTTCTCAAAGGCAAAGCTGAATGACAAAGCTAATGATGAGATAGGGGGGTTAATTCAAGAGTAGCACCATGTTTTATCTTTGGAAGAGGAAAGCAACTGATCAGACGGATCTGGTTTTGTAGTGTTTGGGTCAGACATGCTGGGCTCAGTGTCTCTCTTCTCCTGGAATGGAAACCTAGCATATGGAACAATCCTTGGAACTCCTGTGGAGGTTAGTTACTTTGGATCAGATGGTACTAATCTTGAGAAATGTATGAAAGAGTTCCTAGAGTTTGTAGAAATCAGAATTATTTGTTGGAAAGAAAGAAAAAAGGCACTCGAGGTAAAGTTGCAGATCTCAGAGTAATTAATTAATTCAAACAAGTTGTGAGAATGATGCTTATTGTCCAATTGGCAAAAAATGAGAAAGCAGAAAAACTATCACTCTGCCCTAACTATGCACGCAAAGATTAAATAAAAATAAAATCCCAATGCATGCCACATAAGGGCTGTGTGCATAGGGATAAAGTTGCAGCATTGCTGCTGCAAAAGGATGAATCCTCAGCTGGAACAAAGAAGAAAAGGGTCTGTGTGTGTGCCTGCACATGTGTGGGCACTGAGGGGGTTTGTTCAGTTTTAAAAGACCTTTGTGCCCTGCCAGCCTTCAGACAGCTGAGCACTGGGTGAGTCTCCTACCTTAATTAAGAATAATTTGACTGGCCATGTCACTGCTCCTGTTGCCACTGCAGTTCAGAGGCACTGAGTGTGGGCTTTTAACCTGTCAAGGTGCTGCTAGGATTGCCCCTGTATGGGGTAGTGGACAAGGGATGCTGCTGGAATTTCCCCTGTGTGGCACATTTGAGGAGCAGACTCAGTCTGGCAGCTTTACCTCTCCTGAGGTGCAAGCAGGGTGTGAAGCAAGCAGGTTCTTAGCTGGAGGTTTACAAGCACTTCTAAAACTTGTTTGTGACAAGCCAAAAATGTATTTTGGATATTAGCATATGAATTTCTCTGTTTCCCCCTTTTTGTAACTGTCTGCAAATTTAGGAATTTGCAGGGTTCTTCCTCTTATTGGTGTTTCACGCCACTTGGAAAGGGGAACTGCTACCTTGGTCCAAAAGCAGAGATGGCCCTGGGCCCTGGCAGCACAAACCTGTCACTGCATGCTCTGTGCTCTAAGTTGGCTACCAAGGGGCTCTGGAGGAGATGACTGTTCTGTGAATGACTTTTTTTATGTTGCAGACACACACGCACATGAAGTAAGAGTGCAGCTGTTTTGGCTTTCGAATCAGGGAGGGTGGCGAGGAGAAAGGATGTAATGGTGTTTGAGACAAAGATAGATGTTCAATTGCTGCGCTTTTTTCTACAACTTTCTATTTCGATTTGCATTAGAGGTGGGGATTGGGTGTATTTATGGTTTAATGAGACGCTCTTGCCTTAATAGCAGAATGTTGTTCACAGGAAGAAATGAGTTATTGCTGGTTTTCTTCTTCTTTCTGTTCAGTTACTGTGGATACAGCATGTAAGTTTTAGACCTACTTCCCCCTTGAACAGCATACGCAGCTTCCAGTTGTGCTGAAGCTGCTGAAGGAAGGAGGTTAAAGGAGCACAGTTTTTAAAGAGATATTTGTTGGCTGCTTAATTCCTACGGATACAATGAGCTTTCGTGGGAGATTCAGAAAGGAGCCCAGTGAGCTACGGAGGAAGAGAAGGACGTTTAGGAGAGTGAATCAAGGAGAAATTCACAGATTGAGCTGTGTGAGTATGCACTGTTCTTCCACCTCTTCTGAGAAATGGCTAAAAAATTGCAGGTCACTCTTACAACTACACTTTGGAAAGAGTAGAATTTATTGCTTGTTGTTTATGCAGGATTCACCAAGCCTCATTCAGCCTGTGATTAGAGACTGAGCACTGGAGAATGAGACTGAAGCACAGGGAGTTCAGTTTACAGAACTCAGGTGCTTTAGGGAAACTTTTATAGCCTCACATTGCTGATCAGAAATGTACTGAGAGCAGCAGCGTGTGATAGTCTCTCTGGCACCTCAGAGCAAGTGCCTGGTAGTTCCATGAAAATCCATGATCCATTCTGGAGTGGAAAGCTCCTCTGTGCTATTTCGGAGTTCGTGATCTGTGATGGGCACTTCTCAAGGCCAGGAAGAGGAGGAAGACACTGGCCTTCTGCAGTGCAGGGAGCCACAGGGGAAAGCTCCAGAGCCTTTGGTGGAAGGCTAGGGTGAGGTTCTGCCCCATGGGCTACACAGGAGCTTTGCCACTGATGGCTTTGGGCCAGGACTGGGCATCCTGAAACTGCACTGTGGGGCACTGGGAAGCTCACAATTAATTGCGTTGTGCCTAAACTTTCCTGATTGAAATTGAAACTGCAGACAACAATCGGTAAAATGCTTAGAGCCTGCTATTGAGGAGACTTGGGCAAATACTGGTTTTCAGTGTATTCTCTTAACTTGAAAGACTACTTTAGGTCATAAAATATTTAATGGCTTCCCCGGGAAGAGACCATTAATCCTTTTTCTCAAGGCAAGAGGTGTTTGGTTTTCTTTCATAGTTTTGTTCATCCAATTACTCTGTTTGCATGTGCATGCAGAGGGCTCTTTTGAGGCTTTTCAGCATGTCCAGTGTAACAGAATCAGTGATAAAACAACCAAGAAGAGTATTCTCATTAACTTTTTTTAATAGGAAGGAAAAGAACTGCAGTTGTAACACTTGGTCACCAGTTAAGATGGTTTGTGGTTCATCTAGTAGTGTTTGGGGTTTGCTTGTGACTAGCTGCCTCTTTGGATAGGTACTTTACATGGAAGTGAATCTTTTTGACAAGGCTACTTTATCATGTAGTTTCTGCTGCCCTGAGCTACTGGCATGCAGTCAAAGATGACATGTTAGAGCTTCATAGTCAAGGGTCCCAGGAATGAATGCTGCTGCTGCTGAAAGCATCTAACCCTGGCAGTTCACAAGGCTTTGGTAGGAGGTAGGCACTGCTTACTTGACTTATCCTCCTAAATTCTGGTGAGGAGGGATTTTTGTCATTATTGTACAAATCCTGACTGTACTTTGTTAGTGCTCACCAGAAGTGGTTTTGCAGCCTTACAGGAAAGGATGGCTGGAAATAAAGCCCAAATGGTAACAATAAACCAGCAGATATTTGTTCCCTTTTGTATGTATCTTCAGATAACACAAACTGAGCATTCAATTTAGTGGTGCCAATTAGAAATAACAGCAACGCACCGTAGCTTGACCTAAAACGTAGAGTACTTGTAACCCTGTGCCTCTTGCCTGTAATTTGAAATAGGAAACAAGCCTGTTTCATCAGAGGCTTGTGTGTCATGCTGCACTTCCCCTGACGTGGATTGCTGCTGTATGTCAGCAACATAGCTCAGCTTTGCAGAGAAATCTGTGCTGATTTCTGTTCTTTTCAAGCATAAGATAGACAAAGATGGGGTCACTGTGTCATACTACGCTGTAGACGTATTTCTCAGTAGTTTGTTTAGCCCTTAGGAAATGCAGGCATGCTTGGCTTTACTTTTGTGCCTTGCAATCTGTGTCTTTCTGCCCAGTATTTCATAATTAGAGCATGTTAAATCTTTGGCCTACAGGCACTTTTTGCTATCAACCAGCAGCCAATCTCTCCTTCATGCATCGGTCCTCTGCACCTCCACACAGATTTCAAAGTGATGTCAGCTCCCACTGCAGCTGTAAAGGTTTTTGTGTATGGGGACCTTACTCAAAGAGTGCATTTCTTCATATTCTATTCTTAAACCTGTATTTTCTGTAGATAGATTTGCATTATTTGCTGGAAGCTCCTTTTTTTGTATGACTAATTATTATTTGATTAGCTTTGATTGATTGTAGGTTGTTGATTGAGCTCAGTGTGGTTGACCAGATTCTGCTCTCATTTACATCCTGTGTGTGTAAATGCATTGATAGCCAGATAATTGACTGGGAGAGGAGCTGATGTCAAGGAAAGTATTACAATTGTAACGTCATTGTGAGAGCTGAGTCTATAATGGTCATATATAGGTGATACTAATTTTACAGATAAAGTGTCTATGGAAATACTTAAAATCATTTACTCAGATATGTAGCATGAGAAATACCTATTACTTGTGAAGAGATAAGTAACCATAATGCAGATACAGAAAGAGGGTTATTCATTGAGTAAAATGAAGCAGAACAGCATACATGAGATTTGCCACATGGGACAGTGACTTATTACTAAGTACTCTAGAAGTTAAATGATATCTTTGAAAAGTTTATTTAGAGCTAATGCCAACATTTTTATTAGCTCTTTTTGCTTCAGAGGCTTCTGAAGTGGTTGAGCCCCTTTCAAAACAGTTGTTTGCTCAGTCAACATGTTTCATCCATCTAAATTTTAGGTTTTAATAGAAAATGAACAATGGATGTTTGCCTTTGCACTGTGTTGCAACTTCATCAGATGTACAATAGTGATCAAACTCTTTAGCATCAGAGTATGATCTAATAAACAGGCATTAGAGCTTTCCCTTCAGTCCTTGAAAAACAAACTCTTCTGTGTACTCTAAAACCAAAGTCTGCTAAAAAAACCGTGTAGTTTCAAAGTAAATAAAACTTTTAAAGACAATCCTGTGCTGCACATGGTGTTATGTAAAATCTTTCCCATTTTAGCAGCAGGTTTGTGCTGGATGAACCTGGTGGAGGAGTGGGTAAGGTAGAAATGCCTGGAACATCCTTCTTTTTGTACTTCCCCAGAACCTGTGCACAGATAACCATGGCTAGATCCCTCTGTCTCCCTAATTCATCCAGTTTGCACAGACAGAGGGGACCAGTTTGCCTGTTGCTCTATCCAGGTCTATAATTGCTGTGTAGATGCAATGGGTGTCAGGGCGGGGCTTCTACCTCTGCTAGGAGTGCTGCTTATGGGCAGAAATTGGGTGTATCTTTTCTTTAAATGTAGATTTTCTTGAGCCTACAATGACTGTATGTGTGAAGTCATACATACATACATGTGTGTGTGTGTGTGTGTGTAAGCACAGACAGACTCACAAGTGCTGTTTACATAAACTTTATACTGGAAGCTGACAAGCTTTGGTCAAATCCACTGCGTGCAGCTTGCAGGCTGGTTTTGTTAACATTTCTTTTTGGGGCTGTGGCACTGCCCACCTGAGACTGTGCTAGAAGAAGCAGTCATGAAGCAAAGCATGTTTCCAGAACAGCTGAACTAAACTCACAGCAGCATCTCCTTTGTGGTGCACAGGACAGGACAGGGCCCTTCTCCTTCCCTGCAGTGAAGTAATCACTAACGAGGCAAGTGGCTGAGCAGAACACTCCAGCTCTGTTGGCAGCTCCTCTCTGCTTCCCCACAGTTCCCATCCCTTCTGCCCAGTCCTCTTCCACCACATCCTACTGTCTGTTCAGATGTCTGCATGAAGGAGCAGTGAATTGCATCTTTGGCTTTTGCTTGCTTTCTTCATGAATAGATTCTGTGTGGTAGATTCAAAGAAATCCTTTTGTTGCTAAAACTGCATTTTTTTTTTTTCAGGTTTAGGTCAGGTAAGGGGAGAGAAAGTGGCTGAGTGTTGCTAGGTTAGAGGTCTATGTAAATTATTTTTTAAAAAAACCCTTATGATGCTTTACAAAACTTTCTTGTTTTTCCCCTGAAGTGACCTATGGGCAAATATTTAATCTAGGCTTCTGAAGTCCTCACTATTTAGAAGCTGTTATTCTTGACATTTTGAAAAGCCAACCAATTACATCCAAATTTAAAACTTAGCAGTTTCATTACAGGTCTTGTCAGTGGCTGATTTTAGTAGTTTTATGATTACATAATTTTTTTTTTTATCTCCTTCCTAAGGAGAGTTTCAGGACACTGCATAATCAGAGAGGATGAGTAAGTTGTTGCCTTGTTACCCTGCATGCTTTTTGCAGGTTGTAGTGCTAATTTTATCTACTGTCTAAAAGGACAAGTGCTAGTCCATGAAGATGGACATACCCATGCCCTGACATTCCAGAGTCAGAAGGCACTGCACGAGGCTGCAATGCCAGGTGCACAATCACGGTTGGGAAACACAATTCAAGAAATGCATATGACCAGGTCAAATGTAGCATGAAGCATCTTCTCTCTCCCCCCAGCTGGATGCTTTGCTGAACCAACAGTCCCCCCAGTTAAACCATGGGGGAGGTCGTTTTATGAGGGCTGGACCTTTCAAAATTCATAATGAAAGGAACACTAAATTGTGTCTTGAGAAACAAGAGGTGTTGGAAGGAGTGGGTCATGCCCAGTCGCCTGAGAACAGATCTCAGTGGTTTGAGCAGCCTCAGCCCTGGCCGCTCGTTGGTCACCGTGCTGGAGCAGCTCCGTGTGCCACTGAAGGCTCCCAGGGCTCCAGCTGACTATCAGTTGACATGGAAGTTTTCTGAATTAGCTCATCCACATGAGAGGTGTTTCAGTTTTTCAAGTATTTAGCATGCTGAATTCTCTTACAGTAATTTTTAAAGCTGGAAAATAATACAAATTACATAGATTGTGATCCATAAAACAATGGTTGTATAGGCAATTAGGATTCATCCTATCCCTGCAGTATTCGTACAAAGTAAGTTTCATTTAGTCAAGCAGGTCACTTACTGGTATCAATCAGAATTTTCTTTGAATAAAGAGGCTTTAAAGAATGAAAATTACTTTTCACTGTTGTTATTCCCAGTAGGGTCTTCAACAGGTCTCCTTTCTTTTGCTCTGCTAGAGCTGATGGGTACTATAGCATTTTGGCAAGTAACTTCTGAATCACTAGGAATTGGGGGTTGGATTCTTCATAATTCTTTGTGATTTTCTCTGTAGCAGAATTATGTGGGAACTGGCAATCCTCTCAATGAAATTTATTGGCACGTTGGCTTCAGTGCTGACACTGAAGAGTATATTAGTTGTGCTGTGCAGCCCTGACTGGATTCTTTCCAAGTCCAATTCTCCAAGGTTTACTGAAAGTCATAACAAATTATTTTGGACCTGACAAGTGGATGTATTTTAAGGTGGGAGGGGGTGTGTCAAAGAAAATTTTCTTTGTACCACTAATTTTAATAAATTTGTTGACTGAGGATCACATACTGAGCCAAAGGAAGCCTTTGTAATGTGGCCAGAGAGTTTGTTGACTGTAAATAGATGCAGAACAGGCCAAGCAGTCATAAAAAGGAGGAGATGTGAATCAAAAGGAGAGACCGTCTGCCTGCTGGTTCTGGCTGTGCTTCCCGATCCATACCCCGGATACCTTTTGCAGACCTTGAATTGCCTGCCCTCTGCTTGAAATGCAAAACTTACCTTCCTTAGAGGAAATCCATAACATGGTGCAGAGTGTGTCAGGAGCAGAGAAGGGGAGGCCTGTGGGGTGAAGCATTTTGAGGGGGTGACTCCTGTCACTCCCAGCTCAGCTGCTTGGGGGTGTTGGGGACACCTTAACCCTGGAGTGGCTGTGCTGTCTGTGCTCCCTGGATACAAATGCTGCGGTGGGACTCCCTGCCAGGAGCACATGGGGTCTCAGGCTGTTCACCCATGGTCTAGTGGAGGGAAAGGTGCACCCAATGGAGATATCCTTCCTACCCAAGTTGTTTTCTTGTCTCAGCTTCTGCTCCTTGAGCATTCAGGCAGCTGCAGGTAGCACATCTCAGAGCTGCTGGGCATGCTGAATCTCTGGCATATTTTAGACACGGTCAAATTCAGTCTTTATGCCACATCTTCTCCAAATGTCACGGAGTCCTGGCTGTTCTTTAGCTTCAGTTTGGACAGGCTTGGCAAAGAAATATTCAACTGAAGTTGGCCTGCCCTGGTGGAATATAATTAGCTACATATATTAACCATATGAAAACGTAGAAAGGCATGTATTATGTCAGAGATAGTATCTAACGGAGGAAAGGAAGGGAAGAACAAAGGAGTGTGAGAAGCACTTCATATTGGTGTCATCCTAGAAAGCAGTTTAATTTGCTGTTGTGAGTTTTGGTAGGATTGGGTTTGGTTAATAATATCATTAGGAAGTCTAAAAAAAATGAGGGAAGGTGATGCTGTTGTTTTAGTAAGTGGCCCTTTCTCTTTTAAGTGCCCATTTCAGTATTTCAGATTTATACTAGAATGAATTGTCATTTTTGACAAGCCATAGTTTGGATGAAATATAAAATCAGAGTCTTGCTTGATCTTAACCAATCTGGCTGTCATGATACTTTCGACTCTCTTTATGAACATGGATCCTCCTGTCATAGGGATAAGGTTAGGGTAACTGAAGTCCAGGTAACTGAAGTCCATCACCCTTTCTTCTTTCTGTTTATCTGTTTCCTTAATTTTTTTCTTCCTGGTATGTGGAAGAGAAGGAATTAGTTGAAACATCTCTATTAAATTCAATAAATATTAGATATTCAGGATTTGGTGTCAGAATAATATGACATTTAAGCATTAGTAAATCATAGCAGTTAGTCTAGTTTATTTTTAGAATGGGAAAGTTTTTGGGATGACTGTTCAGAGACTACTGGTCTCTGTTACATCATTTCCTCCTTCAGGGAGTGTTCACAGAAATACAGCTTTAGGAGGATGAGATATAATTATGAAGAAAAGATGGGTACTATGCATGTCTGTGCATCTGGAGGCAAGTCAAGTATCATATTTGATTCTGTAATATCATTTATGTGGATATTTTGGGTAATTACTACTGGGAAATATAATCCTTTTTTACCTAGACCAGAAGGTGATGGCAATGAAGCCATATATCACTGGTGGAATCTGGCTGGTTTCACCCCTGTGAAACTGTATTATCCTCCTATGGTGTTGGCTCTGATTTAACATCTCTCCAGTGTTCCAAAAGAGTGTGGAAAAGCTGGCTCAACAACATACAAAGCTACACTACACTGCCAGGGTGTGAAGTAAATGGTACTGCTGAGAATGTTGTAGCAGGTGAGGAGTTGGAGAGTGCCTTTTTACTAGATGTATTCACAACCATTTCAGCACAACTAAATTCATTACTCACTTGAGATGGAGAATATAAAAAGCATTACAGAAATCCAAGCCAGCATAATTCGATTTTGGCACAGATTGCCAGGTTGGCCTATGTCCAAAAAGAACAGACAAGTTAAATTGAGAAGAGGCAGTGCTGTGGTTATTAAATTAGCTTTAAATCAGCCCTACTCATTTACAGATCTCTGCTAGTGCTTGCAGGGAGAAATTTGCTAATCCAAACATCACTGCTTCTGTCTGCTTGGGAGGAAAAAGCCAAGCAGCCACTCCACACCAGCAGAGATAAGCTGCTAACTAACCAGCTGCCACTTCCATCACAACTGCAACACAAGCGTTGCAGTGCTGAGCTTTGCCAAGTTCAAAGTACTGGCTCTGCAAAGGATGGAGTCAGTGTCCACAGAGCAGTCTTACGGTCTGTAAGAACATGCAGAATTGATGAAGAGAAGCATCACATTTATTGTACCATCATGCTTGATGCTGGCAGGGAATGGACTAAATTATCTCTGCAGCCAGTGTATTGACAAGGATGGGCTATTACTTGCATCTCTGATTTATGGGAGCTGGCATAAGACAGGATTGCATTTTACACAGGATTTTGGTGTACTGACATGGAAGGAAGAATGTAGTTTTTATTGCATCAGTAGAAAAACATCACCATAAATATTGAAGTGCCTCACTGAAAAGTTTTGCAGTAGGTTTGATAATGTCATATCTACTTGCATTTAGTTCAGATGTGTAATGTTTCTCCAAAGACTTCTCTGTTAACATCTGTTAAAATGCTTCTATCAGATCATGCCCTTTGCAGCACTGAGAGCAGGAGAATTAGTGCAGTGGGAACAGTGATGTTCATACGCTTGCTGTGTTCCTCTGCTTCGGGGTTTTCTCCAGTCGTATTCTTGTCTCATGTAAATGACCTTGCAGCTGCCAAGGAGAGGTTTTCCCCTGGAGTGTTTGAGCAGCTTTCAGGAGTTGCTTTCTGTGCATTGCCAGTTTCTGAAGAGCAAAGAGAGGGCAATGTGACATAGCTTACCCTGCCTCCACTTGCACTCCAGAATGTGCAGGACATTACTTTTGAAGGGGATGTAGCTGCATTCACCCCCACCTTACAGGGATTTCCAGGGGGAAGAAGGAATACCTCTTCCCTCTGCCAGCCCCAGCAAAAAGGGTAGTTTCCATGGGTGTAGAAAACCTGCAAATGCTGCACATTTTTGTGGGATTTCCCCGTATTTCAAGAGAAGTCCCATGGTTTCTGGAGATTCCCAGATCTTCCCTTGTCTACAACTTCAGTAGGGAGGTGACTGCTTATGTCATTTGTTTGCTTAATGTTTTTTTAGGAGGTTTTGAAAACTGATATTCATGATCTTTCCAAGGAGCATCTGACCAAGATTAAGACTGTGTTGACACATATCTTGTTTTGGAGAGTAGAAATTTGATTATTTCAGTGGCATATCTGATTTACTAAGAGTTGAAATTGTTGCAGAATCATTAGCCTGACACTATCAGCTCTGGGAAGGGAGAGTTATCAGTCTAGTCAATGTCACAAATTTTCTGAAGAAAATGTTCGTGTTTTAGTGAAACCACTACATAGGAAAATTGCCTGTGTGAAGCACTGGTGCCTCATAAATGTCAGTGCATGTATTTTTTTAACTTTTACTTTGAGCTTTCTGGTAAATGGTTTCTATAAGGTTTCCTACTGAAGGTAACAGTAGGCACTACTACAAGTTTGCTTTCTGCTGAACTTGAACTGAGAGAATTTTATTCAGGCCTAGGTATCATTACCAAAATCAGTGGTACAGCATAGATGGTACATTCAGTATGCACTGGTGGTTTCTCTTCATGGTTTTAACTCCTTGAAATGTATGTTTATAGAGGAATATTTAATAAATAGATGCAATGACAGATTTAATGACAGAAAGTCGGAAACTCCTGTCAAAAAGATACTGCAGTGACTTAACACAGTCACTTAACACAGCCATTTGGAAGGGAAAGAGAGCAAGCTGTGTATGGTGACGTGGCCAAGTGACCCCATTAAGTTCCTGTGGGGAACCACTGTCAGCAAAAGACAGAGAGACCTCACTAAGGGATATGGCTGATACTCACTCCTTGAGCAGGAGTGGATCATTGTGTGTCAACTGGGGCAGGCTAGGGCTAAGTACAGGCTTGGGACAGCTTAAGGGGATGTGGCAGGGTTAATGTGAAGTTTTATGTCCTAGTAGGGCTCCTTGTCTTAACAGGACATCACAAAACCAGAACCCAGTCCTGTCACAGAATCTAAATCAAACATTAAAGTGGTTTTCTTCAATTTGTTATTGTTATGTGTTGATCTTGCCTTTCTTTTGCAATCCTTTAATGCCTCAGCATCAGTAGATAGTGCTTGTGGCCTGTGAATGCTAAATAGTAATTATTTTTAGAAGTTTATTACTCCTAAGTGTGCGAATGGGAGTGTCAGAGTTAACAGATCAAGAAGAGAGATAATAGATTGAACTGCTGAAGGAGCAATTCTTTTTAATTGCCTTGCCAGACTTTGGTGGAGCTTTGATGCTTTTAGCAGGGAGTTGATGACCTGCAGAGGTCCTGAGTTATTTTGTGATTCTTGTGTCAGCTGTTCAGCAATTGAGTAACTTTCTAGGAACATGTGTATTCCTGTGTTTCAATCTAATTTATGTGGCTGTGTTACTGATACTTAATTAAATTTTTCATAGATGCATTTGATGCCAAGGGGAGTCTTGTACTCAATATAGAAGGGAAATAATGTTCATAAGAAATCTAGAGATGACTGTGATTACAGAATAAACAAGAACTTTCTAGGACAAAGTCAAAAGGGGGAGGGACTGTTACATTTGAATCATTATATGTATAATGGGCCATATGTGAATGAGATAGGTAAAATCATATATGATGGACAATCTCATTGGAGAAATTTGTCTTATGGAGATGTTAAAGCTTACTTTTTAAATACACCTTAGTTTTGATTTAGGGAAGACAGAGGGAAACTTAAATATTTCTGGATAGCCCTATGAAAGAAGAGTGGATAAAATACTACTTGTCTAGTGTCCACTTTTGCATCAGACTGAGAGAGTAAATATTTCTGCATTTTCTTTCTACTAGTGTCCTTTTTCTCTCTCATCACTTTCTTTTCCATCCCTTCTGGCAGTTCTCTTGCCCTTTCTCATTCACTCCTCCTGATGCTTATATTTTTGAATTGAGAAAATGTTCTCACTCTAGTATGTGACTCTTCATTTGTTTAATGTATTCTAGCATGTCAAGCAGGCTTCTCTTTTTCTATTTTTGGGTTGTGTTTCAAGACAATATGACTTGACTTTTTCCTGTGGTGGTTTCTTACTTTACTGCTGTTTCAGGCAATAGTAGTACTGCCATGATGATACTAGTCCTGCTTTCTGACAAGAGAAACCATGGAGATGGATGCCAGATAGTTTATCCCAGGAGAATAATCTTGGAGTATTAACAATTAAAACAATATGGTGGCTTTCATAAACTGCCAGCAGTTCAGAAGGTGGAACTGTGTAAAACAGTGAAGAAATAAGTGGGTTTCTTATTCTGGAACATATGAACTCAAAGTCCTGTCTATGTACTGCAGTTCAAACTCTGTACATCAATTTTCGTGATGTATTTTTGGAGAAAGAGAGAGAGAATTCCTGAGAATTCCAGGTAAATTAAGGTGGTGGTTTTGGTCTCCATAGTGAGCTGACAGATTGCTCTGGAGCTTTGAGATGGAGAGGGGCTGTTACAAGTGGCCCAACTTCCTCACTTCACTCTCATGCACGAGCTCAGGTGCAACAAGCTGAGCAGAATGGAATGAGGGGAGAAGTTATTCATGCTTTGGTGTACAAAATCAAAAATGCAGCAGTTCTCAATTTATGAAGGGAGAGGAAAGCAAATTTGTGTGTAGAGAGATCACCTGATCTTTTCTTTTTTTCCCCAGCAGGAAAAACCCAAACCCTTGGAGCCTTTGGATTATGAAGCTGTTATCACAGAGATCGAAAAAAATATTGGGGACAGCCAGTTTAAGGATCTGATATTATTCCCTGATGATGACTTTTCAGTAAGTACAAGGCAAATACGTGTTAGTCCTTTTCTTAGGTTCTGTTCATTGATTTAATCTCCGTTGCTAGAGGGAGAGCCAGAAGTTGTCCATGAGCTCTCTGATTTTCTTAACTCTTGCATATTGCCACACTTCTCTCCCACCAAATTCACTTGGCTTTGGGTTTGTTTTTTCCTCTGACACTTACATATGCATGACTTTACTGCTCAGGATTAGATAAAGCTTGAAGCCCTGGTTGTTCCCAGATACATTTCAGGAACTCACTGAACATATTGTTCTGTAATGTATACTCGTCTGTTTGCTCAGCAGAGTGGTAGTTTGGCCAGTCCTAGAATCTCTCCCTACTGTTTTAGTCTAATTTAATCTGTAACTTCTGATCCTGTTCTGTTTGGTGTATTTGGTCACTAGATAAAGTCTCTGGTGCTGAGGAAAGCTCTCACGGTGAGACACTGAGAAGCAGTGGATCCCCAACCCCACAGCCATGGATGTTCCTGGGTTCCCCATTGCTTGTCCTGGCAAACAGCAAAGACCCTGAGACCTGGAGGCCCAGGGCAGCTCTCCAGTGGCAGTGCTGGGGTGCTCAGAAGGGTGGCTGGGGAGGTGTGTTGCCAGGCAAGTGCACGGGCAGACTGCCTGCATTGAACAGCAACTTCTGCAAAATCACCCCATCTTTGCATAACATTTAGATTTTGATGAATAGGCATTCTCTAATGTAAAGACATTTCAATTTGTGACCAACTGTAACTGCTCTGTGAGGGCCCTTCCCATCAGCTCATGGCACTGCTACTGTCCTAGGAGGGCAGCTTAATCTAATCAACTGCTTTGTTTTACTAAATGGCTCTATTTCCTTGGTGGCATTAACTGAGTTAATGTGCTCATGGGATTGAGAGAAGCTAAACAGAATAGATTTCCTCATTATTGTTAATTCCTTTATCCATTTTGCACATTTGTCAATTTATGAAATTGAAACTTAGCATTACAAAGCTGACTAGACATACTGTATGCTGTCACAAGGCCCTTGTGCCCTTTGATTTAGAGTAACTGGGCTCAAGTCCATGGAGCAAACCTTCTCAGTGAAAGAAGACTTGTCCTACTGCTGAAGACCTCTGTCTGTGCAGTATATTTTCAGATCTTTATATTCATTTTATTTTAAGCAGTCATTGCCTGGATTTCAGTAGCTACTTCTGTTTTGTTTCCTCTGTGCTGTGCTTCGCAACTAATTGGCATAATCTATTTAAATTCAAAAAATAATGAGAGAAAATAGGTAAAGACAGATGAGAGAGGTACTTGTGTGGTAGAGGTGGTCTGTACTCACAAAGCAGCAAAGGCAGAGCTTCGTAGGGTCCATATCCTTGTAATGAACCTCTCTCACCTTGGTTATATCCTGTTGAAGTCAGCGTCAGTGGCAAGAGCCTGTGTCACCAGACAGGACTGCAGAGCTCCCATCCCAGGCAAGTTTTCCAGGTGGAGAGTATCTGTTTATAGTCCTACTCCCTCCTGCTGAAATATCACCTGTGCACAAAAGTCTGGGTCAGCTATTTGAGTAGAAAGAGATCCACGTCTGACTGAATTAGGAGGGGCCCAGGCTGGCTCTGAGTGGATTTAATGTGATAATGCCTGAGGAAATGGTGGCCAGCCCTGTTTAACTTCTAATGATTTCACTTGCTGCAGACTTCATGTCTCAGTGTTGATACAACCACAGTTCGGGTCTGTGGGTGAGCACATCCTATGGGCAAAAGTCTCTTCAAAGTGAAATCCCAACCAAAAGAGTTGGCTGATGTAGTGAACATAGGAGAAAATTCTGCTTTTAGTAATGATTTCCTATTCTTGGATCTATCATGTTCACCACATGTGTCAGGTATGGGTGAATTATTGTAGCTGCTGTTTCATCTCAGATTTGTTTCTGTTTTTGACTTGCATTCAAAGAGAATGCTGTTATTCTCACAAGACTTCTGTTGGTTATGTCCAACATCTTGTGTGAAGTCTGTGGAACAGCAGAGAATTCTTTGTATCAATCTGAGCCTGACAGACTGTATTCCTCCTTTCCCCTGCATCTCCACAGAAGAGTACAAGATGTATCCAGTACAGATGCCTTCTCTGGTTTTATTCCAGCTGGGGAAAAGATACTTCACTTCTTTTGTAACCGTGCTTTATAATCCCTTAAAAAAATTAATTTATTCACATCAGTTCCACTCCTTGTTTTCCTTGCAATTTCTTCCTTATAACTCGTTTGGCTGCCCAAAGTCCATTTTCCATTTCAGAAAAAGCATGTCAGATCAGCTTCATTTTTCACCTGTTCCAGAATTCCGTGAACAAATTTCCCTTCTGTTGCTGTGCTATGAAATAATGGCTAGTGGAAATATCTGTAGCAAAGCATCAGTAGAGCTTGTACTTCCTGGTGGTAGTAAGAGAGAGTTGATGGGCTTCCTGTTGTGCTTATAAAAAGGCAAGCTTGGTGACGATCCTGGTTGTTTTGCATCCTTACAATTGGGTTGCTGTGGGTTCCTTCATCTTCTGTTCTCCAAACCTGGCCACACTCTCTTTGACGCTGGAACTGCTGCTGTCTGGGATCCCCATTTCTCACTTTTCCTCTGTGTGTTTTCCACAAAGGAGGTCATGAAGAAGTGCTACACCTTCCTTCAAGCTGCTCTCACTCCCACCTTTAACCTTTGACATCTAAGTGTTGCCTGGTTTTGTTGTCGTGCATCTGTACTTCTGCTCCTAAGCACTGTCCAAACAAAGTACTTGTTGTATCTTTTCATAAGTAATTTTTTATCTTTTCTCCCATCCTTTGGAAATTCACTGAACACCCAGTAGCCTCTCTTCAAATCTCTCCAGGATCTGAAGTCTTGCTTAAAATCACTACTCCTCTTCCTTAGTGGCAACTGGCTCAGCACTCCTTTGGTAATACCTTTGCTTGTGTGAAGGTTTAGTAACTAAATATATGTTAATGGCATGTTGGTAAATATAAGTTAATTGTTTTTAAAAGGTAGATGAAAGTATTTAATAGTCACTTAAATGTGGTATAGTATAAAAGCATGTTAAACTCTTTGGGTGATGAAAATTTGTTCCTCCTTCTCACGTATGACTTTCCCTAATCTGTTTGAAAAGCAGAACTTGGACTTTTTAAAACTATTTGTATAAATATGGCTAATGCCTGGTTTTGAACCTGCAATAGAAACAATAATTCACTGCCTAAATTTAGGAGAGGTGTGAGATGGCAAAACTTTCCTGCATAATGCAAAACCTATTGAAGTTTTCTGATGTGCTCTTTGAGCTTCTGAAAGCCCACCTGGGAGCCCTGTTCCCTCCAAGCATCGCAGAGGCCTTAGAGGAAGAGGGGCTGAGTTGTGCAATTGCTGTACTTGCCATCACTGCAGGCATGATTGTTTCCAGGCTTCTTTTATTTTAGCTCTGAACAAAAGCCAAAATCTCCCTGTTTTTCAGGTTGGGAAACCTCTGCTTTCTAGACGCTGTGCAGGGACAAAAGTTGTTCAGTTGTTCGTTCATACAGAAGTTCGTAACAGAAGGGGAGGGAGCAGGAGTCATCCAGGACACTGCCTCTTCATATGAAACGTTGTGCCATAGGGGCAGCTGGAAGTGCAGGCCTTGGAGCCTCCTTGGAAAAAGCCCTGGAAACCTGACTTATTTCTAAGATCAGAAGAGTTACAGTGGTGAAATCATGAGTTATTTCAAATAGCATATGATTTAGCTCGCACTTTCCATGTGACAAGGAATATCTGCTCATTCTTAGAGGAACAGAAATTGCGTCCATTACTCTCATAACTAGTGGGGTTATGTCTATCCTTGATGTGCAGGTTTGCATGAGCAGGAGCAGGACAGTGATAGGTACCTGGACTCCCAGGGATGCACTCCAGCTGTTTAAATGGTGAGAGTTAATACAGTCAGCAAAGCAAGCTGTGGGCAAAGCATAGCCTCACACTGAATGTGATTCAGGGAGTGATGGGGCAAAATCTATCCTAAATGTGCTCTGTTCCTGCTTTCCTTTCTCTTTGCCCCCACACAGGTGGTGAGGTCTGTGCTGGGACTGCAGCTGTCAAGGTGCCCTGCACCGCAACAGCCTCTGCACCATGGTATTTGTACAGCATAGCTGCATCTTAAGCTGCTTTTTAATTTGATGAACTAACTCACTGCAGGTTTTGGTAACTTTAAGTAGGTCTGTTTACCTGGATGAAAGCAGGGCTGAGCAGCTTTACTTTAGAGAGCCTGTACTGAAGCGTTACCAGGGAGGAACATGTCAGCCCGTGTGTGGTTAGGTCTCTCTGAAGGGTGGCCTTTGCAGGAAGTAAAGATCATTGTTGTTGATGCATCCCTCTACAGATTTAACCACTGCTAACGTGCTTTCAGACTAAAAGCTGTTCGGAATAGATTCAGACTGAAAATGTCTGAAATGGCTAATGGAGTTTGAACTCTGTTTTTAAATGCTAAATTCACCGTGGCACTGGGAAGTAGTCACTGCCTGAAAACATTATTCCTAATCAGTGTTTGAGAAGGAGCAGTGTTAACTTCTGTGTTTCACTGTAGAAGGTGAATGTGGCAAGAGAAAGTGCTAGTGAAATTGCACCTTACAACTCATCTAACACCTGGGGCCAAGATCTTATGCAAATGAGATAGCCTGGCAGTGCCAGAAATCATGGTTGGATATAGGATATTTATATAAAATAAATTGAAAATAATTCAGAAGAATTATAGACTTGAATGCTTTAGGCTGATACCTGCATTATTTGATTACTACAGTTTGCATGCACAAATGAGAGGGTAATTGGCCTCTGGCTTGAACAGACAATTGCCATGATTGCCTAAACATTAGAAAATTAGGCAGAATTCACAGCACACTTATAAATATTGAATTCTCTAAATAAAATCTCTTCTTTTTTGTATGACTGTTTCAGAAGCACACATTCTGTAGTTGAAATTTAGTTCTTTTCTGAATAAAGCAGTTTTGGTGAATAATGCCATGCCTGATCAGCCTTTAAGAGGATTTAAATTTGGAAGTAATCAACTATGAACAGGAAGTGCCTTGCGGCCAAGCTTTTGCAGCGAAGTGGTTAAACCTCACTATTTCTGAGAAGGGAAGTGCTTTGAAACTTTGAGCACAAGTTTAAATATAACAATATACAACACTTTCCACGTCCCAATTCTTTGTCAATAAACCTGTGATATTCTTTGTCGAAGTGCACAAAGGCAACAAAAGCCCAGTGTTACCTGATTTCTCAGGTTTGCAGGGCTGTGTTTCTTTTTTTCAAGTGCAGTCTTGTTGGGAAGGGCTGTGGGGGAACGTACCACAGTCAGAACAGTGGGCTTGAGTTACCTGTCCTGTTCAACTACAGTATTTTTAACAGGCTGTGTAAGGAGAGGGAGGTCCAATGGCCCCACTAAGGCAGATGTTGCCTGTCTCACTCAGTGTGTTCAGATCACTTGATAAGAAGTGTAGTATTAGGTTAAAAAAATTACTTGCTGTATGTCTTACCTATCAAAAAAGGTACTGGAAATACTTCCTGTGCAATACATGGAGCAGGCAAGTTTTGCTGTGGGCAAGCAGAACAGGCTGTTGGTCTCTCTGAAGCTTTTTCAGCATCGTGACAGGGTCAGTGTAAGGTACAGGGTGCATTGCATCTCCTCTCCTGTGGCCTCCCACTCTGCCTCAGCCTAGGAAGAGCAGCAGATCTTGAGCAGTGCTGTGTGTGCTGTGTGGCTGCAGGGCCCAGCCCTGGGAAGAGCTCCATTTCATGGGCCAAAGGGCATGCCAGGCTCTCCAGCTGTGCTCAGGGGTTGTCTTATTGTGACTGCTTAAAACACGTTAGCGCTTAAAAAGTCATGTATGTGTGAAGTAAAAGAAATGAGGTGCATTTCAGAGATTGTGGGTACTGCTGGGAAGTCCCTAAGCAACCAAGAATTCAGACATCTATTACTAAACATAGCCTGAAAATACATACTTCTCCATCTTCTGTCACTTTTACTCATGGACTCAATGATTGTGTAAATAACTTCATGCAGGCATTGATGACACAGCTGGGTATAGCCCAGAAGCCCACGTTTAGGAAACTGTGCTCAGTTTGTCAGAACAGTGGGATTTTTTTTTCACGTCCTGGTGTATCAGAGGCCACCATCATATTTTGTGAGGGCCATGGTTTAAGCATGTTGTATCCTGAGCTCTCCAGATGAAACAGAAAAAGTTTGGGGAATCCCATGATGTTTCTGCCTGAGTGATACGTGCCTTTCTTTCATAACTACTCACATGGAAAGTGATGGGGGGAAATCAGAGTGGTTCATGTAAACTCTAAGTAAAAATGCAGTCAACAATATCCAGACACTCATCGTGTAGAGTGTGGATGCTTCAATTTATAGAGAAAAAACATCACTTTTTAATCTGAGGGTGAGGATATGGAGGAGAGCCTCCAGGAAGGCAGTCGGCACTGCAAGCTGCTTCACGGCATTAGCACGTAGTGATTCTTCATACCAAACCAGTTGTATGCCACAGGCCTTCCCCTGGAAATTGTGGGTCTTTCTGTAATGGAAGAGAAGTTGTGTTTAAGAGGCCAGATTTGGCTGGGTTTCAGTCCTTTGCTGTCTTGAATGACGTAGTTACTCCATTGTAACTGAGAGCATAATCCGGGCTGCTGGAGTTTGATTCTGGTTGTTTTCTCCTGTTATGGCAGAGAATATGAGTGGGACAGATCTGTAGGTTAATTGAAAACACCCCAGAGCTTCCCCCTGGGAGCCTTTTGTGAAGTGGCTGCCTTGGCTGACCCCAGCCCAGGGGCCCTGGGTCGCACAGGCCCTGCTGTGGCCCTGGCCTCTCGCTGGCCTGCTGGGAACCGAGGGGAGCTCGGCTCCTTGCGGAGAACTTCAGGAGATCCACTTCTCTCTGTGGTTTCCTGCTCTGGGGCCTGACAAGACAGCTCAGCCAGCAGCTGCTTTCAGAAAAAGGGCTCAGTTTGTGCAGGCTGTGGAGGCTGGAAGGCGCTGCAGGCAGTGCCAGGAGTGCCTTGTCAGCCCTGTCCTGCTGCCCACAGGTGGGAATGTCCCTCTGAGCAGCTGCTGCCTGGCTCTCCCTGCTTTCCACCCATCGAGATGTCCTGTGGCACTCACTCCTTTTGCAGCTTTCTGGGGGGACTCTGCTCCTCTCTTCTCCTTTCAAAAGAGTCCAAGCTTTTAGTTCTGTCTCCACATTCCTGGCCAGAAAGGCATGAGGTGGAGAAGGGAAGTGGAGGAAGCAAGTATCACTGTTGGATTTGGCATGTATTTCTGGGAGAGGATGTGAGGAAGACTTGACTTTTTTTTTATCAGAAACCTCAGAGACTGAAGGAACTTTGCTTGGAACAGTTTTATTCCCAGAAATGTAGTCAAGCACTGTTCTTGCTTGTAATTAATGCCTTAGCTGATAGTATTGAATGGTGTGTGTGGGCAGGAGCTGCGTTGCAGTTGTTGGTATGCATGTGTGTTGGCTGCACGACAAACTGAAAAATGCAAGCCATGATAACAAGGTTCTTAACCTCTTCCTGAGACAAAACTGCTGTTCTTTTTGGCTTTGACTAAATTTCATATTTTTTTGTTTATTTTCAGATAGACACAATTTCACTGGAAATCAGGACGCTGTATCCTTCTGTACCTGAAGATGCAGAACAAAAAGCAGAAAATTTATTTGTTAGAGAGGTGAGTATCTAATTTTAAATGAAAACAAAAGTTTGGGGGAAGCTTGCTATGTTTATAATTAACATCGTTTTTCTTTTAATTTGCTTTAGGTGATTTGAATCAGGTTTGAATTTTGAAGGCCAGTAGGAGGGGGGGAGGGTTAACAGCATTTCTACAGTTGCCTATTGTGTCATGTTTGTATCTAGAAAAATTGTAAATGCACTGAATTAGCCTGTCATTGTACTGTTTTCCAGCTGCATTCCCTGTCACCACTAGTCTGCTGATATTGATGTTGGTATTTTTACATCACTGCTAATGATTGGTGATCTGCATGTGCTTTGCACTTAGAAAATATCAATACCTTTCCAAAAATAGATAACCAATGGGCACTGGTTTAGACTCTTAGGTGTTATTACAAGGTATGTATCTCATTTGGAGGGGTACATGTGAAGAGTAGGTGCACTATGAAAGGTGCATAGGGGTTTATATTTATTGTCAGTATTTAGAGTCTGTTTTACCTTCATAATAGAAAGTCGAACAAGTTCTTCCATGACAGTTAGAGGCCCACCAGGAGTGAATAATTGCTCTACCTTTAAAAACCCCTGTGGTTGTATTGTTTCCATACCTGATCTTGGATTGTAGGAGCAGATTTCTCATCCTGCTACCTCAGGAATATTTCATGTTGTCACTACTTTTATCACTTTGAAGGACTTTAGTGGAGCTGGTTGCACTGTTCAAATGGATTTACTTTAGATGGCTCCCTGAACCTTCCCATCTTTCATTACAGATGTGAAATATAGCTCACCGTTTGCATTAACAAAACAAGTTAATGAAGCCAAATTTTCAGGCAGCTTCTAGAAGGAGTTGAAGTCTGAACCCATAATGTGATGGTTCTCAGCTTTTTTTTCACAGATTGGAATTTTTCACACCTCACTTCCTGGTCTGAAAAAGTATTTCATATGCACTATAACTGCAAGAGGAAACTGTGGAGAAAAGTCAGTCGCAGACAAACACAGAAATCATGGAGTCCAAAATTAGGCAGAAATATAGCTGTTGAACTGTATACAATGGGACATTTTATGGGCTGGTCCTATTTCTCTTCAGCATGTCTAAAAAGAGCAATAATAATTTACTGCCAGCTCAGATTGTCTGAACTTTGCCACCTTTGTTAATCTGGCAGCAGTGTTAAAAGATAACATAGCTTGTGGAGTTATCTACCTTCCCAGAAGCCTCACTGCCCTTTCAGCACTTTGGGGTCTGCTTTTTATTTTAAGGTTCCACAAGTTGCAAGGCCAGCACTGCACTCATGGCTTTACAGGGAAACTGGTGGGTCTAAAAATGGAACACGGTGCACAGTGCCTGGGAATCATTAGAGCTGAGTACGCCAAGGGGATGCTAATGGCAACCTGGTAAAACACATATTGAGCACATCTATTAGCTTTCTCTGCAGTACCAGTGAGCCAAGGGGAGGGGGAGAGAGGAGCAAAGCAGTGGAAAAAAACAGCACTACAGGACTAAGCCTGTGCATGGAAGAATAGCAGGGTAAAAACCCTGTTTTAAAGCAGTAATGCATATGTTCCAATTTGTCACAAAGCCAAAACCTATATATATACACATACACACATAAGAAATTAAACTCCATGGAGAGGATGGTTTCCTGTCCAAAATTAGGCAAAACTAAGCATGGGGTTCTGTGAAGATCTGTGGTTATAGTCCCCCACAGCAATTGCAGAGTTGTGTACTGCCCTAGCAGCAGCCTGTTGTGTTCTAGGCAGGTATTCAGCACTTCGGGATAGATGTGCAGGAGTGGAGTTGGTGGCCTTCACTTCTCTCTTGGAACTGTGGAAAAGCCAACACTTCACTCACTGAAGGAATCTTTCCTCAAACATAGCATGGTATCATGAACAGTGAAGGTGGACACCTTCTGCACACTTGACTGACTGTTGGTCACCTGGACTTGTGGCAACCCAGGATCAAATGCCTAATTCCTGATGAGACTCTGGGGAATGTACAGCTCCATATGCTGAAGCTATTTTGGTATCAGCTGTCTCTGACTGCCCACTGTCTCAGTACTTCAGCAAGCTGAGACAAAGACATGGAGCAAGTTGGTGAACTGCAAAAGAAGAGTCTGATCTTGGAGGTGAAACTAATTTCTTCCATATGATGAGGACGTGGTACTGAAACCATTTCAAGACCTCAGATCCATGATCTCTTGTCTCATTCTTCTGGGTGCTTGGTGGTGTTCAGATGGTCTTGTCTACAAGACGAGGTCATTTGTAAAGGGTTGTCAGAAGTCTGTAATAATCCCTTCAAATCCTGTCTGTTTCTTCCTGGCTGTGTGTTTCCCACTGGTGAGAGTAGCAAAGCTTTTCCTCCACCTCATTGCTATAGCCCTTCAAGGATAAGGGGTCTTTTCCTCAGCCCTTACCAAAATCCATACAAAGGCAGCTTGGGGATTTGATCAGCTTTCCCTCCCTCAAGCAACTATAAACAGTACTTAAGAGGCACACCAGGAGGACTCAATTGCCTGGGCAGTATCAGTTTATGGATCCAAAAGAGCTGACAAGACAGATGGAGAAAGATGAAGCTGATGTTGCTCAGGAAAGCTTTCAGTATCGATGGCATTTGATGCTGTCCACCTGTAGTGGAAGGTTTGTGCCTCTAGTTCAGTTCTCTTAATACCACTTTTGGAATCCTCAGGAACTCAAAACTTTCCCTGCTGGTGATATTGAAATGTTATGGTAAGGGGTGAGGCAGAAGAATTGACTTTAAATAAGATGTCTGACCATCTGTGTTTTGCTGAAACTGTGCAATGAAAATCTAAAACAAGATAAAACTAAGGTGACAAATAAATAGTCCCTTAATAAATATTTTCTACCTGCAAAGAGAATAAATATTTTGCATTTTACGATTGTTTAATATCTGAGTCCCTTTATTTGTTATTTATACCTAAGTATTAGCTGTATTTTAAAGGTAATAATTTGTGAATTGATTATTCCTGTACCTGTGGTTGTATTAGGATGTTTTTCTTGTGGATTTTTCCACCTTAACTTTTCTAGGGCAGGACCAGCCTGAGGAACTAAATCAGGTTCCCAGAAAGGAGAAGTTTCCAGAAACTTTTAAAGCCAGAATAAAATTGTCTTCAGTGGTTTGTTGTTTGAAGTATTCCTAACTTCCTTTATCATGCTGTTTCCTTCCAAATTCCGAATTTTCTCACTCCTCACAGAGTCTGCTGCACATCTGCTGCATTTATGCCAGTCAGCATTGTCCTCATGGTCCATAATTTTGGCAAATAGAAACATTCACTTCACAAGAAATAAAATTCTTCCCTTTAGACAGTAAAAACATTCCTAATATCACCTTTCCTAAGTCTATATCCTGAATAGATCAAATGTTTGCAGAGGGGCTGGCTCCATGAATGAGGAGGTGTAGGAGCTGTGCAGGGGCAGGAGGAGTGATCTTCCTGGGTTAAAAGCACAACAAAATGAAATAACAGTGTAGGAATATTGCAATTTCATTCGATGAATGAGGTAGTTAATTTTGTCTATGGTAATACGGTGTTCATGTGGGCGTCTCTGAACTTTTCTGTGGAGGTTTTCTATATACACAAGAAAAGTTTTCACTTGTAGTGGGCTTACAAAGCCCTTGCCACTCATCTGAGGGAGTTTTTATTTGAGATTTTTCAGTTGGGTCTACAGGATCTGTAAGTAATTATGAAACATGAGTTTTATTATTCACAATGCAAAAAAGCTACAGCCTCCTGTATAACTTCTGAAAGTGGCTGTGTGTCCATAGAGTTATTTCTGAGGCTTTTTGGTTTGCAGGCTAATCTGCATTGTTCTCCCCTCTTTCAAAATCACACTAAAATGGGAACTCCTGTTGACAATGACACCCAGTAAGTTTTGTTATTGCTCATCACACTGTAAATTTTCCCATCTTCAAAATCTGAGATTTTTCAGTGCTTGAAAGAGCTGTAGTGTCAGGACTAGACTTAGGTTATTATAGAATAGTGAGTCTTTTGATAGGTCAGAAGGTGAATACTTGTTAAAAATGCTTGATACTTTAAAATAGTAGAGTGTTTCAATGTTTTGGCTTGTTACTTGGCTGTGTCACTGGACTCTACTATACGTGTGAACTGTTATTTTGGGAGCAGTTTTGAGAGCCCCAAAATGAAGGTCCAGGTTGGCAGCAGCCCCTGGTGATGCTGCCATGCTCTTTGTGGGCGTGAGGACTCTGGGGGCAGGCCTGGGTTAAGGGCTGGATTTCCACCCAGGGTGATCTCAGCACCTTCCACCTCCCCAAATCCCCACACACTGCCTTTGGTTGCTGCAGCCGAAGTCAGAGGAAGGAGGGAGGGAAGGCTCTGTGAGCAGGGCCCTGCACGTCATGGGGCAGAGCACGGAGCCACCTCTGCAGCTTCCTCTCCAGCACTGTGGCCACATCCAGCTCCAGAACGTCTCTACTCTCTGTTTCCAAGTTCCTGCACAGGCTTGCCCTGCCCTGTTCCACCCCAGGAACAGCCCCTCTGCCAGGGTGAGTGAGGAGGCAGAGTTTCTCTGTGCATGCAGCTCCTCTGCAAGGAGCCCCGTTGTTCCACGAATGACTTTTATTTTAAGTGCATCTCTATTTCTGAAGACCACATACTAGTGCTGTCTTAGAGAGGATATACGCAGGGAAGATTTTTGTTTCCTTTTTGTTTCCCTCACTTCCCCCTCTTTTATTGGCTTGTTTTTTGGGTTTTTTTTTCTCCAAAAGGTTCCTTTCCATTGCTGGGTAAATCTTTTTAAAGTGTCTTTTTCACAGTGGTAGCAATCATGCTGTCGTCACCAGAATCAGAGATAAGAAGTTACAGGTGGAAAAAGCCTGCAGGATTGCCTATCCCTGTAAGGAGAAATTAGGCCATCTGGTCAAAAAAAAAAGAAAAAGAAAAAGAAAAAAAAACAGGAAAGACCTGCATTTGATAGGGCCCCTGGGAATGGGCTGTGCTGCCTGCCTGGTTAACAGAGCAGTAGTAAGTTCATGCAAACACGTGCCAATCCTCCCACATCCCAAAACTTCCATTTCTCTGTCTATATTTTTCCTCCCCCACAGTTCACTTGAGCTCAACAGCCCTGCATTGGTGCCTCTGTTCTTTGCCAGGAGCAGTAGTATCCAGCTCTAGCCTCTTCATGAAATCTCTGCCTCTGGAAAGGTTTTTCTTGTTCCCCAAATCAGGTTTGCAGGTATCTTTGCTCATTGCTAAAACTTAATTTTCAATAATAATTTTCAATTTAAAAATATAGTTCTGAGTCAGTACAGTTAGCAGAAGTATTTCATTTTCAGTTGGGATATTCTGAAGAGAAAGTCTGTACCCTTTTTTTGGTGTTACTTTTTAAGTTAGATCTAGTTTCCCCACAGAAGCTAGTTCAAGAACAGTGGTAGCTGTTGCACTCAGTTGGCTTGTCTTTTGTGAATTTACTGAGTGATACTTGAATGTGCTGCTTTGTCCCCTTTGATTTTTATTTTTATTAGCTTTTTCTTGGAGGAGCACAATAAACCTTTATAGTTATAAGCTAAAATACTGTGGCCTGCTCTATATGTTATTCACAACTGCTTTTTTGAACACACCAGCCTATAATGTTTGCAATAAAAGCCCACATTGAGAGTTCTCTGTGGGCTTTAATTGCATCTGTTAAATAAAATACTTAGTAATGAAAGTACCACAGGGGAAAAGTGGTCCTTTCTGTAGAAGGTTCACTTGTTTACATTTGCCAAGGAGAAGAGGAGTGATGTGTGAATTGGAGGTTCTGTGCTCACCCTCACAATGCTCTGTGAACTTTTCATTGGCTTATGTAGAACAGAGAATGTGTTACTCTTGTAAGAATATTCTTATAGCCTAGGTGGCTGTCACACTCGTTTAACACAAATACAAGAGTGACCAGGTTGTTTTATGGAGAATCATAAAACAGAAAGTTTGGTGTGAAGTGAGTTTTTTTGTTATTTCTGCAATCAGAGGCCAAGTGCAAACAATGCTTGAGTGGTTTTCAGGGGTAGCTTTGAACCTGACCCTGCCAAATGCAGAGAGAGTCAGTTATAATGCTATAATACTGTCTTCATTCTTGGAGAATATGGGATTATATTGTCTAATGGTCACACTTTATTCTGCATCCTGTAAGATAATGAGGTCTTGTGTCAGATGAGAAGGTAAATACTGGATCCACATGAAATGTGTTTACTGCCTTTGGTTGTGCTGAACTGTCAGGGAGAGAAGTGCCTATAAATGTGCACCCACTTCCTTGCCACCTTTTTCACACTCCAAACCAAATAAAGCTGTCATAGAAGACTCTGAATACAAAGATGACTTCCGAAAATAATTTGTGTCTACATAATCTGCATATTTTGCACAAGATTTTAAAAGATATATGTTAAGCCAATGCTGAGTAATTTAGACAGCGCCACCATTAAGTTGTGAGCCCATCTCAGATTTGCTTCAGCAGCCTGATAATACCCTCTCTGTCCCTCTGAGGCAGAGACCCCCATGCAAGCAATGACTCCCATGGGCACTTCAGAGGAAGCTGGGAGTGAAGAGAGGGAATACTCCCAGATGAAGCAGTCAACTTTTTATAGTAATTTATAGTTGTCCCTTTATTCTCTTTACTTCTACTTTCTCTGCACAGTTTTTGGCATTCAGATACCTTTGATTTACCCTTTATTCCGTTCTGTTTGACTCCTGGAGTCTCATGTCTCTCTGTGAGACTGTCTTTACTGTTCCCACCTCCTTTCAATTCCTTTCAATGCTGCTGCTTCTTTCTCTACTGTAGATCTCCACCCTTTTCCTTCCTAATGTGCCTCCTTTTCCCTTGGGTCTTGGGCAGAAATTTCTACTGTTGGTTCTAGGCTTGATTCCCCACTTTCTTACTTCCTATCTCAGGTGGGCTGGTGCAAATTTTCAGGTAGAGTGTGGGGAGAAAAAAGATTTTTACAATACTGGGTAAAATTTTCAGCATACTGTAAAAATATCAGTATGCAGTTTACACTCTGTATGAAGAATCACCAGGAATTCTGACATGGTGTCATGGTTTTTTTTGTAGATGTGTACCTTAGCAATAACTGTACATATTTCATGCATCTTGTTGCCTTTCAAAATGTCATGTTGGGTTTAACTGCATTGATAAAAGTTCTGCATCAAATAAATTGCACAGATATTCTGGTCTATTTGACAGCACAGCCAAGCCCTTCTGTTTAGTTCAGGTCTGACCTCCTTACTTAAGGGAGATTGATGTATTAAGAAGAATTTCCAAAGGCAAGTGCAAAACCAGCAAGAAAATTTTTAGACAGCGAAAACTGCATGATTACATGACTGAGAAAATTCAGTGTGGAAGGGAAAATGAGACTGGTGAAAAATTATAGTCCTATTAATAAATTCCTGAATGTTATTAAGAGGTTAAAGATTAATACTTAAGGGCAGAATAAGAAGTAGAGAGCTTGTGCTGCAACAAGGGGCAGTAAAAAGAGTAAGGCAAATGTATTTACAGTGGAAGGCTTAGGTAATGAAACAGGATGCAAGCAAAAAATGTATAATCAATGTCCATGGAGGAAGTCAGGCCTAAACTAGATCATGTCTTTTGAGACAGTGACTGTATAATTTAATGATGCTTCCTAGAAAGCAGATGAGAATCAGTAAAGCATGTTAAATTGCTATCAGCTTCCTCCTCCATCTCATGCGATTCAGAGCATTTGATTTTAAATGGAAACTGTGCTTCAAACTATGGGATTGTATGACTCTGGCTTTCCTTTAAGAGCTGAGCACCCAGCTCTAAAAGAGAAGAATATGTTCTCTAGCACATGGACTGCCTCAGAACTTTATCAGTTCTGTAGCCTTCTTGAATCTAAACACTTGTAGTAATTCAGTTGTTGTTGTTTGTGTTTTCTCTGTTTAGGCTTGTAAATACTACAGTTCCCACTGGCATGTTGTGAACTACAAATATGAATCCTATTCAGAAGACTTCCGACACTTACCACAGTAAGAGCTCACATAAGTTCCCTTTTTTTATTATTTTTTCCCTTTAGGCTTGTGTTATTTGCTAAGCTTTGTCCATATTTGCACTTTCCTTTGTCTTCTACACTATGCTTGTTTTACCGTATTTTTAGTGCCTTGCATTTTTAAAAAGGGGAAGCAAAGGTCCTTCAGGAAAGTTCAAGACTCTGCAGAATTCACTGGTATCAACAAACTCCATTAGTGCTGATTCAAATCCTTACAAGAGTATTTGCGTATTCAGAGCACAGTTGATACAGGAGAGGTGGCTTTTCGTTTTCCTTAATAATGCATAAATGTCACTCACCTTTCACTGGGATTCATTCTCCTTTTAGTCACCCTGTGGCACAAAGAGTAGGATTGCAGTGCTTTATAGCTGCATCGTGCAGCAGAACTGGGTGCACGGATGGGGCAGGGCTGTGGAGGTGTGCTGGTGTCAGGGTAAGGGGCATCCCTGCTGTGCATGGAGGCAGAACATGAAAATCACTGTAAAAGTGCACGGAGGAGCATGAACAGGTTCCTTCATTTGAGTGGAAATAAATTAAGAATCTAGTGCTCATTCCTGCATGCGTGAGTTTCTACCCATAGTCTTGTTTCTGAAAGGCTTGTGTCCTGCCCCTGAGGAAGGTTTTAGAGAGTAGTTAACAAAATCGATAAGTGCCAGAATGAGCTGTGTTACTGCCTCCTTTCTTGGAATTTGAGTTGTTAAAATTGCAATTCTGGATGAAAAAGGTTTTTACCTGCACATAACACAGGGAATGAATGGGTGCTCCAAGCTTGGGTTGGATAGAAACTGGTACTAACTTCATTGCTTCAGGAACTGCTAAACTGAGTCCTATGGCCCACTTAGATGCTGTGTTCAGAGGGTTTTGCACTGCAAACCTTCCCTTAGACCTGCATTTGCTCTTGTACATTGGTATTTTTATGAACAGCATACATGGTAGTACAAAAAGCCATTAAGAGCAGTTTTGCTAATCAGAGGTTATAAACATGCTCTTTCTTAAGTACTCAGCCTGCTGTTTGGTTTAGAAAATTAATGCATTTAGTGCTCAAGAAAAATGGTTGGAGCACAGCAGTTTTCCATTTAACCTTAAATGTCTTCACTCTTATGAAATATGCATTGGACAGATGTGGGTGCATTACTATGCACAAAAGTACATTTTAGCTGATTACATACATCCTCTTCTGTGAAGGATATTTTAGTGTGGTGCTTAATGGATTTGCTTTCATGGGTTCATGCTCTGGGAGTACCAGGGTGTCTTGCATGTTACTTTTGCTCCCTCCTGACACATACATTGTACTGAGGATTACACTGACATGAGATCTGGTGTCTGGTATCTCCTAGGAAAGGTTTGGGTGCCACAATTGTTGATATTTCAGACACAAAGTTACAGCAGGAGTTGTCTGCATTTTGTTTGCTGGAAACTGCCATGGCTTTTGAGCTTAACATACCTTTACATTATCTGGTGTGAGGTCCACCTCATTTCATATTGTTTCCAGCCTCTTCAACCTTGATTTGCATATGCATGTTACAAAGTTTAATGTTTTAGACTAAATCTTCTCTAGAAAAATAAAATGGCTTGATATGTCCTTGTCATTATACTGTATCTCACTGTTGGTAGCTCTGGATGCCCACTTTTTACTGGTTTTTGGTTGATTTGAAGAAACCTGCTGTTGTACTTTCAGAAATCTGAGCATGTTCTTACATCAATCCCTTTATAGAATGTCACTGTATTGGTGAACACCAGATGAGTGTTAAGTGTTTAGCTTTACATAGTGGGAAAGGAGCATCATTTACAATACCAGATCTAACTGTGACTACAGTAATTCCATTCACTGAGGGTGTGCTGAACTTCCCTGTAGGCTTTTCCATGTAGAAACAAGCATACTGGGACTCAGCAGCTTTCAGCAGCACTGAAGGACTTGATATTTGGGTGTTCTTGAGCCCATCCTGTGCTGGGTCACACAGCTGAACAACACCTCAAGTGATGGCTGCATGGTGCAGCAGATTCTTATCAGTTACTCTTTCTGGATCCTGACCCTTCTGACTGGGAACAGTTGCTGTGTGATGCTGAGCACCTGGGCAGGCAGTGAGTACTCAACGTGTGCACTGCAGTAGGGCTGTGGCACCAGGGCAGAGCTCAGCGCCACGTGCATGACAGGACCAAAATATTTAGCAATTGCTTTAGTTTTTCTCTGAGTGTGTTCCTCCTTGGAGGTTTATCTCAGCTCTTTCTAACCCGTTAAATTCCTCTCTGTGAGCTCTCACAACCTCTTTTGCACCATGTTTTGTGCTTTATGCTGGTGTGTTCTTGCTTCTTGAGCAAGTGGAAGGGTTGGGAGAAGATTAGGGGTTGCTTGATGTGTGCTGTGCTGACAGTCTGTCTGGGAACAGAGTCATTAGCAAAATTTTTGCTGCTGTTTGTAGGAAACCTGGAACACTTGGCAGATATTTCAGGTCTGGTGCCTTTTTTTGTAAAAGGTGGGATTTGGCTGGAGATTTTTGGTTTGGGGTCCTTTCAGGTGGGAGTGTTTGTGTAAGAATTTTTAACAGCTGCCCTTGGTTGCATTGGAAAACCTGCAAAGGTTTTCTGTCACAAATATTTTGAATATTAAAGCTTTACAGATGTCAAAAATGCCAGTAGATTGTAAATATTCATTTTATTCAAAACACTCATCAGTTGTTTGCAGTAAATAAACTGCAAAACTGGAACAAACCAAAAAGAGAATGAAGCACTTGTGTTCTCTGTGCACTTCTGGTGTCATGGGCACATCATGGGAACACTGGTTTTGAAATGGGGAAAATGAAAAGGAGATGGGTATTGCTCATTATTCTGATCTTCCTTATCTTTGATTTATGTGTGAATGAGTGAAAAATGAAAAGAGTCAAAGTTCTCTTTTTTTGCTTTATTTTTTTTTTTTTATTAAGGAAAAGTCAGTCTTCCTAATAAATAATAGCTTTTAGCATGGCAATTTTTTAGGTTTTCATATCATAACTGAAGGTTTTCAAGACGAGATTTGTTATCTTTAGGAATTTGAAAACAGTGCTGGAACTTTTCAGGACACTGAAAAATCTATTTTTTCCATGTAAAAATACCCTTGAATTTTTATCATTTAATGCTTAATTTTACTGCATGAGAAGTACTCTGGACCCAAGTACAATTATTTATGTGCTTAAAATTAAGCAAATCCTTAAGTGCTTTGCTTTTTCGTATTCAGTTGTGGTCTTGAGTATACAGTATAAAGAACTTAAATGGCATCACATCAAAAAGACATCTGTGTATTTTGAAAAACTGCTTGAAGGCTGTGCTCATCATACTGAATAGAAAAACAGTCTTGAAATCCTGAAGTGTTGTAGAAGCTTTAAGATGAAAGTTCTAATGTTCTTGGTTAAGAAATCTATTGAAGAGCTCAGTCTCCTTCATTTGACAGCCTTGAATGGGATAGCTCTTTGGAAATTGTTTTGGATTTGTTGCCCATTGTGGTGGAAGTGCAACGAAGAGAATAAGAACTGGTATTTCATCATTTGTATAGAACTGTTACAGCTTCAGAGTCAGGGACAAAAAGATACATGTGGCTTAGGAAAAAAGTATTTTAAAAGTGTAGTGATTTTAAAGGAGACAAAGGGACCACAGCAAAAGGTGTACTCACGTTGCCATGGGGGCTCAGGATGGTTACCTCCCTGAAATAGGAATGGTTTTAATAAATAAATAAATAAATAAATACATTTTCCTCCCCCTTTCAGAAGTGAATGTAGACCAGAGAAACTGCCATCACATTCCTTTGAAATCGATCATGAAGATGTGGATAAGGATGAAGTATGTATTCTGTTTTTGATGTGCGTTGGTTTTTTTCCCACTGGGGATGTTATTTATTGCTTTAATATCAAATAAAGAATGATAATGAAGGGTCATTACCTCCTGTAAAATATTGCATGTTTTAAATAGCTCTGAAAATAGTGGAACAGCTTTGTTTCATGTCATCCTTTGTATGGGAGGTCTATTAATAATATCTTATTTTAAAAGGAATGAAAGGGTGATTATTTGTTATCAAGCAGATATTCATACACTGAAGTTTTCTTTTGTCTTGGAATTCAGAAAACAAGTCCATGCAATATTAACCATGTCTTCCATGTAGGATACAACATCCCACTCATCTTCAAAAGGTGGTGGTGGTGGAGGAGGAGGAGGATTAGCAGCAGGAGTTTACAAGTCTGGATGGCTTTATAAAGGGAATTTCAACAGCACTGTAAACAATAGCATTACTGTTCGGGTAAGGAAACAACATTATTCTTTCTTTATTTCCTTTGGATTTATTTTCCCCACAGAGGTGCACTTTTTGCCATTGTCATTTAGCTGTTTATATCTCAGCTTTGATTACATTGTTGATAATCAAGTAATATTTCATTTGTCTGCAAAATAGTGATTGAAATGCAGTCAGGAGTTACCTGTTATTTAAACCCTGTGAATAAAGTATCAGTGAAAATAATTTGCAGTACAACAATTTTCATGTTTCTTCTTTCCCACCACCTCAGTCGTTCAAAAAGCGCTACTTCCAGCTGACACAGTTGTCGGATAACTCGTATATTATGAATTTCTATAAAGATGAAAAAATATCAAAGGAGCCAAAGGGATGTATTTTTCTGGATTCTTGTACAGGAGTCGTACAGGTAAGTTCCAGTTTATTTCATTGTAGTTTTTTGGGTGTAGGATGCATTTAAATGGCAAGTGGAAGAACACACTTATTAGCAGAATAATGGTCTCATTAGCAGTTCCAGGAAATGAAAGCAGCACTGGTTTTGCTCTTTAAATTGGTGCAGACGCTCAGACTAACAAGTTACAAAAAGCCACAGATGAATTATGGTAGCAGACTATGCACACACTCTTTGTCCCTGGCAAATATGGGAAAAAGTATTGTGAAATGTTTGATGAGGTGGTTCACTGAAATTATTTTCTGAGATGTCAGATTTTACCTCATGCTTACTAAAAGTACGCTTGCTTGTTGTGGGATAAAGAGATTCAGGTTACAAAGCATTGCCTGTTGTGCAAGTGTGAAATTAATCTTGTATCCTGAGCCTCCTTGAAAGTCATCACTTCTGGAGATGATAGAGAGTCTTAATGGCATCAGGTAGGACAGAACCTTACTGTTTGCCAGAAGTGTCTAAACCAACCCTTTTTTCCCTATTGTTCCCTTCAGACTGTTCTTAGCTTTTTTCCTCCATCTTGTTCTTCCTTTCCTCTCCTTCTAATAATGTCTTTCTCTTTTTCTTTTGTTTCATTCTAAACAAGATGTTACCTTGAATGGTATGTGACTGTTGACTGATCTGGCCCAATGTGTCACTGAATAAGGAAGTGCCTTTTATTTAATCCATACTTTACTACTTAACCAGTAAAGATTGGTAACACTACTAGGCAGGCTGAATTGAGGATTGCTTTGTAAGAAACCTTTCAGGTAACACAAGGGAAGACTCCTGATAAAGAAAAGGTTTTCTTGGTTTTGATGTCTCTCTTTCACCTCTAAACTCCTTTGAAGCAAGAAAAATGATCAGTTCCCAGTGATTTCACCCTGGGAACAAGTATTTGCTGACAGTGCCCACCTCTGTGGGCAATGTCCATTCTCCCTGTGCCGTTCAGAAGGGTGTTTCTTTTCTCAAACAGCTGAAGAAGAGGATGGAGATAAGCATTTAGGACAGTGGTGTTTGCCAGTGTCAATCCATTGGCTTGAAAGACCCTCACAGGTAGCTTGGAAGTGTAGCAGGAGCCGTGGAGGAGATTGTAGAGAAATCCTGGTTAGGAATTGCTGCTCACTCCTGCCTGCTGGCAGCAGGGCTTTCTTGTGAGGTGGGTCTCAGCCAGAGCCCTGTAGGGTATTGTTATGTACACACTTAACACTATCCCAGAGGGTGCCCATTCTATTCTGTTGTTTCTCATGACACTCCAGAATAGCAGAGATGTCCTGACTGCAAGATTTGTGCCCTTTTGACTAACTTCTACCAAAAAAAACCCTCAAGAAACCTTTGAAATCCTCCTCCTCCTGAACTTTTGACAGCTGCTGTCTAAATCAACAGTGTTCCTCCAGATTGTCCCACACTGGTTGAACAGTGGGTTTTCCTCTTGCCTGCCCCCAGATACAAGTTTCTGTGGTAGCTTTTGATTGACATTCAGTATGGGATTCACAAATCTGAGCTATCTTCACTAGCAAGAAGTCTTAGCCAAGGGGGTTCTACGATGGATATCATCAGCTGTTAAAGTCTGTGATGGACTTGGAATCATAGGGCTGAAAAACAAAACCTGGCTTAGAGCTGCCATAAACAGGGAGACCAAGGCATGTGGAGAAAGAGTTGGGTAAAATAGAATTTTTAGTGAAAAAATGTGATATGTACGTTGTGATTTAATGAGTTTTAATACTACTATAAATTATATAAGTCTCTATGAATGACTTTGAGTGCCTGTTTAATAGAGATAGAATATCAAAATTGTAGCAAACATCCCAGAGAAGTCATCTCCAGATAAAATACCAAATGCTTCCAAAACAATTCTGTTATTTTGGAAGAATGACCCTGCAGGCATTAGACTTAGCCTGATGTTTCATTTATAGCTCATTCATAGTCTCATTTTTGAATCTTGTATTATTTCCTTCTGGAAGAAATTTTTGAACTTGAAATTAAGTGTTGAAGATTAGAAGCAAGGTCCATATACCATATGGAAGGAGTTTTATAGAGGAGCAAACTGAGAAATGTTACCTTGGGTTTTTTTCTTTGTTAACTGATCAGGAAGGTAAAATAGTTGGCCATAGATTTGAAACAAAGACTTTGCTGTAGATCTCATCTGCTTGCCAGAAGTCTGAAGTGCAGATGGAAAAGTGGATATTGAAGTTTTCCTGCCCTGCCTGACATTTTTAAGATTCAGCATGCAAGATGTATTGCTGTGTTAGATAATGTCTGGTAGCCTTTCAGTACCTTGTTTGAAGATCTTGCCCATGTCTGTAAGTACATAATATAGACAATAAATGCATTCCTTTTGTGTTTCAGTATCTGATTTAAAGATCTTGGCCATGTCATAAGGGGAAATATATAAAATAGAAAATAAATCCATTAATCTTAAATGCTTTTGTCTTATGTGAAGTAAACACATTATTCTTCCTTATAGATTGTGCATAAACTGGTGTACATAATCCACTGTACACATAGTCTGTGTATAAAAGTTTTGAGTAGTGAGCCACGATCTAAAATTCTTGGCATAGTATTGTTCAACTTCTAGCTCTTGGTCAAGCCCTTATGTTATATCATTTTATATATATGTAACAGGTTTTAGTGAAGTTTTAGTCCTTGTTTTACATTAGTTTGAGCATATGATTGGAGTAAAGGAGTGATTTCAGGATCAGGGTATTGAACACCCAAGAACCAAGTGCTACAAAACCCAAGCCTATTCTTACCTGTTTGATGAACTAAAATTTATAACCCTGAAAGAATATTCACCTCCATAAAGTACTTGAGAGGAAAATTATTTTCTATCAAGGGAATTTCCAGTAGCAGAACTGAAAAATAGCATACATATACACACACACAATCCCAAGTCAGTTTGAAAAGCCAAGATTTGTCTGACCCCATTGACCCAAGCAGCTCCAGGAGAAGCAGTTCAGTCTTAAGTGATTCCTGATCTGGGTCATGACATGTAATATAAGAACTGGAGCAAGTGATTAGCAACAGATTGGGTAGGAATCTTCTAAATCATCTCTGCTGCTGGAAAAAAATGTTCATGGAACTTGCTTCTCAGTGTCCTGGGTTCTTATCCTCCTCTGCTAATCAGTATCAGATTTTGCCTCTGTTCCTCTTAAATAAAAGTATAACTATCATCTCACCATCTGGCTTAGAAACTTCTTAATAACTTGTTCATACAGAACTGTGCAGAAAAATAGTTACAGTATGAAGAACTACAGGAGACCACTGTCATGTTATTTGAGACTGTTAAGGAAGAAAAAATGGAGTGAAATGATTGGTTACGGGGTGGATTTTTTTTCATTTGTCAGCATCAATCCAAGGTTAAATCTGTCAACAAAGTGATGGCAATCTTCTGGAATGTTGAAATCAAAATGGTGGCACTGATGTCTATCATCAGTCAGCTTTAAAAGTTCAATGTGACAGTAGAGGATAGAATGCATTGCTGTTCTCTCAGATACAAGCAAGGAGGAGAGAAATTTGATGCAGCTGCTTCCTTAAGACTAAGAGATATGTTCCTCACTAACTGGGTAAATTTGAGAAATGAAGCACATTATGTTAGATCCCATCACTTTGTTTAATTTTATTTAGCTGTTTCAGTAGCTAAGTACCTGTTAATTCTTTTGACAGAAATTGATTGACTCATCATCTCCTGCAGGTAAAATCTGGTGATAGAGAACAGATCTCAGAACTCAGTCTATTCCCAGTATACTGGGCATTTGTTCTTATTTTGTGCTTGAAAAGGATAGCATTGCAATGACTGACCAGCACTATACCTCGCCTTTGCCTTTTGTGAAAAATTGTTGAAATCCCCTAAGTTGTTTTTAAAATCCTTCTAAGACAAAAGTAGACATGGGAAGTACCCATAGTTACTGTGCAGGAATTTTTCCTGTTGCAATCTTCTGGAAAGTCCTGTTCCCACTCTCCCCCAAATATTTATATGACTTAGCAATACTTTGATTTTTCTTTTTGGATGTCTGGTGTGCTGATAAAGTGTAACAAACTTGTTGTTTTAGAACTGTTCTCTCCAGACCATTCTAACTCACGTAGCAGTGCTGCACTTTGTGACCAGAGATCTTTTATTGTTCCACATGGGAGGTATTCCCTTCTGAAGTATTGTCCATCTTAGATGTCTGTGACTAAATGTAGGACATATGTTTGGCCATAGAAGCTCCTAAATGCACAAAACTGACAGAAATTTGTGTTAATATAGTACTATTTGAATTTTCTTTAAAGCCGCTGAAGTTTGCTTAAATGTCATTTTTAAGGAGTGGCCATATACAAGTCCATCTTATGGCTGCATTTTTCAGTACCTTTTTGTATTTGTTCTAGTGTTTATTTTTATTTTCCTTTTTTTCCAACAGAATAATAGGCTTAGGAAACATGCCTTTGAGTTGAAAATGAATGACCTCACATACTTTGTGCTGGCAGCTGAAAATGAGCAGGATATGGATGACTGGATTTTCACTCTCAACAAAATCCTGCAAATAAATCCAGAGGGAACAATTCAGGAGAGGAAGAGTGCAGATCTCACTGATCTGAGACTCGGTAAGAGTGAAAAATCTCTTGTTCTGCTGGGGGTTTTTTAAACAAGTGAAAAAAGTGGAACCTTCATATCAGTAATCATTTTAACTGCCTGAGTCTGTAATGGATTCTGTACCTATTGATTTCTGACAAAGCAGCACCAGTCTTGGCAATCCCTGAACAATGTCAGCTAACTCCCCTCAGATCATTTTCAAAAGGCTGGATGGGAGGTAAAGCTGTTCCCACAAAGTCAGCAGGAGCAACATGGCTCCACTTTGCATATGCAGCTCTTTTTCAAGTTTAGTTCTCTCTGTCAGTGATCTTGCTGGTATTTTGTGTTTTAATGTCCTGGAACTCTGAAGGTTTTTGTGCCGGAGAGTGGTTAGATCAGTTCTTTTTCCAGCATTTTGCTTTCTTTAAAAATCTGGAGCTAATAATTAAAAAAAAAAAATCCAGCTGTGGCTCTTTCTCTGAAAGCTTATTGACTATTACTTCTTGCTTTTTTGAGCTTGCATATTATGCTTCCACTGTGGAAGAAAGAATTGGATGCTCTGTTATACTGCAATCTTCATGTGGCAATAACTCATTCCTCCACATAATAAATCCACATACAGTTTGGATGAACTCCAGCTGAAATTCTAAAGCAGAAAACACTTGAAACCGTAATACAGATGTAAAATATGTGTGCTCTGATCTGAGACAAAGCTTTGAATTCATATGCATCTGAATCTTAGGGATGCTCAGAGCTAATTGAACTCTTTGGCCTGATGTTTATAATGAGTTCTGATTTTGGAAGGACAGGATACTCTTCATATAGACAAAGATGTTTTTATAACTTGGAGGCACAAGAGACTTGCACTCCAGAATAAGAGAAGTTCTTTTGAAAATCCCACCCATAAGGAATATTAATGAAACAGGAAGAAATATGTGCATAAAAGGTCAAAAACACAGGCTAACAGAAAACAGAAGTCTCTACTAGTAAAAAAGCTGATAACAAGCAACAGGAATGTGCTATAGACTTAACTTGTCAAAAGACATGAGGCTTTCTTGGCAAGAAGAGCTCTAAGTGACTGTAATGACTCCTTTCACTTGGGGCTGAATTACCTAGTGAAAACAGAGCCCTCCCTGGTGAGCTGAGTAAAGCACAGGGTTTAGTTCAGTGCTGTTCTCTGGATCCATAGGTTTGCAGCTCTTGGGGTCCAGACTGCATCCCTCCCTTTCCCAAAGAGCAGGTAAGGTCCTGCCTGCCTCCTGGAACGCTTCCTTTACTGGGAATCCAAAATCTTTTGGTTGACATAAACCCCTGGTGTTGCATCAGAGGCGACTGAGATGAAAAGGTGTCTTTGTTGTGGGCATGAATATTTTTCATGGGTGAATGTGTTGGATGTTTCACTGGGTAGTCAGGCCTGTTCTTTGGAAGCCTAAATATAGACTAAGATGTAGTGAGCAGCAGTGAGCGATGAGGTTGAGGAGAACAGAGGTTTGCGTGAGCATCACTTCCATTTGGAGAGATGATGAGACTGCAGGGAATAAAAAAATAACATGGGAACAGGGGGTGTTATCTTTTAAACACTGTGGTAATAGCAAGAATAATAAAACCATTTGTGGGATTTTTTTCTTCTCTTCAAGACCCTGCAGAAGTTTCAGTGAATTATGATTGCTCTCAAGAAGAGGCAGATTCTTCAGAGAACACCTTGCACCCAGACTTCGCAAAAGTAATGGATGTTATCTTTTTCTTTACAAGTTTAGTGGAAAGAACTTCCTAGGTAATAAATGCCTGCCAATAGCTGATCATTAATATTCTGAAAGGTTAAAAAATATAGCAGTCTATTACAATTGCTAGAGACACAACAAATGACAGGAATAGTCTTCCTGAACAACTCATCCTTTTGTTTAAGTGAGAAAATCTCCACCAGACGCAAAGAGAGTAAGTGCTCCACGGAGTATTTTGATTTAGACCTGTGAAGTCAGTAAGGCTCTGGTCCCCTCAGTTATGTGTGAACTATTTGCTCATCTGAACTGCATTTCAGTAGAGCTTGGCCCTTGGAGAGCCAAGATTTCCTGTGTGACTGGCAAGGAAGCGAGCTCTGAACTGCTCATTGCCTTCTGTAACTTCATTGAAAGATACATGTGCTATCAGGGGAGGCATTTTTGTCCTCTGGAGCTTATAAACTGCTTCATGTGGATGAGATAATTGTAGATGGTGCTAAGAAGCTTTTTAATGAAAAGCTAGATTGGAAATGCTTCACTGCTTTCTCTTAAACAAATGCACAATCTGTTTGTAGCCTTCTGCCAGTGAGCTGCTGTAGATACTGTCTGTCTGCAGAGCCAAATGCTCTTTGAGGATGTTACTCACACAGATTTGAACTGAAAGCTGTCCATGCAATTGAGGACAGAATTTTACTGTAGGTCATATTCATATATGTGAAGTGGTCAACTAGAATGCGAAAAAGCAAAAAAATCAGATCACCAAACAAAACAAAAAAAAAACAACCAACCAGATAAAATTTAAGAATATAAACCAGATAAAATGTATCTGAGTTTAGGTATGAAGGCAGCAGAAGTGTCTGATCATCTTGTCTGTGGATAGATTCTTTCTAGTGGTTTAATTGATGCAGATATCTCAGAGGTATCTTGGAGGTATCTCAAAGACCACTGGAGCCTGCCAGGCTGTAGGAGATGGTCAGCTTGTTTTGTGATGCTCGTTTTGCCCTTTATATCAATAATTCCTGTTCACCCTGGCTCTACAGGCCTGGCTGCAGCAGTGTTCTATGGCCCTTCCCCAGTCCATGGCAGATAAACATTCTGATCCCATCTCTACCTAACCCAGTCTGCCAGAGCCTCATCAGGACCTGCTCCTGATGTGTGTGCATGTCAGGGAGTGAACACAGAGCTCTTGGTCTGGCTGGGCTGCTGCTGCTTGTTACTTAATGTGTGCTGGCAATGTCATGATGTTGTGGGAGACAGGAAACATTGAATGGGACCTGAAAAAGAGAATATCCTGGGCCATGTCAGCCAAGGGTTGTACTCACTCCGAGGCAACCAGAGAAGATGGACATTCTGTTAATAGTTCAGAGATTAAAAAATAAAAAAGTTAGAGAAGATCAAAGTGCAAAGAAAGACTGAAGGATTTGAGCAATTGAGATATCCCAAGGGATCTTTAAGGGGAAGGGAATGTGCAGGGCTTACTTTATCTATTGGATAAATGAGCTTAATTAGAGAGAAAAAAGGTTTTTGCAGTTAGACATAAGGATAAACTTTCAGAAGGTAGGGTAGGAAGGCACCAGGTGGCTTCAGAAGGTTAAGCTGGTGTTGTCAGAGAGCTTGGTATTAACTTCAGCATGTGTCTGTCAGAAAGGAAATGGATGTGTGATCCTCTGCTGGCAGAGGGTGCTTGGGAGAGGACTCTCAGCCTTCCCTTTGGGTGACACTGCAGTCTGTGTGTCTGCCCAGCCTGTGAGGCTGAGTGGCATTTGCTGCTCCCCTTTCTGCCCTCCCCTAGCACAAGTGTTTTTCTGTGGGGCTGGTTTGTTGGGGATTTATTTCCCTCAGCTTGGGAATCTCTAAACTGATTTTGGTGTAGTGATCTGACATCTTCCTCAATGGATAGCATATGTGAACATACAAAAACTTGAATTACTTAATTGATCTATTTTGGGATTCCTTAGAAGTATGTCATGGCCTGAAAATCCCTGCTTCACAAGCAAAGAGTGCTTGGAGGTGCTTTGGGATAACTGCTGCAGAAGTGGGAAACATTGTTATGAGTGAAACATTGATCACTCATTTAGAAGTCTAACAACTTTATGGATTTCTGTTCTTGTGCAGAAAACTAATTTATTATCTGTCACCACAGTACATCACAGAAACAGAAGAAACAGTGAAAGCCTCTCGAAATACAGAGCGACTAAACCTGTTCTCTCTGGATCCTGATATAGCAGTAAGCAATATTTTAATTTTTTGTTAAATTCTTAGGAATTTTAGAAGTGACACAGGCTAACTGGGTTAGCTGAGCCAGCAGAGGGGATTGCATTTCAGCAAGCAACTGGGTATACCCAAGGCTTCAGCAGAGAAGAGGGAGGGGAGCCCTGCTGTAGTCCAGAGATTTCTGTACAGACTCTACACTTCGACTGCAGAATGGTGGAGGATGGCAGTGACCACTGGAGGTCATCCAGTCCAGCCAAGCTAAGCTCTGAATTAGTTTAAAACAATCATTAAAGCAAAGTTTAACATTTAATGTCAGGATTCAAAGAAGGTAATTTCTTGGGTTGAATGTGATTTAAATGGAAATTTTATTTTAGTTAAAAAGAAGGCTTAAGTAACATTGGGATCAGTGTATATTTAAACTTGAGCTTGCTGTCAATCAACTATAAGACCTTTATTCAAAGTATTAAGCAAATTGAAATAGTGATTTGGTATATAAGTAATGGGAAGAGAGGGAAATGCCTGGAATCTCATTCTAAAATGTGGTGTTAATAGTCTGAAAATGTGAAGGTTTTTTAATCTGTATGAAGAGATTAAAAGCTAACGTTTCAGAAACAGTAGGTAAACAAGAAAAGAGTCTCTTCAAAAATTATAGGCAACCTAATTTGAATCCCTAATTCTGCCTCTGACCTTATATATATATCATCAGGCAATCTTTTTGGTTTGCTTCCTAATCTATGAATTAGAATAACACTTATTTACTATAGTAATATGAAGATACCAACAGTGACTTGTGAAGTTTTCAGGTGTTTCAGTGGTTGCGAAGACCTTTAAAAAGCTTAGTTTTGAAACCTGATGTTTTTTTCTATGTATAACAAATTACCCAACTTACTTCAGGCATTGAATCCTCAGAAAAAGGAGTTTCCAGGGACAAACTCAGTGATAAAGCCATTTGAAGAAAAGCCTGCAAAGAGGATCCTGATAACCTGCAAATCCCTCAGTTTGAATCTCCAGGCCTGTGTTACTGAAAATGAAAATGATCCCTCAACTAACGTAAGCTTTTCTTATTTCTCTGTGGTTTTTCTCTTTTTCTTTTTTTCTTCTTTTTTTTGGTTGGTTTGTTGGTTGGAGTTTTTTTTCTCTTTCTGTACATGTGTTAGTTAGGAAAGAGAAGTGAAAGGAAAACTCTATCACACATGTATGCTGCCTTCACTCCTCCTCCCCTGACCATCCCTTTGGGCTGAATAATGAAACTGATTAACTTCAATAGATATTTTGATCTGATTTAGATTGCAGACTTTTAGCTACAGCTCAGTGGAGAATTACAAAATGCTTAAATCCTTGAGGATTCTTAACAATTGCTATAAGAAGAACAAGTCTAAACTGCCAAGATGTACGTAGGGAGGCAACAGAATATCAGTTGCTGGTGAACTGGGATTTTTTGTTGTTTTTCAGGGCGAGACCAGGAACCAAGCAGATAAAGTTACAAGAGAGAAGGCAAAATAGAAAAGACAGGATGTTTCATCTAGTGGAAAAATCCAGCTAAAACCAGGACAAAACAGAAAATTTTGCTTATTCTGACTGTAAGAAAAAAGGGCAGGGAAAAGTGAGATGTAGATGTCAGTCTGTAGCTTTTAGTTCTCCTCTGAAGCAGGAAAGTCATGAGACATCAGTGTCCCAGCAACTGCACTTTCATATATTACATATGAGGCATCGATTTTGTTTGTTGATTTGTTTGCTTTTCATTTGAAGATGACCTCTACAGTGAGTGCAAATTCAGCATGATGTAATCAATATCTTTTTTTGGCAGACTGGAATAACTGTTTAAATAAAGTCATGGTAACTGCACCAAGGGCGTGCAATATTCAATGCAGAGGCTGAAAAAGCAAAGGACACTGTACCTGCCATGCACTGCTCTTTATCTCCACAGTTTTAGTTTCTGATTTCTGGACAGCTCAGGTGGTGTTATTCTGAGGCTGATTTATTCTGTTAGAACTATGGATGCTCTTTGGAGGTTACTTCCAGTCACAGGACTGAATTCCCTGGTACTTTGCCATAGGATAAGTGGGCACTGTCAGAGTGGTTTGAATGCTCTTGGTTTCCCAGCAAAATGGAACATGTGTTTCCCACAGAATAATACACCCACGCTTTTGTGTTTGCACCAGTAAACATTTTCCATCCCCTTACATTTGTCATCTTTGTGTTGCATTTCTGACGATCCCTGGAAGGCCCACACTCACTCTTCCCTCTTTTATAATGACTCTGAATCTACATTTTAAAAATCCTGCAGCATGTTTTCTGGGGCTCTATTCATTTACTCTAATAATTAGTTATCTATTTGGTTTTGATTCTCTGAGTTTCTAAGCTGTTAATTCCTCTTCTGGCACCCTGCTAACAAGCTATCTTTGAAAGCCCCTAGAATCACATGGTTGGAAACTAAGTTGGGTAAGGGGGTATTTGAGTGTTTTTAATGTATCTCATAATTTGTAAATAATATTTGTTTACTTCTTTTTTCTGGTTGCAGAAGCCCATTAAAAGATAGACTTTACTCCCATCCTCTCTGTTATCACTGTTATTATGTTTCTGGTATTTTCTCCAGGTAGAGCCTTTCTTTGTGAGCGTGGCACTGTATGATGTCAGGGATGGCAGGAAGATCTCTGCTGATTTTCATGTGGATTTGAACCACACTCTGGTTAGACAGATGATTTCAGGTTCCTCGTGTCCATTAGAAAATGGTGCAGTTGAAAATACTGACTCAAATGAAATGGAAGAACCACAGGTCAAAGGGTTCCCAGAAGAGTGGCTGAAATACCCCAAACAGGTATTCCACATGTGAATTGCATGGCTTAGTGACTTGTGTGACTTATTTTAGCTCAGTAGTTTTCTTTTTCATTGGAGAGCTTTTGTATGCTATGTTCTTGTTTTCAAGAAAATTCTCTTTCTGTGTGTCAGTTGTATAGAGCTGCTTGCTTTCTGAGCTCCCTGTATAGACCATTTACAATCCAAACTGATAGAAGTTAGTGTCTTTTATTTAGAGAACTCAGCCATATTTCATGTGCTCTTTAGGTCCATTTGCTGACCTCTCCCAACCAGCCAAACAAAATCACAACTCAAAGCAACACTAGATGCTGCAATAATCTCAAAGTGCTTCCACATTCTTGCTGTTGCCATAAGCTGTGTACTGAAACAGGATATGTTACCTTTTCTTCTCCTTTCATTCCCCTGAGGAATGACTGACTCAGGTCAGCTTTTAGGTGCTGCCCAAGAGGAACAGTTAGGTTAGGCCATGCTGACGTGGTCACTCTGATTTTTGGCTTGAGTCAGTCTGTTTGCAAGGTGCTGCATGTGCACAAGCTGACTTCAGCACTAGCACAAAGATTTTCTTTTCCATCTGGCTGTGTTGAATAAGTAGAGATAATAATCCTTAATAATCCTTTCTGGATTTGGATTGTTAGTGTTTCCATCACCAGAGAGCACTGGCAGTATTTCCTTTCTCCAGTATTGCTGTATACTTGTGAACTGTTCTCTCTTTTATCCACAGGCTCTTTTCTCCATAAGTAATCCTCACTCTGAGATTGTACTAGTGGCAAAAATAGAAAAGGTGCTTACAGGAAACATTGCCAGCAGTGCCGAACCTTACATTAAGAATCCTGATTCTCTTAAGGTAACGTAACAGGATCATCAGTTCCTTCTCTGTAAGCTTCAGAGCTGGAAGCTGAAGGCATTGCAAATCGTGCTGACAAATCTCAGCACTGTGTGGTTGCTGAACAGGACAAGCTCCTGGGAGCCCCACGCTTCAGAGAGCAAATGTCCAAGTTTCACTGCCTGAATGAATGAAGCTCCATTTTGTCTGCAACATGCAAACATGCAAATCCATCCATGGTGCATTCCTGTGCTGGTTATGCCTTAGTACAGGGATGTTCTCTTTCAGCAATGTTTTAGAAATTATGAGCTATGGAAATTTGTGCAGGAGCAAAGTTGGGGTAGGCACCTGTCTGTCTCTGAGAGCAGGCACTGCACCTACATTGGGCAATTACAGAAAACTGGAATAACAACTTTAATGCGGTTCTGAATAAATGAGTGGTGACAGGGTTTAATTTGTCAGCAGCATCATATTCATCTTGTGATGTCTCTGCTGTCCACCCCAGAACCTTTTGTTGTGAACAGTATCAGGCCAAATTATTGTAGCCTCTTCAGCTTGAATGTACTTTGTGCAGCATTTAAGATAGAATTATATTGGTGAAATAATTCACATTTCCTTTTTTGCAGTATGCACAGAAAGTGTTAAAATCCAATAAACAGTTCTGCAGCAAGCTGGGGAAATACCGAATGCCATTTGCTTGGTCAGTGAGGTATGTATTCATTCTTTTCATGATTTTATAAGCATCTTACAGCTTATTCCCTTGGACTTCCATGGTTCTATTCTTTTCCACTTTTGCTGCCTGAAGCTAAGCAAAGCTTTCTCTCTGGTCCAGGACCCCAGAATATCCTGCGGGTTTTTTGTTTCATTGCCCTATTTTTCTCTCAGCTAAACGTCAGTTACTTGCTCGTTAAATGTTACTGTGGTAGAATCCTTTCTTCAGGTATGCAGTGAAGTTGCTAGGGAGCAGCAAAGGTAGCTGACAGAATATCAATTTATCATGAGCTCCACCATTCACTGGGCACAAAGAATTACCAAAGAGATTTCAAAAGTCACATTTCTCACAAGAATTTCCTGCAAAGATAATTGTGGTCTGAAATAGAGTTGCAGTGGTCACCTAGAATGTAGGTGCACAGGTACTTGTTCTTGATGCTCTGTTCTTGTTTTGATGCCTGTCAAGTTTTAAGAAAAATCTAACCAAAGACTTCAAATTCTTTGGGGGTCATATTGAGGGATTGTGGTTTAGGTACTCTTGCATTTTTTGTGGTTAGTAGGTGATGGAGAACTTCTGTTTTCTCATTTGGCAGGTCAGTTGGGTTTTATTGCAGGTCAGTGCAGTGGCAGTAATGGATTTTTATTCTTTCTTTTCTTTCTATCCTGTATTATTTTTTGCTGGTCTCACCTCAAGACTGAGGCATCTCTGTGCCTTTTGATCCCCTTTTACCAAATGCGGGGTTTTTTCTGTTTGTTCTCCCTTCAAGTTTTGATGTAATTCCTTTCTCTGTCCTTTCCCTTTTTTCTTTCTCAGTCTTGTGCAATTTCTTCACCTTAACTGCTGCTCTGGGATGAGAGGCCTCCCTGATAGAGACCCTCCAGTGTGTCCCTGTGACAACTCCCCCTTTTTTCTGCCATGCATAGAGCAGGGAATATAAATTTTTATATTCCCTATAAAAAGGAAAGCTGTCAACTGCCAAGTGAAAACATTCCTCCTCCTCTGTGGCTTCTGTTCTCACAGTAGCAGGCCAGGTGGAGAGCTGCCTGAAGCTCTCAGTAGGGAGAAAGGAAGAGCAAGTGCTGGGTGAAAGTTGTGTTGTGGCATTGCCCGTGGTTATGAGAGAGAGCTCTGCATGTGTTTCTGGTGTGGAACATGGAGCACCAGAAGGGCACAGTTTTCCAGGACATGTGCAGGGAAAAGCTTCTGGTTTTGGAATATAGTGCTTAGATGCCAAAGAAGAAAACAGGCATTGAGGTATGGCCATTTGAAAGGCTCATTTATGTTTTATTTACATACCTTTTTTTCAATAATATCCAGTAAGAACAGGAGAGGTAAGTGAGTGCTCAAGAGAAAGCCAGATGATGTGTTTTGATCTGTCATTGCAAGCTCAAGGAGACTCATAAATATTTGCTACTTCTGTGTAGCCAGAGGACCATTCATCAAAATCATATTAATGGGTTGATGGAGACACTTTTACCATGTAACAGACTGTGCAATGGCAGGAGGTGCAGGCTTGGCACCAGACTGATCTGAAGCTTCCTATTAACTCTGCCTGCCTGCCTGTGCTCTGTGCAATACCATCAGTGATATGTTCTGCAACTCAGCCCTTGCTGTAGCTATCTTTAGGTGGTGTGATGATTTTAACTAATTCAGGTTCTGGCCAGGCACTCATGAGTATAAAGAAGGCTAGAACATTCTTCCACTGCTTCAGCAAATCCTGCCAAAAATAAAATACAGAAAGGTCTTCTCATTTTGAAAGAAGTGCGTTTTCCTTTCGTAGGATTCTCTAAGCATCAATCACCGTGTTGCCTCATGATGAGGAGTGGGCAGGAGCAGGATTTGGGCTGTGCCCACTCCCCTGGTTCTCGGCTGCTGGGCTGTGTGTGCCAGAGCTGTGCTGCCCAAGTGCATCACGCAGGGTGTGCCTCAGCCCAGAGCTGTGGCTGCATCTCTGTCCTTGCTCTGCTTAAGGGAAGCCTTAACAGATGTGAGTGAAGTTTTGCTGCTATCCCTGTGAGGCACAGAGCACCCTAAATTCAGCCTGTGGAGCTAGGGTGCATTGAGAAAATTCCAATTCCACACTCATTTACATCTGCTTATGTATTAACATTGCTCAGCTCTGACTTTGGTAAAAGCAAAGTATAAAATCTATTTCTGTTTTCACAGCTTGAAAATAGAAGTTTCCATATGAGGCTATCGCACTACAGGGGGAAAAAAGTGGTTTGGCTATGATAAATAGCAAAACCCTGGGTTTGGAAATGTGTTTTCCAGTTAGTTCATTCTGGCATTAACCACACTCCTGTTTTTGTGTGGAAATTTTCCCTCCTTAAAGCAGTTACAGATGGCCACAGTGCAATTTTTACGTATGCATTCAGCAAGCCAAACTCTTGACAGTTGAGTATTGCACATGTGACTGAAACTCTTAATTAGCTCCTGTGGCACCAGTTTGTTAGCATTGCTCAAAAGCATGACTCAGGGTTCTTCCCTGATTTCTTGCTGGGAAATCTGGTGTCTGTGTGCTCTCGCAGGTATAATTATGGTATCTGTTAGAATTACAGTGTGTCACAATCTCATATTCCTGCCAGAACTGCCAAAGTTTGCAAATATCTGCCTCAGCTACATATTGTAGATGTGGGGGGAAACTTCATTCATGGAGATTAGTTTTTACACTCTTACTCCTTCAAACCTTCTCCACCCTTGTAAACATCATGTTTTAGAGCCTAATACTTGAATCCTTCAGCAGCTTGTGCAGCTGCTGATTCAGGTTGAGGTAGCTGAAGGCAGTGAGACTGTACTGATTTCCAGTAGCTGCAGATCTTCCACTGAATATCTTACCCTGGAGGTGAGCAATTTTCCCACAATAAACCACTACTTCAAAAGTAACCTTTTTCAAAGTTAAATGATGAACAATATGTAAGTTTTCTGTACTCAAGGAGCTTTTAGGATTGTGGACAAACAGCTAACAGCTAACAGTCAGAAGAGTAGAATCATATAAACACTTAAGGATCGAGATGATGTTTCGGTTTTTCTAGTGTAATCTTTTAACTCGGCTTCCCCCTAAATCACCACTTTTAGAATCTCTTCAGGAGTTTAGTTCTGTGAAATTTTTCTTATTAAAATATCTCAATAAATAAGTACCCAGCACTTAGGCATTGTTAATGTATTAGACAAATATTGAACTCCTGGACTGTAGAAGGTTTTAAAGCATATCCTTGTTTTGATGTGACAGTTGTCATTCTCAAGTGCCCGCAGTATGTTCCCTGTGACAAGGAGCACTTTTGTAACATCTGCAAGGATGTAGCAAAACATGGGATAGCAGTTACTTGACTGCAGCTGTTACACATTCAATACTTGCTTCTCTGGCAATTCTTCAGCTTTAATGAACCTGTGGAACAGAGACACCAGTACAGTTTGACCAGTGCCTAAAACATACTTTTTTAAGAAGAGTTATCTTGTTTTCAGTGGACATCTAAACTACTCATGTGGTTGTAAGAACTTTATATAAATGGAGTACTGTGTGTAAGCTGGAGAGATAAAAATAACTCCCCATTTTGTAGTGGTTTCATGCCTTTAATTTTGTCCTGGATGCATTATTTAGGTGGGGATATGCTGCTGCACCAGTCCTAGAGGGTAGAGCATGTGATAGCTAGGCAGCATGCTCTGGAGCAGTGGTTGTAGGCAGGATGACTCTGTAAAGCCCTTCTGACTCCAAACTAGAGGGGAGAAGTGGGCAATCATGGAATCTTTTGGGTTTGAAGAGACCTTGAGGATCCCTTGCTGTCCCTGAGCCTCCTGAAAGGCAGTGCTCAATACCACTGACCCAGAGGGAGCTACTTCCAGCTTCATTTCCTTTTTCATTTGCATCTGCAGTCCTTCCTTAGTGAGTGCCCCTGCACCCTGCTGCACTGAGCAGGCTTTGCTCATTGCCAGTATTAACTGGAATCAGTTAATAGTTTCCAGCAGAGCCTGGGTTTGCTCAGCATCACATTGCAGAGCCCAGTGGCACAGCAGAAATCACTCACCCAATGTTTTGGTTGTCTCTGTTAGTCTGGAGGAGGAAGCAGTAGCAAGTCCAAGAAATATCATAATGTCACCAATACTGTAATAATTATTAAATCTTTTTTCTTTCCTTTTTCTTTTTTCTTACAGCAGTTTAATAGGATTTGTAGAGTAAGTGCTGTCTGCCAGAAATGAGGTCTGGTTTCTCCCTAGTAAGCTTTTTGACATGGTGTGTTGTGTGGACCTTATTCCCTCCAACAGCTGGAGGCAAAAATCTGATAGAAGAGAGTTGATAATTCTCTACAGTTGCAAAGAAATGAAATAGGGATGTTTCTCTCAGTTAATTAAGTTAAGATACAGTGCATTTATGCTTATTCTTGGGATCCTCTTCCAAAGGTTTGCTCCATTATTTTGCAGCTGGCAACGATTTGTCCTGGCATCAGTTCTTCTTCTCACTGGCAGTGGAATAGAGAAGTAAATTAAGGAAGCAAGATTGGCCAAATGATTCACAGAGCAGCACTTAGTGTCAAGAGCATTTTACTTTTGTTAAGCAATGTTTTTTCATACTGCAGTTGTATCTGAGGTTCATTAATTTGGATAGCTGTTACATTATCCGGTCCAGCCAGCGTGTGTGACCCTTGAGGATATACAAAGGGCACTGGAATATCTTAATTAAATCCTGCAAGTGTCAATGAGCACGAATGGAAATGTTTTCCTGTGCTCATAACAGCTGATATTTATTGTTCTCAGTTATAGATGGATATCCTTTTCCAGTTTGTTGGGCACTTTGTAGCTGGTTCATCAGAAATTTAGTTGATGTTCCACACACTTGTTTTGTGAAGGAATGCTGAGGCACAGTGAGTTGGTGTCATGCTCCTGGAGGGCACAGGACAGATTTAATGCACAGGAACATTCATTGTGGTCTCTAACCTGGTTCTGTAAAAGCATGTTTCTTCATATGGTGAGAGGTGGTGATTAAGATTTAACAGCTAGCTATGATTTCTGTTATTTAAAATTATAATGATTTTCCTTGGACAATAACTTCTTGGATGAAATTACCTATGGATGAAACTCTCTGTTGATGTATTGAATTCTTCAAATTGACTCCCTGAAATAAAGAATCAGTCTCTCTGTTGAAGTGAGGAGTCATGTCCATGATGGGTGAGAGGCTCTCACTCAAACCAGGTCTGAGCTGTTTGCAGGACTGGGATGCACATGGAATAAACTGAAATTGCCTTTGCTCCTGCAAACGTAAAGACTGACAACGGTTTCTTGGGTGAAAATCTGCAGAGGCCATGAATTTGTATAAGAATTCATATCACAACCTTGTTAAAAGATTACATGGCAATTTCAAATGCTCAAATATATATATACATACATATATATATTTGTATGGATGAGTGTTTATAAATATGTCATTTTTCTTTCTTTGTAGGCCAGTGTTTAAAGATAATCAGGGAAATGTTGACAGAGACTCACGATTCTCACCCTTATTCAGGCAAGAAAGTAATAAGATTTCCATGGAAGATTTGATTAAACTAATAGCAGAATACAGAAGGTAAGGAAAAGTTTCTAATTTGCTTTGAAGCTTTATAAAGCTGTGCAGAATAATTGTTGCTGGTTTTTTTTCTTCATGTGTTTTTCTTACACAGTGTGCCAAAGTGGCCATGTTAAATTATATTACATTAGTGTTTTTCACATTAGGTTATTACCTGCCAAAGAGTGCTTGAGGTTGGACTTTCCAGGAAAATTGAAACGTCATTTGGCACATTAAAATAAATGTTACTATAACCTAAAAATAGGGATTGCTTAAATCAGCTTTTATCAGGGGAGATGCAGATGATGTACCCAAAAAGAGAACATTATCTCAGGGGAGAAAAACCAAGAAGAAAGAAAAAAAAGAGTGACACAGATGCAAAAGCATTCTTTGTGGGTTTCCCAGCTCCTTGCTTTTGTTTGTTTGAGTCTCCGTGGCAAACTGAAGAATGGACAACGAAAGTAAAATCCTTCTTCAAGTGTTTTACAGTCTGTAAATTACTGAAGAGAGGTTTGGCTGGATAGTCTTCCATACAGGTATAAATCAGGTTAATCCAAGGCAGGGTCTGTGTTTATACTGGATAAGTGACATAAGAATTGAACCACGTATTTCTCCTTGTGTCTTCGACTCCAAATGTGCCTAAAAATGAATTAATCTAAATAACTTCTGTCCCACTTATATTTAAAAAATCATAGAATGATTGAATGTCAGCTACAGAGCTTGGATCAGGCCCTTAACTTCTTGTGCCATCTTGCTGTTACTGGTCAGGACACTCTACTGACTATTCATTAGTGTCACCACTGCTGTGTTTGTCTCCCTAAAACATCTCCTAGACTAAAGAGATTTAGCATTGTGGTTTTGGCACTACTCAGATTGCTTGGGAACAAGAAATATGTTTTGGTCCCTTTTCAGCATGGCACTCGGAGAAGCCACAATGCTGTGAACTCCTCTCATCCCAGTGTTCATTGAATTCCTTTTAGGGAATATTTCATTCAGGTTTTAGAAAGTAAAAGTAGATAAGTTAATTCCCATAAATTTTGCTTCATTGCTTTCTTCGTTTTCTACAAAATAATATTGCTTGCAAAGAGAAGGCAGGAATGAGACTAAGAAAAAAAAAAGAAACCACAGACCAAATCATATTGTATTTCTGCTGTTATATTTGATAAGAGTTTAATGTCAAATGTGTCTAATGTATCTTAAATGTCTTAAATCAGGGTCTGTTTTTCATTTCAGATTAATGCCTGTGATGTTATCATCTCTGTTGTTCTAATTTCCTAAAATGTTTTCATTTATCTCATTGCAGAGCAGAGAAGATTAGCAAAATACAGACTATACCGGGCTGTTTGGACATTGCAGTTGACTGTGTTCCTTTGGAACATCCAAGTATGATTCCACTTTAAAATTAATTATTCTAATTAAATAGGACATTGTCGTTGGCTTTCCATCCATAATTGCACCTTGAGACAGTTCTGACAGAAGTGTGCATTGTGTAGGAAAATGTGTGCAGGGGAATGGGTTTGATTTGTTCTCATTTAATTACACTGCTCCTTGTTTCACCCTGTACCTGACCAGATCCAGCCCAGTTTTCAGTGTCTGTGAAAGAGAAGAAAGAAACCACACTGCTGCAGCTGGTTTAGAGCCACTTCTCCCCAGCCTGCCTGGGTTGCAGAGCCACCTGCATTATTCTGAAACTGGTGATGGGTTAGAAGGAAGTAAAATTTGGCATGGTGTATGTGAGGGATCACAGGCTTCTTTCAGCTTCCTCACAACATATTGGTAGACTCTTGCTGGAGGTTATTCTATGATTGGAGGAAGGACTTTGTAGGCAAGGTCTGTCCAATGGCTTTTCCCAGAAATAGTTCTGGTAGCTCTGGAAATCCCTAAGTTGGTGACCCCTCTCAGCTTGAGTTTCCATGAAGTTAAATGCCTCACTGATTTAATGGCATAGGAAGAGAAAGTGTTCTCTGTCCAGGTTTAATCTCTTCCAGTCTCTGTGACAGAGTGCTTATTTTCAGCCTCTGTTTCTTGATCTGATTTCAGTTATCCCAATTGCATCATATATCTGATCCAGTTCTGCACTGCTCATTTCTTCATTTTATTTATTATGTTATTAGATAATAGAAAAACTTAAATGAGCTGTTGAACTGTAAAATGAATTAGAAGCAGCATCACTCAGTACATTCTGCAGAAATTGTCCATATACCAATGGGGCTGTTAGACCATCAAATGTCACCAAATACTATGGGTGTCAAAAGAGGTTACCAGTGCTGTGCAGTTCAACTCAAGTGAGAGAAACCATTTAAGGATGATAAATTGCCACTGTTCTGAGATAATGTGTAAATTCAAGGCATCTCAGCATTAGTCATTTTTCGTGAGTTAAGGCAGAATTTTGCATGTTCCATCTCAGTATTACCTATTGTTAGTAGTAAGAGTAAAAACAAACACAATACATGATGGCTCTCTTTTCTTTTCTTTTCTTTTGAAGACTGTGTAACTTCATCCTTTATTCCAATCAAGCCATTCCATAATGTAAAGGAGCATCAGCCTACAGTGGAAGTGGAGGAGTTTGTGCAGGAATCAACAAAATATTCTCGACCTTACAGAGTGTACAAGAACCAAATATACATCTATCCAAAACACCTCAAGTATGACAGCCAAAAACACTTCAACAAGGTACAGTATGTGACTGATTCAGGCCAACATGGGGTAGTAGTGGCCTGCATGAGCTCTTTTAGGAATGAAGGAGAATTTATAAAGGAGAGGAAAATGGTGATGTCACTGAGTTGGCTTTTCAACTTTTTCAGTTTTTGCAGTCATAAAACAGTGATACAATTTGAATGAATCTATGGGCTAATTTTAGGCTGTATCAGTGATCCAAAGAGAGTTAATGTGAATACCTTCTTCGCAATTTTTGGAAGGGCTTTGTGCTAATAACATAACATGTGCAGATAAAATTAATCTGGATAAGGTTTGTAGTTCTTAAATGAAACCTGGTACCACTTGTGTTTTCATGGTGGTTGAAAACTAATTAAGGATAAAGTACTGGTAAGTCCTAGTCACTTAATAGTCTGCTTCCACACAGTCATTTTGAAGCCTGACTTGCATTTTGCATTTTTTCTTGGAAATTTTATTTCTAGTGATATCACTGTGACTTACAGGCATTTATAAATATTGATACACCATCTGCATGTTTCTGCTGGATTCTGAAAAGACCTTATTTCAGCTCTGTCATTTGCCTGAGTTTTTATGGGTACCCCATTTCTGATCTCAGCTTTAATATGTTCCTGTCTCTCCAGGCACGGAATATCACAGTGTGCATTGAGTTTAAAAGCTCTGATGAAGAAGGAGCAAAGCCACTGAAGGTGAGCTGCAAGAGGAGTATATTCAGAGGGTGCTGTTTCTGAGGACATTACTTATTAAATCCAGGAATAAGGGCAATACAGAACCAGAACAGTTCAAGAGTGGATGTTGTCATGCATCCCTCTACATTTGCACTGTGGTGCTCTTAGATCCCAGCTGGTCATAGTGATTCCATTTTGCACTGCCAGTATTCTGACTGGTGGAGGGTAAAGAAGATAATATTAGAAAACAGAACCATTTTTTACAGAGCAGCTTGCTTGTTCTAGAATTTACCACTTATCCTAAATTTCTCATTGAGCTCAGGACACTTGTTTGAAAAGTGTGAGGAACAAAATCAGAAGGACCTGAGACTTAAGTCTTAATTTTGCTATTGCCCAAGGGCTGTTGGATACTCCAGTTGTGATCTAGTTTTCCCAGCAATAAATAAAATTGCCATTACTCAGTAATCAAGAGTGCCCATACATGACCCTGCCAGAAAAGAGATTGTTAACAGGCATAGCTTTTGTAACATTGGAAAGTCAGTAACAGCACTGTATTGTGTATTGAACTGCATAAAAGTGAAATTCATTTTGTGAAGCTTTTTGCAGAAAACTCTGAAATTGATAACAGCAAGGAAGAAGTCTAAGGAGTCTGCATTGCTTAATTGAGCATAGGGTCATTTTCACAGAATCAATGGACTTTTACTGGAAGTGTGTATAAAAAAATCCAAGTTTGAGCACTTAAAACATTTCTTTTAATATTTGATAAAGTAACGATCAGTCTTTCATTGTATTGTTTTAAATGTGCATGCATATTAGATATACCAGTACTAATATCTTCAGCAGAATTTCCCAATGTAATGAAAACATGTTACTTTTATCAGTGTATTTATGGGAAGCCAGGTGGACCCTTATTTACAACGTCAGCCTACACTGCTGTGCTACATCATTCCCAGAATCCTGATTTCTATGATGAGGTCAGTCTTCTTTTTCTTTTATTAAATGTTTGCTGATCCCACATTTTTGCCAGTGAGACAAAAAATGTCTGTACAGAGCACTTCTGTTGCCATTGCTTGTGTATCTGGAAGGGCTGTGCTGTGTAGATTGACATGCACTCTCACGTTTTATTTTCTCTTCTTAAATCAGCTCAGTGAATCGTTCCTTTTGTAAGATGTTCTGAGTACAGTTAAGATGCTGTAGAATTAATTAGGAACAGTCCAGCTCTCTAAAATGCACGTCTGGATTACATTAAGGGTCCAGCTGCATCTCTGAATTTAATGGAAACAGTAAACATTATGATGAAGTGTGGAGCCAAGTGTCAGAACAAATCCCTCTCTGACATATAAGATCTGCATCGGGGCATTTTTGTTGATCCAGTGTTCTGAACAGAATGTACAGTGATGTGTGGTGGCTGCAGCAAGTCCTTTACATGGTGCTTTTGAGGATGCAGCTACAGAATACTTCATATGGTGGCCTTTGCCAAACATGTCACACGTGCATCTTTGTTTCACCAACACCAAGTGTTAGCTCTCCAGGCTTCCTGCAGGTGAACTTAATTTCACTCTATCAGTGACCGGTGTGTTTGATGGCTTGTGAATGTCAAGTGTCAGTTCTGGATTTGCCACTGCTGCTTTTTTGTGTAGTGGTAAGTGGCAAACAGCATAGAGTGTATGGCCAGCATTTTTCAGACTCTTCGCTTAGTCAGTGAAATTTCCTTTTTCAGTAAAAATTTACTTTGATAAAGTTGCAGGGGCAAGATAGCAGATAATGTACAACTACATGTGAAGTACCAATTTTAAGATTCCTGTTTAAGAACTGAGGTGGAACTGAAAGCATTACCTTTTCAGAAATTTTGAACTCCTTGCTAATTCTTTACAAGATGTGTTTGGGGTTTAACATGTCTGAAAGTGTCTTTCATGTGATGCTAGTGAGCCACTTGCTTTGGGGAGATTACTTTCAGCTTGAATAAGGAGCTGAATTCAAATGGGAATAGCTAATTTGGCTGGAAGAGGTGTGCACCTGTCCTAAATGTCCCTAGTAAAGCAAGTGCAAAATTTAAAAGAATGTAGGATGTTAAGAAGAAAGTTGTTTTGATCTCTGTCTCAGAGTGCCCATTTTATATCTATGTTTATGGTATTAGGTTCTTACCCATAAGCTGATTTAACACTGGAAGCATTTATCAACAATTTCTAACCTTTACTTTAGCATAGGATTAGCTTGGATAAACTTCATTAGAGCTCACAAGAGCAAAGGGTCATTTTTATTAGTTCTTATGGTAACATGTTCTGATTAGTTTGTATTTTTATTCCAATAGGCTAATGATACCTGAAAACCAGTATGTAGATTTCATGAATGGCATGAAATGGGATTTAAGACTGAGCAGAAATTATAAATAAAAGTTTATTTTCATGTCAGCCTTTATTACTTGGTCTTTGCCATGAAATGATGATGAAGCAGTAGCAGAGATGTCGTTTTAGTTTGGTCATCCTGAAAAATGAGCATGGGGCTGGCTCTTTATGGCTGCTAAACTGCAGGTGATCACTTCTCAGCAGAGTCCACCACTCTTTAGTTCTGTCTTCTTTCATCTTACGCTCTTTCATCATTAATTAAAATATTCCTCCACAAGACAAAGTGGAAAACAGCTGTTTTAAGTGAAAGTGATAGATGATCATCATAAACAATTTCCTTAAGAGAGCATTTTTGCCATGGGGCAAACATTACCCAGTCATTTATTCCATCTCTGATGCCTGCTTTAATTGATTGTTAAACTAAAGTGAGGTGTAACATTTTACATTTCAGGTGAAAATTGAACTTCCCACTCAACTCCATAAGAAACACCACATTCTGTTTTCATTTTATCATGTCACCTGTGACATAAATGCAAAAGCTAATGCCAAAAAGAAAGAGGCTCTGGAAACACAAGGTACCTGTAGTAGAATTACTTTCAATTATAAATATAAATTATGTACATTCAAATAAAGATTTCAAAGTTTTTGGCTGGATGATATTATCTTCCTTTAAACTTCAGAAGCTCATTTTTCCAAAGAGTCCCATTTATCTGTTCTTGTGCACAGTGGGGTTTGCCTGGCTCCCTTTGTTGAAAGATGCCCAGTTGGCTTCCCAGGAGCACCACGTGCCAGTGGCCAGCAGCCTGCCCCCCAACTACCTGAGCCTGCAGGAGCCAGCGAGCACAAAGGTACTCACTCACACTTCCATGGTACTCCAATGGCACAGAGCCTTCGTTTACAGGTGTTCTCCATGAGGTCAGGTTTCCATTTGCATTTGCTGGGGAGGGTAAATGGTAAGGAGGGTTTCTGGTTTAGAATATTCTGCATGTAACTGAATATAGGAATTAATATATGCAGCACGGGACTGAGCGTCCTGTGTTGCTGATTCACAGGTGTATGTGGAAAAATTGTATTTTATGTATTCTACAGCATTATAAATCCTCAAAATATGAATCAGAGTGGCCAAAAAGAACTCTTTTCACAAACTCAGGCCATATGACATTCATTCTCCAGCTGATGTGATCCACAGTCATGATTCATTCTCCAGTTTTGTGGTGTGATATCATATTTTCCAACTGATCCAGTCCAGCTTGGATTATTTCTGCCTCCTTGTGTTTGTTTTGCTATTGTCATGAGGACAGGGTGGGGCAGGATCTGGTCCCTTGAATGGTAGCATTGGTCTTGTGCTGAAGAGTGGGTTTGTATTGCAGTGATGGTGTTTGTGAAAGCACAGCAGCCAGTGCAGTTGGTGCACACTCGTGCAAAGCTGTGCACTGACAATCTGATGCAAACTTAAGTAGGAAATAGGTGGGAAAATTTTTGTTGTTTTTGTTTTAACAGCAACTCGGCAGTGATATAAAATGGGTAGACAGTGGGAAACCACTTTTCAAAGTCTCTACTTTCGTTGTATCAACAGTAAATACTCAGGTAAGCCAACATTCCTCTTAGCTCTGTGACCTGCTTACACACAAAAACTGTCAGGGAATGTCCGAAAGGTGTTTTAAAATCTTGCATGAATTTGTTTCTATAACATTTAAAGTTTATTTCAGTGCAGAAGGGCAAGATGCCAGTGATGGAATACACACTGTAAGGATACACAGTTCAAGGAAAAATAAAAATTGTTTAAGATTATACCAACAGAAAAATTGTGGAATATCAGTTTAAACAGCAGGAATATAAATAGTAAGCACCAGGAAGAAAAAAAATCTGGCCTTTGAAACCCCTTAGACTGTGAGGAAAAAGTTAATCACTCACTTAAAAAAGATTAGTCAAAGCACCTGGAATTTAGCATGCTGTGCTGGCCAATGGATTGGACTAAATAAATTGATTTTCTCTCTGTGACTTCAGTATAAGATGGTGGGGACCAAGTGTGTTCATGGGTGTCACGGGTGATTGCTGTAACCAATTTCTGGCACTAAATTCTAATCATCTATAATGTACATTAATGTGAACGTTTCCTATTTTAGGATCCACACCTGAATAACTTTTTCCATCAGTGCCAGGAAAGGGAAAAGGATCTGTCTCAGCCTCCTACCTCAAACTTTATCAATTCTTGTAAGGTAAAGTAACCTACAGCACGAACTGTGCTATACAGCTGTATTGAGGGCTTTCTGTCAGCTTGTCCCCCACTGCAGAGTTCTAACCATGGCACAGGTTTACCAGGAGGCAGAGGCTCTGTGACAGCTGCAGTAAGAAGGACTTGATGTGATAGATGGACTGCTGGTCACCAGCTGCCTCCCATCCCTTCTCGTGTAGGGCAGAGCTGCCCCAGCAGCTCTGCTAATCCAGCCTGTGCCCAAGCTCAGATCCCATCAGGGGATAAGGCAATGGTGCTCCAGTTATGTCTGGGGAAGGGAGCTGTAGCCTGTAGAGCTGCAGTATTCCTGCTAATCCCCTCTTGCCTTAAATAACTTCTATCCCTACCTCCTCTAAAAACCTGGATGCCATTCAAAGGGCTGCTCAGAGTATTTGGTGTGTAAATCAAGGGTGCTTGTTGCCTGTCAAGTTCTAAAACCAGAAAGAACATCTGCAAAGATGAAATGAATAAGCAAGAGCTGCATTAAATGTGCCTGTATTCAGTAGCGGTGAAAGAAAGGAGGAGTGTGACAAGCAAATTAGAAGAGCAGCAGGTGAATGTAAGACCCTAATTCTTTACCTGTTCCTGAGTGCTGAAATGCAGAGTTCTTGCTGTGCACTGTGCTTGTGGAACATTAACAGACAGATAAGGAAGAAAACTGAAGGCAGAAGTGACTCTGTTCCATCTCTGAGCTGTGACTGGAACATCATACATACGGCATTTATTGTATTTCCTTTTAGCAGTCTATAAAATCCAGCTGGTGTTTGGGGGTTTAGAGGTTGCCATCATGTAGGTGCTTTCTCCCTTTCCTTCGCTATTGATGTTTTCCTGTGTGAGTGTACCTTAATCAGATACAAGCTGCTTGGGAAGAGATTTTTTCTTTAATAAGCAAGAAATAAGTTCCAATAAATCATGGTAGTTCTCTGGACAAATCCATAAGGATGGCCACTACTTTTGTAGGTAGGTGCAGGTTCTACCTTCAGACCCAAAAAGAGTGGCTTTGCTTTCAAATACTGTCTTGATTTTAAAGAAATTATTAAGGTGTGTGTTCACAAATCAACGTACCAGTGTTATTTAGAGGTTACACCTCTCCAGAATGAAGTGCTTAATTAATTTTTGGAAAGCCATTGAACATAATGGGCAAAGTTTAGGAATCCATAAAAGCTTTGCAACTTTCTAGACAGTAAGCTGGTTGTCTAAACCACCAGAATTGAACTGTTCTTTATCTGCTGTTTGTAGTTTACCTTTTAAAAATATTCCAGTGGATTTATTAGAAAACAGAGACAATGCTGTATGCAACAAGGAATCAACTATGCAGTATAAGGAGAGACTAAGTAATCTTCCCCAGGTTATTTTGCTTTTATTTGTAAATTGCTAGTGCCTTTGTTAGAAGTTCTGGAATGATTTGAAAATAACTGAAATAAGCACCTAGGAGAAATTCAAATTAGTTTGTTTGGTTTTTATTAAAAGCTCAATATCTTTCTTGATTAAAGAAAATAATAAAACATCAGTCCGGTCAGGTTAGTGTGCTAATTCTTCTTTTTACCACTGTGCCTTTACCAAAAGTATTTTAGCCACAACAAGTCTAGTTTATCAGATCTCTGCATAAAAAGAATGAGCTTTCCTAAAAATAACAGAAATGCATGTTTTTTGTAATAGTAGTTGACTTCTTTTATTGCCCTTAGATAGTATTCTTAGTGAAATATGAAAATTGGTTTGGGTTCTCTCTTTTTTTTTATTTTGCCCTTAAGTCAATGTAGCAAAAAATACTGGAATTCTGAAATTTGGACAATTCCTTCAGTTGTGTTGATGCTCATATTTAAAACAAGCTTCATGGGGAACCAGTTCTCCACTTAGTTGAGCTGTTTTCCTCCTGCTGTTACACCAGTGGCTGCACTGCATTTTACCTGCTGAAGCAGGAAGGCTGCATGGCAGCTGTCAGCTTTCATTGCTTATATTGGAAGTCTCTCATTTTCTTTCTTACCTCCCTTGCAGAATTTGTTGAGGATTGAGAAGATCCATGTGATTATGAATTTTCTTCCTGTAGTCCTGAACCAACTCTTCTGGGTTTTGGTGCAAAACAGTGATGATGAAGTTACAACAGCTGTGACCAGGTATCTGGATAATTCCTGTGTGATGTACAGAATTCACTCAGGAGCACAAATGCAGATGTTAGTCCAGTTATAGCTGCTTTATGACATTTAGACTTCTGTAGTTGAGAATGCTGCTTCCCCTTAGCACTGGGCTGCGCAAATGACACGAGAGAGTGTTGGTATGCAAATCACTGACCATGGTGGACATGTCTCTCTGCCCTGAGGCAATCCTAGGGAAAGGTCTCATTCCTGAGGAAGCTAAGAGCTTCCTGACAAAGCTGGGTTTCAGCTTTGGTTTGTATGTGGTTCTGAGGATGTGGAGTTCAGCATGGAAGCATCTTGCTGCATCCAGTGCAGAGTCAAACAACCAGGTCACACCGTTCAGGGGCATTTTTTAATTAGAATATATCAGCAATAACTGGAAAGCAATAGAAGCATTTTCCAGAGAGCAGGCAAACAACTGCAATGATTTGCTGAGTCTCTCACCCCTCACATAATGAAATTGTGTTTATTGATGTTGTTAATCAGGGCAGCAGGAAAAAAATACTGGCAAGATTATTACTATTGGTCTCTGCAGGAGGGCAGAAAGTTGTGTTGCATTTACTTTTGGCCATAGTGGTATTTTTGTTGTACTTCCTCCAGGAGCTAAACAGGGGGACTACAATACTACTAGTAGGAAAAAATTGCAATTGTCCTCTGCAACCCTGTTAGACTAATCTGCTGTCAGTATTCTTTCTTTCCTTCCATAGATTGTGCTTCAGAATTAGTTCCTGAAGAACAAATAATTAGGGAAACTTAAAGGAACAAGGAAGCGGAATTCCCCATCTTAACCTTGGAAAGCTGGAGTTTCAATATGCTTTATCAAAGGATTATGGCATTTTTCAGGGCAAAGTCCAGTTTTACCACAGCTAGGTACTAGGACTAAAAGAACCTTTCCTCATAAGTGTGTGTGATTCCATCACTGCACTCTGTTTTCAAAGGAGGAGAGGCCAGCAGACCTTTGCTGGGGACACCTTTGTGGCCAGCAAATCAACTGATGTTAAGCCTAGGGAAAATGATGAATTGTGTCCCAGGGTAGAATTTCAGCATCAGTTAACTGATTGGAAAAATGCTGTAGAAGAAGCAGCTGTTTAAAATACAATTTAAATGATTAGATGGAAAAATGGAAGGAGGTTATTTTTTTCATGGTTCAAATTTTGACTATACACACACCTGGCCAAAAAAAAAAGACAAAAAGAAGGATTCTCAGTGTTTTTCTTGCATGTGTGGTGTCTTTTGTGCTGGTAGAGCTGATGCCAATGGGAATATGCATGTCTGCTGTGTGTGTCATTCATTGACATGTCCTATATATACACACTATGTTTTGTTCTGAATAGCTTGAAGCAGCTTTTGTTGAACTTATTAAAAGCAACAACAACAGAATGAGAGCATGGATTGGCTTATGTGTTGTGGAGAAAATATTATTCCTTTTATACTCGTGGTTATTTACTTGTCTGGGGGCCCAGTCGTGTCATCATTTCTCCATCACATTTTTGCCAGAACTCATTTCAGTTTCAAATCAGAATGAAAATAAAAAGTTGAGAATGGTCACAGCTAATTCTATCATAGCTTTTGTGTTTTGCTGCAAGTTTTACTTCTCCTACTAACAACAAGAGATGAGATAAATTAAAAGTACTTAAGGGAATTACAAAGCTTTTGGGTCCAATAATAAGAACTGCCAGAAGTCACTCAAATCACCAAGCTAGTCAAAAGGAGTACTTGTATGTGGGCCACAGTCAGGCATATTATGAATCTGTTTTAGTCATACTGTTACTATGCCTATCCCTGAATTCTTTAACATAAAAATAACATTATAAAATTGCAGACTCTTTTCTGTTTTAAGCGCCTGAAAAAATGAGCTCCCAATAATCAAAAGGAAAGAATATGGTCAAGTTGAAAACTTCTTGCCTAGATGTGTGTTTTCTGGAACAGGATGATCTCAAACAAAGATGGTCCAGGTATAAACTGAAAAGGAGACTGCTGAAATTCTCAGTTTCATGTAGTTAAATTCTCAGTTTCCTGCTGTTTGTAGGAGCTGAGGTTTTGAGAGTGAGTGCTGGTGTGATCCAGGTGATTTTCTTCCCTGTTGCTGATCCGCAGGCTCATCTGTGGTCTCTCCAAGTGTGCAGCCAGTCCCTGCTGTGCAGTGCTGAGGGTGCTGTGCTGGGGCTGAGTCCAAGGACATGAGCAGGCAGAGCTGCACAGGGACCTGCTCAGGCTCCAGCCCAAACCTGGGCTTGTCTTTGATGAACGGTGCCAGCATAAGCAAAGTATCAGGGGATTTACACAATTACAAAGACCTGAGAGAGCTTAGCAAGTAGCATTCCTGGAGAAAGGTACTCTTGCCTCTCTGATTCATTAAAGTATTCTAATTTTTGTTTTCCCCAAGTATCCAAGGCCTGTATAAAGTTCAGTTAGTTGATATTTTCTCTTGTTGTGGTGACAGTACAGTTGTTATCCTTAACACTGGGTGCATTTTCTTAGCAAACACATCTATAACAGCACAATCCAAGCAAGTGGAAAGTCCAAGCAATGACTGACTTTTCCCAGTGGACACATTTTTGCACACATTATTCATCATTTGGATCACATCCCTCATGCGCTGTTTTACATGAGCTTACAAGAGCAGGACAATGTATCAGGTAGACTTCCTCTGCCTTATGACACAAAACAACTCAATTTTTGTTCTTTTATTCTGCAGAGTTCTTACCAACATTGTTGCCAAGTGCCATGAAGAACAACTTGACAACTGCATCAATTCTTACGTGACGGTATGGCTGCTGTTGGAATGTTAATATTTTGTAAAGAGATGGGTTTGGTGGTTTTGTGGGGTTTTTTCCTGTTTACTCTTAGTTGTACTTGTTTGTAGCTTTTTCTGCATTTGCATCATAACTTTCTGCCACTGGGAGACTCTGGTCAAGAAACTTTAAAACTCTTCTGTTGAGGACAAACAGCTGCTCAGGTCTCCGCTGCTGCTGCAGCTTTTTTTCCACAGAACACCAAGCTGGGCAAGCACAGGAGGGAGAAACTGCAGTGCATTCAGCTGATAACTAGAACTTATATTTTAGAACCAAAACCTGGTGCAAATGTACTAACACTGAGCTTTTAGGAGTGTAGGGTTAGTATCAGTCTTTGTGAAATGGTGCTAAACAGAGAATTTCCCACTGTGCAGGGTGTGAGAGAAGGGAAGAGGCAGATAACATGAAAGATCATGAAACTTCAACTAGATAGATACCAGTGAGAGACATTTGATGCTGCTTGCAGTCTGCAGCACTCCTCTTGACTGTGATGAGATTTATCACTATAAAATATCTGGGATCCATGTTAGACAGGTATAGGGTTGCCCTCGTAAGGCAATCCCTTTGAATCTCTTTCAACCCCTTTGAATCCCTTTCCTTTCAGTCCCTTGAAAAGGATCCACAAGTAGTAATTTTTATGAACAAGGTGCTTCTGGGTGCTCTTCGTGGTTGCCAGATGGCTTCATGTCTCTTGGGAAGCTATAGCTTTATGTCTTTTAGGAACCTGTAGCTTTGTAACTAAACTTTTGATTATAAAATCATTATTTTAGTCTCAAGATCCCTTGTTTTTGCATGTACTGTTGTACGTAAATTCTTTTTTCGTTTGTGGAATTTAGATTCTTATGACTTTTCCCTATTTCCTCTGCCGTTTTTAATCCTTTATTGTTTTGAAGAATAGAATATATATGGATATGTACTGTGTATGGAGTTTGCTTCTGGACAAGCTGCGGTATTACATAAAAAAACAAAGGAGTGGCCTCTTTAAAGATGATCTCCTTGTCATCTGTATCAGTTGGACATCCATTAAATGAGTATGAATAATGCTGTTGGCCAGCAACTATCTCATCATCAATACACTTGGGTAACAGCTTTATAAGCTGAGGGTTTTATGAGGCAGTGTTTTTAAGCAGAAGCACAAATTAACTGCTGCTACTCATGAACAGAAAAATCCATAGACAAGTGAACCCCATTAAGGATGTTACATTTATTATTCCCTTCACTTGCCTTTGTTATTTTCCCTCTCTTTTAATTACAGTGGAGAGGGATGGCAAATTTTGTTCTGGTCATGCTTGATGAATCAGTAGCGAGAAATTTGTATCATCTTGGAGTGTTATGTTTGCTGACTTATCTGTGTATTTGAAATAGCAGAATAGAGGAGAATTGAAGGGTATTCAAAGAGTTGAAGGAGATATTGCCATCACTTTTGTCTTGCTCTGGTCAGTGGTGACAGAACTAATGGAGACCATGATAGTGAGAGATCCCCCACAGTCATGGAAAGAAGCTGAGAGACAAACAATTGTGTGGAGTGCTGGTTGTAAGGATATCCTGCTTCACTGTGCAACAAGTAGCTCTCATAAAGTACATTTCATTTGTGGATGATGATTAGGGTTTGTGACATGAGCTTGGAGGGAGGTGTTCCACTTTAGGAATAAAGTGAAAGCAAATACATTCCTGATAAGTGGGAGACTTCAGCATATTCATGGGTAGAAATGTGAAAATACGATAGGAGTTAGGCTGCTAAATGGGAAAACATTTTAATTTCAGTGTTGACAACTGTTGATTGATATTTGCATGAGAGAGACTTACTTTCCTACTTTATGAATGTATGTGTTTACAGGTCATGCACCTCAGACTCTGAGTAGTTCATTTTAGTCTCAAGTACCTTAATTTAAGCACAGAAGAATTCTGCTGAGGTCCAGCAGAGCTCTTCAAGCTCCAAAATGAATAACCTATGTAACATGTAAATGTAGTTAATTAAAAGGGTATTAAAACCTCTTCTATTCAATAACTTTTCAAAATTGCAGTAGTTATCTACTACATGACCAGCTAATAATCTTTGAAACTACAAGTGATCATTAATTTGCACCATAAGTCCATTTGGTCTGCTTTCTCATTTCCAGCAGCAGTAAAAACCCAATAACTGGTAATCTCTTTGTTTTCCCTCTGTAAGGAAACAAATATCTACTTTACAAATGCTGTTTTGGGAATAAGTAAGTTGAGAATTATGACTTTCAATGCCGCAATAATGTGAAATTACACTGACTTAAAGAACTGGACCCAGAAGTGCCAAACTACACAGAAAGAAGCTTATGGCATCTGCTGTGGAAACAAAGCTGAATATTAATAATGTGTTTTCAAGAGATATTTGTTTGTTTTGCCAACCTCGTTGTATTGAAAAGATTTTTGATCCCAACTGATGCCCTCTCCGAGCTCTTGCTTTAGGAAAAGTGGTACCAAATTATTAGCTTAAATTCTTGAATAGAACTCATGGTAGGTTTATGAGTTCCTAGAAACTTGGTAGGTAAATTCCTCCCTTAAGGGCTCAGTTTCTAAAAGGGGTTCAGTTTTCCCCTTCAGTCAACTGCAGTGGGTTCTCTACACCTTTCAGGATGAAGGGGTGCTACCAGCTCTGAGTAGCTGCTGCCACTGGAAGGAAGGAGCAGGTGAAAGATGGCCTGGACTGAGTGGGTGAAAAACCCTCCACACTTCCTCTGTTTGCTTTTTCTTTTCTTCCCCCGTGAAATGGCTTGAAAGGCAGTTTAGAGGTGTCAGGATCTTCTACTGAAAAGTAAATCATGGCGATGATTTAAGCAGAATTTCCTCTTGATTCACGTTAAGCTGAAATCAACAGGAAGCTGTGTTTAAAACTGAGGTTTTGTAGGGGAGCAGTGTTGTGCCATTACTGCCAGGGAAATTAAACTCTACGTGAATGGATTGTTCAGTCAAGATCTTTTGTCAGCAAAGATTGTCAGCTATTAGTGTTATACAAATAATTTATAATTTCCTACTGAGGCTTTTTTGTATTTGTTTTAATGCACATTTTGAAAATGTTTGTTTTTTCTTTCTTCTTCAGTACGTGTTCAGGACCAAATCATTTGATGAAAGAACTGTCCATGAGGAGCTGACCAAGAATGTGACTGGTCTGCTGAAGTCAAATGAACAAATAACTGTGAAACAGGTCTTAAAGGTAAATGACAGCTTGAATTAGAACATTTGTAGTTTTATTACTGGTTTTCTGCACTTATTTCTTTCTCTTCTTCCTTTTCCCTCTATGACTTTTGTGCCAATCACGTCCTGCAGTGATTCAGCAGTCAGATTTAGCAGAGCTGCTGCAGGTTCTCTGCATAACACGTTTCTCAGGATGCTGTGGTTTGCATAATAAAATTCCTTCTGTCTATTACAACTCAGTCAGAACCTGAGACCTAATTCTTACACAGTATGATGTGAGCAATTACTGTAAGGATATTCTGTTTTAATTTTTAACTTGGAAGATGCAGGGAAGATACTGATCTGTATGAAATTCTTACATGTGTAAGGCCCATCCCTGAGCTTCTAGATTATGGTACGACAGCTACCCAGTCCAGCCTGGGACTTCCCAGAGGCAAAAATGTGTTCACCTGTTTTAAGTTAACCAGTTCTGATTTCCTGTACTGAGCCATTAGCAAAAAACAGTCTGGGAAAAGCAGAAAACCTGCAGAAATCCTGGGCCATGAAAAAGTACTTGTGGTTGGGTTTGTTGTGAGGTGGTGTGGGTTTTTTTCAATGTATAAGCTTTTGGGGTGTATTTGTTTCACATACATCCTGAGATATTAATCTGTACCCTACCTATTCACTATTTCGAATGGTATTTGAAGAACCACTCTGTTCAAATACCATCTTATTCTGTGCCAAATTACCCAGCTGATGGAACTCACAAGGCAGGTTATTCTCTGAGGTACTCTGCATCACACCTTCCTGCCAGTTCCCTGCAAACAAACCATGAAGACCGTGCTCAGTAGGAATGGGAAGTTTGTAGGAGTGCTGCTTGGGGGCTCCTTATTAGAAAAAGCCACAGTGACAAAATGCCTGAGAGGGCTTTACCTCTCCTAAGGACATGGTCCTGTGTTACTCAAATATGTGGCACTTAGATTTTTAAATTTATTTGTCATGTAGTATTTAGCACTGTGCACTACTGAGACATGCAATCCATCTGTAAGGAATGGTAATGCATCAGAAGGTGTTTATCAGGTCTCATGATTCATTCAGTCTTTTCCTTCTTTTGAACAGCATTCCTGGTTCTTCTTTGCAGTTATCTTAAAATCAATGGCACAGCACTTGGTTGATACAAACAAAACAAAGGTAAGCTTATATACAAAATCTCATCAAGTAGGCAATCCATCTCTTAGGGAAAATACCAAGTGCAGAAGCCCAGGAAATGCACTTGAATATACTTGAATGTTTCTGCTTGACTGGCCAATAAAATAAACGCTGTGATACCTGGTAAAATATTTGGTTTGCCTACAAAAAACATTCTGTTACCTGCTAGGCTCAAATCTGTTCTTGATTGTACAAGGATAGACTGAGGATAGGTTGAGGACCTATTTCCTATGGACTAGATTCTTCTGTTTGGGGTTTGTGCTCAGAATGGACTCATGGAACTCTAGGAATATTTTTTTTCTGTGTTGAATGGCCTGTGGTTTATTGTCTTTATTCTTGGCCTGGATGTTTGATGTGCAACATCATGCACTCTTAAGTTGATGATGTATTCCCTGCTTAGGTTTCCCGAACTCAGAGGTTTCCAGAATCATTTCAAACTGAGCTGGATACACTTGTGATGATTTTAGCAGACCATGTTGTTTGGAAGTACAGAGATGCTCTTGAAGAAACCAGGAATGCAAACTACAGCGCTGCCAAATTTCTCAAGGTGAGCTGTTCTGTAATTTCAGCACTGCAGTTATTTCCCCATATTTAATACAAACTCCAGACTATTCTAATCTAGTCAAAGGGAGTGAAACCAGTTCTGAGTGAAGGATGGCTCCATTTCCAAGTTCAGTGGTGAGTGATTGTTCAGTTTTCTATGGCCTTAGGTCTTTGAGGATGCAAAAGCTTCACATAAATCTGCTCTAAACCAATTGTAATTAATTTTTGTCTATGCTCTTAAAGAATCAAAGTTTTCAAGTTTTGGAGATTCTTACATTATATTCAAATGTGTAAAACATTTGGTAAGAAGTGAGACTTTAGTTAGACTTGAGCTGATATTCTTTTTTTAAATGCTGTAATTTTGAATGACTGTGCATGGATTAATTGCTCCTAATCAAGGAATCTTGTTTGAAAGTGTGTAGCAGAAGGCTTTGCTAGTTTTGCAGAGTTCAGGAACTGCAGAGAAGGAGGCAATTCAAGATTGCATTCTCTACCCTGTAGGCTGACTCTGCAAGGAAAACATGTCAGTAACTGCAGAACCAAGGCCCTCAAAACCTTTACACCTGTCAATATTTAGCCCCATCAGTCAGGAAGAGCTGTGTTCTCATCATGAAGCAATGTAGTGGCACACTTGGTGCCAGAGAGGGAACACAGCTCAGACAGTGAGCGTTGTGGCTGGATTGATTCCTCACCAGTCCCTGCCCTGTTGCTGAGGGAGATGCTCAGCTCAGCTCCCACCACCTGCCACTTCCAGTGGTGGATGCAGTGCACACAATAGGAGTGACTGCCATTAGAGAAGCTTTCTTGAGTGCACTGTCAGCTGTGGTGGTTACTTTAGGCTGCAGACACAGTGAAAATGAAAAGTTTGATTAATTCGTTATTACTGAAAATAAATGTAAAAATCAAGGGAGCTTCACCAGGTCCCTGATGTTCCTTGCCCTGCCTAAGACTAACCTCATCTGCACACATGGTTCAAGTGTACAGGTGCCACAAAGTGTCACCAGCCACGTATTGTGTTTTTTTTCTATAAAATAGTAATTCCTTTTTCCCCCTTTCTTAGCGCTGTTTTACATTTATGGATCGTGGCTTTGTGTTCAGGATGGTCAACAACTATATAAGTATGTTTGGAGCTGGAGATAGCAAGGTATGGCTCTGATTTATTTGTTTGTGTCCGTTTTTTTCTAAAGTGACTGACTAGCAGAATGTTTTTATATTGAAACTATTTATGATTCCATGACTTCAACATGCTCAGAACTCAAGTCAGTGAAAACATTTAGAATAAATATGGATTAAAACCTCATGTGTTTAATCCATGTACCCCTTCTCTAGGAGTAAATGGCCATGTTCAAACAACTACTCAGTGAGACCTGCAAGAGCAGACTCTGCAGAGAGTGCTCAGACCAAAGCATCCAAAGACTGAATTTAGGCTTTAATTCTTTGAAAGTACACTTTTCTAAAAATATCATCAGCAACTGGCAATGATTTTCTTTGAGGAGAATAAAGTAAGAGCACAGGAAAAAGTTACCATTGTGTAAACTCAAGTGAGACTGTAACATCTTTACTTTGTGTGAATGCCATGCTCTTACCTCATTGATGATGCAAGAAGGCAAATCTGCTCCAAATTAGTTTGTGCTGGCTATGAGGAAAATTCCCTGTAGCCTGAATTTCTTCTATAATACCTGCAATAGTCACTGATATACTTTGAACAATTAATTTCAAACAGCAAGAGGTCCCCAAATTATTCAGCATGACTCCTTTGCTCTGCATCCATCAGGATGAGTCATAGGCTTTTTCTCTTCCATGCCAGGGTTTATGAGCATATAGATAGTAACAGAATGTATTCAACATACACACTTTGAATGATTCATCTTTCCCCAGAAAGCTCACAAAGCTTTTGTCCATTAACTTTTTATAATTCTTTACTCGTAATACGTGCATTTGTAGTTCAGAGTGAGATTATTCTAGGTCTGCTTTGCTTTTTGCTAAAACCAAGTTCATTCTGAACTCAGGTCTTTCACTTAATCTCTGTAACAGCTGTAGAATGGAGTCTCTCAGTTATTAATGTCATAACCTGAAGCCTGTAATTCTGTAAATAATATTATGCAATCTGAAAACTCTTTCCACATTTCAAACTTCCCTAAATACATTCAACCACCAAAACAGATGTTTAATTAAAAAAGCCCATTAATGGTCAGTGGAAAAGCCTGAGATTAATCAGTGTTCAGAGCAGTACTTAGCACCTTCTTGGCAGTAAGTGTGTGAACATTGCCAGCATCCCTCCAGATCCATCTGCCAGTGTGTGTGGGAGAGGAATCACTGGAGTTGTGACAGATGTGCAGCTGGAGCAGGCTTAGTGGCACTTGGAAACAATAGTTACAAAATAAAATCAGAGATTTCTGACCTGAAGGAGAGAGAGGCCTTGTGTTGCTTTCATTTCATTCCAATGCCTAAGCAAGAGTCAGTCTTCTAAAGGTGCTGCAAGATTTCTTTCTTTGTGTTTTTTGCCTCTTTAACTGGATTATTTATGTATCAAAAAAAGATACTGCAATCTGACCTGTCTTTTCAGAAAATGTCACAGTGTATATTGTTACCTGAATATTTTGTAGGTATATCAGCTGTAGCAGCACAGTTTGAATTTATTGTAATTCTGGATGAAGCAACGTAATTTCTGTTCCACAGAAATATCCCTTATGGTATTCCATATTTTGACATTTAAATATTTTTTTGAGAAACATTTATTCAAAAGTAGAAATACCTCATTAGAAATCAGTTCATTGCTGTGCTCCCTCAAAATGTCACAGTTCCTCTTGGGAAACACATTTCAGAGGCTTCACTTCTTTATTTGCCATTAGCATGTCCAGCTGTATTCCTGAAGAGGTACTACAGTGCAATAAAACATTTTAGGGGAAAATTCCCTACCATCCCCTACTTGGTAGACTCAGGAAAGTGCATGTTCTAGATATCCCAGCCTGATGGTGGCAGCAGAAATGCGACAATTTAATTTTAGTGCAAATTAAAATACGTTTACAAGTGCTTTCTAGTGTTAGGGCATTCACAGTAGCCCTGAATGACTGCTCTGGCCACTGAGAACAATGAGATGAGACAATGGAAATAAAAATCAGTTACTGGAAATGGTGTATTATCTTTATATCTCAATGTCACATCATTACAGAAGGAATGATAAATTCTTGAGCTAGGTGCACGATCCCAAAAAGGATCTGGATGGCTTCTTTGAAGGGAAATATTACAAAAATAATACCAAAACTATATATTACCCAAATCCCTTGGAGGTGGAACTCACTGCCATCAACTGAGGAAGTTTTTACTACTGTCAGTAAGCTCTGGGTGTGACCTGAAACTTCGTAAAAAAAAAATAAAAAAGTCATAATAACAATGGTGGTTAAAAATCTCTGTGGACTGGAGAAGATGCTTCACTGTGATTAAATGCTATAGTATATGTCATCAAAAGACCCAGTGTAGCTTTAAGGATGCCTTAAATATTTAGTTTGGATCAAGCTTGGGTTTATCACTACATCTTCAATGAAAAATCATAGTTTAAGAATCCAAAAAACTTGTTTGTCTGTGACAGGTTCTTTTGATAACAGAAATGAAAACCACATTTATTGTTCGTGCGCTTGGTGTAACAAACTCTGAGGTTTGTTTTTGGGTGTGAGTGTGAAGTTTGAGGTAGATACAAGTAGTAGTGGAGCTCTGTCTCATAATTTTCCCTGCTTTAATGTGAACTGAGCCATTGCCTGTTGTGATTTTCAGACTTTACACCAGTTCAAATTTGACTTTCTCCAAGAAGTCTGTCACCATGAGCACTTTATCCCTCTGTGCCTGCCCATACGGTCTTCAAACATTCCTGGTAAGGGTTCCTCCAGGAGGGTTTCTGTGCAACAGTGAAATTATTGGGAGGTTCAAAGAGCAGGTCATAAATAGCTCTCTCAAGAGCTGTGTCTGTACATCAGGCTCAGGTGTGGCACTTCAGCAGTGTGATAAAAATAACATAATTTCAGTATACCTGGAAATAAATGCAACTTTTGGCAGCTCGGTGAGGGGGTGGGAGGTGGAAGCTTGTCACTGGAAGTTTTAACTGGACTTTTTGCGATGACTGATTTACAAAATCAGTAGGGCTACTGCAGCAGCCTTGGGAGGTGGTGAACTAGGAAAGGATTTCAGCAGGTACAGCAGGAAGGGGGAGAAGCTCAAACTGGGCTCTTGTCTCCTTTTTACTTCAGTTTTCAGCATCAAAAAAATTAGTTCCGTTTTGACACTCAGGGCTCTTTTTAACAGTAGAAGCTGTTTAGTTCAAATTTGAGTCAAATTTTTTGAAAAAACAAAGCAAATTATTTTTACAATTAATACCATTAACTAAAAAGTGCATTATTTTTGCCTATTTTCTTATGTTCATGAAAAATGAAGACACTGTGACACCTTCAGAATCAGCACAGGAATATCGAACATCAGGTATGAACACAACGACTGCATAAGTGAGCAGAATTTTGCATTGACCACTGCCACTGCATTGTGGCAAATTTTAGGCAGAAGTTATTTATCATTTTCAGAAGTGGAATTGCTCTCAACCTCTGTGTTTTAGAACTCTTCTAGCTTAGGATATGGGAACAACAATTTGGACTTTGTGCCCCCAAGAAATCAATAGTCTAATGAGGAAACAGTTGAGATTCTCATGTGGAAATGTGTATATAAATCATCTTTTATTATTAAATAGTAAAAACTGCATGATTTCAAGAGATAATAGTATTAGATTAGTTCATTCTGAGAAGTGAGGGAGCAGAATGAGGCAGTCAGACCAGGATATCAAGGTTTAACAGTGGGTTGAACATTTGGAAGGTGAAAGGGGGAAGGGGGGAGGGGATGCATGTAACCTATATATTAATTTAAGCATTCTTGTCCATTCTATTCCAAGACATTCCAGAGTACACACTGACTAATGAATTTTGCCGTAAACATTTCCTAATTGGAGTCCTGCTGCGGGAGGTTGGCTTTGCCTTGCAAGAAGACCAGGATATCAGGCACTTGGCTTTGGCTGTGCTTAAAAACTTGATGGCCAAGCATTCGTTCGATGATCGATACGCAGAGCCGGTAAAGAAACTGTTTGTTCTTTTTCATTTGCTTGTTCATACAGAGGCTAAACACACCTGAAACTTCCTTAGCCACTGGTAAGTGTTTATTAGTTTCTTGAGGATTATGTTGTATCTTTTACTTTTAGGCAAAACAGGCACAAATAGCAAACCTGTACATGCCACTCTATGGAATGCTTTTGGACAATATGCCAAGGATTTACATGAAAGATATGTTCCTCTTCAATATCAATACTTCCAATCAGGTAATTCATGTGATTTTTTTTTGGAGCACTGGTATGATCAAAGTGAGCCAGTCTGACCCAGTCAGTTTGGTGGGAAGAGGTCCAAGTTTATGCTGGTCACTAATTAGGTAGCTGAATGCAGTTCTGAAATTGCTGATATATTTGCATCTGCAAAATTTAATTTGAAAGGTCTCGATTTGCAGAGCAAATCGAGAAGTCTGTATTGTCAGGGAACAGAACCAGGACACTGCTGTCCCAGGGCTGGAAATTCAGGGTTAGAGGTTTGGGGCCCCATCCAGTGTGTTCAGTACATCTGCCCTGGTGCCACAGGCTGGGGGCTGAGGACATGTCCTCAGGCAGGAGGCTGGGACACACTGGTGTAAAGGAAAGCTCCCATTGGACACAGAGTCTTTGCAGGATTACTTTGTGTATCCAAAGATGGTACAACAGAGGGACTGTAAGCTATAACAAGAGGCAGAGGGAATGCACACAAGTAACTGAAAGAGGAAGGGGTGCAGCATTGTCATAAATGCCACAGGAAATGTCTTTATAAACTGCACATCTGGAGGAATATGTTTGTTTCTTAAAAGATTAGATGACTTTAAAAACCAGAAGCAGATTTCTGCAGGGCTGTTGTGTCTTTCAGTCCTTCCAGCAAATGAGCCCATTTCATTTGACCATTGCTAATGGCAATTAATGTTCCTTTCCCAATGCTGTGTTAATGTTTCAGAAACAAACACTAGTTAGACTTGACCAGTCCTTTACAGCTTCCACTGTGAGAGAGTCTCATATTCCAGGTAACTTTCCAGCATATTGTGGCAAGCCTTGATCCTTTAAGGCTGTCATGTCAAAACAAGTGAAAGTAGGTTCTCAAAGTCGGTGTCTTAGAAAAGCCTCCTGGGTGTGCTGTCATTATCCAAGTTCTCAGTGGTGTCACCTACTGGAGCTGGTTCTGTTTCTTTCAAATACAGGGATCCAGGGATGACCTGAGCACAGCCGGAGGGTTTCAGAGCCAGACAGCAATGAAACATGCAACTCTGTGGACACCTCCTTTTCCAAAGATGTTCTGAACTCTATTGCAGGTACAAATGACAGATTGAATAGACATGTAGGCAGATTTGTGTGTATCTCAATCCATTGTGCTTTCTGCTTAGAATTCATGAAGGATATCATTAACTTTTTTTATACCATATCCAGGGAAACATGGTATGCAATGTTTCTCTTCCCTTTGGGTGTCTTTGGATTGACTTTCCAACTCTTGTGAAGCTGTTCTACTTCCACTGCTTCACTTACTGTCCTGCTTTGGAATGATGCCAGTATTCAGGCTCTCAGAAACCCCTTTGCCTGAGTTCATTCTTGTAGTCTCTGCCTGACTTAAAAATAGTTCCAAGGTTTCTCCTGAAAACTCCTGATGTCTCATGGAGGCAGATAATATTAATAGTTTTTCCAGGCTTAACGAAAGACTAGAAACACAACTTACTTAATTCACTATCTCCAAACCCCATTTCAAAATTCAGGGAAGTGAATTCAGGCATCTTTCCACTGATTTTTGTGTCTTTAGGTCAGTTCTTACAGAATGCAACGGGCCATTTTAATGCCATGAAAAATGGCAAACTGAATTATTGTACTTCAACTTGTTGCATGTTTTCAGTACTAAACATACCCATCAATAGCTTTGCTATTGGAAGTTCAAAGCACTTGTCTCAATCCAGCATGTGACACATTTTAAGTTCTCCATTTTTTTGTTAGTTTTTGTATCCATAAATGTTTTAGTTTAGCATGTTTGCTATGACTTTCATTTACAGCCTTTTCATCAATAGCTATCTCTGCAGCAAACCATGCTGACTCCAGAGCTTCCTTAGCAAGTCTTGAATCTAACCCAAGTACCAATGAAAAAAACAGTGAGAGAACTGACACGTGTGAAAAGGTACATGTGCAAATGTTGAAAATGCTTGCTGGAGGTGGGAGTCCATCACTGTACTTAATGAGACCTTTTTCTGTCACCTCAACAGATCATGAGACCTTTGTCTTTGATTGGGTCAACTCTTCGTTTTGACAAGCTGGATCAGGCTGAAACTAGAAGCCTTCTTATGTGCTTCCTTCACATTATGAAAACCATTTCAGAAGGTAAAAACCGTGCACTTACTGCTTAATTTATGTTGCTGTAAAATGCTGTGAATGCTGAATCCAAATGAACATTAAATTAGAATAATTATCCGTGTATTTCACAAGCTTTGGGCTAAGTTTAATTCCATGTAATGGATACATTAAAAATTTTAATATCTCCCCTTAGATGCACTGATTTCCTACTGGTTGCGAGCACCCTTCTCAGAAATAACAGACTTTTTCAGCATTTTAGAGTAAGTTTACTTTGTGGTTGTTTGATTTTTGTGTTGAATGTTCTAAGGTGCTGTCTGCAAACAATTCCTCTTTGGCTTTGTCCATCTATTGAAATAGGCTGAGATAACTCTTGTATCTTAAATTATTTTGCCATAGTCTTCCAAAGTAATAATGGGATATTATTAATAAGATCCATATCCTCCACTATGTTGTAATTTCCCTGAACAAGGGTCATAATGCTTTGGGTCTTCCTCCTAAAAGAGATTTTCATATTAGTTTCCCATTTGGTGTTGAGATTCTGTTCTTCCCTTGACAAAATTATTTAGCTCCTCAAAACTTCCCAGCCATAAGAAAAGTCTCATAATGTAGGGTGACCTGCTTTTCACATCCCCAGGGTGGTTCGCTCAATCCAATCTATGCATGACTGCAGAATCCAAGCAGTTAGCTGGTTTTAGAATTTCCTCACTATCTTGTAGTTGAAATGACAGTATTTTAACTTCAGCTGGTGAAGAAGCAATGCTTTTGCAGCCAGGTTTTTGCCTTTGCCATCTCACCAGGCAGGAATCTTGACCTGTGGAGAGAGGGAACATGGGTGTGCAAAGTGCTGCCACACCTCGTGTGTCCCTCGGCTGGGAACTGCTGCATTCTATTATTTTTGCTCTCTAGCAGGTGCATATACCGTGGGTCTCATTGAGGCACTAAGATTCAGCATTTTTTTCATAAGTACAAAGCCATTAATAGGCATAAAATTTGTTGTTTTATCTTTCAGGGTTTGTCTGCAAAATTTCAGATATCTAGGAAAACGCAATATTGTCAGGTAATTCTGTAGTTACAGACTCTGTGTTGCAGTATTTAAATATTGCAGAACTTATTAGACTTAAATAAGATTAAGTGTATCCATCAATTTGCTTTTGAAATAATCCATTTGTTAAACTGAAGCCAATGTATGCTTCTTTTTTTCTTTTATGCAAATGATGTTATTGTGATGTTCTGCATATCTGAGTACATACCTGCTGTAAAGGATGAATTGCAGGATGTAATAACCATTATTGTATATATAATCCAAAATACTGGGCCATTCTTGACCACATTTCTGTGCATATGCCAAACAAGGGAACTTTGAACACTATTTCCATCCATGTCATGGAAAGAATAGTTTTAATGGGCATAGATAGTTGTTTCACAACAAACAAAAAAGATCTCCTGCCTTCCTGAAAAAACGTGAGATCATGTTCAACTGTGAAATGCAGAATGCACACTTGTCTCAGCTGTTTCATTTTTAATTTTATGTTACTGCTGTGAACTTGTCTTTATCTCACGCAGTGTAAAAATTAAAGATCACTAGATGAACCAGTTCTTACTCCACGGCAGGTTTTGTCAGGCCTGCACTTACTCTTCAGGGACATGAAAAAATCAGTCACATTTGATAACAGATCAACACTTATTTTCTCTTTGTCTTAACAGGAAAATTGCAGCTGCTTTTAAATTTGTCCAGGCCACCCAGAATAATGGAACCCTTAAGGGTTCGAACTCCTCTGGCCAGACGTCGGGGCTGCTCTCCCAATGGTAATGGCACATTGAATTCCTGGCTCTGCAAACCCTCAGCATTTGCTGTCATCCCCCAGCCCTCGTGCTCTGTCACAGCATTGATTGAAAAGAGGTTGAAAAAACATGTAATGAATTTCAGAGCCCCCAGAGCTTTAAGCCATAAAAAAGTTGAGTCTCTTCAGCTTGACTTACAAGCTGTTGGTTCAAGTGTTATGTTTAGGGAGTAACTCTGTCTTAGGGTATTTTTAATTATGTAAATTTATGAAACTGCATTTTAAAAAAGAAATGAACAGGAAGTGTATTTTAAAAAGTTACCTGAATTTTGAGATGTTAAATCTTCCTGAATTCTACACATTAGAAATACAAAATCCTTTCAAAAAGTATAATAATCATTGGTATTTTAGTTCTAAGCTTCTCATTATAAATTAATGATGTGTTTGTCATCATCAAAGAGGATTAAAAAAACACATGCATAAGCACACATGTATTTTTAGTGTCATTGTCAGTTTGTCAGCATCTTTGTCACCTCATAGAAACTGTATTATTTCTTGAGCAGGGTGTATTTTTCTCTCATTCTGAGCTAACAGAACTCAGCTCAGTTTTTCTTCACCTGAAGACAGTTTTCTAAACATCAGCCAGCTATTTAAGCTGATGCTTTTTTTTTCAGTGCTTAATGGAAGTTTTGTCCCCTGTGATTTCAAGAAATCACAGCACATGTTTGGTTTGTCCACCTCACTGACTTTCTTCATCTTTGTTTCTCTGAAGAATTTTGCATCAATTTGTTTAATTCAGCCATTGAGAAGCACTGTAGTAAGTGACATGGAAAATCCTGAATAGGCACAGTAGTTTATTGTTTTTTTCTGTTCTTAATGGTACTTTTCAATTCCAGGATGCATTCTACTTCAAGTCACGATGGCCACAAGCATCACAGATCTCAAACATTACCAATAATCCGTGGCAAAAATGCACTTTCTAACCCCAAACTCTTGCAGATGATAGACAGTAGTACTGCAAGTAAGTACAGAAATTATTTACTTCCTTCTGGAATTCTGTTTAGATCAGGGCTCTGTACAGATCTTTTCTTGACAGGAGGTTCTAAAAATTATGAGATTGGAGTCATTTATCCCACTTCCCAATTCCTCCCAATTCTTTCCTCCTTTGAGGATGAACAGAAACAGTGAAAGGATGTACTCACATCACTGGTGCAGTTGGTGAGAGTTGACTCAAATTTCCTCCCCTTTCATCTCCTATGAGCAGTTTTCTTCCAAATACCACTGATTAAAAGTGCAGTTAGGACCCTATCTCTGCTGTGATGAGACTTAAGGACCAGACTACAGAATTAAATCATCTTTAACAACACTCAGGAGATTTTTTTCATCTTTCTTTTTTTATGCTGCAGGCACCTCTAGTGAAACAGACATTGTACAGTATGTAGACACAGAAGCAAACATTGCTACAGAAGTTTCCCTCACAATCCTTGACCTGTTGTGTCTTTACACTCTGAATCACCAGGTATGTTTTGCTGGTTTTCTTTTCTGCTTGAAGTGGCAGGATATGGGGTGAAAGGAAGGCCTGGGGGAGCAGGCACACAGAAAACTTGAAATGTCTGAGACAGCAGGATAGGGAAATAGGATATACCAGCCCTCAGTGAAGGTCTTCTAGAAGGGAATTGGTTCATAGTACCCAAACTGAATAGGAGGAGATGGAAGAACATCATACACATCAGGGCTATGTACAACCCTGCTCTCCTGGGAAGTGTCTTGCAGCTAGTATTACATCACCTTTTCTGAATCATGCTTATCCCACTAGATTTCAGAGATTTTCAACAACAGATTTCCAAATTGCTTATTATGTCTATCTCTGCAGGTCAGCAGGTGAATCCTCTACCTCTTTAAAAATTGCTCAGATTGCTTCAGCAAGCCCAGATGACTTGCTGAAGGCCTCACAGCCACAGTACAGCAAACAGCTCCTTTTACATTTTAGTGTTCCCTTTCTGTCACCCTAACCCTTAAATATAGTGTATACAATCCATGAGTAGTACAGGCATAGAAAAGTGCTTTTCTTGAAAAACTGCAGGAGTCTGCAGCAAGCTGGGAAAGCATCATCTGCAGAAATTTCACATTGAGAGAAGAATCTCTCTAGGAGCACTCCAAGGTAATGTCCAGCAGATCCTCCTCCTGTTTATTGACTTCAATAACCACAATGTCCTGTTTTGTCTGTGAACTTTTCAGAGGCAGCTCCAGCAATCTGATTGCCAGAATGTGTTGATGAAGAAAGTCTTTGACACGCACATGCTCTTTCTGCAAATCAACCAGTCGGCAGCAGCTCTCAAACACGTCTTTGCTGCTCTGCGGCTGTTTGTAGGCAAGGTAACTCAGGGTTCATTCTGTTAGTCATGCCTATCAATATATTACAGCAAGTACAGCCTGGGCACAATTGGACACTTGGAAAGAGTTCTGAACTTACTTGATTAATAGTTATTCCTGACAAAGATGGTCTCATTCGTTGCTGATTAAAAGAAGTTCACAACGTCTGAAAAAACAGTTCTGTTTTGAAATTGAAAAATTTACTAAGAAGGGGAAAGTTTTAATGTAAATAGATAAGTGATGTCCATCTCTATGGTGTATCCATTGACCTTCCTGCTTTTCCCTCTAATTGAAGAAAGCTTGAAACCCTGGAGGTCCATGGTCTTCATGGCAGATACCTGGTTTGCAGAATCCAGCAGTGTATGAGTACTGCTGTACCCAGAGGATCTAGCAGGAGAGTATTCCATACACTTCCCTAAAAGTTCATCCACACGAATACAGTTTTACAAATACCTGATTTTAAACAAAGAAGAGTACTGGGGGAAAATATGGTTATGTGTCAAACTGTTTCTTTGCTTGCACTTGTGTAAATTGTCATGGGCAATTAGGCACTTGGTGCCAGCTGCAAAGGCTGAACAATCTGCAAGTCACAGACTTAGCTGAGATCCTCTGAAAACCAACCAGAATGTAACACTCACATAACAATTGCTCTGGGGAAGTGAGAATAAGCAAGGCTGGCCTCGGTTCCTAAATGTTTCTATGAAACACAAGAGTGTAGTTGAGTTTACAGCATGTGGCCTCCCTCTGGTTGTTGTCTCAGGGGAAAGGAGGAGGAAAGCGTGCTTCTCCCAGTTGTGCAGCTTGAGGACGTAGGGGAAATATGAAGTAAACCATCCATAGACAGCTTTAAATGACATGCAGCTTTAAATGACATACCAGACAGTTGGGAACAGAAGAACTCTATCCAATGGGGAGAATTAATAAATATCCAGAATTGTCCTTCTCATTTATCCTGCAGCTTTAGGAATTGAATTCTCCCTTCATGGTTCTGTTGGGAGCAGGGATCCATTGTGTTTCCTGCAGCAGAACCCCTCAGGCAGTAGTTAAGATCTATAGTCCATGTGTACATTTCCACCTCTCCTCCCTCAGTCTTCTATTACATTCACCCTGCTGGTAATAGTGGGTATGGTTTGGAGAGCCATCCTTCTCTCTTGTCTCCTGCTCTTCAAGCCCTTGACCTCTGGAAGTTCACTGACCTTGCTACTCTAAGTATTTTCCTTCTGCTGAACAGCTTTTATAACCATGCAGAACTCCCCTGCTTTTCCTGGTTAGCTGTCCTGCATTCCTTGCAGATTCCTTGCTGCTGGGCTTGCTGTGTGCCAGCTGCTGTCTGGGCTTCCTAGAGGCCAATTTGATGGCATAAAGTGTTCGTATGAAAACCTGAGTATAGTTCTTAATTAATCTTAATTTGCATGTGGGGTTATGTTTAGTATAAACCCTGGTATGAATAACTGTGGGAGAGTTACTGAAAGGTTAACAAAAAAATTGTTAACTCAGAATAACTACACCAAGACCTGAGAGTAGTACTGAAATATTCACACATTTTTTTTCCATAGTTCCCATCAGCATTCTTCCAAGGACAAGCAGATCTCTGTGGTTCCCTCTGCTATGAAATCCTGAAGTGCTGTAACCATAGGTCACGTTCAACCCAGACAGAAGCATCTGCTCTTCTTTATTTTTTCATGAGGAAGAACTTTGAATTTAACAAGCAGAAATCAATAGTCAGATCCCATCTACAGGTAAGTGAAGTGTGAGATCATCAATATTTAACTGATGTGCATTAGTTTTTATCATTATTATTTTTATGCATTGAAGCAAGGCTATCCTTTTGCAGTCAGACAGACAATTTTCTGTGGCAGCTTGATTTTCCTGCCAAGTCTGAAGTTGGACTGGATTCTCTGCTGTTCTTGGGCTGCTCAGCTCTGTTCCAGGGAGAGACAACAGCTGTGAATGTAGCTGCATTGCCAGATTAATGGCTATTCTTGTCTCACGTGTTGCTTACAGCAGTGGGAGTGCAGCTGATGAAGGAACTAAACAGAATCTGACAGTACAGGAACAGACATGTAAAGTCCAGTAATAACATGTGTACACCGCAAAATGTGAGCAGTTATTTGGAAAGATTACTCACAGTCCTTGCCTTTGTACACGTTACCTTTGTAAGACAGGTATGAAATTGCACTAGCCTTGTACATAAAGTCATACTGAAAAAGGGGTTAAAACTCTTCTGAAACTCTGATTTCTTTGCTAATTGCATCCTGTGTTTGCTCCCCTGTGCAGCTCATCAAGGCAGTGAGCCAGCTGATAGCGGATGCGGGGATTGGCGGATCTCGATTCCAACATTCACTCGCAATTATAAATAATTTTGCTAATGGAGACAAGCAGATGAAAGTAAGAAACATTTTTTGTCAATCACTACCTCTTGCAAAAGGTCAACAATTTCACAGGAGCAAGTGTTTCAGTAAATCAAATTGCTGGCTCTTATTAGCCTGTGATTTATGCATTCATCGTGTGCCTTTCTCAGGCAATCTGAAGTTCATGAAGGTGTTTGTGACTCAGAAGCTTAATAACTGAAAATAATTTTTAAACAAAAAATATTTTTATTTGAAAATTGTATTATTTGTTATTTATTGCTTATTTTGTTCATTTGCCTCATGTCAGAGGCCGTGCATTGTGACTAATGGAACACTACTGTTAATTACTGTTAAACAATTTTTAGTCTACAATTGCTCCCTTTCTGCTGCTCAGTAAATGTGTAGCAAAAACAGGCACAACAGTTGGGTTTTGTAACACCTTGCTAACTCACTGAAGGTATGCTTGGCTCTTAGATGAGTTACTACTGCTATTATAGTCATTGTCTATACTAAAATTGTTGAAAAAATATTCTGGTTTTTAATTTTTTAAATTATTGTCCAAATATGTTTCAATGTGCATTTTCAGTTTTATACTTTGGAGGTGTTGTCCTTCTCTGAAGGTAACTTTAGGGTATCTTCACCGAGATTAATAATAAAGTTAGCATAAGCAAATTGGCAGATAGTTAGCAGAAATAATTTGATGTGTTATCTAATAAGATGCCATTACAATTCTACTTGTTTTTTAAGTCCTGCTTTGATTTCAGAGCACTGCAGTCAGTCACACTGTGACTTGCTCATCTCTGTGTGACATAGAGGAGGGGGCATTTAATTTAATTTACTTTTTCTGAATGTTTTGCTTTTAAACAAAGCAAAGGATGGAAATAAGTCTGAAAACAAATGTATTTCACTGCTCATCTGAAAAAGAAAAACTCAAGAGCGGAGCTAAATATGTTGAGAACAGCTGGTATGAGTAATATAAGGACTGTGTTTTAATCTAGCACAGTGTGAGAAGGTCAGGAGCAAGACTTGTGCTTTATTCCCATGGTGAAACATGCTGGGAGTGTCTATCTATAGCACATTGTGCTGTTGCTCAGAGGAAAGTGTGCAAGGATCCACTTCTGGACCCAGTAAGCAATTGAGGAACACCTGTTCCAGTGCCCTGACTTCAGCAGAGCTATTGCACAGGGGCAGTGGAACAGGTGACTGACTTGGGACATCTTGTAATGCTGTGACAGGAAAAAACATCCAGGGTTTGTGTGCAATGTGTGCATGCACTGGAACTGTGACTGCTCCAAAGCCTGCCCAGCAAGGGAGGGGGATGGAGGTCTTCTGTAAGCACAACTTTAGCTTGTTCGGGGTGCAGCATGTGGCTCTTTGGATGGTTTCAGTGATGCATTGCTTATCTTTCCCAAAGAACGTTAATTTCCCAGCAGAGGTGAAGGATCTGACCAAGCGCATCAGGACGGTTTTGATGGCCACAGCTCAGATGAAGGAGCATGAGAAGGACCCTGAGATGCTGGTGGATCTGCAGTACAGCCTAGCAAATTCCTATGCCAGCACACCTGAGCTACGGAGGACATGGCTTGAAAGCATGGCCAAGATTCATGCAAGAAATGGAGATTTATCAGAGGTAATGTAAATAAATGAACAGGAAATCCATTTGTCTTTAGGCTGAGCTGTTCTGACGAAAAGAGCTTGGAAAGACAGACAACAGTAGTGAGTGTACAGTGTCTCTCAAATATTTGAAATCAGAGGAGTACAGGTTTGGAAACAGCTGGAGGTGTGATCTGCTCATCCCAGCTTACCTGATCATGACTACTTGATACGTGCTGGAGCAAGACTTGAAACTGTCTGACAGGGAAGCTGAGGGCAGTGTCACCTTGGCACCTCTGCTGCTTACCCCTAACAGGCACAGAGGCCATGGTTTAGAGGAGTAACTCACATAAAGTAACTCACATACTTTGTGAGTACTCACATAACGTGAGTACTTACATGAGTTACTCACATTATGTGAGTAACTCACATAAAGGATTTTCTTCTCCCCCACTACGGCCTAGGAGAGGAGTTTTGCTTATAATGTGTTGTCATTTTCATCAAAGACTAAATGGGTGATGCAGAATTCCACTGCATAACCCTGGAATACCTTATTTAGTAAGTCATCCTAGTGGTTTTCTTGAGAAAATCTATGCCTTTACATAAGACACCACATGAAATTTACACTTGAGGAGGATTTCATCATTTAATCATTTATTTTCTTAGATTACTTCTGTCTTCTCATTTCTGCCTCAGGATGTGACAGTGCTGAAAGTACATGCTCCTTATCACATGTGTGCTGTAATTCAGGGTACTTTAACATGTGTTGGTCTCTTGTTACAGGCTGCTATGTGCTATATCCATATTGCTGCTCTCATTGCAGAGTACCTGAAGAGAAAAGGTAAGATCAACATATTCAAAACCAACTGTGTATCTGTAAATATTATTGTTCAAAATCATTTCTGGCTATGCCGCTGTCCTTCCTTCTGTGTAAAGTATTCTTAAAGCAGCTTGAATTCTTCCCAGATGTTTTATTTTTAAAATATATCATAAATGCTAGTCTTAGAGCAGTGAAAGTTCACTTGGAACAGTGAAAGTGTGTTTTGTGTAAAGAGGTTTAATTAAATGTTTAGCAAGCTAGTGCTAATAGAGAATGCTTCACTTGTTAGTCTGTTGTTATTAAATATGCATGTATTAACACATACCAGTAGCAGTATACTAATACCATCTTACAATATCATAGGTTACTGGAAAATGGAAAAGATTTGTACCTCACGTATGCTCCTGGAAGATGCTCAAGTCTCTGATAGTAATGTGTTACTAACAACTCACAATGGAGGAAGTGAGTGCTCTAACCGTGCCTCTTTGTGGGTCAAATAACATGATTAGGAGATCAAACTGCTGTTTTCCAACTGATCTGGAAAAATATCAACCAAAGCAAAACTGGTGCTAGTGCATGTCGAAGGCTGTTATAGAAAGCAATGTCAGAAACATCATGAGTTCCTTTCCTGATGCTCTTTGGCTGGTTTGATGGATTGCTCAGAATGGCTCTGGTTATGGGCTTTTGCAGCAGGAAAATCCCTCTTGGGTCAATTGGTGTTTAGCATGCAAATCCATGTTCAATTTCTTGGCTATCCAACGCTGGGAGGGCAGGGGGATGGAATTAATACCTGGTTATCCATATGTAACTCAGTATAGATAAAGGTTGTTTTTTTTTTTAATCTATGATACTTATTAAAAAATTAAGCACAGACTTATATTTTTAATGCTTCTATTCCAATGGTTATTTAGTTTATGAAATGTGTATTTCATAGAAATTCTCAGCATGAGATAGGTTAGCAATTTCCACAAAGAGCAATTTCCAGGGTCAAGGGCAAATATCTGGGGAAGAGAAAACAGTTTTGGAAAGACTATAGTCCTTCAATGTATTTGGAAATGTCTGTGGACAGGATGAAAAAATGCATCATTTTAGAAGGAAGCTTTCTGTGAAGAGCAGTATTTCTGAGACAGTTCAGTAGTGGTAAAATACTTTTCCTGAATAAAGATTATAGTAGCTGGAGTAAAGAATTTGGGTGATTTTAAACCTGTACTTAAACCATTTTCAAAACTTGAGAGAGAGAATGGAGACCCCCATCTCAGTGTGTATGAGTTAGCTTTTTTACTTGTGCCTCAGTAGCATTTTCCTACTTGTAAATTAAACATGGGCCATGTGCCAGGAGTTTGTCACCTCCACTGGCCAGCTTTACCTTCTCCACTCCAGAGCAGTTGTAAAATCCTTGCAGAGCAGACTCTTCCTGATCTGTAAAGTGTGATGCCTGTGCAAGTTGTTTTGGCTGCAAGCATGGCACTAAGGCCTCAGCTTAGCAAATACTTGATTTAAGCTCAGTTTTATTCCTAATGAGCCCTCCCATCTGCAGCTGCTGCCACCAGCCAGAGCTTTCTGCAATGGAGTCCCTCTGCTGGGGCCATGGCAGCACTGCTGACACAGGGCAGGACAGGAAAGCCACTGCCAGCGTGGCCTCGAGCCCAGCATGGGCACCACATGCCCTGGAGCCACCTCCCCTGGGCTGGGACAATCCTGGGGACTGTGCCCCTGGGACCCGTGACGGGTGGGACTCCTGCAGGTTCCCCAAGTGTGAATTGTGGCGCCTCAGCCTGTGAGGGTCATTCCTGTGCACAAAGGAGTGCTGCACATGGAGCTTTGCAAAGATTGCCAGCACTTACAGCTCAGGAACCAAAATGCCAAAGAGAGGAATAGCACTGCATCAGGAAAATGCTATAGTTCCCCTTTGCCTGGAGAAGTGGGTTTATATCATTGAGGAAAATGTGTAATAGTCTCATAAATTCACTCAGCTCCATTTGTGCTTCTCATTATTTGGGCTGTGAAAGAAATGAACTCATCAGCTCTGTTTTAATGGCATCTAGTAATTTCTAGTAACTTCTTGAAGTATCTGGTCATTCAGTCATTAATAGTCTTTCTTATGACTTACACTTCAAGGCTTATTTTCCATGGGATGGCCTGCTTTTCTGAGCATTACCCCCAACATTAAAGAAGAAGGTGCTATGAAGGAAGACTCTGGGATGCAAGATACTCCCTATAATGAGGTCAGCAACATGTTCTGTATTAACAGTGTCATTTCTAGTGGATGCCTGTGCATGTTACAACAAATTATAGTGAGTGTACTCAGACAGTATTGAAAGGCACACAGCTTTGGAGTGAAATGTCCCAGCTGTTGTACTGGTGTTTATCTAAGGAGAGCATAAAGTACCAGAGCTGAAAGACAGGGCAGGGGGAAGGCCATGAAGCAAACCCATTCCTCTGCATGTGATGTCAACTGTTCAAGTATTTTCATATTGCTCTTATTTCAGGTTTTTTGTCTAAAGAAGAGCTAGGTCACCAATACCTGGTTAAACATTGTGTAATTGCAATAAACCTTAATATAGAAGCTCCAGAATAAAAGTGAAGTAGTGGGTATGTGCTTTTGCTGCGTTGCTATTAATTAAATGTCAACAGCTGTCAAGTCACTGAACTATTTGCATTTGTGAAATTGCAGAATATTCTCGTGGAACAGCTGGAGTTGTGTGTTGAGTACCTCTGGAAGTCTGAGAGATACGAGCTTATTGCTGAGGTTAACAAGCCTATCATTGCTGTTTTTGAAAAGCAGAGGGACTTCAAAGTAAGTGGGTGTTTGGTTTGGATATTTTTAATTATCCTAAGGCAACAATAAAGATCAAAATTTTTTGGGAAAAAAATTTGCTTTCTTTAAAAGGAATGTTTTCTTTCTTCCTGTCTGTAATTTCTCCTTTTAATATTTTGTGCTCTGAGAAAAAAAAAAAAACTGATGTCTTCCCTGCCTCTTTTCAGCATCAATGCAACAGTAAACAGAATGGGATTTCAAACAAATCTCTTGTCTTAGACAGTGGATATGATTTTTTACATGGGTTTTAAACCAAGAGCACACTTGCATTATATTTAAGTTTAGAAAATGCTGATAAATTGTGTGATTTCTTCACAGTTTCAGGGTTTCTTGATTTCTTACTTACTTATCAACTTCAGTACATAATGGATAGCCAGATGATAATCTCATTTACTGACTTTTCTGGGTTTAAATTTAAAGAGACCCAAAGCGGTAGGTAGCAGTAAGCTGTATGCTGAGGAAGCAGGTGCTCAGATTTTAACTTAGCTGAAATTTTGGTTCACTATCCTGAGAAAGTGCTGTTCAGTGCTAATTGTGGAAAGCACATCTTTGTGTGGGGTTGGGAGCTCATTGGGGTTGTTGGCACCTTGTTCTCACCTGCACAAAAGACACTTGGGTTCTCTGACCCCTCACTAGGTCAGTACCAGTGTCTGCTGGTGGGATGGTTCTCTGTGACCCTGTACACAAAGGCTTCAGTGCCACAGAGCTCCCCAGGAGATGACAGACGCCTTGAAAGGAATCTTTAGTGGCTGCTAACAAGCGTGAACTATTCCCTTAGCACGCACAGCCATCCTTGCAAAGGTTTGGGAACCCAGTTAAGGCAAGCCCGGGTTGTGCAGAGCTGTGGTGGCATTTCCCAGGGTGGTGGCATGCCCTCAGCTCCCCTCCTGTGCCTGTTTGCTCCTGCAGAGACTGTCTGACCTGTACTACGACATCCACCGCTCCTACCTGAAGGTTGCAGAAGTGGTGAACTCTGAGAAGCGTCTCTTCGGGCGATATTACCGCGTGGCATTTTATGGGCAGGTGAGTGAGCCTGGGTTCTTCTGTCTCCAGTCAGAGATTTCAGCCCTGTTCGTGATAAAGTTCAGGGAAGCACTTGGTAGTGAATCACAGGGTAGAAACCTCCTCGTGGGTCAGACTCCCAGCAGGATTTTATTCAGGAGAGAGAGCACTCAGTTGCCTCTGTGTAAACCACTGCTGTGGATTTAGTGGCGTGTTAGAGAACAGACTTCTGTGTCAGCTTTAGTTCTTGACTTCATCAAGCAAAGCTGAGACTGAGGCAGGACAGGTTTTTTCAAACTACAGCAGAAATAGAACCAGATAAGGCATCTTTGATATATGGCACTCTCCTCTAATAGATCTTAAAGCAGAGCAGTATGCAGTAGATGCTTTGTTGTGTTTTTCACTGACTCTGCCTTCTGCTTCCAGGCCACCTCTGATTCTGTGCAATGTACTGTAGAATAGCATTATTGCCTCTGCTGTGCTTCAGCACCCTTGAAGCATTATTTTGTGCTTTCTTCCACCACAAACCAGTGTAGCAATCCAGCATGTTTCTTTTAGTCCTGGTTTTGGCAAGCATACGATTTCCTGTGCTCTAAAACATAAAGTGTGTAAACAACAGATTGATGTGAATCATTCTGTTTGCTAATTAGATTTTAATGCAGAAATTTGCTCTTTTCTCCTTTTGATCTTATTCAAGGCTGTGGTAAGTCTAGTTCTATTGCATGGTTTGTTTAATTCTCCTCACACATCCTCCATCCTTCCCTCTACTCTTACTTAGCATTAATTTTCCTGTGCTCTCGATTCTTTGGTTCGTGGCAGATGAAATAACGTTGCTGCATTCATTGCTGCATCCTGCAAACTAACTTTTGTTTGTTCAGCTACCTGAATTACCAAGCTGTATCTGTCACCATGTTGTGTGTGCACTGTGGGGCCCAATGCTGCTTCATCTCATCTCAGTGGAAGTCCCTCCCAGCTTCACTGGGAGCGGGATTGGACCCCCTCTTCCTCTGTTGAAAGTCTTGGGGTAGCATTAATGCTGTTTGAATGCAAGCCTGCTTTCCTGGCCTGTGCAGCAGCTCCCAAGTGGAGGGCTGTTGTGTCAGTCTGAGGTCCATGGCAGTGGCCACTGGAGCACTCTGGGCAGGCAGTGGATGTGGTCCTGTCAGTCTCTTGCAGGAGTAAGCAAATGGGAATTCAGAGGGGAATGGCAGGTCCTGGCTCTCTGGGCAGATTAGTAAAGCTGAATTTGCCAAATGCAAGGAGGAAGTGAGCTGCACCTGAGGAAGGGCAGAGTTTTCCTTATGCCTGGCCTTCCTCAGAATGGGAGCAGCACAAAGCAAAACAGGGCTCTCCTGCCTGCAGCCTCTTGCCAGCACTCTCCCAGAGCCAGTGGCTCTCCCACTGGGCAATTTAGCTGCAACACTTCTGCTGAACTGGGTTAGCATCTCTGTAACAGTGCAATGACTTTCCAGGTGCCAGTGCCACAAGGGCAACTTCATTTAAACAGCTTTAGTGCTCTAAAGTGTATGATTTTGTCATAGCTGTGTCTTTCTCTGTTTGTTCCCCTCAGTCACTGGGCTCTAAAGGCAACAAGCACTGCTTTCTCCTTGCCCTTTGCAGGAGAGATGTGATGTGGCTGCTGTTCCTTAACTGAAACAAAAACTGCAGAGAAAGCAGATTAAAGAACAAAAGAATAATGTTAATACTGGGAGGGAGAATTCTGGGGGTTCTTAGTGGAGAAAGATGCTCTGCAGCTGCACCTGAAAACTGTTCTTCATACAAAGGCTGAGACAGGATTTGGTTACTGCATTGCTGCAGGGACCCTGTGCAAGGATGGTTTGAATTAATGTGATCCTCAGGGAGGAAGCAGTCATCTGTTTGCACCAGCAAGATTTATTTGCCAGCTCAGGGAGCCGGATCTCAGGGCAGCTGCTGTTTTAGACTGCACGTTCTGTTAAGGGCCTTTGGTGACAATATCTCATTGCACCCCCAAGTGACCACACTAGCCAGTGCAGATGAGTTTATTCATAGATGAGTGTTTGAGAAGTCAGTATCTTTCTTGAATTAAAAGCCAAAAAAAATCCTGTTAAATATATTGAATAGCTGAGAACTCATACTGTGCTGATAAGCAAAAACATTCAAGAACTGTTTTCCAGAGCCGTCTAAGGTAAAGGTACAGCTGAGGGTTTGTTCTCCTGTGTGAACTGTAGAAGTTGTAGAAGTTGGAAGGCAGAGTTTCTTAGAGATCACACTCACTTACTGTGAGAAGAGACAGGGAAAGATCCATTAGATGCCAATTCCTGGCAGGTCAAGCAGAAGGCTTTACCTCAGCACCTTTCAACAATGGGCAGAAAAGGGTCTGATGTACTGTGAGCTGCAAGGCTGTGGCTGGAGGTGTGAGAGGATGAGGAACAGCCTTGAGAGAACTCCCACAGTGATAGGCCTGGGTCACAATTTGCCTCTCAGAACATCAGAGCTCAGTGGAAACCAGTAACCTGCTGCTCAGGAGATCATCTGCCTTCCATCACCATCAGCTGCTCCCTGTGATAATTTTCATCTGTGAGGCTGTGTTGTCCTTGCAAGACCAAACCAGCCAGGATGAAAATAATCCAGGGATATGCATCAATACTGTAACTTTGGCTGCTTAATATTTTAAAATCCTGAAATTGGAAGATACTTGGCTTCTGAAAAGTATTTAATCTTACTTTTAACAGTCTTTGCCAGACATATAGCATATGGCAGACATGATTATTTATAGCTCACAGTTAACTTCTGCTTGTCACTTGTCAGCTGAAATACTGTAGGGAACATGTACTTAAATGATGTCTCTTGCATTAGAGATAACATTAAATCTGTTAGTTGTTTGTTTTCAGGTATTTTTTTTAATAAAATGATTAACAGAGATATCATCTCAGTGTGCCATGCAGCATCAGCAGAGATTTGGCACTTATATATAAACACTGTGTTCCAGCATGCAAACATACACAGAATCAGGGTTTAAGAGCATAAACTATATTCTAGCTTGCTGTGTGATTAATTTGGAAAACATGAGGGGTTTCGTTGAAAACACTGAGTAGTAACAGAAAGCATATGTCTTTTGACAGAAACAGTCCTGAGTAGCATGTTAAGTATGGTTGCATCAAACTAATGAGCTTTTCCCACATAAAGCAGTTTTACTTCAGTGGAAACAAGATCAAAAACCAGATTATGATCCTATAGATATTTTCTCAGTGTAATCAATAGGAAGTCAATTGCCTGCCCAGCTCAACAGATGTTTATAGGATGTCAGCTTTGGAGCTCTAGATTTTTTCTCTAATTACCTGTGAAGTTCTTCATATGCCTATGGAATTTAATTGATAATGTTGTTAAAAATCATGCAATGTTATAAGGTCACTGTGAGACTGATGAAGATGCTGTCAGATGAGCTGCTGTTGCAGCTATTAGTTATTGGTTTCCAGTAATGCCCACAGTACTTCTGGCACTTTCCAAATTAAAAGACAATTTTATTGCCGCTTGTCCTCACTGAAAGAGAAGCCAGAGATGCACATATTTGTCAATCCCCATTGAAATAAAGCTTAGGGGGGTTTTCCTAAAGAAGCAATGAAGTTCATAGCTTATTTTATTTTAATTCCGTTTTGGGGTTTTTTTGTGAAGATTTGCCTAATCAATAATTTTAGAGAGCAAAGTTGAAACACACCTCCAGATAAAAAGGCTGGATTTTGCATGAAGAGATTTTGGAGATATCTCTTGCCTTCATTAATTTCTGCTTCTCTGTTTTTCTACAGATGGCAGTTTGCTTAGGCATATTTTAGAATTAGCTGTCCAAGCCACATCATGTGAAGTTCGAAGGGCCTTGGGTCTGACATCATTAATGCTGTCTGCCTTTCTCCCTATCCCTTCAGCTTCAGGTGTTTTCCTCTGGGTCACTTTGCATTAAGGTGAAAGGAAGAGGCTTTGAGTGCAGCTGCAGTGGCACACATCACCAAATTGTATATGAAATCCTAGGAGGGGGCTGGTGCTGCTCATGGCATTGGGATGAATCCAGTCCTTGTTATTGGGGCACCTGCTGCTTTCTGCTCAGCTGGGAAAGCTTCTCCTGAAGCATTGATGTACATGTACCTCTTGTAGCAGTTGTGTCTCACCTGCAGGTGATGCAATGCTCTGTTAATTTTCAGAGATTGGCATTTCTTCTGAAGCCTGATAGATTTGTGTTCAGCTCTTCAGTGGAGCCTTTTGTTAAAGCTCTGCCAAGTCCATGCAGTGTATTAAGTAATGACCTTAACAAGTCTGTACCTTTTTTGCAAAGGAACATGGTCTGTATGTCTTTTTTTTGTTTTGTTTTTCTTTTTCTCTTCAAATATAAATCATTTGCTAATTGTCTCTGGAAATGCTGTAATTCTATATGGCTTTCCAAGGTGCCACCAGAGTTTCCCTTCAGCTGCCCTGAGGAGATGCAGACTGGTTCCCAGTTGTTCCCCATGCAGTGGCCATGGGCAGCAGTGCCCAGCCTGTGCCTGCTGCACACGTGGCTCCCAGAGGATGCACTGGAGGTGACATGCTGCACACAGCCCAGCTGGGCTCAGTGTCCAGCAAACAGCTGTTAATTGAACCAAATTATTCCGATTTGAAGAATTTTTAATGTCTAGTTTTTAATCCATGAGGGGTTTTTCATCATACGCACATCAGCTTTTTCCAGAAAGCCCTGTAACTCTCTAAGCAGCTCGGTCTCTTAAGTGAATAAATGTGTAGGGATCTTTCCCTGGGTAACTTCGGAGATTGCAGACCAGTATAAACACTGACCTTTAGTCATGTCTGCTAGGAGTGGACAGAGGTAAACTTTTAACTTAGGTGCTGGAAGTGGCCTACTGGATGCTCTGGTGGGTATACAGGCAGCCTTGATTCCTGATGTAAGCACCTTGTTTAGGGTTTGCCCTGCCTGGTAAGTTCATTGTATCCTGTTTTGTCCAAACAGGGCTTTTTTGAAGAAGAGGAGGGTAAAGAGTATATCTATAAAGAACCCAAGTTAACTGGCTTGTCTGAGATCTCTCAAAGGCTGATGAAACTTTATGCAGACAAATTTGGAATAGATAATGTGAAGATCATCCAGGATTCCAACAAGGTATGAAAGATGTGGTTTTGCGCCAGGGAGAGAACTGAGAGCATGGTTCATATTTTGAGAGCTGTGTTTTGAATGAATGTCATCTGAGTGTACATGTGAACTACTAGGAACCATCTAGACAATTAAAACAAGCCTGGCAGGACCAGTATTCTAGCAGGGCATCACAGTGGGAGAGGAGCAGATGTTTGCTGCAGTGCAGAAGCGGGTTGTTTTCTGTCTCATTTGGCTTCCATCCACTTTTGCCAATGGCTATAGTCAAAGGTCCCATTCTTCCTGGGGACCTCTTGATTAAATAACTTTGTATTCATCTATGATTCAAGTATTATATTTGGAAGTCTCAGTTTTCATTGGTATGGCTATAAATAAATACATAAATACATCAAAAATTTAATGGGTGCCTCAAAAGCTCATCACACTTAACATAATTTTATTATGTTTGCCACTGCAACACAGGTGAACCCCAAAGACCTGGATCCCAAATACGCCTACATCCAAGTGACCTATGTCACACCTTTCTTTGAGGAGAAGGAGGCCGAGGACCGAAAGACCGACTTTGAAATGCACCACAACATCAACCGCTTCGTGTTCGAGACGCCCTTCACGCTGTCAGGGAAGAAGCACGGCGGGGTGGAGGAGCAGTGCAAGAGGCGCACGATCCTCACCAGTACGTCTGCTCCCTGCTCCCTGCATACCTCTCCCTGCTGAGCCCAGAGGGGCAGAGCAAGTGCCAGGTGTCCGGCAGTTGTGCAGGATGATAACTCATCTTTGCACTGTGTGTGTTGGCAGTGTGCTTCCTCACAAACCTGCTGACTGTCTTAGGGATAGTTATTTTCATTGAGCTGCTTTATGTTTCCTTATAATTGACATCTTAACTGTCCTTGCAGTGATGTAACCTAGGGGTGGTTCTGCTGGAGGCAGCTTAGCACTCAGAACCATTTTCTTCTAGTAATAAACAATTCAAAGGAAAAGCCAAGTTCTGCTAAAAGTAAAACTTGCAGATAGCAATTTTTGTTCAAAATTGGGAGTAAGATACATTATATAGAATTTTTTTAAGCTAAGATTTCAATCAGTGTTTTAAGTCAGGAATGTCAGGAGCACTAGATATGTCTTCTCTTAATGAGTCATTAAACTGAAGTTTTTAGCTTCTTATCATGATTGAAATCTCTCTTTTAAAAAGCAACCTTTGTGAGACTATTACTGAAACTTGACATGTCTGAATTTTGATGTATGAGAAACTGTCTGAAATGGAGGCCTTGTTCTCATGGGCAGCCGTGGGCAGAGAGGCTGATGTTTACAGCAAAGGCTCCCAAGTGACAGAAAATCCAGTTCCCCACCAGCTTCAGTGCATCTGCTTCCCCAAAGGAAAAAGTGAAAAAAACTGCTTACAGTGCAAGCATAGTCACCTAAAAGTTTTGTTCTGGCAAGTCAGGAAAGAGGCACTGATGTCTGGGGGTGTCTTGTTGCATGACACAGCTTTGCTTGTAAGAAGAAGAAAGGAGGAATAGCTTGTGTGTGGCTTTTTTAAGTGCTTGAGCAGCAGTAGGTGTTTTGAGATCTGTATTGAAGCAGGTAGTTTCACTGACTTGAAAGTGCAGGTGTTATGGTGTCTGGCAAAAACAGAGAGAGCTGTTCTTCTGGCAGAATGTTTTCCCTGGGTTATCACATGCTGTCATCAGCATCGCTCTCAGCCTTGCTCCATCTTTGGCTTTAGGTGGGAATTTGATGACTTCCTCTTCTCCTCTGCTTTTCCCTTTGGCACCTGCCTCACCTCAGTGCTTTTTGCTAAAGCAAACATTCTTTTCTTCTCTTTCTTTTCTTTTTTTTTCTCCCACTCCTGTTTGATAAAGTCATGTATTTTAATTTGTTTACTGTGTAAACTTAAGTGCTTTTAGTTTGAGAAGAAAGCAAGGTTTCTGCTATGACTGGAGGAGTGGTGAAGTCAATTGTGTGGCTGGAGTGGCACCTGCACTGCATCTCTGCTCCAGAGCCTGCTGGGCAGAGGGCAAGTGCAGTCTGGCTGCAGTCCTTGGTTCACTGGCTCTCTGCCATGCCTGACTCGTGCTTCCAGCTCTGGAGGTCCTGGGTTTCCTGCTCTCCAATGAGGCAGACACCCTGTAAACTGGAGTTTATTTAAGTCTGAACTGACTGGAAGCAGATGCTTGGTGGAGAAGGACATGCATGGAGTTTGGGAGACCTTCCAAAGCATGTAGGGCAATCAGAAAAAAGTGTTAGCTCAGATCAGACCTAATGCACCATAACAGTACCTTTGCCAAACTCCCTGAGATCCATGAAAGGCCTTGACTGGAAGTAAAGAATTTTAAAGGTGAATAATTCCTCTGTCAGCTCCCATAGCAGTATTTAGGTTGAATGTTAAAAGTACCTCTTCACTGCTTTAAGGATGATGTTTTAATGGTAGGATCATCTGCGGGTGGGTGTCCTGGTTTAACCTCAGCAGGCAGCTAAGCCCCACACAGCCACTCACTCAGTGTCCTCTGGTGGGATGGGGAAAATCAGAAGTGTAAAGGTGAAAAAACTCAGGGGTTGAGATGAAGACAGTTTAATAGGTAAAGCAAAAGCTGCACAAACAAGCAAAGCAAAACCAGGGGTTCATTCACTGCTTCCCATGGGGGACGGCAGGTTCAGCCAACTCCAGGAAAGCAGAGCTCCATCCCATGTAACAGTGTCTTGGGAAGACAAACACCATCACTCTGAATGTCCCTCCCCTTTCCTCCTCCTTCCCCCAAGCTCTGTTGCTGAGCATGACACCATATGGTCTGGAAAACCCCTCGGGTCAGTTGGGGTCAGCTGTCCTGGCTGTGTCCCCTCCCAAATCCTTGTGCACCCCCAGCCTCCTCACTGGTGTGTGGGGTGAGGAGCAGAAAAGGCCTTGATGCTGTGTAAGCCCTGCCCAGCAATAACCAAAACATCCCTGTGCTATCTGCACAAATCCCTGCACCACCTACTGTGCCAGTTCAGCTAAGCTAGAGGCTCCTGCCTCTAACATGAAATATGTTTGGTATGATGGTTTGAGCTGTCTGAAGTTCAGTGCAGACGTATAATTTGGTGCTTTAACTCAGAAGAAGAAATTTGTGAATTCTAAAATCTGAGCACTGAGAGCTTTTTTGCCACCTACATGGGACAGAGCTTGGTATCAAGCACTGATGGGTTCAAAAGGAAATGCTCTTCCAGTGCCAGGTACATCAGAATTCACTTTGGACCTGCTGTGTCGTTTATACTCACTCAGCGATTAAAACTGAATTTTTTTGGATTTATAAAGAGATTGACAAAGTCAAAAGTTAATACTTGGACTTAATGACTTAATTGTTTTGCTTTCCTAAATACTCTCTTGTTGGGTGAGTTCTCTGATCCATTTCTCTCTCTTGAGCAGCCAGTCACTTGTTTCCCTACGTGAAGAAGCGGATTCAGGTCATAAGCCAAACCAGCACAGAGCTGAACCCCATTGAAGTGGCCATTGATGAGATGTCCAAAAAGGTCTCAGAGCTCAATCAGCTCTGCACAATGGAAGAAGTGGACATGATCCGACTGCAGCTCAAGCTCCAAGGAAGTGTCAGTGTCAAGGTAATGACAATTTACTGCCTTTTTTCTCTTTTTTTTTAAATGCATCTACCTAAATTTTTTATTCTGATTTTCATAATTCCAGGCATTTTTTTTCTTTGGCGTATCTTGTATTCCAGTGCTGCTAGAGCCCACTCTAAACACACTAAGGAATGGAAAGTTTTCCACTGCATTGATGACTGCTGGTTTTATATGCTAATGTAATTATTTCATTCAAGTCTTCTCTAAATAACAATTAAGACCTTTCCAACAAGGCTGTCATGGATCACTTGAGAATATAGCCCATCACAAGCACACAGATTATTTAAAGGGAGTTTTGCTAGGATTGGCTTTGTCATTTCCTGTTTAGGAAAGCTGGGATTGTGAAAGTCATGTGTATTTCTGGTGCTCTCATGGAAATGTCCTCAAACAAACATGTGGCTGTCTGGATGGTCAGCTGGCTGGGGACTTGGGAAGGCCAACACAAATCTGCAGCTTGTACGAGGTTGAGCAGCTCCTGTTTCCTCAATAAAACTCCTCAGCTCCCATCCTGCTGACAAAAGGAGTGAGGTGATGTTCTTCTCACAGCCTAGGTTGCCTGAGGCCAGTTTCCAAGCCTTGGAACATGAGAAACAACAATGAATGGCTTGTTCTCTGTACCTAAGCTGTGTATTTTTCACCCAGGTGAACGCTGGACCAATGGCCTATGCTCGAGCTTTTCTTGAAGAGACAAATGCTAAGAGATATCCTGATAATCAAGTTAAGCTTCTGAAGGAAATCTTCAGGTAAACACTATAATTTTATGTTTTTTACCCCCTGCATAGCACATAGGACACTCTGCATGGCACAGGCAGGTGAGACGCAATCAGGCTGATTTGAACCAGCCTAGTTTACATCTGCATTTACTCATTTACAAGTAATTCCTAGGAAACTTTTACTGGAGTTCTGGGCTACCTGAGTAGCATACATTCCTTTTGATCTGACATTGAGGTCTGAAATTCACTTCTAACGAGGTGCAATTTGCAAGGGGGAGAAAAGATACAGCATTGTGTGTGCGTATCTGTACATAGATAGGTTTCTTCATTACTACAAAAGTTGTATCGCTGTTTTTTGTGGTTTTGTGCTTGCAGGCAATTTGCTGAAGCCTGTGGACATGCCCTTGATGTCAACGAACGCCTTATTAAGGAGGACCAGTTTGAGTATCAGGGAGAGATGAAGTCTCATTACAAGGATATGCTCAGCGAGCTCTCTGTAGTTATGAATGAACAGGTCAGAACATCTCTGTTGGTGCTGGTTGGGCTCAGCGAGGGTGGCTCATTGTGTCTTCCAGTGACAAATGAAGCTGTAGAGCAGAATACTACAAGTAAAACCTTGCAATGCAATAGTGACTGAGAGAACAGTTTACTTTTTTGTGGTTTTGGGGCTTGTTTCTCCCCCTCTTTTTTTTTTTATAGAGGTGTATTCTATATAGCAAATCTGATCAACAAAGATCTATTTTCTGCCTGCCTTGCTACATATTCAAAAGCTGAATGTTTGTGAGGCTAAATGCTGGGGTGTAGAGGTATAGAAAGATAGTCTAAACTACTGCTTTATGCTTTGCTATCTCCTATAGCTGTGATGCATTTAATTAAAACAGTAAATTGCTATGAAGATGTAGCTTATAATCACAGGAGGTATCTTGATTGTTTCTATTTATATTCAGCTTTCAGAGAAAGTTATTTTTCAATTTTTTTTTTATATTTCAGTACACTGTCAGAGCAGATCCCATGTATTTTAGCAGCTTCAGAAGGATGAGCATGCATGGATATATTATATGAACTGCATCCCAAAATTCTGAATTCTGTGCACTTGCAGTCATTCTACTGCTGTGTCCAGGCAGATTTTTTTTTAATATTTCTGTTTCAATTAAATATTGAGCGATTCTGCATACTGAAGTGCTAATTAAACCATGTTTAATTATATCTCTGGATGCATATGGGTGGGCTACCTTAAATTGTATCTGATAAATAGTTTCCCTCTAGCAGTTGTGCTGCATTTCCAGGTGCCTGTAGCATCCAAATAATTGTTGGTGTAGAGTTACTTTGTTTAACCACTGGTATCAGTGGTGGCATCTCACACAGGTGCCTAATTGGAACTCCATTACCCCATGCTGTGTTACTCATCTTCACATATGAGGAAAATAAGGATTGACCTGAACTTTTTGCCCGTTGTACTTCCTGTGGAATTGAGTGAGTTTTTCCCTGGATGTAAAGTTCCTAAATGCTTGGAGGCCTGGTGCCTGCCAGGTGGGGGTTGAGCTCAGGGGTGGCTGCAGATCTGGGAGTTGTGCTCCTCTCCTGTTCAGGTGTATAAAGATTTGTGAACCTCAAGCATTCCAGTGATTTTATCACAACTAGTATTTATCACTGTTTTATTAAGTGTGTAAGTGTTAAGGGTATTATTTGTTAATCAATATTCATGCATCTCACATGGAAGTCATTTTGGCCATCTAGTCAGTGTGCACAGGCAGCATCACATGTCTTGTGTGAACCACTGCCCCTCACAAGAATGGAAAATGGATGGTCAGCTCAAATAAGGCATGAGCAGCCCATGAGCTTCAGCATTCATAAAACATTTGGAGAGTTCTGTTAAATGCTTCTGCCTGTATTTATATCAGTGAGCTCTGAGCTTTCTTCATACTAAATATTACAAAATTACTTGTACAAAGCAGTGCTAATGTGTAAAGAGTTCATCTAACAAAAGTGAAAATTGTCATCTGTTTTACCAAAATCGTATGAATTTTAAAGTCCACCCTGAAAACAGTCTCCCACTTGCAGTCCTTTGGGGAAGCCTAAAAAGTGACAGCCCCATTTTCTGGGCAGTGTGGGGTTTTTGAGAAAACTCTACTCCTCTTGCAGTGAACTCATGAACTCCCTACTTCTGAGCAGAATATTTCCTCAGAGAAATCACATGCCATAATCTGTGGCTGAAATATTTATCTCACAGTTGGAAAGCTTGAGGCTCTCTTGCATCTGTGCTGTGTGCTTTACACCAGTACAATTTGCCATCTTTCCCATTGTTGTATGAGAGAGTTTTGTTTCTCACCTACTGACAGTGACTTTTTCATCACCATATGTTTTTCTCTTTTTTGTTTTTCTCTTTTTTGTTTTTCTTTTCTGACAGCTCTGTCATGGTCCTTGCTTATACAGCTTCTCTTCTTCCCTGTCTAACATTTCCCTCAATACTATAGCCAAAAGTGGTATGTTCATTTTTCTTACATCTATTTTTTTCTTTAAATGTCATATACTTCCCTCACTTGCTGTTTTTTCTGCTGGGTGTGTTTGTTTAATTTCATCTCTAATGACTCCCTTCTCAGGGAGTTAAAAAAAAAGATCCAGGGTATATGTGTGATGTGTTGTCCATGAGCAGTCTTGAGAGGCTTGTTCTTTAGGATCCTAGTTGTGAACTTTGGGGAGGCCAGTGAGGCAACTTGACAAGAGCCCCCTAATGCAACAGCAAGTGCAAATAGTAACAAAAGTTGAAGGGCAGAGGTTTCTCTTCCACTGCTGGTACTGTGTGGTCAGTGCGGATGGCCCTGTCCCTGCTCTGGATGCTTCCACAAAGTGCCCATGGAGGAAGACAGCTTTTCAGTCTGCTATTAGAGAAGTTAGTAGGAAAAAAGAGCTATTAACAGGGCTAGAAGAGCTTCTTCAGGAACATGACCTTATTTTCTTGCTGAAGCCTACTCATAGGACAGGGCAGAGCTTTTGCCATTGCTGCAGCTCTGCCCACAGGCTCAGCCTGGCACTTGGTCCCAGCCCTGCTGCGGGGTGTGAACAGCTCCGTGGGGCTGCTGCATCCCCGAGTGACAGCGTGGGCAGAGCTGGGCCTGCCTGTGCCATGGTCAGGAGGGGCTAATGCAGGTGTCCCTGGGTTTGTAAAGTGTACAGGACTTTTCACATGTGCAGTTCAGGGAACCCCATGGAGCTTGGCAGAAGCCAGCCCAGCCCCATTTTACCCCTGACTCAGAGGATGTCATCCCTGTCCCTGCAGCCTCCATTTACCTCCATTTACCAGGGAGAGGTCCTTTTCCTCTGTCAGATCCTTGGCATCATTGTATAGCAATAGAAAAATGGGAAATCCTTAGTTAGACAATGGACAATTCAGACACCAAATTATTCAGATCTCTCTCACTGTTGCTTTTTTTTTTTTTTCTGAAAAGATTGCATACAAGGAGGACTCAGCAAAACATCCAGGGATGGAGCGCACGTACTCACGAGTCATCCATAGAGCCAACTCCTCTGTGCCAGCAGCAACCACTCCAGCAAATGCTGATGCTTGACTGCAGCATGGGGAACACGGCCTCAGGAAGATCTGGTGCCTGGGGTGGGGCTTGTTGTTTGGGGTATTTTTTCCTTTTGTATTAATAGTACTGAAAATTAAGTTGATGGACAATACCAGGAAAAGGATCTGAGGGTTACAATTTTAATTTATTGGAAGTCTTCATGGTGTTATTTTTAAAAATTCAAGCTTGAGAATTTTTTTTTTGCCTGCCCCAATATTTGCACATTCCCTCTTTTTATTTTTTTCTCTTTTTGGTTGTCAATTTTTTGTTTTGAGCAGCCTTTATTAAGCCAGTCTGATTACGAAATTCCCATTGAACAGATAGGTACACAGCAGACCCTAAGTTTGCTATAAATTATAATATATCTAATACTAAGTCCTAGTATACAGATATTTTAAAGGTCAGAGTGGATGTTTTATAACATTTAAGCATATTGCAATTGTAAATAGAAGATGTGTAAAATATGTCATTTTTACAAAATTTAAAAAAATATCTTTTTAGTTAATTATGACAGTACTAAGGATATGGATAACATTTCAGTTACCATTATATTAAAATATTTGTGTATGTGTATAAAAACGTCCATAAAATTTTCTCTTTGAAGGTCTGTGCATTGGTTCATTCCTATGACAGCACTCTCTGGAGTGATGGAGATCAGGGTGCCTCCTGCATCCCAGCTGTCGTGTTGTGGATGCTGATGGAGACACTTAGGACCATCTGCAGAACGTGGCTTTGGATTCTCTCCATGGCCCCAGACTGGAGTCACCCTGGGAAACAGGCTTGGTGTAGTTCTCCTGTTTGAGGCCAAGAAAACTCAGATTTTCCTTTGAAGTTCATAGTCCCAGATTTTGCCCGGGGCACAATGAGAAACCACATGCCTTTAGTGAGATGTTTGTTTCAGTTTCTGCATCATGTGGGGATAAGGTGGAGTGATTCTGCCAGTTCTTAGGAGTGCCCTTTAACCTGAGGAGTCCCACACTCCTTCATGTTCATTCACAGCCAATCCCTGCTTTCAGCAGTCCCTGCTCATAGTCCCTGTGCGTTAGAATTCATCTTTCCTGTGCACACAGTCCCCACTGCTAAGATGATTTTTTCTTCTGTTTCACTCATTTTCCCTGGAGAAGCTCTGGTGATTCCCCTGAGGCCTCCACAGGTTTGTTCAGGGCAGAGGCCAGCAGTATGTTTTTGTACCTGGGGGTACCAGAAGGAATTTTCCAGTGTTTTGCCTCATTCTGTCCTCCTGTCTCTTCTCATAACACCCCAAGTTCAGCACTGGTGCATCTCAGCTGGAGCTGTAACCTGGCCCTGCAGGCGAGAGTCAAGGGTGGGCTCTGAATTCACCCCATCTCCGTGTGCAAGGTAGAGGTGCCATCACCCAGCCTTTACCTGCTTGCAGGTACTGCCAGCACCTGCTGCTGTCTCACTCAGCAAATCAGTTTTTTGGGAGAATTCTTTGCTAAGGTATGAAACCCTCCAGTGTCCTTGCCTGGTGGGGGGAGGAGGGGAGTGGTTGGGACAGGCACACCATGTTTTGGGATGGGCCTGCTCCAGCATCAGTGCAGTGACAGCGTGACCTTCACCTGGGCTTGGGAAGAGCCCAAGTTCTTACCTGGGCACTGCACAGCAGCATCAACCACATGGCTGGGCAGGAGCTGAGCCCTCCTCATCCTCACCTCAACAAGCCCAGCTCTGCTCTTCAGACTCTGTGCTCTGCAAAACCTGTAGTCTACTGAAAGGAATGATGTCTGGCCCAAATGTTAACTTGCTAAATGCTGTATTTATAGTGGCAGGTGCAGTTTTCCCTGCTGTTTATATATTTATATCATCAGTGGTGGCAGCAGGACTGAACCATACAGAGAGGTAAGTGAGCACTGAGTCCTCTTGTCCCTTGGTTTGTTGATCTCACTGGACTCATTTTGTGTTTATGATGATTTGTGTTTGTATTTGGGTACTTCAGAAGCCATCAAGGTGATTTGGAGACAGGCTGTTTCTAATTAACGTTCGCAAGAAATGAGCAACTGCATCTGTTGTTGGCCATCTTTGGGAATAACTAGATTGCAAAAGCATGGTTTGCACTGAGGGAATGTTGCAGGCTGGTGCCAGGCTGGGCTGAAGCCAAGCTATGGTCTGTAAAGCAGAGGTAAGGAAATCTCTGGACTGTTTTCTCAATAGCTTGCACACAAAATGAGTTTCATGAGTAAGTCCAAGGGCTGTGGGATTTGGTTTATTTTAAGCAGCCAGCTCTGCAGCCTCTCCTGGGGCTTGAGAACCAGCCCATATTCTGGGGTTGCCTTCTTGCTGGTGTTAGAGATGCTCAGGCTTGAGTGTGGCTGGGTCCTTGCTCCAGATGGCTCTTCCCCTCCTGCTGTGTCCACACTCTTTAAACTTAGTCGGGTGAGAGCAATTAGCACAAACATTAGCTTTGAACCAAGCTGCAGCATGGAGAGAAAACAAACCATTAAACCATGGATGGTCCCAGTGTTTGAGGGGAGAGAATGAAAGCTATGCAGGAGACATGTGAGGCAGTAGGATGATTACAAGGACAGGGTTTGGCCATTTCCCATTATAAAATCCGGCAAGCTAAGCTGCAGAAATCAGATGTGTGGCACTGACTCCCACACCCACCCTGTCTATGATGCTGTGGGAAAAGGTTTTTCATACAATTGCTGCTTTTTAAACTCATAGGATTACATGAGGTCTGCACCATTTTTTTTTTCTACCAAAAGCTCTGCTTGGAGACTCCTTTTGTCTAGGGCAGCTGTAAGATCATGATTGGCTCTTCTTGGAGCTGAGGGTTTCTTCAGTAAATTATTTCTGGGTCTATTCTTACACCTTTTCCTCCAGCTGGAGGAGGCTCATCCCCCTGGTGCTGTAGGCAAAGCTAGTGAAAGATTCTCTTTCATCCGAGGAAGGAGATCTGCACAAGCCAGACTCAAACTGAGCTTCTTTAAAAACTTTACAGAGTGCAAAAGAAATTATTCATGTTTGTTACTTAGTGGAAGCTATCTCAACACCCCAAAAGGAGTTAAGTGTTATACATATTTTATGTTTAATCACATCTTTAGTGACACCTAACCACAACCAAAGGCTTAAATTTCAATTAGAGGAAGGTGTATTAAATGTTTAATAGGAATCATTCCTCACAGGGTAATCATATCTTAACATTCACTGGAGAGATGTTATCTTGGCAACGTAATATCGATCTGAAGAGGAATAAATTTTTTTAATTTTAAGTTTGGATACTATTCAAATGAGAAGTGGAAGGGGATGATTTATACCATTTATACTCCAGGCACAGCACTCCTGTGCTGGCCATCCATGGGCCTGGATCTGGGAAGAAGGGAATTGCATCCATACATAGCTTTAAATGTGGCTTTTTTGATATCAGCATGGAACCCGTTGTCCCATGTGCTGAGAAGCTCCAGGCTGCAGGTACCTTTTACATCAGTTTGAACGTTTTTTAAACTGTCTACTCAATATTTCAGTTGTAAGTAACATGGGAGGAGGAATCTTCAAGACAGATGGTCTGTCAAGGATATCTGCTATGGACTTGAATTACCAATTTTAGCAAGTTTGGTATGTGTGCAAAAGATTTTTCTCTTAATATTTAGATTATCACAAAAATAATCAGTGTTCATATTCACTACAAATTAAAACTATAAAGGGAGCTCTGAACTTAGGCAGTTAAAATCAAAGGATGTTTAAATCAAATATCAAATGAGAACAAAGAAATGGGATTTGGAGGAAAGTATTCAAGTCTGTAGAAAAAGACAGAAAATTTTAAAAACCAAACAAACTAAAAGGCATTTCTCATTTAAGAGAATTGCTTTGAGATAAATAAAAACTAATCCAAAAGGCAAAGAACAACCAAGCCCATGTAGAGCTACAACCATGACCAGGAAGAACCTTCAGCTTCACCATTGCTGCATCCCCTCTGCTTTCACACGAGCTGCTTGGACAGGAACCACTTGGCACAAACCACCCAGCCCCACACTGGTCTTCTGCTCCTTCTGCCATCACTTTGCTGTCTGGAAGGCACAGCATGGAGTGGGAAGTGTTTTTTTGGTATTTTGTTTGAGGTTATTTTGCTTTTGCAGTGGCCCCAAGTACACACATCCTAACAGGGAAGGGCAGGGTCCCACTCTGGTGAGCACACACTGCAACAGTGGACAGAAAACCTCCTGGGGGTCTTTTGGGCTGCCAAGGGGCCATGGGCCAGCTCCCTGCAGGACAGCACCTGCTAGGCTTCAGCTCCCAGGGGAGCCTGTGATGGGAGCAGCCACTGCCTGCTCAGGTGAGAGCTTGTGATGGGAACAGCCACTGCCTGCTCAGGTGAGAGCATGTGATGGGAACAGCCACTGCCTGCTCAGGTGAGCCTGTGATGGGAACAGCCACTGCCTGCTCAGGTGAGAGCCTGTGATGGGAACAGCCACTGCCTGCTCAGGTGAGCCTGTGATGGGAACAGCCACTGCCTGCTCAGGTGAGAGCCTGTGATGGGAACAGCCACTGCCTGCTCAGGTGAGAGCCTGTGATGGGAACAGCCACTGCCTGCTCAGGTGAGCCTGTGATGGGAACAGCCACTGCCTGCTCAGCTGAGAGCCTGTGATGGGAACAGCTGCTCTGCACCAGAGCAGAACACGGCTCATGGGAGATCAAAGTGTGAACACAGAGTTGGGGACAGTGGGTCAGGACTTCCCCAAGGTCTGACGTGCTGGAGCAGTGCTATACCCAAGCTGCCAGGGCGGGGACACTGGGATCACAGGGCCTCAAGGTCATTATCCCCTGCCTCTTAGAGACCCAGTGTAGTGGCCATTCACACAGCTCTGCTCCACTGCCTCCTTCAGGACTGATTTCTCCTGTACTTCAAACACACAATCCTTCTTACTGGGAAACACAACTGGAATTATTTGCTAATTAACAGAACAACCAATTTTAGTTGGGAAAAGCAGGGGAAATTTTGGGAAATGCCAAAAAGCTTTTGTTTCAAACTTCCTTAAATCGGGGATGTGCAGAGTTTGTTCCAAACGAGGCTGGTCCCTCTGGCTGTGCCCTCCACACCAGCTCCCACTGGGGCTGAGCCAGCCCCTGAGAGCCCAGGGTGGGTTCATGGCCAGTGGCAGAGCATGCAGCCCCCAGCCTGGGTGCCCACAGCTCTCCCTGCATGGGCCCTTCCAGCCTGTTTTTGTTTGCAGTCCACAGAGAGCAGCTCTGGGCAGCTGTCAGCTCGCTGGGCAGCTGGGGGAGGAAATGAGAACATTATTATTCTTTTCAAGAAAAGTCCAGCACAGTTCCTTGGTGAAATATTAGCTATGGAAAATATCAAGTAACTTTCCTACCTCCCAGGCATGTGTTGGAGCATGTGGAGATGGGAAAAAGTAAAAGTACAGTGAAGCCAGCAGTGTTAGGGGAAAGCTGCCACAGCATGTAGATTATCAGGCCAAGAGAGTATTGAGTGGTTTTAAGGCAGAATGGTAAAGAGCTCATCTGGGAGAGCTCCTAGTCAGTAAGTGCTCTGTGTATTTCCCACTACAGCCTCAAGATGCAAAAACATTGGCACCCAAGCAGTTCTGGCTCATGGCACTGCAGGAGGAGGTGCTGCTGCCCCTCAGGGAAACTGTACCCAACAGAGGTTTGGGATCAACCCTGGGCATGTCCCGTGCCTTCAAGAGCATCTCTGAGGCACGTTAAGGTGGGAGTCAGAGTAGTGAGTTCCCTTTGAGCTGAGAGTCACAGCCTACCTGAGAGATGTGCATGGTTGGTAATGTTTCATTGAGTTGACCAGGTACAGGTATTTTTAGAAAATTCTCAGTAATGCAAAAGTGCAATCATAATTACTGACACCTCTGTCCAGGCTGAGGTTTCTCATAACTCACTAGAACATCTTGAAGTTACCAGTATAAACATCTCATTGTGAACAGCAGCACGTTTCCTTTTTTCCTATTAACTACCCCCCATCTTACAGGAGCTGCATTTTTGGTGTGCCTGTTAAGCTGTGCCCCCCACGTGCTACTTCAGTTACCTGTAGCCACTCACTCACTTTTTGTTAGGATCAGCTGTGAGGGTGTTACTTACCCCATGATGCATTTTGTGACCTGCAAATGCCACGTGGTGCTCCCTGTAGCTCTGAGTCATGGTTTAGATGTCATTGCCTATGGTGTGACACCTTATAGCTACAGGGTTTCAAATGTACTCACATTTCGTATGGGGTGTTTTGCTTGAGAAAAGAAAGCACAGTAAGAAACTATTATTAATAATAATATTGATATTCATAATAATCATTTTACGATGTATTTTGTGCTTGGGGCTGCTCTGAAATCTTGATACTCTCTCCCATGAGTGAGGGCTTGTTTTAATGTGAAAGCTACTCCAAGCTCTGTGCAGGTAACTTTGGGCCCAGTTGTGAGCTCCTCATTATAAAAATCTCCAGCTGAGCATAAAGATTCTCTTGCATGAGGCATGGGTTTGTACTCTGTAGCATATGTTGTGCTTGCAGGGGGCTGGCACAAAAGAGACTAATTCTGATTATTCCACACTAAGTTGAGGATCCATTTAAAGGGACAGAGACATGAGCCTGGGAAATGCAACACAGAGACCTGAAGTGCCCTCTTAGAAGTTTCAAACATTTCTGTAGCCTTACTTGATGCCAGCCCAGTCCAAAACCAAGGCCGAGGTTTGCAGGTGTGACTCATGCATCTTGGTGTTTCTATTTTGCATTCTCAGGTTAAGCCTTGTTTTTCAAAAGTATTGAGCATCCCCTGCTGGAATTCAGACCCCTTTCAGAAACTCAGAATGCTCAAAATCAAAGCTTTTCATATGGGTCATGTGGGATTTTCTGCATACGTGTGGGAGTTGAGACTCAGTCAGGCAAATGGTCCTTGCAAAAGGAAAAGGATGCTTAACAGACATTAATAAGTTAAACAATTACCTTTTAACAGACTAATCAGATAACTTTGTGCCATCATTACCTAATGAGATGTTGAAACCTGAGAATGCTTTACGCATATAATTGATTTTTGCCGTCTTGCTTTGTTTCTAGGAGGTTGTGGAGCTCAATCCCCACGGCTGCCTCGCTGCACCCGCTGTGAGCACGGCCCCTCTCAGCCGTGGTTTACAGGGAGTGTTTAATTACTCATGAGAGGAAGGCAAGGGCTCGTTCGAGCAGAGAGAGCGGCCGGGTTTGCACTCGCTCACGCCAGGCTGGGGAGCGATCCCACGGCTGTGCCCTCCCCGCTGCCGCTCCCTCCGAGCGCTGCTGCTCGTGTCTGTGCCCCAAGGCAGCCCCATGTCCCCCTGTCCCCATGTCCCCCTGTCCCCATGTGCCCCTGTCCCATGTCCCCATGTCCCCCTCCCACTCACCTGGAGCACTTCCTCTTCCCACTCCAGTGACAAGGGCAGAGCATTCCTTGCAGATTTGTTGCCTTCCTGGGCTCGTCCTGCCAAGCTGCTGGGTAATTGTCACTGTGCTGGGCAGCTGCTGTCAGGGAGTGCTCAGAGAAGAGCTCTGTCCAGAAGTGTCGCTGTTCAGGTGTGTGACACCAGCCCGGGGCCGGCGGGGCTGGCTCAGCCCGGGCAGGGGATGCGCTGCTGGGGCAGGAGCGCCGTGCCCTGCCTTGGGCCGCTCCGGGAGTCCTGCAAAGGCACCAACGCAGCCCTTCTACACCTGTGAAAAAGGAGTTTTCTTCCCAGCCGAGGTGGGCTGTGATTCTGGGGGAAACCCTGAGAGAGGGAGGGCAGGCACCTGCCTGCTGGCATGGTGGCACTGGCACCCTCCTTCACGAGTGTCCCAACACCAGCTCACCCTTGTCCTTCAAAAGGTGCTTGGGAATAGCAGGTTTTGGCTGTGCAACAGGTAGGACCTGGAGAATGGATCTTTTTCGGCATTTGTATCTGTGGGGATGTACCAAAACGGGCCTCCAGGTTCCTCTGTTTGGCTACAGAGTGGTGCCAGCTCAGAGGAGGGGGAAGCACTCCCAAAGAGTGAAACTGGGGGTGCTCCAAAGAGCCCTTCAGTGAATCTAGGCAGTGAATAATCAGCTGAGTGCCCTGGTGAAAGCCTGAGGCGCTGCTGCAGGAGTGGCACAAGCTCCTGTACCTGCCTTTGCTGTGGCAGCTCAGCTCTGGCGAGCAGCCCAGACTGGCCCTGGAAGGAGCAGTGGCCCTGCAGGGAGGGAGCTCTCGGGTGGTGAGCACAGACTGGGGACTGGGGCTGAGGGCAGCACCCTCCCCAGGGAGTGCATTAAACACAGAGATGATCAGCAAACTTGAGAGACTGGGCCATTTGTCCAATTATTAGAATGCTTCCAACTTCTGCTGCAAAATCTACTTTGCCAGATCCTTTTGTCACAAGGATGCATTTCTTTACATGGATGAGCATTTGCAGATGAAATGCGTCCAAAGCAAGATGTGACCTGGCCTGGCAGAGCAGCACCTGTGGGGACACTGATGTGGCTGCCAGCATGCTGGGCTCAGGTGAGGAAGGGCCTTGCACACCATGCTGCATGTCCCACTGCATTTAAACTGTTATTCGAGTGCTCAGAAGAAAATACATTCAGGTTGAGCATCAATCTTAAACCTGCTGCTGAGCCTTGGGCAATAGGATAGGCCAAGTAAAATACAGGGATAATTTAAATACATAAAGGTCTAAATGGCTCAACTTTGAGAAGAATGAAAGGGGAGAAATGAAAATTGGAAAAAATATGTTTGCTTCTTAAATTTACTGTTTACCTCTCACTTTACCATTTAAATGGAGAAGCCACTGAGAGAAGGCCAATATGGGATCAAATTTGGACATTATATCTATTCAGTCCTTTCAGATGTACAGAAGGAAAATGATCAGAAATGCGTCAGCAAAACAGAATCAGCACACACACAAAAAATCTTTTTGTTAATTTTTAAATCCACTGAAATATTCTTTTTTACCTCCTTAACTTGTATAGCCAGATTCAGAAGAGAATAAGGCTCCTTTGCACCACAGTGAAGCATAAAACATGTCAAAGTCAGAAATCAAGCAAGGACTCAGGGCACAGAGATGTTGTTGCACAGTGAGAATTGCAAGGATTTTGGCACTGACCCTGACCAGAGCTGCTGTTACACTTTTGCTTGGTGATTCTTTATAGGATGCATAAATCCAGTGCTGCTGACATTTGAGGCTGATTAACAGCAAACCTCCCCTGGAGGCTCCAGCCCTTACAGAGGTCTGGGCCCAGGTTTGGTGCTGGGATGATGCAGCTGTGAGCTGCTCTATTCCCCAGGATTTGCTGTTGGGGCAGACAGGCTGCTGTGCTTCTCCCCTATCCTGTCCCAGCGAGGCTGGAGATGCAGTGCCAGTGCTGGTGCTCTATTGCTCGGGTTCAGCCCCAGGGAAGGGAGGCTCTCTCTTTTTGCACAGGGACTCCAGTGCCATTGGGAGACAGGACACACCTCCAGCTGCAGCATGCCACAGAAAATACCCACACACCTGCTGCTGATGGATTTTCCAGGACAAAATGTTGTGATATGCTAAAAAAAGAATCATCATACTAGAGTAGCAATGAGTCCTTTTTGATTTGTTTTTTTATCTCTCCAACCTCAGGGGAGCAAGAGGGATTTGGCAAGTGAGATGGCTACAGCAAGTGTTGAGCAGTGGTGGTATCTGTGCAGGTGCTGTGTCCTGCTGGTGGCAGCTTTCACACTGTCCCTTCCCTGCTCTCAGTGCACCCTTCCCCAGGGAGCCCCTGCAGCAGCAGTGCACACCCAGCTGGGCAGGGGCAGAATGAAGAGCTGAGCTCCCCACGGGTTGGGATGAAGATGCTCCGCAAGGTTTCTGTGTTTTGTTTACAGGTTTTCTGCTGCAGCACTATTTGGTATGCAGTTTGTACAGCCCATTGAGACAGAGCACATCCACCACAGAAATATTGCTATGGGGCTCCTAGCACAGAGCCTTGGATATGACTGAGGGTGAAAACAATTTTACCTGGATTCATATCCTACCAAGGAAAGCTTGCCAAAGCATCTCAGGTGTGAGAAATTGCCCTTTCTGTTAAAAGACTTGAAGTGTTTTGTAGCAAAAGCCACACAGTTATAGGATACTGCAGTGGGCTCAGGAAGGCACACTGAAAACACACTCACCAAAATCTGCAGCCTGCAAGTGTGTCATGGCTAAGAGGCACCCAGCAGGTTTCCCACCCATGGCACAAGGAGCTGGCAGCATCCAGGAGCTGGCAGGGTAAGCACACGTCTTGGACCCCACTGAATTCACAAAAAACAAGGCTGGGTGCATGGAGCTCTTTCTGCTTACAGGGAACACACTGGTCAGCCCAGTGGCAAAGGCAGCTTTGCCAGGTTTCCATAGTCCAGAACTCCTGAGTCATCTGGCTCTTCCAGCAGGAGCAGCTGTACAAGGTTACAAGACAGAAGTCATTTCCTCAGACATTTCTGGTGCATCAAAAGGTCTATGCCTGCTCCAGTCTGGTTCCAGAGAAGCAGCAGGCATGGGATAAAAGGAGCAGATGTCTTCAGCTACAGCTGGGATAAGCTAATTGCTGAGCTGGTAAGTGTCCCCTGCCCAGCCAAACCTGCCAGCTGCAGGATCAGCAGTGACATTATAATTACACATGGGTGCTGTCACTGCTCCAGTGCCTGATCTGCCTGCTGGAGAAATAGGTCCATAATGCTCCCTAAACGTTATCCCCAGCATAGGGGCACCTACACTGTTATTTAAGCCTGGGTCCAAGTCCAAGAAAATCGCATGGGTGCTGTGGGCTTCATCTGCAGCCTGAGAACTCACATTTGTTTCAGCTCTCTGCCTGCAGCCTGAACCACGCAGAGCCCTCTGGAGAGGTTCCCAGAAGCTGGCAGCAGGGCTGATGCTGGGCAGCAGCACCTCCCCACAAACCTCACAACAGGCCTTTGACACCTCTAAGACTGAAAAACTGAGTCATCTCATGTTTGAAGCATCTCACAAGAGTTTTCCTTTCTTCCCCCAGCCTCCAGCAGCAGAGTGGGGAAATGCACACAGATGAAATGTCTTTTTTTGCTCTCTCAGATATTCCTGAGTCACTGTTGAGCTATTGGGAAGTGAAGGGCCTCAAAGCAAAAGGTGTGTTAAATTATTTCCCTGTTGACTTTCTGGCATTCTCAGTTCTGTATTTTGAAGTAGGTTTTGGGGAGTGGGAAGACTGCTCCACATGTTTGTGCATCTTACTGCCAGAAGGAAGATGGCTTTAGGGACTAGGTGATGAGAGAAATACAGGGGATTGTGTTTCTGTTGCTAATGCAAGAATCATGCCTGGTCTGTCTCTTGTTACACTCCCGGGATGCTGTGCTTTCCAATGAGCCTCCCTGGGTGCCCAGAGAGGGCCCAGGCTCTGCTGCAGCTTTCCAGGAGAGCTTGGGTGCACCTGCTTGTCCATCACAGCTGTTGGCACATGCTGTTAATTGCAGGCTTCTTGCACTGTATCAGCTTTCATTTAGAAATTTAATTTTCCTGAGAGAAATTACTAATTCTGGAAGTGAAATTCCAGATGCACAGAGCAAAACAATGTAATTCACCCTGTGTTAGGGAAGAGATTAATTGCTGCCCAGCAAAGGGTGACCCCGTCTCTGTGCCATGGATGATCACTGCCCTTTGGGGCAAACCACAGGAAGCGGGCTCTGTCCTCCAGCCGTGCGGAGAGCGCCGAGAGGCAGGCGAGGGGCGGGCGGGCAGCGATCCCGTGTTGACAGTGATTTGTGCGGTGGGGAGAGGACAGCTCTGCTCTGAAACGCGAGCCCCCGAATGAATAAATCATGGCCCTCTCTTGGCAACTCGACAGCTCGGTCCAGCCCTCCCAAGGCCGGGATCTGGCCCGTGCTGGGGAGCGGGGAGGGACTCCCACTGCCCAGAGGCTTTTAAGGGCAGGGTCTGCCCGCGGCCGCCGAGGAGCCCCTCTGCAGGGGAGCATGGAGGGGAACACGCACCTCCTGCAGGTCATCCGCAAGATGCGCTCGCAAATCAACAAGCTGGAGAGGGAAAACAGGGCCCTGAAGGGAGAGCTGCAGGGCTGCGGGCGGAGAGCTGTGCCGGCTCGGGGAGATGGGAACGGCGCTGCGAAGAGCCCCGCCATCCATGGGGAGAGAGCGGCTGCATCCCCGGCATCCCCAGCATCCCCTGCATCCCCAGCATCCCTGCAGGGCAGCGCCACGGCCGCTCCAGCTCCAGCGCCGAGGGAGCCGCCAGGTACCGACCGGTGGGGCTGTCCGGGGCTGTCCGTGGCACCCGGCACTGCCCATGCGGGATGTGACAGCCCGGCTGTGCCGTTCCTGTCCGCAGGAATGGGGGTGAGCTGCTAGCGGGCTCCATGGAATTGCTCTGGCCTCTTTCTGTGCTCACACCAAACCCACCAGCACTCTGTGCCTTGCTCTGTGGGCTTTTTAGGGTGCATCTCACCAGATGAGCTTAGTGGAGCATTTTGTGGCTGCTCAAACAAAGGATTCCATTCAAACAGTTCAGTTTGCTTAAGCAGAATTTGACTTTCTGCTTTGGGTTTTTGCAGACACAGACTCTCCACATGCCTGTCCCCTCTCTGTTCCAGGCAGAAAAGGGCCAGCACCATGCCATAACCCATCCTGCCTTAGTCAAAGATGAGAAAAATGCTACAAATAATAACAAATAATGCCTGGTTGGCTGCATACATCACACCAGATGTTCAGTTTATTTTTGTAGGTAACGCAGTTCGTTCTCACTGAGGCAGAGAGGGGTCAATGTATAGGAACGCATTCTCTGCACAGTTTTACCAGAAGAGAAAAATGGAAATATTCCTCAGTTATAGGAATCTAGTTGGGACCTCTGGAGGAATTCATGAAGCAGGAATTAGAGCAAAATATTAGTTGGTGAGAAGTATTGGAGAAATGGCCCCACAAGTTTTCATGGTGACAAATCTGTGTGAAGGAATAAGATGAGGCTGACCAGCACGAGTGGATTCATGTGCAGCCAGAGGGGTGCTGGGATGGAATAGTGGCTATTGCCAATCCCACTGACCCAGTGGCCAGGTTACCAGCCTGAAGACCTCACACTGGTGGTGGCTAGGGATGCCATCAGTTTGGGAACAGCTCCCTGGTCTTTTGACAAGTGGGAAAGCTGTGCAAAGTGCTTTCCAACCCTGTGGCTCTTCCTCTCCAGCTGCTTTCTATGCCAAGGCGTGGGACCTAAAGGGGCTATCTGTCCTCCTCTGCCTCTCAGCTTCACCACAAACAAAACGCTTTTGAGCCCCAAAATGTGATTAAAAATATGATGATAGATCATTTGGGGTTGAAAGGGACCTTAAACATCACCTAGTTCAACCACCCCTGCTATGGGCAGGGGCACCTTCCATTAGACCAGGTTGCTCAAAGACTCAACCATCCCAGCCTTGGACACTTCCAGGGATGGGGCATCCACAACTTCTCTGGGCAACCTGGGCCAGTGCCTCACCTCTTAAAATTTCATGTCCCCTTTTTTAGCTTAAAACTGCTCCCCCTTGCTCTATCACTATCTGCCCATGTAAGAAGTCATTCTCCAAAAATACACTGAGGATATCTGAATTGTCATTATTAGCAGTATTAGTATTGTTTCTAGCTCTGCTTTTTTCTCTGCTCCTCAGATACTGCCATGACTGTGAGGCGCTACCCCACCGTGTCCCCAGCTCCTGCTCCTTCCAGCACAAAGTCCCACTGGGCTGGCAGGAAGCCTCCCAGCAATGGGCTCCTGGAGGTGCCAGGCAGTGCCCAGCCACCAGCCCCTCCTGCTGCAGCACAGCTCAGCAGGGAAGAGGAGGAAGGGCCTGAAAAATCACCAGCCGGTTGTCTCTCCTACAGCCACTCCAGCAACATGAAACTGTTTCAGGACCACGTCTATAAGTGCCAGTAGGTTTGGTTTGCCTTCACAGCATCACCTGATAAGATATATGGGCTTTGCTCTGGGTTTTAGTGTGTTATCAGCAAAATTGTTGTTTGAATGTATCTGGGCCCTGAGCAGAGAGACCTCTTTTGAGGAAGATGTGCTTCTCCTCCCTGCAATGCATGAGCTTTGGCAGGTTAAATTTGTTACAGAAAGGAGAGGCTGAGGGAGAGAAAGGCATTGAAAATCTTTGCTCTGTTAAAGCCAGGCAGAGTTTTGCAGATTGATGTGATGTTCTGACAAGCTAAGCTTGAAAGAGTTTTAAAACTTTGAACAAAAAGCATAGAAATACCAAGGAACTCTGCACTATGCCTTTAGAAGTGTGATTACTGTGCCTCATGGATTTAGATGTATTGTATCATATTTCCCCTGTAACTGAAGCATTACAAGTTAAAGCTTTCAGCCTTGAAAAAAGTCATCTCAGGACAGCTTCTAAATTAAGTGAAATGGCTGCTGGACCAGCCCTGAGTGTCTCTGCCCATTGATGAGAAGTTTTCCAGCACAGGAGAACCACCACAGGTAGAACCAGCAGTAATGAGACTGTGATATATGATAGCCCAGCCACATCCTGTCGGTGATAGATCCACCTTGGGAATTCATCCTGATTCCTGGCTTTAGCCCGATCATGCTGGGCTCAAAAGGAAAATAATCCAAATGTCCTCTAATCACGTGTTTGAGCAGGGACAAGTTCATGGTTCTGCCTGCCTCCCTGTGCATGTCCTGGGGCAGGATTCCAGTGGCCACCCCGGGGGCTGACACCTGCTGTGGGTTGTGTCACCTGTATGGAGGTGCCTGAGCACGGCACATCACAACAGCTTTTATTCTGTCCCCCTAAATCCTCAGAGCAGAGCAGTGCCCAGCCCCTTGCACTCCCTGTGCAAAGCTGATTTGGGGCCCAGCTCCTCCCTGAGAGGCTGCAGGGGACAACGAGGCCGAGCTTTCAGAGGCACCTGGGTTTTCTTGCAAGGACATTTCAGGGTCAGACGTTTCGCAGCAGTTAGACACCTAAATTTAGTCCCCGGCAGGGAACTCGTATTGCTTTCCAGAGCACCCTGACCCCGTAACTCTGGATTTCTGTGCACGCTCCGCTGGGTCCAGGGACAGCCCAGGCTCTCGGTGCCCAGGAACCCTTCAGGGGCTTTGCCCCGAGCCAGCTCACGTGGAAGGTGTGGGAAACAGGGGCAGGAACGGCAATGGCAAACACTGCCGCTTGCTCGCGAGGGGAAAGAGCTTTCAAAGCAATCAAAACAGCAGCACAGATCTGTTACATCGAGCGCCCCGGGACCTGCCGGGTGCCCCGGGGCCGAACGGCAGCGCTGCTGATTTTATCGCTGTCATTAGAGCTGCCTTGTCAGGCTGAACAGCGACTCGTGGGCACTCACTGCTGGCTGCTTTAGGAGGAGAAGTGGCTGGGGAAAGAGCTTTTCACCTAAACCCCCTCGGTAGGTTGGTTGATGTCCTGAAGCACAAAGCTTTGTGTTTCTTACACCAAAACAAATGTAATACCTTTTATGGTCTTAATGGTGGATGCTTCTGTTATAGACCCAAATGTCTGACACAAACACCAATCTTAGTTGGCTTCTGACTAGGAAGATAATTTCTAGCAATTAGTTCAGCAAGCTTATTAAGCTTAATTTTTTACAAGGATGACATTTTTGCTTTCCAGCATGCTGCTTCATGTCAGGTTTTCCTATTCTTTGTTTATTGTAGCTTCCTCACATTTTGCTCCAAAGCTATAATCCTGTATGTGACATGAATATCTTTGCTTTAAAATTAACTCTGTAGAAGTATCACCTTGAATTTATATAGTTTGCAGTTACATCCAAGTAATAAAAGAACAGCACTGCTAACAAATCATCTCTAATTTGCATGTCTAAAATATTTTCATTCATATATGCTAAAGCATTATTTCTACCAAGGGATTCCCACTGTGTTTGGTAAATGAAAAAGAAACATTAAATATTTAAATGCAGGATAAGGGAGGCTGAGAACTCTTTTCAGGGCTATTATACTAAAATTACTGAAGGGTCTCTGTGGGTGCACATGCACCCCCAGGGCTCTGTGCACACACAGCTTTGTACACACAGGGCAGGCAGTGACAGAGAGATGTGAGACTCCATGGAAAAGAGCAGATGCTTCCAGCAGGGAGGACCATGCCTGGTCCTTTGGGATGACCATGGGAACGGCATGAAATCCTGCCTCCAGCAGCATGCAAGGCTTGAAAGCATTTACTTTTTGCTTGCTGAGTTGGGTTGGTATTTTGGTTTTTTTTTTTTTTACTTTCTCTGCATGTTTTATACATTTATAATCCTCATAATTATTTCTCGTTTTATCTCCAGGGGTAAAGTGAAGGCTGTGAGTTTCCTCTTACCAATGGATATGTCATCATTTGCTGAAAAGCAAGGTTCTCTCAAAAGCCCACAAAATCAGAGCACAAGACATCTAATGACCATCACTGAAAAGGATATGTGAGCTGGTGAATTTTTAAAGGCCCGTTGATTCCCGAGGTAAATTGGCCTTAAATGACAGCTGCGTGTCAGGTTCCTCTCCTGCAAAACGCTTTGGCAGGATGCCCACAGAGCATCACCCAGCCGTGTTTCGGGTCACTGGCCCCATGTTCAGCACAGAAATGGAAGCCACAACAAAGCCAGCTGGAAGCCAGACATTGTGATGAAACCACACAAAGCAAAGGTACCTCCACAAAGTGCTTCTGAGCATTGTGCATTGAGGAGCCTTCACCTCAGGACTGATGGGAGCAGGGTGTTGAAGCTGGGTTTGGTGTGCCCGTCACAAAAAGCAGAAACTGTCACCACTTGTGTTTGCTGAGTCCCTTGACAGAAAGGTGTCTGATGCAAATGACAAAATAAGAACTATCAAAGAGCCTGTGAGGTTTTCTCTGTAGGTAAAACTTTCACAATACTAATACAGCAAAGTTAAGGAGATGTTACAGAGTCAGTTAATGTTGCACTGAATTTCTGCAAAGCTTGGCAATGAGTTTATGTCCATTTGGGGTTCACTTCTAACAAAACACAGGGGAGAGTAAGTACCTATTGGTATGAAAATGTGACTACAAATCTGCTGCTGACTTGGTGTGCTCATCCAGCTGCAGACTAAGGGCTGGACACCAAGTCAAAATAGGAAGAATTCTGAATATTGTAATTTTTCAGGAACGGCTTCTCAGCACAGCTCAGACCAAAAATCATTAGCAGAAATTCAGCAAGCAAGTGCAACATAAGTGTGAGAGAGAACTACAGACAGCTTGTAAAAAATGAGCAGTACTTGTTAGTCTAATCATATGAGTAAAGATAGCATTCCATGTGTTTATTTTGATTACAACTATTTATGGAATCAAAATACTGCACACTGCTATTTCTTTCTGTACAGGAAGCACTAATGATTGAATATTGTACGGAGAATGCATGAATAGTAGATGTTTGTATAGATAACTTTAAGGAACATTTTAATCTCATTCTCTGCTCTTAAAGTCCTGAGTTTTCTAAGGTGGAAGCAGAGACTTGGTAGAAAAAAATCCCCTCTGGATTTTCCATGATGTTGCATTATTGTATACTTCTGTGAAACTGTGTGTTTCTTTTTTTGCTTTGAATTTCACCATAGTTTTTTATATTCAGGTGTAGTTTTAATATAATCTCACCAGCGAAGTAATAATTTCAATTTCCCTGCTATTTTATTTGTGTATTTTTATGTTCAGCTTGGATCCATACAGAGTTGCATTGCAATGTCAGAAGTAATGAATTAATGACTCCCAGCAAACAAGGTTCCAGCTTGGAAAGTTTACTAAACAGCCCATTTTAGAAGGCTTTACAGGGAAGTGCTTTATAAATGTTTTAAGGACAGCATCATTTTTGGAAATTAAACACTGCATATGTGTTCAGTTAAACACCTAAGTCCAGTTGTTTTCACTTAGGAAAGTAACAAAAGTCTTTGAAAAATCTGGCCCCTGGACCTTTAAGGTACCCAAACTTTTAGAGTTAATGTTTTAAAACCAGATTTAATGGGATTTGGGAATCCATATGCTTTAGAAAGCTTTCAAAAGTCTCAACTTCTAATTTTTCTAAGCCTCAGCTTCCATGAAACAGCGGTGGGAATTCTCCTCTCCCACCCTTTTTGTGTCAATTCACTGTAGATACGTGACTGACACAAAGACTGTGTGCTTTTGTAGGCTGAGAGGAAAAAGAGAATAGAAAAGGAGGAAGGGAAAAGAGGGACAGGAATCAAAGCAGTCATTGACGAATGGCAGTCAGTGTATTAATGAAAAGATTTATTTTTGAATTATATTTTTGCAGGCTTTAGCAGTGCCTACAGATTTAAGAACACATGATGATGCACATGCACATTAATCTTTAGAAGCAGTTGTGCAGATTTGACCCAGCTCTGCACCTCCAGGAGAACCAGATTGCAGCAGATGCCACAGAGAAACCACTGAGCACATCATTTTTACCACAGTACAGCATGAAGTAACTTACCATGGAGCACTTACTGGTAATTAAAACATCCCAATGTTAAACATCCATAGATTGTTCAGTGCAAGAAGGGCAGGTTTAAGCAAAGCAAGTGTTAAAGGACAGAGAGATGCTGGCAGCAATTAATCCACAGCTCTTTTCTTTCTTTCTTCTTCCCAAGATGATCCACACAAGTTCAGAGGAGCTCTGGGCTTCTGCCTAAAACTACTCTGTAATATATCTATATTAAACCTCAGAATATATACCAGATGCTATTCACTGGTGGCCAGACTGGTTGGACAATTTTCAGCTGGAAATTCTCTTTTTCAGAGAAGTGGTCAGTGGTGTTCAGACACGCAGGTGTGGGACTGCAAGAGCAGCAGAGACAGCAAGAGCTTCCCTGCTGCTTTCACACTGGCCACTGAGAGATGTAAACTCCTGTGTCACACTTGTGCTTGGGACTAAAGTGGCTTTAGATCTCCACAGCAAATGCCAATAATGACAGAGTCCTCCACTGCCATTTGTTAAATGATGTGTTCTCCCTTCCAGCAGCACCATCAGTCAAGAGCACTGAAACACATCCCTAGGCTGGAGACACAAGTCTTGTCAAGAGCTCCTTCTTGACTTCAATCACTGGGATAGTGCTGATTTATTAATTGTTACTTCATTTTTACATCCTTGTAAGTGAGAGAGAAATTGAGTATTCCCGTTCTTCAGGAAAGTCTTTTTAAAGCTATGGTCATACTACAGAAGCCATGAGCACTGGGACAATGGGCAGGAGTTACCAAGGGTGAAGGTGATATTTAGATGTTGTGTGCCTGAGGGTAGCACAGAGTCCAGTGTTTGAAACCTTGATACTTAACTTAAAAATTATAACCCTTAGATGCAGAATCAGCATACAGTAGATCTCTCCCTTGCCAAAATAATGAACAATACCTAATTAACAAAATCCAAATAAATAAGTAAAGCTTTCCACTCATAAAATTGGACTCCCTGAATGGTGCTGCTCAGCTGTATGGTGGAAGGTCCTCCTGTTACAGGGTATGCCTACAACAGCATTTCAGTCAGTCAGGAGTACACTCCTAGGTGAATTTCCTGCCCAAACCCACTTACCAGCCTTTGTTCTCACTGTAGAGTGATCTCACAGCACACAAATGGATCTCTTCTGGATGAAACTAAGTCAGAGGACGTGCTTATGAGGTGCTCCAAAAGATAACAAGGAGTCATTGCAAGCCTAGCAAACCCCCTGGAATACCTCCTGTGTGGAGAGCAGCACCATGGTTTCACTCTGTGCATCCTCCTCTGCTGCTCTAATTGCACTAATTGCTCCTGTAGACAGAGCTGCTGAGCTCCTGGACTAAGGAGCTCCTGCCTCAGAGATTTGAAAAAGTATCTAGCCAGGTGAAATTTCATCTGGCTATACTATAAAGAGGAGGAGATGCATTTCATCAGTCTTAGCTCTCTGTCTGGTGTTTAAAGAGCCTCGCTCTTGCTGCAGACACAGAGGTGGAAATGTGATGCTCCAGACTGTTAGAGAGCAGTAACATTATCACCTTCTCCAGTGAGTTCTTGCTCAGAGTTCACGTTGGTCTCATGCCTGCATCCTCAGTCAATGAATCCACACCCAGAAGTAATAAATCAGTGTGCAGGGCACATCTTTTGTCAAAGTCACCAATCTACTCCAAGCTCCATTTATAGGAGTGAGAGCACAATTTATGATGCACCAAATTGTCTACAACCTTTATATCCATTGTATTTTTGCTCCTGTGTCTGAAATCCCTGACAGATGAACTTCAATTTTTCTCTGCCATTTCTGGTCAGGCATAATCTAAGAATAAATCAGCATGGAACTATTTCAGTTGAGCAGCTGCTGATACCAGGTAAGTCATGTTGATCTCTGATGCTGTTGTTTTCAATGATGCTCGCAACATTAATTCCAGCACTGACAGTCTCCTTCTGCAGTCCTGAATTTATTTTTTTTTGTCTAGGGTAAAAAAAAAAGTCAGAAATAAACTTGAAACTCCTTTGTAGGTCTCAGGTTGTAGGCCTCAAACAGTCCTTCAGTTTTGTGACAAATCCGATGCTTTGAAACTCCACCCTCTCCATGTCCTTCTATGCACAGCATGTATGGCTGGTTCAGAGATCACAGATGCTCTTTTTTACTGTTGGGTGCTACCAAGTACACATTATTTTCTCTTCAGGATGCAAACGTACAGGTAGTTTTAGATCTATTCTGCTCTTTACTCCATAATGCCTTTAACCCAACAAAAGACCTGTCAAGAGATTAAGCTGTTATTGCAGGTAAAACGTGGATGGAACTCTGCTAACCTTACACAGGGAAGTTGTTGGCTGTGCTGGAGTCAAGACAGATGGTCACTTCAGGGAATGTTTCTTTTATGGCAAGTGCTCATTTGAGTAGGAATATTTCTAGCTGGATGAGTCACCTCTTTCTCGGTTGCTGCCTCAGATACCAACACATGATTTTTACACAAGGATATTCAAAGGTGTGGCACAGGCTGAAAATGCATCTTCAAAGCATCCTGCAAGGGTTTCTTTCTCCACTGGGAGTATTATATGGCCCATGTAGACTGATTAAAAAAAAATTTCCTCCACTGTTTTATTTTTACTGAAAACTGTGATGAAATGTCTTTTTCTTTTTTTTTTTTTTTTTTTTACAAAATCATGGTACTCATATACAAAATCAGTCCCACAACAGCAAAATGCATAAAATCATAATAAAATTTCTCGGTTTAATGTAAAAGTAGGAAACTTAGAGTAAAGTGCAAAAATTAGAGCGAACATTTCTATTCTGTGGCTCTTCAGCAGCAGGTTTGACTCTTCCCTGGTTTGGAGGACGAGGACCATCTTCTGCATGCTGGTTGCCATGGAGACTCCCATCACTTTTGGAATCACAAGTTTTGCCTGAAAGGAAACACTCCTGCAGTGTGAGTTTTTAAGGACCAGAGAGGTTTCTGTCTGTCAGCACACCACATACCAGATTAACCCCCACATCTAAGCAGGTGGGAGGGAAGGCAGTAAAATATTTTCTAATAATTAGTGACAACATATTTAGTCTGTATAAAATCCACAAAACACATAAACAGAACTACAAGACTTGCTGCATTAGATTAGGTTGTTATGGCATCAAACCTGTTATCTCTCAGGATCAGCTGCTTCAAAGGAGAATGAACCTTGGTCACAGAACATGAGCATGGCAATAAATCCTTCTGACTACTGCAGCAGACTGGCCTGAGAACTGAGGTCTCTCTTGAGTTGGTAAAGCTCCCCCATAACTTCATCTTTTCTAGGAAAAGATGTGTACATGAACAGCTCATGGGTCTGTCCCTTTGGAGCTGTCTAATGTTTATCCATTCTATTTGCACTCCCAGAAGGGCTCTGGGGTTTGACAGCTCTGTCAGATTCTTTCTCCCTAGTGCACAATCAACACCTGGGATTGCTCCAAAAGTGAAATTTGTCTGGCCCTAAAGGGTGTGCAGAAGGGCAATGTGTATATGTGGGCATGAATTTCTGGCTTGAGTAAAACTATGGTTATTCAGAAGATGACCATAAAGAACTTGCAAGATCAAGCCTCAGTTACTTCCAAGTTCTGTGGTCTTTGTGAGATGGTAACTGAAAACCTACCTGTTAAATCTCCAACTTTCATTTGATTTCTTCTGTTGAGGCTGTTTTGTGCATCTGTGGGGCCATCAACATACTTCATTGCAATAGTTGGGGTCTGGTCCTTTTCTGGCTGAGTCTGAGTAGCTGAAAGAACACAAAAGGACATTTAATTGGATTGTATTAAGGTTCATTTGTTCAAGGAGGTAAATATGTGTCAGGTTGACTCTACCTGGCTGATGAGAACTTGGTATAGTTTCAGTCTTGCCTTCTGGAAAGGACTGAACAGATTCATGGCCAGAATCTAAGTCTTTCATTGGCCTTCCCATAATCTCATTCTCAGTTGCAGATTTATTCCTAATGAGGAAGTATGTGTGCATTTTCCCTTTGCCTTTTACTTCTATTTCTCCTCTTTCAGTAATCTCAAAATTCTTGTATTTTAGGCACCTAAAGTATCAGAAGCAAAATGACACATGAAAATTCAAGACAAGTAAAAATGACACTGATGTTTTAAAAGAGCTGAGTGATCAAATCACAACAGTCGGGGAAAAGTCTCAATTCATGAGCAACTGAGCATTTGTTTCAACTATTTATTCAAGCCTGCTATGCTTTCATAGCTTGACACATACAGCCTGATCAAACATTAATGGATCACATAGTCAAATACTTCAGTAGGGTGGAGGGCTCTTATTGACTGGTAAATAGAAATTAAGAACTGAGGCAGCCAATATCAGCTAGACAGAATTATCCCCAGTCATTTCATCAGAGAAGGCAATCAGGTCAGTCAAGCATGAATGATTTATTTTACATCCAGACTTGCTATTATGAATTGCCTTTTTCATGTGTCCAAAAATGGCCATTTGATTTTCACTGGGACTGACATGAGGCTGATCAGCCTGCAGTTTCACCCTGTCCCCCTTGCCATTTTTCCTTACAGCTGTAGCTTCTGGCTTTCTTCAGTGCTGCCAGTCATGGCCTTCCAAAGCTGACAGCCAGCAGCTCTGCAGTGCCATCCCCCAGCTCTCCTCACCTCAGATCCCTTCTGCTCCCATGCATTTCTGTACATTGAAATGTCTCAAAAGACCCCTGCTCTGATCCTCCTCCAGTACTCATAGCTCACCTGCTCCTTGAACTCTGACTCTTGGGACCTTGAAGATCTCATCAGTGAAGACCAAGGCAAGACAGGCCTTGAGTAACTCAGACTTTCTTCAGAGCACTGTCACTAAATCACCTGCCACTGCAGGTCCACATTTCTATTTATATTCTAACATTGCAGAAGCTCCTCTGACTGCCTTTGAACTTTATTGCCCATTTCAATGCCAGCTGAGTTCTCATTTTCCCAACATCATTCCTATGTGCCCAGAAAATGTTGTTGTACTCCTTCCTTTGTAGTTTGTCTTTGCTTCCACTCTTGCATACAGATTTTAGGCATACATAAAGTTCTTGGAAATGTAGTATTAATCTTTTATGAACATGAGTTTCTGGAAAGTAAATTACAATATGAAGAGGATAGCTGTTTATGCAGTTAATCCTTTGTAAGTGTAAATAAAACTGTTTCACTGCAAATTATGGTGCTCAATCAGAGAGATTTAAAACTTTTTTTATTAAATGTTCTAAATGTTATGACTGTCTTTCTAGCACCTAGATCAATTTATCAGTACGTACAAATAAGCTACCACAATTTTCATTTTTTAATATTTTGCTCTCTAGGATGGAGACTCCCAAACCTCTGTTTCTATGTATAAGTACTTTTGGGGTAATTAGAAAAAAAATAAAACTCTTTACAAGCAGTGGCTTTCCTTTACAAGCTGCTTAAATGAGTGACAAAGCACCACCTACACTGAAAGGTGCAGCTGCCAAGGCAGTGGGTTTCAGCATGGATTTGAGCAGGTGGAGTTTCCATCAGAGTTACTCACTGGTAGGCACTGGAGCTGAGGTGGATTTTGCTGGGGACGCCGTGGCTCTCCATGCGGGAGGCGATGTTCACCGTGTCCCCAAACAGGCAGTACCGAGGCATCTTCTCTCCAACCACCCCTGCCAGGACAGGACCTGTGTGGATCCCAACTCGAATCTTTACAAAGACATAAAACACCCCCCAAAAATGTCACTTGTTATTTAACATCTTTCTTAATGCTATCCAGCCACCTAAAAGTTCATCTCAGCACAACACTGGACACCGGTATGACATCAAATATCCACAGGGAGAGGCTCTTCATGAAAATGTGCCCATGTGGGCTTTTTCCAAAGCTACAGAGGAGTCAGAAGCAGCTCTTTGAGGTGCTGCTGCAATACATTAACCAGGAGCTCAGCACAAGCAGCAGACAGACACACATGCACCTTTGTGTTAACTTACTTGGATAGGATTTCCAGAAACTGGGTTCTGTACACCTTTGGCTGCCATTATCATGCCCAAGGCAAAATTAGCAACTCGCTCAGCATGGGTGGGTACAGGCACAGGGACCCCACCTACCACCATGTAGGCATCTCCAATCGTCTCCACCTTTAATTGAGAGGGACAAGCACATGAGCATGCCAGGTATACCTCACTCAGGCTGGTGTTTTGCTGTTCAGGGCTCTCCTTATCTGCACCAACTGCCCCTTGCTCTTAAAAGATGCTTCCAATCACTGAAAAGCTTTAGCACATGTGAGCTTCCTTGAGATGGAGATCCTTTCCTTCACTGCACACTAAAAATTTCATTGCATTCTGTCCCTGCTCACTTGACCCACTTCAGATATCAGTGTGAGAGACCCTAAGGAGAAAGGGCTGCTGTGCAAGTGTCAGGCTGTTTGCCTTCCTCTTACCCAGGGCACACGTATGTGCAAAGAGCCAGCCCGAGGCACAGCCTCCTGAGCCAGGAGTTACCTGATAGATGAGTGCTATTAATTAGCTCTAATTCACAATTGGTGCTAAAAGCGTATTTCATATTTAGGAGAGATTTGTTTTTTTAAAAGACACAATAAAGCAAGGGAGCCTATTCACTGATGATTATGATTAAGGGGTTCACACAAAATTAAGGAACCTCCGTAACACTGTGTGAGCTAAACAATTTAGGAGCATCCTTCCCTAGAACCAGCTGTTTTCCCACAACAGCTGCAGCCTGTGAGACAAATGCTGAAGGGTTTGTCCTCCTTCAGGTGTCCAGTCTCCTCGAAATACATGCTAAAGTACCTGAGAAATACTTTGTTCCTATACCAGATTTTGTTCCTGTACCAGAAATATTGCTGGGAATAGAACAGACCTGTTTGAAACAGAGAATTCTCATATGTTTAAAATCCACTGTAAAAGCCTGTTACACGGCAATGAAGTTTTCTAACTGCTCTTATGAGACTTGAGTGGCCCATTTATCATCAGTAAACAAGAGATCTTTTAGATTAGATTAACTGGCTTTCTTAAAAATTAACACCAACAGAAGAGTGGAAACATAATGTAATATTTGAGTTTGTTCATTAACACAATGACTTAAAACAGTTCAGCACATCAATCTCAAAGAATGTGTTCCTGTCCATGCCTTCTATCACATAGCCAAACCCACAGTGATGCTAGTAATTTTCTGTAACAAATTAAAAACAACTGTAAAAAGCTACTAATGCAAATAGATACCCTAATTATTTTTCAGCCATAGTAGAAGATTTAATTTAACAGGATTTATTCATAACTTCAGATGTTTATAAGCTTGGGCCAAGTTTCTTTGATCAATGTCACTATCTCATTTCTTTCCCAACTCCCTGCAATAGTAATCTCATCCTTGCTCTCTGTACCCCAGTAACCTCCTTCAATATTAATAGGAGTTATATACAGGCTTCAAAAGGAGATTATTATAGTGACAGATCATTTACTTATGATGGATGATTTAGACAGAATATGATGCTAATTTATCCTGAAATCTGTGGGCCATATCCTGGATGCTTCAATTATTGATTACAGATTCCTTGCCAAGGAAGAAATGCTTCTGATTTCCCAGTACAATTTATGGTGGGATGAACTGCAAGCTTTGCCTGAGCAAGGAATGAATGAGATTTGGATTTCACCCTTTACTATTTCTGCCTTCCTAAATATTTAATGAGCTGGGCACAGACAGAAACTTAGGAACTGCTTTCAGCACACCAAATCTGGTACCTCTGGAAGTGTTAAGAACACTGTTATTATAGGCCAGCCAGGGCTCTGATCTTTCCAGCACAGTTTGGAGCCCACATGTGCATTGCAGTCTAGGTCTAATTGATGCTCTTTGGGGATCAGCAGGAGATGATAGCATTGCTGAAGATGTCCATGAAATAAAAGTCTAGCTATTGTCTGGGCATTGTTTATAATGCTATTTCTCACCAGAAGAGACACTTAATGACATAGTGACCTATTTACAACAGGTTCAAATGAAAGAACTAGGAAAAATATTCATGTTGGATAAGCACTTGAGAAAGGAGGGAGAGAGAGATATGACAGAACAGCCATTCTGGTACTGGCATTGTGGAAAGAGACTTCAGCCTATGATAGAAGTTGCATTCCTGTCCAATAATTTCAAGCAGATTTAATTACACTTCTCCCTGTTTTTCAGTTTGTGGCCACTACAAAGAGGTAATATTTTATGGTTTATCAACAATCATGCTGTGGTTAAGAGGATTTAAGTACATTTAAAAACAAAACAAAACAAAAAATAAAGCAAAAAGTTCTGCAGCCTTTTTTGATCAGTACCTACCTTGTACACATCATGCACTGTGGTCAGTCTGTCAAATCTGAGGTACATTGAATTTAACATGAGAACAATCTGAATAGGCTCACACTGGGCACAAATGTTGGTAAAGGTCACCACATCACTGAACAATATAGTGCACTCCTTGAACTCTCCTGTGGGCAGAAAGAGCAGTGGTATTTGTAATGGCTGGACAGTCATGGTATCTGTTTGAGACTTGCTTGAAAAGATCATTCTATGGCCTCTCAATTGTAGTGATCATATACAAGTGCTGAGATGAAGGAGAAGTGTCAGTGTAAGAGTGTATCAAACATAAGAATAATTGCACATCTCAAACAACCCAAACATCTGAATTCACCATTTACAGCATACACGTAGTTTGTTATCCCTAATTTCATATCTGTGCTTACTAAAGGGAATTTAAGCATATTATTGCTACCCTTAATAACAATGGGAGCCATCATGATTCTATGTTTATAGATAGCATAGGGGTACTAAGAGACTTTTCTAGCAAAGACTCTCTTTATTCCCTTCACTTCTGAGCCCGCGTTTTCCCCTTTACCCATGCTAAAACCAAAATCTCAGATTACTGCTGAAACACTGAATTTTGTTCACTGAATGGGCACCTACTACCACCCTTCAACACCTAAGGAACAATTTTGGCAAAGAGCTTCCAAAGCTTTCTTTCGAAGAATAGCCTAATTTTTATTATCAGCAAAATTAGGGTTCTGTAATCATCCTCCTACCCATGGATGTCACCAAGCAGAGAATGCACTCCAGAGCAGTGGCAAAGGGGCTGTGCCAGCACCCCAGCCTCTCTGTCACCATCTCCTGATGCACAAATGACCCATCCCAAATGCACCCTGTTCATTCACCTGCCTCAACTCGCTTCCCCTCTTTCAGCTGGTTGGCCACGTGCTGGGGGAGCATGGCATAGAGCAGAGCTTCCGTCTTCTTCTTCTCTTCCTCCAGGTGCTTCGACAGGATCCGCAGCTCCTCCTTCTTCCTCTCCAGCTGGTTGGAGAGCTCCATCTCTGCCAGTCGCTGCTGGTTGAGGAGAATCAGGTCCCTGGTCACGTCGTGCGGGGCGATGTCCGCGATGTGCATCTGCCGCTCCTCCAGCTCGTGCAGGGTGCGGAGCAGAGGGGAGCAGAGGTAGAGCATGCACTGCAGGGACTCCATCCACAGCATCTGGCCTGTGGGGAACAAGTGTTGGCAAGGGTTTTCAGCAGTGTGGCCTCTCACAGGGTGCTCAGTGTGTTTATTACTGGTGTTAATTTAGGGCATGAGTTCTAAGGACAGTGGGTTTCTGTAGGGTCTGGATAATCACAGGAATTTATTTCCCGGGAATTTGAGGTGAAATTGTTCAGAGGAGCCACACTAGGGAAATAACAAAATTTTGGAGCCCAGCAAGCAGTCACTCCCTCATTGCAGGTGCTGGGCAGAGCCCAACTCTGATTCAAGTCCCTCCTCCTCCTCATGAGGAACCCCAGTGCTCACAACATCTCTCCTCTCCTTTCTGCTCCCCTGCACATTTTCCCCTCCTCTCCTCCTCGTTCTTGAGCTGTTCCCAAAGCCAGTTAGTCAGAATTGTGCACAGGGGATCTGAGACTCACAGTGATTAAGTGAAACATTTGAAGTTTAATTTCACAGTGCACAGTTTGTGTCCCAGGAAAGTCAATGGCGCTTTCCCTCCTGGAAATTGGAGCTTTCATTTACTATCACAATCTAAATAAGCAGTTACAAAAATGCCTGAAAGGTAAAAGGGATTTGTGGTGGGGGATCCAGATTCTTGGTTTTCGGTTGAGGTTTGATTATGACTCTGATATAATAATAATAATAATAATAATAATAATAATAATAATAATAATAGTATCTTGCTGCATAAGTATCATTGTTTTCTAAACAGAAATCAAGGAATTCCTATTTCTTTCTACTTCACCTCATCACCAGGGTTATTGGATGAACAGCTTTAAAACTAAGAGGATTGAAACATCAGAAATACATGTGAATTAACCCCTAGAGCATAAGAGAAAGTACAATTGTACCCATGACTAGTCAAAGTTCCTTGTTTTGGTAGCATTGCTTTTTTCAAGGTGTCCCTAAACCCTTCATTTTTTTTCTGAATCTCAGGAATACAAGATTTGACACCCATTACATAAAGGTGAAAAGAGACAAGAGAAAATGAGGTCACATTACATAGTTCAGAAAACCAAAACTGAAGTCACAGAACACTTAAAGCAAATGTCATAGTTAATTACACTAAGCAGAGGATCATCCCATATTCAGTCCTCTCAGTAAAAATAAAGTAAATACAGTATCTTTCTTGCTGAGATATTTTTAACTGGTAAACTCTTACGTGGCTTGGGGGGGTGTGTGAAGACAGAAATTAGAACCTGAAAATGTGCTACAAAAAATAAAAGCACAGAGAACTAATCTATTTTTAATCACATTTGAAACCCAGCCAGTAGCAAGTAACTCCCCTCAAAGGCAACAATTAAGAACAAATCATATATTCATATGTGGGTTTTGCAGCATCAGAAAACCACTGTATTTCTGAGCCTTTCAAATAGGAGCAGAGTTGTTGTTTCTGACTGAAAGCCTTCAAAATCTGGTGAGGTGATAGCAGAATCTGTGTACAAGCATCTACTGCTTCTCTAAACAGAACCATCTAATCTCCTCACTGCCCAAGGGCTATTTATAGGCCTTGAGTGAGGTCAGGAGTGCACCTCAGTGTAATTCCTGATTTAATGTGAGCACTCATGCTGCTGGAAACAGGGAAGTACCTCTCAGCTCGAGCATTGGCCGTTCTTTCCATGACTCAGGCATCATCTCCCTTCTAGTCTGGAAAACAAATTGGCTGTTGATGAATTTCTGAATGCTGGAGATGGTGAAGGGCACTTCTGGGTGAATGATCCTGAAGTACTGATCCAAGCAGATGCCCATGGTCTGAAGGCCAGGTACAATCTTCTGAATGCTCACCCCGGCTTGCTTCACTTTGAGCTTAAAAAGAGAACATGGACCAATGTTACAATTCATGTCCCTCTGGGTTCAGACCAAGCTACAGCTGATCACTGTTTGTACACTTCCACACACTTAGCCCTTCTAGACCACATGGCTAATTTCTGAGCAAAGCTTCTACCTTGTCAGTGCAGCACTACACAGCTCTGCATGCATGCCCTTCATAGCAAGACAAATCCCCAAGAAAGAAATGTTGTTATCAAAATGTTTCCTTCCTGTCAATTGTGAAAAACCCCAATCCACCTGCTACTGTCCCTGCTTGCATTTGTGCAGGCCTCACAAACAACCTTACCGGTGGCTGCAGGAGAAAATTAGAGAAACCAGAGCGTCTTGTATTCCAAAATGAAAATAACTGTGGCATAAAACACCTTGGCAAATATTAATTTTCTAAGAGATGCCATGGGTTACTTTCTCTTAACCAAGTATAAAGGTTTAGTCATTTTCCTTTACTCTGCTGACCATACGTGAGCTCTTAAAATATGCAGAAATGTTCTTCTCTGCTTGTAATCCATTATTGAAGCTCTGACCCAGCTACCAGTAATGGATGTAGGACTTTTCTTCTTTGCACACTACTAATTTTATTAAATTATGCATACTGGCCCTCTGAAAAGGTTTAAGACTGTATTTTGGATGATGTGGGCAGTGGCATGAAGCAGATTATGTGCTCTGGAATCTCAATCAGCATGATCCCAAAACATGTTCCCTGAGGGGAATGTACTCAATGTCCTTCTGCTGTCCCATCCTCAGCTTCTCCTTTCTTTGCCAATATTCTCGCCACAGAATTCGGAGCAAGAGGAGCTGTAGCTTGTTGGGAACCAGCCAGAGGGCAGCCCTGCCAGGGGACTGCAGAGTGTGTGTGCACAGGAGAGGAGACTCTATCCTGCCTCACAAGGCAAACAGATTTTTGGGTCCTAGGGAGGCTGCATGCTGATTTAGTAGGTTTAGCTGGGTTTTCACAGCAGAAGCAAGTAGGAGTAGACTCAGGAAGCACACAGAGCCTCAGCTGCCAACAAAGCCCACAAAGCCTTGGGATAGATTAGTAACTGGGAGGAGAGGAGGAAACTCTAAGTGCAAAGCCAGTTTAAAGGATGGGACATGTCTCTGATATATATCCAGGGAAACCTCAAAAATCTCTGCTCAGTATTTGGTAACAGACAGACTGCTGCAATAAACCTTGCTGGCATATCTGCAGCTGTTTCAGACATGGTTAAGTCAATAAATTCAAAGGAGATTCCTGTCTGCAGTGATCCAGAGACAGGTGTTTTGTTTATTGCATGTTTCTGTACAGAGCACTTCTGCAAATCCTGTAGGTGAGTGCACACGCAGCAGGGAACTGTAGCACAGTCAAAACAGAGGGAAATTCCTGTGAGCTTTATGCAAACTCAGGGCCCTGACCACATGCTTGTCCTACCTCTTTGTCAAAAACCATATGAAAAGGAAGTCCATTGCAAAATGTTTTTGTGTCAATCCAGAGGCTCTTGGGATAAACAGGATCAAATCCTCTCAGGAGCTTCCCTGTGGCGAGATAAAGGCGTAGTTTTTAAATCAGGCTGCAATTCATAAAACCAATCAGCACTACTTTTTATCACTCAGTGAGACAGGACCCTACATCATAATGAGTGAAGACAAAGCAAACAGTGTGTGGGCCCAGAAATGTGCACACATCTGTGCTAAATGCTCTGCAGTGTAATCCACAGCTGATTAGCAACTAATCTGAGTAATCTGAGTGTTTAAAAGTTAGGCACACAAAAACCACAGAGCACTAGATGCATGAAATTGTGTGGAAAAAATAAAAATAGATGAACAACTGTAGATGTTACTCCTCTGAATCTGCAGATGCCATAGCAATATAACACAGCTACATCCCACAAAAACGTGCACAGAAGTGGATTTAATTCACTTTGCCAGCTACTGAGGAACACTCAGAGGAAAAACCAGTATGACCTGGGTTTTAGTCTCCTGTACAATAAACAATGGCTGTAGCACAGAGACAGAGTTACTCTTTGGTTTCTATTTTATTTACCCTGAGATTTTTTACAAAATGGTCACAAATCTACAGAGCAGGTTGTGCTTACTAGCAGATATTTTTGTAAAAGGAATACAATGGGTAAAATATCAAAAGAGCTCATCTTTTGAATGAAGCACCCAAAACCTTTGATCTTCACCCACAAGAATCAAGAGGATGATTACTGCCAGTGATCTCTTTCCCCCCAAAGGTGGCTGTGACAGTTACTCCAGGGAGTTCTGATGAGAGCAAACATTCAAGTCACTCAAGAAACTGGTTCAAAATATTACAGATTTAGAACCTAGCTTTTAGACCTCTTACTGCTTCAGGGGAAGTCAGTGTGAGTTTTTAATTTATCAAAGTCTGGCTCTTGATAACTCACATTTTTAGCTAAAGAATTATTTTTTTAGTAATGATGCTAGTCTAAAATTTTATTTTAAATGTATATTAATTTCTTATTTAGTATATCTGCCCCTGTAATGCATGTGACACTGCACCAGGTGATCTCAGGTTCAATTTTTCACTCATCCCAGAATGCAGACTTCTTGGCAATACTGAGCTAGATTCTCATTCCTTTTTGGGGAATCAAAAGATCCTAACTGAAAAATTCCTTCCATTTTATAAACATATATAAACATCTAATACATAGAGGTATGAACAGAGATTACTAGATTAGCAGTAGACTTTTGGTAGTGGAGGATGTAATTTTGCTTTCAAAATTTACTACAGTTGATAATTTTGGAAAGGAGTAGTATCTACCAAGTTAAATAACACACTTTTAAATTCAGCATCTTAAACCAAGTGACATGAGAATGAAGAATCAAATTCACCACACAATGGCATTTTATAGAAGAACACTTTTCAGATGAAAGCCTTGTTTAAGAGACAGAACTGACAGGTCATATTCCATTTAAGTATCTGTCATTACTAAGCATGCTTATTATCTGCAATTTTTCTTTGATCATCAATGTCAAACCAAAAGAAACTTAACCAGAAACATTTTGAAAAGTTGCAGAGGAAATATAAATGGTAACTTCAAAATGGATGGGTGGGTGGAGATAGGGAGGCTTACTGACTTTCTAACTGAAGAGACTCAGAAATGATGACAAGCTCCCTCTGAACAATCTCTCACCTTTTCCTAATGTGATTATTCCTCTCAATGTTTTCCAGTGACTTTTTTTAACAGGACAAACAGAGTTTCCTCTGTCTCCGTTTGCATTCTTGGCTTTTTCAAGGTCCTGTTGAAATAAATCCAAAGGGAAATTCAAGGGTGTTTTTATTTTAAATATATTTTAGTAATATGGTGATAATGAATATTAAAATACCTCTTTATTCAGCTGGTTCTCAATTTGCTTTTCAGAGTCAACAAGACACTGAGATGAGGAAGAAAACTCATTTCTTTCCTTGCATGGAAAGAGAGGGTTTTGAGTGACAAGAAAAACAATATGTTCTTTTTTCCCAGTTCTTTCTTCTTCTTCTGTTTGATTGACTATTTTCATTGAAATCTCAATGTTAAAAAAATCCAGGGCTGCTGCACCGATGATTCCTGAAGGGGAAACAAAAGACAAGGTATTGCCAAGAAAAAAGCTCTTCAATTCCCCTTTTAGAGGGCCCACAGTGGAATTTCACTGTTTCAGAAATCACTTTTCCAAAGGACTCTGGAAGAAGAAAGCAACCCACGCCGTTCTTGCTACCATTGCCATGATGAGAATATGCACATGGGAGGTCAGCTTTAAAGTTACTGCTGCTTTTGCCTTGGCTGAGGACAAATGCTTATTTCCACTAGGAGCAGCTCAGCAGGATCTCTGAAGAATGTGTTCAAGTAGCCATAGAGCAATAATATGAATTCCCATTAACCCAAAGAGTGCAGGGAGTCTAAAGAGATTCTGCTGTACAATCTATTTCAGTTATTGAAGAATATTCTATTTTGAAAGAAATGAAATATCTTTCATGCAGATGCACAATCAGTTCTCTCATTTCTGATTAGGTATTAGGCAAAATACTGGACAATGACATCAAAAGCTGTGTCTGAAATTCCAAATAGTTCTGTGCTTTCAATATCAAATGGGTTTTGACAAAGGGGGAAGTTTTGATGAACTTCTAAATTCAGCATCATTTATGAATGAAAGGAATAGGATCATCTCTTACAGACCTATAGCTCTCTAATCCTTGCCCAAGCACAGCTCTGGAGAGTCTGGTAAATGCTGGTAAAAGATTCAGTTTGGAGCAGGGTTCAGTAGGAGTTTTACAGATTGGATGTACTACAGGGTGGATGAATGTCTTCAACTCAACTAGAATTTCTACTTCACTGTAATTTAAAAAGCATGAGCCACTGAGAATTAATAAACAGCTAGACACAATACACATCATGAACTTCAACTTTTCTTCCAGGGAGGCAATTCTATAGCAAGAATGGACATTTATGGCCTGGGTTGTCATACAATAAAGTTTGAAGAAAGTTACTGGGAGCTAGGAGTGATCAGGCAGTAGGGAAACACTGAGTTCAGGTGTCTGGAGACTGAACTGGACCTGACTTCAATTCCATGGCCAGGCCTCATCTGAAAGAAGATACTGAACTCTGACTGCATTTGCAAATATATGATTACTCTGTATATAAATTGCATTGATCCCTATTCTGCTTTTAGTCTCATTACCTGGCACAATATGGCACAGACCTCTTCTGTCTGAATAGTAATGTAAATGCATTGACCCATCTTCATTCTTTTCTACTCTAAAAGATGGTGCGTTCATCTCCTGAGGAAAACAACAAACAAAACCAAAATGAAAACCTCAGTATCCTTTTCCAAAATAGACTATTGATGAATTCCACTTGTACAAAAGCATCTCATGCCTTAATAACATAAACTGTAATATAAATAAGCTGAAAAACAGAAAATTAAATATTCTCACCGGTGAAGAAAAATCTGCCATGCATTAGAGCCAATGTACTAAATAATACCCAATGTTGAGGACTAGTCAAAACCAATCATTTTTAGAAACTGTCCTAACATTTGGAGTAATCTGTTTCAGAACATAGGAGAAGACAACATGCTTTGGTGGGTTTTTTCATTATTTATTCACACCTATGAGATGCTGTTCCTTGTGTTATGAACTCTGGCAGAGCCCACCCATACCTGCTCAGCAGTTACTGCTCAGACTTGCCTGGTAAGAAAGGGACAGGTAGCTGTGCAAGGCATCCAGGTTCTCTATGAACTCATAGAGATTTCCACCCAGGGTCCTCAGCATGTGGTCATAGCCTGAGCGCTTACAGAATTCAAAGAAATACTTTCCAAACTCCCTCAGAACAATGTCAGCAGGAACACCTGGCAAAATAAAGATATCTTAAGGAATAAGAAAAGTTTGGAAGTTCTTGCAATTCTGTTAGGTGGATTAAGATTGAAGGCAGACAATTTGCAACATAGGGAAGGCATTCCCAAGGGCACAGGAGACAAAACCTGGGCTGCAGGATGGTTCATTTTTGAGGCATGCTAACACATACCCAATACTTTGCAGGCTTTGTCGACAAGCTGCATTGTGATCTCATCTTTGTAAACCTCAAAAGTCAAGAAAGAATCCTGGACTCCAGCCTGCAGCCTACAACAGAGAAGACAATATTCTTGTCTCAGAAGTGCTGTAAATACAACATGCTTGGGTGACCCAACTGGCATTTCTTAAGTACTGCTTGCTGTGAATGCACTCCTTAACCTCCCTCAAGCATTATATTGGAACACACTACTTCACCTAGTGATGTAAGTTTAATATTAAACTGCTTTAAATTAATTAAATTGCTTTAACATGGCTAAGTGGTGGTGTCCATTTCTGCTATTTCACATTATGGTATCACAGTAAACTCTTTCAAGGGTTAGGACATCATACTGTGGGGTGCTAGGGCAAGTGGAGTCTTAGTTTGTCTCCTGGTCTATTGGTTTTTAGATCAATGTGGCCACAATATCAAGCTCTTGGGGCTCCCCAAACCTGCTGGGCTTTTTATATTGGCTTCAATGGATGATAATATATGTATGCATCTAAGAATCATTGATGTATCTTGGAATCATAAAGACAAAACAAAACCAGAGTTGATACAAGGCCAGATTGAATGGGACTTTGGGCAACCTGGTCTAGTGGAAGGTTTCCTGCTCGTGGCAGGGGGATTGGAACCAGCTATCTATGATTCTATGATTTAGCTGCTCTTCTGAGTACTGGAATTAAACTGACTTTATATTGAGGATGACATCTTTTCAGTGTAATTACTTCTCAATATTGTCACAGTGAGCCAGAGAGTCTACTGCAAAATTGTCTATAAGACTAAATGTCATCTTTAATTATCTGATACGACAAATTAATTGGGACAAATTAGTATCAGAGGATGAAGTGTTACAAGGCAAGAAACTCCTGCTTTTGCCCTGTTAGTTACTCCTAATAATTACTTGAGATATACATCGGCTACCACTTACCAATGAGAAATTATATGCCCTGCTCCTGAACTCGTGAGGACTGTCTTTCAATGCACTACATTTATTGGGAACACATTACCTTAATTTTTCCCATGTTTCTTCACCATACTTTTCAACCACCAGAGACTTCAGGCACGTGTTTATAAATCCATACTGCAAAAGCAAATACACGAACATGGAAAAGACGTACTGGTTTTTCAAACACTGCCCCAACACGCCACCTTTTTGTATTTAAGATTCCTCTGCTAATTTTATATTGCAAGAGAGAAAGCAACAACGCTTGACGGCCTAAAGAGAAAGTACTAATGTTTGACAGCCATTACATCTTTCAGTAAACAGCGCAGCGTTTTCCTCAGCGTTTCACGAGCATTCAGCAGCAGAGAGCAAGCAGTCAGCGGTGTTTTGCAGAGAAGGACCCGAGCACGGGCGGCCGGAGCTCGGCGCTGCAGCGCGGCCACGCTCGGCTGCCGCAGCCGCGGGGACTCGGCCGTGCCGCGCCCGCTGCGCTCCCGCGTTAGCGCCGACGGACCCGCACCGCCATCGGGATGGGGATCGGGGGAGCGCTGGGAGAGCGGCCCGAGCAGCGCTGTCAGAGCGGCAACAGCCGAAGGGGGATGCGGTCCCAATGCCCCAAAGCCCGCGGGTCAGCGCCCTGTCCTGGCACGGCGGCAGCAGGCGTTCAGCCCCTGCTCTGGGGCTGGGAGACAGCGGCAGGGGCTGCCCCTCTGTCTATCCGTCCGTCCCCGGCAGGGGCTGCCCCTCTGTCTGTCCGTCCGTCCCCGGCAGGGGCTGCCCCTCTGTCTGTCCGTCCGTCCCCGGCAGGGGCTGCCCCTCTGTCCGTCTGTCCCCGGCAGGGGCTGCCCCTCTGTCTGTCCGTCCCCAGCAGGGGCTGCCTGTCTGTCTCCGGCCGCAGCTGTCTGTCTACGACACGAGCTACCTGTCTGCCTCTCTGTCCCCATCAGGAGCTACCTGTCTATCTGTCGGTCCCTGGCAGGAACTGTCTGTCTGTCTGTCTGTCTGTCTGTCCCAGCCCGCCTCGCTGCCCGCTCACCATGCTGCCGCTGCCGCCGGTCCCGCCGCGCCGCCCGCTGCCGGCCCGGGGGCGGCGGCCCGGCCAGGCCCGGCCCCGCCGCGCTCGCCCGCGGCGGTGGGACCCGCTGGCACCCAGTGGCACCCAGTGGCACCCGGTGGCCGCGGGCACGGGCGCGCCGCCGGCGCTCGGAGCGGCGCGGTGCCGGGTCCCCTCCGCGCCACCCCCCGGGCTCGGCTGTTTTCCGCAGAAGAGGCGCGATTCCCGCAGCTGCGGCTGTGTCGGGAATTCCGAGTGCTGCCGAGGAGCATCCCGGGGCCACGGCATCGCCGGCACGGCGGCAGCTCACGGCAGGTCCCCCGTCCCGGTGCCCGCCGCCGGAGCCCAGGCAAGACGTGGTGCGGTCAGCCCTGGCTGGACACTGCCTGGCACGGCCGGGATCATCGGGTCCGAGCCTCCGGAGAGCAAGGAGCCGGGAGTGACAAGTGGAGGAGGTTTCTTGCCAAGGGTTTCTTTAGAGCTGCCCTTAGCAGAGCAGGAGCTGAACGGTGGAGTCAATAGCCACCCTTACCCAGGGACAGGACGTGTGTAGGGAGAAGCTGCACTCTCCGTTCGATGCTACCGAGCTGGGAGTTGTTGCCAGAGGCCTGACAAGAAGCAGGAGGTGAAGCTCCCCGCATGTGGCTGCCATCATCCAGGCTGTGTCTGCAGCCAGCCAGCCTGTCCGAGAGGAAAGGACAGCAGCAAGGATGTTATCAGGAACACAGTGATTCGTGTTAGGTGCAGTGAATTCATGGGTTTGGTGCTTGGCAGAGTTATCTCATTTGCTAAATTTATTTTTAAAATAATTATTTGTAGAGTGAGAGGTTTGAGTGATTTGAGAGTCCTGAGGGAACACAATGAAGGGAAAACCCCTGTCCCCTTGATAAAGATGAGCTTCTGTCCTCCATCAGCCAAACTGGCACAGGCAGCCCTGGAGGTGCTGACAGCCCTGTGCCACCCACCCATTGCTGCTGTTTGGTGCAGGGGTTGTGGGGCACTGTAGGGGACTGTGTATTGAGCCAGGGCTCTGTGCCTGTGTGGCAGGGAGGGTTTTGCTCTCGGTGTGGCGATTCTGAGGCACTGTGCTCGTGGCTCTGTCTCTGATCCTCCAGTGCTGCGTGTGTTCAGCAGGCACATCAAGACCTGGGCCAAAGCCCAACACAAGGCTACACAAGTGCTGATTTTTTGGCAATCACAGCCCTCCCACCAGCCCTGTGCTGTCTCTGCCCTCCCACACTCTCCTCTAAACTCCCCTCAGCCTTTCTGTCCCATGTACATTGGTGATTCTCCTGTGGCCTCTCTGATAATAAACCAGATCTCTTCTCAAAAGCTGCCTTGTGAGCCAAAGCCTGGTCGGAGCCAGGCCCAGGGGAAGAGAACTAACAAAAGTCCATGCCCTGCTGTATTCCCACTGCTGTGTGTAGAGGAGTAGTTTAGCACAGAAACATGTACACAAACCCCTCTGTATTTCCTGGACAATATCAAATATTTGTTTAAACACGCACCTGTTGGAGCTAGCATTGGCCAGCACAACAGATGGCCTGTCTCATGGTTTTCTCTCCATGCTGTGATTCCAAGGAGCATCCATGCCTGCTGCAGGGCAAGAGGTGGTCCTGGACCCACAGACTCATCCCCACAGCTCAGCCAGCCAGCAGAACCTGAGGGGAATAAACACCATGTCATCTTAGAATTGTATGGGTATGCTTACTGCCTTCCATTTATAAATTAATTTCTATTATACAGAAATGAAACTCAAATTAAGATTTATAAAACCTGAGGGGGTTTTTATTTACAGTAAGAACTTTACTATCCTCTCTTATAGTACTTTAGTATCTTTTCTTTTTCTCATTTTATGACACCTAAATAAGCAATACAGTGATTTTAATGGCAAAGATTAGCTACTATCAAAAAGATTTGGAGATACAATTCAGGTAAGTTACCCAAAACTCACATTAGTACCTATACACTATACCTATACTGTACATGGTAAATCATACTGGCATTGAAGGTATTATTGCTTTAGCAATTACTTTGTTAGTAAATTGATTCTATTGTTTTGTTCCAGTCCGTTTGTGATTATGAGAGAAATCTGGGTAAAGAATCTTCAAGTCAGGATTGTTTGTATGTCATTAGGCTGCTCACCCTTCGCAGCCCCTGGCCCATGATGTGTCCTTGGCCACCTCTGTCATCTCTAGTTGGGTAACAAAAACCCAAAAACCTTCCAAGTAAAAAAAACAGAAAGTAAGAGATAAAAAAAATCATAATACACTTCTGGTGTGATGCTTTACGGATTCTTTATTCCTTTGGCACAAAGTAATCAGTACTTCCTAGAATTCTGAAATCAGCAGCTATTTCTGTGTATAACCACCAGTCTCTAATCGAAGACAACACCCAACTTGTTTCTGTATCACAGCCCACTCTGCGTAAAATGAAGACAACAATACTCCCCTTTCCAATCTGTTGCTGTGCTCTGGTGATGGTGATTCTGGTCTCTCTTGGCACAGCACATTCAGGTCTCCCAGACTACACTGGACCTCACTGCAGACATTTGGCTTTGACACAACCTGCCACCTGCTGCAGCAGGGCAGGTATATTTGGGTGTGTAGAGGGGAGGCTGGAGCAGGATGGCTTTGGTTTCAGAAGGTTTCTTGCTTCCCAGAACACACAGGGTGGATAGGGATAGGCTCAGACAGAATTGCACGCTGGAATTCTCCTGTGAGGCTGAACCTCTTGCCAAGGGCACCTTCAGATGAAGAATGTCTGAAAAGTCTTTCTTGGGCTGCACCTGCACAAAGCCTTTCCTTCCTCCCACAGTGCACTCAGTGCCCAGTGCTGATATCCAAACAGCAGCCTGAAGGCTGTGCTGCTGTAAAATGCTGTAAAATTCTGCAACCTTTCTGGCAGTTTGTAAGTGTGCCTTATATTTTTTCTGCCTTTGTGGCAAAAGATTCATTAATTCAGAAGAGAGGTGCTGTGGCCTTGCAAAAAGGATATTCATCCATACCTGACAATTGACTTATCAAGAGCCAATTTCCCCTGGCCTTTGTTGTGCTTGTACCCAGCTAGTTCTAAACAGCATCCTTGAGCCCTAGGTAGTTCAGCAAAATAAATGGGCCATCTGCAAAGCTGTATACACTGCTTCTTCAATTAGATGAGAGGTGAAAATATGCAATATTTATAACTTCTGGATACAGCCTTGGGGAATGCAGTCATAGACCGTCCTGGTCTGTGTATGCAAGGCCATCCTCCTTTTTCTTCTTTCTCCCTGTTGTGTGATCATTACCAACAATGCAAAGTCATATATGAGTTGCCATGGTGGAGGGGCTCCTCCCATGACTGTCTGAGCAGAGCACATTCTAAACATTGCACTCTGGAGCCCAAAATACCACAGCAGTAACAGAATCCTTTCTCCAAGTGGTTGGCAGCACTGTCTCCTACCAAAGACCCCTAAGGATGCAGGTCTTTTCTGCATACTTCCTTCAAACACAGCCTCACATCCGTTGTTCAGATATCATGTGTTCACATTTGTCTTAAATTAGCCTGCACAGTAACTTTTTAGTGACTCAGAGTGAAAAAGAATCTGTCCTTCTACTGATGCAAACCAAAAAGGAAGTTTTATATATATATATATATGTGCATTGGTAGGCTTCCAGTACTTCACACTACCTAACCATGAAGACAGCTGATGCAGAGTCTAGATCAGGAATAAAAATAAACACAGGAGATGTGCTGTCCTGCATAGTTTGGATGGATCTAGTTTTCAAAACACATATTTTAAACCCCCTGCAGTTATTTTTGAATTCTTATTAAAGACCCTGGGCAAAATTTAAACTACATTAATGTAGACTAACTCAACAGCAGTGAAACTGCATGAGTGCAGGCTTTGTCCTTGAGAAAGTTTTCAAAACCCCATCTCCTCTGGTTATCTGTTAAACTGAGCTGGAGATGGGAGGCCATCAATATTATCATCAATACATCAATAATATTTTAAATGGGAATTAAGTTGGGAAAAGTCATGAGCTCAGGTCCAAAATGTATTCACAGGTGCCCTTGAACACACAGATGGGGAGGGAACTGAGGAAATTAATGATTCCTCCAAGAGCTGGTTGGTCACTGGTATCACTTCCTGGCTTTCCACATCTGCTGCCATGGAGCTCTGCTCTCCCTGTGTGTGACCCACCCTGATGCTTCCCTTCCTCAGCACTCCTCCAACCCGTGGGAGTCAGGGCTGCATCCCTGGAAATGTCTCATGCAAGAGAAACAGGCCCTGCAGATACATTTGCATGAAACTTTCTGGTTAAAGTCTTCGTGCACGTTCCTCTGGGTATTTTCTTCAGCTTGCTTGTATGGCTACTCACATTCAAGAGCTAGCATCCAATATCTTTGTTTTCTACAAAGAAAATAGCTCATTGCTGGTATTTTCCTCCTCTGATTGCTGGTTAATGAAATTGGTTCCAGCTGTAACATCACTGCAATGAGCTACAAAGAATCACTTGTCTCAACTGCCTGGGCCAGGCTCGTTTCAGCTACAGCTCACAGATGGCACAGTTATCCAGGAGACTGGAAGAATGCAGTCAAGAATAATGCAAAAATGGGTAAAAGCCAAGGTTCATCAATCTTCAGTGCTTTGCTATTGCATCTGTATTGTACTCCAGCCTCACAGCTCCAACATATCAGCCTCTGCCGCTCTCTGGTCGCTTTCTGGCATCTTGTTCCTTTGGAAATGTAACTCCAAATGATGAGGTGCTTGTGCCAAATGAAGAAATAGTGTAGAACCAGCCTGTGCAGGAGGTGCTGCTAAACAAGGGGTGTCTGAGGGATCTGTGGTGTATTTCCCTTCGATCCCACCAGTGTCCCTCCCCTGTGTTTTGAAGAGAAGGCCTTTCCTGGAATGTTCATGTCACCTATCATCTGCCATGTAACTCAAGATCTCCAAAGGTCCAGTTCAAGAACCCAAAGCAGTTTAGCAGCACATCCCTGATAAAGTCAAACCAACAAATGGTAAATGCTGGCTGTAGCTTTATTTGTCTTTCATATTGTGAGAGATTGCTCCTTTACTTTTGGAAATGATAATCCAGATATCCTCCATTGTGGCATAATAAATATCTAGGGTTTGTGCTTAAGTGGCGGGCCCAGGTTTCCTGTGTTCATTTCATTTCATTAAGACCTCGAACTGTTAAATTGCAGATCTTCTTGAATATGTTGATGGTCCAGTGAGCTTTTTCCTTGGCTACCCTTTCCCACTGAAGCACCTACCACATATGATCTCTTGGTGCCTCAGAGGTAACACGCAGCTTCCTTGTTGCTTGTACTCCTCCAAGTAACATTTTGCAATAATTTTAATTATACAGCATGCTTAGATTTCTCATACCATTATTAGCAAATACATGTTTACTCTAGCTTTCCTTGTTTGAACTGAATCTGTGAACTGTATCCCTTGTGGTATCTGTGAAAAATACTTGGATCCATTCTGTGCAAAGGTGAAGTTTAATATCCTTTTTTGTCACTAGGGACAAAGTGTTCTACAGCTTTAGGTCTGAATTTCCAGAGGATGAGAGCTCCCATGATCCCAAAGAAGAATTGGACCTGAGCTTTGACAGCAAAGCACTTTATGAAAAGGAGGAAGTATACAAAACACAATTCCCTGGATTAAGAAAGAGAAGTAAAGTTTGTAATTTAGTAGGGAATGCTAAATAGTGAGTAGTAAACTCTGCTGGAAAATCCAAGTGAAGATCTGTGATGGCAATACAAGAGAGGTCCAAAAGCTGAAGCTCTAAGGAAATCTTGATTTGTCAAGTAGAAGGGCTCTTAGCCAGGAGTTTATAAATGTTAAAGCCAGGATGGCTAATGACTTTAAAAGAATGTGAGTTCTAAGGAAGAAATGTAAATTCTAGTGAAGTGAAAGGAAAAGGAAGACTGAAAGCATGAAGTGCTTGCCTCTGTGCCCAGTGTGTCAGTTGGTCTTTAAAGGCACAAAGGGATGAAGGTTCCTATTCCTCCTGCACAGGGAGACGTGCTGTGATCAGGAGTGAGGAAGATGACAGGTGCTTCCTGGATGTTAGAGCAGCTTTATATTTTGTAATGGGCTCTACAAGGGGTAAGGGCTTAGCTGTTGAATTAAAGTGACGCACCTGTCCCTAGTAGGGTGAGCTGAGGGGACGAGAAACTCACAGAGTAACTGAGAGCAACCAGTAAGCAGTAGTTGGAGGTAGCCCTGTGTTTCCTGTGTCTCTGCCTACGACTACAATCTCCTTTTTGATCTCTCCTTTCGAAACTGGAGGTGTTGGTGATGATCTAACCAGCACCTGACTAGCCAGACATTTGTACTTGGAGGGCAGCTGGATCATGTGATGGGGGGAGTGGCTGTCACTCTGGCAAAACCCTTCAGAGGATTACCCCAAAATCTCTGCAATTTTCCTTTCAGCCTTAAACCACCCACTTCCATCCAACCAACAATGAACAAACTTGAAAGGCCCAGTGTATTGAGCTGTTGTGAAGAGAGGACAAGAGCTAAACTTTCTATTACCAAGAAAATCTGAGAAATGATCCCTCTGGTGCACTTGCTGATGATTACTTTGTATTCTTACTTCCCTGTGTATTTGTATAGACTGAATTTATATCATAATGCAGAAAGGTCCTTCCCTCCCTCTCCAACCAAAACAATAGAGCCAAAACAGCCAGCATTAGATGTTTAAAAAGATTCACCACACAGTTCCAGTTATTGGTCTGACTTTTGCTGTGGCTGGTTACACTCATCCTCAGGAACTGAAAGTATCTTTCTGTAAACTAGTGATAATAAAAAACGTCTTTCTAGTTTAGGCTAGCTACTGAAAATGCACTGAACCTCTCTGACCTCTGCTGTAGCCATCTAATAGCTCTTGTGGATTAATTTGGGGGCAATAGTGATCTTTATTCTGTTTCTGGTTTTGTGCTTGGCTTTGCACTGATGTGAACACTAGATACACTAAAATTGACATTTTGAGGATTTTAATGTAAATGTGGAGCTACATCTATTTGAGATCTCCAGAATTTCCCTTGAGACCGATATTTCCTCTGATAATTTGTTTTGCCAAAACCAGTGTTTTCCTTTCTTGACTTGAACCATCTTGGTTTCATCAAAACTGGTTTATATCGTGTGTTTCTGAGGCTAGGGAGTACTTGTGTTGAAAGGCTATTTTTTTAGAATAAGAACCATAAAGCAGTTTAGTTGTAGCTACAAAGAACTTTACAAAGAGCATAAGATCTGTCCAAAAAGCAAGATAAATTGCTTGTGCTCATCTCTGGGCCACCAGTAGGAACAGAAGCAGACAATTATTGTATGTGTGTGCCATGCTCCAGTGTAGATGTGTCACATACTGGGAAACTGGCATTGACTTCATAATGGATGTAGCAGAAAGCTGCCCAGATCTGGACATCACTGGCCTTTACAAAAATGCTTTGCAAGTACAGCTGAGTCCTTATTGCTGTGGGAATGTCAGCTTTGCTCCATTTTTTTGTTGCGACCAGGACTGATGCTGGATTTCCTTGCTGAAAGCAGGGAAATCCAAGTCCTGGTCTTTCACGGAGGTGGAGAGCCACGAGTTAGTGTGGGAGCTGGCTGTGGGATTAGTGAGGTGGGATGATGTGTACATGCATATGTAAAACAGGAGCTCTACTGCAGCACGAACTACAGCTTGGAGGTGCAATGCTATCTTTGGCTGCACAGAATGACATGGATTCAGCAGAGCCCCTGCATTGGTCTGTGGCCAGCGAGCACGCTGCAGGTTGTTTGTGTGCATGGAACCATTGCAAACACGCAGGATCACAATTGCTGCTCGAGCAATTTGTCTTCCCTGCTGCATGCACAGCACCGCCCGCAGCCCCTCAAGGACAGTGCTGGGGCTTTGCTCCCCTCCTTTCTTGCTGCTTGGCTAGTTTTCCCTTTCTTTTCTCCCTTTTTTTCCTTACTCTGATGGAGTAGGTTTGTGAGGAAGGCAAAGCTGTGTGTTTCTGAAGCACTGCAATGAAAACAAACCAGCTCTAATCGAACCTTGACTGGGAAAATCTGTGCTGCACAGTGTGACCATCACAGTGTGTGTGAGCTGCAAGGAACCACTGCCAGGCAGGTGAAGGACCTGAAGGACCTGAAGGACCTCAGTTCTTCGACACTCACATTGTTTGTGAGAAATAGATTAAAACTAATTTGTGAATTAGTTCTAAAATGTTAATTTTATCCAAGTTTGATGGGCATGAGTGCTGTATAAAGTCAACATCAGATAGCAGAGTGAGTATGCTGTGTCTCTCTTCAAAGCCTTGCACAAGTGGTACTTGTAATGCAGGTGAATGGTGATGTCCACATTTTCCCAGGGGAAAACAGAAGAGCAGTGCAGTGTGCACTGGGACACAGGGGTGATGATCCAGCATGTAACTCCAGAGCTGTTGGCCATCAGATCTGTACTCTGGACCCATTTTTATTAGCTGAAATAAGGAAGTACAAATGCAAAGGTGGAGAGATGTGAGCTCCTAACTGAGAAGCAGAACCACCAAGCAGCTAATTGGGAGGAGGCTAGCTCCAACTTGTACAGCTGTTCTGTCCCAACCTTGCCTGATGGTGTAATACATCAAAAACAACAATAATCCTGCTGTCCAGTAACATGTACAGGCTAGTCACTAGAGTCTTAACTGCAGCTGGATGCAGAGATGCAGGAATGAATACCACAAGTAAAGCCAACCCAAATCTATAGTGACAAGTCTCTTCAAGGATTGGCTGTTAGGATGGCAGAGTCTAAGTTACATGGACTTCCACTGCTTACCAGACTTCCATCAGCTGTCCATAAGCCAACAGTTTAATTCTTCATTTTGCCCTATGGCAACATCCAGCTACCAAAATTTCTAATGCTGTTTTATGTATGAAACTTGATGGGGTTCTAGGCAACACCTCTTTTCTCACATGGAAGAGTGATCTCGTTAATGGGATTAAAGAGAAGATATTTCCTGCTTCCATGCCTAAAGTGAGAGAATTGTTAATTGAGTAAGAAATATTAGAGTACCTTTTGAGGCTGTTTTTCTAACACAGGCTAACATCCTCAACTTGGTATTTGCCTTGGTCTCCATGCTTTGGGGAGAAGAGATGGGAATAGCAATGGAATATTCTGATGCCAAAACAGTGACTGGCCCCAAGCAGCAAGGTCACTGCTGTCATGGAAACTGCCCAGGCTTTGGGCTCTTCTGACAAGTAATGCCTATGGCGTGATGGTCTGAAAATCCATCCTACATTCAGGATTGTTCCTGTGATTCCTGTGTCTTCTGTGTATTGCAAATACTTCCTTACACAGTTTTTAATAGAAGGGAAGATGAGGCAGAGCTCTTCAACAGCCATCCAGTACCAGAGCACTTGGTGCATCAAGTAATCCTGAAGAATCTTGTGAATCCATGCCAGGTTACCCAACAGAGCTCTTGATTCATAGGACTAGGACTAATGAACACCAGGAAAATAATAGATTGTATTGGGTAATCGGTGTGTTTGGACATCCAGTCCTTCAAGCCAAGTCATTCTTGTAGGCCTGAGAAATCCTTGAATGAAAAATTCAGCCATTGCTACAGGTCTTCATTAAAACACAGAGCAAAGTTCTCTGCATTCCACCCACTGTGTAATACAGAGAAGAAAACACTGTGAGTAAAAATCCTGCTCTAGTCATTAAATTCCTGCCAACCAAAAGTAGATACTTTTTTTCCTTATGGCTGCAGAAACTGGACCTTGGATGAATTTCCTGTCAGCAGCGAGTCTGCTCAAGCACTGTGCATCTGACAGCCAGCCTCGCCACATGCAGCAACTGGGCTCCAATGGATTTCATGTGCAAGGAGGCCTGAAAGGCATATTAATTTTTAATTAAATGTTTGACTTTCAGATTTAGAAGGCCTCCTCAAGATACGTGTTCGTAGTACATACAATGCTATGAATGAAAAGGCAGGTCCTTCCCCACTGAGAATAAATATACATATGTGTGTATGTATACATGTGTGTATATATATATATATAAATATTTTTAAAGCAAGACATCTGGTCCAGTAACACCTCTGCAGCAATTAAAGCCTCCTGCCTTGCTCTGGTTGCATTCAGTGCTGCAGCAGTTTCACAATGGTGGCTCTGGAAGATTGCTCAGGAGGAGGAGCCCCAGATGCTGGTGCAAAGAGTTTCAATAAGAACGAAAAATCCTACAAATAATGTCATAAGCAAGTGCTGACATGTGCAGAAAGAGCTTGGCAGAATTCTGGAGAGGACTGACTGGTGTGGTGTAGATTTCCATGCAGGGAAGGCTGGTTTAGTTGGGGTTTTTTTGTGAGGAATATCTAGGAAAGAGACAAGAAGTAGAAAAGGACAAGAAGAGAGAGAGAGTGTTAATGGTTTCTGCTCTGGAAACTAGAAAATTGGTGTTCCCTGTGGAAAGAATTGCACCTGTTTCACCACACTTTTTTTCAGCTATTTAGCCCTCTTCAGATCGTATGAGTATTGCAGAAGTTTGGCAGAAGGTACACAGAGTCAGACTTTGAAGCTCCTCTCTTTTTCTGGATGCTTTCCTACAACTGGGAAGTTGTAGGGAAAAAAAACAACCCTGGAATATCATAGCATTTCTTCTCATAGGCAACTGTACCTGTTTTCTTGTTAGTAAGCACTGTATGTCACTCTTTCCACAGCCCAGCACTGTGTTTACTGGAACCCATGTGTGTGTGGTAACACCACAGCTCCTGTATATGATGTACCAGCTATGCCTTACACAAAACTCCAGAAAATGAGTCACATTTAATCATTTCTGCCCCTTTTGGAAATGCATTTATATATGTGTTCTCTTAGCCATGGTGAAGAAGTGTTTGGAATATATTATTAAGGGTAACATTTGTGTTTGAATAAGGGATGTGCATTCATTGGGATAAATCCTTTAAGTCAGTGTAGTCCTGAAATGTGAAAGCAGCATTAAATTTAAAAAAAAATTAAAATTTAAAAAAAACCCAAACAAACAAGCAAACAGAAAAAAAACCCCAAAACTTAAACACATGCCACTCTCCCTGGGTAAGAATCTACAATTAAATTAATTGCCCTTTTAACTCATCAAAAATTCTTTAGACATGTTTCTGCTGGGGTAACTAGCCCAGCATTAGGCTGATAGATGGGCATTATGAAATGACCTTTAGGGCTTTCCAATCTGGTCAAAAATCTTCCCTACTCCTAATAGTCCAGCTGGACCAGATATGGAGCAGGGGATGTCTGCCTAGATCCTGCATTCAAAAATGCAGTCTTCCTTTTGGCAATGTAAGTATATAAAAGTCTTTGGTACTTTTCCAGCCACTCACTTCAATAAGATCATGTACTGAGCACTAAGTGTGAAAGAAATACACATGCCTTTAAAAGTCAACAAGAAAAGTAATTTTGTTTGTTTAATTTAAAAGCTGGCATTATGCCTCATGCTCTTTACAGCTGCTAATAGCTGACAGCTTCAACCTCTGCCAGGCCCTGAAGGGGGCTAAAGATGCTGGGTGCACAAGAGGATAGGATTTACACCTTTCCATTTGGCTGACTTTGTCGAATTTGGCAGAAGAAAACTCTTTGACATTCCTGGTTTTAAGAAATCTGCAAACTAAGCTAGGTTTGCTCAGCTGTTGCCTGATGTCTAGGAGTTGTTAAACTGTGATAGCAGTTCGACAACAAAATGGCTAAAATAGCACAAATGTTGCTCCTGTTATTTCTAAAACACCCCAGGACTACTGTAGAATTTACTTAATTTTATTTTACTGAACAATCTGGTACTAGAGACAAAATTTGCAGTTAACATTTATCCCACATGCACTTCATTAATACACACATTTGTTAAATTTGTGTTCTGCTAAGATGCCTGCTTCACTTAAAAATAAAATAAAATTGGAAATCTTTGAGGAGAATTGCTGAGGCTCTTTAGCTAAGGTGAACCCAAACCCTTGCAAGTTAATTAAGATCCTTTTTAAAGACAGGTGGATTGATGGGGTTTCCAATAAATGTGCATACTTACAGTTGTAGTGCATACTGCAGACATCAAAAATATCCCTTACAATGGTCTCCAAAGTAAAATGGAAGGAAATTTGTAGTAATATTGATGAAAAAATGAAATAGGATCATTTTGAAGATGCCAGAGTATTGGTTTTGTGTTTTTATGTCCCTTTTGTTTGGGTTTTTTTTTTATACTACACTCAAGAAACCAATAGAAAGTAATGAAGCATATGACTGGATCCGTGTCACTGGTTGCAAAAGGTTTCTGATAATAACATGTGCCTATCCCTAGCTGTTATAATTTCTCAATTAGAAGAACCAGAAAAGTTGGTGAGGGAGATTATGGTTAAGCAAGTTGTAGGATTTTTTTTTTAATTCCTCCACTCCTAGTTAGATATTGGAAGGATCCCATTAAACAGAGAAGAAGAAAATTATCTCCCAGAAATAATTCTTCTTGTATATCTTAACATTACTGCTAGTATTCTCTCTCCATCCTAAAACAGTAGTGTTTTACAGAGTCATATTTTTTTACAGTGGTATTGAACTTGCTGTTTGCTCAAATTAAGAAATATCAATGGCATATGCAATAAAAATTGATTTTCAAGAGTGCTATGTGCTACACAGCTCATTTGAGGAATATTGCTTGGCTTATTCTCTATGGGCAGAATCTGCAGACTGTCTGACAGCATTTTAAATTGCAGTAGTGATTTTAGTAATGACATGAATAAAACATCTCCTAGCCATGAAGCTGGAGCCAAATAAGCCTTCAGATCTGGCCACAGCTGACTTCAATCCCTAGAAAGAATATGGGTCAGAGCAAGATACTAAGAAATGTGATTGCCAACCTGAGTATCACCTTGAAAAGGTGTCACTGTTTGATCAAATATTTATTTTCTTTTTATCAGCACAGCAGGCTTGTGTAAAGTACATCAGTAACACTGAACTTTTATTGATACATTGTATTTATATTAGGAAAATTTTGCTGTGAATCCAATACATCCATCCTAGGAAGATGATCTTGCATATAGATTTTTATTCAGGTGTATGAAGCTCTTCATTGTTTTTTCTGCACTTTGTCTGTTAATGTCTTGAGAAACTGTCACCATTTCATGGGAATGGGTCTGTGCTACCAATACATGTTGGTCTCTCATGAGGACATTATTTATTTAGGTACTTCTCTACGATCAAACAAATTGGCATCCAAAGTTTATTTTTACCTTGCATCCATGTCATGACTGTTCCAAAAGCCGGGCTCGGCACACATGGGCCTGCTTTGCCAAACCCACCGGACTCTCTGCACAAGAGAAAGATGCATACCAAGGTAATCTCACACATGTTCACACCAGGTGCAAGATATCTACTATGTGATCTCCTTTTTCTCACTTGCTTTAGGCCTCCTTTCAAACTGTAAAACCAAGGACCATTATCCCATTTCTGAAAACACATCTTCCTTCTCGCCACACCTTCCCCATAACCTGCCTTATCTGCATCATTTGCAAACTTTTTTGCAGAATATTGTCTATTTTTTGTGATTGTCTAGTGCCAGACAAAACTACTATTTGTTGGCTCACAGATGACAGTGTAGTAAAGATAGTAGCAATAATCTTGTGGTTTAAAGAGGCATCTTGTCTGAATTTATTGTCACAGAATAAAAGCTGTTAAATGATCATTTCTTGCATTGAATTAAACTTTGTGAGTTGAGAGCTGTTTAAGGGCTGAAAGAGAGTTGTGTTTTTCATGGATGTTTTGTAATTTTTAAGCAGAACTAAAAAAAAATGGACAGTTGTACTATGCAAATTGCTTGACTTCTTGGTCATGTGCTATTACCATTTTGCAAACCCCTTTGACTGCTGAAAGTCTTGCTCTCTCTGCCTCCAGTTTTGCATTTTCACCACAGCCAGGAGTTACCAACTCTGCCAAAAAGGTGTATCCAGGGCAATTAATGCTCACCACTCTGTTTCAGGCAAGTTCTACTGGGTTAGATCAAACAGCTGCCAAAGGCAGGCTTGACTAACCAGCATGCTTTGTCTCAGGCAGATTAGGAAAACAGTAGCACAATTCCAGTTCATTCCAGGGAGAGCCCTGGTTTATGGGAATGCCCATTCCAGGTGCCTGGCATCTTTAGCCTGCTGAACCAGGTCTGAAAGAGGATGTTTACCAGTTGTCTGTAAAATAATGACTGTTTTCTGAGGCTTCAGTCACATGGTCATTGTAGAAATGGCTTTGTGGCACTTGAAGGCATCCATCCCCAGCCATAAGCTGAAAATTACCTTCTTCCTGGTACAGCTTAGATGTCAGAATAAATCATCTGAGCACTCATGAGTTATAGTGCAAAGACAGCAGGTTAGTTAGTGTTGGTAGGAGTGATGTGAGTTCACCCACCTGACTTTTCCTCTGGAATTTAAACACTGATTTTTTTATACAGCCATTTATACTCTGGGCTGACTGTACAGCTGCTGCAGAGCGATGACAAACACCTGGATGTTGGTCACATCTTAAACTGGCACAGCTGCTTGGCCACTAAATACCTAACATGAGACTGAACATTAGTCACTTTGCAGCAAGAGGCTTGCTGTGGCAGTGTAAAGGACCTGGAAAGGATGCAAACTGCACCTGGGTAGAGCCTTCTTCCATGCAGAAGTAACTTTTGGAACAATGTGTACATTTTAGAAGAAGAAAATTCCCATGTGGGAAACCTAGAGTTTTACCTAGGTTTAGAAAATGTGAAAAGGCCACAAATGTACAGGCATTTAAAGTATGCAAGGCAAGCAATTCTCTGTCACTTAGCAAACAGGAAACGTCAGAATAGTTGAGGCGTGAAAGTCAGTAACAGCCCCAAATAAAGTAATCTCTGGTGAGTGTAACCATGAAAAATGTGAAATGTGTTTTTCTCCTCAAGCTTCAAAGTAACTTCCTCCAGTCCCACAGAAACTGAATTGGTACTAAGACAGTGGATCTCATAAGAAGAAAGATTTGTCAGCTATCTCAGACATTCTCCATCAGCCCTGTCTGTGCCACACTAAACAGCAGATAAATGCTCCCAAAAGTCTACATTACACACCTGCATCTGCAGATAATGCCAGCTAGTGAGTAAATCCAGAGCCTCTGGAAGAATGTGGCATTAGTAGCTACTCCTGACAGAACTCACCCCGTTTGGACTCTGACTTGGTATTCAGCAAGTTACTAAGCTTCATTTGGCAAGCTGAATAATGAGGGATCTGTCACATATGTAGGTAAATAGTTGTAAGGAATAATTATCTTTGGTGTTGCATTGTTTTTGATCTTGCTTCAGTTTCCAACCAATTTGTCAGGCTGTCTTTTCCTACTAGATTTAAATGGCAGTACTCTCAGAAACAACTTTCCCAGGTGGGTGCTTTATGTACCAAGAACAAGTGACCCCTCACCTTTTGGTAGGTGTTTGTGTAGTATGATACAGCTTTTCATATTTTACTGGGGTTGGTGCACAATATTTTCTTCTGTGGTTTGTAACAGAAACTGGGTTGGTTTTTTTCCTGAAAGGTTGCCTTGAGTGTTCTGAAGCATCTGGCTCTCTGAGGCTATCTTCTGATACAATACATTCACATCTGTTCACCTCTTAAGAGCAGACTGTTGTGATGTGATAGGGAAAATATCTGAACCTGAACCATTTGTCTGGCCGCACCATTGCAGCTTTCACTCTTGGCTGGAACTCTGTAGCATGATTTTTTTTTCTAATGTGAGCTTGCACAGACGATTTGCTCCAACTAAACCTCCTGCCACACTACTGAAAGCTTGTTCAAACTCTTCATTTGACAGTGAAGCAGTGGTTTCACAGCTCAAGAACAGGGCCGTAAGCCAGGAACCTGACTGTTCCAGATGGGACACCCTCTCGTGTTGCAGCAGTCGCAGCAGTGAGGACACGGACACAGACACAGACACAGACACTCTCACCCTCGGAGCTGCTGCCGTCCCTGTGTGACACAGACCCAGACAAGGTGTCAGAGCAGCCGACGGCGCAGTCCTTACAGCGATTGCTGCCATCAGAGAAGCTGCACTGCTGGGGAATTACAGGCCACCAGTTTGTTCCTGTCTTTTGCAGTCACATTGTGCAATATCACCGTCGAAGACCTGCACCAGAGATGGGAGTTTGCACTGAACTGACACTTGACTTAGTCTGTTAAGGACTTCAGTATTATTCCAACGACCTTGAAGTGGGTCAGGTACTGAAAGGGAAGCCAGTGCTGTTTGGACAGCATTAATTTTGGTTATTACGTGCATTGTCTGGTTAGACCTGTTTTTGAAATGTGCCACTACATGATGTGCTCATTACAGCAACCTCATCATCTCCTCGTGCCCGTGCTCAGCACTGTGCTGTAAACAGTCCCCAGCGAGGCCGGCACTGCAGGCAGGGCTTGTGCCAGCAGCGCTGCTGGAGCCCGCTCCTGCCAGCCTGACAGGAGACACAGCGATGCACGGAGCTCCGAGGGAGAGCCTGGCTCCAGCTGTGCCCATCAGCAAGGGTTTTGTCTGTAAGTCAGATCAGTAACAGAGAAAATAGGGTTGAGACGGTACCTCAACATCTCTTTTTCTTCCTACTTGCAAAAATATTTGAGAGTAATTTAGTCTGGTTTAATTTTGAAACTGTTGAGCTATTTAGACTGTCATATTTTAGCATTTACTGTGTTTGTGGTGGCATTTAAATGCAACAGAAATTAAATTTAAACACATCCCAGCCAAATGTTCCAAGCAACAAGTTTCCATGAGTGAGCAAGCAAGTAACTCTATGCTGCTTGTTTCCCTTCTTGTCTTGCCACTGCACAGCCTTTCACTGTATCCTCAGGCCTCTCAGCCATTCCTAGTGCCTCCACCATGTCAAAAAAGACCCCAAACAAAACAAAAAATAAAACCCAACTGTGCTCCTCGTTAAAGCAAATAAAATATTCTGTATCTTATTTCCAGAGAAGGAAGAAATAAGAAAAAAAAACTCCGAACTTACAGATCTACCTGAAATGCAGGTAGCTTTATTACAGTGAATTATACCTCTGCCTAAACTCCTCTGAAGAAGTGATTGAGGAAGATAAAAACAAGCTTTTTCTTTATTCAGGATATACAGGAAAGAAAAAAAGTCTCTAAATGGATAGAAATAACGTGAAACGTTATGCCTTGTTCTGTTTCTTCAAAGAGAAATGTAATAGTGTCCTGGTAAATCATATTTCTGAATATTGATCCCGTTTCTACAGGAAGCTATTGTACCTGTACCTACTGAAATCTAGGAACCTTGTACACAAATCACTCAGTTGGCTGTGATTTGTAGGGAAGGAATTCAGGCATGAAAAGTATACATTTATCTGGTTGTCCTGAGCTTTTTTTTTTTTTTGTTCTTTCAGTGATTTAGAATAAGATTCTGCTTTTGGCAGAATCCTCAATATGATCAATTAAAAGCCAGTCTGTGGTTCATTCATCAGATGCTTGAACTGTCTTATATATGATTACTGTGTCCTGTTATCAGTCATGCAAATCTGAAAGCAACCAGCACATGCAAAGTGATGCAGGCACTTACAGAAAAAAAGGGGAAAAAAATGAAGGGCAAGGGAGGGGGGTTTGCAGCGGGGAAAGCCCTTCATCTGAATCTGGGCTTTACAGGGAGGGATCTCACTGTTTCTCCCACCACATATGCTATTTTTTTTCCTACCTCTCAGTGAGTTCAAGCCCTGAAATGCTTACCCCTGAGTTTGCAGTCAGGCATTTAGGTGATCTGCAGACCAGGATGTGGTCATTCTGCATCCGCCTGTGATAAAAATACTTTTTTTCTTTATGCATTTCAATCCCTCAGCCCTGCACAAGGAAGACCTGCCATTAAGCATGTATGATTCCTTGGAAAGGATAGTTACTTTAAACAAAAAAAAATCACAGTTCCTGGCTTTGGTGCAGCACAATTAAGCCTTACCAAGCAAAAAGTCACCATTTGAAGTAAGAAATCATATTCACACAGGTATGTAGTGAATATTTTTCTGTAAGTTAACACAAGCTATGTTCTGTTTTTAAAGGCCTAATTATAAAACTGTAAACTTAGATTGATTCCGATGTAATGTGCTCTTTACATTCTTCTAAAATTTCTGATGCCTTTCACATGATTAAGATTATATGCTAAGATAGAAATCAGATTATAAACCTAGTACTTAAATAATTAAAGATTTCTTGTGACCTTCAAGACACACGGGTCAATGCAAAGGGCCATCCTTCTGGTGCTGCCAGCAGGGTGGTGACATGTTATTCACGTGGAGATATTCTGTGTGGACTGGCAGGCACCTAAGCAATGTCCACTGTTATTTAGTGGTATCACCAGTATCTAAAATCAGAGGACTGATAGGACTTCAGGAAAAAATAAAACCCAAACTGTAAATGAGTGCCTGGGACAATGCTGAGCTCTTCTCTGCATGAGGGTAAATTATTTTGGGGGTGTTCATAGCTCTGCATGTTGTTGTGGTTGCTGTAAGCTGGGGTTAAGGCTGCTCAATGCTCAGATGTGAATTTTCCAGCGGGGCAACCCTCTTGTGCACAAGAACCACTCCCTCGTGGCTGGACCACAGAAGGAAAGGAGATGTTTGGGACACAGCTGGGGTCACCCAGGTAAGCCACAGGCTGCATCACACTTCCTATGCTGATCTGTCCTCCTCCACCTGCCTGTCTTCCTTCTGACTTTGACCCACCTGGAATTAACATTATAAGCATTTAACAGACATCTCAATCAGTTCTCTGTGTAAGCTCAAAGGGTAACTTTTAGTGAAACCTCATTTTGTACATTATGTATGGAAATGGAAAATTTGCACTAAAAAAATGGTAATTGTCTCCACCTTGGACAGTCACAGAACAGACCTCAGACATGGAAGGAGGAGCCACAGAGGAATCTGTGTTAGCAGATATGACACGCTGGGTCATAAATTTGCATCAAAAGAAGGTTCAGGCTCCAAATTCAGCTTTTAGTAATAAAATTAGAACTATGATTATACTTGTGCCAGTGTGTGGTAGCTATAAACTCATGTGCAAAAGAAAGTAATTTGACATGAGAATTGAGATTACTTGGTAGAAGCATAATTTTATTTTTTGCTGAATGTAATGTGCCAGCCTGAACAGTGTCTGAGGGTGAGTCAGCACTCTTCCACTTTTAGATAAAAAATGTGCATTAAGAGCAACTTAGACTGAGAAGGCAAGAGGCTGGTCCAAGGCTGCCATAAGCATAAGGCCAGTGTCAGGAAGCACAGAAACAATCATTAGAAAAGTTAATCCAGAGCGATCTGCAGTAATGGAGGCAGTAAAAGTTGGGTTTTTTCTTCTTTCTTGAAAGAAGAAATGCCAGTTCCCCAAAAATAGTTTGTGGGGAAAGTTTTGAGTTTTGAAAAGTGCACTAAATTTGCTGAAAAGTGTTCTTGCAACATTTTCAAAATGAAAATTCTGTGTTTTAGTATAAATTTACTTCTGCTTTAGTTCTGCAAACTATTTTAAGAAGAGTCAAACCTTTTCAAATGAATTTATCTTAACTGTTATGGAATGGGAAAAAACCCGTATTAACATAAGAGGTTGTCCTCATTTGGCAAAGGAAGTGACATTGAAATTATACTGGAACAATGTGTAAGCCATATTCTTCATATTAACAACTGGTAATCTTTCCCTTCTCATCTCATCTTTCTTTGATCTGCATTTTGACTATACTGTAATTTTGAAAAGGACTGGTTCCTATTGCATAGTCATGTTGCAATCATTGTTTATTGTGTTGGTCTTATATAACACCTACTCTAGGCGTTCATACTTAATTCTGATCAGGAGATTAAAAAAATATGTTGTATATGAACACGCATAGTCTCAATAGGAAGTGTTTGTAACCAACTCGAAGAGACAAAACTGGTGAAATCAGTGTTAGAGAAGGTAAACTAGCTCAGAGAAGGAATGCTGCTTCTGTGCCCTGCGAACATGTGCAGGGTACAGGCACCTGTAGGAAAACACTAACGATGGAGGTACATGGAGCAGGATGCAAAATGTGCATCACAAAATGCCCTGGTATTCAGAGTCCAGTTCAAGAGTCACCCGAAAGAAATTCTCTTCCTGGCTATGCCACCTCCTTCCTTTGGGGGATCTTGAGCAAGATGTGTTTTGACGCACATTTCAGCTTCAAAACCCACCAACTTTTCAGCCAATCCCCTGGCATCTGGGGATTCTTTCTGGCTGACCAGCCTAACTTCCAGAGGTGCCCTTCTGCTAACTCACAGAATCCGACATTTTCTAACCATTCTACAGCAACTGCCTTTTGCTGAGCGACCTATATTTAACTCCGGGCACGTGTAAGCATTGCCTCAGGTGGCACCGTCATTTCTCGGGCATGCACTGCAACGCAGACACAGAGCATCAGTGAGTACACCTAGCACTGTGCAGACACAGAGCATCGGTGAATACACCTGGCACCGTGCAGACACACAGCATCGGTGAACACAGCTAGCACTGTGCAGACACAGAGCATCGGTGAATACACCTGGCACCGTGCAGACACAGAGCATCGGTGAATACACCTGGCACTGTGCAGACACAGAGCATCGGTGAATACACCTGGAACCGAGCAGACACACAGCATCGGTGAATACACCTAGCACCGAGCAGACACAGAGCATCGGTGAATACACCTGGCACCGTGCAGACACACAGCATCGGTGAACACAGCTAGCACTGTGCGGACACAGAGCATCGGTGAATACACCTGGCACTGTGCAGACACAGAGCATCGGTGAATACACCTGGCACCGTGCAGACACAGAGCATCGGTGAATACACCTAGCACCGAGCAGACACAGAGCATCGGTGAACACACCTGCCTTGCACCACGGCACTGTGCGGCGGGACCCGCCTGCCGCTGACATGACTCACAGGAGCAGCACTGGCAGCCGGGAATGCTGCAAGGGCAGGGAACAGGCAAAGGACCGCGGTGCCAGGCCGACAGCGGGTACCAGGCACGGGGCAGGGGCTGCCCGGCCGGGGCCGTGCCCCGTTTGCCCGCGGGGCTGCAGCAGCTGTGAGGCCCACTGGCGATTCCCTATAATGGCACCAAAACCTGCACTTCAAACCTAATGAAACAACTGCCAGCAGCCCGACAGGTGGGATACGGAGCAGGCATTGGACTAGGCTGCCCAGGGACGTGGTGGAGTCGCCATCCCTGGAGGTGTTTAAGCGGCGTCTGGCCCTGGCGCTGGATGTTGCGGTTCAGCGGCTATGGGGTTACAGGAGCAGCGCTGGTTGGTCGGGATGATGTTAAAGCTCTCTTCCAGCCCCGATGACGCCGTGACTCCGCGATCCCGCAGCACTGGCGGGGCTGGAGCCCCTCCCCGGCCGCCGCGGCCCCGCCGCCCTCACGGGACGCAGCGCCCGCCGCCTCGGCCCCGCCCCCCTCGCGCGGCGCCGCTTTCCGCCAATCAGCGGCGCCCTCCCCGCCCGCGCGCCTTCCCCGCCCTGCACGCCCCGCCCACCGCAGCGCTGCCGGCCAGCCGGAGACGGGACGTCTCGCGAGAGCGGCGGAAACCTCGCGAGAGCTGCGAGGCCCCCCTCCGCCCCCGCCCCCGGCCCTCCCGCCGCCCCCGCCCCGCCGCGGCCGGATCCGAGAGTGCCGGGCGGTGGGAGGGGAGGGAAGGAAGGGAACGAGAGCAAGGGAAGGAAGAGAAGGGAAGGGGGGGCGCCCGGCCCTGCGCACTGAGCGATGTTTGTCCGCCATCGCGGCGGAGGCTGAAGGAAGCGCCGCCAGCGGAGCGAGGGGCCCGCGCCGCCGCCTCTCCCGCCCGGCCCGGCCCGGTCGGCCCGGCCCCCGCGCCCTCCGCCCCCCCCGGGGGCCGCACTCGCAGCGAAGGCCGCCAGCGGCCTCCCCCGGCCCCGCTCCCGGGTCCGCCGCCCCGCCGCGCGTCCCCCGGCTCTGCCGCCCCGCGCCGGAGGCGCCGCCGGGCCCGAAGATGTCGAACCTGAGCAAGGGGACGGGCAGCCGGAAGGACACCAAGATGCGGATCCGCGCCTTCCCCGTGAGTACCGGGCCTGGGCCGGGCCAGCGGCCTCCGCAGGCCCCGGCACCCTGTGGGCCGCGCTGTGCGCCGGGGCCGCGGGGCGCGGGCAGGGCCGGCCGCGGTGCGAGCGGGGCGGGGGGAGCTGTCAGGCGGCCTCGGGCACCCCGGGGGCCGAGCGGGGCGGGGGGAGCCGCTCCTCGGGGAAGCGGTGCTCTGCGCCGCACGGCGAGTGGGAAGCGGAGGAACTGGTCCCCGCGATTATCGCCTCCCTCATCAAACAAATCAATTACAAAAATCCACGTACGGCGGTGGGGAGGGGGACAGTCGGTGGGGGCTGATTTCTTTGTTTTCAAGGAAAAGGCCTCAAAGAGGGAGCCGAAGGTTATGCGCCTTCATCAACAAAATTAGTTAGCCCCGGAAGGTGTGGGGGGGAGTATTTATTTATGTCTTCTGCAGAGTTTCCTCTTGCTGAATTTCTCTCTGCGCTCCGTGGAAGAGGCTCTAAGTCGTATGATTATAAAATTTGGGTGGCAGGATGCCAGCTGTTCCGAAGGTGTTACTATAAACATGTAGGCATAGGTAACTTGCTGCAGGTTCGGTAGAGTCGTGAGCATGCCTTCCCTTTGAGTTACAGAGGGGAAGGAGCCAGATTATTAATTTGAAGTGCCATAACGCTGCTGTGTTTTGACAGTCGGTTCAATTAAAGCTTACAACAGAATAACAACTACAGCACGAGTAATGGCGTTGGGGAACGAGAGGAGTAGGAAAGGTTCAGTCTGCCGGAGGATGACCAGGAAGCGTGTGTGTGTTCAGCGGTGTGTGTGTTAAAAGGAAGATACTTAGCCCAGTCTCTGGCTTTTTGAGGCTTAGCGCTGGCTTTTAAGGTTTAGTGTGAACTTTTCAGTGCTACGTCTGATCCCAGTAGGCAGTGGTGTAGAACTAATGTGCTGTGCCTTTATAGAGAAACTGGACATACCTGTTTATCTCATTTCACTGGCAAGGCATGTATCAATATATCTGCTTCATCCAAACTCTTGCTGATGAAATTAGAAGATTCTTTATATTCTCAGCAGCCAACTTCACAGCAGTCTGAGTTACACTGTTTTACTCTTTGCTTTTAATCATTGACAGTTGCATTTAGTGGTAAAAGTAAAAAGAAAAAAGTGGGCTATGAAATGAGGAATTTTAGCTGATGATAGGTTTTTCATCTCCGTATTTCATTTATTTCTTTAAAAAGCCTTTTCTGAGAATGTCAGTTTTGGATTACAGAAATAAAGGAGAAATCTTGCTGCCATGTGGCCACAGTTTTACTAACAAGTGGTAGGAAAACCTGTACAAAAACAAACCATGACAATAGCAGTGTGTATGTTTTGTAACAAACTGCACCAAAGATAGCAGTCTTTTAATTTGATAAACAGATTCATGTATTCCAACTGTGAATATGTAGCTATGGGTCAGACAACAAAGGCAGACTTAACAATGGGATAAACTTAAGTTTGTATTTTTCACCTCTTCTGTATGTGAAATTTGTTTTGCAGGGGTGAGAAATGCTCTAATGGAGCCCTGTTCTTACATGAAGTTAAACAGTCAAGTTTTTTTTAAAACTTTTTACTAGCACTGTCTTTCTTTTCAGTTGTTTAGAGAATATCTAGGTCAAAACGTGAAAAACAAAGTGTCTTCTCCCTAAAATAACTCAGTAAGTCACAAGTCATCGAGGCTTACAACTATTTGGGGTCATCTGTTGATAGCAGCTTTCCAGGGGCTCCCTCAGGTAGTTCTTTTTACCAAAGACATTTTGTTGACAGTCCTGTTGATAAAGTGTTTATAGAAAAGAAACATGTACTTTGTTGAGAGATTTGGAGGGGTTTTCCTTTCTTAATTGCAGAAGTCAGCAGCTGTAGTTGCTGTAAAAATCTTAACACAAATTTTGTGTAGGCCTAAGTGGTTGTAAAGGTTGGTTCAGGAAATGACTTGATGCTAGTGACTGCAGTGGGATTATTTGTGTCAATGAGGTGCATTTTTGTGGGGGGTAGAGTCTGTGTTTAGAAAATGTAGTACTCATGCAGCAGCTATGGATCCTCACTCTTTTGTCCCAGATGTGATGGTTCTGCTCTTTGGCTCTTAATTAAAAGTGCTTCCAGAGGTGGTTTTGAAGGCTGCTTCAATTTGTCTTCTTATTGATCATCTTTCCTCAGGAGGTCTTCCTGTTTTAGATTAGTTCGCCTCTTGCATGGAGGTGGCTATTTACTATTACATTAGGCTAGAAATAGCCAAATTGGGGTGGTTGTGTTCCTGCAGCATAGCAATATTAGCATAACTTCCTCCATGTAGGTTCTGTTTTTTTAATATTTTACATTTTTGTAGCGTATTTAATGCTTCTGTTATTATAGTAGCTAAAGGAAATGAGAAATAGTAATTTGCCAAACATTTCTTAAGTTTACATTTTCTACCTTATGAAAAATTCACTAGAAATGGACCAAAACATTGGAAAAGCACCTGCGTTCCACCTGAAGGTCTTAATACTTAGGAATTAGTTTTATTCTAGATTTCTTTTTTATTATTCCTGTAATTGGTGCCACATTATGTAGTGTCCATTAAGATTTGCGAGCTTCTGGTGTGTGCTGTGATGTTCTTTTTCTTACCTCAAGGTCAGTGACTTGGGGTACACTGTTTTGCTGAAGTGGGTTGTACAGTAATCAAAAGTAACTGAGAAAAACGGTTTTTATATCTTTAACCAGTTTGGTTTTTTTTTTCACAATAGTCAAAAAAATATTTTCCTAATTTATAAACTATCTTTCTAAAAAGAACTTTGTGTTCTCTTGTTCATCATGACTTAAAGACAGTGATAATCTTTGCATCAGAAGCAGTCCACATGAGGATTCATTCTCTGAGACTTCATTCTGAGACTTGAGTAGATTTCAACCCTGGGAAGAATAACAGAAATAAATTTCTAGGAGAGTTCGTTTGTATATTCAGGAAAGCAAACTCATGAGGTTAAGCTTGTGCAGTTATCCTTACGTACCACCACAGAAGACTTCCAGTGTGCTACTTTCAGTATCCACTTCTGGTACTTTTAACACCTCCATGAAATATAGCTGTTCCATATTTATATAAGGTCTATCCAGAGAGCATTCAGGGTGATGTTACAGCCAGAGATGGAACAGTGGAAGAGGGCTTTTGAGAGACAGAAGGTTCCTTTTTCTTAAGCAGTCTTCAAACTTCGTTGTTTCAAATTCACACACATTGCAACAGATGTGAATATGGATCCTAAAAACAACAAAATTTCAGAAATGCCAAATAATTGTCCATAACGTATGTTGACTGCAGGTAGTAAGTTGGGGTTTTTTAATTCTTTGGAAGAGTGCAGTGGTCTACTGAATACGTGTGCATTATATGAAAATGCTGGTTTGATACAACTACAGAGGGTGAATTACTTGCACCTATTTTGAATTAGTGTTGGGAGTTGTTTCCTTCCTGGGTGCTCTCAGGGTCTCAATTTGGCTCTCACTCCTTAACTTTCAATGAGCCCAGTACTGCTGGCTACAAGAATACTTTCAAAGCTCTCAAACAAATTTGCAGCAAATCTGATTTTAAGATGATTTAGTTGATCTGTGAAAAATGGTGCCAAAAATGGTAGATTTGCACTTAAAACTTTTGGAGAGATGTGATTTCTGTATGGGAGGTCTGTATCAATTATATATAAATTATGTTTCCTGGAAGTGTATTTGAGCTGTTTTGCTGTGGCTGGTTAGCTAGTTCAAAACTGTAGCCTTAAATCTGTTTTGATGGAAAAGTTGTACATAGTAAAAAAATGCACATTTCTTACAGAAATAATCAGAGTGTGGCAATTCAGAAAACATTTGGGGAATTAATTTTCAAAATTTAACCAAGCAACGTTAAGCTGTGTTGAATGAACTTTTTTGCAAGAGCTCATTCTTCTCTCAATGCAGGTGTCACCATAGAATTGATTGGACAGATCTTTCTGAAAACCAGCATGACCCAGTGTAGGTTATTGGGTTTGATCATTACAGTTGGAGGGGGTTTTTTGAATGCTTTCAATAATTTTCCTTTCCTTCAGAGATGTCTTTTTTCTCTAGAGCAGTGCTACAAAGTAGTGTTTTGCCAGTTCTCAGAACTATTTTGGTGGATCAGTGTTACATAGTTACATTATGAATTCTGTACAGCATTGAGAGATATTCTACACATGCACTTGCAACAGAACAAATCTTTAAAAAAAAGCAAGTTTCACTGAGAAATTTCATTTGAAATACTAGTGCACAAGAAATTCTCATTTTGTTCAATCTTGTGCAGCAAGACAGCCTTTCATTTCCTTCAACTGTTTATAGATTGATGTTGCTTCTTCCTCGAAGAAAGTTATGTAAGCTTAGAAGTAAATACAGCTCTTCCATGAGAAAGTATTAAGACTCATATTTTCGTTGCCAGCTCTCCTTTTAACAGCCACTTGTTCTAGCCTTTGTGTAGGCAGAAGGCTTGTTTTTTTGTTTTTTTTTTTTTTTCAAGGAGCACCAACTGCTTCTGTGGTTTGTTTTGAGTCTTGGGGAGTTGATGATGCAAGTTGAGATGAGGTTTGTTAAATTCATGCTTCAACCTACAACGTGTAGATCTATCAGTTCCAGAAGCTGGTGTAAATCCATCTTGAGCGTCTTAGAGCAGATAGCCCCTAGAAGAAACACTGAAGTGTGGTTAAATTTTGAAGCATTCAGGTTATGTAAGCAGGATGTGAGGATCTGCTTTGGCTTATAACCCTCAGAGCCTGCGTGTGGTGTTAGGGAGGGGCACGGAAGGTGGGAAAAGAGTAGAATTGGGGGATGGTTTTTACTGCAGGCTTTTTTAGCTCTGAATAAAATAGCGTGAACATACCATGTGCTGCGAGATCACCTGGTTAGCGCCATGTTTTACATGGTTGGCTTGTGAATCTTGGTTACTTTATATTCTCAGACATATTTATGAGAGCACCTTAGCTTAACCCATGTAGTGTTCACGGTCATAAGTTCATATTCACAACTGAAATTTTGGTAGGCTTGAAAACTAGAAACTAAGCAGACCAAAAAACTAAAACCCTCTTTATCTTATTCAAAGGAAGGGGTTTTTTGGTGCAAATTAAGAAAAATATGAAAATGCTTGCTATTTACTGGCCAGTTAATATGAAGTCCTTCCAGTTTTCACAATTTTTTTTCTTTAATGAAATGCTGTTAGCAAACTGACTGTCCTAATAATACATTTATAAGTTTTAAGAGGTGATAACAGTAATTCCAGGGCAGTCTGAGTAGTTAGTTGTAGGTGAGTTTTTGTTTGATTGGGTTTTTTTGTAACACTGTGTCTATTATCTTTTAGTTTTTGCCTCACCTAATCTCATTAACATTCCTCAGTTCTGTGGATGTTCAGATTTCAGTTGCAAATTTTCTTGGTTTTCCTTGTTGACTGGGTCTCAAGTTCTGAGCAATCATCATTTGCATTGGTCTAGAGTTTTGAGCCACTGCCTCTGCATGGCACAGGAAGGAGCAGTGCCATTTATGAATCTTGCTGTATTTGAAATTTGCTTGATTTTACACAAGACTACATGACTAAAGTTAGTGTTCTGTTAGGATTTTTATACTAGCTAATTCAATCTCAGCTTTTTCAAGTGGCTTCATTAGGTTTCTCCATCCCTTCACTTGAGTTGCATAGTAATGCATTATTAAACAGGAATTACTATTTTTCCTGGGTAGTGGTAGGTAAAAAAACTTCATGAGAGTAGCTATAAAACTGATGAAGAATTTTTTATATTCTACAGGAATAATTATAATAGTAGTATACAACATTAAATTAGGATTTTTTAAATAAAAGACAGTAACATTTTTCAAAACTTTCCTTTTAATCTGTTCTGGACAGGTACACACAGCATAAGTGACCCCATTTTTCAGAATTTCATGCAGGTATTCTGAAGTCTTAAGCTTTGATCTGTAGGGCAGGTAGTCCGAGTGCAGGTGCTTTTAAATTTTCGTCACCACACCTTATGTGCAGTGTCAGTGTCTCTGTATGTGGTGAAAACATTTTGTGATAGACTGGGACAGATTTTTCCTAAGATAGTTTGATTGAGTCCATTCATAAAACACAGTGATTGTGTTACAGTCTAAAATAGGTTCTTGACCTTGTGCATATGCTCACTGGATCTTATCTTTGATTTTTAGTAGCTGTACAAGTGGAAAAGCAGCTCTTGAGAAGTAAGGTCATGCTTTTCATTCTGAGTCAGGTTTTGTGGAAACACAGGCAGGAAAATAGTGTTGTAGAAAACTACAGCACAGCCAAGTATACTTTTAATCACATGATTATTTTCTTTTTCTGAAGGTCAGTTAAAGCCAGTAGAATTTTTAAATGACTAATGTTTCTTTTCTGAATGTGCAAGTACTGGCATCTCAGCATAAGTAAATACTGTTACATGGCTTAACAAAAGAACTTCCATATTGACTTTTTCAACATTTTAGGAAAGGTAAAAAGTGCACTTAATGCCTGAATACTGTGAGGAGGACAAAACTGTAAGAAACATTTATATTTGGATGGTGTTTGCAGTGGAGTGGCCTCAATTCTTTAATTAACTGTGTATAAAATCAGTGTTTTAGGGCTGAAATTGTCTTGCTTGTAGTTTAAATAAAGTATAATGCTACACAAGATGTGAGCAGATACCTTGCTTCGTTGGTTATTGTTATGAATGAGGTGCATTTGTGGAAATGCCAATTTTTGTTTCATGCTAATGAGAATAAACATAAATTAAGGCAATAACTTAAATTATACATGTGAATGATATAAAATTGGACAAGCTTATATAATAAATTCATAACATTAATTTCTTAGACTTCATGGGGTCTGAGCATAGGCCCTGCATGTCTGTTTCTTGCATTTTGTATGTGAAGAATCTTTGAAATAAATGTTTTACTTCCACGCTAGTTGTGTTTTAACGTGTTGATAGTGTCTGAGTGGACCTGTTTTTTTATATTATATACATGGATTTAATTTTCTGTATAGCTGTGAATTTTTTTCTGTTGCAGTCATTGCAGTGTTAGTCTTAAGTCTTCCAGGCACTGCTGATTTGTCCATCTGATCATGGAGTATGCACTGTGTGGTAGAAAAATTCCCCAGAGAGAGGTTATTGTCAGGACACAGGGATATTGATTATCTGTAAATTTGTAAGAGATTTATTAATTGTATCATCCTTCTCCTACCTGAAGTAAGCTGAGGGGAAAAAAGAATCATCCTGTGTTGGCCTCTGTTTACCATAAAATGTTATCTTTCAATTCCTACGCAAGTTCTCAAATTGTTCTGCTGCTCTTATTATTATGGAGGAGTTGTCATCAAGGCCCCAAAACCTCTCAAGGCCCTTCAGCCCCACCATCTCCCTTTCTTCCTTCATCCCCCTCATCATTCATTGTGTTCCTTGTTTTGAAATGACTACAGGAAATGTGTCTACAATCTGTATAAGCTGGTGTGTATTTCACAGATTTCCTCTTTACATAGTGGTGATTTTTGAACAATTGTAAAATACTGAGCTACTTGTAGGTTAATTGAAAAAAACCAGAAACAATTCCTGTGGGATTTGCCTTCAGTGTTGAGTAGGCAAGGAACGGGCTATTTGTGGTTCAGGGAAGTTTTGTGAATTCAGGTCATCAAAGCTGGAAAGTTAATGAACTAATAGATTTTTTCACTTGGAGAGATGATACCTCTGAGGAGACTCGGTGCCTCCACAGGAGGTACGGATGTGCAGAACAGCACTGCTCTTTCCTTTGACAGTTCTTAACTGAGATTGAGGCATGCAGCATCTCTTATTTTTAAGATTATTAGAATGTTAATACTGTTCAAGTCACCAATACAAAAGATTTGCCAAAAAAACCTAATTAATTTAATCACTTATTAAATTAAGACTTTTTATTTCCACTTTGTAGAATTTGTTGGGTGATGGTCTTAAGATGAAATCATTATATGATGACATACTGAATCGAAGTTTTAGTCTATTTTGACTAGTTAAAAACAATGCTTCTATTAGTTTAGAGTTAGGAATGCTCTGAGTAGTCTGGGGTATAATGGTGCTGCTTCTGCTGACAGTGGCCTGTTGTCGTTTATGGCACTCTCAGGACAACCTGCTGCACTTCACCTGCAGTGCTGAGCTCCCCCTGTTGTAAAAGGAAATTAAGAGAGTCAGGGACCTAAATCCCACTGAAATTTGAGATTTCCAGAAATCTTCAGTCTTTGCTAGTAAATCTTGTTAGGTTATACATAAGCAACTCCCCTTTCTGCTTTCAAGTCTTTAGTAAATTGGAAGTAGCTCTAGTGGAAGAGGCGTGAGCCACCCTCCTTGTCCTGCAGTGTAAGAGCCTGCACATGGCCCCTTATCCCAAGTAAGCAGCTTTGAGGAAATTTGCAGGCAAGTGTAATTTGTGTAGTTTTCTCACAGTCACACAGTCCTCAGGTTTTGAAAAGCTTGTCCTTGGCTCTTACAAGCTTTTATTGCAGTGGAATGCTAAATGACTTGAATTAAATTTTTAGGATTTGGCCCTGTTTGTAAATGGGAAAAGGCATGCCCAGTGATTTATACAATTTTGTGCCACTGTTTGCACTGTCTTGTCATTTCACATTAGCCAGGAGCCTGTTTGACAGCCACAGACACACAGCTGAGCTGTACCTGTCCCTCCCCACACCTTAGAGACCTCCAGGATCCTACTGACATGTGAGAGGGATGATTCACTCCCAGAAATCCAGCTTTTCTTTGGTCCATATTCTGCTGTTCTAATTAGGTTCAAATATTTTCTTTTAACACCAACATTGTTTAACATAGAAACAAATCTATTGTATTTCTTTCAGGAACATATTTCTTCCTGTTACACAAGCCTTTTTTTTTTTTTTTTTTTTTTTCCCATAGCTTTAATTGGAGGAAAGTTGTTTTAGGATTACTACTTCTGAAGTGAGTCAAGAGGACTGAACTTCTCATTAGTCTTCAAAATATTGATAATTTTTATTCTTTTGGGTAGGACAGAGGAAGTATATAGATCTTTGATGTCAAATCCTTATATTTCTTCCTCTTTTTCATTAAGAATGGGGTTTTTTTGAGTTAAGCAATCCTGACACAATACACTCTTTTTTTCCCCACATGCTATTTGCACCATAAGTGACAGTACATCTACCAAAATAAGTCAAAAACTTACTTCAGGTCTGAAAATGCTTCTGTTAATTTATAAAGCTAAAAGTGAAGGAACAGACTTTCAGAACTGTGAGCTTAGATCTGGACTGCAGTGCTGAGTTTCCAGAGAAGTAAGAATATAAACAGAACACAGTAGTATATAGAGAGGATAAATGCAGCAGGATATACAGTTCTTCCTTACCCTTATTTGTTTGAAGTGCTCTTGGGAAATCAGTAGTTTATTGCAGGTGTTTTATAGTCCTCCTCCATTTTCAGGTGCTGTAGTAATGAGCACTGTAGCAATGTCACTGAATGTTTTTGAAATAGCCTTGGTTAGTAACACAGGCAATGTCACTCTTTTAGCTGTATAAGCACTTCCATTCTGTATCAATGACAACTATCTTTTGAGCTAGAACTTCCTAGATTTAGCCTCTTATCAGTTCACTTCTTCTAGAAGCTTGAACAAAAGCAATTAGTTGTTTTCTTTTAAATACAACTTTTTTAAAAACAAGTTTCATAATGTAATGTCAGGTGGACAGAAGCTTGCATCATGGCAGGGGAGATTTGCAGCTGATGCCTTTTGATATTTGAAAGGCATTTAGATTTGTCTGCACATGCTGGGGAAAAAAGATGTTATTTAAAAACTTGGATTTTAATCAAATACTGTTCTGCTATCTTTGGGCAAAACATGCAACAGTAGAATAAAGTCTTTAGTGTAAGTAGTTGCACCTTAGAAAGTTTATTTTGAAAAGAAGTTAATTTTGATGTGTTTTCTTTGCTTTTCCTCAGTATCCAGCCTTGTTGTAGGACAACATCCATTAATCCTTGCTGAATAAAGCATGTGCTTATTTCAAGCAATTTGGGTCTTGTGGGAAATAAGTACTAAGGCAGATGAGTGTGGAAGAGACAGAGTCGAGCTTTGTGTAAGTGATGACAGATGCAGGCGTTACCAACTTTGATTATCCTCTGTTGTTACTTAACCAACTGATACAGTTTTTATAGAGAACCTTGAAGACTGATCTGTGTGAATCCTTATATATACACCAATAAGCAGATGAAAAATGAGACTGGTGAGCCAGCATTCACTTTTCATTGGCCCACTCAGACAAGCAATATTCTGCTTTTGTCTGTCTTAATGAGAGTTCTTTTTAGCTGTATTAATAGAGTGACTGAAGGTACGTTGTGTAAGTTGAACATCATAAATTGCAAAGTGAAGCTGTAAGTTGATTTTTGGGGAGCATAACAGTTTGTAGTTGCTCATTAGTATCAGGTAGTGTTGGAAAAGTGTGCAAAGGTCTGTAAGAAGAAAGTTGTTTATATTCACATAATCATCACTGTAACTTCGTGTTTCAGTTTGTTTACCTCTTCAGAGTGTCTCTTTTTTTTTTTTTTTTTTTTTTTTTTTTTTTTTTTTAAGAAATGAAACAAAAGCTTTATGATTATCTGGTAAGTGGTGGCTGCTCAGAATTACATGGCTCATAGTCTTAGTTCAGATGAAGCAGGTGTTTGGGAGGAGTTTGTCTCAATTTTCTCCCCCTTCCTTCAGCATTTTACGTTCTGTAGATTTGCAAGACTAAAAATGAGGCAGGGCATTTGGGAAAAACAAAAAAACTGTATTAAATGGAAGTTGAAGTCTAGAGTAAGAGAGGTATGTTGATAGTTCAAGATTAGTCTCATTCTTCTGAATTGGTTCCTAACATATAAAAGATAAATGAGTGCCTGATCCTTAATTTGTTCAGTGGCCTAAGCATGTCAAAAGCGTTGCTGCTGTATTACATGTTCTATTAAAGACTTGTTTTAAACTTTTCATATAGGCTGTTAAATTTTGCTGTTGTGTAGTGAAACTCCTGTTAGGCCTAGCTATAATACAGCCAAATGTTACATTTTGAGAGAAGAAACAAAACCTTTCTCCTGAGATTTACTAGAAAAGGAAGTTCTTGGAGCATATTACATTTTGCTGTAAAGCTTAAAACCAACCAACCTCCCTCCCCCTTCTAGCTCCTACCCCAAAGCAGCACTTGTTTTGTGAGGAGACCAGCATGCTCTGAGACAATGCCTTGGAGGTAAACCAAATCTGTCAGTCATGGTGCAGAAGGTAACTCCTTTTAAGGAACAATCACTTTTTAGGCTACTTAACCCATCTGCCCTGTGCTGGCAGAATAGCTTTTCAGTGCTGCAGAACCCATTCAGGCAAAGTGGAGAAGGAAAGGGTTTCGCCTAAAATACTGCAGCTCTTGGATGTTTCAGTTGAGAAGGACTCCTCTTTGATTTAATTACATATTCTGCTTGCTTCTGCTGAGTAAAGTCTGGGAAGCAGAGGTGGATATTGCAATTCCTGCATTTCTGTTACTGATTGAGTATTGTCATTGAGCCCTGCCTGCAGAGGCTTCTGATGGTGAGACTAGAGTTGATTGTTCCTGTGGCCTTTAGAGGATTTCTCTCAATACTGGTTACTCAGCTTATCTTCTGAGCCTGGAATGGGACATGGTGCAGACTGTGAATGTTCCTTGCAGGAGGAATCTGGAGAAGTTTAGTGTAGGGTTTGCCCACCCAAACAAGGGCAGTGCTTGAATATCAAGGGAAAAGTGAAGAACAAAACACAGATACTAAAAATTGTGCCAATATTTAATCTTGTAAATGACAACTAGCAGATGTCATAAGCAAGTTACAGGCACTGATTACCCCCCCCCACACACACACCCTCTGAGGGAGTATAACAGTGTAATAGGCATCTCCTGACACTCCTTAGGATATGTGGATAGTACTGTATTGTCATCTTCGATTGTTGCTTAAGGCCACCTAGGAAGCAAAAGGTGTCCTACTTATTGGGACAGTTTTGGTAGCACATTTCTGTGACTTCCCTGTGACTCTTGACTGATGTCCTAAGTTAAATAGCCCAGATTCAGGTGAAGAGCAGTGAGACAGAGTGCCCCTTTCTTCATGCTCCTTCTCTTAGCTTCCAGTCATGTTTTCGGTGTATCGCAGTCAAACTGCTCAGATAACACTATTGAGGAACTTTGTGTGTGATGGTTTTGGTTGTTCAGAGATCAGTTTTTATTTGTGGGAGAGTGTGTGTAGCCCATGCATCCTCTGCCAGATATACTCATTGTTACATAGTGAGGAAAACTTCAGAACTCAGAAGAGTGTGGAGATTGAGTTCTCCATTTGACATTAATAGGAGTACATTTTATCTGCTCTGTAGCTGAAAAAGATGTAGTTCCATATCTTAATATGCCATTTTCCAGAGATATTCTTGGAGCAAATGCTAGACAATATATCTCTGTCATTGTAAATTCTTGTCTTTTAAATTAACAATATTCAAAGGGTTTGTAAAAATTCAAATAGTGATTAGGTTCTGAGGCAGGAAATATGCTGCTCTTGCCCTTTTCCAGATAACCTCAGCTGAACATCATCCAGAATGAAGGATAAAGGCTAAGGATACTGAGTTATCGTGTAACAGGCTATTTAATACTATCTTGATGAATGCCCTGGTTTACAGTGGCAGGGAAGACTGTTGATGACAGTCTCCTTTGCCTCAATACTGTGCCCCTGTGGTGGCAGTTGTCGATGACAGCAGTTGGACCCTTCTCATTTTTTCTGCTGAGGGATAGGAACTGGGGGAGTGAGAATAGGTGGCAATTACTAGGTGCAAATGTTACTCCCGGCACTGCTAACTAACTTTGATTGTTGGTATCTACTCACTTCCTTCAAGGCAGAGAGCATGAACACCTGTATTCTGTAATTTCAGTTGGTTCTTGTCCCAGTGCTCTGTGGTATTAGACCTGTCATGGAAAGGAATGAGGCAGATGGTTGCTTTTTTTGAAAACTTTGAGAAGCCTTGTTCTGCAGTAATCATTTCCAGACTGATGTGTTTCACCTGCTAATGTCTAGAACTGTGGTAAACACTTAAACACTCTGCAGCTGTGCTGTAGAAGAACTGAGTAGTAGTGTTTGCAGCATTTTTGAGATTAAAAATGTCCTGCAAATGTGTTGACCATCTATTAAAGCTTCTGAGATTTAACAATGGCCTGTTTGGTCTGAGATGATTGAGGGAACTTTATAGAACTTGTCTAGAAATTTCTTCTGCAAGAAGGATGAGAAGCTGTGTCTGGTCACTGATCTTGAGAGTACTGGTTTGTGCATCTGCTGTTGCTGCTGGTGCACCTTTGTGGGTACTCCTGCGGACACTCTGTAGGACATCTATTTACCTCTTCCTCACTTCTTAACCACCTCTTGATAAGAAGACTAAATAGCTACTTAAAACTGGTATAAACTGTCCATAGTTCAGCAGGCTCTTAGCAGTTTACTCCTGTAATTTTTCCTCGCAATTCACAGCATTTCAGGCATGGTTATATGAGGAGTGAGCTCTGTAGTGTTAAGGGCAAGATGATGACAAGGGGAAAAAAATGACAAGAACATGGAATGAAGTTGCATTCAGAGGAAACTGTTGTAAAAGTTAAAGTAAATAGAATGGAAAGCATACCCCAAAACATTTATTTCTCTGCAAAGTAATATGGATTTTCAGCAACAGATCTGTTGGATGTTCCTGAATCTGAGAGTGTTGTTTTTTGACTGTAGTTGGTATACGGTAGGGAGCAAACAGCAGGTTCCACTGGTGACCACAAGTATTTTGTTGCTCACCTTTGTGTCCTGCAATGCATTTCCATTGGAAGACTGGTACAGGCAGTTTGAAAAGGTCACGTTTACTCAGAGAGCCCTGGTTTTTCGGCTTCCTCAGCCTGCAGCTGTAATGTGTATCCCCAGATCACCCAGTGGTTGAGGTTGGAAGGCACTTTAGAAAGTCATCTTGTCCTGCTCCACTGCTCAAGCAGGATCACCTGCTGGTTGCTCAGGACTGTATCCGGATGGTTTCTGAGTATTTCCAAGGATGGAGACTCCAGAGCCTCTCTGGGCAACCTGTGCCAGTACTTGGTCACCCACACAACAGAGAAGTTTTCATGATGTTGATGAGGAATCTCCTGTGTTTGTGCCCTCTGTGTCTGCTCCTGTCACTGGGCACCACTGCAGAGGCTGGTTCCCTCTTCAGTACACCCTCCCTTTGGATTTTACATACACTGATTTGATCCCTGCAGGTTTTCTGTAGGCTGGCTCTAGAGGCTGACTCTGTCCTTCTGACCGATGCTCCAGAGGGTTGCTAGTGGCCCTTCACTGGACTCTCTCCAGTGTGTTTCTGTCTCTCTTATGCTGGGGAGCCCAGAACTGGGCACAGTGCTCTACATGTGTCTATCCAGTGCTGAGTAGAGCCCTTGGCCTGCTGGCAACTCTTCCATATGCAGCCTAGGATACCATTAATGTTCCTTGCCTCGAAGGCCCATTGGTTTGTCCACTAAGAGTGTTGTGTTCTTTTCTGCCAAATCTGCTTTCCAGCCATTTGCCCCAGCAGGCATTAATGCATGGGGTTGTTCCTTCCCCATAGGGATGCGATGTTGCACTTCCCTTTGAACTACAGGACTAGAAGGGGCTGATAACATTTTGTATGAAGTTACATGTTGATCAGAAAATAAATAGAACTGAGTTGTTTGCTGGTTCTAATTGAATGCTGATAGGTTACTTGGAAGAGGTGGTGCCTGCAAGCTTCTAGGAGGGAGAGACTGAGAAGTCTCTTCAGGACTGTTGCCAGCTTTACCTGCTTTGCAGGTGATAATGGCAATAGATTGCTGACAGTGATGGTTTATTTGACTTGATTTTAATGGGGTAGACAAACATGGTTAAAGGAAAGGGCTCGAGTGTATCTTATCCTGCACTGTGGAATAAAGGACCTTCTGAGTCCTTTCCAGCCTCTTTTTTGTGAAATTATTGCACTTTCATGTACACTGACATTTTAGTCTAATTTCCTCAATATGTACTTGTGCTGCAGTCTGAGTTCAGATGTTTGTGCTCAAGTTGCATCTTTGAATCATTAGCATTTGGGCAGCAGTGTGTGGAAGTTTTCCAAACAGCGGCTTCTTATAAACAGCTCTCTCTCCTGCCAATAACAGACTTGGTCGCTTTCCCATTCCCCAAGAAAGGTAATGTTCAGATAAGCACAAGTACATTAACACATTTCCTCTGCTTGGATCCTGGCTTCTTACTATCTTGGTGAATCTGGGTGTAGACACTACTGAAATTACTGGGATTTTACTTCTGAAAGCTTTTCCAAACCTGTGTGGTTTTTTCAAAGACCAGCAGAAGCAGCAATCTGGGTTCTGCTTAACTCTGCAAGAATACAAGACACAAGCAAGGCAACTGTATTCTAACTGTGGATTTCAGTTCTAAAAGATAGCCATTAGAAGAAATCTGGGAATGAACATGGAAAAACATCTGGGCTCTGCTCCTCTGTTTGTGGAAGTGGATCACTTACAGACTTTGTTGCTAGGGATCTAGAGAGTTGCATAAATCTCCATTGCTGGGTCAGACTGGGGGATTAGGATCGCAGTTCTGTTTTCAGAGATGCTTTTGTAGAGAATTCTGAAAAATGCCTGTGTTCTAGTAGCATCAACAACTTACTTACTGGTTATTTGTTTGGATTTTAAATCTGCCTACAAACCCTGATGTAAGGAATAGGATGAAAAGAGATGAACCTATGAGTTAAATAATCCAAGAATAGATTTAGTCATTGCAATTCTTACATACCCTTGAGAATACAGGAAGACCTCTTCTGCTCAAATGCTAAACAACTTTTCAGCAGCAGAGAGGAAATAATACATTTTTGCTCAAACTTTACTGCAGTGACTTACTGCCAAATAGAATGGAATTATTTAAAGTATTAGGAGTCTTTGCTTTTTTAGAAAACACTGCTGCAAACAAGTTAGCTATGCTAGATCTTTTTGTAAGACAGTGCTCTTCTAACTTGATATTCTAGAACTTGAGCAAACCTGTTCCCATAAAACCTCACAGATACTAATCTGAGTCAGAAGCAGAATAAGCTGCATTGAAAAGCAGAGTTTAATGCTTAATCCTAAAAGGTAATAAGATAATTTTATAGTACTTTTTCAGGTATTGCTTATATTTATCTCATGGAGATGTGTGCTCCTTAAAATTACCTTCTATGGCCTTTCCTTGTGCTTTCAGATTAGCTTCTGATGTGTCAATTGTTAAGTGGCAAAAAGCTCAGTGTTCTTGTTTGTATTCAGGGACTTCAGAGCAAATAATGTTGCAATTATTCCTTCATTTTTTTTGTAGCATTTGGGTTAAAAGTACAAGAATTAAACAATTTGCTTTTAGCTTTTTGCCGAATGAATCTGAATTATCGGATGTGCTGCTTTATCTCTGTGTGTAATGGACAGAGATGTTCACTGTGACCAACCCAGAAACAGGAGCACTGTAATACCTCTGCAGACTGGTGCCCAGTGATCTGCCTGGTTTATACAGATCATGCCTTTGCTTAGAATACAGTGTGCAGTTAAATTGCAGTTGAGATAAAAAGGTTGTGTTGGCTGAGAATTTTTTAATTAGCAAGGGGCGCCTCTGCTTTGTAAACAAAACCTTGGTTTTTTGAAAGGAAAGCTGAAAAGCTTTTACTTGGATTACTGTCTGCAAATCTAAATGGTTGCCTTTATTATCAGTGCTTGTAAAATTGCTGGTTCAGGAAGGCTGTAGAAAATAGCTTCCCTGAAGAAGCACCAATGTAGCAAATGCAAATTAAAACCAAAACTACTGACCTTTCAATGCTGTGCGTGGCTGAATAAGGAAGAAGTGTAGAGGGACCTGTGATATTCCATCCACCATTCTTCTGTTACTTTGAGGCTTTGCTTTTAGGAGATAGGGAGCTAAAAATTTTTCAACGTATTTGTGATTTTATTTTGTTTTTGCTTTTAGATATATAGTGGTACATCTTAAGTTTGGGGTACATAGAGTTGAGTAGTCAAGTGGATCAGAGGATTGGAAAAAGTAGTAATAGGATTATTTTCATAATAAAAATCTTTGTATTTAACCAGAACTCCAAAAGATGAGCAGGATAGAAGATTGTGTGTCTTATTTTGGTTTTATTCAGCAGCCCATTCCCTTCCAAGGCAGTGAATGGCTTATCTTTACTGTTACAATATTACTTGTCATGCCTAGAAAACTTGATATTTTGAAAATACATGTAAAAATACACTTGGAATAAAAAAATTCTTCTAAATAATTGCATTTGTTTACAAATGCAGTCAAATCTAGCCTTCATATCTTCCCTCTATTCACTTACTGGGTTTTGTTGGAAGGAGAAGGAGAGGTAGATTAGGGCTGGTCGTGATTTTCCTCTCTAATGTCATACTGTTATTCTTTACTCTTTTAATACTTTCAGCTCCTGTTTTCAAGACTACTTTGACAGTATTGATAGACTCTTTTTTTTACTTCCCATAGTAATTCTGGGAATAGCAGCTTTTTTCCCTTCTCTCTTCAGCCGTTTTCTTTAGCTGTAAAATGCTAAATCTGTTCCTGATTTTGTATAAACTAAACGAAACTTCACTTTAAACATTGCTTTTTAAATCAGTTCAGTTTAAAAGTGTTTGGGTTTCTTTTTCATTTGGATGATGAAACTTGGCTGAATCACACACTTTAAGCAATACTGACATCTGATATTTTTTGCTACACTTACTTGCAATCCCAGATACTGCTTTATCTATTAAATATCATATATTGAAGCACCTTTGCATTGGTAAGGCACTAGTGTGAAATTATTCACACTGAGTACTAGACAGAAGTTTGCTGTTGTATTGAGACTATTTCTTTTAAGAGTTACTCTCCGTCTCTGAATCTTTATTTTTTCTTTCTGTGCATTTACTGAAGTTTACAGCATCTGAATAACAGATCAAGCAGATGCTTACTGCTTGGTTCATGTCCTTTCGAAAGGTATTTAATCATATTTATGCAAAGGGAATATGTTCAGTGCAGGTGTTAATGTTGAGCGTTTGTGGGGGTGTTCAGTGGTACCTGTAATTGTTTAAATTGTAGGTAGAATGTTGTAGGTATGTCATTCTTTGGCTGTTAGTACCTCAGCTAGTCCCTAGTTAGCTCAAGCAGATGACCAAGTTTGCTAAATCTGTGTCAGACATTATTATCTTTTGTTGTACAGGTCGATTTGGGGTCTGGTGAAGCAGATCAGTGTTGCAGTACAATTTATGAGGTGCCAAATAATGCGTTGATGTTGAATGAGAGTTAACCATCTATCACTGTTAACCTGTGGAGGAAGAGACTTGTGTCCACAGTTAGCTCCCTTTCCACCCCTGGAGTTGGGTTCTGGGGATTTTACAGTTCTGAAACGAAAAAGCATTAAACTTTTGCAAATCATAATTTTAATAAATGTTTCTTGAAATCTGTACTAGTCTCATTAATACTGTTTTTCTTTTAATAAAGTTTGAGAAATCTTGAGATAATGGAATCAACAAGATAGGGCAGAGAGATTATAGATTTTATTTTTTTAAATTTGAAACAATAACATAATGTTTTATTTTTACAGATGACTATGGATGAGAAATATGTGAACAGCATTTGGGATCTTCTGAAAAATGCAATCCAAGAGATTCAGCGTAAGAACAATAGTGGTCTCAGTTTTGAGGAGCTGTATAGAAATGCTTATACAATGGTATTGCATAAACATGGTGAAAAACTCTACACTGGACTAAGAGAAGTGGTCACTGAGCACCTAATAAACAAGGTTGGTCCATTTGTGAATTAACATACAAGTGTCTTACATGAAAGGATTCTGAACAGTTATTTAAATGATGAAAAATCTAACTGTTATGTTACCTTGTGTTGCAGTTGTGTAGCTTCTCAAAAATGGTAGTACAGAGCTAACATGAAGCTCAAATTATTTCATATTCCAGGTACTGTTTGTTGAAAGTTACTGATGGAAGGCAGACCATAGGAAGCACTTGAAAGAGTGTAACAGGAAACAACTTTTTTTGAGGAATAACTGTTGAGAGTTGATTTTTTTTTTTTTTTTTTTTAAGGTTTGTGGCATTTTTGGTGTCATTTTGTGACTTTCTTAGGCCAAATTTTGTGTTGTTTGCCAGTCCGTTTTTTCATCTATGGAACAAAATAAATACCAATGTAAGAACTTGTTTTTTTATGGGCTAATGAACTAATTCACAAGTTAATGAGACAGTTGTGCTGGGATTATGCTCTTTAAAGAGGCAGTAGACACTGTTCAAAAGCAGCAGCTCAGCAGTAGCCAAAGTCCTGAGTAGTTCACACTCTGCCATGTCAGCCTTTGCAAAACCAAGTAAGTCAGTCAAAATGACACGTAGAAACATTCTTTTCCTGAAGATGCATCATCTGAGAAAAGGAGTCTTCAGGTCTTTTGTTAAACCATGAAACCACTTCTTTAGTCTTTGAGAGAAGTTTAGAATTGATTAATAAATATGTACGTGGGAAAAGTTAAAACTCACTTTCTAGAACTGCAGCTAATATCCGATGGCAATAGGATTCTAAGCCTGTGGGAGATGCCTGCCTTACTCCTCGTGGTAATTTCCATAGCAGAGATGTGTGTCTACTTCAGTCCCATAGACTGGCTGTGGGCTCAGATGGACTATCAGATTTTTGTCCTGTTTTTACAAGATCTGAAAAGGAAATTCAGAGACCATCATGAGCCTTGGATGATTACTTCTGGCTGAATTACAGAGAGTGGATGGGAGATTTATGGCTAAATAATGCAGGATGCCTGGGGACTTTTTTTGTGCATTCCAACTGGAGTTACTGCTGTGGCAGAGAAATGTGCTATTTCTTTTCTAAAATCCTAGTTTTCAAAGGTGTGGTCCAGACAAGGATAGTCTAAAACTGCTTTGAATGTGGGGCTTTTTTACTGTTTGCACCAGAGGGGACATCCTCTATGAAGTGGTTAAATAATTTGCAGTTCTTTTCTATAATTGTAGCACATCTGTGACTCTCAAACACTTCTGGTTTCATTATCTGTGCATTCATAATCTGTACTATTCATATAAAATGTGGCAAATAAATGGCTGAGGCTTTTTTTGCCTTGTTCTCGTAGATGCCTATGCACTTAATAAACCAAACTAATAGAACCAAACTTCTATTATTCCTAGGCTTTAGTTTATCCTGGTTTAATTTGAGGGGTGGTTTTTATCTTTGTTCCTAGGTATTCTGCAACTTATCTTAGTTCCTAGCTATTTTGCATATTAAAAATTATGCATTTGCAGAATTAATTATTCTGAAGGGCTGATTGTGGCAGGCTGACAAAAGAGTAGAATATTCTGAGCTTGTACTTTCAGTGCAGAGGCTGAGAGGACTGCACAGATAATAGTGTAGAGAAGTGCCTTTCTGACACTTAATACTCCTGTGTCTGAGGTTTTAAAAAAAAACTCTGATGACCAAATATTCTGATCTTTAATGTGATTAATCAAATTATATCCATGTGTGTGAGTGACATAAAAATAGATGACCAAAGCTTTTTCAAATAAAAAGGCTAAATGAGTTTTAATAGTTAATTGTTGTAGAGTTAAAAAGGCTAAATTATTCTGATGATGCCAGCCTATAAATTAAATAATCCAGGGAGAAGGCTAAAAAAATGTGACTTATCCCAAAAATTTCTGAGCAAGAACAAAAACTAACAGAGGCTGACAGCTACTGCTTGTCCCTTTTGAATGTTTGCTTAGACACATTATGTTGAGGCGTGTATAAATGGAAGTATGGAAAAACATTGTGCATTGTCTATCAAGAATAGGATCAGTTTCTGTAATGACACCTCATATTTGTGCCATTAGTGCTTGTTGTAAGATAGATAAAAAAGAAGTCTTCTTTAACCTCACATTTTGTCATAGAAATTTCAGCAAAATCTTTTATGTTCACTGTCTCTTTCCAAGAGCAATTCTCTGGTAAATTTTAAGTAGCTAATGAACAACAAATGCTCTCATCACCAAGTCTTTGTAAAACTTCTAGTCAGAGAATCAGTGGTGGATGCTAGAATTTAGGTGAGGGGGATTTTGCCAACTAAAATACTGTTCATTAAATTTTGTAAGTTTTATAAAAATGGAAATGTTCACAGATGAATAGATTTTACTGAAGAACTCTTCTCAGTTCAGGGAGCACTGCTGAGGAGCCTGCCCCAAATTTGAAATTGCAATAGCTGTTGAGCGTTTGCTGCCCACATTTTTTTTTTTTTTTTTTTTTTTTTTTTTTTTTTTTTAGAGAAAACTGCATTCTTGTGATATTCCAGTCATGCTGGTTAATTAAGAGTAGATGAAGAGACTAGGTAGAGCCAGTGTATATCTTTGATTGGTTTTACAAATAGTTTTAAAGCTTGGAAAGCACAAGCCTTCATTTTTGGTGAGGCATGGTTAAGAGCTGTGTTTATGCTTTATGCTAATTTAATTGCCAGATGAAAGTTGTGCTTATTCAGCATTTTAATTAGCAACCAAACACTAATGAGAAAAGTATTTAACTTCTCAACAAGAAACCATAGTACAGTGCACTGTCTTTATGGCTTAATTGTAAATAAAATAATAGATGCAAATATGATCAATACAAGGTGCATACAAGTGAGTTATTACCAAGGATGGTTGGTTTTAGACTTGCAGACCCCAATGGTTTGTAGTTCCAAGTCATCAGATTCTAGCTGTGGGATGAAGGCAGTTTAAGTAAGCCAGGCATTCTGCATCACTGAGAGGAGTCAGCTGTCTTGAGCTACCTTGTTTTTACTGCAGGGTAAGAACATGCTATAACTTGTCTCTACCTGTTTATTGACATAATTATTTAAGTATGATACATGTAGAGCTATTTAAAAATACTGTTGAATTTTGAAAGTACTGAAACCTTTCATCTTAATTCAAGTATTTAATTCCTGAGCATCTGGTACTTCACTAATTTCTCCCTTTCTTGCCCATTGACAATCTTGTAGCTTGATGTGGATGATCTTCCTTCACACTTCTCAAGTCTGGTCTGTTATTACTTCACACAAATGTTAAGTGTTTTTAAAACACAACTCTCTAAGCCATTTGATGATAAGCAACATTATTTGTGTTACAGTAAAAAAAAGTTGAGGTTAAGAAATTTACAGGATAATACTTTTAATGTTCCTTTTATGCATAAGTCAGTGCGGCCCAATGAGGTGCATCCCTGAGCCCTGAGGGGAATTGGCTGATGTAGGTCACAAGCCACTCTCCATGATATTTGAGAAGTCATGGTGATCAGGTGAAGTTCCAGGTCACTGGAAAAGGGGGAAACATTGTACCCATCCTTCAGAAGTGTGGAAAGGAGAACCCTGGGATCTACAGCCTTTCAGCCTCACCTCTGTCTGGGAGGATCATGGAACAGATCCTCCTAGGAGCTATGCTAAGGTAAATGGATGACAGAGAGGTGATTTGGGACAGCCAGCACAGTTTCACTAAGGGCAAGTCTTGCCTGGCCAACCCAGTGGCCTTTTATGAGGGAGTGACCACATCAGTGAACAAGGGAAGAGCTACAGATGGCATTTCTCTGGACATTTGTAAAGGTTTCAACGTGGTCCCTCATAACCTTCTTCTGTCTAAACTGGGAAGAGATGAATTCAATGAGTGGAGTTAAATGGATAAGAAACTGGTCAGATGGTCATACCCATTGGTTGTGGTCAATGGCCTAGAGTCCCGATGGCCATCAGTGACAAGTGGTGTCCCTCAGGGGTCTGTCCAGTACCTGCTATTTCAGAATAACACTACAGGCAAGTGAGAACACCTTTGGTCAGGAGGGCACAGAGCTGGTCATGGTGGCAGTGTTCAGTGCAGCAAGAATGCTGTGGGGTGCTGATGCTGGTAAAGGCTGAAAGAAGCACATCTTCTCTGAGACTTAGAAAGTTATGTCTGGAATCCTTTGCAGGCTTTAAAATTTGATCTTAGTGTTGCAGAGAAAAGGGAAAGATGAGAGTCATCTCCATCAGGGAGTTTGAAATTACTTCCATATCATCAGTGAAATAGGGAGGAATGACATGAGAAATTGTGTAGGAGGCAAATTACCTACTGAGCATTAGAGTGTACTGTAAGCCTGACTGACAATGTATAAAGTGTTATCTGCCTTTATATTTTCTTAATGATGTTTTCAGATGATCTTGAGCAAGTCTGCTGTTATGTGGAGGGCAAAGGGATGTGAGGGAATTGCTCGAAAGTACATAACATTTCAGAATCCCCAGTATTCTTCAGTGTTTGTTTTTTGCTTTTGGCACTAGGATAGCAGCTGCAGGGATGAACAGACATTTCTGGTAGTCAATCCATTAACCTACTTGGGACTCCTAAGATTTTAGAATACTATCTTTTAGACTACTTGGATTTTTCTAAAGGAAACTCTATTATAATAAAGTTTTGAGAGCTTGAGGCTTTCGTTCAGAAAGTGCTGTTCTGAACTGCCGCTCCCCTTAGGAACTTCTGGCTGTCCTTACAGTAGTGGAAATTACATAACTGAACTATTTGTGCTGCTGCATCAGGCCAGGCACTATAAGAAAGAAACAGTAGGCCATAAGTCTTCTTTGTGTACACCTAATAAAGACTTATTTAAAGGTATTGAAAGCTTATGCCAACAAATTATTCTTGTTGGGGGAGGGCTCTGTATTTCCTGAAGACCTGTATCCAATATAAAATACAGTTGGGCCTGAAGTTATACACAAGATTTCATCATTGTAACTATAAGAAGACCTTACATATAAGTTTGTATATGGACAGTCCTATTTAAGCTGGCTTTCCCTACAATTTGCTTCATAACTGCAAATACTGTCACAGAAATCACCACAAACTCAGCTAATTGAAAGTAGCGTTCTGCTGATAAAAATCTTTGATGTTTGAAATCTTCTAAGACTTTGGCAGAGTAGCAGCTGTGTATCATCTTTGTTTGAAGAGTGTGAGTATGCACATTTTTTTACTTCAGATCATTTATTCTACCCAAAGTGGTGAGACTCTGCACCTTTGCATGGCAAGATGTTTTGTGCATTATAGCAGTTTCCCTGTAGTATTGCTGAATTAATGGCCCATACAAGGAATGTGTTGAACACTTGTTAACTATAAAGTTGTTGTAAGTGATGATTTGCTTGGCAGTAGTCTGATCGACTTTTGTAGCAGTTGAAAGAACGGCTTTCCAAACCTCTCTGCAGTTTCAAATGAACCTAGAAGAATGTCATTGAGAAGCTTCACAGGGAAACTCTGAAGGCAGTTCTGTTCTACAGCACCCATTTCTGAATTTCAAGCCCATTTCCAGAAATTCATGTGGCATACCATATGGAGTAGAGGTGCCACTGTGGCAGAGCGTGCTGGTGTCTGCTTGGAAGCAAGTTGCAACTTGTTTTTTCATACTGACCAAAGAAGTGAAAGCAACCATGTCATGTTTGTTTCTCTTGTTCTGGGAGATTCTGCATATTCTTCACAAGTATGTCTGCTGGAGTTTTTAATGCATATTTATGTTTTGGCCAAAAACTGCCTGGATTGGGTGACAGCAGAGCATACATTTGGGACACCAAAGAGTAAATGATGGTCATGATCAGAAAGAATGAGGCAGCTAAGCAGTGCTTGTAACTGCATATTATGTTTTCCAAAAGCAAGGAGGAGAGGCCTTGCTCACATTTGCAGAGCAGGTGTTTGAAGATATATGAAAGCTTTGAACAACCTATGCATACCTATATTGCCTAGATGCAGTAACAAAGTGAGTATTATTGGGATAAGTTTCCAGAGCTTCTTGAGACCACTGTGTTGGATGATGTGCCATGCTGTGCCTGTGGTTTGCTCATCTGAGTTTGTGAATGTGTATAGTAGTGTGGCAGACAGAATTCTGTTACCCTGGTTTGGCCTAATAACTTCATAAAACTGAAATGACAGAAGGAAGCTTGTCAGGCTGTTGGATCAGCTTGTGGCTGTCTGATGTGTGTTTTGTTTCTCTGTTTGTTTCCCTATTGAAATTTACACTAATACATATTTACACTATCAATGCAAATCAATAAATGTGAACATTCTGTTTGGTTACAACAGAGGGCAGAATATATTTTGCATGTTATGTCAAAAGTCAATTCCCATATTTTATTAACTCTGGAACAATTTTTTTTACATTCCCACAGGCTTCTCTTTGATATTAGTTTCAAGTTGAAGCACTGCAGTATATGGCTACTGCAAAAAATCAAAATATGTAACTAGATGGGTTTCTTTATTAGTAGGGAGAACAGTGGCAAAGAGGCATACAGTCTGAAGTTGATGAGACAGTCTAACTTGCAAATTGCAGATACATTCATGATAAACAAAGACAACTTTTCTTTTTTTCTATGAAGTCTTGTTGATGGTATTAATGTTAGGGTCTGGTCTTTACCAACCAATTGGTTTCTTTCAGAGCTGTTGTTTGCTGTATCTTTATGCTCTCTCAGCTTGTCTCTCTAAATGTCATCATGGCCAATTTTCCACCTGTATTTGTTCCTGTTTATAGCATTTACCGCTAGTACCCAATGTTCCGAAATTACTTGTGAAAGTAAAATTACCAGCAATTGAAATACTATAACACAGGAAATAAAAGCTTTGAGGAGTTGTCAAAGACTATTTTTAACATTAGAGATTTCAGGAATTCCTTTGAAATTTAAAGCCCGTGTTTATTTTGTTTCTCTTGTTTCTAGCATGATTTTTCCTACTTATTTTTCCACAGAAGGGCAATATGAGGTAGGGATAGTCAGCACCTAGGAAAAGCAAGAACTTGTTTGCAAAATTCAGGTCTGTAGAGGAGGAAGAATTCTTGTGCTGAAGCTAAGTTTAAGATTTAAATGCTGCAGGAGAAACTGACTTGAGTTTATGTCAACATATAATTTTTTCCCTTCAGGTGCGAGAAGATGTGTTAAACTCCTTGAATAACAACTTTCTACAAACACTAAACCAAGCGTGGAATGATCATCAAACAGCAATGGTGATGATTAGAGACATTCTGATGTATATGGTGGGTATTCTGCTATTTCACACATTTAACAGTGTAGTAAATTGTCCTTACCACACTCACCAGTCTTTTTTCAAAGACTGCTCTCTGTCCCTTGTTTTGAATTTTCTGTGTGTGTGCAAGACCGCTACACATGTTTGACAAATTGTAATTGGATTCAAGTTTTAGGTTATCTCATTATCACTTGAAAGATTGATCTAAAAAATAGTTGAACTTTGTAGTTCTTACAAAATAAGCTAGTCAGACTCATTCTGGCAGATTTTAGATGTTAGTTCAGCTAGTGGTGTTTTCTTACTGCGAAAAGCACTATGGTATAAAGCCTCCTGAAACTTGTGTAGTTGTTCTTTAAGCTTTAGGATTTGAAGAGGATAAGTTTGCTTAGGTACAGTGTGTGTCCTTGAATGTTAAATTCTAGTTGGATCCTTTGCTGTTGATGAAGAACTTGTGTAGAAGATTAAGCAGTGTACATAGAATGTGATCTTTTGTTGCATGCTTGCCATTTTTTACCTATAGCCAACAAAATTATTTCCCTCCAAAATATCTTAAATATAATACTTGATGCAGTATTTGACAGTGAAAGTCAGACAATAATGGACTCTTTTGCTCCAAAAAGCAGATTTAACTGGAATTGTACCCTGTTTGCTCAACAACTAGAGTTAAGATCTTGTCTTGTAGCTGTTAAAGCTGTTAAAGAATGCTGTGACATTGACCATGTTTGTATTAACTGTGAAGTCCTCTTTGGTCAATAAGCTAAAGGTAAAGAATTTGAAGTAATTGCAGAATCACAAACAGTTCTTTATAATGGCCCTCATGTTGGAGGAATTAGTTTATTTCAGTAGGGAAAAGACCACATATCAAAAAATAAGAGTGCTGGATAAAATGCCATCGGTGACACTGAATGATTTGTGTATCTTAGTGTGCCAAAAGGAAGATGGACAGATTCTTTTGAAGATGTACTGTCTTTGCTGTGAAAGATTCTGGACTTCCTAATCTGTTTGTGAAGGACAAATACAAATCAATTGCTGCTAGCTGCATCTAGGCATATTCAAGAGTAGCTAATGATTAGATTAATCTACCAAAGGTAGTGGTGAGTTTTCAGAAAGGTTAGAAAATTGAATCCAAACCTTTCTAGGGGAGTAGCTGTTGTGTTTCAGTCAAATATTATATATTAGTTCAGCACAGGAGGTGCTGGGTCGTCCAAAGTAATGGATAATGCAATGTTATGTGCTGCTCTTAAAATCAGTAAATGTCTAATCCTCCAAACAGTGGCAGACAAAACTGACTTAAAAGCTTTCCTTGTTCTAGTGGCTTGACCAGTATAATAAAGGCTAAAGCCTTTTCTCTTTGAGGAAGGGTTGCCTGTTCAGTTACCACTCCGGGGGGAACAGGAGAGCTGTTTCCTGAGTATATTTTGCACTCAGAAGAGCAATGCCTTGACTTTCTTTTGAAGCTTGAGAGTTCTGTTTGAATATCCAGCCAGCCTTCTCTTTTCCACCAGAATTCCAGGTGAAGGAAATCTGCAGCATTCCTTCAAGCGTAAATTGAACTTCATCAGTTGACTTTTAGGTTCAGAACACAATAATAATAAGCTTGAATACCTCTGGTCTACGTAGCCTTCTGTGTGCTGTTTGACAGTTCCTAATTATTTCAAGTGGGTGTTCAGTTGAGCCCTCTGCGTGACTAATTATTTGACTCCCACAGATTTTTTTTTCCTTGTACCAAAATAAGACCTACAGAAACAGAAAAAAACCATCCACAATAAAATGTATTTATAGTATAATAGTAAAAATAGAACAAAATGCTCTTTCAAAATGCTTATATAACTTAAGGGCACTGATATTTGTTTGTTAAACCTCTGTAATGCAATATGGGGTTTATAGTTATAATTTTAATTTCTATTAGGTAGAACTATCTAGTGTGAAGATCTAATACAATGGGCAGACTCCCTCCTTTTCTTTGACTTGGAGAGACAGTAGACAAATTGTCAATAATACATATTTTGATTACAGATTAAAGAATAAGCAATGATTTAAAACAGGACTCCTTTGAAAGATTTGCAGGTTCACCTTTGTCACTGGGTTGTCCCCTTGAATCAGATGTAATTTTCTTCATTCCCAAAAGACTAAGAGTAAGAAACTTCCAGTCTTGAATATGTGTTCATTGAAAAAGTTGGAAAAAGCTGCAAGTACCACGGAATTACAAAGCACCTGTGAAAGATCAGACCTGACTCCTGTTCAAAGAAACCATTTTCAAGAATTTTATAAAATAAGGAATGATTTGTTTTTATTTTCTGATGTTGAGTGTGAATATCATGTAGGTTTATAATGACATGCTTATGTCATAAATAATTTATACATTTTTATTCAAGCAAATCTGATATAACTGACATTAAAAATATTTTATCTAAAAAAAGCACCAAACACTTTATAACCTGAGTCACTAGGCATTGTAAATTAATATGCTTGTGTTCTACCAGGAGAAGTATATGCAATTATGATATGTTTGTAAGTAAAGTGTGACCCAATCCTTCTCTTGTTTTGTAGGCCATCTCAATTGCCCATCAGTTTCAGGAAATGTACCTATTGCCCAACAAGCCACACTCTGACATCAGTGAAAGTAAAACATTTAACACCTTCTTGAATTCTGGTCTTACTCTCTTGAATTCCCGCTTCAGCCTAGAAATTTTACATCTTAAACATCTTAAACTATATCTGTTTCAATGCCACGTTTGTTTTCCAGCTTTGTTTCACCCATTGGCTGCCGTATGATTTAAGTCAAAACAAACACCTTTTCAAATCACCTTAATTTCTTCCCTCTGTTCAATTTTGCCACTTAAAATAAAAATCAAGTCAATTAAATCTTTTTTAGAAAGGCATGTGTTTTGTACAGTGGGATTTGTGCATTATGGTGCTTAATGACTAGAATACTTGCTATTTGAGCTTATGGCAGGATTTCATTGTTCATGCAGAACCTCTTCCACAAGACACTTTCAGGTTTGCCTTATAGTTATGTTTCTAAAAATGTGTATTACCTTGTCTCTTGTGATTACTCTCTGCTAAAAGTCTGTTGCTGCCAGTTGTGTTGCAGGTGTAGCGTGAGGTTTTTACAACCTTTTGCACTTATTGTGCAAGATTTGTCTTGATTATTGTGAGACATTCCAGGTTCCATGACTGAATTTCAAGTCTGCATAGTTCCACTGGATTTTGTAGGATATAGCATGTGCTCTCTTCCTTTTTACATGTTTCAGCTGCAGTAATTGGTGCTAGAGTAGATGTAATAAACTCTGTAAATTCTGGTGCTGTCTGTGGTAAGCAGTGAGGCACTGAAGCAGTAGAGTCGTGCTAAGCAGCATCTTTGCTGAGTCAAGTCAGGTACTAAGGTTGAAGTAGTGAAGTACATTTGGGCATATCTGAAATTCAGCCTCACAGTGGCAGTGCAGGTAAACATACCTACAGTGGGCTTAATTCAGCTGCTGTATGGAATGGGAGCTGTGGAGGTGGAGTTGTTTGGTCTTTTCTCCAAGCAACATGAGTGTGTGTATTCCTAGGGCATCACATGGAAACTGGGTTAAACTGGATTCTGTGGTGTCTCTTCTTTACTACTTGTGCTTGCTAAATTCAAAGTGATTTCAGGTATGTGAATGCAGCAGTCAACACCCCTGGCTGCATTACAAGCGTATGGGTAGCACCAGTTACACACTGTCAGAAGTGAACAATTGCTCCTGCAAGTACAGCTGTGGATTTTTCAGAGGGCAGAGCATTCCCTTCTCATCCGTGCTGTGCACAAAGCTGGTGTCTTTTTTTAGGCCAGCACTGACAGGTTGGATTTGTGAGTTTTGACGAATGACTCTCATTGTCCATGGCTAACACACAAGGTAATAGGGAGAATTGTTGTTTCTATTTCCAGAGCTAGGATCACTTACTGTGTGCACAAGGGTGTCTGAAGGCTGCTGCAGCATCCAGGTACTGAATCCATGCAGAGATGGGTAAAAGGTGGCTGCTGGTACCTGACAGCAGGTGACTTCAGTTCAGATCAGAATTGTCCTGCAGGGTAAGCAGGATTGTAATTCATGAATAATTGCTGTCTGAAGCTCCATCCTTGTCTCCTGAAAGTTACTCTTACCTTTAAGCACCCACTGCTTCTCCCCGTGGGAAGTGATTTCTGTTCAGTAATGTGTAGCCTTGTCAGTCAAACCTGTTCCCAAATGGGGCTCTGTGTGATTTTCTGTGATTTTCTTTTTGAGACTGGGAGAGCTTCCAGCAAATGTGATCTGTTACCAAGGGTGAAGCAAATCAGCAGGATCAGAAATGTTAATGTTGCTGCTCTGGTTTGGGTATTGTAGAGAGGTCTGGCTTACTACAGAGGCTGCTGATAAACTGAGAGGAGTTACTATTTCACAATGGCAGTGCTTAGCACTGCCACAACAGAAGCTATGCAGATGAGTCATGGCCGTGGCTTTAATCCTTTTAGATACCCTGCTGCCTGTGCTTCTGAGGCCTGAATATTTTTTTTTAAATAGTAATTACATTCTTTTCTCTTCAAGTTACATAGTATTAGACACTACGTTTTCATTTGCTCTTTCATATATTTGAAAATGTGTTTTAAGCTTGTCTTGCTTGAAAATCACATTTATTTCTGTTCTTGATGCAAGTGTGTAAATAAGGAAGTGAAATAAGCAACCCTGTTTCTAAAAAACAGAAAAAGTAACCTATTCCAGAGACCTAGCTCATCACACGTCACTGAACTGACTTCATGAGACCAATTAGGAAATGTGCTTTGAGACAGCTGAGCTTGCTTCAGGAGCCACAGAGTAGGCATATCTGACATGTTCCCATCTTGTTGATTCATTTAAATTAAGTGCTGCCTGTCTGAAGGCAGAGAGTGGGAAATCACACATTAATTGCAGAACCCAATGTTTTGCTTTCCTCTGGTCACCAAGTGGCAATCTGGTATATAATTAGTATAGGAATAATTTTGCCATGTGAATACAGGTGCTAAATGGTGGGCTGTCTGTTCCTTCTTGTTTCTTGAAATTGCAGAATTTATGTAAACTTGCAGTTTTGGAATATTTTTTCCATAGTCTGAAGCATAACATTTGTTCTTTTAATGGTTTCATTTTGCAGGTGTTTGAGTAGCTTTACTCTTTAATTCTGAGTGTCATAAAACACTTAAGATAGTGATGGAACCAGTGGAGAAGCTAATCTTTATACTCACTTTCATAAATTGACCATCATCCTTTATAGAATTTGATTAATTTTTATTATTATTGTTTTGTTACAGCTATATACAATCTTAGAAAACCTCATCCCAGACAGATTTGTGAGTGGGTACAAAACTCGTACCTTTTTCTAATGTCATTTCCTGATGCTTAAATGGTAGCTAAGCAGTATTTTTAGTAATAGCCCAAACTATGATAGTAGAGGAATGGATTATGCCCTGACAGAAATTAACAAGAATAACGATTGCTCATCTCAGAAAGGGGCTGTAAAAACTCCATTTTCCTGTCTTAATATTGTTTTAAGTGGTCTGACCTCATAGTGGCTATTAATCAAATACATGCATTTTCAGTCTGCTAGTGACTTCATTAATAGCCTTCCTTTTTTCAGAGTTAAGTTGGGAGAGAGGAATAGGAAAGGAGAGACAAATTTTTGGAGCATTTCTTTGGGCAGCAACAAGAGACTCGGGGTCTGCTTAGCACTCTCAGTCAATTCTGTATGATAGATTTTGGGCTATGCAGTCTTTAAATGCTGATCTGAGGATCAGTGTTGGTTCTTAAAGGGAGGTGGATAAAAAATGGATAGTTGAGGAGCTTGGCCTTTCCCATAGACAGGGATTATATAGGGAGATAGAATTTAAATGTACATGGAAATGTAAAAAATATTTTCTTCTCTCCCTCTTTTGTTTCAGAGGGGTGTATGGGTGAGATTATAATGAAGCATAACAAGGTTTTGAAATATTGCTCAGGTTGAATGGAAGTGAATTTGGGGAGGGTGGAGGGAGGGATGTCTACAGAAGTCCTTATGTACAGTTTTGCAGTACTAATTCATAAAGATTTTGACTGTAACTCTTCTTGTTTTGGCTCTATATTTGCTGCTCTTTATCTAATGAAGCTGTTTCAGGAAATTTCACTGAATATTTAATATTTTTTGCCTAAAAGGAGTGGTAGAAAGATGCATGGAGGGCAGGGGGAAATTAAATAATTTTTCTTAAAGATCAGAAGGAGATGGAAGGGTTTGAGTAGATAAGTAAAACCTCTTGCAAATAGTGCTGTGGATTTAGTCAGTATTTGGAGATTCCTGTGCATCCAGACTAAAAAGTGGGAAGGCTGTAGATCTGTTCTTCCATGCTTTAGTCATAAATTCCGTGCTTATGCTCCTAAGACAAGTAGAACTTCCAGTATAAATGAAGTTTTGGAAAATGGGACTGATTTTGAATTTTGAGGGTATACGTAATTTCTTTCTATCAAGAGAAAAGATAAGTTTGGTCGTATTTCCACTATAGAGAAGTAATCGATCTCTTGTATTTTTGAATGGCATTGATGCAATGAATTCACAGTTTTGTTGTTGTTTATGCCCTTGTTGTAGGACCGAGTGTATGTACAACAAAACAACGTGGAGAATGTCTACAACTTGGGCCTGATAATTTTTCGAGATCAAGTCGTACGTTACGGCTGCATCAGGGATCACCTGAGGCAGACTCTGCTCGATATGATTGCAAGAGAGAGGAAAGGAGAAGTTGTAGACAGGTAAGATGTTTGTAAGTGAAGTCTTTTGTTATAAATAATACCTGTCCGTTTTTAAAGTGTGACTCAAGAGCATACACAAATAATTCATTACGTAAGACCACATTTGTGATCACAACTAAAATTTCTCCATATTCTGGAGTAACATAGTTCTTTGTGTATTATATTTTAGCATAATGGTAAACAGAGAAGCTTGTTAGTATTTTTTTTTATATTTATCTTGTGGTTTTTTATTAAAACTTTAATCAAATGTCTCCATTATCACACTGTGCCAGAGCATTTGATTACAAAGCAGAGTTTTGGCAGTTTTCTGCCTCTTCCTAACGTATACTCAGAGATTATTTAATTTTCTTGTACCTTTCCATTGATTTATTTATGACATTTCCTCTTTTAATTCCAAGTCCTTTTCTTCCTGTTCTGATCAATTTGTTTCTCAGCACTTCAGCTGCATCTCTAAGTTTTAAATCTGTTTCTCAGCTTCTTTGGTTGGTTTAATAGAAGTGGAATTTTGTACCACCCACTGCAGATACTGCAGCTGAAGGAGCTGCAGATTTGCAAGTTTTCTTGTGCTCCTCCAGTTTCAGAACAGCTGTTGCACGTAGGGATATGTGAACTCCTTTCTCCTCTGGCTGCAGTTCCGTGACTAAGATTGCCCAACATGCAATTCAGGAAAAGAAAAAATACTCCTCAGCTACAGCTGTGTATTGTCCCCTACTGCCAGAAAGTGGAATCTTTTTCTAGATGCAGTTCTTTTGTTTTCATTAACTTGCTGATATATTTGAGTTTTGGTGGGGTTTATTTTGTGTTCAGTTGAGGGTTTTTTCATTTTGTTAAGGATTTTGTGTGGTTGTTTTTTTTTTTAAACAGCCAACCATCCAAAAACCTCAGACTTTGCGTAGCAACTTCCACACATGTAGTTGTTTTGAATTGCTCAGTCTGACCTATGTGTGCAGTTTTCTTTGCAGTAGAATTTTGTGTTAATTTCTTATATGTTAAAATATATCCTTCATCATTTTATGACTTAGTAGAACTTGAGACGTGTCCCTGTCATTGCATTTAAAATATTTAATAAACATTGTCAGCTCTTTAATTTTAAACAAAACCAAACAACCTTGCTCATGTAGTGTTCTTGAAAATGTCATGTACCAAATAGATTAGAATGGACGTTCCTTTACTACATTTTATTAAAGTTAATATTGTGTTATGAGTTGTTATTCTGCTGTGTACTCTGTCTTACAAGCACGTAGATTTCTCAAGTTGTTAACAACTTACTTTTTGGCAGAGGCGCAATAAGAAATGCTTGCCAGATGTTAATGATTCTAGGTCTTGAAGGAAGGTCAGTCTATGAAGAAGACTTTGAAGCTCCATTTTTGGAGATGTCTGCAGAATTTTTTCAGGTACAGCAATATTCTAATACCATATTTGGGATCTTGGTATAGCTTTCTGGAATTGTCAGACTTGGTAATACTTCACATGTTGCTTTTTTGATGAGTATGTCCATCTCCATTAAATGAAATAAGAAAAAGAGTCACTGACTTTGCAGGAAAAAGCAACACAGATTTTACAGAATTAGGAGAATTTGAATGTAGTTTTGAGCTATGGGTGCCAATGATATGTACAGTAATCATCATGCTAATCTTTTGCCTGCTTTAGGCTTATTTCATGTAACTTAGTCTACCTCTGCTTTGCCCCCAGTCTTTCTGACATGCCAGTAGCAAGAAAGGTTCAAACTGTTTCAGGCTGGGAAACCTGTCAAACTGCCTTTGAGGAAACTTTGTTTCCTTCATAGTTTCTACATTTGTGAGCTATTTTTTGTTATAAACCAAGTCAAGGAATTAAGCATATCCAAGTGGCTCTCTGATTGTTGATCAGCCACCAAATAATACATTCCTGAGAGTTTATTTGTGATATACTTGGAGGAGGAAAGCCAGCTGAAATGTTTGTTGAGGATAAGCATGATCATCTATTGCTGGAAATTGATAGAAATTTTAAAATCGTGTTGAAAAATATCTAGATAAGATAATTTGTGAGTCTCCCAATTCTTGTGCAGGATCATATGTCATATGCTCAGATCTCCAAACTTCCTTGAAAAGCAGAAGCATATGTTGCACAGCAATTTAAATGTCACTGTGTTCTGGTTTTTGTTGGTGCTTATATAAAATTAAGAAAAATAATTACTTTCATTTAAGTTCTGTTACTTAGCTCTGCCTGAAAAATAAGACATCTTTTCTCCAAAGACTTTGCTGACCAGTATGAATAAAAATAGTTTGATATGAAATAATGTGCTCAGCATTGTCGCTAATGAGAATAAGGAGAACTGCCTTAAATAAACTGGTATTTGGAAGGAATTTTTCTTCCTTCGCTTTCTCCATCTTTTTTTTTTTTTTGAACCTGTGGCTAAAACTCTAGTTGGTAACTTGGAAACAGGTTAGCTTGGGTTGTTTTAGTATGAAAAATACCTTGTTTATATTGTATGTACCTCCTTATGTGACACATTTCATATAATAGAACCTTTATTTTGTGTTAAGTGTGTATGTAAGTCTTGGATGTGTTGGACATGCTGTGTTTGATTTGAACTTGCTTATAAATGCTGATCTGACATGTTTTCTTGTTACCCTTTGCAAAAAAGTCTAAAGTACTAATTTGTGTTAATCACAGATGGAAAGTCAGAAATTTTTAGCTGAAAACAGTGCTTCTGTATATATAAAGAAAGTAGAAGCTAGAATTAATGAAGAAATAGAGCGGGTGATGCATTGTCTGGATAAATCAACAGAAGAACCCATTGTGAAAGTTGTTGAGAGGGAGCTTATTTCCAAGCATATGAAAACTATAGTGGAAATGGAGAACTCTGGCCTAGTTCATATGCTGAAGAATGGGAAGACAGAAGGTAAGACTGCATAATTTCTGAGACACAAATGCTTTTGATACTGCTTATTGTTTTTAAACACGGGATAAGTCAAGCTTAATTACACAGGAACACAAATGTTGTGGAAACACTTTGTGGCTGTTTTGCAAACATCTGAGAATATTCAGTGACTATTAGATGGCTCTTAAAACAGAGCCCATACACTTAACTTGTTTCTGTTTAGTACCAGATACAGGTAGTTTTTTGGTAACGAAGTATCTCATAAGAAAAGTATGAATCTGTTAGAGCGTTTTTGTCACCAGCTGTCCATGAGCTATTTTATTACTTCTCTTCCTCTAATATGTATTTGTGAAAATGCATCCCATTTTTTTGGCCCATGGGCAGTTATTTAAAATGTACTTGTGTAAAAGACTTAAACAGAAGCATTGCAGGGCCAATTCTTGGGGAGGGAGCATTGCTGCAGAAAGGAGTTGGCCGTTTCTAAAGGATAAGAAGCAGCTTATTGAAGTGGTTGAAACAGAAGGGCTTGGCTTGATTTGCTTTTCCCTAGTAGAGGTTAATGTGGGACAGAGTGGCTGAATGAAAGTTATTACAGAAATAGAACCTAAATTTCTAAACAGCGTAACGAAGAGAGAGATTGTAGTACCTATATTTAGAAATCTATACTCACTCTAAAGCCATGAGAATGGGGAACTGCCTTGCTGCTTAGATATTAATGGCCTTTGTTCATTAAAGCAGCTTCACAATTACTAGGTGATAGAGCACAAAGAGAGCACATTTGCTAGCTGTAAAAAAATAATTACTGTGTTGAAAAAGAAAGTGGTGATACTATATGTAACACTTTCTTCTTTAATATCCAGTTTAGATAACCATCAGGCTGAGAGTGCAGGGATATTGAAGAGTATTCATAAAACATAGGAATTTGTTTAACTTTTATAGGCCTTGGTTTGATTCAGTTAACTAGTCGAGTGGAAATGCTGCTTTGTGAAGATGAGATTTTTCATAAATGTACAAGGATAGATTGCTTTCCAAAAGAACAAAGTTTAGCCTAAGCCACTTACTGTTATTTTAGGTAGTAGTGTAAAAGTGTATGATTGACTTTAAGACAAATATAAACTAAATTTTTACCAGTTTTTGCTTTTAATACAGAAACAAGCATCTCATTAGTGCTGTCCTATTTGGTTTAACTTACTTTCAGAAAAAAACCCTCCAAAACATTTGATACAGTACTTGATTTCAGGAATGATAATCTTGGAAGCTACCTTCTTAAATATCCCTGGAAAACATAATCTTCTGACAATCTAATAGGTTCACCATTTTACCATTAGCATCATCTTCTGCTGGCCTGGAGGTCAGCAATGACAGATTCCCTGCTACAGACAACTTAGAATAATTGAATACAGTCTTTGCTTTTCATTTGATGCTGTTGCAGTCAGCATCTTGTCAGGGCTAAAGGGAAGAGGAGATCAGAAGAATCTGAGCTGTTACAGGATGCTTTCTGTGGCTCAAGTGGCTGAACTTCTACTGTCAGCTTAAGCTCTGAGATGAATGAGTTACAGAAGTGTAACACACAGAGGTGTCCTGCATAATCTCTCATTCTTGCTTGCAGACCTTGCTTGCATGTACAAGTTGTTCAGCCGTGTGCCAAATGGTCTGAAGACGATGTGTGAGTGCATGAGCTCCTACCTGAGAGAGCAAGGCAAAGCACTGGTTTCTGAAGAGGGAGAAGGAAAGAATCCAGTTGACTACATTCAGGTAGTTAAATACTTTAACTTCCTTTTCTTTCCCACTACATTAGCAGTACACCACGTACGCAATTTTTAAGGTATACCTTAGGATTGATTCAAAAGGGGTTGTTATTAATAAGCGAAATTTATAAATGTTTTTAATGTACATTCTCTGAATCTTCAGACATGTTTAGAACTCTTACTTAAGTTGGTTGGAAAGTACATACTAAGGTTTTGTGCTTTTAGTGGTTGCTTTTAATAATCAACTTATTCAGCCTAAATATCTAACTGCTGGGAACTTCTTGGATTTCCCTAACTGCTGTGTCTCCAGAGTGAGTTGTATGTCTGCTGACAAATAGCTTTATGGTGTCCACTTTGTTTAATTTTATGTTACATTAGCTATCAGTGTTTATTGAGGCAAAAATCACATGGCAATATTTCATGGCAGGCTTAGCTGTGACTGAGAGGTGAATGTGTTTATCAGTCATAACAAATTACTCATTCCATTCTCTGTCTCCCTAAGAAACAGAACAGTTCTGCATGTTAAAAGATTTGAGTGTTCTTTCTTGTTCTCTCTCTCACTAAGTGATGTGTACCATTAATTTCTCAAGATCACAAAACATGCTTCAGAACTATTTGTCATCTTTTCTCTTCCATTGTCTCTGAGTAGATGGTTTAAAATTTGCATATAAAACCTTTAGAGTTCACTGAACCTTAAAGCTGTGTTTCTATAGCTGGAAGATGTTTTATATTTAATGTGAAAGTGTGTATTCATTAAACATTGTTTGAGGTTTTTCAAAATGTGTGGTTGAAGTCCTTGTGTCTGTTCTTCGTGAGAAACATGTAATGTTGTATGTCAATCTCTGCTGTTTTGTTTGAAAACAATAATTGTGCTAGAACTGGTTACTATTTGGAGAAGCCATTTGAGTATAAAAACATTTTTGATTGGATTATTAATTTTCTGGCAATGCTGAAGCAATCTTCTTACCCAGCTTGAACAAGAATCAACTCTTGAAGGCCTGGTAAACAGAAGAGAGAATGCCCTTGAAAAATCATTAGGTTTAGTGACTAAGGACTCTTACAATTGTGGTGGTGTGATTTAGAAGAAAAACACCTGTGGGAGGTGCAAATGATGTGGAAAATAAGTGTCTGGATTACTTAGAAGTAATTTTGACTCCTGATGGGTCTAAAGAGGTATCATAAAAAATTTAACTGAGAAAGATAGATAGATATAAAAACTTAATTATAAAGATAGTATCAAGGTTTCCTGTCACAAAGGTGAAAAGCAAAATGAGGCTGAGGAAAACTTACCCATGTGCTTTGGCAGAGCTCAGCTCCTCAGTGTGGACCCCAGAGTGTCATGAAGGTGTCTTAGGGCAGGGATTGACATTCAGTTACTGAAAAAAACCCAGAAAGGTTTACCCACCACTTCACTGAGGTGATGGAAGCAGAATGAAATACCTGTGAATTGATAAACCACCTTACTCTTCTCATGTCAGCCTTGTTCATGTGAATCTGTCAAGGACAATAGCACTAAGGAGATAGACATGGAAGCTGCATTAAACCATCAAGAAAAAAACTCCATCATAGCTCAGCACTGCTTCCGCAACATGACATCACCCTCAGCATAATTGGCAAGATGATTGCAAAAGCATTGCCAGGGGATTAGATTTAAAACTTTGTATAATAGTTTGAAGGGATGTTGAAATGCTTTTGTAATTCAAGGTACTAACAGTTTCTCCTGTTTAACACCAGGTTGTTCAGATGGTCTACTCCTGGAGAGGAGACATGAGCTAACCTTGGTAAACAGAGAGATAGTGGGATTACTTTGAATTTAAAATTTCTAATACGCATTAATTAGCCTGTCTAAAGATCATTCCTTTAAGTGAGATGGTGAGTTCCTAAGAAACATTACTACCTCTTTGAGCAATTCTTGAATGGCTTCTTTAAGTAACCACATATGAATAATTTTTTAAAAACCTGAAGACGTAAATATATTTTAACCTGAACAGTTCTTGCAGGCAGTGGTTGTCCATGACAAATCTAACCCTCAAGTGAAGTTTTGTCCCCCTACCTGCCAAATGCTGTCTCAGTTAAAGCCTGTGTGTATCATATATACTTAGCAAGGTGCTCAGATGATTTTAAGATGCTTTCCCCTTCTATACTCAGTTGCTTTAACCTTGGGTGAAGATGGAGCAAACCCTAAAAAATTATACTGAGAGTCCAGTGATTGAGTTCAGAGGAGGTGGTTCAGTTCAGGTTCCTGATGCTTGTATCCAACTTTCACATGCTCCCAGTGACTCTTAATGATCAGCAAGAAACACACAACTGAATAATGCAGAACATGTCCCTGGATTAAATTAGAGGGAAACACAAACGCTGACGAGTTTAGGCCTGTTGTTGCAGTGTGTTTTCTCCTCAAACTTGTTCAGTAGCTCTAGGCATGCACTTAATGGGTGCTTAGCCTCAGCTTTCCCATATGCTGTATTTATGATACTGACTTTGTCTATGTCGTTTGAAGTAGAAAAGTCTTAATGAGTACAACAAATACCTCCTTTAAGTTACTGATTCAAAAATACAGGAAATCAACCTGTTTAACAAGGGTGTTTAAAAAGCTTTCTGAATCTGAGAAGTGTATTGTAGCAAACTGCACTAGTATTTGACACCAATATTTTAGCCAGTTTATCTGATAATTGCTTCTATAAGAGATTCATGGCAGCAATAGAAATGTAAAACTGGAAACAAAATTTCAGGTACTTTCTAACAATGCTGATGAACAGAGGGCGTTGCGGAACCTCTGACTGTAGATCTGGTCCTGTCTATGGCCTCATCTATTTTTATTGTTTCCCAGCTTACAACTTCACGTCAGTGAAAATGGTTTTGCTTTCTTTTCATTTTTGCAAGGGTTTACTGGACTTGAAGAGTAGGTTTGATCGTTTCCTTCAGGAATCTTTCAATAACGATCGGCTCTTCAAGCAGACGATTGCGGGTGACTTTGAGTACTTCCTCAACCTCAACTCCAGGTCTCCAGAGTACCTCTCATTATTTATTGACGATAAGCTGAAAAAGGGAGTCAAGGGAGTAAGTACAAATCAAATCAAAATATCATGCTTTTTGCTCTGTAAACTTGGATGGAATTAAGTTAAGCTACTTTTCTAAGAATTATTTTCTTATCTGTTACCTTCCAAAAATTGTATGTAGCACATCTGAGCTCATAACACTTTAGATCTAAACTTACAGGAAAATCAGGTGTAAGGAGATCTACGGGGCTTGTCACCTACCTCTGAAGCAGCATACCTGTACTATTTACAGCAGATACTTCCTCAAAAAACAATGAGGTTGTTGTAGACTCTGCAGTTCCCTTCTTTTGAAACCTTAATATCATTTTCTTAAATATATTTGTAGTTTGGCAGTTATTCCCAGTATCTAATGATTTCTTTCGAAAATTAATTTGGTTAGGGAAAAGGGTTTGTGTTTGCAGCTTTTTACTGTTTTTACATACCAGAGAACTATTACCATATATATCTTCTAGTTTTTAAGTACATCTGTTGCCTTCAGTCTTAGCTTCTTCATTAAATTTTCTGAGGTGCAGAACCTAGAACTGGACAGGATGGTTCAGCTGAGGCTTCAGTTAGTCTGAATAAAATTTACTATCAAAGCGTACAACTTATGCTTTGGGAATCAAGTAGTAAATTCTGGATTTTTATAAAACAAGTAATCACTTTATTTGTGTGGCACTAGATAGGCTTTGCAAAACATGTCTTAACAGTTAAAAGCTTTCATTCCAAACTAACTTGTCATACTTCTAATACTGATTTCCCTCTGTGCTTTTTAAAACTTACCCAGGAACTTTTACTGTATTTATCAAGGCATTCTACCCATTCATTGTTTCCTTTCTCCCTTGCTCTTGCCTTTCCCTTCATTTTAGATCTGTTTCTTACTCCACTTTGAGTTTGTACACTGTTCTTTTGGCTGTCAATCATATTTTGGACTGATTTTGTTGGCTACTGTTAGACCATCTGCTGCCGTGAATTACTTTAAGTATTTAGGTTGTGTAAGACACTTGTGCTGGAAGATTAAAACTAGCAAACTATTTCTTTTACAGCTAACAGAGCAAGAAGTAGAAACTATATTGGATAAAGCAATGGTCTTATTCAGGTTTATGCAAGAGAAAGATGTTTTTGAACGCTATTACAAGCAGCACTTGGCAAGAAGACTTCTCACAAACAAGAGTGTTTCAGATGACTCTGAGAAAAATATGATCTCCAAATTAAAGGTAAGACAGTAATTGCTTACTTTTTAGGTGTTTGTCTCTCTTTTATTTTTCATGGATGTGGTTTCTTCTGTTTTTACATGAGATGTATAGATAATGTTAATCTTCGTTGCTGCTAAAAACAGAGTTGATTTTGAAAGCCCCAACAGAAAATGCAGAAGGCTTTTCCAAATATTTTTATGGAAATTAAAGGAAAGAAGTACTGAAAAGCTCCTGTGATGAGAGTGCAATCTGGAAAACAATTTTTTTCTAAGTCTGTTAAGACTTTTTAAATAATAGGAAAACTTCAGTGACTGAATTTGAAGACTGTGTTTTATCCTAGATTTTTTGTTTTTCACAGTACGATTTTGTTACTGCTTGTGTTGTTTTTTAGTTGCCTCCATCAGCGGACTGGTGATAATGCTCAATTCCTTCTTGATTAAGTAGTTTGAGAAAAAAAATCTTCATATCAGTCTCTAGAAACACATTTTCCTTAGCTGGTTAAATACTGATTAAATAGACCAAGTGATGGAGAAGAAAGTAAAGCCTAAAGTTGATCAGACTTTAAATGAAGTTCTACTGTAGCTTCTTGTTAAGTGGCATGATAAATGCTTAGAGCATTTCTGAAGCAGAGGGATTCTAAAATCAAATTGCACTGATCCTTATTTTTGACCTTCATATTCTATCATGGGCAAAGCCTGTTTGTATCAGATTTCTCCAAATTTCTCAGTATTAATTCCTTCTCAGTTACCTCTCCACCACTTTTAGCCTGGTGATTCAGAAGGCCCAGGGCACACATTTGCAAGATTAATCAGTGCACGTGAAGTACCCTCTTACAGAACTGCAGAGTGGTCAGGATGCTGAAGCTAATCTGCTTCTTTTCCCATGTATTGCCAGTATGGGTTAGAAATGGGCACACAGTCCTGCATGTGCAACTGAAACTCACGGGCTTGTGCACATCTGTCTGTGTGCAGATGCTCCTGATTCTCACAAGGCCTAGGAATTTTGCTGGGTAATCTACAGTCAGCCTTCAAAATAAAACACTCCTAGGATGACAGGAGTTTCCTTGTGATATAAATAGGGTTCGTTTCCCTTTAGAAATTCCCTTAGAATTGTGCTAAAAGCAGGTGAAAGTGAATGTCTTGGTTTGATAAGCTTTCACAGTTTTTTTTAATGAGGTATAGAAAGCTAAGATAAAAATACAATAATGGAGAAAAGAGAAGGAAAGCAAGTTAAGATCTGTGTAGGGTTAGATCTTTATATAAGATCAGAAACTTTTCTGAGATCTGAATCTAATGCAAATGGAAATTCTAGTAATGAAAAGTACAGAAACTTTGGGGGATTTGTAAACTAACTTTAGTCTTCCAGTTTGCTGATCAGAAGCTTTGCTGTCATAGTGCTGGTACAACAAATTATTTTGTGTGTTTTTAGACTGAATGTGGATGTCAATTCACATCGAAACTGGAAGGAATGTTCAGGGACATGAGCATCTCAAACACAACAATGGATGAGTTCCGGCAGCATCTTCAGGCGACAGGGGTAAGGGCTGGAGCCTGTGTGCTTGTCCTCGTACTTCAGTACAAACCCTGGACCATGCCTGTGGTTTTTCATTTGTTGGTGAATGTGTGTGCAGAGAAGGCCTTGGTCAGCTTGTGCAGATTGTTCCTGTGTTTCTTATCCTATAAACTGTGTAAGCATTTCTTGAAATGGCAGAGTCGGTTCGGAGCTCGATCCACAGCTCGAGTAGTGCCAGTTTCATTCCATTAAATCCGTGTGCCCAAAGGGCTGGGCCGTGCGTGCGCTGCTCAGCGGCTCTGCTGGGCGGCACCGCCAGGGGGAGCACGGGGGCTGCCCCATCCAGCTGTGCCCGCCCCCATCCAGCTGTGCCGCGCTCCAGGGCCTGCCTGCCAGCTCCCGTGTGTGCTTCCCAAACACTGCCTCGCCGGCAAAGCTGTCCCATATCCATTCTTCAAAGTTAAATCACCAGTTGTGATGTGTATTTTTTGCTAAGAGCAAGAAAAATACTGCATGCTTCAGGTATTTGCAAAACACACCATCTCATGTTGAACTTTCCTGACATAATTAGTCCCCTTGCTAAAAGCAAAACTGCCATTTTATTGCAAATTTCAAAGTTTTGTTTTTCAAGTTTTACTGCAAATTGTCAAATATAGATTTAGAAAAATTATACCTTGTAAAAGTAGGCCCATGAAATATTTTAGGGAGACATCATTCTTTTGGAGATACCAGGTTACCTCCTCTGAAACACTTTTTTCTGTACTGATGCTCAGTAGCACTTAATAGAATATAATAAACAGTCAGGTATGCAGGTAAGTAGGGTCTGTACTTCAAGCCTGTTTTCTGTATCCTTCTGTCTGCACTGATGGCCTTTTCCCACACTTCAGCTGGAGGAAGAAAACTGTTGAAGCTTGTTTAGGTTTTTCTGAAGTTTCCTGGGCACAAGTTGGTTGGTGCACGCAGGCATTCAGTACACACAATACAAAAACTCTTCCGTAGTGCGTGGGAATGCTACTCTGCTATTGAATAGTGAAAGTTTCTGAGTTCACATGGCAGTTTTTGACCTTCTAAAACGTAATGTGCTCTATTTCTGTGTAGTGGATTTTTATAAGTTGAACATTGTATGCTTTGGTTTTTGTTGTCTGTAACGTGTGTTCTTCAAAGGTACTGGTTCTACCTCCTAGAGGTGAAAGTAGTCAGTTTTAAGCTTAATAATGCTCAGCTTAGTTGGGACACCTAGTGAGGATTATACATCACTGGTAGATAGACCTTTATCATCTGCCAACACATCTTTATAGATGAGCACTGCAGCTGTGGGGTGTTTCCTCACCAGTGCTGAATATTCACAGTCATGGCTGTCTTAAGGGAAAGAGGATAGGTGGGCGTGTAAAAGTGAGTAAGTGTTGACATTGCAGTCCACAGGTAAGCTCCCTATGCTTCAACATCACATCTTCAGTGTTTCCTCTCTACTTCCAGAGAGTACATTTAGGAAGAGTTATTTTGAAATGGACACATTTAACGCAATCCAGCTTTATTGCATGTCATCAGAAAACCTATTTATAAAGATTTGTTGCACGTATCATAAGTTCTTTTTATGATCACAGACATTTAGTCCTTGGTTAAGAATTCATTTTGTTCAATTCTGTATGCTCTTAAATGCCAGAAGGGAATAATGTAGAGGATTTTTGCTGTACCATCAACTCTGATAGTGATGAATCTATGTATTTGTCCGGTTTTGTAAAAAGAATGTTTACAGATCTGTCTCTTTCTTGTAGTTAGACAAAATTCTAAGCATTTTACACTGATATAGACAAAGTGGGGAAACATGGTCTTGTTTTAAAATAGTGTATGTTTTCTTCCAATTACCTTTAGGTCTCATTAGGAGGTGTTGATCTCACAGTGCGTGTCCTCACAACAGGTTACTGGCCTACCCAGTCAGCCACACCAAAGTGCAACATCCCTCCAGCTCCCAGACATGCTTTTGAAATATTTAGAAGGTATGTATTAGAACAGATTTTTAGGTGGAGGTTTGAAGAAGAAACTTTCTAAGCTTACCTGTAGAGATTTTATTTTTACCTGTACAGATTATTTTTTAACAGTTGTACTCTTAAAGATGTGTTGGCAAACTGCTCTTCTTCAGCTCATGTGAAAGTTGGAGAATGCAATAGTTACATTATGATACTTGAGGTTTTGAGAGATCTTAAACAGAATTCTGACAAAAGTTAATGTTTTGAAAAAGCAAAAAGTTACAAATGTTTTAAGAATGTCCTCAATAGCTCCAAAAGGCTGTGTAATTTTAAGGTGTTTCCTCTTAAATACAAAGTATGAGCTATATATTGTTTTCATTTCAATTCTATTACAGATTTTATTTAGCCAAACACAGTGGGCGACAGCTGACACTCCAGCATCACATGGGTTCTGCAGATCTCAATGCCACTTTCTATGGGCCTGTTAAAAAGGTAGCGAATTCAGATTATAAAAATACTGTATCTTTTTTTTTAAAGTAAGCAAATGCATATTTTTTGTAACTTCAGAATTTTGTAAAATAAAAGCAAACCCATTGAGAATGTAAGGATAAGAAAAAGATGCCTTCCATCAGCCTTATAGTCTGATTCTTTCTTTGCAGCACTTTTGCTTTGACTTTTTTTTCCCCTCTGAATCTAATTTGAATGCATCACTCAGCATCATCTTTTACTTGTAGAAAAGTAGTTAATGTGATCTTGGAGCGACCTCAGTGGTTTCAGTGGTTTGGGTTTTTTTGACTGTCAGTCAAAAGTGAAAAGAAACTTCTTAGTTATTTTTGCTGAAGCAAGTTTAGCCTGCTGTTCACATGCAGAGTGCAATGTAGACAACACTTGTTCAAAAACAAGACTCTAAACAGAGTTTATAGAAGTACAATGCTTAATTTGTATGTATACAAGAAAGGAATTTTGTAGTGGTAAGACCAGTACTAAAATGCTAAGCTAGAACTAGTAATGGCATGACGCTTGGGAATGTAGGAGGCAATGCAAAATGAAAGCTGAATTCTTACAATGAAGTATTAATAACATGCACTTGTGAGAATGTTGAAATTGTGTTACTGTAGGATAAATATGTTGATAACTTTAAAGATAAGCATAAGAAAACTTGGAGGGTGGGCAGTTAGTGGAACAGGAGCCACAGAGGTGGTGAAGTCTCCATCCTTAGCACTGGTCAGTCTTTTGAGTGGTGGCTGTAGATGGCCTGGCCTGGAGTGGTGGCTGGACCACAGGACCTCTGGATGGGCCTCCAAGCTCAGTCTCCCTGGCATTATAAGGCAGCTGCTGGAGGAACATCCTGGTCATGCCCCCAGGTGTTTGCTTTTCTATTGCTTCTGTAGACTGATCTCCTAAAGAAATTTTTCATCATGTAACTTCATCTTATCAGGATAAAACATTTTTCAGTGAAGAATAATCTAAGAGTGGTTTTGGTATTTTAAAACAGGAAGATGGCTCAGAAGTTGGTGTAGGTGGTGCCCAAGTAACTGGCTCCAACACAAGGAAGCACATATTGCAAGTCTCCACTTTCCAGATGACAATATTAATGCTATTTAACAACAGAGAAAAATACACGTTTGAGGTAAGTGGTGTGCTTTTCTTACCTGATTCTAAATAACTGGTTTAGGCACTTCCTTGTCCTCTTGAGTAGACAGTTGAAGATCAGATGCCTCTCATTCTGAGTATGGATCAGGTCAATAACCACAAGAAGCAGATCGTTAACAATGCACCTGGGAAGCAGTTCTAGGGGAGGAAATTATTTGGGAGCAGAAAGTTTCAGAAATGCTTGAGAATTGTGAGCGTGGTTGTTCTAGACCATTGAGCTGTAGAAAAGCTGAAGCTGAAATGCAGCAGGTGGCTCCATTTCCTCATTTTGTCTTTGAGAAACTGTATTTAGAGGCCAAAGGGTGGAGAAGAGTTTGTATCCTGGCTTCTTGAATACCTAAGTAAAATTGGCAGACTGGACTGAGCTGAAGGATGAATCAAAGAACTTTCAGTCCTTCTCTGAGCTGATCAGCCAGAAAGGACAGTGAAGAAAGGTTTGGATGGATTCTTAACAAGGAGACTAGAGGGGGTATTGCTGGGAAAGGTTGAAATGTCAGCTAAGAGATGATGATGATAATGATGAAGACTTTAGGAGTGGAGGAGGATCATGTGCTTTGTTGTGTGAACATTATATTGTTAATATAAATTTATAGTTTTGTTTTGGACATTGTCTTCTGTTGGAGAGAGCATTGGCAGCCTTGAAAAGCAATTTGGTGCAGTTTGAAACAGAGTGGATTTCCAGGTTTTCTCATCTGCTTTTGACTGTGCTATGCATAGTAATCATTTGCCTTTTTGTTTGGATTGTGTTTTCAGCACACTTTTAGGCTGTTAATAAAGAGTCTTCGAAATGGTCTCAGTAGTGATTAAGGAAGGCAGGATTTGATACGAGACTCTTAATAAACTACTGATAATTTAAGACATTATTTTTAGAACACAAAGTCCTGTGTGTTGTGAAATCCCTTGCCAGGAGCATTACAGCTTTCAGTACTTCAGAGAGTATTTGAGGGAGTGAAAACAAGGAGGGGGACTTAACAGCTCATTTCTTTTTCTTGAAGCTGATTTTGAAATTGGGCTGGTGGCTGCTGTATTCACCAAATTGCAGGCTTAATGACTAGTGCAGCCTTACCCATATATGAATAAATAACACTTGGTAGAGCAGTGAAAAATACAGTTTTTAATACATGCACTAAATTATACTTTATTTTACCAAGACCAGATGATAGAGAAATATGTCCATCTGCTTTTAGGTTGTATGTTTTGTTTATTTCTGGTTTGGGAGTTCTTAAGCTCCTATTGTGTCCCACTTGAACTAAAACATTAAGGAGGCATATTTGTGTTGTTTGGTTTCTTTGGTGAAGTGTGTGGGAGTTGTCTTTAACTCCAGCCAGGAAAGCTTATGAAAACTTCAGAGGAGAATGAATTTCATCTTTGTTCATTGATTATTGAATACCCTGAAAACTGCTGAGTGCTGGGCAGCCATTCCTTCTCTTGTGTCAGATAAGTGCTTTCAGTGCAGCAGAGCATGTGAGCTGACTTGTGTGTGCTTGTGTATCCTAAAACTGTCTGATACACAAGTGTTTCTGCAGATCCACAGCTCAACAGATTCATTTGAAGTTGACTTCACAGCTAAACAGACTTTGCTGTTTTATTTTGCATTCAGTGTGATTATTAATTGCAAACTTGATGAGATACTCATAATAATCCTAATAGCCATTAGGCCATGTGATTGCGGGGAAAAAATGGGATACGAATAAGGCAAAAATTACCATTAAATGCTATGAAAACTTTAAAAATTGTTGCATAGAAAAATTTCTTCACAAAAAATGTATGCATTTTTTGTATTCCTGTACAGCAACATTTTATTTGTATATGCAAAATAACTGTTGGCCATATAGGTCTAGGTTAATGCTACTGAAGTGGAAGAGGAAGACCCTTCATGGAGGCTTTCAAAGAATGCTAATTTTTTTTCTATGAATTCAGTTTTTTCTAATCAAGTCTTATGTAATACTCAACATATGTTTCAGCTGATTTGCATTACAGCTCAGTATTTTAAAAGGTGAAATGCACACTTTTTGTGATAACATCAGAAATAAGCATGGTTCTTTATGTTTAACAAACAACAAATATAAATGTTTCCATAGTAGAAGTTAAATTGTGGAATAATTCCACAAAAATGAGAGTTTAGAACTGTAAACTAGATTACCTGTTTCCTCTTTTGGTGATGTCTCCTTTGGAAAGTATGAAGTCTGTAAATAAAACTAAAAATACTTTTTATTATTTCAACAAAATTACAAAATGCTTTTCCTTCTGATCTTTCTGAACATTTTCCTTCTAATAATCTGTTTTCTTGTGTAGAGCTGACAGAGTTCCATACCTGGAATTATCTCTTTTATAGCTCCCAGATAGAGTTCACTTGGTAATATTTTAGTACTGAGATTGTGTAATCAGTACTACTCCTGGGCATGAATCTAATGTTGTCTTTAAAATAAGGCATTCTTGGAGATGGGGAGGAAGTATACATTTCTCACTGCTACATCAAATACCTACATTAAAATATGTTTAGAAAAACGTTATGCTACAGGCTGAGGGAAAGAGAGCACAGGAGCATCTGTTACCCCATTTACATTCATAGCTGCATTTTTTTTTATTCAGCTTGAAATTTTTGGCTCCTTCTGAGGCAGCATATTGCAGTGCAATTCTTTGTGGTCCTGACTTCAACGTTGGCTTATAAATTCTAGAAGTGAAATGTTTGAGCGTGTTCATGGCTCAGCTGGAATGCTGCACAGTGAAGTACAGTAGCAAATACACGGTGGTTTATGTAAGGATGGGTAGCATGAAAAAAACCCCTCAAATTCTCTTTCGGCTCTTTGTTTCACTTTTCTTAAAAGCAGAGTATATATATGGCCTTGTAGAACTGATTTGGTTTTAAAAGAATTAATTTTAATTGTTGATCAAAAATGAGAGTTTAGCAGCCTGAATATCACTGACATTACATCATTAATAAGCTGGGTTTGGTTTGTAGCCTTTAAGGCTTTCTATTTATCTAAGCTCTAAAAGCTGGCACCTTCCTTTGGTTTGTTAAATTTTATGGTGATCAGTCCATTTCAGTAAGATTTTTTTTTGTTGTGACCATAGTGAAGGATTATAGCTTCTTGGGGTTTTTTTTTAATACTACTTCTTGCTGAATCTGAAAAATAATGTGTGAAGGTGACAACTCTGTTTTAAATAAAGCAGCAAAGGAAGAAATAGTAACTTTATACAAGCAGCTTGGGAAGAGACATTTTGATACTAGGAAATAGTTAAAGTTTTTGGATATTCACAACTTACTTCAAATAGTGTAAGTATTTCTGAATGCTTTATGCTAAGAATACTCTTAAGAACATTTTAGTATTTCCCAATCATCTATAAGCAGGATGTACCAAAACATTCTGATTTTTTTTTTTTCATTTTGGACTTAATGATTTTATTCTTTTTACCTTATTCAAGTTAACTTGACCTTATGTCAAAAACAGTTTCAGTGGTTTCACATTAAGTCACATTACTGTGTGTAGTGTTGGGTCAAGTTGAAAAATAATGCCTGTTTTGTCTGAGCCTTGGCATCACAGAGAGCTGGTAGTGAGATGTTGTGTATGAGGTGCAGTCTGATCCCTGATAAAAGTCTAAGTCAAAGCCAGTACACCCAAATCATTTTCATTGCCTGTTGTCAGGGGTGCCTGATGACAGAAAAGTGGCTATTTTTTCTGGGCTGATTTAAAAAATAACTTGAATATACTCAAGAAATAACATTATTTGATAGAATTTAGCTTGATTTTTCTAGTCACTTCCAAGAACTTTTAACAAGTTTTTTTATAGTTCTTTACAGATCTTAGCATTTTGATCACTTGGAGTTGTTACTGCTGTTTTCAACCTGAGGTCATCACGTAGACATGTGTGCCATGAGAATCAGGAATTTACAGGGACAGTGTAAGGGCTTGATACTGCCCTTGGAATCAAAGCTGGGGGGGGGGGAAGCTGAGAAGTTTTTCTCTTTAGCTGCTACGAGTCCCTCAAGAATCTGAATGGGAATGTGAAATCAGAAGTGTCTGGAGTTTTCTCTGGCTATAAATGGGAAGAAAAGAGACAAGGAAAAACTAACTTCTGCTGAATGGGAGCTCAGTAAACACATTAGATCTGAGAGAGCAGCATAGCTGGCCTTCTCCTAGAGCATATTAAGGCATCATTCTGCATCCAGTGTCATTTATTTACTAGCTCATGACCACTGGTGACTTGCCTGACTCCTACGAGCACTGACAGAGGTACACCAGGTTACATTTTACAGTCTTCTTCAAAGTTTATATGCTTGCTGCACTATAGTGGGCTCTCGTTGTATTTCACCTGGGGAAGTCCTAGCCAAAGGCATCTGAGCTGTGAATAGTTATTCAGAAAGGAGGTATGATGAATCTAGGGTATTTCTATGCTACAGTGAAACCAGACATTGTTTGCTCCGTTTTTGTAAAGATCTTCTTTTCAACAGCGTGGCTGAATGCAAAAGCATTTGTGCAGTTCTTAGTCAGGAATGGTCATGTGAATATCATGGATGTTTTCCATCACAGGTTTGTGTCAGGTTTGGTTTCACCCTGTTCAACAAACGCTGGAAACAGTTAACAAATCCTTTCAGCCCTCTCAGAAACTGCAGGGAAATGGAACAGCTGGTTATTCATTCTTCTCCTTCCAGCTCATGGCAGCTGTTCATTTGACAGAATTCACTGACTGTGCACTGACCCAGGTGGATCATTTTGCACTGTACCCTCTGACACCTTGCTGCTGAATGAGTTCTGACCTTTCCTGTGCCGCAGCTGTCACAGTGTTACATTTTTAAGCAATCCCTGATGTTGTTTGCAATACACAATACTTCTGCCACAGCCACAAGCTAACCAAGTATTCTTCTTTAGGAAATTCAACAAGAAACTGATATCCCTGAAAGAGAACTGGTTAGAGCCCTCCAGTCCCTTGCATGTGGCAAACCAACACAACGTGTTCTCACAAAAGAGCCCAAATCAAAAGAAATAGAAAATGGTCATATATTTACAGTGAATGATCAGTTCACATCTAAACTACACAGAGTCAAGATTCAGACGGGTAAGTCAGCTTTATGTTCTACTCTCTGGCAGTCCCAAATCTGCCGTAAAACTTCAAATTATCTTTTGCAGGTTTGATGTCCACAGAAGTGAAAGGAAAAGAATTTTTTTTCTTGGTGATTAGTTGCATCAAAATGAAAATTCAAATGCCAAGAAAAATGTGGAAGTCAGTTAAGCCTTTTACTTTACAAAAATTGTAATTATCTCTTACAGGAAATACTGAAAGAAAAATAAAATTCAAATTAAATAATAAAATGAAAAATATGCTACTGATTGTTTCAGAAATAGGAAAATTGCCTCATAAGTTGCTCCACTGCAGTGAAATGAGTGATGTTTTTAGCCCATGATACAACAGCCATTTTCAAGCCCCAGGTAGTTTGTAATAGTTTTGGGCAATGATTTGGATTTAACAAATCAGGGAAGCTGAGTGTGTAATAACCACTCCATTAGCTAATAGAAGTGCTGGTGCTTGTGCCTGTGAGCAGATTTGAGTACTGTTCAAATTTTAACATAGTAATAATTAAATAACAGTTTATCTTGTCAGTTGCTATCAAAATATGCTAGAGAACATTAATATGTTCTTGTGACTGCTTTTCATTGAAAAAAATCAACTTTGAGAATGTCAAGACTCAGGGGACTATAACTTGATGTCTAGATGAAATAAATAGTGATGCTAACACACAATAAAATACATTTTAGTATTGCTAACATAATTTACATTCTCTGTTTTCTTTCAGTTGCTGCCAAACAAGGAGAATCTGATCCAGAAAGGAAAGAAACAAGGCAGAAAGTAGATGATGACAGAAAACATGAGATAGAAGCTGCTATAGTTCGGATAATGAAATCTAGAAAGAAGATGCAACACAATGTGCTAGTAGCAGAGGTATGCTTATCCAGAGTTTTGCTATTGGCTCGTTAAAGTTACACAGCTCTTGCTGACATTATTCTGAAAGGCTTTTGAGAGATGCTGTATTTAACTCATCCTTTCTTTTCTCCATGTCTATCTGAAGAGACACCTAAATCCTTACCCTTCACTTTAGGATGTACTCATGGCTGTATCTAATTTTCCTTCCTACTTTCAGTGCTGTTATGATGCTAAAATTGCTTGAAAAGCAACCCAGCAAACCAGTGTGCTTGACATTATTTTCGGCTTTGATCTTCTTGCTGACTGTTGGGCGCAGGTTTGAGAGATTTGAGCTCAGCAGAGAAAGAAGCAGTCCTGCTGCTTTTCACTCCTAAGCGCACACAGCTCCAGGACATTACACATTTTGCACTCCTGAACTCCCTTAGAGCTGTGCAATTGGAAGCATTCTCAGGTTGTGACCATGCCTCTCTAGAACTTTGAATCATACCCCAACATCAGCGAGCAAGTAGGGGGACTGTCAGAAGTCCGCAGGCTGCTTTTTGTGCTTCATAGTTGTTGCCATCTCTGCCTTAATACATTTTTCTGGTTGTTGTGTTCTGTTAGGATACTTCAAGATCTTACTTGCGCTGTGATCTTACATCGTTGGGTTTTACTTTGTTTTAGGTAACTCAGCAGCTGAAGGCCCGATTCTTACCAAGTCCAGTTGTTATTAAAAAACGTATTGAAGGACTTATTGAGAGAGAATATTTGGCACGAACACCTGAGGATCGCAAAGTGTACACTTACGTAGCATAAAATGCGTTCAGAAAATTTGATTTATTCTTGGACTATACTCTTCGCATGAACTGGGAAGTTCTTTTAAATCATTAATATTAAGACGACCATCTTCTCTATTAAATTACAGTACATGTTCTAGACCATTCAGATCAAGCCTTTTACTCCTTTTGAGAGTTTTTGACATGAATTAATTGAGCTTCAGGCTTTTCAACGTTATCCCTGTAGAGATCATCCTTACAATTCTTCGGGAAAATGTGAATGTGCCGCGTTTGTTTTCAATACTGTATGAAAACAGAGAAATAAAAATGACTTTAGAAAATACAGCTCATTTAAAAAAATAAATTTGTTGGAATTTCATTTCCCCAGATCTTCAGTGTTGATGTAAATGTGTTTCTGTAGTGTTGCTTAGCACTTCGCGCATTGTATAAGTTGGGTTTAAAAGAAACCACAAGTGGTAAGACAAAGTTCCCACTTATCTTGCTCTGCTTCAAATGTTTTTTTAACTAGACATGTTTAATTTAAATACTTGCTAATTTTTTGAAGACCCGAGAAGACAACTTGAGCATGTTTCACTCTTCCAGCTGCACTCACTGTTCCAACAACATGAATCAGGAACTTCTGGGGGCTCAGAAAAGACCGTAATAATTTTGGCTTTCCCTTCTGTAATTTGAGTTCTTCTAAATTAAACTCTATATTGATTAGGTTTGTTCTGGTTTCTTTATAGGAAAAAGGACAAGATTTTAGTGTGTATAAACTGTATAATAATTTTTGCTGTTGTACTCACTGCTGATGGTGGATTGTACAGGGCGATGTTTTTATTTCACTAAATGTAGACAAAATAAATTTAAAATAAATGGATTTAGTGTACACAAACAACTAATTCAAGTGTGTTAGAGTACAGGGTTGACAATCTTTTGGAACTAAATACTGTCCCCTGGGGAAATGTACTGGGATTATATTTTCTTAATAAACATCATAGATGGATCTGTAGCCCCAGGACTCCCCATCATAAGTGCATATTTCAGGAGATTAAAGTGAAGCCAGCGTGCACTATTTGTTTTTTAAAACACATTTTAAACATGCAATAAAAAATTGTTACTGTAATGAAATTTTTAGTTCTTACCCTGGAACTTTTTTCTTCTTGGCAATATGCTGCAAAAATAGATTAAAAATAGCAGTTTGGTGGCATCATTCTTTTCACAGTTAGAAATTTTGAGTGTGCATTGTACTGCAGTTTTTATTAAACCATATTTCTGACACTCCCATGCACCTATTCTCTGCTTTCCCAGGCATAACTATTTTTCTGCTTTAATTCAAAACAATATTTTTTGTCTTGGTTCACATTACTTTCACCCATAGATCTTGAAAAATATAGTTGGGATGGGCTTTCCAGTGTGAAGAGCTGGAAATGAAGCACAAAGAAAAGCTTGGCTGTAGAGCACTTTGGTTCTGCCAGGGCAGTTCTTGATGGGCTGTGCTAAACAAGTGCGTGGTGCTGGTGCAACGTTCCAGTGTGACTGGAGAGTGTTTTTCACAATGTGTCCACAATTTTACCCCTCTCCAGCCTGTTAAGATACAAGTTCTGGCTGTTATTCAAGAGCAGGATATTTCTTCTAAAGCGAGGGACTGGAATAAGGGTGATATTTTAGCTTGACTATTTGGAAGCTTTTTTATGAAGCTTTAAGTTTACTGCACACCCCCACCACACCTACACACAGTAGTTTTTGAATCAGCAGAAGGATATGGTGGCTGAAGAACTTCTTGCCCTTGTCCATCAAGAATTTAGTCCCAAAAGAAAGGAGCTGGACTATTGGCCTTTCAGCAAACACCTTTTCAGACTGTTACTAAAACACCTCTGTCTCTGCACTGTGTATGCAAATCTTCAGTAGAGATGCGGTCATTGTTTAGCCAATACAACAGTACTAAATACAGGGATCTAAGCTGGGGGTTTGATTTTGTTTGAAGTCATGAGAACCATCTTCCTCAAAATGTAAATCGCTCTTCCATGTACCAATATGAAGGTTTTCTTCTATGCATAACTGACTCTTCATTAGCATGACTGTTGTGATATTGCGTGTTAATGTTTTCCCATGTACTTTGCAGGGAAAAACGGGTTCAAGGCCTTTTCCCTGTGAAGTTTACAGAGACATGACTGTTGTGATTTGGGACAGGAGCTCTTTGTCCTTTGCATTGCCTCTGTACTTCCCTTGTGCATCAGCAAAAGTTTCCTGCTTCTGGTGGCTTTTGGAAGCACTGAGGCTGAATGTTGTGTGCATGACTGTATAATTAGGTGTTGAAGAGTGTGTTTTTAAAACCTGTGTGGGCAAGAGTGTTTGCCAGAAGAACAGCAGGTGGTGATGGCTATCTTCAGTAACAAATGTTAAGAGCATAGTTTCCATTTTAATAGAAGTTTGAAGACACTATTTAGGAAGGGACTTCAGCTGAAGTCAGATTTAAAAAATATGCCCTTTACCATTGAACAGTGAGGTAGAGGATTGAAAAATGGAGATTGTGAAAGCTCCAGTCAGAGAGAACAAGACTGTTGACCCTTAAGTTTCCAATGTAACACAATTTGTTCTCCTTGCCACTGCTCATTGAGAATTGGCCAATGGTGTCAGGTTTCCTTTCCCTCACCTGTGGAAACAGAAACCTTGCACTAAATATGCTGGATGACTGAAGTATTTTTATTCACATGTATTGCAGTCAACTGTATAGTACCTGATAGGTAGCGCTTTATATATCATATATATATGGTAATGGAACCTGTCCTAATTTTGGGGATAAACTTACACAGAGATGAGGTTTCCATCTTTTTGAAAGTAGCAAAAACTGGAACTGCTTGTGGCCTCTGCATGTCCAAAACTGACCAGAACCTCTATAGCTCAATGAAAGCCTTTGGCTCTGCTTTGTTCCTCGTGGTGCTTAGAGGCGAGCTGGGCTCTGATCCTGAGCTCCCCTTCCACGGAGCCCTGTGCTCTGAGCGAGGGCTTGACAGCCTAGAACTGGAGTCTGTAGTGTGCACAGCTAGTAACAGGCATCATCCTGTGTGTGTCTAGGCCAAAGCTGAATTTCTGCTGATGCTCATTTTGGTATCTCGGACAGTAAATGGAATAAGCATTGTGCTCAAGCTGAAGGGTGAGTTTAATGGTTCCTGTCTCCTCTGGAATGTGTCATTTGAAAAGATTGTAAGATGCAGAACTTATATATTCAACTGAAAGCTGGATAAAGGTACAGGACAATAGTTCACCTACTTGTCTGTTTTTTGCTGTGCAGAGGAGTGTTTGTAGATTATGCCCCACAACTGCATTTCATATCCCGAATCTTTCAGTTGTGGTTTGGTTTTGGTGTAACTGCATGGACATGGTTGGACCTCCTGCCCCAGGACAGTGCTTGTCGTGCTGGCATTAGTATGTGTCAGCTGTACAGACAACTTCACCTCTGCTCTTTCCTTCCTTTCTTCTCCAAAACTGGAGCTTTCATGGGGAGTAAGTCCAAGGGAGCTAATGCATTCAGTAGCTTCGAGATGAGCAGAGTTTATGGGTAGGAAAAGAAGTAACGTTTGAACATGCAGCAGTGATGTTTTGTTAATCGTTCTTTCTCCTGCAGTTCAAAACTTTTATTCCAGGTACAACAGATGCAGAGGAACCCTCCGATCTTAGAGCTCCTCTCTTCCTCCTCAGTGAACATTGTGCTGCTGCACTTCGTTTGTGTGCTGTATCCTTCAAATCCTGTCAGAGCAGTGATGTTTCGTCTGTCAGGAGCTGAAGCTGAAGCAAAGGTGGTGCATGCTCAGGGCAGGAACGTTTAGGCAGCAGAGTGAAGTGTGTTTGCTGCCAGGGCTGTTTGCTGTCATCAGGCGCTGTCATGCGGGGAGGAAGGCGCATCTCCGGGGAGAGCGGCGGAGGGCTGGAGCAAAACATGTTCCGAGATTGTGCTGTGGATGTTACGGGGCAGAGCGGTGCGAAACGCGGGTGTAGTAACTTGGATTCACCACGTGTAAGACGTTAACCTGTGCTGGTACTTGGGGACATCCTGGAGGACTTGCAGCAAGGAATGTGTTACAGGGACATGGAGTCTGCAGCACAGACCTGCCCCGAGCATCCCAAGGTGGGAACCGGGCAGGGACCTTGCCTGCCCGCTGGTCCCACAGGGCTGCCCTGTATGCTTTCTTTTTCCCTTTCCCTTTTCTTTCTCCCCTTTTCCTTTCCTCTCCTTTCCTTGACTGAAGTTCTCTTAAGCACCCAGTAGTGTCTTTGACAAGCTGCTCCTTCAGATTGTGTCTCAAAACTTTTAAGAATGTGTTTTGAAATAGCATGGAGTAGCAGGAAAAGCAACTTCCTATATGCAGGAAATGTTTAAGGATGAGGTAAATGAGGACTGAGAGTAACATACACAGCATCAGATGATGATACAAAACACTGTTAGATCAGTAAATTGAAAATCATAACTTTTTAATCTAGTCATGGGACATCTTTTTAAGTTATAATGCCTGATTTTATTTCTTGAATATGTTTCTTAAAAGCTGAAAAAACTTTGAGATTTCCAGGGGCCACAGAAGGATATGGATTAGTTAGCAGTGATAAAGATATTTGTTATGTTTATTATTTATTATTTGTAACCACTTATTTAGATAAGTGTGGCACAGCTGGAGTGACTTAGGAGATTTTAGCATGCAGTGGGAGTCTTGCACATCCTGAACCTGGAGTGGGTTTCAAGAAATGAACAGAAAAATACTAACCCTGTCTAAGGCTGAAATCCTGATGCCTTGAGCTCTGTTGTTCCAGCAGTTGGTCTGCAGTTACGTGATGTGACAGGACTTGGGCTCATTGGTTATTTCCTGCATAAGGAAACATGTATTGTGGAAATCAGGGAGGGATTTAGCTCTCCCAGAATGAATATTACCAGAAATCTTGGAAACAGGGTGTTTCTTGTGCACATTTCATGTTCTTTGAGTGATTAAATTTGATAATGAACTCTGATTTTTCAGTTGTATGGAGGTTCTTACTATCAAGTGCTGCACTGGGCGCAATCACACTGGTACTGGGGCTTGCTCCCCAGGTTCTGCAGTCAGCAGTGAGCAGCTGGTCAGTGCCATTGTAATTCCCATTGGGGGAGTGTGAAAGGAGGGGCAGCACCAATGCACCAAGCAATGTTACCAGCTGGATTCTTTAGCACTGAGCTCTTGCAGGAGCCCTGCCCTGGTGTGCTCACCACAGATGCTTGTCTGCTGCTGCCACTGCACCACTGCTGTATGAGCAGTGCTGTGACAGCAGGGTGAGCAGCACCAGTGCTGCTGTTCAAATGGTGCCCCAGCCCCAGCTGGGAAACGCCTGTGCCATCTGCAGGAATTCATCTCAAGCCCCAGGCTGCATGATTGAGTCCTGGGTGCTCCACGAAGAGAGAGCTCAGCTGCTTGTTCCTTGAAGGAATTGCTACTCATTGCACTCTCGAGTGAATCTGGGAGCTGTGTTCCTCCAGGGATGCAAATTTCACAAAGAAGCAAGTATAAATTCTGGTTCTAGGAAGTTGTGATTCAAATTAAGCTGTTGCTCTTTTTTGAACTGGAATGCAGGTGGGGGAGTAATGTCTGAAACTGCACCACTCTGCTCTTGTCTGATGGTTGTGATATAGAATGATATCAACATGGAATAATATTTATTCTCAATCTGCTCAGGTAACAATGGCATCATAAAAGGAAGAGCGACAGAAAAATGAGCTTTTAGGAATTGGTGAATAATAGAAAGGAGTGAAAATACTATTCCAAAGGATAAGAGATAGGCTCCAGGTTCTCAAATCATTCTGCTTCTGTGCTTTTAATCATCTTCAGCTTCTTTGCCATCTTCTGCACTTTAGCTGCAGTAACATGTGTGCTCTAAAAAATCCATGGATATGGTCTTATTGCCCAGGGACAATCATGCTTTCTGTCCAGGTGGGATGTTAGGATCATGTTAAGTCTGGTGGTATTTTCATCCTCTTGCTTTTAATCTTATTTATTCTCCTTAGGTTAGTACTTGAAGCCTCAGTTTTGACCACACTCTATCCTGTATGCGAAAAGCCACAGAATTAGTCCTTGCTTTAAGGAACTTAGATGTAAATGTGATAATGTGAATGTCTCTATTTTTACAGCCTTTTAAATTAAGCCAATTTTTTCCAGGACAGCCCAGCTTTTTTAGGCAAGTACACACACAGACTGGTAAGTGTAATATTTCTGCATCATTCCACACTAAGGCAGTGAGGTTTAGGATGGTACTTCTGGTCTTCTCAAACACCATCTGACCTTTTTTCTCCCCATACATTTTACCTGCAAAGAAAATATTGCAAATGTGGTGTGATTGTAGCTAGCAGCAGCATCTGCCTGGCTCTCCAGCCAGCCTGACGCTCTGCCTGCTCTCAGCAGCTGCTTGTCCTAAAGCAAGGAGCAGATTGCTGCTCAGGAGGGAAAGGCCTGTTTCACCTCCCCCAGTCCTGGACCTGCTGACCTGCACTGGCTGTAGACAGGACAAGGAAGTTGTCTGGAGAGCCAAGTGCTCCTGTTTGCCTCAGCAGAACTGGGAGGGAGAAAAGGGGGACCCACCAGAAGGTGCAACTTCCAGCCCCTGTTTATGAATAGCATTCATTTTAGCAGTCCAGTTCTTGGGAGGAAAAATTCACAATAAGAAGTCCTGAAGTCCTCAAAGTGATGCTGCATTAGAGCCTGGTGGTGCCTTACAGTGGCTTTTGAGTTCATGTGCAGATTTTCCTTTGCAAAGTTACCAGAACATGTCCCAAATCCCAGTAATGCCTGAGTTTCCCTAGACCTCGAGGGCCACATCGGCTAATATTTGTTGGCTGTTTGGATCATGCTTCTTTTGAAATTCTGTAAAAGATGAGGCTAATAATTTCCTGCAGCTTCTCTATCACAGCATTTGGTATCCACTTTATTATGCAAATCTGCAGTTCCAGCATAATGTGGGATCCAGGCCAAGACTTTGTTTTAATTAGAAGTTGGGGTGTATTATTCTGTATCTCAGGAAGGTTGTCTTCAGGAAAGGGAGTAATTAGAAGCCTTCACACTGCGTGGGTCTGACTTGTTCCTTAAGCTGGAGCTTGGCCTCGCTGGCAAGGTCACCATCTCCTGGGGACTCGCTCTTATTAGCACTCGGCAGGGTGCAGTCACGCCCGGCTCTGCTCTGGCCTTCCAAGAATTCTGCTGTGAGTTGCCTTCAACAATGCTAAATGTAAGCTGATTAAACAAACACCTCACTGGGTCCTGCAAGTCTTGGGTTTGTTTAGATTTGCCTGTTTTCTTTTTCTGGAAGATTTTAAATTGAGGTGTAATTTATATAAAAATTGCTGGGTTAAATCTTTCAGAAATTAGTCGCTGAAGCTGGGTACTTAAATTCAAACGCAGGCAGGGTGACTTCCCCCTCATCCCACTCTGGCCTGTGTGGAAGTGGATTGACAATGGAGATGTGGGCAGAGGGGTCCCAAAGATGCCATCTTGGGTCAGTGCTAAATGTTGGCTCTTTGAAGTCAAGTCACCACAGACTGAGAGGGGATCTAATCAGTGTCCATCAGGGACTGAAGGGAGGGTGTCCAGAGAATGGACCAGGCTCTGCTCTGGTGTGAAGCAATTGGACAAGAGGCAGTGGCAGAAACTGATGCCCAGGAAGTTCCACCTGAACGTGAGGAAGAAATTCTTCACTGTGCAGTGACCAAGCACGGGATCAGGCTGCCCAGAGAGGGTGTGGAGTCTCCCCTCACTGGAGATATTCCACAATCCTGTGCCATGTGCTCTGGGGAGGGAGGTTGGACCAGATGCCCCACAGTGGTCCCTTCCAACCTGACCCATTCTGTGATCTTTGTTACCAAATACTTTTTACTATAACCTCCAATTGGCTCATTACATTTAGTGGGTCTTGGTTTGAGTGCATGGAGTGTTTGGGGGTTTAAAAAATATTCTAGACAAACTGAAAACTGAGGAAAAATGGAACTGCCTGCAAGTGCCCCATAACTGGGTGAGGACACAGCCCACATTTGGTGAGAGATGAGTACAAAAACCAGCCACGCACTGCCTTTTTACAACATAGTTGTTGCTACGAGGAAGCTCATCTCTGTGTCTCAGTGCTGCTCTCTCATGCTAGCCCTTGCCCCAAAGCCTGTGTCACCTGAGGATAACTTTGCTTTCCTCTCATTGCTGCACTCACCAGGCGCACAGGGAAGATGTGCTTTCATCCGGGGTGTCCCTCTGGCAGCGTGTGCCGTAGTGCCAGGATCCCAGCCCCGCTGAGCCGTGCCTCACAGGAACCTCTCTCACTTTGCATTTTACCTGCGGTGAGCCCCGCAGCTCTGCCGTGCCCAGCGGCTCCAGGAGCGCTGTGCCCCCGGCAGGAGCTACAGCCGCCGTGTCCCGGCCCGGGAGGAGCTGGAGCCGCTGCTGCTGCTCTGCCAGGTAGGACAGACTGCACCCTCAGACAGCTCCCTCTGCTCTCCACAGCTGGGCTCTTGCTCCCTTTTCCTCCTTGTGTGTGTATGTGCTTGGAGCCTGACTCACAGTGTGTGCTGGAGCTCTCCACTTTCTGCCTGCTGACAGATCCTTGCTGGATTACTGCTTTCTGATACCTGGCTACACAGAAGAAACAAGAATAGTTTGGGAGAGACGTCTACTTAAAGAAATGCAGGAGGTTAGATGGGGTTTTGCTCTTTTGGTCATTGGGTCTTTAGTTTCCTCCAAAGCGATGATGAATTGGCGTCACAGGGTTTGAAGCCAGAGACAACCTCTGAAAAGACTTTTGTATTCAAGTAAGGCCTTAATCTTGATTTTTATCTCAGTCCTGTCTATGCTGTACATAATTGTCATCTAGCAGGTTAATTTAGTAGTTTTGTCCTTGTTACAGGCAGGGCTTCAGTTTGGTGTTAAACAAAAAAAAATGTTTTTAAAAGAAATTAGGAAGCCTGAGTCATGTATTTAATGAGGCCTTCTCCCAAGGTGCTTAGGTAATACATACTCAGTCTCTCTCAAGTTAATTATGTTCTAATAATCCTTGTAAAGTACCTTCCTTACAGGTGTTGCTATGAATTTATTAAATCCTGTGATGCATCATCAGTTTTGGTGGTGTCAGCTGGAGCAAAGGGCTTTGAGCAGTGCAGAGGACTAAGCACAACTCAGGAATTCATTACAAAAAGCAATTTTTAATTATTGTGCTGTGCCTTTCCACTGCACGATTTTAGACTTACAGCAGACAGGCTTCCCTGAGGCTTCACACCATAAAGTGTTTCTTAGTTGTTTACGTTTGGACTTTAACTTGTGCAAGGCTTACCAGTGTATGTCTTAGTGCCAGATATAAATGTTCATGTTTGTCCTGCTCTTCCACACAGCTGGAGTGCCCCAGCAGCTCTGTTCTGCTCTGTTACCAGTCACTGCCATGTGGGAATGGGGCCCCCATTTTTTTAAGTCCCATATCAGAATTATCCACCCCTCCTCCCCCCCTCAGCAAAGTGACTTTTCACATAAGATTGAGCTGCTATTTTTCTAATCTCTTGAAGAAATCTTTCTTGGCGTGTTCAGTAGGTCACTATGAAAAATGTGCTTTTCTGTTTGGCAGCCAGACTGGAAAGCTGGGGGAAGGGGAGGCAGAGAGGAAGGCAAGGACCCATTCCATTCAGGGATCAGAGTGGAATCAGCACTTTGCTTTTCTTAGAGGATCCAGCAAAAGCCAGCACTTTGTTCTGGTGGCAGCCCTCCCTTTTCCACCTGAGACCAGCAGTGGATGGAGGGTCTGAGCTCACCAGGCTGCAGCAGTGAGGGCCATGGCATCCAGGCTTTATCCCAAGGTTTGGGGGGCAGTAGGTTGGAGACAAAGGGAGGGTGTGAGGACACCCTGTCTGAGGCTGAGGAGAATGGTTTGAGCCCTTCCCCAAGGCTATTTAGTTGTCAGAGCAAGTGGAAGAGGAGCAGAGGTGCTCAGGCTGGGTAGTGGGGCTGCCCCGCTCTGAGGGAGAGGGTCAGGCAAAGGCTGAGGTTCAGCTCCTCTCATGCTCCTTGTGGGAGGATTGGTGGGTTCTCCTGACCCAGAGCTGCTGGAGAGCTGAGAACAAGGCCTAAAGCTGTTCTCCAGGCAGCTTCATCAGGTGGAGTTTCAGAGCTGAGATTGTTTCCCTGTCCCACCCCAGCAAGCACAGAAGAAACTCGTGGTGTAGGGTTTAGGATTTAACCTTTTTTTGTGAGTAAGGCTCAGGTTTTTGGCTGTTGTAAAAACAGGAGAGCTGCTGCTCACCTTCAGCAGTCTCTCTGGGAGGCACCTGTCCGTCTGGAAAAGAATCTGGCTCCCAGTGGCCACAGTGGGAGCTGGAGAGGGCCAAGATACCTGCATCATTCCCTAACCAGCCCTTACTCTCCACAGCTGCTCTGCAAGAATTCACATCCCCACTCCTCTTGTCACTTTGACCACCCTGCTGCAGCTGCCCACGGGATTTTACCCAGCAGACTGGAGCAGAGATGGGGCTGAGAGCTGCACAAGCCAGCAGTGATGGCACTGCACAAGGAAAGCAGCGCTTGCCCCCCTCGCTCCCTGCCCTGAGAGGGAGCAGTTGGCAGGGGCAGCAGTGGGAGAAGGGGCAGTGGGGGCAGGCACTGGGGTTGTGGTGTAGTAGCAGCCCGAGGGATGCTCACCTGGGGTGGGAATAGGGGAGCCTGCTCACAGGAGCTGCTTCCAGCTACAAACCAAGCCCTGATGAACTTGCTTCGTTTCAGTGTTTTCCTGTACAGGCAAAATTCCCCTGTTCTTCACAGGCAGGAAGGCAGATGATTGCCTGCCCCTGCCCTGTAGCAAGGAGTTGATGAATCATTTCCTTTTCCATATTTTAGTGAAATTGTGTTGTTCAGAGCTCATTTAGAACATTTTAATGTTCTGAGCACTTGTGCTCTTCACTTTCTTCCTGCAATTGTCTGAAGGCTGGATTTTTTGTCTCCCTCCCAACAGCAGTTGTTACTTGCTCAAAGTGTTGCAGGTGGGTGCAAAATAATTTTTCCTCATTTTCTAGACAGTCTTTTATTTTTATTTGTACATAGGTGTCAGTGTAGCTTTTGAAGCATTAATGTGAGTTCCTACTAGTGAAGGGGGATCTCCCTAAAGAAAACCAAGGCACTGCTGCTTGTACCTTTAGGCCTTGGAGATTTTACTTAGTTGAATATAAAGTTAGGGTAATATTTAAAAAAAAAGTTCAGAATTGTGAGTAACAGACTTTTAATGCTGAGATTTCTTAACAGTGAACCACTGCTTTGTGTGCTTGGCTGTTTGAGAAGGAAGTTGGCATGTCAGCAGAGAGATGTGCTGGTCTTAATTAGATGGAGCTGGACAGATCACCAGAGGCCCCAGTTTTGATTTAAATACTGGCTACAGTGGGGGCAGTTCTGAATAGGAAATGGGTTTGGCTTGACCTGTATTGTGTTGCTCCTAGGCTGGCAAATAGGGAGATGAAGGGAGAGTGTGATTTATTGTCCAGACACTAGAAGAGACCTGGAAAGTGGTGTATGTTCAGCATTGCTAGTGTAGCTTATGCAGTAAGCTAAATTAAGTACCAATATGCAAACCCAAGGAGCAAGAAAAAAACTTGAACTTTGATAAAGGCTGCTGATTACATGGGTATCTCAGGAAAAAAATAAAGGAGGAAAAAGAAGCAAAGAGGGCACTGAAAATGGAAAGCCTGGTACCCAGCTTTTATGGGCTAAGTACCATAACCCAGAACCTGGTTTCCAGTTAGGCAGCTGTTGTGAAGGGTGTAATGAGGAGTTGAGGTTTTTTCCCAAAGCTCCTCTTTCCTGATTTATATCTGCCCTTATTGTTATCTGTCATGTTCACACGGTTGGTTTTTTTTCTTTTGTTATTCTGTTTTCCTTCCTTGTTTTCAAAGAATAGCTTATCTGTGTGCCCCAGAAGGGTGGGACTCACAGAGATCACAGGCTTTTTACAATGAGCCAAAGCCAGCCTGCTGACTACAAGAAAATGTGCTGAGGGTTTCAGCCATGAGTGCCACATGGGCTTTGCAAAAGGCAGTGACTGCACTGGTGGGACTTGGCTGGATCCAGAGCGGCCGCTTCCACTGCCGAGAGACGAGAGAGCATCACCTCATCCTGGAAAATCACTGCTTGTGTTCCAGTGCTGGGCATCTCTGCTGTCCTGTGCTGGGAACGGCAGGAGCTGGAGGACACAGATCTGTCTCTGGGCATTTGGGTTGCCTGTACTCAGTGATCACAGCTCCAGAGCCGGGAATGAGCCTTGAGCCAAGCTCCGCTGGGATGTGACCTGGGACCACTCCCTTAAAGCTTTGTCACTGTGCACCTGCCCCCCTGCATGTTCACTGTGCTCACCCGTGTGTTTCATCAGGTTACTGCAAAGCCTCTGGGAGTCTGAACTCGTTCTGATCAAGTCTCAGAGAACTCCCTTGTGTTCCTGAGGCAAAGAGTAAAAGGAAGGCACCAGTTTGTCTGTTTTAACTTTTGGCCAGGAGTCTTTGCAATGGATGATGGAGCAGAGTCTCTGATGACCGTGCATCTCCTCACCCATTTGGGACACTCATTTCCTCTGCAGCGAACTCTGGATCAGCTTTTGGAATGGCTCTGCCTGGACATTCGCCTTTTCCTGGTGTCTGAGCGAGTTCCTCCTCTGAAATACTACGAGAGATACCGCAAGAGGAGCTGCAGCTTTCCTGCAATATCCGTCCTCCTTTTTCTGCACGAGGACTTGGGAGAAGAACGGATTGTCCAGGTCCACGAGCAGTTCCAGCGGCCTCCCTGGCGGCACCAGCGAGCCCAGTTTGCTCATGGGCAAAGCCCCCCCTTTCCCCCATCCCACCAGGACTTCTATGGGCTGGATGAGCAGCTGCCCGTGTGGGGCATCAGGCGGGTGCACTGCGGCCCCGAAATCCTGCGGGTCACCCTCTACTGCAGCTTTGATAACTATGAGGATGCAGTGAGGCTCTACGAGATGATCCTCCAGAAAGAAGCCACTCTGCAGAAAAGCACTTTCTGTGTCTTTGTGCTGCACGCCACGCCCCACGTGGCCGTGCAGCTGTGCCTGAAGCAGCTGCCCATCGGGGTGGCAGCCGAGCCCAGGGACTCGTCAGCCTTGCAGTTCAAGGTGCAAGAAATCGGGCAGCTGGTGCCCCTCCTGCCCAACCCCTGTGTTCCTATCAGCAGCACCAGGTGGCAAACACAGGACTACGAAGGAAATACGATTCTGCTCAAGGTATGTGTCTGTGGTGCTCTCCGAGGAGGGTTTATCTACTTTTTTCCAAGGAAAGCAGGACTGGTTCAAAATGGAAATTACTGTTTTGTTTGTTCATGTTTTCTTTTGAATTTGTGAATGCAGTAATCGGTGTCTGCCAGTGCTGTGATGCTGTTGATAAATATAAGCACTGATCCTTGGTATGTTTTTATACTGTTAAATTAACATCATTACTGCTTGCCTGAAACAGAGATTATTAATGGTTTCTAGGGCACGCTAACTTAACATCTTCCCTCCTCTGCCTCAAACAAATGATTGTAGCAGCCTAATCTTTTCTGGTAAGTAATTGCTGTATAAGGGTTTTTCAAAGCAGATTTTTGGCATCCAAAACCAGAAGTTTTGTAAGTGTAATGTTGATACAGAACTTCCTGCAATTGAGGTTGTGAGATCACAAGTGAGTTGCAGTTGGGCAAAAGTGATGAAGAGATGTGGCCTAGGGAATCTCTGCCTTTTCTGTTCAAGTGTGCAGTCCAGAGGTTATATGAATACAATTTTTTTAAAAAAAGACAAAGTCTGTGCTGAGATCATATGTAGAGAGAATTACACATGTGAGCAGATTGGCAGTTTGCTCAGTGTGCTTTCTTTCCATTGTAACAACCCCTCCCACCTCTAGTTATTTTTTCTTGTAATTTGGATTTTAAATTATTTGCCCTGCCTTTTTCTTTTTCCTTCCAGAAGTCCTCTGTTACAGATAAGGTTAATTACTCGGTTCAGCCTATTTTTATTCTGCTCTGAACACTAATCTTAGGGCAACCCTTGCTGCCTCATTCAACATCAATTTATAAACTGGTTTGCACCCTCTTGGAGTGGTCAAGGCCCTGGGTGCCTTTGAAGTTGGTCCTACCTTGAGCAGGGGACTGGGCCAGGTGATCTCCAAAGCTCCCTTCCTAAATTGCTCTGTGGTTCTTCCTGCTGTAGGTACAAGATCTTTGAGCTGCCAGATGTACATGAATTCACTGGCAGGAAATTTGGAAGCTTTTTTTGGGATGTGACCATGCTGCACTGTGCTCCTCGCAGAGGAAGGTGTAAACCACTTGAACTTGAGGATGTATCTTGTGTCCAGGCTCCATACAGCAGGCTGACAGCCTAGTGCTTTATTCTGCAACTCTTCAGCTCATACTGTAAATCTTTATTCTAAGTACCTGCAATTTACCCCTCTGCCATATTGCAACTAAATCCGAGGCTCTGCTCACACTCTCCACATGGAGTTGTCTTTCTCCCCTGAAGCCCCTTGTGATAACTGGCAGTGGTACTCCTTTCCAAGTGTTCATCGAGGTTCCTGTGGAATGCATGTGGATGTTTTTGTATCCACAACCTCCTTTGGCACGAACTTTCCCCAGTGTACTGACTCAGGCTGCAGGTGACCTCAGCACAGCGAGGCTGGGCCAGAGCAGCATCGTGTGTCGAGCTAGAGCTGTGTGTTAACTGGGTTCTCTCCAATTTTCAACAGGTTCAAAGCAGCTCCAAGACCCTTGAAACAAACATCGGGCTTTCCCAGCAGCATAATAATACAGGCAGTGGAAAAATCCCGCAAGACTGTGTGCGAGCCCCTCTCCCTGTAAAGCAGAGTAGTCCTGGGCAGAGAAGCCAAGAGGCCAGAGTTCTGAAGGGTAAAACAAAATCTGACCCAAGTGAAGTCCTTGCCTCTGAGCAGGCCAGCAGTGACCTCCAGAGGCACTTCTGCTCTGCTCCCGGTGTCCCTGCATCCCGGCCGCGGTGGGAAGCGCCATCGCTCCGCAGGCAGGCGGCCCGGAGGCTGCAGGCTCCGATCCCGGAGAGCCGCCGGCAGCGGGGAGCGGAGACCAACGTGGACACCGGGCTGGCCGTGGGGAGTCCCCGCTGCCCGCTGAGCCTCTTCCCCCGGGCCCTGCGGAGCAGCCTCCTGCAGCTGCCATCCCCCGGGGCCAGCGCTGCCCTGCCCGCCGGGGCCGGGACCCGCACCCGGCTGCTCCGAGCCGCGGCCACGGGGAGCAAAGCAGCGCTCGGAGCCCCCCAGACACCGCGGGCCAGCCCTGCACACCGCGCAGAGGACGAGGAGGAGGAGGAGGAATTCTTTATATGACTGAAACCAAACGGGCCAGATGGACTCATCCTTCCCGAAGGACAGCGGAGCGCTCTGGGATGTGCTGTGACTGCTGCTGCTGCTCAGCGTGTACCTCAGCAGGAGTCACTGAGGCAGACACCAGCTTTCCATGGAGAGATACTAAGGGGGCTGCAGGAAAGCAGGAAAAATAACATTGTATTTACAGAAAGCTGTTGTTTTGGTTTGGTTTTATTTTAATGTGCAGTAGGTGAGGGGTTGTTGTGCAATGAATAGGAATAAGCCATGTGATTCCTACAGCTGTTCTAAGATGCTAAAAAATAGACAGTGACACCTTCAGAGAGGTTTTGAAGGTGCAGCTTGCCTGAACTGCCCAACAGCTGGATGCCCCCAGCTGTGGGGACTCTCCATCCCTTGCCAGGACATACTGGAACAAGGTTGTGGCATGGTCTCAGTAGTTATCCTGGTTTTCCTTGGTGTTCCTTCTTTCTTCCCCTGTTGTTGGTATTTAAAATCTATCAATGTTGTCAATTTTATTGAAAGATTTGAAACATAAGAATATTGTTTAAAATATTTCTCAAGAAAAATATTTCTAGTGAGGCCTTTTTCCCAGCTCAGCACAGTACATGCAAAAACCACACACTTGAAGAGAAGTGCCATAAAACCTGCTGTTGCCTGTTCATGTGACACTTAAAGTAAACACAGCAACAGGCCAGGCTTTGTTAAACTGCTGTACAATTAGCAGGCAATCCTAGCTGGGTTTTAATTAACAGAAGAGAAGAGAAGTCAAGAGTCTTGGAGGGAATTGCTAAATGCTCAAGAGTAAATAGGATGGGAGAAGTGAAGTCATGATTCAGCATCAACAGATGCTGAAATAACTCCCTTCTTGATCAGTTTTCTTTCTCAAGTAGGATTAAATAAATCTCAGAGAGAAGGAGATCGGAAGAATATGAAGGAGTGAAATTATTCAAAGGAAAGCCACGTCTGATCGTACTTACCTTCTAAACAGTGCAACGAAGAGGTAATTTCTCCCTTAAATATATTTTAATTCTGCAGGGGCTGTAGGGCAGTCCCAGCTCTGGGCTCTCCCAGCTTGTGCTGCCCTGCCAAGTGATGTTCATGAATCCTTCAGTTTGGGGACCAAAACCTACAGAACAGGACATTTCATTCACTGGACACTTACAAACATCCCCCAGGTTTTCACAAGTTCTGCAAAAATTGTGGAGTTTCTAATGAACCCTGCTGTTACATCTATGAGGGTGATTATTCAATCTCTCCCTGCACTACAAACTCAGCAGGCCTTTTCAGAGCTGGAGAAATGTCTGGTCAATGGGGAAGCAGCCAAGAGGAGCTTGCAGGGGCTGCTCCCCAGGCCTGCTGTGGTTGTGAGGGTGGGCTGGAGGCACATGGGGAGAGAAGGGGGATCAGAGCAGGGCTGTGCTCTCCAAACATGAGGTTACAGACCTGCAGTGGGCATGGATGGGATAATCATGAGCTTGGGAATACAGCCAGAGGTGGGATTCCTGGGAGAAACAGCTTTAAGGGAGACTTCATGGCCTTCTCTCTATTCTCTCATGCCAAAGGTACTTGAGTGTGACTATTTAGCATAATCTTATTTTACCTAAAAGAAAGAAGCAGAAGGTCAGTATTTAGCCTGGGGGAAATCCTTCATCATTTGGAAAAAAAAGGGACAAGTTTCACCTGCCTGCCACAGATCATGGGAAAGGGCTTCCAGTCAAAGGCAAGTGGCTCTGAAAATACTGCTTTTAACAGTGAGTGTGTAAAATCCATGTATTTTAAGCACAGGATATATCTAGTACAAATTCTGTGTTTCACGTGCAGGTGTGCAAGGTGTGTTGGGTCAGAGAACAAATTTCTCCATGGACAGATTCAGTAGTGAAAGGCAAAGATTCACATTTTCCAGACTGTTCATACCTCTGCAGCCTCTGTTTTATACTTCTTCCTTGCACACTGTGCCATTTCTTGCAGGCTTTTAATAAAAGTCTAATAAGGAACACAAGTTGGCAGGGCTGCTGAAGGTCTGTGTCCCAAGTACCCTGCAAGGACCTTCCAGGTAAGCAGCCAGAGAGAATGGATGCATGAGGTGTGTGGGGCTGGCAGTGAGCTCAGCCAGGGCTTCCCATCCCATGTGCTGCTCCCAGCAAAGCACTCAGGGGAAAACAGCCTTGGTGGGAAACTGAAGAGGGAGTTTGGCAAGTTATGCTTAGAGGATCACGGCATCTCAACACTGAATGAAGGGAAATGCAGTGGGATTTTTACCTTTGGTGTGAGTCCAGTTTGGTGGGAATGGCTCTGACGTGGCTGTGACCATTGGGAAGTGGTGCTGTGGATACTGAGCTGCTGATTCCTGTGATGGACAGCAGCCAAGGTGGTCAGTATTGATTAACACCCTCTAACCATGATTTTAATTTTGAGGTGTGCACTCTTTTGGGGGCAGCAGGATCCTACATTGTGCCAGGCAGTGCCGTGCCAGGAGTGGGGACGTGGCCCTGGGACTCCTGTGAGTGACCAGAGGGGGCAGAGATGCTGCTGGGCCACTGGCACAGTCTGGGTGATGGAGAGAGGAAATCTGTCCTTGCAGGAGCAGGGTGTGTGCTGAGAGAAGGAGTCATGGGCAGTGGGGGTCAGAAGAAGCAGGAGAACTTGCTCTTGGGTCACTTTAACACAACCTGAAGAGGTGACTGCTGTTGCTTTCTTATTGGTTTAGCCTCTGGCAACAGAAATTGTGTCTTTTGTCTCCTCTGAAGCAAGCAGAGTGGTATTTCTGAGGGATGAGTTGCCCGGGAGCAGCAGGAGCACTCCCTGATGCCTGGATACGAGCACAAAGGCAGGGGGTGCTCCCTTGCTCCCCACTCTTGGCGCGGTGCCCTGGTGTAGGCAGGCACCCAGGGAAACACTGGAGTGGTCAGTGAGATCCCAGGCTCGGCCTCTCATGTTAAAAAGAAGCTGGCAAGCTTGATTCTTTTGGGGAAGCAAATGCTGAAAGCACTTTGCTGAATTCTGGGCCGAATTCAGCTTTCATGAACGCCTTGGTAAATCCTGGGGCAGTCCTGTGAGTGCAGCTGAGCTTCTCAGATTTTGGTGGGTCTGGGGTGGGACCTTTATTCTCTTCCCCTGTGTTGGTGCCCTGCTCTGTACCCAGGACAAACAAAGCTTCGCAGCCGCTTGGTAGAGGAAAATACACGTTTCAGAAATCTTTGTTTGTAACGGGAGCACAAACCAGGAATTGTCTCGTTTGCTGAAGATGATGTGGCAGCTCCAGCCCCTGCACGGGCTGTGCCAGCGAGTGCACTCGGGGCCCGCTGGTCAGCGGTGCGGGGCTGGAGCAGTGACGGTCACCTGCTCTCGTCCCGTCACCTCTTGGTCTTTGCAGAGATTTCCGGATTATTGTTGTTATTTTTGGTGTTATTGTTGTTATTATTGTTACGTTTGCTGGGTTTCTGTTGTCCCCGTGTGTCGCGGGTGTCGCGGCTGCGCTGGGCGGGGTCCCGAGGTGCGGGGCCGGTCCCGCCCGTCCCTGTCGCATCAGCTCCGCCTGGTGCCCGCACACGGCATCTTCCCCCCGCGGGTCCCTGTCCCCTCCTTTCCCCGGCACTGTGTCCCTGTCCCCTCCTCTCCCGGCAGTGTCCCTGTCCCCTCCTCCCCCGGCACTGTGTCCCTGTCCCTCTCCTCCCCCGGCACTGTGTCCCTGTCCCTCTCCTCCCCCGGCACTGTGTCCCTGTCCCTCTCCTCTCCCGGCAGTGTCCCTGTCCCCTCCTCTCCCGGTACTGTGTCCCTGTCCCTCTCCTCTCCCGGCAGTGTCCCTGTCCCCTCCTCTCCCGGCAGTGTCCCTGTCCCCTCCTCTCCCGGCACTGTGTCCCTGTCCCCCCTCGGGAGCAGCAGCGCAGGGAGCACGGGGGTTGCGGGCAGGCGGCGGCTGCGATCCGAGCTCGGGGTCTTTGTCCCCCTCTCAGCGCAGTCCCAGCGTCCATGGGCCCGTCACCTCCTGCCCTGCACGGCCCGAGCAGTCCCCAGGGTCCCACCGGGTGGGCGATGATGCTCCTCTGGCTCCACTGCCTGGATAGAAAGATGAGAGCTGCCTACAACCAAGCCCAGCCAGGGCTCCACCAGCACTCCTCTCCCCAGGCTTTGCCTTTTTGCACCATCAGATCTCCAAGCCCAGCCGTGTCTGAGAGTGTCCAGCGTGTCTGACCTCGTTATGGAGCTTCAGGACCTGTCCCCACCCTTCTAGCATTTGGGGCTTTTAATCCTCACTTTCATTTACACGAAATTAACCTGATAGATTAGAAAGCAATAGAGGTACTAATAACAAAGAAAGCCCATTTCTCTCTCATTCATTAATTTTCTGTGACAGCAAAGTAGTTAATTAAGGAGATCTGTCATGTAAGTGACAGGGGAAAATAGAGTTCTTCTTAACATGTTTTATTGGTTTTTGGCAGCCTCAGTCACTGATGCTGTGCAATGTCATGTGCAGTTGTGACTGTGCATCTGCTGTGTGTAAGAAGAGTTGATATAGTACTGACAAGCTTGCTACAAAGATGTTTTACTAAAAAATGCTATGAATTCTCCCTTTTCATCAGTAGCTGAGCACTGAATGATCACTCTGGGACAGAAATGATGGAGCAGGGCAGGGAGTGGGGTGAGGAGTGGGACCTTTGCTTTGGCAGGGCAGAGCAGGAGGAGATTCAGAGCGTTCCAGGTCATGTCTGTCTCCCTCTGCCTCGCTTGCAAAGTGAATTATGAAGCTCAAAGGCCCTGGGGCTTCGCTTTTCTTTAATCAGGAACAGGAAACGTCTGCTGAAGTCCAGGTGAAGCCAGGGGAGAGGTCTGGGCTGTGAGAGGGACACAGAGGGCCTGGGGTCTCCCTGTGGTACCCTGTACGTGTGGCACACATCCTTCTTTCCCCCGCATCATTCCGTGTAAGTTGGCAATCAGAATTTCCTTTTGCTGACACTGCTCAGGGGAGGAAAGCCATTGCAGCCTGGAGCTCCCTGCCCATCCCTGGCACCTCCTGCACACAGACCCGGTTTTGCAGCAGCTGTTTGGGCCTGTGTGCTGAAGATGTAAGGTCCTGCTGCTGGATTTTGCTGAGCAAACCTCCAAACATTGGTAATGCCAGTCTGACAGACCAGCTGGGGTGGGACATGCAGGAGTGGAGCACACATGGGTTAGGGCAGGGGGCTCAGCTGGGATGGAGCTGCCCAACCTCTGCTTGCTCCTACTGGAGCTCTGCTTTTTCCCCTTCTCAAGACAATGTTTTCCTGCAAAGCTTGCCAGCACCTTTCTTTTGTCCTCAGGGAAGTGAAAACTCATTTTTCCTTCTGTCTTCAGGGCTGATATCATAAGTGTGGAAGGCACATCCCTGTCTCAGAGTGCTACCTGCTTGTGGACATCTGGGAACATAGGAGAGGGCCTTGGCAGCAGAAGCTTCCTGAGGATGGGGTAGGATGTAGAGGAATGGCCTGAGTGCCCCACCTGGGGCTCGGGGAGGAGCCTGGGGGATGATGTGCTTCCACTTGGCCAAGTGCCTGCTGGCTGTGGGCTGTCTCCCACCCTGCAGTGGCTCGCTGTGCTGGAGGGGCTCTGCTGCTCTGTGACCCCTATGGCCACGCACACCCTGGAGGGAAGCAAACGTGAGAGAACAAAAATGCCTTTTGCAAGAGCTGCCTGCCCCCTGCAGCATGTTCCTCACTCTGTCAGGCCCCTCTGCTGCCAGAGGCAGGTGTGCCTGCAGCCTGGGCTTCAGCAGCAAGCTGTGTCCTGGAACTGTGCCCCTCTCAGTGTTAGCTGTTCCCCATCAACTTTATTTTCAGGAAAAGCTGCTCATTTGCAATGCAATATCCTAAACTGAACACCCCAAATATTAGTACCTCACTGAAGTGTCAGAGGTATTCCCCAGCCCCCAAATGATAACAGCAGTAATACAGAATAACAAAATACAGCCAGTGTTACAGTAAGAGCTTCTTTTCTCTTCCCATGTTTTCTTTAGGCACAGAGGATGCACCTGACCAACCTGGAATTAAAATTGAATTATCCTATTTTTTAAAGAGAAACAGGGATCACACCCAAGTTTGGGAGGCTATCTGGAATGAAAAATCAGTGTGCCAGGAAGCAGTCAGAATGGATGTGTTGTCCTGGGCACTAGCAGGAGCCAGTCATATCTTCCATGGAATTTCTCAAGCTCCCCTTTCTGCAGACTCCTCTCGACAGCACAACTGCATTGCAGTTCGCTGTGCTGTGCTTCTGATGTTTAATTCTCATTATTTGAGAGAGGTTTTGAGAGGTTTTCATCTCCCATTGAGCACTTGTATTAATATTCCAGTTCAGGATCTCAGTTCTGCCGCTGATTACAGGCGGGGACAGATCCAATTCCTATTAGGGTGAATTTATATTCTTTAAGAGTCCCAAAAGCTTTCTTCTCCCCTATCACCCTTCTTCAGGCACTGGCAGCCTGGCTATGCTGGGAGGTGATTAGGTTTGTAAATTTGTTCCTGCAGACACTCAGTGACACTGTTCATTTTCTCATCTCCTCCGTGCAGCTGAAATTGTGACAGCCTCACTTCTTTAATTGGGATCATCTCCAGCAGCATCCTGGCATCAGAAGACGCCTCACAGGGCACAGGCCTGGGGAGGCACGGAGCAGGCAGGAGCTGCTGGGGCTGTGAGCTGCCACAGCTGCTGAAGATTGATCCCTGCTTCCCAGAACTGGAAGAGAGGATGTGAAATACCCTGACAACTGACTGGAGGTGAAAGACATCCCTTGCTCTGAAGTAACATCCTTCCTGTTGGTCTCACTGGGTTTCAGCTCCTTGGTGGGGAGAAGGAGGAGAAAGTTCTTCCTCGTACTCTTTCCTTAGGTTTGGCTCACTGCTGCTCCCTTGGCAGTGGTGTGAGAGATGGAGGAATGATGATGCATCTAAAGCCTCCCAGCCCTTCTAACACTGTCCCTTGTGCCTTTGTGTCACTGTGCTGGGAGCTGGGATTGTCCCTGGTAGGGGTGGTGCTGCTTGGTCAGAGGCTGTCATCAGCCTCCAGCTGCATCTGCCATGCCCATGGCCTTCATAGGAGTGCCTGGATTGGGAGCCCAGGCCACAAATGCTTGTCCCTGATCCTTTCTCAGCTTCCCTCTCCTCCTGGCAAGGCAGCAGTGACTGTGTCAGCAATTCACTCACAGGTGTGGGGCAGACACCTGAACCATCCTGTCCCCTTGCTGCTTTTTGAATTTGAAACTTTACCAGTGCATGGTTGAAGTGGAAGTGTGGTTTGTGGTGTTGCTTTTGCTTTACCAGAATTGGCTTTAAATGCCCCAGAGATTCTCAATTAAAACAATAAAATAAAGGAGATTATATTAAAGGAAACTCCCAGGATAGCTCAAAAGATTCTGAGTGTGTAGTGAGTACAAAAGGAACGTGTTTTGGCCATTCCAGTGGCTGGGAGTTTCATTTCCAGTCTGGCAGCAGAACTAAGCAAGCAGATCTTGGTTGTGTTCCTGCCCCTCCCTTATTTGTTGGCTGTGTTAGATAGAAGCATCCTCACAGGATGACCACATGTGCTGGGAACAGCACCAACAGCAGCTTCCTTTGGATGCAGTGCTCTGGAAACTGGTAATGGTCACTGGGGTGGGTGCACGTAACTGGGATGAATAAATGGGTGTTATGAAACCTTGTCCTTAGACGAAATGCAGAATTTCATTAAACTGGTACTCCGCTTCCCTGGGGGCTTCCTTGCCCACTGGGCATAGTGGTTGTTGTGTGGCCTGTGTGGCTCCTGCCAGCCCAGCCAGCTCTTCAAGCTGTTGCTGCACTCTCCAGAAGGGAGCTGTGGGAAGGTGGCTGATTGGGCTGGCTCTGCCACCACCAGCAGGGTCTCAGTGGGGCAGATGTGCAGTGACACTGCCTGGGCTCCACTGAGGGTCCTGCTGGCCTTGGTGGGGTGGTTTGGCCACCAGCTGGTTTCACTTGCAGGTTCATTGGTTTCACACTGAGGAGGGCACTGGGCTCCCACCTCTGTACTCCAGCTCCCCAAAATCTGCAACCCCAACCTAAGACAGGCTATGAGGGTTTCCAGGCAGTCTGTGTGAGCTGGGACACCAGGGGAAGGGGTAGGATGAAAGCAGACTTTCCCTGAGAATTTAACTGTGGTTTTCTCATCTTGTTTTAATTCTGTGCTACTGGGCTTTGTGGAGAGAACAGCTGATTGCAGAAATGCCTCATGCTGATGTTTACCAGATACTCTTTGTAGATGGGAAAGTCATTCTGTGTCATGAGAAATTTCACAAGTGTTAGCTTTTCTTGCAAGTTGGAGTGAAACCAGATTTCAGGAGGTTTAGATTTCTCACAAACTTGGAATTTTGGCCACCCTTAGGTGCAGCTCTGACACCCGTTCGAGCTGCTAAGCCATGGCACAAAGGGTTAAAGCAGTGGAGACCAGACAGGTACTGTGGGAAGCCCAGCACCTTCTGATAGGGAAAAGCAAATCTTTTACTTCTCATAGCTGCTTTGATTCAGCAATTGCCTCAGTGGAGACTTCTGTTTTCCAGTCTCATTGTTAGGCTCTGGTAATAACCACTGTTGCGTTTACAAGTCCTGAGTGATGACAGGCCAGAAGCCTCCCCAGCATTTAATTCTTCCTGTGGCAGTGTGCTGGCTTTGCTTGCCTTCATCAGCACCAAGGGCTTCCTCTCCCTTGCTCTGCTTGCCATGAAGCTGAGCTGTGAACAAGCCCGACCCTGTCCTGTCCCTGTGCCTCCCCACACAGGGGATCCCTCAGTCTGTGTTTCCAGGCATCTCCTGTTCTCAGAGGTTGCATTTGATTTGCAATTTCCTGGCATCAGGAAGGCAGGTCCTGTGACAGGGGCACCCTGAAGGACTCTCAGGCTCCACCTGTGCCCTGTGTTGTGTTTGGTTCCTAGGTTTAGTTTGGAAAAAGGGAATTGCTGCCAAGGCATCAGTGGGAGCAGGAGGTGTGTGGGTGTCAGATGTGCAGCAGCCTGGCAGGCAGGTTCAGGTGGAGGGGTTGCCAGGGGCAGAGGTGCTGGTGGGAGGACGTGCCAGGGGCTGGAGTTGGTTGCTCTCCATGCAGCAGGGCGGGCTGGCCTTGAGGAGCAGCTCCTGCTGCTCCTTGTTGTCCACAAATGCTGCTGGCACAGCCTGCCTCTGCTCAGCGTGTCTGGGGGAGTGCAGCGCACACAAACCCTTCAGCAGCAGCCAGTGTCCCTGTCCCCTCCTCCCGAGAGGCAGCACTCGTGGTGCTGGGAGCAGAGTGCTCCTGGGGCTCAGGTTTCAGAGTGGGAGCTGCCAGGTCAGGGGCTGAGGTCGGGCAGTACCAGCCAGCCCGCTGGCACAAGCTGGGTCACTTCCACTCACGGGCGATGTAGAGAGCTGTGTCCCAGAGAAAACCTTGAGCCCTTAGCCAAAAAAACAACAGGGAGGAGAGGAAGGAAGGAAAACCCATAAAACACTTTATTCTAATGTCTTGCAGATTCACAGCCCTTGCCCCACTTATGTGGCTGCTGGGTTTTATTTTCAGCTGTTTGATTCATGAGAGCGTGTTTTAGAGCCTTTTGAAGCACGGAGACCACTTCCACCCCTGGTGACTCAAACCATCCATGGTGAGCCAGCAAGGTGGTGCTTCCATGGGTGTGCTCCCCAGGGAGGCTGGGGGCTGCTGCACCCCTGGGCTGCTGCAGCACTGCCTGGCAAGATGCCCCTGGGACTTGCTGCAGCTGGATTGCACGCAATTTAGCAAAAACAGAGCAGGGTGGGATTTTTTTCCAGGTTTAATTTGAGCATCCCTTGATTCCAATGTAGCTCTGAGATTTGATGGGACTCCTGTTTCCTGTGTTCTGCTGTGCTTTTATGGCAGGAGCAATGACAAGCCTCAGACCAGGCTGGTCATCAAAACCTGGGTTTGAGTTGCTTGTGAGAGAAGCTGTGTTGATAATGAAAATACTTTGCAAGTACTGCAAAGGCTGAATGGAGATCTCCTCCCTCCACACCAACCATGGAGGTCCTGGGCCTCTAGGAGATGGGTGAGGATGGCAGTGCTGGCCACCCACGCCTGGTGGCCACCTAGAGACTTGTCTGCATTTCTCAGTTGTTCTTCTGGATAGGATTTGTCTGCAAGAGAGTCTATCATGGTTTTGATTCAATGCATGGTTACTGCTCGGAGGGTGATTATTTGAAAGCATTTGTTCTATCTGTGTCTGTTTTGTGCTCTGTCTTGCTTGACCTACACCCAGCAATGCACGTTGGCAGCCTCAGCCTGTCCATCCATTATCATTAATGCTCCAGCATGTGGTTTTACTTTATGGAGGATTGCACAGGGTTGCTGATGGTAACAGGAAAGGAGATGTTATGGGCATGCAGCAGCCCCTTTTAACATCAACATTTTGGATGGCTTTTGAAAGCAGTCACCCGTTGTATGTTCTAAAAGCTATTTGCCTGTAATCTTAAATTGTGATAACAATAATAACAATAACCTTGCTGATGCAGAGGTTGTGTGGGAGAAACATTGAAAATTTACTACAAAGCTTTGCCAAGCTTGAAGTGATTTTTTTTTTTTGTTTTTTTCCCGTTCCATGATTGAAAGCCATTTCTCACAGGGGTGCCTGGCAGCCCCTGCTGCGCCGTGTGAGAGCAGAGCACAGATCCGGCTCTGGAGGCAGCGCGGCTCTGTGCAATGTCCTTCTGCAAAACACGGAGGAGGCAGCACAGTCATTTCCCCAGAAATGTGGGAAACGAAGCCCTGGATGCAATTGCCCTTCAGTCCAGCAAGGTGCCAGAGGAGTGACCACATCCCCTCCCAACCCAGGTGTGCCCAGCTCCTGCACATCTGCAGCTCACAGAGCTCGGCCCCGAGCGTGGCCTTTCCTTACAACCGCCCGGTTCACCCAGCACGGGCACTGCACAGCCGCTCCTTTCTGCTGGGCAGGATGCAGTGCCCCAGCCTGCTCCAGAGGGGATAACCATCGGTGAGCTCTCTGGGGCTGCAGTTTGATGCCGTGGCAGCCACCGGGCCCGCAGGGGTGAGGGCAGGAGCTGGCAGGGAGAGGAACGAGCCCCCGGCTCCAGCCGCCCCTGGGACGCACCAAATTAATGAGATTGTCACAGGCGCAGCCGCCCGGTCACGGCTCAGGAGCTGCTCTCGTCCCCAGCCCCTCTCCCGGGGCTTCCAGCCTCTCCAGAAAATTACCCTGTAGAGTGTCATTTCTCATGCTTATTCTTAGCCTAATCGTGTGCAGTTGGTTTGGGTTTTGGAAGCTGGATGAAAGTCAATTCATTTGAGTTTAAAAATTCAGTCAATCAGATGTGGTTGGCTGAGTTGTTTATTCTTTCAACTCACGCTTCACAGACATTTCGGTGGTCGGCATTGAGAGCATTAGGGCTGAAGTTATCTAAAACTCCCCACTGGATAGGAAAATAGTATTATTCTCGTTTTATTCAGGAGGAAATGAAAATACAGGGATTTCGTACAGCTTGCCTAACATCACAGGGAGACTCCCTTTAATAAAAAACAGATCTTTCATCTCCTAATCTTACAGATTAAATGCAACAACATCCTTCTTCCTTAATCCTTCTTTCATACACTTCAAAACAGTTTGTTTTTGTTGGGCATGGCCTTGATAAGTGATTTCTTTGAGCAATAGCCAATTCATGGGCCATTGTTCAGTGGTAGTGAGCTGGCTTAACATAAATTCAACAGCGTGCCAAGACTTTACACCTGAACAGGCATCCAGAGGTTGGAATCCTGTCTGATATTTGAAAAGATAAAAACCCAAACCATTATTGCTTAGAAAGAAAGATGAGTACAAGCAGGAAGAGGATGGATGCAAAGGTATGGCATGTGTACAAACTGCAGTGATCCCAGGTGCTCAGGCTGGATTCTGTTTTCTTATGCTGCTCCATCACTTCCTGTTTCCGTTTTTAGAATTCCTCTTTGTCAGGGATGTATTGAAACAATGATGATGCCTTTGATCAGCGATGCTGGGGGCTGAGAATGGCTCTGTGGAGGCTGGTCTGTGGTGGGTGGAAGGGAGGGAAGCCTGAGCACCTCTAGGAGGAGAACGGGCTTTTGGATGGCAGTGAAGACATCGCTCTTCTTCCTTGGAGCAATGAGGAGATATTCAGTGCATCTTTCTTCCATCTGAAGTAGGAGTTGAGAGGCCAGCTAGACTAAATCAAGGCACTTCTTGGTGAACCTGGACAACAGGATATCTAGAAGGGATGTGCATTGTGGGAACAGAAATAATTAATGAGTCTTTTTATTTCCATTTTCCTTATGTGTTTACATTAGCTGAACTACTACTGTCTTTTCTTTTTTCCCTGTCTTTGGAGGTGCTCACTGCTACAGGCTGCTGGAAGATCTTGGAGAGAGGATGGTCCTTCTTTGCAGGAGCATTGACTGTGCTTGGAAATGCAGTTAACAGCATTCAGTTTCCACCTTTCCCCTAGTCAAGAAGTGGCTGTTCCACTTGAGCACTGTGCAGTGCCTTGGGTTCCAGGGCTGTAGATCCCAAGGTATCTTTGCTGTGCTCCTCTCCTGTGGGTTGAGGTCAGCCAGCCAATGTGTCATTGGTGCTGCCTTTCAGAAGTCACACATCTGCAGTAGCTTTGCCTCATCCTTCAGGTGCTCTGCTGCTGAGGAAGCCCCACACCCACCCGTGGGTTCCCTTCCCCTGTGCAGGTGGGGAGTGCTCATTCCCAGGCTCCTGTCAGACACAGAAAAACAGATGCTGCTCCAGCAGCACTGGGTGTTGGAAATATTGAGGCTGGCCCTGCAGAGTTGTGTACTGCTGGTTCTGCAAAGCATGACTGGAACTGATTTTGTTTGTTGCTCGCAATAATTTTCTCCTGGGGTCATAGATTAGGCAGTTTTGGTTTGCTCTTTTCCCAGTTTGGTTTTAATTAGTATTTGACCTCCTCACTGCTGGTTCTCTTCTGCACTTGCTGTATTGTAGTCATTTTGCTCTGGGCTGTTTTCTGAGAAAAACTAGGACATACTCAGTGCCTTTGGTAGATGTTATGCCTGGAAGGTAGCCCAGTGCTGTAAGAAGTGCTCCTGACTGAGTAATGGAAGCCAAGAACTAAAAAGTTATGATAGTGTTCCAGTTAAAACATGGGAGTACCTCATACCATTTCAAAGTGGCTTAGCCTGTGTCATCACCGTACCAGAAGGAAGGTGAGTCCAGAGTACTGCTGATCGTTGGTTGTGTAAATAATCACTCAAATTAGGAGCTGACAGAGATAGCCTGAAGCCACCCTTTCTCTCTTGCCCACGCCCTTTGCTGCTCTAGCTGGCAGTCAGGCCGTCCCTCCTCTGTCGGACTTAGGAGCAAAGGACATCGCTGCGGGCTCTGTATTTAGGGAGAGACAAGGCATTGCTGGGGATTTTTCTAACGCGTGCAGTTTTAGCTCTTAATGTTCTGCTCTGCTTTGTGTGTCCGTGTTTGTTTCAATCTCTTCCAAGGGTGTTTCCCGGGGTGATAAGATCCTAGTGGCACAATCTCAGCAACAACAGCTGAATTTAGCCCTTCAGTCACCTTGCAGGAGCCGCTGCTGAGAGCAGCAGCCAGCGGCTCCTCCCGGCGGGGCGCAGGAGCTCCCGGGAGAGCAGCGGGATCTGCCCCGGGATGGGCCATCCGTGCAGGCAGGCAGCTCACACAGAGCCATGGAAATGGGACATGGGATAGCATTTTAAACCCTCATCTGGGTTATGCAGAAGGCAAACAAATACTGTTTCTCATAGCCCACATTCAGGGGGTGTGAGGTCAGTACCTCCACATCAGATTTTTATAGGATATTCAGCAACTTAGTGCAAAGGCACTGGTGAAGAGAACCTTGGGTGGAAATGCCTGGTTTAACTGGGATTTGATATAGGTGACCTTTCTGCCTAAATCAGCCAAGCCCCGATGTGCTTCTGTCAGTGTGACTTCTCTTGGCAAGAACTGGGTCTTCTGCTATGTTTGTGAAGTTCTGCATTTAATGGGACTGTGACTTGCTGGTGATATTGCTCTGTTCTGATACTGTTAGTGTCTAGTGCTGAACAGGCATAAACTTGGTATTTTGTCAGCATGACTTTTTTTATTGTATTTGTGCATTAATCTAACCTACAAACAATGAAGAGCCTCACACTGTGCTGTGGAAATGCTTCTGTTCTCTGTCTTGTGCTCTATTAAACTAACTTTGTAGATTGCTTTGTTACCTAGAAGCATAAAAACTCCCCTATAAATTGATGCATATCCCAACTTTATGACACTTGGATATGAATTAGCTTGTTATCCATCTGAAGAAAGGATTTCAGAACCCACAAACATGGTCAGAATCATCTTGATCCAGTTTACTACTTTAGTTTTGCTTGACCAAGCAGATGTTTTCTGTGTGTTCAGCAGAAGAGGGGTCAAACCCTTTATCTGAGCCTACTATTTCTGGCAAAAACACTGCTGTTTTTAATCCTTTTTGAACAAGACTCTTCTGAGAACTTATCTTGATTTATTAACCTGGTTGTTTGAACACGGAGAAACAATCTGGAGCTGCGACCTTGATTCAGGAAAGTGTGTGCTCAAGTATTTCTGCTCTGAATCCCTTCAGGCTCGGCACAAAGTGTGGCGAGGGGTCTGATGTGCACAGCAAGGCTCTTCAGAGACACAGGTGAACCAGTGCCTCTCTTCTCAGGGGTTTGGGTGTGGTTGGCTCTTCTGATCTGTGTGGGGTAGTGGGGCTGCACCATGCAGTTCCCCAGGAGGTCTGATGGAAGGCTCTGCTGGGATCCACAGGCTCTCCCTGGCTGAGGAATCCAGTGCCATGTGGGGCTCTCTGCTCTGGAGCAACGCTGACACGGGCTGAGCTGGCCTGGAGACCCACTGGCAGGGTTGCTCTCTTACTCAGAACAGCTGGGTTTTGGGGATGTCACCCCACGCAGCTGCATTGAATAATCTTCTCTTTCTTTCTCAGGACAAGAAATCTCCTCTTCCTACGTGCATTGGGAATGTGTGGTGACACAGCATGAGTTCAGCTCCCATTCCCATTTGGCCCACACAGAGTCCCCAGCCCCATCACATCCCAGAGGTGGACACCATCCCCTCCAGCCTTGCAGGGGACATGTGCACCTCTGGTGAGTGGCAGGATGAATAATGCTTTTCCCATTTTCCGTGGAGCCCGAGTGATGAGGCAGCACTCATCTGGTCGTGAGACCTCCCTTCCTGTTACTCACAGAGCTCCTGACTAATTCACACATTTCTGGCCAACGATTTTCCAGCGTGACTGCCTCAAAGAAGGCACTTCTGACAAAAATGGCTGGGTTTCAAGGGGTGAGAGGGAGTCCCTGCTGTCAGAGTCAAACATGCAATTGCTGGCCTACATTTTCTTTATAATTGCCAACTCCATACGTGTATCACTGTGATTGGAACTGGGTATTCTTTTTAATCCCATGGAGCTGATCTGAGAGTGCTGCAAACTGCCCAGACTGGTCCAGGACCAGCAGCAGAGGGTTCCCAGCCCGAGGTGGAGCTGTCCCTGCAGGGTGGATGGCAGTGCCACTGCTGCTGACAGAGCCATGTGCATACTGAGTGTCTGGGGAGGTGTCTGCTGGATGCGATCACTGCCTCTCCTGCAACACGGGTGTTGGGAAAGGAAACCCATGGAAACAGTGACAGAATCCAGCAAACAGCCTTGCACAGGACAAGCTTGTACGCTGTCCATTTAGTCAGAGATGGCAGCAGTTCAGGGCCAGGATGAGCAACGCCCACCTCGGAGCGCTGCTCTCGGCGCTGACGATGACCAGATGTGCAGGCAGATCTGAGTAACCTCTGCTTCACCACTGCAGCCTTTTCCTGTGCTCTGGGCCAAACCCAAAGCTCACGCCTGTGATGGAGGGCCTCTGTGGGACACGGGGGCTTTGAGATGTTTGCAAAGCCCCAAGGTTGTTTGTATAACTATTGGAAAGCTGTTTTCAAGCAGCTTGCACAGTGTTTTGAATGCTGTTCACTTCTGGGCTTTGAAAATATGTCAGATGTAGACACTGGTAAAACCCAGCACTGTGAGTGACACTGGAGTGAAACCTGGGGATGAGGAAGGAGAGAATTAAAATGACTTAGCTCACTTGATGTAAGACTTGTATTAAGTCTTGAATACATTTCTCTCCCTCTCTTTCCCAGAGAAATCTCAGTGGGCACCACAGTGTTTCAGTCATTAGCCAATGATTTTGTGTGCTGACTTAAGGAAAATTAAATGTTGGCCCTTTGTGTTCTTTCCTAAAGCACACACTTTAACTGTATTTTTAACTTTGGGATCATTTGCCATAGTTTTTAACTATCACTCTTGGCTGATCCTCATGTGGCTTTGTTAGCTCAAGAAAGCCTTTTTCTTCATGAACCCAGTCTCCAAGACAAGTTCCATGGGTCTGTGGCTGAAGTCCTGCGAGGCAGCAGGTCTTGTGGACTGTCCTTGTCATTCCTAACTGAGAATAGCAGGGCTGGCTGGTCAGGGGCACAGGGACAATTGCCACCTTTGGCTCCCACTGACAATGAGTTATTACTCAGGCGAGTGTTTCTGAAAATCCTCTCCTACCCAGCAATGCTCTGGCAGGTGAGGTGGCTCTGAAGGAGGATTCACACCAGGCTTGGACTCATCTCTGTTGTGGTCTGGTCTGTCTAATGGCCAGGACTCAGAGAACCTCAGCTGGATGGAGGCTCAGAAGGTTTGGGATGGACACTGCAATTCATGCCTTGGCTGCCCTGTAGTCAGCACAGAGCAGCACAGCATGACTGGCTTGGGTGCAGAACTTGTCAAGGAAATTTCTCTTTCAATCCATAAATGTAGGGCATGTGTCAGATTTATTCTGTTTTCATGGATCCCATGGTGCCTGCTGTGGCCTCTTTAAAGTGATAGTATGGCTTGGTGTCCCTTGGACAATTGTTCAATGTGCAGGTGCCTCTCGGACATCTTCACTGAAAACCCAGGATGTTTTAGTACAAAACTTCAATGCCTAAATTTCCCCTAGGTCCCCTAAATCACAAACTCATCTAGAAAATCCTTATGGATTCCAACTTTATTCTACTTCCTCCCCTGGCCACTCCATTTTCTACTTTTGTCCCTATCATAGCAAGGCTCACTGGAGTTAGGGAAGGCTTGTCTGGAAGTGTGCCCAAATTATTTTTTCACCCCTCTCAGGAGTCCTTAAACTCTTAGATAAGGCATATGCACTCCATAACAGTACCATAAATTACTTCTTTCCTATTAAGCTCCAGTTGAGACAATTTTGGGGGGCTTTTTTGAACCTCCACCTGTTTTCTAGAATTGCAGCCTGCATAGCTACAGCTCATTTCCAGCATGGGAGAGCCACATCCAGGAGCTTGAACTGTGATGAGAAGAACCCTCAGCTGCTCCAGCTGTTTCTCCTTGTAGATGAAGATCAGCACAATGAAGCTGGCTGGTGTCTCCAGGTAAGCTAAGGAAGAGGTTTTAGCAGGTCAATAAGTAGCTGTCTTTTAGAGAAACTTGGGGTGGAGATCTTTGTGGTGAAGAATGAGTCATGAACTTGTGGACTACCTGGTGTTCTTGCTTAAGAAAACAAACAATTTGTTACCAATCTGGACAAACAGTGACTTTCTGATCAGGACTTGTGCTAAGCCGATGATGACAGCCTGTGTCATTTGGGGTGGCTCTAAGAACTTCTACATTCAGTTGATCTCTGTTCGTAGTCTGCCTACTCACCTGCTAGAAACAGACATGACAGTAAATGCTTTGTGCCATTTCCCCCAGTATTTCACACAGCAGTGCCTGCACTGGTGGCTTGCACGGTGTGTCCCAAGTCCAAACCATAGAAGCAGTGTGCTGCTGTTGACACAGATGCCAGCAGGATTACAAGGCTGGCTGCTGCTCTCCTGGCAAGCTCTTGTGGGTTCCTTGCTCTCTGTACAGCCCCACCCCGACAGGTCAGTGATGCCTCTCAGGCTCAAAGGGCTGTGCAGGACAGAGGGACCCAAGGGGACCAGAACTGTGGCCTCTGCCGCCTTCCCTGGCAGCACTCAGCCTGTGCCCTGAGCCACACAGAGCAGAGCAAAGCCAACCTCAGTAGCATTGGGGGCCACTCCTGTTCTCAGGCTGTGATTTCATGTGGACCAAAACACCCACATTGTGCAATCCCAAAGCTTGCAGACAGCACGAGGAAAATGAGTGTCCACACACTTTTTCTGTAGATTGACCACAGTGCCTTTGGGATGAATAAAGCTGTGCTGTAGGTCTGGCCCAGCCTTGTACCTGCTCCTAGCAGAAGGGAGTGGATCCATCAATGCCTGTTTGGTTTCCACTGACTTTTGAATTTACCTGTGGAGAAGGAGCCCTTTGTGCACCTCCAGAGTTGATCATGGTAGGATGAGGCATTAGTTTTGCTCTTTACTCCCAGGCAAAGTTTCTGCGTGTGGGCAGAGGGAAGGCAGGTTTAGGGAGTGCTCATCCCTCCTCAGGCCCATGTGTTGGGATGCTCCTGCAGCCCTGTTACAGGTGTGTCACACACACCTCTCCATCTCTGTCTGCCTGTCTGTCCTAAGAAGATTCCTTGTCTTGGTACTGACTGTAAAAACCAGGAAGCACAGGGGTTCTATAGCTTGGCAGACATGGAAGCTGGGGCTTGGCTGCTGTGCCATGAGGGGACAGCATGTCCTCCCTTTCACTGTTTAAAATAGGTGGATTTGAACACTATAATAGATTAGGCACTGTGGGTGTTTAAACTTTCAGGATGATTGATCACCTCTCAGAGAGAGGCAGATGGTATGGTGATGAGTTCCAGATCCTTTCAATTGAGCATCTCTGGGGGAAAGTGTTGTGGACCAGGCTGGGGGGAGGCTGCTCTCAATTTAATTTAGAAAAAAAAAAAAACCCCAACAATGTAGGATTTCAAATTAAATCCTCTTGGCTCATAAACAATAACTCCAAAAATGGACTAGGTTTAAAATTAACTGCCTGAGCCACTCTAGTATGTGAGCCAGGTGAAAGGGCCTTGGTACCCAGCCCCACAAGGGCTTTGGGAAGGAAGGCTTGGAGTGGGCTGGACTTTGTGTTGTGGTCTCACCCCAGTGCTGCTGCATGGCCCCTGAAGGGAGCCCAGCTCTCCTCCCATCCACAGGGCCTTGCTCCTGGGCTCTGTCAAAAGCACCTGCATTAAATGCCACTGTTTGGATCACCCTACTTAGAGACTTTTGACCCCTGGAGTAGAAATGTGCTTTCCAATATTCCAGTGGCTGTACTGGAGCAGTCAGTACAGTTATCCCATGACAGGGCTGATGCTCCATGAGCTGCCATTGATCTTCATCAGTGAAAAGCAATGAGCAACTAACGAGCAAAGCTCAGCAGCCTTCCCAACACGCCCCAGTTCTCTGCTAACCTCAGTTCTCTGGGGAGGGGAAGGACTGATTAGAAAGAGTCATTGGCCTTCTTGCTTCCTGGCACAATTTTACCACTTCTCAGCATGTGTGTTGTGGGCCAGAGGAGCCCCTTCCTCTGAAACAGGTTCCCCCCAAGCATTCCCTGGGGCTCAGTGCAGAAACATTTGTCTCCATGTCAGGGGCTGCATCTCCATGTTCCTCTTGGTCCCCACCATTTGTTGGGGAGGCTGGGGAATCACACATTGGCTCCAGTTCACAAACCATTAACTGTATGGGCACTCAAGGAGCCAGTTAGTTTTTCAAAGGCAGTTTCTGGGCTTTAGGGTGATGTAAAGCTCCTCTGTAAGCCAGCTGGCAGCACTGCCTGGGTAAAAGCCCGTGCTGTGTCACTCTTCCTTGAAGTGCTCTCCCAGCACTGTGCCTGTTTGGGCTGTCTGGCTTGACTTCTGCAATTAGTGAAAGGTTATTGTAGGTTTAAAATGTTGCCTGCTTTGGCAGTATCTGCAGTCCCTTAAGGCAAGGATGCCTGTTTATTGTTATAACACTGCCTAAGCACAACACAGAGAAGTCCCCGTAGGAAAGAGTATTTCAGTGAAGTAGATTTTTTTTTTTTTTTGGGTTAAAAAAATGAAGTTTTGGCTGGCCTCTCAAACTTAAATGCCATTGGAAACTAATACTAAGTTTATTTTTTTTCTCCTCTTTAAATCACGTCCCGGGGTTTTTGTTATTCTGCTCTCATCCTGCCGTATCTTCCCAGTGCTGATAAGGAGCACTTAGCTGCTGTCCCAGGGGCGAGCAGAGCTCCTGGGGCTGCTGGCAGGATTCCCAGGCCTGAGTGAGCTCCTGCTGCCGGGTGATCCATGGCCATCCCTGCCGTGCCAGCAGCCCGGGGCTGCGGGGCTGCTTTGCCAGGGCTGGTGGCTCCACCTCTGCCAGCACCTTCTGTAGCTGTGCTGCCCAGGCCTGCTTGCAAACCCAGAGTGCCAGCACCCTGTGGGGCTGGGAAAAGGGATGGGAAGTCACCAAATGGCTTTCCAGCAGCTCCTGTGGCCTGCCACCCAGCCTGCTCACAGCACCTGGGTTGCCTGCCTCTGCTGGGAGCCACTGCATCCCAGACCCTTGGGAGCAGCTCCTCTGGGACTCAGTCCTCCTAAGACTAAACACTCAGCCACCAGATAAGCATCTCCAAAAGGAAGAATTTCCATTGTGGGATGGGCTTGCATATGAACTAAAATAAGCAAATGCCCTGAAATCTATTCTGGGCTGGTCTTGAGAGGAACTGGAATATCCAGTTCAGTATGGCAATCCCTGCATCCCTCAGCACAAAGTAGGGATGGCTGGGAAGCGAGAGCCTGTCTGTCAGGCTGTTTCAAGGGTTTGAATACTTATGCATTTTTATAAGTCAGAGCAACATCATATATATGTATAAAATATATATGTATAAAATATATGTGTTGTTTGTGTTTTTCCCTCCAGCACACGTCTTTGAAGCTTTCCCAACACTCCACTATGGCTGTGCAGAGGAGGAGCCAGCCCAGCCTTCCTGTGTGCCTTTTCTTCACACACTTTGATGTGAAGATGCTAAATGACAGGAGAATTCAGTCCTCCTCCCACTTGTGCCCAGCTGGGTGCCAGCAGCAGTCCTGCTGCTCGAAGGGAGGACTCCTGCACTGCTGGGCCCCAAAGCATTTGCTCGTTTCTGGTTAAGCCAGGCAATTCTGGATCACTGTGATAACATGGGATTAATACAGAGGACTTTCTCCAGCTCACTGTAGAAGACACTGATGCATCATTCTGATCCATCCCTACTGTTAAGCAGCAGGGCAATCACAGGTGAAAGGGAAATGTCTGTGTAGGGAATGCCTGCCTGCACAGCCTGTGCACTGCCCGCTGCCAGCAGCAGCTACTGAAGCTTCCCCAGTGACCTGGCACACGATGAACTGGAACGATTTCTGATTTCATTCCTGACACCCCTGATCCGTCCCCCTCCCCAATCCAGCATGCAGAATTGAGCAAGAATAATGAACCAGCTCATCATCTCTGCTATGATACAGCAGCTGATGAGGTGGTCCATGGTCTGTGCAGTACCAGCGCATCCTGCGCGTTGGGATCTCGGCTTTCACCAAGAGCTTGGAAACTTCTGAGTGCATTCATTTCAGTTTTCTCCTTGCATTTCACCTGAATTTCATGCTAATGAATTTCAGGTCTCTTGATGTTCCTGTCAATATTACGTTTTAGTCAGTAAGGAGCAAATCAGGTCCCTAAAACTTAACAGGAGTTATGGTTTCAAAGCAATTGTTTGTTAGGACATTACTCAAGGAAGACTATTGACAGAATAGTCATGGGATAGTTTTATCTTGCAAAAGGAAAGAAATCAGGCTTAAATATCTCTGTGTGCTTTATCTGCTATAGTTTCCCTTTTGGGCTCTGTAACTACTATATGAGATTCTAATATTATATAAAATTGATCTTTTTCAGGAGGAAGAGATTAAATAGCTGTGGAAATTCTGAACTGTACTGGTTTCTTTTTCCTGCCTTGTTAAATGGCAACTGTGGGAATGGTCTTTTTTGAGGATGAGGCTTTAACAGGAGTGTTTATTACACCAATGTTTTTCTAAATGCCTGAAGTGGAACTTACACTTAAATTATCCTTTGATTAAAAGTGGGATTATGTGAGCTCACAGTAATGATCTTTCTGTGAGGATAATTTCTTTCTCAGCTCTCTGAAGGGAAGCTAGGAGGAACCCTCCTGCAATTAGCAGGGTCACAGTGTTATTGTAAACCTCCTGTCATGTTGAAAGGGTCTTGGGACAATATTTATTGGAAATACTGTGCTGATACATGCCTGTAAAGTTACAGTGCACTCATTGCCCTTCATTATGCTAGGCTGCAAAAATCCTTTTAGACTTTCTTTTTGTAAAGATGAGTCTGAATATTGTGATTTTTAAAAACTTTTTATAGGATTTGAAAGCATTTTAAACCCTTCCACCAGCACTCTTCTGGGCAAGAGTTCCTTGTAGCCCTCTTCTTGACAAAGCCCCACCACTCCACTGCTTTCCCTGTGCTGTTTTAGGAACCTGCCCACCTTTTGCCCCTTTAGGCATGTGGTTCACCAATGCTGTGCTGAGTGGGACAGGATGCTGTGAAGCCTGTTCAACCACTTGAACAAGAAGCAGCTGCTCAGCCTTCTTTGGCTTCTCTGGTCTCAGAGGTGTTGTTTGTCTCCAGGCTCTGTTTAGATGCCATCTTCAGAGCTTCTTTGCCTGACAAGACCCTGTAGATAGATCCAGGCCTCTGACATTTGCCCACTCAGCAATGCACAGGTGCCTTGTGTGCCCCAGGTTACCAAGCAGAGCTTCACTTCTTCGTGCTGGGAACTGTGGGGTGCTTTTCCACTGTGCACACTGTGCCTGAAACCCCATCAGGTACCTGTGTCCTGCGCGTGGTTCATCATCCACAGGACCAGCTGGCATTTCACAGGCAGCTGGGAGTGTGCACCCTTGCAGCTTGTCATCCACAGCTCGCTGGCTTGTGCTAGGGATGGAGCCTGTGGCAAGCACAGAAAGCTCTCTGGAAAGATTTTGGCAGGTTATATCCTTTGAGAATTATGATTATGCCATGGGCTTTGTAGTAAGTCAATTTTGATACAAATATTAAGTTTGATTGGAGAACTAAACTATTTTTGGAGTAGCTGTCAGTGTTAAGCTGCTTTCCCATGTTAATACCCCATGAACCCCCCCAATAACATACTCTTCGTTCAGAACCATACTCAGGCTGTTGCACAACATCCTTGCTTACTGCAGATGAGCTGTATTTTCTATGAGTTTTTGCTCTTGGTGGCTGATGCACGAGCTGGGGCTGAGAAGGCAGCCTGGTGGCTGCAGGAGGCTGGGCCAGCAGCAGGGTGGCCGTGGTGGCCGGGCAGGGGGTGCTGGCTCTGCCCGTGGTCGCTGCTCTGGGCACAGCAGGAGCTGTGCCTGGCAGAAGGAGCTGCTGGGGGCAAAGGTGCTGCTGCACACCCACAGCAGTTGATGGCTGCAGTGGGAATCACTGGCAACCACATGGTTTCCAATGTCAAAATGACAGCTGGTGGCTTAGGCTGGGCATCAGGGAGAGCTCAGCAGGGAGGAGATGTCTCTGTGCCCTTGCCAGCTGACCACCAGCTCTTTGCAATGTCCCTTGGTGTGCCCTGGGGGTCTCAGGGTTAGCTGGCAGGAGTTGCAGTTTTCTCTCTGCTGCAGTGGTTGTTCTGGGGGGTTTGCTGTGCCATGCCTTCCCTTTCCTTCTTCCTATGGGACACCACAGCCCCCCTCCAGTCCTGAGCAGCACCAGTGAGGAAATCAGGGACTGGCAAGCTGCCATCCAGCGGGCTTGTGATGCTGATGTGAACCTAATTGTCCTGATGCTTCGGGGCCAATGATTTCCAGATTTAGACTGAAGTATCCCCTGAATTCAGTCCTGTTCATGGAGCTGCTTTTGCAGGCAGGCAGCAGGCTGTGCTCAGAGTAAGTCTGTGTGGAGCTGTCTGTTATTGAAATTATTTCCACACTCAGCATAAAGCACTGGAGTGCTGTGAGCACACTCGGGCATCAGAGGCAGCCCCAGCTCCTCATGAGGGCTGTGACCTCGGCTGCCACTGGCAGTTTTGTTCTCCTGTAAATGCCATAAAGATTGAGGGGCACGGACAAAGTGCAGGAGGACAGCGGAATGACCTGCCACCATGAGCACAGCCCTGACAGAGGGCTGCGCCTCTCCCCTCGCTCTGCTCGCTGCTGGGCTGCTTGTACGCAGATTTTGAACATCCTTCAAGCGGGACAAAGCTGCCCCTCCGACTGCAGAGCTGCCGGGTTGTCTTTGGCGATGCCAAGGCCGGGCAGAGCTCGGGCAGCGCAGATGGAAAGTGCAGCAGGAGCGAGCCCGTGCTCCGCGCTGCTCCCCCATCCCCGAGCGCTGCCAGCGCGGACAGGAGCCAGCGAGAGCCTGCGGCTGCCAGAGCCTGAGCCCAGTTTCCACGGCAGGCTCCAGCAGGCTCTCCTCCAGCTCCAGGCTCCACAGAGGCTCCTCCGCTCTCACTTCCCTTCCCAGGGTGTTGCTCAGGCACAGGCTCAGCCCCGCAGTCAGAAATGCAGTTCAGATGCTCTGTGTATCTCGTTCCTTCCGAGGGCTGGCATGAGCAGCAGCAGGAGGCTCGCCGTGTTTCTCCTGCAGGGACGGGTGTGTGCTCCTCCCGGGCAGCTGCGAGACAGCCACTTCCACATCTGTCTCCGTCTTTGGGGAGATCTGCAGTGGGGATGGCTCCTCTCAACCCCCCCATCCCAGCTGCTATCCCTGTGATGTGCTGCTTCCCTTCTCATCTCTGTATCCCTAACTTCTCCTCCTAAACCCCGTCTCTCCCCATGTCCCACGGGGTGCCTGCAGTGGCACAGGACATGCTCCAGTTGAAGCAGATACAGAGGCACTGAAGGCTGCTGAGACCACCCTTCCATCATGTCAAAGCATTGCTCCACATCTGGATAAATTTCTGCCAGGTTTTCACTGAGTCAAAATGAGGATTTTTCCTTTTCCTTCCTATTCCCGATGCAAACATTTCCACTAAAATCTTCTTGAAAAACTGAGCCTCAAGGAAATACCTAGCTTGGGGGAGGGGGGGGAAATCTCAAGGTGATTGATTTCAGTTGTGCAGCTTCTCCTGGCACCTGGAAAGGAAAAGTTTGGAGGCAGAAAGCAGGAGGCAGCTGTGGCTGCAGCTACCTGGGAGGCCTGAGAGCAGGGAGGGAGCAGCTGGCCAGGCACAGGGCCACCAACCAGAGCATGCTGCCTGCATGCCAGCTTGGCTGCAACTTCATCAGGAATTAAAGTAGAATGCTATTGAGTTTCCCTTTCCAACTCCTGCTTTTCAGGGGGGCACACACAAGTAAGTGTTTAGCATATAGCACAGAGCTTGTAGTGCCTTTTGAACGATTTCTTTAATACCAGGCCTGACTTGAAGTAGGTCAACTGAAAAATGGGTAAATTACACTTGCAAAAATGCATTAGGAGCTGCGGTGTGCATAAATCTAACTGCCATTTAGCAGAGGTTGTAACAAATTAGAAATTAAGGTTTTAGATAGAAAAGTTTTCCAGGCTGTGGTTGGTGAAGCAGCCACTGCCTCTGGGCCCTTTGCCTGCCCCAATATTGCTCCTCCACCTCACTTGGACAGCTCCAAGAGCAGCTCACAGCAAAGCTTCGTGTGTCAGACCTCCCGTCCTTTCTGCTTTTAAGGTTAGATTATCCCATAAAACCTCGTTTCTTGGTGCACTCTGAATAAGAAGGATTAATGCAGCTACCTCTAGCACAGGGACAAGGAGTGCAGACATTCTTCTGAAAGCCAGAACCTGCAGTTTATGTCAGGATGGTATCTGGGCACTACCGTGTTCTTGAAGTTGGAAGCCTTTGAAATCCTTCCAGCCTTGATCATTGAAAAGCCAAACTCTCAAACTTTCAAATCTTGCTCTTTTTACTTATAATGGGAGTGGGAAGGTATTCAGAGGAAATACAGTTTCAGCAATGAAAATGTAAGCAATTTTTAACTTTCTTTTTAGAGGGAAAAAGACAAAACACCCCAAGACCCCAACCTTTCAAAGCTATAATCTGAACATTCCGAGCCAGAAATGCCAGCAAATCTGTTTCCTTAAGGGTATTCTTTAGTCTCCAATTAACATTTTAAATACCAAGTCTCCAAGAAAAGAAAAGCAGTTTAATATAAACATGTTGGGTGAGCTGAAATGACAAATACTTTGAAATATGCCTTTGAAAAAAAATAATTAGTGTTTTCTTGTTCTCAGGCTTGTAGTTTCTGGGCCAAGCACCTTCAGACTGCAGAAAATCAATTCTTTTTCCTCCTCTCCCTCTCCTCCCACCTAATTTGAACGTTATTCTCTTTCCCCAGTGTGGTTCTTCTGTCTGCCAGGCATGCCTCCTCCTCCAAACACAGACAAAACCTGCAATGTATTTAAAAATAAATGCTTGTTATGCCCTGGCACCCATGCTCATCTCACTCTTGGGTTCCTCTGGAGGGCAAGAAGCACTTGATTGTCTTTAACGTAGTCAAGAAAATGCCTTTAAAAAGTGCCTGCCTCTAAACTCCTTTCCAGGTGCTTCTTTTCCTGACAAGATGCACTCTTGGATGCCCAGGCAGGGAAGGTCCTGCAGCATGTGCTGCTGACACCAGTGAGATAAGCAAGTTTAAAGCACAGCATGTCAGGGCTTGTCTGTGTTGTGCATACGCCACTAAGCACAATCACTGGCAAGTCCTGGGTACAGCCAAGGGCTCTTGGGAAGGAAGGGTTTTAATTGCTGCCCAAGCCCCTGTTATATTCCTTTCACCAGAGGTAAGGGAATGTAAGCCTGGAAAACTTCTGTTTAACTCTGTTGCTGTCGGAGCTTCTTCACAATTTCACGGTGAGAAGATTCACCCTGGTACCCCAGCAAGGAATGTGAAACACCCACCTTGCTTAATTACATCCTCTGGTGCAGCTGGACCACACTTTGAAATGGTGTGAAAAGGCTTCTTACTTGTCTGCATCTCCCCCTCCCTTCTCACAGCTGCTCTGAGGTGAGTTTGCCATCCTCCTCCTTGCTGCATCAATTTCTAACACAGGGGTGATGTGGGGTGATGCCACCACTAAATTCCTCTTTCTGATTGAGGGGGCATCCTGCACAACTGCATGGTACTGATCTGTATCTTTAATTCTCCACAAAAGCTATAAGAAAGCTATAATAATTCTGCTTCAGGTTAAATTTTAAATGCAGGGAGGGAATTACAGTTGTAGAGAGCCAGCAGTTTAATTTTAAATGTTTATAAAAGAGTATTTTGATATCTGCTCATGTTCTCATGCCAAAACTTGTATTTTGGGGCATTATTGTATAAACAACTGAGGTAAAGAAGGAAGAGGTAAGACTGTGTCATGAGGCAGAAGTACCTCTGCATCCTCAGTGACTCAGGTAGAAGCCAAGGCCTGACTGGCACTCCATTTCTGAGCAAACTCCACAAATTTCCAGTGGGGCTGGAACAGAGGCACACAAAGACGGGCATGAGCCTAGGGCTGCATTCCAAATCATGTGCTGCTGCTGGGTTTTCATCCTTGCTTGCTTTTGGGGTTTTCAACATTGCTAATGGAAAGAGCACTGAGGGTTATGGGTGTGTAGGATCCTGGGAAGAAATAATCCCTCTGCCCAGGAGCTCTGCTGAGGCCTGAGCTGCAGGAGGTGGCTTTGGCCAATTTATGGAGAGAGGAAAATAAATGGGAATATTCTCTGACTTGCCAAGGCTTTGCCACAGGAATCCTTCATGGGTCTGGAGCTCTTTGGCAGAGCACAGAGAGCCTTCAATCCATGCATCTATTGCAGCAGATGGCTGTGTCTGTGCATTCAAGGCTTCTCTCAGGGTCACTGCTGTGATGTGACTTTAAACTGATGCTTTCATGCTGCCGTGTTTTGGCATGGTGGGTCCTGCCTGGGTAACCCAGAGGATTGTCCTGGGAAAGAGCGAGATAATGGGGAATGGAAAGCATCTTTGTTTGAACACAGCAGAATTCCTGTCTGGAAAGATAAGAGATTCTGCTGCAATCAGCAGGGTCAGGCCTGTCAAGTACAGGACTACAGTCATCGGGTTTAATTTTGGTTTTAGCATTTCAGACCCTGTCCCCTGCCTCACTGCCCGGCCCTGCTCTGGGCAGCATGGCCTGGCCTGGATAGCTCCCTTGGGAAAATAATGACTCTTTCCTCTAAACAGGGACAAGGCAGGGTGGTGCAAAACTGATCACAGTTTGGATAAGTACCAGTCTCTGTTTGCCTATTTTTCTTAGCAACCACCACTTGCAACTCATTCACCACTTTAAAGAGAGAGCAGAGACAGGCATGAAACCCCTGGGAGCACCTTTCTTTTTTGTTGTGTGCAAGTTGCTAATTGCTATTATATGTTTAGTCACTTGAATTGTACATAATCAGAAATCAGAGCCATGCAAAATCAGGTTGATAAATACATTATTAGTAGCAAATACATCCAATATTTGGGTACGTGTTCTTTGGGTATGTGTTCGTTTTTTGCACAGATATTTCAACAGCAATTTATCCTCTTCAGTTACTCAGCATAACTGTAGTAGCAGAGAATGAAGCAGTGATTGTTAATGGTGGGTAAATTATGGCCCAAGCTGGTGAATCTCACATGTTTTTGTTACCTATTAAAGTTTATCTGTTGAATATTTCTCCACAGGGGACTGACAGAGAACTGGCCCTTCAGATCCAGGTTACCAACAATCTTGTGCCTGAGCAGAGTCAGCTCTACGTAAAATCTTAACTTCTTCCATATGTCACTTCCAGATGATCCGAAGAGAAGTGCTTACAGATGCCTGAGCTGAGGAGAACAGCAAGGGAAAGGGCATTACATGTGTCCCTCTCGTCAGGAAGTTTTGTCACACTGCCAAACCCCCAGAACTCTGGAGTTTCCAAACCCAGTTTCTCTCGCCCTCTAAATCAGCTCAGTGTGCCGTGCAGAGAAGCAGTCTAGGGGCAGTGTCCTTGACAGAGCAAGTACAGCTCGCTTGTTTTTAATTGAAAATAATGAACCAAATGAGAGGAAACTCAAAATGCTGCTGCTCCTGCTGCAGGGCCAGACCTGCCAACGCTGGAGTGGGACCCCGTGTTGCTTTGGACACTGCTGTTCCCTGGAGCTGCTTGCTGTCCCCCTCCCTCCCTGCAGTAGGGCTGGGCATTTGTGTCCCAAGCCTTTCCCGACCCCATCCTGCACTGTTTTACTGCTGACCCTAATCCCAGCACCAGGTGACTCAGCCCTCCTGTGGGGCTGCTCCTTCTGCCCCCTTCCCTCTCCCAGCCTGACCTCCCACGCACTCAGATGTGCCTCACTGGTGCATTTTGGTTCATGTGCTTCTTTGGAGTCAGAAGAAGAGTAAGCAGAAAAATAGCTGCTGTAAGAAGTTACCTGACTTGTCCTTTTCTGTGTGGCTTGGCTGCTGTTCCAGCTCTCCAGAGCAGGCTCAGCAGTGCCCAAGCCTCCCAGGCTCTGGCATCTGCTTGGAGAGAGGTTTGCCTGTGGTAATGTGCTCAATGGCTCTCAGTCTAAGGACTGAAAAATGCAAAACACCCTGGAAAAACTGCAGGCCTTGGGTACTTAACTCTTTGGTGACCATGTAACAAGCAGCTAATAACTGTGAAAACTTGAATGTTTCCTTTTTTGTGGCTTACTTAAGAGGGAAGTCAAATCTGACTTCCCAGCCTCATTTAGAAAATCTGTGTAGATGGCTCTTCTTGTCTGCATAAGATACTGCCATTTGCTTCCCTCTTTTTGCTCTATTTCAGGTTTAATATCCCAGAATTTTTTGATTTACGAGTTGCTACATTAGAGAGTTACCAATTTTTGGGTCCTAGCAAGGATTAATCTGTGGAGACATTGTGCCATGGACATACTTTCAGGGAGAACTGCTGTGTTAATTTGCAGAATCACGTGTAGCATGTAAGCATCATTTGCAGTGAGATTTATCTCAGGTGACAGGATCTCCTGCCTGCAATATGAAAGACATCCACAGACTTTTGTCACCAAGTAAAGGTGACAGAAAAGCTAAAAAGTGCCCTAACCTCTCTACTGCTAATGTCTGGCAACAAGCTAAGGGATGGCTGGGGGGATTGGGCTGTCCAGGCTTGAGGCAGCATTTCTCCCCTGTGCATCCCTGGCGGAGGTAGTGGGGGCACCTGGAGCGTGGAGGCTGTGTCAGAACCACAAACCTTGTGAGAGTTTCCAGGTCCCATCAGCAATATGAATTCTGGTACATAATTTTTGTGCCCTGAAAGATATAATAATGTGTTAGAAAAGCACATTGGAAGTTCCAACCAATGTGCAGGGTGTGCATTCCATGAACACCTTAGCTGTAGCGTGTGTGAAAATGCACAAGCTCCTCTGTGAACTTCTGCTGGTCTTTGGTCCTTCCTCTAGCAATCAAGTACATTGTTTAACTTTTTTGGACAGTACCCACATCACTGATGGGAACTTCATAAATACAACTAAATCCATCCTGGCAGGCTTCATCTCTAATTTTACAATGTGGTTTTCTGTGTCAGATGACTACCCTTTATCCTAACTGTTTTAACAGCAGCACCCAGCATGATTCAGGTTTATTCTCCTATCAATCATACATGTTGTGCATTCAAAATAACCAACTCAGCTGTCTGGAGGGCTGTACAGTGCTCCTGAAGCAGCAGGTGAGGTGCTTTAATCCGAGATGCCAATTATGAAGATGGTGCAATCAATCCATCTGACTTTTTCATACCTCTGTGTGGGTTTTTCCCCCTCTGTGACTAGGAGTGACTCACTGCAACTTCCCTGAACTGCTCTGGAGAAGCAGCCTGCTTATCTGTGATGCTTGTCCTGCTTCTGTTCCTCTCAGAGGGTGAGTGTTGGGTCTGTACCTGCCTAGCTTATCCTCAGTCTGGCTGTAGGGACAGGCAATGGTGTGGAGCTGCTGTGCCCTCCCAGGAGATTGGCCTGGGCCAGCCTTGGCACTGAGGAGCTGTTGGAAGAGATGCTGCATTTGTGGTTGGTCTCCTGGTTCTCAGAGAGCCAAAGGTTTTACTGGTTTTTGGTTTTTGGGGTTTTTTTTGGTTTTTTTTTACTGTGTTCTCCTTTGCTCCCTGTGAATGCTCTCCTTTGGCAAGCAGGAATGTTCAGAAAAAACATCTGGAGCTGCTGGGTGAGAAGAAAACCATATCAGCAATTGATTTGAATGGGAATAACAGTTGTTGATGGGAGGTCAAGGCTGTGGTACGTCATGTCTAATAGTTGTTTATCTTCTATAGTTCTTTCAGAATGTTTCCTCACTATTTTTTTTTCAATGGAAAATCTGGGGGTGGTTCTTTCCTTTCTGCTTGTAATCTCTCAGTTTAGTTAAACCCACAAAAATGCTGAGAGAAATTGCTTAATCCCACAGAAGTCTGTCATCATCTCTCAGCTTGATATAATTTTTTGTTTGATTTTTGAGGAGGCTTTTGTTTAAAGTGTTTTTTAGGCCGTGACAGAAGATGGTATCTGTATTTGTTACGGAAAGTTATTTAGTCAGTACAACTAACATATTGCAAAACTGATGTTCTGCACGTTCAGCTTTCAGGCACAGGGCAGGAAATGTCCTAGAGAGTCCAGCTCAGCAGGATCCATGTGCTGTGCTTGGGCTAGCACAGGTTTCACCACACATCACTCCTAGGAGTGCACGTCTGTGAGGCTCTTGCTGTCTGCTCTGTTATGCCTTTATGTATCAAAGCTCCTGCTCTCAGTGCAAGATCACCTTCCAGGCCTTATGGCATTGGTGCAGCCTGCTCCACAGGAGATACTCAGTCAGTTCTTCCTTGTAACTTCTCCTAAAATCACCTTTTTTCAAAGTGCATATTGTGTTCTGAGTGGTTGCAGGTTTGGCAGTTACCTGTCATTGCACTGGGCAGGACAATATCTGTAGCAGAACACAACAGGTTTAGAGATGCATAAAGGCCCTGGCTTCCCAGAAGAGTTGTTGGTAAGAGCACTTTTTTTTGGCCAAAATGTCCATGATTCAGCATCCACCACTGATCTCTGGAAGTCATCATCATGCCTGTCAAACAGTCACGTTTTTTCCAAATCACAAGTAAAATTTTTTTCCCAAAGTTTTTTTCCATTCAAGTTTTTTCCCTAAACTGCTGTTGGGTACAGGGCCTTTTAATTAGATCTTTCTTACAAGTCTGTTAATTTATTAAAAGGACATTCTGTCCTAATTGAATAAGCACTGCATCCCTTTGCCTTAGCCTCCCATTCTTCCAGAAGATCTGCTTTTACCCGTGGCAGTTTGAGTTCAAGTCATCACCTAATCTAGAAAAATGAGGTGATCTTCTCCATAGCACTTCCATCCTTATGCCTGTACTTCAGACTCACAGCTGACCCTGAACTGAACTTGCTGTTGGGTTCTCTATCCAGCAGCCTGAAAACATCTGGTCACTTGTGACCAAACTGAGTAAGAAGCAAAACTCAGGGTTTGGGTTTTTTTGGTGGATTTTTTTTGTTGTTTACAAATTTTCATCCAAATTCTGAGAAACTTTCTGTTCCTTTCATGTTCTGAACATGGTCATGGACTTTCCTTGGTATAGCAGAATACCCATGTGCTTGTGTAACAGATTTCCTGTGCTTTTTCCCAGTTGGAGCTCTGACGACAGAAAGGCAGCTTGGTGTGGTGTGGTGTGGTGTGGTGTGGTGTGGTGTGGTGTGGTGTGGTGTGGTGTGGCGTGGCGTGGTGTGGTGTGGTGTACCAGGCTGGAAAGCCACCTCCTGGCTGGAAAGCCTGTGTCTCTTGGTGGCAGAGGCTGTACAGAACACTGAGCTGGTTGGAGGTCGCCCTCACTATTTTCTGAGACAAATATGTGGTTTTAAAACATAGTGTTTCTCTTTTTTTTTTTTTTTTTTTTAAGAAAGAAAAAGCCAACACTTGATTTGGAGGAGCAGGGGAATTCAATTCTCTATCAAGGAAATCAGGAGGAGGCATTTCCTCTGGGAAACATTGATGAAATGCTGATACTTGTCTGCTTTCACAGCAGTGGCTCTGGGCCAGCCCTGTGGCTCATCCCTGGTAGCTGAGCAGTGTCCTGTGAGTGATTTCACTGCCACTGGGCAGGTGCTGTGCCAGGAGCTCCTCACACACTGCAGGAGGAGCAGGGGCTCTGAACCAATCCTACAGATGCTTGTCTCAGCAGGTACATGTGGCTGGCTCCCCACAAGGAAGGTTTAAGCCAAGAATGTTCTGAGCTCCCACGCTTTGAGGGAGGTTGCAAAACTATGACCTTTTATGTTCTGCTTTAGGACAAAGCCAAACAGAGTTTTCACAAATGGGAAAACCCAGGGATTCTTGAACCTTCACCCATGGCCCACCTTAGGGTGTTGTAAGTCAGGCTTAATAACACAGATCTACAGTGGCCCTAGAGACAGCCAAAATATTTTGCAAGGGTTGCAACAGAAATGGCCAAGGCAGATTGTTCTTCTGTCATCAGCTCTGCCTCAAAGGAAGCACTGTGATTTTAAATGGAGAGGAAACACATGGGTTTGGAGGACAGAGCAGTTCAATATGTTGGGTAAGGACAGCAGCACAGCTCTTTCTCCTCTGCAGAGTGTTCCCACCTTGCAGAGCATTTTGGCAATAAGCTGTATTTAATCACCACCTCTGCCCCCATGACCATGGCCTTGCCTGGGACTCTCAGCTGGCTGCAGTCCCTGGCCAAGGGGGAAAGCATTTCCCCTGCATGGTGGGGCTGCATGGCTGGGCAACAGGGGCATGGGGCAAGTGAGAAGCAAGTTCTAAACCTTGGGCTGGAAGAGTGTAGGGACCAGAATATCACTGACTTCCTTGGAAAGGTGTGGGATCAAGCAATGGCATCCCACCTTGTTCTCTGAGTGACAGGGCTGCTGCTGGGCAGTAGGTACAGACTGAGCTTTTCTGCCTAGTGCTGAAAGGAGGAAATCACTCTTCAGTGTTTCCCTGTAAATCTTCTGGGCTGCTGTGGTGTTATCTGTGAGTGTTGTGAGGTTTCACTGGGGGCTTTGCAGCACCGATGTATTCCAGAACAACCTCAAAGGTGTTTGCTACAGCTTGGAGGAGCTGTGTTATAGCATCCGTTTGGATTATTGTACCTTAGTAGTAATCATATACTTGGGTCATAAAAGATTATTCACTTGATCCAGTGGGTGAAAAGAAGACCCCCAGCATCACCCCACTCATATTCCACTTGGAGGGATGAATAAAAATGAAGTTTTGCACAGCAAATGAAGTAAATTCCCATATGAAGGGTTAATATCAAGTCGAAGCCCTGCTGATTTCTCTTCAAAATTCCTTAGGAAGACCAGTTGCAGACAGCTCTTAAAACTAACTTCATTTACAGCATGTTATAAAACTGTGTGATAAATGAGGAACATGTCCCTTTTTCTGCCCTACTTCAGCTCCTTTCTCTTGCAAAGTCTGTCTTTTGCAGTATGTCTTAGCTTTATCTAAGAGCTCCTCCTCAAATCTATATTGTTTCCACCTTAATTATGTGTGGAGAAAATATTATCCAACACAGCCTGAAAAATGAAACTAAGAAAAGACTCATCTGAATTATTTCTGACCATTTGGGTTTTGGTTCGGGTTTCTTGAATTGAGTTAAAGCTTGTGCAAACTCTAGTGAAAAAAATGCAGCCAGCATGAAATGTCACAGTCAGCAAACATCCACTACAAGGCTGATGGTGCTGATGGTAAAATCCTGGCAGAAGCCAATACCAACTTAAAATTGGTGTTTGTTCAGGGAGTGCTGCTCCCTGCCCTGTGCAGTAAGAATTAACTCCCCTGTGCCTTCCCAGTGGTGTCTGTCTCGTGCCAAGTGTAAAGCCAGGAAGCTGTGGGGCAAAAGGTTCTTCTGGGGGCTCTGGTGTCAGGGGCTGGGAGGCTGAGAATGAAACACAAGATAAATCTACTGAATCATCTGCCCTGGGAACTGCCTGTACACTCACTGGCTTCTGGAAATTGTTACAGCTGGTAATTTCCCAGACAATCCCTCGGAGCCATGTGCCATGACAGGAAGCATTTGCTGTTAATTTAGGCAGGGGATTAATTGCCTGTATTTCTAATTAGCAGAGCCAGAGGTGTGACCAGGATGAGCAGCCCATGGGTGCCAGGGTGTGGGCACACAGGCAGCAGGGCAGGGATGGAGATCATTCCCCATGGACATTGGTGCTTGTGGCACCCTCCCAGCTTCCTGGCAAGCTGTGTTTACCTGGTGCTGAGAAGGGAGCAGTTCTACCCCACACCCCCCTCCTGGCACTAGATAAAGAACTGAAACTTCTGGCATCAGTTTTTGGTGGGCTCCAGCTGCACCTCTGAGGGTGAGTGTTTGCCCAAGCAATGGAGTTCAGACTGGGCTCAGCCAAAGCTGGGCTCCTGGTAAGAGAACATAGATAAACTGCGAGGCTTTGTGCACCAAGGAGGGTGTTAGCAGGAAGGAAGTGAAGGGAAAATTAAAACTCATGTTTTCAGAACAGATGAAAAATCCCTCTGTGATCCCAGACCCAGGGTTGGCTGTACCCCCACACTGAATAGGAGGAATAATTTCCTCAGGTCTCTTTTTGTGCCTGTTAAATAATTAATATGTCTTTAGCTTAAGTTTGAGCACTGGAAAACCCTGGGTTGCATTTAGGCCAAAGAAAACATATTTTTGCTATTAAAAGCAAGCTCTCATTTTATCTCGTCGGCCTATGAATTTCTTGCAGACCACGCTGACATTTGCAAAAGGGAGTTTCTCTCTCCTCTCTTTTCCGTGCATGCAACTATTTTCTTGGCCAAAGATAAGGGAAAGTTTCTGGAGAACACCTGACCTCACTGGATACTAATGTCCCATTGTGGGTATGGAGTGTGAAAAACATCTTTTAGCTTATTGCAGCTTGTGACACCCTCGGGAACAGCAGCGCCCCTGGGACAGCACCGAGGGATCACCTGGGGAGCTGCTGATTCCTCCACCAGACTGGCTGGGGGTCATCTGGACCTGGTGCTGGGCATCCCCAGCAAAGTGTTTGAGCTGACAATAGGCAAGACAGATGCCACTGTGGGGAGGAGAGAACCACCCCAATTATGAGGGGGCAGGAAGGAAATCTACAGCTACTACCAATAACACAAGGGCAGCAACAAGGAAATATCTTGGCCAATCAACCTTTCAAACTGAGGTGTACAGAATTAGATAAATAGTGCAGCAACTTGATTTCCAAATGCTTTGGAATGGGTGACAGCCCTGGTTCTCATTAGTCTTTCTCTGTGGGACTGGCCCTTGCCATCCCGATCTGAAAGCTGGAGACTGGCCAGAGCAGGGGGTGAGGCAGGTGGAGGGAGCTGAGCCAGCCCAGCAGCCAGGCAGGAGAAGGGGAGGAAGGGCCTTTGGGTACAGGAAAGAAACCTGAAGCCTCTCCAGGAGGAGCAGCACCTCAGCCTGTGCACAGGAGTGATGCTGCCTCTCCTCAGAGACCTTGGGAGATGGATGCAGTGGCGAGGGAGGGAAGGGGTTGGAACAAGAGCTGCTAATGCACCACAAAAGGCAACTGGGCTTGAAAACAAATTGTTGGGATTAGATTTTACTCGGTTTGAAGAAAATATTCCCATTCCATCTACATTTCTGGTAACAGCTGGGCCATCTGCAGGTTCTGCAGCAGGTTGTGGTACCAGCATCCTCCAGTCGCCTGTCTACTCTCACCTGTGTCTATAGCAGAAAGGGAGCACTGCTTAGGAGAGCTCCAGCCTTTAAAAGACATGTGTCTCTTGGTCTCTTACCCCCAGGCCTCTGGTGGGAATATTTTCTAGGTTTTTAAGGTGTACAGCTGTTGCAAATAGACCTTGATACCATAGCTGCTAATTTAGCAAGCAAAACAGAGCTGCTCACTCCCCTCAGCCCCAGGAAAGCTGGCACAGAAGGTTCTCAGCATGCTGCTGGGGCTGGCAAGAAGCTGTCCTTCTTTTGAGTGTTGTTTCCTCCTGTAGTATTTCATCTGGGAACAGCCTTCACCTGCTATCCTAAACAAAGTGGTTTTCCAGCACCACTGATGAAAAGCAAAATCTGCATGGCATCCCTAGGGGGGCTGGGGGAGCTGCAGCAGCAGTCAGAGAGGGTAAACCCAGATTTCCCCACTTACACAGAACACAGAGCTAATTACAGGAGAGGGCAAGGCAGGAGTGGGCAGCCTGCAGTGCTCCTGCACCCAGGGAGAGCAGCAGGGCTCCCCAGGCAGGAGCCCGGTGCCACCTCGGGTCTGCTCCTGACTGCTGTGGCATCCTGCCCGTGCTGCCCCGGGGCTGTGGGCAGAGCCCTTGGGGCACAGGGTCACTGCAGGGCTGAGGAGAGCTCTCCATAGCTTGTGCTGCCTGCTGCTGTCAAGGAGAAATAGAGATTGTTCTTACCCCCCAAACAGCCAACCTTTATAATTTTAGGGGGTTTTACTTGACTAATGGAGCTTTTCCTACCTTTATTCCTGCAAGGTCGAACCATTTGTTTTCATGAGGTATGCTAATGTAATCTATTTTTGCTTCTTCTTCAGCCATCTCTTAAAAAAAATTCTTAGATGTTTGTTTGGGAAAGTGTTGTTAGATGTATTTTTATGTGACATATTTATGCACACTGTCACTGATTTGAATTCAGATCAGTGATACTGCACTACAGCAATAACTGATGGGTTGTAATGTTTATAAACGTTGCTTTGAGATTTAAATTTAAGAGACAAGCATAGGAAATAGATCTTATCACAATACACTGTAACCAAATAGAGCCCCAATAAAGAAGAATAAAGAAAACAAATTTTAAATCTGGGCATTTGCATTCTCCCAGATGCTGGGTACCATCTGCCAGGATGTTTTAGCTCTAAAGTAAACTGCAGTTTATAACACCTATAAACCCAGTGATTTCTTCCCCTCTTCTCCTCTGCCCATGCTTTTGCAAAGGAAGGATACACATGGTAGTAACTTGGAGTTAAAATTTTCTGGGAAGGACTTTGGTGGGAGAGGAGGTTTGTATCTTCCAGAGCATTCATATTTTGGATGCAACAAGGCTGCCAACTGTGGTTATTGTTTTGAAGAGGTCCATATATGTGTGATGTGTATTCATGTGCAGTTCATGTGTACTAATTGCTCAGCGTTTCAATTCCAACCTTATTGCTCCATGCTTGTTACATCAAAAGGATGTCTAGATTTCCTAAAAATGGAGATTTTACTGGGAAAAAAGGAATGGTATTTAGTGAAATATTGAGAAATCTTATCTAGTTTTGGTTTTGTTCTGAATCCCAAGGATTCTGCACAAAGATGAGATTTACTGGAGGTTTGAATGCTCACTTGTGTGCATTATTTCCATTGGATTGGGAGCAGATTCAAAACTGGAGAACTGGACATTCACATGGTCCAAGAACTAAAAAGTACAACTAGCACTGGGTTATTTTTTTCCCCTCTGAGTTATGCTGACAGCAGCCATAACATTAAGGCTGGAAAGTTTATTTACTATATAAAGGCCATATTTTCCCTTCTTATCCCAGCTTTCCTTGGCTTTCATCACTTGGCAGTATCCCCTTAACCACTAACACCCAGAGACGTGGTATTAAACTGGGATGAGAAATGAACATGCAGAAGAATATTGGAGATTCAAGTGGGTATGGTTCTAAGAAAACCAGTGGAAAATATGTTTACTCCAAGCATCTGTAGCACCTAATTGAAGCAGTGATATTTTCTGTAAGAACACAGGGAATGCTTTTCTGCTTTCTCCTTGGCTTTGAATTTCACTTTGACTTGATGTGACATAATCCATGGAATTATTTTCTCACAGCTGCAATGGAAACTTCCTGCCAATAGACAAGGATGTGTTAATCGGGGTGAAAAAGCTTACATTCAGTTCATCTTTGGTGCTTTCTGGAGTCTTTGTTTAGGAACTGTTGCTTCCTCCTAATTTACTGAAACCCAGTACACAGTAAACACTATTACTTTTGAACTATTAATGTTGCTATAAATTTGAATGGTAGAAAAGGGTGGCAGATTGTGATCAAAAGGGAGCTGATCTACAGCTGCGTGTGAAATAATTGCTGATACTAAATGTGACAGAGACTGAAACCCATATTAATGTGCCCATAAAGGATGATGTAGTGCTCCTGAGCCTGCAGTATTGGCACTGCCAAATGAATCCCCATGAATCTGATTTAGGAGAACATAAAAGAACCCGTATCACCTTTAGGGCATCTGCAAGTGCTGCTGGTTGGTACTTTGTTGTTCATTCACATTGCTCTTCTCAGGCAGCTCTAGCTGGCAGGCTGAGCCCCCCTCCAGTGGATTTGCCAGGACTGGTGAGGGGGAGCAGCTCTGCCAGGATGGGGGACCAGCCACGGATGCCAGCAGTGGTTCCTGGCCGAGGGAAGGCTCCTGGCATGGTTGTTATAAACAAAGTTTAGTTTTCCTGACTTTATGTGTTTGTTAATGGATTGAAAGATGTTAGTTGTAAGTCTTGTTAGGATGAATTGAAGGTTAATTGTGAGAAGTTTGTTAATTGTAGCATGAGTCAAGTACATGTATTGCTGTGTATGGGTTGTGAAGCCTTCGGGGGAGAAGGGGGGAGTTGCTGAAAGGGAGAAAGAAGCTGTGTCATGAAGAAGATTCCAGAAGAGTTTATGTTATGGTTGTTAAAGGAACTGCCAATGACAGAGCTGTTGGGCATCAATCAAATAGCCTGAATGGAGCAAAAGGGAAAGGAACCAAAATGGACCAGTCAAGTTGAAGGACTGAGTTTAAAAGTCCAACCCCAGAACCCCCAAGGGCCCTCCTGCCAAAGTTTGTGCCTTGTAGGGGCACCAACTGTGTGCCTGGGTTGATTATGGACTCTGCTTTTTGCTGATTGGATTAGTTCTACCCTCGTTAATAAGGCAGTTACTTTTCAAACAGACAGGCCTTTCTCAGTTCATTTATTTCACGGTGGTCTCGCCCTGGGAGAGGCAGTGGGGTGTGGGAAGGCTGTAGGAGCACTGCACACCACTCCCTGAGCACACCTCCCTGGCACTGTGCAGGTACTGGGCTTGTAATTAAACACAGGTACGCCCTGGTCAGCAGTTTCAGCTCATTATGGTCCATCAGTGCTCTCATGGTCCTCCAGTGCCATTCCAGAATAAAGGAAGGCACTGCGTGTGTTTGATGGGAACACATGGGCAGCACTGGCCTTTTCTTCTCTGTGTCCTGCTTTTTTGAGGCAGTGGGATCCTACAGCAGCCATCTGTTCTAAAAGCTGCAGATTTAAGCAGCCGAATCTTTCAGGCTGTATCAATCTGCATTTGTACTGGTCATTAATCTCCCAGGCACACATCACAAAAGGCAGGCAAGCATTAGGAACAGCAAGCACTCACTGCCCAGGGAGCCACAGCACTGCCCAACAGGGCAGGGACTGCTCCAGCCTGGCCCCTGTGGCAGCTGCATGGCCAGGAGGGCTCACCCACTGCTCAGGCAACCCCCAGCATTTCAGCCTTTTGCTCCATTCATTTCTCAGACCTTTGAAGATGTAAATTCAACCGGATAGATTTAAAAGTTCGTTTTAATCAGCATCAGAGCCCTTGTTTGAGCCATATGGAGGAGCAGAGGAATAAAGTGGAGCTGAGGATGTGGGACAGGGTGTGTGACACAGCAAACAGCCTCACCAGCAAGTCACACTAGTGAGGTAAGGCCAAATGGGGAGACTTGCTGGGCACTGTAGTGCATGGGGTCATGGCCAGCACACCAGAGCATGACAGTGCCATCAGAGTGACTGGAAAAAATAGGTTTTCTCATTTAACCAACTGTATCATTTTGCAGTCATGTTTTGGAGATTCACAATGAACAGAAGAGGCTACTGATGCTTCAGAGACAGGGACTTCATCCTGCAAAAGGGTTATTGACAGCCCTAAGTGAAAACAGCAGGACAGTGTTTGGGCTGCACAAGCAGGGCCAGCAATGGGCTTGGAGCTGAGGTAGTTTCATGAATGTATCTGTGGGGAAAAGGGCCAGAGTCGAAATGGCCCCAGCTGCTGCAGGCAGTGCAGTGCCAGGCAGTGCCTGGCTTTCACAAGCCTCTGCAGAACAGCAGAAATGCAATACTCCCCTCATTATGGGGACCACTGTCCAAACATTTCCTCTGGGAGCAGTTGAAAGGGAAGCTAATGTCCTTCCTGGACAAAGCTCTGCTCCTCTTGGCCAGCTGTCAGCCTGGCTGGGGGACATGATCCTGGGTGTGGAGTTCCATGCCCAGGAGGAGGTCGCTCCAGCACAGGCTCACAGCACCTCCCACAGCAGGAGAAGCTCTGGGGTTTGCTCAGTCTGGCAGAGCTGCTCGTGGTGACACCAGGGTGTGGGCTGGGATCACTGCACAGCCAAGTGGCTGCCAGAGCCCCAGCACAGGGCTGTTTGTGGGGGTGCAGCAGGACCTCCTGCTCATCTGAACACTCCTTCTCTCACTTGTCCTAGAGCAGAGCAGGGCTTTATTCCAGGATTAGTCCTGGGCACAGGGAAGGCTCCTTAGGACACTGGGAGCAGCACAGAGAATTGGGCTCTGTGGGGTCTCCATTGGTATGCACAAAAAGCAGGCTGGGGGAAGAACTGTGGTACCTGACAAACACTAAGCCAGAGGTGAAAAGGAAATTCAGACTTTACCTCCAGTTTCCCACAGATTCAAAACTGACCTGGATTCCCTTCTTCATCTTAAAAGCTCTTCTAGCCCTGCCTGACTCCAAATGCAGAAAGAGCCTTGATTTTGCCACTTTTTTCCACCTCTCAGCCCTGTTGGTGTTTTTCCTCAGCAAGGTTATCCTGAGTGCAAACTGATGGACCGAGAAGGGCAGAGCTCTTGCCCAACTCCCATGTACACCTGTGGGACCTGTGCCTCCCGCCTGTGTCACCATGAGGTTGGATGCTGGGAAGTTCCTGCTGGGTGACAGCTCTTTTGGGGGACAGGCTGGCCTTTCACAGCTCCACAAATATCCAAACACTGACAGAGATTCCTCAAAATGTATTTTTACTGTTGCAAGTACTGTCAACCTTTGCTGATACCTCTTGCCTGGGCTGTGAAGGAAGTGCATGGTGTTGGGCACTAAAATAGAAAATATTTATTTAAAGGAGTCAGATGTTCTAATTTCTTCTCTCTTCTGGTGACTGTAAATTAATGCAGTTCAGCGCTCTGCTGAAATAAGTGGAGTGGGATTGTGGCAGAGCTCTTTTTAGACAAAAAGATAAAGATACACCACTTTAATTGTCACCCACTCATTTGCTTTTTAATGTGAACAAGGCTTCAGCAGGCTCCAAAGAGCATTGATACTCACTCTCACTCTGCCCTGGAGTGGCCCCAGCCAGGGATCTCCAACTTGTCCACAGGCAGGTTTTTAAGCAACTACAAGATCACTGCTCAAGGAGTCAAACAGCTCCTCTTGTGTCTGTGACTGCAGCCTGCAAAAAGGGTTCCACACTTGCAAAAGTGGCAAATTAGCAAAGGTAACATGGGAGCCCCCTGCTCTGCTCATTTCCCACAGGATATTACTGGGTACTAACAACCTCCCCAGCTCCTGCACAACCACAGCCATGACACTGGAATTTAAGGTGGTCAGGCTTTGGGTTCTTCCTTCCCTAAATCTATGATTGATTGTTTTTGGAAGGGGAAGAAGGGCTGCCCTGTATTTGAGGGTTTTCTAGAATCCTCTGCAGCGGCTTAACCCTGCTGCCACTGATATCTGATGGGGAGATGTCTGACTGATGCTGATGATTTCTGGAAGTCAGGTCCAAATACCCAAGTGCTGCCCTGTATTGGAAAAGGGCAGGACACCCCAGCAATGCTGCTGATGGGCTCTCCAGAGCTATTAGGCCACATAGCTCTGCTTCTTCATGTTACTTTGCATTGATATGCAGATTTACCTTGAGTTTTTTGCAATTTATTATCAGGGAAATAGAACGGTACTTCTTTCCTTCACCTTTGTGTTCGAGTGTAATCACCATCCTCAGCCGTGTGCACAGAGCTGCATCCTGGAGCTGTAATTGCACCTGGGACACACCATAATGCAGAATAATAACTTGATGCTAATGAGCTCTCTGCATTCAGTCAGGATCAGACCTGCCATCCTCCTTCCCAATGAAATTACTGCTGGCCTGCTCATGCTGCTTTTCCAAGCGTATGCTAAGGCTTGCAATCAATTTGAGCAAGTCTCAGTTTTGATTCAAGCTGTCTTCTGAGTTATCTGACAAAGAAAGGCAAAGCCAGGACAGCAAAGTAGACATGAATCTACAAGGCTCTCTTTAATTTGCAGTTTATCTGCAGTTTAAGGGAGTAAACATAGCCATGCTGAAGATGCATAACTACAGCTTGGAGAGCCATTGAAATCTAGGTCAGGGTTTGAGCTCTGCCTGGGGATTTCATTACGTGACTCGGGGAGACTGTGCTGCTCCAGGAGCCAGGTGGAGGCCACTTCTGAACCAGGATAATGAAACCAGGTAGGCTTCTGCATAATCAACAGCAGCTCCACTGCAGACTGGTAAACAGGTCACGTAGGCCATTGCTGAGCTGGAATTGCTGAATTATTGCTGAATCTCACTGTCAGTCCTGGCAAAGGCCTTTGGCTCCCCAGTGGCTTCAGTCTCCAATTGTGCTCCAAGGAGCACCTCCAGCATTTGCCAGCAGTAACCAAATTGCCTTCCAGGTGCTTGGAGGGAGGGATAGTTGTTAACAAAATACATGATTTGGGGGGGGGGAAAAAGGACTTGCATTGATACACAATCATTTGCTGTGCAATCCAAGTGTATGACTTCTACAGAACATGAATCTATTCCATACTTGAGACCCAGTCTGTGTTTGTGTTTTAAGTCAGCCTTCCAAGCAAAACATGTGAAAGGAGAACATTTAAACAGGAAGGATTCATGGATTTTTTTTTTACCTCTCATAAATTTCTGTAGGTCTTGTTGCTGCTAATTACTGGAGATCTCAGCACAAGAGCTTTTCTTTCTAGCAAACCGGCTTCTCATGTTTCCTGCCCTTCAGTTAATCAGTTATAATCTCCTCTCTGTTTGTTTATTTAACTTCCAAAAACTAATTGAGTGTTTGTAACATGAGTCTGCCTGAGACTGGGAAAGCAGAGTCTGTCTGTGTCCACCCGCAGCGCGGACAGCGGGCGGGCTCTGGCAGTGCCCACGGCTTCCACGGCATTCCCTGGATGCTCCAGGAGCCAGGGAATGGCTCTGTCCTGCTGTGCCTGCCCGTGGGCCTCCCAGGGAAGCTGCAGGGTGGCTGCTGGGGCTGGCCAGCAGCCCAGGGCCTGTGCAGGTCAGGCAGGGGCAGCTGCCAGGGCTGCAGCCGTGCCCAAGCAAAGCAGAATCCCAGCTGGAGAGGGTGGGTTGGCATCAAATAAGGCAGGGATGTGGATGGGAGCCACTGCAAGCCTGATCCTCTGATTCCTCTGGTGGGGCTAGGAAAGCAGATTAGAAAATAAACATTGAGGATCTCTATAGAAGCCTTTGTGTCTCTGTTAACTGTAGGAAGACGTTTGTGGTGAGAGCAGTGGCCTTGTGTCCTCTCTGTCCCCTCCCTGGCACAGACATGCCCTTTGGGGAGGCCAGGCACCCACTGCTCACTGTGAACAGGCAGCACAGGAGACACAACAGCTGCACACACAGCTCCTCACTCCCCTGGAGTCAGACTTCACAAGATGCAGACCAGCTCTCCTGGGTGTCAGGGCTTCTCTGCAGTGAGAGTTGCTCTCCTCACCCACCCACTCCTGTGCTTTCCACCCGAGTACCAGGCGTGTGCCCCTGACAGCAGCTGCCTCCACACACAGCCCGGCTGGGGGCTTGGTGTTCCCAGAGCTCTGCTGGATCCTCTGAGCAAGATGAGGAGATGGCTTTTCTCAAAATCTGTGTTTAGCTGATAGTGAGGTTCTTTTGACCATGTGTTTTTTGCCTTCACCATCCAAGAGTAACTAAGCAGTGCTGATTTTAATGAGTTTTTTTTTTTCTTTTCATCCTTTAAAATGGGTCCCTAAATCACATCAGACTCTGGACCCCTTATACATTTCTTTGATGTCACATGGCTACAGGCTCAAAGGAGAAAAGGCCAGTGGAGAAATCTTCCTGCCTAAGGGGAAATTCTGAAAGGATGGGTCTGCTGTAAGGTGTCTTAGTCATGCTCATGTATGCACATTATCACTACAAAAGAGACTTGGTTTTTTGGCATCTGTGCTGCTGGGTTTGTGTTTCAGCATGGGAGGAACAGGCTGTAGTGCAGAGATCCTTCAGAAGGTCCCTCTTGAGTTCCTGGTATGACAAAACTACCCTTTAACCTCAAGCCATGAGGTACGTGGCACTCTGTTTCTAAAGTGACTTGAGGCATTAGGCACAGTCCTATAAAAATGCAAAATGTGGCTGCTGTATTGCCTCCTGTAGCTCAAGAGGTTTGGAGCAATTGGTTCATCATTTGTGACCAGAAAAGCACTTCCCTGAAGCTGTGGCTGCCACATCTTCTTTTGCAGCAGGCTCTTTATTTTTGTGCTTATAACATTGCAGTTTATTTCCGTGGCAACGACTATAATGTGATAATTTGCATCCATAATAACTTCACTGTTACTAGAAAAGGTAAAACTGTGATGATCTTTTTGAAAAAATCAGCTGGGTCCAACTGAAATTGCAAACTATAAAAAAAAATTACTAAAAATTAAGTTGATTTCTAGGGCATTAAATCATGGCATATTGAGCTGAGCACATGATTTTTCTCGTCTCACTGTCGTGGCGAGGGCTGAGCCTGCGTAAGCTGGCTGGAGAGCTGAGACTGCAGATGAGGGAACACACAAACACTCTCATTATTCGTGTTTTACTCGAGCTTTGACAATGTTGTTCTCTGTTTTCCCTTCCTGGAGGACTGCAATCACTCATACACTGTTTTCCTTCACTCTGCTAAGTGATGCACAAATTGTTTCTACATGCCAGGTTCGTCGGTGACATCCCTCTCGTGTGTTTGCATGTGGACAATGAAGATGCTGCCCTGCTCATCAGGAAGTGAGCAGGCTGCCTGCCTCCAGCCTCAGAGGAGTGGCATTGAGGCTGGTGGAGTCGCTGTGGCTCAGCACCAGCCCTGACCCAGGGTTTGCCCCAGCACTGCCAGGTGCTCAGTGGTTTTTGCCTTTCACCTGTGTTCAAAAGCTCAGTGCTGTCCTCCACTGAGAAGCTCAGGATGTAACATGGACTTTTCTGGGGTGAACACATTGACAAACTAAGGCCAAAATGCATTTCTCTTGGTTCAGATCCAAAACCAGCCACAGGGTGTCTTTCCTAGTTCTGTCTCCTGGGGGTTTTGCTTGCTTTAAATTCATTTAGAACACAGCATTTTTTAAAAATTTTCCTTGCACATACACATACACACTCTCATGTTTAAATAAAAGAGAATCCTGCTTGTGTGATGAGACACCAACTGTCTTGATTCAAACAATCCTCTGTTTTGATGAGTTGAATAAATCTATTTTAGCTGCACACTTAGCAGAAGTCAGGCTACTCGTAATGTAAAGTGAGCTAAGAAATATACTCTCCATATGCTTTGAGCAACCTGGTCTAGTGAAAAGTGTCCCTGCCCAAGGCAGGGGGGTTGGAATTAGATGGCCTTTAGGGTCCATTCCAACCCAGGCCACTCTGGGTTGGAAGGCACCATAATTCTAGGCTTTCCTGAAAAGCTTTCCTCCATAAATTAGAATTAAGAAAGCTGGCACTAATGAAACAGAGCAGGCTATCAGAGACCTCAGTTTGGCTGCTGTAGAAATGCCTGATAATATAATTTTCCATGAATTACTGACTGCATAACCATGTTGAGAAGTTAAACTTCTCTGAGAAAGGTAAGGTCCATGTGAGCTATTTGAGCCATGAGCACTTCATCCTTGCTTGAAGCAGCTGGGTGAGCAAGTATCTCCTTTCTTTGTTGTGTGTGATGTGAACTGAGATAGAATTACAAAACCAACCTCCTTGCCTGCTGCTTTGTCTCATCGAATTTTCATAGGCCAAGAAGAACAAAAACCCCCATCCAATAATGCTAATGTGGGCTCATCCCAGCCCTGTGTTCCCTTGCCAAAGGAGGGTGAGAGGGCTCTTTCCAAGCCCCTGAATGCTCCTGGGACACCCATGATCTCCATGGCAGCTGGCCTGGGTCTGCCTCTTCTCCCTGTGTGTTGCTCCTGCCCGTGGTGCTCACCTACACCTGAATATGTATTTGGCAAGTAAAGCTGGTGGCTATGTATAGATGATCTGCAATCTGATAATTAATGCATGGTCTTAATTAGAATACAGTTCTGAAAAATTGGCTCTGTTTTAAATGTCCTGCTTTTCCTGCTGCATGATATTGCAGTTTCTTAACAGCTGTTGCAGTCACCACATGGCATGTGCTCCTTGTTGCTGTGTTTATTTTTTTTTTTTGCTTCACATTCAGATTATTATCAGTATTGATTCTCATGATGGCTCTGTTGTTTCTAGAAAGACATGCAGATTGAGCCACTTTCTATTTAACATTAACTGAAACTCACTGGAACATTATCACCTGCATGGCAACCAGGAGCCCATCTGTGCCTAACATCAATAGTCCAAAGTGAAAGAGTGTGCTTTAGACAGGATAAATACACACCGTGAAAATCCTTATCAGATCTGAATGAGAGCTGGGTGGCAAAAGCCACCCTCTCCCTAAGGCCAGGTGCAGGTCACATCCAATTTCAGGTGTGAGTAATGGACAGCAGTGATTCACTCCACAGCCAGTCTCATAAAGTCCACTCCTTATTCCCAGGGACAAATGGGAGTGATATTTTTACAGACAGGTGTTATTGTTGGTAAGCCCTTTCTAGGTCAGTTTAAACCAACACACATAACCCCTCCTGGCTGACTCCCAGCTTCATGCAAGCTGGCAGGGCCTCTGGAGTGGTGATTTGGAGGGGACATGCTGGACAAGCCACATTGACAGAATTGGGTACAAAACTGCACCTAAGCTGACTACCAAAATTCAGGAATGCTGAACTCTCCTCTGTGAGGGAAAGAGTGACAAATGCTTGCCAGGGAAGAGGAAGCCTGGTCATCTGATGCTCTTCTGTTGAGAGAGGACATCAGTGCAAGCGCCATGTTCGGGGTTTTGCTCCCCCTCAATGTAATGGTGCTCTTCTCCTTACAAGAAATCAGCACAGTATTAATTTCACTATGTATTAATAATTCCTTTTCTGTTTTTTACATATATGGCTGCTTTACTGCTTTAATGCAGTATTTTCCATTAAGCAGTTCTATGCAGTGCAACAAAAATAAACACTCGCAGCAACGTGCGTAAGATTAAACTATTAAACTCACTCAAAGTATACAGTTCATAAATTAAAAGTGCTTATGCTCATACTTTATTATTGATTGCTGAGTTGATACAAGTAGAAGAACTTGCCCTTAGGAAACAAAACTCATGGTTCCTTAAGCTTTTCTTTGTCAGGAAGCCAAAAAGACAACATTACATGGAAATGTCACCATTTGTTCTTGTCAAATGTAGTTTATTCAATTAGATATTTTATAACTCTACTGAGTTATACAAAGGAGGTTAATATTTTTATTGTTTTTCTTCATGCTGTGCCTCCAATACACACAGAGATAAGTTAGCCTAGTAAAATATACAGTGTAATTTAGTAATGTGTTTATTGGATTCCAGTAAAAGCCTATGAGAAATTATTCAATATTTTTGCTTCTTCAACTGAAATTTTCTTTCTTCTCTCTCTTTTTTTTTTCCTTTTTCTTTTTTTTCTTTTTGTATGTTTTTCATTGTTTGGGGAGGGGGGTAATAATCTTGCAAGTTTTTGTTTCCTGAAAATGCGTCAAACGAGAAATTCCTAGAAGCAGATTTGGGGTTTTTTTCCCTGAGTTAAGAAAGAAAGACTTTCTGAAGAACAAGGTCTTTAGATACACTCATGTTTTCAAAAATTTGTCTGTGGTTGTGAAATATATCTGACATCTAGCAGAATGATAAATACAAGAGGAGCCTAAGTTTACAGTAACTTGCCATTTGAAACTGTCTTACAGAGGGTTCAGATCAGTTCTGGTTTTATGGATATGGTTTAAACCAGCAAATACATTCCTTTTTCCTTGTGGAGTTAATTTTCTGCCCAGCTGGCAACTGGAGCTCCACTGAGCTCCAGAGGTCAGATAAATATCACCACTGATGTGAGGCAGAGAGTGCCAGGGCAGGGAAAGGACCAGAGTGATGTGGATTTTAGATTCGCTTACCCAGTGACAGAATTGCAGCCAAAGCAGCTGGGTAAAGCTCTCAGCATGCCCACAGGTTCTACTGAACTGGGACAGGGCTACCATGCCTTGCCACAGATGTAAAGAAAAGGAGAAGCAAGGCTGTTCAGCAGACTTGGGGCTGAGAACCACACGTGTGGCCCATGGCTGCTTCTTAGAAGTACCTGCAAGCTCTTTCACTATGTGAATCTACAGGAGATGACTGGATTTCTTGAAAGAACCAACACCCTTCCTGGAAAAATTGCAATAGTTCAGAAAAGGTGAAAGTTGAGCACTGCCACCCTCTTCCTCTTGTGTAATTTGATTAGTTCATCCTCTGAGACAGCAGGAGCTGCCACCCCCACTGTGCCAGGTTTAGGGTTTTTCCAAGTCTTGTGTTGTATTGGGAATTGCTGTTGTGTTTGAACTCAGCCGAGGACATGAAACCAACTGCAATTTGGCAAGCCACACAGACTGGAGCTAATTTTTGTTCTCTGTTAATTTACCTGCCTGTGGCTCTTTGTGCTGCCCAGGATATAATCACAGCTTGCCCTGGAAATGCTCCATGTGTTTGTCTGGAGCTGGGCTGATGCTGACTGAGGAGCAGCAGCAGTGTCACCTGAGCTGGTCACTTCAGGCACAGCTGCTGGGCTGTGACCTGGACAGACCCCAGGGTCAAGACTTCCCTTGGCTACTGCGTCCCTAAGTCCAAGAGGAGCATTGGAGGGGTCTTCACAGCAGGTACAGCTTTGGCTGCCCTGATGGGCAAGGAACTAGTGGGGCTGATGTGCAGAAACCCTTCTGTCAGCTTCCAGGCCAAAGGAGGGAGCAGGAGTGCTGGAAATGAAGGTGTGCTGTGGCACACGCTTTGTGGAGTGGCCTCTGGGAGGGACGCTGCCAACTGTGATGACTAGGAGTGGCCTGGAAGCTAAATCCTGTGTAACTATGGGTGTACATTCATGAAGAGCTTAATCCCATTTAAATGCAAGCTGCTCTGACAGAGGTGCCCTCCCCACATCCCACATGTGCATTCCCACCCTCTCCCTTCTCTCGGTATCCCCGAGCTGTAAGGGTGACTGGGACCATATTGTTCACCCAGGACAAAGCAGATGACATCCACTGTAGGCTCAGTTTGTGTCAGGCCATAGCTATGCATGCAAGAATCTGACCTAGGAGGCTCCATCTGGTAGGGCTGAAGGAGAAATGCTGCTCTGTTTGGAAGCCTTCACTTAGACTGCATTGTGTGAAAAGAAACTGGACTGCACAGAGGTGAATAATGCTCAGGGCTGCACTGGATCCAGCAGCTCAGGAGGCTAAAAATCAGAAAACCACTGAAAGCTCCTCTTAGCTACTTCATGTAGGAAGCACACAAAACCTGGGGCCTTGCACCAAGCTCCCGTAAGCATGACTGCAAAATGAGGAGCCTTCTTTTGGAAGTATCACTTGGAAGAAACCAGCCATCCAAAGGTGGTTTGATGAGGCTTGCTGATACATTTATACAGGTGAACAGTCTGGAGGCCAGGAAGGAGCTCTGGTTTCCAGAATAACGTCCTCTCTCACATTCAGTTTATTACTGATCACAACTCTCTTCCATTTCCTTTACTATTCCTTGCTCCTGTTTCAGGACAGGGATGGGAAGGGTTGGAAAGGGGCTGGGGCTTAGTGCTCACACAGCACTGCAAGGGAATACAGCCCAAACTAAACACCCTTTCATCACTGCTCTTCTTATGCCTTCATTTTAAACACAGCTTTTCCATTCCAGGTGTAAACACTGCCCAGGTTTATCACCCCTGGTTTCTGGAAATGGACATTCATTTTGGGAAACAAGTGAAAGAGCAGCATTCTGCCTGGGTAAGTTCCCAGTTTGCAGCAATCTGTTGCAAGGGGCATTGTTTCCAGAGCACAGGATTGCTTCTCTGTGGCAAGAAGCCTGTGATGATTCCTGCTTCCAGTCTTGTCTGATGAGTGTGCTTGCAGAGCGGTAACAAAAGGTATTACAAAACTTCCGGGAGGAGCAGCAGATCAGGGAAATTTTGGGAAGACATAGGTGGTGACTGAAAGTGAGAGACAGGAGAAGACTTCTGGGTTTAATCTGTGATGCAAAAACCAAACCAAAACAAAAAAAAGCCCCAAACCAACCAAAAAAAGCCATCAAAACCTCAGAGATATCAGGACATAAAGTTGGATAAAAGCCAGAAAAAAACATGGGAGTTCTTCTTCCAGCTTCTCCTGCCCTGTCCTGCCCGCTCTGCTGTCCCTGTGCTCGGTGTGCTGCTGCTCTCACTCTCCCCTGCAGTGCTGCTGCAGTCCCGCTCGCCCCTCCTGGCACGGCTCACATGGTGCTGCAGGGGATGCTCTCTGACACACACAGCTCAAGGCTGCCCAGGTGGGTGCCCACCTCAGGCAGGTGGGCTGGGAGCCCCTTGCATTTCCAGAAGTGTCCTGCGTGCCAGCCCAGCACCAGGCACCCAGAGCAACGTGAGCACACGGGATTGTGTGTGGCAATAGAGGGGCTTCCCCATGCCAGGATGTTGTGGGTGAAAGTCAGATGATGACAGAGAGGTTTGGGGCTGTCTCAGTGCCCAGATAACTCACATCCCCACAGAAGCCTGAGGGCTCTACAAGAGTTCTCCTGTCACAGCTCCTGGCCCTGCCCCTGCCCACAGCAGCACAGCTCCATCCTGGGCTGCACATGAGGCAGCTCCCAGGGGGACAGTGAGGGGAACAAGTCACTGGCACAGAGCACAAGTCCTGGCAGACCTGGAGAGAGCTGGACAGGTACTGAGCAGTGCTGGACTCCAGACTGCACACTTAACAATAAAAGCCATTATCACACCAAGTAAATACATAAAAATACATTACTTTAAGTGGCTTTACATAGTAATGTCCTGTATGTACCTTTGCCGAAGTCTTTAGTGAGTTCCTTCTCCAGTAAACTCTGATCTTTTTTTATTATTATTTTTAATTCTGTACCATTCCAGAAATGTCATCCTATTTCCCGCTGTCATACAAAGTGCCTGAGGCTGGGATTGAAAAATCTTATGAAAAGACTCATATTCTGTTTCTAATCGGACGTGTTTCTGTCTTTAGAGTGCCTGCTAGTTTCTTTTTGCCTGCATGGCATTTCTATTTTGATCTAACCTCTTCTTTCCCTCCTCCTGTTGCAGTGCTTCTGTCTCCATGGCCCATTTCTCCTTCACAAGTTGTTAATGTGGAAAAATCACACTGCCCCATACCTGGGCAGGTCAGCTTCAAGCACTCCAGAATCACAGCTTCAGCTCATGTTTACGGTGGCTAACAATGAAAAGTGTTTTTACACTGAAGATAATGGTGTGTTTGCACTGTAAGATAAACCTTGGATGTAAAGATCGTTATTTATTTAATAGGCACATCAAAGAATACCACTGGAGAAGGGAATTTCAAAGTTCCCCAGAATAATCAGATTTCTGCTATTATGTGAGGTATTTTTTTCTCCTGACTCGATAATAATGAGTAATAAAAGTGTAGTTCTCAGAAATCATTTAAAGCATTACCAGATTGAAAAGAAAAAAAAAAGGAATTGTTTCCTTAGAAGCTAGGAATACAGTAAGTGACAGGACTGCACAGCTAATGAGAGAAAGAAAGGTCTGACTTGGAGCAGACTGCAGCACTTCCGAAACCTGAGAAAGATTTTCTCCAAGGAAGGAGGAGAAGTACCATTGGGAAAGCTCATTGCTTAATTTCCTACAGTACTTTCCTTAATTAAATGCATGTTTAAATAAGCAGGAGCTCAGCAGTGGAAGTATCCTATAGCATCATTGTGCATTGTGCTCCACGGTACAGAAGCACCACTGAGGGCAGCCCTGTCCCCAGCATTGCATATTCTAGGTAGAGAGTGCCACAGAAAAGACATCCTTTGTGGATCTCCCCTTGCAGATTTGTCTGAACGACTTTCTAAAGCCTCTGATGACTGACTGTGAAACAAGGCCCCAGTTGATTAAGAAACCGAATGGCTTGGCGGAAGAATGAGGTCCTCAGTTTAAATTCAGGCTGGTTTCCGTTTTCTGAGTCCTTTCCACAGCTCACAGCGAAATCCCTCACAATTTGTTAACCCTTTGCAGTGCCTGGCTGAGCCCTGGGAGGATGTGGGTCACCATGAGCTTTCTCTGTTGGCAGCATCTCAGTGCTGGGCTGATGCTGTGCCCCCGGAGCCCCAGGGTGGCAGGAGGAGGCTCCCCAGACAGGGCTCCTGGCAGAGCTGGATTCCTGTGAGCAGAAAGAAGGAACCAAAGGAAAAAGGCATCCAGCAGGTGAGGGAAGGCTCACACAAAAGGTGCTTTTTTCCATATCCCTCATAGTACTTTCAAGTACTATCAAATACAGAGGTATCTTTTCCTTTGTCCTAAATACTGTATTATAAAAAAAAATCTGTTTCAAGTGGCCCAAAGTATATGACTGAAAGCTTTGCAGAGATAATAATCTGCAGGTGTGTTCCAGCCCTGGACAGATGGAGCTGCTGCAGAGAGTCCTTCCAACAAAGAGAGGGGCTCCTTCTTGTGGGATGTGCAACACAGCAGGAATGAAAAGCTTGAAAGAATATTTATCTATGTACAGGTGCCAAAGATAGTGTCTGTTTAATTTTAAAATCAATACAGGTATTGTAATGATTTCTAACAGCATGAAGCAAGACTCTTACATCCCTTGTCATTAGGGTTGGTGAAGTCAGGACAGGGAACATAAGTGGGAGATGAGTTCAGGACAGGAGAGAAAGGCCAGTTTCAGAGTATAGATCCCACCAGATGGATTTTTACTGCATCAAGAGGAGTAAAAAGGAGTCTTATGCTCAATGCAGTATAGTACTTTTGAGGGGATAATACCAACAACAATAGCATATAGAGCTGTCATAAAGAAATTTTTTCTGGACCAGCTCCAAGAAACAAGGTCTGGACCAAAAGAAAAAAGCCCTCCAATAACATGTGAGGTAAATATAATAACTTATTGAACCTAGAAAGAGAAGTAGAAAGGCTGGAAAGAGCAGTATTGTGCATGACTTTTGTGGTATTTTTGTGGAACACTGACTAACAAGCACATGATGTGCAGCTTGGTAGAGTGGGGGGAAAGTGCTGGGACAGAAACCTGAGTTTTCAGAGAAATTATTCTCACTGACATTAAAACAAACTCAGTTCACACATTTGTAGGAGAAGAACTCAACTGCCAGATTTCTAATGAAGAGGTGGCCATGATCAAGCCATGAAAAGCAAAGAGGCATGGCAAAGGTTTTTAAAAATGGCAACATACTGAGGAAAGTCTATATGGAATATGTTGGCTCCAACTGCAATATTGAAACAGCTGTTGAATTTCAGGCTGAAAAAGCATAAAATATTGAGAACTGGTAACACAAGTTCCAATTCTGAAATACTTGTGTGACAAGCAGAAGAGAAACTTATTAGGCAGCTGAAAATGTCACAGAACTAATTGTTTCATTTTGCTAGCTACCCTCTGTTGCATGAACATCAAAAACCACTCGTAAAGATTGGGAAAATTCAACTTTTTTAGGAGCAGTAGTAGACTCTGTGACATCTGAGCACCTCCATGCCCCCAATTCTTGCTGTCTGGCACCACAGTAAAGAAATGTCACTATTCCCATTTTACAGACAGGGAGGTAGATGAAAGCAAATGAAGTGATTTCCTAAATATTGCACTGAGAGTTTGTTCACAGGTCAGGGACTGAACCCAAGTCCCCAGAGAACTAGCTAAATCTTTGGCCACTGGATTTTTTTTTTTCCTGAGTTGTGAAATGGGTCATTGTTAATAATCCAGAATAGTTGTTCTTTTCTCCTTTGACAGATTTAAGGGTTTTCAGTGCCACCTCCTTGTTCTCTCCTATTTTATATAGAGCATGCTCTGCATATTTGGTTGAAAGCCAAGCGTGCCTCAGTTCCCCATCTGCTCTTTTTATGTCGCAACTTATCTCTCATCCCACCTCTGCATTGTCTCTTACAAGTGTATCTGTAATCTCAAGCAGTGTTTATCAAACCCAGATACCAGTGTCACAAGGGGTGACTGCAGCAGCAGTGCCCCTCATGGTCTCCATAGAGCATCTGTGGAAAACCTGAGCAGCCCTAGGAACAGATCACTGGGTGTTTGAGATTATTTTCAAGAACCTTCGCTAAGCATTCACCAGGAATAGGGAGACAGCTGTTAACACTCCAGAAATACCAAGTGAAGGTTTGAATGCCAATCCAGAAAAGGAGTTGAAAATATAGTAGATGATTTATCAAGGGCATATTGGAGAAGTGTGAATAGAGATGGTGCTGTCATGATGTATCTTAAAGTGCCTGATACTCGAATGACTGCTTAGAGATTTCCAGTCAGACACAGCAAAATTCATGATAATTGCCAGCATTAAGGGAGTCTATGTTAAATGGGCACCAAAAGGCAAAATGTGAAGAGCCTGAGGACAAGGAGATTTCTTGAGGACAATGGAATTTGGCTGGTTTGGTTTGGTTTGGTTTGGTTTCGTGTTGTTTGTGGAAGTTTTTGGCTGGTATTGGTTTTTTTGTTTGGGTTTTTTTTAGTTTTGAGTTAGGATTTTTTTAAACAGTCCAACAGAGTTTATTATTAAGAATTAAGAAGTAAAAGGCATTTATCACCATCCCACTTGCTAGCAGTGGCAGTTCTCCCACTCTCTAGATTCAGAAAGGATGGAGAGAGCACCGAGGTCTGGGGATGGAGCAATGAGTGCGGGGCAGTGAGTGTGGTAGGGACTGAAGGAAGAGCATCTGCTGCTTTTGTTTACCTCAATTCATCTCTGTGTCAGAAGCAGCTGGGAGGCAGCCAGTCATACCAAGGGAATAACATCCAAATAATAGGAATTGGTAATAAAATGTAAGGGATACTTGGCGAGAGGGTTGTACAAGAGAAGAAATGTTTTAGCCTGAGGTGTGAGGTGTGAATTGCTGAATGCAGCGTGTTTAGGAAAGATGGGTGCAGAATCAAAGGAGCTGCTGGCAGTGCTTGAGTGATCCACGAGCTCAGTTTTGTCTACATTGCTTGGAATTGGCTTTTAGCTTCTGCTGCTCTAGTACTGCACTGTTTTAACAGTAACTTATTAAAAGTAGGAGTCAACTGCTCTGAGGGACCTGTGTGTTCTACCCAGGAGTGCTGTCCAAGTCCAGCTGGTAAGTAGATGGCCACATGTGTGCACAGATGCCACTTCTGTGCACACAGTTGCCATGCCAGTGCCAAGAGATGTGGTGTGTGTGAACAGGAAACTCGAAAATGAAGTCTTGAAGGTATGAGGGTCATTACCAGAGATGTAATGTACCTTGACTCTGTTTAATAATAGCATCTTAGAATGAGCCAATCCTAATGATCACAAAAAGAGACCAGCAAGGTTCTGTGCATCTTGAATTCAGTGTATGGATACTGGGCTCTGACTCCCTGCCTTTGATGCTTGGGTAATTATTTATTTCTATGCAAACTGGACTCTAAATGCTGCTGAACTGGAATTCAGTTGTCCTATGTTGCTCTGCAAGTGAGAACAGACCACTCTTGAAAGGTGAGGGAGCTCTGTGGTGTTTGGTGGCTGCCTGACACTGGCTCTACATGTGTGTGAAAGGCTGGGGTCAGACTCACTGTATTTTGCTGAAACACTCAGGCTTAGTAAAAATGTCCTCTTTTGCCTCTGAAAGGAAATAATATCCAGTAGGCAGTTCTCTGCTCTTGATGACAGTGAACACTCAGTACAAATGATGTAATATTAGATTGCTCAACACTTAACATAGAGAAGCTTATAAAAATTGGATATGTGAAGATTTATTGAGAGAAACCATGGCAAGCTACCAGGAACTCTTCTGTAACAGAAATAGCCATCCTAAGAAAGCAAAGTCCAGAGCACCTCTGAGTCAGAGCTGGCCAGACGTGATAGTGAGAAATAGTTTCTCTAGAAGCACAGGGAATGTAAAGTGCCCTTAGAAGAAACAGATGGATGTGAGATGCTGGTGCTCTGAGCTCTCTCAAAGCTACTTTAGGCCTAATACCCAGCCTTTCTCTTACAAATTATTAAAACCAGTGCTTTGACATGTGCCATTTATTTAACACAAATGGTTGTTCAGTGTGAAAAAATACCAGTCAAAAGGGGCAGGCATAAAGGCACTGCCTTTGGTCTAGTGTATGAAACAAGTGGGAAATTCCTCAGAAAAACTACATTTGCTTTATGCAGCTCATTGCCAACTGGATTACCTTCCTGGACCTTCTTGATGATATAATTCCAAAACTAGCTTCCTCTGATGCCACAGGGTATGAGAATGATAACATAAGGACAGTGCAACATAAGGTGTCTGACTCCTGTTGCTTCACACACCATGTGGCTCTTACTCCTCCAGGCACAGTTAGAGGAATCCTCTGTGAGGGGACTTTCCTGCAGTTATTTGAACATGGGCAGATGTTTTACATGGCCCTCCATCACCTCTGAACCACAGAGTGCACCAAATGGACTGTAGATATTGGCTGCTTCATGGCATTGTTACTCAGGGGAGGCACATCCACATTCTACAGCTCTCAGGGTCAACTGTCCAGGAGCTCATGAAGGTAGAAACCCTAATCCATGGATTTATGATCTTTCAGTAAGTGACTCTTGAAACGAGCCATCATTTCTGGGGTGATCCTTTCTCCTCGAGCACTGACAGCTTTCCTGAGTGCTGTCATCTCAGGGAGGGCACTGGGGCTACCACATCAATCATTTCTGAAGTGTTGTCAAGCCTGATGGGGCAAGAGCAAGCCTGAGCCAAGGATGCTGCTGCCTGTGTGGGAGCTTTGTGACTGAACAGCTTATTCACTGGGCCCAAATGGTGCAACTGGAAAACAAAGCAGCAAAATCCTAGCTGACAAAAGCGGATGGAGGCAAGCCAGGACTAGAACAAAACAAAAGCTGCAAATAAAATATAGATCATCTCAGCCTAGTTTAAAAAGAATAAAAAAAGGATTCTTGTGTGGCCAGGGTAGTCCATGCAATGATGGGCACAGAGCAGGTTTGGGGACTTGGACCTTGATTTATGTCCCCTCTTATGACACTGAAACACAGCGGGGAAGGCAGAGCTATCAATCCAGCACAACAACAAAAACAGAAAAATCATGTTTGTTTTTCTTTTAGAAGGAGGTGATGTGGGACAGCCTCTGGTTCACTGTGTCCTGTCTTGGTTAAGGGGAAGCTCTAATCTCTCATCTGCTGGGCTATGTGTCTTTGAGGTGAAAAGCTGCTGACCCAGGAAAGACCCTGAGAGAGACTTTGGTGCAGAGCTGAGGTTTTCTGAGACTGGTCCATGAGCCCACCAACTTACATGTGGTTTCAGAATGCAGACAGCATACACAGCTTGGAGACTGGAACACACCCCCAGAACTGTTATGATAGCTGTGGAAATGACAGTCACTCTCTGTGGAGCCACAGCAAGATGGATCACTGTGGCAACATCCTCTGTTCAGGAAGGGACACTCCTGGTACTTGGGCACCAGCCAGAGGTTCAGACTTGGGAAGGAAATGTGCTCCACCAGAGCTGTTCAACCCCACACAATTACTTCAGTGTGCCTAATTACTTCCAGAGGGAACCACTGTCTGGTGCAACTGTCCAACCTCCCAACATCTGGCACGGTGAGAGGTGACCAGCCTGGGGCAGGCTGAGCATCTCCCCTCGCTTTCCTAGTGGTGCTGGGATTCAAGAATGGGTCCATCTGCTGAAGCCTCAGCAAGAAAGGCTTGTGCTGCTGCAGCAGGGAAGGGACTGGCAGAGACAATCTCGCGTGTGGCAGAGGCTGGCCTTGGCCATCTGGGCAGAGCTGGCACTGCCACCAAAAGGGACAGAAATAAATGAAGAGGGTGGGAAGTTGTGGATCATAACCACAGGGAAAGAGCATGGGCTGCATCTGTCCACAACACCCACACACCATGGGAATGGCACTGCTGAGGCCTGGGAAACACTTCAGCATCCTGTGTGTCCCCCGCTTCCTTTGTTTTTCCCTTGTGGTGTCATTCCCTGCGAGCAATGACCTGAGCAGATGTAATGTATCTAAGCTTCAGTCTAGCTGTTTGTACTAAAGAAATGCTTTTTGTGATTAAAGGTGCTTGTTCTGTTATTGGTAGTTGTAAAAAAATGTCTTGAACCTTAGTGTTTCTCTGTTTTTTAAGAGTATCTGTCTCCCACAGTGCTTCTGGGTTCTACGCTTTAATTACAAACAAAAACAAACAAAAAACCAACCCCCCCAAAAAACTGATGTTGTATGTTTTTATATATTCACCATGTATTGCAATATATTAAACCCTTCTTATAGAGTGACTGATAGTGGGTAGTTGGTCTTTTAGTCCTAAAGCACAGTAGAAACTAAATCTAAAGAACTAGAATTGACCATATCTTTTTTTTCTGTTACATACAAACCACTCCTCCAAAGCAGAGTGCTCTTGTACCTCAGAAAATTGAGACATTGATTCACAAATTAGTGAGGCATTATTAAAACAAACTCCATGCTCTTCTGAAAGAATGAGTTTGAATTGTGAACCATTCAGTCTACTTCTGCCTTCAGAAAATGAAATGTCACAAACTTCAGAAGCTTAAGAAATTGTTAGCTTCAACTCCAGCTCTGAGAAGGGGACAGGATAAAGGATCTTTCCCATCATCTCTTAAATTAATTCTTTAAGCTTTGAACCAGTTAATCCTGTCTTTATTGTTGTTGCAGCACAAACTGACTCAATGTCTGGACTGAACCATAGGCAAGAATCAGAATCTCTCCTCCCAGGTAGAGAGGATTCCTGGAAGAAGCTCATGCTGGAATGCAGAAGGGAGTAGGCAAACCCACAACACTGAGGCACCAAATACACCAGAGGTGGTGGGAGGAGAAATAAATTGGTGAAAATAGAAAAAGAATGTTTATCAATATGATGGTAGGTGCTCTATACATATAAAACACACACACACACACACACACATATATATATATATAAAACTTACATATATATATATATATATATATAAAACCTCACCTTACCCAGAGCTGTGTTTTTAATTGCCAAGCCCTAGAGACCTAGAGAGGTCACCAAAAAACATGACAGAAGGCACAACACATGAAGATCATTAGCACGATCAGACTTTAAGTGCAGGCAGGAAAATAAAGAGAAAAATCTTGCTAAGAAATAACAGGGTTTTCAAAGCAAGACTTGAAGTATGTTAATTAGTGGAAAGGCAAAAAACCTTTACTTTTAACCAAAGACTGACTGATCTACCATCTTACACACTATTTAGCAACTCTACCAATGCAAGATTTCCTGTGTGTCACTCCAGCTTGCAAACCCAGAAGCTGCTTTTGTTTTGGGAAGAGGCAGGCTAATGTGAGATGCTGAGGTTTGGCTGAGGTGTCAGGTCTGGCTGCCCTGTGATGAGGGAAGATTGTGGGAACAGAAAGCTGCAAATCCCACGTTTGGGGCAAGCCCTGGTGCACAAAGTGCAGCCAGCTCGGCTCAGGAGCAAGGGACATTTGCAGTGTGCCCTGGCTGCTGCTGGGTTTCCTTCCTGCCTGAGTGGCCAGTGATTACAGGCTGCAGCTGCCAATTATTTCAGGGGGAACCTTTGGGGAATCAGAGCCATAGCATTTCTTTTCTGGGCTCTTTGTCCTTTAGGTGTTCACTGCTGGCTGAGCAGGCCCATGGCTTGCTTTCTCCAACAGGCTCAGCAGCAGCCTGTTTTCATCCAAGCAGGTTGAAATCAAAACCCTGAACCTTGTTCATCTCTACAGGCCTCTGAAAGAGAACAGTAATCAAAATTGATTTAATATTCTTGGGCTGAATTCAGAACTTGTCCTCAGAGGATACAATGTACTTGTTAGCCCCAGAAGTCACTTGAGTGAGTGGATAAAACACAACAAAACCACTCCAAACCAAAAACCTGAATTCTTAATCTGTAAATCTCTGGAGAGAATATTAGCTTTTTATTGTTTCCCTATCAATAAAATGCAGGAAATAGTCCTAAATGCCTCACCTCAACAACTTTCCATTATTTCTCATATCAAGTGTCCCTTCTTCTTGGCTTTTTGGTTTACTCTTGCAGACAGATTATGCAAACATGTTCTACAGTTCAGCATATGGAACAGAACAAATCCAAACTCTGTTCAATCAAATGCAAAGTGCCTTCATGTGCTGCTGCTTCAGAATGTGAGCTCTCAGAGAAGGCAATGCACTGAACTGTATTATGAACTGAGAGTATGAAAACACCCAGGTAGTCTTGGAAAAATGGTTAATCAGTAAGTATTCACTGGAGTTGGCAGGCAAGCGCATTTTGCAAATGCTTTTTTCATAAATATTTATTTTAAAAATTGAATTTTGGGAGTTTTCAGACAAAAGAAGCCATAAAACAGCAAACAGAAATGTCAAGATTGAAATTCTTGTGTGTGTGATTTTTGGAGTTTTTTGCTTTATATTTCTTATAACGTCTGTTCTTCTTTTTCAGTTTGAAAGAACTGAAGAAACTAAAATCTACAAAAACCAGTCACAGGCAGAATGCAGAGCCAGAGCCAGGTATCCAGAAGAATGAGTCAGTAATAGAGAAACCTACAGCTTGTAACCAAAATGCCTCGAGCTGTATGCATTAAGTTATCTTGAATAAACTATGTGTTGTGTATTTCCTGAAGAGCATGACCAAAAACTCACTGAGACCATGGAACTCCAAGTAGGTTATGGCTAAAAGCCTGACTAATGTTTTATGTGTCTTTTTGGTTCATATCCAAAAGGATGTTTGTTTGTTTTCACTCATTTCTTACTCATGAAAAAAAAAACACAAACCCACAATCCAGTGAGTTTCAGTGGGGTTTACAATACAGGATTCATTTTTCATTTGTTAGAGAGCATTTCCTCTAGACTGCAGACAAATTGTTTCCCGGCACAGAAAAATCTGTATTGATGTGGTCAAGATTTAAAATTTAGTAATGTACTTCCTCTACTGGGGATGTTCTGAATTTCTTCAGTGCAGTGAATCATTCTGGTGGTGAAACCAAGCTCAACTTACTTATCTTGAATGGCAAAAGAACAACACAAACTTTCCCAAATTGGAAAATATCACTGAAAAAGAATAAAAGCACAATTGTCTTCAGCCATTATGGGCTGCCCTAATTTGAGTCACATGGGAAAATGCTTTGTTAATGGCTTTCTTCTTTTACTCTTCATTGGCAACAAACCCAACCAAACCAAACCAAACCCAACCAAACCCAACCTAACCCTCTTCTTTGTTCTTTTTCTTTATGCATTGCTTTTCCTTTTGGTTTTAGAAGAAGCTGGTCCTGTGGGTTAGCAAAGATTTCATAGTAGAGATCTGGGGTCATTTCCACAGATTTCCTGAACAGCCATGCACTGACCACTGTACCTCCATCACTGTTCTGTGAAATGGGAATATTCCACTTCACCTCAGAAGTTTGTTGCTAGAAAATCTATTTATTGCTGTAAGATGTCCAGCTACCACAGGATTATTGAAGGCATATATACAGTTTGTATTTTTCCTTACAAGTGTGTGCTGTGTAAAGTTTAAGCTAATAAGTCCCGATGATGATTCATGATGAGGAATTCACTCCTAAGAGGAACAAATTTGAATAGATTTAAATACATACATGTAAAAGAAATACGTGCAGCCTCCCAGAACTCTTTGAAATATAAATGTGAGAATTCCTTTAGGTATAGTGCTGGAAGCCTTCACGTCAGACCATATTGGCAGGTGCCAGGCAGAAGGAGCCAGACTGATTTATTCAGCTTTCTGCTGGAAGACCCCAAAGACTGCAACCCCCTATCACTCCCAGCCATGGGGCAGGAGGTGGGATGAGCTCCATCGATGCCTCCTTCAGCTTTTAATCCCAAATAGAAGGTTTATTCCTGTGTGTTCTGGGGTCTTTTGTCTGCTTTTCTATACCAGCTTCTCCATGTTTGATATTCATTTTATTCCCCTCCTTAGAGTATTATTTACAACTGAATAGCAGAATGTTATAGGCTGAGCTGACAGGGCACTAAATATAGCAAGAGCAGGGCAGTTCCCCACTCTAATCATCTCCTTCTGCTTTTATGTAGATAGTAAATGATGGGCCACAGAGGGAATTGCCATTTGTCTCTAGGAAATACATGTCAAATGAGTTTAAGCGCTACATCCTGCCCACACCGAGGGAAGTTAATTTAGGCTTGACGCAGCAGTGCTGGCTTTTCCTAGCACTGAGGAGTTGCAGATGAGATCTTTAGTCCTCCAGCTGAGTGCCATAGAGACCATGTTTTTGAATAGGGTATTTACAATGGCAAATGGCACCGTTTCTAGCCTGAAGTAACAGGCAAATCTCAGCCAAAAAACGGTGCCATTCATTCACATCATCCCCCTCGCCGATCCCGTTGCCGACACACGTCTGTCTTGGCCTTGGGAAGCAGCCCTGCCTTGGCTGGGACACGGCTCTGCCCCACCAGGACCCAGGCCAGCCTCAAGGCTGCCATTTGCTTTGTTTGTGCGCTGGGCTCGTTCCCCTGACTTGCCTCCCCTGAGCCAGCTGACTTGCCTGTGCTTTTTTTCCCTCTGCCAAGTCTGCTTTGCTGCCTTCTTTCAGGTCTGGAGCTGTTCTGCTGCCTGCTCTTTTAACAGCTGTCCAAGTGCACAGGAATAGTTGAACCAACACTGAAACCTGGCCAGCTCTGCTCACTTGGGTCCTACAACTTAAACGCAGTGTGCAAAAGTTTAAGCAGCAGCTTCGTTGATGGGACTTAGCCCTAAATCCACACAAATCCAGGGTAATCTGGAAGCAGCTCACTGCTGCTTTAATATCAGCATGAGACTGCTTCAGCCGAGACAGGGGCTGAAGGAGCTGGGAGCTGTGTGCGTGCCTTGACAGAGAAAGTTTGTGATCTAAAGATTTCAAAATCTGCATAGTGAAACCTGCCAGAAAGTTTAGTGCAGCAGTTCTGCTTTTCCCCGTGCAGAGCTACAGGGCACAGGTTAAGGCTCAGCTCCAAGAAGAGTGAGGTATTGCAAGGCAAAGGAGCAGAGGAGATGCTGAGTACAAGGATATCAGTTAAACTTTCTATGCAGCCTAAGGGTTCTTCATGTATTTTATCCACTGCCTGACTAATGTAAAATACAAAAGTATTCTGCCTGGCAAGCCAGGAGCAGAACTGCAGTCTCCACCCTCCCAAAGGATGACTTAAATATGAAGCTACGATGCCGTGTTCTTCCCTTCCTTCTGCCTGCTGAAATGCATTTTTAATTCTTTAATGCAAAGTAGGAAGGCACCAAAGTCTCTCTTTCTCCAGAAAAGCCTCAGATAGGGTGGGCAGAGACTTCTGGGAAGACCAGCAACTCTCCCTCTGCCTACAGTGGAATTAAAATCACACTGCTCATGTTCTAAGTGACCACCTAACCCTGAGGTACAGGAAGAATGGGGTGCTACCTCCTCCCTAGCTGTGTGTTGGAACACCAGGTACTGTGGTATTTTTTACCCAGGCAGTCTCACCAGTGACCAGAGTCACCCAGCGAGCCAAACCACCGGCCTGATTGTACAGGAGTGTTGGCAAGAGCAAAAGCTCAGGCTTAGTCCCCCCAGGGATATGAGCTCTTCATGGTCCGCTCTGTATTTAGACATTCTTTGTGAAGTCACCATTCAGTAAGAATTGTCTTGTACCCTCGTGAATGCACAAAATACAGATGATTATAGTGGTCTATAAAACCCAAAAACTGGACACACTGTGTACTTCAGTAATTATTTGCTCATTAAGGGTAAAGCATTGCAGAGTTGCTCCTCCTGAGGTGCTAAGGTCACCTGCTGTGGTGATTCTGTTGTGAGCCTGCTGTGTCCCAAGGCGCCAACACTTCCCAGTTAAAACATCTGAGATGAACACAATGAAAGCCAATAAAAAGTGGAGGAATTGTTGATTGGAAATGTTTCCCTATTTCTGACACCACTGAAGGCAGCCTGCTTGTTTGCAGGGTGAAACAGAGTACAAACTTTTTCATCCTCAATCCCAAATTCACCTAAAAGATTTAGGGGCAAATATTCCTCTTATTTACACCAGTGTAAATTTAGGGAAATTTCATCCAACTTAATGTACTGCCAGGTGGTGGATTTTGCCTCAGATCTCATTATTTTTGGGTTTTTATTTATATTCAGCCACTGTGTGTATACACAGATACAAAGCAGTAATTTTTGCCAGCAATAAGAGAGTGGAGTTTGCTATATAAATCGGTATTTCTCAGTCAATATGTTGCAACCCCTGAAGGGGTTATAAAAACCATCTGGGGGCTTGTAAAGAACTGAAAATTTTATAACAATCTAAAGCAAAGAAAATGTCATTTCTTCTACTCTCCATAGAGCAACAGCATTCTCTTGGCAACCTGTCAAAACCATACATGAAACAATAAATTCTTTAGGCTTATCACTTTTACCATATTTTTTCTTTAGCTTTATAAAACATGGATGAGAACGGAGAAATTTTTTTTCCCTTTTATATAGGATTTCCTATCTGAACTGCTTGAGAAATGTTGCTTTCAAATTTTTGGCCTCAAAAGGCAGTAGATTTCTTCAAGGGTCTCTGCCTTGGTCTTCTCCTAACTTGCTTGTTAAAACTACAGCCTATTTTGTCAAGCTTAGGCTTGTTTGTGTTGGAGCCAGTTTTTCTATTTCACTGTGACTTTCTGCCTGTCAGCTTCCTCTTTCAGCCTAAATCATACAGGGAAACATCAACATTTGCCTTTGTGGGAAGAGATGTTTTGCATCAAGTGGAAAAAATGGATGAGATTTCCTGTATCCTCATTAGCAATGTGGTGTACAGTTTGAAATCTGCCCTTTCTAAGGTGAGATACCATCTGAAGAACCTCTCTGCTTTTAAGTATAGCCTCACAGCACATGCAACTTGTCAGTGAATTTTGCTTTCATGTACGCATCTTTCATCTCTGTGCATAGGTACTTATCTATGAAATTAATTCTAGTGGCAACCAAGTGTGTCCCACCTAAAGGAATCAGAGAATAAATTCAGAAAAAAAAAAAGCTCATTGTTGTTTTTACCCCTGCCAGGATGAGATGTCTCACACATGGACTGGGCAAGCATCAGAGCTGGTGAGGTTCTGAGACCCTGAGTGGGGTAGGGGGAAAAGCAGGGGATGGTAGTGCTCTCCTTTTGGCAGCTGTTTGGTTGGGTGGGCAAATCTCAGGCAGCTTCACCTCAAACTCCTCTTGACTTCAGCTATTTTTGCCTGATTTCCACAAATTAGTTCTTTGTTTATGCAAAGTACTTAGTAGGTGTGGTGCCTCACTCTTTCCAAAAAGCCTGACTAGTTAACTGTTTAGTGGACACAAATTTGATCACTTAAATCATTTGCTGAGGAGAAGAACAGTGACTTCTTGCCTGGGTGGGAGGTGGTTGCCCACAGCCAGGAACTGAATGAGCTGTGGGCTTTGTGGCAGTAACTCAGGGGAGGAACTGCACTTCTGGCTTTTACTCTTCAGCTCCAGTTTCACTGGACCGGAATTGTGCTGTCCAAACTGGGTAGAATCAAAACCTGGACAATTTCATGTAATTTGTTTGGAACACAACTTCCTTATCCCTGTCCCATTTCTACTGGAGACAGGCTACAAAGTCTGCACGTGCAGAGGCTGGGTTCAGATCCAAGCTGAGGGCTTTTGGGGGCTTGGCTGTTGGCTTAGATCTTCAGGCTGTCAGACTAGAACCAGGATTCCTGATCCAAGATTTGAGTTCAGCTAGCTAGTCAGGGTCTAGCTCTTCTGCTGCCTTTCCATAAGCCAGATTGTACCAAAATGCTCCTAAAATCATTCAGTGGTATTTTCCCATGTGGTTTTCAAGATGCTAAGCAGTTGGGCAGGAGATCTGACATGGTTTACACAGCTTTCTGCCTCCATCCCTGAGAGAAAATGGATACCCAAGGGTTGTCTCTGTTAATATGAAAAATCATGCAAAAAGTGGCTGTTGGGTATTTTTGTGGGTTTTTTTGGTTTCTTAATTAATCTCTATTCTCAGTTCAGAAATGGATCTGTGTAGAAAAGATGGTATGAAACATTTTGGGAAAAGAAGTTAAATTTTAATTAAAACTTTAAAAATCAAGCTAGATAGTAAATAGCCTAACAAATATCCACCTCAGCTGGCGCTGCCCATGAAGAAACCATTCCTGGACAGCCCAGCCTTCTAGCACCAGCACTATATCTGGGCCTAATTCCCCCTGCCCTGGCTGAGGCTGAGCTCCTTGCCTCCGTGCACTGCCCTGCTGTGCCACCTCTCTCATCCATCTTCCCATTATTTTGGTTTTGCCCAGGGACAGGGCCCCTGCACTGAGAGAGCCACCTTGATGGACACAAGGCTCTCCACCCTAAAGACCAACAGTAGCTGCCACTGCCACTACTGCGGCTCATACCAGGAGATGGGTTGTTTTGATTTTTTATCCAGAGAAGTCCAAACTCCTGAGGGAAGAAATGTGGTTTATTGCATACTCATCCTGTTTCTTCAAAGCTGAACTGTGCCATGCATGAAAAATTTTTTGGAAACCAGGAGCAGAAATGATGACTTAACAAGGCAGTGCCGTCCACTGCCGCACCAACACACTGCTGGTGTTTCTGAAGTTGCCAGCACTGTTTTTGTACAAAGAGCGCAAATTTCTTCTTGTGCTTTGTCATTCGAGGAGTCCAGGGCTGTCAGTCAGTGTTAAGGTTAACATGTGTTTTCCCAGGTTTACACTTCTGTCCTGCCGCACCGCTGTGCCTGTGCTGTGAGGCTGGAGCAGCAACAACTTCCCTCCCTCCAATCCCTCCTGCTGTTTGTGCAGATTAAAAGCCCAGTGCCATACAAGGGATGGAGGTCCTAGGCCGAGGCATCTTCACCCCTCAGTGAGGCTGTGGGTGCAGCGGCGAGCACATGGGGATGCCTGACTGCTGCGGGGAGGTTTCCCTCGGCCGAAATCCTCCAACTTCCCACCACGCCACTGCCAGGAAGGGGCCGCATGGAGCTGGCCTCGGTGGTCTCTGTGCCCTCACCACCCCACAGGTCTCCTGCCGTCCTGCCGGGCCGAGCCTCGCCCCGTGGGCACCTCCACCGCTGCCCCGGCTTCCCCTTCTCCCCGACACGGCTGGTGCGCCTCCCGCTGAGCCAGCGGGGCTGGGGACGCTCCCCGGGGCATCCCCGGCCGGGGCGAGGGGGGTCCGGGGTTGCGGCCCGCCCGGCACACGGCTCCCAGGCCGAGGGGCTCGCCCCCCGCCCCGCTCCCGGCCGCGGGCAGCGCTGCCCTGGGCGGGCCCGCGGCGCTCGGCGAGGGGCGGGCGGGCGGGCGGGGCGGCCGCGGGCTCTATAAAGGCCGGGCGGCGCCGCCGCGCTCCGGCCGAGCGGCGCGGGCGGTGGGGCAGCGGCGGCCGCGGAACCGGCGGAGAGCGGCGGGGGAGGTGAGCGCAGCGAGAGCGGGGCCGCCGAGCTCCGGGCGGGCAGAACGGGGCCGCACCCGAGGGGCGGGCGGCAGGGGACCGGGCGGGGGAACCGCGGCGCCCAAAGTTTGGCTGCTGGCGACCCGGAGGCCGCGGGGGTCGCTCCGGCGGCTCCTCGGTGTGCGCTGCCTGTTACCTGCTCTCACAAGTTTCCCAGCGCCGAATGCGTGGGCGCTGTGCCGGGAGCGGGGCTTCTGGCGCGCTGAGTTTCTTCTGCGTGCTGGCTTTTTGAAAGCAGGGAGGGTTTTTCTCCCAAAAGAAGCGGGTTTCAAGGCTGGCAGCCCGCGGGTAGCAGCATCGCCGGCGCGGCGCTGGAGACGCTTCGCTCCCGGGTGCGGGAGAGGTGGCACTTCCCGAGCACCGGCTGCGCTGCGAGAGCTTGGAAACTGCAAGTTGCTCGCTTTCATTCGTGTCTCTTGTCTGCTGTGAGAGAGAGCTTGCTGGTCATGTGCTAAATAAAAGTAATAAGTCGTAATTCAGTTAGTAACTGGAATTCTCTTGGCATGTCGAATGATAGAGTAACGGGGGGAGAAACATTTACGGCCATTGCCGCTTGGGGAGGAAGGAGTGATGTTCTGATACTGTAACAGGGTTTGGATAGGGCTGGTGACACCACGTTGCGTGCTGAAGCAGAGAACTGGTTAGCCAAAACTCGGACCTCGGCTCACGTTGGAATGATATGGGAGCTGCTTCGTGTATCGAGTTCTGGGAAGATTTGGAAATGCAGAGTATGCCTCGAGAGAGTCCTTTGTCTCTTGGTGAAAATGGTGCTTGATATTTTGGCTCAGTACTGTACAGTGTTGGAGGATCTTAACAGAAAAATACCTTTGGAGAAACCATTGTACTAACAAATGGGTGTTAAAATGTCAGTTTTCTCATAAAACTAGGGAATATCTGTTTATGGATTAGAGGCCTTAGTGTGATTTATCTCTCTCCCCCTTTCTCATGCCTACATATGATTCTGAGCATGGTTTGGCTTTTGTGGTTATAATTGCATTCTTGGGCAACTTCCTGAAAGAGAAAGCTGGTGGAATGACTTCTTTTTTTCACTGTGCTTAGAAATGACTTCTTCTTTCAATTTCTCTTGCATGAGCATTTAGTAATGTCTTGTCCCCAGCTTGCCACAGGAATTCATTAGAAACCTGATTTCGTAGGGACTATTCATAAAATGTACGTAGGTGTGTAAGCAGCTGTGCTGCCGTGTAGCTTCAGAGAAGCTGCAGACATCCTTGAGGAAAGTGAAAAGCAGCTGCATGCCTGCTGAGTGCTCAGATGAGTCTTTGGAGCGTGAGGTGAAGACCAATGCAAATAAAAAGGCAGAATTATTAAGTAGATTAATTCAATTGCATATCAGATGTACTAGGTTGAAGTTCTAGCATTTTGTGAGGTGTGATTAAGCTCATGGGAATAGCAGCTGTTTGGCACAGGAGCAAACTTCCAGTGGTGAATGCTAGTCCACAGCTTTTTACAATTACAGACAAGTTGTATGTCAGGCAACCTATAAGCAAATTTTGTCAGTGCTTTTGAGATGCTGGAAAGCAGCTTCTCTGGGCACTGCTGTTTTATGGTCTCCCCAGGTATGAGGATGGTAGAACTCCTCTTTGCTTTGATTGGTGATATGGCCATTGCTATAGTCACACATATATTTATATCTATATATAGCTCTATGTATCTCACGTGGGAGGCAATAGAAACTCATGTCAGAACAAAAAAGAAAACAGAAACCTGCAGTGGATTTTGTCTCAAGGTGTATACAAAAGTGTTGAAGCTTCTGTTTGGTGTTGTCATTGACAACCAGGAGAACAGCATTTCTTAGTGGCATGTGGAGACTTTTAGCCTGGGTGTCAAAATCACACAGGCAGAAACGTGTTCCTGATCTAGAGTTTCTTACCAGCATCTCTTAGGCAGAAAAATGTCAAGCAGGGAGCCCAGTAAGTTGCACCAGGTATTCTTAGACTTGATTGAAGTGAATGTGTGTATAGATACTGAAAAATAGCCACCTCACCTTACTGCTAGGAATTACAATGGAGATGCGTATAAATTGCATGCATCCACAGTAAGGGATCTGTTCAGAGGGAGCTCTGGCTAGAGATTTGTGGTGGTGGGCACAGCATCTACCTGGCTCATGCAGCTGGTTGTGGCTTTTGATTCTTGATAGGGACTATGCTCATTCTTGAAAAAGCTGAGACTTGGTGGAAGGTTTCCTTGGAAGCTGGGGTTAGGGTTGTCTGGGCTGCTTGAATTGCTTAATCACAAGCATGCATGAAAGAGCATGCTTTTGTAATACTAATTAGGGGGAAATTCGTTCTAATAATGAAAACATTTCCAGTCAACTTGGTTTGTTAACTGAATTCTCTGGGGTCGAAGGTTTTATACATGAGAAAACAGGGAAAAGATGGATTAATCATCACTAATCTGTAAAGTGTTGCTAGATACAGTCATCTTTATGTGCCTCTGGGCATCTTCCCAGTCACCTGTGACATAGCTAACAAATCACGTTTTACAGCAAAGTGCTGGCCTGTGAGAACCATATAATTCAGTGTACCTATACCAGCCATAAACACCTTTTGAGTAGGTGCAGTGATATAAAGAATTGCCTCTTTTTGGCTTTGAAGAGCAGGTAGTGGTAGCATGGAGTAGTCAATCACCTACATATGAATTTAAAGATTTAGTGTAAATGTAAAGATTCAGTGTAAGTTGGGGAACTAGGAAAACATAAGAAGGTTTTTATTATTATTAAAGTAGGTAACTTCTTGTGTTAAAATTAGAAGGCTGAGTATGTGCAACCATGTACATGTTCAGGTGTGTTTCCTCTGGGGGAGAGGAGAGCAAAAAGAGGTGGTAGCATTCTACAGCTGTAGCTACACAAATGTTTAGGCTGGCATGCTGTGGGGGAAAAAAGCTGTCCTGTGTTCTGCTTCTTCCTGTCTCTCTTTAGGGATAGACTCTGGTTCATACTTGACTTCTGTGAATACTTCTGCAAGCAGAGCTGAGGTCTCTGCTGAAGTGAGAGGCAGTAATCATGGACTGGAAAAGTATGGGGCAATTTCAGTAGCAATGCCAGTATAAGCCACAGGTTCTTGAGTTGTTTATCGTGGCCTTGAGATACACTTAAGTGCTAACTGAAATGCTTTCTAAATCCGTTAGCACCTCTCCTTGAACAGTGTCTGTGGAAAAACACCTGTTTTGGCAGCTGCTGTATCTCTTCTGTGGTCTGGTGTTCACCTTTAATGGCCAGAATGATGTTTTTTTCCCTTATTTTAAGGCTGAAATCAGAAGGTGCCTTATACTGGGGTCCAATAATTATGCCACAAAGCAGTGTAAGTATGAAAGCGTATCCATCTTGTGGAATTATCTCCCATTCATCTTGTGGAATTATCTCCCCATGGTGAAAATGTCAGTTTTGCTGACCATGCTCAGCCATGTGATATAAAGTGTGGGCTTCAGGATGTCTCCTGTTGTCATCCTGGCCTTGAGAAACAGCAGCCTGAAATTCTCTTCAGTGTTATGGGACCATGGAAGCACTTGTGGAAGGCATCAAGACTGATGGCCAGTGAGTGCTGAGCTGAAGAAGCCTGTTGAAGGCTGTGTGTATGTAGTGGCCTTGGCATGCAGGTAGGTTGGTTTGTGAGAAATAAGAGTTGTCAGGAGACTGTAAGCTACAGTTGTAAATCCCCCTGGAGTCTCCAGAAGCACTAGGAAGAAATATTGGTATGTTCTAGCTCTCTTAGTCTGGCTGAGGTACAGAGGATATGAATTTATGTTCATCAGCTGTGTAGCTTTGACTAAGCCTATTTTTTTACTTAAATACTTTCTGTATTATTTAACAACTTGGAGTTTAAGCTTCTGTTCCTGCAGAAGGGCATGTTGAGGTATTTGGTGATGTTTCTCACTGCTTCTGAGATGCTTCTGCTGGCCCAAGGCTGAACAGGGTTTGAGGGTTTTTGTTTTAATAGAAGAGGGGTAGTTTCCCATTAACTCTGACAGGTTACAGGTACAAAACCAAGAGGAGAACTGAACATAACTAATTTTTCCTTTTCCATTCTGTTATCCTATAACTTTACATCCCTAAGCAGTCAAAGAAAGGCTGTGTAGAAGTTGGTGTATTATCTGTTAGCTATGTGTCTCTATCTTGCTGTACACCCTCCTTCCAGAGTCGTTAAACAAGCTGAGGCCTCCAGCTGCTCTGGCAGCTCTGTTGGAGAGGTTGCTTTCCCAGCTAATTGCCTACTTCCTCTGCAGAGGTTCGTCATCTGCGTTACAGAAATAGTGATGGACTCTGTGGAGGCTCAGCCAACACAGCTCACAGCTCAGCCTACAAACTCTCAAGCTGAACTGAATCAGACAGTTTAATATACCAGGTCACGACCTGCTCTTGGAGAATTCTTGTGCGTTAGTTCATACTCAGTTTTCCCATTTTTTACTATGGAAATTTAAGTCTTGCCTTCCCAGAAACCTGTAGTAAAGCCAGTGGGATCAGTCAGAAGTGAGGGCTGTTTAGCAAAAAGAGTGTGTTTTCTTAAATACAGGTCTTTAAATAGCTGGTAATTCTCTTTTTAATTGGTTAATGTAAGTCTTCTTGCAGACGACTGAGGGGGTGTCTACCTGAGCATGGGGACAGGATTCCCAGCAGAAGGCTTCACTGCTGCATCCTTACAGCAGTTGGGACTTCTGATGCTTTTGTGGTTGCTTAGTTCTGCTTTCGGAGCTTTCTGGGGGAAAAGATGAATATAAGTAAATGTCTATGCTGTAAAGAGAAATGTAAATGTCTGTAGCCTTCAAGCTAGGGCTGGAATGGCTGAGAAAGGTCACTGAAAACTAGTATCTCATGTTCCTGTGAGCTTAGGTGTGTTTCAGTGATGTTGTCCTGGATACAGAAAATCAATATGCGTTTTTCATCTTAAATGTTAGGAACTTGGCTACATTATATTTTAAGGGTTGTATTTGTTATCTAGTTTTTCAGATAAGGAGGTTTCTGAATTCCTATTTCCTTGCAAATAGGAAGTGGTTGATTGCTAATGTTGTACAGTGTGATTAATAAATAAATAAAAGACTAGTCACCTATTACTCTGCAGAGCTCCAACCACAAGTGCAGTAAATGGTTAGAGCAGTGTTCCTGATCTCTCCAAGTATTTTGTCACTCAGTAGCATTCCCTATGTACAAATGCTTAAAGTATCAGGTTTTGTCTATCAGTGAGTTTGTGTAAGTACAAGTTTTTGTAAAAGTCCTTGTTATGAACAGGGAATACTGGAGGTGCAATTCATTTTTATAGTGAAAGGACTGTATTGACTGTATGTAACTTTAGAGAACTGCCAACACTGTTACTACCATAGTCTTTCCTCTCGTAGGAGGGAGGGATAAGTTAAAACTTAGTAATATTGAATTACTTGCACTATTTTAAGTGAGGTTACTTAAAGTCCTCTTGGGAGACTGTCTTTAGACAGTTTTAAGACAACTTTAGAGTTGGGCATCTCTAAACCCAGCACGTGTTGGCTTTAGTTAGATGTTGTGTGGCTGATAGATCCTGCCACCTCTCTTAGCTTCTGAGGAGTATTAAAAATGTAAATAATGTAAAAGTATTATGGCTTCACGGAAAGCCTAATTTTCAGTTATGCTGTAAACCCTGACTGAACCATAAGAGTGTGGAGTGATGGGAGTTGGGCTTTGTAGCATTTGGCAGGAAATATGAGTACCCCTTCTGTAGAGTAACCTAAACCTAAAAGATGTAGAATCTGAAGGCAAAGTCGTCTCTCCTACTCTGCAGCAACTCACATGCCTTGTCAAAGCTCTACTGAAATATTCAGTATTGGCTTGAGGACTCAATTCTATACCTTTAGTTTTCTTTATTTCTTATACAAATTTTTTTTTTTCTTTGCTTGACAGTTCTTTCAGTCCAAATGTTACAGATATTGGTGTCTTAACCCTTCTGAAGAAGGATGTATACTGGAAAATTCTTGGCATTCAGTCTTCTCCAAGCACAGTTCCCAAGTGGCCATGGAGCCATCTCCACAAGGTTATTTCTACTGTCCCAGCCTGGTAGGTGCAAGAGGCAGGGCATGTGTTACTGGCTAGCAGATTAAAATCTATTTGGGGAAAGGAGAACCAGATTTGTTTGCACTGCAGTGATGTGAGAGTCTTGCTATCAGATGACACCAAGATACCTGCAACAAGTGAAAATGAATAAGGGTATTGGGTTTCCCTTTAACATTTTTTTAAGGAAGAAAAGATGGTAAAATCGTAAAGAAGACATGGGACTTAGGGTAAAGGTGGTGGTGGGGTACCTGATAAGACACCAGCCATTGTTAGTCCCCCACCTTGTGGACTATTTACTTCACAAATCTGTACTTACACAGCCCATTGCCAAAGAATTAATACCCTTACCTTTTTAATGAGAGCTCGCAGTGCTGTAGGCTTGCCTTTGGCTCCTGACAAGCCTGTGGTTGCATAGTGAGCATTGTTAATGTACAGTGAGTGTGGGAACTGTGGTTCCATGAGGCCTTTCTTCCACAGAAAAACGTGGGAGCTTGAGTTTAGGCAAACACTAGGATTGTTGAACCCCTGTTCCCTCTGCTGGGGTGAATCCAGAGAGGGTACAGCTTCCCCACCATGTTGTGAAACCCTGCTGTGCTCCTTCTTTTGGGAAAACTGGTTCTGCAGTTAGGCTTGGTGAGCTGACTGTCCCATGCTTGATTCTTCATTATGTTAAAATAACCACATTGCATAAAGAACTTAAGATCAACCAAACCACTTCTTTAATAAAGGGACACCAGTACATTAAAAACATAATTCTCCTTAATCTTTCTGATACTGTAAGACTTGATAACAGATCTTGGAGAATTCTGTGGAAACTCTGCTTTAAATACAGGAATAAAGAATATCTAGAAACTTCAGCAATAGTAGTTGAGCCTACAGTAACAAGAGAACACATAAAATTTGAAAGTGGTGATAGAATTGTGCTGTACCATAATAGTCTCCATAAGCCCCCTGCCCTGTCAACTGTATTTGCTTCATGAAACAGAGTTAAAGTTGGCTTTTTAAATCACATGTACTTGAGGGGTGGAAGTAAAAGCAAATGATACATAAATGCCTATCTATGTTCTTGAAACTCTAAATAGTGCCCATGTAGTTGTTGTACTGTCATGACTTGGTGATGAAAAGAAAAACTCTGGTCAGCTTTGCATGGTGTGAAATTGATTTTTGTAATTAACTACCATGAACCACCACCAAACGCTGTAGAAGACAGATACTGGTGAGAAAAGTCAGTCTGGCTTGTGAACTGGAGACCCTGGTCATGAGGCTATAGACAGTATGAAGTGGAGCTTGTCTCTCTGCACTGCATGCCTAACAGAAACTCCCAAAAAGTGGTGGTGGTCAGGACTCTTCATAAAGAAGCACTGAACTCTGACTTCCTGCTCATGTGAGAGCAGTGCTTGGACAAAGAGATGGTTCCTATGTGTGGGACCAGCTGGTTTTACAAGCTGGTGCTCTGCAGGGAAATTCCCACTTGGCAGGAGAGGCTGGTTGGACACAGCTGAACAGGCTTTCCAGAATGCACTAAAAACCTGAGAGAAATAGGAATAGCAGAGAAAGGATTAAGGTTGGGAGAGGAAATCTTCAGAACCAGTTCCATGCTTTTTGCAGTCGTGTGCAATGCTTGCTGTAGTGCCTGAAGTCAGGCCAGTGTCTTAACACATAAAATTACTCCTTTAAAAAACCCATCATTTCCAGCTTATCTCTGTGTACAAGTTCTGTTTATATCTTGTTGACAGTAACTTACTCCTCTTCAGAGCAAAGTGAGTACTGAGCTGTTTAAAACCCAGCAATCATCCTTTCATAGAAATCTTCTGCATATACTAAACTCTCCAGGTATTGAGTAACAATAGAAAGAGTTGTTAGATGAAAAGGGAGAGCCAGCATTCAGGACATACCAGCAAACGTGGAGGAAGATGAAACATTTCCCTGATCTGTCATGTGGAAGAAGCCAGAGCCTCAGCAGGCTGAACTCACGTTCAGGATGAGGAGAGGATGCTGAAGCTGAAGGCTTTGTTATGTAACAGGTTTAGGCAAAAGGGGAGTGTTAGGAACCTCTGTGAGGTGGGGAGAAGCCTACCAAGAGGCTGGAGTGTTTTACCATGCTGCCAAGTGGGCATCAGCTGAAAAACAAGACCCAGCATATGATCCTTCCCACTGCAACCAGAGTGGTCTCATTGCTTGGGACAAACAATGGCTGTGTGTTCAGCCAGCTCCTTTAATGACTGTTAACAAGTTTGGTTGAGTATTTATTCAGTCCTGCTGGAGAGAGTTGGTTAAATGCCTGAAGTGAAGCTGCTTTCTTGCAGCTCATATGTCAATTGAAATAAGGTTTTTAAATTAGTAGCCCAGATGACAGTGGCATGGAAACATCAACATCTCAGACTTGGAGAGGTCCCTGAATATTTGTTCCAGGCTGACTTTCTCTGGGCCCACAGGCTGCCCAGTGCCTGCCATGTGGGCTCAGGGGATCTGAGGGTTTTTGGGTTTAATACAGTGAGACCAGCAATGCTGTGAGACTGCTCTTCAGTTTTAGTCCTTTAGTTGTGCTTGCTGCTGTGTGGTTACAGCTATTTACAGAAGTGCAGTCTGGTGTCTAAACTTTCTTATGCTTGATATGGCTTTAAAGAAGCTACAAAATCAATCTTGCAACTGCAAGAAGGAGCATTTTGGATTATACATTATTGCCGTTGAAGTCAGGCTACAAAATAAACACTTGGAGGTGTCTCATAGGAAGTGCAGTCATTACAGATATCTAAAAATGTATGTATAGTTCATTATTTCATCCTCAATCCACTGCAAAGTGTTCTCCAGCCTCTCTGGGACAGGCCTTTTCTCCAACTTAGATGTGAAATATGGGTATTTTTTCAGATCGTGTTTTTTGCCTCTGATCTTGAACTGCACTAATTTCTCTTCTTCCTCTTGGGAAGACTGCAGCAGCTTGGTTTGGCTCTCTGAAAATGAAGTCCTTCCTAAGCTAGTTTTTTGCTGTAGGAGGTTCTTAATTGTTAGCAGATTTTTGTGCCTGGGGCTGAAGATGTAACTATTCCCTGCTCTACCAAATGCTTTTCTAGACACAGATTAAACAGTCTGTATTAATATAACTTTGCTTTTGTAACAAGCATTCTATAAATGTAGACTGAAAGCATCATGTCCTCTTTGTTGATGTAACTACTTCCACAATAATTTAATCCAAAAAATTTAAGCTAGGTACTCTGGGGGTGGTCTGAATAGCCGAGCCTAGTGAGAGTTGAGCATTTCCAGTATGTCTGAGAGTTAGTGTTTGCAACACCAGCACGAAGCTGAGGTCATCCCAAGACTGGTAGCCTGAAGACTTCTTGTCATCTGTCATGAAACAACACATCGGTGTGCGTAGGCCATGCTGCTGTTTGCCTCTTCTGCCTTCCCCAGAGCTCTGTGCCTGACAGGAATAGTTGTCTAAAAATTCTCTTGTGGCTTAGGCTGGACTCTGCAGTTAGACACAGTTATAACTGCTACTTCAGTGTGATGTACAGGACTTGATGTGGTGCTGTTCACTGAGACAGGGGGAGTTGAGTTCTCGGTGTGCTTGCTGTGGAAGTGGCATCTCTCACAGATGAAAGGGTAACACTGATCTGTTTTGCTCAGAAACTCTAGCATTAGGGTTAGGAACCGGATTTGCATAACAAATTGCAAAGTATGATAACACTGGCTACATTTCTTTGGGTTAGTGACAGAATTTCCATTGCGTGTTTAGAACTTTTAAGTTGTGGATGTTGTCCTTCCTGTGAGTGCTCAGTCTCAGAAGTGGGCAGCCTACCCTAAAGAGGGACTTTTTTTTGATCCAGCATCTTTCAAAGGCCCACATTTATGTAAATGAATTCGCCTATACACTTTCCTCCCTCTCAGTTAACTTTGTAAAAAATTTAAAGGTCATAGGCAAAGAAATGCCTAGCTTGTATTTTTGTTTGGTTTTCTGAAGCATTAGATTCAGATTTAACTATCACTAAGTTTTTAGCTTCAGTGTTACGAAAGCTTGTTGAAAGTTTGTTGATATTCTGTATAGCAGGTCGGCTGTTTTCCATCCTACACTTCATACATCCTTCTGGATTTCTTCTCCCAGCACTCTACTTAAGCTGTTTCTTTCAGGATATGCAAATGCACCTCTTGATACTGTATAGAAGTTGAACATACTGAAATCCATGATGGAAACTTCAATTACAGGGATGCCACTTCTTCTCAAAGGTCCAATTATCTCCCCAGTTACCTGGTTAAGTTGTGCAGTAGTCATAGCGGAGCCAGGCCAAGGAGTGACTGCTCTGTAACTTGTGATGAAAAATGGTTTTACTCTTTTTCCATGCTCAGAGCACTGCACAGCTTTATTTCACTTATTGAAAAGGTATCTGCTGGAGATTGTGCTCCAAAACAGAGACCAACCCACCTCAACTGTGTGTCAGGAGGGAGAGGTTAGGCACATATGAAGATCTCTGGGGAAACCACATGCAGGAGGTAATCAGTTGAAACAAAAAAAAAAAAAAGAAACCAAAATTCTGCAGCAGTGCCCTTGGGAGCAGAGTTGGGTTGTTTTGACAAGGTTTTGTGTCATGGAGAAAATGCAAGGCTGTCACCCTGAGTCTGGCAGGGACTGTCATCAGTGAAGTAGAAAACTTGGGGACTTTCAATATATTTTGGGAAAGGCAAGAGGAGAAATGTCTAACTTCAGTTAGGCTTGTGCAGATGAAGTACGTAAATGACAATGAAACATTGTTTTATTTGATTTCAAAGCGTCACTCCTGTCTCTGCCCTCATAGTATGCTTCTTACCATAGAATGTGTCATGGGTAGATTGTACTCAAAAGAGCCCAGTTTCCTTTTGTTTGCTGTCAGGATCAGGTGGAGCTGCCTTCGTCAAAAGCAGGGTTTTCAAATTACAGCTCCAGCTGTGCTCTGTGATTATCTGGTACTGTCCCTGTCCATCACTACATGGGACAGGCTGTATTGCACCAACATGAACCATTGCTTGCTTCTAAGTGCATCCGGTAACAGTTTGTTATCACTTGTTTGTTTTAGGGCCTTCTAGAGTGTTTTTGCCAAGGTACTAGGTCGAGGTATTAGTTGGCTTAATATTGGGATTAAGAATTTGTTTAAACTAGCCCTTGGGTTTCAAGGTTTGAGAGAAGAGATGGTCACCAAACCACCAAAGAAAACCTTCAGCCCTAAACGTAGCTTTTCTTGGAGTGCCTTCCGCAAGGCAGCAGTGCCATGGGTGAGGAGCTGCTGTCTGTGAGAGAGGGAATCCTTGCCATTAAGAGCAAAACTAGAGGCTTCAGGTGGTTTGTGTTAGTATCAAAGAACACTGAAGAATATTCCTTAACAGTTTTAACTTTTTTTTGTAAAAGAGCAAGTTTACTTTCCCTGTCAGGCTGTTGGCTCTCCCACATGACATTTTCTTGCTGTAGCTGGTGGTGAGGGGTGCAAGACAAGCCTGGGAGTGACTCATGTAACCTGCCTCAGGGGGTCACAAACCCAACCTGTGGGTTTTCTTCCTGTGGGTCTGGGCTGCAGCTAGCCCAGTCCAGTCTGCATTTTGGACTAAGCTTGAGTAGTTGCAGTTGATGGCTGGTATGAAGCTCCTTTGGAAGGAATTGTACTTAAGTACAACTTCAGAACTGCTTGGGGGATTAGTAAATCGATGGAAGATACTTAATTATTGGGTGGGCTGTTACCCTGCTTTGTAGGACAACATTTTCACTTTTTCTTGCATAACTTAAATCAGTCCAGCAAGTTCCTCTGGTCAGAATTATACTAAAGTTGGGTTCAGAGGAGAAAGATGTCGAAACTCCTGCGTTATTGCATTTCAGCATTTGGTTTATTCTGCAACAACAAACTTCGACAAAGCCAATTCTGTCCCCTCAAATGGTGTGGAAGAAAGTGGAAATGCTGTATTTGTCGCTTTCAAGTGTTTTAGCACAGTTAAAGTACATGCTATTAAAAGATGATTAAACAAATCTGTACAAACACCAGCTGGTTTTCTGGTAGTCAAGTGCTCCAGCATGGTTTGAACTTGCAGCGTAGGTAGGCTGGCGATGGCACAGCTCCTTGGGGTGTGTGGGAGGAGGCTGGGAGTGACAAGGCTGTGGCTCTGCTGGGCCCCAGCACCCTGGGGTGCTGCACCTAGAAGAGAGAGTGTGCCACTGCACAGGGGGCTCCAGGGCAGCAGAGACCTGGTTTTGCATTTATGCAAATAACGCTCAGTTCAGTTGTACACCTTCTGCAGCCTTTCTTCTGAAGTCAGCTCATTACGGAACAGGCTCCTGGCTGGTCTGGAAATGGAAGTCAGGGCTGTTAACTGTGCAAGTGAAAGGTCTTAAAAATGTTGTGAACAGGGAACATAGTTTAATGAAATTGGAGATTATTGTGTGTTTCTCTAAGTATCTCTGCACTAACAAGAAAAGGGATTGAATGCAGCTTCATGAGGAGGAACTACAGCCCAGTAGTTACACTGCTTAGTGTCTGATGTTTGGGCTTGGCTCTCTATAATCTATTGCTGATAGGTCCTGAACAAAATGTTGCTGCTTGTGCTTCAATTCTTTGGAGCTCGTGGGTAATGATACTGAATTCTGTCAAGTGTTAGACCTGCAGATGAAGATAGGCCCATTTTGAATGTTAACTTCATTCTGTATTTGTTAGGTGCTCTATTTTCTTAAATAGAAGAGTACAGGTTGAAATCCAAGTTTAATGTTTGCATTTTAAAATCTAAAATTTTCCTCTTCATTCCTGTTACTGAGAATGCCAATTATGCAGCTAACTCTTATTGTTCTAGGCAGGTGTAAATTCCCACAACAGAAGGTCCTTTTGCATATGCATATAAGCTTCTGTTCACTGCAGAAAATGATCTATGAGGTGTACTGTGCCTCACCATACTAGTGGGTGAGGACCATACCCCAGCACTTCCCAGTGCTCATTTACTGTAAAGAACCATCTAAATAGAATGCCAAAGCTCATTTAACTGAAACACAAAACTGTCTGAACTTGGGTGTGGTGGGAGGTAGTCTCCTAACTCAATGGCTCTTGTCCTTTATATAGGCACTGATATTTAGCTATGTCGTGATTATCATTGCATCTGGAAACCCCTAGACCTAAAATCCTGGTAGTGGTAGGTGAAGCACAGGTGTGAGTCCCATTGCCAGAGCTCTGTGAATGGTGTGTGGCATGTGTGCAAGATGTGCCTGCTCTTTAGGTAAAGAAGAATTCAGGTTGAAAATGCAGTACTTGTGAAAGCTGACTTAACTTTCCCCTCTTGTTTTCTTTCAGGTATCTCCAAGCAGGAACCATGAACTGGCACTTTTCACTCCTCTTTGTTCTTGGGACTTTAATGTCTGTATGTTCCCAGTTCAGTTTTTATCCTCTGGAGGAGCTTAGCTCTGATGTTGGAATCCAGGTCTTCAATCAAATAGTGAAAGCTAAGCCTCAGGACAATGTTGTTGTTTCTCCTCATGGGATTGCATCAGTCCTGGGGGTGTTGCAGCTGGGAGCTGATGGCAAGACAAAGAAGCAGCTGACAACTATGATGAGATACAGTGTAAATGGTCAGTGATCCTAAGGTGGTTTTGGGTGTGTTTTGTCAAACTCTTCATGATGTATGAGATGGCTTTCAAAGTGTGGTAGATTGCATCATGCACCAATTAACTCTGTTTACCAAAGCACAAAATGGACATGCTTGAAGTTAATTGGCAATTTGAGCATGGGCATGTACATATACCCAAACTGGCTTATAAGCAGCTTGGTTAATGACTTCAGGGCCCTGGCTAGAACTGAACTGCCTTTGTCCTTGCCGAATTGGTTTTCCAGAACGAGGTGGATGGTGGTCCAGTGCTAGCTCTGAGGAGGAAGGTGGCAGTACTCCATTTCAAGCTGTACTGAACATCCTTTAATGTGCCACTCCTCAGATAACAGGGCAAGAGGATATTTCTTGGCACCTCACTGAAAGCAATGCAAACTAACCATACAATCGGTACTTTCACTTTGCTCTTCAGTTTTGTTTGTGTGTTTCTGCTGTCAGAATCCATGTGTGTGTACTTGTTGTAGTGCCCTCTTCTTGAAACAGCCATTTCTGCTTGCCTGTGCCTGACACTGCATGCATCTGTATTCATATTCCTCTGCCTATGTCTGCCCCTCCAGAGGGAGTAGGCTGAAGATTCTTACTGCTTTAATTTGCATGCTATTTTTGTGAGTGTTTGCCAGCAAGACTTAACATCTTAGTGCCAGCATTCTGCCTTACTTCCAAGAATAGAAAACCCTCCAGGAGGTAAGTGCACATTTAAATATTGAGCAGTATTGTCATATAACATGTTGTCATATAACATGTTGTTCTGTCTTCATTTGCTTTGCTGTTTTGGTCCTGGATTTAAAGTACAACAAAATGATTTGACACCTTAACATCTAAATGATGGAGATTGAAATCTCTTCATGGGATAATCAGCTCTGGGAACATTTGAATGCTCAAAATCTAAGTACTTGCAAAAATGTTAAAGCATTATATCAACTGGTTTTATTTGGCCTGCAGACTTCCTAATCCTAACTGTGAGACACAGAGGTTCTCAAACACCTTAGAAGGTAGCCACTACCTGGTTAGAAGCTTGATACGGGTTGCTACCTATGTCCTTGCACAGGTTTCCCTGCTCTTGTTCATGACTACCTTACAGTCCTTTGGCAACTGCAGCAACTGCTTCTTTGGAAAGGTAATAGTTGAAGAGTATTTAATTTGTCTTTAGCTGTCTTTTAATACAATTCAGCAGCTGGAAGCAAAGAGGAGAGCCAGCATCATGAGACCAGCCACCAGAAAGTGCTCCGTGGACCACCAGTGGTCCACAGAATACAGTTTGAGAACCTCTGTTATGGTATGTTCTCCAAAAGAATTTGCCCATAATATTGGAGAGTGAACATGTAGAAATTCATACCAGTGGTGCTGTTAAAGCATTTGTGATACATGAAACAGCAAAGCCATCTGAGGCTTTTTGTTATGTGCAGCTAAGAGAATAACTCTGAACTAATTTATTCCTTTCATATCTCTTGTTTGTCTACATAAGAAAGTAGTCAGGAAATGTTTCTGCCTAATTTGTATTGGAAAACAGAGGGAGCCCAATAATAGCAGCCACCCAAGGATTGATGCAGTGGTTGATACAATGGTTGAACATGAAGTTGCCTGCCTGGCAGTAGCTTCCCTGTGTAGACAAACACTCATTGATAAGCCCTAACACAGGAGAACTGGGTATGGTGAACATAGCAGTTCTTCTGTGCTGCCATATGCTTTCCCTCACACACACTGAAGGAGCTAGCAAGCACTTTGTACAATCTGCTCTCAGGTACTAAGGATCTTGACTAAGCCCTGGAACCTACTACTTTCCGTTTTCCTTTTTTTAGAGACAAGCTCATGTGTTAAGAGATTAACTCCTGCTTGTAGCTGATTTAGACCAGGACTTAGTCTTTAAAGAAACTAAGACTCAACTTGAAGTTTATTATAAAAATCTTGACAGCTTCCTTTATCCTCCAGTAAATGGAAAGGAAGTAAAGAAAACATTTTTTGCTTTACATTCTGAGGCTCAAACGATTTGTTATGCAAATCTTGCAGAGCTCTCTGAGTGAGTGGACTGACCCTTTGACTTTCTTTGTCACTGTCACAGAACTGACAAGTGACCTGGCTTATATGATATGAAGTATTTTTGGAACAGTTTGTTCTATGGAAGAGCATGATTTGTAGCTGTACACTAGTATTTGAACCTCAGTGTGATCCCAAGCACTGTCTGTAACATTCTGAGCAGACAGCTGGAGGTGCAGCAGGTACCACAGTGGAGGTTCATGTTTTTGCTGGGAATCAGTAGTGTTCTACAGATGAGACATCAGAAATGGGTGTTTTGGAAGTCCTTTCAGAATGCTTGCTTTGGTCTTTCTTTTCTGGTCCAGCACTTAATGTCTGACCTTTCATGTCATTAATAGTTGCATATAAAGTAACTGTTGGTTTATAATGTTATTCTAAATTAAACTTGCTGTTTTTTCCAACTAGGAGTTGGTAAAGCCTTAAAGAAGATAAACAGGCTGATAGTCTCAAAAAAGAATAAAGACATTGTAACAATTGCTAATGCAGTGTTTGCAAAGAATGGCTTTAAAATGGAAGTGCCTTTTGTTACAAGGAACAAAGAGGTGTTTCAGTGCAGTGTCAAGAGTGTGGACTTTGAGGACCCAAATGCAGCATGTGATTCCATCAACCAGTGGGTGAAAAATGAAACAAGGGGTGAGTATTGGTGAGTGCCTTTGTGCATGGCAGGGTGGTGTCTGAGACCTCCAGTTCAGATGGAAATACTGGAGAAAGATAGGGAGGTAGAGAAAGCTCTGTCCTGCAGCTCCAAACTGTCTTTTAGCTGGCATTAGTGTGATGTTTTAGAGCTGGTGGGTCAGGAACCAGCAGTCTTGTTGCCCCAGCAGACATGCCTGTGTTTGGGGTGTGTGTCCATCCATCTGTGGGATCAGGGCAGCTTTTACTCTCCTTTGCATTCGTGTAACTGGTGAGAAATCCAAGCAGAGTTGTCTTGGGTTCATGCTTTCTCAAGCACGGATGCTTTCAGGCAACTCAGATGTTCTACTCACAAATCAGACCTATGGGAAGTTATAGGGCAGTTCAGCTTTTTCTCTTGACTGCCCTAAACTGTCCTAAGATATGTCCTGTTCTTAGGGCTCACCTTTAGTGGAGTATTCTTAACTAAGCCTGCCTTGACAGAACTCCTCATGCTTCAAGCCTCTTGGACCAGTTGTCAAGCTTACATATGCTAAAGCCAGAGATCATGTTTTACAGCATGTTCCCAGTCTAGGTGAACTATGTGTTTGGTACCTTTTGGAGCTAAATCAAGTCCCTCTTGGATGTGAGGAGTGTGTTAATGATGTTGGATGTGGTATTTGTGAAATGAGGCTGTCAAATTCTTTCGCGACCACATCACCAGTTTTGCATAGCAATGTTGCAAGCACTGTGTGAATGGGGAGGTGTTTCAGCTGAAACTATTCCATGTAGTCTTAGATCTGTTCTCGTGCTGGAAAGGGTAGAGCCTTGTAAGTTGTTAAAACATCAGGCAAGATATGTTTATTTCTAGTTATCCCTAAAGTTTACTTTTTGATGAAGAATAACTTTGGCTTTATTAATTTTAAATATATTGCCCCATGAGGAGCTGGCACACTCACAGGTCAAGGGGTCTAAAGTAATACATGTGTCAGGCTGTTCAAGAACAGTTGGCCAGTGTTACACTAGCAAATACTGAAGAATTCCTTTATTTCTTCTAGGTATGATTGATCAGGTTGTAGCTCCGGATGATATTGAAGGCAGTTTGACCAGACTGGTTCTAGTGAACGCTGTGTATTTCAAGGGCTTATGGAAATCACGATTTCGACCTGAAAATACAAAGAAACGCCCATTTTATGGAGCTGATGGGAAGACCTACCAAGTTCCTATGCTGTCCCAGTTGTCCATCTTCCGCTGTGGTAAGCTCAGTGACTCCCACTTCCACCAACAATGGGTGTAGAGTTTGCTCTTTTCTTTCACACTGAAACAAGAACTTCCTGTGCATGTGGTGTTTAATGGTGTGGCTTCTTGTAGCTGGTGTAGATGGACTGTGCTACAGAAGTGTCTCCTGTTGCTGAGGCATGGGCAGGGTACTTAACAGTTGCCTTAAGTTTGGATACTCTGTCAAGTATTGTTGCCTTAACCTTTGCCTTCAGAAAGGAAAATGTGAAGTACTCAAATTGAAAAAATTGAAAAATTTGCATGTTAGTTAAGCTTGGCTATAAGAAAGAAAAGTACATTTTTACAAGGGCTGAGAATAAAGGAAAGCTGCCAACTTAGAATGGTAGAGGTTTACCTGGTGGTGAGCTGTGTGAGAGAAAGATTGGAGGAGAATCAGTTTATATTTTACTGCATATAGAGAAATGGGACTTGCACAGTCTCCAGTCCTATGGGAGTCAGAGGAGCTGGCTTTAAAGGAGCTGGGTTAGAATGTTGGCTATGTCTCCTGAGGTGTGAAACTGCTCTTCAGATTGAGTCACAAGTAAAAAGAAGTTCAGCAGGTTCTGCCAGACTTCATCAGAGACTCTCAGAGCTGACACCAGCAGCTTGATGTGACTGACAATGTGCTTCAGAACTCCAGTTTGCAGCCTTGTGGGGATTTTAGTGGTCAAAGTAAGATGGATGCTCTGATTAAAAACTTGTGTTGCATCCTTCTAAGAAGTGCTGGCTGAAACTTCCATGTGTGTTAAATACAGACTGAGAAATAGGCCTGAGAATACAGCTTGCTTTAAATCTAAAAGCAAGACACACTGTGCATTTAAATGCCTAGTTTTACTGTCAGTAGTGCTCAACTAGTATTAGTAGACTTATGTTAAAGTAAACAGCTGTGACTCTGTCCCAAACCTGTATATTAGAGCAGATGTAATGTAATACTTTGAGTAACTGCTTGAAAGTGTGAGCTGGGGGAGGCAGGGAAGCCTACTGCAGTATATACTAATTGTGGAGTTTCAAAGAAGTCCATAACTTAAGATGGGGTTTAGCTAGACTATTATCTTGAAGGCTTTTGACTTCTGATGCTGGTTAAAATATTCATTGTTTGTCCATGCTTAAGCCAGAGAAACTACTAAGGCTAAAAAGCAACAAAAGAAATACTGCCGAGTTACTCATTTGCTGAGAGCTCACTTCAGTTTGTGTGTCTCTGGATTTCCTAACACAGGGCTTCTGTTTTATCCATGCTTGAAACAGGTTCTTTAAAAGCTTAAATATGTTAAGTATCTTCAATCCCATCTCCTCTCCTGTTCAGTTTGCCTCAGTAAGGACAGCAGCATGTAGCAAATCAGGAAAGCACCACTTACCTGTTGGACAGTTTGCCTTGTGTGACTGTCCTGGAGCTGACTCCTGCCACCAGTGTTAGATCTGTAGCCTCCTGCCTGAGAACCCCTGCCATAATAAAAGGAATAGAGAAACTGCTGACTTTGACATGATTCCTGCAAAATAGAGGTGCAATACTGCCAGTTTTGTAGCAGTATGAGTTCAGGGCAGGTTTCATGGCCCAGACAACAAGATTAAATTTGTAATGGAGCTGTTGATTCTCAGCTTGGGTTGACAAGTACAGATTTAGATGAAGAAATGGGAAAAACACTAAGATGTTGCTGCTATCCTAAAACTTTGCCTGGAATCCTATCTGTAGTTAAACTGACAAATTTTAGCTTGAAACTACTATAAAAAGTATTTGCTTCCCAGCCACGTGCCAGAAATCCCACAGTAAGCAAAGCGAGCTTGGAGGAGGAGAGGGTTGCTCAAAGACAGTCCTGCTGTAACTTGGATGTGTTGCTATCTCCCTCCATCTCATCTAATTGGCCTCTTGCACTGCCTCTAAGTGGCTGCTTTCCACTATCTTGAAAGACTTCAGATTGCTTCCTAATCAGATCCTTATTAAGCAAGAAAATTAAGCAAATGCAACAGACTACTTCAGATGGGAACCAGGAGCTCTTGCAGTTACTCTTGGAGGAAAAAGCTTGTCTGCAAAATCTCTTCAGTTTGGAAAGATAGTCTGCTGCTATTCCTCGCTTTTTTTATTCTCACTTCACAGTTGATTCTGGTACAGCAGAGATCCAGCTAATTCACAGACCTGATCACTTCCAATGTCGCTGGCTTGTTGCTCTGGGCTGGTGAGATTTGTCTGGGAAACGGCATGTATGAGTATTTGCTCCATGGTGTCATCCTGTCTGTGCTTTATGTCATACTAGCATCTGTACAGAGCCCATGCCTTTTGAAGGGTTGCCCAGCAGGAAGTCTGATACTTTAGAGTCAGTTTTGAGATGTGGGCAAAGCTTTCCTAACAGTCTTGCAGTAGTTGTGTAAAGGTAGAGATTTAAGGCTATAAGGACTTTGGCTCACTAGTTTGTTTGGGTTTGTTTCTATGTTTTTTTTAGGCACTACAAGTACCCCGAATGAGCTGTGGTACAACATCATTGAGCTGCCATACCACGGGGAAATGATCAGCATGCTGATTGCACTGCCCACCGAAAGCACAACACCACTCTCTGCTATCATCCCACACATCAGCACTAAAACAATAGGCAGCTGGATGACAACCATGGCAGCAAAAAGAGTGCAGGTTATTTTACCAAAGTAAGTACTTCTATAATCCATTCCTTCTTCAGGGAGTGTTTGGGGGGTTATTTATATGTATCTCATCTGATACAGGAGAAAGAATATTTCATGTGGCTTTCCTGGGTAATACTGATGCATTCTTTTGTTCCAACCAGATTTACAGCAGAAGCAGAAACAGACTTAAAGGAGCCTCTGCAAGCACTTGGTATTACAGATATGTTTGACCAGTCAAAGGCAAACTTTGCAAAAATAACGCGTAAGTTACATTTTTTTTGTTTTAATTCATGGTGGTCCTTCATAGTTTCTAGCTCTGAATAAAGTGCTGCTTTACCAATGCAATTGTCTGCTTTCTCTTGGCTAAGTGTTGCCTTGATATTGGAGCTGGTTTTATGTTGTAGCCAGCCAGGCATGACTGCTTGCTTCTGTTCAACATTGCAGTGGCTTTTTTCTCCCTTATCTTATGTTACAGCAGTAAATCATGCTGGTCAGCCTCTTAAGATTTGATATTGCAACCTGAGGGTCTTGAGCATTGTGTAAAATCTTTGGCAGGACTTAAACAATACTATACCTTAGTCTGTAGCAAATACTGCAACTACAGTGGGTAACCTTCCCTGAAGTATGTGTTAAGTGACTTGAGCTGTAAGGAAGCAGGTATGAAAAACATTCACACTTTAAGGGGCTGAACCAACTCAGAGCTGTAAATATTAGTATCTGAAAATGGAGTGTAAACACTTTTGAACTCATGGCTGTAACATGTCATCTTATTTCTCTTCTCTGCTTTCATTAAAATCCTGATTAGCTTCTATAGAACTGTCTAACAAAAAGGCTTACCTAGTGCTGTCTTAATTTGAAAACAAATTCCTGTGTTTCACTGAAAGCAAGGTATGTTGCTAAGTGCTTTTTTTTCCCCTGACATTGAGACAATTGGGAGTGTAACTTAAATTCAGATAGCATATTTTTTTCAGATTTTTTTTTAATTAAAACTAAAAATGCATGTGAGCACTTCTAACTTAAACCATCAATAAGAACTTGGTAAATGGGGAAGAGGAGGAGTGAGGTTATTCTCTGTTTTTGTAATTTCTCACTCAGTGACTGTATTCAAAGGTATTGCAGTATCATTCTGCACTGCAGCTTTGGGATTCCAGCAGGACTGTAGCAGCTTTTAGTATTCTGAGCCATGCTGACAGAGCTGCTTAGCTACAAAGTACTTCAGGATTCTCTGTGACTTTTACTGAAGGTGCTGTTCTCCTTGGATCTTTCAGGAACAGAAGATCTTCATGTATCTAATGTTCTGCAAAAGACAAAAATTGAAGTTAGTGAAGATGGAACCAAAGCTTCTGCAGCAACAAGTAAGCAGCGCACTGATAACTGTCAGATTTGGGAAAGCTCCATTAGAAGGCTATGGCACTAAGCAAAGATAGCCCACCTGGAGATCCTGCAGCAATATGCTCAGACTCCAGATCAGTTAATGGGTTTTATGTAATTTCTCAGGAGAATCTCTGCTTGCCAGTGTTGATCACTGTAAGAAATATTAACAGGCTTACTTCTAGAGAAGTGCCTTCTCATAGCTTAGACTTTATATCAGGCCACTGATTAAATGTTTTGTCTATCCAGGTTACAAATTAGAGTAAGCTACTATAGCTTTTGGGTGGCAACCCAAGACTTTCAGCTTTCTGTGGGTCTTGTGTCTTTTTAATATGCTTCCTGTAAGAATATCATGTGACCTGTGTGGCTTTAAATGTCCAAGTTGGTAGGTTTTAGGCATTTGTCTGCACCTATTCAAGCCTATATATATTTATATACACATGCATACATCTATCTACAAGGAAACTACTTTGATAGATCATATAATGTGTTGTGGTGCTTGATTTGTCTCACTTGAAACTTTTAATTTTTTTTGCAAGCTGCAATTTTAATAGCCAGGTCATCCCCTCCTTGGTTCATAGTAGACAGACCATTTGTATTTTTCATCCGGCACAATCCTACAGGTAAGCAGCATCTGTAAGTACTTCTTGGCTCAGAAGTTGAGTATCAGCTATGTAATAGTGACAAAATAAGTCTGGAGCTACTGAATAACTATTTAAAAAAATCCTGCAAGTGCATTTTTATGCCTTTAATTTTAGATTATTTTGTTGGGAATACAACTTGGAACAGGGAAAAAATACATATTGGCTGTCACGTTAACAGAAACAAGCATGGCAGGTTTGTGGGTATAAAAGAAGAGTCTTTAATAGTCATAGTTCCTCTAAGTGCAGAGGAAGCAGCTCTTTACTGATATTTACTGACTTGGTGAGTAGGACCCAGCTTTCTGGACAGTCAGTTAGTGGGGGCCAAGGCAGAATAGGGGCTTGGGGCATCCAGGGTGCTGCTCCAGCCTGCTCTGAATGTGAGTGTTCCAATATAGTGCTCATAGCTTCTCTGCAGTATGGGCTGACTCTCCTGGAGCAGAATTTCCCTTCTTGCAGTGACATGCATGATCAGTATATTGGTTAATGGGGAACAAGGTGCAGCTGCCAGCACTGGGGGAAGAGCAGGCTGCTGGCAGCAGGCCCCATCCCAAGGCTCCACAGAGCATCAGCAGAGCTGTGTGTCTCTAGAAATAGGAGCTGGCCACCTATCCAAACATGTGCTCCCCTGGGCTCACAGATCTGAGGGAGCTTGGCTGTGCTCTGTGGACTTAATGCTTTCATGGAAAAGTTTAACTCTATTTACAGACTATGGTAATTCTTGTTTTTGTTTCATCCCTCAGGTACGATCTTGTTTATGGGACAAATAAACAAACCTTGAATGTGGAAAAGACTTTCTTCAAGAAGTAAACAGGCACGCCCCTGTTCTGTTAAATATTTTGTACACTACTCCTTGACTTCACTCAAGAACTAGTTTTAACCACTGACTAGGTTTTGAAACAGGAGTCAACGTAGTTCTGGCTTTGTGGGGAAAATGCAGATGGAAAACTACAGTATCTCTTCAAAATGTCTAAAAGATTCTCTAAACTACTGAATGGTTACCTATGCTAACAGCTTTTGAGCTTTTTCTGTATCTACTAAGGATTTTATGTATGGCTTTTTGTGAGAGGATTTTAACAAAGAATGATAAATGCTTCTATTAATGTTGGTTTCTTCTTGTGTGTGGAAAAGGTCTAATTTTGTAGATACCACCTATCAAGATTACTTTTGGTTCTTGAGTATCTTGGTACCTGGATATTCTTGGTAGAAATAGAATAAAAGTTCTAGCAGTTTTTATATAGTGCATGTATCACTGAGAGTTTTAAAACGAATGTGGTGTTCAATACACATCGCATTGTCCTGTCTCATTGTAATGTAAACTTGTCATTGCTAGTATACACTTTCTATTGGATTTAAATTTTATATTTGTTTTTGTACAAAGGAAAAAAAATAAAACTGCATTATGAACAGTCAGCGTTGTGGATCATGGATGTGCTGATAGATACTGGGGTCCAGGGCCCAGTATCTCTTAGATTTACTTCTGAGAGAAGGTGAAAGGGGGGAGACCTTTTTGTTGTGTGTGGGGGAGTGGTGGTTGTTTTTTTTTTGTGGTGGGGTTTGTTTGAGTTTTGCTTGTTTTAGCCCCTCCTTCTGATGACACTTTTTGCTGAAGTTATTCTGCTGTGGATGAATTATTTATAGGTTTGGTATCTGAAGAGAACTCTATTTTGCTATGCTCAAGTTACTGCTGAAAACTGCCCTGTGAGAACATCTCAGTGCACTTTTGGGGCCTTTCCTCCTGTTCCCTATGGTGCAGTTTCTATGCACATGGGCATCTCTTCATGCCCCTTGCAAGACTCTGAGTGCAAAACTTTCTGAAAGATAAGTAGTGAATCCCTTTGGCTTGTTGCAGTTGGTTCTTTGTTGTACTGCTTCTGTGGCAGCCGAGGGATCTGAGTGGATGAGGTAAATCTTTGGCTGCTCTGAGGAGCACACTCACAGGGAGAAGAGGCTGCTGGTCTTGGGGAGAAATTCCTGCAGATTCAGACCTGGTGGAAGTAGGTGACTGTAGCACGTATCCGTACAATCGAGGGTGAATGAGTGTTGAGCCTCTTGGTCAGGTAAGAAAACAAGATGAAGAGAAAAAGCTTCCAGCTGAAAATACCTGAATGTGTTGTGCATGGCCAGTCCTAACCCAGTACAGACCCCAGGCTGAGAGCTCATAATATGCTGCCAGATATTGAGCCACACTGCTTGCCTCTCTCTTCCTGCTTGAGTTGAACACTGCGATTATCAAGAAGAATAAATCTGTAGGTGTTTTATGGGATGTATTAGCTGCCTTACCACTCAATCTGCATAAGCTGGGAAGGGGATGCTCCTGTTGCATGCTGAGGCCTAGGGCTCTTGCTATAGGTGAATGAAGAAGCTAGCATGGTCTCGTTATCTTCCTGTCTTGTTGAAGAGAAAGTGAGCCCTGCAGATGGGGAAGGAAAAAAAAAAAGACAAACTCTAAAGCAACAACCAAAACATAACTGAGTATGTGGGTGGTGTAACTAAAGATCCTGGTGCTGAGCAGGAGAGCTCTCCTGGCTAACCCAGCTACACCTGCCTTCAGTTCCTTGCACCTCATGGAGGTAAGGAGCACAAGTAACAACAGAATAGATACTGGGTTGTAACAATTACAGTGACACTTGCATTGGTTTGTCTTGCATCTATCTTAGATATGGTTCATCCTGCAAGAATAGAGAAATGTTGCCTCACAGAAACTGCAGAGCCAGGACCTGAGCTGGGCTTACTTCACACACACATTGTATTTTTTTGGCTACTGTCATGCAAGACGTCATCTTTGGGCTTGAGCAGTGTGAGATTGTGTTTCAGAGTAATAGCTGCTGTTTTAATATCAAAATAAAATTGCAATATGAGAATTCATTTTCCAGTTGCTTCTTTTTAATGTTTGTGTTAAGAATTCAAATATTAGAGTTGGCACTCAAACTGAACTCCCACAGGACTTGCACACAGCAGCAGTGTCTGCTCTGGCAGCAGGCAGGTTTGGGATTAGCTTTGGGCAAGAAAAAAAATGCAGTGACATAAGCTTTCAGGTTTGCCTTAGCACAGTTTGTGTAAACAACTGTCAGTCCTGAAATAATTTGCAAAATAAGATGATTGCTTTAGAGCATGAACAGTGAGTAACTGTGGGTATTTTTTTTTTTTTTTTCCCAAAAGTGGACAGTGAAGAGGGTGGCTTGGCAAAGGTGAAGGGGATTATTTAGTCTGCTGGAGCCAGCACTTACCTGCCCAAGCTGAGCCTTAGAAAACTGAGGGGGAATGTCACAAGTAGCAGCTACTCCTGGTGAGCTTCAGTGTTCTGCAGCACAAGGGTGAAATATGTCTCTGCTCAGAAAAAGGGGAGTTTAGCTCTACCATTCCTAGGTGGCACTTTTCCTTTTTTTTCACTGCTGGAAAAATTAAAATGCAGGTTTGAACTAAGATGCTGGTGGTATTTGCCTATAAACTGGGTAGAGGAGCTCGGGGTGAAGGGGAGTGAATTAAAAGCCTTGGAAGGTGGGGGTTAGGTTAGCTGCTAAAAACTTCCTTTTTAGTTTAGTTCCTTTTAGTAGTGCTGTAAAAACACTGCTCTTCCATCCTGGGAGCTGATTAATATCAAATTTCCAGTCCTGCTTGACAGAGTAATGAGTTCAGTGTGATGTTTTAGCATTTAGGCAGTGTTTACTGTAGTCTGTTAACCCTTAGTGTAGCAGTCTGTTAGCTGCTCTTGAAAGGCTCTGGGGAATCTGATTGCAGCCAGCAGAGGTTGCATGTTAATATTCTACAAATCATCTTTGTCTCTAGGACTGTCAAGTCTAAGGTGAATGCTCATGCTGCTTGGTTCAGCCTATTCCTCCTTTACTCCCAACTGCTTCACAGTTGAACTTTGCCATCCTGCCAAAGCTGAGGTTGTTTGGGCTCCTGAGCCATTCGATGCTCAAGGGTAGGAGGGCTGGGAAGGAGCCATCCTCAAGGAAGAACAGAGACCATGAATGTGTGCAAGGCTTAATTTATTATAATAATGGATGGGTAACTTCAAGCAGGAGTTGCGGAGTTGCTGCTCAGATGCTGTCATTGTCTGCTGTTCCTGGCTGTTCTCTACAGATGCCTCAGTTTCTCAGTCTTAAAAAGCAGAGAAAACACATCCTTTGTAAACTCTTCTGAGGTAGAAAGCCCTGGGAGACTGATTGCTCTTTGGCACTGAGACTGAAACTCTGGGCAGGGAAGGACTGTGGAAAATGCTTGTGATTACAGTTGCTTTAGCCTAGAGAATAAGTAGGGAGAAAGAGTTTGGTAAACCTTGCCATATATTTCCTGAGCCAGGTATGTAATGAAGAAAGTAGTTAGTCATGAAGTAATTAACAGGTAAAATAGCAGGCTATTAATCTGCCAAACCATGTCTTAATTTTGTTTTCCTGATTTCAGAGAGCTCTAAAAAGGCTGGTTTTCTTTTACAACTTCCACATTTCATTTAACACTGCTGATTTGAAATCCTGTTTGCTGGACAGAGTGGAGAGTGTAGGGAAGGGCCAGTTTCTCAGCCTGTGTAAAGGGATAACTGCTATTCACCCTTTGGCATCACAGCACATTCCCTGCTGGCAGCTGCCTTCTGACAGCAACCTCTCCCTTAAAAACATAGCTGCATTGCCTCCCAGCAGCAACATGGCTTAATAAAGATGAAAAAGAGCAAGACATTCACAAATCTCTTTTGTAAGCAACATTTTAAAAACTCTCCCTCATGCTTCAAAGAAACTAAAAGCCCTTCAGCTTAGCCCCACCAGTTTAAACAGTGTGCACTTATTAGTGATGCCAGTACCTGCAGTGGCTGAAACTTGCCTAACACTAATAATTTCCATTATTACTGTGGTGCCAGGAGGTTGTGATGGTCTTGTATTGGATGTGACGCTCAGGAGATCAACCCCTATCAAAGGCTATAGGGGAACCTAAAGGTAGAAGCTGCAGGTGCCCTCCTCCCCAAGAGGGTGGAGTTGTTGACAGAGTGCCCTCTCCTCACTCTTGTTTCTGGGCTTGTTGCTGTGGCCAGGTGGGTGCTGTTCACGTACTAGATGACACTTTTCTGTGCTGCTGCTGGAGTAGTGATGGGTGTGTATTGCCAGCTCACAGCAGGACAGCCATCTCAGTGCTGTGCTGTCCTCTCTTTTCTTCAGATCATGCTCAAGTTCCCAGGGATGCTAATTTTTGCTTTCAAGGCCATGGTGAGGATAACTGGTACAGACTGGAAGAAAGATTGTGCATTAACACTGTGTCATTTCCATTCCAACATGCTGCCAATGCACAATCAACCCTGATCCAAGGATTATCTTCCCCAAGCCTTTTTGGGTTGCTAAGTCCATGGCATTTCCCTTGAATGTTGGATCTGGGCTCCTAATGCACCATGTTCCCTGTAATTAAGTATATAAGCTCCTGAAGGGTGTTTGTGCAATAGAGGGAGTGAATCAGATGATTTTTCTTTGGGGCACTGAGCACCTGGAGCCTGTGGCCATCAGTTAATTACACTGGCTGTGAGCCACCCTGTCCTAGACAGAAGGGCTGGGTTTGTCTCCTTGGATCACAGGCAGCATTTGTTTCACTTCCAGACGAATGCGTGCTGGCTGGTTTGGGATCAGAACAGGTGGTGGAGAAGGGGGAAGGCAGGGCTGTATCTTTTGCTGTATCTGACCAACCTGGGCTCTTCTCCCTTCCTGAAATGGCTGAGGTGAGGACACTGCAATTGGCCTGTTCAAGGCTCTGCTGTGTGCCTGTGGGAAGCCTGTGTCACCTCTGGCCCTTCTTGTCCCTGTACCGGGCTGGCTGCCAGCTGTCCCCAGCGGCAATGGGGCCTTAGGGGGATGGGGCAGTGTCAGTCCCTCTGGGAAGCGGTGCCACCCTCAATGCTCCACCTTGGGCTTAAAAAAGCCTCCAAACCAAAACAACGACAAAAAAGACACCAACCAAAGGAAAGCCCTCCAAACCCCTCTAAATCCATTCCGAGCCAGAATGATGGCATTTGAACAGTTTTGTTCTGTTTTCTGGGTTTGTTTTTTTTTTTTTTAATCTGTTGGTAGCCCTTAACAGTGTCCTCTAAGCACCAGGGTCAAGCAGAGGGGCTGAATGGGTGATTTTCCTGCCTGGCTGGCCTCTGCATGAGGTGGTGATTCAGCAGGAGTTTCCCCATGTCCTCCTGTCCCCATATTCCCCTGTTCCATATCCTATTTCCTCATGTTCCCCTCTCCCCCTGTCCCCATATCCTCCTGCTTCCCTGTCCCCCTCTCCCCATATCTTCTGCCACCATATCTTGCTGTTCCTGTACCCCTGTCCCCATCTCCTCTTATCTTCTTGTCCCTCTCTCCCTCTCCTCCTGCCCCACCCATATCTTCCTGTCCCCATCCCCATATTCCCATCCCACTCTCCCCACACCCTGCTGTCCCTGCCACCCTCTTCCCAGTTCCTGCTGTCCCCATCTTCCCATATGCCCATATCTTGCTGTCCCCGTCCCTATCTTCCCTTCTCCCCCTGCCCCATTTCTTCCTGTCCCCATTCCCATTCCCCCTGTACCCCTTTCCCCACATCCTCCTGTCTTCATATCCCCCTGTCCCCATCTCTTGCAGTTCCAATCTCCCCATAAGCCCATATCCCTGCTCCCCGTCCCTATAGCCCCCTGTCCCCATACGCCTGTATTCCCATATCCCCATACTCCTATATGCCCCTGTCCCTATACCCCTCTATTCCCATATTCCTGTATTCCCCTATCCCCATATCCCTATATTCCTCTGTTCACATATTCCCATATTCCCCTATTCCCCTATCCCTATATCCCCATATCCCCATATTCCCCTATCCCCTTATTCCCCATCCCCATATACCCATATTCCCCTATCCCCTATCCCCCTATTCTCCTATCCCCACATTCCCCTATCCCCATATTCCCCTATTCCCCATCCCCATATCTCCACATTTCCCTGTCCCCACATTTCCCTGTCCCCACATTTCCCTGTCCCCACATTCCCCTATCCCCACATTCCCCTATTCCCCTGTCCCCACATTCCCCTATTCCCCTATCCCCACATTCCCCTATCCCCCATCCCTGTTCCCATGTCCGGCGGATCGGTGCCGCAGGCGCGGGCCCGGCGCGGCCGCAGCGCCCCCTGGCGGCCCCGCGCGCACGGCGCGGCCCGGTGCCGGTCCCTCGGGCGGGGCCCCGGTGCGGGGCAGGAAAGCAGCGGCATCCGCACACCCCCGCTCCTGAGGGACGGGAGAGCGGACAGAAGGATGTACCTCCAAGCCGAAATAGCGCCAAGTGTCCCTAGCCAAGGTCAGCAGGATGATGAGTAGCAGATGATGAGCCGGAGGGAATGTCTCATGTGATAAGGAAGGAAGGTTAAAAAAAGCTCATAACGACTGGTCATCAAATAAAGTTTTTGGATAGTAGTTCTTGAAAAAATTTCCCTGTGGATATGCCATCCTGGAGCTGCACGTTCATTCAGAATCCCTGCTGTGAAGCCTCTGTATGTGGAGAACACTGCCTTCCCCTCTTTGGGCAGAGAGCCAGACTCACTCCTGACAACTGGCAAGAGCTAAGCAGGTCAGGCTTAAAAAGCAGAGGAATAGGTGTGTACAAGTCTGAATAATAACCAGAGCATGGGGCAACAAGTTGCCTTTTGGTGTCCGCTTGGATCACAACTTATCATTCTCACTACAGGTATGTCCACTGGGCCAAGCACTGCCTTACTATTCACAAGCACAGGGAAGGAAAACCTTGCACAGCAAATACGGTCAAGGCCTGAAATACTGTGTTTGAAGGGTTTTCGATCCAGCTGTGCCAGGTATTTTGTTTAAGTGGTCATTGCCTGTTGTCTCGACCAGGATAATTTGTCAGGTCAGACCTGGAGTAATATTTGTACTCTCAGCAAACAAGTCACTCTTGAAATACAGAGGAAAAATAAGGAAGCAGGGGAAAACTGAGACAAAACAAAGTGTATGTAACCACATGTATCTTTAAAGCTTCAAGCTGGACCCATTCTCCCTGTGTCTGTTTCCTTTGCTATATGGCCAATCTCCTTTCCTGGCTTTCTCAGCTACAAAATTCCTCTCTTGGGACAGGTCAGGGGAAAGATAATTGCTGTCTGCTGCCCTGCCCCAGGGTTCTGGGGAAGCCTCCTTCATCCTTCCTGGCTGCAGATGTGTGACACGGTTTGTGACAGCTTACCAAATGGTACAATCCCCGGCACCCTGCTCCGGGAGGTTTGTCTGCACCTCGTCTTGGAGCTCATCTCTTTGGGGTCAGCTCTGTGTGGGACATCCAGAGAACAAGTAGCTTCACCCAGCTCCCAGTGAGGGTTTCCAGTTAAGTTCAGTGTGTGTTGGCTATATGCAAACGCTGGTGTTCAGATATAATACCAAAAACCGAGCAGCGAGGGGAGGAATTCTGCTGTTGGTTACCCAGCTACGTGGCCAACATTCCCATGCAGTGGACACAGAGAAAATAACAGCACAATCCAGCTGCTTAAGAACTTACAGGATGAAGGATTACAGCTGCTTTAACAGACAGAAACGAGCTAATGTATTTCCTCTGGCTACGCATCCTGCCTCAGCCCATATCCCTCGGTTAATTACTCCAGGGGGAACAGCCTTTCCTTTGCTGCCTTGTGGCCCCACGCCGGCGGGGATGGGCAGCGAGCTGGGCTCCTTGAGCCAGGGTCACCGGAGAGAGCACAGCCAGCCCCGCGGCCCACGCCACCGAAAGCCGTGTGAGAGCCCCGGGCCACCGCAGGGGACACGTCCCGGCCCGGGCCACCGCAGGGGACACGTCCCGGCCCGGGCCACCGCAGGGGACACGTCCCGGCCCGGGCCACCGCAGGGGACACGTCCCGGCTCGGGCCACCGCAGGGGACACGTCCCGGCCCGGGCAGGCGGCCGGAGCTCCCGCCGCCACATTGACTGCTCCGCTCTTCCATGAAATACGGCTGTTGGCGGCCCTTCTATCCCAGCGAATACGGCAGTTGGCGGCCCGCCCCGCCCGTGACGGCAGCGGCGTGCGGCGGGGCTGCGCCGCTACTCGGGACACCTCGGCCCGGCGGGGCGGCGCCGCTACACGCAGCGTTACGGGCCATGGCTGCCGAGATCCACTCGCGGCCGCAGAGCCGCCGGCCCGTCCTGCTCAGCAAGGTCGAGGGGCACCAGGACGCCGTGAGCGCCGCGCTCCTCATCCCCAAGGAGGACGGCGTCATCACGGCCGGCGAGGACAGGTGACCCGGGGCCCGCTCCCCGCCGGGCAGGGCCGGGCCGCGGGGCTGCGGTGGGAGCCGGGGCAGCGGGGGCTGCTGAGGGGAATCCGTGTGTGCGCTGTCCCTGTGCCGGGAGGCGCGCTGGGACTCCGTGCCTGCAGCCCTCAGGAGATCCCCGGAGCCGCGGTCCCGGGGAGGAAGATGCCGTGGGCTGTGAGGGAGGACTGGCTCGGCCCGCCCGGTGCGGGACGCGGGGCTGACGCTTCCCCCCGGCGGGGAGGAGCCGCTGTGCTCCGTGCGCGCTGTCCGGGCCCCGCGGAGCGGCTGGAAAGGCACAGCTTGTCCTGTGTGTAAATGGGTCCTGCAGAGGTTATGAGCAGAACCAGGAGCGAGGGAGTGCGTTTCCCTCGGCCTTCCGCTGTGCTGGCTGAAACACTTGCGGTGTGTCACTGCTTCCCCTGCCTGTGGGGAGAGCTGGAGCTCCCCGAGCTGCTCCAGTCGGAACGAGCCCATTCTATGGCTCGGTGTGCAGGTCCCGAACAGTTCCCCCTGGCTGAAGCCGCTCAGGGAGTGAGTTGGCAGATATGAGGGAGAGGGGTGGTGAGCTGCTGAGCACGGTGCTTTCTGCTTGGAAGCGAAAGTGTCTTCAGAGTCTAACCCTGGTTCTCGACACTGGCTCGCACAGCATGTGAAGCGTCTGCTACAGAAGCTGGTAATGTCATTAAGCAGTTCCTCAGATGATAGGAAAGTGAAAATGAGGAAGCAGGTCGCACAGAGGGTTGTGGCCAGGAGAGTGATGAGGGGTCTGCGGTGTATAGCGAGAGATGGAATTTTACTCGTGCTATGTGGAAATTATCTTAAATGTGAAGAGGGGTGGGAGATACTTCTTAAGAAACTGTGGCTCCGTTTGAAAGAACGATGTTAAAAGTACAAAAGTGCGTTCTTTGAGGTGTGCAGGGGTAATTTTGCCGTTATACTATAAAACTTCTAAAACTAAATTTGCATTAATATTTGCGTGATTTTTTGTTTGAAAAGCTTGACCTTGTGAGAAGTAGGAGGGTATAGGAGTGGTGAAAATCAGCAGAGCAATGGTGTTATCTGAACTGGGTTTTCTGGCATTTGTTTTTAGGTCAGAAAGTGCAAAAAGATCAGCTGTCTAGTTGGTTCGTGTCATCCCTTGCCATGGAGATGGCTTTGTGCAGTACATGTTGGGTAACAGCTTTGGGATGGGAATGGGCAGCTTCCTTTTTATTTCACACTTAGGTGTGATTATTTCTGTTCAATTTGCTCTGATGGGCTTCCTGAAGGACAGAAGAGGAAATAGTGATTTTTAAGACTCCGTATCGAAGTTAAACCTTCACAGTTTCATGGTCCAGGCTTGCAGAGGCTTGCCTGTGGCAGACAGTGCCAGCTTTTAAACCCGAGGTCTAATGCCAAAGGTTAAGCAGTCTTCATACTTAGACTGCTGATAAGAGCCAAGGATGGAGCTGCATCTTTATCTGGGCAGGTTTTGATGTCAGCTACAGACCTGTGCAAGAACAGTGGCCACCGCCCACCTTTAGTGTGTGTAATTTCTAGGTGAGTCTGTGGACTCGTGGCTGAATTTGTGTCACCTGCCTTACTGTGAGAAATTACTTAAATCTTTAAACTTTCAGAAATGGTTGCACTGTATTACCTCTAATCTGGGATACCTCCTACAGTACATCAAAGCTTTCATCTACAGTTCAGCATGTTGTCAAACAGTGCTCCCCTGTTTGTTCACTGCAAGTGGGGTGTAGGTGTTAATACTGTGTAACTGATTGTGCTACTGGCAGCAAAGTACAGAGTACAAGGAGCAAAAGAGCTGCTGTGTGCACTAAGAGCTGGGCTAAAGTATTTTTTATTACATCTTAATGCAGCTAAGGCTGTCAGGTATTTCATAATAACCAGTCAGAGGAATGTGTTTACAAGTTCAGTAGAGAGGAAAACATTGGTGCACAAGCATTCTCTGGGAATGTTGTAGATTATTTTCTTGTTAGAACTACTCATTGTAGTTCTTTCTATTTTAAATTATATTTCCTAGAATGAAAAGTAATGTTTTATTTTTTCAGAGGATACAAAAAAATTCATAGTAGATCTGTGAATGCCAACAAAATTCTACAATTTTTTTTAAAGTTTTGAAGATGAAAGAGGAAACTAGAATACCTGCAGGAGACAAAGAGTTAATTTCCCCAATTGGATTTTTCAGCAGGACACTTGCCATCTGTGAAGCTTTCTCAGAACTTATCTAGAAAGGATGATTAACTCTGTGTCCCTGTTGGCATCTTGTCTGACCCTGGCTCCCAGACAATGTTGGGAATTGTTGCACTGTGTCCCTCAGCAGCCAGATAGCTAAGGCAAGAGGAGTGTTTCCCAGCTGCAGCTGGGCATGCTGAGGGATGATAAGCTGTGCACAAGACCCTAAATGCAAGATGAAAGTAATGTATTTACTGCAGGCTAAGAGGAGCTCTGGGGTCACTGGCACATTTTAGTGCTAGTATTTGGTGACCACCAATAGCTGCTTAAAGTACAGTATTAGCTTTTGTTGTATTTTTGCTGATGAAACTTAAATACTGGTCAAAACATGTTTCAGTTTTAGCAGAAATTTGATAGAAACTATCAGCTGTGTCCTTGAGCTTCCACTGCACTGTGATTAAACCAGATTCCTCATGCTGTTTTGAGAACAAGGTTGATAACAGTACAAATATTTTTTATTTAGTTTAACTACCAGAAGGAGGCAGTATTCTGTTCTTGCTAGGAAAACTGCCAGTGGTTGATTTTGGGTAGGAAAGCAGTTGTTGCTAGTTTGAAGGAGTTAGGAAGGTGCAGTGCTGGGAACAGGGCTGGTGTAGTAACCTGCAGCAGTGCTGGTATTGCAACAGGCTGGGATTTGCCTGCTGGTCTTCCATCACTTCTCCTTCCCTGGCACCTGTGCTGTTGGCTTCCAGAGGGCAGCTTGTGCAGCAGGAGCACAAACACTGTTGGAACAAAGCATTGTCTCTGCTCTCAAACCCCATGTTTTTTCTCCAGCACTGTTGGGTGCTTACTCACTCTGTAAATGAAACAGCAATTGAGAACAACAAAATCTCTTACAAATTGGTAAGGCCACCATCAGTGTTGCTTGAAGATGGCTTTTGAGTTATGTTCTTTATGTTACATTAAAAAATCCTATGCAAAAAGCCTTTTGAATTGTGCTTCTATAAATGTGCGTGCTGCCCAGCTGAAAGCAGCTTCTGGGTCAATACTGAATGTTAGGGAAGTTTGGAGGTAATTTTTAATCTTTTTAAAAAAGTTTTGCTTCTTCCTGCCACTCTCGGAGACCTGAATCTAGAATTTTAAGTTGGTATCTATCTCTGGGCGCTCCTTGATGAGTTTCAGCATTTTTGCATCCTTACTGAGACTGCTGTCAAACAACCCTATGTCTTTGTAGACCCTAAGTAGGGAATGCTTAAGGAGAAGTGAGTGGTAGCCAGCTCTTCTCAGGTACTGAAAACAGGATTCTCCATTAAATAAAGGCCAAGTTTTGAGGAAAGTACTAAAGACTCTAAGGCAGTTGTCATAACAAAGCAATTGAGTGGGAGGAGGAGATTGTGGGAGCAGAATTACTGGAGGACTTCTCTAGTTCTTTAAGAACTAGTATTTCACAAATTAATTTGTCCTAACATAAGGAGATGCATCTCAAAAACAGGTCTGTAGGAGAGAGAATCAGGGAGATGTGGCATTTTGGCACAGGTCACTTGCTGACTACTGTGAAACGATCTCTTCAAATTTTGCTCAGTCAGACCTTTATATAATTAGATATAAAGCTGTCTGACAGCTTATCTTTGCAAGCATGAGGTGAGCAGAGTCTAAATCTTACTTAAACCAAAATAAGAAGCTTTCAGAAGTTAATTTTGCTAACTCCTGCAGCTATTTGCTTAGGCTCTTGACTTCACTGAGGGTCTGTACTGTTGATGATCAATGCAGAAATTATACTCTCATTAAATAATTCCTTAGAAAAAACAAATCTTTACTTCCTTTACTCTAGTTTAGTATAATTAACCACAATACTGAGAGGAAGCTACGTCTGCTTTTGAAAAATCAGCAAGGCACGTTTTTCATCATCATGGTAACTTTTTATCATGTAATTTCTTAAAACAAAAAGTAAATACATGACTTTGCCTAGAAGTGAAAGAGTTGAATTAGTAAGGGTGAAGGCCACCGTGTGAGATGTTCAGAACAGTTTGAGTGTGATGGAGCTGCTTTAAAAAGCCAGTTAAAAAGTTGATAAAGGTGCATAGGTGCTAGCCTGTGCTGTTAGGTTGGCATCATTAGAATGACTTGGAAACATTGTTTTTCCCATATTCTGTGTTAGCAAGAAACAGCAACTGCTCTTCTGAAGTGGTGACTTACTGACATAAGGCAGGCTGTTGATTATTGTAAAGAAGAAGTGACAGCTTTTAAGAGACAGTCTTAATGCAAAATATTTAGTGGTCTGGACTAATGTACATATGCCCGTAAACTGGTGAAAAAGCAACTTGATTTAAAAGCTGAAAATAATTTTTTGGGGGCAGGGTATGCTCAGCTGTATTGCTTTTAGGTTTTTGAAGAGTAGTACATTAAGGGTGGGCATTGTCTGCTTTATTTTTGAGTGGTCTTTTAAAGAAAAGCCCTTAAATGGATTGCAAAATTAAAATGCTACTGTTGTATCTTCAGCAGTAGAAGTTCTGAAAAGTTCTGGTTGTGGTGCAAGACACCAGTTCCCTCCTGTGCTCTTTTCATTAAACTCTTTACTGTTGATCCTACATTATGTTTCACAAATCAGTCCTCTAGTATTTTTCTAGAGAATTCTAAATACCAGAACTTTTATTAGCAAACAATAAACAGAACAGCCCCTCTCAATGAAGCCTCCTGACAGTGTTTCCAGGTACATATATTTACAGATCATTTAGGAATGAGGAAGTTGGATTGAAACAGTAACAAAAAGGCAAACAATGATTTGGAGAGGAAATTCCAAGAGAACTTAAATTAACCTTAACATTGTCTACATGTGTGCTCTTAACTTCTTGATGTAGAGTCCCTTCAGTGTGTCTGTTGTAGGAATGTTTTTAATTGACAGTAGCTTTCCACTTCCTTGCTGATACTCTTACATCCGTCCTCCCAGGATTTGACAGTCATCAGAGTAGTACAATGCTAAATATTCTCAAGGCAATTTATCCTTTCCTTCCAAGAGATGATTCTGGAAGGTTGCAAACTAAAGCCAATTTTATAAAGAATCTTAGCATGCTGTCCAAGTCATCTTGTCAGCTTTTCAGTTTCTGTTTGACTGGCTTTTCAATCCTGATCATATTTAGGGCAGAGAAGCTGTGCAAACCAACAGCAACTAATGCTGCTTGTCCTTGCATTCCTACATGAGGGATTAGAGGCATGCCTTAAAGGAAATAATACTGAGTTAGATACGTTGTCCTCTATGGATTCTTAATATTTGGGAATGGAGATGTCAGTAATGTGCTGGTCTGGAGGATGAAATGCTTCTGTTGTTAATATTCAGTATCTGGCTTGCTGAAGGGTGAGTTACACAGAGATGCTGTAAAAACTAAAACGTTTGGACTTCTATAATGAAATTATTTGCCATTCTTTAATTTTAAATGTATCAGACACTTAATCTGCTACAAACAAGCTGTGGTTTGCTCTGCCAAAGATAGAAAGTTTCTGCAGTTTGAATTTGACTTACATCAACCAGAGCCAAGAAGGAAGTAAAGGGATGCAATTTGTAGGAATTTCTGAGGTGAGCTGAAACAGTATTTCCATTTCATACTTACTGAAACTCCATGTATAAATAGTTTTGAAGAAAACTTTTCCAAATCCAAGGGTGCCTGTTCTTAGTGCTAATATTCTTGCTATGTTAGAGTAGCATTTGAGTACAGCTATTTCTGTTATGTCGTTCCTCTGTTATATTTGAGTAGCACAAAAACTGAGGGAGTGGAGCTGATCTGTAAGTAATGAAGTGTTCAGGTGCAAGGGATGATGCACTCACAGCTGGCTTCTCCCTGCTCTTCCCATGGCACAGAACAATCCGAGTATGGCTGAAGAGAGACAGTGGGCAGTACTGGCCCAGCATCTATCACACCATGGCATGTAAGTACAATATGGACATGGGAAGTGGTGGCCAGGCATGATATGGGTTTTGTACTTGTGTTGTGTGTGGGAATACCTCCTTTTCATTTCCCCAAGGGCTGGATTCCCTCAAGGACCTTGATTTTGGGAGCTTTGCAGCAAATCTAGCTCAGACTTTGATTTGAAACTAGCTCCATGGTGGGTGAGATCTGTGGCAGTGTTGTGTCAGAACCACATCCTTCAGCAGGTAAATCACTGTGGATCTGCAGCTGGAGGTGCCTCAAATGATGGCAAATAACGTGTTTGCCAATTAAATGAGCTTTTCTAACCACTAGCTGAAAGGTGAGACATAAGAATACTCTCAACTTTCCAAGGTGTACATTTTTCTTTCAGGGCTGCATTTGAGATAATAGTAGTGTGCCCAGGTTCTTAAGTGTAACCAGTTGTTGCTGTTAGCTCAGCTTTCAGCCTGTGTAAAATTCCTCTTGCTGAGTGGCAGGAAATCGTGTTTGCATATGGTTCCTGTTGGTATATCTGAGTTACAGTAGTCATGTTCCTGTCCTCAGCTTCACGCGTGGGGATTGCACTGTCTTTCCAAGGGACGTTAGCTGTGCAGGCTAGCTTTTATCAAACTACTTAAACAGCTTTTGTCCTGAGTGAAAGAATTGACTTTTATTAAAGTCATGTGTATCCTAATACCTTTATTTAAGTACTGTAATGTACTTGCTTTTTTTGACAGCACCATGTTCTGCCATGGCTTATCATCATGACAGCAGACGGATATTTGTTGGCCAGGATAATGGAGCTATCATGGTAAGTTGTTGTGACTTTTCTTCCAAATGTAGGTTACAATTGCTCAGATTGTCCATGTGTTGCTGGCAGCTGATAGTCTGTTTTCTCTCCATTCATTTTGGAATGCAGCTACTGCTAAATGGCTGAGCTTCTTGGCAGTTCAGCTGAGATGTACATGGGAGGACTGCAAAGCAAAGGTTCTTCTGGCTAGGTGTGAGCCAGGTAGCCTCAAAAAGCCCTTGAGCCATTAGTGCAGCAGTGGATCCACACAATTACACTTTGGCAAGGAGTTGTTTTGAGGGGAGCACAGTGAGCTGGGCAGAGTGCCATGGGTGCTCTGAGAGGGGTTGTGAACTGCAGCTGGTTTGCCGCTGGCCAGGAGTATGGATCTGTCTGTGTCCTGCCATGGACACGTCTCTGGATTTGCTTGCTGCAGATCTATTTATGATGTAGAAATTTCAACACTAACTCTAAAATTATAAGAGGCTGGGTTCATCCCTTTTCTTGCTAGGAATTCTTTCTTCTCTCTTTCTATACTCTTGCTGTAATTGGTGTCCTTGTCTTGGAGAGCATACACTTGGCAGAACAGAACCTGGGTTTTATTCTTCCCCACCTTGGTAAAGGAGGGGAATCTTGTGACTTGCAGATGCTTTAATGGTTTCCTTTCTCTATGAAGATAAGGTCAAAAAAACTGCCCATAAGGAGCCAGGGTACTGCATGAGTGTCATAAACAGTGAGTCTACAGTGCTATGAATAGCCTACAACGAACTGCATAGAATTCTACTGGTAACTACTGGAAATTTCAAGTTGAGACTTCTAAAATTTTATTAAGTCTAATGGATCAAATAGAGAATACTTAAACCTGTCCATTGTGAAGTCACAAATACGCAAATCCTAAATACTACAAAATGCAGTTTTGTTTGCTCCTGCTAGGGACAAATGAGACCTTAACTCTTCCTATAATCTCCCTTCAGCAAACCCAATTCTGAAAGGATGCTTCTTGTTGAAAATTCAGTTAGCTTAAAACTTACAGTTGGTATTTCAGTGTGCTTTGCTCCAGCCTCAGAAGCTGCTTGTTTTTTATGGGATATACTGCTGCTATGCAAATTTTGATCTGTGAGGTGGCTGCTCCTTTTTGGGTATCAATGTTGCTTATGTCACTGTGGTATCTTCTAACAATTTCACTTTGTTTTTAGGAGTTTCATATTTCTGAGGACTTCAATAAGATGAACTTTGTGAAAACCTATCCAGGTAAACCGTTAACCACTACACTAACATTTGTGTAAAGGGAAATTATCTAAAATGCTTGGGAAACTGGACACAGTCACAGATTAATCAAATCCAGATATGCTTTAACTCTGACTGACCTTATAGTTGTCTCTTAGTTGGGGATAACTGCCATAAGAAAAATGCTCTGTCAGACAGCTGAGTCCAAGTTGTAGTCATTAAGTTCACTACGTCGTTACCCTGCAAGTGTAATGAGCCAGAACTAGTGAGCTCTGATTTTGCTCTTCAGCTGGAGTAGTTGTACTACATGCATGTTGGTGTAAGAGCTTTCTAAAGGTGCATTTTGGTATCTGCAGTTTCTGTCCTTACTTCTTGTAATGAATGGGCTTGGTTACTCTGAGCTCAAAGTAAGAGTCCTTACCTTCTCTGTTATCCTAGGAGTGCAAAAGGGATGAAAAATACTTTTCCAATATGTGGAAAACAGGGTTTGTGGGATTGTTCTAATATTTATAGAGATGCTAATTTCAGCATTTGACTACAGATCCTTTAGAGAAATACAAAACTCAGTTGTTGGTTAAAATTGGAATATTAATGTGAAAGGCCTGAAGGAAGCTCTTAAAGACTGCAGATTATGTAGCAAAACAAAGTGCAGTTTGTCCTGTGGCTCCCTGACACTGATAGAAGCAATGTTCTTGCTTGGGAGAAAAAGACCTTGTTCTTATAACAACAAAACCTCCCTTTATCCTAAGAGAGATGATTTGACAATTCAGTCAAGGGAAGTACTTGCATCTTGGGGGGCAGGGGAGGCTTCTTTCTAAAGCACGTGTAACTTCTTGCTTAGTGGCAGCATTCTCAACAAAGCTGGGTGGGATTTGGATGCTGTCCCATGAAGCATTTTAAATGCCATGGACTAGATATCCTTTCAGGTGCTTAGAATTATGAATGTGAGCATAGCACTCTGGGGTTAGGAAAAGATGCATTTAGTAAAGCAATTCAAGTTTTTAGACGTGTTGCATTACTCTCCAGAAGTCCTGAGCTAACTAGAGGAAGCTGAGGGTTTGCCTGTTCCTTAACCTTGTGCTGAACTCAGCTTGTCTCTCTCTGGGAGAAAGGCTTACATCAGCTGGCTGATGGGTTTAGTTCACTTGAGCTATTTGGAAGGCAAATCCTAAAAAGAACTATGGGAACCTTTTCATTCAGCCTAGGTGCAAGTATAAAACAATGATAAAAGATCTCCCTGGGGCATTGCCTAGATATCATCTTCAACCTCTGTCTGAATTTGAATGGAAATACACAGCACTTTGATTTTTGGGGAAAAATAGCTGGATTCCTTTTCTTCTTGCAGCTCACCAGAATCGAGTGTCTGCTATTACATTCTGCCTGGCATCAGAGTGGCTTATCAGCACAGGTCATGACAAGTGCATCAGCTGGATGTGCACCAGGAGTGGGAGCATGCTGGGGAGACATTACTTCACCTCTTGGGCATCATGTCTACAGTATCCTTTGAGAAATTATTGCTACCCTGAAGCTGGAAGAGTACTTTGTTCCTTTACCTCAATTTGTTCTCAACTTTTCATGTATAAAAACTAGAGTGACATCTCTTGCTAACCCTTATTCTCATTAGAAGTTTAATACCTCTATTTCTGTTAGTGGTTATTAGATAGCAGAAGAGACCTTGAGCTGCAGAAATCCCAGTCTATACTAGTTCCTGATTTTGAGATATTTTTCAGTACCATCTTGTGGCAGTGATTGTATCTACAGCCTGGCCCATAGACTTCTGGCCAAGTCATTTTGTTCAACAGATGCCAGTCCTTTGAGTCCTTCTAGAGCATAAAACATCATGACAACTCTTTGGACTGCTTTAATTTTTCTGTCTTTGCTCAAGTTAATATTTTCTATCTTTAAGCTACCGGGTACACTGAAACTTTATTCACCATTAGTAATTTGTCTGTGTACAATTTGCTTTCTGCAAACTCCATTGAACTGCAGCATTTGCACCTTAGACACTCTGGTTGTCTATTCAGCTGTAAGTACTTCTACCCTATGTAAAAGACTTACAAACACAGTGACTTGAAAGGTAGTTCATGTATCAGAGCTTTTGAAAGCAAGTGAAATACTTGAAATTCTAAAACTATTTTTTAGCACTTGTAAATGGTGGCCATTTAGATGTGGCTAGACAGTAATTGAAGGTCCTGGTTGCTGTATGAGGTTTAATGGCAATAATGTGTCAGAAGCAGCAAGATTCAAAAGCTGAAACAGGTCAACTACATCTCTTGAAAACACGAAGCCCTCTCTAGAGTGGCTGTACACTTTTGTCCTGGTAAGAAGCTGGGAGGAAACTCAGTTGTCAGCTGCATGTCTGGCCTTCTGAGGTCTCCCATCTGTGCAGACCCTGCCTTACTGACTGAAGAACTGTCAGGTTTGTACTGCTGCTCTTTTTTAGAGTCCAGGGGAGTTGTGTCCCACAAAATTTTCCATGTGCAGCTCACATCAGCTGAATGCAGCACATAATAGGTTAAAGTTAGTGTGTGTTGGAGACCAGCTCACAGCAGCCTGGTGAACAGTCTGAGCCTCACTGAATTCAGTGGGGTTCTATAACTAATGCTATTGCAAATAATGGCACAGTTTATTATTAAAATGGAGAAAAGAATATGACCTTTTATATCAATATAAAAATAAATTTCCACTGAAGGACTTGACATTTGAAAATCCATTGTAATTGATCTGCCTTTGAACTTGTGTTTGGAAGAACCAGCTTGCTGGTGTATGTACTAGGTGCTTGGCTTCCCTATCAGGAGGTTCCTTAGTTGTTTGTTAATGATCCTGTGTGTAAGCTTCTGAAAAACACAGTAGAGTGCCTATTCTTTACTGGATTAGTGGGGATAAGGCAAGCCTGAACTTCTAAGATGAAGAAAGGATCACATGTTCAGGGACTTAGAGGATTTGTGGAAAGCAAATTGTTTATCTCGAGATCCTGAAAGGCTTAAGAGATTTTGGGATGTCATCAGATGGCAAAGCCTCTGCATTTTCACTTAGGGTGGTGGGCTTTTTGGTAGATTGTTTTTTAAAGTTAGCCTTTTCTGTTGGATACCATAGACTACTTTTCTAGCTGCTGCTTGTGTTTTTGTGTGGTTCCAGGAGGATACCTAAATTTATACAGAGCTCTTGGGTTATGTGGTGTCAGCTGTATGGGTCTTTTGTAGCTCTTGCTTATATTCTGAATAGCAAAAGTCTTCTAAAAGCAGCAAATTATCTAGTTCCATTGGCTTGCTGTGCTTTGGTTTCTGGAGTTCATGGAGTTCTGGTTACATCGCTGCATAAACTGAGTACCACAACTTTTGTGAGGTGTAATGCTTTTGCCCAATGTGCCACCTTGTTAACGGATCCCATGTTAGGATGTGGTGTGGCTTTTATCTCAGTGCTGACTGACAGAATCCTTTCTGAAATTAGTTCAGTTTTCAATACCACACTCAAGGACCTGCATTGGTAAACTGGGAAGTCCAGAGAACAGGACAAGAAATGAGACAGTCTCACCTTGGCAGTAGCTAGAGCACTGGGAGTGTACTCCCACTGTAAGGTGGACTTGCTGTGGAGGGTCAGCATCCTTGTATCTTGGTTTTCCTCTCCTGGGGATGGGATATCAACTACCAACATGTTAGAAGATGAAGGGTTTATTGGAGAAGATGCTAGGTAAGACTGAATGCTGCCCCGTGAGGTGCTCCTAATGGTTGCAGAGAGCTCTGCACTGCAACAAGTAGCCTGATGAGTTCTGGCATCTTGTAGACAAGCATGAGTGTGTCCTGTTAGAAATGGCCTAAAGCTACTTGGCTTGCCTTAAACCAGGGCATGGATTATCTCATGGCTTTCTCCAGTGGCTTTCTAAAACTCTTCTCACTTATTTTCTATGCAATTTTATTTGCACATGTAGGAAAGTGTGATGAGAAGGAAGGAATCAAAAAGGTTTATTACAGTCTCTAACCACTTTAGAAGTAATTATATAAGTATTTATCTGGCATATTAAAATGTTTTATTCCAACTTTTTTAGACTCTATAGCCAACTGTTTCAGTAATGTAAAATATTCTTTGAACAAATGAAGCTTCTCCTTGACTGGTGTTCAGATACGACCATGAAACTCAGCATGCATTTGTTGGTGATTATTCTGGACAAATCACTCTCCTGAAGCTTGAACAGAATACCTGTTCAGTTATCACAACCCTCAAAGGGCATGAAGGTAAAGTAACTCTTTGTCTTAAAGCCACTCATCCTAGATACGGTACCTCTTTGTAATTGGGGTGAGATACTCAGTTGCATATCTGCCTCTTAAGGGTAGATACTGGATGAAAAACCAGTCCAGGGTAGTCGTTATCATAAGCTGTTCAAAGCTGTACTTGACTTCCTATTAAAGAACAAGCACATTCTTGCTGAGGGGAAATCTTAACTTTATAAATACCTACAGGTATTTTTATTATAGATGAAAAATAAAGGTAAACGTTTGCATTCAGTTAAACACAAGATATCCACTAGATGGCCACCTTTAAAAGCTTTAGTCTCTCTGAAGTGTAAGAAACTGTCTAGAAACTGTAAATGTCTCATCCTGTATACTGCAGCTGAAGTCCTTGTCTCAAATGAAGAATCAAGGGCCATAACATGATACAGAGCCACTGTCTCTGCTGTGATGAGTAAGGCAAGAATGCAAATCACAGAATAATGTGTAACTTAGTAATATGCTGAGAAAGATAAACAAGACAATGCCTTTTCCCACGTGGTACTGGCAACTTTCAAATCAGCTGACAGTTTGCATGTGGGTAGGGATGAACTACTGGGTCATGAGTCTTATCCACTGGAAAAGGCTGCCTTGTTTAACAGCTGGAAGTAGAGAATAGGCTTTGTTAAAGCTGGGTAGGCTCCTGATCTACAGATGACTGTAAAATGATACAGCCGGTTTTGAATGCAGGAGGCAAGTTGAGATTTTCAAGTGATAACTGTCTCTTCTGCTTTCAAGGAGAATTTGAGATTGTTTCAGTTTAGAGCAAAATGATTCTCTTGGCCCTAGAGATTCCTTTGCCTCTCTATACTTTTGCACTGGTCTGTGTTCAAATGCAGCTCCTTGGTAGATGTTACAGTTAGTCTGAAAGCAGTACATCTGTGTGGCACTTTCTTAGCGTGTGTGTTCTGTTTCTTGAGTTGTGATGGGCTTCCAAGCACCAACTTCAGCAGTGCTGTCCACACAGCAGCCAACTTTGGCTCATATATTTCCATATGGGGACTGCGATCCTTAAAACAAGAATTGGGCAAGCATAAAAGATTATTTCAGGGGCAGAAACAGGTTTTTCTTCAACTGGTATAATACTAGTGATTTCATATTTTTTCCTTTTTTTTTTTAAGCAAATCAGATTATGTGTAACCTTTTTTCCCCGCCATATTTGTGTAATATTCTCAAGATCTAGTTACTCTAAACTTAAATGGCATCTAGTTCTTCTTTGAGTGCAGCTGTGTTTGACAGACTTCAAAAGTCTGATTTCATCTTGTTTGCTTTCTAGCACTTGCTAAATGTGACTTCATAAGCAAGCAGTGTTTGCTTTGCAGTTTAAATGGTTTTAGAGTTTGTTCTCAGCTTCCAGAATTCATCATATATAACAGCCTCCTCTGTGTAATATTGAGATAATACTCAAAGTTAGTGCCTTTTGGTGCCCATGCTATTCCCACATGGGTCAGTCTGAAAACAGTATACCCCTAAAGGAGGCAAAAAAGCCACAAACACCTCTTGCTTTGGAGCATTGGAAAGGACTGATTTGGGCTCTAATTACCATTTATCATCTTGGTTTCGGACTAACAAGGCTTTTGATGACAACTGAGCAAGGGAAGGATTCTTTAAAGGGAAGGATCTCTGCAAGGGAATAAAATGTCCCAACTTCACAACTATAGGTGGCATGAGTAACAAAATTACTCCTTTAATCTCCTGGCTACCTTACCATGCCTATGCGTTTAGTACAAGGCTGCTACTGTCAGATGACTAATTTCTTTCTATCCCTGACTAATTCACAGTCACACTGGACCTTCTGAAATCTAGCTTTGTAATTTAGTGACTAGTGGCAGATTTGCTAACAGCAGCGAAGTTGTCACTTTGTTTCTTAGTCCAACTATTTCAAGGTTATAAATGGTTATGTGAGGGAGTTGTTTTACCTGAGAACACTTCGAGCTGTGCTGCAGCCCCTGACCAAGCAACTCACTGTGTTGTAGCTATTGGTTTCTGCTTGGCAAGTGTTAGTGCTTCTATCTTCCAAAGCTCACATAGCAGCCTGGCAACTCTTAAAATCACCTACCTAAATACAAGGGGCAGAACTCAGATTTCTGGCTTATGCTATATCTGTCTTCTTAGGGACATTCTGTTCTATTGTCAGTACTCCTTGCCTCTCCATCAGGACTGCACTTTGCTGTTGGATGCTTCCTTTGCCTTAAGACTTTCCATATGTTTAATGCTCCAGGAGAGCATCGCTGTGCTGGGGAGCCAGTCCCTTACATCTAACTGCAGAATGTTCTTTCCTAGGGAGTATTACTTCCCTGTGGTGGGATCCTGTCCAACGGCTGCTCTTCTCAGGTGCCTCTGACCACAGCATTATCATGTGGGATATTGGTGGAAGGAAGGGGCGAACGCTGCTGCTCCAGGGACATCAGTATGTAATGCAGTCTGATTTGTCATACATGTCCTGTAATGAACACACAGTGCCAGGAAGACTAAATAGCATGGCAAGATATTTGAATCATTGTGAATAATGGAGAAAATTACTCTTTGCAGAACCCTGAGGACTTTGAGGGGGAGAAGGATAATCAGTACTAGGAAAGCCTTTACTGAGAAATCATTTTCTTGTTCATGTTTAATACATTCTTATTACCATAGTTTAGAAGTAACACAGAAATAGTTTACAGAAAGAGGTGGGTAAAAATCCTAAATCACCTTTATGTGGTTTGGCCTTTATGTCAAAATTTCATGTGTCTGTATTATAAATACTGCACTGAGTCACCTGTGAGAGGAGGGCTAGAACCTTTATGTACAAGCATGTTCATGTACTCATACAAAATAAGCTTCAATATGTTCCTGTTCTCTCTGTCTTTCTATCAGTGAGGTGATAAACTGATTGGCTAAATTACAGAAGTAGTCTCTCAACTTTAGTAAGTGTCATGTCCCCCCTCTTCTGAAGTTGAGGTAGTTGTCTGTATTAATGAACTTTTAATTTTTAGAGACCCAACACTAGCTACCATTTTTAAATGTAGGGCTCTAATTCAGTCTGACAGGCAGTTCACCACTGAACATATATTCTACTTAGAAATGCACTGGTAGTAGAGAGCTTGTTTATCTTTAAAGATATTTGTATAGTGTGTTCTCCTCTTGTCTAATTCCAGAGATGCCTCCATCCACCTTTGATCAAGACTGATAGCCTTAGCACTAGAACTCTTGTTAAATGTTGAGGATTTAGTTTTATGGCTAAAGAATTAATAATAGAGTCTTGGTTACAAAAAAGTAACTGAAGTCAGTGAACTGGAGGACTTTATACTGCTGTTGCTGCTGCCTCAAGTGTCCTGGTGAAGACTTGTAGCAATTAGGTTCTCTTTGTAGTGAATGGGAAAGTAAGCTCTTCTGAGAAGCAGAATGACTTTTTAATTCAATTTAGATGTTGCAAAGCAGTCTGATACTACTCAGATTCTTTGTTTAATTTCTTAGGGCAGGCTTTTGTTTTGCCATGACTTTCTTTAGGATTAAATTGTTGTATTGGTGAATGCATACTTTGTTTTGCAGCTACAGCCTGACTTACTGTGATTTGTTAGCAAAAGTGGAACCTTTGTCTGCTGCTTAGTTGCATCTTGAAACAAATATTTCTCTTTATTTTTTCAGTTGTCTCTGTTTTGAAAAGTGGCTCTCCTTGCCAACACAGAAAATATTTGCACCCATACTCTGAGCCAGTTGACACTCAGTTCACCGTCAGGGCCTACTGCCAGCAAATGTTAACATGGAACTGTTCCTCTGGTATTCTGGTCAGGCCTGTAGGAACACACTCAGCTAGGGTACTGCTCAGGTGACAGCACCTGTTCACTCATCCTCAGAGCTCTACTTAGTGGACATAGCTAACTGGAAAGCAGTTTTGGGCTTCCTCAGTAGCTTTATTTACAAGGATGAATGAGGGTTTGCTGGGAAATCAAGCTTTGTTTAAATACCTGTGGGTAAATAGTGTGTGCTTTGTTCGCAGTGACAAGGTGCAGGCTATCTGCTACATCCAGCTGACACGGCAGCTGGTGTCTTGTTCTGCTGATGGGGGAATTGCTGTTTGGAACATGGACATCAGCCGAGAAGAGGTAAGTTCATGTCCTAAGTCAAAGATTTTCTTTTTCCACCTTTTCAGAGACAGATGTGACTTTCCTTTGTCAGTTCTGCAGGCTGCTTTCCTCATGTTGTCTGACACTTTAAATCTGAATGGTATTATTGAAACCTGTTCTGTGGCTGTCCATGCTGCATTGTAGTAAATGGGTTCCCAGGACAGGAAAAGTGCAGGACATGCTTGGGACTGCTTAGAGTTTTATCTCAAAGAGACAACAAGTTCACTGGAACAATTGTGGCCTTTGCTGCTGGAACAATCTAAAGCAACGAAACTCTTGTGATAAAGAAACCAATGAACTGTGCTTCAGTAGTCTTGAAATAAGTTCTCAGCCTGTGTCAAAGCAGGTAAAGAAGTGAGAGGCAGGTTTTGAGATGCAGTTCAGAAGGCAGAGGTTCAGTCCCCAGGCAGCATTTTTTTTAAAGATCTCAATACACAGCAATTGACCCAGCCATACACTTTCTTTCTGCATCAATTCATATCCATGGTGGTGCAACTGAGAATGCTCTTGTTTTCTTACTGTCAGTAATGTAAGTGAATTGAAAAGAAAAAATGCTTTGTTGTTCCAGCTTTCCTCCTGTCAAGTCTCAGGACGACTTCCTCGTGAGATGTGTAAAGCTGTATAGAATATACACGTTCAAATTCAAGTCTATGTACTAAAAATATTGTGCCTCTCTATCTCTTACAGGGATGTTCAGTTAAAGTATCTGAGAGAGCTGAAATGTGTAAAAACTATTTTCATTTGGCCTAGTCCATTTATGGCAGGAAAAGTGTGGGGGTGGGTGAAGGGATGCTTAACGAAGATGTGGGCAGGATGGGAAATGCAGATGAGTTCCTAATTATTTCAAACTGCAATCCCATGAAAGTAGAAAAGATAGTTACTCACAGAATTTACTTCTGGACACCCCCTTTCTTAGAGGGGATTACTGTCTCATAGCTCCTACAGTTTGGACTACACTGGTCCTTAAAAGCCATCCAGACAACCAGAGCAGAAGTCTTTGAATGCCTGCTGCAGGTTTAGTAACTTAGATGTTTGAATGAGTTTTCTTATTAAGACAGTAACATAACATATTCCTGTAGGCTTAAAAAGTGTAGGAGGTGTGTAGGTAACCAATGACTGTATTCTTGGGTTTGGGGTTTTTGTGCTAAAGTTTCTATGTACTATGCTCGAAGCAATTTATTTTTGCAATGTCCAGAATTGAGCTGGGGCATCATTCCAAGTAAAACTTTACTTTGGGTTCTTAAAACAAACTTCCTTGACTGTTGTATGAGGGAAAACAATTCCGATTTCTTGCATCTCCTGCTCTTTTGTAGGCTCCTCAATGGCTAGAAAGTGATTCCTGTCAGAAGTGTGAACAACCTTTCTTCTGGAATATAAAGCAAATGTGGGACACAAAGACGATAGGGTTGAGACAGGTGAGATGGCTGCTTTCAGTGCTTACCTGTACTTCAGCACTTGAGTAAAATGTAAACAGAAAACCACTAAGACTGGTAGATCTTTGCAACTCTTGACATTTTTGCTGCTTTGAAGTGAGGGTATATTGAGAAGTTACAGCTTCTAGGCACTGCTAAGAGATTTCCTAATTCTGTGAGTTTGTTGCATCAAACTTCTGTCACAGGTCAAAGCAGGCTGTGCTAGGAGCCTGTTGGATTTCTCTGAATGTTTCCACACTTTGGAACTATGGACAGCTAATCCTCAAGTGTTGTGTAAAATGGCAGACAGTGCCCCATAACTGAGTATGTAGATGCTCACTCCAGTGAAGCACTAATAGCCCTGTTCTTACCACACCAGAATGTGAGAGCTTTCCAGGTAGTTTTTGTCACCCTGATTTTTGCAGTGTGCTGTGTTTATACTTTGTAGTAAAAGTTCTCATAGATTTTGTGTAAACATAGTCCATGTTTATGTAACCAGCCAAAGATTGTTTTGTACTTTGGTATTGTTTTTCATTCCTTTTTCTAAGGCAGAGAACCTTAATGGACTGTGTTCCTAACCTATGGAATTGGAGAAGTGGTAACCTCATTGTCCAATCCATGATTGTCTATGTAAAGATATATAAATAAAAGAATACAGAGAGGCAGGGCTCTTCTCTCTGGCCTGGCCTTAGTAGCATTGACCTACTGACTAAAGTTGCCTGATTCTTTCGTGTCCGACCGTGCGACATAGTTTTCTTTAAGAAGGGACTGGACGGGCACCAAGACATTAATCTGTTTCTGTCTTCCTTGGACTGTTTTTAACTGGGTTGCTTGTTCAACCCTCTTTTTGTGCTTCTCCCAGAAGGAGCTTGCAGGAGAAGAGGGTGTACACAGAGAATATGGAGATAAATCCATTAATGATACAAACGACTGTTCAGAACTCCAGAGACGTTGCTCTTTGGTTGAATAAACAGAGCATTTCCTAACATGTTGCTTTCTAACAGGTCACAAAACAGAAGCTTTGTTGTTTTTGTGTTCAGCAGACACTCAGTACGGTGGTCAAGTGACACACTGACTTACTTATTTGTTTTCTTCCTCCATGAAGCATCATTGCAGAAAATGTGGGCAAGCAGTGTGTGGCAAGTGCAGCACCAAACGGTCGAGTTACCCAATCATGGGATTTGAGTTCCAGGTCCGTGTCTGTGATTCCTGTTTTGAGTCAATCAAGGATGAAGAGTGAGTATTAAGGAGTAATAAACTGTAGTACCAGTGCTGGTGTACAGAAACCCTTGGGCTTGCTCCACATCCACATGCAGTGCTACAGAACACACGGAGCCGACTCTCTGCTAATAGGCCTTGGGGACTGAAAGCACTGTGATGGCAGAGATCCCCCATCTGGCTCTGCAAGCACATTTGGATCAGATGTGGAATTACAATATTTTTATCCTTTTTATTTCTTCTTTTCCAGGAGCCCAGATCTAGACTTGAAATATATTTTTCTCAGCATTTCAGTTTAGTTAAAAGCTATTGATTGCACTTAACATTGCTAAGTGGGTGCCAGACAATGCATCACAGCTCCCAGGATGTATATGCATTAGTTCATGTACAGTTTCTAAAAACTTTGGCAATATTCTTCAGAGCTCAACATTATTTTCCCCAAACAAGCAAATTGGGTTAAACATCATTTGCTGTCTGCTTAAACTTGTCTAGAAATGAAGGAACCCCTTTTTTCTTGATACAAATAGAGTAATCAGATGTGAAAATTTTGAGGATGATTGGGGTTTTCTGTAGTGTTGTTGCGTTTTTCATTGTTGGGGCTTTTAGTTTGCTAGGGGTTGGGTTTTTTGAAAAGTGGGATGCTGTGCCCTAGTTGGCTTCTGTAGCCAGCAGGGGAAAAATGTAGCTGTGCTTGACTTTGTTAACCAGTAGTAGAAGTATTTGCTAATTCAGTGTCCCACTTCTGCTCTAGCATTATTAACAGGCATGCTGCAGAAGGCCAGGAAATGTCACACCTGTACAACTCCATACACAGTGCCTTAGCATGACCTTGCTCGTTTAATTCTGTCCCCTTTAATACGGCACTGCAGCTCTTGGAATTGATTTATTAGTACTTGAGCAACTTAATTTTCTTTTAAGTTTATTTTGCCCTGCTATAGTGATGCCATGAAGCTTCATCTGATGGCTGGCTTTCATTTCAATTGTTCTTGTGCAGCCGTACTTCCTTGGCAACATTTCATGAAGGAAAACACAACATTTCACACATGTCCATGGACATCTCCAGAGGCCTAATGGTGACTTGTGGGAGTGACCGGATTGTGAAGGTATTCCTGCATCTCTTTCCTGCATTGCTTAGAGATATTTTATACAGAGTTCATTTCTGTATATTCTTTTTTTCTTTCTCACAACTATTGCTAGAAGCTATCTATTGTGGGAAGAAGGAATTGTGTTTGCTAGGCTGTTCTTCTGCAGTTGGATGAGGAAATGACTTGTAACTCCACTGTATTGAGTGCAGCTGTTGGATCTGTTACTGTTGTGTCTCTGAACAAACACAGCAGGCGTGGGCAGCAGGAGAATCTGCCAGCAGCCTTAAAGACACAGACCTGAGGAAATGTGCAGGTTCCTTTGCTCTGAGCTCCATGGCTTGGAGCATGGCCACTGAAAGTCCTTGTTATGAGACAGTGACATGGAGCTCAGACTGATACGGAATCTTGCTGTGCTTATGCTCTACATTCACCATGCTTATCAGAACTGAGACACTGCCAGCCTGTCCTTGTATTGCTCTAAGCATGTTTGCGACAAACTGCATAGCAGTTCTTTAAATAGACCTACACAGAAGTGCAGGAAAACTCTTGAGCCTCAAATTTGACTTTCAGAAACAGCTACTACATTTTCTTCAAGCATCGATTAGAAAGGAATTGTTACCTTGGGTCTAGGGACATCTCTGTTCGCTTCTATGCCTCTTGCAGAAAGACCTGTGAGTCTGACACTAATGCTGTGTAATTCTCTACCATTCTTTTCCAGATCTGGGACATGACGCCAGTAGTTGGTTGCAGCCTTGCCACTGGCTTCTCTTCCCGCTGATCTCCTCCGTGCCAGGTTTATGCACCTTATGTACAGCAATATGCACCGGATGAATGGAATCCTCCTCAAGAATATTACTGCAAACACTGGTTGCTTGATTCTCCTCCTGCTGCTGTTCCAGGATGGACAGTCACCCTTGTAGAGCGCAGCTTTTCTGTTGGGCTCCCCGGGAATCTCCGTGGTGCTGAGGTGCGGTTCCGCAGCCTCTCGGACTGACAAAGTTTATCTGCAATATGACACCTGGATGGAAGGACCTGTTGTCTCTCAGTTTACATATGTAGTGTTAACAATGTGCTATCTCTGCTGATATATCTTGTACAGATACCTTGTAGCTAAAGCATTACCAGAGTAAAACGAGTGTAGTAAATTCAATTTGTGCAAATAGTAAAATAACTTATTCTCTCTTCCGAAAAGCAGTTCCGTTGAAATGTTTTTGAGCAGTCACTGTCTAAATTGCCTCTAAAATGTATGTTGGTTATTCCTATGGAAGGAGGAGATAGTTTAAAGTGGAAGGTAGCTTCTTTCAGATGAGATAGTAAGAAAACCTTTGATCACACAAGGTCCTTTATTGGCTTTCTTGTAGTGTTTGTCTTCAAGTTCAGTTGTTAGTGAAATCACTTTTGTGGAACAGCTGTTCTGTGTAGGTAGCTGGTGAGTCTGCAAACAATCCTGGGCTTTTATGTCATGTTTTAGCATAGCTGATGAATTTCTGTAGTTATGAAAACGTTCAGCCCACCTACTCTGTAGACTGGCCACAGGTATGAGCCATGTACTTTGACAACTATAATGTTGTTAGAATGGGAACCTAAACAAATCTGCCTTGTTACAAGGAAGGGTTAAGAAAAAATGGCCAGCTAAATTCTGGAGATGTTTTTCTGTGGAAAGGCTGATGTTCTTTAATGTTAGGGAACCTGTCTCTGCTAAAGTACAGCATAAATTCAAATACTGTCTTGATGTTGCTTAAAACAGATAAATACTGAGCAATAATTACTGAGGTACAGAACAGCTGCTTTTTTCCTTGCACCTAGGTCTGTTAATCCTGAGATATCTATATTGATCCTTTCCTGTTTCAAAGCTGAGAAGTATGAAGAAGAGCTGTGAGGCTTTTATGACTTGTGCAGTTGGCACATAAAGAAAATAACTAGTGAGAGATACTGTCAGTAAACGGGTTTGTCAGTTGAGTGAATTTCCTACATTTGAATACTGTTAAGGACAATTTATTTTCCAACTTTGGAAGCTAATGTGATATGTCACAGAGTTTAAGCTTGGAGCTGTTAAGATTTATCTGAAAACAGATGCAATATGTGTGAGGACAAAAAAGGGTAGGTCAGCTGGCCTGGAATAGGTGGTGGTACACAGAGGGTTAGACTGTCTTTACTTACAGCAACAATCAAGTGGTGCTATGAGTGTTAGTGAATTCAAGTCCTAGGTCTGTAACTTGACACTACTAATCTGCATTGGACCATGCTGTAGGCTGAAATAGATTAAGATCATTAATACATGGTGATTCACTTGCATTTTAAGCCAAAAATCTGATAGTCTGCAAAGGACATTAGAATCCAGAATATGTTACTGTTACTTTGTCTGCTTTTCCATGGGCCTTCTCTGGAAGTGAAGAGTTTTTAATTTGCTAGCCTTATTGGGCCACTGAAGAATAAACAAATCCATCTTTTGTGGGGATCTCAAAACTTGTCTTGCCTTCAGTCCAGGATTTAGCACTTGTCACACTGATTTGATTCAATTCTGGCTACATGCTGTAGAGCTTAGTTTTCTGGGAAAGTCTAAGCTGGTGAGAAAAAATCTGCACTGAAAGAGCAGTTGCAGCTTTATGCTCTGAAGGCCTTCAGCCTTTTAGACTGGGAAGGAAAGTTGCAGGGTGAATAAGCTCTGGTAATGCTCTGCATTCACTTTCAGACTTCTTCCTATCTGGTTCTGGAAGAGAACAGAAGCCTTTTCCTTTGCAGCATGTAAGGTAGAACATGAGTTACAGTGCTGGAACTGTTTAATATCCCACTATAATAGGTTAGGAGGATCTAGGGTGTGAGTTAGGCTGGGAGATTGATGTAGATGTGCAATGAGTACCATATTTTTCAACCCAGACATTCTGAAACCTATGCCCATGATGCTGAGGTGTAACTCCTTTGCAGTTAGCACTCCAGAACTCAGCTTTTTTAGTTCTGATTACTTAATGTGCCCCTGCTCAGCACGCAGCTCCCTCCTCCCTTCCCTGTGAATACTTCCTCTGCTTCTTTACATTGTTTTTGCCACTAGATAATATATTCTCTACTGCCTAAGGAATCTATTTTCTATAATTGATATACTTAAAGGTAGTGTTGGTTCAGATATAATGACAATTATGGCCACTAAGTCATTAGTCTTTTAAGTATACTCTTGGTGTTGAATGAGTAATGCTTACAAACCACTAAAGAGACAGTAGTTTTGTTTATAAACAACTATTTTGAAGGCACACACTCTCTCATGAAACTGAACATACTTCAACTATGTCAGCTCAAGTGTGCAGTTACTCAGAAGCCTTGATTTGAAGCATTACAGATGTCGCTTGTGTAACCTCTTCCACTGGGGCAGGGAAGGGGAGCAAAGGGTACTAATATGTGCTCATTCTTTCCTAGTTGTATTTCTGTACCCTGCATAGTTAAGAGAATCTAGATAAATTTGTCCTTTGCTCCTCCTTGTCTGTTTTTTAAACTTTGATTACATGTACAATAAAATATTTCTTGATACTCACTTAGTCTATTTGGATGATCCATCTTTTTTTTTTCCATCCTGTGAAAGCACAATCCGTGTTCTGTGCTCTGGCTCTTCCTTCACCTGCCCCAAACAGCACAAACTGTAGGTTCCTGGGAGAGCTTGTTGGGTGTGTTGTATTGGAGCTGAATGAGTTGCAGCAGTTCAAGGCCCACAATGAGCCCAAGTGAGAGGTGAGCAACTGCTGTGTGATCCCAGTTAGGGATGTGTAACCCTGTCCTGTGTTCTGCTTGCCAGCTCATACAGACCTCTTCTCTGCTTCATCTGTCTCCTCTTCAGAGCTCTGCAAAGGTTCTTATCTACAGAGTACCACAGGATCCTTTCCTGAGATGCCTTGGACCTGTGTGAGGTGCCAAAGAAACGCTAATTTTGCTGGATGGGGTGAGCACAGTCTACAATATAATATATACAGAGGACACAAACTGCAGCCACACAAGGTGGTTGCACTTGTTTCATGATACTTTCTCACAGAGAAAGGATGGAGATAAACTGGGAAGCATCCTTATCCCTCACAGCTGCTCACAGCCTCCACAGGCTCCAGTACAGCACTGCCTGGCTTTGTAACACTTGGAAGGTCTGTATGTTGGTTGATGAGTATGTTGTGTGGCTCACTGCTTCCTTGGGGTATTTGGGAGCCACAGAAAGAATCTGGAAGAGTTTGTCAAACTTGCCACTTTTGAATGATGGCTGAAGAGCCTGTGTGGTATATAATAATTTTTGTTGGGTTTTTCTGGGTTTTTTAGCATGATATGTCTTATTTTGAACAGCTTAAACTTCTCACCTTTCCCAAGGCAAATTCCTGTGCTTTCTAGTTCCAAAAAAACTGACTGGAAAAAATGAAGCTGCTGCTGATCTGCAGTCAGAAAAACCTGTTTAGATGTTTATGTAGACCATCTTGTGTTTTGAATAAGGAATCTGAGCTCTACCTAAAGTTGAAGGTGCTGGAGAATTACAAATGGTGTCCTTGTAGTGAAAGCACAAAAATAGATGTATTGGTTTTCTATCTGAGAATGCACAGTTGATCACTTCTCAAATTCTTGATACTGAAAACTTGATTTAAATTTCAGATGGCTGTGTGCCAGGTCTTAGTACCTGTAGTGTTGAGTTTACTCATTAAGGAGATTTAGAATACACTAGATGCAGGAAAAGAACATATTTTTATGTTGATCAGATTCACTACCACAGAGTTCAAAAGGAAAGCTCTCTAATGTTTTTTAGCTCTGTTGACCAAGTCCTCAGTGCTAAATGACTTGACTGACTGTGAAATGCCATGATCAAACTCTACAGAAAATGATGAATTTCTGCCAGCCTAACATTTAAAAACTTATTTTGTCATCAACTAACCATCTTACAGGGAGTTTCAATGTGGCCTTTGAAGGCTTTCTCTGCCTCTCATTACAAAAGGCAAGGATCAAGGATCTCTTAAATGACTGCTATCAAGTGATCCTACAAAGCTTTTTGTCCCTTTGGAGGATATAAGGGCATGGGCTCTAGGTACCTGTGTAGTCTGCTCAACTTTGAATATGTAAAAACTAGTTGTTAAACAGATTCAAAGACAGTGTTACTTGTTTTATTACTCTGGCAATGGAAGTATCAAAATAATATCAGTAATAAAATCTATACCATTTTTTTCATAAAATTAAATATCAAATGCTAAACTTAAATAGATGGGATCATTAGAAACTTTGCTTTCTGCTTCTATACATGACCCTTTTTGCCCCTGCCATACCAGCAGCTCCGAGTTGCTGTAACTACCTGCTGCCTGACTCACATTCGTACCTAGAGTCTCTGACAAGTTTTAGTGTATAATCTGCTTACACAGAGAAGTAGAAGCATATTCTTTGACGTACTCTTGATGTTTTATATTGCTTTCAGTGGAATTGACTGGCTTTTCTGCAGAAAAATTTGGTACATTCATTCCTAAATTGCTTTGTATCACAAAGATATTACGGGTTGTGGAGGTACATTTTTCTCCTCTTTACCTTGTTTATAGGGAAAGACAGATTGCTCCTCACTTTGCTACTCTAGCTGTCTTTCAAGTAAAGATACTATGCCTTGCACTATCTGTACTGAGTCTTCTTTCTGAAGCCTGTGTTCATCTGCTCTCAAAATCTACTCTTAAGCTGTCATGAGCTCAAGTGCACCCATGCAGCTGATCAAGAGTGGGTACTGCTTGCCCGTACTCCTTGATGTCATTGCTGCTAAGCCATGGCTGCTTGTCAGTTCTAGTGCAGTCTTTTGTCTTTTCTCTATTCTCATTTATTTATCTTTCTTTTTTCCATAGTTTACAGCTCCTTCTCCAGGTTTCCTCCACAGCAGCACATCCACATTGAAGTTTGGCTCCCTGGGAAGGTGGTAGCACCTCTTGAAGCACAAATGCCCTGCTCACCCTGAGGTCTCTTGCAGTGTCTGAATAAAGAATGACTGAGGCAGCAGACATGGAGGGTGAGTGTGGTTTAGGAAACAACCCATTGCCTTATCCTCAGGTACAAGGCTCCATCCCATTAGACACCCACAGCAGTGCAGCCATAACTTTGTGATTGGCAGGGAAGGTGTGGAATAAACTGAATGTCAATAGTCAGAGTTTGGAGAATGTCAGGGTGATTTCTGTGATGGTAGAGAGTTGGGTGTTTTTATATGGTGTTTGAGGGACACTCAATTTAAAACTTAAACTCACAGGCATTAACTGAAAGAGAGAAATAGGGCTGTAAATTGTGTTCATTACAATCCTTTTATGGAGAAGAAATGCTGGGAATATCAGCATGCTCACAGGCAATGAGGGGTGCTTTAGTCCTCCTACTCCAAAGCAGCAGTTCCCTGTTTTATGGTATGAATATACCAAACTGAGCATTCTGCTGTTTCGGGAGCATGGCCTGAATGGGCTTCAATTTTACAACCAGGATGGAAAGAGAAAAACCATGAAAGAAACTGAGTGAAGGCGTATGGGACAGAGAACTGGCTGCGTGGGTAAGGCATGCAGAGCTGTGATTTTGGGGAGGTAAGGAAGGATGCTGTGAATGTAATAGCTGTTAATCCAACTGAACACAAGAGGGCTACAAGAATACGTTTTCTCTGGATTGAAAAAGTTCTTGATGGAGCTTTGTTATTGCCTGTCTACCTTTTGGCCTGCTTTTAATTTTTTACAGCTGGGAAATTAAATAAAATGCTACTTGACACCCTTTAAGTGCTTGTGTACACCTATCACTTCAGTGCAGGCTATAATGATTTGGATTGCTATTTTTAACACTTTTCTAATACTTTAAACTACTTACAGAATATGTTGCTGCTGATAAGGTACCAGCATCTGTGGAACAGATACATGATTTGGTATGTACTTAGTGATATGAATGCTTTGTTGTGCATTTAAATTGTGGAGAATCCAGATTGTGTGAGCAAATAAGGAAGAGGGAACATAGGAAAAGCAGTCTAGAAAAGTACAAGCCCTGCCCAGTAACCAAGTGCAAGTGTTAGGTTGCTTGTCTATTGATCCAAAGTGCAATTAAAAGCTACCTCCTGCAGCTGAATTTAAATTGGGCTTTTAAAGTTTTTTTCTTTCCCCCACAGACCCAGTATCAAGTGGTAAAAAACCTGCACAGCAGGTCTCCTATAAAATCACCAAGTGGAGTGTTCACAGCCTCAACTCCTTGGTTTGCACAGGGCTACTTACCTGTAGTAGTCTGTGAGCTCAGTTAAGGTGCTGAAAAACAACACCAGAGCATCTGCTGGCTAGAATCAGAGTAAGTGTTCAGTATTCTGCCTCATTTGTTGTGGGACTCAGCGTCAGTGAAAAGGCTTCTTTCTGCAATAAAAGGGTGGTATGGGGTTTTTTTCAGAAGGAAAGGTTGTACAGTTTTGTTTAGAAGGAAGTGAGAATATTAGATTTTGTTAATTCCCTACAGTTCTTTAGACAGTAATTTGTCTCTCTTAATTGAAGCTGTCAGCATTTGTTTGTTTCTCTTGAAATGCACAGGAATATAACTTCCCAATCAACTGTAAATTATTTCTGAAAATACAGCTTTGCTTATATGGTTCAGGATTCTCTCCTGAAGTGCGTAAAGCTTGCAGACATTAGGAGGGCCCAAGACAAAGCTTGTTGCAGGTTTAGGCATCTGACATTTTAGCAATGACTTCTTTTCACATAAATAATGCCCAGACCCACCAAAACTGACCCCTAGGAGCTAGGTAAGTTTTTACATCAGGTGTAGGCACACAAAGCTCACTGAATCCACTGTAACTCTTGATGTGAACGTTTTCTACTTCTGAATATGACAGGCTGCTAGGAGAGTGGAATATATGTGAAGAGGATAAAATATCCCACAGCAGTAAAAAGTTCCTTGCCTCTCTTAAAAGCCTGTTTCAAGGAGCCCTTAAGAAAGAAAATGTTCATACTCCTTCAGTGCAGAGATGGAAGCCAAAAAAGAAGGGTCTCAAAACTGCCTTTTGCAGAAGTTTTGGGTTAAAAAAATAAATATGCATTACTTTACAAACATTCGTGTTCAACTGGGCCTAAGGGACGCACTGGAAGGAGCTCATGTTATGGCATTTTACTGACTTAAGTTCACCCCATTGGTTCACCTGGCACAACTGTGTGCCCCAGCTGCCTCCCCCTGCTCCCACTGCTGAGTGACACTAATAGTTCAAACTTCCCAGCTAGAAACTACTGATGGTTATCTTCTTTATCAGAAAATTATGCAGCTACACAGTGCTAGTGGCACAGAGGTGGGGAGGGGAGGATTCCAAGTCCTTACCATGGCTAGTTAGGCAGTCATGAAGTGCAGCCTGGCTTTCTGAGCTGGAAAGCATCTAATTTAGGCATGATTCTATACCTGCAGGCTTGTTTCTGTAGGTCTTCTCTCTGCCAACTTCCAAGACTAGCCATGATGGGCTGACTTTGGCCACTGCTGTTAATGTTCACTCTATGCATGTTGTGTTTGCTGCTGCTGCTGCTTTTTTTTTCTGATTACTTGCAAAAATACACAAGCAGCAGGCTGGTTCTCTTGAGTTTGTGGCCTAATTAGGTAAGCTCTTGGCATAGAAAAAGTAACATTATTGGGAAACAGTTGTTAAGCAAAAAAAAAGCAAAAAAAAATATTGTCGATCACCTGAGTAAATTACACAGGTAGGGAGTGAGGGGTATGTTCATCCCTTAATTTTAAATTCCTTTTGGAGATGAAAGTATTGATGACTCACATCTGTAGTACAGCTGCATGTGATGTCCACATTCTTGTGTGTTAGGCAAATCCAGTCCTGAATGTTCTCTGAGACCTGGTTTTCCCAGAGCTGCAGTGCTATCTGTGAATGCTCCCCATTCACCAAGGGAGTGTTTGGGATTTAAGTGCAGAGTCAGCTTTCTGTTCTGCACAGGCCACAGCAGGTAGAGCTGGGGGCTGCAAGGGACAGGGGTATGAACAGGGTTGTGGGGAAGGCAGATGTTTATCTCCTGGGAGAGGCAGTGTGGGTACTGTGGCACTTTGTGTGGATCTTTCAGAGAATCTGGTAAAAGGTTTTGATCTGCTTTAACAGATTCTGATTGCACTAAGTGTGTATTTGGCAGGCTCACTGAAGGCAAGATGGTGCCCCAGTAAAACCAGTGAGGCCAGTGCTGTCTGGCAGCAGGGCACAGCGTGTGCTGCACCCCACAGCACAAAGGGTGAGGTGTTCTGCCCTCTGGAGATTTATGCTGCTTTATGGGCCCGGGGTGTGTGCTTGAGAAGGGCAGAGGCTGGGGGCAAGGGGGCAGATGAAGTATCACTGAGTTCTGTGGGACTTGTACTTTGTGCGTTGTGCATTCCAAAAATGAAAGCAGAGCCCTGGGCAGCCAGCAGCATCACAGCACAGCATGTGATGTGCTACTTGGCGGGCTGGGGCTGGAACAAGCAGAAACCAGAACTGAGCAAGCAGCAGCGAAGGACTCCAGGAAGTGTGTCTGTATAGACCAAAGCGAAACTTAGGGAGGGTTGAGGGGAGTAGGGCTGTGCACAGTTAGGGAAATGTGGAAATTACCTCCACACTGCTGAATGAGCATAAGGAGCACACACCTGCATTTGCACTCTGCTCTTGCAAATTTGCATTTCCAACTGGGAGCAGATTTCAGCCCAGACCCCCTCTCAGCTGTACATGCTTAGTTGCTTTTGGCCAGGGATCTCTCTCCCTCCTCTGAAGCCAGAGGCTGCAGAGGGGTTGTCGTTGACACCACAGCGATCCCTGAAGTCCCCAAGCCCCTTTGCATTTCTGTCCCTTTCTCCCTGATGACTCACATGCACCACTGCACCCAGCAGCAGGGCACAGCTCTTCCCTGCCTGAGCAGTTGGGATCCATATCCTGAGCTGATGCCCGCTGTGCTCTGGGTGATGTCTCTTCTTTAGACTACAGACATGGGACTTAAGCATGCTGTCTTCTCATTTTGTGCTCGCGTGGTAGTTTACATCTGGATCAGACTCCTCGTACAAGCTTGAGAAGCCTTAGGCCTGGATTTAGATCTTTTGATTCAAGTGCTGAGTCTGTGGATGTTGCACATTCTTTTGGCACCAGCTGCTTATCAGCAAATCCCTGCCACAGGTTACAGGGATTTGCTGATGTCTTGCCCTCTCATCCAGCTGCATCACAAAGCACCGGTGGGCAAAGCCCAGCCACTGAAGGTATTTGAACTATCAGAGTTCCATTTTGATGGAGATGGGCTGCAGAGCAATCATGCCTGTAGATCTACCTGTGTCTTTAGGGCATGAATACTTGACAGGGGAGCAGCTCGAGCCAGCGGATGACAGGAACTGCGTTTTATTAATGCCGGGTATGCCGAGGTGAAGAAGGTGTCCTGTGAGCGGTTCACGCTCGTACCGGGCAGCAGGTGGGGTCACCCCGTGAGGGCAGGGGCTCGGCACACGAGGCCTGTCAGCACCCTCGCTGCCGGGTGTGGGTCTGTGGAGCCCTGCCCTGCCCAGCCGTGCCCTCCCTGGAGCCCTGCCCTGGCCCGCGGCGCTCCCGGTAGCGGCGGGAGGAGGCGCCCGGAGTTCCCTTTCGGGGCATTGTGGGAAGGGCGATGCGGCCCGGCCTCACCTGAGCGGGGCGGGCGGGACGGAGGCGGCCGGGCCGGGCTGGGCCGGGCCGGCTCCCAGCCAGCCGCCGCACCATGGTGAGTGAGCGGGGCCGAGCGGGGCCGGGCCGGGCAGGAGCAGCCGCCCCTGCCCCGCCGGAGCCGCCGAGCCCCTCGACGGGCGCGGTGTCAGGGCGCGGAGCGAGGCCGGGCGGAGCGGGGCTGCCCTCGGGCACCGGCTGCTCCGGACGCTGAAAGCCGTTCCCAGGCGGGTTCGAACAAGGTTTGCACCTGTTCAGGGAAAATGAAAGTTCTGTTCTTTTTGTTTTCCTACTCTCGGGATGAGCTCGGGCCACGCCGAGAGCCTTTCATAGACCACCAGGAAAACAAGGCTGTTACAGAGAGGTTTTACAAAGTCTTCCTGTAACTCGAGGAGCTGAGGTGCAAGTCGGCTCCAATGCCTGGAGGAGGATCGAGTGAGGTTTCGTATGGATCTGGCTGACTTTAGGCTGACTGGTGGCAAAGCGGGTCAGTGTTGGGCAGTGGGTTTTCTTGTGACGGGATCACAGCCGTTCCCCAGGTGTATTCCCTGGTCTCAGGTAAGTGGAGGGCTTGGACAGCGGCACCTCCAGCTCGGCTGCTTCTGCACCGCTGCCGGCTCTGATGGGGATTGTTGGGATTTGGCTGCACCTTTCCATCGGGTAATGCATTAGCGAGAGAGCGTATGGGTCTGGACCCGACTCCGGGGCTGGCAGTGGCTTGTTGGAGCTTGGAAGGGGCAGCAGCGCTTCAGGTTGAAGGGCTGACGGGCAGGATCCGGGAAAGGAGACCCTTTGCCTCTCCAGTGCTGCGCTTGGTGTTGGTTTGCTGAGATCAGAAAGGTTGCTGTGGATGCTCTCTTTTGTTAAGCGTGATGGCCAACATCTTGAGAGCAATGGGTAGATTTTCCCCAGGGGGGACTGCGGGCTCCCAAGTAGTAAGATGGTCAGTGATGCCTCTTAATAGAGAAACCACCTCACTGCTTGATAATTCAGGCTTGAGGCAGGTTCTGCGGGCATGCCCTGAGCTGCTGTCTTGCACAATTTGCCCATTGTGTGCACCTGTGGTACCATTTACTGGCAGTGCAGCTGAACAGAAGTCTCTCAACTCCTTCAGTGGAGGCCAAGTACTGTTGTTTGTCTCTACCCTCAAAGGCAGAGCTATGTTGTTTCTCTTCAGTGGTTTGGCCAGAATGCTAAATATGTGTTAGTCTCCTGTATTTAGAAAGGTGTACCTGTCATTATATTTGCAAATAGAATATGCACAGTAATGAGTTTACAGGTGGCAATGCAGTCTCCACACCTTAAGTCCCTGTAGAGACGTAACTTTTCTGGTTACACCCCGAGACAGCCCTACATACCCACTTCCCTCTGGTAAAGCTTATGTAAACAACTGGAGTTCCTTTTTTGCCCTTGAAAGTCAGTAAATATCGGAGCTTATTTCAGGGAATCTGATCTCAGAACTCTCCTTGATGCACGTACTTCACAAATGCCAGTTTTCAAAGCACTCACGATGGTCCCAGGGGAGCACTGCTTACAATAGTGCTGCTTATTGACGATTTGGAGTCTGGCTGCTGTGTTGATGGTTAGAATTTTGCAAGGTGAGTGTGCGTTCTTACAAGGAAGAATTTTATTTTTCGGTTTTTTGAGGCCATAGTACAAACACTTGCTGGTGTTCCTGCATTATATTAGTGCTGTCAGCCTTACCCTGTTCTTCTCTTGTGGATCTGGTGCTGATGAAACACTGCTTTTGTCAGGGAATTCTTGCTTTAAATTCCTGTGTCATTCACTCTCTGGATAGGGGTTTGTTAACACTTGATTATGAGTCAAGAAATAAGGGGTTGCTGGGTTACAAACCAAGAACAAGCCTTATCCAGGCTCACGTGTGATGAACTTTCAGCAGGTAATTTAAACTTTCTGTTTTGGAATGACAGGGTTTTGCTTGCCACCTTTTTCTGTGTTTTGAGATAGAATTAAAGGTGCTTGTGCAAATGGTACCATGTCTGAGCAAGAGGGTTTTTCCAATTATTTGCTCTCTTGCAGATTTCCAGGCAAGTTTCAGGGAAGAAGTGTAGCAAAGCTGACTTCATACCCAGCTGAGAAACACAGCTTCTATGCCCAGCTTCTGCTTTGTGACATGTTTTGGTTTTTTTTTAAAAAGACTTTTTAGAAAGACTAAATTCTGCTTCGTGACATATATGGGTGCAGAAGAGATACATGTCGTGAAGGATTGCTGTCTCAACAAAGTCAGAGAGTGGGGAGAGAGCACAGAGGAGAAAAAGATAAGTCTCCCCAAGGACATGTGTTGCTGTAGTCAGTCTCTTGTGCCTGTAAGTGTTGCAACACCTCAATCCTTTGCTGCCTCAGTGTTATCAGTATTACTTTAGTGAATAAATACAGGGCTCTGCTTGCATAGCTCTGAGTGCAGGATTGGTGCCTGTGTAGTAAAGGGTCTGATTCTCTCCTACCTGTGCTACTCATCATTACAGGGAGACAAATTAGTACTGATAGGCATGATCTGAAACCCTGGAGAAAGATCAAAAGAATCCCATTGAGCACAGTGGCTCTAAAAATGTACTTGGCCTGAATAGAAAAGGAGTTGGCAAGCACTGTTTCCACTTAGCAAGGCATTTGATAACCAGTCACTGATCTAGAAGCTGGGGTGGAAATATTAGTTGCTGTGACTGCAGCTGCTGACACCTACCTAGTGTTTGGAAATGAACTCTCAGCTCTTCTGAATATTGATTTCACCAACTTTCACTTAATTGTTAAAATGGATGACAATCTGCAAAAGATGTTTTCGGTGCTGCACAGGATTTACTGTTTACAGTTCTAGGAATGACTGCTTATTTTCCACTTATGATACAGTTTTGTATTGGCCTCAAAAAGACAATGAACTTTGCCTCTAGGCATCTACCTCTGAAAGACAAGAAGGGCAACATATTAGAACAGATTAGAGGAGAGAAAATGACAAATAAGTTATTCTGTTGTTCAAGGCAGCCATTCTTATGCTATATGACAAAATATTCATGTGATATTTCTTTGTTAATTTGTCTTGTAGTGAACTTTTACTGTGGTAGTACATAAAGGCAATGGAATGGCATCCTGTTTAGAAGATCCTGAGTTGGGAGACTTTTCTGCTTGGAAAGAGGTGACTGCAGGGGAAGTGATAGAAACACATGAAATCATGAACACTATAGAGACTTGTTGCTACACAAGGAGTCAGGGTACACCCTGTGACATTTTCGGGCACTAAATATAAAAAAAATAAATGGGAATACTTTTGTACACAGTGTAGATGACTGTTTCCAATCCACTGCTGAGGGTTCTGTGGGTGTCCCAGTAGTTAGGCAGTTCATAGAGGGTGGGGCCACAGGTGTGCTGCCTGGGTGCAGTTTCTGTTCCTGAATCCTTAAACCTGTGATTCTTGGAGATAGGACTACCAGAGTGATTTTACACATGCTCTGTTCCTTGTGCTGTGCCCTTCTGGAAGCTGCTTAGATCAGAGTACAGCTCAAGGACTGATCCATAACCTGTCATTCAGCTGGACTTTGGAATAACATTTTGTGGGATTTGTGAGGAGAAATGTTTTTACAGTTCTTTGGAAGTGTGTATCTCTGACTTGCCAGTTTTGGATGTTCCTTCTCCGAGTGCTCATGACCATTACAGATTGTCACTGTTTAATACTGGAGCCTGCTCAGGCCATGCAGGAATTGCCAGGCACACTCTGCTGTCTCTGGGTAATAAGCTCATTTCTGGAAAGCAAAAGAAATGTTATGATAGATCATCTGCTGCTTATTTGCTTAGTAATCAGCAATATAATATCTGCTTTTAAAAATATATATTTTTTCACTCACAAATAAGGTAACTGCAGTCATGGCAGAGCCAGGAATCTCTAGGATATGGAGTGCCTAGAGGGCTTTAGAGAATGCCATGGCATTTAGGGTGGGCAGATGCAGAAAGAAGGCTGGAAATGGGCAGCTGGGTCTGTCATGAGGCAAGAAAACTACAGATTTTGTTGTTTCTCTGTACCTTTAGTTACTTCAGAATCCTGTGCTTTATAAACGGTCCCATGGACCTTCTGAAGCCATCAGTTACCTGCAAGAGCAGCAAAAGGACAAAGTACTGAGGAAACTGGTGAGTCAGGGAGGGCAGATAGAGCTGCCCCTCCCTGAAGTACTTGCAAGATTTATGCTTTGACATCCACATCAGGCATTTCTGTGAGCCAGTCGTGGTCTTGCTAGTGATACCTAAATTAAAACAATACTGCTTGTGTGAAAAGAATTATTTCTGTATCACATGTGCCCAGCTACTAATTTCCATCCCTGCCCATTCATTTCCCTACTGTCCTGTTCCTGCAGGCTGTCATCTGCATTCTATTGGCTGTGTTGGCTCTGTGCTTTCTTGAGTGGCCACCCCTGGGCCTTTGCATTTCTGCAGATGTTGCAATGTAGAGAGGGAGTTGCAAGATCCAGTCCTGCAAGCCTGACACTTGATTTGGGAGTAGGAATATGGCATGCAGAGGCATTGGGGTAGGATGGGAAGGTGCAAATTTACATTTGTGTGTTTGAAGGCAAGCTTGGCGTGCCTTTCTGGCCAGACGTGCCTGTCTGGCCTGGAATGTCCTGATGTGTGTTTCTCAATGTTACAGACAGAACTCCAGGGACTCTGTGCACCAGTGGTTTTTTCTTCTCTAGCTTGCTGAGTTTATGTAGGATATCCATCTGCTCTCCCCTGTTAGGGAGGGCATTAAAACCCTTCTTCACTAATCAGTAAATGCCTCTTGTTGCCTTGCTGCTTGCCATTGAAACTTAGAGATGGTTTTGCTCAGACCCTTGCAGTTCTCAGTGGCTTGTTAACCAGCGCAGGAGCTCTGTGGTCACCATCCTCTGCTTAGTCCCCTGGGGCAAGTGATGGGCACAAATCACAAAGGAATGAGAAACAGGCTCACTGTTGTTTGAATTAAATGCAGAAATGTACCATGTTGTCCTTTGTTGTGCACGGCTGCTTGCTGGAAGGAGAGCAGGGGAAGTGTTGGGTGAGTGCCTGTGTGCTCTGAGCTCTAGAGAAGCTGTGGGAAGGGCTGCATGAAACTTGGAACAGCCTCTGGGCTCAGGAGATGGGATGGGAAAGTACCTCAGGCATTTCCTTTTTTTTAAGTCTCATGACAAGACTTGGATAAATAGCAGAATGAATTTGTTGTCCTTTCTCATTCTACAGGCTAAATATTGGACCAACATAAACAGAATTTTGTGAGATTCTCTGTTCTGGCCCTTCCTTCTGTAAACTTCTGTAAACTGTGGTTACTTCTTTTATGTTTATGCATAGGTTAAATCCATGTTGGTTTTTTACCTTAATGAAAAACCGCCATTTTAAAGGGGAAAATTGAGAATGTCTCAATTGAAAATGTCTAAATTAAATGCTTCAGCATTTGTAAAAGATTATCCTGTGCTCTTTCAGAGTCATAAACATGATCTGAACTCACATGTATCTTTGGTCCTTTTGGAGCTTAGCTTTCCTGTGAACATCTTTGTTGGGAGCTGGAGGAATGGGTGTGAAGCTGCTGCCAACCTACACTGTTCCTGCTCCACCAGACATGGCACTCCCCAGGCTGCAGCAGTGTCTGTCAGCTGCCTGTGGAGCCAGGTTAGCTTGTCACCATCTGGGTGTGCCTGCCCTGTCCCAGAGCAAAGGTTTTTAACTTTGCTCCTGGAGAGGTCAGAGGCAAGGGAAGGGCACTGCAGTGCCTTCATGTAGCAGGGCTTTGCAAATAACTGATAAGACAAAGTGGAAATGAAACTAAAAGAGCTGCGCCTTTTGCTGGAATCCACTGGGTGAGATTTTAGCTCTGTTTCTTCACTAGGAGTTCAAGGAACAGGCTGGAAAAATAGCTTCTAATGCCTGTAAAGTACACGGGGGTTGTAGTGAATTAGGGGTCGCTCTTGGCGGCTTGTTCAGTCTCTCCCCTGGTCTCTTCCTCCTTGTAGTAACCTAATGAAGGTGTCCTCTGCCCCCCAAAAACATGTAAGCGAATAAAAACACCTCCAAGAGCTCAGCCTAGGAGGCAGAAGGGATGTGATTACCTAGTTAATAATGGTTTCAAATCTCTTCAAACTGCTGCTTTCTTTGAGCTCAGCCAACCTGCATCTGTGCTGTGTCTGTCCCCTGGGCGGCACTGAAGGGACAGTGGTGTGGCTGCTTCCCACAGCACTGCTGCACTCCTGGCCTGCTCTGCTATGGCAGAGCCAAACTCCAGCCTTGTCTGTGCTAGCTGATTACCTGAAAACTGGACTAATTCCACTTGCAGGAATAAAAATTTAAGAAAATTGAGAGTAATTCTCCTCTGTAAGAACTGGGTGCCGCTGCCTGCGTCTGCTTTTTTGGAGGTGTTTTGGGAAGAGGTGCTACCTCTGCTCTCCAGAGCAGTGCAGGAAATCCCGTGTCACTGTTGGTGGGACAGCCCAGCGTGTGAGGAGGAGGCACAGGCATGCCTGTGCTGTGGGGCGGACACTGGGGCAGGAATGTCACCAGATTATGAGGAATGTGCCAAGGCTGGGAGGACTCTACCTGCTGGATATAGTGATAAGTGGGAGCAGAGCTGGAGGGAGCTTGGGCACTTACAGGATGCTTAGAAAGCTCCTTGAGTTTTGTTTTCTGGTCCTCAGGTAGAGATCAGGAATGAGCAGCTTGAGCTCATCTATACTGTGGTGATTATAGTTTTATTTAACTCAAGTGAGGCTATAAAGAAGGTTGTTGCTGTCTGGTTCGATACCATTTGTTATAAATATCCTTAAAATGTTGGTGTGCTGGTCCATTTAAAATCTTCAGTAATTAGATAAGGATGACTTCTGCATCATGAAAAGCATAAAATCAATGTGTAACTATGGTCACGTGTGCCTGTAATGATCTGGCACAGCTTTTATTGCATGGACTTTGGATGTATTGTTTAGGGGAAATTGCTCAGAAATGTTCCTAATGGAGATTAAGTGAGGAAGAATCCTGTGCCAGGTAGGCAGCAATACACTGCTTCGGGATTTCTGCATTGCTGGATTTGTGCATGTTTTCTGTTTTTTTTTAAATTTGCTTACATCATGAAGACTAAGTACATGTTTTAAATTTTAAAGCTGAGAGCCAACAGTATTTAAGAAACATCCGTCAGCTCCTGTGCTGCTGTGAATAAATGTTTCAGTGACAGAGTAAACGAGGCAATTAATATTTTTAATAAAGTAGTCCATTTTGAATTTTACGTATTTGCTTTAGAAGTGTCTGAAACCCCAGAGTGTGTATTAAAGGTCAGTAGCCAGATGAGATTTCGTGTAACAGCTGACACCAAAATACCTGTACTTGAGTGTGTTAGTATTCTGTCTTGTCCTGATGTGGGTAGATTGTTAATAGGTCTGTTCAGTACATCTTTCTCATTTCACCCTAATCACCTGGCATTCTAAACCAACTGTGTGTTCACAGCATAGCTGGATTTTTTTTTTTCTTAATTTCAGTATTTACTTTCCTCCCCCCCTCCAAAACAAAACAAAAAAACTCATTAACAAAGCAAAAACTAAAAGAAATTTTTTATTCTTGAAGTGTTTTGGAGATTTAAAAAAAGCTAATGGCTGGAATAATGTGACTGTTAATATTTTTTTAAAGAGAAAATTTAATGAAGGTAGGTTTTGTTCATTTTCAGTTGTGATGTAAAAATACAAACTGATAAAAACATCTGGACAGCTGTCTGGGTTGGGAAATAGATTCTTTCATATCAGAGGAAAGAATGAAAAATAGTAAAGGAGAAGCAGAATATGAACTCTACTAGACTAAAACAGTGGCAGCAGATCAAGCAGACTTCAGGGGAATCAGAATAAGTTTAAAAAGAACTTTGTCATAGCAAGTTGCTTCTTCTCCACCAGGTACAGCCAGTCAGTCTGGTTTTCCCCAGGCTTCTGTTGGCAGCTGAAGGTCTGGATTTTCATCCCACTACCTGTTTTATGTGGTCTGGGAATTTGCGTTGATTAGAATGTCCTGTATTGTCTGTTGGCCTACAGAAAGTTTTTCAGGAAAGCTGAAAGTTTCTGCACTCTGCCAAGATGTCTGTTTAAGGATAGCAATTCCTAATTTGCAAACTTTGCTTACACGTGAATTTCAGGTGTCTGATTTATAAAGGTGGCTTTGATTTTGGAGGGCTCTTGACTGAACTTGGAGAGCTGAAGCAGAATGTAAGCCCAGAGCTGCTAGAATGAAGAGAGCTGCCTCACCAAGCAAATCCTTGCCACACACCCAGACAGGAAAGAGAAGGATTCTTGCTCTTTTTTCTGCAGTCTTCCTCTTCTGCCTCCTCTCCCCTGAAACTCCTCGTAGTGTTCCCGTCTCTATCCCCCTCTCCTCCCCCAGGGACATGGAGCAGCCAGATGCCACAGAACAGGTTTGGAACCAGTCAGCAAATGTTATGCAGGTTGAATTACAGGAGGAGGAGAAGCAGTTCTAGTGCATGTTCTCCTTTCTCACAGTGGGGTGAATTATAGCCTCTTGCACATCCCTGGAGTTCACCCTGCAGGAAGAAATGGGGCATCTTTTACATGTTTGTGTTATTGAACAATAAACTGGAGAAATTACTCTGGGAAAGGAGAGCCAGGAAAGCTCTTTTCCCATATATTCATTTTTATCTGCTACCCTTGCAGGTGGTTTGTTGTGTATGTAATGAAACACAGCCCTTTAGACAGTTGTACTAATTGTTGCAGATTAGGTTAAATTTTAAACCCTCTGTAAAGGCAAAAATGATCCAAGTTTGAAACTAGTGAGCCAGCTGTAACGTGTGACTGGTCTGAAGTGTATAATGGCCAAATACTGGGGCAGGCTGCACCAAAGGGGACCTGCAGTCCTGGCAGGAAACAGTCCAGAAGACAAGCTTGAGTGAACTGCTTATCAGATTATTACAGCCCATTAGTTAAAGGAGGGAAAGGTCTCCCAAGGGAGGTGGAAAGAAGGGGTGTGTGTGTGTGTGTGTTAGTTTCACCTATCCCTATCTCTCTTGTATTTGCTGTTCATGAATATGCAAACCTTCTGTGTTTTGCATTTTTGATGTCTATTTCATGTCAAAGTCTAGCATTTGATTTTTTTGTAGCCCTGAAATTAAGGATGTTGGTTTTTATCCTGGTACAGTTTTGTAGGTCTTGATAGAACAGAAAGCCCCATAACTTTCCAGCCTGTTATGTAACTTACTGCTGCAGTTGATTTAGAGATGTATGAGAAGGGGATAGAGTTCAAGTTTAGAAATCTGGTTTAAATGTTTGATTTAAAAAATACCCGAACAAACTATTTTTCCAATAGCCTACAAATAGAAAACGCAGTCATTTGGGTTACTTACTGACATTTATGGAGGTCATTTTGCACAGTGCTGTGGGTGGTTGTGTCTGATTCAGTAAAACAAGCTATTAAAATTACTCTCAGCTTCCAGACCAAAGATTGTCTCCACAGACTCCACATGTGAAGGAAGCCAGTGCTCTCCTAGGAGCTGTACTCTTCATCCAAACCCACTCAGTCTCGGACCCAAAAATTCCCTCTGGCATCACCCCGAGGTCTGGTGATTGTTAGCCACAGCCAGCATGCCCTGGGAGGGTAAGAAAAGGAACCAAGCACTCTGCTTTCTAAGGTGTTCTGCTTGTAGCAAGTAATTTGCCTTTGTTTTCCTCTGGAATTATAACTTTGAAAGATGAGTAAAGCATTGCAGGATGATCTGCCTCTGTTTGCAGTTTGGCTGCTGAAAACCAGCTGAAAGTTTCTTAACATCTGTCTTGTCATCTGCACTATAAGAAAGCAAATGTTTTCACAGTCAAGGAGCAAGGAACAGATGAGCTGTTAGATTTGTGTTTGGGCAGTACTTCAACATTTCCAGGTTCTTTGATGCCTCAGAGTCTTTCCAGTGGGATGTGATGAGCAGAGCCATAACAGAGAGGGATGTGTTGTGTCGTGACAGTGGGGCTGGGCAGAACAAAGCTGAACTGAATGGAACAGCATTGCATGTTGAAATTGAAAATGCTGAAAGCCATTTAATCTTTTAAGAATGTATTATTTACGTCCTACAGAGTTCCCCAGATTGAAGTTGCTTCAGAAATTAGAAAAAGGAAGAGGAATCAAAAGACAAGAAACCCCTCGCTCAATATTTTTGCTTCTAAGTACCTGCAGCTTTCTAATACGTTGTTCTGTTACAGTAGTTCTTAGCTGGCCAGTGATATGAATCTAGGCTTGAGGGTGCAGTATTTTGCTGCAGACTATGAAATTAGAATTGTGCTACAATAAAGGCTCTACCTGTTTTCTAGCTGTATATATTTCTGTAATGATAAAATTGCCATGTGAGGTATGCAGTTATAGTCTGCTTATGAAACAGTGTGGGACAGGAGACCCAAACAGTGAGATTTTTGGAGGATTTTATGCATTTAGGAGCATTAATGGATATTTTCTGATTGCAAAGAACATTGCCTCAGCTCATGAAAGTGATGGTGAGACATCAACTGTACGTGTAGAAGAAACAATGGTGTTCTCAAAGCAGTTTTAGGTGGAGAGCAGCTCACTTTCCTATAGGCTGAAGTATAACATCCCAAAGTAACTAATCAGCAGAAAGTGGTGGTAATATTTGCAGTGATTCCCTGGTTTGTTGGTATTTAACCTTTCAGAGGCATAAGGTTGCAGTTCTGGAGATGCATGTGTATTACTTGCAGGCACTCAGGTTTGAGGTCTCTTGTGTCCAACAGCTGGCCCTATACCAGAATACCTTTTCATTTTCTTCTCCTATTAAAACACTGCAGGCGAAGGATGTCATATGCTGAACAACCTGTCAGCTTTTGGTAGGGATTCATTGACTCATTCCCTGCATTTTCAGTCAAATCTGATCATCCTTTCCTATCCGATGGTTCACCATGTTTTTAGAAATTTTTTTATCAAATAGCTGCTACCTGTACCCAGTGGCTTTTAGATGGACTCCCACGGACCTGCTGCTCTTATCTTTTCAAAACACCCTCATCTTTAAAGGGCTTTGGAGTTAATGTGCTGTGCAGCAAGCAAAATAGCCTTTCATTCAGCCAGCTCCTCTCAGTGGGCAAGTGTATGAACACTGAGTGCTGTCCCTACATCACCTGGGAAGGGGTAGCCCTGGCAGCTGGAAGATTCCCATGTCAAAACCCAGCTGGTTATATGAGCAGAGAAAGGCAAAACCACGGTGCTTTGCTCTTCACTGTAATCAGGCCATGTGTCCTGCCAGCAGCATACTTGTTTTTATTTAGCAAGCTTGTCTGCCAAATATTATGAGATTCAAGAGAACGCACCTACAAAATCCTTGTAATTGTATCAAGCACATTAGACTGACAATGGCAGAAGCCTTATTTCCAACAGTAGATCCTGCCACAGACACATGACTAAAACAGTCCTCCTTTCCCTAAAATGATCCCACATTTGAAGTCTTTCTCAGTGTAGTCAGTATAGTACTTCCAGACTACTCAACAATTACGCAACTCAATAGCTGGAGTATGGTTCTGAATTATGAATGAATGCTTTGTTTAAAATCTGGTAGCTTTTCCTTTTTCTTTTATTTTTTTTCTTTTGTGTAGAAGCTTCTCTGCTCGGACTTTACCAGAGCCTGGAATGATTTTATCTTCACAGAAATCTTCATTGTAATCTTGAGAGTGATTGTGAACTTAACTTTGTAATCCTCACTGTGGAAATGTCATGATGAAGTATAGGTGCAGCAGTAAACTGGAGCAGGAAACAAGGAGCAGAAGGGATTAGGGTGTAGACTGAAAAACTCTAGGGCAGGATAACCTTAGGCTAATAGTGAGGGATGTGGTAAGAGACCTACTGGATTGGGACTTTGCAAGGGTTGGGAGCAAGTGAGGAAAGTGAGGCTCCTGTGCGTCTCCCTGGTCCCCCCAGGATCAGGGGACGCCACCAGTCACTGTATGAACAACTGGCAGTGTACCTGTCACACATGCATATAGCTGCACTTAGACATCCTTCCTGCAAATCCCTGGGTCCTGGTACTGGTGAGAGCAGCAATCAGGATGCCTGGCAAGAATAGGGCAGTTCAGATGTCTTCAGCCATTAAAAATATCTCTATTCCCCCCTGGGTGGGTTTGTAGGGTTTTTTCTCCACTTAGCAGAAGATATCCTCTTGGAGAAGGATGTTGTCTTCAGATTGATGTCCTGCATTCTTAAAGCCATTTCCATTCTCTGAGTGAATGGGTAACTGTACTGCTAATATACACAGTGGTCAATTGTTTTAACCTGCTAATAGTTGTATTTGTATAAATGTGAATTGATACTTTTCTCCCACAGCCCCACTGGCATTTAAAGGCTGGCTCTTGTGTGTTTCAGTAATACTGCTTATTCTAAGCAATATTGAAAAAAATGAAAAAAACATAGGTCATACCCTCTCAAGTTATGACTAGCTTTTAAGTTGAAATTTTAGAACAGTGTAGGTATTGTCCTTTATTTAATACAGTATGACTCACTAAGGTCTGTCCTTTGTCATTACAGTCATCTGTGTTTCATAATATCCTGATTTCTTCAGTAAAACCAATCAAGCTTCCTTTCCAAAGTAGGTTTCTCCTACCGTTATTGCCTCTTCTAGGAACCGGCTGCTTTGTGATCTGAAATAGTGCAATATCAGAGTTGTTAGTGATTATTATTACTATCTTCATATTTCTAGTCTTCTGCCACACTGATCCTGATTTCCCTACTCCTGTTGTGGATGAGTCTTTATTCCCTTTGCTGAGGTAGCTGATTTTGCTGGAGGAGGGGGTGGTGCCCCCTTTTCACCACCGCAGAGTGGTGATGCTCCTCCTGTTCCCTAGGGCAGGGGCAGGACAGGAAGCAAAGCTGCTCTTTGCACAAGGTAAGGAGGATGGGTAGGAGAAGATGTAAAGGGTTGACCTAGGGAAGAGGTGCCAGAGGGAGGGGAGAGCTGCCTGGGAAAGAAACAGGAGAGAGGGGGGATCTTCCCCATGCTGAGCCTCCCACAGACCTCACTGACACCGTGTCCAGCCATCGTGCCAGGGCTGGGGATGTGTGGCCAGGGCTCGGATTTCTGGTGCCAGGCAGAGGACTGCTCTTCCCTGGCCGTGGCCCTGGTGTTAACCATGTTGCTTTGTTTACTCTAGATACACTTTATACTGCTGTTCAGTCGGCAGGGGAAGTTAAGACTTCAGAAATGGTACACGACGCTACCTGATAAAGAGAAGAAAAAGATCATTCGAGAAATTGTTCAGATTATTTTGTCTCGCAATCAAAAAACAAGTAGTTTTGTTGACTGGAAAGACCTCAAGCTTGTTTACAAAAGGTGTGAGTAATTTTGTAAGAACATATAATCACTATTCATATGAATAATACATGCTAGAAGAGGAAAAATAAAGGCTCACTTGAAGAAAAGCAGCAAACAGCACTCATGGTGCTGGGCTGAGTTAGAAGCCTGCCATTGGCAGTCTGGGTATAACAAGGCAGTGTCCCTGGACAAACCAGCACAGTAATTATGGGGTGCAAAATACTTGTACGGTCTGTCAAATGAGAAAACAGGAGTAGCTTACCAAGTATTAGTGTTTAGAAGGCTTTAAACCTCACTGCTCCCTCAAATTCCCCAGGGTAGCCTGGCTGAGATGTGTGTGCTGGGTTTTATCAGCTGCAGATGTTGCAGGAACTGTTCCAAGACACTTTCCTCATTTTGTCAAATTTTGTTTCTGAAATATTTGTTGCTCTGGAAAGTATTAATTCCCGTTTCCTTTTCCAGAGAAATCATTGGTCCCCAGTTACACAGTGCCTCATGCTAACTGCCTGGTTGTTCTGCTAAAGTTGTAGCAAACAAAAGTAGCCTTAAGGTAGAGCACACTGGGTAAATTAAACATCTCCCATTTACCAAAAAATTAGTCCCATGCTGTGAAGGGAGGGATATAACCATCTAACCAGAAGCTGTGACAAGTTGGCCTCCAGCCACAGCATCAACAAACCGAATAGATTGTGGGTTGGTTTAAACATAAAGTTCTGGTGCAAATTACAGAGCTTGTTTGGTCTAAGCAGTTTCATGCATTCTGGCCCTATGTAAAACACTGTCATTTGACAGCCAGCAGGCTTGCTGAGATGTAACTCCTTTCACCTTTATTTTTGCCTTGTTTGTATTTTTTAATTAGAAGAGGTAGCTTATCCTACGGTTTAATTAACCCCACTTACTGTAGTGCTGTTGCAGCAGGTGAAGGAGACCTGAAAGTACCCCATACTACTGATTTATTGCCTGTTGTATTATGTCCAGTGTTGTCAGTGCCCCACTTTAGCAAAGGTGGAGCTGGTCCTTGTAACTAAAATAATAATTTGTTTAAATTACCTGATCTTTTGAAGTGCTCTCTGGGGTACTATAAGAATAAAAGAAAATGTTTATTTTAGAGACTAGATAGGAATTAACTGTGGTGTGAATGACCTGTAAGAGATGAGCAGAGCACTGAGGTCCCAGCTGTTCACTGCCATGGTTTTGACTCTGTTTCCCCAGGTATGCTAGTTTGTATTTCTGCTGTGCAATAGAAGACCAGGATAATGAGCTCCTGACACTAGAGGTCGTTCATCGATATGTGGAGCTCCTGGACAGATACTTTGGAAATGTAGGTTTCACTTTCTCTGATGAACTCATTCCTGTTTTTCTGATAAACAAAGCTATGTGCAGCTGATTTGCTTCTTGTTCCATCTGCTGCACTTGCCTTGCTGGTGCTCTCAATCCAGAATGAAATTAATTATTAGAGTATTTTATAAAATAGTGCTTAAATGATACAAGGTTGTTTTTCTATCCTTTTTCCACTCGCCCAGAATTAGTCTTGATGCTTTGTATGTCTGTCTTGGGATAGAATTTGAAGGGAAAGCTTCAGGAAAAATTATTTTAAAAAAACCAAAACAGATTAAAGTACTTTAATTCTCTCTTCTGACATCTTCAGATGTCCTGGTTTTGTTTGTCTCAAAATACTGTGTAACAATTAAGGACATAGAGACAAAAGGTAAAGTCAGTGTGTTTTTAGAGAAAAGACTTAAAGAAGGTTGAAGTAAGTCTTTTAGTAAGTCTTTAGAGACTACAAGAGACCCATCTTTTCTGTGAGTATTTTTGAAATTATCCTGCCTACCTTAATTCATATCTTAGCTTAAATCAGTGTGCCGTGGCTGATGTCTGTACTGCCTCAAAACTAAAAAGCAGTTGGTGGCTGTTGCTGGGCAGGGAATTGTCTTGCTCTGTGAAACTGTGAACATATGTAACCCATATTACAGGGACTATGTAGGAGCTGTGATAAGGTTAGTGGGCCAGGAAGTCAGCTTTGATCTCTGACAACCAGCATGAGCTCAATAATAAGTGGAATATCCTTGCAGTAAGTCTGTATATGTGGAGAGAATATGTGCAGGAGCTTCAGTGTTACATAACATGCAGTTTGTTTCTTCACCCTGCTGCCTGCCATAAGGGTGCGTGTGCTGAGGATATTTGATCATCACAACAGCTTTTGGCCCAGTAGTGCTTATAATGCTATAAAAGTTATTTAAATGTGGTTGTGGCTTTTTGTTCTGGCAGGTGTGCGAGCTGGATATTATCTTTAATTTTGAAAAAGCTTATTTTATTCTTGATGAGTTTATAATTGGTGGAGAAGTACAAGAGACTTCAAAGAAGACTGCAGTGAAAGCCATAGAAGACTCTGACATGTTGCAGGAGGTAAGGCAGAGGAGGACAAAAGGCAAACATCTCATCTTCCTACATCTTCCTTGTTTGACAGGAGATGAAAACACAGCTAAGCACTTCTGGTACTTAATTATCCAACTGTGTCTTATATTCAATTTCAGCAGGTACAACAGTGCAGTTACATAAGCTTTCTATTCAACACTCGTGGTATAAAGCTGTTGCTCTCTTGCGGTTTAACTGCTAGAGTTTCAGAAATAGTTTAGGATGTGTCTAAGATATTTCTTTAATACAGGGACATAATCTAAGGTTATATTTTATGTATACGTACGTATATGTAAATACAGAAAAATCTCTTCTGTTTCACTAGTACATTGGAAACATGACCTACTATTAACATTTAAAATTGGAAAGGATATGTGCTGGCAAACTCTGCTTTCGTTCAGAAGCACCTGTGTAGTTTTTCTGCAGGGCATTGATGTGTAACTCTTATTCAGAACCCTGCAGGAATTCACTTGTAACTTGGAACATAACAGGTACCATTGAGCCAGGAATGGCAAAAGCAGTTGAATGTGATGGGTTTCATTCATTTTTGTCTCAGTAGTGAAGGATCCATCACAATCCTGAAGGGAGAACTGGCCTGGGACGTGCTGTGGGAGTTGAGCAAGTTCCCACAGTGATCTGCCTTGTGCACATGAAACTCAGCCACTGGCATGATGAGTTTAGCCACAACCGTGCTATGGCATGATTTAAATGTCAGATTTTAAACCACTCTGTTACATGTTTATAAATCAGAATTCTTTCTGCATTTTAATCAATTTGGTCTAATTTCCTGCAAAACTAGAGCTGTCCTCAAAGAGGACAAGAGGGTTTCTATGAATATTACTGTACCACTCCATAATGCATCAGTTGTTTCTTTTTTTTTTTTTTTTTGTTTCCTAGACAGTGGAAGAATACATGAACAAGCCTGCATTTTAATGTTAAACTACCTGGAGAGAAAACTGCTGTAAGCACCTCTGAAGTGCACTTCCTGAAATTGCTCCCAATGTGCCAGATCCTCAGAGAAATACCAAAAACCAATAACTGAAGGGGTTTGTTTGTATAATGGTGAAGATGAAGGTCAGCTAATGTAGCAAAGGGTTTAACAATTCTGTGCTTTGCATTACCCTGCATATAAGTTTCTCAGAGTTGTTATTACCCCAGTCTAGTTTCTCTTCTCCTCGCTGGACTCAGCTCTTGTTTTGTACCACATCTTTTAGCTACGGGTTTTGTCATCACAAAATGCTCCTCTGACAGTACTTTGAAGAGGTATTTTTACTAGTTTTGTTCACTGCTGACTGTATGACTCTACTTTTGTACAAATGTCCATTATTTTGAATGTAATGGTTATTCTGCTGTAATAATAATTTTTTTCTAAAAGCCAAATTGTTGTGGGCCCTGATTTCACAAACCTGTTGTGACAAGATTAACAAGTATATAAAGAAATATGCGTCCCTTTGGGGCAGCCCCTTTCTTTCTCTGTCTTCCTTCTCTTTTCTGCTCTAGTCTGCTAATAAGACTGCTTCAACTGCTCTCAGAGTGCACTCCATGCCTCCATTTCATCTGGAAGACTGTTTGGAGGTAGGCTTCTCCTAGGTTTAATGAATTCTTTTTTTGCTGCTGCATGCAGATGGCCTGTTTGTATCTTTCTCCTCATTTTCCTATCCCTTGCCTAGATCCCCTGCTCCTCTGCAAAGGCTCCAGGCTTTGGAATTGTGCAGCATGAGTGCAGGAGAAAACCTGAAGAGAAAATAATCAGCCTTTGGAAGATAATCTCGTATATCTTTTGGTATCCCAAACGCATATTTCCCAGTAGAGTTTTCCAGTGTCAAATTCATGCACCTGTTGGGATGATCAGCTTTCTAGTAGTTGAGGATGGCTTGTTTTTGTGAAGGTTGACAATTTAATCAGCTTTTTATAACTTTGCAAGCTGCAAAAAGGATAAAAATAGTAGGGAGGAGTCAGCTGGGCTGTGTGCCCTCCTGTGTACTGTAAACCTCTGTAGCCGAGTGTGTGTGAGCCAGGTGTGTTAACTCACCTTTCAGTGCAGTTTAGACTCTATGAACTGGTTGAACTGGCTTCCTTAGAGTGATTGTCCTCCTCTAACAGAATCCAAAGCTCAGAGAAACTGTTCATCCGAGCCCATAATTCTCAGCTAGATGTTTTGTCTGTGTCAAATCATGAAATTACTCTATACAAAACTTAGGGAAGTTTTCAGATAAATATGCCAGAATGATCCAAGCATTGATTCACATTTCCCTTCAAGATATATTTCTCTTGGTTTCTGGCATGTACAGTCAGAATTTTCTTCCAGGGATCTTTCTAATCTTTAAATGTCCTGCATGCTTACTCTAATTTTGTCACTGCCCTTCCTTCCTCGTCAGTTTGTGTCTTCCTACAGGAGGGACACTGGGGGTTGTTTGGAGGGCGGGAGCACTTTGACACAACACAACTTTGCTGATTGTCAGCCCACTCTTCTGCCTGTGCTTTCCAGTCTGTTAGTAAAACTGTGACAAACTGGTTCATACCATCATGTTGCTCTTTTTTATAATTACTTTATCCATCTGTTTTCTCTGTATTGATGTCAAAGGCATACTTTCAGCCTGGAAAAGACAGTGAAATTGCTGAAGGGCTTTTAATAGCTCTGAAGACATCCAATTTAATAGCAAATTAATGAAATTGTATGGTTTGTATATTATTTTCTCATGGTTTGAAATGAAGTTTTTTAACGTGCAGTGTTTAATTGATTAAGAAATCACTTCAGAATGTGTAAAGAGGCTCCTTCTGCTCTTGGCCTTTATAAGTGACTTCTACTAAGTGAAGTAGTTTGATTTTACTCCCTTGGAGCCATGCTGTGATTCTCTGACTCTTAAAAATGTCATGTTGGTTGAATTCTGAATTATATCAAAATAGGAGTACCTAAAAGATTTCTTGGTAACAATAAGGGTACCATAAGTCTGTCTTTTCAGTCATTTTAAGAAGAGCTAGAAGGCTTCTTTCTGTATCATTTCAAGCTGGAGAGAATTCCTGATGGAAGAAAATAATGAACTGGGTAGAGGTATTTATACCAGCCATATCAGTGTAGCATCTGAAATAAATAGCATTGCCAAACTGGTATCCAGTGTCAGCTGGAGGAGTGTGAAGGGATTAGTCTGGTAAGTGTGAAGGAGTTAGTCTGGTTTCCTTATTATGGTGTGCCTGTTGTGCCACCTGCCTCTGTGCTACAAAGATGAATGGAAAGCATGTTAAGTACTCTAAAAGACTTCCTGAATTATGTTCATGCTTTTAGAAACATCTACAGACTCCTGTTGCTTTTGGATGGAGGAGAGCTCTACAAAGCAGGCAGGTGAGCCTTAGTTAATGTGACTTTTGCAAGTGCCAGCCTGCATACTTAAAAATAGATGGGTTTGAAACTTAAAACTTGTATTTAAACTTTTTACAACCTTCAGTGAGAAAGGGATCACTCAGCTAAGTGATGTAGTGGAATTCATTTCAAGCCAGGTCTTTCTCCAAAGGGAAGGAGCCCAAATGAAACCCGGTTATTGCTGGGTTACCTTTAGGTTGCTGTCAAACTGCACGTGTTCCCATCTTTGTGAACTTCATTGCCACTAACAGGATGCTACATAAATTAGTGCTCTGCAGTGCATAGCTTGTCAGAAGATTTACATCTCTTGATGTCTTAGTTCCTTGATTTTTCCTAGAGCAGGAGATGCATATATCATTGTACATACTCACTAATCTCTGAAGCATTGCCATTTATATTTGCTGTTGACGTTTCTCTTTCCAACTTGCCTGACTATTCTAGGCAATGCTCAATGTAAAGCTTTCTGAGAAACTTTATGAAATTGTTATCCAAAAATGTATTAGCAGGCTTCTTAAGTTTCACCCATCTCATCTTTTGCCATTATTTAAACTCTCACCTTGCTGACAAGTTCCAGCACACGTCCTAGTTTGCAGAATTGCATTTACTAAAATAACTTTTAATCATGGTCATGTTGCTAGCCCAGATTCCCTTCCTTGCTTCCACCAGCTGCAAGTAACAAAAAGCTTACTTGATTTTCATGTGAGCATCTCTGCGTGGAGGATTCTTAGTGTGATCTTGCTGCTCGGTGGTTGGGACAGAGCTGCTTCTGTGTCGTGCAACTATTTACAACACATGAGTTGAGACACCTCTGATCATACCATGGCAGAAGAGACAAACATTAGACTGGGATAAAAATAAGTGTAATGATACCAAAAGTAATATTAGAAATCATGTCACAAATCATCATGAGTGAGAGGCAAGAGTAGCAGGATCTCACAGGATTCATTAATTTTTATAGTTTTTGATTCTGTTTTCATTATGGATTTCTTAGTGTTCATTAAAAGGTGTCAGTTCTTACAAATAATTTAAGAAAACTGACATTTAGGTTGCCTCCTATCAACTTTTGTTTAACCAAGAGCCACTGAAAGTCTTCAACACCTTCCCCAGCTGCTCCTGCAGCTCACCTGTGCTTTCAGAAACCCGAGTGGGAAACTCACAGTAAAGTCTAGGTGTGATTCTGTGTCTGAATTTTCCTTGAACAGAATAATGTTATAAAAGAATGAATTACTTTTTTTTTCCTTTATTTCACAGTTCTTTCAATAGAGAACACATTTTTTAATCCTCTGCTTAGCATTGTGCTGCATTGAAGTAATGGAGCGTGCAGAACCAAGACATGAGGTGTCAGGAGGGGCTGGCTTCTAAGGGAAGATCAGAGTGTAACAGTGTGAGTGGGGCTTTCAAAGACACCCAGGGATGTTCAGTTCACATCCCCTCAAAATAACAAGGCTCAGTGCAGTTCATAGAGAGAGAGAACTCCCATCCCTGCCTGTCCATGACGTTCTATTCCACTGAAAATGCGTTCGAAAGTATTTCTGTCAGCACAGCTCCTGTGTGAGGGGGATGCTGCTCTCACCCTGCCTGAGATGACTAAACCCAAAGGTCTCAGTTCTGCAGCTGATCCGTATGGTGGGGTTTTCATTAACTTCATCCAGTGTCTTTATGAGCATGGAGTCTGCATCATCATCCTGCATCACTGTATTTGTGATTTAGAGGGCTGCCAGAGCTCATGAGCTCAGGCCAGGTAACAGCGTCCTTCTGGGGGAGCTGACGGCATTCCTGCTGAATTCAGTGGTGTGCGTGTTCCTTGGCAGGATCACAGCACAAATGAAATAGAGCTGTTGATTTAAATGTCTCTTAGGATATTTCAGGGATGTTTTTTCATGAAGGTAGCTGGGATGGGTTACAGTGTAGTACTGAAAGCTTTGTGTTTGTAGCAGAAATAACAGGCTGTGCTGCAAGAGAGTTAATGTTTGCTGTCATGGAAACCTGTTGCCTTGGAACACGATTAATGAGACAGGCTAAGGGAAAGGAGGAAGCTATTCTTGAAATTAGTGTTCAGCAAACCCTAAGCAAGACCAGCAGTATACAATATCATGAATTTTAGTTATTTCCAGTTCTGTTGTCTGGTTCACTTAACCTTCTCTTCTTGTTTACTTATTCAACAGCTCTTATAACCACATGTTTTTGTGCAAAGAAAATAGTTCAGAGCTAATCCTTTGGCTGTCTAGAAATAAACAGCATGTTACTTGCACTCCCAGTACACTACAAAATTTGTTCAGCTTTTGTGGAAAGCACACACTGAAGACAAACTTGTGACTGGTCTGGAATGCCCCTATAGGCCAGGGGACAGTAGCAGTTTAGCGAGGATTTTTGCCTTTTGACTGTAGTTGTAGGTTTCAGAGAGTCCAGGAATATGAAATAGGGAGCCTTTCTGTGAAATTATCCATATGGAAAAATCTGACTACTCCTTTGTATTGATGTGGTGAGGTTGCTATTCTCTAATGCTGAAAGGAAACTTGGGAACACACAAAAGGTATTTTAAAGTTGATGTCACCCTTCTGCCATCTCCTTTTAGAATTCCCACTGAGAATTCTCCTCCCTTCTGGAGTTCCTGCTCCAAACCCAAAATGTATCATTACACATCAGATTCTGCAAGGGGGAATAGAATGTTTTTCTCCTGCAGAGGTGAATTTTGTGTGTCTGTTGCATCAAACAATGCTGAATGTAGAATCCCTAGTTACACAGGGTGACAAATTCATAACGGCTTGCTGTGAATTTCAGCTGCCCCCTGGACCAGGATCTTGCATGAATAAATTACCAGCAGCTCTAAGTCTCTCTGCCTTGTGGAGATCACACTTCAGGGCCCTCCTGCAAGCTCACAAAGAGGAGTCAGCCTTAGCTGGGATGAGCCAACAATGACACGTCACAGGGGAACATCTTAACAGAAGTTTCAGGTGTGAGAATCTTCTCTTTATTTCTCAAGAGGGCTTAGGATGTGATTCTAGGTGAGTATTATGCTGGATAACAGCTCTGAAGGCACAATCCAACAATGTAGCAAGAAGGAAATATTCTGGGAAAATGAACAAGGAGCTGGCTGGGTTTGTAAGATGACAGCTACACTGAGGCGAAGGAGGGTTTTTTCTGGTGTCTGTTGTCACGGACAAGGTGGTCCTTGCTTGTTCTCAGAGGGGAAACTGGCTTGGTTAATGAGTTCTTGCTTGGCAAAGGCTGACACAGAATGTCATGTTGGCAATGACAAGAATGTTCTGCTGGCAAAAAGGTACTGCAGAGGGCAATGAAATATCATAAGTTATTTTAAAATACAGTAGTAAAACATTGATTCATTCTGCTTGGCTTAATACAAGGAAACCAACATTTAGCATGACTGTTCTGTCTGAAAGATGATGGAAATAATTGTCAAAAAAGTTATGTTGTAATGCATATTCCAATATTTATGTTTAAGTCTGGCACAAGAGTGGAAAGCCTTTGTTCTCAAGGAATCTTGTTCATCCTTCAGTCCCAGGCAGAATCATCTGCACTTAAATTCTGAGTGATATTTTTGTAATTTCTTTAAATCAGCCTGTGGTGGACATTTCAAAACATTCCTGAAGAGCCTGCCCTGAGACTAAACTCCCCCTCTGAGATGAAATGCTTTTCCTAATGCCTGCTCCTTTATTGCAATATGAGCCTGGTACTAGTGATACCAAGCACAGATAAAGAGAAACCTCTGTTACATTTCCCTGCAGCAGCCCTTTAAGGGGTTCTCTGTTTTGCTGTCCATGTCCCAGGTGATGCTCAGGAGCAGTGAAATACAAGGCTGGCTGTGCCTTCACTAGGGGCTACTGAGTGGTTTTAACCTTGATTCTCTCATGTGAACCATATTCAGTTGTAGTGATGAGTAGCTGGCCAGAAAACTTAAATAGCAACTAAATTGATGAAAAGCAGAAATCACAGAATGAACTAGGTTGGAAAAGACCTTTAAGATCATCTAGTCCAACCTGTGACCTTACACCTCCTCATCAACTAAACCGTGGTCAAGTTGATCCTGTCCAGCAGGTAAGTGCCCAAACAATGTCCCAAGGTGTGTTGGTTTGCAGAGGAAGTGGGGAATGAAATCCTTGGGGACAGTGGAAGGAGTTGGGGGGCTGGCAGCGAGACACAAGAGTTTGCTGTTGGTTGGCTTGTCCTGCCATGCATTAACAGGCAGAGAAACCTGTGTGTCATGTGCAAAGAAGGTTGTCATAAGAGCTGTGTTGGAGCATCCAGTTCTCTCCTAAAGGGGAAAAATCTGGGACTCTAAATATTTGCAGATTACTCTGATAAAAGGAAAAACTAACAGAAAATCCAATGGATACTTAGAGAACCTCCATTTTCCTTCTGTTTCTTAATGAAAATACAGAATTTGTTTATGAATGTACTGATGGTTGTTGAGGGGTTTCTGCCATTTCTTCTAGTAATGGCTTTGTAGTGTGACGCCAAGCCGTAACAGTGTGGCACAAGTCAACAGGAGTGCAAGTGCTTGCTGCTCCCCTTCTGTTCCAAGGTGATCCTGGCCAGGAGCAGGAGGGAGGTTCTCCAGGTCTCTGGCATGCAGCTTCCCCCTGGCACAGATTGATTGGGGAAGCAGGAAATCCCTCAGTCAGGGATGGCAGCCAAGAGCATTAGAGAAGTCCCTGGTAGCAGCTGGTGGGAGCACAGGCAGACTCCCCTGCTTCCAGCATCCCTGCAGGAGCAGGGCAGAGAGGGTGAGCCACCCCACGGGAAGGCTTTTGCAAGGGGGAAGACTGAGAAGGAGGGCTGGTGTGGTCTCCATTTGGATGGGGAATACTTTCAGTGGTGCTATCACAGCTTTCACTCATTCTGCTCTCTATTTCTGCATTGCTGCTTCCCCCATTCTCTTTACCACCTTTTTTTTTTTGTAAACCTTCCCTTTTTTCTTCAGCCTGGTTTTCCTTCCTTTCCTTTTCCTGATGTCTAGTTTTGCATAAACTCTCCTTCACCTCCTGTCCCTTCCTTTCTCTACTCATTTTGAACTGACTTTCCACAGAGGGAAGGCAAGGCTCTGTCTCTCCAGGGACAGCAGAGCAGTGGAGGCCGGGAGCCGTGCTCTGCCCTCAGCTGCTCCTGATGGCACTTCCACAACCAACCTTTCTCTCTTCTCTCTTTTCTGTGTGTGAGTCTGCCAAGAATGCAGAGTCTGTTGGAAGGCCTTGTTTGAGGAATGACCACATCTCTGGTGTTCTATTTCCCATTTCTCCTCCCTGAGTAACTGCAGAGCTCGGTCTAGCTCAGGTGAATTTTGCAGGATGTGATGTTTTGCATAGGGTGTTTCTGCTACTAGATCAGATGGCAGCTTGGTGTTTATCCAAACTGGAATGTTATTTAGGGTCCAAATATGAGATAAAGAGGCATATGGAAAACTCAAGTCTGTTAGGCCTTCATTGCTAATCCAGTTCTAGAAAGATGAGCAAGAAGAGTACTTTCACTCACATTTTAGCATGTTTATTGTCCAGGGTTAACTCGGACACCCAGAGGACATTTTTGCTGTGAATTTTCCATCTCTGCTGCATATCTGTTTAAGCAAGCTGATTTGGAATGCAGATAAGCAGAGACCCCACAGAAAAGCAAGCAGTTAAACCAAGCCAAGGCTAAGAATGCTAACAGACCCAAAAGGTCAGGCAGGAAACCCATTTCACACCAAAATGACAGAAAGATGGTGTTGATTTTGTTGATTATTTTTAAATAGAAAAGTGTGTTGGGCAGAGGCCGGTGTCATGGCAGCCCTTGGCCTGTGTGTAACAGTTTCTGCACCTTTCCTGTTATATATGTTTGTCTATCATTTCAGTCATCCTTGCCTTTCATACTGTGGCTGTAGTCTGACCAGGCCTGGGGGAAACGAGCTCGGGTGGGAGCACAGCCATACTCCAGCAGCATTTTCCATGTCTGGCACAAGCCCCAGATGGACGTGGATGGCCCCACGTGCCACATGCACTTTCCAAAACTCCACTTGGCTCCCTAATTGGCTGACTTTGGTGAAGAGATGGAGCTAACAGCAGCATTTCTGCTTCCAACGCCGTGCTGGGGAGGTCAGGATTCGGGAGCTGTAAGTGATGCTGCCCTCGAGGCAGCCAGGATTGGAGCTAAATATATCCCCTGCCCCTGCCATTCCCAGCTGAGGAGTGAGAGCTGCTGCCTGAGCTCAGAGGAGGCTGGGGCTTGGCTGTGCTGCCTAAAGCTAGCAGAGAAAATATGTATCTCAGATCTTAGTAATTAATGCTATGTAAGAGCTAAATCTCAAGTCACCCAGCTTGTTCCTCTCCCCATCACTTTGCAGGTTTTCTGGGTAAAATACTGCAGTCCATCTAACAGGACTCGCAGTCTCAAGTAAAATTCTGAGTTTTAACTACATGGAAATACCCCTTTCTAGGTTACTTCTTCTGTTTTTAACTTTTATGGCTCTCAGCCCTGGTTTGTTTCACAAATTCAGGACCTGTGTTCATGTATGATTTTTTCATATCTTCACATTTCACATGACCTTAGCAAGGCACAGAGGAGAGGGTGTCTGGAGTTTGGTAGCACAGGACTTGTTGATGCTTCCCTGCCTGTGTGTTTGGGCACTGTTATCAGGTGTTACTGGGCAGCATCATTTGGGCATTTCAAGGCCTGATGAGCAGCTGCTTTGGATTGTGTCATGGTCTTGTGGAAGCCCTCCCACCCTGCCTTGAGCACAGGAGGGCCAGGCCAGGGCTGTGCTCCCCACCCTGCCCAGCTCTGCTGAGCATCCTCCATCCTCTGGGAACCTGCACAGGCAGGGCTTACCAGAAGGCCTCAGGCTGGGGGAGGTTTTTTGCATTTTCCAGTCACTATCTGATAAATCAATGTCCCTCAAGAAGTATGTTTATGGTTTTGGTACTCAACAGAAAAGTTTACCCTTCGAAGGTGCTGTGGGTGCATACACAGGGTGCAGCTCCTCAGGCAGCAGCAGAGATGACCCCTGACCAAACCCCTGTGTTTGGGAGGAAGTTCAGGCTGTTGTGTTGATACCTTTTTTTATCTTTTTAATGAAACCTCCTTCCTGCCATTTCAGAGGAGAGCAGGCTTTGACGTCATGTGCTGATGAGTCACTGCTGTTAACAGGCCAGCAAGCAGGGATTGAGAGTGCTGTCTGGAGCAGCTGCTCTGTTAATCATTCACAAAAAGCCCAGAGAAAGCTCAAGGGGAATGCTTGTGAATAATTAAATTTCTGTTTTCATTATGAAGACGCAGTTGATTTACCTGGCTCTGCGAGAATCCAGGTATTGGGAAGTGAGGGAAGAAGACAATGATCTCACTGATTTGTTGATACCACTGTAAATAGCTTTTGGATAGTCAGTGTCAGTCAAGCATAGTCATGACTTAACAATTTTATGTAAAGCTTTTGTAATAAACCTCTGACCATCATCTACATCTCACTTGCCACAACCACTTCAGTCATATTTATGTTTTCTAGAAGAGAGTTCTTGGGGAAGCAAATGCCCTTAATAGGGCAAGACATGGATTTTACTGGAAGGCCAGGTTTCTATGTGTATCTCATAGCCTAAAGTTGTGTATTCTCAAAGAAAGCAGAGTTGTCCAGGTTTGTTCAGTGATAGTTATTCTGTTCATGAACATTTTCTGGGGGTGACCGGATCATTTAGAGCTGCTGCTGAATCAGTATCATGTTAAGAGATGTTGCACTCATTGTTGTGATGAGCTTTAAACTTCAGCTGCCAACATGCCATGATCAAAGAATTCACTAGATTCTGTTTTGGGTGAGTAGGACTATTATTTCAGACAAGGTCAAAACTGGATAAATTCCTAAATAAATAGTGACTTATTCACTGCTGAACTCTTCCTCTCTAGTTTTAAATGTCTTGGACAAGAGCTGCTGCCTTTTGCCCAGAGGTGGAATAAGATGGGCAGTTTTACTCCCAAAGCAATCCCATCCTCTAAGTGGTCGGTTGAAGCTGCCTTAGAATAGAAGGATGATGCTTGGTCTTGACAAACTATTAGGTTTAGCTTTGCCTACACAGTTGGAGTGCTGGAACCATGGGGAGCGCAGGACTGCTTGCAAACATTGACTTTAATTGCCTATACAATGTGAGTAGAAGGTTGTTGTTCTGCCTGTCAGACAAATAACGAGAAAGAAAACCCACACAACGAAACCATTGGAGTCTGATGAACCTTTCTGTCTTTGGGCATTGTTTTCATGGACCTGTGAAAGCCCACGGATATGTAGGCAGAACCTAATTAACTACAGCTGTTGAAAGAGAAAGTTTGAAATGATTTGTTGAAAACTGACTGTGTTTTTCATCTTTCAGCACTGTGGCCAATTACTGCGGGTTTGCTTTCTTGAATTGATTCGTACAAAGTTTAACTGATCGTATCAGCTCCTCCATACCCACATTAGCCCCAAATTCTACTGCTTCCTACCACAGTAAAATGTGCTTATTCAATGGGCTGAGTTGTTCTTGATAGATAAAAAAGATCCTGGCAGATGAAACCAGATAACATCACTGTGGAACAGAGAGTTGTCCTGGAACTGCAATAGCTAATGATTTGCCTTTTCTGTAATGAGATGATTTCCAGAGCCCACTGCTCAGTGTGCAGATAGCATGGCCAGTCTGGACCCTTTCAGAAGAGCTGGCCTCACTCCTTGAGTAGGGCCAGGCCTCCTGTGGGGGTAGGAGAGTGGGGGGGGCTATTGAGATAATTAGGGGTAATTAGCAGGGCCAGGCTTCCTGGGGGGGTGGGAGAGTGGGGGGGCTATTGAGATATTTAGGGGTAACATCGAAGGCCCAGCAGAGATGGTACATGAAATCTTATGGAGGGGAGCAGGGGGCTTCATTGGACGGTGAAATCTGGGATGGGATGCCAGCAACAGGCTGACTGTCCCAGGTGGGGAAACCAGAGCCAGGAGGATGGGGAGGGCAGTTATGAGGGTTGTAGCTTCCGGATCATTGCCATGCTGCAGTGAGTGGGGAGTGTTGTCAAACACATGGAAGGTGTGATCAGGAGGAAATGAGGTTTGCATTGATTTTGGCAGTGGTAGAGCTCAATTTACAGATGTCAACAGTGAGAGGTTCTCCACATACCCTGTCATGAGCAATTGGAGATCATGAATCAAGTGACTGTGTTCCCCACAGAATCACAGCCTGAGGAAAAGGGTGCCCCAGGATGGATGATTTGGAACTTTGGTCCTGTGGTACACCCCTCCTGGAACTTTTTCATGTTTGCCTTCTGAGCCTTTGAGATTCCTCTGTTCAAGTTTCTATTAATTTCAGGGCCTGGAGAGACTTGTATATTGAAAGATGTGATTCTAATAAATAAATGACATTATAAGCATACCTGGCTTTACTAGTAACTCCTGATATTGTGAAATTTGGTTTCTTCAGCATCACAAGCCACTGAGCCTGGGATGTGGGATAGAGCCCAGTTTGAACATCAGAGCTTAGGGTGGTTATTTATGCAGCAGGGGAAAAGGTATCAGCAAAGCAAATTGTGTTGCTTGCAGATGGAGCATACATTGTATGACATGCAATAATAGTGAAGGTCTCAGAGCAGAGCTGCCAGCAAAAATTAGGAATATTGAAAATAGATGAAGTCAAACAGGATCTTACGAAGTGTGGGAATAAAATAAAATCAAAAGGAGGAAAACAGTTAAAATCTAAACTGAATACTGTTTCTGAGGCCTCATCTCAAATGTTGATTCTACAAAAGATGCTTTTTTTTAGTTGCTTATTAAAAAGGGCCTTACTGAAGAGCTGTTGTTCCCTGGGAAATCAGATGCATTGTGTAGTCAAATATTGTATTAAAAATAGAGAAGGATTTCTGGAAAGATGTGGATGCAAGAAAGCAATAAATTCTGAAGAGGCTGTTAAAAGCCACCCAGAGAAAATGGCAATGTGAGGTGTATTGCAACACTGAGAAACCTTCAGCAACAAGAAATCCTCTGGGACACCAAAGCCTGGGTCTGCACGTAATCCTCAGCACCTGGGAGCCTCTGAGCTGCCTCCCCTGGAGCCCTTGCCTTGTGGATGAGGACAGCTGATGGCCTTTGCTCTGACATTTCTATTAGTGGAAGCATTCTCTGTGGGAAGGGCTGGAAGGTTTAAAAACAAGTCTGAAAATCTTCCCTATTCTCCAGACACATTTTTTTTCTCTTAATTGCAAAGCAAGTATAGGCTTTTTGGGGTTTTTAAATGACTGATTCAGCTAGCCATTTAATCTTTTGCTCTCTGTACTCAGCAAAAATGTGAGTTTGTCTGGAAAAATAATAGCTGGGGAAAGATTAACACAAAGGACCAAAATAAATTTGGATTAAAGGATGGGTCCAGGAATCTTTCCCCAGCCCAGGTCAACAGTACCCAGAAATTGTCCAGTAGGTTTTGGCATAACTTGTGGTCTTGGGCCAGTGTCCCTGGGTCAGCCTGAGCCCCGTGGCATTGGAGGGTGGGTGCTCCCTCCCTCAGGCACTCTCACCTGAGCTCAGGCCTGGCTGCTGCCTGCCTTGGTGCTCATTAGTGGTCACTGTATTGTGTAAGAAAAGGCACAACTGTTTCCTGGTCAAATATCCGATTTCTTCACTCATTTCTGGCCTCTCTGTGCTTGGGAGAGCTCATCAAGGCTCTGGGACCTGCCAGCCCCCAGGGTGCAGTCAATGCCTCACTCACACAGCAAAGCATTAGGGAGTTCTTGTAATGCCAGAGCTGGTTGTGTTAGGTGTGTCATCATTAATGATTGACAGAGCACTCAGAGATGGGACTGTGATAGTTCTGTTCTTTGTTTCTTTTATAAGAAAAAGAATAGCTTCAAAAGTTAAATTTTAAAAGTTTAAAACTTTACAGAGGTGCCTATCCTCCCATGCCTGAGGGGATGAGTTTCTTTTCTTCTAAGGTCAGAAATAAGTTTCTCTTCCATCCTTGATCAGGCCCTGTGGGATTTCCAGAGGGCTCTGTGTCCCATGCAAGCCAGCACATCAGATGACTCCAATGCATCAGCTACAAGCTGTTCTCACAGGTACCAAGGCAGGTGAGTAGTTCTGACTCTGGTGCAGTGATTTACTCCTCCCTGCTCCTCAGGAGAGCCCAGCAGAATCTTCAGGATCTGTCATGCCTTCAGTCCATGCTCATGAAGATGGAAATACCTGTTGCACCCCCTGCTCTGGCAGCCTGATCTTGCCCATCCCATCCTCCCAGCCATTGTGGCAGGGTTCTGAGTGTCCCTGTGAAGCTGCTCTGCATTTTGGGAGTGTGGCACCTTGTCTCCTCAGAGAGACAAAGACGTGCCCTTCTTTTGAAACAAGCCTACTGGAAAACAAGGTCAACCTTTGTTTTGGAACAGATGGCTTCCTTCCATGTAGAGGCATTTCCCTGGCTAAATGGAGCCTGACTAGACATAAATATCAAATGTAGCTATGTGTGGATCTATAAGTGTAGCAATGAATTGTAGGGTTATGAGAATTTAGGGCTGCTGAAGAAATTATTATTTTTTTCCCAAAAAATCAGCACTTTTTATAAGTAACTCGTTTTCTTTATCTTCAGTAGTCATCCTTTAAAGTAAGTTAAGATGACAGGTGACAGGTTAGCCCAGTCCCCTGTGGGGAAGGTTTTCAGTGAAAGATGGCTGGGAGCAACTGCACGAGAAGAGTTTGATATATTCTGAGCTGTCTGCCCCAGCAGAGCGAGGGTTTGTTGAGCTCTGTGGAAATGTGAGCTAAACCAGATCTGATCTGGGTACTGAAAGAGGAGATTGATGGGGAAGTGTGGGTTATGAGGCTAGAAAAGGTACAGGTGAATTAATGGCACACAGAAAGGCTACCTTGCTGTTTCCAAGTAAATGCATGCTGCTGTCAGTTTTGCTTGTTTTTTTCAGAATATAGGGAATGATTGTGCCCCAGATTCTTGTCTGACTGTTTTACAGCATGCCTGTGGGGGGGAAGGGGGAGTGCCGGTCTTGTTCATGCATTCGAGCATTTATTGAGCTTTCCTGTTTTTCAGGGTGTCCGTATGCATTCCCTGGTCCTATGGAAGGAATTTAGATAATATTAATTAATTGTTTCTAATGCTATTGTGCAGGAGGGAGCCTTCAGAGGCCCATTCCAGCTCTTTTTTCCTATTGCTAAAAGGCAGGCAGCCCTAGCAGCGAAGATCTCTGCTGCAGGGTGTTTTACTCCTGAGTGAGAGAGTGGCCTTGGTGGTGTGTGGGGAGCTCTGCCTTTCCAAGAGGGGCATTCAGATCTCTCCTTTCCAGCTTTATCTCATTATCTCTTTTCAGAAAAAGCAGCAGAAATCTAATGTAATCACTCTGGCGTTCAGAGGCCCTGGCTCAGCTAGGACACTCTGGCTCAGTAAGGGGAAACGCTGCTTCATGACTCACTTCCACTTGTCCTCACTGAGTCATGTCCATCCCAGCTGCTAGAGCTACCTGAAAGAGTCTGACTGCATTCCTGGGCACTTGGGATCTACCTAACTTCAGTGAACTGGAGGGCGTTCACTCAAAGACATGCGAGCTTGTCCCCTCTGAAACACCAAGAACTATAGAGATTTAGCAAGTGTGTTTGAAAGCCTGGCTTAAAAATGTACAGGTTTCCTTTGGCTGGTTGGTCATTGCTGAAAAAAGACTGAAACACAGCCACGAGGGCTTCAAAGGAGCTCACATCTGAGCTAGAGCTGAATTTCTCTTTCCCAGCTTAGGCAGAAGTCTCCAGAGCAGAAGCAAACTCGGACATGGATTTTTTGTGTCATCAGCCTTGCAAGTCAAGCACCAAGTTCAAGAGTCCAGTGAAGGAAGGACCTTGCCTGAGTGCCCAGCCGTATTTATGTGCCTTTGAGCTCCTGTGTCTGAACAGGAGGGGAATAACCACCAGAAACACCTCCACCCTGCCCCTTTGGGAGACCCTCAGCTTTCCTCTTCCCGGGTTTCCTTCTGGCTCTTTGTGCTATTTTTTTCATCTCCTGGTTCTGTTTCCAGAAATGCTGCCAGCTCCCCACACATTTGTCTTTTCTGTCAGGTTTCCCAGTGCCCGTGGTGGCTGCATCCCACAAATCTCCCTGGTCCAGCTGCAAGTCCAGAAGCTGATGTGGTTTTAGGTGTGAGCCTGCTCAGCCTCTCCTCGCATAATCCATCCACACACAGCGAGAGATCAAGGTATTTTAAAAGCAAACCCAGTTCATTACTAAATAAAGAATTTTCTGAACCAAACATTTGTGTGTATTTAAAGGATTTTTTTGTCTTTCTTCACTCGAAGGTGTTTTTATTCTTCATCAATATTGAAGTCATCCTGTTTTAAGAAATTTAGATGAAAACTAACTTACCACAGTATACCCCACCATTCTTATAAAAATGCTCACTAGTTTAAATGTCTTCACAAAACATAGGGAATAAATACCAGCATCAGCATTGAGACTGAAGTGAAGCATCACTTGTTTCTTGATGAAGTTAGGCAACCCAACTCCCCAAATCCATAGGTTTTCATCCTTTTTCTTGTGATTTGGTTCCCTAAGACACTAATTACATAGCAAGGTAGTATAATGTCACATTCCTTCACACAGACCTTGTTTTAGTATTTCCAAAGGAGATCTCCCAGCTTGCTTGGAGCAGCCTTCCAGAAAGCACAGTCATTATTCAGAGACCTGTTTTACATAGATGTCCTTTCTGTTCCCAAGTAAAAGTGTTCCTGGTCATGAGAGTTGTTGATCCTCTCCAGATATTTCCATTTATCAACCCAACTGTTAGTTCTGAGCAGTTTTGGGGTTTTTTACTTTGCTCTAGCAATCCAAGTGACCAAAGGAGGGTCAGAGCACCTGCAGAGCTGCTGCTGCCTCCCCAGTCCTGTGCCCCTGGTGGCTGTGCCACTGCACAGATCCAGTGGCAGCAGCTGGGACCTTCCTCACCCCAACACATCCCCTGTCACAAACACAGACCAGAATATCACTGCAGGCAGGTCTCACTGTATTGTATAAGGCAGCTAGGAAATTAGCAGGAAACAAAGCAAAACCTGGCTCCATGAAATCTGATTAGTAGTTTTTGCTAGTGAATGCTGGCAGCACAGAGATTTTGTGTTGTTTCACAGAGGTTGGCTGATAATAAATGACTGAAGCTGAGCAAGGAGTGCTTGATTTACATGCGCTGTGTCCAAAACAATCTTGATGTTCATGTGTGAGTTTAAGTGTTCCCCAAGTCTGTGCAGAAGTGAGTCCCTGAAAATTAACTTTCAAAGGCTGGAAATGTATTTCCTAGGGCCCATAGATATTTAAATCCCTGTTTTTTGGCTTTGCTCATTATAGGATGCATCCTTCCCTCTCATTAAGGTGTTTATGAGCTATGTATTGCCAGATAAACACAAATAAATGAGACTGATTAATGAGTTACCAGCCCTCAGTAATTCTTGATGATAGATGCAGTCTTGGTGTGGTTTGGGTTGCACCTCAAGTGCAGCTGCTTGAAGCTGTCTGTACCTTCCTTGTGGCTCTCTTTCCCTTCTGGGAGGGAGAAGAGACCATTCCTGAAGCCTTTACCAAGCTTCTGAATTTCTGCAGTCTTTCAAGTTTGCTTTTATTTGTTATATTTGACATGTCTCATGAGGTGACTTATTAGTGGGGTACTGAATATTGCTGAACTAAAGGGCTTCTTTGTTCTTAGTTCTACAGCCACATTTCAGTTAGACCACTTTTCCATCATTTAACTCATATTAAAATACAATGTATGTTTTGGAACAGAAAATTAAATGCTATAAATCAATCTGAAAACTAATTGCTACCAGACGCTAAATTTAAGCCTGTGAGCAGCCCAGGGGTTTGCTATTTGGGCAGGCAAGTTTTCAGCCTGCTCTCTGGATAAGATGCAGAAAGGTTGCATCACTGCAAGGCTCTGGCTGGCAGAACATGCCATAAGAGCAGAGCACTGTTGCTTAGCGACTCATGAAGGATGATTAACCCTTCCCCAGAGCTCCCAGAATCCCTGTGGCAGCCCTCCTGAGCCATCACTGTGCACATTCAATAGTTGAATATGAAGAAATACTCCATCTTTAGCTACGAGATGTATTGATTTATTAATCATTAATGTTTAATGAAGAACTGTCTTAATCTTACCATTAGTTACTGAAGGAGATCTCTAAATCAAAAGCCATTTGTCCATAGTATGACGTGTGATTACTGCAAAGGAAGACTCCTATAATTACAGTAAAGGTGGAGTAAGAAGTGATTAAAACTATTTTGGGACTGATGGTGGTTAATGCCACTGCTGCTGTTTCTTCATATGAACTCAGGCACTTCTAAAATTTCAGCTGAATTTAAAGACTGAGCCCATGAGTTGACATTGCTCTTGCATGGGGGCAGAGCTGGGTACCAACAGTAGTTAGGGAAGTTCCTCACCTCTCATCCCTTTCCAGTGCAACAGGGACATTATAAAGGCCACTTCAGTCTGAAAACAGTAATTTTAATTAAAAATGTAATTAATCTTTGATGTTGATGGACTGAAAAAATTTTGTTCTCTTGTTTGAAAGGTGCCTGAAATTCAGCATGAGCTGATAAGCAGGAATGTGTGGGTGCGGTGGGCAGGTTGGGTTTTACCTGGTGTTGCCTTTTGCAGATACTACAGAGCAGAAATTTTCCACACAGTGTCACTAATGTGTTCCAGCACTTGGGTTGATTTTTTCAAAATGTGATCACTCTGGATGGTGTTCCCCTCATGCAGGTTGAGCTCTGTCAGTGCGAGGTGTGGAGTCAGTTCAGCTGCGGACAGCCAGAGCAAGATGAGCAATCCTCACCTCTCTCAAACAGCCCTTTGGGTGGGCTCAGCTGCCAGGGTTTGTCCTAACCAAGCAGCCTGGAAAGACCACAGAGAGTGCTGGGTGAGAGGAGCCCAGCCCTCTGGCTGGAGGGGTGTCCTGAGCAGTGTCCCCTCCTCAAGGATGGCTCCCCAGTGTTCAGTGTGCTGCTGGACAACAGTGGCAGAGAAACATGGTGCTCCATGGCAGCGGTGGAAAAATCCCCCCGTGGGAACAGAGGTTAAAGATAGATAGAGGATTTTAAATTGCAATGGTCACTCTCTGTGATTTTAGTTGGTAATAAAGTCAAGAATTCCCCTGGAGCAAGAAACACTCTTGGTTTCACCTCTCCCCCCCCCGAGGAGTTCCAGCAGCAGCAATAAGTTTCTGTAACTATTGACCCTCAGTTCTGGTAGCTTGAGAGAAGGTGGGGCTGAGAGCAGCTGCCATGTCCATGTCCCCTCCCAGCATCTGTGTGACCCTGCTTCATCAACAGGGAAAACCACCTGAGCTGGAAACATTTTGTATCTGGTAATGTTGAGATTGTGTTGTGTCTTGTTTGCAGATGGGTAACCCTGTGACCTTAGCAGAGACTTAGAAGGCGTTAGAATCAACCCAGGTGACAACTTGACACGAAGATAACCTTTGCTCTGACATATCCAAATGCAAGCCCTGTGTTTCCTAATTTGTCCTTATTCTGTGTGCTGCTATCAGGCAGATACAGAGGCTGCTGGTGATCTCGTTTCCCAAATGTTTTATCCTGATGCATTTCAGACTTTCGGCTCCAGTGTGACAAACAAGCTGACTGTGTGCCATGTGGGGTTTTGCACTGCTGCTTTTTGAGTGAGTCTATGCCACTGAGAGATCTCCAGGGAGATTAATGCTGAAACAGAGGCACAAAACAATGCAGATATTTCTGAATTGTTAGGCAGATTATTTACTGTTGTTTTGAACACGCTTTCATTGAACTTGCCAACAGCAAAAAGAAACTTGTGTGACTGATATCTGAGCTGTTTTCCTTCACTGTTGACAGTGAGGAGATGGAGCTTCCAAACTGGGATGTTTCAGTGTTTTGCTGGAATGGATGGATTTGACTTGTCTGAAATACGATTTCTGTTGGCGCCTGTCAGAGGCAGCAGCCATTTGTCTTGTGCTGTGCTGGCTGGCATGTCACACAGCGGGGACAGCATGCATTATTACCCTGCTCTGTCCCTCTCCTGGCAGGCCTTAATCATGCCAGCTGTGCTGGTTTGGTTCTGAGCAGGTGATCCTGCACTGGGGCTTCCAGTTGTTCCTGGGCAGAGACCGGCCTGGCAAACAACGTCAGCGCTGCTGTGCTCCAGAGGAGGAACAGCCCAGCAGGGCTCTCTTGGGGCTGGGGAGGGACAGGGCTGAAGCAGCAGGGCCCTGAGCTCTCTGCTGAGCCCTGGGAGAGGCAATATTGCTCTCTGTGCTCCTGTCTCAGCTGCTCCCTGGCACTGTTGGTGCTGGTGGGCGCAGCAGGAGGCAGCGAGGGCTCACACCACGGGCTCTGCCCTGGCTGCACCCTGGGCATCTCTGTGCTCTCATCTCTGTGCTCTCACCTCTGTGCTCTCACCTCTGTCCTCTCATCTCTGTTTCTGGGGGGTTCACAGAGCTGAGACACAAATTTCATAATATGGTTTGAGGAGGAACACACTTAAGCTGGGATTTGTGTGGGTAGCATAGCCACAGCAAAGCAATATCTGTGGATGCATCTGGTTGCCATTGGGGAAATTCTTGGCATTTTTTGTACCTGTTCTGATTCAGGCTTGGTGTGGTTCTGGGCAGCACTGTGTGGTTTTGTCTCTGTAGGAGAGCCTGGTCTGTGTGCTTTGATAATGAAATGTAACTGCACGTGGGGTGTGCTGGGGCTGCGTGGGGGTCAGGGTGAGGGTGCTGCAGGGGCTGAGACATTTCTGTGGCCTCAGGCAGCCTTGAATGGCTCTGGGTCCCCCACAATGTGTGAGCACACTGAGTATGCTCTCAGTGAAGCCATGGCTGTTTGTAAAGCACTGCCCTGTCCCTTTCCTCCCTTCTGTGCTGCACCAGCAAAGGAGAAATGTGGCAGAGAGAAAGCCCAAACACCCTGAGAGTGAGGGGGGCATTCACAGCTGAGCCCACGCTGGGACCTGCCCCTGCCTGCCTGTGCACCCTGGAGGGGTGAGCCCAGGTCAGACCTGCCCCGGCATCCCCAGAGCTGGGTTAGTGCCAGGATGGATTTGCTGTCAGCAAGCACACAGGTACCTGCCCACAGGCATCCAGTGCTCCATTTCCCAGAAATTCTTTAGTTTAGGGGGCAAATCTGGATGTGTGGTTATTCATTAGTTCCAGGGGTGCTTCAGCCATGTGAATTGTAAATAAGAAAATGGCATATGAAATTCTAGTCATTAGAATGGGGAAATAAAAGGCAACTCATCTAGAAACTATTGGTTTTCTTTTTCCAGTTGTTCATGGTTAATACTTAGCCACCCCTAGCTGGGCTTGAGCACACTTGTGAACACAAAACATGAGACAGGCAATAAGAAATGGCTGATTTCATTTTAACATCCTTTAATTAGTGCAGAAAATAGCCTGTCGCCCATATCTGAGGTGGAAGGGCTGCACACTGAAGCATTCCCCGTGATGAAATAATGTGTGATTCCAGGTGAGCCTCTTTCTTTCAGTGCTGTCAACAGTGAGCCCTGGGGAGTTTGTTCTCTCCAGCTGGCTGATAGCAAGTGACAGATTTCTTAATATTTGTTACAGTGTTGATGCCTTTCACTGCGTGGCACATCAGGAGAAAAAGATTCACTGCTCTGAGTAGCTGAACCTGGCCTTTTTGTTCTCACCACTGGATTTTAGTGGTACAGCTTAAATATAAAGCACGTGATATGAGATTATTAAAACTTCTTTGCTTAGGCTGGAAACAACTATATTTAAAATTGCATTAAATTCATTGTGCCTCAGAGCTAGAGCCCACCCTAATGCCACAATGCTATGGAACACAGAAATTTTTGCAGGTAACTTCAGTACAAAGTGAGATGAAGATAAGTGGGGCAGGAGGGCTGTGGGAATTTGAGACAAACCCTACCCTCAGGGACACTGTGTACAGGCAGAAAGGTGCTAATCCCTCCACCCAGTCCCAGCCCCTTGGCTGGGGTGTGGGTCAGTGCTGATGCACAACAACTCTGATTTGCCTTCAAGCATGAGAGAGCAACTGCTAATTGTCCTAGCAAGTGTTTCAAGGTTTTCTAGCCCGATAAATTTGGATGGCATCACACTGCAATGGCTGAAGAAAGTGTTTTGCAACCATTACTGGAACTGAAAGTTAGGAAACTTTTAATAGATAGTGAAGCCAGCTTCATTAAAATGGCTTTCCTCTCTGTCTCCCAGAAGGTCCTGGTAACAGAGGTAATAGTCCAATATTTTGATTCTGTCTAAAAACTAATTTCCATTGTATCAAGAGGGAAAAAGTGCTACGGAATCACGTAGTTTCAAGAAATTGCATATATAACAAATGCCATATTGTGAGAAGGAGGTTTTATTTCAGATAAAAGATATAATTGCTATTGATAAAGATGAGAAGACACCCATAAAATATGTGACTGCAATTGTATTTAATAGTAGACAAGAATTATCACTAAACCAAAAGTGTCCCAGTTACAAACATTCAGTTACAGACATTCCTTTCTTGTGGTCTGGATCACCTAATTCTGTCTGATAAACATCACCTTGATTTTGGGAGTGCTTTTCCCCTCTGGCCCATGTGAAAAATTTGGTCTTCCTGGCCCATTTGCAGCATCATGTAACAGCTAAGAGTGTGTCTTCAGATGTCACACAGGGTTTGATGCCCTGAGATCCTGGGTACAGGTCATAGCTTGGAGCATTGGCAGTATCTTGTAATGAGGCAGTGTCATGTCAGATACAAGTGGATGAGTTATTTGTAGCAAACAACGGATTTAATTTCTTTCCCTCGGCCCCTGAATGATCTGCTGTGAGGTTTTGACTGCCAGGGATCTGCGTGTGTGAAATGACAATGACTGTTTTATGCAAATGGTTCCATGCTCTGGGTTGCCTATCAGCTATTGAGAGACATTATTTCTCATTATTTGCTGTTTGGGCTGAATGACAGTTCTTGCCAGTCACGGGGCACTGAGGCTGAGCCCTGAATGAGCAGCTTCCAAACCCACATGGAGCTTCCAGGGTGATCCTTCAGTAGGGCCACAGCATGCTCTGACACAAACCCTCGTGCAAATGGATTTCTGTGCTCTCCTCATGTTCCTGTGCTGTTTATTGCCAGCAAGGGATGGGAGCATGGCCTGGTGTGCGGGGCAATCCCGTGCCTCGCTTTGTGTGGAGCTTTGTGAGCACTTCCTTGGTTACAAACACGTGGCACCTGGTGCAGGGAGGCAGTGGGCAGGGGATGATCTGGTTTGGGTTTGGCCACAGGACTCGGCGCTGTCCCTGCTCCTGCTCACACAGTCCAGGCTTTTTCTCCACCCGGGAAGCAGATAACGTTTGCTGTGTTCCTTATGCAGTTTTTCAGCAAGAGGTTGTATGTGAGAGAGCTGCATCATCTGTGACAGTTGTAGCTCTAAATAGGAAATGATTAATATTTCATGATTATTTTTCTGTAAGGCATGATTCTTGGGAGAATGCATCAGTCTGACTTGCTGGAGAGAATGAGCCTGCCTTGCTCAGCTTCAAATGAAAATGTAGTCAGGCCCTGCATGCTAATATTCCTACTTTAGATGAAAGCTCTCTGTCTGCCTGACTAATGCTCTGCTGCCACTACGTCACTGCAAAAGTGTGCTCTGCAATTTTGGAAACTTTTGTTTCCTTCATCAGTCTTGCAAGTTATCTGCCACTCTGCCTTTGCCTTCTGCACCTTCAGTCTAGGTTTTAAATAGTACAAGAGGTCAGGAATGTCAACTGTCTTTATCAACTGCAAAACCTTTGATTCTGATCTTTTCTTTTTTATTTACTTATTTTTTCCTTTCTTGAATCATAAGCAAACCACTTCAAAATATTTCAGGGTTGCACCAAAGAACAGGAAACAAGTGGTCAAGGAAACATCCTTGTCTCTGTGATATGACTTTTCTGTGAAGATGGCCGTTCAAAATGCCTCCAGATAATAAGTATTGGCAAAGAACTTACAGAACTTTTGTTCATATAATATTAATGGAATGGTCACAGAGTTACTGTCACTCAGCAGCGAGGACACCAAGTTTTGACTGCCCTGGACTGCTACAAGAAAGTCTACAGGAAGATTATGGAAAGCTTGGTAAGCAAAGTGCAATGGAAGCTGGTTTTTTTTCTGCTCTGCCAGTTGTTCTGTAGGAGGAGTTACATTCTATTGCAATAGGATCATGGTAAATACTGCAAACCAGGATGAAAGAAACAGAGAGGCAGATTCCTACTTAGATAAAAAGGTTTTTTAACCTGTACTCAGACCAGAAGAAAATGTTGTCTGTTCCCCCAGACTGGTATAATGACTTAATCCTTGCACAAGCAGCTGTACTGGAATACAAACTATTCACAGCAGATTCTGCTGGTCCCAGCCAGGGTTTCATTGGGTTAGACACAGTAGAGAATACTCAGAAACACGATGAAGGAGAGGCAAGAGTGCAGAAAAAACCCATATGTTAGAGTATGTCAGCATTGAAGTGGTCTGTGAAAGGTTAATTTAACCATCCTCCACTCCTGTCCCCTGCAAGTGCTACACTTGCTCTTCATTGCAGTCATGTCTGCCTTCTCTGTCTGTGCAAAAGAGTGGAAATCCTTGCTGTCACCAAGCAAAACAAGGACTCCTGGTTCCTTCTTCATCTATCTAGGATGCTATTCTGCAGCTGGAGTTGTTTGTATATCACAGCTGTTCCAGATTACTTTAAAGTATCTTGGTAGCCTCTAAATGAAGCAGAAAGAAATGTGTAGGAATGACAACTGCTGTGCAAGACCTCTACACTCCCAAGGCAAGTTTTGGAGAGGAATGATTTACAGCACCCGAAGTACTTAGAGACCTCATTAAGGCACAGAACTTTTGTCTGTGCTATGTAAGGATTCAGGGACTTAAAAAGCTATATAGCCTGAATTGCTTTGCTTTGGATTGCTTTTCTGCCTAAAAAAACCTGATTAAACCACTCTTTTGGGGTGTGTCTAATTTTCTGCATATGTGGTTATATGGTATTTGGTGATCCATCTTTTTTAAGCTAATGCAGCTCATATGTCAGGCAAGACTTGCTCAGCATTATTAAAATTCATGTTGCTTTATGAATTTAAGACTTACTTCAGCACAATGCAAAGCATGAATCCAACAGCTATTCTGTAGGTCAGAGTAGTCTGCAGCTAATAGACAATAAAGCCATGGGAAGATGCCACATTTATCAGTGGATTGTAGGCAGATTTGTAGATCTTGCTTTCAATGATCAACACAGCAATCAAATTTGCAGGCTTGTTTTGTAATCTGTCTGCCTGAAAATTTTTTTCTTGCTTGCTTGGGGTTTTTTTTGGATCTCTTCTCCTGAAGTGTTTTGTAAAAGGACTGGTTGGACTTGGTTATAACAATTAGAAAAAGAAGTTTGGTTTGGTTTTTGGTTTTGTCTGATGCCACTGGCACAGAGAAGCCTCTGCAATTGGGTTTGGTTTCCAAGCTGATGCTGTCTGGGTGCTGCTGTCAATAGATGATCTCTGAGCCCTGGCTGTCTGTGCAGCTGTGAGAAGTAACAACATAAACTGAGTATTAAGGTTTTGTCAATACTAATTAAAAATCATGGTTAAGGGCTCTCATTCAGCACACACAGACTGCTGCTCAAAGCACTTAGATATGTTTTTAATTTTGTGCATATTCCAAATATATTTGGTCTCGTTACAGCTGAAGCATATCCTTTGAATCCTATGGGTTTACTGCTTTTTAAAAGCAAATAAATGGCTGGAATTCATATATGTGCTTGGTGGATAAAAATCAGGAAACATAACTGGAGTTTTCATATGGGTTTACTTTTGGGAGCAGGTTCTGTATTTCTGCTTCCCTGCAGGTTAATTGTGCTGGGATTTACTCTGTTATGCTTCTCCCTGCAACTAATTTTCCCTAAGATTTCTCTTACATTGTAAGCCTCATTTCATAGATTTAATATCACTGTTCATCAGCCTAATTACCCTTTGGTGCCACCTCCTTGGCACAGACCCTCAAAGAGAGGCTCAGTATTCCTGCCTCAGCTCCTGCACCATCTGCTCTTCGCAGCCTGTGTCCGTGGTTTCCAGAGGAGTGTTGGTCTCTGTGCTCTGCTGGCTCACACCCTGCAGCTGCATCCCTGGCAGCTGGCTGCTTCCTTCACTCACCAGCTCCTGCTGGGTCACTCAGCTCCTGTTGAGACTTAAGGGTCTCACCTTACAGTTCTTCCTTCCCAGTTCTTCCTGTCCCATAAAAAAATACCTCCATTCTTCAAAAAAATATAATAAAACAGGATTGATGTCCTTCCCAGGAGCTCAGAGGCTCTGCTTCTGCAAATCTGTGCCTGCCAGGCACTGCCAGGTCCTTGCAGAAGAGAGGATGAGGAGTCAGAAAGGGAACTTCCTACATCAGGGTGAGAACCAGCCAGCAGGGGCTTTACAACGCCAGTTTCTGCAGCCGTGGTCAGAGAGGCACCGAGGCACAGCGTGACACCGTGGGGGACACACCTGCCACAAGAGGCACCAGCACAGCGGGGACACCGAGGAGAATCCACCTCAACAAACAGATGGGGCACGACTCCCTGATCCAAAGAAAGCAGCAGCAACCTGGAAAGGCTGGCTTTGGTTCTGTTTGTTTGTTTTTCATATACTAGCATCATGAAATGGTTATGTACAATTGAGAACCTCATCAATATTACATCTGCAACAGATGGTGAAAACCCCCCGGCATGGACAAGTAATCCATTTAGTTCTTCAGACAAGATCTGCAGTGCCAGGCAGAGCATCTGGCCTTTTGGTCCACCTTTGAGTCACACTAGTGGAAACTTAGAGCTGACCAAAGAGCTCCCTGTGACCCCATGTCCACACAGGAACACCTGTGAGCCACGCTCGGGGTGATGCTGACAACAATTCATGGAGGGCTTTGTGACCTGGTTTTAAACAGCTGCAATGAATCACTTTTGCCTTGGATTTCAGACTATTTATTTTGGGACAGCAGAACAGTTCCATGAAATGCAGCATCATGCTGAATGCAGTAGGAACAGATGACAGGATACCTGGTGTTTTTTTGGAAGTTGGTCACTGAGTCCTTGGGGATGTGGGTCACACCAGTGAGCAGCTCCTGGGCTGTGCTTTCTGGGGTGTGCAGTTCTGCTGTTGGTGGGGTGGGCCTGGGATGATGTTTTGCAGCACAGTGGCAGCAGCAGAACTGCTTCAAAATAAACTTGTAGCTCCAGCTACAAGTTTGGTGAAAAACGTATCCTCCCAAGCAGGAGCCTTGGGGCTGGGTAGGGCACTCAGCCCATCTCAGGCACTTACCAGTAAGGTATGTAAGACAAAGTATTCGCCTTAGGGGAAAATCACAGCATTTCCACCTGATTATATGGATTTTACTTGCCAGTCAAGGCTCTGATAGCTGAGAGAGATGTGAGACTGCTATCTAAAACAGTTTGGACATCCAAACATGTTCTTCCCAGCTTGCAGAGGTGTTAGCAGTTGTACTGTAGATTGGAGCCCGTTTGGGGAAACAGTGTCATCACTTGCATTTTGACTCTTGCCAGAGTAGAGAGCAGCCTGCCTATCAGCTTTTTCCTGCCCCAAGAGACTTTTTCATGACTGAGTGATAAGAAAAAGCAAATTATAGATATTGACTGAGCTCTTAATCTTTGCAGTTTGTTGTGCCAAGTACCCAGCTGTCCCAGCCTCTGGCTCCCACCACACCCCACGTTGGCTGGAGCGTGGTTGCTTTCCGAGTCCACTTGCCCGTTGTGGAATTGTGCAGCTCACAGATCACACTGCTTGACTTCTCTGTCTCCTGCTGTCCAGAATCTGCCTCCTGCACATCTGTTTGATGGCATTAAATCCTCAGCACCCAGGAGTGGGTGTCAGTAGGTCAGTGTGGGTGTCAGTAGGTCAGTGTGCCGTGCTGGTTCTGTGCTCACTCCTGAGTGCAGCCCGCAGCAGTGAGGGGGTAAATGATTAACCTGCTTCTGTTCTGCTTCTTGCACCAGACTCTGGACTTGCCTTCATCCCACAACCACTGAACTAGGGAAGCTGCCATTGAAGCCAGCCAGCTCTCCCTGGCTCTGTATCCTGAGATTCAAAGTCAGCACAGCTGAACCCTAAAACAACAGGATTTCTGCTTTGATGCTGATGTGGCAAATGCTAATAGCCATAACCACATGGGAGGACATGAATTTGTGCTCTCTTTTTGATGCAATCACTCATTATTATGTTGACTAAACTTTTTATTTAGTATACATTTTTTAAAAAGGTCATGGCATGAGTAGTTCTGCCTTGTCCACATGAACTAACAAATCAAATTGTTTGCTCTCTTCTTGTAGAAGGAGGAAATTCTATAACACTGTCTCTGTGCTGTGCTTTGCACTGAGTCTATTTTGTCTATTTTTGTCACATTCTTGACCAAATACTAGATTTGATTTTGACCCAGATCTGTATAAATTACTGTAGCAACAGGGTTGGAATTCATGCATGTATGTACTGAGCAAAGGGGAAACCTATGGCCACAAAAAGGCTGTAATGAAACCAGTGAAATGAATGACCCTGACAAGGACAATGCACAAGAAAATTGTGATAATGCTTTATGGCACAGAGCAGAGCATGGCTTTGTGCCCTCCTAGCTTTAACACATTAATTCTCACATTCTCCATTGCTAAAGTACTTGTTGGGGCTGGAAGAACCTTTCCCCACACGCAGTAATGCCAGCATGCTGGCTCAAGTTTTGGGAATGGTTGGACTCTCAAAAAAAAAGGAAGCACAGGTGTTAATTTGCAGTGGCAGTTTTGCTCCTCTGAACTCTGTCCTGTGTTGTCAGACAAGGCAGCAGAAAACAAAATGGACAGTTTCCTGCCGAGACACAGAGATCCAAAATCACTGAGCTTCTTCGTGTTTATGAGTGATTAATGTAAAAATTAATGAGGCTTTAATGTAAGTAAGGAATAGAAATTACTTAGCCCCAAGATCATGATGTTTCTGCAGAGCAGAATTGCTGAATGATTTAGCAGAGGACTAAATGATGGACCTAATCTTATGCACAGCTGTGAAAGCACTCCTCTCTATTTAAAATGAAAACTCACATAAATGTGTGTACAGATCACTGTCGTGCAAATCTTTTTCTGTCCCATGTAAAAGTTTTGTGTTCTCTCATGAGCAAACATCACTGAAGGGCAATTCTGGCTGACCCAGGTACCCCAAGGTGGCCAATACCCCAGGCTGGACCCTCACACCAGCTGAGGATCTTGACACAAGCAGGTGGCATGCACTGGGAAGGCAGAGACAAACCGGTTTTGCTGGCTGCTGCTGCTGATTCTTGCCAGAGCTGCTCTGAAAGGTTTCACTTATGTAATTTCCAATGATTTGGGGTGAACCTGTGCAGTTTCTCCGACTGCTGAGACATGGTTGCTTTATCTCCTTTCCCCATGAGCCAGCACTGAAGTTGCTTTGCAGCTCCTCGAACAAACCCCACCTGGCTACAACCAGATTATTTTGACTCAACTTTAGCAAAGGAGAGTTGGCTGGGGCTGGAGTAAAGGATGCCTCTTCTGATCTGAATGATGTGAAAGTTGCAGGGCTGTGCAGCATCCCGTGGATGATGAGTTGTTAGAGCAGGCTGCGAGCAGCAGCCCCTGCCAGAGCACAGCCAGCCCTGCAGCTGAGCCCCTCGGGGTGTCAAGGCAAAGGGGAGCCCTGTCCCATGCTAATTAAAACTCCTTTCTCAACTTCTCCTTGGCAAAGTGCAAAGAAATCCTCTTTTCATGCCCAACGACTAAAAATAAATCCTATTTTGGGTTTCAGAAGCAGCCTCATGACTAAATGAGCCCTTCGGTTTCATTCATGTTTGCTGTCTATTAATCTGTTCTTCTCACCCTCAGCAGGTTATGACTCAGGGCTTCACATTGTCTTCCTCCCTGAACTATCTGTGTTTTGACTTTAAATTCTGCTGTCTGACGCAAAGCAGTGCTGAAATCATGACAGTTTGATCCAGCCAGCTCCCAGGAGACTCTTGATCTTTACTGGCTGGTAAATGTAGCACTCAGAACAGCTATGCAGAGCAGATATCGATATTTTTACACCAAATGTTGGTAAGCAGATGTCACAGGCTTGTGAAAAGCCTTGAAACTCCGCAGGAGAAAATATGTGAGTTTGTGTGTGGGAGGCCTGGAGATAAAAATAATTCGGTGGTTCTATGAGAAGGAATATATTCCTTAATCCGTTGGTGTTTTGCTATTCCTGTGCAGGGAACTCAAGCTGGAGGCTGCTATACTGGAACAAGTATAGCAGTAAACTCTTTCCCTGTTGATTCATCTGCTGCTTTTGCAGCTCCTTCCAGCACAGGCGTCTCTGCCCCTCCGGCCCTGGCTGAGCCAATCGATCCCATTCCCCGCCCTGAGCACGGAGTCTCTCCTGTGGGCTGGAGCCTGATTATCCCCAGCTTCAGGCATCCTATAGGAAGTGTAGGTCACTGGGCAGGGAGCAGCACTGAGGCAGTAGGGTTGGGCTCCTCCAGCAGTCACTGGAGAAAAAGAGAGGCACTCTAGGGATCACAGAGCTCTGGGGAAGGACTCTAAGCAGGCGTGGCACAGCTGAGCCTCAGGTGACCCCAGCCTTGGAGCTGCAGTGGCTGGGAAGTGGTGATTGCCATGGCCAGGAGTGGTGATTCCCATGGCTGGGAAGTGGTGATTCCCATGGCTGGGAAGTGGTGATTGCCATGGATGGGAAGTGGTGATTCCCATGGCCAAGGAGTGGTGATTCCCATGGCCAAGGAGTGGTGATTCCCATGGCCAAGGAGTGGTGATTCCCATGGCTGGGAAGTGGTGATTCCCATGGCCAGGGAGTGGTGATTCCCATGGTCGGGCACTGCTGCCCAAACCTGGCCACTGGGGCACCTCCAGGCTCTTCTTCAGAGTTATTTTTTTTATAAGCAGGCAGCCTGAAATCCTGAACTTGTAAATGTTGGATAACCAAGTCCTGATTTGGTTTTTTGTTTTTCCTTAGCTTTTTCCTGTTCCTGAAGTGTCCCCTCAGGGAGGGGTGTAGGGCAGGTGTTAAACCTGCTTAATCTCCATTGTAGTGTTGAATAAAGCCCAGTGATCTACAGCCAGTGGGCGCTTGCCTTGACATCCCTGCTTTTAAAGGAGTGTGGTTACAAACTGCAAAGCCCTTATTTTTCCTTATGATGCTGTATTTATCCCTCCCCTTATGGCTTTGGAAATCAAATTTGAGCCATTTATTATACACTAAATTTAGAGAGGCCAAAAATATTTGCATACAAATGTGATTGATCTTTCAAGCATGCAAAATGAGCAGAAAATGATGAGTCTGATGTTGGACACAAGCAGAGCTCAAGTATTTTAAAATTAAAATAATTTAAAAGAATCTGTATCTGTGATGGTGGATGAGCTTTTTCTGAGGAAAGAAAACCTCCTCTTTCCCATTATATACAGAGTAAATGAAGATATTCAGGTCAGATATGGACTGAATTTTAAATGTGACAATGGGATTTATTCTGCAGGAGATGTCATGTCTATAATGAATTGTAAATTATTTTTAGTTGCTACTAGAAACAGAAGGGGGTGGGGGGGGGGAATAATCAATATTGACACAACCCTGCTTTATTTTTAAGCAGTGCTGATCTTTGGTGACACCAATTAGAGGAGGAGGGAGCTAGAGCTGAAGAACTGCACAAACTGCAAACCATTCTGGTGTTTAGAAAAGGGCCACAGCAGCCAGACAAATGTGCAGCCTCTGTGTTGCTGCTGGGATGGCCATTGCTCCATCCTCTCCTGGGCCCTGGGCAGGTGTGGTGGGAGGCCACGGTCCATGAGCAGTGGTTGTTCTGGCCACCAGTGGTGCTGGTGTGTCCTGGGCACAAGGTCAGTGACCCCCAGGCCCCTGCCAGACCACGCTTCCTCCTCAAGATAAGTTTCCTGACTTTTCCCACTGACCTGGGATGATGATATTCCAGCTAGGGAATGAGACAACAGAGTGGGATGGAACCCTCCTGACTCTGCTGCAGTGAAGTTCCCCTCCCAACCCCATGCCCTCCTTCTTGCATGAAATGAAATGAAAGCCTTTTGCTGCAAGGTGCAGGGTTGATTGATTAACTTTTATCTTCTCATGATGCATGACTAGGTAAGGTAGAGCATGTGACAAGGCAAGCTGTTCAGAGAAATCACTGCAGATACAGCTGGGCTGTTCCCAGGATCCACAAAAGCATGCAACACGGTCAAAATTCACTCAGAAAAACAAGATTACCAAGCTCCTTTCCTTAAGCAGCTGATATTGAGCTAATTTTAATGCAATTTTCTAAAATTCAGAGATGCTGTGATGCGATCTTACTCTCGTATAAAATGCCATGGAACTTCTGATGACAGAACAGATCCAATTTTCGGTTGCATGACTCATTCTGAGGAAAAGAATGCTGTACATTCAATATGACCAAAAAAAGTACATTCAGTAAGGCCCTCCTTATAGGGCTGTGTGGATGCAATCAATCGTAAGCACAAAGTTCAGGCAACACTTTTTGATATGGAGTAAAATTGACAGATGGATTGTAGAGAGCCTTTGGAAAATTTTATCCATTGAACCCAGAATAGCCACAGCAGAGACCAAAGCCAAGTGTCTGCCTGACTTTATATGCTGTAAATCTCAGGTTAAGAGTGGTTAAGGGGGATGGAATCTCGCTCATGTGCCAAATGATTTGGATTGTCTGAAATGCGCTCTAATGCGGAAGATCAGGGCCAGATGGATGGGGTTCAGCAGGATGATTTCATGGGAAAGAATTTGCTCCATAACTATCAGTCATGTGGTGACAGAATGCACAAGAGCCTGTTGGAAACACCTGCAGAGGCACAAGAAACTTCCTGAAAGTCTGAACTGAGTGCTTTTTTTCCTGGGTGTTCTTTGTTATTATTTTGTTTGCTGGTTTTGATTACATTGGGCATTCTGTCTGAGGTGCATTAGCAATAGCAATGTCTGCAGAGCTGTGTTTTGTGGGCATTCAGAGCCTTCTTGAAGGGGATGTGGTGTTCAGCAATACAGCTCCCAGCTGCTCAGAGGGCACTTGGACCTTGCCCTCTGCTTGCTGCAGCAATGCCTTTCTTTCCTGTTTCCCTTCTTCGGGGCTGCTATCATGAACCTTAATGCATGATTTTGTTTGGCTCTTTTCTTCCTGGCTCTGGTAATAAAAGCGAGTGCGTTGGATGGAATCTGGGGCCAGAATAAAGCTTCCACTGAAGAGTTTCAGCACAAAAACTGATACTGTATTTTTACTCATAAAACTATGTGAGGTGAAACAAGATCTCTATTTCCAGATCTCCATGTCAACTACAGCAAATGCAGCCGGGATTGTCTTGTTGTCTGTTCATGGCTGCAATTATTTCTAGCTTACTGTTCTTACAATAATTTAATTTTGTAATGTTTATTGGCTTGGAAGGTTCATTCGTCCTAGGTTTTTTTGCATTTTCTTGCTGTAAAAGGTCAAAATTGTCAGGAAAGATTTATTTTTGGGGGAAAGGAATCCTTATTTAAAAGGCAAAGTAAAACAACCTTTCTGTAATAGAAAGGAAGCAGAAGGCACAAGCTAAAACTCTGAGCATCAGCTGAAGCCATGTGTTAGAGCTTGTGCTTTGTGATTTATGGCACGGTGGCATTTACTCACCCCACTGATCCAGGCATGCAAGTGCTGCCCTTTTTGAGTGCTGAGAATGGAGGTAAAACCATGAGGGCCTTTCCAGCAGAGCCTGGCAGTGGTGCCAGGGAGAGGCAGTCCCTCTCTGGCTCCATCCCCTCCAGGGGAGCCAGCCTGGCCCCTGTCCCATGCCACAGCCACTGGCAGAGCCAGAGCACACAGGGGCAGGAGGAACCTTCTACCTTGTCTTTCCTCAACATGCTTCAGTGTTTCCATCTACCTCAGACAAACAGTGGAAGGTGTCCTTCCCCCCTCAGCCCCCTCCCTCAGGAGCACCCATCCCTAGATGGTCCAGAGCTCCAGGGCCTTCTACACCTGATGACAAGGCCACGGATGCAATGAATTATCCCTGCCTGGTGACAAAGCCAGAAATGTGCCACAATAGCTCAGTCAATGAACTAAAGAAAACACATAAAAAACCCCTGCTGGCCGTAGCTGTTGAAAGGCCATCTCCTGCCAAGGCACGGGCACAGCCAGGCACACACACACACCCTCACTCTGACCCTGGGGTGCAGGGTCTTCCTCATAGCTGGGCTCACACCCACCTCCAGCCCCTGTGTGTCCCCAGCTTTGTTCCTGCCCCACAGCCCTGGGCGTGTGTCCCTGCTGCTGGTTTGGCCTGCACCCACCCCCCGAGGAGTGGGTCAGCTCCATCCACCCACCCGGGCTGAGGGTCAGCTCCATCCACCCACCCGGGCTGAGGGTCATTTTCACACACCCGGGCTGAGGGTCATTTTCACCCACCCGGGCTAAGGGTCATTTTCACACACCCCGAGGTGTAGGTCGGGTTTATCAAGTCCCTCCTCCCAGCCTGTGGGAGCTGAGAAGCAGAAGGCACTGGCTGTATCACGTCTGCTTTTTTTTTTTTTTTTTAAACCCTTTTTTCCCTTTCCCCCTTCTTTCTTCCTTGCCTTCCTTTTCTCTCCTTGTTTTTCCTCGCGGCTTTTTCCTCTGTATTTTTTTTTTTTTACTTTTCTCCCCGTTTTTTCCTTTCCCCCTTTCCGCCGCTGCCGGTGTTACCCGCCCGGGTCCGGCCGCCCTTTGCGGGCCGGGGTCGCTCCGCCCGGAGGCTCCGGCGGAGGCTCGGCCGTGCCGGGCGGGGCGGGGCGGGGCCGTGACGCGCGGCAGGGCGGTATAAGCGGGCGCTGTCCGGGTGCTGAAGGCGGCGGAGCGGCGGAGCGGCGGCAGCGCAGGTACGGCTGTAGGGATGTACGGGCGTAGGGATGTCTGGATGTAGGGGTGTAGGGGTGCACGGGTGTAGGGATGTATGGGTGTAGGGATGTAGGGGTGTAGGGATGTAGGGATGTAGGAGTGTAGAGATATAGGGATGTACAGATGTAGGGATGTACAGATGTAGGGAAGTATGGATGTAGGGGTGTAGGGATGTATGGATATAGGGATGTAGGGATGTAGGGATGTATGGATATGGGGATGTAGGGGTGTAGGGATGTAGGGATGTATGGATATAGGGATGTAGGGATGTACAGATGTAGGGATGTATGGATATAGGGATGTAGGGGTGTAGGGATGCAGGGGGCACAGAGCCCCAGGCTGCACAGGGGGATCCAGCACCGAGCGAGCGGTGAAGTCGCACCGAGAGCCGGTGGTGCCGGGGCTGGGGCTTGCAGGGGAGCACATCTCTATGAAATGTGCCCCTATCACTGTGTACCTTGCACAGAGATGCTGCCAGCACCGCCCGTGGCTCAGACGGGAGGCTGAGTGCTCCCCTGAGCCATGGCACTCAGCCTTGCCGGGTCGCAGACACGGCACTTCAGCGGATGGGCGGGGGGGTCCCTCGGATGCAAACACCCTCCGAGCCACTTCCCAGATGTATCCGTATGCCAACAGTCACTATGTTCACTAGAACTGCTGTAGGTTTGGGCTTTTACCCTTCGTTGCTGTTTTGTTTGTGTTTTCAGTCCCTTCCACAGGTTAAAGGGTTAGAGATGCCTTTAAACAAGGCAAATTTACTGCAGTCATGTTATTTACTGGAAAAAAAGAAATGGGAGGAAGAGTGCATGATATATTTGTTTTCCCTGCGGAAAACTGCTGTTAGGTTTCACCTAAGACTCTCAGGGCAAGGACACATCTACAGGAAAAACATGAGTTTTCTTAGCTAAATTTCACTGGAAACATTAGAGTCACATCAGAAACAACTGCTAAGAGAATGAGAGAGAAAATTACTGCTACCATGGAAACATCCCAGAAAGGAGATGTTTTCTGTGTCTGTTTATTAGGGAACTTTTTTCAGTCTGTATTGCCTTTGTACATGTTAAATTGTGATCGTGATCGCCTCATTTAGTAAAGAGGAGCTTCTTCACCTTCATTTGCTGGCTAAAAGATGATTTTCCTGTTTGTTAGGTGCTAATAGAGGAAAAAATATGCTCTCTGTCTAGACTGGCTTCACAGTTATCGATCCAGAGACAAAAGAGCTGTTTAGTATATTGTCCTTTGAGAGGCACAGGAGACAATGTTTACAATATTTCCTAAAGATAGGCTAAAATATCCCATTTTAAAAACAAATGTGGAATTAAAGTCTGAAAGACTGGGGAGGGGTCCTCTTACCTTGGATATCGCAGTGTATTTAATGACAAGATTTACGACCTGAACTCAAAGCTTTTGAAATAAATCATTTCCAAATCTGTTTGACGAGGCTTTCAAATATCATCTACCAGTAACTTAGAAGTAAAAATTGGCCTGGAGCCAAATGCACACAAAATACGTAGAGAGGAGCCAATGATCTGTTATTCCTGCAAAGGAAATATCCAATTGAGCAACATCCTTGTGGAACAGTAAACTAAACTTTGCCTGGCTGCACACATTTCGATTTTAGTGGGATGCTGACAGCTCTTGCAAAGGCTGTAACAATCCAAATTGTGTGCAGCGAAGGAGGGTGAGTTCCTGGTCTTTGTGAGTGGGAGGTACTTGGCAGATGATTATAGAATGATTCTCCCTTCCCCCATCCCTCGGAAAGGACAGTTTCTCATGTGCTAATCAAAGTAACTCTGTTAATAACCAGTCTCTGCTGAAAAATAAAGTCTTAGTTTCACTTATTTGTTGTAGAAATAGAACACTAGGTGATGATTGGGTATTTTTAATGCAGATATACATTTATGTGCAGGGCAAGTGCCTTTTCTGTGACAGAAAATGAAGCAATGAGGCTTTGTCTCAGGGCAAACTCAGATCTGGAGGGTGGGACCTTCTAATCAGCTGTTGAACTAATCCTTTGTGAAATCCATGCTCAAACATATCCAGGCTTGAAGTCAGAACTGTTTGGGGAAATCATTTGTTATTATGCCTGTTAGCCTGCTCATACATACTGAAGTGGCAAAAATAAGCATATCTCCGAACTGATAGTACTTTAATTATCTAGTTAAGTCACTTTATGCTAAGGACAAAAACTGCACAGAAAAATCTACAAGTGGGCTGAAATGAACATATTCATGCTTAATTTCTACTTCCAGCAGTGGGTGAACACTGGTGTACACAGCTCTTTCAGGCTGTCATGTACCACCAGTGTCTCAACAGGATGCTTTTGCCAAGCCAAAAACCAGAGGAACCAAAATAGGTCAATTAATCAAAGCAGTTTCTATCTTTATGATTCCTTTCTCGTTATTGTACTTTATTTGTTAACGTAACTGGATCAGAAAAGAGTCTAATCTGTCCCGTGGCTGCAGTGTACCAGTGCCTGAGAATGTCCTAGGGAATGACTGATGGCAGTTTTCCCCTAGGCTGTGTGGAGGGTGCCCAGCTCCCTGCAAGGATGGGCTTTTGCAGCTGTATCCTCACGCACAGTGATGCTGTAATCATCTTAATTCTGTCAGAGGCATATTTTTCCCAGTTCTGTTCCAGCGTTTATTTTTGTCTGGTGAAAGCTGGGCAGACATGGGCTTCTACTGATCTATTCTAACCAAATTTGCCAGTGGTCATGTTTCTGCCTGTCCTGGGACCTAATTCAATTTCTCCTGAAGTGAATGAATAAGTAAATGAATGAAATCACCACTCAGAACCTACCTACTCGAGCTTATTTCCAAGATGGACTTTAAAGGATTCAGTAAAATTATTTTGTACCTTTAGGATAAATTATAGTTTTCCTCTCATATAAGAGATCATTGCCCTAGGAGGATGACTCATAGAGTCATTAACTGATATTCACTTGCAATACAGATAATTTTTAAAATTAAAAAGCAAAATAAAGGAAGTAATAGCTTCAGTACTATCAGTACTGAAGGAAATAAACTTGCAAGTAGTTTTATATGCTATGTTCTCCATCACATTAATTTTATTGCAGCTTAGCACCAGTCAGCAGTATTGTCCTGGCATGAAATTAGATGCCCTATGGAGCAATCTCACAAAATATTTCCATCTGTAGTTTTTATATTAGTATTTTGAGCAGCATTTAAATGCATGGATACACCCATTTTGTCATTTAGGTTCTTTGTTCTCATGATCAAAATGACATCTATGTATGTCCATGGGCGTTTAATGAATTGTATAGGATTGGTACTTTGTACATTGGAAAATTAATGTTGGAGCATAGAGACAAGAAATTTCTTGCATAGCTCTGTTTTCTAAGCCTGTCTCCATGTGTTAATAGCTTCTTTTTTCTTCTTCTTCTTTATTTAAAGGAAATACTTTAAATATGGCAAAAACCAAAACCTTCCAGCCTGGAACAGCCTGTGCTCTCACCTTTTTCTTTGTCCTAATCTGTTGGGTTGATGCAGCCTCCTTCCAGCAGCACCAGCTGCTTCAGAAAGATCCAGACTATGCAATGAAAAACTTACAAAGGCTCCCAAATCCCGACATGATCAAAGCACTGGAATACATAGAAGACCTTCGCAAGCAAACCAACAAGGGAGAAAGCAGCCCTGATTACAACTCTTATCAAAGTGTCCCGTACCTCCTGCCACAGAAAGAAAGCAAGGATCAGCTTCACCTCCCCGATAATGTACGGGATTCTCTGACTGAAGATGAGTCCCAATGGGTTAGGTGATGCTGGAAGCCTTGCGGCAAGCTGAGAAGGAGTCGAAAGCTGGCCCAAAAGAGAATAAACCTTACGGTCTGAGCTCAGATAACAATTTTCCAGCTGGAGTAACTGATGATTATGAGGCTTACAAGTGGCCTGAGAGGTGGCAAAAGTACCTCAAAATGCCGCTTGGGCACTATGAAGACAGCTCAAGGGACAGTCCCTTCAAGCGCACCAACGAAATCGTGGAAGAGCAGTACACCCCCCAGAGCCTTGCCACCCTGGAGTCGGTGTTCCAGGAGCTGGGCAAGATGGCAGGACCCACCAACCACAAGAAAGAAAGGCTGGATGAGGACCAGAAATTGTATACAGATGATGAAGATGATGTATATAAAGTGAATAACATTGCCTATGAAGATGTGGTTGGAGGAGAAGATTGGAATCCCATAGAGGAAAAAGTGGAAAGCCAAACCCAGGAAGAGATAAAAGACAGCAAAGAGGAAATTGATAAACACGAAGAGGAGATTGATGATGAAATGAAAAGATCAGGAAAACTCAGCTTCCTTGAGGATGAAATAAGAAGAGACAATAAAGATCAAATGTCAGAGGATGTTTCTAAACTAATGAATTATTACCTGAAGAGGCTGATGGGTAGTGCTGGGAATAGGAGATTAAGGACAGGAGGAGAACTTGAGGAAAAAAGAGCATCCATGTTTTTGGATAAACAACTTGATCCTCAGGCTATAGCTCAACTGATAGAAATCTCAAGGAATTTGCAAATTCCTCCTGAGGATTTAATAGACATGTTGAAAGCTGGAGAAAAAAAGCAGCTTCAGAGTGAAAGGTTGGAAGCTGAGCAGGAAATGGAATTCCCAGAAGACCTCGATGAGATAACTGAAACCAATCTAGGACAGAGCGATATATTTAAAAATAATATAAACTCTAAAAATGGGTACATGAAACAGCCTCTTATTCCAGAAAATCTACCTGAAGACCTCAATATTGAAGATATCGTCAGCCTTCTGGGAAATGACAATGTAGCTAATCAGAATCCCTCCTACTTACTAAATCGTCTTAATCAAGAAAATGATTTGCCAAGACTGTCTTACATTCCCAGAAGATTGAAAGGACACCTGTTCCCTAAAGCTGCCTGGATGAACGATTTGGAAAGGCGACAAGTGGAGTACGAGAAACTGAACGAGAAGGATGAAGAACTGGCCGATTACTTGGCAAAGGTGCTGGCAAAATACCCTGAAGTGATCAATACGAACCAGATGAAACGAGTGCCAGCTGCAGCTTCTGAGAGCAACCTGCAGGAAGAGGAGCAGCTGGAGCAGGCCATCCGAGAGCACCTCAACCAGCTGGGACCACAGGAGGTCACCAAGTTGGCTTCGCTCAGCAAAAGGCTCTCCATGGCCGGGGAAGGTGATGACACACAGACCAGGCAGTACCTGGATGAGGATATGCTGGCAAAGGTGCTGGAGTATCTAAAACAGGAGAAATCAGAGCTTGAAAGAGATCACATCACCAAGCGAGCAATGGAAAACATGTAATTGTTCCCCAAGTACTATTTCTCTTCAATGTGTTGACTTCTATCCCAATTCAGTTGTGATTTATTCCTGCTCTCCCACTAAACAACCTATGGTAGACTATTTACCATTGAACAGTCTGTATATCTTTCTCAGAGCTGTTATATTGTTTATTGATATATGTTATAAATTATGGGGCAAACAACAAATTGCTTCAAGTGTTTTAAGAAACAATTTAATGATATCAAGTAAAAGTATAATATGTAAACAAATTACCTTTGCATTGTTAATAAAACATGATAAATGAAGAGTGACAATTATAATTTGAAATTTTTAAGATTAATTGGATTATTTTGTTACTGTCTGTAGTGGTTTTTGTGCAGTATCGAATAAAAAAATAAAGCATTATATATATATATAGTTTTATTTACAAGGCTTTTTCTATTCAGTGTTTTATTGTTGATGAATAAATTATTTCTGGACAATCGACTGTGTTTTTTGTGACAGTTGATAAAGGCATACTAATTGGAAACATATTTTTACTTCTACAGATGGCTCTTCTGAAATATATTATTTTTCCTGCAAATTAAGTTGTGAGCATAAACTTGTGGTTTTCTGGGCCATAAGAACATCAACTGGTGTTACCCTTAAGGGCAGGGGGTACCTAAAGAGCTTGCTGAAGTCAATCAGTGTAATAACTGCATTAACTGCAACTGAAAATTGAGCCTCACATAATTAAGAGGTGTATCAGTACCTCCTGGCAGCAGGAGGAACATAAATGATCTGTCCAGCTGAGACAGACTCAGTGATGAAGCTCTGAAAGAATGCAAAATGGAACCTTCATATGTGAGCTCTGGGAAGCTGTGCTGGAGTAGCTGGGAAGCTCTGCAGATGAGTCCCCCTCCACCTCTCACAATGACAACCACAAAGAAAGAGCCAGGCTCCAAGGCAGGGCAGACAGAGAGCTCTCCTGTGGGGAACAGCATTGCTTTGTATGATAAAAATATTGTTTCCTTTTTAATGAAATGACCATTACAGGTCACATAAATACACAGAGAACCTTTATTATTCAGCACACTATCTGGACACTTGTCTCTTGAGCTCCTGTTCTGACCAGCAGTAGATGGTCTGGAAAGGCTCTGGCTCCTTTACAGAAGGAAATGTGCTTGCGTAACTGTGAGTCAGACGTGGTTTTCACTGGGACTGCTCATTTCCAGGATTATAGTTTAAAAGTGGTTTTCCCTGTGGTATTCTTCAGCAGCTCATCTGGGCTAAGTGGGGTGGGGATGATTTTTGGCAAGGCAATATCTAATGAAGTACAAAGGCTGCAGAAATAAAACTTCATCTTCAGTGTCACCATTACCCTGAGCTGACAGGAGCTCAGCCCCTGTTCCAGCCATTATTCCTTGAACACACACCAGACAAAATACCTGATTTTCCAGGTGTGTGTAGGACCTGGGAGAGACGTCACACATGGTGATGCATGACAGGTGGGAGTTCCTTAGCATCATTCCCCTCCTTCCACAGCCTGCAGCACCCCCTTCCTGGGCTACCCAGGCTCCTGAGCTGACCAAAGCCCTGGGGAGCTGTTTGGCTGCCTCCATGCTCTTACTCAGGGAGAGCTCAATGAAAATTTTGGGTACCAGAATGATTTTGGATCTAAGAAACCAGCGGTACAAACCTACACATAAAAGGACAGATGCTGTCAGACACTGTATAGAAGTGGAAATAAGCTTTGGAGAATCCAAATCTTGGCATGAGTAACTACATTACTTTTTAGAAGACCACCTCACTCAGTGTGTACAAGCCACTGGGGACTTTGTGGTTCATCTTCACAAACAAGAAAAGAGATGTTGTGCTTGAAATAACAGAATTACTCTTCGCCTAACAGAACTATAGGGAAGCTTCAAGCTGATTTCAAGCTAAAACATCACATCAGTACTTTTTCCTCTTCAAGCCAGAGAAAGTAGACAACTAATCTCCCTATGAAGTGCTTTATTTCTAACAAACTCATCTCCAACTCTATATTGAAATTAAATGAAATGAGAAAATATTAAATAAGCAGCACTCTCTTGGTAGCTATAGTTGCCTCTTGCTATGCAACCAAGGCTCCCGCAGAAGAGTGATAGTTGTACCTGAATATGCAAGACAGCATCATCCAAATGAACATCCCATCATGAGATCTGCTCCATTAAACCACTCCAGAGCCTCCCCCTGCAGAGAGGCTGTGTAGTGCTTAATTGTTCTTAATAGCCAGGGCTGCTTCTGCTTTCATTTGTCTGTGGTTTGTGTTTTTCTTATGGGTGCAGTGGGACAAACAGTCATGTTGTTAATAATGCACACAGAATGGATAATCCATAACAGATACACTATCAAGCTTATTATTACAATTATATACAAAATAAAGTGACCACCCTGCAATTTTTACTCATGCAAAGTGAGGAGCAGATTTTTAATTCCTCTTTTGTGCTCTGATTTGACAGCATCCCAGATGCAGCTGGTTTATACTCTCTGTGTGTCAGTGGCTTTTGTCCAGCAAAGAAAATGTTTCTGCTCAAATCTTCCTCTTAAAACTTGCTTCATTGTGTCCTCATATTTAAGGTCCACCCCAACACGCAGATTGAACAGAAATTCTGCATCTGGTCTGAATAACACAAACCACCAAACACCTTCCTCAGGATCTCAGGTAGTTCTTCTTTGTACATACACTAGAATTCATTGTATTAGTACCCATAAGAGTTAATGCTGTTTTGTTTTTTTCGTTAATTCATATGCTACTGCAAGTGCTTTGTTTACATCTGCCTCTTGATGGTTCCATTATTTTGTCAGCTGGAGCTCTTAAATGAGAACACTTGTTGATTCAAAAATTAATGTAACCAAATTACCTCGACTGGAGAAATGAGATTGTAGCAATTATTTCCCTCTAAAAGGGTATTTCCACAGTGCACTGGAAAGGGGTTGAGTTGCATGTAATGTGACAGTTGTAGCTGTTTCCCAAAGCACTTTACAAGACACTTGTTTTGCAGAAGTGACATAAGCCATGATTTCCTTAACATGACAGAGGGGAGCCAGGGCTGGAGCAGAGGCCCCCTGAGCTGTGCTTTGTCTCACAGCTTCATTCTGCCTTTCCTGCTGTTACCAATGAGAACACTCATGATTCAAACCTGCATCTCCAGACACACCTGAGCCAGCCCCATCTTCCATTAGTGAGGTCACACATGGCACCACGGGAGCAGAGGAGTTCTGTGGCCAAGGGATGTGCAGTGGTGGCTGCTGTGTGGGAGCAGCATTCCCTGGAGCATCCCGTGCCTCCCCCCAGGATGCAGTGAGCAGTGGCTATTTACTGTGTGATGCCTAAATCCATACAGGCACAGCTGGATGTCAGCTGCACTTTGCATTTGTTCAGCTACCCAGGCACCTCCAGAGAGGTTAATGTGAGCTGCAGGAGCTCCAGTTAGCAGCAGCAGGCAGGTGCAGAGCCTCTAGTGCAAAAAGTAGGAAGGAGAAGCCCTGAATCAGAGCTGATTAGCTGAAGAGCCACGTTATTCCTGACTTTTGGATCATTCAAAAACATTTGAGATCGTTAATAATTCATTTGCAGATGTAGCAGAGCTCTAAATGTGGCTGATTAAATGCATTTGACGTTTCTCTTGAGAGAGGCTGTTATTCCAGGAAACCACTTGGTATCTGAAACGTCTTGGAATTAGTGTACTCAAAATTACGGGTTCACTCACAATGTTTTCCCTTGTAAAGAAAGGAAAGTGACCTCTGTTTCCAAATGTAATGCACCCCGGTGAATAACTATGGCACAATTATTTTAGAAGTTCCCCACAGCCACTCAGCAGACCTGCTGTGTAATGACATGGTGCAACATGCAGAGCTCTGCCTTCCTGTGCTAAGACAAAACCCTGCAGACCATGAGCAAGGCAGGTCCTACACACCTGGGGAAGCAGACCTTAAAAAGGGGTTGTTTGGCAACTGCTCAGCTCCTACAATTGCTGCTCAGTGATATGCTTCCCAAAACCCTTCCTGGCACCAGCCTGAAAGCAGAGCCCAATGCTTTATCCTGGCACAGAAGCCAGGCTCTTATGGAATGCTTTGGTGGGAGTGCCACAAAGCCTCCAGGTCCTCTGGGCTGGATGAGCAGGACCCAAGACAGGATCTGAAACAAATGATGAGCTTTATACCACCATTGTGCCTCTCTGATTATGCCAGAAAATCTGTGTCCAATGGGTTTGTTTGGCTTCTTGCTTAAACTGGAGTAAATCTCTTCTGGTGTAGTACTGGAGTGCCTTTTGTGCCACTCCATTTAAATGTTTAAAGAGAACTAAGTGTTTATGCAAATTTGAGCACATTTTTCAAGGGGGTCACCCACATCAGGGCAGTTTTCCTACTGCTCTGCTTCCTGCAGTCACCACCACTGGGATACCTCATCTACTGGAGACACTGGGATCATTCCACACTGCTCAGGGTCACCTTGGGAAAGCCTTTTTGGGTTATTTCCCTCTTGCCCCAAGCCCATGCCAGCACACAGAAAGGAGGGGCACTGCATCTGTCTGTTGAGATCTCCAGGTGAAACATATGGTCATTCTTTACTGTCCATTAGAACTCTTTCCAAAAACATAATTCCTTTAAGTGGGTCTTTTTTCCTAGCTCAAATTTTAGATACCATTTAGTTTCACATTGTACATATCTTGGGCCTGAATACAAAAAGAAACCTCCCATTCCCACTTTTCTCTCCCCTCTTTGACCTAAGAGAAGGTGTGAGACTTCTTGGATGAGATGTAACATATAATTTCTGCAAAGAAACACATTTTTGCCATGGCTACATGTTTTGCCACCTGCTAATAAATGTCATAGCAGCACAACAAACCACTCAGATCTACCAGCACTTGTACTCCCCATTAAGTATGTAAGAGGCAGGCCAGGAACAGCATGTACACACATAGAAAAAGGTAAAAACAGAGATAAATCACTAAATGGGGAAAACCCCAACATTCCTTGCTTGTTATTCATGTGGCATAACAAGAGGAGATGTGTTAAATCCCTGCAAGTAAGTTTTGGGATGTAAATACAATCTGACAGGAAAACTGTTTTCTGCAAGGTTAAATTTAATCAGTTCCAACACACTATGAATTGATTTTTTTCTTACAAACATGAATGCAACAAGGTAGAAACTTTTTGACAGTGACTAGCACACTGAAAGAAGCTAAGAGAAAAAATAGATTGGAAAATTTTATTCTGTATGTAAGTCTGCAATTGCCACCATGTTCTGCTGGGTAATTTAGACAGGAGAAATGTTACTGTGCAAACTCATGAGCTTTTAGTTCACCCGTGGCCTCAGACTTTGCTTTCCTAGAAGGAATAGTCCGGCTGAAATTTGCTTAAATGTGTTTCTGACTTTCTAATTTCTATTTTAAAAATGCCAGCCCCCTGGCCCTCTCTCACTCAGAGTGTGTGGTCTGAAGCTGGTGCAACCACAGCAACATGAACTTTTAGGAATGGCTGGGACACAGAACCTCTAATGCCGAGAGGTTCTGTCTTCTGCATGTCTGAGCCTCCTCCTTGTGACAAAGGACCTATTTCATCCTAAGGATCTGTAGGGAAAAGTTTATGGATATTTTTATTCTAGAAGAAAAATTACTCTTGAGAATGGCACAACTGTGAAATCTTTTAAAAAGAGGAAGGTGGCCAAATCCTCAAACTTTATTGCTTGTTACTTTTTTACTTATTACAAAAGCCCTGATTTTGCTTTATTTTATGCTGTTCCTCCTTTGCTCCTTTTAGAGTCAGCACACTGCACTTTTCTGATGCTGCATGAAATTTCAGAGCTACAGTCTGCTTCCCCTTTTGGCAACACCTTTTGCATCAGTCTTATTTATATCTGGCACAATGCAGGTGGATCTAACAGCTCCACACAACTCTGTGCTGCATGGTGTGTCAGGAAATTTTGTGATATCCTAGGTAACGAGGCTGTTTTTAAGCTGAAGCTCATTCCCAGCCCAGAGAAGATGTGGAGCAGGACTCAGCATCCTTCACCATGGACAGGGCAGTGCTTGACTGCCTTGGCAGCCTCATGTCCCCCAGCCAGGGGACAGTCAGGGATACCAGTGCAAACGCTTGGAGACACAGTGACAAAGGTATAGCTCACACACATATTTTTCTGTGTAGTTAAACAATTCACTTTGCAGGGAAAGCCACAGAGCAGCTCTGGCTTTCTTCAGCAGTGCTGTGGCCATGAAGCTCCTTTCAGGTTAGAGCAATATGCCCTCTGTGGAGCTGATCTCTGCTTCATGCATAGATGGCCACATCAGACTCCAAATCTCTTGGCTCCAAACTAGGAAGCTATTTATAGATCCCCCTCAGCTCTCCCCACCAGCCTTCCAAACAGGCTGAAGTATCAACTCTGAAAAATAAGAAAACTCTTCAGGCACAGATACAAGAACAAAAGGGATGGCAAGTAATCTGGATATTAAGAAATATGCTAAGATAAATTGTGGCAGGCAGGCCAAGTTCCTGAGGTACAATATTTTGACAACAATCTTCCAAGAAAACTTTGAGGTGCAATCAGTAAAATCAATACTTGCTCAAACACCTTTTCCCATCCATCTGATTCACAAGTAGGCAGCCAGGAAATGTGATTAGCTTTATTTCATTAACCCTACTGAAGGCAACATTTACATTTATAACTTAATACTGGATGCTCACTGAAGCACTCTCCAAAGGCAGGTGATGAATGAGGCTGGGGAGGCCTCCCATCCCTGTCACTCGCTACCACCGTGTGCCATGGAGAAGATAAATGATAATTGGGAGCCTGGCCATGCTGCAGAATAATGGAATTGTCTGGGGAAAATGGGACTGGAGACTGCCTGAAGATCAGCATTCCCCTGGGCTACCTCAGGCTTTGGGAGCCTTCTATCTTTGAGCTGACACCTCTGTGGTTACTTTCTTGGCTAACTCATTTGTTAGTCAGGTTGTGTAATTTCCTTTTCCTCCATTTGCCATCCTCTTGACTTAGCTCAGTGCATGAGTCAGTAAGCATGGCTTAATCACCTTCTTTATAAATTTTGAATCTATTTCATTGTGGATAAAGTTCTTGCAGACCAGCTCCTACAACTTAAATATCCAGAATGGAAAAAGAAGTGCGACTTCACCTTTGGTTTGGTATTTTTTAAAATTAACTCCTGCCCTATAACACCTCTCCAAAGAAGCAGCCAAAAGCAGCAGCAGACTGTTCTATAAATATAAAAAGGAAGTGACCTTTTAAAACTACACACTTTACATATCAAACTGCAAAGATAAAGTAGAATATAGTTATCCTATGCCAAGACCATTGAGACGTTTGCCTTTTTCCTAAGGAAATGACTTTGCCTCATAGCTCACCTTTTTATAGAGCACACTTTTCTGCCTGTGAAATTCATTACCCAGTACTTGATCTCCTCGATAGCCTAGTGCTGATGTCCTTAGGAAATGAATTTTTTAATAGCCTTCTTGATGAACATGTGTTTTGTGGCACCTGAAAATAGATGTACTGTAATTCCAGGCTAGGTGCACATTTTATCTATTGAGCTGTGACTTTCTCTGTGTGGAGATGGGAACAATTTAAAGAGTCATTTGCCTGACAGGATATGCTTATTTGTCCTCCTACATATCCTATGAGTACAAAGTTGGATTTATAGCTTGACCTTTTTACTTTACATCTTTCAAAAGCCAAAGAAGAAGGAGTGTGCTGCTTTATAAAGCCTTGCTGGGTGAGCACAGGCACTGCAGTGATAACCCCACATATAACAGAGGCTATTGAGATGCACAAAGCAGCAGGTGCTTTAGTGCTGTTACTGCTACAGACAAGAAAAAAATGTTGAAGGAGAGCAAGCAAGACTCTTCTTGACGTTCATGGGTTAGGAATGAGGTGTGGGGGACCATTTCTGCCACCAGATGTGACTTGGGCAGCAGGAGACAGGTCTTCAGCTTGACTCTCTCACAAGGAAGGCACCAGCCTTGGCTCATCAGTGCTTCTGTTATTTATCCATTTTCTGGCAAAAGAAACTCAAGCCAGGGATGCTGTTTTCCTAAAAATTTTATGACCTTTGGAATTGTGAAACAATTTCGCTGCCTAAAACTGGGCATCTACATTTAAACAGCTCATCTTGCCAAGCTGCTGTGCCTTGGCAAAGCTTAGAGAACACTGGGGTTGGATTTTCCTTATAAAAAGCCACGTTGTATACTGGGGAAACTTACTGCAGCTCTGCTGACTTCATTGAGTACAAGGGTTTGGCCATCTTGACCAAGAATTACATGGAGACAAATGATCTCCCATGCCTGTGTCCTGTTTGAGTGTGTGACAATTCCATGGCACCCAGGATCTCTGGAAAGCACCAGACCCTGCCCAGCAGAGCCTCTCTGCCCTGTGCCCCAGAGAGCAGCAGGCAGTGGAGGACTGACAGGGTATGGGAGCACAGCTGTGACAGGACCACCTTCCCCAGCCCAGGGAAGAGGAGAGCCAAAGGAGAAAATGTCCAAGGTCTCTGTGAAGATGCAGCGCTGTTTCCCAGGGGCCCCACAGGAGCATGCTCATGCTCCTCCTTGAAACCCAGCCACCGAGCATTTCCAACCTTCTGGAAATGGGCAGGGCACAGCTCTCCAGTGCCCTGCAGCCCCCAGGAGCTGGGCTAGCTCAGGACAAGCCTGGGCCTTGGCTGGGGAGCCTCCCCTGGGTGTGGTGCAGGGGGGAGCCCTCCCAAGGGACAGAGCTGCTCCCAGCTGTGCTGGGCAGAGCTCCTCTGCCCTTCCCTGCCACAGGCCACTGCTTTTGGGCAGGCTCTGAAAAGTTTTGTCTTCATTAGCCTGATCCTCAAGCCTGGGGAGCACAGGGGGTGGTGGCTGGGGCCATGTAAGGACAGACACACTTATAGTCTATCCATGCTACATTTTCTCCAACATTTATATGAATCCAAACATTACCGAACCCCAAACACTTCATTTCACACAACACAAATTTTTATACAGCTCTTGAAGTTGTTTTTAAAGCTCTTCTATAAAAATGAAGTACAAACTGAAGGTAAGAATCATCTGAACATAAAATGAACTATATTCTCTTTTGAGAATATATCTGCAATATCTACAGCACCTTCACAATTCAGAGTATTTGCTGTTATTGAGAAATCTTTAGCTTCTAATGGTTTTTTACATGTTCAGGAACCTGCAGACTGTTTTACTCAAAGAGGACTTTCATTTTTCAGGAAAAAAAGTCTTGTTTCAAGAGAAGAAAATATCATTCTTCTCTTTTAAGCTAGAAAGCAGAAAATAGGATCTTTTCAGCATTGCTGTGGCTGATAGTGTCTGCAAGAGGCTTTCTGCATTCCTTCTGGCAAGAGAATTAGCAGAGAATTAAACATCATAGAAGTGTGTTGAGACACAACTACAGCCTGATGCAAAATATTCTGCATCAAGAATAAAGTATTCTCCCATTCAGAGAAGTGTTGTTATTCCAGAAAAGTCTATAAGGGACCATTACTGAAATAGGATATAAAAGCCATAATTCTGTTTCCTAGAACTAGCCAGTTTGCTTTCTTCGCAAGTAATTTAAAATTTGATATAATTTTCAACTTTGCAGTGCTGGGAGAACAGTTAAACTGACTTTTAAAGTTAATTTTGAGAATCCAGTTCAATTTAGCAAGTAATTTGCAGAGACCAGCCCTCTGATTGCAGCATGGTTTTCTGCCCATTGCAGAAAGCTCAAAGGGGAAGGAAGACAGCGTCATTAGTGACTCCACATAATACTCTCTAACACAAAATGCAATTGTAAGTGGATATATTAAAGCATTGAGATACCAATTAGGTACTTCAGTGTAAATTATTCTTTTACTTGTAAGGTGGTTCTTCCTCAAACCTGAAATTGCTGTAGCTCTGATGCTAACACCGAGTCATGAGGTAAATGAATCACAGAGTCAGGTTACTGCATCTGCAAAGAATGTTCTTGAGTCTAACCTGATGCTACAGCACTTGAAGGTATCTCTGTGTGTGTGCAGATCTGTCAGATGAAGCAATTCCTAAAAGATTTTCTGGTGAAACATCTCCTGCATCATCACAGGGCCAGAGGAGCACCCAGCTGGAGCTTTGGGTCCACCAAAGGGGAACACATCCTTCCCCTTCTCCACTCTTGTCCACAGCCCCTTTAGGTGAGTTCACTCCTTTAGGTGAGTTCACCCTTTCCCGGGCACTTCATCAGCTCCTCCAAGCTCAGAGCTGAATCCCCTCTCACTGGAGCAGGGCACACAGCAGTTTGGTGACAAGGGCTACCAGAGGGACCCTGACCTGGGAGGTTTTACATCTGTTCCTGCTCTGTCAGACCCATCCTGTTACTGGTCCCTGTGTTCCTCACCTGCTTTTAGAAAGCCAAGTCTGCAATGTAGCACACATAAGCCAGCAAAGAGGAAAGAGGCTGTGTTATCTTTAAAGACAGACAGCTGGAGGCTTTCCAGAAAAATGTGGAGGTTTTTCCACTGCTGATTTCTTTGTGACACCCAAGATTAAACCAAACCCGTGGGTTTGGCTTTCCCAGCCATGCTCCCCCATGAACCCCAGGAGTTAAAGCTCTTCTCAGCCACACCTTGGGACCCCCAGTGCTGCTCCCATTTCAGCATGGGCTCCCTGCATCCCACCCTCACCAGCCACACCACTGCCTGTCTGCCTGTGCTGGCAATGAGGAAATCTGGGAGTCTGGGAGGTTGCTGCAAAGGATACAGCAGTCCAGCAGGTACTCAGGCCTGTTGCAGGTCTGCCTGAACACAGTGCTGCAGTCCACACTGACCCCAGGAAATGTCTAAGAGGCACAGGATGAGCGAGAGATGATGCTCTGCAATGCACACACAGTCAGGAATTGGCTGATCAGCTCTTGCCTGAGGTCATGTAACAGAATAAATACAGAAATGGGATTATAACTGCATCAGCCTTGACCTTTTCAGTTCAATTTCTAGCAGAGGAAATGCTAAAAGTATCCACAAGTACTCTGGTCAATTAGTTACCAAATGTTTCTGCAATATCTATAGCACCTTCACAATTCAGAGTATTTACTGTTATTGAGAAATCTTTAATTTTACTCCACTCTGGTTTCACCCTTTGCAGAGCTGTAGCAGAGTCCATTATCACATTACTAGCTGTGCTCTGTAAATGCCTACAGAGAAATTAATGGCAAAAATCTGATTGCTCTGAGCTCAGTGGGAGTCCACCAATGCCATCAGTATCTCCCAGACTTTGTATGGGTCTTTAGAGACTGTCTGTGAAATATGTCCCGTCCCTAAGGCAAAGCTTTAAAGCTCCCTCCTTTTCCTAATGCTGTTTCTAAGCTTTTAAATCTTGTGTTAAAATCTGTCCTAACTGGGCATTAAGTTCCAAATCCTTTCCACAAGCCTGGGAAGGATTTTGTTATGTTCCTGCATTTAAAGAAGAAACACTGCTCAAGTTTTCAGTACAAACAACATAGCTGTTGCAGAACACTTCCAGCTGCCCAGTGGGAGTTAATCAGATGACACAGGCAGTCCCAGGACCAGCTCCACACGCAGCTGGGGAGGTACAGCCCAAAGGAGGCTCAATGGAAAGCAGCAGAACTGAAAGCACCTGGCTTCTGTGGTCACCTCCAGAGACACCCAGCAGCCATCTCCATCTCCTGCTGTTTCCCAGCATGTGCAGAGTCAGGCTGAGGCCATAGCAGTCCTGATGAGATGTTGGCACTCGTTGGCAGCAGCAGGTGCCTCTGCAACATTAATGACACGTGCAAAACAACTCAGCAAACTTCGGAGAGACAGCAGCATAAACTGTTCTTCAATTTTCTGGTTTGTTCTCTCTGTACATCTGGTTTGCTTGTTTGTTTGTCTCATGTCTCCCAGGCTCGATCTCAAGAGCGATTTTTCTGTTGGGGTGATCTCTTTCCGCAGGAGTATCTGCCTTTGCCAGGCTGATTGTGCAAGTGGAAATGAACTTCCATTGAAACAGATTAATTAAAGGAAGATTAGTAAGATTAGCTGAACTATAACTGGTTTGTGCCTTCCTTGTTGAATGAAAAGCATTGTGCTACAAACAACAGAGCCAAGGGCCAGCCCTTCTCCATAAGTATCCAACATTGCTCGAACATTGCTGCTGGCCTTAGCAGCAGCCACTTGCTGGTAAATGGATGGCAGCTGCTGTAAGGCTCTGGTGCTATACACTCACAAGCACACAATAAAAAAAGACAAGGAAAAATTTCCAGTCATTCACAGTGCAGCACTGCTTTGTTTCGGAAAGGTGGGCTCGGGGTCACGGCTCTCCCCAGCACAGCACAGCACAGCACTGCACAGCAGCCTAAGGGAGCTTCATGTGTAATGCACCCAAGCTGTGCAACCATCAGTGACTGTTTCATGGTGTTAATGGAAAAACAGAGGTATTTCTAGCTTCTCTCAAAGTTTTAGAGCTGTTTTCCAAGAGCTGCTCATGCCACTCTGAATTGCTTGGGTGATATGTTTCCCACCCCGGGGTTCTCTGAGAGCTTTTGGGCCTGCCTGTGGTATTCAGCCAGGCATGATTGCTGGGACCTGTCTTCTCCTCCACACACAAACCCATTAGCAGGAGCACTGACCAGCCTAGCAGGAACCAAGCATTTGCCCTGGCACCAGAGCTGGAGGAGCACCAACACAGCTCTAGGTTGGGCAGAGGCAGTGCCATGCCTAGCAGTCATTTGGAAGAAGGGCAGGACAAAGGGCTTATCCCACCCATTCTGCCCCGCACATCCCTGCCTCTCCAGCACGTCTCCTGGGCTGCTCCTGCTGTATCCAGCCAGCCTCACTGCCACAGTGCTTTCTGCCACCTTCTTGTCCCAGCAGCAGATCTTCTGTGACAGAAAAGAGTGGAAGGTGTTTCAGCATCTGGAGACTGGAAGAGGCCAGGTCTAACTAGAAGCAATGGATCTCACAGGAAAAAAATCCTCCCAACTGAGTTGTGTTTACCTCAATTACACAGGAAACCACTTTGTGGCTGCTGCTTGACAGGCTTTAGCTCTTCTTGTAAAGAGCAGTGATCTTCCCCCTCTTGCATTTTCTGCTGCCTGCTTTTGTTCCAGCACAGGAACTGGAGGGGAAAAAAAAAGAAAAGGAAGACAAACAGGAGAAAGAACAAACCTGAAGCACAGCAGGTCAGGAAGAACAGAGAGTAGGCAGATGAGGAGCCCCTGTCCTTCCCGTCTCAGAGCACACAAGTAATCAATGACATGAAAAACAGCAAACACAGAGCTGATGGAAGGAAAAACTGTTTCATCTAACACATAATTAGACCAAAGAACTCCACACTCTGAATGGACATCCAATGAAGGACATAGTGAAATTTGAACAATTATTTGTGTAATGAGAATAACAGTTTTAGCATTTGACAGCCTCGTGTGTGTGGAGATGATGTAGCATGGCATATTTCCCAGCTGAAGTCAGTCAGGATTAGGAGAAACCCTGTTAGAAATGCAGGCTGGCCATAACAGCTGAAAGCAAGGCTGCTGGGAGGTGCCTGGAGCACCCCATTTGTGCAGAGCCATTAAGAGGATGGACAGTGGCCCTGCTCTGCTGTGGCAACACTGAGTCCTTTTCTCTGTGCCACTCCTGTTGTGCCCATGAGCTCACCAGTGGCCATGAGCCCATCCCACTGCAGCTCTCCAGCCTGCACCACACACCTGTGCCCTGGTGGAAGGAGAACAAATCAGTGCCAAAACACCTAGGACAGTGTTCAGGAAGTAGATTTTATTACAGTCTATACAAACTCCATTTGCAGCTTGAGCACACCAGACTATTTATGAGAGGAACTTTGCTGCTGGAGATAATGAGCCAGTTTTCAGCAAAGTGTAAATCTGCTGGCTGCTTGTAGGGGCTCCCAGGCTGTCAGAGCACAGATCATCACTGCTGAGTGCTCTGCTAATACTGTAAACAGTGATGACATTTAAAGAATTGTTTAACTGAGACAGGAGGTTTAAGTCACTTCTGCAGTAGTATCTAATGGGGGGTAAACCTCTGCAGATCATGCATCACAGCTCTGGCAGCAGTCTGTGATGTCTTTAAGCTACATCTTTAAATTATGAATAATGCCTATTAAAAAATCATAACTCTTACTTGTGGTAAGCATGTCTGGGTGAGATGCTGTCAGAGAGATTAGAGCCCAGATCACGGATGCATATCTGTCCTCATCCCATGGAACAGTTTGAAGGATTGGAACACCATTATAGTGGTTTATTGCACCTTTTAAAACCAACACACTGCAAGTGCTTCCCACCAACAATCTTTCCACTTGGGATTTGAGTTAAGCCCTTCCAACTCTGAGCATCCAAGAGCATAAGAAATCAGTAGGATGCACATTTTAAGGAAGTCTTCTGTAATTTTGAGAAAATTATTTCCTCTAGCAAAGATTTCTTTATCTCATAGCAAGGTAACTTTGAGGCAATGTGAGATGAGCGTGACATCTCCTTCCTGTCCCCACAGCAAAGAGGAAACCCTTGGTGTGTGTCCCTGAGACCATGCTCATGTCTGTGTGGTTATTTCTGCAACACTGCAAGAGGCGTGTGAAAGAAAGCCTCTAGGCAGTACCAGGATATGTAAAAATTTACCTAAAGTCAGTTAGTTTAACTCTGAAGTGTATTTAGTTTTCAAGTTAAAATGTAAAAACCCCTTGTGTTGATAAAGCCAATGTTAAAGTTACAGCACATACGTCCCTAAATTTCAGTAAGGTGCCTCCTTCTGTCCAAGTTTGTGCTGCTCCAGCCCCTCTCCCCCGTGAGGTCAGGGAGATGGAGACAGAGACAGCCCCCAGCCAGCTGCTCACTGCAGAGCAAACCTCAGAGCACAGAGCAAGCTCAGGGCTGGGCACGAGGAGATGCTTCCCCAGCACAGCAATGAGAGGGCTGGGTCTTCAGGATGCTGCTGAGACCACTGGAGCGAGTCACCAGAGGGATTCAAGGCTTCCAAACCCAGAAGTGCAGTCTGGCACCACAGGGCAGGGACACCAGCGCAATGCAGCAGGACCAGGGGCTCAACCACAAGGATATTTCTCATCCCAGAAAATCTGTGGGACCTGCAGGCACTGGGGGCGGGTGAGAAAACCACTGTGGCTCTGCTTGCCCCTGCTTCTCTCAATCCTCCAGCTGGAGAGGCGTGGAGGGCAGGCACAATGGCCAAGCAAGTCTTTCTCTCATCACACAGACTAAAAATAGCAGCTGGCCTTAATGCAAGCTGTTTTTCTAACCACTTCCTTCTAATCGTCTGCATAAAGGCCAACCAACATCCATTCACCACAGAGCAAGACAGAAATGCTGAGCAGAACTGCCAGGTCACTCATTTAACCTCAAGAGTTTAATCTTCTTACTCTGCCTTCATGAGCAAGGAGTGGGACAGCCTCTGGCCAGGTTAATGTCATAAGTGAATTAGCAGCACCATCCATAGGCTTGCAGAAGGAAAGAAAATCAGAGTAGTACCACACAAGGAAAGGAACTTCTGGCCATTTATCCCAAGCTTTCTGGAAGGGCAGGCTGGCTACAGGCAATCAGAGCAGTCACAGGACATAGAAGACACCATTTTATAGTGCAATTTTCCCCCAGCAAATGTAAAGTTTTTAAAGGTGGGAGACCAACAGCACTGAGAAATAGCTGGAGAAGGAAAACTGGTTTCAGTAGCACAAGATTTCACATACCTTCTGTCAGGAAGCAATCCTCAATCTCAGAAGTCCCACTTCAGTGTGAAACTGTAAGTGATGGTCCATTTACACAAGGTTAACTCCAGCCTGCAAGGGCCACCTAGCTGGATGAAACCCTGTCTCTGAACCCAGATCTGCTCATTTTCCATATGTAACATCTGATGAACAAACATTCTGCTGGCTCTTGATCCAGCAGACATTGCTGGGGCTCACCACGCTTCCTGGGGCCTGATCTCTCATGCACCTCTGGCTGCAGCACTGCAGGATCCTTTCTGCACCAAGCCTGGTCTCCTGCTGTCCCAGGCAGCCACTTCACATGACCCCATCCATCAATCAGCCACCGTGTCCTCGCTCTGAATTACAAACTGAGTAGACATCTCCACCCTCAGATGGACCAAACCCCCAGGGAATGTGATGCCCACCACTGAGAGGGATAAATGTCCTTTTGTTCTCTAACTTTTCCCCAGTGACCTGCCTGTACTGACAGGGCATGGTCCCACATGCAGGAGCTCTGTGCCTCCCAGATTGCCTCCACCTGGCACAGGGCTGAAATGCTTTCTTGAGATGAGACACTGTGTGTTCAGACCTGTGCAGGCGTGGGAGAGTCAGTCTCCTGTGGAGTGCTCTGGACACCAGACTCAGTGCCCAAAGGCATCTCTGATGGTACCACTGAGACCCCAGAGGACAAGGGATGAGACATAAGTCTTTCTGCAGCACACACAGAAAAGAGACCAGTGTCACTCTGGGACTATTCCAGGCTGCCGAGGAAGATGCTCTGAGGTATTGGCAGGCCTCAGGGATGCCAAGATTTTTTGATGCCTTGTGTGTAGTCAGAGTTCCACTTTGACTGGAGCATTTTTACTCATGGGATTCAAGTCCCATTTCCCTCCCCATTCACTGCTCCATGTGATGGGGACACATCTATGGGACAGCAAGAGTTTTTGAGGTGTGACTGAAGCTTGTGGCTTATCATCCTACAAGAACACTCCTATAACGAGAATATCTCACAACCAACATTCCATTTAACAGTTTGCATTTACCACAAACTACCAACATTAAAATGAGACGAACTGACAAACACACCAGCTGCACCTCCTACTCTGCACAGCATCCAAGACAGCCACTCTTGCTTTCCAGCAGATTATGTCCCCTGTAGAAGCCAGCTGCTGACAATATCAAGCTCATCTGTTTTGAACATTAACTCTCTCTAATTCTCACTTTCTTGGTGGGCCTTTGCCATAGAAACCTTCCTTAGCAACAGGGAGGCAGAGCAGCAGCAGCTCCAGCCAGAGACATTCATGAGGCACCTCAGGCCCTGTCTCCCCAGCTTACCTTTCCAGCAGGATCAGGGTGTGTGCCAGAAGGCAAATGGCTGCACTGGGAAACTGTTTGAGACCACATCAAAATCACCTTTTGATTAAGTTGCCTTGATCTGGTTTATAAACCCAGCTCACCCAAGGGAAACAGTCAGCACCCACAGAGCACTGGAGTGACAAGGATGATTTTTGATGTTTGTGGCCATGGGTACAGGGGGCTGACAAGAGGAACCAAGAGGAAAGTGGGGAGGGGATAAGGGCTGGAGCATCTCAACATGGGCTCAGGAGTCACTCTGCTGAAGTGGAACACATGAAATGACTCAAGGCACTGAAAACAGCCCTGTGAACTCCGTGGAAAAAGAAAATCCTGAGCACAATCCCATTCAGCACATTCATTTGTGACCCTCACTGGCCAGCAGGCAGTGGTCTCTGGTGTATCTGAGCCTTTGGGGAGTACTGGAATCTGAGATGTTCTAGAGTTATTCCTGCCACATATTTCTGCTGTATCTTGACTTGACTGCTATTTCTTTTACTGGTTAGAAAAATCAGTGTTTGCCTCTCTGATGGGAGGCGTGCAATAAGGAGAAGATCAGGAGCTGCTTGAGACAAGGGGCAATGCCTCAGTCCTGTACCACCACAGGAGAGATGGCAAACAAATGCAAGCAAGAAAAGCTGGCTCTTCAAATTCCTAATCAAGCAGCATCCAGGCTGTAAAAGAAGAGGTGAAGGATCAGAGAGAACATTGTTATTGCATCTGTATCATCCTTCCTCCAGGCCTGTGCCTTTCTGTTCCCAGTAGCTTTATTTTAGCAGGCAGATAAAGCAGTATGCGTGCTGCTCTGAATTTTCCACTTCTTTCAGGGAAATATCTGACTTTGGCTCTGCAGACAGGAGCAAGTCAGTTCTCCCTGTGCTGCAAAGCAAGCCTGAAGTGGAAACATCTCACCACAGGGAAACATCTGAGCCCAGGTCCAGACGCAAACTAAAGCCAGTGATACCACTTCCTTTGTGGAGCCTGCTTGTGTTCAGCCACCTTGGAGGCCAAGTGTCCCAATCAAAGCTTCCCCAGCTGCCTCCTCTCTGGAGAGCCAGCACAAGGACATGACTCAGGTACTGGGACAGGTACTAACCACCACTTCCAACCTCAGGAACCTGTGCCTTTATCCCTCTGACTCATCCTGTCACAAACACACCACGCAAGAACCCTGCTGTTACCAGCATTACACCATGACTCACTGGTAAACCTGCACTGCTCTCACTTCCAATCCTCCCTGCCAGCTTTTTCATTATCTGCTCTGCTGCCTGTGGGACAATCATCTCTGGGGAGAGCCCAGGAGGTCTGCACCTCCAAACCCCTTTCCCCTGCTCACCTGTCAGCACAGGACACAATTAACTGCAGGCAGCTGACCTGAATTCACAAGCCTGGCTTGTAGGGAATAGGGAACAACCAATTCATACTGTTTATCCTATGTAGTGGAAGCAAATACTTCCATCTTTATGGGTTGCAGAAGCTGCAGAACTCTTATTACATATAGAGGAAAACATTTTTCTGTTTTAGTTTGCTAGTTTGGTTTCACATTTTAGTATTTTCTAACTTTTATCCAGTGACAAACATTTCTGCTCTTAGATGAAGAAGCATTTGTTTATGCCTCTGACCAAAACTCTGGTCCTGAGAGGGCTTAGATTTGGCAGATTCATTCAACGGCCATCTGGGGAAGAAGAGGCTTGACTTATATGATTTATTTCATATGTTTGATCTTGAAGACATGAAAACTTGATTATATCAAAGGCTGCTATTTGTGAAGTCCGTTTCTCAAATATAGAGACAAAACTCTGAATTCTTAGATGAATGTTTGTTGAATTAAATAAAGGAACCAAATGACTTTCATTATGCATGCAAATATTCTCACACAGTGCTATGAGTAATCACACGTAAAGAGTTAATGGAAAAATCAAACTTGCTAAAGGCTAACTATAACATATCCTTCACCATCAAGGAGAGGAAGTTTCAAGACTTAGAACATTCTTAACACAAAGTCAAAACTGAACATTGCTCCTAAGAAACAGGCACCACCTAAACAATAAGGGTAAGGTGCCAAGGCTGGGCAGTGCCCAATTCCCAGGAACTGGCACACGTTCAGGTAACTCCATTCGGATGCAAGTAATTCAAGAAGATGGAGCTGCCTTCAAGCCTGGTTTACCCTGTGGCTCTCCTCGGTGGAGCAGGGAACTCCAGCAGGCCTTTGTTTCTGGGGAGGAAAGGAGCTCTGCAGAGCCACGTGTGCCAGTGCAGGGAGCCAGGCAAAGGCAGAACAGGGCACAGACAGCAGAGAGCTTGGTTTTCTGCAGGCAGGAAAACTCCAAACACCTGGCTTATCTACAGAATGAAAAAACCTGGAAATGTGATCCAGCATAAAGCCTACCCCTTATTCTGATCACAGCCTCCCAAAAAAAATTTTGCTTTCTTTTTCTTTCAAGAAACATAAATAAATAAACTAACGTGTCATTCTTTATAAGTGCATTTGGAAATATTTTCTATTCTGATAAAAGAAAAACACATTACAACTTTGTTCCTCATATTTTTGGTTCAAATAAGGAATAATTCCTGCTTTGCATGTAAATTTTCAGGGGAAATCATCTTGCCTTCTAAAAGTTCTAACTTTTCCTTTTATATAGTTTTTTCCTTCTCCATCACTATTAAATTCTCCGAGCTTACAGGCACCCAGGGTATCAGCAGTGGGATTTCTGCTCCCATATGCAGCTGCAAGGAGCTGTACCTTGGCAGGGGATGGGGAAAAAGGTGTGTTTTTCTCCATTCCCATTCATCTTGCCCGTGCCCTGTTGTGGCACTGCAGAGGACAAACTCTCACAAGCAGATGGCTGAAAGTCACCATGCAAGACAGGAGAGATCCCCCACTGCCTCTTCAGGCCTCACACACTTTTTAATCACAAAGCAAGATGACCTTGGCTCTCTTAACACACTGCTTTCTGCCAAAATTATGAAATCAAATTAGCTTTCACCACTGGGTTCAAGCACTGAATTTCCATTAATAGTGCGGGGAAAATTCACAGCAACCTACAGCTTCCATGCATGTGGTTCACACTTTCTCCATAGCCTGAGTACCAAATAAATTATTTAACTGGGATTCCAGGGGAAGCCTGAGTAGCAGAAAGGAATTAGAAAGCAAACAGGGTCCATGGATGCAGCTAAGGAAGTGCAGATCCTCTCCTCACTCCCCTGCCAGGACTTAACCAGGCTGCCAGCAGCTCTGAGAGAGAAAATCTTCCTTGCCAGCCAGGAGGCTTCCTGGAAGGTGAAAGTAAAACCTATAGAGCACTTCAAAACTGAGTCTGACTTCAAAGTGCCCTGCTGGGGGGCCTGCACCTGCAGCTTTTCATTTTTTCTTGCTGTGTTTGACTGTTTATCATTATACTATTCCTGCAGCCAGATCAGCACAACAAACCCTTTAATGGATCTTAGGCTGAAAAGAGTTCAGCCTGCAAACATAGAAAGTAAAACCATAATCTTCCACTAAGAAAACTTTGATGTATCTTAAAATCTTAAAACATCAGGTTTATTTTCAGGGGTAGGTATATATTCAACCTTTTTTTTTCCTTCCTGTGGGCTTTTCTAGACTTAATAAATCTCTGAGCCCTTATTGACCAGACACAGTAAGTGTGTATGTTGTAGCATCTTGCTGGAATTCAGGATGAGGAGACCAGTCTGAAACCCTCCTACTGCTGGTACACCATGCACAGACTCACACAGGAATGTCTTCTTCTCATGTCTAGGAAGCCTGAATCATAGAGACATCAAAATGAATCAGTGAAACTTCTGATTTTTACTATCAAGGACTTGGCTCCATCTCGTTAGATTCCAAAAACTAAATTGAACCGTGTAAAAAGCTTTCTTGCTCTCTTCCCATCCTTGTTATAGAGCCTCCAATACCATAGTGTTGGAGTTCTTCATGATTTTTAACATTAGTGCTCACAGTACCCCACTGCAATGGAGAAATGTCTTCCTTTTGTAGGCTGGAAATTGAGACAGAGACCAAAGAGTCTGATCCAAGAATTACAGGACCCATAAGGACTAAACTCCAAACTGGAGTCCCACAAGCTCACACCTGTAAGTGTTCCCCAAAATCCACCAAGTCCTTAGACAAAAGTCTGTCTCAAATGCTTGGCATCATCACCATCATCACCTTTTTCATATGAGAATGCAGGAAAAATCACCCATCAGAAGGTCAGTGCTCAGGAGAGAAAGGAAATCAGATGCTCTGAAATTATGAAAGCAAATCAGGTCAGAGAATCCTGGTTAGGGCAGTGAGGCAGATAGATATAATTAATCCTAATAAATAGGCCTCTCTGGACCATGTAGAAATTCCCAGACTTTCTCCCTTGGCATCAGCAGCACCCAGGCCAGCATAAGTCTGCTGGTATATTTTGAACTTGTCTTACCTTCTCAGACATTTTGTGGGAAAAAGCAGCAGAAAGTTCTGATGAGAGGGATATTATGTGGCTGTGTGACTGTCACATAATGGAACACTCTCTCTGAGTAATTGCGTAAAGAGCAATTTTGTGGGTTTTATTGAATAACTCAGGATAATTTGAACCTCCATAAAAGGATAGTGAAAATAAAAAATAACTCTCTTACAGGAAGACACATAAAGAATTCTAGAAGTGCGCCACTTATGAATATGTTTGAATCTTGACTTTTTCAGAGGATATTGTAACACTTTAAAAGGAGTAGTTTTTGTTCAGACAGTCCAATAATTTAGTTCATAGCATACAAGTTCTGAATGTTGTGCACATATGGTATGTTCTGCATTGAGTATGTGAGTGCTATACAAAACAAAATGGAAAGGAAAAATCCTGTTTAAAAAAATATTCCCAGCCACATAACCCAGGCAGATAAGAGACAGGAAAAGCTTTCTTGCACATCAAGTATGTCTCCTGCAACTGTACCTACACCTACTTCACCCACCTCCACTCATTACAACTTTAAAAATCAGACAGATTTTGCCCAAGATATTCCTGCTAGAGGTCTGTTACATACCCATACCAGGGCCTTATCAATACAATCTAAAGAGCCAAAATAGAAAAAATACATACAGTTGCTTTAATTTTCTTTTTTTTTTTTCTTTTCTCTTTTCTCTCTCTCTCTCTCTCTCTTTTTTAAGGGAAATATCAGCATCAAAAGATTCAGCCATTGACCCCCATCTATCCAGAATTACTGATGGCAGATTCAGAGAGATGATCTTGGACCTTGTGCCTCCCAGCCCTTTGTTTTACCAAGTGCTAACAGAAGTTATTAGACATGTCACTGAAGACAAAACCACTGAAAATACACCCTGGGACATGGTGTCCAAATTTAGGAACTGTTTGGTTCTCTAACTTATTTTAGTTCCTTTAGTTTTCTCTTTTAAGGGAAACATCAACACCACGTCTTTCTCAAGGTGAGGATTTTGCAAGCAGTGGTACTGTTAATCTTGCTGGGGAAAAAACACCCAAGCAAACAATGACAAGCAGAATCCAGTTCTCACAAAAACCCATATACAGTGGCAGGTAGCCAGCTTGTGATCTCAGCCACTGGGGCAAAGCCATGGCAACGGCAGAGCCGAAGAGCTGGAGCCGCTCCTGCTGCTCGGGAGATGGGCAGCAGCTTGCAGCACGATGCAGAAAGCCTCTCCCAGCAGACAGGAAAGATCTAGATTGGCACTTGGAATGAGCAGCAACACATTTATACATCACTAAAAGATTTTCCTGCCTCACTTGGGCATTTTGCTGTTAAGTTTTTCAAGTAAATTCTAGAAAACCCAGGCTTCAGCCAGATGTCAGCAAGACTTTGCCAAGCACTCGCTGCAGAAGGAGGTCAGGGTCAGCCCCACTGCCCCCACGCTCCCTGGCACAGCTGCTTGGCCAAGTCACCACATGGAGCCATCAGGCTGCCCTGCAGACCCAGCAGGGGCTCTTCCTCTTGGGCAGAGGTTGCTGTGAGCTGGGAGATGTTCTGGGGAGTGAGGCAGCGCTCGGTGCTGAGTCAGACCGTGGGGGAATGACTCACCCAGAAACGTCAATGAAAGACAATATTTCTTCTCTCCAGGCTGCCCTTGTGCCTTGTGTTGCCTCGTGCTTTTCATCCTAAAGGACAGGGTCCCTTTGCACCTTTCTAGATAGCGGCTGAGCAGTTTTTAACAGCACAGAGTTTCAAAATGCTGTTCTTTCTCGATGTTTCTCTCACAGCAGATGCTTTGTTCTGTGCCTGATACAAGACACTGTGTGCCATTGCAGCAGCAGCAAGTGCAGCAGGAACCACAGAGAAGGCTGGATGTAAAGCAGAGCCAGGTTTGGGAGGGCAGGCTGGCTGCTGTTCCAGCAGACAGACACAGGACAGCCTGACTCCCACTTTGGCACAGCAAGTGGCTGCACACTTGTCCCCCTCCATCCCTCTCCAACCTCTGTGACCTGCTGTTTGCTCTAGGCATGACATGGGAAGAGACAGCAGGTCATTGAGGACATGTAACCATTACATGCATGTGTTTAATAGAACAAATAGTAATTTTTCCTACTTTGTGCTTTCAAGACTGTTTCAAGAAGAAAAGGCAAATGCTCTCCAGAGGTACAGATACTGCCATTAACAGGCTGTTCCCTGCCACCTTGCTGGGGCCCTTGTGGCCTCTCTGTAGTCAGTGATGGGCTTACCTTCAGGCTCTTTGCTCCTGAGACCTTGTAGGTACTTCTCTCTGAAAGATGGAGCTCACAGGCATCTGAGTCCATTGCCTCAATCCAAATCATCTTCCAGGTTTGTGAAGGTGATAGCTTTATTTGGAACAGCCTCATTACATCACTGCACAGCATTTGTTTGTTTGTGTTTCCATCTCCTCAAATGAGCACTACCATCTGCAGGCACAGCAGCAACAAGAGAGCTACATATGAAATGAAAAAAACAGATCTGAGGGGGATGTCTGTGTCACAAACAGGGTTGTAAATCAAGGCTTCAGCCATAAGCCTATCAAAATAGCTGAAACACCTCATAGGCCCATATTAAGGTATTTAGCTGGCATTGTTTCATGACCCATTTTACTTGACAGGTCTGCAGAAAAATCTGTAGTTTTTAACAGCCAAGTGTAAGTCAGGAACTGAGGCGTAGGTGACCACAAGTTGACCCTAATTGAGGACCTAACACCATTTAGGTTAGGGACACCAAATATCATGCCTTATTTGAGACAATCCTAAGAACTGGGAGCAGGTCCTACCTGCCTGCTGATGTTGGGAAGTTTTGCACCAGACTTTAGAGGTGGTGCAAATAACAAGACATCTGCTTGCATGATTTCATTCAAAACAGAGGAAAGCACATAACCCAGCATCTCCGTTCAAGCTGTGGCCCAAACACATACACATGCCCTGTAGCACAAGAGACCTCTAACCTTTCCATGGCAGGACATGACTGGGCATTCAGGGAATGTCCTCTTGATCTGGAGAATTTACTCAAGCCTGGCCAGTTGGGGAAGGGAGGAGAGAGTGTGCCATGCTTCCTGCATCATCTTTGCTTTAGTCTGTTCTCCTTAATTTAGACAGACTGCAAGTGTTCACTCACTGTGGGTCACACCTACCCACCAGCACATCACTGGCATCCAAAGAAGTGCTAGTGAGTGTGTACATTACAGCAATTTTATTAGAGAAGACACGAATAGTTGGCATTTTAATGGTATAATTAGCACCCACAAAATCTCTGCTTTTTAAGAATAGTCACAAGAAACAGAAATATGGAGTGGGAGCTCATAAAATGTTATCAGTTTTGTCATCTCTGTTGAGAAAAGCCTGCCAACTGGCCTCAATTCATCCTTCAAGGGCATAGTAAATGCTGGAAAGTAGATTTTCAGAACAGTTTTACTCCAGCCTCCTTAAAAATATGAACAGTTTTTCTGTTGCTCCTTCTTTGAACAGCAAAGCTAAATCATGTCACCAGACATAAAAATTCTCTGGTTAATTAATGAATTAGTTAATTGTAGTTGGCTTCCATATATGAGCATTGAAGTACAAAGCAGCAGTATTCAGTTATAAATAGAACTGCCCAGGGTACAGGATGTGTACATTTGTATACAGGATCCAAGGAGCTGACAAACAGCAATTGGCACTGGAATTTGCACAGGTTCATTAAATACAAAAATTTCTGCAGATGTGGGGCAGAATTTAGGGGAAAAGACAAACCAAGAGTCAAACTTTAAGTCCAAACTTATTTGGCTGCAAAGCAGTGCCCTTTTACTGTCATTGCTTGGTTTCTTGTCACAGGGCTGCCCTGTTACCCATCAGGCAAATTGATGATGCCAGGCAAGCCTGTGCTCCAGCTCCAGGCAAGGCACCTGCACAGCATCCCAGCACTGATGGCCATCAATGCCTGCATCATCAATGCAAATCAATCAATTTGCTTCATCAATGCCTGCACAGGTCAGTCCAACCTGCCTGTTTTTCTAGGTAACCTAAAACTCAGCTACTCCACTTTCATTATTGCAACGTACATCCCCTGAGGTCCACAATCTTAATCACCCTTCTAATATTGTGCTGTTGATGTGGGATTTAGGTTTCTTTATCACTTTTGTTCTTATCTCTGCTCTTCGGAGTGGGTAAACACTGCTGGATTGTTCCAAGTCACTGCTCTTTTTCTTCACAACCTGACACCCATCTTTATTCTTTGCATCTCTCTCAAGAGAGGATTATATGGTAGATTTGCCTGGCTTTTGCACAGTAGTTAGGTAAACAGAGAGAAGATAAAAGAGTTATTCAGCTGAAATGACTTCTCCCTTCTTCCCAGTTTCTAATCCCTAGCCCAGGCCTAGGCTGAAAATCAGGTGTGGCCTAAGGCAACATGAACTCCTCAGGACCCACACATCTGCTCATTCTTCCCAGCTGCAGACATACACACCCAGAGAATAAACAAAGCATAGGTCCACCCTGCTTGCCATTTGCATCTGCAAGTTATGCAACAGAGATTGCCTTGAAAAAAAATCTACCAACAAAATGGCAAAGAAATTTATTAATTAATCCGTTTCACTTGCAGTGGCATTGAATTCCCAGCAAGGGAAGGAAGCTTTTGGGGAATAATTTATTTTGATAGGAAAAAGTCATTGATTCCATTGGGAAGCCTCAAAGATCAGCTGCAAATTCCAGCTAAAGATATTGTAATGAAGATGAGCTAATATACAGCAAGGTGTGAGGATATGTGGGTAAAGCAGTAGACTGTGTTTTTAACAGAGTGCAAGGGACATTTGTGGGAAGGGCTTGTGAGCAGAGATTCAGGAGATTAGAGGATGCAATTCAAAGCACTGGAGAAAAAGCAATAAGGAAACAACAGTAGTTATTTTTAACTCTTTGATGTGTGTATGAGTTTTTAAGAGCTTTATAGACAGTACTTTAAAAAGGGGCTCGAAAAGCTGCTTTGATTGCTGGAGTGGGAAAGATCACCTTAATTATTATCTCATCTCCAACTAAACTTTAGACACTGTTCCAGGGGAAAGGAAGTGCTCAACCTATTTTGAGATATAAAACATCTCACCAAATCACCCAAAGTGGGACCATTTGGAGTTATCATAAATTCTTGCAAACATTTCCCAAGATTAAGAACTTGCTCAGTGAGAGGAAAGACACCATGAATTTTCCCTCCTCTGAGACACAGGACAGTCCTGAAAAAGGCTTTGCTAAGCCTTTTTTAAGCCCTCCCTAGGATGGGGTTCTTATAAAATATACTGAGTATTGAACACAGCCCCTTCATGGAGGGCTGATGACAAACTGCATGCTCAGCACAATATCCTACTTTGGATAGCAAAATTTGCTCCTACACTGGAGCAAACCCAGCCAGGAAATTAAGAATTTAGTTGCTACCAGTATCCAGTATATCTACGTTATTATTACACTTTCATTGAAAATATCTGATCATCTATCATGCTTGTAAATAGTTCTGCAGTTTGAAAGAAGTCCAAAAGTAGTTGAGGCAGTTAATTATCCACAAAAAGTGAAGGAACATAGTGCTCCTATGTACTTTCCCATAAATCTGAGGTGCTCAATAACAATTGTAATGGAAACCCATTGTTAGATTTCTTAAAAAAATCCCAGACTCTTCAGATGAGAGAGAAAGGCCTGAGAGGAAAAATAAAACCCAGGTAAACAATGGAAGAATACTCTAATGAAATTCAAATATCATACATGGTTACTGATTCTGCTTGAAGACAGTCATGTTTAATGCACAGCTCATCAAGCACAATTGTCTCATTCTCTTTGGAGCACTGTGTTTTCCTCCTTCCTTCTGGCAATGTGGACTTCCATTACAGATCCCTGCATTGCAAGACAGTCCTCTGTTCCCTTGTTTCATCTTAAGAAACAAGACAAAAAGCCCCTCTTGTTTCCTTTAGGGAGCTATTTTCTCATGCTGATTTTGAGGCAAACCAAAATGTGCAAACTTGCTGTAATTTAATTAAATTTGGAAGATTAGCAATAGCTGCTCCTGCAAATATGTAGGGAAGAAATAAACTGCTGCTTTTTCACACATGAGAATCTAGGGAAAGGCAAGCTCAAACTAGAATGTCTTTGGACAGCTCCAGATGTGAATATGTCTGGATTTCCAACAGTTTTGCAAGTGAGCTTCTTGGCTCAACTTCCTAGAAGCTTAAGGATAACACATGAAGGTTCAAATGAGAGGCAAACCTTTTTAATTTTCTAGCCAGGAAATCATTGAATCATAGAGATATAGAATGATTTGGGTTTGAAGCTACCTTAAAAATTGTCTTGTTCCAACCTCCCTGCCTTGGGTGGGGAAAGGTATCAAAGTCATTGACATCTTATCAAGCAGGGCAAAGATTTCATCCAAGAAACAGGAACCCTATATGACACGTTTCTGTTTTGTCTAGCACACAGATATTCTCTGTATCTCCCCAAGCCACCAGCAGACACCTTCTGCTCTGATGTGTCAAATCCCCATCAATATAAAAGCTCTAAATTCCACAACACCACAGCTGTGGTCAACAGAATTCATAACAGGAAACAGAACATAAATTGTAGCTGGCTTTTAGGCTTTCCTCAGATCCAACTCCATGGATCCCTTGCATTCCTTGCAATAGGAATGGTATGACTTTTTCTTTCAGAGAGATGACTGGGTTTTTTATTAATTTAATATTACTACACAACAGCATTGATATTTATCCAGGTCTTAAGCTTCATCTTAAGCTTCAAGGCAAGTTGTCTCCACAGATATTAGGTACTAGTTCAGGAAATAAAGCAATTTTGAATTTAAAATTACTTTTTCCCCTCTATCATACCCTTTCCTTCCAGTACAGTATTTGTCTGCAAAAATGCACTTCCCAAGGAGCCACACTAATACTAGAACAGCACCTAAACTGGTGAACATGAGTTAATTCCTGTACATACATACCTCTCCAGCTGGAAAACCTGTCCATAATATGCCTCTATCCAACTGGTTAAAGCACTGTTTGACTGTAAGGTTACATATTCCTTCCTATTACTAGAAATCTTGCAGCTCTGTAGGAAAGACAGTAAACATCACAGGGTTATTAAATTTCTACCTCAAGGTACAGCTGTGAAGAATGGGTACTTAGCAACCAGAAACAGAGGAGCACAACATGTTCCATCCTAATGGCACATTTCACAAGGAAATACAAAAGCTCATATCAACCTGTAACATCTAGACCAACACAAATGATCTCCACAAACAGCTCCAAACTTGTAATTGGCAGAAAATGATCAGATTTCAAAGCCTAACGTGTTTGGCAAATATAACTCAGCTCCCCAACTTCCTTGACATTTTTGTCCTTACCATCACCATGTTTTCCAATTGAATTTAAATGAGTAATCTCAGTTTTAAAAGGTTGGTTCAATATTTACGTTGGTTATTAAGGTCGAGGAGTCAAGAAATGAGAACGCTAATTCCTGCAAGCAGATTGCCTGACATTTGAGCAAGATTGAAAATTCCATCAATATGGCACATTTTTCTTCGTAAAAAGTTCAGGTAATTTCTTAGGCATTAGTCAGCAGAAGTCAATCCTGAGTGACAAAGAAACAACAACCTGGATCCTCTACACCATGTCATCCAGTCTCGTTGGAACGTTCATGCCAAGGGGAGTACAGATTACACAGCAGAAGGAGAATCCAACACAACCTGTACAGACCTCAGTTCTGACTGGGAAAACTATATGGGCATCTGCTTACTGGAGGGGATGAATTTGGGGATGCAGCTGAAGGACCACGCACACTGAGCCACCATAAGGCACAGGAGAAGCAGCAAGTGGTTTGGGCCCCAGGAACTGGCTGTAAAAAGCTGTATCCATGACTTCACTAAGGCAGCATGAAGTATGGAAAAGGAAGGACTGTTCTGGTCTCTAGACACTGGGACATCCCATTTCTAGTGAGTGTTCCCATACCTCAGAGGCACTATGCTGTAGGACCAACCCAGGTTTCTGCCTGGGCACAAGGACTGGCCAGGGCATTGGGATGTGAGAGGACTGGATGAACCTCAGTACTCTTTTAGCTGCAGCTTTTTCAGGCTTTTCTGAGCTCTCAGAACACCCACTCTCTCTTCCTTTGCTGCCAGCCAGTGGGAACCCTGCCTTCTTTTATCCCATTTCAACCTCCAGACACATCAGACTAAGGCATGTTTAGAATCTTTTTGGCTTGGCAGCGTAGGGGCAAATACACCCCCAAGTGTGTATCATTGAAATGGTTATTTCATGAGCCTGCTGACTTATGTGGAAGCTGCAGCCAGAGGAAATAAAGGCTTCTAAGGAGTCTTTCTGATTGTTCAATAAATAGACCTATAGCAGCAAGAGGGTTCCTTCTTTACAGGGCATTAGAGGAACATCATCATGCTGGGAATCACTCAAAAGCCAGGCAGCTCCTCAGCTGCACTGCAAACAAGGAGCAAACTGGGAGTGCCACAGAGGGAAATACATCAGGCTCATAGATGGGAATAATCTCAGGGTGAAGCCAATTAGAGACTTTTAGAGACTTGAGTTGAAAAAAAAAAACCTTTGAAAATGCTCCAGAGCTTCATGCATGCATGAAACCTTGAGGATAACTGCACTCTTTTCCTTTAAGTGTTTTTCCTTTCTAGGATCCCCCAAGAAATGTGTATGGTGTTGGAGAAACATTCAGCTAACTTGCACATGAAAAATGAAAGAGGGAGGAAAAAATTGCCCATGAACACCAAAAAATCCTCCCAAGTTTTAAATGGTAGTTACAAGAAATTATTTCCTTCAGCATGCAAACTACACAGTCTCTTGCTGCTCTTTGGAAAGTTTCAGGTGTGATTTTGTTTGGTTTGGGTTTTTTTTTTTTCCAATTTCTTATGATGTGATTAAATATTGGCTATAATTTACAGAATATATGTTGGTCTGGAGTTCCTTTGAGTGATGTGACATGGGAGACAAGGGGTGTTGGGAGTTGCTGCTGTGTCCTGCTTCCAATGTCACACAGACCTGAGGCCAGGCTATATCATCTTCCCATGGGCAGCTCCTGCTGGCTGGGGATAAAATCCCTCTGTTGTCTGCCAGTTGGTGGCTGGTTTTGCTGGTAAGAGCCTTGTGTGTTCTCCAGGGAGTTGTTTTGCAACACCTTACAGGAGACAAAGACTGGGACCTTTTTTGAGTTTTGTCGTTCCTCTGGAGCTCCATATGAGCTAAAACAAGTGGAAGTAACCTTGCACACAGCCCCCTATATTTATGTGTATAATCCAATTATAGGAAAAGGAAGGTTACATGCATATGCTAAGACAGAGCACAGTTTTTGGCCATATTTGACGTTTCCGTTTTTTACAGGGTTTTTTTCCTTATCTAAGAGCAGAATTTGGTTAAATTTGAACCAAAATACAATAAACAGAATGATCACCAATGAAGCCTGAATATGATTGCCTCAACTTGTCAGTTAAATCTGCTAACACCTCCCGAAACGCTCAGGAGATAAACTCGATAAAGGATAAAATAAACTGATTTGAATTGAGAAACAATCAGCTATTTCTAGTAACTAAATTTAAAACACTTATGTTGCTAATTTCCATAAATTCCCGTGGCATTCCCAGGATTTGTGAGCTCCCTCTCGTGGCCGCGGTAACAACTCTGGGCTGTTTTTTATCAACCCAGATTAATGTTACACGAAAGGGCAGTTTGTCATTCTCCGAAGCAGGAATTGATTTTAATCTCCTCGGTAGCTAAATGAGTCACCCGAGCTCCTGCTGAATCACCGTCACAAGCGGTGGGAGATGGATTTTGCTGCCTGAGGGCACACGGGAGCTGGGCAGGATTCCTGCTCCAGCTGGTGGGTTCCTCCATCCGCAGGATGGGACGGCAGAGGCTGCCTTGGACACCAGAACGGCTGTGCTGCTTCTCAGGGCAGCCCGAGAGCAGGATGCCCTTCAAAAACCACTGCAATATGTCATTTCCAGGCTACTCCAGCGAAGATGTGCAGCTCATCACTAGTGAAGGGTGGAGGTGATGCAGGGAACCCGCGGTGCTGCTGACCCCAGCGGGCAGGGGAGCTTGGGAGGGTGGCCTCATTTCTAGGGGCCAGTTAATGAGGAGAAAAAGAAACATCCAGCTACCCCACCTGTCTGTTAAATGGGCTACAGGGAAGTAGTGGGTCGAGAGAGCAGCAGAGAGATTTGCAAAACAAGTCCTACACAGTTTTGAAACGAGAAGCTCCAGGGTTTGGAGGCTGAGCTGAAGACTACCTTTTTAAAAATAAAAGGTCATATTGTGCAAGTGTATCATATGAGTTCTGGCAATGACTGCTTTTTAAACTGGCAGAACACTATTTACAAATTTATGGTATCAATTTGCAGACAGTCATTAAAGGCATGAATGAGATTTCCATTTCTATTTTTAAGACAAGTGAAAAAGGAGAGAAAAAAAGCTGCTTCTTCCACCCTAGATTCATATATCCCTCAAAGCAAGCATATTGTCTCCAAAGACTGATTGTCCTCTTACTATTAAAAGCTGAACTATAGGTTTAGTAACTTAACTCTAGAAAGATTTGGGTGGTGCACATGACAATCAATGAGTTATAGCCATTCAAACCCTGCAAAATTGCTGATTTTGGAACACAATTACTGAGGTACATTGCAGGCACTGTACCATGAGAGTAAACATACAGTCCTGCAAGCATTACATAGCTCCCCTATTACTACTTTGCACAGAAATTTACTAAAAGAAAGTTCATTTGTTAAAAAGAATTAATTAAAATTCATCAATATCATTAACATTCATGTAGATCAACACTAACTAATAGATAAATAATACCTAGTAACAAGACTAGCAAATTCTGGTGCAGCTCTGGGTCATATGTACCAGAAAAAACCCACACATATAGCTTGTGTAAAAGCATGCAAATGTAATTCCATATCATTTGTGTATGCTCAATTACCACGGTGCCATGGGCAAATAAGATGCTAGAATGCACACACAGCTACAACTCTTGCTGTTCTGTTTGAATGGGCATTTATCTTATTGTAATGCAAACATTGCTTTTCCTAACTTACTGTTCTGCTCATGACAATAGGGGTTGTAATAATTAAACCTCAGGTTTCTGAGTTTAAAAAATTATACCCCCAAAATCTGCCCCCCTCTCTGTCCTGTCTGCTGCCCCCCACCTCTCCAGCTCTCCCCAGGACGGTGAAGGATTTCTCTCATTGCATTTGTCAGACTTTGGATCCAGGCTCCAAGAGACAAACCCTTAGTCACAAGACTTGTTATTAAGATGTTGCAGTACCACAGAGCTGGGGAAGTTAAATGCTTCACTCAGAGACAGAATAACAGCAAAGCTGTCTCAAAAGGCCCTACACCAGAATCTGTTACACACACCACAATGCAAGCTCAGTTCCTCCTCCAGGTAATTATTTCATATTGGTGATTTTGATGATATTGACATTTCTTCCATTTCAATGGAAGAAAAAATAAAAAAACTCCCAAATATGTAACAAAACCCCATAACCCAGAAGAAAGCCCAGGCCTGTGAAAGGTGGATGCCAGATGCAAGCCCTGGGAGCTGCAGTACCTAAGGAGGTGCTGCCTGCAGAAATGACCTCAGCACCTCACAGTGCCCCTTTCCTGTCAGTTGAACCTTGAATTTCACCACTGCTCCTCTCCCCATCCCTGTGCTGGCACCTCATCACCTGCATGTGAGACCAACCCAGGAGCACAGGATGCAGTGCCCAGGAAAGCTGCTTTAGGCTGTCCTCCCCAGAGCTGTAACAGAGGAATACAGAGGGATAGGACTGCTCCTTCCCCAGGGTTACCTGTGCCCCGTACCCAGTGTGCCCAGCCCCACCTGAGCTCCTGCAGAGGCAGCAAGGGGAGCTCAGTACCACTGCAGGCACCAAGGAACCCCTTGGAAAAAGGTTTCCACAGCTGCATTATTCCTGTCTGGGGAACATCCCTTGATGCAAACAGAAATTGAAGGTTTCTCCCTTCACTCCCCCACCTTCCTGTATATTGGTGCTCGAAGGGAAAAACAGATTCTAGAGATCACTCCTACAACTAGATCCTAACACGGATAGTTCTGTTAATAGGGAAATTTTGAGCTGAAAGCTCACACAGCAGCGAGGAGTTTAATTTCAAGATAATTTTAAGGGAAAAGCAGATCCAAAGGGAATCTCAAAAGTACCCATTTCACCAGACTGTTTGTTTAACTCTGTCCTTGCTGCGAACAGTGTGCACAACAGGCTTGGAGCAATATGATGGCAGTGATAGCTAGCACTGAGCAGGGAATTATGAACTGCAGGTGCACAGTTTGGCTAAGACTTTCAATGCTAAAAGGCTACAGTTGGAATTTGGTTTTTGGAGTTATCCAGGTTGTGAGCTCTTTGAAATGTAACAATTTTTGCACATTTTAACACTGCATATGTAGATTAAATATTATTTTCCCACATTCTCTCTCAGGTAGAAAGAAATTAGTCAGCCTAATAACACATGTATTTTAGAGATGATGCCTTTGGAGGAAAAATAATACCCTATAGCTAATTTGCTGAGGAAGATAAGTGATACTCATCTCTTTTACTAGCTAGCATGATATTTAAAGATGCTGCAAAAAGCTAATTACCTTATTTCTGTGAAGCAGATATAAGACTAAAACCTGTTTAATAGTTAAGCCTGTTGCTATAACAACCACACTTCAAGGACATGGATACACAAAACACGCAACAACATCTGCATTAACAAAATGTCTCACTGCAGTTGAACTCTACCTGGCAAAAGAACCAATTAAATGTGAAAACTTATTTTCTCAAAAAGAGAAAAAACAGAAAAATACATTATTTTGTTGTTTTCAACAGAATTCCATCTTTTAATACCAGCAGCCTCTCCGCAAGAGATTTGCTATTTAATTAATCTAGTTTTGGATTCCTCCCCAGATGTTTCCCCTCCAAGGACAAGAAGTGAACTTCAGTGTTCCCATCTCAGTCAAGCAGACATTTAAGCATCTGGCTGTTTCCATTAAGTGGTGGGAATATTGCTTTGGCTGTGTATTGCACCATGCTCAGAGAGATGACTTCTTTCAGCCTTTGCTCATGAAATAAAGAGAAGAGAATGAAACACAGAAAAAAATGCTTCACTGTAATGTAACATAACAGGCTGGGCAAGGAATCAACAGATTTTTGTTTGTTTGGAGTAGTTTGACAAATTATGTAATCATTTGGCACAACTTTTTCCCTTATTAGATCATTCTCTAACATCCTGGGATAGAAAAATAGACTATAGAATAATAACTTTTTTTTAAAAAAAAAGGAAGGTAGGCTAAGTCAAGCTGAGGCTGATAGAGATGTGTTCAGTGATGTTCAAGAGCAGTACATGGGTTTTGCTGCTCTGAATAAATACGAAAACTTTTTATAGGCTAGGGAGTTGCTGCCTGAATATAATTATGCACAAAGGAGTGTTACACACAAGACACACTAACAGCCATTGATTAGGATGCCAAGATTGTTACCTCAAAAAGAAAAGAGAATGCAAGTTTTTGTGCAACACTTTAAACCACTCTAAAGCCAGCCTAAATGATATCATTATTAAGGAGTGGAGCTCAAATTTACACTGTGGTTGTTTCCATAGTTTGAGATTTCATTTCACCCATAAAATATCCCACAGCTAGAAAGAGCAAAAGTGATTGGGATCTAATTTAGGAAATAATTATTTTCAGCATAAAAAGTATTCATCATGCAAGCTTCAAATACATAATAATGCTGCATGGGGGGTTGATAATCATATTAATGTTTGCAAAGGGATGAATATAGCTTCCTCCTGGTTAAACCTGTGCTTTGCAATACCAGTCATGAAACACAGCAGTGGGGAAATAAGAGGCAGTAGCAGTACTTGTACACCTCTGATGTACAAATTTCCTGACATTTCTCTTGCCTGTTTCTGTGATCAGAGCATCTCAGGCAATATAACTCCAACAATATACACTAATTAATCTGCTTATGCTCCATTCACCCCCCTTTTTCAGTTTCCTGAATTTACATAACTATGTATTTGAGGAAGATAGCTTCAGAAGCAACATTAAATTCAGCACAAGTTTCACGAAGCTTTCCAGAACTGTGACTTTGTTAATAATAAACATAAAATACAGGTTTCTCTATAAATATCTTTTTTCTTTCTCTTGCAAATAGCAGCTGTGGCTTTGAAAGAACATTGTTTTCATTTGAATGCACACCTGTTAAAGAAGCAATAAAAGCACTGGAAGCAGAAGTCAACAAATGTATTGTAGTGTTCAAAGGTTTCTGGTTTCCACCCAAATTGCATACTAGGAAGGCAGCCTGCCAAAATCAGACCACAGAAATAAAAACCACACTTTTCTTTTCTTTCTTAAATGTAAACACAAGCTCTGAATTTTTTTAGAGCAGAACTCTTCACACCAGAAGGCAACAAGGATATCACATCATTGATGATGGAACAACACAAGTTGCAAGCCTCCTGTTTAAACAAAACCAGCTGCATCCTTAAGATATGTTTTCAGCTGGATGAGTTTACCATCATCTTCTTGTATTTGTTTTTTAAATTCACTTTTAACAAGTGAGCACTTTAAAGAGTCTGCTTATCAATTAGCAAACATACTTCAGTCATCCATTCAGAGGTCTGATGGCAGGAGCTGGAAAGGTTAATGTATCATAAAGCTCTTTACAGCAGCTGTTAAAGCTAAAGGATGAAATCCAATCAGCTCATGTAAAAAGGACTCTTACCATTGTTTATAAGAGTTGGGATTTCACCTGCTGAGCTGATGCCTTGAATCATAAGGTGAAGGCAGAAGACACTCCTGTGATATTGACCACCACAAAAAAAAGACCAAAACTAGCAGCTCTCTGCTCAAGAATGTGTTAGGTGAGATTAAGATCAGAAAAGCTAAATGTAGATTATTAATTTGCAAATGAGATCCAATATAAGCAAACAACGGTCATGAAAAATGTTTGATTCCTATCATCTCAAGATCATGAGCCCCCAAACAACACACGGAAAGCAAGTTACAAAACAGCTTCTAGTTGGAGAAGAGAGGAATTTGCCTCATCACTTCATTGACATTAATTTGTGTCACATTCATCCCCCTATCCAAGTAGCCATGATCTTCCACACCTCACTCTTTTCTTTTTAGGTTTGAGAAGAGGTAATATTTTATTTAAACCAAGTGGTATAACTGAAAAAAATAAAAGTTATCAGGAATATAATCTCTTTGCAGCTGTAAGCATCTGGAGGCCAGTGAAGAGTTATCTTCTCTACAAAAGGACAAAGATGCTGGCACTGCAATTTCTCTGCAAGAGAGACCCGGGTGAGGAACACACCAGAGCACAGCAGCCTTGGAGGCCCTGCTAGACCCTGCACAAGCAGTGGCAGGTTCCCAGCTGGAGGACAAGCTGTGAAGCTTCCTCAGGGCTATTGTGGCATGTGCTAGACACATTTTTCTGTTTTCTTCCATTTCAGAGAGATATATTGTTTTCCCTGGTACTCACTTTCCTATTGTTAATCTCCTCTAGCCCCCAGCACAATTTTCAAATTACAAACAATGATAAGAACAATGTGCATGAAGCGACTGATGTTAAACATTGTCATCTGTCTCCACTAAAACCTCTCAGTTATTCAGCGTAACAGCTGGCAAGAAGACAGATTATTTCCTTTGTACACTTCAGCAAATTTGATCTATTATCAATTATTTATGCCCACTTTTGGTTAGAGATGTAAGAGACAGCCCATTTCTTATTTTCCAAACCGAGGCTGTCAGGGCTGGATTCAATTACAGCTAAATTATGAGATAAGGCTTGGGATAAACGTTGCCACCCTCTGACAGTCTTCACAGACTCTAGTGAGGCTGAATGTCTACTTTGTGACACAGGAACGGGGCCAACCTTCAGCTTCAGCCTAGTAATGCCATGATGAAGGTACCTTGGGGCCACCACTGTGTAGAATAGCTGTCACACCCACACAGGAGCACAAGTAATCCTTTGGTTCTGCCTGTACAGGCAGCAACACCAGCAAGCACCACAGGCTTCTCCCGAAGAGAAAAAATGCTCCAGAAAGAGCTGCTTCACAGGAGCATGTGAGATGGTCAGAAATTTGTGCTCTCTCAATAAAAGTTTCAAGGCCTTGGCTGAAAGATGAATGCACATCTGAAATATGCATTGCAAATTGTCACTAATGTCTCTAATGCAGTGGTTGGGGAGAACTTAGCTCAGGCACGTCCTGTTCCCTGTTCTCCTTCCTGAGCAACCTTACCCAAGATGCTGCTGAGGGTAGAAGTCTGTTCCTCGTGAATTTGAAAGGGCCCAAGCACATCAAGAAAGGGCTATCAAGAAAGGAAGCACTTGGAGGGTAAACAGAACATGAGGACGTGGATTAGGGCTTTTTATTAGGGCTTTTATAGCACATTGCCCTGCAGCAGACGCTGCAAAATTTTGTAGGGAAAACAAACACACTCTGGGAAAAAGTCCCCATGTGCCATCAGTAGATTAAATGCAGAACGTGCGTTTATGCCCAGGTATTACCCTACAATAAAGAATAAGCGATGCGCGGAGGGCGGTTCGCTGTGGGTGGGGATGGCCGGTCCGGAGCCCGCTGGCCTCACCCGGCCCAAGGTCCCCGCTCCAGCCGCTAGAGGTCAACACGATCCCGCACTTGGGAGCGCCCCAGGCCAGCCGGACACAGCCCCCGCTCGGCCGGCCAGGTCAACAACCAGTGTTTGTGGGCGGGGGTCCGGGATGGGAGCGGTCCTGCTGAGCTCCGGGGCACTGAGGCCCCGCACGGAGAGCTGCAGCACCTCCCCAGGGCTGTGCTGCTCCCGCCCGGAGCTGCTGCCAGCCCTCCGGGATGCACTGCGGATGCGGGGAGCAGCGCGGGGGGCTCGGCTGCAGGGGGGATAACGATGCTCTTCTGAGGTGAAACTCTGAAATACAAACTCGGGAAACACAGACCTCCTTTCACACAGAACAGTGCCAAATACACTTCTCACGTACTCATGTCCTCCATGACTTCCAGAGACAATGACCAGTTCAGGCAGGTAATTTATTTTATCCGTCCAGGAGCTTGTACAACTATGCAGCACATGGATTCTGAGAAATCAGTGGGTACAAAATGCATATACATTCAATGGAAAACAGCTCCCCAACTATTCAGCAACCTCCAAATTACCATTTTTTCCCCTGCAAAGCCCAACACAATTGATCATTGTTATGAAATTGTCTTTCTCTTTCCAATTTTACTGCTGCAACTTGACAATTTCTTCCCTAATTCCATGTTTACTTTTCATAATGTGTCACTAAGGTTCCTGTTTTTACCAGTGTGTTTTTCCAGCACAGAAACATTTTCCTTTCCATCCAACAGTATTTACATCTACACTGAATTCCTCCATTTAATTGTCACCTTATTTAGTCTTTGGCAATGCTTGGGCTCATTTTACCTTCCTCTATTTGCAGGCTCTGTGAGAGAAATGCCCTCAGTCTACCACTGTATTAGGGGATGGAACCAAACATTTGGTATGTTTTAGCAAAAGACAAATATTTTACACAATATTACAAAGTTCACCTGCACATTTATACTCTATCCCCTTTCAGAAAGGAACAGTGCTTCAACATGTTTTTCTCAAATAAGCTGGTTTCATAGTTCAGGCAACAGCAGATTCAAGTTACTCCTGACTTCTGGAAGTTTCCATATTAAAGGAAAAATACTTATATAAGCCTTTTAATGTTTTGTCCTTATTGACACACCAGCATTGTAGATGAACTCCCATCTGAATTGTGGCTTATTGTAGAATGTAGGTTGCGACCTATGGTTATACTAATAGATTTTCAAGGTCTTTTTATTACAGTATTCCATTTTCCTGGAGTAATTACATATATCTATTAAACCTTGCAAAGTGCTTTATGGCTTTAGTAACTTGCAACTCACAATGTCTTCAAAAATCAGAATCCACATACAATTTTTAACTCTGGAAAAGTAGGACAGTTAATGATCAGAAATTTCCTAAGGAGCCTTGGTATTCTGTACCTATTTGTGATTACAAATATTAAATTATTCTATTGATCTGTAAAACATATACTTTTGATTTTTTTTTTGTTTGGTTTTGTTTTGCTTTTTGTTGTTTTACTATTTTGCAAGGCCCTTGGGGCAGCAGGGTAGTGGACACCTCAGTAGGAGGAGTGTTGGGCTCCTTGGTTCATCTCTTGGCACTTTTAGAAAGCAGGATCTAGAAAGGAATCCTGGGCTGCAAACTTGGGAGAGGGGGGTGGAGGGGGCAATTCCCCAGGAGTGTGTTCCTATCCACCCAGTATGCTCCTGTTGTGCTGTCCAGTCCTGTGCTGGGCACACCAGTGTCCTCCCAGCGTGGGGCACTGGGATCCACGGCCCCTAACGCCTTCCTGTGGCTTCTCCTTGCTGTGCCAGGGCCCCCTTGCAGCGCTGGCAAAGACACCGAAAACAAGGAATGCAAGAAGAGCAAGAAGAGTCACAGGGCGTGGAACAGGGAAGATGGTTTTTAGTACGACTCCAGGGTTCACGTGTACTTCAGGCATGGGTTTAACTACTATAAAGAGTTGGGAAAGTCCTCTCAGAGCTCATGAATCATTCTCAGCTAATGAGAGCACAGTGTGGTTCGGCTATCAAATAAACACGCGTTATCTGCTCTTAGCCCTGGCGGACGTGACTGCGGGGCTGAAACGAATCAGCAGAGCCTCGGGCTGCTTAAACATGCAGGTAGGGATTAAGTTTCACTTTGCTCTTTTGCTGTTGTGTGCACTGATTTATTTCGTAACCGAAAGACCTCAGGGAAGACAGTGCCAAAAGCACTGCTGAGTTCCTGTAAGGTTAAATTCATTCTTTTGCCAGTAAGATTTTAGTACTTTATAAAAAGCAAACAGGGGCCTCACAAGCCTCTCCAGGTTTCTCCCTGCTCTGGGTTTTCAGCCATTAGGTCCTCCAGGGAGGAGAAACCAGAATCCATTTTATTGTATTTAGAAAAAAAAATGTGAAAAGGACCACCAAAGCCCACAATGGCTAAGTTCTTTTTCTCTTTTTTTTTCCCCCCTCCACTCCCCTGTCTGATCATTTCTATCTACAGACAGCTCCTGAAGACTTGGAGAAAGACATTTCAGGAAGTTGTGGCTGTGAAAGACAGCAGTCAGTGTATCAGAATCCTAACACAGTCTTAGTAAGCTGTAACATTCAAAAATGGGATGAAGAGCAAAGATCCTCTAAACCAGACAAAATTCCCTCTGACGCCACGAAGACTATTGCTTAGATAAAGGCTGATGTCACTGGAAGGGAAAGCACGTCAGTGAGCAAATTTCATCCCCTCAGCAATATAACTTTAGCAATGATACTTGGAAATATTAATTAGATGTGTGGCTTTTGTTTGTGTGTAATTTACCAAATCTTCATATTTTATATCTTCAGACAAAACAAGAGATCTTACGCAGAACTTTTCAGTTTCACATGTAAACTTGGAGCAGGGTGGACACTCTCCTAAATCAATAGATATTTTCCAACACTTCTGTATTCATATAAATGTGAATAAATCAACATGCATAATCTAAATGCATCTATCCTGGGCTGTAGATGTGGGCAGACAAAATCAGCCAGCTCAATGATTTGCTTGGGAAAGCCAAAGAAATGAGCATTGTGTACATTCTAATACATCAAATATTACACAGAGAAATGTTTTCCTCTCTTCCAAAATGTAAATACCACTGCTGTTGTGTGGGACTGTAACCAAGCAACAGCTGATCGCTCATTATCAAATCCTAAAAACATCTTGAAGATATTACCTTCCACTTTTAATTCATCTACAGAGAAATAAGTGACCCTAGACACTGGAGGTTGATTTGTGATCGCATGTAGCATTTGTTAGCTTTGTGAAGTGTAGGATTTAGATGTCTTGCATTCCATCACCACCAAACCCCCCAGGATCCAAGGCTCTGTCCTGGATCAGCCTTTCTGCTCAGACTGTGCTTGCAGTTTCATGGGCAGCAGTGTTTGGTCACAGCTGGAACAGAACACTGTCCCTCTTCCCTGCATTTCTCCTTTCTCCTCTTCCTACTCACAGCTGTACAGTCCACCCTCTTCCTGAGATCTGCCAGGTGCCAGCTTCAGCAGCCCACTGAATTTCTCAGATTAAAACAGTGAGGTTTTCAGTTCACTCATTAAATCAGTTTCTGTGTCAGTCCAATGAGCACCAAAAGAGCCTGAGGCAAAGCAGTGAGAGACATGGAGTGGAGCAGGTGGAGATGGGAGAAAGGGTAAGAGACACAAACACCTTCACCACAGGATCTTCAGTGACCTGTGGAGCCATATCTTTTACTAGCCCTGCCCTTCTATGGCCTTCTGCTCTGCTGAACCACCTGGCAGTACCAGTACCTCCCTGCCAGCCTAAAGGGAAACAACATTCACAGAGGAAACTTGAAACTTGTCCCTGGGGGGGGGGGGGAAGGGGGGCAGGAAAGATGGAGGACTGGAAGCTGAAGCATTTAGAAGCTACTTATGGCTGTATTATAATATTCCCAAATATGCCACCTATTAATTTAGGTTTAGGCCCAAAGTTTGGCGTTCAAGAGCAGGATGAAATCAGGAAATGTCTTCATGCTGTTTCAGTCAATGTGTACCTGCCTGTGAGTTCACCAGCTGGTTTGGTTGTGTGAAAAGCGAACAGACTTTCACTTAAAGTAAAATTAAAACTTCTCACAGCCTCTTACAAATGGCTCAAAACTACTTGGGAGCTGCTCTACAATGACAGATGCATTTTACACAACCACAGCTCTCTCACCTTGAGCTCAGCTCATCCTGGCCAGCTGCTGTTTCCTCCAGCCTTCACAGACTGCGCATGGAACAACCATCATCTTCCACTATGCATTTGTTTGTATGGCTCAGGCTGGGCCATCAACATGATAAAAACACTTAACAATAACAATAATCCAGAGGAAAGTATGCAGCTAATTAGTCTCAGACTGCAGCCTATTGTAAAAATCAAGCATGCTGAAAAAGGGTGATTTTGGGCACAGAGTAATTTTGGGGTAGTAAGGATGAAGCAACCAGTGTTTCCATTTTTAATTCTTAAACTGGCAGCATTTCTCCCAGCCATGTTTCAAAATGTTAAACAAGCCAGACAAGTGATGCCACTGCAGAGGTTTGCTTGTTGATTGATAGCACTGTTGCAATGAACCCCAAGGAAGTGCTCAGGGAAGAATCAGGCTGCTGCTGGTGGATCTCTGTAACGTGTGGGAGCCTGCAGCAGTTGCAGTCTCTCCTACCTGACTGGAAAGCTTGCATTCCACAGGCAACCGATGGATTAGGCAGCTTACAGGCCACTTGTTTACAGAAACAGCATCAAAGTCTCACAGTCCTGTACCTGTATCTCTGGAGATACACATAGATAGATATACTTTGACCTTAGAAATTGCTGTCTGTCAAGCCCTGAACATTCAGGTAAAAACATTGGCCTAAGATGTTTAATGCTTCATGTGCTTTCAGCAGGGTGATGTATATAGCTTTAGCAAGAGCATCCCTGGATGATGAAGCAAACTAAAATGTTCACATTAAAAAATAACAAAGGGAAGCTATTCTTGGAGCCATTTGGGCCACCAGATTCTTCTTAAATAGTGCAGAAATATCGGCTTTGAATAATTAATGCCTGAAGAGGGTGATTCTCGCTGAGGAAAAGGAAGCAGCTTAGCTGGTCCTCCAGTAGTCATTCCCATTAGAGGTGAGAGTCAACCTTTGTAGTGCCTTTCACTGGGATTCCTCAGCCTTGTATACAGCAGCAGTAATAAAACATTTCTCACCTTGGAAGTCAGGGTGAGAACTAGAATTCAAACGCATGTTTCAAACCTGTATCTCCATTCAAGACCCTCTTCCTCACAGAATTTGAGCAGGGATTTCAAAATCTGAGAAGCAATTTCCAGCTAAGCCTGAAACTACAAAGGCATCGCAGTGACAGCACAGCAGAGCTCTGAAGTCAAATGTTGGATTCAAATCCACAACTCATTCACACAGGGAAAACAAATTGTGATAAAACCTTAGCACTCTGCAGCTACACAGCAAAGTTTGAAGATTTGAAATAAGTGATTCCTAAAATCAGTTACACATTATAAAGACATAGGATGGCAAAAAAATTGACACAGTGCAGGTTTTTCAATGTACCATATAAAAAGGGCTTATGAAAAGGAGGGAGAGGGACTCTTCATATGGGCAGATTGTGACAGGAGAAGAGGCAATGATTTTAAAGTGAAAGAGGGCAGGTTTAGATAGAGGTTAGGAAGAATTTCTTTACTGTGAGAGTGCTGAGGCACTGTGAACAGGTTGCCCAGAGAAGTTTTGCATGCCCCATCCCTGGAAGTGTTCCAAGACAGGTCAGTGGGGCCCTGATCAACCTGAACTAGGGAGTGGCATCTCTTCCTATGGCAGGGAGTGTGGAACGAGGTGACTTTTAAGTTCCCTTTCAACCCAACCCATTCTGTGTTTCTATGATTCCATAAAGGTGAGGTCTATGGTCCAAACTAGGCTAAAAAGGTGGATGCTCTCACCTGAAGGGAGGTTCCCTTTAGGTACCTCAAGGTCAGAAAAATTAGCAGTTCTTGTCAGCAAAGTAGGTCTGTGTGAACCCTGCCAGCCCCATCCTCCTGTCCTCACTGCCCTGGCACTTTTAGACCAAGCAGAATCTTGTTCTGCAGGATTTTAGATAGTGGTTGATGTGCAGCTACTTATGGACTTTGCAGCAGCTGAGATTTCTCATGAGCTAGGAAATCCTGAGAGAGTACAAATTTTCTATCCCAGGATGAAAAGGCAAAACCTATTCAGGTTGAGGAGTACAGTATGTAGATTCAGAGATTCTGTGTATTCCTTATCTCTTCAGGGAGACAAAAGCTGATCGAATCCTCAAGGCTTTGTTTTTTAAAACACAATCTCATGCGACTTTGGGTGCAGGTCAGGACACGAACTCCAGCTTAGCTAAGTCTATTCAGCTCAAGGGATAGTTCAAATAGAAGGACACATGTCCTGGAAAGAACAGGGCTGGAACCAGGAAAATAACTTCACCCATGACTAAAGCCTTCAGGCAAAACAAATGACCTTTGTCCTTTGGAATCCAAACAAAAAAATAAGTCTCACTCCACATTAGTGACATATAACAAATAAACTGAAGAATACTAATGACCCTCTGTAAGTTTTTGTAATTTTTTTCAGAATATTATTTCCGGCATATTTCTGAACAATGAAAATAGTGGTTAGAAACTGAGGGCTGGTCAGAGAACAAAACACGTTCCTCCTCTGCTCCTTTAGAAGCTAATTTAGGTCTCTCTTATACAGCTGAGACTTACTAGAGCTGTAACTAAGAGCAAGTGTAAGAAATGAGTCATATCAAAAGTCCCATACTGATTGACTGTGAGTAGTCCACTTACTTGACCAGCTTAACACATTATTTTTAACTGGGCCGACAGGGACAAGTGCTGGACTCTGTTAGGATTTGCCATGTTTATGTTGATAAAACCCCTCCAGCCTCAGACTTGGAATGCCTTGGTTGTTGCCAGTAGTGCTGTCAACCCAAGCTTGCCCAACCCCTGGCTTAGACATAAACAGGATCCTGGAGCAATCTGGAGCATCAGGAGGCAGCCAGGGAGCAGGGCTCTGCTTGCTCTAAATACACCACATCAAGCTCATCTCAATCTACGTAGGAAACCACAAAGCTTCCAGACCCATGGATATAACAGAGGCATCTGGTTTTGTTGTGTTTCACCTCAGCCTGTCCCAAAAGTGGTCCCCTGCCAGCTGGGGTCAGACATGTAATTGCCCACACCGTTACCCACTGAGCAGGGCTGAGAGGGGAGCACAGCACAGTTCAGTAACACCACTCATCCTGGCCTGAGCATTCAAGAAGCAAGGCCAGAGGAGACACCACACACCCTAACTCCCTGACTGACTCCCTGGAACAAACCCTCATCTCAAGTCCTGAGCCCCAGAGGAAACACAGGAGCTGTGGCACTCTCAGTTAGAAGAAGGTGTGCTACCAGAGCAAGGTCATCAGAGATATTAGAACACCCTGTATTAGCCAGAGCACACATGTGTGTCTTGCCACCCTAATGGTTTTAAGCCCTCGCAGTTTCCAGACTACATGACAAATCTGAATTTATGGGCCTTTCTCTAAAGGCTTCAAACCATGGCAAAGGAAAATGGTGAAAAGGTGGTCATGTCACAGAGGATGGATGTACTTGCCCAGAGTACAGTCAGTTAGACTAAACTAAATTAGGCTACTGCACCGTGCTGGTGCTTGACAAGAAGTGAAGAAAATTGTTCAGGCAGTCCCAATAGGAACTCAATTAATTATTAATAGGGACTTGTTATAGCTGACATCTACTGCATTAGAAGAAATCCCAGTGGTTTAGCGTGTGGGTGAGATATTCATTTCTAGTTAAATGAGCCAATTTGGCCAATAAACTTTGGCAAGTTTTCTTAGTTGGCCATAAGCAGGGAGAAAATTAAGAGTCTGATGTCAGGAAAAAAATCAGGCTATTTGAACTACTGACCTTATGACAAAAAGTCTAGACTTTTATTGTCTCCAATGATTTAAGTTTACTAAGCCAATAAATGTAATCCAATATCTAAAAAGAAAAAGTGACAAGCCTTGACTGCTTCTGGAAGAGCTCTAAGTGAGTGTCTCCTTTGCCTTTCTTTTCTTTCTCTTCCTTTGGGATTTTGAAAGAGGGAGGTTGACTTGCTTGCTAGAATATGTATTTTTATCAAGCTTTTCCTCCATTGCCATGAACCTATTTGGAATCTGGCTAAAGATGAGCATCCTTATTCACACACAAAAAGGGTGAATTGTGTAGACTAATTTTTGGCATGGTAACACTTGTCAGTCACAAATATACAGACAGCTTGTTTTTATGAAAACCTCTACAGATTCAAAAATTTTCATGCCTTGTAACCTGGGAAATTTTTGGATAAAATTTGCAGCTTGAAGTCATCATAATTTATTCTCCTCTATACAGAGCTTCGATGACTCCCACGAGAAGGGGAAACAATAACTCGGGGAACAAGAAGTGAGAGATCACCACAGGAAATTAGCAGTTACTTCTGCATCAAAGCAGGAATACACAGCCACAAAGCCTTTGGGTAGCAAAGGTACAGACACACCCATTAAACAAGGGGATGAGATCAGGAAAAGTGTGCTAAATGGGAGCAGAGCTAAAAGATACTGAGTTCATAACCAATGACTGAACAAGCTGCAGGTGCCACTGCACAAGCAGGTGTTTTCAGACAGGTGACCAAATTTCCAAATGTTTTACCCCACTAAAGGGCTCCAAGCTTTGTTCTGCAGACACTCTGTCTCACAACTGCCAAGAATATAAAACAGTCCATGCCTGGAGAGAACAGATTTCTATTTTAGGATGAGGTTTGTCTTTACATGGAGAACCCTTGCCATTCAAAAGCCCTCTAAGTAACAAACATAACTGAGGGCATTTAGCTGGGAACAGCTACCTGAGGGTGTTTAATGTGGGGCAAACATTCTCCAGCAGCTGCTTTTGTGAATTCTTACTCCTCTGAAGGGATGACCTTCTTTCTTTTACAAAATGCCACATTCAGCTTCCCCAGTCAAATTTTAAGTCCGGGACATATTTCCTGTACCGGCAACCAGGCACAGGCAGCCTTTGGCTTGGAGAAGGGTGCAGGGCTGTGCTTTCTTTCATGCTGTCTTTTCCAAGTACCACCCTTAAGCCGTTCCTCAAGGCTAGGATAACTACACTTTTTCAGTTTCTTAAAGCTGAGATTAGCCTGGGGCAGCTGGCAGGCCTAACAATCACCTTTGTTGGATAGATCTGTGACCCTGAAGGATTTATTTTAATTACAAATATAATCCCTTAGCATTGCGTGTGCAAGTAGTTCAGCTTCCCAGAACCTAGAAGTCTAGAGGAAGGAGACTCCAAAAGCACGTTTTCTTCGTAGACATAGTTGGAAATGTCTCTGAGAAATAATCAGGTTTTTCCTCAAATACTGAAGCTCTGAATGATATCGGAATATTGGCATGGGGCCTACTGCTTCAAATTAGATTCTAATTACAGAGTGTAATGTATGGAATATAATGCAAGAAGCAAATTTGTCCATTAATATGAATGTGATGAGACCACAGAGAATGTGTCTGTATGAGCTGCTGATCTGACTTGAGAGTGATTGATTGTCTTCATTTCAGTTTTATTCCCAGTTTACAGTGTTGCTTGGTTTGGGGCTTGGAATTTAATAAGATTTACATCTAGAATATTAGAGTTGAAAGCTTTCATCTCATCTGGATTTCCTGGAATTAAGAATTTTAAATAAAATACGAGGAGAGGCAGGAAGGCAAGGAAGACCCCAAGTATCCAATACTAGTGCTGGGCTGTTTTGAAGGATTCTGAGAATGATGTGTGGAGGTTCAAAGGGCAGACAGATACAGAGCGTATTAGAAAAAATATACCTTGCCCAAGCGCATGGACCCTTCTAAGAGTGAGAATGCAAGAACAAAATGAAGGAGTTAATTACATATTTTTAAGCAGAAAGAAAGCTTTGGGGGGAATAATGGACAAGTAACCTCCCACTGCCATAGGTTGATTTCCTATGGGAATTAAGGAAAGAGAAGATGCAATCCAGGGGCCGAGTCACAAAATCAAGTCTCTGTATTTTAGCCAGTTTTCATGTTCAGTAGTATCAGGATTCTATGGCTGCTCATTCCTAGGTCACTGCACACAGAGGGAACAGCTGGAATGCCGTAAGAATCTGAGTGACAAGTGATGGGAGCCTGGGAGAAGCAGAGCTATTCCTGTGTGATTTTCCTTGTACTGCAGGTGCTGGCTTCAAGGGCAGCTCCCTGCTTCTGCCCAGCTCCCTGCACAGCACAGCTGATGGGCTCTCCATTGGCATTTGGGTGGAGAAGAGACTCCAGCCAGGTGACTGAAGGGCTGTCCCAGCTGCACAGCCCCCTGCATGCCGGACCCCAGCTGCACCCAGGGCCACAGCATCCACAGGTTCTCCACGAGGATGTGGTGTAGCTTTGCTGGGGTGGAGGTGGAGATGTCTCAGTCCCCTCACTTCACACCAGTGGCATCAGCTCCTCTGAGGTCCAGCACTGTGTGGCAGCTCTCTGACCGGGCCACACCAGCAGTCCCTGGCCTGGCCAGCCCAGGAAAACATGTCCCATGGGGGCTGAGGGAAGTTGGGCTGAGGAGGAAAGATTTTGGCCCATTTTGTCAGTGCCTGCTTCACATTCCTCAGCGTGGGAAGGCTCCCCTTGCTGGGACATACTGGGGAGCAAGTATGCAGCAAGAAGTATCCCCCAAACACCTCTGGGGCCACTGCCTGTGCCCCAGCTCCATCCTGCACCCTGCCCCTGCCCAGCTGAGGGTCAGCAAGTGACAACACTGTCTGCTGCCTGGAACAGCTTCTGTGAGGAAATGCACCAAATAGCTCTGAAATAGCATTTTCTGCCAGAAAACTGTCTGCAGATGGCAAAGGTGAAGCAAAAAATGAAGTGGCTTTGTAGAAGCCACTGAAGAGGATCAGTCTGAAAATGATTCTGTGTGTTCAAACCCTCTATCTATAGACACAGCAATCAAGTACTTAGGAGATTATGAATGGTAGGTGAGAAGGTGACATTTTTCTTTCAGAAAGAAAAACATTTTTCCTTACCCATGCTGCCCTTCATAAAGTTATGCTGAGAAAGATCAATTCACTGAATTTCTCCTGCTGCTTTCTTTGAAAAAAGTTCAAATGCACAGAGATGTCTGGGATTTTTTGCCCCCCTCCTCACTAAGTACTATTGAATCTATTGAACAGACTGGAGCCTTTGTCAATACACTCCAGGTTCAGACAGTAATAGATTTTATTTGGAATTAAGTGCTACCATTTTCACTTGAGCTTGGGGTGCTTGAGGGGTATTTACCTAACCCTTGTCTGCAGATACCTAATTTTATGTAGTCTAACTTTTATATTTGTTGCAGCAATACATTTAGATTCCCCTTGCTTGAGTTTCCCTTCCTATATTTTTCTCTCTCCTCCCAAGCAAAACAAATACATTCAAAACAACACCTTGTACAGCCTGTGCTTCTGTAGCAGCAGCCCAGGTGAGGAAGTTTTGGTTTTGTTTTGTTTTGTTTTGTGTCATTCACAGGTCACTACTGACATACTCTGTGCAATTTATTATGACTGTGACACACCCACTGCAAGTCATGCTGTGACTGCAGTCAGGTCATGTCCCTGCAGGTCATTTACCCCCAGGACTAATAGCAAAAGGTGCTTTGGGAAATCTTTCCCCCAAGTCCTTTTCCTTTGCCTGCTACTATTGCACTTGCACAGATGACTGATGTGACGTTGCTGTCTGTGCTCCCAGTACCCTCGCTTCTTACCATCTCTTACCCCCAGTAGCATTAGTTCTGATAGACACTGACATGAAAAAGGGACTGTGCTCAGGAGTTAATGAATCGGAGTGCCTTGCTAGAGATGCTTTCAAAAGAGGGCAGATATCCAGAGGAAGGAGAGAGCAATTACTCTGCAAGGGCTGAGCACCCATAGAGCGAAGGATACGACACACACAGGCCCTTCTGGCAACCTTAGGTAGCGTCTGTGCAGCCCAGCTTACACAGCTGGGCCCCGTTTATAACTATGAAAGGGTTTTTTTTCCTTGGTTGGTTGGCTGGTTGTTTTACTTTCAGATCACTTAACAAACAGGAAATGAAGAGGACATCAAACAAAAGGGCAAACAGAGCTCCACACATTTCACCGCTCAGCTGGGAAACTGCAGTGAGTCTCACTGAGGGGTGGGAGCTCCAGGGGTTGTGCATCCCTAGCTGTGATCCTTTCTTCTCAACTCTTCTCTTTTATACTGTGACTATGAAAGGACTTTTTATTTAACCAGCATGGAGAATCCTTTCTTTCAGCTGCCCAAAAGCCAGACGACTGCTTAATTTAAAACATAAATGGAAAGAAAAGAAAGCAAAAGAGAGTTAATGAGAGAAATACAGCCTTCACTGCCTCTGCGGAGGATGACAATAGGTAATTTTCAGAATACTGTTACCATTGCAATTAGCTGAGATTTGCAGGAGCCCAAATCAACTGAAGATTTTCTGCAGTTAAGGATGGAGATCATGTTTAAGGATGTGTGTTCATCTTGGGTTACTTTTGAAAGGATATTTCTCAACAAGCGCCAGGAATCCACAGAAGCTATGCATGTTTCCTCTGCACCTCTCTCACTTACCCGACTTTCTAGCAGTGCAGTTCAGACAGACTTTGAAGCCACCAAAGATGAAAAGATGGTGCTCACACAAGCACCAAACCAACTAGAAGAGGGATGGGTCATAAACATTATGAAAAATCTGTTCCCAGGAGATCTCAGCAGTCCCATTAGCTCGTATTGCTCCTTACATTTCAGACTCAGAGCATGGAATATGCAGTAATGCTGATGAAAGGAGTTGGTACAAGCCCTCCCTGTCTGTGGTGCCTTGAGCAGACAGGCTTGTCCCTGCATGCTAACACTGGCAGTCCATGCTAGGAAATCACTTTTCGTTCTCCAGTTCTGTTTTCCTATTTTGAAACCAATGTCAGGTCATAAGCACTTCTGTTAATTCAGGGAAAAGCGGAGTGCATGGAAGTATATTCTTACCTTTCAGACTGGTTGCCACATCTTTTGAAGTAGCTTTAAACTTCAAGTTAAGGTTAGCAATTAAATAAGCCAGTCCTATTACAAGTGCACCATCTTGGTCTATGAAATTAATAAATCTATACTTGACATTATTGCTTAGTCATAAATATATATATTTCTATTTTAAACAGATAAAGTATAATTCACCATGGCAGGAATGACTTAATATTCACCATCATCAGAGTGAAAGGCAGAGCAGGGTGTGATGCCAGGCTTTAGTCTTCTCTTCTACCTGAACCTGCAGCATGTAGAGCAGAATTAGTGACAAGCTTTTCTAAACTTCTGAGCAGTAAATGTGGTAACAGCATCTCACTGAAGAGGGCTGAGAACAGGGGCAAACGTGAGCCCAAAATAAATACAGCACAACATCACAGCAGGTAGGCAACAGAGAGTATTCACAGCCTTACCTGTGCTTATTAACACCAGAAAACTTCAAGGGTGCTTTTAGAAGGCTTGCAGCACCCCAGACTGCAAAGCTGGTACTTCCTTGGGCATGTTCAGCTCTCACTTCTCTGAACACTTCTGGCTTTACAATCCAGCTTCTTGTGAGGGTGGCCAAGCCACCTGGGAGTGAGCAAAAGCAGACTTTGCCTCACTGGATAAGCTGCATAGCCTCTGTAGCACAAGAACACGACAAAGATTTCTGAAAAGCCTTTGTTATGCTGCTCCATCCTCATGGCAACGTGACTGGAGCCATACCTCGGCAGATAGCCTTTCCTTACAATCCATTATGTGCTCCACGCTAGTTACCAGTGTCACAGCTGCCTTGCACTTGTGACATCTTTGAGGGATTCTGCAGCACTCAGACTGTTAATGAGGGGAACTGGGAACTGAAAAATGATAAATCTGAGAAATGAATTTACAGCTAATATTTGCTCTAGACCTAATGAGCCATAATACATCCTACAGAAAGCATTGAAGTTAGAGATCACAGCGCTGACCTCCCCAGTAAATGGTATGTAATATTTGATGGCCTAAAGACCAGTAATCTAAGTTTACATATCTATATCATTATGAATTATTTCTTACAGGGTTTTGGTTAAGCATTCAGATCTGCCATCAGCATATCTGATGGACAAAATCACATCATACCACATCATTCCTGCACATGAATAGTATTTGCCTTAAATGTAGCTGTCGTGGTTTCAGTTCGCCTATTCAGGTTTGTGGCTAAATGCTAGCACACTTACTTAAATTTACTTGATTGCTTGTTGTGAGATAAGGATTAGGAGTAGGCAAAGCAGGCTCAAACTTTATAAAGTACAAAGAAGTTTTATTAATATATCTAAGACAAAGGGAAAAAGAAAAAAAACCAAGAAAAACCAGAACAAACTCCCCAGACCACCCCTCCTTCCCCATCTCTCCATTTCATTCTCCCTGACAACATACAAAAGACAACACTTCGACCTCCAGTCAGTTTACCACCTCAGAAAGAGCTCTTGTTCCAGTTCTTTAGGGAGAGAAGTTTCTTTTGCTTACACCATGGATCTTCTGTAAGAAAAATACAGTTTTTATGGGTCTTCTGCCTCACCATGCCGCCCGGAAAAGAGCTTAATGGTGGATCTCTCCCACACCAGTAGCCTTCCCACAGCCACTATGGTGGGTTATGAACAGTCCACAGGGTCTGTTTTAAGGATGCCCAGTTCAATTGCAGCAACAAAGAAAATCCCTTCTTCTGTGCTTAGCAGCACAGGTTCTCCTGACAACTCAGGTTCTCTAGCATTCTCCCCGGGACCAGGGCTCTGGGTCACAGCCTCTCCTCTCTCTTAGTTCTAGTTTCTCATCAGGCTGTACTTTTCCAACACTTACTTGTCTGTACTTAGGTATTTCAGTTCATTGGCTGCAATAAGAACCTCACATCCCCTTTGGACTATATCTTCATATATTACAGAGAATTTATTAGCTCAGTCCCCAACCATGGTTCTCCAAAAGAGTTTTCAGCTTCACTCTTGAAGCAACTTCCCATGCACCTCATTGGGATCAGTTCTGCTTTCCTCACTGACTGTAAAGTCTCTGCGCTGTACTATGTCGATGTCCTCACTCGTCCCTCTCTCTGCGAGGAAGGATGGGTGTCTGTGAGTTTAGTCCAGGCATGGAGAGAGTTAATCTCTGTCTCTCTCTCTCCACAGTGTTCACGTGCTCTTTGCCGGGCTGCTTGAACAGGTCCGTGGATGCCAGACGCTCTCAAGAGTCTCTGCCTGGCTCTGCCAAGCTGGCTTGGCCTGGTAGGGCCATCTGGGCCCGGGGTGACAGGGCAGGGCCTGGCCCGAGCTGGATGGAGTCTGTCCTGGTCCTTGCCTGGCCCGGAGCAGGGGCCTGGCTCTCCCTCTCGTGTAGCTGGCACACCGGCTGAGCTGTATCTGCTGAAGATTCCAGCCGTTCCTCCCCCATGCCTGCCCGGCTGCAGCGGCACGGCTGCCGTAAAACCTCCCTTCCCCCCACCATCCCTCCTTCGGAAGGAGGTGGGGGGGGGGGCCTTACCAGTGAGAGAAGCAGGAGCTGCTCCTCTCTACACAGCAGCAGCAGGTCCAAAGAGGAAGAGCGTCAGAGGGTCTCTGCTTATATATGGTTTTTTCCTCGAAGGAGGATCAACTTTTTAATTGGTTTACCTACCTATCAACCCTTAAAACTACCTGATTATTGGCTCTCTCTCGCAGGAAGGAAGTTGTATGCCTTCCTGCAGCACAGATCACTTCCTAGATTTTGACCCCTCTGGCCTAAACCAGGACAGTAGCCAAGCCTGAACCTGAGCTCTGGTTTCTCTCTGTGGCAGTGCAGTTTTAAGGTGGCATCTGATGAAGATTTCTTCAAGTGAGAAACCCTCTTAAAATCAGTGGAGTTACTTAACTCAGTAGAGAAGGATGATTAATTTGCTGAAGTAATATGGATGGCAGGACTGTGGGACACCTTCTGTGAATGTCCCCATCTTCCCTGTTTTCAATTCACAGGTTCAATGTCAAGTGGAACAATTATAAGAATCTAAAGGAAGATAAGGCCAACCCTCCAGTATGAGCCCTTGCTGGTATAAGTAAACTAATTAGGTATAACTGACACTTCTTTGGCAGACAAAGCCCAAGAGTACAGAATTTCAAAATCCTTTTACTGGTCTGGCTTATTTTACTCAACAGAACTGGTGAACTTCAGCAATAGAAAATGCACTTTTCCTTCAGTAAAAGATGGGTCCACACAAGGACTGTTTTATTAGCACAGCTATGCTGGCAAACGTCTTCAGCAGAGACTGATCTCAACAGAACTGTAGATGAAGGCGAAAGTTCAGATTCATAAACCAGAAACCACTGGGTACCATCTGAGACCTAGTAGCTGCCTCTGAGCAGGCTTTTGACCTGAGACAACAGTTTACACCTTTTACTGTAGCTCAAATCGGCTTGGATTTCTGTGAACTAAATGTTCACAGGTAACCTACTGCACTGTAACTTGTTGAACCAAAGTAAAGTGGCCCAAGCACCTGTGGAGCAGTCAGGGGAAGGCAATACTGACCTTTCCTCTTCTCAAACCTGACACAGAAACAAAAAAACTCAACACTAGCGTGCACTGACTCTGATTGAAGTACAAGTCCCATTTTCCATCACTCCAGTTTCTTCAGTCACTAAATCTTCAGACCAAGAGGGTTTCATTTTTTGCTGGGGATTTTAAGCCAAAGCTCTTGTGGCCTACATTTTGGTCTGATTTATTCTGCCAGATCTGATCGTAAGTCTCAAACTACAGAGACAGAGTCTTCCCCAATGTTTTGTCTTACCAAGCAGACTGTAGACAATCAATAAAGCAGAGATAATCTCAATAAAAGTTTGTGTACATTTCATTAAGTCATTTAAGTGCATGTGTAAGTAACTGCATGAACAGCCTCCAAGTGGAGCACTGTGAAACTCCATAGCAACACTAATGACATCAGGGAAAAGAATGAGCCTTTGAAAAAATAGAAAGCTGGAGAGGTCATGGCTTTCAGCCACACTTGATCCCTCAACATTCAGCATAAAACATACTGTTCATTCCCCCAGCCAGTGAAGAGCTGAATGCAGGAGACAGGGGTGATGCTCTCCTCCACAGTGATGCCATTTTTAAACACACAATTGCTTGGGCTCTTCACCTGTGGTAACTCTTGGAAAAAGCCTGGGCAAGGCCTTGGCTGGCTGCTCTTAGAAACAGTGATTAGGACAGCCAGTAACAATGGTCAAAGAAAACACAGTATGTGATTCCTATTCCAGAGAATCACTCTGTGCAAAAGCCCTTTTCATACAACAGCACCAATTATTTCAGAGTTCAGAGCCATAGCTCCTTAACTTTAGTGAAAAAAGCCAAACCCCAAACATCTTTAATTCTGTCCTGGCTTTTGCCAACTTCACATCTGTAGCACGAGCACCTTCTGCCCTTTATGGTACAGGTATCACCCCACAGCTGTGTGCAAGCTCTGACTGGGTCCAGATGTGAAGAGCAATTGAGAGGATGTGGATCCACAGGCTGAAGTAGGGCCCAAGCTCCCTGGCAGCCCCAGGCTGTTTGATCTGGTGTGGAAGGATGTGCATAACCCAGCTTTCCCTGCTCAGTCTGAGCTGCAGGTGTGCTGGGGAGGGCTTTGGGTGGCTGCTCTGCAGAGAAGATGAGTGCCCTCCATCAGCACTGCAACACAAGCAAGCGCTCAGGACTGAAGTGTCACTGCTGTGGGCTCGGGGTGACAAACCCAAAGTGTTCACAGCACTGCTGCCTGGAAGGGATGGACTTTGCACAACAGGGGCTGGGCTACAGCTAGCTCAGGAAAGGAAAGAATAACCCAGCCAGGAAAACACTCTGAAAAATCCTTCAGACATTTGAAACAGTGCTTATTACTTTTAATATCTGCATTTCAGATTTTTCTGGGGTTATTGTTGTTGTTATTCCTATCCTTTAACAAGTAGAAAGAGACATGGAAGAGCTAAGATATTTCCTGATCTATTTTGTTTGCCTTTAGATAAATAAACCTGCAAACGTTTCAAAAGATGCTCTGAGTTTTGTTTCCAATACACATGATCCACGTCATTTCCTCTCAGAAATAGGTTGTGGGAATGCTCAGCCTGTTCTTGTATTGACATCCATAATAGACAACTTCTGATTTCAAATTAAAGCAGTCAATCACCAACTCATCTGCACATGACTGGGCCTCATTGGCATGTGGGGGATACTTCTGTCACTGCTCTAAATTCATACACTTCTCTCCTGCAGGTTGTGATACTTTCCCTACACTACTGGTGCCCCTTACAGACATTGTTTTGCCCTGATGTAGAACTATGTCACTAAAAAACCCAGAGCACAGACTGACTTGTATTGGCAAAAGAGTTTTTCTGATGGCTCTTTTTGCCTCAGAACAAATAAGTAGCAGTAGCACAAGTGATTGTGATCCTTGGGACTGATTTCACTCTAATGGAGTAAGTACATCAGCAGCAAACCCAAATAGCTCTTTTAGCCACTTGCCATCTGGATGCAAAGGTTCAATTCCAGCGTTTTCTGCATTGCAACACTTTCCAAGTGGCTTTCCCAAGATCCACACAGATATTAGCCAGTGCAATCCTCAGTGTAGCAATAAAGCTGATCTTGCTCACCAGAGCCATCATCCAAAGATCATGGAACTCAAGGCAGCAGCACACCCTGCTGCTGAAACACCCACCCCTCCCTTCATTTTGCCCTGTACTGATGTTTAAAAAGCACTTACCACCTTGAAGCATGAGCACCAGAAAAGAGAGCAGCATGCAGGATTTGGAGTGTGTAGCCTGCAGATTGAAAGGCTATTATTAAATTTCTTTCTGTTATTCCATGGCATGTCAAAGGAAGGGATGCAAGGTAATTAGTCCATACCTTTTTAGCTACTGACAGCTTGACTGAAGAAACCAGACTCTTTTGGTGTGCAACCTGCTTTTGTTCAGTAGGCTACCAGGTTTGAAATATATTGGGATAATTTTCCTTATAAGACAACGATTACTTAATGAAGGAAAAAACCATATACAAACCCCTTACTTCAAATTTGAAGTTCCTGAGTGTTTTGGGGGCTTTTTAAAGCCTTTTAGAAAACAAAAGTAGGGGAGGAAAGGTCTCTAGTGCTCACAGGATGTGAAGGTAACCTTCAAAATGTGAGTCAAATATAACCTATGCAGTAATACTTGCAACCTACTTGAGTTGCAAAGAGTTCCAAGCAACAACATATTAACTGTCCAGTTCTGCTTCTATAATAATTACCCACAGCAGCTCTTTCAGTGCTCAGCAAAGATGGGTAAAAGGAACACGGTCATCACTCCAGGGATCTGTAAAATACAGTGTTGTCAACCTCAAATACTCAAAACTGTCCCACATCAATTCCCCTTCCCCAAAAAGACAAAGAACCAGGTAAAAGAGTTGAAATTAAATACTTGTGGGTATTGTTTTATGCCTTTGTAATTTGTGTAGACTGAGGCCAAAGTTTCAGGCTTTTATCCACATTCAGAAATGTAAGAAAAAAAAATTAAAGTCATCATGTAGTCATTTGGCTTTTAAGGGCAGAGAGAAATATATCGTTCTTAAGCTCACATTTAACTCGAGAGAGAGCTGACAAGGTCGGCAGCCACATGGGACCACTATCTCTTTTCTGGTGCTGAAGACAGCAGATTCTGACAGATCAACATCACATCAGCATATGCTAAACTGGTCCTGAAAGGTTAAAGCCTGCTGAAGAAAGGTGAGCATGTTTTGATTGCACAAGTGCTCCATTTATGCATCACATTTATTCACTTATTCTTAGTAAAAACTCACCCCTTTAGCCCAGTCTGTTAAAGATGAAATCATTACAGTAAGTCATCACCTCCTCCTTCACATGAAAGGACCTCATTCTTGTCACCATATATTTATGTTGCTGAAAACCAATGACAAATGTGCGTGGTGTGAATAAATCCAAAATGAACTCCTGGTAACCAGTGTAGGAAGAAATACATTCACCACAACACAAAAGAGAATCACCCCACTAGTCCATAAGACAACACAATGAAGAAACCCATTTCCAAGCTTACTTCAAGGAGAAATAAAAACCAAGTCTGTTAAAACACAGATTGTACCTCTCAGCCTTTCAGCCCTAGGGAATGAATGCCAGAAATAAACAGCAAAAGCAGAAATGTCAGCAACCAGAGCCATATTACAGGCCTGCTTTTAAGGGCAAGCTTTGATCCTGTGATGGGTGTGGGGAGATGAGAGGATGGGGTCGGTTCCCATTTCTGAAGCATGGTGCAAGCTTCCTTCGCTCTAAGCAAGCTCTAGGTTTGTGTCCAGCACAACCCATTGCATTGCTCAGGACAAGGAACAGAATTGTACAAATTCCTCAAATTCTCCCTTTTACCTTAGCGATGCTCTTGAATCCACAAACACAAGCAAGCGTAAGGCAATCTTTTTGGTTCCTCTGCAAGATTTCCTCCAAGTCAGAGCCTGTTTTAATTTCCTTCACAATAAAACAATATATGTCTCTGTCCCTAGTTACTGCAGAGTTTAGGGAAGGGAGAGGCAGAAGTGCAAGTCTTCTTACAAGCATTGCTCTGAGCAATGTTCCTCACTGCCCTTCTGTGGTATCAGACATTCATTAAAACAGTCTTGGCTGCTCTCTCTTGGTTGTTAATAAAGCTGTGTGGAGCTATGGAGTCCTGCTCCAGGCACAACCCCTACTGCAGCTTGTCTTTATTGAATTCAGTTCCATTGTACTTATATTTTCTTTGCACAAGGACTTTTGCAGTTTCAAAACCAAAACTTGTAGCATTTGCAGCATTGTGGGTCTCTTTTTCGTTTCCTGAGTTCAAGCTGGACAGACTTGAGAAAAAATCTATCTGGTTGCAAATCACTGTGTGTTCTCCATTGGAATAGATCCCAGTGGAAAAATTTTAGCTGGGATTCAACAGCCTGTTGCAATTTCCCCTTGATTTTATGGCCAAAAAGATGAAGGAACCAAGCTCTTCTATTTTTCCACAAAGGCTTCTTACCACTGGGACTATACTTGTTATGCTATCGTAACAACAACAACAGCAGTGTAGTAAAGACCTCTGAGGCGTACAAAAAGTCATTTTAAACTAACCAGGAGTGGAGAAGACCAGTGCAGAAAGCTGCCACCACTGGCTTCCTGTCCCTGTTCTTACTGGCACTGTGCATTCCTTCTGCCAGCCCTTTGCATAATGCCTTGAAGAGAAGGGAGCAAAAGGCCAGGCTGGTCACCATCCTGAGAGAGCTTTCCTGCCCATCCTCTCCCACACCAGGCTCAGAGCAACATGGGAGCTGTTGGCTTCTTGTCAGACCCCTGACACCAATGCTACACTCACAGCAAGAGTTGGCTTTTGCCTCAAGCACCAGCTCTAACTAAAAAGGAAAGTAAAGAGCACATTACCCTGCTGTTTCACACAGAACCAAGGTTAGCACAATATATCATCTCAAGATGAAATGTTTGCAACCAGCAGATCCATCCATCTTCTCTGGGTGCAGACATTTTTGCCAGTCTTACTTGTGTTGGTAAAAAGGGGCAGCAAAGAGTCTTTTATCTGAAAGCACGTTTCCCTGGAGATCAAAAGTATATTCTTTAGTTTTCAAATCTTCCCTCTTTACCCTCACAGTTCCCATATACGGGAAAAAAATGGCAAAACGTTAGTGAGAGTATATATAAATCACACCAACCCCTGATCCTCTTATCCAGTAACCATAACACATCATACATTGAAAGTCTTTCTCCGAGAGAGTAAAATAAATTACATTTTGCTTGCCAGCATACTGAACCTTATGTTGGTTATTGTAAATTACTGAAAGCACAAAGGTATAGTCTTTGTGTGCTCTTCTTGAAGCATGGAATATGAACATCAAAGGCAGCAGTTATCAGAAACTGCTCTTTCTCTGCCTCTGCTTTTGACAATGGGCTGAGCTTCTCCCAGACATTGCCAAGTTAAAAGAAACAGAATTAGACCAACCATTAGAAAAAACAATTGTTACCAAAGATAATAAAACATCTGGGCTATAAATATCACTATAACCAAATAGTTGGCATTCAAATAATAAATTATAGGATAAATGCATAAATAGACTAACCAAAAAAAGAGCTGAAAAAAATGATATGTTCTTTATAATTTTTCAACATTCAAGTTTTTTAAAATGCTATCACCTCTACAGCTGTTGAAAGGAATCATTACTACAATCAAAATTTCATTTTTAAACAGGAGAAGATAATCCTTTTGCATGTGAAAACTTTAGCCAATATGAAATCATCCTACCTTAACACAATTTTTTTGCCAGTCTGTTTTCAGAGTCAAGGTGAACTTGGCTGTTATTCTGGGAAAGGACAGAGCAAGACACAGTTTTTGTCCAGGGATTTTAGAACAAAACTGCACTTTTTTTCTTTCTTCACCACAAATAACTTAAGAATTTGTCTCTTTCTTAATAAGAAAAATGTCACAAACATTACCACCACATGGCATTTATCCCATTCAAACTCACAATTTTTTTTAATTCTGGAGGTATCACAAAACTTCTCACAGCTGTACCCCACCTATAGTTTCAGGATGGTCTTAGAAATGATGCTGCTGTCTTGTACAACCTAGGCTCAGGTAAGACAGCAAAGTAACCTGAAATTACTTCATGAATTGACTTGTATGGATTGTTTTCTTTAACAGAACAGGGAATGCCTGCAGGTTTTAAGTGTTTCCTGAGGAGCTGTACTTTTACTTGCAGGTCTCAGTTTTTTCCCAACAGATTAATTAGAGTCAATGACAGCTGAGACACTCCATCATGTTAAAACCTTCCCTTCTTTCAAGCAACATATATGACTGATCAGCTCAATAATTACAACAAATAAACCAAATTTCCCATCTGTCTCACTCTAGGTAGAGCCCACTTAATATCAGTGCCTACAGATGCTGCTTTGAACGTGCTGCAGAGGTTGGAGGAAAGAGGAATTGCAATCACCCTGACCTTGTGGTGCAGAGCAGGACTGGCCCCTTCTCTCCCTGTGCACTCTACAGAGAGAGGGCAGATGGGAAAGTCAGTTAAATGGGAAGAGAATGTCCCTTCTCCTTGTCAAGAAGGCATTTTAATTATGTTTCTCAGTTTTAAAATGCACCAAGATGACTTTGTTTTACAAACGCTATGGAGCCTGAGGCACACATTTGTATTACAGTTGAGTGCTTTTATTGCATATTGTACTTTTAATTGTTCCTTAGAAGATCAAGCATTTTTCCACTGAGAAATCTAATACATTATTATTATTTCTGATTCCACAATTATTTGGATCACAGTGGTGCATGTCAGCCACATGACTTATGTGTATCTTTCTCTTTCTTCCTCTCTCAAAGGATTCTGTTGTTTGGATTATGCAATCATTTTGTTAATACCAGGACAGATGGCCACAATGAAAACACACAGGGTACTCTCTCTGATAGATGCTTGCCAATGTCAACAGGAAAGAGCAGAATTAAATTCATGAACCTCAGAGAGAAAGCACAAGCTTGTTCTTGATCAGTGAACAGCTTAATGCTTTAATGTACAGAGCAATAGCCAATGACAATCCATATTGAATCCACTGATATGCAGGTTGACAGACTTGAGTAATTCAAAACAGGATCTGAAGTCACCTGTAGAGGTCATATCACAAAGAGCTGCATATGCCTTATTTGTCACAAATGGCACAGGGTCAGGTGTGGAGAGAATGCAGGGTAAGGATCCTGTGCTTTCCTATTCCAGACACCTCAAAGGTTTCCTAACATCAAAGTTAAATTGCCACCTTCCTGATGCTGTCGAAACCCACCATCTCTCACTCTGCCCACTATTTATTCACCTCATTCTTTAATCTGGAAAACTCTTCCTTTATCTGCCTGCTGCCACCTCTAAACCAGGACAAACCAAGCACCTGTGATTTAACCTCGTGCCCCCAAGTAACATCATCAGTAGCATTCAATGACTTTGGCACTGAGCCCATAACTCCTGGGGGAGCTCAGGGCACACACAGTTAAACATGCACCTCTCACCATGTGCTGTGAGCAGGGAAGAAGATTTCCTACCCAGTACAGAAAGAATCCAGATTTCAGCTTGAAAACTTGCAGATTTGGCTGCTAAACTCACCAGATCCCAGTTGCCGAAAGGAAGTCTAAGACATCTGGAAAGTTTCCATCCTCCTGACACTGCCTGTTCCCATGACGTCATCGCTTGCTCTCAACCAGAGAGAGACTCTTACATGTCACTCAGTAACACCAGGAAATCCATCTCCCTCCACAGAGAAAGATCTTGCGGCACAAAAGAGCACTGAAGAGCAAGGAGATTTAACAAGAGAGCCCCCACAAGCAATGAAAAACAAATTTTTTTAAGATTAAAAGAAAAGTAAACATTAAAATTTTGATCTGACACTTCTTTCACCAGCAAAATTATGATGTTAAATGGGACTCTGCTGACATGAGAAAGCTGAATGAAGGAAGAAGACAATCTTAGCTTTCTTAAACATGTGGTCTCTGACTCTTGGTAAAATTTTGTCGGAACTTGGTAAATCCAGAAGTCTCAACATAATTAACTGGAGCAAAGTATGAGGAGAGAATTGGGCATCATTGCTAGAGAACCCTGCATTTCTTTAAATTGTGTGACAAAGACCAGATCCTGCTCAGGCCAATATTCCTTGTCTTTACAATTGAAATGCAGACTCATATACTAAGCAGACACTCTACCAAAGCTTACAACTCTATATTCTGTGAGCCTAAACCTCAAGACGAGATGTGCTATTTCCAATACCTCCAAAATCTCAATTTAGATGCCTCTGGTTTTAAGCCTAGTGCTCCCACACCCTTGGAAGAGCACTAGGATACAGTATTTGCTCATATGACTGCATTGCTCTCAGGCAGAAATGGGAAATACATATTTGGCCCTAAAGGAAGCAAACCAACATTGCATAAATTATCTGCTGCAGGTCATTCAGGGAACTGTCTTTGTACTCAAACACAGGTCTTCCAAGTTTTTTCTTGTACTCATTAGCAGTTAAAGCAAAAGGATAAAGAGGAAATTCTACCTTAATTTCTGTATCAACTGGATCAAGATGTTCATACATTCTTCTGCAACTGTATTTCAAGAAAAAAATCTTCAGCTGTAAATAGGAAAAGGTAAGTTGGGTATGAGTGAAATGGTGGTATACACAACAAGCATTCCTTTGCAAACATGACTGTACTGCCTCACATACAAATTCAAGACCTACAGTAAAAACTGGTTTTTGTCTCAATCTAAAGTAAGACAAAGGAGTACGTTGAAGTGAATCACATCAACAAATGTCAACTTTTCATGAAGCTGACCTTCTACTGGAGAAGCTTAACCACTGGCTTTAGCTATCCAGAAATAGGGCAGACTTTGGAGAACAAGTGAAACCCAGAGACCAACTTCTAGAAAGATACGTGGAAACGTTGGGGATGATCTAAACCTTTCCTCTGAGAAAATGGGAACAATGATGGCTGTGTCCACCTCAGCAGAAATCTTTCAGAACAGAATTATAAATAATGCTGTGGTAAACAGAAACAGAGAAAGGTAAAGTCCTGAATTTACATACCATGTTCTCAGAAGAGCTCAGGGAACTTTCCAACAGATCTGAAGTACTTGTGCTGTGCTGATTTATTTCCAAATATTTTTTCCCATATTGACATTTTAAAACAGGTTTTTTATACTAATTTCCGTGCCATTTCGAAGAAAATGTCACAAACTAAAACTTAAAAAGTAACCTTGAGAAAAATCTTTTCTGTTTCTTCGTTTCAGTCCTTGTATTCCCTCACTCACTTATTCTAGCTGTCATCCCATTGTTTGCTTCATTTTTCTTTAAAAATTATTTTGACAAATGCACACTTAGTAGTGAAAACAGTTGCAAAAAACACCACAGCAGTATTTTTATTCATATTAGTTCTAAGGACTATTGAGTAAAACAGAAGGATGACATATCAGCTGAGTTTATTTTCTCCATCTGACTTAAAAGTTTTATCTTAGGGCTCTTTAATGGAAGCACATGAAAAATTAAGACAATGGATATGACTATGAGTGATACTTTCCCTAAATGGAGCACTTCATCACAGCTGTTGAACACTGGCAGAATCCCACTCATTTCATTTGCACAAACAGCTCCAAACACTTCCATCATACACATGAAAACTGCTGTAAGGATTTACCACACACCCACGACACCACTGCTGGCACCAGAAGTGCAATTTCCTACTGATCACACAGTGTTTTCTCCCTCAAATCTATCAAGTGAAACTTCCCATGAAAGTACTTTCTATCACTGGGTCTCATCTCCCTTCAGCAAGTTATAAGCAGGGCAAAATGAAGATGCATTTCCCACGTAAATTAAAATTGTTCTTATGATTGCAATATTTGTGTCCCCAAGAGAAGAAGAGTGTTCGAGGTGGGTGGATAAACAAATATTCTAATCACATTCCTTTGAATGCTGCAATTTGATTTCAACATCGGTTAAGTTTTTTCTTTTTAATTTCTCCTCTTAGCTCAGTGGGAACTATAAAAAAAACCAACAAAAACACGTCTTTGTAACCTACTGCTTTTCGATCTGTTGTGATGTATTTGCATGTTTATTTTCCTTGTTATAATGATTGGCTTAATGTATTTTCCTTTTTTTTTTTTTTTTTTTGTATTCTTGCTTTCACAGTCCATTTCAGGGATCAGCTCCACTTGATTTCGAGCTGCTGAGAGATTAACCCGGGGGGAGTCCATCTGCAAAGCCCAGGAGCCAGCTGGGTTACATTTTCTGACGCTTCCAGCTCCACTGGCTGTGTTTTTGCCGTGCTGCCAGGGTGGGTCCCAGCTGTGCATCTGGAGCTCTGGAGGTGAGGAAGGTGATTCCAGGTTCCTGTGCCTCTGAGCTGGCCCCAGGCCACAGTGACAGAGCGCTGACCACAGGGCACACAGGTGACACAGGTGACACAGGTGACACAGGTGACACGGGTGACACGGGTGACACAGGTGACACGGGTGACACGGGTGACACGGGTCACAGCTGCTCTGCACACAGATCAGCCCCATGTCCTCCCTGTGGATCTGCCTCTGTGTCACCCTCATGCAGCCAGTGAAGGACAGACAAGTTGGCTTTGCAGAGACACCAAGGCCTGGACTGTGGGAAAGGCGAGGCCTGCGGGCCGTGGCATGCAGGCCATAACCCACATCGTCGACTGCCCGCTGACAAGGCCTCAAGGATGCTGCAGCAAAACACCTGCTTTTCTGGCTTACCAAACTGCTTAGGCATCTTCCTTGATCCCAGGGGACTAAATGCAAATGGATTTAGGGAAAAAAAACTTCAGGAAAATTGAAGAAAATGTTTCAAAGCAGTGTCAACATGTATTTATTCTGCACACTTCACTTAAAAGAGGGAAGAGCTTAGAGGTGGATTTGTGAATGCTAAAGTCATTAAAACAGCAGCTCTGGAATTACTTCCTATGTGATGTAGTACTTTAAATAATATTCACTTTGCCTGGGCACATTGTCACATCCTGCAGTGATGTGTTAGCAGCTTTTAGTGGCAGCAATCTCTGAAGCCCTTTAACTAACACGACCCCATTCATTTATTGGATTTATGACTTAACCATGCAATTTCTTTACATTCTACAAAAAGACAATACATTGTGCCATTTACACAACCCATGGGTGTCTGATGTCTTCCTAGTGTTTCACTCTATCAGTCAATAATAGAAAAAGCACAAGAGAATTTGAGCAGAGCCAGGTCCTGGATCTGAACTGGAGAGAAGGCAGCCAAGGGAGAGAAATAAAGGAGCCGTGGGACCTGGGGGACTGTGTGACACTGCTGGCTGTATTTCTCCAGTCTGATCACAGGTGCCTGCCTATCTGATCAGCAACATCTGCACCTGAGAGCACAGGAGAGCCCAAGGTGACTAAATCACCATGGTTGTTGAAGTTATGTAACTGGTGAGAGATGAAGAGCCACACCAGTGCCCTGAGAGCAGCACAGCCTTCTCGTGGGCTCCAAAGGGCATGCACACAATAGCACACAATACTTCTCTAAATCTCTCAGGAAAGGCCTCAATGTAGTCCTTAAATGGGAACTGCATGTTTTCAGACCAAATCTTTTAGATTTGCTACAGTGACTAGGAGCAACATCAAGCACAAGAGGAAGGTTTACAAGGTCTGGAAGTGGAGAAATCCTGTAAAAACTACAGTGAGGAACATGGGAATGCCAATAAGAGCAGTAGTCTAAGAAGAGCAAGACCAAGACTACAGAAATTAACTGAGACAAAGGCACTCAAATCATCAGAGGCAAATGCACAGTAAGTAAGTAATAAGTAATGCTAGGGTGACAGTCCACTCTGCATATTTATATTTGTCTTCACTTTGTATTCACAGAGCTCTTTGAAACGCAGGAGTAAGTTTCTGGGAGGCTTAAAGGATTTAGCCATCCTGCTAAAATAAACAAAACACTCCTGTCTGCTGGAGGAGCAGTAGATAAGGCTAGTTACAAGAAACGCTTAAACTACTTGTTACAAGAGAAAAAAAACTAATAGAAACAAACAAATCCCACCCCCCCAAAAAAAAGATAAACAAACTAATAGAAACAAACAAAAAAACCCTCAAACCTGATAAAACAAAGAACAATAACAGCAGCATATAAAACCCCACTCAAACCCAACCATTCATCTGTGTCTTCCTTGTTAATTTTGTGTATGTGAGTATTGCTGCCACTCCACCTGTTCTGTGGGGCTTGGTGTCCTAGCAGGAGAAAAGAAACCCTTGAAAGGTGGAAATATAGAAAGAGTTGGGAGAAACAATTCAGAAGGGTATTTCTGATTATTCAGACTGTCCCTTCCAGTCACTTTCTTTGTACTCTCGCTCCTGGGAATTTTTGGCTGCAGCTTTCAAACACACAGAAGTGCTCAACATCAAACAACCAGACCACATGGACACATCCCAGATATTACCACATCACTATATTGCAAAAAGTCAAAAAAAGTTTATTGCCCCTCCTCACTTAGACCATTATCTTTCCATATTTCCAAAAAAGGGTTGGTGGAAAAGATTAGCAGTGCCGAAAATATTCCTCATCCAGAAAATACAGAAGAGAGCTTGAACTCAGACAATCCCTACTTGATATTTTTGCCTGTTACGAGCTGGCAAGTAGCTGACATTTTAGATGGCAAAAACATAAGAGATATTTGGAAATTAATCAAGACAATGAATTCTTCATATGAGATGGTTGAAGAATGGGGGAGAAGTAGATGCTATATAAACAGAACCAAGAGAATAATGACCTGGATGCAGGTAAAATTCTCTCCTGTAATTCTGTGAACAGATTATTATCTACAGTATGGCCCAGTCTCCAACAGAAGGAACACATCCATTTTTCAAAATGGTGCTTAGGAGTATGAAGAAAAAACATAATGGGCAAATCCCACATGACACTGATGGGAACTTTCTGTTCCAAAGTATGGAGAGGCTGCAAGCACACAGCATACAGCCAGATTTCATTTCCCCTGCCATATCTGAAGTGTGCGTAGTTATCTCTTTCGTGTAAAAGAACAAAAAATGTTCATTTAAAACACACTAGTGTTTAAAGACATTGTTCTCGAAGTTTAAGGGTGCACAGAATGCAATCTGGATGCAAGCCTGTTCAACAGTGGCAAAATTATTTACTAGGAAATGTCCATTCCTCATCTGAGCACTGCCTGAGCTGTTTGCCCTGTGCTCTGATCTGCAGTTGTGGGCAGCCTCGCAGACCTTGTGCAGCTGCTCTGCTTTCTCAACACATTTGAAAGCTCCAGTTGGTAAAAGACCTTTGACATCTTTCACACATTCCTTTTTTGAGGCAGTGGAAGGACAATTTATTTTCAAGACACATAGTTATCCACCTTCCCCTGGCCACTCTCCCAGAGGTCACCTAATAATTCCATTTCAACACAATACATTTTGCATGCTGGTGTTATCTGATAGTTCTCCCTGTCTGTTTTAAGGACTTGTTTTCTGTGGTTACTGAAAATTGGCACATGAGTGACTGCAGAAAGCAAGCAGTGCACAAAGCCAAGGGAGAGTGACATTCAGACTGGTTGTGTACTCTCTTTTAAGGTAGACACCCTAAATGCACACCCTTGTCAATTGTTTACTAATCTCATCTCCATTAGGATCTGTTTACAAAGCTCTAAACATAAAGAGATACAGTAAGTTCCCATTTCCCAAGTAGAGGATAAGAATGTGAGGTGTTTTCTGCTTGAAATGGAAACTCTAGAAATGATTGTTACAGTCCCTCGAAATGTTTTCGACAAAACATTTTTCATTAAATAAAATGTTATTTAATGACATCTGGAGTTTAGTTAGGGTAGGTATCTGGGATCTCAAGTGAAGTCACAGAGATCCCAAATGAAAAAAAAAGTCTGACTTGGGAATCTGAAAATGGATGTTTCAACAGCTCTACTTCACAGACAGTAAAAGGTTTGATCTTATTCCAATGGGGAATTTCAAAACCTTAGAGGCTGTTGCAAGACAGAATTTCTTGTTCCTCAGCCAGCTCTTGTTAGCATAGTCATAATAACCATAATCAGAGATTTATGTAGTCTTTTATCCCCGTAGAACTTAAAGCAGTTTGCAAGTGACTATGATCATAAAAAGCATGTATGAAACAGCCACACTCACCCTCCTCACTAAGCTGAAGAGGTTAGTCTGCACTGAAGTACAACAGCTGTTGAAGAAAGCACACAGTTATGGTTTAAGAATAAGTGTGAGGTAAATATAGCAACTAATTGAACAGCAAAAGGGATTTAAGTAGGCAACTGATAATTATTATAACAGAATTTAGCTATAAGATGAAAGTAAGCAAGCAAGCAAGCAAGTGGGTTTTACTGAGAGGATTTGTAAAACATGCATCATCTGCAGTCTCAGGAAAGGCTTCTCCCATCTGTACTTGCCCCTGAAAGCCCAGTTTTAGTCCCTAAGCTAAGTACCTTGTGCCTGCTTTCACCTGATGCAGCAAAACCTGAGTCAAACAGGTTTGTCCATAAGGTTCACCAGTGTCTGGAGACCCTTACTCCAGTTACTACATCACTGCAAACAGCTTCTCCAAGACCACCAAACCAGTGGTGGAATGTCATGGGAAATAATTTATGTGCTTATCTGGATAAAAGTAATTCCAATCTGTGCAGTTATATACACAAATGTTGAGGCATAATTATCACATCTATAAAGTTAAGCAGAGAAGATGAAGCCAGTTGACATGATTCCAAATTGGTCAAAAAGGCATTTCTCATTCACACAGCTTTAGAAACTCCACATGCCAATCTCATACCATGTGGAGCTTAAATTCATGAAATATTCCTGTGAGACTATTATGCTTTAAAGATTATTGTGTCAAAGAGCAAAGCAGAAGTCTCTGACAGGGAAGAAATTTCCAGGAGCTTCCTGAGAAAAGCTTAGCAGAACACACAGCTGCTGAAGTAGAGTTTCTACTGAGAGAAAAACAACTACCTCTGTTAAAAGCAAAGACAAGAAACTTGTGCAGTTCTGCACAGGAGAAATACAGTACTCACCAAAGTGCTGCAAAGAACACTGACAGGAACTTTGCCATTATCATGGCTGTGGGATGTCAATATTACTGCAGTGAATGCTTCTGCACTGAAGGCAAAAGAGACCAAAAAAAGTACTGTAAATATTATAGTATTGGTGAATGAGATGCTGTTTTTCTGAATCTGTTTGAATTTATCAGAAATAAAACTATTTTTTCTTTTAGAGAAATGGTTGATGGAATCTTCTCACATCAGGTTTAATTGCAATTAAGAAGTCATATGTAAGCTAACAAATAAAAGCTGCTAAAAAGTCTAATTAGGTAGACAAAGGTAAGCCAGTCTGTCATGGTTTCCTTACAGCCTACTTTGCTCGAACCTAACCAGCAAAGCATGCTTGGACTCACTCTAAATCATCGCACATCTGAAATGGAGCAAAAAAAGAAACAGTTCAAGCAAAAGTGAGTCCTGATGGAACTGGTAATCTGTGAACCCAAGAAGGTCCTGGAGAAGGGTTCCTAGGCAAAAGGGGAGAACAGAGTATAGCAAAGGGGCTTAAAAGTTCTTGATGCAACTCAAAGGAAAGGGGAAATGGAAAGAAAGACCTGGACAAAATTTAAAATGTTTCTTTTTTCAATGAAAGGCCTCTCAGAGAAAGGAGCACAAACGTGTCTCTGCTCATAAAATGACACTGTACCTCCTTTCTCATATGAAGTTGGGAAAATCCCAACAGCAATTGTAGAGGCTGCCTAGTGTTTCTCATTAGGCTCTTAAGAAGTCCTTGCTAGTGAAATCCTCAAGGGAAAATGAATAAGGCTGGGTTTGGGCACACAGGAAAACTGAATTCTGAATGGATACTTCTGTGGTGCACAACGAAGCATCCTTGACTGCAGTGAAATTCTGTTCATTGTACACCCTGCAGACTATACCAAGCCCTTTCCATACAATCTTAGCAAAGACTGGCTAGCAAAAATTGACGTTGTGTCACGAGGGAGCTGAAGACTGCTGGACTCCTATGCAAGCAAGGTGATGGAGATGGACTTAATGCTGCCAAGTTTAAGTTTGGCCTTAATACTGACAATTTTCTGTTGCTTTGTCTTCTAAAGCACAGTATCTTGTCTGCTTACGTCTGGGAAAAGGTCTGTGCATTGCTTTCACACAGATTTGTCTACGAAGGAGTGGGATTTCTGTGTCAGACAAGAAAGTAATGTTGTGTTGGTCCCACAGGCCAGGTCAAAACCCTGTTCCACTGGCCTTCCATGGACACACAGTAATACCAGTAAGCACACAGAATCCAATGGAATATGGACTTGAGGCTTCACAGTTTTGGGGACTTGACTTTTAAACCTGACAAAGTTGAAACAGCACTTAAAAGCACTGACTCCTGGAGAATTTGTTCAAGTTTCATGAACACTTCAGCTTATATGAATTAACTTCTACTGTATATTTTGCCCACAGAAAAACATGTAATCCAGGCACTGTTAAAGGTCCATCCAAAGCACTTCTAAAGTAATTTTTTATTCTCTTCCAATGAATGGGTATTAAAGCTATATAGTAAATCTTGAGAACAGTGGAAACTTGCCCCTTTGCATGATGAATGGGCATCGAAACAAGCTCACTACCTATCCCTCATCTACAGACAACTTGCACGCAATTTCAAATCCCTTCTGAGTCAGGTAGAAGCCTGAGCTTCAAGTGTAGAAAGAAAATAAAACAAGAACACACCTATTAAAGGAAGGCTTCAGAGGGGAACCTGTGTTGTGATTAAACTTCTTTTTTAAGAATATGAAAGGGGATAGTGCTACCAAACTCCAGACACTCCTGCAGGGGTTTGGAAGAGATTAAAGTCCTTGAATGACACTATGAAACTAAAGGGCAGAAGCAGAGGAAGAAAAATAGAGTACAAGACAAATAAACAGTACATTTATAAAGGTATTGAAGCGTGTCATATGGCACAAAATTTTTAGAAGATGATGGCAACTCTGAATTGCTTGGCAGAAAACTAAAAGAGACATAAGGAGAATGACATAAAGTTGAGCAACAGGAGAAGATGTGAGCTGAGATATCCAAGTTACAAATTCTGTGCTTGCTGTGTTACCCTCACCAGCCAAAGCTAGTACTGCTAAAAAATTCCAGGCACACAAGGAATACCTCAAAATCTTTTAACATGGGAGCATGTCCACCAGTATTTGTTCCTTAATGTGAGCAGTTGGGGGGCTTGGGATTTTCAAACTGCACCCCATTTTTTCCATGTCTTCAAAATAGGAACAAGTTTCTAGAGGTCAGTGAAAAGTTTCATATCTTCAGGAATACAGACCTTCACCTTTAGTTGTACATGCAGCCCTGGGTCACTGAGGGCTGGCTTCAGGACTCTGCTTCTCTTGTGGAACAGACCCAGCTCCTGCCCCAGGTCCCTCAGGTGTGAGCCAGTCTGGAAACATAAAGACAACTGGCCTTGAGAAAAAATTGAGACACAAGGGCCATCACCTACACTTCACATACACAGGCTGCCACAGTTATACTTCTGACTCCACAGTTACACTTCTGACTCCACAGTTACACTTCTGACTCCACAGTTACTTGTTTTCAGATCAGTTTTTCCAGTTTTGCATCTTAATGTGGGGTGAATGAGGGTTTGGCTTTTACTTAATTTGAGATTTTGCTCTTCTATCAAAAGAATAAAAAAGGCAGTAAAAAGTAATAAGACCCACCCCCACCCCAGTATAATTTTTATTTCAAAACTGCCTTCAGACTTTTTTTACATAGGCTCTATGATGCAGCATTAAATTTTGTTTGGACAAGATTCCTATCCTTGTAACAAAAGAGAACTTTGCAGTAGACCTTAAGTGCTCTTTTCTGTGGAAATGTTGACACCCAAGCAGTTTTCACCCTGATCATTCAGTTTTCTTTCTATTTTCCAATGTACCAGCACACTGTGAATAGTCCACAGGAATCTGCCTTCTTGCCAGTAGCTGAGTGAATTATAATCACCCTCAACATATAAAGCAGCCCAACTTTAGGAGCATAAATACAAACTTGCAGTGAAGTAATTGACTTGCAATTTGACACAGGATTAAACAATAAACAGAAGAGAATGCATGGTAATGACAATGAGTCTTTAAAAGCTTAAAAAGGATTTGGGCAGAGTTGGAAACAGTGATTCTCATGTGAAATTTTTATTTATTTTGTAAAAGTATCCTTATTTTGACTTGCTAAATCCCAAGAACTTCTCTTTATGATTTTTTTTAAAACTAGAAACAAGTCAGTGGTAATTTTTTACAGTAGTGTGGAAGATTTAGATGACTGTTCTGTAACTGCACTTTCTTTGGCTGGATAAGTAGTTTTCCATCTCTGGATTTTTTTCCCTGTTTACAAAAAGACTTCTTCACAGTTGAAAGTAATAAGTGAAATCTAATATAAGACAATATAACATAAGGCAAATACAATAAATCTCCTGCGAAGCTATGTATTTCAAAAATATTTTTAGGTTGCCTATTTTGATAAAAATATGTCAGAATTATGAACCTATTCCCTTAGAGGGGAAAAGTCATGTATCACTGGAAAAAATATATGTATTTGCAAGGCTTCTGTATTGTTTTTCCATGGTAACTAGATTTAAAACAGATTAAAGCCTTCTACCTAAGATGAGGCAATTAGGAGAGTCCAGCTGAATCATGGTTGATCATTAATTTGAAGGTTCAGGTGAGTCATTACTTTTTACAAATTTCCTGATTACTAAGATCCTCAGCGTCCAGATCAGCATCCAGGATTATTTATGAGTAACAGCAGAAGCACAGGAGAAATATCACCCACTTGTGTCTGAGCTGAGGAAAAAAAATAAGGTTCCTGCCAAAACCACCCCCAGTGCAATGCAGTATGGCTGGCAGCTCTTTAATAATATTATTGGATGTGATTTGAGTTCAGGTGAAGGCAGGAGAGGAAATAAAATCAGAATATTAACTAGAAAACACTTTATAGACTTATTTCATCTTGTATGTGTATATGGCTTTTTTCCTGGCAGTCTTTTAACACCATCCTGTTCCTCACATTGTCTGGTTGGAATTACATTCAAATGGCTTTGAATCAAACACTGCATATGAACCAAAATTATTAAACCTCCTCTGTTGTTGTAGCTTATACTATATATGAGCATCCTATATCTGCTAAAAGGAATAAAAATGCCTTTTCTTTGCACACAGTAAGTTCTTTATCCAAACTAACATCTTCATGATTGGGTTGTCCAAACAATGACAAGCCCTAGATTTCATGTCACTGTTACACTTCAGGTGATACAGGCTGTGTCATTGTGTGTCAGATCTGCAGTTTATTCATATGAATTCCATGAAGTTAAACCACTTTAGAAGCTGACAGTCTTGGTCTGGGTTATTTTCCCTTTCACATTGGTACTACAGTATGGAAAAATGGCATGCTTAACTACCAGAGCAGTAGTACTGCATTGTATCCTTTTCTGCTTAATATTGCATAGCAAGGGCCTGGTCTTTCATTGCAACATTAACCACAATACCACACAATGAGGATGTGCAAAGCTTAAAGACACTGCTTGTTGGTGCTTTAACCTAACATGGCACTGAGGAGATGCAGTACTCTTCAAATATCTTGTGCTAATAAACAATTTAACCAAAAAATGCTAAAGTCCATACCTGGCCTAGCCAAAACAAGCAAAAGGAGCACCATGCTCTAAGCAGTCATAAGAAATGTAAATACTACATGTAGAAAAGCTCTGCCCTCTGGCTATGCTGCAGGATGGCAGATTCCCACTAGTGCCTCTCTCAGAATCCTGACTCTCCTTAGTCAGAGATCAGCTGGGCAGGGTGATGCAGGCTGGATCACCCCCTGGGGCTGCTTGCTCTCTCCTTTAACTGGAAGTGGGACCTACGAATTCATCCTTCAAGGTTCAGGACCTCCTTCAAGCCAACCGAGGTAGTTCTCCTTCCCCAGGCACAGACACTGAAATGATCTTGTTCAGAGCCAGCTCAGAGGCAGCTTCACTGCAGCTCTGTTTGTGCTGAGCTCTGTCCTGGCTGATTCACTTGGCATTATGCAGATCCCAAAGAAATCCCAGAAACCTAAATATGAGATTTTTAACGCTTTCCACTTTTCTGCCCCAGAACCACATACATAGAAATACCCAAGTCTGCACAGAGCAGTGCTGACAAACAGAACCATCATCAGCTATCCGTGAGCACAGATCCCTTGCCCTGAGCACAAGGTGGGGGTGCAGATCCCTGTACAAAAAAGCACCCACAGCAGAGGGGTGCAGTACTGAGACCCTCATCTACTTCCTGAAAGGAAATTATAGATGAGGGTGAAGAGGGTACAGAGAATTTTATTAACCTTGATAAGACCCCTCTCTAAATACATTAAATCATGTCCTGTTCTTAGAGAAAGCAGCTTTGAATTTCTAAGTCAGCTGCTGTATATAATCCAGGGAGTACTGTCACACATACATTTGCAGCAACTGATTCTCAGCACAGCATTTTTCTGTCCAGGGATTCTGGCCAGTTTAAAGGCAATCAAAATACAGAGTCCCACATGGCAGTGTGGAAAGGAGCATTTGTCACCTTGCAGGTGTCCTCCTGCAAGACATCTGATGGTACCAAGCAGTGTTCTCTGCATTAACGCATTAGGATAATGGAGATGAAACACTGAGGAGGAGAAGAGACGGCTGCAGGTTGTGATCAAGTCTTTGTAAATCACTGCTTCACACTGAGAAAATAACTGCATGGATTATAACATGTCAATATTTTGTTGTAGGGGTTCAGGGTAGCATAATATGAGAGCTCTACAGCAAGGACACGGTCCTGTTTCTCTGAAATGCCTGTGCTTTCTCTTCCCCCTTCTCACTTCCTTCTGATGCTCTTTCCAATGCATGCAAAAAAACAGAGGCATCCACAGAGAGCCTGCTTATCTCAAAGCCTGACTATCTTCTGCCCAGAACGATACCCGAGCCCTAAAAAAATCACTGTGGCAGCTGTGGAGAAAATCTAAAGGTGTCAGCAGAGGGAGGTGAACTGAGTTTGTATAGACCTGGTTATAAGAAATGGAAGTATTCAGAAATCATGGCTAGTATTCAAGAATTAAGTACCAATATTCAAAAATAAAATTGCTGCCTAACTTTCACCCTATTTCCTACTTGCAAACTTGCCACACTCTTCAGCGAAGGTAAACAGTATTATTTAATTTTATTGTGGGGAAACTGAGAGAAACAAAGCAATGAAAAGATTTGTCCATAATAATCCATAAGACCCATGACAGAGCTGGGCAGGCATCATTCTGAACCCAACATGGCCCTTTGGACATGAGATCTAGACAGGGCACCCCGGCAATGCTCCGAGTCTCTGGGTGTCAGTGTTTGTCCAGTGAGTCCCAACTCTGTATCAGTGCCAGACCCACTGCACACAGCAGCCACCCCACAGCATTCCCATTGCCACTGCAGAACGATGAATTCAGTGCCTCACGAGCTGCAGGGCAATCATATAGTGAGGATCCCAACACAACACACCCCAAGTAAGCAAATATTGTCAATAATACCCAATTAAAAGAGAAGAAAGTTTAAAAAAAGAAAGAGAAAGTAACATTTTCCTCCACTTGTTGCCAGCCAAGTGCTGCTGCTCACCCAGGTAAAAATATTACTCGTGTCTACAGGATGATAGAAATATACTTTATTATTAGCTGTTGCTGAGAGGCAGCTATGTAAACTTTCTCCTGATTCCTGATGGTGGGTTGAGCAACGATTTGATTTACCACATTCAAATTTCCTTTTGGTTGCTCACTCCATTACATATACACATCAGAGGACACCACAGAAAAATTCTGGCCCGTCTTCAGTTTAAACTATTAATGTAATACTTTGACTCATACATCTCTCACACTATAAATGTTTTGCTAATATGATACAGTATTCAAGATGAGGATAAATCATGACTGTAAAAAGAATTTGCTTTCCACGTCCAGAACTACCCTTTGAGTGCCCAGATAGAATATTGACCTATGACATGATGAAAGTCTAGTAAAAACTAATTTAATAAATGCAAATCTATTAATAAACTCAGCCAAAATGCAGAATGAGGATGTTCACCTTCCCCTTAGTTTTTTCATTGTGCCAGGGACAGAACAGAGGATTAAGGCTACGATTACTTCTCTGCTGGTCTCTATACCAGTTCTTTTCACAAATGGGACACTGGGACTTTAAGCATTCATGGAATGATAATCATCAACTGATCATTAATGACTTAAATACAAAATTGAAGCAGTAGCAAACCCCTGAAAAGCCCAATCCACTATTCAAAGCTCAGCCTGTGTCCATTCTGATCTGAACCAAAAGAGACAGCTGGTTCTGGGACCAATTCAAGATAGTTTGGCCTAAAATGGTGCTGGAAGCAGGAGCTGGCTTGCTAACAAAGCATTTTTTTTCCACAGAAAGAATAAATTGTAGAAAATTTTCCAAAACTTCTGCATGCATTGCTAGAATAAGTGAATTGCTTTAAATAATTTCTACTATTAACAAACTTTCATTAGTTTCAGAAAACAAGATACTTTCTGAAGTATTTAGCAACCATATGTATATATGAAAGAGAGAAAAATATTTGTCCCTCCTTAGATACTTATTATCCAGTCATAAGCTAAATTTCTCTCCCTGAGTTCCCTTCCTGAGTAGTATAATTTTTCTGCAAGAAAGGAAAATATTGGTGCCTGGTGACAAGTTGGGATCTTGATAACAGCAGAAGTCAGCATTAAATCATCTGAAAGCAGTTCAAGTGACCCAGGTTCAACATATTCATTAAAGATTTATATAAAGCCATCTGCATTAAAACTCTGAGCCAAAGGTTCCATTAAACTGGAAAAAACCCAAAATGTAAGTCTGAAAGTTACTGCAGAAAAGCTATTTGAATGATTGCTTATGAACAGTGAATGTGGATCCTTTCAGACACCAGGTAACCACTCTGAGATAGGAATACCTGCAGTATTTGCAGCCTAGAATCAACAAAAAGGACCTGCTGTGGATTACAATTTAGGCACCTTGGATTAATTTAAGAGCATCTATATTCATACAAAATTATGACAACATCAATTTGTTTAAAAAGTATTCACATATATAATTTTGCCTATATGTTGATCACTTAAGAAGGCTGAAATGTTTTTAGTTCTCTGGGAAAAATCAGCAGTGAACTTCTAGCTCAAGCTTTAACTTATGCTTCAAGCCACTAGAGGCTAATAAGGCATGTCCTGCAAATTACCCAGCCCACAGTGGATATGCTGAATCAGTGCTTTACAAACCATGAAAGTCTTCACAGGATAAGCCTTACTCCTGTAATAAGCCGATCTCACCCACATCTGAGGTTTTGAGAGAACTTTGCACCCTATAGATCAGCTCAAATTGTGCTTTCAACCAGAAGAGAAGTTCTTTTCAGTCTAAGCAGGAGAAAACCAGTCTACCCCTGGAAATATTTCAACTAATCTGCTCCCTAAAAGGCGAAAGAACTTTGCTTTCTGTGTTTGAAGAATGCAGAGTGCCAAATTTTTGAACTACCTCTTGAGGCAGGTGCACTTTGCCATTAAATATGTACTGATTTAGCCAAAGAGAAACCCCATCCTCTTGTGACCTTGTGTTCTTCTGTCACTCCAGTGGCTTGGTACATCTAAACCCTTCTCCTTCAGGGAGGGTGTTTACCTTTAGGTTTGATTGTTACCATAACTAATAGCAAGTTGTCTTCATAACCAAGGTTTAAAGTAGACACCCAACAGTCACATATTCAACTCAGTGATCTTTTGAGCTCAGCTAAAGCTGAGTCAGCTTCTTTGATGAAGTCCATGCTTCAAAAGCCAAGTCCCTTAGGAAATGGAGTACTGGTTTTAGTGCTGAAACTAAGTTCTTTAAATTCTATTTTGTGTGACTTGTGCATAGGGAAAAAGTCAGGTTTAACTCCCACAGCATACAGTCTTCTAAGTAGATGAGTCTCCAGTTAGAGAAAGATAGAAATCATTCATTCTAAATCTAAACATGCTTGGACTTTGGATCACACTGATTGGAAATAATTGCTTCAGATTTATTTCTAGTTAAAGTAGGCTAACTAAATTCCACAATTCATGATGTTTATTCTTTCCAGATCCACATGCAGCCAGTAAGCAGCTACTTAAAGATTTCCAAGTAGCTCTGCTGTATTTGTGGGTGCTGTCTGCAGCTCAGAATCATAAAATGTACGATACACAACTTTTCTTCTTTACAATTTTCTTTGTTTTTCTCTCTCTTTTTACCAGATGTCAAATAAAGGGATTTTATCTTGCTCTTGCTGTTTCTCATTTTTCAGCTGCATCTCTGATCTCATCACAATTAACTGGAGTGTTCCTCTGCCTCCACAATAACAGGGCAGACCAAACAGGGGGGATACAGAGGAATCAAACAGCATTAAGCAACAAGCTATTTTAAATGTGTGAAGAGATAAGATCTTTCCTGCTACAAAAGTCTCATCTCAAGGGACTGCTGGTTAGAAGGGGGATGAAATCCTGCACCTCTAGAAGTTCACTCAGCAGACTCAGCCAGCCATTAACTGCACTGCCATTGAAATACACGATTTGTGAGTGGCAGAGCCTGTGTAGTCACAGATCAGCTCACCCTAGTTCCAGCCTACCTGCAATTCCATACTCCTCAGACACAAACCATGCCCCCTGCAGGGACATCTCATTGTAGGGGCAGCTTGAGGCTTTTTTTCACAGGAGGATCTCTTTTCACAGGATGACACAACTATTAAGTTGCATTGCCTTCTTTGCCTGCAATAAGAATGGCAGAAACAAAAATTGGTCTCTGAATTGCAACTTATGTGATGAGTTTTTCCCTCCTTTATTTTTTTCATTTATAGTTTTATTCAGAGAGAGACTCTTCAGAGATGAGGTTGTGCATGGAGCTCATCCTTCAACCTCAGCTGCTTAAAAACAGATGCCAAAGGTCTCTGAATCACCCTTAACTTGTTACCTCACCTTAAGGCAGAAGGATTATCTATGGCTTAGCTGAACTCTAGGCAGGAAGCTAGCATGGTCTGTGAAAGGTCCTGGTCAAATCCTGTAGGAACAGGTGGGTTCAGAAGCATTAAACTGTTAATCCAATAAAAAGAAAGGGACTGCATTATTTACACGTGCAACCAAACAATATAACTAAGCTCATTTTAAGGGAATGACTAATTTGTGAAAGGAAGGATGTGAATTTGCATGGCAAACGTACAGTTGCTTTCCCACAATGATAAGTCTGAACTAATGGCTTGTTTCACACCTATTGTGTTACAGAGGACAAGAGAGAAGGGCTGTATTTATTGCTGCTCACACCCACACTGATTTATGGCCATAGACCTTTTCCAACAGCGTGAGCTATGTTTTGGTCCAGGATAGATAGCCAGAAGAAACATGAAAGTCAAAAACAACCAGAGCTGAATATAAACATGTGTTCACAAGTGTCTGATCAAATTTATGATTTTCAATAATATGTGCCTAGATTTAAGTCTGTTTTACAAGAAGAATACAAAGTAAATACTGAATTGTTTAAACTAATTTTGTTTTCCATGACCTCTAATATTGCTGCAGTGTAAAATAAGGTCTCAAAATTCGTTATTTCACCACACAGGAACCTGAAAGATTTTTATGGCCTTTCTTATATTTTAGTGTCTATACACTTCATAGTCTTTCCAGTGCAAAAATAGTTATCCTCAATATAAATACCTTTACATGTGATATTTGCATCTCTGTTATTATTTTATTGTAATACAGAGAAACTAAGGAAGAGTAAAATTGCTTTTAAGTACAGCTATAGGGAATAAAACCCGTTCTGGAGGGATTTTGCAATGTGTTGAATCTTGGCTTTATTCTGACTGGAAATTCTCCAAAGGAATGTTTTTCCATAGGAAAATGCTGATTCATCAAAACCAAAGCATTTAGCAGTAGAAAAGGCCAACTACAGTGGAAATCTGTCTTCCAGTGGAAATATGCCCAGGCTTCTGCCAGCTTGCCTGAGGCACTGTGCTGCACAGATGGGAGCAAAAGCATCCCAAAACTAAAAATAAAAGGTTTGACATGGAGATAAGTTCATGGAAGGCCCATTAGCTCCTGTTGCCAGTGTCCCACATTTCCGAGGTTTCTCATTCTAACACAGTTCAGCTGGAGGATTGCTGGGCTGGCAGAGAAGGATTCAGGGTCCTGAAAAGGTAGATGCTTATGATCTCCAGGGCCAGGATGTCCCCTTGCTTCTGTCTGTTCTTCCCCCATTTGCCAGCCAGGATGACAGAGCTTTGTTTTATGAGAACAATGCAAAACCCACAAAGCTCATGTGAAGCACAAAACATATAATTACCACTTCTGCTGACAAAAAAAAATTTTCTCTAAACTTTCTTTTGTCCTGAAAATGACTTCCCACTCTATAAAACCTTACATGGAATTATAACATCTTCTATAATTCTCCTATTGAGACATTCAGAGCCATTCTCTTTACCATTAAATGCTTAAAAGGGCCAGAGGCATCTTCTCCCCAAGCTGAAGAATATTTGGTATTTTTGTCAAGTGAGGAAATTTTATTAAATATTAAAGAGTCATTAGAATACATTGAATTACAAGCATAGGCCAACCTACCCCAAACATTCCCAAACTCATATATCTGGGAGCTGCAGGTGCTAGGACACCCTGAAACTGGCCATGAACTTCCCACTCACAGTTTCTCCACCTGCACAGAAGGACATTTATCTACCTCACTGCTCCTGGGAATGTCAGTGCATTCACTCACACCCATAAAAGCTGGAACAAGATTCCACTCAAAGTTCCTGCTTGGACCTCACAGGCTGTGTAACTTGTGGGATAAATCTTGCAGGGAAGTTCATGACAAGACAGCTTCCAAATTCTAGCTGACTCTATTGCTGTAGGTACAGGCCCATGGCAAAGGGCTTGCACTGAAGGGCGACCTCACCTTGCTAATGAAGAGAGAAGCTCTTAGCTGGTGGTGAGATCTGCCAGCCAGAACTCATGAGAGCATAGCTGTGCAGCAGATTGTCACAAACAGCCTTCCTTGTACCTCATCAGCTCTTCCCATGCATAAGCACTTCTCAGGGCACTAGGCCACCAAAGACTGCCCTGTGGTCATTGCTCTCTGGTCCGCAGGAGAGGACTGAACATTTCTCAGCACATCAAGAAATTCAGTTCTATCTTCTCACTTTATTTAATTTGGACAATTTTATTCAGAGCCCGAGCCAGCAGCAACAAGGGAATGACTGCAGGAGTGCCAAGTGGCTGATACTCAAGCTAAACAAGCCAGAGAATGGAAACTCCTTCAGGAGCAGGATTGCTGTTTTGGGCATTGGAGTTCTTAGATCAGTGACAACTTCAGATATCTCTGTAAGACAGGTGTTCAGTGCAGCTTTTGGGAAGTGGAGTTAACTGCTGCTAAGTTATCTTGCAGGAAACATGTGACTGGTGCCCCAGAGTTCAAACCAGCTGCCCACTAGCCCTGGGGAAGCACAGGATGAGTTTTAACTTTCAAAATGAAACCTAAATTCAAATACCAATGAAGGAAGGCACATTATTGACTTAAATAAATGGCATTTACTACAAAAATTGCTGTTTCTGCTTTTGTTTTTGCAATTAGATCATGTTTTAGCACTTGTATGCACTAAAAGATGGAAGTTACTGTAGTGGAGTTGCATGTAGTTGATAATTTACTAGCCAGTGTTTGGAAAAGTATCCCAAAATGCACAACTGAGCATACAGCTGAGATGCTGGCTAGAAAATACCAGCAAGTTCATTATCTATCTGGGAGTTACCATATGCAGTATCAAACTTAGTCCAGGACCTACAACTTTTAATGTGGCATTCAAAATACATTGGCTTAATTGATGGTTCTTCCTTTTCCTTTGCACCTCTTTATTGAAGCAGGTTTTCATTCTTGCCCTTGTCCAGTATTCTGGACCCTTGCCTTTCCTCCCAGGCCTCAAAGACATTCTTTTAAAGCTTTCTCTGAAGGGCTAGAGCAGAGTACTGTGGAGCTTTTAAGACACTGAAAGTTCAGACCCACTGGATGGCCATTATATGAAGAATCAGGGTCTGACTGTAACAAGAAAATCTACCACTGCAGTGGCATGAATCCTTTCAAATCAAATCACACTCCCTCTATGGCCACAAGGGATTCCTCCAGGAAAGCCTCTTCCTCTACAATCTTCACCATACTGTCTTGAGAATGAGGGAATCCTTATATTTGCTCAGCTGTAGTTATTCTTTGTGAAACTCACCAGTGGAAGCCAAAGGATAATGGGGATTATAGAGAAAAGGAACAGTTCAAAGATTCAGGCAATCTTAACATAATTTTGTGCAGCCAGAACTGCGCAGTGAAAACAGATCTCCAGTTCCAGAAAACCAAAGGACCTTCCATGAGAGTTATTTGCTACTGATCTCTACTAAGAACACTGCTGAGCACAAAATTCTGGGAGATGAAAGGGACAAAAGTCTAATAAAATCATTATGTAGGATTTCCACTGCTCTATTCTAAACTGGTCTTATATCAGAAAGTTTGACCTTTGGAGAATTGCTTCTTGGAACAACTCGTTCTGGAGCACACAGGGGAGAGGATGTTCTGACCCTTGTCCTGAAAACACTCGAGCCTGGCTTGGCGCAGCTCAAGAAGCAGCTCTAGTGGGGCTGCTAGTGACAGCTACCACCACAGAATCCATGCAATGTCCTTGAGGAGCAAACTGCTAGACTGAATACATCAGAGGTATTCAGTCTAGTAGTGACACTAAGCTCTAGAAGGAGGAATTTTTTCAAAACTCGACTTTGTAAAAGGCACCCTGAAATGAAAATATGCAATTTGAGGTACCTAGCAAAGATATTGCTCTTGATTTGTTTGAATCAAAAATCTATCTTGAGAAAAGAGAAATTCAACCATTGCCCCTCAGTAACCTTCAGTAAACTGGGAACAAGAAACAAATCCACTGAAATGAAGGCCAAAGTATTCCACATGACTCACAGTCAGTCATCAGAAGGACTATGATAAAATTAAAGAATGAAATGAAGTTCCCTCTATTCCCATAAAGTCACAAGTGCTGATATCTCCTCTTCTTGTTCTGCAAGGTTGTCCAGGATGTGGGAGAACGGAGCTTGGTTTAACCAGTTAGAGAGTGACAGAAAAAAATGGTCTAGCAGGTACTTTAAGGCACACATGAACTTAAAAGGAATGTAAAAATGAAATGGTTATCAATAAGTTTATGAACCAGCAGTGTTTTCTTATACAGTGTTGTATATAAGAAAACTGTTTGTTTTCTAATCAGTGAAATTTTGTACAAAAATTAAAGGACAAGAAAGGAAATTTCTCAGCAAATAAAGCTGTGTTATTGCTATCTGCTAGAGGGTTCCTTCTGTCTTCCCTTGGAGACACTAAGATTGTCCTACCCTTTAAGACAGGGAGCTTAGGTGTGACTACAACTACCCGTGCCTAGACGTGCACCTAGCACCAGTACTTACAAGCACAACAGGAAGCAAAAAGCCACACTGTCTTGCAAATCCATGCAGGATGTTATGGGACATAGTTCTGGGTTTCTCAAGGCTCCAGGTGTCTCTGTTGAGTATGAGGTGCATTGATGTCTTGAGATATCTTCATAATTGTGTTCCTCAATAATCTTTTTCTACAACCTCTTCCCTCCTTTAAAGGTCCATTTGCTTACATCCAAAGGCTGCTCTAATAGCACACAGCTGTCTAACCTTGAATCCAATTTCCATAAATACAGGGAAGGTGTGAGAAGCAGGCTTTTTGCTGTCCCATCTGGACTTTCCTTTGGACACCCTCTGCCCATTGGACTGGGAGATGTATTTGATTTTTCTCTGAAGTACATGATAGGTTCACTGTATCTGGTTTTCCACCTGGCTTAACTTTTACTTTGCCTTGACTTCTTCACTTGACCTTGAGCCTGTCTTTCCCAATACTTGTCTGGTGATCACGGCAGTCTTCTCTGGACCTGTCTGTTCTCACTGGACTTGCTGTGCCCTCATTCAGGTGCTGTGGGACAGGAGCCTTGTCAGAGAGGCTGCTGTCTGCCTGCCACAGTCACCTCCAGCTCCCTGACACACAAAACATTTCACCACAGGCATTCCAAGCACCTGCTGAGCAGTAGCTGGGTAGCAGCTCATGTGAACAGCCCAGCATTGAGCATCTGTTAGATCAATGTTTTAAATTAACTGCTAAAAGTATCAATGCTGCAGTTGCTTCATCTTGGGAAAACTAGGGAGAGCTGGATTGATGTTCATGTTGTGATGGAAAGTTTTTTTGGCTGACTTTGTGGGGGGTGGTTTCCATCCCTTTGTGGAGCCGTGGTTTATTTTGTTTCTTGTTTTGTTTCTTGATAGTTTGCCAGCATTCTCTGGGATAGATTATTCCTCAGCATTTTCTGAATCTCTGTCAGTACAGTCCAATGCTCCCTCCTCCCAGCTCTCATACATGCAATGACTCAGCCCTGGCTCTCACTTTCCCTTTGTTGAACTTTGTGACAATTTTTTCAGCTGCATTGCTGTGTGGCCAGAAGAGGTATGTATACAGTGTGCCAAAAAAGAATTTCAAACAACAGAAAGAAAAAACAAGAAAATTATTTGTTTATTTTGCATTAGAATATATTGGCATTTTATTTCTCAAATCTGTGCCCGTAAGGACACCCACATTTATCTGTGCAGGACAGGAGTGACAAGTGAGATGCACAACAGTTGCTAAAAGTTTTAACTCAGAAAAGTTTGAAGCAGCAATTTCTTTTTTCATGGACCTCATATCACATTATCCTCAGAGGGCACTGACAAGACACATTTGAGACTTGAAAAAGATAAGTGATGGAGTCGTGGACATACAAAGTAGGTTAAGACACAAAGTCTCTTTGAATTATAGACATAGAATGGGTTGCAAGAAAATAACTCATTATTGTTTACTAAACTCAAGGATGGCAGAATTAATGACTACAACTTCATAAAGAAATACCACAAGGAGCCAGTGGTGTCCTCAGTCAAAAGAGAAGGATAGGATAGTTGGAGAAATTGTGAGCCACTCAAGGGCAACTTTCAATTTGCCTTTGAATGGACAGAAGCAGATAATAATGTTCTAGTTCACATAAGCTTGATTCTTTTTTTCTAAGTTCTGTTCCAGTTAAAAATACAGGGAAGGAGCACTCATAATGAACAGGGCACTGTGAGTGTCAGGGAAAGCAATACAAGTACTGAATAAAAGAAATTCTCAATCCCTGACATTTCCCACACCCCAGTGAAAATTCACATTTTAAAAAACCATCTGTACTTCACCAAGTCACTGCATAGTTATTGAAAGCTTGATGCACCAGTGTTTCCTAACTTATGGAACAGTTAGTTTTTCTGTGAAAGGGGCCTGGAGCACAATTAAATCCCAAACTGAAGTCTTGATTCAGGCTTGTTAGAGCAGCCTGAACTTTTTCCAAGCTTCAAAATTTAGTGAGAAACTTATCAATCAAGTAGAAGAGTTTGATACACTGTGCACATATCTTCCCACTCTTTCTCAGATGAGTTTTGTTACAGTTGTGCTCTTCTACAATATTTTAGCCAGTTGCTGAATAACAATGACTTATATTGATCTCCCAGGCAGAGCTCTGTCTCTTTTGATTTCATGTGAACCCTCAAACACACAGATCAAACCTTTGCCTTGGTATAAGAGCTGAAGGGTTTTTGTTTGTCTAACAATTGCTTGTACCATTGCTGCAGGCCAAGGGATCCACCTCTGCTGGATTCTTTTGGACTTAGCTCTCTTGTAAAACTTCACCAGTGTTCAGATTCCTAATTCAATGAAGACTTGTCATAAACAACTCCTCCTCTCACCATTTTTTCTAGGTCACAGTCAGCCACCTTCCCTGAGAGGGATGTGTTGTTGCCATGGCCTTTCCTTAGGATATCACTTATATGGCCTTTCCTTAGGATATCACTTATATAACAGCGCGATCTCCGCGGTGACGCAAACCTCCCGCATTGCTGGCCACAGCAGGACAGTGTGAGAAACCTGCACCCTCCAGGAAATAATGCTTCCAGTTATAGGCATGCTCTACTTGGCATCTCGAGCTAGAGATGGGGCTGAGCTAAAACTGTGGCCACACGCGTGTGCTCTCTGAAGATCATGCCTCTTACTATGTACATAAACAATTGCCAGGGTTACCACGATGTTTTTCTTCTGCATCCAAAACTGTCTGCTCCCAGCTTGACAGAATCCATTTCTGTGCCATGGTTTAGGCTGCTCAGCCTTGAAAACAAGAACTTTTCCATTAGTACAAATTTATCTGTCCTTCAGGTTAGCTGTAGAGAAGGGTGGAAAATGTGGAGGCTGGAGAGTCTTTCATCCCCTGATTTACTGTCAAATAGTTTATAAACCAATAAATATGGATTCTGCTCCTGCCTGCTACCATTCAAAAAAGTTAAACAATTTAAGGTAAATTAACAAGAACAAAAGTAGAGGCAACTCCCTCCCATTCTGGCAACTAGTGAACAAACAAGTTCACATTGTCCTTGTTGTGACTAAATTACATAGTTTCTGTCACCTTCCTAACAACACTGGTAGTCCTGAGTGGAACAAAAGAAGAGCTTCAAGAAACTATGATATTTATACCAAAATGCCTTGCTCTTGGTAAAACATGTTGGTTTTGATAAACAGACTCATTTCAATGCACTTCAACATTCTGTAGAAGCTTTCTGATCTTCTTAAATTATGATTTTATGACACTCTATACAGTCATAGCACTGTAAGATATGGGTTAATCTGGTTTAAGAAAGGTAAGTTTGTGTTTGTTGAGCTAGAAATGAGCTCATCCACACTAGACAGGATTCTCTAAACCTTGCCTGATTTTAGGAGTTTAATAATGTTTGAGTCTCCTAAAATCCCAAGTCCCCAGTACACAAGGGAAGCAGGTGAGAGAGAGGTTGGCCAACATAAAACCACAGAAGCCTGATGAGCTGGCAAAGCCTGTTCTGCCTCATTGCAAACCCCAAGCTAATGGATGAGGCAGCAGGGGGAGAAGAAGGAAGATGACAGTGGCTAAAGGAATGTGTTAATTATATAGAGTGCACAAAAAGAAGAGATGTTTATGGTGTGACATCAGAGGTGCTGAAAGGACACAACACTCTGTGTGGGAATGTCTTGACTTCACATAAAGAGCTAGCTCTGACTCCCAGGTTACTCTTTAGGAACATTTTAGGTATACTGTTATCTGCAGTTTTAAGGGAGTTGGTCTCTTTGTTTTTGAAAAACTGTGATGTATCTTTACAATTTCTATTAGGTAGCATGAAGAGAAAGCAGAACAACAAGAGGGAACTAAATAAGTATTAGGCTATGTGTACAAGACAGTGCTATATCAGGGAAATGATTCTTCTTTATCTAGTGGAATAAGTTACTGTCATTTAACTCGAAGCTAATTTTCTCCCAGTTCTGCATAAAAGATCTGAATTACAGTTTGGGTGACTATTCTGGGGCAGATCTACATAATTCTTAGGCACAACAAATGAGAGAAAGAAAATAATGTTTTATTCAGGCTTGAAAACGTTAGAAAATGAAATTCACTAAAAATTTACAGCTGTTGTATAAGATGAATAAATCACCAAGTAAAAAAACATGAAGACAAACCTATTCTTCTGGGGCAAAATTGAACCAGCTTGGCATTTTTACTGAGGAAAGGGGAGCCTTTTGCGAAGGGTGGAACATTTCTATTCTACTCCACGGATTTCTGTAAGGCATCAGTGAAACTGCATGAGTTTTCCTCCAGTACAGTGCAGGGCAGAACCAGTCCTGATGGGTTTTGCTATTTGGATCATTAGCTTTATACTGATTCTGTTTCAGAAGTGACTAACAGCCTTTAAAACTTTCACATAGGCAAAACATAATTGGTACATCACTCTGCTTTGTAAGGGGACAGGTCAATTTTTCACATCTATTTTAAATGTAATTCTTATTATATACAAGCTAGGAGACCACTTTTAGTGGTTTTTGAGTTCCAAAAACTCAAAGAACAGTTGAAAATCTGAATTGCAGTCTTTCTTTTCTGGTTCTGAAAGTGGGTTTTTAAAACTTGGCAGTAAAGAGAGCATTCAAGTGGCTGGTTTTCTCAGCCTTGCCAAAATCACAAGATCACAAGAGTGTGATGTATCAAAGAAAGTTTTTCTCAGAGGCCTGTAGGGATATAAAGGGATATTGACTTCAGGTAATCTAGAGAGGCATCTTCCCATGTAATGTTTGTTATAACTAATGGGAATGACTGCATGGCTACAGAAACAACCAAAGGCATCCGGCATTTATTTGCAAACCCTCCCTCAAGACAGACATTTATCTGGTCATAAGTTCTCTTGTTGTCTCCTTCTCTGCAGCAAGATCACAGAGTGCCCCACTAGCAAACATTTGTTCTGAGGATGTGGATCCACCATCAACTTGCCTATGCTGAGTGAGTTTGCTGACTGAAAAAGCCAGGAAAATTGGAATAAATCACTGTGATGACTTGCCATCCTCTTTTAGTAACTAAGAACCGCAGATTTTACTCTGCTGTGTAGCTGACATGAGAACTGGCAGCTGAGTTGCAGTGGCCCTTGAAAACCCTCTGCAGACGCACTGGGCCCCACTGCCATGGGCATGGGCAACAGGGAAGGCTGGAGAAACCACAGTGAGGAGCTCTTCTGGAAATTTGAAGTAACAGCAAATATGGGAGCCCCGGGAACTCTTACTTCATTGCCAAAGCTGTAATTTAATGTTCAGACTGAATTCATTGCACTGTGCACTGGGGAGACAATGTGGTCTGGAGGTTACAGAGGAGGGCTGGGAACCACAAGTATCCTCTTGGGATTCTATCCAAAATGAGCTGCTCACTGCGTGACTTGAAGGAAGTCACTTAATCTGATTTCTGTATGCCTTAGTCAATTTAGATATAAAACTGGATAGAAAGCAGAACAAAGCTAAAATTTCCTGTTACTGCAGTCAGACCTTATCTATGCAGAATAAATAAGTCGTTTTGACATAATTCATTATGGAAGGGAATATCAGAGAAGAAAGGTGACCCAGAAACAGTCTGGTTCCTTAATAAGAAGAAAAACCAGGCACAAGGAGAAGGAGCATTTTCAAATATTGAAGAAATGTATATGAGCAGTACAGCAAACACTAAAATGCTCACAGTGCCTGCAGAGAGTGGCTTTTGGATAGGAAAAAAGTCCAGGAAGTCTCAGGGGCATTTTATCATCCATTCATGAAAAAGCTGACACCTGAGCAATCAGATTGGCTTCGTTGGTGCTGAAATGAGGGTGCACATTTGGAGTAATTTGATCAACAGTTTGCAGTATCCACTTGTGAGAAAGAAGCAGAGAATATCAAAGCTGTAAGCAGATGGATTGCTGTCCTGATGGTCTATGGAAGAGGACAGAGTAATCCTACAGGGTCACATGCCACCACAGTATCCAAAGGCATTCACAGCTAAGCAAAGTGGATCTCTATATGCACTTCTCTCAGTTTGAAAGTCCATGATCTTTCTGTAGCTGGAATCAGAGTATTAGAGGTCTGGCTTTACCACACTCAAGACTTTCTAGAAGCTGTTAATCTGTTTCAGCTCTGAACATAAATGATCATGAAAGAGAAGGGAACTCCCCTCAGGATGGAGAGTTAGATAACTGTATGATTTTAAGGCAAGCAAACAAAGCAACCAACGTCAGCTCCCCAAAAGTGGCCTACACACTGAAACTTCAAGCCTGGATCCATATTTCAAAATATTCTGAAAGTTTAATGGGTTTTGCATGGAAAACTACTGAAAGAGAGGTGTGCAGCCACCATTCCAAATACAAATTCAAGAAGAAAAGACAAGCAGAGGAACATGGTACAGATCCCTGTTTGATGCAGGAAGGATTCTGCCAGTGAATAGAGAGCTGTGACTAGAGAACAGCAAAACTGTGGTGGCTGGCAGAGAGATGTTCCATTTGGAAAGTCTGCAGGAGCCCAGGTATCATCCAAGTAAATTTTACTCAAATAAAGAATCCTGGACAGAGCTTGAAACATACCAAATAATTCAGTTAATCTAATCCAATATTCTCCAAAAGCTGCACCAGGATCCGACCAAATTAATGGCCATACATTGAGCCAATAAAATAAAAAAAAAAAAAAGAAATCCTACAGCAGGATTTCCCCCTCTCAGTTTAATACGCAACATACTGTCAACAAATATCAAAAACTGTCTAATATATTTTAGTTGCATTGTTACTATTTCTACGTTAATTGCTTTAGAGCATACTCTTTATTATTGCCTTTAAAAGTCATGTCAAATGAATACGATGGGAAAACATTCTGCAGTAAGCATGCATTCTCCCTCTGCTCACAAATGGCTTATAAAATCCAACAGTAACATTTTGGCAATCAGAACTATTTACATAGGAGACAGATGACTAGGCATGGGAAAGCAGCTTTTGTTCACATCAAAGGACCACATACAAATTCTCACATGGTACTCTCATTTTTAAAAATCCTCATTTTTATCTACAGAGAAAAGAGATTAAGCAACTTGATAAAAGCATGAATGGTGAGAAGAACAGAATGTTGAAAGAGGGAGAATGCTGCATTACTAGTATAGCATAAGGAAAAGTTGTCTTGTTGCATCATATAGGAAAGTGTCTCAGAGTTCAACATGGGGACACGAAAGCATGGCTCCTGCACCCTCTGCACTCTGTAAATGTCCTGCAGCATAAAGGAACTTGCTAAGAGATATTTCTTACTCTGACTGCCTGGTTGCAGCTATCTCTTATGCTGCTCCCTCACATAAATACCCTTTCTCATTACAAAAAAAAAGCCAGTTTATATTAGGACCCTCCAGTTTATATAAGGAAAAAAACTGGGCAATAAAACCCACTTTTAAATGTTTGGGAGAAAGTATCCCAGCAGGGTATATTGTATTTAAGAAATGAATTCTGCAACAGCACTGAGCACAAGCAGCTCTCAGCTCCAAACTTACTGCTTCACACCATGGCAACCTCAGCTTGACTGAAGAATTTTTAGGAACCTGGTTTTAATTACATGTTGTATCATCCAAGTGCTTTTGGTGCTGGATAAAAGAAGTAATGATATACTACCTGATCATACAAATAATGCACATTATACTAAACTTTACTATTTTTTTTCCTCCTTCAATGGCTGCTGTTGTTTTTTGAGCGAATTTGGTCCTCCCAACTTCAACACGAATTCCATCAGTTTCTAAATAGCTAAAAAATTTTGTCATGACAAGAGAATGTAGTTTGTTGTGCACAACTTGTGAACCATTGAGGTACATTGGCAATTAGTGAGCAATGGCAGTTCAAAAACCTGTGGTATCTCAACAGTACTCTGCCATTTCAGCACGTGCATGCACATACACATTACATAAACACAGGGTGTTTAACCCAGAAATGTGCACTGAAGGTCTTAGAGTCTCCATGCTTACCTTCAGACTGTCCACAGTGAATACCTAAAATGTCTAAAAGGCTGTTTTGCTTGTGTAATGATGACTGTGGTCAATATAGTCATTCCTTGGGCATGGTGGAGATCTCTACAGTAGAGTTTGTCTTCTCTGGAGCCAGACGTCTGTCAGAAACAGTCAGAGATCATCTAGAAAACTCCCCCAGGAATGCAGGATCATCACAAGGCTCCTTCCTTCCTATTTTGACCACTTTTCTCATTATTCCTTTTTTAACACAGTTGCATAGCAATGTGTGTTTAACAAGCACAAACACAGCCATGACACTTCACATCATAGACGTTTCCCTTTAGGAAGGGGATGACAGGCACACTGCCATGTTCCAGATGGTGGTTATGCTATTTAACATTCCACTGGAAGACACTGGGATATTCCTACATATGGTAGGATAAGCTATGAAGGGAAGAGTTCCTACCATGGGAAATGAAAGAGGCAGACACCATCACTTCCTGCAAGGCCACTCATTTTTCCCTCCCTAGGTCTGATGCAGTCCCATGTGCTCTTTACAGCTAACAAACCAGAACATGTCAATCCTGCAGAGCTGACTTCAAGGGAATGACAGTTGCCCAGACTTCTTGCCCACTGAATTGGCAAATTCCCCGTGGCTGCTGTTTGCCTGGTGTGGATCTTTTCCAGCTATTCAAGCATAGTCTGAGGCTACTGAACTGCAGACAGTGCAGAGTCTGCCTGATGACAGCAGCTCTAATCACTGACCACCTGCTGTACACAGACCACAAAGCTGCAGCTTACTCACTAACTCATTGGCAATGATCATTTTTACCCATTATTTTACCAACTATAAAACACCTCACAATAAGTATAACATTAACCTGTGGCTTTAAATGCCGCATAGATGATTGCTTCAGACAATTTGACCTTCCCTGGTCAGGGATGAGTGACTTGTGGATGGGAGGAGCATTTCTAATACTAAACATGTATTTAGAAGTAATTCAACCAAATTGTTTACCAACGGAAGAGATGTGTTTACTGTACAGTCAATACTACTTGATCTTAGAGGAGAACAGCTTGTAAGGAAGGAGATTAAATGACTCATTAAAAGTTGTAATATGCATTTTTTCTATTCCCAGGGAATAAAAAATTCTCTTATTTTATGAGTGAAACACAAAGTTCTGGACGTGCATACTTCTTTCTTTGGTGCTAAACTTTTTTTTAAGTGCAGGCTACTGATCTGGGAAATAAACTTTCTACCTTTATTGCATAGATATAGGCATCTGGAAACAGTCAAACAGGATCTCAGTTCCTGATAAACTAAATCCTCAAAAGTAGACCTTTTTTTCCAGGTACAATTGCAGTAACAAGGTAAAACTGTTGCTATAGAACCACTTTTATCAGATAGAAAATGCTGCTTTGTATGCAGGTCACTTACTTGCAGAATAATTTTGACTAGAAAAATGTTTGGAGAAGATGGGATGCTAAACTTGCTTTTTCCATATTGGTGGTGGCTGGAAGTTCCAAGGATTAACTAGACCATTCCACCACCTTATAAGGGACCACATTTAACTTCCTCAGCAGACAGAGGGGATCTGAAATCCAAAGAAGCTTTCCCAAACATTTTAAAGTATTCCACAGCTCCCTCGGCCCTTCCCCTAAGAGCTACGTTACTTTATGTAACTTAGAAAAGCAAAGAGCTGAGTGGTTAAGGAGATGCAATGTATGGTTTGAACTCAATTCAGAAGAATTGTGAACAGAACTGAATGGATTGGATAAAAAAGGGAATAGCAGCTTCATTTAACATCTCCACAACCATCAAGGGGGAACAATTAACTTAATTTAGTCCTTATTTCAGAAGCATTTTCTTTTGAGACCTCTGGTTCAAAAGGAAACATTTTAATTATAATTTTGGCAAATAAAAAGCAATACATGTTAAATCTAATTTGATCTGTATTAAAAAATCTTTCTAGCTGTTGAACTTCAAAGACTGTTAGCACAAACCAGAATGCCCTTTACTTGTTTGAGATTGCCCTGCTGCTGGTGCCTGTTAAAAACAAATATTTCTTGGCCCTCAGCAGTTACTCAACATGAGTAAAACAGCCTTTACTCTAGCTTTACAAGAAACCTAAATTTGTTCCTCTCTTTGCTTGGCCTGCATGGCCAATACTGTTGTCTTCCAGGACTGGGATTTGAGCAGTCTGGGTTTTTGCAAGTCAGGTTGAGAATTTTTAAGTCCAATAAAGAAAATAAAGCCTGATGCAATGTGAAACTCAGTGCTTTACTGGAGAAAAAAAATATTTGGAGATGCATCCAAATTCAGTGCTGAAGGATGAGTAGGTTCAAGATTCTTGTTTTCTCCAAAATGCCATAAACCTCTCAAGTTTTGGCATGACACCCTTCAGCAGTGCAGTGCTGCAGGCTGCTCGAGCTAAGTGCTTCCCTTGGCTTGCACACAGGTGGAATAAGGCACCTATGGCAGCAGAAAACATTTTCCTGGCTGAGATAGATAAGTTTATGACAAAGCCACCTACTCTTCGCCTTTTGTTAAAGAGTTGTGTGTAACAAATTACAATTCAAAAGTTCTCCTAAACAGAGAGAAAGGTTTCAAAATTTTAGCATAGTAAAAAATATTTTTCATTCACTTGCTCAGTGAAAACATTTTATGCAAGAGCTAACCAAAATAAAAAACCTGCAGCCAGGAAAACAAGTGTTAAATCATACTGACAGTCTTGTCAATTTTACATATTTTCACTGAAAACAAAGGCCCTAGCTACTTATTTGATTCTACTCTAAAATATGTTAGCATGCTAAATAAGAAGTGCAGCCTAAGATAAATAAGACATAAATAGCTACTAGGATAGCCCAGCATCATTTATTATTTTTATTGATTTCTTTTTTTCCTTCCAGCTACTTAGATCTGTTGTTTCTCCAAGCACTTCTTTAGCAGAAACACTTCTTTCTTGGGTAATCACAAGCAGGGATCTGAAGAAATTTGCTGACAATTGGATACCAGTACACCTTATATGAAAATCTTTACTTGCTTCTCCCTTAAAAAAAAAAAAAAAGAAAAATAAATATATGTATATGTACTTGATCAAGAAACATAGAAGTCAAACCCTGTTATTGATTCAGAGCAGGACAGTACTGCTGTGTTCTTGTCCCAGCTCTATTTAATAGTTGTTTTACCTAAGCCTGAAAGCAGATAATGTGAATAAATAACAAGTTTCTGTAGTGCTACCCCATGGAACCATTCCCCTCAGTTAAATTCTCTTGCATGTACCCAAGCCCATGCTCTGTTGACAAAGAAAATATTCAGAAATCAGATGGGATAATTTCTTAATGAAGACAAAGTTTTCTTAACTGTTTGAGCCATGAAGTCCTGCTATTTTCTCCTTAATTTCTTTAGATATTATCTCTATTATAGAGGAAAAAATATTGAAAAACGTTTTATCATTTTTTATTTATCCTGTTGGCTCAGAAAATCTCCAAACTGGAAATGGGAACCTGTGAGAACATTCAAGGGAAACTGTGCTCCTTAATTCTGCTCCCACATTCTTCCCCAGACAGGCACCTCTTTTCAGTCACCATCAGGCAAGGTGCTGGGCTGGGTAGGTCTTTGGAATGAAGTGAAGGTTCTTATGCTCTTGTTTCCTGTAGATTGGGATTTCTCCACCTGCTGTTTTCTTAAGCTGTCATTCATGGCTATTACACACTGTCTCAAGAACTACTTTCCTCACAGAGGTTTCTGCATTGAACTGCTGCAATGAGATGACCACTGGGTGTATAATGACTACAGCATATTATCACACTGTTTTACAGACCTTTGCACAAGCTCCAACCATGAAATAATGAAAAGCAGTACTGGCAGAGCCTACTCCTGAACTCTGCTTCCAACAGTCTGCAAAATACAAAATTACACATGTGCCTTTCCAAGCCTGCAGAGAATTCAGCTACCTAATAATGAACAATTCAGCTGCATAATGTCTACCATAACAGCTAGACATGCTGTTCTGCACAGTGCTCTAGTTCATTATGCAATTTTCATTGCTATCACTGTGATTCTGTCTGAGAAGTGTCGAAGCTCAGTCTAGTTATCCCTGGCAAAGTACACTGTTCCATTCACTTCCCAACAATTGTTTATTTCTTCTTCCTAATAACATCAGCTGCTTTCAGTTCTGTTGAGCAATGTAAATTAGTTATTCTACACTAGAAAGCCAGTGAGAAAATTGGCCTTGCTCACAATAGCCTCTCAAGCAGGAACTATTTGCCAGAGATCACAAGATGAGCAGCTAATTGTGGCTTTCTAAAATGCCTTTCATATTCTCCACTACAGAAGTAGTATTTCTGCTCTGTTTAGCTGACAAACACGAGCAGAACTGTCCCTGTGGAGGTGGGCTGAGCTTCAATGCAGTGATCTGAGCTTTCTCAAAAGCTCAGGTGTTTTGCAGTCTCAGATTTTGTTTTTTTTCCTTTGCACACATTGAAGTCAGCTTCAAAACTTCAAACTTGCTATGCAATATTATCACGTTTCAAGCTGAACATTATGTTTCTGAAGCATTTGGAGATACTAGAATGTTAAGTGACATCTTTTCTAAGGATGAAAACAAATCTTTCTGGTGGTATTTTAAACAATTACAGAAATTACAGAAATCACAGAGAGCAGATGCTCCCATCCAGGCTACAGGGTCTCTCTTGTTGGCAACACTATTCCTTTATGGACTTTGCCTACAGCACCCACCTAGAGTGGATGATAAGCCACGATGATAAAAGTGACCACAGAATGGTGCTGAGGATTAGAGGGGCCACAGAGACTGACAAGAACAAGAAACTTTGGCTACCTCTGTACTTACTGGATAAAACCCTTGGTGGCATAATACAGAGCTTTGAATAAGCTTAGAAATAGCCTCAGAAAACACATGAAACATGATTCCCAAGCACAAGATGTAGCTCAAGCTGGAACACTGAAAAATTGCTCTTTGATGACCACATTATTGTCAATTCTAATAACATTACAGGAGAGAAAACATTTCGGAATTCCACCACAAGAATATTAAATTTTCTAAAAGAAATTACAGAAAAATGGTTAACCCTAGTTAAAAGAAAATTTAAAACAGCAGCTAAAAGAGTAGGGCAATTGCATGCAACAGGGAGGTAATTCAAAACATTACATAAAGACTCTCAGTTCACAGCCATCTGAGGGAAAAAGACTCCAAAAGTAGCAATAAGAACAACATTTTTAACGTGGTAAACTTTATGTGGTTAAACATCTGAGTAAGGACAGCTATAAGAAGATACATTTTTAAAAAATTAGAAAATGTGGAATATATGGCTAGATGGAAAACATAGGAAAAATAATTAATTCTGTCAAGTTAAAGATAAACACACGTTAAAAAAAATCTTTTCGTTGTTGGCATAAAGTACAACTTTATACCTTTATAGGTATAATGACTACTAACAAAAAAACTTTTTTCAGAAGTGCTGGAAGTCAGGAGCCTGCCAGAAAGTTTCTGAAACCAAGAGATCATAAAGACATAAACACTTAAGCAGATAAGCCCGTTTCAGAAACACCACTGAATTCTTTCCATTTGTGTGCAGCACAGGGAGGTCAGGCAGGTTCAGCTGCTGAGCCAGTCTGCCTAAGGAACGAGTCTGAGGAGCTGCCTCCAACCAAAGTGTTGAAGAGGCAGCTTTTTCCCAGCTCTGTAACATGAACTGCATAAATTGCCAAGACCAGGGAGTGTTCACCCAGGAGTTCTAAGGGACCCTAATAGAAAATTTTGCCAGGCTATTACAGTGCACAACTTGTCATGTAAATCTTCCTCACTTGCAGAGGGGTGTAGAGGGCAAACACCTCCCAGATCTGCAAGCAACAGACCAAAGAATTTAACTTCTGCTTATGTAAGCCAGTAAAACATTTTTTGTATGTCAGAATCAATGGACACTTGGATAAATATGATTTAATGAGTCAATGAGCCTTTCAAGCACAGTGATGCCTAGGAAAGCTACAAGAATGCTGTGGGTATTGATCAGTGTGTTAATGAAGTTACTCAGCGTACCAGGATTTCCCCCCAGAGATCCTGACACAGGTTTCTGAATGGCCTTGATAGCTACTACCCTTCTGTGGGCTCTCTGACTTTGCTCTCGGATAAAGCAGTGTCTTTAAAGAATTACTGAGTTCAAATGACAGAAACAAAGGTTTAATTTTCAGATTGAAAGACATTTGAAAAGGGGTACTCCAAAAACCTATACTGGGACGTGTGCTACACAACATTCCCTTAATCTGAAAAGGTCAAACAGGGACAGAAACAGAGCAAGAGACTTTGCCAATCATAAAAACAGGGAGAGGAAAAAACCAAAATGGAATCCCCATTCTGGACAGTTAAAACTTAAGTGGAATTATGGAGGATCAGAAACTTCCCAGTATTTGATAATTAGCTCATTAAACGAAAATAGAATTTATTGTCAATAAAAAGAGAGTAATGCACATGGGGAAAAGCAGCCTTAACTGTTCCTGTGCAGTGATGATCTGCTTTTGCCATTAGTACTCACATCTATTATCCAAATTCTGCTGCAAGTAACAGCCAAAATAGCAGATAAATTGTCAGACAGTAGCTAAAAATACTCAATCTAGTGATAGGAATTATTTTGACATGAAGAGTAAGAAAATGTGTTCTAGTCAAAACCCATTGTTCACATGTTACACAATATGTTTAATTCAATATTTTCTTTTATTGCTCTCTATCTCAAAAAGACAACAGAAGAATTAGAAAAGGAATAGGAGAGCAATTTGAGGAAAGAGTCACCTAATAAATGACTGGGGGGATGGTGTTGTTTTGGCATTTTAAAAACTTTTTTGTTGGTCTTTTTTTAGTGGGTTTCTTTACTTCCACAGACATTCCTTCCTTCCAGTCATCAGAGGACATCAGGCAAGGGAGAGTTCTGGCAGTTCTTAAGCCATGCTTTCAGTTTTCTGGATCATGCACACAGGTATGGCCAGATCCACAGTCCTGGGTTTGGCAAATACTCTTCCAGGGGGAGGTAGGAGATGTCAAGAAAGGAATTTCTCCTTTTTCCTTTTGTTAATGCAGTTTTGTTATTTATCAGACTGTCAAGGGTGACTGAGCAAACCAAAATATGGGTTTCAGTACAAGGCCTCTCTCTGACTCAATGCACTTTCAAACAAATGAGTATGTCTCACGTACCAAGAGATTAATAGACTCCAGTGGCATTGCATTTAAGTAGGCACCTACTGCTCTTTCACATAATCTAGGAGTTTTATAATTAAAAAAAAAATCATAGATAAGTTTGTACCAGCTGCTTCCTGCTAGGGCAGACAGCAGAAACTGTAGCCTTATGAAAACATCTCTTAACATCTCTGTGGTGGCTGCACTGTTGACATCACCAGGACTCAGAGATTTTTTTTCATGAGGGAGGTGAGGGAATGGATGTCTTTATATATATATAAAACAACTTGCTGAGAGGTTCTCAGCAATATCAAAAGCAGTGCATTTTATCAGAGATGCACAGATTGCACCTCACAGAGCACAGTACTCAAAGCAGTTAGGACTATCTCTGTAGTAGCAGCTACCACCATCTTCAAACAAATCAACTCCTGGAACAATTTGGTGTAAATAAACAAAGCAGTGCATGATACCAAGCAGAACAACAGCAACAACAAAACCAAACCAAAACAAAAACAAAACAAAGAAACGTAACTCCCCCAGAAAATCTTGGAACTCACAAAAGCACAGCCCACAAAAGCTCTATTTCCTGAAAGAGCTCAGTATTTCTAATTTATAAGCATCTTTGGACAAGAAACAAACAAGAAAATACTAAGTAGGGGAAAGGGAACACAGTCTTAATTTTGGAAAAACACAGCAGTAGAGCAGAGAGCTTGCACTTTCCTCAAATAACTTGGCAGCAAGCTTTCTAGCTGTCCACAAGAAACTGCCCCGAGCCACATCACAGCCCAGCCTCACCAAATCCCACTTAGTGTTCCAATCCATGCAATTCTTCCCAGCCCCAAGACAACCATTTTACCACCACCAAACTTAGCTGAGAAAAATCAGGTTTATTATGGTTCTTAGAGACTATTGCAGCTTCATTCCCACTCTGTGAGCTCTCTCATACAGGAGCTCAGTGCTCAGAAATTTGAGCAAAATCTCAGGTGCTTGCAGCCAACTCCTTTCTTCTCCCAGGTCTCTCAGCAAACCTTCATCTCATCCAAGTCCAAGCAGGTACAGCAAATATCTGAGTGACAGACAGTCCCTCTTCAAATGAGTTTCTGCAAAGCATCCCTTCTCCACACCACAAATAGAGCAAGTCAAAATACACCACAGCTTCTCAAGTGAATCCTTTTGTTAGATTACATTTTGACCTAATCTGCAAATGCCAACATAACAGAGGCCTTTTGCCACCTCTTTGCCACAAGTTTATCTTCTGTCCAAACCTGAGTACAGCCAGCCCCCCTTCACCACTGTGCTTACTACTGGCAAAGTGGGACTACACATCAGTCACCACTCACATCCTTTGCAGAGGGTACTTCTTGTGCCTTTCATCCAGCCAAAAGCAGGGGGGAAACCCCATGAAGCAGCAGCAACAATATACCAGGAGCTGCAGCTCTTGAGTTTGAGACAAATATAAAATGGAACTGCCTGACAAACAAAGGACAAAACTATCTTTTCCCTTCACCTTCCAACATGCAGTGGGAAGATGGACAGAAGGAAGGAGAAGCTGCCCATTTTCCCCTCAAGGCACACTTAGTATGCAAACCATGTCTCAGGGCACAGGAGAAGTTCTATGCCTTGCTAAGTTTCACCTTGCTAAGGAAAACAACCTGTAATTTAGTTATTCTTTTAAATAAGCATCATTCTTTATAAAACCCTGCCAAATAATTGGTGAGGAAATCTCTCTTAGAGATGCTGTATAAGCAAAAACCATACAAAGTAGAAACATTGCAAGTTTTGCTTTCAAAAGAAAACTGAGATATTTGCAATTTCACTTAGAAGCCAGCAAGCAGAGCCTTTCACTGCTAAGTCAGTTAATTTCTGTGCTGGTGGTGCAGCCAGCCTCCCTTTGCAGTAAGATCATCTGCGCCTGAAAGCTTTGATCCAAAGGCACAGCCACAAACTGAGCTAGTCCAGAGAGACAAAGGGATATTTCTTTTCCAAAGAATATTACCCAACAGGAATGTGGGGTATTTGCCCTGGGGAATTCCATAAAGAGCAGCAGTACTACATATTTCCTCAACCCAACTCCAATGACTGTATCAAAGAGCTCTGGCAGAGCTGCCACCAGCCTGGAAAGGTGGCACAACCAGCACACTCATTAAACCTGCTCCTTGCCTTAGCTGTGCTCCAATCAACATCATGCTGAGCATTCAAAATGTATAGAAAATTAAAACCATGTATTGGATTCTGTTCCCAAAGGTAGCAGATCCAATTACTCATCTGTTTTTCACTTCCACAGCTGTTCACTGTGTCTAACCAGAGCAATTTAAACATTTTCCATATGGCATCCAATTATGCAGCTTGTATTTTTTAGTTTGAAGCTGGAACATTTGAATATTTTTAGGTCTTTTTAGGAATAGCACACTGGAAATAAAACATAATTTCCTCAAAAGTCAGGAGAAAAAGCAGTCTAATAGTCACCTGCATCAATGAATCTGCATAGTTAATCATCACTACAGTGTATGAAAACAGGAAAAGTAATGGTCTCTCAGAAGTCCCCTCTGTGTGGAATACTGCTATCAAATATGTAAAAACACCATTACCATATAGAGATTGCAAAATCCCTGTGTTCATTCATGCTTAAGTCTGTTCAAACAAATTTTTTTCTGAATTTTCCATTTTTAGGTATCGACGTGTAATTTTTTTCTGAGAAGTCTGAGAAAACTTCTTTCAGCTGTTTCAGAAACATGGGAGTTAAAATCCTGTTTTTAAAAAACCCCAATAACAACCACCAAACAAACAACTCCCCACCCACCACAACAAAACAAACCCAGCCTCAGCCACCCAAAAAAAAATCCCCCTTTTAAAAGACAGTGGATAAAACAGAAGCAGCATCAGCAACTGAGATATCTGACATACCCTTCAGTTATTAGCTCAATTTTATTATTGAGACAGATGGTAAACTTTTGGCAAGTTTGTTGTGCTGGGCCTCACACCTAGGATATATATCTCAGAGAATCTGCAGTTTGGGGATATGTAAATGGAAAATTAATCTGGCAGCATAAAACATACTGCAGGAGCAAGCTGGGAAGGAAGCAGGTTGGCTGTGCAGCCACTGGACCAACAGAAACCCCACCAAGCTTAGTTTGTTAATGGTGATTGAAAGACAGACCAAGCACTGTGATGCTGCAAGGACATTTTATTGGTAGAAGGCACAGATATTTATACCTTCCTAGCTTTTGCTTTTTAATTTTGTCTACATGCAACACAGTGCATAGAAGGCTATAATACATACTTTTTCTTTCGTGCAATTACTTATCACAGCAGGCTGTTCTGAGCTTTGGGAGGGGGACACAGCTTCTGAAGTTCCTTCTTTACGTATGTTTCTCAGTTTCTGCAATCCCTCTTTCTCACAGCTTTTTCCTCACAGCTTTTTCTCACGGCTCTTGCTGTACAGTCTTCAGTGATTCAAGAGTACTGTTCATGTCATTCATCTCATTCTGCTCTGTGACAGTTTGTTCAGTGTATTAAGAAACCAAGAGATGAGCTGCCTTCTTTTGTCCTGATGTGTGAGGAGGCCTGGCAGAGGACACTGAAAATGGCTTTTATTGGCTTGGCTTTATACACATCTACAGGAGCCAGACTTTCACAGGGCAGAAAGCTGGAGGAGGACAGATGCTTCCTTGGAATATACCAGGGAGATTCCCCAGCAACACTACACGTACAGGGTCAGGTCAAAGATCTCTCTAATCTGCTGCTTTTCCCCCGCAGCAGCTGGGATGCCTAGAGAAAGTAGCACAAGGATACAATAATATTTCCCTAGTGTATCCTCCCAGCTCTGAACTTCCTCAGCCAGAGACTGTATCTACTGTTCAGGAGCCTTTTGTGGAATTTTTTCTTCCATTGATTTGTGTAATAATGGTTTGAAACATTTGGCCTTCAAAACATCCTGTGGCAAGGCATGCCATCATTTAATTACGTTTCTATGGAAATAAAAGTAAGGGGGTTTTGTTTGTCTTAAACTTGTCAGCTGGTTATTTCATTATGTACTTATAGACCCTGTGTCATGAGAAATACTGAATATGCCTTCACTAGTCACCTTTTCCATATCTCTGAGTTTATAAACTGCCATGGTCTGCCTTTCCCACCCTCTACCTCATATCGTATCTTCCAAGTTTAAGGAATGTCACCATTTCCTACATTTTCACAGAAACTTCTGAACACTATGAGAAGTCCAAAACTGCACAGACCAAATGAGACAAGAACAAACTATGGAGATACTTTCTCTTTTATTTCCCTAGTGTTTTTCCTAATTTTACTTTTCTGCCTTTTTTATTTTTGCCAGCCACTGAGGAAGACTAGTGCTTTACTCCCAACTCAATCTCTGAGGAATTTAGAATGTGTTTTGGGGATTTTTGCTTGTTTTGGGTTTATGTTTTTGTTTGGTTGGGGTTTTTAAGAAGTTCTAGTACTCTAACAAAAGCCAGATGAAGAATTAACTCCTTAATTATTGAGACCTTACAAAAACATCATAGATGTGAGGCATGGCTTCTTTGTGTGAATCTCTCCTCTCCAGCATGTCTATATACTAATTCTACTGTTTGCTATAATTGCTTAATAGTGTTCTGTAGAAAGTCATCCTTACCCAGCTTAATCTTCCCAGATTCCCTTAAGAATCAGCATCAATTTGCCATCTGTTATTCCTTTGGCACCAAAGCTAATTTAACTCATATATTATGCACCACAGTTAACAGCTCAGTAATTTCTATTTGACTACCTTCAAAACACCCAGGCTACACCTTGACAATTCAGCCTTGACAATTTGTTACTATGCATTTTTGTGGATTTGTTCCAAAAACTTATTCTGAAATCACAATACCAAGAGTTCGAGTCTGTTAGACCAAGTCACACCAGCACACACCCATGAAAGAGTGGAGATTGCCCCACAAAAAAGGATCCTCAGAGAGGGCTGGGTGCCACGGTGATGTATTTACCTTAGAAGTGTAAATGCCAAATTTGGAAAAAGTCAGAGACCCTGCCCTTCACCCACACCAACATTAATGCTGACACCATTTATAACTCACCACAGGAAATTTCCAAGCTGGCTGGCAAAGGTTTTTGCTAGTTCTGTGTGCTATAAAAGTCTGAAGACTAAACATTACATTTAGCTGTAAGCAATACCTCCTAGGATCACATTACTCGAGGCTGGGGAGAGTACAGAACGTCAAGAGTGAATGAATACCTTCCAAAGATAAGCAAACAGCAAAGTGCTATGTCCTCAGGGCTCTTTTTGTTTTGTAAAAGGTTGCTAGCAAAGCCAAAGACCGCATGTTTCCAGGTTTAGGCTTATGTATGTAAGTCTTACAATATGAAAGCAGTTTCTTGAGGTTATACAATGAAGGTTATTTGAGACAAGAGAAAAAAATAATAAATTGAGCTGTTCCCACAGGCACCCTTCTTTTCCTTGGCCTCATTTTTTCCACCTCCCCGAACTTCACATTCAAGTTCCTTCTGCTTACAATCACAGCTCAAGATTGTTTCTTTAGCTTAGTTGTAAGCTTTGGGTAGAAAGACCCAGTCCAAACAGAGCAATAATTATGTTTATTACAGAGTCTTCATTAATGAAGTGTTCCTGTCACAGCTCCTGTTTTCCCAAAAGGTCCTCCAGTTTCACACTCCAACTTGGTGTTGTTGCTGCCATTTAGAAGATGTTTTAGACACTTACCAGAACTGATGCTTTATTTGGTTTCTCTGGCAGCTATCACACCTCTGCTGGGCAGGCATGGCCCTTAGCTCTTTGTTCAAGACCATGACAAACACAATAAGGACAGCCTAGCTAACAGATCATACTTAATTATCTAGAAGCCAAAAAAGACAAATGGGATTCATCCCTTAACCTACACACTTGTTCTCCTAACGTCATAGGAACCCTGCACAAAGCAAAACCCCTTTGAAGTACTGCCCCTCTGCCTGATCCCATGACTTGTGATGCATAGTGTTCTAGAGGAAGGTGACAGGAAGGGCAGGAAAGGATGAGTTGGCAGCACTGAATAATCCCTTTTTAATATATCACCATAAGGATCACAAGCAGAAAAGCAAAACCTAAATCCCCATGCAAACAAACCTCAAAACTATCTCCATATGCAGAAAACCACATAATTTCACTAAATCTAAAAGTCTGAACCCTGTTGAGAACAACTTTTCACTTGGGTGAAATGACATTTGTTTGCTCACAGGGGAGACTGGAAAAAGGGAGGATTTCACATCCTCTGACTTATTTTGTCAGGTTGAATTTGATCTTACCCACATCATCAGTTCAGACAGTGAACACCAAGAGCTCCAAGGGAAAGGAAACCAGACAGTTCATGAGAAGAAATAAGATCTTTTGAACATGAATATCACTGAATATACCATCCTAACAGGCATGTACATGTGCTAAAAGTGTTTACCATCCTCAGCCTGATGCAGTTTCTATCTACATTGCTTCTGCTTAAGGAACACCATTCCTACCTTAATTCATACATTCCCACTGCCTTTCCCAGCTTCTAAAACTTAGAGCCCCAAATAAATTGCTTCATATGAGGTTTCACAAAACCCAGAGCTAAAGCTACAGCAACTCAGCACTAATGAACATTCCACCTGCATGCCAGATCCCTCCCCTCCATCAGCAGGGCTGTAAAACACAACAATGGGGAGTACAGAGTGCAACAACCCAACCAGGCTTGGTCCTTCTCACATCCCAGGCCTGGTGAGCAGAAGGCTCAAATTCCACTCTGAGCATCATGACATGAAGAGCTGCCACCTCACAGCTCTGCAGGGACCAGCTGGCACTGAAAGGGTGATCAGGTTGTTGTTTCAGCAATGTGCATTCCCATAGCACGTGCAATGCACATCCCTGTCCCTCCCTTGGGAAATTGGTGGTCAGGTCAGGAACTGAGCAAGTGAGGGAAATGTAAGAGACCTTTCCATTCCTACCTGTAGATTAAAAAAAAAAACAACACCAAGATCAAAAATCAAAAAAGCCACATCATCCAGATCTTTTCATTAGCACTAATACTCAGACCTTCAAATAAGTTAGTGAGATCAATTCCTGCTGAATTCTTTACAGATAAGGTATTTAAATATCTACAGTCCAATCTTGATTGAATTAGGTGATTTATATGTTTTCTTTAGATATTTAACCAAGTCTCTGAGTCATAATACAATAGAATAAAGAAAGGAAAACATATTTGCAGAGACAACTCAATGATAGAAGCAGCAGGAATTACCAATCCTACAAGCAGCATCCATGCCAATGCAATAAGATAGCACTGCCTCTGCACACATTTAACACACTGTTCTCATCCACTCTGAAACATAAAGCTACTGGGGTTTTGGAGTTCTTTCTGCTCAGACTTTCTGCTCAGCTAAGAAAGTCAGATTGGTATGAACTACAAGAATCTTTAAATTCTAGCCATAAAGTACAGCAGGTGCAGCTTTGTCTCAGGACACACAAATCACACCAAACAGGTTGGAAGGATGTAGAGCCTATGTATATATAGTCTACTCTGGGGCTGCATGATTAGGCTATGTGGATCATTATTAAGAATAAAATGAGCTGAAGGATTTTGCAATCAGAGAAGAAATGTCAGTAGCCTTAAGTAGGTTTAACAGACTGGAATTCAAATTCAGAGTGCCTTGGGATTAAACTGGAGTTTTAAGATTAGAAATCCATTTATAAAATCTGATAGGACTGAAGAAAATGCATGTTAGTGTTCCCTGGCACTGGAGAAAGCAAAGCACCAGGCAACAAGAAGAGAGTCACTCTCTCAGCATTATCCTTACATTTAACAGGTCTGGTCTCTCAATACCACTTGTTTATAGAGAACACTGGAGACATCTTAAGAGCATTTGGGGCTTCCTCAGCCATGTCCCTGGCGAGTCAGAAAGGTCCTTTCTCCGTGTGCAGCGAGCCTGCTGTGCTCCAGGGAGCACTGGAGTGCCTGCTCTGCTCCTCACACACAGCGAGCCCACCCCAAGGAGCAGGCAGGCTTGGCCTTTGTCAGAGCATGGAACCATTGCAGCCACTCTCACCAGCCCCAGCAAATGGAATTCTTCAGGACTGCTGCACATGAGCACAGCAATTTCACACACACAGGCTCTGGGGCAAGTTTAGAAGTATTAAAGCAGTACACCAGGGACCTACAGCACAAGCCTTAGGTTCCTATCAGTAAATAAACCACTCTGAGGAGCCCTTCCCCAATTTTGCCTTGTGCTTACCCAAGGCACAGTCAGTGTGTTCGGCTTGCTTGGCACCATTTATAGCCACAGATCAATGAACTCTTAGAGTTATCCAGAATTTGGAGAGGTGATGGACACCTAAATGCACAGCACTGCTCACCTGAGAGCCTTCTCAGAGGCTCACAGAGCCTGCCTCAGCATGCCACAGTCTGCAGTGGTGCCAGGACCCACCATGCACTTGGCAAACAGACCCAGACACATAAAAGTTGTGCCCAAGGGCAGACTTTAGCAGCACTCATTGCTATGGTAGTATGAGAAAGCCAAAACTTTCTAAAAATAACCTGAACAGTAATTTCAGAGCCTTTGTGGAGTCAAAATTCTTTAAATTCTGTCTTTAAGTAGACCTGAAGGTTTTGACTGCAGTGATATAAACTTCCTTTATAGCAAAGATAGATACCCAAGCCCTTTACTTACCTGCAGAGGTGACACACAAACCCAAATAATCCTTCACTTTTAAACAATTATTTCAGTCACACTGAGGGCAATAAGCTTCAGGTCCCCCTTATGCCTTGCATCTCTAGGAACTGACCCCTTTCCAAGACTGGAACATCACAGGGAACCACGTCACTTTTTTGGAAGCAAGTGGCTAGAAAGGAACTTAACAGTTTAGGTAACCCTCATAATATAGGCAAGCTAAAAATCAGTTCTTAATGTGAATAGTACTCTTCCCATCTCTAAAGGTCTCTGTCTAAAACCCCCTTATCCACAGAGCCACCAGTGGGCTAAATTCCAGCAGTGTCACAGACTATCTGCTTTCACTACAAGTGTGACCAGATTTTCTTTCTCCCCATGGCCTGTGTTTGGTTGCACCTGCCTTTCTGTACACCTGTGAAAGGTGTCAAGGTTTGGAAGTCAAGGTTTACTCACATAATTATTCATTTGCAAAGCCAGTAACAGCGTGCAAGCCTCTGGCAGATCCGAGCAGTGTTTGCATGAACTGCTTTCTTCTCATGGAGATACAATTTTGCTGCCTCACATCTGCTGAGCCTGCAGCCTCTCTGAGAGTGACTCAAAATGTTCATTCTGTGTTTCCATGCATAGCAGCTCAAGGCTTTCAGCTACCAAGTTCTGCTCACTTTAGCTGTACAACAGGAAGAATAAATGTCTCCTTCAACTTTTGCAGAATAAAAGGATGTAAACTGCATTAGCAGAGAATAATCCCTTTAAAGTCTAAGTGTGATTATTACACTATGATAATCCAAGGAATTTTAGCAGCTTACAACAGTAGCAATATATTGCTACAATTTTGTAAATATTTTAATAAGCTTTTTCTTTGTAAGTAGTTATTTTTCCCCTAGGTGAGGTATGTGTGTAAAGCTTAGGAAGATGATAATGGCTGTTACTGATAGACCAGAAAAGCCATCTAGCACAGTATCTCCAAGAACACCCTAAAATGGATTCGTACAGAGAGGAATAAAAGCAAGGGAGCACAGGATAATGCTTGCACAGAATACTGTCTCAGCATCCTGACATATGTTTTTCAGCACCTTTTTCAGCAAGAGAGCACAGTGGTCAGTTTGATAATTTCAAACCTTAATAAAGCTCTGATTACAAGAACAAAAACAGATAATGTGCCTCTAAGAAAGCGGAATTATGCTCAAAAATGAGGCACTACCTGAAAACGAGAGAAAACTATGAATGTAAGGCAGGTGGAGCACCAAGACCAGCATAGGATGAGGAGTTCCCAGACTGCAAAGTTTTGATGGCAGATCCCACTTCAGAGAGAGAAAGAAAAAAAAAGCCAACCAGGGCTGTGCTGCCATTACACAGAAAGGTACAAGGCACAGGGAGGGGACAACAGCAGCAGACAATTTACAGAATGGTGTCTAGCACACCTTGATGCCAGCTTACACCTGCATGAAACAGCAGCTCCCTGCCTGCAGGGACTCGAGGGGGTGGCACTGTGCTCTCTCAGAGGCGAGGGCAGTGCAGAGTATTCCTTTACCTCGACAGACTGCTCTGGTGCCATGGCAACGTGAACAACACATAGAAAGTGAGACAATACGAACTTTGAGCAGAATTTGCCATTTTCATAACTTCTGATTAAAAAAAATGGTTTTGAGAATTTTTAGCAAATTTTCACATCTCCTTGAGCCTTTTCTGTCAGTAATTCATTATATTCTGAGATCTGAGCTTCCTTCACATCACTTTTCACAGGCAGATCCCCAGGTAATTATTAGACTTTGGTGAGTTTTTTCCAGGCAGCTTTTCCTAGACCTTTTATAGGAGCAGTGCCCAAAGCCCAATCCACTGGTGGTAACTGTTCTTAACAATTTTCCCCTCAAATTCCAGGTGAGAAAGAAAGCCACACAAAAGCATGGCAAGAAAGGCAACAGGAAGAACCCATTACTATACTCCACAGCTTCCAAGGAACAGATACTTAAAATCAAAACATGCATTCTCTCCACCTTCAGTTGTCTCAGGGTTCTCTGCTCATCGTGCTCCAGAAGACTTTTGCCTCTAACACCTCCCAAAGCCAGTGTGTGATAGGACTCAAGAAACTCGTGCTCTGGGACAGAGCCAGTGTTCTCACAGGTGTTGATGCTCCACGTGGAGCACCAGAACAAAGCAGCACACTGAAACATCCACCCTGGCTCTCAGATCACCCTGTCCACTTTTCCTTGCTGTCAGAGGTTTTGTTCCTGTGCCACAGGACCACACACACAGAGAGGAGTGCACACACGTGTACAAATGGATATATAATGGATGTACCTGAAATCCAGCTCTAACACCTTTCACTGACTCTTTTTCTAGAACATTTAAGTGCCTTTTAAAGAGTTTTGAAATATTCATCTACAAACCTTCTGCCCAGGTTTAGTGATGATAGCAGGGACTGTCAATGAAAGGGAGCTCTTATCAACGAGTTTGCACACTTTTTTGGGTTTGCAGGGAAAAAAAAACAAAAAAGAACCAAACAAACAACCAAAGCACAAAAAATCCTCCATACTGAGGTTCATCTTTAGTTCCTGAAAGCTGGACCTAGCCTAGTGCAGTTGTGGCAGCAGGGAAATTGTGCCTGTGTTGTGACATCTGCGAGTCTGTGTCCCGCTCCCTCTTTCCCTGCACTTCACCACTCAGCTGGAGCAAACCTCAGAGATGTGAGCACACCACCACGGGAGGTTTTAGCCAAACCAAGGACTGGAGCAGTGAGCCACAAAGCTCAGAAGCATGAGCTCTCACTGCAGAAACAGCAGGCCGTCAGTGCAATGCATCCCGTGTGCACACATCCTCTGTGAACAGGGCACAGCTGGGGACACACAGCACAGAACCCACCCACACACTGGTCCTGGGTCACTCAGCAAGTACGTGGGACTGAGGACTGAACCAGCATTCGAATGTGGTGACTCATCTCTCAGCTTTCAAACCCTGCCTCTGCAGCAGAAAGGATCCATTGCCATGCAAAGCACCAGAAACTTCCCAGCCTCCCCAAGCAAATCAGTGGAATTGGAAGTTCTGTGATCTCCGAGACTTCACCCACCTTTCACAAGCTGCAAGCTGACCCCTTCCATCCCCTCTGAGCAACTCATAAGACAGAGGGCACATTTTCCTGATGTGCCACAGGCATCGACAGGCAAACCTAAAACTGAGTAGGACTGTGAATTGGAAAAGTCCCACAGAGATCAGTTATTACATGCGAAGGTACCACAGTAGACCTCACCATACTCACAAATTCCTCCACCAGAAGAGAATAACTGCCTTCTTACTGCAAAAATATTCCAGGTCACGTAAAACAAAATTATTTAAAAAAATCACAAATGTGAGCTAGAGGAAGAAACCAAAAACACACCTTCCAGTCACAGAAGCAATACTTAAAGTAACAGCTTTCTGCTTTCCACCTTCTGATGGCAAAGAGGAGAGCTGTAGGAGAGGAGCTCAAAGCCCTGAGGGCACAAGCAAGCTTTATTACCCTCTCTGGCCTCAGCCACACCTGCCTCCATGGCCCAGGATCTCCTCTGCAGCCTAGATTTGGCACACTAGTCCCAGAACACACTGCAAGTACAAGTCCCCAGTTGGCCTGGGCTGTCCCAGGACCCAAACCCACCACCCACAGCCCACCCCAGAGCTATGCAGGGACTGGTGGACCCAGCCAGGGCTGCACTGGGCAGTCCAAGGGTCCTGGAAGGAGAAAAGCAGCTGTGGCCCCTAGAGGAAAAAAAGTAAAGGATGTCACCTGTTGGAATTGTGTCTGAGCTATGTGCTTTAGTTAAACTCTTCTGCTGAGGTCAACCTCATTAAAATTCCCCTTGACTATCTTGTTATTCTAGGCTTCTCTTGAATTAAAAAAGAACGAATAAATAAATTTTGTGCAGTCTTTGTGATGCAGTTGTAAATGACTTGTCCAACAGGGTTTGTACTTTTATTAAGACAGGAATATTGGCCTCAGAGTGCTAGCTGGTAAGTGCATCTAGTGAACATTGATCCCTCTGCAGTGCCATGAGATTGGAGACTGCCCATGGTCTGGCAGCTCATAAGGCAAATCCTGTGTGCTTACTCACTGAATTGATGAGGATTATATTCATGCAAGCTGCTGCACTGCTGCTTTTCTCTTGTCCATATTGATTTCCAGATAGATCCTGGAACTGCTGATTATGCTGCCTCCTGCACTCTGTCAACCAGTGACCAAGGAAAGCTGTGCATTCATTTACAGATGCAAAACCAGAATATCACACGTTTCCCTTCAAACATCAGCACATCCTAATATACACAGGAATTAGAGCTCAATGCCTGGGCATTAACCTGCAACAAATCTGAGGCAGCAAACACCAAATACCAACTACTGCACAAAACTCAGGCACACAGGAAATGATCAGGCACCAGCTACTTCCACTAAGGCTAAAACTGCATGATACCCTCCTTGAAGAGAGTAATATGCAAACTATCCAAACTGATGAGCTCTGGCCCATCTCAGCATCTCAGTGAAGTGTTTGTGTCAGGCACAGACCTGTTACATGACTCCCCACACAGGGTCCTGTTTGCTTTGCCACCACACTGGACCATTCTCCTCTCCCCAGTATGATATTGTGCAGCCAGACCCTACAGGAATGGAACAGTCCTCTTCAAATATGCTCGTGAATGTTCGAGTCAGTCTCTGCAACACCTGCCATGGGGTGAATTTTCAGCTGCTTGCTGCACGGATGAGATTGGGCAGGGAAGAAAGGAACTAACACTGAGATGTTACTACACCACTATTAGCTGTCCCCTTAGCTAACTAGAAAAAAACTGTAGAGGTGCAGCTGAAATTCCAGCCTTCTTATGGGTTATGCCCAATGTTTTCATCCTTCCTGACTCTGAAATGAATCTCATTTTTCCCACTGAAAACAGATGTATAAGGAAATGAGAAAAACTGCAGAGAATGTTGTGAGCTGTCCTGAATGGATCCAAAAGCCTGTATTTAACAGTTGTTGGTTTGTAGGATTTTCCCCCTGAGATTCTGCCCACTGCACCTTCCCCAGTACCAGCAGCTACTAAGAAAAAGACAGGACATGTTCTCATCAAAATCTGAGGTCTGTTTCCAGTTCAGGGTGCAGTAAAATAACATGTCATTTATAAAATCAGATGGAAAAACCCAAATAACAATTTAAAGACAGACTGGTTTCTTCTCAGAAAAATAAATGTCACCCTAGCTTCACTTTTTCTTCTATGCTGAGGACAGACTGAAGAGAAAAAAGGACAGATGGTCCTTTCTGTCTCATGAGCTGAATATTTCTCTTATACTTGAGCTAGAAAGTCTGTTGTAGCTTGCAGCACCTTTAACAAGCACACTGAAGCAGTTAGTGAGATCCAATTATCTCTCTCGGGTTGTTTTAAAATATTAACAGAGTTGCCAAAGACCTACCTATTATCCATTACCTACCTGACTCGTGACACTCAAACCACATACCAGATCACTTTGTCTCAGCTATTTACCACATCTCCTCTACCAGCCCACAAGCTCTGGTGAATTGAGTTGCTTTTTTTTATTGCCTCCTTTAGCAGCTGGCAAATGAGGCCCCACTTTGACAGATTCATGTGAATAACTGCTTTTAGTGAAAAAGATGATTTACAAATTTAAGTAAGCTGATGTTTCCTCACCAAAAACTAAATCAACATGGCTCTGACTTGAAACACAGTTGTTTCAACAAAGCATTTGCTTCTTAAACAGCAAAAGAAATGATGGGATATTTAATTCCCCGATTAAATCCAAGAAGCAATGGATCCAGACTGATTTCTACTTCTGTCCTGAGAGAATCCACATTTCTTATGGCAGCACTATGTCTGCCAGGCTACAGGATAACCAAATCTCACTGTGTCTTGTTCTCATACGATGTTATACAAGTTACAGTCAGAGCAGACTATATAGCAGAAATCAAATATATTCTTGCCTCTGTGTATTCACTAACCACCATACTAAGGAGTATTTATAATTTCTTTCCCTCTGGCTCGGGAAATGCACATTTCATTCTAGAGGGACACAGGTCCAGTGGGACATTCTGTGGGTGTGCTGCCCCTTCTGCCTAACATACTCAAAAGTGCTGGTAATTCAGTGGGAATGGATCATCCAGCTCCACCCAAGCATGGACTGAGACTGTATGAGGGATTCCCAGTTTCTGGGCAAATGCATTAACCCCTGAGTTTAGTAAAAGGGAAAAATTAATCCACTCCCAGGAAAAAAAAAATAAATCCCAGGAGTAACTAGTTAGAAAATTTGACCTGAATTCATAAATAGTTTTGGGATGACCTAAATACCATTTTCCCAACAAACTTACTATTCACCAGATTTTTTTCCTTCTGACTTTGCAGGCCAGTTGGCTCATTTGAGATGCCTCACTATAGGCATTAGACAACAAACAAGATTTTATTTGTATACAGCTTGGACAGAAAGGAACTCACTGTGGGATTCCTTAGTCCACACTTAGGAGTCTGCACTCAGGTTTTCTAGAGTGACCATCATCACAAAATTATCACAGTAAGAAACACAGCAGACAAAATGGCCACAATCACCCTTAAGAATGACATTCTCCCAAGTTAAAGGTCACAAAATGCCTGACAGAATTGCCCTTTTCATAAGTCACTGGAAATACTAAAACTCCTGAGAAAAGTGGATGACAGGGTATCAACCTCAGATACAAAGCAAAAAGGAAAAGGTAGCTAATTAGAGGTTTCACAAATATCAACAAGACAAAGCCAGAGCAGACCTCAGCCTGTGGGGAGGAAATGCTTTCTGATTACCCTGTGACTGATACCGCAGCTGTGGTCACCAACACCACCACAAAGGACTGACCACGTCCCTCTGGCCCCTCCATGGGCACTCCTGTCCCAGGAACAGGCTTTCGCTGAATCTCTTCACACTCATCTTGTACCTTCACAAGGAAGCTCTACAAAGGATGAGGAGATGTCAGAGCAGTTTGTATTAAAAATGCAGCAAGGATAAAGCACTCGTTGGGTAAAGCTCGGCACATTCTCACCAGCGTGCTCAGTGCTGCCACGTGGATGCTCTCAGCTAATGGGGCCTGACAGGCTGAGCAACCAGAGACATTACTCAGGCTGGGATGTGTAATTAAACCATGAAGTGTATCCTGACGTGGCTACTGCGGGCTAATCACATGCCTGGGGGATGAAAGAGCCTAAAGTTGTGAGCAGCAGCACCTGAAGGGTGTGATTAAGGAGGAAATCACAGGGTTTGTTATTCTTGTGGTTAGCCTGGTGCTGAGGGGCCAGGGCAGGGCCATCCACCCTCAGCCCCATGGGGAGACCTCTGCCCCTGCCCTTTGTCATCACCTTGAGCCACCGCTGTCCCCAGGCTGCCCCATGGCAAAGAGCCTCAAGTGGAGGCACAGGGCTTCCATGGGACTCAAAGAGCACAGGCTTGGGCTGCACCCCACAGGGACCTGTCAGAGAACCCCTGTGGGGCTGCTGTGGAACTGAAAAAGCACTGCCTTGGGCTGCACCCCACAGGGACCTGTCAGAGATGCCCATGGGGGCTGCAGCCCTCTGCAGCACTCACAGCCCCTCACCCAGCTGCATGCCACTTGCTGCCCTTGCTTGGAGGCAGCAAATCTCCTCATATTAAGGCTTTTATCACCTGACCATTTGTTCTGAGAGTCAATCAGTGTAATGAAGAGATTTTTTCAATAGCTTCCAGTTGCTCCATGTACATGAACCAAACAGCTGGAGGGCTGCACAGAAACACTGAGCAAAGGCAATTGTGTGGCTATAGCTCATGTCTGCCAAATCTCTGCAATGGTTTTCTTCCCCTGTGACACAGTCGTGGAAGGGGGAGTTGGGGCACCCCAGGTCCCAGCTTGCCCTGTGTGGCTCAGAGCTCTTTCTCAGGGCAGCCTGCTTCTGTGCAGCTGATCCAGGGCAAAACGGGAAGAAAAATGCAAAACCAAGCATCCGTGAATGGCAGGTTAAAAGCAGGCTGCAGGTTAACCTGCCCACAGGGACATCTGTGTCTGAAAGTGAGAAATCTGGTGTGAATTGGACCAAAAATGAGATCCAGAGTGAGGAGACCCCATTGACATGCCTGAAAATCTAGAGGGTCCAGGGCCACTGGAGCTCTTTTGGGGCCATTTAGAGGGGAAACTCACCAGTGCAAGGAGCCAAGAGCAAACCTGAACTTTTACTGGGTTGAGAAAAATATGCAAAGCTAAAGAAACAAGATTTATTTTACTACTTTAATATTACTTGTACTGTGATATACAGAAAGTGACTCATGGTGCTGAGGAGGGCAGGGGAGCCCATGGAAACCAAAGTACTGGGGGAAGGTGCTGGATCAAAGCTAATGGAGCAAATGATGATGTGTGTGGGGATGAGCTGTCCTAACAGATCTTCAGAGCTTCTTTTATGAACCTTCACCAAAGAAAGCCATTCTCTAAGCCAGCTGTGTTTTTACAGCTCCAGCATTCCCTGTCCTGCTCTGTCTGAGCTGTAACATGCAGGTCCCATGGTAGCTTGGGGAGAGAGGCAAGCTCGGCCAATTTTCAGTGATCAGGGGAATGGTTGCAGTAACTGTCCATGCACTGCTAGCCTCACAATGCTTGGCATACTTACAAAGTCACTATTTCCACATGCAGAGTGTATCACCACTGATGAATCTTGTGAAAAAGATGAGGGGTAAAAAAGGCTGTGGGCAGTAGCTGACGTGAGAGCAGGGCGCTGTTTTCACTGTGTCATGGCTCAGCTGGCAACTCACAGCCCAGTCTTTCCCTAGGGCTTGGCAGCACAGTCACTTTTATGGAGCCATGCTTAAATGGAACAGTTTGGCCTTCAGATGCAACAATGGCTTACGTGCAGGACTCCCTAAAAGCGCAGGTCCCTGGAGAGGAACATGAGGATGTCTACAGGAATGAGCTGGCTGTGGCCCGAAGCGGCGCAGCAGATTCGTGTAATCCCTTATAGACCAAAGAGAGGAGTTAATCATTTTCCAGGCAGTGCTTCAAATTGGATCACTAGGGATATCTGTGAGGATTCCAAAAGAAATGTTCCTGGTGGTCATTAATCTGTTCCCAGTGACGTACGAGATGCACACGCGCACCAGCAAAGGAGAAGTTAGCCTGGAAAAAACCCAGCTCGTGTGCAAAGGTGCACTTACAGTAAATTTCACTGCAAGGGAATCATTCATTTCCAGCACAAATAATGACTCCCACTGCCCTTCCACGTGTGCTCCCAGCAAGGGGTGAGGGAGCAGGATGCAGGGCATGTGTACAGCCCAGCTTTCACCCTTGAAAACTCAAAGGGGCCACGCTCTGTTTCCATAACACTTTTTACATGCTTACTTTTATGGGTCTCTTGATGACAATCTAAATCCTGCCTGTTCTTCAATAAACCATTAATCTTGTTGATAGAGTACAGGGAAGTTGCTGTGTAGCAATAAAATGCATGTTTCCAGAGCCCAGAGGGAACAAAAAGGAAAAAGAAAAAAAAAAAAGTGAAAGGGAGAGACATTGTTTCTGCAAGAAAAATTCCTGGCTTGCAGGGGCTGGGGGGCATGTGGGGTTATCCCCCCAAATCCTACCTGGGGCCTGTCCCTCCCCTCACCACACCTTGATACCACTTTGAGTGTAACATTTGTGAGAAGGTCCACCCTCCAACATCACTATCAGAGTAAGAAAGGGGCTGGTGACCCCTGTACCTCCCATCCTCATGGCCCAGGAGCCTTCTGTGAGCGGTGCCAGCTGGGACTGTGCTTTGGTGAGCAGATACCAGCTGGAAAGTGTCAGTGATCATCACTGTCCCTGCTAGGCCTGCCTTGGAGGTCGGTAGGGAGAGGGTTCCACCTTCCCCCACCAGCCAGCGACTTCAGCAGCTGCCTCACATCGCCCAGTTTACAGACTTGCTGCTGCTTTTGCAGAATGAAGCATAAAATGTCTCCTCTTCATCTGCAACCAACTTCCTTCGGTGTGCTGAGGGAACCAGCCTCACAGAGCCAGTGGCACAAAGTCCCCACCCCAAGGCTGGTCAGTGCTGTCCTGGGTTTGCATTTGAACTGGTGACTCACAGTAGAAGTTGCAAATTCTGTGCCCCACTTTATAACAGGATAAGTGAACACAATCCCTTGTGCTTCCAGGCCCCCATAAAACTGATGGTAACCATATGTCAATGTGTGTGACTGGTAGGAAAGCACGTACTGCACTGCTCAGAAGAGATGGTAGCAGTCAGCATTAAAAAGTGCCAAGGAACAGAAAAAAGTCAGGTTCAACCTGACTTAAGTGCCTTAAGCTATGTCTTTCATGCAGTAAAGAAAAAGAAGGGAAGGATAGGCCTGAAAAAATAATTTCCCTGGGCTATGGTCCTGTAGAAAAATGGTAGAAAAGGGGGGAAAAGTAGGCACATCAAGAACACACATATAGATATAAATGCAATTATTGGACTCTCCCAGTTCAAACTGACACAGCTCTCAACAGAAGAATGAGGGAAAATTCACTGTCTGTCTAGACATCATAAATAAATAAACACAAGAACTCAGAGAGTCTAGTACTATTACTCTCAGCTCCTGGGTTTCTGATATTTCCCTGACACACATGTATCTCACAAATATTCCAATACAGGGCACTTTTAGTCCGAAAGCTCTGTCTATTCTATATGAATGTTTTGTACTCTTCTTTCCACATGAATATAATGTTCTCCTTGTTCCTGATGATAGTACTTCACAAGACAAACTAAAGGTCATGGAAGAGAAGTTGTGGAAAAAAATATTTTTACTGACAGAAGAAATCCTGGGATCTCTTGAATGTTCTTCATGATTTTTATTAGAAAACTAATGCATAATGCACTGTGTAAATGTCTACACAATCAGTAAGTACAGTACCTATAGATCACCCAAAGCAATGAAAGCCTTGAGCAGCCACCTCTAAGACAGCATTTTTCTTGCCACTGCAGCATGATGAAGGTCAGTCCTTTCAGCAGCCTTTTGCACCTCTCTGCAGAAGTGAGCTGCATGATTATTTTAATCTGGTCTTCAATTCTTGATGAATAGAGGAGAAAAAAAAATCTTTACAGTGAGCATTCATCTGAGATACACGTCCTGGCCAAAGAGCAGCTAATTAGATATGACTGAAGTTAATTATGTTTAACAGTGAGCAGATAGACCCCGAGAAACAAAATGTGACAGGGCTCTTGCTGCTGTTTCCTTCAGTGGAGGCACAATGAGCAGTTTCTCAGTAAACGGGTAGGTGCTCCCATCACATCACCCACTGGCCTCACTGTCATTTCTTAGACAACACTCACCCTTGTAACCAAAGTCAACAACATCCTTTGGTGTAAAATCCTGTGCAGCTGAAGAAAACTAACCCATATGCACTCAGTGCTCATCCCCCGAACTCCCACAGTGCTCTCATGCAATGGTGACTGAGGAAAGTCAGATCTGGAGAAATGTCCCAGTGGTGCTTGGGCTTTCAGCAGTCCCAGCACTGCCCCATGCTCCTACAAGTGCCAGGAGTGTTCCCTGTTTCCCAGTGCAGTGGCAGCACAGTGCTGGCAGGCTGGAAAGCAATTCCTGACACTCAGTGGCTGCTGCTGCTGACAGGACTGGCAGCTGCAATGGGTCATTTTGTAGCATCAGGTATTTGTAAGGAAAATGATGGGATGGCTCTCCCATTAGGGCCTTGAAAGGGGCACCACTGGGGCTCTCCTGTGTTATGTTCAAGGCAGCCTGTCTGCTGCTGTGTCACTTCATAGCTACTGTTAAAAAATAGTAGCAGCATCAGTTTTTCTCTTCCTCTCTCGTCTCTTACAGGAAACCTTGTTCGATCAGTTTATCCTGTTCTGAGGAAAGAGAAGGGGGATGTACATCCTTAGAGGTGCACAGTTTATATTTCCTGCTGAGGAGAAGGAAAGAGGGAGCTTTTGTGCATTGGCTAGGGTGGAATCCAAAACCACTTGTATATCTCACATCCTCTCGCCTGCAGTGTTTAGCTGATGTTTTCATTGCTGGGATGAGACACAGCTGTCCCAGGGAGGGCTAGGCTGGGGACCAGCCCCACAGCAGGCTGCTGCAGGTCCAGCATCCATAGGTAAACTGCAGGGCCTGGAGGTATCACATGATAGTTCCATCTAAACAGCTGGAGTTCACACCAGAGGAAATTCTTTAGTTGGTTCCTTATCCAAGGACCAACAACTCTTCTGCCTTTTCTCACTTTCCATCAGAGCTCAGCACTCTGAAATTCTCAGCATAGTTATCTTCACATCAGCCTTAGGCAGCAAAGGTGTGCTCTTTACAGTTTATAAAAGGGAGTCTTAGCCAAAGCAAGTAATTTTCCAGAGCACCACAGTGAACCTGGAGCTGAAGGGGGAACTGAATTTAATCTCCCATATCCCGGAACTACTGCCCTGCTCTCCAGCTCTCAACAAAACAAAAAGTCCTGTTACATGGCCTCTGTGGGCCTGAGGAGGGATGAGCTGAAATATTCCAAGTGTTAGAAATTGGCATTTGTTGCCAGTGGCTACTGTTGCATCTAGTAGTATTAAGGACGGCAAAAAAAATTTGTTGTTCCTAAGTGGGCAAGGGATTTATGTTTATACCATATCTTTAATCTAAAAATCACAAGCATTTCATATCTATCAGAAACATCTCATATTTTCACAGACAGCAATGTAAGTAGCACCATATGATAATCAAGAGAAACCCAGGCCAGCTGAACAGATTACTGAGGGATAGAGCTGTGAACATAGTCTGTAATTCATTATCCAATTGCCTTTATTATCCCTGTTTAAGGCTATTAAACACACACTTATTTGTGTGGCAAAAGCCTCAGTCTAACCTGGCCTAACACAAACTAGAACCCTACCCAAACCAAACCAAACCAAACCAAATTAAACTTTGAAAAACTCATGTGTATTGATTTTTTGATTACTTTCCATTTTCTTGCCTAGTTGAGCTGCTTACAGAAGTGTCAGTGCACTAAGAAGGTGCAGCTATTTTTGGCCGTACCCAGTAGGACCTGCAGAGGCGTGTGAAAAAGGAAAAAATACAAAAGTAAATCAACCAAGTATACAGAGGCAAATATGATCAGTGCATGAAAAATAATAGCCTAAACAATTTTACTAACTTTGATGCCTCTTAGAACCAACTGTTAACTCAGGAAGGAATCATCTTCCCTCTAGGGCAACAAGTTCTAAAAAGATTATAACATGACCTGGTAAGTCAACAAACACAGGAGTGTGGTCCAGCTTTGCCACAATTACACCTGGCACATCCAACTATTCTGTGCTGCATCCACTTTGACCATCTCTGAGAATGCTCATTTTTCACGTGGTGGGGACTCCTTTCCATCTTTGACATTTTTAGATGAAAATTAAAGGCAGGTGGTTTTACCTCGTGGTCGAAGTTGCTGTGATAAAAGCATGGTCTTCACTGAGGACCTGTGTGCTTGTCCTCAAGCAGTTCACATATCCTCGTTCAGCATCATGCACTGAGGGCCTAGAAATAGTCAGTTTTCATGGCCTTCAAGCCAAGATCTGTTAGCTCTGAATCTGACTTAACTCAGTTACTGAAGCACACTGGAAATGTCATTCATTTTGGAAAAAAAAAAATTATTACCTTTTACTCCTTAGTAGTCAAAAGGATTTTGAAACAAGATTAATGGGAGCGATTTTTTCCTTCTTTCTGTAGCTTTTGAAGATTAGCAGCACTTATTTTATTTTGGAATAATAGCTACATGGCAGTCTAAGGTCACCAGGCTGTCTTCAAGGCAGTGTTGCATTCACTTGCATATGCATCTAACTTTTATAGCTAAAATAGATTTTTGCTTCTTCCTTTCCCCACCCTGTGTCATTAAAATACTTATTTGAACAAAGACAAACTGCTTAGGACAAAGGCAAATACATTCAAAGCTGTCAACATGCTTTCTCCAACACCCAAACCCAAGGATAGCTCCATCACAGTCTGCAAGAAGGTGGCCACATTTTTGTGTTTAGTAGCTCATTTCAGGGTAAATAGGCCCCAAAGCAGGTGGGCTTTCCCTTTATAGCAGCTCAATTTAACACAAGAAACCACTGGAATAAGCTACCTTTTTGATCCATGCAGCAGAGCTGTAATTCACATTTTGTTCTGTTTTTCCTCCTTATCACCAGTGCTGTCAGAAGTTTCTTGATTCATTATTGTGGCAATGGAAACATTGGAGCCCTGAGCCAGCGGGTAAATGTGGAAGAGGCAGCGTTAGGGACTGACCCCGCTATTCCAGGACACCGCGGCTGTCCCGGGAGATCTCCCTGCTGCAGGCAAACAGAACCGTGCTATGGGGAGCTTGAGGTCCACAGAACCTTGTGACCAGACCCCAGAGTGAGTGAAGAGAGCAGAGCACAGAGGAGCCTGTTTTGTGGGAAAGCAAGCAGATATAACTTTATAGCCATCTGATTTTTGAAACAACCTCCAACTACCCTGTGCAGGCAGCTCTTAACCAGTGCTGGTGAATCTGTACGCGTAACTCAACAGAATTAGGGAAGTCCAAAGTTGCCTCTAAACATTTATCCCCTTTACAGGGAGGCAGATTCTGAAAACCTCCTCTCTACGTAATACTGGGAATGACAGAGCAGCAGTGAGACCCAGGGTCAAAGCTTGTGACAAAGCCAGATGCGTGCCATGGCCAAGCAGAGGAAACCCAGTGGGGTCAGAGATCTGTGTCAGATACTTGTCCATAGCCTCAACCCTAGCCCACACAATTTGCTACAATGCGAATCAAACTCAAAATGCAAACATGTCCAGAGGCTGAATAAGCAACACAAGTTTCCACAGCAGTTTTGCCAGCCTCCCCAGTGCCTCCCCAGCACCCCCAGGTCTTTGCAGAAGGGTGTCCCTGTGGCCCTGCTTGCACACACTGGTGACCTGAGCCTGCTGCTCAACAGCCAACAGGGACCAAAGGTGGATCTGGAGCACCTGGCTCGGCCCTGCAGTCAGCCCACAATGCTGCAGTACTGGAAAGCTCAAGGAATCATTGCAAAAAGAGGCTAAGAAAAGGATCCTGTAGGAGTTTTGCCCAGTCTCGTTACTGGAAATCTATTTGACGTAGTGAGCAAACATGGAAACTTTTCCAGGAAATGTGTTTCTTTATTTAAATAAAATTAGTGCCAGTAGAAACAATAAACTTTAAATACATGAGACAATTATATACAACTCGATGTTAGGAATTATATACATCAGTTTTTACAGATACAAATACATTTATACCAAAACTAAAGGACGAAGGAGAAAGCAATGGAAAATGTGACAACTTGCGCATGTCAGTCTCATTTGGAAAGTTTCAGGATTCAAGTGATTCCAGGCAAAGTGCCAAACTTAATTTGGCTCCTTTCAAACTTAAAACAGCCCCTTTTAGAGTAAATCTACCAAAAAGCTTTATATGGTCTGATCCAAAGTTCAGTGAAGTCGATGGAAAAACTCCCGCTGCCTTCAGTCTGCCCCAATCAGGCCCTTCCCAGCACAATGGAGCCTTTGTTCTGCCGTGGTCATTGAGGGACAGCGATCCCTGATCCCTGCATCACATTAACCCTCTGAGCCCTCCCCAGCAGCAGCACAGCACACTCTGGCTTCAGTTCATTTCTGCTGCTCAGCATTCATGTTTTTCGAGCTGTCTCTCAAGCTCTAATGCCAGTGGATTAATCACAGAGCTATTTTAGTGCAGGAAATACGTGGAGACATTTTGCAAATATTTTGCTGTGCAATGCTTCAGATTGAGGCTCTTCAGCCCTCATGCTTCATAACTAATCAAAACACTGTAATAAGTTATTATAAAATATAAGGTATGATTGAAATATTAATTTTGTTCTTTGTATTAATTTTTACTTCTTTTAAAAGTGCAATAATTTAGCAACAAATTTCATGAGCATTTGAAAACTGTCACAGTACCATTAAATCAGGGGAAGGGGGAAGTCTGGGGTGGTTTTAAAAACTAGTTACTAATAGCTTTATAGAAATGCATGTGTCACATGCAACCTGATTTTAAAAAAAGATGCAACACAATGTTTACCTACACTGGTTTAAATAGAGCAGAAAGTCTAGATTCTTTAATGATGTAAATGGGTACGATTTTACTGACCTCAAATAGAGAATTTAACTCCAACAGTGAAGCACAAAATATTGTGCCTATCCTTGACTCAGCTGATGATTTCAGTGGGGCCAGGAATTCACCTTGCTAAGTTAAATTCCATTCAGAATTCCACCTATTTTTCAAGGGGGCGTAACAGAGCAGCATCTGTTCAAGCCTTTCTGTGTCTTACAGCCTGTAACAAAGATCTTTTAGCATCTCCTTTAACTTACACATCTTTGCCTTTAGTGACCAAATTTACACATCTTTAAAAAATACAAAAGCAAAAAACTAAACCACCTTTGATGTTAGTAACTCAGTCACAGGCTGGATTGCAGCACAGGCTTTATAAAATGCACAGGAACTTGGTGCCTCTTTTTTTCTGCCTTGCCTTTCATTCTTTCTGTACCTAAAGTCACTCTCGAGCCATGCTGCAATCTCCCTTCTAGTACAGTATCAACAGGTTTTCAGCTTTCATGGCCTCACTGAGCAAATGTGCTGTTGGCTGTGGTTTGTCATAAGAAAAACACAGTAGGAGTATTTCTAGTCTATCACAGCTTTGTGTGAATGAGCATCACCCATCATCTTTAAGAACCAGGCACTTGCATGAGGGTAACTTCCCCAAACATTTCCCAGATATTTACAGAATTCTGAAATATGCAGAGACATGCCAGTAATAATTACCTCGTTAGAAAATACATATATATTCACCATGTTCTTAGCTTTCATAGTAAGAAATAATAATGGAAAAATTAAAATTAAGCAACCCAATTATGTGCAAGTTACACTTTGAAGTTGGGTACCACTGCTTCCTTGTCCTGCCAGCTCTCAGGAACACCTTGGGCCCAGGAGCACAGATACCTGTTCAGAGTTCATTGGAGAGCAGAAAAGTAGAGCCACAAGTTCTTAGTGGGAGCTCCACTCATGCTTTGGCAGCTGATCAAGGGAGCCCTGCAAGTGCTAGGAGTTCTTATGGATGTTCTCCACAGAACCCTCGCTGCTCTCGTTGAGGGGCGTTTCTGACACTTCCCCGAGTTCAGTATCCAGCACTTCCTCCTGGATGGTGAAGTGCACATCTGGGGAGGAGGACTCGGAGCTCACGCTGCTGCCTTCCATGGAGCAGATGGCACAGGACAGGGATGGCACCATGCTTTCCTGCAGCATGTTCAGCATCATGGGGATCTGCACAGATTTCAGCCCTGCCACAGTCGGTAGAGGCTTTGCAGCTTCCCCCCATTCTCTCTCCTCATCTTTGTAGAGCAGAAGCAAATTGGATGACTTCTCTTTTCTTTTGGATTTCATGTAGCCAAGCATTATTCCAATCAGGAAGATCCCATAGAAAGACATGACAATCAGAATGTAAAAATACTCGTTGCTGTTGTTCTTCTCTGTGCTGGGGGATTCAGCATCAAGCATAGCCTGGGTCACATTTGCATGGTCCATCTTCAGCATGGAAAGTGTTTTACCACAGCTAAAGCCTAGAGGAGAATGTAAATGGACATGCAAGATCAAACTTCAGGGCAAAGGTGTAAAAGAAACATCTGAAAAGGGTTACCCCAAACTCTTGCTTACTCCTTGTATTTGCAAACTTGCAAACCCCACACCTGACTGAAGCTCTCAGTCTATTATACATCTGCACTACTATTGTAAGTGAATGAACTCTTATTCAGATACAGAAAACATTAAAGGAAAGAAAATATAAAATATTATCTTGGATTCAATACTGAATTATAAACCCCCCAATCTATATGAATAAAGAAAGAAAACTGCATAGAAATTCTCTGCTAGGCACTTAAACAGAGTTTTGTGTTACTTGATCATGTTTCCATGGTGGGGGAAAGTTAGTATTATTTTGTTCAGTGATACAGGAAATAAAATAATCAAAAAGCAACTTACTCCGGTATGCAAATAATTCCTCCTTTTGCAAAGCTCAAGAGACCTTTCCTCTACCAAATGCCGGGTGTTCTGAAAACTTTCCTCTGCTGCAGTTGGAATAAATAGCTCTCAAGAAATGTTTCATCACGTGTTTTAGAGGCACAGTTTATAATAGTTTTGTGTTGGAGTCAACAGATGAACTTGAAGGATTGCAGTTCAACCCACTGAACTCTTAACAGCTGTGAAAAGAAAAAGAGTTGGGAATTCAGATTTTACTCTTTCCTAACCAGTTCCACACTGGCTCTTTCAGCTTGTGAATCTGCTCCTTTAACATCCCAGTTCCTAAATCTGACCTCTTACCCTAAGAGCTGCTACACAGCATGGAAAACCTGCAGATCGTTATTCTGTGTTTGTCATAACATATAGAAATATATACATGTGAATTTTATATTAGACACTACCAAGTTATTTACATGCCTGCTATACACAATCTTCTCTGCAGAGATGGAGGAGGAAATAAGTTCTTTTCTTTGGTCAGGACTAATGACAAAGCTTTAGAAAGTATGTGCAGAACAAAGTGGTGCCTTCCAACTCATGCTGCAAGGTGTGGGGTTTAGGAGAACTGCACCCTGAGTCTTGAGTGAGTTTTGGATGGACAGGTGCTGGTGTTGCCTAACTTTGGGCATCAAAGCAGCAACTGTGGGATCTGGGTTTTCCACATAATCAGTGGAAGGGTGCAGACTCCTCCAGGGAGCAATCTGGAGCTCCTGACTTTTGAAGCCCCCCTCTTCTGCCTCTGTAGAAGCAGCCAGGAGTTAATGCTGTCTGCACGATATTATGCCTAAATAGAGGCCAGGGCCACTGAGTTAATGATGATTTAAGTACAAAGGGACATTACCAGGTGCTGGACAGAGGGATGCTCTGTGAGTGACTGCTGCAGGCTGCTGGGCTGAGCAGGACACCTCACAGCCACTGGGGAGGGCAGTTAGGATGCAGCCTGGGTCTCAGGGCCCACAGAGTTCCCAGTCATCAGCTCAGTGGTACAGGAGGCTCTGAGACCCGTTTCCAACACGTAAGCAACAGTCCAGGCCATGGGAAGAAGGAGGCCCAGCTTGCACCTTAGGGATTTCATTTCCTTATCCTCTCCATCCCCGTTCTTCACACACAAAGCCCAATTAGTCAGGGCCCACATGTGAATGTCACCCCTTCTGCAAAGCTTCAAGGATGTTTATGTAACAGAACACTCCACTTCCAGAAAGCAGTAGACTGGTGCTGGAGTTTCCCAATGGTAGGTCTGGAGTTTTTTTCCCTGCAGTCACTTGTGGATTCTTTGCATAGACAGCAAATTCCTTTCCAAACTCTGCCCTTACAATCCCTCTGAGGTAAAGGCAGATAGGATTAACTTCTCTTCACATGTAGGAAAAGGCAAGAGAGAGAAGTTAAGCAACTTTAGACGTAGCTGAGCGTTCGAGAAAAGACAGAATTGTATCTGTGTTTGGAACCAGCGTTTTCCATCATTTCTCTGAAAGGAAAAAAATTACATTAGCCAGATTGCCCTCTCTGCACCTTAAAATAGAGGATCCTCCCTTTAGGATGTTGGTTTTATCTCCCTGTGCATTCCCATGTGATAGCTCAGGAGCTGTTGATGTTGGACTAACGTCTACTGGGATTTCATCTGACAAAATCTGTCTGCAGCACCAGCTTGCCAAGTCTGAATTCTTCTTCCCTGTTCCCGACAAATTACCGAGCAGGCAACAAGAGCATTTCAACCATAGGCTGAAGCAGAACCCAGAGCAGGTCTCTGGATTTTCTAATTAACTTTAGGGAATATTTACTTCACAGCTTTCTCTGCTCCCTGTGATATCTGCCCTCCCCATTCAGCTCTGGAAATTTGGGAGCTGAAAAATTAAGGACAATGTGTCAGGTTTCAGTAATACCTTCTCCTGCAGATCTTTCACAGACTCGTGAGCAAGTGCCTCACATTGCTGGGTAAATGAAAATTGGCTCAACACAAGGAGAAATCCTTTCTGCCCATGAAATCCTCTTGGAAGCTGCTTGATCCTGGGAACACGACCACCTAAAGCCTGTCATCAGTGTCACAACTCACCTGGACACAAAGGCACATCCAGAGGCACGGACACCCCACAGCTCCCAGCAGTGGGCCAGACCAGCTCTTCTGTGGGCACCTGCAGGTGCAAACAGAATCCTTTATTTGCTCTGAACCCTCGTATTCTTCATGTAGATGAAGCTCTGTACAAAATTACCATGAAGAACTGGAGCACCCGACAGGAACACAGGAAGGCTGCTCAGGTACATTCATAGATCCATGCAATTCCCCAAAAGTTTAACTAAAGATGACTGCATTGCATAATTCTGCAGTTATTGACGAAAACTCTTTGCAACTATGTTTACTTTGGCTAGCTGATGACATCTCTTCTCCATCTGTTAGCCCATGGTTCTTAAAAACAGTTTAATTTTAAAAAGGCCTGCAAGGAGCCTTCTATAGACATGAAGAGGAGGGATAGCAAGACACTGGGGAATAACGACTTGAAAAACATATGCCACTTGCTTACTGATTCCATACGTCAGCTTTCTCAAGCTGTACCCTGAAGAAACTGTATTTTTGTCTAAAAACAAGACCTAGAAAAGTAAAAATTGGAGCTTTTAGTTTTGTGTTTCAAAATTAGATTTGCTGCAAGTTATACTGTAAAGACATTGTTCACAACAAAAAGCTTGCCTAATTTGAAATAATTATTTTTTTAAGTTAAGCTTACTAGCTACTTCCTTTTTGATGTCTCTCTCTTTCTTCCTTTCAGATCAACTCTTTTTCCCAAACTTCAGAGAATTTTCCCTGAAATTTCTCTTACACATCTCATACATTCAGCAATTGCCTCTCATGAGTTTCTCTTCACCTTCTTTGCACCCCTCCCAAACAAGGCCATTACATTCAAGGATAATCCTCATGCTGTTGCTACCACCTTCCATATTCCCCCTTTGGAAAACATTCAGGCCAATAAAGCAGAGCAACAGCCAGGCGCTCCAACAATGAAAAGGTCACAACATAGTTGTTGATGCCAGATTTTTTTTCTCAAGGTCCCTGTCTCCTAGAGAGCCTTTTGTGGCAGCAACCTCCGTCACCAAAGGACGCAAACGTTGAGGCTTGAGGCTTCCCATGGGGCAGGAATTCACAACATGGCTTAAGGGATCATATAATGTGAGCCCTTTCTCCAAATAAAAATTTGAGGACAGTCAGAAAACTGAACAAAGACATAATCTATTATGAAGACAATACGAAACCTCCTTAGAGACCCAGATGACTCTGCAGGCTGCCATGGAAAATATATGTGTAACCCTTCATTACAGGCATAATCCAAGGTCTGATGCTGCATTTATCTTTCTTGTCCCAGTTAGTGGGTTAGTAAGACTAAAGACACCAAACAATTGTTAAAGGGGCAGCTCCTATGGGAAGCTGAGCCTGTTTCATGAGTGTTTGCTGACAATACCACAATAAAGAGTACCCAAGTATGTGCTTTTTTTAGAGTTTTCATCTAAAAAAGAAAAAGAGAAAGAGGAAGGACGATGGAGTTGGGTTTTTCTCTTCCTGCACAAGCACATTTAATGGAAGCAATGTTTGGTAATTCACTGCTAGGGGGAAAGGGAGGGAGAGTTTTGCCATGCAAGTATGAAATTATTTTTGATTTAGACCTTCTAGACACTACAGTTGGCAAAGGATAGGCAACTGATGGCGATCAAGGAGATGATCAATGTATTTCACTCACATACATTATTTCAATTAAAGTAAAACTGGAGCTGCTTTTGACACCATAAAGGAAGACATGATAAAATTGATGTTCACGCTCCTGTTCTGGTCTTGTGGTTAAGGACCTGCCATGCTCAGGGATACACGCTGGACTTCCAGTCCTGCTGCAAAACACACACCTCACCCAGGACCTGAGCCAAAGCCCCCTAAAATTACTGGCAGTGCCTCTCCTAACCCAAACGTCAGCATCTGCTCCTTTCAAGTTCTGTGCAACTCAGTGCAGGCTGTGAGTGTGTTGCAATAAAAGCTCGTTCCCAGAGGAGGCAATGAGAGGCAGAAGTAGCACAAGCCACATGCCTCCTCACTATTAAGTGTGCTAACAGTATGAAATTTATGAGCTTTACTACGTGCTGTTAATGCTTCTATGCCTCATCAGTTCAGCCACTTGAGTGAAATTAATCTAATAATACCTACAGATTTCTTGTGCTGGGAGGCACAGTGTGGTAACACACTGGCAGATCACCACCCAAAAAGGCAACAACCACTGTGTCCATAAACACAAAGGCTGGGCTGGCATCTGAGCCACTCACACACAGCTCTAGGTTCAATGTCATTTTCCATCACTCTCCCTTATTTTTCATAGTGCAGAAATAGATGACATTCTTCATAAACTTGACACAAGCAATTTCTAGAGGAAGATGGCAATTTCCTCAGTGTCATCCATAATATACTGTGTTGCCATCTGGGTGCCAAATGGAAGTAATGGTCTGATCTGTTATTAACCATAAAAAACTCAGTAAAATGCTACAGCTCTGCTTTGTTACCTTACAGACTTTGCTGGGGGAAACATGCAACTATAACTCCAGAAGAGGCATGCATCAACCTTTTCTCCAACTTCAGAGCTTAGTTTGCTTTAATTCAAATTTTATTTAACCTTCATAGCAGATCCATATTCATGAAACTTGAAATTTCTCAGGCCTTCTCTGCACACAAAGCAGTGAAAAAGGATAGTCTCTTCCTCCTCCTCAGTTCTCCTGGTTATGTAGAAGCTCACCATGGCATGGTCATTTTGCTTTGAACTTCTTTGACAAAATGATATTGGAAGCCAAAGAGAACAGGGGAGCAGGATCTTCTCTCACGAAATGAACAGGGCAAGGCTCACACATGCAGAGACTTCACTTGCCCAGGTTCAGAGATGTAACCATTCCCAAAGTTGATCACATTTCAAATAACTTGAGAAGAAAAACAAAAATTTAAGCACTAGGGAAACCACAGACTCTGAAATCAAGGAGACAGCTCTTGCTTAGTCCAACTAAACCATAGCATTGTGGTTTTAATTTTCATACACCAATAAATTGTAAAGACGTCAACATTTAACAATTCAAGTTCTGCCTCAGACACATGCCCAGGGCTCCCACTGAATCCAGCAGGATGCTAGTGAGTGTCAGGAATACAACTGCTAATACAAAGCAAGGTACCAGTCTGGCTTCCAGCATGGTCTGTGTCTATTTTTCTGCCTGAAGATTAAAGTACCTACCAATACTTAAGGGTTATTTCATTTCAAGTTCTAACACTGCTCTTGAAAATGCAGCATTCAAAAGAGATTGGAAAGAGAGAGGGAAATCATCATGGCATTTACTACAAAGACAATTCTACCCCTTTAGGAACTCACAACAGCATATAGTAAAGATTACAACCCAAGTGTCACAGTGATATTCCATCCTCCTGAGGACAGAAAACACATGCAGGGGGAGATTCACTCTCCTCTCCCAGATACAGGTGCAGGGCAGAGATGAAAGGAACAGAGAGTGGTATCACAGTGACACACATCCAGCCCAGCCAAAGGGAAAGCACTTGCAAGGCCTCAGAGGAACAACCCACATTGTTTGTCATTATTATTTCTTCCAATCCTGCAAAATTAGTTCACAAAGAAAGAAGCAGCCCATCCTTGTTTCGCAGCCATGTCAGTTTAACATCCCAGGTCACAGCGACCTTCAGAGCTTGTGAGATTTTCATTTTCACATGAATACCAGATGCTGAGCCCTCTCCCTCCGATGTTCACTTCTCTACACCATCAGGCACTCAGCATCATGTGTGTTCGTAACACTCCCTCTGAGTTTTGGTTGTGAAACCTCCACATTTAACTGTAACTGTTACAGCAAACATCCATTAATTTCAGCTCTCAACCCTGTTGACCTGAATCTTCATGGGATTTCAAATACAGCTTAGATTACATCACTGCTGTTCTCTACAGCAGTCCCCTTTCAAGCTGAAGCAACTAAGATAGCACTTCAGTTTGATCTATTACATCTTGGCATCTGTTGACTGTATTCACTTTTTAGAGCATAAAATACTCAGAACAGCTATTTGTATTCCTAGTCCAAAAGTCTGCCTTGGAAACACAACAAAAGGAACAAAATAGCAATCTGGGGTCTAAATAGCATCAATAGGATGAACCCCAGGTGTACCACAAAGAGGACAGAAAGTATACAAAATAAGCAGCAACAACATATGCATCCTCTCCGAAGGGAGGGATTCTTCAAGGCAGAGGAGGGAAAGCAGGAAGCTGTGATTTCTGAAACCCAAGGCTAAGATTTGTTCCTGTGTTTCAGTATTTTGGTATTAGTCCTCATAGCCACAGCTGCCAGTGTGCAGAGAAAGGGTCCCTAATTGCATAATGTAGAGAATGGGTTGTAAGCAATGCAGGATCATCCTAACAGGACAGGATTTCTTTCTTCTTAACTGCCAAGAAAACTTTATTTCCTTCAGTTAACACAAGCACTCCTAATCCAACCTTGCATGAACAACTGATGGAGCTTGAATGATCTAATCCTCCACTACCAGGACCTTGGCTCATGTAACAGCCCCCCGAACCCTCCCATACCTCCTGCATGAAAGACATTTGGAAAGAGTTCCAAGAGACCTGGAAAAGCCCAAGGAGAAGCCTTCCCAACATTTCTCTCATCAGAGCTGTGAGTGGCCACCCTGCAGATCAGGAACACCCAGGGGGCTGCACGTGGCCTCAAACTGAACAAAGTGTGCAGGCCCCTGGGAATCACTGCCATGTCCCATGCTGGGTCTGTGCCCACAGCACCCATGGAAAAACTGCCTCTGTGACATGTGGGGAACAGAAAGAGGGGAGAGAGCAACACTGCAACAAGGCTGACCAAAGGAATCAAAATTAAATTCCCAAATGGATCATTAGAAAATTATACCAAAGAAAAGAAACTTAGCAACATAAAAATGCCTACTCTAGGCAGAGGTGGTTTACTTGTAAATAATAAAATAAACCAGAGAGGATGTATTTTTTGAATACAATCTTTTATATCTCAGTGGGCAGACATGAAAAAAAATTTGTTAAAGCAAAGACAACCATTGTTTTGATGGAATTGTGCTTTTAGAACTTAGGGGAAAAGACTCTCTTCCTCTCTTGGCTGCTTGTAACATGTGAATAATCAGCCCAAAGTAAACAGCATGTGGTCTTGTGTGGTCTCTTTCTCTTCATATGAGGCTGGTATTTCACTTGAAACCAGGAAGTGACAGGAAGTGGGGAGTTCTGCGCAGATACAGGAGACCCTGTGCTTTCCCAACAAGCTCTGAAAATGCAGAGTGTTTGAAAAAAATCATTCCTGTTGCAGATGGGAAATGCAAAAAAAACCCCATCAAAACACATAGAATGAATAAATATTCCTTTGAGTCATATAACTAAAGAATTTTGCATAGCCATATTTACAGCATTTCCTGACTCTTTCATGAGCATTTCAATGCTCAAGAGTCACTGAGTACCAATCAATTCTTAAACTGAAATGTTAAAGGAGTTCCTGAAAGCAACATAACCGCTGTATTATTTGCAAATACAGCTCTTGATGTGTGGTGGTTGCTCACGTAAATCATCCACTTAGGGAAGAGAAACAGTGCTCTGGCAGACAGAAAGGCTCAGCACAGCAGGGGCTGTGCTCCCCTTGCTGCTGCACCGCAGGCAAGCAGTCCATTAGCTGCTTCCTTCAGCAAGGCTCCTGAAAGAATGATGAGTGTTTAACGTGCTGCTACCCATTTCCACATCAGTATGGGGTGTGGAACTTTTGTGTTGGTTTTCTGAACCACTGCTTGCTCACCCAGCCCCAGCCTGCCCTGACTGCTCCCACCATGGTAGGGGATGCACACAAACCATCATCTCAGCGAGTTTTCCAGCCTGCCTGCTCCCTTTCCCTATCCCAAAACCTCTCACCCACATGACCTATCCACATCCCCATCACTCCAGCCCTCCCTCTGTATGGTTGTGATCTCCACCCTGCCCAGCCATTCAATCCAACTCAACCAAAGCCCAGGAGAGGTTTGCTCCCTCCAGACACCTCGCAGGATTTGGCTGGGTCCCCGTGCCCCGTGGGCTCAGCTTTGTGCAGAGCAAAGGCAAGAGGACACAGCCTGCTCTCATACACAAAACCCTTCCACTGTGAACTGAAAATGCAAACTGGAAGCCATTGGTTTGAATACTGGGACTCTTGTGGTCCTTGCCTTCATTTCTGAGCTTACCACTTTCTGAGTTAAACATCCCACCACCTTCTCCCTCTGTGACTCTTGTCCCTCTCCTTTGATTTCTCCCAAGTTATCTCATTTTCACCATCAGTCCTCCAAAAAACAGGTTGCCAAAACATCTTCTTAAAACCCCTCTAAAATCAACCTACTTGCCTATAGTGGTAGAGTGGGAAGTAAGATAAAAAAAGAGATTTTAAGTAACACTAAAATACAATGAAAAATACTCACATGCACCTACATTACTCAGCACCACATCCTTATACTTGTCCATACTTTCTGGGTCTTTTCTCTGACATTACTGGCTATAAACACAACGTGTCATATCAAACCAAACTGCTGTGTTTGTGCTGGGGCAGGACTGTGTTTTTCTGGAGCAAAATACCTTGCATTTTTCTGAGCCCTGAAATAGCAATCACACCCCATACGTTTGTGAACCACTCCTGGCTGGGACAGCTCTGCAGGGTTTCAAGTGCTTTCCCAATGCCTCCCTTCAAGAAAGAGCTGCCCAAGCCAGTTCCTTCCTTCTCCCCAAAGATAAATTCTCTCTGCCAGATTTCCCTGGGGATGCAGTTCAGCACCTTGCCCCCACACCACCAGCACTGGGACTGGTATGAGGCATATTTCAGAAATGTTTCCAGCCATGATGTCTGTGCTTCCAGCTCCTAACTCTCCTCCTTTTCCTTAAAGTTCACCTATGCTTTAGTTAGATTTTTTTAAAACAGTTCCTCATTCAAAAGCAGAGAGGGGTGCATCTGTTCTGGAAGGTTCCCTGCCCAGGTCCTCATTGCCTGGTATATCGTATTAGGATTGGAGCACAGAACAAGAAAATATTAATCTGAATTCATTTGCATTTGTAAACAACAGATTTAAATGAACGAGTGAATGCAGATTTAACAGCATTAGGATTAGCTAGCAGCATAAGCAAAAAAAGAACCACAAAAAAAACCTCACAGAAAAAATATTTTAAAAGCCAGTTCTTTGGGATTAAGGAGTTTTGACAATTAAGCTTTATGATTTGCTGCAGAATCAACCAACAAATCAAAAGATGTCATTAGTTTTTTCATAAACCCAGGAACTAACAAGAAAAAACAAACTCCAATTGATGTTTTGGTCTATTATGAAGTATTTTTTTTTTAAATATCAAGACCTGAAGACTACTACAGAGCATAACTAAAATGTAAACAACACAAGATTGCCAGTGATGAGCTGTCTCAGGGTACAAGTTTGAGGTGATGAAGGCAGAACCAACTTGTTTTGGTCTCCTTCATGATGTGGGGGTGAATAAAACAAAATTAATCTCTTCCCATTATGTGAAGGATGAAAAGCAGCTGCAGAGCCACTCAAACAGGCACAGATCAGAAATCCCTGAGGATACCAGTTACCTCCAGGATCAGCAGGCTCTGCCCTGCCTCTGCTGCAGCCCCACCGGCTCCTGCAGCTCTCTCAGCAGGCAGGGCTGAGCTGATGGACATTACAGGATCCCAGAAGCTCCCAGTAGGAAGCTCACAGCCCCCATGCAGCCAGAGGGGTGCTCCTTCACAGACACCCACTACACTTCATTTCAAGGAAAGAAAGCATCTCTTTTATTGCAGCCACTCAACCAGCACAGGCACAGCCTGGGAACTGCTCAATTCCACAGGACACAGCAAACCCACACAGAGATCATTCCCCACTGAAGTCGCTGGGTTGGTTTGTTTTTCTGTAAGGTGAATCATATTCTGCCCTTTGGGCTTAATACCTAAATCCTTTCCTAGAAAAGATTCCTGCCAACTCAGCTCTGTAAATTGCCTCATAACCTTCTATCCCACTGATGTCGATAGCAACAAGGGTTGGTCACCTCTTCACTGTGCCCCAGAACACCACGTTTGCATTATGAGAAATCTGTCCCCTTTGCAGCCACCTCCAGGTCTCACAGTTTGATGTTTACTGGTCTCTGGTACATCTCTGCCATCAGCTGCCTCTCAAACACAACTCACACGGACTCTCTTTGGTATTCAGCAAACCACAAGAGGCTTCCTACAGGTGGGAGTTGTGATAGATCCTCTCTCATCATTGGAAATCTCATTGTAGGGAAGTTTAGGTCATCACTAAAACACAAAGTTGTCTTTTCAGGTTTCTTGGTGTTTGGTTCATGTCTTTTTTATCTGGCCCCCCATGACTTGTTTCAGGGTCTGATGAAACTCAAAAAGAATAGAAAAGAAAAGACAGACATTAATTTGGGTACCCAGAGCTCAGACACTTCCAATGAATTGCCCCATGCCATGATGTAATTTAGCTCAGGGAAGCAGCCATTTTGCTAAATTAAAGATAGTATTAATCTTATGAGTAAAGTGAGCCTAGGCTTTGTCCCCTAATTTATTAGCATTTTCATTTAATTTCTGTTATTTTACTCAACCCTTCATTTCAGAACTGGTCAAGTGACAACCACATAGGTTCAATATCACATGGAAAAATCCACATGCCAGGCCAGTGCTATAGACCAGAGTAGCACCTTCAGAGCAGTGACTCCAGCAGGAGAGAGCTGCACATCCCCAGCCTGGCCCTCCCTGGCGGTTGCCATGGCTACAAGCGATGCTCAGGAGATGGGATTGCCATGGCACCGAGGCAAGGGAGGCTGCCCAGGGCAGGGGCACACTCCTGACTCAGGATGCCATCATTTTAATTAATAAGGGGATGTAATGTAGCCAATTACACACGGGTAATGCCGAATTCTGGGGCCATTTCTGTTAGGCTAAACTTAGGAGAGGTTCTAACCCAGCTTTAAAAACAAGTGGCAAAAGTGCATGAGCTTGTTAACAAAACACATCAGAGACAAAACATATTGGATTTCTATTGTTATAACAATAAAGTGGGAACAATTAATATGGACTAAACATAAGACAAAACCAAATGAGGACCCCTCCCATCTACATGAACTCCATGCTACTTTCTAAAGATGAAAGGTAAAGGCTTCCTTCCCAGGAGGAAGGCATGGTGCAAGGAAAACTGAGCAAGCAGCAATCTCGTCTGCACCAGGATTTTTAACACTGGAAATTTGTCCATGACTGGGGGTATTCAAAACTCAGTCTGTGTGATTCACACGCACCGCTAAGCAGGACCCGCAGTATCAACTCTCCCCGTTTAATCAGACACCTGGCAGCACTGAGATACTCATCTCACACTATTGAGCTGTTGCCAAGACACCATTCACACTTCTGACTCCCCATTAACATCAGCTAATAATCTTCTGCCGTCGGCTTTCAAAGCGCTTCAGAAGGATCCAAGGCTGCTGTAAGAAAACAGGACAAGAGAAAAAAAGCTGCTTGCTCTTGCAAGCAGTCAAATTAAGTTTAGCCCGTGGCTTTTGCATGCCTCAGATAACCAGGAAACCAGAAAAATAAAATCCTAAATCCATTGCTTTAATCATTTGGGGATCTGAGTTGGGAATTTTGAATTACAACTTGCTCAGAGTTGGCACGAACAATAAAACTTCCAAAAGCAGACATGACCACAGGTTCCCCTCTTTCCACCCGTTTCTCCCTCGAGTGCTAACAAGCTTTCTCTCTCTGCTTACATCCACAGCTGGGTCCCTCCTCCTTCCCTGGAAGCCCACATCACAGCCCCTTCACTTCTCAGCTGCTTTCCCATATTGCTCAAAACCGATGATGTGAGCAGAGGTTCAGACAGGGGCACAGAAACTTCATCCTGAACAAAGCTTTTGGGATCAGCATCACGGGGCTGGAGCTGGGGGAAGCCCTACTGCAGAGGCCACTCAGCACTGCTGCTTTCTCAGCATGGTCAAAGCCAGGGAGACTGAGAAATTCCAGCCAGCCTCATCTCACCCCTTTATTTCACTCTGACTGAAACAAACACTGTTATCTTTGACCCTACTCTCCTCCTAGGATGCAATCACAGCACTTGTGAAATGCTGCTGCTTCTGCAACACTGAACCCACAGTGGGGAAATCAGTCCTGTAGATCTGAGTCTGAGCAAAAGCTACAGACATTCAGTAACCACCACGGTTCCAGGGCTGTGTATTCCAGGCTTTACACTGGTAACGCTCAATCCGTGTCTTTAGCCCTCGGCATGAAGGAAACGGTGGCACAGGGAGATGAATGCCAAGGCTGCTGCAGGAAGGAACAGCACAATAAATGCCCAACCCCTACTGCAGAAACCAGACTATTCTTACCCTCAGGTAAGTTTGTGTCAGATCTTATTTCAGCTGAATTTGATATTAGCCTTCAGAACAGGTAAAATAAAGAAATCCTTACATCTATTAAAACATACTGGCAAATAAAAGAGATAAGAAGCCCAAACCAACACATTTTTTTGAGGTTGGTCTGATGATACCTGAGTGTGAGAAGTGGAGATTTCTGACTTGCACCCTTCATTCTGTCCCTGGACACGTCACTTGCTCCAGGACTGAGAGGAAAACACGACTGGGTCACTGCCCGGCAGGAGAATGACCTCCAGGGAGGTCAGGGGCTCTCCCCTAAGCAGGAAAACTACAAAGGATGGATTCAGAAGAGATAAAGATTTTTTTATTTTGCGTTGGTATTGTGAAATAGACAGTCAAAATCTTTTCAAAATAAATAAAGTAGGACTGGGAAGATAATTCTTTACAGAAATGAAAGGTATTGCTTTTTTCTTGATCCAAAATGTGACAGAATCAGGTCAGAACCATGGGTCTTTGCTCTTGTGGGAGATTCCCAAATTCACAGGAAAACAAATGTCACTGCTGCTTACCAAGTCATCTGCTGCACGCAACTGCTCTTGTAACTGAGTCACCGACAAGCTACAAACATTTCCCACAATTGTCCTGTAAGCTTGGGGGGGGGCTCAGTGATTGAAAAGAAAAAACCGAGTCAGCTCCAGCACAAAAATCCCGAGTTACATTTTAAATATTACTTATATTATATTTAAATAGTATAAATGCCTGTTGCCATCCTTCATACCTACTGCCAGCCAAGTTTTCTTACACTGCAGTTTCAACACACTCAGATTGTGCCCCAAGGTATTCATACAGCTGCCTTTTAGGACCATCAGAGAAACAGGACCAGCAGAGAAACACCAGTAGAGATTTTTTGCTCTGAAGCTTCCAATACCAACACTTCAGTTCATTAGCCTAGGAAATAAAAAAAGTTCAACCTCACTTAAGTCTGAGTTACTGATTCCCTCCGTGCTGCAGGAGCGTTCACTCCCAGGGAATGCAATGACAAGGGGCTCTGTGACTCTTGTTTGCTGATGTCCCCAGCACTCCACACTGGCTGGGGACCCCATGGCTAAGGTGAGTGGCCTGTGCAGTTCCAGGGGAGCTGGGCTGCTCCAGCCCACAGCTCCCACCTCTGTAAACACCTCCAGAAGTGATGCCTGGTCACACCAAAAAACTCCTGCAGACAGCCTGAGATATAAACTCCAGACTAAAACAGATGAAGAGGAGGGATAATGAAGAGAATGAAAGTTTCAATATACTTTAAAAAAAATTTGACCAGAGGTCTGTCATCTCAGTTAATCCAGAAAGTCTTTTTCTGCAGCTGACACGTGCTTCCGATTTTAAAAATTATTTACAAATTAGGAGTAAGATACCAGATGTGGAAATGATGCAAGCATTTCAGATACATCAACCTTAAGGTTCCTTTCTCTCTGAAAACTATGAGTAAGGACTTGGCAGCAAGATAAAAAAGCTACAATAAGAAAATAAAAGGGCAAAAAGATACTAGTTATCTCTTAACGAGAGCTGGTAAGAAAACCAAAGCAGGACTATGGAACAGTGGAAGCTGGATATAATTTTCTGCAGCCTCTGCTAAAGGTTACCACGGCATGTCTTTCACAGTATAAAGCCAGTGTTTACGAGGAATGGGATTGATTCAGAGGCTGCTGTCAGGAGGAAAAGCTCCCTTTGCCCGGGCTTTGTGCAAGCCCTGACTCAGCACCGGGAGCGGCGGGGCCGCGGCTGCAGCGCTGCCATGGGAAAGCTCCGCTCCTCTCCCGGCCCTGCCTCTCACACAGCCACCGAACTGCTGGGAAACGCTGGCCAGGAGCACACCCACTGCCAGTGCTCCCCATAGCACTGCCAGTGCTCAATGTGGCACTGCCAATGCTCCCCATGGCACTGCCAATGCTCCCCATAGCACTGCCAATGCTCCATGTGGCACTGCCAATGCTCCCATGGCACTATCAGTGCTCCCTGTGGCACTGTCAGTGCTCCCATGGCACTGCCAATGCTCCCATGGCACTGCCAATGCTCCCATGGCACTGCCAGTGCTCCATGTGGCACTGTCAGTGCTCCCATGGCACTGCCAGTGCTCCCCATAGCACTGCCAATGCTCCATGTGGCACTGCCAATGCTCCCATGGCACTGCCAATGCTCCCCATGGCACTGCCAGTGCTCCGTGTGGCACTGCCAATGCTCCATGTGGCACTGCCAATGCTCCCATGGCACTGCCAGTGCTCCCCATGGCACTGCCAATGCTCCGTGTGGCACTGCCAATGCCCCCCATAGCACTGCCAGTGCTCCATGTGGCACTGCCAGTGCTCCCCATGGCACTGCCAATGCTCCCCATGGCACTGCCAATGCTCCCATGGCACTGCCAATGCTCCATGTGGCACTGCCAATGCTCCCCATGGCACTGCCAATGCTCCATGTGGCACTGCCATGGCACTGCCAGTGCTCCCCATGGCACTGCCAGTGCTCCCCATGGCACTGCCAATGCCCCCCATGGCACTGCCAGTGCTCCATGTGGCACTGCCAATGCTCCCCATGGCACTGCCAATCCCCATGGCACTGCCATGTGGCACTGCCAATGCTCCCCATGGCACTGCCAGTGCTCCATGTGGCACTGCCAATGCTCCCCATGGCACTGCCAATGCTGCATGTGGCACTGCCAATGCTCCATGTGGCACTGCCAATGCTCCCATGACACTGCCAGTGCTCCATGTGGCACTGCCAATGCTCCCATGGCACTGCCAATGCTCCATGTGGCACTGTCAATGCACTGCCTCTGGGCAGACAGGGGAATACCCAGAGACTCAGATGCAGTGAGAAAAGGACATGGAACAGAAGGAACCAAACAATTTTTGAATGATGTCTTACTTAAACAATGAAATCTCAGCCCTAAGGGGGAAGGAAAATGAGAAAAGGTGTCAGCCTGTGTTCCTAAAGAGACTTTCTAAGGCTTTGCTGCACTGAATCAGCACAGGAATCTTCAAATCACAACGGGCTAGAAATTTCTATCACAATAAAGCTGCTTTGAGTAGTACTGGAGCTTTCTTGAAAAAGTAAATAAACAAAGACAAACAGATGGAAATAATTATAATCCAAATACTTGGAATTGTCGGAATGCAGTTTTCAATTATCCCAGATTGGCCTGGGCCCTAAAAACCCATCCAAACAGCTAAAGCTACAGAAGAGAGAAAAAAAATCGCTCCTGGCATAAACAGGTGGGAGGTTCCTGGCCCACTCCAGAATTCAATCCGTGGAGCCTTGAGGGACAGCCTGGCACCCCTGGCACTCCTCACCTTCAAGTAGGGATGAGCCCTTGAAGCAGGACATCCAGGGAATGATCCAGCAGTGCAGGTGATTAACCAGGGATTTACTGTGCTACACCAGGGCCAGGATGATGGTTCAGCAAAGGAGAGGGGCAGCCAGTGTCCCCCAGCACAGAGGGACATGGAGAAGCGATGAAGGGGCAGCATCCTGGCACCAGGAGTGCATCCTGTGGCCAGTTAAACTGTCAGACATCACATGGCAATTCAGCACCTTGTTTAACTACGGAATATTTAGACTAATGGAAAAAGAAAGGTGTCAGGATAATGTAATCTGATTTTCTTATTCAGGTTTTCCATTATCCACTGAACTGGGGCTATTCACAGATCCTCAAGCCACAGGACAGCAAATCTTTGCTTTCATGGCAGGCATTTCCCAAACAGAGTTCTCTTTCTTCACCAAATTAGCTCACCCTTCCACAAGGACCACAAAGGCAGGGTGGGTACACACCTGCACAGTGGCCTGAGCACAGGCTGCTGCAGGTGGCACCTGGCAGCCACAGTCCCCCTGTTCCAGCATTTCAGAAAAAACCCTGTCTAGAAATCTCTGCCAGCCAAGACTTATGAGAGCATTATGCTTCCTGTGGAAGCAATCAATTTTATCTACATATTTTTGTAAATTCTGTAAAACAATTAGCAAAGACAAAACATCAGTTGTGGAAAAAAAGCACACCAGAAAGATCTGATCAGCCCATGGTACAATGAAAAGTTACTGGTAGAAATTAAAACTGATAGAAAGAAATGGGAAAATGGCTTAAAAACAAGTATCCCTTAGTAGCACTGGGAAAAATTCTGGGGAAAGTCCCAGATCTCATCTATTTATGAAAACATCAGGAAAATTACTGCAAAACACAAGGGGGCACAGTCCCCATCAGCAGCACACTGCTGCTGATCAACCAGACTCATCACCTGCCAGTCCTGGAAAATCTCAGATAATCCATTACTAGGCACATGCAGGAATAACTGTATGGGAGACACTTCCAAAGAAATATTTAACAAGTTTACCAAGACTTCAAATAAAAATGAAAGAAATTTCTAAGAGAAACTTTAGCACATTTCACTCATGACATCCTTGCAGAGACATCAAACAGATCAGCAGGAACCACAATCCCCCAAAGCTCCATGGTGATCTGCACCAGGAAAGATCAACCCAAAATCTTCTGGCCCTAAATGTGCTCTGGTGCAGGTCATCTACACAATGTTTGCCCATGCCTGTCAGCCCATGGGAGTGCAGAGGCACAGGCAGAAATGCCACAGGAGCTGCACTCAATCAATAACTTATCAACCCATTTTGATACAGCAATTACTCTTTTTTCCTTCCTCTACTGTTTTATGGCTGTTACACAACTTTGGCAAGAAGGGGAGCAAAGAGGATGCAATGCTGAACGGGCCAGATTGCTCATTGGCATTCTCAGCCTTCCATGCTAATTATGTTACGCTGCTTTAGCTGGAACAGATCAAGTCCTGAATTGCAACAAAATTAAGCAAAATCACTTCATTTCCAAGAAACCTGGCAGAAATACCCAGCAAATGTGTGTGAGATTCAGAGAACTGATGAAACATAAAATGCTTAATGAGTTTCAGTAAATAGCTTCCTTACAGCTTGTTAAACATCCACAACCTTCCTTCCAACTACACTACGTAACAGGAACTATGCATTCTAAATCATCCTTCAATCCTGTAAGCTATATGCTTAAGATTTAAAAACAACTATACAAATATGGTACTAGGAAATGTACCAAAAATAGAGTTTGCAGAAAAATTCCTGAGACAGATCTCATTTCAAAAAAACTGAACTGTATCTGACCAGCATTATTAAGATAAAGCTCTAACTCAAAGCCTCTATTATTAGTTAAATATCCAGGATGTTTTACCACGTTGGGATACAATTAATTTTATACATATTTGATAGCCTCTTTTGCTATTAATAATTTCATATTTCAAAATTATGCTTCTTTTTCCCTTAACCCCTCTAGGAACCCGAAGGAGCAGAAACTCAGTGGAAATTTACTTTATGTAAGGAAACTTGCTCAATGTAAGGATCTACGTCAAAATCTCACCATTTCAGAGGGACAAAGGTCACCAGCCACCAGGCTTGTTGCCAAACAGTGCTGTGACTGCACATCAGCGGGAAGCCATATGAACTTTTCCATTAAAGTCTTACATTCATAAAATTGTCTCTAATTATCTGCAAATAATTACCAAAACAAAAACCAAACAACCTACCCAACCTTGCTACCAATAGAAAGCATTACAGTTTCAGAGAAAGAAATAAACACACACTTGTAATAAAAGTGGAAAAGGGTACAATGGAATGCATGGATATTCAGGGGCTAGGGATTCAAATGCAGTATGTGGCTTTTCCTGCTGTTGCACTTGGCAATGCCCAGTACCCCTGAAATCTGATGTAAGACATCTTTCTGACATTTCATACACGCCAGGTTGCACTATCCTCTTGGGTGCTGTGCTCCCAGGAAACTGAAGCCACCCAACTCCCAACAGGGAAACAGTGCTTGCTTTTCTACCAACCTCCTCACACTGGAGACCAGGCAGGACTTTGGGGATGCCCACCCAGGACTACCTGCAGATGGAAGTGCCCTGATGGCCAGCCCTGTGCAAGGGCTGCAAGGTCTGTATCTTTAAAAGCCTCCTGTTGGGCAGGGAGGCAGCTAAAGCCAAGCACTGGTTTGCACATAGAGCAGGAATGAAATGCTGAAGCTGATCTATAGAATGAAATCTGGGATTCAAATTATACAGACATTACTTGCTGAAAGCCACAGGTATCTATTTTAATTGTAGCTTGAGTAAATACTTGCAAACACTCTGAAACTTTCAGGCACCCACACCTGCCATGCCTGCAGCCACTGCAGCTGGATCCGTGCTGGGCAGCCCCAGGCCCACTGCCCCAGCTCTGCCCTCAGCTCCAGCTTCAGAATCCATGTGCAGAAGCCTGGGAACAATGTACACTGCCCAGGAACATTCCCTAATTTCCCATTTAGCACTGGCACCTTTCATCCCAAAGTAGAAACTTTTCTCCCACTGACTCCCCAGCCCAAAGAAAAAGCACATCTGTCATCTGTTCCCTGGCTTGCCGAGGGCAGACAAATCCACTTGACATCAATTCTAGGGAAAGCCAGAGTCACCTTTCCACACCTATCCCCTTTGATCTGCAGGAGAACACTGAAAAAGGAGGGCAGGTCCCAGCACAGCCATTCCCAGCACTTCCCAACAGCTCCCAGGGACAGCAGGGAAGGACAGAGCTCTGTCCTCTGCACAGAGCACGGGCACGGCGCTTCCTCTGGCCTTTAGTGCCAAGAGAGAGATTCTGCACACACAGGTAACAACAGATTTTTAACCATATTATTATTCCCAAGTATTACATGTGGTTTTTTTTTTAAATTACTCACCTTTTCAACTGTTTGGGTACTCCCTTTCCCTGCTGTCACCCCTGGGGTTTGTTTTTTTTTTTTGTAGACAATAGCAACTCAGGTCTACAATGTTTTTATTTGTATTTTTGTTGCATCTATTTTGTATCCTATGCCTCCCTCATGGCTACATTACCATATTATCTGAAAAATGGTTACATTTATCCTTCCTGAAATTAGTTTCTATAAAAAATACCTATTATAATAGTTCTGAACTTATTTCTTTTTTCTAAAGAGATCCCTAACAGCATTTTATTAGCTATGTGTCTAACAAAAAAAGAAAAAAAAAACCATTAAAGTGAATCATATTATCCTAAATGATTTGAAATATGAAGTTTTCAGTCTTAAAACCCCCCAAGTATTTTTGAAAGAAAAAAATAAAATACTTTGGATATAACTGAATGTGGAAGAAGCTGGAGCCTTCTCCTGGCTGGTCAAAGGGATAAAAAGGGCATCAGCTATACAGCAGGGAAGGTTTGACATTCTGTCAGCACTACAACCCTGGGCATTTGGGGAACCTGCAAATAGACACAAACAACAGAAAAAGAGGCTTCTGTTGAGATGCCTCCAGGCTGGACTGTTACCAGCAGTGGCTTGTGAGCTTTTAATCACAACTTGAAATTTAAGTGCTTAAGATCTCTTAAAGAAGTCCAATTGCAAGCATCTAATACCTGACCCTTCAACACACAAACTTCAGGAAAATTACACACCAAACAAAAGTCCCAGCACACTTGGATAGGAAAAAAAATGTCATAAGCCTACAGCTTTACATCAGGTATTAACCACAGCCAGTGCTTTTAAAACCAGGTAAATGGCAGATCATATGCAAATAAAAACTGACCAAACATTATTAATTTTCCCGCACTGAAAATCCAGGCAAATCTGGTAATTTCTGTTCCTGAATTCAGTCCAAAACAGTCACATGTATTTGAAATATTTGACAATAACAAACACATTTCTATATTATCAACTCTGTACCACTGAAAGAAACTGGATGTACAGGGCCCTATTTGTGAAATTAATTTTATTTTTGAAACATGATATCCAATTACAAATAAATAATTCATACAATATAACTCAATTAGGATATACAATGTTCAGGCAGTTCATAGTAACAACCAAGATCACATTGAAAATGAGTTTACATTAAATAACCCATTACAACAATATACAACTGGTCATTCAATTAACTTTTCAGCATGGTCCAAGGTGTAGGCAAGTTGAAAATTGTTCCTCTTACCAGTAAAGAAACAGATGTACACAATTTTATACTGAGTCTAAAGTAGTTATTACACCACAGTAATAAAAATTAAAAATGCTGCATTGCATCACCTAAATGTAGTTTTAGTACAGAATAAAAAGTTTGTGAATTTTAGCAGGACAAAGGTTATTGCAAAGGAGTTTTATGTCCTATAGCAATTTCTGCATAATGAGCTTTGCAGGGTGTTCCTAATGCATGGTTTTGATTCCATACCCTTCTGTGTATGCTGTCTGTAAAGCAGTGGGATGCAGGTACACATTATGCTCTTAGCTCCAGTCACACATTGCTTTTCACATAATTTCTGCAGAATCTTTTGCTGCTCAGCTACAGCTCCCCTCTGAGGGTGCTCCTGCCTCTGTAACACCTGCAGCAACAGCAGCACTGAACTCCTACTGTCTTTTCTGGCTTCCAACCTTTGAATTTCTCACCTACCCCAGAAACACTATGCTCTGTAAAGAACACTTACATCTAGATTGAATGATAGCCTGAAGTCCTGAACCTTTTTCAAAGAATTGTGGAACTTACAGGATATTCACAGCATCCCTGGAATTTCTTGGTCAATCATTTTAATAATGAAATACATAGATTTTCACAACAGAGTAAATAGTTAAAATTTCCAATGATTCAGAGACCTGGTAAGTTTGTATTTACAAATGTTTTGTTAAAAATCCCCCTCTTCTGGGGGCCCTTCAGGTGAGGTATATGGCCCTTGCTCTTAGTTTGAACTCAGATTGTTTAAAGTTACAGCTCTTTCCATTACAAAATTCCCCACGTGACAGAGACCACTCCTTCCAAACGTGCATTTCTCTATTCCTGCACAGCTGCCCACGGCCTCTGGGACACATGCAGTGCATTCCAGCAGGTATTTTTGTTCTTGGTACACAGGGCATGGGAAGACACACCAAAAGAAAAAAAAAGATAAGGGAGGGAAATTCCCAGCTGGCAAGCAGTGCATCTCTGCAGGGTTGGGAAAAATCCCTCCAAAGTTGTCCTTGTGCTCAGCAGGGCAGGAGCACAGGGTGGCAGCCAGAAGGACCTGGCAGCCCACAGGACCAGGATCAGGAGGAGGACAGGGAGGGAGCCCCACACCTGAACTGCAGCCTGACTGAACATCCCTTACAGCCCCCAGCACCTCCCAGCACCCACAGGACAGATGGCCTCAATGGGACATGAAGTACTCACAATCCAGCAGGAGTGGAGTCTGTCTTTTGCTATAAATCAAAAGAAAAAAACCTTCCTCATCACAAAGATTTTTAAAAGTGTCTATCTCCAGTGCTGAAACTAAACTTAATGAACTGCTTTGTTTTCACATTCTGTAGAAGAAATAGGTCCACATGAATCTGATGTCTAATGAAAGAGGAACTCTATATATCACATCCATTTTAAACATAAAAAACCTGAACTGTAAAAATCAAATGCACAGTTAGACTGCAACCCCATCTTGTGACTGGATTAGAAAAGAAAATTAAAACTAATATTTCCAAACCATTTTAAAAGTTTCATTTATGCAGTTTCTCCAAAGGGGATTTTAAACCCTTAGCAGAACAAAATATTGACTTCAGATTTGTTTAACCAAAAGCAGATTTATTTTCTTAAATCTGCTGCACAATGCACCAAGTGATATACATAGTATTCAGCAATTTATGAATTTTCACTAAAAACCACAAAAATATTTGAACAATGTACAGACTGTGCTGAGTTCTATTTAAGAACCTGCTGATGGAGTGCAGATACAAATTTAAGTGTTAGTAGTGTCTAACACATGGTGTAACAACTCCCTACAGCCTTGGAAATTTTTCCTCATTTGGATTCTTCATTTTTCAGTATTTGTCTTATTTCTATTTGCCACAAGGTTTTCATTTATGAGCTGAATATCTAAAGGCAGTCATCTCAGAAATATGGTTCAGATTTCTTTTTGTTGCTTCTATTTCCATTTGCTTACTTACACAAACATTTACAAATGTTAACAGCTTTTCATGGACAGCAGCAGCAGGGGGAATCCAAAACTAGCACAAACCACAGCATTTCATCAAAACTCAAGTTCCCTGCTTGGTAACCTTCAACTCCTATGAGTCTGCTTCTATAATCAATGAAGAGCATTAATTAAAAAAAGATATTCCAGAGGTTTATAGAATTTGCACATCAAATACCTCCCAAAACCTCATGTCACAAAGACAAAGAGCAGGAACTCTCACTCCCAAACTAAGCTTCTGGCCTTCAGCACTGCCATGTGCTACCACAGCAGGGGACTAAGTGAGCATCAGGACCTTGAGTTTTTGTACTACAAGTAAATGATACACGTGAGAGTAATCTCCGAATTAAAGCCATTTTAATATTTGCTCCATCACAAAGTAGACTGATGACATTCTTATGTAACCCTGAATATTCTTTCCAGAAATATTTAGAAAATAAAATTCACATCTGAAACAAATCTGAACACTCTCACTGAAGATGAAAAGAGCCCCCATATTTTTTCAAACAATATCCATTAATCTCTAGTGAAACAGAAATTGAGACTCCTTCCCAAAGAAAGAACTAGGTGTAACAAACCAAGCAATATAAATAACTCTGGCTGACAAATGCTTCAAATATCTGTTTTTAAAGCAAAAATACTACACAAAAGAACAGAGAATCAAAGGGAGATTTTTAATGGCACAAAGGGCAGCTAGGCACTGTGTGAGTTGAGAACATAACTGTCATTATGACTTTAAAAATCCCCCCCAGGAAGATTTGGGTTGCAGCTAGGGCAGAGCAGGGGTCTTGCCAAACCTTTGCAAACAATGGAAGAGCCAACCCAGTGTAATGTCCAAACCTAATGAGAAAAGACAAAGGTTGCTACAGTCCCTCTGCTAAGAGGACACTGTCAAGCTTGTAAAGTGTTAGGTGAAATTAATGATGAGAGTTCATATTAGCACTACACAATTCAGCTCTGGATGAAATGGTCGTGAGCTATTTAAAAAGAGTTTCTGTATCTGAGAGATTATTCTGAGGTTCAACTTCTGCTGTGTTAATAGCATCTTCTGTATTAAAGGAGCTTTAACTAACACCTGCAAGAGTACCTGCCTTGAGGCAGAGCTGTGCCATGATCATCCTTCTGTTTTCAGATAAAAATAAAAGTAACCATTAGGCACATATCGAAGGTGTATTACTCAAGCTGGAATGTCAAACATTTCCCCCCTCAGATTTACACAGAAAAACAGCACAGCAGCAAATAACCTGGTCCTCTGTTCAACAATTACCTTGTTACAAGCATTTTTAATGTACATAATGTCACAACATCAATACCTTCTTATCTTTAAATAATTAGGTAAAAAAAGGCCCCCAGTATAACCATTTCTTATATAGCCAAGTTCTCTCTATATACATCCAAATTTTAAAGATACAAATAAAACATTATACAGGATTTATAAATGTTTAAAAACTTGAGGCTTCAGAATCATGGTTTCCCAAAAAGACCCGGGAAAATCCACAGACTGACAAGGTTGCAGAGAAAACTGGAAAAAAGGAGACAGACACAAGTTTGCTGCCATAACATTTTACTAAACTTGCCAGTCATCATGGTGATGTCATTAGAAAGAACAGTTTAAGCTGGAAATGAGGAATGGTGGTTTTGTGTGTTGATCTCAAGTGTTGAGTTGAGACAGGCAATTCAAGTATTTCCTATTTGATCCAAGCTCGTTGTAGCAAAGTGGTGCAGAGAGGATTATTTTACATTTTTTCCATACATTCGATCAATGTCCATTTGATAGAACGCCGTGAGCTCTTTGCGTTTCAGTTTGAACGCGTCTGTCACCAGACCAGTCTCTGGGGTCCAAGGGTCAGGGCTCAAACGGATCTTCACTGGGATTTCAAACTTCTCCAGATTCGCTGTAAAAAGAAATATTTTTAATACAGAACCTGAATGTAACCATTTTCCTAAAGATAAGCGCAAAAGGAGAAATCATATTCTCAGACACAAAAGCACACGATGTAAATGAAGAAATGCTCCTCCAATCCCCATGGTTGGCTTTGACAACCTGTGACAGGATCCAGCAGTACCTGTTGTCCAGTTTCCACAGAAATACAGGAATAAAGCCCAGCTGTTCAGGTATCTGTGCAGCTCCCTAACTCCAAAAAAAGCCTCAGTGCACGGAAATGATATCCTCAAAAACACACTCTGCTCTACCAGCATCGTGGTACTCATCATCTGGAGATAAAGTCTTAAAATCCATACTACTTAGGCTTGTAAAAATTGGGCAGTTTGTTTTTTCCTGATAGTTCTAAATTGATCAAGGGAATTAAGTTCATATAGGAGTTCTTCCCTGTACTGAAAGAGAGCAGTACCCTCCATGTTGCACCTTCAGCACAAAACACTATCATTTGCAACAGGTTCTGCTATGATTTCAGATATGAAAAAAGAAAAACAAATAACTAAGAAAAGTACCCAACAGATGGGCAATAATAAAATACCTTCTATTTTCAAGCTGAACTTCAAAAATACACACAAACGTATACTTATCCCATGCAACCCGCCATTTTTAGATTTTCCTCCCACTTTTTCTCCCTTTCACATTAGACTACTGGGTTTGGGTTTTTGGGGGCTTTTTTTGCAATTTATCACTAAAACCCATAGTATTTAAAAGTAAAGCCTGTGATACCAAAGTGAAAACTAAAAGCAAATATAAAATAACACCAAAATAATTGAATCAAATGCTACCTTTCATCAATTTTTAAGAAGTATTTAATTTTCTTTAGAATAGTGTTGCACAAAATATAAAAGCAACTTTGTACATGCTCTCCATCACAACAGCTTCTGAGAATGACTTTGCCCATGTGCTCCACACAGTGAAGAAAACCAGACTACAGACGTGGGGCAAGGGAAGGGCAGCTGCAGTGCTGAGACTGCACTTGTGGCAGGAGGGTGCTCCTGGGACAGGAGCTGGCAAATACCTCATCAGAGTTTAATATATTCACAAGCAATATAGAGAAGGGATGAATATTAACAAGCAGAGGTTGTTGGAAGCATGTGGTTATCCAGGGTAGAAAGGATGAGGACAAAGGGCAAAGAGGACAGAAAGTATACAAAATAAGCAGCAACAGCAACATGCATCCTTCTCCAAAGGGAGGGATTCTTCAAGGCAGAGGAGGGAAAGCAGGAAGCTGTGATTTCTGAAACCCAAGGCTAAGATTTGTTCCTGTGTTTCAGTTTTTTTGGTATTAGCCCTCATGGCCACAGCTGCCAGTGTGCAGAGAAAGGGTCCCTAAATGCATAATGTGATACTGAGCAACTACAAAACAGCAGCAAACATCCATCACAGGAAAGTGTCAAGAGATGAGTAAGGAAAATTTTACGCCCCTGATGATAATTTTAAAAAGTCCTTCTGTGGCCATAACTGACACCATTATGAAAAAAGCTCAGTGCTCAGAAATGGCCAAAAGCAAAAATAAGGCAGAAATTATCACAAAGAACAAACAAAATATCAGTGCCACTGCTTCATTATGCACTGGGACAGACTGACAGACCATGGCCAATTAGCATGAAAGAGATACTGAGGGGGAAGAATAATCCACACTGACAGAATCGCAACCACCACTGGGACTGTCCACAGCCCCTCCCTGGCCAGAGCTCAGCAGAGTCAGCCTGAACTGGCAGATGGAAGGCTTGGGACAAACAAAGCATTTCTTCACACAAACAGGCTGAGCTATACAATTCATCATGAGACACTATGGACACGGTATGAAATAGCTGAGTAATTTTCAAATGTGGCTGAAGAGTTAATGTAAGGAAAGTCTTCTGAAAATTACTAACTTTGGTTTTGGAAATCCTTCAGATGCAAGTGGAAGCCAGGGAAGCCCCTGTCACCATGGGTTTATTTCAACTCTGCACTGCTATGCAGCATGTGAGACTGTCTGATACCTAACACATATTATGATTACAGGTCTGTAGGTGGCCCACAGTGTTCTTGGACCAGCAGAAAGGCCAACAAGATACTACAGGACATCTTAAAGAACACCACACACCCACACATACATACATAAAACTTGTAAAGTTTCCCTGTTTTTATATTCTTTCCTCAGCTATTGGCCACAGTAAAAACAAGCTGCATGAAACAAAAGGACTGACCAAACTCATGTTTTGTGGGTAGTGGTTTTTTTTAGGAAAATTTCACTTCATATAGGGTCTATGAAATATACACACTCAGGGAAACATTTTTGGGGCCTATGCTTATCTATTTCACAGACATTGCAGTCCACAAGGTTGATACCATCTACCCAGCCACTCACCTGCCATGGCAGCCTCAGCTAGCACCTTCAGAACCTCTTTTTCCATCTCAGGACTGTTACAGATCTCTTCCCAGGTTCCTTTAAATCCTTTTTTCCGGGCTAGTTCAGCGAGCTCCTTTTGATTTGGCACAACAAATCCAATGACATAAGAATGGAAACTGAGAAGCACAATGTACTTTAGTATAAATTTTGCAAAATAAACAACTCTTCAAAAATAACATTTCAAGTTGGGGGATTTTACGCTTCATACAGAGATGTCGCTCTTAACAACTGGCTTTTGTTCACCTGATAATCTTCCTGAAATAGTACACAAGTTACCTCTGCCTGCTTAAAAACAAATAGAAAGAGAACCTACTTACCTTACAGGAACTGGATTGCTTCAAGGTGTGCTGTCCATATGCATATTCCACTGTGTCTCATGCCCAAAGCTTTGGGAAGCAGTACCCACACGATGTCACTGCGCCCTGCCTCTCCTCATGTTCTGCAGCCCGGAATGGAGACTGGTGTGCGGCTTCCCTACCTCAGTTTCCTCTCAGCTGCAGAATCCAGTTACTGTAGAGGAGTAGAGGACTGCAGTGAAGAGGGGTTGGAGAGCAGGTTGTGGAATGAGCATATGCACAACACATCTCAAAGGACGCCTGCTTCTGTAAGGGAAGTGACTTCTCTTTCTTTTTCAAGTGATTGTCCATACGCTCACTCTACTGTTGGCACTCTTTGTCTGTTCCTGACATGCCCAGAACACAGGAAACTGTGATCTCAAAGTCTTTGGGCCCTAAAGCACAATTCACTCTGAAACAGGTATTCAAAGTTTTTCAGATGGTGTAAAGTTAGGGCAAAATGTGCACAGAACCTCACACAGCAGCTTGACACATTCTAACAAAGCCAGAGTTGAAAGTGATCTCAGAAGAGCTCCTAATCAATTCACCTGCCCTGAAGCAGGGTCAGATACATCTAACAGATGTTTGCCTGCATCCTTCTTAAACATCAGCAAGCACTAATGCCAACACTTCACCACATGTAGCATGGATAAGCTGCTGCTGATGGCAATTCCTGACTTTTCCTCTTTGCAGTTTACCTCAGAATAGTCAGATGTCCCTCTTTTCCACAGAAGCTTTTTATTCATTCACAGATTTTCCATGTCACCTTTCTAGTCTTGCTTCCTTTCTTACGTTTATTTAGAAATATAAGCAGTGCCCTTTCCTCCTAAATCATGCCATCAGAGGTCTCTGCCCAGATATTGCCACTTTTTTCCTGGACTCTTTTCATGAGGTCCATCTCTTCAGATGTGCTACATGTGGAACTCAGACCCTTTAATACTTGTTAGAGCGAAGAGATCATTGTGCATTTTGCAGGCAATACATCTGATTATGCCTTTTACCTTCTTATAACAGCATGGCTCATGAACTCATGTCAGCTCCTACAGAACTGCTACCAACTGGTTGTTCACACCCGTAACTTCTGCAGTTTATTTAGCTGTAAGTACTCCTTTCTTTAAATTTACTGCTCTTTTCAAGCAAATCCCTGTCTAGCCAAGCTTACTCTGAATTCTCATCCTATCCTCCCCTGTGGCTCCCATCTTAACTATCTACAGATTTATTAAACCTTTTCAACTTTCACCAGACAGATCATTAATACAAAATACAGAAACTTAGCCCTAGCAAGCAGATTACTGTAGCTCTATCCTTTAAGGTCTTCAAGATAATTTTAAGATACTACCTCTAAACATGCTTTTGGTTACTGCACATTGCAATTTTCTCCTTTGTTACTGGCATGAATTGTAATGGTCATCTGACAGGAGTTGAGAAGACTGCACCAGAGTCCATTACAAACATAGACTTCCCTGGCAGCATCATCACAAGCTTTGCTTTCTGGCTCAAAACCATTCTCATTTTTCTCTTCCTGAGAATGTATTACAGGATGATTTCAGATTAGCCTCACTATCACTACTGCTTGCATTTCACCTTCTGCCTTTGCCTCTGTCCCATTTTTCTCCACGTACATTCATGCTGGACTCTGTACTGAACCCCTGTAACTTTACTCCCTACTGTGCACGTATTGCATGTAAAGGCACTTGGGACACAAAGGACTCTGGCACTTTCATCCCTGGTTCCTGTAGTCTTTTGACATGCTCAAGATCATGTCCAGCAATATCACCAGTGTCTCCAGGGATAAACAGCATTTAGAAGTACTCAGCTGGCCGGAAAGCATCAAATATTCTGTTCATCTAAAATTCAGCCATTTGAGTAGAAGCGTACTTGTTCTGGACAAACAGGTTCATCCAACTGCTTTTTTCTTGGAAAGAACACCTTGGAGCTCACAGTTCCTGGAACATGTAGCTTTTCATTCCATCCCACAAAGTTAAATCTTCACTTGTTGCAGTTCAAATGCTAAAGCAGTTTTGTCTTGAGAGGTATCCTGAAGGTACATCTTCCCTCTCCAGCAGTTATTTCCCTCTTGCTGCTCCTTATGCTGATCTTTTGTATTTGGTAGCTTTGTCTTGGAAGTGATTTTCAGTGGAAATTTTCAGACTTTGGTCCTCAAGACCTCCTTAGTCATCTCTTCCATGATGAAAGATTTTGCCAAAATGTCTGTCCTACACTAGGCAGCCTCATTCCCTTGCTGTGCTTATGATTTTACCCACATATGGCTCTCAGACCTATGGTCAGAAACACATTTGTGGCACTACATATAGATATCACTGTTTCTATTCTGTAAAGTCTGGTCCTTATCTCCTTGAGATTACCGAGAACTCCCTCAGTTTTTTTGCCATGTTTGCTCATACATCAGGTAACTGAGCCACTCACTTCCCTGAGGTGATGCTTGAAACCCACTAAATGAGTCTTGGATGGGTGAAGTGTTGATAAAGCAGTAGGAGACTCCCCTGACAGAGCTTTAATCATGACTCCTTTCAGCAAATGTTTTTATTCCTTATCTCACTTTGTCTGAAGTCAGCACAGCTTTGGAAGTAGCAATATCAGGCAAACAATTCTGATTCCCTACTACCATGTTCAGAGGAGCTTGGCACCCTAAAATCTACGGTCAAATCACATATTAAACCCATTTGTAAAAGTCTGCCCTCCTTGTCCTTTAGCATGTGGGAGACAGAACAGCTTTAATAAAGGATTCCTCCTGCGCAGAAGATCACCCAAGCAAAGTATAAGGTGAGACAGGATCTAAGAAAGGTCACAGGCACTGGTACAAAACCTCTCTGAGCTCAGACTGCTGAGGTGAGCACATACCCACAATGAAATGTGCAAATGGACAATCATTCAAGGTACTCTATTACATGGCTACTCAGGCCACATTACACACATAACAGTACTAAGAAAAAAAATACAGCAGCAACAGAAAAACCAATCTGGAATGTTTTGTATCTGTCCTTGGCCTGGACTCTTGTTTGTAAATTACCTTTAAAAAATGCTCAAAAGTTTTCCTATTTTTAATAGATATGACATGGCCTATCAGAGTCAAGTGTCTGGTTGGCAAGTCCATCTTAGCTTCCAATATTATGTTGACCTGGCAAAATTAACACAAGAATTTGGGAGCATGTATCCAATAGTAACCTGCTATCCTAGAAGAGAAGAAATCACATGTAGGAAGCTCTTTCTCCACAAATTACAGAGGGTGCGTGGAACAGTTGTAACTTCAGGCTGCCAAAGTGAGCAAATGTGAGACTCACTCAGTGAGTCCAAAAATTTAAAAGAATGAAAATTTTCTCAGCAGTGGCAGGCCTAATGCATGTCACCCTACTGATTCCAAACTGTCAAAACTGCAGTTACAGAATGACTACCATTAGTTAACACAAACCCCCTCAAAATTACAGAGAACCAGGTGAACAAACCAAAAGTTAAGTTTTTTATTCATTACCAGTGAGCAATTCTCTGGTATGCTTGTCCTGGCTTCTATCAAAGCAAGGTGGGGCTTTTTGGGCTGTACTGGGAATCAGAATATTTCTGATCCTTCAGAAGCTCCAAAATAACTTTCCAAACATCAATGTCAAATGTCAACAGGAAACAAAGACCACCTGAGAGTGTAAGAGCTAAGCAATTCTAGAAATGGAAACTTAAGACATGTTTGAGCCCTCATCACCTCATTTATTAGTACACATATAAAGCAAACAGAAATGACATTTGATCGCCATTTATTGCGTGTTTGCACAGTGTTTAGAGTGTGTTTTCTCTCAAGCTTCAAGGTGGCATACTGCAAGGGTAAAGAAAAGTGACTTTAATTCACAAGCCAGCTACTGGGCTATTGGTGGCTGTTTCCACCACCTTCCTCTGAAGTACCACAGTACTTCCTCTGAAGGATAGATCACAACTAAACACAGCAAGGAACAAGGTGTCCTAGGACTTCTAAAGTCCACTCCAAAGTGCTCAAGTGATGTCTGTAATAAATGCAGTAGAGCTCAGCTGCTTTTTAGATTAGGGAAGGGGGAATGTAAGACTCATTATTGGTATTTTCCAACAAATGAGAACGGAAAAATAAAAACGGATTTCAGATCTTTTAGTTTTGATAGTTATTCCACTGTATTATAAGTAAAGTCCTTTTTTTAACTGATTAAAAAAATTCCACACGTTGAGTGGCAAAAAATTTTGCTTATGGCTTCAAGAGGACAAAAAACAGAGCAGTAACAAAGTATCAGCAGCTCTTACCTGCTTGCATACGCACAAATATTATCTACCAGTGGGAGATTCTTCAGAGCTGCTTCTACTTTGCCAAGAGAAACATATTCTCCTGCCTGCAGTTTTACAAGATCCTTTTTGCGATCTATCGAGGAAGAAAGGAATTAAGTGTTAATTACAGAACAGAAAACTTCTAGACATTGATTTTAGGTCTTTTTGAAATGCATATTTAAATACCCAAACTGACTCATATTTGGTGAGTGTACCAGAAACCTTTAACGTCAGGTTTCCAGACTCTGCATTTTATCAGTCTGACTCTCCCACCAAAATGTGGGACATTACAATTCCATGCATTTTCTGCCTTTAGAACAGCATTTCCTATATGACAGCACCATCATGTGTGTGGAAGACAAGCTGAACTATGCAAAAGCCACTGTTAGCCAGGAGCACATATTTTGTGCTGTCTGGCCCACTCACAAGGCAGGATATGCACCGTTAGGTGATATTTTGTTATTTATTTCAGGCTAAATCCATATTTAAAGATATGTTCACCTTCAACTGTTCACCTTTCACTTGAAAAACAATAGGAACCAAAAATTAAGCCCAAATTTCTTGAGGTTATTGTACACAACCTTGCAAAATTATACAATATAAGGCAGCTTATCGACTCAATTAGCTTTTATTTAACTCTCTAATTACTATCCAGTCTCACTAACTTAGGGAGTCAATGTTAAGACTGTTTCAAAATGAACCAAAAATCAACTTCTAAAACATACAAACAGGTTTACATTAACATATCAGAACCTCCCTGGGATACATGGGAAGGCTTCAGATTGAATGACAAAGCATGGAGTTTTTTTTTCATTACTGTATTTCACAGCCCTGAAAAATGTGTGTGTACATGAGTATCTATGCATATACATGTTTACCTGAATTTATTAACTCACCAATAATTTTTAGACACCCATCATGATGAAACTCTCCAATGTCTCCAGTATGGAGCCACCTCTGCCCATTCTCATCAACAGTGAAATCTTTTCTGGTTCGTGCTTCATTTTTGTAGTAGCCCACAGTCACATTCTGCCCTCCAATAAGGATCTCACCTCTAGGATATGGTTTATCAGTGTTGTAATATCCACCTAAAAGGATGGGGGTTTTTATTAGGTTAATGAGAATGAAAACATATTCCCAAAGCAAAAAATTGCACCTTCCTTTTAGCAGTAGCCAGTAATGTGCTTTATCAGTTTCACACGGGCTCAAATAAAACCACATAATTTTGCCTCATAGTTTAGAAAATAAAAAATCCATAAGGTTCCACGCTAGCCCAAAACACACTGAAGTATTATGTATTTCTACTCTATAATACAGAAAAGCCTACAGTGAAAGAAAATCACCTAAATGCATTTCAAAATTTATTATAGGCATTTTATAAAGTATCCATTAAGCTTCTATTTTACATGCTCATTTTTAATGACTGTAAGAATAATATTATGAAGATTATTTTTAAATAATTTCTTAATGGCAACTGAAGGTGCTGTACATACTATGTAGTCAAAATGCCACTTGCATTGGTAGCTTTTGTCTGGATATTTCCCATTTAGAAATTAGTGAGGGATTTATTCTACCTTTCTTCTCCCCAAGAGTGAACTTTTATAAGCAAAAGTAGCATTTAAAATCTAAATAGCCAAGAAATAGTCTTCTAATTACTGCCACTGAGCAAAGCCCAATAGAAAAACGCAGGTTTTACAAACACACCACAATTTAATCAAATGCAGGAATTCTCACCTTCTTCCCAGTTCATTAACTTGATTTCACAACAGACCAAAGGTGCTCCCACTCTTCCTGTAGTGTAGTCCCAAACTAGAATTTTAAAAAGAGCATTTTTCAGAAAAACATTTAACCAAAATTAATTAGGATAAAAAAATAGATCTTTTGCTGTCATGCACCTTCAGTGAAAATTAACTGCTATTTATTTTTGGACTTTAATTCACAGAACCAAACCTCCAAGAAAACTCAATGGATTTATCAAGATAGCGCAGAGAAAATTCTTATTCTGCCAAGAGAGTATAGACACCTGTATTTAGAAATACAGTCAGCTACTAAAAGGCAACTGAAACCATTAGATTCTGTTATATAAAATTAAAACCTGGTGCAGGCAGATTTTAATTCCTAATATTCCAATACACTCAACAAAATTTGAAAAAAAATTACTCATTTCAAGTGGTAGGTACAACAATTCCAAGATCCCATTCACACTTGAACAGGTTGCTCTGCCACAAATGAGAACACGCATTTTACAAGTGGGTCACCTGCTCCAGCACAACGCACCCAGATCAGCACTGCCACTGTTTTACACATTTTTGGGAACACCCAATTCCAGGACCCCCGATGACATTCGGTGCCACCACCAAAGGAACAGACGGTCAGAGGCGAGCCCTGCAGGGCTCAGTGCGGGTGCCACCCACCTTCTGTGATGGTGCCAGCCCCAGCTGACTCGGTGAGGCCGTAGCCCTGCCCCACGGGGCAGCAGAAGCAGATGTTCATGAAGCGCTGCGTGGCCGCCGACAGCGGGGCGCCGCCGCACAGCAGGATGCGGATCTTCCCGCCCAGCAGCATCCGCACCTTGCGGAAGATAAGGCTGAAATGCAAAGGGAAAGGGACACTTTGGTGCTTCAAACCAAAACAAGAGAGCACCTGGGTTTGGATCTAAACTGAAAGTTTCCACTGTCTTCAAATACACTTTTTAGGACGTTCAAGGAAAGCCTTGAAGCACACTGACGTTTTCAGAAATACGGGCACAGATTTCTAAGCTTGTTTCCATGTTCGAGTTTGAAGATGGGTTAAATGTTTCAGAACATGTATTTAATGAAGCAGTAAAGTTGTGTGATTTTCTCCTAAAAATATGTTAAGCTGTACAAATCTTGCAATTACATTATCCTTTACTCTCACTGAAGCCCAGAGTTAGACTCAATGATGCTTGTGGGTTCTTTCCAATTTGAGATATACCATAGCTCCCATCTGTGAAAATGTGGGGTCTGCAGTTTTCTGTAGGAAAAGACTTCTCATCTTACCCAAAAATTGTAGAACTCTGTTATTAAATTCCTGATAAAAATGCAATACATGTAAATTTTCAATCTGTTTCAAGTTAAAGAAATTAATATTAATAATTAATGTTAATAAATTAATAAACTCACTTAAATTATATCTGTAAATATTTAAATCCATCACACAAACTACTGATTTGTTGTTTCAATTTACACGCAAGTACAGACTTGTCCGTGTTCAAAGTGTCAACAATAAAACGAAGAAAAGCACAAAAAACTAAACACAGCTCCTGTGGTAGGACTTTGATTTTTTGGTGCCATTAAAAATAAAGTTAGTATTACCTATCGCAGAGTGGGGTAGTGTAACCTTTGGAAATCTGTTCCATTTTGTAGTTGTAGGCCAATATAAACAGATTCCGCTGGAAACTGGTCATTTCATTCACTTTGTTCATGACGTTTTTGTAGATTCGATCCATGATTTCCTAGTTACACAAAAAGATGAACTTTAACTCAAAGAAACGGAAATCCTGAATTCAGTACAGCAAAAAGAAAGCACATTCTACAAATTCAAGTGAGTTTAAGGTGACAACCCACTCCCAGGTTCCCTCCTCTTCCCCTGGTAAGAGAGCAGGATGTTCACAGAAAGGAGGAAAGAAAATCTGGGCAGGCGCAGCAGTTAACCCCCAGCTGCCTGCTGCCAACTCTCTTTATTGCACTCATTCACTGTAACAAACAAGAAACTACTCATTAAAATGGGAATCTAACCTCTATTGCCATCTTAACTTCGAAAAAGTTTGATGCTCATATTGTGATTGTTTATCTCCAACATACAAATAAGTACCAAAATTACTATTTTAAGCCAGCTTAACATCAAAGGTTCTACCTTTTCTTTTAAAATGGTCATAGTATTAATTTAGTTGCTAAAAATTGCATTATAAATTTTATTTTAAAAAAGGTTTTAAAAATTAGTCATCCTTCAGTTACTTACCGGAACAGCTGCCATTAGAGTTGGCTTAAGTGTAGTAACATCCCCTTTGCTTCCTTTCTTTATTTTAGAGGACTAAAGTGAAGAACAAATTTATTAGCAGACACATTCAAGATCTTTAACATGAGAAACAAAATTTGTACTATTTTTAAAGAAATATTAAAAGGACCTGGTGTAAGTAATTTTTTTTTTAAATTTCTTTTATTTTTTTTACTGTAAGGACTTAAATCTACAATGTACCTGGTCAGCCAATGTCTGAGGGGAAGAGTAACCGATGCGGCACCCGTGAGACAGACACACAAGCTCAGCACTCAGCTCCAGAACATGGGCAAGGGGCAGGTACCCAATATAAATGTCTTTTTCCCTGCAAAGAATTTTTAAAAGATAGGTTTATGCATCATTAAGCACAATTTATGCAAAGCTTACTGCAGAACTGGAGAAAGTACAAAATGCTTTTGAGCTTGAGAATGTATTTCAAATCACATGGGTTTTGTTTCAAGAGTTGCATACTACATACTGTAGGTTTAAGGCATTAAAAAAGGGTGATGGTTACTCAGGTTACTCATCCCAAGATAATTAACCATGTGTTATGTCTGCAAAGGCGACTCAGTGGATGAGATTAAAAACTGCACCAAACAAGAAGAAGCCACAGAATTTAAACATTAACCAAGGGAAGCACTGCTTAGGGAGGCTTTCAACCACCCTAGTGCAAGGTGGCTTCACAGGCTTTTGCTTCCCGGCCTTGCCCACATACCAAAGAGGAGAGAACAAAGAGTACATGAAGTAGTCATGTCATTTAGTGCAGTGCTGGAAGATGCTCAGATGTCAGTGTCAGTTTGATGTGTCACAGCCATGGCAATATAAAACAGTTCATGTTTTACATAGCAATATAAAACAGTTCATATTTTACAGAGTCATTAATCTAAAATTAAATGCAACTACATGACTTCTTTATTTGCTGGTAAGTAATGGTTGGTACGTACCCCAGATTTGGGATCCTCTCAGCCATTCCAGTTATCCCAGCAATTATGTTGCAATGGGAGATCATAACTCCTTTGGGAATTCCTGTGGATCCACTTGTGTACATGATCACTGCGATATCCGAGGGCACAGGCCTGCACGGCTGTTTGTTTCCTGCAAGTTATTAAAAAATAGGATGTGTTATGTGTGGAGAGCCTCTTGGACTGGGAGATCTGACACATTTCAGCAGTCATTGCAATACAGCACCACAGGACTCCTGCTACTACATTCTGCTTTTGCTTAAAAAGATTGTGGTCAAGCTTAAGTGCCTTCACAAAGGGTAGGAACTCTGCATTAGCTGAGCAATACTTTGATTGTCCTTATCTACCACAACAGTTTTCCTATTATTTTTCCCCTACTCCTGCAGTGGAGAGAAAAACAGACAGAGTTTTGGCCTCTCCAAAGCACCACTGAGCATCTCTTCCTCAGGAAGGTTCACTGCCCTGGTTCCACAGTGCCCCAGGGTCTATCCTTTTGTGCCAAGCTCCTGCCTCACGTGCTCCCTGGCAGGGAATAACACACTGCCTCACTTGCAACACCTGCAGTGAAGCACTGCTGAGCCAACCTGAGGTCCAACCTCTATAAATATTTAAAAGAAATTCAACAGCTTTAATTGGATTAAAGTGCTTTTTAAATACTTGTGCTGAGAGCAAGAAAATACAAAAACTACTGTGCTTACTCAGAGGAAACTGCATCACACACAGTGCGTGTGGCACAGTGCACACGCTGAATGAGAAGCGTGAAATCATTTTTCACTCACTGAATCCTGCCTAATCTGCACAATGAACAACACAGAGGGAAAAAAAACCATAAGCAATAGCTCATCTACTTAATATTAATTGGACATGCTTGACCATAAACAATTCATGATAGCATTTCACAGTTTCTGAATGGTTAACTTGACAAAGATAATGTTCCTTTATTGTAGTGCAGACTATGTGATATTTTAAAGACTGAAGAAAGATTAAATACCTTTTAACACAGCACATAGATTAACAAATTTCCGGGAGCTAATGAATTGCAGCCAAAACTTTTCTGCTGGTGTTGTATTAAACAGTTTTAGTAGTACATAAAACTGGTATATCAACTGGGAAAAAAAACATCTTCTAAAGAAATTGAGAAGGAGTGATGTTAGGAGCATATCTGCCATTCCCCTGAACATCAAGAGCAGTTGGACTGATCAGCCTCCCTACTCCTAAAATACAATCCAACATTCCTGTGCCTTCAGTAGTTAAGGGTTTCTGAAAACACAAAGGATAAGAACAGAAGAAAGCAACTACTGAATATAATGAAATCTTAAAATACTAGAATTGGCAGCTCTTCAGAGCCAAGAATAAAAATTTTTTATGAACATAGTTAAAATTCTGAATTTTAGTTCTAAAAATCATATGTAGACTAGAAACAGGTTTCAATGAATTTACATAGATTGACACTTTCAGAAATGCAGTAAGTGACCAAGTTCTATCAGATTCAAATGGCTATTTCACATTTTGCTATCTGTGAATTTTACAAAACTTAATGGTAACAAATTACTGATTTCTTTTGTTATAAAATACACAATGATTTTCCTTCTGTGCCCTGAATAACCTGGTTTTAACACATCTGATCATAAGGATGCTTACTAAGTTTCTATCCTCAAGTAACTGCTTATCCTAAAAACTATCCTTCAACCTGTGACACTGGATTGTGGGGTCAGTTTTTACTCTGTTGAAAAACAAAACAAAACAAACTTACACCCCAAACTCCAACCACCCACAACCAAAATAAAACAAACAAAAAAAAACCCCCCAAAAAACCCAAAAAAACTAACAAAAAAAAAAATCACACAGATTTTATTTAAAGGAAAATGAGATAAGAAAAGGTTAAATCTGCGTAATTTTGAAATCTGCAGTTTCTCCAAGTTTACTCAACGAGGTCAAATTAGGACACCAAATGAGATGGTCTGAACAGGAAGAACCTACCAGTGTCTGCCTTGGCCCCCATGGCTTGCACAGATGCCATCGTGTGAACAATGACACCCTTGGGGAACTCTGACCACGTGGTGGGTTTGCCATCCACTGTAATTATATGTCGCAGCAGTGGAACTTGAGAAACAATTTCCTGTGGAAATGAAAAATGGGTTCAGAAATTAAAAATCAGTTTTATGCCAAGAAGAAAAAAACAAGAGCAAAAACCTCCATGCTATCTGCTGTACACGTTTTAAAAAGCACTAATACAAAATATCTCAGAATTTTAAAGGATAAACCTGGCAAGCTCAAATAGCTGCAAGGCTTGAAGCTTTCCAATTTTAAGTCCAAAAACTTCTGCAACTGTTTACTGATTTGTACTTTATTTCACAAAAACCCCACAAATAAGACTGCAATGATTTGTAGACATAATTGACTTTCCACTCCCATAGAACACTGAGAGAAACTGGTGATACTGAGCTCACAATAATTCTTAGGTTGCTCCTTGGTTATGGTGCTATTTAAAATAAGCAACAGTTAGCAAAAACATGGAAAATTACTAGTTAAGCATTTCAAGCAAAACATGAGTTCTGAGACATTTATCAGTGTTCTCATGGAAGAAGAGATGATCATCATCTGTAGCAGAGCAAATACATTCTCTTACTGCAAGCTGAAATAAATGTACATGGCATACATACTGTCATTGCAGTAACTTCTTTTAAAAGTTTGGGAAATTCTCATTCAAAATTCCACAACAGCACAGTTTTCCATTAAAACAATTGCCTTATCTGAAAGACCGTTTCCCCAAAACACACAATGATGCAACTCTTGCAGATTAGTTGTTCCACTTGGGCATTCCATCACAGTCAGTAAGTTAAAAAAGTTCTTTGACTGTTCTAATGTTTAGTGAGCTTTCCCCCTCCTGCATGGAAAAATAGCTCTAACTCTTCAAACACCCATCTTTAGACATAAAAACCATTCTCTGCTGGGAAAACATCTGATAATAAAAGCCAGGAGCATGATCACAGTTAGCTCTTCATACACAGGTTATACTTTTTTCTGTTCTTCCCGTTGTTACATTTATAGGCACTAAATCTACCCAGAAACCACAGCAGTTTCTTGTAAAGGTGTTTTTCCAGGCAGCACTCCAGCTCTGCAATACTGCAAATTGCTCCTTCTCCAGTCACTGAGGAGCCTAAAAAGCCACTGAAAGCAAACTACCACTTTCTGTACATGAAGACAGACACATAAATCTTATTCCAGAAGTGTCTGCTTTATGGAAAGGCAATATATCATTGTTCTGTACAATGGAACCAGGCCATTTAACAATGGGGAACAGACACACAGTAAAGAGATAGACGAAGAACAGTTTTCTGACCTTCAATTTTGTTTGCATCAATTCTTTACTAGTAATGATGGTGGTCACCTCTGTTTCATTCAGCCCATGAACTATTGCTGGGCCTCCCAGCGTGGCGTACAGAGTAACAACTGAAACACAAAACAGGGGAAATGGGTTACATTTTCAAGTATAGTTTACAGAAAAGAACTGAGATGAATCTATTCCAATTTAGGCAACACAGTAAAAATATTTGTCAACTCAAAGGTGGGATGGTTTTGTATTTAAAAAGCCTCTTAACACGTGAATTTTCAGTTATTCAATCATTCTTTATGTCACTGTTTACTTTTTTCCAAGGTCTAATTAGAGGTACCAAAACCACATCACCTTATGCAATTCTCCTGGATCTACTTTTAAACCTTCATTGTTTTTACCATCTGAAAAGCAGGCAAACCTTCTCAGTTTAATCACTGTGTAACATTCCTCCTGCACACAGGAAAGAAACAGCTTTCATTCATGTGACTTCTCTTTCCAGAATTCACATACTCTGTTACTAACCTTTTACAATTGACTGCTAATAACAAATTATTACAACATGGCATAAGTGTCATCAGCAGAGGAATTCTCACACTCAGGAATAAATCTGTGACTATCCTGATCTGCCATCTATTTAAAACAACATAGTAAAGGTTTAATCATCACAATCATTAGACCCTGTACTGACATCGTGTGAATCATACAGAATAGCAAGAAAAAAAATATTTAGTAAACTATAAAAAAAAATTGTTTCCTGTTTTTAAGGTCGCCTCATTAGTGAGTGTGTTAAACAATGATTTCCTATTAACACCTCTACAATAATATTTCATTTCCTGCCATTTTCAAGGGAACTGAATGAGAAGAGACCAGAAGAGACTAGGGAAGAAAAAGGCAACTAAAAAATGAAGAGAAGTATTGCTCTCAAGAAAAAAAAACTTCCTATTTTCCAAGCAGAACACTAAACAGGGACATCTCAAAAAAGCTCTCAGATCAATCAACACAATCAATAATTACCACATCCTTGCTGGGAGTTTTGTCACATCAGGTATCTGAACATCTGCTTTTTAGTCTGTATTTAGCTGAATATTTAAAGAACATAATCATGAAAATAAGACACCCCATTGTACATTAGGACGGTAATCACTGCAGCACAGATTAAAAACTAAAATTAAATAAAGTTCTGTTGCATTCTAAGATTTTTATTTTAATATTTTAAATCCAAGGAGTGCTGCATACTAAGGAGTGCTGCATACTAAGCAAGGACTCAAAAGCAGTTTTCTTACACAGAAAAGTAAATAGTTGACCTCTACTTATTTTTTTCTTGTTAAAACAGTCCATCATAGTTCAGAACTGTTGCAGGGCAAATGCACATGCACTGTGTTTTCTTTAATTTGGTGGGAGCAAAGTCCAGAAGAGTGCCTCTCCTCGTTCCCACGAGCTCTCTCTACTTACTGCAGTGACCCCTGTTATATAAACATGTAGCAGAAATTCAGCTGCCCTGAGCCAACGAGCAGAACCGAGCCGACAACACCGCCCAGCAGGCAAAGCATCATCTCAGGAATAACCATGAAGGTACCTAATAATTCATCTGCAAATAAGTACATTAAGACACTCAGAGCTATATGACAGAGGCAAAGACAAAGAGATACCACTTATGTGATGGTGCACTGATGTCATGGAGAGAGCAAAACTGAGCAATGACTCTCATCTGAAATTCTTGCTTCTCCACACCAGCACCTCAAACTTTTTCAGGCAAATCTGCAAGTTTTGATAGGTTTTTTTTTTCTCTCCTCATTCTCTTGAAAACATACTGAGAAGGGATTATTTTGTATTCACCTTTATGCATGCAATAGTACAAGTGAGTCTTTGTTATCTGATCAAAGTCTTGACAAAAAGAAAAGCCTCAATACCACTGAATTTGCCAGCTCATATAAAGACAAAACCTTGCCCCAAAGAAACAAACAGAACTTTTGTAATTTATTTCAAGGTAACTGGAATGTAAAACTGAGTATTTCAGCATCCATCATACATCAAAAATAAAAAGCAAAATGCACCTTTAAAGGCTTCAGCCAAATCTAATTCTGACAAAACCACTTCTGCTCAGGCATGACTGAAAAATGAAACCTAACCTCTCCTATTCCACCATTTAGCTATGCACTCTTGTGTTGTATCTGCCTACCCTGGTGAAGAGCTGTTCACACATGTGAAGAGGTACTTAGGAAGAAAATCTGTTTTCATGTTAATACTACTACTTCTGTTTTTTAACAAGGAATCCCACTCTACCTCCTGCAAATACAAGACTTAGAGAACTTCAAAAAAAGTCACATTTAAAATCAAGTAAGTATTTCTAACCATAAAATCACTTGTTTGTGCAAGTAATCCATAACAAACATTACTTTCCTCGTTTTAATTCTGTAATGCAAAGGCATTCTCTCCAACACTATGTACAAAGCACTTGCTCTGTTGACATCAGTCCTCGGCCCACTCCATCAGATTGAACATATTTCACACACAGAAAAAATGTCCAACACCCCCACAGCAGTTAGCTGGTATCCAACCTACACACTGAAAAATGCTCACGTAAGCCATTTAGCAAAGTCTTGCCACTACTACTACTGCCACGTCATCTGAATCTTCCAATTCCTTCTGTGGGCTGCCCGTGAACACTGCACAGCTCTCTCTTCATCTGCCAGCACAAGTCAGCCAAGTTCACAGGAGACGACACAGCTCAGATGCTGAACACACGTCAGAGTGTGTGCCGAGGCACGTCGCAGTAAGGGCATTGAAAGCACTAATCCAACAAACCCAAAAACACACGCATATCATTCTGCTCACAACATCCAGCCCCTAGCTCAGATTTTTCCCCCTTCAAATTACAAATCTCCCTAGGATTTGTAAATGTGCTTCAGTTCCAAAGGGGAAAAAAAAATGAAACAAGCCTTTGCATTTTATTCCCAGGATAGCCACTAGGAATCTGACAGATCCCAAAAGTGATAGAAGACAACTGGCACAGAGACATGTAGTTTAAAAGCAACACAGGCATCTTATCTGAGAATAGTCTGTGCAGTTCCCTGCTCTGGTAGGCAGACCAGCAGCATTTACTCACTGAAGAGCCAACCAAAAAGCTCACCAATTTAGGCTGGAAGGCACCTGGGAAGATCACCTGCATACCCCACGCATTCCAGCAGAGTGCTCAGAGCCGTGGGCAGTCTGGGTTTTATGGATCTCCAAGGATGAAGATTTCACAACCATCCTCTGCTCCTGTTCTGATACAGAACCACCCTCACAATGAAGATGCTTGCCCTAATACCTAATCAAATTTTCCTGCCATTGAACTTGTGACTGTGGCCTGCAGTGGTATCAAAGCACACCTTTGTGAGCAGAGCCTGGCTCCATCTCCTCTGCGTGCTCCCATTGAGTAATTTCAGACAGCAACAAGATCTGAACTCACTCATCTTAATGCTGAACAGACCCCTCTCTGTCAGCCTCTCCTCAGATGTCACATTCTCCAACCCCTCCAGCCTCTTGGCAGCCCTCCACTGGACTTGCTCCAGGATGTCAGCATCTTTTTTCCTAATAGGAAGCCCCAATGCAGACACAGTAGTCCAGATGTGGTTCTATCAGTGTCCAAAAGGAGGAGAAGGATCATTTCCCTGGACCTACTTCCTACACTCATGCTACCACCATCCAGGACACTGCTGGCCTCCACTGCAAGAAGGGGCTGCAAAATGCTGGGTGACACATGGCCCACCAGAACCCTCAGGTCCTTCCCTGCAAAGCTGCTCTCTCCAGCTGTCCCAAGCCTGTACTAGTGCATAAGGTGCATTCCAGTATACACAGGGGATATTTTAAGTGCCTTTACTGAATTCCATGAGGTTCCAGACAACCCAGCTTTCCAGCTGACAGGCTTCTCTGCACATCTGCCCTGCCCTCGAGTGTACTGGCTGCTGCCCCCAACATGCCACCAGCTGGGACCTCCTGTGTTTGAACACTGTCCCATCATCCAGACCTTCAATAAAGAAATTAAGCAGTATTGGAGATAATATCAGCCACTGAAGGCTGGCAGGTAACTCTGTCCTACGGATTACAATCCTTGCAGCCAATGGTCCATCTCACCCATCTTTATCTGAACAGTTTGGCTGTACAGGTACTGCTGGAGGACATGCCAAAGGCATTGCTACAGTCCAGTACACAACATCCACTCTCTCCTTGTCCACAGAGCCAGCTGTCACACAAAGCAAGCAGGCTGACTTTGAAATGTTAAGGGCCAGGGCAGTGCACCTTGTCACCAACTCCATCCTTAACACTGAGGGACCAATAAAGCAAAAGGCTCATGCAAAATAACCAGAGACAGGAACAAAGACTTACGTAAATGAAAACTGCTAAATACTCAGCAACATACTGCTTCTCAGACTGAAACAGACTCATGGTCAGAGCAGAGACCATTTAAATATTAATCTTATTAGACTTGCTTCCAAAACCTGAAAAAAGTCCAACTGATAGACACCTTCAGTGTAAGTAGGTAGGAAATCAGGAATTTCTGCACATCTGGCTTTTACAGCCCATTTCTTACTGAAGGAGGGTAGATATGGTAAAGGAGGGAAAAGGCCAAAGCCTGTGAGGAACAGCAGTTTCTGGCATGCCCTGAGGGACAAGATGTGTCCCCTTGAGAGCATCACAGAACCCAGCCAATTAGGTGAAGGATATATTAAGGAGTGATGATGAAACAGGCATTTGAACAACTACAGCACATTGAGATCAGGACTTAGTAGATTCCTGAGCAAGAAAAATAATCCTAACCAAAATCAAAATTGAAGAACTGATAAAATATCCAGATAAAACAAAACTTGCAGGCACAGATGAAGGTTTGACGTCAACTCCTGAAACCGAGTCAATGAATTCATGTGTGATTTTTGTTTGTTTGTTTTCAGAAACTTGGAAATCTGTACTGATTTGAGATGAAAAGAAAATAAACCTCTCACTAATTCATTGAGCAAAATATACTTACCAAAACCATTCTCCATTTGCCAACAGATATGGGTTTCTCTATTCCCTAAAGCAAAAGGCTACAAAGCACACAGTTTCTACCTAATGCAGTATTTTTAAATTTGAAAATTTTAATGTTCTATATAAAATCTAGATTAACTTTTCTTAGTACATAAAGGGAAGCAAGAAAGAGTTTTGTTTTCAGACTGCATGACCAAAAGACATAAAAACTTCAGGGAAGACAGGTACTCACGCTGGTAGTTGCACATAAAGCAGGCCTGGGCTGCAATCATCCACTCGGCTCTGGTCTCACAGAAGATAGCAATGTTAGTCTTTGGCTGCTGACCCAAGACTGCTAAGCCATTTCCAAAATTAACAGCTTTAATGTATACATCTTCATAAGAAAGCCAGGTGTACTTGCCAAGGATGACCTAATAAGAATAATAAAATCAATTTAGAAAATGAAAATCCTTAACACACGTCCTACTACACCTTCACCCACGTGAAGGATCTACAGATGTCTGAGTAACATGTGCTTGAATTGTAACAGCAGTTTACTCAAGATAAAGATGATACTTTTTCTTGCCAAAAGCTACAGGGCCTGTGGAAGTTCCAACACAAATACCATATCACAGTGCAATATCTCCATGCATGTTACCACCTCAGTTTCTATTTTCACTGAAGGGAAAGCACATGATTCCCACCATCTTTTGTCGCTTCAGAAGCCCTCTGAAAGGCTGTGTGTGGTTATCTGGCCCACATACCTCTACTTTTAAAAAAGGTTTGGTTTATGTAAAGGATGAAAAGCACTAGTTAGCACAGTACATTCTCTATTTGCCTCCTTGGATATTTGGGCTACAATTCTACACAAATATGACATTCAGATGTTCATTTAAAAAAAAATTTTTAAAGGGAAACTGGAATCCAGAAAGCAGTATCTCCATGGGCCCTCACTCAGAAATTGTGAAATCCTTTTCCCTTTGTTCTGAAACAAATGTCAAGGGGATGAGTAGTAATAATTTTGCCCTTTTTTACTGTTGAACAAAAGCGGGACAGAAGACAGGATAGGAAATTACTGGCAAACCTCAGTTCTCAGAAGTCATGTAGAAAATATTACACAATCTCACTTTTCCACACGGGAAAGATGGTGCACAGTAGAACTGGATTTGAATTGACAGGTCACTACCCAGATTCCTGTGTGTGCACTTGCACCCTGCAGTACTATTTCCTTATTGAGTGAAAGGATATTTTCTTTGAGACCAACCTAGAAATTTTCATATGTAGATATAGTATGAAGATGTTTTATACTGAAAATCTACTCTGAATTATTATATCCTACCCATCTATTTATATACGCACAGCGACAATTTTGAAAAACGTGATTTTTTAATCAAGTATTTCAGATATGTTCTTTATAAAGCATTAGTAATAAATGTAAGCCAACACTAAAAAACCTAGAAAAGCTAGAACTAGAAAAGCCCCTTCATTCTTTTTTTCCATGTTTCATTCATCAATGTGAACTAAATATCAAACTTTGGGCTGTCAAATCTAACAACTTTTTGACATGAAACTACATTTCTAATGAATCCACATTTCCACGTCCACTTCTTTAATAAAACATATTTTAAAATCTCTCTCAAACTCTAATAGAAAAGTAAAATCTAGCAGATTTTCTTTGCCAAGACACTTTTCCAAACTGCTCAATTACAATTAGGTAATGAGTTGTACCTACTACAGCATCACTGCATATTGCTCATTAACCTACTTGTTTAGCAGGACAAACAGGTACATGTGCAGCTGCTTGGAAATGTCACAAATGTCTTCGTGGGAAAATATCATTTAACAAGCCCAAAAAACAACATCTGCCAACAACAGCAATACAGAGCAATTCCACCAGAAAACAGGTATTTCTCACTGCTCAGGTTTTCCTGGTTTGTTTCCAGAAGCTTTGTTTCAGGGGCAAACAGGCTGTTTCAAACCCCAAAACCTTTCTGGAGCAGAAAGGTCAGGCTGAAATGGCAGCATGTGGGGGGCAGGGGCTCACCCCTGGCTGGTACTCACTGCCACAGCTCCCTGAGGAAGAGGGGGGACCTGAGAGTCCCTTTTTGTTTCAACACACCAAGATATTTCTGGTGTGGAAAACTCTCACTGCTTCCAAAAAAAAATATTGCACCTCTTCCTGTCCATTCAAATTTTGGTAATTTGGAATTTAAATTCCAATTTGGGATATATTTTTCCCCAAAGGCAGTATTTTTGGCAGACATGTAAGTTCTTGACAAGCTCATCAGCTGAAAACAATTTATAGCAGTGACTTGGGCAACACCCTTTCCCCCCATTATACTCTGCCTACAGCGTGGCCCCAGGAAAACTGCTCACAAATACTTAGGCCAAGAAATACTAGCAGATTCTTTATTACTGTTTCTGGTAAGTTTGCCAATCCATAACAAGTTTTAGTAATTTCCACCACTCTGTAACTCACTGAACTGGGGAAAATAAATCATTTAATGGCCAAAAATTAATGTCTCCAAATAATACTTGGGATTCTGTTTTTTTCCCCTTTTTTTGTTCTCTTACATAATTCACCCTCATTGATTAAGCAGGTTTGATAGTGAAAGACCACCTCATCGGTGCTTTCTTTTCTGGAAATGGAAAAATCCTTTTTAAGGAGGTATAGCACTGTTAGCTATAGCCATTTACATAAAAATACATTTCTGAGGAACACAGACGTGAGAAGAGGTAAAACCTTTTCAATGCAGTAATTTTGAGTTTTACTTTCCTAAGGCCTTCCATATATTCAAATTCCAATGCTCTTTCCCCATGTCCTGTGTTTCTTCTCTATTCCATCCCTATGACATTTATATTGCATACACATTACTGAATAATAGATACTCATATATACATTTTAGTAAACTGTCTCTGTCCCTTTCTCCTACATTTCATTATCAGCTTCCTCTGCAGGACACAGAGCAGAGGTTTCTCTCATATTCCTTATGTTGGAGTATGGAGTATTCTCATATTCCTTATGTTGGAGTATGCTTCCAAATCCATCTCCCTTCTTAGCCTTTCCCTCAGTAGCTTCTCCTAATATTTTCCAATGTACAGTGCAAGAAAGACAAGGAGCTACTGGACAGAGTCCAGTGGATGCTACAAAGATGGTGAGGGGTCTGGAGCATCTCCCTTATGAGGAGAGACTGCAGGAGCTGGGCCTGGTTAGCCTGGAGAAGAGAAGACTGAGGAGATCTCATTAATGCATACAAATATCTCCAAGGGCTATCAAGAGGATGCTGCCAGGCTCTTTTCAAGGGTTCCCAGTGATGGAATAACGAGCAAAGGCCATAAAATAAAACATAAAAAGTTCCATTTCAACACAAGGAAGAACTTCTTTACATTGAGGATGGCAGAGCACTGGAAGAGCTGCCCAGGGAAGGTGTGGAGTCTCTCTCTGGAGACATTCCAAACCCACCTGGACACATTCCTGTGAAACCTGCTTTGGATGACCCTGCCTGGACATGGGTTAGGATTGGATGGTCTCCAGAGGTCTCTTCCAACCCTAACAATTCTGTGATTATTCTTCTGCTGCAAACACCTAATAAGACTGGCATTAGGTGCCATAATCCTTTAAACATTCACGCACCTTTAACTTTACAACTTTGAGAGGTTACTTCTGCTTGATAGCTAATTACACAAGGAAGGAAAGTAACTGTCCAAGAGCTGGCAAAAGGGCCCAAGAAGTAGAGTTTATTGAGCACAGATTAAAGAGCCCCACATGCAGCTCTGAGGTTTCATCTGGAAATGCAGCATTCCATAGGAAAACGCTGCCCTCTCGTGCTCCAGATTTAAACTACAGGCTGAGTCACATCTCACAAAATACCAGCAAGTATCCAGACTCTATCAGTATTTGGAAATCCAAAAAAGCAGAGACTAAACACACAGCTAACAGTTCTTCTACCTAGATTTTAGGGAAATATTAAAATTTTTAGTGCAAAGGTGTAATACAATGTTCTTGATAAATCTGCAGGCTCATGTAGAGTCATTAAACTACATTATCTCAGCTACCTTTGAAGGTCTTCCTAAAAGTACCTTATAAGGTTTAAAGAACCTTGACTGTGATTTGGAAACCAGTGATCATGAATTAAATACATTTTCTTGTAAAAGCATATTAAAATAATACAAAGGAGATTATTTGAAATACCCACTATTGGCTTTTTTCACATGAACACATGGATTGCAGCTGAATATATCTGAAAACCCCACCCTAACATACCATTCACATAGCAATCTATGGCTTTCAACATCACAAGTGACTCTCTTACTGCTCAGTGACTTGGCACGGCAAGAACCTTCCTGTACCTTCACTTTAAGTTCCAGTATCAGCAATAATGAGTAAAGCCCTGAATTCCCAAGTGCTTGCCCATGTGCTTGCTGTTGCACCAGAGTCTCTCAGGCTTTAGATGAATCACCTTCCCCAACAAAGCTGTGTTTTCTTCTCCCCACTAAGGTTTATTTATTACATCCCCAGTAATTCTGTTCTTGGTTACAAGCCCTATTTAAACCTGAGCAAGACAACAGCCCCCAAAACAAACAGACATATCCCCCAAAAGATAAACCAATGAAAGGACACACAGAGAAAGCAAAATCCACATATCAACATAGATCAAAGCACCTGATGACATAACCTATAACTAAGACAACATAAAATAATCAGCCAGCAGAATGAAGCTCATCTTTTGGGCATTATAAAATTACAGCTATGGTTAAATTAAGTCACTTTTCCAATTAATTACATCTTAATCTCAGAGGTATTTTCAACATTATTTTATCCTGACTTAAATACATGGTTTATGAAATTAATATTAGGTATGCATGATATTGGAGAAGGAAATTGGGGAAGTACACTACAGGAGGAAATAGAACAACTAACCATATATGAATTACTGTGAAATGCAACAAGTGCGTAAGAAAGTATTTGTATTTTGTTCACATCCATGAATTTCTGCTACTTTGGCATCTGCACAGAAACAAATATTTTGGCAACAATACACTATCATAAAAATTCAAGAAATTACAGATTATCTGGGATACCATTGTTCTCAGAATAAGTTAATGGAGTATCTGATCTTAAAGATGTTAAGAAGCTCTAAATAATTTTAGCTAAAAGTGTGGGGACACTTAGCTTTCCCAATAATCAAAAGCTGAATATTTTACTTTTTTTTGAGAGATATACATATATATAAAATAAAAAATATATTGTAGGTCCTGTAAGGTATAGAAATTACAAGCATTATACTTAAGAATTAAACTTGTTGTGCACGTTTTTGGAGAACTGCACCAAACCTCAGCAAGCTGGCTTTGCTAAAGGGAACCAGGCAATAAAAAGGTGCCTGGAATGAAAGACAGAAATCAAAGGAAGAGAACCCTGACATTTAGAATCAACAAGGTATCTTGTGAAATGATTTTCCTCACTTGCTAAAACATGCTATGAGGTGTTAAGAAATACTGTATTCCCTAATGGAAAAAAAAAAAACAGAAGTGGACTTGTGTGATAATGCCACAACTTGGAACAAAATAATGCAAGGGCAAGTATGGCAATCGACCATAATGAACCCTTGTGTCAAGCTTAGACAAAATTACCTAACTTGGGTAATTTCTAAGTCTAAATACTCACAAACAAGTAATTTAAGTGGATCAACACAAACATTCTTCAGCTTTCCAATATTCACAATGCTTTGCTTGCATAATGGAAAAAGTTAAAACTCCTAAGTTCTTAAGTCTTACATTAGCAATTACGATTAAAAAACAGGGCACATACCACAGGCAGCCAAAATTCTCATTTGTGCTCAGAAGCTGTTCTTTGTACAACATGAACTTTCTGTTTCTTTATAGGGTAATGAGGCAGCAAAATGTGCATCAAGCAAGAGTACATGTAACCATTCATCCCAGCGTTTCCTTCATACTGCTACACTAACTCCATAGCTAAGAGGAAGTTTCACTAACAAGTAAAGCTTGTATAAAGATTTTAACAGAACTAAACTGTGCCATATATTGTGATATTAACCAAATTCTATTTTAAACATACTCTTCTATCAGAATTAAAACTAGCAGCAGGAAATTTTTTTCATCTAAGGAAACTAATCTTCACTAAAATTATCTATCATGGATTTAACAGCTTCTAATACAGAAATGCAGACCTTTAACACACAGAAATGCAAAAATATGCATATCCTGTTACAATATTCTGCCTTGCTTCTCAGGCAAAAGTGCATTTTTCAATGCATCTGACAATACAAAGCAGCAAATGACAATACAGGCTTGAACATTATACACTATGAAATTCAGTCCCTTGAAACAACAGAGTTGTTGTCAGATACTGAAATCACATCTCCCCCACACACCAGGATTACAGATTAGCAGAGCAGTTCAACTTAAAGGAGATTCAAAGAAGAAAAGACTTGCAATAAAATCTGTACAATCCTTTTTCAAACAAAAAATTCATTTAAGTTCTGAATTCCCAGGACAGAACAGCAAATCCTTAAATCACAACTAAGTCTGCTGGAAAGGCACATCTGAGTACTGGCATCTAGTAATTTTTGCATATTTATCTGATTACAGTTCAGAATAACACAAAGGGAGACTTTTTAAAATTTACTTTAAAAAGAAACCTTTAAAGCCACTTACATCACCAGCTGAATAGTAAAAACAAATATCTAAAACACACTTGTGTTTTTTCTTTGGCTGAAACCATAAATAGGATATCTATTCAAGAATGCAAAAAGGTTTAGATTTGGTTTAAATGCCAAGTATTGAAAGACTGGGAATTGGATACTTTAACTGTTTTCACAGCTACTGAATCTAAGCAGAGAAATTTATTTTTTCCCTTGCTTTGCTTTACTGGACTAAAAGTGCTGCATAAGAAAGTAAACATAATTTGGAAAAAATTCTTGAAAGCAGACTGCAAAAAGACTTACCTTTTTAAATACTTTTCCTGATGGCTGGATTTCATCTTCCTCTTTTAGAATTTCACGTGTTCCCAAGAGTTTTTTGTCCTTATATTTAGTTTTAGCGTATTTAAAAACTTTGTCGAGTGTATCACACCCAGGATATAAAACTGAAGCTAAGCAATGCAGACTGTTAACAGATCTGTATGCACCCCCAGGCTTGTTATTCACAGGTCTGGCTTTAACCTGCTTGGCTTTTGCTATAGCCTGCTTTGATCCTGAAAGTATGTACCACGGAATGTACGTTACAAGTGAGTACACCAGGACTATGAAGTTTATAAACTGTAGAAGAACAGGGTTGATGCTATGTTTCAACTTCATTTTGGCTGCTTGAGAATGTTACAAGAGAGAGTTTGGAAACATGGATCAGCTAGACAGGGATCCAAATAGATCTGAAAAGAGAAAAGAAAAGGTTAGTAGTAAATTGTCACTGTTGGCAGGAGGATATTTTCAAACATGATATTACAATCCCTATCCCAATAGACCTCTTTATGCAGAAGTTAGGTTGGAAGTCTGGACCCCATACACTAAAAAGACACTGATACATGATGTGGAACTGTTCCAGTCCCCTTTAGCAGACTGCAGTGCAATGACATGTGCATGGCAGGTATTTATCTGAAAATGTTTTGTAATTATACAATTTAAAAGATCCTCTTCAACAACGTCAGAGCACCTCCACATGCACCTTTACTAGGAATCTCTATGACCTCTGACTGTGAATCATCAGCCTCCAAACAAGCCCTAGGAACACAGGCAATGTCACCACTATGTACATGGGAAGCCCAGCCACTAAGGATGTTGAAATGTTTGCCAAGCATTGGACACACTGGGACACCCACCTGAGAGAAGGAAAGCTGTACATGTGACTGAATTTTGCTGCTTTATTCCTAGAGATTTCTCATCAGTCTCAGATTTCAGACTCAGAACCAGTATTCAGTGGGCCCACTTGTTGTATCAATAAGCAAGAGTTAAGTAATATTTGATAAATATCAGAAAAGAGCTTATAAATATTCCCAAATTCCTAACAACAGCACTACGAAGAGATATGTAACTTTTTCCAGAATCTCTAACGATGCCAGGATTCACTTTGTCTTTTTTAAAAAGCATGATCTACCATATCCAATGACTACAATGATGATGCAACTTTCTAATGTATTCCACTGTTGAGTCAAGAAATTATGTCATCTATCTAAAAGATGAAAAAGATAAATCAACAAAATAACTGAAATCCTTATGAAAATCAGGGATGCTTGCCATAATGGCTGAAGATTAATTTCTGCAATAATCAATGAGCCACTAGCTATTAAAATCAGCATTTTGTACATAATAAAACTACAAATGCACTTCACTCAGTTAACCTTTCAAATGTATTGATACACCTTATTAAAAGCAGTATCATAAATCAAGCAACTAATGAGGTATATGTAAGATGCACAGCTTCTGACAAGAGTAAGTTTTCATTCATAAGATGTATTATTCTGTGTTGATGTCTTACTCTGACTTTTCTTCCATTAACTCCCTGAAAATCCTAATGAAAAGAAATTTGAGTTGAAGAAAGTAATGTTTAAATCATATAAGATCCTTCAGTAGTAATGGAAAGAAACCTTGCTTCATTAATCCCAGCTCTGCAGTCCTTTTGGGAACGGATCAATCCAACATTCTTCATTTGTAGGATGAGATTAATTCCATCTTTCCCTAAAACATAAAACTTCCTAAAACTCCAAGCAAAAATACTTCATAATCATCTTTTTCCCTAACAAGCTGCTGTAAGGTCACCATTAACACTGCATCATTACAGGCAGTTTGAAGAAACCAAACAACAAAGTCAGTTCTACAGAGCACCCCGAGACATACTCAGATAAACCATAGGAGCTCTTCACAGTAGGGACTCACTGCAACAAGCAGCAGAGGGGGAAAAGAGATTTAAAATATAAAAAAATTAAATGGAAGTGTATATATTTTAGTTTTCAGATCAAAGGCAAAAAGCAATGACAAATAAAAAAACTTAAACAGGCTAAAGGGCAAATTCAGTAATCACTTGAAGAGACTTATGTTCTTAGGCTGTCACTGAAGGATACTTAATGAAAATAATCATGAGCCAGCCAATCAGCTACTGCAGGCCAGAAAAATTATGCTGTTGTTGATAGCACAGAACAAGATGTTTTAAAGCTGAATCCAGAGTTCACACAGCAAGAATTTACCCATTTTTCAAGAAGTTATATGTTCTACTATTACTTTGCCTGGCCCAGTTCAGGAGGTGAACATCTTTTTTTCCTTATAAAGCCAGAGAACTTCTCTCTGCCTACAAAGTAGGAACAGAATTTAACCAAACACTGCTACATGTGAAAGTTATATTATTATTTATATTATTATTATAATTTATATTATTATATATATATTATCATTTTATACCTTTAGGCAAACTGTTCTCCAAAGAAATTCCCTGTCTGACAAACAGCCAAGGCTGTTCAAATAATATTCTCTTTAGGTTTCATAACTTTCCTTGGTCAGAGAGGTGCTGAGCCCTCCCAGAACAGCAGCCTGCCATTTCATTTTACAGTTATCCCAACAGCTTTATTCTTTCCTCAGGAAGAGAGAGGAACCTTTTGACTATTTGTATTATAACCATGCCAAAGTCTCATGTCAAGCTCTCTCTTCTGGCTCACCCTTGCATAATAACCCCCAAACCTGGAAAACTTTGCTTTCAATTGCAAATATAAATTGTGCTTTGCCCACCATTTCATAAAAGGCTGCATCACAAGAAAGGGTCTAAGGAACACTCCAACAGGACAGACTAAAGGGAAATGCCTGGACTGTCCCCCCTGGCTCAGAAAAGCAAGCATCCTGCTCTACAACTCTGCTCTGATGCACATCTCTTACCCTGAGTAAACTGCTAATTATTTCAGTTACTCCTTCACAAAAGTGAGGCTATTACAAGCCATCTATTGAAAACAGTTTATTTTAAAAATTAAGACCTTTTTTCACTCAAAATGTAATGTTTTCAAGATTAAAAATTATCTTTTGCAAATGCAGTTTCTTGTCTTACAGGCCAAGTAAGACTCCATTTTTTTCCCCTCAAAATCTTTTAATTAGGAGATAGCAAACTCTAGCAAGAGAGAGAAGAGCTCCTGTGCCAATGTCTTAAGAATTTGACAATGGATTTCAGATTGTGATATTTACAGAGCATCTATGCTTGTAACTTATTGTAATCACCATTGTAATTGGACACTGGAAAAGTGCAATGAGTTTCTGAACAAGGAAGAAAAATATATTCCAGTAGTTTCATTAGAAGATTAAGCTCCAGTATCTTTGTAGGGTGATGGTTCTAATGAGAGCTGAGCCATGACACAAAGGAAGTTCCTTGGTGGCAATTTAAAGGCTCCCCCTCTTTCCTTGTATAAGTAAACAGAAGTGGCATTTTAACTCATAATTCTGTTAATTTGTTTGCTATGTTATTGAAGAGAAAAATACCAGGTAAGCAAAGGAGATGCAGTTTAAAATGCCTTTGTGACCAATAGATTTATCACTGCCATTCCCAGGAGAATACCAAAGCCAGCTAAATGGATCACTAAACATTCAATAAAAAATTTATTTTGATGACAATGTAGAAGCAAAACTCCACCCTGACTTGAGGCTGGAGTGCTACCTGTAAGGCAATTATGTTTTACAGCAAGCAAATCCAATGTAGCTGAACATGACAGTACATTTTCTATTGGGGTTTTTTTCTTATACAAAAGGTCATTTAACCTCCATTAAGAAAACCACTTTTAATAACAACATAAAAGAATAAGACTGTTTTCATTAAGACACAATGCTTGGTCATGCATTTTTCTTTGTAACAATTACTATTTCAAACCTTTAATGCATGCTATTTTAAAAACTCAAAATGAAAATACATTATTAAAAATCAATTTGCAGAACTAATCTAAAACGTAAAAGTTTTAGTGAAATTTTCAAGGTTATATCAGATTTGGAAGGCCTAAAAGGGAACTACTGTAAATTTCATTGAAGTACAATATGTTGTCATCTTATTTATTTTGGAAGTATATAACTGCTTCTGACCAAATAAAAGAGAGTGAGCAAACCCATCATTTTGGGGCAGGGAACAGAAAACAGAGGACATGATCCTAAGCAGTTTTTGCAAGTATTAGACTGTGACACAAGTGAGAAAGTTTACTGCCTTTTCAACAGTGGAATTTTGTTCTTAGGTAGCTCCTGCTTAATCACTGACAATAAAAACATATGATGTGTGGTAATATTCTAACTTAGTAGTTCGGTCTGCAGATTAGCAGTAAACACTCAGGTTCTTACAGAACATGCATCCATCCTGGTTTCACATAATCCTGCTGGGGTTTTTGAGGAATCAGTGCTCAAACCCTGACTAGTAATGCAGGAAAGGTTGGGAGGTGAAATCCTGGATCAAAGAGCTGGTAACTTATACAAGAATACAACTTCCACAAAAGCTACACAAGCAAAGGGTTCTGGACATGCATAAGAGCTGTTCAGTTACATCTAATTCATGTTTAGCCTGGTAGTCATCAAATAGGAAAGAGCAAGACCACAAATTAAGTTTGACACACTTTTTCAACAGCAAAAAGAAGCAGCAACCAGCACACTCATGAATGAGTCTGGAGAAGTAAACCAGTACTTTTCAGGACTGATCCTGCTTAATACATAATCAGTGATTTGGCCTGATATACTACTTATACTAATACTGCTATACCCTTTAGTTTTAGAAGAAAACTTTTGTTAGAAGAGGAAAAAAAAAAATCCTTAAAGGAATGTGTTTACTAATTGACCTGCTTAGAAAAATTACATTACAATAAAAGCACGAATTAACAAGAAAAAAGGCACCTTATGCAACTTTTCATCGTGGAAGGTCCAGGTACAAGAGCTGACACAGGATGTTCCAGTCTCAGTTTACTCAACAGGAGCTGTCACAGGCAACTGCATGGAATTGAAAAATGGAAAATTCCCATTAAATATGGCAATTATAAAACACACTCTCCATTTTTTTCACTAATATTTTGTAATAAATAAAACCTTTTTCTCATCTGATACTGCACTGTATCACCTCTGAGAGTCTAGGCCCACTACATGCAGGTTACCACAAAGCCAGATGGAACACACAGCACAGCCACGGCTCAGACTCGAGTCCTGTACAATCAAGGTGGCTGCAACAGTTTCAGTTCAACTCACCAGCTCATGGTACCGGACAAATTCTAACTCCCCAGAGGCTTTCAGGGTACACTGCTTCTACCATTTGGGTAGAAAAAAATAGGCCTATCTTTGTGTATCCACCCACAGAGAGAATGCATTTCAGCCTGAGTAATAAAATATTCTTGAACACTTTACAAAAAGACTTAATAAAACAGTAATCATTGTATTTATTGATTAATTTTTGATTTATTGATCAAATTTTTATTTATTGTCCTTTGCAGAAAGTAGTCTTGAAAACTTGTGACAGCAAATCACATTTAAATTACGTAAATGTAAACATTTTGTACCTGTTGCCTTTCTTCAAACATTACTATTTACACAGCTATGCAGTTCTTACAGATAATTTTTTCCAGTTTCTGTGGATTAACTATTTGCTGCTTGAGGTGAGCATCCAGGGTGCTCATTGCCCCATTTTTTGACTTCCATGATTTTACACATACTAACCAAACAAAAACAAACTCCAACCCAGAGACTCCAAGATACTCTTGCAAAAAAACATTTCGGTCAACGATTTGTAATTGTAGGAATATACATTATATTTCTCGTATCAACGAATCTTGCAAAAAAATCCCATGATTTATTAACATTCACAGAAAGGATTAAAAGGTTATTCACTGCATTAGGCTTTAACAGACAAAATGACCAAATATCTTCATGTACTGTCCAATCTCTTCATTATAGAATACAACAACAGGAGTACTCAAGACAATATAACAAAGCCCATAATACAGACTTATATTATTGTAACCATACCAAAAATGAGCCTGTATTAGTTTACATCTGGACTGAAAAAGTAACTTTAACAACCCTGAAGAGGCAGGTTGTTACTACATCTGGAATTCACTCAGGAGCTGTCAGTATTTGCTAGCACTCAGTAAGTGACCCTTTCTTTTACAAAAGGAAGAGATCAAAAAGAAAAAAATCCCTATTACTCATTTATAAATACTCATGTAGTCATCTATATAAAAATAAAAAAGCAAACCAAATGTGCACAGAAGCAACAGCCCATGCTTCACAAGCAAACTCCCTGGACTGTGAAGCAAGGAGAGCCTGACGCGATGGACAGTGCAGAGGAGAATCCCAAACACGTGCCCATCTAAGACGAAGGCCTCTTTTGCAATATGGGTTTAAGGAACAGTTATATTTGAAAATGGATGTTCTTCACAAGTACAGCACAACTGCCTTCACCTATTTCTTGAAACAGAGAGGACAGAAATCTCAGCAAGCCCTACTGAATGCTGGAAATTGATGCTTTCGGTCCCTGGAGAAGAGCTGGTGCTCAGCACATCCTCCCAAACTGGAAGCAACAGCGGAGTGGGCACAAGGACACACCTCACCTCCCCAGCTCACCCTTCACTGCTTCCCACAAGCCTCTCCTCCCACCACCTCCAGCACTCCCTGAGCACTGCTGCCCTGGCACTGCTTGTGGGAGCTGTGTTGTTCTCCAGGGCCCAGCACCCTCCAGGCCATCCTGGCAGACCCCTCTCTCACAGGCCCTGTGGTTTCCACACACTGTCCTTGTCCCCTGCTTGCTGATTTTCCAGCCTCTGACCCCTCCAAGTCACCCTTTTCCAGGCTGCTGCCTGGGTCCCAGCATCACTTCTAGCACAAGGCAGACTTTCCATAAGCCTCTCAAACACCCACAAAACCCTTCACAAGGCAGACCTGAACCCCATTACAAACAGGAGTGCCTCTCTGGAGACAAGCTGGGAACAGGTCCATGGCTCTGTCCCAGAGGACAACTGCTTTCAACAGGGATGAAGAGCAATGCTCAGCACACCAACCCCCAGGGACCACCATCCACTGGGAACAAACCTTCCTCAACAGCTCCACATGAGCACACAGGACTCGTCACAGGCATTGAACAGCCTCTGCCACACAAAGATCCACAAGAGGATTGCACGGCTGTGACACAGGCGCACACTCAGCCAGAGGTTTTTCTGAAAGTCTTTCAAGCAAGCACACAAGAATGAAACTAATCCCCACGTCAACTCCAGTCCTTGATGTCTCACTCCCAGTCCTGAACAAGAGACAACCTGCCTCTCCCTGGACTTTGTCCTCTCTGCTGCTACACATGCTGTGAAGTGCTGCTTTTCCCACAGAAAGTGGAATGGTAGGAGACCAGAATTGTTATTGATTATGTCTCTGCTCTCAAAAGGAGGCAGATCTTCAGGACACTGAGAGAATAAACACCCTCTGAAAGGACACATAGGGTAATTCTGAGCTACCTTATTCAGATTATCTGTAGCTTCCAGCTGTGACTCACCTCTAGCACAGCCCTGGGTGAATCCTAAGGCTCTTTAAATGCTTCCCGTTGCTCTGCTAGGGAACACACCACTGGCACATGGCCAGAACCACCTCAGCACTCCCACTCCTGTCCCCACAACTCAACCCACTCAATGTTTCAGCATGAGCAAATCCACAACTCAGCTCCAGTCCCGAGGAAACTCAGGCACTCCTCTGCACAAGGGTGTTGCTGAAAAGCACAGGAGGGCACACACACACCATCAGGAAAGAAGCACCATGATCTGGAACAAACCAGTTTCCAAGGTAGGAGTTTAACAGACTGCTGGGGCAGCAAAGGTTGCTCATGAACTGCACAGCCTGAGGGTGTGATTTCAGTTTGGCTCAAGCAGATTTAACGCTGGGCTGCTAATAAAAACAGACTGTTCATCTCCAAAAGGTAATTCCACTCTTGCCCTCCATTGTACCAACACACGAGTGCCTGTGTGGCTAGGAATGAGTCAGATTAGCTTGCTGATCCAGTTTAAACCCTCCCCTTCTCAGGGTGGAATGGTGGATTTTCCTTTGTATCAACTTAAGAGCCTGTCGTGAGTCACTGCAGGCACCCAAATCAACAGAAAATCAGCACTACAAAAGATGTTATTCTTCTGCTATCTTAAACTGAGTAACCATGAATTGACAGGAGTTACAGACCAGGCAAAACCGGAGGAGAAGAGGGAAGGAGCCTGGCAGTGGAGCTGCAAAAGCAACCCCACGGGGCTGTGGAAGAAGCAAGCTCAGCACAGGGGATTGCGGGACGCCTTGTGACTCGGGTGTCACAGCACCCTGCTGGATCAGGGCAGAGCTGCGGGCTAAGGATTAACCTGCTGCTCTCCTACTAATGATCTCACTGCTTACCTTTTCAGAAGCTCAGCCTTGGGGGTTTCAAGTGCTACAAGCTTAAATACCTTTAAACTTTGGGTATAGGCTAATACCCATTCCTATAAATACAAAGGGGTTTAATTTATGTCCTTCACATGTTAATGCTACGTTTGTAAAATGACACTTCTGTTTCCTTAGGAGGCAGCCAGAAGGCATGTTATTAGGATAAATAAATTATTATGTCCTTGTTAAACACAAAGGTATTACAACAGCAGGAATTACATGAACCAAAGAAGTCATTTTACCATAGAGAGACACACTCTACAGCATTAACTAAATTTTGAAACAAAGTAAAAAGTTTTATTACCTAGAAAAGATTCCTTTCCTCTTAGTAGGCTCATTTACTTCAAGGGGAAAAAAACATCACACCTAGTGTGGGCAGACAACTGGGAGACAAATGTGGCAGCACAGAACTAAACTAGATAGAAGGAACTGACATTTCTTGAGGGCACAGAACTGTGCTTTCTCTAAAATAGATCCTCAGTATACCCAGTTATTCTAGAAAGGTAAGTGGTTATTAAAAACTTCTATTTGACATCAGCCTCTCCTACGTACACTCAAACCCCACTGTGAAACATCACTGCACACTGCAGTACAGCAAGGGCCCAGGTTTGTACATCTCTCCTCTGCTTCCTAACGAAGCAAAGAGTGACATTTATGAGAAACTGAAAGCTAAAGTGACATCACAAAGCACATAAACAGATTTCTTTCCCCCACAAAAAAGCTATAGGACTCCAATGCACAGTCTGACTGCACGGGCTACAAACTTAAGTTTAAACCTTTGTTCCAGGTGAAAAAAGAACTAAAAGTGAGTTCAGCATTAATGAGCTCCAGGAACAATACTTCAACACTCCTAAAGTTACCTTCAACCACAACACAAACATCCTTCCAATAAAATCAACTAAAAATGCAAACCCCATTGCAATTCTTAGATTTTTTTCCAACTTAAAAACGTTTTAAAACTTATTTTCCTTAAATAAGGTTTTGGGTTTTTTAAAATTATCTGAGACAGTTTAGATATTTAATGGATGGATAAATACATCTTCTATTAGTAAGAACAATAAATCACAGCTCTAAGGTGACAGCTTTGTCAGCAAACTTGAAAGCACTTTCCAAAAAGAAGGTGTGCTAAAAGCACATTTAAAATCATGTAACAAAGTAATGGCGGTGCCAGAACACAATCCAGGGCTGCTCCATCTTTCACCTCCTTCTCCTCTCACTACATACATGACATTTCATAGCAAACAAGTGTCTTAACTCGTTTCAGGCACTTTACCAGATACTGTCAATACATTGCTTCCGTTCCTTTTCACAGGCTATTAGAGCATTTAAGAGATGCATCTAGTGCCAAACTAAATTAAATGTTTACATGTTTGTGACAGAGAAAAAAAGAAACTAATGGGTAAAGTACCTTGTTACTGGAGAAGGCCTCAAAGGAACTTTGGTATCTGCCAAATCCCTGTTAGGGAGAGATGAAAAAACCAATTCCCCCGGCAAACTGCTAGATTTTTAAACCACAGATACAAAATTAAACACGGAAGAGTACTTAAACAAGAATATCAACACCACTGAACACAGAGTATGAAAAAAGTCTGCATAAAAATAAGCCAGAAGCTTCACCAGTAACCTCTGCCTACTGAAGAAGTGGTGTAACACCAGTTTATCACTCTCCAAATTCCTACAGTCATTTTCTGCTCGTTTAAGACAATTGTCCTAAGTGTTTCCACTGGGAGGCAGACTCTGCTTTCCACCCGAATCCAAGGGACTCACCAGAATGGTTTCATGTGCTGTTTTCTACTACAAAACACAGCCTAGGATCAGCTCTCCAATTTCTGGGAAATGTGAAATGCTAAGGCATGAGCAGTTCTGGCTTGTTTGTTTCTTAAAAAACAAAACAAAAATAGATGGTCTGCTGCCATACATTCAATGTGGTTTGTACTGTATCCTAGTCATGTATTCATTAGATCAGAATAAAAAAATCTAACAAAACAATCCCACACATTTTTAACTGTAAAGATGCTTCAGTATTTTTTTCTCCAGCAGAAGCTATATATGCTGAGAATTGTTCTCATTTACTTTTAGATGAATTTGAGTTCATGTAGTGCCACACTAAAAATTATTACCCATTATCCTACATTCATTTTTCAAAAAATACCGGGTGGCCAGGTCCAAAACCTGGTAAGCCTGTGTATTTATGTTGTCTTTTTCTTCCTGTAAGATTTCTTCTCTATTTGATGGGATTTTGTTAGGGATAACTGTTGACTCTGATGCTGACTCACTACCTGGTGTGCAGTGTCAATTTACACACCAAGACGAGATATTTTATTTCTTTATTCTAGTTTGCACAGGGTAGGGACCTAGGTGTAACCCCACAAAGTCAGCGAAACTTTACACTAGTTAAACATTTTAACAAAGGCACCAGCGTTCCTTGGTTACAAATTACACAGCTTTTTCACTAATTAGTACTCAAACCCCTGTTCACTAGTTATCTCTCACTACTGCTGCTAATTAGTCTGAAAGCATGGGCAGCTCTTCTCTGCACTGGAATCAGGGGTCTGTTTTGAGTAGGTGGACAATGGGTTGGTGGCCGTGACCTCCCCTGCCAGAACCACTTTTCCCCAGTTACTGCTCAGTCCTGTTGACTTCACTCCTGGTGGCTCTTGTTCAGACAGCCCTTTCCTTTCACCTCGGGATTGTGTTCCCCCTTCCTTAAAACAGGAGATTAGCCAAGCCTACAAGTCTCTACAGGTTTCACAATGCAACTGCTTGATCATGCAACTGCCTACCTATAGCTACTGATTAACATCAAAACAGCTGCACAGTTCAGTTCAAATCTTGAGGGACCTGATAACTTTACACCAGAAGCTCCTGAAGAACAAGCAGATGAATATTCTCAAGTAACAAAGCAAATCTGAGAGAAAAAAACCTAAGATATAGACTTCACAAGAAAAAGCGTGAAAATTCCAAGTCTTCAGACAAATTTATCAAAAGAAAAATATCAGCCAGATGAACAATACATATAAGAGGACTTTTACAATACATTTCAAAGCAGGAAGGATATCCACAGATCTAAGTTATGAAAGTGATAAAGTGGGATGTTTCACCATTTAATTTGAAAGGCTAGGCTGGTGACATTTTCAATACAGTTTCTCTTTTGAAGGATAAATACGTTCTCAGATTTCAATTACTTGGAGTTTTGCTAGGTTTGGTTTGGTTTTGTTTGTTGTTTTTTTTTTAAACATTATCATTGTGTCCAGTCACCTACAGCAATTTACTACCAAAATAAATGTAATTAAGAAGTTCCCACAAGAGTATCTGCTTTTCTCACACCCCACACTTTCCACCGTGGTGCCTCAAACTCCAGAATAGGAACAATCCTACTCCTCTGGCCTGAAATGGAAGCCACAAACCCTTCAGAAAGGATCCACTCCTGTATTAAGGAAAGGCTACTGCTCCCAGCTCATGTGCATGGTTCAGATTGTGTTATCCAACGTTCACTCATGGTATAATGAAGAGATCCCCCTCAAGCCACACAGCAGAAAAACAACAGGAATGCAATTTCTAAAAATCACAGCCCTAGCAAGTCTTGCCTCAAGCCAACACTCGCACAAGATTCCTTGGGAATTCCAGAGTTTGTAGACTGAACCTCTCTGTAAGGACTAAGCAAGACCTACCAAAAGCAGTGCTTCACTCCAGCCACAATATAAATGCAGAAAATAACCTCTGGACCTTTTCCTGAGCACAAAGAGAGAAAAGAAATTTGCTCAAAGTTCTGGGAATATGCAATTTGCACTTTTGGTAACTTTACCTCTGCCACAGGTTATAAACCTATCCTCAAAAACATAATCACCTGTTTCTTAGATTGCTTACAGTGGTGTCTCTGAAACCCCACATCCTAAACACCCAGGTTTACAAATGATTAACCTTCACTCTTAGGCTGGTTTAACTGAAATACTTTGCTTAAGATTTGGGGTACGTGTCCAAATAAAACTATTGTCCTGCAATGCCCAGAAACTACCTCCCTCCTTGTAATTTTTAGGATCTAATGCTAAAAAATTACTTTACTTACTTAACTCCAGATTTTTAAAAACCCCAACAAAACCAAACCAATTTATAAGACACCAGAAATGCTGCACAGCAGAAACAGGACTTCAACAAGTATTTCCTATGGATACAAGCATAACACCATAAACACCAAGTTGCCAAAAGGACCTGGAAACCACAGCAAAACCATTGACCAATTAAGTACTTGATGAAATCTGGGGAAGACTACCAGAGAAGATTTTGGCTGTTAATGCTTCAGCCTCACTCCTCCATGTATTTATGGACAGACAGCACACTTTGCACTCAACAAAGTGTGACTGATGGGAAGTCACACAAAAGGCTGAGTTACAGAAAGACAAGTAGGCTGTTTCTCTGCAAACTGCTTTGTATGGTTTTTATTTCTCTTGGCTGTTCTAAAATCCTGGGGACAGTGGGGAATATGGTATTACAAAAGAAAGAAACAGCCAAAGAAAAAGAAAGTATTTCAAATCCAGTGTTTTCCTAAAGAGCTACTTGATCTAGGTTTTATATCTACACTGCTTGGGGGAAAGATTACTCTTTTGTTCAAAATCCAGCACTAAAATTTATTTAAACATGGCATAAAGAAGTCTACCCTGCTTATTAGAGTCATCATTCTATTTTCGAGCTTTAGAAGTAACAGAATATCAGGACAACCTCTCCTCTCCATCACACTGGAACAAATATCCTCTTCTCTCTTTTTATTACTCCCCCTTCTATAAGCAAAGCCAGGCAGGATCAGTCATGAACATGGCTCAACAATTGCATAACTTGAAAAAAACACGGAACAAGGTCTCATTAAATCAGAAGCCATTTTATTCTCTGAGAAGAAGCATTACAGAAGTGTGGTTCTCAGCTCCAAGTCCTTATGTGTCACCCTTAAAGACAAAATTTACAAACACAGGTGGTAAAAAACAGAGGACAATATCCAGTGCCCACAGTTCTGGGTGGGATGAAGGTGAGGAAGTAACTACATCCTCCCAGGAGATCACTCAAGTCAGTTCAGAATCAGTACACAAATACTGCGTAGGTAGAGGGAGGTTTTGGTAGAAGGGAATCCTGTTTTTCTCTTCAAGGAAATCAAACACACCCTCAGACTCCGATTATGTAAATGTGACCAAAATTGAGGTACGTGGCTGGGTAGAGCCTTCACTGCTAAGTTTCAAGAACATTGACCTTTCTTTAAACATTGTTGCCACAGTACCAACGGCATTTGTAGGAATTCTGTGGATATTCTCAGGCAAAATTATTTTGTCTGTCTTATATGGATATCAGCATTAGATTAATACAATTTGACAAGTTCAAAGTCCAGAATAGACTATCAAATATTTCTAGAAGAAGAATATAAATATTTCATCTGTTTCATAAGCCCCTAACATTTCAAACACCATGAGAAATACATCTTGCTTTAAAAAAAAAATCCCCCAAAGAATCATAAAATATTAAGTTAATGATGTAATTAAAACATATGCAGTTTCAACCACCACACTCTTAGAATCTGTTATCTCAGATGTGTGCACATTTACAGATGCACAAAAAAACAAGTCAGGGTAGCAGATATCTCAGTCCTTTCACAACCTAGACCTGGCCACAACTGCATTTGTGACTGTGTAACATCGGATTTGGGCAGAAGACTAATTTTTTCTTAACTATAATTGATTTAATTAGTAAATTACAGATATAAATTTTTTGAGTGGCTATTTTACCTAGCTTTCCTGATCAAAAATCCTCACCCCACCTTCCAACACCCGCTAACAGCCTTGGCTTGGTGGCCTGGACATTCATACATGAGCATGCAGCCCAGCTACACCTACCGGGAAGTGGATTTGTACCTTGTTCTTGAAAATACTGAGTGTTACCAGGTTAAGCCTTTTGTGCAGATTTTAAGAGAAGCAGGTAAGAGCCTCCATAAGCATCTTCCCCCTCAAGAAAGGCAAAAAAAAAAAACCTACACAGTTTTCAGCTCTGCAGAATTGGAAAATGTTTTCTATACATCTCAAAGTTATCCACTAGGAAAAGCATTTCTCTATTCACAGTTTCTCTGGAACAATACAGTGCAGCAATACTTCATCAGGACAATTAAACTCCAGCTGTTAATGCCTGGAAAGTTCTGTTACCAGGGCTTGACAAGTCTGGTAACAGACTTTGTGGACTTACTGCTGGAACACACAGATCACCAAGCTCCCTGCCTGAGCACTCCTGGGACAGCTGTCTCCCCTGTGTGCCTGCTGCCTTTACCTCTCTTCAACACTCACAAACAAAAATCCTGACAAAATCTGCAGACACAACAAAGCAGATGTTTCTCTACATAACCACTTAAACCCTCCTGCAAGCCATCGCCTCCTGCTTCTTCTGTTCCATTCTGCCTTTCTCCATAGTCATATACTTAAGACCACCTACAATACCTCTTTACCAAACACAAATTACCAACTCATCTAAATTCTAAAAGTTAACCACAGATGCTCCACTTTCCAGTTTTCCATAGGTTCTCACAGAATAAGCTCATAAACATAGATTTTAATAATGGTTTGGTGAAACAACTGCAGACCACACTCTACTGTTTCCCAGACTATCTTCTCATACTGTCTTAGAACTTTGGTTGGTAGAAATTGTATGTCTACGTCACCATGCACATTGATGTATGACACTGCACTAATTGCTCAAGAAGCAAAGCACCCATGCAAAACCCTCCTGTGGATGGCCAAGGTTTCTCACATGTCTGAGCAGCCAAGCTGAACAAAATAAGGCACGTTCCATACCCTGTCCTGGAGAGCAGTAAGGGAAAGGCAGAAGTCTTGCCTCTAAAGAGGCAGAAAAAGTGTTTTTACAAGGTCTTCAGTTCACAGTATCCTTATGAGTATCACAGGAGAGAATGTTCTACAGACAGGAATCTAACACAGCAAATATATGGGAACTGAACCTGCGCTAGTGTCATCCTGCTGCTTCAGCTTCAGTAAGTCACTGCTAATCTTTATTAATTATTTTCCCCTACCAGGTCTCATACTGGTTTCATCTAGTAGATATAAGCATTCAAGGTAAGGATATTTACACAGTTCCTAAGAACCAAACCACTAGATTTCCAGTTTTATAGTATAATGGGAGAAGGTTTGCAGTTTATCCTTGCAAAAATCAGTGAAAATCTATAAGCCAGTAACTTCAAAAATCTTATCTTCCCTGCTTTTTAGGAGATTCATAGGACTGAGAATCCAGCTTGTCCCATTTCAGATATCATAATTAACTAGCACATTTTTGTAATTAACAAGGCTCATGAACTCTGAGGGAAAGACTACTTCCCAATGCACAGATGGTGACAAATTGCCACCGCCTCCTCCTGGATTACAGCCACCTTAAGTCAGCACCTTGACTTCCCGTGAGCTGCAGGCTCACTTAAGGAACGAGAGGACACGTGGGTGAAAAATCCTTTCCAAGGACCAGTAAAAGACTCTTGCAAGTTTTGAATCGAGTTGCTTCAAACCATTTTGAATTGTGATCAACTTTTCTCTAGTTGATTCGGAACGTAATACAGAATAAGATCTGAGTTTCCTTCAGAGCTGCACTTCCTCCCCCCCACTCCGTATTTTGGAATGGCCATTCAGGAGGTGTGTTTAGGATATGGCCTTGTCCATGTGATTTCCTTCAAAAGACTCAAAATCATTAGATCCCAAACTGTATCTCGCAGCTGAGTACTGAATCTTTTGAGAGCCCTTCAGGCTTTACTACATGGCAAGCCCTGATATAGACCAAGCTCTCAGGATGAAGAGCAGGTTCTTCCAACTCAACTGCATAACTAAACAAATAAAGTCCTGCCATTTGAGAGCTGCCTAGGATTGGCTTGAGTGCTTGTTATACTGCTCCAAGTCTGATGTGTAAACCTGCACTGCCAGACCACATATGCAGCCCTAAATAAGCTGGCTCTCAACCTTCCACTGCTCTGTTGGCAGAAACTAGATAGAGCCATGGGATAATTCAGGAGGAAAAGGACATCAGGGGGACTCTGGTTCAACTTCAAGCTCAAAGCAGGGTCAGCAGTGAAATCACACCTCCTTTCTCAGGGCTTTATCCAGATGAATTTTGAAAACTTCCACAGAAGGAATCTGCACAAGCTCTCTGGGCTACCAAGTCCCACTACTTGACACACCTCAGAGTGAAAAATGCCTTGTAATGCAGACCTCTGTGACTTCAATTCACACCTGCTGTCTCTTGTCTGCCCATCATGCATCACTGTGAAGAACCTTGGCTTCACTCTCTTGAAAACCTTCACACAGGTGCTGGAAGGGCTCCCCAAGCCTCTTCTTCTCCAAGCTCAACAACAGGCACAGTTCCTCTACTTCTCACAAAGCAAAAGCTCACAACTCAAGCCAATTTTGGCAGCTGTCCACTGAACTCACTGCAGTTTATCGACATTTCCTTTGTCCCAGGGAGGGGAGCACAACTGGATGCTGTGTTCTGGACATGGTCTAAGGAGTGCCAAATGGAATGGGATAATTGCCTCACTTGACCTGCTGGCTGTGCTCCTGTTAATACGGGGCACAGGCTGCCCCATGCTCAGCTCGCTGGCCACCACGACCCCCAGGGCCTTCTTAGCTGAGCTGCCCCCAGAACAGGCTGTGCTGGCACAGGGGGTCACTCCTGACAGGGAGAGAGCCAGAAGCCCCCACCCCTAAGGAGTTGCTTAAATGGTAAATTTGCCTAGTAATCAGCAGCAGATGAAATGGATAGAAATTGAAGCCAAGTCCTCTTAGTGTTAATACACCTTACTTAGTAGTACTAAGTCGCATCTTAGGGCCATATTCAGATGGCCTAAATTCCACATAAATCCTTCTGCCTCCTATTTCTTATTAGCTGGCTTTCAGGCAGCTCCCCACTCAGTGTCTTACGTAAATTCTCTGAATGGCTCTTCAAAACCACCTAGAATTCTCCATTGTCTGAGAAAAGGGGCTTCAGTGGAATTCAGGCCACCTGAAGCTAGTGTTTAAGGTCCAGTAACACTGCAGCATCAGACTGCATTATTTCTTTGGATTTCCCACCGTGGCAGTAAGTAGCAGTTGGTTGTCAGGACAGATTTAGTTTCTCTTCCACTGGAACAAGTATTTTACAAGAAAATGTAGACTGCTAAACAATTCAGGGCTCAGTTCTTCCTGGTACTTTTTGGAAATTTACTCCATAGCTGGATCTCCTTTAACAAGAATGCTTTATCCATAGTTCTTTTGAATTTTGTTCTGAGCCATGTGTGATGTTTGTTCCAGAAGTCTTGACAATCCATTGAAAAAAATTGGGTCTTTAGTATGACTCAATGGCTCAAACCATTCACTGGTCTACAGAAAGGAAGAATAAAAGCTCTATAATCAGCACTGAATGGGGGCTGGGGAAATCAATGGCTTAAATGCTCACCAGTTCAGCAAAAGTACACCATGCTTTAAGTCAAACATGAAGACATTTCCTCTAGTTCTTCAGAGATTAACAGTTTTCCAATAAATACCGTTCTGATTTTCATAGGTTTCTGGCTAAACCACATCTCATAATTTGAGAAGTTATTTCTTACAGGCATTATTTTTTTGTAAGTGTCATAAATGAGAAGTTACTCACACTGGAACAATCAGCCCAACAGGCCTTACTCAGTGCTCTTACATACTCAGGATCTTCTAAGCAAGAGAGATGGAGCAGGGAAGATGGGAACTACCCATAAACACTTCTGAGAAGTGGAATCAGATTCTACACACCACAGTCCTGACACCTCTTTTTAGGCTATTAATACTGCTTTTGTCAAAGCCCCACAGCACTCAGCTGCACAGGTATGGAGAGTCTACCCTTGTCCACAGCAGTACGCCAGAGCTCTCTCAAAACATCCCAGTTCTGTGAAATATAAAGAACAAAACTGAAGCTGCAATTTTATTACCTTCGTCCTTACTTTGAGTGGAACAGGACACTTGAAGATAGCACAAACATTCAGAACCAAGTGCCAGCTTATTGCACCTCAAACAGACGACTGTAGAATTAAGTCAGTAAGTTTGTACCCCTCCAAGGGATTCTGTATCCATGAGCGAGAAGCCTGCTCTCCTGACCAGCCAAGAGGGTTCACATCCATACCACAGCTGATGTCATCATGAGTTTCAAAAGCTTTCACCACACAGAGCAGCAGCTCCATCACACTGACTCAAGTTTGTCATTCAGCCATCAGCACGAACATACAAATGTTAAATGTGAACCTACCTGCCGTTTCTAGGGACCAACAATAACAAACATGCTGAACAACTATAAAGAAAATTAGGCCGGTAAATCACGATGTTTAGTTTCAGCCATTCCTCAGGCATAAATCTACAGGTCAAGGAGGAATTACCAAACTTAAAAATGTCTTTCCTTAACTTTTCAAAACACACAGAACAAATAGTATGAGAAGTGCTGCAGATGGCTATGAATATGAAGTCTTACGAATGCACCCAGATGATTACCTTTCTCTTAGGATATAGTTAAGACCTGATAACACATCTATTATTTCATGCTTCTGCTTTTTAGCCCCAGGAAATACAAGTCATAAGCCACAGTGAATTTCTGCACCAGGAGATGGTGATTCACTCTGGAGAAAGACTGCATCAAGAGCAGAATGTAACCAGTCAAAATCACATCAAGGCTTTTGGATTCATTTTTTGCTTTTTCTTTACATGATGCTTAAAACAATAACAAGAGAAAAATACCCTGAGCAAATTTTATGTGAACTCAAATTTTTGTATTTTGAGTAAAAATTACTGCCCTTACCCTAACAAACTTTTAAAAGTAAACAAAATCTCTTATCATTGGTATTGCTCTTTTCCATTAATTCTGTAGTGATAACAATACTTAAAAACTGAGGCTACTCAAATACAAGAATTTCACATCTGGTGTTATCAAACCCATTTCACAGACCAAAAAAATTAGCTATACTCCAAAATCTGATACTCTAAACCAAAATGCAGTACTTACTGTAGAAGATTACATACCAGCTACTGTACATAATTAAATTTGGGGGGGCCTTGTTTATTCAGTAAGGTTAAAAAATATGCAGTGATCATAAACTACTTAATAAATATTTTTATTCTATTCCTGCCCTAATTTTTCTGGAGGTTACGGTTTCCTTATTTCCCAGGGATTCTGTACGAGCCCCATACACTGAACTTCATGCTATTTATGGCACTATCCGCAGTAGTATTTTAAGGCTTGCTGCTCTCCCTACGAGTGAAAGGTGTTCCTACGCTATCCTTCCCGGGCGAGTCTGGGAAGAGAACGCACCTCAGCATTAAATCCTGCATCAAACCCCTGGAAAACAGACCGGCAACCCTGAAACGAGACTGGAAGTCGGGCGCGCTCCTCCTCCGGCCCTGCCGACCACGAGCCGCACGCCGAGCCCGCGGGGCCGCGGTCGGTGCCCGACCCGCACAGGGGAGGCGGCACACGGCACCGAGTACCTGCCTCACGCCACCGCCGCGGACGCCGGAGCCCCAACACAAAGCAGAGCAGAAGCAAAAACGCGCCTGTTACCGACTGTGACCTCGCTAATTATCAGGAGCACCGCCCCCACCGGGGCAGCGCCGGCCCCGCCGGCAGCCCCCGGACCGCTTCAGCAGCCCCACGGCCCGCATGGCCGCCGCACCCGCCCCCGCGGAAGCGGTGGGAGGCCCGGCGGGGCCCCGCTGCCCCGCACGGCCGGGCGGGCGCGCTCCTGGCGGCGCAGGGCCCCACAGCCCGCCCCGGCCCGCGGCCCCGCACTCACCGGCCCCGGCCCGGGGACGCCGCGGCGGCACCGCCCGCTCCGCGCACCGCCCGAGTGCGCGCCCGCGCTCACCCGCGGCCGGGCCGCCCGCCGCCGCCGCCGCGCGCGCTCATTCCGTATGCGCCACGGCGCCTCCTGGTTGGCCCGCGCCGGGTGGCGCGCGGGGCCGGGCTCCCGCGGAACGGGGTTACTACAGGTCACCACCGCCTGGGGGCGGGGCCAGCGCCGGGAGCCAATCGCCGGCGAGGGGCGGGGCCGCGTCAGCAGCGCGTCCTTCCGCGCCCCGGCCGGGCCGCGCCTGCGCGCCCGCGGAGCGGCCCCGGTGCGGGGAGCCGGGCGGTGCGGGGAGCCGGGCGGTGCCGGCACCTCCGTCCCGGAGCCGCTGCATGGCCCCGGGCCCGCCACCGGCGCCCTGGCTGGTCCCACGGGCGTTCCCGCGGCCGCGGTGCCGCGCGGGCGCTGCGCTTTAAAGGATGCTTTGTGCCGAGTGCCCCGGTGAGAGCGGCCGCGGCAGCGCGGTGAGCGTGCCCCGGCGGGCCGCGCTGAGAGCCAGGGCCGCTGCAGGGCCTGAGGCCGCCGTTCGGGCTCTGCCGGCTCCGAGGGTTTACAGGAGCGTGTCCCCCGTGGCAGCTGCTGCAGGGGTTCCTGGCCTTCATCTCTGCTGGCAGGGCTCGCACATCGCTCAGTTCACACCCACTCTGACCACAGCTCGCGTCACCTGGAAAGCTTTTGGTCAGTGCTGCTCAAGGCTGGGTTCCTCTTTTACAATTCCTGGAGATATTCTGTCAATATTGACTCATCCAGGCCCTGCAAATGTTCCTTCAGAATTAAAGGTTTTCATTTAACCGATGTAATACGATACTGAAACAAAACAAATGAGCACCTGCCAAAGATAAAGCGAAGTAAAAACAACGAATGGGAAGAAGGTTTCAAAGCCCAGAGGAAAGATTTGGTTACCGCGGGTGCCAGGGTGGCCCCTGCGGTGGTGACAGCCACCATTGTCACAAGGGTAGGTTTGTTTTGCTCAGTTCGTGCAGGTCAGGCCCCTGGCACAGCCCGGGGATCTGAGAGCACAGCACATGGCAAGGGGAGAGCAGGATTGCAGAGCTGAGGCTTGAGCCTGGACACTGATGTACCTACAGACCATCAGCAGCGAGTTACTCTGAACCATTTCTAAACCGTGCAGCTGCCCAGGGCTGTGTCCCACCTGCAGCCCTTCCTCCTTCCCCTCACACACACCACGCTTCAGAGGAAAAAGCACTGTTTGCATCTCCAGTCACCTACAGTTACTCGAGTGGCAGAGAATGTACTCACTCTTGCTGAAAGCAGATTAACAGGGTATATACTTCTAATCCAAAGAACTACTAAGTCAGTCACATCAGCTACTGGAAAAAACACTTCCAAGTGTTTAGAACTGGAACGCAGGAGATGACTGCTGACTGTTCTGAAAAGCAGGAAAAATTATCCACAGGAGTTATCTGAGCTATAAAGGTCAGATAAAAAGTTGTTTGAGCAAAAGGGATGCTACCTGAATTACAGGTAGGAGTGTGGAGACATATTTAAAACAATTGCACACTCACTGGAAAAAAGTGAAAAAGGATAAGCAGACATGGAAGGAGAAGAAACTTATTTTTCAAAGATGGAAAATGCAGACATCTGTGCAACAGAAGGGAATTCAGGTGTCATCTGCCAAAAGATTTACTTATGTTATTAGAGACAGAGTAAACCTAATAAATATATTGTGAACATTAGCATAAGAAAAGGAGTCCTAGATTTGTGTTACACCATCTCTCACATTTCCTTTCAAGGCAAGAAAGGTTCAGGATAAAACTACAAAAGTGATTTGATGTAAAGGAAGGTGGGTGATAAAGCACTGGACAGCACAGAGCTCATCTGCTCAGCATCAGATCTCATGTTGGACCCTCTGCTCGTATTTACTTCTGCATCATCACCAGCAACTGAGCCATAAAACACCTTGGGAAAAGCCTCACTTTGAGAAACGCTTGGAATCCCTAACTTGAAATTAAATATGATCCTTATTAAACTGCTAGATCTGAATACTATCAAACTTTTTGAGGAGATTTCAAATAAATTTTAATTTCAAATACAGATTTGTTGTACACTTTGTATTTCAGCCTCACCTTTATTACAGGGTGCGTCAATTTAAGTTTGCCTGAACTTTTCAGTCATTTGAAATCTAAACACTGTGTAAGTGGCTATATTTATTCCAAATAGACACATCTATTGGCTGTGTCCCTAACAGTCCTCAGGGTAAATGAGGAGTTGATGGCTCCTAATGCAGAAGTGAAACAACAACTGCAGCCTACAGTGATAAAGCAACTTCAACTTTACAGACACCTAAGGCTTAAGAAATTATACATATATACACAATGTATATACATATGTTTGGACATATACACAGTATTTTCACGAGGTTCTTGATAGATTCCTGATGTTTGCATACAGCAGAAGTAAACCTTTTCATGATATCAGGGATATTACCACACCTTTTGCTTAAATGTAGATTTTACAGGGCAGGACTTTGGAAGATATGGGTGTCATGTGTCACTTTAGCACTTTTCAGTCCATGCTGAGTAGCCCACGGGGAAACAAAAGAATGTGGGAATAGACAGTACATATAAGAGTCATCAATAAAATGAGGGAAAGCATATGTTTATAATTGTAAATTTACCCTGCACAAGACACTACACTAGTGACTGTGGGGGACAGTGGCCTTTCCTACACAAGTTACGCATAATGATAGGAAGTTGAAATAGTAGCTTACTTATATTTTCATTAAAAAGGCACAACAGCACAATTAAAGGCAGGAAAGAAGTAGTTGTATCACCCTAGAGCATTCAGGCAGGGAAGGAGTATCTGGGAAAACATGCATGACTGTTCCTAACCACATTCATGTATTCACAAATTCTTGTTTGGCTTGATTCTTTTTGATTTCCAGAAGGAGAAGCTCATTAACTATTCTCACTTTCCCCTTTAAAAAGTTTCAGGCATGCAGTCAAGGGGAAAAAACACTGCCATATGTTTTGTTCAACAACAAAGAATGAATAGCAAGCAGTAAATAGCAGGGAAGATTGCAAGTGATCTTATGAAAATACTGATTTGAAAGTACAGTCAACTGACTCATCAGGAAAGAGAAAGCAAGCCAATGTTATATTTGGCCAATTCTAGCTAATATCCAGGGAGAATTATTAAAAACAAAACCACGAGCAACACTGAAAGAGGAGAGTCTATGAATGGGTAAATATGTGTGGAAGGTTGGCGTTAATCTTTCATGAACAGGCTGCTGCCCACTGATTCTTGGGAAGAAACTGGAGGGGGAAAACCCAACAGTGTCACAGATATAACAGATGTGAGAGCTTTTAACTAAAAATCCTTGGAGGGACACAAAATTAAGGAGTACAGGATGGTACATATGTTCGAACTAAAATCAAATTGAATTCTTATGTGAAATAGCAGAAACCATTAAAGAAGGGCTTGAGTGGGACAAAGCTCATGATCTCAACGGAATGAATTTCAGTGTATGCCTTCAAACCTGTGAAAAATGAATGACTCTATAATTACAAAACTGTCTTCATGACTCATTAAATAATTGAATGCTACAAGTTAATACAGTGTTAGTCTAAATTAAATGAATTGTAACTAAAGAGAAGATAACGTTTTTAAACCATTTGCTTAGAACTTATTTTGGTTTAGCTACAGACAATAACCTGTTCAACAAAGAGATTCATATCCATGGTCATTTTTAATTAAACAATCAAACTGACATTGTTATAATTTATTTCTAAAGATATCCTGCTAGTGTGGCATTTTGAATGCCCTTTTAAGCATAGAGAGGGCTGAGCTACTGCTGAAGGGGCAGGGAGAGCCAGCTGGGATGCAGGTTCTAGCAGCAGAAACAGCTTGTGCTCCTGAAGTGATCATTCTCACAGCTGTTAATTTTGGGGTGTTGCTTTAAAAGATGGAAAAACATTTCTAAAGCAAGCAACATGAGCAAGCAACTATTTCAATGCTAAATAGTACTCATGTACATATCAGTACATTTGACTCATTTTTATCTGTGAAGCTTTTTGTTTCCAAATAAAGAAACAAATGAGTAAATTGCTAAGATTAAATTGGAAAGCAGCAAACTCTGGCAACATGCCTCAATGATTAATTATTTAGTAGAACACTTGGTCATATGGGCATGCCCAGAGCTACTTTTCACAGAGAGATTGATGACATTAATAATAAGGTGATCAAGGGTGTAGTGGAAAATTTATCACCACTTGACACAGGCTCAGCTTTGTTAATGCTTAAAGTACTTTTTTAAATTCCTAGCTTGTATTTTCTCATCCTACAGCTCTGTTGCCAACCCACTGCGATAAATCAGAGTGTCATTCAGGTATTAATAGTAGGATAACCCTACAAACCTGAAATTTCTAATTAGGGGAAAGCATGTAAACGGGTTAAATCTGTGAAACAAGCTGCAGGGCACACTCGGCAACGCTGCCGCACCCTGGAACTGCCATGCCATGAGAAACCGTGTCACCCGTGGAAAATCAGAGGAAGGATTAAAAATAGAATTTATTTCTGCTCCTGAACTTTCTTGCTCAAAAGCTGCCTGTCATTTTCTAGGCCAGTGAAACGTTACAGTGGAGCTGAGGTGTCAAAGGCAGCCAAGAGGAATCAAATCATCAAACAATGAATGGTGTCTCAAACCTGCAGAAAAATGTTCATCCTTATGGGCTCCAAAGACAGTGGTATTCTGAGACTCTCACAAAACAATTTATTCATCAAATAGACCATAACAACATTCAAGCCCAGGCCTAAGTCCATGTCTGTGCCTTCCACACTGTACCCCAGCAACTGCCCAGACTGGGCTCCCACACAACTTGCTGTGTGCCCAGGTGTTGCTCTGTAGGCATGGCTGCTCTGGACATGCTGCAGCCCAGTCCACAACACCCCTCCCACCCTGGTGCAGCACAGGTTTAAGGGTGTTTCTTCATTCAAGCAGCACTGGCATAGAGCCCTTTTGCTTTTTAGACCACCCTAGTGGTCTAAAGACTCACCAGGTTTGTCTGGGTTACTCTGTGTGCACCTGATATTGAGAAGGATGGAGAAAAGCCCCTTCTCAGGGTAGATCTGCTTTCTTCTGCAATTCTGAATAAATAAACATGGTAAACAAGTACTATTGCAGATAGAGATGGCAAATTAAAAACTCCGTAACATGACAGTGAGTGGCAAAAATAATCCAAGAGTGCTTTCCTGCTCTTCCAGGTGAAGGCTGCAAAGGCTTCCAATAGTTTGCTTTTATTCAATGGTTTTTAGTCAACTACTGTGCCATGTTTTCATAAAACAAAACCATTTTGCTGTCTAAGGCTTCAACCAGAAAACAAATGTGGCCAAGGGTTTCCAAAACAGAAGCTTAAATCTGGGTTCTTGTGCAGGTGGGATGTTTGGGGTTATTTGAGAAAATTGAGGTAAACTGCCACATCTTTGGCAGCTTGAGAAATGCTATGGCTTAGGTGGGTTTCCAAATGTACCCAAGACATGTTCTGGGAGAACATCCTCCATTTATCCTATCTTCTGGGTAAACCACATTCATGGTGGAACTTCCCCTCACAGCTGAGGTGTGTGAAACCCAAAACTAAAGTATACACTTTAAAAAGACACATACAGCAATAAGTTCCAGGTCTGTTGTGTAAAAATCAAGTGTTAATGTTTTGTGACTCACAGACTCCAAGGTGCTGTTAGTCAGTACACTCAGGGAATGACTATTCAAACTGCATTATGATTCATACATAAAACTGATTTTGAATTTGCGGCTGCTTGCATCCTAATAGTTGCATCTGATTTCACTTCAGCATAACAAATCAGTCACGTGAAATTTAGTCTGCAAAACTTAAGTTCATTGAACACGCTTGGATTTCTGTTGTAGTGCAGTACAACAATGCTTCCGTAAAACTGTCAAACTTCAAAAGAATGGCTTTCAGTATGTTTTATAAAGGAGGGCACAACATCTTTCTTCTGGCAGAGATATGGAAAGGAAGCCAAAGCCATCCCAATTTCAGTAAGTTTAACTAGGGAATTCGTTAAAAAATCAGGGTTATAGCAGGGGTGTCTGATTTGGCAGGGTGAGCTGATCAATGCCAGGCTGTCTCCTGCTTGGTCCCTGCAAGGCAATGCTTTGGGGCTTGTTCTGTTTAGTGCCATTTGCCCATCACCCTTCTGCAGAGCACTCGGGAGACACTGCAGCTACACAGGACTGGAGTAACACACATGTGCCAAGCAGAGTGGAGAAAAAAGTGAACTATTTCCTTAAAACTTCACTGATGACAGTTGTACATGTGTAAAAACAGGGATTATTCAGGGGCTTACATGTCCATGGGCTCTTCTGGGAAATGCTGAGCTGAATTTCAGATCTGCTCAACTTTACATTCACAGTGTTCCTTACTGATTGCACCAGACAGTCCACACAACCTACAGCTTAAGGGAACCCTCACTCTCCAAATCACTCCTCAGTGATGACAAAATGAGGTTCATTTAAGTTTTGGCTGATGGACATGCTCCTTTGCTTCATAGCAATTCCTTAGTGATTCAAAATCTGGTATCAAAAACAATAGATTATGAAACAGAACTTCCCTAGCAGACAGGTTTTATATGCCTAAGAAAATAATTGTACATTAAATAAAGTAATTGCCAAATTCAGTAATTCAATAGTAGTACTTGCAGAATTCGACGTATTTTAAGGCTACTCCACTGCAATACTAGAGAAAGAGATCACTGATTTAAAAAAATCTAAATTAAATACTAATATATATACATACACTAGCATTTCATTCTATACCATGAAAACATATTAAAAACATATTGGTAAGCATCAGAAACATATAGAACTGAGAACTTGCTGTAACAAGTACAGTCAGAAAATACACAGAAAATAAAAAGAGAATATGCATAGGATAAAGGCAGGAAGATTTAAGAGTAAAGTGTCATTCAGGATTTCAGAGCTGAAGATACAATAATTAAAGTATGATTTGATAATCCTCCTACACATTGTCATTATTCTGAAGTAAATCTATGAAGGCATAAGTAAGTGGAGACTGTGATCTCTTTGATGATTAAAGTGATACAACACTGAGTTCAGATATAGGTTGGTCTGGGTTTAGGGAAACTAGGCCAGTGGGAGCTGGAAGCACATGGAGCATTCATCCTCACCTGACACAGGAAAGGTCTAAGGATTAGAAGGATTAAGATTAAGGAAGACAGTTTATGCGTGAGGAAGACTACAACCACGCTTGCTTAACAACACACAGACCATCATCTGCATCACTGCAAAACCTTCACTTCTCAGCTAATGGATCATATGTGTGTTCTTCAAGACACTGCATTCTGTACCTCTTCACTCCTCTGATATTTCAAAGGCATGAGCATTTCCAAGAAATGAAAGTAGAATGTATGCAAATGTGTGTGACAATTGGAAACAATAAATGCTTTGCATGTGCTGTGAATGTTTTTTAAGGGATGTCTCCCAAATCTTTCACATAGGAGACCAAAACTCTGCTACATTCCCAGGAGAGCACCACAGTTCAAAGTAGTCTTTTATTCTGAATGGTGGTCCAGCTTGAGCACAAGCAGCACTTGCTCCTGAATACTGATGCTGGACCTCTCTGGAGACAGCACATGCCAAGAAGTTTCAACCCCAATCTAAATAGCTGTTACCTCTGGCTGGAAGACAATGAACATGAATTTATCTTCACACACTACAAGTCACTCACAAAATACATTTTGGGGCTGGTCTTTGCCAGCCAGTGAAGTGACTGGGCCAGTATTCTCTGTAGTGGGCGTGGACCAGGAGCACTGTGTTCCTGTGCTGCCAGCCAGCACCAGCACAGCACAGGTGTGCAAGGGACCTCCCGCAAGCACACGTTCTGTGGGGTTTGTACAGTAACTTCCCACACATGCCAGCTTGGGAAAAACTGAGCATGCTTTAGCTGGAGATCACCCAATTACTCACTGTACATTTTTTAAATTGTATCTGCACTTTGCTAAGTGCAATCTGAGTTGTTTTAAAGGCATTTTGTCTCACCTAATTCTCTACTTGAGACAGAAGCCTGGAATTCTAAATCACAGTCATTAGCACAGCTCACCAAGGTCATAATCTCACTTAACCTGTTTTGCTCCTGGAAGACAGCTCTGAAGGCTCGACTGCATGCACTGAGTCAGCTCCCTTTTCTTCCAGAATAGGATGTTAACACAGCAATAGCATTGTTTTTGCTTGAAGCAAGGTATTGCTGTTCACCAGGGGAGGGTTTGGCAATAATTGCTTCTTATGTAAACAAGCAGAAATGAACGATGTTTTCTGGAGACCTAGATAAAGTCTTGTTAATTACTTGCAAAGATGTATGGATGTAGAATCTCAGGCCTGATAAATATTGAGTCATGATACACTTAAAGTTCTATTTCATCTCTTATGTTTAAAGAATAGAACAATAGTTTTGTAGTATGTGGATGTGTTAGAAATATCTGCAAACTATAGGGCTGGTTTAGAGTCCAGTATTCTTAGAATACATCAGAGTATTATTTTTTTCAAGATATTAAGTCTGCAATACACAAGTAGACTACTCAGCTGACACTGTAATTACTGTGATATAAAGGTGGTGGTGAATGATGAATGTTGTTACTGAAAGTATATTGTGGAATAACAAATCAATGTGTGAAATCTGAATACCTTCAGGATAGATCAGCCAGAAGAACTGTCATTAGGTGTTATTTGCTATGTTCTATCTGAGGCAAGCAAAACGTGGTACAAACCATTAAGAACTAGTATTTACTAAGAAACTTTCTTTAAAATGCTTTAAACTCTCCTTGGTACTCCCTTATTTGACATGTGCAAGGGACAGATTTTATAGCAACATTAAGTTTCCTCTGACTATCTGAAAGGACACAACTGGAAAGGACAAAACTGGAAAAAAGACATTTAACTGATCCATCATTATTTCTATACTTAACAGCTTACAACACTAATTCATGAAGCCTTTCATACTTTTTATTACTCCATCCATCCCCCTCCTCAGTACCCAACACTGAAGGTAACAATCAACATGATGGTCATTACACCGTGAAAGGGGCAGTTATTTTTTTAAGTGAGAAAAAATCCAACTTGCAGTTTGATCTTAGAAATTCATTGGTACTATTCTGCAAACACAATCATGCACTGTGGAACAGATCTACACCTCATCACCCTTATTTAATAGTTTGATATTATATTTAGTAATGTCTTTTGCCTAGAGGAATACTAAACAGCCACTTCCAATTCTAAGGAACCAAATGATCTCCCAACCTCCTGAAAACACCATTCCCAAAGCTCTTCTAGCCCTCACAATCAGTCTTGGGGAAACCCACAGTTTTCCTATGTTTCATTTGCCAGAGATAAGTACAAAAGAAAGACTAATCTTCACCTAAAAAAATCCCAGTAAATAAGACATTGGTGAAATCATGACAGTCTTTGAATCCACAAGGATGAATCTTAGATTTGCTATTAACATTTTAAAAAATTTCTGTAGTGCAAGTAAAGTTTTTTGGTTTTTTTTAGATTGAGGCTTGCAGTGGGGCTTTCAGGAGAAACTTATTGCCTACGGAATCCAGTTCTTGTTTTAAGAAATATATATATGCTATGGCTATATATAGAGGATTGGCTAACCTAAGTCTCAAAAAAGTCATGCTTGAGGTGCCAGCTGCAGGGCAGCCCAGTTGTGGCCAGCTGAAAATGCAGGCAGGAGAACTGCCACTGGTATTTCAAGATTATGCTGTCTTTCAGCAAGAGCTCAACAGAACTGGCACTGGGGAAGGGCAGGCCAAAACCCAGGAAATCCTTCTGTTGAATTAAATCTTTGGGTCTCCTAAAAGTTCTGATTTTTCCCTTTCTGTAAGACTAGTAGACATCAAGTACAACTTTTCCTGGAGCAGGCTGTTGCCAACACGTAACTCACAACAGCGCTCAACTCAGCTGCCGTGACTCCTGCTCTCCATCATCCACAGAGCTTGTTGTGGTAAATGGAACACAGCCCTTGATCTCACAGCAGTTGTGCTAGACTAGGATCAAAGTCTAGCAGCTGGCAAATTAGCATGTGGGACTCCAGCCACAAGGAAAAGGCCTTTTCATACTTGAAAAACAACATGCATACTTCTGCTGCCATGTAACAGAAAACATAGTTATGGTTAGATACGTGATAATGAGTAACAAGGATACAGATCACTGGCTCTTGAGTGCATGGAAATGTGTTCACATCATCCAAAATGCTGACAGTGCCAGGATTCATCACTTGCTTTTAGTGACACCTCCCCCTATGTGCTTCTATTTTTCTATCATGAGCTAAAATTTCAAAATGTGGCAGTACGATCTAGTTATGGGTGTCCTGAACTGACAAGTTATTCACAGAAAGCCAGATATTTATATAAAATGGGAAGTTCGTGCATGTGTATCCTGTTTTGTCAGCACTACTTGTGGTAACAGCCTCTGTACATGACAGGTTTGGTGATCACATCTCACCAGCTGCATTCCAGGCCCCTCAGCCTGGCCAGGAGGTGGCTGACAGTTTCTGCTCAAATGAGACAGGGAGGGGAGCTAAAACTGAGCCAGCTTCTTCAGGCCTTGGTGGCCCTGAGCCACTCTTGCTCTTGATTTTCAGTCAGTCCTTCAGTGGGTGATGAGGAACGCAGGACAGTGGGCCTTTGATGTCATTGGCAGTGGTAATTCTGGGACCTGCAGCCAGTGCTGGCAGGATGACAGTTCTCACTGGGATCAGTGGAGGCACTGCTGCTCCCCAAAGCCAGTTATTTTAAGTCACATCTAAACAAGGAATTATCAGCTTAAGATCAGCCTTTCTCCTCTGCTGCAGGTTCAATTAGATGCAATACTTGGTAACTGAAAAGCAAAATCACATCCCTGTCACTTGAGCCAGACTGCTCTTGGGTTCAGTGGGTGTTGGCTGTTGCTGAACTGAAGAGTTCACAGCCTGGCCAGAGGTGAATACCTGGGAGGCTGACATGCCTTGTGTGCCTGTTTGCTTCAGCAGAGGCACAGCAGCCTCATTTCAGACACTTCCCTGCATGCCAGTGCCTGACATCCCTGCCTGTGGGAGGGCAGGTGACTGCACCATTTCTTGTACCACCTGCCTGGCACCACCACACTTCCTGGTGGTGATTGTTTGCCTTCTCTCTTACTCATCTCCTGGGCAAAATTAAACCAACACATCACCAGAAACTCCCACTGGACTCTTCACTTCACAGTCTGCCCCATGCACACTGCTTTCCCTTCTTCCCTCCATACTCTGCATTTGCAGTGGGCATTTGCTGCTCCAGTCATTGTGTACTTAGTGGCAGCACATCTGCACCAGCAGTCTGCATCACTGCTATAATCCAAGCAGAGACTAAAAGCCCATTGCAGACAAGGTCTTAGAAACACAAAGAGGCTTGCAATAAGGAAAATGAAACAAAAATGCTCTTAACACATCTATCTGGTTTTTTTCTGTGAGACGGTTTTATGAGGTTTGAGTTTTTTTGATTCATTGCTAGGTCCCTATGCAATATTATTGCCCATTTAATAAAAAGATTTACATACCAAAACAAAAAAGACACACTGTATTTACTCATAAACAAATCCCAATACCTTTATAAGTTTCCAGACCTAGCTTAGGAAACCTCTTTCTGGGCTGTGGGAGTAAGCACCAGCCAGGGCCCCTGACAGACATTAGAGATACACCTGAGCAGTGATGGCCAGCTCCAGAGTGAAGCTCCTTTTCCCACTGCTGCATTAAAACCAGCATGAGTAAACCCCTTCCCCCACAAGTCAGAGCATCTCTGTTAACGTCTGTTGGATGAAGACTTTATATCCAAATACCTCTGGAGTTGAGGTGGGTGCAGATCCAGGGGTGGCTCTTGAGTCTTGCTGAAATCCATGATGTTGCTCCTCAGCTTCCTCACAGCATTCCTGGCCCACATCTGATGCTGCAGCTCCACCAAGCTTCTCCTCCAGCGTGGGGGGTTCCCCCAAAGACCCCACTCAGCTGCTGTGCCCTCAGCCCTGGTCAGCCTGCTCAGCTCTTCCAGCTCCTCTGGCTGAGGCTGCCTTCCCAGCCAGATTTCTGGAATGATTCAGCCCAGGGAATAAACAGAATGGAGTTTCCTCCCTGGGGGAGAGACATGAACAGCAGGTGAGCAGTGAGAATACCAGCAACCTGCTGTCACAGTCCCAGACTGTCATTGCCTTACATCACATGTAATTAAAGCCACAAATCAGTCACACTGAATTCATTTGTTCAGTCCTCATTCACTTGCTTTTAGTGGAGGGGAATAATTTGAAAGCAGCTGAAATCATGGCATTGGGTCACCTAACTACACATGGGCTTCAGCTGTGAAGTCAGATTTCAGATATGTATTCTTCAAACTTAAAATCAGAAAACCTCTGTCAGACGCCTTTCTAGTTCTTTGTGCCTATGTCTTCTGTTGCAAAGATTTGTTTGAAATTACTGATAAATCAGGAAATGTTTGATGTATTTGAGCAGAACAGAAATCCAGGTGAATTTTGTGTATATATACATTTTTAAATGTTCCAACTCACGTCATCAATATTGCTGTACTAAGTGCAGTAGTTTTGAGAATCCAGATGCCCTTCATGTAAAATGATGGAACGAGCCTCGGGCTGATTATGAGAGTGCTGATGGAATGAATGCACACTTGAAAAACCTTGCCTTCAGTATTAACTTGATCTGAGCTATTGTAGAGCAATCACAGCCCTCAGATTGCTTTATACTCCAGTAAGTTAGAATTAAGTGCTTCACCAGAGAATTAAGAGAACTCAAGTTATGAAAAGCATCATTCAAAATTTCTAAGAGCTCTTAGGAGTGGAAAAAAAGCTACAGAACGTTCTGCCATTTTACTACATATATGCACACACATGAATGTAGAACTACTTATTTACTCATTAATTAACTTTTTATATCTCCATCCATTGTGGGTCCTTTGCTGCAATCCCCTAATCCAAAATTAGAGGTGGCTATACACACCTTTTCAAACATTAACAGGACCTGAGAATTATGTTCTAATTATTTGTATTTCAAATGTTTATAAATTATTAAAATAGGAGATTTACCTGACTGTGCTGTAGAGAAATCATGTTTACCTAAGCTCAGACTGATTTTCTAACAATACTGTTTATTTCAATACCCAATAAATTCAAATATATTGCCAGTGAACACGTAATAAAAAGCCTTTTTTTTCTGTTGAAAATTTAATTGAAGGTTATCCCAAGAAATAATGAAAGCCCATAGCAGCACTGGCATTAGATCAAACAGTGCTGGTGCATTACAAACGTACCTCTGTACTGTTCAGGATCAGAGAAAAGATTAAGTGATACAAAGGGTGGGCTGGGGCTTTTTTAATAAATTCTGGCAACAAGGTTACAACTTTGGACAGTGGCCAAGAGTGCGGTTTTCATGTGCAATCAAGGGTATAGCTTAAAAGAGAGAAGGAATCAAATCCTCCTCTGCAGCCAGGGCTGGAGAGGGGACAAGCCAGCAGGTGCCCACAGTGGAGCCCAGGAACCACGACTGGAGACAGTTGTACACTGTACTCCAATTAATTTTCATAAATTTTTAATGCAAGTGATTAAAAGCACAGCTGTCCCTCTGCACTGCCCAATGTCAGCTGGTTTTGCCTTCTCCCAGATTAAGTAAAGCAAATCAGTCTCCAGAGCCCACTGAGACCACTTCCCATTGATGTCAGTGCCCGGCTCAGCCCCACTGCACTCTACCCACTACCTGGGAGCAGCAGGCGACTCCAGTGGGACACAACCATGGCAAGGGCAATCCAGAGGTCTTTGCAGACAGGCCAAGCTGGGAAGGCTGTGCCTGACCTCTCCTCAAGCACCCCCGGGCAAAGCAGCCCTCCTATTGCATGGATGGGTCAGGAGTGGCAGTAAGCTGAACAGGAAGTGTGAATGAAGCAGAAAACATTGTACCCAACACGGCCTTTGGGGAGCACCTTAAATCTCAGCACACAGCTGAATGGATGCCCTTTCACAAATACCACTCTGCCTTAAGCAAAGAAGTTGTATTTCTATCAGAAAGGGTCACAGGGATCCTGCAATACGAATCTTCATTGGAAGCAGTATCAGATGTTTTTGATGCAACTGTGTAAAAACTTTAATGGCATGTGATTAGCAATTTCACAGGGAAAGAATCAATTTCATGCTCTTCTCTGGAATATATAGATATTCTAGCTCTTACCATCCAGCACTGTGAAATTGTAGACAGCACACAGCAATACAGTCGAGCAATATTAGAAGAATATCTTTCCAGTACTGAAAAGGATACATCACATATGTTAGCAAAATTTGTAATAAAGCCATACAAATATCAAGCAGGTCATCATTATTATTCAGCTGCCACCATGAAGGACTTAAGACAAATAGTGTAATAAACAGTTTTAGAACTGATAATTTCCATGCAGGTATCCAAACCAGTTATGTTTTTCCCAAAGGTTCAGAGTGCCAGGCTATCATCAAACAAAATCAGGTGAAGAGATTCTTGTAGAAACAAGACATGGGGTTTAGGATTCCTGTTCTACAATGAGTTGAACTTCAAAGTCATTTCATGTTATTACGTTCATACTTCTGGTTTTGTTCTTTCAAGTGGGGATCATTTTCTTATATTTTGTTTTTTACTAATGTAAATAAGGTGTCCACTTAATTTTCCCATCTCTTACAGAAAAGAACATATATGGAGTATATAGCAGCTTTTAAAACAAAAATCATTGTCTAAAAGAGGTATCTAGGAACTCTCCCTTCTATGAAAGTAATTTTCAGCTCTCAAAAAAGAAGATACAAGTTGATGACAATATCACTTACTAGTTTTACCACCGACAGAGTGAGATAAGAATCAGAGCATTTCACACCCATGAGTGGTTTTCTTCAGAGGGGAATGAGCTTCTCAAGACACTCCAAGTAGGGCTGCTCACCCTGCAGTGAGGGTGAGGGTTACAGCACAGGATTTTGAGAGACAAGCAAATTCAGCCACTAAAATACCTTATTCTCTTCTAGTTTTCACACCAGTGTTTGTACAGGCTGGTTGTCAGAAGTGGGGTTCCAGGTGCCACGGGGGAAGCAGCCATGCCACAGCCCTTCCTGCCAGTGAGTTCCAGCAGGATTTGGGATCTGGCTATAAACTTCCAGCACTTTGCAGCAGTAGATAGCCGGGAAGCAATAATTATGCTGTGCCAAAAATTTAACCCAGGCACAGAGGATGAGGGCCCGTTCTCAATTCCAAGGCAATCAGTTGATCAACTCTAATTTATTACAAAATGGTCAGTCCTTCGTCAACCTGTTCCCTGTTTGCCAACCCACTGTCCTGACTTCTAGACCATGTTTAGATTCCTGGGCCAGACCTACTGTTAGATGGTTAAAAGGATTGAGGACAGTTTTCCCTTTTGTGTTTGCTTTCACATGCTTCAGGCAAATCATTGCACCATCAGCACCTGTACATGGAATCCTCTTGAGCTGATTATTCATTGGCAATAATTTCTCCCAAGGTTACTACAGGTTTTCAAGACTGAATGTCTCTCTGATGTGCTTCACGCCCACAGGGTTTGTGACACTGCTCTGAGGTCAATCATACCTGAGGGCTCTGTTTACTTCAGCAGTGCACATTTCTCAACAGTTCCTAAGACATCTGCACTGCTATGGGACTGTCTGGGTGATGAGAAAACTTGCAGTGCTTTGCTCTGAAATGTCTGAAGACAACACACCCAGAAAGGCAAAAAGGTCTTGAGAACACATCCCTGGGAGGTTTGCAAGAGGACCCTGAGTCTGCAAATCAAACAAACAAGAAACCCACATGGTCTTCGAGTCAGACTGGATTAACCCTTCTCCCTCAAGGTGCAGAAATTTCAGCTGACCTGCTGGTGACTCCTCACTTTTGTCTCATGTAAAAGTGAAACAAGCTTCACACATGAAACGCAGGATAACACACTGTATAGTGGGAAAGGGAAATCTTCTCAAGTTTTCCTGCTGACTTTGAGACCTTTCCCCTGGCACCATATGTTTTCAAAGAAAGAGAAATTGCTACAGACCAATGCATCTCAGTCTTCCCTGCTGTTCCTGTGATTCAAAGCAGATCTGAATTGGCTGCATCAGATATATTTAAGAGTGAAAAGATGCATTGCTTTGGACTTATTTCTACAGTGCTTTTTGAGATGGATGCCTTAAAGTCTACAGACATTTGGTCACTGACCAGAATCCACCACCCAAGGATAGAAGACATTATAAACATATTTACATTTTGGTTCAGCTTAGGGTTGCACATTTGAACTAAACCTCCCAAGCAGAGCAGTAAGCATCAGTTAAAGGTATGATTCCTGATGAGTAAAAACTATACAACTGAAGGAATAAATTCCTAGGTACAGCTTCACTTCTCACATAGGAATAACACAACATAGCACTAGAAATCAAGCCATTTCTTCCATAGTTGTGTGGATTCAGTGAGAGCTGTGGATACCAGTGCCCATTCTACCTTTTCAACACCTGTAGGATATTCAGCACACCTTGACTCCTGAAAAAATGGCAGCAGCTATTTCCTTGTGACCCTGTGTGCTTCCTCTCTCCTGCTCAGTGTTTCCAGCTGAAATTTCATCTTTCTTTGCTTCTCCCCAACTTTCCCCTGTGCTGTGCCCAGCCTGTAGAGGCCCTGCACCACGACTACGGGACAGGCTGCAATTCAAAGGCCAAAAGTTGCTAAAGTGCTTATGCAAGTTAATTACTGTGCCTGTTTAATCCCATATAATGCAGATTAGTGCTGTCAGCTACTGTTCGGAGAGCAGTTGATGTAACAGGGCTGGCCCTTCCACAAGGAAACCACTCTCCTCAAGGGTGAGGAGATGCTGACCAGTGCTGGGAACAGAAACCTCTTGTGCTGTTCCCCAGCCGCTGTAAGGATGGAGGAGTTGGGCACAAAAGCCAGACATGAAAGTTTAAAAATTTATCACCCCCCCCTCATTTCAAGAGGAAATGGGTCACTTTGACCCCATGACCCACTTCTGCACCTTGAGACGAAAAATTTTAAGTTCCAGAGGACAGATCCACAAAAAACATCCTTACATCAAGACATAAGCCATGGTGAAGTCAAGCCACTGGACCCTACTTAGATCTATCAAACAAAAAATCCTAATACATGTGTCCTTCAAAATGAAAACCAGTAAGTCACAGAAAACCATCCATTGTCCCTCCAGGCAGGAGAAGGTAGAAAGCTGGAGGGAGAACTTCCACTTCTCTCAACTTGAGTCCAGTCTAATAGGATTAATTTACAGCCATTACTCAGGTGAAATGCCCTTTGGCAGCAATGTGTGTTTACATAGGGCCTGCTTATTCCCCGAAAGACTGCAAATACAATGTCTCATCCCAAAAATTAATGGCATGTCACACTGCAGGATTTCAGGTTTTCCTGTTCTAAAAAGTGAACTAATATGGGTTGTGTTGATTTGTAAGAGGTGGCCAGGAGTACAGCATTTCACACGACACCACTGGTAGCCCAGCTACGGCACTAACATCCATTTTCTCAACCCACGCATTATATGAGAGTTAAGCAAATATTTTCCACCTCAGCAGGTTTTAAGGTCAAATTACAGACTTTTCCCTTTCTGGCTCATGGCTGATAAAACTTTGACTGATGGAAGTTATAATGACAGAATATGTGATAAGGTAGTCTGCCACTGGCTGAGAGTCAGGGCAGGGACACTAAACTTCCACATTTTTAAAAGCCCTTTTTATTCCACATGACTTACAGATGCAGTAAAATTTAATCATTATTTTTAAAAGAGTACAATTAAATATAAATCACATCAATCCTGTGTTTACATTAGAAACCTAAGTCGTTTGTATTCTAAAAAATTAGATTTTGCAAGCGAAAGAGACGAGAGATTAAAAGATGAGCAAGTATCTAGGAATTTTTAACTGCGCATTAGGCATGCTTCAGCCATTACACTTAATGCCTGAAGACCAGCATTAAATTTGCAGCCATCGACCTCAAGCTGAATCTGGTTTCCTTAAAACCTGTCTGCCAGCTCCCTCCACAGCGCTGCTCTCCCGGGATGCTGCTCACAGGTGGGTACACCGAGCCTTGTCAACAGCCAGGGACATTCCTGCCCACGCCTCCTCCTCCCGTGCCAGCTGCTGCCAGCCCGAGTGTCGGCGGAGGCTGGAGGCGAGATGCCAGGCAGTGTGTGCACACACACCTCGTGTGAGCGGCTCTGCCGTGGGAGTGCTGCTGTCCATCGGGGCAGGGAGCACAGGTGACATCTCAGCCGTCACGGCAGGAACTGCAGCCGCTGCCAGCCAGCTCACACCGCTCCCTGCTCATCCCCAGGGACAGCGGGGATCCAGGGAGGGACATCAGCCCTGGCTGCACGGCAAGGGCTGGCAGACAAAACATCTCAGCTGTTAGCAAAGCCACTCACTTCACACAGCAATCTTGCAAATGAGGAAGGCAAAAGCATCTCACAGGGAAAGGTGACAGGAGAGTACAGGAGAGCAGAGTGGGGTAGGAAAAGAGGCTCAAAAGGATGAACGCAAAAACCAATCCCTGCTATAATGTCAACAGGTTTCCAATTTGAGTATGTTGAACATTTCTTTCACAGATTTTTTTTCTTTTTGCTGAAGATCAAAAAGCAATTATATATTTCAACAGCAACGGTTGGGCTACTTTTTCTGTGCCTTCCTCCTCCCAACCTCAGGAATTAAAATGTCAGGCTACAAAGTCATATGTAGACAGAATTCTTTTCAGGTGAGGCACTGAATCGGAAGGACAACAGGCAGCGAATAAAGGCATTGGAGCAGCAGCACCTTCCTGAGCACAGAACACAAACAGGGCGAGGCCGAGAGGCAGAGCCAGCCGCAGCCTCAGCAAGGAGCAGCGCCGCAGCTCCCCCTGGCAGCACAGGGACGACAAACCCATCTCCTCCGCTGTCCCCTCTCATCCCAGCCGCCTCCCGTTCCCCCTCGGGGAGGGAGGGGGTCAGGGAACCGCTGGGAAGCCACGCACTGCAGGACACGACTCTGTCCCTCCGCGTTAGAGAGCACCTGCCTAAATCCTCATACCCAGGGACGCAGGTTCAAGGGCATCGCACCCTCTCTGGTGCCCTGGAGCCGAGGATGGGCCGTTCTCAGCGCCCCGGCCCCGAGTCCCGGCCCCGAGTCCCGGGCCCGGCTCCAGGCGGCTGCGGGCGGCCCCGAGCCTCCCCTCAGCGCGGCCGCGGCGCGCCGGCGCCACCTGGCGGCCACCGAGCTCCCTGCGCCGCGCTCCGAGCCGCGCAGCTCCGCCCTGAGCGCGCATCTGCCGTGAGCGCGCATCTGCCGTGAGCGCGCAGCTCCGCCCTGAGCGCGCATCTGCCCTGAACGCGCATCTGTCCTGAGCGCGCATCTGCCCTGAGCGCGCATCTGCCCTGAGCGAGCATCTGTCCTGACCGCGCATCTGCCCTGATCGCGCAGCTCCGCCCTGAGCGCGCATCTGCCCTGAGCGCACATCTGTCCTGAGCGCGCATCTGCCCTGACCGCGCAGCTCCGCCCTGAGCGCGCATCTGCCCTGAGCGCGCATCTGTCCTGAGCGCGCATCTGCCCTGACCGCGCATCTGCCGTGAGCGCGCATCTGCCCTGAGCGCGCATCTGCCCTGAGCGAGCATCTGTCCTGAGCGCGCATCTGCCCTGACCACGCAGCTCCACCCTGACCGCGCATCTGCCCTGACCGCGCATCTATTCTGACCGCGCAGCTCCGCCCCGCGCATCTGTCCTGAGCGCGCAGCTCTGCCCCGCCCCGCGCAGCTCCACCCTCCGCAGGCCAGCGTTCCCTACATTTCTGAAACTTTAAAAGCCAGTGCTGTGTCACTCACCAGAAGCGCCACTGAAATGAGAAATAGCATAAATTTTAGCAGTAAATCAATCACTTGGCTTCTGTTGCAGTGTGGACCTCCGTACGTTTTAAAGCACATACATATCCATATTATTACATGTAAGGATTGGTCCTAAAAGAATTCCCTTGGAAAAAACACTGTAATTCACCTCACTAGAAGACAGTCTCTGCTCTGTAAATAGAGAGAATGCCAGATTTCCAGGTAACACACCTGTTCCCTAGGATTAAACACAGCTTGCTGACTGCAGAAGGGAAAGGTGACCCGTGTTGATTCATGTTAGCCAAGAAAAGCTCACAGCCAATGTGCCAGGCTCTTGGACTGTTCATTAAATTTCATCGTAGCCATTCCAAAAGCAATGGGGCCCCATTTGTGCCAGTGGGAAATTTAACTGAAAGTAAATTGGAAAACAGGTGTCAGTTGGCCAACAGTTTTATTTGTAACTACTGTCCAAGATGGAAAAGGATCCAGGCTAGATGTCCACCAAGTTGTGAAACAAGTATTTCTTGATCCCAGAGCCCTTTAAGGGAGCCTCTTCCTCTTTGCACTGGAAAAGGCTTTGTTATTTGTGAAACTTAATGTTAGGGTATGAAAAGCAACCATAAAGGATATGGTTCCTCACCTATGGTTCTCAGTTACTTTTTTAAATGGATATATTTCTCAGCATATGACTACATTAAGCAGATCTATTTCCTCTTGTTTTTCCTCTCCTCATCCTTTTCTGAAGCTCTATTAGTGGGAAAATAGAAGGGAATTCTGGGATCTGCACTGTAGGCACTGCTTGAGCAGTTCAGCTGATGTGAAATTGATACCAACCTTAAGAAACCTCAGCTGAAACGCCATCTACATCGCTCAGGCCACCCAACTGCCTCCAGAATCCACCACCTGGCTGAGGAGGTAGCACCACTTACCTATCACAAGCAATGGTGATCAGGATGAGTGTTGCTGCAGCACCTTGAGAAGCATGAATGTCCAGTTCCTGTCCATTCCTTGTCTCTCTCCATTTCTTGCTTTGCAGGTATAACTTGCTTCTTTTTTTGTATTTCAGCAAAACCAGGATGTGATGTTGATCCATTGATGAACCATGACACACCTCCAATTTTGCACACCTATAATGGAGCTACTTCAAAACAATCTGAGGCTACTTTGAACCCATTTTTCCTCTTCATACTATACTGAGATGCAAGGTGGCATCAATCCATGAAGAAAAAGCATTAAACTAGTAACAAAATACAATTACTCTTTCCCAGACTTTGGAGCTGATACTTGTCACTACAGCTGTTAGTGCTGCATTAAACTGCCATACTTTAAAAAACCACAACCAAACCCCATTAAATACATCACTGTTGTAAGGTGGGTGGTTTTCCTCTTCTCAACAGACAAATGCAACACATTTTTTACTTCAAGCAGCTGTTGGTCACCCCAGTTCCTACAATGAAGCAGAGCCTCTGCAGGGTTTGTTCTTCTCTCTAGGGTACCCTTACTAAGATTCAGATTCCTTGATGCAACTTTCACTTAAAATTCAAACCTTTCTTTAAACTGAAATTGAGTTCAACTTCAAAAGCTGTTATTTCACCAGTTCCTCAGAAGATTGCCCACCCTCCCATGCTCCAGTGTCCCTGCTGTGCCCCCTTGGCACTGATTGAAGGCTGCTGCAGCCCAGCCCTTCCCTGCTGTGGGTCACTTCTTCCTCAGACCCTTTGGAATCCCATCAGGAACCTGGCTTCAGGTTCTCCTCAGGAGACTGAAGCAAGCAATCCATCCAGATTTCTCAGCACGATATGAGCACAGCCTGACAGCCAGGCTAATGTGACCCCTTGAGTTGAGTCAGGATCCTCATCCAACAGCAGCAAATTCCAGTATCTGAATTCCAGTCAGGACAAGCCCACTTTGGTACAAACCTTTATTATTTCACACCTCCTTGCCACAGCTATCATTGTAACAACTGACATTCATATTTTACAGGTACCATAAAAAGTTACAAAGTGTAAACTAAGCTGTGTAGTTCACAAAGTAAAAAATACTTGAGGACTTTCTGTCAGTGGAATTTGGCACAGAGGTGTTCACGAGGGAACAGGCAGGTACTTCATCCTGAGCATGTCAGGGAGGCAGTGTTTGCATGGATTAGAGGCAGAGCTTCTCCTGTTGATGGATGGCTGGCTTCCCTGGGATTACCTGTGGCATTAAAAGGCACAAAGAGAAACACCCCACCAAGCAAGCCCCAGGCAGTGTGGGCATCCCACCAGGAACCTGAGTGCTGCCCAATTCTTCCAGTTGCAGCTGGGGGAGGGCGTGCCACCATTCCTGCCAGCTCCTTGCTCTTGCTTTGTCCCACGTGGACTGCAGCTGGAGACCCTTGCTCCATCAAACATGGGCAGCTCCCTCGTGGCTGCAGCAGTGCTGGGATGGTGCCTGTGGTAGCCAAAATGGGTCTAAGGCTGCCAGGGCTGTGACCTTTATTGCAGGGCTGCTTTACAGATCCACACACTGAGGGAAATATTTTAGATGACACCATGTCTATCATGTTTAGAGACAGATGTTCTATTTTAAAATAGTCCTAGGTACACTAGACAATTGGTTAGTAAAAGGTACTTTGGAAGGACCATCATAAGCAATATGCAGTGGTAACTGAACAACAATAAATATTTCAGTTGTTTGGAGATTTTGTTGGATTTTTTTTTTGTTGGGTTTTTCAGTTTTTGGGTTTTTTACCATCTCCATTGTTACAAAGCAATGACAACATCAGTAGCCATAGTAACACAATCCCTACTTGTTCTCCCTGAGCCAGTGATGGATGGTACAGAGAGCCCACGGATAATTTCCTCACAGAATTCAGAGGAAGGCCTGTTTACAGGGTACCCTTTGGGCCAGATATTGTCACAAAATCAGTATCCACATATTCCCTAGAAGTTTTGGTTAATTTGATCAACAAAAAAACATTGTTACTTTCCATCCTCAATCCAATGCTAATATTTTTAAATTTACAGCTTGATCTTTTGTATCATTAAGGTAATGGAAAAAGAACAGACTGAGAATGAGAGGAAATATCTCATTAGAGCAGATGATCTAGGAGAGAACAGTCTGACATAGACTCCAAATTCTTCTTTCATGAACAATCCTCACTACTCATCAGGGCAGGAAGCAAAGAAACAAATCCAAAGGAAATTTCAAACAGCTGGCTAAGAAAAAGCAACTGCTCGGGGATCATCACTTTGTACAATCCTCAGGACCCTGAGACCTCTTTCCAGGTAACAAACCTAGCATGCCTGACCTCCCCAGAAACATGCCCTTTCCAAAGCTGAAACAATCCTGATCTTAAGGTGGTGTCATATGTGCACAGCCACAATGCTTCCTCTTCTCAAGCCCTGCTCCTGAACCCCATCTCTGCTGAATGATAAGCCACCACTCAGTATTTTCCATGCATAGAGACCAGAGATCTCCACCCAGGGAAAGGTGGGCAGAAAGTGAGGCAGTAAGATGCCTACACCACAGTGATCATCAGTGATGAGCAAAGGCGTGGGAAGGGAGGGCAAGCACACATGGCACCAGGAAAGCTCAGGTAGAGGTGGATTGTAGACACATTGTCAGCAGTCTGTCAAGGAAGAGGGCAAATATTCAGGCACTGCAAATTTCAGCCCTGGTTCTCAGAATGATTGTGTCATTGTAGAGAAAATGAGAGCAGTAAATGTTGTTTACATCCAGATGACAAATAGGCACTAGAGGGAAGAGGCCTCTTAAGGAAAGCAGCTTGTTGCTGGAGGGTTTTTTGGAGCACACACATCCGCTCTGTCTGGCAAACACTTGTTCTGGGGCATTGGCTCAGTCACAGCTCACTCCATAGAAGTAATTTCCACTCTTTTCTTTAAACACCTTCATCTTGCTAAGACACTTTCTTTCCAGAGTTCTACCTTGTTCCCAAAGCCCAAACAGTGCTTCTTCTAGGGGCCTCCAGCCCATCAAATATACAATGTGTGCAGTGCCTGACTGATGCCCTGAACTGCCCTGAACTGATGCCCAGGCTGCCTGACAAGCCCATGCATGACCTGTCAGAGCACCCAACTGATGTAATATTCAGATACCAAAACTGCTTAAAGCAGAACAAACTCTTCACTAACATCAGATCTGCAAAGTCTGCATGTGGACAGAAAGCATATACAAATACAAGAATTTATCTCACAAAAATTTAGTAATATACTACAATTCTTTCCATACACAATAATATCCAAGACCTTGGCATTTTCACTGAAAAAGAATTTGGCTAAGGTTATTTCTTTTCTTTTCTGAAGCGGATATCCACATTTAAGATAAACCTTTTCTCAAATTCAGGCATCTGGTTTATAGACAATGCATCCTCTTAACCTGCTGCACCCTAGAGCTATGCTCACACTGCCTTGGCACTGCAGGTTTGTCAGCCTGCAGCACCAGCTAAACACATACTTCCCCACATCTGTCAATGGGGGAAAATGGCATTATTAAGTACAATTTCCTTGGTGAAATTTCAGAACCCACTGAACAAATTTGGCTCCCTTTCCTTCTGTGCAAGTGCTTGACAAAGAATCATTTTTATTTTGCACAGGATGAAGAGTTTACATGTTTCCCTCACGTCTCCTGTCATGTGCCTGCCATCTTTTCTGAGGCAGAAACTCCCAAAGCTGCTTCATCTTCCAAACTTGTGATCCAAAGCACAGATTGTCCAGAAAAGTCACATCATTCAGTGCTTCCCACCACCCAGCACACACATGCACACAAAAATCTCAACACACTGTTCTCCAAACAGAAGGTTTGCTCTGCTCCGTGACTTGGACAAACCATTTCTGCCAATATCCTATTCAGAGCTGAAGGCTCCTATTTAGTCTTGAATTCTCATGTAAGTGGTTTACAGTAGCCAGCTGCTGAAAACACACACCTTCATTCCTGTGGAAGAGCAGCAGGGGTTTCTGACGTTCAGAGAACAACCTGATGTCATGTTTGATAAATGCTGGTAAGTCTCTCAACCTCTAATCAAAGACTTCTTGGGTTTATACTCCTGCTAGTGATCTCATTCTGGGGCAATTTCCTATGCTCAGCTTGGGTAGGTACCATGGTGGTAGGAACATCTGTGTGGAGTCTCTCACTCGCATTTCTGGCACACAGGAACCTAAAAGGACAACTCAAAACAGCACTGGCTTCGAGGCTTACACCCAATGACCCCTCCCCCCACTGCCCAAGAATAAGATAAAAATCAATAAATCATCTAATAATCCCTTCTTAAAAGTATTCCTTACATAAGGATAATTACAAATTGCAAAACATGGATTGCAAGAAAGACATCTTTCAGCAGACACTGTTTCTTTGCATGAGATTTGGAATTACAAATTGTAATTTGCTACTCGAAGATGAGAGATTTATGCGCAGGGATGCCATAATTGCTTTTGTGTTCTTCAAATAATTTCTTTAGTTTCTGTAGATACAGTGCATGTAGCTCATCAACCTCTTCAGTGGTGGGGTTCAAGTTCTGTTTTACAGGGATGGGGCTTCCCACTGTAAATCAAACACAACAGCATTAGCTTCATTGGCATCTCTTTTCAGCAGAATTGCTGTCCCTTCTGGAAGAGCTCTACCACAGCTCCCAGCCAGATGGCAGAATCACAACACAATTTTCTTACCCTGGGGTCTGATCCTGCCTCTCACAAGCCTAAGTGCTGGGTCTGGTTTTTCAGTTCCTTTTGCTCAAGTTCAGGTAAAATGAATTAAACCCCTGCCCCACAACATTTCAGTTTGGTAGCAAAAGAGCAAATGAGAAGAGTGATAAGCTCTAACTTGAAGCAGCAGTTTACACTTCAAAATACAATCCTATGGGTTATGTGCTGTCTACAAGTTCAACACAGTATTTTAAAAAAATGTACTTTCTCACTGTCTTCTGTTCTGATCTGAATAGTAAAACTACTGAGTAAGGGACATGCTTAAGAGGACAGTGATGCCCTCAACCACACAGTCACATGAACAGGACTGAAGGAAATATTTATCTTCCAATTTATTCAAAATGGATATCACTGCACCAGAAATGTTGTTGGTGACCTCAGCCTAGGGAGGGATAGCATGTAAATCCCCTGAACCCTGTGAGGTGTCTCTGAACCATCCATTGCCCACAAATGTCACTGGAACCAAAATGTTCTCCAGGCACTGAGCCAAGCTTGCTACCTGCTCCCTGGGAGGTGACTCCATGGAAATCCAGAGGGCAGCCTTCTCTTCCCCATAAACTATGGCTAAAAAGTGGATTGCTAAGAGAAGCTTCCCATGATCTCAGTCTTTCCTGTGTTGTTCAGTCACCAGATTTTGACAGCTGTTCTTGCACTGAAAGCACCAAGACCTTAACAGACCCGACTGGGATTACAGAGGAAGTCTAGAAAAACAGAAAGCTAAAAGCACCCTCAGGACTTTTCCAAAGGCACCTGAAAATTCCTTTCAACAGATGTTGCCACTTCAGATTGGATGGTGATGACTAAAGGGAAGCCTAGCCAGAGCCACAAAGAGCTGAGCCTGCATTTTCCTGCTGCAGCCCCAGCTGCCAACAGCTCTCAGGCCCTGTGTGGTGCTGAAACTCAGACTTTACATGGCTGGGGTGGGAACCCAGCCCTGGATTGGGCAATACCTTTGAGGGGTGTGAAATCAATATACAGACAATACAGGAATTCCAGAGACAGGACTGGAAACAACCCCCAAACCCTTCTGCAAGTCTCTTCTCCCAAGAGTGAAGATTTCTTGTGGAATTGGAAACTACACTCATCTCTCTAATATTATGTGCAGCTTTAAGGAACCTGCTTAATTTGATATTTTAGTGTTGTTTCTATTTCTGAAAAGCAGTAATTCAAAAAAAAAAGCAAAGGAAAACCAAAAGTACTTCACCCATCAAACCCAAAACACTCAAACTTCACAGACCTTGGCTTAGCTGAGTGGCTCTTGGATCCATGGCTTCTGCACCAGGACTGAAAGCACCCCTACTTGGCCAAGCTGGCAGCACAGCTGATCACCTCAGATGAGCTCACTGTGCCTCTGCAGCTCTCAGGAGCTGAGCCAATGCTTTCAAAGCCATGTTGAGCCACACCAAGAACACCCCACACACTTCCAAGGACACAGGGACATTGTGATAGTTCTCAAACATGGGGTAAGAGACACAGAAGGCAAAGAATCTCGTGAGATCTTACAAGTTCTGTTGCAAGACTCTGGTCTTGCTGATTTGTAGCACTCCTGTGCTCTTGTCATGATGAAGAAATGCCTCAAAGAATATGACATTTTAAGCTTCACAAAGTCCTGGTGTCATCAGCCCCCAAAAAAATTGCAGATTATAGATCTCATCTAGTACATCTCATCCAGTACATCTCATTCCAAAGCTTTGGTAACTTTTTAGCTTTTAAAATAAGTGACATTTTTAGCCTCCTTGTGTACAATGTGGGCTTTAAAAATTAAATATTTTCAAATATTCAGCTGCATGAACTGATAAACCACAGATCTGCATGAAATTTAACATAAAAAGAGCTACATTTTTGTCATAAACATTTTTATTTGTTCATACTATAATCAAATCAACCCCATATTAAAGGGAGAGCCACCTTCAAAGTCCCTTGTGGAGCACCAGAAAAGCTCAATTTTCTTTAGTTCACTCAGGTCAGAATCTGGCTAAAAACGATTCATCAAAAAATTTACAGACAAACAGCTATTGCCTTTGCATGAGACCCAGCATCACCTATTTTGTAAAGGTGTGGTTGTCAATAGCACCCGTAAAACCATTAAAAATATATTCAGTTTCACACTCCAGTGAGAGTAGATGATCAGAAATGAAAGCTTTTGGGGAAAAACTCTCTGCCAAACTGCCTGTCGACATGGCACACACACTCACAATTAAACAGACAGGATCTTTCCAAGGGAAAAAACTGAGAGAGAAGGAAACACCCTAAAGACCTGCAAAGCCACCTAAGAGGCAGCCTGCCCAAGGGCTGTGGCACCACAGCGTGTCCTGTCCCTTTCCTCCTGCATCTCTCCCTCTGCCTGATGAGGTCAGGACCACGAAAGCTCCTTCCAGCAGCCCTGCTCCAGAGCTCTGCTGGGGTGGCTGTGCCTCAGCTGGAACATCCAGCTGCTACTTCTCTGCACAGCTAAGAAATTAAGGTTCTGGGCTTCTCACAAAACAACCGCAGCATGCAGAACCCACAGCAACAGCTGCAGAGCTGTGGCAGCCCTCGTGTAAAAACTGGACAACTCTAGGATTTCTTTATGGATTGCCAAGGATTGAAGCCTATGGATAACTGAGAATGAAATGCTAGATTTGGCCAGGGGCAGAAAGGCAAAAGGGAGAAATGAACTGCTCCCTTTAACTGGGAAGGACAGCAATTTAAAAAAAATAGTATAAACCTCACATACTTGTTTCAGATGCACAGTAATCAATTCTGTTAGAACAGATTTATAAATTTACAGATATTAGCAGCACACTAATGAATTTCTAAACATTTGCCAATGCATTAGAAAAGGTGCAGGGAACTTACCAACAGTATGAATGGGTTGCCTGTAAGGTATTAAGCCAAAGCTGTATTGGAATACTCCTCTAGCATGAAACAGTGGTAAAGCAAAGCCCATTATCTTTTGCAACTTCTCCTGTACATTTCTGAGCCATGAACCTTTGGGGTTTGCAACTTGCTTGAATAGTTCATTTTCACCAAAGGAAAACACTGGGACCAGATGAGCCCTGTAAAACAAAGAGGACTCAGAGAATTCTACATCAGCCTGCACTTGCACTGCAGTTCACATCAGCAGCATGGAAACAGTTTCACAATAACCAGCACAGAAAGTTTCAGCAGCTTTAGATTTCATCAGCAATAGGCATTCAACTCTTCTCATGTGCAGCAGCTTTTTGGATGCCTTGGTTGGTTTGTGTTTAAAAAAAAAAAAAGATTGGCACACAACTAGCAACTTGCTCTTGGCAGTATTTAGTTGGTTGGTACCTCTTGCAATTTGTGACTGGAATTATGAAAATGAGTAATTGCATATATCATGAGTATGTCTTTATCCACCACCATTTCTGCAAGTCCACCCTTGTTCCACTACATTTTTTCCCCTTGGCAAGCAAAGAAGCCTCACTGTTAACCTTATACTGCTCCCAGCTGGGTGGCATCAAAACCAGATCTTGGCTTCTCCTTGTCTTTTGACCGGAGTAATGCGTGCCCTTGATTTCAGCACAAAAACCATGATAAAAACCAGACACCCTCACAGGCACGAGCACAATGCCAAATTCCTCCTCTGCTGTCCAATTCCCAGTGAAACCCTGCTTCCTCTGGACTTCTTCAAAAACAGGAGCCTTAATCCATTATTACCAGAGGTCAAATCTTACTCACAGAAATTACATGAACTCACTTTGGCTCTTACACAGCCTAATGAATTCTCATTCAGGTCATGAATTGGCCTGGGAGGAAAGGCACTGATTAGCTCCTGGACAAACTACTTGAGTGGATAGAATCAGTGCAGTTGTTTCCAGCAGGTAATCCCACCATTGTATTTAAAACCTTGGCTGCAGTATGCTTTTGATTAATGCTTAGTTTCATTAACTATTCTACAGAGTTTAGAGAAAAGAGGAGCAGGGTAATCCTAAGCAGTTTCTGAAGGATTCAGGGATGTTTTATTGGCCTTACTTAAATCTTAGTTTCTGTATCTTAGCTCTATTCTGTCCCCACTTCCTTTGAGAAAAACCTTGCTGTAAAATAGCAGAATTGCTAGAACACTGTCAGAATGAATTTCTGCAGAGTTGTGAATGCCTGAGGAGGATGCACAGACAGAGCTGTCTGGAAAGTACTATGGACAGTCAAAATCCCCCTGTACAGTAAAAAACAACTGCCTCAACAGCTTCTTTAGCCTGAGGACTCACACAGACTATCATTCCCACATACTATTCTGACTAGTGTCTGTTCAAAGTTTCTTTCTCCAGTGGATTTATCACCCTGCCACCTGTAAAGGAAATATCATAAAGCGTGGTACTTACTGTGGCTGTGTAAACACTCTACTTTTTACTACAACACTAAGACAAACAGGAACATCTTGTGGTGCAATAGCTGTGGTGCCCTGACACTGTGGGATTTGTTTTAATCTAGTGAAGGCTTTTGCAAGGTGCTATGTAGGAGGCTGAGACAGAGAAATAAGTAACTTATGATTGTGAAATTAAAGATAAGTTAGCTGATTCATCATTTGTTTTGTCTTTAGCATTTCTTCACTTCATATCAGATATTTGTACTACCTTGGACCAAATTGTATTTTTCAGAAGTGCAGAGGACTTTTGCTGACATATTCAGGCCACATTTGACAAGCTCCTAGCTGAGGAACACAGCTTCTCTGTGCTGGCAGCACAGGAGCCAGGGCCAGAGAGCACAAGCCTCTGAATTGCCTCTTCCTTCCTGTGTTGGCATTTGCTGCTGCAGATCATGAGCACCAGGAATGTGTGCAGGCACTGGTGGCAGGTGAGTCTTCTCATCTGCATCCCACAAGCCTCCCTTGCCCTTTCATTCCCACTTGAGTTGGAAATTTTCTTCCCATTTTGTTAATTGTTAAAAACAGGACATCAAAACCAGAAGCAATTCCTGGATGCTCTGTTAGACTCACACTGTCCCACAGCCCTGCTGAAGAGATGAGAAGTCAGAATTCCTGTGCTTCACACAGAAGCAGGTTTTTGTGCTGGTGTTTGTAGGATTCAGTTGTAGCCTGCAGGTTACAGTGACCACGTGAGCTGTAGCCCTCAGCCACTCGGGCACTGCCACCCAGAGGAGGGCTCTAGACAGCTGCAACGCTTTTAGAAAGACCAGGACCATCACTGGACTCTGAGTAAGTGAAGAAGTAAAGGTGCCATTCCTGTGTTTTGTAAGTGTCCCACTCTTGCTGTTATGTGTTGGAGATACTTTTGAAATCAAGGTCATGAGAGGCATCTGGCATACCTGATTTCTCAATCCAAATCAATTTAGATGAGAGATAACCACCACCACCATTTGTGATATGACAGACCAGACACCTATCAACATGCTCAGAAAAAAAGGTACCTAAATAGTCTTCTAAGCTTTATGGTTAAACAAATAAAAGCTAGTGAGTGTTGAAGATCCCACTGATTTAATCAACAGTTGAGCAAAAATTGAGTAAAGATTCATTTCAGCAGTAAACTCCTAATTCGAATACACAAGAATTTTTCCCGGGTACAAATTAGACTAAAATGTTACATTCTATTAGCAAACAAATTCTTTATGAGAATTCTAGTGATATGTATAAGAAACACTCTTACAATTTTGGCACAGCACAGTTTCTAGAACAGTTTCTAGTTTTTTGCAGTCTGTGTAAAAGCAGAGGGCTCCTCTTCTCAGAGATACCTTTTCTCCAGTTAATAGCTTAAAAAGCTATTACAGGTTTCTCAAGACTAGTATTTTTTTCTCATTGCTTCACATGTCAATGTATAATCCTGGAGCTGTTCAGAAAGTGTAGCTGGAACAAATAGTTGGTTCCAATATTTCTAATCCACAAACCCTCTAGACCAATCCAGAACAAACACAATAGCTTATACTGTGTAAATCACTCAAAAGATATTGATACCACCTCTGTTAATTACACACTGATGGCTGCTTGACAGTAAAAAGTTGTCTAGTTTTCCTTGAGATTTTCACCAAATATTCCCAGGAACTCACTTTTGCAAATGGCAATCTTCAAAAGAAAGTCTTTCGAGTAATAGTGAAAACAAATCTTCCTAGACCATAATTTTCAGTGATTTAATAAAACAGGGCCTGGCTATCCAATTTTTGGTTTTTTTTGTTTGCTTAGAATGATAAAAAAATTCTACCTTAATGTATCTTCAATTTACAGAACAGAAAGCAGAATGCTTGCCCGACTCAGCAAAACCAGCCAAGGTTTACCAATATCGTTTCATAATTCTTACTCTTTGTTAGTGCAAGAAACAACTGAAATAAAACAAGATATGCTAATAACACCTACTGTTACAAATTATGAAAGTCAAAGGGAGTTTTCAACACTCCCAGATTGGATCTAGGTGGACAGGCTGGCTCCTATGGCAGATTATCTGCATGTTCTTAGACAAATTATCCTTTCAAATTCTCTGATTTGATACAATATAAATTATATTTAAGAATTAATCTGCATTCAAAGCATGCTTCATGGAAGACCTACCCATGTTTCAGGGCCATTTTAATAAAGCCCTTCCTCTTGAGGATGTTCAAGGTTAGACTTCCAGGATGTGCATTCAGAGATTCCTCTGCTCCTCCAATCACAATGACGGATGCATGGCCACCTCCTTTATTGTTCAGCACATATGAGACACTTTCCTTGGATGCAGAAACCATTCCTTCAGGAGGAAACATTTTAAGAGTGACCACTGAATCTCAATGTACAAGTACAGTGAAATTTAAGAATATTTTTAAATATATAAATGATGTTTCAGAATTATAACAGCACAGAACAGATTTCAGAGATTTGGGTTCAACCTCCTCACTCTACAACAGATTTGGTCTTGGGCACGTACTTTGATTTCACACCGATGGGTTAAATGCTGTTACCTATTGCAAGAGTTTGGAGTCCTTCAGGGTGTGCTCTTCTGCCAACTTAACTCCCCCTCAGAGAGACTCTGTGCCCAAGAACAGAGGAGGTGAATGGCAGAGGTACTGCTGAGAGGCAGCAGCTAAAGCCATACAGCAGATGCATATAAACACAGGCACAGGGGGGTAAACATGGACCTTGTTAACTCAAACATGGACCTACAGTGCCAAGCAGACCCTTCCATTCTTTTCAAAGCTATAAAGCAGCAGCTCCATCTAGGGCAATGGCATGGCAGCATTAGAAGAAGCAGAAAAGACTCAGTTCTACCATTCCCAATAACTGCATCTGCCCATTCTTTAGTAGCCAGGCCCCAGCACTCATCAATAGTTAGGCTAAAATAGCAGATTGTATTAAGTTTTTCTGGTACTCCTGCTGATCCAGATACTTCTAGTCAGAGGAACACTGCTGTACAACACTTTATCATTGCCTTAGATCTTGCTCTGGACTTGGTGCTTTGAAAAATCCCTTTTCCAACAGGTATGCACCTAATCTTTCAAAGGTTCCTTCTTGCCCTAAGTTTTATTTCAAAGGCTCATAGTGGTTCCATTTACCCAGAAGCCATGTTTAATTATACTGTGTTGAATTCATATAATCTAAGTGGCAATTTAGAGGTCAAGTCTAGTTTATGTTGTTGGTTTTACAGGGCCAGTATCAAAATGAGCTTCTGGATGTCCTGCTCCCTGCCTGGTCTTTTTTTCTAATAAGCACATTACAATGTAGATTATAAAAATTTTATAAGAGAGGGAAGATGACTGTGATCTGGTTTTGAGAGCTGGCCACCAAGAGGAATAGTTTGCTACTGAAGCAAGTCCAGACCTCAGTAAAAGGTTACATCCATTTGCCACATATGCCTTCACAGTCACTGCTACTCTAAAAATGCAGCCAACCTGGGACTCACAAATAATTCAAGTGATGCTCATTCACATCAGCATGCATTTTCCTTGGAAAGGAAAGCAGGACCCACTGCCTTTCCCCCCAGGACAAATGTGTCTCCTGCTGAAGCTGAGCTGTCAGCCTGCACACAGGGCACTGCTCTGTGCTCACACTGTAGCCCAGGGGTGCCACAGCTGCGCTTCCAGAGGCAACAACTGCACCTTTTAGAGACAGAAGAACACTGGGAAATGAAATACTGTGCCAGAAGCATGGCTTTCAGGACATGGAAGATTTTGCAAGTGTTTAATGATTTGACTGGTGACCTGTATTACACCAAAGGTCCCCTCTCATTTATCAGTTGCATACCTGTGAAAACCGAGCTCCAGTGCTGTTTATTCTTTAGTGTGCTTTTTACTGCAGTTATTTCTCATCCTGCAGGTAAATATTTGTTCCCATGGGTCAAGATGCCAAAAACATGTAAATCTGACTTCCAGACAATAATTAAAAGACAGTGTTTAAAATTGCAATGTTCTACCACTGCCAATCCCTCACTTAGCAAGCCCCAAAGAACATCCCCTGAAATTACATTTGCATTGAAAGGCATTCTCTGATATGTTGAAGTATACATAGATACATAATTCTGATATTAATCTGGGCAACATCCTAGGCATGTTTCTGTGAATGGAGCAGTGGATCAGCTTCTCTGAGACGGCAGTGTCTATGTTGCAGTCATGAATAAAGTCAGATCTCTGTCTCCCAAACTTAGTCTTGTGCATCAGAACATGCTTAAATTCTGTAGTTCAGTGAATTTAAGTAAAATAACTCCTGAATTAAACCACTGGGGGGAACACTAGTCCTTATTTAATTCTTCTAATTTTTCTATTCCCCCAACTTGATTGCTTGTTATTTTTATCTTTTATTACCATAGTACCAGTCATGAATATCACCCCTTTATGACAAACGCTTCTCAGAACAGAGAAAAAAGCTCCCTCTCTTTAGAGTTTACATCTCAATTAAAACTATACAAATTTGCAACATTGGATTTCAATCAGAAGCAGGTAATTAAGTTCTGAGTATAAAGATACTTGTAATGTGTAAGACTAAGCCCTTCAGGTAAGAGATTAGCCTGAATTTGTTTTACAAGTGCCTGCTAATGACTAAATAAAATTACAAATTATTATGCCCTTCTCTTCCTATATATAATGGATACTCAGGACTGTTGTCTAATACTTCAAAGGAAAATCAGCAATTTCTTTTCAGAAAGAAAAAACAACTCAGTGATATAGTTTACGAACCTATTAATAAAACTTTCCAAATTGTTTTGTCACAACAGTTCATCGTAAAATAGAGGTGAAATTTAGCACCAACACTGATCCTTCTGAAATTACTTACCATATGCAAGTAGAGGAATAGACTCTACTTTTGTAACAGAAGCTAAAATATGGAGCAACAGCTGAGACATTCTGCTTTTACCTACCAGCACTCATTATGTATTCTCTGAAGAAGGGACAGCCAAACCAAATGGGCATGATATGAAGATATGGAGTAAGCCCAGGAAATAAATTTTTGAAAACAGGACCGGTGCAAAAGTTTCCGAAGGCTCCAGCTACCAGGACCCCATGAGGGTGAAAGCCAAGTAAGTAGTTGTGATTTGGGTTCAGTTCTGAAGTTTTTATAAGCTGAAAAATAGAGTCAGTGGTGGGCATTATAATATTTACCTCAAAAACAACAGCTATGGAGATTTGGACATAGAAGCAATGACAATGCATTTCCTTCTGAGTACTTAAAACTACTGTCCTGCTTTACAGATAAACAAAGCTTACACAGATGTGTCAGGATACCATGTCCAGCATTTACTGTGCTGAAGTGATGTCTTGTGACCCAACAGCCCAAGCAGAAAACCAGACCCTGTTGCCTTTTGTCACTAAATCTCAGATTTCCCATGCTTTAAAAAGAAGTTAAGTTCACCCTGGGGTGAGTATTAGAGTTCTACCAAAGATGAGTCTTAGATGTTTGCCCATGCTTATGGCTATTCAAGCTGTTTGTGAGAAACCTTTTACTCACATGAATGGGAAAGTATTCCCTGAAGTACTTCCAGACAGTCCAGCTTCTGACCCAGTGGGATCGTCTGCCCCCAGCACAGGGTGTTTCCCAGTCGAGGTAGAGCCACAGCAAGTACAGAACACCAAGGAACCAGAAGTTGCCCAGGATCAGAATCACAAATAATCCACAGCAAAACTGTGCTACAAGAGACAAAAAGGGAAAGCATAGCAAGCATTAATCACATCTGGGTCCTTTTAAGACCCTGAATGCCCAGACCTGATAAGTTTTTACAGATTTACTCAAAATGCATACAAATTGAACTCAGCGTATTCCACATTGTGTTGTTACAGTGAGGGTGAAACATCACAAGGGTGTATCACCTCAGTCTATTATTTCTCCCTCTACTGCACAACCTGATGCTTGGCAGAGTGTGTCTGGTTTATCTAAGGCAAAATAAAAGGAGACAGCAAGAGCTAACAAGGATGTAATGCTTCAGGGACTGAGAAGAAAAGAAAGCTGGGGAAGGAAAGAAAGGAAAGAGAGCCATAGCAACATCTCTTTTCTAATTACTGGGATGTTGGGCAATCATTTTCTATTCTCTTTCTCAGCTTCTCTACCTATAATATAGGGGTGGTAGTTCTACTCCCAGCCAAAAGTGCTGTCACTGGCTAAGGAGAAGCACTAGACAAGACCAAAACATGAAGAGGTTCCACTTCAGCCACTAAACATGTCAGTCAAAGGGGAAGTTCAGTGCTGCTATGGGAACACAACAGCAGGTAAATCCTGATACTTTCAAACCCGATTCCGTAAGAATTGTAAAATCCTGCTACAATTGTGATACAAAAGGATTGTATTAGACACAATTCAAAGCACAAGAAAACGTTGTTTGGTTAAATACAATGTGTTAGTTGGGGCTCACTCTTGACCTAATTACTCAGGGAAATGCTATGGAAACTTTATCTTTGTAGAACTTGCAGAATTTTAGTATTGCAGCACGTTGAGCAGCCCTGGTCTGAGATGTCTGAGGAGTAGGACCTGCTGCTCTCTGCCCTGTGCTATCCCTGCAGCAGCTCTGCCACCTCCTGAACAAATCCCATCAGGCTCATGGATCAGATGCTGAAGTCCAGGTTGCAAGGGAGCCAGGGCTTTAGCATCATAAATGTATGCAATGGCAAGCAAAACAGGACCTAGCTCTCACTGGAAGACTCAGTGGGCACAGTTGCAGGAACCCAGCATTTTTCAGAGATACTTTACAATGCAGAAGCAGTACTTTATGTCTCACAGTTGACTGGCTTTCATGAGGGCAATACCCTGTGAAGTCCTAGAAGTTACACCTGAGCTAAATACACCACTAAACACAGCAGAATTAAAAAGAAACAACAGAAATACTTCAGGCAATAATTTGGCTCACACAATGTAAAATATCAGCAGAACTGAAAACTTTAGAATATGCAGATGAACCAAGAGTAAAACCCACTCATCCTAGTTCAGATCACCTTCATTCAGGAGAGATATTACTTGGGTATTGAAAAGTCAGCAGATTCCCTAGACTAAGCACGTTTCAAGCTGCTGAAATTGAGATCTTAACTTGGTCTGCAGGCAGAATTGCATTTCCTCCAACCCAAATATTTACTTTTTCGGAACTTCAACCAACTTGTTCCTGCACTTAGTTTGACTGTGCCTTCCAAATAGAATTGGATATCTTGTCTAGAAGGGGATGAACATTCACATTTCCAGCAGGAATATAAGCAGAAAAATAAGGAATTGCATTTGCTTTGAGGAAGGGTGAAGGAAATGACCATAAACAAAAGCAGGAGCAGGATCAAACTTTCCATTTTTCATTACAGAAGCTCACTGCTTCCTCCTTAAACAAGCAACCCTGGTCTTGCACAGAAAAGCACTTGAGTAAGAGCTTTTGAAAAACACCACAGATAACTGAGGCCCACAGACCCCCAAAGTCAATGTAGAAAATTCACAAGAACTGAAATAAGTTCGTAAGGAACACCATTAATGCAGGACAAGTAACACAGGTGAAATATGACAGTTTCACAGGGAATCCCACACTAGCATCACTCCAAAATAGAGCACAGAAATCTACTGAGGAAAAGTTGTTACCTGTTCCTTGAAGAAGAAATCCTGAAACTATAGAAATTTCTAGGAATGCTAATCCTGACAGGGTGCCAAGGTTCTTGGTTTAAGTTTGAACAAGTATGAGAAGTTTTTTCTAGCTGCTATAAATCAATTACTTTTAAGTTTTTATGCAAAAATTAGTAAGTATTTCTATTTCCTACCATTTCTTTCAGAAGCACTTTAACACAGAATCACGTGGCTTTTTAAACACAGAATCACATGGCTTTTTACTATCAGTTTGCTAGCAAATAGCTGAAAAGTGCTTTGTAGCAAAGCATCCTTGCTGTGAGAGCTAATTCCATCAGCAGTGAGAAAGGCCCAGATAGCAGGACTTAATCCTAAGCAGAGGAACACACACAGGATCAACAAGCTCGCTGCTTTGCTTTAGCTAGGACACATTCCTGAGTGCACGCAAGGTATGGGGAGATAAGTATGCTGTTAGCACTTCCTAAGGGGAGCTCAGCATCTTGTAGGACAAAGTTGATTACTGCATTCCCAATGAGACATGCATACCTCCTCATTATTTCAACGATTTAGCAGCCTGCATGATGAGCTAAACACTGATGACTCAAAACCAGTAAGCCTATAAACACAAACCTGATGTTTTCTCCTTCAGACAAGACAGTGAGTAAATAAATAACAACCATTTTAACGACATTCATAAACAAATTCCAGGCGAAAGGTGAATAACTTGGGATTTGTCACTACTGCACCATTGTGCCCTTGGATGTAGTTCCAGTGTATGCTTTAAGTGTAATTTTTTGGTTGAACTTGAATTAGAGCTTTGAAAAATATCTCTGTGATGTATTGGATATATGGGGAAGAGGAAATATAGATTAAAAGATAAATTACTGCCATGGAGCTCTGAATGCTGGGTTTGTGAACCAATGTTGGTGTGTCACTTCTCCATTTTCCATACACAACATGTGGATACACATATTTTGCAACACATGGATGAAAACCACTCCAAGTAATGTTAGCCACCAGCACTTGCAGCCATCCTGCCCCAAGATGTTTGTACACCTGATCCTTCAATCACTAAACAGGCTCTGAGCTTGCAGCTGGGGACACCAAATTCATAAGATAGTTAAATACCAGAGATAGGAAGCAGGAAAACAGCACAGGTTAAATCTGGAAATTGGAAGATTGTCCCTAGAAGAGAAGCCTCCCATTATGCTCAGAGCAGCCATGGAGAGTGTGGCTGGGCAGTGCAGCTGTGTCCCTGGTGCCAGGGGTGCTGCTGTCACCCCAAGCAGCACTACAGGCTCTCTGCAGTGTTCCAAAAACTGTGCAAAGGAGCTCACTCTGAAACCTCAGGACATCTCTGAACCCTGAGCCAGTTCCTGCCATGTCCTACATACAATTAGCAAAGCTTTCTCTAAACATTATGCTGCTCTGTCTTAAATGAGCTGGAGATGCTCAGAGTTCAGCAATTTGAACCTCATCCTGCCAAGGACAAGTTAAAAAAATATCTTTATCCCCCTAGCATCCTAGTGAATACACAGGTGGAGAAGTGATTCTTAGTATTGCCCCTCCCTGGGCTTTATGAGTACATGTGTGTACCAATACACACAGCAAGGTGAAAAGCTCATTTCTTACATCTGTGGACACAGGTGAAAAGAAAACAAAAAGAAAAATTACATTCTTCAATAACCATGTTGATGTATCTACAACAACAGTGCTTTTCTCATCCTTAGTTTTCAGAGCAGCTGGGAGTTTATTTAAACCAGCTGCACTGGAAAACTCTTGGCATCCTCAGGAATTTGGTAGCCATGTCCAGAACTGAGGTGGTTGGGCAGCCAGCATTTGTTGAGTATGTATCAGTGTTCTTTGAGAGCCTTTGTCAGGTTATTAGTTACAACTGGGAGCCATAAAGATATCCGAGCATTCCTACCAAGGAACCTCTATCTCAACAGTGCTGTGATAACAAACACAAACCCTCAGATGCCAAGCTTTGGAGGCCTGTTTATGCTGAAATTTGGTTCCAGTTCCCAAGACCTTCCACTGGCAAATACTGATAAACTAGAGATACAGAGCATTATACACAACTGACTTGGAGGTAGAGTGGTCTGGATACCATAAATGCCCAAGTTACTAATTGCCAAATCCCAAAACAGCATGCCAAATTTAGTCTACATATTTCCCATTTATTTTCTTTCTCCTTAGGCATTCACTGTCACTTATGTTCACATACAGGTTGCCAAGCTAGGGTCTCCGGCCTGATACAGCAGAGCCATTTTTTCTTATTATTTTTGAGAGATACAAAAAAATATACACAGACATATGCTTAAATTCCCTCCCTGAGATGGAGGTAACAGAGGCAGCATTCCTAGAAATACTAGTCAGTAAGCACCCTGTTATTCTCTGTGATCACACTTCAGTCCCCACCCATAGGCCACCAATAAACTTCATGGGCAGATGAGTACAGAGAGCCAAAACCAAGTAGCAATACCAGCCAGCTTGCTAGGAAAGGCTTAGCTGAGTTTTCTTAAGAGTTTTTTTTTTTTTTTAAAGGCTTTGAGGAAGAACAAAACTGTATTAGCTATCCAGCTATAGCTGATGAATTAAATCAGCAGCAGGTAACAAATCATCATGGCATGTTTGCAGAAAAGATTAATACTTGCTTTAGCACATTACACTGACACCTTCTTTCTCAATGCAGAAATCACTTTTTATTCCAGCAGCAATCTCTCACTCTGTGGTAAATGTTTCATCATTTCTATTCTTTTGGGGAAGCCAGATCCACAACACAAAACTGTCTCCAGCAAGTTCAATTAACAGACTGTTTCATCCTACATGCACAGAAGTTTAATCACTAGAGAACAGGATGTAGTTTAATATATACCAATGTCTTCAGCATATTATTTTGTGGCTTTGTGCATATTAAAGTATACCTTATATTACAGACTGTTTTTGCATTATTAAGGGTTTTGTAAACAAATACAGGGGTGCCTGCACAACAGTCACTTCCTAAATCCCCAGTGAGGAGACCAGGGACATTGCTGGGCCTTAGAAGATGCTCCATTCTCCCCTACCATCACTTTTTCTCAGAGAAAAACCCTGGTATCCCTGCTGTAGGGTTAAACTCATTTCCCTCTCTTGTTGTCTGGCCCAAGACACCATCTCTCCACCCAAGTTGCTCAGTTTTACATTTGATTTGGTACATGCTCAAATTCCACTGTCCCTTTTCACATCAGGGGCACAGAAGTTAGCAGCAGCACATAGCTCACCAACTCACCTTCTAGCTTTACTTTCTTCAAAAATGCTGTCATTTGATTTGTGTACGTTAAAGGAAAACAAAAGGTTAAAGGACTGGGAAAGCAGCACGATTTTTCTTTGTTTTAACGGTTTTGCCTTTAAATGAACCCTTTGATCTACCTCCTGCCTGGGTACTACTCGCCTCCTGATACAAACTGAACGTCACTGTCTGATGTGCAGTACTGATGCTCTCAGCTCACACACCAGGGAGAAATGCTCAACTGCTGTGTGCTGTTTGAGAAACAGAAAACCTGTTCCCAATAGGAGGATACCAGCTATGCTGGTAAATGCAGCAAAATTAATTCAAAGTTCTTAAGAAAAATATTTCCAAGCTTAAAACCAAAGATTTCCTGCAAACACCAAGCACAGCCATTGCACTCATTGACAATGACAATTTCTTTAGTGCACACACACCATGAAACCTACGATACAGAAATGGGGGTTATGTAACCTCTTCGCTTTGTCAGTCCAGGAGCATTTACAGGCTTGGAGATTTCATTTCTCCAGGTGACTTTCTGCCTGGGGTTGGGTTGGACAATGGCACAGAGTGATCAAGAGCAGACAGCACACAGCCTCACAGGCACATGGTATGGGTGTTGCACGAGCTTGGAACGGGGCCAGACCTGCCCCAGGACTGTCAGTCCCTGGCCAAGTGAACGAATCTCTAACAGCAATTACAGGCACAAAGCTACCATCTGTAAAAATTATCTGGTTTGGCCTTTTATCCAAAGTAGATACTACGACATTGCAAAACTGCATGTATTTGCTGTTTCAGCAGTATAACACTAATGGCTTGACATTATGCTTCAGCCTGAAGCTGTTTTGGATTTGTGCTTAATACAGTGAGAAATAGTAGGATTTTAGCATTTGCCAGTTTTCAGTTTTAACAGCTTTAGTTTTCTGGACTCAAGACTGATCACACTTGTCTTTCAAAAGACAGAAGCCCAATTAAAAAACTTTTCTCTTTCATGGAACTTATACCCAAACTTTTCTGGTCTACTGCACTTGGAGAACATAAGATAGAAAACCATATGGCATTTTCAGCCAACACACGGTGGGAATCTGCTAATGGGCATTTCTCTCATCAAACCCAGAAACTCTTACATGCACATCTCAGTATTTCAGAACTTATTTTTGCTTCTGGTGTCATGCCCCTGGATAACGAACAGGCAAATCACTGTTACAATGAAAACTTGTCTTTTCCCTTTGAGGGTGAACTTTGGCAGCCTGCAACACAGAACAAGGAAGCATAGGAACTTACAGCCAGAATTTTAAAGAGGCTCCTTTTGTATATAATGAAATTCTGTGCACATCTGTACAGCTTTTTCAAGACAGAGGCATGTTTACTCTGCCTACGCTGCACAGCAGAAGCAATGGATCTGTAGTGCAGATCCAGCCCAAGCTGGTACACTGCATGAAGAAGCAGAACATTGCTTGTACCAGGCTGCTGCTGTTATTTTTTCAGTATTTGTTGATTGATTCGTTCTTTCTACAGTGGGGATGAGATTTAGGCTACAACAACAAATGCATGTCTGTATTTCAAGCCAGCTTGTGAGTTGCACAGGCAAGAGGGCATTTTCAGTCATCAATTCCACAGTCTCAGAAAACCACGCAGCATTACAACAAAGCAAGCCTGCAGAGCAAGGGCCTTTTACATTTTTCAGCCAGGAAGATAAAATGAAGAGTCCTCTATCCAAGTCACATTGTGAATTCTAAGTTGTAATAAGCTCACATTCCCCTTACAGCTCAAGCAGTATGCCAAATCACTTTTTCACACATCACTCCCCAGATTTGAAGCATATCATTGACTGACTGAGCTCTTGTCATTCAGGGCACTAATTTTCAGAGTTATCTTACTTCATCTGTTAGTCCTGTAGATCATTTTACTAAGCTGTGGCACCTTACAACATACCTAGATGGACAACTTTAGCAGATAGGCCAGTATCCCATTTACTCAGTGCTCTGAACAGAATCCCTCTATCTATAACATGAATCATCAGTTGTCATAGGGCATTATCTGTTCAAGTTTTCACATGCAGATATGCAACACAAGACAGACAATCAAGATCGTGCTTGGCATAAACGAGTTCCAGCCACACACAAACCCCCAAAGAACACCTAAACCTCTAAGCCATTCTGTGATGAACTCATGCAGTATTTCATTTGTACTGGGGCATCCCCTGCTTGATTTGAAAGTGTCACTATTGAATTCAAAAGCTTGCAAACAAACAACATCTGTTCAGAAAAAAAAGGCTGAAAAATCCAGACACAAGGGCAGTCCAGAACATCAGAAACCAGCCCATTTCTCACTGCTTTAAGTCATTTAGGATTCATCCACCTGTATTTTCCTGCAGCCAAGTGAATATTTTGGCTAGATCACTGGCTGCCCTATCACTGAAAGTGTCCGCCTATGAAATGACAAGGTCACCTTGGTCAGGTCTAAAGATAAACATCCCCATGGAGCACAAGCAGATAATTATAATTAGAATCAAATTGTTAACCAAGCATTCTAGCAAATCCATGTTTTCATGATCACATGAACTCACTATACTCAGCATACCCAGCCATAAGACCATTTCGAGTTGATTTTCCTTGACATTCCCAGGCAGTGCCAGCTGCAGATGACAGCTCCCTACTTGTCCTGCTAAACTACAGAGAGGGGATTTTCACTTCTAGTAAGCACAGGAAGATGAGGTTTTCTGCGGCAGTATTGCAACATTAGGGAAAAATTGTTTTCTTCCACTGCCCTTGAACTTCCACTGCTTTATGAGACTGGAATAATGGCTCATGCCAAGACCTAATTTAATAACAGAAAATAAAAAGTACAGACTATTTCCAATGTAGCCACAAACAAAAACTGTTTATCGTTTATCCACGTATAATGTAGAGGTAACAGAGCATCTGCCGATTAATCTGTGAAGATGTTTCATACCCTCCATACTTCCCTCAAATCTTTCATGTGTGGGCTAACAACCTAAAAAAAATAATCTGAAAGACATCAGACCATCTGAAGGATAATACATTTGCAAGACATATAAGGAAGATATGTGCACACTCCTTTTCTCCTTGTAAATCCCAGCGCACAGATGATCATGAAGCTTTCCAGCATTTCCAGTAATACGCAGGTAGTCAGTGGCTCTGTACCTCAGAGCAGACTATTCAATAACCACTTCCCAATTTATACAATCCATGGATTTAGTCTCATAGAGTTAAGGCTTATCTTACCTTATCAAGTGATTCATTTCATCAAATTCAATATACCTACCCATGTGAATAAGGTTTGCTGCTGTGAATAGGTGCTTAGTGATAGGTGTCTATTAAAATATTAGGAACATTAATTATAGAGGAACAATCAGTGGGAAAAGATTACCAAGTAGAATTAGCAACACTTTCTTAAAACCAGTGAGGATATTTTTCATATATTTACAGTCGTGTCTGCATTTGAACCAATTCAAAGACAATGCCCATTAATTTTCATTACCTTGTTAAAAGAGAACTTTATTGAACTACAGCATATAAAGCTATCTTACAAAATTACAAATGGAAACAGTGTTAGTCATGTACCAGACTTTATATGCTCATGTTCAATAAAAATGTTGCTGTCAGAAACCTACTGGGCATCTCAGTGAGGAGCCACAGACACTAGCATTTTAGGATCATATTTGAAGAAGAACCCACAGAAAGAAATAGACCCCCCAAAGAGGAAAAGCCATCCAAAGCTTTCAGGGAAGAAAGAAGTGCGATGCTCTTGCCCGTCCGGGGATCGCCGGGGAGCTGCTGGCCCCGAGCCGCTTCTGCACCCACGTGAAGCCAGGGGCTGGCACCGAGCGATGCCCACGGGTAACGCTGCTCACGGAAAAAGCCGCTTCTCGCCCTTTTCTCTCTGGGGCAGGGGCAGGAAGGAGGAAGGCTGTTACCCAGCAGGAGGAAGGAGAAGATCCACTGCAGCACGGCGACTGTCTGGATCCTCCTCTTTAGGGGGACATTGATGGGGGCAAACTCGACCTTCATGCTGACGGAGAGCAGCGCGGGAGGCAGGGACCTGCCGGCTCCGGTTCCAGCCGCAGCCCCAGCCGCCGCACCTGCCCGCTGCGCGCCGCTCTGCCGCGGCCCCGGCCGTGCAGGACGCGCCCCTCCCGCCGCCAGCGCTGCCCACGGCCGCGGGTCCGGCAGGCGGGGACGGGGAGGCGGCGCCGCCCGCCTGGCCGCGGGAAACCCGATCCCGGAGCAGGAGCGGGCAGAGCCCGGGCGCGGCTGCGGGGGCTGGCGGCTGCTACACCCCCTCCTCCCACAGGCGGCCGGCGCGGCTCCCTCCGCCCGGAGCGCCGCGCCTGCTCCCGCTCCCGCTCCCGCTCGGCATGAGCGGCACCGCGCGGAGGCACCGCGGCTCTGTGGGAGCGAGCCCCGCGCCTGCGGAGCCACCTGCGTCCGCACACCCGGCACCGGCGCTTCCCCTCGGAACGGCCGGAGACCAGGCACTCCCGGGCGTGCTTAAGGCTCTTACCATTAAAGAGCTTATGGAGCTGACCCAGAACTTAAGAGTTCGTGCAGTGTTTGGCGTCAAGCCTTTCGTTTTTAATTAAACCGGGGCACGCACAGCCTCCTCCCGCCCGCGGCGCTTCGCCCGGGGCGTCCGTGACAGGGATCGTCAAAATAAACTTCGGAATGAAAAAGAAACCACCCCCGAAACTTGCACAGAGCTGCCCCAGCTGACCCCCCCTTCTCCATGGGAACGGCGGCAGCGCCGGGATAGGACGGGCAGCGCCGGGACTGGCGGTCCCCATACGGGGACGGGGACAGCGCTGGGACTGGCGGTCCCCACACGGGGACGGGGACAGCGCTGGGACTGGCGGTCCCCACACGGGGACGGGGACAGCGCTGGGACTGGCGGTCCCCAGACGGAGACGGGGACAGCGGCACCGCCGGGACTCGCGGTGGCACAGGGGCCGCCCCTCCCGCCCGGGTCCGGGCGCGGGCTGATGTCACGGCCGTAGGTGCCCGCCGCGCTGCCGGCGCTCGGCGCGCTGCCCGCGCCCTCCCCGGGCGCAGGACGGGATCGGGGCTGCCCCCACGGCCGCCCGGGCGCGGTGTCACGGCTCCGGGGAGCGCGGGGGGCGGCGGGCGCGGATCTGCGGGCGGGGGTCTGCGGGCGGCCCGCGGGCAGCGCGGAGGGAGCGCGGCGGGAGCGCGGCGGGGCTTGTCGGGCGCGCGGCGCAGGCGCGGTGCGGGCCGGGCCGCCATGCCGACCGTCAGCGTGAAGCGGGAGCTGCTGTTCCAGGCGCTGGGCAGGACGTACAGTGAGTGCCGCCACCCCGGGGCTGCGGGACGCGCCCGCCCGGCACCGCGCCCGCCGCGCTGCCATCGCCGCGGCGCCTCCGCCGCTGCCCGCCCGGGCCGGGGCGAAGCCGTGAGCGCGCACGGTGCCGCCGGCCGCGCCCTGCGTGTCCCGTGTGCCGGGGCTGCGCTGCGACCCGCGGGGAGGTCCAGGCCTCAGGCCGCCGGTGGCTCCCCTGCCGCCGGCTCCTCGCCGGCCCACGGCACGCCAGCCACAGCCACAGCCACAGCCACGTGTTATCCCTGGCCCCCTTAGCCCATCGCCCCCACACGCACTGCTTGAGCCCACATCTCTCGGGAAATCGCAACCACGCGTCTCCACATCGCGGTTTCTGGTTGGAGTTTCACTGTCTGTTTTAGGATCTGGTTAAAAGGAGAGAGAAGAGGTGGGAGCAGGCAGAGTGAGCAGTGAATAGCGTGGGTTCATTCAGTCCTTCCTGGCTCAGGAAGCAGATTTAAGAGCTGCTCGGCGGAGGGAGCATTCGGGACATGCAGTGGTTCAGAGCAGATGGGGGCTGTGGCTCTTGGGCCAGCCCGGTGCAGATCTGCTCTGTCACATCAGGGCTGTGTTACTCACATGTTACAGCGCAGTTGATGCAACCGCTGTAGAACAACCTGAGGAGGAGCACGTGGCAGAAGCTGCCCGGTTTTCCCCTTCCGTTTTCATTATCTGTTCAGGCCAGAGTTGCTCTGACAAACTTGGCTGAGGAGCTGAGCTCCAGAGCTCAGAAGCCCTCCCGTGTGACAGTCAGAATACCATGTCAAAAAATCGCATACGTACTAAAGAAGCTGCTACTCAGATGCAAATACAAGGAAAATTCTTTAAATCACTTTTACCTTTTTTTTTTCCCCAAAATAACATTTGTTATCTTGTTTGAAAACATTCTGAACACAAACAAAAAAATTAAGTCTGAGGTCTGCTTATTAACCAAAATTCACCCTCTTCCTTCACAGCGGATGAGGAATTTGATGAGCTTTGCTTTGAGTTTGGTTTAGAGCTTGATGAAATTGTAAGTAATATTTTTATTTGTTGCTTTTTGAGTAGATGTAGCTCATTGACAGCATTTCTTCTTGGTGAGAGTTTGTGTAGCATTGTTTCCAGCATATCCCCTGGTACAGTGTTATAATGGACTGTATTATCAAGGGTGTTTTGAATCTGGAAAAAAACCCTCAAGACATGCAAAAGTTACTGCATTGGAGACTCCAAGATGGCATACTGCAATACTTTCTGGAGGTCAGCACTCTGTGCCGCTTGATCTTCAGTCTCAGGCCCCATTTTATTTAGCAGCTTAAATATGGCCACAGAGCGTATATTGATCATATTTTACAAGTTCTCTTTGACTTTGTTTGATATGCAGTTGTCTGTGCAATGTCCATGAAAAATGTATTTGTCCTGGACATTGGTACCTGAGATATAACAAATTTCTATTTAACGTTTTGATTTAGATTCTGTACTTGTGGAGATTAGCTAGCCCTGATAACTCTAGTCATGCAAATCTTGTTCAAGTAAACCTGTTTTGGTTTTGCCATTTAGTTTTAATTTATTGGCTTTTTAATGACGTTTATCAAAAGACATCTGAACATCACATGTGATGCTTTATTTCAGAATAAATTTGATTATGACAAGTCATTTGCCATTCTGTTGCCAAAAATAAGGCCTCAGATCACTGCTGGGATCTGACAGCCCAGAGGTTCTTGCTTCTATAATTTTTTTTTCTTAAAACTAAAATTTTATACTGAATTTTACTTTCGGTACACTGCTTTGCAGTTTCTGAATTTGAGGTTTTACATCATTTCTTGTGTTTGGTGCCTCCATTTGCTGTATAAATGCAAGTTACAGTGTTAAACTTCAAATTGGTATAGTTTCTCCTATCATATCACTATCATAATCCTGTCAATGTTAAGATACATCAGGTTAAAACTGCATTTTTGCTTAATTTCAGACATCTGAGAAGGACATTATAAGTAAAGAAAAAGGTGAAGAAAAGGCAAAGGGTGCGTCTGATGTCGTTCTCTATAAAATTGATGTTCCTGCCAACCGTTATGATCTGCTTTGCCTGGAAGGGTTGGTCCGAGGACTGCAGGTCTTTAAAGAAAGGTAAGGCAGAGTTGTGAGATTTATGTGTTTGTTATTTGTTGAAATATGGGTCCATTTCTGGTCAGTAAACAGAATTTCCTACTTGCTTGAATTTTAAGTATGATTTCATGTGTAGATCAGATTCCTCAGATGTTCCTCTGGAGAGGATCTATTGCATAACTTTAAAAGACTAGACTAGAATGTTACTGGGTTTTGGATCTGTTCTAAAAAGTTTTCAGTTGCTTTTCCATTTGAGACTTATCCTCTGTAGAGAACTCCTGCAGAGAAACTTGCTTGTGATCCTTTGTAATAAATATCAAAACAAATAATTTATTTCTCTTTTCTGAAGTGACTTTATCTTGCTGAGTTCTTCCTTTCTAGTTCAGTAATCTGAACCATCCCATAAAAAATAAGTTTTGCACAGCTAGTTAATTACATGCCAAGAAACGTTACCAAGAAAGTTTCCTGCATATAATTGCTGCTACATTTCTAGAGTTTCCTGCATGTCAGCTACAGACTTACTTCTGTTTTTGTTTTAGGATAAATCTCCCTAGGTTTGAAAAGATAATACCAGCTGAAGGTGAAGGTCAGAGACTGATTATCACTGAACAGGTAAAAGTGTTTACTGCACTTTTGTAAATGTATTGAGAGTTGCTGAAGCTGCAAGATCCATATCAGTACAATTTTGTAAGAGCAGTGAGACTGGAAAACTTATTTGCAGAACAAGAGCTAAGGAAATTTAAATATCTCTACTCATTGTGATCTGTTCTTGGGAAAGCGGAGGGGGAGGAACAATAGACAGATTGGTTTGGGTGAACCTAGTAGCAGATCAAATCAAAGTTTCAGATGCAGCTCAAATCAAAGTTTCAGATGCTCACTTGAAATCTGCATGCTGCTGTTTGTAAATTGCAGACTGCCCAGATCCGGCCTCACGCTGTAGCTGCCGTCCTCCGAAATATAACTTTTACCAAGGACCGCTATGACAGTTTCATCGACCTCCAAGAGAAACTACACCAAAATATTTGCAGGTTAGTGCTTTAATTTAGAGTAGTGTATAGTGTCTGTGTGTATGATTTTATCACATGTTAAGACTGCACATCCCTATTGCAGAGAGGTGTTATGGTTATGCCAAGGAAAATCTTCTATAGGAGCTCTCTTGATCCTTTTCATATCTTTGCTTATTCTTGTCTGTTGCCAATATTGTTCCACATAAATAGCTGTTACAGTTCATGCAGCAGTTGAGACAGAAGTGTTTGGCAACATTCCCATTGGATCTGCCTTGACAGTTGTGTTGTTATTCTTAATAAAATTTATTAAAATATTATTCATCAAATAATTTCTAGGCCTCTCAAAATTATCCTTCTACTTCTTCAGTAAGCTCTGCAAATACATAGAAGTGTAGAGCATCATACTCTTAAGAAACTACCAAGTATTACTAGTAAAAACATTCTTTTGCCTTTCTTTCTAGGAGAAGAGCATTAGTAGCAATAGGTACCCATGACTTGGACACCATCACTGGTCCATTTACTTTTACAGCCAAAGCACCTTCTGAAATTAAATTTAAGCCCTTGAATCAATCTCAGGAATACACAGCCCCACAAATTATGGATCTGTATAGGGTAAGTGGAATTTTTCAGACTTGCACTAAACCAGGAAGATAAATTTCCAAGGCTAAATATCTCTTATATCTTTGTTATTAAAAGTTGTTCTCACAAATAAAACACAGTTATCTTCTGTAGCTCAACAGCCAGTGAGCGTTCCATATTTTGCTTATCATGAGCAATGTATGGTAATATTTTATTTTTATTGTCTGTGAAAGATACATTGTGGTATTTTGAGGCTAAGAGCAACTCTTTAGAATAGTGGGTTTTGCAGTAACCTTCTGATTTATCAAGTTAAGTTTGGCACTGCTCCTGGCTCAGCATCCTGATGAAACCAGGCAAATGCTAGGAAGAGATCCTATCAAGTCGGATTTTACAATGTTTATGTGGGCCAGTTCCAGTGTCAGCATTTGAAAACAATACTGTTTATCACTGTCATAACAGTATACAGCTCTGCTGGAACACATACTGGCCATAGAGACAAATCCTCAAGTATCTCTGACTAAAGAGTAAGAGAGCTCAGAAACAAGAGAGACTGAAAGGAAATTAGGCTTTTGGTACAGCACATACCTATGTCAATTTTGCATTTTACATATGTAAAATTTGAATCAAATTTAGGTATAAATGTGTCAGTATCCAGCAATTTATAACTGAAAGTATTGTTGTGCTAATTTTTATCACTTACAAGAAGAGTACCTATAGACTAAGGATACTGGCAGTGTTTATATGCTGTGGTGAACAAAGGTATCATTTGGACGGCATGGCCTATGCATATTTGAGAGAATCCTTAAATAATCTTCAACACTTCTGAAGAAAACCAAAAATCCACTTCTCTCACTTAAAACTTCTCCTGCTGCTGGGAGCAAACACCCTTTGCTAGTAAAGTACCTAACCCTAATCCAGTCCTCCCCACCTTCAAAATTCCCCTTAATCGCTCACCTAAGGATTGTGGCTCTGTAAAAGCTCACTTGTGAGCTGAACTGAAATGCAGACTGTGCTTTGTTTCTCCAGACTGACAGCCACCTTCGGCACTATTTGCACCTGATAGAAAACAAGCCACGTTACCCTGTCATTTATGACAGCAATGGGGTTGTTCTGTCCATGCCACCAATCATCAATGGTAAGATTGATTTGTCACTGCTTTGTCCTGTTACTGCTGTTATGTGTGTGAATTAGTGTCTGACAGAAACACTGATGTGTCATAGTGATTATTATGTTTTCTTAAAATTGTTTCACTTACAGTTTCCTAAAGTCTTCTTTCCTTCTTTCAGTTTAAAGGTAGTCACATTTTTTGCTCCCTCAGTAGGCTGGTAGTGTTCCTTTTTCTCATCTTCATCAAAAGGATGTAAAAGTCCTTCTGCAAACCTCTGCATTTAGCTTCTCATACCCTTCTCCAAGTCAATGTAAGTTCCTTATGACAGGAGCTCTTGTTAGGAAAGCATTTTGTTTAGCTAAAAGAAGCCTACAAGAAATTATTTTGTAAACTGATAACTGTAACTGGTAATTGCAACTTTGTACTCCATTTTATGAGGTCACAGCAGGGAACTCACCAGCAATGGGAACTGGTTTTTATGGATCCTATTGCTATCACACTGAGTGATTTCAGGAGACTGTAATTGCTTAAGGAGAATAAATTGGTCTAGACTTTTTTTGCATTGTTTCTAAACATGGGTTTCTTCTGAACGGAAGAGAAACTATGGGTGATTTGTGAGAACCACGTTTACTGAAGCCTTTTAATGGCATGACAAGAATTACTCCTTTAATAAAAATATTTCAGTATACCTATATACTGAAATATATGTCAGGAATCAGTAAATTTCCCTACACTGACCAATAAACCTGCAGTGATAATCTCTTTGGATGTATGCTTCCTAATACACCTTATCCAACTAACTCCAATCTTCTCAAAAGGCAGCTCAAACTCTGTGGCAGGGACTGGCAACAACAACTGTTCTGTATTGAAGGTAGTGTCAACCACTGTGCCTGATCCTTCTTTGTTAGGCTCATTTCCATCTTGGGGGTGTTCCATGTAGAAGCACTGCATATTGTTTATATTTTACCAATTAAAAAGGTGGAGCTAAATTTAACACCTGCCTCTGCTTTAGAGAACAATATCTAAGAGAGGCTTCCAGTTCAGAGTTGCTTTTTAAACAGATAATGCAATGTAAACATCTGTATTGGTTGTTTGTTTTATCTACAAGCACTGAAGTGAAGGGTTCTGTTTGCTTTGAAGCAAGTCCAGAGGTGCTGAATACATTCTATCTGCAAACAGATACAGCACAGCTGTAAGGGAGTGCAAGATCCCTCAGTCCTAAGATCTCTGGTGCACCTAGCTTCCAGTCTGGCTGTGACCTAATTTCTCAGATAGGAAACTAAAATAGAGAAGCTAAGTCAGGGTCAAACAAAGGAAGCAGGAATTCCCATGTGCATCCAAATGCTTTCTTTGGCTGTGATGGAATGCATCTGCATTAATGAGTGGTGCAAGGAAGGGCAAGAAGGACAAAGAGGCTGGACTTGGCATGATCCTTCATGGTTCTAGGACTGTGTGTGCTCATTCCTGCATGGTTGCCAGCAATGGAATTCACTCCAGTGCACTGCCCATCTGTACCTAACAGGCAGAATGAGATCTCTGTACAGCTGCTCTAGATTGCTTGTGGCTTACTAACAGACCCCACTTTTGTAGGGAACCAACTGCTGGAGGACTTTGCATCCAGTTTGCAAAAGAGACACTTCAGGTGCTTCTTCCAGACAAGAAAATTTTTGAGTGCAACAGGGATGTGCTTCAGTGCACACATCCTAACACCCAATACAATCAAAGCAAATTCATGCCTAGAAGGGACCCATACTAGGACCTAAATCACTACTGTAGAGCAACCTATAGTGCATCAGCAGACAGTGTCAGGAGATCACAGAATGGCTATTGATAGTCATTAGTCTAAATCACTTTTTAAAAACTATTTCATTTATTCCTGCCCAAGGAAATGACATACATCACACGTGTGATGTGAATGTGAGACAACCCAGGGAATATGGGATGCTGTGCCAGTGCAGAGCCCTTTGCTAAAAGCAGATGGCCACTGTTGTGTTAGCTGGCTTTTCCTGCTTAGTGCCAGGATACCTGCAGATCCCTGTGTCTTGCAGTGTAAAGCATAACCCAGTCAGTGTGTCTGGTCTGCTTTTTTCCTTTTATTTGATTCATACGTTCAAAAATGAAAAGAGCTGCTATTCTGCCAACAGCTGTGAATGTTGGTCCAGTACACAGTGGCTTTTTTAAGCTGTGGAAGATGACAATGATCTTTCTGACACAAAATGAATCAGTATCAGTATTATTGCAATAAAAGTAATATTTCTTAACATGTTTTTGTTTTCACATGTTTTAGGAGACCATACAAAAATAAGCCTAAATACCAGAAATGTGTTTATTGAATGTACAGGCACCGATATTACAAAGGTAAATTAATCTTTCCTGCTTTTGCTATGCATTAATATAATTGTTTTCCTTTTAGATAACAGAGCTCCAATACAAAGACCTACAACAACAAGGCATTTACTGTGTGGAGCCAAACTTGCAATACAAAAGTTATAGGGCTGTGAAATTCCCTTGACACAGTTTCAGGCTTGCTCTACAGATAGTATTGTGTTTTCAATAAATTTTGATTTTACTGTATCTTTTTGTTGACACTAAATGTTCAGCTTGTATGAGAAAATAATTCAAGTAAATTACAGACTGACTGTTCTTGTTGAGCACTTTTTCTAAATCTGAAAGGCTTTGAAGAGTAACATTTACTAAGACCTGTTTTGGCAGAATACTCTTTGTAAAAGATTCATTTGGTTTCCTACTGAAAATTTGGGCTGAGGGAAGAAAGACAACGATTTTTCCACTTAGTTATCTTTTTCAAGCAGAGGTACTGTGCAAATAATTGCTAAATTCAAGTCTTTCCATATACAAATTCTGTAACTCAAAGCTGAAACATGGAAGCTGAGGAGTTATAATTGCCTATTCTTGAATATAGGTTGGGCATTCATTGGTAGTTTCCCTAAAGTGTGTAACTTGATGCTTAAGAGCAAAACTGCTTTTAACTCACCCCTACTACACAATGATATGTTAACAACACAAATAAATTTGCGTGTCAGGGAGTAGCTTCTAAGCAAACTAATAAATAACTTTCTTGCTACTGCTTGTCTTGATAGTAAAAATAAATACAGTGTTGTTCTGTTTACATGAAGGAAATTACACTGTCAGGCATCAAAAAAACCCCTTTGTGGATTGAGAAGTTCATCTGAATCTCATTATTATGTTCCATTATACTAATCTCTTAAAACATTAACTGTAAAACAAAAAACATTTGCAAACAAGGTTATTTGATAATGTGTTGCTAAACAAGGCACAGTCCTTCAGCCTCTCCATTCTCACTTGAACTTCAGTAAAATGACTAAATAGACAGAAGGTTAGGAAGACCCAGCTCCAAATGATAAAAAAAGCCCTGTGTTTCTAAAGATCAGAGCTCAGAAAAGACGCACAAAGGCTTCAGAACCTTGAAAACCAAAGATTTTCAAGCTTTTGCACAAATGCCTGCATCAGAAGGAAAAGGTTTTTAAAAATTCAGTCTAGTATTCTGGATTGCTAGGAAATTAGTTATTATTAAATAGAATAGAATGAAGAGGGTGTAAGATGAGATATTTTCCCTATTTTTTTGTTAAGATATTTTGTCTACTTCAACACAAGTAGATGACAGATTTCAATGTGATTATTATGTTTGTTTTGTAGGCAAAAATTGTTCTTGATACTATAGTCACAATGTTCAGTGAATATTGTGAGAAGCCATTCACGTGAGTATAAATCTCCAGGCAGAGAGACATTGCATTTGGGCCATGTGTTAAAAACAGTTTTACTTATATTTTTTCTGTGTCTGTCAGTGTTGAAGCAGTAGAAGTGGTTTATCCCAACGGGAAGACCCACGTCTATCCGGTAAGCACAGCGTTAGGATCTCTGTGTGTCCGTAGGGAGAGGGCTTTATTTACACAAAGTCTGCTAAGAGTGACATTGTTTTCTTTTCCTGCAGTGGCAGCATGTGCTGGTTCTGGGGTGTAGTGTAAAAAGCCAGCTTGGCACTTTCTCTGTATTAGTGAGTCGGAGCCTCCTCTAGTCCCATGAAAAATAACTCCAGCTCCAGCTTCTCCTTGTCTAGGAAAGTCATTCTGAGCTCCATTGAATTACGATGAGGTTAAAAATATACTATTATGGTTTAGAGTGGCTGTGATAGGAACTTTTTCAGGAACAAGTAAAGATTGCAATCAAAGGTCATCATCTGTGTCTAAAGCTTTTGAAACCTACATATTCCAAATCAGGAAAAATTAATGCAGGAAGAGGTTCTTCAGCACCCTAAGCCTGTGGACAACTGAAATCAGCCTCAGCATAAAGTACTTATCAGATCTGGAAGCTTTGATGCCCTTCAGTTAAAATAACCTTGTAACACTGCATTTTTCAGTCTTTCACTTTACAGACACCAACTATATAAAAGTCTAAAAGGCAGAATGTAGACTTCAAGTTCAGTTCAGAGCCCCAGACAGACCTCTTTGCAGGAATGGAGTCTTACATTTTTATTCCCTTAATAAGTATAAAGAAAGCAATTCCTCCTGTTTCCTGAAAGTAACTGAAGACAGATCTAGTAGAGTTCATAAAATCAGATATATCAAGTGAGTACAAACTATTTAGAGGGAAACTTACTTTTACTGAGAAGTTTTCTAGTGTCATTTTAGCTTTTTCTTTTCACAATGTCAGTTGTAATCACCAGAGGAAAGATGTAGAATCCTGAAAAGATAGCCAACAAAATAGAAATCTTTGCAGTAACCAAAGCAGCTTCCCTAGATAAAATAGAGAAAAAAATCTCCAGTTTCAGATGTTATGGTTTTTAAGGATTTAAGTTTTTAAGGAGAAGTTAAGAAACACATGAAATACATAAATACATACAAAATAACTTTCTTAAACTTGTTGCACACTTGCTAAGTAAAGTACTGGTAGGTATTTATGTGCCAATAAAGGAATAGTTTTCCTTCCTTTTCCTCCTAAAAGTCATTTGATCTGTACAAGACCATGGGATCTCATGCATGACCCTTCTGTGCTTTAGGGCTTTGACTTAGGATGAACTGCTCACCAGAAACTTTCATTGACTCTGTTACTTGCATATATCAGAAATTATAGGAAGTTTCAATAACGAGGATTTCATGCTGCATTCACCCTTCCAGCTTAACCAAGAACAGCTTTTGCATCACATACTAGAGTATATTTTCAACAATCCTGTCAACTTTAGAATGCTAAGTTTAGCCTAATAGTCCACATTTGTCTTCTGTGGGTGTCATTTTAGCATAGCAAGTAGAAGCTAGATTACTGAGATTGGATCCTGTTAGGTAGAAATGGCAGGCACTGTGTATGCTTAAAATCTTTATCTTTCTTTTTAGGAACTGGCTTATCGAACAGAGAAGGTGAAACCTGAATACATTAACAAGAAAATAGGAATCAGGTGTGTTACTGCAAATGCAAACATAGTTTTTATTAACCATGACAAAGGTATTAGAATTATTTATTATTGCATTGTTTTAAAAATGTTTAGACTATGTGATTTTTTTAAGCCATCAAAAATTCAGGGGTTATCTTGGGTAATTAGATTGACTCTGTAACAGAGTTCTTCCCTGCTTTCAGGGAAAGTGAATGATTCTTTACGGCTTCACACAACTGTTACGAAGTAAAGAAAAATTACCATCTCATGAGGGAGACTGTGAGCTGGTTCTGTGTGCATGCTAAGTCTGTATACAGTCCATAAAACACTTGCAGATTCTTCAGGATATGAGGCAATGCAGAAGAAACATGGACTGCTTTACAAAACCAGTCAATATCTTGCAAAATCCATAAATTACCACTCTCTTGTTTTGTTTCAGTGAAACTCCATCAAGCCTGGCAAAGCTGCTGACTAGGATGTGTTTGAAGTCACACGTCACAGGGAATGGGAACCAGATAGAGATTGAAATCCCTCCTACCAGAGCAGACATTATCCATGCCTGTGATATCGTAGAAGATGCAGCAATAGCTTATGGTTATAACAACATTCAGATGGTGATTCCGAAAACGTACACCATAGCTAATCAAGTAAGATTGCCCCTTCAAATGAATGCTCTGTTGTCAGTAAATGACTGCTGCATGCCAGAAGGGCTTTGGGGAAAACAGAACCTAGGAATTAAATATTTTGACATGCTTTGCCTTGAGAAGTATTTACCATGGATGGGATACAAAACAGATGCCCCACTGATTTGAATAAGTCTAAGACCAGTGGTTGCTGGTACTTGAAAAAAGACAGGGTTTAAGCAGGGAGCCCGTATTAAATCTCTAATTGGGAGATTCATTTCCTCAGGCAAACCTAAAGGCAGCTGGCTAATGCTTTCAAAAATTTTAAGCACACAAGCATAGTCCCTCCCTAGTGAATTCACCATCGTGTTGCAGGCAGAATCACCTCGGGAAAGAATAGCAAAATGCTTTTAGATGGAAGCTGAAAACTGTTTTGTTTCATTTTAGCTCCCCCTCAATAAGCTTTCAGAACTTCTGAGACTGGACTTGGCAGCTGCTGGATTCACTGAAGCACTCACTTTTGCCCTGGTATATTACATTGATTTAATCTTGTTCTTAGTTGCATGTTTGAACAGTGATGCAGTCAAAACTGTAGAGGGTGGTCTGAGGATATGTTGTTGCATAAATGGCCCAGTATTATCCAGTACTGTTTTGGCAGCTGATTGTTTACTAGGGCTTTGGAATCATAGTGTAATATTTGGTGAGTTTGTAGGCCAGATAAATTAAATGAGTCACTGTTAATTTGGCATGTAGTTCTAAGTACAGAGAGGGAAATAGCTGCTGAAGGACTTGTTTCAGTTTAACTTGAGAGGATGACAGCAAATCCCTCTCAAGACTTTGGTCACCAGATGTGAAATTCATCATAATTCAGTAACCTGGAAAACCAACATGAAAATTTAGTACTTTCTGGTGGGTATTCCTACAATGTATTGAGATTTACCTGTTTCTATATTTTTCTTTCATATTGTCACTTGCCTGTGATTCCTTCCATTAGATAATTCAGTCTGCAAAGACTTTATTTTAAGAATACCCATATAAAAGTTACAATTCACAGACACTAAGGGGACATGCTTTGTAAATTTCACCACAGGTAGGGTTTTGAGTATAGGTAACAAATAGATATGTAGTATATAGATAACAAACATGGATAAAAAATATAGAATTGTTATCACTGGTATTACTTGTTACAGCCATGCCAATAGTCTTTGACCAAGAAAGTACCACTCTGGTACTAACCTCTGCCATAATTTGTACTATGGAAATTATACAGCAGGGTTGTTGTGCTAAAATAGAATGTACAGTAGAAAACATCTTTGTCATGGCCATTTGCTCATACCCCTTAGTTTTGAACTGGACCAGAGAATCCCATCTACTATTAAAACCAAAAAAGTTAAATACCCTTCATGCCCTCCAAATGTATATGGTAACTATCCAGATGTATAGACTGGCATAGGCAGCTATTGAAAATACACTATACATTTTAAAAAACTCTTTGTGCTGCAAGCCCTGCTCAAAGCCTTTGCCTAAATGTCCAATTTGTGCACATTTTAGCATACGAGGAGCTACCATCACATGTCCTAGTAAAATCTCTGTGGGATTTCTCAACTTCTTCCTGAACCTAAAACTTACTAGATGGCCAGAGGTATAAATCCTTGAAAGTACACTACCTCTTAAGAGAGAGAGTGATCTGTTCACAGATTATTTTTTAATAATTTACTCATATGTTTAAAGATGCAGCATTTCAGGCTCCTAAAACACTTCTGGTAGTTGAAAAGTTCAGGTATTGCAACCAAATTTGGTAACTTGAATGGACTGAATAAAATTTTACCACCTTCAGATTTCACGGAGCTTCAAAAGCAAAATCTGGTCTCATTCTGAAAAATATATTCCAGTTTTAATATTTGGTTCTTAACCCATTTAAGTAACCAGGACGATAAGTAGCATTACCTGCTGCAGTGCTAATATCTGACCAAGGTACTCAGACCTGTGGTTACCACCATGTTGAGGAAACAGTACATATAGTCAAGCTTTTAAAGTTTTTCCTTATTCATTAATATTATCCAAAGTTAATATTTCCTATTTCATTATTCATTTTTGAGTGCTGCACTCTTGCTTGGTTCTTTGAACCCATAGTTCATTTTTTTTCAGCACCAAATATGTAATATTCTTGAAACATTTAATAGATTACATTGTTACAACTGAGAACCTTTATGAACTGCACCAGCAGAATTTTTGAAGGTTATGCAGTGTGTCATGATATCACATTTCATATTTGTATTTCTCCTGTGGCAGGATGAAACCCACAGTCTGCTGTGCTCCCAGCACTTTATTAACACACTGGTGTGAGGGTTGTGACTTTGATAACTATAATTCATGCTATTACATTCTGTATCCCCTGTGTTACATGACAAACACTGCTTATGTATTTGTGCACTCAATTTGTTTCTTGGTTAGAGCCCCAAATTACACTTGTACACAATGACATTGCCTTCTGTGAGGAGCTCCAGTTTAGCCAGAATGCATTTAGTTAAATCACAGTAACATGCTGTAGTTTAGATACACATCTGAAAACTGTTTAACACAGTTCTCTCCTAAGTTCAGCATTCCTTGTGTTATTTGGGGTTTTTTTTTGTTATTATTCAATAATCCACTTTTTCAGATGGTATAATCTGTTTATTTTTCTCACAGCTGGTCTATCAACACACTTTGAGTGGTGCCAGTGCAAAGGGAACACTTCTGGGAGACTGCAGTACACAAACAAATCCTCAATTACATGCCTAGTCTGCTGCTGGTTTCTTTATTACTCTAATAAAGCTATAAATTCTGGAAGTCTGAAGTGTGGATCTTAGAAGTAGCATCTTTTGCAGTATGTGCAGAGACATTGGCTGAGCCTGATTAGTGAATGCTTATTCTTTTACTGACCAGCTTAAAAATATACACCTTTAGAAGGCAGGCTTTAAAAACACTCCAACCCCAAAAACTGAACAAACTACAAGAATCTTATGCAGCTCTGAAAATTGAAGGCTTGGCCATATGAGGTGTTTTTCATAGGCAGTACTGTACTTTATGTAAGTTTCCCTCAAGGGATTGTTTTACTTTGTGTGAAAGAACAGATACCAGTCCCTCTACAAGTTCTATTTTCAGAATAAAATACTTCACCCTGCAAGTCAGGGTGCAGAATCTGAGCCTCTTTTTAAAATAAATGACAACAGTCCATGACAGAAGCCTAAATAAACACTTGGTTTTTTTTAAACTCAGCTTTATTTTAGTTAGCCATTAACATTTGTAAATAAACCAGTTTGCCTACTTAGTCTTAAGACTAGGGCTTAACTTGTAATTGTGAGAGGATGTGTTATGGGGCAGTGATACAATTCCATTGTTCATTCTTGATACCAAATTTCATCATTGGTTTACTGTCTCTTTTAACTATTTGACCTTGATAAGTTTTTGTCTCATTTTCAGTGTTCTCAAGAAGATATTGCAGATAAACTTGGCACGGACATCTCTGCAACAAACGCCGTGCGCATAGCAAACCCCAAAACGGCAGAATTCCAGGTGAGATCAGTCACATTTGGAAAGCAATATTGTGATGGATTCTATATTTTAAAAGGAGAGAAAGAAACCTACAGGAAATAAAATTTATAAACTATAAGCTACATTTCCTGCATTAAAGAGCTGGTGTGTATTTATGTGCTGAACGTGTCATCTTCTGTTACTCCACTGAGAAGTCTCTTTTCTGGTGTGAAATACTATCAGCTTTCCAAGAAAGCAAAGTACCATGCTCTGTGTGGCAGTGTGGCAAAACTGAGCAGGCTTACTGCAGAAAATCCCAGATGGTTGATCAACTCCCTCATCTAGAAAACCTATTAGACACAGAAGGAACTATTAGACTTGGCAATGTGTAAACTTCCTGAGCTTTGGGTAGGAAACATTTGGGTTGCTTTTTTAAAATTATTGATCATTATTACTCTAGGTTTTGGTTTGTTTGCTTGTTCGTTTTTAATTCATTGGTGCTCTTGAAGTATTTTAATATCCCTTTCTAGATCATTTGTTATTAGCCATAGCAGAGAGTGAGAGCTCAAGTATGGTATTCTCAACAATTCTGAAAATACCAAAGAGTGTACCCATAGGTTTTATATTCCTTTTCAAGGGTGTTGTTATTTTTAAAAATGCTTTCTTTCGTTTACAAGGAAGGTAAATTTAGAGGCCCATTTTTTCTTTCTAGCCTAAGAAATACAAAGGTAAACTCACTTTAGAAAGGTTTTGAAAAGTTTCAGGAGTCTGTGAGGCATTAATATTTTGTGATTTGTGGTTTTTTTCCCCTAAGACATTCAGTACATCTGATTTCTCTTAGTTTCTGAAATACCTTCCTAGATCTTATCTCTAATATTGATGACAGTCTTCTGCTCCTCTAAGATTCAAGAACAGAACTTTTGCACACCTTTTATTTGGTACCACAAATAAGCAGTCATGCAAGACACTGTTGGAACCTGTTTAGACCATTACCACCTGTTCATTTCTGTCATTTAACATTGTGATTACAGTGAGTAATATAGAATGTAACCCCAGCAAACAATAAAGTGTGAACAAAAAGAGAGAACACAGCAGCCCCTCTAGCCAGATACAGTTTCAGACTCCTGCAGGTCTTTGCAGTAGCAGTGCTGCTAAGCAGAGTTATTCTTGGGTGGATAATTCCTTGTGGCAAAAATAGCTTCAATCTTTTAAAATATGTAGGCCTCCCTGAAAATTGGGAAGGATTGCTCTTTGTGATGCATTTTAGACTTTCAGCTTTAGGTGGTAGCTGTGATGAGATTCTCAGGATGGCTCTCCCCATCCCCTGTCCTCTGCCAGCAAGGGAAGGGCAGGATGATGCCAGGGACCATCACACTGAGTGTGCAGCTGGAACCCTTCATTGGTAATGAAAAGTAGGATATATTGACAGAAATGCTTTGTGAAAAAGCATGAGAGGTAAGTGGCTGAGCACATGATGGCTTTTAACCTGCAGTCGAGAAGCAGACAGTCACTGCCATCCCTCTTACATTAGATGTTCTCAGTCAGACTCTTCTAGTTTGACAAATAAAAAAGGTGCAATTCAAAGGAAGCATTTGAATGGAGAACACATGAAATGTTACTGTTCTTACAGGTACATTCACAGGTCTTTTGCTTGGTTCTTTGAAAACATTTTCTGTAGATTTGAGGTTGCCCATGACTGAACGTTACGTAGCATTTTCCTATAGTATAAAGATAACATTTTAGATAACACTTAATATTTCCAAAACTGCACTTAGAATTTGCAGATACGGGAATTTTTTTTCACTTTCTGTATTATTTTTTTTCCTTGCACTGCAACTCAACCACCTGTGAAATGGTACCAGTTCTTAAGCTGACATACAAACTCTTTGAGAAAATGCAGTATATAGAACATGGAGAGAATGTACATTTCCAGGTTTAATAATTCTAAATCAAAGTTGCTTAAACATAAGGGATAAGTGCAGTATTTGCACGTCACTACTTTTAAAGTCTTGTTACAAATGGACAAAACAAAGAAAAAATGAAGAAAATGAGATATTTGACTTGCAGCATCTCTGTTTGTCCTGCAGGTGGCACGTACAACCCTCCTTCCTGGGCTGCTGAAAACTATTGCTGCCAACAGAAAGATGCCCTTGCCTCTCAAACTCTTCGAGATTTCTGACATTGTAGTAAAAGATCCTAACACAGGTAGGAAGAGAAGGTTCCTCAGAATCTTTGATTATGGAAATACATTTGCATACTGAATGGTAATAGTAAGTAAATCTGTATTTCCTTTAAAATAGGCATTTCCATAATAATAGTCGTTCCATACTACAATGGGGTTTTGTATTAATGTGCAAGATTAAACGGCACAAGATTTAAGAGCTTGGTTTACAGGCTGGGTTTTAGAATGGCTAGAAACATTGTTCAATTTAGATGCTCTCTCAAAAGTGCAAGGAGATACACTGCAACTATTTTTTGGCATCTAAATATTCTTTAAAATCTGTCAAGGATACTGAAAAGCTGCAAGGATAAACACCAGACAATTTTGCACCCAAAAAGTAACCTGCTCTAAATTGCTTCTGTTGATATGCCTATTTTTCTTGCTCTTCATGTATTTCTCCTTTATATTCTTATCAGGAATGTAACTGATATTTGTGTCAGGGATGTATCTCATGAGAGAAACTACCTGCTGGTAGTGTTTGCAAGTGGCACAAACTCTGGAAAGCAGAAATACCAAAGGCACGCTGCTATTACAGTTCTAGAGCCTGTTGAGACCACTGCAGTCTCAGAGATGTGCAGGGCTGTGCCAGCTGGAAAGCAGAATGTCTCAAGCCTGGGAAGAGCAGGTTTTATTTATGGGCAGATTCTATCCCAGAGAGCAGTTTTTCAGAGGAAGATTTTGGGGTCAGTGAGTCTCAGCATGAATCCCTTCCCCATTGTCTTTAAACAGGATTGCTTGTATTTGTTCTCCCAAATTATTTTCTGGGAAGCTGATAATCAATATGAAGAATGAGACTAGTAGCAGAGATACAGAGTAGAGAAGGGAGCAAGTCTGTGTAAAAAAAACTGTATCTATAAATAAAAAGCTCCACAGTATAAAATTTCCTCTCTCATAAATAAAAATATTATCCTTGTCTTTCCACTTCATCCAACTATGCTAAGAAAGTGTGGATGCCTTGGAATTGTTCTGTAGCCTCAATTGTTGTATGTGAAACAGTCAAAGCAGCTCATTCACTTTCCAAAAGCTTCAGTGAAATCCTTCCTTGTGTTTTGGGGCCTCTTTGCACTGATTTCACTGTACATGATCAAAACTTCAAATTACTTTTATCTGGAAAAATATATCACAGTAAAATGAACTGTAAAAATATATTTTTAAATGTTAAAAATTTGCCTAAATTTTACTGATTCATTTCTTTCTTGATATTGGAGGAAAAGGAGTGCTACAGCTTTTGGGAGGAGTTGCAATTCTGAATGGAGTTTTGCCTCTCAGTAAAAAGGCTGGCATTACTTTAAATTCAGTGGTAGAACAGGTTCTGTTGTTTCATTATCTGGTTTCAGATTTTAGTGGTTGTGTTTAAAGTATCTGGGATCTGCAAAACAAAGGTTTATATAAGGCATAAACAAAATGGCAAGTAAATTGCTTTGGTGATGAATTTAATTTGTAGATTACCTTTTTTCCTTTCTGAAGGAAAAAAGAGCCTTGCCAAGCAAAACAAGCAGTTTTAGCAAACCATGTAGACTCTTTTTTATTAAATACAGACAGTTTGGTGGTGCAGCTCATTCCTTGTTGGGCATGCAGTTAGCTAGAATGCAAAAAACGTGGGACAGATGGCAGAATAACATCAGCATTCTTCAGAACCAAGAGTGGGGCTGTTTATCTTGGACTGAGGAGCACATTTACTCTGGCATTATAAAATTTGTGAGTTAAATTGTTACTTTTATTTCACGTTTGTCAAGTGCATCTCTTGAAAGCTTTCATTTATGTAGATGGCTACTTAACAGTTTTATAAAGAATGATGTTGTGGTGTACTTCATTTGCATGATGGGAATCATTTCAACAGACAAAGACTTCTGAGGCAGCTCAGAGGTGCTCTCTGCTCTTGGGCACGCCTCTCATGGACTGAGCACTTACACACTTGTGAACAGTATCTGAAATGAGTTTTAATGTTGTGTTTAGAATAAGTACTGTCTTCCCCAAATTGACTTCCAAAATTAAACTTGCCTAATAAACAGTTTGAAGTGGGGGGGTGGAGAAAGGCAATTGCAAACACTGAAAAATGTGGGGTTGTCCTCTCACATATGGAATGAGATTTCCTGCACAAGGCTTATGTCATCAGACTGACTTAATTTAATTTTATTATTTCATGATTTTGGCATGCAGAATTTCCAATTAATAATTTCAAAAGTATGGGTCAAAAGAGTACTGACATAAACTATATTTGAAATGGCATCTTGCAGTCATCCATGTGTGAATGAATCTAGCTCTTTTAAACACACTGGGTTTTAATAAAGCACCTTCTTACACAGAACTTGTGCTTACCAAGGTGAACTGAACATACTCCTCTTCAGACTTATCTGGCAGAAAGTTTTGATGTATTAAATTAGCAAAATGTGCGGCAGATTTAATATAACTAAATGGAACCAAATCTGAGCAAAAATGTTATTTCTCAGGGCAGAAGGACATGTGCTGATTCTGAGTAAGTTGCACAGCATTTGTGTGGGTAATTTGTAACACTGTGTAGTGGCTTCTGTAGGATAGTTACACTAATGCAGGGTATAAATCAGCACCTCTGCCACCAGGCCTAACAGGGAATACCCTTTTTCTCTCACCACAATAAAAGAAATTAATCCATTAGAAAGTCACCTCTAACCAGTGATCTTGGAGAATCTGGCAAGCTTATGATAGCACACATTTAGCACAATTTACATCATCTGTGAATACAGCTGCTGCCACCTTTTGAAGCTTATTTCCAACTGTCTGGAAGTGTTGGTTATCTGCAGAAAATAGTTTGGGAGGCTAAAAGACAAGTTTGCATGAGCAGGTGTCCCCTTTCAGATCACCAGGTCATTTTTCTGAAGCAGCTCTAATTTGGAAGGGAACAGTGTACAAGGTTGCTTTATCTTCCTCTGCACTCTTTTGGCTCACATATTCCTGAGCAGCTGCCCCATCCTTTGGATTGTTTTTCAGCAGCATCCCCAGGAAGTGCTTTGAAGTCTCAGAAATATATACACACATATATATATTTATATATAATTTGGGTTGACATACTTGGCAAGCTCACTTGAAAAACAGAAATGTTTCATGGCATGACATGAGAGCTCTTAAGTGACTTATAAAGAACTGAAGCATTTCCAACATCTGCCAGCTTTTGCCTACAATTCCCAGTATCTTTTTTTTCTTCCTATTGCTTGTAGTGAATGAACTTCCTCTGTTGTGATATAACTCTGTAAAGGAGTAAGTTTTATAACACTTGAAAGAGCAATGTTTCCTTTACCAAAGATTCCTAAAATTGAAAACATGAGGTATAAAAAAAGTTGTGTATGTCTATTTCTGACGCTTTAGTTAGGAACTCTGGTCTGAAGGCATCATTGACTATCTTAACCATAATGAAATTAAAATTCAGATGGTTGTCACAAAATCTGCTGCCATAATGACTCATTAAAAAAAAAGAAACCATTCTACTGAATGTCTAGCCCAAAGAACATGCTGTCTTAGGGAAGGGAAAAGAATTTTTTTCTATTCTATTGCCCAATACAACATGCACATAAGTTGTCAACCATCTATGACTGTGCTGCTGGTTGGTATCTTAGCAGATCTGAGAAACAGAGACACATGTGTCAAACAGAGCAGCCAGGGTGCTCAGACCCAAATTCAGATGCTGCATTTATTGATATTTTCTCTGTAGCCTTTACTTTTTCTGTGTTGCCATTTTAACCTCAGGGTTGGATTCTCCAGCATTATTTAACACCGCACATTATTATATTGACAGAAAAAAAATGCTGAGTGACAAAATGCAGACTTACAGCCACAGTAAGTTCAGCTTTCAGTGGCTGATGATAGAACTTGCAGCTGTGGTACCAAGTAGCTGCCCTAGAAGTTTTGGGTGACTGCTGTCTCAAAAAGGCTGAGCTTTCATCTGATGTGTAGGCTCTGCTCCTGTGTTTTACTGTCTGTTTTAACCTGTGTATTTCTGGTCACTTGATAAATGCTTTCCTGTTTAGTTCCTGACAGATTTTTTTGTTACTAAATGTTTAGTTGGAGCAAGTAAACGAGGTAAATTTCATTTAATCTCTAATTTCTCATGTGGTAGACATTAATGCCCTGACTGCAACTAGCTAGAAGTGCTTGTCAGGGCAGAAGCAGGAGAGCTTCTGAGGTACAGGTGGATAATGCTGCCAAAGGGCTCCCCTGCTCTATGGCCAGGAGTAGCTCAGGGACTTCCCAGCATGAATGTGATTCTTTGTAAGAAGCAGTGGATTTATCAGCTATGGACTTCATCTGCCTCCTTAGAGCTGTGTAAACTCCTGGCATCCACAAAATCCCGTAGTGAAGAAATTTCACTACTTAACTCTATGCTGCCTGAAAACCCCATTCCTTTTCTTGTTTCTTTGAGCTTGGTTCCTGTTGACTTGATCAAAATGCTGCAACTCACGATGAGTAAAAACTCAAAAGCAGATCACACTAGTCCTAGACAGTGTGCATTGCAGTGGGGTAGCCTCAAGGTACAAGTATAACAACATGCTGCTACATACTCATTCTGAACATTTAAAAAAGGGGAACGTGTTTTGCTGAATTCAATAATGTCAGAAGGCATAAGGCAGGGTTTTGACTTAAGGAATTGTCCAGAATGGGAGATGCTCATGTGACTGTGTGGGGTTTGTGCAGTGTAGCACATTTTTCATAATCACTTGGTTGTAGGGATGTCCAAGACGATCCCAGAAAGCGTCAGTTGTGATTTGGGAACCTCTGTGAATTAAGATCTTTTCACAGATCACCATGCTAACATTATTACACTCATTTCAGGTTGTGGGCTGGTTGTTTTGTGCTGGTAGTTGTTCTACAGCAGAGTTCTATAAATATTTAGCTTTCCCACCAGCATCACAAGCTTCTCCATGCCTACTGGGTATTTGCATTTTGGCTAGTCTATTTTAAACTTCTTTAACACTTAGCTTTACACTTGGTACCTGTCACTGCATACAAGATACTTGTATATAACAAGCCTCTTTCCTGCTCAAGGCATAGGGTTCTTTAAATCTTTCTTTACATTTCTGACTGTGAGAGTCCAGTGGGTTAAAGAAATTCCATTATTTCCTCAGGCTATATGACAGGTCTGTCAGAGGAGCCATTTTACATACTTATTTCTCCTTTCAGCCATAAGTGCCTCTCAGGGCAGCAGAAGAAAAGTGATGCAAAAAGCAAGGTTAGAAGTGTGATAAAGTTTCCCAGGTAACATAATTGCTTTCTTCTTCTGCAGATGTGGGGGCAAGAAACTACAGACATTTATGTGCGATTTATTACAACAAAAGCCCAGGGTTTGAGATCATCCATGGTTTGCTGGACAGGATCATGCAGCTCCTGGAAGTACCACCAAATGAAGAGAATGGCTACACCATCAAGGCAGCTGAAGGTAAGGAAGAAAGAACTAAAGTGTACAGCAGAGGTTGTTCTGGAACATAAATGTTCCCCTACAATCTGAGGAGAATTTTTGGTTCTCGGCAGTAGACACTGAAGATTAATATCATGATATGTGCTGTCATACTGCAGCATGATGGAATGAAAAGACATTGACCGCATTCACTGATTGTAAAATGGGATTGCTGTCTTTCTGTGAGCTGTCCTGAGTAGCTTAGTGTAGTTTTTGAGTTCACAGCTTTTTAAGGGAACTTATAATACAGCATATGCCCTGAGCTTCATGGACTGTTTATAGTGATTTTATCTGCTGATGGCAAGGGTACATAAGAATTCACTGAACTGATGAATATGGCACACACACTGTATTCTCCTTGGCTAACAGAGCCTGGAAAAGGCAACTTCTTACACCTTTAATTTCTAGCTTTATCTATAGCTTTTTTTAATCGGTACCTTTTATTTATATTCTCATATGAAGATATATGCCTTATATATCTTTCATTCAAAGCCATGCTTTGAGACCGATCCTTCTGCTTAGAGAGTTGTGTAACAGCCCTCTTCCTTCTCCGTACAGGGTGAGCTGCACATGAATTAAAAATAACATCCTTAAGTGCAGAATCTCCTCTGTGTATGTGCCTGTGCATGTAAGAGAGAAAGCAAGCAGGCTGACCTGATTCCTTCATTGCAAGAACACAGGTTGATGGAAGAGAGCATCACCATCTAGCCTGCTACCTAAAATAACAGGGTAGAAAATACAGAATAGAAAAGCATGACTGCAGGGATGGCATCTGTGATTCTACTTACATGCCATGCAATGTTCAGAGATACGAGACACTGGCTCAAACTGACTCAGCTTGAAGGAGTGCCTCCATTCTGCACTTCCTGGAACTGTGGCACTGACACAGGGTCCCTGGCAGCCTGACCCAACTCTCCTGTTCATAGAACTTTAATGAAAATTTGTTAGGTGTCTCCCTGTTCTGCAGTGTGCTGCTAGGATGCCAAACAGAACACTTGAGCTAAGTAGTCTCCTGGCACTTCAGTGCACACTTGTGTCACCCATATTGATGCTTTTTCCCCTCTTTTTTTGAGAAAGTTCTATTTTGCTCAGTATTGTTTAGGCAGACTCTCAGTGGGTTTGTTAGAATATTGTTAATAGGATTCCCAGGTTGACCAGCAGAATGATTAATACAATTATACTTCTGGTTCTAATTCTATCAAGCACAGAACATGTAATATCAAAGCCTCTTATTTGGAAGGGGGGTGTGCTAGTGGGGAGTTAGAAGAGCCTCTGGGAGTTGGGTACTCAGCTGCCATTGAAGTCAAACTGAACTGGTCTATTCCTATTCAAAACTCTTCTGTAGCTGGTTTTTAAATAGACTGAAAAATATTTGCAAGTGTTTTATATTCTGTGTTGCAATATGACAGCTGATTTCAAGAAACTGGAGAAAGACCTCAAAAATTATCCTAGCACAGGGAAGAAGTTATTTCTAGATATTAGTGCTGCTCAGTATTCCTGATGCTGTGAGATTTACAATGCTCACTCAAAATCCCTGCATTCCCATGGCATTACTCCACGACACATTTAGTGCAGAGGGTGGATGGTGGATTATGCCTTGTCATGTGCAATATATTACAAGTAGTTTGTGGCTTTTGGTTTTAACAGGAAAAAAAAAAAAGACAAAAAAAAAAGACAAGCATTTACTACCTTCTGTTTCACCAGTGATTCAGAAACTCTCCTGGGATGGCACATGGATTCCTTGCAGTTGTTTTGACATTGGAATTTAACCTTGGTATCAATGCAGATGGCTGATAACTCTGGTGCCATAGCAAATGCAGTGTCACTGCACCAACTCGAGACCTTCACTGCAGAGATGGTTGGAAGTCAGAGTAACTTGGAGAATTTTGTTTGGGTTTTTTATTAGTTGGTTTTCTTATTTGTTTGTTAATTTTGGTTTTTTTTAAACTTGCTTCACAATTTGTCAGTTAAGCATAGATGAGAGAGATGTCAGCAGATGGTGGAACAAAGGTACCCTGTAACATCTTAGAGACCTCCAGATACTGAAATAATTCATAAGAACAGTGCCAGTTACTTCAGAGGTTTGAAATCAGGACATTACACATGGCACAGATCTTAAGAGGCATCTGCACGAAGCTGTTTTATTGCCTGTGCCAAATTACAAATTTGTACAGCGAGAAATGGGTTTATCCCAGAGCTCTGATTTATAGAGATTTAGAGGTATTGTCTCTGTCCATAATCTTACACAAAGCATGAGACCAGTAAGCAACACAGTGAAAAGGTAGGGTTTAGGCCAGTTGTTTTGACTCCTTGTGTAGCAAATTAAAATAAGTTCCACTGATTATTGAAAGACAATACAGAGAATAAAATCTAGCTTTAAATGAGCAGCAGAGAATAGATAGAGATGTATTGGGCACATATTTGACACTTTTCCAAATTCCCTCTGGAAAATGAAATGCCTGTGCTGTAGTCCTGCTTGGTCCATATGTGCAAATCATGGTTATTTGAGCTCCTTCTGTTCTGCCAACACCTAAGTGCCCTGTGATTTGACCTTAAGGTCAGAGTGGTTTTGCCTCTCTAGCAACACCTGTGAATAAAGTACAGATGCTAGAAAATATGGGTGAAATTGTGATGTTCCCCTGGCCTTTGCACTGTGCTTTGGTGTAATCTGAGCTAGGTAATAAATGGAGAAGAGCTGTTGAGAGCAGCCTTAAGGAAGAGAGGCTTTTGAGTGACTGAATTGGAGGATTTCAACATACATTTGACACTCAATGCTTTCCAGTTTCTTAAAAATACTAATGGAACCTTTTTATTTTCTTATTACCACTAAACATACAAAATTAGTTTTAAAGACAGAATTCTGAAATGCTCCCCATTGATTTGAAATGCACAGAATTAACTTTTTGACAGTGAATCCTACTGACCAAGAAAAGCATTCTGGTTTTTCTCTTTTTTTATGGCACAGGCATCCATAATCAAATATAGATGGAAAAGAGAATGATCAATGCTCACACTTGTATGTGCTCCTTAATAAAAAAAAGCATAAAATTTTTTAGGCTTAACCGTTCCATATCACTAATAAAATGTAAGTATCAGTTTGAATGTGTATGATTAGAAGGTAAACAAATAATTTTTAAAATATGAAAATACAGGTGGAAAGAGACAACAAATTTGGTCATATGTTTTCAGGTAATTTCATAAAATTATTTCCTTTTTAGTTTGCTTTCATTGGTTTCAGTTCCCTTGAACTGAAAACTAGAGGCATTCTGATTATTATATTGGAAGATATTAGTAATTCCAAGTTTTAATCAGGAATGGGTATGTTTTCTGCAAAGTTTTAGTGATCTTGTGCATTTGGATGACCATCTGAGATGACAATTTTCTTCCAGAAATCAGGACAGCAATCTCAGGAGGTGATGCTAATAATGGGGTTTGGGTCCATAGTAAAGCCTTACTTAGGCTACAAAGAATAAAGAAGGGCTTAGGAAATCCTGACAGTGGATTATATGTCACTGTCTTCAAAGGGGTGGTGTGAAGTGGAAGGTGTAATTATCTTCACTCCTAATGTAACATTTAAGAGTCCCTTATTTAAGGAAGAAACCCTTGGTTTTGCAGCACCTTTTAAGAGTCTCCATACTTTGCACATGGAATTTAACTGAGCACAAACTGTTTGAAAAGAGAAGATAATATCCCTATTTTATCAAAACAGAACTTGAGAGGTTCACAGAAAATGTTACAGGAAACCTGTGCATGGGCACTGCTCCCCTGTCTGCCCCACTGTGCTCCATGACAAAACTGAAATAGCAATCCCATGGAAACAATAAACCCCTGAAGAGTCAGCTCATGACATGAGCTGCTTGTTCCTGCAGTATTGATTCTCAGGGATTTCAGCTAACTCTTGAATTTATTAATTTAATTTTTTTAAACTAAATGTTCATGCCATTCATTCTTTTTAAGGTAGTGATCAGCTTAGCAAAGCTAGGAAGTCAGCCTGTTTGAGTTCAACATGATTGTGTAGATAATAAATGCATACTAACTCTTGCTTCATTCAGTAACTGACAGTTGTCTTTCAAAAAAAATAAAAAAGGCAGAAGAAGCTGCACTCCCTTCTTTTTATTGCCCTTATTTAATTAAATGAAAGGTGTGGTAAAGTGTAGAAAATTTTAATTCCACAGTAAATCACAGTAATAGCTTCTCATTTAGTAAGGTTCAGCTGTGAAATTAGAGGTGTAATAGTTATCTCCATAACTAAGAACATCAATAAACATTGGCTTTTATAATAATAATTACACAATAAACAACTTTAAAAGAAGATTTAGACCATGAACCTCAATTCACAAGAAAAGAGGAGGGAAGTCTGGGACTAATTCCAAGTAAGATGTTTGGAATTGAACTGCAGCATCTATCTCTAGTGATCAGCTTAAATTGGGAGACTGAACTATATACAGATGTTTAGTGCTCATATTGAGCTTGTCATTATTAATACCTGCCTTATTTTAAGAAATTCTAGCTTGATTGCTCTTAATGGCAATCCTGGTCTGTCAGCTGCCTGTCTTGGCAGCCCTTGCATTGGTCACAAATGTCAATAATTGTCTCTTTACTCATAGATAACAAAAGGAAATGTGCCAATTTTACCAGGCCTCCAAATATCATTTCTGACACACTGGGAGGTATCAGACAATTCTTGGTCCACTTAACTGGCATTCTTATAGGTGCCATTGCATTCTTTTAGTTATATTTATAGTCTTTCAAATTACAAGTTTGGTAGAAAATCACGTTTGTTTGAAAACATCCATTCTTAATAAACACATCAGCTGCTAATTCTCCTGTTAGTTTCACTTTTGCCAATTCCCCACCATTTTTTTAATCACCAACTTAGATCATCCACCTTAGAATACTGGCACCACATTAACATTCTCCTAGTACTGCTGAACTCCCAGTATTGTTACTCCAAGTTAACAGGAGCAGGCAGGATATTTGCTCTGAGAGCTGCAGCACAGTTCTGTTGCCTGAGACTCTTGGTGTTTTAAAAATATCCTAATCCTGGTAGATGTAACCAGACATATTCCTCATTTTTTCAGTGGACTGGACACCTTACTCTACTCAACAGCAGCTCCCCTTGCACTCCAGATGAAAAGAAATATTTATTAAAATCTTAAAACACTTCTGTCTCATAAAAGTTTAGCCAGTCTCTAGTAAATGAAAGAACTGTACCTACAATTTCTTTCCAATATTCTTAACTCTTTTTTAAAATGCTGTCTTCACGGCAGCCAGTAATTAATCTTTCCCATTTTTCCCAGTTCCTTGATGAATTTCAGCCACTGTTCTTAATCACTGTTCTTAATTTTCTGAAATGCAAATTACTTCTCTCATTTTTGTCTCTGAGGAGCTTTCTGATTTTTGACCACATTCACTTCAGCACTAAATATGGATAGGGTTTTGGCCAAAAACATTCCTGTTTTTTATTGTGAAACTGGTAGTACTCATTTATCAAACAAATTGCTCTTGAAAATCTTCCACTCCTGTTTTTCTGTTTAGTCCCCTCCCTACCTCCCAGTCACCTTCATGAATTAAAACTGAAAGGTAAGAACAGGTGCTCTTTTTTTTAAACCTGACCAATTTTAGTACTTATAAATGTATTACCCTAATTCTGCAAGGAGTTTCAGAAGTTCCAGCACCAATCATTAAAATGGCTTAATTATAAATCATCTCGCAGACTTGGATGTTTCTCACCAGTTCTTGTTGCTTTTCCAGTGTTGGCCACTACTTTGAGATCTAATTTATTTCTCATCCTTTTCTCTTGAACAGATTTTTCTGTAGCGTCAAGGGAACTTAGTTGCATGAAGAATGACAGTTCTAACAACTCAAAATTGCATTAAATTATCTAATAAAGTGGGTGTGGCTGCTCACTTAATGTCCCTTTAATTGTCTGTTGTCTCTGGTCTCCATTTCCTTTCTGTAATATAGGTCTTCAGATTTATAGGAACTAAATCCCTATAAATTTGTGCCAAGCTTATTTCTGGTCTGCCAAGTATCTTCCCACTCTGGTGTTAATGCCTCAAATTTGATTTTAACTGCATTAGTACCCAAGGAGGTACACATGAAAGATATTAAACAGGAGGGTTGCCTGTATTATTGAGTTAGCCAAAGTGGGAGTCTACAGTATTTGGAGTGTCTCCAGATAAACCTGGTTTATCAAAATTTGGCAGCACACTCTGGCACTGGACACCTCAGAGGTGTCCTGCTGTTGGAAGTGATGCAGGTAGGCCAAGCAGCACAGAGTTTGTGGCAAAACCCATAGTTTGATTTTAGAAATAGGTCTCATTTCATTAGCTTTGTGTTAGACTGTTGATTTTTAGTATGAAAAAGAGGCTCTCAGAAGTGAGTTTGAGAAGGGCTTTTTCCATTCTTGTGGTCATTTCAGCTCTTCTCTGAAACTTCTTGAATGTTCCTACTCGATATCCTTCAAGTATCAGCCCTTATCCCCAAAAAGGTGTGTGAGTTAAAGTACATTATTTTAGCACAGCATGGGATAATAAAAGGTTTGACAGGCTTAGACTTCTTTGTCTTTCAGACTTTCATCACCAGATTATATTTGACACTTTTTTTCTCCACATACGGACTAAAAGAAATTCAGTTAGAGAACAAAGAAAGAATTAGTTTCTCAGATCCAGAAGATTATTTTAGAGAAGAAACTCCTTTGAATTGACTCATTTAGAAGTATGTGTCCTGTAGTGGGAAGGGGAAAAAAAAATCTGTGGCAATTGAAAAAACACAGTGAGGAAAGGTGTCAAGTCGATTTGAAAAGAGACACAAGCTGTCTTCTAGTGTCAAGCTGTCTTCTCGTGCCTCTTTTTGCAAGTATTAACTATTAAAGATTACAATATTTTTCTTCCCATTGCATTTTATTCTGACAGGTTAGGCATGCTCCAAGGAGTAGCAGCATTTCTCCTGACAGTTAAGGGTTTTCATTTTCTATCAGGTTTTGCCAACTCCCAGAACCATCTAAATCACTGGCATTTGTGTTCCTTGAGCTCAAGGTGTCAGTGTCTTCTCCCTGACAGCTCTTTGTTCTTCTGCTGTTCTTTACTGGAGAGGCCTCTTCAGAGTTTGATTCCTTTGTTTTTGCCCCCCAAAGGCAACTATCTTTTTTAATCACACATCATAACAAGTCTTAACAGATAAAAGTCTTCCTTGCATCAAGAATTTTAAATTTCTGGCACAGCTTTGCATTGTACCATTATAGATTTAGGTAATTTCCAACTTTTTACATTTTTTAAATAGCAAGTTATTTCTTAATCATCCACTATATTTTCAGTATTGCAAAGCCTTCTTTATAAAAGAAATTATTCATCCAAGGCAGTAGCAGAAATAGCAGCAATAGCACAGCTCCTTTCTCAGGGAGCAGGGGAAGTGATCTAAGCACTGGAGGGGCAGGGGCAGTTCTGGCTTCTCTGAAGAAATGCTACATTTGCCCATCCCCACAGCTCCATCCTTTAATTCCATTTTCATCTGCTCAGCCTGCTGTGGCTCGAGGCAAACTGAGCGTGCATCTCCTTTCATTTTCACTGCCATACTGATATTGATGCTACCAAATGTGAGCATGTCAATTTTATACTTTTTAGTTTAGCAGTTCTCCAGTCTGGTGTGATTTTTTAACTTTGTTATGAAGGCAGACGGGTAGTGCTTCAAATTTAATCTCACTTTTTTTTTCCTTTTTATTTCTGCAATAACATTTTAAACATGAATTTGCAAGATATTGGCTCAAACATTTAGATCAGAGTGAATGCAGGCTCCAAAGATATCTGTTGGCCATGGTGGAGGAACTGACTTTATCTTTGCATGTGGTGCATGTGGTAGAAAAGAGCAGATACACAAAGAAATGCTGAGGTCATGCCCAGCTCAGGCATTTCTGCTCCTGCTGGAGCCACTGTGTGCTTCAGCCACGAGGCATTGCTTTGCAACATAAGCCTTAGTTGGTAAAACTGAGTGATGAACAGTTCCAGTGACTGCTGAGATTCATTGTTTAATGATGTATTATTGCATGCCAGTTTGTCAAGTCGTTTTCTGAAAGGCATGAAATGGGGGAGCCGTGAAAGCAGAACATCAGGTGGCTCTTGGTTACCTCAGTCAAGTCACTGGGAGGGGAGGACAGCTTGGTCTAGGACATGAGTGATTAAACAACATGCAAACCAAATGTGACACACTAAAGTAGACTTTCAGACTGGCTTAGTGCTGGTTCTTGTTATTCTCCAGTGCCTATATGAAAGCAGAGCCTAACAAGTTAAAACCTGCTGCCTTGCTGTGCACACATAGAGTACGTTATACCCCCTGCCAGAAAGCATATGGTTTATTGTTTCCTAGTTTCTTACAGATTCTGTTGTTTGCAAGGATGAATCATTCCTTTAGATATCCAATGAGTGATAGAAACATTCATAGAACACAAATAAATGAAGTTTTTTTAGTATTCAAAGCTTTGTGTTCCCTAACTCAAGTGAAATAGCAAGACTTGTTTAAAAAAAAAGTGAGCTTTATTTGGGATTAGGAATTCCTTAGTTTTATAGACAAAATAGCTGTGACATATTATCAGCTTAGGTTTGAGACTTTTAGACAAAGTATAACATTTCAGATAAATCTGGGTAAATCAGATAAACTGGCCTAATAGCAAAGATTAGCTGTGTAATGGGAACCCTGCAATGCAGCTGAACTCCAGTGGAGAGTTGCTGTTTCTCACAACTGCCCCACAAAGGCAAATTTTTGAGTTTTATACACAAATATTGATTTCTAGAGAAATACATGGAATTTAATAGATTTCTTTCTAGGTTTCCTACTTGATTTTTTTTCTGCATGCAGTATTTAATAAGAGAACCCCAACACTGACTAAGAGAAATGCTGTTACCCAGATCAGTGACCCAAAATACCTGCATTCCTTAGCCTCAGCATCCACCCAAGTATTACCTTCCATTAGGAGAGGCAGAAACACAGTGGTTTTATCCAGATAATTTTAAGTGTCTGAGGCTGCTGTAATCCTGAGGAAAAAAGTGAATAAAGAGGTGCCTCAAACCTACTGCACTCTTGAACCACTTTCTGACATCCAGCAACACCAAACAACCTCTGTTAACACTCCTGGGACACTCCACAGCAAGAATGAAAACCAGATCCAGTTTATGGGCTTGTATATGAGGGTTCTTATGAGATAGAAGAGTTAGTTTTCCTCACACCCACCCTGAAATACAAATTAATAAAAACTCAGCCGTTGACTTAGGTGTATGTAATAGGAGATGATGATGAACTGACTGACCACTGCAAATTTGTGGATGATGCTCCATGTTCCCAGCCTTATTGTCTGCACAAGGACTCTAATATTCAACTCTATTTTTGGATATCCAGTGTAGCAGTCCAGGTAAATAATTGATTGTCACTTTACCCTCTTCTGCTATGCCCTGTATGAGGAGGCTTTTGGAAAAACAGAGGAGGAGATCAGAATGAAAGATGCCCTTTAGACAAGGACATATTCATTCACATCACACAAATATTGATTTTGTGATTTTTGTCAAGTGTTAATTATTTTCTTGAGCGGGGATAATTGAGGCACATGCCTTAAATTTAATTGTATTAATTTGAATTTCCTGACGTGTCGCTACAGTCAGGTGTGATCTGGGGAAATGGCAGTCGTTCTGGCACAGCTTTAGTCAGGATTTACAAATCAAGATACTAAAGTTAATAAATATCCTACTGGTCCCAAAATATGGTTTTTCTGGGCTTGAGAATATGAGGGAGAAGAACTGCTGACAATGTGCAACTTATGAGAACAGTTGGTTTCTCAGTATGTTCCAAAAATCATGCAAGATTTGAGATGTCTGTGATTTTAAGAATTAGCTGAAGGAAAATCATTTCACGACAGGAGCTGATTTTGAGGTTGCTGTTGGTTTGTGTATGGTTCTGGGAGCCTTTCTGTGCTGTGTATATGGGGAGAAAGAGGGGGCTGCCTTTTAACACTCTGCTTGGTCTGATAGTGCCCCCTGACTCTGCATTTGATTTGCATTTTCTGCCCAAAGAAGGAATCTGTCAAAAGTGCAGAGAACCCAATCCTAAAACCAACATCTAACCTCACAAAACTAAATTCCATCCAGCGTAGCACAGGCAAAATACTTCCCCAGGTGAGTGGGATGAGGTAGTGAAAGGGCAGCTGGAGTCACTAAAGGGAGAAGAATTAAGATGAAAGGCTACTGAGGCCAGATAAGCTGTGCTCTGTTACCTTCTTAAGCTTCAGCTTCCAGTGTTCCTTCAAATTACAGGAACAAACAAGTGGGTTTGAAAGCTTAGTGCAACTGCAGGCCTATAATACAAATTTAATCTATTTCTTCTTGAAAGGAAGGGAGAGTAAGGTAGAGAAAAGAAACTGTGCAAGGTGTTTGACAACAAAGAGTGCAGGGAACTCGGAGCTCTTTGAGGGTCAATTAGCCAGAAAATGTGCTAAAGACTACATGCTCTATTGGATTATTGGCCAAAGAATTACCCCAAAGCAATCAAAGTGGCCCTGTTGACTGAATGCAGAAAGGCAATTAAGGATTTTGAGGACATGCTACAGAAGCTTTAATTAAAGGTATTATTTCTACATCACTGAACATTAGAAATTAAATTCTTACTTGCAGCCACGAGAAGTAGCTTTTGTCTTTCCCTTGCGTGTAGTGTGTCATCATAAGACAGGGCTGGCTTTGGCATCTCGTCTTTAGGAACGCGTATTGGATTTCACCCCACCCCTTTCCTAACTACCACTTACACACCTGACATATTGAGAGGTGGATTTCCACTGCTTAGACCTTCAGGCTTCCTCTGGCATTGTCTGGGTCTCTGTCAGCAAGGACAATACAATCTCTGAGTAGATTTCAAGGTGAAGTTTATGAAGTTTATTTGTGTGCAGAGCAGAAAGGATTTACTATGTCTAGAATGATCAATCTGTTATCGTTAAAACAGAAGGTACAGTAAACTACAATATTTAAATGAATTTTGATTCTCAGTGTAGGTGATGGTACAACCAACCAGTTGGACCTACAAGAGCAGCCTTTTGGGATAATTGCAGCAGCAGCAGCAAACACGGTCCCTTCCTAACACACGTGCTCAGAGTGGGGCCTCCAGGTGTGCTTTTGTGCCTGCCTGGCTAGGGAAGGTTTCTTCAGGAAGATCATGCTCTTCACAACCATGCTGTTCTTGGTGATCCTGCATGGCCAGGCAGGGCAAGCTCTGGTGAGCTCCTGCTCAAAGGCTGCAGGTCAGCTGCCAATGATTCTGGAAAGACTCCTTTTGCCACCAAGGCTTTACTGAAGCTTAAGAGCACCGGGCTTCAGCTTCTGCTGTGATTTATACAAAATGTGCACTTTTTGCCAATTTTCCATGTGTGCAGGTAGCTTCAGCACATCTTTTATACAGCCTTGACGCTCACTCTGAAGCTTTTACTTTACTTCAGGAGTTGAAGTCGCTTGTGGTTGGTCCCTCAGTGAAAGCTCCCCCCATCTGCAAATGCTTGTTTCTCTTTCCCCCCTTTCTGCTCAGGTTTGTCATGTTTCTTCTGAGGGTTTTTTTTTTTTTTTTCTTCTTTGCTTCCATTTCAATGTGTGAACTTTTTAACCTGTAACTTATATTTGCTCCAAATCTGGTGCCCTGGCAGAGGCACATGGAGCAACACCACCCGGTCCAATGCAAGAGCCAACCTCCTTCCGTTACCAGCTGTGTGGTCAAAGGAAGAGTCACTAAGATGAGGAAGGCTTTAGATCCCCCCTGTGGGATGCAGTCTGGAGGCCCTTTTGGCAGGCAGGAATATACTTTGAAGCATTCTGTAGTGCAGCCAATTATCATAATAATAGTTCCATTATTAACCAGAGTTCATAAACTCTCTGTAAACCTGTTTCTCAGCTCATGTTTCTTTGGTGCAAGAGCCATGTGTTGGCTGGACAGATGGGGGCTCTAAAGTTTTTAACAGGTTCTTTCATTTTTATTTGCTTGTTGTCTGATCTTTTCCAGGCACAGAATTGTGCCCTGCAGTTGCCATGTCTGCAGAGCACGGGGCACACTGGTGACTGTGCTGTGAAGCAGCCAACATTTCAGGGTCAGCTCAACTAGAAATTGAGACATGGCTTGAAGGTCCTGTTTCCTACACTTTGGGGACCTTAGTGTTCCCCCTTGATATTAATTATATATTCCCCTCTTTGCTGCAAGGAAGTGCAAAGAAAAGTAACGTCATGGTCCAGCATCAGTTGCTGCATGAGATGGAAAATTCTGCTCAGTGTCTAACCCGTAGCCTGGAGCAGCATATTCAGAACTCACTGGGACTGGGAGACCAACAACTGGTGATGGATAGCAGAACATTTGTTGTGTATGAAAACAGCATTGTTTCACACAATGGGAAGTGGCACAGATCTGGGAAACTGCCCTTGTTAGATTGACTGAGTACAGTATTATTTTAGACCCCATCAGATATCTACAAGAAGTTTAAAAACAGTTAAGTCTCATGACATAGCTGGGTCTAGATGTGCAAGAAGATAAAATAACTTTCCCAAGACTACACAGAAGGAAGCTCAGAAGAACAGACAAGTCAGACTCACAGCTTTTTAACTCACCCTATTGTCAAAGCTCTTTTTCTTACAGATTTATAGTGGGGTACCACGCCAACATCATGAACTTCTGCTTGGTTCTTGCTCTTGTGCCAGTTCAAGCTTACAGTCAAGTGTCTAAAAGAAAGTCTCTGTGTGCTGCTCACATCTTGGGTACAATACCAGCTTTATTTACAAATAGGAAAGCCTTTACCATGAAGTAAAAGGCAACTTTATTTTTAGGTTATGTTTTCACCCACAATCTGCAGAGTGATCTGTATGTGTGACATTTGACTCTTTGCTAAATTTGTTTCATCTTGTTTTGAATAGTGCAGCTTGGCAGTGGTAAGTGTCTCTTGGCTGGAGTCACGTGCCAGTAGCATCCAGGGTGAGGTAATTTCACTGTTGTACATCCAGTGTAAGTAGTTGGTTTGTGCTTGTAGCTAAGACTGGAACTGGATAATTTAAAAGATTCTGTTTCTGAATATTTTTTAAAACAGCCTTTAAGCAATGTTAGTGTGGTCATTTACTACTGTGGTCAGATTTCACAAGGTAGCCAAAACTGCAGTGGACATTGACATTAATTTGCACTTGCAGCAGCTCAGGCAAGAAAAAGACCTAATTACTGTTCTTGTAGCTGCAAGTTACAACTACAAACCTCATAGGAGACACTTCTTAAATGAATTATTTCCACTGAGGAGCTAACAGAGAATATATATCTCTGGGCTTGACCACTAGTGATCAGAGTATCATGAAAATGTTCTTGAGGTTTGAGGTTCATTTGGACCCTTATTGCCTTTTTAAGTAGCTCCTTGTACACACAGTAAAATGTCCTGGGCTGATCCTGAACCTTAGGCAGCATTTGGAGCAAGCAGAGAGTAAGTTGCTGTCAGGAAATTCTTGTGATCCTTTTGCAGAGGACACTGAAGGCAGCAGCATTAAAAACAGGGGGGAGGACCTTCCTGAGGATTCAGAATCTGTAGGATTCAGTGGCCTTGTTTCATCCTCTCCCGTTTCCCCCTTTGGTATCACAACATTGCCTGTAGCACTGCTCACTGATCCCACACATTGCCTTGCTTCCACACACTCATTGGGAAAGAGGTGCTTTTAGAAGTAGCAACTGACTGCTCTGTGTTTGTCTTTGGAAAGGCTGTCAGATAGAAGTGCCACTCACCTCAGGATGGAGGCCAAAAAAATGCAAGTTTAGTTGCTATAGACAAGCCTGAACATAGTACCGGTAGAGCCACCACACACAGGGTTCCCAGGTAGGAAAGGCTTTCCATGAAAAAGACTGCACAGCTGCTCCAAGTTCTTCATGGCAAATTTAACTACTTTTTTAGGAAAAAACTTTCATGTAACATTTAAACATTGGGCTTGGATTGAGGTAAGAGGAAGATGATCTTTGGCTTCCTTTGAGTTCATTGTTTCACAGTTTTATGGTGTATAGGAAACTGCTTAAAAAGTTCTTCTCCAGATGAGTAATGCAGGTTGTTTTTAATTATGTGACAGGCAATCAAGGGTGACACATGCCTACTTACCCTTTAGATGAGAGCAAGCTTTATTTCTTTAAACAGACTAAGGTGGGAGACATTCAGATGTTAAATAGCCTAAAGGCTGCAAAAGTTCTTCATTTCAGTAGCCCTCTGACTCAACTGTGCTAATTTCTATTGCAGGAGGAACTTCGTCAAAACAATCGGAGTGTGAAAAATGCCCACGCTTTGGGCTTTACATTTTATTTTTAACTCAGTGTTTTCTCCTTCTCTATCAATCATGACAATTCTTAATGCAAGAATGTGAGAGCCCCTTCTGAGCCTCTCAGCACAGAGAACCATTTAATACTGAGAGCTTTGTTCTGCACGTTAAATGCCTATTGATTCCTCCGGCCCAAAGAAATATTGATTTTTCTCTCACTTTCTTTACAGGCACTGCTTTCTTTCCTGGTCGTTGTGCTGAGGTCTTTGCCAAAGGTCAAAGCATTGGGAAACTTGGAGTCCTACACCCTGATGTTATCACCAAGTTTGAGCTCACCATGCCTTGCTCTGCCCTAGAGATCAATATTGAGCCCTTCGTGTGAAGGCGTGACTTTTATCCTCCGACAGCCGTCCACTGTCACATGCAGCACCCTCTCCTCTTTAGTCTGCCTCCCAGGGGACATCCGCTTATGCTTTTATGTTCCAATAAACCAGAAAAACAGATCCTCTCTCCCTGAGTAAATGTGTTCTTTACAGTGCAGTCTGGCTGGCTTCTGCAGGGAAGGAATGTGGGATCTCGGACTAGGCTGTGCCCTCAGTGTTTTCAAAGGGCAGGGGGGGAAGAAACAAGTTGGGTCAAAGCCCAGTGTTTTACAAGAGAAATGTAATGGCAGAGCACATGATTAGTTTTCAAAATCAGAAATGTTCCACAGACACAGCTTCATACTGTAACTGATTATGGCTGCATAACAGGAATCTCATTCTTTTCTTACTGCATGAAATAAGATAATTGATTAGAGCAAATGTTGAGTGAATGTGAGCAGAACTAAGGAGTTGAGCTTTTATTCTGTACGGTTGTCATGTGCTCATCAATGGCTGGGGGAGGAAAATAAACTTGTTTCATGAAAACCAGAGCTATTTTGTAAGCAAGATGTGTGTAATATCTGCTTCCCTGCTCCAGACATAACTGTTGGTCCTTTATCATCCTAAATTCAGAAAGGGGAGGGGGTGGAATTAAATTTTTTTCATTGTTGATGTCAGCCTGGCGGTTTTTGAAGCTCCAGACCAAATGGGGAAGTGCATTTAAGAGCATATGCCAGTGGTCTTTTGCATGAGTAGCAGAAAACTATCAAAGCCTTTGTCTGCCTGAGGCTGGCATGTTTGTCTGCAGAAGTGAGCGTGGGCCCGCTGCACTCCCAGCCCCACCAGGGCTTTCTGGACCCCAGCTGTGCAGCAGGACCACGCAGCTTTTGGGCAGGGTTACTTTTCTGGCAGTTCTACCCCTGCCAGTACATGAGAACCTCTCATGGGTCAGGCTTTTCCTTCTAGGTGGCTTTCTGGCAGCAGTTGTGTCACAGCTTGGTGCACTGTGCCTCTGCTCTCTCTGAAACTGAGAAGCTCCATCCAGCACAGTGATGCCCGACCCTTCCTTTCTGCAGGAATGTCACCAAGTGGGTGGTCAGCTCAGTACACTGCAGCAGCTCTGGGCTTGTGGAGCTGGCTGTCCCTCCTTTGCAATATTATAACCATTGCTAATGCTGCAGCCTAACAACAGCCAGGATTTTGTGTTAGGCCAATGCACTGCGGCTCCTTTCTGCTGTGAGAGCCAGGAGGGGCCTGTCCAAGAGTGGACATCTGGGAGTTGCTGGAAAAGGGTGTCACAGTGACTGCCCCACTGAGCGGGAGGATGTGTGATGGTGAGGTAAGCTCGCAGCTTTACGAGCTGCACAGACCGCTGTCACTGGGCCCACGAGTGCTTTTCAATGGCAACCCCATCAATAATCTCAACAGGTGGGAAGGCAACAGGCAAGGCTTTTTGGTGCAAGTGATAATCCAGTATGAAAAATGCACTACAGTTACCCATCTGGAAACCCTACGGTTCCCCTCAGATGGAAGTGTAGATTTTAATTATCTCTGCATGACAGACGTGAAATGAGAATATGGCTGTTGCCATACGTTGCACGACTGACTCCAGTGCCCACGGAGAGTGAGAAAACTGCAGCTCACATTTTAAACCTCCCAAGGGATTAGGCAGCTTGGGGTTTGCAGGATCTCTCTCTCCATGATGCCTCCACAACTGTAAGCAGGCAGGCTCGCAGTGTGGGAAGCAATCTGTAACACAGATGGAAAGTATTAACCCCCCCTGTTTATTGGTGTGTCATGCACGGGGATTAGGACGACAATAAGGCAGATTTGCATTGCAGCAGAGTGCAGGCATATTTGTGTGCACTAAATATATTTCTCTACACAAGATTTTCTGACTCTTTGGGTGTCCCAATTCTCCAGTGAATTTAGCTGTCCTTTGAGTGTAAAGACTAGATTAAGCTGGGACTAAGGGCTTGAGCTGCAGTGGCATGTGTTGTGAGGCTTTTAGGGATCGCTTCTTTTTCATACCATTTGCTTATGCATTGGCAGCTAAATGCTCCAAAAACACAAGCTTTGTCCCAGGTAAATACCATTATTTGCTAGAAGTAGAGAATGAGAGTTGAGAGGAAGGTTAAAAAGCCTCTTCAGAGTCCCTGACCCCTCCAGTTAACTGGTGCCAGCAGCCTTGCGATGAAATTCAAGCTCTGCTGTAGTGCTGTGCTCAGGATTAACTGTGATTCCTGATGAGTGGGACACTTCATATAAGTCTGGTGTATTTATTGCAAGGCTTTGTCTTTCATAGCTCCAAAGCAATTATCTGGTATTTACAGCCCGCTCGTAGCTGTGTGCAGTACTCAAGGTAGTTATTACACAGCTCCGTGCTGGAGCCAGCCACTGTGAGCACTCAAATTTGCTTTTACCCTTTGCTGTAGCCACGGGCTCTGGCAAAGGAAACCTTTGGTGCTGGTGGGGATTTCTGAGCAGTTTCTTAACATCTTTTGAACTTGGGTTTCCTTTTTAAACAAGAGTTGGAAGCGGGATTTTTAACTACTGCTGCCCTATTATGGATTACTTCTGGCCTGCTCGTGCTGCCTGTGGGAGCTGGGTCATTGCTGAACACAAGCAGAAGAGGCTGGAGGGCTGGTGACAGACACATCAGAGCTGGTTCATGTGCTGTCTGGGTGATTGCTGCATTCCACTCTGCTGGACATGAGCTCTGAGCTCTGAGTTTGTCCTTGCTGTGCTTTGGTGGTGATTTTCCAAAGAGCAGAGCCCTGAGACAGCCTGGCTGCAGCTCCCAGCACAGGCCCCGGTGCCTGCAGGTCACCCTTGCTGTTGCACAAGGGTGTTTATGTAAAGGTGACTCCTGGGACTGTTTCCATCTCTGGGCTGGCACTGCACCCGCTTGAAATTCAAATCAGCCTTGGTTTGGCAGGTGAGCATGGAATAGGCTGAGCAAAAGCACTGCCAGGAGGCTGCCAGGGGATCATGGCCTGGCGCATACGACACCTCTGACCGCCCGGTGACCTTGAAAGCGAGCCTGCTGCCAGGGCAGGGTGGCACAGGGTGGCAGTGGGACAGCGGGGGAAGCTCAGACAGGAACAGGAGCTGGCAGCAAGCGAGGGCCTTGCTTTACTCATGGCTCAGCAATCTGCAAGATCCCACCCACTGCCCAGCCACACTTCCAGCCTGTTCGGAGAGGTACCTGTGGTTTTTAACTTCTCTTTGTAGCACAGTTGAGAAGGGTCAAAACTGAAACTGAGACTGTTTTCTTCTTCTGTTCCCTAAATTACATCAATTACATGCAGAAAAGCAAGGCACAAGCTTGCATACAATTTTGCAGAGAAACTTGGATGGATTAGGAGACTGAGGTCATGACAAAGTTACTGCTGGAAAATTAAAGCAGGGAAATTCAGTGCTTGCTGCTTTGGTTCTTAATCCCTGCCAAACAGTGCAATATCTGTTTGACTTCTGACAGAGTAGCTGGTTCTGTGCTGGGGCACCAGCGCATAGAGATGCCCTGGACAGAAGGAAGCCTGAGTTGGCTCCACATGCCCAGAAAGGGATTTGCAAAGTAAGCAGGTCAGGGGAAGGCAGCCTGCACACAGGACAGAGTGTACTAAGCTACAAGTGAGGTGCCTGCTACATCCCTCTCAACAGCATAACAAAGGAAACAGATGGTCTTGCATCACCCCTCCAGCTGTGGGCAGGCACAGGAGGGAGAGCTGTAGTGCTGGACCAGAACAGACAGCACTGAGAGCACACCAGCCCAGGCTGAGATACTCTGGAAGTCACCTCCCACTCCATTCACATCAAAAGCAGTGTTTTACTCTAAAACACGAGTGTGCCTACTCAAGAGGTCTCACCTGTTGCCTTTGTGTTACAAAGTACAGAACCTGGCCAGCAAACTCACCACAAAACCTCATTTTCTGCCACCACCCTGGAAATGCAGAGGCATCTGCACTGCAGGGATGAAGAGATGGGGAGCACTTCCAAAGACAGCAGACATGGATTTGCAATGAGGAGCTGATGCTTCGGGTTACTGAAATACAGAAAGGGGGATATGTCTCACCTTGTCAGAAGACTTGCCTCTCCAAGGCTGGCCCTGCAGGAGTGGCTGTGGTCCTGTGAGCATCCCAGGAGCACAGCCTCAGCACAGAGCTCAGCTGAAAGCCCTGCCTAACCCAGCTGAGCCAGGGATGCTGCAGCAATTGGGCTCATCCTGATCAGCTGTGGGCACTTGGGGTGGCACCACTTCCAGGTGGGATGTGATGCTGAGGGGAGGATGAGGCCCTACCTGGTTTCAAATACACGTTTTGAACACAAAACCATGTTAGGCTCCTCAGCTAATGCAAAATATTCTGCAGCTCATAGGTTGTCATGCTATCATTGCACATGTTAAACTGGCTTCCAGTTAACTGTTTAATGTATTAGAAGTAGATATTGCAGTTGAAGGAGGTTCCAGTGCCCAAAAGCACTAATTACATGCAACTCACTCATTTTCATTTGCAAATGTTGTAACACACAGTCATTAGTAGACCAGTAATTTTTTTTTAAAATGTTTTTTAAAAAGCAGGATCCTGCTGGAGGAGCCAAAGCATGGAGCTACACTGAGCAGGAGAGAAGGAGCCACAAATGGGACAGCTTGGGAAGAGAGGTGGGGGCTTGCACTTGGGAAGCTCTTTTAGCTGGGACTCATTGCCTTTACATCAGGCATTTACAAGTATCAATAGAGGATGCAAAATGAACAGACAGACACCAAACTCTGCAAAATAGGTTTATTTTAAAATTTGAACCAAATAGAGTTTGCTTTTATTGCATGAATCACATGCAGGTGAATACTATAAAAATACCCGTGCAGCATTTATATATAATTTATAAAATCTTCATAGCATAAAATAGCAGTGAATCAGAACAGAAACTTTACAAATAAAGCTGCATGAATGTCCCTGTCAAACTGGGCCTTTCTTGGGAGTAATTCCAAACCCCAGCTTAAATGCTCATCTTGCTGCCAAGTTTTTTACCAATTTTGTGATGCAGCCCCTCCGCAGGGCTCCAGTTGTGCACTGCACCTGTGTGTCATGCAGCACTCTTAACACAAGGGGTTTAAAGGTATTTTAAACCTGCTGGCAGCGCTTCTGAGGTGTTTGGGAGGGAGAGAGGCTGAGGATGGACCCCCATGGCTGTGGTGGCCCACGTCCAGCACTCACCCAGGGGCAGGTGTGAGTGGCCATGTGCCCTGCTGAAAGGCTCGCTGGAGCTGTTTGCATGCACGTGTAAAGTTCACACAACCTGATATAAAACAGTTTACCCACAGCCTGAGCAAATCTAGAAATGGTTACAATTTCTGCCTGCATTTCTTCTGGAGATTGACAACCTGGGTTCAAAATGGTGCAGCTCCTTCACATGTACACCTCGCATTCCTCAGACAGAACTCCCAGCTCTGGTTTTGGAATTGATTGTGTTTATCCAAGCAGCCAATGAATGGCAAAGCACCTCCTTTACATTCTTCAGGTACATTTTTCTCGCAGCCAGGAAGACACGTGGGCATGGTTGGAAAGCTGGCTCTCACAGCACATTGTGCCAGGCAAGGCACAGGGGCCATGCTTGAAGCTCTGCAGCAATAGCACGGGACATTCTTCTGGCCAAGCAGACCACGTTCACTGCTGTGTTTCTCAACAGCTCATTGGTCCAACAGCTGATAAACATTGTTTTAAATAAGCAGCCTGAGTTATAGGGATGACCTTCCTAAGGACACGCCTCCCTGCTATTCTGCAAGTGTACACACAGTGTTGCAGGATGCATGGAAGACCAGCAGTGATGCTGTGCAGCAGCAGAAAATGATGGCATCTTATCATTGCCACGCGCTGTAGTCACCAGAGTCCCTACTCAGCTCCTTCCACAACGCAGTTTATGGACTCTACTTGTCACCCCTGCACGACAGGAAGAGCTTTTTCCTTTCCCCTAGCCAGGGGAAATAAATCAGAGCTAAATAGTTTGAATTCAAGCCTCAATGCTGTGATAATAACTCTGCTTAGTTGTTTGTAGGCAAAGGATCTTTTAGTGGAGGCTTTCTTATTAATATCCAAGGTAAATTTGTTGCAAATCACATTAAACATTTTGTGTTAGATTTTCCTTCTCTTTTACATTTTGGGATTTCGTTGGGTTTTTTTTTTTTAGATTGTAATAATGAGTAAAACCATCCACATAGAACTAGCCTGGTCTGGCAGTGCCATCAGAAGACACTATGAGCTCTGCCCAATGATGGCACTTTGCTGTTGGCTGGTCACCTCTCCCCCCACCCTGCCAGGCACTTTTTCCCTGATGCCCCAAGCCTGAGCCCTGCCTTGGCTTGCTCTATGGCTTCAGGAGCAGCCCTCAGCTGAGCAGGCACAGCCCTGCTCCCCAGCAACCCCAACCCCACAGCAAACCAGCCATTGCTGCTCTGGCAGGGATTTTGGCTGTGTGCTTGTCATTTTTAGTTGCCTGGGAGAAGGGTGTCTAATTATGGGATGCAGTTGGGTCAGTAATTTCTAATCCAAAGTTATCTGTGCACAGCAATTCCCATGACTCTTCCAAGTCAGATGTTCTAGGCCACGTGCTTTGTGTCTGTGTGGCAAGGGCATGGTGGTGGCAGGAGGGGCTATAAGAGGGTCTTCTCTCAGAAGGTGCCAGAAGCTTCCCCTGTGTCCAACAGAAGCAATGCCAGCTGGCTCCCAGACAGATCCACTGCTGACCAAGGCTGAGCCCATCAGTGACAGGAGCAGCACCTCTGGGATAATAGGGTTAAGAAAGGAGTAAAAGCCTGAACAACTGCAGGGAGACAGAGGAGTGAAGTTAAGGGAGAGAAACAACTCTGCAGACACCAAGACCACAGAAGGAAGAGGAAGAGGTGCTCTGGGTGCCAGAGCAGAGAGTCCCCTGCAGCCTGAGGTGCAGCCTGAGGTGCAGCCTGTGGTGAGGCAGCTGTGCCCCTGCAGCCCACAGAGGGTACAGGGGTGCAGAGAGCCACCTGCCATCAGGGGAGGACCCCACACTGAAGCAGGGTGATGCCCAAAGAAGGGTTTGAAGCCCAGACTGGAACAGGCTTCTGGCACAGCACTTGTGACCCCTCAGGGGACCATCATGCTGGATGAAGAAGTGTAGCCCATGGAAAAAGTCACATTGGAGAAGCTTTTGGAGAGCTGTCTTCTGGGGGAGGGACCCCTTGCTGGAGGAGTGTGAGGAGTCCTATCCCTGAGGAGGAAGGAGCAGCAGCAGCAACACGTGATAAGCTGACTGTAACCTCCATTCCCATCCCCCTGTGACGGTGGGTGGGAGAAGGTAGAGAATTCAGGAGGGAAGCTGAGCCTAGAAAGAAGGGAGGGGTAGGTGGAAGGTGGTTGTAATGTTTGGTTTTATTTCTCATTATCCTACTCTGATTAGTTTGGTAATAAATTAAACTGATTTCCCCAAGTTGAGTCTGTTTCGCCTGTGACAGTAAAACTGCTGAGTGGTCTCCCTGCCCTTGTCTCAAGCCATGATCCTCTAGTTATATTTTCTCTTCCTGGAGAGAGGGGAGTGATAGAACAGCTTTGGTGAGCACCTGGCATCCAGCCAGAGCCAAGCCCACCACACCAGTGCAGAAAGGCACAGAACACTTTTTGGTCAAGTCCCCAGGCTGGATGCTGATGTCTCTGAAGCGGTGGTGCCGCAGGGGCTCGGTGAGGAGGAGCTGTGCTCACAGCAGTCCCAGCAGCTCGTGCAGCAGCGGCACAATCACAGTGGCTGTGAAGCCAACCGAGGAGTACGTCACAAACTTGTAGGGCACCTCCACTTCCAGGCGTCTCCGGGCTTGCAGGTCGTGAATGGGGAACTTGTAGTGATAGCCCAGCATGCTCAGGACCATGCTCTTCATGACCCAGCGTGCCAGCAGGACAACCATGATCCCTACAAAGAACCTGGCTAGCACAAACACCATTGTGCTGGTGATCAGAGGAAATCCAAGCTGAACACTTTTGCTGGTGTAGGCTGGAGCAGTGTACTGATTGTTCAACCAAAATCCCACAGTTGCTCCAGCTGCTGCTCCTAAGATAGTAGTGGTGTCTCCCCTGGTAGGGCTGTAATAGTCTAGTTTGGGGTAGTTGTAACATAAGACAAGAGGCACAACCATGGAAAACAGTGGGCAGAAGGGGCTGGTTAACAGCAAGTGATCTATCGTGTCCCACGCAGGATACAGGAGCATGAGCAGCACAGCCGAAATCAGTGCTCCACCAATCACATCCTGTAAAGAAATCACATTTAAAAGGCATCGTGAAACCTGGAAGGTAAACCAGGTATTAGGGTGATGATAAAAGACCAGTGTCTGCATTGGTGGGGCCCAGCAGTGGAGGAACACCCTGAATCCAGGGATGGCATTATCCATGTGCAGGGACAACCTGAAGCCCATGCTAAACAAAACATGAGAACCCTCAAACCCAGCCTTATCTTATGTGTATGCATGTGTCTGTGGACACACATTCTTCTCCTCACCTGCTCTCATGTTTTGAGGGCATTCTTCAGCTACAGCCTCAGAAAAGGCACATGCACAACTCCATCTCAGGGACAATATTGCAGTAAGCTGCCTGCACACAAACCTTTTCCCTCCTGTAACCCTACAAGCAATTTCATCACATCAGTGTGATTATCCCTTGCTTGCTTTGCATAAAGGGGAAGATGCTGTCCTTTATCAGAGACAGGTTCCCATCCCAGGAACACAAACTCCAGGAATGGAAAGTGCAGAGCTGTAGGATGAGGTGTGTGTGCCATGGTTTCTGCCAGCAGTGGGAGGGAGGCACCTCGGGGCAGGAATACAGCAAGGGGAAATTTGTTGCCCAAGTCTCTGAAATCCGGTTTTCAGAACAGTGCCTGAAGCAAGCATATAGTTAAACCCTAATTTATTAACAGAGGCAAATGAGGTGTTTTGAGAAGTTGATTGTTGTCAGCCACAAAGCTGAGAAAGGAGACAGGAGGTAACCCCTAACATAAGCCATCTGTATGAGAGCAGCCAGGTAAAAAGCAATAAAACAAGTTTCCCTTTGCTGCCCTTCCAGTGTCATGCAGAGGCAGCAGTGTTAGTGCAGCCACAAAATGCTCTGCAAAAGCTGAAGTGAGTCACAGGCAGAAATATCCTCTTCTAAGATTGTATCTTTTTCACGAGTCATGACAGCTGACTACTACCGTGCTTGGTCACAGTCTGAAAATTATTTATGTGAACTTCACTTCAAGTTAGGCAGGAATGAGGGGACTTTTTCACAACAGAAATATTTAATGACTTTCTGGTAAATGCATTACTCCTGTATGGCCGAACTTCAGCTGTTTACAACTTCCATTGGATTCACAGCACATTTGGTTTTAAACAACTCCTACAGCCATTTTGTGTATTTCTAATACAAATTTCAATTTATTCCCTCATTCAAAACATGAGGCTAGCCATGGAAATACACAACCTTGTTCACAGATGTCTATTATGTAAAATACCATTATATTATATTATATACCATTACTTCCCAGTAATTCATGTTTTGATGTCAATTCTTAAATGACACCTTTACACACAAAGCATGTCTTGGCCCAACACTAAGCAACTGCCTCGACACAAAAGAGCTGGAGGCTACTCCCAGCACTGATGCTCAGAAATCCCAGCCCCACTCTGTACATCCATTTCCCACCCAGATGTTTCTCCCCCTCCTATTAGAAGAAAAAGTCCTCAAAAGTCCTCTGTGGGTGATCAAGTGGCAAAACTCAAAAGCTGTTCACATGCTTTTCTGTTCCAGTTAAAGAAATGCAACCAAACAGCAACATTCCCTCACAGAAGCTTTGCTCAGAATTACCCAGCTGACTCCAGGAGTTCCCAACCCGGTTGCAAGCAGTCCCTATTTACAAACCTGACTAAAGTTTTCTGAATTTTATTATCCTCCCATTCAGCCCCAGCACAGTAACATGCTCTTGGAGGTTTCAAGCAGGAGCCAGACAATCAGCTCTGCCCCTGACCAGTGGCATTGTACCCATGGTCTCCAAACTGGGAGCGCAAAGCAACCCATGGGGCTGGGGAAAGAACATACTTTTTGCACCACTTGTAAGTAAAATAAAATATGTGCATTTTTTAAAAGCAGTGCTTATTTCATTTTTATCTCATAGTTGTTAGTTTTGTGTGTCTTTTATAACGTCTGTACCAGTACAGTAGTACAGGTGTACAATTTGTAAGTAAATATATATATATATATCTCATGTGTGCACACTCAGAATTTTTTACTGAACAAAAAAGTTTGGAGGCCAGTGGTTTATTCTATTTTCCCCCTTATCCACCAATATCTGGGCTTCTCATTTTGGAGACTCGTCGCTAGAAGCTGATGGAGAGCTCAGGACATGCCGTGGCTGTCTGTGGTGACTCCCCTCACTCCTGGTATGCATAGGCAGGTTTGATTTTTTGAAAACCCAGAGGAGGTGGGCAAGATCCAGACCAACACTTACACTTAGCAGTGCAGAGTTAATGATTTTCCCCCCTTGCCTGTTAAACTAAGAAGATGGGAAGAGGAGGGATGGCTCCGATTTCTGCGAGAAAAATTGCTTTGTGGACTCTCCCTGCTGTGCCCCCCGGAGCAGGACCTGAGTTTTTCCCGGGGGTGGAGCTGCTGGTAGCACTCCCAGGAAGGACATTCTTGCCTGTCTGCCTGTGTAAACAGATTAGCCTCTCGCCAAGCCCACAATTATAAAGGAATTTTTAAATAAGGGCAGGCACGGATTTTGCTCAAGGTGAACTACTGCCGGCAAAACTTAAAACCTCCTGTTGCCTTGCTGGGATGCTCCAGCTCCCTCGGCACAGACAAGTCCTGCCCAGACTCCATCCACCTCCCCTAAAGCCCCTCCACTGCCATGCAGCTCAGCCCTGCTCCCACCCGTCTGCCCTGCTTCCCTGATATTGCCAATCTGAGCAGAAAGAACACTTTTTGTATTCTGTCTTTATTACCTGAGTTCCCTTACACCTTCATTTAGTGTGAGACACTACTCAGTCTCCTAAACAGAAATACCTTACTTGGTTTCCACTCCTACTTTATTCCATCCCCCAAGGACTGTACTACACAGTGTGTGAAGTACTGTGAATATGTTGTGTGTTTATCAGCTTTAAAATATTTAAGGTAATTTCAGGATTAATGGTAGTATGGAAAAGCCTGAAACACAGCCCAGCAAAGGGGCAGGGTGGGAGCTCCAGAACGCCCCCTCCTGTGGGAGGTGTAATCAGCAATAAATGCATCAACACTAAATGGGTGTATCTCGGGGAGAAAAAAACTTTTCAGTTTTTTCTGGTTATAAAAAGTGGCCATGGTGGCCAGCAAAGGGCATTATTGCTTGTAACTCAGGGCAGTTGCAGTGCCAGTGAGGTTCTCACCACAGCAGCTGTGGCCCTGGAGGGAATGGCTTCAGCAGATGTGAGACAGGAAACCTTGTTCACACCATTGAGGCAGGCACCAAAAATTGGGCCAGTGTTTTAAGAAGGAAAGCAAAGTAATATTTTCTAAAATACAACTCTCTGGGGAAAAAAGGCAAAAACAATTACGAGTCATATCATCCCCAGTTGCTTTTGGTTTATCAAAAATAACCCCTTAAAAACTTACAGATTCACTGCTTCAAAACGTGTCTAAATTTTTACTTTTTTTTACTCTGCCTTTTCCAGGTAACTCCAGATCCCCTCTTTACCAAATCCTCAGACTCCATCATTTAAGACCTACAAGAAAGGACCCTGCCTTTCCACACACATGGGACTCTGATGCTGAGGTGGTGGAGATGAATGGGTGTAACTAAATTACCTGTCAGCAGTGTGAGTGCATTGCTGCCACCCCATTCCCTGGCTGGGTGATGCTCTCCTGGTAGCAGCCCAGGCCATGGGTGTTTGTTCCCTTTTCCCTGAGCATAGTATTCATTCTGGTACAGCTGGAAGGATGCAGACAGCATTGCTCACACTTCTGCTAAGAAGCTTTTTTAAAAATTATATTTTACAGCCCTTTTCTATCATGTCAAAAGCACAAAGGACTTTTTCTTCTTTACCCTTAAATCCCTCTAAATTTAGAGGGCTCTTTCATTATGATGGGCCAGCAGGAGAAGTATGCAAAGAATTTTTACTGATTGACTTTAGGTCAGTAGCCCAAAAAGGGTGTCTGCAGCTTCCATGTAAGATATTGTTTTGATCCACTGGGCCTGAAAGGGAAGGTCAAGCTATATTTTATAGCTAACCTTAATCTCATGAGGGCTCCCTTTCTTACAGTCATCAAGTGTCATTACAAACATAATTACCACTTAGAAAAAAGGTTCAATTATTTATGTATATGTAAGCAACAATGCATATCAAACTCCTGTGAGGAAATAGCCAGAAGTTTTTATCCAAATTTGAGAAGCTAGATCGCCCCTCTGACTACTATATAGAAGAGATGAATAAAGTTTCCTCTTGTCAGGAAAGAACCACCTATCACAGGCACGCTGAAATCTCTTCCTAAAGCAGGACTGATGTCTCTAAGTAACTGTGCCCAGCAAGTCTGTCACATAAAGTCACAAATATTTTATCATTATTTTCAGACAAAGTATTTGCACATCTCAGTCCCTTAAGAATGAATTTCCTTCCAGCTGAAAAGAAGAAACGTGTCATTTTCGAGTGCTTTGTGCCTGTTCGGTGACAGGAGAGCTGCTGCTGCCCGGGCCCTCCAGGGCAGCTCCCTTGCCATGCTTTGCCCTGGTGACTCACCGAGCCGCAATTCCTCCCCGACACTCCCAGCCGGAGCCAGCCCCGGGTATTTCTCGCTGAAAACAGCGATACTATTGCACAAAGGGCTTAGCTAAGGAGCAGCCTCAGTTGCCCAAGCGCATTCCTCGCAATTAAAATTTCGAAATGGAGAACTTCAATTGGGATGCCACCCTGACCTCACCCGGCTCCCCGGCCCACGTGGCCTCCCCGCACTGTGGATCGTAAATCACTCCCCTGCGGACCCAAATAGCAATAGCCCGAGGCTTTCCTCACAGCTCCTTGCAATGCACAGCCCCAGATTCAGTGGCACTACTCATCTGCTGCCGTGGTGGCATGGCCGAGGCAGGGCATGCATCACTGGAAGAGTGGGAGATGGGAGATGCTGTAGGAAGGCAGAGCTGGAGGCACATCCTTACCAGGACTGTGTGCATCCCTGTGTAGAGCCTGCTCAGACACACCAGCATCGAAAACACAAACGCTGCTGCCAGGCCGAGCTCGACTGGATACTGCAAAAAGGGGAAAAAAGATTAAATACACCCATTATGCGAAGCAGCTGCACTGACATAAGGATCTCGTGCTGGGAAAAGGCTCCTGAGCTATAGTTTCCCCAAGAGATTAATGTGACCTGAGACAAGGCCCCCCTCAATCAACATGCAACCTGCTAGAAGGTTATTTCATTGCCTGCTTCTGGAAGATCTGGGCTCACTGGGGGGAAGTCTGGGAAACTGATGGTGTTTGCAGAATTGTTCCCTACAATATCTGTCTGCAAAAACCATGGTCGTGTTAAAGGGCTAAAGGAAAAAGGCACAGCATGTTGTACAAGCCATGGCTGAGGTAGCACTGCACTCTCAGCTCAGGCAAGGGAATTGTGACAGCTGCAGAGTCTGCCCAGAACTGTGATCAATAGTCCTCGAGCAGTGGGCTGAGTGGGGAGGATCAATGTCTGGGCTGAAACCACAATCCAGCTATTAGAGCAGCCAGGACCGCTCTTCCCTGTGACACTTAAAGGTTTAACCATCTTCTTATGAAGCTGTTTTTGCTTCACATGCTCTTGGAGTAGCCTACAAACTTGGAAAGGAGCATTTAAATAAATCAACATTTAAAAATGAAAAAAACCTACATTTAGTAAAGAATAAGCTTAACATATTAGCCCTTAATCCATTTGTTCAAATCCTGAAACTGAGGGGGCTGCTGGGCTCCTTTCTGTCCATAAGGGAGATTTTTCTGTAAAAAACAAACCGACTCAAAATAGAAATAAATGCAATTAATTCATCCAATTTGACACAAAGTCTCCATCTTCAGCCAGAGGCTGACGACAGAGCAGGGTGACCACTGGGAAGCACAAAAATGCCTCTGTGGAAATTCTAAGCATAACAACTCTCTTCTGACCCTTTCCCCTGGAATACTTCAGCCCCCTGAATAGAGAGCTCAGACCCAGCTGCAGATGTCACTCCCAGTTCATAAAACACTGTTTTTCCTCCTTTCCTCAAGCCTTTGGAGCATTTACACCCACTTGACTCCTCCCTCAGCAGGCAGCCTGGGAGCTAGTCCAGAGCAGTAATTGATGATTAGGGCATCTTGAGAAGATAGCAGCATAATGTACTGGGAGATTTTTCCATCTTAATAGAGGCAATTAAACCATTTAATTATTTGACAGCAGTTTTATTGTTTCATGGCAATTTCCAAGAAGCACAAGACAGCCTGTGAAGAGCTGCATGTCCCACTGGTCACTTGTGGATTGAGGAGGAAAAGGTGATGCTGACCAGGTCTTCTTCGCAGCTCTGACAAATGGGATGGATCTGCCCTTCCAGGGCTGACAAATATTCCCTCTTATGGCTCCTTGTCCCCATCCCTGGTCAGCTGCTCTGACCAGTTACCACACAGGGAGCAGGAGCCCTCTTGCTTACATGGGTTTATGCCTTGAAAGGGCTGAGAAACATTCTTAAATACAATGCAGCCAGGAAGTTATTATTGCTGGACTACAGGAAACACGTGCTTGGATTCATAAAATGGAATGAATATAATCATCATGGAGAAATGAGTTTCCGGGAAATAAACCTCTTAGAAAGATGACAAGGAAAAATGATGAGACTTGCCCAAGCAGCTACAGCTCCAGTGCAGTGAAGCTGCTGTTACTCCTCTGGCAAGCAGGCTTTCCAATCGTGTTGTGTGCTGTTAGTCTAACACACTAGAGCCAGGGGATTTCCAAGGATGCTTTTCCTTTCTTACAGAAACCAGGTGACACAGAGCTCCTTTGGTTTCCCTGGGAGCCAGCATATCCCTGAGGGGCACTGAGGGGCAAGGGGTGAGCACAAAATGCTGGCAGCAGGCACCTTGCCTCTACAGTCACCCCATGTGCAAAAACACAGTGAACTCATCAAACCACAGCAGGGCAGCGCAGCCTGCCAGCAGCTCTGAGAGGAGCCCATGCAAAAGAAAGGACATTTCCACTAAATTACTTTTTGTATCTATTATTGACCAGCTACAGGTAAGCCAAGGAAGAATACACATCTGGAAGTGGCAACATCTTTGGATTTACAAGCATTATATCTGCTTGCTGGAAGCAGACACAGGCTTTTCTTTTTTTTAATGTATTTTCTTTTTCTTCTTTTGCTCTCTTTTTGCACCCCTACCTTGTACTGGTTCATGGTTGCAATGAAAAAGGAGAAGGAGATGGCTGTAGCTGCCATGGCGTGGGTGGATGGCATCCCATACTCTGCATTCGTCCTCATCTCCAGCTTCACGACAGGCGGGGACAGGGGCCGGGGCCACTTCAGGATGTCCTTGGAGACCTGGCCTATGTACATCACTATCTGGGGACAGGAAAGGCCACAGGGCAGTCAGTCAGCACAGGCAATCCCCATGCAGCCCACCCAAGAACCACCTGTATTTCTGTGCTTTTTCCTGCAGAATCCACCCCTCCAAGTGCAGGATTTATCCCCTGAATTATTAAAGGGGTTTCCATTAGCTCGGTCAGCGAAGGAAGCGGCAGTTTTGCTGCACTGTGTGGAAACCTGAGCAGAAGTGGGACCAAAAGGAGGTTTGGCTGATGAGATTCAGCAATACAGGACAGAGTGAGACAGACAGCTGGCTCCCACACCATGCCAGAGAAGTTTAAGTTCCCTCCTTATCCCTCACAACCCCTCTCCTGGAAAGAAAACAGCCATAAGAGAAATTTTTCCACCCCCACCTTTGAATCACTGCCTTGCCCAGCTGTGTCCAGCACCAGCTCCCCCATTCCCAGCAGCTCCCACTCCACCCACTGCACCAGGTGCTGCAGGAACCCTGCTGGGATGCACCACCCGTGTGGTTATTAAATGACAGCCTCGGCATCCTCACAGAGGCAGCAGAGGGAAAACTGGCCAAGCAACATGAGGTACCAGTTCTCCTGCCTAACTCCCCAGTAAAAGGCTTTTATTCCCTGCTTGGGACACCAGAGGTTTAAGTGAGGGCTGCATTAATTAGCTCCAAGCACACAACAGAGTACTTTTAGGGGAAATGTCACATTCTCAGGTGAGCAAGGGAAGCAGAGGCAAGGGGCAATGCTGTCCAGTATCCCTGAGAGCTGCTGCCCATCCAGCCATGCCCAGGGCATCCTTGGCTCCTTAGCACCCTCTTCCCAAAGGCAGCAGGCTCTCAGCATCCACAGTGAGGACATCTGAGAAAAGTTAACCAGGCTGTCCCTGTAGCTTGTATTTGCTTTCTGTTGTAAACCTCCTCCCTTTAGATAATGTAGCCACACGTAGGTGGAGGAGGCTCTTTAAAACAAAGCAAAGTAAACCTTTTTCATTGTTTTTTTTTTTTTTTTTAAATACAAAAATCAGATAAACTGGTGTCTACCATGAAAGCTCAGTTGCTGTGTGAGACAGCTTGCTCTTCTGCTTCTCATGCTTCCCCTGGCAAAGGAGGGGGCTTAAAATAACATCCTTCCCATGCTGCTGGTGTTGGCCATCTGCTGGAACAGCAACACAGTCACCCACTGCCACATTTGTCACCAGCCACATTGCATCCCTCTCTCTCCCATCAGCCATTTAGAAAACGGCTTCACATTAAAAGAAAGATGGCAGGATTCAGAATTCACAAGTCAGGACCAGGAAAAAAACAGTCACATTCCTTCATCCTTCTCTCTACAGTAAAGCACACACCAGAGAGTGCCAGACTTACAGCCAGCCCCAGAGCCTGGAAAAGTGACTGCTGGTTCTTTTGCATCCTTTATCCCTCATCATGTGAATCGTGTTACTGCCTTATTCTCAGCAGCAGGTGGGACACACCTGGAGGGAAGTGAATACCCTGCCCCAGACTGTGCACAGTAAACAAGGAACAAACATCTTTTAAAAACCTACTGTGTGGGTTTACTTAGTTAATGCCATCAGTTTCCGAATGGATGCAGGCACGTGTTTGGAAGTTAATTAAATTCCAGGGTTGAAAGAAAAATTACTCTCTCGGGCAGAACACAAAACATTGAGGCTGCCATTTGTGATACCATCTGAGAGGCAAGGTAGGATGAGCCAGTTTATCAGCAGTCCTCTATAATAATGACTTCCACTTGTGGAAGTATTATTAGCGCTAGAACGCAAGAGCGTTGCAGAAAAGGAAATGAGTCATCTCAAAAATGAAGGCTATGCTAGGACTCCTCTGATGGTGAAAAACAGGCTGAATGCTGGAAGTGGGATGGGTAAGTGAAAATACCAGGCGTCCTCACAACACCCTCCTCTTCCTGGCGTGCCAGATTAAATTCTGACCCTTCTACTTTTTAGAAACACATTATATGGACAGTAAGGAGAGGTGGGACGATCTCCATAAAACATGCAGGGGACTCCAGATTGTGCTCAGACCAAGCACTGTTCTCTGAAGCACCAGACCTTTGCCTTTAGCTTATCTGGGTACCGTGCACGTGACTTCAAACGCACGGTCCTGGATTATTTGGCAGAAGCAGCAGTTGTGGGTGGGGTAAAACATCCCCCACCAGCTGAACTGGCAGGCTTCCCGAAAGGAGAGAGACGGCAGGTGCACCTTGCTAAAGGCCACTCAGCACAGACGGTGCTGTGTCACCTGCACGCTGCGCACGGAGGCTGCAGGGACACGGCACTGCCCGGGCTCTGTGCAGGCTGCAGGGACTGCAGGGACACGGCACTGCCCGGGCTCTGTGCGGGCTGCAAGGGCTCGGCACTGCCCGGGCTCTGTGCAGGCTGCAGGGGCTGCAGGGACACGGCACTGCCCGGACTCTGTGCAGGCTGCAGGGGCTGCAGGGACACGGCACTGCCCGGGCTCTGTGCAGGCTGCAGGGACTGCAGGGACACGGCACTGCCCGGGCTCTGTGCAGGCTGCAGGGGCTGCAGGGACACGGCACTGCCCGGGCTCTGTGCAGGCTGAGGGATGAGGGACACGGACTGCCCGCTTGTGCAGGCTGAGGGGCTGGAGGAACGGATGCCCGGGCCTGTCAGGTGAGGGGCTGCAGGACACGGCACTGCCGGGACTCTGTGCAGCTGCAGGCTTGCAGGACACGGCACTGCCGGGCCATGTGCAGGCTGCAGGGCTGCAGGGAACACGGCACTGCGGGTGCTGTGCAGGCTGCAGGGGTGCAGGGACACGGCACTGCCGGGCTCTGTGAGGCTGCAGGGCTGCAGGACAGGGCCGCCGGGCTCTGTGCAGGCCTGGCAGGGGTGCAGGGACCGGCATGGCCGGCTCTGTGCGGGCTGAGGTGACTCTGTGCGGGCTGCAGGGATACGGCACTGCCCGGGCTCTGTGCGGGCTGCAGGGATACGGCACTGCCCGGGCTCTGTGCGGGCTGCAGGGACTGCAGGGACACGGCACTGCCCGGGCTCTGTGCAGGCTGCAGGGGCTGCAGGGACACGGCACTGCCCGGGCTCTGTGCGGGCTGCAAGGGCTCGGCACTGCCCGGGCTCTGTGCGGGCTGCAGGGACTGCAGGGACACGGCACTGCCCGGGCTCTGTGCGGGCTGCAGGGACTGCAGGGACACGGCACTGCCCGGGCTCTGTGCGGGCTGCAGGGACACGGCACTGCCCGGGCTCTGTGCAGGCTGCAGGGGCTCGGCACTGCCCAGGTTCTTTGCTCACAGCACGGCAACGCAAACGGAGCTTGTGCCAGACCTGCCTGCTGCAGTGGGGTGCCCTCCCTGGGGACAGCCCTGTGCCACAGAGCAGGGCAGGAGCAGCACTAGTAGGACCCAACCTGCAGTGCCCACCCCTGCACTTCTCTCATGCACGTCCATGCTTTCCCAATGCAATGAAAATTCCTCCGAAATCTTCCGGGTTAAATCCTTGCAACAAATGTAAGCAACAATTAAAAAAAAACAAAACAAACCAACAACAAATGAACAAAACAAAACAAACCTAAAACTGTAAGCAATATAAACCCAAGACCTTCCTCAAACTCTGGTGCCTCCCACTACAGCTGGGCTGGTCTGTGCTGAGGGCAATAGCAGCCCTTTACAGTAAGCCAGGACTCCAGGTGAAGGAAAGGCAAGGTTTTATTGCCACTTTGGGTGAACAGCATTACATTTTACTACACAAAGGCAATTGGCAGTTGCTATAGCAGCAAGACAGCCTCTGTAGTCTTTCTCTGAGAGCTTCCTCTTAATTTGCTCTGAGTCATATATATGGTCTATCTCCAAAAATACTTCTTCACCTGAGCCCTTGCATCAGGATAAATAAGACAAATCTATTGTGTTTTAATAGATCTTGCTTTAATGAACAATCACAGAACCAAATCTGAGACATTAGCATCCACACAGGTGTGGATACCAGTTCATTTGTTTCAACATCTGCAGGAGATGCCTCTGGGGTGAGAGGCTGCTCCCCTCCTTCTGCACATCTGAGTGCCATGAAGTGACCTGTTTCTGACATTCCCATAGCTCTGGTGTGTAAATCAGCCATCTAAGGGGATGGTTTTTCTCACCTGCAGGTGTTTTCTGGCATTTGCAATGGTTTCTCCTCACTCCTCTCATGCAGCACTCCCGTGACAAGAAGCAAGAGCTCAGGAAGCAGATTTACCACCACAGTGCAGACACACATGGAGCAGGCAGACACAGCCAAGGCAGTTCCCTGTGCAGAGGCAAGGCAGTGCTGCCACAGAGTGCAATTTCCCCTGTGGAACATTCCTATAGCAGCTGCCCAGCCCCCGAGCCTGGCAGGATTGAGGGAACAGGCTCAGTGCTGCAGGTGTGCTGTGTGTGGATATCCTCCTTCATCCATCCCCTGCTACAACCTCTGCACAGGATGGACACACCTGACCCTCCCACTGGCATATGAAGGTCAGGAGAAGCAATTATTTTTGTATTATGTAATATTTCAGCTAACAAAGAGGAGCCAGATAATTTGTTTTCAACTTCTGATTTTACAGCTCTCCTGGTCTTCATTATTGTTCTATTAAAAGAACAAGACAGAATTCTAGAGAAGACATGTGGTCAAATAACACTGGCAACTGCTTCCCTGAGACTCACAGTGTGGCACCCTGGCTTTGAATCTGCTGGTTTAGCTCCAAAATAGAAACTCTATAATCTGACTCTAGAAACCCTGGCCTACAGTACTATGTCATCTTCCCAGAAAGGAAATTTACAGTTTGGAAATGATGTTACTTTGGGTTTTGTTCACAAGTACTGTGCACTGATAGGAGTGACCAAGCATATTGGAGGAAAAAAAAGAAGGATGCACTATTAATAAAGCAACATTTGCAGATTAGTCAAGCAGAAGCAAAGACTGTATGTGGCTGCCGAGGCAGGCATGGCTTTGATTTACCATACAGAAATTAAGCCAAGCACCCAGCCTGCACTGGTCTGTTCTCAGCATCCCCCAAGTTACGTGAGCAGATAAACACTGCAGCAGATCCTAGCTGTGACTGTGTCCCTTGAGCATCACTTGGTTCAGAGTGAGAGGAACAGGGTAAGGAAGGGTTCTTGTGGAAGTACAGCTCCTATCCCCAAGTCAATGCCAAGAACTAAGGCTTGGCTTCAGGAAAGCACACCATGAAAGTCACCAAGCAGCACTGTTGGCCCCTTGCCCTGGCAGCTGCCCAGGTGGAGGAAGCCCTGCAGAGCAGAGGAGCCCCAGGCACTGCCACACTCAGATTGTGTCCTGCTCCCCATCCCCTCCTGACACACCTGGGTGCTCCCCACGTGCCAACAGCAGCAGCGAGGCTGGGATCCTGCTCGAGGCACACACACCTTGTGGGAGAGGGTAGCTGGCTCTCCTGGAGCTCCAGGACCTGCCATTTCCTGCATGGGGATTGTTTTCCAGAAAATACATCAACCTTGTGCTGGCAGCATAGGAGCTTTTCACGTTTACCAGGGGTTTGGCCAGAGTCAATGGGACATTCAAGGTCACATTCAGCTGGTGGGATGCTCAGACCCTTGGTCTGTCCCAACCACCATGGGAGCAGCAAATCCAGCAGGCAGATCCCCAGCCCACCACAAGCAGCACAGCATTCACATCACAGCAAAGGGCAGCAGGAGGCAGGGGGACAGGGGAGAGACTGCATGGGCAGTTTCCTAAAAAAGTTATATATTTATATAAGGAGGGAAAATTTAGTCTCAATTCAGGCTTCAGAAACACAAAACCAGGACAAGATTAGTAGAACCTCGAGCCTCCAGTAGCACAAGCAGCCAACACCCTAACACAATCACTCTGTCTTTAAAAGAAGCCTTAAGACAAAAACGATAAGGCAGTTGACTATCTTATAATGGGCTTAGGGAAGGAAATTTGGGTCCAGGCCCCTGGTAGCAAGGAAAAGTACTGTCACATTGATCTAGTTTGTCATTTAACATCTAAAACCGGCAAACTGTTACACCTAGAAGTTCCATGGAAATACAAAATGTTTTAATTTAAGCTTCACCTGAAATGATTCACAGCTCGTCTCAGTTATGAAAGCCTTATTGGCACTTTTTCTTCAGGGTGGAGTACAGCTACCAGCTCTTGCAAAATTCCCTTTCAATCAACACTTTATCAGCTTGCACACACCATTTATTTTTGTACTCTGACACGTAGTTACTCATGTGCCTGAATACAGTTTTACATGTTCTTGTGCAGTGCAATGTTCAGTGCTTTAAAGAGCTTGGCTTTCAAGTGACCGTGTTTGTCAGCAGTTCCGGTGAAATGTTGCAAAAGCACTAAAACTAACAAACACGTAAGAATTGTTAAACACAAAGTTTGCTTCCCAACTGCACAGCAATATCAGTGGCATCACAATTGCAGGTAAACTCCTGCTGATTAGGAAACTCCTGGTTACCCTGAGAGGGAGTTCAGAGCTCATCATTGCTGAGTAACTGAGTGCTGACAGCCTTTAGGAAACTCTTCCTCTGAAAAGCAAGATGGAAAGCTAAACTGCCATGGATTCAGAGTCAGGACCTTCTCAGACTTGCTGAAGATGTCCCCACCCAGTGCTGCTCAGGGAGCCCCTCAGGGAGGGACACACACAGCCTGGCATCACCAGACACCCAAACTCTGCCTTCCTTCAGAGGTGCCACCTAGCCCTGAGTCAGCAGCTTATCACTGTCACAGCCCAAAAGCTTCCACACCTGCCCCAGCAAAGTCCATGCTGGCCAGCTCTTATTTACTTTGCCTAAATTAAAGTTTTATAGGCTAAAAAGAGGTGTGGCCTGAGGGAAAAAAAAAAAAGCAGAAAAAGAGATTTCCAGGCATGCTGAATAGCAAACTGGAACAGTATTTTTTTTCAAGTCTTTGCCACACCAAAATAAAGATTTCAAACCTGAAGCAGTGCAAAAAGTAAAAAACAAACAAACAGAAACAAAGTGAGCTTTCACCTCTCAAGCTGAGATGTGCAGTAAATTTAAAGTACATTTGGGGACTGTGTAAAGCTATTTTTTTTCTCTGCACTTCCTGGCTGAAATTGCAAGAGTCACAGGCATTAAAGCCTCACCTGGGCACTTTCAAGAGTGTTTACTTCAAATTGCTGGAGAAGAGAAGCAAAGACACCAGGGTACCTTCATCACTGACTCAGCACTTTGCTCAGAGGTTTCATACAGTTATTTCCTCCATCTGTCCACAAAGGTAAAGGTAAAGCCTGCACACATACTCTGAATCCTCAGAGGCAAGGCCCCATGGAAGCATAACATGCTGCTTTAAGCTGCCAAAGCATGTGATTGCAGCAACAGTCAGCATTTCCCACAGGCATCCACCTGAACAGAAAAGCACAAGCAGCTGGCTTTGGGGACCCAGGGCTGGAGAAGACATTCCAGGGTTCCAAGTCCACTCCTCTGCTGCTGCTGAAATAAACTCTTTATAATTTTTCTTACTGCCCTTCACCCTTCTAGAGCTATTTCACAATCTCTGGCTTCAACTGAAATTATTTATGACTGCCTTATGCATGTTTCTTCTTGTGACTGTAGTTTTATTTTAAGAAGCTCCTTCCTTCCCATGGTTTTTGCAGCCAGCCCCATTCTCTCTCCAACTTCATTTTGCTAGGGATTTATCTAAGCTTTCGGTCTCTGCTCAGAAAATAGTCTGTTCTTTAATCATCCCTGGCCCTGCTCCAATTTGAAATTATCTTTCTCAAATGGGGGTGACTGGCTCCGCACAAACTATTACAGATAAGATGGCAGGAAGTCTTTGTAAACACCATTAATGCTGCTTTAATTTTCAAGGGAAGAAACTCCCCTGATTCATCCTGGGACACCAACATTGTCATTTCCAATTCACAGGTTTAAGTAGGAAACAGCACAGAAAGTATCACCCTTAGCACCACTTCTCTTTCTCCAGAGCCATTTCTCCTGGCCAGTGGTGCACCCTCTCTGTCACCATCATCCCTGCCAGCCATGCTCCCAACATACCCATGTGCTTTGCCCCAGGTCACTGCTGCTCCCCTCTCTGTCCCTGCAGAAGAGCTTCACTAACAACCTCTCCTCATCCTGAGCACCCCCTTTAAAGGGGAACTATTACTGCCTTTCCCTTAGGGCTCTCCCTTTGATACCAGCTCCTTTCCCCAGATGGATAAGAGCCTTCTGCAGAACATGCCTGGGTCCTGCAATTATCCCTCCATGCTCTTCCCAGCCCTCCACTCACAGCTGTTCTCAGAGACTGTCAGGCTGCCTGGATTTTCCCTTTCATCTCATACAGCTCTTCTTAGCCCCATCATCACCATCATGATCCCTTCAGAAGCATTTCTTCAAAACTCTGGATTGCAGAGTGGATCTGCACTCTTGCTCACTGCCACACCACTGGACAGGTGTCCCTCCAGTGCCATCACCAAACCCCTCCAATTCAGCTAAAAGCACAGCTTTGTCCCACTGACACCTTGGTGCTTCCCATGCAGCTGAGCTAAATGTCACATCCATGACCAAGGCACCTGAGGCCAGGCTGGACAGGGCTTGGAGCAACCTGGTCCAGTGGAAGGTGTCCCTGCTCATGACAGGGGGGAAGGAAGTAGATGGTTTTTGAGGCCCCTTCCAACCCAAGCCATTTTATGATTTTAGAACTCTGTTACACAGACCTACACCACTCACAGCACCATGAGTGCCAGTCCCTGCTCACCAGCAAGAACCAAACGCCCCCCAGCTGGGCATGCCATAACATTAACACATGGCCTGCACAGACATTTTAGCCATTTCACAGTTACATGTAATTAACGTGTTTTAAGAATACAGATTGTCACAAGCCCATGTATTTAAAACAGTTTCCCCTTTTCAGTATAAAGTGCAACTCCACAACTCAGTAAGTGAAAAATAGTATTAATGATAATATCAGATGCTTGAATACTCCAGTTAAGTCAGAGTAGATCCGAACAATACTCAGATTAACTCTTTGCAAGGAACAGGCAAGGCAAGTCTACAGAAATGCATGTGAAGAACTCCAAAGGCTCATTTTTTTGAGCAATATGCAAACCCAGGATGCAGTGACTACCAATTTTCATCTCCTGTGGCATGTTTCCAGAAGCTGTAGGTGTACTCCTGGCCAAAACCCAGCTCTAGTTATACTGTGTCCACCTACTTCTAAATTTCATCTGCAAGTTATTTTTCACGTTATCTTTATAAAACGTATTCTCAAAGGTTACTGGCACAGAGCAACTGATGTCTTCTGTCCAGGACCAGGTGATTTTGAAGTGTATGACCCAATTTAAATTGGTTTTATTATTTGGTCAAAAGACAGAATATTATTAACCAGAACTGACTAGATCATGGAGAAGCTTCACTGTAAAGAAATAAACTTGGCCATCGTATTTTAGTTTTTACCAAGCTTCAGTTTCTTAAATCAGTGTAGGTTGATAGCTAAATCTCCAGGCTCTGCCACCTGGCAGAGGTGCTCCCTACCTCCCTTCTCTGTTCTAAAAAGGTTTTATTTGGGCAGCAGTATCTGATCAATACCAAGATGAGCAATGGCAGTGACAAGACAGCCAGTCTTGGCCTGAAGTCCCTGGTTATCTCCTGTTTTTTTCAGTTCTACAATGGAAATACATTATTCTGGATACCCCAAATCACATCTGTGAAGGCTGAAGCAATGCTGAAGTCAGTTAATTTGTGAATGTTCTCATATTAATAAAAATCAATGCTTTTAAGTCTTAGCCTTCAACAGACAATTTGATCTTTCCCTCCTTAAGTGACTGCAGAAATACCTTGCACCTCCCCTTACTATCAGGTTTATAGTAATTTCAGCCAAGCCAGAACTATGTGAAATTACACAGAAGAGATGAAAATAAGAGAAAGATTTCCTAAAGTGATGAAAAATGATCCCTGAAATACTATGACACATTGGGAAGGAAGTGTTTCCCAACTGTTCTGTGCAAACAGTATCAAAAGCAGCTCAATCAGTGATTGTGCTGAAAAAAATGTCAGTCCAAGATGTGGCAGAGATGAAGAAACCCTGAGTCAGATGATGCCTCTCGCCTCCTCTCTCAGTATTGCAATGCCTTTTCTTCCCAAACACGAGTTACACATGAATAGTGTTGGTGCTTCTTTTGTTTGAAGGGATGTTGTTTGTTTGAAGGGTTGTTCTTGTTCTTAAATATTCATTTGCTATGGATACAAAATTAAAGTTTAAATTAATCATAGAAATACTTACAGACCAAACAATTATCATCCTTCTAGACACAGAGTGATCTATATTCCAGTAGGTAAATGGAAGGAAAGTGATATAAAAAATCTCTTCACCCAAAGCAGCTGAAAACTTGAACAAGTAGTAGTAGAAGTAGTTCTTCACAATATACCTCTGTGTGCAGCCCTGGAAATGAGAGAATTTTATTGTTTTAGTGAATTAGAAAAATATAACAAACACTTAAAATACTTCAACTGCTACAGTTCCCAGTCCTTAAACCAAGTAGTTTGTTATAAGAAGTGTCAAGAAATGAACTTCAACTTTTATACTGGAATGAAGACTGTGTGATAGCACAGCTACATTTCCTGCAGAGCAGAAATCCATTCAGCCTAACTCAGGTAGCAGTCACATGGACAAAGACTTTCAAGAGATGGGATCAGCCTTTCCTCCAGGGCAATCAAGCGTATTTAATAAAAGGTATTGATGTGCTAAGTTTGAAGTTTCAACATCTGTAGACAAAGCCATCACTGCTTTCACTGGAAATGCATTTTGGAGGTGAAAAATTTAAACTGCAGTTACTGCACTACTTAATTTAAAATTTGCCTTATTACAGTCCCTGAAATTTGCTGCCAGGTGCCACTGACAAGAGCCCTCAGCACTGAGTTCTTCATGTGCCTCCAGCCCCGTGCTCCTGGTGGCAGGGTCTCGTGGGATCAGCCCACACTGAGGTGCCACAGCTGGGAGATTCAGCTCGTGAGTGGGACTGGGCTCAGCAGCCCAGCACCAGCAGATCCAGGGGAACACAGGGCTCTGAGTGGGCAGAGGAAAGAGCTGTGCCTGCCACCACCAGAATTTCACTCCAATATTTTTAAGTAACAAGCACCAGGTTGTCTTTTTAAGCATTACCAGTAGAAACACTGCAAACAGCAACACCTTAGCACTTTATTTATTCATTTTATTTAGCGTGAAATTTCATTCAGTCTCTGGATTTGACAGCTAGATGATTCCATTAGATGTACCCCACCTAACATGCTTGTTTCCCCCCTTCCAAAAGGTGACACTCAGCCCTCCAGAGTGGGAAGCCACACAATAGCACACATGCTTAGGCCATGACTTTGGCCACTTGTTGAATGTGTCTAGGGAAGGTTTGCTCTGCTGCTGCTGCCATTTGGGACCAGCACACCACCAAGAAACCTCATGCTCTGTTAGCAAGAGCAAGAGGCAAGTAAATCACATTCTGTAGGTACACCTGTCACTTTGGGAAATGAGGAGACAGACAGACAGACAAGAGTTTTGATTCAGGGGAGGAGCAAAGGAACCAATCTAGTCTCACTCCATCTTCTCCAAAGAACTAAAAATATGCAAGTTAGCTGTGTAAATACAAGAGGAAAGAAATTCCTAAAGATGAGAACTGAGAAGGGATCATGAAGGTCTCAGTAAGGACACACAAAGTTAAGACACAGCTTTGACATAAGCTTATAAAACTCTCCAAATAGGGAAACTGTTATGCTTGGAGCTGGCTGTGTAACTAGTTTACTAAAGAGAAACTCTCATCCTACATGCTAGTGAGAAAACATAAAAATTGTCTAAGGAGTCTGGGCATGCACTTGTGACTCACTGCAAAAGCCATTAGAAGTTCCAGTCTCTTCATCTGCTTCTAATGCAGAGATGAGGCAAACTGCTCGGAGATGACAAAAGCGAGATGGGAAAGAACTTGCATCCATTCAGCTATTGTAAGAAACCCCACAACTTACTTAAATTGATTTTTGCGACCATAAACAGAAAAGATGAGTCAACATTTTTTGAAATGCCAGGAGGAGTGTTCCCCCATCTCTCAGTCCCAGAGGTCGCAGATGAGTTACTGGCATCCCTCTAGGATAACAGCTCTATGCTGTGGCTGGCTGCATGACAGAGCAATCAGTCTGAGTGTCTCAGGTCTCATTTGCCACTTAGAAAACACCCCCAGAGCAATTAGCAACTCCAATGCTTCTGTCTGAGATCCTGAAACTGTATTTGGTGACACTTAGCAGGGTCCCACAGAAAGGCCTCTTCTGGCACCACTAACTCCTCACTTAAGCTTCAGTCTCCAAGGTATTGGGAATTATGTGCTTGTGTGCTTTAGCTCAGAGAGAATCAGACACATCCCTAAGGTAATGCTTTTATGCTTGCAACCTCATGGGATGAGGGATAAAACTTTCTAATTCCAGTAACTGGGGAAATGTATGGTTTATCAGGTTCTCAAAGAAATGAGGAGTCAAAAAAAAATATTTCCAGGCCAAAGGCAGGTCCAAGTCCTTGCACATGATTTTAAAAACCTTACTTTTTCATTCTTCCGTTTTTTGTTTTTTTTTTTTAAACAGAAATCACGTACACACTTGTTTGGATGTTGGTTGAGTTTTTAACACTTTTTTTTTTTTAAACTTTCCACCAGCAGTTGTGCACAGTCAGTGTGTGGCAGGGGACAAACAGAGCCAGTCTGGGACACGATGCCAGCAGCCACATGTCTGGGTGCCACAGAATTGCTCTGCTTGATGTTTGCTAGTGCATGGTAATAAAGGGATGTTTGCACTTGGTGTGATCCCAAAGCCTCCTCCACGCACCTTCAGACTGCAGTTAGCTCACATTTACTATGTACACCCACTATTTCTGCAGAAAGCAGAGTGCAGTGCATCGTGAAGTGTCTTCCCTTTTTATTCTCATTCTTACCCCAGTGCAGAAAAATCCATTATTTGTGTGAACATCTTCTAACATTCCCAGAAATTATTTCAGTCTCTAATTTTAAGTCACTTCTATCTTTAGACTTGGTTATTCTTGGTGTACTGCAGTGACCTGAAGCCTTCCCCAATTCCTGAAGCCCTTTCAGCAAGTCAGCCCCTCCATCCCTCCCCATTGCTATTCAGTCTGGATCAGAGAGGTTTTAATGGGCAGCAATAAAGGCTGTAGATAAAGTCAGAATTTTTAGAGCATTTCAGAAGCAAGATGTAATAAGCCTCAACATTCACAGGCACAGAAAACAGGTAATTTCACAAAAATGACCCTTCTTATCAACTGTAGAATATCTATTTCGAAAAACCTCGAGTTCTCAGACTGCAAGAAACTCTCACGGATGTATGAGTTTCCATAAATAAACCAACCAGCCATTGGCACAGAAAATGGCTATTGCAGGTCATCCCACATTTGCAGACTCTGCACAGGGATGGGTCACCCACACCAGGTGCTGCCACAGCACCCACCCAACCTCCCTGGAGCATGGGAGCATCCCCAAAACACTCCTACACGGCCAGCAGAGCAAGGAAAACCAACACCCTGGTGGCTCTGGTGATACAATAACACTGCATAGGAGGAATCCATCATTTTAGAAATGATGTGGGTATGTAATGTTTAGCCGTCAAAGCTCAGGCAAAGGAACAGCAGCTGAACCACTAACATAATAGATTAAAAATGTATTTTTAGGGGGAAAAAAAAGTAGCTCTGCAAAGATACTACTCCTTGCAATTCCTCTGGGAGATCTCTTGTCAGAGAGCAAAACAGGCCCCAGCTTTCCCTGCCCTGTCTCTAGAGACAAGCTGTGCAGCATCAGACTTCTAAGGCTCAGAGTCTGACCCAGAGATCCCATTAACCTACACTCTGTTCTCAGCTCTCAATTACTTTGGATCTTTCAGAAGATGTACATGTTTAACTGAAGTCCTTGAAGTCCCTTTCTCCCCTTCCAGCAGAATTGCCTTGCAAAAGATTAGGAGTTTCCCTCCCAAAGCCCCTAATTAACACATTACATTACAAGGTTTTTCAATGTGGTAAAAAAGGGTACTAAATTTAGAGAAGCCACCAAAAATCAGGCAGAAAAGAAAAAATCAAAGATTTCAATCTAGATGTTGCTGTACACAAAGACAATCTAAATCAGACAATTCAGCCCCACAGGGCTGTACTATTCAGAGTAAAACCAGTGGGAAAAAGCCTTCTGTACTCTGCATAAGCAGTCAGTTTTACATCACTTTATGTTTATTAACTGTACCAAGGTAAAAAAGGAACCGATCAAGTCACAACAACAAAAAAAATAGATACTGGTAATTAGATTTTGGAAAATAAGAAAAAGCAAAACCCATGATTATCAAAGGCTTCAGCTCTTCCATCCAACTGCACAGCTCCATGTTAAACACACTGAGTTCCCTGAAGATCCAACAAGCAGCCAAGAGCAGCCAGTGACACTCCAGCACCTACTGCATTCCCCTTCTCTGGGAGCAGCAGCACTGCCACCCATGGCTCCACGAGGAGGGGACAGGGTGGCCAGTGATGCCTGAAGGATTTTTCTGCTTTTCTTCTGAATATTTCTTACGCTGTTCCCTACATTCACAAGTATCAGCATGCATACTTGTGATGCTTTAGGTGATAGTTTAGCCTGGTTTCATGGTGTTTGTAGGCCAGTAGACTGAACACCCCTGAAACCACGTAGAGTTAGAGACCAAACACTCTGTTTTCGTGAGCCCTCAAGGTCTCCTAGTAGAACAGATTTTGTAAACTAGAAGTTAGCCCACCCAGGCCCCTTATTGGGCCCTCCTGGTAGATCTGCTAATGTGTAGAGTCTTTAATTGTACACTCGACTGGGAGGACGGGGCTTTAGCGACGCGTTCTACCTGGACGGCAGAAGCCATCGAACGGGATCCTATTAAAATACCGAGGTAAACAACCCCCAACCCTCTGACCCTGTCTGAGCCTTTATTTCCTAAGACCAGAAAAAGGCATCACCAGGGAGCAGGGACTGGGCCCCAGTGGGGGACCCTGGTGTGGCCATGAGCCCCTCACTGGGTGCACAGCAAGGTGAGGTGAGGGGGGAGCCAGCAAAGAGGGATACAGAGTCACGGGAGGAATTGCAGAGATGTCACGAGAGCAGGGGCAGGACAACAGCACATGGAGCTCACAAAGCACACACAGGGAGCCCCAAGGCATCAAAAATACACCTAACCAAGCTCATACATACGGGCAGCTTCCCACTCTGTTTAAATGCTTTCAAACAAGTAATTAATTTTTTAGTCTCTGCAGAACTTGAGGCAGCCAGTTTTCAGTAGATGTCCAGGCTTACAGAGTGTTGTTGGAGGGACATCTAGAGCCTAGCAAAACCTCAGGAATGTGGACATGGAGACAAACGGAAATCACAAGAAAATTCTCCTTAAATGGCATAAAATTTTGTCCAGCTCTGCTGTTGGCAGCAAGTCCTTGTTGACCAGCACACAGAGAGGACACATCCAGCTCCCAGCTGTAGTGCAAGCAATGACAGTAGCAGGCACTTCTGGCCTCATGAGCAGAGATGTGGCCTGGAACCATCAGCTGACACAGGAGCAAGACAATCACTGCATGAGATGTAACAATGCTCAAGCTTCAAGCCAGAGAGCCACAGCATTTTCAGTGGTCTCAGGTAAAGAACCAGTGGGGAGCCTAAAAATCAGGCAGAATCCTGGTGGTGTTTCAGCAATTCCTTAACTCATTCCAAGCACCAAAAAAGCCATTTCAAAAAACTCTCAGCAGGGTACCATGGAAGACCAGTGCTGCACAGCCAACACCAGGGATGGCTGGAAGCTGTCAGGCTGAAAGGGGCTGTGCTTTGCCAGACCACAGGCTGAGACCACCCAGACAGAAAATGGGAAAGGGACACGCAGGTCTCCCACCAACACTGTCCTCCTGGGCACAATGCTCACCCAGTTAATCCCTCACACCAGCCACCACATCTCACATCAGTATGTGCTCATCCAAAGCTTCCCCTTCAGCCTGTAAAGGATGGTCAGCTGAGACAGATACACACATCTGCACATCAACACACACCCAGCACACTGAAGCTGGAATGGGTCCAGAACACAGTTAAGATACCTCAGATTATGTGTGAAGATTTCATTTTTTGATCATCATATTATTTCTCTTCCACTCTGAGTAGTAGTTGGGAGGTAGACTGAATTATAGGGTTTATTTCTATCTTGCTCTAGAGCATGATTTGCCTTCTTCCCTGTGCTGAAGGAACACACATAGAAGTAACAGAATCTGCCAAGTCATTCAAATATAAAATGGAATAACATAAGACTAGAGTTGACAGAGCATTTGTTTAGGCAATTAATAGGAAGAATCAAGGAAGGAAAAATTGATTATGTTGTCTTCCTAAAAGACAGCTGTCTTAAAGAAACAAAAGTCTCTTTCAGATAGAGAGTGGAGCGGCTGCTAAGGAGACTCAGATGGCTTGTGTAGGACCATGCCTGCAGTCACTGCAAGCACAGCCTCACAGTTCCTGACAGACAGCCTCAACCAAGGCTGGTCCAGCTTGTCCACCAAGGATGGATGGCTTACACTGCCACCACTCTGGTGGAAGTTTGTCCAACCTGTCCTTACCAAAGCAGAGATGGAAACTCCACTGCTTGCTCCAGGCGACCTCCGAGTGCTTTGCTCTCCTGCCACCTAGCCTGAAGCTTTCTTGCTGAAATTCAAACCTATGGCTATTTTCTTATCTACTGCAGACAAGAAACAGATTGTTTCCTTCCTGTGAAGGCTGACACAGGAGAAGGTTGTTAGAAGCATTCAAAAGGACATAACTGTCCTGTCCTCCACTCCCTAATCACCTGGAAATTCTTACAGGGGATACTGAGCATTTTCCAGACACAACACCTAACCTGCCTGTCTTGAACTACAGAGCCCAAAGATCAGATGTGACACTTCAGCAATGCTGAAGGAACAATCCTGCACAATATCACTCATTTTGTGGGCAGTTTTCAGAGGTTTGTCACCATTGAACCATGTCAAACCTGTGATCTCAAACACAGATTTCCCTCCATGAAATCTCTACCACATTTATTGTTTGCCATTCTACAGTTGAGTCTACAGCTGCTTCTTCAATAAGTATCTGCACCTATTGAAATCAATTTTCAACCATACCTACAGCTTGACAAGACTATTTGACTTCTGTTCTCATCCTCCAGCCTAACTGCAGCTTCTGCTAAATTAATCTCAGAGGCATCATGCCTCTCACACCTACATTTCCAGCTAGTGATTTCCACATGGCCATGGAACCTCTTCTGAAGAGGCTCTCATCACTGTCCATCAAAAGGTGTCCATCATGGCACTCAAACTCTCAGGCCATTTAACTTCCTACATTCCTTTCCTAGCAGAAGCCTGGAGAGTTGACATCCATGATTCAGAGAATCATAGAATAGTTTGGGTTGGAAGGGGACCTTTAAAGATCATCTAGTCAAACCCTCAAACCTACCAGCTCATATACTTTGGAGCTTTTGCTTATTATTAAGGGTCTGACCTTCTTGACACCAGTAGTGTCATGGGATCAGAATTATGTTTCACCCCTTTTCTTCCAGTATAATTTTGAGGAACTCCAATAGGTCTACCTTCCACCGTGATCTTCAGACTTTTGAGCACACATCTGTATACACCTTTCCCACACGAGGGTAAGGCCTCTGCATTTATTTCCTTGCCTGCTCTTTATGGAAAGCTGTTCCTCTCATGGTCATTCCAGTTGCTGGAGTAACTGCCCAGGAGCCCAGTTCTTACACTTTTGTTTCCAATCACTGATGTGTGTCAGCAGCATTTTTCTGCCAAGAAAGCTGCACAAAACCAGCATAAATAGGGCTGTGCACTTCTCCTCCTTGATGAGCTCACCTCCTTCATTCCCTGAGCCCTGCTTTGCCAGGCAGAGGTTGGGCAGCTTGGACACGGCTGTTTCAGCTGCCCTGACAGACGTGGTGGGCGAGCTTCTCGTGCACTTCAGCATCCTCCCACATTCCAGGAAGAACTGGCCAGTTTGTACAATATGAAAACAACAGGCCAAGAGAGGCAGGTGAGGGAAGGGCAGAAGGAAAAGGCTTCCTTCCTCCCTGTTTTACAGTGGAAGAACAGGTTTGTTTAATTGCATTTTAATTTAAGAGAATTACACTGTAATTTTGCGAGGTGTGACACAGAGCCTGCACCTGGAAATGTCTGAGGAAGGTATTTTAAGGATCAGGTAGCACCAGTGTCTGGGGACAGAGGGAGGAAAAGGCAAGTTAAGAAACAAAGAAAGCAAACTTTAGGCAGTTCAGAAAGATGGCGATTCCAGCTTCAAAACAGGTATCAGATTCCTCTGAAATTCTACTGTACTTCATATTTCCAAAGGTTCAATGTTACTAAAATTGTTTTTGGGTGGAAGGATGTGCCACAAAACAGCAGTTTTCCAACAACACAGCTTTAGATGGCCACCCTGCCCACACACCCACCCATCTCCCTCAAGAACCACCACCTCTTAGTTTTGACTTCCTGCCAAAACCAAATGAGTCAGTGTCACTGGGGCCTGCATGGCTGCTGGATACCCAAGGTGTTCTGCAGAGATATTGAGGAGGAGGAATGGGAAGACTCTCACTCACTTTTGCCCCAGCACACCAGGTCTGAAGAGATCCTCAAAAGAAACTTAATTTAACCTAACCCTAACCAACCCAACAGAAGCCTGCAGGAATGGCCAATGACCATGGAGAACCAGGACTTCACAGTTACATTTCTTTTCAGAGCAAAAAGCTTGTTCTCACCTTAAGATTTTATTTTAAAAATTAACTATAGCCTGGAATTTGACACCACAGATGAATCACTTATTTCTACACAGCAGCATCAATCCAGTCAGCTAATTTTGCACAAAGATTAGTTCCAGGTTTGTTCTGAAAGGCACAGAGCAACAAGACTTTTGGAACATAAACAGAGTTACACCACACCATTTTCAGACAACTATATTATTTGTTTTATTCTCTTACAATCCGGCACCAGCACAGGGTGAAGTGACTTCTTTGACAGCAGATAGTTCCAGGATTCAAGTCAAAGAGGAGTTTCCTCAGGCAGTGCCAAGAAGAGCTTTGGGTCTAGTACCATCACATAGATACAAGTGCCTGGTCCATGTGCTCCCAAAGGCACAGACCCCTGTGAGGAGGAAGGGATGTGTCCAAACTGCAGCTGTGGAGAGGCACATGGGAGGACACCTCAGCAGCCAGCCCAGCCCTGGGAGGAGAGCTGCAGATAAGATGTTCTTAATTCACTTGCTGCCTCATTATTAGTTGCAATTAGTGCAGACCATGCTGATGTCAATTCTGTTTCTGATGGAGAAACACTCAAGAAGACCAGCACATAACCTGATGTTGCCAGCAAGTGCTGCTTCAAGGCCTGGGTCTGCTACCCCACTGAATGAGCTGCTCTGTGGCTGCAGCCCCCTTGGCACTCCCCCAGCCAGCAGAGCTTGGCACAGTGCTGGTGGCACTTTTTGGGCAGGTGCTTGCAAGCTTTAATGCTTCACTCGGTGCCAGTTCTGTTCTCACCCTGGCACCTCCCACCTGCAGGTGACATGGGTATCAGCTGCCCTTCCATAAGGACTCCCTTCTCCTCCCTAGACCTTTCTTTCAGCCTTTTGCTTGCTCTGCCCTCTGCTTCATGCCCACCACACCCTGATGGGTGGGCTGTACCTTTGTCAGGGAACAGGTTCCTCACTGCTAACACCTCTGGGTCCTTTCCACTGCAAACATCCAGGCTTTCTTCTTGTGGCACAGCTGAGGTGCCTGACACTGACTCCTGTAAAATAAAGGACCCCAACACCCTCCCTTTCCAAAGGGAAATGGCAGTGGGAAACACTAAAGGCACTAAACCTCATAAACTGGTTGACATAAATAAGCAGTTATAATTCCATCCAGTGGAGCAAACTGCAAAGGGGATAACAATGACCTGGCCTGGGGTGATAGTGACCACTTCCTGCGTGCCAGAACCCACAGGCTCAGGGAACCCTATTAACAGCGGTTTGCAACTGCCAGTGGTCTTCAAAAGGAAGGAATAAACATATTTTTATTTTTATATCTAGTAAGAAATATTCCAGAATTTAGTAATAAGGTAAAACAGTAATAAATCAGCAATTTATCTCCACATTAAAGCATTCACAGTCCTCTACATCTAGACCAATAGCAGTTTACCTTGGGAAAGTAAGTTACAGGTGCTAACTAAAATGAACCTATATGAAACCCTTCAAAGCAGGAAAGTGAACAGACATTTTAAATAAGAATTTCGTGGTTTAGACAACACTACCTGTACCCTCTAGACTCAGATTTACTTGCCATAGCAGTCATTAGTCACCTACCACTGCCCAGATGACCCATACACATTCCCTGCAGAGCATTAAAACAAGATAAATTTAAAGAACTGGCTGTCCAAAGGAATTTTCCAGAACACATTTTCTCTGGCTTCTTGTCTGTTAAATCTACTCCTGTTCTCCAGAGACCCAAACAAGAAAAATGACAGCAGATTAGCTTTTATTATTCTGGTTGATATCTGAACTAATGGCCCAAGACATTCAGCAGAATTATAAAGCAGTAAGTGGCTCATCTCCAAGCACTGGAATTAATCCTACGATCCTGACAGCTCCTCATTATGAGGTCCAGTGGCCTCCAAAAAGATGACTCAGGCTGTGAGCCAGGAAGCACTGAGTCACGAAGCACATCATCATCATCATCATCATCATCAGTGTAAGGACTTGGGCTGCCAACACAGCCCCTCGTGTGTCCCTGTGCCAGCACCCACTCTCCCATCAGCAGGCACCACACAGGAGATCTATTGCAATCAGCAAAGCTTCACAAACTTTTGTTAGCTTCAGGTGTTTCTGCAGCAAGATCCTGAAGATGAGATGGTAACAAATGGCACACGTGTGTCTTTGCAGGCTGTTCTCCAGAGGGGATGCCAGGCTGCTCGCTGAGGAGACACAAACCCAGCACTAACTGAGTCTCACGGGGCTGCCACACGCTACCTGAACCTTGGATGTGACTCTGCTGTCATCTTCCAAAGGACCCTCACTCAGGGCTGGCCAAAACCAACCAATGGAACCATCTCATTCATATAGATTAACACTATCCCTTACTGGCTGCTTAAACCTCAAACCAAAAGCTGGACACGTGCAGGATGCTCAAGCTCCCTCGGCAGCCACGCCAGGTAGGGGAGACCTGAACACAGAGTGCTAGAGTACAGGAGCAATGCTGGGAATGTGAGCCTTGTCCTCAGCCCATTGAAATAAGAAACTGGATCTCACATTTCCCCAGCTGCAGCTCCAAACTGAGGAGCTTCCAAAAGCTCAGCTGTATGCTCTAAGGAGACAAAGTGTTAGCACTTGAGCCAGAAATGCCTTGCTGCCTGTTCTCCTAGCAGAGCTCGTGGGCTTTTTTCACAAGGGTTTGCCTCTCCTGCTGAACCGAGCTCAGCTTCCTTCTGCATGGAAAGGGAAACAATGTGAAACCAAGTACACCTGCAAAACAATTTGAAAAGAAAAAGCAAGACTCTGAGGCTGGAGCAAAAATCTGTTGCAAGGGACCACAGAAGAGACATCTTGTCTCAGGCTCTAGAACAAGCATGCTTCAGTTTAGCAGTGTTTTCATCTGTATCTTGCAAGTAATTGACCAAATTTCTGGGGACTATGAGAGGGTTGTGCAGTTTGTACCTACCTTCTCTGTTTCTGTTACCATCACCTGGCTGTTATCCTCCTCACCTACAGCATGAGCAAGAACCATACAATCACTAAACATCATTAGGCAGTTTGTAAACATTGTGCCAGTTTGGAGCAGTTCTGACAGTTAAGGAATAACTACAGTGTAAACATGAACTGTACTCTCTCAAAGGCAGGAAGACAGATCTCAAGATGATAAAGCATCTGGGAAAGGAAGAGTGGAGAAAGACAAACAAATCTCTACAAAGAACTTTGAATAGGTGGTTATTTTTTTTTTCCTTTGTTCCCTTTCATTCAGGCTATCAATTTAAGGAGCAAAAGTCCACCAGGTGATTAGAGATAAGCAAAGCTCCACTTTTAAAATATATGTGGCCTTTATTTGGCCTCTCACAGAACACCAACTTCAGGTAGTAAGTTGGTGTTTTTAAGAGCACAGCTTGAGGATTTCATACAAAGCATCAGGAAAATATACCTCTTAAGCTGTTCCAGAAATAAATTTCTTGTGAAACAAACTAATAATAGAAAGCAGTACAGCAAAGAAAGTATTATTAGCTGGAGACAGGATAATTACAAGAAGTTGCTCTCTTGTCTTTGTAGTAATAAACCCAGACAGTCTCTCCACTAAAAGCCCATAGATTCAATATCTAGACCAAGGCAGGATGTAAACCCAGTTAGTGTGTTGGACTATCACCACTGCATATCATCCACAGATACCAGGGTTTGCATCTGAGGTATTAAAAAGTGATTCTAAATGATCTAGTAACCAAGAAACATCAAGGGCTAGGTGACTGATTCAATATTTAAGAAACTCATGCAGCTATGGCTATCACATCTAAGCATTTCATTCCTCGTCTCATCCCATGGCAACTCCTGTAGGGCAGGCAGGACTGATTTACAAAGATTCAGAAATACAGCCACTCATGCTGCTGCTGCCCACTGTAATCAGCCCTTGTGGCTTTTTTTTTTTCAACACACATTTAATCTCTAGGTTATGCATAAAAGAAGACGCTAACAAATCACGAGCAGCACTCCTGGCACAAATGTATGCAATAATTAAAAGCCTCCTTCTTCCAGAGGAAGAGCTGTTCTGTCTTTTTACCCTTTTGAGGCATCCTCTCTTTTCTCCATGCAGTATGGCATCTCCCCCTACCAGGTGTGTCCATCCCAGACTGCCACCAGCTACCAGCCCTCAGCTCCCTCTCCCCAGAGTCTCTCCGGCTGGTCTGCTCTGGCACACGATCCAGCCCATGTCAGATGCAGGGGCCTGAGAGCTGGCACTGGAGAAAGGGGGGATGTCCTGGAGACATGGAGCTGTGACAGTCCCATCATCCAGTAAGCCATTCACATCTTCTTCACTACATGCAATATACTCTGTTTTTGCAGGTATAACCTAGTGGTTGCCCAAGAACATACATGGGAGAACCTGAGAACCTTTAAGACAGTTAAGTAAAGACAAAGCAGTGTGAAAGTTACTACCTCATAGAAATCAACTGTCCTGATGACAAGGATTTTGAAATTCCCAAGTTTTGGGGAGGGATGGATGAGGACAGAGTCACACAAAGCTCCAGGAGGGAGATGCAGGAGCAGCACTTTGGCACCTTTCTGCAAACATCTGCAGCTAGCAGCAAGAAAATGCCACTGTCCATAGAGAATTCATGGCCAAAGAATTTGCTATATAAATGAGACTCCTAAACCTGCTTATTTGCAGATACATCAGGGTAACCCCAGGTCATTTAGCAACAAAACAGGGAGTCTGAGCCTCAGCATAAGGGAGATCCAAATTCACTCTTCACACTTCTTGTCAGGATGCAGAAGACCCTCCTTGTAAAAATGGACTTTTCATTTCCAGTTTCAAAGAAAAGAACAGAGAGAGCCAGTCTTTATAATTCTAGCACTTCATTGAAACACTTCAATCCATTACTCCCATCTCCATATTGGGGGTGTTTTAACCCAGCTTTCATGTTTCAGAAGTGAGTGATGTAATTCTATGGAAACAAACCCTTCTGCTTCTATCTCAAAGTTTCATGGAGTCTCACCCTTCACATGAAGGTAATTGTGCCTTACTTCATGAAACCCAAAACAACTGCTCAAGGTGAACAGCTACATTCATGAAGCATTAACTTGGAGAGGCTTTTAGTATCAACACTGCTACACGAACTACGTCACTGTTCAAAAGAAAGCAGTGACAATAAATCTTTTAGTGAATTATCTGCATAGTTTACCCAAAATCGAGCTTACTGTAGTTCAGAAGTGAACAGACTGAACTACATCTAATTGAGAAAGAGTCAAGCGGCAGCTGAGGAAGAATTTTAGATGCTTGAAATGGGAATCTGGACATAGGATATGGAATAGGGAAGGGTAAAATAGTATGGAAGGGAAGGAGTGGTAGAATTGTGACATTCATGGCTGGTCCATGTTGATGTTGCAGTTAGAGTTTGGAAGCCCATTATCACACCTGCTTTCCAAAAGGCACCACAAAGCGATCTGCTAATGAATTCAAGTCATTACAGTAAGAGCAAAAGCAGGTCGTCCGACCTGTACACATGGGTTGCATCATACCCTTCCCTGTTCCCTTCTGATACACAGGGGAATTACAGCCCGTGCCGGGAAACGCCGCGACCTGCCTGGCCAGCGGGAAGCGCAGGGGGCTGAGCCTGTCTCCATCGGCGCCTCGGCTGCGAGGAGCAGGGATGAGCCGCTCGGAGCCCAGACCGGGCAGCAGCGGGGCCGGCTGCGGGCACAGCCCCACCCGATGCGGACGGCAGGGGCCGGGGACTGCGCAGCACCGCTGCAGGTGCGCCCCGCACGGAGAGAGACCCGCGGGGAGCAGAGCTACTCCTTCCCAGCAGCATCCCGGGGCGCGGCTGCCGTGCCCCCCAGGCCCCTCTGCAGGCAACTCCCGCTAGCACCGACCGCCCCATCCCGGGGGCGTCAGCGATGGGGGAGCGCGGAGAACCCAAAGACGCCTCCAAGGCGGGGCTGGGATGCAGCCGGGCTGCGGCACCGCACAGCGCTCCCCGCTCCCAGCCCGAACCCTTCTTCCCTCCTCCCGGCCCGGCCAGGCGGCGGGATGCGGGGGGACCCTCCCGGGGCATCCCTGCGCGCTGAGTGCCGTGGGCGGCTCTGCCGAGTCACAGCCGGGCTCCCCGCCGCACTCACCTGCGGGCCGCGGCCGCTCCGCACCCCGCCCGGGGCAGCGCGGCCGGGGCCGGCCGGACAGCGCAGCGCGCCCGCTCCATTGCAGGCGCCGCGGTCCCGGGGCCCCTCCGCGGGGTCGCCGCTGCCGCCGCCCTCCTCGGCGGCGGGGAAGAGCCCGCAGGAGCGCTGGAAGCGCGCCACAGGCTGGGAGCTGCGCAGGGTGCCCAGCAGCAGGGCCATGCTGCCGCCAGCCTCCGCGCAGCGCGGCCCCAGCGCGCCCCGCCGGCCGCGGGGCCGCGGGCAGGTGCGCCCGCCCCGCCCCTCTCGCACAGGTGCCCCCGCCCCGCCCCGTCCCGCCCCTCCCGCACAGGTGCGCTGCCCGCCCCGCACAGGTGCACTGCCCCGCCCGGGAGCGCCCCTTGCCGGCCGGGCCCTGCGCTTCCCCTCCCCGGCTCTCAGACCCGCGGTGCCCCCGGCGAGGACAGGACATTCAGCGTGTTCCTTCTTTTTGGTGCTTTTCCTGCCGTGATGTTTTTCCTGCTACCTTCTTAACGTGAAGATAGAATGCCCTGAATCACACCGAGATCTTTGGGAAAAACAGCTAGGCGTTTATGCCATGCTACATGGGCTCATCTTCTGTCAATCTTGGGTGTAAAATATACGCTGAGTTGTCCCCGTTTTCATTTTGTTCAGTTTTGGAATCAGCTTTTATTTTTTCCCAAATATTTGCACGTCTACATTGTATAAATCACATGTACACATACACCTATAAGGATACATCTCTAAATATTTTCTCCTTTAAATACAGCTATGGAGTTTCCCACAGAAAAATATTGTGTGCAAGGATTGCACAGTCATCATTTGCTCAACATAGATTCGTTCAAAGTTTGTTGCTTTTTTTTCATTCTCAAATACCCCAAATTATGCAAGATGGCATCAAGGCTTTTCTTTCTAGAGCGCTTGGAAACCAAAGCCACGTTCCTCCGCCTTTTAGCAAGTCAGTGTGTCCCTGTGCCACGGTTTGGGCTGCCCATAGGAGATACTCACCCAGGGCCCATGAGTGCCACTGTTCTCGAGGTGGCAGTCATCTCATCACCCAGCCTGGGCTGGCCAGGCCAGCCCATAGCCATGGGCCACATGGCCTCTGTGAGGAATCCCAGGGACAGCTCTTCATCACCCCCATCCACATTCCAGGGCAGACTTTGTAGATCTCATCTAATTGTTTGTGTGATTCATTTTCTTTTATTTTCTCCAAACGCAATCTTCTGTCATTAGAGGTTTGCCCAGCCTCCAGGTGACATCACATGCCAGGGGCTTTCCTCACTGCTGGAGTGTGCACACACTCAGCCCTGGCTGTGATGGCAGGGCTCCCCTGTCAGCAGAACCAGCTCACAGGGGCTGAGCAGGGAGGCAGCCTGTGCCCACTCAGTTATGCGCTTGTACTCTTACTTTGGGGATTTATTGTTTGCTTCTGGGTTTGTTTTTTAATAGCTGTAAAATTTACTAGGTGCACTCGTAAGTATCTAGGAAACACTTGTCTTCTTTTTCCTATTCCTTGGATATGTTAAAAATCCACAGGCATGGATTTTTAATTAAAAATTGCATTTATATCACTTAATTCCTTCTACATAAACTGACTTCAGTAAAGCTGGATGCGTTCAAATCATAGTCCCTTCATGGTTATTTTCACTGTGTTGCAGAACGAGTCTTCAAAACTATTTCATTCTTATTTTGTCCATGTCAACATGTACAAAAGTTTGTGATATGTTAATTTGAAAAGTAAAATTAGAGCCCTGCTGGTGCAGCTGAGAGCCTTGCCACTGATGCCAGTGGGATAGGATCTCATCCAGGGACACAGTGGAAAGCAGGAAAGCAGGAATGAAAGCACATGGCCAGGGCCAGCACACAGAGGGTATTTTAAAACATCTCTTTGTCAACCACAAGCCAGTATTTATCTGATCTGCCTACATAGTTATATCATTATAATATTACCAGGTATTAAAATAGAACTAAGCATTCACAGCCAGCTTCTCCCTAATTCCTCTCCAGGTGCACACTTAGGTTAGTGGGAGTGTATCTCAGTGAGGATGTCAGCATCCAGCTGATGAGAATTCAGGTTTTATTAATCAAACTTACTCTGTACTTAAACGAGAGAAAAAATAAGGGGGAAATTTCTATTTATTGTTAATTTTAATATGCCTTGTCCATGTCTTGGAATCAACATGAGTAATTCCAGGTACTACACGAGCTGATAATGAAAGTCTGTGACCCTTTTTTTGCTGTGGTAAGTGATGGGATTTGTGGGAGATACATTCCTAATATAGACTGATTTCTGGAGTGAAGGAAACTTTTCAGGTCCAGTTTCATAGAATTACAGAATATCCCAACTTGGAAGGGACTCACAGAGATCATCAAAGTCCAGCTCCTGGATCTGCACAGGACAGCCCCAAGAGTCACACCATGTGCCTGACAGTATTCTCCACATGCTTCCTGAACTCTGTCAGGCTGGTGCTGTGACCACTGCCCTGGGACTTCTCCCAGTATCTTACCTAATCCTCCCTTGACTCAGCCTCATGCTGCTCCCTCAGGTCCCATCACTGGGCACCAGAGGGCAGAGATCAGAGTCTGCCCCTCCACCTCCCCTGGTGAGGAAGCTGCAGACTGTGATGAGGCCTCCTCTCAGTCTCCTCCAGGCCGAACAAGCCAAGTGACCTCAGTTGTTTCTCACATGGCTTCCCTGCTAGACCATGCCCCATCTTCATAGGTTTAGGACACAAAGAAAACTCATTAGTGGCTTTTGGACATTTTCTTAGGAAGATAACGATCAATCTAATCAAACTGCCTCTAACACCTTCCCTCAACCAATTTTTTAACCAACTGGCAAATACAAACCACATTCATCACAGAACAGAGGTTTCCCCAGACTTGCACTCCTGCAATTTTGGGGAAAAATGACAGTGGAATAGCAGAGACACAACTTGAGCTGCCTGATGACCCCAGTCAGGACACACTTATTTCCAGGCAATTCTGCCTCTTGTCCATCCAGTACTGAACAGAATGGACACAGCTGCAGGATACAGAAGCTTGGTTGGGGGGTACCAGGAGGAGGGAAACAGAGATGATTCCAGGATGGAACAGAGGGACCACAGCACATGAGTAGGAGCTGTTTGGGCCACAGAGAGCATGGAGGATTTGAGGAGAGAAGCAAGGGTAGAAGACTGAAAATGTCTAGGAATGAGAAAATGTAAAAATCTACAAAAACTATATTTTACCATTTCTACTGCTCACAGAAGGGTTTGTTTAATCTTGCTCAAAGCAAGAGTATGAATCACTCATCTTCTATTCCCTTTATGAAACAATGTTCTAATGGCCTTTTCCTGAGACCTACCACCCATTACTCCTGATGGGCAAGAAAAACACTCAGGATTCCGCTCCTTGAAAGACTTGCTTTAGAAAAACCCCCCAAATTTAACAATTTAAAAAAATTCAAGAACTGTCCCACACCTTGTGTGGCCCATACAGATTTCCAGAGATTTAGAAAGGCAACTTTCTGTAAAACCAGTGGAATCAAAGTCATTGCAAAAGACTAGATGAGTAGGATTCCGAGAGTGTTTAAAAGAAGTTATTTATAAACTATCCAGTAGCAAAAAAAAGCTTTTAAATCTTCATCTAGTGAAACTGCCTCACCCAGAGCCAAAATATCTCACTAGAGCTGGTCAGTATGTAACTACATTTTCACAAGGGAAGAAAATCACCCCTGGGCTGAGAAAAAGCATTAAAGATGAGAATAGGAAGGATAATTTTTGAGAAAGCTGAGAACAGTGCCTTGTGCTGAAGGCATTTCCTTAACAACAACGAGTGTCATTGTCATGATGGTGGATAATTTTGCCTTCAGCATCAACAAAGTTAAGAGTGAAGTACAAATTCCAGGGCTGGGGGTGGATGATGATGCTAGGAGACCACAGCTCAGTTTTCAGATGTCAGCCTGAGTTTGCAATCCTGACAGCCAGACAAGCCTTGTTTTCCCTCAGAAGCTGAGGGAATGGGTCTGGAGGAGCAAAATACGAGCACAACTTTCAGTGTCACTCTACAGGCAGCAACCACGTTTCACTGTGGAAGATCACACTTGGAGTTCCTTTGGCTGAGATCCCCCTGAGGAGGCTGTGGCTTGTTAGTTACAAACACAACTGTCAGAACTGCAGTTTTCCAAACAAAAAAAACACTGAAGTGACAGGAACATGAACGAATTGAAGCCCCTGCTGAAACTGCTGCAGTGGGTAGAGAGCCAGTGCATGATGAGAGGTCTCAGTTACCAGGGAGAGGCCTGAGCAGTGTCTCTGATACCTGGAGGGGTGGTGGAGATTCGGCAGGGCAGAGCTACAAACGTCAGCACACTGTGACCTGGGAGCACTGAACCTGGCAGTGGGATGTGGGCTGTGCCAGAGGGAGGGGTGGCATTCAGAAATCCTACGCACAGAGATCCTTTGGCCATGCAGTGAAGACAGAAATCCCACCAACTCACCACGTGCCACAGCAATACATTTATATACAATACATTGTATTTAAACAGGTTTGGACAAATTTTCTCTTCAGCTTCATCCCACGTGTTTTCATTTCCTCAGCCATTTTCTCAACATACTTAGAGCCCAACTCTTACTTTCATCTTCCTTCACCATTTTTTGGCAATTTGCATTTTTTACTCTTTATACTGAGAAACAAATCATTAAAATGTGTATGCTTTAATACCACAAGTTACAAGTACTCTTTTTATAAGACTTTTGCTTTTTCATTATATTTAGTTGACAAGCTACTGAACACATTATTTTGGATCTGAGACTTTCAATACTGAATGTCAGACCCAACCACCCACTAACCTCACAGGCAACAAAATGGAGCTTTCTCAGATTAGCTGGAAGAACTGAAGATTTTGAAATATGGTGTAGAGATGAAAAAATTCTGTAGAAAGTGCCCTTGGAAATCAACACATGAGAGACTATAGTTTCCACAGCACTTGAATTTTTTGCTTTTGATTTAATGCCTATCAAAGGTCAAACAAAATCCACTTTGAAGAAATGTTTGGAGAAAAAAAAAAATTGCAAGAAAGGTCAATACAGAAAGAATCTCATCAGGAGTCTGCACAGCTGTAATGGGTCTCAAGCCTGCACATTTTGTAGATCTTAACTGACTAAAAGAAAATGTTTTCTGTACCAATATCTGCATTAGTTTAGCTGAGTGATACAGAAAGATTGGAACCTGTGACACCTCTGCAGCCTTCAATGCTCTGAACACACAGCAATTGTCATTGCACAGATGGTCTGAAAATGCAAAGCTCCAGCACACAGTGTGTGTTAAATACATCCGTCCTTTGGGCTCCAAACTGCTCATTAAAAAGTTTAGGCATTTAGGAAAATGGAATTGTAGACCCATTTGTTAATAATTTTCGCATAATTTTATTATAATATCTTTATTTTATATATATTTGATTGTAATTTTAGTCTTAGAGAATGTAAGCACAAAAGCAAAGCAAAGTTTAGAACTTGGGAAGATGAAAGCAGCTCCATAAACTGCAAGAAAGGAAATGTGCTGAAGCTGTGGCTGCTGTCTTGGGTAGAAATAATTAACTTTTCTGTTTGCAGTGTAAGTAACCAGATAATTCCATGTAATTGCTTATGATTTGCATTGCTTGAAATGGTATTGCTAATTTCCAGTGAAGATTAGCATGTTATTTAAATAATTATTCTGCACCATATCACTTGGACACTTCAATTGCATGCACATCTACTGTGAAATTCCTAGAGATGTTCACAATGTTTCTGGTTATTTGTGGGCTATGCCAGACCTTTGCTATGGCAGTGTTTTAGGAAACAACAGCAGAAGAAGAATTAATAATGTTGTCTTGAAATGTCCATCTTAACCCCTAAACATTTTTAAAAACTTAACTATCATAAGAGTTGCCCTGTTTGGTTATCTTATTTAAAATATCATATGCCAGCCCTCTGGACAAAATTCTGATTTTTGCAACAACTGTCTAGGCTTAAAATGGTAAAACTTCTCTTTCATTTTCTTTTTCACTGAGGCTGAGTGTTGCCCCAGTGTAGTGTGGGAAGGGTTCTTAGTGTTTTTTGCAGCAGCTGCCATGCTGCTCTCTGGTGATCTCTGCTTACAGCACTCAGTGGCTGCACTGAAGGGATGGCACAAAGACAAGGGAATGCAGCAGGTTCTGTAAATCATTCATGTAAAAGGGCCTGGAAGGGTCTCTGCTAAGGGTGACCAGCTCCAGGTCCTTACAACCAGCACTCCTGGAAATGGTCAGGTTGGTAGTACACCTTTGCTGAAGAGACAAGAGCACTGCTGAAAGGGCACAGCTGAGCAAACATCCTTTCCCTTTGCTTGCTTTATTCTGAGACATCTCCTGGCATGGGCTCTTCAATGAATCCTCGTTCAGCAAGTGTAAAAATGGAGACAAGATTACAGCTCTTGAGTAATTATTATCAACTACAGAGTAATACCCTGCTTTTTATAACTGCCTTTTCTTTCAAGAAAGCCATTATTCTGGAAAAGTCAGTTGTGCTCTGAGCCCACATGCACAGCAGGAAGTCTGAGCACAGTGTGCTGCCTTTGAGCAGTCAGCTGCTAATGGGCAGCTCACATCCAGCACGTACAAAACCGAACAAAAACTGTGGGAAAGGAGCTGCTGATTTTAATCCTGTGCTTTTTCTGGGGCACAAGAAATTGATACTCATCAGTGCTGGGGAGCAGTGGTTTATCTTACCCTGTCAGAGACCACTTCCAAATACCCTCTGTACACCGCATGTTCTCCACAGCTCCTCCTGTTCAGAGCAGAGGACGGATTTGGAAGCCAGATACATCTCTGCCCTGCCCCTTGATAGCTTCTCCTTTGTGGCACCTTACATGCATCAAACTTCCTGCCATCATCTCTAAAGCTGCAGCTTTATGTCTTCCAAATGTTTATCCCTGCATTATGGCAGCCTGAGTCACTGCTGCCAAACACTTGTTTGGAATGCAAGAGAAGGAGAGTTCTTTTCTGTCATCCAAAATCTATTTGCAGCATGGAGCTGGGCACTGACAGGGCAGGTCAGCCTGGCCATCAGGATTGTTTGGTCCCTGCAGAGACTCAGCCAACAAAAAGCATCCTGTGAAGGGCAACAGAGGCTTTTGCTGGGAGCTGCTGACCTCTTAATTTTTTTTTCAGGCAATTTATGAGTTTCAGCAAAAAGTCTGCTCAGGAGTGAACAGTCCAGAGAAAAGAGGGTGGGAGTGGAAAATGAGCAAAGAAATGGGTTGAGATTTGTGCAGCCAGTTCATAGATTTATCTTTAGTTCATATACTTATTTTGTTTGCATGAACTTTGCATAACTAATGCATTTTAAACCACTAAAAAATATATGCTCAGTCAATTCATTCAACTATGAACAGCTTTGAAATTCTCTACTTTTCATTCTATGCCACCCACATTACAGATGCCATCCTAAAAACATAAATAGCTCTTGGGTTTTTCTGCTTTATTTCTACTATTTACATGACAAACCTTAATGTCATTGATCCTGTTTTAAAGGCAGCAAAAATTCCCACATCCATATGTCAATGCTTTAACTTTGATTGACTGGCAGTAAACCAAGAAGGACACATATGTACATTTTTTAAGGTATAGTGGATAGAAACAGCCATTAGGAGGCCTGACAGCATTTGCCTTGATTCATTAAAAATAAAGCAAGTTATCCACTTCAAATAGTGGAAGCTGTGAAATTAACTGTACAGGGCAGTGGGGAAAACCTCCAATAACCTGTGAATTTGCTCTGATTCTAGCAACTACTACTCAGCTTCTGAGCTCCTCAGCTGTTCTTACACGTGGACAAATGAAGCTGACTCTTTCGGGTGTGAACAGTGTGTTTCCAGAGCCTGAGCCTGTCCTGCCCTTCCTTTCTGAAGCAGTTTGCAAACCCTCAAAAATGTGACCATCTTCGGACCAGTGGAAGGAAGAAAGGAAAAGGGGCCCATATGGAAGACAGAAATACAGGGCTAAGCTCCATTTAGAGATCTCTTTGTGGAGACATCACTGAATTGGGGGCAGGCAGACAGGGCACAGGGCTTGTCTGGGCAGCTCCCTCATTGCTCCTCAGAATAGATGATCTTTCACCTCTAATAACTTATAGTAGGAGTGATTTTCTACCATAGCTCATTCCAGACTGAACATTTCGCTGTGGAAAGGTATTTAAATATCACCAAATGGCAGGTTAGGGGGGAGTTTTGAGCTTTTTTTTTTTTTCCAGGAGAGAAATATGGCCATATTTTGTTATCTTCCTTTTATGCAAACTCTATCAACTGCAAGTAGGGTTATTTTTATAATATTTTCAACTATTTTAGTAAAATATTTCCTCTGCATCAAGCTTTTGAATGTCAGATGTCATCTGAGAGGTGCTCAACCACACCTGACAGGAGCTGCTGCACCCTCTGGCTGGGAGGGTGGATGTTAGGGCAGCATTTACAGCTTGCACACTGTCTGTGCAAGCCAACAACACTTGAGACACCCAGTGATTGTTTTAGAGAAGATATCCATGCCCACCCCATTATCTCTCTATTTATTTGGGCTCTTTTGGGGAATATGCACTTTTGAAAAGCAATGGGAGCACACACACGACTTTTAACTATGACTGTTGACCATCCACCACGGATCATCCATCTGGCTGGCAGCTTTCCTGGCAATGGCTGAAGAGAAAATCAGGTTTTAACTCCCTTCCTTAGTGGTTATGAGGTCTCTTGCAGTGCAAGATTTGAGAGAAGTTGCATTCCTAGGGTGCTTTCTTGCATTAGAATCTACAAATCTAAACCACAACTCTTAACTCAATATTCAAGCTTCCTGCAGAATTAATATAGAAAATTGGGATAAACTTCTAAAATCTTATTTGAAGCCTCAGGCAGTCAAAAAGACAAGACAACAGAAATAAATAAACCAAAAATATTGATCTAGATATGTTGGGTAAAAATGTTTCTCTGAGATTAGAGGATAAGGTTTTTGAGGGCAGAAGTGTTTACAGAGACCTGAAGTGGCCCTAAGAAAAATTCTCTCAAATATGGTATTTTTCTCTCTACACAAAAACGCCCAGTCAGTACAGATCACATCTCCTAAAATGAGATATATGTTGATTTCTAGCACGAAGAATGAATTGCCTCTTCTGTTGTTGATAAAATCATCCAAAGGTCTCTTTTGAAGTCACTGCCAAACTAAGCTTGTTTTTTACTGATTTTAAAATCTGCATATGAAAGACTTGATCTGGAATGGAACCTCAGCCTGGATCCTGGTTATATTCCCTTAGGTCTAAAAGTAGAAAACTTGTGCATGCAGGGCCTGATTCTATACTTGCTGAAGAAGGTGCAGCTAGAATAACTGCAATGAATCCAGTGGAATTCTTCCAAACTGGCATTCACGTCTGGGTCTACAAATTTAGCCCACATTTTTGTGGGGAAAACAATTGTGAACAAAAAATGGCAATTTAATCAATTTTCAGTTATTCTTACTCATAAAACTCATGAACCATACAGTCTTCAATTAATGTAATTTAGATTTTAAATTAGGATGAAGGAATGTATTTATTGACTCAGCTACAACAGCTAATTGAAGAGTTTTCTCTCCAAAGGTTATATCCTGAGTCCTCACCCCCATCAGAAAGACATGCCAGCTGTTAGTTGGTTTTGATACAAAGTATTTAATATCTAATCAACCCATTAGAGTCAAGCTTCTCAGCTTCCTTACCAGTACTATGAAAATGAGTGTGCCAGCAGCAGGGACAACAGAGCAGGAGGATGCCAAGTACCAAATCAGATCTCCCTCTCCTCCTAGAGTTACGGTCACCCCTGACAGGCAGAGTTCAGAAGTTGGCAGCATCCCCCTTGGCAGTCTCCATCCCCTGTAATGCTGGACACCTCCTCACTGTGTCTGAGTCACTTGGCTTGCTCAGCAGAGCCAACTGGCCTGCTCCTGTACCCCCTCCAAGCCACCCCTTCCAGAGGCTGTGGAGTCCTGCTCTGCTGAGTTTCCTTCACATGCAGTCCCTGCTCCTTCTTGCTCTTTTTTTGCTCTGAAGATTTCCTCCCTAGAGGAAAGGCACCAAAGTGCACACAGTGCTCAGCACGTGGTTGATATAGCGACACAACAAGGTTTTCTATTGTGATCTAGAATTGCTCCTAATTCATCCCTAACACTTGGTTTTTGCCTTTCTCACTATTACCTCTTTTAAAAGCAGAGGCTGGACTTCTCCAGGGTAGCAAAGATCCAGATAGGTTTTAGGCTCATGTCAAGTGATGTTTAAATTTGCTATTTCTTGTGAGAAGATGTTAAAGTTTATTTAAAAACCACAAAAAAACCCAACAAACCAACTTCCATGTGCTCACTTCAGCTCAAAACAAATTATAATTTTAATATCTGCATATATGCAACAGTATGAATGCAAAAATTCTTCATCTGCTTCTCATTCTGAATTGATTCAAGCACATATACATAATATTGTGTTCTGAGCAATAGTAGCTGTTTCCAAGCTGCCTTAAAACAAAAATATCTCTGTCATAATCAAGGACAAAAACTTGGCCACTTTGAAGCTGATGACAAAAATTCTTAACCAGCTTCACTGGCTCAGGATTTCAGTTCAGAGATAGCCACCCCTATATTAACTCAAGGTTACCAATGCTACCCTGTAATAAAATCAGTAACTGGAATGTGTGCTGTGTCTTCTAAACAGAGCTCCCAGAGGACTCTGTAATCTTTTAAAGTGATTCCATAGACTTTGCCATTGCAATGCAAGGACATTTGGGTAGCAAAAAGTAACTGCCCAAGAGCTAATAGCCATGCTGGCATTCACTACTTATTCTAATCACCATTAAAAATAATTATTAATTTTGTCTTTATATCTTTTCCCACACAGCTGCTTTATTGTGGCCAGCATAACCATAATTTTGAGCCCCAAGGTGCCACAGAGACACAGCAGTTCTGCACCTGAAAATGCCCTGCTCTGCAGAAATCCCTCTCCTTGCAGAGGCTGCTGCTCCAAGCAAGCCCAAACGGGCTCTGCCAGCCCTGCACTGACCTAATTCAGCACCCAGTGTTGGATTAAATTTTCACTATTACTCTGAAGTGTAGGAAACACTGCCCTGGCTAAAACAAAGGACTTCTCTGATATTACCCCTCTTTTTCTCTTTTTAGCTTGGTCCTTTTCAGAAAAAACCCAACAGTTAAATCCAAGAATCTAATTTCTGGATTCTTGATTCAGTTTATCGTCACCAAAGGGTTTGAAGAACTGCCATTAGCTTAGGAGAAGGTAAATTGTATACAAATATATTTTTTCCAAAAGCTGCAGCCAACCTGGAAGACTGCACCAATTTAAATACTGCTTTTAAAAAGATTATTTAGACCCCTGCAAGCACCCAAGGCAGATCTGCCCTAACACAGTTGCTGCTCCAAGGAGCCATCAATAACATGCCACACCACAAGAGATGGGGCTCCTTTGGTGTGTGCCACTGCTCTGCAGCCCAAGGGAACAAAGGCTGCACAGCTCTGGAGCCCAAACCATCCAACCTGACATTCCCACTGGTTGGATCAAACTTAGGAGTGCACAGGGAACACCAGAGCCACCTCTACCCAAACTGCAGAGCCAGCCCATATCTGCCATCAGCTTCAGCAACATTTCTGACCTGAGTCTCCTATGGATAGCACATGTGTTTATTGTTTGACCTCTTTGTTGCTATTCAAGCTTTGTTTTTTGAGAAGGAGATGCACCTACACGGGCCCTCACAATTTCAAATGGTTCCTCATATTTTCTTAACCAAAACTTGTAATGCAGTTACCTACTTGGGATGTGCTGTGAACACATTATGGAAAAGAAATGGATGGGAACAACGAGAAATTATGCCCATCAGAAATTATACATCACCTCCAGGCTTAAGCCCTCACCCTTTTATTGCCAATAAATGTGTTGCACAATTTGGCATCAGACTGATGCTAATGAGGGTGTGTCTGTGCTCGGGGCTGCAGGTCAACACTGGGTGAGGAGAAGCTTTAAGCTTAACCTAGGAATAAAGAGAAAGTAGAGGCCTCACAAGCAGAGGTGAGTGGTCAGTGAAGGTCTGTCCTTCACACATCTCTCATTTCCTCAGGCAACTGAAATAGGACAGCATGTACCAGCTACAACACAAGAAAGGTTTTTCTGGGGGCAGAGTGGTGTCAAATGTTGTATTCCTGCATCTACTTCTGCATCTTTCCTATTACATACATTAAGAGATTAACATACTTTTATATGGCTGTGACTCATGTAGAATGCTTATAATTGTAATCCATTTTCTCCTTTTCAGCTCCCTGAAATTGTCTGCAAATATTATTGGAAATGAACATTCCTTTCAGTACTGAATGCAATAGACCACACATGCAATAGCTTTTACAGAAGTTCCAATACAGAAAAGGCAGGTAAAAAAGCACTTTAATTATAAATTATTCAGAAATACTTTGTATGAAATAAAATGTCAACGTGAAGGAATCAGAAGATGATGCAGCATCCTATTATGCAATGATAGGGCATAAAAATAAGACATATCTTTTGCCACCCATCAAAAGTGAAAAACATACCTATTGTATAAGAACACAGACTTTCTGGGGAATTAAACTAGCTTAATATGACAGTATTGCTGCAGGGGTGTATGTCAATATGCCCCTTGTGAAAAACAGGAGGATTCTTCTATGAGATTTTGGGCTTGACTCATCCATGAGTTAATTTACACTGTTACAACTCTTCTTAGAACAAGTCCTGCACCAGCACGCAACTGGTACACTGCACAGGCTAAATCAGGCCCAATATTTAACACACTAAAAATCAATTCTTACCAGTCACAGAATGATTAAGTGGAAAAATGTGTCTTTTGTAAGGGTTGTTTGCCACTTTTGCTCTGAATTTGTAACACAGCTTCTGCTGAATAACATCCAAAATCTCCTACAGTGTTTCAGACAAAAGTCAGCCCTCAGAATCAGCTCAGCCACATTTTGGGGTTTTCTTACAATAACTAATACATGTTTCCCACTAAACAACAGTCCCTACACGCTGACAATCCAAATAATAAATGCTCATTATCATTAAAGTGACTAAAAGAGAGAATACATCTGGATCTCCAGAAATACGGTAACTTCTCCAAAAATCTGAAGAAATATCTCATCTCTTCAATCCCTGCCTAGGAAGTCTTTAAATTCAGCACAGAGGTGTTTTCCAGTACTCATGGCCCAGCTCCTCTACTTGTGAAGAATCACAGGGTCAGTCACCAGAAGGATCCAGGTAAGAAGCCACCTTTAACTCCAGGCTGGGCACCCTCCCTGTCCAAGTGACCCAGGAGCCAGGACAGCACCACGTCACAGGGAGCAGATGTGGCACAAAGCCCCTGCCTGGGGACCCACAGCCTCCCAGAGAGCTACAGTGGGACACTGTCCTGCATGGATAAGGCTGCCAGGGAATAAATGTGACAAGCTTATCCTTCAGCTTGTCCCAGCAGGCTGTCAAGCCTGGCTCTGGACTGTACCATCCTGTGACACAACTGTAATATACACATGACAGGATGCTGGACTATGACAGAAGGGATTCAGTCATTCGTGGTTTTGTTCCATAGGAAGGTAAATGTACGTAAATCAACCGTGCTGTGGTCCCACCTCATTTCCTCTCCCGACCACACAGCCTCTGGCATTTTCCCTCGTATTGGCTGCAGACCTCATGCACCCAGGCAACAACCTGCCTCCCTGAGCTGCTCCAGCAGAAAAACTCATTTAAAATAAGTGTTCAGTTGGATTGTCTCCAAGGACTGACTGGCCATGCCATCACACACGAAGGTATGGATAAAACCTGCAAATGCCACTAGAGACACAAAGAAGTGAAGAGGAGCTGCAGCATCTCACCAGGAGTGAGGCCCATGCACCTTACATGTTGTGCTAAATAATGTTCTCTAGGGACTGCACAGCACAGGGTAACCCTGCTTGTGTGGGTCTGAGTTATCCAGCATTGTGTTTACAGGGGTAGCTGTGAACAAGGAAGTTTCTGTGACCACTCACCAGTTTTCCTCATTCTTAGTTTTAGCAAAGAAAAGAGGAAATTTAATCCTAATTTTGCATTTAGCTGTTTTTAATGATTATTATTTTTTTCAGTTATGCTCAACTTCCCCATCTATTCTGTATAATTTTCATGCTAGAATTACAGGAAGCTTTCCCAATGCTGACCTTCTTATACTTGTTAGATGGAGTTTCAGTTGACCTCAAGGCAGATACACATCAGATAAGAAAACGCAGAACACAAAAGGCAGGGGCAAAGCAGTTTGAACCAGAAATGCAGTTGATGTATCTGGACCTTATTAAAGCATTTGATACAGTGCCTCAAAAAAAAAATGTACTTGAAATATTAATTCATATTTGCATGGATCTGAGGACTTTGACGTGTTTTGAAAATTACTGGAAATTGTGGGGTTATGAAAGTGGCAGTAATATTAAAGGGAAGGGCAGTGCCTGGGATAATCTGACATATATCTTTTAACAGTGAACTAATTAAACGGGAAGATGATGCTAACTGGGAAAGAGTAGCAAGCAAAAAAACCAAACCAAATCAAACCAAAGCAAAAACCCACATAGAAAACCAAAAATTAAACAGACAAACAACCAGAAACATACATTTTAGAATACAACAATGTCTGAGTAAATACAACGAGATTTCATTTTAAAAATGGGACTTACCAGAGTTAGATGAAAAAGTCCAAATTCATCAGACAGAATAGCTCTGAGGCTGCAAACCAGTGTGGGCTTTTAAAAAAGGTAATTTTTGACTCCACAGGCCGAGTAGCTGTGCAGTATGGACAGTGACAGCAAAAGTCACCTTCTTTCTTTCTTTTAGAGACCCAACCAAGATTTTTAAAGGCTTTTAAATCACCCTTAGGATAAATTATAAAAACAGTATGTCTCTCTGTACAGAGAGCATTCCTACTTTTCTCTGTTTGACATTAACCCATTATTTCAGTTTATGCTAAGCTAAGCTATGTTCCCTCTTTTGCTAGGACAATCATCAGACCTGTCATCACAGTTTACAAATATGTTGCTTTTCATCTTTCCAACAAGTCAGTCTTTCTAAACAATGGTTCCCCCACTTTATTTGGCTCTTCAAGAATGCTCAGAGCTCAAGGACAAAATCCTAGCACAGACAGCACTGAGAAGGAGAGAGCTTTCCTTAGCACTTGCTGTGAAGCACACCTGATCCAGCATGCCCCGTGGCAGAGGAGGGGGGAAGGCGTCCAAGACAACACGGCTCACTCCAGAGCTGATATGCCCGAGATGCAGCTTTAGCAAGGCAGCACGGCAATGCAGCGTACCTGAAGCACGGGCCTTTCTTGCCTAGGGCGATCCTCAGAACTACAGAGAGAAATAATCACTGTTGTGGCCTCTGCTACATCTGAAGATAAAAGAGTTTCTCCAGAGTTCCCTGATGAGACAGTGCAGACTTTGATGTAGTGAAATCTATCAGGTTGTTTAACATATGACATTGCCAGCTATGGACATCTCACTGTTTGGATGGTTTGTCATTAAACTGGGCAAAAGCTCTCAATTGTATAGCGATGTCAGGATGTAAATAACATCAGCAGCTCCTTCCGCCTCCAGCTTCCGGAATAAAATACCTTTTATTTTCCAGTGTGCATAATGAACGAGAATCACAGTGCACAAAATGTTCTTTCCGAAAAGCAGTAAAATATCAGTTAGCCTGTGAGCTGCGGTGTATGAAAGAGATGTCACCCTGCCTCCCCCTAGTAACCCTTCATCTGCCGTGTTCGTGTCTAACGAGTGTTGTGTCATTGTAACTGCCGGTCCCAACGCACAATGACAGTGGGGAATACTCAACTGTTAAAATCAACAGAACGCTTTTAAAAAAATGCACTCCAGGATTAAAAGGCCGCCCGGCACCCAGGCGTGTTCCTCGCAGCGCTGCAGGGCGGAGGGGCTGCGGGAGAGCACCGAGCCCCGCCGGGCCGTGCCGCGGGGGCGGCTCCCGCCGGCGAGCCAGCAGCGAGGCGCTGGGAACCCGCATCCTGGCGGCAGCGGCCCCGCACCGCAAGGCCCTCCGGAGAGCCGTGCCGTGCCGTGCCGAGCCGAGCAGAGCCGAGCCGAGCAGAGCCGAGCCGAGCAGAGCCCCACCGCAGCGCACCGCACGCCAGGCGGGCAGGAGAGAGGCCCCGCAGCCAGCGCCGCGCACCGGCGGCCGCTCCCGGGGGCGGGCGGCGCCGATCCCGCCCCCCGCCCGCGGCAGCCGCCAGCAGCCCCCGGCAGCCGCCAGCGCGGCGGGCGACGCAGGCAGGGGCCGGCGGCCCTCCCTCCATCCCCCGCCCTCCCCGCCGGGCCCCGCCGCAGCCCGCGGGCGCGGCCAGGAGGCGGCGGGGTCGCGGCTGCCCCGGCACCCGCCCGGCTGCCAGGCGCGGGGCGGCCCGGCACTCCCCGCCTTTCCGCGGCTCTCCGTCCCCCTCCGGCGAGATGTTATGGCCGAGCCGGCGCAGACGGGCGGCGTAGGGCAGGGAGGGCGGCGGGAGGATGAGGCGGCGGTGGCGGCGGCGCCGGCGGCGGCCGCCGCCCCCAGCTCGGAGGACTACGAGTGCAAGATCTGCTACAACTACTTCGACCTGGAGCGGCGGGCGCCCAAGCTCCTGGAGTGCCTGCACACCTTCTGCCAGGAGTGCCTGAGCCAGCTGCACCTGCGCGCCGCGCAGCATCCTCCAGCCGCCGGCGCCGAGCCGGGCCCGGGACGCTCGCCCGGCGGCTCCCTGGCCTGCCCGCTCTGCCGCCACCGCACGGCGCTGCCCGACCACCGCGTCCACGGCCTCCCGGTCAACACCAAGCTGGCCGCCGCCTGCCCGCCGCAGCTGCGGGCCCGCGACCCGGTGCCGCAGGACCGCCTGCCGCCGCTGCCGCCCCGCCGCCCGCCCCGCGCCCGGGAGGCGGCGGCCGCCCTCGCCCCGCCGCCCTCCGCCCCCGCCGGGCCGCGCTCCTCGGGCGGCGGCTACGAGAGCTGCCAGAGCTGCAAGCGGGCGGCGCTGAGCGCCGGCTGCGTGTGCGTCGTCGTCTCCTTCCTCTCCATGGTGGTGCTGCTCTTCACCGGCCTCATCTTCGTCAACCAGTACGGCGGGGACGCCGCGCCCGGCGCCGCGGCATCGCCGTCGCCGGTGGGGCCCATCTGCCTGTCGGTCGCCAGCATCCTCGCCCTATTCTCCGTCGTCGTCACATGGCTCATCTGCTGGCTCAAGTACCGGCCCGAGGCGGCGACCGGCGGGGCCACGGCCAACGGCTCTGCGCGGGGCCGGGCCGCCCGCAGGAGCGACACGTAGCCCCGGCGGAGCGGAGCAGGGCCGGGCCGGGCCGGGCTGCGCGGGGCGGGCGGTGCGGGGCGGGCTGAGCGCGGCCGGGCCCGGCGGTGCGGGGACAGCGCGGCCGCTGCTCCGGGAGCCCCGGCCCGGGGGTGAGCCCCGAGCGGCGGCGGGACAGCGCACGGGCGGGGCGGGGTGACAGGTGCCAGCCCTGCCACGGCCGCCGGCCCCACGCCCGGCCCGAGGTCACGGTGGGCCCTGCGGCACTGGCACAGCCCGAGGCGGTGGGGATGGGCTGCGGGGTGACCCGGCAAGGGGTCACGGAGGGTCTGGCCGCTCAGGAGGGAGGGCAAGGCACGCCTTGCCCGCAGAGATGGCTGGAAGGGCCTCCCCGGGGAGCTGGAGCTTGGGATGTGCGCGGTCCCCGCCTCTGCGGGAGCGCATCCCGGGTGCTGAGCTCCTGATGCTGAAGGACACAATCGCGATTAAAGAAAACTGGCTTACTGTTGCCCCCACCTGGAAGATAATTGGAGAGGTTCACTGTGGTTAGAAGCAGAACAGGAACACGATGTTAAATGCGCTTTGTGTTTTCTCTTTTATGAAGTTAACAAGTTAACATATAGAAGAAGCTGTAACAGAAGTGTATTATCTTAAAAGAGACTGAGCCAAAGTTTCCTACATTGTACTGAGTATGGTTTCATTATAATTTTATTGGAAGGCTGTTGAGCCCTCTGATGGTTGCTTAAAATAAGCTGTATTATTTAATTCTTTGAAATTCTAATTTAATGTGGGAGACTGAAACACTACATTGAACGCTTAAAACAATTTATGGACGATTATTTAATTAATGGAGCTCTACAATAGAGCTAAGAGACTCCTTTCATAGGGATTAATATTTCACCGGCCACTGATTTCAATTTTTATGCAGTGAGAGGAGCCCACATTAAAGTATGGACTTTCAGCATCACTGTAAAAGTGGAATGCAGTGGTGTAATTTGTGATTGAACATTTGGTCGAGGTAGCTGTAGTAAGACGGTGGTTTTCCCTCTTGGTAGGTTTATCTTTTCTGTTGGGAGTTTCGTAATAGACAGTAGATAAACGGTTTTGTTCTGTGAGGTTGGAACATCAAAGGTGTCTTTGAAATGTGACAAGATGCTCACGATATGAAATGGAAAAACATTGCCATACAGTGGGTTTTGTAGTATATTAAGGAGAGCACTCTATATAGATACTGTTCTGTGTTGCAGGATAATTCATTTGGTGCCTGAATTTTTTAAACTTAATTAGTTGTTACAATCTATTCTATCGGGAATAAGATAATGCTGCTTATTCCGTGTTTCTACACAGTACTGTAATGGAATGAGGTAATTATTTTCGTGCTTAACAATTCAAGAATTTTAAAAGTGATCTTTTAGTATGTGTATTTTGCAAGCTGTCTGCATGATATTCTGACAAATATCCTCTTAATAGACCTTTACTTGACCACTTCTGTTTATCACAAGTGCAAAGGAATTTACTCTGTAGAAATGTAAAGACAGCAGGTGAAGATGTGTGATGTGTTTTATGACTGCACAAGTGATGTGTGCTGTGCAATGTCTTAATTATCACAAACCTGTGAAATGCAACCCCCAAGAAACCCCACAAACCAAGTGGTGTTTGTACAGACTCTGATGATGGACGCAGTTTGTGGAAACAGCAGATGATTTTTGTGTCACTTATGTCTATTGAAAAAGATCCACACCAGCCTTTTAAAGTTGTGTATCATAATATAAAGGCCCTGAGGAGATAAATTACTGGGATCAACTGTGGCTCTGACCGAGATTTGTGTATTTAGACCCGTGTTTTCCAACTTGGAGTTGCTCGTTAGCTGTCTAAAAGGTTATGCCTCCTAAAATCAGGCCTGACCGTTAGCCCCTGTTGACTTCAGCAGTAGTTGTAGATGTTCTGCACCAAAGAAAATCACGAGACTTTTATTTAAGCATCTAAATGAGAATTTAGGTGCTTGACTTCAGGTACAAATATTTGAAAATTTGGGCCTTAACCTCTCTGTTCTTCAATTAATGCATCTGTAAAGTTTGATAATAGCATTGACCTACCTCACAGGCAAGATGTGAGGCTTTATTTATTAATGTTTTTAAGCAATTGGAGATCCTTGAAGAGGAGGTGCTATAGAAGTGAAAGTATTATTATAAATGATACTGTAGTAGGAGTAAATATATGTAAATTAATGGACATAAACAGCAGCAATGTTTTCTAAGAAAAATAAATACATAAAATATGTACATGTGTACATCATATGCACCAATACATGATTTACCTGTTCGTGCTTCTCCTGCAAATGCAGTGTGTGTATCTGCATTTCTGTTCAACCAGGTAAGCTCCAGTACCTTGCAGTTCAGGTGAGCCCAGCCAGCGGTCGCTGCTCCAACTCCATCTCGTAGACATCCAGAGGTAGCTCTGAGTGCTCGTGGAGCTCAGCTGGAGCTCCCTGCATAGTTCTTTTCTTTACTTTGCCTTAGTCCTGCAGGCTTTGGCTGCAGGGAGCAGCAGAGGTGTGTCAGGAGTGCTGCCAGCACTCTGGGCACTCCAGTGAGCTCCCTCCCACGTGGGAATGTGTGCCGGAGCTGCTGTCCCACGGAAGCTGTTATGGAGCTGAAATACTGATTACAGTAAGAAGTGTATGCTCCATCTTTTTCTTTACTGTCCACGTCATAGTTTTATTCTTGCCTTTTCTCTGTAAACAGTATTTGCCATTTTGACTAAACCAATGGTTTCAACTGGGATCCGTGGACTACTAAAAGAGCTGCAAAAGGTAAGTAAGAAAAGCAAATTGATCATCAGAAGCTTAAATCTGTTGCGTGAGGGTCAACTTTAAAGTATTTAGAGGTTGGCACATTATGAAAAGTTGAAGATCACAGGCCTAAACAGGATTTTCAGGCTTATTCACATTGAATGATCATATTACATATCGGGTTCTTACCCATGTATTTGAAAATATTTCAGAGCCAAATTAAAATGGACAGTCTGATCTTATGCCAAATCCTTCTCTCTGCTTACACAAATTTTGGGAAACTCCACTGGTTTCAGGAGTGTTAGTGTGGATCCACATCACAGTACCAGTCACAAAAAATCATGCATTGTATACATCTCTGGCTACTGTAGAATCCCAGTATTATGTTTGTATTTTGGGTTCCTTTGAGTGTACAGATTGCTTGTCCAAAGCCAAACTTTGCTCAAGTTTCAGTAAAAAAAAAAAAAAGTTAAGTAAAAATACGAAAAGATAAAATCTGTGTGGCTGGTGGTGTTTTATTGTAGCTATTTCAGTCACAGCACTTGTGTGTTCCGGTTGTTTAAAACCACACAGAGATATGCAGCAGAAGGGGTGTGCATCAGTCACACAATCCACACATCTTGCACAAAAAGTGCCACTTTGGGGCACTCCGTGGGAAAGCAGGGAAGACAGGGTAATCCACAATACTGTGCACGAAATCATGGGAAATACAAGCTGCTGGCTGGGGTTTTTTTCCTTGCACTCAGTTTTTTTGCTATTTTTTTTCCTGCTGGGCAGTATTTTTTTCCTTTGTAATCCAGTCTAGGGCACAAGGAATGGAAACACCAAGAAAATAAACAAAGGCCTGATGCTTTCTCAGAAATTTTTTGACCTCTCCATGATCACAGTCTATGTGAACTCTGAAAGAGCCGTAGTTCCCAGTTGTGCCTAAAGATCCTAATATTTTTGTGGCAATAATCCCCAGTTCCTCTGCCTTACTGGAGCATACTGGATTCCAAAGGGGAAGATCAAATGTAAAGTTTGGGATTTGGAATAGGCTGCCAGATGTCAGTTATATTAGACCAAGAGAAGGAAAGAAAAACAGGAGAGCTGAACTCAGATAATCAATACACAACCTGGGTGAGTGGTCATGTGCTGCAAACTGGGCTTTTCCATCTCACCTGGGACAGGTGACTACCTGCTGCTGGAGGAAAGTTCTCACTGGACCCAAGAGCAGCTGCAGGAGAAAGATCAATATGAGCTATTTGTGGGCAGCTTCTGCCTTTGACAGTGTGTGGGGATGCATTAGGGAGATCACTACCACAACTTCTTTCATGTTGCTCTTCTGTATAACTTCAAGAGTTCAATTTTTAAAAAAAATACGTTTTTAATATTTATCCTGTACCTTCAGTGACACAGTTATTTCTGCTCTCTCCTTTGAAAGTGTCTTTAATAAATCCTGTGGTTGCAGAGAAGAAATTATATTCCTTTTTTTGCCACTAGCCCTTGAGTAGTAAAGAATCATAGAATGTTCCTTTATATAATAGTGGGTATTCATCTTGGAAAGGCAGGTTTGACAGAACAACACTTAAGTGTTCCATAACTGCATGGAAGGAATATTATCTAGTTGGTTGGTTAAAGGCCTACTTATGGATAGACTTTTGTATTTTATCATGTGAAAAACAACCGAGCAGTTACTCTCATGTTTATGATAATTTGAAATTTAGCACAAAGCCAAATAATAAAGTAGCTAACAGCAGTGGGTACTGGGTTGTACCTCCCTCCAATTAGAGCAATGACCTGTATTTCCTGAAGTGACTGGTAGTTTGCCTCCCATCTAGTTTTGTTGGTTGAGACAGCATTTTGGAAGCACATTTTGGAAATCAGGCTTAATCATAATACTCTGGGCTGAGAACCTCAAAAAACCATCTTACTCTTAAAAGTGAGTTTCTGTCTGCATTTATACTTCAAAGAACAGAAAAGAATAAATTTCTTTTATTTTTTCTTTGTACTGTAAAAAGATATTTTTAAAATATGGTGAAGGACAAGTGCAATGGAAATATTGTTGCTTCTTACCTTCATGTTCTTTCTTTGTAGCTCAAATCCTCATTCCCAGGGATTCGGGTTTGTTTTCAAGGCTTATATTCCAAGGTAGCTCATTGTGTGTAACACTTGGTATAAAACACCTTTTCTGTATAATGGGAGAGTGAATTTCTGCACACAGACAGTTATCACAGCCTGAGAGGTACAGGTGCACTTACAGGATTAATGTGGATTCCCTGTTTGAGTCCTACACGTCTGTACAATTTCTCTGGAGTGGGGGAACTCTTCCAGCTGGCTGTCCTGGTTGTGCAAACAGACAAAACCCCATTTGAAGTATGTGTGAAGTGCAGTTTCTCTGCAGGTGTGCTGTGTGTATTCAGACCTGGGGCTGAGCAGCTTTGCTTAGAGCAGTGCTCTTGGTGAATCCAAGGGAAGGAGCTATTGCAGTGCCCTTGCTCATGTTCATGACTGGTACAGTCCCATCTCTTTCCCATAAGTGTGTTCTCTGCATCACTGAAAATTTTAACAGCTGCTGGAGAAGCCAATATTTAAACATGAATGTATCCAGAGGAGTGGCTTTTAACCATCTCTGACTCGCTAGTTTAAGCATAAACAGTGCAGTTGTTATTAACATGGAGTGAGATATGTTTATGGATGCAAAATTGAGAGCCTAAAATTCATTGAAATTAGAAGTGTCTGACTTCATCAGAGCTCCTTGTGTGCACTTAAACCCTCCTGAGCTCAATGGCCCTTTTCCCTGTGTTATGGATGTTTTGTAGCTATTCTGTCTTTGTCTGTTCTACCAGCCTAGAGGAGAAGCTTTTTGGACTGGAGGTTAGTTGATTTTATTATCATGTTATATTGCCAAAGGATCTAAAAGACAAAGAAAAGATAAAGAAAAAAGATAAGAAAAAGATAAAAGATAAAAAGATCGATGTTTATATTTGCTTATGATCATCTCTTCTCATTTAAACCACCTCAGAGGATGCTCCCTGTCAGTTGTTCATTGGTGCAAAATCCTCACACAAACAGTACAAGTGTTCCCTTCATGTTACAAACAGGGCAAGGAAATGATGGGTTTTTCATAGCAAGGATTCCTAATGTTTCTGAAGAGTATATAAATTTGGTGGCTCAGTGTTATTAAAGTTAGAAAATCCTGCAACTTACCTTGCTTTCACATTTTCTCCAGGTGCATGTAGAGATGGAGATAGCTGGAAGAAATGCCACAACTGCATTAACAAAATATGGTTTGTGTCGTGGGAGAGGCATATATTCATACTAGACACATTCAACTACGTAGATCTTTGATCAGTGCAGCATAAAATACTCTTGTTCGTGTTTAGGGAAGGAGCAGTGTTGGCCTTCTGCCTGTATCTGCTCTTACTGAAAACACCTGGGTCTGAAACCGGCTTCACAGCTCAGCATCTGAGCTGTCTCAGGCGTGCTGTTCACATGTCATGCAGATTGAGAGATTTGGCATCAAGGTTATCATAATCTCTAGCAAATAGCTTCAGACAAGAAATATTTCAGCTGTTTTAAGAAGATTTTTACAGTAATCAAATACCATGAGGTTGATTAGTCTCATTGGATTATGAAATTTGAGGACAATAGCTTGAATTATTATTTTATTTTTATTTTTTAATTATTATTATTTCTCCACCAAACCTACTCCTGATTTGTCAGGAAATCTAAATTTTACACTTCAGCTCATTACAAGTCTAGATGAAAGCTACATTTCCCCATCCTCCCTCTAACTTGTTTAATCACTTAGCAAAATCTAATAAATCCATTTTAGTTATTATTTTGTGATATTTTTATAAGTAATAAATAGCAACAACAGCATTTGGGTTTTGGTTGAGGATTTGTTTGTTTAGTTGTGTGTTTTCGTGAGTGAAATTTGAGGAATATGCTTGAGATAAAGATCAAAATTTGCTTTCTTTTAAAATGGGAACGAGAATTTTTATGACTTAGAAAAACACTAATATCAGCTTGGTTTCCATGTGGAAAAAAAAGGACTTGTTAGTTGGCCAGTTAATATTAGGAGAAATAAAGTATTCCTCTGTGAAAAAGAAATAAATCTGAAACTATTGAAAACTCCGAAGTAAATTAAATGAAACAACAAAATAGAAAGCACACTTTCTTCTAGTTAGGTGGCAAACCTTTCTTTGCGAGAATAAATTTAGATGTCCCTGCATTATGTAAGTATCAACATTGCTCGGAAAATAGGTGATATTCTAGTTTGGAAGTTCCTTCTGCTTTCTTTCTGAAGGGGAGCGAAGAGTCTGTCTTTGCTAATGATCACTAATACTGTTAGTCCAGATATTAATTGGGTCTCTTGCCCCCTCCTCCCCCCCAAAAAGAAACAAAACCAAAAACGAACACCGTAACTTCTTTATTTTTTGTGGGCAGTTGTTTCATTTCGGCCCGAGGCCAAGCACCAGCTCTCCCCTCGCTCCGGGAGCTGTGTGCCCGGGGACAGCGGAGGGGCCCGGACCGGGGAGCGGCCCCCCGAGGTGTCCGCGGGCCGGTGCTGAGAGCGGCCCGAGCCCCTCACCTCCCGCTGTGTCTGCCCCGCTGTGTTTTGCTCAACCCGGTGATGCTCTGACGTTGGAAGTGAGCGCTTGGCACTGACGGGAGCTGGGCAGCGGGATCCTGTATTCCAGCGTGGGATGGGCGGCGGCGAAGGAGACGGCAAAACAGCGGCGTCAGTCGGCTCCCGGCCCTGCGTGGGGATGGGCAGTGCCCGCTGCGGGGAGCGGGGGATGGAGCCGGGGGATGGAGCCGGGGAAGGGAGCCGGGGATGGAGCCGGGGATGGAGCTGGGCCGCCTCCTGCCCGCTGCCCTGGGTCCGGGATTCGCCCGCTCGAGCGGCGGAGGGCACGGTAGCAGTCCCGGCAGCGACAGGACCCTTCTCCGGTCCTTTCCTCCTTCGTCCTTTCTTTCTCTTTCCTTCTTTCCTTCTTTCCTTCTTTCCTTCCTTCCTTCTTTCCTTCTTTCTTTCCTTCCTTCCTTCTTTCCTTCTTTCTCTTACTGTTCCTCATTTTCTCTCTTTTTCACTCTCTTTCTGCTTATCCTTTCCCAAATTTTAATTCAGTTCGTCTTCAAAATAATAAGCGATTAAATCATATAGCTGTGGGCAAAATACCGATTAGTGAATTCAATGTCTGTGCTAGAAGGGCCGCTTCTCCCTTAATATCGTTAATTGCCGCCTCCATCGCATTGGATAGAGAGGGAAGAAGCAGGGAGGGAGGACAGAATGTCCCAGGAGACAGCTGGGGCCGTCGGGATGGAGTGCTGAATGCCTGCCGGTGCCTATCTGTTGGCAGACCCGGGGTGGGTCGCGCAGGGCCACGGGTGTTGCTCCTTTCTCCAGCCGCTGTGCCAACCCCTTGTTCCGCAGGCAGATGTATCTGACGGTCCGAGCTTAGGGTTCCTAAAGCCAAAGCTCTGCTGCAGTAAAACTCCCGGTGGAAATCTATTGTGACCCTGCTGGAATTAATAATCTCTGGTGTTTTTACTCGTAATTAACGAGGATTAGACGTTTCGTTTTGAAATGGGGACGTTAACTGCGGAGGAGGTGGGGAAGGAAGACGCGCGTTTCCCGTGGGTCACTCGCCGGTGGGCGCGGGGCCCCTGCCCTGCCCTGCCCTCCCGGCGGGGCACTGCCGCGGCTCTCTGACACGCACCCGAAAGTCGATGGTAATCTTTAAAGCCATAAATAAATGAGTAACACCTCCTTTTCCTCCCGTCTCTTCGCAGGGAAGGCCCGTCCCTTCCCAGCAGCCGTGGCCCGCCGGAAGGAGCCCCCGGGCTCTGCGGTCCGGGGCCCGCAGCCCGCAGCCGCTGCCAGCCCCAGGAGTGCAGATGTATCCCTGTCCTGGCTCGGAGGGCACGTGTCAGTGCCGAGTGGCAGCTGCAGTATCGCTTACTGCAGGATCTGGTAGTAATCAGAAAGGTGAGGAGTTACTGAAATACATGTTGTATTTATTGCCAGTTTACAGGGAGACAGAGGGCGGCCGGTGCCGCAAAGTGAGCCATTTGTAGGGTTAAGTGTTTCAGCCTTCGCCCACGAGCTGCCTCGCCGGTTACGGGGAGATGGATTTCGGTCCTTCCCGGGACCACCTCCCATCCCCTGGGTGTTTGTGTGCTCCCTCTCACGGCTCCCTTCGGGGCCCCTGTAATGAGCGCTACCTCGGATCTTCCCACCACGGAAATGCTTTGCCGTTACCCTGCAGAGTTCTCTTCCCTCCGTGATGCTGGCACAGGCGATCCCCGAGGATGGAACCCTTCCTTAGGACTGGCAGAGGCAAGGTGCCCTCCTTTCCCCTCGGCCCGGTCAGTGGAGCTCGGGATCGGTCCCGGACTCGGCTCGGGGGATTCGGGGTGTTCTGTGCCCTATTCCTGGCTTTCTGCACAGCTCCTCCCGTACTGAGCTGCCCCTTCTCCGACTGCCAGGCGCACTGTGGCCGTAAGTTAATGAAAACTTAACAACTCAAAAAGGAAAAAAAAAAAAAAAAAAAGATGGTGCTGAAACGTGCGGATGGGACATAAAAGCGATGGAAAAAGGTTCAAAGCTTTCAGTGATGACTTTTCAACCTTTATTTATGTGCCTATTAATGCAATATCCATCATGGAGATACGCATCTTTATCCTTTCAACTGATATGCTGGGAATCAATTGGATATGCAGATTACATTTCATAAGTTTCCAAATGTTAATCTCCCCGGCCCTTTGCTGGTTATTTCTTTTTTGCCAAACAGTATTATGTTTCTGCCACCAAACAAAAAAAACCCCTAAAAAAACTATTTTAAAAAAACCCACTAAAAATAGTTAATTTTTAGGCTACTTGTCTCGATTTATTGCTCAGGCTTGGGCCCAGGTTCCAGCCCGGGAGCCCGCCCCTCCTGCCCGCTCCACCGCCAGTCCGGGCCCTCCCAGGGCACCGGCGCCTGGTCCGGGCTTCTCTGTGGCGGAGGCGTCTGCGGGCTCCGGCGGCCCGCTGCCCTCTCAGCGCCGTGCTCTGTGGGACGGGAGAGGTGTTCGAGCGGGTACTGTTCCCTTCTGAACCCGGCGGTGAAGTCTGGTTCCTTCCCAGCCTTGCAGCCCGGCGGCCCGGGAGGCGTCCCGCTGATCCCACCCCGCTTATCCCATCGCCCCATCCCGCTGATCCCACCCCGCTTATCCCATCGCCCCATCCCGCTGATCCCACCCCGCTTATCCCATCGCCCCATCCCGCTGATCCCACCGCCACGTCCCGCCGCGCTTCCCGGGCGGCTGCCCCAGAACGGGGCGGCGGGACTCCCTCACAGCTCCCGGCTCGACGAGTAATGTCCCGGACATCTCTGGGTCCCTAAATGGGAAGGGGTGGTGTGGAAAATAGGGTGCGGAGCGGGTTTCCAGGGAGGGCTTCGTGGCAGAGCTTATTTCTGAGAGTACTGGGCTGTACGGAGCTGCCTGTCGCTGTAAGCGGTCAGTTCTCCAGTGTGGCCGCGGGCGGGGTGTCGCGGGATGCCGCCACCTGCTGCGTCCCTACCTGCCCCACTTCTCCGTCCCACCATCCTCCGACATTCCCCATCGCATCCCCTCTCGAAGGAAGGGGTTCAATAACCGTTCATATTACACTAACGCCAAATTACTTGAACAGTACTGAAGTTTCTCTTCTGTGGCATTTTACAGCTCGCCGTCCTATGCGTGTCACTCTCGTCCGAGCCCGTCGGTACCGGCTTGGCTCAATGCGCCTCTGGTTTGTGGCAGCTCTCGCATCCCCCCACGCCTGGCTTGCGGTGGGGAAGGACCCTCCTAACGCGGAGCACACGCTCGGGGCGGGACAGTGGTTCCTGGAAGCCCGCAGCCCCAGCCCCGCAAGCCCAGCTCCCCATCCCGTTCCTCTGCCCTCACCGGCGGGCAGCGGCTCTCGGCCTCTGCCCCGTCCGGGAGGCAACGATCGGGCGGTACAGGGTCCCCCAAACACACACACTCCCTCGCTCTGTGGGAGAAGAAGAGGGAGACCTGTGTGAAGGCAAAGCCATCAGGCAGGGGGTGAAGCTGAAACGAGCAGACCCGAGGGTCTCCTCGGCCGGAGACCCAAACCCAGAGGTTTCTTTTTGAGGTGTTTATGGCGAGGACAGCGTGAAGTACGAAACAGCAGTTACAGGCGTCCATGCTCAATAGTTACGCCAGTCTTGACTTCCTTCGTTCGTTCTTAGGGTTTTTAGTGTTGGTGTTTTTCGATTTTCTTTCTCCCCCTCTTTTTCTCTCTTTCTCTCCTACTCCCTCCTCCTCTTTCTCTCTCTCTCTCTTTCCTTCTCTCCCTTCTGCCTTTTCCTTTCCTTTCCTTTCCTTTCCTTTCCTTTCCTTTCCTTTCCTTTCCTTTCCTTTCCTTTCCTTTCCTTTCCTTTCCTTTCCTTTCCTTTCCTTTCCTTTCCTTCCCTTCCCTTTCCTTTCCTTCCCTTTCCTTTCCCCTCCAAGCACACGTTTCTACGTACAAAACTGCAGTCTCCTCTCCACCTCCCTTGGAAATAGCCGGGAACTTCGCTTGGACCCGTATGAGAAATGAATTTGTGAGCGCAAAACCGGAAACAGTGTAATTGATTTATTTCTAATAGAGGGGAAACCAACACTGTTTATCGTTCAGAAATGATTGCCTGTGTTCTTAATAGCTCTAATTTTCACTGTCCATTTGATGTGCTGCAGGTTTAATACAGAGCACTTACTAATCCAATTAAAAGTGCACCTGGCCTGGAAGAGCTCTGTAATTAGCAGGAGCGTTTTTAGCTATTTCCACTGGAAAACCGTGAAATCATCTCTGCTGGCCTAAAGGACTGTAATATGGGGGTGGGGGCGAGGAGGGGAGGGAGGAGCGGGGCCAGGCATTCGTGCCTAATCTTTTTGCCTTGAATTTTTCACAGTTTCCGTGCGGGAAGATGAGGCTGTTTCATCGCGGGGCACTCGGTGTCTGGTAGCGCAGGACCGCGAGGGCGAGACTAGGTGGGTTTCACACCGCTTTCCCCTGCTGTCCACGCAAGCCCGGGCCGGGAGCCTGTCCTGGGGAAGCGCGGCTCGGCTTTGGGGCTGCGGGGAGGCGCTGGGGTGGTGGGGACCACGGCAGCCCCACGGGGACGGGTGGGGAACGGGGAACTGGAGCTGATGGGGGAGCCGCCAACCCTGTCGGGGGAAGAGTCCAGATCCCGGTCCCGGCCCCCACCCCTGGCCGGCAACGATCGCCGGGAGCAGCGGCGACTCCGGAGCTCCCGAGACGGTTTCTGGCAGGGCCGGCACGGGATGGGCCTGCCGGGGCTGCCCCGGGCGCTGCACTGGCCCCACGCAAAAACACGCGGCATGCACAGGAAGGCGCGTCTTTAAAGGAGAGGGAGAAGCAGCTGAAAAACACTGCCCAGGCTGTATCTCGTGTCGGGATGAGGGGCTGAGCTCCTCCTCCTCCGCGGGTGAGGGGTCGAGACAGTCCCCATTCGCAGCCCTCCTCGCGTGGACGAGGATTACTGCCCGGGCATCACAATGGCACCCGTAGCGATGGCTAGGAAGGGTTTCTGCTCCCATGCTGGGAGCCGCAGCGGTACCGGTGGGGAGTGAGGTGGCCACGGGGATGCTCTATTAGCGCGGGCTGCACTTCGTGCGGCCCTGCTCCCCGCCGCGGGGTTCCCAAGCGCGAATTAAACTCTTAGGAGTTTCATCTCTTTTTTTCAATAACAATTCTACCGACTTCCTCTCTCCAGCAAAAGACGCGTGGCGAGTGGCGTGGCGTGGTTTGTGGAGCGACGGCTCGGGCCGCACGGCTCCTGCCGCCCCGGCCCGGCTGGGCTGCGGGCCCGGGCGCTCCCCGGCTGCCGCGGGCGCTCCATCGCCCGGCGCGGCCCTGCTCTCACGGGACTGGGCTTCCATAGGGCTCGCTAACGGGTTTCCCAGAGCTCCGGCCACCGGGGTATTTGTAGAACACAAACGCTTTGTGAAATACCCTCTGACTTTCACTGAGTGCGAACTTTTCCTGCCAGCCTCTTCCTTGGGGTGCGGGAGCGTTCAATAGCAGAACCCGCTATTTGGATCTGTTTGTGTGCATTTGAAAGCGAGGGAAACCACTGGGTTCGGTGTCGGGCGCATGGGGATGGAGAGGGACCACGGGCCAGAGCCCCCTCGGCGTGCGGTCGGTGCCGGTTCTTCTGCGGACCCCTCGCCCCCCATTGCGGAGCGGAGCCCGACGCAAACTCCCAGTTTCCCCGGGGGTCGCGCCGTGCTGCTGCCGGTCCCTCGGCGGCCGGTTCGCTTATTATTGACGGTCCGGATTTCTGCCCAAATAACGCGAACCCCCGCCCACCCTGGGGCCGGCCGCGGCCCCGGCCCCGCAACGATCGCCCGGCTCGTAAAGGGAACGCGGACTGGGAGCCCAGAAAACATTTTCCCCCTTCATTTCAAAGGAGGAAACCTGAGCGATTCTCATCCTTTTGATTGATTAAGGTCTTGAATAACTTGAAGCTCGGGAGTGACAGTTCCTGAATAGACGATTGCAAATAAAGAGCCCTGTGGAAAGCCGGGCTGGCACTTCGGAGTGTAAAGGAGGCGAGTTTGCTGGCACTTACCAAGTTATAAATAAAAGGCCGTGCACAATGGTACCTTCTCTAAGGACAGACAGTCTTTACAACACTCCTGGCGTCATATCCTGCTGTGGGCACTCCAGCTCCGAGGCAGACTTTACCTCTTTTATTTTTCCAGCAGTTTAGTTTGAATACTACAATAAATTCCTGGGAACAAACGCTTGTTAGTAAGACTTTAACACGCACCGCCTCGCACCCATCCACATATAAACGCTCACGCACACGCGTGAAACGCAGGGACACCCTGTCCCACCGGTTTTTAGAAGCAGACATCCCCACGAAGATCTCTCTGGCAGCTCCTGCTGTCAAAACCGTGAGCACCATTTGTTCCAGAGATGTTTCTTCTGGACGGTGACAGATTTCATATCAAAGTAAATAAGTAAAAGGAAAGAATAAAGGAAGAAGCGTTTTTTCCTTAAAATGAAAAAGGCTGTTGCCCCCAACCCGCCACTGATGCTTGGCGAGCGGAGCCAGGAGAAAAAACGCTTCATGGCAGCCAGGCGGGGGCTGTCCCGCGGAGTCCCGCAGTGACACGGGGTCCTGAGGGATGCGATGTCCAGGCCGCTTCTCTCCCGGGGCTGGGGCGGCCGTCGGGGTACCGAGTAGCTAGATCCCCATCGCCGGCCGCCCTCTGCTTGAGGCGAAGGGGCCCAACACGGCTCTGCCCGTGGGGTCAGCGCGGGGCCGTGCCGTGTCCTGCCGTGCCGTGCCGTGCCGAGCCGAGCCGAGCCGAGCCGAGCCGAGCCGAGCCGAGCCGAGCCGAGCCGAGCCGAGCCGCGCGGTGCCGGTCCGGTCGCGCCGCCGTCGCGCCGGCCGGGGCGATGGGCGAGAGCCGCCCGCTCGCCCAATCAGCAGGGGCGGCGAGGCCGGGCCGGACGGCAGTGGCCAATCGCGGCGGCGCCGCTGCCGAGCCGCGCCGGGCACGGAGCCGATAAATGCTCCCGGCCCCGCGGCCGCCGCTCCCCGCCGCACCGGGGACACCGCCGCCGCCCCCCGCCCCGCCGCTCGCCCGCCCTCCCCGCGCCCAGCCGCGCCGCCCGGCGGGGCTCCGGCCCGGCCCCTGCCCTCCCGGTGCGGGGCAGCGCGGGTCACTGACAAAGGGGCAGCGGCGGAGCTGCCTCCTCCCCGCCCCTCGGCGGCATCCCCCACCCCCTCCGGGACCGCTCCTGATTCGGCGGGGCCCGCTGACAGCGCGGGTCTCCCCTAGATCGGCCCTCACCTGGATATAACCCTGCCGGCAGCTGCCGCCGCGATGACAACTCTGGCCGGAGCTGTCCCCAGGATGATGCGCCCCGGGGCCGGGCAGAACTATCCCCGCAGCGGGTTCCCGCTAGAAGGTAAGGCCGCGCCTGTGCTGCTCCCGGTCGGGAAAGGGATAATCATTCCGTGCCGGGACGCCGGAACAAAGCGGCCCCCCCGGCCCGCCAGAACTGGCGCACGGAGGGCACCAGAACAGCCACCCAGCTTCCCCGTGGGCTGTCAAAGCAGGGTTTGTCCCAGGACGGGCACGGCTCGGACCACTGCAGCCGACGGCTCCGGCCTCGCACCCTGCGAGCGGCCCGTCCCGGGAGCGGGGGGAAGCGACCGAGAGGTCGGCAGCGCAGCCGGCCCCGGTTCTCTTAGTGGAGTGAAGGGTGGTGATTCGGGGAGCCCAAAGTTCGGGAAAAAGTTAGGAGAAAAATTAAACTCAGATAAAAGCAATGCGAATCGAAAGGAAGTTAAGAACCGTGGGTCGGCACCGGGCCGCTGCGAGTGGCCGCTCTCAACCAAGGTAGCGGGGTGCGAGGGCCCCGCAGTGCCGGGGACTGCCAGGCCCCTGCCCGGGGGAGGACGGGCGGCTCTCACCGCCGCTCTCGGGGCGGCCGAGCCCGGGCCAGCCCCCGCGCCACCGCGGACACTGCGGCCTTCCCGTACGGCTTCCCCCTTCTCCGCCGGAGTCAGGCTGGCTCTGAAAGCCGGCTCCGGCCGAGTGCAACAGGTGAAGCCCACGGCCGCCTCCCTCCCCTGCCTGCCGGGCCGGCGGCGGGGTCTCCGCGGGAGCTGCGGGCCCCGGGCGCGCTGTGGGGCGGCGGGGCGGGCGGGGGTGAGTTGCCTTATAGAAGAGCAACCACAAAAACCAGTAACAACAACAACAAAAAAATAGACGCAGCAGGATCCGAAGGAAACGTTAACGCCATTTACCCCCCCTGCCTCCCTTTCCTCCTTTTCTAGTCTCTACCCCTCTAGGCCAGGGCAGAGTCAATCAGCTCGGAGGAGTGTTTATCAATGGCAGGCCTTTACCCAACCATATCCGGCACAAGATAGTGGAGATGGCCCACCATGGCATAAGGCCCTGTGTCATTTCCCGCCAGCTGCGAGTGTCCCACGGCTGCGTCTCCAAAATTCTCTGCAGGTACCAGGAGACGGGCTCCATCCGGCCGGGGGCCATCGGCGGCAGCAAGCCCAAGGTGAGCCCTTCCCGCCCGGCCGGAACTGGGTAAACCCTGGCCGCGGTGGCGGGGAGCGAGTTCCGTCCGGGACACGGCCCAGGCTGGTCGGCACCGGGGTTTACAGTCGGGACGGCGGCACCCGGGTGGGCCGGGGGGACCGTGTGAGGCCGAGGGTGGGCGCAGACACTCATGGAGCGCAGCACCCCAGCCGTGTCCCTGCCTGTTGCTCTCAAACTTCCCTAGGCTTTAGAAAGTATTGTTGGAGTTCTTGGCAATAATATACTTTTAATTAAGGAAACGCTATTTAGAAAAAAAAAAATCTCAAACGAAAATAGGGCGAAAAGGGTGGGTTTTTTGAGAGCTTGGCTTCCCAGAGCCCCGCGTGCCCCATGCTCACTCCCGCAGAAACGCGGGCGGCCTCAGGGCTGCGGGACGGACCGGGACGCGATCGCTCCGGTGGTGGAGCTGACCCAGCACGGCTGGATCGGGCCCTCCCCGCTTTCGTTGAAAGCGCAACGAAACGACCTGTATTTCTCTGTCTCTTTACTGCTTCTTCTCCGCTCTGTTTACTTTTTCTCTCTACTCTAGAGCTGTGTGTATTTATAGCTATGCCACCGAAAAGTTTGGCTAACAGTAACGGAGACGATTTCCCCCCCAAAATTAGGTTTCTTCTCCTCCTCCTCTTCTAGTTTTTATTTCCCACTAAAAGCGAAGCAAAGGCTTGAGTTTTAATTGGAAATTGTTGTTAGATTTCCCCCTCCACCCCCACCCCCGATTCTTCAAAAGTAGCGAAGCGATGCCCGAACTTTTCCTTTCTGTGTTAGGAGTTGGGGTAATTTTTTATAAACGTGTTACTCTGATGTAAGCCTATTGCCAGCCGGGAGATCGTTCAATTTGATTTTTAGCTTTATTTTAAAACCACGAGGCTACCGAAATAAAATGCCGGTACTCGAACCTCTCCGCGTTTTTGTTACGCTGTTTTTTATTCGGAGCTGAAAACTTTGTTCAGCCGAAACTTTACTGACCTGGAGTTTCGTTGCCCGGAGTCCTCCACTGGTCGCGACTCGGGATTTTCTCGGCCGCACGGCCGCCGGTGCTGCCTAATTCGGGGTTTTCCCTGCCGAGGGCTCTGTCCCGCCTTCCCGGTAACCCCGGAGGATTTTCTGGGACGTTTCGTTTAACGCGGAGGCTGTTCGTCTTATGCGGGCCCGTTATTACCTTCTGTGTCTCCTCTTACTTTACCCTGCCCGCATTCGAGTGTTTTATATCGGCGTTTCTAAGCGGGGACGGTGTCGGCTCTCGCTGACGACGGCGCGGGCGGGCTCGGAGCTCCCCGGGGCTCTGGCGGCGGCAGCCCCGGCTCCCCCGGCCCTACAGACTGTGCCCGCTCGCCTTGTCTTTACTGAAGCAGGTGACGACGCCGGATGTTGAGAAGAAAATCGAGGAATACAAGCGGGAAAACGCGGGCATGTTCAGCTGGGAGATCCGGGACAAGCTGCTGAAGGACGGGGTGTGTGACCGCAACACGGTGCCGTCAGGTACGGAGCGCGGGGTTCGGAGGGTCCCGGAGGGTCGGGGGCGGCCCGGGGAGGGCAGGGCGGTACCCGGATGAGCCCCGTCCCCTCGGGATCGGAGCCCCGGGCCGGACCGGTGCCCACGGAGCGGCCGGAGTTAGCACGCGGTGCCTCTGGCGCGTCCCGGGAGGATTCCTGCGCTCGGCGGGGTGTTTTCAATTAAATCGTAACTGCATCCCCCTTCCCTCCTCCACCCTACGCTTCCCCGCAGTCCCCTCCGGGCTGCTGCCGCAGGAGGGCTCGGGGCTTGCCGGAGACCCGGAGCGGGGATGCAGGAGATGGGGAGCAGCTCCCTGTGCCGGCGAGTGGTTTGCGGGACGGGGCGGGGGGAACACGGAGCCAGAGCAGTATTTGTGAGGTGTCCGCGGGTTTTTATCACCCACCATGCGGGCTTGGGGGAAAAAAAGAGTCTCGGGAGCCGCTGTGCCCGTGCTGGAGTCCGGTGCGGGACTGCGCCGTGTGAAACCCCCGCGGGGACCGGAGTAGGCGGCTGCCTTCCCTAAGACCTGACTGGCAGCGGCCGAGGGGCACAGGCCAGTGGCACCGAGGGGGGGACTCGGCTCCCCGGACCGGCCCGAGAGCCGCGGGGGGCTGCTGGGGACGAGCCGGTCACAGCTCTGCACTCCCCTCCTGAAGTGAGCTCCATCAGCCGCATCCTCCGGAGCAAGTTTGGGAAAGGCGAGGAAGAGGAGGCTGAGCTGGAAAGAAAAGAGGTGGAGGAAGGCGATAAGAAGGCCAAGCACAGCATTGATGGCATCCTCAGCGAAAGAGGTAAAGTCCTGTTTGCCCCTGCTCTCCGCGGAGCCCTGCGGCGGGCCTGCGCCAGTCCCAGGTGCCGGTGGCTCTCACTCCCCTTCTCCTCTGCTTGTCCTGGGGGGCCAGCACAGCGGGAGGTGTAGGGCAAGGAGTGAGCTCTGACAGCCTGACTGCCACATCCCATCGTATCCCATTCCCCCACCGGAACGACCCTGCAGTGTGCAGGAATGGCGCAGAGGTTGGAACAAAAATGGGAGTCACTGCTAGTTCGGCTTTCAATAACCAGGGAGCAGGGAGGGTTGGAGCCACCACAGAGCCCCTCGTCACAGCCGTGCAGGGGCTCCTTTCCCAAGCCGAGTCAAAGGCTGCAGCTGCATAGAAGGGGCAGTTGTAGCAAAAGGCTACAGAGCCCCGAGTCTCTGCAGTCTGAACAGGGCAGGGAACCACATGTTTTGTTTTTTCTGCTCTTAAAACTGCTGGGAAGAGCGTGTGTTGGTGTTTGGCCCGGGACTGCGAGGAGGTTGCAACCTGAACAAGGCAGAGGTGAAGGGCTGCTGCGGGGGGACAGCTGCTGCTCCCGTGGAAGCCATGCCTGGCTCCCGGCTGGGCCAGGGTGCAGGGGCAGGCGAGGGCCCGGCCGGGCCGCCTGTGTGTGGAAGTCGCTGCCCAGCACATGCACAGGCACTGGAGAAGGCGAGACAAAAGTACCAAATGAGCTGGTCAAACATTTGTACAACTTTTCCAGCTTTTACAAAGAAGGCCTTCTATACACAATCTACACTTGGAGATGAACTTGGAAAACAAAGAGGGGGGAGTCCATTGAAACTCACACTTTGGCTTTGCACAGACAAAGCTTCAGCTAGCAGCAGCTTGATGTGAACAAAAGAAGGCAACCTTTTTATAATTCAAGGAGAAAAGAAGAGAAAACAGCCCCACAAAAGGCTGAGAAAAGACATTATGGGCTTGCAATGAGGGATGAATTATTCAATGAGCCCCTAATAGCTGATGCTCCACGCAGTTTTATGGACTCTCCATCGTGGAAAAATAGCTGTTTTTAGAGAGAAAATGTTTATAGCATTTCTAGGCATCAAGGAATGCTGGTGCCGTGCAAGGACAACTGAAATCCATTCTTTGATAGTAGAACATGTCCTTGTTTTGTTGGAACAAACCTCTAAAGTCTCTGAAAACTTAGTTTTCAACTGTTATTAAATCTTTCAGGGAAGCCTCATCTTCTGCGTGTCTGTGTTTGCAAGGAGGCGTGTAATACAGACATGCAGAAGATGCTAACAAAATTAGAGATTTTAAGGCCATAAGGCACAGCTTGATTTCCTGATCTAGTTGCCCCCATATGCTAGGTCCAGAGTTTCCTCCAGCACCTCCTTCAACAGAGGACTTTTTCAAGAGGGATGTGCACCAAGGGAAAAATTAGCTAAATTCAGTGCCCTAGTTGTTAAATAACTAGCTTTGCTGCCTTCTTGAATTTCTTGACAGAGATTAGAAACAGAAGATAGTAAGCCTTGATAATATCACTGCTTTATGGAACAAAGAGTGGTTAATAGAGACAGCGAGAGAAAAAATATTGTTATCGATATAATCCATCCTTCTGTTTCTCTTTGAAACAGTCTTCCTGTTCTTTGACGGTCTGCCCTTTAAAGTGGGGCTCCTGGTTTATTATAAACCAGCGTCTGGGTGCATGGCTTTCTCCCAGCAGCCCAGGGGAGCCCCAAAACTATGCAGGAAAACTGCTGGGGCTGGTGATGCCTTGCTGCTACAGGGGCTCACTCGTGCCTCCCAGCACAGCTGTATGAGGAGGCTGCATTCCACCTCCCGACGCACTCTCTCCTTCACTTTCTGTGGTTGTGTCTAACTTGGTTTGTTTTGAGTTCAATCAGTAGGAATTTCCCCCTTGATTACATGGGGTAGTGTAGCCCTCTCCTGCCCTGGGCATGCAGGTTTTTGCTGCGTGAACGTGACCGGACAGTTCCGTGGAAACGGCAGCTTTGGTAATCCCATCTGTTCTGTGACAGTGGCTGAGAAGGCTTGGCAGTGTGAGGGAGAGTGTCTTCCCCACAGCAACGCCTGCTCCCCCTCCCTGACTAGCAAGCTGTTGCTTAATCTCATTACTGAAGTGGCTGGGATGCTGCAGTGCGAGCGCACTGCTGCTCCAGAAAACATTTGTTGCCATACTCGTGCCCTGCATGGAGTGTGATACTACAGGGACAGCACACCAGTGAGATCTTTACAAGAAAAGAATAACCATAAAAGAATCCCACCACTACTTTCTGTATCTGACCAACAAAAAAAAGTTCTGCTTCAACTCCCATTGCCAGCCGAGGAGCTTTGATTTCACTCCATCTATTAAAACAATCCCGCTCTGTTACTAAAATAACTGGCAGTGCTCCTAAGGATTTTGATGCCACAGGATCATATTTGCCAGCACCCACTGGCTTGGCTACAAGGCCTGGTGTGGCAGAGGGTGCCCGCTGGCAGCGCATCTCAGATGCCCTTTCTGACACTCGGGTTGCTTGCAGAATGTCCAAAGGGCATCCATGTGCTGTGCAGCAAAGCCCTCGGGTGCTAGCTCAGCGCTGAGTGTTCCGTGTTATAGAGGGGGAAAAAGTGCAGGGGTTTGTGCAGTATGAAGAAGTTTTGTAGCTCTGTTCTTGGGGGCTTGGGGTATCCTGGAGAGTGGGTGCCAGGGAAGGCTGTGGGATAGGTCAGAAAGTGGCTGCTGAGGCTGAACACGAAGCAAAGTACGGCTCTTCTGCTCGGGAGCACACATTAGTGCTGGACATTTGCCTGAAATCCCCTCCTCGCCCGTGGGCCTTTGGGTGGATCAAGAAGTGGCATTTTTTTCAAGGACAAAGACAACAGTTTTCATTTTAATGGTATCGAATTCAACATTTAGGGAGTACTTACAACAGAGTGGGACTAGAGAAAATGGAAACATGATATTTAAAAAAAAAAGTGTGATAGAAACAGTGTATCACAGGGATTTCTCCCACCGTGTATATGGATGTAGGTAAACTTTTGTGTGCCCGGTGCAACTCTGTTTCAGCCTCTCTTCTCGGACACTTACATGTGATTCTCACACTGTCTACAGATGCCACATGTGCAGCCCTGTACGTGCTGTATTTCAGTGTTTCTGCCAGCGTCACCCTCAACCCTGATTCTGGGTATATGTTTAAAGAAAACTTGCTTGTCAGAGTGTGTGTCAGGAGGCTGATAGCTCTATAACAGCATATCTGTATTTCTGCACGCGTGATAATTTTTCCTTAAAGGCACAAGCCATAAATAAAGAACACGAGAAAGTTTTGTGCCTTTATGTGGCACATCAGGGCTTATTTTTAGTACAGCCACTACAGAAGAGGGAATTGCTTGTACCTTTGCTGGGAGTTGTGTGCAGCATGGTTTGCTGACTAATCTGATAACTCCCCCCTTCATAAAATAGCTGTTGTTTTCTGGCAGGAACCGCTGGCTTTCAGCACTGCAGCGATGGGGCAGAGCCCGTCCCCGGGCCCGCTGCGAGCACTGGGCTGGGGCTGGGGCTGGGACCGGGACCCCCCCGCCCGCTCTCAAAGGGGGCCTCTGTTCCCAGGCTGCGGAATTGGCCCCCGGGCCCTGTCCTGGCGGATCCTCCCCCAGTCATGCGCACCCGTCCAAAAAGGGCCCTACTCATCCCAAGCCTCTACCCTTGGCTGTACTGAGAGCAATTCAGGCTACAGCAGACTAAATTGCCTCCTTTATTTTCTTCTTACTTTCATCTCGGACCAAACCCTTCCCCCCCTCCCTCCCCTTCCTCTTTTCTTTTTTTTTCTGTGTGCCTGAGGCTCACATTAATACAATTTCGGCACCACCCCTATTTTAGTGTGTGTATGTGGGGAGTTTGAAGGGGTAGGGAAGAAAAAGGACCTTAGCACAAAAGCCCTGCTCAGCAGCTCAAAAGTTCAAGCTGCTGCTGCCTCTCTAGCTGTGTGATGCTTTTCCTGTTTGTGAGTTTTGGGAAACATTTTTGCTTTGTACTGTAATGGAATTAGAGGACAGATGCTGACTGTAAATGGGACACGCGACTACCAGCCCCTAGCTTAAATATTTAGATGCAATGTCACAATTACTGACTTGATGCACAGGCTTTGAAGTGGTGGCACATGATCTAAAGGGTAGCTTGAGCTAGATGGGCTGGCAGATGTTTTGATTAGGATTGGTCAGCATCATGCAGCTAGTTATTTTTAGATTGCTAAACTAATAAAGACACTTTATTAAGGGAGAAGATTAACATGGAGGCACCAGATATCAGTTTGAGTAATTCATTTCTGCATCGTAGACTGTTGGGTTAGTGGCTGGAGCATGGGATGAGGCAGATGCTGAATTAGATTTTGTTTGCAGGGGTTGTCCTGGTTTTGCTCCAGTGTCCTGTCCCAGGGCACTGTGGTAGGACTTACATGCTGTGTGAAATGCTGTTGTGGGCCGAGAAGCACAGTTTGTTCTCCTGCTCAGTGTTCACGGTAAAAATTCACTTATTGAATGAAGTGTGATGGCTGTGGCTGCAGTCAGTTATCTCCTTGAGCCTGAAATTTCATGCAGTACTCTATATATTTGGTCACTGGCAGGTCTAAGAAATCGACTCATGTCACTTGAACAGCGTCGTTTCTGAGGCTCTCAGAGCTGACAAGAAAAGAGTGCTTAATTAAAAAAAAACTCCCTAGTGACTCCAGAATTTGGCTCAAGGAAGACAGCGCCAACCATATTTTCTGTCTGTCTTTTCCCCCTTCTCTTTCCTCGTATCTTAATAGAGAGAGTCCAGGCCTGGGTAGGAAAGTCAGGTATTGCACGAGTGCGAATTGCTGCAGGTGATTCCATGCAAACCCAGCACAGCTTTGTTTCTTCTGCCTGACCCATCATCACTGTGGGGCTCTGGGCCAGGCTTCTGCTTCCAAAGCATTATTCTGAGATATTATTATTATTATTATTGTTATTATTATTAATAATAACAATAATAATACTACTAATAATAGTAGTAGTAGTAGTAGTAGTAGTAGTAATAATAACTGATGACCTCAGCAATGAATAATGACCTCACCATCAAGTGAGAGTGTCATGTCCCAGCATGCTAAGCATTTTTAGAAACGTGCTAAATGTTTGACTTTAGGGTGACTTCAAAGTGGAGTTTGCTCTTCCAGAGCTGCTGGGGGCAGCCCATTCCCTCCTATCTTGAAGTGGGGGATTTTGAGGAGAGTGCTAATTGTCAGACTAACTGCAGGCTAATCATCTGACAAAAGCACCAGTAATATTTCTAGCTGTGGGAAGAAAGAGTGTTAATCTAGCAGCGACCCTCTGAAGTAATATATATATAAACATCATATCCTTTGCTTGAAATCATGATTTTATTAATGGCTTTGAATGTTTTGCCATCTTAGTGTTGCTTTCTTCAACTTAAGAGTCAGTGCCTGTTCAAGCAGAATTGCTGTGGGCATCCTTTCCAGTTTTTCCAATTGTATATATCTAGAACAAGGCTGAATGTTATTTTAGCAAATGTCAGGATTGCTTCACACACAGCAATTGATTAACTTGAATTTGTACCCAAGTTAGCACCTTATTTGGTTGCTTTGAAAATCTCCATCTATCAGACTTACAAAGTGTCACTCTGGAAAGGCAGAGGCAAGAAACGGCTGATATTGGTGTGGCCAGGACTTCCTCTGAGAATGTGATTTATATATTTGGCTTTCCAGATTCTCCTATGATTGCAGAATCTGTGATGTCAGTAGGAATTTGCCATAATAGACATCAGGCTTTTCTTGAAACCAGCTCTGTAATGTGCTGAGCAACTGCAGCTCTGGGAGAAATCCCCAGGTTTAGGATGTAAGAGGGGTTTACTCGATTGGGCATCAGACCTCCAGTCCTGCAGATGTGGGCAGCAGTGACAAGTCCCGAGGAGTCCCACTCAAAGGGCCTATTCATGTGTGTAACCTTGCTCACGTGGGCTGGGGCAGGCAGGAGTGGGGCCCAAATTTGTTCTATTCTGTTAGTAAAAAGTACCCACTGCACAGGAGTGTGACTCTAATCCCGAGTGAAACTCTGGCAAAACTCTCACTGAGGGCAAGGATCTTTGTGTCTTGGTTTACACAGAGGCAGCAGTGGAATCAGCAGGCAGACAGAGCTTTTAAATAGATAAAAAACTAATTAGTTATTAATGCTGTAAGTAAAAGCCAATACTGATAAAATTCTTTAAAAAATTTTCCCATGTCTGATTTTGAATAGTGATTCTCTGTTATATCAGGCAAAGACAACACTTTTATCTAACACTTATTTGGGGAACATTTAGTTTGGTTTGGGCTTATTTATCGATAAGGATTGGAACAGGGTTTAGGAGAGGGAAGCCAATAAAGCTGATAGTGATAAATTATCATGAGTCCCCAGAGCTGTGTAATAAAACTGCATTGGGAAATGAAGCAGAACTACAAAGTGCTCTCTGGTTAATTTAAGAAGAAATTGAGTGAAACACAAAGCAATAAATCAGAGCAAGCCATTCAACATGAATTTCTCCATATAAATGTCACTTTAAATCCTATGTAGCAAACACATATGGCCAGAGAAAGAATGAAATATAGAAATAAAAATGCAGGATACTTCCAAGTAGTCCCTGAACGCTGAGCTCTCTGGCTAATAAAAATGATGTACAGTAATGTAATTCACCACGAGACCTTGTTTAGCATAGTGTGAGTGTGGCATTTTACTTTACTTGCCCTGGAGTACTCCTGCCCCATGCTGTTAAACTAATTCAGTTTAAATCACTCTGCCTAGAAAAAAAGTGAAGAGTAATGAAATTAAAACTCACTGAGGACACATCAGAGTTAAAGTGTGTCATGTGCTGAGATTATTTAGTTAGGGGAGTTTGATGTAATTGTTGACAGGTCGTTTATTCATCCTGGTAAATAAAGATTCATGAACTATTAAGAATGTGCATATATAACTAGCAAGACAGTAAAAGGCAATTAAGCAGTCAGTTTAATGTCTTATCTTGCTGGTTGCCCTACAGTTGTTTTACAACTAGGAATTAAAATTTGAAAAGAAAGTTTTCAGTGTCCCTGGCCAAATATTGATTAAGTAGTTGTTTGCTGATGCCATTGTGGCACATAAAAAGGCCAGTGGTTCTGCCCCTTGTTGTTCATCTTCCATTGTTGCTGATTCTTAACCTCGGAGATCAAAGGAGGATCATTTCAGTTTATCTGTCTTGGAAAATCCTTCTTTGCACCTAAACCCATATGGATTAATGGCCAAATTGTCTTTAATGAGATGTGAAATTTTGCATGGTCTGTTGAATGTATACACTGTATGCTTTTACAGTTTTGTGGTTTTTTTTTCTTTAGCATTACTGGATTTGATTTTGTTTTAATCACTTTTTTTAGTATACACTGCATTGAAATGTTACTATTGTAGCAGGTAAAATACAATCTATCTAACTGAATTTTACTGAAACTAATTTTGTTGCATGTAATCTTTTCGATGGGTGTAGCCTAAAAGAAAAAAAAGTCGTCTTTGTATACCAAATCACATAGGAGATAAATAGTCCAGGGCTGTCAATAAAAGAAAGGGAGCTTGAGAAGCCAGCCCATTCTCCAGACTGGGTTCTCAGAATAAAGGGGACACAAACAAGCTTGCAACATTTGTTTGGTCATTTTCTTCAGTTTGGATTTTATGGACCCTACTTGCCTCAGCTACGATAGTTGTGCTGTCCCTTCTCCCAGAAAGGGAGAGTTGGATCGACGTGGCTGTGCACAAAAACAAGCAAGAGCCCTTGAGAACAATCAGTTCCTTGTTGCATGGCAGAAAGCTATATTTAATTCAGATATAGTAAAATATATCCCACCACATCCCCAGCAGAAGAAGTTGTGCAATCTGGATGTGTTTTCTTGTCATTTTGATATGAGTTTTCATCTGAATTGTGAGGTATGGGAGTGTTAGATCCAGGTGCCACTGCATCCACGGGACACAGAAATTTAGCTTCACAAACAGTAGTAACAAGCCTGGTAAAACCAGAAAGCCTCTCCTGGTGTTGCATTGATTTTTAGGTGGATGGGTGGGTCTCCTCTGCTTTTGTGAAAAACAGCAGAGTAAAGGATAAGACAAAATTTGTTTAATCATAATTTTCTCATTCCCTTTCTTAAATACACTCTGTTTGCATTCTGTGGATGATTAAAATATCAGTCCGTGCATGCTTTGCAAGTACTCAGCTGCTTTAGGAGATGTTTTGTCCCAGAGTAAGAGCTAACACTCTTTGAAAGCATTTTAGATATAAATTTCCTCAAAGTCCCTGAACTCAACTTTTTTGTTTCCATAGAGAGCTGTGGTGAGCACTGTGATATCCATGCTACCTTTTGTTTTTTTTTTTTAATGGATATTTGCCTGGTAGTAGACTTTCTGCCAAACATGATCAATGTTTATATCATGCACAAGCCCATATAAGGACCAGTCTTAAGGATTTTTATATTTCTGATATGCTTCGTGTTGGATGTCTGATCTAAAAATGACTATGTAGTAATTTCTTTATCAGATATATTGTCACATAGACCGCTGAGGTTTGAACAGTATGAGGAATAAACTGTCTGTGGCTGGCAATTCTGCAAGCAGACAGCTTATTCAGCCCCTGTCAAATCTTATTCACCTTACTTAAATTAGTAGGACTGTTCATGCCAATATAATTGGAATCTCTTCCACTTACTAGCTCAGAAAAGCAATAGAAAGCAATAGCAACCACGGCTCTTTTGGCAAAATTACTCTGCACTTTGTTAAGAATGTAACCAATGCAAAACCCACCTACCCCCTGCGAGGCAGTAGCACCAACCACGCTCGGTGTAACCAAATTGTACTTAAAACTGCTTTCCATCCCTGTTTTTAACTGTCCCAGAGAGGATGGAGATGAGTATGGACAGGCTTTATAGAAACCAGGCTAGCAGGGTAGCAGGGAATGCTTCCACAGAGAATGCATTTTTACTGAAGATGGTGTGGCAGGACTTCCTTTTCATTTTGTCCTAAGGGCTGGCTGTTTGATCTGGTGTGAAGTGCTGAAGGGTCAGAGTGTGAGATGGGGGGATCTGTGCCCCAGTAAATACTCTGACACCTACCCAGCCCCTCCTGTCAGGCTGAGTGGTGAGAAAAAAACTTGCACAGAACAAGCTGGAAGTCAGGACATGGTGGGCTTTATGAACAGCAAAATAATTTGTTTTCAGAAAGAAGGTGTTTTAGAAGAAAAAAAAGGAAGTGGAAATTATTTAGCTAAAGAAAATGGAAAGCAAAATATACTGTTTCATAATGAAACCTTGAAAAGTACAGTTTTTGAAAAAAATAATCTCAGGAATTCAATTTACCAAGGGATAAATCAAGTAACTCCACTGCAGATGGTGAACTGATGCTGTTGTGTGAGTGAACACTAAATTAAATTATCAGTATTTACATAGAAGAAGAGATACTTCCAAACAACTACTAGCTAAGGAGTGATGGTTTAAGTGAGCAGTCATCAAACCTTTATGGTGTGATGTTATGAAAGGCGGTCTCCAAAATTTTTCTGTAGAATTTTAACTCAGAGAAAGGCATCTCGTGCACCTCCCTGCTTTGTGTGGTAGCTATTCCCTGTATGGTATATGACTTCACTGTGTTCTTTGTCTGTGGAACTGGAAAATAATAGAAGAAAACACTTAGGAATCTATTTGGAAGATTGTACAATAGATGTCACAGTTAGGAAAAAGCCCTGTGGGTGCATCCCTGCTTTAGCACAGTTGATTTGACCTGCTCTCTTTTAAATCAACAGGCTCAAGCAAAAATGCTCGAATATTTGGCAGCTGCACAGAAAACCACACAAACCCCTGTTGCTTTAGTACCCACAACTTGTTTTCCAACAAATGCAGCGTTGCCTTTTGAAAACCCCTTAAAACTAACTGCTTGTCCACCTCTTCTGAACAACACCGAGACTGGCGTGAGCTGCGTGCTGCATGGGCTGGGGCAGGGACTGAAGCAGCCAGAAGCATTGCAGGGTCTCAGGATGCTCACACATCCTGCTGAAAATGCAAAATGGCTGCATACAGCAGACATATTTTTAATATTTTTGTTATTTCTGTCTCTACATTTTAGAAGTTTCTTGAGGCCAAATTGTATTGGGGTTTACACGGGAACAGTCCTGTGCTCTCAGCAGCACTGTGCAGGTTGCTTAGCATTGAATTTGGCCCTGCATGAAAGTTTAATTACATTCCGGATTTGAGGGAACACCTTCACTTTCTCAGACTTAGCAAGACCTTATAATGCTAAAGATCTCTTCTTGCTGGTAAAGAGGAGACCTGACACAGCCAGTAAGCGTAGTTAGAATGCTGCAAGCAGAGCAAATTAAAAAAAGCTGCTTTAGAGAATGGCACTTAATTTTTCTAACATATGATTTAGCAGAAAAAGGCAAACCAACCCCCCCTGGCTCTCAGCTGTAAGGAGCTCTGTAACCAATCTGCTCCATCAGTCCTGGCAGGATGGGAGGGAGTGCTGCTCGCTCCCTCTGATTTCTGGCTCCTCCTTGGCTGAAGGGTATCAGGAGGGGAGGCACACTCTTTCCGCCTATACAACATTCCTGTCCTCAACTTTTGGTCCTAATCAACTCAGCAAATGAATTTTTTGGAAGGTCATCACGTAATTTGAATTGTTGTCAAACCTTACACTATGATGGGTGTAGAGAGGGTTTGTCCCCAGGCTGCAAGAGGTCACTTGGCCAAGGAAGAACTTAAATCAGAATTCAAAGTTACTGGGCTTCTCCTGTATTGGCAGTCGAAAAGATGGAGTGACCATTGATGGCATAAATATTTCTGTTAATCTGACATCAGAAACAGACTTGTCAGCCCTGGGAGAGGAAATCAGAGACAGAAATTTGAAGTGAATATTAAAAAAGTCCTAAATATAGCTAGTATCTGTATCTTGATAATGGTACTTATAAATAAAAAATAAAACACCCCAGAAAAGTGTTATGAGGGGGAAAAAAGATCCCCCAGGTGATCAAAAAGTGTAGGAGGGACTCACCTGTTCCTAATCTTGAGTGCTACCATGCAGAAAAGTGAGTATTAAAGAACTAGGCCACCCAGTGCTAGATGTTTGGCCCTGGTTGGTGTAGGGAGGGTCTGTGGAGTTGGGGGGGATTCCCAGGATGGCAAAGGAGGAACCCCTTCCTGTGCACTTCTGTGTTACTCCTCCTGTTTTAGCCTCAGGGTTTTTGTGGAGTGCTATGCCCCTAGGGTGCCTTGGGTCCATTTTCAGGGCCGGATCATTTGGTTGAAAGACCCATTGTACTTCTCTGAGTTCGAGCTTGAAGCAGTGAGCAGAGTCCCTGCAATTCAGGGCTGGGTGCAGGGCTGGCTCCCGGCCCGGGTGGGAGCTGGGCCTACCCTGTTTCCAACCCAGGAAGCTCCTCACTCTGCCCTTTTCCTCTGTGAGGTTTGCAAGTGATTTCTTTGTATTTATTGTGAGGTTTAAAGCTTCCACAGAGCCGTTGTGTTCTCGAGGTGGAGACAGTGGGGTGACGGTTGTGTTTGTAGGTGGCGTTTTGCACTTAGTGACATTCCGCTCTTGGAGCGGATGCCGCAGGTCCCTGTGATTTGGGCTAAAGGGCTTTCTCCCACCCTTGCACAGCTGGTGCTGGTTTGCTGCTGTGGAAAAGGGGCTGCCCAGGGCATCTTTCCATAGGCTTTAACTTTCTTCTGACAGGGCTGTGGTGAGTGCGGTTCTGCGTCTTTGAATTGGGCTAAGGGATATTTTTAATACCCCTTTTGAGTAGGAAGGAGTGATCTCGGTGACTAATATGCTTATAAGTAAGTGATACCCCTATACAAACAAACAAGAGAGAAGTGGTTATGGCAAAATTGGTGCTGGAAGATTTGGCCTTAGTTTGAAGGGGAACTGTTTGGAGTTGGTACAATTTGCTCTGTGTTTCTTGCGGTGATTTTCTGCATTGTTTGTGCCTGGAGCCAGCTGAGATAGGACTGCTCACTCCTTCTTCCCAGTTACTGGTGTCTGCTGCTCCTGTGTGGTTAAATTTTCTCCTTGTATCTGTGGTGGTTTTTTTGTATTTTGTTTTGCCTTCTTTTTTTAAAGAAATGTGACCAATGATATTTTCTTCCCTCAATGGTATTTCCAAATGTCTGGTGTCCAGGAATCAAAAGTGTTCCATAGGTTCAGCTGTCATAGTTCATCTGCTGAAACTGCAAATCCAGATGGAATGATACTTTAGAATGAATGCTTTGTGGCTAGATAGGATTGCAGCCTGTTCTTGGAAGAGTAGTTGGGCTGTCAGCTTTTGGGTTTGCAGAGTTGGGGAACACCAGGGGTTGTTTGTAGGGGGGTCACTGGGTTCCCTCTGGTCCAGTGGCCCATGGTAAGGACTGCTTAACCCACCAGATGCTGCAAGCCCTGGCACAGAGCAGCAGGGGTGTGCTTTGGTGAAGTGGTAAAGACTCTGCACCTTTATTTTTAATAGTTTCATTATTATTTTTCCAAACTAAAGCAGATTGGTATCTAGTGTGGTCTGGGATTAAGTCCCTGAATCTGGAGGTGTTGCCTCAATTTACACTGAGGTTCTGAGCCACAATGTATTTACTGCACTACAGCAGTAATTGATGCATATTTTTTGCTGGTTTTGCTCAGTCTCCCATGAATACCCTGCAATTCTCTCAAACATGTGGCATGAAAAATCTATCCAGTAATATACACAAATAATCATTGGTTCCAAGAGAGTATTCGATGCTTGAAATTTATGTGGTTGTGACTGGGCACCCAGGTCTTGCACTGGTTTTTCTTCTACAACTGCTCTTGCATTCACTAAAAATGTATATTTCCTGGATAGCAGCTTAAAATGTTGTGTGTTCTTTTTTCCTTCGCTTTTAAAATTATATTTATTTTTTACTAATGTACTTGTTAAAACAGAAACATGTACTGAGCAAAAAAATGAGACAAAAATCATGCTTTAAACATTCTTTTGTTGTACATTGCCAGTATTTATAGCCTAAAACTGTAGCTTTCCATCCTTATACAAGAGAATGCATTTCTCAGTGGTGGGATTTTGTGTTACACAGCTGACTAGAGATGAACTACTTTGGTTTGATTTTAAACTTTTATTAAATGAAATCTGTAATTTATTTTATAAGACTTCTTGACAAAGAGAAATAGTCCAGCAACATGAAGTTATGAGCCAAAAAACTGGGGAGCCAGTTGCAATTGATGGACTGGCTTAAACTTGTCAACACGTCTTAAAAAAAGAGTTTTAAGATGTAAAACTGCAGTACAACTTGCAGTTAGGCAAGATTTGATTTCTAGAGCTGGTGAAACAATTATTTTTTACTGATTTCTAAAATTTCAAGGAAAATTATACTCTTACAGTCTATTCCTTAAACAGTAAATTTATAGGTTTGGTTTTGTGTGTTTTTCTTCTTTCTTAACACCGCTAATTCCTCTAATTAATAGTGTCAAGCATGTGAGATTTCTCATAAATCTGAAAAAAGGCCTATTGAATTTAATAGCAAGACTTGCATTGTCTTTAATGAAATTTGGTCAGACCCTAAACAGAAAGGTTTTTTTTTTTTCCCCGTCTCTCTCTTATTTTTTTTTCTTTTTTCCCCCCTCCTCTCCTTTCCTTGAGGCAGAAAAAGTTCTGAGTTTTTCTGAGGAAACTGAGGAATTCTAGCATTCCTGGGCATGAGAGGAGAATACTGATTAGAATCAGGCAGAGAGCAAGCAGGTGCTGAGCATGTTCATTGCTTAACCCCCTGCCCTGCTCCTGCATCCCTGCCTGACCCAGCGCACAGACCTTGCAAATAGCAGCAAGTTGCCAGATGTTGGAGATGTTTTCAGTAGGGTGATTATTCACCAGGTCTCGTCTAAAACCGGGGAGTTCCTACAATGGCTGTATTTCATGTTTAAAGCTGGGCTGGGTCAGCCACTGGCGACAGTGTTGGGGAAAAATACTGTATTTGTGGGAACGAGAGCTGGCTGTTCTGTTGCTGGCTGCTCTGTGGAACCCCTTTGCAAAAAGCAATGCAAAAATCTAACAGAGTAGATTGCCTGAGGGGAGAGAAAGCTGTCTTATTTTTTCTTTTTTTTTTTTTTTTTTAATGAACAAAAAAAGATTTTATGGGTTAGAAACAGTACACCCTAAAGAGAGGTGTGTTTAAAAGTTAAGACTCGAAAGCTTTTGTCTGGAGAATAATGCGCTTGGTGTAAAGAGCGGCACAATGGAAGCCTTTTCTTCCAGTTATGTATGGACGAGCATCAGTCAGCCAAGGAAGAACTTCAAAGGCCAATGTGAAAACTTGCTGGGCTCTTTCTTTCCTGACAGGTTCTTCTTGAGGTAAGATGGGGAGAGCTGTTCATGCTGGGAACTGGAGCTCTCCTCCTGTAGCAGGGGAGGTAATAAATCATGTGCAAAGTGGTGTACCCAGCCTCAGCTATCTCTGTCTCCAGTTGATTTGCCTTTTTGGAAGTTACTAAACCATCCCATCTCATGAGTCTTTTATTGCTTATTCATAAAGAGGTCTCAAATTCCACTTCTGCCTTTCTGGAAAGGCACCGTGCCAGATGGAGGGGGAAGATGATCTATTTCTCTGTCTTCAAAAACATACTCATTATTCATATGTTGTAATTTGCCTTTAAGGTGGAAAAACAGCCCCGATGTGTTTTAATATATGTGGTCCAAGGGTATAACTGCTGTGCATTAAAACAGCAACCAAACTTCATGTCTGCAAGTATGTATGTAGAGTGTCAGGGCTGGTAAATGTGATGCTTCTGTGATAGGAAAGAGAAACTCCAAATAGTATCCAGAGAAATCTCTTCAATTTGACCTTATATAATAATTTCATTTCGTGAATTTTAAAATATTTTCTTTTGCTTAGGAATTTATTTCTGTTAAATACTACAGTTGAGAGTAATTTATCTCATTTAAAAATGGGTTTAAGGAGCAGTTTTAGTGTTAGCTGTGAGGCTGTGCTCTGGAGGCACTACTTTAGAGGACTGTGTGTCACATCAGTCTTTGTTAAAGGCAGAGACACAGCAGAGAAACCAGAGGATGCCTGATGGAGAAAGCGGCTCTTTTGAGTTCCCAGGAGCACAAAGCAGATCAGTCTGTACTGCAACCCCAAACAGAGCTGACGCTCCTGCTGATGCAGACAGGGCTATTCACTTTCTGGAGAGTGGGGTAGGGAAGGTCAGGCCTCTTTTGCAGCCAAAGAAATCCTCCAGCATTTTGTCTCTGATACTTGGGAAATGCTTGTACAGGTGAGTGGGTAACCCCTCTGCCATCCTGTGACCATAAGCAGTGTGTGAGCATCAGTGAGTGCCACTTGTGCTGCCACAGAACCCAGGGCCAAGAAAAGCTGTGGGAGCAGAGAGCTGGCTCTCTTCTCTCAGGAAGTTTGTAGGAGTTTTTCTGAGGTTCAGGGAAGGCCCAGGTAGGATGTTCTCAAAGTGTGTGTGGTGCAAGCCTGGATTTGGACTTCACTGCTGCAAAGATGAGGCTGTAGGGTTTTTGTGTGCTTTCTCTGTGTTCCTATCCTGATCATCCAGCTCTGCCAGACTTAATATTTGAGTCCCTTTCCATGACAGCCCTCATTCATTTAGCTATGCATTAGGCAGGGAAGAAGAACCAGTAATTATGAACAAGCTGGCAGTACTGTGTTCCAGTAACTGTTTCATGGTGTGTTTGAGTTGATGGCTGCAAGGATGGAAAATAAGACTTTGGGATGGTGTGGAAGATCTCTGTTTGCATGCTCTGTTTCTTGGCTCGAGCCTGCCGTACGTGCTCAGGCATCCTTGGCTTCAGTCAGGCTGTGTGAAGGAAATGGGGTTTCTCTGAGGGTTGGGTTCAAAATAAATTATTTGCCCGCAGCAGCAGTTGTGATATTTGCTAGGAGTACATTGCATGACTTCTCTAGACAGAGTCTACGGGCTGCTTTGAAGCCATCAGTGGAAGGTAAAAGAAAAGCCAGATTAGGGTTGGCTGGCTTAAATTTTCTGTATAAATGTTTGCACACACACTGAGGAAAAATTCTCTAAGTGGAAAAAAGATGGGCTCCCACTGCATTAATGATTTCAGGTGAGTTCAGCTTCACTGCTGAGAAAATTTCATTTAGCAAAGCAAAGGGGTGTTTGACACAATGAAGACGTGCAGTTGTGGAAAATGGTCATTTGAAACAATGGTACTTTATAATAATTTCAAATGTGCAATCCTGCAGCCCATCTTTTTTTTTTTTATTTTACTGTCAACATACCTCAGTCTAACTCTCTGAAAATCAAGTCCATGAACAGCCACTTGCAATGAATTTTATCTTTCATTTTGGGAAAAGGGTGAAAGAACAAATAGGATTTAGAGCTGAATATGGGACAATAGACTTAAATTTGGTAGAGTGTTGTCAACAGGATTTTAATTTTTCAAAAGTAAAGGAAAGAGGAGCATTTTGGATTTTGGTCCTGTTGTGGGCTGACAGTCTTAGGCCATTAGTGGAAATTAGATGATAGTCCTTATTTTGCATCAGCTGTACAGAGCTTAATACATATTTGGGAAATGAAAGAATTTGGTTCCCATTTTCGTGGAACAATTTTAGACTCTTGCAATGTGAATGTAACATTTTTGACCATGACAATGTCTCTGTATTCTCATCTCCAAAGTGCTTGTTTTTATAAAATAATAAATGTCCTTTGACTTCCCTGCTGGAAAAGTTCTAGATAAATGCAGGGTGTTACTTTAACCCTGTTCCTTCTCCAAATTTGAACCAGTCTCTGTTTGCTAGAGACTGAGATGGGGAAAGTTGAGGACCAGGAGAGATTTTCATTTTACTGCTGCTTTTCATCAGATGTTCATCAGTCATGGAGTGCCACAGGCACCTGTAGAATGAATCTTCACAGGTATCAAAATAGAATACAGACTTGAAAATTTGTCTGACAAGGTTCTGTTACACAAATATTCAGGAGATGCTTGGGCATTTATCTGTCTCTGCCCTTGATTACATGGGGAAGAGAACTGGGTAAAGAGCTCAGCATCAGGTTCAGTACACTTAGATTCAGCCACCATTGTCTCCTTTTTCCTGTATATTTCTGTAGTTGCTGTGTATCCCTGGTTTGAATTTTAGTAGAGGAACAATTTTTAATCTCCTTTTGTTTATTTTGGAAGGTTGCAAAAATAAATCAACATAATCTGAGATATTGTCTTAATAACTCTTGTGGGACAAGAAATAATGGACTGAGGAATTACAAATGTGTACTTTCAGGTAGATTTTCCAATAAACTGTCAGGAAATTCTGCTACAATATAGAATATGTTTTCAGATCAGATCCTGGACCTGGCATCAAGTTTGATGTCTGCTGGCATCAAATAGGAGTGGTTCCTTTGTTGAACTTCCTTGATATGTAGGAATGTGAGATATTTCAACCTGGCTAACAGATAATTTTGTAGTTTTAATAACTGAGGACTCCTTCCTTAGCAGGGACAGGTAGGATGTACTGCCAGATATTGGATTATTTGTGTTATAAGGTTAAGTTATTTTTCTAATTTTTCTTTGGGGATAATAGTTGTTGTTTATAGAAAATCTCATTCTATTTAATAATATAAAACAAGTAATGGAATCAACAATACCGTATTTTGGGGTAAATTTGAAAGCTTTCTAGTCACTTTTAATACAGCTTCTGTAACAGGGTGGTAAAGCACACTTCACTGAGATCTATGTGCCTACTGATACCAGTCTCCTGAACGTACTGTTGAGGAATATTGCAGATTTTGAGGAATGATGCTCAGTAACTTCTGCTTGTTCTGTGTGTGTGTGTCACATTTCACACACATTCTGCAGATACACATAAACTGTGAAGCTGGGGCAGAGCTGGGTCTGACCAGGCACACTGCTTGTGCAACCAGAAGAAATTCATGTACTTGATACAAAAGATGAGTTTGTAACTATTCAAGCTAAGCTCTACCTCTTTTTATTAGTAAAAGAATGCAAATGGAGGATTTTATGCATATTAAGAAACATTTCTTTTACTGCTCAGAGGGCTTGCTGTCAGCACCCATTAAAGTCTCCAAATTAAAATAAAACAAACAAACAGAGCAAGAAACAACCCCCTCCAACCCTTGAATTTCAAACAAAACCACTCCTACAAATAAGCTCTGTGTGGAAGATAATTTAGCAAAATAGGCTATATCCTCGAAGACATTCCTCTGGCACCCCTTCATGTGAGCACTGCTAATATCCTTTGAGTTACTTTGTGCTATTGTCTTTCTAAATACCATTTGGAGGTTGTGCTGCTCTGGAGATCTCAGAACTGTTTTTTCTGCTGGGAAGATACAAGTCCATTGAACATGAAACACTGTCAAATCATGACAATTTTGGCAACATTTTGTTCTAAAGAAAACAAAAGGAAGAACTCAGGCTACATAAAATCACTCATTTCAACATTTGGCAGAACTAAATATTTTTGTTTGTTGATGTTTAAATTTTGTTTGTAATTTTTAAATTTTTGCTCTTGGAAAATGAAGATTAAAGACCTGATTATTATTCTGTTTTGAGACAAAATGAATGCATTTAAAAATTATTTCCCCCTGCAGTTTTCTACTGTTGAAGACATATTCAGATTTCTCTTAACCAGAAGGAAAATGAATGCCGAGGTGCTCAAATTCTTTGGGCGCAGTTTCTCACTCCATGAAGTGCCTGACTGAGAAGAAATGTCAGAAACAATATTTTCACTTTCTTTGCCCCATCTGGTTTACACAGGTCAGTCAGCCTGTGGGGTGTGCAGAAGTTGGCAGCCTCTTGCAGGGAGAAGTAAAGGAGTGATTTTTGTAGCAGTGATGGTTTCCTATGGTGCTGCAGTGCACAGGGAGAGCAGCACCAGAGCCTGCAGGAAGGACCTGGAGCATCAGCTCTGACTTGCCCAGCTGGGACAGTCCCTCAGAGGAAAAGAGGCTGTCACAGCAAACAGTAGGAGCACTCATTTGCACCAGAGCAACACATTCTCCCCACCCGTGCAGTGTTAGTATTGAGCAAATTTGGTTTGCACTTAGCTTAGAAAGAAAGTGATTTATGCAATAACTGTAATGGGCTTTTTCAGTTTGTTTTGCACAGTTTTGTTAATTTAAAATCATAGGAGCTGTTGAGGGAAATGGCAGACAACTTAGCAGCAAAGCAGTTAATTGTAACTGTGCAGTGGTTTGAAATAGAGACATGAATATTAATTCTTTTGAAGCTGCTTGACGTATAAGCTGAGTGTGATTTGGGCTGCTTCTTTCTCTCTCTCCCTTCAGCATTCCTTCATTTTTTCATTCTTTTGTCTACTTGACACACAGCCTCTCTAAGGTGGTTTTGCAGAAACTGTTGGCATGATCCCTGAACAGTTTTTCCATGGAGTAAATTGCTCCCCCAGTGTACAGCCTCACTTTTAATTAAAATATTTGTCTGTGCTATTTCAAACAGATGAAGGAATATCTCTTGGTGTGAAGGTGTGGGTGGAAAGATGGTCTGGTGCTGACAGTACTGAGCACCTCTGTGGCTTTTGGATGTTTGGGATAAAAAGGTTTGTGGGGAAAAAGATGAGGAGTTTTTTTGCTTTTGGAAGATTTCTGGGGCTGCCACAAGTTTTCAGTGAGGTTATATTCAGTGCCTTTGAAATTTAAATACAGGTTGAGAAAAGAGTTTTGTTTATTAACTCAAGTTATGGGTGCTGTCAGTCTTCTGCAGGGGGGAAAAAAAAGGAAAGAAAGGTGTAACTTTAAGCACACACTGATTTGTTCTTATTACATAACAAAAGTCTATTTCTTTATCATGTTATCATTCAGTTAATAAAAATTAGCTACAATAACAGCATCAACTTAGAAACCCCTCAAAGTCCAGGGGATTTTCTTTCACAATGAACATGAATACTGTTCAGAAATACAAACAGTCAAAGGATAACTTTAGGTCTGAAAGAGAAACCTGGCAAGGGTAATTGAATAAGCCTGGATCTCCTGAATATGTCATGGTGAGTGCAGTCAACATGTCATAATTAGGTTTATTGAGGGCCATTCCAACAATCTGCTTCTATTCTTCCTGCCTTATTGTCCACAGCTAGGCAAATAGCCAGGGGACAAAAGGAATCAAGTGCTGACAAAACATGAAAGAGGAAAAAGATTTAGCTGCTTTTATCAAAGAAACTGAGAAGGACTTTGTGTAAATAAAGTAAGTAACTGGCCATCCTGCATTTAGGCAATGCCGTTTTCATTAGAATTAATTCTTGACATATTGGAAGGGTTCCAAGGGAAGGATTTCTACTTCTGACAAGTTTAATTTGTAAATTAAAAACAGTTGGTTAAACATGAGCTGCCATCAACAAAACTTAACTAAAGCCATACATGGTCAAGTCCTAAGCAGGTGAAAAAGAGAATTGCTTTGAAAACAAAGTATTCCCCAAAATTATGCAAATTCTTATTACTTAATAACAAATGTTTTCTATTGAGACCTTCAGCAAATAGCAGTTTGGAAATCTTCTTTGGATCCTGTTTATTTTGCTATTTAAATCCTGTTAGCTTGCACAGTACTTGCTGCTTGCTCTTTATGGTGGATAAGAAAAAGTGACCTCAAGGTTTGGGATCTGCTGGGGTCTTATAGGGGGAAAAATTTGACTTATATAAAATGCCTGTGCTTTGGGTAGCAAGTGGAGAAGAGCTTTTCAGGTGGGTTTCTCCTGCCTCTCCTTTAACTCTTCAAAGGATGGTGATGTTTTATTTGGGCACAGGGACAAGTGAATATTCTCTGGATTTACACATGGTAGTTTGATTAAGACCATCTCAGCACTGCCGTCCTTGTCTGGGAGTTGCTCCTGGAGAATCCTCCTCTTGTTGAAGTCAATGTGTGCTTCTTGCTGCCTTAGTGGGAGTAGGATTGTTCACTCTGGGCTGAGCACAGGACAGACTATATCAGAGCATGTGCTTTGGGGCCATAGCAGTGGTCTTTTAAGATTAAAGAATTAACATATGGTCACATTTTCATTCTCTTGTACAGCTTTTAATTTTTCCTTTAAGAAAATTAGTTTGTGTTGTATGTGTGAAAACTAGGAACCCCTGTTCTGTAACTGTCTGAAGTGTTTGTTTTTTGATAAGTTTGTCACTGAACATTTCCAGACCAAAAACCCCCAAACCCTTTTGTTAATTTAGTCTTAAGGTTAAGCAGATGTAGTATGAAACTTGTAGGGGGAAAAAAAATTTAAACACACATAAATCCTTTTCTTCAGAACTTTAGGATGTCTTGAAATTCAACAGGAAGACTGAAATTTATGAAAGAAAAATTCAGTACAGAAAACTTCATAAAATATGTCCAAAGTCTTTTGGTGCTTCCTAGGACTCTGTGCAGTTAGAACTAGTGGCTTTGGGAGAGCAGCTGTCCTGCAGAGGAGCTGGAATGCACAGTTCAGTTTGTCTGGGTGCTTTCCCATAGATTGGAGTTTTGCAGGAAATTCAAACTTTTCTTTGAGTTTGTATGTTTTCTAAGATTTGATTTGATTTTCAGCTTCAGTGATGCTTTAAGATTTTTCCTTTTGTTTTTTTTCTTAAAAAAAAAAGCCGGACTTGGTTTCATTGATCTTCTGTCCAGAAACATCCTGGGCTCTTAAAGACAACCTGAAGATTTTGATAAAATGTCTGGCAGCAGGTAGGGGTTGGGCAGGAGATGAATTAGGATGTGCCTTATCTGCACCAGGCTCTGCATAGACTCCAGGAATGGTGGCACTCCTGGTAGCAAAGAGCAGAGTGTCTCAGTTTTGGGACTGTATTTCCATTCACAGGACACAGATGGTAGGGGAATGCTGTTCTTCCAAGTTTGAGTTGGCTACTTTCAGTCAATTCCCTGAAGATAAGATTAGATGGTGATTATTAAGCTCTAAAGTATTTTGGTTTATTTTTTTCAGTTTATGTATTTAATTTCTCCCCCCCCCTCCCTCCCCTTTTTTTTTTTTTTTTTGTTTAGTAACAGTAATAAGCCCACTGCCAGTATTAAATTACTTTGTATAGGATTTACTACTAAAGTTTCCGATAATAAAAAAGCCAGATAATCAGACTTTCAAGTATGGTGGTGAAGCTATTTAAATGAAAACCAAAACCAGAAAAAATACTAAAAATGACAAAAAGCAGAGGAATAGCTGAATCTAGTTATCACAAAATGGTCTTGTGGTGTTTGTCACAAAGTTTCCAGGAAAATATTGTCCAGGAACATGCATGGCCCGGGCAGTCCTGGGTGGACGGCTAATTGTAGGGGAGCAGGGCTGGATGTGTGCATGCCCCTGTCCAGTGTGAAGTGGTTTGTCTCTATGAATGGCTCTGTTCTGCTTTGTATCAGCAAAGAACTGATGTAATACAAAACACGAAGAAATCCATTTGCTTATGTTTCAAATTTTATGGTGGTTCTTGATAATTCAATAATGATAATGACAATAATAAATGGTCCCTTTGGTTCACAAAACGGAGCGATTTAGCTGTTTTTATGGTACTGTATATGTAAGATGGCTTGACTAATATTTTTCTGGTTTGCTCAGCATTAGGCTGTTCTAGAACCATTATTATCACAACACTGTATATGTTTTATGTACTGACAGAAGCTGGAGTGGCAGATTGGACAAAATACAGAATCAATTTAATAGGGAAATCCGTTTTTTTTTCCCCACTTTAGTGTTGGGGGGGAGTTAATGTGTAAGGATAAAGCAATTTACCAAAATTTGAATGATGGAAAGCATCTAAGCTATTTGTTTTGTTTTATTGTGTTGATTCCTAACATGTTCCAAAAGGAAAGTTTAGGTATTCTTGTTGGGGATTTGTGCTATAGTTTTGCATGTGGCATTTATACATTATAGTCAGGAATTATTGTGACACTTTGCTGTATTTCTAGACTGTGTATAATGAATAAGATCAGTTTGTATCAAAGAAGATCTCTCCAGACTGCAAACCCCACTGTACTGCTAGTCAAGAGTGGACAGTCTGTGTTTGGTGCTTGTTTCAATAATGTAATATTTGTGGCAATTGCTATGTGAGCGGGTTTGGGTTATTAGTTGTGAGCTGAAAGGAGTCAAAATGTAGGTCTCAGTAATGGCACCGTAGTGTCTGTCATGGGTGAAATCCCTCCTGGAGGTGAGGCTGGGGCTGTGCCAGCCTTGGGAGCCCCTTCTGTCTGTGTCTGAGCCTCACCTTTGCCTTGCGTAGCAAACAAACCTGATGGCACCTGGCTGGGCTTGCTTCTCTGGCCTTCTGTGAGGCTGTGGCATGGAGGAGGCTGCTGGGTGCGTGGTTCAGTGTGGGGAGCTGGCCCAGCAGTTCCTCAGCCTGGAACAAGCCCTTGGGAACAACTTTTCCATCTGCAGCCCCAAGCCCGTGCCATGTGTCAGGCGGCTGCTCAACTCACTGTCCCCACTGTCCCCGCAGCCTTGCTCTGAAGTGCACTGCAGCTGGGAAACATTCCTGTTACAGGAGTGGAGGTGGCATATAAATGACTATTTCTAAATGTACTGTGACGCAGTTTTACCTCCAATGCCCTTCTGAGGCTGTGATTTCTGAAAGACGAATTCAAGAATGTTTTATGTCAATGGCTAATAGTGTAATCTAGCCTAATGTACAGAGCTGCCTGTGAATATATGAAGAGTGAAATTAATAATGTGAAGTATGGAAAATATAAGGAAAATAAATTACCTAGTAATTTTTGAAAAATGTGCTAGAAAATGTAACATTTCTGAAAGAGAAGAGCATCAGGTGTCAGAGGAGCATTGCAGTGGTGGTGTTTGACATTTAATGAAATAAATCTCAGAGTTAATCCAGAGTTTTGAGAGTCCTGTCTAGTGTTAAAGCAAGACTGCAAATGAGGGTAGCTCAAAAACCCCATCCAAATTTCAGTAGTACAGTTAATTTAATGCTGTACAGTTGAGCAGTTTTCTAGCAGGCTGCTCAGCATATGGCCTTGTATTCTGAAAAAAAAGCAGTTTAACCATGCTGGTGCTGAAACCTCCAAATCTCTTCTGTCCCTCTTCTGCAGCTGAGACCTTTTCTTCTGTTGCATGTTTTTCATTACTGTGCTGCTTCTCTCCACTTCACAAATGCAAGATGCTTTTCCAGAGTTTGTCAGTACTGAGTTTCCAGCTGGATGTTTAAGGTCAAAGTTCTTCATGTTCTGGTGTGTAATAAGGATTCCGATCCAGGACTGGGGTGATGAACACTCTTGCTCAGCAAGGCAGGAGTAGGGTAACAGTGGAGGAGTAAAAAAAAATAAATCCCAGGAAGTGTCAGTGAGGGAAAGTCTTGTGACAGGTTGCACATAGAATTAGGCTCGAGTGGATGCAATATTAATGAGAAACCCTTTTTGAAGAAGTGGGGCTAAAAACGTGGTCTGTGTTTTTCCAGGTTGTTTGTACTCCTACAACCTTCTCAGTTATGGGAGATACCAGCACAATTCCTGGTGTGAATGCACTCATAAGTCACTTTTACACTGTTATGAGTATAGCTAATCCTCTTTCATGGGGGGATAATTCTTCTGCAAGGAAACAACCTTGTATTTGTTAAGTAAATTATTTCTGTGTAAAGAGAAGTCTGAGTCTATAAATAATAAGTCAGAATTTATAAAGAGGACACCTGGGAACTTCTTGTTTCTGTATACTTGCATTGCGGCTGTAATTATTTTACATTATATTTTATGTTGAAGCTTCTCATTTCAATTTTATATTCCTGCTATTTTAAAAAGAAAATAGAAGACTTTACAGGCAGAATTAAGAAGTTGAGTAAGTTTTCCTAGTGCAGCTTCTTAAGTCCCTAGTAATCAAAACTAGCAAGTCAACCTAAAAAAATCCCCAAGTATTGTAATTTAAAACAAAATATTAGAGACCTTTAGGCAATTAAGAAAGTTGAACACCCACACATTTTAACACAGTACTGAATTCATTAGGAAAAAGTAAATCAATAATAATTTAAGTACAGAGTTTTTTATTCCCCAGGCACTAAAATGCAAACTACCGAATGTGTTTTGTCTCAGAAAAAAAGAAGCAAAGTTAACTTGCTGATTCCTTTTCTTTATAACCCTGGAAAGAACTGTATTAAAACTATTTGTTTCTTTGGTCTGAGTCTAAAGGGGAAAATTTAAACCCCCAAGTGGTTTTTGTGGAAGGTAAGGGGAGCGAGCAGAGGCTGAGCTGGACCTCAGCATTTTGCCAGGGGTTAAGGGCCTTATGAACACAATGGGATGTTGATGCTTTTTTAACACATTCAGCCATATTAACTTATTTTCTGTTGTGGGGATGTTTGTGTTGTTTTTTATTTGTTTACTCTTGTTTGTTTGAACTAATCACCACTTAAGTAAAAGCCTCTCTGCCTGCCCTGCCTCCTCTTCACCCAGCATTTAGCCATGGTGACCAGTCAGGCATAAAAACGTGCTTATCTGCAAATGAATGGCAGCTCTTTGCTTCATTAAAGCCTCTTTCTCTTCTGGCACTCGCATTGTGACCCTTTGATATTAATTCAAAGGGCAATTAAAGAATGCGGCCCATCTTTGAAGTAAAGCATTCAGGGCAAGGAATGGGATGAACCTGGGACTCTGATGGACTGTGCACATTCAACAGGCCTTTTCAAGGCAGTTTGAAGTGACTCAAAGAAAATGGGCAGGAGAAGGTCAAAGAGAAAAAAGGGGCTAAAGAAACAGTCTGTATTTGTTCGAAGTATTAGCCAAGCAAACTGCAAATAGCAACAAAATGAAACAGTTAATAGAGCAGCCAGACAGAGGCATGTCAATCACTTAACTTGAACAGCATTGGGCTAACCAAGGCTTCAGTCCACTGTGTTACTAATTATCTTGGGAAAGCCAGTAGCTGGAAGTAATAGTATTGTATTTCTTTCTGCTTACTGCTCAGAAAAGGTGATAAATACTCACAGCTTCATAATTATTCAACATATATACATAAAGAGTGGTGGGTTGGTGGATTGTAGGCAAGCTGCTAGTAGAAAACCAACAAAAAACCCTTCTCGATTAACCTGAGATGCAGAATGTGAGCATTAGCATGTTTAAAAATCGTGTAAGGGTTTGCATATGGAGTGAGCTGAGACACGCATGGTTTCCTCTGGAACAAACCTTAAAGACAAACACATTTACAAACCTTGGAGCGTCGTTTTCGATCTTTCCTCCAAATATAGTTTTAAACCACATATAATGTTAAGGGTCAGACTTTAAACCACAATAAACAATGAGATTGAGAGCCAAGACTGCAACTCTCCTTACTTAGCATATGCTGTTGTACCTAAACGATGTAGCACACATGGTACGAGATTCCTGCCTCATTTTGCCTTAACAGGGTAAATTAAGGACAAAGTTTCACATTTGCCTCACAATTTTTTTTGTATTGTTAGTTAAATTATCCCCATGGGGCTTGATTTTCCACTGGCCCAAATTTGCACATCAAAAACAAATACATGATTTTATTTGCCCAAATGGATGTGCCCATAAACAGGCATATTTTAAAGTCCTGGCATAAGAAAAGATTCCTGAACTTATCTTCATAGTTGCATTAAATTGTCAAATTATTGAAACAAGGAAATAATAATGAATTTGCAATGTGAGAAAAGTGCTCTGGCCTTGATCCAGATGATGCAGAAGATTGTACAATAAGACATGAGCAGATGTGTGTGGCAAGAACCATCTTGAAATAAGCGAAGTTTTGCAACATTGCTGAACTGTTTGCATCTTGGAGGTGCTTTTTTGGTCTTGATATTTTTTTCATTCCTTTTTTTTTTTTTTTGTTTTTTGGTCTGTTTTTAATGTGACTGGATTTTAATTGGAAAGAGTGGCTGTTGCTTTGTACTGGTAAAATCTGCTGCACAGGTTTGCATCAGTTTGTGAGTGCTGCTGCGACCACCTTTGTGTAAATGTAACTTCAGTCTCCAGCATGATCCTGTTTGGTGGGATCCCACTTATGTTAACAAGCCCTAAGCTGTGTAGCAAGATTGGGTGGTACCCTCGGTTAACATGGTAAAGAATTTGTAGCAAAAAATGCTCTACACACATGAAATGGACAATATACAATATGACTTAACGCATGTTAAAAAAATACTCCATCAACAGCTGGTAATGGTTTACTGTGGAGGAGAAGGAAGAAATAATTTTTTGTTGCTGTTGTTGAGAAAACAAAAGCATTGGCACAGTCAAAAAAATCACTTTTGTTGAGATCTTGCATGCTAAATTTTAACCAGAGGGACTATTTTTTTTTCCTGGCTACATTGCACCCTCTTTTGAACTTCAGTCTAACAAATAATCTAAAAGGCTATTCAGTGTGGTTGTGCTTGTATGAAGGGTTCTGCCATCATACAAGAAGAAATATCATCTTTTCTTTTATAGTGGCCACTGTATTTTCTTTTTTAGGAGCAGAAAAGAAGAGGAATTCTTGTATATGTTAGGCATAGCACTGTTTTGAAGTTACATAGTAATAGAAAAAATGGCACTGTGTGAACACTTCACTGTCTAAGAATTCCAGCTGGAATAACTGTACAGAACCAATGACCTTTGTTTTGTATAGGTCCCTCCTGATGTCCATAGGGTTTTATCTGTAGTCTATTGGAGTCAAAGCCATAAATTAAATTTGTTTGGTTTTCAAAGGTTCTCCTCCTACAGGAGGGATAAGGCTCTAAAAGGATCCCTCTGAATATATCAAGACTGACAAAGTATCATTTCATCAGCTGAAAATAGAGAGGATTTCTAAAAGGAGCATAGAGTCTTAGCTGGTGCAAGCTGCCTTGCCTGTATCTGCGGCTGGACTTGGACCAGGATCCATGGCAGTGGCAGTCCTCTTTGGTGTAGTTGGCTAGCTGGGCTGTTTTCATCATCTCTCTTCTTTGATTTTAAGCTGTTTCAAATATTATCTAAACTTCTTTCTTCTGCTGAAAATGGAAGTGCACTGTTCTCACTCCCTGGGATAGCTGTATTTGCCTGGAGCAAGGAAGGTCAGTGCATATCCCAGAGGAGTGGTTCCCTCTTCTGCTGAATAGCACAGGCTCTGCCAAGGTACAACTGGGAGCGTAGGACTGCAAAAGGAAGCAATAGTTCTCATGTTATGACCAGAGCAAAAGAAGGATGGCTGGATGGAGTCAGCTGAGCTGAGAAAAGAAAACAGAAAGCACTGAAGTCCCATGACATGTGTTATCTATTATCTGAACATACAGCAAACCACTTGGGGTTTGAACACCCTGTTCTGTGGAAACTTGGAGAGTTGGGATATCTGCCTAAATCTCATTCGCATGAGTCTTGGGGAGCTTTGTTTCCTCCTGAGATTTTGGTTTCAAATCAAGTCAGCACTGGCTACAACGTGCATTGGTGGGATGGGTGCTGCAGCCAGGGCCTTGCTTGGAACAGGTTTTATTTCTTGCAGTTCTTGCAGTCTAGTTGTGATTTTGTCCTACAGGAATCTGTCCAATTGCCTGATCCAAGGGAACCATCAGGCCCCAAACCCTGAAAAGACTACTCCAAACCCCACATTGGGGTATGTTCTCTTTTGGAAACAGGAAAAAACATTTTAGATCTTCTCAGATATGCATAAAGATTTGATAAAAACCCCAACCCTTGATTATTGCTGCTTGCCTGGCAGAGTTTCCTAGATGCTGTGTGTGTGACTCAGTCCCCTCTGTCCATGGGATGAGTGTGCTTTGAGGCTGGACACTGCACTGGGCCACTCCTGATTGTCAGCCAGGGGACCTGAGATGTGAGGTGGGTGCTTGAGATGCACATCTCAGGGGGTAGTGGGATGCTTGAAAGCACAAAATTTCTTATCTAGTATTTCCCCACCCAACTAAACTGAAGTCTAGTTTAGCTGTGCAGCAAGAGGTAGAACCTGAGCATCTTTTCCGTGGAACTGGCGCCTGTTCATCCTTGTTGGTGCAAGTGCCTGGTGTGTCTCTGGTCTTTGATTTCTTCAGTGAGTGTTGGTTTGTGCCATGCGGATTTAACTTATTAAATGCAAAACTTAATTTTAAGCTGCTTTTTTTCTCAGAGCTTTTGAGAAATATTTTTGCCTAGCAAGAAAGCAGAGCCAGCTCTTAGAATATAACATCATAATTGCTGAGGCTGTACTGCATTTTCTGAACAAAAATCACGGGTAGTCGCTTTGCTTTGCTAAGACCCCTCATTTGCTGTGTCCCAGTGCTTCTCCTTGAGACTGGAGGCCTTTTATTTGCTGGTGTTCCTTCCCAGATGCTGATTGCTGTAGTGTTGTGTGTGCGATGTACACTCGATACATCATCTAAGCACTGGAAAGAGTTCATTCCCTTTGTGCAGTCTCTCAGGCCTGATGTAAAACAGGCAGAAGTGCAGCAATTCCTGCCATAATGTAACATGATTCCAGGAATTAGAAATTTGGGACTTGGGATATACCAGGAAGTGGCAGCACAGCCTGTGCTGGCGGGGCTGGGCTGGCAGTGGGCTCATCACCCTCTTTTCCAGTGCAGGGTGTGTGTGTATGGCTGCAAGAACAGAGGCTGCGGAGAGGAGAAATAGATGTCAATATCAATGCATCTGCTTTTTTTACTGTAGACTCTGAAACTTCTTCCAAGAATTAAGTCTAAAAATGTCAGTTGTTAGGTAGAAAGTGGTTCTGAGTGTGTCAGCCGAAAGGCTGGGTCCTGCTGACGTGGGAATCAATGGAAGTTTTGCCTTTGGCTTTTATGGCTGTGGGACTGCATCTGAAAAATGCTGTAAAGTGATCTGAAAAAAGTTGTGGAGCTTCAGAAATACACAGACAAAACTGAAAAGCATGAATGGAGACTTTTTAGAATATATTATCGTTCATGTGGAGGTTTTTTGTAATGTCAAAGCGCTTGAGTGTTACTGGAGTTTTACAAAACTTGGAAACAAAAGATTAAGCCCTAAAGGAGTGTCTTTAGTTTTTTTTTTTAAATCTGGAAACCCACTAAATGAAGTAGATATCCATTGTACTCAAATTCAAATAATAACAAGTCAAAAAGGGGGAGGAATGCTTGATAAAACACTTCTAAAATTAATTATTACTAGAAAATAAGTTTTTTCCACTTGAAAACAATTGACAGGGTTTAGGAATCAAGTCTGGGGTCAAAGGGTCTTGATGGCCAAGTCAAAGGGCACCCAGAGATGTATATTAATGCGTGTCAGCTTCTAGATCGTAGAGTCAAGCAGTAGTTCATAAAAGAAACAAGGCATCTTAAGAAGAAGTGTTATTAGCAAACATCAGGTCAAAGTTTATCTTTGGGTCAGTGTGTATGGGAGGGTCATCCATTCATGCTCCTAACACAGGCATTATCCTTAAAGCTGCCTTGGCGCAAGGTGTAAAGGGAAAACAGAAAAATGGAGTTTTAACTGTGAAAACTTGGTGATTTATCAGAGCACTTTGCAAGATTAAGACTTAAATTGAGCATCCTTAATGGAGCAAAGGAAAACAGGAATTTTATTTCAATTACTCTTGGCAGTGTTTTTTGTTGAATTCCCTTTAAAATCCAAAGATAAAACTTACTTTAGTATGGACATGCAGGATTCTCAGCAATGTCTTTGCACTCTTGCCTGAGTCAGCGTTGATGCTATAGGGGACAGACATGTCTTTCTTTTGAAAGGACCAGTATAGCCAATGTCAAACCCTTTGATGTGGAGGTATTGTAAATCTTTCCACGTGATCCTTCCTGGAAGCCATGGATTTCCTAAGAAGCGTGTTGACCAGTTCATCCCATTTACAACGCTACTTCTGCAGCTCTGCTTTCTCCTCTTCCCACCGCCTTGGGTGTGGGAACCCTGGCGCCCAGGGCAGCCGTGGCCGGGGGCGCTCCGCCACTCAGACCTGGAGGAATGCTCCTGCTGTGCCGGAGCACACAAAGGCTGCCTACTTGCTTTGACAAGCCCATGCTGCAGAAAATCCTTGCGATCTTTTGTGCTTCGTGGTGTTGACTTATTTTAGTTCCACGCTAAGATGCTCCCCATTGAAACAAGCTAAAAAAAAAAAAAAAAAAGAAAAAATGGAATACGGTTCTTTAAAAAACTGTTATTCTGATGCCATTAGGAGGCACTTTGCCTGACTTTCTAAAGAGATGTGTTTGAACGGTGCAACTTTGGTTATGCTTTGGAGGGGAAGAGAAGGGCATAGTTGTAGGAATAATAAATATGACTGTTCACTAAAGCCCATTATGTTTGCATTGAATGGTGATTAAAATATAATGTGCAATGATAACTGGGCATTTCTGGGAACCAGTGTGACAAGAGGTGACAGAAAAGAGATTATCTGTCGGACTTTTACTTGCATAGTGTGAATATTGTATACCTGAATTGTGCATTTAGTACATACGTTGTGCACTGGAAAGTCCTGAGCTCCAGAGACATCAGCATAATGGAAAGCCTTGGCATGCTCAGGAAAACAGTTGTGTTTGCTGCTCTTCAGTGCAGTTATAACAGGAGAGTTCCAGCCTCCTAATTAAGTTTTTCAGTAAATCTTTCTGAATTTTGTGTTGGTAAAATATATGAAGAAAGTCTTAAGAAAAACCCTTGAGCTGTAACAGTCAAACTTTAATGTTTTTTAGACAAAATGCTTTTCCTGTTGGACCCTGGCAGTTGGACAAAACTGGCTTTTTTTGGGAGCACATCATATTTGCTAGGAGAAGTTTTCTGACTCCAGATGGAATTCCTGGTTGGGAGTAGGGGAGAAAGTGCCCGTCCTGTCTGCTGTGAGCAGGGTATGTTCTTTAATTAGGGAAGGAATGTGTTTCCCTGGCACTGCGGTAAAAGCTGTAACCAGACCTCTCTAGGTCCTCTGAGTTCTTCCACTTCATGTGTAGCTACCCTCTGTTGGGTATTTGGAGTGTTGGAGAGTCAAGCTCAGATGCTTGGGGCTTATTTTGGGGTATGTGTTGGGTTTTTGTGTGGTCGGTTTTTGATCTTTTTTCAAGCACTCATTGGACCTTCTGAAGAGTGGAAATAGAGAAGGAGCTACTGGTCTCATAGGCTGTTCAGTTGGTCTCCACTCTAAAGCATCCTGAGTGAGTGCCATGACCACATACCTCTCCCTCTAGAAGACAAATGATTCCTTCTCTCTTTCCATTTTTCATAAAAGACTTTAACTAGATTTTGGGGTATTTTTCTGCTAGCACAGAATCGGGAAGGCGGGGGAGAAAGCTTGGAAGGAGAAATGTGAAATGAAGAGAAGGGTAAATATTCCCTTTCTCACCAAGTTGCAACCATGGTCTGAAAGCATGAAATGACATCAATTGGAAACATACCCAAACGGCAGAGCAGCTGAACCTTTGCTGCTGTAATCTGTCATGGCTCCACTGAAGTTAATTTGAAAGTCTGCCTGTTCCTAAATAGGTGCAAAGGCCTTCCAGTGAATTGTGTGTTACCATAGGAAATCGTATTAAAGGGAACGGCATTTGGGGAGTCTGTAAGTCGTCACTTTTAATGGTAGCTGCATTGAGTTTGATAGAAACACTCAGGAAATTTGTGGGGTTCGTTTTATCTTTGTGAGAATATCTGTACTGCTAAACTGAGAGTTGAAACTCTGTAAAATACTTTGTGCTAGAGCCTCGTCCTGACAGAGTTCTGCTAAAAAATGTGAGCTGCGTCATGGGAACAGACTCCTGAAACCATGTTGTGTGTGGTGCAGAATTCAGAAAGTTTGTTCAGTGTCTTGGTGGACTCCAAGGCTAAGGAGGACTGTGGGAATCTTGGTTCCTTCAGTGGCTCAGCAGGATCAAATTTACTTCTAATTCTTTCTCCCTAATTCTGGTTGCAAAAATTAGCCAAATAACTTGAATTTATCAGAAAAAATTAGGAGTTTATCATGTTACAAATGAAGGTTATGGCAGCATTAGTTTACTACAAGATGGTGCCCACTAAAATAATAAACAATTACTTTAAAAAAGGAAAACAACTGAGTGCCAATTAAGACAAGCATCAGAATGACAATGTTCCATTTTTCCACTGTACAGAGAATGATTTGTGGCCAAGGGATTACTTTTGAAATTGTTTTGAATTCTGTCCTTTAATTTATTAAATGAATCCTTCTTAGGAACTTGATTGCTAATTCACTTTAATTTAGAAAAGCCCCACTGTCTTTGGATGGAGGCAGAGCCCTCAGGGGTCTATAAAACTGTCAATAGGGCTGTTAATTTGGCTTTTCTTTTTTTCTTATGGCTTAAAGCTTAATTGTGAGAGCTGGGAAGATGCCACAGTTTTGGTTTGCAGGGACTCAAACAGTGTCTTATGGGTTTCAGATCCCATGAGAAGTCATAGGAACCCTCCTGCTGCTGCTGACATGCCAAGCTGGAAAAGCTGCAAAAATCTGGGGAGGACCAGGGGTTTGCTGAAAGTGAGTCCCACCTGGTTTTCATGCTGGAATTGGAGATGGACAAGAACCAAGTCACTCAGTTGAAATGTCCCTCAGCTTTGGGCGGGTCTGGATCCTGATCAGGATCTGAACTTTTTGTGCCTTAGGCTTGTCTCTAATTGAATCCATGCAAAACCAGACATTTCACATGACTTTGATGCAAAACCATAAATAGGCCCATTTTTTATTCAAAACGAAGTCCAGGTTTGCTTAGAAAGATCACAAACCTCCTACTGAACCTTGATGGTCCCAGATTATAATGAAAATTGAAGTCTCCAATGCAATAACATTCCTGGAGGCAAAGATGCTTGATTTTTGTCTTTCTAGTTAAATGTGTTACTGTTCTGAGGCAGGCAATGATGTCCCATTTGCTGCAAGTTGGACAGACCCTAGTTGTAATTACATTTCTTGGGTTAGATCCCAATAAAAAAAAATCTTAGCGGCACTTCTAGTGGTTTTGTGTCTTATATAGAACAACATAGGAATAATTCCAAGTGATATGGGATTAAAAATGCAAAACAAACCAGGAAAGCTTGGATGAAATTTTATTTGGATTGAAACACTTTTTGAAGACTCTTTCCCTGGGCAGTCAGATTGTGAAAAAAACCCTGTGGATGTTTGAATTTTTCGAAACAATTTTTGAGTTGAAGGAGACTTTCAACAAGTGCAAGGATTTTGGTAATACAAATTCTAGTACCTGAGCAGAACAGCATGACTGCTATTTAATTTTAATTAACAGATGCAGTTTCTTCTTTGAAAGTCCCAGTCTGAGCATTCACTGTGAAGTTATCCACCGCACATATTGGCTAATCCATTTATATGTGATCATATATGTTAGAATTAAGTGAGTGTTCATCAGAACACAGCCTGGGTCAAAGTTTGTTTGTAAAATGTTGTTTGGCAACTGCCCTTAGATTGTGATTTGGAAAGTCTGACTGGAGTATCTGAATAGGTAATTGTCACTGAAAACATCAGAAATGTTTCCAGGCCATCTGTCACTCAGCCATTCGTTGTTATTTGTATTGCTATGGTAAACAGGAGCCCTGCTCATGGACTGCCACTGTGCTGGGAGCTGTACCAACACAGACCTTGGGATTTCCCTGTGAAAAGGACCTAATGATGTAAGCACACGAAGGTGCACAGACATGTTTAGACTTTTAAGTAGAGATGGAGGCTCTTGAGTTCTATGATGAGCAGTGGTTTCAGCTCACTGGTACCCAAACTGCAGCAGATGCTGGCAAGCTGTCACAGTAGCAAAGCCCCTCTAGAATTCCTGTCTCATTTGATGTCTGTTGAGACAACGAATGTTCTAGGCTTCTGCTGTGAGCCCAAACGCACAACATTTATGTGCTACCAGGAACGGGGGAACACTGATTACTTGGCCAACAGCAGACAAAGGCAAAAAGTCCACTACACTCACAGGGTAGCCCTCTTGCATTGGTTTCTGTGGTTTGTGATCCCCTTGGGCAGCATTAAACCTGGGACCCTGGATCTCCCTGTCCTGCTTGTCTAACAATAAAAAGGAAGCCACTTAGAAAAGCTGCCAAGAGCTGGCAGCGTGCAGCTTTTATTCTTTTCTGTCTCTCTGCTATTGTGCAGAGTTCACTCTGGCAGGCTCCCCCTGGACGCATCTGGGGCATCTGTCAGGCCCCTCCGTTGGGCTCTGTCCGGCTGGGTTGCAGGCCAAGTTTTGACTTCCTAATCTGTATTAACCACTTTGATGTGGCTCTCAGCAGGGTTTGACCTAAAGCAGACAGAGAATCACATCTCACAATCCATAGGGTATGAATTGAAGAAAAAAAAATTAGCATTTTAAAAATTTGCTGTCAAATAAAAAGAAAGAGGATGATTTTTGCTGAAATTTAGTTGGGTTTGAATGCTTGTCTTTTCTAAGCTTCCTGGAAAAGCCTAGCAAAATATGTGCTGTTTGTTTGCATAGGCAGGGGAGGCGGGCTGTGTGTGAGTGGTTGCTGTTCTTCCAGGACTCATCATGGAGGTATTTCTCTTTCACACTGGATTTACAAGATGAGATACTCAAGCTCCCATTTTAGGACCTGTTATGTTTTCATAGGGTGGCAAGAAAACACCAAGTGCTCTGAGGAGTCTGCTTTCGAGAAGCCCTCTTGGTTTTGAATGTGCTAGAATATGATGTTTTCAGGAGAAATTAGAAACAAAGAGAACCACTTTTATTCCCACCTAAGAAAGCTCACTCATTGCATGTTTTGTGATGGAGCTATTAGGACTCTCACTTGTGATGTCCCTGGGTACTCAGCAGTGTGTGTATGAGTCTTTGCAGACTGTGGTGCTCTTAGTTGAGTACAAGTGGAAGTAAAAAAGAACTCTGTTGAGTGGTTCCAGAGCACTGGAAGGCAAGATGAAGCAGGACCCAGGATTTTTATAACTGACATAAAGCTTCTCCCAGATCTTCTTCTGTTTCCTGCTGAAATGTTGAGGACCTCTGGGGAAACAGAGTGAACCTTTAAATAGATGCTATCAATTAACCCTACAGCCTAACAATTTAAGATAGCTGATTTTACAGAGATGAAAGACTGTAGCTAAGAAACCAGGCATATTAACTTTTCTGGATTCATCTGTTTGCATTTTGGCAGTTTTTTCCCCTAATTTTAAACATTGCAAATCTGATTTGGGGCCACTTTCACTGTTATCTTTGAGAATTTGCCCTATTTCTGGAGGGTAAAACCATCAGTTTTAATGAAACCATTGATTTCCAGAGTGTGGAAGATCATCTATAAGTGAGCCCCTCTTCATGCTCCAAAAAACCCACAGAAACTTTCATTGGGTTCCCTGTGTGGGTAAAAGGAACTAAATTATAAACCTTGTGTCTTCTGAGTATGGACAGTCCCAATGCCTGAGGGTGGGTGAGGGCTACATCTGAGTCTAGAGGCTGGATCCAAAGACCACTGACACAATGTGACTTGCATTTTATACTGGGAATGTAGAACCAGATTCTTCAGTCTCTTTGGGAGCGGCAAGGAGCAAATGAGCTATGTGTGGCTTTGAACCTTATACATCACTTAAATATTCTCTATTTAGACAATCATGTCACTTTAAGTCATTGAAGTTCTGAGTGCTTATACTGTAGTGACACTGTGGGAGGGGGAAAAAGGAAATGAGTGAAAATATGTTTTGTAAGGTTAGAGTCCAAGCAAAGCCTACAGGACACATCAACAGGCATCCTGCCACTTCTGCTGTATGTGTATGGTGAATAGTTATGGGAAGCCAGTGTGTTTATCTCACTAAATTTGGTGCAGAGTTACTTTTTCAGTTTTTGGGACTAATAATTCAGAGAGACAGTTAAAAATTGGTTAATATATGTAGAGGCCTCAAAGCTGGTGATATTAAGTATGTGTATATTTAGTCAAATAATTTTTGACATCTCTACCATTAGGCATTCACCAGCAACCATGGTTTCTGTAGGTTTTCAAGAACATTTATCACATCTGTCAACAAGTAGTAAATGAGAGCAAATGTATGGGAATTACATATGTCTGTGGTGTAGAGACTGGATCCAGAGCAACTCCCAGCTGGCATATTTTCCATGCTGTAAAGGTGCTGTGGGGCTGGCTGCAGCCCAGCACAGCCCATCACTCCCTTTCATTGACTGCTCTGAGGTCAGCTGGTGCAGGGCTCTGTTCTGGATTTTTTTATTGGACTGAAAAATTGTGAGTTTTCTTTGGAAATTTAGCTCCCCCTGTTTCTTTGGAATAGATAGTGATCTGTATGACTTGCTTCATTTTTAGCAAGCCAGGGTCCATGTCCTCAGAGCACTGTGTGTGTGCTTTATTTTCTCATGTTTGTTTAGTGTCTGTATTACAGCAGTGCTCTGATCAGGCTCTGATCTGTGAGCTCCAATAGCTTCTGTGAGGTTGGTAGAAGACAGCCCCTGGGAAGTGTAATTAAAGGATGATGCCAGGAACTCATGGGCATGCAAACATCACAGGGTGAGGAACAAGGAGCATCTGCAGGTGACCAGCTCTTGGATAGACTCAAGGTAATTACTGCAATAGCATCACAGGCACTGCAATGAATGAAACAGCATTGTGTGCTTCAGGGAGTCTTGGGCACAGAGTCCTGCATCCCCCCCATGCTGGCACCCAGGGCAGGGGCTGGAATGAGAAATCCCACAGGAAGTAACACAAAGAGATACTGAGCACCCTGCTGCTATCCTGTTGTAGGGTCCTTTTGTCCCAAACACTGCAACAACCATAAAGGCAGGGGCTGTCTGACCAGTGGGACTGGAGGGCTCAATACCCAGTAGGACCAGGTTTCATGACAGAAGATGATGGATTTTGAGGTCAGCACCCCAATTCTTATGTAGTTGTGATGGAAGTGACCTAGAGGGACTAACAGCTTTGGCTGGAAAAGAACTATTTGGCAGGAGTAGATAGTGTCTTGGAAAATCAACCATAGGAAAAATATTTGATGGAAAAGATAAGCTATTTTTATTGACTGAAATCTGAAAAGTGGATGAAAAAGCAAGTACTTTTAGTTTTCTTTCACAAAAGTCTTCTGCAAAGTTAAGTGATTTTTAGAGCAAATGGAGTTGTATAAAATGAGAAAATCCAATATTCTGTTTAAAAAAAAAAAAAGAAGTGTGGAAATATTTCGGCCATTCTGAGTTCTGAAAGTGATAAATAGAGATGGCCATATAACTCAGTGTACCTCTGTAGTGGGTAAAAGTGGCTTGAGGGGAGGTCTTGCCGCAGCTGTGGGTTTAAGAAGAGATGATAAACTTCATTTCCCACTGAGAGTTTGTGGACTGTGATCATGACATGGAGATGAAGCTATCTACAACAGCTTGCTCTGCTAGTGTTTATTTGGAATCAAGAATGTTATTAATTCAGGTGCTAGAAATAGTTGAGACAAATAGGAAGTTTATTAAAACACTCTCAATTTTTTTTTTTACTTTAGCCATCTGTACAGTTTCTGTTTTCTTCAGAAATGTTTTAGCAATAATACAAGTGGAATCAGTGAGGAAATACAGAGCTGTTGCTGAAAAATGCTTGTAAGCTTTTTCCATCTTGGTGTGCCCAGTACTTTGGTGAGCTCATATAACTTTGGGAGATCTGTTTGCATGGTGTTGTTGCAAAGGATTGAGGCAAATATAATTTATATATTTTTTTTTCTTCTGAAAAATCCACACTGCCTTACACAATTGAGAGATTGCTGACAACTCAATTATTTGCAGTGCTTTAACTCACTAATACAGTCTCATTATTTATCCAGATACTCCTTCATTTGCTTTATTTAATTTCTCAGCTGACAAATTCCATCTCCCAGGATACTCAATGTTTTCAGTCTTAATTGGTCATCAATCAGGTCTTCCATCAGCTGATACTGGCTTGAAGGCATGATGCCAGTCCTTTCTTAATATGTTCTGGGATTTCTGCAAGAGAGATCTCACTTTCCTCCTAAGTCTCCCTGTCTTATATTAAAATATCACCTAAAATATCAGATTCCTAAAGTTTCTTGAGAGAAAACCTCATTTGGATTTGTGTATTTAGTTTCCTTCACTTTTTTTTTTTTTTTTTAAACTTAAGAGACAAAGTTCTTTGATCCTCTGAAAGTTTTCCCTTGAAATGCCCTAGTATTTGTAAGTGAACGGACAAGATGTTGCAATACTTACAGTACTCGTGCTCTTCGCGTTACCAGGGATGCTCCCTGTGGGAAGGGCTGGAAAAACCCCCAGACGTGGGCACTCGTGAGCTCCCGGAGAAAAACAACGAGCCGTGCTTTTGCCTCCTCTTGCCGCTGTCTCAGAGCTGCTCGGGGTGGCGGGGCTGTGCAGGGCGGCTCCCGGCGCGGGGTCGCTCCGGCTGTGCGCTCCGTGCCGCAGCCCCGGCTCAGCGCAGCGCCTGCTCCCTTCTCGCTGGGCGCTGCTTGGGACTGCAGGGAAAGGAGGGACAGACTGAGCACGGGTCAAAGCTTGCCTGGATCCAGCCTTGCTCGTGTACCGCTAGAAACAGCAGAGCAGTCTTTGGAGGCCAGTGACTGGAAACTCTACACAGTCAGCGAGAAAGTCTTGGCTTCATGGGGAAAACTGAAGCAACTTAATTTTTATTTAGTCATTAAACCTGAGTTAAACCCTTATGTGAATAGCAACTTTTGAAACCACAGGCTACATGACTTTTACCAAATCACATTATTTATTTGGCTAGATTTTCTTTTTTTTTTCTTTTCTTCTTTTTTTTTTTTTTTTTGATAATGCAGCTGTTCAGGTAAACCTGGTTGAGGAGATGGGTCTCCCTTTCTGCCCTCCCTTGGACAAGTTCTCTGGACTACACACATGCTGTGTGTAATTATAATAATTATTATAATTATGTCAATAATAATAATAATCGTAATCTCCCACTGCAAATTTACACTAGTGAAAGTTGGGATCAGACCCACGTGCAACGCTGTTAAGTATTCTAGCGTTACTTGTATCAACAAAGCAAATCTCTTTTTGGCAAAAGAGGTGGGGGAATAAGAAGAGATTTTTGTAGTTGTATTTGCAGTTTCCTTTTTCCCTTCCTTTCACACTAGAAATTCTTTATCATTTCATGCACAGTTGAGAATTAGCCATTTATTCTTAGTACTGGCGATGCAGTCTTTGATATTTAAAATGGAATGTGTTCCTTTTTGATGCTCTGTGGTTTTGAATGAAGTACATGCTAGCAGATTAATGGTGCAGAACAGTTAGACACTGGGCATTTTTTTTCCTTTCCATATTATTTCATCAGTGCAAAAAAAATTAAATATATATATTTTTAAAAGAGCCTGTGAATTGTCTATTGTTTGTGCGGTGAAATTGTTTTCACAGTGTTGTCATTCTCTTCTAAGTTGAAATCATTGAATAGCTATGAGCTGTCACATTTTTTGTCACTTATAACTGCATCAAGCTGTGCTGACAAAATGTCCCTGCATAACTGTTAATATGCATTGTCATTTTAAGCATGAAACAGTTTAGCTAATGATTTATCTCTTATAATGCAGCACTTGGGGCAGCTGTATGATTTGTCTCTTTAGCAAGTCAAGTAATTTCTTTAACAAAATGTTAAGCACAGATGGGCCATAGGCTGTCAGTTAACCATTATTGTGCATGCATCTGCTTGCCTTCAATGCACTGTTTTATGTATTCAGCCACTTACTTAGGCACAGTTCTCTGAAAAGCGGAACCTACTCTGATTGGCAAATAAAATGTTCATTTGTCTCTTCTTCCTATTGTTTTGTTTTGGTAACACATGTCAGCAGCTCAATTACCCAGTTCATTAACAGCTCCCAGTGGACATGATGGCCAGCTCATGATAAGGAGGGCGATTGTGGCACATATGGTCAATAATAGCCTGTCTCTTGGTAATTGTAAATAAAAGTCACTGTTGGCCATTTCCTTTTACTGCAGCTACTGTTTTCCTTTTCACTTTGCCGTACAAAGCACATTTCTCTATGTGAATCAGCCCAAACAAAATAAAAATACCATCCATTTCTCTCAAGAAGATAACTTTAATCACTGCTGTGGTGGTTGTTTCCTTACTGTGCTGACCTTCCAGCTTAGAGCTCACATGATACGGGCTTGCTCTTTTCCAACTCCAGCAATGGATTAATTGCTGTTCTTAATGAGTTTACTTAAGTAGCAACATATTTTATCAACATTTCTCACATTCTCTCATTGCAGACACTTTTTTAAAGTGCCTGTGGAGTTAAAAAAAAGTAATTTACAATTTTTTTGTAAGTATGCCCTTTACGAATAGCAGTCGTTTTCAAAGGAGTAATTGAAGTGTGACTTAATCCTTGTTAGATGAGCGATATTCCTGTCTAGAACAGAGGCTTTCTTTTTGGTTTTGTTTCTCCTTCTTTGATATATCATAGTCAAAATGCCAGTAGAACTGGTTAAAAGCAATTCTACTACTTGTGGGTATTTCACATTGTACTAGGTACTCTGCTGCTTTCTAGCAAGGTTGAGAATTTCTTTATATATTTGCTGATCCTAAATTTTCACTTATAATAGGAAAAAAGAAGCATGTAACAGCATTAGCATGTTTTGTCATAACCCTTCTGGGAAATCTTTTGTGGCTGCTTGTTTCATTCTTTGTTTCTTGAAATTTGATTTTGCTTTTCCTCTGAAAGGAGTCCAGTTGATAACAAGTTTTGGGCTGTGACTTAATAGGGTGAAACTTGGGGTGTCCAAATCTCCCCTCTGTCCTCTTATCCCACGGATGTTGAAGCACAGAAAATGAATGTTTAATTGGGTATAATTGCAGCTCTGAGTCTCAGTAACCTTGCCCAAAAGTGCTTTGGTGGGAGCATCAGGACCTAAAATTTAGGGGTTCTCTTTTGTTCCTTGCAGCATGCTTTATCTTAGACAAACACGGCATTCAGTTGTGGTGCCTAAAGAGCTCACAGGTGGCTGTGGGGTGACTCGAGACCCCTGAGCTTGTCCCCTGCTGCCTGCCATATTCATAACTAATCTGTAGTCTCCTCCCCAGGCTGCAGGCACTCGGGGAGTTGTTGAGTGTCAGAGTTTATTTGTCCTGGTTTGATTAGCACAGACCTGGCAGGGTGTATTTTCTTTTTAATGGCTCCTTGCTGTGACAGTGAGGTTTTGGGAGGAGGAGGAGAGGGGGGAGCCTGGCGTCATGTTTCCCCAGGCAAACAGAAAAATGAAGGGCTGATGTGCTGGGAGGGAGAGAAGTGCTCTAGAGTCTTCATTATATTTTGTATGGATATAAGAGCCTGCCCCTAAACAGGACTGCTGAGAGGGAGGGAGAGAGGGGGGCTGTTAGCATGAAATAAGGATGCCGTTTTATCTTCCTGTGGACTTTATTTTGAGGAAGAAAAGGATGCTTGGTGGGTTTCTATCTTGTCGACAGTAAAAAGCCAGCTGCTGAAAGCCTACCCCAACACAAACAAGGATCCAGGCAGGAATGCCCTGCTCATCACCTACTGCTGGTCCTGACCGTCACAGGGAGCCAGCACCGGAGGTGTGTTTGGGGAGCACCTCGGGTGCCTCTGACACCCCCATCCTGGGGCACTTCTGCTGCTCTCCCTCCCTTTTCTCCTTAATTCCCCTGCAGTGTGCCGGAGGGCTGTGTTTGAGCCCCTTACCTCTGGTGGGGAGAGGCAGTGTTGGAGGGACGCCTCCAGGTGCGGAGCTTTGGGGAGGGGGAGCTGGATTAACCCCTGCTGTGCATCCCCTTCACCCGGCTGCCCTCCCCAGCCCCCCGGCCCGCCGCCCCCGCCTCCACGGCAGCCGCCTTTGTGCCTCCCGCATCCTGCCAGGCAGGTGTCAGAGCCCTGAATGCGGGCAAAGGCCCCGCTGATGGATACCACAGATGGAGCGTGGAAATCGGCCCAATAGGCCTCAGCCACAGGCCATTTCTTAGGACCCAACAAAAGCCTCCAAATAAGTCAACAAAAATCCCAAAGATCACAAAGAGAAAGTGTCATTTGTCATTTGCTGTGGGTTTGTGTGGGGGTGGCGGCCCTGCTGCACTCCCCTTGCCTGCACCCGAGCAAACACGAGGAGGTCACTCGGCTCGCCTCGCCTCGGCCGGGATGGCTGCGGGGATCAGACAGGCACCGGCAGCCACCAGGGCCGGCAGAATGAACACCCCAGTGAGCCCCACAGAATGAACACCCCAGTGAGCCCCAGGGCTGGCAGAATGAACACTCCAGTGAGCCCCAGGGTTGGCAGAATGAACACCCCAGTGAGCCCCACAGAATGAACACCCCAGTGAGCCCCACAGAATGAACACCCCAGTGAGCCCCAGGGCTGGCAGAATGAACACCCCAGTGAGCCCCGCAGAATGAACACCCCAGTGAGCCCCACAGAATGAACACCCCAGTGAGCCCCAGGGCTGGCAGGATGAACACCTTGGGGAGCCCCACAGAATGAACATCCCAATGAACCCCATAGAATGAACACCCTGGGGAGCCCCAGGGCCCACAGAATGAGCACCCCAATGAGCCCCAGGGCTGGCAGGATGAACGCCCTGGTGAGCTCCAGAGCAAGCAGGACACTGTGAAATTCATCTTGCTTAAATAAAGAACTGAGAAGATAGATGTGTGGAGGGGAGCTGGCTAATAAACCGCTACCAGACCCTTCCCTGACCTTGGCTATTTTTAATTTTTTTTTCACTGGCCTTATGTTAGCAAGATCCATGGCTAGACAGGGATCATTCTGGCTGTTATACTAAGAGGAAAAGGCTGTGAAACACGTTATTAAAAATTTTTCCAGTGTGTGAAAAGCTGCCAGAGAAGTTGTGCTTCCTCGAGTCACAAGATGATAACCTCCCTATGATAACCTCTCCGCCTCCCTCTGTCAGGTGCACTCTGTTGCAGCCCTAATGCATGGGCTTTAAATGGTTGTCATGTTATTGTTATTTAATTATTCAAATGAAATGTCTTGCTGAGAGGAAGAACAGCCCACAGAATGACCTCTTGTGTCTCATTTTGTTGTTTGGTTTTTGCCCCGATGTGTCTATTTACAGTGTGTGGAAAAGGGATGGTTGCAGAACTCCAGGTGACTGAATGCCTGTGACATTGGGCAGTGGGGTTTTGTATTTGTGGTGATAATCGGCATGCAGCATTTCCTTAGGCCACCAGATAGGTCATGAGCAAAGGGACAAATAACTTCTCTTTAATTCTGTAATTCCTTTTTTAATTACTCTTCATGACTCAGCAACTGGTAGTGCTGTTGGTTGCCTCTCCCATTTTGAGCTGTACAGTAAGAAGGGTTCCAGTGATCCCAAGGAGTCCAGCCAGGGAATCTCCCAGGGCAGTGAGTCTCCTTCTTCTATTTATAACTTGAGGGGTTGCAAAATTAGGATCATTAGGGCACATGTAAAGGTTAGTGATATGCATGTTTTGTGTCTGTGGAGGTGAAGGATGTAGAAATAACCCAGCTAAAATCTCACCAGCTTTGCCTGTGCTGAATAATATATTTGAATATCGTGAAAGTCAGTAGACCTGTTAGTGAGATACTGCTTAGAGAGAGGGCAACGCACTGTGACTATTGAATATATATAAAATATATATTGATTTTCAAAAGGCTGAGGTGTATCCAATTTTTGTGCTTAGCCAGTACTTTGACTGCCTTCTCACCTATACAAAGTCTAATAATGGTATTTTAATGGGAAAAAAAAAGAATAAAGGCTTCCTTGATGATAGTAATATTTAATAATACTTTGTAAGAAATAAAAACAGTTTGTAGCTACCATTTGAGTTTACATTTGTCTGACTTCAATATCACAGGGCAAATAAGACAAAAGAAGCCAGTGTTTTCAATAAAGCTGCACATAGCAACCAGGCCTGGCAAAAAGTAATGCCAATGAAATCAGATAGATATGAACACCATTTCATTTGATATACATTTTCTCCCTACTTTAATTTTATTAATTTCTCTTTAACTTCTTGCCTTTGATTACACATATTGTTCTGGACTCTTAGATACTGCAGAGTCTTTTTTTTTTTATTGGTTTACCTTTGTGCCTTTCATATACTGCTTAATGAAATATACAGTGAAAACGAAATGAAGTCAGGGTTTTAGTTCTACATTCTGTTTCAGAAAAGAATGAGGGCATAGGAAAAGGTCCCAAGATTTTGCTAAGTCTTTATAAAACATGTTTTAAAAGATAATGATATGTCTCCTGATACTTCCCACTCAGTTGGTGAGGGAGTTCACTTCAGAAATTTAGCAATAAATATCTCCTTTAAACTGCACAGTTTAAGTCAGCTTTTTATAGATATATATGTAGATGTTTAAAGAAGTTCTACACATATATGTGGAGTCTGAAAGAGCATTGTAAGAGTTCCTGACATCTTGGGGTTTGACTTCATTTTCTTTTAAACTCATTGTACACAATTAAAGGCAGATTTTGTCAGGGAAGTTGTCTCCAAACGAGGCATTTCTGAAGTCTGTTTCAGGTCTCACCAGGTAAGGGCAGAGTGCAGTGGTAGCCAGTGTGACCATGGTGTGCTCTTGTTCACTAGCTTAGAGGGGCAGTTAGAGCTGTTCTGCTTAAGGTGGGTGATTTTTTTTCTGATATAATTTTGGGGAATTATATTTGAAATATCTTGTATTTCCTTTGTTCTTGAATGACAGCATGGAGCCATCCTGGAGGGTTGTAACTTGGCAGTTGCTGAGGAAGGCAGGTGTCACTTGGGACCCTGGCTGAGAAGATCTGGAACTTGTCACTAATTCAGAGGATGTATTATATTAATTTTAGGATACTCTAGATTGCCTGTTTAATAAGGACTAAACTTGAACTGTTTAGGGTTGGATGTTTGTGCTGATTCTCCTTTGTTCTAGAGAACAATATTCTCAAGAATGAGAACCTCTTAGTCCCGTCTTACTTGGGACAAACCTTCACTGCAAGTAAGAGACTCTAGGAATTGATGTTTGTTCAGTATATTGATGCTGAGATCCACAGGAGTTTCTCCTTATGTCTGTGTATGCTGAGTCCAAGATATTGATGCTATCTGGAAAATGAAGACACCTTTCACAAAAGAGCCACTGGTCTAGCAGTAATTGTTCTTTTTTTTTTTTTTTTTTTTTTTTTTTTTTTTTTTTTTTTTTTTTTTTCTTTTTTTTTCTGGTGTGCAGAAATTAATAAACTTTTCAGCTGAATGGTCTGAAAAAGCAGACATGTTTCTCATGCTCTAAGTAAACAGATTAAGTGTATTTATTAGCTTAAACAGCTTGAGTGAAATTGGAAATGTAAGCTAGAAATTAACATGGTGGGGGGTTTTAGCTGGAGCTTGAGAAACAGTTTGCTTCCAAATAAATTACATTAAAAGGATTATATTAAATCAATATCTATATCAATAATTTCTTTGGCATTGTTGTGGTAGTAGCAGCAATGCTTGTATTTTCATTGAACAAGCAGTTTCAGCATCACTGGGGAGTGTCTGCCCTCTTTAGGTGGTTTCCCTTGAAGACTCAGACAAAAAGGAATGCTGGTTGCCTGGACAGCAGCTGATGCAAGTGAAGACTGGCTTTGAAAGTCTACTTTTTTGGTTCATTACCATTTGCTGGAGAAAGAGAATGTGGTTGGGTACTGGAAAAAGGCTCTGCTGCCTTCACAGTTATAGCTCTGGGCTCAGCTGTAGCTGGAGTTCACTTGATGGCCAGGGAAAACAAGCAATGCTGCCGGGATCCGGCTGGCCCTGTCTGTGACCTGACTATCTCAATCTCTGTGAAGTCCAGAACGAGTTTCCATATTGATTTCTCTGTAAACTTCTGATTGCAAGAGTTGGCAGCCCCTTCCTGAGTCATGGTCAGGCTGTTGTGGCTTGTTTCTTGCTGACTTTCCTCAAGTTCTTGCACAGGGTGTGTGAGGGGCCTTTGGTCCAAGACAGTCTCCATATGAAAGGATGTCATTAATCGATTCAATATTTTGCCATTCTTCCTCCTTAAATAAAGCTAATTTTTGCCTTTTGTTTTCCTTTTTGAGCATCAGCACCTCAGTCTGATGAAGGCTCTGACATCGACTCTGAACCAGATTTGCCTTTAAAAAGAAAGCAGCGTCGCAGCAGAACAACCTTCACAGCAGAACAACTGGAAGAGCTGGAAAGAGCTTTTGAGAGGACACACTACCCTGACATTTACACTCGGGAAGAACTTGCACAAAGAGCCAAACTCACAGAGGCTCGTGTTCAGGTATGCATTTACAAGCTGCCTAATGAAAGGAGTTTCCTTTTCCTTTAGCATATGAGTCCTTTTATATTCTTACATGATCCTGCTCTTGAGTAGAAGGAAAATGTGAAACAATACTGTTTACAGCTGTAGAGTTTTTACATCTGTAAGTGGACGTTGGTTTTACAACTGTTTAAGAGAACTGCTTTGAAAAATCTATTGTGTATTCCCCATTAATTGTTCCATACCTACCATGAATATCATACAGAATCTTTTAAGAAGAATAGGGTCTGATATCCCCATTTGTTTGTTCTATCCATTTGACAGCACTCTGCATGTAATCAGGTCAGCTGTTGCACCAGTTTATGGTTACTTAACTGATTTCATCTGTTGCTGTCTGGATCTTCCAGGCATTAAAAAAGGAGAGAAAAACATTTTTTTAAAGAACAGTGTATCTACAGACGCATGCAAGTGAGCAAGGTGGCTGGTGCTGTATCTACAGATTTTGAAGTTGACTTGGTATGAACTCTGTAATATCTCTTTTATCCCCACTCCCAGTTTAATTCAAAAGAAAATAAATACTCAAATAACTTCTAAGTCTTCACAGCCTCATGTAGATCTGGATTGTCTAAAATAAGCTAATGTACCAGAGGAGTAACATGGGGTTGATTTACATTTTTTTAAAAAGCATGAACCTGGATTTTTAGCTGTCTAAACCCAGGAAAATAGCAGCCATATTATCCTGGAATAAACTGCACCCTGGAGTTCAAGTTTCGATTACGACTTATCCGGTTTCATATCAAAGAAACACATGCTGAGAAAAGTTTAATACTGCAGGCAGAATCTTCTGCTGTTCTTTCACCATTTGACATCTATGAATTGTTGGGAAAAATACACCCCATTATATCATTCTGAGTTGCAAGTGTTACTAAGCAAATGTGTGATTGGGTGACAAGCAAAATGTTGAAGCATGTGATGTAACAAAGGAAGAGAAATGAGTGGTGACTTGTGGTCTGACCAAGGATACAGGTGAATTTGGTTTCTTTGGTGAAACTCTATTATGTTTTGACCTTTGAAACTCAGCCTGAGGCATTCAGACTGTGCCAACTGAAAGAAGCAATACTAAACACCCCTCTGACTTTTTAAGACGATCATGCCTATGGCAGCATGGCTGTATTATTGAGCATCTGTCTTGAAAGGTCCAGACTTTTTCAGTTTTACCTGCTAAATGTTTTTGCAGAAGACTTCACGCCACATTTCTTGTAAGTGTTTGTTATGACTGGGAGAAAATCAGATGTGTGGATGAATTTGTCTGGAAGGCAAACTCGGTCGTGCATGACTCTTTTCTTAACATGTTTACTGAGTGAAATGCTTGCAAAACAGCTTCATATATAGACTTGGGCCAGGTAAGACTGAATCAAGCCCCGGGAATCATTTGCACACAAGCATAACAAAGATAACTTGCTTCACAAGTGTTGTTAGCAAGACGAATGGGATCTCGGAGATGATGTTTTGGTCTATGTTAGCTTCAGAGGAAAAATATGATAAAATGAAAAAAACCTTGTTCATATTTTTTTAAATCAATGACCCACAGCTAGAAGAAAAGCAGAACTCTCATTAACATAACAGCTGTCTTAATGTGGCTTTAACCCTGTGACTTTTTACATTCCTCATGGCTTCCTTGGTTCCCTTGAGACACATCCTGTCTCACACCACTCGTATGATCTACAGCCACACGAATTCCCCAGTACCTCTGACATGGATATTTTACCTAACCCAGCATGGAAGAGAGTTCCCAGTCAATCAATGATTAAAATACCAGAACAAAACCTTTCTGGATTAAAGATGAGCTGGGGTTGAAGTAACCAGCCTGTGGGCAGTTTCCTAGTGCACTCCATCTGCCTGGTACCCTTGAAGGCTGGCAGAATGATTTAGCAGTGGATTAAGGGATACAGGATTTGCCTTATCAGCATTCAGCACCTCTCTATAGCCCCTTAAAATAGCCACGTATGATGGGCATGAAATAAAAGACGACCTGTGAAAAGAAAATAACCCTAAGAGACTTGAGGCTGAGAGGGCTGGATAGCCATACTGAAGTAGCATTCAAGCTTTCTTAGTCACACTTCTTTTTTGGTAACATTATGACAGAGATCAGAGATACCAAATTTTATATGGTTATATACACAAAGATCTCTTTGACTGCTTCCCAATAAAGCATCATCTAAAAGAGCTGGCTCTTGCAGCCTGAATCCAACTAAGCCCAGAAATTTATCTTTTTCCTTCGGAGCTGTAAGGTCCAATTTTGTATAGTTGTTTTATATTGTCTATGTAATTATTTAGTTGATTATAACTGGATCAACCTTGCTATTCCCTCAGTCCCTCTATGTAGTACTTGCATCTCATGTTTTGTTTTCTCTACCCTGCCACCCCCATGCTTTCCCTTTCCTTCTGTTCCCTGAGGCTATCTATTACTCTCGTGAAAGGAAGAGTCTTACACCACGGAACCATGTATTTTCTCCCTTTTCCACTGCTGAAGGGTAACTGAATGCATGTTTCTAACCTGGGTGCTTGGAGGTGGGGAAAAAAACTTGCCTCTGGTCTGGAATCAAGCTTAGAACATGTCAGCCCCTAAGGGGAATTTTTTGAGAGCTACAAGCAACTGAAAACAGACTTTACACTGTGAATGTTATTTGTGTACTTAATCATGGGAACAGGAAAGGCTTTTGGGGAAAGAAGTGTTCCAACAAACTCCATGTTGTAAGAGTCACGAGATGTGTAACTATAATCATTGCAAATATTTCAGCACTGGGTGTAATAAAGAGTTAAAATGCTCCCTGCAATTCCTCTTGCAGCACTGTTCCACTCAAGGACTGTTGAGTCCTTTCCCTCAGTGTTTGAACCTAGATGTGGTATGGAGCCAACACAACCTCTTCTGCTGCCTCTTCCAAAGGCACTTGCTCTTCTCTACACATTAGATGCAGAAGGAAGGGGAGAGTTCTTTGGTCTTGTGCATTTATCAGATAAAATTCAGAAAGATAAGCACAGTTCCAAAGAAGGACCCTTCATTTAAAAATAAAAAAAAATAGTAATACTCTGGGAATGTGCAATTAAAGATTTGTGTATTTTGAGTAAAAATTGCAACTCTGCAATTACCAGTCCAGTTTAAAACCTCATTAAAACCATCATTATGTTGCAGTGCAGGTCCTTGCGGTCTATGCCCTGTTTTTCTGAATCTGAAGGCAAGTCTGAAAAGTGAATTTATCTCCAGTGTAGATCAAAGGCTCTTTCTGAGCTTCAGAGCTGTGGAGTTATGGTTCCTGTAACAAATGGTACATCAGGAATCAAGTGGGCAGTATCTTTTCTGGCCACCTTTGATTCCCACATCAGGCTTGTTTTAAGACCTGGATGAACTGGGCAAGCTTTGGCAGCAGCTTGGGGCCTGTTTCAGATTGATGGTGGGGAGTGTTTGCGTCAGTCTTTTGGCAAAGGACTTTTAAATAAGGTTCAGGTTTGTCCCGTGGCCGGCCGGGAGCCTGCCTTGGCCAATGGGGGCTGGCCATGCAGGCAAATCTTTTGGGGCTGTTGATGGCAGGCATCCCAAATTGCCAGAAATGTGGTACATGAGACTTGTGTATTGGACCATGTAAAGGAGTGCCCCAGCTGTATGGATCCCTGGGGCAGGAGGCCCCGCTGTGAAAAGCAGCTGGCACATGGCCTCCCTATTTAACTCCAAAATGCAATGGGAAAATTTTGTTTGGATTCTTTTTCATCCATGAATAATGGTGAAAAAGTAGGGCAAGTCAGGAAGAATTCTGAATAATGACTATTTCCCACCCTGAAGAGTTTCTTCTCAGCCAAATCCCAGTTTTAAATTTATTTGCTTGAAAACATAAAAAAAAAAAAAGTTGTTTATCAACAGAGCCTGTCTGAAAATTTAGGCAGATCTCTCCAGGCTACTAGCATGGAATTGAATGTTCCCATGTCAAACTTGTAATTAGCTTGTAAGCTATTGTAAAAGCCTTATTATAACCTCCACAAATAAGTCCCAAGAGCTCAGATGTCTTGAGTAGCTAGAAGAAAATTTATTAAAAAAACTTATTTTAAGTGTTGTGCTTGCATATGATTTTCTTTGCTTCACTGTGGTACAGGGAGGGAAAGAGTTTGGAGAGGAGTGAGGGGAAAGGTGAGAGAAGAAGTTATGACTCTTGAGCTAGTAGTAAAGACTCTGAAGTCCAATTCCTCAGCTCTGATAGTCTTTTCTCAGTAGAAAGCAGTGAAAAGCACTCCCTGAGAAATCACTGGGGAATCTGTGCCAAAAAAAAGCCTTAGCTTGCTTTCAGCTCCTCTGAAATGGTTTGAGCATGTACACTGAACTGCACAGTCCTATGGGAAGATGGGACAAAGGAATGTAGGATGGATTCAAGAGCACTTAAGACCTTTCATCAGACCTTTACAGTTATTCCTGATGTGGTTTATGGAGAATTTCTGATGCCTTTTCTTGAGACTGAACCTCTTGCATCATAAAAAGGCTAAAGAAAGAAAATGCTGTGTGCATCCTTGCAGTAGATAACCCTGTAATTGCAGGTCCCCACTCCCCTGTCAAGGGGAAATTTTTATGGGTAAATTAACCAACTGCATTCATATGCAGGCCCAAGAGGACATTTTTAAATATACAGGAAAAGAGGGATGTGATTTTGATTGTCTCTTTCTGTTCTCTGCTGCCTAAGGGCTCTAATTAGTGTCACTTGAACTTATAAATACAGTGTTCAATTTGCTTATTACTCAATAACTTTCAGAAGTATTCAGCTGCAGTTTTTTAGAAGTATTTTTGTAGGACCGAGTCAAAGTCTTCTCAAAGAAACCTAAGAGACCGGAGTATGTTGGATCACACTGGGAGGTGGTTGGAAGTCCCTATTCCCTTTGGCATAGTCTAGTGGCTTTTTGGTCTGTGATAGTTTTTTGTTTTTTATTTTGTGTGTGGTGTGTTGGGTTTTGTTTTGACTTTCTTTGCTTTTGTTTTTGTGCGTTTTTTTTTTGTTTGGTTGGGTTTTTTTTTTTTTTTTTGGTAGTTGTTTTGTTTTGTTTTGGTGTTTTGTTTGGTATGCTTTGCCTTTTATTCCCCCCCCCGCTTCCATATGTTTTCAAAGAACTGTGGCTTCTAGCACATTGATAACTCATAGTATCCTAAACGGCATCACTTCCCATCCCCATAAAGAGCAGGCTTTGGCAGGCAGGGAGCCCCCAGCCTGGTGACATTCCCACTGGTGGCCATGGCAGGTTGCTCTCAGCAGGCTTTGGGCACAGCTTTGGGATGCTGTGAAGGAATGTGGTGTGCATCTGTACACAGTGGACCTTATTCCTATGAGGCTGGGGGTGTGCAGATGTCACAGGCAAGCTATTTTTCAACTAGATATGCTAAAAAGCAATTTTTTCCTACTCTTTCTTCATCCTGTAGCTGGTCCCTGGCAGTGCTCTCCTTCTCTCCCATCTTCCCGATACCAGGTGATGGTGAGCCAGGGTGGAAACTCACCCTACTGCAAAAAAAAAAAGGAAAAGGGAGGATAAAAAAATTATTTCCTGTGCACACCCTCGAAGGGCTGCTGAAGTTAAGTGAGGTCTGGCATCCTCAGGGACTGCAGGAGCAGACTCTGACAGTGTCTGAAGTTGCACTGCCATGTTTTACAGAGGTAACAGAGTAGGCTCTGCCTGGGCTGGTGCAGCTCAGCTTTGTTTCATTCTTCAGCCTCCCCTCTTCCGAAGGCATCTCTGCTGCTTCTGGCACAGCCCACATTCTTCCCCTGGTGGAACATCCACCAAGGACTCCGGCTTCCAGGATGGGCAAACTTTGTTTTGAACATGTGAATTTTGTGGGAAGGGACATGTGGGGAATAGTAGGGTGGGGGAGAGAGTTACCATGAAAAATATCATGAGGAAAAACCAAACCAACCCCTCCCTCCCCCCATCTAAAATCCATCTAAAATTAGAAGTGCCGTTAACAATACATCAGTCTTTTGAATTTTGTGTTTCTGGCACTCGTGCTTGCAATGGTCAGGACTTTGTATAACAAAATATCCACGGGTTTTTGCAACATTCACATCTTGAATGTTTTGCTCTGTTGAATCAGAGCTCTTTTTGCCTTAAAAGCACATAGAGCACTCTGTGTTTACGATCAGACTGTTGAAATGTCAAGGCTAATTACACTAGTGTGTTCCCAAGTGAATAAATGCATCTTCTAAAGAATATCCTGTTGAGATCAACAAAATAAGATATTGGCATGATCACTTGCAAACTACTTTAAGAAAAAATGATAATAAGAGGCAGAATCTAAATATCAGGAAATACAGATGGAAGAAACCCATTCATTTACCTCATCCATTCTACATTGGTGCAAAATACAGCTTTTATGTTCTGTCACAGAGTGATTTCTTTTTTGGTCAGTCCAGTCCCAGGTGCTTGGAAAACTGGAACCTCCAGTACCTAAAGGGCTACTTTCCCCCCTTTTTGTTCTATATTTCATCCTCTTCAGTTCTATTTTTGAGATGTAAATTTTGGCCAGACATTGGGATTCAAGTTTGTTCCCAAATCATCCGGATAACTTACATTCCATCTTTGAAAGTGACACAGGAACCGAGGAGACCAAGCTGCACTGCAATGACTGTGACTTGGCTTCTGTGCAGACACAGTTTTTGAATGCTTAGGTCCCTCAGCCAAGTCATGTTTCCTCTGCCCATGTTTAGATGGTTTAGAGTTTGTTTTCTGTTGTGCCCACTGCAGGGTGGCACTTTCTCACAGGATGAGACTTGGGATCTCCTCCAGGTGCTGCTTTGTTCTGGAAGCATCTCTGCAGCCAGGTGATGATTGTGCCTTTCAAAAGGAGGTTGTGGGAGAACAGGAGCATCCTATGGGGACCTGCTAAATTTGAAAAGGCCACTCATAAGATGATGATTTTGTCGTGTTGGTGGAAGTTGAAATCTGTTGCACATAAAGGGGCATTTAAATCATAATGGAAATGTACAAACAGAAGAAAATATTTCCCCAGGTGTTTACAATATGTTTCTAAGCAGACACACTAGCTTATGGTGACTGGATTTATTTTAAGTCTTGGCTTGAGATTAGCAAAGTTTTTCAAGATTTCTTTAGGAGTAGTACTGTACATGGACTTTTCATGATAGGTGAGGATTTAAGAAGTGAAAAAAATTCTGGACTCTTGAGAATAGAGCAAGGCAGCTGACTGGAGTCTAAGGGAAATATGATGATTAAAAATCCCAATAATTTCAGTTAACATAACATGTAAATTCTTCTGAATACAGTTTGGGATTTGACTGATTTTAATAAGCATTACATTAAATGTAAATAAAATATTTAGGTTCCAGTTATTTAGGTTTCAGTTGTTTAGTTTTTAGTAACTTTCTGTTGATTTGGTGGCTTTTTAATTTTTTCTTATGTGCCTGTACTGTTTGGTAGTGACAAACATGTGTAGTATTAGTGGCAATAAGACTTCCTCTGCAATTTTGAACTTGTTCAAGGGGTTTTGCTGAGCTAATTTTGGACTGACTCTGGTGCTAGTCAGGTGCCATTGGCCTTCCTGCCACCCGGGGAAAGCCAGAGGCCAGTGCCAGAGGGCTGTGCCAGTGCCATGTGACATGGGTGCCCGTCAAGTAGCACTCATTTAGCACATCCCAATCACATAGGACTGAGGTGGCAATACACAGCCTTGTTTTTGCACAGCCCAGACAGGTTTGTGCACCCCTGCAGTGTCCCACTTTATATAATGGGGCTCCAGGTGGCAACAAAGCTCTGTGCAATGATGTGCATTGTGTGGCTGTGCAAACTTTTTGATATCACTGAGTGTGTCCCTTTCAGGGATGTCTAATATGTAGCTGCAGTTGTGGAAAAAAATGCAAGTCTATAAAATGAGCCAAAAATCTGTCTGTAAATAAAAATATAAAACTTGGCATTTATGTAAATTGCTTAGTACTGAATTAAAGTTTGGGATCTGACTCATTTTAATAATAAATAAGCAAATGCTTATCTGTAGAGGAAACAAAATCTTGTTACCTCACTTTCCAGAGTGAAATTCATTCACATAGCGTAGTTCAGTTCGTGTTCCCAAAGCACTTGGAGATCATCAGATAACCCTCTTGACCTGAAGAAGAGAGAGTGTCAAGGAAAAAAGCCGTAGTTAATGACCTGGGTCAGCTAATTACAACAAGCATTTTCTGTTCCCTGATCACTCTTTGACCTCCATTATCCTTTCTAAGTGTTCTTTGGATCTTTAGCAAGGTCTCTTTCCTGCTCTACAGGCTGAATCTAGACCCATCCTCAACTACTGCTCATTGCAGGTTTTGCATCTCCACCCCAGTGCCTTGTCCCTGCCAGCTGCTTTCAGAAATGGTTCATGTGGAGACAGAGTGGGTGTCAGTACCTACAGCAAAAAAACAAGAGAGGGATTTGTGACATAGAACAGAGGCTCCACCTACCCCTCTGTCCTAGGTCTTAAACTGGTGTGGAAGTGTATAATTGAGGAGTAGATGTTGTGGCCAAAGGAGGAGGCAGCTGTGTGAACTGAGCATCTCATTCTGAAAAGAGGATGAAGTTAAAACAAACTGCATGGTGACAGATGGCCTATGTCAGAAACCAGATGGCCCAGTGAGTCCCACCACTCCTGTCATGAAATAGCAAGCAGAGGAGAAGCCCACAGTGTAGACCAAAATGTTGTTACTCTCTTGTGTGAGGGTCACTCATGATTTATAAATGGCGTTACACTTAGAATCCCAGTCTGTGATGCCTGGTTCATAGGCCAGCAAGGGCTGCTTGCAGGAAGGGTGACAGATCTGAGCCCCATCTTACTTGTACAAATACATCTGTATGTGGCTCATCAGCTAACATGCCTCAGCTTTCAGGCCAGGCTGCTGTATAGGTTGTGCAGATCTACTTTTTCAGATGTTAACACTCAGCTGTTGTTATCTAGTTGATTGTATCTATAGATGAGCACTGCAGCTGCTTGAGGGTGTAGGATAAAGAGCAACTACCTGCTTGTATACAAATGTGTGCAGTCTCTGTTACCTTAACCAACCATTCTTTCCCTCAGTGCTCCACCACAGAGCTGAGAGCTGTAATCAGGAGCCTGCTCTGACCCTGCAGCAAGACAATGTCCCTGCACCCTGCTTCAGGCATCCCTGCACTGACTCCTTGCCATTCCAATTTGTGATGTGTGGAATTGCTGTAATATCAAAATTAACAAATATGTTTTGCAACTCCTATTATGTCTGCATTTGTGACTTCTTGCCTCTTCCTATCTTGGATGTAGTAAGATCCATCCAAGACTTGGAAAACTTAAAACATGGACTGAGAATGACGTAAAAAAAAGTAGATTTATAGCCAAAATGTCCCACAAATCCAAACCCCATCTGGTTAGTGTGCTGTCCTGGGAACAGATTTCAAAGTGGTTCTGAAATGCTAATCTAGTACTGAAGTTCTGACCTACTGTTGTAAGTTTATTAAGAGATGTTTTATCCATATGTGAACACATGAAAACTCGCTGGGAGGGATTTGTATATTTTGTACATGGGGCTTGTATTTTTCTAATTAAAAGCTTAAATTTCTGTTGGTCATTAGGGCAATATAGTATCCCAATATATAAGTACATGCACCTTCTAACAGTGCATTAAGTGATGTCACTACCTTGTCAGCAAATTAAAGACAATACAGTACAGACTAAATAGCTTTGGCTGGCATTTAGATTAAATGGAGAGGTTTCCCCTTTCTCATTAATCTGGCACAGTAATGATAGTGATTAAAAACACTAAAGCTTGAAAGAGTAGCCAGCTTTTTTCTCAGGAGAGGCTGTACTTGAGAGGAAACTAGGGATCAGAATTCCTGTATTGCATCTGTTGGACAATGGAAATGTGTGCCAAGGGTACCTTTCTTGCCTAGGAGCACTGAGTTTAGTGTTCATCTTCTGCATCTCTCATGTCAGACACAGAGTGTGTTTGAAATGCAATACCATTATTTCTGATACATCTGTATTAAATGTGCAAAAATCAAATGTTCATATTTAAAACATTTGCAGGTCTGGTTTAGTAATCGTCGTGCCAGATGGAGGAAACAGGCAGGAGCCAACCAGCTGATGGCTTTCAACCATCTGATCCCTGGAGGATTTCCACCCAGTGCCATGTCGACTTTGCCGACGTACCAGCTCTCTGAGCCCTCCTACCAACCCACCTCCATACCACAAGGTACAGTAGCTCACAGGTACTTGGTTAAAATAGCATTATTGGGGGGTTTCTTGTACTCATCCATTGTAGAAATATTTTCTTTTCTAATGTGTTGGCTAATTTAGGGTCTGACTCAGGGAGGACCCTGCAAATCTGCTTATTTTAAGCACGTAAGAACTTAGATTTGTTTTGCTGCAAGAAAGGGGTGGTTCCATGTGAAGGGTGCTGTCCAGAGAAATAATCACCTTCTGCCCAGCAGATGTGCAGCTTTGGTAAAGTGATGGACATTCATCCCTGTCCTGCCACTGCATTCTCCTGCTTTGCTGGAAGTGTCTGGTGTGGTTTAGGAGGAGGCAGGTGCACTGTCTTTGTTGTGACTACAAGTGATGGAGCATTTGAATTTCTGTAAATACTTGGAATATTTATCTGATGGTGGAAAAAACAGCAATTCTGGCCACCTTATTCCACATCAGACAGTATCAGTAGGGTAAAAATTTTTCTTAATGTTATCAGAAATTCTGTGAACTTTGATGGATTTGAATGAGAGGGAACAGACCCTCAAATCTAGGCTTTGCAAGATTTTACTATAAAATAAAAACCTTATGAGTGAGGTTTTACAAAATAAGTTATGTGCTCTTATTGCTTCCTTCTTGAGATTTGGACCCTAACTCTTGGTGGATGTTCTAACTGAGGGAATTTTTCAAAGCCCAGGGCTTCTCTCATCCATTGCTAGACTTGATACAAACCATGGTGGGATTTCTGATCTGTGACCAGGAGGGGAAAGTCAGTCTTATAAGTAAATAAATATTTTCCCTTATTTTTATATTTAGACATGTATAAAAAATATTGCTGACAATGTGTGCTCACTAAGGGTTGTCTGAAAACCGCATGTCTGTTGTTATGATATTTACAGTCTGTTTGAGAATGTTTGTGTAAACTCACAGCCCGGTTAAATATCCTGCAATATTTTAGATTTACTTTTCCACTTAACCAGTATTTAGATGCAGGTTCTGATGCAGTTCTCTTAAGCTGAGCTTCACATAATGAACTTATTATGTCAGAAGTAAAGGAGGAAAACATATCAACATATTTCTTCTGCTTGCAGCCGTGTCTGATCCAAGCAGTACCGTCCATAGACCTCAGCCTCTCCCTCCAAGCACTGTCCACCAAAGCAGCCTCCCTTCGAACCCAGAGAGCAGCTCTGCCTATTGCCTGCCCAGCACCAGGCATGGATTTTCCAGCTATACAGACAGCTTTGTGCCTCCGTCCGGGCCCTCCAATCCCATGAACCCTGCCATTGGCAATGGCCTCTCACCTCAGGTCAGTCCTGTGTTTTCAGACAGAGGATTTGCTGTATACCAGAACCAAAGAGTCTATTCCCTCAGGCCACAGTATAATGAATTGCCAAATTTAAACCATAATGTATTCTTTATATAAGCCACATGATTTCAGTTTGCTAGTTTCCTTTTTTTTTTTTATTTTTTTTCCTCCTACTGGCTGAATGAAGAGTTATAGCTTATATTTAATTTCTACTGATTTATAATGGAATCATGCAGACTTCATGTTTGCATTCAGTTGTTAAGCATTTGTAATGCACCACTCTTCTCCTGAAGATCCATGGCTAGGTACAGAAAACAGATCTCGTATTTTTTCTGTGAATATAATATCTCTTCAAAATAACCTCATCAAGGTTTTACCAAGTGGTCCAGGAAAATTATGGGCAAGTTGTGTGAGAGTTCCAAGGACTGAGAAATGTGCATTGAGATGAGCTATAATCTAGTTATAAATACATAAATTAGGAGTATTACTGCTCTTTGGCAGTATATAAATGCATGAATACCATAATTGTTTTTCTAATTTGCGTGAGCTCTTTTAAGGAAATCATGTTAATAAATTGCCTTGATAATTGAGTGTCAAAAGATTGGTTAAATTTTCCTACACACGGCATCTGTCTGAAGCTGACATTATTAGTTAAAGCTTGAATAGATGGTAGTTTATTTTATTAGCAAGACTTTTTCCCAGGTGCTTGGAAAGAGATGTCCACTAAATTCTGAGGAGTCACAAAGAGGATGCAATCTATAATTACAATCAGGAATCTCTTCAGGGCTGAAAGTGAGAGTTTTAACAGCTTTATCTGCTTTCTACCCTTTTTTCCTCTCAGTGGTTAGAAAAACAGAGAGAAGCTCAGAATGACACAAATGAAAAGTGAAAAGACAATTATACTCAATTACACACTAATCACTGACTATCACCACTGCTTAAGCAGGGAGAGGGCATTCTAATAGGCAGAAAATGAGATTTTAATGGCACAAAGGGTGGCCAAAATAACGACTCGTATATCTTTGCCTCCTTCGTCTTCTTCAACTTGTGGTTTGCATCTCGGGAGTGCAGTTCCTGGTTCCTGTGCAACGGTGATAACTCTGTGCAGCTGAAAAGTTCAAAGGCACTGGAGTTGAAAAGAATGAATAACAAAGGCAATGAAATAAACATTTTTGCCCAAGGCAAAAGTTCATAAACCCTTTTTTGTAACGGTAAATGTAATTAAGATTCACAGATTCCTATAGCATAGAGTGGGGTACAAAACTTTATGACTTGAAACCTCAGGAAAAAAATACCAACAGAAAAACAAACGGATGTGTTTCCAACAAGACTTGAATAGATTTTGTTTGAAAGAATTCTGATCTGTAAATGCAAACTCCAACAAAATCCATGACATTATCTTAGTTGTTTCTTTTTTTTTTTTTTAACGGCTACTTTCATAGTGTGCAAGGCTTCCACATTTTTGACATAATTATCTATCTGGTTTTCATTGTTAATCCATAAAAAGTAGTTGTTAGTGTCAGTTTAAATGTGTGTTGGTTCTGGCTATGGAAAATGTGATCTTTTTTTCCCCCCTTTCACAAAGCTTTTATTGTCTGTGACACAGAAGTGGAGCACAACAGTAAAGAAATCTTGTGATGGCTGGGCAAAATGGGACAAAAATGTGAGGCCAGGTCTCCTCCTGCCAAAGTATTGCTGATTTGAGGTTTGATGTAATCAAAAGGAGATTTTGTGCTTTTTTACACCCAGCCCTGTCTTTACACTAGGAAACTTCTGGGATTTTTTGTATGGGTTTTTTTTTTTTTTTTTCTTAGACTTTTGAAGCCTTTTTCTAACCCAGTGTTTAGTGTTTCTGGCTGTATCCAGCAGTTCCACCAACAGGTTTAGGGGAATGCTGATCCCTCTAAAGTTGACACCATGCTTTCATTGCTCACTGCATAGAGGAGATTACTTACATCCATTTAGATTTGGAACAACTTCTTGGCAACTGAATTATTACCTTCAACAGATGTTAAAAATCTTCCCATCCAAACAAACAAATGAACAGACCTAAATTCATGTGGCATTACCAACAGATCCTCTATGTCAGTTTTGGTGCCTAAACAATGAGTTAGAGACATGTATAAAATGTAGAGATGTATAAAATGACACACTCAGACTTTGTGTTTATATAATGGAGTCATACAGCCCCAGACATGTAAATTATGTGCAACAAATTGTGAGACTGCAGCAAACCAGTGCAACTCTTGATGCCCAAAGGAGCCTCAGCTGCTGTTCACGATGTTGGTGTGTGAAATGTCCCTCAGCTGTGGGGTGTGTCACTGTGCATCCCCTCTCCATTCTTCCTCAGGGCTCTTCCCAAGGTGCTGAAAGAGAGGCTGAGGTAAGGGAGAGTCGAAAGCCAGCTCTGCATTTGGGGTTTCATGAAAAAGGGAAACAGGAATTTTCCTGCTGAGTGGGCATGTTGCACTGCCCTGCCTGTGTGAATGGAATTTAAATGAGAAAGAAAGAGGGTCTATTTACTAGCCAGTGCATTTTTGACCACAATAAATCTGGGTGTGTGCGCAATTAACATAATGTTTCCACCCATCCATGTGTCTCTTGCAGGCAAGTGCTCCTGACAGAGTCTAAAGCTGAATTTGTGGTGACTGTAGCAGGGAGAAGGAAGAGGGGCTTTGCCTGAAGCCCAGATAATATTTTGTGATTTAAAAAAAAAAACACCCTTAGAACATACAGAACAAAATCTAATACTAAGATTCACAGGATCATATTCTTAGATTTAAACCTCCTTCTCTTCTTTGACATTGATTTATTACAAATGAGGGTCTGACACATAGACCTCAGGGAAGTGTTATTTTCTATGTAGAATGTTTCCATTCTAATTTTTTTCTTGAATATGATGCACAGATATGGTGTTTAAGGCAAAAGCACTTGTGAAGGCAGAGGACAAGCAGAGACACCTAGGGTGATGTAATTTTATTTTTATTGTGTTATCCTTAAATTCTGGGGTGGGAGGGGACAGTATTTCTCAGTTCTAGAAAGCAGAATGTTCTATTACCTACCTGTCTTGCAAGCTGGGTAGTAAAAAGTTGTTGATCTTGTTTGAAAACATAAGAGTTCCACCTTGTTTAATACTTGGCACTTTTAAACATCAAGACAAGATCTGCAGATATCCTTCAGATGACTCATTGTTCTCCTAGCTCATCTGGTTTATTCATTACTACCTGGATGTGGTGAGAGAACCTCTGTCTTGCGGGCATGCAATGGGTTGACTTTTGCTGGAAAAAGTCAGGGATTAATGTCTTGGGGAGCTGGCAGCCTGGAGTGTCCTTGTTTGTATTTCATGAAAAAGCAACTCAACTGCAAGCATGCCATCTCAGCCAGAGCTCTTTAAATATAATGTCAGAAGAGAGATTATTAGTGTGTAATATATGTAAATTGCATATTTTTATGTTTTCTATGCCTATTATGCAGCTTCTTGCCTGTCATGCATACATTTATGGCAATATTGTATTTCCTTTTCAAATTAGGTTTTAGTTGCTCAGTGAATTTTCTTTTAACAAATGTTTTTTAACTCAAAATTATGAGGGGGTAGTATATCTAGACGTTAATGTATGTATACAGGACTTAGGCATGCTTTTGGATTGGCATGGCACTTTATGATTAGTGGCCATTGCTGGCTTTGTGCCATGAAGCAGAACAGTGACTGCAGAAACACTTGTCTCACAACTGCAGGTGTATGGTCCTAGTAAAGGACAGATTGTTTTAAAGACAGGATATCAATATTTTGAACTGCTTCATTTAAGATAAGGAAAAAGGCTTTTCCGGTGTACATCGGCATCCCCTGACCTCATCATGTGCTTTTTATTAATGTCAGAGCAGCAGAGTTTGCCCTGTACCAGGTCAGGCAGCTTGCTGGTTTGGAGAGTGCTGTTCTGGCTGCTGTGGATTCAGGTGGAGCACCAATACTCTGCTTGGATTGCTGCCCACAAGGCCATGTGCTTCCTGTATTTAACCTGTAGGATATTTAACCTGTAGGATATTTAACCTGTAGGATAACCCAGGCTCAAACAGTACTGCAGTGTTAAGGTTCTACTGGGACAAGAACAAACGTGTGTAACCTGTCTCCTGCTAGGCATAATTTTTTTCCTCCTTGCCCTCTAGAAAACTTCTCAAATCTAGTCTTTTCCTTGCCTTCTCCTCTCATAATTGAATCTAACCCATAGCTTTAAAGGCTGCAGTTTTAAAATGGGAAGTGGATTGAATATTGAATGGGCTTTGTAGGAGATCATAACAGTCTTTAACCAAGTTTGCAGTTTCATGCCATTCCCTGGAGCTCAGGAGTAATCTTGATAAGAAAATCCCAAACTTTTCCATGAACAGTAGTAAAGATGCAAGCTGTTTCAAGGTTTCTTTCTTCTACTGTCAAAACATTTCACTGCCTGAGTTTAAGAGTTACCCTGTAACTCCTTTTGGTGAGATAGATCTTAGGCAACGGGCTTCTCTTAAGTCTTTGGGAGCACTTGGTTTTCATTAACCTGACGTATGGAACTGATGGCAGCTGTCGAACCAGTTAGATATGTTCATATTGTCTTGTTAACTCTGTTTTTAAGAGAGGCACAGGAACCAGAGGCTAAAAACTTTCATTCCTTCATTAAGAGGGACAAGAGCAGTGAAAAAAAGAAACTATTAATTCATTGTACTTTTCCCTATACCTTCTGTTGGATTACTTTGAACTGGTTGCCCACAGAAACATTTCATTTGGGTTCAAGTCTCACAGCAATGGGAAGCTCATGATCTTTGTCACAATGCACTTGGCTTTGAGAGCTCTTTGCTTAATGACCCAAGAACATGAGACAGGGCATAGATTTCTTTGTGAGTAAGAAAGTTAATTCACATGATACAATTTTCATGAACACGAGTTCCTGTACTTTTTTTGAAATTCAAAAACAAAAGTTCAGACAATGGGGTTGATTATTTTTTGTTTCTGTGAGTAAAATAGATGAGATTTAATAGTTTTGTAATTGTTACTGTGTAAAAACAGCATGTATTATTTCTTTTGTAAATATACTAATATTTTATATAAAATATTCTGTATTTTATATAAGTATACATTTATAGGTAATATAACATATGTACTAAATAGCAATAAACAGGTGACTGTACATTTTGGAATGTCCACCTTAACTTTTCTCTTGGTTTGTTTTGCTTTCAGGCATAACAAATCCATGTCTCCCAATTGTTGAGGGAAGGTGTGTGAGAGCTGAGCTAGTGACAGCTGGGCCGGTGTTCATAATGGCCAGAATCCTTCTTTTGTGTTTGGGCCTGAATAGAAGGTGGGAGGAGGAGAGTTCACAGGCAAAGAGCAACCTAATACCAAATTTAGGCTTGTTATGAATTCTTTTGAGTAATATTGCCATAGCTGAGCATTTAAAGTCATGAGACTCCAGTCTCTGAGGCTGCCCGAAAAAGTTGTGAGATGTTTAATTGTATAGATATACTTCTATATTCATATAAATTATATGTTAATCTTTGAGCTTTGTTTTACCTTTTCAGTCATCTTTGGTTGCTTTTCATACAACCAGGGGCTCAAGAATTAGCTGATCTTAGAATAATTTTGGTGATGTTACCAAGTTCTGGAACTCCGTGATGTAGCACTTAAAAAAAGACATGAGTTTTGTGACAGACTATAATGTTTTCAAAATTAGCAATCCTCTGTAGGTAAAAATGTATTTCATAAAAGAATCAAGTTATCCTCTTAATTATCCTAAATGTGCACCAGCTTACCTTCTCTAATTGCAGAGTGGGTACCAGTGATACCTGGTGGTGTGAAATCTGTATGAGGTCTCATTTGATGAATATGCAGAGATCATCAATGTCCAAAGTCCGTACATTTGCTCTTATTTTCATCAACCAAGTATGTGGTTGCCAGCTCTTGCTATTTGGCAAAAAATTCTTTTCTGTCGGGTTTCTTGTATTCAATAGAAATATTCATATATATAAAATGAATCAGCAACATGGTTCTAGGATCCTGTAAGTATAGATCCATGTATCTAATTAACTTTAATTAATCCTCTAAAATCTCTCATTTTAGTGCATAATAACAATCCTTTTTGTGTTCTTTCTTGTGCAATGTTTTGTTTTTTGAGAGATTTCTCTACAGCGAAGAGAGTTAACAGCAGGTAATGCCATTCATCTCGGAAGGAGTTTGAAATTTTCAGTGCTAGTGATGAATGAGGGTATCTGACCCACATCTGTTTTACATTAGAATGGAACATTGCCCTGACATCGTTAGGAGCATTTGTCAAGATCCCCTGGACAGAGCTTCTGTAAATTACATGCTGCAAATGTGTCAGGGTCAGATAAGAGGATATCATTAACTGTGCTAAAATTTACTCATGGTTCTGTCAATTCAACTTAATATGTTAACTGCCAACCATTTTTCTTGAGATGTTTCATTAAATCTTTCATTCACAGGAGGGGAAAAATAGTATCACTGTACCCAAAAAATATTGCACATGTTCTTTTCTCATAAATCATATTAATTGCAGGCATGGTCACAAAGCATATTAAACACAGGCATGCGTAAATGAATTAAAACATATGAGAATTTTATTGTGCCTATGGTCCTACATCCTAAAATACTAACCATGTTAACAGCCAGAATGTTTCATTTCAATAAAATAAGCCTTTTTTTAAGTTCAATGGCCTTTATTTTGGTGATAATAGAATTGTTTTCCAACAGCTGATAATTGACCAGACATTGTGTTTATACCTTTAAAACTTTCATCACTCAAGTTCTCTTTCTTGATCATATCCTCAGCTGTGCTGACTCCACCAGCAGGGATTTGTCCTAATGAATATTTTGGATTGCTTCAGATGTGTTCTCCGAAAACTTTTCTGTAGAATTTGGTTGCTGCAGTCCACTGTGTTCTGTTTACTTATTCCTAATTTCACTTTTGTTTTCTGACAGAATGATTTTATCAATTACATATATTGTATTTTATTGTATAAGCACAAAGGCTGTGCATCAACATTCCTCTGTGTGTTTTGTAAAAGGTGAGAACAAAATATATGTAGCTAAAAACCTTAAATCTGTTTTATTTTATTTTTGCATTTATAGGAACACTACTCTAAAATAAATTGATAAATTGAATCGTTATTGCATCACTTTAATTCTAGGTGTTAGCTCATCCCTTGGATTCTGGGTCAGTGAGGCTGACAATTAGTAATTTAGCTTTCCCAAACTGATTTATAAGGAAGCACATATTTTCCAGTAATTTGGACTGTATAGAGATTGAATAGATTTATTTTCTACCTTAATTATTATAAAGCAATCACATCTGTTTACTTCCTTAGAACTGTACTGCCTCATACCCACAGAAGATCTGAGCTGCAAAATCCAGCTCCCTGTGTGTCTCCTGTGCATGCCTAAGCTGAGGGTGCTGAGCATCTTGCAGCCATGGCCCGTTAATGGGTTTCTAATTGATTAGGTGAAAGTTAGCCATGCCCTTCCTGTAACTCCTTGTATGGGTGAGAAGGTCATGGCACATACCGCAGCAAAGGCTCCTGCCCTGAGGCTACTTCCCTTAGAGCTTTCAAAACAGACATGACCAAAAATCTAATTATTTAGATACTAATCAACTGCAGGATGATTCTGAAGGCCTCTGAGGAAGATATTTCTGGGAAACTGGTTACTGTTCAGACTTCAGTTTTCTCCAGCTCAGAGACAGACGTTTCAGTCAGTTCTGCTCCAGAGTATCTACTACGTCCACTTAATAAAATGATACCTGATGATTTTCTAATTTAAAGAAGTCAATCTCACCAAATGCTAGTTTTAATTTGTCAAAGGAAAGAAATCTCTATCCAAATAGAGTTGCTACTGCTCTTTGAGTGGCATTTGATCCATTGTCTGGATCCAGGTTTAAATTTCAAGGCAAATCTCTAATTTTAAAATAGCTTCCAATCCGAAAGTTTTTGAGCTCACTATTTTTGCTGGCAAAGTCCAAATAATTTTGTCACAAGTTTTATTCTATTGAAAATGTTAAATTAAAATAAACCATCTAGTTGAAATACACAGCTGGCAAAATACTTTTTTACCCAAATTAGCAATTGGTCCTAAAAGTGCTGGCAGAGAGCACGTGATGTGAGAGCCCTGAGGCAGAGAAGAGCTCCCTGTGACATGAGCCCAGCCCAGCCCCTTTTCCCTGCTCTTGAACTTGGAACAGAACGTGAGGAAGTCCTGTCAGTGTTGGTGTCACACTGGCCCTACACGGCAATGGAAAGGGCTGTGCACTGGAGATTTCTGATAAACCCCTGTGTGTTTTAAACCGTAGTCAAAACCATGGTATTCCTGCCAACATAAATATTTCCCAAAGCAGTAATTTTCAGTGTAAATGTTTAAGTTATCCCGTGGTGTTCTTTTGTAGTTCTTTCTCTTCTTTAAGTCTATTAGTGTTAATTTCAAAGGACAAGGATTAATATAACCCGAATGAACGTAGGTTCTAATACTGTGTCCTGCTGATGCAACGGCAGGTCATTAAGCGTGCTATGTTTTTGGACCATATCAAATTCCAAAGTTGTAAGAAAAATATTTGGAATTTCTGAAATAGAAAAGCTTGCTAAAATAAAAGGAATTTTAATAATTTTCAGAACCAATTTTTGAAACAAAAACTTGAGAGCCCAGTGATTTCAACTTTTGGGGAGTTTTGGCGAAAAATGATGTGCAGATAACAAGATTTTTCAATCTGTGGTGATTTCAGAGGGTTTTTTTTTATTATTTAGCACAAGTTCTTTTAACAGGTTTTGGGCATTGAATATATTTGTTGAATTAAATAGAAAAATATCTTACATCCTGAATCCAAATTCATCTTGTTTTTGTAACTTAAAAGATGTAAGATTTCAATATCTGAATGAAGTCTTTGCATATACTTTGGAATTTCTTTTTGCATGAATGCTTCAGTTTGTGAAACATTCAGCAAATACCATGGGTTAAACTCATGATTTTCAGCTTAGTGAATCAGGAGCAAACATTCCAGTGCTGTATGAAGTAACTGAACTTCTTTCTCAGCATTTTTTTTTCAGTGAGATATCTTGGGGGCATTTGATGCAAACATATTTTGTGTTCTCAATGCAGGAGTCTGGGTTTTGCTTTCTAAACTACTCTGTTTCTACCTCTTGCTCTTTTCCTAATCAGATATGTAAAAATTGGGTAGGACTTCTTTCCCACCTAAATCACCATCCCTGGATCTTGTTTCATCTCTTTATTTAAAAAAAACCCAAACCACCAAAAAAGACACAACTCAGGGCTGGAAACACAAGCTCCCTTCAATAATAATACCTTTTAGTTTGTGATGGAAAACAAATACAATTCCAAGAGGAGCATCAGAACTTTAAGAAACAAATACGTTTTTATGAGATTTAATTTAGTCTTTAAAAAATAGACTTCAATTTTTAAAATTTCTCTTTAGTTTATGGCAAGAGTTGCTGTAAAGCAGAATGATTATTGAATAGCAGATGTCAGAGAATTGTAATGCCTTTTTGGAGCAAGAACAGCCTGTAAATTATCACAATATGCAGTTTTGGCAGAAGCTGTATGTCACCCATCCGTTAGAAGCTGCAGAATGTTTGTCAGGCTCTGAAGTGCAATTTATTTCAGCAAAAGCAGACAAATCTCAGTCATACATTTAATTTCCAAGTGTTCTATAGTGGTGTGCAAGGAAAGGAAATGTTCATCAACCTGTAGTGGGAGAGATTTTTGAACAACAAGAACTTTTCTCTGTAGTTCCGTGCTTGAAAATGCAGAAGCTTTTGAAATCTTTTCTTGCTCTTCTTCTGGAAATTATGGCCTAAAGGGCTGGGCTTTTATACAGACAAGCATGTATTTTCCAGTAAACTCTTTTCAGCTACCAGTTTCATAACTGTCCCTGTAGAAACAGCTTAATAAGGGAGTCACAGCTGACTGGAAGTCGCTCTGGGATGCCTGACCCTTTCTGTTATGTCCTCAAACTCAGATGATGGCACTGACAACTGGTGTTATAACCAGCACTTTGCTCTTGCACATTCATTTCCTTACAGCACACAGGGCATGCAGCAGTGGGGGTACGGCTGCTCTGCCCCTTTCCCAGCACCCAGAACATCAGGATTCAGTGGGATTCTTTGTTACTTCCATCAGTAGTGCTGCTGGGATCTGCTCCAAACTGATTTCATTGTAATGGTTGCTGATCTTGGAGAAGAGAATTTTATGAGCTTTTCCACAGCTTTTTTCTGTTTGTAGATCATGCAGGACAGCACAATTAAATAGCCACTACTTGCTTTTTGTTCTCTTATAATTTAGTCCTCAAGGAATAAACATCTGCAGAACTCCCAGCTGGGGTTGAGATCAGGCACTCTAAAACCATAAAACTTAAAAAAACTGTTTTTCCTTTTTTGCCCCAATATCACTTCTGATTGCTTGCTGGCCATCAGATTTTATTTTGGGGGATGATGCAACCAAATTCTACTTCCTCTTGGGATTAGCTACTCAAAGCACAATTCAAGTATCAAGTCTACCTGGTTTAGGAAATCAAATTATAGATTTGAGAACTTCTGTGGCTCTGTAAGCAATGCAGTTCTCAATATATTTAAACTCTTTCTATTATTCTACCCCTTAGGTAATGGGACTCTTGACTAACCACGGTGGTGTGCCTCACCAGCCCCAATCTGATTATGCCCTGTCCCCTCTAACTGGGGGCCTGGAGCCCACCACCACTGTGTCAGCCAGCTGCAGCCAGAGGTTAGAGCACATGAAGAGCTTAGACAGCCTGCCCACATCGCAGTCCTACTGCCCGCCGACCTACAGCACCACGGGCTACAGCATGGACCCCGTCACGGGCTACCAGTACGGCCAGTACGGACAGAGTGAGTACAGCACACCCCTGGGGAAGGACAGCACTGCACCCAGCTACCAACAGCCCCTGCTGGCTGCCTGTCTGTCTGTCTGTCTGTCTGTGAGTTCTGAGCAGAGATCCTAAGGGCTCACTGCTACTTCTCAAAGCCGTGCACTGGTGAGATAGCTGATTGTTCCAGCAGGATTTCTGCTGCATAATTATTTTCTTAAGTGATGTCAACAACATCTTGATGTTATTAATTGTTGAGACATGAAACCTGATTGCCATTAGGTAAAACATAAGGGTTGTCCAAAATGAAATAACCGCTGGCATTCCACTATTAGAAACACATGTTCTTAATGAGGTCAGCTCAAGAATCATTACAGTATATAATCCCAGATACATAGAGTTTTGTCAAACTTGTCCTAGGAATAAAAATATTAGTCCCTTTCCTTTGATATATCAGTATTAAATATGACAATGTCAACCTGTAGTTGGCATGGCCCCATGCTGTGAGGTTGTCACAGCATGACTTAAAAAGCTTCTTTTGCTTTTTTGCAGGTGCCTTTCATTATCTGAAGCCAGATATTGCATAAATGAACTGTCCACTTCAAGTTAAAGCTGGTCTTGTTTTCCGGTCTCACTCCAAGGCTTGGATATGAGGGATGTTCTCAACACAGTGCAGCCTAAACTGGGGCAGTCCCACTGAGAGAAACAAGCTTGTTATGTTCTCTCCAGTCATAGCTTTTAGTAGACTTTTGAAGGCTGGACAAAGCTATACAGAAGACAAAGGCCAAAAGCAATAATGAATAAATGTGACATGCTTCATTATGAGTGGGTATACAAAACAGAGCAGTATTTAACATCACAGCCTGGCAAACATTCCATTTTTCTGTTGTTGTTGAAATTAATGTGCATTGATTGGGACAAATGGAACATTTTGAAACTAAACTTAGAGCAGTTGAGCTCTGCGTACTCTGACTCATCTGACATCCAGTGCTGACTTTAGTCTAACTTTAAAACAGCTCAGTTTCTGAAGCAAGGTTGGGAGAACCTCTCACTGTACACACTGGAAATTGTCATCAAGAGGAAACATCACAGTCCCTAGGAAGCTGGATAAGCGCGAAAGACTTCCCGAGCAACTCTTTGGTTACCTTACCATGCTTTTGTAATCACCTTGTCAATAAATGTCACTCACAGGTTTTGCTTTGCCAAGAGAGGAGATCTTGTGTAACATGAAACCCAGATTTTACCTTTCTGTATGTGTTTTCCCAGTGTGTTTTACCTTTTTATACAAGCATGGGAGACAAAAACCCCACCAACAACGCGACTGATTTTTCATAACTGCCTAGCAATGTGCAATACCGTGTACCTCACACAAACTTTGGGATCATCCAAAGTCATAGATATAGAGTCAGAACTATATTTTTGCAGGTACTTTTATTTTTGCAGTGCATAATTCCTGATGATAAAATACAGAAATGTTTAAGTCTGCTGGATTACTGAAATCCAGCTTGCTAATCATGATTTAAAGGTCATCTTCAGGAAACAATAAGAAGAAATGATTACGTTTACATGTTTTTTAGTGATGTACAGGACATAGACAGAGATGGACCTGTATTTGACACATCTGTTTAAATTATACAGCGATATCCAATATAGAAAGTATAATTATAGGAACCAAGGTTTACAAGAAGTTTGCATTGTGACATTTTAGAATGTCAATAAATTTGTGTTTTGTGATGTTGAGAGGAAGAGGACGATGGAAGGTGGGATTATTTATTTCTCTCTATTCTTGGAACAAAGAGGGAGGCAGAACACAAATACATTCCTTTTAGAGTTAAGGACTATGAAGTAGTGAGTTAGACTAGGTTCAGTACAGAGGTTAGTTCACACAATGGTCTTAAGGGTGATGGAAATACGAAATATTATCTTTGTGTTGCAGCCTCTACAACAAAATATGTTGTAAAAAAAAGAAAAACCCAAGCAAAAAAAAAAACCCAACAACAAAAAAAAAAAAAAGAAAAAAAGAAAAAAACAAATGTCTTTCATGTAAAAAGTTCAGTAAATATTTACTATTTATAATGAATAAACACTATGAAGACTTGCAAAGCACTGATGATTTTGTCCTAAAATGTAGTATTGTGATAAATACATTGATACATTTTAATCTGAATATCATGAAGAAATAAACCATGTTATCTTCGATGCAGACTGTATTTAATATATGAGTGTATTCTGCACACATCCTGGGCTGTGGGAGCACTGGGCAGCCTCTGCACCCAGGCACTGCTTGTGTGGCACATGGAACTCTGCGTGTCTGGCTGTGTGTGAGATAATGAACTTTGCATTTCCTGACCACTGTGGGTACATCTTCCCTACAAGGGAAAAGCCTTTGCCACGCATTCAAAAGAAAAGAACCCAGGTTTAAACCCAGCACAAGTAAACAGGATGGCTTCAGAAAATGCAGGAACTTTGTAATCAGTTATGGGTGGTATCTGTCCTGAATTATATATATTTTTTTTCTCAGAAACCTCAAGAATTTTTTAATAGGCCTACACACAAGCTGATTGAAACATGGGGAAGACCCTTCAAAATGAGTGGAGTAAATCACACACATCAGTGTGCAAGGGAACTTTACTTCACCCTAGGCTTGGTGGACATTTAATTTCCTCACTATATTGGAAGGGATGTAACCACCTTAAATTTTATTTTTATTTTGTTCTTTTAAATCGCCCTCTTCCATTGGAAAAGGAAGGAATACATTTCTTGAAAAGAGAACCTTAAAAATGCTGAAAAATGGAGAGATTTCCTTTTTTTTCCTTTCCAGTTTCTCTGATACATTTTTAAACTTCTGTGACAATTAAAATTCAAAACTTTCTTATTAACACCTTTTCCGTGCTCTAAACTTCTATTTTTTCTGATTTTTTTCAATGTTACATCCAAGGACTTGGCCCTTGGCAACTGTCTCATGTCCTAGGCTTGCTGCAAAGGCCAAGTAAATCTTTATTTCCCACTTGCAATCCCTTTTCTGTAAACCACTGGATAGAACCCTGGTTGCTTACACAGTTTGGAGCTGCGTGATGAGTGCTCCTTCCCAGGAGGAGGGCACCCTTGTCATAGGGTGATTGAGAAATGCCACCTTCCTTTTCTGTTCCAGCAGCTGCAGGGGTGGGCCAGAGCTGTGATTTCTCCCTGTCCCCTCAGTCCCACTGAGGTGCTTTCCTGCCCTCACGTTAGGGAATGGGCGTTTTGGCTGCTCCATCCTCTCCTCAAGGGTGCCCCAAGCACTTTCCTGTGTGAGAGCCCAGTACAGAGCAGGAGAGACTGGAAACAAGACAGAGAGCAAAGGCCCTGTCCCTGCCCATGGTGGGAGACTGGAACTGGATGATCTTCAAGGTCCCTTCCAACCTCAACCATTCTATGATTGTTTGAAAATCATCCATTTTCTCACAGTCAAGCCATGCAGTGGAGGATTGGGATAAGCTCTTGTCATGGGAAGGGAGGAGCCTGGGGCAGAGGGACTAAGCAATATCTTGATTTATTATGTGCTGTAGAAATCTTTGACAGAGCTATAAGGATAACTTGGGATTCTGTTGATCCCTTCTTGTTATCACTGTCAGGACTGAAGAGGTTCTTGGGAACCACATGTGTTTGTGAAAAATGAATCCTGAATGCTCAGAAAGTCAAAGGGGAATGAGCCTGCCATGGATATTGCATTTGACAGACAAGCCATGCAATAGCTGGCAGGAATGTGCTCACAGCAATGGAGTCCAAACCCCACTCACTAATGAGTGTAGAAAGGGCAGGTCTCAGGGTCCCTCCTCTTATTTTCCTTTATCCTCTGTGTGAATGTGCATATTTTACAAGACGGGAATAAATCACCACAGCTGCTTAACCAACTGTCTGTCATCTCATTAGACTGGAAGCTTTTGAGAGACAAGTTTTCATAAAAGTGTTTTTTCTTTGTGTCACAACCATGATTTTTAATTTATTATTAAGTCTTCCTTTATCTAGAAATGAACTCTACTCCCATCACAAAGCCCAGTATACGGATTTTGCCATATACTTGCTTTAGGATGTATTGCTATTCCTTTATCTGGGCATTAATGAATGAGCTAGGAAAAGGTAAGTTTTAATGACACCTATTATCCTTTTCTTTTCCCTAGATATTTCAGTGTTTCTCATTTAAATAAAATCTAGAAAAACATTTTTCTCCAATAATCACACAGGGTTTTCTACTCAATATTGCCCAAAAGTGTTTATCCAAATAACAAATGCTGCTGAAGTGTATCTTTCTGAGCTATTTTGAAAGGCACAAAATGCCTATCCAAATCTACAAATCTTCACTGGAAATAGTCAAACAGGTTCTGTGTCCTCAGAAAAGCAGTTCTGCACCTATGTGATATTAGAGTTAGGTTTTTGATCCCTAGGTTAAGGTCTCTGCAAATTCAAGCACAAAAAAATCTGGCTACATTTCTGTAACCTGTATCTTCAAATGTTATGAAAAAATACAAAGTCACTTAACTTTGCAACTCCAAACCCCACCCCAAATTATCAAGTGCTACTAATATTTTTGGTAGCAAGGATGTCTTTGTGTTTTCTCAGAAGTATGGCAAACAACAGAATGAAAACTCTTTGTTATGTCTGAATTCTGTGATATGTTCTCACACATATAGGAAATGCATTGTCTCTGGTTACTGCTAATGTGTAAAGCACACATTTTTGCTGTGTTGGTAACCATGAACATTCTCAACATTTGCTGTCCATAAAGTCCTCTGGCCTTAAAGTCTATAAAGTGGATTACTAGAAGGTACCTTTTTATGAAATAAGAAGAAATTAATTAAAGGCAATATCAATGGGAGCATGAGAAACCTGGAACAGCTTGGATTTATAAACTCCTTTGTATTGTTCACTTCAATGTTCTGCTTAATTAAAAGAAAACCTGAATCCTGATTGGAAGATCCCATTTTTAATTTATTTTTGCTTTTTCATTGACATCTAGATATTCCCTAGAGCAACTGGAGAGTCCTAGGGTTATTTAAAGAAGCACGAGTTGATTAGAATCTGTTCAAGATACTTGTCTATTGTAAAATAATAAAACTTACAGTCTGCTTCTGAGGTCATTGCAGGTAAGAGGCCATTTGATGTGTCAGATTTTCACTCCCTTTTCTCTCCCAGCTCTTTTGGGCAGCTCATCACAGACTGGAAAATCCTCATCAGTCTCAGGGAGCAAAATGCTATAGCTAGAGGATTAATCATGTTCAAAAACTTACAGGTATTTATCATACAAACAGGCTTCAAACTTAGGCTGTGTACATAGTGCTGGTGCTTGGCTCTGTCCTGCCATCGTGGCTCCCACAAGCAACACTTTGCAGTGCTCACACTCAGTTTAAATCTTTGCTTAGTGCATTTACATCACCTCAGAACCAGTGATTGAATAACCCAGGGTGGCTGTGGACAGCTTGGGCACTGCAGCACTTTGACATGCACTGTTTATTATTCAGCTACTCAGGCAATGTCATGAAAAATCATAATAAAACTAGGAAGACACATCACATTTGACCTTTGCTGAATAATTTAATAAAGCCAGCTTGATACACAAATGTGAAAGAGGAGTTGCTGTAAGAGCGGAACTATTGCTTCCTTGTCTGAGAATTGGAAACAGTTCAGAAGCCTTATTAACCATTTGGTGTCTTCATCTTCAGCAAAGTTTGTCCCTTAGGCCATAACCAAATGTTAAGCTACTTGTTTCTCCCTGCACTCCCCTCATTTCAGTGCTCACACGGGTATCTTTGCTTATGCTGTACACAATTATAGTCTCAGTTCTTCTCATGTCTCTGTACAATTATCCATTTCTTTCCCTCACAGACTCAGTTTTATTTACACAAACTTTTTTCTCCCCACATATCTGCATTTATTCATGATGATCTCAAGTGTACATGCCTCTAAAATTTTAGCTGTAAAAGGGTGATTGCTACAGGTACCACTCAGTCCATGATATTTTATAATTCAGAAATTCAGAGATGGAAAAAATGTCTTTGGAGCCACCCTCAGGTGAGTGTCCCCACAGTCAGTACCAGAATAATTAACTAAGGCTACAAATCTCCAGAGGTTTTTGAAATGCTGCTTTGGCCACATTCATCCTGCAGAAGGGTCTGTTGGGGCTGGGGGTGGTGTGGCTTGCAGGGACCATCTGGTTCTGCCCTCCACGAGCCATAGAGCTTCACTGGGGTCTTGCCCCTCCGTGGAGTTCATGACACAGCGTTTGACTGAACCCTTTCTCCATCCTCCCCATCTGAAGTCTCCAGCTGGTGAGAGACACATTTTGCCCTCCATGTCATTGCTTCTCCTCATTGCCTCCCTTTCCCTTGTGGCTCTCCAACAAACTTGAGTGCTGCCACTCTGCAGGTGCCCAGTAGCCACACCTTTTATCCCAGTGCCTGAGTCAGCTCAGTAGAATTTCTCTTTCACTTGCTCTTCCCAAAGACTCTGACCGGCAGCACCAGCACCAACTGCAGCTCTCCCAGAACATCACATCACTGTTTCGTCTGCCACTAAAACCTGAGGGAAATATTTGCCCTGTCAGGGCTGCCTGATTTGAGAAGGGGATAATGAATGTGTGTGAAAAGGTAGAGTGGAGTTCAGCTTTTCCTTTAGAGCCCAGCAGGGTTTCTGAGTGCAGTGCAGTGTAGCTGTGGCAGGCACACGGTGGGGATGGTGGGGGTCAAGGGGAGCAACTGCAGAGAGATGGGGAGCAGCCAAAACATGGCCCTCACCAGCTGAGAGGACACAGCCCTGAGCAGAGTGCAGAGCCACTGCCAGGAGCAGCTTCTGACCTGCTGGGACTGGGGAAAATCAAGGGGACAGCACTTGATGGGAGGTGCTGGTGGTGGGCCGGGGCTCAGTGGTGTGTGAGCCATCTGGTGTCTCTGGTGCCAGCATGTCCAGATGCCATGTGCAGCGGAAACAGCACAGCTTTCCCTGTGGGTGGGTGGAGAGACAGCAGGAACCGTGCTGGGAATCCTCTGAGAAACGGAGGGGTTTTTCTGCTGAGGGTAAAGCCCAAATACAGTTTGCTACATGGGTGTTGCTGTCCCGGGGAAGATGCACAGTGGGTGGGCAGGGAGATGGTGCTGTGGCCCCTCAGTACCCCTACAAGTGCATTTTGTGTGTGTGGGGTCAGCAAGGGGTGGCTGAGGAAAGCAGCAGAGGTGTTCCCAGGGGTGCTGCCTTTGGGTAGAGTCTGTCCTTTGAGAATGCTTGGGAACAGCATGTGCCATTGCTGCAGCTGGCTCCTGGTGCATGGAGCACTGTGCAAAATCCAATTTCCTTTCAGGTGCTCCTGGGACATGGCAGGGCTGTGCCAGAGCTGCAGTGGTCCCAGGTGATTAATGTATGAGCAGCAATGGGGTACAGTGAGGAATAAGATCCGGGGATTTGCTTGGTAACTGCACACCCCAGGGCAGACAGCTCCTGTGAGCCCTTGCCTTAGCCTGGCTTTGGTTTCAGAGCGCTGTGAGACCCAGTCATGATCCAGACTGTGTCTGCCTGTGCTGAGACCACGATGGAGCCTTAGGTGGGAGCTCTCTGCCAGCCCCACTGGTGTCCCACAGGCTGTCCCAGGCAGGTGCTGACCCTGGGGCAGGGACAGGGTGCAGGGCTGGCCCGCCCTGCCTCGCTGAGAGCCAAGCACAGCAAAACCACCTGGGAGACTCAACAAAGATACTTGATTTGGCTAAAATAACCCTGTAGATTCTGGTAAATAATTTCTGTTAGACATGCATCAAACTTGTGGCAGAAATCCTTACCTACCTCCTTTTGTTATCCTTATCCATAAAGGGTTACATAAATGCCAGATATTTGAAGGATCTGGAAGGAAGCAGTTTCTCCACCCCCCATCTAAAGGAAAATATAATCTCTGCTAGTGTGGATAGTATCACAAGCACTCTTGCCAAAAAGGAACTTGGAGTAGTTAATTTTTTTAATGCGAGATATTAAAAAAACTCCTAAAAAGAATACACAGAATAGATAAGGAGCTCAGTCTTATGCCCATGTGCACCAATTTTCCTTTGATTTTTGGAGGAAATCTGAGGTGTGTGAGGACCCAGAGATAGCAAAGATGAGTGAACAAGGCAATTTTGATCTGTGAAACTACAGTTCTGTTACTTCTATTCTGATTCTGCTCAAATTCATCAGGAAAGATTAACTTTGGCAGCTTGTTCAGTGACTAAATCTTGATATTTTTGTGGCTTAATTCATAACATAACTGTAAGCTATTGCACTGTGTTTATATTTCCCATCCATTTCTCACATTTCCAAAGCATACTGATATGTGATCCTGGCAATTTAGCTACCATAATTGGCATTTTTCTAGGGCCAAAAGGAAACAAATTCCTTATCCTCCATACTTCTTTAATTTCTGAAAAACAACAAGTAACATGGTTAATCCTCTTTTTTGATCTTTCCCCCCCCTTTGAGTTTTTCTTATGGTCTTTTCCTTTTAATCTTTTACTTTCTTTTTAATCTTCACTCATTGTCCCCCTGCATTTGAAGAATTTCATGTACTTACATCTCTAAAAAGAACTGGACCACTTTATGGAAATAGCTCTTTAGGATCTTGTTCAAAGCACCATTATGTACTTTTAACTGTTTGGGGGAGGGTGAAAAAGGGAGAGAAAAAGCAACTTTAAAAGCAGTGTTTGTTTGTGTAACCTAGCAGAACATTGATCTGTTCAACGAGATGCAGAAACAGCGTCCGGAAACACCCCCAGTTAAAATCAGACCAGGCTGCTTTAGATGAGCAGGAGGGTGAATAAGCAGGAGGGTTGGGTCACATCATCTGACTCCTGGTGGAGGTGTGTTTGGGCAAGAACACTTCAGGAGGGGCCAAGCAGGGCAGCACAGGTGAGCTCTGTGGTTCACCCTGAGCAGCTCCTCCCAAGCTGGAGGGAGTGAGCTGTGCTGTGTGGATGCAAATCCTTGAACCCTTTCCTGCAGAGGACACCATTGCGGCCCCAAGTAGATTTTCCTTTGTACATCAGCCTTTCCCAGGTGGTGCAGAGACAACTCTGTGAGCAGTCATGTGGAAGCTGCTGAAATGCAGTCTCAGTTATGCTAAGGATGGTGTGCTCTGGCCTCGAGTGGCCTCTCCTCTGGGTGACCTGAGTATGTCACAGAGGGTTTGATTTGAGTTGGTTGGGCCAGGATTCTGGGTTTGTGAGACACCTGTGGGATGAAGCCCACATATTGACAAGCATGGCCCAGAGTTAACACAGTAATTTATCTTCCAGGCTTACACTGATGTGGCTCTGACTGTCTGAATGCTGCAGAAAGAAAGTTTTTGTGTGCCTTTCATCGAGCACTAGAAAACTGCTTAGATGTGTGAGGATGCCAGTACACTGCATAGCATAACATGAGTTAAAATACTTATTTCTAGGAAATAATGAGTGTGCACCTCAAGAATCAGGCTGAAGCTATGTTTTAAGAGGCAGGGTGAAGCACAGCATTCCTTGTTCCTTGCATACCCAAAACTGCCACTGTGAATTCACTGCTGTGATTTTTGTCACTCAATTCTCGACTCAGTTGTGGTACCCCTCAAAACCCCCTTTAATTTTCTTTTTATTTTGCCAATCCCAAAAGCCCCAGAAACTGGCCAACAGAGGTCATGAGTTTCTCAAGCAGGCAAGAAATTTACAGGGATTTGCATGTGTCCAACTTAATTCATGCAGAATTGCAGGCTTCCTTTACTGAAGCAAATTCTTGAAAAAACAAACAAACAGTAAGAGTTTACAGAGTTCTGGAAAAGTTGCAAAACCTAAATGAAAATCCTTTTCCAGTCACATGAATATAAATAGGGCATAGTTCCCCTGAAGATTTTATACTAGTTTAATGTGTGTATTTTATTTGTAGTTAGACTGCTGATAAAGCTTTTCTTCTGTCGCCTCAAAACCAGATCCTGAATCTCTTCTCCTTTACCCACAAGAATAGGTGAATTAGATCTCTCCTATAACTTGCCCCAACCAAGAACAGAATTTGGCATTGCTCTTTATTGGAATTTTAAATCTTTTTTTCTTTCTTTTCTATTTTTTTAAAGGCTGATTTTCAAACAAATAGTTAAAATGTGGAGCTGAGCATTTCTTCTAGAAGTTGCATATTCTAAATGTACTTATACCATAGTCTGCTGCTCATATAAAATTACAGACTTCACTTTCATCTTTCTTTTTACAAGAAACCCTTAATGACAAATGCAGGCTGTTTAGTGATACCGATATACTGCAATCTTAGCATGTGAATTAGTCATCATACAATCAGTTCAGGGGGTCAGGCCTAAAGAAACAGCGCAGAGTTGGCAAACTGCTAGTCTGGTGATGTGCTCTCCACTTCAAAGTCATGGTGCTTATTCCCCAGAATTCAGATCACAGAAAGAAACAGCTGGTATTGTCGTTTGTGGCAGTAAGGACTTTTTTTTTTGTAGCAAGATAAGGTTTCACTACTTTGTAAAACAACAATTTACTTTGGAGTGACCCAGCCTGTAAAACACAATAGGAAGCAGGAATCCACGGAGCACTGCTCTGCTATTATCATGCAAGTAGACATGACCTGTGACAAACCACACTGGAGAAGACTTAACCTCCTTGCTCCTTGTCTGAAAATATTCAGTGTAGTCCACTTGTCAGTGGCAGTCAAAGGTTTCATATTTCAGAATGACTTTATAAGCAGCTCTCTTCTGTTTGGATATTGCTTTCTTGCATATTTCCAGTGTGGCACGTATTTTTGGCAGCACACAGCTACAGACTTCCAGTCCTAATGCTTAATGCAAACACATTAAATGTTTCAATTTTCCACCTAAGCTCCAAGGCTGTCAAATTTTAGTTTAAATTTAAGTTTTCATGTTCAACTTGTAGATAGCAGCTGACTGAAACACCATATTTTTTTTCTTCTTCCCCTAAACACTCATCACATCACACTGGTGCTTTTCAAGTCATTTCACCTAGTAACCTGAGCAGATTTGTTGCCCAAATATTGTGGGGATAGGGGAATAAAAAATTAAATCACACATTTTAAACTGCTCCGCAGATGTGTGTCTCAGGGATCTGTTATTGTTCTATTATTGTTATTATTCACAGACATCACAGACAAGGCAGGCTTATCAGCCAAATGCCTCATTATCAAATGACTGAGACCCAATAAGTGCTTAACAGCATTCCTTACCAAAAGAGGAAATGGTTCCAGGCCAGATCCAACTCTGCAGAGCTGGTGGACAGAGTCCCACTTCAATGAAGCATCACTTGGGGCCCCTCGATGCTCACTCCCCTGTATTTTCTGACATGCTTTTTAACTCCCCAAAATGAACCAAACAGCTTTAGCTTCTCTCATCTCGCAATGTGTTCTGCAACTTCTGGAAAGGAACCTGGACGCAAGGAAAAATGCTACAGAACAAAAAGAGCCACAATACAAACCATATGACAACGCCTATTTCTTCATCCTCTTTGTCATGTTGTTTTACTCTTTCCTGGCGTTAACTGTCTTTTTTGGTTATGTACGCTCGAAGAAAGCAGTTTCAAAGCAAGATCCTTACCAGGAGTTCGTCGAGGATAGGAATCGAAATAAGAAGTGGAACATGACCCGGCCAGTGGTGGTGAAATTTGACTTTGAAGAAGAAAGTATTCTTTGAACTCCTTAAACCAAAATACTCTGCAAAATGCACCGGACTGTCTCCGCTGCCAAGATCTCAAGTGAAGATCTACACATTTATCTTGTTCGACCATTACCTCACAATAAATCAGAGCGTTGCTTAAAATAGGTAACGGAAAAAGAATTTTCTTTCTTTTGTTTTCTTGTAATCCATTTGTTGCTGGAAAATATATTTTCTAAATTCTGGAGAAATCTTTTAAACTTTAAAATGAGAGTGAAAAGTGGACATTTTTGGCTTTTGCTTCTGGTTTGGTGCAAGAAGAATGGGAATCCATCCTACACAGAGACCCTGAATTTAAGACAAAGGACTAGTTTGTGTATGCACATACCCACTGCAGTGGAATGCTGCTGCTTCTGAGTCCTTCAGACCTGGGAACTGGAGTGTAGGATCCCCGGGAAGTGCCTCCCTGGAACAGCAGAATGCATTTTGCCTAGACCAGCAAATACTATTTAACATGTAAATACAGAAAAGCTCCTCTTGCATTCCCTCCCCTCAAAAATTAATTTCATATGCTATGGCAAAAGATTGAAAAAAACATCTGCAAAATGTAATTAAAATGCATCTAGTGGAAAAACAGGTTGTGTGTTCAGTGAGTTTAGAGTCTTTGCCCTGTCCATGTTTTGTATGTATTTATTCTTCACCACCTTCTAACTGAAGTGTATGTTTCATTTCTAGAGAATGACAACTACAGCTGATCACAAACCTAACATGGGAAGGGCTTCTCTGTGTCTGCAGTAAATACTTGCTAAAGTAGAGCACAAGCTTTGCTCAGAGTTGTACTGAACTCATTAGACTGCCATCCGATTTATTGATTTTTCTCCTGATTAATAAGTACTGAAAAAATAAGAGTTCTGGGATAGAACATATTGCTGTGCTTAATATAAAAGAACAGTGCTTAAGGGCTCAGTGATATCCTGCACATGTTGTGACACACTGCTCTGTGACAGCAAACGTGTTCATCTTCTGAGCCTTTAACTTGTGTCCCACCTTAGCCAAGATCTCCTGTTAATGGTCTCCACTTGGATCTTGTGTGTAACTGCTTGGATACATTACACATGGGGCTGCCTTACACAGCCCCTGGCTGCCCACAGGGCTCTCTGAGCATGGTAATCATTGTCAGGCACTAGGTAGGCTCTGATTTTTCCATATTATGCATAAAAAGCCAAAATGGGGCAAATAACTTTCCATGTATTTATTAACTTTTTCCACTAGTGGAATTGTAAGGTTGAGGATTTGGTTTTTCTAATCTTGTGTAGCGTTCATGGCTATGTATGGACTGTTTTAGGGGTTTAATAGGTTTTTAATTCTGTCAAAATTAAGAGAAAGGTTTTATATATATTCAGTCTGGGCTAAATGATCAGATGCTGTTCCTGTTTCCTGGTGGGATGTGTTCTGGTGTGTGTGCAAGCAGGGACATGCATTATTCCTTCTCATAAAACTAAAATTTGCTTCCCACTTTCCAGCATGAATGTTTGTAGAAGTAGGTGCTGACTCAGCTCAGAGTGCTCCATCTCTGATAACCGTGCCAAAGGAAGATAATAAGAATAAGGTGATACTTTCTCAGTTATACTTGTTCAGCCTTCAAGGATTTGTTGGTCAAACAGGGGCCATCTGAGGCAGAGGCCACTCCTGTTTTCTAAATGTGGGGGTGGAATATGTGCAGAACACTGATGTGGAAGGGATGAACACAAACTTTTCAACAGGCCAGAAAACGTTCACAGATGTACTTTTGCTCGATTCATCCAACTCCAATTTAAATGGTTTTGACTATATTAACAAGACCAGAGCTGCAGTTCTTGCACAAATCAGTGTTTCGTCTATGTTATGCGTGTCCTGGCTGCTTCATCTACAGAGTTTAGAGTGGAAAAATGAAAGTTCAAGTTATCTGTGCTCACATCATGCGCCTGACTTTGGAGTATGTGAAATTGAAATCACTCTGAGTTGAGAGGCTTGTTAGGGCTTGGAGCAAATGGACAGACTGACTCTTCAAACACAGAGTTCTGGCTTCTTTTTGTGCTCTGAAAGGCTGTGTAAATGTGGATTTGCTCTTCTGACAGAAGATCTTTTACTGCTTTTATCTTGTAGTCAGTGTTGTTTTATTCTTTGCAGTGTATGCCTTATCTCTTAAAAATTAAAGATAATTTTTTGAAACTTCTTTCAAACCCAAGTCCTTTATTTCTGTGAGTTGTTTGTGTTTTTGTCTTACCAAGCAATTATCAGATCAGCCTAAATCCCTTAAACATTCTTCACCAGTGTGCTGCCATTGTCTGGAGTTTAGGCTTTTTGGAAACATCCACAGCTCGTTTAATTGTTCTTCAAACAATTTCACATGGCGAGTGCTTGTGTGTGTGTGTGTGTGTGTGTGTGCTAACAAGATGAGGCTTTTTCCTGTCCTGTCTCTGTGCAGTAGTAAAAATATCTCTTTGTCAATGTCAGCCACAGGACACGTTGGTGCCATTATTGGCCTTTTTTCTTCTGTGTGTCAAGGCCTGTTCACTCCTGCCCAGGTGCTCTTATGAGTAACAAAGGAGAGAGGACAATTCCATGCTACAGCTCCATAGGCAGATCCTCAGCCACGACAGTTTCTGAGCCTTCAATGCAGCCATGTCCCTCTGCCCGCCTGACTGTCCAGTGAATAAGCTGGAGTTGGAGGAGTTTTAGGTTTGGAAGTGAGGCAGAAGATCTGTGTGCAGCTTTGGGAGCTGAATGCCATCCTTGCAGGACAAGCAAGACCCCAATCTGACCAGTGGTGTGCAGAGGAGGGCTAAAAGGTACATCTCCTTCCCTCAGCAGAAGGAAACATGACAAGGTACTGCAATTTTGGTGCCTCCACAGAATAATGTGTTAGCTGCCTGCTCTGGAAACAGAAGACAGTAAGAGTGGCAAGGGCAGGGATAAATTACACACATACCATGATGTGAAAATTCTGAGGCAGTTAGCACACTGCCTATAATGTGAGAATTATTCACCTCATTCTGTCTTCTGTGTATGAAACCAGTGTCTGTGCAGTGTTTCCAGAGCTCACAGAAGCCTCTCATGTGTAACCTTGTCAGTCTCCTTTACAGCCACCTCTGGATTTCTGTGTGGGGTGTGAAACATGAATAGGAGAGCCAAAATAACTCCATTCATGGTGAGCCCTGGGCTGTGAAGTACGATTTACACCGCTGAGATAACCAGAACGCTCCAAAGCTAAGCCCTGGAGAAGGAAGGGGGGGTGGGGGGAAGGAGGGCATTACAAAGCACCATAATGAGGACTCAGCCCAGGTAAGGGGCTGTGATGCTGTAGGAAATGGAGTTGGAGAGGCTGTTTGTGGCAACAAGACTCAGTTCTACATGCTAATAAGTGTCTTGAACTTTAAAAGTTTTAGCATTACAAGAAGAGAGGGATTCATTAATTGTCTTTGGTTTGTATTTTTTTCTCTCTCTCTCTTCTCACTGGTGTTCCAAATTAACATCACTCATCTGGTGATCTTACTAAGAACCTTCTTGTTCCTTCTTCCTTGCTAGTGAGAAACATGCTAAAACCAATTAGATCATGGGTCTTGCTTTAGTTCCCCTACTTTTTGCTATTTCTTGTGGCCCTCTGTAACACATTGCAGCTGATGTGTGTGGGCTGCTTTTGGGGAGGCGTCCACTTTGAATTTAGTTTGAGCATTTTGAGATATTCTATGAAAGGCTTCACTGAAACGCAGGCATGTTGCAGTTTCCATTCAGCCTTTGTGAATTAGTACTGCAGCTCTCTCAGCCTGGTTTGCAAGAAGGTCTACTTCTGATTAAACTCCTGCTGAGAAATATTAGGTTCTTTTCTAATTTTCTTTGCCTGTGTGTATACCCATGTGGCACATGTGTTTTAGTGTATTAGGGTTTGTCTTCTTCTGAATGCCAAAAGTATGACAAATAAGCAGGATCATCTAGAATGGCAGATATTTTGTACTGCCCTCATACTGGTGTAAATCTGGAGTAAGTTGATTTGGCTGTGTAAATTCTAGTGTTTGCTGGTATGTGAGCTACATCTAGAACTGAATCTTGTGTTATTGGTATATTTTGACTACTTACAGCTCTGAACTCCACAAATGAAGCTCTCTGCACCCATGGGGAGCCTAAAATACATATTGGGTGACCAAGCGTTCCTGCAGCCTGTAGGAAGTTGTAGGCATTGAGCATTCTTTTCCTGTAGTTACTAATGCATGGAAAGCTTCATGGCAGTAACTGCTTTTGCATTACAGAAAAAATTAAGTATGCCTGAATTAAAGCAAGCCTGGCTATGCAAGTCTCTACCTTATTTAGTTTGCATGGCATATGCTGCAAACTTTTGTCACTTCATCTGTGACATACCTGTACGCATAGACAAAAAGAGCCTGGTATTCAGTAAGGAAATACTTTTCTCATCACAGGAACATTCAATGATTGTATGGAATTGTTCAAGTACCTCTGGCCTGGATTCAGAGGAGCACACAAGTCTACACTGAAATCTTCTGTCAGTCGTGTGTACGAGTGCAGTGGGGCTTGGAGAGCACATGCTTAAAGTTAAACACATGCTGCCATGTTTTCCTGAGCAAGCCTGCTTCCCCAGCTTGGAAACTCAGTAAATGCAGCAATCTGTACTACAAACTAAAGCAGCTGAAATAGGCTGACTTTTTTTTCTTTTTTGTGTGGGATGTGTAATAGCAAATCCTTTGCCATGTAAGTAAGCTTAGTAAATTAACAGAGCTCATACTTCTGGGAATAAGTGAATTCTGGGGGCTGGTTTTGAATCAAATGAATGTGAACCCTGCAAAGACTCTTTTCCTCCACAACAGAATGACACAGTTGGAGACCTTCCAGCTTTTTTTGGCTATTCTAAAAAAAAAAGGAAGGCACAGTAAGCCTTGACTGACAACTTCTTCTAGTATAACTGCACACTACCTTCAACTTGTTTTATAAATTCTCAGCAACAGAGCTTTCTTTTCAGTCTGGGAATGCTGTATGATCTAGCACATGAAACTGCATTAAATATAGATGACCTTTGGCAGTGCCCCCTCCCTGCCATATATTTGCTTTCATCTCCCAAGACAAAGGACAACCAAAAGGGTCATGAAATTAACACAAAGACAAAGGTGTCTCAGTGTGGTAACAGAGTCAAACCTGTGTTGAATTCATGGTGTGGCTACCCAGGTGATTGGACACTGAGAGTTTTACAGACAGATACAAATCTGTGATTTGGAGAGGCCATCCCGAGAGGGGTAATGTGTTCCTGGTCTCCTAATGCTGAGCACGGTCTTTGCTTCAGCAAAAAATGCAATTGCTGTGTGGTCCACAGTGACCTTGATGAACCAATGAGTCCTATAGACATTTTTTTAGGGGAAGGGGAAAAGTAAATCTGTTTGACATAATAAAAGTAATAAAAGTAATCTGTTTGACCATAAGACTCCAGGGTATTTTTTCCTCTCTAAATAAAATAGCTTTAAGTAAAGCTGTATTACTTTCAGCAGAACATTTTTACTGAATAAGTCTGAAACTTTTTGATGCAAAGAATCATTAGATAATCACATAAATAACTTGGTCATGCAGTGTCATGTGGTTTTACTTATATACAGAAGTTCTGTCTAAACTTTTTCTGTCTCTTCTTTCTTCTATCTCCGTGGTATTTGCTGATTCATCCAAACTGCTGTGTATTGAGGGGGGGAGTTAATTGCAGTGGAGTGGTTCTGTCAGAGCCTTGCATGGGTTCTCTCATGTTTGCTTATCAGTGCTGATCCTGACGGGCTGGAGGAGAGGGAGTGTAATCTGTCCTCAGCACTGAGCACTATCAGCCTGCCAGGGCTCCTGGCTTCCACAGGAGCTCTCTAGAACATGACAGTTCTCATTTTGTGGTCGTTTGAAGAAAACGCCCCTGCTGAATCGTGAAGTTTGGTTCTGGTCTTGGGACTGTGAGCAAAAGGGGAACTGTTTTGCCACTAATTCTTCTCTCAAGTCACTTAAGTATTGACAATTTTTTGTTTGTTTTTTATTTTTAGGACAGGAGAGGAAAAAGAAAAATGTGTTTTTCTAACTTTCAGATGTGTGCTCTGATCCTGCATCCTTCTGTGTGTACATTTGTTCTGTTGCTGCAAGATCAGGATGTGGAGGATATTAACCAGCTTTTTTCCCTAAATTTATATTGGTGTCAGTTCAGATGCACAGCTCATCTGAGGAGGCTGAAAATTATTTAAATTTGGCACAGAGAGGTTATTCCTAGCAACCAAATTTAGGCCCTGAGCAGAGTGGGCTGGTGAGGGGCAATGCTGCAGCTCTCACCTGCTGTTCCTTCTTAGTGGCCTTATAGGAAAAACACACTAAATCCAAATTCACATCTCTAGGTGGGACCTAAACTTAAAAATACCCTCCTGGTAGACAGGTAAAGCTTTTCTTTCATCAATCTTTATTTATATCAGCATTTAAATAATTATTTGAATTTAAAATAATGTTTTAAAAATTATCTATATCCTGCACCATGTGACATGGTTTTAGCTGCTTTGTTGTACACAGTTATTATACAACTGTATGGAGAGATGTAAATCAATGAGTTTAATAAAAAAGGCAAACAAGCAACTCTGCATTAAAAGAATCTAAGGGAATACAAGTTTTCCAGCTGCTCATTCTTGAAACTGACTGTAGTCAAAATTAAATGCTCCCCATCCCAGAAGAGCATATTTGAAGCACTGATTGAAGTACTGATCTGTTAATTGGAGAGTGTTTGGTGTTTTAAGTTTATCAGTAAAAATTGTAGTCAGAATGTTGTGCCAGCCCTGAATTATACCACTGTGCCATGCAGAAAACAAATTTTCTTTAGCTGAAGAGAGAGAGCTGGATAGGATGAATGGGAAGCACCACACAGGTATTACCCATCATTTGTGTCTTACTGCACAGTTGCACTGGAAGGACGTATAAACATCACAACACTTCTAATCATATTCTCAGCCACTTTCAAGATCTGTTTAAACAACAGCTTTCTCTTTCAGTTGTGTGTTTGTGTCCTGGCAATACTCGTGATTAAAATTTATACACACTGTAAAGAAGAGGTGCTTTGACTAGATTGGACCTTTGCCTCTTTGTGTGTGACCAGGGGATTTCACAGTTCTGTGTTTCTACAGTTCTACTGGTTAGTTCTCTTTTCTCAGATTTGAGTTGCTTCAGGTGCTCTCCTGGAACAAAGAGATTTTGGGAAACATTGGTTATTTGTGCCAGAGCTGGTTGTGTTGCTGTTTTGGCTTCCCTGTGCAAGTTTAGACCTCTGTCCTCCACCCTGCTTGTGCACTGAGCAGCTCATGGGCAGGAAAGCTCCACTGCAGCTGCACTGCAGCACTCTGCGCCCTCACTCCCACCTCTTCACCAGGTCAAGTGTGATGAAGCTTGGACTGGTTACCTTGATTATTCAGTCAATTAACTGGATCTGATTATCCTGATTTTTATTGTCACCTGATTACTTGCCAGACTTTGCTGCACACAACGGAGCCATGTGAAAATCAAGAGGCAGTTGGGCCCATTAAATTTGTTTTTTGTCTGATAAAATGCTTTGATTTTTTTCCCCATTTTTGATTTAAACTTTCAAAATTTCTAGTGGAATGGACAGTGTGACCTCAGGAGAGGTTATCTCTGTCTTACTCTCTTATGCTGCATTTAGCAGAAATTTGGACTTTTTTGGTACATTTTTCTGAAATACTTGGTACTTTTCAGAGGGACAATAAGCAGGATTACGTGTGACAGGCAGCATGAGGATTTCAAACCCAGAACATTTGTCATTTGAGTTGATGGAGTATGACTGAGGGAGGAATTTGATCTGTGAGTTTTAGTTTTGAATCTATCAGTTTTGTTGCTGACCATTAGTTTTGCATCAACACAGATCCAAAATGTCATCCTTTAAAAATACCTACTAGAGGAATAGTCAGAAAAAAAAATTTTTAGAAGTCCACGTCCATTATCATTTTAGTTGGGATCTTACTCTTTCCCCCGCTCCCATCTATTGCAAATCAGTCTCCTTTTCCTGAAGCCAACATTACATCCTCAATTTACAACTGAAGATGTGTCCAGTGTTGTTTATTTTTGTAAGATATTGCCTTCACTTCCATTGAGTTTAATTATTTTGCACATGGTTGAGTACTCTAAACTGTATGTGGCCTTTGTGGAAAGAAAAGGGAAACATTGGATATTGTTTCTTTGATTTATTTCTAGTTTTCCATAAATTCCTGCAAAAAACAACTTATTTGCTTATTTACCTATTTTATTTTTAATCTGAGTCTCAACTATTCCTTTTTTCCTTCATCCCTAATTCATTTTTCAGTCAGAAAATAGGACACCTGTCAGCCAACTGTGAGCTGAATTTCTATAATTTACAGAAAGACTGGTCATAAAGTGCTTTAAGCTCTGGGGACTTGGGTACCACCCAGTGCAGAACAGATTAATTTCACGGTGTTTTTCTGCATTTGCACAAATTAAAAATATGAGAATCTGTACTTTGTTTGTTTGAACTTCTTGAATTAAATTTCTTCAATTAGTTTTTAGCTTGGGTTTGGACACTCAGCATTTTCAAAAGTCTCCAAATTCCAAGTTCAATGGCAGTTGGATGTGCAGGTCTCTTTCTCTGCCTGTATCCCATTAGTTTCTGATGCAAAAGGATTAATTTCTGTAACCTTTGTTCTCCACTTGGACATCATCCTTGTTTGCATGTTTCAGATCTAGCATTCCTATATTACATGTTACTGCTGGACGAAATGCTAATCTCAGGGACTTTAAATTTGTGTTCACTCCTGCCTCAAACAGTGCTGGTGCTTCACGTTGGAATTGGTGTTTGAAAAGACAGAACTGTGGCTTCAAGGATCTCTTGTGGTTGTTTGGGGGAAGCTGCTTTGATTAGCAATTCTCAGTGATTCAGTGATGCAATATAATTCAACCATGCTTAAATTTAGTCAAACAAGTCCAGATCTTTCGGAATTTTTTTCTTTATTTTAAAATTCTCTTCTTCCTTGTAGTGAGAGCAGATAGGTGTCCACCCTCTTGGCCCTTGCAGAATGTTGCCATGAAAACAATACCTTTTAAACCTGCTGAAACATGGAAAACCCACAAATGGAAAATTTTTGGGGCAGAAAGAATAGCTATAACAATAGTTTGGTGACTCAGAACATACTGACTCACCCCTCTAGGGTTCAGATGTCCCTGGATTGGGGTCAGGCTGCCAATTGATGACTTCGCCTGTAGCAAGTTTTGCCATTTATAAAATGTCTCCTTGCACTTCCCATGATGTTTTTACATGCAAGAAGCTTTTCTGAGCTAAAGCACCTCTTCGTTGCTGGCACTATACAGGAATTACCGCGATCATCATTTTGATGACTGAATGTCGTGCGTTTACCTTAAGCGAGGTTTCTGGTAAAGAAGGAAAAAGATCAGGTTCAGAAGTGACCTGTCCAGTGAGGAGATATTACAGTTTCCACCTCCAGAACTCACATAAGAACAGGAGGGAGCTGTGGTACTTCTCCCTTTGGTGCTTCCTGCTTGCAGCGAGGAGAAGCCATTCTCCCCCCGGAGCCTGGTAAAGGCCACACGGCCTGGCTGCCAACCGGGATGGGGCTGAGGTGAGGGGGAAGGAGGATGGGAAGCCCCAAACTGGCTGTGCACACTTTTAAAATCTGGTTTTGCTGAACACGCCAGTTCTTCAGGATCCCTGCCAGCCCTGCCGGGCTCTGTTTGGCCGCGGGGTCCCGGCTGGGTCGGGCTGGCTCCACTGACCCGGGGCAGGCCAGGCCCTGCTCTGCCGCCCCAGGCCATTCTGGGCCGGGCTGGGCCGGGCCGGATGGGCTGGGATGGGCTGAGCTGGGCTGGGATGGGCCGGGCCGGGCCGGGCTGGGCTGGGCCAGCTTTGCAGAGCAAGGCCTTGGAGATCTTGCCCGCTCCTGCCACCGCTGCTGCCCAGCTCAAGCTCTTTCAACAGCGTGGCTGCTGCCGGCAGAGACCACGCTACCATCGCAGAGGGCCGAAAGGGAGAGAGAGAGAGAGCAATCCTTCCAGTGTCCGGATGAAACCTGCAGACATCCACCCGCCCCTGCACTAAAGCGAGAAGAGTGAAAATACCTAGAAAACACAGCATAGAGACCCTAAGGTCAGTGAAGGAAGCAGAGCCCACGCCCAGAGAGGAGCATGAGAAGATGCCTCAGTGTTGAGGCTGAAACTTCTTTGAAACTATGGTGATGGACTAAGCTAAATATCCCTGTAACTTGGAAATGGTCTGAGAGAGGGATGTAATGTTCTGACTGCAGCCAGTGAACCAAGGCACCTGTGTAGAGATAAGTAGATTTTGAAGTAATTGCAGCCTGATGAGAAGCTTGAACAGAGACAAAGTTGCAATCCAATCCCTTGCCCCAGGGATGGTGAAAGAAGACCAATGTTGCCAGCAATAGAAGAAAAGAATCCTTTGCTGCTATGGTAGGATGGCTCATCCTTAACAGTGTGGATGGATGGCCCACTGTAGTAGCTATGGGAAGGCTACAAAGCGTGGGAGGCACTTCCACGTTACAAGCAGGTTTTTTCTCCCAGGCAGCTGCTTGTTGTGAGGCTGGAGCCACGAGAAAACTGCATTGCTGGTGGAGAAAACTCCACGGTATAACAGGAGAGACTTCTCTCCCTAAGTGAACTGAGAAAGGACTTTTTGAGGTGGTAAACTGACTGAAGGTTCAAAGTGTTGTCTTTTTATGTTGTCAGTGGGTAAGAGATGGAGAGGTGGGGGGAGCAAAGGTGTTCTCAGAGTTTGTTCTGGTTCTTATTATTTTTTTTCTCTTTTAGGTTTGTTAATAAACTTCCTTTGTGCTCTTTGAAGTCAGAGCCTGCTTGCCTCCTCCTAATCCTTATCTCATCCCAAAAATTGAGTAAGCGTGCTGGTGTTTGGCCAGAGACTTGAACTCAAACCACTGCACCGAACTACAGCTTTTGGGTTTTCCACAAAACTTTGCCACTAAGTCAGTGTGGTTTTGTTGATGGTGTTTTGGGGTTTTCTCTCCCTGATTACTTTTTTCTACTTTGGTAAATTTAGATAGGTCTTCCACTCTGCACTTAGCAGTTCAGTCAAAACTGCTCAGGTTAGGCACCCTCTGTGGTTAATGAAGTGTAATAGGAGCCTTACTGAGTGCATTTATACTCACTTATATAGAAATTCATTTTAAGATTGGTGTATCAATTTCTGGTATATCTCTGCCCACTGACCAGGTAGGCTAACATTTATTGACTTCATTTTACCAGCTTGATAGGAAGGAATCTTACATATGAAAGAGCAAGCAGTAGTATGTAACATTTAGAAGAACAGATTATTTTTATTGAAGATTTCTTCAAAGTCATAATTTTTTAAATACTAATCTGAATAGATACAGCAATTACTTGGGGAATTAGTCTGGTTTCTCCTCTGAGATGTGGATCATTGGTTTGTAGGTACTTGAGGGCTGAAAATGCATCTTTAGTACAGGAGGATAGTTTACTAAATGTCTAGTAGCTGTTGCCTAGTTTCATGCCTCTTCATTCCACCATAATTTGACAAACTGCAGAATATCTTGAACTTATGACCTGTTTTTTTGAAAGAGAACTGAGTCAATGGTGTGATCAAGGCCAAAGCAGGTAAGTCTGAATTGGCTGTTGCTACCTGCTGGCAAAAATCATTTGAATAGATCAGCCCTGTGATGCTTAGACTAAATAAAGGAAAGTTGGAAATGACCTGCATTTCATAAACATTTCAAAGGCTGTTCTGAAACTGGGAAGTAATTCTTTTGTTCTTCCTGCCTGCCCTTTAAAAAAGTCACTGCATTTACACTGCTCTCTTTGTATTAATAAAGAATACAAAGGTAAAGGCACAGTAGTACCTGGCTGGATTTTGCTGACTCCAGAAACAGACTGTTTGCCTTTCCTGCATTTATTTCCATAAAGGAGGGCTAATCTACAACAGTGCTTTTTCCAGAGACCGTGCCTAACTCACATGTACAACTTTTCCATTCTACAACTAATTAGTTTTGGTTGAGTAACTCATCAACATTAAGTAACAATAAGAATCATATTTCCAGGAACACTTTCCTTGTTACAGAAAATTGGAATCAACTGTGGAAGTGTGGTTACTGAATCTAGTTCCTTTTTACAGAATTTTTTTTTTTAAAGACAGAGCTTCCTCTTGTAATACAAAGTCTTAAATACAGCTGATTGGGTAACTGGATTGTAGTTGTAAAATTTTAGACTTCTTTGAATGCAAAATTTCATTGCAGTCTTTTTTTTAATAGAAAGATTTGCATATTCTGAAAATCTTCCCAATATGGGGGACAGTTCTGCTAACAGAGAAAATTTCAAGAAAACTCTTCTCTGGAATCTTTTAAGAACAGATTAGATAAGTGTTGGCTCCGGGTGGAGCTCTGAAAATCCCTCCAGTTTCACACTTGCTGTGAGCCATGCAATCTGTTTAGTCCATTTGTGTTACACAGGACTGCAGCTGGTTTCAGTTACCAAAGTTTTGTTTACCCTGACTGGGCTTCAATCTTCAATTTAGGGGCAGATTCTGCCACTGAAGAGCCAGATACAGTGCCCCTCTTCCTGAAAATCAGCCTGGACTTACTTTTTCATCATCTGAACATCTGGCTAGTGTCTACCACCTGCTATTCCTTCTGTACCAGAGAGAAATCTCAGCCCTTCTCCTTTTGTGCCTGTTTTCGCTCTCTGTGCCAGAGGATGCACCTTGTGTTGGTTTTTACCTACTTGAAGACTGCTTGCCTCAGTCTCCTCCTTTCCTCAGTTATTGCTGGGCTGCCTCCAATTAAGATGCAAGGGTGTATGTGCTGAGGTCTGAATTTTGGGGTGTTTGATCACTCTTGGGTAAATGATTTCTGCATATTCTCCCTTTTTGATCTCTCTTGAGAATCTTCTGCCGCAGTTTTGCTTTGATTTCACACTCTGTCCTCTTACAGTCAGACAAGATTCCAGTAAAATAAATGGATTCCCCCAACACTCTGTGGGACATGTTTCTTTTGAATGGTGTCATGTTCTCTGTGACTTGCTTTTTTCATTATTTAGAAAAGAAGGGAGAAAGGTGAAGACCTTAGGCTTTTACATTTCTCAGTTGTCTCCTTGCTTTTCATTTTAACTTTTACTCCTTGTCTTTCATCATTATACCACCCAAATGTGCTTAGGTCAAAACTAAATGCTTCACCCTTTCACTGTTTTACATTCAGGCTTTGTGCAGAATCCGCAGTTCAGCACATCAACCTTGTGGCAAGGGAAAGCAGATAGTGAGGAACAAAAGAGCCTAATCACATTTTTTGTTGTTTTTTTTTGGTTTTGTGGGGTTTTTTTCCCTGCTTTGACTATCTAATGTTGTTAGTTTACTTACCAGTAGAATATACAAGATGAGAAGCTTATTGACCCATTGAGGTCTGCCCTTATTAACCCGGAAAAAATCTAATCAACCAATCCATCACCACTGTGAACTAACAAGTTCAATTGGTGGCTGCAGCTTCTGGTTTCTTCCACAAACATGGATCCAAGTCTCCTTTGAACTGACCATCGTTGTTTACTTTCCTTGCTGAGTGTGTTCATTTGTTGCTCAACTCAGCTGTGTGATGGGTGGATAAATTTTGTCTGATCTGTGCTACAGCCTCATGTTTAACTTTTTCCCTTCCTCTTTTTGGCAACAACTTAGTTAAGAGCTTAGTGATATCAACTTGTCAACTTCCTTTAATGCACTTGTACCTCGTTCACACAGGGAAGCAGTGTTTGTTTCTTGAGCTGACTTTGGTATATGCAGATATAAAATTCCACTACAGAGTTACCCTGAGTTGACCACACTTGTGAATCCACATTCAGCCCGACAACTGAGAGCAGCTACAGCGGTAGGCAGCACAGAAAGGAGCACAGTGACTTTATAGCAGCTCTTGTCTTGGGTTCTCAGTGCTAATCCAGTCAAATCAGGCTTGAACATTCACATTTCTGTCTGAGACACTCACCTGTGTTGTGCTCAGCCCACAGTTCCAGGGAAGCTGCAGTTGACAAAACCCTGTAATTTTTCCTGGCTTCCTCCTGTTCATTCCACAATGTCCAACACCTTCCTTAAGTTACAGAACCTAAAGGAACTGTGTTTACTGGGGGAGCTTTCCACTGTCACAATAAACTAGAGTGTTAAGTCTCAAGGAATGGTAGACAGTAGAGAGAAGGGTTGTGTAGCTTTAACTTTTACAGCTCTGCTTTCATGTGACAGTTTTTTCAGGAGAACAGGAATGCCACTTGCCTGAAGTTGGGGTTCATGTTATGATAGCAGGTCCTGTTCTGACTGGCTCTATGGCTGCACTGTGGATCTCAGTCTGGGTTTCAGCTGGAGTCAAGGGAATCTTGTTGGGCAGAGAGAAGAAATCATAATTAATAAAAAAAAAACAAACAAGGCAAGAAAGAAACAGCAAATGTAGACCAGCAGTTTTCCTGGGCACTGTAGGTTTCCAATACTGCCCAAGAACAGTCACACCTTATCTGTTCTCACATCTGGGCCAAACCTTCAGTTCATGTGGAAAGGGTACAGCTGCTCAATGCCAAAGCAGCAAGTGAGGATCCAACTCCCCAATTTTCCTTTTGCTGGTTACTGTGCATTGCATGTCATGTATTCCAGGCAATGTGTTTCCTATTTGCATAGCTGTTTATATTTTAAACAATCCTATCTCAGAGCAACAATGTGTATTTGCCTTTTAAATATTTGTTTTGATATGTTTCCCAATTTCTGGTCCTGGCACATCAAACTCAATAGAACACACTCTGGTTTTGGGAAGGCGAAATCAGCCAGTGATGTAATCTTTGTAACTGATGTCTCTCTTTGCTTCATGGCTTGACTTATCTCTCATAAATTCAACAACAAAGGATAGACAATAAAAGTTCTGGATTTTAGGCACTCCCTGTGTTTTACAATTGTAAGAAAATCATGTAAGTGTCTGAGCTAGGATATAAGTCAGTAAGAAACAGAGATAAGACAAACCACTAGACCCAAAGCCTGTCAGTCAGCAGAGATATTTGTATCTTCAATGTGGAAAGGGATTGTTACTTTAAATTCACTGCAAATATTCTCCATGTTAGCAGGAATATCCCTTATCCTGGTGCTGAAAACCATGGCAGGTATCCAGGATACAGTAAGATGAGGAAGGTGTCTCCACTGTTGAATGACTGGTTTGAATTTGATGTGTCATATGTTACTGTCCAGTGGCAATCAAGCTTTGGTGCTGGCAGATCAAATCCTGTGGCTGGGTGTTCTGTGTTGTTGCCATTGACTTTACAGCTCACACTTGCAAACCTGTTGGTGAGCCCTGGCAGAAAAGCTGAGAGAGTACAGAAAGTCCTGTCCAAAGCAAAACCTTCAAGAAACTTGAAAGATGTACTAAAAGGAAAATTAATTATTTTTTTTCTAAATAAAACTTTAGTTAAGTTGCCTGTTTTTGATAAATTAATTTAGGAAGCTTACTTTAGTTTATTTTCAATCCCTCCTACTGCTGGCATACTGTAGCACAGGGATCTTAGTATCAGTAAGGATCCATCCTAAGACAGCAAGATCTTCCTGAATATTGAACCATTTATTTATGTAAGAATCACTCTACTATTGGAGATGTGGATAACCTTTTTCTGGTTTCAGAAAACAGACCCAGATCAAAAGAGTGAAGGTAATAAAACATTTTTCTATTATAAATGTTATTTCCTTTGAAATATCACCTCATTCAATTTAGTAGTTTGTAATTGTTATGCCTATACACACATGTGAGAAGCAGAACAGTCTTTTTTTCCTGTAAGGAGAAAATACCATCTTTTTTAGCAGCATACAATTTCTGTGATGCTTTGAGCGGTATTTTGGCCTAAGATTTTATGGGAAATGATGTAAAATAGCTAAAAATATTTAAGGAAAAACAACAGCAGACAAATAACACTCAGCAATACAGCTTTCTAATTATCTGGAAGTCAAAAGAACAGATGTTAAAGAGAATAATTTTTTTCCCTTTGTTCTTTCCCTTAAAAAAACCCCAATTTCTAACTCTCTTCAAAAGCTTAAATGAAACAAAAATAGTACTGTGGCCAGAAGTCATGTAAACCCATTTGTTGAAATGTCCTAAGTTTAGTGGAAATTATGAGACACTGTGAAAGGAAACCTGAGTTGTAAGAGACCATATTAAGGATGGAGGAGCAGTAATGGGGTGCAATGGCAGTGCAGGCACTGTTGAGTGGTATTTGAACAGACTCTCACTCTGAGGAGATGTCATTGTCACACATTTGCATTTCACCCTGTGTTGCTAGAAGCTCATCTATGAAAAATGCAAGCTCCTTATGTTGCTTTGACCCCAGTAATGATTAAGGTAAACACTTTCAAAGTCATAGGTGAATGGCCACATGTGGCTTCTGTTGACTTAAGTGGAGCCTCTGCATGAGCTTCTGTGTTCAGTGTTTGGTTTGTCTTGTTCGTGGGAGTATGGAATCTTGCCTGTTCTGCTTCATCTTGGTCTGGAGACCACAAAAAATAAATTTTTTAAGTAGTGGCCTAAGAAAAAGCCACAGAAACTTTGTATTACAAAGTTGCAACGATATTCAAGGACAAGTACAGAGATGATATGACAGATGGAAATGAAAGCAGGAAAAGGAATGTGGTCTAGAGACCAAATATGTTGTATAAATTTAGCCCACAATGGAAATTTTAAGTTCAAGCAATCACACCAATCCCATCATCTGCAAAGCTTGGTTAGAACTTTTGATATAATTCCAGTGGTATTTGTATCAAAAGGTTGATTTTAGTCCTAGCAGCATTTTTCCATAATGAAACAGAAAAAAAATTATAGAAAATAAAACAAGATTTATAGTTATGTTTGACATTGACAAAAAAACCCAGCGCAGATTTGCTGATCCTTGCCCTAGAAATCCATGGAGTCTGTGAGTTCTTGTTAAACGGGACCCACAACAGCTCACATTCTCTCCTCTGTACCCCCCCTTTTGTTGTTGCCGGCTTTGAAAACAAATTCCTGAGCTATGTGGTCAAATATCTTTTGAGTAGCCCATATACCACAGGTGTAACTCAAGAATGAGTTTAGTGTGCTTCCTAACCCTTCTCCATCTGCTCCTGGCACCTGATTTATTACAGCACACAGGTCAAACTCGTCTCTGCTGCTTGACTGGTCATAAACTCCTTTTTGTCTGAGGAAGAGAGGAAAGTATTAGCACTCAATAAATCATAAAATGAAAGAGGAGTAAGAGTAACAATATCTCAGATTTTAGTCTGGCTTTGAAACCCCATGTTAGGCAGTAGAATTACAAGCATTTTGGCCAGAGGAATCTGAGGCCACCTTGGATCCTGAGGTTTCCTGAAGCTTGGTTAACTTCACTTGGATGCGGGATGCAGGCTCCACTGGCGTTCACAGAACAGAGGAAAGAGTGGAGTGGCTGGAAATTGCACCTCCTGTTCCAACAGGACCAACTGCTGCTGCAGGGTGTTTAGATAGCGAGGTTGGCTTTTCCACAAATGGCCTTCAAGCTTCTAGTGACCCAAGCTGTCAACACTTCTCTGGGAGTTTAGGATGGGATTTTCTAAAGAACCCTGTATAGGCCCAACTCTGTTTCCCTGAAGACTGGTGGTGATACTTCTATTGATTTTTGTTGGAAGTGATGCTTCAGAGCCTGAAAAATCTTAGTGTCTTTGTGGTTTTAATGGACAAAATAGAGGTGTAAAATGCTGGTGTTTAATCTCACATTTCCTTTTGCTTTGGTGCTTTGTTTATTTTCAACCTTTTCCTCGCTGGAGGAGTAACTGAGAATTTTTTCTCAAGCTGTCATGACACAAGCTGAATAAATAGAGCTGCAGAGAGCTTTATCCTGAGCCTGTTTTTTCACAGTGCAGAAGAAAACTGTAGGCTGAGGACCAGACCCAAAGCAGAGGGAAGTCAGTGAGAGCATTTCTGTTGTTTTCACTAAAATTTGGATTGGCATGGCTGTCATATAAAAAGCTTCCTGTACAAAAATTCACCAAAATAATGTTTAGTTTTGCTTAGCATCACACTTTCCTGTAGTGTAGTAAAACCAGAAAATTATAGTGATTTTTGAATGATGGGAAGGGGTCAAGTCCAGCAGTTAATTAATTTTTCACTCCATCCTCATTCCTTCTGAAGCCTGGAAGAATTGCACTACTGTTCAATGTGAAGTTTGAAGACTGAAGGGTGGCTAACAGGATCAAGATGCTGATACTTAACAATACCCTGAGATGTGAGTGGATTCTATTAATTCTGCTTGTTGGGCTGGATGGTTACATCGTGCTCAAATAGCTGAACTAACTGGCTGTACTCTTAAAAACAAACATAAACAACCCAAAACACAAGTTTTGGTATGTGGCTGAAAAAGGATTTGATATATCTGTTTTATACTCTTTTCTCTAAGGGTACTTTGTAGTGTTTTCAGGCAGATATTTTGTATCATGTTAAATTGTAGAGAAGGGCAGGATTGCTCTTCAAGGTTGAAAAATGAGCTTGCAAATATCATCCTGTGGTTCTGTGTGCACTGAGGCTGTGCTTTGGGAGGCAGAAGAGTAAGTTCTCCTTCTGGCATTCTGGTAACCTTACCACAGCTTGAAAGAGTTTGTTCCAAATTCTGGCTATACTTGTCCACAGGTTTTCCTCTGTCAGTTTTGATGATAAAACAGGAAACTGTGAATTCTGTCTCAATGGCTTATAGATGTGTTGAGTATTAACTGAAGGGGGGGGTGGGATTAATAAACCCCTCTATTTGTAATAGCAATTCAAAGCTTTCCTGTTTTTAGAGATTAAACCCTTTTCCAAACAAGCAGTAGGATTTTAGGTACCTCCCTTGTCTGTCAAGGTCTATCAGCAGAGAATTGTTTTCTCCAAATTAACTGTTTGTGCTGAATGGTACAACTGTGTCTTCTGAAGAGAGGACCTGAAAATCAGTGGTCCATCTGCACCAGTGAGTTGCAGGATTTGATAAGCTATGAAATAGCCCATGGTTTTAACTGATGCCTTGAAGTTGTGGTAAAGGCTGTTCTCTTGTAAGCCTGGGTGGTTTGGGATTTTCTTGGTGTTTTATACACAGAACCAAACCTGATGTAATGAAATTCTGCCATCACTAATGAAATACCACCACCACTAAACCCACTCTCCTAACTGTCCATTACATTCTCTGTTTCCTTAAGTATGAGGTGAGGTAGAACAAGTTCATTTTGTTCCACAACTGGAATTTAGATATTTGCTTCTCTGGCAAGAGAACTTGTGAAGGCACCAGAACTGAATTGCTTTCAGATTATAGTGTGTGCTCTCATCTGATCGAATTAAGACTCAGTTGCAAGTTTTTGTATAGATTTAAACACAGATGTAATTTAAATCAATATATCAGATCCCACTGGAAATGTGGTTTGGAAATTCTGTTAACATTTCCAAAGGAAGTGTCCCCATGGTCACTTTGCTACTTGCTGGAAATGATTAGCAGTTGCAGCTCAAAAAAGTGAGGTGGGTACTGTAAGATCCTGTGGAAGGACAGGCAAAATATATGATCAATCAGGCTTTATAATTCAGATGATGGAAAAATGTGTTTCACAGTAAATATACATTTGGAAAATATGATCTAATTTTTGACAAACCCAGATACTTGGTGGATTTTTTTAAGATCAAAAATATATATCATAAAAAACAAATAAACCCCAAACCCCAAATAAACCCTAACCAAACAAATAAAAACCACAAAACATACAGAGTATTTTGATTAGTTCACTCTCCTGTCTCTCCTGTTATACATAAAACTTCTGTGTGTACTTCCATGGCTGATGGGGAATTAGCTCCTCTGAGGATGGAAAAGGAAACTTTCAGAGGCATGGAGATGCTGAATGTTTAAAATTTGAGTAGCTCTGTAAAAGGTATGCTAAGACAACTTTATAAACCATGCATTCAAGGGGATTGCAACATATAATGAATTTAGATAATCTAGTGTGGCCATGGATTACAGTGCTAAGTGTCTGGGAAAAGTGAAAAAAAGGCAGCAGGGGAAAAGAAAAAAAGCTGTGTTCTGACTAATCAGTTCATCAGCCGTTGCACTTCTGTGGTGTGCCATACAACCACGCTCTTCCCAGGCAGAGAGTCTCTCACATGACATGAGATATGCCCAGGGTCATAAATCCTAGCAGTCACATTATATAGCAAAACAAGAGATAAATGCAGGTTTTATTTATCTTGCCGTAGCCTGTAGTTTACAGTTGCTCTGTGTCTTTTACTGCAGAGCTTCTCACTTCAGCCTTTCCCAGCCCCATCTCCCAGATGAGTGATTGGTACAGATTTAGAGCAGTAATGAATATCTTCTTAGGTGAATGGTGAGATCTGTTCAGGCTGCCAGAGAAAATGTACACATACACTCATGGAATAAATGGGCTGGCATGTAGATTCCCTTGGCTATAAAGAAATACCTTTTTGTCCTCTTCTCTGTCATCTCATTTAGACACACAGATTGAGTGGTTTTTTGTTTTTTCTTTCTCAAGGATAACAGTACTGTGGCTGAGTCAGGCCATGAACAATATCTATGAAAGCTGTAGCCTTTTACTCACACCAAGGGGAACTTGAAACAAGTCCACAGATACCATACAACTGTGTAATCACAGATGTTTCCCTAAAAAACCTTCTGTGCAGCTTCCCACTAAACCCTTGTTGGAGTGACAAGAGCATGAGGTCTCAGTTGTTCTGATTTTTGGAAGAATTATGAGGTACATTTATTCTCAGGCTGGGTTACAGCAAGGAACTTTTCTGTGCTGTGAAGCAGTAACACACAAGGTGCTTTTCTGCAGAAGCTGTGAGCAGTTTCATCAGCTTTTCCAATGGCTGTCCTGACTCCTTGTGGCCACTGAAGACACTTGTCACACATAAGCAAATTTTTCAGACCACAGGATTTTTTTTCTATTCTTAATGTTGCATAGGTCTATCTTGTTGTATTTCATTGAAATGTGTCGCTACTTATTCTTCAATTCTGAGAAATCTCCATCTACCCGACTAGAGGGCTCTGTGACTTAGGAGGTGACTCGTGGATATTTATTAATGCTGAACTTCTGGTCACTGTAAAAGCATTCAGGGTGAGGTAGAAAATGCTGTAAGTGTTCTGTTCTTTACTGCTAGGCTTGCCTGTCCTGTGTGGTGAGTATACCTCCCACAGCTACAGTGGCAGCAAGTATAGAAGAATGAAGATCGAGAGAATCAGAGATCCTTTTGTCTGGAAAGCTCTGTGATACAAGGATGTAGTGAAAACCATGCAAGTTTTCCATTCCTGAGTCTTCATTTTGTTTTAGTTTTAATTTGTTGGATTGTTTAGCAGGACTGAAATTTGACAGAAGGGAAATACTCCTTTATCTATGTAATGCTGACAACAGTTTTCCCTTGCTTTATGGGATTAGTTTGTAGTGGTAGGTGGGTTGTTTGCTTTTCTTTTGGCTTCTTGCCTCTATTAGAATAGGCTACAAATATCCTGACTGATGCAGTTACCCAAACGCAGCATCAGTAGCAGGCACTGACTAACAGTATTTGAAAATTATGAATGTAGCTACAGAGAGAGAATATCTGAGTGCTTCCAACATCTGAAAACTGCCTATGCTTCTTTGGATGATCTTAGGACATCTTTTGGGAGGAGCCGGGAGCAAAACAAAACAAAGGAGTTCTTGCTGAGGTTCATTAAATGAAATCCTAGATTTAGCAATGTAGGAAGCTCAGCACAGTTTTGTTTCTACAGCAGTGTGGGTGGTTTTTTCCTGGTGTTGACTGTTGTAACTAGTTCTGGATAAAATGTCACACTCAAAAGTTGCTGATGGTTGTTAAGTGGCTTGTGTAGAGTGTTTGCTGTTATCTTCGCTTCCCAAGGTGCATTTACATAAAATGACAGTCTTTAAGTATATATTCACCTGTGATTTCCTCCTCCTTACTCAGAAGCTGAATATAGCAATTCACAAGGTAGCAATACAGAATTCAGCTAACATTTGACATTTCCCACTTTTCCTGGCTTTTACATGTGTGATTTGTAAACTAAATAGCAACCTGAGTGGTTATTTTTATGCATGCTTTCTGAATGTGACAGTTGCCACAAGTGAATGCTTACTAGCCCACTTCTACTGGATTCTGATGAGGTCCTACTTCACAGGTATAAAAATATGAACAATTATAATGAACATGATGCAGTAGAAACAATCCCATTGGCAATTAGTGCTTTAAATTTCCAGCTCAAAATTCAGCTGTTGCTAGAATCAAATGAATGTCTTGTGCTTCTTTCTGTAATAAGGCAAAAGAATTGCTGAGTGTTACTCCCAAAGCACTTTCTTTTTGTTATAGCTCCTCTAAGTTACTGCTGGGAATAGTCTAAGGGGGGGGTCCATTATAAATACCTGTACACTTCACAGAAGCACAAATTCTTCCTTTACTGTCATCTCTGCAGTTCTCTGGTAGATAAAGTTCTGGAAATAAACTGATTACTGACTACACAGTTCACAGTTAGCCCTGCTGAAGGACTTAGCAAAGAACATGTAGTATAGAATAGCCTAATATCCTCAATATGTCCTGGACACTTCAAATGTCTGTCAAGAACCAGATTAAAGTTTTGCTCAATAAGAAGTTTGCCCTTTTCTATTGCTGGCTGCCATCCTGCCAGCTGCCAGCTCCCATCAGCATGTTTTCACTCTAGCATCTCACATTGCAGGTGCTGGGTGCCTCACGCAGTCTGAGGTGCTCCATGTCACAGGCAGTCCCCAAACTGTGCTGAGCAAAGCCAGGGCATGCAGAACTCCCCTGTGGGTTCCTCAGCACTGCAGCTGGCAGGGAGCTTCCAGGAAATCCCCAGACTGACACTTGGTCTGTTTGAGGGGAACACCACCAAATGGTCTGTGCAGCTGTACTGTTCCTGAACGAGATGGAGTACAGGGGGCTGATGAGAACTCAAGGCCTTCATTGTCCTATCTAAAGAAGGGGTATAATCATCAGAAAATGAGAGGTTGGCAGAAATGTAAATTTTACACTACATTTTCTATCTTCCCTCTAAAAATCTGATGTCACAGCAACTTCTTTCAATGGCTTTTTGGGGAGAACTCAAAGACACTTAATAAGAATCAGGTGTGCAAGAAGTTACTTCTCACTAACTGGGTCAAAAAAATTGTGGAGCTTTATTTTGCTCATACTGGCCAGTTTGAACAAGCCAGAAACTACCTTCTTCCATTGGACAGCAAAAATCTGAGGTGGGAAGGAATTATGGACAGGTAGGAGAACACTCAGGAACTGTAGCAGGGCCAGGAAGCAAAAGAAGAATTTTACTAAGTGTGGGTTTGTAGTGTATCAATGTACCTTTGGCTTGCTTGCATTTGTCCATTTGGGTTTGAAAGAGTTTGAACCAAGGAGTTTCAGGCAGCACCAACAGATCCAGCTGCCAAAGGGACAGAGCTGCTCTTCCCTCCAACCTGTGCCTCTTGTTGCCACCTCTCTGCTCTCCCTCCCCTGGCACAGCCCTTCAGGCACCTGCACTGAAAGACGGAAGGGGGAAGTGATCTGGTTAAAAACGTGGCAGAGTTGCACGTCCAGCTTCCCAAGCCTGTGTTTCCCAGGAGCTGTGGGAGTCATATTCGTGCCTGGTGGTGAGTAGGCAGACCTGGTGTGACACAGAAAATCTTTAGGAAACCTGCCCGACTCATTAAAGGGTGTGTGAAGGTGGCAAAGAACAAAGGAAATATGTCAAAGCCTGCTCTGACAAGTGGGAAGTAGAGTGGCAAATGGGATAAGCAATTGGCAGAGGAGTCTGAAGAAGGGGTTTGAAAAACAAGGAAGTTTGGGAGAAGAAAAAAGGAGTGGCACATACTTAGGGAAGAAGGGATTGTTTTTGCTGGAGCAGGTTTTGATGAAAGGAGGGGAGTCTGGCCAGGATGTCCTGAGTGGCTGACAGAATTCTAACCAAACCCTAGTAACTTCATGGTGAGAAAGTGTCAATATAGGGTTGTATATATATTTTTAGACATAAATTTTAAAAAACTAATCTGTGTGCACATGCTCAGGGGTTGACATTTTGCAAGGCAGTGGGTACATAAGGAATTTGCATGGACAGCCAAGGAAAGTGATTGCAAAACATGAATATGTCCAAAATGATGATGACGAAAATGGGATGTTTGAATTAAAAAAGCAGCCCATGTTTCTTTAGTTGTCCAAAGCAATGTCTGCTGCCATTTAACTGGTTGCAGTGACTGTCACCCAGGTAACTATAGAAAAAAAGCACCTTGATTCAGGATGCCTGCAGTGCTAAATGTGTTGGGCTGCTGAGGGAGTGGTCTCAGGCCTTGCTTCCTAATTTAGAGACCTGGCTGAACTTTAGATTGGTCTTCCTTGTGTGGAAAGAGCCATTTTCCTAACCTGCTTCTCAGCTGCTGCTGTGAGTTTAAATGTGTGCCCCATATCAGAGAGAGTATATCCTCTCAGAAATAAGGTATGAAAAAGCTCAGGGCTGGAAATGCTGTTTTAAAAAGACTAGATCTATTAAATGCTTAAGACCACTGCACAGCTTGTGTGGTGTCCTGGTTGATGGTGCAGGAGGATCAGGAGCCACTCTCACCTGAGGTTCTGAGGGACTCGCAGGGGACTTGGTGGTTGTGCTGTACCTATGTGACAGCCACCCTGGTCCTTCAGGGGAGTCACAATTGTCCAATTTTCCTCTATCACTCCTTTCCTTACACTGCAGCTCCCCCTGCTCTTCTTGCTGTTTCTGTTTATGCAATTAAATCTCTGTTAAGACCGTCCTATAAGAAAATTTCTCCAAAACCAGATGTTTCATGTGAATACAGGAATTAACATGCCTTGTTTCACATCACAAACTGAGACAAATAAGACAGTCCTTCCCTTTTGCTGGCAGGCCACTGTTCTTCCTTCCTAGAGGAGCTCTGATATCAGTTCTGTACAACTTGCCAGTTTTTGCTGCATGCCTCTCCCAGTGCTGAGGCTGCCCAGGCTGTGTGGAGCCTTCAGGGGATCCCTGCCTCAGCTGCTGTGTTTGGTGCCTGTTTGAGACAGCACTGGGAGTAGTGGGAAAGTCACTGCCCCCAGCAGCAATGCTGTTCATGATTTTTCTAGGCTTGGAGGATTTTTGCAAACCCTGGGAACAACTTTTGCAAATGTGTCAGTCTCCAGATGCAGCTGGAAGGTGGGGGAGTGGGGTGGTCTTATTCTCTGAGTGTCTCTTTTCCCTTCTCTGAAGAAAAGAAATGGGGTTGTATTCCTTGCTCTGACACTAATGCTTCCCAATGCCTTCACAGCTGAAAAGTTCTGGGAAGTGACAGAGAGAGGGAAAACAGTGGTGGGGAGGATGAAAAACGTCCATTTTCTTGGATAGGAAAATAAAACATGAAGTCTTTGTTTGTGGAAAACCACATATTTTAAAGGAAAAACCTTGTTGTGTTTTGGAACAAGTTGCATGTGAGCCTTGGTCTCTGTTTGTTTGTTGCCTTGTGCAAGATGGCTGATTTGTTTATTTGGCCATACAAACTTTCTGTTGGGGATTTTTGTTTTCTGTGCTGACATGCAAAAATATCTTGCATCTAAACCTTCAGCTGCTTTTGACGACTTGAGCTGCTGCTGTGCTTTGGAAGCACAGGTAGCATGCAATATGCAGGAGATGTTCAAACCATGCAGTTGGTCCAGGAAAGACTTTTGTGCATGCAAATGGAGGGTCCTACTGAAGTGTTAGTGTGTCTTTGTATACAATTGTGCATATTTTTGTCTTGAACTCACAATATTTTTGTGTAAATATTCCAGAAATATAAATGCCCATAGTTTAAAAAGACATGTTTCAGCTGCACTTTATTTACTTGTTTGTAAATTCTTATTGGTCAGGGAGGAAAAAGTGAAAATGTGTAAGAGACTGGAGTGTTCTAAGCTGCGTTGGATCCTGCAGAGAGAGGAAAGTGCAGAGTAGAGGGGGCACAGACAGACAAGTCCATTAAGGTAACATAAGTGGTGAATCATTAAGGTCAGGGAATTAGTTATAAATAGAAGTGGCAGCAGAAGGTTATTTCTGTGAAGGACTTCAAAGTGAGGGCAAGAAATTCGAATGTGATGTTGAGCAAGTCAGTCAAGGGAGAGTGACAGGAATGGAGCACAGTGTCCTGCAGCCAAGAGATTGGAGCTGTATTTTTAACAACAGGAAGAGAAACTGTGGCACTTGATTATAAATTGTTAGCTTGTTGAAACAGACATCAATAAAATCTGCTTAGGTTTGGTTTTTTTTTTTTTTTTGTTTGTTTTGTTTTTTTTTGTTGAACAAGCAATTAACTTGTCAGGTTTGTAACTGATTTAATTTTCTACAGGGCTCACACACTCAGAATTCTGCAAATTGATGGAAGTTTAACAATATTAAAATATTATTGTCAATTATTTTTGCTGGCCTTTTCTATGATTTCACCCTCACAAATTAACTAGCCTGGGGAGGATTTGTCCCTCTCATGAAAAGTAATGACAAAGATTGGTTCTATCATGCACTTAATAATGACCTCCTGACTGGCCAATGGACCACCCTCGATTTCTGAGTAGGTAAGAAATGTTACCTTGAAATGAAGTCTGGAAAGCAATAAAGAAACGCCATTACAGAGTAAATATTTAATAATTATTAAATCTGGTGATGTAACAGGTCCCCGTATGAAATTTCCCTAGTACATATTGTAAAAATGCATAAAGATCTGTGTGATAATTCCTGCGATAATAAAATGTGAGGGGAGAAGACAACATCAAACAGCACCATCTGCTGTTCCCACTCGGACTGCAAGGACTGCAGTAAGGTGGGGAGTATTTGTTCCAAAAGAAACATTCTCACAAAGTAGTTTTTCATATGCTGCTAGAAGTTTATGAAAACTTTCTTAGCAGTCTCACTGACTTTGGCAGAAATGTGGGCATGTCAAGATTTTGATTTTTGTAGTTTTGATAAAACTCTGCTTCAATAAAGCCTGAAAAGTTTGGATTATATCTGCATGTATATGACAGTCAGAAATTTGGTCATGGTGAAGATCAATATTTTCCTTCACACAAATATATTTGGGTTAATACAGACTTATTTACTTATTTTTAAAGTGTGCGTAAATTAATTGACTAAATTAATTTACTTGCTTTAGCCCATAAAACAAAGCATTAAAACATACAATAAAATAAACATCAATGCATACAATAATTAATACATAAAACAAAACTTGGTTACAGTCTTCTTGTGGCAGTTTACACAGCCTGAAACAAATGGTCTGCACTGAGGCTTATTGCCTATAATTGTGGTAATATCCAGCATTTTAATCCATTGTAAATACACCCAAGTAAACAGGAAGTGGTTAATAAGAGGTCTGTGGGAGAAGGGATTCCTTCAGCCCCCAGTAATAGCAGCTTGTGCACCCCTAGAGGGAGTATAAGTAAAAATGGGATATTAAATGGCACATGAGAATAGAACGATTCGCCCCAAGAACAGATAACTAAAAGAAAGAAGTTGCATAACTCCATTGTTACTCATGCTTGCAGTGAGCAGAGGATAAAGACATGCAATGAAACAATAGCAAATCTAGAAGTCAGGTTCCCAGCACTGAGAGAACAGACCTGTGCCCTGACCTTCTTTCTGGGCTGAGGGATTACAGCTCACTTCCCTGGAGCAGTGTGTGGGAGTGAGGCAGGGTTAGGGCTCGTGGATGCTGGTGCATCCACCAGGATGAGTGCTGCCCTTGGCTCAGACAGGGGCTGGAGCCGGGAGCCAGGGCTGGATTTGAGATGGGAAGTTTTGCAAGCACAGGGGTTTGGCACAGGAGTGCTGAGGCAGGGCTGCAGGCAATGTGCAAACAGGCACTTAAGCGGCTCAGCCATGTGTGCACAATTCCTGGAGCAGAAACTGGGCTGCCACGGCTGTTACAGGGCTCCCACCGTGCAGATGAGAGCTGCTCGAGGGCAAGGTGTTGCCACTGGCACTGCATCCTGCTTGTGTCAGAAGAGCAGTGTGGAAGCTGCCTGCAGCAAAGGCAAAGCTTGTTGGTATCTGTCTGCAAAGGGCTCTGTACACATACCCTCAGTCTGGCTTACTAGAGAGAGAGAGGCTTGCTGGGAAGTGCAAAACTGGGTCAAAACTCTTCCAGACTGGTTAGATGATGGGATCTGGTTTTGATTGAGTTCCTCTTCAAAAAGCACGTTTATTCCAGACACTTATTTTATGGATGAAATGATAGAGTATCTTGTTTTTGAAGACTACACAAATGCATTTAATTGCTTTAAGATGTATTTCCCACTACAGTGGAGTGATTTTCAGAGCAGACACACAACTTCAGGAAAATCCTCCAGTATATAATAATACTTTAATGAAGCTGAAATGTCTTTTAATAAGGCCATACAGCTGTTCAAACAGCCCTGTTATCATCATCACTGTCTTGTGATATTCTGGGATCTCCTATGGCTTAAATATGATGTAACATTATCAGAAGCATTGAACTGACAGAGAGAAGGAAGGGAAGTGTTAATTTGTGCCTTCTCCATCTGAAACTTGTTGCTGTGTTTATTATCACCTCAATTTGGTTCTAAATGAACACCTTTGATTAGGGAGATCCATTGATTGTGATTACTAGTACTTGTTTTCAATACTGCTACCGTGAAATTCAAAACAGAGCTTAAAGGCACAGCTGGGTGGCTTTATCATACTATCCACAAGTGTGATAAAGAATTAATATATTATAGTAGCAACAAATAACAACTTTCTGATTTAGTGGTGAGAAAGTACTTAAAAAATACATTTTGTCCAGAATATATGGAATGGATTCATTGAAATATTTTAACTATTCATTTGTTTCAATCAAACTTGTGGGAGAAAACAGAAATTACTTAATTCAATATTTAAGCTCCTACGAATCTATCTGGATGGCACATGAAGTTTTGATTATTGTCTCCAATTTAATACTTTGTTTAACCCTCAAAAGTATTTTGCTGAGAGTGAGGAGTGAGAGGGTTCATTTAAATGTTAAGATGGAACATTGACAGTTTAGATTATCTTATTTTTCTGAAAATCTAACATTTGCACAGTTCTATTTATGAGCTCTGACATGAGACCAGATTCTGAACATTGCTTTTCAAGAGTGATGAGTAGCTTGATTAAGAGGACTTTGTTTCTGTGGACAATCTGGCCCTGGAACTTGAAGTTCACACATACTATCCAGTAACGTGCTGCTAGAATAATAATGGTACCTCTTAAGTGTGTGCAAGGGGGGAAGAGCAGTAAACAAGTACCTAGCATGTACTTTCAAGAGCAGGTGGCTTAATCTTCCCCTAAATAAAGCAATAATTTCAGCATATTCTGGTGATTACAGGTAATAGTTATTCAGGTAATATTAGCTTTTTCAGGTGTGGCATCTTGTTCTAGGTGTTGTAACCTGTCGTTTACTCCTTCAGCGTGTTCAAGTTTACTTAGTAATTGCTTTGCTGAAAAACAGATTATATATTATTTAGCTGTCAGTTGTGTTGGAACAGTGCCAAATAACTCTTAAACAACCAAATATTAGCCAATAAACATCAGTGAGAACACTCATGCATGAAACAAGGATCCAACTTATTTTCTTGTTGGATGGTTATTGCTGGAGAGAAGTTCTGAATCCGGTCTTTCTGCCTTTGCCTCACTGTCCAAGTAAGTCACCTGATGGACTTGAAAATATTTAACTCTGAAACAACAGACAGATACACCCAGGCTGTCTCAAAATGACCCTTGAGCAACTTGACACAAGGGAAAACTCCAAACAGCCCTCAGATCAGCAAGGTGCTGTTAGATAAACTGCTCCTGCAGTAGAATTTCAGTGTGGTACCACTTTCATAAAACTGGCTGGAAGGAGCTAGAGGTCAGTGTTGGAATGTGAGTCAGACCAGAAACCCTGCTCAAGCGTCCCTTAGAGCAAAGCAGAGGAACTGACCCCAGCTTAACACACACCTGCCTTACCTTATATTTTTTTATTTATCCAGCAAAGACAAACTCTTCTGGGGATAGTGGCCAAAACCAAGACTGCACATGTGCTCACACTTGGAGGAAAAAGTTCTCAACCCAAATTTATTATAAGCTACTGAGGTTTAAATTTGGCTTAGCAGGAAATCTGGCATATTATAGGTGTCAGTGTGTTTCCCTGACTAGAAAATCACCCAGGATTTGGAGTACCTGTGTTATGTATCAGCTCTTTGGGATAGGGAAATTCCATCAATGCTGTGATACATCTGGGAACAGAGACAGGACTCTTCAAAACCACAAAGGAAATAAGTGGCAAGGTAAAGACTGGGAATAGGTGTCCAATCTTAAAGCCTAATCCTGAGACTTCTGAAAACCTTCAGGGGCCTTGGTTGTACACTTGCATTGAAGGCTCTCTTGTAAGGATGAGGCTATTTTGGGTGAAACAACTGAGCATCTGTACTATCAGGCTGTCTCTTTTCCTGCTCCCTTGAAGGACTCTTCCCTGGAAGCCAGCTGGCAGCAAGGGACCCATGGCAGGAGGGGTGTTTGGTCGAGCAGGTCCTTGCAGCCTCTTGTGAGGTTCACATTGCAACAGCTTGAGGTCAGTGAGCTGAAAGCAGGAGTGGAAACTATTTGAAGAGTGTGCTTCCCACCCTTCCCTCCTGCTCTGCTCTGCCTGAAGCAAGTTGTTTGATTCCATATATATTATTTTCCCTGTTGGAAAATGACTCCCACTCTAAACAGGATTAGGGAGCTTGGCAAAGGGAGGGTGAATTTAATTATAGGACAAACCAACATTCCCTCCCCCAGGAGTCTTGGCTTCAGTTGTCAATTCTGGTGCTTATTCTCTATAAATGGTATCTGCGTGGCCTGTGTTCCTTTTCATCTGATGACATCTTTTTTACTCCTGTGTTGTTGCCCTGGTGTAGAGATTTCAGATATTGATGGATTAACATAGGTTGTCAGCAGAACAATGATTGATGCTTTTAACTGTACTGAGATTATGGCATTAGGTTGAGATCCCATCTGAGTTTAGAGGCACTAAAGTATGGAGGAAGTCTCTCCAGGCTTTTCCCATTTGGTGAAGCAAGACAAGAGCTCCATTCAGGCATAAGGACGACTGTATAAGCATTTTTCTGTCTACAGAAAGAACCTACAGTTACAAAAGTCCTAATCAAATCTGGATATTACACAGAAATACTTAACATTTTGGCTTTGATCCTGTAACAGTTTTACATGCCCTTAGCATCGTGCACAGCAAAGTAAACAACGTGTTTGTAACATAATGCATTGTTCTGTGATGATTTTGATAATCTTAATAATCATATTAAGTCATGAAGAAAGAAGCAGCACAGGATACAGGGCAGGCTTGTAGCTGACAGCGTTCTTCCTTGCCTTCAGGTAGCCTGGGTTGAAAGCTGTATAATCTTGGCTTTTTCTGTCTATAAACAGAAGAGACAGGTGGAATACTTTCCATGCCATCTCTGCAAAGAAGTTGTCTTCATTAGGCAGATATGGTCTTGCCAGATTTCACAGCTTGACAGATCTTATCATTATCACCAGGCTTCAGTAAAACTTTTCTTGATGAGTATCTACTACTGAAAAGTAGTCAAAGCTAACAGATGTCTACCTGTGTTACAAAGCAGCAAAGCAACAAATTAGAAACAAAGGGAACATGGACATTGAATGACAAATAAAGGGGTGAAAGAAGGTTAAGAAAAAATCAGAAGAGGAATTCAAACATTGCCTGATGGATCTTGAATGGTTTTCCATTTCAGTGTACTGCCAATGAAAGATCATGATCTTACCCATCAGTTGCTATTTGGCCTGTAATATTTTTGGGGGCAAATCCTACCTATTTAAGAAAGATGAGTCCCTGTGCCAATTGTAGAACTGAACTGGCAGCAGAACTGCAGAAGGGTGACCTGTACCTTACAGTCCTGGGTATGAACAGATAACAGAGGGTATTTAGCTCTGGAGAAGAGCTTTAAGCCAAAGACACACCTCACATGGTTCTTGTGATTTTCTTTGGCCTGCTCTAGGCTGCTCGAACTACTAAAGGGCTCCTCATGAATACAGTAGGATTTAGCTAAGTTGTTGCTAACAGCTGACTAGGAAGCAGAATTTCTGTCTACTGGTTTCATCCTGAATGAAAGCAAAAGGAATTTTAACCAAAAGAAGTAATCAGACTTGTTTCATCCTTATCAGAATATTTGATAAGGTTGCTGTGGTTATTTCTTCTAACACAAATTTCAAAAGTGACATGGTTCAGTCTTGTAAGTGTGAAAAGACGTTTCTTGTGGGATATTTTAATTTCATCAAATCTGCATTTTTTGTTGGAGAAGCCATTGTGTATGGTTTTTTTGATCGTTGTAAGCTGAGATATTTCAAAATGTTGTTGCAATTTAAGAAAATAAGACTTTGGATTAGTGGTGTTCTGGTTCAGAGTTTCTGCTGTCCAGCACCAAATGTGCTGAGCAGGAAAAGAAAGAAAATTACAAAAGTAGTTTTATGGGTTCTTTTGTTTACATTAAAAAATCCAACAAACAACTATTTTTTGCTATCTTCATTTGCCACAAGAGGATTTACAGTCCTTACAGGGTAATTTCCTATCAGCTTTGTTGGGTGCTTTGTGTGTTACAATTGTAGAATTAATTTAAAGTTTTTATTTGAATTTGAAACAACTAATCTGAGAGAGTTTAACATTCCTGTTTCAATGAATGAATACTTGAGACAAAACTTATTTTATTAAACCTCACTTTATTTCTTCCTTCCTTGTACCCCATTTTTATCTTCTGTTTCCATATTTCAAACCAAATAGCCACAGTTCTTCATATTTACTCTGCAGTAAATGTTTCCTCACATATAGTAATTACTGTAGAACTAAAATTATGCAAATTAGAAGGAAGGAAATATCTACTCTTTCTTTGTGTGGCAGAGCATTAAAAATGTGGATGAGTTGAGTTTCATTAGTTTTGTTACCAGTAAGGTACTGGGAACTCTGAAGTAAAGAATGCTGCTCACTGGGACATGCCTAAAATACTTTTAGGTATTTGAGACAAGAGAAGGATGAGTCTTAAATATTATCAATATTATTGGCTCATTAATACTGATCCTTCAAAGGTCATGTGATACAATCAGGGTTATAAAATGTCTAGGATGCTTTGGTTCTAGTCTTGATTTCCCACATCCATCAGTACATCTTTCAGTGCTTGTATTTCATTTATGAACCTCCAATTCTTCTTTTGCCTCATAGATTTTTTTCTTTTGGCATCTTCATATGTGCTGTTCTTAATATGTAATAAGGGGTTCTTCTGTTGGCTGGCCATGGGTAGAGACCTTGCTGGGGCTGGTTCTGATTGCTCCCTTTCTTTCCATCTGCTGTTCCCCTGGAGTGAGAGGGATTTAGCGGGAATTGTCTTCTGGGGAAGAAAGGAATTGGATGACAAAATACAGAAATTTTTTGTATTTATTTCCAAGAGGTAAGCTCATAAATACATTTCTCGTTTGAACTGAGCTGCTATTGGTCAAGAAGGCCATCAGACACTGTCTGTAATGAATCCTCTGTGGTTTTTTACATATTTTTGCAAATGGGCACAATCTGGCCTTGCTGTGTTACTTAAGTGTTCATGAAGCAGTGATGCTCATGTGGGTAAAAAGTCTTGCTTAAATACAGATGATTATAAGTTAGCCTGAAATGTATCATAGGAAGCTTGTGGAGCAGGCTAATCCAACAATTTATTTCTATCTAATCTAAGGATTTGTGTGGCAGCTGAAAGTGGGACCCCTGAGGCTCTTGTGCTGGGCAGCATAGAGACACTCAGCAAAAATACACTGCCCTGGACTGAAAATTGCAGTTCAGAACAAGGGAACAAATAGAGATAACAATGTGATGTGAGGGCAGAGGTCCAAGGAATTACTGTTGCTCTCTAATGCCAAAGACAATAATTGCAGTAAGTCCATATCTGATTCCTTCCCCTTTGAACAGAAGTGATAGACACCTATGGTTTGACTATACTGTCTTTGCTGAGTGTGGGTTGTCTCATGGTCATGGTGATTAATTGTGAACCACAATCATGATTCAAAAGCCAGTAAATATATTTATCAACACTGGGACTTTCCTTAATGCCAAAGTGTAAAGCATTGCAAAAAGTACAACTCTGAATACATATGTATAGCTGTAGTGTACATTTATACGCCTTAGTTGAGTGGGATCTCATATCAGACACGTAAAAAATATCATTATCTGGGGACACAACGTCTCTCTGTCACAATAAGTGAGGGATATGTCTTTCTCTTCTGTGCCTTTTAAAGCGTGTCTTGAACTGAATGATATTTACTAAAGTTATTCTAAATGCAGTGAAGCTGCCAGCAGTTTTTTAGCAGCAGAACTAGTGGTGTTTCACTCTGGTGACTCAGGGCTCCAGCAGATGAGCTGAAAGCCACGCTGCATTGCTCAGGGGACAGGTTTTGTGTCACAAGCTGCTGTTAGGAGCAGCACTAATGGGTATCCTTTCCTGCCAGCTCTGCAGAAGTACAACACAACACTCTCCCTCCAGTCCTACAAAAGGCCTTGTCAGAGACGTGCCCAGGCAGAGGGGGTGGCTGTAGAGGGGACCTTGGGGATCTGCCAGTCCTGATGAATAGATAACCTGCAGGTAGGAAAGGAATTTTAGATTCCAGTGCTGCTAGTTCAGTGCAAAGCCTAAGCACTCCAAAGGTCTAAGTTTGGTGGGCTTAATGCAGACAGTACTGAGAAGAGTTAGCACTAAAGACACTTTGGTCTAATTCTCAGTGTTGCTGTAAATTCATTGTATTCTGTAACCCTTTTAAATTGAGGTTGCAGGCTGTAAACAGACACGAACATTTCCTTACCAATTTCAAGTTCCCTTTGGAGCCATGTCTGCTTGTTTTGGATTGTTTTTAGTGCAGCAGTAATACAAATAACTCAGATGAGGAAATAAAATCTGCAATAAAAACGTGTGACTCTCTGAAGGCTGGGTGCAAACTATCAACAGCTGGTATCCATAAAAAATGCCATGATTATGCTATCTAGAAGATTTATGGTTCTGTCTGCTATGATCAGACATCTGAATTTTTTTCTCTGTGGAGAGCGCTGAATTCTTAGAATGAGGGTCAATTTTCTTCCAGAAAGCAGAGGGAGAAGCAGTGTGCCATTCTTAATAGGCTGGAGAAAGGCTGCTCTCTAGTGTTCAGTGATGGGGTAACTCGGGGAAATGCTGGAGTCAAGCATTCTGCACATTGCAGCAGGCACACAGCACTCAGGTTTGATTTAGGCTTGTTTGGCTTGCAGAGGCTGTAACAATTTGATGAAGAACATTCAGAGAATATATCTGCTGAGAATCTGAGACACTTTGCTATTTCTTCTTGATTTTTTGCCATATACTTGATGGCAATCCATCTCTGAATGATTAACAAAAGTCAAATCCTCCTGCCAGTCTCAACCAGTTGCCGGAATGTGATGGGTAGGTGTGGGCTATGCCAAGATTTGATTTTATATTTTAAACAGGAGCAAACAAAAAGAAAAGAAAAATTATCACATCATTCCTGGAAGTGTTGACAGGGATTATAAATTCTGTGGGTGAGCAATTGTTCGCATCAAGGCAGAGAGGCAGAGCTCCAGGGGAATCAGAAGTTAAGCAATTCTAGCAGAAGGAAACCTGTCACATTCAAAGATCTAAATAAATTTTCACTTCATTCTGCATTGCCCTCTGCAGGACGTGATTCTGCTTGGTCCAAGCATTTTACTATTTGCTGCTATGTTGATGGCTATAAATGAATAAACAAATTAAGGATTAAAATGAGAAATATTTATTACATAATAGTCTGTGACTGGCACACTGGTCTTGGATCACTCTTTCCGTACCCTGCTGTGAGGCCAGGGGCATTTAGAGGCTCAAACAGAAATTAAGCTGAGTTTAGTGGAGTGATAAATTGTGCACAAGGGTACATTTGCCTTGTGCTCAATTCCAGTGCATCAGTCTGCTTCTCCCACGGCTTCTCATTACTAATGAATTACCATGCATTAACTAATCTGGTGGTGTTTCACATCATACTCAGTGATGCTTCATCATACCTGCTGGATAAACGGAGGTCATTGCTATGGCTTTGGCATCCAAATGCAGATACACAGAACTGCAGGAAGTGTGATCGGTAGCAGCAACTCATCTTTGTCTGATGTTGCCTAAACTGTAATGGAAAACCCTCAAGGACTGAAACACCACAGTCTCTTCTCTCTTGGCGATCTATTAATTACCCCCATCACTGTAAAGCTTTTCCTAATGGCTAACTGAAGTTGTCTTTGCTATACATTAAGCCTACCACTGCCTGCAGTTGTAAAGATGGGTTTGTTCTGTCCCTTTTACCAGCAGTCTTTGCAGCAACCTACCTGAGAATGTCTGAGTCATTGTCCCATGTATGTGGGCTTTATCAAGTCAAACAGCCAGAATGAACAGTTATGCTGATCAAGTCAGACAGCCAGGTCTATATGTACCTCACTAGAATCCTACTTATGCAATTAGGGTAGTGTTTAAAACTTTCCTTATAGAGAAAATACTGCATGGTTTTAATGGAAAAGACATATCCTTTGTAACAGGCTGTGTTTCTTTTTTCCCCTTTTTTCTGTTTTTCTTCTTGTTTTTCATCTTAATTTTTTTTTTAATAACATGTACCAAAATGGTAAAAGAAGTGGCTAAAATGATCACTGGAACTCTTTACCTAGTGCCAAATCCAGCTCTTTAAAAGCTGTGCTTATTGGAAGGATGTTAGCTGAAGGAGTAGTGCTCTTCTGTCTGGGATGTTCGTGTGTAAGGTCAGGTAAATTACAGAGATTGCAGGTCTGAGGTGAAACTGGAAACATGGGTGTGATTATGTATGAAAAGGGCAATATAAGAGTGGGTTAATGTTTACTACAAGCCAAGGAAACCTGCAAATTGATCTAGAAACAGATACGTTTGCTTTCAGCTCATTTGTTGTCTGGAACAGATTAAAACCAGCAATCTCTTCTTTTGAGAAAACAGAGCTGGTCAAACTGCACCTTGGTTCAATTGAAGCAAAGGATCCATGTGGAGCTAGTGTACTCCTGGCTCCCAGCCCTGCAGAGAATTGAGGAATCACTTTCTGATCATTTCAGTTGTTGCCCTGCAGGCTCTGATGGTATCAAGATGTATGTAATTCAAAAATGCAAGTATCTTTGAGAGAAGAATTCACAGGGAAAAGCTGTTTCCCACTGCTTTCCTCCCTGCTTAGAGTGGCGATGGATGTCCCTGGGAGCCAGCCAGGTGCAAAATCCCAGTCTGCAGAGTTATGCAGGGAGGGAATTCCTGCTGCTGCCTGACAGCTGGAAAAGCAGAAGGCAGCAAAGGTTGCTAAGGCTGGCCCTCCTAATGGAGGGAGCCTGAGGAGTTTGGACTTGTCGGGTAAGTAATGCAGAAGCAGAGTTCTGGGAGAGCACATCAGAGCAGCTGCAGGGAGTATAGAGTATCTTTACCAAAACACAGCAAATGTTCTGCTGAAATGAGTTGACTAATAATTCCCCCTGTCCTGCTTTCCCACACACATAGTCAGCTTTCTCTCTGAGTTTTCATGGCCTGGATGATGTTGGTGCCATCCATCAGCAAGTCTGAGTCTTTCTGCTCTTGGAGAAAATAAGTTTTCTGTTCACTTGCTTTCAGGAAGTGGAGGGTGAACCTGATGCTCCTCAAGCAGCCTCGACCAGCTCAGACAGAAAAAAAAGAGGACATTGACCCTGCAGGTGCTATGTGTGGCAGCTGGCAAAGCTGCTGTCACTGCTGGCTTTGGAGGTAATTGGGTTTTCATACACAATTTCAGTGATTCATTAGAACCAGGGAAGCCACTGAGTAAAGATATATCGGAAGGAGCAAAACCCTGGCTTATCCTAAGCAGGATATGTGGTAATTTTCTTCTCCATTTCAAGGATGAGAGAGTATGTGGAATTAGTAGATGGTGCCATTAGAATTAGCAGTGAGTGTTTGGTGGGGAATGTGTCAGGAGGAAAATGTTTACTTCTGCTGTAATTAGAAAAGCAATCTGCAGAAAATCTGAAGATATCTGGCTTCAAATTAGTTCCAGACTCTTTCCCTGCCTCTTGAAACCATTATCTGTCCATGGAATAGAGTTCAAGCACTATATTTGATTCACCACGTGTCAGAAGTGTGGAAAAGAAAAAAATCAATGCAGAAAGCATGGAAGGTGTGTATCAGGAATGTCTTGGCTTGCACTCAGTGTAACCTAGGAACCTTCTGCAGCCCATGGGGAAAAGTGTGGGCCAAAGGGGATTCACCACAGAGTGAACATGGACTACAGGGAATTCTGTTTTCCTAGGAAAACTATTAACCAAAACTGCCAAATGCTGACTGGCCTTATTTTGTTACACTGGTGTGAAAAGGCAAATTCCTCCATAAGAATTTATGGGACAACTTGGAAGGATGTTCTAGCCAAGAGTCAGGGTATGGCTCTCTGCTGGGGAGCAGAGGTCAGGGGGTAGCACCCCACCAGCATGGAATATGAGAAGGAGGTATTCTCTAAATGCTGCTCTCTATGTTGTGCAGGTTTGGGGACACTCGATTGTGATGAACTGTAAAAGGAATCCAACAATTCCTTAGTAAGAGAACATTTTATCTAAAATCAACAGCCACCAGGGTGATGTGTATGTAACCCCTTTTTTTACCCTATATACAGATTGAGAGGGGGAGCTTGCTCTCAGTTTATTGTTTTCTAAACACACAAAACACCTGTTTTCTCTCTGTTTCAGCAAAAAAATGTTAATAAATTAATCTATAGGGTAAAATCTTGGTTTATGCTGAGATCTAATCAAATCCCTCTGCAGATGTGTTCTGTGATGAATGGACTTGAGATAATACCTTAGTATCATCAGAGTAATTTGTGGTGAGAAGTCAAAACCCCACTGAAGTCCAGCTTAGCTCTTAATTTGGGTTACATACACAAGGTACATACAGAATCTGAGCACTGTACAAGACCTGCATTCAGCCTGTGAATAAAGCATATACAATATTTTCATCTCATCCTACTAAAGACTATTTTTTCACCTCCATAGCTAAACAAGAAACAAATGGCCATAGTTAGAATTTAGTGTTTAACTACTGAACAAATATGTATAAATAATGTTTCTGTTGCTTGCAGATCTAAACATAATGCTTGTGATTACACTGATCATCAGAGGTCTGCTCTCATATTTTTGTTATTATATTGGATATTTTCTGTTTTAATCAAGCATAAAGGTCAATTGATTTAATTTCTGTTGACAGTGGAGATATGGTTTAATTTGCTGTTCAGTAAGATACTGAAACATGACGGCATTTCAAGGAGTACCTACAGCAACAAAATTCCAGGTGAAAGGACATAGTCTTGATATTGTTTTCTTAGTTAAGCTTCCTCATTTTGATCATCTTACATGGTTAAATGCCAGTGCTTACATATTTAAATACACAGAAACATTGCAATGATTAAGAATGCTGTGTTAATGAGAAGCAAAATGTAGATGCATTTCAGTTTTCTAAGTAATTGGAGCAAAAAAAAGAACTAAATTCTCCAATGACTCAAATACTTCTTGTAATCTGAAACATATTTATCTGGAAAATGTGTTATTGGCACGTTTAAAATCTATGGTTAGTATTTTGGACAGACAAGTTTTTGGCTCAATTTCTATTACAAATTAAAGACCTATCAATGTTTACAATCTGGGGCATTTTTCTTCTATATTGGTGATTTTAAATTTATTTTTAACCTGCATCATTATGAGAGATCTTCCTACTTTTCCATTTAAAATTTAGATTGCTTTAAATTCAGAGCTAATATAATTTTTGAGAAGCAAAAACAATATGCACATTTTTAAGCTGGGAAAGATATGAGAACTGATGCAGCAAAGAGCTGCTCAAATATTTTTCTGCTGGATCAGGGATTTTGGCTTAACATCAGGAATCCTGATACATTTCTGCACTTCTGCAGCCTGAAAAATTGGGAAGGAAATTCATAGGAGTGAGCTCTGTGAACTAGCACTGTTGTGAAACAGACAATTTTGTACTTCTGCCCTGGCTGGAATGATGGTTTCATACTTTTTTCAGAAATTGGATTAAATAGAGAAAAGCAGAAGCACTATTGAGGGGTGCAGTACAAGAGAATGACCTTGTTAGGACAGTGCTGAACACAACAAAAGCCTCTGCTGTATTGTTGTTTTGTAAGCTGTTGGATGGCAGGTCCAGGTGAGCACTTTATGCTGGAAAGCTGTCTTTGCACAAATCAATATTTTCTCTATATGCTACTTGGAAATATTTCTGACAGCAGTAAAAAGAAGTATTTGCCTTGGGTTGTTTTCATAAAGGTTGTGGTAGTTTGTTAGTTCTTCTATTTTTAAGTTAATCTGATCCAATTCAAAAGGTATTATTGACTGTATCTACAATTAAGTTTTTACCTCGTAGGCATTGCCTTCTGGAAATTGTGGTTTTTCAGTGCATGGAAGAAAATGGAGACTGATGACAAGAAATGCACTGATTTCTCTAAAGTTTTTTGAGAGGAGCATAGCAGGGTGCAGTGGGAAAGAGGAAGTTTGCTTTGGGAAGCTAAGGGTTGGGAAGAAAATGGTATGTTTATTTACGGGACTTGAAGTTCAGGAGTCATGACTCAGTATAAGGTTAAGTCAGTTCATCAAAATGTCAATGAAATACATGGATTTCAGAAATGTCAATTGCTTGTTTTTCATGAAATATCAGAGCACGACACCGCTTCAAAAACAGGGTATTCATATTTTCCTGACAAGCAGTATTATGTAACATGTAGAGAAAATGGACCTTTTGGTATCCTTTTTTGGGAATGCAACAAGATAGTAAAACCTTTAGCATGCCTATAGAATTGGAAATTCCAATTCACCTGTGAAGTTTCTAGCATTACACACCAGTTGTCCATGTATATTTTACACATGTGTAGAAGACTGCATTGCAGTACAGAGCAAGCCACAATTCCAGTTCAACAGCTGCACAGAAAAGTTGGCTGGAGTTGCACGAAATCACAAGGAAGAACCAGGTGTCATCAGGGAAGTTACTCTAACAGGAATTGTCCATGTGTCTGAATTTGCTGTTCGGAGTACATTTGCACAAGCATCACTTCCATGAGTTTATCTCACCTGTAGCAGTGACCACACCGGGTCAAAACCATGTCGGAAGGACCGAGATCTCAGCATCTCTGCTGCAAGGTAGCTCAGAAGCTGCAGCACCATGAATTCCAGATGTTCTTTCAGGTTCTTTTCTTCACAGCTGCTGCTGAGGCAGAAAGAGCAAGTTCAAAGTAGGATGCCTTTTGCACAGGATTGGAGCAGGTGGGAATTGTGCTGCAAGGATTGCTCAGGGTTATTCATGTGGTTTTATGTGAGCTACATAAATATCCTTTGAGCAGACAGTTACCCCGTTTCAGTGTGGAGTGCTTAGGTGATGGTTGTGGGCACTTGAGTCCTCTTTTTGCCTGAATCTGTTTGACAGGACAGCATTGTCTCATAAAGTTGGGGATATCAATGAGGATTCTTACTATTTTTCCTTTATTTTTTCTTTCTTTTTCTCTCCAACCAATAACATGCAGCATTTAGCAGTCTCTCTGCCTTTGTCTTTCTATTAGCTAAGGGTATTTTAATATACTCCCCAAATAAGAGAAGCATATTTAATATTTGTTAAGGGCTTTGAAATCTTCAAAGGATACAAGAAGAAGTTCAAATGATACAAATTCAGTTTTAAAGGGATCCAGCATTTTCTGTGCACTACAATGGGTTGTTTTTAAAGCTGGTGGGGGATGGCTCCTGCTGCTGCCTACAGGGAATGCACTCCACTAAGGTCTAAGAATGTTTATTGAATTATAAAATGAATTTGCAGTGCAAAACTCCATTGGCACATATAGGAGATGCCTCCTGCCACGTTTCAGATTGCCAGCCTAAACTAACTGGCACATGCAGGAGATATTTGAACAGTTACAAAAATAGGGAAACTTTCAGAAGACTTGTCTTTCCATCCATTTCTGTCAATGAAGATGTGGTACAGCAAAAAAACTGCACTATCTGAGGAAAACTGGTGAGAGGTGATTCTTGCTTTTTAATTTTGGGTGCTGTTGGTAATGACTGTCTTAGGAGGGTGCATTGATTGACTGGGCTCCCAGTGGAGGCCTCAGTGTTTCCCTCCACCTTAAAGTTTTCAAGCCCTTGTAGGTAAAGATGCATCTGAAGGGCAACACAGTCCCATCACTTTGAGCTCATGTCTCAAGCCCAGAATCTCTGGGTGACTCTGGTCAGCACAGCCAGAAGGAAAACTGCCAGAATGCAATTTTTGTGTTGCTTTGTTGGCTCTTGAGGAGACCTGAGAGGTGACAGCATCAAACCACGTATGTGCTGAGGGCATTTAGTCCAGGGCCAGACTAGATCTAGGGAGGCGAATCTGAAATACACAGAGTGGCAATGTCAGGGGTGGAGCACCAGCCACTTTCACCTACTGATTCATTGCCAAAACACTTGCTGATGTGGACCTGGCTTAGTGGTACTTAATCTGGACAAAATCTAGGACAGTTTGGGAAGGTTGATGTGTGAGAAATGATGTTGTAAGTGCTGAGTGAATGTTTTGCACTGGGTACTGAGGGAAACATCTGAGGAGCTGGTTATTTATTCAACCTTTCTCCTACATGACGTCAGCTTTTCAGTAAACAAGATGCTGAGAAAATCACCTCTATTATTTATAGGGTGGTGGGGTTTCCACTGTGTGCTCTCACCAGCAACGGGAGATTTACAGATTGACTGTATTCTGCTGTGGCTCTTCTTCTTTGTGAATGTCAAAGATAAAATGGCTTTTTAAAAACTGGTTACTAAGTAGGTCAGTATTTGTTTCAGAAGGAGCATGTGTGGTCTTTAAGACACTGATTTTCCTTTTGAAAATCTCCATTTTTCAAAACTGAATAGTTCAGCAATGCTGGTTTAGCTTGGGTCCTTTTTAAAAGCTGCATACTTCAGTGCTAAGGGGATTAGAGTTGAGCACACTTTAATGAACACCTGTGAAGAGAGTGAACCTGTTTAAAAGAATAGACATGTTGTGCTTCAAAGTAATCCACAGAGAGAAATATGGAGAGCCATTTAAAAAGAATACTGTGCATTTTAACTAACTAATCCAGTTAAAAGAATAAATTTTCAATGCACAGAAAGGCAAAATACAAGAGGGAGCAGAAGAGAAGGGCTGTGTTATATAGTGATATCTTTCCCTGCTACATTTTTTGTTCTTAATCCTAATAAAAGCAAGAATATTTTAAGCCACCTACCTGAAACAGATATTCAGGGTGCAATTTCTGTGGGGTTTCTCTATGGCAATGGAGTTATATGCACTTAATGGGTGTCAGTTGTACCTTCTCTGTGCTTTTTAGCTAATAGTTGTCTGATCCCTCAGGAAATGAGAAACTTTTGAGAGAGGATGTAACGAACACATTTACTAAGGGAGAAGTAATAGAATTTTTGCTGACTGATTATTTTATCACCATTAATGCTTCCTTAGGATGGCAATGAACATGTTGAAATATTCAGCTTATGAAACATTTAATGATAAAGACTGAGCCAGTCTTTTGCAGAACAGAATTTGTGACCTGGCAATGGCTTTAGAAGGCTCCCCAAGATGGCAGCACTGAAGTACTCAATGATTAGCAAGAAATGGTGAAGTGAAAGTCTTTGACTACCTTTTCAGAGTATCACCTTGTGCTGAATGTCTTTTGTGCGAGACACAAACAGAACCTCATATGTCTGGGCAATGCTTCTGGAAAGGACCCATCTCCTGTGGTAAGAAGACCAATAATAAGAATTTGTTTTTCAAGATTTTTTGGTTTTAATTAGATGTCCTGTAACAGCTCTGTTCTTCAGGCAGCCATTCATTCTTTCTGCTGGTGGTGCTGTACCAAAACTTTTCCTGGAGCAGAACTTCTTCCAAGATGTTTTGATTAAAATCATACATCATCTTGGCTTCCCCAAATAACTTTTGGTATGAAGGTATTCTATCTCATCAAGCATAATGAATGTACACAGAGATCAAATCAATACATGTATAAGAAAATGAAATGTTGCCCTTTGCAGCCCTCACCGTTTCAGTCTCGTGAAACACTTTACAAACTTAAGGCCCTCTTTGAAGGGAGCACTGCTCTCTCCTTTTCAAATACAGGGAAAAGGAACTGAGACCTAAATAAATGAGCTAGGCTGGAGCTGAAGGTTGACCTTCCACTTCTGCACAAGGCCAGGAGGACTGGACCTCTCTCTTTTATATCTGAATACACAGTAGAGGAGGGAACATGTGCAGGGGAAAGCAGTGTCAGATCTAAGCCTGATTCACAGGGCAAGACCCTGTAATTCAGTGTAACACAGTTTGCTTGACAAATGCTCCAGGAGTAAGGGATTGGAGTGATGACATTCCCCCTTGCCAGCACCCCAGGGTGTTCCAGGTGGGACTGTGCCCAGGGAAGGGCACCAGGCTCCTCTGCCCCTGTCAGAGCCCTGTTGCATCACACAAAGGGGTGCAGCCCTGCAGGAGCCCCTGCTCTGCTGGCACAGGGCACCAGGCTTCACTGTGGAGACCAGCCCAGGGTGGAGCCTCACTGGCCAGAGCCTGGCCCTGCCATTCCCTTTGTCCCTAAGGAAGGGGACAAAACAAGAATGCTCCTTGGGTTAGTGCTCCAGTGCTGTGAATTTGCTCAGATGTAGCTGTGAGTTTGAAAGAAGAGTTTTGAAGGAGTTTAGCTATTTTGCCTACAGGGTCTTTTGCCTTTTAGTACTGTGGAGTGAAAACATTGATGCACGTCTTGAGTCCGGTCACCTTAATGTCTCTTAGTATCCTTCTAAAAGAGAATTTCTGCTCCGAGGACTAACTCATCAAAAAGTGCATTTAGACCAATTTAAGGGCAGATTTCTCTTATTGTCAGGTTTCTAAGCTGTTCTGATGAGACCCAGTTCACCAGACACAGAAACAAAAGAACAGTGCAAACAAAAAATGTCTAAAATGAAGGGAATGAAAGTCTCTTCTTAGAGTGTGTGGAATCAGCTTAAAGTGGGCCTAAAATAAGTAGGATTTAAGTGTAGTACAAAAGATCAAACCTCAGAACAAATTGTCAGGTAATTTTAAGAAATCTTCTTTGTTCCTTGTGCTGATAATGGCACTACTCTGGAAACTCAGATCACTGCTGTTTTGGGGCAAACATTTCTTTATCTGTATAGCTGATCTTCTCACCTCAGAACATCAGAGCTGAGCAACCTGTAGTGGTTTGTGACTGAAAATGTCCCCTGGAATAATAAAACTGATCTCAAAGGGAATTTGAGATTTTCTTGATAACTTTGTTAATCCTTTGAAATGGGGTAAAAACTCAGTTCTTCCACTAAATATGGGGGAATAGATTATTTTGCTGACGTAAAGATGTACCTTCTATTAGATGCCAATGGATTTTATCTAAAAAAAAAAAAAAAAAAAAGGGGGAAACTCCCCCACTCTTAGTTATTTTAAAAAATTATGTAAATAACTTAGTCTACCAAAAATGGGGGAAAGAGTGGACTTTGTAGTTACTGGGGAAGAAAATCACCTATATGACCGAACTCCTTGAAACCTTCTTTCTAGGAGAGGAAGAATTCTGTGCAGAATATTAGCGAGGGTTTGGTCTGTCCTGAACAATGCCAGGAGCACAGGGATAGTCCTGCTTCATTTCCAGTTATCCCCTCCTGTCCTCTGAGCTATAGCTGGTGTCCAGTTCTGGCCGTACAGCCCATGGCAAAGCTCCCACAGGCAGCACAGGAGGGACATGCAGGGCCATCAGGAAATGAATCTGAATGTCAGCTGCGTTTTGAAGAAATTACTTGTCGCTGGTGAAGGGCAGGGACGGGCTGATTAGCAGCTTCAGTAGGTGGGTTTAGCAGAATTTATCAGGACTGGGAGCTGTTTGTGCTTGGTTTGGAAGCAAAGCAGAGAGTTGTGTAATCATCTATTCAAGACTTTATTTTGTGCAAGCCTGTGAGGTGGCGATGGCACCAGACTTCATAAACTGTGTATTTGGGGAGAGCAGCAGATGAGGAGAGCAGCATGTGCTGCCTATTGTGATATGCTGCAGAGAGGCTGCTCTGGAGAGCACGCAGATAAAATCCCAAGGGTCCCTTGTCTTTCCTGCTGGAGGAGGTGTCATTCCTGTAAGCCTGCTTTGTGTTTCAGCCAGTGCTCTGACTACTAATTTTCCCAGTTAAAAGAAAAATTGTCTTAATCAAAGTACTATAGAATTCAATATATGTTAATCAAATCTTTTAAGACATTAGCTAATGGGCATTAGTTAATGGGCAAATAGGAGAAGAGAGCACTTGATGTGGATTTTGGGGATGTTGCTGGCGCAGCAGGGCGTGCAGCAGGAATGGTGTTTTCTGGCTGCAGTTGGGAATATTTGGAATTGTTGCATGGTGGGGAAGTAAGCTTCTTGAAAGTTTTGTTTCCCCACATAAATTTGAAAGCCAGTCTCTAAATGAACAGGTACAGGGGAGAGAGATGGGGAATGAGGAGGGGAAGAGGCAGAGGAGAGGGCTTTTGAGCTTCTCTTCTTACTCCTCCCTTATTTAGGGGAAAAGCCTGAAACCCTACAAGTATCAATCAAGGCAAGGTGCCCAGCACGCCCGGGACAGCCCTCGGGAGCCGCTCGGGGTTTGCGGCTCGGGGCGGGCGGGCTGCGCGGCCCCGCAGCGCGGGCAGGGGGCAGCGTCGGGCCGGCCGCGGCCGCAGCTCCGCTCCGGGGAGCCGGGGCCCGGCACTGTGGGGAGCCAAGGGCCCGCCGCTCTGGGGAGCCAAGGCCAGCCGCTCCGGGGAGCCAAGGCCAGCCGCTCCGGGGAGCCGGGGCCCGGCACTGCGGGGAGCCAAGGCCCGCCGGTCCGGGGAGCAAAGGCCCGCCGGTCCGGGGAGCCAGGGGCCGCCGCTCCGGGGAGCCGAGGCCCGCCGGTCCGGGGAGTCAGGGGCTGCCGGTCCGGGAAAACGTGTGCCAGAGGATAAAGGATATCGGAGGGGAAGCAGGGGGACACTGCAGATGGGGCTGAGCGGCCGAAACCTCAGGGTCTCTTTGTCGAAAATCCATAAAAGAGGAAAAATTAAACGTCTGGCAGCTGCTCCGGGTTTAGGATTTACTGTTGGCGTTGGAAAACGCCTTGTTTGTACACGAGGAGCTTTCTCCCCAAGCGTGGGTTCCTCTGTGTTTATTGTGAATGTGGGTTGCTGGCGGGTGGGGTGTGGGTCGTGTTTTTTGGGGGGGGGGTTTGGTCATTTTAGGGGACGGCTGGAGGCAGTCTCCGGTTGTGTCCCTGTGCTGCGTGCAGCCGGGGTGTGCAGGGACTGGGGTCTCACACACCTTCCAGGTGTGATTCCCCCCTCCTGAGGGATGCAAGCCTGGGTTGGTGCCTGTGCACTCTTCCCACAGTGTGGGATCCGTGTCACGGCTCTGCCAGGGCTCAGCACGCCCAGCACGCTGTGCTCTGCCAGTGCCGCTCCCAGTGAGGCTGCAACTGCTAAATGGGAGCAAAAGGACTGCACTCTGACCCTTGCAGTATTCCTGCAAGTATTTATATTGCAACTGTGCCTTATGCTAGTTTATTTATTTTTTATAAGCTGGGCAACGCTATCATGATTCAGAGTTGGCGTTCAGGACCAAGTGTAAAGAAAAGCAAATGTAGCTATAGTGATTAACTTGCTAAAGTGTAATCTTTACCAACTAGGAAATTTAGATAATTATTCTACGTACATATCTATCATGAAATGAAAAAGTCAACTCGAGCTCTTTTGTTTACTTGCTATCCCCCTTATTTTTGCCAAGTGAAGAAAAGACATAGTGGTTCTTGCCTTCACATGTAACAGCATAGAGATTTTTTGCTATGAAAATTTCCAAGACTTTTGTATTCACATACACATGGTTATTTTTTGGAGATTCTGCCAATGCATAGTTTTGAGTTTCCTTTTTTTTTTTAACCGTTATTAAAGAATAAGGAGATATTTTCCCAGGCTGCTGCTAGTAAATTCTGTTAGAAATGAAGAAAGATGAGGCAGGAAGAAATGGGTGTAGTGCATATGTTGTGTCATACTTGGGGGATTGAAAGGGGGGAGCTTTGCTGTTTGTTAGTACAGCAAGTGTCTCACAGGTGACTGTTTTGCAAGTGTGATAAAGGTGATTTATTACATAAAACATGAAGTATTTTGTTGTTTGATTAGGCTGCTCAGAGTTTATGTGAGACCTCATGCAAGTATTGAGGAGGATACATCCTGAAAAATTGGTGTAAGGGGAATTCTTTTATCTGGATGGGAAGATAGACTTAAAGGAGGGAAGAGCTTTGTGTGATGCATGAATCAGGCTGCACTCAGACTATAGGAGTTCCTAGAGGGTAAAAGTGGAGAAAAAGCAATGTGGTTTTGCTGGTGTTGTGGTTTGGGCAGAAGGTCCTAGAGTATATTATGCTCTTGCAGCTCAGAAAGCTGAAATGACCCTGTGGATTCACAGAGTATAGAAGACCCACAACAGAATTTAGCCACAAGTCTTCAGGCTTAAACAGGTTTAAGTAAAAGTTTCCTTTCTCTTTCAGTGTAAAAGAGGAGCTCTGTCCAAACCAGGATCTGGCTAAAACTGGTAGGCAGGATCTGGGTCAATAATTATGTGCTTCAGTTCAGCACCAAACCTGCAACCTCTTGATAGTCTGGAAGAACTGGGAACAGACTTGGTGAAAATATGAGGGCTTGGTGTGCAGGTGCAAAATGAAGGCTCACCTCATTGCTCATGTGCCTTGCAAAGCCCTCATGTACCCAAGTACAGCAGCTGTGCCACACTCAAATCCCAGTCTTTATCCTGAGTTCTTTCAGGCCTAGGCATGGCAAAGTATTAGTGACCAGTGATGCTGCTTGATGAAAATGTAATTTTATTTTGCTTAGTTATTAGGTGCTGATTTTGTTCTTCTGAGGCTTTATGAATGTGTATGGTGTCTTTAACAGTCAAGTGTTCTCAGCAGTTGAAAAACTGCCTGTAACAGTCAGGCTTTCCTGTAGGATAAAACAAAATTTCTGAAGTTACTTTGCAATCCAGTGGCCTTAAAATGGTATTAAGCAACTGGCTTGATGATAGTAATTGACTTTTTGTTTCATTAGGTATCATTAATATCAGTGTTGTCAATAAATTCTGAAAAAACACCTTGAGCAGAAGCTTAGCTGAAGCAAAATAGATACTAGGAACAATTTGGTTGTAAATTGGATTTCCAGCTTTCATGGCTGAAGTTTAGGCTATTCTGAACAATGTATCTGGTCTTTTAGTTCCTGCCCACCTTTATTTTGCCCTGTCAATAAGATAAGCCTAAGCCATGTTACACTTGGAGCTCTCTGGGACAATTATATTCCTGATACAGAACCATCAAGCCTGTTGCACAAGGAGATAAATACCTGAATTTTCTTTCTGCCAATGAACTCAATCCCTAGGTGCACTGTTATTTGCATTAAGGAAAACAGCAAAAGGTCATTGGTTTTAACACCCCAGGAGTGAAGTCTGATGGTGATGGGAGATGCAGTTTTACATGTTAGATTTGTCTGTCATTTAGACTTGTTCAACTGACTTTGGTCCATCCTCTTTCCTCACATTTTATCTCTGCTCACACCTAAACTTGGAAAACGCTGGCAGAGCTGACCAGCGTGCACAAGCTGGTTTGGTGGAGAACCTTCATCTTCTCCAAGAGACCAGCACCACCTCATCTGTTACCTTCAGTGTTTGACTCCCAGTGAGTGCTTCTTGTCATCAGCAGAGCAGTTCTTTTGCTGTGTTAGTTAATAGTAATTTAGCTGACACACGTTTTTGATTTTTGGAAACTGAAAATAAGCCTTTAGGCTGTTAATAGACATTTTTGCAAACAGAAGGAAAGATGGACATGATTTTTAGCTGAGAGGAATTGCACTGTAGTTTTAGAGGAGAATATTAGGGGAACATGATTTCACAAATGTATAGCACAACAATACACTAATTCTTTGTGTGTCTCCAGAGGCCTCAGCCCAAAGGTAGCTGAAATTCTATACCATAATTGCATTCTTTCAAAATTGCAGCTATAAGAGGCCATAGTTGTTTCCAGAGAAATGTTAAAAATGGGATGTGCATTTTTCTCTACATACGTTGCATATGTTAGCATTCACTCATAGATTACTTCATTAACCTTTGCTCTTCAGAAGCCTTGGAAAGAAAAAACACTTGAAGGAAAAATAGATTGGGAGAGCAGGCTGAAGGGATTTCATCAAAGGTCAAAATCCAGCAAGCTGGCTCTCCCTGCCCCCTCCCTCCACTAAACAGCTTCTGCTCCTTCTGTCTCTGCAAAGAAACAAATAAGTCTTGCAGGTGCTGCAGAAGCAGAGATTATTTTGGTGCTTATTCCTTGTGTGTGATTTTAATGTACTTTATAATGCTCTTGCATGATTTGTTTATTCATGTTTTTTCTTGTTCTTGAATGGAAGCTATAGTAGCAACCAAAAAAGAAACAATACAAACCCAAAATCCAGATGAAAGGTACTTTTTTGTCCACTTTTATTTTAAAGACAGCAGAACAATTACCTGAGTGAATTGGGCCTGAGATGCCTCTGGCATTGGTAGCTCTTCAATACACTTTGTTTTAATTTAGCCATAGCTGTTTTATTTATTTCTGTTACCTATTTTTGGTGTCCACATGGTGACAATAATATACTGAATGTAGCTAAACTCACTCTATATTCTGGATTCAATTTTAAAAGTGACTTCTCATGGCCAAGTTATAAAGGCTTTGAAATATGGGATCATAATAGAAACGCTGACAGTATCTTAACAGTGTCTGCAGTAGGAGGTGTTTCTTTAATATAAACAAATGGTGTTACTGGACTCTTTTTTCCCCCATGCTCCCTGCTTTCAATCAAAGATTGTTTTATCACTCATTAGCTTCAAAACCATCTTCTTTTTTGCTCCACCCACAACAGGTTTGTTTGTTTTGTATTGTTTTCCCCTTTGAATCTGGAGTGGAACAGGACAGACAGGGAAAATTTAGGTAGTAGCTTATCCAGAAGACTTCCCTGCTGTCTAAAGATATTATGTACTTATGTTCAGTAAGTGTGTAAATAAACACTTTCAATCTAAGCCTTGAAGGAGACAATCTTTAAAGAGAGTGTAATGACAGCTTAATTAAAAGGATGATCATTTTAAGATGCTGTATTTCTAGTATATTTTATTGATAGAAATAGAGCCTTTTTCCGTAAAGCACAAAGAAAAACCTCTGTAACTTGTTTAGCTTATACCCAGGGAAAGGCTTACCCATTACATTAACTTAAAACTCTCTCTATAAAACTCTTATTTTGGGCTGCAGTTGCATGGAGAGATGAAGGTGAAGGGAACATGTCCTCTTCTGTGTGGGTGATAATGCTGGGGCTGCCCACAGGCTCCTCCAGGAAAACTGCTGGTACAAAGCAGCGAGAGAACAGAGGTGAGGCAGCAGTAATGATGTGCAGACAGGCAAGGGTGGTGCCTGAGCTTCCTCCTTTGTGCCTTCTCCCGGCTGTGGAAATACCCGACGGGGTGGAAGCCGCCCTTGTAACTGCAGGATGTTGTGTAGCTCCCTGTAAATACCGTGTTAATTGAAGCGTGTCTGCGTTTTCATCTGTGCTAGGTAGTATTTTCTCTTAGAAATCCTACCACACACTATTATTAACTGGCAGCAGCTGTGGATTCCTTTTCTTCAGCTATTTCCTTTAGCTAAAAATGTAAAACTGTGCTGCCCTGAAGGGTTATTTAGCAAGAGTTTTAATGAAATAATAGAAATGTTGCACTCTAGTGATTTCCCCCATGCAGGGAAATGTCACAGTCCATTGGTCTTTCCCAGGGACATTACATGAGATTACACCTATTTTCATTACTCTGCTCAAGTACAATATTGTTAAGTAAATATTTGCACAAAAATGTGGCCATCCTAAGGTGTGAGCAGTCCTGCGAGGTAAATAATTAAAGCATGTTCTCTCTCTGGTAGCAGAAACCAGTGCTTGATACAGGTTTGATCATTTCACATGTCTCTTTGGTAATCCATAACTGTCTTCTGCAATTATTTTCATCATGCAGCCAAGCAAAGATAAAAGGTAGAACATGCCCCTCTCTCCTGCTCCCAGGGAAACTCCATTATCCTTCTAGGGCTACGTGGCTGTGGAAAAGCCAATCTGAGTGGGAAGAGGCAGCCCACAAGGACAAGCTCAGTGTGAGCAGAAAATGAAGTTGTTACCAGACAGCAAACTGCAGCTCTCGGTTCTTATGAATATTTGAATGAGTAACTAAAAACAGCTCAGTGGACTCTAAGCAACTGTGACAGCTGAAACTGCCTGGGAAACCAGCAGTCTACAAGGACCACGATGAAAAGATCAGCACATTTCCACCTACACCACAACCAGTATATTGTAAAACATGAGCAGGTTCTTAGTCCCCAAATATTGTTTAGAGAGAGAATATCTTTACCCTCTATGAATTTTCATAAGCAAGGTATGTACTGAATCCGGCAAGAAATTTTGAATCCATTAAAGTCCAATGATTTTTAACAGCCTACTCAAGGCAAGAGAATAGCCATATTTTTCAGACATTGAAATATTGATGTTGCGTATACTTATAGAAAATTTGCCCTAGTGAATCTTCCATTAATATTTTTCAGCTAGTTCCACGTGGCAAGAAAGATGATGAGAACAGTTTCCCTTAAGCTAAAGTGTTCTGAATAATCTGCACTAAAAAGAAAGGGTGAAAGAACCATAATAAGCAAGCTAATGAAAGACCGGGCTTATTTTATAGCGGTTGGAAATAAGTACAGGAGTTATAAAAAGAACAAAGCAGCTATATCTGTTTTCTTTAAAAAAAAAAGTAAAAAGGGAAAAATCTATTACACTGAAGTGCAACTTTCTGACAATAATTTTTAGTTCATTTTATTCTCATGTATGTTATAAAACTGCATAAAGATGTGTTTGGTTTGACCTTCTTGTTGGTGTAGATCACAGCTAATATGTCCTCTGCTGTGTTCATAACATGAACATTCCTGACTCAGTTGTTTTCACTGGGACTGCTTACACAGGAGGAGGCTCCAGAATTGTTTTGGTGTTTAAGGTGTTGGCTTTATAGGAAAACTGCGAGGGTGACATCTTTCTCACATTTTTTATTGCTATTGCAAGTTTACACTATAAATCTGACTTGAGAGCCAGATGAATTGTTCAGATAAAATGTAACTGGCTTGCCGTAAATGAGTAACAAAGAAGGAAGTCTGCTTTTAAAATAGTAAGATGAAGAGCCTTTTTAACAAAAACTGCACTTCCATCTGTCAAATGGCACTTTATTCTGGCACTTGTGCCATTTGGTAGCAATTACATTGGTTTCAGCACAGCATCTGCAGTGCTGGAACTGAAAAATTGTGGAGTTCCCACCAAACCTATTCTTATGCATTCAGCAAGAATCATAGTGGAATAACTGATTCTGTAGTAATAAAACACAGCTACTGACTGGCAGCCCTCTTGATCTCCTGCCCAGAACTCTTTTCTATGAGCTCAGGTTTTGGGGATTCACAGTTGAGTCATGTTTGTTAAGGGAGCAATGTCAGAGCAAACTGGAATGCTTAGGTCTGATTCTGCCTGTGTTTATATCCATCAAGTAAACTGAAGTTTCCCAGAAAATGTGAAGTAAATAAAAATTCAGTGACCATGAGTGAACTGCAGAACTGAATCCCGAGTTCTGTGGATATTTCTGTTTCAAATTTTGCATTTGTTATGATTTTTTAAAAAATCCTTTTATTTTGATTACATCATGAAAACTTTACCTGGTTGTGATTAACTGGTGGGAATTAGTTTGCATTGTGGCATAGTTACTTAATTTAGTTCTGTATTGCATATAGAAGGTCTTGAAACTTGTTCACTTTTTTCCTGTGTTTTATGACTTTAGTCATATTTTATTCCTGCAAACTGATGAAAGATAATGAGTTCAAGAGATGATGATTTTACAAGGAAGAAGAGAAAGGGGATGGGGTGGTGAGGGCAGGGAAAAGAAAAGGCACCTCTTCCAAAATTCTAGAGATGATGCCACAATTTGGGACCATAGCACAGCAAATGTGTAAGGGGCATTTTCTTTATTCTCAAGACTTTTGGGTAAGTACAGAAGCTTTGTAAGCTGCAAGTGATCTGTTCCTCTGCTCACATGTTAGTTTTAACTGGCCTGTTGGATGATTTCAAGGGTATGTGATTTTGGCTATACTTTTATAAATCAAAGTTTATATTAAGTGCTACAGACTGTAGACTCAGGGAGGTCTGAGTGGAACAGGATTTGCCTGGAAAGACCTGTTTGGAATGCAGCAATATCTAGGAATGAAATGGGTCAAACTGTTCTTGTGAAGGATGGTGGTGATTCCTGTCTGTCCTTGTCTTAGGCTCCTGACTCCGTGGGGGATGTTAAAAAGAAATAAAATTTGTCCTCAGGAGCTGAGGGGTTGGAAAGTTCTGGCTCAGTGCAGAGGCAGGAGATGATAATGGGCATCCTAAAGCCCTGATATGCCCAGTGAAGGAGGGGGCAAAGTGTGATGCCCCTAGAGGTGTTCCCTTCCCTCTGCTTCCCACCACAGCAAGGAAGTCTGAGTCAGCAGCCAGGGCTGCTCTGGTTCGAGTTACACTGATGATGCAACTCTTTAAAGATGGCCAGGCATCACTTTTAAAGGTCCTGTTAAAAGCTGCAGATTATTCAGTTAATCTGCTCTGGATCATTTTCTCAGTATTTACATTATCCATGGAGGACTGAACCCCCAAAGAGACAATTTTCTTGATTCAGCCGCACCGTATCAGCTCTGGTCCAAGTTGAAAAGCTCATCAAAGAATTAGGGAAGACATATATATATATTCCTGGGTTTTGTCTCCTCACCTATCTTTCAGCATCTCTTTTTCTTTAATCATATCAACCTGAGCATAGCAGGTGAGGCTGTGGTTGGCTTCCCATGCTTTGATGGATGAAGACTGAAGGAAACACCATCAAAGGCTTGACCCATTTTCAGGTACACTGTTGAGATGACGAGCTGTGGAGTAAGTGTTGTGCTGTGCAGTGAAGAGGAGCTCTGTAGGGAGTTGTGGGGTTCTGAATGCTTTCTTACCTCCTTATTCAGGCACAGGAAAGGAGTCTTTCCTTCAGTGTTGCTCAGACTTGGTGAAACATCACAAATCCCAAAGCTTTCCTGAATTTCTTGTAAGGCGGAAGTATGCCAAGTACACAGCTAAATATTTGCAGCAAATAAGAAAGTATTTGAAACTGTTTGTCTTGTTTTGTTTTCTAGCATTTTGGACAGCAAAGGAAGTTCTTTAATCATGGTGCTCTCCACTGTCACCTCTCCATTACTGATAACTCAGTTTCCCACCAGGAACTTGCAGGCAAGGTTGATCAGAGGCTGTGGCTTCACGAGTTGTAGAAGCAACAATAAATTGGTCCTCAAAAATAGTTTTTCTTTCTGTTTCATGTTTTTCTGGGAAAAGAACTCTTAACTTTATTTTTTTTCTCCTTCCCCAGCAAATGGATACAGCAGACTGAATCCAGTTGTTATGCACAGAGAGATCTGAGCCAGCACCTAACAAGAGGCTTGCTTCCACGAGTGACTTTCATTTCATCATGAAAGGGAAGCACCACTCCTGAGATCTTGGTGTCTCTCTGTAACATTCTACTGTTTGAGAAGAGTCTCTTTGGGCTCACGTTAGCGACCTCTTTACCCACAAAGGAAAAATAAGGATTTGTATCCTGCTCTCCACTGGAAACGTTTCAGCACTTATCACTGACTCTGGAAGTCATTTCCCCTGAGATTTTGTTGGCTTTGTACACAAAAAGTAAGACCTGAGAATTGTTTCATTGCTGTTCCCCCACCCCCCCAGGCCCCTCCACACAGTAGGAGACAATAGCCTATTTCCTTTTGTTATTCTCTTAGTAGATTCTGGAAGGCTTTTTTGTCTGTTTTTATAGCCAGCCGTTGGAAGCTTTTATTTTCTCTCCATGCTTCTTCACGTACAGTGGGGACTTCTGTTTTCATGATTCAATGATATGCTTGTCCATTTACAATACTTGATTACTTTCTGAGTACATAATAGATTGGGGGGAGAGTTCTTAGGTTCTTGCTTTTAATTTCTGTTTGAAGTAGTTATTTAAATAAGATAAAAATAAAATGGACTCTTTGAATAACTGGGGAAATGGAATTACTGACTTTCATAGAAGTCACTGAAGCAATGTGGTTCTAATTGAATCAACTGATGGAAAAGATACATGTAAATCTAAACTATTTGCCTTTGACAGAATTTTAATTTTTTAAAATGATTTTCAAACAGAACAGCCAAAAAAAGATTTTTCATTATTTAAATTCTTTTATATCTATAAGGAATTTCTTTTAAATAAAGGCCTTTTTCCACAGATGTTCTTTGCAGGTTTTTGGGCATCTGTTCTGAATCCCCTGAGTCTAAATTGCAACAGTCTTTGTAGACATTAAAAATAAACTGTGCACAACATAAAAACCACACTCATTCTGTGGAAAAGCCTGCTATGATTAAAATTCTCAAGGAAATTTTGGATCCGTGCTGTCTTCTGAGAATTAAAGGGAATCTGATTTGCCCATTTGAAAAGGAAATTGGGTCAGTGTCTTGAATGGCAGCTTTCTGGAGTACTGAAAATATCATATTCTTTATTATTTGGAATGTGAATTTAGGATACTTTTATTTTTTTTCTTCTCCATTGAAATTATTGCGTGACAGTGTTGCCGAAGACATTTGGGAGGGGAAATTATTCCATGAGAAGTTGTGTAGCAGTGGAAAGTGAATAACCTGAGGCAAAACAAGTAAGAAATCGGAACAAGTTCAGGTCAGGGATTATTACTTTGGGGATTAACAGCTGAGAGCAGCAAGGCAGTAGTGAGGAGAAAGCAGGCTAAATACTTAAGAGCTCAATCAGACCGTGTGGAAAGGACTTACAGAAATGTGGCAGTCCTGGCATGTTAGTCAGGCTTTTGCCAGGAATGATGGAAGTCCTTGTATAGGAATGGTATGGAAATTTATATTTTATATTATATGCACAAAGAAAAACCCCAAACAACAAACTTAGTTTCACAGTTGCACAATTGCCTTAAAAACTGATCCAGTTAAACTTGTGTGGATCCTTAATGTCAGTGTGTTTAAATACCTTAGCTTGTTCTGGCAAAGAAATCCAAGCCTGTTTCAATCCTGTTTAGGTACATCTATGTTTACACAAGTTAACAGCTTTGATTCCTGAGATTCTTAAGTGGCTGGGCTAAGTGAATGCAATCCTGCTAGTAAAGCTGTGCTGTGTAAAAACTGCACTGCCTACTTCAGCTATAGAAAGTAACCTTGATAACTTCAGCTTCTCCTTTACCTGATACTCAAAAATGCACACATTCCCATGCTGTCCTTCCTCAGGAATGTGATGTTGCAAAGTGTTCAGTTTGTCTGCTCCCGCCCTGAGTATGTTGAGACCAACTTCTTCCCTGGCTCTTGTTTCAGATCCATAGTGACCTGCCAGCAGCCTGACAAGCACCAGCAGTGCCAGGGTGTGCTGCAGCCTTCTCCAGCAACACAACTGCATCAAGATCCCATTTTTCTTGTGTTAAGCATGGTAAGAATGAAACATTGTTTACAGACTTTACAGAATGTCCTGATTTGGAAGGAACACACAAGGATCATTAAGCCCAGCTCCTGGGTGAATGGCTCATACAGGATTGAACCCATGACTTTGGCATTGTTGGTGCCATACTCTAGTCTTCCAGTTAAGTTGTAAGAAGAGTAGGTTTCTTCAGAAGAAGCAATTTAGCTGGTGGCTTTATATGGAAACCTTGGATTGTCAAGGTTTGGGAGGTTTGGAGTCTAAGTTGTGAGGAATGTGGACTGTTAGCACTTCACACCAGGTGTGGTGTCCTCAGGTGTGCAGTGTCCAGCACCCTGGAACGTCGTGCTGTGAACAGCAGCACAGCTAAAGCAGATATTTATGTCTGCCATGAAAGGGGCATGGCACGGTCAGGGAGCCAAAGGGAGAAATTCTGTCTGTGCCCATCTGCAAGGGCTCTCAGTCTGGATCAAAGAACTGAATTTTCTCCCTTCAAAGACTTTTTCTTGTCGTAGATAGGCAAGCTTGCTTTTCTGTAAAAGGAGAAGACATACCAAAACAGGATATCCCAGCTTACAAATTTTAATAGTGTCAATATTAAAAAAAAACCACCTAGGTTAGCCAGCTAACGTGTGACTGAAGAGTGATCCAGTACTCTGTATATACAATTCAGTATTACTTGTCCAGTGTTTGATTCTAATTTTCAATGTCTTCCTTTTAAGAGTGGATTTCCTATGTGTGACTATGAAACTGCCATTTATCATATTTTTACTCCTTCAGCTCTAGCAGCTTGTGAATATGAGCTGCTGCTTTTGAAATTGTTCCCTTTTTATCATTGACTGTTCAGTGATGTATTTCTTACTGAGATTGCAGATCAGATGTTCTGTCTTTGAACATTAGCCTTCCATGGGAAGAAAGATGAAGATGGGCAAATGACATCAGATTTAATTCTGCATATTCTCACAGTGTCTTAGTCTTTCAGCAGCACTGCTGAGTATCTGCTGAAGCAGTGCTAAGCTCTGTGTGTGTAATGGGAAGCCATCAAGCAGCTTGTTACAAGATGTTTGTTTGCATTCTACTCTAAGCAGCTGTAAATAAACATCTTGCAACAAGGCAAGGTTTTGTCTGCATTTCAGGAAGGAAGAGAAGGAGGGGTTCAAGCTGTTTTCTTCAGGCTGCTTTTATGTTCCAATCTGCCCAAGGTGGTGAACTGCAGCATGTGCCTGTGAACAGACCAGAGTGTGCTCCTGGTTTCTAGCATCCTCCAGTTCCTTTCAGAAAGCCCAGAAGCCCCTCACTTTATTCTGAGGATGAGTAAGACACTTCACTCCTTTATTTTTTGAACCAAGGTTCTCTTTTATGTGACCTGAATTGATATTAAAGGAGAGGATTATTCTGAGGCCCTCCTGTTGCCGAGTCTTTGCCAAGCCTCATCTGTGCCTACTTGCAGGGCAGAGTTCTTGGCAATCAGCCCTATCAACTTCTTCCTCCTGCTGCTGGTGTAAAAGCCAAGCACAATGGAAACAGATCACATTTTTCTTATCTTTTGATCGCTTTTTAGCTCACATTGGATTTCTGCTTTGCCAGCATTGAAAATAATTAAGGGCTGGTAATTCAGCCATGGTTAGTACTAGGTATAACTTATACCATAATGTTCATTCCCTTTTCACTTACCTCCTATCCCCAGGGTAAGGAAAGTGACATTCATGAAAAAAGAAAAGTTAGGTCAAAACTACTCAATTTTCCAGCAGAGCTAAACTTGGCTGCACAAGTCCTGAAGGACGGGTGTCTACTTTCTAGAAAACAAATGATATATTGATTTCCTATTAAAAGAGAGCACTGACAGGAACCTTAAAAACAAAAGCCTTCTTTCAGCAGAGCATTTAAATACGGGACTGCTTAAATTGCCCGCAGTCTTGAGAGCTCTGCTGGAAGAGCTCTTCAGCACCTGCTTTGAATCCCTGTGCCAGCCTTGCCCTGGCCTCACCTGGGCTTTGCCCTGTGCTCGGGGGTCACCTGCCACAGTGAGAATATGCATTTGCCATCCCTGAGCAGACTGCTGAGGTTTTGAATTTCTGAAGAGTGTCAGAGCCCACTGAGGCTTTTCTTTCCTCTCTCTTTATTTTTTTCCCCTTCTTCTCTCACAGTCTCATGCAGCATGAACTTCAAGATTCATTTCCAGTCTTCCTCCATTTTGTGAGGACAGGGAAGAGGTTAAGCAAAATACTTGCTTTTTTAAAGTCAATTTTATTTTCCATTTTCCTACTCTTAACGGCTTACATGTATTGCAATGCTCATTTTCCCCAAATCCTGAGCAGAAAATTTCCTGGACAAAGGCAGAAAGAAGTCATGCATTTTAGATTTTTTAATTACTTTGTCAGATGAGGAGCAGCAGTTATTTTGGGATTAATATTTTTATCTTGCTGTATGATTAGTCTGCTTCTTGTACCTTTGCATGTTTTTGTTTAGATTGCAGATTGTTACTGCTGGTCTAAGCAGTGATAATTTAATTGTCCTGGAACACAAAACAGGGGACTTCCCCCCTCCTTTTTTTTTAATTTGCTACACTAGCAGTATTTTCTCATGGGATTTATTCAGCTCACAATATCACTTCCCAAGTGACTTTCTGCCCTGTGTTCCACCCAGGTGATCCCTGCTGTGGATGCTTCTCCTTCTCCTGGCCTTTCAGGATGAGGGGCTGGTTCTTGGCAGGAGCTGTTCCTGCTTGCCCCAGAGTGGAAGAATGACAAGCTGAAATAGTGACTCATGGAGAAAATATCTTTCAAGTACAGGAAATGAGGAGACAAAATATCAATCTTTTCCAATCATATTTGTCAAGAGCTCTATGAATGAGAGGGGGATGATAAACTTTCAGGTATTTCTAATTAGAAAAAATACCTGTAGGACTTGCTCCAAGCAGATTGATTTTTTTTTAGTTAAGATTCTCAGGAAGCTATAAAACACAGCAAAGTGATGGCAATAAGATCCCACCAGTTTCTTAAATAGATGAAAGGATGCTTCAAAGTCTATTTGTTTAGCCAGTCTCTCTTTTCATCTTTGTTAATTGCTGAGAAGGATGAAGTAGCATTAGTATGCACAGCTTGTGAATTATAATCTTTAAAAGCAATCTTTTTTTTTTTTTTAAGCATAGGTGTTAGCCTTAATTCTGCTTTCCCACAGGTGCGGCACGTGTGTTTGCTGACATACTTATAAATTTAGTGCCATAGTAATAGAAAAAAAGACAAGGTAAATGAATAAGTTTGGAAATTGTTTTATTAAGTGAGAAGTCCTGTTTTCCAGCATCTATATCCTTTTTTGGTTTTTGTTTAAGTCTCTTGTAATAACAGATACAGTCTTGAAAATTGGGAATGGTGTTAGAGTTCATGTAATTGTTCATTTGCAAAATATCTTGGTATTAAGTTGTCCAATTCTTGTACTACTTTTTACTCTGCTGTATGAAGTAGTACATGGAAAAGTTGTCTTTGGTTATAAAATGAGTTTTACATGGATATGGAAGAGATCTTTTTTCTTGTCTTCCAAGTTTATTCATCATAGTCCTAATCTCTAAATTGAGACTGAGAGGAAAGCTTTTACATATACACAAAAATATATGTGTGTGTGTTTATGTATAACAGAATGGGCTATGTCTGCATCACAGTGTGTTACCCAACAGCATGAAATCCATTCTGTCCACATTGTTATAATGCTGTTTCTGGTGTCTAAATGAAAAATAATTTGTGAACTCAGGCTTGGTCATCTTCAGCAACTGGAGTGCCATATGTCAGGTGACTCGTTTGTCATTGCAGTGTTTTTGAACTTAGTATCAGATAGCCAGTAAAAAAAATGGGTGTGAAATTTGCAGTTGGAAATGTGTCAGAGTTGGCTTCTGAAAAGCTGTTTGACATGTGTCTTTCCAATCTATAGGAGAATTTCTCTAGCCTGGGTACAGCTCTGAATGGGCTTGTTAGCAGCTGGTGTGTTTCAGTGTGCTCCCCCCATGAGTCTGGAAGCATCAGGGTGGCATTATCAAAACAGAGATAGTCCTCAAAAGAAAATGAAATATGGAGTGGGAGAATGAACTCAGCTGTCATTACACACACAATTTTCTCAACCCCACTGAACCAAAAGCTGCCTGGAGCTGTAACGTCCTGCACGTGTCAAGGGCGTATCAGTTTGGCTCTGGTACACACAACATCTAAACCAGCAGAATGGTGGTGGGGGGAGGATTCTGCTCTCTGGCAAGCTTTGAGTACCTTCCAAATTTTTTTTTAAGTGTCAATTAACCTTTGCTAGGTAGATTAGCAGGCATTCTTCTTCAACAAGACTGTAGTAGCTTTTTTCCCCCTCTGTACCTGAAGAGTCATGATATTGTGCACAGATCTTTTCCTTTCATCTGGTGGCCCCTCAAGAGCTCTTAAATATGCCTGTTTCCACCTTCCTTTGTACAGTGTCTGCCTTCCCAGGTTTTCTACTGCATACAGAAGAGCCAGTTTATAAAGATATAGAGTGCACTGACTATAAAGGAGCTCCCTCTGTCAGTTTGTCATGCTTTAAAGGATTGTGGGCACCCTGAAGGGAAGATTAGTGGAGGATTGTCCAAATTGTCAAGGCTCTGAATTCTTTTTTAGCAACCATTTTCTTGCATCAGCTTAGAAAAGAAAAAGTCTGTTTATGGGGGGAAGGTAATGAATGAGCAGGAATGGTGATATTCCCTCTGTTTAAGACACTGATAACAGGCCATGTGCAGCCCAGTTCCTCAATTCCAGATCTAAGCATCTGGCCCAGCCCATTGAGACCTAAAGCATGAACTTTGAGCATTTTGTGCTTGCCCAGAATCTGAAATCAAGGAACCTAAATATTCAATGCATTTTCTTTCACAGGGCTGCCTGCCCTAGCTTTGATAAAAAATACTGAGTATCTCTTTGTCTTCCATTAGAGACACCTTATTTTGTATTCCTGCTCTAAATTGCTCTCTCTCTTGGTGTTCCAAGTTAATGACTGTTCAGTTCCTGTTGTCCTCACTGTTCTACTTGTTTTCCCCCCTACCCCCTGCAGCCCAGTGATGCTGGGGTGTGCCAAGGGGTAAAATTCCTCTTGATTAAGCAAAGTCACTGGTCAAATATGAAGGGAAAGGGCCAGATCTCTCTGCCACTCACTACACATATGGTCAACACGTGTACCATGAGTGCAGTGCTTTTGGGACATGTCATTTCAGCCCATTCCCATGAATAATCTGTCCAGCACAGGCACAGTAAATCCACTGCTCCTGGACAGGCTCAGGTGCACTGTGTGGGCTGTGTGCAGTGGATGTCTGTACACTGCAGACATGGCTGAGCTTTCCAGCAGACCCTTGTGTATGCCAGATGTCCAAAAGTCCCAACCAAATGTCAAACTCAGGTTTTATGAGATCAAAATTTTCCCTTGGGAAAGCTGGCTCTGTGACAGGAAGGAGGTGAAGCATTGCTCTTGGCTGTGCTGGGGAGGGGTGATTTTTGGTGCACTTGTTTTGTGAACCCGAAGCATAGATAAAGAGCAAAACTGCAAATTGTAGGAGTTTGAAAGGAATTAATGATTCTAAAAGAATGGATCCTAGAAAAATAGTTTAGGGCTGAACTGTAGGACATTATTACAAAGGTGGGTGTTTTAAAGGTCAATACTGAAAAGTCACTGTCCCAGTAAGAGTTCTCTGAGCTGACAGCTTCTGAGATTGCTCCCAGCACAGCTACTGCATGTCCTATTCAAACTGCTGATTTTTTTCAAGCATCATTGCTTGTTATACTGTAGGCAACAGGGGTGCAACCCAATTTGCTACTCACCATTGTTGTGAGAACAGGGAACTCAGTGATGCATAAACCTGGCTTTGGCCACCTGTGCAGGCAGGAGTCTTTTTGTCTCCCATGTGCCCTGATGGGATCAGCAGGGAGAGCGCAGCCTTCTCCCCATTGCACTTCCACCATGGGCATGCTTGCCCTGAATAAACTGGTGTGAGCCTGTTCCCAGTCTGAACTGGAGGAAGATCAGGTAGAACATCCAGCTTTGGGATGTGCAATGCCTGGAAGAAGTGGAAAAGTTATTTGTGGTTGAAGAAACTTGGGCCAACAAGCTGAGAAGCCATGGGCCCTGCATTCAGAGCCAAGAATAAAGTTAATGAGTCTTTTATATACTTCCAGCAGCTTCAGTATTATTATCTCAGGTGCATTTAGCAGTACAGCTGTAATTTACAGTGAGGAGAAAATTCAGCCAAACAACCTGCTTTGTGCTTAATCTATTCAGGCTTTATTCCTCCAGGAAGTTATCTGATGTTACTTTATGTACTTGCTGCCTGTGGGAGATGGTAGCTCTGGGAATGTATTTCTGGGTCACTGGATATTGCAAGGATGCACATGATTAGAGAGAGAACCAGCTATGTGTCTACAGTATCACTTGTTCCCAGTCTCAGCAGGTAATAAATAGTGTCACAAAGCACAGCAATAGTCGATACAGCTACTAAACCATCTGTTCAGAACTGCTCAAATGGACTGGGTTAGGCAATTATCCCCCAGGGGCTGTTTATATGTTAGAGTATCTGCATATCCTTTAGATCCTTAACCTTTAGACAGGTCTACATAGCCATGCCTTGATTTATTTTCTTTGTGTGGTCTTGACCTTCTCCCGGCAGATTTAACATTACCCCTCTCAAGAATGCAGCTAATGCTAGAAATGAATTTCTGCACTTCCCAACTGCTGGTTTTATGTGCGAGTTTTTGTAATCTCTGCTATTAAGCTATCAAATTCAGGCCTATTAATCCACTGAGTCTGGATAGGATTCATGCAGTATAAGAATTGCAGTTTGGGATAATACTATTCCAAATATGCAAGCTCTCCTGCCTTTTCATTTTCTATGTTCTTGCCTTTTTTCTCTCAAGTCCTGAAAAGCTGTAGAAATAATTTTCTTAGCAAATACACTTTCTCCTTAGGAGTTTTCGCTCCCTCTATTTGAAACTGACAGAAGAAATCTTATAGATTGGAATAAGACACAGCAAAAATAAAGTGGATTTTTTTGTTGTCTCCTGTTAAATAAATACTGCAACTTTCAGTGTAAAATACTGCAACTTTCAGGGTAAATTTAGCTGTGCTTGCAGTACCCAAAGGCTTTACATTCTAATGGAAATGCATCACACGCTGCAGCTGCATGAGGTGGGCATCATGAAAGGTGGCCTGTGAGCGTGTGCTCCTGGAGGCCTCAGAAAGAGGATGCTGTGGCTTGAAGAATGTGTGGCATAAATAATGGGTTCATTTCCCTGCTTTAGAAGTGCTGATCCCTACAGTTCCCAGCTGAAGTGAACACCAGAGTGTGGGAGCTGTGCCCCACTGCTGTCAGTGCTGCTCCTCTTCTTGGGCTAAAAGAACAGAGTTTTAGTCCCTCCAATGGGTGCTTCAACTTTTCACCCAAGTAGTGAGGCAAAGGAAGATCATGCTGTCAGTGAGATGACCTGACACATCTTATCTCTGTGTGTTTGCAGGAAGTTGAAACTGTTTCATGTATATTTTAAATGAGCCCTGTAATTTATTTCTTAGGCTCTGAACTTGCTTTGTGGCTTCAACTTTTGAATCACAGTAAAGGTTTGATAGTCTTTAAAAACATCTCTGTGGGCTGCTTAGAAAAACTGAATCAGTCATGACATCCATAAAGCAGTCAGGACTTTAATGGGCAATCCCTGATGCAAAACACTTTGTGCCTTTCAGCAAAGAGCTAAGTATATTTTAAATTTATATAAAAAGAGAGGTTACAAAAGGCCTGACAGTGTGTCCTTCTGTGTTCAGGAGGAAATTTCTAGTTCTGGGCCCAAGCTGCTGAAGGCAAATCTGAGGCCCTGGCCTGCAGTGGATGTCCCAGGGCTGCATGCACTGCTCTGGGGAGATGTTTCTAATAATACTTTCCCTGATTTTAGACTATGGAATGAAGGCTGATGATATTCTGGCCTCTACTGTTTTATCTGTACAATAAAAGGCACAGCTCTCGTGTTACCTGCTGGGGTCTGCCATGGTTACAGAGGACAACAGCCAGCTTCTGGAATTTTTAAAATGTGTGTGTTTTCTAACTATATAGTTACTACAGTAACTATATAGAATCATGAGCTGCTGTTCACTTCAGGCTTGCTCCTGGAACAGGAGGTGGATTAGCACTGGTAGGGATGGCAGCTACTCCCATTGCTTGGTTCCTAGTTGCTGGTTGTGGTTTAACAAAGAATATATTTTTTCCTTAACAGGATGTTTTCTTTGTTTTTCTTGCCATGTTCTCAAGGACAGTCTCTGTATGCTGGGGCAGAAGAAGATGGGATAACTCTTGCTTTGTTGCATAGAAACTTCACAAAATTACAGTCTAAGGAGAAAGTGTATTTATTATGGGATCTTTTTCATCAGTGGATGTCAGAGGAATGCACAAAGAAGGTCAACACCATTATCTCCTTTGTAGATGGAGAAACTGTCTCTGTAGTTATTGCAAACAGGGAAGCTGTCTCGCCATACAGACATTGCCTGGAACCTGCTCTGTAGCCCATAACTGAATTTGAACTTGCATGAGAATTTATTCTTTTCAATTGCACCTTTGGAGCCCATTTGACCTTTTTAAAGGATTATTTCTCCAGCAGTAAATATGAAATATTATTGCAGAGATTGCTGCATCACTTTTATTAATTACTTTTGATCTGTATTATTTGAAATGAAGGTCATTTAATTAAGCTGCTCAAATTTTTAAAATTGGCTGTATTTTCCTACCAGCATCATAGTAGCCAATGATACTACTGCAGTGAGGGCCGTGTGTGTCCACTCTTTATGAGTAATTTTCTCTCTCAACACAGAAATTTGCTTTGAAGAAAGGTAAGGATTAATTTTTCAGATTTTTTTGAGCTCTAAATGTCCAGCAACCTCAGTGGAGAAACTCTGTGGGGCAGACAAATGATGGACAATTGCACACCAGGCTACTCCCTGCCCATGAAGTCATGCTGAAACATGAGGCTGATATGCTGCAAGCAGCTGGAGTGTTTCAGCTTTCAACTGGTGATTTTTACACATGACTTACTTAAAAACTGATGGCTTGTTTAGGGTTGGCTTAAGACAAAGCAGTTTAAATAAAGAGCTGGAGATGAGTAAGATTAAAAGCATCATTTGATAAAGATATGGGTGTCAGGGTCAGCAATATTTAGCATTTAAAGGACAAGTTTTGGAAGGAAAATTAACTTTCCTGCTCCAGGATCCAGCCTATTCTTTGTTCCAAAGGTGGGACTCCCCTCAGTAGCTGCATGACCTTACTTTTGCCTGGCTTACACTCTCTCTTCTTGAAAATCTGCCTTTAACTTCGGGAGAAAAAAGTAGAAAACTGAAGAACCACCTGCATGTCTGGTTCTTTCTGTGCTTTTTCAGGTGTATGTGGAGGGAAGGGAAGGAAAAATGTGTGTTCATGTAAAATACACACAGTCAGTGGCTCTGGTCTTGGCCTTTGTAGCTTCATTCACTGTCTGAAAAAAGATCTTTATATATTTTCCCAGCTATAGTGAGCATGCCAGCATGTTAATGCATCTTTTTCTGTACATAGCTGGGGAAGATACGTGTCCCCTCTCTGGACTAGTAGCCAGAGTAAGGAAATCTCAAGGACTAACTCCTCTCTTATTGTGAGGAGGAAGCAGGAGCAGGGAATAAATCCAGCAACTGACTCAGGGTTTCTGTGTTCTAGTAAGAGATTCAAACCATGAATGATTTACACTCATTAAGTTTGAATTCCAGTCCAACTCTCAGCAAATTTTACGCTGTATTTCTCTCTTGCACATTTAAGCTAAACTATCAGTGTGCAAGAGCAAGATCTCCTCTGTCTGCTCCAAGCTTCTGCAGGAGTCACAGATCTCATCCTTGGCACAACACCTCTGTTACAGCCAGTGCAGGTTCCTGTTACCTGCCTGTCTGCCGACCATTTGCCCCAGGAATGATTGAGAGCAGCTCTGATTTGAAGAGTGAATGTGAAGAAGCCTTCAGGAGGGTTGGGTACCTTGGTGAGGAAAGTGCTGTGTGGTGTAGGAGACTGTTGTGTCTACAGGCTGGCAGCCCTCTCCAAAGGTCAGCAAGCATCTCCCACTCGTGCTCCCAGGAAGTCTGCCAGATCAGGTATTTCTGTCCTGGCATATCTCTAAAATCATAATGACTTTTATTTAGCATTAATGTCTATGCCTTGAACATTTCTATGGGACTTCCACTGTCAAGTCAGCATTAAAGTGCCATTAAAGCAAAGTGTTACTGTAAGAAGCAGAACCTGCCAAACATTTCTCAGAAGAGCACAATGCTTTACAAGATGGGTAAGCGCTCACTCCTCTCCATTTTCATGTGAAAGTCAGTGATAAGTCTTTTTATTGATTGAACAAAACAATAGAGAAGAGACGTGTGAGAACTGTTGGCAAGACTTTTTATGACGAGTGGCAGATCAGTGGATATTAATTTGCTCTTCATTGCACTGCAGTGTCCAAGATGAATCTTCATTGGTATTCAGGAGAACATGATGTGATGCTGCACAGGAATACAGGGCACATCCTATATAAAATTGCCAAATAGTTCAGACTGAAATGGTGACTTCTGGCTATAAAACTACATTGCAAAACTCTTCTAACAATGTTTAAGTGAACTGTATTTGATATTTTCATGTAGCATTGACTATATCTTTATTCTAAATTCCCTTTGAAAAGCGACATTAGCAGTGAGGCACAAGTTGCACTGAAAGCTCAGGGGTTAGGCTCCTATGTCACTTATGTGCCTTCAGAAAGTTTTAGCTGAAAAGATCAAAATGACCAAAGAGGGCTCAGGTTTCCATAGGAATCTTCTGTATTCTGCATCACAGAAACTTATCCTGCAAAAGCAGTGTAATAAATCCTAAGATCACTTTACAGCCCTCCTCCACTCTGTGTAGACGATTTACAGCAGAAGTGGCCAAATGATAAAGACAGGAAAAAGTAAGGAATAACATCAGTGAGATCGAGAAATTGACTGAATAAATAAATCCTGCTCTCTTTGTTTGCAATCCTCATTTTGCAAGCTTTGAGGTTTAGTAAGGTAACACTTTCCAGCCTTCCTCTGCATTGTTTTAAAATAGAATATCCCACCCCATACCAATCCTATGAAATATGTGACAAAAGCATGGGCTGACAACAAACAAGATGTGGAATTTTAATAAGAAGTGTTTAGGTGCAAAAAAATCAGGATTTGTTAAAATTATTTACTCTCAGTAAGAGACAGGAAACAATAAGATTTCTTAATTTGAAACTGGAAATTTGAGAGGGGTTAGCTGCACAGAGACCTCTGAATGACCCAAGTGAGATGCTCTTGTAGAAGCTGAGCCTGCTCTGCCCAGTTCAAGCTGGGAGTCTGAGCTCTGGATCTCCCTCATTCTAGCTTTTGGTTAGTTTGGTCAACTGGTCCTCCTCTTTTCTGTTGGGGAAAAGGTTTGAAAGGACTCTGTTAAATCTGGTTGTGAGAAGGGAGTGTTTTGAAGTCTTAGTTTTGTGAGACAGGAAATCCCTTTCCTCCGTACCTGTAGGTGCCTGATGTGCTTGCTCTCTGCTGAGCCGATGCTTTGCAAAGGTTGGAATGGGAATATCAGACAAAAGAGCCTCTCATGTTTTTGATAGCCCTGGAAACTTCATGTTTCCTGTCCTAGGAAGAGTACTAAATGGGGTTCTTTTTTCATGCCACTACAGCATTCCCAAGGAAGATTCATGATTGGATTATTTGGATTATGTTCTTAGGCATTATAAATCAGAGCTAATGGCAGAGATAGGTTGATGGCTTGAAGTAAGTGGAAAAATAAATTGGTCAATGCGAAGGCCTAGGGCTGAGAAGACATAAATATAAAATTTACACCCCCTAACCCTACCCCAAAAGAAGGCATCAGACCTTCAATTCTTAAAACATCACTTAAGCAAACAGGAAAAAGGTCTGTTTTACATGATCTTTGCTCCAGTGATGGGAACGTTGAAATTTGGGACAATACAAAACCTGTGTGAAGCTTTTGAAAAAGTATAATTTCTGTGTTTCCTGAAAAATAGAGGTATGTAACATGAAACATTAATTTTCAAAGAGCATTAGGCTTTTTCAGGGCAGACATCAGGAGACATAAAAATCTTTGTCAATATCAGATTAGAATGAAGCATTTAAAAAAAGAAAAGCTTATATTCAGTCTCGTGGGGTTGGACTGTGAGAGTTGAATGCCTTTATTTGGCCTTGATAATTGTTCTTTTATCCTTTGTGCAGTGTTGGTATGTTTTCACCCCCAGCCTGCTGCCTGTGTCCCTGTCCTCTCAACTGCCAGCAACCCTGACTCAGTTCTCAGCTTTATTCTCCTTTAAGACTCAATCACAGACTGTAAAATCTCTGCTGAGGCCATGATTCATCACCTGAATGCACTCCCTTTAAAATAAAGTATCTTTTTGTGATAGAAAAAAGATAAAAAAGATGACTTTTCAAAGTAATTCCAGAGGCATTTTCAGTCTAGATATCCTTCCTTTTCATATGTTTTTTTTATTTCATTTAAAGCTATATAACAGAATTTAAAAATATAGAGAATGTGTAAACCACTAATGATTATATAAGATGCAAAATAGTACTACCAGAAGTAAATTTAAAAAAAAAATAAATTCCAAGTGCTGTTCAATGTCACACTGTTTCTGATGCCATTTATACTGACATGTGTTATAGCAACACCTCTGAAGGGAATTGAGCTATTCTGAGGTGCAATTGCCATAGGTGAGATGAGAGTTAGGATGTTGGCACAGACAGGAATGTGTTTTATTTTACTCATCTGGAATGGAAGGTGGGCTCACTCTGCTCTTTTGGATGCCTTTAGAAGAATCTACTCTTTTGTTAGTGCCTGTGAATGAGAGTCTTGATTTTATTGGGAGAAACATGATCTCCATGCTAATAAATACAGATGGCAGAGGACAGTTCCTTTGCTCCAGAGCAGTTTTCTTTTGGAGAATGCTGATCCCTGATGAATTAGTATTTGAACATGAATGTAAAAAAAAATTGGTGATAGCCCCTCATTTGATGAACCCTATTGTTTCTTTCCTGGTGGTACTCTTGGGATGGTTTCCTTCCAGCCAACTGACAAAAACTATGGCAATAATAAGAAGATTTTTAACATGTTCACTCACATGAGGTATTCTGTGGGTTTTGTACAGTCCTGCTTTTGACCAGTGGGAAGGTCTGTTAGTGATGACATCGTGAGCCATCTGAGACACTTCACAAGGATGAACCTCCTGGAACACAGGAGAGACAAGCTGGGTTTTCCAGCTGAGATAGTTCTAACCCATTCTACATGGACCAAAGCTGGGAGCCAGCCACCTGTAACCTTTACTGTGGCACTTCCAGTGCAATGCAGGAGCTGCTAAGCACAGGGATGCAGAGCTGACCTGCTTTAGTCCTGCCTCTTCAGACAGTCATTTTCCCCACTTCCATTGTCTAAATGTATTGCATGGTTCAGCTCAAAGGCAGTTACTAAAATAATGCTTGTGGTAATGCTGGATTGAAAATATCTGTCTGTGTGGGAGGGAGTAGTTGTACAAAAAGGAGCAGAGAGTACACACACAGGTTTTTCTGATTCACAAGCTGCTTTTCTGCATATCCCAATGGAGCTTACCCATGGGAGTGCTGTTCTTTGATTTCATCAGCTGAGGAATCTGCTTGTGAATTGAATGAGAAAGGTGAGCTCAGTGTAGGAAGGAGGGAGAGAGAGAGGAAATATTTTTTGTGGAGTTTGAACCAGTGCATGCTTTCTCCTGCTCCAGTACATTGCACATCTTTAGTAACTGGGGGCTTTATTGCCCTTATAATGCTTAGAGCTGCAGGTGCATCCCAGAGCTGCATTGAGTGATCTGTGCACCCCTTTGGAAAACTGGCAGCATTTTCACAATAGCCCCTTTGGCTTTAATGGGACTTTTAGTGAAATAAACTTACATAAATAGTCTAGCTTTTTTGTGGGCTTTCTGTAGATTTTTTTTTTCTTTTTCTTTTTGGGAAAGTAATTTAAGGACAGTGACCTAAAGAGGTTGGAGTTTCTCTTCGAGCTGAGTCTGCAGCACTATTGTTGTAAATAATTCATGTAACATGAGGAGAATCCCCAGTTCTTTTAAATTGTTCACACCCTGTGAAATCAGAATGCAGTTACTAAAACTGTCAGAAATTACTGGGTTCAGCACATGAGTTTTACCTGCTGAGGTTGGCCCTTAAATGTTATGACTTATGAATAGGCTCTCAAAGACAAGGCATGAAATTATGATAGCCTTACAGAGGCCTAACAGTATCCTATGTGTGTGTATATATATATATATATACACACAGGTATATTCATTCTAATTCTGATAGTTGTATGGTTTGGAAAACCATTTTGCCACACTTGGGAAATGAGTTCTATTCCCAGCTCTTCTCCATTTCTGTGTTGATCCTTGATAAGTCCATTCTACCTCTTGCCTTGCCTGTAAAAGGAGGAATGAGGGTTTTGCTTTTTATCAGGTACTTTGAGATCTAGTATTGAAAAACCTTCGAGGAGTTTTCCTCCTGGGATTTTAAAATAAGCTTTTTCTCAAACAAAAACAGCTGCCTCCATGAAGAACAAATGTTTCTTGATTTTGCTGTTCTTTACTCTGACACCCTAGAATAATATCACAAATATTTTTGTTCTTGAGTTGTTCTGTTTGTGTGTTCCGTGTATCCATTTGTGTTCACAAAACCATTGCTGGCAGGAGCAGGCTGTCCTGCCTTTGCAGGGATAGCGTGACAGCAAACTGTGCTCCCTTCTGCACACCCTGACCCTGGCAGGCAGCCTGACATTTCAGAGAGGCATGTCCTGACACAGCCCTGCTGAAGTCAAGTGGAGCTGGGACCAGCAACTGACTGAGAAACTGCCTGAAAATCAAGGTGAACTGACACTTCTGCGAGCTTTTCATCTGGTGTGGAGCACCTGGAATCAATCTATCTTCCTCTCCTTCCTCTCCCTCCTTCACAACCATCAACATTACCAGGGCTCAGGGCTGCAGCAGCAGCAAGGTTGATGGGAGTCACATAGCTTGGGACAGGGGGATGTTTCCTGTTTCCCTACTGTTATTAATACTATCATTGTTGAAATGTTATTCTGATCAGCCCTAGGATTTATGTGGAATAAAACTAACAGTAAGCACCTGGCAGCTGTAATGGAGCCACTAACCAGACATCACTGTGGCACAAGCAGCTTGTTGTGATTGAGAGCATTTTCCTGATGGCCCTGAAAAGTACTGAGCTGTTGTTATCATCTTATACTCTTTCCAGGTGTAGTCCTCTAAGAATTAATCTGCCAGGAATTACTGTAGCATTAGAGGGTGGGAATTAAATTACAATATTGATTATGCATATGTATTTATACCCTGCACAAATCAAAAAGCAGCTGCAAGGCAACCAGGAGTGAACAGTTTGGCTGGATGTTTACAAGACCACTGGGTGGTTGGAATGATTGATTACCTTGCAGTAACCTTTCTGTGTTCCAGAGAGCATACACTGTGTACAGAGAAATGACTGCTCCCTTAGGGAGGGCAGAGCTTGTAATGCAAATGTCAAATAATTTTTATATTGAAAACTAAATAAAAGGCCACAACGATTTTTATTAGTAGCTTCTTTAATGAATTCACTGTCCTTTGAACCTAAACAATTCCAGTTTTAAGCACAATCCCCTAAATTTGTATTTTATAATCTGTCAGCTTTTTCTTCTAGATTTGGCAGTCTTAAAACTGTCAATTTTGATCCTTATTTGATCTCTATCAGACTAGAAAGCAAACAAAAGAGAAGAAATAGATCTTAAAAAAGAAATTTATTTTGAGCTATTTATTGACTTAAAAACATACAACGGGTTTACTATTTTTCTGCTGGAAATTTGCCAAGGAGACAATGAGCTACAAATGATATAGATTGTACATCCCACTGTATAATTAGGACAGCAAACAGTCTACTGGAAAATATTTTACAGACTACTTTGTATAATGGAAAGTTCACAGCAGTCTAACAGAAACCAGCTAATACATCTCTTAATATGAATTCTACCAGAGATTTAAATTAAGGTTTGAACAGTGGTGCTTTACAGTCTATCAGTCTTTGTAATGATTACACCTGCCTGCCTGCCTGCACAGCCTAATTTTGAAACTCTATTATCATTCAGAATTAACCTACTAGAAAACTCAGCAGAGATTTGATGTGATTTTCTCAGTTTCCTTTGCTATGTGAGCAAATCTTCTGGACACTGCCTTGAAACTTCTTTTCTGTGACCTGTGATGACCAGTTTGTCATGTATTTTGATACTTATTTTTCTGTTCTTGTGAGCTGCCACAAGTGTTTCATTAATTAAGATACTATTTAAGGATGGCAGACAAAAATTGACTCCCTAGATTTTAATGTGTATTCCTTTGTAGCATATGGGACACAGAATTTGTGTGGAAACATATCCCAAATGAAACAATCAGGAATGTTAATACAGGTGGAGCTCTGAGCAACCTGGTGTAGTGAAAGGTGTCTGCCCATGGCAGGGGGCTTGGAACTTGGTGATCTTTAAGGTCTCTTCCAACCCAAACCATTCTGTGATTCTGCACGTTTGAGACAAGGATCATTATCTTGGTGTGATGTTTTATTTCACTGTCCCCATACAGTGCACCGGTTTTCACTTAAATGTGTGTTCCATGACTTTCTCTGGAATTTCTGATTTTTGGTACCCTGAACTTTTATTTTTGTCTCAGGCCTTACCCAAGGAATGTTGTTCTCGTTGCAAGTTTCTACTCCGTGTTAGTTGTGGGTCTAGTGACTCAATATTTCGTGAGTACTATTGATGGAGCAAATTCTGCTTTCTCCTCTCTCTGTGTGAGCTGGTGTTACTGCAAATCCTTTGGAGTGTTAATGAGAACTTGACTTCGTGCAAAACCATAGCCCAGAAAGGGAACCCACAAGAGATGTCATTTGTTTTCACTACTTTCTGTTTTATAGCCACATTTTGTGGCAGTATTCTGCTTGTTTTACTGGAAAAATGCAGCATGGAAAGAATGTGGGCTTTAATAAAAAGGGTTAAAGAAACCCTTATGGCTGTGTTTCCTGATTCTTGAGAGTCACGAGACCTCTTTGCTTTCAACCCATACAGACACACTAATGCATCTTGTATTTGTCATAACACTGAGATCGCTGGACTCGTTGGCTCCAAAGGTCCAATAAAAGTCTTTATATTAGCTTTAATTGTCAAGAGCGGGGAAAATGGCCCTAACAGACTGAAAAGCAGATTCTGGCTTGGTACAGCAGGCTCCACAAAGAGGGCTCTGAATAGAGACTTGGTGTTTCTCAATGCCCTCTCAGTGCTGGCACTGCCCTTTCCTCCCAGGCTGGTGGGACCAGGCTGTTGAGGCTGGCCAGGAAGAGGAGCAGCTCCGTGGTGCAGAGAGGCTGTTCCTCACCAGTGCTCTGGGGAAGGCACCCTGGGGTGGGTCTGGCTGTTCCTAAAGGGGAGCAATGGAACTCTCTGCAGTGTGTCCTGAAGGGGGCCCAAGCTGGATCCAGGATCCCGAGAGCCACCTTCCTTCCCACTGAGCTTCCAAGCCGTGCTTTAAAAATACAGCTCCTTCACATTGTGTCTGAACTGACCCAGCTGCTGCAAAACTGACTGCTGAAGACTTTTGTGACAGTCTGAGGAAAGCTGGCATCCATCCTGAGCAGACAGCCAGAGGGGTGGGTGGTGTTACCATTTCACACAGGGTCTCTCTAGTAAATGTTCTCTGGCCAGCCTGCTGATAACATTGGAAAGCTCTGAATGTGATGCAGAAAGTCAATTATATGTAACTTGTCTTTCAGAACTACTCAGAGATTAAATTCTCTTAAATAACACCAATGTTTTGGTTGTGCTATTTACAAAATCTAACGAGAACTTGAAAAGACAAGGATTAAAAGGAATTATTTGTCTATTGGCAATTCCCAAGGCTAATTTTGCTTCATAAGATGGAAATGTGTATACCCAGGAAAGCTTTAATACATATCTATACTGATAAAATTATTAAAAAACTCAGACTGCTAAATCTGATGGCTGCAGTGTATTGAAGTTTCTTGGATCTTCCTTATTTTCAACCCCACGTGAAAGACTGCTTATACCAGGGATCAAAAGGTAGGATGTTTCCTGGGCTTGTAGGACCCAGGATAGCCCTGCTGTGTGCACCATCATGTGGTTCCTCTGGTGGCTTCTTGCTCTGTTCTTTTGGCAGCTCCTAGGTGGAAGCAGGCAGCATTCCTGACAGGAATGGCAAGCTCTCCTCTGGCCACTCAGCAAGGGGGATTAGTGGGGTCTTGGGAGTGGGACTTGTGGTTGCTGTAGGAGGCTAAAAAAGAGGGAGTGAGACTTGGAAGGCACAATACATGTGGTCCTCTGCTACAGGTTGAAATTTCTAGCAGCTCCTTCTGCATAATAAATGTGCAGCTGTGTGTGCTTGAACTGCATGGTGACTCTTAGGAAGGGACAGGAATCTAGTGAATTGGACTAAATGCTGGTTACTATTATGCATTACTAAATGCTGGTTACTATTATGCATTACCCTGGTTAACTAAAAAATTCCTGAGAGAAGGGAAAAAGCATATTCTAGTGCAGAGAGAGAAAGAAAAAGACAAACATGGTTCAAGAATGGAATGAAAGTGAAGGAAGATGAATTGGAGATTATAATTAGAAAGCAAAGGAGCAGGCAGGTTTTCCAACCTCAGTGGGAAAAGATGATTGACCTGAGCAGCAGGAGAAAAGAAGAGGAAATATTGCTGACAGCTAAAATGCAGAAGCTATTACTTAGACTGACCTCTAAAGGAGAGTAGGGGAGGAATTAAAAAAAGCCCCAGACATGAAACGTGCAGTGCTCATGCCAGAGTCAGGGAAGCCAGAGACACATTTGAAGACTAGGGTACATGAAGCAAAAATTGCTAAGGTTATTACATACATGTTGTTTGATGTTCTGTGCCAACATATATTTATAATGTTTGTATTTTATTCCTCAGAATGTTTATCAGAGTTGTCAAAACACACTTTACAGTATTTGGTAAAGATGTTGAAGGTGCTGTCTAGGGTCTCCTCCTCCTATGCTTGCTGCTCCCATTCTTTGCTCAGCAAATCTGTGCAGAAGGAGCTTCTATTCAAGAAAAATCTTATTGTGATCACCAGTTATTTCATTCACTCAAAATACCTTTTATAAGGTATATACACTAAATAATATAGTATTATGTTTTCTTGGAAATATAAAATAAAGGGTCAGCTCTTCAGCCAGGGTAGATGGGAATCATGCTGTAAAATCACACTGGACAGTGTATTCCTTTCCTGAAAAGATGCCTGAAGTGCCCCTGGGGATCCTCAGAGCTGTCTGTAACCTCTGGTTTAGCAGTGTGAGTTTTCTGAAGAATGAGGCTGAGTGGTTTAACCCACACCATCACAGCCCTGCACACGAGGTCAGAGGCTGAGTGCACACAGCTGCACAGGAGCTGGTTTGCCAGTCCAGGGCTCGGGGAGACACAACTGTACCCTGAGCCTGGCTCGGGTGTTTGCCATGCAGGCAACCCTTGCCTTTCTCTCTCTAGGTTGCTGCCCTTTGTACCTAATCTTGACCATTTTTCAACTGTTTTTATTTTATTTTTTCCCCCTTCTGATTATGACATTTCATTGATAGTTTTCTGTCTTCTTACAAATTCCATATCAAAAGACTCTTCTGATTATTACCTGTTTCTGGACTTTCTCTTGTTTTATATTGCTTTTAGTCCTATTTCCTTTGCCCCTTCCTTTCCTAATCAAGATTTCTCTTACCCGAAAATACATTTCCTATGAACAGAACCGTGCATTTAGGTATCTAAAGAGGCACTTTCCAAAAACTCTTACTATGAGTAACAGTTTTGAGTATTGTTAATGACTGCCTTCTGCTATGGAAAATTGGCCTCCTAAAAGACCATATGAATATGTGTGTAAAATAATTACTTGTCATACTGGCTTCTTTTTTTCAGATAGCAAATTAGTTTCTAGTAATTAGATCTTGATCACTGACATCTTGGTAATGATGTCATTACCCCCACCCCCTCTTTTTTTTCTTTTTTTTAAAAGTATGATCAAATCATTTGCATTCATGAAAATGTACTGTTAATTTATCCCAATCATGTGCTCATCTAGGTAAAAGTCAGACTGTGGAGCACTTGAACAATTCAAGAGCATAATGGGCTTACTTTCCTTCCTCGGGCCATGGTATTTGGAGGCCTAATGATGCAAGAAATTCCTACTAGTTGCTTATTAGGCACCAGTATACCTTTAAAAACCAAGCTGCAAGTTAGTCCTGGCTTGAGATTGGATTTTAGCCTGTGTCTTTCCCAAGATAATTCTGCATGTTTTCAATACCACAAAAGCAGTTGCTCTCTTACTTCGATGCCTCTCTGCAACCCCTGCTCTCATACCATGCCTTGTGCCCAGGTACCTTCTGCTCCAGGACAGTTTTTCCATTTGCAAATGGATGGCCTTGACCCCCATCCAGGATTAGTTTTCATGTGGCAGATACATCATTACAGGTGAATAATGTTGGCTGCATTTAATGTGAGGGGGGGGAAAAAAAAGAGTTTAATAAGGAGCACGGGACCTCCAACCTCCACGCAGGCCATGCTAGAACTGCTGGTCTAAAGGTTGCTGTGTGAGAATTGCACTGCTGTGATTCCAATATATGAAATTATCCTAGCACGAAGCAACAAAAATGTAACACCTGAACATGACAATGGCTCTTTTTCCACACTGTAACGAGAGATATTTGTGGGTAGCAGGATATGGTGCTTATATCCTCACAGCTCTCATCTGTCTGCAGGAAACATACAGCACAATCCCTGTGGCATTCCCCGTGGCTCCAGCTCAGCAAAGTAGCTCAGTGTGTCCTGAATTTAAAGTGTGGCTCCAGAAGGGCTGCTCATATGCTCAGTGTTATGCAAAGTATGTGATTGCCTTGTTAGGAGGAATAGAAAAATACTAATCTTGCAAGGCTGGAGACACAAATATATTTTCTTCATGTGCAACCTGTGTATAACCAGCACTAGACCAAAACCAGTTCAAACCCCTCCCATGGAGACCTAAGCTTGTGCTGATCTGTTTTTTTGCAAAGATGCAAGATGGTCTTTTTTTTTTTGTTTTAAATTTTATTTCCCCCCTGATAAAAATATTTGAGTTCTGAAGTGAAACTCCAAAGTGAGCAGCTATTATTTCTTCTTTGTCAAGGACCTGTTTTCTTCTATTTGTCATTAACATTTGTCAGCTGGTAAATTATGCACAGTTTTCTTCTGGCTCTGCTATTTTTTAGCCAGCCATAATTATGCTAGCTGATTCCCGTGTAGACTTGTTTTCAGCTGCATTGCTTACATGCCTTTTTAATAGACTGTAATTTTTGTTAAGTAAGTTATGTCAGATTAACTACTTCCGATAAGATGCGGTATTATACTTGGGTTTTCTTTTTCTCCCAGCTGGATGCACAGAATATGTCACTGCTGACTTGCTTTCTCCTGCCTCCCTCCAGCTAAATGGCAATATGCCACTGCAGCAAAACTTCTGTTTGAGGATTCATTGGCTTTTTTTGTTGGCTAGTAATGAGGCTTTGAGGTAGCTCGCTGCTCCTGATTAGTGACAGCGTGCACAAAGAAAGGAGTAGTGCAAACCAGTCATTAACTCATAGTGAAAGCCTCAGCATTTAACTTCATAGAGATGAGGAAAGACTCTGTTAAATCCTTTCCATTCAGATTTGGCTGGTTTGGGTTTTTTTTAGGCGCCTGCCTTGGTTTTGTGGCAATAACCAGTTGAAGAGTTGATTATGCTCCTGCTCTTGCTGACCTTCCATTACCTCCATGCTCCGGTAGCGCCGCTCTGGTTTCACCCCATCTGTGGTGACATCGTGAGGGCTGGGGCTGGCTGGAGGTGAGGATGGGCTTTGTCACTTGGCTTGTGGGGACCTGGAGCATCTCTGAGTGCAGAGAGGGCAGGTCCCAGGGCAGCACTGCTGGCTCACAGCTGCCACACACAAGCTCTGCCCCATCTCCATCTCCTCCTGGCACAGGATGCGCGGGGACACCACACAGGGCTCACATCCCTGAGGGCTTGAGCTGCATCCAGAGCTCGGTGCTTGTGCCCTTGGCTGCAATTTCCCTTCCCTAGGCTGGCTGCCTCTCCAGGCTGCAGCATCCTGGGGGGCTCTGAGTGTGCTCACAGCTGTCAAAAGCAGCAAAGCTGTAGATCCAGGAAAGAAATCTCCTGCTATTCCCGTCTTTTGTTTTGCTGCTTGAAGAGAAAATGAAAGGTCGTGTGAATCTTCACAGGTTGAAATAGCAAAGTTTCAGAGAACTCTCTGCAAGAGCTTCAGCACAGTTTTTCAGCTTCGCTTCAGAGTTTCTTTATCTCACAGATTTCAGTTTCAGTCACGGTGTTAATAGCTTTACCAGGTTTTGTTGTTTTAATGCAGCACAGTGAATTATATTTCTGGGGTCTCATATGAAGGACGATTAGCTGCTGGAAGCTGTTTATTTGTCTTGCAGTTTCTTTAAAGAAGTAAATAAAATGTGAAAATAATGGTACAGCACATTGCAAATAATAGGCTATTTTCTGCCCTGGGTTCTTGATGGAATGGATGTCATTTATCAAGTGTGAGGATAAGAGAAGGAATATTATAAGTTCTCTTAAATATGAATTGCCACCTGCCTGATTGTTCAGAAGTGTATGCATGCTTAATTAATCTAATTAGTCAATGCATATATAAGAAGCAAATTTACAGGCTCTCTGTCATCTTAAATAAAACATTTTTGTTTTCCTAGGATAAATAATTCATTACAGAACTGAGTGCTAGGCTGTAATCCTGGAGAACTGGCTTCTTGTATAACAAAAAAATAGAATTATGTTTCTTCCTTTTTCCCTTTGGCTTCTCTTCAGTCAGGGATTTCATGGAAGGCAAGAGGAACATCCACACTGGAGGAACATAAATTACCTTCCAAAAGATAAGCAGAGAGCCTACTAGCTTGGCCTCCATGAGCATTTTTTATGTGAGAGATAGTGCTTGCTCTGGCACAGAAGCACACTGCAATGTGTGCATAATTATCCCTGAAAGTGAAATAATTAACATGCTGAAAACCATGACAGAGTTCATAGAGTTTGGTTTTTCCTGCTTCAGAGATTGGCCCACTAATTCCATGATCCAAGTGTGTTGTCAGGAGGCCAAGGGACAGCAGCTGTATCCCTCTGGCAGGGACAGTGCTGCACACACAGCACAGTGCAGTGCAGTAGATGGGGAACATTTGGGTGTGTGCACAACCTCAGACTTAAAAACTCACATCACTGTCAGCTGTGAGAGAAAATATCCAAATCAGAGGAGGTCCTGAAAGTCAAAGGCAGCGAAATCTTGCAGATTTTGTTTATTGGTATGTCCCAGCCTATGCACTTGTGTAAGTGCCCAAACCTTGGCACAGCAAGGATGTCCATCACCATGAGATGCTGCTGTCAGCAGATGTGTGGCTAATGCTGGGAACTGGAGCTGTTCTTCTGTGCTGATTTCTTTCAGGGCAGATCCTCTCTGGGGCTTTCCCTGATATCTACTATTGGGCAGAATGGGATAGAATTTGGTGTGAGGATTGAAAGAGAATTGACCAGCTGATTATGTGTTTTAAATAGAGTGGAATAAATTAAGTATTTTGGTTTAGGTTTTGAATTTCTTTTTTCTTACTGACTTTGTAGTAAAAATACAGAATTAGTTAAATATGTGTTCTTTAATAATAACTGGTAAAGTTTGCTCTCTGAAAACATGTAATGATACTTTCTTCCCTGATTGTCAGGTGTAGCCCAGCTTCCTGGCCTCCAGATCCACAGGAAAGCTTTTGAACCTGGTTATCTGTTGAAATACATGGCTTGATGTTGCCAGGGCTGGTGGAATTATTGGCTGCAATCACTGGCTGGAGCTGAAGGAGGCTCGAGGCTGTACCCTGGATGAATTTGCACTGCTGTAGTATTTACTAATGGTTTCTACAGTTCTCTTCACAGCTCCTCAGCAGGTTTGACCACCAAAGCAGAATCTGTGGTGAGAGAAAATTTAAAGGCATTTGTTTTTCTCAGTTTTCACATACAGATTGGTGAAGAATTCCTGCAAAGCAAATTAGTATGAAACTGCATCATTGATGCATTAGCACCATGAAGATTGCTGCAACTCTAGCTAGAAGTGAAAAGCAATCTTTTTCCTGGTATCATGGCCCTGTCCTAGCAACCCTAGGTGATCAGAAAGGTGATTTGTTCTAGGAACTTGCCTCCTGTGCACTGGGGTCAGCCCCATGGACTCACTTGTTTGTCTCAGTGGGTGGGTGAAAGATGCTCTGGTGTCCTCTCTGTGCAGTGACACATCACTGCCTGCCTGAGCTCTCCTGGGGAAACCTGCACTTCCCATAACCATTCCAGCCTGTGATGAAACAGCCCATTTGCCAGGCTTTCTGCAGGTTTGGGGCAGAAGTCTTTCTGTGTTTTATGAGGATGTTTTGTCAGCTCCCCTCGGTGTCTGCAGAGCTCTCATGAGTCCTGTATCCGCATGGGCAGCAGTCTCTGGGTGCACGGCTGTGCCACAGAGGTGCTCAGAGGTGGCAATGGGCACACACTGAGGTGGAGGGGTGAGACTTCAGACCCATCAGGATGGCAGCCACTGACTGTGAGGCAATGGGGCTAGTGATGGAGCTGACAGCTCTGAGTCAGGTCCTGGGAAGCAATGGGCAGAGTCTGGGTATTTCAGGATGGGTTTCAGGGGGTCAGAGTGATTGCCAACCCCAAATAAATACACGGGAGAGGGCAGAGGGTGAATCGGGCTCTTGAGAGGCAGGACACACAGGTGCTTTTCTCAGTGCTGCCAGGAGGTGCCTCTCTCTACTTGGGATTTATGGCCCCTGAAGGAAATTACCGTAGCCTATTTTTGCAGAAATTGCTCGTGTTCACTCTTTGTTTCTCTCAAAGAGTCATGTTGGTGCAACGGACCTTTAGCACAACAGCCCAGTGGCTAGAAATCTAGGTGGAGGAAGATGAATATTTCTCTCTTTTTGATACGGAAAGCCAGAACCTCACACTTCAGGGGTCTGTGTGTTTTCCTGAGCCAGCCCAGGACAGCAGGGCTGTGCCTGTGGATGGCTCTGAGCTGTGCCTCACAGGCATCCTCTCAGTCATACATGGGGATGCAATCATCCCTTCACATGCCCTGCTTTCCTCTGGGGGGAACCCACGGTGCTGTGGACCAGGGTGAGTGCAGTGAGGGAGCTGAAGGGCATTTCAGCAGGTCTGGTGTGGGTCACGGGGACCCAGGAGCCCAGGAAGCCCTGGGCTTTCTGTGCAGCCTTGGCCTGAGTGCCCGCAACCAAAGTGTGCAGGGGAGACTTTGTAAAGCACAGGGCTAGGCAAAGGGCAGCAATTGCTCTGTGCCCTGGTAATTTGGCATTTTCCTTTGTCCTTGCTCCATGGGCTTTCTGTGTTTTCTTTAAAACTGCTTTATATAAGATACATTCTATGACTGGAACACCCTCTTCTAGCTCTTCATTGCTCCTCTAGTGCTCAGCCAAGCCTTCAGGCCCAGACAGGGGATTCCCAAGCTGCACATTTTATAATTTTCTAACTGCTCTGATAGTTCATAACAGCTTGAGTTTTATGATATGGAGCTTGTAGTATTTGTCACTGAAGTTTTACTGGAGAGCTGCACAGAGACTGAACATCACTGTTTGTACCAGGCAGGTGTAGGTGGGAAGTCCTTGAGCTGATGCTGCTGGCAAGGATGGCATGTTGGGACCTAAGCTGGTGCTCCATTTGTTTGCTTGCCCTCTGTTTTTCCATTTGTATCTCTTGGTTCACCCAGAGCTATGATAACATCCCACTGCATTGCATTCCTTGGTTTATTGCTCTGTTTTCTGGTTTTTATTGTCTTCAGCATTGTATTTTAGGTCAAATTTTGGACCTGTTCTATTTGGCAATGTCACATTCCAAAAGGGACATCTCTCTTTTACAGTTTCTGTATCCCCAGTGCTGAGTGCTTCCTGTGTGTCTGATCCCATTCACTGCATTTAACCTATCAAAAATGCAAATAATGATAATTAGATGGTGAATAACGCTATTAAAGATGCAGTTCGGTGCATGTTTCACTGATTGGGCCAAATCAGGAAGCTTTGCAACGTGTGCTGCCAGCTCTGCGAGTAAAAGTGCTTATTACTTATCTCAGATTGTAATGCGCTATCAATTAATTACTCACAAATCTCTGGTGTCAGTTTGTGTGGGTTGTGAGGAGCAGTAAATCATTAACTTTCCGTGGCGCAGAGTTTGAATTACAATGCCAGGCGGGCAAGGTGGGAAATTTGCAAGTTTAATCCGGTGGAAGGAATCCCTTTGTCTGCAGCATCCCGCTGGTGGAGCCAGGACAGAGCCCGGAGCCCGAGCTCCTCATCCTCCTCCTTTCTGCCTGGGACAGGGACTGGGGACAGGGCTGGGACAGGGACTGGGGACAGGGCTGGGACAGGGATTGGGGACAGGGACTGGGGACAGGGACTGGGGACAGGGACTGGGGACAGGGCTGGGACAGGGACTGGGGACAGGGGCTGGGGACAGGGCTGGGACAGTGATTGGGGACAGGGGCTGGGGACAGGGGCTGGGGACAGGAATTGGGACAGGACTGGGGACAGGGATTGGGGACAGGGGCTGGGGACAGGGCTGGGGACAGGGGCTGGGGACAGGGCTGGGGACAGCGGCTCCTCCCAGCTGGCCCTGATCTGGCTCCTGGGGAGCCGTACCTGGAGGAGGAGCCCTGCCAGCCATGTGTCGCTCCTCGGCCCCTTCTGAATGGCAACAGATGCTTAAATCAAACAATGCCCTCCCAGACAGCAAGCTGGTGTGTGATCAGCAAACACGGCGCGACTACAAAGCCCAAACAAAAAAAAAAACCCAAACCAAAACAAACCAGCCATGACAATAAAGCGAGATGGAAGAGTAAAAAGTGCCTATGATTTGGTAGGCAGCTAAAATGCTGCTCTGAGCATGGGCACCAATCTGACTCTCAGGGCACTGATAAACCCTGAACTCTGTCTCTAGGAGGCAGTGGGGACTACAACCGTGCCTTAAATCATCAGCATTTTTTATTTTTGTATCTAATGTTGATTGTGTTGAGGGTTGTGCCAAGGATTGATTTATATTTTACAAGAATTGGAGGTACAAAGGGAATAGCAATCTTCTTTTCCAGAGCTTAAAAGGAATTCTGTCACAGAACTGGAGGGAAAAAACAACAGGTCTCATGAGTATCATTCTCTTGTGTTGATTCTGAAGGATTTTTATTAATCATTCAATGCTTTGAAAGCAAGCAGTAGAAATTAAATAATTAGCTTTCTTGTTCCAAGTTTCAGTGTCATTTTTATGATGGAGACCTTGCTTTATTCAATTGTGGGATAACCAATATGTGTGAGCAATCTTCCTGCTGGAACCCAAGTCAAGACTTGGCTCTGTCATTTTAGCAAAAAGAGGAGGCTGCAGAAAAGACTCCAATGGTATCACCTCACTGTTTTGCCTTATCTCCACAGAAGCATCAAGCTCTACATGCCTGTTTTAAGTTAATCATCTCTGCTAAAAATGCTCCACTACTGTAGTGCAGGCTTTGATGTTCCTCTGGTGTGAACCATGGCAGTAGATGAGTGAATCAGAGGGCATCGTTGGGACACTTTTTATGTCTGATTTATCCATCTCACGTGGAACAGTGGGTCCGTGTGTGGAGATAGTGCTCAGCACCTCACAGCTTGGCTGCCTGTGCTCTCAGGCTCCTGCCCTAACTGAACTGGTGCAGTGCAAATCTCTCTGTCCCTCTTCAGCAGTGGTTATCCTTTCTCTGCTCTCCAAACAGGGATCCTTGTGCTCCCACTGGATCTGCAGTGACTGGGTTCTTTGAAAAGAGGGTCTGTCTCCAGCTCTCTTTCCATTTTACTCTTCTCCCAGCATTTTCCAAGCAGATCTTAAAGCTCGGGAAGAGTTGGAGGGTGTCTGGTGTAATCCTTGACACATCTCATGATGGATACAGGGTCTGACAACAATTCTGCTCTGCCTTTAACAACATTCACATTAGGGAAAGGTCCAAAGTCCACATGTGCCATTTCAGAAGGTAAAAGATGCTCTGAGTTCCCAAGATGTTTCTGAGTTCCCAAACCTAAAGAAATGTTTTTTTCTTGAACTTCTGTTCTAAGTACAAAATTATATTCTTTCCCACAGGTCTGTCTTCTGTGCTCATGTGCAGCTGTGTTTTGTTGCATTTTAACCATGCCTTTCCTAGGAATCAAAAAGAAGTCCCTTTAGTTTGAAAGAAAAAACTTTAGAAGCCACAAGAATCAGCTGCAGAATTACTGTCTTTATCTGTCATTTGAAGCTCATCAAGCCTCATGTGTGCAGAGGACCCTCTAGCCTGACCTGCTGCTGGAGACTCCAGTGTCTGCTGCTCTGTGTTTACCTTTGTAAGCATTTTTGAGAATAATTTATTTTGCTGAGTTTTCCTGGCCAAACCATACTTTTGTGCCCTGTGGCATTGGAGCACTGACATACAGACACTGTTGCAAATTACACACCGGGGGTCGAGGACTTCAGAGCAGGAATGCTTTGACCTGTGGTAAATTTCTGTGGAGATGAAGTAAGAATATATAATAGCTGTACATTTCCACTACTTCAGAAAGATTTTGTTGATGTGGGCAGACATGAATTGAGCCTCCTAATGAAATGCTCTGTTACAGTTTACCACCTTTGGAGGAGGACAAGCAGGGCTAAACCTTCAAATGTCTTTTCAGTTTGTGTGCAGGTATTTTCAATGTTATCTGATCTATGAATAGAAAAAGAAAAAAAGGACTAATCAGGATAAAGACTGCTTAGCATATATGAAAGCTGATGTGCCTTTCAGAAATGCCAGTCAAGAGGGAATGCTTAGTAAAGAGCAGCAGCGATTATTACAAAATTTGTGTATGTAAGGGATTTTTTTGTGTATAACTTCAAAGGAGTTGTCAGTACCTGCAAAAGGAATCTTCATCCTTTTCTGCCTTTCTCTGCAATCTCACGTCCTGGGACAATTGTTTTTAGTTGGGTAAATGTCTCTGGTCAGTCTGTGGCTGGTCACACAGCCCTGGTACCTTGTGCCACTGTCAGCTGTGAAGGAAGGCCAGGTCCTACTCTCAGCTCTGGCCATGGGGCTCCAGACTCTGCTGGAATGCAAACCATGATGAAGTGCCCTGCACATGGGGTGTAGCTCAGGCCCTACAGCGTGGGAAGCCCTCTGTGTGCTGCAGAAGATTTTGTCTTATCCTTGGCCCTCTTCAAGATGAGTGTAGGGCAAAGCTGCTGCAGCCTCTTCAGACTGGGAATGGGAGATCAAACTGCTCTATGTGCACTAAAGAAAGGTGGGACTACTCACTTTGAATCCAATACTGATTCAAATAATGGAGACTTTTATTAAAATGTAACTCTATCCACTCTAGTGCTATTAACTACCATAAAAATGTTTTATTTATTCTATCTGCAGTATTTCCACTTTATGATACATCTGAGGAACTCTGATAGGTTCATTTATTTGTCATTTGAGCAATGAAATATGAAGGAAGGGTTGGAATCTATAGTGTTATTATGTGGGAGTTATTTGTGCCTTGTGTTCAATATTGCAGATCATAATGACTCTTCTTTGGTTCCAGTCTCTCATCTGGCATGAAGGTTGCTGAGCTTCGCAGTCATTTTCTGAATGAAAGAGGGGAAGGGATGAGCGCTGGCATGTCGTGCTTAATGTGGCCTTAATAATACCTGTGCTAAGCAGATGTTACAAAAGAAATGTAAATGGGTAAATTCAGGTGCATAGGAGCCTTTATTTTTGTTTCATCTGTCTCATTGTACAAGCTGGGCTTCTTGCTCAGGCACATCTAGTTTGAACAGCTGATTCCTGGGGACAAAACCAGCGTTAAGGCAGTGAGCAAAATTCAGTGTTACTGAATTCTGTCCCAGCAGGGAAAAAAACAAAACCCAAAACTAAATTTGCTAGATAAATTATTCAGTGTGAATCATTCCCCTAAGTCTCATAATAAATGGTTTCCTACCCTTGGTTCTATTGACTAATTACTGTCTTGAATGTTTTTACTGGCTTTTGTTTTCTACACAATTTAATTTTGCTGGGATGAGATAGCCTGGAAAAGTCCAAGTGAGGGAATGAAAGCTCTGTGTCTGTGCTGGTGCAGCTCCAACTGAGAGCCAGGAATTCAGTCACAGATTTTGCTGCAGTCATTCCCAGCCAGGTCATGTTTAGTAATGATAAAGCAAGAATTGGGTCCTGAGTAGTGTAGCCCCTCCTTGGAGTTCTTGTGTGGAGAAGACCACAGTCCTAATGCACAGTGTGCATTAGCTGGTAGTGTTTTCTGCTCTCTGATTTTCCAGCTTCACTGGGCTGTTGAAGCAGCTTAGAGCTGCAGACCTGCTCCCTTTTTCTCCCTTTTTGCTTCTCTTTCGAGGCTCTGCCCTGCGCACTGAGTACGTGCAGAGCCTCTGCTTCCAAGGAACTCCAGGCTTCCTCTCTTCTGCTTCCAGACACTGGCAGAGGTTCTCCCAGGGACTACCCAAATAGGCTGGTCTGGAGCTGAAGAGAGGGATGGTGGAGTGGCCAGAACATCTTCTCACACGTTGCATAACCACTGCTCCCTAGCTCTCGAGGTGAGTGTATGAACTTGCCAGCTTTGGTGCTCACAGCAGTACAGTTTTCTCAGCACAGGCAGGGATTAGCAGATTAAGGGTAATTAAAATTACAAACATATACCTCAGAATTTATCTACAAACAGTTTTATCAAAAGAGCTTCAATTCTAGTGGCTTTTCAGTATCAGAAGTGTCACCAGGGTTAGCAAATCCAGGCAGCACTGAAATGCCCTAGTCAGGATCTTGGATATCTCCTCTCCTGTGCAGTCAGAGACCAGAGCCCTGTCCCAGAGCCATAGCCAGGCATTTCTCCTGTGCAGTGTTGGAGGTTTCAAGGAGAGATTCAACACTGAACTGGGTGCCTGTACTCAGGGTAACACCAGCAAATGAGCTAGAAAAGCCTGAAGGAAACTCCTCGAGTGTGAACTCAGTCTGACACCTGAACAGCTGAAGGTTACAGCAGAGGTATTGCTGTCTCCCTCAGGAAGGCATCAGGACAATGGGTAGGAGAGGAGGGTGCCTATTACAACTGCATTCAGTGTTGCTTTTGTGCCTATAGGTACTGTACAGATGGATCTATTAAAATAACACATGATGTGACTGATAGTTGTCCAGTAATGAATATTAAAAAAGAATTCCTCTTTCTCTCTAAATGCTAACGTTGCTGCGCAATATCACAAGGAGTAGTGAAACTCTAACTGGTTTACTGAAAGAAGACTGAATTTGAAGAATTTAAAGGAATGTGAAACTGGAAGTGCAGTTTAAATAAATCTTTTCAAGTGCTCTTCTCACAAAAGTACCTTTGACTTCTGTTGCACACAGATTATTTGCATGACCTGAGGAAAAGTCTGGAGATTATTTACTATCTAGGTTACAGAGTTCTGTTTGAGTTTCCAGCAACATGTGCCAAAATAAGGCAGATACAAAGTGAAAGAGTAACAGAGATTTTCTTTTTTCACTGAATAGAAGAAGCCTTTGTAGCTTGTTACAAGTCAACTCTAGCCCACTGCCAGGAATTTGAATAGCTTTTTTGATAATTTATCATGTTTTGATTTTATGGAGTTTTGTCCTTTTATACCAACCTTCTACAATTTGATGTTGAAATCCTCATTTCTCAAGTGTGATGTTTCCTTTCTCCCTCTCCTTCTCACTTTCTCTTTCAGTTTCCTCTCTAAATAGTAACATGATGAAAGTTAATTTTTTAAATGCATAAAACTTTACACATGTTTTCTGGCGTGTGGGCTAGCACTGAAGCTGGCCTTGCCTTCTGGAAGTGTTTGAGGACAAGCTCTGGAGGGCAACCAACTCCTGCTGCTGGGTAGTAAGGTCACTTTGAGTAGCTGCATCCCCACACAGTGATGAGAGCAGGAGCTGGCAACTCTGAACCCTGCTCCCATCTGAACTGATGACTCTGTCCTGGACACACAGCTGAGAGTCCCTGTCCTTGGTATTTTAGGCAGCAGGAGCTCTTTGGAAGCCCTGAAGAGCTGTCCATGCTCCCTGGGGTAAGAGTCTTGAATTCTCCATTGTTAGCAGGACTTCATTCCTGGCATAGTTTTCCATTTTCTGTGACCTAAAAAAAGCTAAATCCCAGCAGCAGTGGTGATTTTATGTCGGTTTGAATGGGTCTGTTTCCTGGGTGGAGTACTGCTTAACATCAGAATGGTAGCAGGGGTGACTGTTTCCAGTGTTTGGTGTGTATGAGGGTAAAATGAATCCAATAATAGTTATTTAATACAAAAGGCATTGGAAAACTCATCAGGTAGACCACTTTCCAGCTGTTAGCAACAAGGTATTAGGAAATATCCATGTAGTTAACTCCTAACATGTGAGAGTTGAGGCAAATTCTAACATAATGGATTACTGGTTAATTATAATAATAAGCAGAATACTATTGCAAATAGTGCACTAAATCAGAACTGTTTTAAAAGCATGCTCTGGTATGTCTGTAAATCTTGAAAAGAGAGAAAAGCAGGACAACCTCATGAGAATTTTCCTAACATCTTTTAACTGCCTTCCCCTTCTTGTCTCAGGCTCTATTTGCAGTGATTCGTGAAAAAAAACCCTGAAGAGCTGACATTTGGGCTTTGGTCCTTGACACTTAAGTAAAATACTTTAAAGTGTAGTTTGGGATCTTTAGGCTCCTTCCTTCCACTCATTCTCTCAAACACTTTTGAAATACAAAAAAAAGCTGCAGCGGATGTTGGTTTTCAGTTCTGCTTTCTTCCTCCTGAGCGTGTTCTCTGGGGTGCTTGTGGTGAGCAATCGTTTCACGGCGCTGCTGCCTCCAGCCCACTCGGAGGTTGTACACCCGAGGGGCTCAGGGCTCTGGCAAACACTGCCACTTTGTTTGTTCAGCTATTTGAGGGAAGGCAGTGACTACAAGGGCGGTGAGAACAGCTCTGTTATGGCAGGGAAAAAGCGGGAGCGAGGAGTTAACGTGGGGGATGCACGGTGAAATTGGTACGGCTTTTCTGCTGCAGACCTGCCTATGAAACTAATAAAGATGGAGCTTCGTGCACACGCAGGGCTTTGTTCTCAAAGATCCCTACAAACATTGCCTAATCCCCTTCTGAAACAGCTGTGGGAGTGACTGAAAATTATTCAAAGTCTCTGTGTTTCCTAGATGGGGAGGAAAAGCCTTGGAATCCATGAACAAAGCCTGATATGCTGTTTCCATGTGGCTCTGTGATGAATGGGCAGCAGAGCCAGCAGCTCCCAGGCTGTCCTTCAGCCTTTCTGTGTCTCTGTTCAGTGCCAGCTCTAAGGATGGGCACTGCACAGAGTGTCAGGGCAAAGAGAAGGCTGGACATGATGATGTATTCACACACAGAAACCAAGATTATTGTAATTAATTAAAAATAATAGACCAGACCATGATCTCGGTTACTGTGATGTGACTCTATTGCTACTCACTGACGGCACTACATGCATTTCCCAATTAGCATATTTTTTTGTTTCACCATTAAATAACATGATATGTTGCAAGGGTCAATAATGTCTCATGCTGACAAAATACTTTTTCAGCCTGTTTCATCTCTAAGGTTGTGGGTAGTGAGTTTCAACATGTGCATACTTCAAAAACATTTGGGAGGCTGCATCTCAGCAGGAGCTCTGGGGAATAGCCCTTGATCCTAAGAGCATTAAACAAGAAATACACAAGGGGTAATTAGGTGGCAGCAGCTCAAGTTTATATTAAACATCCTGCAGCTGTATCAACCAAATTCTCTTATCTGTGTTGGCTACTGTAGATGTCTTGGCTCTCCACGACCCAGCTTTTCACAGGAGTCAGTTGTGGTTCTTGTAGAAATGACAAGTGGTCCAGATGGCTGAGATGGATCCACCTCTGTCCTCTGCAGCCCAGCATGACTCGGGCTCCTCTGGGAAAGAAAATATTTTTTTCCTTATGATGACTCCTGGATTGCAATACCAAAGAGCTGTACCTGGAAAGAGAGAGGTGTCCTGTCTGCTATGGGAGTGAATGTTTTGTTAATACTGAATCCACTTCGGCAGATCCCAGAACCTTATTCCCACTGATACGCTTCTACTGAGAAAATAGCTTTTTGTTGTAGAGTCAAAATATTAGTAAGTAAAACTGAAGTCCCAGCAAAAGGTTGTGAAGCCATTTAGGGGTGAAATGACTAGTTCTAGGCGAGGCAAAAAATGAGATCTTCTTTGTCAGCATTTCCAAAGCATCATTTCACATGAGATTGCTGAAAATAAGCATAAGAGAATTCAGCAAAGTCAGGTGATCTGCTTGCATGGTTGTCTGCAGTCATGACCTTTCCATCAAAGATGTGAGTCATATGGACCTCAAAAGAAAAATCAGAACAGAATATTCCAAATATTTTTAAACCAAATTCTGCTCTTTTCCCCATTTTTTTTTTCCTGGCATGACTTTTCCTACTCAGAGGTTTTGATTTGTTCATTTGATTGCTAAAGACAGATGAGACAAAGGTCTACATGGATTTTCCATTTGTAAATGAGCAGTACAAAGGAGAAAATATGACAGAAACTAACATCTCCATCTTACAATAAACAAAACAAGCCACTGTACAATAAAGAGAATGACAGGAGCATGTTGTATGTGTCAAAATGAAATAGGACATCTGTGTAGTAAAAAGTGCTGCTAAGAAAGCCTTTCAAGTGTTTAATGAGGGAAAACAGATCGTTAAAGTATGGATTTGATTGTTGGAAAGAACAATGCCTACTGCTTTTGACAATGGCTCTTGAGTTGTTTATAATCAATACATTATCACACAGCTCTTCCAGGCCCTTCTGCAGTTGTGTCAGTACCTGAATCAGAAAGAAACTGAGCCTATTTATTGATTAACTGCTTTGTAGTGGAATCATCACCTATCAAACTCCAGCATCTAGAGGTCACCAGATAAATAACCTGCTTGGCTCTGCCTGGGCCTGTGTGCAGGAGTGAAATGAGAAAGGAGGGCCAAATGTTTGAGTTACCTAAACTTGGGGAGGGTGCTGCCTCCTCAAGTTCACTGTCTGTAGTGCTGGTAGTGCTGCTGCAGCAGCAGAGTGCTGTAGCTGGCAATGAATGCAGGTAAATAAAGTTTAGGCAGTTCCAATCTGGGCAGCAAAGCATTTAATAGCATCTCCCCAGGGAGAACAAGGCTCTGCAATCTGCAAGGCTGTGCAATCCAGCTGACCCCATGGTGGCCTTGCTGCCCAGCTCTGTGTCCAGCTGCCTCCAGCTGATGCTGCCCATGATGTGACCATTTCTTTCACTTTGAAAGAAATTATTTTTCCTCTTAAACAGGGCCTTTTGGCTGGTTTATTTTGTGGCATGGAATACATCTCTGGCTAATACCCCTCATTATGCATTTCCTTAATTATTTGGTTTCCCAGCGGCTTAGTAATCTAATATGACTCTAGGGACAAATCCTTGCCTGAGATCACAGCCTAAATATCTAATGTTATATGGGATCCAGAGATTAGCAGGACTAAATCCTAAATCCTCCGGGGCTAGAGAATGCCAGTGAAATTGATGGGGGAACTGCCAGTATGTGGCTGAAACCACAGGGAACAGAAGTCAAATAATGTGCATCCACTCCAGCCTCTCCCATCCCCAGGTCTTATTTGTTATCACAGGGTCACAGGGATTTGAAAATCAGAGCAAGGTTTGTTAGAACATCACCACAGGTCACTTGTAGTGGTTGGAAAGGGTCTCCTGTTGTCATACACAGAGCATTAGTGCTGAGGAGGGGGAGAGGGGAAGGAGGCGGCTCTTTTTTGCTGTGCTGTGTTGCTGTTCTCTCCTGTTTTCTGGCTGCTGAAACACCCATTATCTCAGGGGCTGTTACTGTTATTTGTCTGATACAGAGTAGAGAATCACAACCAAATTGAAGGGAGGGTCCCAGGTTTTGATTGAATCCCAAACCAGACAGGTCCTATTATCCTCTTTTTGTCTCTTATTCAAATGTGCCTGAATCATTATAGATTTTAACATAAGGCACTGAAAATATGCAAATTTCTGTAGAATTTCAGGCTTCTGAGATTCCAGTTTTGCAAAACCAGCTAGTAGATTTCAACATCTTATCTTACTACAATGCTACCTGCAAATCTGGTTGCTGAAATGTACCTTTTTTTTTTTTTTTCTTTTCCTCCTAGATCAGTTTGAATTACAGTTGTATTATTCCTGGTCTGGAATTTATTTTCTGTATACATATGGAGCCAATTTTTTTTTATCCCATCCTATTTGATAGTCTGGGAAAAAATTGTTTATGGATTTCAAGATTTTCATCACAGTAATTCTGAGAGTGGAGCACTGTCACCCTACATTTATATGGAATATTTACAGACATGCACTCCACCTGTATACATGCTAATCCAGTAAAGCCCTTGCATGACTTTTGACATTTTAACTGTACCAAGCATTGCTGGTTTTAGTGGCCACTTGGGTCCCTCCAAATCCTGGTAGCACAGAGCTGTCCTTAGGCCAGTGCAGTGTGTGTGCAGCTTTGTCCCATATAAATGGCTTTGCATTGGAATTATCATTACAGCAACACTATTATTTTTGGGAGGGTAATGAGGTGCAAAAGAATGAAAAAAAGATCCTCCCTCCTTTGTTATTAGTGTAAATTTTCACAGCTCATTCTAGCAAATTTTGTGGCTATCTTAAGATTTCCTCTTCAGCAAAAAGAGAATAAAGCATTAGGCACATCAAACAGTATCACCCCGAAGTGCTACCCTTTGCTCTTGTGATAAAGGCTTGTTGTTCCTACCTGTTTTGAGAAAATACCAGTGTTTGGTTCTTCAAACCTAACAAGTACCAGCTGGGACACGTCTCTGTTTATACAAAGGAAAGTAGCTTTAACCTTTGTACAGTGGTGTTCACCCAGATTATTCAGCCTTGGGGATATTGTGCTGAGTGGCAGGATCTCGCCAAGCTGTGCATTGCTCATTTCTGCCCCATTTGTCATTGCAGTGCAATGATGTCTCAATAAACAACATCTGGAAAGTGACTTGAAAAGTTCCTTGTTAATCATTTATTGGTTATAGGCTGGAGAGCATTTGGTAAACAGGGGCCGATGCCAATTACCTGGCAAGAATTTTTGTTTGCTCAGAAGATCTGAAGGATGCTGTGATCATTAAATTCTTTCAGTCTCTGCTTTGGAAAAATATTAACCTGAGAGAGGCAGAACTGTTAAGTGAGAAATTTTAACAATTGACAAATGCATGTGGCAACCTCTTCATACACTTGTCTGCTGAATAAAATGTTTGCACTTTTTATCATTGGTATTGAAAGCCCAGTCTGTGGAGTTGTTTGCTCAGTCTCCAGAGAACAATCGGTTCAGATCAGTTACTTCCAATCCTGATATTGTACACTGCACACCACCTCAGAGACATTACTGATGTCTAACCAGGGGCATGGATAAGAATCAAAACCCTGGATAACAGCCTGCAAAGGCTGTGTTCAGTCTGTGTTAGGAGCATCCCTCTTTGGCTTCCCACAATAATGCTGATATTACGTGTTGTTTCTCCTAACAGTACAACATTGCTCTGTGGATCTTAACTATCTCTTGGAAAAAGCACCAATGCAAACATTTCCACTGTGTCATAGCAGCTGCCTCTATGGCAGGGTGAGCACCAGGTGAGCAGGAAAGCTCTTAAATAACTGTGACAAAATGGCTTTGTTTTGGGGTCTGCACTAGTCTGCTCACTGCTGAGAGCTTGCGTGTGCTGGAGCACAGACGTGCTGCAGCTCGCTTGGCAACTGGCTCTAATTTTTTTTAATAGAGAAAATAGAAACTATAAACAAAGTACACAACTCACATAGTTTTAATTTTATGGAAGTTCAGGCAGGATAGTCTGGATGGTGGTGAATTCATTTAAGCTCTCCAGATGAGCGGTTTTCTTAACGTGTGATTTTTATCACAAGGAATGCTCTGTCTCCCTTGGCCTCTCAGGACTACTGTAAAACAAATAATCACTCACTGAGAGTTAATTGATAACTTTCACCTTTTCTTAATCTTTGACCTTTACTTTTCTAATTTATACCTGTGTATAAATTAAAAATTTATACCAACAATTCTGGTAGACTTGCTCTTGATTTACACTGAGTTCAGACAGGTCACCATTGGTTCCTGAGAACCTTCTTAACTAAACCTGGTTGTGAGAAAAATATGATCAGCAGGGCCTGTTAGTGCATTGCTGGAATTAACTGATTTACTGATTGCACAAAAACTGCATTAAAGAAAATAAAATATTTAAAGATTATGGATATTTTGGTGATTTTATGAGTGCTCTGTAATTCTTCACCATGAAACTGTAAGTGTACATTCAAAAATAGTACATTGATCAGTGTCTCTTAGAGATGTAATGAAGAAATGGGCTCAATAATTATTTAAATACCTTGTCATTTCTTTCTCTCTTTAGAAATTACATTTAACATTATGTGGATTCTCCACTGTTACAGCTAAGGTCATCAAATTACAGAAAGAGAAAAGAGGGAGGGTGGCTAAAAACCAGGGGCCTAAGATAGCCCATTTAGCATGGGGTTAGTCCAGCTTAATAGCCAAGTAACATAATTAGGACTCTGTTGTCCACACTTAAGCTCTGCAGATCTCTCATATTTCTATAATTAGAATGAAGTACAGAGCTATGTGGCTCTCTCACCTACATTATGCAAAGTCATTTTTCCCCTCTTCTATAATTATAGTGCACAGCTTAAGAGACTGCCAAGTGCTGAGAGCAGCTTTAGCTTACATGGTGGTGCTTCCCAAGAGGATCACATGGACTTGGTTCTGAGTTGAAAGCAGGTTGTGGAGATGGGGAAGTGATTAGGTAATCAAGCATTATTTGAAAGTTTAGAAACTAAGATATTTGCACACAGGACCTTCCTATTTCTAGAAAAAGAATGGGTTTTTCAAACAAGCTAAGGTTTCTAAGTAAAACTGTAGAGATTCTGCAGGTTTCTGGACTTAGGAGCAATTCAGGAGCTGATTTGGTAGTCAGACTTTCCTCATGTAGCACTATTCCAGATGCTTTTATTTTTATGGTTTGCTTTTGTAATCTCCCAATAAATAATTTTGCAGTAAGTCTCCAGACAACAATTTAGCCAGACATGCCAGATCTACGGTTACAAGAAACAGAGTATGTTTTCAAGAGTGTCAGTTAATCATCTGCTTTTTCCCTACATTTCCACCAGCCCAGGATGTTCAGATGCTGCTCAGGTGTACATGAACCCATGGCAGGTTTTGAGCCCACTGCACACAGTCAGTGGGTCTGCCAGGTGGCTGTAGTGAGTCTTTTTGGCCTCCAGTATTTCTGGAACAGCTGGGAAGGGATGGAGAGGGCTGCACATCCTTTGCCTTTGGTGGAGTTTGTACTGCCTCTGCAGTCAGCTGAAACAGTCTTGTCAGAGAGCACTTATGGTACTTCCATTCAGGAGCAGCTTGTTTGCCTTTGGAAAGGCCCAAAGGCACCAAAAGGCACTTATTTTCAAAGCATTCCTAGGAAAAGATATAACAATTCTGTGTTTTCTTCCTAACTCAAGTCAGAGTCTTCATCCCACAAAAACAAACAGATCGCCTGATGAGTTGCCTGCATTCAGCATTTGGCAAAGCTTGATCAGTTTGCCAAATGTTGGTGCCTCTTTTCATGGATGACCTAGCAGGGGAGAGGGCTTTTCAGTTATTTCAGATGATTAGAACACATCATTCATTGCAGTTAATAAGTATTTGCAGTAAATCACAAGATTTTTCATAGGAAATGGAGATTATATTTTGAAGTTTTTGACTAAAGTATTGGCTGCTTATAACAAAGTTTTGATCTAACTGACTGAGGTTTGAAGTGCACTTCTCAGAGTGAGAGACTACCCTCAAAAAGGAGTGGAGTTTGTGCACAGTGAGTCCTTGGTGCCTGGCTGCAGCTCTGGGAGAGGACACCTCTCAAAGAGACACCACTGCTCACGAAGGGAGAGGGGGTTCAGCTAATGGTGGGGTGGAAAGCTTTGGATTTGGATCCTGGTTGATTCTTCCAGCTGTGGGGGAGATGTTCAGAAGAGTAATACTCTCTTTGTCTCAGTGCAAATACTGAGTGAAGGCAGAGTTGAAGTGTAGGTGTGGGCTGTTTAATAGAAAACTGGGAGAGGGGAGGCTGCAGTGACAGACCCTGCTGGGCATCACCTCCTTGGCAGGCCCTGTGTGGAGCAGGCAGGAGCTCCTTGTGTGCCACAGCCAGGCTGTGTCTGAGCAAAAGCAGCTCAGTCATTGAGCAGAGCCTTGCCCTGATGTGTGACACAGGAGGTGAGAAGAGAGCAGGGTAAGGTTTGACAGAGCTGTGTGCTCGGGGGTGCCTCCTGTTTCTGACTACAGACAAAACAGATGACAAGGCTTCTTCTGAGTGTCTTTATTTGTAAGTCCTCACACAAACAAGAAGTATGTGTGTGTACAGAAAGCTTTCTCAAGCCTCTGGAAGCCACTTCTACAATGAATAATCTTTAAGTGATGTGCGACTAAACAAGATGTGTGTGTCTGTGACAGTGACCGAGCTATCTCCCAGCCAGAGCAAGGCTGCTGATTGAGATTTCACAGGTCTCTGTGGCTTACAACAGCTGCAAAATCACTTTATGCAGGCAGTAGGTGTTCCCTGCTAGAATTCAAGCCCTTTTCCTAGTGTATTACCTGCTACAGTGACAAGTACAGTTGAAGCACTGTATTGATAATCAAGGCTAAGGATCGTTATTGCCAGGCTGCAAACAGAGACACCAATGTCCTGAATACAGCACATCCTGAGCCTGCTCCAGCTGCACCAGCTTCCCCAGGACTAAATGCAGATCAATAAAATACCTGCCTTGATTCTGCTGGTTCCAGGTGTTTTTCTGTCTCCTGACTCAGGTACTCCATGCATGGTATCCTTCTGCCTCTACCAGAAAAAGGAAGATTTGTATCCTCTGTAACCATTCAGTTTTTTCTGGAGTTCAGGGGAACTGCAGTAAATTGGAACAATTAAAAGTCTGTTCAAAACATTAATGGGTAATCAAGTAGTGGTGGTAACTTAGTCATCTCAGAGAGCATAAACCTTCCTGGTATCTTTGTATTTAGGGTAACTTCAATATCTACAAAACTTAGGATACTGGAAATGGCTGAAGCCCTGCTGCATGAGGGAGAGGGGGGATACCAAAGTCTTTATGTCTTACTTTTGAGTACAAGGCACAGTCTCACAAAACCAAACGTGTTTCTTCCCCTGTGGGCCTAAACTTACCAGTAGCTCTGAAGACTTAGTGCCACTGTCACAAATGGTGGTGTGATGAAGGAAGGGATGGGAGGTCTCATTCTGTTCAGTTTTAAAGTCCTCCACAGGCTGTAGGCTGATGGGAAGCAGCCCACAGGCATAACCTGTGCTTTAGATAAGCTGGTCTCAACCCTAAGTAACTCCCCTGAGCTGGAGCCAAGGGTGTTGTGGCAAACTCACAAGGGAAGAGCTGAGAGCAGAGTCTTTTTCACAAAGTAAAGTTTACCTTTGCACTTCTTTACAGTAACATAAACCATCAGATAGAAAAGTGACAGTTTCTCCATTATTCCTGGGCAAATGTACTGGTCTGTCAGTGTTATCATGTTGGAAAATAATACCCAGTAGTGCTTTCCTATAAAGGAGTCAGACATCAGAGTATGTGCAAGGAGCCCAACAGGCTCTGAGCACGGGGCTGAGTTTAACCAATGTAGGCAGGTACTGGAGGTGTGAAATTGAAAAAGTCACCAGTGCTTCCTGCTTTATTCTTTCTAGACAGGTTTCTTGTACTTATTTAAAGGCCAGGATTCCCAAAGGACAGTGTTACCACCTTTATTACTTTCTCTCTAATGAGATTTTTCAGATTTGCAGCAAAGCCACATCCTATGACACAAATGACATCCCAGAGTTTGCTGCACTGCTCGAACTGTGCTTTCCAGGGAAGGGGCAGCTGTAACTCTTGCCAGTCTGTATTTCCTTATCTTTCTTTAATGCATTTAAACTTTGACACAGGGATGCTGTCCTTTCTGAAGGGGAAAAAATTCAGCCTTGACAAGCCTTGGGAAGAGGGAAGCTTGCTCAGAACTGTGTTTCAATTCTTAGGAGTAGACTGGGGATCCTTTGCTTGCAAACAAAAATCCATTAAAAAGTAAGGAAACCTACTCTGTTAAGTCAGTACTTACATCAGACTTCCCTTAAAGGGTTTAATTCACTATAACTTAATCTCCCAAGAATTTATATTTTACCGAACTTCACTTACAACATCATATAGTGCAATTTCATACACCTGCAGCCTTTGGTACCACAATTTTACTTTAAAAAAATTTAACATGTGGGTCAAATGAAGCCAACTTGAGCTTACTTCTAGGAAGGACAATAAAATTATGTGGGCATGGTGACCATTTAACATTTTTTGAGGTATTTAGCACAGGATAGAATGGCAACTTGAAATACTAGAGCCAGGAAAAACATACATTTGATAAGCCCAATTTTTTTCCTGTCAGAGATGTGTATTTTAGCAATCAATAGTGACTTGTACAAAGACAGACTTGGTCATTTATGCATGATTTTTAAATATATTTTTACAATTTCACATGCCATATTTTCCTGCAAAATATCCAGGTGGAGGGTGGTTTTGTTTTCCTTGTGACTCTGTGTATCTCAAGTGTGCATGCCTCTCACTCTAGGAAATGTTGCTGCATTAATAAACCCATAATGAGTTTTATCTCCTGACATTTTTCTGGGCAACAGGACTTAGTTTGCTGTTTTCCAAGATACTCTTTGGTTCACTGCTGTCAGCTGCATCACCCTTCTGATGAAAATGTGAGCAATCACACTGCCTAAGAGCTCAGTTACGGGGATGTTGAAGGCAGCACTTCTCTCCCATGGTCTATGTGAACACTGCAAGAGAGACATGCCAGTCCAACAACCCTGAATAAACCTGCCCTGTCAAATAGACAAACAACAAAAGTGGGAGGGGAGTAGAGTAAAATAATTAGTAAATGAAAATCCTGAAGGTAATACAATGAACAATTTGTCTTTTTTCTTCTACATGTGAGGTGTGAGGTGGACTGATACAGATTTTGGAGGGAACACTGCCACTGTGCTTCCTGGGGTCCTGTAGAGGTGATCTGGGGAATGAAGAGTGGCTGGAAATGTGAGCAAAGGAGGTTGTCCCTCTCTTCCTCAGCCAGGGACATGCCTCTCCAGAAGTCAATTGCTGCATCACACATTCTTCAAGTTTCCCTCACTGGCTCAAGGGCTGGCACCTCTGCCACCCTGCTCCCACTGGGTGGATCCATGGAGGACCTGGGTGCTGCTGGGGCTGTGCCTGTGTGGTCTGGGAGCCCTGTCCCAGATTCCTCTGGCCTCCTCAGATCCTGCACTGCCTTGGAGCTGCTGGTGGTGCACAGGGAGGCAGTTAGCAGTGACTGCTTAATTGCTGCTGCAAACGCACGAGTAAGTCTTTTAGTGTCCATGAAATCAACACAAATGCCACGAGAGGAACATTTGTTTTTAACAGCCACTTGGCTGGGGAGATGTCTTGCATTGATCCCGGGCTGTTGGACTGGCAGCCCTTTATTCCAGGGCAGTTGTCAGTAATGAACTGGTGGTAAGGAGTGGTTGAAGGGCTGAAAAGACTGCAGCTCTCTAATGTTAATGTCACCACAGAGAGAAAAGATGACTCCAGCATGCATAAATATAGGAGAAGTATGATCTGAAAACAAGGTCCTGTTGCTTGAAAGGCTGCTCTGAGAGAATTCACCTCTGCTCATTCTGGCAAGGTCCCGGTACAGGAATCTTGCAGGGTGTCACACTGTACTCCTTTGAGCTGAGAAGGGAATCTTTCTCAAGAAAGATGAAAAGTTAAAAAAATAGATTCCATGACTGAAAGAAGAGTAGATAATTGCTATTTGTCTCTCTGAGCTTTTGTGGGCAGATATTGAATAGAAAATGGTTCATATAATTGTATTTCTGGGAGCCTGGTTGCAGCCAAAGATTTATAGGAGTTTTTTTTTTCCCCACAAAACCCCTGCTCTTTTCTATTTTAAAAGAGGGACTATCACCAAGTGTCACCCTGAAGAATTGGACCCACTACAGTATTTTGTTACATATCAGAAAACAAAGTACAAGGCTGGTACACCATTAAGCAACAGCAGCGGAGCTGCCACTCTCAACCTCATTATTCAAGCCTCTCTTTAGTTCAATTATACACCTCTACAGCTAAGGAAGATAGATGAAGGTCATTTGGGAGCTGTAAACCACAACGCATTGAATGCAGAACTATGTTCTTAAGCTGATTTACACCTTGTTCTCCAGTGTTGTACAGCATGGGGCTTCGATTGAAATGCAGAGGCAGTGATTGAAAAGCCTTTTTCCTCTTCTTAGCTCCAGATCCACCACCTGTAATTATTATCTTGATTAGATGGTGAGAGACTACGGCTTCTGCTTCCATACCTGGGTGGTGACAAAGCCCAAAATCTTGGGACTCGGGCAAAGAACCCACCAGGGATGCACAATGGTGTTTACATCTGCAGTAAGTTAATTCTGGTTCTGTGTATTGGTCCAACAAGGAAGAAAACCTGTAATTGAGGGAAGCAATTTTCCTTTCCAGGAGAGACAAAGAACTGCCACCCTGTACTGATTTACCTCCCATATCTCTCAGCATGAGGGATGGCAGGTACATTGAAGAAAGTTAATTAAACACTACAAATGCACACACTAAAAAGAGCCCTTTCATGCTAATGACAAAGGATTCTAGGCTTCACTCACAGGAAACAGAGACATTTAAAAAATAACATAGTCTGAGGTGTGCTGGGACCAGAGCCTGAAGCAGTGAATCTGTGGGTGCTGATGCTGTCAAATTTCTGGTTCCCCAGTAAGGACTCAGGGGAGACCAGTCCGGGTTCTCTGGCACTTTGGTTAAAAAAAAAAAAAACTTTGGTAAAAATTATGAGTCGGTCTCACTGTCCCTAAACATTGTTCCAGAACTTGTGCAATGCAAGCACCTTGCTTTGTGCACTAAGGTGAAATTGCACATTAGCACTTTCACCAACGTCAGTGGAAGCAGATGCCAGCTCTGAGGAGTAGATCTGACTAAATATCACCTGCAATTCCAGTGCTGTCTTGGGAAATACTTTGTCAGTCTAAGCTAACTTAAGGGGAAGATAGGCAATAAAACCAAAAATATTTGAATTCTTTCCTGACATGTGGTTTGCTGAACATCCTGCACCTCCAGCAGCTCATCTTTATTTAGAAATAAATTCTGACAGTACTCGTGCTTTTGTCCATTTAACAGAGAGAACAGGAATCAGCACAGCCACAAGTTGTTTTGATAGAGAAATAAAGACTATTTTAGCAATACTGTATTTCTATCCATGGACCAGGCCTTGCTTCTCTAATGTTTCCCCTCTTTTTATGGTAAAGTAGAACATTAAGGACCATGAATACATATTTATTTATGATATTTCAGAATTTGTTTCAGCTGGAGATCTTTTTTTGGATATTTTTATTTACTGGAAATAACCACAGGAGACTTTTAAACATTAATATTGTATGAAAAGGTTTTTGCTCTGAAATATTTGAAGTTTTAATCATATTTATAGATACATGTTTAATTTTTTGAACTGGTCCTTTCAAGTTGAAATCATACTATGATTTCAATGTTGTGCCTCTCTAAAAACCTAATTGTGTCCAGAGATGTGCACATGTGATGCCCACTAATTTCATAGCACCTTTACCCCAAGGCCAGCATTTCCTCTGTGTTGTTTGCCTGACTTCTTATTATTTGCAGCACCTGGAATCCTTAAGAAAAGAGTTTTCTGTCCTTGTGCATGTCAGGTTCTCCCTGCTGAGTTTGGCCTAGAAACAAATATGCATCTCCTGCTTCTAGAATGGCCCCACACATTGTTAGCTCTAATTGTATATGAAGCCACTCCTGCCCTCATTAAAAACCAATGAGAGCACCAAAAGGGCCTGAGGTTGCTGAAAATTGGGATCCCTAAGAGTCCATGAGGGATAAAGGTAATGATAATACATCCAAAGACAATAAAATTGTAATTATATAGAAATTGTTACTAACTTAATTATAGATACTCGAAATAAAAATCTGGAATCCCCTTTTCTCACAGGAAAAATCCTGCTTTAGTCGATAAGGCTGTGGTGTAAAAGCAAAGTGGGATTTGGCTCGGGTGCACATGGCTGCAATTTGCAGGTTTTATCTGAGATTTAGCATTGACTCTTTCCTGCACTGAAGATTTGTGCTGCACTGTTTATAATCTTTTATCTTTCATTAAATGTCTTTTTAAAGGGAAAAATAAGTCTCTGAACTCATCCCTAACTTCAAAATCTTTTGCTGTGGAAATACTGGATATGCTGGATGTGCTTCTCAGCAATCATTACAAATGTAATGACCTGCAATTGTTAAAATGAAAGTTCTTTAGTATTAATCCAAAACTTTTGACATAAACATTTAATAAAAACTTCGGGCAGAAATTCCCTCATATAAAATCAAAGGTTGTTCCATGGTAAGTTTTTGTTTATTCCCCCCCCCCACCACAAATAACACTTTAGTTGCTGTCTTATTTTTCCCCCTTGGTTGTACTGATGCAATTATTTGCAGTGCTGCCTGGTAAATCATATTAGGGAATGATCTGGATAAAAAAGCACATCAAAAGGGCTCCAAAACCAGTGGTGGTTTGGCAGCTGAGAAAATGGTTGGGAATGCCTGGGGAAGGATGAGCAGGAAAGCTGCTTATGCCAATACAGATGCTGACATCTTTTAACCTCAAACTAGGTCTCAGCTGACCCAATGCCTGACCAGGTACTGCACTCTGACTGTGAGGGTGGAAACTCCCCACATGTTGAGGCTGATAATGACTGATTTTCTTTCAGTCTTGTCCCCCTGCCATGGTTAATTAGCAATTGTACTCATGAGGCAAAATTAATAACTTCCTAATTTTTTCCTTCTTCTGGCAGTAAATTTTGAATCTGCCATTCCAGCTGAAATGCTTTTCTGAGGCTGTACTGGCATCCTGCACATTCTCTTGGAAAGGGCAAGGCATGGCTGTGCTCCAAAAATAGGGGAGCAGGGAGGAAGAGATGTAATCACTCCAGGATGCATGTTCTGTACCCTGTGTGCAGAAATTCCCTGCAGAGAGCACTTCAGGGTCCATTTTATCTGCAGGAGTTGGCTCATATTCCAGATCCTTTCTTCAGAGGGACTTTGGATGCCTGGAGATGTTGCTCTTCCTCAGATGCTGCCAGGTAAAATGACAGGCCTTCATTTCAGGGGTCAAAAATGTAAGATATCATTGAAATTTCCTCATTTTCTTCGAACCAGGGACAGATTAAGCCTTTTCCATCTAATCTTCCATTTCACCCCCTGCCTCTTTTTTACCCACCATGAAATCCAACAACGTCAGTTCCAGAAATTATTGCAAACCTTGTAGAGAGGGCACTGAGTGCATTGCAGAACTGGCAAGTGTTGGTTTCTAGAACTCTGCTGGTTCCCACAGCACCATGTGTGGATCTCTGCAATGCTTACACCTTCCTTCTGCACCTTTCTTACAAATACAGTGTGGACAGGATAAATCCTGTGTCCTGTCTTCTGCTCTTTTTCCTCCTGTAAAAATCCTTGGGGCTTTCAGTTGAGAAGGAACCAAAGACTGAAATCACCCTGCTGGTTTATTGGAACACATAGCAGACACAAGAACTCTCTCCACTTGTACATTTGGACCTTGGAAAGATTGTGCTTGCCAAGATGGGGCACCCACCAACTCTTAGCTGGAACCTTCTGAGCAGAGGATATGGCAGTCTCAGCTCATTCCAAGAACTATTGGAAATAACAACCTCCTGCATGTGTCTAAGTGCTTCAACAGAACACTTAGGGGTTTATTTCAGTTTTTTCATGCAATAATCTTCTTCAGCAGCAACATCTGATAGCTTTACGAAAAATCACAATGAAGTACTTGAGCAGATTATCCAGGCGAGCTCTCAATTAGCTGAGACATCTTGACCTATGAATCTGAATAAAAGGTGCTGAGCTTATTGTTGTGACCTTTCTGACAAGCATGAAACTGCTGTGGGTAGAGGAGCCCCTGAAATAGCCATAACGTGGGGCAGTAGTTCTGAAAGAAGGCTACACCTACTCAGTTTTCTTTTTTGCTCCCTGTATGCTGCAAGAGGGTTTATGAGCTTTGGTTAACGATCCCAGCTGCTCCCAGGGAACTCTGATGCAGATAGGCTTGGACTGAGAAATGTAACATAAACAAGGAGTAGCTCTGTGTATCTGTATCTTTTCTTAATCAAGCTGACTATAAGGCATTGTGTGGGTACATCCTGTGCACAACATTGAAATGCAGAGCTTTGTAGGCACTAAGCAATCAGTAATGATATATCATATCAGAAAGATATATTATTAAGCAAAGACATCACTGTGAACTTCTTCTGTAATCAAAAGTACAAGAAGTCAAGCTGAGGGACCTGCCTTTTTTAATCTCCTTGGGTCTTATCCAAGAAATGTGCATGCACTACATTGTTTGGTGCTCCATTTATTTTTTTGGAGGGTGTTGAACTGATCCTTCCAGAGCCTCAGTCTGCTCTCAAACAGCTACTCTGTCCTAGTAAGGGTCTGTTAATTTGAACGTGCAGGCCTGCTTCTATGCTCCTCCATCCAGAACAGCCTGCTCTAATCAGAGTTCCTGCTGCTGCCTGGTGTTTTAATGTGAGATAGATTTAGACTCATACATTCCCGGTTTGTTGGATTCTTGCTGTCTTGGCCAGAGCCAGATATTTTAGAAATGACAAGCTTCTGTGATGATCAATGGATTTATTAACATCCTTGCGTGCAGCCAGAACCAGGGTTGTTTTTCCATGTCCTGGCTCCAGTTCCTGATTCCTCTTTGCACCAACCATCAGGTTCAAGCATCAAAAGGTGTGATTCTACCCCCTGAGGGCCCTGATAACAGGGCCCTGCCCCGTTCTGCGTGTCCTCTAACACCAGGAACTGCAGCATCTCCTTCTGTGCAGTGCCACAGAGTGTGGGAGGGAATGAAGCTTTCTGAGCTTTCTGCACTGATCCCCTCTGAGACATGAGATCTTTGAGTCCTGCAATTCCTCTGTCAGCTGCTGTTTAAACTACAGATGGCAGTGATAGCACCTCTCCTCTGACCATGCTTCTTTTAAAAAACAAAGGCACTACAGATATATTTTGTAAGGTCGTCATTCGTTAGACCTGCTCTGAATGTGGCAAGTGGAAGGAGCATCTTCCAAAGGACTGGCATGCTGTGTCTGCCTGCAGATCTTCATCCATGTTCAGGTTGGGTCAGTTTTGAATAAATGCAGAAGTAAAATGCAGAGAGAGATATCAGCTGCAGGTGAAATAGAACAATTTACTACATTTACTGACTCCTGTGCTGAAGTGTTTGTTGAAATATTTAGAAAATTGCAGGTGGAAAGGACCTCTGGAACTCATCTAGTCCAGTCCCCAGCCAAAGGCAGGACTGTCAGAAGGTCCTGAGGTTAAGTGCATATAACCCACAGAAGCAGTTCCCACAGTCTCTTCCAAGCCCAGCTCTCAGGACCATCCTGTTACCTGTGTACAAGCAAATGGGTGGAGTGGGGAGTTCACAGCTCTGGAGGATGAGCTTGATATAACACAGAAAAGGAAAAGTCCTGACTGGGTTTCGTGGGGACACAGAATTGCAGCAGCAGATAGCCTGGATGGTTTTAATGCAGTCATAGGTTTTGAAGCCCGAGGGGACCATTACAATTGTCTGTTCTGACCCTCTTCATGATGACACAGAGCCATTGAACAGTCCTAATGCTGGAATAAGAGTCTGCTTAGCACTACTTTTCTATAATAATTTCTAACTATTATAACATTTTTCTGAGTTATTCTTTCACCCCTAAATTACTCTTTTTCATATAAGGCTGTCTGTCAATCTGTTCTTTACTCCTCTGACAGCTCATCCCCACCTTCCAGTGTCTTGGGTGCCTTTTTTTCTGCTGTCAAACTCAGGCTAATTCATTTTCAGTTCCCTTAAGAGACCTGTCTGAGCACTGAAAGATCTGGACTCTTGCTATTTCATTAGCCCTCATTATTTTTCAGTTAATGGTTAGCTGGCAGCATTGGTTTTGATTTTTTTTTTTTTTATTTGTAATAGGAATGAAGCAGGTTTGTATTTTATAGTCCTTTCTCATCAGTCTGGGGGAGAAAAATATATCTGTCTACAAAGATATTACAGTCTCCCTGAATGCAAGCTTTATTGTTATTTGCATCACTTTCAGTTATGCACAGTTTTAGTGGGAAAAGTATACGGAGTTGGAGTGCATGCAGCTGTTCAGGATGCTGGCAAATCCTGCCACAGATGCTCCCTTCCCTCCTTTGTGACAGGACTGTCATTTTATCAAGGCACTGAAAGGGAAGCTGCTGGCAGAGACAGAGAAACAGCACTTGGTTTTCTCATAATGCTGGATGTTTTCTGAGACTTTAAAGATACAACAGAGCTTTTAGGGGTAGCATGATTAATTTTGCTACTCTGGAAGAAAGCACAGAGAGTTATTGACTGCAAAGTGTCATTGTTCGAGCTGGCTTTGCAGCCAGTCTGTGCTGAGATGGTTTTCCAATAGGGAAGTGGGAGCAGCATGCTTCCCTGATTACCCTTGACTGATGTTATTAATTAATCAAGCAAAAGCTCGTTACAATGACTGAAGAATGAAAGAATGACTCAAGAACAATTACACCAGCTTCTTTTTCTTTTTTTTTTCTTTTTTTTTTTCTTTTTTTTTGTGGGGGGGACGAGAGATGAGAGAGACATAAAAGATATAACAGTAGCATGTGACAATATTTTCCCAAAGACAGCAGGTTCACAGGGAAGGAAAGACTGGGAATATTCAGCTCATTAGCCTGAAGTTTTCAAAATGAATAGGGGTGTTAGATTCCCACATTTCCTCAGCAGCTTTTGTAATCTCAGCTCATGCAAAATCTATCAGAAAATCAGTTAAGTATATCTTAATTCAAAGCAGGCTTAATAGTCCTGTTGAATTTACCTGCATAAAATTATGCATGCAGGGTGACTTGCAATTGCTGATCCAGTGAGAAACAGAACTTTGGAGTCTGGGATTTGATGAGCACCAGCAACAGCCCTTGCCTCCAACAGCAATTGCATGTGAGCAGCCCCTCTCAGATCAAGGTTTTTGTCACTTGTAATCACTTTAGCAATAATCTGAGTGGTTATCTGTAAAAAATATGTATTTTATTCTTCCAACCTGGCCAATCTCAGAATAGATATGAATTCTCCATTTTTCATTCCTTCTCTTATTATTGATTCCCTGTTGATCTACCATAACTGAGTTTACATGGAATGTAAAACCTATGCAATTAACATTAGTTATAATTATGTTTCAGTGCTGATAGGGGAAATGACAAGAAATGTATACTTAACAGAGAAAGAAGGAGATGGAGAAAAGATTACGAGTACTAGTGTTTGGTAATGAGGTTAGTGACATAAAAGAGTTATCCAGAATTAGCAGCAGGAGCAGCATTTGCTTTCCTGTTTTTCCCAGAAATGGTTCTGCTAATAAAACAAGCACAGATGTGGAATGGTTTTATAGCTCATCCTTAAGTATCCTTGTGCAGTGTCTGAAACCTAATCATTACAATGTTTTGCATGAGAGCCAGAAAGTGAGCAAGTCATTATGTTGCTACGTGTTGACATGGTTCCTCAGTATCTTCCTCCTGAAATAAATACAGCCTCTCTGTAGATTTGCTATAATTGGATTCTACTGCACTGTAATATGTAAATTATAAACTTCAATTACTAGTGTATAAAAATAGAAAGTCATGCAAATGTCTTAGGGAAAAGTGTTTGAGCAACTACGAATATTTAGGATTACCAAAATATGTACTATTATGTTACAGTTGTCATTACCCTGAATCTTTAGGGTGTTTTTGTTTGGTTTTTACTACTAATTTTGCAGTTCTTGTTTGCTTCAGCAGTGGCAGTGAGCTGTATTTCACCTTAGTCCCACACAGCTGACTGGAGGTGCGTTGGCCCTTCAGTCTGTCCGAGGTACTTTGATAGCTTTAAAAAAATAGGCAAAAAGATGTTTTAATTTGTGGTGTTTTCAATTGCTGTTAGAACACTGTTATAATCTGTTTAGCTTGCCTTTATTGTTCCTGTATGGCCTGTGGTGAGTGACTCCAGCAGTTTGCAAGTCTGGCTTTTCAAAGGTATGAGAGTGAGGAGGGATCATGCAGCATCTCCTGAAAGGAGATCCCCCCACAGCACACCCATGCTTACTTTTCCCAGAGGTGACACTCCACAGGTGGGTTCTCCCAACAGAGCAGACATGGTCACACGATGAGGAGGGGGGAATTAGGAGACTGGCTTTCTTTGATATGACATTTCACAGCCCAGAAGCGCTGGGTTTCAGCACTGCGCAGTGCCACGGTGCTTGGCACTCGCTGCTCGTGCCAGGGGAGAGGCTGCTGACTCACAGACCTCAGCAGGGAGCAGATGGGAACAAAACCTGCAGCAGCTGTACTGCATCAAATGATGGAGCCTCATGCACAAGGCATGAGATGGGACTTGCTGATGTAATTTGTCAAGTACAGTTGTTTAGAGGCAGCCAGCAGGAAAATGGGAGAGGGGTGAGTTCATCAGTGCCAGCTGAGTTAATAGAACAAAAGAAGCAGTCTTTGCTCCATCCCTATTTTATTTTATCAGTGAAGCTCACTTGCTTTGATTCCTTAAATAAGGAAGACCAAGCCTAAATTCTATTTTCATCTTTTGCACCAGCTCAGCGCTCTCAGTTTTCCTCAGGCCTTTCTGTTCCAAACTTCTCTTCCTGAAACCAGCTACCTGTAGAAATGTGTTCCATTTACATTGCACTGACACTGTATCAGCATGCAGGATTGAAAAAAAATGGGCTGGGACCTCATGTCTTGAGGTGAGCTCTACAAGTGGTGTCTATCACAATTTTCTGGAGAGATCATTTCATTATAGTCAAATTACATTTGCTTTATTGATGTGAGTTACACCAAACCTTCTGTGGTATAAGTTATTCTACATGGATGTGTCTCAGAAAGTTGAATTCTTACCCATCTAGAGGATTTCAGTATCAAAGAGAACAAGAAGGAAATGTGAATTTCTTCTACCTACTACTAAATTCTTAATTCTTAATTGCTATTTTTATCTTAGTGCAGTTTAATGTTATGCCCAAAAAAATTCAGCATTCCCTTTCTATGGAAATTTGTGAATTCAGCTTTGTTCACCTCACGTGCTGTGTACACGTCCAAAGAATAATTAAGGAATAAACAGTCAAAAATAACTTGAAAGGGCTTAATTTTCATTGAGTCCTACTGTGATATTCATGCCTAGTTCTTGAAGATTCTGTGTAGCCTATGAGCCTAAACAAACTTGTGTTACCATAGGTGCACTGCAAGTTCAAGTAACTTTAGCAAACCTCTGCATTTCTCCACTATTCATTAATGTCAGATGATACTGAAATTTGCACTTAGAGATGATTGAGTGCAATACCTAAAATCCCATGACAAACCAGGCCTTACATCCTCAATAAGAGAACAAACCAGGAAAGCTCGCTTAAAAGCAGTACTGATTTCAAGATACTTTTGTAATGAAGTGAAAGAATGAAAAGCCTGCTGCTCACTTCAGCAGGGCTCACAGGTATGGCTATAGAGGAATGCTTTTATTGTTAAGAGTTGCATTTCCAGGGAAAGGCCTTTGATACTAAAAAAAAATAAAAAATAAAAAAGATTGGCTGTGCAATGTTGGAAAAATCCCTTCACTTCTCTCCAGCTAGACCTGAGCCTATAATAGAGCAGGAGCCTATCACGATCTTTCATTCACTGAGACCACTATATTTTTTCTTGACAGAGCAATTACTATTTAATCTCATTAGGATAGATGGTAATGGAGCCTAGTTGTAAAATATCCCTTTGTATTTTTTCTTCTATTTTGTTTTGAATATATCGCTTTGATTTTTATCACATTTATGTGCACATTAAGGCACAATTATTCATTGTTAAAGTCAATCTGCAATCAATGTCATTTTCTGTGTTTTGTTTACCCAGATTAGAGGTTTGATCCTGCTCATTGACTTCAGTGAGTGCTTGACTTACCCTCTCCCCCTTCTCTCTTGGATCTCTGTTTTACAAAGAAGTTTGTCCTTGGCCCTGGTCTTGGTGCACAATGAAAAGGGCCCGTGGTACAGACTCTTATGTGTTCTCAGGGAAGACTGGTGGTGTTTACCTGTGCTGGGCAGGGCACAGTGTCACTCCTTCAAGTCTCCCTGGCTTCCAGTGAAGGATAAATGGAGGACAGGGGCTGGGAGAGTGTGGGAGAAGTGAAGAGAGGAGGAGGAGGATGAGAGAAAATAGGTAGCAAATGTTTAAGAAAGAGACAAAGCCATAGCATCCCAGAGCAAAGGCTTTGTTGTGCCAAGAGCTGGGACTGGGCTCTTCTGGGGGTGTGAAAACCTGCAGGGCTTCTCTGAGCTCTCCTCTTCCACCCAGAGAAAAGCTCTCAGGACAGGGGTCTGTGCATATGGGGAAATTCAGTCAATGAAGACAGCTGGAGGGAGGAAAAAGGAATGTTCTCAGTGCTTCAAGGGACAATCTAGAAGGATAGAAGCAGTCCCCTCTGACCTTCAAATATGTCATTGCTTCACAGTGGTGCCAGTTTTGAGCAATTTTCTTTGCATTCACTAGAAGCCTTCCTCCCCAGTGATGGGATATTTGTGCTCTCCACCCTTTCCTGTGATTTTACCACTTGTCATATATCGCCTTCCTTAAGTTACAAATAAGTAGTTTTTCCTCCTATGAGCTGCATTCCTGTTCTGGTGAACAAGAAACTTAATGTAATATTAAGCAAAGAAAGAAACTCATTTCCCTATCTCCCTAACTTGACTCATGCTATCAGCTACCCTGGAGTAAAGTGGAGATTAATCTACCCCATGTGTACTTGCAGTATTTAACAATAACAGCCCGCTGTCTTATCAGTCTCCCTGTGGAAGTTTTGATCACAGAACTGAAGGAAGAATAAGCCTGTGTTTATTCTTGCTGAGGATCTTGACGTTTGGCAGAGTGTTTGCCTTGCTGGTTCTGTGCCAGAGCATTACAGGCTGTGCAGAGGTGGGGGAAGACAAGGAGGAGAAAGCCCCCATTAGGGAGAGCAGGGAGGAAAACCTGCAGAGGTCACAGTGCAGTTTTGCTACCCAGATTTAGCTGGGAGAAGCTGCATAGGCAAAGTAGAGTTTTTCCAAAGGCAGTGAACCCTTGCCTGCCACAGGGACCATACCAACTTAGCCAGGCTGTGATGTTCTCAGTATTTGAAATGTGTTACTTTTGCTGTTCTTGTTTTTCTTTAAAGCCAGACTGCTTTTTGATGCTCCAGGTGAGATCATGTCCTCCCCCCACGTATTTCAGTGGGAGAAATACATGGCTAGCTTGATTCTTGCCAATCTGTCCATGCCAAAAGGAATGTTCTTCCTTGGATGATCTGAAAAGTCCAAATCATCTCCTTCATTTAATCCTGCCTCAAGAAACCCCTGTAATGTGCTGTGCACGGGAGTTCAGCTGGTCAACTCTGTAAATTAGTGGCACTTAGGAAAGAACATAGGGAGTTTTCATAGAGAGTTTTTGTTTAATAGATGATAGTGAAGAGTGTCCTGGAGTGTTGTAACTGCTAACGTTGCACTTCCTCTGCCACTGCTCTAATTTAATTTCCTTGAAAAGTACATTTTGAACATTTCAAGGCATTGAAAGTGCCTGATGAATGCAGGTATGTGGAGTGTATAATTTCAACCTGGACTGTGAAATATCATTTCACATAAATAACAATTAATAACCTTTAGAGATGTATGACCAAAAGTCTGGTGTCAGCCTGTCAGGAGTTACTGTGATTTTGCACCCAGAAAGGGAAACTAATCCCCCACTTCTCTTCTGTTCCAGTTCTGTGGTCAGGGCAATCTCCTCCCTGTGGCTCATCTGTGGAGCACCATGTCCCATTGTTTGGGAAGTGAGGAGAGCAGTGCAGACCTGCACTGATCTCATGGCACCCAAGTCTCCTAAAGAGAAGGGGAACAAGGTGAACAGCAGAAATGTTGTCTCCTGCTTTGACATTTCCATGGAGGAACTCTTGTGTAGCAGCTCAATTCAAAGAATGCAAAGTTTAGTTTTTATGGGGGAAGAATAAGGGTAAAGAACACTTTTAAAAAATAAAATAGTATTGTTCATACTTATTTGATTTCTGACAGTAAATTTGTAGTCCTTTTTTAATTAATCCTTATTCAACATTACAAGTATATAATTTTCATTTCAAGCTAGAGGTATTTTGCTAGGTTCTACTTTTCCCCTCTATTGATTTTATTCCTGTCTAAAACCTCTTTCTCTCATTCTGTAATAGAATAAAAATGGGCTAAATCAAGCACTTTATCCAATCGATGACTCTTCATACTTGACCAAGAATCTCTGTGCCAGAAATAACATTCCGCAGTCTGGAAGTGATAAGGATGAAAAGGTCCATTACAACATATTAATCATTGCTCCTCCATTTTTCTTTAGGCAGGACAAGTTCCACTGCTGTTTATTCTGTGGCTTGTGATGGGTATCTCTGGAGCTGCCTTTACAACAGCAATGGCCTTAGGCTCTACATGATTTCTTTTCCTTTTTTTAACTGCTGTGCCAAAATATATACCCATGGGTTTGTATAATCCACATGTGCATTTCCCAGGACTGAACCCAGCCCTGGCTGCAGGGAGGGAGGTTGGTCATTTTTCTATGCCTGGCCTGAAAGAGCAGGTGTGGTAAGTGGATGGTGAAATCAGCTTCCAGCCATGTGTGGAAATGCTTGGATAGGAGACACTGCCCCTGCAGTGAGAGAAGGCAGGAGGTGAGCTCTGGGGTGGAGCAAGGAGGCTGCTGACATCCATCTCCCTCTGCTTGTTTCAGGCAAGGGAATAAGGCAGAAAGGGTTAGAGGTGTAGGGGTGGTGAGAGTTTATCAGAGAAACACAGCCCAGCTGATCCTGTATCAGACAGGAGAAGTAAAACTCGTGCTTGATTTGGAGCAGGGTTGTTGATGCCATAAAGTAAATGCCAGAGACACAGTAGAAGAAAATCTTTTCATTTTAAGCTGAATGTTCATCTCCTACCTCGCTGCTCTGAACTCTTCCTATCACACCTGTGCTAACTAGGACTGCAGCACCAAATGTTTGTTTGCAGGGGTCAGGTTGATTGTCACAAACACTGCTGTAGCATTTCTCAGCTCAGGAATAGATCTAAGATAATGTTTCAGAGTGACTACACTGTCTTGGGCTTCCTGACAGGACATGGAGAAAGCACAGGGCAGTTTCAGAGTGTGTTAAACCATGCAAGATGTTGAGCAATGGTTGTTTAAAGAAGGCAGCAGGAAAATGGGAGAGAGACAGTAATTTTCAGTAATTTTCTTCAGCTGTAGAGAGACTCTGTGCAACTTATTATCCAGAGCTTGCAAATGTCTCCTGAAGGTAGGGACTTCTCAGCTGGCCAAGCAGGGATCTCTCTCCTCACTTCTACAAAATCAATCAGAAGAAGAAGAAAAGGAAGAGTGATGGTACTCACTCTTCAGTGGTTTGACCATGATCAATTCCTTCTTCTGCCAGAATAAACTCAGCCACACGTCTTCTGGAAGGATAGTCTGTAGACAGTTGGGGAGAAAGATGTGGTATCATGAAGACAAGAAATTGAGATCAGGGAATCAGGCTAGAGAAGGAGCTGCAGCTGGGATCTAGTGTGGATTATGCAGAGTGAGATCCCTGCTCTCTGGATTTCCCATTCGCTCTGATGCCATGAACTTCATTATTTTTCTCTTAAATTCATTTTTACGGGGAAGGGTGAGCACTCCCATTTCCTACCTCAATCATATGTGTTTGGGATGCATTCAGAAGTATTACCCTGGCCCTGGAAGAAGGGCATTTACACAGGGTCAGGGATTTCCCAGCAGAAGGCAGGTATGGCTTGGAATTGCCTCACTCAAAGAAGATCTGCAGCTGAGGCAAGGCTGTGGTAGAAGCACTTCCTATCCACATCTGCCCTCAATGTAACTACCATCAAGATTACATTATATTTATTTGACCAGAGGCTTTCAGGACAGAAATTTTGGCATCACCTGAAATAGAATTTTGGTACTTGAGCCCAAAGTCCTTTATTCAGGATCTGGCTTATGGTCAGTGCAGAGGTGATGTGTCTTGCAATTAAAACTGGATCTTTAGAAAGAATGTTCTGCTGCATGTGCTGAGTAGAGGATTTGACCCACAGTTATTTTTTAGCATGCAGAACCTGACACCTTAATTCAGATGTTCATGCTCTCCCTCTTTCCCCATGAAATTGTTGGACAGCTTACACTACTTCTTCTTTACTAAGCAGTACTTACAAAGCAGGTAAAATTGAACATGACATGGAACGTAACTGAGATCAATGATTGGAGCTACTTTACACAATCTCAGCCCAAGTGCACAATTGTTGGGCATTTCTCATCAGAAGTCTGTGGAATATTCTTACTTTCTTTTGCCTAATGTCTCCTGTTTCTTAGTGTTTCTGCACAGACTTGTTGAGATAATTTTTTTGTGTGTATGTATTCTGCCATTTCCCCACTGATGTGCATCCCCATTTCTTGTCCATTTAGTTAATCAGAAGTTTTGCAATGACTTATGCAGCCCTCAAAATCATGGTGGGGAATGTTTTCTAGGGTTTGTAATTTTAAAATTATGCAGATTTTTTTAAAAAGCCAACATTCTTGATACTGAATCACATGTTATGAACTAGAGATACACAATGTGGTGGCATGTCTATTATCCGTGACAGATTTATTTTGTAAGGACGGTTATTGTAAGAAAATGCAAAACAAACTGCCACAAGAGGTTATAACAGAGATAGATCACAGGTGACATTGGTTTCTGTAGAAACTATAGGCAGATAAAACCAAACAAATTAGTATAAGAATGTTCCTCTTCTGGTATTGTTGTCAGAAGGATCAGATAAGTTATTTACTTGTTGTCTTGCAAATAAAAGAGCACAGAGAAAATATCATCAGGAAATATTTTGGACTCTAGATCATGTCCAGGCACTTCTATCATCCTAGGAGGAAAACAAGCAGCAATATTGTCAATTTAAAATTGTGACTTATTAAAATCAAACATTCATGCCTGGATTCTTCCATGCTTCTTGTGCTGAGTAGAATATTTAAGGAGCTCTCATCGTTCAGGACCAAGCCTCTATGTGGAGTACAGTGCTGATCAAAGATGGAAATGTTACAGATCTTATCCCTTAAAGCAAATCCCCTCCATGCAGCAGCTGGCATCGTGCAGTTCTAAACCTGTGCATTCCCTCAGGTGAGCAGCCTGAGCTGGCATTGCAGCATCCCTGTCACTGGGGCGAGGGCTGGAGGGGCTTTTCTCAACAGGGGAAAGAGAGAGAGGAGAAAAGCAAGAGCAGCCCTGGGTGAGCAGGGGAGTTGGGATGCTGCTGGGAAGAGCTGTACCTGCACAGTCACCTCACAGCTTCCTGGCCTCAGGGCACTTCCCACATTCCCACATTCCCTCATTCCCACAGACTTGTGCAGGGGCTGGTCTGGAGTGCCCTGCCTGCAGCTTTAGGTGACAGCAGTGGCTGCCCCTGGCTGTTGATGATGACAATTTCTCCTCCACATTACTTGTGATTATCAGTTCTATGACTGGAAGGTCCTGGTTTTGTGAAGGATGTTTCTTCACACATAGTGTAACAGATATCAAATTGACCTAAGGGTTATTTCCTCTAAATTTCCTTTGGGTTCTGTTTTCTTCAGCTGGCTGAAACCAGGTTATTTCAAATGAAATTAGCCTGCCATAAATCTTCTTTTGCCTCCTTTTCTGCCACAGACTCTTGCTTCCATATCTGTGGTCTTAGATGTTCTAAAATATATTTATTTTAAGGTAGATCTTAAGCTGATAATCACAAGAGTGTAAATTTCCATGTTTGAAGAATTTCCAAGTATGAGTAGCATCAGAAGTGGCACCCTGCCCCCAAGGAGGATGTTTGCCATCTTGCTTCTCTTTTGTTGTGAACAGTAATTTTTAGCATGTCTTTGTCACTATCAAATTTTGATGTTCTTTCTGAAGTAATTCAGAAGGAAATTACTGAGTTTAATAAAACAATGGCTTTTAAATGAGCAGGCCATCCATGAGTTAAATGAAGACATTACAGCTGTTGCTTTATAGGTTGTAAGTGCTTGGTTTTCATCAAAGCCTTAAAGGTTAGCCTATTCCAAGGGGTCAACCTTTATATTGGGTATCATTTATCAAGGATTAACACAAAATTAAGTTTTAATTGTACAGTATGATGGAAAGTTGGATTAGTTTAAAAGAGGTAATAAAAAGAAATTTATGTTCTTAACTGGGTATCAGAGTGGGATTGGGTGACCAGAGAATGCTTAATGTTTTTTCTAGGAAAAGTAAGGAGGTGAAGGCAGAGAGGGCAGACAGGCACTCTGCTTGCTGATAACCCTCCCAGCCCGTGGAGCTGTGCTGGGCTCTCGTGCTTGGCTCTTGGGGGATGACACTGCCATAAGCTTTCATTTAAGCCAAGCCCCACAAAGATTAAAGGCACTTAGGGAAGGCCAGCTAGCCAGCTTTTCTTCCATTTTCAGTCAGGACTAAAGCTCACTCTTCGCTTGTGTTCCCAGCAATTTGGGGCTTGACTGAGATTGAGTTTGACAGTAAAAGAGATAAAACTTATCATTTGGTGTCATGATTCAGTACATAGCCCAGAAGATAAATGACTCATTTCAGAGGTTGATAAAAATGTGTTTGTTCGTTTGCTATTATATGATCCTTTATATTTGCAAGCAATCTTACAGCTGAAGTAACATCCATTAGCTCCAAACAGCTGCGTGCTGTCTGAAGAGTTAAAAGGAATTAAAGCTCAGTTGTGTTTAGAAAACATATGTGTATTTTCAGATTGCAGCCACAGCTTGATGAAGCACCATTAGATACTTGGGTGGCCAGAAGAGCAGCCAGTGCTGACATGGACACCCAGGATAATGTTGAGTGAAATTCCTCCAGGAAATGACTCAGTGTGTGCCAGTGTCTGGTCAGTGCCCAGCCCCACAGGCTGGGTGAGCAGCAAAGCTCTGCTTTCCAGGAGCCCTGCTGGAGCTGGGCTCTGCCTGCCAGCCTGTGCTCCTGGTACTCAGCACTTTTGGGAAAGATGTCAAAAAGCTCATGTGAATATGCAGAGATTACAGGAGGATGGATCTCTGTGAGTGAGAGTTAAGCAATCTTAATGGGGTTATGTGTTACAAATATCAAAGCCTTGAAGCCTAATTTTAAACCAACAGGAGAATATTCCTTCCAGCAGGGCTGGAGTAAATGGTATCTCTTCTGTCAAAGAGCTCTGGGCCAATTTCTTCATCTTCTATGCACTCCCTTTCTTCTTTTGCAATTTTCTCCATTGCCTTCCTTAATGGACTTTTGCCAGTCCTACCTTTGCATGTGGGGAACTCTGACTGCTGTGCTGTTTCCCACAGCTGTCAGAATGGGGAACAAGCTGTTCTCTCTGGTTTTCTTACCGGTGGACTCACTTTAGCATCCTTTTGCACAGCTTCTGTATCAGGAGCCAGCAAGGCTCTGCTGAATCCTGTTCTGGCCAGTGGCAACCACGGCCTCAAGGACCTCCTCTGTTTCTTTGGAGGAAGAGACATGGCACACTTACAGAATTGCCAGCTTAAAACATTGAGAGATTTATCACTAGTAAGACATTGCCTTTAGGTCTGCAGATGCAGATCTAAGTGATCTTCAAACCAAAATGAATCTTGGCATGCTTTGCACAGGTCCCACAATAACACGCAATTCCTTCAACAAAAAGTTAAACTTAAGGTCCCAGTTCAGAAACAGAGTCAAGGCAGTGCTTCAGTTCTTTTCTGGTCCATGTTTCAGCTTACATTTTCTTTCCCTTCCCAATGTACTTACACCAATAATTTGATAGGAAGATGTTTCACAGGATATATTTTTGTACCTGAAAATAACTTTCTTATAGCCTGTGAGATGCAATATGATGCATTGTTCCTGCATGAAGTTTTTTCTGAATGTTCTTAATAAAATTATTATTACAAATGTAAATCCTTGAAACAAAATGAGATGACAAATGAGTGGAGTTTTTATGGGTTCCTCAGAAAATGAAAAACAACATTTCAATGAGCACATTATTTATCAGTCCCATATCTTTGTATTTATACAAGACTTCTCATCATGAGCTGCTTTAATTATCCTTTCAAATACTGTCCTCTAAGTCAGGGAGTACTGTATTTTCTTTTAGAAGAAATCTGCTGAGAATTCATGTGGTTTCAGCCATTTCTTGAGACCATACATAATTTTGTTCATTTTAAATATCCCTTCCACAGCACAGAAGGATGTTTGATTTGTTTTCCTTGGTTTATTTACAAGTGAGTACTGTTTTCACTTTCTGATGATGGTTTTGTAATTAGATTTTTGTGTTCTTCCTCTCCCTCTGATTTTTTCATAATCAACTCCCAAACATGCAGAATTAATTATTAGTGACATTATCCTCTTTTTCCCTTCACTGTCACCTTTCTGTGTTAAGAAGTAAATATTGTTAATAATATAACGTCTTGTCTTGTTAATAATATAATGAAAACTTTTTACAGGCATGATAATAAATAGTTTAAATTTTCCTTTACACAAGCCTCAGAATGATGCAGTGATGTTTCCCCATGATTGATTTGGACACTGGCAGCATGCAAATGGGAGAACAGGGGGAGTGTGATGCCTGTGGTCTGCAGCATCCCTGGTGCAGCCGTGCCCAATACCCCTCCTTTCTGGGCTGTTCCTTGGCAAAAGCCCCCTCTGCACTCTCCCTCTTCACTTAAAGCTTTCTGATGCCTTTTCTCTTTTCACACCTTATGCCACCTCTTTGTGATACAAAACAGGGGTGACAGAACTGAGGGAAGATTGACCTTTTGTTCATCTGCACTTCTCCTGGATGATTTTTAACCTATTTTTGGATGAAGAAGGATTTTTTGTCTACTAGGAAAGCTCTCTGTTTCAAAGCTGAAGAAAATATTTCTGAGCCTTCTCTGAATGTTTGAATTAACTTTCCAATGGTTCTTAACTTTTCTGTCTGTCCCAGATTTATCCAGGCATTTGTCTAGATGCATAATGAAGCTCTGTATTTAATGAAAAAGAGATTTTTTGCTAGTGGGAGTGAGGCAAACCATTTACTGCAAACTTAATTTTTTGTTTGGTCTGGGTTTTTTTTTCTGCTTACACCAATCTGCTGATCCCTGGTGGTTATTCTGTAAGATTTGGTACACAACATGTTTGTTCCTTTCTCATCTGCTTGCTATGTTCACCTGTGGCTGAAGTTCCCTTTCCCAGGGACTTGATGGTGCAAAGAACAATGTTGTGAGGTTGTTTAGGGATCAGCCCTGTTTAAATAATACCTAGCAGAGAGCTGGCTGTTTAATTAGCTGTGAGTGGTGACTTTGTGCTATTTGTACTCTTTATGAAAGACAGACACAAACAGATGAAGCCTTAATGAACAAAAAATCCCATTATTCCTGTGACACATTTATCTGTTACGTTGCTTTTTTATCCTGCCTGATAAGAATTAAGTCCATGCAACACAGTTCACCTCCAGCACCTTTCTAGAAAATCAGAACAAGACTTGTTTTGTGTGCAGCATCAATTAGCCCAGGCAAAACTGTATTGTCATTGATTGAATCTTGCTTACTGAGTTAAGGAATAGCACAGCTTCCCTTGAGAAAACACCTATAAATACCCTGTGCTGTCAGAGGGGAGAGTGCAGACAGAGGAAAAAGGCAGATCAGGGTTCAATCTATCCATGTGCAGCAGCTAATGTCTCAGTGACTTTTTATATTGGTGGTGGTTAATTATCCAAACCACAAGCAGGTTCAGGAGCATTTTCCCCCAAGAAGGTAACAACCTGCAATGAAAATTAGTGTAGAGAGTAAGGAAATTTTCAGTCATCCAGTCTGGATTCAGCTACCTGTTTCATTAACAGCTATGACTGATTGTCCTGGATTTTATTCTTACCTCATCCTCCTCCTTTTTAAAATTAAAAGAATAGTTTCATGACAATCATAGCTTGCTACTTAGCATATTGTTATTTCCTCCAGAATATGAGTTTCAGTGCCAGTTTGTTACTGTGGCTGGTACCATTTCTGTCATTTTTTCCTGCAGCTGTGTAATGTGGATTTGTGACAAAAGGTTCAATCTATTTTGATAATGTGGAGATTGAAGAAATGGTTATCATGGTTCTATTTCATGACATTATTCCTGAAAAGGCAGCAATAATGGTTTTCCCCCTTAAAACAGAGAATATAGACTCCATGCTTCAATAAAAACATGCAAGCCCCCTTTCCCTTAATTATTGTCTACAAAATTGAAAAGAAATGAAAAAGTATAGCACTCAGGAGCTCGGGGATATTTGCCACAGATCTGCAGGGCAGGTCACAGCCATCTGCCTGCTGTGTGCACCTCACAATTTTGGCAGCAACTGAAAGCAGGGAAACCCCCAGACAGGGTGATCTGCATTACCCAAGCCTCTCCCATCCTTTACTCTGCCCTCATTTTAGCACTTTGGTTTCCTCTGCAATACTATTGATTGCAGAGCCATTGATCAGAACTGATTGATAATTGGCAGCCTGGATTTTATGCTGCAAGTTTTAGAGAAGTAAAATCTGACATTTTCAAAGTGAAAACAATTATTTCAGAAAAGTCCCACCTACCCCTGGTCAGACCTTGGTTTCCATACAAGACCCACCTCAGACCCTCTGCTGGGCTGCCAGCCTCAAATTCCTGCAGAATTCAATGGTAGCTGCAGATGGAACTTTCAGAAGCACATCCTTAAAAGAGACTGGGAAGATCCCTCAGAGGAAAATGCTTTCTCCTCTCCTTCCCCTGCTCCTTCCACTTGTACATGGTGTACAAAGAGGTCTGAAGAGATGGAGCAGGGAAATCGTCACACTTCAGCCTTCTGGGTCATCTTTTTATATCCTAAAATAAGGTCAGCAGCAGAGACATTGAAAGGCTTTTCTTCTTGTTAGACTGCTTTAATGAGAAGTGTATAAACTGACACTGATCTCTTCACATTAGGGTTTATTGCCTTGCCATGCTGGAGATGTTTTTAAATGATAAAGTTCTGCTCAAGTGCTCAGTAAATAAATGCAGTAATAGAGAGATTTGGCTTATGTCAAGAAGAGATGAACTGAACAGAATAGGCCATAATAGGCAACTTTTCCATGAAAACATTGGGGTATTACAGGAACAATGGGGTTTGTCGGTGTCCTTTGAACTCCAGGAGAGTGAGTTGCGTGTGGTCTTATTTTAGGGATGGGGGAAATTGGATTAGGTCTGAGAGTGGCTTTCTAAATTCTCCTCTTGGCTTCACCGTCATCTTTAGTAGATGCTGCTGAGGCAGATCAATGTTTCTGTTGATGTAAAGTAATCTTGCCATTGGAAGAAGTCTAATTTAGATGCAGCCTAATTTAATTTGCTCTGTTTGGACATGCTGTTTAATCTGGTGTTGAAAACCAAATCTTAGAACAGCTTTTCTTGACTGTACTGACAATTACACAAGTTAAGTGGTTGTGCCTTTTGGGACAGCATGTTCACATCCTTGTGGCAGGTTTATATTTGTTTTATTTAGGTGCTATGTCAAGTCAGGGCTTATGTGATAACCACTCAGGCAGACAAATTAGCTGTTTCTGTTCTAATTAATTTCAAGTAACTTTTATTGGAAGCCTTCAGGAATATTACTAATGAACATATTCAAGATAGATTACTTATAAACAAATACTTATGTCTTTATTCCTAAACTATCATTTAAGTCTGAAAATATTGTCACACGATTTCAGAAAGTTGTGTTCTATCCAGTGTAAATGTAATGATTACATTACCATCACATTCACAAGCTGTCAGCTGTCAGATTTTACTGGTAAATATATTGAAGTAAATAGAGAAGCAGCATTGCAATTTCTTATGTTAATAGGGTTCTGTAGCTATTAAAACAGTCTAAATACATAATAAATAAATAAAATTCACATTTATGTGAAACGCTGACATGGGACATGATTTGTTTGCCTCTCCAGCAGTTTGTGGCACTAATGGAAGCACGAGCTTGGGACACTCCAGCAGTGGATCTGAGATGAATCCTCTCCTGCTGTGTTAACACTGGCAGGAGATCTGCCAGCTCAGAGGCATCTGCTGGCTCACAGACCTCCAGAATATTTTGGGTGCAATTTGCCTTTGCTGACCTCTTGGAGGGGGTGGATATCTCTCTTGCCAAGTTTCTTTGGGGAGATGGGAGATGGAAAAGCTTGCACTGCAGAAACAACCAGGGAAAAAGGCAGTTTTGTGGCTTTTTGGCAGAGTGGAGGGGAAAGTGGGGCTGGCAAGGTACTGGGATGGATGAACATAACTCTGGGCTCTCTTTCTCAGTGTGTAAGGAAAATGACCCATCCTTCCCCCCCAGCCCACTCTTTCCTTGCTCCAGGGCTGGGAATAACACTGAAGTGAACAGTAAAATATAAAGTGCCCCATCTTACAGTGTGACATATCATTTTTCCCTGACATCTCATAACTTACCCTTTTCTACAGCTTTTTGTTCTGAGCCAAATGTCACAAGTTAATGCACGAATAAATGAGGACGGTTCTCACCACTTTCATGATATGTTGCAAAATATACACAGGTGGTGCTTTAAAGGCTGCCATTTGCCTCAATAACTAAATACCATTTGCATTTTACTGGCTTCTCTGTGTGTCAGATCCTGCACCTGTTCCAGACCCATTTCAGTAGGCATTATACCAGAGCCTATATTTTACCTCTTTCCAGTGGTAAATAGGTCAGTATTTCAAGACAGAAATCTATTAGAGAGAAAGTGAGTGTTCTGTCTGAGAGGAAATATGGCATGTATGAAGTTAAATTAAAAATAAATTGGGTAATAATCAGTCAAAAATTATAGAAGTGCTGGAGAAATCAGTCCAAACAGGAGAAGTAAAAAAAAAAATCCAAACAAATGCCAACTTCAAGCTCTCATGTATCAAATTCATGTTTCCATAAAATCTGTAAGTATGTGCTTAACTTAGATATATGACTTGCCCAGCTGTAATCAGGGGTAAAACACATATGCTAGAAGCTGTAGGTGTTGTTGTATACCTTGCTGATCTGTAGCTGAAGGGGTCAAGATTAGTAAGTACCTCTGGAAAACATAGATTTGATTACATGCAAAAAAATCCACTTATGTTCACAATATTTGTTCCATTGAATATTCCTTAAAATAGGGTGAGTTTGACCATGATTAGAGGCATTGTGACAGTAGATGTTGTGACTCTTAATGAACAATAGCAAGGATTGTTTAAGGGTTATTCTGAATGCATAAATGAGGCAAAGGGTAGTGGCTTTGGGGAGAGGTGATTTTTAATATTCCTGCCAACATCAGGTGCTGCTCTGAGAAAAAACTGTACTCTTTCAAGGCATTATAACCTTTCTGGAAGGATTGCTGGTGGTTTTCAGCTTGCTGTGCTCCAGTGAGGTGCAAGGAGTGGTTCCAGTGCAAATCTGAGCAATCCCTGCCATCCATCAGCATTCACAGGCATTTCATCTTGTGCCTCTCAAGCCCAGCTAAGGACTCAGAATCAGTCTGAATGAGAGTGTTCATGATGTTTACAGTTTACATTAAGCAGCTTTTAGAAAGGAAGAAAAGCTTTTACTTCACAAATTAATCGCTCTGTATATATTATTAGGATGCACTAATAGGGGCTAGTGTACACAACAAAAGCAGAATAAAAACACATCAGCTCTCTTTGTCAGGCAAATCAGAGTTTTTAAGAGTTGCATGTACACAAATTAAATTACGTTAAGCAATTGATAATGCTATTAGGTGGCCTTTACAGGCTTTAAATTTATGAAGCAGGGTTTAGGCTTTCCCATTTCCAGTTGTCAGTGGTGTGTGTGCGCACTGAGAGCTGTAATGGAGAGAGTTAGAGACCAAGAGCAGAATTCAGCACACAAATAGAAAAATGAACTACCAGGGGCTTGAAGGAAAAAGTGCCTATGCTTGTGTATTCAGAATTTATTACAGACACTTGCCATTTAGGTGTTTAGATGTCCAGCTTTCCTGTTCAGGGATGGTTCTGCACCCAAAGCAAGCAGTTGGTTGGCTCTGATCTCGGTGGGAGATGGAGCATTGGCAGCATCAGGGGGACTTGTGCTGCACCAGCCCTGAAGGGGCTGCAGAGAACCCTCCAACCTTCTTTTCCTCCATAAAATGTTTGGTTGATTTGGCATGTATTCATTTTCAGAGACTCATCTTCCCCCCAGCAGTTTTGGAGATAGAAAACGTGGAGCCTGGGCTGGGTTTCTGCTGTTGACCTGTCTCAGCACAGACAGCAGGGTCAGGAGAGCTCAGAGCCTCTCCAGCAAAAGCCCAGGGGCAGAGTCAGGTGCTTTGTCCAAACTGTGCTGTCCTGAAGCACCTGGTACAGGATTTGCTGAGGGAATCTTGTTTTGCCATGCCTGGATTCCTGTCACAGGGTACAGGTTTCCCCAGAACTCTTGGTGTGGTTGTTGGTATGACCAGAGACCCTTTAAATCAGTGTCAGAATGCAACAGAAAGGGATTGGGCACGTGGTGACCATAGAAAAATACTAATAACCTTGGAACTGAGGTGGAGTGCTCTGGACCAGTCCTTCAGCGTCACCAAGAGTTCTATAAGAGATGTCCAGAAGAATCCTTGGGAACATCTGAGCCACAGCACCCCATCCTTCATAGCTGTCCTCAGGGCAAATATTTGCTCAGATGAAAAAGTGGAAAAAATGTGACTTTCACTCACATGTCTGCTGTTAGTTTTTCAGCACTAAAAAAGCATATTTCAGAAATGTGCAGCTTTTTCTGCAGGAAGCTGAGTCTCAATTAAAATAACTGTATTTATAAAGAAAAGTTAATGAGAGTGCTCTCATAGTGTAACATTTTGACTTTTCCTTCCTCAGCTATTATAAGGAATACAAACATTCATCTGGGACCATTGAAAAATACCATTTATTGAAACTAATTACTCCATCTCAGTTGGCTGAACCAACGTCTTAAGTGCTGAAATACATTTATGCCTACTACACGAGGAAGGGTGTTTTATAGCTTTAAAAAAACACCTTAAAAATTACCACTGTAGAGTTAAACTAAACTTTTCCCCATTTTGCTGTCGTAGGAGGCAGCACACAACTGTGCTGCCCCAAAGCAGACCTAAGAGGTGCCTAGTGCTGGAGTAAAATCAGGACTATGTGAGAATTGTGGCCATTTTCATCACCCAGTGGCAGTGGTGTTTTAACAGGTGGGTTGCTGCTGCTGGTTGCTACTGGATGCCTGTTAATGGCAGGTGTAGTTTCCCTGTGCTCTGTGTCAGCCCCCTTGCACTCCCTGTGAGTGACCCTTTGCTGCCTGCCCTGTGGAGGGAGGTCCCAGCCCTGCCTTCCTTGCTGATGTTGGTGCCATTTGCCACAGCACAGCCCTCACCATCACCTCCTTGGAACAATAAATTAAGAAGGAAAAGCACCTACACAAATAAAAACGATGTGCTGCTGAGCTGATATTCCTGAATATATCATTTGCCAACCCCAGCCCACATCTAGCCAGGGGTCTGAGGGTGCCTGTGCTCTGTGCCTTCCAGTGGGGCTGGGAGAGCTGAGCTCTGCAGCTCCCATGGTTGGTGAGGGAAGCTGCAGCACTGCTGTGCCAGCCACTGCTCCAAAGAATTTCCCTTAGAAACATCACAGAGCGAGGCACAAAGCACACAGAGTGCACATCAATCACAGCTGCACCCTGGCTCGCTGCCTGCCTGCTGCTCCCCTCAGAGCTGCACTCTGCAGTCTCTCTCAGAAGGTTTCTGCTCTTACCTGGGTGGAGAAGAGTTCCAGCCTGACTCATCCACCATGTGGATCTCTTGGCAGTGAGTGTTCCTGAGAAGACATGTGGAGAGATTTTTGAGAGTGGAAAGGAATTCTCTCTTCAGTGTTTTGGGTTGGGAAAAGTGCTCCCCTGTGCATGGCACAGCAGAAATTCCAGCTGACCTTGCTGTCCCTGGGCCATGTTGCTGTGCAAGGTGCACTGCTTATTGTGCCATCCCAAACCCACCCTCCTATGCTGCTCCTGCCTGTGATACCTCTGGAAGACACCTCTTGGCAGAGGCAGGACGTGCTGTGTTCCTGATTCAGCCAATTTGCCTCCCTGCATGCACCCCTCAGGCCAGCCCTGGGGAGTCACTGCCTGCAAGTCACTGCTCAAACACGAGCATTTCCCAATCCATATTTAAGCAGGTTTAAAACCCTGGCTTTTTGGCTCACCTGTAACTTCTGTTGGCTTTGAAAGGATGAATTTATGATGTTTCTCAAGGTTGGATGAGTCTTTGATTCTTTTGGCCAGCATTTAAGCCTAATGTTTAAAAACATTTCTCATGTCATATCATGACCAAAGCTATGGGGTGAAAGCTGAATCATGGACTTCCAGCCATGTATTGCTTTATTCAGGAATGTTACTGAGCCTGTGCATAGCTGTCCTGCCTTCTGAAAGAGCAAACTGTAAAAGTATGCTTAAAAAACAAGCTAAAACTAATGTATGTTTTCCTTTGCAAGTTTGGATTTTGGTGACCTACATTTTCCAAATTAGGTCCTTTCTGAATCTTCCACCTGCAGATTATGGTGTACATTTTCCATGATTGTAACAATTGTTTGGGCTGCTGCTTGTGTGTATTGATCATTTGTTGGTGCCATCATGTGTGCCAAACATCAGCATCTTCAGATTCCTATCACCTGCTCTCACAAAGACTCTCAGAATTTGGAGATGCCAAAATCCTTTTGAGTGTTTATCTATTCTTATATTTATGAATCTTTTCAATAAACACCCAACATTTCTGATGTGTTTGTTTGCTTTGAACAGGTCCCTATTTTCTAAACACTGCCTGCTATACCACAAAGGACTGGCATGGTTCTCATAGCAATTAAGTCATACTTTTCCAACTGAGATTTATTGTCTACATTTCTGCATCAGAGTGGAAAGCTGTATAAAGATAAGCCCTTTCAGACTGGCTGTTTCAGAGTCAGATTAGAGGAATGTGGAGGGAGCTTTTACCCCACGAGCTGAGGATTTCTGCAGAACCCCAGGCTCACAGGCAGCTCAGAGCTTACCCAGCTCTGCAGGTTCTGCTCTAATGTGCCCTCCTGCTCCAGCCATGGATTTGGCCTTGAGATTTGTGCTTGTTTGAGTTGTGTGCTGAGGGAATGTGCAGGGATGTGGGCATTGTTCTGCTGGCATGGAAGTTACCTAGACTTATGTATGTTTACTTTACTGAACCTATGGGATGAAGTACTTGATACGGTTAATTTATTATGAGACATAAATTTGCTAACATGGTAGAGAACTTACTGCAAAATGATGGACAACTTGTATTAGAATTGCCCTACTAATGCAGTGCAACACTCATTTATTATTATTATATGTCCAAAAGTGCTTTTGGCACACTTTTGACACACTCTGCTAACAGACATGCAGTCCAAATTTATTGCCAAAGATAGATCCCCATAGGAATGGCAAACTATCCACACTGTTTCTGTACTGTCAGATACCACACTCTGCCAGCTATCCAAACAACTGCAGGCAGGGGGCCAGGGAAAACATATTATAACATATTATAAAACTCTATTTTGACTTGCACCTTTGTTAAAAAAACAGGAGACTGAATTTTAAAGTAATAATAATAGAAGAAATGCTTTTGAATTGTAGACCTAGTAATCTAAAGGTAATTCAGTGACCCATCAGACTAATCACATATAAAATTCTGCAGTCAGTGCAGGGACATGAAATGCAAACTCCTACACCTAACCATTAATTTCTTCTTTCCTTTATGATTTAATATTGAGCGACTATGAAATATGTCATCCATAACGGGAGAATTGGATGAAGTGATTTTCCAGTAATTAAAAAAATGTATGGAATCTGGGTCAGTTTTCCAACAAAATACCCAACATAAATTGATTCAGAGAGAGACTAATCCATGAAACATATGATTTCAGTTCATTATCTGGTTTCTGAAATGCTGTAGTACCTGAAGATCTTGTTTTCATTATGTAGGCAGATGGAGAGTGATCCAAATTTATTTTAAAATGAGAGGGGTGCATTACAGTCTCCCCATGAAGGAAAGCATGCTGGACATGATTGAAGAGAGTGTCAAAACTTGAGGAAGTTCAATGTGTAGGTAGGGGAAAAACATGTTAAATCTCTTTTCTGCCCCTTCCCTTGGAGGAATTTTCTGAGTTGCCATGGTGTTCCCTGCAGTGATGGGCCAAGTCCTGCTTGCTGGAGCCATGCAGTTGGTTTGCCTGAAGCCAACAGAAATATTTTTCTAAGTAAGAAGAGTGGTCTCTAGCTGCACTAATTGCACTCTTTTTTTTTTTTTTCTATATTCTTCCAAAAGATTGCCCACTGATTTCAGTGAGCATTAGATGTAGGTTTTATAGCTTATTTCTTTTTCACTATGGTAAATTCCTCCTGGTTTCTGAGATGCTTTTCTGGCAGAAAGTCTGCAAGGTCATCCAGATTGCAAGTAACTCTCTGGTAGGATCTTTATAGTTTGGTGCTTGTTTGTTTGTTTTGGGTTTTGAGGTGTTTGGGTTTTTTGTTTTTTCTTTTCTTTGTGGCAACAAGAACTATAATCTTATTTGAAGCCAGATGGTTCCCCTGTTCCACTGTCAGTAATTTCAGCAAAGTAGATTGTGAGATTTTGTTTTTTAAAATTAGGATCTCTGTACTCCTATTTCATTAGAAGAATTACAGATTTGTAATAAAGGATTTGAAATCACCCTAATTTAATGGAAGCTCTTTCTAATATGAATGATAGAACCAGTACATGACTAATCAAATATATTAGTGCACAGAAGGGAGATTGCACAGGCTCATTTGTCTTTTTGTCCATGTTTTATATTGGCTATATTATACTATTTTTTTTCATTTTCCCTTTACCTTTTTTCTGAGCTTCAACTGAACAAATTCACTTAGGGTTCATTATAAGACGGTCCAGGAGTAGATTACATAGTGCTTAATGGATTGTATTTCTGCAAGACCATTTAAAATGCATTTATTAGGGAGGTTAGGTTTATAGAAAATTAATACAAATATCAAAAGATTTGTAACATTATATATGATTCTGGGCTCCATAATTTTAACAGTTTTGTGTGAAGGTCCACCATCTTTGTGGACCATGCAAGTGATAGGTCAGTGAAAAAATTGCTGCTTTCTATGGAGCTTTCATGTTACACTGTTTGCTCAAGATATTTTAAAAATCAAGAAGTCTTATAAAAGTTAATTAGGTCTTTAAAAAAGTGAAGTGTAATCAAAGAGTTTTCATGTCTGGATTTCGGTGCTAGACTACTGGCATCAATTGCATGATTAAGAGTCACTCTTCTAATTTAGCTATTAGACAATCATTAGCCTGATTACTACGTATTGACTGCTGCACTTAGCTCTCCGATCATACTGCAGGAGGGGAAAAAATATAACAGCAGAAAGGAATAATTTTCCAATGACAGCTTTGCTTAATAGTTCTCCGAGCTGTTTTGGTTTTTAAAACATTTTCCCTTTCACAGTAAATGCTCACCTTGGCATTTAGAGATGTAAAAGGCTGTCGGTTGTTAGAGCAGACTGTGTGACTGGGGCCGGGTTTCATGCTCTGGATGAGGCCAAATGCTCCCTTTGTGTCTCAGGCTCTGAAGTCACTCCAAAGTCAGGCTGTATTTTTATAGGAGGAGAAGGTAGAGTTTTATTATGCTTCTGAGACCCAGGAAGCTTGAAAGCCATACTTTAGAAACATTTCCCAGCTCCTATTGAAATCCCTCCATGTAACAGCTTCCTACTTGGAAAGCAGGACTGATGCTGATTTGGTCTGTCTGGTCCTGTTAGGCTGCAAACCCTGGGAGAGGGGCTCTGTAACCTTGAGGTTGAGCAGTGCCTTGCACAGGGGCACTTGATTCCAGCTGGAGCCTCTGAGGACTGCAGCAGTGATATGAAAGCAAAAAGGAATTATGACTTGTTGGACAATAAGGGGAAGATCTGTTGCCTTGAGGTTTTGTTTTTCAGCAGCAGCGTGGTGGCACAGCCAGCCTGCTTTCCCAAGCTGGGCATGCAGGGAGCCATGTCCCTCCTGCCCTCCCTTCCCAGGGACTCCTCTTCTGCCTGAGCCTTCCAAATATCTCCTCCCTGCCTGTGAAGGCCACCTGCACTGGACAGGAGTAAAGGCGAGTCTGCTGACAGGAAGGAGGAGGAAATCTTTCATCTCACTCTTTCCCAAGCCTCCTCTTCCAGGCTGCTCTGAGCTCATCAAAGCCCTCCCTTACCTGGGACACCTCACTAAGGCACAGGCATGGGCTAGCAGTTGGAAGCATGGGTTCTTCCTGGAGCTAGGGCAATCCTGGGCAGAGCTCTGCTGTTTTTGCATCTCTTACAATATTTGTAGAAATGAACCTTAACTGGGCCCAGTGATGGACAGCCCAAACCTGGTCTGTTGTCAGTGCAAGAAACGGGTTCCAGTGAAATCTAATCAATGCCTTAATTTAATTTGGGACAAATTTCTCCCTTCGGAGTTTGTTTTGTCCTGAACAGGCTGTTTGAAGACAAAGTCCTTGGAAGAGTGCTCTGTATCACCTGTATCAGGGCTGATAGCTGTTGTTAGCAGCTGATACTCCCATTCTTCCTCAGCCTGGCCCCATGACCACCCTTTGTGCCAGGCTGTTTGGTGCTGAAATGGAGCTCATCATACCTAGGATGAGCACAGAAAGCTTTATCATCCCCTGCTTCTGTGAGGCTTGTTCTGTGACTGCACTCAGCAGCATAGTGAATATCATCCATAGTAAGTAGCTAATTTAGCATCTCCTTTCTGAAAATGTGGTAGTGATGAATAATCAGCAAAGATTTAAATGATCAGGAACTCAGATACTTTTTGAAAGGCTGAAAGATGAAACTGAGATCTTCTGTTACAATATTCTATGTGCAATATATAATGCTAAGTGCCTATGCAGCCAGTTATATTAAAAGATAACATGTACATTGTTGCAGCTTAACCCCATGTAACGCATTTTTATTCTCTCTGCAAGTAATCTTAAATTATTTTCCTTCTCAGTATGCTTGACTGATCCTGATTGAAGAATCTTTTGTTGTTAGAGAATACCTTTTTGTTTTATAATATCCCTAATTAGCTCTGAATCCTGCTACTCCTCTCTGCAAAGAACTGACGTCTGCCAGACGTAGCTGCCCACATAAATGCAGAGCCCTTTGAGTACTGCCTCACAAAACTTTCCTTTCCATATCAAGAGACATATGTGCCACACAATAAAGCTAAATCTCTTCAGCTGGGAAAATGATAAGCACAGAAATACTTGTCTCAGATAAGACACCAACCTGCACAAGCCTCCCTGGCATACACAAGCCAGCCTGGACTGCTGCTGTTGAATGCATTCTGTTGGGTTTTGGGGATGATCTACAGCTGTAGGGACCCCTGTGAGCAGCATCCCTCTGTGGTTTCCTGGGAATTTAGTCCTGGGTGAGAGCTTCTGGCTGCTATGGGTCCTATTATTTCATCTCAATCCCAAAGCATCTCCCTTCTTTCCTACTTCTACTTCCCTTCAGCTTCCTTCCTCACTCCAGGGACTTTTCCCCTTTGGTGGGCAGTTTGCAGCTTCAGGAGGGCTGCAGGAAGCAGAGTGGTCAGTGCTCAGAGGTGTGGTCAGAGGGGGCAGAGGTGGCTGGTGCTAGAGAGAGTGCCCCAGATCCTGCCAGGGGGTGGGGACAGCTGGGCCACCCATCCTCCCAGCACAGTGCTGGGCTCCTCTGGTCATGCCACCAATTAGGGCTGTTCCTGGAACAGGGATCTGACCTGCATGGAACCAGAAAATAGGACCAGTCGTGGTTTTCTGAGGCTTTCAGCTGTATAAAGGGTTTAGATCAGCTTTGGACAAGTTTCTGAGCTCAAGCTTTTGTGGGGCATGAATCTTTTTTCTCCTCACGTCAATGTGTTTTGGATCAGGCCCCTGGTTGGGATAGGCTGACTCTTTTGATATATTAGCCTGTTGCTGATTAAATGTATATTTCACTTTTTAATTTTCACTTTTTGGGGTAGCCATCACTCTAATGGAAGCCCATTTAGCCGTTGCTATAGATCAAAAACCCAAGCTTGCTCTGTGCTGCTATGGATTTTCCATGGAGCTGCCCATAAGAGCCTTGTAGTTATTAAATCCTTTGTTTTGCTGTCAATTAAAGATGGGTAAACATCAGTCAAGGAAGGGTGGGTTGGTTTCTTTGGCTTGTTAATTAATCAGTGAGCCCCTTCTCTCTTTCCTCTATGCTTTGCCTCTCCTTTCTGTGCTTTATTTTATATCTGTCCTGGTTTCTTTCTAATAGTAGCAGGCAGCTGTACAGCGTGGACCTCAGAGCTTTAGCAGCAGAACTCTGTGCCTGGATCAGTCACAGCCTTACAAATGAGAACAATCCCTGGTACGCATGTCCAAACAGGAGAGAGAACGGGCCCTATTTCATTTCATTTTATTTTGCAGCACTGCTTTGCACACAGCACACACAATGTCCTTTCACATTAAGAAATGAGTTACGTTTCCTTGATGACTCACTTTCTTATTAGGTTACATTTGGTATAACTGTTTAGGGCTACTTCTAATTATTCATATAATATTTTCTTATGTATGAGGATGGCCCATTTTCCACTAATTTCTCAACCCTGCTTTTCTTTCTCTAATGGCATATGACCAGCTCCTAACGTAAAAAGAAAGAAAAGAGGGTGAATAAAAGGATAGGGAAAGAAAAAGAACTCTGCTGTACAACCCAAACGGGTAATTATGCTCCTCTAAGCACATCGCTAGAGCCCAGCTGGCACAATTAAAGAAATAGCTGATCAGTTCCAGTTATTGATTCTGCTAACATGTTTGTTCACGGTTGCTTCTTGTCTAATTAGTTTTTTCTGCTTTCTTAGTCTGAAAGCATACCTTTTCAGTCAAATCTGTTTTCAGGCATCAGATAGCAATGCTTTATTTAGACCACTTGCTAGCCATTTATTTTAATGCAACAGTACTTCTGTTCACATTTTTTTAACCCTCTGTGGGGCTGGTTCTTTGGGATGGTGTTGAATTTCCTGGAGCACTTTGAGATAGTCTCAAATTTGAGATGAGGCTTCATAACAGCGAAATGAATCTGAAAGTAAGGGCTAGGGGATGTCTTGGGACCACCTAAAAACATTCAGATACCTCTTGCAGGTTGTAACAAGTTACTGGCTGTACTTGGCAATTATGGAAGAATGAATGCTAAGGCCCCATGATTGCATTCTGACTGTGTGGATTGACAATTTTAACTGCTCAGAGACTCTTCTGTTTACCTGAATCTGGTCCTTTTTTTCCCTCTTTTGAAAAAAAACAGATCCTATGTGGAAAACAGAACTTTGACAAAATGGCCCTTCTTCACAAAATGGGGGCTGGACAAAGAACAGGGGAGTGGGAACTTGGTGAGAATCCAAGTGTACCAGGTTTTGTCATTTCTGAAGTGCAAATATATAGCTATAAAATGCTTTTTATTTCCGATATGAGTTTTACATAAAAGTGAAGAGAATTGATATATCAAACAAATAATAATTTCCCTCCTGTAGAATTTGATCAAGTGAAAACATTTAGAAATACAGATTTTTGCCCTGACTCAGAACAGCAACAACAGCAAAGAAGAAGAAATCTTGGATTGTTTTGCAGGATATAAAATCTATTTTCTAACCAGCTCTAGTTCTAGTGTTCCATTGTGCTGCTGAGCTGCTCTCACACTGCACCTCAAGCAGTGCTGGATAAAGCTTTATATATTTCAATGAACACTAAATAGATCATTGTGGTCTGAATAAGTTTTATATTTAAAAACACCAAACAGGAAAGAACGTGCTGCAGTCTCCATGACACAATGTATGTGTCTGCACACATGAATGAGCACAATAGTCTAAAATGGATAGTAGTAGTCTGACAGATTTAAAGGTGCAGAACATAGGCAAGATGTCATAATTCTCTAAGTTAAAAGTGTTGTTCAGGCAGTGACTCCTTCAGAAAAGAGAACTGCTTACTTCTTTATGCAAAGAAATTTGAAGAATTGCACTATCTGGACTGAGAGAATAAAAATTCCTTTTTATATCTGTTCAAATTATGCTGTTCTTAAGATTTCTTTTTGGGTTATTACAACTCTGTAAGTACAGGTTGATTTAACTGCTTTCAGCACCCAGAGATGTACACATATTTTAGATATTGCAGTAGTCCTCCTCCTTGTGATTGACATTATTCTTTCCTGATTTCCCATTTTCCACTAAGAGGGGAAGCCGAAAAGTATTTCAGCTGTTAGCAGATGAAAGCAGATGAAACCTGTACCCTACCAATCTGGTTATCATTGCAGGAGCACTCAGCACAAACATCCAAAAGTTTTTCATAAAGCTTGGCTCCACCACTTCTTTCCTGACTGAAATATTCTGTGCAGCTTAATCCCAGCTCTTGTCCCAGCCTCCCTCCCTCTGCTCCCTGGGACTCTGTGTCCCTCCTGATACCTGCAGGTACATTCCTGCAGCTACATGGCCATCCAAAATTAGAGGTGTGTGGAAGGGAGGAAGGAAGAGGTGTTAAATGTAACTGGAATAGGTGCTGGGAGAGCCTAGGGAGGTGCTGCTGCATACTGGGATGTGCTGGTGAGGGACTCTGGGGATGTGGGGACCTGCAGAGGGTGGCTGAGCTGGGTACAGGGTGTAGGACAGCATCACCTACCCCAGGGGGACTTGTGATGTTTGGTCTGCCTGGGGTGCAGGTGACACTCTGGGGCAGGCTGGCAGAGGGGCAGGAACAGCCCCCCAGTTAAAGAAGGGGTTTGGGAAGCTGAGGCTCAGCTCCCAGCCCTGTCACAGGCTGCCTGGGGGACCTTGAGCAGGAAACCTTATACCACTGTGCCTCCCTTTGCTGTCTGTAAAATACAGAAAGTAGAGCAAACGTGCTTTCCACTGCCCAAGGGGCTTTGTGGGGGTGGAAGCTTTGGGGTGCAGGGATGTGAGGGGCAGGATAGCTCGGGGAGCCAAGGAAGAGGGGCTGTCTTTGGCAGGGGGCTCTGGCAGTGCGGGGGCTGCGGCTGAGCACGGTGCTCAGCCAGACGTGGGGCTGTCTGACCTGTCTGTATTGAGCCTGCAGCTCATTGTGGTGAAGCTTTCTCCTCTGTCTACCATAAAAAAAAAAAAAAAGATGTAAATTGGAAGGGTACAGCACTTCTCATAAAAACTCTGTGCATTTATATTTAAACACTGAAGTCACACCACTCCCTATTGAAAAGCCCTCGGCTCCATTGTTGCACATGACTAGTGCAGAAAGAGGCCATTATACTCAGCAAAAATGTATTTTCCTTGCTCATTTTCCTGGAAACAAAATCTCCTGGGCTCTGGTGGCACAAGGCTCACCAAATGGTACTGATAAAGAGGGAGAAATTGCACATGGCACCGAGTCACCAGCTCTGTCTGAGAGGGAAGGAAAAAAGCTCCGAAATATGGCAGCAGATGCCTGTGAGATTGCCTTTGTGGCAAAGCAGAACAGTTTACCAATAAAGCTCTCTCTGCCTGTTATAGTTGTGTTCAATAGCAATGACAGCTGTCAAGGAGCTCAGGGACTTGCTGGGATGCCTTCAACATTTTAATCACTCCAGCAAAGGCACGGAAAAACTGTTTGTGTTTGGAGCATTGTTACTGTCATATGATGTTTAAAAAAGAATTGGTAATTATTATTTACCTGAAAATGAGAGGGAGCTTTTAATTGTTGCAATGTAGCTCTTGTTTCTGTAAACAGAAAGGACAGGTCCTCTCTCATTTTAATTTTGAGCAGTCAATTTGTGAAGTACATAGCCCCTTTTACTATCACGCTCTCAATCTTCAGATGATGAACTGTTTTTCCCTGTGAAGCTCAACTGACAGATTTTAATATTCCATTAACTTTGCAGTTTTACTCTAACATCGCATCTTGAGACAGTGGGGCACTTTGATTCAAACTGCAGGAAATTAATTTTCTCTCTTTTATTATACCACCAGTAACTACCTTAAAAAAAGAAACTTTAAAACTCCTGGTGACATGAGTATAATATGTAAAAATGACAGGAAGAATTATGAATTTTATTTCCATAAGAGAAGGAAAGGGGGGGGAGGGGGTGTAATTATAGTGCTGAACCATTGTATTCAATCTGAAATTAAGATACTTTTCTAAGACATGAAATTCACATAGTCAAGAAATGATCATGATGGAAATCTTTGCAGTTGAAAGGTATTAACAGTTGTTAACCCCTTTCCTTGCAGCCAAAATGTTTTGACTGAATATCTCTGCAAAAGAAGAAAAAAACCCACAAAATTCGGGAGGACTGAACTTTTTGATCTTGTCTAAAATGACCACAACTTTTCCTGGGAAGGAAAAAAAATATAGCTGCTTGACTTGAATTTTAACTCCCATCTGAGTGAGAGTTCAGTTTCTTGGTAATATTCTATTATGGCAATAGTCTGAAAATATGCTGAAACACTTGATAGTTATGGCTGTGTCTTAGCTTTTGTTTTATAGGCAAGTGTAGAATATATAGATGAATATAAAATATTGCTTCATCTATATTAAGCAGGAATAAAAATTTTAATGTAAGAATATTTATATATTTCTTGAACACAGGCAAAATATGGTTAAAAGTTAAAATACTTTCAACTGGAATAGCACATTGTTCTTCACATACCGAAAAAAAAGTAACAATGAAAATAAAAATTAAAATGTGTTTCATGCCATTTCCCCAAGACAGCAGGAATGATATGAAGTCAAGAAAGTTCCTGGCAGTTTTCCACACTGCAGGTCACACTTCTCTCTGCCATTCCCTGCCCCCGTGCTGGAATTGCAGTGGCACAGCCTCCCCCTCACCCAGGCAGGGATGCAGCGGGTGCACAAACAGCATCATTGTCTCGTCTGGGATGCTGCTGCCTGCAGGAGCTGTTCTCACTGCAGTCTGACTGCCTTGTCCAAGCCCTCCCTCCCTCCAGCCGGGGCTCTTGGAGCTGCCAAAGGCAAATTCAAGGAGGTTTTACGCTCAGCACCCCAGGCTAAAGGGGGGACCCTGCCCTGCTCAGCCTGGGGGGTCAGGGACCCTCTGTGTAACTGCTCCCCCAAACTGGGCACCAAAGCCCAGGAAAGCAGCAGGGTCTGCAGAAAGGTGAGGGAAGCTTGTGTGAAATTGGGGGATGTTTTAGCCCAGTTGCTCAGGAGAGATGTGGGACAGAGGCTGGGTGGAGAACAGGAACCACACAGGATGAGCAGGATGCATCAGGAGTGAGGGGGCAGGAAAAGGCAGTGGTGTGAGAACAGCCTTGCACTGGGGTCATGCAGAGCTTCCTGAAGAAAGGGGAGCAAATACCTGTTGGGAATGGCATCCTGCTTCAGGGCAGGGGTCTCAATGGAGAACTCTTGATTTGTCTTATTTATTTTTAACAATTCAGTGATTAAAATGGCACAAGATGTTTGGATTTAGGGAAACCAGACCAACTAAGCAATGGATGAGAAAATGAAAGTTTCTGAAATGCAGTAGTGTAACCCGTATTACTGGGATCATGGAAGAACACATATGGGACGATTTAAAATGTCTTGGTTCTGTTTGCTTTTTAATTTCAGCTCAAATAGGGATTTCCAGGATCCCATGCCATAGAGTTATTTTTAAAATGGGATTGCACACATGAAGGCTTCTTTCCATTTACCTTAAATTTAAACAGAAAGGACTTTCCCATGGAGTATTGTGTTGGGTTGCACGAGACTGGGATGTCTGCACATCATCAAAGACAGCAAGTGACATAATTGCTGCACAATTTGTGGCTCAGGTTGAGAAGGCACTTCAATTGCAGCGGGAGGGATCCTGCCAGCAGACAGATTTTGGTTGCAAAGTATTCACTGGTTCTGCTTTAAAATGAGAGTAGCTTGGGAAATGCTCATCTACAATAAGGGAGTGAGATTTCTGCTCTGTTTTTGGAAGGCAGGAGAAAATATGAGCATAGCTTCTGAGGAGATTGGGATGAATTCCAAAGAAACACTTGCTCTGTCTTGCTGGAATTCAGGCAAATAGAGACTAAATAATTTGAAGGTTCTGTCTTCTCTTTTTCAAAATAGTAATATTCTAATAATATTGTGTCCTCTTAGCTCTATCCTAATGAAAAGTTTGTTCACCACCTTAATTGTTTAATGAATTCTTATTTACTCATAGTTAAAAAAACCTGAAGAACGTATTTTGCTCATACTTTCTGTGACACCTAAGATGTTGGATTAGGGACGACCTGGGAGTTACAGTTTCTGCCTGCTGTTTTCACACAGCTTTTAGCAGCCAATCCCTGCACCTTTATATCCATGGGTGAAGGATTAGTCACATGGAGAGGAACCTGTACAAAGTAAGCAATGTGACACTAATATTCCCTGCTGAGGTAATAACTCCACTTTCACAACAGGATGAGTGGAGAGGTAATTGAGATCTCAGAGAAATTAGTTACACACACATTGCAGGCAGTGACTGTGGCACTGGTAGCTTTATGTTGCCATAACATGGTAGCTTTAGCATAACTCCCATGTGTTTCATAGGAAGACAAACAGGGATTTGAGCTTCTCAGTGCTGCAACATAGTATGAATATATTGGCTGCTTGAGAATTCCACTGAGATCTGGCAGATAAACTTAGGCCAATGAAGTCTTCTGCCCCTAATCTACATGCTTCCCACAACTTGAGAGATTCTAGCATGAAAATGTTGATTAATCTATAGAAATTCTCAGGTAGAAACTGTCATTCACCCTTAACCAGCCTGGTAGCCTTCTGTGATGGCTCTGTATTTATTACTGATATGAAATGTTGTCTGTGAGGCAATAAAGGAGAGCAGAGGATACTTCCATGACTCTGTCATAACATAGATCTGCTGTCAGCTCTCTGCTGTTTCAGCCAAGCCAGCACAGTGGAAGGCAATGATAAATGCAGCTGTTTCACAGTAAAGAAGTGGTTTTAAGTTTTGGCTGAACTTGGGGTTTGAGACAGTTGTTTTAAGTAGCTCTGACCTATCCACGCATTTTCTTTCATAATTGGAGATCCATCTACTCTTTCAGCTTAATTCCCATGAAATGCTGCAGTAAATTCAGGTCATCTTAATATGGTAATTCTGAGCCCTGGAAATGTTGCTCCTCTGTTCTGCTTTGATAACTAGTGAAGAACCAGCTTTAGTGAAACAGTATCGCATTTTTACTCTCAACCATCGGTCCAGATCCTGTTGACTTTAAGTGCTAGAGCTGTCACATGCTTGTGTCCCATTGAGGAGCTCCTTGCTCAGCACCAGAGCCACCACCATGCAGGATGCTAGCAGGACAGCTTTGCTTTCACTGTTTTAGTATTAACAGCACAAGCACCTGAAATGATACAAGCATTTATTCCTTCCTTTGAGTTATTGGTAAATGCCTGTTGTGAGGCAAGTCTGCTGCAAAGGTGCTTTGGAGACTGATGCTTCCAGCATTGTGGAGCCTGGCCAGGGCAGTGGGGGCTGTGGGACAGCATATCCCTGCTCCACATGGGGCTCCTCCCAGGCTGTCCCCTGCCACGCTGTCCCCTGCCACTTATCTGTTGCCATGGAGAGCAGATTTGGTCCTGCACACTCATGGGTCCCATGTGGCTCTTCTCTGCCAGGGTAATCTGCTGTCACTGTGGTCATCACAATAACAGGGCTTTTTCTTTTTTTTTTCTTAATATACACTTCTCTGCACCACATCTCGTTTTCAGCTGCCTAGGTACATTCCTAGTGTCAGCAGCATGATGTGATACTGCTCGTTTAAACTGGGAGACAAAACCCTGATGTGCTCTGCTCACAAAATTTCTCGGTATTCCCGTATATTCTGCAAGGTTACTTAGGATACACACGGCACTGTTTCACCTTTTGTCTTTAAAGTGATGTAGGATGAATATCTTTCAAATGGAAAGACAGGCGACTGGAAAAAAAAGGGGGAAAAACAAGTAACAAGATCAAAGACGTAAATAGAACAAAATATGCACAAGAGATCTCATCTGAGATCAAAGATGTGAACGTAATTACCATGAATAAGACGTGCAGAGCTCACCAGAACAGAGTGGTTTGTGCGCCTGGAGAATTCTGCAGAAATAAACCATTCAGTGGGAAATGGAGCGCTCCACAGAGTGACGAAAGGACATTTATTCTGCACTGGAGGGGGAAGAGCAGAAAACCCAGCATTACAGCAGGGCTGCTCATTGCTGCCTGACCCTGTGCAGGGCTGCAGCCATCGAAGTAGCTCAAAAGAAATCTCTGAACCTTTCATGTTAAAAGATTCTGATCTGGGGCAAAAAAAACCCCCAAACCCCAGCTCTTTAACCCTGGGAGGTGTGCTGTTCTTAGGCAGACATTTTCAAGGGCAAATGCAGTTATTGTGTTATGAGTGCAGTTAGAAGAAAAACAATTGCCTCTGTTAAGCCTAACACATAGAGGAATTGTGCAGAGCATAAATCATTTCTTTTCGCTAACCCTGTTTGGTCAGGGATTGTGATTGTATTTTTGATTTTTATGGCTGTTATGCACACGTGTCCACAGGCCCTAACAGAAAATCCTTAGAAATGCAATAAATAAATAAGAGAAGTCTAGAAGAGAGTGTAAGAAAAGTTACAGTGACTGAGCTGAAATTCCAAACTGCTGATTCTTCTTTATGAGCTACATGTTGGTCACAGGTACAAGAATATTGTTTGATTTTTAGTGGAGTTACTAAATAAATGCCACTAAACATAGGAAAGAAAAAATATATATTTCTTCTTCTTTTTCTGACAACACAGATCTGGACACTGATCACTCCTTCTGATGTTTCCAGATAAGATGTGTCTTTGCCATGAATATCTCAAACCTGATGAGAGCATGGAAACTCAGAAAGTTTTAGGAGTGAATTTTGGTTTACTACTTCTCTCTTTCTGCTGGCATGAAACAGAAATTCAGACACAGGTCTACATATCAGGCTTATTTTCACTGGGGAGAGAGGTCAAAAAGGAAATCCTGTGTGCTTTGCCTACTGGCAAGGCTTATTTTCACAGAAACATTACTAGAACTGTGCTTAGCATGTAAATTATTTAAACAGTAGCCTAGTCCATCTTTGTACAGAAATACCTCCTGTAGGGAACCTGGAAAACATGTGCAGTCTAGAAATGAGTATTTCCCCTCCATTCTTCTGACTGCTTTGTTTTTGGGAAGAGCCCACTGCTATCCATAGGTTCTGCTGTCTGTGACTTTGGGTCAAACAGTGGAAATCCTGCTTTTCCATGGCAATGGACTTCCTGTCCCCATTGCAAAATCCCATCAGCAGTAATGGTGTGGTGCTGTGTCAGCTGATGCCTTCAAAGGGTCATTCCTGCACAAGGCACATTTCCTCCTCCCCTGACAAAAAGGTGGGCTGATTCTGCTGTAGGCACATTTTCCAGGTACTGTAGAATTTTTATGGCATAACTATAATTGTAAAACTGTATCGTTTTCAATAGACAGAAAGATTTGTTTTCTTAGTAAAAAATGTACAGCTTCTCCTATTTTCTTTGGAAGAATAGGCCCAATTCTGCCTTCAGTTGTGTCCCCAAGATCTTTATGAAATAGAGGGGTACAGACTAGAGGTGTAGAGATTGAATGGAGAGAACGCTCTGTCCTTTTGCAGGGATGTTAGTTCACAAAAAGAGCTCTTTGCAGTCTTTAGGCCAAAATGATGTATGATGTATTATCTTAAGATCATCAGTTACTGTCAGACTGGAGACTGAGGAGAGTTTGTTTTGTGATGTTCATGACTGTATCTGTTCTCCTGCAAGCCTTTGCTTTGACTCCAGTTCTCTCATGAATCTGTAAACTTACTCATAATATGAATTTCTATTTTTTTTTTATTAGCTTGGAGGTGTTTCTAGCATTCACATGCTTTCAAAAGAACAAGTATGCCCATGGTCATGGTGAGCCTGTGGTAGGTGACTCTGCTCGAGGAGGGGGTTGGATAAAATGACCCCCACAGGTCCCTGCCAGTCTCAGTCAGGCTGTGACCCTCTATTTGTAACTCCTCAGTCCCTTCATTTGGATTCAAGTTACAGAACAATAGAAACCTCTGTCCTGTTTTATTCTATAAATATTATCCATTCTACAAAATGAGCTCTGTGACAATGGTACTCACAAACTTGGTAAGTGTTTTAGTCTGGTATATTTAGTTATTATCTTTAGGTAATACTATGGATTTTGGTTCAACTTAGTGCTTAAAGGCCAAAGGCAGGCACACAAATAATCCTGAGGAAGTCAAGAGAGGTGCTTTTACACTCAATACTTAAGCTTAAGTGCTTGGCTGCATAAAAGCCATCCTCCTGATTTTCACTGAAACTGTACTGAGAAAAGCACACAGTTTGTGCAGCAGAGAGATGGGTGCATGTGAGTCTCCACCTTTCACACAGCCTTGGAAATAATGATGCTTAACTGTAAGTGTTGATGCAGAGTTATCTCTCAAAACACTCTTAGCAATGAAGTAAACTGGATTTTGGAAAAACACCATCTTGCCCAACGACTAAATAGTTATTTGAGTTTTCTTTCTTTCTCCTTTTTTTTTTTTTGACTGACCCAAACCTATTTTCTGTCCAATATCCTGTCTAACCTATTTTCTGGGCCAATATCGACTGAAGAGAAGCTCTCCTCCCCATCATCTCACCCTGCTATGCAAGTATGCAGTCAGTTCAAATAATTTATTCTTACCTGGGAGCTGCTGTAGCTCATGGCAACTGTGAGCAGCCATCAGGGGATCACAAGGCAGCTTAAAGGCAGTATGGCAAAAAAAGGCCATAGATACACTCTCAGCTCTCCAAATATATATCCCTTGTAAAATTTTTTTTTACTTGTTACACCCAGGTTATAGTGAATATATGTAAATTGTAAGATTAAGATTACTGTGCTCCAAAGTCAGTAAAAGCATGTAATGGGACACTGTGGGCTTGTCCCACCCTTGCAAGGGGAGCCAGGACTGGGATCACTCACCACTGTCAGAGCACACGGGCTCATCTGTCCTCTTTCAAAAACACATTCACTGTCTTTTCTTGCATCTAAAAAGTTCTACACATCCACAGCATTTAAATAAATTAAATCAATGAGAGCTGTGTTTCAGTACAGGATCAATACAGGTCAGGCCCTTGTTTCATGGGTGGCACTGCTGTCTCTGCAGCACGGGACCTCCTGTTTGAACTGGCAATGTCAAAATATTTTGATCTGCCCTCTCCCTAAAATTAAACCCTTCCTTGCACTTCCAGCAATGAAAACAGATTTACAGTGGGTGTTAAGATAATGCAAACCTTAGTTTCAATGGGAATCAGACCTGGAGTGTGTGTATTGAAGACTGTTTGAATTACATTCAGCACTGTTATGTGTTCTCAGGAGTTGCAGAGCCTGTTAAAAATGAAATAAAGCTTATGGAAAGGGGCTTATGTTTTCTATTCTGCTCAGAAAGAAATAAAGAGGAAAACATATTTGTGCCTGCTCAAAGGCTGCCCAAGGACAGCTTTCTTTCTTTGTGACCCAGTTACATTAAATGCTTTCACAGGAACTCCTCAGATACTTATTAAAAAAAAAGAAAAAAGAAAGGAAAACACAGATCAGTGCTTCTGATCTTCACTCTGAGGCTTGGAGCCATTGACAGATATCTTGCATCCCTTGTTGCCGGTACAAAAATTAAACAAAGCAAGAGATGAGCAGCACTGGATGAGAAATTAACTCTGTCCATGGAACTATTAAATGCCATAGTTTAAGATCATCTTGTTTCTAAGAAAAAGTACAATCAGCTGTAACTTTGGCCAGCACAAACTGACTTATTGCTCTCACCCTCTTTCTCTGGTAACTTTTTTTCTCCTTTTGGCACAATGTGAGTCCTTTCAGTATTTTGTCTGGTATCACCAGACCTCCCCAGGCCAGCTGGAAGTTTTCACCGGCTTTTGACAGAAGGTAGGAAATTCTGCATTGGACATACAGTGACAATGGTGCTTGTCAGACAGGAGCCCAATTCCTTTTGGATGGGCTTCAGTGTGCTCTGCGGCTTGAATGCTGACTCAGTTTATACAGGAGCTGATCCCTCTACAGATATTGATAAATGAAGTGTGCTACATCCTACCTACCTACACCCCAAATTAGTCTGTGCTTTGAGGGAACTCGAGCAAAACTCTTTCTGCTACTTCTTGTTATTGTATCAGAGTAAAGGTGTTGGATGCTACTTGAAGAACATGAAGCTGGAAGGATTTCTTGGGAGTTGGGTAAATCCCTTTCTGTGTGTGAGGGCTTCCAGAAGTGAAAGAGAGTACACAGAACTCCAGAGAGCACTGGGCAGCAGTACTGCATGTACACAGGGACAGAAAAAGCCTTCTGTGGACACTGGAAGTCGTTTTGGATATCTTTTGTCAGTGACTGAAGTAGTTGCGAGTATTTTCTTTTTTGTGGTGTTGCTTTCTAACAAAGGAGAAAATAACAAACTAATAAAGTCTGCTGGAGTTGGCTGCTGTGATTTAAAGTTAAGGTATTTGCTATCTACTATACTAATTCCATGAGACCGTGCCCTATTAGATTTGCCAAAATTAAAAAGATTTTTAAAAATCCAATGTTTTCTTGATACAAGCGCTGAATTCTTGTGTTTTTCTGTCACATGAATATTGACTCATTGATATTTTATGTGTCACACAGAATGGTTGAGATATCAGAGAAAAATAATGATTTGCATAAGCATCCCAGAGGCATTTTTGGCTTCCCACCATGCAGGAGCTTTAGCCTGTTGTCTTCACACAGAGTCTGCTGTAATGCTGCACGCCAGAGATGATAATTCACTTTGTGAAACATGATCAGAAGGACCTTTATGGAGGTGTGACAGATGCAGCTGTAGCCATCACTTGAAGCACTTTTCCATAACCTTAAAAATGTGTCTCCTTCTGATGTTCTTTCTTGATGACTTTTTTAGGTATTGTTGAGTTGCAGCTGTCATGGGCAATGAAATTCCTAAGAGAGCAAGGGAATAAAAAGGTTAAAGTGCCCACAGCCACCGTTTCAGGACTTAATTGGACACTAGCTACTCAAATCTGAGCATTCCCCCAAAGAATGGTGGAGCTCTTGCAAGCTTCAAACAATGGAGATGCGTGGGTTGATGCCATCTGCAGCCTAGGGCTGGTAGAACAAAAAGACGTTTGAAGAAGAGGGGAATTCTCAGAGATATGGTAGAATGGGAATGATCTGAAAGTAATCAATCATTACGGTGACATAAATCACAGCACACAAGAGCCCACAGCCAGGAGATGTCAAACGCCGCCCGCGGCGCATCAGTCTCTCTGGCATCATCACTTTTGTGTGTTGTGCCACTGCTCTTTTGAGGGCCATCAATTCTGTGGGGTGATGAAACCCAGGAATGCCGGGTTGCCCCTGGCTGGCTAAAGCAGCTTTATGATTGCGCACCCTAACGTGCGCTTGGGGCGCATTCATCCCGTGACCCGCGCGAGCCATCGATTGTGAGCTGGGTGCCAAACCCGCCAGATGTTGCTTGATCTCATAATTACGTTAGTTCTGTTGCTCCAGTGCAGCAGCATCAAAACAATACCAGCCAATCTGGGGCACAAAGAGAGGCTGCAGCTCTCATGTGGTCATCTGGTCCACGCCTGACATTTTTGCCTAAAGCTCTCAGATGTTAAACTTAATTTCTCTTCCTTGATTATAAGCAAAATGATCTGTGCACAATATTAAAAAAACATTTATCAGCTGGAAAACAGCAAAAGGCATGGCATAAACTCATATAAATGTTAATGAAAGGCAGACAAAATTAAGCAATAGTATTGTATTCTTAGGGGTTTTATACACTTTTACTTAAGAGAATCTAGGAGAGGAGGTCGGAACAGGATTGCAGGATAAGCCCAAAAAGTATTGTTTTGAAATTTACACCAACTCTTCTTATTGTTTAAAACACGGTCTGGAAGCCCTGTTAAATGGAACAAGCATAATCCTCCTTTAACTTATTCTGATATTGATCATCAGATCAATATAAATCATAAATCCCTTTATTTCAATGAAAAGGCTCCATCTTTCGACTGTTGCCCATAAAAAAACCCGTGAATTTTTGGCCGCCTAGCTCCTTCCAAAAAACTGTACAAAGTGGTAAAACAAAGACTATGGTGGTTGTCTAATGAGGTCTATTCCTCTGAGTAAGGGTGATTTTATTTGGATGGTTTACAGGGCAGTCTGAGCACAAGGCTCCAGGTCCCAGCACAGGGACTCAAATTATCCTTCATCTTGTCATATTGTGCCTTAATTTGCTGATGTAGAGCTGAAATACAGCAAGGGTGTTTCCATCCCGTTTTTGTCAGCCCTCAGCCCCCCAGCTCACTAATGGGCACATTGCCCCTTTCCTTCACCTGCCTTCCAGCCTACAGAGCTCCAAGACCTGTGCTTGAGTTGTTCAGTACTGGTGCTGTACATGGGAGCAGTAGGGCTCTGCATAGCCCACTGTAATTTTCTGCTTTTTCAAATAAATGTGGTGAGTTCTCATCAGCAGCAACTGTTAAATTACAGCATTTTCCTTCCCTCTCAATTGTGAGCTACAACACATATCTCAGACTAGGCACAAGGAAAATTGTAGCACAGGACAGGAACTATCAGCTAAAAAGATTTTCTAAACAATGCAAGTTGGCCTCAGCGTGCCCTACTAATATTCTCCATCTTGCAGTATTTTCATTTCAACTAAGAATATAAAGTCATGCCATATATAAGAGAAATTTTATTTCCTGTACTACTACAGTTTTCTAGCATAATGGCCCATGTAGACCAGTGGCAAATATTACATCCTAAAGTTTCAAATAATTGCCATCTTTACGTTTCATATCTGATCTTTAATAAATGTTATTTTGCACAGTGCAATTAGACTTCAGGATGTAAAACTCAGAGTAATCCTGAACCTTTTTGAAGAGCTGGGTATTTTCAGGGTGCACTGACATCTAGATTCTGATCTAGCTAATGGCACAAATCTGAAGCAATTTCCTAGAAATCAGTACAATTACATCAGCACAGTCCCCATAAAACTAGGATGAGAGTCAGACCTTTATTTCTTTTCCAGCCTGCTCCAGAGATACAGTATTTTCCATTTAGTCAACTGAAGAGAACTGTAAAGGTATAGAAAGAAATGATAGAACTAAATTTTACTATTTAACATATGGGAAACTTGGTTATTATTTTACCATAAGCGTATGCAGGAAAAGGAGCGGGCTGCAGTAAAATGGAAAAAATTCACCTCAGGTGTTGTATCATGAAATCCAAGGAAGTGACATCAAAGATTAAACCTGGCCCATTTACTTTTAAGTTATTTTGTTTAAGTATCAGATTTTACGTCTGGAGATTTTCTCTACTCTGTGAATTTTATTCCTTTTCGTAAGCATAAAACTGAATAAGGATCAAGAAGAATTTATTTTGTCGCCTCAGTACCAACACAAGACCCTCATGCTGGCCCCTGAAATCCTTTTGACAGTTTTGGGTGCTGGTTATGGAGCAGCTGCACACTGGGGTCAGTGTGCACAGCAAATGTGGTGCAGGGTGGTTTTAGGCAAGCAGGAGACACTTGTTTGCCCATGGGGAACCCTGACTCTCCTACTGCCTGAGCAGCCTTTTTGTTCCAAGGACAATCTTCTGCACCACCTGGTCACACTGAGACAGGATTAATTTTGTGTGGGATAAGGTTGTCTTTTGGTCATTGCTCTGTCTGGAAAGGAGAAGTGGGAGTGCCAGTGCTGTCTGGGCAGGCAGAGGTGCCGAGGTGTCTCCTCACACCCCATGAAGCCACAGCCTCTTGCCAGCTCTGCTGCCTTCCTGGGCTGAGAATGGTTTTCTGTGATTAATTTCACTGCTTCAGAAGAGTGACAGAAAAAGCTTGGGAAACTACAGGAAAACGTCCAAATTCTTATGGGAGAAAGAACTAAACAGACACAAAAGGCCTTGTTTGGGTTAATGGGAGCCAATAGGGAGAAACAATCAGGGACAGGTGAGGTGAGGACAGTGGGAGAGGTGGCTCTGGGCTGACGCATTGCCTGCAGGCAGCAAGGTGCCCTGCAAGTCCTTGGTTCATGGAGGTCTCCTTTGGGACTCTCCACCATGGGCCAGCCCTCACCCTTGTCCTGCTGTTCCCTGGAGCATTTCCCTGGACTTTCAGGAGCTGGGGAGGAGTGTGGGAAGTTGGGTACGAGTAAGATGTGTATCTGTCATGCTAAATTTTGTTCCCGGTCCAAAACTGAAAACTTTTTTTTTGTGGGAAGAAGTTAACTGGAACTGATGAAGTTTCTTTTCATGGATTATTTAAGCAGTACAAGATGTTGTTAATGCTGAGTTTCTTCCATGTTATTTGGGAAAGTATGTCTGATTATGTAAATTAAAAGTTGCTGCTTAAAAATATTTTGCTTGAGAGATTGCAAAGGCAACACAGTAAATGAATTAAGATCAGAGAGTCTTGCTCAAGTGAGAAGATTGCATAAGTAACCGCGTGTGTTACTGAAAAATACATATTGTTTACAACGTATTCTTGCAAGATCCTTCAATATTTCACTTTGAGGTTTGCTTGATATAAAATACTGCATTTTTTCAAGCTGTCTCACAGGCTGGGATCTAGACTGATTTGCAGCTACATGCAGATTAAAACCATTACCCTGTCCCACTGCAATTTTGGATTTAATTTGGTTAGTTTCCGTCTTTTTAAGAGAAACAAGAGAGTTTTCAAACCAACAGGCATTGACTGCTTACCTAATTAAAAATGTATCCATCTGCTGGTTTGGTGGCTGGCTTGTTATTCAAAGCATGCAGATCTAAGTAGGTTGATTTATTTATGAAGACCTTATGACACTGAGAGATATGCACTCAAAAACATGCAAAAATAAATGTGGTTGCAGATGGGTAGACACACAGAGATCTTTATGGGGTTCTAAATAACAGATAGAGAGAATTTGGAAAATGTGCTTTAAAAGGAAGATCCTTTTATGTTGATTTCACATGTTTAACATTTAGAGCTCAAATAACAGAGCAGCCAGAGAACATGTTGTGAGATAACTCTAGTCTAAATATCCTATAGTGCCTTTTAAGTTGCAACAATTTTTTCTGAAAGCTTGGTGTGAGTGATAGACTCTGAAGCAGATGCATTTTAAGCAATGTTTTATTTAGAGAACACTTTAAAGGGAATTTTAATTAAAGGAGAAAAAAAATCATTAGCACTCACAAACACCATGCATTGGAATCAGGCTAAATTCTGTTTTCTTATATTTGATTTTTTTGGTGTGTTGGTGAATGTCTCTCAAATTAAGTTTCTATGCTCAAGCTTTGGAAACTTCAAGTTCCAATGAATTCATTCTCAGTGCTATAAATATTGTTGCAATCCTCAGGTAAAATTTATTCACCAGTTAATGGGCTCGAGGAAGTTCCCAGTGTGATGAAGCCACCAGGCATTTCCACATGGGGTGTGGAGCTGCTGGTGTCAAACCACGTCATTCCTGGTGCAATTCCACTGGTGTGGGACTTCTGGCACTGGTACAAAGGAGCGACAGCCCAGCTTGCTCAGAGCTCTCTCCACGAGGCTCAGGGTGTAGGGAGTCTGCATCTCACACCTGAGAAGTGTGAGGAGAACAGGGAGTGCCATGTCTGGGACAGCTCTGGAGTAGCTTTATGGCCTCCGGTTCTGTACACAGCACAGTTTCTAGTGGGTCCTTTTGGGTTTTCCTTCCATCCACGTGCTTGGCAGCATGCTTATTCATGTTTTGCACATTTGCATGCCTGTTCATTGGTAAAAATTTTATCAAAAATAGACTGAAAATATCTCTTAACAGACCACCTTATCATGCTGGTGTCCTTTTAAATTGAAACTGTCTTGGACTAGATGATAAAGTTGCTTTCAGAAGAAATGTTTTTCTTACCAAACCATGCATTAACAATTGTGCTCAGCATCACAAAAAGATAATTCTCTAATCCCAAGGTCAGTTTAAGCTGATTCCCCAGTATATACACTTTTAGATTCCCTTTGAATTGCTTTTTATTTCCATGTCAAGACAAGCATGTGGGTTTTCTAGTGCTAAGAAAATATAGAAGCATGGTTTGTATGTAGATTAGCTAAGGAGGATATTAGACTGAGCTGCCTTTCAGTAGGAAGCCATCCTGGCATTTCTCTGGAAAACTCTAGAAATGTTTGAATAATCCTTATACTAACAGATATCACCACTGGGAATCTGTCTTACTTTTACAGCTCTTTGTTTGAGTATCTTGCTGGCATTTTTTGGTTTTTTGGAATGGGGTGTGGATGCGTGTGAAACTCAAACAAATCTATATCTTCTTTTACTTGATTTCTCCCAAAGATATATTTTGATGAAAGTTTCAGATAGTAATCAAGGGAAGAAAACCCATAAATTTTGCTATGGGTGTTCCTTTTGTGCAGAAGGGAGAGCACAAAAAAATGACCAAGAATCCTTTCCTTTTGTCTCCAGCACACTGCAAATGACTGTTTGCAGTTTTCCTGGTCCCGTGCAAGCCCTGGAAATGGGGGGCAAGGGATCACAATGGGTCAAGGCAAAGAGTTAGTCACACTCTCTCTCAGAATTGAACCCCTTGTTCAAGCAAGGCAAGCAAGTTTTCCACTACTAATTTTGGTCTGCGTTGGAAACTGTGGCCAGTGTGGTTGTGTGAATAAGGATTAGTAATGGTGAGTAGGCACAGGAGGTAGCTGAAGGGGTGGCATTTTTTGTGCCTGTAAAAGCTGTAGTGGTTGCACATTTCCCCCCAAACTTAATATTTTTGCTATTTACTTCAGACTAATTCAAGACGACTTCTTTGGGAAAGAAATTTTACTGGAAATATCAACTGCATACATGTTAGTGAAGTCTTACAATTGGCTGTCTCAGTAAAACAACACCAATGAGTAATTTCTAATGGAAATCTGGCCTTAAGGTGGAATTCAGGGAGATGTGTTCCTGCTCTTTATTGTTGTTGCAGATCTGTGCGCAAGAAAATATGCCCAGGGTTTGTGTCCAACTTCCATTAAAGGAATGAGATGGTTACTGCTGAAGGAAAACTCAGAGGGAAATGGGACACACAGAGTGTTTGCAGCTGGAGAAAAATTGTTCATGGTGCCTTTGGTGTAGGAAATAGGAGGGACTAATTTACGTGTCAGAAATTTAAAAATTCTTAAAATCAGGTTCACGCCTGTGAAAGGTGTAATGCAGGTATAAGACCTGCGAACATCTTTCGTTCTAATGCAGCAGTGATGTTCAGCTCCTGGAGAGTGGATTTGAGGTCTGGTTGTGCTAAAAGCTGTGCAAGAATATCTCAGTGCATGACAGGACCCAGCAGATGGGTATAAATAAAAGGAGAACAAGGAAATACTCTGGCAGCATTGCCCAGCACAACAAACTACCTCATTCTCTGAACTCCTCCAATATCAGTGACAGCACTGAGGAAAATAATGGCTGCCACTTTTCTAACATAAAAGCAAGGGATGGGTTTTTTTTTTTTTTGCATTGTCCTTGCAGTTTTTCATCTCTGTGCCCACTATCTTGCTTACATGAAGTTAATCCAGAATTTGCAGTATTCTGCTGCAAAATCAGTGCAAATACTGAACAGGAGCACATACATATACTATACATGTACATATACATATACATATGCATGTACACATATACTCACTTCTTCCAGTTGGTAGTTCCCTAAAATAGGACAAGTAGATTCTTAGCTAAGAACTATTCTTTTGTATCTACAGGTAATCTGAAATCAGGACGGAGAAACAAAGGGAATGCTTCAGATCCTGAGGTAAGCTCATCATTACTTAAAGGCTGGCCAACCTCTAGACCACAAGTTCCACACTTCCTTACAGATGTTACCACAAGGAGCTGCACATCTCCATATTCTTGGCAAAAATGGCACAACAGGCACTGGATGACTACAGATCTCTCTGACTTTATGTTTATTTAGCATCATTGTTTTAATGTTGGCAGTCACAGACATCCAGCTTCAAAAGTATTGCTGCAGTGGCTGTTTCAGGAGGTCTGTGCAGAACTTGGAGTAGAGCCCTTCTCCCAGAGGTAAACTCACAAAATTAATCTTTCTCTGTCCTGTGAATATATCAGTCATGCCTGCATGCATAGAAAAAAATCTACCAATACTTTCCACTTTTTGGAACAAAAAGCAATGATTTTTTAATTTAATTGTAAAGAAGGACAAAGAGTCTGCCTTACTATTAAAAATAGCACACATTAAAAAAGGAAGGGATTGTATTTTTTCTTACTTTACACAGTTTTCTCCTATACGGTTGCTAATATTTTGATCATAACTGTGGGTGGAGCATCTCAGATGGGATGGTTTGATCTGAGTTAATTAGGATTTACACTCCATTAGAAGTGCCAGAAAGCTTCAGTGCTCTGTAGGGAACCTGTCTCTGGTGCAGTTTGATTGGTACCATCATTGCATAAATAATCTCTGAAAAGATCGCTCTCTTTCTGAACACAGAATAAAAATCAATTAGAGCTCTGACACTCTATTCTTTTGGCAGTTTTACAAAAAAGACAATTCAAAGATTTTTGCACAAAAATTATCTTTGTTTGTACTGAACTTTTAGTGGTGCAATTAAAGTAATGCTTTATTTTCTTTTAGTAATACCTGGAGTAAATTATGGCAGGAAACCTAAAATTCCAGTACGAAAAAAATTCTGGGAAACGCTTTGTTTTCATTTATATTAATTTTAGATTTATTCTGTTTTCACATGAAGGGCCCAATTCTGCCTACCTATTAAAGCTTAGTAGCTAAGTTGCTGGCAAAATTCAACTTTACCTTAGAACAAGCCAGAATCTGGTTCAGAATCTTAAACTGCGACTCTATTCTTGACAGAGAAAATCCAAGTCTGCCTAACTGATTTTTTTTCTCAGTGCAGAAAAATGGGTGGATGCTTTCCAGGAAGTCTGGATGAAGTTTGTAGTTTTATCTTTACCTGTCCATTTCAGCTAAGCTGAGTGCTCCTGTGGGCTGCTGCAGCAGATTCCCCACGCTGTCTGGCAGAGGCTCTTTGGCTGCCGTGGGTTTCGTTGTGCATGGCACGGGCTCCGAGGAGCCCTTGGGAGGAGGCTGCCCCTGCACGTCCCCTCTGGCTGCTGGCCCTGGCCCTGCCAGCAGCTCTCCTACCACTGCTCCTGCTCCAGCCCAACATCTTCATCCCGCCAACTTCTATTTTCTGGAAGTTAACGCCACTCCCAAATGATCCTAACTGAGTAAGAAGCACAGCTGCCGAGGACAGGCAGCACAAAGACCGAGATATTCAAAAGCAGTTTGTAGTAATTAAGGTGTCTGTTAACCTCCACAGCTTTAAATAACCTTTCAATGAAACGTGGGTAGGCACATTCCTCTCCAGGTTGCCAAGCATCTGTGCACTGCAAACAACCTGCAGCCTTATACAGTTATTTGCTCTGGCTTATTGGTCACACTTTCACAGGAAAAAGCCTGCATGTCTCTGCTTGCCCCCGGCCTTGCTGAGGGTGAGAGCTGCCGTGAGCTAAGCCGACACTTCTGCTGCAGAGGTGGGAGCTTGCATTTGTTACGTTTGATCTGCTTATTCAGTGAAAAAGGAGTAATACCTGTTTTGACATTTTGGTGCGTTTATTTCTCTGCTCCATCTGCACTGCTTCTCAGATTTTACCTTTTGCCAGTGACCTTTTATGTTTATTTATTTTAGGAAATGTAATCTGCATTGTAAACACTCCTGGATTTGTAAATAGCTTTGCTGGTAGGATTTCTTTTCAGAGACCTGGTAATGGAGTATTATAAATTTTAGGCTAACTATGAGATTTGAGTTGCATTGCCAGGACCAGTGTAACAAAAGATAGTATTTAATTTGTCATTAAAATCCTGTTATATTTCACTTACGCTTCTCTAGTTTCCCTTAGCACTGCTGGTTAGAAAAGGCAAAAAATCTATGCATCTGTCTCTCTGTATATTGTCAAGTCACGCCGTCTGCCTACTCTGAATAAAGACATTGTCACAGGTCCTGTAATCAGCATCAAGGCAGTAATGAATAGGAAAATCTTGTGATGATGATCATGATTAACAAAAGGAAGTGTAAATAATCTACAGTGCCTAAAGCTCACTTTTTTTGCAGAGTAGATTTGCAAGTGAGCTATAAACCTGATCCTTTTCTTATTGAGGTCAGCAGCAAAACTCCTGCTAATCCCAGCTGAAACAAAATCATTCTGCCAGCTTGATGTTTATAGAAATGCATATTACCTTCATGGAGATGTTCTCCCGCTACGGCTCTTTGTGTTACAGCCTGCAACTTCATCTAAAGCAAACATGACCTGAGGAATGAAATCTTACTCATATCAAATAAAAAGCTGTTATTCTGAAATAGCTAGCAATAAATTTTGTCAAGTAATCTACTGGCAAATGTTTAATACTCACAGATCCAAAAGAATCAGTAAATCCAGGGAGGGAAAGGCTGGGCACATCTGAGCACTTGTACTGGGAAGGAGCTGGCAGTGACTCTCTGGTGCCAAGCCTGATAAAGGTGCACCTTTGGGGCATTATTCCCTTTGACAATGAGACTCTGTGTGTGAGTCTTACACTTCCTGGGGTTATTTTACACTCTTTTGCAAATAGCCAAGTAGTGTGGAAGTTGTGTGGGAGTGGAGTAAACAGAATTGCATTTTTATAGGAAAAGGCTTTTCAGAGGAGATGGGTGAATTTTTCCTGCAGGCTGTGGAATTGCATACTAAAGGAAGAGTTTGTGCTTCCTCCCCCCTGCTTTCTTATTTTTCCTTTGTTTTATTTTTTTTTCCTTTCCCCCATCTAAATGTAGTGCTGGGCCTCAGGAGGCCCATGAACACACAGAGCTTCCTACTGAGGTTGTCACTTGACTGACAGCAAAAAGCTTCTGGGGAGATGGACGAGCATGAGTAGGTGGACATAGAAAAATGGAGAATGAAAAGATAAAGTAAAAATAGAACCGAATGTTCATCCAAAATCACAGCCCTTTCAGGGGCTTAATGTAACTTATAAATGTTGTGTTTGTGATTGGAAAAAATGTAAAGCAACTCTGTGTGTATAAGCATGTGTGAGAGATATTTGATATTCATTCAGAGTGCTCTGTTAGAAATTATTTTAACTACAGAGATACATCCAAGACAACGCCCTTGTGTCAATGCCCAATTATTTATACACTAATATATTCCCTCAGTGCTTTAAAATACAAGGATAACAAATTGTGAGTGAGTAGGAAATACAACAATATTTCAGTCCTTGCATTTCAAGATGATTTACGGTTTCTCAGAGGCTCCGTGTTTGTGTGCTCATGAGCCTGTTTGTCTGTACCACTTGAGTCCTGATCTCTAAATAATTTGGCTGGGGTTGACCTCTCTGAAGCAGACAGGATCAAACATTTAACACACTGTCATAATTATTACAGTGTCTGCTGCAAGGGAATACAGTTTCACTGAGGAGCTGAGACAAATACAAGATCTGAGACAAATACCAGAGATGCTGGCTGTGCTTTATTGAGCTGCATTAAATTGACCGTTTAAATGGTGTAAACTTGATGATGGTGCAAACATGATTAGTTCCCATCAAAGCCAAATCACTCCTGATAGTGAGTTACAATAACATAAGTTGGCAGGTTGGCAGCAGCACAGGCTGCTCAGGTAATAGGCGTTTAAGACACATGTAACAGCTCCAATGGCTGTAACAAAATGTTAAGGAATAAATTTTGATGTCAGATACTTTGTTGAAGGGTGGAGTTACTGGCTGAAGCCGAGAACAGGATTTAGTCCAAGTATCAATGACATCTGTTAAAACCAAGCTGGGCTTTTACGATTCGTTGAAATGACACAAAGTAAGGAAATTGTGATTATTTTGGCAAGACTTCTTAAAAAAACCCCCACTTACTGGAGCCAAAATATAGTGGATTTGGTAGGATTGCAAACATTTTATTTTATGACATTTGCAGGCCTTTTTTACATTGTCTGTGTTTATTTTATGTGACTTTTTTAACAAATTAAAATTGCATTAAATTACAGAAAAAAATTTAAGGTTTCAAAGCATTTTATATATTTTTAATGACGACTGACTCTTCTGGCATTGCCACAAAAATAACTTCAATTAAAAAAAGAAGACGTTTTGATGCTCCACCGTTCCCATAGAGTTTACCCTGACTAGAAGTAGATCTGTCAGAGGCATCAAAGATGTGAAAAGAAGAACATTCAGATAGTTTTAATTGAGGACTGCCTATATTTCTGTGTAAATAATAAAAAAGGCACTAAACCTTTTCTTCCTTCTCATTAGGCCAAGAATTCTTGCAGATAATTAAAGTCAGGAAGTACAAGTTTTAACAGTTGCATGGACTGTGCTGCACTGTTTTTTAACGCCCATTATCCAAGCAGCCGCCTAAAAGATTTATTTTCTACGGGAAGAAAAAAACACACCAGCTATCTTTGCAGGGTTATCCTTAAGGTTCTGCCAGTGGGAGCTCCAAAAGAAATGTTCAAGGCTAAGGAAAACAATCTGAGCCTCAGAAATAGGAACCTCGTTGTAAAAACTGTTAATAAACCTTAACAGCAGTTTTAAGAGCCAAAAATCCGCATCCTCCGTAGATCTTGACTCGAAATTAAACCGGGTGAAAGATACTCTATGTTTTAAGCAAAAAGTATCAGTAAGTGAGGGTGTGTCTGTAAGTATTATGTTCCACAGATACTTGAATCTGGGGAAAAGTAGAGTGATTTAAAGAGAAAATAGCAGATTCTGGGCAGGCGTGTTTCCTGATGCACAGAATTGTTAGTCAAACTTTAAGTCGCTTTCAAAGTATTTTTTTAGCTAATCGAGCCTGTAAAGGGCTTCTGTACGGAAGCTACAGTTAACTCAGGCAAGGATTCGTTTTATCCCAGACGGAGGAAAAAAATCTTCGGAGGGTCTGGGTGCGATTCCCCGATTCCGGGGTGCTGGGATGCGGCCGGGGGAAGGAGCTGTGTCCCGCACGGAGCGGGGGCAGTGCCGGGGAGCCGAGAGGGCGCTGCGGGAGCGGGGGAGCTGCACCACGGGAGAAGAGGGGGCTGTCACCGCCTCCGATCTGCGGGAAACTGAGGCAGCGCCGCCGCCGAGAGCCGCGGAGGGGAGCGCGGGGGCAGCGCCCGAAGAGGGAGGCGCTGCGGGCACCGCCGCTTCTGGAGCTTCCCGAGGCTCAGGCAGCGGTACCCACAGCGGCGGAGGGACGGAGCATCAGGGGACGGGCGGCAGGGCGGCTGCTCGCTTTCCCCCGGTCCCGCAGCGCTGTCCCGGCTGCCCCAGAACGGCCGGACAGAGACAGGTCCGGGGGCAGCTCTGTGAGTACGGACTGGTCAAGGACGGTGCTCAGCCCTCTGACGCTGCCTGACCCACCCAAGCCATAGCGGGCTTCTGAAAACTACGATTTTGCTGTCAAGGCGCGTTTAGAGAGTATTTTTTAAGAAGTGAGATGTTCGGAGCGCTCAAAGCAAAGCGGGGCTGTGGCTGCACGGCGCAGGCTCCCGGGAACAGCCTGAGGGCATCAGCCAACACAGGAGTCCCCGGGCACGGCTCGGGTGGACGCGTTCCGTGTACGGCTGTGGACGGGGGGGATGTGCACGAGCCTGTGCGTCCCGATGGATCTTAGCGTTCAGAGGGAATCGCTCCGAATCCCGGCTTTCCCACCAGCACCCCGGTGCATAAAAGCGTGAACGATTGGCACCTTCACGGTGAGCGCCGGGGCCCGTCCTCTGCCGCTCACCGGGGAAGCGCCACCGACAGCGGCCACCCGCACCGCTCATCCCTGTCCGTCCCTGTCCATCCCTGCCCATCCCTGTCCGTCCCTGTGCATCCCGGTCCATCTCTGTCCGTCCCTGTCCATCCCTGTCCATCCCGGTCCATCCCTGTCCGTCCCTGCCCGGCCGCGGGCAGCCGCTGCCGCGGGAGCCACCGCTCCCGCCAGGTGGCGCTGTTGCTCAACGGTGGCGCCGGGCCGGGCCGGGCCGGGCGGGAGGGCGGCAGCTCCCGGGACGCTCCCGGGACTCTCCCTTGGCGCTCCCGGGACGCGGGACCGCCGCGGGCTCGGCGCGGGGCAGGTCCGTGTGAGCGGCGCGCCCGCGGCTCCCCCGACACTCTGCCTCTCCTAACTTTATCTTTTCGCCTTTTCCATAATTTTTCGGAGTTCGGACACGGTTAAGGTTGGAGATCCCCGCGGAACCACCGCCGGCCGCAGCCGCTCTCTGTGGCCGCCCGCCCAGGGCAGCGCTCCCGACACGGCCCCGCCGGAGCGCCCGGCCCGGCCCGGCCCGGCCCGGCTCCCCGCGCTGCGCGCCCGCGGGGCGGGGCGGGGAGGGGCGCGCGGCGCGGAGCGGGCGGCGATTGGCGGCGGCGCCTGACGGACGGGCGGGCCCCGCCCCCTTGGCAATGTCTAGCGCGCGCCGCGCGCCCCATGTAGGCAGTTATTCCGCTGGGATAGCGCGGCCGGAGCGCGGCGGCGGCAGCGGCGGCATGGCCGGGGTCCCGATCTGCGCCCTCCTCCCGCTCCTCGTCGGCGTCTGCGGCGCCGTCACCGGCTCACGGGTCTATCCCGCCAACGAAGGTGAGGCTTGCAGGCGGCCGGGCTCCGCGTTCTCCCGGCAGGGCGCCGGGGGCAAAGTTCGGTGCCCCCGGGCGAGCGGCAGTGCTGTCCCGTCCCGTCCCCTCCCCGCTGCTCCGCTCGCCGCCAGGACGGCGCTGGCCCCGCGCTGCCCCTGCCGGTCGCTGCCCGTCCGGCGGCCGCGGAGCTGCCCGAGCGGTGCTGCCGGGGCTGCCCGCGGTGTGGGCACAGGTGTCGCGGGGCGGAGCGGAGCGGAGCGGCCGCCGCTGCCCCGCGCGTCCCCCGGCGCCGCCGCTGCCCCGGCCAGGCCGGGCCGCCGACGTGCAGCGCTCCCGGGAGCGGCGCCGGGGCGGCCCCGGATCGGAGGGCGGCTCATGAAACCGGTTCTCCCGGGAGCTCTCGGCGGCTCCGCGCCGTTCCCCGCGGCCCCGGTTCAGCCCGTTCTGCGGGACGGTCCGGCGGCAGCTCTACGGGGGAAGCCCGCGGCAGTCCCGCGGTGTGGGCGTGGGGCGCCGGTCCCCTCGGGAGCCCCTGCCAGGTCTCTCGGTGCCTAGCCGAGCTCCCGGGCTTTCGGAAAGTACGGGCTTTGAGCCCATGGCTGGCATACGGGCGCGCTGCCCCGGGCGGCGGGAGGTGCGGTGCCCGGCGCCGCGGCAGCGCTCCGAGAGGCGCTCCGGTGTCTCTCGCAGGTGTGCCGGGACTCCGCCGCTCCCCTCCGCGCCCCTGAGCGGCTCCAGTGCGCCGGGAAACGAACGTGCGATTCCTCAGACAGAGTTTCGAAGTGTTTTTAAAGATATTGGCGCGGTCGGAAATAACATTTCATTTCAAGTGGAAGGTGGATGCGATCGTGCTCCGCACATATGGAAACGTTCAGGTAAACCATTTATTTTAATATTGCCTTTTGGCAGCTGAAATTTAATCTCTTTTATTTGTACCTTTCTGCAGTTACCTTGCTGGATTCCAGATCGGTTCAGGGAGAGCTGGGGTGGATAGCAAGTCCCCTGGAAGGAGGGGTAAGTTTTAAACCGCTATCTGATCAAAAGGGTAAAGGGGGTGATTAGTAACTTTCAGAGAGTCCTAATGGCTCGATTATTGTTGATTGTGGTGAGGAGGTCAGATTTCTTCCCTGGCTTACCAAGTGAATTACTCTTTGTTGGAGAAACTCTATACTCCCTTTGGATAGTTCTGTCGTGGAATAAGTGGAAACCAAAAGGGCAGAAAAGAGGTTTCAGAATTAAGAGATTGGTTGAGGCATGGGCTTAGATGCCTATTTAAAACTGAAATACACAAGAAATGTGATCTGCCGACTGAATTGGCATTCTTGACTGCTATTATTTTATCTGTGGACTGTCTCGGCTGGGAGATGTTCAGGGCAATTGCCATTCTATTTCTGGATGAAGTAGTAGGGATCAATATACACGATGGACTTTTTGTTGTGATGGGACAGTTGTCCTGTTTCAGGGTGTAAACATTGTGTGTTTTGGTTTCTGAACAGAAAAACTGCCTGTGATTTCTTGGAGTTTCCTTTTATGTACTTTTACAATTGTCTTATTGAAGAGAAGGCTGCTTGAACGCACTGCCCAGTGGTGATGTGATGAAGTTAAGGTGTTCATTGCTGGGCTTAGAGTCCTTTTGCTTAGAGAGCAGCACACAAGGTAGCTTTATTTTTTGGTTTAGCTTTATATTATTGGATGGGTGCCTTGCTGCTCCCTCATCTGTGCCCCGACCTGCAGGGTGCCCAGTGACTCTCTGGGAAACTCCTTTGAATGTTGGACTCTGGAGTTGCTGGGATCTGGAGGAGACTGTACTTCATGGGACTTTCTTTTAATAAGCAATTAGGCTTTTTCTTTCTTCATATGAACAATTTAAGCAAAAATGCCAGCAATGCATGCTAAACATGTAAAAAAAAATCCCAAATCCTTTTAATATTAAATGAGCAACAGCAGCTTGGAATCCTTAAGCAGAAGTAACTAAGTCAAAGTGTTTGCAAAAGGAAAGTGCTGAAAGATCAGGACCTGTGCACAACAAAGCACTGGATTCTTCAAGAAACCTACAAATTTACTTTTTTTTTTTTGTGTGCGTTCCCGCTCGTAATTAGAAGAAGCAGAGCTAAGGAAACAGCAGTGAGCGGAAGGAATCCGAGGCTGCATTGGCTGGTGATGCATTATGCATAAGCTCTGAATAACCATAACATGGGAGAATGGGGGATTGTTTTGCTCCCCCATTGTTGTTCTGGGTGAACTTGACTACAGTCCTGGCTTGCTCTCAGCCTGAGCACACTGTGCTGTCCCCAAAACTTGTTTTTTCAGAGAGTGGGGATGTGATTGGCAGGCCTCTGGCAGCGCCCAAGGTGCACATTCAGTGCTGATTGCAGGCAATTGCCCTCATCTTTTGACAGCGTGGAAAGGTACAGCTCTATCTCAGTGAGAGCTGGGCTTCCTTGTTAATCCTGCACCCTGGAAATGTCGGGTAATGAGATGGGGTCTTTCAGATGGCTCTCCAAGGGATATCTACGCTGTGTATTAAAACAGAACCTAAAATACAAGTTTTAATAAGTCGGCAGTGGAATCAATGAGCAGTTGTATATTATTAATGGCTGTTGGATTCCCCCTTTCTCCACGTTTTTTTCTGAAAGCGCCATGCAAGCTTGAGAAGGAAAAACGTGTGCTCTTATTGTGGACGTGACTCGTTTCACTAAACCTACATACGTGTGTTCTATTTTTAAGCCTGTAGTGAAAAATTTAAGAGTACATGGTCTGTTTCTGAGATACAGTGCTTGGAAAGCATTTACTTTGCTTCATATGCTGCAGATTTATTTCAAGTAGCAGAAACAAACTCCTTTATCTTCCTGGGAAGAACTTGTCCTTTGGTGTTTTTCTTTAACTGTGTATACTTTATTGTCTGTTAAAAAAAGGTATTTTTCTAGATCAGAACCACACTGTTCCTGGGGTGTGAAGGCTGTGTGGATAAGAAGGGCTGGAGATAAACATAGTCATTTAGCAGTGACTAGCTATATAGTAGCCCTGGAGGAATTAATGAATTGCATTATAAATGTAATTAATGATTTACTCTTGCATTTCACAGTTGAAAAGCAGGTTTTATGCCCAGAATGTTTTAGTCTGCATCATTAAACTGTGGGAAGAGCTGAATTATAAAACTTAATTTCAGTTTGAAAGCAAAAAGTTACAGCTTTGACCACATACTTAAGAGTTGCATGTCACTTACAGTGGCTGGAAATTTTGGGCTGTAGTTATTTTCAGCTCTGTCAGAAAGATGCACTTGGGTTTGTTTTGTATTTGTGTGTTCATGAAACAAGAAGCCCAACTCTGTGCATTTGTGTGTTGGTCAGCAGACGGGTGTGTTGAGAACCCGATCCAAAAACTTGCTGAATTCAGTGGCTGGCTGGCTGTTGACCTCAGCGGTCTCTCTATTGAACCCTCTAGCAGCATCCTCCATTGTGTGAATGCACTAAAGGAAATCCCATCAACAATATTATTTCCCTCTGCTTCTTCCTTTCTCTTGTACCACACACAATATTGGTAGCGTAGGCAATCTGAAGATAAGCAGAGTGGAAAGTGATGGATCATAAAGACAATATTGTAACAGTAAACTAGCTCTGTGGTGCTGTAAATTAAACAACTCTGTCTTCTTACTAACAACATGTTACACTTTACATTGATAGATGACTTTTTAAGATTTATTTCTTCCTTTTCTCTGGAAAGGAGTGACATGCTGAGTATTGATTTCCCCCCTCCTTCATTTTAATTTGCAGTTATCTCTAGGCAGCAAATAAAATATTATTCTTTCTGCTCCTAGTGACTCATGGTGCTAACTGCTGTCATTCTATAAACGGATTCAGCTAAGCTGGAAGCTTTTTAAGTAAAAATCACTTGCATAAGAGCAATCCTTGTGAGAAGAATGCAGGATATTATACAAGAAACCCCTTCATCTTAAGAAGGCTTCTGTTTATCAAAGCCATGGCTTCAGTAGTTCTGAAAAGCACTTCTGAGAAGTCTCTTTAAAGTTATTACTGTTTTCTAAGGATAATTTTATATGCTTCATTGTATTGCCTGCAAACCTAGTCAGCATATCATTATCTATTATTTTTATAGGGAAGGATGAATTGAGTAATAAAAATTGAGGTGCTATGGTTTTGCTGTTTTGTTTTTCCCTGGAAAGATTTCTTTCCCTAATGCCCCTACTTTCTCTTCTCTCCCTGCCAGTAGAGCACTGTGATAAACTTTCTTCTGTCTAAGATAATACTTTGGCCAATTTTTTTCAGAGCTATTGAGTATGTGTGCTTTCCTTTCTAAGTTCATTATGCTGAACTCCTGCATCTCCTCCTTCCAAAGCCACCTTGGATTGCATGTGTTGTTGTTGTTTCATAATCATGTTGCCTGCTTGGCACTTCTGAAGATGCCTGAACTTGATTTGAGGGGTGTAACAGTTTTGAAGAATACTGCTACCCAGATCTTTCAGCACTTTCTCTCTCTGCTAACCTTTTTGGGATTTTGATAATCTGAATTTAGCTGCTCCCTGACATTTCCTCCAGAAAAAAGATGTGTAGTATTTCTTCTTTTTTTACCTTCCCACTAGTAAGAAACTCTGTTAGGGTAGCAAAGATATGGTGGTGTTGCTGGTAGACTGATGATGTTGTCTCTTTACCTTTTTTTCCTTCTCTAAGAGCTACTCAAGTCAAGGACCCGGTTCTCCATAGGCAGCTATTCCTGCCCAGCTTCAAAGTAGACTTTACTGAGTCTGGGATATTGGTAGCTTAGAGAAATAATAAGGGATGGCTTAAGAGTTTTTAAAATGAGTGGTAGTGATGCCTGAAACGTGGATGCCACTGTCGCTGTGTGACTAAGTCACTCTGTGTCACCTGTTGGATATTCCCAGGTGCAAGGTGGGGTCCATGAGATATCTGCTGCAGAGAAAGCCCTGCAGGTCAGTGCTGCTCTGTGAGTCTGTGAGGTTCTGTGTGTAGCCCTGCTCTAGGCAGGGTCCTGTGGACTGAACTGTACTGCAAATAAACCTGGTCAGTCAAGGGAGCATTCTTGGATTGGTTCAGAGGGTCCTTAATACACATGCTTGCTCGAGGTATGAGGGGATTTGGAATTTGTTTCTCCTGAACAGATACATCCTTTAATGTCCAAGTAGTTGAGGTCTTGGCTATGGCTTGGTCTGCTGGGTTGTTTTTTTGTCTGTTTATTTGTTTCCCCGTAATGGAAAAAGTGCATATTGTTAGTTGTGAAGCTCTGTTGTTTCTTTTAATACTGATGTATTTTTCTCCCCCTTTCCCTCCCTGCAGTGGGAGGAAGTGAGCATCATGGATGAGAAGAACACTCCGATCCGAACCTACCAAGTCTGCAACGTGATGGAGCCCAGTCAGAATAACTGGTTACGAACTGATTGGATTCCCCGTGAGGGGGCTCAGAGGGTTTATATTGAAATCAAGTTCACGCTAAGAGACTGCAACAGCCTGCCGGGTGTCATGGGAACTTGCAAAGAGACTTTCAACCTTTATTACTACGAATCAAACAACGATAAGGAGCGTTTTATTCGTGAGAGCCAGTTTGCCAAGATCGACACCATTGCTGCGGATGAGAGCTTCACCCAGGTGGACATTGGTGACAGGATCATGAAGCTGAATACAGAGATCAGGGATGTGGGGCCACTCAGCAAGAAGGGGTTTTATTTGGCTTTTCAGGACGTCGGTGCCTGCATCGCTTTGGTCTCTGTCCGTGTGTTCTATAAGAAGTGCCCGCTGACGGTTCGGAATCTGGCGCAGTTTCCAGACACCATTACTGGGGCTGACACCTCCTCTCTGGTGGAGGTTCGTGGCTCCTGTGTCAACAACTCGGAAGAGAAGGATGTGCCAAAAATGTACTGTGGGGCAGATGGCGAATGGCTGGTGCCCATTGGCAACTGCCTGTGCAATGCTGGCTACGAGGAGCGCAATGGAGAATGCCAAGGTAGGATGAGCCATATTGTACTCTTCATTAGGGCTTAGTGGAATGCATAATTAAATTGGAGATGAGAGTAAATGGACTAAAGCCAGTGATTAGCAGCCCTGTGGGATGTGGTGGGACAGAGGGGTTTAATGAAGAAGCCCAATAGCTCCAGGTGGCAAGGCTAAGAGTTGTATAATGCAAAACAAATGATACTGCTGTAATAGGCAGAAGGTGAAACACATTTTCTAGCAGACGCCCAAATTTGATTTGGCTCATGATAGTCACCAAAATGTGGATGACTGCAAAGCAGTGCAGTTGAGCTACCGTTGTTTGAAGAGACAAATCTTTCAAGGGAACTTTGTTAAACACAGGAAATTCTGGCAAAGTTGACTTTGGATAATGCAGTAGGTTAAGAACCAGTCTGGGAGGAAGGACAGGAGTTTTAGTGGGATTACTTTCCCACTTTGGGAAGTGGAAGTCTTTGGTGTTTTACTTGTTGCAAATTTTTAGCACTAAAGACCCTTTGATATTTGACACTGCTGCCTTTGTTAAATATTTTCATTTCTCAGAGAGTCTCTATTGTCAGTTAAATAATAGAGGTGCTAGGATACTCTTAGAAATGCTAAAAGTCTCCACCCCACCCTCCCACACACACACCATCCTGTGTGCTGCAGAATTAGGGATTAAAGTTTGTATAAAAGACTGATTTGCTTAAAAGACAAAACGTCAATACCTATATTCTCTTCACCTCCCTTTTCTGGATAAAGAAGCTGTAGAAGGTTAGGGAAGGAGAGAAGAGAGTTTATAAATAAAATATCTTTAGCCTCTGCTTTGAAATTCTTGCTCATGTAAGCATAAATTAAGATCAAACTTAAATGGATTCTTGCACAGGTCAGTGAGCTTAATTTTGCTGGGTGCTGAATTGAAGGTGCTCAGCTCCTTCGGGGATTTAGAACCATGTTTTTAGAAAAGGTTCTTTGGAGTAAGTTGCCTCGTCTTCTTGGTGTGTTTCTTACTAGAGCATTTTTATCATCTTGAGACTGAAAACAAGTTGGCAAAGCAAGTAACTGGCTGCTTTTGTGACAGACTCCTAAGAGAATGGTGTTTTTTGAATATCCTGTGTGATTTCTTTTAAATGGTAATTTACAGTCAATATGAAGTTCATTATTATGCATTGAGATTAAATTTTGGTAGGAAAGAACTGCTACGTATGAACTTCAGCCTTAATTTCCCGAGTTTTTGCTCTATGAGAGAAGCCTAGGGTGGCATAGTGGCAACAAAATTGCCATGGGCTGTACTGAGGACGGAAAGATGAGCTGTACAATGACAGGGCATCCTGTCTGGGGTAAAGTACTCTGGTTTTTCTTGGGGGTTTTCCATCTCACAAATCCTGTGAGATGGAAACTTGAAAGCTTGTTTGTCATGAAGTGTGTGAACCTGTGGCTGTGGTGCTGCCTGGGTGCTGCTGGGGGAGCCATTGATGGCTGGGGAGATGCTGTTGCTCTCTTACAGCTCAATAACTTCTGAGCAAAGCTTCCTGACACCTTACCAGCCTGGGCTGTGAGAGGAGGAAGTGAGGGGGGGCAGCATTTATTGGTTTATTGCACAGAGATGATTCCACCTTCTCCTAGAGGCCTGTTAGGTCAGCACTGGGTCACTGATTGACACAGATCATCCATTTTTCAGTATCAGTGGCCCAGATGTGGTGAGCTAATTGTCCAGCAAATCCTGTGCTGTTCAGGGGAAATCTCTCGAGGTTTTGCTGATGGTTATGGTGGCATGCTTTTTAAATGTATTTTTGTAGTGTTGGACTAGACCTTGGGGATGACTGTCAGCTTACCTAAAGGCACTCAGCTGCATCTGGGGATGTTTGGGCTCAGGAAACCCAATTCTCCATTTCCCAATTAAAAGGAAGATCAGGTGATGCCATATTGGCAAAAGTGTTAGACATGTTCTGTCTCTCAGGCTCTCCAGAGTGAAGTTGGCCTGTGCTAGTCATTTTGAGAGCATTCAAGCCAGCTCATAATTGAAAGTGCTAAACCCATTTCATCAGCTGTTACTTGTGGTTTCCTTTTCTCAGATTTGCCATTCTCCAGCCAGAACAGTTTACTGGGAAGCTCCTCCTGATGAATTCATGAAGCTCACCAGAACTGTGTAGCTTCTCTCTGTTTTCCAGTGAGGCTGTTAAAGCAGTTTGGCCTTTGACACTACTGAATGAGGTTTCCCCTTTTCTTTCCCCTCTTAACTTAATAGTTTAGCAAATGTTCTGCTCTGACAGGTTTTTGGAGGGGAGGAGGAGGATGAAGTGAGGAGGATTCCTGTGGTTTTGATAGAGAGGATTGGGGGCAGGGAAAGAGACTTTGAGTTTGGGAAAGGCTGTGAAAGGGTGCTGGTCTGGGACGGGAGCTGGTGAGCAGGTTCCACCTCAATTGTTTTTCAATAGGTTGACTGTGGCAGGACAAATACAACAAAAGGTCAGAGGTTGTCCGTTTCCTCATCCATCTTCCCCTGTGATCCTAGGGTCAGAGTTGGGATTGATTAAGATCTTAAATGTTTAACAAAAGCTCAGTGGGCAGGAATAGTTTGGGCCAGTGGACTGGGGCTTTGCACTTGTTAGGAGATCCCCAGTCTATGTTGGGGCTGCTTGTCCTCTCCTGGGACCTGCTCCCTGCCACACAGTGCTGGGATGGACCAGTTGGCCCTTGGGTTGTCCTCAAAGCTGCTTCAAGTTCACTCACCCTCCCAATTTTTAAATAATGTATTTTACTTGAGATTCTTTTGCCTAATTTCTGATGTGTGTGTGGGAAGCATAATGGAAAGCCTTTTCACGTCTAAAGTTCTTCTTGGAGTGGGAGTTAATGACTTTCTGACCTCAAATGGGATTTTTAAAAAATTGTGTTGGTGGTAAGGAGGTGTTTGAGTATGATGACAAAAAACTGTCCTTTCTCTGACTCCCTTTTTTTTTTTTTTTTTTTTTTTCAATTGACTTTATTGATGATGATTGTCTTACTGAACATCCATAAGAGTGTGTGTGTGTGTATGTAGATATGCAAAAGCCTGGGACAGGAAGGAGAAGGAGCCAAGTACTTAATCCATATTTATTTGGGAAGCTTCCCATGTGTGTTGTGGCAGTGGTTCTGCTAATTTGGTCCTGATCAGTAGAAATTTTAGGTGAGCTCTGATTCTTTGCTTGCAGGTGAACTTGTAGATGTGAATTAGATGCCAAAAAAAATCCAATTTGCTATTTCTACTACTGTTCATTCTCCCTCAAATGTTCTATGTCAGTGGCTATCCATTTAGGAGAGCATGAATGTAGAATATTGTTGATGGAAGATGACTATCCCAAATAGTGGCACATCTTAAGGCTAAGGCAATTAGTGCTTTAGGGCAAAGCTGAGACATAAAGTAATTTTAAACTTCATTTGTACACATCATTGTTATGTAAATGGTGTTGTTACACATTAATAAAATGTGGTTTGGATTTAGTTACGATTTCCTTGTGATAAAACATGTATCTTTCTAACTCAAAGGAGGAAGGGGGAAAACAAGCAGGAAGGGAGAAAAGACAGATTAAAGAAGCAATAGACTGTAGCCATCTGTGATGATTTTGATGCTGTGAAATTACAAATCTCAATTTTAGACCTGCCATTTAGTATAAATATGTGAGACAGTTGAGATTTTTACTGTGATATTGTAAAGGTTATGAGAGCCAACAGCTTTGTCTTCATCTACACTTGCTTTTTCTGAGTTGTGAATTGGCCAATTGGCAGAAAATCCAGTGTCATTTAAAATATGGCTCAGTCCTGGTTTCATATCACTGCTGTTTTTAGAATTTTCCTTCGAACTTTGATAAGAGCATCCCTAAGAAGTAATAATTTGAATGATAAGATTCTTTTTATCTTGGAGGCTTTGAAGAGTGGCTGTGATCATTGAAAGCAGCAGTTCAGTTTACATCAGAAGTGTGCAGTCTAATTATATGTTTTTCTGCGATAAGATTCTTGGATGGTGGGGTATTTAAGGGTGGGGAAGTAAAGTAATTTGTGTGTACTTTCCCATTTTAGTCATAGATAACTTTTTTTGTCAAAATAGCACTGATGTACAGTCTGTCTGCACAAAAGGGTGATCAGAAGGGTGACTAAGACTGTGCAGATTTGAGATTTCAGAAGGATTTTTTTTTCAGGTTGATTATTTTTGGCAGGGGAAAAAATGCACAGACTCAACATGCTACATTTTAAAAGGAGCTGAGAAGATGGAAGCTCCAGGCGGGGCCTGGGAGCGATACTGAAACACAGTCTGTCTAAACCAAATTTAGTTGGTTCTCTTCTCTGCTGATTTGGTTATGTTCTCATGTGGCTCAATAGATCTTCCAAGGGTTCCTTCCTCTGTGATTTTCTTGTACCACCTGGTGGATTTCAAATCTGCATTTAAATGTCATTATAGGAACTCTGTTGCTTTTCTCCTGCCTGGCCTTCTCCAAAGTCAAGTTACAGTTGTCAAACAATTGTCCCTTCATGTATTGCTTGGAGGAAGGCTGTGATTGCTTCCTTTTGAATTTCTGAAAAGACTTCTGCTAGTACACAGGGGAGCAATATCTGGTCCTTATTCTGTGTGTTGCTGGTAAAAAGCACAGTCCTCACAATCAAAGCCAGATGAGCTTCATGGTGGTATGAATTTCATCGTAGGTCTGGGTAGTCTTTTGTGGGACTTCCAGTCCATCTTCTGGTTTTTGTGTGTTCTTTTAGGATTAAAAAAAAAAAAAAAAAGCAACCCAAAACTTTTCAGACAACTCATGCAGTGTGTGATGAGTTCAGTGTTTGGATCTTGACTGGGTAAGGGTTATTATCAGTCTAATAATATGCTCCAGTGAGCTTGGTCTTTATTGTGCTTGTGAGCAGTGATTAAAGAAATGCTCAACAGTACACTAAGTTCTTTTGAGACTGCATCAAAAAGCCCCCCAAACTTGTGAGATAAATATCTTATCTGGTTTTGTCCTATTATTCAACATCCTTTTCATAGGTTTCAGGGAGCAGGTGAGGTCACACAGTTTTGTGAATCAGAGACAATTAACACTCCCATGACTAAATGGCCGTTTTATGAATATTCAGAGCCTGCTTCACCTCCCTGGGAAGCAAACATGTTGGTTCCCTTCTCCTTCCTCCTGCTAGAGACTAGGGAAGCTCTCCCCGTGAATGGGGATTGGCAGCTGTCGGCAGCTTTGCCTTTTGCATGCAGCAAATTCCTCATTTACATCTTTTGTATACACCCTCATGCAAAGTAGCACACCCATTTCCCCATTTCACAAAGGAGATAAGAGCTTCCTTTGGAAACGCCAGCCAAAATCTCCTTCTGTTTATGCAGGGCTCAAAAGATTTGGATTTTATGCAAATGGATTCTGTTTTGATTTTTTTTTTTGATCTCTTTGTTTAAGAGACAGTGTAATATTTGCTCAGTGTGCTCCTCATGCCTTGACCATGGCTGGTTGTGGCTCTTGCCCTGACGTGCAGCTCCCTTGCAGCTGGTGTGTGGGACAGTGCTGTGCTCGAGCCCTGGCCACCTCTGCAGAGCCATGGCTGGGTGTGGCAGTGCCACTTCTCATCCCTGGAGGGGCTGCAGGCCCTTGGGTGCCATCTCCTCCAGATGTTCACCAGTGATCACCAAGCTCTTCTGTAGCTGCATCCTCAGCTGGGGGATGATGAGGTTCAGGAGGTGGGATCCCCTCTGGGCTGTGCACTTAGGGCATTAAAAAGCAGCATTACATTTTGACATTTCCTATGCTTTGTGCTGAGTACCTGCTCAGGTATGGGCTAGATCCCTTCCCTTTGCTGTCTGGGCTGGCCTTGGCCCATGGTTATACTGTGGTGAAAAGGGGCTCCCAGCACTTGGGTAAGTAAACATGCAGAAATGCTCTGCTGTCTTTGTTTATTGAATGAAAATAATCTGTGAGAAAAGTTCTGCTTTCTTAAGCCTCATGATTATACAAGAACCCATATTTTATTTTATTTTTGGTTTTAGTGGCTTTCTTTTCTTTTTAACTTTTCTTTATTTCAACTTTACTTAAAATTGCCTTTGGCTTGAAATAAAGCTGAGGCTCATTAAATGCTCCCAAAACACAGGCTTGTTCAGAATGGATTTGTTGAAAGGTTTATTGATATAAGTTAGAACACATGCTGCATGAATGTACTGTATTTCTTTAAAGGACTGTTTTTCATTTTGTGTCTTTATAAATCAGTGGTATGAAATTGGGACCCTGATCGTGTTGGGGCTACATCCTATAAGAAACCAGAAGGAAAAACATGGGTTGTGGGGGGTTTTCGTTCTTGTTGGATGTCCAATTAGTGTTTAACTTGAAGGTAATTTCACAGGGGTAGTAAACTGCGCAGTGTGAAACCTGGTGGCATAATTAAATGGAGGAAAGGCTCTTTAAAACAACAAAGGAACGTGCAAAAACTTTGCTTTTGTCCTAACAGTCACCCAGAAGGGGAGGTCATGCTGTTCAAAGTACAATATGGATGGGCTATTAAGGTTTGGAGGGGGGAAAAAAGCCAAAAAAAGGCTATACTATACAGTTGGTATTTGCTTTGGCTCATTTAGTCATGCATGCCTAGAAAAAACCCCATTTGCTGGTCTGCTTTTTATACTTCCCTTAGATGGATGGGTTTAAATCTCACTAACATTGAGTCGATATGTACAAGCCCACTGAAGGAGGTGTGCTGGGAAACAGGCTTTGTGTTCACTGGGGGCCTGGTGCTGCACAGCTCAGGCTGGGGAGGGGCAGCAGTTTCAGCAGCCTGGCCAAAGGTGCGGTCCTGGGCAGCAGCAGGAGGAGGAGGAAGGATGCTGCTGTGCTGCAGCAGCTGCAGGATGGAGGGATGAAGCCTGGGTAACGTTCCTAGAGGCACACACAGCATGCCTGTGACTGAGATAAGACCAGAGTGAAGGCTGAATGTAGTGTCCTAGCTGCAGATAGCTTCTGCCCCTCCTCACTTGTCAAAAGTTTTTGCTCACCTTTTCCTAATGAGGGACCCATCTTACACATCCTTAAAGCATCAGTTGAGCCAAGGCAATCAATACCTATTGCTTCTGCTTGTATATGTGAAAGCTTTGTACAGCCACACTACAAAGCTGCAGTACAGTGTCTTAATTACCCAGATAATCCTGTTTGCTTGTATTTTTAAACTATGGAGCGCTGGGTAATTATTCAATTCTTAATAGAAGGCAAATGGCAATGTAAACAATAATTAGGATGTTAGACTAATGTGCTTCAAAGCAAATTGGATTTTTTTTCATACCGTTCAGCATGAAGTCCCATAAAGCTGACAATTTAGTGGCAAGGAAGCAAGTTCCATTTTGCTTGTATTTTCTGGTGTTATCTCCTGGTGCCTTGTTTCTGTGAATGAGTTTGCTGTGATGCTGCTGCCTGCTCCAGAGCAAGTGTCAGGCTGATAGTCAGTTCTCCCCATTTGCTTATTCTCTCCTGCAGCTTTTTGTCCCCTGCAGCCAGGGGTTAGAGGTCAGCAGCATCCCAAATTCCCTCCTGTGCCAGGGCAGGTGAGTGTGGTGGGGGCAGCTGGTGCTCCTGGTGTAGCCAGCCCTGGGCTCAGTGGGTTGGGGCTGTCCAGAGGGGAAGGAGCAGGCCGAGCTTGGTGATTTAAGCTCTTCCTGCATTTGGAAATAAAGATGTATTTCAAGGAAAATTCAAGTTTTTGGCTCTTCAGTCTCTGCAAGCAGGGTGATACGCTGTGGGTCAGAACTACAGCTCATTATCTCCTCTAAGCTTGGAGAACACTTCTGGTTTTCACAGTTCGTATCAGGTTTTCCTAGGAGCATGATGTGAGCCACAAACATTGATGCAAAACACTCAATTGATTTCTGTTCTGCCTGCAAAACTTGTGTAATATAACATATTTCAGTACTTGCCCAGGCCGTTAATTAAACCCTGCCATTGTATCCATTGCTCACATTGTATTTAGCCCTTGATTGAAAGGCGAGTGTTGGTAGTGAAGGGCTCAGTCAATAACGCTGCTGCTTCCCGAAATACTTTAATAATGTCTCTGTCACACTGAGGGTTTTGTCTGGCCTTCGCTGTGTGTTCCCAGCATCCTGAAGGGATTGAACAATTGCCTTTATTTTCCCCATTATCAATGCTAAGAAAGGCCAAAATGTTCTCCTGTGTTGATGCTGAATTACGGAAATTGAATTGCAGAAATTTAATTTTAAATACATTTTATTCTTCTCCTAAGACACGCCTGTGTGAGGGAATCAATGGAACACTTCCAGAGGTTATGGCTGAATATTTTTGATACAAGTACAGGCTATCTTTATATTAAAGTGTGCACTTGGAGGGTGTGGATTTTCTTATTTTAAATCCCAGAGGGTTTTTGCCAGGCCACATTTTAATAACCCTAATTAACAAGTCTGTCTTTCCATACACCAAACATCTCTGTCTGGGGAGCTGAAAAATACCTACGAGTGCTTCTGTGAACTTGGGGCTTGAATTCATTTATTTTCAGTTTAAGTTTTTCTGCTGCTGAAAAAGACATTGCTGCTTTGAAAACAGCTTCCTTTTGAAGTGTCCAGCCTGGCAATGACTGAAGCAGCCACTGGGAAAATTAGCATGTTAAAAGGAGCAGATCAATACTTTCTCCTCGCCTGATCTCTGCTGGGGCTGGGTTTGGCAGCCCTTGCTCGGGGTCTGGCCAGCTGCACCCCAGCATTTCAGGGGAGCCGTCAATAGTGGCGTGGGCTGTGTCAAGCTGAGACTGCTTGATCCAGTGCCCAGGCTCTTTCAAGGATGGCAATTTGAAAATGGGTTTGGGGCAATTGATAGCTTTGGGAAGATCAGATGACTTGTGTAATTATAAACAGGATTAGAAGGAAGGTGGAGGGAGAAATAGGAGATCAATCATAGGGCACAAGTTGGCTGAACTCTTCTGATGCTTGAGTTTTGTTGTACTTAGCTGCTGTGTGTAGAAGATTTCTTTGGGCTTTTTGAAGAGACAAGTAAACACAAATTAAAAAGAGGGTGTGTGGGCAGTCCCTACTGTTTCACAGAAGTGCTTGGAGGCAGTGGCTGTGGGATCAGTGTAGCAGGAGATGCTTGGATCCAGCTGTGTTTGCTGACAAACTGCAGAAGGTGGTTCTGGCTTCCCTGTGTGAGCCCCAGCCTGTGTGCCTGCACACCTGCAGTGGCACCCTCGGGGAGCTGGCGTGGGCTGCTCTCTCCTGTCCTTGGCTTACTCTTTGCCAGACTCCTGCTCACTGATCCAGACCTCCCTCCCTGGGCCTTTGGAGCTGAGTGTCTGTTCCCTGAGGAGAGACAACCCCTGCCTTGGGAGTGAGGGGAGAACCAGAGGTTCCTGCTCTGTCCACCACTGTTAAAACAATGAACAAATGATTGCAGCAATCAAAATGGCTCTGGAGCTGTTCTGAAATGGAGACATTTTCTTGAGAGGCTTCCTGTGGTCTCACTCACCAGAGATACCAGAAGATAGCAGAGTTCTGTTGCTGTTTCTTTTTAGTGGCTTCGTATTTGCATCTTGCACATCTGCCAGCCTTCCCTTAATCTCTGAAGTACCCTAACACAGTTATTAGGTTGACACATTTTGTTCACTCATAATTAGTTCTTGGATTTCCTCATTTATTTTTGTGGTGATCAGTAGTGTCCAGGGTAGAGCTAATAAGACAGCTGAAATCAGGACCAGGTCCCTGTGTGTGCTCCACCTGCTCATTAATCAAGGACTCTGCAGTTAATGAGTGTAATTTCCAGGTAATATTTAATCTTAGAGTAGCAATAGTTACACTTAATGTGAAAGAACTTTTTTTGCGGTTTGTTGCTGAAGTCATTCCCATGGCACGTTAGAAACCTCTGCTATTCCCAGGTGCAGTTCTACCAGGCTGACCCAAATTTGGACTACTTCCAAAAATCCATACAAGATGAAAATACTGGATCCAAGTATTTAGGCTGGACATGACATTTTAGTGGCATTTTAGCAACACACATGCCTATAGACGTAGCTGATAATGTACACAGTTTTGTAATGCTTTGAGGTTCAAAGGCCTCTCTATGTGGGGAAAGAAAGTTGAAAGCAATCAGCTAAAGGGGTGAAGTCAGCATGCATAACTGAGGGTGCATCACTAATTACCTGCAAGACTGTTTCCATCCTTTTTGTCTGAATCTACCCATGTGCAGATCCTTTATCCATTTAGTTGATTCACCTTAAAGTTCTCAGTGGCTCTTTGAAGACATGCTCTCGGTGCCCAGTTTTAATGTGCCCAGAATTAATGCACTTGGTAACCTCGAATTCAACACACCCAATAGCTTGGGAAAGTGAGCTCAAAGGGTTGTGGGCACTGTGAAGGCACCCATTTGTAGCTTTGGGATTCTTTAATTTGGGAGAGAAAGGAGAACAAAATCCACCTACGGTCATAGCAGCAGAAGGGAAAGGAGCACGGCCACGGCTTTGCCAAGGAGGGCGGCTGGCCAGCTCCAGAAAGGGACAGGAGACCTTGTCCACTGTGGAGGAGTAGCACTGGCTGTGACAGAGGCTGGTGGAGGTGCACTGTGGGTTGGTCCAGCACTGCAGGGACCTGCCCTTGTCTCAATAGGAGTGGTACAGTCCCAAGAGCAGTATGTGGCCTTATTATCTCATCTCCTTCCCATTAGGCTATGCTGAGGTGGTGACTGTGCAGAGCTGGTGTTTTCAGTTCAAGATGAACTGTAATTGGGGTATGAGACTGTGCAAAAGGAGACCTCCTCCCTCTTTCCTGTTTGGTTGGGTATTGGTTTGTTTGTTGGTGCAGTCAGAGGACCCTGCTGCTCTAAGTTGTGCTGAGTTTTTAGCAGCTCCCAGCTCACTGTGGGGATATGGGAGGCAGGAGTTCTGCCCACCATATTCCTCTGCTTCTTTCAAGGTCGTCTCTAACTCCTCTTTCTTGTGGCTGTGTGTTTAGCTTGCCTTTTCCAGTAATCTTTCTAATTTGACCTCTCTATACACCTGTATAAAAGTTTGAGTCAAAAATGTACTGTAGCAAAGGAGAGACATTTTTCCATGGGATTGTTGAGCTCTTTGAGAATGCCGAATGACAAAGTTAACTCTTGTGCAAACATTGCCTTTTATTTGACTTTGTAGTTTGCCCTTTGAAATACAAACATATTTGTGTCAATCAGCAAGTCTCCTTTCCGGAGTTCTGGTTGACCCTGTGGAAAGAAATGTGACTGTGCAATTATTAAAGGTGAGGCCTTCACTTTAACAAATGCTGAGTAATTGCTATTCACTCCTCTCTGTGCCTGTGCCATAAATGACAGTGAACTGCCCTTCAGCCTGGCTAAATAACAAGGAAGATACTTGTTTGGAAGGAATAATTCTTCAGAAATTTGCAATGTGTCAGAAGTATTGTGTCACAGGGACTTGTGGGTAGAGCAAAGAAAAAAAGCTGTCTGTCTCAGCTTAGAGTGCAAGAATCTTAGTTGGGCTTTAAAATGCAATTAGGTCAAATACTATATCTGTGTCACTCCGAGTTAGTAGGGGTTATCAGAGTATAGAAAAGGGCAGAACTTCCCCATTATAAAAAAATAGGAAGTGTATATGGATGTGTGATACTCTGGCAATTTACCTACAACTCTTTCTGATTGAAAGGATGAAAGCTCCTCCTTTCCCCTGCCAGAGTGTTGGCAGGAATTGGAAAAAGGCTCCTAATGTTTCCTAGGAGTATTTCCAGTCTGGAGACTTGGCCCTGCTTGGTGCCTCTGCTCTGATTGATTTTGTCCAGGGAACTTGTCAGCCAGATAGTGAGGCTATGGATGAGGTAGGCCAATGAAATAGAATATTAGACCTCATTACTATTTTTGGATAATAACCCCTGTCCTCTGCCAGGTATTTTTTTTCTTGCTGTTTTTTATGTAAAAGGCTTCTGAAGAGCCAGAACTACGGGATAAATTCAAGTTTATTAATAATTTCTGATGCTTTAAAGAGATACTATCTGGATGGCCCAGTGCTGATTTGTCCTGTGTCTTCTTTCTGTATTAGTGTCTAATTCCTATATCTTCATTGTCTGTCTGTGATTTCTCAAAATGAATTGGTTATGGCTCTAAGCTCAGCATCATGAGTCTTGCAGGCAGACTTTCAATAACAAATAAGTTTTCCTGGTAAGGTAAGGGGAAATAAATTTTTGAGAGCACTTGAGCATTTGTTTCTCAAAGAGATTTTTCAGAAAGTAGTAGATTCTGTTTTACCTATTCACATCAACAAGCTTATTTTGGCCTTGCTCCAGAAGGAAATAATTGAAACACTCTGCATTGGCTTTCTAAGTAGTCCAGAGCTTGATTGATGGATTTGTAGCCCTTAAGCAGGCTTAAGAGACTAAGGCATCCCTTCTGCCTATGTTAGGGCTTACTGTCCAGTTCACTTTTTAGGAGTTCAGAGGTTGGAATTGCTTAAAGTTGAGGATATCTTGAAATCTCTCACCTTTCTTCTTTAAGCGGAGGTGTGCAGAAGTTGGCTGTAAAGATGGAGCTGATAAACAGGACAAGAAAAAAAATGCAAAAATAAAAGGTTAGGTTAGACCCAAGGGGGGAAAAAATCATAATTACTTGGATCTGTAGTGCCAGTGCAGATTGCCCAGGAACATGGGGGAATCTCAGTGTCAGAGGATTCTCAGAATAAGTCAGGCAGCCAGTAGCATTGCTTGACTACAGGTTATCCTGCTGTGGGGCTGGGAATAGGCTGACTGGGACCATCTCCACCCGTGTCTCTTGTGGTAAGTGCTCTTGTACAGTTGTTACGGGATCACTGTTGTCTTACAGGTGAAAAGTAGCTCTTGAAGTCTGACCTAGAAAGATAGATTTGATCATACTGTCTTCTGACTGCTTTCCCTCAAGAGAAACTTCTTCAATCCGAAGAGGTCTCTTGGCTACTAGAGCTCTTGCTGTGCTGTTCAGCTTTCCAGTTTAACCAGCTACTTCCAGCTAAACAGAACCTTCTTTAGGTGTCTTGAATAACTCTGTTCCAGTCCTTCATGGAGCCAGAGGGATCCTGGACAGGTCCTGGCTTTTCCAGTGAGTCATGGCCATACATTTGAGATTAACAGCTTCATTTTACTGGCCTTAGTATCCCCTCTGAGTATTTGAGCCTGTGGTAATGATAGGGACTGTCAGGGATGCTGTGGAGTAGCCACGGAGAGCTCTGCCTGTTACTGGCTCAGTGGAAGGATGAGCAGAAAGGCTGCTTCTGCCTGGGTGCTTCCCCTGGCCCAGCTCCAGCAGCACTGCTCTCCTCGCTCTGGAGCCATCCCGGACACTGGGATCCCCACAGGAGATGTGAGCAGCAGAGGTGGTGCTTCTCTCCTTGCTCTGTGGGACTGTGCTGTGTCTCAGCTCGATGTTGCATTCCCTCCTGTGCACCTGAGATACCTGGCAGATGGATCTCAGCTTGTTGAAAGACAGTCCCCTTATGCCAAGGGAAGCCTTCTGTTTGCATCCAGGTTGGTTTTAATGTGGGGCACATGTGCTCACTTACAAGTTGAATAAACAAGTAACTTCTGAGGAGATATTGTCTGCTCAGGTGCAGTCCTATATCTGTTAGGATGAAGAGAAGGGATATTAAAATTGTTTACGAGGTCAGAGCTGTAGTGAGCCTTGCACCACCTTTGAGTTACGATATCATTACCTGAGCTGCGGGAACCAAGAAATAAAACCTTTTACCGTGAAATATGAGGAGTGCTTATGATTTTGAAGTATAGAGAGGAAGAAAAATGTGCATTATGTCCTAGTACTTTTTTTGTTTTTTTTTGTTTTATTGCAGGGGTTTGTTTTTGCTTACTGGTGACACACATAGAATAGATATGGCATTTGCTAATAATGTTTGTGCTAGAGAAGTGCTTCTTTTAGTAGTTCTTTTTTGGGTCACGCTAGAAAAAAAATGTTCCTTCCTAAAAGGAACAAATTACTCAAGTTTATGTAAATAAACATGCTTTTATTTATCTACCTGGTACCTGCACTGTTGCAAGTCCAATCACTTATTTTAATTTACCACGCTGTGTTTCCTGTCCTTTCTGTGAACAGGTTTTCTTCTGCCCTGGAGTAGGAGCCATTATGACATTCTTGCCGTATGAAAAGTTGCACCTGAAACATTAATGGAATAGAACAGAGATTGCTGAAGCAACATTGATTAAGCTGATTATTCTCAAACAGATGACAGCAGCTAGCAGCTTACATCTTTTATGGGACCCACTAGCTGTTTTTCAAGGATGGAAAGTGCTTGATACTCTATAGGTAGTGATCTATCAAAATATATTTTGACAGTTTTTGTATTGTCCTGCCTAGATACTTGTGTCATAAGTCACTTTTGTGGAATTAAACATCACTATTATGAGGTTATGTATCTGCGGAGCCAGAAAGAAAATAAAAGCCACGAACAAGAGAGAAGAAATTGTAGGTGTAAAAGCTGCATGTATGTGGGCTATCTAAGAGAAAGATGTGCTGTGGACAGCAGGAGAGGCAGCAGAGATTGTCCTGGCAGAAACTGAGACAGCTGCCATGTTGTAAACCAGTATTTAGCAAAGCTAACTTTCGGTTTCTTTAGAAAGTGGATTTTGTGGTCTTGCTGGTCTGCTGTTATGTCAATGACTTGCATCAAAACTTCCTCAAGTCAGAACATCTGTTGCGGCCAATGGAAAGATTCCTCTTGACTTTAATGTGCTTTGGATCAGGCCCAAAATGCAAATAGTTTTTCTCTTATCCTTTGAAGTCTTTAACATTTCATGGGCTCCCTTATGTTATTGGTAATTTGCACCAGAGGTATTTTGCATGCAAATGAAATTTTGGCAGTAACAATGACTGCATTGGTGAATATGCATGTAGGTGTATATCAGTAAAGCAAATTTTACTCTTCAGTGTATCAAACTAGAAATTTCTTTGTAACAGTGAGTTGTTCACAGTATCTGCAGCTGCAATCTAATATATTGACAAATGCATGTAAAAGACTGTATAAAACTGTCCAAGTACATTTTGATACATCTGTATAGAGCCAATTGATTTTTCCTTTTTTTTGTGGCTTATGCAGGTTAATACATGTTTTCTACATGAAACTGGCATTTGTCACTAACTTCATAAAGCACTGTAGATGTCATAAATTTAAATACTGTAATTGAACCTGAATTTACTATGGATTTATTTAGCAGATCAAAGAGTAGCTTCAACCTACAACACTAATTTTGTTTGCTAGTGTAAACTCCTGAGCTTAGGGAAGTGCCAGAGAAGGACTGTTCCTTTGAATTATGTGAATGTGAGCAAATCACTGGGTTTTTAGTTTTTAATAAAATTGGAAGTGTATTTTTTAGCTGAGAGATCTTGCTGATTTTAGTATAAACATTTTGAAGTTTCTTAGAGTCATAAAGACTATTGCAATGTTCTCATGGGTGTCTGCAATACCATAGCAATAAAATATGACGAGTTTGCAGTGACTCTGTTTACGTTACATTAGGAACTCACTTTCTAATGTGGGGTGGGTGCTTTGCTCCCCAGTACCTGTCCAGTAAACCTTGACTGAAAAATCACTGAGCTCTAATGAGGGCAGCATCTTCTCATCATGGGTTGTCACCTGCCCTGGCCACTGGGATGCTCCTCCCCATTTAAAAGTCATCCTTTCTTGTTCATCTGCTTAGTTTCATCTGGTCCTGATCCAGCAATTTTTGCCCGAGCCCTCATTTGCAGAGCAGTCCTGCTGAATCCCAGCAGGCTGAGCTGAGGTCTCGTCCCCTGGGGCCTCAGCCCTTCCTGCTTCCCTGCTCCTGTGGCAGCTGGCCCTACCTGTCCTGCCTGGGCTGGCTGTACTTCAAGGGCACAGCCAACCAGTGCCTGGGAGGAGAAAGGCAAAAACAATTTGTGTTTCTAATTGCTCTGAGATATGATTATGAGCATCTTTCCACAGAAAAAAAAAAAGTCTGCTAAATAGAGTATTGCAGGAAGGGCTTGTCAGTGCTGTTGCTGTTGGGAGATCACCCAACAGTGTATGACTGGAACTGTAAAGAGTTAGTCACTCTCCTTGTACCCCAGGCTGTTATTTAAAGCTCTTGCTGGGAATGCCATTGCAGCAGGGAGGGAGTAGCAGGAAATAAGGGCTGGGGTCAGCAGTGACGTTTCCTGAGCAGAGAGAAGGGATGTGTCAGCTCAGTGGAGGTGGCCATGCTCTGAGTCCTCACTTGAGCTGCAGGGATGGTGCTCATGGCAGGGCTTGGCTGTGGGAGCTTCTGTCTGTTTCAGTGCATCTTTTTGTGTAGGAAAGAAGCACATAAATAATCAAAACCTGAAGGGGTCTTCTGTAGAACTGTATGCCATTGTCCAGCTCATAAAAAACACCAGTTGCCAAAAATACGTCTGTTGTCAGTGAAAAGTCTTCAAAGGAAAGAAGGGTCTTTCTCGTTCTCTCTGTTTAATTTTGTGTGGATTTAAGCAAGTTTCATTTTGAGAAAGAGGAAAGGCCATGTAAGGGTAGCTTAAGGGGAGGTAGCAGTGCAAGGCACAGTATGTCACTGGTGGCTTTACTGGGACAGAGTAACTCTGGCAAACTGAAGTACTTAAACTGCTGAGGATAGCAAGGGTTTGGCTAACAGTAGTTCTGGTCCAGATAATTCTGTCAGGAAGGGAAGGAGTTGGGCTATGGAGCAGGCTTTGCTAAGGAGTAGATTTGGAGGTGCTGTAAAGCTGTGCCTTTTCCCACGGGGCTGCTCCCAGCCCGAAGCACCCAGAGCCCTGCTGAGTCAGCTCCTGCAGTCCCCAGGGCCAGGACAGAGGGCTCAGCAGGCTCTGTGGCCCTGGGAAGCCAGTGCCAACCAGCACACACACACAGCAGAAGCAGCCCAAGGCTGCCCCCCATTCAATCCTGGAGCCCCAGGCTCCTTGGGCAATCTCCAGCTTCACAGGGCTCTGCTCTGATGCCTCCAGTGGCTTGTGCTGCAGGGAGACAGGCTCGACTTTCCTTCCCCAGCCTTCCTGCAGGCGTGTCTCAGGGCACAGCCTCAGCAGTGGCTTCAGGAGAGCAGGAGGAAGGGTGCAGTGGCATCTATGCAAATCCTCGGCTCTTTTGAGCTCCTCTGTTCCAGCCCAAGCTGGTGAGATTTGTGCTTTATTTGTTTAAACATGCTGCTTGTATTTTCAGCAGGCAGGCAGTCCCAAGTTATGTAGCATGGACTCTTTAGTATCATGATTTTTGAGGACTAATTTTGATATGAGCTGCGTAAGTGGAGAGGCTTGGTGGTGGATATTGGCAGGGAATATCTAGTTAATTTTTGAACTCTCTTGCTCCATGCAAAGTTAAAAGCTGATCCCAAACTGCTGATGACATCTACCACCTAAAACTAGGTGGTTAAATCTCAACCCATCAGCTTTGGGTGTTCAGGGGAACTGCTCAAGCCATATTGTGACACCCAAGCATGCTTGAAATTCACCTCACAAATGTGCTGTTGTGTTCCTGATTCACTGCCACCCCTCTAGAGTCAGCAAGTGACAGTGGGTGCAGTGAGAGCTGGGCTCTGTCCAAATTAGCATTCCAAAATAAATGTGAGGTATTGCCCAATTAATGCACTCTGCATTACCTAAGACCATGAACAGCCTCTTTAGTGAGGGCCAAAGCTGTCTTTATAAAGAAATAATACAAAGATGTGTTTAAATATGCATGGAATGCCTATTGGTTATTTTAAACACTAAAAAAGCCTTGTTATCTGGGAGACCAAGGACAGTTGTTTTATTGTATTGAGTCTTACAACATCTTTGAAACTTTTCAGCTGGGTACAAGTCTAGAATGAGAATGTTCTCTTAAGGCTGAATCATATCAAGTTGTAAGGAGTCTTCTATTGGCAGTGCAGAGGGCAGGATGGAGAGGGGAGGGTTGTCCACCCAGTAATGAGACAGGTTTAAAATGCAGAAATTAGGGGTTTACATGGTGTTTGTTCTCTTCTGCAGTGTGGGGTAGGGGTTGTTTGGTTAGTTGAACTTCTTTTTGTTCTGGTTTTTTTTGTTCGTTTGTTTGTTTTTTTGGGTTTTTTAACCCACTAGAGAATCGTTCCAGGCTTTTTTTCACTGCCAGGAGGAATGTGCTTTGCCTCTAGGATGTGAGTGACAGTGCCCACTTAATTGTCTCTAGAGGGTGGGGTTGATAAAGCAGCACACAGTGTGCAGACTGTGCAGTGCTGATAGCTGGCCTCTGGCATGTACGGGGACACCTGATGGAGCCAAACTCACACACCCTGTGGTGCACAGATCTGGTTTCTTGTGAGGCTTCTCAGTGCATAGCCCTTGGCTCTGCTTCTCCTGCCTAACAACTTTTCTATCAGTGAAACCCCACTGATAGATGATGAGAATCTCAATTTGCTGCTTAATTTTATGGTGATATCAAGGTGAGGAGGCTCAGGCCATGCATTATGAGGGTGGTTTTATGAGAGCAGTGATCAGGCTGTTGAGTCATTACATCTACTTTACACTTTGGATTTTAATTGCTTTATGGAGCTTGTTAATTTTTGTTTAGTTTGCTAGTAACTTACGAGAGGTAGTTGTCTGTATCAAAAACTTCCTCTTTCATGACTACTTCTCTATGGTACCACAGTTCTTAGAAACATGCAGGCAGGATTTTATCTCAATTGGCTAATATATTGTGGCTTCAAAAATACCATTGTGTTTTATTTTGGCTTGTTTTCCTCTCTCAGTTGCTAGGAACAGATCTAACACTCAGAAGAGTGTGAGTAATAATCAGAACTTCTTAAATATCAACTAACGTGGGAGATAAATTACCCAGGTGACGTATTTGTAAGTGCAAGCAGTAGTAAAGTCGTATGAGAAGTCATTATCTCCACATTTTTAAAATTATTTGTTGAGATGTATGTTGCTGTTTATTTAAAACACCCTTAATACAAAGCTCCTGGGAGCACCAGTTAGAATGTAGTGTGCAAGTCTCCCTGCCTGGGGGTTTCCATGGGCAGCTGTTCTTTGACCTTGCCCTACATGAGGAGTTTCAGGCTTTCATTTCTGAATTACCGACCATCCTCTCTCAGTATCACACCTTTGCCTTACCCTTCTCAAAATGCAGTGGCAAATCAGACTGCATTAATGGAAAATGCCGTGGCCTAGAAAACAGCTTTTACTGCTGACAGAATGGGCTGATGAGATCTGGGCTGGGAAGGTATGCTATTTTTGACTGTGAAAAGTAGCGTTTTCTGAAGGTTTGCTGAATGCAGTAATGTGATTTCATGTTCCTCTTTGTTAGTCATCTCTAGCTGCTGCTGATGGTAATGGATGTTGTTAATGTTCAACATTTAATCAGCTAAGGTATGTGTCTGTCTGCTTTTCTTTCTCAAAATTTGCAAGGATTGTTATCAGCTCCGTGTATTTTCTGGGAAGTTAAAAGCAGCTCAGAGAAGATGAATAGATGTCTACTAAATCTATTTTAGAAGCCCGTGAGTACAAATGAATGATTATGTGAAAAGAATTCAGTCTTCCCTCTGACTAAAGAGGTGCTTGCAGTGAGTGTTGGCTTGCACTGTCTTCCTCCAAGCTTGCCATGACCATTTAGGGAGATCTGATTCAGACTAATTCCCACAATTATTATTATTTTATTCTCTGCTGAGGCTGGAATATTTGGATGTCTGCTCAGACACAGAGTTTACTTTCTAATTAGCACATCCGGTGCTTTTTTTTCTTGGTTTTTTTCTTTTGGTTTTTTTTTTTTTTTTTTTTTCTGAAGGCCACAACCTTTTGTCCCAATCCGGGCAGGTGAAATTTCATGAGCACTTTATCATGGCTCATACCTCAGGCATCCGTACACGCCTTTCTGATTGTCATTCATATCCGCCTGTCATTGCCTCTGGCATTTGCTGAGTTCAAGTTTCCATGTGATTTACTGCAAAACATTTTGTTTAACGAGTCACTAACATACACTGACAGGGAAGTCCCCCTCAAGAAGCTGAACTAATGATAGCCTTCATCCTTGCTTTCTTCAGGTAGACGCTAAAAAATCAATCTGTTGGTATCCGTGCTTTAGACTTTGCACTTACAGAGAATTCTTGAAACTTGGAAACTGACCTTGAATCTGTGAGTGCTTTGAATTGCAAATGCTCTTTGTCATGGGCTCTGTGTGTGTAATAAGGTGGAGGAGCTCTGAGGCAGCACCTGTGCTCCCCAGTTGCAGAATTTCCAGTGCAATTGGGTTATGAGTCAGCAGCAGCTCTGTGAGTGTTCAGGTAACCACTGAGGTGTCTCAAGGAGATGCTGAGGCTGCTCCTTGACAGCATTTCTGGGGAACCTTTTAATATACTAGAGCAGCTGCTCTGTCTTCTGGCCTTGGCTCCTTTGGTGCATGCCTGAATAAAGCCACTAAGTGTTTGCAATACCAAAATCCACTTAATGTTGACAAAAGTGATTCATACGGGTCTTATAAAAAATTGCTTATCTCCCATGATGAGTTGGGTACAACTGCAGAAATAGGTCGAAGTGTCACATTCACAAAACACAAGCAAATACATACGAATAAAATATAGCATAAAAACCATCTCCTCTCTTCCCTCAGCTGGTTGCTGATCTCATGTATTTGGGGCTCTGCCTGGCACTGTGCAGATTTACTGATCCATTAGTGGCTGCTGTTTGGCTGCACCTTCACATAGGAAAAATATGTCTAGAAAATAAACTTGGCACATCAGACATGCCATAACTAATTTATTGCAGCCAGCACATTTCCTCCTGTTCTGCTTAACTGCCTCAAGTTTTGATTATGTACAAATTTAATGGTTTGGTTCTGCTAGAAAATCTGGGGTTTGTTTATTTAAATTTATATTTCTTAATGAATGCATGCAAGAGAAAGCGCTAAGTAATTACAAGTGAGGAACATGGAAAACTACTATGCTGAGCTGAGCATTAGTTTTTGAAAGTACAGGCTCTCCTATGGCTTTTTAATAGTCTAATAAAAATTTTGGTAAAGGAATGATGAAGTGCTTGCAAATTCAAGGAGATGGTGGTCCCTGAAGGACTCTTTGCTGGAGCAACCTAGCAAATCCTCTGGGAACTCAGGTTTGGTGGTTCAAGGCAGAGTGCAAGTAACCCTTTCGTGGGGTGGGCACAGGGGAAAAGGCTCTGGTGGCCATAGGTGGATACTGGGGCTGCTCTAGAGGATTACCCATTATCCATCTGTAGCTGTAAGGTGCCTCACTGTATGAAACTTGACAGTCCGAGGAGCACCAGGAAGATAATGAAGTTTTGCAAGGTTTTTTTTTCTGTTTCGGAAAGAACCTACTGGTAGTTGACAGATGCAGAGACAAAAAGGGGGGGAAATCCATTGCTGCCTCAGGTCTTCTGTCTTGGCTGAAGGTGGGACTGGAGGTTACTCTGTGTGACTTTGAGATCTCTTGAAAAGTGAGAAATATATGCTGAAAACAGATTGTCTTGCATACTCAAAATATTCGTTTAAGTTCTGTAAGATCACCGTGTTGATAGCAGGTTAAAACCTCGCTCTCCTAAGCTTTCTTAGACACAATTGGGATGTTGGTGATAGCATTTTGTTAATTGTTGATGCAAAATTAAGTCTTGATATGGTTTAGTGAGAGTAGATAAAGCAGTGCTCATAAGAACTCTGAGCTGATAACTTATCGTATCAGGAAGAGCGCGAGGTGATCAGGGCGGACGTGAGTCACGCGCCAGTTCTAGCCTTGCTACCAGATTACATTGCTGGAGTAAATTTTTGTGGCCTGGACTGAAGTCAGTGGTGCTTTTGGCCATTTCTAAATAGCTCCATGGTTACCACAATTAATTTCTTTATTATCTTGCACTAATTTACGTATCATGTAGATATTTGAGTAAATAGCTCTATCGTGTCAACCATGGGGGCCTCTGAGCCAAAACGGAATGTTACTGTTGAGTTTATTTGCCCGTAGTTTTGTTGGAGACAGATGCTTTTCCAGATTAGAAGCAAAACTGTGTTCGTTTAGTCACTTTCTCCTAATGAGCAGCTGTACGACATTGAGCAGGAATTGGAAGGAGAGCTCTTCTTGTGTGTCACTGTTGCTGAAGTGAAGGCTCTGTGGGCTGGGCTGTGTCCTGGCTGTGTGTGCTCTCTGGGTGCCTGCTCTGGTTGGCCAGGGCTGCAGGAGGCTTGGGGCAGTGTGACAAAGCCCCACTGGGAATGGCTTATGCTGGGGATGCTCTTGGCATCCTGCGATCTGCATGGAGAGAGGGAGCAAAACCCCCCATTTGTTCATCAGCACTGGCTGGCATTAACCTCATCACCTGAGGAGTCTTCACTTGCTTTAGCAGTTGGCTCAGCTGTGGGCTCATTCCTCATGCTGGATCTGGTCTTGAAACTGTTTATCATGCCATGGTTTGTGCCTCCTGCAGTGTCCAGAGTGTGAGCTCCATCTCCCACAGGGGCAACAGGCGCCTCTACCATGTAGGCTTTCAGCCACTGTGGCTTTGCTCTGGTACAGGTGGGTTCACACTCCGGGTTCTTCCCCTGGAGGAAGGCAAAGGGTCCTGCCAACCATCATTTCTGCTGCTCTCTGGTGTGTCTGCTGAAAGAGCCTCCGTGGAGCTGTCTGGCAAAGACTAAGCTGGGAGACAAGAGACCTATCGCAACTATTTTTGGTCATGCCTGACATCGGCTTCTTTTCCCCAGGACTTTATTTAATTTACCTTCTCATAAAAAGGGATACTTTCTGCAGGACCCTTGAATAATTCTTGAAGCATTCGCTGAATGTCTGCCTCTGTAAAAACCCCTACTTCAAAGTTTTACCAGGTGATTTGCCCATTGCACAACTGGGCCAAATCCTGTACTCCTGGAGCAGCAGCTGTGTTGTAAATCTCTGGGTTGCCTGGACCTGGAAGATGGATGGGCAGAGCTCTGATTTAAAGATACCATACATCTTATGAATTCAGTATGGTAGAGGACTTAAAAGCTGAGTCCAGCTCAAATTGTAATTCTTCTTACCCAGAACCCCCACTCATAAAACTGGTCTCTCTTTGGCTGTTCTTTTTCTGAACCTCTTGCTTGCTGGGGCTGTGACAGCAGGTCCTCCAAACCAGCCTCTGTACATCAAGTGCCTTTCCCTCACTCTGCAGGGATGTGTGAGGATGAAAAGAGGCACTGAGTGCAGGCTTGGGGGAGACATCTGCTCTCTGCAGAGCAAGTGCTGATGGACCAGAGTTGTCGAAGGCATTCTGAGTGCACCTGAATGGGGTCAGCAGCAAGAGCTGCCTTCCTTCTCCTTCTGGATTGGTGCAGTGCCACTCCTGCCATATCCTTCAGAATGTCATGATATACAACTTTACAGGGGTTCTGCTGTGCTGGTGTTTCTGTTGGTGACCTAACAGACTCTGCTTCAGAGCTATTTTCTCCTGAGGTAATTCCCTGTCTTGCTATTATTTATTGGTGATAAAAGACTATCACAGATAAATAGGCATGTTCCCACTTGATTTGGTAATTTACATGGCATTGCTGAAGGTGATTTACAATTTATACATGGAAAGGATTTGCTGATCTCATTAATAACTTTCCAAACATCTAGATAAACATGCTATTGCTCTGAATCAAATGAGCATGAAACAGCCAAGGTATTCACCTGCAAGGGCTTCTGGCACTCTGCTCTTTCCCAGACAACAGAAGTTTGACAAAAGAATGTGGGAACTGCCAAAACGCGTTTCTCCTCACAGCCACCCAGATCACCCTAAGGTGGGAGATTTCAGCTATTCTTGCTAAATTATTCTTCTCTGTTGGAAGGCTTGTCGACAGGAGATGGTTCCCAGCTCTTTGATTTTTAAATAGGGGCTGTATTTCACATCTCTGAGCCTGCAGCCCGTGCAGGCATTTTGCTGCATCCTCTTGAATGTCCTGCCAAAGCCTGAGAAGCAAAAGAGCAGGCAAACAATCTCTACAAGCTTCCTCCATCAAGGCTGTAAAAGGAGAGTTGAGACAGCCCTGGGTATTCCCTGCTGAGCCAGGTTGTTGCCATGATTTGTTTCATCAGAAATAATCACGTCCTCGTGTTTTATGGGCATCTTGTTATCTGGAGATCTCCAAGTGCTCTATTGCTTAATTAAACCTCACAACAGCTTTTAGGTGTATCTATTGTGAATCTTATTACCATTTTCTAAGTGGATAAACTGAGGCAGGGATATTGAAGCATACACTCTGGGTGTCTGTGTAGTTACACTCTTCAGTTTAGGAGGCTCAAAGGAACAGCCCTGCTTTCTCTTCCTCTGCTGCCTGCTTCTTTTGTGCCATTAACTCCTGTGAGAGGGTAATCCATAACACAGGAATCTCCCATGATCTGTAGGGAGATGAGCTGGGAGTTAGTGAGCAGGAGGTGAGGCCAGACCAGCTGATAGGAAAATGAATGCTTTTTCCTGTCTAAGGCTGTGATGCACACTGGTGTGTCCGTGAATGCCAGAGGCAGGTCAGGCAAGCTGCTCCCAGCATCTGTGGCAGAGCCGGGAATTACACCTGTGTTGGTCTCCATGTAGCTGTGAGATTGCACCTCGTTGGGAAGCTTCAGGCTGTAAGGGAGAGCAGTGTGGATGAATAGCTTCCAGATGGCTCCTGGCATGTTTTGGAGGACAAGTCTCCTTCCCTGGAGATACTCAGAAGTGGTCTGGGCACAATCCTGAGTAATGTGCTCTACGGGACCCTGCCTGAGCAGAGAGTTTGGAGTAGAGAACATCCAGTGGTCCCTTCCAACCTTACCCGTTCTGTGAAACTTCAGCTTGATTTTTCACATCTAGGAGAGAGTTGGGGGAAATAAGGCAGCTAGGGAAATCCTGAGTGGTTTGAGTCTTTCTCTTTCAGAACCTCTTCAGTAGCAAATGCCACGTTTAAACAAGGGTGCACCTGCATGTGCCTCAAGTCCAACACTTCTGAAAAGGTGGGATCTGTGTAGAATAGAGAAACATGCAGCTTGAGCAGATTTAGGGAGAAGAGGACAAACAATTGAGCTGCTGTTTTCCTTTTGCTGAAGTTGAGCTTTGTGCTAAATTTTGCATTGGTAATGAACTAAAAGTGGTCATGTGCTCCAAATAGCAAAGGGCAAAGAAGAGAGAAGCAACTCATCAATGTATGACCCTTTCTAAAGTGTCGTGGGTAATCAAGTGTGAAGTACTTAATGGATCATGATTTGCATGCCACTATTTTGATTGATGTACTACTTAGTAGAGGTTTGATAGTTTTTTACAGTGGTGTTGATGGGAGTCTCTCAGAAGCAAAGGTATTTAAAAGATGTGTGGATGTGGCACTTAGGGACGTGGTTTGGTGGTGGACTTGGCAGTGCAGAATTATCAGTCAGACTCGGTTTTTTTCCTAACTGAATGGCTCTGTAAGCACCTCGTTTGTTTTCTTTAGTGCTGGGGAGAGCCAAAGCAGTGGTTTTTTGAAGTCATTGTATTCCCAGCATCTTTGTTACACAGTCAAAAATAGTGCAGAGTTGTTATCTTGCATAGACCCGGATCTCACCAGAACTGTCTATATTTAGGCATCTTCCAAAACCTTTGTGTCAAGCAAATCTCTGGGGAGACCAAAATAGCTTTTTTTTGTTGTTGTTGTTTATATATAATGTTGTACAGCCATCTCGAGAGGATGTGATGATTAAACCATATTAAGACATCTTGCTATAGCTCTGGAGATAGGAGGTTTAGTTGTGTTCCAGGCTGCCCACAGTTAAAGCAGGAATAAAAAAAGCCCAGGAAAAACACTGTAGTTTTTAGTTTGCTGGCATGACGTGGCTCCATCACACTCTTGATACAAGTTCAAACAGTAGCAGAAAACATCACAGCTATGCTGGGTTCTGCTGCGGAGTGAAATTCCACTTGCACAAAAGAGACAGCATTAAAGGATTTAAGAGCAGGATCAATCCTCAAATTCTTAACAATAGGCAATTTGTTAAGGGGTATTAATGTAATAATTATTTCAGCCAACTTGCAGTGTCTCATTAGGCTGTATAAAATACAAGCACGTTTAAAATAACTGGGAATAACGTGTCAGATGTTCTGTAATACATTACGAGTACATTCTTTGCAAAGTCCAGGACCTTGAGCTGGTGCTTGTGTTAGGAGCAAATAGACATTTTAAACAGTAGTGTCAGAGCTCTGTGTTGGGCCTTTCTGTCTTAAAAGTGCTCAAGCTGATACTGTGCTCTATCACAGGCTTATCTAACTTTGGAGGTTTAATTGCCTTTCTACAGAGCTGTTAAGATTTAGGAGATGAGAGATAATCCCAGGCTGGCTGGACAGTGCTTTTGAGATACAGATCTCTGTTCTCATCACTGCTTTACACCACTGGGGAGAGAAGCTTGTAAGCAGGTCTCCTGACAAGGGGATTAGGGCTTGTTAATGTGGAGATTCAGGCCAATTAATCAGCTTTCACTGGAGTATATCATAAAACTTCAGTAGGGATTTTTTTTTTCTGTAAAATGTAGTTGCTAAAGAACAAAAATTGCGATTTTCTGTGTTTAATATAAAAAAACCCCACCTTAATATCTTAGGTTTGCTTGAAAATCTGTCAGTTTCGTGATTCTCCTTGTGCTGCTTCTGTTCAAGGGAATCCATCAACTTGTTTTTCTAATTGAGTAATTATTTGAAACTGATTAGTTGACTCATCCCTTAAATCTCACAGCTTGTATAAAGGTGATTAAACTTTCAAAGTTAGATGAAGTCTGTGATAGAGCAGAGTGACAGCCTGAGCACTCTGAAGAGCAGAACATCTGAACACTTGGCTCAGGCAGCAGTGTTTGAAAGATGCCCTTAGCACTTGGGTCAGTGTGCTGGCACTGCTGCTGCTCTCTGCTCCCAAAAAGGACACGGCTGCTCCAACGCTGCTTCCGAGCAGAGGGAGCTTTATCATACCAGGGCATCTGTTTATTGTTTAAATACTTTTTAAAAGTAAAAATGCAAGCAGTGACCTGCCAAGTCCCCAGTTCAGCAGCACATTCCTCTTCGTTAAAGCACTTAAACGTGGAGCTGTGTGTGCTTTTAGTGCTCTGCTGCCTGGAAGGAAGGGATGTGTCCCTGTGTCACTGCGCAGGCACAGTGTCCCCAATGCTTCCCGCTGGTGGCCGTCGGCTGCTTCGCTTGCCACTGCCAGTCCTAGCAAATATCTTCCTGTAGAGAGCAGAGCTGGTTGGGATTTTCATTCCTCGTGGAAAATGCTGACTTCTCACTGAGAAACGATTTTTTTTTTTTTTGGTGGTTATTTTCAGTCACGATTTTTTTCACCTAGTCCTTGAATTGTTAGCTTTCTATTTTTATTTTCATTTCAAACAAAAACCCAAAGCAGCAAATGTTCTGTCCAGGGGCTGGTTTTCCTTGGTGAGCTTTCCCAGCTGTTCCCCCCACTCTGGTGCAGGGCTGGAAGCTTTGTGTCCTGATGGGGTTGACAGAGCTAACAAGAGATCAGGGCGCTGTCAAAGACCAGCAGTGAGCATGATGTGGGAAATGTCAAGCTTATCCCCAACTATTCCCCCCAACTACCACAGCTGTGGTAAAGAAGAGGGTTGTATAGATAAGCTATTATTAACACATAGAAATGTGAGGTTTTCAAATTTGTATATTTTTAAGAGTTCCTTTTTTAGCAATTGTGTTCTATCAGCTATGTAGCAAAGTTCAGAATAATTCTTGATAATTTTTAAGAATAAAAGCTAATTTTTACTTTTTGACTTTTCTATACCTATTAATTTATAATAATAAATTTAATTTCTATACCTATTAATATATAATAATATACCTATATTTCTATACTTTATTCTATACCTATACCTATCTTTTCTGTACCTATTAAACTTAATATATGAATTGTATATGTATTTAATTTTTTTGTTTATGATTTTGACTATCTAGTTTCTTTAGAAAAAGGGGACTGATAAAGTAGGTTTCAGCTTTTGAAATGACTGCATTATCAGCATAATTATATTTCTTTTGCATGAGGTACAAGTTGGTTTGAAATATTTCTGTAGAAGACAAGCAAAGCATTTCTCTGTGTAAAAGAGGAGAACTGATGCTGCTTAGGAGTGGCACTCCAAACCCACACACTCTGTTCCTGCAGAGAGGATTTGGCAGTGTGGCCATGCCAGCGTCTGGCAATTGGCTCTGAAGGATGTGCAAAGAAAATGATACCCAGGCAAACAGGACCTCCTTGGCTGGGATTAATTGGCCATTCTGGTTCTTGTATCATACACCTGGGAGTTTTGTTAATGCCTGTAGCTCTCTCTCAAACAGACTGCCATATCAGATGTCCTGTCCTGTTGTGCTTGTGCTCTTTGCTGAGCTGGAGACTTCAGTTTTTGTGGTTTGTTACTGTGGATTTAATGTATATTAAAAAAAAAAAAAAAGCTCTGGAATTCAGGTCAGAAGATTTTGGCTTGTTCAGGAATTTTATCAGGAGGGCAGTGAAGAAGGCCCCATGGGCTGATGGGTTTTAAAGGACAAGCTGCTGCAAGCACATGCACAGCAGCTGCAGAAGGTAAAGGGGGTGTTGCAGGAGGCCAAGGTGGATGGGCAGGGAGCCCTTGGCACAGCTCAGGCACACAACAGAAGCACCCAAGAGGATTCTGCAGTCTGGCCATTGCCTGAGGATGCAGAGGTGTTAGGAAAGCCAAAGCTTGGCTGGAGTCTGTCTGGTGTGGGATATGAAGGACACCAAAGACACCTGCTCCTGCAGGCACAGTAAGGAAGGCTGAGGAAAACACAGTGCTAGTGCTCAGTGTGGGAAGAGACCTAGTGACCAAGGACATGGCACAGGTACTGAATGCCTTTTTGTCTTGGCTTTCACTGGTGGGGTTGGCTGTCTGGCCCTCCACATCCACTAGAGTCTGTGAAAGTGAAGTGTTACAGGAGAGGACTGAGTACAGAGGAACTTCAGTGAAGTGGAGCTGATGTGATGTGCCTGGTGGTGCAGAAGGATTTGGCTGATGCCAGTGCAGGATTCCCTGCTGTCTTTGACAGGCTGTGGCACTGGGCACCTTGCAGTTAGCAGTGAGTGCCTCATCCCTTTCCCTCCTGAGGATTCAATAAGAGACCTTGGATGGTGATGGTGATTTGTTTCCATGCCAAAGATCACTCTAGTTCCTGACTTCTTTTAACTTCTTAAACTGAAGTAGACAATTGACTTCCTAGGCTCCCATGAGCCAAATAAAAATCTGGCCACGTATCAACGAGGTGATCATCACATCTCCATGGATGCACATCAGGCAAGGTGTTCTTGAATTTGCCAAAGATGTTTGAGTCCTGCTGTGACTGGCATCATGGGATCAGTCCCCAGGCTTAAATCAGCAAACCACAGCACTAGCAGCAGACCTGTAGCTGAGGGAGCTATACTGGGGAAAAAAAACCCAAAGATTTTTTTTTAATGGTTGTTCAGATTGGGTGTGTGAAAAGCTCTTCCACTTGGTTTATGCTGCAGCTTTGCAAAGGAGGTCTGAGTGCTTAACCTGCCAGGGTGTCTGTGTGTACAGGTCCAGTGGCTTGGATACTCTTAATCTGGATTTCAAATCATACTACATTTATGTTCCAAGGTCCCTTTATTTCTGTTTTGTACTTCCTGAGTTTGTACCCAGTCTTGGAGTAAAAGTGCTCTGCAGTCAAACAGTCTAGACTCTTCCCCAGTGGGATTGTGTTTGTATTTCCTTGTGTCACTCATGCATCAAAAATACATGCTTAGTGTGTAGAAATACTGGTTTTCTCATCAGAGATACGAGTTAAAGATGGGGAGCTCCTTTTTATGTGTAGCAATAGTACAGTCATTATTAACAGGAGGCAAAGATCTTGCAATGTGAACATCAAAGGAATCTGACGTTATTTGGAAAGAGCATTTGGTACATCACATCACATTCTACAACTTGACTTTTAAGAAATGCTCAAGAGAAAGCTTCTTTTTTCCCCTCCTGCTTGGCTTCTAAGGATCTTTATTTATCACCCTCAGGGGCATTACAGTGAGTAATTAGATTGGACCAGGAGAACGACTTAATTTTACAAGAAACTCATTAATTCATCCTATTTTAAGTCTTCTCATTTCACCCAAAACCCAATTATGCTTGTAGTGGCAATGATCTGGAAAGGCATTGTCTCATAGGTATCGGGGGGGCCACTGGGACTGCTGTGGTATTCATGTCGGGGAGACAAGGGTGACTCCCTTTCTTTGACTTTTAGGTCAAAAGAACTAGTTGCTGGGACAGCTTGACAATTAGAAAACCCTGATGAGCATTTGGAAGTAAAACAGCTGTACAATAACGGAGGGGTTCATGGTGCGGGGCAGAAAGCTCATCAAAAGAGACTATCCAAACAATTGAGTTCTATAATTAACACACAAAAATCTGTTCAGAAATGGTAATAACAGTAAAAGAAGGCTGAGAAGATGCTGCCTTCTTATGTGGCAGATGTAGTTTTGTTACAATGCGAGAGAGAAGATCCATCCTCTTAAAGACTAAGAACAACATTCAAGGGGAAAAGTAAAAGTAACTTTTTGTTCCTAAGGGTGCAGTTAAAACATGAGCTTAAAATATTTCCAGAGAGAAGAGCTGTAGAAAAAGTAACCAGCGATGAAACACATCAAATGTGCTATCAAAGTATTTTTTCAAGTCTTTAAACACAATTTTTTTTCTCACTGAAATGTGTAAATGTGACATTGAAATATCTCTTATTAAATTATTTGCCTTGTCCTTCATTTCACCAAGAGTACTGTTTTGGAGTCTTTCTTTAAAGTTGGCTACAATCATTGACTTAGAAGTAGTTTTCCCTCTTCTGTTGTGTGTGGAGGGAGATTCGATTCAAAACTGCGTCTCAAGGAATTTTGAAGTTTTCTTGAGTATGTAGCTAACATATTTTTCTGCTTCAAAAAATGGGAACTGAAATGCGTAGCTTCTGACAATTCAGCTGATTCCACGTGTTCTAGGAGCATTGCTCACTTGCCTGTGATACTAAGTGTTCTTGGGGGTACAGAGGGCTCCTTTTGGGCAGGAGGGTGCAGCAGGAGCATGGTTTGGTTGTGGTCCTGTCCTGCTTGGGGGCCCTTTCCTTGTGGTGCTTGTGTGGAGAGCTCAGCCTTTGGCACAGGGATCTCTGTGGCCAGTGCTGCTGGCCTGTGCAGGACTGCATCCCACTGGCCTTTTGTAAATAAGCACTTCAGAACACCTCTGTCACATTTACTTTCAATATCAGGTTATTGACTTAACTAGATTTACTTGAGCAAAGCCACGTTTCTGTGCTTGTTTTTCTCCCTATTCACTTTATTAGGTCCTAATGAGAAATCAGTATTTTCTTGGTTACAAGTCCTCCTCTTCAGCAGAGGCTGAGGCTTCAAGCAGGATTTTCTCCTGGCCGTGGTCCCTGGTGTCCAGGACTGCTGCCAGAGCTCCTGCCCAGCAGTTTTGAGTTTGGGGCTACCCCCGTCCCATCGCTGCTCAGATCCCAGCCAGGCTCAGGGGTACCTCCCATCCCTGCCTCAGTCCTGCTCAGCCTCCAGCACTGCCAGAGCCTCTGCCTGGAGCTCCCTGAGAAGCTTTTAAGATGTGCACTGCATTTTTAATGGTTTAGGAACTTGTCAGCAAAGAGGTTGGGGTGATTTCTTTATCCAACACTTTGCAAACCATTACACGATTTTTAACATTTTTAAAGGACTATTAGGTATATCAAGACTTTTCCAAACTCAGATGGAGAGAATCATTGCCATTTCCACAAGGATAAAGGAACAATTTAAGAGCAAGTACCAGGAGATTTTTTTAAACAACTCTAAATTTGAAAGAATAATTTTCTGAAATAGTTCCCCCACCCCAAATAAAAAACCCCAACAACATAGCTTATTTAAAAATAGTTAAAACCAATTTAATACATGTATCTTGTTGTTGTAGCTGTGTTTAAAAAGAGTGTGATTAGAGCCCTATCCACTATGAAATAAGTTTTTTAATTCTGAAATTGTTGTCTGAAATTTTCTAGTAGAAAATTCAGCATTTGGAGAGACCAAGCAAGAAGAATTTGCAGCCCACACACATATTCTTTCTCTGTTTTTTTGAGGAAATTTTAAGTCTGAAAATCAGGTTTTAATGTGAGAACGGAGTTTGAAAAACAGCTTGAGAAAATCTACATCCAGATTTGACTGAAGTTCCATAATTCTTCAGAGAAATTTTTTCAGTTTTGACATGTATCACTCTAATATATTTGGAAAAATGAAGGGAAAAGGGATGTAATAATGACCAGCAATATTTGCCAGATCTTGTCTTGCTTTAAGAGAAATAAAAATCAAATAGATTTTACTATTTATAACTCAAAGACATAAGCATAATTATTTCAAGCTGATGTCCATTTAAATTAATGTGATTTATTCTGAGGAAAAGCTGTGAACTGAAAATATTTTTGCTTGAGAATTTCCCTTGAATGTGGTGCAGTCGATTGTAACTGTGTTATGCATGTGGGTGACCTGAATGTGAGAAAAGGTTTTTCTCCTTCAAAAAAAAAAAAAAAAAAAGAAACCTGACAGGAAGAACTAATTAAGGCAAAGCTAAGAAATTGAACTCAAAGTTTGCATTGCACATGTGAACTAATCTTTTTACAAAGGCATCTTTCGAAAACTGTGTAAGAACCCCATTCATGCTGGGTCTCACCCAGCAAATCCTTCCTAGAAAAGCAGCTGTGTGAAGATTTGTCATGAGCAAGCAATAAAGACTTCCAGGCAATGAGTTCTGTACAGGCTTCTTGTTTGCCTACTAAATCATTAACCTTCAAAAAAAAAAGCCCATCCGTAGTTGTAATAGGTGTGTCAGCAGCACTTCATGCTAAGAACAGCTTTTACAGGATTAGGTTCGAGGTTTTAAGTGGTGGTACCATGGAGCTCTTGGGGGCAAAGAACTCCTGGTTTAATGCAGCACATTCTCTAATGCCCTTTTATGTCTGTTATGAAATGTGGTGAATCTCCGAGCACACTAAAATGAAAAAACTGTCTCCAGGAGTAGTTGATTTCTGAAGCAAAATGGCTGTGTGTGCTTTAGGAGCCACTGTGTTTGGAGAGCTTTCTTCAGGTATTGAAATATTAATGATCTTGGCTTAATATAGTAGAAAACAAAACACAGTGCATGAAACAAGGGGGAAAAATGTCCTTGAGTTACAGAGTGTTGACCTTGCAGTGCCCAGTGAATACATCTATTCTCTTTTAAACCACAGAACATGAAAAGACAGGGAGGGAATGGTCACAAAAATCTTTACTTGTGACATTTTCTTGTCTTTCTAGAAGCATGTTATAGCCCAAATAGGATTTTCAGCCTTGAGCTAGATTGTTGAATACGTATTTTAATACCCCAGATATGCTAAAGGTGGCTCACTGTTTAATGATTTCTGTGGATTGTGATGTTCATATTAAGAGTAATATTAGAGTTTACATGTTTAGTTTTTAAAACCATGAATAATAGAATTTTGTGGATAAAAGCAGTCAGCTTGGTGTTTCCTCTTGTATTCTGTTTTTCAATGCCACTGGCAGCAAGTTCCTTCCCGTGGGTGTCTGTCCTGGTCATACACAGACTCAGGCATATTTCTCATCTGTGCTGTGACAGTGAAAACCAGGAGTAATATCCAAGACCAGCATCTGCCACTTGACTGCTGCTGTTGTTAAACCCAGGACACGTAGTGATACAGCAACTTGCTCACCAGATAGTGCAAATCATGTTAAAAAAAAAAAAAGAAGAGTTATTTTCCATGTTTGATTTTGTTTATTTTGCTGGGTAGTTCCCATCCCAGGCAGAATAAGCTGTTTTCCAGGAGTTGCCTTCGCATCCTGCCAGTGCCTGGCTGATGGGCCAGACATGATGGGTTTGTATTTGTGTTCAGGGACTAAAACTGCTTCTGACGTGAGCAGGCTGGGTTTGACCCCCGCAATTCTCCCTGCCAGAGCTGTGCCTGCTGATTTTAATTGAAACCCCAAGGCTGTTTGAGACATGGCCAAAACACACCTTGCAAGTCAAACCTTATCTAATACCACAATGCATGTGAACTCTGGAAACGTAAATCTCAGTCACTTGAGCAATGTGTTTTCACAAGGTCCTCTGGTCCTGTGACAGCCCCAGCGAGTGACACCGGGCTGATCTCCCAGCGCTCTCACAGATGGCACACGGCACATCATAAAGTCAGGACTTGTTAAGGACATTTCATCAATGGCTTTGGCTAATAAGAATGAACTAACCTGCTCTTTTATAAATGTGTTACTAATATCCCCCTCCATTTCCCACTGGAGGGCTTTGTAAGAGAAGCAGGGAAAGAGTGAGGGGGACTAACGCAAGGTTGAAACAGCAAGAGCAAGCCCTGGCTGTGCAGGGGCTTGTGCCCTTACAGCAGGAGCCTGTGTGTAGCAGGGGAACTCTAAAGGTAGTGTAGGTGACAAATGACAAGATGTGGGAGTGAGTCACGCAGTAAATACTGGGAACAACCTTTCGTTTTTTACTGGTTTGCATGCCTGGGAATTCTCGTTCTTCTCTGCAGTGCTAAAAGCCAGTGGTGATGGTGGGCTATTTTCTCTAGCCAAGGGAGAAATTTCTAGGATGACATACCTGTTAGCCACCATGAAAATGTGTTATTAATGACGCTAATGAGTTTTTTCCAAGTGATGTAACACTAGCCATTTGTGTAAGCCCTGCATTTATGAAGATGATGTCACTGAAAGCTTGCCAACTGCACGTGGGCCTGGGTGGCAGTGGTGCAGTTACTGCTGTGCCCCAGCTTTGAGCAGGGGAGGGCATTGCTGATCTCCTCCCTTGGGGAGAAAGAGCCAGCAAATGAATTCTGCCTTGCCAGGAGGGAGATGTGCCATTTCCGGGCATGTTGGGTTCCTGTCCCACTCCCTCTTAAAAATTGGCAGTGCCTGACTATCAGCTGCCATTCCTTAAGTGGTCATAAAATAAACCAATTGCACCCCTTTTGTCATGCTCTATGTGTGTGTGGGTGCAGGTGGACATGAGTTAAGCCACATGCAACTTCACAGTAAGCACAAAGAGGCAGCTGATTTTCTGGCAGTGTCAACAGGAGAGTATAATTTTTTTTTTTGCCATCTCTAAGCCAGCTTTTAAAGTGGCTCTTGTTGGAATTAGAAATCAGTGTCCCCTGACATAGGACTACTCATTAAGAGTGTGATGATTGTTAATTCTTCACCTGGGGCTAAGAGGACATCATTAGATCTCTTTGAAATGTCTCCTGCCTTGATTTTGAATGAGTAAGCTGGCAATTTATGATCACAGCCCGGGCCAGTAACACTCTCCCTTCCTGTTCCTCCATCTAGCTTGCAAAATTGGATACTACAAGGCTCTCTTGACAGATGTTGCCTGTGCCAAATGCCCGCCTCACAGCTACTCCATCTGGGAAGGCTCCACGTCCTGCACCTGCGATCGCGGGTTTTTCCGAGCGGAAAATGATGCTGCCTCCATGCCCTGCACTCGTAAGTTGGTCTTTGAACAATCTCTTGCCCCTTTTTATCACCCATTTCTTCTCTGTGTCTCTAAAAAGCACTCTTCTTCTGACAGCAGCATTCAGTAGCTCTTATGGCCCTTTGCAGATGCAGTTTGCATTTTGGCTCACGCTTCTGAGTGACAGTGTTAGTTCTCAGCCCTCAATTCCTGATGTTCCATGGTTGTGCTGACCCTTGTGAGCTTGCAGTGTAAATAAATCACAAGACACAGTTACAAAAGGGGGACTTGCACACCTTAGTAACACAGGTAGAAGGAAAAGACAGGCCTCAGTTCCAGTCTGAGCACCTGGCTAGCAGATCACATCACCTTTCGTCTCTTTAAGTATGGATATTTGTAGAAATTGTGAAAGCTTTCCTTGTGATTGTATGACCTCAGGTAAGCAGGTAATATTTATAATCTCATTATATTTCTGATCTGCTTGAAATGTAGCTGGTGAACCTTGGGAACCTGTGTTCATCTGAAAGGGCTGGTAATAATAAATCTTAAACTTTAATGAAACAACCACCCAATGCATGGTTTATTTTGTCCCGTGTAGGTAAATACATCATGTACAGCAAATGGAATTTGCTTTAGTTCCACCAAAATGCCTTCATGAGGGAGAAGGAGAGGTGCTTTGAGCACAGTCTCAGGGTTGCTGGAAATTCTTGTCCTATGTGGTGGTTAATGGCTCATGCAGTCAAAGACCTGGGATTCCAGGCATGTCCTGGTGTTAAATTGTGATCATCTAGTTCTTTGGTTTTCACTTTCTTAGGAGCAGAGCAGTTTGAAACAATAAGTGAAAGGGCTGTATTTTACCAGGGGATAGATATCCATGTGTGGCTTTCTCTGAAAGCTATTGGAAGTGTTTCCAGATTTTCAGAGTTCAGCTGTATATTTATGTAGGGAGTGTGTGTGTGTGTCTGAGTGAGGGAAGGCCGAGATATTTCTTTTGTAGCATTTTAATATATTGAGAATTAATTTTGTGAGAGATGACTCACATTTATTTAAACCTTAATTTCTCCCTTACAAGGCAGAAACAGAGTATGTCCATAACTAAGTTAGCACTCATCCCTTCCCCACACCCCCCTGATTCCAGCTGTTCTCCAGTGATTTCCTTCTTTTCAGCACTGAGTTTTGCTGGGTAGTGGTTGAGGAGGCCAGGGCATAGCCAAGAGCAGCTGCTTTTGCTTAGTAGGAAGCAGAGTGGTGCATATATCACTTGCCAAGTATTGACTGGGAATGGAGTCTAACTGTATTGTGAAACCTTGCATAAATGGGCAGGAACACGCTTTCTATAATATAATTTACACTACTAGATCTAAAACGTGACCAGTTTGACAGGAAAAATGTCTTTCTGCAACAACAAAACTATTGTTTGGAATATACACCTTAAATAACGTTATACCAACAAAAGTTTTTGAAAGCCCTGATCTTTGTGAATGATATCTTGACTAAATTGAAATCAAATTAGTAATCAACTGGTTGAATTTAAATAGGCATGTGCAGTTAGTGAAGTATGAGGAGAGAGCAAAACATTTCCAGATGGGGAAATTGTAAGCAAATGATATGTATGTTTGCTGGTACTGCAAAATGTACCCCTGCAAGCTTCGCCCTTTTTTGTCAAGTCCTGGGCCTGCTGCAGGCAATCTTCCCCATTCCTGTCTCGGGAGGTCAGACAAAGCTGAAGTTCCTCATCTTAGTCTTTTACCCTGAAAGTACAAAGAGGGAAGGAGAAAAGGCAAAGGCTGTGGTGCTGGCCTCAGTCTTCATCTCTGCAGCAGCCTAGGAGGACTCTGCATACAGAGGCAAGCCAACACCACAATCCTATGGACTCCTACTCCTGGAGAACAGGCCTGTCTCTGGAGGTCCTGTTTCACAGCTTTGAATTTTCCTGCAGCTGACGGGCTTCTTTTTCAGTGATGCAAGGTGAAGGATGATGCAGGAGTTGTTTCTGAGCTGGCCTGTGGAGCAGCTGTGCTTCCCCAGCCCTGCTGTGCCTGCTGGCAGCCCCTCTTTGAGCCCTGCCTTGGCTGTGCTCAGGCACGAAATGCAGCCCTTCCCGTGGGGCTGTGCAGGGGGCTCTGGGGGGCTCTGAGTGGCCTTCTGCCCATGCACCTGGGGCAAGTGACAGCATTCAAAGGGCCTCTGCTGGAGGAAGACCTTCAGAAGAAGGTCCCTGTTTGTCTGACTTTCCTGACAAGATGTGTAGACAGAAGGGAGCATAAACATCAAAGGTGCTTTCAGGCGGATTCAGACTGTAATCAGTTCTTACCAGTTGGTTAAACCAGGTGACAAACCCAATTCCCTTGTGCTGACAGCCATAATAATCAGGCACCTTCTTTGTTCATTATGCTCTCTTTAACTCTGGTATTCTCATTCAGGCCTGCATTTAGTAATCGCTCAGTGTGACGGCACACTAATGAAGAAATAAAACACAGTATCTGAGATCCATTCTTCTAGCAAAAAGATAGACTCTGCTCCACTGGCTTGTAAAATCAGATTTCTGTTCACTTGGAGAACTATTAGACCAGGTGAATAAAAGTAACATTGGATAATTTGGAAAGAACACCTGGAATGGACTGTGGATTGATCCCTTCTTTATTATTCCTAAATACTTTCTAAGATGAAGAACTTCAGCCTTCTTGAGATGTGTTTTTGTAAAGCTTTGACCCTTGGCTATTGATTTCCTTTAGTAGTAAACTGGCTTGCCTTGTCACTTACCTTGCCTTCTAGGTTGGGGAAGGAAGACTGTTAGGACTTACCATTAGCCTGATTGTGCTAGTGGATGAAAGGGAATTAGAGAATTCCCCTTCCTTTTCCTTTCTTGCAATTCCCATGATAAGTAACAAAAGCAGTAGCTACTCCCTGGTGTGCTGGCCAGGAGAGGTGCTCCAGAGTTTTACCCTTCCATAACACCACTCTCTGACATTGTCATCCCTTGTTGAGCTGTAAAAACTGTGTCTAACCTCAGGTAAGTCAGGCATCAGGCTCCTAAACAAGTAGCTCAAACTCAGGTTTTAGTATTCTGCTCTATTTGAGCTCTGCTAGAGTGAATAGTTATGTCTGGCATAAAGTTTGTGCAGGTAAGAGCAAGATGTGGCAGTGTGGGTGTAGAGACAGCAGAGTGGGCTGTGTCCAAGGCAGGCAGAGACCCTGACATGACCGTGTTTACTGGTGCATCTTTCCCCTCAGACTTGCCTCCTGGGGATAATCATCAATGTGTGTGTCACCACTAGACAGAGGCACAGAGCCACCCTGGATCTGCAGCTTTGGCCAAACTTGGGAATTCAGACTTTGAGCTCTGAGGCACAGTGGGCTTGTCAGCTGTGTGCTTGGGCATGGAGATGGGATGATTGACTTGTAATACACCTGAGCCCAAACCATGCAAAACACGGATGCCTTTCCCTTTTGGAAGCGTTGCAGAAGTAATGTCAAGGGAACTTCATTATATTTCAGTACTTGCAGAGAGGAAGGGTCTTTCATAAGGTTAGTGATGTAATGGACAATAAATTGCCTTACCCACACATGAATCCATGAGGCAGGAAAACAAATCAGTCTCAATCATGGCCCTTGTCCCTGAATTCCCTTCTCTGTAAGGAGATATCCTGTGAATTGCAGCCTGATGCAGGTAGGTGCAGTTCCCACCCAAATTAATGGGCATTGCTCCTGCGTCCCCACCATTAATGAGTTGGGTTCCCTAACTCTTAACAAACAATGCTCACATTATGAATGAGAACGGGACGGTTTTGTATTGTTTATATTGTCTGTTCGATTCAAATTATTAATGATTTTTAATTGGGAGCCCTTTACAAAAGAGAGATTACCATCATGGACTGTCCAGCTTGAAATCTGCCTCAGTAAATGACCCTGAATAATGTAGTCAGTTGTGTTACCCAAACAGGGACTGATGGATTGATTGATATTTTGTCATGACCTGAAATATTTCAAAAACGGTTGCGTTGAAGGCAGTTTATACCAGACAAACTTTGGAGATAATAAGAGCAGATTTAGTGGGATGCAAGAGAAGAGTGCCTGCTTTAAAAGAACCTTATCCAGTCTAGGTTATCAAGAAACTGAATAGCCTGACTTCAAACAGCAAACATCATTTACTTGTCTTTACATTCCCCTCTTCTAATTGAATTTAGTGCACTGCTGTATTTCCTTCAGAAAGTATATTGTTTTTAAATTACCATTTCAGTGCTATTACTCAAGGCTCCTGCTTCTAATGCCTTCTGACAGTTATCAGCATAATGAACCGTAATGAAATGATGAGAAATCTACAGTGGAAACTCAATGTGAATTCCACTAGAGCTGTGTGACTGTGTTGTTAAAATTTGAATGCACATTAAAATAACACTGTCCTTATTTGTTTCCAAGGTCAAGGCTTTAAAAAAGGTCTGAAAGGTCTAAACACTTCAATTGTGTAAATGTTGCAGTCTAATATATACCCTTAATGAAATCTTGTGTTACATTTAACATATCTCAGAGATAAATATTTGACCTGCATTTTCCAAAAAGAGTGAATTTAACTACCTAATAACTGTGGCTGCCAATGAGTAATTACATAGGAGCTGATTATTTGAGCACATGTTTATAATGATTGTTTAGACTATAAACAATATAAATAAGCAAATGTGCTCTTTTTCCTTCAGCTTTAACTTGTTCCTTTTCTAAGTTTCCAGTTGGATGTGGATTATCAACGTTGTGGCTGTTAGGAAAAAAGAAAGCAGGATACACCTACTGCACTGTAGGTGGCTTTGCACTGGCTTTGCCACACTTCCACACTTTTGCTGGCACTACTGCCATCCTCTGCTGTTGGAGTGTGTTCTTTGTAGTATGAGGGATATTCCAATTGAGTCTCTGATCTTCAGAATTTAAATTTATGACATAACTCCTCTACATCTCTCTCTCTCTCTCTCTCTCTCTCTCTCTCTCTCTATATATATATATATATATATATATATATGTCCGCCCCTTTGGTAAATTATTTTGTTCTTAAAACGTCCTATGATATTGTTCATTATGTAAATAGTACATCAGAATGCCTTTTAAGCAGGAATACAGCAGTTGCAAGAGCAGAGGGAACAGTAGGTTGGCTGTAAGGAGAGAATGATTTTTCTTCTCCACACAGGCTGGGAAAATAGACCATCCATCGCTGCATCGCTGCCAGACCGAGAGAAAGGGATTGTGAGTGATGGGAATCTCAAAGGAGAAAGCTGTCTCCCCTTGTGTGTGGTGACGGGCTGAAGGAATTGAATAAGAAGGGGTGTGGTTATGGCTTGAAGAGAAGAGACAGGAGTAATTTGACAGTGTGTGTTTATAATCAGTAGACTTGAAATCATCACTCCTTTAAATACAGCAACTATTTATTAGCTGTCTTCTGATTTTTCTGGCCAGAGCCTTAAATTAACAGAGACATTTATTCAATTAAGTGGGGGCTTTGATTCAGTTAGTCAGGACCCAGTTCTGTAGAGTTGTTGAAGTAAATTAGAGGGCAAACAGAATAAGAAATTCAGCAGTTGGGCCAATTACAGAGCAACTTATTTTTCTGGTTGGATTTCTTTCCTGTCAGACTGTCAGATAACTTTCTGGTTTCCGCAGTGGAATTGTTTTTATCTCGAAAGAGTGAGTGAACACAGGTGGTATTGTCTGGAGCACGGTGCATTAGAGTAGATGTGATAACATGTCTTAGCATACGTGACAATGCAAAATGTTCTTATATGGCAGTTCTTGGAAGAGAAGCCAGGAGCCCAGAGGAGTGGTACCTGCAAGCATCAGTTTTCCCACACCTCTGCCAGTGGTAACTGGACCTCTTTGCTTAAGTTCTTCAGCCTCTTTAGGAGAGGAGCTATTAATTGGACTGTTCTCCGGGTGAAAGGAACAAAGCCTATTGTGAAGCCGGTAACCAGGGTACTTTTGGCAAGTAAATAGGAAATTGTACATTCCAGTGAAATGGGCATTTTATCACTGGCACTGGTCCAGGATCCCTAGCTTGGCAGAACTCCCACTGAAGTCAAAGGAATCTTGCCCAAGTAAATAAATGAAGAATTGTTTACCAAATCATTTGCTTTATTATAACCCCGTTGTAAAGCTAACTATGCACAGAGAGGAGAGGGGGTGAAATGGAGCAGATGACTGGTATTTTAAGTGGCTGCTGCATCTTGTGGCCTGGTGGCTTTGGTCTCGCCAGTTGTAAAACACATAATCTGTAATGATAAATGGTCAGGAATAGCCAGGCAGACAAGAGGTGAGGGTTGTCCGAGCTGCCTTAGCTTGTGTAAATTAGCCCACAACAACAGGGGACCTGTCCACAACTGCTGAAAGGAGCAATTAGGGGCAGCAACATACACAACTGTCACGGGAAAGTGTGCGCTTTATTTGCAAGCTTAAACATCCACGGCCCAGGTATTTACTCTGTGTTAGAACTTTTCTTTCAGATGGTTAGAGATCAACAACGAAGGCGTATCTGAAGGGCATCACAGCTCACATGCTGAAACATTGACAGCACCATTGCTGTACAGGTTCAGTGAAGCCTTATGAGACAGAGAGAGGAGGCCAAAGTGCTTCCTCTTTGAACACTGTGCATGGCACTGCTTTGCCAGACATTTTAGTCAGTGAACTTAAGAAATTTAAGGACACTGATTATTTAATAATTATTTTCTTTGCATCCTCTCTATAGTAAATAGTAAACTCTCTATTTCACACTCAGCCCTGCCCCCAGGGAGATGACTCTGGGATCATGATCAAGTTAAAGAGCACGGGTCAGAGTTGTTGAAGGCCATCTGTACAATACCAGTGTGGTGAGGTCTTGCTGAGAGAGCAGCAGTGTGACCCCATAGGTGAGGCTGGCGACATGACCAGCAGCCTTAGCAGAGCCCTGGTGCTGCCTCTCTGTGCCTGAGCCAGCCCCTTCAAAGGTACCTGATGCACTTCCATTGGCATTTCATTGCTCTCTGCAGATATGCTCCAAAGATCTTCGGAAACATTCATTATATGGATCCTTTTTTTTTGTACACCTCTTTATTTGGTCTCTTTATTCTTGCTGTGTTACACACAAAAGCTAGGTCTGAGATCTTGTATAGCAGAAGTGCTAAACTTTTCACTGCTTCTGATAGTGCATTTCTAGTCTAGGTTTTCTTGCTATTACACAGTTGGATGCTTGCTCCCAGGTGCCTGCTGCTGCTTTAACTTATCAAAGACTTTGCTGCTCCTCTGTAGTGCAGCCAAGGCCAAGCTGCTGATTCAAAACAGGCCAGTTCATCCTAGGCTCCTTTTAAACGATGGTGAGTCATAGCAACCCTGTTGTATGAATCTTGTTTATTATGTAGCAAATTAGCTCAAGATTTCTGAATACCCTGAGTTCCCTTTGAAATCACGGCGTATGAAGAGGGTCAGCGTCTCTGGAGCAGGCTCATAAAGAGGATCCTTTTGTCAGTCCTGGTCCAAAGCCCTTGGAGGCCTGCTGGTCTGCCTGATTGACTTTGGTTAGCAAACACCCATAGCTGGCACACATCTGCATTTATCAGTATTTTTGTAGGGCTTTCACAGTTTTAGGTTGAAGTTAGAATGCTTCAAACCGTAGCGAGTCATTGTATTATTTTTAATACAGAATTTTAATATTTTTTTGTTTGTTAAAATAATTTCGAATCCTTATCAAGCCAAGGTCTGCTTTTTCTGCCTCAAAAAAAGTGGTATTTTCTTCAAGGAGAGTGCGGCAATGGTTAAAGAAGATTAAAGTCTTTTCTACATGCTTGAGGTTTTCTGATGTCTGGTGGGAATTGCCAATGAAGCTTCCTTCCGATTTCACAGTGTCGGGTGAGCGCAGGCTGAATGCAGTGTGACAACCCACTTGAAAATAATTATCCACTGCCCTGGCTGCAGAGACATCCGTTACCTGCTGCAGAAATGTGCTTTTACACACAGATGTGCCCACGCTGATGGAGTAAATTATTTTTTTAATCATTTACTCCTTCCAGGGCTCAGAAGTTTCATCCTGCTAGTTACTTAGTCACATACATATCTTTATAAAGTATCTTTCTTTAAAAGGAGGTGCATTTTAAATGCACTGATCTGGTGGCTGACAGGATGCTCCTAACAAAGGCTTGCCTTCTTGAGGGTATATATTTGAAATATCTCCCATTAGCACTTCCATGGAGAGTGTGGGTTTCAGTTTGCGTTTTTAATAGATCTCCTCCCACAGCCAGATCTTTCAAGGTAATAAATCTTAACTATATCATAGGCTAGTAGTAAACAGATGTGGTTACAGTCCTAATACTGATAATATCAGTTCAGTCCTTAATGGGTAATGTTGTTGCCAGAATAATTCACTACCACTTTTGGTGGCTGAAGACTAAGCTGGCCTAGAAAAGGGAGCTCCTGAAGGAGCCCTCTGCCAGGCTGTGACAAAAACGTGCAGATAGGCAGCTATTTGTGGCTAAGAAAGCTTTATTTTGGGTGCCACCAGAATGGGTTTCTTGGAAGTGCTAAATTCATTTTAAAGGAATTAAGTGTCAGAACCCTATGCTTTTTGGTTTGTTTTGGGATGTTTTTGTTTATCAACATAAGAAAATGGTATATAAAGGCTACTTGGGTCTGATAATTGGCCAAACCAAAGCCCACAACTTTATCTTCAGTCCTGTGGCCATGGGAAATTCCTCTGAGAAAAGGAAAAAGGAAGTTTTTTATTCGCACCTACCTTTGGTGAACAAAAGTTGTTTGCCCAAAATTTGGAGGTGCTAGTTGTCTAGAAGTGGGATTCTGGAGTCCTGTCAGCCTGAGGCAGCAGAGAACCAAGCTGCAAGGCCATTCTTATTTCTTGTCATTTTATGGGACAACAAGGTCACTCGGGAGCTGTTTTGCTCGGAATCATTTCTTTCTCATCTCCGTTCTCTGTGCTTTAATCCACGCCTCCTAACCATACACTGCTGCTGAACTAAATTAACTGGTTTAGTGAAGACAGTATTCTTTATGTCAAACAAGTCTGTCTGGTCTCCTTGTAGAAAACTGTAATTGAATTTACCGCATACACCCACAGAGACTTTTAGAGAAACACCTTGCTGGGCAGATTAGTAATAAAAAAGGAAGATGTAAAACCAGGGATATTAAAACCTCTGTCATAACCATTTAAATACAGTTCCCCAGCACAGTGCACTTACAAGTCTACCTTCAAATCCCAGGGTTAGTTTTCAGGGATATTTTTTGGTTGTGTGGATCTGTGGGGTTTGCATCTATAGGGAGGAAGGGAGGACTGGCTTGGTTGAGTCTCCCTGCACGCCCAACAAACCATGCCTGCCTCGCTGGAGCCCCTCTGGCTTCAGGAGCCCAGCTACAGCACGTCCTCTGCCATGGCTTTGTATGGGTTTGTGGTGTTTGGCATTTGTCAGGGGAGGAGATCTCTCCTCCCCACTTGTGCCTTTGTGGTGGTGCTGCACTTGCAGTCCTGGCACGCCCTGCTTAGACCCTGTCCTTGGGCAAGCTGCAGTCCTGGGGTCTGTGCTTTCCCTGTGTTTGCTCATGAAGGGCTGGGCATGCTGATCCCTCAGGGCAGCAGGAATATTCACTCAGTTACAGTTAATCTCCTTTGTGCTATTTTTCTTTGAAATCATTCATTGCATTGGGGTAGACATTCTTTCTCCTTGGCAGAATGACTGCCAGATTGTGAGGCTGAACCTCCTACATTTCTACTGCTGTCCTTTGGGGACAGGAAGAGAGGGGCTTTGGGATAACGTTCTCAGCTGGATTGCATCCAAACAACAGTCAAACAACCTGTTGATGTTTGACTCATCTCATGCCCCTATCTCTCATGCCCCTTAGCCTTTAGGGCAGCTGATTTAAATGGAAAATATTGTACTCCTTGCAAATAAAGAGCTTACTGAGCTGTCATGCCGTGTTAGTCTGCAGCCTTCTTCGCTTCCCAGCTGTGTCCCCTTGCCATGGGCACCTCACAGGTGCTCCTCCAGTCCTGGAGAGCAAGTTCATTACTGGATCTTCACTGCAGAAGCTGTCTGTGAGTCACTCCAGTGCCTGGACCAGGCTTCATCTCTGGTATGCCTTATCAAGGCTCCTTAAGTGTGCCCACAGAGACCTGTAATCTACAGAGAGCTGGCACACAGGGATCTCCAGTGGTCTGGAAGGAAGGAAGGAGACAGTCAGGTGTTGGTATGTGTCCTTGTCATGGTTTTCACCAGGTCCTTGTCAGTCGTACAGGTGCGTGTGGGAGGCTTCTGACTGGAGAGAGACTTGAGTGTGGGAAGGGAGCGAGAGAAATGTTGATGGATGAAAAGTTAAAATACTGCCTGAAGTTGTGAAAAAAGTGGTAAAATACATCAGTCCTTTTAATACAAGTAGTGCTTATGCTATGAACCCCTTTAAAACTCTTTTCCATGAAATGTTTGATATAGTGTAGAACATTGTCCTTAAGACAGACAGATCTCTCTATCTGTGAATGAAAGACAGATAGCTTTAATGGCTATAGCTTATTGCAGCAAGAGAAAGCCAAACAATCTGCATTGCCCAATACATTTAAGGAAGTCTAATAGGAGGGTTGAGGAAGATAGCAAGATTAGCTTGATGAAGATTATTTGTTGCTAAACAGACTCTTCAGTGTTTCCCTCAGCCCTGACACACACAATGAACTGCTCCACCCAGGGCCTTCCCATTTGCTTCATGGCTCACTTGATTTTGATGGGTTTATTGTGAAGTGAGATTTATGGAGCCCCAGGAAGGAATAAAATTGAAAACTTCCGTTCCCTGTGTTCCCACAGAGGAGTCCCCCATCCGTTCAGGGTGCTGGTTAAAGGGGCTGGAGAGGGATCTGGCTTTCAGGTCCCATGATCAAACTGTGTCCCCTTTGCAGTTGCTGACATGAGAAGACTGAGTGGCTCTGCAGATCCATCCCTCAGATTCTGTTGTCCTGTGCAGGGAAAACAACAGCACCTGCCTTCCTAACATCATAAAATTAATTTTAAAATTAGTTGGTTTTCAGAATTAGAATGTTGAGATTTAAATTCAATTTCCTGTAGGAACTGTCACATTTTTAAGCTGTTCCAGGCAGTGTGACAGTGTTAGCTCCATTTTTCCAGAGTGCCAAATAGCCCATGCAATAGCATGCTTCCCATTGGCAGGAGATTTATGAAAAATGCTGTAGATCATGAGACTTGTGACAAAATTACAAATGGTGGTGGTGATTCAGAGGCACAGGTCCCTGTCTCCTCTCTCATCTGCCCCGTAGCTGGATTTTTCTGATTTTTCTCACACAGGTTTGTGTGAGGGTGATGGTCTGGCTGTCAGGATGCTGTTCCTGTGGGATCCTGCTAGCTGGGCTCATCCAGGAACTATCCTGGCCCTTGCAGCCTGCCACGGCCCTGAAAGGGTTTGTCTCATCTATGGGCAGCAGCTCTGTTGTCAGAAACAAAGCAAATCCTGATCACTATTGAAGGAGCAGATACGCCCTGTGTTTCAACATCTGAAACCAGGCCCATCAATCTGAAGCTATTCCCCACTCCCTGTGCCAACAGCTCCATTGATGACTATGCTCCAGGAAGAAAAGAAATTGCTTTTCTCCTCACTGTAATGTCAGCCCACCATTTGGAGACTCCCCCGCATCTTCCTTTTCATGCTGGAGGTGGTGCACTCATCTCTGTGACCTGCAAGCATCTGCTTCCCTGGTTTTCCGCTTCGTCGCATCTCTGTTTAGACACTGCAATGCCCTGTCCCACATACTAATTACTGACTTTTTGCTTCTGAGGAGCTTGATTCATTCTGGCACATTTTCCCATGTGAAACTGGACCTAGAGCCTTGGAAAATATCTTAATGGACATCAGACTAAGTCTGAGTTTAACCCCAAACTGGCTGCTGTGTCTGAGCTAAGAGGCACATCTTTCAGACCGCAGCTGTGGCGGTATGAACCTTCCTCCCGTGGAGGTCTTTGCTTCAGGGATACCCCCCTGAAATGGGGATATTCTTGGCCCTGGCAGAGCTGGTGCTGCTTAGGGAAGGAGGTGTTTGCACTGGCACCACCTTATCTCAGCTCTGCTGGCTGCACTCCGCGTCGATGCTCTCGCGTGTGTGACTGCAGCGAGTGAACGCGGTGTAAGAAAACACCTTTTGCTTTTTCTTGCTGCAGGGCTCTTGATGTTTCCCACAGGAGCAGTGTCTGTTCAGGGCTTGCTGCTGCCAGGTCTAGGCTCTGGGAGGACACACAGCCTCAGCTTCCAGTGGCTCTGGCTGCTGCTCTGGCCAGGGCAGACCTTCATTGTGCAATCTGCACCTGGGCTTGCAGCCTGCTGAGGCTGCTGTTCCCCCCAGAGGCTTTTGTTGGTTTTCCTGTTCCCTTGACAGTGCAGAGGGACAGGTGTTGTCACCTTGTGCACCTGCCTGCCCTGAAGAGAGAGCCCAGGTGTGAGGCAGTTTGGGGAAGTCTGGGGTGGAGGGAGTTTGGTCCGGTTCCTGCTCAGTAGTTCCTGCGCTGCCACTTGAGTTCACGATTTCAGGAGCATCTTCCACCTCATTGCACTCAGAGTTTGTTTTTGAAAAGAAAGCTCGTGTATTTGCAGGCTAAGCAGAGACCCCTTTCTCATACGCAGGGGAGCTGGCAAAGCCAGCTTTTGGGGGAAAGAGAACTGGTTATGGGATAGAGGCACTGGGCTGGGACTTGGGACAGTTTTGAGCACTGCCCAGATGTGCGAAGCATGTCTTGTGTGCTCTTGTGATGTCTCACCATATCTCTCCTGCCTCCATTTCCACGTGATGAATAGAGATTAAAACCAGTTTCTTTCCATTTTCTTTCTCATCTAGTTTTTGGATAAGGAAACGTTTCTTACTGTGTTCAGTAACTGATCTTTGAGTAAAAGAGTTTTGTCCTTAGGAGTCCTAAATGCTGCCAGTGAATAAATAAAAGCCATGAATGGCAGCCTGATGGTGCAGCAGGCAGGAGGGCTCCCTGGCTCAGGGGCTGCACTCAGCTCTCTCTTCTTGCAGTAATTCTACCTGTCAACCCCGATTAACTCAGAGACTGTTTCAAAGATTTGGCAAGAAGGGAGGATTTCCCTCCTTTCAAAATAAATATATTAATTTTGTATTTCTGAAGTGAGCACAGACAAACAATCCTTGCTTAGCTACTCCTGCAGCAGAGACCTTTCATTTAGGTACTGAAGACCCATTTGACCTCTATGTCATTTAAGACTCTTTTCTTAACCTACCTACCTCTCTCAAAATAAAAGTACTGTCTTGTATTAAGCATGTGTTACATCCTGGTGGCTTCAAGCACAGACCCGAGGAGATGATGCAGCCCTCAAAACCTTGTCTTACGCAGCCTGCTCAGGCCTTGGGCTTCCTCTGAGATGAACCTGATGAATTGAGGAGGGAGCCACAATTAATCTTCCCCATAGTCATCCGTTAACAGCTTAACCTCTTTGCTGTTATACTTGAGTCACTTTGTAATTTAAGTAGAATTTCACGTTTTCAATGTATTTGGCTCCTGTCTTACCATGATGACTGTTTTTGTACCTTTGGCATATGAGAGATTATTACTTATTTATTTATACACTTAATGAAACTGTTGGTGCTGGCTGATTCTTTTTTGCCAGGTTCATCGTTTCATAACGCTTGACAAATTTGCCAGAACTTTCTCTTTTCATTCCTTTTCTGCGAGGAGATCTAGTTGTACTTCTTTTGAATTGCGACCGTCAAATGTATTTTGATGAAATCTAAAAAGCTCTCATGAGCTTTCTTGTGTCTTGAATTTGTGACTTTCTACAAAATTATTTCCAGTATTTTTCTGCTAAAAATATTTGTATGTAAAGCTCTGACTATCAGTGGTTACTAAGCACAGCTGGTTTTACTGCTTTCTGGTTTGGATTGCTGCATTTTGCAATTTTCATTCTCACTCTGTTTCATTTCTATTTGATGCAGTGCTTACCTGGAGCCCTGTCCCAAAGCACTGTGTGTGTCAGAGCACCTGTGTCCTCTGCCCCAGAGCAAGCTGCCTGGCAATGGTCAGGGAGGCTTTTTGGGATGGATAAAATACCTATCCCTTTCATGGGTCCGCTCTGAATCATCCGTCTTAAATTTAAGGGTACAAAAAGTCTGTCTCAACTGTATTGAAATTAGATTAAGAGTTGCAGGATTAGCTCTTCTGCATTTTCAGTTTGCCTGTGGGTTTGGGGCCTGTGGGGATTGAAGCACATAAATAGGATTTGTGCCCATGCGTCGGTCGGCACGAGGCAGGGCAGGGCTGGCCACGGCACCTCTGGAGAGATGCAGGAGAGGGGCTGCTGCCTCTGGGCTCTGCCCTCTTCTGCCCAGGGAGGTCCTGCCCAGCCTGCCTTCAGCTCTGTGCTCTAATCCTGTAGTCCCTGTGTTGGAACCAGCTGGGAGCTTTCTGGCACCGTGTTTATGAGTCTTGAAGTCTCGCGTCCCTGTGGTGGAAAAGCTGACCATGTGTCTCAGATCCAACCTTATTGCCAAGCTCTCTGTCTGCTCTCTTGTTTCTGACCAGGTTTCTTTTATCAGCTCTTCCTTCAGATGCTCACCATATTTTCCCCTCCAGTTCTTTTGCTTTCTCCAGCACTTCACTGTTGTAAACTTTATTCCCCATTCTTCAAAGCCTTAGTTCTGTGTCTGGCTTTCTACTCAAATCTCCATCCTGCATGCTGAAGTGTCATGTTCAGGTCCCTGCTTGATGGGCTTCAGTGTTCACTGAATGTGATTTGACATCAGCAAGTCTGAAAAATACTGCACTTACATTTTTCGGAAAAAAGTATGAGATATTTCTATAATATTTTCAGTGAGAGTCTGCCTGTAGGTGATGGGGGACCTTGAAAATCTCAAGTGAAGCAGGAGTTTGTTCATTTGATGCTTTGCTCAGGAGATCATGGAAAAAATGAGTGTAAGATATGTAAATTTAACATTTTTCATAACAAGTATAAACAGTGAAAGGGAAAAAGTCCCACTCCTGTTTAATTGCAGTACTGAGCAATCAGGCTCATTTAGAGCTGGAAAATACTGTTAGTTCACCAGATGAAGAGATCAGAGTTTGACTTACCAGTTAATTTTTTTGCCTTCATTATGAACATAGAGAAGTAAAATTCTGTTTGGTCTCTGCTGTCCTTAAGTGGAAGCTGCACAAGGTCTGGGCCCCCTAACTCCGATGTTACTAGATAATTCTTTTTTTTTTTTTTTTAAAAAAAAAAACTAAAAACACGTGGACTTTGTCTTTTCAGGCCCTCCATCTGCTCCCCAGCACCTGATTTCCAATGTGAATGAGACCTCAGTGAACCTGGAGTGGAGCCCCCCCCAGAACAAAGGCGGCCGGGATGACATCTCCTACAACGTGGTGTGCAAGAGGTGCGGGGCCGGGGAGCTCAGCCGCTGCCGCTCCTGTGGCAGTGGGGTGCACTTCAGCCCCCAGCAGAACGGCCTGAAAACCACCAAAGTGTCCATCACTGACCTCCTGGCACACACCAACTACACCTTTGAAGTCTGGGCGGTGAATGGAGTGTCCAAGCAAAACCCCAGCCAGGACCAGGCTGTGTCAGTCACTGTGACAACTAACCAAGCAGGTAGGAACATAAACAGCAAATCCCTTCCGCTCTCCGCTGCCTGTTTTTTAGGAAAACTGTGATTTTTCATTACATTTCGTATTAGCAAATGAATGCAAAGAGCCCTAAGATGTGTAACTGGGTCAAACCCTTATTTTCTGGTGATTTATATGGGTAGTTTAAATGCTTCAGAGGCAGGAGAGAGAAGAGAGGAGGGTTTGGGTGCTGTGGCTGGGAGCAGGCTGTGCTGCAGCACTCGGGCAGGACGCTGGGAGGCATTCTGCAGAAGCACAACAGCACAGCTGCCCTGTTTCCCCCTCCCCGGCCCACCAGCAGCTCTGCTCTTTGCAGGGGACACCCTGCACAGGGACACAAGGATGTCCTTGGTGTCTGCAGAGGGCAAGATACATGCTTGGGGAGCACAGGGTGGTGCTCCTACTCCCCTTGAAAAAGGGCTGTGTAAGATTCAACGAGCGGAACGAGCGGGCGCCCGCTCGCCTGCCTGCTCGTTCTCCTCTCCTGGAAAGTCAATTAGATTCTGTCCCCTTGTTAAATAAATACCTCCTTAACCTGCTGCTGACAATGTTTCGATTGATCAGAGCTGGCATTGCTGTAGAAATCCTATATGAGCTTTCAACTTCATGCTGACTGATTTTGCATTTCATTCATCTGGGAGAGTGAAATACTTTTTCTGTGTATACGAGATTATTTCAGATACCCCGGGCAGCTCTGCTTTTATGGTACCCCATGCTTGACCTAGTAAGGGCAAAGGCTGCTGCAGCAGATTGCCATTTCGTTTTGATGCTAATTTGTTTGATCTTTTTCTTTAATTACATGAAAACATTTCTTAGTTTGCAGCCAGCTAGGATTTAGCGCGGAGGGTTCCAGTTGAATTTTTAATTTAATGCAAAAAATTATATACATTTGAATATGACACTCTTCTAAATGCAAATGAGATATCCAGACTGTCAGACTGGCTACAAGGCCGTCAAACCTGTTATCTGATGGCTCAGAGTGCTGATTGCCTTCAGGTCCCACAGATGTTGCAGGCATTCAGCACCTCGGAGCGTAGCTTACAGGGTGTCATTTATCACCGGGCTTACGGTGTATGAGACAATATTAATATTGCATTTTTTGATAGTAACAGACCATATAAATATTTTGATTTCTGTTTTCGTGGTAGGTGTGTGTGAAAAATAGGTAGGCATAGTCTAAATCTGCAGATTTTAGCTGTAGTCCAGCATTGCCAGTGAGAGATACATTCAATTTTGCAGTGACAGTTACAAGCGAAATTGTCAAGTCCATGCTGAAGCGCCTTTGAAAATCTGGTCCAGTGTTTTTTGTTCTTCGTATACAGTTGACAGCATCCCTTTTAAATTATGATTCAAAAATTCTAGCTACCACTTTGCCTAGTGAAAAGAAGACTAATAGAGAGCAGGGGCTATTAGGGAGTCTTGGGAGAAAGCCGTGGGAGAGTGCTGTCATACGCTGTACGAAAAGAGAAGGTTGAGAACAGCAGCAGGGACAGTGTTTTTGTGCTATGAATGCCTAGCAAAGAGAGTATTTCTGACTGATTTTGGCATGTGTAAGGATTAGTGGATGCATATACGCATGAATAAGTGAGCAGGATCCATCTACCGTGTGAAAACTCTGCCATCTTATGCTTTTATATGCAAACCAAAAATCTGATTGAATATGCAAATAAGAATTGATTTTGTTTATTATCCATGAGTAGTGTTCTTCCCATCAGGAAATTTGTATTTTTGCTAACATTTCCAATTTTGAAACATGCCCAATTTATCAAATGCGTCATAGGGACGGAGAAAATTATACTGGTATAAATGAAAATTAACTCCAAGGTGCAGTGTTCTCCCGTTCCTCATACAATTTTGTGGTTTCTGCTGCATAGAAAATCTAAATAGAAATGTGTGGCCTAAACCTACAGATCCCAGCTGAGATAAATAGCCTTACATATGCAAATAATCCCATTGATTTTGGGGAAACTGCTTGCTTGAGTAAACGTTTGTAAAGTTAGACCCATGGGTTTTACAAGTACTGATCTGTTTAATCATTGTAAATGTGTGTCTGGGGTGCATTAAAATCCTTGTGCCACTAATTTTCTTTCACTATATTTCATTATAAAGAAATCATGTCATGGTGGAGCAGTGCCACAGGCTTGGTTTTGATCTTGCACCTTTCTTACACTAATGTAAAGCTGCCTTGGTTTCTTTAAGGCAATTCTAAATTCAGATTAGTGCCAAGCTCCTCCCTTAATAGCACTTCTTCCCTGTTTTAATAATAAAAATGAAACTACCAACACTGAAAATTTGTAAATTATTTCATTGGTTGTGTTCTCTATACTTGTGCTTCCCAGCACTTGATAGGAAAAAAAAAAAAGTCAATATGGGGAGCTTTTTTTTTCACTTCTTTACATATGAGCAGTGCTTTTGAGCTGTATTCTGGAGAATTTGCCGGAATTCCTTGCAAGAGGTGCATCTGTGAGTTAAATTCAGTAGAAATGATAAGTATGCAAGAGACCAGGGAGTTCTTCCTCATAGCAACTTGACCTTCCCAATATGCAACCCCATAATTTGAAGAAAATACGCAGAAATTTTCGAAGCCGTTTTTGATGTGAGAATCAGGAATCTGGGTCTCTGTGTGTTCGCTTGCCTTGGTGCCAGCCCCTGTGGAAGGTGTGCATTTGGAGGCAGGCAGAAAGCAATGAGAAATCACTTGTGATATATTCAGCACAAAACTGATGGGGATGCATTGCAATGACTTGAAAGGTGCAGTTGAAAGGCACAGGTGGGTTTTTGTCCGCTTTTGTCGTTTTACTCCTGGAGATAATGAAATGAGGCAGTTTACTTTCCATTCTTTGTTTAGAAACTCTTTTCAGTTTCCAATACTATAGAAAAGTGTTTAAATGAAAATAAGATTTGCCATTCAAAATAGGATCAAAAATCATTTGAAAAAGTATTTTTTCTGCTTCTTTGGAAAAGGTATTGGTTTTTATAGCTTGTTTTTTTTTTAAGAAAAAAAGCTAAATTTCAGGCTTTGAAGCAAGTAAAAATTTCTGTCTCCTGGTGAAATACTTCAATGTTGTGACATTTTAAGAATTTTGAATGAGTTCAGCTCATTGTTCTGCATGTTTAGTGTAATTTTTTTTTTTTTGAGTTGGGAATCATAACTCTTTTCCCATATGAGATTAAAAAGAAATAGAAAAAGCAAGGATGGAACACTGAGCAGCTGAAACTTGGAGCCAGTGTCCTTAGCACAATGAGTACTCTAAGTGCTGATACTGGGGGTCCCACCACCAGCAGTGGTGGCTTTTGGGCTTACAGTTTTCAGTGAAATGAAATCAGCACTTTGTCCATCCTTAAAAAATTGTGAAATGATTTGTGGAAGAGATGCAGACCAGCAATTCTTACGTGATGCTGCTAGGAGAAGCTAATTTCAATGAGGAACTCCATCAGGCTGTTGATTGAGTAGCTCAAAAATCTCTGGGCTTGTTGTTTTTTTTTTTTTTTCTGCTAAGAATAATGCTGTGAAGCTCTTCAAAATTAAAAGTAAAGCTCTCAATAAAGAGATCTTGTTCACAGCATGCAGGAAGCTTGTGTGTTTTATTTTTTTTTTGAAGAGGCACTGAACAGTTTATATTTTTATTAAGGATTAAACAGCTGAGCTGTTTGGGTTTCCAGCCTGAGAGGCAGGATCCCTGCTCAGTCCCTCTGTGTGCCTGTCTGAAGGGGCAGTGCCACAGGGACAAGGTTTTTGCTTGGATGCTAAAGGCATTCCTAAGGCAGGCAGCGGTGTGGGGGGCAGAGCCTATGCAAGCTTAAATGAGATTTAAAATCCAAACTTATTATCCTGCTTGCTTTGCTCCCTTTGTTTTGTTTGCACTTTATGAGGGATGTGTGTCCTGCTTGCTCCTTTGCTTGTTGGAGTTAAAGCACTTGATATTTCTGAATAAACAGACTGCCTGGTGATTTGTTACCTTGTTAGGTTACCTTGGGCTCCGTGTTTTCCTAGAGCTAGAAGGATGCAGGATGTGCCAATTAGGATGAAAATACAGTATAAATAAATAAACTTATTCTTTCTCCTGTTGCATCTCACTGGATGCTTTCAAGCTGCCTGTGCTCAGGATCAAGAAATGATCTTTCTTGAGAATATCTCGGGCTCTCTGTCCCAATTATTCCTCCTCCTGGTGTCACTGCTCTGCCCAACTCCTTTGTGCAGTGCCCTGCTCCTGGCCTGTGCAGCTGTATGTTCACCCATCCCAGAGCTGGCTCATCTCTGGGCAGAATGGGGTGCCTGGTGGTGCTGCAGTCCTTCCCCCTCTCCTGTGTGCTCCCCTGGTCCCCCACTGTCACTGCAGTGCTTCAGGATCCATTTCCAGGCAGGAACTAGAATGGGTCACGGTGCCACCAGGATTTCAGCACCCCTGAGCAGATCCATGTGAATTTGAGTATTCTTCTGGGACAGGCTGCAGTGGTGGTCAACCCAAAATACTGACTTTCAGTGAAGGGAAGGGTGGTGTTATTTCACTTTTAGCTGTTACTCAGTTTTATTTAGCCTTTAGGTTGGTTTGTTGTTTATGTTCTTAGTTCCTTTGCTAAAAGGAAAAAAAACCCAAACCTGAAAGATCCCAGTCATTTGAGGATGATGGTATTTTAAGTCAGAAATGGCAGGGGTAGGGGGGAAAGAAGTGGGAGTTATGACTCATAAGTTCTACTGGACTTTTTGGTAGGGGAATATGTATTCCCATTTTGCATTTTGGTGGGTCTTCTTTGAAAGCCCACGTTTCCTTTCAAATGCTGATTAGCATTCCTCACGTGTTGTACAGAACAGCACAGAAAATGCATATAAGGTCTTACATTATGCCAGCCTGTGCTGAGCTACATTTGCAGTCAGTAAAAATTCATGGACATACATTGCCCTTGGTCAGTGTGCACTCCTCGTGTCAAAAAAATAATAGTTGCTCAGGCAGATCAAAAGCAATGCATGCCAAGGCCAGGAAAGCTAAGGATTTTAGTATTTTCTTTTTAACGTACTATTTTCCTGGATATTTATAACTTACCTATGAAGAATTGCTCTGTAGTGTAACATCAAAAGACATTGTTAAGTAGATTTCAGTCACAGAGCTTTATTTAGGTGACTGCACAGACACCCTTAAACTACTACTGGAAAATAAAATTAACAGTTACTCTGAAGGTTGATCGATCCATCTGATTCTCTAAGGTCCCTCATGTTCTTTGAGTATAGTCCTGGTTTCAGTGTAAGTAATAGTAAATCATTTTGGTTTGCTGAGAGTGAACATAACATTTCTTGATTTTGTGTGTGGTGATATTTATGTGCATATTAAGAATCTTATCAATAGGGAGGTACTAAAAGAAGTTAATTTTGATTTTTAAAATCGCAATGTCTGTAGTCATTCCAACTGTTAGTTTTATGCTCAGCTCTTGCAAAAAAAATGTTCCCTTTTTTAATGCAGCCCTGGTGAAGAGCTGTTTATTGTTGTGTTGAAACATAATTTTTGAAGGGCTGTGTAACCCCAAGGAAGACTTCATCTCCAAATAGCTGGTGAAGGAGCTCTGTGAATGTGAAGACAGAATTCATCATGCACTTGTGTCACAGTTTCACAGACCCTATGAAATAGTGTAAGCTGGCAAAATAAGTCATTTTTTGTGCTGGCATCCCCCTTCCCTCGTGCCTGGTGAGGCTGTGGGGATGCTCATGCATGTTGGCTCCCCTTCCCTGGTGAGTGGGCTCTCCAGCCCGGCTCCTGCCTTGTTCCCGTGGGTGATGTGGGGATGGGGCTGTGCTGGTGGGGTTCAGGGCTTTGTGGTGGGAAGGATTAAGGTGCTGGGCCAGGCTGTTCCTCAGGAGTCTTTAGACCTTTTGGAGAGGGTTGGGGTGACATCTGGCTGGATGGCCCAGCCTGGGAGGGGTGCAGGAGGGTGAGTGAGTACATGTCTCTGCCCAGGCACTCCAGATGCTGGGCACAGCTGGCCTGGCTGTAGCCTGCACAGACATCCAAGAGTCAATTTAGTTTCTTATTTTTTTCTAAGTACTTGCTACCAGCACAGTCCCACCCTTTCCAGTTACTTGTTCCCTGCAGCCAAAGGATACAAATAGCCTGTTCCAGTAGTCCTTTTTCAGGCACACAAACCCGTGAGGAAACTCATGCACGTAGCTGGGTGTGTATAAACAGTCACAGCACCCTGGCCACCCAGTTCCCCACAAACCTGATTTAAAATAATCTCTTGGCAAACATCTGGATGCATGCCAGCTGCCCAGAGCATGGGAAGTGTGTGTGATACTACTGGCTGCATTCTTTTTTTCTGTAAAATGTCAGGGTAATGGGAAAGAGGAGTTTCAAAGGGGTGTTCTTACTTTGCTTTAAAGTGTTTGTACTAAGGATGATGGACCAGCAGTCTCCTTATTCCCCAATCGGAGCTGTGTCAAGCCTGAATTCAGTAGGAAAGAAAATCAGAACTAGTGAGCAAGGACTTGGCAAAGGGTTAATCCGTGAGTGTGACTCTGAGTGATTTGTTACAGCATCTTGCAGAATTCCAGGCTAATTAAATGCAACTTTCTAGTTTTGTATCTAAATCAATGGCATTTCTAAGGCTTTACCTTTTTGTGCTAGACATGAGCAGCGATCCCCCCTGCACACAGGAGGGTTGGGACAAGCTGTCCACTGTTACAGGGTTTCACCTGCCCTGATCAGTGAGGTGACCTGCCAGGCTGTGCAGGACAGCCACCTGCCTTTTCTTCCCCTGCTTTGATTTTCGAAGGGACTTGTGTTTTGGCTTTGGACATCTGAAGATTTATATTGAAAGGAGTTACTGCAAAGACTTCTGAAGCAAACCAAATGATGTATTTTGGGAAACCACAGATCTTTCAAATATTAATGCAGTAGAAGATCCAGAAAGAAAAGTGATCCTAGCGCTAGAAATTTGGGAATTGTGTGGAAGTGAACAGTGGGGAATACTTTTGAATGGGCAAATTTCAGCATTGAGTGTGAGATTTCTCAGAGACTTGAAGATGTCATGTGTTGACTGCCTCAGGTTTCTTCTGCTGCACGTTTAATTACGTGTGTGAGTTGAAGTGTCTGAGTAAGGAGCTTCTCCAAGCTGGCAGATGCAAGTGGGAGTTTCTTCTTAACAACTCTGTGTTCTTGCAGAGGCTTTAACTGATGGTCTGTAATAAATGTGTAGTTATAGGCATACGTGCTCCCGTCTTAAAAACAAAACCGGGAAAACTATTGTTGAGAGGGATTAAATTATTATTTTAAGGTAACTGCAGCATTCCACAAAGAAATAATAATTAAAATAACAACTGCCTGCTTTCTGGCAAAGCTGTCTGCACCACCCATTTCCATGAATTTGTATTCAAGGTGGGGGATACAAGTCTTGGTCAGAAGGAAAAAAAAAAAAAAAGTGCTTTCTAAAGATCCTCAGTAAATAATCAGCTTCAGGGTTCAGCGAATAGTTTAGACAAGCTGCATGTCAGATAGAGCCAAGATGTAATTGCAGCATTTAAATAAAAGTTTGGTCACATTTTTTAAAAGATCTTGTGGTTTGCTATGGAAAATGGAGGTTACTTACACATCCTCCTGGGGAAAGAGATGCTTAATTTCAGCATTGGGTAGCGTTGATCATATTTAAGTCGTATAAATTTACTTCAAGGAGGCATAAAATTCTGGTCTCAGTGGTGTTGGTACAGATGAATAGTTACCAAACTGACAGAGATGGAGACGCAGTCCTGCAGCTTTTATTTGCTCTGGTCTATTTAACTGTGTGCTCGCTTTCCCTGGCAGCACACTGACATTTCCCATTCATGGAGCTTGGCGATCGGTGTGAGCACTTCCCTTAAACAACTGACACAGAAATATTTTCATATGGAAGGAGAATTTGCCCAAGAATTTTTGTGGCTACTAAATGTTTAGATGGGCTTCTAAATTCTCTAGGTGTTTTTGCAGCTGACTAAATAAATTGGAAAGCAGCCAGAGAGACAGCAGAGTCCAGTCGGTAGTTCAGCAACAATAAAAGGCTTCGGAGAACTTTATCAAAGCTTCCATTAACCCCCTGCTGATGTCCTCAAACAGGATTTTTTTGAGAGAGTAGAAGCACAAAAGCAAGGCTGCACAACTGCCCCTGTGTGTCCATTCACAGTTTTTAAATCCACACAGTTACTAATTAAAATGCCATGCAGAGTAGCACAAATAAACATCACTAGTCCCTGATTCCAAAAGTTTCTGCATTGGCTCATAGTTTGGAGGGCAGGGTGCTGAACTGACCCCAAAGGGTGGGTGAAGCAGCCCGCTGTGGTTCAGATATTCCATCCTTGCAAAATGTGTGTCAAGTCCATCCATATGCATGAAATCCCACTCCCAGAATGCCATCCCAAGGCAGCCCGTTATATTTTATTTATATGTTGCGCAGCTTTCTGCTAAACCGTGAGGGCTAAATAGAGCTGTGGCATGCCTGCTGGCTGCCTATAATCATGTTTGCCAGATTCTGGTGGACATCAAAATGCTGAGCACACGAGTGAATTCTGCTTCTTTCATTGAGAAATGTCACTTCAGATTTAGCCCCACGTGTGAACTGGTGTGCAGGGAGCGCTTTGTTGTCATGGCAGGGCTCCAGTGGGCTTCCCCTCCCAAACAAAGTGAGCAAATGCGTAGCCTCTCTCTGCATCCACTTGAAGGATTTCATGGCATCTCCTTAGATTAAGGTAATCTGCCTTCATTACTAAATTCAAGAACCAGAGCCCCAGAACTTCGAGTGCACTCTGAGAATAGATTCAGGGTCTCTGAAAGTTGTGGTTTGGAAACTGGTGATAACAAAAGTTGGCCGTGGTTTTGTATTTATTTTTTTAAATGCAGTCAGGAGAGGTGTAGGAAGCTCAAGCTTATTCCTGTAGTCATTTGTATTTCAAACCATTCCTTATGGAAAAATCCTGCTATTAATTTAAAAGGAAATGATAGCTTTTGTCTCAGCCTTCTGAACTGTTCCTGCAGAGTTTATTAGGACTTTTATCCCTGCTATCGAATTCTATCACCTGGTCTTAAAAAGACAATTGACTGATCCTGATTTTTTTATTAAATTCTTCTACTGCTCCATAAAATATCTTTGGTTTTGTCTGTATTAAAATCCAGTGAAAGTATCCATAGATTATTATAGTCAGAAAAACCCTTAAACTGTAATATGCTTTGGATATAAATGTCTTTCAATTCCATAGATAACCAAAGGCTAAAAGGAAAGCACTGAAATTTTTAATTAGCTTTTTATTATTTTTAATTTTCTACGTTGCCATTAAGTGGTCTTATCGAGAGATAATAGAACAAGACAGTTTTGACTAAGCAAAATAGGAAAGTATAGTGGGCTGGAAGAGGTGTCTCATGTATGAATTGGGTTTTGTGTGCTGTCCCATTTATTTTAGCAAACAAATCAAGGCATGATCTGGAGACAGCCCGCTACAAGGGCTCCCTGGGAAGATTGTGCTTGTCTTGGTAACAGACTGCATTCTTTAAATCTGTCCTCTGAATCAGACCCAATTTATCTCTCGAGCATAAAAGGGAATGCAGATGGAGTAGCCGCAGCCTCCCTTATAGTTTATCAGGATATTGTGCATGCACATAAATAAGGCAGAAAGTGACTGGAATATATAAGTAGCTGAGTGTTAAATCCCATGCTTATCAAGCTCCCTGGGCACCCAGGGATGGGGCAGCCAAGGGGAGTCCTGGAGGAGCTGCAGGGATTTGTGGGCTCTCTGGCCCAGACAGGGTGTGCAGACCCAGCGGTGCCTTTGCAAGAACCTCTTGCTTTCACTGCTGCCTGTGCTGAAGGTTAAAGCTGCAATTGTGGAAGGACTGGGAAAAAACTATGTGAAAAGGGTGGGCTGGCTCAAAAGGAGACTTCTCAGCATTGCTTGTGCAAGTGGCATTTTGCTTTTACTAGAGAATATTTTTATTCATATTTTTTGCACTGGCAAGCTGCAGGTTAGAAGAGCTCTGTAACAGGAGGCTCCCCTAGCTTATTTTTGGTGTGAGTGATCCTTAAATGGAAGGTACCAGCTTCACCTGGACTAAATGAGAAGATCATAAAATTTTTGGACCTTGATGACAAAAATGAACTAAAACCATAACAGTGAACCTTACAGGGAGGAGAGAAATAACACTGGAAAACAATTTGCGTGCTGTTGCAAAAAGAAATGATATTTGATTGCAGGTTTTGAAGGAAGATTGTTTTAAATTTGAGTCCATCTCCTGTGCAGGTATCAGTTCCACCCTCCAGTACCCTTAGGAGCACTGGCCTCAGTGGGGAGGAAAGGCCTGCTGGAAAAGTCATCTCAGGAGCTGGGATGGGCTCCTCTCAGTGTCATCCTGTCTGCTGGAATATGGGACTGGAAACAAAGGTCCAAACACAGAATACAGACCAGTCTGTGTGGCTGCTGAGCAAATTACTGTTTTCATGGGCTTCAATTTGCCCAGACTGTAGGTCAGTAGTCCTCCTGGACATAAATCTGGCTGGTCTTTGTACAGCTCAAAATCCTTATAACCTCATGAGGTTAATTTTTATTTATTTATTTGTTTTTAGGTTTGAAATTTTTCAGACTTCGTAATGGTACTTGCATTGCACAGGAAATCAATTATTTTTTGGAGTGTTTTACACTGAGGCAGTCACCTTTAATATTTAATTGCTGAGTCCACTTGGGGTTTTCCCAATTGACACAATTTTAAAACAAATAATGCACTGGTTTTCAGTATCCAGCATAAAACCAAAATAATGAAACCCCTTTATAAGTTTAATTATGTGCCACCTATGATGTAATTGGCTACTGACATCATGAACTAAGATTTTAATTTTAAAGTTTATGTGTTTCAGGAAGCTTAGGACTCTTCCCCAGTTTGTACCTCATCACTTTTTTTTTTTTTTTTAATGAATGGCAAACATAGGTAATTTTGCTTTGTGCAGCAACACTGTGTGCAGAGTTTTTTCTCTCTCATTGGGTCTATTAATGATTTTTAATTTCCTGAAGAAATCTGCCCGTTGTGGCTGAAGGAAAGGGGGTTTAATTCAGTTCCAGTGAAAGGACCTGGTGGGAGAGCTCCAAGTGTGAGTGAAGTGTGTTGCAGTCCAATTCTCTGTGGTACTTTCCAAAGGCACAGAGTATCTTTGTTCCCTGGAGAAGAGAAACTTTGATGGGGGAGTATGGCAGAGTGTCTTGCAGCATCCTGGAAGAATGAGGATCTCTTAAGTGCTGTCAGACCAGTTTCTTCACAAAGTGCTACTAACATGAGCCCAGAAAACCCAAACCTTGATTCAGTCTCAAGCATTTCTCAACAGCACAGATACAGAGATCACATGATGTCAAATCCATCTAGCCCTTGTGCCGAAGGTACTTCACCAGAGTTCCAACTGAACACTCTGAATGGCAAATATACTTAAAATTTATAGCTTGTTTAGGTGAAATGTAAATACGTAAATGCAAAACCTTCTGCATCAACCTCTTCTGTGTGATGGAGCTGAAACTAAATATAGCTGAAGTTCTTCGTCTTTGGTGACTTTGAAACAATTTATGCTCTCAAGTGTTAAGATGAGAATTGTGATTTTTATTGTTGAGTCCTAGGTTTGGATTCTGTTGGGTGCTGCAGGCTCAGAAGGGCATGGTTGAGACCCAGCCTGCAGTTGCTGTTGGAGCTGTGGATCACAGTGGAAGTAAAATGTTTATAATTTTATTACTTTTTCTTCCCGCAAGAATCTTACCATTTCTGACTTTAGATGATTGATCTGAGAAACCCAAATGGCCAAGTCTGAGTCTCTGCTATTACTGAAGCACTTCAGAAGCCAGGATGAGGCAATGTGGCCAAATCTATTTATTAAAATAGCGAATGCTGCTTTAGCAAAATGAGTCATGCCATTTATTTATTTATTTTGTTTAGAAGATACTTCAGTATTTCCAAGGCATCTAAGTGGCAAATAGGGCAGAGGCTTCTGTTTGTCTGGATTTTAAAAAGGCTTTTAAGCAGTGCTTTTTACAAAATCTAATATTCTTAATGCTAAAAGTAAGTGACAAAGGACACTATTTAGCACATGTATATACATCATCTAGACATCCATGTTTCGAGTAAATGAAAACTAACTGTGTGAGAACCAAGGAAAACAGTGTTAGGAGATGTGCTGCCTTGGGTGCCAAGTCACAGATTTGCCCCATAATGGATTAAGCTTTATGCCGTAACTGTTGGGGTAGCCACATGCTCAGGTGACTTGGTGGTAAGTATAAGAAAAGACCAGGGAGCAGAAATGAGGCTTTCTGTTAATAGATACAGATATGGGGCATCAGGTGAGAGCTGTCCTGTGCCCTGTGAGGAAAAGGTTTGCCCCTTTGGGCTATTACGACAGCAGGGTCAATATTTTTTATGTTTGTTTTATGGATTATTGAAACACTTGTAAGAGGTTTGAGAGCTGCACACAACAAGTGGTTTGCAGGGCACAGATACAAAGTTATTTCGTTGGTTCTGTACAATTTAAGAACAGCTCTTCCCCTCTTGTGTGTTCACTCATGACATGTGTGCAAATGTGTCATAACTGCTCTGGCTGTGGGCAGGAGGGTGGCAGAATGAAGGAGGAGTAGCTGGGTGGTTGTTTGACTTGAGGAAGGGCTCAGAGAATGGGATAGGGGTCTCATTTGAGGGCAACTGGTGTTTCTTTAAGGGTAGCTTTGATTTCCTGGTGGAAGGGGCTGGGAGGGAGTGGAGTTGGTTTGGAAAAGGCAGCTCAGCAGATCCTGCTCCTGTGCCAGCAGTGCAAGGGTGAAGGACAGGCCATTTCTGGGGAGGAATTAGCCCTGGTGGCTACTTCTGGCTTCCTGGGAGGAACAGCAGGGTGTGAGGCAGAGTTGCCCTGAAGGAAAGATGCGAAGTGGGGTATTTTGCTCCGGACTACTAATTTTGAACTGTTGGGGAATGCTCCATTTCCAGCATTATTATCTGCTTTAATAACTAAGGGTTATGGTCTCTTAATTCCTCCTTGCAGCTCCCCCAGAGCCACTGTCCTCAGGGGTGCTGTATATTGTATCACAACATCAGGGGTTTCTGGTGGTCTGTGCTTGCTTGGACCATCATCTGAGAAGTAAGAGGATGATTACAGCCTGTGCTTCCTACAAGTGTCCCACTCAAATTCAGGTCCTGGGGTCCTACCTCTAAGTGTGACAGCTCTGGCCCACAGCAGTCTCTCTTTGTCTGGACTGCCTGGCCCATTTTTTTCTGCTTCTCTCAAGCCAATAAAATGCAGTGGAGCATCAGTGTTGGCTTCTTTAGGCTACAGAATTTATTGTTGTTTATACTGGGTCAGATTCCAAGCTCAGCTAGAGGGAAGAGTAACTGCAGTGTGACCTGCTTTGTGACCAGCGGCTCCAAACCTGCTCGGGTCAGACAGCTGCTGACTAATTCCCCATCCTAACAAATTCCTTATAGCTCCAGAGTTTCTAGAGCAACTCACAGCTCTAAGTATGCTCACCCTTCCGTGTTAATCATTCTAGCATTTACAAATGTTTCAATGCTGGGGTTTTTAAGTGGTTGTGATGTTCAGATAGATTTTTATAAATTGCCTTCCAACTGAAAGGCTTGTTTTCCTGTGTGTTTTAAACTGGCATTCATACATACAGGAAATACACGGTATTCTGCCATGTTTCTGTTGGCAACTATTAAGTTATCCTTGTCAGAACATGCCAACAGGATTTCTTAGCAAGCTAGCAGAAAGAAAACAAGCAGTTTTCAGACGAAACAGATCCCATGCTTGAGTTGTAATACAAATCTCTTGCTAAATGCTGTGTAGGTTCTATAATCTTTTGGTTTAAGGCAATCTTTGGGATTGTAGGTTGCAGATTCAGATCTCTGGAGTCATTCCAGACCTGCATTGCATGAGCTGACATCATTATTTGGCCTTCAAAATTGGAGGGGCCAGTACCTGAAGATAATGTATTGCTGTTGAGAGCTGGCCCTCTTTAATCGCCAGACTGAGCTATCTCCTGGGCATGCAAAATCTTCTTCATCCTCCCTTCATTTCTGATGTAAACCACAGGGAACTGTGGTCACATCTCAGTTCCTGTAATAGTTTGGGTCTAAATTAGAGCAGTTCTGGTATGCTGCAGTAGTCTGTGCTAAAAGTGACACAGAACTGGATGTGCAGCCCAGAAAATACACAGGCTCTTTGTGGATCCTCAGCAGCCACTGCAGTCGCCAAGAAATGAAGCTGGATTGTGGTGGTAAAAGCACAGCACTCTAATAATCCTCAACTACTACTATTGGTTGCTGCTATGAGCCTGGGTTTTCCTTCAAGCTTCTGATTTGATGCAAGTCAGAGCCAGCTTTTGTGGTTTGGCAAGATTTGCAGCACAGGTTCTTTTGGGAGAGGTAAGAAATGAAAACTTTAAAACAGAGGAAATGTTTAAAACATAATAATACTGTGTTAACAGTCTTTAAAATCTCATTTTCTAGCCCCTTTCTTTATGAACACATCATTACAAACAACTGATGTGAGCTGGTCCCTAGATTTGAGAGCCTGTCACTTGTTTTTCCCAGAGGTCTGTGACTGGGTCAAGGGAAGATCCCTTGTGCCTTTTATTTTGGGATGAAGGTGTCCTGTGGGAATATCTTGTGGCCGAGTTGGTGCTTTCCCTCAGCAGTGTAATTTCTAGCAACAAGGAGGGAAAGTTCAGTTCAGCAGCATTAGGGCTGGTTAAAGGGATTGGGAGAAAGAGGCCAAGCTCAGCTGTCATGTTTCTCACTGGGCTGGCCAGGATTTTCACATGTGGGTGGATAACCTCAGGCGTTTTACTCCAGAGGCGGAGATTTAAAGTCTTTGCTTTAAACGCTAAAAGCTTGAAAATGCTGGCCTGAATCCTGGCGTGTCTCACTCTCCAAGCTGGGAGGTGTTCCTCGCCAGTCGTCATTCCTGGGGGAAGGAGAGGCAGACGGTGGGAAGACAGAGGACTCGGGAATGTCTTGGGAAGCTTCCAGTGGCTTGGTTGAGTAATGAGGTCTCTAGATCCTTGTCCAAGTCCTAACCTGGTCCAATCATCACTAGTACGAATGTTCGCTCCACTTCTACAGAGGGAATAATGAAAAAAACCCCAAATATGCATGTGGTTAGTTTTTAAAGTGCTCAGGCAGCCCACAGACTCTGGCAGGTCCTTGGGAGAAGGCGTAGCTGTCATGCTGACAGTGAGGAACGGGAATGCCAGGCTCCAGCTCGGCTCTTCAGACGTGCGCAGACATCTAATCTGGGAGTGCACATCGCCTCTCACACGTGCAGCAGCCTCTCCTGTGCTTATCCTCATGGACACACATGGCTTGTACATGTGCTTTGCATGTGTTTGGAACTGTGGCCATGCTAAAATGTTTGCTGGTCCTAGTGAGGCCACATCTGGGGTGCTGTGTCCAGTTCTGGGCTCCTCTGTACAAAAAGGAAAAGAAGCTACTGGAGAGAGTCCAGTGGATGCTACAAAGATGGTGAGGTGTCTGGAGCTTCTCCCTTATGAGGAGAGACTGCAGGAGCTGGGCCTGGTTAGCCTGGAGAAGAGAAGACTGAGAAGATCTCATTAATGCATACAAATATCTCCAAGGGCTATGACGAGGATGCTGCCAGGCTCTTTTCAAGGGTTCCCAGTGATGGGACAAGGAGATACGGCCATAAGCTAAAACAAGCTCCTCAACACGAGGAAATACAACACTGGAACAGCTGCCCAGGGAGGTCATGGAGTCTCCTCTTCTGGAGACATTCCAAACCCAGCTGGATGCATTTCTGTGTAACCTGCCCAGGTGACCCTGCCTTGGCAAGGGATTGGACTGGATGACCTCCAGAGGTCCCTTCCAACCATAACGATTCTGTAATCCTGTGAAAGAGAGCTACCTTATTGTTAATTAGGTGGCACATCTAACTAAAGAAGGGTGGACATTTCTCTCTTCCTCAATTGGAAGTCAGTGTGACAGTTAGTAAATTTAGATGTCCTCTTACATGAATAAAATGATCAGAATCTTGCCCAGGTCATGGGCCTTTAGAAATTATTAAAACCATATTTGATTCTTTGTGTTGTATATCCTTTTCCTGCTGTCAGATTATTTACTAATATAATTTGCAAAATCTCATGTAAATGCCCACGGTGTTACAAGGTAAGTAGTCAAAGAGAAAACCTGAAATGTGCCATGTTGTGTCCTAACCAACAGAAGATTTTTTTAATGAAAAATCTTTTATTTTCTTGTTTTGATTTCTAAGAGGTCTTCTCTTCAGTGTTAGATTCTCAGAAATCTTTTTTTTTCTTTTCTTTTTTTTTTTTTAGTAATTAATAATGGAGCAGGCTTTTAGTATCTACCCTGGAAGGTAAAAACCCTTAATCACAGTAACATCATTAGTGCTTTCAAGCATTTAATTTTGATGCTTGGCAAAGCGCATAGCCATTGATAAGAACAAATAAGTGTTGTGTGCAATTGAGGGAATAAAGAAAAGCATGAAAACCCCTAAGCTTCAAGTAATTAAATTTAAATATGTTATTTGAATTTAGCTGAGATAATGTACAAACTGTGGGTATATTTCTCAGTCAGTGAAAGACCCCTTGAGTAAACATGATCCATTTAAATTCAAATCATGGGGAGTGGAAAGTAAACCCTGCTGTGGGTAAGAAGGCATCTTCAATAAAACACTGGGCATTGTGTATCTTTGATATCTGAGTACTCACGTGCTGTAGTTTTATAAAGGGCTGTTTTCACTCATGGATGCCTACATGCCAGAGACTTTATTGCATCTATTTATTTCCTGTTTTTTTTTTTTCCGCTTTCCATTTCCCCCCACCCCTCCTAATTTGAACCAGTAATGAAAAACTGACACTCTGCCTCTGCCATCCTTCAAAGTGCCTCAAAACTGCTACAATTCAGCACTCACTAGCCTTGGGGATATGGCTTTATGGCATTTGGGTGAAGTTTTTGTAGTACATCTGTGCTCTTTCTCTCTCTGTAGGCCACAAACTCAGAACTGAGGTAATAAAACTACTAGTAGGTGTTTAATGGCAGGTTATTGAGGAAGTAGATGAAAGAAAATTGCAACATTCACATCAGTAGGGAGTGGGGTTTTTAAGGGAGAGGAACTGCTGAGCTTTGAACTCAGGAAAGCTACACTTGGTGCTTTTGTTCAAGAGGAGACCCCTTTTCAGACACCAAAATACCTCATTCTGTGAAATGGGCTGTTCTGGTAGAATTGGTGCTTGGTATGTGCAATCTGTGCACGTGTGGCAGAAAGCTTGCTGCTGGAAGCAGTGAGGATTGAGAAACAAGTCATTGTTGCTTCTATTCCTTTCCAAACATAAGGGAGCAGGGTGGAGGAAAGTGCAAAAAGTGAAAGAAGTGATCTCCCACTCCCTTCCGTAAGTTTCATGGGATCTTACTGTGAACATCTTAATTGTGTACGTTATTCTTTTTGTTCAAGCTGTCCTCAATGTGTTTTCTATAGGAATGTGTACATCTAATGAACAGTTAGCCCACGCACATAGAAGAGGATATTCTGTCTTTTCTTCTGCTTGTGATCAAAGCATCATTTTACAGCCTCTTACATGTTTATCTTCACATCATCCCTAAGAGGCAATTTAAAGGCAAAAGACAGAAGAACAAAGAATGTAAATATTTTGCACAAGCTCACTCAGAAGGCTGTGTCTGCTGCCTGGAGTGCCATGTTGAGCTGGCAGTGCTGCTGTCCTCTTTGTCCTGGACAATATTTACCAAACCCTTATGCCCTTTGGGAATACATGTGCAAGGAGAAGCTGTTGTTCTTCCAGGAGTCCAGTCTTTCAGGTCGAATAGCGGATCCTGAAAAACAGGGGGAAAAAATAAACCTGGTTTGTACGGCTACTTGCAGAAATAAAAGGGAATTGGTAATTGAGGATAACTGTAGTACCCTGTGGGTATTGGATTCAATTCCTCAAGGTCCTCAGAGTTTCAGCTCACCATCCTATTGCCTAGACCGTTGTAGGTCTGTGCTGCAGGAATGTCACTCCTGAAGAGCTTCTTGCAGTTCTGTAGCTGGACTTTGGCATTCTTAGGATTTCTGTACAGCATATGGAGAGGCAGGATGTGCAGTCAAAACAAAGTCAGGAACAAACGGCTCATCTGCAAAATCCAGGACAAAAGAAGATACTAAAAGTTAAGGAGGATGAATTTGCATATAAAGGGCAGGAAAGAAAAATGGGCCATTCTTAAATTGTAAGGACTAATGAAGGAATTGGTGTACAATGTCCTTTTTGTGTCCTGGAGGCCAGGAACATGTTGCTTATTCCAGTATAGTGTAGTGCCGAAGATCAGCTGTCCATTTTTGGGAGACGTGAGAAAGCACTTGTTAAGCTATATAAAGCTGAGAGTCTTTCACAGGAAGGCTTAGTTAATATAAATTCTTCTGCTGCAAATAGCCATTTTACAACGGAGAAGAAATGTGTTTTCATACAGCACTTACCAGCCCAATATTGAAGAACTCACTAAATTCCAATATAGATGCCTGCAGAAATGAAATGGGAAACCAAGGAGGTTAAGGAGAGGATAAAGGAAAGAAAGTGAACTTTCTCTCTACAATTCTTTAAGGTCAGACCAGCATAAGTGACAGATTCTCAGCAAAAAGAATTGCTTGTCTCCCCTGCATGAGGCAGCGATTAACTAAGCAGATTTCTCTCCGCTTGGTTTATCAGTAATGGCGTGTGTGTGTGTGTTTTAGGGTGACAAATCCGATTTCTAATTTATTAGCTGAGCAGTATTCTTATTGCAGAGGGGAATTAAAAAAAATGTTTGATTCTCTCTTGAGGAAGTGTGAGGTTATTAAGCCAGGTTTGCAGTTGTGCCACAGATATAATTTGATGGAGCACACCTGGATCCTCCCTGTTGGCTGTGTTTATAGTCTCCTCTGTCATTCAGTATTTGCCTCTGCCTGTGAGAGACAGACAAGGAAAAAAGAGATAAAGGTTTTGGAGGCATTTCTAACAGAGATGCCAAACTGTCAAATAGTAAATCGGGAAGCAGCTCCCTGATGGTTTCACATCAAGAGGAGACACCCTTTTGTGACTGCAGCATCTACCGGTTATTTTCACTTCCATCAGAACTGTCTGATATGGTCAAGTAGGTTTGAGGCTTTCAACATTCAATTTTCCTTTCATTTATAGTGACTGTTTTATTTATTTGCCTTTCTTGGTAGTTTTCAAGGATATCTGTTTCAAGGATACTTTAAACTTTACAACATTTTCATGGATTGTCATCCCAAAGTTAAAGGTAGAAAAAGAAACAGAAAGAAAGGGGAACGGGGAAAAAAGAGCAGCTACAGCATCAGGGGACAAAAGAAGAAATATATTCAATTTAGGAAGACCTCTAATCTCTGGTTATACAGGACAGCTTTGTTAGATAAGATTAAAAATTTCATGAATGTCCCTTTTTATCCCCGGAGACTCCGCCATTTATACCAGCTATTGTCAGCATCAAAAGAGCTTGATAACAGCTGGCTAGAGACGTGACCACACAGCAACACAACAGCAAGAAGGGGGCAGCCGGGTTCATAAATCTTCAGAAAACCCGTTCCCCAGTGCAGCCATGAATCTGCTGCTATCACAGGCAAAAGGAGAAGGCATTGTCCTCCAGCCGGTCAGAAACGTGAACTTCAGCATTAGCAGGGGCTCGTTAGACAGCGCATGGTGCACAAAGAGATGTTTTCCATTATCTTCTTCATTGCAGCCTTTATTACTGACACAGATACAGTTTATAAAGGGTCTTGGAGTTTAGTTTGTTGCTAGGTAGAGCTTTTCCAAAAATGCTGCCAGCCCTTACCCTTGGTGGTGCAGTCCTGCTCTTTCTATTCATGGCATCAATGCAGCGCCACATGGGATGGGGTCAGGCGATGCTATTTTGGCACACAGTGGACCAGTCTCTGCTGTCTTTCGGCTGGGAAGGAGCTACCAAAGCCAGAATCTGGCCCTTGGCCATTTTCCAGGGACTGCTTACAGATTTGGGCGTAAGCAGGGAAAGTTTTGAGGCACAAATTGGCTCGGAGTCTTGAAATACAAGTTTCCTGGTTTTAATGGGAGGGCCCAAATTCATATGTATTCAGCTTTACTCTGGCCTTAATTCAGTGGCAATATTTTCTCAGCTTTAGAGAAGACCAGATTGGAACCTCAGGAACTTCATAGGTCCTTTAAAGTAAATAGCTAATGGAATAACATCAGTTAATTTTAGAAGATGGAAGAAGAGAATGACTGTGGACCAAAATGACACAGGACAAAAATAAGAGATCTTTTTAGTATCGTGATTTCTTATGAAGGTTTTTACCTGGGCATCATGAACACTGCAGTGTTTAGACAACTCTTGTTACTTCAAAACCCACCTGTCTAGTACTGTTCAGCATCCAAACCAAATCTTTCTTAGAGATGATTAAATGTTATTTTGGTAAAGAAAACAGGAAAAATCTTTAATGCTTCTAATTTCCCCTCACCCCTACCCACCCCCACCCCCCCCCCCCAAGAAAAACACAGTTTCTGAAAGTGTTCATGTTGTGAAAGTTACAATTAAAAATACGTGTTCTTCATTAAAACTAAATTATTGCTTATAATGTTTTTTTTTTTTTCTTCTGTCAGCTCCGTCCCCAATTGCACTGATCCAGGCTAAGGAGATAACAAGGCACAGCGTTGCCTTGGCCTGGCTGGAGCCTGACAGGCCAAACGGAGTCATCCTGGAGTACGAGGTCAAATACTATGAAAAGGTACTGGTCAAAACTGGACAAGCAAGGAGTTCCCTTTGGGCTTGGGCAGAGCATCTTCACTTCATTCCACTGCGGTTTATTTCCAGATAGGATTCCATCATTTGAAACCAAAAACATTCAGTTTAATAAAATCCAATTAAGGATTTCATGCACTTGAATGGTTGCTTGAAAGAGTAAGACTTATAGGCTGTTCCCACTGTATGGTATGAGTTTATTTTGTTATTTCTTTCCTACCTAGAAACTGAGGTTTTATAGCAATCACATTTATAATGAGAGTCAGTATTGGGCCAAAGTGAGACATTAGCTTTACTTCATAGACAGAAGTATAATAATGAAGTATATAACAGAGTCATGATAACACGATCTGTTTGCCGACAGCTTCTGCTTAGAGTGATAGTGTGGACTGGCTGGCTTTTAGTAGAGAATAAGGAAAGAAAATTAGATTCTTCATACTTTCCAAGTTAAAGGGAGATGTTATTCCCTCAAATAACTTCTCAAGTAGGGAATTATGAAAAGAGCTATTTTCTTTGAAGGCTCTCTGCAAAAATGATCAATTACCTGCTCTTGCTTGTGTGCGCTGTCTCTCACATGCACACGCATACTTCTAATTTTTTTTATAAAGAGAATCACTTACTTGCGTTCCACATACCGAAAAAGGTATCTGATTTGCAGGGAAGCTATATTATTTCATTTTCTGATAGATTTTCCAGCCAAAAATAGAAAAATTTTTAATAATGGACTTTCTGGAAGACATTTTCTAAGTCTTTTCTTTTTTAAAATATTTTTATCATTTTTTAAATATGGCTACTGTTTGTTAAGAAGAAAAAGAAAGTGCCAGCATGTGTGAGTAAAATGTGCTTGTTCATCAAGAGGATCCTATTTGAATGCTTGGCTGTTTTCCAGAGATTTTCATTGTGCGATTTCTTACATAATCAGTGATATATGAGCATCATACCCACTGCCTCATCCTCCTTTTTTGGCTTGCTGAGAGCCCCGTGCAGCTCACATTGCTGGGAGAATTGAGCAAGGCCAGCAGCAGGAGCCCTCAGGATGTGTTTTGAGAATTCCATTGCTCTTACTCATCGTCTTTCATCATGACAGTTTTGGCAAGGCAGCGGGGTTCCAGGTTCAGGGTGCAAAGAGGCATTTTCACTCCATCACCACTGGGTTCTGTGTTGGCAGGACCAGAATGAGCGCAGCTATCGCATCGTGAAAACGGCCTCCAGGAACACCGACATCAAAGGCCTCAACCCCCTGACCTCCTACGTGTTCCACGTGAGGGCCAGGACAGCAGCAGGCTATGGAGACTTCAGCGGGCCCTTCGAGTTCACCACCAACACAGGTAATCACATTCCCGCTCAATTCTTCTGCTTCTCCCCGAGCAGCTTCTCCACAGAGAGTGCAGATATAACTGGGCTGTGTGCTGGGAGTTTCCCGTTGGATGCTTGGACTGTGGTGTGCCTGCTCTGAGAAAATGTTCCTCCATGGCCACATGGGTGTTAGTGATGCCATGAAGCCAACCCGAGACATCTATGTGGGTGTGCTGTATTCTAGATTCTAGCAATGACAGTACTTCACTGTGGCATAAGGAAACAGGCACCCTGTAATCACTTGGAAGCCATTGATACTTGAGAGATTTTGTTTTCTGTAAAAGCAGGCATTTGCATGTTTCTGGAATATTTTCTTTCAAGGAGAATAGAATCCTGTTACTCCCCTTTACAAGCTCTTGACATAGATCAGTTAGATGCCCTACATCAGCTCCTACATTTGCACTTTTCCTTAGACAGTTATGTAAAGACAAGAATGTTCAAACTATGTTGTCAGTAGGGCTTTTCACTTTGCTCAAGGAAACATGCAAATTTAGCCCCCAAAATGTTTGCTTTTCAGTGGCAGAAAGGCACTGTGACCAAGCCTATTTTATTTTGGACATGCAGGTCTCCTTAAATCAAGTTAAGGTCATGCCACTTAGTGGCAATATCATTCAGGATGTTAACGACTGAAAACAATCCATCAGGAGAGTGGACACTTTAAAATAACTTACTCTCCTACTGTCAGTTGTGAAGTGATCATCTGGCCCCCCTGAGAGAAAAAGGAGGAGGAAAGAAGTGTGGAAAGCAATTAGAAAGGCAAAAAAATTTAGTCATTATACCCTCTGAGCAGCTCTAGAGGGGAGAAGGAGAGGGAGTCCTTGTTCCTGGTGAGCTGAAGTTCCCCAATTCATTATCAAACATCATGTCTTCAGCTCATTAGCACCCTGTTGGAAAATTGTGTCAAATGACTATATAATAAAGGCCTGAAAGTAGATTTGAGGGCTACTCAGCCCTCACAAGCCAGAAAACTCATTGAGTGCTACCCAGGTTGATTTTTTGAGGTTGTCTGACACTAATGTTCCCTTTTCTGTTTTCAGTTCCTTCCCCCATCATTGGCGATGGTACCAATCCCACAGTGCTTCTTGTTTCAGTGGCTGGCAGTGTTGTTCTTGTGGTCATTCTCATTGCAGCCTTTGTCATCAGCAGGAGGTAAGAACTTAAGCTTCTCTCTCCCTCTCTCTCTTTCATCAGGGAGCTTTTTGTCTCCTCCAAACAAAGCTAAATTCTTTGATTAGCATCATAAACAGTACATTTGCATTACAAGCCTTCTCCCATGTAGCTTTGATCTTCTCGACATTAGCACCAAGCAGCATGTGATGTAATGGCAATAGTTCCAGCTCTATTTGCCCTTCAAATGCAAAGCTGATTCCAATAACTGGCATTGAGAAGCAAGCCAGCTAGAGATTTGTGGTTAGTGTAATTTGAAGTTAAGTTTAATAGGTATGGGTACAGTAGATTTTCTTGGACTGACTCCTGATAGACAGGGAATAAACAACGGCACTTTTGTGAACTGAGCCATCAGTCTGCTCCGCTGGTGATCTTTGTGTTTGTCTGTGAGGCTGGACCGGTGTTTCGGGTTAGTCCTTCCTGTGTGAGGGGACATGACTGTAAAATGGCAGTCACAGTCATCCAGCATCAGATGCAATAATGCAGCAGAACTGGGTTGATGGTTATTTCATCGATGCAGCACCATAATCATCTACCAAGTGCTTGTTCATTCTCCCAAATTCAACCCAGGCATCAGGAACAATCCTGTGAGTGGGAGGACAGCGTAGCAGAAACGCAGTGTGTTTCTGTCTTCATCTTTGTGTTCAATCTCATTTTAAAAGATCAGCATGATCTTGCTTCAGTGTAATGTTGAGATAAAACTGGTTGTATCATTACTGCATCTGAAGCCTGGGATCTGAGTGATGCACATTTTGTCTGTCTCTGTTGGTCAGTTTAATGGCATCAGCTGTAAATGTGCTCAAACTGCTCTTCATTTGCTCTCCTTAAATCGTCCTAGAGAGCAGTTAAGTGACTGTGATTGTAATATCTGGAAAATAGACATGCTTTGTGGTCGCTTTCTGTGGGTGTTCAACTCAAAGCCTCCATGCTGGCAAGAGGAAAGAGGAGCAGAACATATGAAAATGTGGTGTGGAGAGACAGGTTTATTAAAAGCCATTGCAACTGAAAATAGCATCACTGAGCTTGATGACTTAATCTCCTCTCTACTTTTATTGATCACTTTATTATTTAAGGTAGGATTGATAGCAGGATACATTGGATTTCTCATTATGAGTCGCCACCTTGGAGAATTGAGCCTGTCGAGCTGCTTTGAGATGATTCCTTCCCCTTCTCCCCCCTATAAAAAAATGTCTCTTCCCAAGGCTGATAAACACTGCTTGGTGATTGGCCCTCAATGGATCACTCTTTACAAAATGAACTGTCAACCCCTTGCCCTCGTATTGATTCTCGTTAGGATCGGCCATAAAGCTGTCAGAGGAGAGGCTGCCTGGAGCCAGGTACTGACAGACCTGCTGGGCTCAGACAGGTCTGCTCAGGGCTGTCTGCTCACTTATCTCTGCCCACGAGCGTGCAGTCGCACAAAGGCACCACAGAGCAGGTGGGCAGCAGGGACAAAAGCCCAGTCCAGGCACGGGTGGCAGAGAGATAAATGGAGATAAAAGCACCCTGGTGGCCATGGGCTCAGGGATATCCCGTGGCTCTGCACTGGTGTCCCTCAGAGAGGCCATGGAAGGGAAAAGGCAGAGCAAGATGAATGAAATACTAGGACAGTGAAACTACTCTGTGCATACTAATGCATGGTGCCTTGCTAATTAATAGCCCTCAATACACAGCTCTTCAGTAGCTGGAAGTAGCTCTCAATAAACAGAATCTACTTTAACGTTCACTGTTACTCTAATGATTTTAACCACTTTCACAATGTCATTTAGAGGTGTGGACTTTGGGGATATTTCACAATGTTCCTATGCCAGCAGAAGTTAATAGCAAAATAATTATACTTCGTTCCAAAATTACTTCAGATGAGAAAAAGCTTTTCTTTCCATACAGTCCCCCTGAGAAAGTTTTGTAATCTAACCATGACCTAAAAGTCATATTTGTACAATCCAACCTGTGCTTTGGCCTGCAGACACGGCCTCTGCATCCATGAGCCAAATGTGGGAACTGGGCATATGCTGTGGGTGCCCACTTTTGAACACTGGGTTATTACCAGTAATTTAACCTCACGCTTTTTTTGAGACATTGTTCAAATCCCAAAATTCATCTTTACAGCGGAATTAGTCAAAGGACTTTGCCTTCAGGCAGCTCAAGCTGTTTGGCTCTGTCCTGTGATGCGAGAACCAATCTGCTTAATGTTCATTTAAAGTTCCTGAGGATTTGATGGGGGCATCCATGGACCAGCAGGCAGGACATGGTGTGGGTTTGGATGGGGACATCCATGGAGCAGTGGGCAGGACATGGTGTGGGTTTGGATGGGGACATCCATGGAGCAGTGGGCAGGACATGGTGTGGGTTTGGATGGGGACATCCATGGAGCAGTGGGCAGGACATGGTGTGGGTTTGGATGGGGACATCCATGGAGCAGTGAGCAGGACATGGTGTGGGTGTTTCTAAACCCTGCTCTGCAGGAGTGCTGAGGGAAACCACAGCCTTTCAAAATGAGTTGTAAAGGATTTGGGGAAATGTGAAACAGTGAGAGAGACACTTTCTAAGAGGGCTTGTGTGGGAGTGAGATGGTCTGACCGAATCCTCTAGTCATCTGAAAGTTTCTCTCAGAAACTCTTCGAGCTGATAGATTGATTTACCTTTGCTCTGCCGGCACATTTGCCACCTTTAGCCGGTTGTGTTGGAGCAGGTGCTGTGCCAGACTGGTGCCTGAGCCCCTCCAGCCCCTCTTTTGTGTGGGAAGGAGGAGGTGGGAGCAGGGGCATGGCAACCAGGTCCTGCTGTTTCACCTCAGTGCCTGCTAATTCCTCCTGCTGTTAACTCCTCTTCATCACCAGCCCCACCTGTAGCTCTGCCTGTCTCTGACCCCTGCCGCTCCTGAAATCTTCTGTATTCTTTCCCTGAATGCCGGCTACTTAATCACCACTGCCAAAATCCCTGTAATTAGGGGATTCAGATCTGTGACAAAGGCTCCCTTCTGCCACTCAGGTGAGCTGCCCCAGAGACAGCCCCAGCCGTGTGCCCCGTGGTTCCTGGGCTGCTCTCCAGCACAATGGCACACAGCAGTGTCCTGCCCAAAGCCAGGCAGGAGAGGTCAACAGGTGACACGGGGAGAGGTGGAAGTAGGTAGTTAGTTTAGAAGCTATTATTTAAAGTTAATAAGCTACAATTACATTGCTCGAACAGTAATCCCTTTGTTTCCCTTCGCTTTTTGCGTGTCTTTGAGTTTTAGTGGGGGAAGGTTATTTTTTAATCTGTTGTGAGGGTGCTTGTACTTTTTTAAAAATAAGAGAATTTTTTTCATACTTAAAATGCTTTCATGCAAAGTCTGTTTTGTATTTCCCATCTGTGCCTGAACATTAATAAAATGAATTTGAAGGGTCCTGATTAAAATGCAGTATCTTTTTTTTCCCTTTATCTTCTTTCTTCTGAGAGAAGTTGTATAATGCCTGAAACCATCTCTGCAGTCCCCTTAGCTGACCTGATCTTTTGTGGCCTTCGGTGATATTTGTGCTGCTTCTTCCTCCTTACTCAGTTCAGTAGCTGGGAGCAGAGCATCATCCCACTATTTCACTCAGCTCTGTTACACCAGTGCTGTAAATTCAGGGAAAATAAATTGCTAAAGTGGATGTTTGGATCCAGTGTGGGTTTTAATAATGCTCTTCTTGTGATTGGAGCCATTTGTGTTTCAGTTACTTGCATAAAGAAAAGAAACTCCCAGTGGTTTATGGTTGGATGTGTACCCACTTTTTCTGTCTGAACAGAAAAAAACCAGTCCTGTCAATGCTGGGAGCTGTGACACTTGGTTCAAAGATCAGGTTATCTTCACATGTCAAACAGGGTTTTTTTTTCCTTGTTTCATGGTTAATTTATATTTTTTTATTAGTGGCATAGTGTGTTGTATGACCCAGCACTAGGACTGCAAAGGCAAAGGCTGGGAGATGGCCTCCCAGCTGACAGCAGAGGGAAGCTGCCATTCCCCACAGGGCAGGTGCAGAGTGGGAAGTGAGATGCTTTTTGCTAAGGGGCAGAGGGGTTTTGCTGACAGGAGAGGTATGGTAAGACTCAGGGAGATTTGCTGCAAGTGAGGCTCTCAGTTACCTTTTCTTCCTGTTATCTGTGAGTTTTTTGACCCCTTTTAACTCACATCTCACAGGTTTTTGTTGCACCTGCTCCCATTTTCCTCTTCTTATTCACCATTTTCAGGCTATTAATTAAGCCAGTCTCACCCTGGTGTCCCTGGCAGGCCTGTTTGTCCCCTGCCCTACTCCAGGCAGCAGCTGCACATTGCTGGCAGTGCCAGCCTTGCCTCCTGTTCTCCAGGCTTGGTTTTTCCATCTGCCTTCCCTCTTCTCTCCACCCCAGCCTCTTGCCAGTCAGCTCTCCTGGGTCTGACTGGGAATCTCAGGTTTCCTAGGAACAGGCAAACTGAGAGTAAGCAACAGTAAGCCCTTCTCTTCATCACTGTCTGTTCTGTGCTTGGTTCTGAACATTCAAGGATGGATGGATAAAAGCCCAAATAATTTCCCTGTGTCTGCATAGCACTGGATGCTGGGCAACTTCAAATTCCTACACCTTTGGCTAAGCAGACTCCTAAATATCCTCCCTAATGGACTAACTTCTCGTGTTAGCTTTTCCTAGTGCTGCCTGTCCATTGAAGCTTAAAGCTGAACTAATTAAATACGTAACTAGATTACAATATCACAGGTGTAGGTGGAGAAGTAGTAATCTATAGAATTAACATACTCTGCTACGTTATTGCCTCCAGCTCACAGAATTAGTAGAGGAGCTCTGCCATCAAGAGTTCTTCAGCTCCTTCATTTAAGCAGTGATTAAAAGAATAAGCAAAATCCTTAGGTTCTTAATTTTTGATGGTCAGGGTAGGTGCTTTTTTCTTTTCTTTTCTGCTGAGATCCTGATTTCTGTGTTAAGAGACTTGATTCCAGTTTTAAATTTGCAGTTAAATAAGTGTATTGATGTTGGCATTTGCCTAATGATGTTTGAAAATCAATCTACCAAAACACCTCTGTTGTAGCATTTAAATCCCTGTGTGGGAGGGCTGAAGAGCAATTTGGCCCCTCAATTGCAAAAATAAGTTTGATGAAAAAGTAACCGAAGCACAAACTTTTTTTTCTTCTTTTAAATGCTGAGATAGAAATAGATTTGTGTTTCCTTGGATGCTCTGTTGATGCCAATAACACGTGGAGGAGTGTGAGGATCCTCCTGCCCTGGTTGTGTGTTGTGTCATGGCTGTGGCAGGTGCCAGCAGCTCAAGTCTCTGCAGGTCAGGGTGACCGAGCTTGTTTCAGAGTGAGATCCTCCTTTTGAACTCACATGCTGTGCTTTGTTCCGACAGGCGCAGTAAGTACAGCAAGGCAAAGCAAGAGGCAGATGAGGAGAAGCACTTGAACCAAGGTAAAAGGCCCTGGAGCTTGGGGGTTTTGGTTTGGGTTGTTGAATGTGGCTCATGTTCTGGTGCTCAGGAAACAGGGGATTGCAGTCCTCTTGAGGTGAGTATGTTTCTGGCTTCCCCTCTAGCAAACATCTTGCTTCAAAATTTATTTACTCTAGTAACAGGAAAACTAGAAGGATCTGAGTAAAATGTTTTGAGAGTAGAGACAGGAGAAAAGTTTATCAAATTTTTCCACTGTTTCTTGCCTTTGAAAGACACCTGTTCTTTAGCCACTTGATTTCTAGGCAGGATTTTTTCCCCCAACACTCTGCTAAAGCAGTTTCTGAATGGGCTAGAGGCATTCCCTTGCCTGCTGGAAAGGGAATGTGAACTTTGCTGCCTTTTTTCCAGCACTGAATCCTATTGTTACTTCCATGTACCAAACCCAGGACCTGAGCTCAGAATTTCCTGGCTCCCATAGGAAAAGAGATGTGTTTTAGTCTCACAGGTCCATGACAGGCTATTGGCATGCTAGTGATGGCAGTGATTTGTGAAGCTCATTAATTGGCAAAAGCCTGATTCCTTACATCAATATTGGGAAATATTAAATGTTTACACTTTAAAATATTGCACTGGGGGGAAAAATACTTAAGTCCTTCCTTCCTTCATCAGTCATTCCTGGCTTACAGTACATTTTTATTGTACACTCTCTTTGCTGTTGTATATCATTAAGGCTTCAGTCTCATATGTTCTGTGTTCAGCAGCATGTAGATCAGTGACTTCAAATAAAACATTTCTGCCTTGCAGGTGTTAGAACATATGTGGATCCTTTTACATATGAGGATCCAAACCAAGCTGTGAGGGAATTTGCCAAAGAAATTGATGCCTCCTGCATAAAGATTGAAAAAGTTATTGGTGTGGGTAAGTGCCAGAACTTTTGCATTTTTTTCTGTAAATACACTTTTAAATTTGCTTTTAGGGAATGTGTGATCCTATGATTTTTGTATGACAGTTCTCCCAAATGTACTGACATAACAGTTTGACAACACAAGGGCATGCTTCAGGCTCATGACCATGGATTCTTGTGCCTTTTTCTTTTAGGGGAGTTTGGTGAAGTGTGCAGTGGACGTCTCAAAGTGCCAGGAAAAAGAGAGATCTGTGTTGCTATCAAGACTCTAAAAGCTGGTTACACTGATAAACAAAGGAGAGACTTTCTGAGTGAGGCCAGTATCATGGGACAATTTGACCACCCCAACATCATCCACTTGGAAGGTGTAGTTACTAAATGTAAGTAGGTCATTTTCGTGACAAGTCCAATTTGGAAGTCACTGAGAAATTAAGTCTGTGTGGTGTGTGCTGGCTTTTTTTTTCTTCTTACCCTCTTTCCCGTAAAATGACAGATGGAACAGATCCACTGATAGCTAATAGGAGGAAATCAGTGCAGGACAAGTCATTAATCTTGTTGTCAGCTATAAATGGGTTTACGGTTGCAACTGATACTCTATCTGTAGGCAGCTTGTACAAGATTTTGTAGAGGGAATTATTACTGCAGGGGTTGGCTTTTTTTTTTATCCCTTCTTGCTATGCCAAGCAGGCATCTTTCACATCTTTGCTAGACTGAGATGATTGTTACAGGATAGGCAAAAGCAGATGGTGAGCGAAGAATTCAAAATGATGGGGGAAAAATACCAAAACAAAACTCCACAGTCATATGTTTAAAGTACAAAGCACAGATGTAAGGAGCAAGCCTTTGAAATGAAGCAGGCTATTTTAGTGTGAAACTTGCTTATTTGTTTTCTCTGATTTACAGGTGTGCTAATTTCACTGTGCAGAATTTACCTGGAAAAACTTTTTGTTTGCTTGGTTTGGGGTTTTTTTAAGTCTGTCAGTGTTCCCTGTGCTTTACAGAGAGACAGTTCTTGCTGGGTGCTGTCTGTAGGCTAGAGCTCAGAGACACCAGTGCTTGGGTCTGACATGATAAGGTGCCCCTGCCACGGCGTAGGTATTGTCTCTGCTCCACCTGCCCTGGGTAGCAAAGCCTGGCACTGACTGCTAATCCTAAAAGACCCTTTGGATGTTGGGGCTTGTGCTCAGGGTAAAGAAAAGACAGCAGGCAGTGATCTTGTGAGCTGCTGTCAGAGTGGACTTTGTGAAGCTCACCTTCTGCAGCATGAGGAACATGAATGCAGGGTATTAATAGTGGGAGCAATTAAAATTCGAGATGGATGAAAAGTTGAAAAGTAAAATGTTTCTAGAAGAACAAAGTACCTCTCATAGAGGGTTATCAAAACCATCAGTTCCACTGTAAAACTCTGTCCCTCTTGAATGTCAGTAGAGCTGATACTTAACTCTGCCACTTTTGTTTCTGGAAATCTTACCCCTGCTCATTTGTGTTGCTGTCTCCTGGTCTGCCTTCCCTCAGCAGTGGAAAATGGCTCATACAGTGTGTGTCAGTTTGCTTTTAAAGGCAAAGAGCAGTTCGGACTAATTTTGGCCATCCTTTACTGAGAGCCTCCCTCAAAACTAAAATTAAATTTGTTTAAATTTGGAAGGTCTGAGTCTCTCTGTGATTGTTATAACAAAGGGGAGGAGGGTTGGGATCAGGCCACAGTGTTTGCCTCAGACAGTGACTCTTTTAGCACCTCAGTAAAAGAAAGGCAAAGGGGAATCTTTGTGTTGAAATCCTACTGAGGCTGAAGGCCCCTGAGCTGCTGCAGCTCCAGCATTTATAAATGACCGTAGGCATTTGCATAATGCAGTTGTCAGTGAATGAAAATGATTGGGATTTTTCACCAAGGAGGTGGCAGTGTGACCCAGGAGTGCTCCATCCCTGGCTCCCAGTAAGTGATGCTCCAGCAGCAGCCCAGCTCTGTTACTCCGAGCCGGGCTCCTGGGGAAACAGGGCTACTTAAGAGCACATTTATCTCCATTTCTCCATAGGTTTTCTGAGTGCTGTGATAAATGAATGCATTTAATAAACTGAAAATTAAAATGTGAGATAAATAGTGGTATAGATGGGGGTTGAGAGAGGCAGCAAAAAACCATGAATAAATTATTGGCTGCTAGTCAAGTACTTTAATAATTGACTTGCTGATGGTAACTTCTCCCTCCTCTCCCTATCCCCCCTCCCCTGCTAAAGAAGTGCCTGAGTAATGAAATTACATGTTAATGCACTGAAAGAGTCTCCCTTTTTTCTCTTCTACGTTGACATAGTATCTTTTGATTGAAGAAGGTTAATTAATACTCATTTAGCTGTATTTGTTCAGTGGAAGGGTTGCTGTCACAGTTGCAAAGGATAAATGAAACAGTGCTATATGCAGATTTGGTTGAAGTTTTTCTCCTTTCTACCAAAGAATGCTTTTAAAGGTGAATTAGAGGGAGGAGGATGTTTTATCACACCCTTTTGCTTAAGGATGTGCTCAGCCAAGGTCACTCAGCCCTTCATCCAGAGCAGTTTGCTTTATGCAATACCATTGCTCCTCTGCACCATTCAATAATGGCATTTCACAGACATGCCAGCTCGCATCGGACCAAAACAGTAAGAATTTGGATATCAGCAGGGAAGGGAAGTAAAAGCAGGAGTAGTAAAAGGCCTGTAAAGGATAGGCTGGGACCAGAAAGGTGAAATAAGTAACGATGAGTGAAATGAGTTATGTATCGTGCATAGATGTTGGCCTAAGTGAAATGTGGTAAAATGTTCTTACAGTCAGTCCTTATAGCATATGGTTTTCTAATTAAAAAGGTTACTTCAGAACCAGAAATCCCTGACAAATGAGGAGAAAAGCATCTTGGTGAAAGATGCACTGAGGTAGAAACTACTAGGGGAACTTTAAATGCTGCAGCATTTCACAGCTGGCTAATTTTTAGATGGTTGGTCTGGAGCAGATCCTTGCTGCTGACAGAAGCAAGGAAAAATTAAGCCAAGATGCAGTTGAGCTATCTACAGTCTAGGTGACCTGGCCTTTGAAACCTTCTTTCCCTATAATGTCCCCTTACTCAGACCTGCTCCAGGAAGTAAAAGCTGAGTTTCTCTGGGACACCATCTTTTATTTAGGAAGAAAGCTCTATAGTTCCTGTAGGTAAAGCATAAGAGAGAGGAAGGTTTGCCATACCAGACAGCACTGATTGTCAGGTGCTCGTCTTGGGACTGAGCTTTTGTCATTCAGCCTTTGATGAGTTACATTTGTACTTCTGCCACTGCTCACTTTTGAGATCTTATCAGACATATTTCTACAAATATCTGTATGTCAAATATGCAGTAGGATTTAACTCCATGAAGTAATTAGTGTTCCTTGTATGTACCTAGATGTTCTCAGTTTCAGCACTGTATGAGCTTTATAAAACTCTTAAAGACAACATCAAGCATAATTTGTGTATCTGCTGTTGTTTTAGGCAGGAGAATGCCTAGAAAGCTTTCCCTTGTCAGTAACATTGCATTTCTCCTCTGGTTGCCCAGCTTGGCCCCTGTTGCAGCATGGGGAGCTGGGTGCTGCTGAGCTCTGTGCCCCACGTGTGACACAAGGCACTGAATCATTTTGCCCCTGGCTGACTTCAGGAGGCAAATGACTTTGGCTCATTTACAAATAACAAGAGACATGGAATACAAATTCAGGACAGAGAAGGTTGAGAGGAACTGCCTGTATTTTTCATTCTTGAATCCAGTTGTCTTGGAATACCTTGTAGCTTCTGGCAGCTTCTGACTTGCCTAAAGCATTGATCTTTCAAAAAAGACAGAGAGACCAAAGCATTCACAAATTCCCTTTTCTGCTCTGTGAGCAATTTATTGCAGTAAAGATTTTTGTCAGGTTTGGACAGATCTTTGTTTCTTAGTTCTCAATTATCAATTCATCTATTCCTTAGAGAACTAAAAGCCACTTTAGTTAAAGACCTTGTCAATGAGTCAACCAAAGGGTTAACCTTCCAGATGGGCCCTTTAAATGTTTCTGTCCTATAATATTTCATCTCTTGCTCCCCACAGCTGAGGCATAAGCTCGGTGCTTTTTAAATTAAATTAAATTGTGTAAGCCAGGTGTCTTGGCAGTAAAATGATGTGCAAGCCATTTATATCCCATTAACATTGGTGTTCATCAAGGAATTGTGTTTTTCTTTCTGCTCACTTTAGGTAAACCGGTAATGATCATAACTGAGTACATGGAGAATGGCTCCTTGGATGCCTTCCTCAGGGTAGGTGATTTCTTCAAAAGCTAAGGAGATTTTGTACTGGGAAACATTTTCTGGCTTTCTTTCTTTTTTTTTATTTTTTTTTTTTCAGAAAGATACTGAAACTTGTGCAGTTTTAAAGAAATTATGTTTGTACTTGGGCAGTTCTGTTTTCTGGTGTTGCTTCTATCGAAAACCAGAATAAATATAAAGTGGAAGAATGTAGAATAAATTAATTTTAAAAATAGCAGGATCTTAAATAATCCATGTTTAATGTGAACGGTTCTGACTTGCTCCATTTTTGAAAGCATTGCAGTGCTGTAGACTCATTAAAATCAGATTCATTGCAAAGGGGATACTGCATCACTGAAAGCTGTGACAGAACCTCTGGGTTTTTGCTTTACTGGTGAATTATAGACACTGGTGAGGAGAGTGAGGAAATAACATTGCATTTTATTTGAGAGAAGATGGGAATCCACAGCTCTGCTCTTTGCCAATTTCAGCAGTGGCAATAATGTTGCTTTTAGCTTAATGCTCTGTGATTTTGCTCCTTTCCCCATATGCAGAAGAATGATGGCAGATTCACAGTCATCCAGTTAGTGGGGATGCTCCGTGGCATTGGCTCAGGGATGAAGTACCTGTCTGACATGAGCTATGTGCACCGGGATCTCGCTGCCCGCAACATTCTGGTCAACAGCAACCTGGTCTGCAAAGTGTCTGATTTTGGCATGTCCAGGGTGCTGGAGGATGACCCTGAGGCAGCTTACACCACACGGGTAAGGAGAGAGAAAGAACATTGTCGTGCTTGCATGTTGGTTTCGTCTGACTGTGTGGGAAGTGACAGTGGTTTGTTTTAAAATAGTCTCAGTTACAAGTGAAAAATCTAAATCACAAACTAAAAGTAAACATTGGCCCAGGCTCCACAGCTCCTATAAATTGATGTGCTGTTGCTGCTACACCAGTGGCCACAGCAGTATTTCTTCTCTGAGGATAAGACCCATTTATTCTTCTTGTTCCTTCATCTTGGTACAAGAATCTGATGCAAGAAATTAGAGCCTGGACCTCTGTTCTTTCTGATATCTACAAACATGGTTTCCAAGTGGCTGGTCCTACTCATGTTTGATACAGCAGGTGTAAACACTCCACAAAAAAAAAATAAAAAAGATACATCCACTTTTGCCCATCACAAAGCCAGTCATAAATTTGACCTAAATGATTTGGACTGGGAAAAGTGTTAGGCCTGCATTCCCATTTTTTGTTTTTTTCCCATTTTATCTGTATTTCAGCATCTCACTGTTAGGTAATTTTCCTGAAGCCATTTTAGTATGCTGCACATGGAATAGGGCTAATGCAAGTACTTCTGGCCACAAAACAACATCTCAGCCATTACCAGCCTTTATACCAATACCTCTGATATCAACGTGCACGTTAAGAGAAAAACATCAGTTTATAAAGTCTCCTTTTTTAATTGCTTATTTTTTTCGTTTTTAAATATCTGCCATTCTCCATCTGTTCTCCCTTAGTGCTGAGTTTGTTTGCAGCACTCAGATCTTGCCGTTTAATCCCAGCACTCATCCTTTAATGGATTCACAGCTCATTACAGGGAAGGATAGATTGCTGTAGTATTTAATGCTGACCAGCCTTGGTATCTCTCACTCATAAGGGTGGCAAGTGGAAGAAGCAGAAGCAGAGGTCTGAAAAGCTGTATTCAGGGAAATCAGAGTTTAGACAAGCACACAAGGGCAAGACAGTAATGACTTAAAAGCTTCTCTTTGAATTTAGCTAGTGGAGATATGGTATTGTTGGGTCTCAGGAGTAAACTAGAGAGAGTCAATGACATTTGCTTTACAGTCATTGTCTTCATTTGGTATCACTAATGAAGGATCAGGAATATTTGGATTAACTCCACTGTGCTCAAGCAGCTAAATATAAAGAGCTTATTGACAATTTTTAGAATGACAACCCTGTATAAACAATGTCAGTGCATCTGTGTCTGAAAGGAGGAATAAAGCTTTTGCATAACCAGAGAGGCTGCAATAGAATGCAATTTTTAAAGCAATGTTTTTTAAGAGAATGATGCATTCTGCTCCTTTTAGTAACTCATTAAAGTGAGAGCATCCTGCAGTCACCAAGGCACATATTGCCACAACCTGATTCACAAAGGGCCTGATGCAAAGGCTGAAGCAGCCAGGAGAAGGACCCCTTTTGATTTCCCTTGGCTTTGGAACCAGTCCATATTAAACACTTGAGAGATATAGTAGAACAATATACTATTAAGTATGCACACACTGCACTCAGTTATGGATAAAAGCTATCTAGGAGATGGCTGGGAAAAAAAACTACCAAAATAAACTTAATCAAAAAAGCATAAAAGCAAATGAAAAAAAAACCCAAAAACCTTTGTTCAGCTTAAGTCATTCCCCAGATGGAACTGCAGGAAACCAAAACCTCAATTAAAAACACCTTGCATATTAGCATAAACAAAAGGAGAAATCTCTGGCCTGGGATCACTCAGCTAAGGCAAAATCTGATAAACAGGATGGAGTGAGTTCCTTTTTAAACAGTGTAGGACCTCAGTGGCCCAAATCAGATGGCCAAGTGTTTTTATTTGTTTAAAAAGAAGTATTGCAAGAAAAGGCAGCTTTCTCCAACAGGTATCAAAAGCAGCCCTGTACTGGTCTGGTGTTGAACTCCTCCCCCAGGGTCTGGGAGAGCCCAGAGGCTTGCTTGCCCTCTCACATCTCTGGTAGGAGTTGGGATATTGCCCATGGGAAACGCCACTGTATTCATAAATCTTCCCAGTTTATCCTCTCTTTATTTTACCTTTTTGAAAAGCAAAATGTTTGTAATCCCATTTTTCTGAAACAGGCCAAACAGGTCAGACAGGCAAGCGAGGAAATAGTAATTAACAGCGTGTACTTATTTGTTTTGTCAACTAAATCTCTAATATATACTTTGTAAAACCCCTGACTAGTTCTCAGGCTTCAGCGTAGCCCTAAGCAGAGATCTCTTGGAGGGCTGATAAAAATACATTCAACAATTTACTGGTTCGCCTCCTCGTGACTAAAGCAAACAGATGGGCAGCATTGCCTCCTGGTTGGATCTGACAGCTTTATGGCAAGCAGCAGAGAAAGTGGATGCCTTTTTAAGAAGGGTTCTGGAGTTTTGCACAAAAAACCATTTTGTATTTTGAACGTGTAGAACGGTGTCAGCCACACACGCTCTACTGGGTCAGTGACTCACCAGCTTGTGGTTCCTTTTCTTGGTGGCAGGGTGGCAAGATCCCCATCAGGTGGACTGCTCCAGAGGCCATCGCCTACCGCAAATTCACCTCAGCCAGCGACGTCTGGAGCTACGGCATCGTCATGTGGGAAGTGATGTCCTACGGGGAGAGACCTTACTGGGACATGTCCAATCAAGATGTGAGCCTCCTTCTGAGCTTCCTCTGCATTTTCTCTCCCTTCCCCACGCCTTTATCTTTGTCCTTAGATGTCTGCTGATGTGTTTCTGCAGCAATTGCTATATGGCCGTAAGATCCAGACTTCTGAAAGGATATCATGGTGATAGACTCCTGTTTTCTCAGGGAACCTCTCTGGAACTGAAGTTCCTTGAGTACTTCAAGCTTCATCTCTGGTCCTGGAATAGGGGATTCTCAAGTTAGGGTCTATACTTTGTGCATGGGCTTTATTTGGTTTGGTATTTTAAATTAAAAAAAAAAGCAAAATTAATTAAAGAAAAATGGAGGAAACTAATATATTTAAACTGTCAGATCGTAATGCGGTCAAGAGAAGGAGGATTTGAATGTTCTTATTATATCTTGAGTTTACTGAATGGCTTTAAGAGAAAAACACTTGCATTTAATTGGGCTTCCTATTGGTAGTTAATTCTTGGAGCTCCACTATGCTTATAACTCTTCCAGGTGATTTTATTTCTTGTAGGATATCTAAATCAACATACAGGAAATCCAATTCTGATTATCAGTCAGAGCATCCTTGTGACAACGGCAGAGCTGCCCCCTGAGGGCATTAAAAAGCAGCTTTTGTAAATGACCATCCTTAAATTATGCATGTCCTGTTTAACCATACCATCTGGACTACTTCAGTGTGTTCCAAGAGGGACTGTGCACAATGGCTGCTGTTCCAGAAGAGTATTTAATAATAATGCTAATAAGAGCTTTTGCTAATAGAATTTTTATTAAATGGAAAAAAAAAGTCCCAGTGAAAATGAAGCCTAGATTATCCGTAATTCTTTTCCCAGGGGATTTACAAGCAAATAAAAGGAGAAGAAAATGGTAATCTGAATATACAGCCTTGGGAGTGGTTAAGGCATTTTACAAGTCATCTGCTTTCTTCTGTAGAGCTGAACATTTTCAAAGAGTGTCTAGATGCGGATGGCATTTAATCTAAATGGGGGATATAATTTTAATTTCCTTCTGATGTGAAATGTCTCTTCTGGCACCCAATCTTGCCTTCCCTTTGCTAACAGGAAGTCATCAAGACTTAGCAAGAAAATAAAACACCAGCTGTGTCTCGGTTATATCAGGCATCTCTGCACAGCACAGTGGAGCTCACTGCAACAAACAGAGCTGTTTTATTAGAGCTGTTTATGTTAGCCTGATGCTCACTGCGACTGCACTGCTAGACCATGTTGAACAAGACAGGGAAAGTCAATATTACTGTCTCTGCACACTCTTTACAGTCCATATTATAGATACGCCTTTTTTCCTCCTTAATGATGGCAAGAGCAGTGCTTCTCACAACAAAGCAGAAGTGGATTTCAAATGATACTCAGTGTCTGTTGAATCAAGAGAAATCAAAAGGATCTTCATACTTTCTGGAGGAGTGGGAGCCACTTTGTTTGTGGTCACTGAGTAGCTGCTAATAATGCAAGTGTATCCCTGACCTTGTCCTCCCAGTGGATTTTAGCCACTAATTGGACAAGTCCAGAAGGAGGGAATTTAGTGCAACTCAGTCTCTGAGCACTCCTGGTCTTTAGTCTCATGGTGAGTTCTGCCAGCAGTGTCATATTGATTAATTCAGATCTGAAGGCTCCTGGGTCATGTCCCTCTCATGTCATAATTGAGTTCTGGTCGTGTCCCATTCTCCTGAGAGAGTGAAGAAGCCATTAGAGCCTCTGGAGTTCTTTTTAGAGGGTTTGAGTTGACTTCAGTCTGAGTTTCTCTAGGTTCTGTTAAATATGAAATACATACTTAAGATGTACTGAACTTCTGTAAAGCTGTACAAAAGGGCTCCCATCTCTGCATTTCTTGGCTCAGAGTGTACAGCAGTGAGAGAACATGTTCTCTGCAAGGCCTCTATTACTGACAGAGATGAGTTAGCCCAGGACAGGGGGGAGGGAGTCAACTGCTGTACCCTAAAAATGGTGGGGAAAATACAGTCCTGACATATTGCACCCAAAACTGACTGATAGTAAAGACTTGTTGTAGAGCTGTTGCTTCTCCAGCCCTCTGTCCAACGAGGCTAGTTGCTTATTTCTAGCCACGGCTCTTCTGTCATCCCTGTATCCCATGTGCTTTTTTGTGACAAATTGCCTTGCCGTATCTGACGTCTGCTCTGGGTGCTGTACCCTTTTAGTCTTGAATTGCTGAGGAGAAATGACAGTTCTGAGACCACCAGCTGCCTGAGTCAGAGTGCAGTTTTCCATGTTGTATCACTTAACTGGGGATTTGTCACCATAGTCTGGATGGCCCTAGGACAAACAGTACTCAACTGGTAGGCTGAGCAGTTCTCTAATGTCTTCCTAACTGTGCCATTTGCAGGTGATTAAAGCCATCGAGGAAGGGTACCGGCTGCCCCCACCCATGGACTGCCCCATCGCCCTCCACCAGCTGATGTTGGACTGCTGGCAGAAGGAGCGCAGCGACCGGCCCAAATTCGGGCAGATCGTCAACATGCTGGACAAGCTCATCCGCAACCCCAACAGCCTGAAGAGGACAGGCAGCGAGAGCTCCAGGTCAGCTGTGCTCGGTGGTGGTGTTCAGGGAGCACAGGGGAGGTGACACACACAGAGTGCAGGTGGCACACAGCTCTGCAGGGCCAGCCAGCACAGCAGCCACTGCTCTGTGCAGTGAGCACAGGGCTCTGCTGGCTCCGTGTGGCCCCTGGGGCACTTCAGGCTCACTAGCCCTGCCAGGAGGAATGGAGAGTGAGCAGAGCTGCTGCTGGATCACACCAATGCTGAGCAAGTTTCCAGCACAGCCTTAAACACATCCTGATGCTGGCAAGCTCTGTTGGAAGGCAAAGCTTGCTGCTTCTTTCCCCTTCTCCCCCCGGTGAAAGGGCTTGATGAATGGGAAGGGTCACCTCAGTCAGTGCAGCTAACTGGAGTAATGTGGTTTTTCTGCAGGAAAAGCACATCATCAAGTTTTATAAACCCTAGATTTGTGTAGGATTTGCAAATGAGCATTACAGCATTACAGCCAACGCCTCGCGGGCATTGGGAAGGTGTGGATTAATTTTTATGTGAATTTGAATTTAATTTTGTGGAAAGCCAGTTTCATGTCTCCACCGATCCCGCATTACATTTGTTTTGTTTGCTAAGCACGGTGTACCTGCTACGTGCAAGAGGAGTGCAGCAGGAAGGGAACTCCCAGAGTTGTAGGGTAAAACCAAAATATCTTTGTTGGGACAGATCAGCAGTTTGTTTAAGCTGATGAAACACTGCTGAAGTAATAGGAGCTTTACTAATCTCTTCCAGTTTTGGTCTGTTTTTTTCAAATGTCTCTGCTTTGTCAGGTAGATTGGCTTACAGCAAGTATTGAAAAAAAGCCTAAAAGAAATGAGGAAGATAACAGGAAAATGTTTTTTAGTAGGAGGGAAGGTACAAAAATACACATTACATAATGCAAAATTAAGTTTCTTGAATTAGTGAGGGAATAACAGAGATTCTGTCTCAGCCTCCAACGGAACAACATCCTTTTTAAACTTGTGTGTCCCTTTGTGAGTTTTGCTTACAGTGTATGCCACCAGAAGAGGAATCATTAACCCTGTGAGGCCACTATGACCATGTCTTCCAGATTGCCCTAATTGCATTGGGAGCCTGGCAAAAATGTATGCTCCCTTGAGGCTTAAATAATTTATGTGGTGAGAAGCACAGTATGATCTGCTGTGATAATTTGATGGAAGAATCACAGTATGAACTCCTCCACTTTGCTTTCTTTTCAATTTACAGTTACAGGTGCTCTTTGAAAATATATAGGTTTTCCAATAGTTAATAACCTGTTCAAGGTCATTCTCTGTGTGTGTATGTAAGTTAACAGCCTATTCAAGGTCATTTCACGTTCATGGCTGTTTATAAATATTTTTCTTGTCTTCAGAATAGGAATTTCAAATATGCATATAACATTATTAATATATGACTTTATACATAAAGCATAATTATATATAAATAGGTTATCATCGTTGGTCTTGTGTTAGATAATGCTGTAAAAGAGTTGAACCAAGTATTACCAGCATGTACTCAGTGCCTCAGGCAAGACCTAACCATGCTATTGCACACCTAGTCTTTGATGATGTGCATTTTCAAATAAATTGCTAAATGATAATTGTTTTGATTAGATAGATAACAGTAATTTATAGTGCTTTAATGAAGCTGTGACTTACAATATACAGTAAATAATAAATGCAATATTAATAAGAGAAGAAAACGTTGTAAAAATAATTATTGGCAAAACTGTGCAAGGCAAAATGAGAAGCACATTCCACAGTGCAAACAAAGATCAAAGCTCTTGTGATTCCTGCCACTCCTGGCACACACTCCAGTCAGGAATGGATTGATTAAAGAGGGGATTAACTCCCTGCTGTCCTGAGTTTGATTGAATGCACTGAGCAGACTGGCTAGAAACAGGAGTTATCTGAACCCGCCCTGAGTTTTACCCTCCAAACCAGTCTGGCAGGGTGTGAGCTCCCAGTTCTTTGCACATACTTCAGTAGTGTTTCTATAGCTGCTGAGCTGAGGTCTTACACATGCAGGGCTGGCAGGGTCTGGCATTGCTGTCCGTGAGATACAGAGCCAGCAGGCTGAACGCCTTCCAGCATTGTCATCATCTTTGTTTTGGGGAGTAAAAGCATTTTCTATGAACTTGGTGGTATCTGAGGTGGAAATCATGAGCTGTATTGTGGTTCAAATTAGATCTCAAACCAAAAATAGAAACCTCAGGTCAAATTCATTCTTAGCAAAAATTGTGCCTATTACTTTGCATCTTGTTCAGTTTCTTGCACTGATGTGAGTTGATGTGCAAGAGCCGCCAGTTTCGTTGGGCACAGCCTCTTGCTCTTGCTTTTCCTCATCACTGAGGGTAATTGTTGCAGAGACCAAACTTTGGTTTGTGGTTCATGATCCAGCTGACACCATTTCTCTGTCCTTTCACTGTTTGGCATCCAGACCTAGCACAGCCCTGCTGGATCCCAGCTCCCCTGAGTTCTCGGCGGTTGTTTCTGTCAGTGACTGGCTCCAAGCCATGAAAATGGAGCGATACAAGGATAACTTCACAGCTGCTGGCTATACCACCCTAGAGGCTGTGGTGCATATGAACCAGGAGTAAGTACTCAGTGATATAACAAAAAAACTGGTAAATCTGGATTTAATCAGCCTCTTTTGCTTTGTGCTGCATATCATTACACTCATTAAAGGAATGGAATGCCTTTCATTTGGATGGAGGATAACTTTAAAATGCCTCCACAATGCCTCCACTTATTTAATTAAACATTTCTGTACATCTGCCTTGCTTTTGCTAATGCTGCTTGCGGTTGACTCTTAATATTTTTCTCTGCACCAGCACCTGATCCACGGTTCTCAGCCCCTTGTTCTTCTCTTGCTTTCCACAGGGACCTGGCCAGGATCGGGATCACGGCCCTGGCACACCAGAACAAGATCCTGAGCAGCGTCCAAGCGATGCGCACCCAAATGCAACAGATGCACGGCAGGATGGTTCCCGTCTGAGCCAGCACTGAATAAACTCAAAACTCTTGAAATTAGTTTACCTCATCCATGCACTTTAATTGAAGAACTGCACTTTTTTTACTTCGTCTCCTCGCCCGTCGGAATAAAGATCTGCAGCATTGGTTGATGTACAGATTGTGGAACCCGAGCGTGTGTGTTGGGAGGGGGGCCTCCGAAATGACAAGCCGTCATTTGAAACCAGACCTGGAACAAATTGTTTCTTGGAACATACTTCTCTGTTGATCAATGATATGTAAAATACATGTATCTATATAAATATAAAGTCACATTCAAGTTTTGATGCTATGTTTGCTGCCAGATACTGTGCTTAAGAAACAACAGCATTACCTTCCTTCTCCCTGTGACCTGTAGGATTACAACCATAGTGTTTTATTTGTGGGTGAAACCACCGTTGTGTATCTTTCACTGGAATGAAGAACCTGCCCTAGGATATTCTTTGCAGACTTGATGCATCACTAACACCTTGCAGAAACCTCAGTGAGAATATCGTGTGGCTAATCAGTGCCTGCCAATTTGTGATCTACCCATTTATGGGCTAAAGACATGAAGTGACCCACCTTGTGGATTACTGGGCAAAACCAGACTTCTGGGGAGGTTCTTGGCTGTTGTGCAGTGCTGACGCCTAACACTGAAAGACTTTCGTGACCATCTTGCCAGTAGTCAGCTGTGACAATTGTGGCTGTGGAGCTTTCAGACTTCTTTTCTCTTTCAAGAAACTTACTCCCTTTGCCTCACAGAAGGTCAGTGGAAGCACAGTGTTCGACATGTTCATGGTGCTTTATTTTGGAAGTTGTTCTAGGATTTCATCACTGTTGGAAGAATATAAAAACTGCCGTGGTGTGTGTTAGTTGGGGTTCCTAACTGGTTTGTAAGAATCTCTGCTAGCTTCCCAGACTAATTGCTGAACCTTTTGCATTGTTTGCTCTATTTGATGGCAGTGAAAATTGCACTGTCTCAGATTGCTCTCAAGCTGTTTCCTGGTGGTGTGTGCAGACAGGGTGTAGGAGTGTCTTGGGGCTCAGCTTAGTGCTGAGAGCTTGACCCCACCACACTGAGAGCAGTAGGGATGCCCTTATGCTGTGGTTGGAAAAACTCAACACGAATGGATCTCATAGTGTAAAGTACAAATACTTACAAATGCACCAAGAAGGACCAAAGACTTTTCCTGCACTCTCATGAACAGCAGTAAAAACAGTATTTGGGTTTTAGAAAGACATGTTTCAGTTGTGGTGTCAGTGGTTTCATGGGAGAGGGAGCAGAAGAAAACGGGATTGTGCATGCAGCCTTGTGGGTTTTGTGCAGTTTGGGTGTCAGGTATGGTGGCAGCTCTGTGCAGTGCAGCAGTGTCACAGTTCAGGCACCATGATCCAGTTGGATCAGTTGTGGGAACCAAAATCCACTTTGGAAACCAGCCCTGTAGGGGGGGTATCAGGGATTATCAGGGCAGCTGTGGGCATGAGTGCTTGGTGCAGACTGCACAGCTGGGGCCTGACACCCCTCTGCAGGTGTGACCAACAAGATGGAGCATGGAAAAGCTGCCCTCTGCCTTCTCTAGGGAATAGATGGAAGTTGAGTGACTGAAAACATTGCCTGGGTTGCTAGGTGGAGGAGACTGCTATGGCAATGTGGTTGTCCTTATTAGGTCACACAGGATAAAACTTTATCCAGTAAAACTCTGAACACACTGAAGCTTGAATTTATTTGTCATAAAGCTTTTATTACTCTTTTTGAACATAGTATGTAAGTTAGATTCCTTTAAAGTCCTTCTGAGGACCAAAGTGATGAGATGACCTTAGAAAAAAGACAGGCAACTTACTCTGTGCTGAGTAGGAGGAGGATTTTCATGACATGTCCTTTAGAACTGACATTGCATTTCAGCTGTGCCAGGCACAATGTCAGAAAGGTGAGATTTATAGTTTAATGGCACCAAGACTGGTTCTTTAGTCTATAATATTTTGGTCCTACTCCACACCTGACAGCAAATTCAGAAATGATTTAGTGGCTTTATATGTCAAACTTCTTTAATGATTGAGTTTATCCTAAATCCAAAACAGTTCACTCAGTTGGACAAATCACACATACTGTATTGTCACTCAAATCACTTTTTGTCACTTTTAACAATAACTTGCTGATTTTAACCACTAACTCTCCCTCACTCCCAACTCTCTCAGAGAACAACTTGTTCTGAATATGAGATGCTAAATTTGGATCCTGTCAAGTCATGACAGCTCAGTATAAACTGTTCTGCAGTATTACTTATAAAAGCTTTTCCATTTGAAGAAATTTAAGATTTCTTTGAAAAATGTACTTAAACCAGCATGTTTTAATGTCACTTTGCCAGGCAACCTAAGAAGTAGTTACCCATTTTAAAGACGTGACATTTGTACTTTCAGCAGGAAAAATTCTTCTGCTTCTCAAGCACAGAGATACTTGAAGTTTCCTTGCTGTAAATCTGTTGCATTCTGTTGAGATCATCTTTTTATCTAAAACCAAAATACACCAAATTTTCTGGCCAGTTTGTTAAATTGCTGTCTTGGAGTCTAGTAGTGGTAATTCAAAACAGTGCAATATTTTCCACATAAAATGGAAAACTGTGTCCCTATAGAATGAAAACTGTGAAGGCAGCTCAGATGCTGGGTTTTCAGCACTGCCACTGGTGGTTGCATTTCCTGTGATAAAATATGGCCAATGAGGGGCATCCACTGGAATGTGATTTTAGCTGGAAGAGAGCAGATGGAAGAAAAAAAAGGGTGGCCCATGTAAATATAGATAGAAAGACAGATTGAGTGGTTGATTACATATCTGTATGCAAGGTATGCCATGGAAGCAAGACTTTGAAATAGTGTGAGGGAAGGAAGAAGGACAGGGAAGGCAGAGGGTTCCCACCCTTTGAGTGCTGCCATTTGGGCAGGTCTGGTCTTGGTGCATGTAGTTTAATACAGTTAATTTGCGTTCTCTTTTCATGCAGGGAAATGGATTTTGCTTTCACGGCCTCATAGCCCGTCCCTTTGATCACTTGACCATGGAGGAGCACAGACTAGGCATGAAGCCTTCTGGAGCCACACCTGAGTCTTCCATAGCACTGATTCTGGAAAACACGCTGAACAGTCATCAGTCCCTGAAGAGAGTGTGACTTCTGCTTTCTCTTTTTTTTTTTCCTGGGCCACCCACTCTGTTGTTTTTTCTCCACTGAGCGATTACTGACTCGTTAAGACTCAGCACCCAGTTGTCACTTGAGGAATGTACTGTGTCAAAGCCCTGCAGACTTCTGGATTTTGTTTTTCCTCCTCTTCTGCTTTCTCTGCTTACCTTTGGTTTTATTTATATATTTTGTTGTTGTCTCTCCTCATTCCCCTGGCTGTCACGGCTGCATCCCGGACGAATGCAGGTGACAGAGCACTACAAATGTTACCATGGACGCCAGGCCAGGTGCCACAGCAAAGAACCCAGTTCCTGTGAGCTGCCTGTGTACATTGCTGAAGTGACATTTTACACTAAAGGTGCCATTGCAGTGATATAAATATATTTTTTTCCTTGAATGGATACTGGATTATTATTTCCTCAGAAAGGTGCGTACGTGTGCTTGTGTGCGTGTGTTGGCGTGCAGGTCACCTCGTGTGTAGAACTGCCTGTGAATGTGCCCCAAACACCTCTGGAAGCACAGGAGTCCCCTGTCCTATGAGACCAGGCTGATAGCTCACGTCTGAAACGGTAGCAAGAACACACACGTTAAAAAATGTTGGCATTTCTGTATCTGTAAGTGTATTTTTTAGCTGCCACACTAACGTTGTTGAGTAGTTCTGCAGCCTGAAACGGGCAATTTCGAGTTAGTTTTGGAGTTATGGATTGCAGGATCTAAAGGGTGCTAAAGGTTTTTGAAGTGTTGTTTATTCATACTAGTGCGCTGCTCGTGACCAAGAACAACCAGTTTCCCAGTGGCAATGTGATGGAGGCAACACCTGCATCTCCATCCACTGGTAATTCTGAACTGAATCCTTATGTAGCCTTTTTTATCTGCAAAAACAAGATTTTTAAATACTTGTTGAATGCTAACAAATATATGCAGTTCTTCCATTCAGAGAAGCACCTTGCTCTGTGTGCAACGTAATAATCAAAACACTTCCCTGGTTCCCAGCACAGATAAGGAACAAAAATGCAACAAGACCCGTGAAGTTACAGTTAGCAAGAGTTGTGAAGTGTGTCCTGTTCCTTGTGCAGGTGAAGTGCAGTAGAAGACACTCTTTCTTCCATGGCCCGGGGAGCAGTGCTGCAATGTACTGATACTACCTAGGAGAGCTTTCAGTGTTTGGAGGATTCAGCGTAGCGTAGCGTGAGGCAGCGGGTGGGAAGCTGAGTGCCTGCACCCAGGGGATGCAGGGCCACGGGTGCCTGGGTTGGGGACAGGTGGAGGTGCTCCCCTGGTGCTCCCAGGGGCTGTCCCTGCCTGGGACAGGGCTCCCTCTGGCACACGTGGGGCAGTCTGCACACGCAGCCCTGCCTGGAGCTTCTGGTGTCCTGAAGCTGCTCCTGTTCCCTCTTTTCCCTCCATGGTAATTCTGCCTGGTCTGAAAGAGGAGAGGAAGCGAGGGGAGCTGTGCTGTCAGCTGAGGCTGGGCAGGGCACCAGGACGTGCCAGCTGTGCCTGGCAGAGGTGGCCATGGCTGGGCCACCACGGGCTGCTCCCGACAGAGCGGGAGCGAGAGCAGGGCGAGTGCCACGGCACTGCTGCCCTCGGAGCCACTGCCAGCCTGTCCCCCACAACAAGTGTGTTCAATTGTCCTGCTCACACACCACTGGTTGATGTTTGTCCAGGTTTCTTGCTGTGCTAATTTTGTGATGGATCTTATGTATTAAAAATATATATGTATAAAATACAAAAAAAAAAAAAAAAGCTGGTAAGTAACCAGTAAACAGGACTTAAAAAGCAGTATTTTTCTTTTATGTGACATTTTCATAACCAGAAAAAAAAATCTGAAATACTAATCAGACAAATAAAAAGAGAGTGCATTTATTTTTTTGTATCACTGCAAGTATGTTGGAATATGCAAGGACTGTGGTTAAAATTAGAATGTATGAGGCATATTATAATTTAGTTCATACTGAAAAAATCTAACAGCATTTCTTGGTTCGTGCATTTGAACGATCTCTGGGTTAGATATATAGATTTTTCTATTTTGTTTTAATTTGTAATTTTTTTTCTCCCTCTGTGAATTTTAGGTACACATAACTTATGTCATTTATTTATGGTCTTTTATACCTAGTTTGTAAAATTGTAAAATAGCAAACAATGCAAACATTTGCATTTGAAAATAATAAAGTAGTTGCTGTACAAACCTGAAATGGACTATTTCTAATTTTTGCATGTTTTTTTAATTTAGAGTTTATCCACAACAGATACGGATACAGAACTCAGAGTAACAATCCTGGTGTTTGCCCCAAAGGGGTTTATTCTCTTCAGCAGATTTCGCAGGAATGCACTCCTGGAGCTCATTTGAGCTGCATGGCTCCTGCCTGTCCTTAAAGCACATTGCTGTTCCTTGCTGCTGTGCTGAGCTGAGGTGTTTGTGATGTGGGCAGGATGCTGCAGCCAGGCTGACCTTGTTAATGATACCAGTGATACTTCTTGGAGACCAGGTGCTATCCATGGGCACTGTGCCTGAGAAAAACCTACAGGGCCATCATTTTTCATATTCATGACTGGGTTTGGCTGGGCATAGTGTCCTTCTCCTGCTCCCCAGCCTGGACCTTGCTAAGGTCAGGCATCCTTGGCAGAAATCCTGTGGTTTCCAGTGTCCTTTGGGCCAGGCTGTCACCCCATGTGGAGCCATGGCCCTGCTGCTGAGGTACTGCCCACATTGCTCTGCTCAGGGGCTGCATTTGCTTGTGTCAGCAGGCTCGTGTTGGAGACTCATGGCCAGAGAGGGATAAGGGGAAAGGTGTCAGGAGTAGCAGAAAATGGAGAGGGACAGTTTCCCTGAGGAGGCCTCCAAGCCAGGAACCACAGCATGGATGTTGAGTAAAGGATGGGCACATGGGCTGTGTCGTGTGGGTGCTGAGGGTGCAGTGCTTCAGCCATCACATCTGCAGGGCTGCTGCTTAGCTGGGGATACAGATTGGGGTACACAAATTACACATGTACACCATTCATAGGAGGCAAAGAAACAATGGTGGCTCTTGGAGAATTTTCCTTAAGATTTTGAGCTATTTGAAGAAAACTGTGAAACAAACTGTAATTGGGAAAGACTCCAGTGATACCAGCAGAACACTATTGTGCAGTGCTGGTGCCCAAAAAACCCTGCTGCTAGCACTGGGTGGTTGTGTTTTAAAGGCAGGTTCACCTTCTGTAGCTGGGTGTTTATGTGGTGCCTGGATTCAGCCAGTTGGGTATTAAAGAGAGAATGTGCTGTGGATGGAGAAAGATTCAATTTCAAATGCATGAATGTATTTTACAATTATTTAGCTTTACTGAAATTAAAGAATAACCTTTACATCTTTTTTTTAAGAAACAGCTGTTTCAAAATGTCCAGGGAGGGTTAAACACTTGGGCCCTCTCCCTTCTTTTGCTGATTCTCTGCTTGTTTTCCCTTTTAGCTCCCAAATCTAAGAAATCATCCTCTAGAAACTTTTTACCCCAATGGTATCATTTACTTACAAGTAAATGGAAAAAAAAGATGTTTTTTCACTCCCTACCCCTCATTCTTTCCACATACTTATACAGTAGAATGAGGCAAGTGAATCTATTTCCACATAAAGCCTATATATTTGCATTTCATGGATGGTGAACATCCCTGTCCTCGAGCTGAGCGTGGAGTAGTGCAAAAAACAGATGTTGCGGCCACTGTAGACATGTCAGGAAAAACAAAATGTTTTTTGACAATTGCAAAGCAAAAAAAAAGTCATGTTATGCTCTAAATCAGCAACATGATTAAAACTAGAGCTGCATTTGAGGCCTTGACCTCAGTTATTTTACCCTTTCACTTGAAGGGAAGTACCCTTGGGCCATTGAGTGATCCTCTATTGAAAGGGTTACAGACCCCTGACACACCTTATTTCTGGCAGAATTCTTTGTTTATAGTAGCCTCCAAGAAAGTGATGTGAATATGAAGAGTTTTAAAAGTAAAATTAAAACCTGCAGCATTTCATTCCAATCAGTTTAGTGCAATGTATTCTCCATGGGTAGATAGAGAGAGTAGCCACAGGAATATGCTGCATTAACTTACTTTCATACATATACATGTGTTTGTATATACAGGGCAATTATATCCCAGTAATCTGCTGTGTATTACTAGCCTTTAACCAGACCAACAGAAGATGATATAAATCCTTGTTTTTATAGTGCTCTTGAACTTACTCATTATTCTCTTCTATAAAATCATAATTAATTGAAAGGGCTGAGGCATTTTGGGGCATTCCTTTTTTGAAGACTGTTTTAAAAATGGAAAAAACCCCACTGGTCAGCAGAACAAAGCCATCATGAGGAACCCAGCTCCCCTTCCATTTCTGACAAGGTAACCAGCCTTCCCCAGGGTCCATAAGCATTTATAGGTGCAGGTAGGTGCCTGCTGCCAATTTTTAATGATGCTGCTTGGCTAAGGGGTGCAGCAGCTCAGGTAATGAACTCCCGCTTCCCATTTGGATTTTCAGACTTGCACTAAGCATCCTGCTGATGAAATTCCCAAAATCCCACTCTAATCAGCTTGGGGAGGGACTTTTCAGAAGCCACCCATCACAGCAAGAAGCCACATGAGCTCAGAGGGGCTGGAGAGCTGTGTGGGGGAACCTGCTGTGCTGCCCTGGTGCCTCTCATGCCTTGGAGCCTGCTGCAATCCCTGCCCTGAGCCAGTCTGGGAGTGAGCTGCCTGAGGCAGGTCCTGCTCCTGCAGCCTTTCCTTCCTGCCTCCTGTGCTCTGTGTCAGTCCTTCCTCACCACAGCAATGTCACTGGGATGGTGGGACATAGCGTCCTGCCTCCTCCTCACCAGCCACCAAGGTCTGACCAGGCCTGAGCAGGTCCAAGGTGTCACAGGGCTCCCAGGAGATATTCTCTGAGCTCCTGCTCCCTGCAAGGCTGGGATAAGGTCCTTCACTTAGGAACATCAGCAGTGTTTGGGCTGTTCAGCAGCTGAGGCTGGACAAATCTTTCATGATCTGGAAATGCAAATAGCAGGAGAGTAGTGGGCATTGGAGGTGCCAGTTTTCAGTGGGTTTAAATCTAAAAGCCCTTTAAGGATTCTGGCCTCACATTTTCAGCATGCTCTGGAGGCCTGTGCCCTCTCATCACCATGTGCCAGTGGGGTCACCTGCAAACTCAACATGTAAGAGTTCAGCACAGGAGTCCCCAGGGAGTGCCTGGTTCATCTGCTGAGCACATTAACCTGTGTCTGAGACTTCACCCAGCCAGCACATTCACAATGGCTGACAAGCATAAGAGACCATTTACTTTCACCTTTCTGGAAAATTGTTAGAATTCTGTTTGAAAAAATGGTTCCAGAAAAGGGTTAAAATTGAATGTTGATACTCTTCCACAATTAAAGAGGCTGCTGGGTTGATTGAAGCAGCATAAATGAATGTCCCAGGAAAGGTGACACTGACAATTAAGGAAATAAGGATAAATGAGTTGATCTGAACCTGCAGGTGGTATGAACTGATTTTCCTGGGAGTGCCCTGACTTGCATCAGCTTAAGGATCTAGTCCTTATCTATGTGCCACATGAAACTTAGGTAATTTTGGTTTTATATTTCACCGGGAAATATATTTTAAAGTGCAGTTTGGCAATGACTCAAGCAGTGATAGCACATTCAGGTTGTTCTTTTTGTCTGTTGATTTTTTTACGTGGGCATTACTCATTATATTTGAAGTACGTGTTGAACAATACAAAATAATGGTATCCAACAACAGACACAGGAGAGTTTCCGTGGAGTCCTGCAACTCCTGGCTTTGTCAGCTTTTGTTTTCAGGTTTGTGTTATGATGGCAGATGGGTTTTATTTGCCCAAATGATTTGGGTTGCAGCATGACATCCTTGGAGACCATTTTTGTCATTTTCGCAGACTGTCTCAGTGTTCCACTTTGGCTGCTGAAGAGGCAGGACATCCATGTGCCTGCAGGAGCCCTGGGAATGGCAGAGCCAGGATTCAGGGGCTGAGCAGCCTTGAATCAGCTGTCTGCTGTGTTTTCAGTTGCACCAGCAGGGCAGTGTTGTTTCAAGTTTTGGAGATTCACCCACAGTGAGGCTGTCGCACGCTGGGCACTTGCAGGGTGGCTCTGGGGAGGACAGGGAGGAGAGCCCAAGCAGGGGCAGCTGCTGAGCATTTGCAGGCAGCAGCTCCCCTTTTCCTGTGCCCAGAGACACTGCTCTCTTTAGTGTGGATTCAAAAAGTGATGTCTGTAAACTTTTCTTCCACAGACGCTGCTTCACGTTTCACCTGTTTTAGTCTTCAGACCAGGCTGCACCCCTGTTAGAAGCTACTTTTGACTTACCCAAGGTTTTGGAAATTATTAGTTTTGGAGCTGGTTTATCACCCTGAACAGGTGGAAGAGATCATCAACAATTTTTAATCGGCTTTGAAAGCGGGTGTAGTTGATCCAAGAACAAAAAAGCATTCACCAAGTACTAAATCCAATCAGCTGTGGGTGACTGATAACTTTTAGCTTTCTTAATTGATTGACTATGGCATTTCTATGAAGGAGCTATTCTGAAACCCCAAGGAAGTCCATACAAGTGTTTCAATTCTCAGAATAACTTGTAAGTATGTGTTAAACCCGGGTTTAACTTCAACAGTGCTGTGTGTTATAAGCCAAATATACAGGTGGGTGTCCAAGAGCTCTGCTGGATTAATGGGTGGGTTTTTCCTCTTGCTTACTAACAAGTTAAATGGTGGAAGGCACAGGTTTATGTATCCTTTGAAAAAGGTTTGAGGAGCTTTTCCCAGTTAAAAACTCCTGTAATCCTGCCTAGTACATCTAGAAATAGAGTTTTCAAAAAGAGGCTTCTTTCACCCCAACAAAGTAGCACAAAATGTACCTGTGTGTGTAAGTGAAATTGCCTTTCACACACGTATGTGCATGAGAAGAGCTTTGTTCTGGCTGGCTGTGGTGGGGCAGCTCTGAGCACTGTTCCTCAGCTCTCACCTGCACTGTGTCTCTGTGGCAGAGCTGAGGACACGTTTGACACTGCACTGGCACCCTGAGTGTGCAGGGCCTGCTCTGGAGGATGTGGCTGTGAGCTTGCTGTGCATGGGCCTGTCTGTCCCAGGGCCACCCTTAGGACACAATCCAGGGAGGCTTTGTAACACCAATGTCAGATTTTTGCTGCTATTTTATCTTTGTGACAACTACTTTTACTTGCACAACTGAAAATGAACCTGTCAAGTCCTGAAGTATGACTTCCCCAGCAATGTGTTCTAGGGCAAATCATTAATGTCATTATTCTTTTGTTTTCAACACAGTAAGACAACTCCAGCTGGCAAGGAATGTGCATAATGCACAGGGATGCCTTTGGTATGATACAGAGCAACCTGTCAGAAGGTGACTCAGACCCAAATAAAGGTGCAAGCCCTCGTTGGACAGGGGTCAGTCATCACCTTCAGCTCTCAAATGTGTCTGGTGATGAGTTGGGACCAAGGCTCTTGTGGGTTGAGAACTTTTTAGAAAATGCGTCTGAACCTGGGAATTTTATCCACAATCAATCAGAGCCCCTGGGAGCAGTCACCTTCCCTGTAAAGCACAGATTTATTCTTGATCAACCTCATGTTCTAATAACAGTAAGAAATTCCTTGGGAGTATTTTAATAAAAAATAATCTCTTCTTGTTATAAAACAATGTAGATAAGTCACATCAATATGTTCCTGAGCTTGGCTTGAGAGTTGGGGTGGGACTGATGATGTATAAAAATGGAAGAAATTCAGTTGGTAAAATACTTTCTCTGGGGCCACTTTTTACTTGTGAATAGGGGTAGTCTGGTTAAGGAAAAAGACAAATACACTGTTGACATTGCATCTTTTTGCTACCCTGACTTTCAGCTGCATTATTATTTTCTTCCATCTGTGGGAAATACAACAGGTTGTCTTCAACATATCCTTTTCAAGGAGTATAAAATCAGCAGTGGTCAATGTGTATCTAGCCTTTGCCAGCTGTGGAAATTATCCAAGGTGTATCCCATCTGCTGGGCATCTTTTAATTGTGAGCCATAATTACACTGCCACCCTGCTCTTGGCTCCCCAGCCAGCAGCTGCTTGGAAGGGGAGGAAGAGCTCACCAGGAGCCAGTTTCCTGAGGATAAAAGGTCATTTTCCCCTCTTTGGGCTGGGTAGCAGGTCTGGGAGCTGTTATGGTATCAGGACATGCAAATGCTTTTTTGGTGTGAATTAACAGCTGAATGGACTCAAGTCCTTGCTGGTCACACTGTGCTCCCAGAGACTCAGCCAGGGATGCACCAGAGTCCTGTGTGTCCTGGGACATCCCAAGGGATGATGTTCCTGGGCTCAGATGCTGGGGAGCAGCAGTCCTGGTGCTTTTGTGGTAGGAATATTTTGTATCACAGCAAGCCTTTAGTTTGGCATTTGCTTGGGGAGAGCAGCAAACAACAAACAAGTGTGGCTTAAATCAGAAACACCTGCGAAATTATGCAGGGTTTGTACGTGTGTTTCACATGAAAGTGGGGGCATATTTTTTCTTGGCTTACAGTTTTGCAGTTTGTTGAAAAATTACATGGTCTCCATTCCCTCCTTCCAAAGTTAATTGTTGTCAAACCCTGAGCCAACTGAAATAAGCTTTTGTTACTCACAGAGGAGGAAGAAAAGCTGAGCAGAATCTGTTTGTGTTCTAAAAGCAGACACAGCCAGTTCTGGGCCTGAGCTCGGGTTCGTGTTGCCTTGATCAAAGAAAGCAGATAGAGCACAGACAAAGCCAGGGCCTGGGCTGGGCTGTCAGCAGAGGCAGTAGGTGCACTTGGCAGGTTTTACCTGACATTCTCCTCTCTCCAGAAACCTGCATGTTTTCATTACATTAACTGTTAATTACTCCCCACACTGTTACCAGCAGTGCCAGTACTGAGTTTCTTCACCTGTGCTTGGGTCTCCAGTCCCTCAATGCACTCATGATGCAGACAGCCTCAAGTCAAGCTTTGTCTGGTGAAGTCCTGGTTTATTGGTTTTCTGATTGCTTCCTTACTACCTTCATCCCAAATGAATCATATTTCCTGTTCTTCAGCTCCCATTTATGTCTGGATTTTTTTTCCTTTCCATCATTAAACCTCCCTCATCCCTCACTCTTGAATCTCCCCTGCTGAGGAGTTCCCCTTTTCCCAAGACCTGGAAGCACTGTGATTTCCTGGCCAGCCCCACCACAGCAGTCTCAGGACTTTGTACTTGTCACAATGACACACACAGAGCATCACTACAGCATCCACTGCAGATACAGATACATTGCAGGGAAAAAATGGAAAGCAGCTCTCCTTAAATTACTGAGGAAATAAAGACAATGTGCTGCCGGGCACTGGAACGCTTCCTCCCTTTGTTCTCTAACAAAGCATTTGTCAAACACCAGGCACGTTCTGCTGTGTGTGGTTCTTGTCCTGAGGAGGAATTTTCCCCCCCCTGTGTGTGTGACTGAGGAGCATTATGTGGTATTGTCAACACACACAGGGCTGCCCAGGCAGTTCCAAGTGCTCACATAACCCAAACAGCTCCCTAGCACAAGAAAAGTCACCAGATATTTTTGTAGTTCTAACTCTTATTTTCCTGCTGGAATAGAAATCTTTTCATTCATTCATCCTTTTCCTTATTGGGTCTAATTTTATTGATTGTTGAACAAAATTGTACTAATGCTAAGCCCTTTCTGCTTGTATTAAAAAGGGATTTCCATGGACTTATAAGCTTACCTTTTTGAATCAGAATGCCATGTTGGTTTATCTCATAATCTTCAATATCTCATTACCAGCAGGAACAGCATATGGAATCTTAAATTGAGCAACTGAAGGTCTTAGTTGTGCACAAACTGTGTTCATTGTAAAGTCTGAATCTGTCCAGAAACCCCCCCGTGCCTCTCCCATAGGTAACTGCATTAACTGCATTCATCCCTGTAGATGCAGTGACTTGCAGTGCAGTATTTACCAAGGGCAATATCAGACTGGTGGGACTGGAGCTGCCTTGCTTCGTTTGTTTCATTTTGCAGCTTTTTCTCTCCTCTTTGGCACCAGTGCTGTGTCCTGGGGCTTTGGTTCAAGTGGAACCGAGCTCATGCAGCTGCCTTTAAGCTGTGTGCTCATTTGTGGATGATATCTGATATCGATGGTGCCACTCTTTTTGTTTATGTATCATTTTGTAAACTAAATGGTATTGTTTTAATGGATTTGCTGAAGAGCACAGCCAAGCATTCAGCTCATGAACTGTCCTCTTTGGTTCATTGCTATTTGAAATTCAGTGTGTGACTGAGCAACTGAGTTGCATGGAATTTTTTTCTTTATGTTGCCTGAATCAATCAAACTTTCTCAGTGAGAAACTGTAATTTAAAAGAAAAACACACAAAACTGAAAAACTCTATTTATATTCTAAGGCCTGGATTTTTAAGAGTGTGAAGCAGCGTTAAAGATGGCTTAAGAAGTCAGCTGGAGTTTTCCTGGCATGAAATAGCACAGAGTCAGTGCAGTTTGTCTTACAGCACTTCAGTTCAGTCCCAGCATTATAAGCAGGTATAAATTTGAGCAGCTCTGATGAGTGAGGAGGTTGTCTCTGCTTCAGTCTGGGCTCCAGGCTGTGAAAAGTTGGTCTGAAAGTAGGAGGCAGCTGGGGCAGAGCTGCAGCCAGGCTGAGAAACAAAAGGGAGGCCAAGACAGAGGAGGACAAAAAAGGCAGAGGAAAAACTTCTAACACAGAAACATGGAAAAAAACATGTTACAAACTTTTTCAAAGTGGAGAATTTGCTCATTTTAGAGTTGTCACAATGAAAAATCAAGGCACAAATTAACAGTATTCACTTTTCTCTGACAAATTAAAATCATATAACTATGTTTACTAAATGTCAAAAGAAAAGATAATCTAAGAAACGAAGTTTGTTGTCTGTTAAGGAGTTCAAAACACAGTCAATGGACCTGAGACATGCCTGGATGTGGCCTGAGGAGTGCATGTTTGTAATGCATTGTCCCTCCATGCACATCTGATCTGGGGCTGCCTGTCTGTGCTGTTATTTCACTTGACTTGCAGATTTTAAAAGCCACAGCTCCTTCCTCACTGAAGATGAGGAGATTATTTTTTTTATTTGTTTTAACTGGACACAAGTAAAGCAGATTCCTGACAAAGCAAAAATCCGAACATTTTTCTTTCTGTTGCTTTTAGAGAACAAATGTTTTTCAGGGTTCAGAGGGCTCTGCAAGTCAAGTATCAGAAGAGGGAAATGAGAAAAGGTGGGAGATAGAGGGGAAATTGTGATGAAAAAGAATGACAGAGTCCTGGCTGGGGAAAACAATAATGGATATTATTGCCTTCTGGGCAGAATGAAAGGACGGAGCCCTTGGCTGGTGTTAATTGGTCCAGCTCCTCTAAAGTTGGTCGAGGATTGATTCACAGCAGTTGTAATCCTCAAGTTAAATCCCAGCCCCACTGGGAGTTTTATCATTGTCTTCAAAAGAAGAAAGATTGTAACCTGTGTGTTATTTTATTCGGTTACCCAGTGAATCTCAACAGCAAAAGAACTGGGCTCAGCCAGCTCTTCCCTGGGGGAGGAGTGGGGGTCAGATTGTTTTAGGAGCTAGAAATGTGGAACTAGAATTGTCAAAAACCTTCCAAACAAGCCTTTGTCTAACCTTAGTAGTTGGTGTTTTTTTACAGCTACTATTCAAAACTGCTGAACTGCAAAATTTTCAAATCCAAGCCAGGTGAAAACTTCAGCTTTTGGCTTGTTTCCTAAGAAGAGTTTGGGTCTGTGTCCAAGCCCCAGCAATGAATGCTGTGTTTTCACACGGCCATGGCAGACAGCTGAGCTCCTGGTTACAGACACAGGAGCACATGCACAGATCTCATTTTCGCTACGTGGTGTGAATGGGAAGCTGTTGCTGATCCTGGCTTATCAGAGGATAAATTCAAGGAATACAAACACTACTGTAAAGTGTAAACCAGGCCAGGTGATGGGGGATGATGAGATTTAATGACAGGAATGACAAAAAGTACGGTGCTTGGCTGGACAAAATCTCTACCTGATGGAGTCAATGTGGGATTGGCCTTTGGCTGTCCTTATGCACCACTGCTGAGATTTCAGAGGTGCCACAGGCCACACAAACCCTAAGGGACAGAAAAAACAGCATAAAGCTCCTATTTTGCATATTTTGTGGGTTTTTTTCCCATGCCTTGTAACTACTGAACCATCAGAAAGCTGCTTTTAGGTTGCTATTCAGACTTGGTTTGGCAGTTTCGAGCTTAGCCTCCTAATTAACTATGTGGAGTTGCAACCTGTGTATGCAGAATATTGACACATTCCTAATTATCTTACTCATGTATGCTGAATTTAAGATACTAAATTCAACTTCCCCCAGGAATAAACTTGGCTCTGTTCCTCAGGCTCTGACTGAAACAGTGCAAGGAACATCAAAATCCCACTGTCAACACCATACAGATACACACAAAGCCAAGACAAATTCCCCTCGGAGCCCACAGCCCACATCCGTACACGACTGCACGGGAAACAGGCACAGAAAAGCAGTATATACATGGCTCAAAGACGAGGATATTCCTGGGGAGGACTAACTTGCTTGCTCTGAGTCTTTTTCCTGAAGATTTGTTTCTTTTTCTGTTGTTGAAAAGAAATGATTGAATAAAAGCGAACTCCCCTTTGTCATAGAAATGTGGTCTCTTTAGGTGGCATTGACAAAATATCTACTGTTTGGGGATGTTCTGTTCAAAAGCAGATTTAAAATTAGAATAGAGGTTTTTGCCAGGAATTCACTTGGTTTTTATGTGTTGAAAATAAGCCAGAGTAGTAACTGCTATGCCAGAATAGTGGTGTTTTAAGGGCTTTCATAAGGCAAAAGATAACAGAGATAAGTTTTTTTGTCCCCTTGGTGTTTTCTTTGTATTTTTCCCTTTTCTGGTGAACCTTTCCCCTGAAATTGTTTCTCAGCTTTTACTCCACACAGTTGTGGTCTTCTCAGCATTTCCTTTAGTTTCTGTTTGATTTTCCCTTTGTTCCTGTACTGACTTTGTAACTAGATTTTCAATTCCTTTCTTGGTCAGATTGCTGCCGATCCCTGTAGTGTCTGAGAGCTGCAATATTTCATCCCATGATTGTTTTCTGTAATTGTATACCAAATACAGGCTGCTGTTGTGTTTGATGAGAAGTGAACAGTGGTGCACAGCCGTCATTATCTGAGAGCTCACTATAGACTTCTGATATTGGCAGCATTCTTGCAGAGGTGCTGTTAGCAGAGGTGAGGGGAAGGCTCGTGCCTCCAGCTGTAGCTTTCCAGCTCTAGACACCTTTGTGGGCAGGGGAAGAACAGGAAGAGCATCTAGAAGGAGAGCAGGATGAATAATTATGGTGGGGAGGGCTTGGTTGAGGGTGTGGAGAGTGCAACTTTCCTTCTGGTCAGCTTGAAATGATGGCCTGTATTCTCTGCCAAGCCACATCCCTTCTCCTTACAGCTCTTAGCTGTTTAGCCTGTCCTCAAACAAGCAATTGTATTTTCTGTTTGAACATGAAAATAAAAAATACTCAGAGACATCAGATTTGTACGCTCAGATTCCATATTTTTTTTTCCTTTACATGCATGGGGTTACAGCAACCCTAAGTTTGTGAATAGATGGGCTGAGACCCCCAAAGGTGTTTTACTCACAAATTTTATCAAGGAATTGCATTTAGGAGTTATTAGTGAAGGGCACTTTGGGGAGTTTGTTTGCCTGTGTACCCAGGCATCAGATTAACTTTGTATGAGGACAGGAGAGTTGAGGAGAGCACAGGCCCTTGTGACACCCTGTCCTTTCTCTCTCCTGTTGTGCCACCAACCTACCCCTGTGCTTGGGGGCTGGCTGGAACCTGGTGGAGAAGCCATTACTTGGGATACTTTTGTAATTCAACATAGATCAGCACCATACCCCTGACAGTAAACGTGAGCAACTCAAATCCAACAAAAAATTCAGAAGGCAGATGTAAACTGGAAGCCATTCAAATGAAATTGCCACAGCTTTAATAAGGACAAGATAAGAGCTGGAGTCAAGAATAGCCTGGCACATGGATCCTTCTCATGGCTCCTACTTAGCTGGCTCTTGAGAAATGGGTCACCAGATTCTGGAACACTGCTGCAGCTATCAGTGCTGGTAAATAGCTGGAGTCCCTTTAATTCTGTCCAGCTTAGGGGAGTTAAAAAATTCCATCACATCACACCACAGCTTCCTCTTCGTGCTGCACAGGCACTCCATAAATCCACACAGCTCTCTCCCTCTTATCTGAATCGCAATGCAGTTATTAAACAAATTGTAAGTCTATTTCATATCCTTTTTACTACTTTGAAAACTGCACAATATAAGGCTTAATAAAAGCTGAATGCTCCAAAACTGCTCTTAGAACTGAAAATATGACTACATCAAAAGACTTTACAAGGGCAGGATTTTAATGGCTGAATAATACGCTGGAACAGAGCAGTAATTTCTTCTCGAATGCTGGGATGAATTATTTATGCTTTGACAACATTATGTGTCTCTAAAGCAGCTTTTAGTTATTCGCCTATTGGAGGACACAGCTGATCCTGCTGCCCACTCTTGTAATTACATTAACCTCTTGACACTACATGACAAGCTTTTCCTGTGAACTGCAATCAATAGCCCATAACTGCTACCTATTTAATAGGGCCATGGTTACACTTCAGTTCAGATATAATTAGCTCTTTCCCCCCTTCCTCTTTTAACAGAGTGTGGAAAAAGCCCATGTTGTTCAAATAAAAAATAAAAAAAAAATACACACAACAAAATAAAGGCTGTTAAGGAAAAGAATAAAAGCATTCAGATCACTGAATAGGCAAGTAATATGTTCCCTGAGTTTGGTTCAGAAATGTGCAGCCCTTCCATTAGCTCACATCTGCATTTAAAAGGAAGGGGAAGCTGAGGCACATGAGGACTTTCAGGAATCACTTACAGAAGTGTTGGTACAGGTGGGCAAGGCTGCAACACGAAGCACACGCTGATAATGAGATAAAGGAGCTCAGTTTCCTCTGTTCCCACCTGGCTTTCTCATGTCATTGCATCCCATCGGAGCTGCCTTGTCTCAGGGATATATTTAAAGTCGCATAAATGCTTACAGGGTTTGAAATGAAAGTCTTTGACTAATTGTGGTAACACTTTTAAACACGTAACGCTTTTGTGACGCTAATTTTTTTGCTGTTATGGACTATTTGAACAGACTAATGAATACAATATGAAAGAGATTGATCTTCATCTTGATGTAATAGAAATTATCTGTCATGGGGCCTTTAAAACACCTCTTCATTCCTTGATCTGAAGGTAGGTGGCCATGTTCATGCCATTGGCTCAGGCAACACTGCCCCAATTTTAATTTAAAAGTTTATATTCTCTACTCTAATAATTAGTTACTTTTTCGTGTGCTACTTTGCAAAATGGCCTTCAGGAACTAAAGAGGTTTTGTGGTTTTTTTTTTTTTTTATTTTGTTTTTGGTTGGTGGGTTAAGCACTGTATGCTACTGTTCATTTAAACAGAACAGGATAAATGCTTGTAATTAGGTTTCATAACTTCTTTAAAATAGGCAGTTTGCAAGAGTTGTATTCTTTCAATCAGGATCCAAAGAAATCAAGCTGATGAGCTTCTTGCACGACCTTCCAAGGGACTTCCAACCAGATTTGCACCAAGAACAATTAATGCTGTCAAAACATGACAAGGCAATATTGGCAGTGAAAGAACCTGTGTGGTTTCTCTCATCAGAAACATCTTTCTAGTTCTCTGAACCCTTTTCCTTGGGTGCCTCTATGTCTTTCAGGAACCTCACTCGAATTTCAACTCTCATGGAGTTAGATGCTTAAACTGATGTAACATCTGGGTCTTAGGACTAGCTTGCCTTCTCTGAAATTCCTGGGAAATATTTCTTTACTTGCTTGCCTTCACAGGCAGGAAGTGTTTTTTTGTGAGTGTACCTGTTGTGACAGGTTTTTTAAAATGCAAAAATTACAGACTCTGACTTCAGCTTATACGTAGTTATCCTCTAAAGGAAACCCATTCACTTGTAGTAAAAATAATAGCTTTTGTTTACTTGTGTTTGTACACTTTACTGACTTAGGTGGTGCTTAGATTGTGGACATTGCTGAGGTCTCCTGACCCTGACCATGCCTTGCTGTCACTAAAACAGAGCCTTAACTGCTCTGTGACAGTGCTTCTCTGGAATAAGGGTGAGGTTTGATGATTAACAGTGTGTAGTCCCAGGAAGGCTTACCTTTGCTTAGTAAATATTATATTTCCTATTTCAAGACTATAACAAAGCCATGGTTTGCCCTGCCCTCAAAAGCTCAGAATAGAATAATAGATATGAAAGCATATTTCTGCTATTAAAACTTCCTTATCAGTGTGTGCAGTTGCTATCTGGACACGCTTTTTTTCAGCATAGATAGATTAACAGAATTGTTGATACTCTTCTAAATTAGAGCAATAGCCCTGCTTGAGATGGTAACTAGATGCTCCTGGGAATTACTGGAGTAATCAACCATAAGGCAAAGATTCCAAGGAAACTCCAAAGCACCTTCCCATTTCTCCCAAGAGACAAAAGCCAAGAAAGAGAAGAGCTGAATAAGCAGTTAATAACATATAACGAGTTAGAAGTTTAAAGTTTATGATGATTCATAATTATTATAAGAAACCAGTTTGTCAATTCATGAATTCAAGACAAGCTTGTTTTCCTGCACTCTGCCTATTGCCACTCGCTGTAGCTGTGAGGTGTTGCACTGCCTTTCAACAGAACTTCATTTTTGGAGACATTTTTTCTTTCCTTCAGCATGTCTGTCAAGTAAGCAAAGGGTTTGGCTAGGTTTTCTGTTCCTCCTCCTTACATTAAAAAAAAAAAAAGGATGCCAGTCAGATTTTCTAAGATATTTTTGGAAACAGAATTTCCATCACACAGATTTGTTGATCCCAGTAGCTGACAAGGTGTGTTAAAGCAAGTTCTTTTAAAACTGCTGTCCTAAGAAAAACGATAGATTATCTGCTTCTCTGCAGAAGGCAGACATCCTCTTTTTATCACTTGAGTGTGTCAGAGGTTCTCAAATGTGAACCTCTTGTAGCCTTGACAATCTTGAGAATAGAGTGAAGGAGACAGAGGTGAAGGACCTGAGGGGAGGGCAGGGAAAGGAGAAGGAGAAGGAAGGTAGGTTCTCAGAGCTGGGCAGAAGCAAACACCACAGCAGCTGAGTGGATCTGTCTGTCTGAGACACTGACATTTGGGAATGCATCAAATGAGGAAAGGGTCATTTAGCAGCTTACTAACTTCCGCAATTAACAACTCCTCCACCCCAGATGGAAACAGTGATAATTTTCTTACTATTTTTATAGGTTAGTTCTGATAAGGTGTTGGAAGACCTGAGTCTTTCTTTGAGGGCTCCCCTTGTGTTATTTAACATGTCCATTATGGTTTGTCTAGCAAAGAAACTCTCATCTATTTAGAAAAAAGGAAATGTTTTGTTATTCCCAGTTTACAAAGTAGGAATTGAGACTCACTGAGAGGTAGTTATTTTATTAAAGGTCACCCAGACAGTATGTGACAAAGCTAGGAACAAAAGTCAGATCTTCAGGACCACAAACCTGTTCTTTAATGGCAAGGATATATTTCCTTCTGCATTTTTACTGTTTGGAATAGGCTGAGAAGCTCTTCCTGACTGTAGATTTGTTTAATGGTATTACAAAATTAACACTAGTCATCTGGCTGGAATTTTCACTAACAAGTCATATCACTGTGTGTTTATTTAATATGAGATAACCTTTCATTTTCCTGCTGGCAAATATTTCATTTCAGAGATACTACGCTGACTGAAGTTACGACTTGCATGAGTGATATGGAATTTGAAGTTAAACAGCAGACTGTTTGTTATATTTATGACTGATAGCAAAAGGGATTTCAGTTCATAATTAAAAATAAAAAAATCAGGAGCTTGTCAGCATTAAAGTGAGGGAAGTCCTCATTGGGAAATGCACAGCACAGCTAAAGTATTTATGCACCTATTTATTTTCTTGCACACCCATGTGATTAATCTGTGTGCTATCAGCTGGGCTCCCAAACAGTGATTTCCTCAGCCCTGTATTGCACAGAGCAAGGCACGGCATGAAACCAGAGAGAGCTGCTCCAGTTTTCCTGGGCTGTTCTTTGTGCTACAGCAACAGGCAGAGTCTGGATTGTTATGAGCAGGGTGTTTCTCATCCTGCCAGGCCTTTTCCTACAGCCCCTGCCAATTTGGCCTCACAGTGGGGTACACTGGTCTTTGAAGGCTGAATGAGCTGAGAATGTGGTTTTGATTCTTATCTCTAAGCAGATTTGGCACCTTCATCTGATGTGGGGACGGGGAAATGAAAATCAACCCTGGAATCACCTGCATGGCAATGCAAAGCACTCCTGAGAGGCTGGCAAGACACGAAATTGCAGGGTACATCTTGAACATGGGCACAAGTCCATTAAAGACAGCACTAGCCCGGTTTGGGAGCTTCTATTCCAGTACATTCTTTTCTAGATGGGAGAGTTCTGACACCTTCTAAAGGCACCTGAATAAACAAAGTCTATGAGCATTTCACTGAGGTAAAGCTGGAAGTCACAGAAAAAGCTGATTTCCCTGTTGTGTGGTAACCCCTCATTTGTCGATACATTATTTAACAATGGTCACCTAAGAGTGGCAAGCAGTGGATATCTCATGTCCCCTTTGAGATGTTACAGGAGTAGTATTCCTTTACAGCATATAGCATCCATAATGGCTTGAGACATACATTCTCTGTATCCAGTGTCCATTTTGAGCAGGGAATGAGAAAAATGGTAACATGATCACACTGTCCACAGCCTGGGAGCTGGGATACAGCTGGGCTGCTTCTGTTGATAGAAAAGCCTTGAATCCAGCAGAACAATTTGCTTCCAAATTTGTTTTTCTGTTGCATTTTTCCAATTTATCTGGGGCGAGGGGGTGGGGGGTGGTTTGTGCTTTGAAAGAGGATTTCAGCTGCTGCACAGCAGCTGTCTGCAGCAAGCAGTCAATGGAGTCCACCAGCTTATAGAGGTAAGCACAGCACAGGCACTCTGAAAAGAAAAAAACTAGAAACCTGTATTTAGATGTAAGTTTGAGCTGTCTTCACCCAGGGTGGGTCCAGCCCTGCTCCTGTATCCCAGGCAGGAGGCGAAGCCAAAGGGAGGGAGTTGCAAGGTGTCTGCAATGCCAGGGATCTGACACAAGCTGCTGAGCATCCCTGTGCTCCTTGGCATGGAGGCACCAGGCTGGGCATTCCCTGGGGTTACAAATCTCCCAGTGGTCTGTCCAGATTTTCAGTAGGAATTCCCCCTCCTCTGTTTCACCTCGTGCTTCTCATCCAAATCAGGTAGATCAATTTGTTATTCCCCAGTCTTGTCCTTTCATACCTCACAAGTCTTCTCACTTGATTGCTGTTTAGCTCTGTGCAGCCCAACTCAACCTCCCACAAAATCAAATATGTAAAACCACAGGAAAAGAGTATTTCCAATGTACTTTCTTGCTTTTCACAGTGTTTATATACAGCCCCTGATGATTTTTAAATGTCATTCATATTTTAAAATTATTTGATTAAATGTTTCATTAATTTTGCTTGCTCTTTAGCTAACTATTGTCATACCTAGCAGTCTCTATCAGGTTGTTTGTTCAATTCAAAATCAGTCCTGCAGTCAAAGGAATTGACTTTTAACTGCTGTGCAAGGGTCTATGGCACAGATTGCCACAGAGTGCATGGTATTATTTTTGCTTCTTAACTAGATGAACATAACCCTCCCAATCTCATTCCTGTGGGAATGATCATGTATAGAAAGCTAAGATTTGCTTTCTCAAGCATTGAGAGAAAATCTTATGAAACCCAATTTCCATGGTAATTGTAGAAAGTGAAGGTATCACAGATACTCATATTCATGGAGCATTTTTGAGTTTAAATTAAAAGTAATATTCTTATGAGGTTTCTTTATTTCTTGAGTGGTTTTGTGTTATTCAGCCAGTTCACTTCTGTCTATGGTCAAAATCTGATTTATCAAGATAAAGCTGTTATTTCCATAGGTAGATGTAACTCTCAAGCTGAAAATAAAATGTAATATACTATGGGAAAATGCAAACTAAGATATATGAGAACAAAACCTTTCTACAGCATGCTCCAAATTGGCAGGGATATAGCAAGAAACGATGTAGTAAAAAGACTTGGGATTGATTGCTTCCATAAAATTAGCTTTGATCTGCAACGTGATATAACCGGAAGAAAGACCAGCACAGTTTGGGCCTGCATTGATTGGAACATGTCCTGGAGCAAATAAACCAGAGACTGGGTCTTGTTTTAATTCCTTGGGGTTTTAATGCCATGGGTTTTTCCCCAGACTAGCAGCCCTCAGTCGTTCACAGTGGTATCCTGGGGCCTTGATTACCCTGCATGCATCCTCATGTGTTTGGGATTTCTTGTAAAGATATCAGTGACCTGAAAAATACTGATTGCAGAGAAATAAATTGGTCTGGAAGGATTGCTGTGTAGATGTAAACAGAAGGTGTTCTGCTAAAATTACATGCTTAGCAGGATAGCAGCTAAGTAGCAAATGAATGCAAAATAATGTAATTGATGTATATAGAAGAAAAACAAGGATTCAGTCACACCATAGAAGCTATGACATAATTAGGAGCAGTAGAATGAACATAAAAAGAAAAAACTGATTTGAATATTAGGAAAGATATTCTGAACTGCCTTTAGCCTTTCAAATAACATCCCAAGTGAGGCTGTGGGGGATTCTTGAAAATTGATCCTATAGGTATTAATTAAAGAGCCAATAAATCTGCAATGGAGAGCAATCTTACCTCTCCTGGAGGGGTTGCCCAAGTGATCTGTGCAATATTTTTTTGTCTCTATCTCCTCTGGCTAATGCAGATGAAAAAAAAGCAGTAGTGAAGTCTTCAGCACAGGTGGTGACCTGGCTGCTGATGAAACACTGAGTCCAGCAGCCCTGCAGACACCAAATGGAAAAGGGCAAAGAAAGGAGGCACCTGGAGGGGGGACAAGCAGAAGGCACAAAGGCAGCGCCCTGCTGAGAGCTGTATCAAGGGAAGAGAAAGCAAAGAGCAACGGGGACCTTAGAGAGGAAAAGGAACAAAAACCTTCTTGGAGGACAAACGTGTGCTCCTGAGGCTGAACCCACTGAGGCAATGGCAGCTCTACAGCAAAACAACACACAGTGCTCGGGGTCAAATGGTTCAGCAAAGTTCTTGGGTGCTGCCTGAAGGTAAAGGGGGTGCTTTCCTTCCCCTGTTTCAGCTCTTTTTGCTGAATGTGCCCACGGTTTGCTATGGAGGAGCACTGGACCCCCAGACACCTCTGGAGCTGCCTGTCTCCCTCCACTGGGTCTTTCCCAGCAGTGGGTACCTGTTCCTCAGGCTGGGGATACCTGCTCCTGTTTTTATTCCTCCCAGGATTTGATGAGAGCACTCTAGAAAGTGAAGAGCTGTTTTACAGACCTGCACACAAAATGTATCCACGGATATATGTTTTCATGTATCTGAGGGAATCAAGCTGAGGGGAGTGAAGCTAAAAAGTGTTTTCTGAGTGTGTAGTAGTAAATCCAATAATATATTCCCAAATGTTGTGCTAGGTAAGAACCAACAGCTAAAGCAGCCATTGCATCCACTGCTGGCTGAGCTGCACCTTGGGCTGCCCAGGCTCACTGCAAAGGAAATGGTGCAGCCAGGAGCCACACGCAGCAACAGAGGTGGCAGCTCCCTGTTTGTGCATCAAACAGCTCAGCAAACACAGAAACCTGCAAGGTCTTTGTCTCATAACATGCAGCAAAGCTTTTTCCTGTTTAGAACTGGGATTTTTCCCTCCCTTGAGAAACACCAGGTTTGACTTCTGTCTCGCACAGACTCCAGCTCCTGGGGAAGGGGTTCCTGCTTGGTTTTGTGTGCACGTGAGCCTGCTCAGGTGAATTGCTTGAGAGTGTGACAGGGTAAAGCATCATTCTGTGTAATGAACATGAGGTTTATTTTGTGAAATGGTGAGACTGTGCTATCTGTTCAAAACTGTATTTTTGCAAAAATCTACGTGATTTAATCTAATTTTAACAGTATGTAAAGGGATTTAAAATGTAGCACTTGCCATTAACTGTTTGCAGATGAAAAGAAAATTGCAGCTGTTGGTTTGCTGCTTGATTAACGCTGTAGTTGTTCTCCTTATTTTTCAAAAGTTTTTTGTCTATTTAATGCATCCTTACTTGTGTGCAGGTAACGTAATTGTTTTACTGATTTCTTGTACCAGAAGTCCTGTTAAGTGGAAAGATAATGCAAAAATGCTAACACTAGTGCCTCACTTTTTTTCTGTTTTTTTTTTCTGTTTTTTCTTCTGAAAGATGGCCTCCTATTGATATCTCTTTCCCTTGTAATCACATTGGCAGTTGTTTGAAGGTGTGATGGGAAAGCTTTTAAACACGTGAATGTTCCAATTGCCTGTGAGTATCAGTAGTGGAAGTGCTTTTGAGGTCATGCAATGACAGATCAGCACTAGTACAAGGTAACTTTTCTGACCAGGCAGTAGCTAATTAATGTTGCTTGTGCAAAGAGAAATGACTTTCCACAGCAACTGATAGAAATCAACCCATAAAGTTAAATCAAAGAATACTGGCAATTTGCCAAGCAAGTGAAGATCACAGATACCCTGCAACAGAAAAAAAAGGATTCAATTTCTCAGATAAATGACCTTTGCAGGTTATTCATCTTGGTCCCATCAGAGTGGGTGCTCTAGGTTTCCTCTCTTGATAATCAGAAGAAATCTGCTTTGTTTTTCCCTACCTGATTGCTATAATCTTTAGAGGATATTTGTTTTTAAGCCACAGCCTCTGTTATTTCCTTTTGCTGCCCGAGCTTAGTGAGAACTCTGTGCCTCAGACATGCAATAAAACCCAGTAGCAGAGGAAATAACAGCACAGTTAACCTCCTTAACACTGATAATAAATAAGCACTAATAAGATATGTACCAGGGTGGCAATTGCCCTGACATCATGAAATGCACCAGTTTAAATAAGTGGTAGCTAGTGTCATCATGCTTTTCAGTAAAGACCCTATGCAGGCACTATATTTTCTGGGTAATTTATGTGTCAGGTTTTGTAGGCAGCTTAGCTGCTGTTAAGACATTTAGTCCAAATGGCCCAGTTTTCATAAATTCTTGACACCAAGCAGAACCCTTTGTTTTTACAGGTGCCTATCTCTGATCTGAGCTGTTTCTTTAAAAATATTGCCCCAGCTGGGGGGGCTGAGCATTCTTAGAAATCCAGTCTCTGTCTTCTCCCTTTCTGTTTAAACTGCATTTCACTGGATTAAAGCCAGCTCCATCGAGGATCTTGTTCTCCAGTTGCTGCCATGACTCTTGAAAGAACACAACATCTCTGCCATCAATTTATGTCCCTGCAGATCAAACAGCCCTCTTCATCTCACCCCACTGACAGCCTATCATGACAACTGCGTGGATATACACACTCTGGAACCAGAGAGGAAGCTTCCTTCATTGTAAAGCAATTCTTCAGGGTGGCTTAGTGAGGCATTTTGAAGGAAAGGTTAAGGCTGTCTTTGCAGCAGGCCCAATCCAGCAAAATGCAAAATGCTCCCCTCAAAGGTTGTCTCACAGCTTGGGCACTGCTTAGAGCAGCTCATGTGCTGTAATTGAATTTCAATACCTACACAAAAAAGGATACTGAATAACCAGGAGATGTTTATAAGTAGCAATATTAATTAGACAATCATAGTTTATAAAAGCCACATGAGGACGTGATTTGTGAATCGTAACTAAGTCTCAGGGATTGTGCTAATTTATTATGGTTTGGAAATAGAACTGTAAATTTGTAAGCGTTGTGCCTCATTATTACGATTATTATTTTTTTTTACTTCACAGTTCCCTTGACACTTATTGTGTTACTAAAGACAAGAATAATAATAATACTAGAAAATGGTCATGTTTTATCTCTGTAATATTGCTGGCAAATTGAGACAGCATGGTAGCAAAATCATAGAAGTTTTCTCTGAAATGCCCATGCCTTTGGTTTATGGAGCTTGCTAGATTTTCATCATTTCTTCGTTGCAAAAAAACATCTGTTCCTGCTTTTGGGAAATATTTGTAGCACTTTTACAGCAGGATTTAATTACTGCCAGTGAATAGTGGTTGGGTGCCATACAGTACTGAAAGATTTTTATCTATACTCCTCTATATCTATGAAGTGTAAATGACAAATAGGAACACTATTTAACTGTGACTGTAGTAACAAAGGCTACTTGCTGAAGAACTGTGTGGTGAGAGGGTTCAAATGATGGTCAATACTCGAAGGATTGGGTTTCAGAGTAGCTCACACAGTGATGTGATTTTTTTCTTTTTGAGCTCCATACCAGAATGCAGCTTGCTAAATCCTAAAATTATTAGCCACAGTGAAATCTCTAACATGAACCTTGAGTGAATCTGAGGTACTGGGAACTTTCTGAGCAGATGCAGCCAACATTGCTTATGGTTTTTTAAAGTGCTGATCACTCTTGGCTCTAAACATTATGCTTTTGATGGAGCTTTGTTTCAATAAATGATTTTGTTAGGTTTTAGTCATCCATCTGGTGTTTGGGAGAGATCTTAGACATTCCTGTTATCATGAAGATACAGTCTGGTTTTTATGCTGTCCAGAAAAGGGGGCATCTCACTCCTCTAGAAATATCTAATGCATAAATGTGACTGATGGCTTTTGGTTACAACAATTTATCTGGTAATTAGAGAGAAGTGCAATACCTGAGGCAGCAGCAATGCCAGCTTGGCTCCTTCCCTTCTCTTCAAAAAGCTTACACCACTGATTTTTAAAGCCTGCTTTCTCTCTGTTCTGGTAGAAAAATAAGCCTTTCCCCACATCTGATGACTTCCCTCATCTGAGTTATCTGTGAATTCTCTGAACTCTTCATCCTTGTCAGTTGTAATAGCTCCAGAGAGAGAACCAACAGCAGGTCCTGCATTCTCTTGCAGCGTGCGTGTCCCCAGCTGAATAGCAAAGAGCATCACTTTGCAGGAATAAAGCCAGGCCTGTCACAGATGTTCATGAAGCTCCAGTTTGGCCTGGGGAATCTTTCTGCTGCAGCTCCCTGCTCTGCTCACACCCTTTTTGTACAGTATTTGCATGAGAAGGAAAGAGCCCGGCTTGGCTGGCAGGGGCAGGCCTGGGAATTTGTGGAGAAACTCTTCAGTACTTATGCATGGGACATTACATATGGAAATCATGATGTTATTATAGCTTATAAGAAACTTTTATACTAGGGTGGCACCCACATGTTCTGCTCTACATTTATGTATGCAAATAAGTGACAAAGCATTTGCAGTTTGCAACTGAGAATCTATTTTTTTTCTTTAATCTGAATCCTCATTCAGTTCCTGCAATGACCCAGCTGTGGCAAAGGTTCACACTGTGGTATTTGAAAATAGTTTCAAACACTTTCGATGTTTTTTAGCAATACTGACATGCCTGCACAGGCAAACAGACATAGTCTGGACTTTATACCAGCAAAAAAGTGCATTTACCAGTTTATTTTGTGTATAGCTCTGGGATTGAAACAAGCCATAGCACTGGGGATATCTTACATTGTGTCTGCATGGGGCTTTTCTCAGCACAGACCCTTGGAACCCCAGCAGACACTGTTATGCTGGCAAAAGCTTCATGTGTCAACCTTTATTTTCTTTAAAAATTCTTGGAATTCAAAATGGAGTCATCTGCCCTTTCCCTTGCTTTTGGCTCCTAATGCTTTGCAGAAGGTTTGGTGATGGATTGGTGTGTCTGGGTGTTTGTTACACATTGACATGCAATAGCCTGGGCAGGGTTAAGGCTTCAGAGAGATGGAGAAATCCTCCCTCAGCTTTCTCCTGAGCCCCAGGAACTCACGTCACATCTCATTCATTAGACAAACAGGCTGCTCTGAAAACAGCATGCAAAACACTCTGGATTACTTTGATGCAAAAGTTTAGCAGCCTGTGCCCCAAGGAGTGCCAATAACTCAACTTTTAGACCTCAAAGAAAAGCTGGTTTTGAGGGTCCAATTTACAATGGCTTGAACATGAATGTGGGGTAGTGTTTGTGAAGAGCTGGGAGCTAAAGACAACCCACATTTTGTTATTTAAAGTGGCAGGGCTGCCCCCTCACCTGTAATCTCTGCAGATTACCGGCTCCTGCTCCACTCACAGCGCTGACAATGAGCTGTTCATGGTGTGCTGACCTGGGGCAGATTCAGAACAACTCACATCTCTGCTCAAGGTATATAATTTCATTGCTTTGACACGGGCAGGATTTATAATAGCAGGGGATGATGTTTTTCCCCTATCTCAAATGAGTGACAATTCTCATATTCTTTCTCTGTTGAGCCCTGTTGCTCTCAATTCTAATGTGATTTTCAATCTTGCAAATATCTATTTGCAAAGGTAAATGAGATATTTCCTTGTATGGATGTAGGCAACTGATGAGAAGGTTTACTAAGGTGGTTTTCAGTGTAAACACCCTGAATTCAAACAGTTATACAAAATGTCAGGCACTGTCAATCCACAAGGCTGGTTTGCTTGGTCTCTGAAACTTCACTCAGGAATTTATTAGGAAATTCCTAGTTTCTGAAGTAAGAGGAAATCTTTAATATGTACCTGGTAATGTGACATGTAAGTCAGGATACCAGAACTAGGAATTTTGGCATCACGCTTGCCACTTCAGTCTGAGTGATATTGCATCTGGAAAGATTTGTACACGGGGATAAACCCTGGAAACAAATTCAAATGTAAAGTGTTCAAAGACCTAAGTGAATGAGAAACAAAACCATGCCTCTGGTAATGTCTTCTAATGACTTAATTACCTTCTCTATTTAAAAAATATGCATTTTAGTTCTAGACTGAAGTGACTGAATTACTAATTTCTAGATGTTGCATTTCTCTATGGCTCTTTTTCTGTTGTTATTAACACTAGATCTTCTGTTCCTGTAGGTGCTGCCTCAGGTATGTCTGTGCATGCTCCAGACTCATGCCTGTTTTAGTGCAGACAAACTCTGTTTCCTCTCTGAAGAAGGCAAACCCAGCATAAAGCAGAGGAGGATCCAGGTGCAGAGAGATTGGTGACAACACAAACCTACCTGAAAAACCCTGCAGGGAGACCAAGCTCCGTGCTCCCACCCTGAGAGATCTGGATATTTATTTCTTTTGCCTCTCATTTTGCTCTGTTCCAAACATAGCAGCCCTTTACAGGTGAGATTATCCCCTGTGAAACACACAGCACAGTAAAAGACTCCTTTCAGTACCAGTAACAACACAAGTTTAGGAAAATGCTAACAATAATAGATTTTGTTCTGCATTCTCTAAGTGGTCCAAACTCTCCCATTGATTTTAATAGCTCTTTTGCCTGAGTAGTTGTTATGTGAGCAGGTTATGATTGAAATGGCCTAACTCTCATTTACAGGAAATGTGTATGGAATAGAAATACCCACAGCCAAGTCATCATTGTATGTGTGGCAGAAAGGGTTTGAATGTAGTAGAAAGTAATTTAGCTTTACAGGTGAAGGTGCCTTTCCTTTCATTTCCTTTCACCATTGCCTCTGCTGCTTTTTTCAGGTCTTTTTCCTCCTTTCTTGTTAGCTTCTTCCAGGGACTGGAAGCTGAATGGTGATTCTGTCCACAGCTCTGTTCAGCTCAGATTGTGGTTCTGTGCTGGTCAAAAGCAGTTGCACAAATTCCTGAGTACACGAAGGATTTCCTTTTCTAATTGGAAAAATCTCCCCCAAACCAAACTAACTTAGAATCCTGTGTCCTGTTACTCCCACACAAAGCCCTTGCCTTCTCCAAGAGACTGAAAAAACAGATTTAAAAAGTATGGTAAATGAGCATTTACCCCTTTGATCCCTCAAGGTAATCACATCCTTTTAGATTCCTGAGGTTTGTTTGGGTTTTTTGCAGCATTTGGACCAATATTCATAGAACAAACAATCTAAAGTTCTTCACTGAAGTGACATATAGCATTAGCAGATGTCTGTAGTCTTCAGCAGCCTCATCCTGCACTTTCAAGAGCTAGACATAGTGGCAGAAATGTCTCCCTGGTTCTGTGATATAAGATGGCACTTGTATCTATAAAGGAAGCACTTAGGGAACTGAAGATAATGCTGTAGCTGAAGGATATTTTCCCCGAAATTCTTGCTGCAGAAAAAAAGTACATTAAGATAAATATCCCAGTGTCAGATGCACACAAGGAGGTCTCTTTGTTGAACAATGTCAGTAGATTAAAGAAATAAAAACACATGGTGCTGTCTTCCCACTGTTACTCCAGTGTAATTCTGATATTCTTCACTTGGTTGAAAAGAGAGCCATCCCAGCTTTCTACCAAGCTCATGACAGGAGAGTTCAGTCCCTCATTTCTTAGTATTTCTTGGAAAGAATTTTTTATGCCAATATATTTATTGCAAGAAACTTCTTTTTTATTTTTTTTCATTTTTTTGGTCAAGAATGAGAGCTTCATTCCCTTGATTCCAGTCTATTGATTTGCATGTCCAGGTACAGCTTTGGTGGATGAACTGTGTGTGAACCTGAGGGACAGAAAGGAAGGAGGGAGAGAAAGGGTGAAGGGGGGAGGTGATCATAGAAATGGTAAAACCTTGCCTGATCATCATGAGAGAACAAATTCTCCAGGGGCCAAAGGATTACTGTGTCTACAAAGGTACAATAAAGGGGGAGGCTGAGCTACTCATAGTGTCATCACAACTGTCATTCTCAAACCATAAAAAACCCCAGTATGTCATTAATTCAGCCATTCTGGTTGCTGTAGAGATGGTATTCCAATATTGGCACTCATTCATCTTTTTACCCACTAATACATTATTTTCTGCACAGATTCATTGTTTTAACCCTCAAAGTGAATTAGCCTATGGCATATTTCAAAGGTTTCCACCCAATTAAATCCATCCAAGGACATCCACATTGCATCAGAGCCACTAGCAATACATTAGCAAAGATAAAAATCCCAGTCAAGAGGGTAGGATATCTTTAATGGGACTTTATCACTGAGACTTGAAGTTATATATACGTGAGAAGCAGGATGTGGTTGGCAATTCCCACAGAGATCATGCACTTTAAAATCACCTTAAAATGCACAGTCACTAGCAGCTGTATTTGTCACACCCATTGCTTGTTAGTTTAGATCAGAAAATTACTTCTGAATAAATGCTGATTGGCCACAGAAAATACATAAAGCAGTAACATGTAACTGAAAATGATCATCAAGCTCCACTATTGCTGGGACTTGTTTTTTATGCTTGTGGGTGATGAAAGGTTTTTAGCTAAAAAGAAAATAAGCTCACATAGTGCTGATAGAGAGAATGGGGCAAAGCAAAGGGGAATGGCCATGATAGGAGAACTGCCTCAGCAGGGGCTAAGCAGCTTTGGAGGACCTGAGCTTGTCTGGGGTCTCAGTAGCATGTCCTGCAGAATGCAGCACCAATATTGTTCATGCTTTTGCATTATCTACCTTTTCCAGGCTTCCTGCTAGTCTGGATTAGGGAGAGCCATCTGTGTACAGACCTACCACTCAGTGTTTCTGTTCCCTGAGCAGCAGGCTGGAGGAGATAGCAATGGAAATCACGGATCAAACCCTCTGCTTTTTTCCCCTGCTCTCTGGGTGGAGTAAGCACAACTGGGAGTTTAATTTCTGCTTATCATCATTTTCAGGAACTGACATGAGAGTAGGTGTGATCTTTGGATATGTACACTATTTCAAGGTATATCCCCAAAGTATTTGTGCACCTGTCTCAGTCCCCTATCAGTTCAGGTACTTATCCTTTGTGGTGGTTTATGCAGAATACCAACTATTCTTATCCTAGAAATTAAGGAGAAACTTCTCAGGGTAGAATCTGTTTTCATGGTATGAGTACCTGTTTGTATGACACGGACATTTACAGGGATCTGACACTGCTCAGTCACAGAATTCACTGGTTTCAGAAAACAACAGTGCAGAACATAAAGACAGGACAGAGTTTTACTGGGTATTTTACCACACTAGGGAAAGCATTTAAAACACAAATAGACAACATGTAGCACATGCACTATTAAGCTTTTACAGGGCATTATTCCACTCGAGGGATGCTTGTGGTGTGAAAAGAGAGAGAAACGACCCAGGACACAGAGAGCAAGACAGATCTTTATGAGGAATTATCCCACACTGGGGAGGCTGCCATTGTGAGCAGAGGGAAGAAAAACAAGGCAGGAGATAAAGAGGAGAGATTTTCCTGGCTTTAACGTCCGCCTCTGTGTGAGCTAAAGCCTCACTGGCAGCACTGGATGAAGAATGCACACTGAAAAGCTCATCCTAAGATCTCATTCTGTTTTCCTGTTTGGTAATTGAGAAGGTTGAACAGGGCAGTTTTTTCCCCCACACACTTTGTTCTGGGGATATTTTTTGTCTCAGTCTATAGGATAAAATGACCAGTGAGGCGCAAGTGAATGCACATTTCAGAACTGGTGTTTATCAAAAGCTGTGAAATAGAGTTGTATGAAAAATAAAGACCAGTGGGGTTTTGCTGATAAAGAGAGCTCAAGGAGAATAGTTACTGAGTTGAGGTCAAAATAGGCAAATGGTTTCAGACAAAAGAAAGTACAATTTCAAAATGACCCTTGTGTTGTGAATTTAGATGTGAATAAGAAAGTGTGTTCTCTTAAATGTCTTAAAATAAAGAAAATTTACTTTCAGCTTGACACAAAAGACTTTAATCCTAAACAAATTTTTTTATTTTGTCAGATTCTCATGAGCTAGAATTTTAACTTTGAATCATTCTGAATTAATATTTTTTAGGCTTTACTTGTTCCGACAGAAATTGCAATCATACAATTATTTGAGTACTGATACCAGTAAAGCCTCATTCCTTATGGAGTATGATCCAACCTTTTCCTGCACAAATATGTTACGCTTCCTTCGGTGTCTGAGAGGCTTGAAGCCTTCTTATAGCTGGGCATTTATAAAGATCCTGTGCAATCACTGTTTTCTAGCAAGGAGATACAATGATACAGCCCGTCTCAGGAGCAGGTCTCATGAGTTATTTCTCAACTCAACTGAAATCTGCAGGAAATTCTCTTTGGAGTTAATTTCTGTGGTAACAAGTTTAGTTCAAATGAGATGCTTATCAGAAGTTACAGCTGGGAACAGAACAGGGCCAGCAGGTTCCTGTAGCCCTTTTCCCCCCAGCAAAACAGGCAAGGGCTGCTCAGCGAGGCAGCTTCAGCTCCCCTGGGCACCATTCCCTGTACTCTGCTCTCCAGGGACCTGTCCCTGTGTCTTGGGAGCCCTAGGAGAAGAGAGGCTGACTACCAGTGGGGACACAGACCTGGCAAATAGGGTCACTGATCACTACCACAAACCCCAGAGCAACAAAGAGCCTGTCTTGCATTCCTAACAGCAGCTGCATCCTCTTTAAAGCATGGAGAGCTGATCTCTCCAGCTGCAAACCAGGGAGATTGGCTTGCTCTGTGCCATGCTGCAAGTACAGCCATAATATTGATTATAAGATGCACAAATATTAAAGGAAGGAAGGTGATATAAGAAGCTTTATATGATTTAGCAGACTGTGTGAATGTTTTAACAGGTTTTTCAGGTCATTCTGTAGTATTTAATAGGCTGCTGTGTCCTCATGAGTCTGCAATTTAAAAAACTCAACTAAACAACAGGACCATACTCAAACAATCCAACCTCATAAAAAGCAGAGCTCAGTTTCTCCTATTTATTTCTGTGGTCTTACAAATAACTGGTTTGGTGCAATGTCATGGCTGATAAACTCTAGGGAGCTTTTCCACAGAGAAGGGTGATTGTGGAAACAAATTCTCTGAAAAAGAGGAATTAATCCAAGTACATGAAAGTCACAAAGGTAGGAAGAGTTAATTATAGCGAGATCTAAACAAAGGGGGGAGACACAGAAGGTGACTTTTTCAAAGAAGCTGGACAAAGTTCTCAACAGTTGAGAGAATAATGAGATTAACGGTTAAGAGAATAATAACAATAGCATAAAGAAATATGAAGGAGGGTGGCAATGAGAAGGAAAACCAGAATGTGGAAACCAATCCAGTGGGTGGGAAAAGAACAATTGTTAGCATTTATGCGCCTTGGCTGGCACAGACTCACCAGTATGCAGTTGCTGGTTTCTAAGGCTCCTGTGATTCAGTAATTTCTTCTTTTTTTTTTTTTTTTTGCATTCTGGAGGAAAGCGCCTCAAACCATCACAATTACACCTTGAACAGTGTGGTTGATTGAAGAGAATTGGAATATACTAGAAATAGAAATGAACTGCATTTCAGTATTTATTTTTATCAATATAGCATCCCTCTGCTCAAATGTTTGTATGCTGCTGAATCAAGAATGTTTCTGTTCAGGCCATGTTAATGTGCATACATTTATTTCATTCTGCTCTAAATGGATCTATTTTGTCTTTTTTGTTTTTTCCTTTTATTTTCTTCCTATGATCTCTGCACGTATTCCAGGAAGAAGAAACATAATCTGTCTTCCTTCATACAGATTAGCACAGTTTCCTAAATCAGGCTTGTTCTGGGAGGTCATCAAAGCAAGAGAATAAGACATTGTCCTAGCTAATAAAATTAGGGGAAACAAGGAGCTACATCTTGCATTCCACCTTGTAAGTGGTACAATTTAAGCTTTGTCAGGATTTTTCTGGGGTCATAGTCCAAGTGAGTGCTAATGACAAAGAGGAACCTTTCATAGCCATGCCTGGCCCTGCTCAAGACCTGGCTGAGGACAATTAGAGCATTCCCACCTGACTTGGAGCTGCTACAGGGCAGACCCTGCCTCTGACACCGGTAAACCCAAACTGCTGAGTGTTTTAGTTGCAGTCACAAAACAAATTGTTTACAGAGCTTTCTCCTAACTGTTCTGGTACTGACTTTCAAGTGTAAATAGATACCTGTTGCATTTTGCAGCTGAGTATCCTACTCTTTAGAGCAGACCTGTTGTCTGCAGGGGTGCTCCTCATGAGAGCACCTGCATTAACACTGCCACAGTCATGACTCACACTCCCCATGGCAATGCCGGTGGTACCTGGCAGCCTTGCCTGCCTTCATCAGTGTGTCTTCACCCTGGAGCCGAGTGAGTGGCTGTCAGCAACCTCTGGGGGCAGCTGGAGGCAAACAGGAAAGACACTGGGAAAGGTGTGGTGGAGAAGGGCCCTGCAGTTCTCTGCTGTTGCACAAAGTGCTTTTTGCTTTTTGGAGATTGTTTGCTCGTGACAATCAGGTGTGCACAAAAGCTTTGGTGGCTTCATGGTCGTGTTCTCTGGTGGTGTGTAACTTGTTCATTCAGTAATTGGTATTTCTGCTGCCCTCAGATTCACATCTTTGTAACTAGCACAGCTGGATTAAGACCCAGACTATTAGGCATAGCCCTAAAAAGTCTGAAATTCGCGGCCCTAAAAAAGTTGTTTTACCAAGGTGGATTCTTCATGGCCATGAAAAAATATTTCTGACCCAAGGCACAGTGTGAGTGAAGGATAACTAATGTCCAGGAGCATCTTTCTGGGTCTGCAGCTGGCACACACAGTTTTGGTTGTATGAACTATTCACTGTAATGGGTGATAAATTCTCAACAGTTTTGGAAATTGTGGATCTGGCTTTTGTGAAGCAGAAATGGGTGGCTTTCCAAGCAAGATAATTTAGTTCCTTTCATGAGAGAGAGGGCTGAATCTGTCCAGCCTCCCTCCCCTGTTTGAGCTGCCCAGAAGGCAATGGTGCTGTGTGTGCACCCTGTGGGACTGCTGCTACACCCTGGAAATGAGAGAAGGCTCAGAGGAGAGGGGCCAGGCTGATGTGAGACTCAGGAATATTGCAGGACATGACTGACCCCAGCTGCTGCAATGAGCTGAGTTTACCTCAGCACAAATGGTCCAGAGGGTGGGCTGTGTTTTAGCTAAACATCCTAAGTTCTTTAAAAGAATGTGTCTCCCTGAGTTACCAGACCAGCGTGCTAAATAGGAAATCCTCTGCAACATCAACTATCTTTAAATAAGTAAATTTGATATGAAACATTCCACCCTCCAAGTATGGCATATCTCAAATAACCTGGTCAGGGAACACTGGACACCTGTACCAGTAGTGAAATAGGATGTGGAAGAGCCTCAGCCCCCTGCTACACTGTGATATATTATTAATACCCTGCACATGATATTATGCTTCCTATTAGGTATTGTCCATGTCCAGACTGGATTGAGCTGTGTGATTTTCTGTGTGGTTTTATTTAGAAAACTCAAGATTAGGCTTCTGGCCATCTTCTCTCTCACTGGTGTGGGATAGAGAAGAAAGAACTCATTTAAAATATCTGAATTTTCTAGTTATACCTTTTGGGTTGTTGTTCACTATTTTTTTTGCATGCTCTCTTGCTAATGATTACAATAATCTTTCTGCTCTGATAGGAAGGCATTTTTAAAGTTTGTTTTATTCTTCCATGTTATTTATTTATTTTTCCTTTATTTTTGCTCGCTGCTGGGCTCACAAGTAAATCTGGCCAAAACAGCAAACAAGAACCTGAAAGTAACCTGTGTGCAAGAAAGAAAAGAATTGGGCTTGCTTCCTTCCTTCTGAACTCAACCTAGAGCAGGTCTGCACCTCTCTAGAGCACCACTTCTTAGTACATCTGTTCACATGGGAGGCCTGTGAGGTAAAAGCAGGAGCCCATCTAATATTTTCACTTCCAGATTTTCTCTGCTTCCAAGTATCAATTACAAGGTTTGTGTAAATTTCAAGCCTGATGAACTCAGAGTAGCTGCAGTAAGTTTAAAATGTCTGTACAGGGATAATAAGGAGATTGAGAAAATCTGCTCTAGGAAGTCCTGGAGACATTTTCAGGTAATTAATGCAATGTGTGGAAACCTGAAATCAGCACTGGGTTGGTTTTTTTTTTTTTGTTTGTTTTATAAACTAGTAATTTAGGAGTACATTATAGGAGCACATTAAATTAACCATTATTAGATGAGGAAATGTTAAGATTATGAAGATAATAAAAACCAATTAGTGTAGGGTTTTTTGTGCACAACACGGGTCTCTTATAGAAAACCTATTATGCAGGAGGGACTATAAATATTTGGGGGAATATTTCAGGCAGAAGGTGGGGTTTAAGGTTATTAAACCTTTTTTTTTTTTCCCAGCAGAAAAAGAGTGTTTTATGAACAATGTTCTCTTTGAAACACAGTGATGTGATGTTAGGATGGAAAAAAGTGGTTCCCTCCAGAGGATTTCAGGTAGTGTGTAATAAGTTTGTCCATTCGTCTTTTGGGAATAAGTTGTAGCAGCTGGAAGAAGAATATAAAATTGGTTATTTGTTCATGTAATGCTGGAAACAACTTGCCTGTTTGCCCATGCTGGAAATGTTTAGATATCATTCCTGGAAAGTTAAAGCATCAGTTTTTCTTCTGGTTAAGACGTGAATTAGAACTATTTCCATTGAAATTAAAATGTTGACATCAGTGTAACGACACAGGAAATAAGAATCATTCCTAGTTGGTATCTTGATAAAAGAGAACATGATTCTGTAAAAATATTTACAGTAGGAGGTAGAAGATGCCTTTAATAGCAGGGCAATGCACTTTCATAGTGACACAAATCTCCTCAGACAGTTTGTATTCTCACATTGTTTTAATTTTGCTCCTGTGGCTGTGACAAATGATAAGAATTTTATGACCACTTCAGGCAGAAATTATACAAGGTCAATAATTTCTCCATTATAATTTTATGACATCAGACACCCTTATAATCCTGCATCACATTAATTTAGCTGTTTCCTGGGCTGTTGAATCTGTGCTACTGATCCTTGTTGGTCAAGTTGCTGCTGTGTCCAAACCCATTTTTTCAGATTAGCCTCAAGCTGGAGCCAATTAAGGGGACCTTCATGACAAGTGTGTTTCCCATCTGGTAGTTTATTCAAATGATCTCTCTTCATTTACTAATCCCAAATGCCAGGTCTTCGTGTGACCAGTTCTTGTCCTTCAAAATTTCTTTCATCCCACGAAGCACGGCTGTCAACCTAAATTTCATTTGATTCTTCTGTGTGATAGATCTCTTGGAGATGCTACATCCACCTGGCATGGGATGGCCTCCACATACCTCCTGCTTTGGGAAGAAGGAGTGTTTGCTTTGGTATGACCTATGGGCTGAAAATATAACTGCAGCTTTGCAGAGAAATGCATAATTGCACATCCTTTGGATGTATCAGGTTGTCTGCCTGTTGCTGGGTCAGAGGCATCGTGCTACCATGTCTCACCTGATTATTGTTGGAAATGAGAACCTTTTTTTCAAAAGGAAGAGGAAATTCCTGGTCCCCCCACAGTGACTGTCTGATGTTTTCTATCTTCCTGGACTAGAATTTCGGAATACCTTCTTTGGAAACACTATAAGTGATACCTGTCACTTTGTTGTTTGTTTGGCAGATTTTGGTTTTTGTATTCTTTTTTTTAAAATCTTCACAGGTTTTTATATATTCTGAGTGCACCAATAAGCCTTAATTCTCCTGACCAGGCTAGCCTGAGACCTCCACCCCTCCCTTGGGCATCCAGGAGCCTTTTGAGCTCAAACTGGGACCTTCACTCCTGGTGTGAGCTGGAGGAGCAGAGCAGTGACAGCAGAAACCTGGCCATTATCACTGAAAGTAAGGCAGCAGGGCTGGGCTGGGGTTGGGGTGGGAAATCCAAAGAGCAGCAGCAGCCCCTCTGGGCTGGGACTGTGGGCTTAGGCCTGAATTTAAATTCTGTTCCTGTTCCTGGCTGTATGGGCAGAGGGTGTGAGTGCAGGTCCTGAGTGAGGCTGCCTGGGGTTGTGCTCAGGGTTCTGACTGTAGCAGCTGAAATGTGTGTTTGTGTGAGCTTCTGTGGGGGTTTTTGTGCTGAAAGGGCATCTTCCAGCTTAAAGGTAATCCAGGCAGGGATGTTTCTGAGTTTCAGCTTTTTGGTGTCTAGGTTTGTCCTCTATTTTTGAGCAGATTGTTTCCAAAAATGAATGTGACAGCTCAGAAAAAAAAAAAAAAAAATCTGGCTTTCACCTGGTTTTTATCTGTGAGAAAATGGTTTGCTGCAAAGCTGTTATTAAACCTTCATTTTATTTAAAAATTGGAACGAGTTCTCTTGACATACTAATCTTATGTCCACCTTCAAGCAAAGCAGGCCTGTGCTTCATGCTTGTAACAAAATCTGAAATGAGGCCAAGGCTCTGAGCATTTGTTTTCCTGGCTGACATCTCGCGGCGCACCATTACGTATCTGTGCATAGAGTATCTATAGCAGTCATTAACGTGGGCTCATTACAGCCTGCCATCTGTAGTGGTGACAAAATGAGCTGCATTATTGCATCAAAATGCTGTGATCTTGAAATGGTTTTGCCCTGTATCTTCCTCAAAACATGTGCAAAGCAGTCAGGGAAATTAGCACTACAAGGAACTTTTCTTTATTCACTATTTCTGTTCCGTTCCTCTCTGTCAGTTCAAAACTTGTTTAGTTTTTAAAATCCCCTCCAGGTGAATATAAGGAGATGTGCTGATCCCTGGCTCTTTGTAATTTTATTTTATTTTGAGTTTGTCTTCTTTTTGCTTTTTGGGGTTTTTTTTGGCCATGGGTGACAGATTTTATTGCCATCCTTTCTTAAGTGATGCTAAACGTTGCTCAGACTTTGAGAGAAGTGTGTACGATGTGCCTTTGGGTCAATACCACTCAAAAGAGAAAATACCTTGTAAGCCCCTGCTCAGACACAAAACAATGCATTTGTTCAGAAAGGGAGAAAACATGAAAGAAAGCAAGGATAACGCTAGAGACAGATTCTGGGCATAAACAGGTAACCTGATCTTGTAAGATTATGGAAGATTAGTGTTCTATCAAGGAGCAGAGAATTCCTTTTGGGAGAATAAAAGTAATGGATTAAGCACAGAGGTACCTGTCTCTGTTGTGCATGGCAACAGCATTAAGGGTTCTGCTTAGCAGGGGAATTAAGAAAGTGTAAGCTGTCCCTTTGTGTAATTCTTCTCTGTTGGCAGCAGTGTAAGCCCCAACAAAATCCTGATTACCTCAGAGAAGTTTACATCCCCATTGGTCTGGGGGAGTGCTTCACTCTTTGTCTGAGTCTAACAAAGGAAAAGTTTTAAATGCAAATTTTTTCCAAAGTGGTGCTCAGAAATTACGAGAGAAGGAAACCCCAGAAAACTTTACCAGACCAATTGGTGTCCCATCTTTGTTCCATCTTTCTCTGTTTCTGTGGAGGTATAAAAAAAAATTATGTTTCTTCTTTTATCACTTCTAACTTTTTTTTCTTATTTTTAATTTTTATTTTGTTTTTAAGGAGTCATATGCTCATTTTTCTTCTTTTCCCCTGCAATACTGTCCTCTGCCTTTTCTCCAAGAAGATACCTCTCAGTCCTGCTGCTTTACCTGAAAACTGCTCTGTGTTTTGCTACCTCACTGCAATTTCTGCCTTATCAAACCTTACTGAGTACATGTGACTGGAAGATGTGGAGGCAAAAGGAGCAAAGTAAATGTGTAAAAAGGTTAGAAGGCACCTACTTTTGATTACTATCAGATCACACCCTACTTAAACAGCCTGACTTCATTGTAGTGGCTGGAAGAAGATCTGGATGGAGTGGATGCATCATTAACACAATGACCTTGATTTGATAAGGCTGACTTTTAGTCATTATTATTTACATGAAAGGTAACTGAGGCTTTAGGGATGCCTGTAGTAGTGAGTGCTGAAGATAAGTTACCCTCCTTGGAGTTCTTGAACCTCTCAGTTCATCGCAAGCCATTTTTTTCAGATGAAAGAAATTAAAAGAGACATAAAAAGATAACTCAGAACTAATTTTGAACTCTTTAAGTGAAGTTTAAAGAGGGATTTTCTTTAAAACAGTCTTGCCCCTCCCCTTTCCCACCAGCAGGATTATAATGACAACTGGAATGTGTTTGTCAGTACAGTTAGCTGAGGGTGGCAAAGTGTGCTTGTGGGAAAGAACTGCAGTCTCCAAGATGCAGTGGGAGTTGAGACAATTTTCTAAGCCTCAAAATGAGTTCAACGTGGAGCTTTCCCATGACACCAGCTCTTTGTGCTTCCAAGAGAAGTGAGTGGCACCCCCCAGGCAGAGCAGTAACCAGATCCACTGACCTTTACTGTAATCTGGGTAATCGTTGTTGATTGACCATATGCTTTTAAAATCTGTATCTTTTGACAGTATTGGAATGTCATTGGACCTGTCTCCTGGTCTTGGCTTTAGAGACAGCTAATGGCTGGATGCTTTCTGGGGGCTGTGATGTGCTTTTCAGTCAAATACTTGCAGCCTTGCTGTCAATCTGTCCCTCTTTCAGTTCTCAGTAGCTTTGGACCTTAATGGACATCTTTGGCCAAATTTGATTGAGGGATATTTGTTTCAAAGGTGTTGAGCAGTGCTCAGAAGAGGCTGCTGCATGTCCCCCCTCCCCTGAAGCAGAATAATTATAACTTGGCATCTGAGCCATTGCAGAAAGTAGCAGCCAGCTGGGCAGTGGTCACACATGGAACTTCAGTTCGACAGCAGCAGCTACAAATCACTCTGGTTGAAAATTTCTCTGGGAACCAAGAGAAAAGGCAGGAGTGGTATGGAAAGGGTGTGGAGGAGAGGAGGAGCTGCTAAAGAAAGAGGACACAAATGGGTAGGAAACTTGCTTTACTCAGCAGGTACCCACAGGACAATTTTCATAGGTTTTTCACTTTCATTTCTTAAAACAATGTGAAAAATTACTGGGTAATTTTTATAGTCTAGAATGGGTCTGGTGTGATGTAAGGAGAAAACAGTGCACTGCAGATGTCCCTGCTGGAAAGTAATATCTTTTACAGGAAAGGTAGAGTTTGAATAGAATAAATTACAGTAAAACCTGAATGGAAGGATTAAATAGAGGATTACAGAAAATAATTGAGATGAAACCAACACTTCCACCTAAATTGGATAGTACAAGTGTGAAAACTGCTTATGGGGCTATTGATGGGAGTGCTTAGCCTGCTACAAATGCAAGTCTGTAACAGAACATTTTTCAGTACAATGATGAATGGTCTCAGTTGGGACAGGACATTTACTTTTTTGAGGTAAGTTGCCATAACTACAGGATTCCTGGAAACCTATAAACTTCCTTATAAGTCTGTATTGAGGCTGGCAAATTTTATACAAAATGAGATTCTTGTGTGTTTGATCTGCTATATGTGAAATGATGAACTGATGGAAAAGAAGACATATCTAGAGAGGCTGGAGTGGTATTTATTTGTATTCCCAGGTTTTCCGTGGCTGGGGAACTTCTAGCTGGGCTGAGGGACACAAGTTATAGGAAATTACTCTATTCACAGACCTGCTGGACTGGTAGTAACATCTCCTTTAGTGACTCAGAGCCATTTATTTCTCCTGCCCACAAAATAAAGACTTTCTAGAAAAGTGCTCAATATGTGACCCTCCTATCCATCAGAATTGGAGTAGCAGGAGGGTTATGGGGAAGGAGCAAGTAAGTTCCTCTTGTGAATGTTTAAAGCAAGTTATCCATCTCTCTGTTAGTGTTGTAGAGATTATGCCACTGCTTTCCCTCTGGAATGTGGTGAGGCTTAACTAGAGTTGAGGATAGTTGGGTGCTCAGCTTTTCTGAAGGTAAGAGCCAATAAATAGCACAGATAGGCAGAACCTCTCAGCTGCCCTGAGGGAAAGGGAGGGGTGAAATGTAGGAGGCAGCTTTCAGGATTTTATAGTTACATAGGATTTATTTCTAGGATAGCATAGATAATGTCCTCTGTAACAAAGGGTAAAGGAACTGGACTGCTATCCCAGTTTAGAGACTGGGTTGAGTATCCATTTAGTGATGATCACTGGTACTGCAAATCAAAGCCTGGGTCTGGATAAAGCTATGCAGAGAAATAGGAAAAAAAAAAATCAATGTTGTTTTTTGACTGAAACAACAGAAAATTGGTGCAAAGATAAAGTATATAAAATAGAAAGAGAAAAGAAAACTAGAAACATCTTTACTTAAACTGGGATACCACTGTCATGGTTAAGAGAAATATATGAAGTATTTTCTTGGTTTGCTGGACCTAGCCTTGTGGATATATAAAAGAGGGTGATGGATGAAGCGACCGCTTGTTGCAAGGCTCCAAGCTGACAAGAAGGGAGTAGGGAATATAGTTTGTCAGACAAAGACTGTGCAAGCCAGTTCTGTCATCTATGTTATTAATGTGCTGTGCTTGGTCCCTGCAGAGAGCTTAAACTGAGCCAGGGACAGGATGTGCATGCAGTGAACATTTCCTATGATATTGGATTCATAAAGTTGTTTTTTTATAACAGTCTTGAAAGTGAACTCCCCTCTCCCCTTTATCTGTCTTCCTTTCCAGAGATGTCCTAAATGTTTGATTTGCCTTGAATTGGTTCCATCATCAGTCACCAAATGTTTCACTTGTACTGAAGGAAAAAAGAGAGAAGCCAGGCTCACAAGGAAAAGGCAGATGTGTACTATCAGAGCTGTTGCTGGTTAAAGACTTGTGAATAGCTTGGGAGTTAATTTTGAAGAAAAAAGGAAAATGGAGGCTTAATGGGAAGGGATTAATGAGTGAGTCTTTTTAAGTTCTCTTCTTGGCTTTTTTATTTTGCAATCTTATTTCCAAATTTGCAATCCACTTTCAGTATTCAACCTTCTTTTGCTGGGATAAACCTTAAACATTTCCAGCCTTGAACTGATGCTTAAATGAACTTAATGCTGACAAACCCAGGGTGCTGCCTTGTTTGGAGTGATAACACTGTGCATGTTGTGAGCTTTTTGAATATTTGAGTGCATGTGAGACACTGGCCACCTGACAAGCTGAAAGTGCAACTCCAAGTTGCAATGAATCTTGGTGGTGGATGCCAAGGTTTGGAGGGGCAGGAAAGTATCAGTACCACTTCAGTCAGGAAAAGCAGCAGAGTGACAACTCTTTTCCTCTCTGTTTTGTTGCACCCTACTACAACTTGTACCTCTCAATCCCACTCAGGAGCTCTGTCTCTCCTAAGATCCTGCAGCCAGGGTTATTCAGCTTGTAGAATACAGGAAACTGATTAAGATTTGGATTTGGGTGTACAATTCACTTCTTGAAAGTGTGGATAGATTTTAGAAAAGGGAGATAATTACTTGCACTACTGGATGTTATGTGGATTTTTTCTCCTGCTCACCTTTGGCAATGACTTCCTTTCCCTCCTTATTAATAGGATATGGCAATAGAGGAAATCATCAGTTTGAGCAACAGAATTTGCTGGGAGTTTCTGAAAGGCCTGTTTGATAGAAGTCAGATCTCTTCAAATACCACCTTGATCTTATACACCCATGTTTCATTCTTTCTGTGCCCTTATGTGTGGTTAGGTCATCTCAGTATAAATACAATCCCACAAACTCTCTTTTATGGCTGTGTAGTGCCAGAGCATCCTGCTTTACCTGTTTTTGGCTAAAGACCAGCATTGCTGGAAACACAGATCCTTCTTGGACTGCAGATGGGCTGAAATAAGAGACCAGCCTCCAGGTATTCTTTCTTGCCCTGAAGAACACACTGTCCTCTGGTATGTGGCAACTTGTGACATTCTCCCTAACCTGGTTCCAGTCAGCGTGGCACTGGATTATTTAGCAGAGAGCTGTTATTAAGCTGTTTGTGCTAATCAGATTTTCTTTGGCTGAAATGAGCCCCCAGACAAGCAGCTTGGCTGGGAGGCCTGGGGGAGCAGAGCCAGAGGGTGGAGGGAAACTCTGATGGGACAGGGGCTGATGGCACCTCCTCTGCTGACACAGCTGATGGTGAGACAGAATTTGTAGCCACAGCCTCAGGTTAAAGAAGTTCAAAGTCTGATGAGAGCTGCAAACACAATCTGTGGTTTTAGAGGGCAGTGAACCCTTTCCTGCCTAGAGAGCTGCAATGCTTCGGTTCAAATTTGGTTTTCCCATCTCTTACATTTACTCAGCAATTGTAATGAAGAAGCAGCTCAGCTCTGTGGGATGGTGTGACCCCAGACCTGAGCCTGGGGAGGGAAGGCTCCTTCTGCAACCATCTGCATGGCAGTCATTCCTTATCAGCAGTGCTAAGGAATGGTTTATTACTGGGGAAATAAATAATTTATTAAAATCAACTGAAAGAATGGAAAGAAATAGGGGGTGTTTAGGGTAGAGAGGATGTATTTATCCAAGCTGGAACATAGCCAGGATACTTAGATTAATTTCTGCATTCTTTCAGGATATTCCTTGGGATCAGTAATGAGAACAAGTGGTCATTTGTGTCTAGGTTGTCTCTTTCAGCCTCTATAGGAGGTGAAAAAAGAATCCATATTGCACATGGGCTCCAGAGTTTTACTGTATTTGGAACATTTCAGCTCAGCTCCCAAAACAAAGAGCTGGCTATTTAAAAGTGTTTGCAGCTCTGATAAAACTCTTACTACTAACTGGTAAAAGTTAGTAATGGAGCAGCTCATTAGTCAACACTACCTCTCTCTGTATATTAAATGAAGAATGTTTTTCAAGTAGCAGGAAGCACCTAACACTATCTAATTATAGAGAGTAGTTGGTAACTATGTCACTTTTATTTTAATGGCACAATCAATTTTATAGATGAAAGTTTGAATTCAAACTTAAGGAGACTGTAGCTTTAGGCAGACAGCCAAAGCTTGAATTACTGTACTTAGTAACTTGAGGGGGGAAAATTATTTATAGAAGGTTACACATCTATATTTTTTATAAAGAACTCTTGATTGCTTTTGTTTTATGTCTCTTTGGAACTGTTGACTAGAAATCATATAAGAAAAAATAATAAACTAGATAGCTCAAACTTAAGTGGCCAAAAACAAGAACATATGTGTGTGGTCTCAGAATCAATATTAATCAGGACTGTGGCTGGATTTTGGAGTGAAGCTATCATAGTTTGACATGATGAAAGCTATTCAAACTTGCCTCTTAACAAGAATGATGTTTATGTTTTTGTCTTATTTAATCTGAAGCTGTTTACATTTTCCTCTTATTTATTCCAAGGATATACTTTTCCTTAGCTGAAGGGTTATTTAGACTGAATAGTTTTGAAAAGCTGTGTGATCTCTGAAATTTTAGACAAAAAAAAAAATCCTCTTAACTAGTGCTGAAGTGTGGAACTTGAATCTTTCTGAACTTCAGATTTTGTATGTGGTTTAAAAAAATAGGCCCTTCACTGGCTCTTTTTGTGGGGAGTGGTAAAGTTAGAGCTGAGAGGTTTTATGTCAAATAGGGCACGAGTTTGTTGTGAACCAAAATATCAGAACGTTTTTCCATGTCCTAATATGTGTTTATTCTCAAAAAGTCTCATAATTCAGAACTGACTTTTCCAGTTGACCTAAACTTTTTTTATCGTGTATTTGGGGTTTTTTGAGGAAATGTTAGGGTATTCTTAAAAAAAATTGTTCTGGGATATTGTTAAACTCTCTAATTTGTATTTAAAACTTAAGCTGTTGAGGATGAACTCTTATAATGGGTAGAATAAGAAATAATCTGAATGAGTTTCCTAGAAAACAGATAATGAATGGAGTACATGGAGGAATGTGTGAAGGTGATTGTTTCCTTTTCCATGCACTGGCTTTTCTAGCTAATACCTAAATAAAGGAACAAGGCTAACTCTCCCAGGTTCCACCAAATTATTTCCAATCAATCTAAACAAAAATCAGGGATTTCTGCTTTTGCCCAGTGGCCAAAATGGAAATGCAACACTGAGCTGGCAGCACTTGAATTAAACTGTGCTCAAATGCACCACAGTGACTCAAAGGTCTGCATGTATATTCTATAATATACATATGCTGTGATTTTAGTGACTAAAGGGTTAATATACATTAAAATATTTGCTATTCCATACCTGCCAATTTAATAATATTTTAGGATTACAAGTAGTGGTTTTTAAATATGTTCAAAGCTTGCAAGCTGTGCATTCCAGGCTTTCTGGTAACAGCTGGAAATCCCTAATTATGGTTCACAGGTTACACATTCATCTGGCAAAATCTGTAAATAAACCCTGAAGGGCAAGAATTCCACTTCCATAGTTAAATTCTGAATGCTGCAGATGCCATCACCAGGGAATGGACAAATAACCCTCCAAAAATATTACCTTTCAGCACACCAAAAGATTAAAACATCCACCCCTTGCCAGATTAAGAAGGGATTATGATGTTAGTATTTATGAAATACACAGGCTGCTTGTAAAGTGAAAATATTTGAAATACTTGGATAAACTGTACTCGTTTTCTTGCTGGTTTTGCAACACAGATAAAAGACAAATTGAACTACATCAAGCTTTCCCCTAGCAGAAAATCTCTCTCTAAATCTCTTTTGCAGTTCTTTTTGTGGGGGCTGAAATCATATTCATCCAAAATACAAGGTGGTGGATCCGGAGTGATTGTGGACTAAAATTATCTGTAGTCTCTGCCTCCCACAGTGCAGGGGATGTCGTACACTTAACTTCAGCTCCCAGACCACCTTTAAGATTAACAGCTGTCTGATTTCTTGCTCTGGCTTGCTGGAGGACTGGTATAGCTCAGATTCTTCATAACCCCAGCATTTATGCCAGAAAATGTGATTAAAGAATCACCTTTTAGTGAGAGGCAAAAATGCAGCATCACAGTTGTTGAGTCCTTGACCCTGACTAGAGGATGCCTACCACTCTCTCATGATATCAGCTCTCCCAAACTACAATTAATTCTAGTAATGACAATGGTTAAAATAAATTATATTTATCCCTAGGTTTTCCAATTTATTTAGTTAAGGGAAGTTTACTCAGATTTCTCACTAGTTTTCAAATGTAGAGATAAATATATACAAATATATAGAGCCATGTGATATAATTGTATCATTCAATGGCAATTAAAATGTAAGCTTCCATGGAGATACACCCACCAGTTAGAGAAATCGATTGCTGTCAGTCTTTCTCACTTTTTTAGGAGAACTTTTGTCTATTTGCTTGGATAGAAAACATTTAAGCTATTTATTTATGCACTTAACACAATTTAAACAAAATAAACCAGCCAGAAAAAAAATGTAATTTGCTTATGATTGTCACACATCAGCCTGAGCAGCATCAGTCAGTCTGAGTGTCCTGAGGCACTGGCAGATGTAATGTCTGACAGAAAACTGTTTTACTGATTCCCTGTTCCAGCAAATATAGGTCTTACTAGTGTGTAACACTCATCATTTAGTTGGCAATAAAGATAATGTGAGGATGTTTGCATTTCTAAACGTGTGATTGAAACTGCACCCATTGCTTTCCTTTTCTGTTGCCTTTTTGGAAAAGGCTGTTCTTCCTTGCCTTCAGAATTTGTTCTCGCACAATGAGACTTAGAAAATATGTTCTGTCTGTATTTCTGATCTCTCCTATGCCACTGTAACCCTGCTGATTACAAGGGTCACACAGGGTGTGGGGGTGTTTCATGCTTAGAACTTCTGAAACTGAAACAGTTTGTGCCTCTGAAATACTTCATCCAGCAATTAAAACACCGCAAATTAAAACTGCTTATGCAAATAAATTTATCTTCTCTTGGCAAACTCCTGTGCAGAGGACTTGGAAAATGTCTGTGCACTGCTGTCTTTCATGTGCTTGCTCAAGTGTGAATGCATCACTCTACCTAGTTCAAAAAACGAGATCTGTGTTTACAGCATGTCCTTTTATCTCATGTTCTTAATGGGCTGATGTCTGCAAAGGTTCTGCTTCTCCTTTGTGCAGAGGTTGCACGTGGCCTTGGCAGGCAGTGACAGCATCAGCCACCACTGGAGCTTTGCTTGCCTAAGCCGGGCTCAGCAGCAGCACAAACCTGCCCGTGTTCCCAGCTCCTGCTGTGGAGGGGACTGTGGGGCCAAGGGAGCTCAGCTGACTGCACAGAGGTGTTCTCCCCAAGCTGGGGTGCACCCCATAAACTGGACAGGCTGCCCAAAGATTAATTTTCCCTCTATAGTTTTGGAGTTTGTTTTTAATTTTTTTTATTTGTCACTCAGACGTCGCACATGGTCAGCACAGCACCAAAAAGAGTAATTTTGAAGAACCAGAGCTCAGGTGAACAAGGGAGAAGAGCAGAATATTTACAATAGCAAACCTTGTTAGTGCCTCATTTAGGGGCTGGCTGATCTCTGCACACTCTTTGCTGTTCAAGGGGATGTGACCCAGTGCAGGTAACGCAAGTGACCACAACTGATGTACAGGGGCCCCTCTGTATCTACAGGCCTGTTCTTTGGGATGTATCTTGTGTCCAGCTGGACAAGCCCCTGCTCAATCTTCTTACAGCCACCCCTGGCTGCACACCTCTGCGTGCTAAAACACTCCAATGAAATCCCTCGGAGGACAGAGGTATTCCCAGCACAGAAGTCCTGGGGACAGCTCTGCTGGGATGGTGCCCTCCTTGCCCCACAGACCAGAGTGCAGCCATCATTTTCCCAGTTAAACCCACAGGGCCATCAAAAGGGGTCATTCTGAATTCTGAATAGTACTTTTCTAAAAGGGAGATGGGAGCTTATTGCTACCTTGAGCTGTGCTTAAGAGAAATATTGCAATAGAGAACGAGGAGTTATTGTTTTAGAAAACAAAGTGTTCATTCTGCTAGTCATTTTTATGCATTTGCCATTTAATCATGCTGGAATTCATCCTGCTGTATGGGTCTTATGCAACAGGAGACAACATCCTCAATTGATGAACATTTTCATCATTTGTTGTTCTTAAGGCTGTCCCTCAGTCACAAAGCAATTTTTACAACCATTCCTAACACTGAGCAACATTCTGAACAACATTCAGTGCTTCAAACACGTGTGTTTTTAATTGTTTTTCTTGTCTTTCATGGATCATACTCATTGCACAATTAGGAAAAACTTATACTTTTTTGTTACAGATATGGTGTTTCATACTTTTCCATATGCAAATTCACACTGAAAGGAAATTTTTTAATTTGTTGTGGTCAGATATTGTTCAGAATATTTAAGTGTGCCTTACAGTGTGTAATCCATTTGCTGCAATTTGGCTTGTTGCTTTAAGGGATTTACTGATTAGTCAAGAGGAATGAGAGAAATGTGACATTTAATTATTCTGTGACAAAGGAATGCTTTATGACAGGACAAAAGTACACATAAAGAGAACAGGTGGATCATATGAAAGCACATGGGAAAGTTCTGCAAAGGAGAGAGAGGAAAAATGATTTTGTGAATGCAATTTACTAGCATCTGTGTAAAAAACTATTAAAGCTCTTTAATTTACAGCTGTAAAATGAGTTTACAAGTGGAGGTGCCCAAGACTTACAGTTTCAGTGTATGCCACTTTATGTTTGTGTGTTTGAGACAAACATTTCCACACACAGAGAAAATCAAAGCAATCTGGTTTGTAGCACATGCTCTGGTGTGCAGGAAGCTGTGGAGGCCTTTCTAGCAAGCACTTGATAAGAGTGAGCTGTTCCTGTGAAACAGGCATATTCTCTTAATTATTTATAGAGTTACAGGAAGGAGTAACGGGTTGAGAAATGGTTGCTTTAGGAAAGCTACCCACCTGTATCTCCTGGGTAATAACCCTGATGCTGAATTTATGTTGCTCATGCATATGATAGCTGAAAAACATTAAACAGAGTTGTATAAAAGCCCAAACCAAAAAATTTCGTTTCTGTTACAGAATTGTCCTAAAAGCAAATTGGCTTTTGCTGTTTTCTTTACCCTGTACTCAAGTTTCAACAAGCTCTGATGACTTTAGCAAAGCAAATTGCAATGAGGATGCCTGGGAAGCACAATCTCTGAGCAAATACTTGTGAAAATGACCTTCAATATCAGGGCTAATGGAACAAGTTCTACTCTTTGTTATACTGGTAAAAAAACCCAAAAAACAACTGCCCATACTGATTTTGATGCAATCTTCATCTTTGTGCAGGGTTCTAAACAATGTTATTCTTTTGTGGGGAGGGAATGTGTTAAGATTCTTGGATATTGCTAGACATAGTCTGTAATGTATTAAGTAATTCATTTTAATACTTGATTCTTACATGGCTGTGCCCAACTGAACTGAGAATGTGAAGAGTTTCTGTGCTATAGAGATAGCAGTTTCTCCTCTAGTGAGGAGTGCAAAAATGCTGAAAGAAGCAGAGAGGGAATGGGGGGCATAGATGTATTTAATTTTTGTTCCTGTCCTACTGAGAAATCCCCTCTCAAGCTAAATTGCTTTAATCTAAATGTAGCTTAAACTGGGAGAAAGGGTACTGCACTGTAAACTTAAGAGCTCACATACTTATGGCTGTAGATTTTATTCTCTGAAGCAGAGATGCAGGTGAATCCAGCCTCTGGCACGCACAGATTCCCTCTGCTGCTGTGGGATGTTCTTATTGCCCTTCAACTGCAAAATTGCCCTCTCTGAAGAGGTGTAAAGGTATGGTGCCTGTTAATAGTGCTCTAGAGGGAAAGAAGAATGATTATATCAATTTCTACCTTCAGCATTACTGAAAAAAAATACAGATTTACATGTGCACTCAGACACATTCACCTATGTTGCTGCAGCGTTACAAATGGAAGGTACCTGCTGTTGAAAGGGAATTCCTCAAAGTGTCATGCAAGTAAAAACATTCACCTGGGCAGGAAAGGAGAAGAAATGAGAATTTCACTGCTTCAGCTTAGATCCTGCAAATAAATGAAGGTAGTTTTTTGTACATGAAGATGATTTATTCTTGTCTGCTTTCCTACCCAGTCACCCTTTGTTGCAGACAAGAAATTGCCCTCTTTGTTACCATGATGTCCTTTTAAGCCTTAGACACCCAGAAGGGTTTTGGTTTTGTGTTTGGTCTATTGGGCTTTTTCCTGATAACCAAACAAAGCCTAATAATTCTTAGCCTGTGTGTTGAGCTTGCATGCTGTAAGTAATCAGCCATTAACAAAAGCCCTTGGATAGCCTGCTGTTCTGTGGTGAGGTAGGGTTAGTGACTAATGAAACATCTTCTCCCTGTTGTCTTTGCATACCAGTGGCTGTTCAGCTCCACATCTAGAGTGCTTCTGGAGGTGCTGGGTGTGTAGAAAATATCAGAAGACACTGATCAACATTGGCATAATTATATTTTATTTACAGAGCCTAATGGGCAGGCTTTGATACAGCAGAATGTTCACAATAAGTGAACTTTAAAAAAATATATTAAGGTGATGGTTTTAGTAAGTTCTGGATTTTTTGCAGTTTCATTCTTTTGCTATGTGGCAGCTTTGGAATCAAAGTACGTCATACCAATGGGGTAATGCGGTCACCAGAGGCAGCACAGCAGTCTGGGTCAGTGACTCTCCATGGCTTTGAAATTTTAAATTCATCTCACTTGATAGGGAGGAATATCAGTAGAATTTTAAGGCATGTTTTTTCTTTGGTTTTTTTGTTTTTTGTTTTTTTTTTAATATGGAAGACTTGAGAGACTCGTTTGTAAACCAGGTAAGCTCAGGGTTAGTCTCTTTATTGTGGCCCATGTATGTGCTTATTCCTTGGATGCTTCACAGAGAGATGTGGGTACTTCCAGGAGGATATTCATCCTATTCCAATCTGACTCTTCTTCTGTGGGTGTCTCCTGACAGTGAAGATGATTTGGCTTCTAAATTAGGTTTCGGTTAAGTTTTTAATTCTCTCTGCTTTAGACACCTATGAGCCTTGTACAGCACCCTGTGCCACGGGGTTTTGCTCTCATTTACACAGCCTTTTAAGTTCTCTAATACAAACAATAAACTTGCACTTGTAACTCTGAGACACGGAGCAGAGTTTCTCCTGGTCTACTGTGCAGTGTTTGAGTTCAAAGTCAGACACCTGGAATTTGGGCTGAGGCTGCTGACAATCCACCAACTGTGCTAGCAGCTTTGGCTGTGTAAACACCTGCATTTCTGAGGCAGAGATAGGAAATTTGTTCATTTTATAGAGGCTACCAGGCAGCCTTCAAACAGGAGTGATTTTTAGCCAGCCTGGTCTTGGCAGGTTTGATATGGCTTTGTGCCATGTGTTCGATTTAAACTGGTAACTTAAGTAGCCATATCTCATTTCTGAACACCTGAGCTATGCAGAAAGCTGGTTTTACTTTAAACTTAAATGGTTTTGCAAAGCTCTGCAGCAGAGTATCCACACATCACAAATGATGTAACCTGACAGACATAAAGTGGAATTAAAGTGAAATACATGTACTGGTTAAAACAAAATCATCCATGTCATGAATGAGAAAAACTAAACAGATGGAACTAGGTACTTGGTCATGCATCAGAAGATTCTCAGACTCTTGTAATTCAATAAAGGGGAAAACCCTTCAATATTCAAAATGCAATAAAGTGAAAAATGTGATTTTGTAATCATGTTGGAATTTAGTATCAATAACTGCAAAATAAAGGGTGTATTGATGACATGACATTAGAGCTTTAGAAGAATATAGGCATTGATTTATGAATGATTGAGTTGATACACACTTCAACTGTAATGTCACCAGCATGCTGACAAAATGGCTTTATATTAGCATACCCCATGCTAAAAGGAAGATTATACTGTTAGTGAGAAGAGTTGTGGTTAAAAGTGAGGGCAGTGTCCCAAGGACTTGGAACAGGCAGCTCTCCCCATCTGCAGAAGTGCTCAGTGCTCAAAGAGGGCTCCAAGCAGGCAATTCTTCACACACTTTATTCCCCAACACCATGCCAGATGAAGCAGCTTGGTGTAATGATTTCACTGGAGTGGGTTGGAGCCACAGGGAGGTCAGCTCTCTTCATGGCTGGAATGCAAAGGTTCAGTGCCACTGGGAAAGCCCCATCCTTCCAGGGGCAGGGCTGCATGGGGAGAATGTGCTTGAGAAACTCCACACTGAGGCACAGATGAAGCAGGATGAGGCTACAGGCTTTACACTTATTGTAACAAATGCTTTCTCAGGTGGCTTGCAGAGAGGTGATTGCATGCAGACACTCCTAGGTATGGGTGATTACAGTATCTGACTAATTTCTGTGCTCTGTATAATCTGCCTTATTCCATTGCTTTGCTGGGCAGGCAAAGCCTGTACTGCATGTGCTATACCAAACCCTTTTCAGATCAGAGTAACAACTCAGAATGTAGGGAGGATAAATGCCTTTGAGTTTATATTGCAGCTCACAGAGTCACTTCAGGTACACTGGTGACAATTTTATCCAGCCCTTAATACACAAATATTTTCTGTGCTCTTTTCCTCTTGCAATAATAAATACAAATAACAAAAGTTCTTTCTGTACTAGACATTTATCACAGCAATATGGTCAGGATCCAGGAAGAGGAGGTCTTAGGTACCAGAAATCCTTGGGGATTTTTCTTACTGGAAATGGGAGCTTTGCCAGAATCTGCAAACTATCTTTCCAGAGAAGACAAGATAAAATGGCCTCTTAGTATAGGATTGTGCCAGACTTTTAATTTTCAGGAATCTGGTTTTAATTTTTTTTCTACTTAGGAGAAAGTAAATCAGTTGAAAAAGAAATTAAAAAACAGAAGGGGAAGGGTAAAGCCAGTGACATTTTAAGCTATAGAAGCCTCTGTGGAAAACAAATTTCTCTTGGCAATCAAGATAGCTTGACTACCACACACACATTGTCAGAGCGAAAAATTACATTTTTCCTTAACACAGATCATATACAGATGACTGATTTCTCTTTCAAGTTCAGGCACAAAGGGGCTGTTTATTTATATTCAGAATCTGACCTAGCTCTTGAAGAGATGAGGAATGGTGGCTAACAGGCTCTGAAAATGCTTCTTGGCAAGGAGTACAGGATAACAATCAGTGTAAGTATAAATAGCTCAGAATGGTGATAACAGGAGTGAAGTTGTTGCTTCAGATAATTTGCAATGCTTGCCCACTTAGATGCAATCAGAAAGGTTTTTTTACAGTCCATGTCAGTTTTGATGCTTCTTTGGATACCTGCTACTTTTCCTTTGCTTGGGATGTGCTAGGAGCCTGTGTTTACAGAAACAGAAAGCATCACCTGCTTCTCCCTTTAATGAGTATAGATAAATCTAAAGGCTCTCTTGCAGCATGCTCAGTTTTAGTGATCTACTGCTCTACTTACCAGTTCCAGGTGGTTTCTATCCTTTCTTGCATTCACAGAGGATTGTTTAACTTACAAAATCATGCAAAATCTGGATGTGTTCAGCAGAGTACAACTTATACTAAGAGGAAGGTAATGATGTATAAAGAACTGCATAAGAATATTCTTAGAACGTTTTTTTCCCCCAAGGCTTTGTACTTCCAGTGGTGCTGCCCTGACAGGGTGTTTGCCCAGCTTTGACTTGCCTTTGGAGTCTCCTTTTAGTTGCATCCTTTGCTAAACTGGTGTAATTTGCTATGTTAAATGGAATTTCCCATTTAATTTTGAGATGAGTCGAAATGAGACATTGTCCTTGGTTTGTTCAACTGCTGTTCATACACTTTGCTTTGCAGGATTGTGGGCTTTTTGGAGATTCATATATAGTACCCCATAATGGCAGAGGAAATGGTGACAGTGTAATTAGGCTTGTGTCTCCCACAGAAGATTATAACTGGGTTCTTCAGCTTGAAAACCAGTGTCACCCTATTTCTCTAACCTTTTCATAGCCCTACTGATTTGATAGGGACTGGGGCAGGATGGATGTGAAACTGCTACTACTACTACTCAGCTGCATTCAAGTAAACTTAAAAATGACAAATACATTTTTTTTTTTTAATATTGGGAAACCTGAGTTCTATCTCTTGATATTACCTTTTTTGATATAGATTTTAAAGTGGCACTGCTCAGCCATCTAGTCTTGCTGGTCACTGCATGCTGTATTCCTCTTCCAGAGCTAACAAGGAAGGTGATAGAATTCAACTTTGGAAAGTATAGCATGGCCTGGAAGCTCGCTGCATTATCAAGTGAGATGAACAGACATGCACCACTCAAGGAATGTGCAGGACTGCAGAGAGCAGGAAGCTTATTTCAAAGGGAGTCCTCACTAAGCTGTTTTTTGTTTGTCTGTTTAATGTTATGTGATCAAGAAACCTAGGTTTTACTTGGTTGACAGCAAGACTTTTCAAACGAGCTTGTGATCTGCTGGTGCCTTGATCAAATTCTGTGAGTTTGTGTGTTTCTCTCTGTCAGCTACACTGCAGGAAAATGTGTGCTCTTTGCAAAAAGCACCATAAAGTGTTAGTATATCTAACTAGAGATGTCTTGAAAACTAGAGCTTTGCAGAACATTTGTAGAAGGCTCTCTGAAGGTTGTTATTCAAGCTGAATACTTGAAAATGCAGGTTTCCTTCCCAGAACAGTGGAAACACACATGGCAAGGGAGCTTATTGATGTCCTCTTGGAAAATATTACTTGGTAAGCATGGGACGATGTAATGGATGTGGTTGTAAAGAAAGGCTGAAACAGGAAGGGTTCTGAGTACCACAAAATTAATCTTCAGGCACTTCTGGAGATTTGCATTTTCTATACAACTCTGTTGATGAAATAGGGACTATAGAAAAAAAAAAAACAAATTTGAAGCCTAAGGCACATACAACTGGGCTGCTTTTCCAGATCTCTTCCTGACTTACATTTCTGTTAAAAATACACCTTGTTTTAATCTTGCTAGATTAGAAGAACATTCTCTCCTGAAGCACTTAATTAAATACTGGTTTTACTGTTAGTTTAGTACCATGCCTATTAACAGTTTAAGAATGAGACAGAAAATTTGAGCAACACCTGAAACTGAAAAAGTTTGTCACAGCTTATCAAGACATTGAAGAGAATAAGGTTTGTTAGCTTTAGAAAACCTGAGAACAGATTAAAATGCTTGATCTGTTTTTTTTTCTGTCAGTGCAGGATTTACAATTTCATCAGTGTAGTGCTGGATGAGTCAGCCACAGATTTCCAGTGAACAAAAAGTAAAGGAATGCTCTTTATTGTCAAGACAGAATTAAACCCACCAGCAATAGAAGCTGAGAGAACTTAAAAGCAAGTGTGAGTTAAATGAACATGTAGTGTAGTCTTGCTGATGAGACATAAAACGAAGGGCCTGATTGCTTATGGTTATTAACAATCCAATGGCTCTTTTTGTAGGGCAGGGCATAGTAGCCCCAGTGTCCTGGCCCATTTCCAAATATGTGTTCATTCTCCTTCAAATCTCCCTGAAGTATCAATTTGATATGGTGTTCTCTCCTCTCTTTCCTCTCATAAACCAGTATGTACTGGGGCTACTGTTTCCCAATCCAGGAGCAGAACCTGGGGGTTTTCCAAAATAAATAAATAAATGCTAAAACTTATTTTTGTTGTTATAGTGCAAGTACTTCCTGATATTCCTTTTTTTTGCATCTGTGCAGGGAAGTATAGTCATTTCAGTGCTCAGTCCTCTATGGGATCCCAGTGTATTGGAGAAAGTTGATTTGTTCTGAATCACGTACTTTACAGCATGTTTGTTCATGCTCCCCTTTTCTGACAGTTTGACACATGATCTTGCTGTGACCAACCTTTAATTCAGTACGAAAAACCATGTTTGTATGTGGCAATATTCCTCCCTCCTTTCTTGCTGTATGGATATTTATTACTGATGAAAACATTTCTCAACTTCTTGTGAAAAATCTGATAGTGCACTTGAAGTTCTATTTTTTAAAAATATGATTCTAGCTTTTTACAGCTGTGGCAGTTTCAAATGTCATCATTCTGGATAGCAAGTGTTAATTGACTTTGGGAGACTGTTGCACCATTCTTCCTAACCTGAGCTTCCTCCCTGATAATGAGATTATTTCTTGATGAACTCCCCCAGAAATTTTAATTCAGTATCATTTCTAGCACAAACCAGAAAGTAAATTTAGTCTGGATTCTAAATATGCACAGAACTCACAGTTTCCATTAAAGTGTGAGAAATTTGGAGCATTATCCTACTCCAGTAAAAGTGGACAAGCAAATCTCCCCACAAGCTCAGAGTGAGATAAGACTTGGTAAGAATTTCTGTTTGTTTCTTTTTTAGAATCAAATATTATTCTCAGGAAGGTACAGAACTTCCAAAAGAGCATCTTGCTTTCTGCAACCTAATCTTGCAAGAAATTTATGGTGAAAAATGTTTTGGAAATGAAATTTTTATGATTTTCACCTATATATTAGGGGATGTTATCTTTGGTGCACTTGACAGCATAGCTGAAGAGAAAGGATGGGTCCTTTTAAATATGCTTGTATATTAAAAATACATAAATGTATGTAAAGATATATAACTTACGTGTATTCCTCATTAGGAATGTTGTCAGATCTGTTAGGCTGGGGCTGTCAGGAGACAAGCAACAGGATCTGTGTAAGGCCAGCATCAGCCTGGGATGTCCAATGGTGACATCCTGAGCTGGGTTCAGTGATCTGAAAGCAGTGCTTAGTGACATTTGAGGTGTCACAGTGATCCAAGGGCTCCCCATTAGGCTGCAGGTACAGCTGACCTGCAGGAAACTCGAGCACTCCCAGCTGAAGCTGGGTGGAATCCCCCAGGGCATCTCACATGGCACCAACAGCTGTGGTTGGGCAATGGATTGAGCCTTTCAGTCGTGTCAGAGGCAACATTTTTCCTGACTTCCCTGGGACCCTGTTTTTCCTTTCTAATAAGAATTAAATAGAACCGAATTAAATCTCTCAATTTTCCTGCAGCAGCTTCTGGAAGCTGCTCATCCTGGGATTGTTCCTGCATGCTGCTGACTAGAGTTGTATTAGAAGAACTTTCATTTCATTCAATGAACCTTTCATTGTTTTCACAATTTGTTTCACGAGTTGTTTCTTTTAACGCAATAACCTAACTTTAAATTTTATCAAAAAATAAGTAAAGAAAATATCTGAGAAAAAATGTGGAAAATTATACAACACTGTCATGTTCTTCTTTTTAATAGCTGTGAAAATATATTGTTGGGCTTTCTGAATTGCTATACTCTGTAAGCAGCAAACACAATTAAAGCCAGAATATACTGCATCACAATATGTACTAAATTAATTTATCTTGACAAATTTCATGTAGCTTAAATAATTCATACTGTACTTTTATTAAAATCTGAAAGGAAAAGTAATGAATTCTTGGTTGCATGGTGTCTTGCTGTAAGCCTCTTACATTATTAAAATTATAAATGTAATCACTTGAAACAGTTGGGTTTTTTTTCAAATAAAACCGTTTGAGGTGACTTTCTGTAGAGAATAATGTTATGAGAAAAGTTTGAGGTAAAAGGATATGCTTAAATGTGATATTGCACAGGTCCCAATGCAATGCCAGGGCAGTCAATATTGTCTCCACTCTGCACAAACCAGAGAAGTGGAGAGGGGTTAAAGAACTTGCAAACAGCCATCCGCAAAAACAGTGGCACAAGTGGAAACAAGACTTTAACAACTCTGTTCTTTTTCAAATTCCTTTTCTTTCCTGCATTAGCACCCTTACATTCCTGTGCAGTGATTTTTTTGTCAGTATACAATATTTCTTTCCGTTATGATTTCTCTGTGGCTTTCCCTCCAGTGACTTTGTTGACCACCATTGTACATGTTTGTGATGAATGTCTTAATCCTGCTTTTTAATCTAGTTCTAGTTTATGGTTCTTGGGGAAAAAATAGGTATTTCCTGTGAGAAGAGATTTAAACTCTCTTGCTGCATGAAAATTTTACCCTTTCCTCTATAGAGTCTCCTGAGCATAAAGATGGAAACAGAAGATCATAACCTCAGGTGCAATAGAAAGCAGCTGGAGGAGAAGATTCTTAACAAAGAAAAGTTTGGTTTTGTACAAATTCTAACAGACTGATACAACATTAGCTGAAAAGGTCTGATAGCAACAAAACTACTTCTGAAGAGTAGGTTTGACAGCCATCATTGAGCTCAGATTTGCTGAAAAATTCTTTCTTCTTAGAAGTTCTTTTTTCTTATTTGAAGAGTGTGATTGTGAAATAGGTGAACCATAATCATCATCATAACTATAATGTAAACCATTTTTTTCCTCCTAACCTTTTCTGAGAGCTATTTTTTGGAAAGCATGCTCTGAATGGGAGGGCAGACTGTGTTCCCTCTGAATTCCTGATGCTGTAGTTCTTCTCCTTCCAGAGGTCCTTCTCAGTAGTTTAGCATGGGTGTCTTTTTGCTATTCACTATGATAGCACAGTCTTCTGACCTTCTAAATGACATTGTCCTCACTCTTTCCTCTCACCATGTCCCAGTTCCTTTGTCTTCTCCCCATTTAGTTTAGAGGTGTTGATTTTAGCCTCATTACAAACCCATTACAGGATCCAGTGTCACTGGCAGGAATTCAAGAAAGGCTCCATAATGCAATAGTTGGCCATTTGCAGAGGAGTGTCATAAAGAGATGCTTCCCCAAAGACCAGTGGGTTCCAGCCTCTTTAATGCTCTGTTCATTTTAATGGATGCCAAATTCACATGCAGGGTTTAAACTGTAATAATAACATACATATAAAACATGACTAAGAGATGTCTACACTGTAAAATGTTGCAGACTCTACATACAACAACAAGCTGTGCTGCAGCTGCCCACTCAAATACAGAAGGTCTTTTAAGTGTTTTACCCTGGTATTGAAGGGTTTTTGGAGGATTTTTGTGTTTTGCAAGTATGTGTGAGATTTTTCTTTCTCTCAGGACCCTCCCTGAGAGACTGACCCCTAAAAATAGGACTCCTAAAAATCAGCTCATAGGACCCCTAAAAATCAGCTGGCATGTCTGACACTGACAGTATTCAGGCATGGTGGCAAACTAAAAACTTGCTAAGGAGGTCACATTTGCAAGAGCTGACAAGCAATTACAGACCCTGCAGATTGCAGGTAAGTGGGGCAACTCTTCAGATTTTGCCCTTATTAAGAAAACCAACTGAAAATATCCCTTTGTCTATCCTTGGGGCCTTGGTTGTGGGCACACACATAGAGACATGAACTCACTTGTACAGACCCTCCTCTTCCTCTTGCTGTTGTGTCTGCTCCAAACTGTAGTGCTGGGGATATAGATTGGCCGGATCAGCAGGCTGGCAGAAATGAGGCAATAATACCATTGGGGAAGGTAAAATATTGAAATCCAGAGGAGTAGAATAGTCTTATTTTTCCTACTTTTTTAACCAAACATCTTTCAGATTTCGCCATATTTCAGGTTTGTTTGGCTCCAATGAATTTTATTATCTTATCTTTATGCTACCTGTAGTGAACTGATTGACCTCTGATCTTCCACTGACACAGACAAGTCTAGGAGAGACAACCTGAGTTCTTTACTTTCTGCAGGTACAGTGCTGTAGCAGCTGACAGGCTGGACAATTTCTTCTTGAGGTCAGGAGTCGATGAAATTTTCTCCAGTCTGTAAACTTCCATTAGATTTGTGTGATGGTGCCTCATCTCTGACTGCTAATGAGAATCTAATTAACTTGTTGATGTGTTACTTTGCATGTTTGGATACAGTGCTCTTCCTTCAAGTTTTGTTTTTTTTTGTTGTTTGGGTTTTTTTTAATTTAAACTCTCTGGTATTTTCTTACTTACACTTTTAGAAAAGTTCATGTCATACCCTGAGTGTGTCTTTGAATGAGTTATAGCCTCTTCTTGAGAGATTTCTACTGTTTTAAATCACAGGAAGTCCATCTGGCTTTAAAACTGCCCCTATAGTTTGCAACATGTGGACTAGATGATGATTTTCCTCTGGGAATGTAGAGACCATCATTCACTGGCAAGTTTTTAAAACTAGCAATATTCTCTTCTGAACTGTGCTGAGAAGAGTGAATGAAGAATCCATTTTTTCACGGTGGACAGAAACATGTAGTTAAAGCTGTATTCACATGGTTTTCTTGGTTTGACCAAAAACTATCTAAATCCCAATTACATCAGTCAGCAGTTGTAGCACTTTAAGCTCCTCACACAAGAAAAATCATTGAATCAGTGAAATGTTTGAGTGAATCATGAATCAGTGTTTTAAATGCCGGAAAAAATTTTCCCTGGAAGGCAGGCATGGCTTGGGCAAGTGAATCAGAACTAAATTACACCCAACTTGGTTGGTTTGCAATCCCATGTGCTAAAGATCTGAACAAAGCAGCAGACTGGGGATAAACCATCTAAAACAGTCTTGCTTGAGCTTGGTTGAACTATTGTGGTTCATTGTTTCTCATAGAATGCTCTTCCTAACCTAAGTTTTTCTTGTGTTAGGTTTTAAACACATGGATTATTACATATTTATTTATGTAATCACTTTTTATTTTATCTCTAGTGGAATCCATTGGGATTTGATCTTCTCTTACAAGTAGAGTTCCTTCTCATCTACAAACAGTAACACCTAGCAACCATATCAGCCCCAGAAGTGCCACTGTTTTAGGCTGTTTCAGAACATTATTAGAAAACTTAGTTAAATGTGAAACTAAGTGAAGACGCTGTACTCAGCCTTAACCAATAGATATGATGTAATGTAACCTGGAAACAGTTTCAGAAACAAACAACTTGGTCAAACATTTGTTCATCTAGAGGTTCTTCATGGCTGTGAATCACACAATATATCATGCTGATAAAGGCTCTAGAGTTAGCAGCAGTTCTCTCAAAAATCCTCTGGCTTTCATTCAACACTTCTATGAAGAGTTTTTTCCATTCAGACCTTCCTGGTTCTAATTAGCTTCTTCCCACTTATTTTCCACCAACATTTTGTTAATTAAAAATTAAATGATTCATTTTGATAAGCTGTTGCATGATTTTCAAGTACCTGTCTCTGACAAGGAGGCTATAAACTAATACAGCAGTTTTCTGTTTCAGTAGCAGATTAAATATATTTTGTAGCAGAGATTATTTATGGAAAAACAATCTGGGGAGAAATCTACTGTTATCCAATGCACCTATGAAAGTTTATTACTTTTTCAAAAGCAACTATGACCTCTTGATATGTGTGTGTTAGGAAAATTAAACTTAATCCACTGGAATTAAATGTAGATTGCATAAATGACATCAGCTCCTTTTCCCAACCCTCATTCAAAATTAAATGGACTTTAATTTAGGTTAGAAATGAAAGTAAATTCAAATGTATTTGGATTACTTTGTATTAATTCTAAAGGAGAGCTTCCACATAGCAGCTTAACATTACAAGCTTAGAAAATTCTGTCAAAAAAATGAAAACATGACAAAATGCAAAGAATTTGAGTTATGCTGCTTCATGATTTGATAAAGCATGTGTGTACTTGTAGTTTTCTGCTACAAAAATAAAACAACCAAGCTTGAAACATGTTCATGCTTCACTGAGCTCAAAAAGTTGGCTTTTTGTCAAAAAGCATCTGATTTCTGTTGCTGATGATCTAAACAGAAGATCAATTTGACAGTCATCTTTGCAGGCAAAACGGGAAAGGTGAAGCAATGAACAAGAATTATGGCAGCATCTGCTGCTGCAAAAATTACGAATGAGCTGGGAGCCAATCACATCCTGAACTCCCAATTGCCACAGGAAATGTGGCACCAATGTAGGCATGTGGAGAGCTGCTTTGGAGGAGGGAAATAACCTGCATGATAACACGGAATATGGGTGTATTGCACTGGTAGATGTTAGTCGTGTGCTTCCTTCTCAGTATATTTTCCTGTCATCAAAGGAAGCCTTCTCTGAACGGGAGTGAATCCCATCCCAGTGGCATTGGTTGTGTGGTGCCTGCATCACAGAATGGAGCTCATTCATATGCAGGGCTGGAAGCAGCACAGCCCCATCCCTGGCATTATCTCAGCGTGTGTCCTGCAGCTCAATATCCAACTAATAATGAGCTGCAGGGGACAAGCATTTGTGATCCTGTGGCCAGGGTGTATAGACAGCCTGCTTATAGTTAAATTGAGGCAGAAACAATAAACAAATATTTTTAATAAGCTGTGATTATCCAAATGTTGTCTGATCTGAAAGGAACAGACTGTACAGTTGCAAATGGGGATGCATTTGCCTTATAATAGAGAAACAAAAAAAGCAGCTGGGAAAGCCAGTTTAGAAACTTTTGCTAGATGTTGTTAAAAGTCTTATCTGAAGAATATGATTGGGGAACTTTTTACAGGGGAACTTTTTTCATTCTCACTAGAGTTAGTGAGTAGGAAAAAGATCTTTGCCTTATGTGGTTAGCCAAAGTCCAGCTGGGCCAAAAACCTCTTCCTCCAATGGTACCTTCTAAAAGAAGTTTTGGGTTTTTTTTTTTTTTTTTTTGGCAGGAATTGGGGAGCAAGCTTAATAAAGAGTAGAATGACACTTCTCCCTATTTACTATTCCAAATTCCTATGTCCTGTGGTTTTGGTAATTCCAGAGCTGCAGATAATATTTGCTTTATTTATATAATAGGCCTTGGTGCAAATCTGTTGTCTAAATTATGTGGGGTTTTTTTTTTCTAGTTTTTTGCTGTGTTTTTTTTTAACTGGCCTATGACTTTGGCACACACAACATCCTGTGGCAAGGAATTCAACAATTAAATTGTGCACTGTGTGAAAAAGTACTTCCTTTTGTTTGTTTTAAACCTGTTGCCTGATAATTCAATTTGGCCCCTGCTGGTGTTTTTATGCTTAAATAATTACTTAGAACCTTGAAACTTCAAAGAAATCTAGTGTAAAACAAGACATTAAAAAGCACTGATAATACCTATGCATAGGTGACATTCAAATTCACTGACAATGACTAGGCTTGCAATAAAAAGTATATTTTTATAGCATTTTTATAGGAGTCTGTTGTGCTTGATTCTGTCCGCTGTAATAAGGTAACATCTGTCTTCAGGGTTATTAATGTGGAGCCTTTTTATGTCTTTCTCTTTTTTAGTTTAGGATACATTGGCTCTCATGTCTTAAGCACAGGTCTATATTTCTTCAGGATGATTATAAAGCATGCATAGTATCAGCTTTCTAGCTTTAGAAGAATACAAATGGAAAATTTAAACACAATCTATTTGGAAACTCTAAGATTGAGGAAGTTTATTTGCATTTCCAGTGGTTATCAGATTTCAGGAAACCAACTTGTGTAGTTATGTTTTAAACAGGTCTGGAATTTTCTGTCCTACTTTGCTTAGTACTACATATGTACAGGCAGAGGAATGTTTATGGATATATTTGAGTGGAGCAGGAGATTAATTTTGAGTCCTGTGCTGACCTTTGCTCTGCAAAATTTATCGACTGGAACTACACCAAGCTAGTGCCCAAGTGCAGCATGCTCCTGTGTCATGGGCAATTTGGCACAGAGGAGCAAAACTCTGAATGCATTGTTTTTCTTTAAAAAACACTGTCCTAAAAATGCACATCCAGCCAGTATATATCAAGTTGTCTCAGTAATGTTTTGTTTGTTTGTTTGTTTGTTTTCTTAACAAATATCTTCTTCTGATGGAAATGCATTTCAATCAGAGCATTCACCCAAAGATCCCTGCCAGCAGTCCCAGGCTGAGGGCTGAATGCAGAAACACCCCCTGTGCAGTCTCTGGAATGGAAACACACCTGGCTTGGGCACAATGTGCTCTCCAGGCTCCAGCCCTGGACCTTTGGGCTCCTGAGACCAGAAAAGTCCTTGTGTGTTTGCCTCTGTGAGTGTGGGTTTGATGAGAGCATCACTGCATAGAGCTGAGCTTGACTTTAGCAGATTATGACACATCAACCACTGCAATAGTTTGGTTAATTAGTGAAAGCAGCTTAATGAAGGGTAGTTTCTGAACAGAAGCTGCAGCTGAATAGCCAAAGGTAGCCAGCTGAAGAAAGAGCTGCACTCAGAAGGCTCACAGTGGGTTTTCATTTAGCATTGCATGCAGTGCTAATATGATTTCAATTCCAAGAACTAGGAGATACATACATACATACAATTTCCTTAACTTTAATTTGTCAGGGAGGTCCTGCCTACAATATTTAGACACACAAATATGTGCCTGTGGAAACCAACCAACAAGGCACAGGCTCTGGTTTAAGAATGCTGCTTCTAATGTTACTTTGTCATAAATCAACAGCTGTAAAGCAGGAATTGCTCACCAGTTGTGGACGTGGTAAATAGAGGTTATTATTACTCAGCTGGCTAAATATTTTGGTAGAACATAGTAACAACAGACAAGATTTGCCAACAACCTTCCTGAGATGCACAGCCTTTCCCATCATGGTTCTGTTGTGTAGAAAGCAGTACTGAAAAAGCAGCTCAGAAGACCTGGAGTTTGTCCTTGCCTTGTACTTCTGCCTCTTTATCAGAAACAGAGCAGTGGCTTGGCAGGCAGAGCTCGTGGTAGTAACACATAATCGAGCCTGGAATTTGGCGTCCATAAAACGTGGGATGCACATTCCCTACCGTGACAAATCGTGGAGGGCTTCGGTTTTTTCCTTCTCTGCTTCTGTGAGGAAATGTGAGTGCTGGTGTTGGGTAGAGCTCTTGTGAAGTGCTGAGCTGGAAATCATGTCAGTGGCTGATGGCTAGCACAGCAGGCTTGTCTTCAGGGAAGCATGCAGTGGTGTTCCCTTGCCTGCAGCCAGATGGTGTTGATATGAACACCTTCGCCAAGGAACCCGAGAGCTTGTAAAAGGAAGTGCAGGAAGGTTCAAGGGGAGGAAGATCAAAGAAATAAATAATAATGAGCAAAAGGCCTGCTGGTTCCCTATAAGCAGGGTGGAAACAAGAGGAATTGTTATTGTAGTGGCATGGATTGCCCAGATAGGAAGTGTTTTGCTGCCACAGTGCTTAACCCTGTGCTGGCTGGAGCTTTCTCAGGAAATTGCAATGGAGAGGTTGTTTCAGGATCTTGGGGCTGTTGCAGACCACCCTCTAATGTTAACTGCTAACTGTAAATTTGGATTAACATTGGATTTTGCAGGAGATTTGTATATTTCTAAACATATTTATTTCTTGGCTCAACGTTAGGAAATAGGGCATTTCAGGGTGACTAATGCCACAAATCATTGATTCAGCTTTGTTTTCTTAGTTCCAAATAATTTTTGGACTGCAGCATCTATCAGCTATATCCAGAAAGATAGTGAAGAAATACACTGTTGTTTCAGCCACAGTAAAACAAGATTTTTTAATTAAAACTAGAATTGCAAGATTCCCTTTTTAAAGATGGAAGTAGTTTTGGTTGACAATATTTTATTTTATTCAAAGTATTTCAACTTCTGGCTAAAAAAATTCTGATCAAATTGATGCAGGAAAAAAATTATTACAGGGATAAACATGATAATGGCTTCAACATATTTAAAGATGTTGCTGGAAGCTTCTTCAGTCTCTCACTGCATAGAAATTATTCCATTAAAATAATAAGAAAATTACACATATAGACATTAAAACGACCCCTATATAACAGAGAATAATATTTGGCACGTAACTTTGTATTTTTTCCAGAGCTCAGAAAAATCCTCTTGTGGGAAATGCACAAACAGCTTGGGGATAGGATCAGATTTACAATGTGCATTCCCAAGGCTCCCTGTTGATGGAAGGCCAGAGTGGGACTCACTGACAGCAAACCCCTCTCTTCTTCCATGAGTCCCAGCCTGACCTGGACAATGCCAGTGGAGTATTCAGCAGACACAAACTCTTATGTGAGTAGCATATTTGCAGCTGAAGGGAGTTCTTAGGAAAATGGTAATCCTGGAGCATGAACAGCTTTTTGTAATAATTTCTCAGGGCTTTCCAACATTTCATTCTTCATGGAAAATGCCCACGGAGCTAAATAGAATATCATAACCAGTCTCTGAGATTTCTGAGCCATCTTAGGGAATTGTGGCTTCAATTCCAATAACAGGGTCTCTGTTATCAACTTTTATGGGCCTGCATGCCTTCTATGGAATAGTTCCTTAAATTTAATAATACTAGAATAAAATGAAATAAAACATTCTCAATTGAATTCTTCTATTTTGGAGGGTAATTTTTATAGATTTCTATTAAATTCTAGGCAACATTTCAATGATGGAGGTTTATCTTCTCTTTCAATGATATTAGACATAAAAGATCTCAGGGGATGTCTCTGATGAATAATGCTTGTTGCAGAAGGAGGAGGAGTGTAGCAGCAAGGCATTTAATTACCTTGGTGCAGAGCCACACTGCTGCTGCTGCTGCCACAGTGCTCCTGGCAGGAGAGTTAATGGCTCTTCTTTGGTGCTGTGCTGATAATCCAGCTCACACAGAGCTAGGTGTGGTCTTTTAAGATGCCATCAGATTATGCAAGATAGAGATGCTCTGAGATCTTACCAGCAGCTCTTTTTATGGAATCCTACTTGAAAGAAAGAAGGATGCTGTAGTAAGAATGCCAGTGCCCAGGTACTGTTGTTTTAATAGGATTACTACTGAATCACCAGCCTGTTTAATTAGACCTATAAAAGTTATTTAGCAAGGTGTGGATTGGGGCTTGGGGGAGGAATATCAAGAGCACAGCATGTCTGGAAAAGTGTCTATAAAAATCCATCTATAAAAGTCTCTTACTATGTGGTCTAATTAAGGTCTGGATACAGCACATGCATTACTCTACAAAACAAACAGGTTGGTTTCTGTTTGACGCACTTTATTTTTATAACCTGATTACAAACTGAAAGAGTTTGTTAATTTAGCCTTAGTTTGGGTATACAGCAGAAAGCAGTGCTTGTCACTGGTTTGGATCAACCCTACTCAAGGCATTCTTTGGAAATAAACACAACCAAATCAAATTGTATCAAATAGCTGCTTTTTCAAATAGTTAATTTGCTTTTTCTTGTTGGTGTAAGGTTAGATTATAAACATATCAATGGTATCCAGTTTTTGCCTGCTGCCTGAGGAAAGTTAGCATACGCTCATGTCCAGAAGAGGGAAATGATTTCTAAATGTGGAAAACTGTAGAAGCGTAATGGTGAAACTATAACAAGAATATTTTGAGTTGTAACTACATTGAAGAGAAGTGTGGGGTGGCCCAGCTGAGAATGGGAGAATGGTGACCCCACATTAGCATTGTTCAGTGAACTCTTAGCATGAATTTGCCACAATTATTGTATTTGTGCTCAGTGACAGCAGTGCAGACATAAACTAACCCTGAAACCATTCTACTGCCACCACTTACAAGCAGAGTCTTTTCTATATATCATGAAAGTATTTGAAACTTTTGACATGGTTTGTTGCTCTTCTTAAGGTCTTGTTGACACTAGGATATTTCTTAAGGATGGCCATAAGAAATGTTTGTTTTTTATAATGAGGGTGGTCAAACACTGGGGCAGAGCCTCAACTCAACCACCATCCTTGGAGCTGCTCTTAACCCACTTGCACTAAGCCCTGAGCAATCTAACACTCAAGTTAGTTCTGCTTTGAAGAAGATGTTGGCCTTCAGGGCCTCTTCCAACCTAAGCTATTGTATTATTTTATGTAATAGGACCAACCTACACCACCAGCCCATGAGGAATAGGATGGCTGATAAAAAGACACAGTACAGGGCAGCGCTGTTTTCTTCAAACACAGGTGGTGGCTGCAGTCAGTTCAGTCAGTTCCAGGTAGAAGAGGCAGTCTCTGGAGCTATTTTGGTCTTGCAGTCCTTGTTCCGTAACTTTTAAGGGTCATAAAGTGACACTGGCTACACTGGCTCACCTTGGCTTCCCAAATGAGTAACCAGCTCCATGTGTTGAAGGTGAACTCTCTGGTTATATCTACTGTACAAAATGTGAATAGCATCTCAAACGCTGTGAAATGCCAATGTAAGTACCTGATGTTATTGCAGAAATTCATTTGAAGTCAAACAAGTCTAAATCTAACAAAGCTGATCTACGGTTTCCAGCCCAGAAGAACAGGTTATACTCAGATGTTCTCTAGGCTTGTTTTTGTGTATTGTCAGCTTTATCTCCTACATTCATCTCCTTTGCTGCACTGCTCTTATCTGCTAAACAATAGTCTAAAATAAACATCTCAGGTGTCTCAGTAGCTTCTCAGAGTGAATGGGAAATGCATTGTGCAGGTAGGAAATAGTACTTCTGCTTCATGGAATAGGGAAAAGAAAATGTGCTATATCTGTCTGTGACAGGCTTCAGAAAAAGTGGGGATCAGCGGGTGGTGGGTTACTGGGTGTGAACAAATTTATGGCCTAGGAAAAAATAATCCTGGTAGGAAGCAGTAGGAATATTGAAAATGACAAGATACAAGGTTCTGATGCATATTTTTTCGTTATGGTGAATGCTGGCTCAGTTTAGAAAGATTGTCTATCTGGCTCTAGAGCAAAAACCTGGACTTTGCTTGTTGCAAACTTCTAAAATTCAAAAAGGAAGAAGAAAAATCAAGAAAAAATGCGAGTAAATGGAAGTTCTATCAGTGTTTTCCAGCAGTTGCCTTTTCACTTTTTTCCAGCTATTTCTCCAGCACAAGGAGAAGGTTTCTAAGAGTGAAGTCATGCTATTGTCACATGGTGTCCTGAATGCCTGGGAGGGCTGTGCAAGTTAGATTCTGACTGATGTTTGTGCTGACATTTGGGATTGTTAAGGAGGAATTTAATGGAGCTATGCTGATTTATATATGTGAAGTGCAAGGTCTTTCATATGTCTAGTTTCTACTGTTTTATAGTTACTTTTTATTTTATTGCTGACCAGCAGCCAAAGTGATTTCCTTTCATCTTTTTGTGGCTGCAGTCTGAGCCAGTGTCACGGGTGGCAGGACAGGGATGTGTGCGCAGTCCCATGATGGGCAGAGCCCTGAGGCTGTGCCAGGGGCACATGTGGTCCCCAGCTGGGGTGTACCCAGGAGCAGTGGGCTCTCAGGGCATTTCCTCCAGCCCTTGGGAGGGGCAGCTGCATGGCACTGATGCTGTGAGTCATGGGGAGAAGCTGCAGCTCTACCCTCAGACCAGGTTTCACCCTGGATGCTGTGGGACGGTTCCCAGTCTGCTGATCCTTTTCTCTCTCACCTTGGTTCAAACCTGTCTTAACTCCCTTGGCACCCACAGGGAGAAGTGGCTAAAGAATTGGGTATTTTCAGTCCTATTTTCTCTTGTTATTTTTCCAGCCTTCTGTTTAACCCTCCTTGCCAAAAGCACTCTTTGGTGACTGGCAGAATAATCGGCCGGAGGAGGTGTCATCCAAACTTCATCTCAGATAATTAGACACTGAGCTATCATTATCCTTGAGGTTCAATTCATTTTTGTTTTCATTAGCTCTGTGGTTCCCTGTGGCAGATATTTCTGATAATTTCTGAACACAGAGGGGGTCATGAGTGCTGGCATTCTTTCAGACGTGCTTCTCTTACATGTCCTTGCTTACTTAGCAGGAGCTGGGGGAAAGAGCTGTGTTAGTCAGGCTGCATATTCATGATTTTAGCTGTTTTACAGGGCATCTTATGTAAGAAGCAGAGGTTTCACTAGGCTTTGGTAGAGAGCTGACAAATTCCATGCCACATAGTTTGTGAAGGAGCATTTCTGTTTTCCCAGCATTTTCAAATAAATGTCATTTCAAACAGCTGTTGATAGTGCTAAGAAATCCCATTTGGATTTTCTGTCATTCTAATTACATAGTAATTAATTTCTGATACAATGGCAAACTAATGTTAGAGTGAGGTCCTTGAAATTTTATTGCTTTATGTGAAGCAGCACTCTTTTGGTTATGAGTCCTAAAATATGAAAGGGGTATAACAATATTTCTGCCAGCAGAGCCTCAGCACTTTAAAATTTTTTAGTGCAAAACTGAAATTTGAAAAAACAACATTACTGGCAATTCCATAGTGAGGAATAATACGCCTTTGTCTCTGGTATAAAATAATTAATTTTGTTTAAGCTGCTGTTCTATATTTTGCAATTATAAATAATTCTGAGTATTAGAGCCAGCAAAACAAGGAAATTGTGTAAATTTTTTAAAATCCTGATATTTGGGAATTTGTTTTCATTGTTATGGATAATCAGAAGCACAAAAATATTTCCCCAAAATACACACCTAATTTTTTTTTAATCAACTGAAATAGTCATGGGAAAGTAATTTTGGAAGGGAAGCTGTAATTACTTGGGATGATTGAAAGAAAAGTAATTTAGGATCAAAATGATCTTACAAAAAATAGAGAAGCTGATAAAAAATAAGGATTTTAATTGGAGGAGTTTTCATTTTAAGTATTTATTATATTTTATTAGGCACTTTATGTCCTGGAAGTGTAATGTTGTTGGACTGCATTTAGATATTTAAAATTTATAAATATTTGAATGTATCTTAAAATTGTATTCATATTTTCTGAACACCTGCATGCTCAGCCTTTTCCAGAAAATTATATCACCTGTCTTTAGAAACCTAAAGCAAGCAGTCTGCAGTAACTATTAGCTCTGATGCCACTGATTAAAATGCTCCATGGCTTTTCTCTCTGGCTGTTGATCACTTCCTACTAGGAGAAGAGCTGTGGTGCTGCTCATACCTTAGAGATGTGGAAATTGTTGGCAGAGAGCAGTTAATTTACAGCTTGTCTGTAATCTGTATGTGCCTCTTATAAATTCCAGGTTGCATTCAGAATGCAGTGGGGCACAAGCAGGCTGTGATCAGCTTTCACCCTGTGCTTGTCAAGAGCAGCTGATGGTTTGCACTCACCAGGGAGGCTGGGAGAGTGCTGCTAACAAAGCCTGGCCTGGAGCAGAGTTAAGTAAACAAGACCCTGCAATAACTCCAGAGTTCCTGTTTGGTTTTAATCAAATCTGGTTTAGTTTCTTGAGTAGAGGTGTAGTTTATTGAAAGACTTTGGTGAACAGAGAGCTGGTAGGAAAGACAGGTGGGGCCATTAAAAACAAGCTCAGTTCTGTGTTACCATCTCAGGTTCATCCTACCTGCAGCTCATCTCTGTTGGGTTAATGCTGGATTGCTGCTGGCACACTCATTGCCTTTAGCTCTGCTGATGGGCACCAGCTGCAAACAAGGCTGAGGAAATGGGAGCTTTCTAAAGCTGTCTTTATTAAAATTACTTATCTTCCTGTTGTCTCTGGCTTTTACTTCTGAGTTATGAGCAACAGAACCACACACTGTGTAGGCATGTAGATTTCCCAGAGGTTTTACTTCACATTTTTCAAGGATATGCCTTTTTTTCCCAAATAAATCTTCTAGGCCCTCTTCTCCACAATGAGCTGCTTTATCACATTACCCTGGGGGAAAAGGATGTTCTTCTGTAGGCTTAAACTGGATGGAGAGATGAGTGAGGGTCACTCATTCTCCCCTTGACTGAGGAAGCAGAGTGGCCTTCTTACTGGTGAGTTGAACCTAGTCAAAATTTCCTTCTAGTATATTAGCTAGTAGATTGATAATTAAAAGTGTCAAGTTCTTCCATCAGTATTATCATATATATTTGCAAGCCAACTAATGATGTGAAAATGTTATAAGGAATAAAAAAGTGAACTACTGTGAGTTGTGTATTTTCATTCTTATTTTAAAAGAAGTTAAAATTAATAAAAATAAAAATCACCAGAAAAACAATATCTCTATTTTAAAAAAGTGGTATCTTTGTATCTTGAGAGCAAAGCAGCCTTTAGAGTGAAACAATGTTGAAGAATTCGTGGGTATAGTCAGTGTTAAATAACATGGTGAAAGGACATGGAGACCTTCATCTTTCTTTGATAAAGTAAAGTATTTTTGAAATGAACATCTTATCAGATCAGAAAAGCTGGTAATATTGGCAGATCAGCACAAGTCAGTTATGTCAATCTGACATTTGATCATAAGTAATGTACTTTTGGTAAGAGAGAAAGTCAAAGTGAAGGACAAAACAACTTTCACAGGCCGTGTTCCAAACTCAGAAAGATGGTATTTTTAAAACATTTTCCATTTCAAGTACCAATTCTACTCTTAGATCCTCACAAAATGAATTCTGTACTTGCCTCAATCTCTTTCCTGGATCCAGACATTTGACTCTGTATCTGTTAGCTCAGGAAGATATGGCACAAGGGAATTTTGAAGTTTTTTTCCAAGACATTGCTGTAAAGGATTTTGTATTTAAGCTGTTGAGTTGACTGCAAAACTTTTCCTAATTCATTATTTTAATGATCTGTGATTTAATCCTTTTTAGGGGACTCTTGTCTTTGAATGTCTCATTGTCACCAGTTAAACTTTCATGTCCAATATCAATACCCATTGATTGATAAATGAGAGAGCCTCTGCCCAGATATTCATTTCACCATTGTTTTCTTGCACTACTATCAAGTTTCCTACACTGGTACACCCTGCATTTTGCTAGACAGCTGCCCTTGAAGGGTGTTGTGTGTCTGTAATACACAGCACATCACTTTTTCTGTCCCTGCTTATGTCCTGTGGGGCATGAGTCAGCTTCAGACCTGTATCAAGTACCTCTGCTGTGGAACAGATCAGATATAAGTTAATATATTAGGCAAAGCAGCCAGACTCTATTAATTCTGTCTAATCAGTGGTTAATTTATGGCTTTTGCCTTGCGGCATAGGTGAGGCAAAGCTTGCATTTGCCCACAGCATACATTGTAGTCCTACTTCAACCTTCCCCACTGCAGGTGAATTCAGTATAAATTCTTGTTTTATAGAGATTTCCACTGTAAGGTAGTAATTTGTCAGGCAGTGTGAACCCCTGTCCTTTAACAAGAGGCAGTTTATATACGCTGCATTAATGGGCATTTGTAGTGGGCTCACTTATCAATTTATCTCGGATACAAAGAGTAGGTACAGGATTTTACAAATTATAAATTAAATGTACAAGTATCTCCAGCTCAGAGCAATCTATCTCCAAAAAGACCAAGCTAACATTCTTGCAACAATGACAGTGACTGGATCAGCTTTTCAAACAGTTTATGCACATAAATCTTGAGGTTTAGAATGGCAGTCAGATACAGTCCAGAAGCCCTTTGAAATCAAGTTGCCTCTGAAGTTTCTGCTACTACTTGGGAAAATGGTCTTTTTCTTGTACTTGCTTCAGGCTGAAAGCAAAAAGAACAGAAGGATGAAGTCACATAATTTCCAGCTTTAGAAGGACATTGCTCATTTTATTGTGTTTGTTTTTCAGGTGTGCTGTATTGAGGGGAATGCATTGCAATACTGAACCTTTGAAAATGAGAATAATGACAAGTGACAAATGAGTTAGGCTTTATAAATAGTTGTGCTTCTGTAGTTACCAACTCCCACCATGAATTTCAAAGGCACCTACAGCTTGTGTGCATCTTTAAGAGCTCACCCATTTGCAAAGTGCCTTTGGGCATTTCTCTGGACCTGTAGGGCCATTGCCCCAGGGGCAGAGATCCATCCTTGCTTTCTGCTGTGTGTTGGTACCCAAAGGAAGCACAGAAACCCCCAGGACTGACTCCTAAGGTAAATGCTTGAGCATTTTGCTGAGCTGGATTAGGGTGATCTGAAAGTTGCAGGTTCTTCCCAAGATCCTTAAGTAGCTTGTTCTAAACGGACTATTAAAAAGCACAAATTGTGGAGAGAAGAAGAAATGCTTGTCTTTCTATCAGAACATATTAGATGAAAACACTAGTAAGTGCCAGTGAAATGTTCTAAACACTCTTCTGTACCACCTCAAGCAGGAAGAGATATGGTGCTTGATGGGATAGAAGAAGAGTTGTTTGATACTTACAAGCACTACAAAATCAAGATAAAGCATGAGAAATGTCTCATCTGTTATATTTGCTTCAGAGTCCCAATTGTCTCGACTGTGTTTAATGTTCAAAATGCAGATAAATGAGTATGGGATTTACTTTCTGTGACATTCAGTGATGGCAATGTTTAGGGTAGGATGGGCTTTGAATATTTTCATTAGGACACTTTCTGAAGCTTGTTCAGAACCTTTAGCCCAGAATCTTGCGCTACTTCTCAGTAAATTGGAAGTACACACACAGAATACCATAAACCCTGAAATTCAAGTTGGTTTTTTTTACCTCTTTCAGATAGACTTTTACAGGAGACCTAAAATATTTCCCTGGGCCTTACTGGACAGCCTAGCATGAGGTAGCAGCACATAGATCATCTTTCAAATACTGATACTGAAACAAAAAGAGTAAATTTTGGAGAATATTTGTCACTGTCATCAGAATTTACCATATTATCAGAAAAAAAAAAAATTATTAGTAGAATTCTACTCCTATCTGCTAATCCAGTCAAACACTTTGAGGTGTACCTCATTCTTGCCAACACTCTATAACATATTAATTATTTTATTTTTATACTTACCTTAGATATTGTATTCTTCTAAATAATGATCCTGGGGCCTTCAACCTGGTTGCCATATTTTGGTTCCTTGGCTGATATTTGAGGTTTTTGCTGTTACCTCCTCCTCTTTTGTCTCTTGTAGGCATTGCCTGCTGCTTCTCTGCAGTGAGCAGTTATCACCCTGCTTTCAGCCATATGGGCTGGAGACACAGGAGGGCAGTGCCTTTCCCCATGACCATGGTGGGAAGGGGAACTCAGTCAACCATAACTGAAAGGTGAAGATGTTCATTCCCCTCCTCCCTGTTTTCCTGGGTGGTAAGAGGTAAACTTTGCCACCAACCTTTCTTTCTTTAAGAGAGATTAAACTGAATTAACTGGAATGAAAATTCACAGCCAGTTTGGTTATGCCAGATGAACACTTGGATTTACTCAAGCAGAAAAAGAAAGCTCCTGTAGAAAACAGGTGAGTAGACAGACTGGATAGGAACAGGAGCAAGGTGTGAGAGAAGGGAAGCAGCAGATGTGACATAATACTTAGAGTCCACCTACATTGATATCTTAGTTTAGGGACATCAGAAGCTCTTGATCTAAAAGCCAGAAGCTAACATTTACTGTAACTGGGAGTAGATACTCACTTGTATCTACTGCAGATCAAAATTATATTTATTTTGTGAGTACATTTATTATATTTGTTAGAAGGACCAATATTTACTCCAGAAAAGAGGAAATTATGTCCTTCCCTCTGAGGAAAACTGGTATCTAATACTAACAATCTATCTTTTTTAATTGAAGGGGCGAAGTTCTTATACATGAAACAAATGATCTTGTGGCCATAATTATAGTACCATTGACTTAATTTTTTGGTCACAAATAATTTAGTACATTTAGTGTCTCCCAGTTTCTGAGGACATGTGCTTGACACTGATCTGCCAGACCTTGATCCATGTCTGCAGGTTTTCAGAGGCCTGTTTGTGTTTCAGCATTCCTAAAGTTTTTTTCTGCTCTTTTCCTGTGTCCTGGCATTAGATTATGTCCTAAAGATGTTGTGCTCCCCTAAAATATTGCTCTCTACATATGCATTGTCTCTTTATGTATCTTCCAGTTATTTTTAAGGTAAAGCAAAATGGGATTGGCAAGAAATTATTTTTCTCTTTTCTATCTACATTTCTTTGGCTTAGATAGGAAGATCTTTTAAGGAAAAGATAAAGTAATTTGGTAAATAACATGGAGAACTGGGAAAGGAGATTATTTCTATAATCAAAGGCAGTATTTTTTTATGACAATGTCTGGCCTGGATATGAAATGAATCAGAGAACTAAAATAAATAAACAGGAAACTTGAAAATAAAAGTCTCATACAATTAGAATCATAGAATCAAAGGAACGACTTGTGTTGGAAGAGACTTTAGAGTTATTAGTAAGATTAGTGGGAGCTATTTTTATTTATCATTGCATCTCTCAAATGACTACTGGATAAGAATTCTGTGAAATTGTATTTGAAAAATGAAAGAATGAGTATGAGGTAGGTGTCAAATTGTTTTTAAAGACAACACTCAAGACCTGTTCTGGGAAAAGAAGGTGGTAGTTATGGTTGTTTGTCCAATCTGATGATAAATACAAATAATACTCCTAAAGAAGGCCAGAGTCATTCCTATGTACTCCATTTTGTATCTTCCCTCAGACCATAGTTTGCTATTTCCAAGGCATATTTAAGAGTAGTGGTGTTTCCATTCTTCCCAGAGCATCTTTAGCCTGACTATTTTAGAGGACTCTTGCAGTAAAAACAGAACTCAGAGGTATCCAGACCACGTGCAGCCCAGAAATTCCATCCTACCACAGAGCTCCTCTCTATTCTGCAGCCCTGTGTTCCAAAATGCAGAGCTGGCTCTGCAAGGAGCTCTTGCAGATCCCAGCAGCAAATGAAACGTTCTCAGCACCCAGGAGGATGCCAGGATCTCTGTTTTTGCAGTCCCCAGCTCACAGCACACGAAGGTGTAAATCGCCCCAGTGCTTTGCAAGGACCTGTTCTATTGTTTGCAGCACAGCAGAGCTGTTTCTTTTGGATGAATGCAAGTATTTGACTTGGACTTGGAAGTCTTAACTCATTGCTGCTTTGGATATCAGGTTATGATGGGGAGAAAGCTTGTCCTGCAGCACAAGCAAACACAAGAGAGGGATAGCCCAGCGTCATCCTTTGGCCTACAAGCATGGTGACGCTTTCAGTTGAAATGATCAAATATATTCTATTTGTTGAGGATTTTTTCATCTGATTAAAACCTAATGAGGAATATGAATACCAAATATGACTTGTCACTTGAATCAGTAATTAATAATCACAGACTGAGCTGTCTTTAAACAGCTAGTTCTAAATAACCTGGGTTGATATGATGTCAGCTTTAAAAATCAGCCTGATTTGAAATGGATATCAAGGGTGCTTTCAAAGAGCCTCTTGCAGGAGTAACTGTGTAAGACAGAACTAGGTGGATGCATTAATATTTGAGCTGTCAGATTTGCTATTCAATTTACATGTCAAGTGTCAATCCGATGGGCTATCTTGATAAATCCCTACAAACTACAAAAATACTCCTACTTAGTGCAGAAACTTCCTTGTTTGACAGTTCAGATTTAGAGACTTCTAGCAAGGCTCTTTTTCCTTTGAAACTAAATACAAAGTAACATCCTGGGACATAAAAAAGCACCCTTACACATGCAGACATACTCTGGAAGTCAATAGATGAGTTGTGATATGGGGTAATACCTCACCAGCCAGGGATCTGGGCCAAGGGAAGAAGTGCAGGGGCACTGAGTGTCCTGTGCTATGAATCCCTTGCTCCCCTTAAGGAGATTATTTTCTCTTCTGCTGCAACATTGGCTTTAATGGGAGTTTTCTCCATCGGCTGCAATAATCTTACTGGGCCCTAAGAAAGTAGGTGAGTGTAGGTTTTAAGGCATTTTACTTAGGAAGGGATTTTTAATCATCAACTAAAAGTGTGTCTGGGATATTTTCTCTTTCCACTAAATATTTTACCCAAATTCTCGTACTGTTTCATAGAGGCACAATTGCACCCTCTCAGTGAATAAAATCCTGAGAAGTTACACATCTCTCCACTGGTTGAAGCTGCAGGTGTTTGAGCAATATTATCCTATCATTAAGTCATATTAACAGCAACATGAAGGACAGCTCTTTATCCCAGAACAAAAGACTATGGCTATACTTTGTACTTTTTTTATGTCACTCTGTCAGATTGTGAAATCTGAAATACTTAATCTTCAATTTAAAAAATATTCTCTTTTTAATCTTAGAGTTGACATCCTTGTTAAACTTCAGCTTCAGATAGCAGCATCTCTTTCCCCTAAATATTCTACTGTGATGGGTTAAAGAGGTAACAAAAAAATAAAAGAAAGAAAAGAACATATGTTTAAGTATTTAGTGTAAGTACTATGTCTTTTCTTTTGATTGATATTTTAGAATATCAAATAAATTACTAGGGAAGGTATATTAATTTATACAAGAAATTATGTAATAAATTTCTGCTTTACAGGTCAATATGTAGATTTGTACATGGCACCATTTCTATCACATCTTGTGAATTTATGGCTACTTTTTTTCACTTGAATGCCAGGTAAGCTTTCTAGACTTAAGAGTTTAATTATTACTGCTGAACATTATTATTATTATCAGAGATTATTATTAGAATAAGGTCTAGCTCATGTTCTTTTGTGGAAAAAGAGAGAGATTTTGTTTGATAACAGTGGAAAGTTTAGTCCCCTCTTTTGTCAGAGAATTCCTGGTAGACTAAACCAGAAAGGAAGTGAAGGGAAACAAGGGGGCAGGGGGTATAGAAATAAGGAAAAGCAGAGAGAGAGACAGAGAGAAAGAGAGAAGGAAGGAAAGGAAGGAAAAAGGTAGAGAAAATAGGAAAAATTATTTAGGCTCTGAAAGTGGAAATTGACATCTTAATCCTGACTAAATCCACAAGTTAGATTGAGTCCCTCTATCCTCTATATCTGCCTCTAACCATGAAAATGGTTCTGCTTTGCTGAAAATTCCTCATATTCCTACAATTCCTGCTTTCATGTGTGTTCCTGACTGCCTTGCTCTAACTCTGCTGTGACCTGTTGGTGCTGTTCTTATCCTGATGGTAATGGATTATGTGATGGAGGACTGTGTGATCAGGACATGTGTGACAGAAAATTTATACCTACAGACAGAGACATGTGGGACTGTGGAACTTTAGTTTCTCCTGTCCCAAGCTGGGCCCAGACTGTTCCTCTCACAGGGGAGAGGACAGCACATCAAGCACTATATTACTTTAGTCTCCTTCTTCCAGCTGGTTTTATGAACTACAGGAGATGATGGCATATCCTTAATATTCTTTGACAGTACAATATTTTTACTTAGACTGTCTATTCCAGAATGATGCTTCTCTGATAGAATGGCCAGTCAATCTCACAGCATGATAGAAAACAGATGTAAGATTAGGATGCAAAGTAGTTTTCCAGATACTTGGTCCCAGCATGCTGTACAACCCAGCCCTAGAGTTAACCAGGCAAGTGCTGACACATGTCTTATAGCAAAATATCACTCACAGCCACAGTTCAAAGGCCTTGCTACCCTCCAGGGCAATTAATACAGCATCACGTTCAATGGTGCTTGAACCAAATCCATGGAACTCTCAGGGGAGGAATAGGGAAGCAATCTCAGGGCTCAGACATGAGCAGCATGCTGCTGCAGCTGAAGTTTCAGTCCCTAGGAGCACAATCCTTCCTTAAGAATGCTTTTATGACAATGCATTACAAAAAGCAGATTCTTCTGCCATTAACATTTTTGACAACAGTCTCATTAGGTTCACTAAGTAAAAGTTCAGACTCTAAATGTGGATCTCCTCTTTTCAAAATATTTATCACAAAGGTAGCTCCAAGTGCTTGGAAACTGTCTTTTGAATGAGAATTTTAAAGACCATTTAGAACAAATAACTAACAGATTCGTGCTGTACATATAAATTTTTAAAAATTAAGTGATATGTATATATTCAGTGATGGTGTCAGTAATACTGACAGCCAACCATAATAACTTTTGCTTCAAGTAAGTACCTGAAGTGATCACTTTTCATTTTAGAAATTATAGGGAGATTTGAATAGTAAATGCTTGTATTATGCAGCATTTATCCAACTAATGATGCTATTGAAAGTGCTGAGGCGTCTCCTCGTATAATTTAGCACTTGGTGTGAATGTGATTTGATGGCCAACCTGTACCTGGGATGCCTGAAATTAACTGAGTCTATGATATAATTGTGCTGTGCTGTAGAGTGCAGGGAATAACAACAAGTGGCTTTTACCTCCTGATTTCACTCCAGCAGTTGGCACTTCAGTTTCTATTTATTAATGTATGGATGATGGGCTCCCCCTGATCCTCCTGCAGTGCTTGTGACAGTTCACAAAGCAAGAGGAGCTACGTGTGGGTGTGCTTTGCACTCTGTTGAACATGAATATTGAACTGAATATTTTTATTCAGGCAGTTCTTGGGAATTCCCAGACTGGTCATAGCCAACAGAAACTAATGAGCAGTTCAAGTTCCATTGTAATTAAATGTAGCATAAGAAAATGAGAAAATGAGAGAGTAAAACCTTAGTGCTTTTGCTGTTTAAGAAAATTAATATTTTCATGGTGGTTCCATGCACCGTATTTCTTTCTTAAAGGAGGAGAAGCTCTGCAATTCAACAGGAGTCATGTTTGCATTCTGTAATATAGATTAAGAACTTATGGTGATATTACCAATGTGCATGCCTGTATTTATTTATTTTTAAATTAAATTTTTAAGGGATACAACATTTGTAGATGAGAAAGATGAGTCTCAGCAACTCTCTTTTGTTTGCTTATTTTATTTGTTTTTTTTTCTTTTTTTTTTTTTTTAAATTTATTTTTATTTTTTTAAAATTTATTTCAGATCTGCAGGGTCAGTTCCACATCAGAATCCCCATACCTGTTTCCATCCTCTAATAATTCCTCTCAGGTAAGTTTCAAAATTCTCTTGTAATCAAACATGATTTCTCACATTTCCATGTCGTTCTTTTGGATGTGGAAAACGGTGGCTGTTTCAGACTGCTGATTTCAAGAGAGGTACTGGAATTTCAGAAACCATATTCAGCAATACAAGTGATATTACTGAGCCTTTACAGGAAGAAAATGATTGTGATATCAAATCATATTTTTCAGACCAATATATCAGTCTCTTGAACACATATTGATATTAGAAAAATCTGTCTTTACATTTGCACATTATATGACTTAAAGGTAGGAATATTACATAGAAATGATTGCTTTGATTGCTCTAAATATTTTAAGGTGTCTTACTAGTGAGCATAGTTGAGGTTGTTGGATAAAATATTTTCTTCTGTATTTTTTTTTAATGGAAAATATTTGCTTTCTTCCAGTGGGAAAGTTGGTTGCCATCTGTGGAACATCTTTTCTATAAATCATTACTTTGATTATTTGTGCTGTCAATTAAGCAAATTCATCCCTGCATGGTCACTCTAAAACAATAGTTTAAGGATCTATTGTCAAGTATTTCCTTCTTTATCTTTCATTGTCAGAAGTTCAATGCAAAGCAATGCAAAAAGACTTTTTATAATTACTAGTTTGGAACAAGTAGTTGAGGGGCAAGAAATTGCTTAGGAAAAGTCTTTGTGCAGTATTAAAGCATATTGAGATAGAAGGTATAAATGGCAAAAATATTCCAGGAAATCACAGTTGTTCAGAAGAAACCAGCCTAAAATTATTTTTAAAAGTCATGATTAAAAATTTAAAATGGAAATTTTTTTCTTTAGTCAGGTATTGCCCTTCATTCCCTGTAACTGATTGTGTTTAATGGGCCTCTGATGCCTCCCTTTTATATGATTTTCCTTTCATAGCTCATATTACTTTTATTGCCTCTCTGCAGATCAAAGGCATAGGAAGAAGAAAAGAAAAATGGTGACTAAGAATGATGTCTGCAATCTTTCACATTTTGGCATTATTTTTCTAAGTATTCTTACCTTGATTTAATGCAGTCATTGCTAGTTATAATTTTAGGAGTCACTGTAGATAATTCTTCACCCTCCTGGATATTCCAACCTTTCATTTATAGAAGTTAGTGCTTTGCAAGCCACAGTGATAAAAATTCAAGTCCAACATATTTAGATATTCTAAATGCATTTCAGTTGCTTTCTTTAAATTTTATTTACCATTTGGCTATATAAGCTAGTATAGTTTGCTGGGTTTTTTTTTTTTGTTTTAGTTTGAAACTTTGAAAGCTAGAGCCACAACTGCTTTTCTAAAAGAATGCCAAATTATCACATGGCTACTGACACTGATGATTTTAGGGAAAAACCACCAAACATTGTGAGTGAATAGTAACCCACCTCCATATTTCATATGTTGTGTTTCAGAAGTCCAGTGCTTGGTGTCTCTTAGCCCAGCACGAAATGCAGCTCCTGGGCAGCGTGGGGAGATGTGTCTTGTAAGAACTGAAAACTACCCTCCCAATTTCATTCACTGTTCTTGTGAGAGGTTTATTGCCTTTAGGTAAAGGTAAGGAATGTGTGTGTGTTTGCAGGAAGTGATCCCTCAGACTGTACAATTTTTCCAGTGTACTTTGAGTCCACGGGAAACTGAGAGAGCTCCTGCCTTCCCTGTGAATTCCCACAGCCTGCTGCTGGTTGTGGCTGCAGTTCTCACAAGGAGTGGCTTTGTTTTGTTGTAGGTATTAGCATGAACACTTCTCCACAGTGCTCTGATGTCTTTGTCCTCTTCCCATGCCAAACCTCTCCCTCATCCACAGGTTTGGCTTCTTTCAGTAGTGATATCCTTACTAATGCAAAGTAAGTAAAACTTGGGATGGTATAATTCTTTTTTTGATAATGACTACATAGCTGAACATCATCTTCCATTAATCTGTCAGTAATTATCCTTGTGTTTAAAAATAATAAGAGTAAGAGGATATTGAAAGGTTGAACAGGCCTGGAAATGTAATTTTAAAGAGAAATTATACATTGTCTAAATTATGCTGGAAGGCACAGTTCTATTGAACAAAGGGGGGGGGTGGGGAAAGTCCATGGGGGACATGATCTAGAATTTACAGAATCCTGACAACCATGGCTGTTGTATTTTCCTCTAATTTTCAGCATACATATTGCCACAGGTACTTGTAGCAGCAAAAAAAAAAAAAAAGGATAAATTTAAGTACTTCTGCAACACTGCATCATTTTCCAAGAAATGTGAAAAACTTTCAGAAGTGTTATTTCAACAGAAGAGTTCATTCCTGTAATTGGTCAGACTTGTTAAAAGTCATGGATTTGGTGTCTAGTAACAGCCTGAGCTATCTTCCAACTAAATAAAGCAACCTGTTCCAGGCTTGACCTCATTTTCATATATACATTAGAGAAGTCAGTGATTGTAAACACAGATGGTCCAACACATCATGTCATGCTGCTGCCCTTGTGTTGGAACGCAGCTAAATCTTGCATTGAGAATGAGGATTATTATGTCAAACGAAGCACTTAATTAAGAACAGATTTCAATATTTAATGACTACGCAGCAGCTTACTAAAATATTTGCACTAGTGTTTACCATGTTTGGTGGATTAAATACCAATATATTTGTTAACTGTAGAGCGACTTCCATTGCTCTCGCACCACTCTTGCATCAAATCCAAGCATTGCCACTGCTACAGAGGCTGCCCAGCCTGGGAAAGCTGATTTAATCTTCGTGCATGTGGGATGGTGTCTGGAGAACTCAGCATGGTTTGGGAGGCAGGATATGGTCAGAGGGTACAGGGGAATCTGAATGGACATTTTGGTAACCTTGTAGGACGGCTGCATCCCTAAATCGCTAACAGCTGGGTAAAATCTCTGTTTCCAGCTTAGCTGAACACTTTCTTCACTATTTTCCACTTGGAGGGTTAAGGGGGTCTGTGGAGATTCCCACAGTCACACAAAGATGTTCTCATGTTCACAGTCTCCTGCAATTTATTCCCTGAAATCATAGATTGAAGCCATGGGTGAATTATTTTCCTGAGTTTAACGTGTGAAGCTTATGTCTGTTACATTTCAAACTGGAAGGGCACAGTTGCAATTTAAATAGATGACATTTTAACCTAGGCCCTTGTAGAACCCACCCAATTTCTCCCTCATTTAAACTGGGGGCAAGAGACATATTTCCTTCTCCTGCAGCACCTATATTCTCTTGGTGCATGGTGAAGATCCCTTGCTGTATTCATGCCATTGACTTGCTAAGTGATAAAAATAAAGACCACAATGTCTCTTCTTTCCAGGACAAAAAAGTTTCAATGTTCTTTTCTAGAAGCTCATTTCAAAATTGTAAACAAACATCTCATCACTCTTTTCCTCTGGGCCCTTTCCCTCCAGATGAAAGAAAGAATTCCACCATTCAGCTCCCTAAATGATGCTTCTCTTGAGGAAGTCATTGTGGCTTCAAACTCTTACATATGGTATTGAGCACACATCCTTAATGCTGCAGTCCTGGGAGAGATGTCAGCAATTTATATCTCCATCTGCAATAAGTTATGAGCACCTGCATCAGCTCAACCATGTGCTAATGTGCAAGCCCTGCTCCATCCCTGCTGCCTCCCAGACTGACACTTCTGGAGGCAGCCCAGTGCCTTTGGAGATTGACGTCAGGCTGCTCTCCATGACCTGCCTCGAGAAATGTGGTCAATCGAGGGCACCATCCACCCCAGCAGAACAGCTGGGTCAGCCTTTGGGGGGAAAATGTGATCTGTTGGTGATTAATCTGAAAAAAAAAAAGAAGCATAAATATTCATAGTCTGAATGACTTCTTACAGGCAATTCAGAGAGCTCTGCACAGCATCACAGTTCCTCCACTGCAGATTTTTGCATGCTCTGATGGTAGAGCTGTTAGGTGAGGCCTCTGTCAATAAACACAGCAATCACTTCTCATGCGTATTTCTGGTTAAATCTAAGTCAAATTCTCAATTTAAACAATTTAAAATGAGATTGTAGCTAGTTGTCACCAAATATTAAGTTATCATAAAATAAATATTTAAATTTCTACAGCAAAGGTTAAAAGATTGATGGAATGATAGTTTTGGACAGCAGGAAAATTTCAATGTTTATGAAATCCAGCAATATTCCTTATAGAGTTACACTTTTCAGAGTGTTTTTGTTTTCTCAGGTTCTTTTATCTGGAATTAATTGTGGCTCTGTATATTTGATTCTTCTCTCTGTCTCATTGTCAAAGGACTAAAAGACATTATTGCTGCTTGGTGCAAAATCTTAATTTTTTCCTTTCCATGACATCTTCCATACAGAAGCCTCAAAGACTGCTGATATTAGTGATGCAGCTTTGCAGCATCCTCAGGGACCAGAAGCATCATGATCAGTGTCTGAACAATAAGACAAGTCAGGCAAAGAGAATTTGAATAACTAAGCAGACAAAAAAGCTTGTGCCATAGCCAGAAAGAGAATACAGGGCTGTTTTATTTAGAGGGGAAGTGTTAATTTTTAATTTAATTTTTTCCCAGAAAATAATTCCCCAAAGCAATACAATTTCAATAATTCTGAAAGGATTTCTGTGTTTGACTAGGATTTATGCAGCAGTTTTAGATAAAAGTTGGAAAAAAAGATGAGTTTGATTCCTAAGTGCTGAAAGGAACATTTTCACCCTGGAGAAGGTGAGGTGTCTCCCTCTAGTTCCCATAAGCAGGAGGGAAGGAGGGCTGTGGAACCCAGCATGCCCCATGCAGGAAAGGGGCTCATGCCTGCAGGGCTGCAAGTGGGTTCCTGACCAAAAATGACATGAATTTTATTAACTGAATGCAATTCTTAGTTTGTTAAAGAAACTGCTTATACAGTTTTGTTCCTAAGTTTTGCTCATATGTACTTTCCTGTGTACTTCCCTGGGTGCCTTATCCCTAGGATCATATGTTGGGGTGAAGTGAGTTGGTTTGGTTATTATTGCTGAAAGAAAACAGCAATAACATTTTTGATTTATGTCGCCTGATTGGGCCAGGTTATTCTGCAAATGTGAAAGTCACTGTTGTTTCTGAGTACCTCTGTGAGGATGAGCCAGGTGTTACACCTCACCTGCAGCTGGACTGATACTTTTTCACCTCCTTGGAATCTTGAGCAATTTCTCAAAAACAGAGTTCTGGATAATGCTTTGTGGATGCCATAAGCCAAGACATTCAGGAAACTGGGAAATCAATTTGAGTTTAAGCCTGTTAAAAGGAATAAATGCCCTATCATGCTATAGATATGGGGTGCATTATAGAAGTTGTTGCACAACTGGAAGTAAATTCATGAAGTTTCACTGTTGATTTATCCCTAACACTATAACCAACCATTAGAGCCATGAAATATTTCCTCTATTTATATCAGTCCTGTCATGAGATCTCAGCTTGATTTCCAGACCTTGCATATTAGTACAAAGTTACTGAGGTATGTAAGAATTACTTCGGAAATCTAATTATTTTTCCTGCTTAAATGGTGGAACATACTGCAGTGCTGAAACTTGGGAGCAGAGCAATTCACAGCAGATAATTTAAGAGATTTTTTTACCCCTTTCCCTGTGTAAACATTTTAAGCATCTTTTGCTGCAATTTACTTGCCTAGTTTTTCTTATTATGTATTTTTTTCTGTGTGAACAAGTTCAGGCCGATTGATTTTTAACAATCTGCTCCATGTAGATGACATTCACATTGGTTTTTTTACCAAGACTGTCTGGCAATCTGCTCTTTTCTAATTCTAATGCAGCGTTGTAAATGGTTTAGTACAGGGCTTTGTTCTCTCAGGCTAAGGGAGAAAGAAAAAGAAGATGAGTTAATCTTAGAAGTTTGATGTTAGTATTTCTTCCTGGTCTGGTCCTAAGGAAAAACATAGGACATATGGACCTGGTGTTCAAATTATCCTGGATCTTTATCTGCAGGAAAATATGATTTAAGCTTAGTAGCTTTCAGGAAACTTGAGATTCCTTTCTCTGCTATCACAGTTATGCCATCTGATTGCAAGTGCATTCATTCACATGACCCTGTTTGAAAGATCTGTCAGATCTTTCACTGGTTTATTGAATTCTCTTGGGTGCCTGAGCTTTGAAGGTGGGTATAATTTTCTTAATCTCTGTAGCCCCAGATCAGGAGCACAGGCTATTACATGTAAGTGCCTTTAAAAATGCTGCTTTTTTTGAGAAAAACTACATATTTTTAAGTGTCTTTTTAATCTCAGACTGAATAAAACTGCTTTCTTGAGCCAGTCAGCTAGCTGAAATTAATTCACTGGCCTTCTTTTTGGAGGCTATGTTGTGTTCACAGTTGTCCTAGTAGTTCCTTCTTCAATGATTAAAGGAGTATTTGCACTCTCCTTTCTGTTTTTGTAGAGACAGCACTGAACAGAAGGTAAAAATGACTAGGACTCAATGGAGATAGTTGCAATAAAATCATAAGGTTCAGAGCAGCAGTACTATTTTGGCTAAGGAATGTGGAGAGAATTTAAGCTGTAAATCATGCCTGAGGGCTATATCTTATGTCAGCTGAGACCTTGGAGCTGTAAAGGAAACAGGTAGTCAAACAAGTAACTGAAGAGTATGAATGGAGGAAAGATGAGAATAAGGTGTGAAGGACCTCAGAAGGAGCTTAGATGTTGGGTAAAATGGCTTTGGACAGTGAAGAAACAGATTTGACAGGCATCAAAAGGTGAGGGGCTGCATTTACTGAACAGCAGCTCAAGAGGTGCATATCAGTTGTGCTAGAAACTGGTTTGAGGTTCCACCTGACAAGTAAGCACTGGGGAAAATACAAAAACCACCATTTCCATGCTGGTTCTGGAGTCTTTTGTGCTGCAGAAATTCACAGGTTTGGAAATAACTTAGAGAAAGCTTTTTTGACAGTTTTACTTGGAATCTCTTTTGGTGTAGGAAGAATCCCAGGGGGAACCACAGAGTTTGACTAGCCCACAGAGACCAGATCAGCAGCTGGAGACAAAAATGGATGAGTACTGTGTTTCTATCATTTTGATAACAACAGTGTTTGTCTTGCCTCACGTGGCTTACAATTTAAATACACTATCCAGAAAAGTTTTGTTTCATTTTCACTGAACAAAAAATAGATATTTGGGGATTTGCATTTGAAGTTCTTGCAGAAAAGTGTTGGAATCAGCTGGGAGCTAAACTTTGAACTCCTCATTCCTAGACTAAAGACTATTCTCCCTGTGTTTACAGACCCGCCACTGATACAGATAAATGTTATGGTATGAAATACAATTCAGCTGATTTACATCAATAGTGAATTGACCTTTTATAAAAAGATAAAACTTCAGAGTTTCATTATCCACTTGAAATCTATTTTGATTTTTAAATGCAAGGACTGTAATCCAGTAAAGAGAATGTCTTTTGCATATTAAAATTCATCTTGTTTCATTCTATATCAGTTCTATCTTGTGATAAGGTTACACAGGTTATTTTTTTTGTAGTCATACAACAGCCTGTTAGATATTTGGATTCCACACTTTTGATGTGTCATACTGGTGTCTGTTCACCCTGTTAAGTTGGTTTCTTACAGAAAGACACACTGCATGTGATTCTGGGCTGGGTGAAGAAAATGAACTAAAACACCCCAACATTAATTGCAGAACTGTGCTCACTGAAGAGAATTGATAATGAAAAATGTGATGTGGAAAAAAAATAATGAAGAGAGGGATGAGAGCAGAATGACATTTAAGAAGAGGTGAGATTTGGATTTGATCTTTATGGTCAAGAGTCAGTTGCTATCACTTTTAATAATTCAATAATATTGAGGTTCAGCTATATGGGAGGTTCCTCAGTTATCTGCACCTTTGAGAAGACTGTAAATAAAACTGAAGTAGAGGGACTGACAAATGTATTTTGGAATCTTTTGCAGTATATGTAATTTATCATTTTAGAGTGGTAGCCAGGAAAGGATCTGACTGAATTGTGGGGTGGCAAAAGATTTTTTTCCCTTTCTTTGATTATTAATAATGATTGCCAGCCCTATGCCATTTCTGGTGAACTTTTGATTCTTTCTCTTCTGGGAGCAATATTTTTTGTGGCATTTTGACATGTTTAGCTGATTCTTCACCCAACATTTCATTAACTCATTGGTCTTGATTTTTTTTTCTCTTACAGGGATGAAAACTGAGAGCAGAATGTTGGTGTGCAGCGAGTGTGAGTGAGACCAGGTTTAAATTCAGTGACAGATTCCTGCCTCCCACCAGCCTACTGTTCCAAACTAATGCTAATGTGTCTTCTGGGATTCTGACACTGCAGTTAGAGTTTGGCTAATAATACAACCCATACACTCTTCACCATTGTGTCCATGCCTGCTATTCTAGCACAAGCTCTTGCATGAGAAAGTGGTAAACCTGACTGAAGAATTGATTTGGCTTCAAAGAACCTGGCAAACACCCACACTGTTTTTCAGCAAAATCATTTTTAGTTCTGGCTTGTTGGATTGCTGCTAAATCATTACAATGCTCTGGTACAAGGGGTAAGAACTGGCAACACTGAAGTGAGATTGTCATTATTTCACCCCAGAACTGCTGTGAAAGCATTGTGAAAAGGGAGGAGATACCTTGATATATTTAGCCTATATTGCTACTACTAGGTGCCAGGGCAAGCCTATGATTCTTCTTTAAACTAAGTGGAAAATGCTTCCCTGGTCTGTAAGCCTCAGAAATCTTCCTCATTTCTGTTTTTAAAATTATTAAAAAAAAAAAAATTGTCTAGCGTTGAGTACTTTTATAATTATATCTTGAGAGTATATTTTGTCTGAATCTCTGTTTTCTCCTTCACTGAGATTTTGCAGATGTCTTTTAGCACATGGTACACTCAGGGATGTGAAGAGACTCTGTTGCAGAGGAAAACAATGCACCTGGCAGTAATGTTATATATATTATGGACTATCTGAGAAAGTCAATCCTGACCAGAGAACAAACTCAGTTTCTGATGAGGGGAAAGAAGAATACTGTGTCCTTCTTAGTGCTAAATAGGATGGAAAATAGCAAAGATGTTTTTCTGTCCTTGGTAGATACTAACTGATGATGTAATTAAATCTTTATGTAAAGGTTTCTAGAGGTCTCCACCTGTGTGATCCTCTTTTTATCCAGTGTCAGCCTAGGGTAGTTGAACAGCTGATTGATAAAACCATATTAAACTGCATTAACCTAAACTAAAATCGGAATGCTGGAGGAGCACTCTGTGATTTTTGAAATAGTTTTTGGTTTTTTATTAATTAGAGATACTTTTTCACTGTGTGCTGCTGACCTGAGCCAGGGTCAACTGCATATACCAGTTGTCAAGACAACTTGAGCTGTGGGTGGTTTTCAGTTCTAAATTCAATCTTTATTTCAAAGGGCCAAGTTCCCCTTTTGAACTACTTTAGCAATATTTTCATTTTTGATAGTCATAATAATACCCATGAACATGTATATATATTTAAACCTTCCCATTAAGAATAATGGCTGTGGCTTTGACTCTGGCATTGTCTGAAAAGGGACACTACACAGTGAGAAAGGGGGTATTGCTTTTTGGCAGTACTACAAAATTGAAGGCACTCAAACACAACTGATTGTTATCAAGGTTTCCGCTTCCATTCAGGATAAGGCCGCACTCTGGTTTTGTTGCTACAAAATTACATACCTGTCTGCTGAACTGGCTGGTTCCTGCCTTCTCCTCTAGTACTTTGACTGTTCTCTGTAGATGCCCTAGGGAGGCAGGAAGGAAATGGACTTGAAATGAAGGAAGGAAGTTAGGAGAGAGATTCAGGAAATAACAGCTTCCTCCTAGTTACACAGCTCTGAAGTTCTGGTTGATATTTTCATTAAAGACTCAGGTGATGCAATAGTGAGATTGCTAGACTTATGAAGGACTTCAACTTTTTTTAGATTTAAATTATAAATCAGAATTACTTGGAAAGCTGTAGATGTGACTTAGAAAATTCTGGAGAAAGGAGGAGTGGAAGTTCAACATTTAGGCAGATCTGATCAACTGCAATAGTATTTGGTGTAGGAATTTGGGACAGTACCAATTCTGAAGGAAACCATCTAGTCTAGATTTATAACTGAGTTGGATTAAGACAAGGCTTTGTTCAGACTGAATAAAAGACTGAGATTCATTGAAAAATGCAGAACAAGACGCTGCAAAGAAGGAGGGAATAATCTTCTGTTCATGTCTATCAGCTGGGGCAAGAAATCATGGAGTTTTACTGTAGCAAAACATGCTTAGACACAGAGCTGAGCTAAACCTTCCTGAGGAGCATAGTGGCATATCAGAACGGATTACTAGCAGGGGTTGCCAAGACTCCATAACTCTGCAGAGGAAATCTTAAGGAATGTAAACTATAGATCTGTCAGGAATGGTATAGATATCATGGTTCTTCCTTGGGGAAGTGAACTACAGGACTTCTCATGTCCACTAGAGACAGATTTTTTTCTTTATTTTTTTTTTAACCAAAGTAATGCTGTTTGGTTGTCTTCTTTTTTCCCCCCTGCCAGATGGGAGATAGAGATTAAGAAGGTGGAGTCAGTAATATCCCAAGATAAATCAAGTGGGAAGGGACCTCAGGGGGTCTATTGGCCAACCATGTTTCAAGCAGAGTCAGCTGTGAGATCAAACAGGGTTACCCAGGGCTTCAACCACTTGGGTCTTGCAAACCTCCAAGGATAAAGACACACAAGTAGCTGCTGGTGCCTCCCTGTCCCAGCTGATCCCCACCTGATGAATGTTCATCCTCTTCCTAGTCCAAGTGCAATTGAACCCCCTGCAAAGAAGTTCAGGAGAGTTCAGCTCTATAAAGCACTTCCTTCCTTTACAAAATGATATACACCAAATGGTATACAAGATTTTTTTCAGACATAATTTTTGCTTTTAATGCTCCTGTGGATGTGTTGGGAGGCACTGGAATGAAAATAATGTTTGTGTTACTTCAAAGAATTGAGGGAACAAGTCCATGGAAAAGACCAAAGTAGAGGAACACAAGGCAAACAGGTACCTTGGGAACCACTGAGCAGTTGAACGAGATGGAAGAAATGAATGTAAAATAGGGCACTGTGGCTATTTTTGTATCAAAGGGAGAATAATGCATATTTAAAAACAGGGTTTTTTATTATTTCTTACCCACAGTGCTTATTCTTCAGTTTGTTACAATTTTTCCAATTGTTCTATAATAGGATTGCTATGAGCAGGTAGTCTTGCTCATAAATGGATTAATCTGGCTTCCCCTGAAGACAAGGAGACATTTCTATTGATTTCAGTGGGAAATGAATTAAGTCCATTTTCTTTAAACTTGGCACCAGTTGTCATCACTTAGAGTTATTGTTCAGGAGACAGTAAGTAGTAGAAAAGATAGGAATTAGTGTCTGATTGTTCTGCCCTAAATACGCTCTGGACTTGATCCAAATTCATTTCATATTTGTACAAACTGTCCAACATACTGAATTGTCCTGTCCCATGGTTTCTTTCCTTTGCTTGCTGCCATTCTGACCCATTTTATTTGCTTTGCCTTCCCATTGGGCCCTCAATCTCTGTGGGCCCTCACTTTGTTTGTGGCCTCGCCAGTTTGTGGCCCTCCAGTTGGAGATGGAGCTCCCATTGTGCAATGGGTTTAATAGGTACCCTATGTCCTGACGATGTTTCCCTGCCCAGACCAATCCTGTCCTTTTGTTGTCTGGCTGATCTAGTTTCCTTCTTTAGCAGACTGCTGAGTTGAAAACATCCACGCCAATGTTCCCATTCCAGTGGGCTCCTCTGCTGGAGGCCTATTTTATCCAACAGCTGGCCCTACGTCATTGTAAAATTGTAAATGCTCAAAACTTTTGCTCCCGTTCCCAGGGGTTCCCCCATTAAAATTATTTTGCATTCACTACCTGCCAACAGGGCCTGTAAGTGAGCCAGAAAAGCAGCAGATTAGGCATAACTATGAATTCTGAGTGGAACAGAGGGGTTGGAGATTGAATTTTTAGGTGAAAAAAACCCAGGCCTTTCATGAGAAACAAAACTGAGTACCAAGTGCTCTGTGGGGTCTTTATATTGAACTGTAGTTCACAATTAACACCTCTGCTGTTTTCTCACCATGAGAATAAAAATCCCCCCAAAAGTTCATTGTGTTAAGATTTGCCCTTCACATTTTGGAGATCTTCTTCCAGCCAGATTCTCTTATTTCTATAGGCAGAGTAGTCATTGTGGCTTTCTATTTAAAGAGAAGCTGGGTATTAACTGCACCAATCCAGTCTTTTCCCTAGGCTTGTAATCAATGGATGTAAAGTTTTAATCCTTTCAGTTTTACAGACCTGCAGAAATGAGTAATGAGAAAAAAGCCTCTTGTGTATTTTCACCTTTAAGTGCCCAACTTCTCAGTGTTGTGAACAGACCGATTGTGCAGTACAACAGATGCTGGGGTCTTTCATCCTTCATAACAAGGAAGAAAAAAAAGTCAATTACACATTTGCAACCTGGAAATGTTTTGGAAGGAGTGAAGCTATCTTTCTATAATGAATATTTACAATATGATTGTTTCAGTTCTTAATTATCACTAGGAGCATCTCTCTTCCATTCTGCTTCTATAACCTATGCTTGTGGGAATGGCAATTTGATCTTTCTTGTGGTGCTGTTTGTTGTCACATATGAGTTTGTGTTTCTAGTCACAGGCCATTTCTTTGAAATGATTTATCTGTTTTCCTGTCTCCTGTGATAACTCAGCCTATGTGCTAATGATTGCCTGCTGATGTTGAAATGTAGTGTCACTGTTTATGTTTTGTTAAATTGAAATGATTGTACTTTTCTTTCAGTGTTTATTTTTGTCTGACAGGTGGGAAGAGAGAACACTTGCCATCTTTTATTTACTATTAAAGTTCACTTAATATTGCACTGTGCTGTCTTTGAAGCTGTACTTATCTTAGGTGCTTGATAGTGGAGAGCTGTTAAGAAAGAGATAATTGAATACTACTTCAGTTTTGTGTAGCTGTATGGGACCTGACACCAGTATATAAATACAGAAAGAATATTCTGCCAGGAGATACAATGGAAGAATTAAAATAGTTAAAAACAGGAAGACCAAGGCCACTTGCCAGTTTAACGTTAAGAAATGTTCCTTAGAGATGTTTACACTGGGAGTCTGTAGAAGAGAATCTGAAAGGAAAACAACCCCAGCTAAGCAAAGGCAGGGCAACACTTTCACTCTTTATTTATACTGGGGTTTTTTACTGCTTTCATTCCTGAAGGCAATCCAGAAGAAAAAGTCCAACTCCTATTCCCTTTCTGATAATCAATGTATAAAACCAGTAGCAATTGCCATAAATAACAGCTGTATAACTGCTGAAAGGTCTGGGAACTGAAATAAGTGGTGATGTATGATAGAACATAAAGTGATGGCTTTAAAATATTATTTGGGATGCATTTTGTCTTTCTCAACTTAACCCAGGAAGAAAACAAGAAAGTGAAAAATAATTGAAACAGGCTTTGAATGTGCTTGGCTTTTCTTAAAGAGGAATTGAAATCAGACCTTCATATGTGTTCATGTGTATATATTTTTCATGGTGTTTGACAACGTAAACTTCTTGTGTTAAACATTCTGTATTGCCTATAGTTTAAAATTCTTCAATCAAGTGAAGGAAAACATGCCAATATGATCATGCTAAAATATTAAACAAAATGGCATATTTCAACCAAATATAGACAGCAAGACATATAAAATCATTTTAAGCTTTTTGGTTGACATATTTCACTTCTTGTTCTTCCTACTTCAAAATGCTTGACTTGAGCTGCATTCTAAATTGTGACAAAGTCCATCATTGAGGTTTGGAGATCTTGAAAAGAACTGGACCACGTTGCAGAAAGAAAAGAAAGGAAATTTGGTAGCATTTCTCTGGGTGATTCTTACCTCAGAGCCACTTTGAAAGATGAGGAGTATACACCTGAACAGAACACTTCTGAAAAAAGCCAACCCTTGGAGCAATAAAATTTCAGGAAAAATCACTGAATGACTAATTTCAGAAAAATAGAAAAGCAGCTCACAACTGAACCTGTAAAAGACAAGAAAAAGATCCAGTGTTTGTCTTTTTTGGCCGTTATTGAAAATTTTTGCTTGATGAGACATTCAGAATAATTGCAGTGTTTTGGCACAGGCAATTGTTCAATGACTTTTGAACAGTCCCTCACACTTACAGTGCTAGTGGTCACAATTCTTGATCTGTATGTGAATTAATTTCTTTTTGATTTTGTTGACTCCTAAAAATTTCTCTTTCCGCTCAAGAGACAGAAAGGATGATTGATCACCGGCACGATTGCTGCTCCTCCAGGTACAGGATCATGTACTTATGTGTTTCATGTTCCCTGGAGGAAGAAATGAAAATCCTGGTAAAAGTGACCTTCCCTGTGTCATCACAGTGTTATTGATGATAGACATGGTTTTTTATTTCCTTGCCTCTACCATTACAGAATGGAGGATAATCTGTTGGTGTTGCAAATCCTCCCCCTGCCCAGTTCATGATATTTCACATTTTTATTATACGCCTTAAGCTAACCTTTTAGCTCAAAAACCCAGACCACACATAGTTTATTGAACAGGGATAATATAGCATGCTCTATATTTCTCAGTTTTGGACTAGTAGAAAAAGAATTGCAGTGAAATGCAGGATAAATGCAGCTTATTTTTTCACTACATCTTGTAGAATTCATTTAAAATATAAACCTATTCTTATGAATCACGAGATTTTAAGTTTCTATTTTCTTTCTTTTCTATATTAATCTTAAAATTGCATTCCTATTTTTATGTGAGAAAGAGATAGATGCCCTTTATAAGTTGCAGTCAGGGTGGCATTAAATATAAATAAACCTGGCAAGTACAGGTATCAAGATCAGTGTGACCTTTCACAACTTAAAATGCAGTTTTGTCCTTAACTTTGATCTACACTGATGTGGTGTTATTAATAATAATCATGAGATTGTCTTTGTCTTCCAGAGAGGTTTTAAAACAATATGTTTTTATAGCATCTCATTTGGTGGTTTCTGATTTTTTTTGATAGGGTTCAGCTATGAAGTTTTGCTTAAAAGCAGAGGTAAGAAATTGTTTTGAAATCTGACCTTCAAATACAGTCACAACTGGAATTTTGAAGAAAAACATGCAAAACAGTGAATATTTTGATAAAATTGTGTGCTGACAATGTTATACTGTCTGATCAGCCCATGCATTTTTTAACAGTTAATAATATTGAAGTATTATTCTTCAGTAGTGTTTAGATGCTTGATATGAATATCCACTTTGAACAGGATGGAGCCTATCTGGTTGTTTCACGTGAGTTTTCAAAGTTCAGTCATAATTATGAGCTTCAGCTGGGTTTGAAATACTCACTTGTAGGTGAACTGTGTCACATCTCTTATGGATTTTTATTCCACTCAGAAAACATGAAATGCCAGATATGTCCTTTTTTCCAAACTCTTTCACCGAGTCAGAGTTACAATTTTCTGCAAAAATTCCCAGCTAACACCATGATTTTTTGAAAAAAACAAATGACCTGGTATCTTCCAAGTTTTTATAAACAAAAAGTGGTTTGTAACTTGTAGAAAATAGGGGGTAATTCAAGAAAATACTGACTTATTTTCTTTTTCATGGCTTTTTTCTTCATCCCAACCAGCAGCTGCTGTTACAGGATACCTGAATGAAGGCTTCTCCTCAGCAGTCCAAGGAGCTCTCCACATATCTGTGTGGAGGTCATTCAAGTAGCTTACCTGGGAATGAATAACACAGCTGGGAAAAGAACAACATCCTAAGAGCTGCAAATAAGATATTTGAGCAGATTGACATCCCAGTGATCATCTAGTACAGCTGAACTCTGGACACATTCATTGCTGGATTGGCCCTTGAGGGGAAAAAAAAGTCAGAAAAAGTGGATAATGTCATACTGACACAGGGGATGAGTTATGAGCTAGCCTTCATAACATTTTATTTCTAAGAGCTCTCCTTTTCCAATTGTGGCTAGCAGTTGGTTTTGGTTTTGGTTTTTTTCTTCATCCTTTCAAAAACCTCAACCGCTCCAAATCCCTAACCAGAAACCAAAACAACAACAACAACAACAAAACAAAATAACCCCAAACCTGAAACTCAGAAGAACCAGTTTTAACTCACTGTTGTCTAAAAGCTCTGCTCTGGCTCTAAGTTGCAGCTCCCTCCCTACTAAGTTCTCTGTCCCTCCATGCAAATGGGCTCTGAAGGGTGGGCAGACACAAAGTGCACAGAGTCCCTTGGTTGATATCATTTGGCTCAGTCACACCAGGGCTGCTTTAGTTCACCTGAGAAGTCCTATATTTTCCAGGGGAAAAAAAAAAAGAAAAAGAAAACAGAAGGTCTTGATTTCCTTCTTGGAAGATCAGTGCAGGCTTAAAGAGATTTTACCCTATATCATTGCTGTCCTTAGAGCCCTGAGGCAAACTTTATGTAGTACAGTAGCAGTTTCATTTACTTGGTTGGCCTGAAAGAGAATCAGATTGTACATTTCTGTCAGGTGAATAAAGCAGGTCTGAAACACTGATGTTTTTTCAAGACTGGAAATTCAAAAAGGGAGATAACTATGGAACAGTAAGTGGCAGCCTTATAAGCTGTGCTTTTTAAAGTATCAGAATGGTTTTCACTCTTTTTCTTACATATTTCCCATAATTTCTATGTCTTTAGTTAGACTCTGGCCTTTCCTACTTTCTACAACAATAATACTTCAAAAAGACTTCAAGTAGGAATGGCTAAACATTTTACAAAAACCTGTTAAATCTCATAGCATTGCTTGTCAGATTGAGGCAGATATTTATGGAGCTTGCATATTAAAAGTGTCTCCTTTGTACCTAGCATAACAGTAATACTTATGCTATTTTTTTACCTGCTTCTGTCCTGAGCAGAAGACACAGTTCATTCATTGTTCAAGATGGATAGACCTATTGAACATTAAACCTATTGTTCACCTTTATTCATTAGTGATTTTTAAGCTGAGAAAAATCTTCTCAGTTTCAGTCTATTCTTCTCTTTCTTCCAGAGGCCCAGGAGGAAATCAGATCAAGGTATTTCATTTGGGAATGTCAAATTTTGAAAAATAACTTGGAGAAAGTTGTCTTGGGATTTTAATTCTGCAGAAATTTTGAGCTTTAAATTTTCATTATGTCAAAACTGTCATATGAACAGTTTTGGTGTAGTTAAAATCTAGTGTCCAATCAGGTCTAATTTCTGTCACAGGTTTTCATGGAGGCTCTCAGAAAGGTGCTGAGAACCATCAGGATATACATGGTTAACATGTTATGATTCTTCTGATAGCCTTAATTCTGGCATTGCTTGATTTTTTTTTAAGCATTACCTTACGAAATTTCTCCAGTATTGTTGCTGTACCTCTAACTATACAGAGAGCTTGGTTATATTCTATGAGCCCCTTGGTTTCTGGAATCTGTACTCCATTCCCACCTCTCCAGAGCTTTCTGTTACCTGCAGAGTTCCCATAAACTTCCCTCTCAGCAGATTACGCCAATCCTTAACCTGGAAGGCAAAGCAGAGTCAGCCACTGGAATAATTGTATTTTCAGGGTGGGAGATGCAGAGGGGCAGAGTGGAGTTCCTGGCTGCTGCTGCTGCTGCTGCTGAAGGGGCTGGGTGGGCAGATTTGGGGGTGACAAGCTCACTGATGTGAGTCAGAGCAGAACACTTTCTTCCTGGCCAGCCTCATTGCTGTGACCCTTCTCTCACTAGCAGCTCATTTCCAGGAAATGTGAGAGGTAGCTGGGTGAACCATAGCACAGCAATTGGAGGGGCTGCAAACTGGGTGTTATTTTCAGCAGAACCTTGAAATCTGAGGCTGAGGATCATATGAGATCTGTCAAGAATCTGCCCATGCCTCAGAGCATCTCTGTCCCAGCAGATATCTGCCAGATGACATCCAGAACTGAGAGTCATGTGTGCTCTGAGCTACTTTGTGGGTACTTGTAGACAGACTTTTTCTATCATAAAACTGATTCAATCAAAACATTACAAGTTCTTAAATAGCCTCAAACAATAATGGCTATATGTAAAGCAGGATAATTATCAGATGGATTTTCAAGACATGCTGACAGTCTTCTCACTGATACTTTTTCCTTTTTGGCCCTGAGGTCATATTTTGTCTGTATGTTTTGCTGAGTGCCTTATAAGAACTCTATAAATAAAAAGTTATAACCATGTGTTTGCATTTTCCTTGATTAAAATGTGATGTAAATGTATTTAAAATGACATGCAAATGATATGAAGGCTCCAGGCGTATTTTTTCCAGCAAGACCCTCTGCATTGTAAAGGTTGTTAACAAAGCAAGGAATTAAAAAAAAAAAAAGCAGAGGGGGGAAAAAAGAGAAAAAATTAAGTCATTACTGGAAGCAAGAGGGCAAAGAAGGAGACCTTTTACAGTTACAAAAAGGCAAGACATGTTGGTACAGAATTCACTCATTCCTGGTGACTATCAGGAAGAATTAAATATATCCTTGGGTCTTTTGCTAAGGCTTGCTTCAGAAGCCTATACTATAATGTACACTATATTTTCTGCTGGTTAGAGTTCATGTATTAGGATGGAATTAGCTGAAATATCTTTCTGAAACAACAGACTTGGTATTGAAGGAATTTATGGTTTCAGTGCTTTCTTGTCTGGAGTTTGACACATCACAATTTGGTGGTACATGAAATTGTGATAGGAACCTTTATGACACAATTTTGACTCAGGATTATAAAACAGGAGAAAGAAATGTGCCTTAAAATGTGGTACACTATTCACAGGTCTGTTTTCACAAAGGGGTGAGTACAAAGTCTGTAAGCACAGGGTGTAGCATTTCCAAGCTCTGCACCTTCTGGTTTATTGATGTCATACTGGGTTTTTTTGAAATCATGTTTTCTTGTTTTCTGTTCTATGTGTGTGCATGCACGTATAAGGATGTGTGCATGCATAAGTATGTCAGTGTGAACAACATGAAATGACTCTTCTTGAATCTCCAAACAATGGAAACCAGATATTGCTGAATTACAGCCTTTAGACAATTCCTTTCTGGATTTATATCTCCTTATAAAAACATGGCAGGGTGAGATTCTTGGGCTCATTCTGCATGCTCTACACCTGCTTGTTTAGTTTAACTGCCTTTAGAGCTGCCTTTGGTCACTGACTTGGCATAAATAAGGCATCAGGATCATACTACTCAGCCAGTTTTGCAATAATTTGCTGGAGGGAGGAATGGGGGCTGTGACTGAAATTGTCTAAAGGCACTTCCTTGTTAACAAAGAAGTCAAAACTTGCTTAAGCCTTCCCAGCAGGTGCAGAAAATTCACAGCCACTCAATACCTGCTGAAGGAGTGTAAGTCTAAGTCAATTGTGGAAAAGACACCTGAAGGTCAGAATAAAATACTTCAGCAGGTAGTTTTACTTAAGCAAGAACAGAACTGTGATCCTGATTTTAATTTTTGCATATTAATTTATCTCACCACTAAGCTAAATATCTGTCATTGCAGCAGACTGTGAGTTCAAGAAAAGAAACACCTTTCCTTAGGCTGGAAGATTTAAAAAGGGAAGATGTGACCTTTGAGATATATTTTTTTTTTGTCCACAACAAAAGGCTCAGCAGTCCTGGGATGCAACAGGGTAAGTCAGATGCAATGTGCTGCAGAGCTGATCAAATTCTGTGGCAACTGGATGCACAAGTTAAGAGCTGACTTGGCAGGTACTGTTCCCAAGGCAGTTAATTGTTTCCAGCAGCTTTTCTTTTATTTGCTCTTTTTTAAGATCATTTTTCCTGGGTGACAGAGAAGCCAATGCAAATATGCATAATAAGTATTGCTTTAGGTTTCATTCAGAGCACAGGGCTTTTCTGACAGTATGTGAAAACTCCCACATTTCCCACAGCACAGACTGAACTGGTGTAAGAGCTGGCTTTAGACAAGAATAAATAAACTCCCACGAGAGAAAACCAGGTTATGTGGCAGGTACCTTCTTGGGTCAGCCACCACTAAAATGAGAGAGATTAGGAGAAATTCCCTTTATGATTTAGCAGGGTATTCTATTTTCTCCCCCAAATGCTATCTTGATTAAATTAACTGGGAAAAACCTGCCAAGGTCTTTAAGTTGTATAAAATAAGGTACGCCAATAAAGTCAAAAGGTATGTTAGTAAAGTTCAACATGTTTGTACTAATAAAACCAGTGATTCAAGAAACTCACACTTCTGTAGTCTTTGAATGAGAGAACTTGTTCACTAGGTGTGAGTGAGTCACATTGCATGCATGTCCAGACATTTCAGGGTTTTATGTGCATGAGGCTAATGTTGTCAGAGTGCTACTGAGCTCATAAGGAATGCAGAGGGAAAAAAAATTCCTTACCAAGCCTTGTATGTTTTTGAGAGGAAAGGAAATATGTAGAGGAATTTATCAGATATGACCAGTACATTTAAATTGCTTGCAGTGATAACAGAATGAGATATTAATAACAGATAAAGGGGTTCTTAGTTACATACTTAAAAGCTTATTTAAAGAGCCTAGATTAGATCATAGATCAACACAGCCTCACTGGAAAAAGCACTCGTCTTACACATCGGGCTGCACACTGCAGCACTTAACTGAGACTTTGGTGAGATAAAGCTGTTTGGCTTTTAAGTCAACCTTGAGATGACTTTCCCTTTAAAAAAACCCAAGCCACTTTGATTATGTATTTGGTTTGCATGCTAAATAAGCTGCTCAGCTAAAAATATACCTCCACAAGGAGCTTATGTCATCTCCCTCCAAATGTGTGACAGAGAGTGAAAGACAGGCAAGGCAGAAGAGGCAATGTAAGAACTCAAGTTTTAATTTTTGTCAGGATGAATTGGTAAATTTGTATTAAATTACCTAACTCCTAGAAGACAAAGGATTTAGCTTGTAGATGACAACTCTATGAAAGCTAGAGGCCACACCTGTGGGTAACACGATCATGTGCAGTTTGGGAAACTTGGTTCATTCTGTGCTGTTTCACACCAGTTCCAGTGCTCATGTGTAAACCACATGACCCTTCTGTTCACTAAAAAAAACACAGCAAAGAGAGGTATAAAACCTATGACACCTGAGATTGACTCCTTCACCCCATTCCCAGTGTGCACCTTCAGAACCAGGTGCAGACCTGGCAGTCCTGGGCCATGGGCTGGATCTGCAGGGATGCACGTGCAGTGGAGCTGCTGGCTGCCCCTGTGCCCACAGCCTGCACACGAGGAGGAGTGACAGCTACAATAGATGTGCACTCCTTCCTGCCCTGATTTAAAAGGATATGCCCTCCAGATAAATTCAGGCACTGTCAGAGCTGACACCTTGCTCAGGAATTAACAGGAGGCAAAGCTCTGAAATGCCAGATTCCCACTAAATTCTCTCAGCTTTTCATTAGTTCTCTGGTTGTAGATACTTACCCCAGGAGACCTTTAAGGGCCTTTTTATTGTTCTAAGGAACTTGTTGGAGTAATTTAAATAGATAGGAACACTGTGTTCTCTGGATGGGAGGTGAAGGAACCATGATAGGGCTATTATTTCACTCGAAGGTGGAGTGGAGGCTGAAAAATAGGGAGTGTTTAAATTTAGAACTCTCCACCACTGAACAGCACTGCCCAAGGGCTGTGGAGAGCAAGGCAGGTTTCAAAGGCCTAATCTCTCTCTCTCTCTCTTTTTTTTTTTTCTCTTTGGTAATCTCCTCAACTAAACAAGGGTCAGAAATGGAAAAGGAAACCTCAACAATGCAGCCCAGCCCCTGGGGAAGCAAGACTGATTAATGGACAATTTTATGGCTCATTTGTAAAAAGGGAAATTCTAGCAGAGTACTCTGTTTACTTTGTCCACACGATTCATATCAGCATTTACGGAAAAAAATTAGAAGATGTTTGGATATCCTGAATACCTTGGGAAAACAAGCAAATAGCTCATGGACATCTACAATGAAGAGTACAAACTACTGGAGGATTTATTACAAACATTGCATGTACTGGAGTGGTCAGACTCCTGTAGATTTTCCTTTGGCCTCATATTCTTCCTATCAATTTATTTCTGAAGGTTAGTTTGGAGTTTAGGGATGAGTTTCCCTCTAAGAGAGGCAGACCTACAGTGTTTGCAGACCTACAGCCAGCCAGACCTACAGACCTACCATTGGTTTGGGGGGCTTAATGACACTTTGGAGTCTCTCTGTAACCCTTGGTGTGTTTGAGCTACCAATGTTTGATTTGCTGCACTGCTAATCCTGGAATCAGAGCAGCAGCAACAGGCAATTATGCATTTCTCGACCTCAGTAAGTTAGTTTAAAAGGCTCTCGCTTCTTTTTTCTGAAGTTCTGATTCAGAGTTTTCTATTTCAAATCCCCCGTCTCTCACCCCGAAAAAGAGAAAAAAAAAGAAAAAAACAGAAGAAAACAAATGAGAAGAGCTAGATTAGCCTCTGCCAAATTGTACACAGAGTGGCTGTCTTTGGCACTGAACTGACAGGACTGGGACTGTTGGATTGTTTTCAAATGTGTTATGGCTATCATGAGATGTCAACTGACTGGGAATCACACACTGGGAAGAGTAAAAGGTGAAAGAGAAAAATCAGAAACAAAGAAGAGCTATTACACAAGGAGGGGTGAGCTGGCAGAATATTGGTAGAAGTGAAGCATCAAACATCTTCTAGACTTTGCCAAAAATAGCAAGCAAATTATGTAAACCCCAGAGGAGAATAGTCTCTTTAAAATACACAGAGATCTGCATGTAAATGTACACAAACATACACTACACACATGTGGTGAGGCTCAAGACAATGCAAGTACACTGGAGTGAAAAGCTGTATTAAAAATTTATCTGTCTAACACCACCACCTCCTGCATCATGGGCATTAATGTTAGTTTAATGTTACACTTGTCAGCCATGAGATTTCCATCTCTTTTGGTACATGTATCTGAGTTACATTTACTTTGGTGAAAAGTTGCAGAGTGCCTCAAAGTAAAGGTGAAACCTGCAGTAAATACGTTCTTAGTAAATGTATACAGAAACTTGACTCTTTACAGATTCTTCTATTTTTGATAGCTTCTAACTGTGGTTGGTGTGTTTTCACTGAATAGTTGAAGTTGGAAGAGACATCCAGAGACACTAGTTCAACTCCTGCTCAAAGCAGGATCAGCTGCAGCAGCTTGCCCATATGTGATCAGGATTTTGGTTATCTCCAAGCATAGTGGCTTCACAGTGTCTCTGGGCAGCCTATTGTAGTGTTTGCCCCCCCCTCCCCAAAAAGTGTTCTCTTATGTTTGAATGGAATTTTCTTCTGTTCAATTTGGGCCCATTGCCTTCTGTCCTGCCACCTGCTACTGGATATTACCAAGATGAACCTGGCTGTATCTTCTTAATCCTTTCCGTCAGGTATTTATTTTTATTTGCCCTCCCTGCCCTAACCCCCCCACTACATTCCCCTTTGTCTTCTCCAGATTGAACCACCACAATCTTCTCAGACTCTCCTTATCTGTCAAATGCTGCAAGGCCTTATCATCTTTGTGGCCTTTAGCTGGATCTGCTCCTGTGTCTCCCTGTCTCCTGTCCTGGGGAGCTCAGCACTGAGCACAGAGCCCCAGATAAGTGCTGGCACTCCTTATCCTACCCCAGCCAAGGAGGCTTTTGCCTTCTTTGCTCTAGAGGTGCACTGCTGACTTGTGGTCACATTGGTGTCCAGTAGGAGCCCCAGGGCTTTTTCGAAAACCCTGCTTTCCAGCCAGTTGGTCCCCAGATTATTTTGGTGCAGGAGATGGTTGCTCCCCAGGGGCAGGACTTTTTCCTCTCCACTGCTGAGCTTCATGAGCCTTCTGTTGACCCATTTCTCCAGCCTGTTCTTGTGTCTCTCTATGGCAGCACAGCCAGCATGCACACATCCTCTGCACACTGGAGAAGGTGCCCTGTGTCCCACCACACAGGTCATTGATGAAGATGTTAAACAGTGTGGGCCCAGCTCTGCCCTCAGTCATGGCAAACACCACCAGTGACCTGCCTCCAGATGGACTTTGTGTCACAGCTGTGGGCTGAACAGTTCATTTCCAGCTCATCTCTCTGTCCCTTTCTCTAGTCCATATTTCATCTGTTGTCTGTGTGGGTATTACGGGAGACTGTGTCAAAAGCTTTGCATAAGTCAAGGTAAACAATACCCACAGCTCTGCCTTCCTTCTCTGCTCTAGCTCTGTGATAATAGAATACTGTCAGGTTGGTCAGGAATTATTTCCCTTTCATAAATCCATTAGGAGATATAGCTGCATTTTGGAAAGCAAACCAGGGAAACAAAGGAGATGAGATTAAATCAGGAAGCTTTACATTCAATGTTAAATTTTGTCATATTGGATTCTCTACCCTAAGCTCAAAATTGCAGCATCACACATAGAATCTCCTATGATAACATCCTATCCTAAGAGGGTCTAAGGTACTAATTATCTCTGATTTCACACTCAACACAACTGAGAGCTCATACCTGACTGGTGGATTTCCATATTGTGCTTTATTTCAGAGTGTTAAATGAATACCATCACTGAGATGGCCTAAATGTCTGTCTCTCCAGCCCTTTGATGACCTATGGTCTCCTTTGACCCCTCAGTGCTGGGGCTGCCTTACCAATGAATACCTGCAGTATTTGCTTTCTTGTGAGGCCACCTTATCTCACCAGACCTTGCCACTTTTCATTTAGCCTAATTTTGTATATGTTTGTACAGTGAATGCCTTAGTCTCTTGGCAGACAATTTAATTGGTTAATTGAGCTTTCTTACTCTTTCATGCAACAATCACAGTTGCCTTTGAGGGATTGTCCTTGTCTGTTGTACAGTCTTGTACATTGTGGAGATTTTGGCACTGATAAAATGCTTTTGGCCACACTGGATGTGCGTTATTTACTCCTATTTCTTCTTAGGCAATTATTCTAAGGTTGACTGTAGCATCAAAAAAAATATACAAACCTACAAATGCTTCTGACCAGCTTTTAGCTGTGTGACAGTGCTGGGCTTAGTGGCATGTGCATGCTGTTGAGAACAAGCCATTGAGCTCTGGAGGGGATTCAGAGCCAAAAATCAGCAGTCTAAATGGATTGGCCAGAAAACAGGAGCTGAGCATTTCTCCATTCAGCACTGTGTTTTGTGAGCGCCTGTGAAAAGCTGGCCCTCCATATTTCCATGGGCATTTTAATGCCTTGGGGTGCCATTTCTCAGAAGAAAATAACAGGAAATCTGTGCTTCTCATCATCTTTCAGTTGCTAGATATTGGAAGTATCTTTGGGACAAGATCTCCTGTTGTTTCTTCCTCATAAGGGACTTCTTGAAGGAAACACTATCTTAGAAAAACACGGACCCATACACCACCTCAGCTATTGAAATAATTCATGTTAAGAGGGTTTCTTGTGGGATACTGTATGCAAGGCTTGTTGAGCAAGACCCCTTCTGGGTGGCCTTTGTCCATCTCCCAGTGTTTTCATGACACATCTTTTACTGCAAAAAGTAATTAAAGGCTTCACCTCAGAGGTTCAGGAAGAGTGGAAGGAGGTATTGCCTGAACGATGAAGTGCCCGACACTTTTGTTCCTATCACTTTCCTGATAAGCTCAAGCTGTTAAACTCCAGATAACCAATCAGTAGAACAATTTACTACCTCTGTGTAGTTTTAAGTGGGCTGTCTGGCTGGAGCAGGATGTATTCAAATGAAAGTTAACAAAGTGTGTTTTCTTTTGAGGATTTGTCTGCTATAAAGAGCTTGAAGGGAACTTTTGAGCGGGCATTCTCATCCCGTTACAGCTGAAATATCCATTGTACCTCCCACAGCTTCAATAACTGCAGTTATTTTCATTTCCAGCACATTTAGAAACAAATTATGTTGAATCTACTTTATTTGATGGGAGAGGTTCATAAGAAATGGCAAAGGGCTTGCATTTTTAAAATATTTGGCCTTCAGATATCCTCTTCTTTGCAGATCCTTTAAGCCATGCTCAGGTGACCCTTACAGGCTGAGCAGCAAAACCCTGCTGGGAGAGAGGGGCCCAGAGCTGCTGCAGCCTCCCTCGTGGTCCCTGCCGATCAATGTCTGCTCTTATTCCACAAAGAGGCTGCACTGTCTTGGCAGGGAAAGCTTCATGGGATCAGGTATAATCCCCTGAGAAAAACAATTGTATACAATAAGAACTTGAAAGCATGAAAGGAAAAGATTTTCCTCTAAGCAGAGCTTTATTGATAAAAACTGCATCTGCCACTTTGCTCTAGTTAGTTTCCTATTATGTGAAAAACTACAGAAAGCAAGGCTCATGCCATTCATAAATGAGCTTGTCCTGTAATTCAAAAATGAAATAAAGTTATTTGGCTGCAAAATGGATATCAGCTTGATGACTGAGTGGAAGGTATTTGTTTTCTTGTGCTGACTTCTCATATTTTCTCCTCCCCTTACTCCAATCCATCTGTAGAAATGTTTTCTTTTCTTGTTACCTCAAAGCCTGAATGTTGTAGATTCTGGGTGAAAGACTTAATTCAAATCCTATTCTTCTGTAGAAATTCAAGACTTGCTGGTTCAGAGAATGTGGGTTCTTCTTGTCTTTCCTCTTTTTTTCCTTTCAGGATGATCATATTGTTGAATTTTAAAATTCAGTGTCATCTAACAGTGGCATGATGGTGAAATACCTTTTGTGTGACTGCAGCAGCTTGTTTCCTCTGATAGAGAATGTAGAACCCAAGCAAGCTACAAATTTATATTTTCTTTTCCCTTTGCTGGCAAGAGAACCCTTGAGCATATTCTTAAATGCTAGTTTATAGGATAGCCAAACCCTGCAGGTAAATGTTACCCATAAAAAGGGAACATTGAACTTGTGCCACGTGTACCTGAAGTGTCTTTCTGTGTGACTAGGATGCCAATAGGAATTTCCCAGACACCACTCAGGACTGCAGCTGAGAAAGAAAGGCACTAAACTGATCCTTTGTCTGCTCTGACTGCCTTGGCACTAACTTTATAGACCTTAATTTTCTTTCCCTCAAAGCTCTTAGCTGGCTGTGCACAAGCAGGAGATGCAGGTGATGGGCAGAGCCAAGCTCTTGTTCTTGCCCCTATTCAGGGTAAGCCCTTGTACACTGCTTAGAGTTTTTGGGCAGCATTGAAGCTCAGGGGACCTTAATGCCAGGACATGTGTCTGCCTGACCTTTGTTCAAGCTATATTTTTTTAACCCCATGTGTAGATTCTCCTGGTTAAATTACTGGGCTTTTCAAACCTCCCTAGAAAATGAAGCTGCATTTTGTCTCTCTCTAGTTACCAGAGCTCAAACTTAACAGCTATTCTTCATTCTTGTAGTCTTAAAATCCTACCTGCTTCCAAGGAGTCTAAATGAGTCTGAAGTACAATTAAGCTACTCTATTTAATCTCAGCTGTGAAGAAAGGGCTCAGAAAGAATGATGTTTTTGACATCTGTCACTTGCACGATCACCTTCCAGTGCCAGCAGAAGAAATCCATTACCCTTTCTGATTAGAGAGTGATTTTAACTAGCAGAGTTATAGGGTGATACAAGCTACAGTGACAGATATATATCCTGGAATGCTTTCCCAATCCTGCTGTGTTTATAAAAGGGATACAATCAAGACAATGTTATTTTTATAGTCACATTCCTGGGAGGCAAAAAATCCTATTCTTCCCACAAGTAATATTTTGATATGCACACTTAAATTATATTGAAATTACACCTATTAACTGCTAAAAGTAATAGATGCACATTAGTATCACAAAAAGAAAATGCTGCAACAGGCAAGAACTGAAATAGAGCTGGGGAATTCAACACCATCAATGTATGATTTGTCATTTTGGGGTTTTTTATTGATTATTTGTGATAAAAGATGTTCCCAGCTTTTAAAAGAAACAACACAGAACAGGATTATATCCTGTCATGTTGGTGACACCTCTTCAAAATCAGAGACAAATGAAACCCACATTTAAATTGACTATTCAATCTAAATAGTATTATTTAATTTAAATAAAGTAATAAACTAAACTAGTAAATAAACTAATATTTAATTTAAATAAATTAGTAATCCCACATTATTTTAACTATGAACCAGTTCTGAAAACTGGGAGACTGTAAGAACACATGAGCTTCAATAAGCCATGGTCAAGTAACTATGATTTTGTGATGAGTGGAACCAAAGCTTCAAATCCAGACATTTCTGAGCACTGGCACATTTAAAGTAGGAATCTGGCTGCAGATCTGTGGCTTGGTACTGTGTTTCAAATAAAGGAGGGACCCCTTTCCCCAGAGAAAAAAAAAGTAGAAGATATATCCATAGTTAAGGTGGATGCAGTGATGTCCCCTAACCGGGCTCTTATCTTTGTCTCACACACCTGTACACTCAGACTTTGCTGTATGATGAAGAAAGGTGTTTGGATTGCTGGTAAAGAAGGTAAAAAGGAAGAGACTTTGGTCACTATGGTGTGAAAATTCCTCACTGATATGTGGGTATGGTGACCAAGGAGAAGGATGGCCTAAGGATGCCTGGGAAAATGGACTTCAGGTGACTTCTGGTCCATGGTCATTAATCAGCTATCTGTGGTTTTAGCTGACCATCACCATAAAATTGTCTGATATCTGATCAAAGAAAGCACCAGGGTTTTTGTTTTTTAACTTCCAGAACAATACCTGATAAGTCTGTTGGAATACAGAGTAATTTATGCTGTTCTGCAGCTGAATCTTTCCTGAAGGATGGTAAGACTTTCTAGAGAACTCAAATTGCACATGCACAAAGTCAGCTGATCTTTCATGAAAATACTATGATAATGCTTGATTAGCTTTACATTTTTCAAGTATTATAAGAGTGCATAATTGCTTGTTTTCCTTGAGTGTCAGCAGCAGTCTTTTTAAGAGGGAAATTTAGTAGAAAATTTAGCAGGAAAGCTTTTAAACGTAGTGGAGCAAGGAAGCCAAACTCACCTTTTAGTACAGGAGTATGCTGTTGATATATTTCCTGTCTCTTCTCAGCTTAAACAACATCTAAGATCAAATCTGGAGTGGTCTGCAACAGATATAATGAAGCTTAGGGACTTAGAAAGTAAAGTATTGGCCTCAGGAGGAAAGGGCTATATAGCATAGCTTGTTCTTCCTTGAGTTCTGCTAAAAGCCTGCTAAAAGTGGGATTTGAGGGGTTTCTTGTTAAATAGTGGAAATGTTGTTTTGTAATCGACGACTTCTCCTGCCCCAGCTCTGCTCTGAAATGTGCTGGAGCCAATAGAAGGATTCCTGTCACCTCAAATGAGTTTGGAATTGTGCCATATCAGCAAGGTGTGGGAAACCAAGGCAGTCCATATCTGGTACTCAGGAATGAGGAAGAGACACCTGTAATGTGGGTCTTGTTCTGTCGTAGTTTTCATATCCTTTTCATGCACTCATTCTTTATTTTCATGCAATTCATTGCATATCACTAAAGGCAGTTGGAATTGTGCAAAGGGTGGCAGGAAAATGAGAGGAATTAGTCCCCCGAACTGGTAAATATGGATTAGGGCAGAGCAGAATCAGAGAAGGCTGGAAGCACTGTTTATGCTAAAAAGGCCATTTGCTGGTGCAATTTGTGTTTCCCATTGTCAGGTGGCAGGGAGCCCAGTGCCTGGCTGGCTGTGGCCCCAGTGAAAGCAGTGCTGTACAGAAGGTGGATGGGCTCCCTGTTGCACTGAGGGCAGGGCTATCTGCTGTGCACATCCAGCATGGAAATGGCACAAACCCCCAGTGGCCACATTCAAGGGTAACTTCAACATTCACCAAACCCCTTTCTCCAGACCCAGCTGCCGAGTTCTGAGTCTGCCCTCATGCTCCTTTTAAAGAGACTGCCTGTGTTCAGCAAGGTGAATCTCACTATTCCCTTCACCCTCCTGCTTTGTACGTGCTCTGTGTTAAACCCACTGTGAGCAGGTTTCTTGTTCTCTTGGTAAAACCTGGGCTGTGAGCGCTGCCTGGCCAATTAATTTTTTGTGGTACCCAGGGAGCCACAAAGCCTGAGAAACCTTGTTTTTCTTTCTTCAATTGCATTCATTGTGGTACCAAGGACGAGGTAGGAATCACTAAAATAATTTGATCCAAAGTTGTTTTGGCAGAATGCTTCTGTGATGAACAGCACTGTGTTTACTACTGATGTGGGATGATATGGGGCTGCAAATAAACGAGGAGCTGGAGCAAACAGGTGAGTCAGGCTTCCTTTATTTGCCATAAGGACAAAGAGGGGCAGGCTCACACTGAGCATCCATGGTGGAGAATCACCTTCCCAGAACTGCTGTCATTAGAAAGCATTGCTGAATGAAGGATCATTTAAAACAGCTGGACAAGGCAGGAGGCAGGCTACTCCAGACAGTAAGCAGGTGCAGAGGACAGCAGGAGGGCAACAGAATTTGTTAGAAAGTCTGCCATTAATGATAACTTTTACTAGTAATTTTATTAGAGGAAAGGCTTTTTATTGTTATTGCTTTTTCATTAGAAATAATAGTGCTTGTGTGTAAGGCATATTTATATATTGTACCCCAGGACTGGATTTGCTCACAGAGTCTAAAAGAGCATATTGTTCAGTACCTTGTATGTTTGGGGGTTTAAATTGCATTTTGTTGCCATCCCAGTGAAGTATTTCTTATTTGGAAAAACTGACTAATCTGTGTCATTTACCTACACAGTAAATGGTTTGACTTTTCTAGACCTAGGAGTAGGTGTTAGAAGAGAAAGAAGAGAGTTGTGTGTGACCTTTTTTGGTTTGTCTGCTGATAAGTTTTGGGAGTTTGATTTTTGTTGTTTCGGGTTGGTGGGTTTGTTTGGTTTTGTTGTATTTGTTTGTTTTGGTTTGGTTTTGGTTTTTGTTCAAATGCTGCTTCAGGTGTCTTTTTGGCAGAATAAAAGCTGCCAAGTTAAGGGAAAAAAAATCTGTGCTGAAGTCCTGTAGAGAATTCCTGCAGGATTAAAACAGTTATGAGAGTCTCCTTCCTCCTCTTACATTCATGCATTTGGCCTCACAAACACACATTTCCCTCTACCAGCACTGAGCAGTTTTTGAACAAATCTCCTTTGCTGAAGTTTTGCAAACGACTGCTGCACTCTTTGAAATGGCTGTTCCAAATGCAGGTGTCTGCCGTGCAGGACTTCACCAGCTGGGTGGGTAAATGCCCTGCCTTTGCTGCAGCCTGCAAGCTGTTTTACATTGCATGAGAGAAGTCAAAAAGTCAATTAATATGCTGACCAGGACAAAATAGTTCTGTGCACCTATAGTCAATCCCAGTGTGGACTCTCTTATGAGAAAATTATTAATAATAAGTATGTTGTAGGCCTCATGTCAACTCTCTAGGAGATACTTAATCCTACAAGTTGGATCAAGAATCTAATTTGCTTTTAATCAGATGGGATATAGCTTTGTGTATGAGGAAATACTGCTTAATCTTTTGCATTCTGGGGGGGAGGCTGGGAGTCCAAAAGCCATTGTGATTTGAGGACTCATTCAATGCTGGTAGGAGTGAATAAATTCAGTATTCCAGGGACTTAGCGTGATTCCTGTGGCTTCATTTGCCTGTCCTTTTAGAAAGTGTTTCACTCAGATGCTCAGAAACAATCTGGGGAGGGTGAGCTGTGTGAGAGGGGGCATTAATAGGCCCCAAGGCAGCTGCTGTTCCAATGATGGTGGTGTTTGTGTTACAGACTGGCAGCTCAGCAGTGCTGCAGGTGCAGCTCCAGGTGTGAAGCCCCTGCACGTGCAGGATCTGTGCACGGCCATCCCAGACACACCTGTGCATTCCCAAAATCACGTCCTTTGCTGTGCTCAGCTGGGTCTCAGCTGCCATTTGGTGCCAGGACTGCACTGGCAGATGCCAGCTACACTCAGAGCAACCATGAGGACATTGAGGGAGGGGGGTAAGTGACTTTCAGACTGAGACAGGACTCCAGGTGAGGCTGCTGCTGATTCACCTCTCTCACGTTTCCTCCATGTTTCGGTGTGGACCTCGGCAACTGTGCTTGGTAAAAGGCAAAGTGAAATCAATTTCTGTATGTTCTTCTCACCAAAGATTAAGGTGTGATTTTGCACTAAACACTAAAGAGCAAACAGATCAATTCTGAGCCTTGACATCTTGGTGTAAAGTAAGGTCAGACTAAGCAATATAACATTTTTTAATTTTTTTCCAAGATCGGTAGGAGAGCAGGATTTGGCCCATTAGACTTCATTTGCAATGTGAAAATTCCACTTTAAAAAAGCTAGCTGCAATCTGTCATTTAATTTGAAGAGTCCCTGCAGCACTGAGATTCAGGTAAGAACCAATTAATGATAATGGTATTAATGAATTTTTCCAAATGCACATTTCATTTAGCTATAACAAGATAGTTATTTCTGATACACTGAATATCAAATTAGCTATCAAACTGGAAGAGAGACTAATGAGTCAGATAAATAACTAAATATATAACACTTTAACCTTAATATGAGAGTTTAAAAGTCAAGACTAACTTGTCATCTTGGGCAGAAAATGTTTAAATAAACACTACCTAAAGAATTCAGTTAAAAACCAGTCAGGGTTTTTTATATCACTTATAGTCTAAAATAATGAAAGAATCATATTTGGTGACTCCTGTAGGGAACACTCCCAGGTGTAGACTGGAGGAAAATGCTGCCTTTCCTTCCTTTGTTATGAGTAAATGATGAGCATGCTTGTAAGATAGAGGTTTTTGTCAAGATACTTGTGCTGTATCAAAAATGTTCCAGCAATATAACAGAAATTACATTGAATGGATAAAGAATAGCCTGTATGTGTTATTATTTCACTCATAGCCCAGTTTGGTGGAAGTGGATCCTCTCTTTCCAGTGAAATTATTTTTAATGAGCTTAATATAATTCCTTCTCTACATTCAGCCATTTGTTCATATCCCTGGCCAGTGAATAAGAGAAAATTATGTATTCTTTGAATCATACCAGGCACAGCTATTTTCTAGCTTCTCAAGGGCATATTTATATTAATCCTTACAGCAGCCAGGCAAAAAGCCTGAGTGACAAAGGAGGCTCAAAGTGCCCTTTTTGTGTTAGGACCACTCACCCATGTCAGCTGGGTCTGGCCATGGCAACACTCAGGAAGACTGGACACTATGGGAAAAGTTGTGTAAGCAAGAAGGCAGAACCATTTCCATGGATAACCTTGGAAAAATGACAGGAGGAGAGATGAACAGAGAAAATAGGGCTCTTTAACCCCCAAAAGGTCAGCCATTACAGTGGAAATGAAAGAAGGGGATGCTGTGGAGGGCATGGCACGTATCTCACACAGCAGTCATGCATCCGTGCCTCTCTGCTGAGGTGTCACATATTCAGCTGAGCTCTGGATATGCTACAAACATTGGTAGCTGTCTCAGCAGTGCCCAGGAAACATTCCCACACTGCCTCCTCTGATGGATCAAGGCCAGGGAGAACTGTCTGTCTATGGCAGTTAAAGAGGCAGTGCAAGGTGAGGGGCACATCTGCCTTTCCCTCTTCCCATTCCACTTAGCAGCTCAGCCCTCAGAAACCTGTAAACCTCCTCTCCTGCCAAGTGGACTTTACCCCTCCACAAATAGAAGCACTCCTTATGGCTTTCTGCTGCCAGTAGTCATCTATGTCTGACTTCTCACTCAGTTTCTGTATCCTTGTGACACCTCAAAGTGCTTAGCCCTGCTCCACACCCAGTCCCAGCTAAGACCTATGGTACTGCTAGTCAGTCATAATTTAGATTTATAGAAAAAGCAAAATGAACTTGGAAACCCGCAAATAACCTTGTTCCTTGATGTGAGAAAGCTATGATGCAGCGAAGGAAAGCGTGACAGCTGATTAGATGATTGGCATAAAGCTGTTAATGGAAATCAGCTGTTCCATGGCTGGCAAGTCTCTAAGGGAATTCCCACCCTGTTGGTTCCTGAACAATGCATGAGCTGGAGCTGGTATCTAACTGATATCTAACCTGCCCTTTCTGGGCCTTGGTTTGCCTTACCTAAAATGGGGACAGTAACTCTTTCCTGCATCAGAGAATTGTTGAAAGAAAATAATGTGTAGCACTTTAGATTCACAACAAGTAGAATTGCAACAAGTAGTAAGTAGATTTACGTTATATTATAAGAGGTAATTGTAGAAGACTTAACAACAGGTTTCCTTTTAGAAAAGCAGCAGAAGAAATAGAGATTTAACAGATATAGTTTAACAGAAGAATATTTAATTCTCTCAGTTGACTGTTTTCTATTACAGGCTAAGCAGGTGCAATTCAGAAAAATTCCAGTGACTTGTATGAAGAAAAGAAATCATTAGCTGAGAATCTAATTGGTCTTTCAGTATGGATTTTATAGGGGTTTTATGGTCTACATGGAAGAAGCAAGACAAATAAATAGTTTCCTATTATATTAATTTTGAAATACATAAGTTAGTGTAAAGTTTGATTATAACATTAATTAAGAGAGGCAATGCGGAGCATTCCTATCTAAATACTTACTACCAAAATGCATCAACAAATCACTGTCTTTAATGTGGTGCAGCATGTGGATCACTAACCTTTGCAATGGCCTCTTTAAGCAAGCTCTGCAGGAGGTGTAATCTGCAGGGAAAACAGGAGAAGTGTTCTTAGATGGTCAGTTTGTGGCTTGTAGGGAAAGCATTAGGCTTAGTCCAAATTTACAGTCTGACATGGCCCCTTATACTGAGACTGGGAAGAAACTCCTGTTTGCACTTTGTGAGGATACACAGGAAAGAAAGGACTAAGTTTAGAAAGGTCTACACTGTGTGGCTTCAAAGAAATGGTAAAACTGTGCAGAAGGTAGGAACACAGAAGGATCTTGGCTAGCCTAAAGGAAACTTATTCTGGGAACATCTCAAAAACTCTCTCTGGGTGAAGGGGTTTTGGATCCAAGGCTGGAGAAGGGCTAGGCTGTGCTGTCTCTTCTGCAGTGGTAAGCTGAAGTCCAAAGCACAAAAGAGACAGAACTGTTCTGCTCCAGGAGCAAGGAAGGAAGTAGGAGATGCCTAAAGACAAATGTCAATTTTTGTGGACTCTTAAATCTCATATTCATTTATGTTCATTGCATTCATACTGTTTTCACAAATTCAAAGACTGAGTGTGGGAGGCTCACAGAGTGATCAGGGCTTTGCTTTGCTGTGCTGTCTTTGTTTGCTTTCTCTTGATTATAAATGACCTAGCCAGTTCCATTCTCTCTGAAATTAAAATAACTTCTGTCAAAACAGACACCAGTGCTGCTTTTTATGCCACAGATGAAATTTCCGCTCTGTATCAATACTAACTCAGTAGGGATTCATGCTTTAAAACAAGAAGCCCCTTGAAAATGTACCTGCAACAAATAGCAAAATACCATCCCATTGTTTTCAGCTAAAACACCATAATTGTTCTGGTTGCAACTTAAGAACAGCTTTCCTTGGACGAAGATAATTAAATTTCACTAATTGTTGTGAACACTGCTATGCTTTAGTGAGTTTCTGCTCAACAAAATACCTGGGAACAAGTAGGAGAACACCTGAAGGGGAAGACAGTTAATGGTGGGTTTCAGGTACTGAAAAATGTCTCTCTCACTTGGAAACAAAACCTGAGCAAAATGTCTGGTAAACAGCATCAGTGGAAGCTGGCATGAAGCAAAGCAAAGGACTGGCTCACTGGACTGGCTACTGCCAATTAAATGGTTTCATGCACTGTCTACCTCAGGTAATGAGATCTGGCAAAACCTCTAGGCCCTGGGCACCCGTTAGAAAAGACAAATATCGCTGGTAGGGAAAAAGAAAATTCCATTGGGACATCTTTGATTTAAATGGAATCAAATGGCACGCTGCCATGTCAATGGTCTTTCATGGAATGCAAATAGGTCTGTCTAATGGAGAGAAAATGCACATCATTCATTTTAGACTATAATTAGCTTTTAATTTAATCAAATATTGGTACCAAAGCAGGCCTTGGAGAAAGATTCTGATATTAAAGCCTTCAAAGCTTCTTTGGAGAACTCTAAAAAGGTTTGTGTGGTAGTAAATCAACTTGCAAAGTGGTACTATACAGTGTGCATATCTTAGCTCTATCACAGTCTATTATAAAACTCAAAACAGGGAACAAGTGGAATGCAGTCCTTTTATGAAAGAAAACACTGAGTCATATTGTGAGTCACTCTATCTCAGGGAGACAATTTTTTTTTTTTTGAACATTGGCTTTTAGGAGAGTAGTTAAAAGAACTACCAAGGACAGTGTGCAATTAAAGGTACTTTAATCTGCATTTAGGGGCTAGAGTTTATGGTAAAGAATTATTAGTAAATAAAGTTTAATTGCAAAACAAGGGAAGCAAATATGAAATTAATAGTGGATCTATCATTTTTCATTATTATGGTCTTGTCTATGTGAGCAGATTTACTTAACCTTATGTTCCACTCTGTCTGGACTTTGGAAAAGGAACAGACATTTTTGGGCTATGGAGTATGTTGGACAATCTCCAAAATTATTTTCATCCCTGACAATGACATGTCTTGTTCCTTAGGTACTCCAGCCCTGTCAAGCAGGGTGTAGCTGAAGACAATGCAGCTGGAACTTCACAATTTCTGTGGAGAGCATTCCATTTCTAGAGTGCAGCCTGGGTTTCCTGGCTAGAGTGTCTTCCATCTTTATTAGAAGCTGGTGTGTAAAGAACTCAGTGTTTTCTGCTAGCTGCTTGATAGTGAAAGCTGGGGATTTGGTCCTGAGCTCATGGAAATGAATAAGAAAACATTCTGAACTGGATCTTTCAGCAGATATTAGGAGTAGAACATGGAAAAAGTCAGTATATTCATTTCATACCTGATTTTCAATTTAACATCCAAACTATAACTGGTATTATATAATCTGTATTATTTGATTTCTTGTTGATATTAAAAATGCACATATTCAGTTATGCGTCTTAAATAATTCAAGTTCTCTTTAAATACAGTAATTTTTTTTATGGTGAACAGCAAAAGACTTTTTTACATTGAGTTTAGGAAAGAAGAGAGGGCAAGAAAAATCCTATATTCTCTGGAAACTGTGCAGAAAAGTAACACTCTTTGATGATAAGAATGGTGGGAATTTTTTACCTTGACTTATGCAAAGCTTTTGACATAGTGTCCCATAATATCTCCATAGATAACAGATGAAACATGGATTACAGAAAAGGACAGAGAGATGAGCTGGAAATGAACTGTTCTGCCTGGCTCAGAGCTGTGACCCGTGACACAAAGTCCATCTGGAGGCAGGTCACTGGTGGTGTTTGCCATGAATGGGGGCAGAGCTGGGCCCACACTGTTTAACATCTTCATCAATGACCTGTGTGGTGGGACACAGGGCACCTTCTCCAGTGTGCAGATGCTACACAGCTGGAGTGGCTGATTTTTGTACTCCCTGTAGTCTTTAAATAATTTTGAACTGTGGCAGGGTGTTGCAACACAGAAGAGGTGATCTTCAGAAATAAATGCATAAAAACTGCAGCAAATGAGGAAACTGTGAAACTTCATCATTGGGTCTGGAACCTCAGTGTAGGAACTGATCTTCTTCTTGCAATGCCCACTGATTTCAAGGGAAGTCTTTAACTGGCTAGGAGGGCAGACTCTAAAAGAATTTACGGCAGGGTGGATCTGTAAATAAGACACAACAACCTTCATCTATAAAAAGAATAAACTTAATTTTCATCACTGACAAAGGCTTATTGACTGACCAGTCTATATATGTTTGCAGCTCCTACTTGGCCAAATTGTGACTAAGCAGTTTGCCTGCAAGAGGTGTCAATTTAGCTTCATCTGGGGTAATGTGCTTACTTAAATAGCTTCTGAGTAATTAGGAGATTGCTCATTAGTTTGCCACTGTCCCCAGCAGAAATGTTACAGGCTCAGTTTGTTGGACATAGTTAGGAGTAGATTTCCTGCCCTGCATTGCTTATGAGAGCATGGGCTTTTAGTGTAATCACAGCAAAAGTAAACATCTTAAATTAAGACAAACAGTTTGGTTGTTAGGAAGAGAACCAGTCAAGCAGGAAATGCCAAGCAAAACAACATTCTTTGGGCACCTGATATAAATATGATTCTCCAAGCTGCCTGTTGGGTCCTGCTGGCTGGGGTTTTCCTACACTTGCTCCAGATGTCAAGTGCAGGGTTAGTGATCCTGGCTGAGGTGAGTCTCATCTCGTGTAGAGCGCAAATCTCAAGCTTTATATTTATTTTACATGGGTGCTACTCTTAGCATGCACTGAAAGACAAGGCAGTCCTGAGGCCTGCCCACTGCACTTGGGCTCTCTGGGAACTCCCAGCAGCTACAGTGTGAAATGGGAGTGTTCCCATTTGAAATACGTGGTGTGCCATTTCAAATGTGGCATTCCAGCTTGCTCTGAAAAGTTTGTTCTACCAGTGCCCGTATTAAAGCGTGTGGGATGCAGAAAGGATCTTGAACTACTTACCCGCATTCTTACAAAATAAAAAATATTCTATGATTTCTTTTAAACACATGTTCCCACTGAAATCAATCAATGAAGAGGTGAGGCAGGGAGGCTGCTAATTTTTATGGAATTATGGATTTGTATATGTAGAATCAGGGCTATTGTTTCCATTAATAGTAGACCTGTGAGATTGCTACTGGTGGGCAAAACCCCTTGTTGTAATCTAGTTTACTGTACTTGCAAAATTTTAGTCTGAAGCCATGTTGATTTCTTTGCTGCTAAAGTGATTAAAATGACTTCCTCCTGCTGGTCATCATATTAGTTATGGTGATCCCTCCTTCAATTAGATGAGAGGAGTAATAACCAGAATGCCAACACAGAGCCCCACTCAACAGCAGCATGATCTGTACAGCAACCCTGACGCTCCACTCCAACATCATCACTGAGGCTACCGCAGAGCCTTTCCTCTGGAGGCACAACCTTGAGGCTGCCAAAAATGAGATCTGAGGGTTCACTGTAGCAATGGGGAACACAGCGACCCGGACCCCCTCACGCATCCTCAGATCACTTTATTGCAGAAATCGCCCCCTTTTTACACCTTTAATTTCCGCCGAACACAACTGGAACCAAACCAGGGCCTAACAGAACTTAACAGAAGGGCCCCCATTGGCTGGCTCGGCTGCAGTGCTGCTGTCCACGTGTCCTACCACCCAATCAGCTTCCCGTTCACACCCTGTCCACATCCTACCACCCAATCAGCTTTCTGTTCACACTCTGTCCACACGTCCTACCACCCAATCAGCTTCCCGTTCATGCGCTGTTCACACGTCCCACCACCCAATCAGCTTCCCGTTCACACGCAGTCCAGCGTTCCTCCAGCCAATCACAATCTCCCTTCCAGCTGTCGCTCACCCAACTCTCCTCACCTGTGACTCTGGGCCTTCCCACCGGGCCTTTTGTGAGCATCAGCCTGAGGAACTTTACCAAATGTAACCCATATTGCACAGTTCACTTGAGATCTGGCCTCTTGAGGTTATGACAACGTCTCCGAGCCCAGCTTGGCCAGCCCATCTGGTGGCGGAACCTTAGAGAAGGGCAGGAATGAGGTTTGGCATCTTGTGGGAAATTATTTTTACTTTTACTTATTTTTTGTTTCCGTAGGCTCCACTTCTTCAATGATTAGCTGCCATGGGAACTGGCTTCACAAAATCCCTGGCGTGGGCATAGATGGGGACACTCCTGTCCTTCCATTTCCTCACCCTTTCCTGCCCCTACCACTCTCACTTGGCCAAATACAGACACATTTATAGTGGAAGACCTTAAATTTCACATTAAATTCCCAGGGCTTAACTAGAAATCTTACTTGTTCTCCTTTCTTATATTTTACATATATTTTAATTCCTGAAGTTTCAGATCAGCATATTTTTTCCTTTAATAAACACTTAAGTTTACAGCCTTTAATCTTTTTTTTATTTAAAACCACAAAGAAATGTACAACCTTTTATGAATTCAAATTAAAAATGAAGTGTGATGGAAATGATTTACAATCGCTGTAGCTTAGCAGGGGAAATATACAACTCCTTTGCAGTACATCATATTCTGCTCCTTTAATTTATAAGCAAGCTGTAATGTAACATATTAATCATATGAAGAAAATGTAGCTTCAGTTTGAAACATTTGTTATAGCAAAACTCCATGCACCTGCAAATTATTTATTCTTAAAAAAGAAAAGAAAATATGTTCGGCACACACTATTGCATCCACAAGAAAAATGGACATATTTAGAAAAATCCTGCAGTAAATTATCCTTATATTTTTTACATTTTTCCTTTAACTACTTTCATCTTTCCTGAGCTCAGCTTCCTGTGCTCTTTCAGTCAGATGTTCTGTCTCATGTGGAAGCTAAAGGTGGCTGGACAAAAGAGAGAAGGATGCAACTCCACCTTGTGTCACAGTTTTCTGTTAAAAGTGAAAGAAGCTCCTGTTGCTCTACAGAGGAAAAAATAAGGTCTGAAATATTAAAATAATTTTCAGCAATCATGGAGGCAGTTGCTGTATTCACAAATTGGTTCCTTCGACCAGGAAGGCAGGTAAAAAGACTGGCAGGGTGAAAAACTGTGCTAAGGAAATAAATCAGCAAATATAACAAAGTCTACTGTGAGTATGTCTAATATCTGACTGATAGTAGTAGAAAAGGGAGTTTCTTTTTGGTACAACAACACTTTTGCAAAACACCTACAAACCCTGTACAAAAGCAGCCTCTGCCTCTTTTAAGGATTTGAATCCTGCAAGTGTAGGAGACTTGCAGGCAAGATGTATTTGAAGCCTGATTTGCTTAAATTACAGACTTATTCACAGTGAGGGGGAGATTCAGGTGGATTGCAGCCAGCATTTCAGAGGTGCTGTGGATCTCTGCTGTTAGCTTGGGCTGTGGTTTCTTTCTCTCTGCTTTCTGAATAAACCTGTCTGGCTTGAGACACCAGAGTGTCTTCACATTATGGTGGTGTTTCTCTTGTTAAGAACAAAATTATTTTGAAATGAGACTGTGGAGGAGGGAGAAATCATGATATAAATTTTGCCCTTTGCCCCCTTTCCCAACCTGAATGGGAGAGGTAGTTGGAAGACGATAAACAAAAAAGGGAGGAATGGGGAGCGAGAGGACAGCGGCGAAACTCCCAGAGGGGATGGTGAGTCTTGTTCTCACAAGTCAAAAGGCCTGCAATAATGAACCACTAGGGATAAGTAAAAAGGAAAAACATAAGTTACAGGAAGCCAAATGCAGTGCCTTTGGGCATGTAAGTTTGTGTAGAATGTGTGCAGGAACTTCTTTTAACTCTTTCATTCTGCACCATTGAAAGGGTAAAGCTGATCTCATGTATCCCCTTGTACAGCCAGTGCTTTATTTCCTTCACTGAAATCTTAGAAACTTGGCTGATTCTTTAGCATGGGAGCTGGCAGCAACCAGTTGCTGTTGAAGATTTCCATCAGACTTGGGTGTTATCATTCCTGTGGGGACACCTCTGTCCACCAGGCTTTCTGCTCTTCCTAATTCTGATAGTCTTAAAGAAGAGGGTAGCTGATATCACGTAATTGAGTTGCTAAGAAATAGGTTTGATTTGCTTGACTGTACTTAATGCAAACCATCAAATCTGACCATTCCTTTTTCATACAAGCAATATTCCCATGAAAGCAGAGGACTTGTGACTCTGGAGCCTTGAGGGTTAACCTGCCAGGTGAAGACCCAAGGAAATGGAATGGCTTCTTCTGTACCCTGTAGCTAGGTTTATTCCCTTAGACCGCAGTGAAAAGTTAACACGTTAAATGGGGTAGAGTACTCTGGAACTGAGCTACACAACCATTGTCTCAGATTCATAAATAAAGCAAAAGTAGCCCTAGCTCGATTTGGATGGAGAAGGCATTGGTCCAGTGTGCTCTAGACAGATGGGATGTGTTCACTTTGCAGGCATCTGACCTGGCTTGGTGAGGAGTACCTCTGTCCCCACTCACCTGTGTGAGTGGTGACTGTGGAGAGGCTCCCTCCTGCAGCAGCACCTGTGTGTTGTGCTATCCAGGGCATAGCACAATTTGGCTTTGGTTTGCAGCCTGCAATCCAACCCCACCCTGCTGCAGGACTATGCCTTGAAAGCACGACCTGAGTCTGAAGTAGCAGCTGGCTGGAGTCCAGCAGTTCCTGCCAAGCCTGAGAGGCTTCACTGCGAGGATGGGGAAGCAGGAAGAGAAAATTAAGAGGAGGAGGGAAGGGGAAGAGCATGAAAAGTCAGGGTACGTTTGCACAAGCCTAATTGAAGGATTCGGAGACCTGAAGTCTGAATGCTTTATCTAAGAGATGGAATATGTTAAAACAAAACCAAAATGCAAACCACTGCTGCCACCAGAAAACTCACATTCCCTCAATGCTTCGGAGTGAGTAGTGTCTGGATCTGAACAGTTGGCAATGTTTTTGCCTCTTCTTTTCTATTGTCTTCTGTTGCATAACATCCTCCATTGAATCCATCAATACTGAAACATTTTGATCCAGAGCAATTTTTTCAATATCTGGAGAAGTTCGTAAATTCACAGTGTTTTTTCCCAAGGAAAACAAAATGAAATTGTGAAATCCTCTACAGAAGTAACTTCCATCCTCCACATAAAAGGAGGATAAAAGGCCCGAGATATAAGTGATAACTTTGTTGTAGTGTAAGACACAAAACTCTATTATTAAAACAGTTTATTTATTAGCAAGTTCTTGTAATGAACCAAGCACATCAGATGTGGGCAAAACTCTACTAAGCAGGTACAAACTGAAATAATAATGAAGCTAGACAAATAGCTTGACATTCAAATTACTGGCTAGACCAGCTTTTAGTGTTGCTTTGGCTCAGTCTCTAAATAGAGCAAGGTAGGCTTGAACCTTTACTTCACCTTTTCTCAAGGAAAGTTGGAGACACCTATCAGAAATGGCTGATAAAACTAATTCTGACTCAGTTCAAATTTCTTGTTGCTGAAATCACAGGTTTAGCAAAATGTGGCCTTTAAGTAAAAAGAAAAAAACTCATTGAAAAACTTAATTTTGGAGATTCTTCTCTTTTAGCCCTTCCATACCCCCTCCTTTACAGGTGCATGTGTAGGTTACAGATGCCCACTGACACCAGGTGCCCTGAACCTGAGCAGTGTCCTTTGTGCTGTCTCTACTGATCAGTATTTACACCATAGCTTCATTTCAGATCCATGCTGTCACTGTTGTTAGGGTACAGAGGGGTTTTGTATGCTTATTGTGCTGCTGTCTGCTTTACAACCCTTGTCTCAATAAAGAATATTGCTTGTTGACTATGTCTAATTTGTTAGGGAGTGTTGGTGTGTTGTTAATTGACAAACAAACCACTGAAAATTAGCATATGTTTGTAGTTTTTTCTATTAGTGCTCTTCCCACAATAGCAATTTAGATCCCTCCTAAAGACCTCCAGAAATGATGACAGAACAGCTCATAATTTTCTTTGGTGGTTCTAAAGGCTAATCATGTGCAGTTCTGTCTTATTTTTTGTTGGCTGTATGATATTTTAGACTTTAACCTACCAATATTTATCTAGATTTCAAAACAGCCTTGAATATTGGTTGTTTTGTGGTCTTTTGTGTTTTCTTTCTTTTTTTTTTTTTAAACAGGAGTGTTTGTACTTCATGACCACAGAGGCTCTGGAGAAACAGGTATTTCCCTCCTCTCCTTCCTCCACCTGAGTTGTTGAAATTCATATCCTTCTCAGCATTTCAGTTTTGGATTGGTCCTATGCTGGCTGACTAAGCAAGACTAAAGGTATTTATTGCTGCTCCCTGTCAATTCTGTATACGATAGGTACATATTTGAAAAGCAAGGAGTAAAACTACCTCAAAGCACAAACTATGAATAAGGCCAGATTCTGACTCATTTTCTAATGTTGAAAAGTCTTTACTCTTTGGACTTCAATAGGACTTCTTCCTTGAGTAAGCATTACTCATGGTGATTAAAGGCTCAATTTTCCTGCCCGGTGTTATGTAATTAAACTATGCAAATAATTCAGCTGTCCAAGACAATGCAGACTGTGAATGGAATAGTCAGTTGTGCATTTCACAACTTTGGTACCTTCAGAATACATAGCTTATTTGCTGAAGAAATAAATGGAACAATTTGAAATAATTAATGCATTTAGGACTCTAGGACTTTGACAATTTCTTTGTGAACAGTAATAGACAATTGGTTATGAATAAATTATTTTCCCATTTCCAGGATGGTCCTTCATCCCTTCTTCAGTCTTTGTAGCTTGTGGGCTTTGCATAAAGAGGTTATCAATATCTGCCGCAGAGTCCTTCCCACTCAGTAAATCAAAGCCTTTCTCTTCCCTGCTCCCTTTTCGTAGCCAGATGACTCCAGCCTCTTTCACTTCCCAGCAGTAGAGATTACTTAAATACTTGTCCATAGCACCTTGCCATGTTTGAGCACTGTTTACACAATCCTGAGGGATTGCTTTCCTTCAGTCAGTGACAGTCACATGTGGCTGCTGAGCACTGGGTATCCTGTCCACTACTGGTTGCTCAGAGTTGTGCTAACCAGCCAGGACTAGAAGAGAAATATTAAAATTTACTGAATCAGTTCTTGTTTCTTGCAATATTGTCTGCAAGCAAATGATTGTCTGATAGCAGCTCAGTAAACTTCATGATACAGGTTTCTGTGGTAAACTTACACAGTTACTGGGGGTGGGAGATTGAAAGCATAATGGTACAAATACACTTTCTCTTTAAATACTGCTTTGAGAAAAGTTGTGTGGTCAGGTGAGCTTTGAAATGACTCAGAAAGTGCTGGGAAGTTGATAGAAGGATTCATATTGACTTTACTGGGATTTGGATCAGACCTGCCAATGTGAATCAAGAATTCACGGGAGCCTGAGCAGCAGCATGCAGGAATTTAGTGCAGATCCTTTCAGATTTCTGGGTTAATTAACTGGGCAGATCATAGTCTTGAGTAATGCTCAGAGTTGGACAGAAGTAAGTTTCTCACATGTTTTCCTTGGCTGCCAGGCAGAGTTCCAACCTGTCCTCAGTGCCTTTTCCCATGGGCAGCACCAAATTCCCTGAGGGCCAGGCAGCCCCACAGCCCTGCTGCCAGCTCCCCACCACCCACTCCCAAAGCAACTTAAAAATGTGGAAAGAGATGGTAAGGATTAGGGTGATGATTGTTTTTTGCCATGGATTTAAAGATTTTCTTTGAACCATTAGGAAGATCAGTCATAAAGTAGCATTCTGGGGAGCAAAGACATGGTTCTGGGAATACCTGTGGGTTAGGAAGAGTCCTGTGAGGAGCAGCTCATGGCAGGGGGACACATGAAGGTGTTTGGTAGTAGGAAATATTTGGTAGCAGAAATGGGAGGTGCAGAGAGACCATGGAGGAGGTTTGTTCTCTGGAGGGCAGCAGCCTGCTGCTGTTTTGCTGGCTGCAGAGATGCCCCGGGCAGCTGCCTGTGCCCACCCTGATCCCTCAGGGTGTTGGGCACCCATGGCACAGCTTGTTCTGCTCATCTTTGTTTGCTGTGTAATTCTTGGATTTGTCTAAAGTTCAGTAACTTCCCTGATCAAAAGCTGCCATTGTTTTTCAGAAGTGTATGATCCATGGAGAGCTCCCAAGGACTGTGGAAAATCTGCAACACAAAAAAGGCAGGACTTTAACCCAAACCAATATTGTCTTCCCTTCCGAGGAGAAGGAGGGGCTCATCTTACAGTGACATTAAGAATTCATTCCCCTAAATGAGATATGTCACCTTGCCATTTTAACTTGATTCATTAAAATAGTGGCTCATTAGTTATTCCCTTGTGCAGTATAGAATTTGCACATTAAAGGCTGTGCATTTCATGTGCTTACTACATTTGGGGATAAATTTCTAGCCATCCTGTTTGCAAGGAAAATTGTGGGTTTTGAAAGAAAAGAAGGTAGAAATTCTAGCCATTTGATCCTTTTTTCCCCCATAAGTAATTTCTAATCTTTCAGGCCCCTAATATTTCCCTTTAGAAACTGAAGCTACTGTGACACAGGACCCACTGAAGTAGCACTGATCTCTTTCCAAATGCATTTGGTGTATATTCTCTTTTGTGCTTTGGAGTGTTGAGATTTTCCCATTGTTTCCTTAGTCTTGCCATGAAAATTATCATCTCTAAACTCAGAAGATACCTAAAATCCTGGACAGGGAGGAACTCTGCACCCCTTGGAGAGTGGGGATGTGTGATTACCTTATGTCAGCCTGGTTGGAGAAAGGTGTCGCCAGCCATATGCCAAACATAAACTTCTTCCCTAAATGGACAGATCCATTCTCCAATGACAGATTTTCAAGTTAAAGCCCTGTGGTGTGAAATTCAGAGTGAAAAGGGCTGGGTTTTCCATCACCCATGCTGTGGAAAAGCTCCTCAACCAGAGGAGAGTAGGAATGGGATGAGTGAAGTGCGTTGGCCAGTGTGGTGAGCCCTCTCTGCTGAACTGGGGAGGAAAGGGCACCACTGTGCAGCCTCCCTGCTCCCACCTGCCCTTCCCTCTAGGCACACACAGCTCCCCAGGGCCTTGGGAGGTTCACTGAAGTCCTGGAAGGGCCACAGGTCCCAAAAGTCTGAGTGTTGGGTAGGTTCTTGAACCTTGTTAGGTGAAAATAGAAGAATTCAACATGAGGAGGGGGAAATTTCGAGTAGGAATAGCCAGGAAGAAAAAGAATATGAAAATACTAAATTTGCTTGAAGAGCTGAATGGAACAGACTGAAAAGTTATTTGATTCTTTTATATAACATTTTGGCTTGTTCCAGACCCTGGTTGATGAACTGCTTCCATATTGCTGGAATTTGAGGGCAGAGCTGTTGTTCATTTAGCAGTAAATGCTGGGGCTGGATGGAAGGAATGTCATTCCTAACTAAAGTCGAAGTCTAATCCCTTGGTTTCACTGGTGACTCAGATTACAATAATTCAATACCGAGAGGGTTCATTCTCCCTCCTCCCTTTTCTTACTGCATTACAAATGGCCAGTAAAAGAAATCTAGCAAAATGCTGATCCTGCCTGAAGTGCAATTAAATGTATCCACATTCCATATCCTGTCTTCTCTGTGATTTTCTTGCATGCAAGAGACTCAGCTCTTTTCTTCTTGCCTTCTCAGTTTCTCTCCAACAGCATCTTCTGCGCTTTCAAGATGCTTATACTGTTAGTTTTTCAAATTCCAAACAAGAAACTCTTTCCCATACAATAAAGTTCCATACAAATATAGCTAATGTCAATAAAGCTAAAAAGATATGTCAGCAAAGACCCAAACAGCCAATTTATTACAGTTAAACATCCTGCCCAGACATTTTATTTACAATCAAAGCTTGTTATATAAGGCAATCCCTCTTCCCTTGGTATCTTTTTTTATCTCACAGTTTACAAATTACTGTCTTTCTCTTTTTATCCCATATGAAATACTGAATTCACTTGTGCATGTTCTTTGAATACAGCCTTTTTGTTTCTTTTTAGAAACATTATTAAATGATCACTTGAAAGTTTGCACAAAAAAAAATCTGTGAATTTGACCTTTTTAATCAAAAGAATATGTATCACAATAAATTTAAACAAATAAAAGACATTACTGAGCACTGTCTTTTGTTAACAAAGTCCCCCAAAACAACATAGAAACATGGTTTACAGAAACAAATATTTTCCTCACGATCTTAGATTTTACTATACTCTTTTCCCACTGTAAATTTACATAGGAGGAAATGTGCATAACTCTTCCTATAGGTTTTCAGAATATGGCTGCTTGGGGACAGAACTAAACCACAGGTCATTCTGATAGAAAAAAAGGCAACCTTGTCATATGTTGAGATACAAACCCAGAAGCTCATATTTGCTATTAAATGGCTACTTATGACTTGTTATACAGACAACTCAAGCCTCTTTCAGGCTCCCAAAATAGCTTTTGTGTGACTTCACAAATGCATGCTCCACAGCTTCTAAACTGGCCCTCAAATATTGTTATGGGAACACTAGGAAAGAGACCTTGTATTAAATTACACTTTCAATCAGTCATCTGCATCTGCTTGTGTTTGTCAGGGAAAGTCTCAGACGGGGGTGCAGCTTCTATCTGATGGAGTCTGCATCTGTGAGCAGGTTCCAGGACACTTTATCTGGCACAGGAGAGCAGTAAAGGCTTCCCTTCTTCACCAGATCTGCTCCAGAGATACTAAATTCCTTCACGATAATGAGGTGTCCAGAATAGTAACAAGAGGCCAGGAGTGTGCTTTTGGTTTAGACTGTGCTGAAGGATCTGCTGACTGTGGGCAAATACACACCAGAGTACCTGAGGGAACCTGAGCCAGGGTGAGCAGCGAAACCTTATCAGGTGTCAGATCTCCTGGGCCCTACGGGGCAGGTGTGGGATTGCAGAGTGTCTGCCACAGCTGTGACAGGCACTGCAGAGAAGACTATGACAAATAAGGAGAGCTGTTGCCCATCGTGGTATTGTAGCTCCTGCTTATAAGACTTTTATCTGGGCTTTGATGCTGGTAGTGAGAAATAGTTCTGTCTCTGCCACATTTTGCATGCAAAATAATTAAAAAACATCATTCCTTTGCAGGTGCAGTTAATATGGGTGCTGAGGAGTACAAAAAATTACCTGCCTGGCAAAGTGGATGGAGAAATACTTCCCGTTCAAGTCTTTGAAAGGTGGAGAGTGGAACCATGGAAATTCCCCGGACTCTGTCATTTTAAGTTTTGCAGATGTTCTCCCCATGGCATTTTCCTCCCATCTCCGGTGTAGCCACAGCACAAAAATATTTTGACCAACACTGCAGACTCAGGAAAGGTCATACATGTACCTTCTTGTGACATGTTTTCCTAACCTCTCTACCTGCTGTGGGTAGTCTGCAGCCTCCTGTGCTGACAAGTCTGCGATGGCTGGGGCTGTGATTAATGGAATTTCATTAGCGTTTATGCAACCAGCCCCGAGAGCCCTCAGAGGTGCTCTGGCCTCCTCCTCTCACTGTGAACTTTGTAATGGCAATAAGTACAGGCAGATATGTTGGAGATTCTCTATTCATTACTTTTCCCCCGGGCAAAGTGGGTAAGTAGTGATTTGTATCGGAAAGGGTAATGTATAATAATTATGGCTACAATGTCCTGACTAGGAGGAAGAGTAAAACATCCTGCTATTGCTACCTTAGAATTCCACCTTCGACTGGAGTGCTTCATGCATGACCATGTTGTAGGGTTAGCTGAGACTCCTCCTGACTCTGAGCATGGGTAAGGAAGGAAGACAAGGGGAAATACACAGGGAGAGGCTGCACAGCAGGTGTTTCTTCCTCAGTGTGAGAAAATGAAGTGGTTTGCCTGCAAAGGAAATGGAAGGATTGAGTGTAGTTTTTAAGACAGATGTACAATGCTGGGGATAGACACATATCTTCAGTGTGCCCGTGTTCTGAGCTGACAGATGGGATTGGTCCAGAAGTTACCCATTTGTGTTAGCTGAGCCCAAACAAGTTAACGTCTCCCGATCTTCCTTGCCTGCTTTCCTCCTGTGAATATTTTTCATTGTGTTATATGGCAGAGGTCTACTCTTGGGGTTTCCTTGAAATAATTAGGGGCAAACTGGTGTCTCTCTAAGTGTAGAACAGCGTTTCATTTAAAGAGATTATTACTGGTACAATATATTCAACAACTGCAATAGGCTGGAAGTGTATGGGGAAGGATTAATTGGTGTCTGCTCTCTTCTTGTTACCTTCCACTGAGCATCCACAATCTGATACAGCTCAAACTTTCTTATGCTCCAGTCTGTTTTTATCTTTACATCATGCTGCCAGCTCTTTTGGCTTAAATTAGTTCAGTTTGAAATGACAGGTTTTTGCTTTAATTTTGCAGTATTGTACTGTGGTAACATGATATGTGAGTATACCTAAATTTCCTTGTGCCATGTTGCCTCACAGCAGGAGCTCTGGGAGGGCAAGGTGTGAATGCCAGTGGGAGGCATGGAAGTCTGACTAATGTGTTATTCATCTAAAACTGATAGAAATAAAAGAAGAGCTCCAGCAGGCTGTCACGGGTTCCAGAGGACAATGTGCATTTCAATTGTTTGGTGGCATTTATGCAGATTAAGAACTAAAGGCAGCTACGGTAAAATAAACTGCCATCACAGTCCTTGTGTTGTATTGCTTTGGGAGAGACAGGAAAAAGGCCTGCCTTTTATCTCACCTGTAGGATGAGACAACTGGAGTCAAAAATTGTTCAGTTTTTCAAAATTGTTCAAAAATGGCTCTGACAACAGTTACAGAGCAGTCAGATTTTTCACAGCTCAAGGATTCCTGCAGCTTCCCTGAGCAGACAGTGCGAAATGCTCATTTGTGCTTTCCCTGGGAGAGCGGAGAAAGATGTTGGTTTAAAATGCATATTCCAAATTCACATGTATCCTGGTTAGGGATAGTAACAAAAGTCCAAATACCTGTTAGGTACAACAGTTTGTTTACAAGATACAGAGTTGGTGCCAGAGTCCACAGCCTGCAGGTAGGACAGGGCTTGTTGTAGGGGGAGATACGGGGCATCTCTCACAAAATTATGTTCTTGTACTAAATATTATGTAATCTATGTTATTGGATTCTAAAAGTTGTGAAAGAAGTTTCTCAAGCCCTTTACACTTTTCTAACCTAGGTCTCCCTGAAATTATCTAAGAAGTGGGGTTTATTACTGTTCAGCTGTTAAGCCTATTTTAATACAATTCTAAACTAATACTGATAATTCTCTTGAAAAAAATATTTTAGGAGTCTATCTGAGCTTTGTCTGATCCTTTCCATCACCCATTTTCTTGCATTAAAAATGCTTTCTTCTCCAGGATTTCTGATGCCTTCAGAAAAAAGGGGTAATTGCCTTCATTGGTCTTGAAGCTGTGTTAGGAAATGCCACTCACAACATCCTGAGTGTATCTTTAGCAACAGGTTGTGTCAGGACCCACTTAAAAACACCAACACATTCACCCAGAGTCATTGTTTCTTTGCTGAGCACATTCTACTTGGTGTTATTGCTCTTTTTAAAAAAAATATCCTTGCCCTGGGGTAACCAATGCATTTTATATTACCACAACCTGCAGCAGGCTAATATTCCTAAGCTGGGGATAAAGAAAATGAAATCGACAAAAAGGGCAAGACAAATAATTGATTCCTCCAGCTTTCATCTGGGGACTTCAAACATTAAATATAACTTTGAATAGTTTTTAGAAGACCTAATTGTTACTGTAAAAGGGAATTCTACCTTAATTGCCTTAACAATAATGCAGTGCCATTCTGCTAAGGCAATAAGCAGAGGTCTTACAGACTCACTGTCCATATCCAAGTGCAGCAGCAGTGACTGGTTCCTCCACACCTCAGTCATCCTACAGTCTTTGATGATCTCCCTCACCTTTTATAGGGTAGCAAAGATCTTATGACAGACACACAAGTAAAAAGTTTCAAACTGGAATACTCAAAGACATGATTTCTTTGTCTAGTCTTAGCCCTTCAGCAATAGATGTCTTCACTCAAAAACACTGACACCTGAGCTTTCAGGTTGCCAGAAGGTAATTCACTGGACAGTGCTATAGTGGTGCACTTGTGTGCTCTGGTGTTTCAGAGCTAGGGTTAGTTGGACGTTTCTCAAGAATAATGAAAGCATCAGAAGTATGTGGGGCTTAAGAGTTGGACAGGTGTCTTTTTTGATTAGAAAATGTATATTTCTTGACCAAAACTTTTGTTCAAATATTTTCGTCAAAACTCTGCTTTCTTTTCTCCAGAAATAAATTTGTGAGTGTTCTCATACGTTATTCCTCCTTAACCTCTCAAGTAAAACATTTGTCTTACTTGTCAGGTACTTATGTTCAAATCCTTCTGCCAGACTCAAATCAGTGACTTTACAGCACTTCACATTGAATGGTTTATTTTCTTTTCTGGTTGAATTCTTTCATTATTTGATGAGAGTAAGAAAGAAAATATCATTTTCAGACTATCCTGATGTAAAAGGAAAGTTATCATTGCCATTTTATGTTTTGTCCCGTTCTTATTAATATTTCAGGGTAATTGTTTTAAATCTTTCCCCTGATGGTAAAATCTCTGATTTATTTTTAATTCCAGAAGAGCTAATCTTCTTTAGGCCATGCTGTCTTATTTTATGATGTTTTTAGATGGCCATTTCAAGAAAGTCTGGGTCTCATGCAGAATTATTAGCCAACAGTCTTTATGCGTGTGCTTGTTTTTTCAGATGACCCACTGTTTTGTTTAGCAGAGTTCTGTGCTGCTCCTCTACTTCCTGCTGAAGACCAAATAAAGAGGAATTTTCTCAGAGGTGATTGTGTCATACAGGTGGCTGAGACCTGCCATTAAAACTCAGACTCATTTAGAAAGGCTTGGTCACCCTGCCCTGGAGAACTCTCATTTCATGGGAGATCAGTAGGCACAGGAACAGAGGTTGTGGTCACTCTGGTCAGTGCAGTGGCCTTTGACCTGGGGACTGAAATCATGACTCACATGGCACAGGCTCAGATGTCCTGCATGAGGGCAACCCCACATCTTTAGATGAGTCACACAGGATGAAACCAGGAACCAGGATGAAACTAGGAAGGAGGATGAAACTAGAAATGAGGATGAAACTGACTGTTCAGGAGTTTTGCTAAAGTGTAATGGTATTTACATTCCTCCAGAGAGTTTATCTACAATATTTTTCAATATATTGCCTCAGTTGTGAGATTGTTGTATGATAATTTTGCACTAAAATTACAAGTTGGTCTGATACTCCAAGTGTAGGGGTGTGCAAATCAAAACCAGTGAGTTTGGAGCTTGCTAGTTGAAGCCATGTGTAATGTCCTGCTCATTCTTTGGTTGCAGACCTGAAGGGTTTAAACTGAGGTTCGCCTTTTTGTGTGTGTTTATATTAAAAATAGAAAACAACCCCAACCCCCCTCCCCCCCCCAAAAAAAAAAACCAAAAACCTGTGGTCAAAATTATGTAGCCATGAGTGCAAGTGGAAATGAATGTGAGAAGTTGGTTTTTTTCATGTTGACTGACATTCACTACATCAACCTGCATTTTCATTTCACCCTGCAAGTACTTCTAAACAGCTGAATATATGGAATAAAATCTATAGCCAAGATTAATAAATTGTGATGCCAGGATCTTAAGGTCCTCAGTAACAGTAAATCAGTAGAAGTGCAGAAATCAACTGAGCTGTAATAATTTACACAAGCTCAGTGTCTAACCTTTAGTGTTCAGTAGCATCATTAACATTTCTTAAATGGTGGCAACCAGAATTTGAGAATAGCACCAAAAGTAAGATAAAAATACTGTCACACCTGCCCTAGGTGAAACACAAAATAATTTGACAGGTAATTAAAATTGTTGTAAAAATTATGACTACATAGTTTGTTCTTTGCAGAAAATTAGCATAAAATCTACTGCTATCAAGCAACAGCTTACAACATATGCTAAAAGGACTCCTCGTGAGGTGAAAAGCCCAGGAATTTTGAATGGTCTCCAAAATTGTGTCATAAAATAGTGTTATGGTACAGCTCTTTTATTTTCCTTTCCTTTAGAGTGCATTCAAACACAAACAATTTGTGAGCCAGAAGAGCTTAATACCTGAGGAATTCTAATCTGCATATTTGCACTTTGAATCAGGTACTGCTTTCTACATTTTAAAAGAAACTTCAAAGCACTTGGTGGTTTCCCTCCAGCCAAAATTGGGGGAGGGGGGGGACTGCCATTTATTTATCTGTCTTCTTAAGCCAAGTCTCCAGGTTTGATATATGAGCACAGCCTTCCAACAAACCCATACAAACTTGTAGAAATGAACAGCAGGGCGATACTGCTGCGGTTAAATTGGTGTTACTTCATTTTGGGGTTGTCCCAATTCATGTTTCAGGAAAAGAGGAGGCAATGAAAGCAGCACTCTGTTCAACAGGCTAATAGTGATGATGTTTAATTGCCAAATTCTGACACAAACTAGAACATACTCTGAACCAGTTGCACTTGCTCTTAAGTTAGCCTGTGTAGAAGGGTTTTTAAGAGTGGGCAAATTGAAATGGCAGACTTCTGAGTCACTGTGGAACAGTGTTACCTGAACCAATTTTTAATTGAACAACTATTATTATAGAGGCTTTTTTTTTTTCCCCCACTTCCCTCCTGGAAACTTGCTTTTAAGAAGAACATTTTACAAAGCTTTGTATGTTAGTTATCTCTTGTACAGCTTCTGTCTGGCAGGCAGAGCATCAGTAAATCAAATCTGCCCTCATTTGAAGCTGAGCATTGCCCTAGCTCTCAGTAGAACAGAGCTGCTTGGACTGTGGTTGGCTTGTTCAGAAGTGCCTTTGGCACATTTAGAGTAGGAGCAATATGCAAAGCAAGCTGTCTTGTTCGGACAGATGACTTTGCCATGACTGGATGTCTTTAGTGCACAACTGTGTTTCCAAGGTGAGCAATCACTGTCCTAAATCAAATATTTTCTTGTTACTCTGGCAAGTGATCCCAGTTTACCAGACTGCTAATGAAAATAACCACAGTTCACATATTTAAAAACACACTTTCAGGTTATGGGAAATGTGTGCACAGACCAGATTCAGCTCTGCATAAAATTTGCAAAACGTTAATCAATGCTTAGAGAGGAAAAGCAGTTTTTCTGGACAGAAAATAGTGATATTCTGATCAATTACCTTATGGATTTCTTTAAAATGAGTTCCTTGTTCTTATTCCTTTGGGTTTGATGGTTTGGTGTTTCTAAGTAGTGGAATATGTAATTTTGTGTTTCTGAGTAAACAGGGTGATAGTGATGATAATAATAATGTTTTCAGATGCATTTTCTTTTCATTCCATACAAATGGATTTGATTTAGAGTGTGTAGGATTCCCATCCTGCCCATGACAATGCACCAGCTGATAAGGAATCCCCTTTAAATAACACACTGTGCAAGGAAAGAACTGATATCTGATGTGATTAGTGGGGAACATGACTATCACCTCTGCATTTCAGACTGTGTTAAATTTAGAGCTAAAAGTTGCTTTTGGTTACCATTAAAGCAATACAGGAAGATCTTAAGAGCTAGACTGAAGCTGTCACTTCTTTACTAGCTCTTGAATCAGCCCTAGGGTGTGAAATACACCTTCTAAACAGATGGTCTGAGATATTTTCTGTATTCCCTGATTCAATTTGTGAACCTGTTATTAAGAATGAAAGCAGTGACAAATCACAGCCACAAACAGAGAGGCAGTCTCAGAGGTGGCTCATCGAGGTGTGTAATAAAGCCATTGATGTGATGAGGATTCAGAAGAAATGCACAAGCATCATTCCAGGTTCTTCCTGTGCTCGTGTGGCAGACTGAGGCATGAGAAACTCAACTCACAGGACTTTTATGAAACTTTCAGATTTCCTGCTCTAAGTCCTGCTTGTTGTTAGGTGATCTAATTACCAGTGTGGCAGGATGAGCACAAGAGGGGACATGGCCCAGTAGTTGCACGTGAACTATTATTCAGAGATAGCAAATGCCTTCTGCAGTAGGTGGTGATGGTGTGTGTGTAGCACCCGGAACTGCTTCCTGTGGATCTGGTTGGTCCTGTTAAGCAATGAGTCCATATGTCTAAGGAGAACTTGCACAAACTGGATCAGTCCCTGTCCTCTGTGTCCTGAAATTGTAATGCTTGCCTTGTGCAATCTACTGAGCTGGCTCTGAAAAATCATTTCAGCTGAATTCAAATAGAAAACACCCAACTGGTTCAACTGTAGTTCCTCGGTACTGATCCTTCTAGTCCTTTCCTGTGACAGAGCTAGTTGTCCACTTGTCTCTTTGTGATTCTTTTGTCCACTAAATTCTACCTGACCTTTTCTCTGTTCCACTGTGTTTCAAATATGCTTTGCCCATGCTATAGCACCTGTCTTTTTACCTAACACCTTCTTGCTGCCACAAATCTCAGTGCAGAGCACAGAAGAGCCTTGAGCTTGCTCTGGCTAAACTTTACTCCTCTGTTCACTCCTTTGATGGTTCAGTTGTTGGTATTTGTCTCTGCTACAAGGTGAGGGGTGGGCACAATCTGTTAATGTCTAATGTAGGGGAGAATGTAAGTGCATAAATCAGCTCTTCCCTGTCACTTCTGCATTTCACTCCCTGCCCCTGGCATCCCAGATGTTCCAGAGACATCACATATGGCACTTTCTTGACATACAGAATGTCAGCAGAGGCTGAAACCGGAGATGGTGACTGAGGTCCCTCTTTTATTAAAGAGTCACAAGGACAGCTCTAGTCACCTGTAGAATAACAATTACTTTTTGCTGGACTCAGTCTGCTGACTTCTCTCAATTAATTAGTTGCTTCATTTGAATGGGAATGAGTCCCAGATTGCAGCCATTAATACCTCTAATATGTCTTCATTGAATGTTACTTTAAATATCAGTACTCTGTGAGTTCATTAATTTTTATTTCATGAAAATCACTGCTCTACATCCAGAAACAAGAGGGGTTAAACTGTAGCAGCATCTTGTTTTGAATAATCAGAAGAAGAAACAAGAACAAATGTAATGCTGATGCCTTTGTGTATGGCACCTAGGAAAGCCTTCCCATAGTGCCTGGAACTGGGTTTTGCCATGTGTTTATAACCAGCATGTCTGCAGATCAGATTTAGGTGCTCTCCCATATATTGAAATATCTCTTCATGGCACCATTTTTCCCCCTGTTTTGATCCATGCTATAATCCAGTACAGGGTGTGCCAAAGATTTAGTCAACAGTTCAAAACAAATAATAAGGCTATCTGGTCAGATTCTATCATCATCTGAGTCAGATTTGTGCAACTTGATTAAATCAGGCCATATACAACACATTAAATACATGGTCTGGTAGAGGGAGAGGTACCAGGAGGTCGCAATTCATTTCCAACAAACAAAAACATTCAGACCCATGAATAAAAGATAGATTTGATTAATGCAGACATTTAGTTAGTCAATGCAATGCAATGCTACACAGTCTGCATCAAAAGAAATTCCTGGGAATGAGTTTACCTTAAGTGGCACCTGAATCTCTCCCATGTCCCATTAATTATTTCTCTCTTTAGCACTGGTGGAAAAGTGCATGAAGAACTTGCAAGGTAAGGCACAGATCCTGCAAGCCCTAATGCAATCTCAGCTTCACTTGTATGGCAAATCACAGGTACAAAACTTGTAGGATCCAGATCTAAAATGACAACACTAAAACGAAGGATAGAAGAAAAAATTAGTTCTTTCTGAGCTAATTCTAAAATATAGCAATAAAATGTTTCATTTTTTCTTTAACTTGCATATTAACACTTGTGGTTTAACTCCCACTTTGAGCATGTGATGTAAAATTGCCAGAAAATGTTTCTCTGTTGGATTTCTACTGCAGCTCTCACACAATTGAATCAGAAGGCTGTTTAAATAAAATATATGCCTTTTCACTGTGGAAAAACTGTTAGCAAAATTTATCTCCTTGAGACACTCTCTCTCCATCTTGTAGCCATCATTCTGTAAGCCATTATTTTAACTTGAGCTTTCATAGTTATTCTGGATAATTCACTTTGTCTCTAAGGATATTCTCCCTCAACTCCTTTGTTTCTGGAAACAGATTTAGTACTGACAGGCAGAGTTCTGTGTAGGTGTGGGAAGAAAGACACACCTCATACAGATAAAAACCAGGAGTTTTTATAGGTAAGGTTATGGGGTAGTAAGAGATCAGCTTAGGGGAGGGTCTTTTTACTTGCTTTGGAAAAAATACGTAGTACCCTGCAATGGTTTAAGGGAAGATAGTATTTTCATAATTCATCTGCAAAGGGATTTGCATAGCACTTGCATCTAAGAACTGCATGCTTTCCATCCTAAATAACTATGATGGCCATCATCTATCATCTATCAACTATTTCAAGAAAATTCTTGTTAATGCCCGCTTCAAATTGTAGCATTTTGAGAAGTTTTTCACTGAAGTTTCACCAAAAGAGAAATGTTCTATGGGAACATAATGACTTTGATGTAATTCAGCAGGAAAATGTGCATAAATAGATGGTTATAAACACATTTTTTCTCTTTTTTGATAATTCGTTGTCTTTGCTTTCTGCTATATTGAAATATGTTGTGTGTGTGTTGGCTTTTGTATTCACCTTACTGAAAACAAACATTAGAATTTTTACCATATGTAAAAATATTTTCATTCTGAATTGGACAAAAAGTGAATGACCAAATTTTAAACTTTCAAGAGAAATGGAAATTCAGTTTTGCTGAAAAGTGGAGACTGGGCTTGAAAAGATAGATTTTCGAGTCATTCAATATCTGATGCTTGTGACCACTTTGCTTTTCAGACTTGTGGCTTGCTCTGTAAATTCTTTCCAAATAAACACAATTACCATGTGCCTAATTTGTATATGCCATTACCTTGTGTAACAGAACAACCTCATTCCTGGAGTTTTTTCATGTGACAGCCTGTGTGGTAGGCAGAAGCAATCCCATGGACTCACTTTAGGATTGCAGGATGACTTTTTAGCTTTGGTAGGGACAAAATGTGGGCTGTTGTCTCCACCACCAGTTTTTATGGGAATACAAGGCAATTGAATGGATTTTTTTCTGACTTACATGAGGGTAATGGTGAACAAAGTAAGACACCGTCACCTTAAAATGTTTTTTCCTCCTAAATGTTCTTTATCTGCAGGGAGCAAATTTAATTTTAAGTTTCTAGCATTTTAATTTGTTCTATAACCATGAAACATATATTAGTCAAAAAAGTGGACAACTGTACTATTGTTTTGTGTGTGGATTTGCATCTCAGGAAGATTCTGTACTTTTTCCCTTCAGGGACACCTTGAAATGGCAAGAAAAGTCAATGTTCTTTTATTATGCTCTTTGCTCCCCGACATTTGAGAGAGAGCAATTTCCAGTCACCATGTTGTTCTTCAGTTCATCCATCTGCAGCCTGCTCCTTCTGCTTCATATTGGTGATGAATTATACTCTGCTTCCTCCATCTAATCCTTTTCATTTATTTATATTTTATGAAGGAAACATAAAAGACTCCTCATAAAAATCCAACTGTTTTTGATAAACCTTGTCATGTGCAAATAATGGAGCCTTGTCAAGCACAAGCCTTGCTGGAAATTTATGCCTTCTAATAATAATAACAAGAGAGAATCAGGAACAAATAATATATTGAATTGGATTCAAAGTATGTTTATGGTTTTAAATTGGTGGCAATAAAGTATTTTTTATCCAGAAGTTTTTACATGTTAGTTTAATTCAAATACCATGTTGTGCTTGAACTCTACAGTATTTAGCCTAGAGAGCTATGAAAGGCATCTTGTACTAAAACACAGTAGAGCAGACAGGCTTCTCTTTCCAAGGTTTGGTGGTGGAGAGAGGAAAGGATAGACCTGACTTACAATACAAGAGGAAGCAAAGTTTGGGGCAAAGAAGCAAACTGGGGATCAGCTGAGGCCTCTCTGTGGCTTAGCAAGAAATTGTAGGAACACAGAGGTTAAAGAAAACATATCAAAGGCAGATTTTTATTAGAATTTTAATTTTTTTTTAACAGCAAATTTCACTGGCCAGAGTGAACTTGTCAGAAGCAGGAATGTTTATTAGTTTTGGCTGCTAGGGCTGTGGATATCTGGAAGGGCAGTTTGCCCGGTCATATGTAGGTAAACTTAACCTCTAAAAGAAGATAGGATTGTCTCTTGTTATAGTCTTCAGTTATCCCTTTGCTGTATGACATTTTATTTCCTATTATAATTTCTGCATGGAGAATAAAACTGAACAGAATGTTAATTGTTTGCTGATGAGACCAATTAGCATTTTATAGCACTTTACAAATGTCAGGGAATGAAGGGGATTTCTCAGGAAGAAGACTTTGTGTTCAGTTGGCAGAGTCTAATCCAAACAAATGTGTCCCTTTAATGAAGAGGTTTCTTAGTAGCACAGCAAGTTCCCTGAATATATTGTCTGTGCATCTTCACAGAACTGATATTTATGCTCCCATGGGTGTTACTCTTTACATGAAATACTTGTTTTACATCTTTTCAGGAGTGAGAATATCTGTAATTCCCTTTCAGTTTACATACCCAATCTGTCATGTTGAACTACTGCTAGAAATAATATTAGAAAATGAAGAAACAAAGACAAAAAATTGTTTTTTCAATTTAGAAAACTAATAATCTCATGCAAGGCCAGTGTTTTAAGTTGTGTTTCAAAATATTGAAGGTTTCTATAAGAAAGGCATGAGGAGAAAATTTACTTTCAGGCGACATTAATGTTTTAGTTTAATTTAATTTTGGTGTAAAATAAAGCCCCTTTCTGCCCATCACTCCCACCTCCTTGTTCAAACCTTTCTTGGCAAACTCAGCACTTAGGTTTTGATTTTACATGATAACACCACCACTGCTGAACTGGGTAGTTCCCAATCAGGCAAATAAGTTAATGAGAAATCAGACAGACTGAAGGAACTGGTTTTTTCGCACTCCATCAATTTTGTTTCCTAGAAAACGGTGAGACTTTAACAATATTTGACAAAGATATTCTACCCTGGTCCGTGTGACATCAGTTGTAATGTATTTTAAGGGACCAGATGAACCAATGGATTTTGCAGTGCTGTCATGAAATGATGATCTTTATAAGAAAAATGTCCCAAAAAGTCACAATTTAAGCTCCATAGCTTCCTTTACCAAGGAAAGTTCAGGCTTTGCAGGTATCAGCCTTTATAATGAGATTACTGACAACCTTCCACCAACATGCAGCTTATGCTAGATTTGGAATTTTTCTTTTTTAAAATGTTCAGCATAGATCTCTGCATTACACTGTTGCCAAGTCTTTGTCTATGGCATGCATGTAACTTTTAAATTACCTTCATAACTGATGATACCCTCCCCATTACTTTTCCCATCATGAATCCCTGAAATAGCACACAGAGTTTTAAAAAGAGCTTGGCGCACACGAGAGTTTCACAGTAGTATCCTTTTCATACTGCTCAGAACAGATTTAGATTTCTCCTTGTTTGAATTACACCAATGTAACTGAAAATGGAATAGAGGGCTGGCAGAGTTTTCTGAGGAATTTTACTCCAGGTGCTTGCAGTGTGACCCTTAAAGTCAAAAAGTGAATTGCCAATTGGGTGTTTGACAAGCGCCGTTTATCACTTGTGCATGATGGCACATGAGACATTACTTAAGAAAAAAGAATTGTAAATCTGAATGACCTGTGGGACTTGGTCAATGTATACAAGCTGTAGGTTTCTTGCTGCAGAAGGAAATTAATCAAAACCAATAATTTGGACATGATCTTTTGTATCTTGACAGATTATATATTTACATGCTTCAGACGGATTGTTGGTTTTTTTGGTAGATTGGGACAAAGCAAATAGGGCTGATGGTTTTATTTCTGCTTTTACTACTGTAATAATTTTTGAATGATTACTATCTGGAATATTGCTAAGTCTAATGATGTTTGGATTCACCAGCCCTTTCCCAGTGTCTAATGAAAAGACTGTATGACATCCTGGATGAATATTATGACTAAACCTAAAAATTTTTTATTCAAAAACTTGTTGGCTTTCTTTTTCTCCCTCACTAGTGATGAGAAAAGGAAAATATATACGTACATATACATATACATATAGCTATTGTGGCCTAGAAATTCTTTATTGTATAATTCTGAAATCTGGTAGCTTCTTCTCACACACACTTGGTGAGTTGTATCAAGCAGCAGGAAAGATCAGCTGCATTTATTTTTAATGATTTCATGTGGAACATCCTAACTACTTAGTGGTATGATATAGTCTATATGTAGTAATGCTACTTATGAGTCACAAGAGCTTGTAAAAGTGTAATAATTAAAATTCTATAGGAAAAAAGACAGTTAAATGTGTTAATTCTGAATCTGTGGGAACTCCATGAGTTTTACTGAAGTAGCTATTTTAGAGCACTTTCCTCCTCCACCCCAGCCCCCACTGTCCTTCATGGGTCTGGCAATGTTTGATTAGCAAAGATTGGCTTTGTCCATGTCCCCCCAGCCAGCCCAGCACGGACAGCACTGCCCTGGGCACTGGGGTTTGGAGGTCCCAGGTCTGTTCACATGTTTGTGATCAACAACTGGAAGGCAAAAGTGGACTCTGCAAACCAAAAGAGAGACCAGATGTTTTAAATAATCCCTTAAATGCTAAAGCTTCTTCTTATGATGTATACAGATTCAGGACATTAAATATGTTGATAATCTCATTCCAAAAAATCCTTTTGCTTGTCTCTAGGGATTTGACCAGTATGTCAGATGCCAAGTTTGGAAAGACATATATCTTGCCTTTTTATACAGCTGCAAATAAGACATGTTGCATTACAGTCTCCAAAATTAAGTCTGAATAAGGTCTCAGACTTAGCCCTACTTTTCCCCCTGAAATATGTGGCTGTAATAACTCATGGGGTTTATTCAGTCAGCATTTTAAACACTGTGTCTGTCCCCTTCCATCATTCATAACATGAGATGATGAAAAGCACTGCAACTAATTTTATGCAACACAATGAAATTAAAAGCTTTTGGTATTACTGTACTGCAGATATAAATCTAACTAAATGTGATGTTGGAGAGAGATGGACTATATAGGTAAGTGTTGGAATAATTTAAGGTTATTTGGCATTTTCTATGGATGTCTCTTCTCATTTCTTCACAAATACCATAAGTAATTGTGTGGTTAATAAAGTCTTAAAGTGTCTGAGCTTGCAGTTTTCTACTGCCTTTGTTAATTTGCTAAGAAAAAGTAAAGCTAATGGAAAACAATCCATTTCAGTGAAACTGTAGATTTGCTTACCCATCATAGCAAAATATTAATTTGTGTAATATTTTAATGTCACATTAATTTATGTTAGGTAAAGTATTTCAACTTATGCACTGATAAATTCCAGAGACCTGAATTACAAATTATTAGATTTATATCCTTATATTTAACTTTTATCCATCCAATTCTATATGTCTTTTGTAATCTGGATATTATCAAAAATGTCACTTGAGGTGTGAAGGTCTTCTTTGTGCTTCTACAGAAATATTTACATGAGTTAGGGCACATAAGTAGCTTTTCCCACCTCCCTTATGCATTATCATTTATGTACTCTACTATTTTACTTCTCCCAAATACATACATTGCCCCTTAACAGCCTTGTTATTTCTACTGCTCATAATAAGAGAAATTATGTTTTCTCTGTTATTCTTATTGCACTTCAAATGAATCTTCACTCATTTTTATAGAATTGGACTCACTCCCCTGAGTCTGCTTCTGCATGCATCTTTTGTTCAGCTTATGCCAGATGAGGTTTTTCTGCATGTGGAAAGCAGGAAGAAGACTTATTCACGAACAGGTTAAGGGCCTTTTCATGTTTAGTGTTTTGCAGCAGAGGATAATGTGGAATTTCTTTTCTTGTCCCATTACGTTGCCGCTTTCATCTTGGAACTGCAGTTACTTAAAATTGTGTGCTCCTGATCTGCTCAAGTTGCCCTGAACTTTATTGCTCTCACTTTGTATTTACAAGTATTTTCCCTCCCCTTAACCAGCATTTAGTGTTATCATCAGCTAAACTGGCGTCGTGTTTCTTCAAGGTTGTTTAGCATTAAAAGAGAATCTTTTCCTCAATTAGCTGTATGATTTTCCCTTCACAGCCTGCCCCCCTTCTTCCCCCACCTCGTCTGCTCTCATTAAAAGCAATCCTGAGATATGGAACATCAACTCATCTCCCAGCACTTGCTTTGGTGTGTTTTCTGCCTTTATGGGAAACCCAGGCACCGGGGTGCTCACAGGGCTCCTGGGCCAGCATCGAGGGCCCCGTGGAGGAGCAATGTGTGTGCTCTGCACACAGCAACAGCTCAGGAACCGTCTTCAGCACCCCTGAAATCCCAGCCTGTGCCAGCGAGAAAATACTCTCTGTCTTCTCTACCCATTTCTATACAGAGCTCCCTGAACTCAGCTGAGAATAAAATTCTGTTTCTTTTGTATGTCCAAGATGATCTGTCCTCTTTGCTTTGAATGTTAAAAAGTTTGGAATTGAGGTGGATACTCCTGGTTGAGCCTGGGCTCCAGTGGACAGGTAGGGTGCAGCCTTTCCTCCACACTTTTGCACAGGCAGGATTTTGTTATGCTGCTGCCAATATTGCAGAGGTTGGCTCTGCTGCCCTGTGTGCAGCAAGCAGAATTTTTTTAACACTTGTTTGTCTTCCAAGATCTTCCTTTCCCCTCTCTATTGCTCTATCTCATTCAATTTCACCCAACATTTCCCCTTTTCTTGTTGCTGGCAAGTAATTAATGTAGTTATGCATCTTTACAATGACGAAACTTCCTGAGCAATCTCTTCTCTGCAACTTTTAAAACTTTCCTGATATTAAATGCTCAGTCAAGTTCACAGCTATCTCTCTTGAGCTGTGCTAACAAAAAAGACCATTTTTTTGAACAGAGAGTGCAGAGAATTTTCTTTTAAGTTTACTGGTTATTTCAGGACACAATGTATGTGAAACATAAGAAATCTCATTTTACTGAGATAACGTATTTTAATTACACTTATCATTTAAAGTTAGTGTTCTGAAAAGTGCCACATTTCAAGATGCAGGACCATTGACTGAGTACAACAGGAAAAGCAGAGTAAAGCAGCTTGATGGAAAGTTTTAGGAGATTCTTTATCTTATTCTTCACCTTTATTTTTTGTTTCTGATTGTATTTTTACAATATATGTGTATGACATATATTTCTTGTAGACCTTATTCAGTTAAGAAAGAAAACTTGTGAAGTGTTGCTAGCAGTTTTATTCCTTCTAAGTATTTCGAGAGGTTGTTTATTCAGCCAGCTTCTGGAAAGATTCTCTAGACAGCATCACATTTCTTAGTCAGCTCTGGTACTCTGAAGAAAGCAGTCCTTAATATCTCATCACTCTCAGATCAAGGACTTCATGGAAAAATACCAGAAAAACTGAACTGCATTAATTTTCTGCATTAATGAGCTCTCTTAAGCTGTTAAGTTTTCTTTTATGTGCCTTATTCTACTTATTTTCAGAAAAGAAACACCGTAGTTTTCACACTAGTACCGGTATCAGGTCTAAACTGACTTGTGCAAGGTGAATTTCAATGGATCTCAAAAAAGATACCAGCAATTAGTTTGGGGCAAAATGTTACATCTGGTATTTTCTGAAAACCAGAGTCCGAAATGAACCTAATATGGCAGCTCAGGCAGTTGAGGATTACGTAAAACATTGTTCAAACTAGTATAGTTTCACTACTGGATGTGTTTCTTGTGATTGAGTTTTTCATACCACAAGCTATTGTAAGACTGCCAGTAGGGTATGTGGTCTAGAGTGGATGAACAAATTTATTCCTAAAGCAGTGCTAGGATCAGGCAGAGTTATCTAATAGTGTATTATTTCCTTGTGCTTTTGCAGGAAAGAGACAGGATTCATGACTAAGGTTAGGAGAAAGGCAATAAAAGTGTTTGGGACTTATTTGGGACCTATCAGGAAGCAATAAGTGAATACAGAGCAGTGCTCTGCCTGTTGGCTCCTTTATGGGGAGGCTGAACTTTGAGTACATAAAGTGACTTGTGTTGAAAATTGTGATATAGTAGGTAGAGCGTTATCTTTAACCTTCACAGTCATGAGTTTACCTCTGAGTGCCAGTGATGTTATTTTAAGGCCCTGGCCCAGCCAAAAGCAAGAATGACTTTATCAGCAACATCAGCACTGCAGGAACTGCCTGACTGCCAATGTTTCTGATGCCGAGTCTGATGTTGAATAACAACATTGTTCAGTAAGAGCTGTTTTCTTGAGGCTTAGTTACAGAAGTGTTTGGAACATGGTGGTTTCACTATTAGTGTTTTTGGAGTGAATACTCTTCATTGTATCTTATGCAATTTATCACTGGAGTTGACTTTTGCTTCTGCAATTCACTGTAGAATGAACCTGAAGGAGAATTAAGCAAGTAAAGTTTAAAACAAATATATGTAATAATACTTATCTGCATAAATCCTGCCATTCCATTCATCATTGATATGTTCTGGATACAGCAGGACAAAGTATGACCACTTTTATCTTCAAATATATTTCAGGAATCAGTTTGAAGACAATTTACAGCATTTTCATTTTATTTAACATGCTACTTTATTTCCTACTTCTGGATAATGGGCTGCCTGAGGAGGAGCTGTGTCTTCTCTCTGTTGAGAAACTTCCTCTGGTCAGATTTGAAAGATCCTTGTCCAAGGCTTAGCCCACAGAAGATTCATAAGTGACCTTAATAATTGTGCCAATGCATTCAAGAAGGGAGAATTACCAAAAAGTCTGTCCTTTTATGCATCAGGACAAAACAATAAAAGTTAAAAGTTAAATATTTGATGGTACAAAGCCATGACTTCAGACTTTTGTAGTCAAAAGTTCAAGGACTTAGACTTGTCATAAAGACAAGTTAGTGTGATGTTTGGTGCTTACACGTTTTTTTCTAGGTCCCAAGTCCCCCAGGATCCTGTCACTCCAAAGGGAGTCAGCTATCTGTACATCAGTGCCCTGACTATTTTCTCAGGTTTGTCTCAGATTATAGAAAAGATTCAAGTTCCTGCTATTCCCTTTGATTCTCTGGTAGGCTGAGTGTGTAATCCTGGGACTGGAAAGAGTCTTAAGTGTGTGCTCTGCAAGGCAAGAGCCTCACCAGCACATTGCATATTTTTTTGCTCATGAATTAGATTTTGATTGAAGTATGTAGTATGACCTTTACATTCCAATAATTATGTAGGTTTTTTCCAATAGGTTAATAATGAGGACATGTGGGAATTTTGTGGTTTAACATGGATAACAAAATATTAAAACAACCCTGAACCCTAAACTTGTCAGTCAATGGAATTCATGCATAAAGATTGGGATCACAGGTTGATATTTCAATTTATACCATGGTCTGCTTTAACATTCATGAACTATATACACTGAAGTGTTTTGGATGGTCCTGGGCTGTTTCATGTGAATATGATGGGAATTAAGTGTAACTAAAGCAAATCACTGATACTGGCTCCTAACATGCCAGGCTAGTCAATAAGGCTGTTGTAGAATTTTAAAATATCAAGGGATTTTCCAGAAGTCCTTGGTAGGTGGACAGAGACCACTTCCAAGCCTAAGCTCTTCTTTGTTTTCTAATGTTCTTGGAGCATCTTGGACATGGAGCAGGATCAGAATTCCTTGTTTATAGTCCAGTTCATGTTAGTTTCAGCAATGTTTATTTCCTCATCAGACCTTGAAACTAACTGAATAATTCAACATGAAGCTTGTTTCACTCCTAGGTGAATGAAATCTATGGAACCAGGAAGGATACCTTTTTTAAGAAAAGCATATTGAAATCCGAGAGGTACATTCAAGAACTGAGCTGGCACTCTTTTCCATAAAAAACTGGCTTTGCTTCAGAAGCAATGGCTATTTTTGAATGAGTAAAGATTACAGCTTGCTAAAAAATGTCTTGCTCGATAGTCAATGGAAATGAATGATTCTTATTTTAATATTGTCTATAAAACATTGTACAAATAAAAATTCAGCAGCTTGCCAGTGTGCTGTGCCTTACCTACACAATGCCTATGATTTTGTTTATATATTTTTCTGTAGCATTCATTCAGCTGAGGAAAATCCTGTGTTCATATTTTATACAGAGCAAGTGGTGTCTGCAAGCTCCTGTTGGGCAAATTTCTGATTTCATCTAAAGGTTCTTCTTAAAACAAGCATTTATTTGGCAAATTGGGGCATAAGCAAAAGAGTGCTTGAAGGTAGAAGTAGGACTTTGGGTCTTCCCAAGGATTAGCTGGGGATCAAAACCACATAAAGCACCAAAAACCCAGTACATTATTTGTATTTTATAAGATTATGATGCTCTCTCACTGGATGGTGCATGAAGCCCTTGTGATTGACTTCTATATTAATGGGAAGTGGGCCTTCATTTAGTTTAGTGGAATTCAGCAAAACGGCATCAAAGACAACACTGAGAAAGATGAGCTAACTGCCATCAATTGGGAAACTCAGTGTTTTACAACAAGGGATAATTAATTACAAATTAATTAGAAACCACACGCAAAGTTGAATGTGCATAACTATGGCACACAATGATTCTGAGAACATTGGCTGAAATTCCTCTTTAAATTACTTGAATTTTGTACTGAGAGACATGTAAGAACTTTGAGATTACTTCTCTAGATGTGCAGGATTTTCAAGCAATTATTCTAACTTCCCAAAATGAAACATTTCACATCTCTTACTGCTCACTGAATAAAAAATTTCTTCTTGTTTTTGAAAGCATTTATGTAAGAGTTTTGTAGGCATACTGGTAACGTACATCATACACAAAGACTGTCTTTATCTCAGACCTTGAAAAATGGTGTATGCTAATTCTGGAGCAATTTATTTCATCCCAGGTTTGGTACATTTTAAAGTTTAATTTTCCTCTTTCAAGTCAGCTTTGGAAAAACATGTAACTGCAGTTGTTTCAGTACTTCACTAAGCATCAGATTGAAAGGAGAAAGAACACAGATCTAAGAACGTTAAACTAACGTTTGACACTTCCAATAGATGTGTGTAAAATCTAAAGAATGTACAGTGAAAGACCACTATCATGCTAAAGTGGGAACATAAAAATATACAAGTCTATCTGAGTTGTGTTGATAACTGAGCTTGAGGAATGTGCATTATGTCCTGAGCTCTGACAGCTTTAACTAGACAGGAAAACGCAAGCACCTTTTCTCTGATAACAGTTGGTGCATTGATGGTCTTTACCAACCTTATCTGAAGAATAATAAATGCTTCAGTTCCTCAGTTTGTCCTCACTGCGTTTCTTGGTTGATTTTTTATTTCCTTTGCCTTTTTACTGTCAGATTTCTCAGATAATCAGGGAAAAAACCAACCTTTCAACCTGCACAAAAGGGATGACTGAGAAAACTGGCAGCAAGACACCTTCTAAGTGCTCTGTGGATTAAGAATGGCCAGACGTTCTCCAAGGCCCTGTGAAGTGGTGACTCTGTTAACACCATGCCAAAGGGTGGCAGGGTGTTAACACCATGCCAAAGGGATGCAGAGCAGTTATCCCAGTCAAGATGCAAAAGAAACTGATGTGTACAGATCCCAGGGCTATAAGTCTGGTCAGGTAAATACTCTTTCCTGACACACCCCCCTCCAGGTCATGGCCCAGGTGCTTCCCAGTCAGAACTCAGTATTTTGTGCAGTTGCAAGCAGCAGGAGAGTTTATAGGAAACAAACTTTTTAGAAATCCCAAGACAATCCCAGAAACATAATGAACTAAATGAATGTGAGTGGTTCTCCTACATATAGCACCTTCAAGTTGGCTGGACTGTTCAATTATTGATCAGGAAGAAAATACCACAAAAAATGTCAGACCAAAAGCCTTTTGCTTCCTCTGGTCTTAACGTGTCAAGGCTTTTAGGTCAAATTCCAAAGGACACTGTGGCAATCACGCTGTCTTTAAGAAAGCCAAACACTCTCTAGCAATTTCATTACTTTAACTGCGTATAAATGTTAGGACTGGATATTCTCCACAGTATGTACTTCTAGTTTTTATTTTTTAAAAATTGATCTTCTTCAGCAAATAAACAAAAATACTTTCATGTAATTTTAAAAATGTTACTTATTATTTAACACCATCCTTTGAATCAATTGCATAAAAGGCCACAACAAATAGGCATAAAACAAATATAGCTATTAAAACACATCATGGGCTCTTCCTATGTTAGCCTAATTCAGTTTCTTTGTTTACAAAATAAACATCAATATAAATATTTAATACAGTAGCTGCAGTAAAGAAAAGGACAAACTGTTATTATTGTGAGAATGCTGAGCACAGTGGAAACTATCTTTTAAATTACAACTTTCTCTTAGCTTGAGCTAGAGCCTTTTTTCATAAAAGAAAAAGTCATAGTACATTAATGGCAAATATCCATCAGGAAATAAGTCTAAAAGCAACTCGGGAAGTATATTGCTCTAAGAAAGATGGCTTTGCATTTATGCCATGTTTATAATAAGCTCAATTCCAATATCTTGAAAATAACAGTAAATATTTAACACAAGGGATATTTCATAAGATTGCAATAAATGTTTAATACAATGTAACTTTGCAGTACTTCAAAAACTTATTGCTACAAATATTTATCTAGAAATTTAATTAAATACATGTATAATCCATGAAATAAACTACCTCAGCTTTGATTCAGCAAGCTGCTCTGCAGAAATGCAGAGGTATATCCCCATGCAGCTGCTCTCTGTGCCAGTCTGAGACTGTGTGCTTGAACTCCCAGCCCTCGCCCTGATTGCAGATTCATCAGTGTCAGGACTATCCCTCTTTTCTAACTACTCCTACACAAATTCACTGACTAACAAAATCAGTGTCTGGCTGACCCAGTGTTGTACAGACTTAGGTCTGCAACCTTTGCCTAGTATTCCTTCGAGTTAGATGATCCCTTCTCCTCACACAGCCAGTCAAAATGGAATCATAATTGCATTAGCCTCAGGAGATGTCCTCCTTCTGGATTGCTTCCAAGATCCTCAATATCCAGCTTTCCTTTCCAAGGCTTCACTACTTGTGAAAGAAAATCCACATCCTTTCCTGTGCTGGAACAGGGGTAAATTTCATTTATTTCCTGTAGTGGAAGGAATAGAGGGTACATCAAATCTGGGGAAGGGCAGCTACAAATGCTGGTAGGCTGATATGGGGAGGAGGTCCTGACTGAAAATCACTGTATGGCTTTGCCTGGAACACGTGGCAAGAGCAAGAGCGTGAACCTTCTCAAGGTCTCAGGTAATTTCTGACTGTCCTGAGCACCTCTTCAGTAGATCATTGCACCCAAGGGTCATGTGAGCCCACCTATGTTCCCCAGACTGTGTAAGTTCCTGGAAGTCATCACTCAGCCTTATATTTGCTCATTTTGTCTGAAATGCCATTGTCTTTAAAACCACAGGCAAGTGATTATTTTTGCACAATCAGATTTCTTGTGGCCTAAAACACTTATAAAAACTTCTGGAATACTTTCTTGTAGTGCAGTGTTGCTGCAGGTCTGGAGTGAGATGCTGGTGGGACACCACTGCAGCTTTCATTAAAAGGAGTTATCTGTTGGCCAGTTAAACCACTCTCTATCTGAGCATCAGGACAATAAGAAAACAATTCTGATAATTCTTGATTTAGTGCTGTAGTGGAAATGTATTTCTGGCAATAACATGTTAACAAAGCGATGAACATTTCCTTCTTTTTGTAAGTCATAGTGCAGTAGTCTGTGATCTCCTTGACCTATTTTGGAATGATTTCCAGTGTAAAAAAAATTGGCTATCTGGGAGAGGGGAAGTGGCAAAAAATATGACAGGGAAGAAATCTGCAGCTTGAGTCTATTTGCCACTTTCTCTTTTGGAATCCATAACTTAATTTCCTGATTCTGTTTTTGTGGGACTGGTTATAAAAACAAGTAAGGAAGCAAAATACTGGTGTTTTATGTGTTCATAAACAATAACTAAACCCATTTTCTTCAAGTCCCTTTACTCTTATATTAGTATTAGCAAAATTTTATTATTCCTTTTGCTCTTTTTAATGCTGAAAAGATACTATTATTGAACAGTTAAAAATACAGAGCTTCATTTGACGTGTTGTATTGCTGTGACTCTCTAATATTTTCTACTGAAGTACTGCTAGTCAGAATAGAAATAGGCCCTGAAATTAAAGAGAATTGACTGATTTCACTGGGATTTGGATCAACCTTCAGAACTGCACAGATAGGAAGTGAGCATGACATGAGAAAAAGAATGGAGATATTTCAAGGAAGAGCATCTGCATGTTTTGTGGTTACTTTGTGCTCATTGCTTCCTTTTTCTTCAGCTGAACATGGCTGAGCACATTGGGAAGGTGATGAGCACCAGAGCCAAGTGTGGAGTTCTAGCATTTGACCTACTATCCATGTGGTCCGAAAATAAGCTTAAGCACAAAATCAAGGAATAGTTTTCAATTTTTAAGGCTTTACATGACAAAATTACATTATGTTCCTACTGAAATAAATTGAATTAATAGAGCTGATTTTGGCAGGACAGCCTCAGATGCTGAGGGATCTGCATGGTCCCTGGGCAGAATATGACCTGACCCAGCAATTTCTTGCATGAAGAGCCTCCCCCCGAAGAGCCTGAGTTACTCAGGCTCCTGTTTGCTATCCCTTATAATCCACCCTGAAAGATACTTACCCCTCACAATTCCCTTCAAACTGATGACTATTTTCAAGCAGACTTTCCTGAAAGGACCATCCTCTATAATTGTGTTTCAATCTGCACCCTTTATTAGTAGCCCATTTGAACAATCATCAGCAAATACAAGCTACAAGTAAAGGCATTTCTGAATGGAAAGCCCTTAAAGAAACCCCACCTCTGTGTTGCTATGTGGTATGCTTAAAAAAAGTCAAGTATTAAGTCAGACAGAGGGACACTGTCATAGAAAAGATTTGGATCACAGCTTGATAAACCTGAATGCATCTCAGGTTAAAGAACTGTAAAAAAAACACTACTGCTGTAGCGTGGGCCATTAGTTATTCCATGCTGGGCTCTGTATTCTTTGTGTGGAATACTTTGATAGAAACATTCCTTTCTTTTGAACTGTGCACTGTTTGTCATAACAGCATGGGATGTTGTGAAAGTTAAAAATGACACTGTCAGATTAATCATTTTTAAATGGTTCCTTTTACTTATTGTACAAAAGGATAACCTTTGAAAATGCAAAGATGAGGGCAAGTAAATGGCTTTTTAGAAGATGAAATTGGTTTAGATTTTTTCAGCTGACTTGGTGATCTGTTGTTGTTTATGTCTTGTAGTTGGGTATTTCTGCTCCTCAGCAGACTTGGTGTCCTGCAGCCTGGCTCAGTTATTTTAGTGGGATGTTACAATAGATTTATCTGCATATACACCCTTTCCTGGTCTGCTTTTCAGAGTGGATCCATGCATTCTCTGTTTCTTGTTAGACAGGCGTTTTCCAAACTACAGTGCATGGCGAAAAGGTATGAAAGCAAATCATCATTACAGCTGCAGTATCAAACCAATGCTAATTGCAGTTTGAAGGGAATGAGTTCCATTTTGGTGAACATTATGAAAGACACATTTGTAAGGAAAATATTTTCTCTAAACAATAATGTAGTAGCTGTGCCCATTCTACATATGAGGAGTAGGGAATTTGTCATTACTTTGTGCTTCTGTTTAGGTAGGTGGTAATCTCGCTCCTCACAAATACAGGGAAACATTTACAAAACAGGAACATGTCCATCCAGATCAGTTTCTGGAGAAGCTGCCTTTATCTGAGCAATGTTCAGAAATCTGGGGAGAGAGTCCTATGTGCTACATCCATGGTACAAGCTTGAAGAAAATCTGCATGGAGTGTGGCAAAAATGTGGACAATTTGTGGTGAACCTCATCTCAAGGTTAACAACCATTTTCAAAATGCCATCAAGTCTTCCCATAAAGAGCAAAGGTGCAACTGGTTAGAGGCAGTCAGTGTTTAACTGATCCTGTCTCTGCTGTTCACAGACCCACATGCGCACGTGAAATGCTGAGCCTGTGATTCACACACAAGAATTCAACCTTGCATTCTTTCCCCCCTCCTATTCTGAGGTCTGGTTCGCTCATCTCAGAGCACTGGGAGAAGAGTGCTGGAACCTTCCATCCATAACAGCAGTGAGGGATCCATGGCACTGCTCTGCAGCTGGGGCTGTGCCACATTTGCTGGCAGAACCCCAGCGAGGCAGAGCAGACCCCACCAGCTGCTGGGACTGTGATTTCTCCGCTATGTGGGACCTCACATCCTAAAGATGTGCCTGACAATGGGATGGGTCATTGTGCTGACACCAGCACCAGCAAAGGAGGTGCTTGAAGGCCCTGCAGAAGAGGTGACAGCTGTAGATAAGCACACAGGCATGCTTCATGTCAACAGGAACTGCTCATGGCCAAGCACTTCTCAAAATGCTGGTAGGCTGCAGAAAGAGGGCTGAATAGGTGCCAGAGCCTCTGGAAAATCAGGACTCCATTGTGAGGGCTGAGCACTTCTGCAAAGGCAGCCTGCAGAACTGGTGCAGATGGCCTGGCCCCCTCTCAACAGGCACAGATCACAGCTCCAAGGGCAGCAAGAGGGAGCTCGGGGGCTGCGGGGAGGAGAGGCAGACAGGAGCTGGCAGAGGACAGGCTGTCAGGTGCAGCAGCTGCCCCGACAGACACATTTGCCATCTCAGGATGCTGCTCCCTCTCTGATTCAAGCACTGAACTCTAATTATATTTGCTATGTGTTAATTATCATGGTCAATCTTGGATTTTTGTTTGAGAGTTGTGTATTTCTGTTGTTTGAAATTGTGCCAGCTGCTGGCTGAACAGATTAACTAAAAACACAGAATTAGCCACAGTCACCTGAGAATATTAGAAATTCCCAAAGAGGGAACTCAACTTTATCTTGACTCCCTTATTCACTATGAAAAATCTACCTGATCCCAAAATCCCCAAGGTTAATGGAGACAGAGTCTTTCCCTCCTTTTTTCCTTTTGAGACAATTTATTGATTGCCTCCACCTTTTCTACCCCCTGTATGAATCCTTAGAGAAATGCTGTAGTATTTCAAATCCTATAACAGCAAACTTGAGTACCTTTTAGGAAAAACCCCCAAAAATAGTTAAGCTTATGACACAGTAAAAATTATAGTTATTGTCACTCAAGTAACCTTGACTCTGACCCTAACTGGGAAATGGAAACAAAAACTGGGTCAGCTTCAGATTCCTGTTCCCTCAAGAGCAAATCACTCCAGCAGGTGAGGAGAACATAGATGGAAGAGAGATCAATATATTATCCCAAAGGTTTGCAAATACAGATGCAGTTGAACTACAGGAATGAAGCCATTGAACCCTGTGGGTATCGTTTTGTGAAAAGTTAAAAAACAGGGTGTGGGAAACAAGTTTCAATAGTAAAGGCAACAAATGATATTTATTACTGCTGTGGAAAGACGAGCAAGTGCACTGCCTTGCCACAGAACTGGCTAGAGACAGGAGAAGGGTGGCTGAAAGAGCAGTGAAGTGGTTTAGCAGCACTTTACCTCAGCCACACTCGCTGTGGAGAGCACACCTCTGCCTTGCTCCCAGCCCCTGAACACACACACACACCTGAGCCAGTGTGGTCTGAGGTTTTGGTTAAATCATGTGTATTCCTAATGATTACAAAGAATATTTTGTGATAATTTAATGTACAAGAATCTGAGTTCAGAAAGGACACCAAGAGGATTGAAGTGGTGGGACTTGGAAGAGAAGATTGGCACAAACTAATTTGAAGTTCTTTATTAGAACAGCTGTGCTCTGCTCTTTTCAATATTCAACTAGGTGAAAGGAAAGACTATTTGAAGATTCAAAGATACTCATTCTTTCATATTCATATTCAAAATTTCAAGGAGTCTGGGGGTTTATTACATGAATGGATTTAGGAGTATATGTTAAACTTTCACAAGATCTTGCTGATGATCCAATGACACCCAAACATTTTCACTACTGTAGAGACCACACTCCATGGCAGAAGGGAAAGGCTTTGAGGAGAAGGTCCCAGTCCCAGGGTAACTTGGAAGAAAGACAAATTCCATATCAGAGCTCAGCACATGGAGTTATAGCAGTGCAGGGTGCTGTGTTGACGTGTTCATTTATGGGGTGTCCTAAAGAAATGGGCCCCTGTATTTTATACAGTAGCACCTACATAAGGGGAGATTCTGGTATCTGGAGCTTGCAGAAGATTATGAGAAGGGATCAGAAAAGACAGGATTAATTTTGCCAAACTGTATATACTAGTTTTGATCAGTGAGCTCAATTAACAGCAGGGAGTGTGCTCTAGTAAGTGGTTACCTATGTAACTGAAGTAGAGTTATTTAGATATATTTAGTTCTGTCAGATTAAAAGCATTGAAAAGCCTAAAATAGTAATTTTGCCAAAAATGACCTACTGACCTTTCTGGTTGATTTTCCTATAAAGCAGGCACTAAAACTAGACCATATCTGTCATTTTTTTCAGGTAATATTTTGCTTAGTTTTCACATGGCATCCTCTCTAATATAAAAAGATGTTTTTTAAACCTTGATGTAAATAATATGCTTGTGCTATCCTAAGATTAACTCCTCAAACCCTAAATGCAACGTCAGAGTGGGATTTTATAGCTGATGGGTGAGATTACCTTGTACCAGAACTGAAATAACTACAGCTTTACTTACTTTTTGCAAGACAGGACCCTTAATGTGATAAGTTGTGTTGTTCAAGTGTCACACATATTTCATTGCCTGAAAACTGTTCTAACCTTACCTTGTGTTACCCTTCAGCAGCAGTTAATCATTAGAGCAGGATCATTAGAGCAGGATCATCGCTCTGGGTGAGCAGAAAAGAGGCATTGTTCCTGATTGCAGCTCTAATGATTCCAAGGGTGCAATCTCATAATTAGGTATGTCTTTAAAAGTTGTTTACTTTATTTGACTTCACAGAATTCAAGGAGGTGCAGTTACCATGGGTAAGTTTTCGCATGTGCTGATGGCATGCTTTAAAATTCTACCCAACCTGTCCCCATCTCATGTCCTTGTGACCTGAGCACAATTTAACTTTGGAAAAATTTGGATTCCCTTCTGAACTGATGGTTATCACCCAGGAATAACCTTCATTTTCAGCAAGTGACCTGGGCTGAACAAACACAGAGCACTTGCATACTTTACAAACCCACAGTTTATACAGAGATTATTTTATGTTTAGATATCACTCTCAAGCAACTGGGACAAAGCCAACTGCAGATCTCTATAAACAACAGATTTTGCACATTAGATAGTTCTAAAAGATCTGTTATAGTATGAAGTATAGTGAAAATCTAGCAGTGGAAATCTAGCTCCACCCAATAGAATTTTTAAATTTTTTTTTGCCAAGAAAAGCAATAGGGTGGCATTTAGACCAAGAAAATATTGAAAGCAAATCAAATATGTGTGCTGTTCTGAATGAGGAGTTGCTAGTGCTTTAAATGACTGCCAGATGTCAAATAGCAAAAGACATGTCCTTCCGCAAAAGAAGAGTTTACTAATAATTCACTTTAGAAGGCTGAGAGACCAGAGCTCTGTCAGAGATGTATTTGAGCTGTAACATTTGATATGGGATAGGGGAGAAGATGCAAATATGGATGTAATAGAGTTTACCCTATAATCAAAGGAGAAAAAAGAAAAGTCTACATTTTTGGATGCTGGACCTCCATAAAACAAGAATTAAGAACAAATGCCAAGAGCAACTTTCCTTTCTTCTACCAAAGAAGAAGCAGTAACTTTTGACATGGATTAAAGATTGATGGTCAGTCTGAGAGCATACATTTCCCTGTAATAAATTCTCATATTGCAGGAGGAACCATGGCTGCATAAAATGTGATACACTTCTACATACACATGCAGATACCTACATCCCTATGAGTGGCAGTAAGTGGAAATTCCATCTGTTTAAGAGGTTTTAATTTCTATATTTTAATGAGCTTTTTATCATATACAGAAATTAAACCCAGTTTAGTGCATGTCTCCTATGTAATCAATACCTACCATATTTAAGAATTGAGATTTTTTCAAAATCATGTCCTTAAACTTGAGGTATTAGCACAGGTTCATCTAGGGAACATCATGCTGCACTGTTTATTAGTGTAGGTAGAAGGAATCCATGCAGCTGTGAACAAGGAAGGCATTCTGACTCTATCACTTGTTTACATTTCAAAAGGCTTTTGAGAGGTACAATCACAAGAGACTGGAGAAAAAGAGAAGTGAGGAAGTTAAAGTACAGTAATTCATCGAAAGACCATGTGAGGCAAAAAGTATGAGTAGTAAGGATAAAATGTGAACTTTTATAATGGAAATCATGAAGTTTTTTGCCAGGACTAGAGCTGATCTGGAAAAAGAAGATAGGCAGAAAAATGACAAAATCTGTTACTTTTGTGAAAGACAAGGAGAAAAGTTTGGAGGGAGTTGGAGGTGGCTGGTGTTATAATAATGTCAAATTCCGTTGTTTCTTCTGCTGGAGTGAGTTTATGTGCAAAAGAAGTTAATGTGTCAAATCTATTGAATGGTTCTACAACAAGTTTAATAACTTTTGCTATTAATCTAAGGTTACTTCTGGAGGAAAAAGAGGTTTTAGTAAATGTCTTAAGACTGCTTATAAAATTAAGGATTATTATCAGCCTGAATCAGGCATTGATTAAATTATGCTGTATGCATTCTTTAGCATTGTGTGCTGGTATTAGGAATTTTAGTTAATTGTGAAAATGCATAGGACATATGAGGATAGGTTATATGTGTTAATTGGCAAGTATCTATATGTATTTTATGCCTACTTTTGAACAAGAGAGAAGATTGAGGTAGATTTTTTTCAATGATAGGTACCACTTTTCTTAACTCTGATGGTTTAATTATTTGAAGAGAAAAACAGATTTGCTTCTTTTCTTGCCTTGGTGGCCCATCAGCCACTTCTGCGGAGTTGTGTCCTGCAATGATTTTTGGATGCTACTTATGGACTCCTAAGAAATCTACCTATTTCTGTGATGAGTTCTGCTTAAATCACCCCAAATTATTTCACAAAGTCTTCCATTTAAGCACCAAAAGCAGGGAATAACATTAAACCTATCCGCACTGAAAACCCCTCTCATTTCCAGGACAGGAGGCTTTTCTGAGGAACTTAAAAACAATGAGCTGGGGAATGCTTAAAAATAACTGCTAAAATATTTCCCAACACACAGGCTTTAAGATGTTACTCAGATTAATCTTCTGTTGGAGTATGATGCTTTATGCTCTCTACAAGCAGCAATTTCTGGGCAATTTGGAGGACTGTGATTCTTGTGTGAGAAAGTGGGAGTAAAGAGGAGTTGAAACCCCTCCAGCCCTGCATAAAAAGCTGGTGAAAATATGGCCTTTTAAGATTACATTGTTAGTACAGTGTCAGACAGACAAACATGTGCTACTCACACTAAAAACCTGCTGGGTTTTAGTGCTATTCTGTTCCAAGAAGTCTGTAAATTAAACTGAACATAAAATAACTGGGAATGGTAGTGATGCATGTAGGAGGAGTCGATCCCTGTTGTGGTATGCTCTGAGAGAAGTTATTTTGGCTGAAAAGAGCTACAACCTGGAGGAATGAGATATGTGTAAAACCAAGATTACTGTGATTTTTATAAGCAACAATTGTATTACACTGACCTGGTGAGGCAAGTGAGGCTTGAGGCTGTGGAGGGTAACTGTATGGTGCCACAAATTACACTCTTACTTGTACCTTTTTTCAGCATCTGGTTTCTATTCCTCCTTCCCCTGCACTACTATTGTGTAATTTTGGGGACTTTTTTCATACTCTCAGCACTGTACTCAGAAGACACAGTAAAGGATTCTACCAGCACAGTAATTAAACTGAAAAAAAAAATTATTTTAAGTTTGGTTGCATCCAGCCTTTTAATGCTTCCTGTGATTTTTTTTTTTCTTTCCATTCCATGCTAACAGAATTTTGTTCTGATTTTGGAGTCCATAGAGGGGAATTCAAGGTGTATACAGCCAGAGCCAGGTGAAGCCTGAGGAGCAAACTGGCTGATTCAGGAGAAAGCTGGGCAGGGACTTTGCTCAGATGTGGCTTGGCTCTAGCCTGGTGTAGAGAGGATGCATGGTTTAACAGCCATGTGGGGCTCATCTGCACCTGTGGGCTTTGTTTTGGTTTGTGTGTGTGTGTGTGTATGTGACAAAGAGGGGAAGTAGCTGATTCCATTTAATTATCTTCTTATTTTAGTACAACTCATCACTGTTTTCAGTGATGGTTTTTGCTTGGACTAGTCTGTAAGGTGTCCATAAGACATGACTCAGTTTGGAATAGCATTTCAGCAAAGTGGGTCAAATGTAACATACCCAAAGCTTAGCCAGGAAATGTTTTAGCAGCTGCATTTCATTTGCAGGGTTAGTCACAATGGTGTCTGTTCGTGTTTTTGCCCATAGTGAGGTAGAACTGACAGTTGAGGTGTGCTCCCACCTGCCAGAATCCTGCTCTTTTATTTTTATTTGTTTTTCTCCAGATTGAAATCTCTCTCAAATTGCTAAAGGGCAGTCTTGTTTCCTGTGGTACACAATCTTCAAGCAAATTGTTTTTTCATTAATCCAGATTCTATTTTGTTCTCTCTCTCATAGAAAGCCATTCAACAATAACATGTCGGCACTGAGTTACCTTCAGGAAGGTCAGTGGGAAAAAAAAAATAAATAAACCATGTGATTTGGAAAGATGTCTCTGAAATGCACTTGGATACTCTTTTCCTTGGCATAGTCACCCACTCCCTGAAGAGTTTTGCTATGCCCAGGAGTTCAGAAGGCAGATATGCAAAATAAACTCGATTATTGTATTAGCAACTCTTCATGTTAATTCTCAACATCATTTCCTACTAAAGCTTTAATATTTTACAGACATTTTTGGCCATGTGGTTAGAGCACAAGTCTGCATTTTAACAGCTCTGGTTTGATTCTTATTTCTGTCAGAAGCTTCTTATGGTGTGTTGGGGAAAATCTTGTACTCCCTCAGTGCCTCGGATCACAAAATGTTCATAACACAGCTTCCTTTTTTTCCATTCCTTGTCTTTATTGTCTATTTATACTGTAAGGTCTTACTGGAAGACACCATTTTTACAACTGGGTGTTGGTATTTTTCCAGTCTCAAAGCAGGGTCCCAATAAAAATACACATAAGTACAGATTTCTATATTATAGCATGGATTTATTTGTTATAATAGAATAGAAACACTATTGCTTCTATATTATACATTAAAAGTAAATATAAATGCATAGAGATTTTTGAGTGAAGTTTACTTTCACAATAACTAATATGAATAATTCAAAATTTTCAAGTGTCAGAACTTTGATTACATCTTTGCATTATTAAAATACTGATAGTAAGATACTCTTACACACCAGTAAAAGCAAGCTGTAATGTGCAGAGGAACATTTAAATTCACATAAATCAATTTATGCCTATGGTTCCATGTCCCTGGTACTTTTAAGTTAACTTCTTAATGTATATTTGCCTCCTGTCAGTATATGGATTCAACTGGAGAGCTGTTTTTAATAATTACAGTTCATTTCCCAGGAATCAGATGTTAGTGTACATGAAAGATCATCCCTGACTGGTTTTCAGCTGCCTTGAGAGTTTTAGTTATTACAAGTTAATTGAACCAGAAAAGCTGAAGATAAAAGTTGGCTTATCAGATTGAATTCTGTTAGAGTGATTGATTGTTGTATAAGGAAAGGCAAAAATAGGTGGGACTGTACTATCATCACCTGCTTATTTTTAAGGACTAGATCAAAGAGGCAAAGAGGATGTTTGGTTCCTCATGGATGCCTGAAGTCAAAGTTGGATCTGCAATCTTTTGGTAACTAATTGCACATTGGATTTGCTGCCTGAGCAGTGTTGGTGCAGCCTCAGGTAGACTCATGTTGTAAATTGTAACAGAAAAGCTCTATTTCTTTCCCATTAAAAAAAACTTTGGTGGTACTGTTTTTGTTCTTGTCTTAGCTTAAGCAGGTGGGGCTCATGAGAAGCTGTCAGGTTTCCTCTACCTTGGTGTTCAGTGCTGCTTCATGAGCCCAGAAATTTTGTGAGATAGGTGCAGAATCAGCCAGCAAAGCACCTTTCTAACCTGCCACTAAGAAAGTCTCCTTTTCTCTTCCCATTTAAATGAGACAAAAGGAAAAATAAAAATTATTGTTCAATTTCAGAATTATTTTTCTTTTTTATGTTTCTTTGCCATTTTCTTTTTATTAACACAATAGAAAAAGGAGGGCAGATGCAAAATCGTGACATGCTATAAGGTAAATGGGAAAAATATTTGTTTTAAAAAAACTCTTTGAGGAAAGAATGTTTCTCTCAAGAATCTTCTATTAAATACATATTTCTATGTGAGAATATTCATTTTAAGGTAGTGAAGGCAACAACTGTTTTCCAACATTAAAATTATGTTGGCGCTATTTTTTTGCTCGACTGAACTTTAAGGCTGATGTGATCATCCATGCTGCCCAGGGGATTTGGCTACTCAGATCCCATTAGAAAAATCTCAATCTTCATCCCAGTATTGACTGGAGAAACCATTATATTAAATTCTATTATAGGTTGTTATCTAACATGCTCAGTGTTGACTGACAAGAAGAAAATGATAATGTGTTCACCTAGGGACTGTAAGACAAATGTTTCATGTGTTCTGTGGACTTCTGTTAGATAACATTATAGCCATGTTATACTAAATAGGCACATCCTGCTTTTTATACTGGGAAAAGAATTTGAGTTCTTGGCACAGGTGGATTTTTAAAAGCCAGATCACAGTTTTTCAGCTTGATTTTTGAGACGAGTGCATTTTCTCAACATGTTTCTAGAATTGCTATATTTCACAGAGCTCACATTTAACATTATATCAAGTAACTATTCTCTGTGTGAGTTACAAAATGGAAATCACAAATGCCACTGTATATTATGCAAATCACAAAAAGGCTTTTCCCAATTTTTCAAATGGCTCCCTGTTCTTCATGTGACACCTTTTATTTGTTTGAAAGGTACAGAAATGTGATTTCAAAAGAAATCTGTTATTTAAATACAGATGTTTCCAAATATATTCCTTACTTGGCACAACAAAGTTCCATTTAAACCTTCAAGTTAAGCCCTGGTGATAACCAGGCTGGTGATACTTGGCCAGGGGAGGACAAAACCTGTCACCCGAAGTCTGTTCCACAGCCACTTCTGTCTGGCCCATGAGCACAGCCCTCTGTGCTGGACTGCAAGGTGCCATTAGCCTGAGGCAGCAGCTTTTCTCTGCTAAGTGAAGTGCTTAACATTCCCTCCACTCAACATTTCAGGCAGGCCAGGGATGGAAATGCTGTTCGACTTCTTGTTTTCATAGTTGACTTTTTCTGGGTATCTTTAATTACAGCTTATTTCCTATAGTTTCTTTGGGTGTGATGTATTATTTCTTGCTTATCTCAAAGATGTTCAGGAGGTTTCTTCTGAAATTGAGAGCAAAATTGTAGCAGGTCTTGTAACAGGAAAACAAATGATTGCTCTGAAAAAGAATTGATATGAGGGCATATCAAGGCAACCGGTAAGATCTCAAACTATAAAAAATAAGGCAATATTCTACTGAAACCTGGGAATCTGGGCGGACTTGGAATGATTTGTCTCTTTTTTTATTTGTCTTGGATGCTAAAAGAGAACAAAAATGTAGTATGGAAAGCTTCACAAGTGATCAAACCTTCTGAACTGTCAGATTTCTAAAATAAAATGTAACTCAAGAATAAGTTTTTCAGTACAACTGTCATTTTCAAATACCAATACATTCTCTGTTATTATGTTTCACAACCTGTATTTTGTCTCTTGTAAACAGAGATCCTTCTCCTCAACTAACAAAGGTGGCTCCAGTGAAAATATTTTAAATGTGCTTCCACCTCCTCCCCTTAATTATATGATTCAAACTGAAAATAAAGAGGGCTTTCAAAGGCTTATTTTTTAATAAATAGTCTCAAAGGAACAAAGAGCCATGAACTTACTCATAAGGTACAGTAGCTTCATGGCTGAGAGCAGAAGAGCTCAAAGATTCACATTCCCTTGTTGCTTCAGTAGCTCTTTTCAAGATGTTTTCCATTTGACCTTTGCCACATAGATGAGGTCTGTCCAGAATCTTTGAAAAAAGTAAAGGAAGGTCATGCAGAGATGTTTTACTGTGAGCTTTGCACAAAGCTCTTTTCATAGGTACCTAAAAGCAGTGGACTATAGCAAATAAGTTGTGGACAGGACCACTCAAGCCCACATGGCCCGAAGGGACACCTTTTAGAGTGACCTTTTAACATCTTTTGTCAGTAATCTGCATAGATGAAGTCAATTGTTTAAAAGCTCTGTCCTTGTCTGGCAAATAAAGGATAGTGAAGGTCTCGGTGATCACATTCCTCTGCAGAAATGATGCAAATCCACTGCTCTAAATTTTTATCTCAGATTTTCTGAGATTCTAGAGGTTATCTTAGGGAAGCAGGGGAGTTGCTAATCTTTAACAGTTCCAAAAAATTCAATCAGAATTATTTCATACTGATAATCAACAAGAAAAACTAAACCTGGCTACTAAATTGTGCTAATCTCTTTAATAGTTTTTCCTCTGATGTATGGTTCTTATTGCAGTTGTCTTTCTCTAAAAGGAAGTAAATGGAAGTAAGAAGTCTCACAGTCAAATTTTAGAGCTGTATTCCTCTTTAGGGCTGTATTCCCCTTTGATGAAAGTGTACAATTAATCAATTGAAATGGTGTCTGAACTGAAAATGGGTTCAGAACAAGAATTTTCTTGTTTGTTTCTTAAATATTTTCTTGCCTTTCACTTTTAAATTATATGAAAATCTCACCCATTCTAAGAAGTTTTTCAAATACTGGTATTTTTTGGACAAAGTAAACTGTAGAAAGCTTTCAGCTCCTGCCTGCAGAGTAATTGTATCTTGACTATGTGATCAAATTATCAAGTTTAACTGAAAGGAAAGTAAGAAGCTGCCCAGCTTGTCAAAATGTCAGCTTAGCTGGAATGGAGGATGTGGGGGAGCATTCAAATGGGCAAAGCTGATTTGGGTTAGCAAACTACAGGGTAGGGGAGACTATAGAAGGTAAGATCTCTAATTAGCTGTTTGAGCCAGAGCTTCAAACTTTGGAGGTGGAGTTTTGAACTGCATAAGAAAGGGTCTCAATGGGGGTTTTATTGTGGATTACAAGACTTGTGAAGAAACAAAGGAGGGGGAACAAGGAAGAATGACAGCTTTGGGGTACCTCCATCCTTTCTCTGTAATGTGTCATGCAGTCAGGTAAGAGAAAATTTTGGACAACAGTAGTTGACTTTAAATAAAGTCTGTCCAAGAAAAAACCCAGAATTCAGTCTTCAAAGGAACAGAAAAAGAATAGGAAAGTTCTAAAAATTGTTACCAGATTCAGAGAAAAAGGGAATTAAATCCAGTAATAAGCACTGGTGAAGCTGCACCTTGAATACTTTGTTCAGTTTTTGACATTTCACTGCAAGAAAAAGGTTGAGGGACAGGAATAAGTCCAGAGAAGGGAACGGAGCTGGGGAAGGCTCTTGAGCACAAGGGTGGCTGAGGGAGCTGGGATGTTCTATGTTAATAATTTATTCATCATTATTATTGATTACTGTGGCTTTGGAATGGCAATATTTACGCTCATGTCTACTACTGCTAAGAAATTAATGTTATACATTATATAAATGTATGTGTACAAAGCTCCTAAGGATTCTAAAGGCATCTGCTATAAGCACATTATATTCCTTGGCAGCCAGCAGTGTCCATCATTGAGAGTTGTGCCATGAATTTTGGTGGCAGCACAGCTGGGTTCCCCTATTAAAATCTAAGGTAGATTGATGAATGGGTTCAGCAGTAGACCAGCTATTCAACATCACAGGATAATGAGCAATATAATTTTTCTGGGAGTAGCAGCAGGTTTAAACACTAGGAAGTAGCTGATTTTAGATATGTTGCATAAAATCTAGGCTTCATAGGAAAAGAACAAGCTGTGGCTGGACAAGCCAATGTTTTGCCAGTCAGTGGTTTTGAAGCAGGTAAATCAGACATTGTCTAGGAAGAGAGTGCAGATGAAACCAAACCAACACCTGCATTCCTTGGTTACATTCATGTCAAACCAATGCATGTGCTTTCTGTTTCCACAGTTAACTAAATCTGCCTGGGATGGCAGCATCCCTGTGTTCTGAGGAAGACACATCCCAATCTGTTGTGTGCCTCTTGGACATCTCCCTAATTTGAAACAGAACCACTGGGACCCCACAAAGCTTTTGAAAATAATTGAGGTCTGACGAAAAATGTTCAGAGGTTTTATATGAAATTAATTTATTTCCTCTTCCTTTTTCTATGGAAAAGTTCTGGCTCCCTGGTTTATGGAAAGGAAAATATGTTAAGAACAAGTGGTTTTCTTGGTGCTGCCTAATAATAACTGTTTAATATCAAACTTTCCATTGAGACATAGCAAATTCCCAACTCTTAATCCTTGCCACTAGAAAAGTGGAATATCCCAGAATTAACAGTAATATTTTTAGTCTTTCAACTCCACTTTTCATGATTCATTTTTATGTTTGCAATATTGAACAGAACACTACTGAAAAGAAACCCTAATTGTATGTTTTTAAAGATGCTAACTGAATACATTATTACTGGGTTTGCAAAGAACAAAAAAATTGCACATTTAAACATGTAATTGCTTTATTTTGGATATTTTCTATGAAACATTTGGAAAGCTTTGCTTGTTTTGTAAGACATCCATGAGGCAGAACTGTAAACCTTGATTGTGGTTTTAGTCAATGCCAACTGAATCTCCCGTCAACATCAGTGTTTTTGTTTTTCTGTCCTTTATGCACATAAAAATATACCAACAGCCACTTACAAAGCTCAAATCTTTGGTAACCAACTCATTTAAAATCTGGAGAGAATTAAAAAAAAATGCTACATGAAAAAAAACCCTCACGAAAATCTCATATATTAGTGTGTAGAGTTCAGAGTTCCTGCCAGTAATATCAATTAACTGATCTGGTTTTTTACTTTAGTTTTTGTTGTTGCTTTAGGCAAGGAAGCTACTCTATGAGGACACCATGCTTTAATGAGTCTAACTGAAGGAAAAGGTGTACCAGTGGTGGATTTGGTGATAGAAATTGTGTCAGAGAAGGATAAAGAGTAAAATAGAACTGTTGGTGTTGAAAATACCTTGCAATTTCAGTAAGCATAAATATCAAATATCTCTATGAAGTTGAAAAATTTGGTAAATTAAATGTGAAGAGTTAGAAAAATTGGGAATTGCTTTAAAGGTCCATGAAACACTTGAAAGCAACAAGCCAGCATCCAACCAAAAGAAGATTGTGATGTGGCACTACTGCTGCCCATTCTTCAAAACAGAAGGCATTCCTGACTTCAGTGGGTTTATTTTCCTAGAAGACAAAACAATTCTTTTTGGATGCTAGGCTGCTAACCCATGTCATCTCTGGCTGACCTACAGCTAAGATTTTCAGACAGGAGACTGAGCATCCCAAACTTAGCTCCTTCTGGCTAATTCAAGTGAATTTGGCATTGCACTAACCTCTTAAAAGACTATTCCTTTGCCAGTTCATCCACATGAATTTGCTTTTGTGCTGGTGTGCTGGGTATTATGAGCAGAAAGTGACACATGTGTTTGTGTGCTCTAAATAAAAGCCTTTTGTGGATGGTTCATTACATAAATGATCTTTCTGTTTGATGGGGGGCTGGCAGAGCAGGGCTCATGTTTGAAAGATCAGGCACATTTTCACAGGTCACTGATTCTGTGTGTTTGCAAGCGAGCAAGTCTGGTGCAGTGTGTGTATCCAAGAGGGAGAGGGCACACAGTGGCAAAGGTGGTCCTGCTGGAGTTTTTCATGGTGTTTGAACGTGAACTTGGTTTTATGCAGACATTTTCAGTTGGGTTATGTGTGCAGCTGTAAGAAATAATGACATGTGCAGCCTTCCCTGCACTGTTACAGGTGAGCTGTGAGCGTGGTTCAGCCCTTCCTCAGAAAAAGGATCTGGCCCAATATGAACCCTGAATATTGCAACAAAACACCCACTGAAAGGAGAGAGAGAAGAGAGAATCCATGCCAAGTAGGTATTTCCAAGTACGGGAGGCTCATTTTGCAGAGCCTAATGAGGGCTGGGAAACCATGCTCCTGGGATCTGTCCAGATTCCATGAATAAGCCATGGAGAGGCTGATGAAAGCTAATAATAGTCTCAAATTCCTCACTTAAATTTGTGTTCATCGTAGACTCACAGTCATTAGGAGAGCAGCAGCCTCTGCTCTGCACCAGTGTCACAGCCACTGAAGCTGTTGGCCACCATGTGCCATTAAAAATGTTGGGTTTTTTTTTAATGGCTCTTTAAAATGCTTTTTCTCTGACATTTTTTTATGAAGGCAAGTTTGAAAAATCACTTTATGAAAAAAAATTTCCTCACTCTGCAAAGTCTTTCTGATGGACAGTTTGCTAAATTAGCCCCACCTTAATTTATGAAAAGCAATTTGGAAAGAACAGGATATTGGCATTGCATGGGATAGCTGAGGGAAGGTGCAAATGTGCCTGGCAGTCTGTTGCTTAGAACTAAAAGTCACGGTGACTGTAGTTGATACATATCAGAGGTTTTATCAGAAAAGTCCTCTGTGAAGTCATAATTCTTATTCATGTCGGGTGAACCCCCGTATTCATCCAGGGAATGAAGTGTTGCTGTCACATGTCCTGGCTATTAGCTTCTGGCAGTTTTTTGGCATGTGCTTTAGCCTTGTGGGATTGATCCTGCACAGCTTAAATGAATGGGGACCTTGTGACTTGAAAAGGATGGAGGATCATTTCAAAGAATTTGTAAGATGAACGAAGAGGCCGCTAAGTCCTTGTCAACCAATTGTGGTTGCCTTAGATTTTTCAAAATTACTTGGATACCTTGAAGAACCCTCACTATCCCTGGCCCTTAATATCCCTATCACTCATTTCACTCATTTCCTCCCACCTGAGTACAGAATCAGTTCTAAAAGTGCAAATACACACAGTTTGCAACACTGAAAATTATTTTCCATAAGACTTAGCTCTTGGAAGTAGATCAAGAGGGAGAAAGAAAATAGAAAGAAAAGTAACTGGAAGGAAAAACTAAATAACTAAAGTGTTTTATCCTGTGTCCTGTAGGCATACATCATTGATGAATTTACCTACAGAATAGCTCTGTGTTGACTTGATGACTCCAGTTCAGGAAGAATCCATAAATGGTTCATGGCAAGCTAGTGCAAATTACTCTTTTTGACTGCAAATTGCTTAAGTTTCCTGTGTGGTAAGTGAGGCCAATGATGAGTGCAGTACAAGGATTTTCTTTCAAAAATCCCAACCTAGACATTTTTTTTAATGGGGAAAATAATAAAAATTTTTGCAAAACTTTTGACACTAAGGGACCATCTATTTACCATGTTCAGCTCTCTTTTGTGATTCCATAGGACAATAACTTTCTCACCATTAAAAAAAAAAAATCAGGAAAGAAATATGTGAGTGCTATCAAAGAGATAACAGCACACCTCTTGGTCTAGGGTTTGTGGCAGTATACACATACCCTATGCATGTATGTATGTACACAGGCACTGGCATGATCTTGGGGTGTTAATTAACACTACTCTCTCAGATTTTCACTTCTCTATTGAAAAACTAATTCAAGATTACAAGAATGCTTTTGGGCTCATAATTAGAAGTTTTGTATTTTTATTAAGATTTTTTCCAAAGCTAAGCTTCCCAAAGGTCTTCTTGATAGGTTGGGAGAGAGGGGATTTTTTCCATTTTCTATTTTTATTCTTAAATTCTAACATTCTTGCTCTTTACCCTTTTCCATCTTCTTGCTCTTATTTCACTATCACCTTTTCATTCCTTAGACTCCTATTCCCAGTGTGCCCAGCCATGGGCATGGCCATTCCTTGCACCTTGACTGGCATGCTCTGGGAGTTCTCCCAAGGTTTGGGTAAGAGAGATGCAGAGGATTTGACTGGGATATCCTGAGCCTGTGCAGAAGCTGCAGCCATAGGTCACAGCTTTAGGGCAGGCAGGAAAACAGAAAGAAGCTGGGAAGAGTTAATTCTTATTTCATCCCTAAGTATTGGAAAATAAACATGGGTGGCCTGTGGTTTAGGTGGAGTTGAGGTCATGTTTCCTCACCTTTCTTGCTACTCCTGTCTGTTCTGTGATCCTTAAACCTGTCTGACAATCGTCTTCCCCAGCTGCTTCCTCAAATTGGGAAACACTATTTGCCAACAAACACCCTGCCCTGCTGTTTTTCTTCCTGCAATACCCTTATCAGTGGAAGTGAGCATTTTGTTGTGATAGAGGGCCATTAGTCACAAAGATCTACTTTTATAAAAACAGGAGGCTGTGCCTGGTGTTGCACAGCTGAGCTGACGTAAATGGCACAGCTCAATTTTCAGAATGAGAACTTGGGCAACACTGAGTGAAGCAATGTTTAATCCATTGAAATGCTTGGGCCTATCTCTTTATAATGCACTTCAACATGTAGGAAGGAGGTATTTTCCAATTAAACTGCCATTGGTTCTGCTGGACACAGGGAAAGCTTCTGGCACCTTCTCAGAGAAGCCACTCCTGTAGCTCCCCCACTACCAAAACCATGCCATGCGACCCAATACACCAGGCATCTTACACATGGGCCACCATCAATTCTCATTTTAAAATAACCTATTTCCCCCCTGTTTCAGTCCTGCAGAGCAGATATTTCCTGCAGTTTAATCAGGTTTAATTTTAACTGAAAATCACTGAAATGGAAGAAGGGGAATTACCTTTCTTTTTTTTTTTTTCACTCCAGTTCAATTGTCATAGAAGTGCTTTGAGAAGAAAGGAACAAAATAGCACAAGAAATATGTTTGTAGCTTTCTTACCAAAACTAGGGATGAGATTCTGAGAGTCACAGCTGACTTGGAGCTATGGAAATGGCTGTGGTTCAGTGCTGATACTGCCTTAGATGTGGCAAGGATTTAATTTCCTCTCGACCTCTGATGATCTCTATTTGCATCCAGCTGCTTGCTCGGACTTCACATGCAGAACTACATTTGGTAATAGAGTTACGTAGATTTTCTCATAAAAAAGACGAAGGATGCACTGCAGACTAAATCTGACACAGAGTTTGACTTTTAAGTGGTGGGTAGTGAGTGAACAGTACCTTCTTGGGATGTGTTTTTACATACACTCTCCTCCTTGTGGAACAAGTATTTCTGCAGAACCTGCAGTCGTCTGTGTTCAGGTAACCCCACAATTTAGACCATTTTAATTAATAAGTTTGGCAACACCTCCAGGCTGCATAAAGAGTTGATTCCTACCTGGGGGAGGGAAATTTGATGGCTGTAGCTGGTTTTTCACTGTTTCAATAGAAAACATTGCTGTCTCTCATTAAATAGATTCACATTGAATTTACTTCCTGCCCTTTAATGATGGCCTACTCACTTCCCTGGACTTATTATTTCAGAAGCTTTCATTTAAGAAAGTTCTTTCTGTAAATTAATTAATCTGTAGTGCAGATTTATTCTTCAGCATGTCCACATTTGATATATACAGTATTTAAGTTTGTATTCACTTAGCAAAGCATTTACTCCATTATCATGTAATCATTTCCAGTCCAAATACAGAATCTAAAGATTAATGCACTACAAATTTCTCCCTGCAGAAATTTTATTGCTATATTAGTTATTAAGTTATGTTTGCATTGATCTTCCAAAATAGGCAAGATAGATAAGAGATTTGTTTATGTTTGAAATGAAAGTGAGTATTTTACAGTCAGTTCAGACTGAAAGGCTAAAGATTATGCACACACACTATCTTTACAGCTGGTCAAATGTTGCCAAACAAATTTGAAGAAATTAGGAAGAGTTTTGAAATGGTGTTATGAATAGCCATGCTTTTCTTTTTTCTTTCATTTGCTGGGAAAGTGACAGTTTGTTGGGTTTTTTTAAAGGCCACTATATGCATGATTTGGAAAAAGTGGAAAAAATATTGTATCTCTGTTCAACTTCTTTTACTTCCCCAGAAGAAAATGTTGTCTCACACTTCCAATTTTTTGCTTAAAGTGTCCTAAACTCCTTCATGTCAAGGAGACTAAGCAAAAGATAAATAACTAAGGCAGCCCTTAGCTCCTAGAGAAGCTTGATCACCTCCATGTGGAGCTGGTCAGTAGCTCAAAATAGAACATAAATTCTTAAGAGCAGTTTAAGACAGGGCACAAGGGTATTTTAGGATTCACTAAGTCATAGCTTCATTGTAACTGAAAAATCCGTAGGGTCACTATTTTCCCTATGAGGCAGAATGTTCTTAACTGAGAGTCCCACTGATATCTGTTCCATTTAAGTATTGTGAAGTATTTGTTGTACTTTTCTGATGAAAGTCGCTGAAATCTCAGTCTGATCTGTGTGGAAGGCTCAGAGATTTTAGAGAGGAAAAGAAACTATTCCCTGTATTATTTTCTCTTGATATCCAAAATTTCTTTCCAGTTTCAGGAATATGATCTAAGACTGTAAGAAGAAATGTGTCATGTATTCATCTCTATATGTCATATTTACACATTGTATGATTGTATGATACACAATATATGTTATTATAGTTATCTGTTGGACAAAACCCACGCTGTGTATATCAGATTTAAGAACATATCTGTAGCTCCAAAGGTCATGTTCCGGGATCTGTTTACCTATACAGACACTCCATAGGCAATTCTGAAAAGTATTTAGCTTGGTTGCACTTCTCTTTTCCTTTCTCTGCATTCTCTAATCTTAGACAAGCTACTTCTCTGCATCACTAATCCCCATTATGAACAAGACAAAACAACCGCAACAAGAAAGCCTAAGCAAATCTTTTGAAGCACATTGGTGTATTTTATATGGTAAAATGTGTATCATCTGTATTAAGACCTGTTATACAAGTTACATTCAGGTGTAACATAAATATTTTATGAGAGATGCATGCAGTTTTCTTTGTCCCAGCTAAATTTCTGCTCCTCTAAAATGCAACTTAAGCACAAGCAAGTTGGATTAGTCAAGAAAATTTACATTCTCTGTTTCACTTCCCGAATGTCATTCCCATCTCTTTTTTAGTCAGTTTTTAAAATGCACAAAGCCACTGCTGCCAGCCCACTTATCCCCTGCCACACTGAATCAGCCTATCCACAAAGAGTGTTTCCTCTGCACTTGGAGCTGTCACAGATGGACTGCAAGAGCTGCTTTCTGGTGATTCAGTGCAGCAGGGGACACATGCTCCAATGACAGCAGTGGTGCACAATTAACACGGGCTAAAAGAGCACAAAGGAGATTGTAGAGCAGAGGGAAAAGCTGCAGAACCCTTTGCTGCAACTCACTCAGGGCTTTTCAGTTCTCTTTGCAATAAGGCAAAAAGGCAAGTTAATAAAGCACTGAATATTTTGGTAAGGCAAAGTATTGGGCTATTTTTATATAGACTTATGAAATATCAATGGATTAAGGCTGACTTCCATATGAAAAATGTTCTAGGAGAGAATTTTTGGAGCTCAAATGATGAATTGTCTTGGGTTTGCCATTCTTTAGTAAAGAGTTATAAAACACAACCTCAGTTTCCTTGACCATTTTAATACCATAGAAAAGAAAAATGTTCCCAAAGGATTTCTACTGAGAAGGAGGTTTTACTGTGAGTCCCCACGTACTGCCACACTAATCAATAGTTATGACTGATTGCTGTAACTAATCCATAACACACAGGGCTGAAGCATGGAGAGTTTTTCAAAACTTTGTTCTGCATCTCCCAGGAGGGGAGCAGCCCTTCCACCTGGATATGATGGGCTTATTCCAACCTTTGCTCAGTACTGTTCCTCCATAATTCTGTCTGTCTGGGCATAAAAACCAGCCCATTGTCTGATGTGTGACACTGCCTGTCCTCCTCAGCCCTGCAACATCACTGTAAGTGCCACATGTTTGCCTGGTAAAATAAATAGCCCTAATGATCTCCCCAGAAGCCCCTGCAGACTCTGGAACTCTTCTCCATTTTCAAGGTCACAACTGTGCTTGAGGTTGATAAATTCACAAATTAATAACACTAAGCACTTTTCATCCAGGAGTGTCAAAGGTGAGAAACCATTGTTAGACCCATTTTTATCAAGGAGGAAATTGAGCAGTAGGAGTGACATGTATGAAATGATTTTGGAAGCCAATGGTAGATCCAGGAAAAGAACATAATTCTGTGCACTCAGTTTGCGTTGTAGCCATGGCATCACACAGCTTTGTGGTGCCCTCTGTGCAACAGCACAGTCTTATTAAAGTTGAGATTTAGATTCCACAAGAGTCAGGAAATTAAACTCTGCCACACAGTGTGTTCATTGTACATTTTTATTGATCATGGCCTATACATTACCTGGTGATCATCCTTCTGACAAAGGATAGCTTTCAGAGAACCTTCTACTAGTAAATGATGCATATTTCTTTGTTTGCTCTGTCTTACTTGTGCAATACCATAACTACAAGCAAAACAACATACATTTTATTATTCTAATTTTTAGGACTATACTAGTCAGGGCTACTCTATTACTTTGCCTTTTTAAAAATTATCAACTGCTTAGAATACAAATAAATATCTTAAACACTTTTCTGGGATAGTCCAAAAATTATTCAGGCACTTTGGAGCTCTCACAGAACAAGAAAAGTAATGGGAAAGTATCCAGGGTGAAGACCATCCCCTTCTGGAAGAGATCTCTTGTTATGCCTAGTTTTGACATTCCTTGGAAAAATGTTTTATTCAGCAAGGATGTTCTGTCTGTTCCTACCAGCCCCGTTTCCCCAAAGGATCTCTTGACTGTCTATTATAATTCTTGTTTCACTCACGAAACACTTTCTTGAAATGAGTACTTCTAACAAGCACCTCTATTCATGTAAGCACTCCAGAAAATCCTCTAGATGGTTAAGAGGGGATGCTGAAGAAACACTCAGAACCGTCAGAGTAAAGCTTTTATCTGCCAGAAAATTCTGGGAGAGTTATTCTTGAGAAACGCTGAATGCTCTGCCAGGCACGTCAGCTACTATTTAGCCATTTACCAAGTGAAATAGCTTCAGGTACAGTCCTGTGCAAAATATACAGATAGTCCATTAACCTGGGGGCTGAGACAGGCAGGCTGGTTGTTTGACAGGCTCTGGACAGGTCGCTTTTATTGTTAAAATCCTGACAGTGCTTCTAGAAACAAACTGTAATGTTGTCTTGCATTTGTAAAAACTGGTTTAAGCTTAAATTTAGCATTACTATTTAAAACAGTTTCTTTCTGCAAAAGGGAGCCATTATATAGTACACATTACAGTAGCAGTGGTCCTACCTATACTGGTTTTATTGACATGATTTTTTCCCTAATCTTGAGCCCTTTGTTTTCCTAATTCCAGCAATATTTTCACTGAAAGACTTCTGTGTTGTCTCTGCTGCCTTGGACTGTGCCATTTATAAATTTGTTTTAAAAGAGAACTTAACAGAGGGAGGAAACTCTAAGAAATACACTGTAATGGCAATATAGGGGCTGGAGAGTAGTGGCAGAAATGCAGCATAGAGGAATGACAGGTGTTGTTTACCTGTGTAGCCACTGCAGCACATTCACTGGCAGCTTCTCCACAGCACCAGAGTACTCAGATCCTGAGCCTTAGACACTCTGGCCCTGTTTGGAGGAGAACTGGGTCAGCTTTGATTTTGCAGAAGCATTTTCAGTCCATACGATCTGCCAGTCCCTGGAGGACAGGCCTTGTCATTTGCTTAGGGTGGCACTTTCTGCCTTTTCTGTTCACTTGATTTGTCATTTAGAAGTTCTACTACTCTGCACATTTAAATCACAATTATTTCTGCACAGAAATACTTACCTTTCTACTAAAAATTTCTTTTTTTCCTCTCCCTGATTCTAGGGGCAGATGCTTCTGATTTCCTGTTAAAGATTCCAAATAATGTAGTTCAGTAATGTGGCAATTTCCCGTGTCAAAAAACAGGACAACTGCCACTAGAGGGCTTGAATAAGGACCCAAATCTCACCTCTGTTACACCCATTACAATCTGGAGTAATTTAATGGAAAATGTAGTTGCCCATTTTCCTTTAAATTTGAAAGACAGGATGACAGCTTTTTTTTCTAATTAAATCAAAGTTCAGCTTAATAAATCACGTGGGTGATTTGCTTCTTTAAAGTTCTGTTAAAAAGGAGACAGAAATTTCCCAAGATAGCACTTGTAAAATGAAAGATTCTCTTAGTTGTGAAGACCAGCCATTACTCTTTAAAGTCAGTTTGCAGCCTGGTCCTTTGAATGTCTTTAGGGTGGCTGTGTTTAAGGACAGGAACTCGTGTGGTGCTTGGCAGTGCTGAGCCAAGGGGACCCTGAGCACCAGACTTCACCATGGCTCAAACACTAATCCAAAGCCACAAAATTTCTCCAGGGTCTAAGGACTAAAATTCATCTAATAACACTTAGCACTTACCACTTTGGGTACATCTTCAAAGAGCTGAACTAATAGCAGCTAATTTAATCTTCAAACAAGCTGAGTGAGGAGCATTATCATCGCTGTTCAACTGGGCACAGAGCAAAGGAATGGCTCTGCAGAGATACACAAACCAACACATCCACCCAGCTGCTTTGTGCCTCACTAACAGGAAAGGTTTTTAGTGGATTTAATCCTGATGGGTATTTCGGGGTGGCTTCTGACTCTTCCCAAATCCTAAATAGCTATTGTTTCAAAATCTAAGGGTAAAATCAAGGTTACAGGAGGGAGGGGAGAGAGGCAGGGAAACAAAAAAAAATAAAAGAAAAACGTGTGCTTCAATGGACCTGGAAACAGATTCCCTGTTATAGGAGATGTATAAACTGTCAAGGAGGAGAAACATTTCCTTAACATTTCCTTTCCTTCTCCCCAGAGCTGTGGTTCTCAAGGGCCCCATTTACCCCCATCTACATTATTTTAAAAGGGAACAAAGCACGTTGATCTGGGCACCTTCAGCAACCTGCTCTGCCATGGGATTCCTTCGGTGGGAATACCCTGAGGAGGCTTAGGGAGGCAAAACATAGTCCTGTAAAATGGGAAAAATGCCAGAAACAGAGAACTGATAGAGGAGTAAACAGGGACATAAGAGGGCAAGGTATAACCTGTAAAGGAACAATGCAGTTGCTTCTAAATAAAAGGTGAATCCTGGCTGGAGGCTTATTTGATTTAATGAAGCCATTGTCAGGTCTTTAGGTAAAACTATCAAAAATCTAGAGGTCTGTGCTCACAGAAAGAGGGGCTTGATGAATTGCTGAAGTTTGGATTCAGCCTTCTCTAAAGTCTGCAATAGGTATGAATTAATAAGCAGATGCAAAAATAGCAAACTCAAGGCTTATGCTCAGGTGCTCAGGTATAAGTACACATCCAATAGCATCATCTTCAGAAAGAGACTTAGTGAATAATTGGTTTTCTGCCATTGCAAATCCAATGGACTTGTGTGTGTGTATATATATATATATGCATAAAATTAGCACTAGTTTTAAGCAAACAATTCGGTTTAAAATCAGTAACACCTGGTTTTTCACAAACACACCTCTACATATTAATATGTTTAAGTGTGAGTTTCTGCAGGAACTGCAAAAATGCATAGGTCAAGTGAGATGGTTTGTTTAAGGATTCTAGTATTTTTATGTATTTTACTTTTTAACAAAACTGCAGGGCATTTGAAAGAAAAGCTATTTTGAATTAAAGAATTAGAACTTTTTGCTTTAGGGATGGAAAAAGCTTTACTTATTTTTTAGTAATTTTATTATTAATATTATTATTCAAATATTGGGGTGGAGTTTTTCCAATGAGTAGCTTACTGCCTAGATTTTTACACTGAAGAGAGCAGCTATATTTCTTTACAATGCTGGGCAATTTGCCATGCTGTTCATACTCCAACACCTTGGCTCCAGTCCCCAGTCATCCCTGGCAATGACTGGTCCAGCGGAGCAGCAATTCCTCCTGTCAGCCAAGTCAGTATTTCTGCAGCATGTGTTGGTTGTTTCCTCTGTGCACCTCCTGCCACTGCTTCCTCACACTTCAGAGCTTCAGGAGACTGAGATCCACAGTGGTTGTGGGATTCCACAGCTTAGGGCACATGATAATGAAAAGCACAAATCTCCTTCATCTCTTCCTCTTGCACATCTCTTTTATGAGGACTCCACTCCCTGCAATGCTCAAAATGCTGCACACCACTGTAGCAGTGTATTTTTTTTTACATTGGCTCATTTTCCTGGCCTTGCTCTTGTCATGGATACAACTCAGGTGAAAATGAAAAATGATACAATACAACATTAGCCATTGCTTTGGAAGATAGGTGCAGGGCAGAAATTGTGGGTGCCTTAGGCAGGTAAGCAGTAATAGGTTACCTGCCTAAGGCATTCACTCAAAGAGCAGTGATACTCCCTTCTATGTCTGCAACAAAAAAATCTTGGAAGAGGTGTAATGTGATCACAGAGCACTCAAAAACATATTCATTGCTCTGCTTTGTCTTTGTAAATCTTTCCAATGTTCAGCAGGACAGCTGTGCTGTAGCTGCTAGCTATTAGGGCTGCACACTGCTTTTCAGATTTACAGCTGTGCGCTTGTCATTTCCAGATGCAGTTTTACTAAGACAGTCACTCAGGAAACGTTGTGAGAAGCAGCAGGTTTCCAGTAAAACATGCCCATAAACACCACGGTTGCTGGCAAAATAAGACTTACACCCAGATGCTTTAGGAGAAAAACAGTCTATTCTTTGTTCACTTTTACCCTGAGGGCTCAGCTCAGCTCCATAAATATGTACAATGGAGCAGCCCATCCAGCTCGGCTGGTGGACAGGACACGCAATTCCCCAGCTCAGACGCTTCTGCTATGTCTGTTGCATGGATCTGTACAAGGATTCTGTCTGAGGCAAATAAATCAGAAAGCTGTTTCAATCAAAACTCAAATCCTAGGCTATGTGGTTATTTTTGTTCTCAGCTCAGCTGTGGCTAGTTGAAAACTGGACTTCAGCTGAGAAATTCAAGAATCCAGAGAGTGAAATGCACAAAAGTCCTGCTGTTTCTGAGTTATCCCAACAATAACCATTCCCACTTCCATCAGACTCTGGAAACAGCAGAGTACAGCACAAAAATTGCAGACTTAATTGGCACCTGGCAAAGGATAAGCAAGATAGGGACCATGGGCTGCTCAAGCACTGCTCTCTTGCTGCTGTTGGATGAAAACATTAACCAGAATCAAGGTTTTTTTTGTATGCTGCATTTTTCAAATTAAGATTATAACTGTGTGGTACCAATTGATCACATGACAGTTTTTTCTCATTTCCCCCAGCTTTTTTCTTAAGTGAAAGAACTTCTTCAATCAGTTTCCACTTAAGTGGTAAGCAACATCTCCTGGAAGATAGGAGCTGAATGTATCTGTGTTGATATTTACCCCTGGTAATGAGGAGAGGGTTTATCATCTGCTTCAGCTGGGATGGGAACCAGGACCCCACCAAGCTGCTCCATCACTCCCCTCCTCAGCTGGATAGGGGAGAGAAAATATAACAAAATTCTCCTGGGCTGAGATAAGGACTAGGAGAGATCCCTCACCAGTTACCAACACATGCAAAACAGACATGAAAGAGGGAAAAATTAATTGAATTTATTACCAATCAAATCAGTGTAGGATAATAGAAAGAAACCTAATCTTACACCACCTTCCCCCAGCCCTCTATCTTTCCCAGCTTAACTTCCCATTTTTATTGCCTCCTCCCTGGCAGTGATGCAGGGGGATGGGAATGGAGATTTTGGTCAGTTTACCACAGATTGTTTCTTCCCCTGCTTCCTCCTCAGGGAGAGGACTCCTTTCTTCCCCTGCTTCCTCCTCAGGGAGAGGACTCCTCACACTCTTTCACTGCCCCAGTGTGGGGTCTCTCCTATGGGACAGAGTTCTCCAGCAACTTCTCCAACAAAAGTCAATTCCAGAGGCTGCGGTTCTTCATTAACTGCTCCAACGTAGGTCCCTGCAATGGGATCCAGTCCTTTAGGAATGGACTGCCTGACTCTGGGTCCCCCACAGGGTCACAACTACTGCCAGGAAAACTGACCCAGAGTGGTCAAACCGTGGGGTCACAGCCTGTTAGGGCATCACCCCTGCTCCAGTGTGGGATCCTCCACTGGCTGCAGGTGGATCCCTGCTCCCCATGGATCTCCATGGGCTGCAGGGGCACAGCTGCCTCACCACAGGCTGCACCTTGGGCTGCAGGGGAATCCCAGCTCTGCTGCCTGGCCAACCTCCTGCCCCTCTTTCTGCGCTGACCTTGGGGTCTGCAGGAGTTCTGCTCTCCCGCATCCTCACTCCTCTCCCCAGGTGCAGCTGTGCAGGTTTTTTCCCCTTCCATATAAAGGAATGTATTAACATTATCCCAGAGGTGCTGCCAGCACTGCTGAGGGGCTCAGCCTTGGCCAGCAGTGGATCTGTCATGTGGGGAAGCTTCTGGCGCCTCCTCAGAGAAGTCACCCCTGTGACTCCCCTGTTCCCCAAACCTTGCCACACAAACCCAATGCAATGGTGTAGCATTATCACAGCACTTTGTCTTTCTCTCTCATCTCTCTGATGGAGCAGGGCATTTATTTTTCTGGCAAGTGTTGTGTTTCCTTTTGAGCCTGTGTACCCCCTCTGTAGCACAGAAATCATTTCCTTATAGCTGTTTGTACAGTGCAGGGTAAAAGTTGATGTATTCATTACCAAGGCTCCCCAGGCATTTTTTTTGTGCAACTTATAGAGATGTACTGAATGAAAGATATCTACTGTCAGCTTGTCAGCCCAAGCATGGGACTGTGCAGTCCTGCTCAGCAAGTGCATTGACTCCTGCCTGCTCTCCAGTGGCTCTGGAGAAAAGCAGAGGGGACTTGAGAGCCAGAACAATAGTGACAAATTGAAATGTAGGAGCAGAACTTCAGAGCGTGTCCTGCCCCTGCACACACAGTGCACTGTGATCTCCACCCCTCGAGATCCTCGCTCATTTTGTAGAAGGCTTCAATCCAGAAGACACACAAGGCAAAGAAGCAGCTCCTTCTCTTTGCTGTGCAGCCAATTAAAATGTAGGCGATAGTACTGGCAACATATCAATGATGCTGTAATGTACAAATTTTGCACCTATTACGTGTTGACCAGAGCTGACACTTCTTGTAGGAGAAAAAAATGTATTATCCTGAGGATTAAAAGAAAAAAAATGTTGACATAAACTGCTTAGAATTGTGAGCTGAGGAAGTTACTCCCAGTCATTTTCAGATTCTTTTCCTAAAGGATGATGAGCTCCATCGCAAATGGAAATCTCTATTGCTTTAGTAGCTTTGTTTGTGATCTGGCTTCTTTCACTCTTTCTGCATGGAAATATTCCCCTGATGAATGTTTTTACTTCTTTCCCACTTTATTTTTTCAGGTGTGCCTTGAGATTGGCAAGCCAGTGCATAAAATACCAAACTCTGGAAATTACAAAATAGGATTTTTTTGCAGGCTATAATAGAAAAATATTTACTTATGCATTTTAATAAAAATTCTGCAGAGCTTTAGGATTGTCTTCCTCATTTCTTTCTTTATGCATCTTTCCATTTTTTTGCCACTGGGCACTGAGTTTCAGACTAGTAAGGCTTCATTGCATTTCTATCTCAAATTTAGCATTTCAATTTTACTTTCTATTTCCTTCCTCTTTTTCTCTTTTCTTTTTAGTAAAGTTAAGTCCAAAACTATGAATCCTTTAGAATATTTATTTATTTTCAGAAGTTTTCATTCCTTTTTACAGCTTCAACAGCCATAAATCAAGAGATTTCAGCCTAGCCTCACACTGGTTTTTGTCATGTCTCTTCTCCCATTACTGTCCAGCGAGGATCCCAGCAAGAACATTCCTTGTCCCGATAACACTTCTTGCCTTTTGTACCAACTCCTGATTTTCTCCAAGGTGTTGTGGTCTCCCAGAGCTCTGGCAATGAGGTCCTCCACAGCTGGCTCCAGGAGCAGTTGTGAGCTGGGCTCTGGATGTTCCTGTGTTAATGCAGCTTCAATCTCCCTCAGTTTCTCCGACCTGGCTTGTGCAGCTTCAGCACAAGCAAATCACATCCTGAGACACAGACAGTGGAGAAAAAGGTAAAGAAAGGGAATTAATTGAAAAAGGTAATTAATGCAAACAAGAAGAAGAACTGCCAGAATTGCCTGCTTGCACTGAGCGAGAGGTTTCATTCTATCAGCAGAGAGTGAATCCAGGTCACAGATAAAAATAGTAAGATAAATGTTTACTTTGAGTGAGTGTGAATAGCAAGGAAAAGGTATTGGTGAAGATTCTCTGGAACTGTCTTTCAAAGTAGATCCAGTTTGGAACTTCTGTATATTCTGTAGAGTTAGATGATCCAGGGTCAACAGGATGTCTTTGGAATCATTAATTAAATGCTTAAAGTTGATTAGGTAGTTAAAGCTCAGTGAGAGAAAGGTGATTTTTGCCTCTTGTTTGCTGTTTTCAGGGATTGTGTTGATTACATCATGCTGGCAGGGAAGGATGAAGCACAGTGATTAGGTCACCTTAATGAGGGCAAATAAAATGTGTTTCTTCCAAAGAGGTGGAGAACCTTTTTAATTAGACATTTGTGGAACACTATTAATTTTTGATATGTTATTTTTATTGTGATTGTTTTCCCAGGAATCTTCATTTAACAGAAGGATGTTTAATGTTGTGTGTTCTGGTTTCATACATGAAGGCAGACATTTTTATTTTTTTATTTTTCTTCTCAGGAGCAAGGAGTAGGTATAACATATACAGTATTTATACCTGCTCTTTTAGACACACTGTTTTTGTAACTCAAAAATAACAGAAATAGCAGCTTTTCATATGCACCATTTCCCACAAAGTACACGAAACATGACTTCTGAGGGAATCTGTTTGCTTGTGCTTTGTAGTTTCGTATGTCTGCACCGTGCAGTAAAAAGGCCTATAAAAATTCTTTTATCATTATTTGAATAGTTGAACCTTTCTCATAGAAAAATGTCTAAAACAAAAAAGTCTCTGAGTGGCAGCCTACTGTCTCCATGTATCCACTGTATTTTGAAAGTAAATTAGAAAATTTGGGAATGTTGTAAATGTTTTGATAATTTTTCACGTCCTTGAATTTTCAGTGTGAAATTATCTAGAATAGAGTTGGAAAGAAACCTGCAGGGGTTGAAACCTGAAGACAAAATGCTTGATCACCACTTATCTGCCCATCTTCTGGAAGGAGAAACTTCCTAAAGAGGTTCCCTGAGTATGTGGATATTTGAAAAGACAGAAGTAAGAAACAAAACAAGCAAACAGGCAGCTACCTCTGCATCTGATGATTTAATAAGAACAAATTTGTGTGTTAAATGTTGTACTTCATCAGGATTTCATGTTCAGGTGCTAGGAGGATGTCTGGATGAGACAGTTGGAATTTCCATTCCAGCTTCTGGAGCTGGATCCCTAAAGCTTTTCTTTCAAAGCAGAACTGCCATGGAGGAGCTAATGCCCTTATTTAATATAATAACGCTGTGATTAATGTATCCTGTCAGTGTGTGGGAAACCTGAATTCAATTTCCTCGTCTGCCTGAGGGATTTGAACTCCAGACCACACAAAGTGACCTGATCAGCAAGCTGCGTTACTTTGTGGGTGAAGAAGACTCTCCATTCTTTCTAAGTCACCCAAGCAATATGCTAAGGCGAGTCTGAAGGAGGCTGCTTGCTTTCATACCTGGTAGTTGGTGTTGAGAAAACACAGGGCACTGAACACAGCTTCTCCTCTTCTGAGCAGTGCCTCTGTCAGGAGCTGGATACCCAAGGTGCCTGTTCTGGCCCTGTGCTTATGGACTGGGAGGCAGTGGGCATTGGCTGACAATTTGTGTCTGGGCTCTGCAGATCCAGCACATGAATGTGTTTCCAGTCATTAATCCCACACGAGTGTGTCATGCTTGTCCCTGCTGTCTGAAAATGTCCAGAAGCTTTAGGGAGCAGGACATCCCAAAAGTCCAAAAGGATGAAGCAACCATGAGTTACAAATTTGGTGTGGGCACAGGAATCCTCCCACAGCTTTTTGTAGGTTCAAGGCAAGAACCTCTCTCAGCTGAAGGAAAGGCTGGAATTTCTTGATCAGGTTAGTGAGTTTGCAGGGCAATGCCATGCTTGGCTGATTGCATTGGCTGTGGTTGTCCACTATTCCAACTCACACTTATAACTGTTACATTTTATTGGCCCCTCAGTTATTTTCATTCCCAGTGCCACTACAGCTCTGAAACCAATTGTGGATGCGTGTAGGTCAAGGGGAAGGAAAATTAAGGGTCATCTTAAGTTTATACAGTGGTGCTCTTTCATTTTCTATAAAACTAACTACATTTAGGCTCCCTGTCGGGTAAGCCTTTTTTCCCTTGTCTGTTATTTTCAAAGAAGAGAGTGCATATGACAGTCTGAGAATAGCACCAGCCTGAACACAGATGGTAGGGATTACACCACACTGAGCCTTGACCTTCAAAAGCTCGCCGTTCCTTTTCAAGGTTTCTCTTCTTTGACAGGTGCACTGGTTTTTGTCAATTACTTTCATTAATGCATTTTTTTCATTATGATCAATTACCTGTGGTTTAGATCGTGTCTCAACATTACAGCAAAGCAGGTTCCAAACTGAAAAGCTGAAATTGTTTTCAATATTTTCCCCCTTTCTGTTGCCCCAAAGTAGTCTGAAGCACTCCGAGATTTAACTTTGGGTAATGGAGAAATATCACCCAATTTCTGCTCATTTCCATTAAGCACTTGGAGATTCTAGCTGGAGCACAAGGCTAAACTTCACAGATCAGGTTTGCAGGGGATTGTATTTAAAAGATACTGTTTTATGAGATGTTGAAAATTATTAAAAAATTAAATATGGGAACAGAAGTTAAGCATTGACTTTATAATGTGGAAGGAAACTTTTCACAGGCCAGATAGAACCATTCCTGTAATGTATTTGTACCAGAGTATAAATATCAAATGGAAATCAGCTATTTCAGGCCAAGGTAATTGAAGTAAATGGTATGCACTGGTACAGATGAAACAGGATTCAGCCTTTTCTTCCTCAGAGATACTGGCAAGCAGGTCAGAAATCCAGATGCTTATTGCCAGCCTCATGCCTTGAAAAGCCAGAGCCAAGGCAGCGTGCAGGACTGGGCTGCTGACGTAAGAACAGATTCTCTTGGGAGTTTGCTTTTCCTCTGCTGTTTTGGGGCTAGCTGAAAATGTCATAAATGGTTCTCCTTAACATCACTGAGTGATGTCTCTGGCTGTAAGAATGATGGGAATCAATGACCAGTCAGTAGGATTGTGCAAGTTTCTCCCACTGTTCAGCATCTCACCAAAAGTGTGGTTTGCATTTATTGCTGACAGACGTTCAAATTTCTCTGGTAGCAATCTATTTGTTCCAAACCCAAAGCTGTCTTTTCAGGATGTATATGATGAGGAATCAGACCATACCTGCCAGTTTATGACATTAAAGCAAAACGAGACTGTCCATCCCCTCGGGTCTCTCACGTGGCCTCCTGGCTCTCTGCAGCTGGAACGAGGGGCAGAAAGGTTGAGCTGGGTTGGATCTGCCTGAGCATTTTGCCCTTTATTCATCCAGGAGAGCATCAGAGCTGCAAAAAGACTGCACATGGTTTGGCCTGGCTCCTCTCACCCAAATGACTGCCAGTGGATGGGTTCTCAAGGGCAAGAGAGATGAAGGGAAGGATTGAAATATTTTTCTGGCTCAGTGCCTCCTTTCACACAATGCTGAAACTGGAGGGATGTCTAGTCCCAAACCAAACCTTAAAAGGTGCTAACATACAGGACAGCCAGAGGGATAGAAACTCCTCATGGTACACAAGGGAGATAAGCAATTAATGCTCATTAATGTTAATAAGAGTTACTGGGTAAATCCTCTGTTTCCTGGACCAAGTAAAAGAAAGTCTAAAACCATAATAAATCTGTCTCAAATTTAGTAATATTTATTCCAACTACACTATAATCACTAGAATAACATTGTGGTGCTGTAAAACATGTTGAAATATAGTGTTACATCATCACTGCTATTTGTTACTATAATTTTATCCAATAAATTATGGTGCAATCCATGGCTTGGGATTAAAACGACAGATTTAATATGGCATTTTTAGTCTGCATAATGCTTGTGGTTCAGGACAATAAGAGTTTTGATCTAAAGTAAATAGGTGATAAAAAAAGCCACATGAGATTAGCTCTCATTTTAAAACTTCATTAAAAAGGGATTTGTCATTATCACTAAATATGAGAGGGAAAAATATTAAAATCTGAAATGCTCCATAAATTGACTCCATTTTTACCACGGCTTCTAATTTGAAAGTTACTTAAAAAACAAATGGTACTAATTTCCCGTAAAAATCTCAATCACATTCAAAACGAGCTATTCACTTTGAAAGCCACGAGCTACCTAAAAGCTAAAGACAATTACAGAGTAAGGGATTTTCTTTGTTTCAACACTGAAATGAAAATGATTTTCAGATTCCTCAGATTCCAATAAATGTAACTTAGACCTCTCATGAGTACTCTACAGTTAATAATGGAAAAACTAAGCCAAATATGTGCAGGATTCTGGGGTTTTTTGGTTGGTTGGTTGGTTGATTTTTTGTGGGTTTTTTTAAAATAAATATTTATGAAAGTAGGAACATATAATATGTTCCAGAAATTGAGGTGTCTAGAAATAATTTGCTCAGGTAGCATCTTCCTAAAATTGAAAACTGTACCTACACTGTGTCTTATCTGCAGGTTTAGCAGATGCTTCAGCAGTAACAAGAAGTATTTATTTTAAACCAAAAGGTTTTGGAAAAGAGGGAATTACAAAAATTTCCTGTATATACACCACCCCTTTTAAGAGATGCTGGAACATTTTACAGATTAAAACCCTGGAAATAATTTCATCACTGAAGCGATGCATCTGAGGCTGCACAAACCCTAATTCGCATCCTTCCTTTACATGACAATGACTCCTGTAAGAGTCAGCCTTTATTTGCATGAGGTACTTGCAGACACTCAAGAAAACCTGACCAGTGGCTGCTCAGGTTAGAGAATACAACAAAATGCTCTCATCATCACAGTGTCTGTGAGGAATGGACTGGGAACAGCAAGTGAGAGTTCCTGACATAGATTCTGGGTATTTATGGGTGTTGTTCCACTCCTCAGCAGAAGAGCCTCTGTCAAAATATTCTAGCAAGAAATTGCAGGAATACAATGATGCAAATGAAAGTAGTTCCTTAATAATCTTTCAGGGTGTATTTTCACACTTCTTATCAGTGAATTCTCATAAAACTACTGCTATTATAGGTGATAAACAATTATCTGAGATAGCTAATCTTTCTGTTGTGGGCTTGTGCTTATCAAATTATCTGATTATTAATGGTATTCTGTAGAACAAAACCCCGTAGTACATAAAAAAATAAAACATAAAAAGACCAAAAGCTTTATCTAAATGATGTTAAATCACTTATCAGAAATATTATTATTCACTGCTGAAGGTGTACTTAATTTGAAAATATGTTTCACAAACTGCCCCACTCCAAAAAAGTTCATGAAAAGTTTCCAACAAAATATTTTTCCTTTGTGATAAATATTTTAATTTTATTAAAAACCTGGGACTTTTTTCTTTGTTTTTTGTTTTTTATTTTTTTTTTTCCCAAAGAGAAACATTCTATATCACTAGCTAATATTTTATGGTTTGGAAAATCCCTTGGGCATTTACTTATTGTCACCATGAAAAATAGGGGAAAAAGAGGAAGACAGAACAGACACCAGTGGACTACACCAAATATTTGCTCATTGATAAGCCTGTGCTTAAGTTATGCTGAAATGTTAGAGATTAATTCCAACAGAAAACTAGAAAATCATTAATTACAAATGTGAATAAATTATCACTCTTACTGAGAGGAGCACAATGTCTCTGAAAGGTACACTCCACAAGAATTCATAGGAGTAGAATTTGCACAAGAGTTTAGAACTACTCTACTTAACTGGAGAGCAATTAATTCAGGTCCAGAATGAAAATTTATTGAAAACTTAGGTTCAGGGTATATTTATAAGCACTTATCCAGAATGTAAATGTTCAGATCTTAAGATCTGCCTAAACATGCCATTGCTGTGAGAAATTATCCCAAAACTTGGTGCACACTTTGTTCTTTAACTCAATGCTTTGTTCTTTAATTGGAAAGCTCTTAAACATATAATATGTCAAATTACAGTAAAATAATATGTCATTTTTCATATTAATGACATAATTACATTGCACCACTATAAAATTGCTTCCAGTCTAATTATGTCTAGGCAGAGATTACTGGTAATTAATATAACAAATAATTTTGACTACAACTAGCAATAATTGCTTTCTTGAAGACTTTTCTAAAACCTTTGAGTAATTTTGTTACTTCTACATACAGCATTACAACAATTCTTTAGCACTTAGCAATTAATTACTTAAAGAAATAAGTAATTAATTGCTATGTGGAATTCCATGTTGGAAACAGAACAAGAACAGGGGATACATTTGTTTTTAGGAGTGTTGGTGAATGGCTCCTTTGGTCAATGGCTCCACACTGGTGAGTATAACAAGCTTAGGATTCACACACATTCACTGATGGCTGGGAGCAGGAATGTCATCCAAAGGGAAAGTAGTCCAAGAAATTCCTGTTTCACTTAAAAGATGATCAGTGCTGTGAAATAATTTGGGGACCTCTGAGATTCTGCATTATCTCAGGGCATGGCACATTAAAATATGAGCCTGTGAATGTCTGTCATTTAAAAGCCCATCTACCACCATGTTTTATGCCCATCTTATCAGTAAATCTCTTTTTTAAAAGATACATGATCTGAAATTTAAAAGTAAAATTTAATTTCCTCTCCTTACCAAATACTCTGCCTCAGTACCAGGCTCATGTTTCAAGATCCATTTCACTAAGGAATCATTTTCATCTTCTGTACTCTGTGAGGCCTCTTTATGTCAGATATTTATCCATGCTTTATGTTTTTACCTGGTCTTATCTTCCCACTAAGGCTGAGATACCAATTTCTGCTGCTGCTGCTGCTGCTGCCACTTGTGTCTATCCATTCCCTAAAGTCTTTAATAGTGACCTATTAATCAAGGTGGGAAAAATTTCACAACACTGGGAAAGAAGGAGACCTTAAAGTAAGGTGAAATTAGGTAAAATAAATTAATTTTAGAAATCATGAATCTCTCTCTGAAATTAAATTTCTGGTGCTCCGTAATAAAAGTACAAGACAATAGCATGAGTGAATACATCTCTAACAAAGCACCACAAGCCTCTTTCTCCAGCATGTCAGCTGGGAATCACCCAGAGATGTTTATAAAGTGAACTAAAACCTCTTTTTTCTTTCTTTTTTGCTAAAATTTAAGTTTTATGGTTTTGTAACACCACTGACTTTATTGGACATGGGGTTGCTTCAAAAAAGCTTTATTTTGGAAGCTTTGGATTTTGGGCTCCTAAACTTAAGCCAGTATATAGATTGTTATTGTTAATATTATTACTAAACTAAACAAAATCTAAAATGGACCTCAAGTTTCTCCACAAACACTAGAATCAGAAAATCAAAATGTTCTTGAGCAAAATACCCAGGATTTACAGGAGTAAAACTCATAATCCTCTTTCACTACGTTGTTCTATTAATGCAATAAGCCAAAAGTATCCTAAACATACTAAAAAGAATAAGCATATTCTGAATCCCAGCCTAAAGGTTTAACGTGGATACTGCTTCAGACCTTATTCCTGTGGAAACTGGGTCCAAGTTATAATGAGTATGATTCCAGAAAGCGTTCTTCAAGCTGTTACTTGCAGGCTTGGGTTTAAGAAAAAACCTTCTTTGGGAATTTATTATTGCATTGCTCATAAAACAACATCCCATAGTTTTATTTCACTGGCTTGTGACATACAAAAATCAGACAAGGATTAGCTGACTGTAATGCCAAATATATGAGAACAATCCCTTTGTACCTGACAGCAAATTGCAAACAGCAGCTCTGATCCTACGAGTTCATATTTCACAAGTGCTGAAATATTCAACAGCTTATTAAGACTTGATACTTATTGTTTCCTCTGATAGAAAATGCAGTATTCCTCCAAATATTTGAAATGACATCAAGAGGCCTGGGTTCTGAAAAGAGAAATCTTGGGAATTTCAAAGTGGCCTTGTTAAATTAATAAGCATCAGTAATGAACTAATGAAAGCCCTGCAGTTCTGATAGACATGCACATGCCAACATTGATACACCCACCAACTTGGTGCAATCTACATTTTAGCACTCAGTACAGGAACTCTTGGTGTTTTGTACTCACAGCAATGTTTGAAAGAGGCTCTTGAAAACTTTATAGCATCTTCTACATTGTGACTTGTGCAAGAGGATTTTACATAGGGTGAAAAATGCTATACAATTTAAGGAAGGGTAATACAATCAAATCAGTTGCAATGATTTACAGGAAAATCTAATAATTTAGAAATCATGTATCTTATATGTAAAGGTAATAAATGCTAAAATTGTGATGAGAAGCATTAGCTCATAGTTGGAGCTGAAGAAAAGCAATGTCTTTTCCCCCAAAAAGGAAAGATTTCAGAAAGAGGGAAATTACTAATTTTGATCTGTTTTTCTTCTTTCATTTTTAAGAAAATGGGTGTTGCTGTGGTGGACAAAGAATAGGAAAGAAGGGGTTCTTCTGTGAAAATTAGCACAAGGTACACAAAAATTTATCAAATATGTAAAGATTTGACAGAGAATTATGCAAATACGTGAAGGATTCCACTCTTTTTTTGAAGATTTCATATGGCTGCCCATGCACCAGACTTCACAGAGAGTCCTTGCAAAAAATGTGCAAAGGCAGAAACGTTTTATTTCAGTTCACACTATCAAAATTTAGTGTTGAACCCTTCAGGAAAGGGTCCTGGCAGCTTCCAGGACCGCACTCCAAGCAGTGCAGTGCTGCTGAGCACAGCTGATAAGCCACATCAGAAACCTCCCTGGCAATATTGCCTTTCTGTGGAGATTCTCTTCATGTACATTCACTATCTTACAACACCTGCACCTTGTGCTACTGTGTACCATTTGTGCTCAGGTGAAAGGAGGGAATTTGTTTTTCAGGGAGAAAAGATGTACACTGTGTTTTCAGTCAGAGTCTGGGCTATAAATCTTTCCACAACTACAGATGCTTTTTGCCTCAGAGTGAATATTAAAAAGCTGTGAAATGCTCATGTAATGAGATGCACAAACAATGTAATATGGAAAATTTTCTTAATTTGGCATTCATTTACTCATAAATTCCACTGAACAGGACTGCAGAAACATTTGAACGATTTTTTAATGAAGCAATGTATTATTAAAATACCTTTTCTTCTATTGCCTTATGTAGTTTAGCAAAAACTGTTTAAGGACTGCTTTAGAAAGAGAAATGCAATGTTAGAAGTTGAAATTAAGCCTGCTTACAGGCCTGACTGTCACATGAAGAATACCAGGCACCTGTTGCCATGAGCTGTTTGTATTCATTGTGTTTATTTTGTTTTTAATACCAGAGGCAAAAGTGCTGCTTCATTTTATAGTAAATCAGAAAATTTGTTCACACAGTTCAAATGTGAGTGTTGCAAAGGGTGACCTGCTGTGCTCTTCCCAACTCCCAGATGCTTACATTCATGGATAGGTGGATATTTCTTCCTCCTGTGTCTGAAGAGAAGAATTACATAAGAAATCCATCTCCTGTTTTAAGGAGTTGGTTAAGGCTGCTAACTTTCAGTAGAGGAAGGAGCTCTCCCTGCCCATTCTCCCCCCAGAATATCCCTGGAGGGAATATTGTGTGCTCCTCATCCTGCTAGATCCATTCTCATTCGTTAGAGCAGGTGAGCAGACGTGCAGGTTGCAGAGATGCAGGACAACATTCGTAAAGGGAAATACAGACCAGAATATCCCATTCTTATTAATTTGCACACATGTTAGGCTTGTCCAAATGCATTAGGTGTAGTTGTCTCCCTTCCCAAAGACCTCTGAAGCATAGTGGGGTAGACCAGAAGGAAAGGAGAGGAGGGAATTGCCAGAGCAGCTGTCATCGAGCAAATGACTCAGCTGAAAAGTTTGCAAAGACCTCTTGCCTTCCCTAACAGCCCTCCACAAAGTGCAGCCCTCAGCTCCAAGCCATGATTGCTGGTCCTGGCTGAGCTGCAAACATTTCTTGGGTGTGAATAAATTTTTGCATTGAGCAGTGGCTGAACACAAGGGCAGGCTCCTTGGCTGCTGTATTTCTGTTCAGCAGGACCAGGGCTGTTTAGAATGGCTGCAGAGCTGACAGCAGGCAGTTCATAGCACAGTGCTAAGGATCATTCCCTGGGGCAAATCCAGAACAGCTTTTGGGATCAGTCTGACTTTGCACTCATGTCAGAGCAATTAAATTTAGGCCAATTGTGGTGTTTAAAAAAGGATCACATCTGGGTAACCACACTCAGTTAAATGGCAAGGCAATCTGCAATAAAGCTTCTGGTGTAAAGGTTCTTGTATTCCTTTAGGTACTAATTTAAAAATGGAGGCATCAATATAAGTTGTGAGAATGGATTGTCAGAAGCACCATGTGACTATACAATAAGGGAATTATTTAGCCAGATGAGTTTAGTTTGACATTAGAAATTTGACTAATTTCTTGAATTCCAGTTTTTCCACATTCAGGACAACCTGTTTCTAGTGATCAAAGGCCTCTATAAACATTTCCTTTGGGTATCCTGGCCCTGTTGTTCCTTGATCCATTTTAATCATTAGGATTGAGTATATTTCAGCTGTTTTATAGGCCAACATTTCAGTGTTCTACAGGTCTTGAGCCGGTGCACAAGTGAAGCTCTCTAGTTACAGAAATGCTGGAGAATGCCTGGGAATGAAAAACCCTAAGGTCCATAATCACAGCCCAGGGAGAGCAGGTTCAGTTCACCAAACAACTGGGGAAAGGGATTACTTAAGGAAATCAGAAAATCTCAGCACAAAGCAGTAACATTGGCTCTCATTAATTTGTATTAACATTACCAACTTCAACAACAGAAATCATTATCTAGGCTGATAAGTAATTAGGAGAGGAGTCCTGAATACATGTAATTCACTAGACAGGATTATTTTTTTCAGTGAGATGCACTCAGCCTGAATGATAAGATGTTGACAGCACCGCAGTTAGATTTGTACTTTTTTCACTCAGATTTTCCCCACCAGTCCCCAGTCTTTGCTTGCTTTGCTTTGCTGCTGTTTCCCTTTCTTTTGGAAGTCCAGAGGTTGAATAATGTCTGTGTGTGTTCTCACTGAAGACTAACAAGATACACGTAATTATTTTTATTTCTTTGTTTCTTATCAACACCCCCCCCCCCCCCAATTATTTATTGTTTCTCTGGATCACATTAATTAATTATTACTTGTAACATCTCTGTATCAGGAGTGTCCCAGACTTTTTAGACATGGCACCTGTTTGATTTCATAAACACACAGCTGGGAAAGGCTTCGTTTCAGTCTGGTGAGCTTCTGTTGTCCCAAGATCAGTGGGGACTTTGATTGAAAAACACGCTTAGAGTACTTCTATTTTGTAATTCTTGCTTCCACTCTTTTATCAAATGTTTTACAATGTTTGGTATTTCTCCTCAAGTCCCATTTCCTAGAGTAATGTGATTATGTGAGACTCTTGGGTGTCATTTAAGAAAAATTAATTTCTTTTCCTTTTAGCTTAACGCAAAACTGTAAAAACATGACCCAAGTGCATTCTAAAAGCTGAAAAGCCAAAGGCAATTAAAAAGAACACACAGTTTATTATTTAAAAAATAAGATTCCTTAAATGCAATAGTCATTACTTTTGGAAGGACAAGACCTTTTATTCAGCACCTGGGACAATCAGTTTGACGTGGCTGTTATGTGGACTTGGCTGTGGAGTCTTGCAGAGTATATATGCAGAAATCAATTTTGAATTAACAGATGGTGGCCTTTCATGTTTGTCTGTTTTCTTGGCTTCCTGTATAAGAAATCAGTTATTTCTGTTTGTTGAGGGAAATGATGCAATTTCTTTGCAACTGTAAAATTAAAATCCCAAAAAGCAATGCTGTGCTTTTTACAGTAGTAACAAACTGTTTCTAAATTCTGAGATACTAAACTGGCAGGTGATAAATTAAAATTAGCAATTAAATTAACATAATTTTATTAAGTTTCTTTAAATTCATAGGGGAAATAATAATGAACATTCACTAATAACTTTTCATGTTCCTGCTTTATCTGTCCTTGAAAGGACATCTCCCTTTTTGAGGCAGATAAGGTCTACCTAAAGACTTCCCCTCACCTATGCATAATAAATATGATGAAAGTAGGATGAAAATAGCCCTCTCCTGAGTCCTGTGGACTACTTTAGTAATAGATATTTTGGACTGAATCTGGAGGCAGTGTCCTCAAATAAGTACAGATATCAGATTGAGATAACCAGAATGCAATAATTAATTTCAGAAAAAGAAAGCTCATCTCAATTCCTTTGTAAAGTGCCAAAGCATCAATTCAAATTATTTGTGGTTAAGGTTGTTATCTTTATTTCAGTAATATATGAAGGTAGCCAAATATTCAGTTTCATAAGCATGTCAAAGTGCAGACTTCAGTCCTAACTTAAACCATCATGGCCATCTGCAATAAAAATCCTTTTCACTTTGCTTTGCAGAACCATTGTTAAGGTTGTAGACTAAACATTCAACCACTGCAAGCAGTCAGCAGCTTTATTACTTCTCCTGCCCCTGCAGAGGCATCCTGGATTCAATTTGTCTAAATACATCAAAGTATTTTAATTTTGAAGTACCCCAAGCATTTTGAAAAGTTTAAAGGCTATTTGTCTTCTGAAATGTTTGAATGTAAACTCAAATGAAAATCATCTTGATGATTTTTCCCCAGTTTAAATGACTGTCACATTCCTGTTCTGAAAAGCCCCTGAAGCTCCAATATACAGTTTCCCCTGCTTTTTTTTCCTTCCAAGTAATTATGAGTGAGGCAGTTTTAAGTTACGTGGTCAGATTGGCTTCCTTCATTCTGAGACTCCTCTATTTCAGTAGAGTTCAATGAATTAAACACTTACTAAGCCATCAATTTGTCTCAACTTCTCAACTTCTCTTCAAGCTTTTTTTTTCCCTTTCTTTGACACTAGATTGCAGATAAATACACAGCAGCCAATTGATCCATCAGGATAAGATTGCACTTAGCTAATTTTGAGCTAAAAATGACAGGAATGTCTGAACTGGCTAAACAGTATTCAGCAAGCACAAAAGTAGATGACATATGGGTATCTGGCAGGAACAGCCACAAAATCATTTTATTTGAAAATACATTAAGTACTTTGAAATATTTGAAAAATCATACAAATTAGGTAAAATATTTGGTATTATGGCCATTAATTCACTGGTATTTTTACTTGGTTTTTTTAAAGTTTCAAAACTTACATATGCATAACCAAAAGTTTAATTTGTTCTATTTATGTGGTATTAAGTCAATGCCTGGACAGACTTCCTGATAGCACCTTTGTCCATTCAAAACCCCTCAAAAGTCGTGAAATTCTCATGATTACAGGCATAAGTTTTTGCAACCAAATGTACTATTTGGATGTTAGAAGTACTTATGCATTTAACTTATCATTGGGCTGAAAAGGCCTTGTGAGTTCAGCTCAGGCCATTCCCCATGCCCAGGACAGCCTGTGTCATTCTTACCAATTCACTCCTACCAGACATTTGTCAAAAACCAGACATTGGCAGGATCAGGACATCCCCACTAAAATTGTCTGTCCCAGTGAGTCCCTCTAGAAATTTTTTCTCCTAACCTAACTTTTTCTAAAATGTAAGCTCTGTTATTTTTAGTTCTATTAATTAACAACATAAATAACAAGTTGTAAGCTTCCTTTTTCCAGTATCTTGAAGCCCATTGTAACATTTCCTGTCATCCCTTTCCTCTATATTGCCAGTCCCCTGCTTGGCCAGTCATTATTTGCAGATCATGGGTTACGGTGCTTGGTTTGAACTCTGTTCTCCTCTGGATGCCAGGTTTCAGACTACCTACCCTGTTTCTCTTGGATGTATCACCCAGAGCTGAAGCTCCAGGGGAAGGACACAGGGATTGCACTGCAGATTGCACAGACTGACCTGTCCTTGGTGCTCTTTGTCTCACAGGGATGCCAGAGCAGTATGGATAATTCTGCAGCCTACAGTCATTTAAACAACTGGAAATTCCTAAACATATCAGTCCTAATTAGAGACAAAGGACCTGATTCATTGGGAAATCCACACTCCTGTCTTGCCTGCCTTAGAATGAAAACTTCTGTAAACATAGAGTCCCACTTGTGTAAATTTTGTTGTTGTTATTGTTGGTGTTTAAGAAGAAAAGTACAGGCTATTTAAAATTGCTATGCCATTTTCCCTCCCAGGCTGGTAACCTGCATGGCCGCATGCCCTTTCAGTCCCACAATATTAGTTACCACAAAATTACAGAGTTGTGAGAAGAAAAATGTAGCACGATAAGTTAAAGGATGTTTAAATATAGTCCTTATTTTATAACTTGGGCACAATATTTCCATTTTCAAACTGCCAATGAACCACTGGGAATTTTCTTTTTCTTGCTGATCCTCCATAAGACCTCTATGAACAGCAGATAAAACAACTTCACTGTAATAAAAAGAGGGAGTTATTTTCCTTTTTTAAAATTGAGGCATTGGGTAAAATAAAGGTCATTGCAACAACCTCTGAAGGAACAGAAAGAGTAATTTTCCCTCCTTTTCCTTTTTTACTGGTTTTCAATGCAATGTGAAAAATCATTTTTAAGTTTGCCCATCTGTTTTACATAAAACCTTAGCTGACCTTACACAAAGTGAAACAAATGCACAAAAAGCTTTGCTGTTGGGCTCTTGCCAGTAGGAGAGAGCAAAAAGAAAAGAATATGTAAAGTTAGATCCTGCTCTGGTGTAAATTAGCCCAGCTCCAGTGGGGACTTAGGTTGATTTATACCAGCAGAGGCTGAGGCTTGTATTTCTTATAAAAGCCAGACTTGTTAGACACAGCCCTGCTACCACTGAAATCACCTGGAGCTTTGCTATGGATTTTGGTGGGGAGAAGGACCCTCAGTGAAGGAGCCACATTTGGTGCAGATAAACAGGACACATCCAGCCCTGCAGTGGATGTGGCATTCAGCAACTTGAGGAGGAAGGTTTCAGTGTGGGACACTGAGATTGTGGAAAGTGTGAAGTGTGGCTTGAGCTGCACCTGGACTTTGTACAGCTGCTGCACCCCCTGAGCTCGAGCACATCTCCAAGCTGGGGAGATGCTCTGACACCAGACTTGAGGCAAGAAGATGCTCACACACCATAGAGGGGCTCCTGTCCTGCTGCTTTTCTCCTGCTGCCCTAACCTGGCTCATGCAGTCTCCTCATATGGAGCAAAAGTGGCTCCTGAGGCAAGGAGTGTGTGCCACACATGGAATTAGGCGAAGCAATCAGAGGCAGAGCACATCAGAAGAAAAGTACCATCTTTAAATCCTCACACATCTCACCCTGCACTTCTATAACGCTTCTGTTAATGTATCTGAGAGGGAACTATGCCCATTATATCAACACTCCAATCTAATATGATTAATGAGTATAAAGTAAGGTCCAAGCTTTTAATTAAAAAGCTACTGAACAGTGAAGGTCTAGCTAAGTTTCTCACAAGTTGGTTATTTAATAGGATGAGGTGCCCCAAGGAGGCAGTGGGCCAAAAATCTCTCCTCAGTTATATTTTGCATTCAGCTGCTGACTTTGATTTATAGCAGAGAGAGCAGAACTGGATCTATGCAGAAATGAGCACATATATATGTGTATTACAGTGTGCACATATGGTGATGCCTAAATTTAAAGATTGCCTAAACTTTCCATTAATAGCCATTTTTTCCTGTTGCTTGTTAAATTGCCAAACTTCTCAGAAAGAAAATGCTTTGTAGGATAACTGCCACACTTTAAACATTTTCTTGTGTGTAAAAAAAACCCTAAGAAATGTTTTGACAAGGTCAAGAAAAGATTTTAGTACAGGCTCTCTATATGTTCTAGACTTCTAAGTGAGTTTCAACATTTGGATTGAAAGTGGTTGCTGTGTATTTGTCAGAGATCTGCCTCTTTTTTTCTCTTATTGAAAATAGTCCAAATTCGACCATGTCATGGATTTCAGTTCACCCACATCCAATAAGGACTTGACAGAGGTTGATGTATTCTGTAATTTTATCATTTTATGTTTCAATTAACCTGAAATGAAATTCGCAGTATAGCTTATTTCACATATTTTTCTCTGGCATCTGAACAGAGTATCCTCTGTCTACCTTTGCAAGGATAAAATAAAATGGAATATTTGCAATGAATAGCCAGGGTTTTTTAGAAAAAAAATTTGCTTAAATCATCTACATCCTTAAACACAAATAATATACTATAATGCATATGAATACAATTATTTTACCAGAATAAATAGTCCATCAAATACTGTATCTTAGTGATCAAGAGTGTCAAGAAATGTGATCAAAATGCCCAAACAATAATTGCATTCTAAATAAGCTCAGTTTTGGGGGTAATTAGTAGTTGCCTTCTCAGTGGACTTGCAGGTTTAGTACTCCTCTCCATTTCTATTCTATCCAAAATAACTATATTAATCATGAAAAAGGAAAACAACTGACATTAAGTGCCTTCCACTTTGTTTAGAATGATAAAACTAATTTGTAAATGAATAAACACTGAGAGGAATGGCCAGCTTTCTTTTTTTGTGCGTGTGTTTTATGGTGCTATTTAAAGTGGGTGAAAGTCACTAATTTCCATAACTGGAAACACTGAAGTAATCACAAAACAGTGGGTTGGAGGAGGAGAATACATGGCAAGAGTTAAGAGTCAAAATCACTCACATTTAGAGCCATTTTTCATACATGAACACACTTTCCCAGAAATATTTATGTCAGGCAAAGAAATTATTCACCTAGGAAAAAGTCACATATGGTAGAATCAATGAGAACAGGAATGTATCTATCTATATCTATATCTATATCTATATCTATATCTATCATCTATATCTATAAATATATCTATATCTAAATCTAATCTATATAATCTATCTATATATGTATCTATCTATATATATCTATATCATCTATATCTATATCATCTATATGTCTATTCTATCTATATCATCTATATCTGTATCTCTATCTATTTATCTCCTTCCTATAAGGAAAGAGAAAATGCAGCAGGTTTTTGTCACCTACCAGACTTTGGGAGCCTTTTCTGACCATTTCACCTTTGCTCACCTAATTCAGCCAGAGGTTTTTGGTTCTCTTAGCAAAAGCAGTAAACATTAGAGGCAAGAAATGGTTTCTAGAATCACAGAATGGTCAGCCTGAGGCAGGTAACCTGCAGAGCTGGGCCTTTTTCAGACACATCTGATGCCGTGTGCCAGCAGGCTTCCAAAGGCATTCCAGCTTCTCTCCCAAACTAGACCAAGCCTGTAAAAGCTGCCTGCAGCAATGGTCACAGGGCTGGCCACAGCAAATTGCTGAACAGCTGGAGAAGCTGCTCCTCAAAAGGACAAAGCTGCTCTGGGGTAGCTGCTGCCCCACTGAGGGGCACGGATTGCTGTCTCCTGCCAAATTTGTCCCCCAGTGTGAGCTGGGATTTGCAGTTTGCTGCAGCCTTTGTGTGAGCTGATGCAGCTCCAACCAGGCGATTCCCTAGGAGAGGATTGCTGCCTGGCCCTTCTGGCTGGCAGCCAAGCCCTGCTCCTCTGGGTCTCTGTCTGTCTGTCTGTCTGCCTGAAGTCTTTGGGAATTGCTCTCACAACTCTGCCTCAGCAGCTTGTCCCAGATATTCCTCTTGTGCTCAGAGTGGTTTTGTGGTTTGGTGTGAGAAGAGGCGGAAAACATAAAAAGCCAGCAGCTCTGGAACTGCTCTCTAACAGCATTTAGGTATTTGATTGTACTTACTTGAACCATTCTTTGCTATCACTTATTTTTTTCCCCATAAAAATAATAAATAACCAGAATGATAAATTGTATTCCTGAACTATTCCATAGAACTTCCAGGTGTGCTAAAGTTTTGGTTATAGTATTTCAGAAAATAGAGTTTCAAAAAATACCATTTGAAGGATGTTTATTCCCCTCTTAGACCAATTCAGGTCTCTACAAGGAGCATTTGACAGCCCTTTTTGACAGCATTTGGATACTCTCTTTTGTTTTTTTTTAAGGAAAGTTAGAGATCTAATCAAATAATTTTTATTTAACTTAGATAATGCACAAACCACCCCATCTCTGCAATGACAAAGGGGAAACACCATACCCAGAGAAAATTCGTAGTATAAGTTCTCTTTATCTCGCCATCTCCACACTCTTTTTCTTTGTTCCCAATTTACTAATGGGGTAGGAGAACAACAACATGTTGCAATTTCACAGCCAATCTCAGCCTATTCAGCTGTAATAGGTAGAGTTCTTTTTTTTTTTTCTATTCAATTCTTATCCACCTTGGAAAAACACAGTTTATTACACCTTTAGCAGAATACATCTAGGCTGTGTCAGTAGGATTCATGGTCTAGTCACCCTGAGTGACTCCTCTCTGAAAGTATTTGGGCTGTGTTCTATCATCTGTTGCATTAGTGCTGCCCTGGTTCTTCTGGACAATTTAATTTGCTACACCAATTGAATTCTCCTATAAATATGTGAGTAATCAAATTCTTAAGGAAGGATTGTTCCAAGTGTAGCAGACCTTGCAGCAGATACCAAAGCACAGACACATTTCACAGAAAGGGCAAATACTGCACGAAATCAGACCTTTGTGCATATATTTGGTCACTGAATTAAACATTGTGTACTGACAGATATTCCCTGGCAGTTCTCAGGTAAAGGTAATTCACAGATTTCATCACTGGCTGAACTCAGAAGGCCTTTAAGTATCATATAAATATACAAAAAAAGTAAATATTGGCAATAGTTTTCCTGCTATTTTTGATCATCTTTCTGGTGGGGAACTGAGAATTCTCCCTGAGTAGCTTTGATCTTAGCTACAAAATTTGGATCTCTGGAATACAGACAGCAAGTAGCTGACTGCTGAAGTATGCAGATGAGTTGAATCCCTGTGGTCTCTACAGGTGTCCCTATGAGGCAGATGGATCTGACTAAAGGTAAAATAACAGAAAAATCAAAAACCTAGTGTAAATAAAAGAGATTTCTATTTGTTGAGCCAAGACTTGCTTTAACTGCAAGTTGCAGTGCTTCAAAAGCATGCTGAGATGGAGCAAGGTGCTGTTTTTTTAAGTGCTCTAGGGCATTCTTCCAGTCATTTGAGGAGAATGCACTACATATTCCAAAAAAGAATATTGTATCCATTCTTGTAATGCAGGCTCATTAAGCATCAGATTGATTTATTGTATTGTTTCCTTTATAAATTATTTTCATTATGTTTTATCACAGTACATGAGTACTGCCCTAAGGGAATATGCAGGAATGAGCTGAATGGCAAGTGTAATAGACTGTTTTAATTAAAATAGTGTAATGCATATTTCAGCGCTATTAACAAAAACAAAACTGATTTTGTTTTCTGGGTAATTGAATATATTAAGGCCCAGGTGCTGTTTTTCTATTGTTTAACCCTCTATGTTCAACTTCATTTGATGCTTTCAGCAGGAATTCCTGGGGGAGAGGAAAGCATAAAGAGGAATTTCACCAGTGAAACCTCCTTGATCCTTTCCAGTGGCTTTGAGTGAGCTCCAGACAGCGAGGACACAGATCCAGGACAGAGAAAAGCCCATTATTCCTCTGCACTTTTTAACCTGATGTTCTGTGGAGATAGCAGTCACTTGCCACCATAATTCCATTACTTAATGAACACTTCAGGAATTTGTCCATCATAAGAAAGACCCTCTAAAATTACAGTCAATCAATGACACCTACTCTTCTAAACGGCTTTCCTTTCCCCCTTTTCTCTTGATTTATATTGGCTATGAGTCTTTTTTATTTCCTTTACCCTCCAGATACCAAAAGTTTACCTTTTAGCAAGAAGATGCATTGTGCCAGATGGTGACAGACACAGGCAAAATCAGGTTAATGACTTCTGAGCAGAGAAGTGAGATGAAAACAACCAACCAACCTAGAAAATGAACAGAGAGCTGGGTTATATGACCCATTTGTCCTTGAAAAGACCCATTTTGCCTAATGATTTTTGTCTACCATACCCTAAATACCACAACCTCCCTCCCTTTCATCAAGGGAATTTTCACCAGAAACTGCTACTTTGCAATAAATATTGTAAAGGATGTTTCTGATTCAGTTATTATGGTTCCCTGGATTTTTATCATTTGTCAGGATGGAGTGTTGTATCATCAGTTCTGAGGTGTCTCTTCTTGCAGCAGACACAGTGGATATGCAAGATCTTATCTCCCATTTTATGGGGTGAAAAATAGTGCTTTTCCAAGTAAATAGTAAAATTCCCAGGAGCTGATTCACCATTTGTAAAGACTGCCCTATTTCCCAGGGGCATGCAACTTGCTAAAAAGGAATGGGATTGTGAAATTAAGAAATAGTAACTGTAATTTTATCTCTCTTTTTAGAGGAAAAACCAAACTAAACCAAACCCACTCCAACCATCCTGAAGCAGTATGAACTATAGTAATGTCTGTCTGGGATATATATAATTTAGAAATAAATCAAACCGTTGAGCTGAAAGATAAGTCAGAAATTCAAAATAAAGCAAAGCCAGACAGCACAAAAAGAGTTACTGCTGCTCCATTCAGTAACTCTGGGGATACCCAGACAACACTAATCACTGCAGTAGTCTGAAGATGTTCCCTATAAATCTTATACCCTTTAAAATAAAATATGGGAATCTTCTTGTCCCTATCAAAGATTTTCTGTTGGAACTCATTTACCCAACAAAAGCCTTTTACAAATGATGGTCCTGCTTTTACAACAGAAGAAGGCCATAATTAAACTGGTGAGTCATCACTCCACTGGGTTTCATAGGAAATCCCTGATTACTTTAAAGCACCTGCTGTAGCTCTTCGACTCATTTCCCAGAGAAGATTTGCAGATACAGATTGATTCCAAATAGTTCCCATAAAAGAATAGACCAGTGAACTGATTTTACATAAATTTCAGTCTTTATAGTTTCTCTTCCTCTGCAATTAATGAGATCTGGCTGAATCCCCAGTTACTTCTGGGCTGTGATTTATAAAGCACAAGTCGAGATTCAGACTTTTAGGAAATGATTTCCCACATTCTCATGTTATTAACTCATTTCTTACAATGCATCTCTCCATGTTTCTTCTTCTTGGAACTGGTCACCCTTAATCTGTTACAAGATGTTTTTAATTATTAACAGGAATATGCTGAACTGTACTGAAAAGTATTTAAATAGTACAACATGACAAAATTACATATACATTGGATATATCTTTATTTTGATAAATGGCTATTAACCATTTAACTTTTCAATATTCAATATTGAATTCAATCAATGGATTAAAACAATCTAAACCACAACATGCTAGGATCAACATCTTATATACTGTAGATACTGGCATTAGATAGACAAAAATCATTGCATGTTCATTTGCTATATAAAATTTTAAAGTGAAAATGCCAAGAGAAATCAAAGCAATTAATTTAGATTCAGTAAATCGATTACATCAGAACAAAACAGAAAATTTCATTCTGAAATATGCCCAAATATTCCAAATATGTCAGAGGTTTCAGAAACTATTTTTAAGTGCTGCTATAAATGAACTATAATGATCAAATAATCCTAAACAAACTGTTATAATTTAGGCAGATAAAAAATATTTCAGAATAAGGAAACTAATATTTTCATAGGTAAGAATATTATAGAATCAGGATGTAGACAGTTTAGCTTTGCAAGAAGAAACAAGCCTTCATTATGCATGACCAAACACAGTTTGTATCCTCATTTATACTGTGGTACTTTGCTCAATACAAATGTTCTGTAATAAAAGAATAAGGACCAAACTTTGAAACAATTGCTCAGAAAATAACATGTTCTTACTGTGCCAATAAATGCAAGTAGAAGAGGAATCAAAAGAGTTCCATGGAAAGAGGTAAGTTTAGAATGAATAAAAGTCTAAACAGCAAGTAACTGCTCCAGCTAATGCACTGCATTTACAAAATGTAGATTTAAAGACTACTTTTATTTAGAGTATAACATTTCACTGCAGTTTGGAAGCAAAATGGAAGGGCTTTTCTTTAAAGGAATAACATGAAATAGTTTCACTCAAACATGTGGTCTGGGAGCTAAACTTTTGCACTTTTTTAGGTGACCCATGTTTGCAAAACACAAAAGATAATTCAGTTTGCTCAGAAACTCGCTCAAACCTTTCTGGGTCAAATCTTCACCTTCATCAGGGAACACTCCCATTGAAGTCAACCTTTAGCACTTTCTCTTCTCAAGCATCCAGCTCTGGTGTATTCTGTGTGAAAAAAAAGATCCTCAGATGTCTGTCTGCAGTGTGTTCTATGGAGAACTGCTGCAAGGAATAAAAATGGAAGCAATTGCACTGAGCACCCTGGGTTGCTTTAGCAAGCTCACAGCTCCTATCACCACTGGAAAGGAATTAAGATTTTTTCAGAAGTAGGCAGCCTTTAATGTTGTGCTTCACCAGAAGTGATGCAACAAAAATGTGTATTTTCCTTCACCTCTTACACTCTTGTCATTTATCTTTTGTTTGCATTTTTACATGTCAGTCTTGAAAATAGTTGTTCCATTTGCAAAGTTCATGTAGGAGTAACCCCTCAAGTCACAGTCACCAAGGGAGAATGTGGACAGTGCCAGCAGACAATGGATGCTATCAGGTACCTCTTCAAGAGTCTCATATGGAACAAAAGAGGCTCCTGAGGCAAGAAGTGTGTGCCACACATGAGACTCTTCAGCCTCTTTAGAGGGTAAAGTCTTCAAGATTCAGATAATAATTTTTTATTCAAAATTATATTTACACAAGCCGTTCAGCACTCAGCATAGTGGGAGTCACTCCTTTTGGAATCCCTGTTATCATGGCACATTTCATTTTTATCACAAAGACCTGCAATCAAGGATTAATAATGTAGCCATTAAAGTTTCTCCTCCTAGATGAGACATTCTCTGCTAATCTGTGCCTGAACCTTGTCCTGCCTTTCTTTCTGTCCTTAAAAGTCAGCCAGCCTTGCTTCTCTCAAGTCAAAATGTTTGGCAAACAGAAACTCTCTGCTGCTCTCAGATGAGCTACTAATGTAACTTAATTTTCCATAAATAGCTCCTGCATGATCTAAGTTCAGCTATTGCTGTCTGCACACACGACTTGCTCATACAGAGCTTCTCTGAAGTCCAACCCACTCCAGCTGAATATGATTTTTCAGGCTGAGCTTTATGCAGCAGCTTTGGCTCTGAACCAGAGCTGGAATTGGACAGCTGGAACAAGAACTGATCTGGCAGCAGATTCAAATATAACTGCTGTGGAAACCTGTAAGATTTTTCTGTATCAAATGCACACAGAACTGAAAAATAATCACAATCAACCATCTTTCCTAGAATTGAATGAATTTTTAAGTCTTCTCATTCAGTCAAGGGTGAAAATTCCTTTCCTCCACCTCTCTTTTTTTAAGGAGAGTGAATTCCAGTCTTGTCTGTACCATTACGGAGCAGACTCTCTAGAAATTAGAGCATTAAAATTAATTTACCCAATGTTTTGGTAATCCAGTATACCTCTGACCCTTAATGTAGTGGTACTTATGAAGGAAATTAGGTCATAACGAGATCCTAAGTCCTTGTATTACATTTTACCAGTAGGATTAATTTAAAATCTTAGGCAATGAGTCTAGAAAAGACTTTGGAGGATTCATCTCTAGGCTACAATCAGGCCAACCCTATGGACGTGTGACATTCTCAGAATTTCAGACACATTTGTCTAACCTGCTCTGAAAGTAATGGTGCTCTCATAGCTACCTTTTTGGTGCAGTTGAATATCAATTAGTCTTTCAGATGAAATATTTTCCCAGGCTGGCCTGAATCTGATATATTAAAGTTATATTATTTTTATCTCATTTCCAGTCCAGAGAAAAACATATTCTGCATTGAGGCAAACTGCTGTGCATGTACGTGAATTGTTCTGACTGTCCCTTCTTTTAGACAAGCCCAAATCTTTCACGCTTGCATCTGTTCATATTTTTCACTTTGCTTTGAAATCTCCTGACTTTCTTCACATTGCCTCTTAATAATACCACAAAACTCTATGGTCCCTGTGTAATCACCTGAGGAAAACCAGTACCTCAGTAAACTTTTTCCTTCTTTATTCACCCTTCTTAAAATTGTGAAGATTATTGATAATGATCCTGTAGGTCTGAAAGGCCTAAAGCCCCTGGGAGGTCTATGCAATGAGAAGGGATAAACTTCATTTCTGATCTTGTTTACTGCAAGACAGATTAGAGAAGGTCTCACATGGGATCTCAGATAGTGTCCTGACTCAGGCACGGTGAAAATCAAGTGTTGTGCTTGTGTTCAGTTGTCTGTCTGCAAATGGAGATGATGCATTACGGTTTTTCACAAATGATGTCCAAAATCACTACAGAGAAAGAGGTACAAATACAGAGAAAGACTTTCTATTGATTTCAGCAGCCCTTGAACCATGTTGTCAATGGGAAAAGAAAGAAAAAGAATAAAAATTGAATTAACTAACCTATGCTTAAGACAGCAGGGGCACAGAGAGGTGTATTTTGGACCACTGAAAAACCTACCTGAGCTTTATGCATCTTTTGCTTTCTGTCAGAAAATCTTGGCCTTTCTAGCCTAAGTGTCATGGGGTTTTCTTAAGATTTAAACACCTAAGGAGTGTTGAAATGGGGTCTAATCTCATAAATCACCCAGGCAGTTCTGCAAACGTTCACATCTTGTTCCTTTCACTGTGTAGAGGTTTGACCCTGGTTGGACAACTCCAGTGTTCTGCATCCCATAGTGTTCTGTCAGCACCTGCCTCTTGCTGCCCATCAGGGCCCACTGGTTCAAAGCTGCACGATTCCTTAGGGATTATTTTACCTGTTGAGCTCAACACCATTTCCTGATTTCTCAGCCTAGGTCCCTGCCTTCTGTTTATGCTTGAATTCTGAAATCTAATTTGCTGTATAGCACAAGCCTCATCGACTAGAGTAGCCTGGTATTTAAGTAAATTAGTTGATAATTATTTCTAATGTGCAGCAAAGTATTTATAGGAAATGTGGATTGTTTTCTTTATTCTTGCTAAAATGCTATTCAAGGAATCTGGATGGCATTAATTTTAATTAGGAGGATATTATTCAGAACTAATAAAATACATTAATAATATTTTTCTGTTGTTAATAAAGCACATGCCCTTTTGCATTTGTTCTTTTTCCTTTAAGATGTGCTCTTAAGCTGCAGTCAAATAGCTGCCACCTATTTGATTAATAACAGAGTATGTTAATTTTATTTAATTTCACCATTTTTGGACAGAACAGTCAGCTCTCTTATTCAGAAAAATGAGCTAATTTGAAAAAGCAAGAACTAATTTCAGACAAGTGCTTCCACAAGATGATTTCCCTGCCTTGTGCATGCCCTGTTTCCAATGACTTAACAATCACATTAACTTTTCGATGGCTCCATTGCATCGCTGGACAGGTTGATAGAGTGATATAGAGATGTTCATCCAAACCATAATCCAGCAAAGCAGTTAAGTGTATTAATACCTTAAACATATCTGTACTTCACTAAAACCCATTCAGCTGCTCACAGGTTCACCTCTGTGTGTGCTTTGTTGGACAGAAGCCACAATTACCAATCTGCTCAAGTGGAGCTTAGTAAAATATATTGAGAGGAACCATCTCTGTGAATAAAAATAACACTTTGGGAATGTGTTAACCATAAAATTGCTAGAATTTAATTTTCTCTATCATTATAGAAAAAGGCATTAAAAAATCTTTCCACATTGGTCAGTGTAGTAATTCTGAGCTGGCTCTTGAGGCTTCATACATAACTCACCCCCATGGCCTTTATAGCGATGCCTGTTCTCAGTCTTTTGGTCTTCCTTCATTTTAGCACAATTTTCTCTGTCTTAGCATAACTCTAGATCCACAGTGTAGTGGGGTCTGCTTCTGAGACCTTTTGAAACGTCTGTTGCTATTCACTCTCTCTGAAATGAGGCACAAATATTGATGCTTTTATTCATGAGAGTCATCCAAGAGATAACAGCTTTTTTACTGGCTTACCTTGAAGAGGGACATGGTAAACCAGCATCTGATGGTGCCTAATGGGCTTTTTAATATAGTATCTCTTCCTTACTTTTACAGAAGTTTCCTTACTCCTGGTGATATCCCATACCCACCTCACATGGAGCTGCTGCAGTGGAACAAAGAGCAGCCTTAGCAGCAGCCACCCAACACACTACTACTGCACCATGAACTAAAGAGAAGGGAGGAGCTCTGTGAAGAACACTGACATTTTTATTGGTTTGGAAAATACTTACTCAAAACCGTTGTAATTTGGGTAAAATTCCAATATTCTGGCTGAGATTAATTTTACACATTTTTAAGTGACCTGGTGTTTCCATACTTGCTATGCACTGAACATGTACTGTGTTTTTCTTTTCCTATGGTTCTGTTCCTCTCTGAGCTGACTTGTAACTTAAACAAACCTCTTGTATTTCACACAAGTATGCAGTAATATAAGTATGCAAGTCAAGTAACTTTAAAATAAATGCGAAAATAGGAATTATTTTCATTACATGGGAGTTGAAAATGGTGGAGTCTTCAGTCGTGTTCCTTCAGTGGGCAAAAAGGACAGACCGAAATCTACACTGAATGATACATTAAATATATCAGAATTTATATCAGAGAGGATGGGAGAGACATCACAGAGTAGCACCCATAATATTATTGCTATTCTCAGGCACACAAACTATAATGAAATTATTTTGTTTAATAGAACTTAGGTTAAGGTACATATTTTAAACAAGACAATTACATCCTCCAACCAACTGTACCTGAGAAAGCATCATAATGGCTCCAAGGATCATTCTACTACATTTTTGAATGAATTTATACCTCAATTTTTCTTTATTTTATGTGGCTGGGTAAGCACTGGAAATTTACTGAGCTGGCAAGGTTCAGAAATAAGTGTATACTTTGTTTTTTCAGAAACAGACAGCAGGGCCACCCCGCCTCTGGAGTCAGCGCTTTGTCCCACATCTGTGGACATTCATTCCCATTGAGCAGCTTCATTGGAACTGGAATAACTCCAGAGGTGTTGGCCACCTTTTGTGTCTGGACAAGGGGAGGAAGTTGTGTTTCTTCACGAGCTCCTGCTGTATCTTCTTGCTTCAGTGGATAGAGAGGTGGGGACAAAGTCAGGAGCCCCTGGGACACTGGAGCTGTGGCTCCTGCATTCCGCAGGCTTGGGCAGGCTGAGCCCCTGGAGCTCGGAGTGCAGAGCCAAGCCAGGGCTTTGCTCCACAGAGCCACACAAGATGTAACACTGTCAAGAAGATGATATTTACAGACAGGGCAAGTATGTAGACATAAAAAGGCCTAGAATGAACTGAAATCAACTTCTTTTCACTACTTGTACTGGCTTTATAATAAAATTGCCAGGTTTACAGATAAATTTCTCCTTTGTAGAGAAGCCTGGAAAATTCTGTTAGCAGAAGACTGACCTCCCTTAGAGTTTATGAGATTGAAAAACCTTACATAAACTATACTTCACTCCACAATAGCTCATTATATTTCCATTTTATTTAATTTAAAGCAGTGTGGTTTATAATCAATGAAGTTCTTCGCTGAAAAGAAGGAGGTTTTCGCTTCAGAACAAATACACAGCATTTTTTCATTTCCTTAATCTTGTGCTGTAGGTGGTCAGTTCCAACTGCTGCATTTGGCACTGGAAATTTTCTAGTTTAAAGCCAAGTAAAACAGACAGAGAATGGCTAAATTGAAAAATTGAATTTAATATGTTTAGTATTATGCTGTAGTTTACATAATATCAGTGCTCCCTAGAGTTATATATTATTGTTGTAACGTTCTTTGACACAGATTGCTATGAACCAGAAGTGATTAAAGGGCAGGTAGAGGCATTAGGTTTGCTCTTGGGGAAAAAATATTGAAACATGGTATAAAATTAATGTGGCTGAGAAAGATGCTACTACAGAGTGATGCAGTGACAGAGGCTCTGTGTGGTTGGGCAGAACTGTGGCTGGTGGGGCCATAACTCACAATCTGAGACAATAATGTGGGGATTACACATTGTGCTCTTTCTTTACTACTGACACAGAGAGAAAGAGAGAAGTATCTAGACAAGGGCCGTCATATTTAATGTTGCCACTTCTCAGGAACTGAGGGTGCAGTGGCAGAGCCATATTCAGTAGCATCTAGTCCCACATCCATGTCAGGGATGATGTCCCAAATAAGGAGCAGTGCATGCAGGCAGAGCAGCACAACACTCCCATGGCACAGGATCCCTCTGGGGGAGACACCATCATCTTTCACTGCGGTGCTGCACTGGCTGCTCTTCAGAACCTGAACATTTATCAGTTCAGGGTTGGGTGGCAGCTGAGGGCTTTCTTGCACTTAGTAAATTCTGCAGAGCATTGTACAGTTTGTCATGTGCTGAGAGAGCTGCAAAATCGCTCTGGTGGAACAAGCCCTGGGCACATTTCAATGCCTTTGGATGGCCAGGCCCTTGCATGGAGAAACCCACACTGATCCATTGACTCCAATACAACCATGGTTCTTCCAGGAGCTGAGAACCCAGCCTAGACCTTCCACCTTTTTGATCTTTTTAACTGTCATACTCAGCAATCCTTTCCTGGACAAGTTGCTTGGTTTGTGTATTCTCGCAGGCAAGCTCTCACTGACCAATTCTCATCAAAAAATGTGAATTTTGAAGCTGGTTTTTTCATGCTACTTTGCTGCTTAACAGTGACCCTGTATCTTAGACATTAGCGCCCACCTAAGAAGGGAAGGGAAGGGAAACTCCCTTCTGTCAAGATAAAGCTCAGAGCTGTCCTAACTCACTGCAAAGGTTACAGCTTTGAGGGAATTTTCTCCCCTTGGGCCTAGGTGACAATAAGCCTAACATGGGTTTAATGGGGAAATGGAAAGTTGACCCTGGCCCCATTTTTAAGGAGAGCTTTTTGTGGTTCATTCCTGGAGTCTGGATGTCTGCCTTACAGATCACCGCCACAAACTGTTTAGAAAGTTCATAAAGTGGAACAAAGCACAAGATGAATGAAAATAAGCAAATTTATCCAAATTTATTATGACTAACAAGTGTTGCTTTTAACTCCAAATTTATGTCGCCAGAACTGTAGCATAATATTCTATATTTATGTTATCTACTTGTCAAATATGAATTTCCTTTCAAACTAAGAGTCTGGGTCCACTTTGAGTTCAAAGACAAGTTCAAGAAGCATTTGGACAATGCTCCCAGGCACATGGCAATTCCTGGGGTGTCCTGCACAGGGCCAGGAGTTGGACTTGGTGATCCTGATGGGTCCCTTCCAACTCATCATGTTCTGAGATTCTAGAAAAAATTCTCACCATGTTCAATGAGAGGAAAACTGGGCCTAAGTTTGCTATTTCTCAAAAACCATTAAAATGTTAAATGCTATAAAGCTTTTATATTTTTGACATCTAAGCAGAATAAGTAGATGAGCAAATAATTTTTTCAGTTAGCTTAGAAAAGTGCTTGTCTTTTTAATATCTGAAAATGACAGCTTTGCAGTTCTTTTCTCATTTTATCCATCATTTCTAATTGCAGAGTAGTTGCTACTTTCTCAACTGCCTGTAACTTCTGTGGTCATTTATTCCACTGCAAAAAGGGTAGAAAAGACACTTCTCAATGCTGTTTAATGCTTAAACTGCCTATATTGAATTCTTGACTTTTGAAAACTGATATTTATTTTACTCTGTCTGTGACTGCTATATTTTCTAATGGATATAGTTACAAAGAAGAGGAAAATTATGGTGCTAGTTAAGACATTTAAAAATGTGAAAATTCATCATGATTTATTTTTCAGTACTCCCCATGCTAAACAAAGAGTTTGTCTACATTCAGTAAAATTCTAATAAGAAGCCTCCACTGGAGTCTGGGAAAATTATCATCCTGAAGAGTAACTTATATCTCCAGAAATCAGCAGACTCTTGAAATATAGATAGAAACACCAGCTAGTACATGCAGAGCAGTATTTATCTGGGCTCTCTCCCCTGCCCAGAATCAAATGACTTTAGTATTAAAGCTTGAAAAATGATAAGTTGCAATGTTTAGGGAAAAAAAAATCACTACAGTACAGGTCAATGAAAGAAATAATGAAAATACAGAAAGATATTCAGAATAGCTTTACTGAACCAAATTCACATCAGCTGATTGGTCATATATAAATATTTATGGCAGAAATTGTATGGATATGCAATGCAGGGGTGGAGCTGGAGAGAAAGGTGATCAGATTTGTGTGTGTGACAGGACAGAGCTGTTCCTGCTGTTCTGGCTGTGCACCATTCCAAAAGGGGGAACCCTCTTATTGATGGCAGTAATTGAATGGAGAAAGAGCTGTCCCTGGCCCACCTAAGATTTCATTTCATGCAAAGCTGTCAGGCTGGGGCAGGTTTGAAATGGTTCTTACAGAGGGTGCATTAACTTCTGAGCTTCTCACCATTATAGGTCATGGAGAACCTGAGACAAGAGAAGGAGCAGGTAAGGGCAAGTAGAGATACTCCAGCTCATAAATTCAGTACATTTGTGTACCAAAGTGGGAATGGAAGCAGCTATAAAACACTATTTCATTAAAATGAATAAATATTTGAAATTTATTTATATAATTATCAGTATAATTATCAATAATGAATTCATTTATTCCCTTTGCAGTCACATTTCTGATGCTCTTACAGTAAGTTAATTCTCCTTTTGTGGGCTTGTTCACAAAGAACATTGGTTATTGGAATGACTCTTCTTATTGTCAAGGCTGACCATATAAATTTGAAATTGCTCAACCACTATGTTATCAAAAATGGATCGGTGTCATTCTTAGTTTCATTTTATATGTTTCAAATTAGGGATTTCTGCATCAGATTTAGGTGTATATTTTCTTGCTTCTGTTTCTTGAAAATTGAGCTCATATTGAGCTCACCATCAACCAAAACTGCCACATCCCCTTATTCAGGGCTGCATTTCAGCCTCTTGTCCCCCAGTTCATAAGTACATCCAAGATTACACCATCCAGGTGCAGAATCCAGCATAATTGTTCTCAGTAGAAATTGCTTTCCATAGAAATAAGCAAAGAGTTATGTCAAATACTTATCTTCATTATTTTACGCTGAATAAACTATGGTGAAAGCAACTTCCCAAGCTGTGGGATAAGAGAGAATGAAACTTACTGTGAGAATTTTGTATCACAGCTCCCTGCAAGCTGAGCATACCTGTTAGCTGCTGCTTCCAGATATTTGTCATGAACTGATGTTGCCTCATCGTTATCCTGACATTTGTAATTCTTTTCTTCAAGGACAAACCACATCTTTCTTTGTCCAGCTTTTCTAAAAAATATCTAAAGCAAAGGTATTTTTCTAAGTTGGTCAATGGATGTGTTATGATAATGTGTTTAAAATTCACTGTAAATATTTTTGTTGATGTCAGTATTACGAGATACTCTATAAATTAAATTGTATTGTATTGTAAATCTGTCCAGTAGATCAATACATATTATGAAGTACCAAACTAAATTATTTCACCTTCCTCTTAAATTAAAACCTAAGTGGTCTGAGACTGGATTATTTATTTGAAATAATTTTTAAAGAGAGGATTTCTTTTTTGAATTAAACGAAAAAAACAAAAAGAAAGGAATCAAGAAAGACAAGAAAGAGATATCTGAAAGATTAACAATAATTTACTCTTTCTCTAACCTTATTGGATGATGATTTTACAGCAGCAGCAGAAGTATGTGAGGGAAGAAGGGAGATTGATGCTATGGCTCTTGGTATAGACATCCTTTGTGTCAGGTACTAGATCTCCCTATGTGTTAGTGCTGGAACACTGCTGACAGGCCAGGCCAGGAGCTGAAGCCATAATGCAAGGATAACACTGTTTTTTCCCAGCTGTGATCTCTGTGCATTTCTACACATGCTCATCATGCCTGAACTGCAGTGCAGGCTGAGCTCACCCAGCTGTCCATCCCTGTCCTCAGAGCAGTGTCTGTGAGATGCTCCAACTGATTGTTCAGCTGCTTAAAAAAGAGATTAACTTAACATTTGGTAAACTAACCAAGTAGAATGGACAGGTTTTACTTTAGGTCTGAGAGAGTTCACTAAGACCAAGAAACTTTAAACACTTCCTACCAAAATTTGATGTTTTATTAACTTCAAGGTGGGGGCTGGGGTGTCTTCTGGTGGAATGCATGTGAACTCTTTTGCTGGTTGAATGTAGGATGCATTTGTCAGATCAGTTCAGGCACACTGACAATTCCATAGTCAAATAGCTGTCTGCAATCTTAATTCCACAGGTACAGCCTCCTGTGCTGTTTGCACAGTCACCTAGGCTTACCAGACAAAATATTTGTCAAAATTTGAACTACAGTTACTGTATTAACCCAAAAGCTGCTGCTAGGTTAGATCTCAGATTGCCTACTGCTGCAGCTTGCTGAAATGAAAAAAAATTATGTTTGGGAGCTCTCTTTTTAAACAACTCAGATTTCAGATCTCTCAGATTGGGTGCTTGCCCCAGAAGTAATTTGAAATTACCTAAACCATTTGCAATTTCTCTGTACTTTGGCAGCACTGTGATAAACGTATGATTCCTGCTAAGTCATGGGATACAATGTTTATTCTGAGATGTCTTGCACTTTCCATTTCAGAAAATCTAATCATTGTTTGCTGGCACTTAAACTGAACATAGAGTACTAATTTATGCCAGGAAAGTCCTGAATTTGGTTATTAAATGAGAGGGCACTTGGCTGGTTCTTACTTATATATACATGTATTCAAAGCAAAGTGCATTTTAAAAAAAATTTCAGATTTAATTTTTTTTTCTCGAGTTGCAAGTGGGTGGTAAAATTATTAGAGTCTTCACAGTCCTTCCTTAAGTGCACGAGCAATGGCAAATTAATTGTGAAAAGTGAAGTGTTCAGGTCACTGTATCCTGTTCTTTCAGCTTATTTTTATTCTCACAGTTATGAGCTAGGAATTATCTTTTCCTGTTCCTTTTCTTACACATCTATGTTGTTTCTCCAGGCTGTGCTTAATCTGTCATTTTTCTGCTGAAACATCTATGCTCACGTCTGTCATACTCTGTCATATCTCCCTTCTTTCATTGCTGCAAGATCTCCCTCTCTGGTTTCCCTAAATTTCAAGGTCCTCTCGCCAAATCATTTAATTAAACCTGTATTTAAAATATGTCCCTCAGCAATTTTGGCTTGATCAGCTTGACCCCTTTGAACCATCAATTACTCTTGTTTTATCAACCAGGTTCAGGCTTCCTACCTTTATCTTAAGACATCTTAATTCTTTCTTTCTGCAATACGTCTGTTTCAGTCTCTCAGACTGAGATTTATTAAAAGTACTTGGGCATTGTAAGATGAAAGAATGCATCTGAGTGAATATCCAAAAGCAGCAACTACCAAATTCCCACTGGGAGTCCCAGCCATTCATTCTCCTTGTCAGGATGATCCACAGCCCAGCCTTGCAGGCTCCTTCCACCCCATCCACCTGGGTTCTCTTTTCCTCCTGGCAGAAGCCAACTTCCTTCCCCTTTGTCCTAAACAAAATTTAGTGCCATCCAGGCTGTGGGGAAAGTTTGCAGCCATTTGGAACACTGCTCCACCAACACAGTCTCTTCCATTGCAAACACGACGTTTTCTAGGTTTTTCCAATTAACCATAGCACGACTGAAGAGGTGTAAATAATGAGCAGGTTATAAACCCAGAGAGGCTGCTGCAGAGTAATACTGGCAATTCCAACAAGGACCTCAGGCTAAGTGGAGGAGCCTCTTATTTCATGTGTTCTTTGAAAATGTTTTTGTGTCAATCTGGAATGAAAGGCTACTGTGCCAAAAACTTTTGGGAAAAATGGGACTTTGGCCAAATGTTCATGTTTGGCTCAAGAAATTCAGATTTTCCATCTTTTACTCTCATCTTCCAGGAAGCCTATTCTAGAGTTTAGAAATAATCTTGTGAAACTTCATCAAAATCAGTATTGTTGCCAAAATGTTCCAGTTTTGGCACAATTTCAGTTGGAGCAGAAAATGTTTCATTGAAAAAATTCTGACTAGTTCCATAAATGTCATTACATTCATTAAGTACATATGTAACAGTAGCTGAGTTAGGTATCTGTTTGCACACAATCAAGTCATCTGAAATATTATGAAGTCAAATAGAGCTTAAGGGTTGGTTGAGTAACAGTGTCATAAATTTTATTAACCATTGATCTTAACTTGATGCTCATTATAACATGACTGTGAAAAAAAACTAATTGAAACATCAGGAAACGGTCAGAACTCAAATGAAAAACATTAACAAACAAAAAAAGAAAGCATTTTAATTAACTTACAATAATGCATTAGTGTGACTGGCAAATGAAATTGCTCTCCAAATCCTAACACATTTTTTTTATTTGAACCCACAAGAGGATTATTTATCAAATGAATTAATTTTCTGTTCATAGAAACATTAACTTTTAAGTAACACATGAAGACCTACAAATAGTTTAATACAGGGGTTTAGGTCACCACCATCCTGTAATCAGGAACAGCTTCAATTATTATAAGTACACTATATTTGTGGTAAAAATATATATAACCTTTTAGAGGGTTTTGTACTTATCTGATTTTTCTGCTAGCTCACATAAAAGTTGTCAAGTCTTCTCAGTCTTTGTCTGGCCATGTGAAGAAATCATGGGTGTTTTCCAGACAGTTACCAAAATAAAATATATTCCTTTAAAATGTGACAAAAATGGCTTATCTGCAGTAAATTTTAATGCATTTTAACTAGTTCACTGCAAAATTTTATGTAGACTTAGTTAATCCATATTTTACTTCTTACATGAAAGAAATTCTGATTGCAAAAGGATTCAGATTGGGAACATTCCATTTTCATCCATATCTCCCAGAAAGGACCTCAGGATGAGTCAGACACACAGAGGTGAAAGTAGTCAGTACAGAAATGGGACATTTTGTTCCTGTCCAACCATCGTTGGCCAAGAGCCAGTGACCCAGGACCATATCCCAAGGATTTTTGGGTATCTCCTCAAATGGAGACCCCACAGCCTCTATGGGAAGCCTATGCTGGTCACCCTTGGTCACTCTCATGCTTAAAAAGACGTTCTAGCTGGAGCCTCCTGTGTTTTAGTTTTTGTCCATTGCTTCCCCCCCTCACTGGACATCATCTTCTTCAGATACTTGTAAGAGATTCCCCCAGCAATTTCCTTCTCTAAACTAAACATTCCCATCTCTGTCAGCATTTCCTCAGAGGAGAGATGGTCCTGTCCCTTCATCGTCTTTGTGCTCCCTCACTAAAACCCTCCAGTATCCACATCCCTCTTGTTCTGGGGAGCTCAGTGCTGGACATTTATGGTCTGATATGGTCTGGAGTTGAGTAGAGGGGATGGATCATCTCCCTCATTCCACTGGCAGCACTCCTAATGCAGCCCAAGATACGTCAGCATTCCTTACTGCTGGTCAGGTTTCTGTCTCCTGATCCACCAGGACTTCTGGGGCCTTTTCTGCAAAGCTGCTTTCCAATCAGGTGGCCCCCATCACATCTTGGTGCTTGGGAATGCTCCTTCCCAGGTGCAGAAGTTGGCAGTCCATGAGGTTCCAGAGATGAGCCCATTTCTTCGCTCTGGTGTCTCCAGATGGGGCCATGCCTCCCTGTTTCGTGTCCTCAGCACACTTCTGGGTAATTTTGTATTTCTCCCTTTGTGGAAACTTAAACACTTATGCTAGTTCTAGAACATTTTTAAATCATAAGCTAAAGTTTGAAGTCTGAAGTTTAGTTTAGAAAGTCACTTTAGTCTATGGAAACCTGCATCTGATATGTAGGTAAAGGAAAGATATAAAAGGTATTCAAGAGCTTCTACTTGCCATAGTTTTCACCACTACACGTATACATTTATAAATATTGAAAAAAATCGAGTCACTTTTATATCACTCAGCTACTTAACTATAAGCACTCAACAGTTTCAGCTTGGATAGTTATCCAAAACAGATGAATTACTTTGTTGGTTATGCAAAATAGGCTCAGGTTACGCAAAATAGGCTCAAGTTACACAAAATAGGTGCAAAGGTCTCAGAAAAAACATTTTCTTTAGTAAGCAATAGGATTTTGTACTTCAGTTCTGGCTCAAGAGAGAAAAAGAGTAAATGAAACACTTTAAAATAAATGTGAAGGATTTGTTTAACAACACAAAATTTCTGTTTGGGTTTCAGTTTTGGTGAAACACTGGACTGGCTAATTGTCATTGCTTAGGCATACATGCACTATATACATAAAAATACCACACCTCAGATGTACACACAATGTGTCTGCCAGCATTGAGATCTTAACAGACCTGCCAAGTCTTAAGCAATTTGCATAAAACCTGAGGAACCTGGCATGACTTTGCCCTGCTTCTGATGCCTTCAACTCACACTGCTGGGAAGACACTGCCTTTCTCCTGCTCTGAGACCAAGCTGGGCACAGCTCCTCACGTCAGGTATGGAGAGCTGGTTCTGTGGCTGCAGTCACCTGCTGAGCTCTGGTGACACTGAGAATCTCATGGACTGGGTTAAAAGGTGCACAGAGACAGAGATCTGTGTCACTAACACCTCAGTTCCTGTCCCTGAGATGTTACACCAATAGCCCCGAAGAACTCTGCAGAATCAAACTCCAGAGGGAAGTAATGATTAGCTAGAAAAAGTGAAAAAACCCTGAAGTATATTGTAAAGTAACCCTCTGTCCCTCCATCAGTCTAACTTAATCATGTGCTATTTCAATTCAATCTGACTGGAACCAGAGTTCACAACACTTTGCAGAACACAGTCTGTAGCTGATGTAAATGGTGCCATGATTAACACAAAGACCAGCCAAAGTCTTCAGAATCTGGAATAAATAAAAGAGAATGTTTGCCCTTTTGACCATTACTGATATGCTTTCCATTCCAACAGCTTCTTTATATATTAGGAATATGCCATTCTATGCTGTATGTGAGTAATCAAGTGTGTTTGTTGTGGGACAGTTATGTGAAGTCCTTAATATCAGTGGAACTCCAGTAGGTGCAGGGCTTGGCTCACTCCAGGTTTAGGTCTTTGCTTTGGGTCTGTCAAAGTGTAAAGTGTAACTAAATAAAAATGGTAAGTTTTATTTTCTCTTTTCCATTCATTTTGCGTAAGTTTAAGAGAATGTAGGTGAATCAGGCCCTTTTTGCAATGTATAACTTATATGATCTCCAGGACAGATATTTTCATGTAGGAACTTAGGTCAGCTGTAAACTTATTAATGTAATTCCTGTTGACACATGGTAGAATTCCAGGTGCCAAACTGAAAAAACATAAACTTATGATTGCAATGCTGTTGCTGTACTGCAAGGGGTTTATCTATTAGTTAAAGTGCAGGTACATCTGAGTATAAAATAAACTGAAAATAAGCTACCTACCCCACCCTTTTCAAAAAAACTAATCAAGTAGTACAAGGAAAATGAATGTAAATAAAATATTGATTAAGAACTAAAAGTATTCTAATTATATTACTTCCAGAAATAATTTAATTTAACCTGAACAGACAACTGGGAGCAGATACTTTTCCTCAGTATTTTTTCAAATTGCTAATTAAAATTTCCAAGAGGATATTCAAGTTTAGTGTCTGGATTTTAAAGATAAATAATGTTTTCTTCATTTCATTATGAATTGATCAAGGTTTATTTAGTGCCAGAATGTAATATTGCATGTACATTCTTTTAAAAATAATCAGATAACATGGATGCTGTCTATAATACACTGTGGGTATAAAGTAGTTTTTAATTAAGAAAATTTGAACATTGGAATGTGATTCTGGTTATGTCTATCCCATGTTCTCATATAGATTTAATCTACATTGGGATTTATGGGATTGTTGGGACATAACTGGTGTTTTGGTAGGATAAAAGCTCTTATAGTGAAAGAGCACCCTTTGTGTGCCCATTCCCACTGAGTGACAACTTGGCTATTTATTGGAAGAGAGAGGAACCCAGTTTTATGTTCTCTGCCATAAAGACTTGATCCAAAGTTCAGGGAAGTGAGAATTACTCATCACTCTATAATTTTGTATAGAGTCTGACTTTCAATGTTGCTTCCTACTTTACACCACATTTTTTATTAGACTTCTGATTACTTACATACACTGCCAAATGGAATGGGACTGCAATAATAAAGATGCACAATACTTCAAAGATTTCTCTGAAGGAAGTTCACAGCTAGAAATTCTTCTTTATGCTATTGAATTAAACTTCTTTCACCCTCTGTGGATGCAGAAGGGAAGAAAACTGTCAAATTAAAGCAGAAAGGATGCTATTGAGCTTCCTGTCCAAATCCTCAAGAGAAAATAGAAGAATAAACAGACCTCCACTGCCATCCCCTAACACCAGATTAAAGACCAGTAGCAAGGTGTCCTCTTTATGCTAAAGCTGGAAGGGGAAAAGATGCAAACTGCCCTGAAAAAAAATCTGTGGCAGAGAGGACTCATGTGCCCTTGGCCAATGCTTCCACTGGCTGCTGTGATCAGGCAGTCACAGAGCCTAAAATTTATATGTATTTTGAAACTGTTTCCATAAAAATTGTGCAACCCATGTGAATGCTGCAAGGGTCAGTTTCCCCATGCAGACTCTGTAAATTCTGAAGGAGTTTCAAGTAACTTTCCAAACAACCTGACAAGTAGATTTGGGTGTAACTTAAAATAGGGAATTCAGAAAAACAGATAGAGATCCTGTCAGAGCCCCCAGTAACTTCCAGCACAGTTTTGCATGGTGTTAGATGGAAAGCAAAGCAATGCTATGAGTCCTGCAGTGCATGAAAAACTTTGGCTTGCTTCCCTCAACACCAGGAGCACATCTGAGGAAACCAGACTTCTCAACAGTGCTGCTTTTGCAACCCATACAATCCTCCACACACAGCACCCCTGCAAGAGCAAGCCTTAGAACCGAAACTCCTTTGCTCTGTGTGGGCACCAAAGATGCCAATCTGGTGGGTCAGAATCTGCAGGCCATCTCCTCAGCTGCCCTTTCTACAGCTTAATGCTGCCTTTGCACTTTGAAGTGGCTGCACTGCAGATCCTCTGTGTACAGACAGAAAGCTCTCTCAGGATGAAAGGCAATAGGAAACTAAAGATGACAATAATAATCCTAATGCTGGGACAAAGGAGGGAATAAGAGGAGATGCAGTAATATTCCCCATTAATCATTCCAGCTGGTTACACCTACATAAGAAAGGTATGTCAATGCATTTACACACATGCATGAGTGTGCAAGGGCTGTGGAGGCACACAGAGCTCACTGGCTGTTGTGTATCCAGTGCACTGGAGGCTATGACACCAGCAAAGGAGAGAGACTTTGAAACATGAAGTCAAGGGAGTGCTTGAACTGCTCTGTGCCCCTTGATGTATGGAGGGGCAGAGCTGACATTTACAAATGCAAGTTATTTATCTGCTGTTTTCATTTCTTGACCATGTCTGTAAAGCCATTCTTTCCCCATCCAGCACAGAGTAAGAAGATGCAGGACACTCACAGGTAACTGCACTGCTTTTTCTCTGTTGGGCCCCAGTTAACCTACTCTATTAGCCTTTGGCTGCCTCCTCCATCTAAGCTTTCAATACATTGAACCAGGATTCATAATAATATATATTTCTCATGCTTCATTATGTGGAGTTTCATTAAGAAAAGTTTTATTACTGCAAGTCGTATCCATTAATGCAAAATGAATATTACTGTAAACTGATCTTAGCCTAATTCAGTATCTTGCTTCCAATTAAAACCAAACCCAGTTGGGCACTTAAATGTTTCCTTTGATCTGGACAACAGTGGTGTAGTTTCCACTCTAACATTACAAGTTACTTGCTCATGTACAACATTTTCCCCCCAAATATTTCACTTTCTCCACTGTAAGAATAGGAATATTATACTCTATCAGGTGTTGTGAGGATGAATAAATCTGAAATGTGAGATGTTTGGATCCTACAGTTACCCAGGCTGCATGAGTAGGTCAGACAGATGGTGACTGCCATAAATGAAGATGGCATTACTTCAAGGAGTGCTCAGCAGTAAAGGATAAAATGCCATTCCCTTTATGCCCTTTGAACCTGATCAACTACAGCATGAAGAACATTCAGAGGGGCTTGAAACATATACTCCTTGCTCAAACAAAAGAGCTTCAGAAATGACTGCCATACCCCCAGGGACAACCTACAGCTAATACAGTAATACAGTTGATTTTTGATCTGTCTGAATGGAAAATAAAAGTGATCTAAATATTGGTATGTTTTACTCTAAAAGAAAGTGTGTTAGGGATCAAAAAAGTGCCTCCAAGGGATAACAAAATATTCCCCCCCCCCCCCAGTTTTATCAGTCAGAGTGCAAAGTTCATGGAACATAATTTATAAAAATATCCCAATATATTTATCAGTCTATTCCATTTGTTTTGTAATTTTGAATTAAGCTCATTTCTTATTTAGTTCCTGATTCTGTAGCTCCATTAAGAGAGGATGATGAATATGTATGTTTGCAATTTCCTTTGAAATGTGCACAGAAAGCAGTAGTGAACCCTAAATCCAGATAAATCACTGCAAAGACTCAGTGGCTGACAAGTATGTCTTGCCTGAATGTGCCCAGTTGCTTGCACATGTGTCTACTCATTCCTGTGCTTGACAAGGAATCATCTTAACAGCACACACACCACAGCCTTTAAACTGTGACCCAGATGTGGGCTTTCCATAGAGGCATTTAATTTCAAGAGCTTCTTTTTAAGGTGAAGAGAGCATGGCTGCTAAGAGAAAAAAGAGGAAAAAATATGTGGACAACATCAGTGGGGGAATACATATCCTATATTTCCGGACTTTTGTCATAAGGTTTCAGTTCTTTACTGTGAGCTGGATGAATTCCACAATGAAAGCTGGATGAATCCTACAGGACAGACCTTTCTGTTACAACCATTTCTCTCCACCATATCCTCTGTTTGGCTGTTTTTTCTCTAAAAGCAGATTAGTGACAGATTTAGTTTTGTCAAAATAAAAAAAGCGAATCAGACTCATGAGGGGAAGCACAGACACTCAGGTGAGGGTTTTATCCAAACCTTGCCTTTTTCTGTGCAACACATGCTTTGTCTTTCCTCTTTCTCAGCTCAGCCATACTGCTGAGGTGGCTTAAGCACAGGGACAGACTCTGCTATCCAGCAGCCACCTAGACACAAGCTACCCCACTTACATTCCCAGGTCAGAGCCAAGGAGGCAAGATGTATCCAGCCTTCAAATTCCTTTAACTGGGACTGGGAGAAGTACAATTGCCAAGAAATCCTAGCAGCAGGTTTTTCCCAGCCCTTTGTAGCAAGTCTTGAGAAAATTGTCCTGTTTTCTACTGCACAGGTAAGGTGATGTAGGCACCCATGTGCAAGGTATTTGCATACTGTTACACTGAACAGAGGATGTCCCTCAGAACAAAGAATCATGTGGGAGTACAAATCTATACATTCATTAATTATGTCACTCAGTGAGTGTGCTGACTAGGTTAAATATAGAGAAAATATTAATCACAGTTTCCCTGTTAGCATGATGCAATGCTTGTCTTTTTTCATGTAGCCCTTCAGAGTGAGAGGTAGGAGGAGATGACTATGGTGTCGTGGGCTCATCTGCGAGCTGCAGTGATACTGGGTTGAGGGAGTGGTTGTGGGATAGTCACTGGGAACTTGTGATGGTAAATATTTAGCCTAGCACACTCCTGCAGTGTCTGCAGAATCCTGAGGATGGGATCTGTGTGGAGGTGACCTTGAATTCAACTAAAATTACATTGGTTGGAAGAGATGCAGTAAGATGGGCAGGGAGAATACAGATGTCACCAGGCCCTCTTGCCTGAAGCAATAATTGCTGAGGGCTTTGGAGACCAGGAAGATGCTGAAGATGTTGAGCTGAACAATGCAGTGGATTCAAGGGTGATACCAGGGTGTGGAAATAAAGGAAAGTACCAGGGCACAATATTGCTGTTGATGGTGCTGGGACAATACTGGGGAGAAGAGTGGGGAAGAAAGGCAGGCAGTTCCTGGGGAGATGGGATTGCAGACATGTGAAACCTGGTGTAACCCACATGGCTGCTGATGTTCTCTCTCTTACACCATAGCAGTGATGATGGAATTATCTCTGGGTTAGACTAAGTGGGTGAATAAAGCACAGCCCTTGCACTCATGTTGACGCTGTCACAGGGCAGACAGGAGCAAGACTGGACCGAGTCTGCTGCTCCTTCCAAGTAAAGAAGGTTCAGAATTCAGGATGGAATGTGGATGACCAGTCTGCAGCCACAATTCAGCTGAAACATGCTTTCACATTTACTTTAGTGTCCCAGCAGTCCCAGTAACGTGCCCTGTGAAGCACACAGCCTAAGGTGTTTGTTCTCTCCTTGGGAGTGTGATTAATACTTATTAGTAGGTCTTGGCAAGTCTTTGTAGGTTAGTAGGTAGATTAGTAGGTTATTTTGTAGATTAGTAGGTAGACATTACTTATTAGCAGATAATTATGCTGGTTAATACTAATGCATAATTATGGTTACTTATTGAAAACCAGACTGATATTTTCTAATTGCTTAATGTAACAGAAACTATGTTAGGCATATTTCTTAAGATGATGGCAAACTCCAATACATGAAGTCACAAAAAAATGCTCACGAATGAGCAGGTTATCAGAACAATGTTTGAAAAAAATATACAGAGCCTACTCTCAAACAGGATATGGATCATGGAAACTGGAGTTTATTCAGACACTATTTCTGAACCCAAAACTCACTGATATTCTGTGAATAAATTATTAATAAATTATCCACCTGGCCCTGGCAGGATGGATTTGGTCATAGCTTTGCCATTTCAACTGTTTGTGCTTTCCCTTCTGCTGGGGAATTTCAACTGGCATTATGGCTTGTTCTAAGATTTTCATCTTCATGCAGCAGCTTGAGGTCTGATTTCCACTGCTGGGGTTAGAGGGGTGAGAGGCAGAGGGATTTCTCAAACAAGAATTCTACTTGGGTGAGCAGAGTCAAACTCACGTCTGTCAGTGCCCTTCTGCTCTGCACAACTGTGCTGCACTCCTGCAGCAACTACAAACTCTTCCAGATGTTTCTGTAGTTAATTATTTTTCTTGTGTCTTCCTCAAGCTGAAAGATTCATAGCCAAACAGAAAAACTCCTTGTATGTGAGCTAAGGAGGGTGAAATATGATCTTCAAAACTATGAAGGCAAATCTAGATCCTTTGTTACTGAGACCTGTTTTTCTTCTATGTGACATCTAAAAGAATGTCCTTCCTTCTTGTTTTCTATAATTTATTGGGCTTTTGACTGGACTGTTTACCACCCTACAGTGTGTACAGTTGTTGTTACATTTTGTCATTAAATTTTCTGTATACTCTTATCACTGTATTCTATACTCAACAATTGTCAGGAAAATTAGTGAGATAAGAAGAAATTGATTTGAAAAAAAACAAGTAAGAGAGATACAGTATTTATGAAATAAGGGAGTCTATCAGACAGACCTAGTAATATAAAAACTTGCATAAGAGTCACTTTCTGAACATTCACACCCTCTTGGATGAGGGTCATTGAAGCAATTTTAGCTGTCACATTTCACACTAGAGCATTATAATGGAACTGAATTCCCCACTTATGCCTGAATTATGAAACAACAGAATTATATTCTACGAGGACTATTTGTATGCAGCATCTGTGATACTAAAATTCTTATTTGCCAAGAGATTTTAATGTTTTCTAATTAATCTTTGCCTTCCATGTTTGTAAAAGTTGTTACAATCCAAGCCATTCAAATCACTTTGCAAAGCTTGAGACCAGTGAAGAACACCAAATTAATTTAATCTTTCATTCTCACTCCTCTGATGTTACTATGATTTAATCTAGTGATGAGTCCCCCAAATATGAGTCTTGTTCTTTATCCATAACAACGACAGGTCAACTCTAGTGCTACTTTATATACATTGTATTTAGGGTATTAATAGCCCTGCTGATCTTATTACATAAGCCATTCTTGTTGTTAAACTCTGAAACCCCGGCTAGAGAAGAAAAGTAAATCAAATGTCTGGATAAGAACCTGATTCAAAGTTTTTGGAAGACCACAGAATACGTTTCAGGGATTTCAGATGGTCCAGTAGTCAGTTTCAGAGTCCTGGCAGAGAAAAGTGGTAGACACTAAGTGATGTTTGTATGTGCCAACAATTGAACAGATCAGGTACAGAGAAATCATTAAACTTCTTTTTTTTTAACACTTAAAATCACGTTAATTGTCCACTGATTTTTTGTTCTCCTTGCATTATACCAAAGTAAATCATGCTGAGAAAGCCCATACACATAATTAATATCATCTACAACAATTTAGTGGTTAATATTTTTAATTCATTGAAATCAGGTAATCTCCCTAATTTCTGTGTCTTGTTGTTGAACATGGAAGCATGAATATCTCCTTTTTGCTGAAAAAAAGTATCCTGGCACAAAGAAGGCCAAGCTGGGTGATTTGCTTGGCAGAACAGACTGACATTAAAAATGAGTGTTGATTGCTGAAATGAAGGCTATAGAAGCCTTTTAGAATATTTGAGAACTGCCTACTACCTGAATAATTAATGCAAAAAGTCAGCTTGTTGGAAAAATATATCTAACTTGCATCTCTGACATAAAGCCATACAAAAAAGACAAATTAAAATATTCAAAATGCCATCATAACTTAGTGTAATCTGCAGAAACAGGGATGTTATGTGGTCTTGTGGGGCCCTGACAGCAGTATAATTGAAATCTGATTATTCTGAAATAGGACACTGCAGCCTATTTGATAGTATTAATTAAATGAAAACCTCTGGTGTAAAGGAGCAATTTTGAGTTCTTTCAACACATCTGAGAAGTTCAATAATCACCACTTCAACACATTCTGAAGTTTAATTGTGCTGATGGGACACAGAGAGACTTTTGATATATTTCTCTCTTCAGAGGGCTCAGACACTCACTCTGAAGTCCAGACTAGCCTGCACACAGATCCAGAGTTTGTGACTTGTCCATCCTGTCTGGAATGTACAAACACAGAGCTCAAAAATCAAGACCTCAGTGCTGGCTCCTATGGAGCTTGTGAGAACTTTGTGAGAACAAATGTATTTGTTAATATATAAATTGCAATTATGAATCTTTTCACCACAGTAAAGTGCATATGGGCTCGTGGCAAAAGTATAAAAGAATCCCATTAATTGGAAATGATAAAAAAAGCCCCAAACACTCTAAATGCTTGACTTGGATGGAAGCTCCAATACACAAAGAGTGACTTTGCCCCACTTCAGAGATGCAGCCATGCAAAAGACATCTGTGGTAGTAGTTAACAGAAAATATTGATGACCATGGCATAATGACCTGGAGAATGGAAAGGTTATTAGCCAGACTGATCTGAAAGGAGATAAATTAATAAGTCTGCCTTGATACTTCAGCTTGGAATAGGAGTATTCTTAAAGAGGAGTGTCCAGTTATGCCCACTTCCCATTCTGTGTCAGACTGGATTCCTTTCCGATTAAACCAGGATGTTCAGGAATGCACCAGTGCTCTCCAATTACTGACAGGTACTCAGCCCACAGGCCCAGCCTACAATCACACAAAGCCACACATTTGGTGCTGAGTTTTTAGCACCATTATCACCAGCATAGCCCTGGCAAGGAAAGGTTTTTGAAGCTGACAGAGGTTGGTGAAGTTGGCTGGTAGCCCTGAAATATTCCCACTGGTTTGGACCACGAGTGCTGGGCTCAGGCCTCGCTCTGAATTTTATATTGAATGGTCACTTCAGCTCCCACCTGCAAAATGCTGAACATATACTGGGCTTTCAAAAGTACAAGAATGGGAGGCCAGACCAGAGAAGAATTACCTCATTTACTTATTCAAGTGAGCTGGAACTAAGACCATTAGGGATGGTTTAGCTCCAGGCAGAGGAGACTAAACATTCTAACCATTCCAGGTTTGTGACCGTGGGCAGGACTCTTTTGGGGTTTTTTCTTTATGTCATGTTTTAGCATAGCAAGTTTCCAGATCTTTGTCCATAGTCAGCTGATTTTTCAATGACTTTGTTGTTCTGATTTTCCAATTTGGATTCACAACTGCTTTTAATCAATCAGATTAATTACAAAAATTAATGAACCTGAATTGTAATAACATTTAACCAAGCTCTATGAGTACAGTGCTCCCCAGTCCTAAATGATTGTCTCATGCAAAGATCACAGTCCACTGAATACCATTTTATTATCAACTATAGACTGTAGAAGTTGTTAGTTTTGCTAATCAAGCACACTAAGCCCATATCAAAATATCTTTTTAATGAACAAAACAAAAGAGTTTCTTGACTGGAGTCAGTCTGTAACTATCACATAGACTGAAGTATTAAACTTCAAAATATAGAGATGGGTGCAATTTAAATGTTCCATGCTATCACACAAGAGACAGGCAGTTACTGTCTCTTTCAAAATGTTAAATTAATACCTATTCAAGTTTTAGAAATATTGGGGAACACGATTCAGAAAAATTTGAATTCTAAGTAGAATATGTGGCATACACAGAGTAGTTGAAATCCTTATGTTCACAGGTGTATTTATAGATGTAGGGAGGAAGAAAACAGAATCCCCTCTCTGGCAGGTGAAGTGCACCTTGGTGAGAAAAAGACATATCTGCAGCCTTGTAGATTTTTGACAAATAAATGCCTTTAGAGTAACCATTTGATTAACATATTTTGAAGTCTATCTAGGATAGTTAAAGGCATTGTTATATTATTTACGGATCACAGAAAAGAATTCAGTGTGGGCAGAACCAAATCGCAAGCCAGAGCTGCTCCTGGGTCAGATTCCTGCACTCCTGTGCAGTTGCTTCATTTGAAGGCCACAGTTTCCATAACAATGGCTCTTGGAGAAGCCTAATTTACACATTGCCACTGTGACACGTTGTGTTATTCCTTGGAACACCAGGGTGCATTGCTCGTGTCACTTTACATCTGTGACACAATTAAAGTCACTGGCTGAGTCTGACACAGTTTTATATGATTGTCACACAGTAGATTGTGTACTGAATGATCTAAAAAGGGATAAGAAAAAATAAATAGTCCCAAAGCTGGCCTGGGAGTGAAATAGGTGTTAAAGGTTAACTTTGTAACTATGATACGTACATGTATATTGTATATATATCAACATACTTAAAGAAACCAAAACATGTCTGAGCATTTGGCTTGTTACAAAGAGGTTTTTTAAGTCTTCCCCATTTGCCTGTTGTACCCTCACAGTACACTTTCCTTGGAGCCCCTTTAACACACAAATTAACAAACAGCCAAGTGTAATCTGGCAGAATAAAGGAAGTGAATTACCATTAAATATTAGACAAAACTGCCAATCCCATGCCTGCTGTTCACAGCATTTGAAGTCATACTGGCCACACTTTGATATTTTCTCACTGTCAGATTTAAAACCTCTACTGTACTCTAGTGTATTCTAGAGGAATGCTCCCTATGCAGTTAACATTCCCCAAGGGATGAATCAGAACATCTCTGCAGAAGCATACTCTAAACATCTAAATATTCTAATAATCTAAACAATGATTACCCAGGGAAGCAAAGGTCCTTATTTTAGGCACTTCCATTACATGCCTTAAAAAGCCTGGTATGAACATCATCAACACCAGAAAATGATCTATTAAGAAAATCTCTTCTCATTTAGAATTACTTTTTCTGTGTCACCTTCTGAGGTGCAAAAAAAATTTACCAAACATTAATGTAAAATTCTCTGAGGCAGTATGATGCCAAATTCAAACAAAATAAGGATTTTAGGAATAATGCCTAACTAACAATTACTAATACCTAATTAATAATTATGACAGTGGCAAGGAGAGCTTTGATCCAGCCAGAGAGCTGAATAGTTCCTTTGACAAAACCCAGAGACTATCACAGTGCTTTATGGAACATGTGATTTAGATGGAGAAGTTGTTATCTGGCATATAGCAAACTTCTGAAATTTAATCCTTGCTCAGCTGAAACTGTTCAGAATTTGACATTGATGTCAGCACAATAGAAATTTTACTTCTAATGCATATGTGACAAGGGAATCTCTTTTTCCTGTGTGTACAAAATAATCTAAAGCAGAGATTTTGTCAGTTTTTTACTTTACAAATATATTTCATACCGTTTCTATCATACTGTAGTCAACTGAAAGAATATACACATTTTAATAGGGGACAAACTAATAAGGACAAGTCACAGATTTTTTTTTTTTGGCATTATTAGGATTACTTAGAATATTCTTGTTGCTTCTTCTGTAATACAAGCTTAATACAGAAAGATATTATACTACTGCTTGATCTTAAAGTAGCATCAGTAGTTACTTTTTGATAGTGAGAAAGTCAAGTTTAAGAATGCTGGCTGATGAAAATGCTTAATTGATAATAAGTAATTGATCCCTTTGGAGCCCAACACAAAACGTTTAATTTATGCATTTCAAACCTGTGAAGAATAAAATTCTTCAAGGTAAATATAATCAAAGATTCTTGAGAGAAAGCTGAGGATTTGAACAGAAGTTTAATGATACTGATGCTGAACCAAACTTGAAATCATGCATTAGTTCCCTTTTCTGTATGAAAACTACATTTTATAGTCATTTATTTCTGCTGAAATAGATACCACTATGTGCTTTGTGAGAATTTACTTTTCATATATTTTACATTGTTGGCATTGTTAGGACTGATTAGGGTTTAGAGAGCCATCCAAGCAGTTTAATTTATAAAGCTGATTGAAATAGGAGTGATTTGTGTATATCCACATATTTCTTGTGCTCTGTATACCTTGCAATGGTCCCAGGCACAGCCCTGGCTACTTGCAAAGGTTATCTTTGGTTGCCCTCCCCATGAGTCCAGCATGGCCAATCCTGAGCTAGGGCTAAGCCAGGCCAGTTCCATGCACACTGCACAGTCTCACACAGATGGGCCAGTTGGAAGCAATAAATCTCCTCTACTCAGGAAAAATTGGAAGGAATTCAGATATTGGAGGCAATAGATCTTCTTGCACTCAAGCTGTACTTGAGCTAATAACTATGGACAGAGCTCAGTAGATTGGAGAGGGAGGCTGGAGAAAGGCAATCTGCTTCAGGAAAAAATATGGATGAGTGAAGCATGGATGCAAGTGTGTGAGAGCCTCTGCCTTACACTCCCCAGCACTGCCTGTCCAGATGACACTACACAAAACCTGGATCTGCACACTTGATATTCAGCCACTAAAATCAGTGCCCAAGTTTAGCTCCATTTAGGGAAATCATGGGTGATGCAGGAATCTTATGAGAATTACTGAGTTTAGTGAACTTTAGCAACTGTAGCCAGTTTTACAATGCTTCCATTTTAAGATATAACACTTGCCAAGTAATCCCAAACCATAAAACTCAAGTTGCATAACAGAGATTAAGCAATATAGAAAATAAGGTAAGTACTCAGCTCACGTCTTGTCAGTATTGCAGTAGTTGGAGGTAGCAGGTTGTAGGATCAGCTATTTGGCCTCTCCCTTTTTTAAAAGTAGCAAAATATGCTGTCACATTAGAAATGATGAATCAGCTGATTATAACTGATCAAATAGTAAGCAAAATTAATGATATGTTTTATTAAAACAGTGTGTTTCCAACGCAGGCCTTTGTTTTTAAAAGGATCTGAATCAATGTTGTTCTTCTGAATGAGTTTCAAAGAGCAAATGCTCTTACTATTCTTTTTTGAATGAATAAATACATTTTGTTTGCAGGACCAGAATGATATATCTGATTCCTAGGATATAATAGAGCTTGTGCAGGGAGAGACTTTTAACAACTTGAGTTATTTTAATATGTATGCAAATCCCTAAATCCACTGTGCTTTCCAGCCTTATAAAAGGAGATAGACTTTACAGATATTTCAACCAGTTAGTACAGATACAGGTCAAACATGTGAACCTGCAAGACAGATGTAGGGAAAATCAGGATTACATGTACTGTAAAGCTTATCCAAGTTAATGGCATTGTCAGAGGGAGAGCGAGTTGAAGACTGGGTTAGACATAAAACAGATCAACTCTATTAATCTAATTTAAAGGTTTACAGAGGAAATAGAGGAACACAGATGGATTTGTTAGTAGGGTACCAAATCTAAATCCCTTCCAATCCACCCCTGTTATCTTAGGCTCAATCTTTAAAAATCATTCAGCTGACTTTGGGTAGGTTTGATCATTTTGTCTTATCGTCAAAGTGTCTCTATTTTTACAAAATTCCTAAAGTCTGCTTCCATAAATAGACAAATAAATATTCCTACAGGGAATATTCACCTATCCAAGCTTTTGTTATGTAACCACATAAATTGGCATTTCTCAAGGAACTGAGAATTCACAGGCTTGATAAGGAAAGGAGACAAAACAACTTTGCAAAGCTGTGTAGTGTGAAAAAGGGAAGTGTTTTCCCTCCTGTTATTTCACAATATTACCTTTTACAAAGTGTTTTAGTATTCTCACCTGCTAGCTAGGAATAAGGACAGTACAGATACATTCTAGAAGTGAGATGCTTGGTTGCTTGGGTTTACTGAAGGGTGAAGTAGTTACTGCTACAATAGTTGGTTCCTTTCCAAATGTGTGTTTTTATGTAGAGGTAGTGAAGGCAATCAGCTTGTGTTCTTGCAGTTTTCACTGGTGATTTACTGGGGTTTCCTTCAGGGTAATCCTTTCTTTTCTTTGCTTGTTTCAGGGACTCGTAGGTGACTATTTTCAGGTCAGTCTAAATAAAGCAGCCAGCCTCCCTTTGGTGAAGACTGAAGCAAAGATGTGTATGAGAGTTCAAACAGGGCAGAGCAGGAGGCTGGGAGCTCCTATCTGGTGTTTAGGAAGCCCAAAGCCAATAATGGTTGTGCTCTGCCCCTGCCACACCAAAGCCAGTATTTATTTCTGCCCTGAAAAGCCCTCTCCAGCCAAGCCACTTAAGCCTGGAGGTAGCTGGGTTTAACTTTGGCCAGCTTATTAAGGTCTCATTAAACTGTAAATTACATAAGCAATGTTTCCTGGTTCCCTATTTTAAGGAATAGTTTTCTAAGCAAAATTAATACCTCCATTTGCAAGGGATGAGGTCAACTGATACGGTACAAAAGACTGTGCTTTCAAGAGCACTTTAGTTCCATTAAGTGAGATACAGTAATAGACTAGGAAAAGCTTATGAATGATTTTCCAGTTGCATTCCTCTCACTGTCACATTTTCTCTGCCAAACCTGTGATTCTCAGAAGAGGTCTGTACTGACAAGAATCAAGTCCCACTGCAAATGACAACTGCATTTTCTCTATTTCATTAGTGTCTCCAGCCAGCCAGCAAAAGTGGCCACTTCGTAGTTTGTCATAGTCTTGGAAACTAATTTAATACTGCCCTGTGAAATGACCCCTTACTAGAATGCACTGTATAACTGGCATGACACGTGGATTTTCCATCCCAGATATGGCAGAGATCATATAATCATAGAGGAAATAGTCAGAGTAATGTCATGTCAGTCATGGAGGAGGTTATTTTAACTCACGCCAAAAATGCATTTTGTCTGCAATAGAGAGGAGCATTTTCTTTCTCCTTGGACATAAAAGAGTCATTGGTTTAAAAAGAAATCAATTATACACGCCCACTGTTCATCAGCTGTCACCTCATCACAGAGTGAAAATTAGTTCTAGCAGTTCACTGGAACTGGGTGGAGAGCAGATTGCAAGGATTTGGAGAAGCCAGGGAAAGTAAAACAGATAAAGGCATTAAGAGAGAATATATAGGGCCACAATCTCACTTCAGCTTGGGAAAGGTGCTGCTGTTTGAGGGAAACATGTTTGCAGTGGTTGTAAAGGGATGGGAAACAGATGCTTGATTCATCCCTACATTTCCAGAGAAGTCCTGAAGCTAGCTTGAAAGTGTTTAAAATTTCATTTTATTTTCCTGAGTACAGTGTTGAAATGCAACATTCATCTAAAATGTTATGCAATTACATCACTGATACAAGAAGATGGCAGGGGGATTTAACTGGAATTCTGTAGACTGAAAAAAAGATAAATAGGTAGTAATGTGACTATTTTAAAAACTATAATGTTTGGCATGTATGTGAAAATGAAGGGGGTTTTAGATTTGGTAGAGACCTATTATTTGAATATCTCATGATACTGAGAGTGTCATCAATAATAAATACATTACTCAATATTATTATATAAAAGAGAATAATATAAAATATACTACTATTTAACTTTCTGGACAAGTTTTCAACAGAATCCTGAAAACCTATGAACCAAGCATCTATCTTTGTCTTGCTTTCTTTCTTTTTAATTTGTTATTATGGAGGCAGAGAGGAAATATTCCATGCCTATTACCTATTCTTCTGGTGGAAAAGAAAAGCCTTATGCCAGGGTCACTGTGCTGTGCACAATAGGTGACTTTATGTATCTAAGGTCCTGTCATATTAACCCTGTGTTGTTCCCAAATAAATCCTGGACTAAAATATCAATATATCTTTCCAGATGTTGTGGACTCACTGTGAGTTTGTACTCTGTAAAGGACAACTGATCAAGTTATTCCAGTCAAAAGGAGAACTGCTGCACTTCTCCAGTCACCACTGTTTTGTGGATCCTCCAACAGGTGTTACCTTGTAAAAATGTGCATTTTATTAAAAAAGCATTTCACACAGGATGTGTTGTACTTTCTAAAAGGTTAAAGTGGTGAAGACACAGGTCTCAGTAAAATGCCAGTCATCATTTCTCTGAAAGCTATGCTGATACACATGTGTGTGAGTGTTCACTTACCACTAAAGGAGAGAAAGATGGTAAGTGGAATCAAATCTCAAAATGTTCAAAATTTTAAGAAGCAGATGTGTAAACCTGTCCTAATGATATAATTTGCACTAGAAAAGAGAATAAGATAGGTAACAGTAATAACTTCCTCTCCACATGAAAAAAATGAGAAGATCTTAATGACATTGAAATAAATGCTGTGATGAATCCAAGATCATGTATTTTGATAGATTAATAATAGAAACCTAAAACCACTTTAGAATGTTTACCATTAAGGTAGATAGCAGCAAGGCAATAATAGGAACTACTTAGCAATTCTTTCCTATAAGCATGTAAAGGAGTATTGATCAGCTGTCCAGGTATTATCTGTGATTTTGCATTAGCTTGTCTGATACTATGTTTCATTACAGCAGAATTTAACCTCAGGGCACTGGGGTATTGGGAAGTACTGGTACTTAACAGGGCAAGGGAGGGGGAAAATGAAAGCACAGTATATTTTCGATGAGCTTTGGGAAGCAGAAAATTCAGACTGTAGACTACGGAGCACTAATATAATTGCAGCTGGATAAAAAAAGTCCTGAAATTGTTCGATGTATCCTATTCAAATACAGTGACAAGGCTGATGGCATCCGATACAGTTTGAGTCTCACTGAAAGCCAGTGGACCCACACTTCTAAATGACCCAAGTGCCTTTGATTGCCTGCACTCTGTGATTCCTGATTTCCCAGAGATCTGCGTGAGGCTTCACAAGAACTTCTTTAACTTATTGAGCAGAGTCAGGCGAGCAGCGCTAACAAACAGGTGAACTCCCTTTATACGAGATTAGAGCGCTTTGCTGGCAAGAGCCAAGTGAGAGATCCCACCCACACCCACCTTTTGTTATGTGCTGCTGTATCTGCCCCGAGGGGCAGAGTCGGGAAGCTGCCACTGAGGGAATCTGCAACAAGTACTGGCACAAACAGAACTGGCATTTCAGGCTCCTTCGTGTTGCTTACCACACTTGCTTGGAATTTGGAAAAGCAGAGACTTTACTGACTGAACGAGATAATGGAAACCATTCACATTCACAGTGTGCAGGAATCCAAACTGTGTGAAACCTGGAAACTAAGTAAAAATTCACCTTGATGATTCCACAAAAAGGAAGGACTCCTATGTAGGAATAAAGGACACTGTTGGACACAGCCCTTGAGAAAATCTGAGAAGTGTTAGAAATATCTGCCTGATGAATTTCTGGACAGAGTCGCTTTACCACTGAATTCGGGTTCCTGATGTCTCTCTTGCACTTCTGATTAGAAGCAGATGCTGGGGAAGACAACACAGGGAAGGCATAAAGAGAGCTGGAGTGAGACTTGCCAAAGGTTCATAAAGGTTGAGATCATTTATATAAAAGCAACATTTTATGACACACCCGTGAAGTGCTCAAAATTTTTGTATTTGTCCAGGTCTGATCATCTCCTCTGTTGTTACAGCAGAAGAGATGAGATGATGCAGAACACACACACCAGCAATTTATGTGAGCAAGGAGATCACTGAAAGCAAGACATTTAGGGGCTATTTTCTTTTGTTTTGCTAATGGGCTCAGTAAAATACTTCAGTTCATGGATACTTATCACAGGTACTTAATTTGGCTAAAGTTTAAAGAGAGTCTTATAAACAATATGGAGAAATGGGCATTTTCTTCTTTTTGCTGTTTTTCCTGAGGAAATATCGACTCAGACATTGATTAAGGCCTAGACATCCTTACCTGCTTCCTGGGAAAGCCCCTTCTGACACTGGTAGCTATTTCCTTTCAAGTCTCAAGACTCAAACATTATTATGTGTGCTGTACTTTAAAAAACTTCTTAAAGCCATGTACACATATTTGAGCCTTTAAAAAAAGGTTATTCTAAAAGTATAAATATAATAATGATTGCTAGACTGCACTAAATTTTTTCATGGCATTTGCTATACCTTGTGCAGTTTAGTTAACCTTTCCTTTACTCAGAGAAAAGCTTTTGTTTGGACTTAGCATCATTTAACTAGCCTTTGCTAATAATTCTGTGTTACAAACCTCTTTGCTTTTTTTTAATCCACAGAGAATGCAAAAGTAAATGCTATCAGAGTCAGAATACGTGGCGAATAGTCTATGATACTACAAAGCCCTGGAAATATGCAGTTTACTCCTTCCAGACTCTTTCTTCCTTTAACTCTGGGCTGGGGAGCAGAATTTCATGCCTTCCCTAATCCACACTAATTCTGCTGAGGACTGAACCTTCTTATGGACACCCAGTAAGGGTGGTGGTCACTCTTCAGCTGCTCTTTGCTCCTTAAGACCATTGGCAATTTTGTAGGTTTCCTTTTTCCTTTCCTTTTTCCTTTCCTTTTTCCTTTCCTTTTTCCGTTCCTTTTTCCTTTCCTTTTTCCTTTCCTTTTTCCTTTCCTTTTTCCTTTCCTTTTTCTTTTCCTTTTTCCTTTCCTTTCCTTTCCTTTCCTTTCCTTTCCTTTCCTTTCCTTTCCTTTCCTTTCCTTTCCTTTCCTTTCCTTTCCTTTCCTTTCCTTTCCTTTCCTTTCCTTTCCTTTCCATCAGTTTTGGCAGGAGTAAGAACATGGTGTACACCAGATGATTTTGTGACATCTTGATCACAACTCCCTTTTACAGTTAGGTGTCCTTCAAGACTGCACAGAATCTCAGCAGTGTTCTGGAACTGTGAGGAGTTTCCCTGTGAAGCAGAACTAAAACTTTGAGTTCTTCATCACATCTAGGAAAATTTAGGGGGAAAGTGAGTACATCAGCTTTTGTTACCACACTTTCACATCATGAGTAGCTGGCACTCACATAGGAATTTACTGTAACTTCAGAGTGTGGGTGATCTGAGCTCTTTATACAATGCTCAGACATACAGCAAGAAAATTCTGGAAGACAGGAAACATTCATTCCAAGTCTTCATTATATATGTTGAACAAATAAGGAAAAGGATAAATAATTGATTTAAGAGGTGAAATTAACATTTTTTTTCCTCATACAACAGCCTTAAAACTGTCAAAAATGGCACTGAGGCCATTTGTGTTCTTGAATTCATGTTCTTGGCTTCTCACAGCAGAGGGTAGATGGTTATTGGAGTTTGGAATATAGCCAGACTTACTAAGGGTGGAAACCAGGTCAGAAGTGTCATCATTCAGAGGTCTGGACATGGGTCAGGTGTCTCATTGCTGGGTGTCCATGTCCCTGGCAGCCTCTCCCCAGTGCAGAGCAGCTGAGGGGCTGCAGTCACTCACCTTTCCCAGCTCTGCCCCAGGTGCCCTGGGCATTACCTGTTCTACCAAAACAGGGCTGGACCAAGCTCCATTTAGAGCACTGCATTTTAGGCAACGAGGCTTCTCTCTCACCTACACACTGCTGTCACCTAGAGCTCAGGAGCATCTGCTTATCTCCTCAGGGCCTGACTCAGCAGGCCTAGTGTGTCCTAATACACTGAAATTCTGCATACAGAAAGCACAGAAGTCAGCAGTTTCATTCTAAAATGCTAACTGAAGAATTACAAGTGTACTTCTATGGCATACCCAGCCAGCAAAGGGGTGGATGTGTATATGAGCCTCAGAGTTTAACCCAGGGTTTCCATTGCTCAAGAGCATCCTAACCCATAGTCTAAGGACAGCTCAGGGATGTAGGGATTTGTGGCCTGCCTTTTGGTAGCAGAAAGGTGTCTGTTTCTGTTAAACTTGAAGAACAATCTCTGCAAGGACCAGACTCATAGTCTTTCCATGGAGATTGAATTCAGACTGTGATAACATCTAGCCTTTACCTCACCCCACCAACATGTGAAAATCATGGGCACAGGTTTATCCTGAGTGACCTGACTGATGAGGCACAGTTTGTGGTACTGTAACTATACCATTGTCAGGGCCTGAGTTGGTGTTTCTGCAATGTTTTGATGCACCTGTTGAGGCTGGCACAGGCTGCTGCACTGTGCTCTAATTAGCTTCAATGAGAAGTTAATTTGATGATAATTATCAGAGCGTTGTCTTCTCAGCTCTGAGAGGGACACATTCATGGCTTCCACATGAATTTCAGATCTGATCATTCCCTACAAACCTGGGGGCCTCACTTTAACAGGTACCAGGAAATGAAGTAAAGTAGTCAATAGTGCATAAATTGTATATTCAGCTCTTTGAAAATGCTCAGATCTGTCTTCAGGAGAGTCCATACAATTGCATTTCCAAAGCTATGTCCTCTACTCCCTGCGAGTGCCTCAAGGTGAAGGTGGCATTTAAATTCTACTGTGAATATGCCTTTTTCCCTGAAGCCTAATGTGTATACCAAAATCTGTGGGTGCAGAACCAGAACTGAAAACCAAGCCCCAGCCAGGTGATTCTCAGATCCCAAACAGTTTGAGAGCCACAGGTTGGATACAGTCCCAAGTAACTCACAGGTCTCATAGGGGACCCTGCTGTGAGCCAGAGGTGACAGAGATCTCCTGAGAGGTCCTCTCCCACCTGAATTATTCCTGTAAGTATAAATAGCTTTGCCATGGGATCCCTGAGAAATGGTAAATATTTACTTGTCAGAAACAGTTTCAGATTTTCTTTTCAGAGTAAAGTTTCACTTCAAGGAGGTGCTGTCCTTTCCCTAAGTATAATTTCCTTATGTCAGCCAATCATTGGGCAATTGAAATAGTATTCTACTTTCAATTAAATTCTAATCTGTTCAGTGCTCTTCCATGGAATATAACTCAGACACAAACTGAAATGAAAACAAAATACGGGGAAACACCATTCAGTAGTGACACAGGAGAGCAGTATACTGAGCCTCCCAATCCTTCCCTCTCCTTCTCCAGTGCTGTTACAAGATCAAGGCATAGAACCACTACAAAATAAACAGGCACTACAGATTTTGCAGTAGGTGGAACCATCTGGACCCAGATAATGTCACCCTAAACAATCTGCCATCCAGTTGCAGCTTGAAGAAGTGTTTTGTGACTCAGAGCTAAAAGGCTGAGATGGCAATGTGGCTTGGCTCCCTGACCCCAGTACAGAAAAGAATTCTTATTTATTATTTTATTATTCAAGATAATGCCAGTGGAGATGGCCAAGCACCTTCCTCTCTGTTCACATTCTCTGAATTGCGCCACAAAAAATGCCAGCTGAACTAACAGTTGTGTGCTGGCTTTCTCTGCTGTTTGTCTGCAGAGCAAGCAGACCACAGTCCAGCTTTTTCCTTGGTTTTCATGTAGACCACTGGAATGATCAGCATACAGTGTTCTGTGCCTCATGATTTATTCTAGTGACAGGACAGGGATGGACCTGCTTGTGCTCTAAAATCTCTCTCTGCTTCTGGCAGAACTGAACACATAACCCTGAATAAGCCTGAGACTGAGCTGTAAACGTACAGTGAAGCAAAGCAGAACAGTTCTCAGCACCCAACCACGAGCAGGATCCATGTCCCTTACATCTGGTAGCCTCTTCTGATTTCCTGTTCTTAGAATACTCTTTTAAAGTGATGCAGTCAGAAGGGCTTCTTTGGAGGGCAGATAAAGCCACTGTTAAAACATTTAAGCAGGAAGCCATAGGAGTATTACCAGAAGTGAGGCTTGCTCACACCCTGGAGTTTTAAGAGCAATTTTGAAAATGTTCTGAGCAACGTTAGGAAATAACACTTAACTTTCTGTGCAAGAACTGTCTTGTTGGTGTCATTAAGTTTTACCACACATAAATTATTACCAATTAGGGACTAAAGCTGCTTCAAACCCCTCAGAATCCTGACTGACTAGTGGGAAGGCAGGCAATTCATTTGCAGCAACAATAGAAACAGTGTAGAATTTATGTGGTACCTTGATGCACTAGCCTTTCAATTGTATGATTCATAGCCAGAATTAGAAATCATTAAAGAACACAGAAAGACAGAGAACAATGCCAGATATTCATCTGCTGTCAACTGATGTCAATGCACTGTGCTTCCTGCTTTGAGGTAGTGCTACATGAAGATAGGAATATTTGCTGCAGACCCACAAAATCAATGTATTATGTGAACTTGGACTGTTTCAGGTTGCAGGTCATTTGTTTCTCAGATTCTGTGTGGGTGTTTCTGGGTACAAATTAGAGATTCCAAGGCTTACTGGTATAAAGTATTCTGAAAGGAATGGGGAAGCATGAATGCCTTTGCAAGATCTTCCTGCTGCTTAGATTATATTGCTTTGATAAAAAATACTTAGGCCATAATGGGGAAAGCAATTCCAAAAGTATTATTATAAAAAGATAATAATTTTACCCTGAGAGAAATGGTGATATTAGGTGAAGAGGAGGTAGAAACATCAGGTGTCAAATCTATTGCAAACAAAAAAGATAAAACAGTAAATGAAAGAACTGAAATAAGGGCTCATTATATTCAGATTGCAAGGGTGAAAATTTCCTTTTTCTTGTACAGTCTCAAGAAAAAGTCCAGTCTACTAATCTTCCCAGCTAATCACCAAAGCACATTTCACTGCTTCTTCCTTCTCCTTTTACTTTTACACTTTTCCAGCCAAACAGTTGTTGAAAATATACGCAATTACCTACTTCGTTATCTGCTCTAATACATTGGATCCAGTCAGGATGTTTTGACCATACTCACAGTTAGAAAGTTACAGATTCCTCTTGGCTGCTGCCCTCTATTTCTATTTGCTCTATTTGTGTGCTGGCACACTGAGGGTGCAAATAAGAAAAAGTAAAGTGATACTTTGAAATAAAACAGAGATCATAGCATGTCCTGTCTCCTCTATATTGCCCACTTCCTTTTTGTATTCAGGGATCCTCTTTCCCTGGATTCTTATTTTAAGATGATAAACATATAATTGGAAAAGCTTTTGTTTCGACCACAATTTGTTATTTATAAACAGGTAATAAAAGGCAAGGAGAAAAATACTTTTTCATCTTAGACTAGTCAGAACTTGCACTATGTATCTTGCAAGGATGTTCTCTCTGTTCCGTTGCACATATCACAGGCATTAGAAGATGCTGTACCTCTATTTTCAGTTCTCCAGTTGTCAGTGGGAAAGAAACTATCTCCAGGTTCCTCTGGCAGGTGCACTAATTCCAGGGTTACAGAACCATACTGGAGATCTTTTCCCTTGTGTTTTTTCCCTGAGAATACCAATGGCTTCAGAAGAAGGAGGAGACAGACTGTTCAAGATCCTGCAGCAATTCAGTGGGAGCGGTGCCTAGGGAAGCAGGAGATCAGGTTTATGTCCTTATCTGCAATCAAAGAGACACAATATTGTATACTTATTTCACAAATTGGTTATCAGGTTAAGACAGGGGCTGCAATCCTTGCATCTTCCTGCAGTGTTATCTTCTTCATGAAGTTCCAAAGTCTGTAATCAAGGCTGCTTAGGGTTTAATGCCTGAATATTTGAGCCCAGGGGCAGAAATAAATGTTGTTTGCACATGTATCTCTGTAAGTATAAAATTTAAGTTTTCCTGGTGGGATCTTCCATAGGAATCAGTCTCAGTTGGCAGCAGAGCATCAACTGGACAGAGTTAGGCCTGAAAATTTTAAGAACTCTTAGGTGCCTAAGGATCTTGAAAGAACTATATTTAAGAAAACCTTATCATTACCTTATTTGATTCTTTAAACACCTAAGTATGTCAGAAAATATTTTAATGCTTACTCTGAACCTTTCTTCAGGTGTTTGCAGCTCTTGCTGGTAAGAGCTAATTCAGACCGTAATGGTTATTCCTTCTTCACATCACACATATTCCCTCTTACTAATTCACATAATATTAAACCTTTACAAGTGGACTTGTAGTTTTATCATTTATTGTTTGCTTTCTGCTCCTGCCACATAAACACTTATTTTTTTGCATTCTGATGTATTTATCCGAAATACCAAAACGTTTTTATTTGAAGAAGGCACATTTTTTTTCCCTTTGAATTTGGAGCACCAGGGAGGTTGAGCATCTAAATACCTGCCAAGTTTGCCTGACAGGACCACAGCAAGCACTAAAAAATAAGGAAGCTGCATTATCTTGCTGCATTATCTTGCTGCACCATCTCTGAGATACTGAAACAGGCAAAGCCACACTGCTTGTGCAAGATCAAGGCCCAAGACATAAAACATGGTCTGTGTAATACCTGAAAATCTGCCTGCATATCCAGGCTTGCCTATTTGTTGTCTTTCCATTGTTGTTCCTCAGACACAACTCATCTCTAAGCAAAAGTCTAGAATGTTGCATAATATTTGATACAAGTAATTGATATAAATAATTGACATAAATAATACTTTTATTTTTTCCAAAAATAAGATATAATTAAAAATGGAAATATATGGGCTGTTGTGATGTTGTTTTGGTGTTTTCTCCTTTCTTCCTAAAGTCAGGTAAAAGAAAGATAATACAACTGTCTCCAGCCCTTCAGGGGTTGGATTTAGTCCAAACTTATGAAAGATGCAGAGCATCATCTTAACCAAAACACTTCCTAAATTTGTCTTTTTGATAAAATGAGGCCACCTAGAAGATTAAAAGCTTTCTTATTTTTTCTGCCTTAAAAAACATAATTACACCCTAATTTAAAACTCTAATTGAGTGCACTTGTATTGGTGATATTTTCTTTTTCCCTTTAGGGACAGTATTCCTATTAGTCACACAAGCTGTCTAATCATTTCATGGTCTGTCCATTTCCCCACCCTACACCTCCATTATAAATGAGAAAATTAAAGCATCTTTTTTTTTTTTAAGAGTATCTCAATTATATCCCCATAAATTCAGCAACTGAACATTTCAGTTGAAATACTAAGCCACATCTTTAGCCAGTGTGAGTTATCATTACGCTGCTGATTTCAATGAACAAAAGATAACTTGCATCAGCTGAGACTCTGACCCATGAAGGCAAACTCACTGAAAAAGTCTAAAAGTAAATTATTTTTTCGAGCTCAAGATTTTGTGTCCTGGCCATAAATGCACACCAACTGTACTATTATCTTGAATTTTATTAATGTTAGAAGTTTTTTTACATTAAACAGCTATTGATGAATTTGCACAAAATAATACTACACAAAATACTAGGACTGCATCTTTCTGATCAAGGAGACCATAATTTTTCATTAACTAGTAAGTCATAAAGACATTACCTTTCCTTTGGTTGCGTGACTCTATTTGAGCTCTGATTTTGCAATCAGATCAAGGTGAACACTTGACAGTCTCTCTTTGCCCACAAGCCCATCTTTGCTATCTTTTAGCTTAGATTTATAGATCTGCCATTTAATCAAGTGGTGATAGTGGGGTTCTATGAAAATATGTCTTTGCAATCAGATCTTAGACTTTACCAAGTACTTGGAGATGGCCATTTTCACTTTGAGTCACAGGACCATTTTAATGCTGGGTTATTAGGAGACTACATTGTTTTTCTTCCACCAAATAACCTGTAATTGTGGTAAGGCTTGGGGAAAACAAGTATGTGAACTTTTAACTGATTTTCTAAAGACTAAGAATTACTTCTGCCTTCTATAGCCTTTGCATAGTCTTTGTAAAACAAAAGACATTTTAGCATTTAGGAATTAGCTTTTATTATTTTCCATGCTATGCCTTCAGGCCTTAATTCATAAACATTATCTTTGTTCTAGGTTTAAAACTTTTAAGGAGAAACAAACTTAATTACATATAGTGTATGGAAAATATGGGGTTTAACCACTAATCTGTGGCTTGCAGTGAATTTGGGTGGAAGGAATTCAAGGCTCTGAAGTGTCATGTTTCTCATGCTTGTCTGCACTGACTACAAGAGTTCTAGGCCTTCTCAGTGAAAATCATCATTAAATAAAAGGCAAAGGGGTGAATCTTTAAAGTTTTTGAAATCTGTGTTTTTCCTTTGCAAATATTTATACATCCTTCAAAGAAAAAGCTACCAATGAAAGACTTATTGAAATTCATTCCTGATAAACATTAATTTCTCAATATTTTCTGCACTGGATGAATTTTAAAAAAAGGTGCAGATCATTGTTACTTCTATTAATCCCGCTTTCATTGGTTTTTAGGTGTAGAAACAAAAGATAAACAGAAATACATTTCAGTGCAGAGGACCATATTATGGTGGTAAACATGTTTCTAACTGAGGTAACATCAGGCTTCTTCCTCAGTTTCCACTGCCTGAGGATCTAGTTCAGGAAATGTTACTTTTTCAGCACCAGAAATTATTATCCTTCTTTCTGCTCTGTCAGATTTGGAAATATTTGGTCTTATCTTAAACAAACACATCTGGTGGTGAATCTGAAAAGATGGCTTTTTTCAGACCCTGAACTTCCCTTCCTCGCATACATGGACCCTGAGGATGCTCCATACAATTAAGGAAAAACTCCAAGGCTACAAGAAAGGCTCAAAATGAATATTATCTTAAACCTGTAGCCCAAGGCTGCAGCATTTAATTGAATTCATTGAATTTCAGCTAAGTAGGCAAGTACCTTTCTGACTCGTGGTAGGCCTGTATGTATTAATAACAGCACTGTTATTAACAAAGCACCACCAGAGCACTGGAGACACCACAGAAACTTTTATATCTGTAGATGGAAAAAACCACCTCTGACTGATGTGATTTCTGATTGGTCATTTTCAGCTCACTGTTGTGACCCCACTGACCCTCCCAGCTCTGCTGCAATAAATTAATTGTCACAGTGTGTAATTGCTCTGTGCCAATTGTCACCACACCCACCGTACAGGGGCTGTTTGTCATCTGACTGTTCTTAATTAACAATACAAATCCCTTACTCTACATCCAGCTCTGACTACCTGAGTTCATGAGGAATTCTTTGCTTTTTAGTTATTATGATGCTGTGCTAGTGACTGGCTGGCTCTCACATTAGAACTGGCTAAAGCACATTGGATGTTTGTGGTACGCCCCATGAACAACCTTAGCAGAATGGTTAGCAATTAAAAATGTTGAAATGCCACCAATTAAATATCATTTGGGCATCCAATGGGTTCATAAAAGCCATTTAGAGGAACAGTTTAATTTTCATGTGTGAACACGCTTCTCTTGGAATTCCCTTGAAATTCACAGGAAGTATTTTTTAGATTAAGTTTGAGAGAGGATGAAATACCAGCTGAGTTTGTGTCACAAGCAGCACTGGGTAGGAAATTTATAGGGAAAAGATGACATGTCCTCATACTCTAGAATACTGTACTTTTTCCTGTAGTTATCCACAGAAGATAAAGTTCAGTTAACTGCTATAACCAGTAAGAGAGCAAAAGATGAAGTCTGGGTCTCCTTCTAAATATAACTTGAAAACTTGCAGTTGCTCTCTCTCCCTATCAGTTCCCCTGTTCCCTCCAAGCAAACTACAGTGTAACTGTGGGGCCTTGAAAAACTGCTGTAAAAAAAACACCCAAAACACTCCCCACCGAAATTCTGAACTGATAGTAAAAGAAAACAAGAAAGAATAGGGGGAAGGCGGACACTTGTCTGCTGCTATCTCAAGCACATGAAACTGGCTCACTCAGTGTTGGATTCTCAGCCACACAGGAGCAACATCTGTCTCTGCAGGTTTTTTTGAGAGCTCCAGATGGGCAAAACTCACAGCTAAAAGTGAAAGCCATTGCACTGATATCTACAGTGCAGCCATCCCAGAGAGCAATGCGTGTCAGTGGTTCCCAACTGCAGGGTTTCTACTACAGGATATTAGAATCCTTAATAACATCTATATATGTCTTCCCAGGCACACTTATTATCAAGAAAGGGGTAATGCTTTGCATTATCTCCGTGGATACAACAATGAAAATTTGGCCTGGATTTCATGTGTAGGAATGTGTAAGTGAGAACAATTTGGAAACATGAGAAGCAGCTTCAAGAGGGGTTTTGACACTGTCTGTTCATATGTTGTTCTTGTGACATTAGCAACCCTTCAAAATAACCACAAATAGATTCTCAGGATTGTGCTCCTGGCAAAGATGTGACAGTTCTGTCATTTTTTTCAGGCTGACCTGGAATTCTTAGGCAAATAAAGTTCCTGTAAGCCTGGTAATGGCAGTGTCAGAGCATGGAGGGGCACTGCTCCTCCCTGTGCCAGCTTCAGCAGACACACCACAAATCATGTGGCACCGGGGGTGCTTTTCTGGCATCATCTCTCTTCTCACTTAGGCAGCTCTCAGATGGATTCAATGCACCTGGTTAATGTCTATTTATCACTGTTGTGATGGTACAGAGACACACTCTATCCAGTTTGCCTTTGGCATCCTTGCTCAGCACACAGTATTTGTTAAAGCCTTAAGATCTATCGAAGGTCTTAAGCTGTTATAGATTTGCCACAGAATGCAGTTCACTGTATACTGTGTAGCTCTTCTGCAAAGCAGACAACGATTTCATAGAGCAGAATACAACTTTTCATTTCTTTAAAACACACAAGATTTCATAGGCAGATATCATACAACTGAGACCTAAAGGTTTATGCTGTATGTGCCAAGCTGCATTCCTGCATATCTGAAACACGACACAGCTTTAAGTTATGTTGTTTACAATATTAGAATACTGTAACAGTAATGAAAAGTAGGAAACTTAAAATTTATTATGTAACTTCTGTGTGTAGAAATTGAACCAAAAAATAAGGGATTATTGTGTCAAGCTTGTCAAGCAGATTTCCACCCCACAGGTGTGACATTCAGTGGAAGTACCAACAGTGTGATTGTCTGCTCAAATCAACTGTACTGTGAGGGCATTCAACTGATGGGCAAAAGGAATGGCTGTGGAAAAGCTGGGAAAGAGGGTGGCTTCTGCCACAATCCACTCCATACTGGTCTCATTTATCCTGCAAAGGGCAGCTGCTGTTTTGAACAATGTTACTAAGGCAAAGTAGGAAAAACACATCGTAATTTTGGTATGGTTTTGGTGGTGGTTGTTATTATTATTAATGATCCAGTCAAACTTTTTAGATAATTACCAGTGAGGCTAACATTTAATATTTTACAGCGACAGTGCCCAGTCTCTAATTCTATTCCTTTGACTGTTCCTCATGATGTCCAGCTAAATCCCACCATGGTTTTAGTGTCACACTGTTGGTCTGGGACAGGAAATGGGTGCAAGTGGCACACACTGTAACACACACTGTATTTTCCAGATGGATTTGAGCCAGAATGATTCACAGCTTTGTTTAAAATGCTTTGCAGATTTAAAGCACTTTCATAAACATGCAGCAGTCACTCATCTCCTCTCTAACAACAAATAATAAACGTGTAACTGCAAAGGCAGGATTTGGATATCAATCCTGAAAGTATCTGTGAATTGTTCTTTGCCTTATCTAGCCAGTCTTCTCTGTATGAAGTTACTTTATAGATATTGCTTCTCTAAAAATTAAAGACCAGCAGTTAGTCACAGCTATTCATGTTTATTAGCTTTAGAGCTTTGCCTGATGCTCACATATTTGTGTACAGCATCCTTCCCTGCACCTGCACAGAAATATTTCCTGTGATTCATCAGTGTAGAGCGATCTGCCTCCTTAGATAATTGAAATTACTAACTCAGTGTTTCTGATTTGGTTGATATGCTATTTTTGTTTTGTTTATTGATATTTTCATACCTTCTGAAATAAAGACAGGCTAATAAAGTTATTCTCTTTCTTTGAGATAATTGGTAGCTTGTTGTGATTTTTTTTCTTAATTTGTTTGCAGGAGCAATATTTCCTGTACAGATCCAATTCAGCAGTTGTTTGATTTCTTCCCTTGATCTCAGGCTAGTCTACAACACTGCCTAAACAGCATGACTGGGATTACTAATTCAAAACTTTTCTTTTCCAGTATCAATCCAAGCAGGCAATCTAGGTTCTGTAGAACAGCCATATTCCTGAGCTGCTTGATACATTAATGTATTTTCATTTAGTTCATACCCATGCAAAGCACTGAGCCCACATGCTAGGCCACCTAGTCAAAAACTCTATGAATTTAAATAAGGCTAGAGAATAATGTTTCTGAGAAGCAGGGTTTAATAACTGTTCTTTCTACGAGCAAGTATTTCTTAAGCAAAGGCCCTTTCTGTTGTAAAAATATTTCTACATTTTTTAGGAATTTTGAAATAAATTCTGAAGCTTGGACTAGTTGTTAATCACTCTTCAGTTTAGAGAGATTTTGACAAAGGTGGCATTGGCCAAAATTTGGTCCTGATTTCTTTCAGCATGAAAAAGAACTCACTTGATACAGCAAATAATTAATTTATCCCTTTTACCTCTCCTTATGATGACAAGAAATTACAATCTTGATTTTACTCATTTTAATGAAAATTAAAAGCAGTAGTGCTTTCAATCAGCTTTCAATCTGTTAGCAAGAAATAATCTCATTCTTATCAATATTTCAAATAAAATTTTCCATTTTGTGGGTTAAAAAATAACAAAATAACTACGAAGCTATAAGCCCAGGTATAACAGTGCTCTTCATAGAATGACTCCAAACAATCCTCTAATCTCCATTTATCATACAACGTCTCTGGTATAAACCACACAATTTACTGATTTTTTTCTCCTGTAAGAGTAGACTTGGTTGTATTATGCTAAAGGAGTTCCATGAAAAACTACAAGAGAGTAGTAAACCTACCATTAAGCATTGACAGCCCTGAGATATCTGAATATCAGATTATCTTTACAGATTATCATGTGACTGAGGGTCAGAGCTGCACAGGATGGGAAAATTGCACCAAGTGGAGGAAAAGAAATTGTTTAGATATCAAACAAACATATCAGATTTATCACATCTCAACTCCCTAGTGAGAAATAAGCCAAAGTCCACTGTAAATGTAATCAGGGCATAAAACTGCTTTTTTGGGTTTTACTCTTGTGTTTTTTACTGAATTATCTTTGGTCTATATCAAATTAAAACACAGAATGAGAAAATTTGCATTCAAAAACTATATAAATACATACTACTGATTTATAAGATAAGTTCTCCTTCTTTATATATATTTTGGCCATTTGTCATAATTTTCTTGAGACCTAAACCTGTACCAGTCAAAATTAACCCAACCAAGCCTGAATATCATCTTCCTAGGGTTGACTATGATAAATAAATATTATAAAATAGCTTCTTACACAGTTATTAATAGATACTTCATATCAGAACTCTGCACATCTTGTTTCTTTTCATTTGAGTTTAGGAATTTGGGCTAGATCTCTAGAGCTACCTAGATCCCTCATTGGGCACATAAATCTCACTGGATCACATTGAATCCAAACACTGCACATGGTTGCTGCTTTCTGTTTGCTGTGCTTACATCTTCTTGTCTGGACAGAACTGGATTTCTAATGCCTTCAATTCCCAAAACTAGGCAGGCTGTTTAAGAACATAAACTACCAACACTAAGTAAACTTCCTCATTTCATGAACATTCTGGAATCATTCACTTGTACTTTTGCTTTATGTGAGATTTCACAGTACCCTGACTCAGTGATGCCTCCATACTCCTTCAGTTTTCTCTTTTAACTCGAACATCAGTTTTTTGAAAAAAAATCTATAAAAAACAATCCCAGAAGTATTAAATGGAATTCTGTGACAGTCCCTGTCTCCTTGCTCTGACAGCCTCACCAAAACCTGTTGAAGCAAACATGGGCACTTCCTTTTAGCCACACCCATATTTCTCCCTAAGCAGAATGGGCTCTGGATAATCACCAAGGTTACATTTTGGATCACAATGTGATTATTTTCAACCTGCAGAGTCCCTCCCAGTCAGCATTGCCTTCAGCTTTTAGCCAGGACACTGATGCAAACGGATGCAATTCTATTAATGTGCAAATTTAAACCTGCTTAGAATTTATTTTTGGGATCACTGTGAGGAAGAGCACTACCATGACTGAAGTCCAAGGTATGGCTATGGAAATAGTGTGAGTGTTTTATATCTTTATAAATAACTCAAGTGAGAATTGTGTTGAATTATAACAAACACATTTACAAACATGTATGGGGTAATGGTGTTGTTTCCTTTGGGTTTTTTTACATTTCATACATATCTAATGATCACAAACACAAATATTAGGTGCCTGAGAAATTTTTTAAATATAGCTGCATACAAATTTTACAGCAATCACAGCATTGGTATTGTTTGTCTTAGGTCTGGGTTCTACTCAAGTCCCTTTGGAATTTACAAATCAAATCCTTACCTTAATCAGATGTGAGCATGCAATAGACTAATTCTGTATTATTAACTGTGATGTTTAGAAATCAGAAATGAAACTCAAAGGTATGAAGTTGGGATGTGAGACACAAATAATTTTAATTTATGTATATTTCTTTTAGAGAGTAGTGTTCTATACCCCCTGGCTGTGATTACTGAAGCCTCAGGCTGTCCTATCAGGACCAAAGCACTGCTCCCACACAACAGAGAGCACAAATCACCCCTGCTCTACTTGCACAGGATTTAACCTTTTGTACCATAAAATAAGCTCTGGAAACAGTAAAACCTCAATTCCATTACTATCCTATTTACTTATGGAGGAGTTCAAAGAGTGACCCTGTCCTTCTGAAGTTCTTGAGGTTTCAGCTGGATATTTTCTGTAAGGAGTAAGAGAAATTGTTTATGGAACAGATACATTAGTATTCCATACAACTATTTCTTTAAGTTCTATTTGTTTTTCTGTTGCTACTGTAGAGATATCACTCATATACAAACTACTGTCAAAATATTTTTCTCCAGATGTAGCAATGATGAGAGGAGTAAGTGGTTTGAGGAGGCAGAGAAGAGTTGCTGCATTGCTTGGCTACATCTGCATTTGTAAACTCCTGCATACTGTGAAACTCTATAGGCAGCTGAAGGGATCAGTGAACTGAGAGAGATCTGGGTAGAAGTAAAGCAAAAAACAAAGAGAAGCAAGAAATTCACTTATAAGTGGAGATGCTTTGATAGTAGCATAATGAATGTAGCCATCTAATGGAGATTTTATAGCATGGGAAAAGCTGTTTATACAAGTGAGAAGATAATTCTGGCAGAAAAAAAATGGGGGAAAATTCTTCATGATGAAGTGCACACATCATTTTTGGTCTTAGTTACTCTAATGGTTTCTAAGCCAGATATTAATCTCCTTCAGGGTCATGTGTAATTTTCGTGTCATTGTGTGTACACACATATGTGTGTTTGTGCATACATACACTTCTGAAAATAAATATACTGGGTTAGAAAGTTACAATTTCTTTCCTTTATTGGTTCACGCTGGCAGATACTGTTCAAAGGTCAAGCTGCTGGAAGATATAATGCTAACAACAGTAGCAGAAACTGCTGAGATAGCAGAAGTTAGTAAAATATTTCTCTAAATGTTTCTATTTGTTACCCTGTCTAATACACAAAAGGCTCAAGAAAATCTCAGTAGGACGAGTGTCCCAGATTGTCAGATGAAGGCAGTTGGTGTGCAGAGATGGGTTTTTGTAGCTCTCCTCTGCATAGAGGGTGCAAGGGCCACAGAGATTGGCAGCAGAACAAAGCTCACATGCCTGATAGGCAGGACTGATCCAGCCTTGTACACTTGCTCCTGATACACATTTTTTTCCAGCATCTCTTCACAGCTTTAGGATTCATTTTCTTTCCCGCAGCACAATGTCTGTTCCTGTCTGGTTCACAGCAGGGGCTCTAAACCCAGCTTAGGAGTGCTTTAATTCATGGAATCAGTTGGAAAGGACTTTTAAAGATCATCTAGTTCCAAACCCCCTGCCACAGGCAGGGACACCATTCATGAGACCAGGTTGCTCAGAGCCCCATCCTTGAGAGCCTGGCCTTGAACACTGCCAGGGATGGGGCAGCCACAATTTAAACAATTTGAACAATTTAAATAGGTCACCAAAGCTGACATATTACTGCAAGACAGTTCTCCTTTTTTAGACAATTCTTTTCTGGATATAATACAAAAAAACACAACCAACCAACCCTGCCTGAAGGTCTACTTCTTTTGTCAATTGTCCTGACTTTCCTTAAGACTTTCTTTCCTCTTTCTTTCATAATATGACATTATTTAGATAATTAACCTGGAAAAAAATCATTGTTCAGAGCACAAGACTCATAGGTAGAGCTCTGGTGGAACTAGCATTAAAGTCTTATTTCATAGTCATCGTTCACAAAATAAATGTTTCAGAACTTTCTAGAATTGATATAGGAATATATAATAATATCCACATAAACACTATATTATTGTTTTAATATAAGTGATTTAAACTAGTCCTGATAGTTATAGAAATACTACATGGGAGACTAAAAATACATCCAGGTCTGAATAATAAGAGATGGTAATCTTTTTCAGATTTTGCATTTTTAAAATTATTTAGCATATCCAGGTTTTGACTTAGGAAAAGTAATGTCTTAGTCTAAATAAAACTGTGAGTTTGAGTTTTTCTCTTTCTTCTTCTGCGCTGTGATAAATATTGGTAGCACTGCACATTGTCAGCAACGGGTCTGAAACCCATGATCTTTATAAGCCTTTTTCTGACCTTTGAATGAATGAAGGACTCATGATACTTCTTAGAAAATCTGACTCAGGTATCAGGTAAGTTCATAAGTATTACTATACAATAACAGGTCAGATAGTGAATTACAAAAAAAAAAGCATTCTGAAACTATGTTAGATTTTCTGGAGCTCAACAGATTTTCCCTTGCAAATGCCACTGAACTTTTCTTTTTAACTTGTCCAATTTCCACACCCTTCCTCTGCTCATAGCCCCCTTTGAAAAAACTTTACAGCTTTTTAAAAATACAATGAAAAAAAGGTTCTATTGGAGATCTTTTAAAGTGAACATAGAAGACATCTTGAAGAAAAGAAGAAAATCGTTTAGCCAGTAGTAATTTTAAATATATGTGAAGGGATCAAATAAGATACCTGATATGAACCTGAATGATTTCAGCAAAGTTTCCTGAAACAATGATGAAACCCCTGTGTTAAATGGCAATCTGGAATTTCAAATTGTATGTTCCCAAACAGCCCCAATTTCCCCAGCTCTAAAGCAGACTGGGATTTGATTCAACCTCTAAACCAGACAGTTTTCCAAGTACTTTTAGTTCTGCATTGGTAAGGATGGGGCTATCAATGGAAAGGATCCAAAGATTTACGAGATCCAACTGCAACTAAGGGAGTCACAGCTTTAGGGTAAGGGCTCTACCAAAACTGGAGAACGCAAACAAAATTATTTTCTGATGTTGAAACACAATCTATGATTCTGCATGCCTGAATACATATAAACTAGTCTTAAGAATACTGCTGTTGTGGATAACTGATTTATTCCAAAAAGAAAACATTTATGAAGAATGTTTAAATGGAAAAATGCCATTATTTAATTTACAGCTGGTGTAGCAAAACTTTGTTGACTACAGGTTTTTGACTTAGTGTCATCAGTTTCTCTTGGACAGTGCAACAGAATTTATTTCACAAAAATCTATTTAACAGATCAGTATGTAAATCAAGTGAACTTTTTATCCTCTGAATTCTAAAAAGAAAGGTGCTGCCCTATGTTTTACAGTGCTGTAAATCTGAAATAGCAAATGCTTGCTCTTTGATTGCAATTCTTTCACAGATAAAAATCAGTCTATTAAATAATGAAAGGTATTGGTACAAACAGAGTGGAAATTAATGTTTTAAAATGATATATATTTACTGAGATGAAACAGATTTTATTTAATGTGTATTAAAAATTTATTCCGTAAACAAAACATGATAAGTTTGCATGTTTAATTATTGTGAAAACCATGAATATAATCCTAAATCTGAGCGCTGAAATTTGTTTTGAATTATTTACATTGTCCTTGAAACATCAGTATGCTGCCTTTCAAAGAGTAACACAAAAAATGACTGTACTCTCCAGATAATTTTACAGTTTTGCTAAAATACTGCTGAAGTCAAATTAGCTATTCCCCAGTCATTTGTCATAAAAATATGCATGCACACATTGACACAGAGTCTCTACATATGTCATAAAAATATAAATGTCACACTGCAAAGTCTGGTATAACACAAAGGGACTGCATTTTCAGCTGTACTGTGAAACAATGGGCTCAACAGCACAGGAATTAGGCAGCTCAGAAAGACCAGATGTAAACTGCTTTTATCTGAATAAATTTTCTAAAAGGTACTTGTAAAATCAGACACAACAGCCATCTCTCACTCTAACTGGGGGATTTAGGATACATCTTGTCCATAAGTGCCACCACATTGCTGGAGCATGTGCTGCAAAATGAGACTTTTATTATTACTATTATTATTATTATGTGCTGCAAAATGAGACTTTTATTATTATTATTATTATTATTGGATTTTTCCCAGCATTTGTTCCAAGCTTTGCTACATGTACATGCACAGTAGATTCTTCATGTTTTTACCAAATGTGTAAATAGTTGTTACCAAGGCAGTAACAAAGAGAAAGGACAATGCTGAAGGTATTCCCATGTACTGCATAGGGGTTACACACCTGTGAGCACAGGATGTGACACCCCCGCCAGTATCACTGATCACAGAATCACAGAATCACAGGATCACAGAATCACAGAATCATGGAATCATGGAATCACAGAATCACAGAATCACAGAATCACAGAATCACGGAATCACAGGATCACAGGATCACAGGATCACAGGATCAAAGAATCACAGAATCATGGAATCACAGAATCACAGAATCACAGAATCACAGAATCACAGAATCACAGAATCACAGAATCACAGAATCACAGAATCACAAAACAAACTAGGCTGGAAAAGACCTTTGAGATCATCAAGTCCAACCTCCTCATCAACCAAACCACAGCACTGAACACCACATCCAGTCTTTTCCTAAACACATCCAAGGCCAGTGAGTTTAAGGGCTTGCTGTGCAGCCACAGAGCCAGTGTGTGTATGGACAGCCACTGATCCATGACCTGTTTTCCCAACCAGAGCTGCTGGGAAGCTGGCAGTTCTGCTGTCCTTGGCACCCTGCTTTGGCTCATGGGCGCTCCCTCGGTGTGATGGGGGCCAGGATTGCTTCCCAGCTGCAGCTCAAGGTTCTACAGGAGCCTGTGCTGGGCACAGCCTGGGGCAGTGGCCTGAGCACTCAGGTCCCCACAGGGTGGGCTCAGCTGGGTGACAGATCACTGGGAGCTTTTCTTTTGAGATCTAAGTGCCTGTAACCCTCTGATTTCCAGCAGCAAAATCCCCAGCCTCTCAAGCATTCCTGAGTAATTTCCTGGTCAGTAGGAAGCTGCAGGGGTCATGAATCAAAGTGCTTTGCTCTTTGGTACCTCTGCCCCAGGAGCTCAGACTCTCCATAGAGATAAGGTACAGAACACCAGCGATGCCTGGCATGGTAACGTGACTGCAAACAGCAATGCCAGGAGCTCTGTGCAGCCCCTGGCACTTCACCATGCTAGAGAATCCCTGCTAAGGGTAAGAAATGAGCCAGTAAAAGTTAGGAAACTTAATTCTACCTTCCTGTACAGGCACAGTTTTAAATATTCTTGGACTTTCTGACCACTTCCTCTCTTCTTACTTAAATCACTTCACAGGATAGACTCAATGTTCAACAGATAATAAGAACACCAATTTATTCTCCCCCCTCATCCTCACTATTCTGATATTGCAATTAAAAGAGAAATCCATTACAGGTCATCTTCCAGTTTTCTTGCATCAACTTCTAGTGTTGTAAAATCTACTGAATGATGTAATAAAGCACATATTTCTAGAATTTTAAGCATCAGAGCATGACATTCCATGCATTTTAACTGGAATGTCCTCTCTGACAAGCAAATAAAGATTGTGTTCACTTTTCACTACCCACTAAAATGTTGTTTAAAAACAAAATAGTTTTTAATGAAAGGATATTGTGAATTATTGATAAAGTCTATGGAAGAGCTCCTTGTACAGTGTAAATATGACAATTGACACAGTTTTGAGGAGTCTCCTTGAAGTATTCAGATAATTAATTAGATAATAAAATAACATATAATTACATTATTTGTAATTATTAATAATGTCTCTCTCCACCTCCTTTTTTTTTTTTCCACTTCTAGAAGAAATCCTGAGAGGGCAAATTCTTTAGAGAAGGAAGGCACTGAGCACTGCTAAGTAATATCTTGAGAATGTCTGGATTTACTCTTCTATACAATCCCCCACTAACTCCCCTGAGAGGGATATTCATCCTTCTTAATGTGAATAATCTTAACCTACAAATAAGAATGAAAGTGCGAGTGGCTTCTGTCAGAAAGTCACTTTTATTTCTCTCTCCAGATAATGTCTCCTTCCCATTTTTTACAAGGAGGGGAAACAGGAAACAGAGAACTCTGAAAATAAAAATTGATGTTGTTTTTCAGAAATGCTTATTTGGTTTTTTCCCATCTTACTTTTCATTTATTATTGCACCGTTTTGTGCTTTCTCCACCTTGTGAAGAGATTCCTGGCCTAGCTAAGTTTTAAAATACCAAAATGTGACTAGCTGTACCTGAGAAGCCCATACTCTCCAACACCAAGTGAATTAGAGTTCAAAGACACACAGGAGTAAACTGCAAGCACATTCACAATGCTTAAGAACACATTGATTTTACTTGCAAATATTTTCTGCTGTCTAGCATTTACCACATTTCAAGTCTGATTCAAATCTTACTGAAGTTAATGGGAATTTCTGCACTAATATCATGCTTTGCATTCAGCCATTCTTAGAGCTCACTAATTTACTGCATCTGACCCTAAGGTTTTTAATATTCCTACTCCTCTCCTTTTCAAGAGCAGATATAAATTGCAGAATCTCATGCTTTAAAACTGTAATTAAGATGTCCACTTAAGTTTCATATCTTTTTTTTTATACAGTGGTCTCCATTTAAGAGCATTTGACAGTATTTACAAATGTAAATTTAAGAAATACATTCTTTTCTCACTCTTTAAATTAAATTTCTGCTGAATCAATGGAGGCCAATTAAGACAAAGCATCACTTTAATTCTTCTTTAATAGAATTGATTCAAAAGTGAGGACTATGTTTAGTGGACTAGATTTAGGACATTTTATGTTATTGCAAATTTATAAACTTAAGCAGAGATGCACTGATTTAAACCTGTTAAGATCTCTCTCAGTCTTGCCATTGATTTTCACGTCTGTCAATGAAAAAGAAAAGAATGGCAAGCCAAAATATGGGCCTGTCTCAGATTTTTTAACTTCTCAGAGGAGGCTTATTCTGATAACTCATCCACAATATCTTCTAATCTTTACCAAATGGAAGGATGAAGATAGATTAGTGCAAACACTCCTTAGGATTCAACTCTAAAAATGGCAATTTGTGTGTTATTACAGACTTCTGAACCATGCTTGGAGCTAGAAGTTGAATACCCCTTGTGCCTTCAAGCATTTTGCTCAGTCATATTCAGCTAGTAAGAGTCTCACCCTCAGCACTTCTCTCATTCATGTTCATATTCTTTCATTAAATTACAAAAAGTCTTACTTTTCAATTTTCATCCATACATTCTAAATTCAGGAATTGATAAGCTTAATAAACAGCAATGGAAATGGAATTTCCGTTCCCTGAGGTTTAACATTTATTGTGACATTGTTCATAAAGTGAAATTCAAATGAGCAAAATCAACTGCTGAGGGAATGATTGTGCCTTCAGAACAAATATAAAGGGAGTAGACTTATTCATCATCTAATGAGAAAAAATCAGTGTAGTTCACTGATTTCCACCAGGAATGTGAGAATGGAACCTGGGCTTGGGCTGACACTGAGATGACTGAGGCTAAGAGCAACTAAAAAGTGAAATCAGAAGAGCTAGATATAACAGAATAATACAATTAGTTTGCATGTGAAACTAAGACAACTAAGAAAGAAGAATGATCTATGAAACAAAATTAAACAGCCTACAGACTGGGATCAAAAGACCCACTAGATAAGTGCTCCCCTGAAAGGCCAAAAAAAGGGGAGTTGAAGCATGGAGTTGATGGATGAAGGCTTGCAGTGGAGTGGCAAGTTCAAGATGAAGGAAAGTGAAAAGGAGATGCAACTCAGATGGAACTCAGAAAGTTGAGTACAATAAAAGAAAGAGATAAAGAGAGAAAGATCAAAAAAAGGGACAAGGAGAAAGCATATCTTGGGAGACCAGGATCAAAGAATGAGGCATTAAAAGGATGATATTAAAAGGAAATGGATTAGCCACAGCTTACCTGGAAAATTTAGTGACATCTAGATGTACAGATGTTTCAAGAGGAAATGACAATACATTTATTTGAGTAAGTTCCATAGTTATATGAAAATATGGGGAAGAAGAGTAGACTGAGGAAAGTCAGTGATTAAAGACACTTGAGATAGGTTGTCTAAGTGGGAAACTTAATTTGAGAACTGAAAATATTAAACTCAAAAGAAATGGGTAAACTCTAGTAATAAAATATATATTGTTGAAAAATACAAAAGAAATGTGAGTTTAGTACATTAAGAATAGGTCTGTAAAACATGAAGGAATGAAAATCAGGAAGGACTGAATACAGTTGATGTAGTGGTTTGAGTTCGCCAATCCGAGTTTCTGTCCAAACACCAGCACACTCACTAAAATTTACCCAATTTTGCTGTGAGATAAGGATTAGGAGTAGGCAAAGCAGGCTCGAACTTCAAAGAATATAAAGAATGTTTATTAACAAACCTAAAGGGAAAAAGAACAAGAGAACCAGAACAAACCCTCAGAACAACTTCTCTCTCCCCACCTCTTCATCTATTTTCTACTGACAACATAAAAAACAACACTTGGAACCTTCAGTCAGTTTACCACCTCTAAGAGTCTTTTCTCAGTTCATTTAGGGAGAGAAGTTTTCTCTTGCCTGCCATGGAGTTTTCTCCACCAGAAATGCAGTTCTCTTGTAGCTCCAGCCTCACAACAAGCAGTCACAGCGGAAAAAATCTGCTCGCACTGTGGAAGTCCCTCCCACGTTTTGTAGCCTTCCCACAGCTCTCTTTTCAGTGGGCCACTGAATAATGGGGTACATCTTTTAAGGATTAGCTGTTCTACTGTACCAGCAAAGAAATCCCCTTCTTCTTCTGTTGGTGGAAATATGGGTCTTCTCTCTCCATCCCTGGGCAAGGATTGAATCACAGCTTCTTCTCTGTTTCAATACTCAATACTCAACATCAGCTGTTTACTGGTTTTGGCACCCACGAAGGAAGCTGTTATACTTCCAGCAGGACAGGTCACTTCCAGGACTGACTTTTCCTGGTTTCCTTCTTATCAGAGAACTGATTTAAAGGCAAACCCAGGACAGCTGAGCAGATGTAGAAAAAATTGTATGGCATAAAATTATATGGTACAGACTAAAACCTGTATGAAACTTGGGCAAATCTGAAAGCTGCAATAATTGTATTTGGGTCTATAATCACTTTTGGACTGATAGAGGAAGAAAAAAGAAAATAAACCCCTACAGGAATAGGATACACAGGAAACAAAGTTCCTATCTTGTCCAGACTTCATATTTCATTAATACTGTGGTAAGCACATTCACCAAGATCCCCTAAAAACATCACTCATTCTTTACACTTCTATAGCTTCAGGAACAGATTAAAAGCAAAGAAAAAAAAGGAAAAGTATTTAAAAACCTGAAAAGTTCACCTCTAACATGCTTATATCATTCAGTGATTTCCCTAGTGGTCTTTAAGTTCATTCTGGGTGGCATATTTTAAGTTTAGGGCAAGTCCTCTGCTGGAGGTCAGGGCTTTAATTTCATATTTTGGCTCAACTCAATGTTCAGTTTGGCTGCCTTGCTGTGTAATCTTCTGCTAAGAGCACTGTATGTTGTTAGTGTTAAAAAATATGTTGCTCATGGATATATAAGGCATAAAATTCCTCTATAAATGTCTCTTTTGCTAGAGGTGTTGAAAATGCAGCCCAGTTTGTCAAAAACACAGCTGCTTTCCTTGGGGTTTCAGAATGCTCATAACAATTAGACTTTTTTATGAATTTGTGAGAATACCCTGAGGAAAACAGCTGCATTATTACAGAATCCATGAAATCTCAGACGAATCTGAACTATTGTATTTTAAAGCACTGCTACTTAAAAGCCTTTTTAGTTTCAAGTAATAACATTATTTTGATTTCTAGAAAGATATTTTAAGGAACATATGATGGTGATTCTTTCCAGTTGACTGGGATAAAACTGTTAACGCTGAAAGACCTCGACTGTTCAAATGGAGACAAAGCAATGTGCTACACACAAAAAATAGCAGGGATTTCTGCTGTTAGGGAATATTTTCTGGCAGACACTCAGCAGCTGGACCAGGAATGAACCAATCCAAGAGGCCCTACAGACAGGTGGTATCACCTCTCAGCTTTTGCACTAATTTCAATCCACACAACCAAGGCAACAAGATCCAAGGCTCACTCCAGAGCTGAAGTTCTCTGTGAGGAAAACTTATTACCTTCTTCTGTGGCCCCTGCATAATACTAACTTAAACAATTGGGGCAATCAGCACATTTATTCACAGGGCAATGGAACTGAGATCTAGGACATTTACCCCTCAGTTGTGCTTTGCTTTTAATGTGATCTTTTCAGATATACTGGTACTTCCTCTATTAAATGGAATTACTCACAGAGATTTTATCAAGTGAAGGATTTTTAAGATTATTTAATTTTTGGACACGGCTTATGTACAGGCACATTCTCTTATGTAGTTGAATTTAACCAGAGTTTTATCAAGTAGACAATAACTATTTTGTTTTAATTATTTCTTTCCATGCCTTATTTAGTTAAAGATTTATTTCCTTATGAGGTGAACGCTACCAAATTGTAAAAACAGAGTAAACAGCACTACACAGGAAAATAAAACTGGCTAGGAGAGGGGTGAAAGAAGACTCTCTCAACTCTGGAAGTGATGGAAGTGATAACCCAGTGGCTTCATGTCAGATCCTGAAGGAAACAGAACTGAGAGGAAGATGTAGCTTTAGGACAGAATGTCCAATAATTCCCTGAATCTCTTGAGCACCACGATCAAGTACTCAGGAATACAGACAACTTTGAGCAGTTATGAGTTTAAGAACAGATATTTTAACTTAGTTTAACCCAATCTTTTTCTGTCCTTTTTAAGCAAGATGGTCCAGCAAATTTAATTTCTAGCAATAATCAAATGCCCCTTTATTGCGACCTATGTCATACTTCTTGTGCAGGCAGCCTACAAACCTCCGTCAAGATCCCTGATCTTTGGCACAAAAATGCATTTAGAAATAAAGTATTTTATTAGTTTTAATGAATTGAAGTGCAGAGAGGTCAGGTGATTAAAGTGCCATAGTGCCTTGCCTGCACAGTGAACAGCAGCCAATAACCCAGGGGAAACATTGCTTTCAGAAGTGTGAATTTAGGACAAGAATGCACTTTCACTGTTGAAATGGATGCTGCTAAATTTTCAATTCCTGCACCTTTAAGGGTTGAGCATAACCATGAAATTAGACAGATCTGATATTCCAAGATTCCCTAGACATTGTTTAGGGCTCTGGCTGTATCACTCTCTGCCTTTCTTACAGACTCTTGCTTTTTAAACCCCTCCATTTATGACTGAAATCCAAATGGAATATATTTGTGCACCAGCAAGCATTCAAACTTGTATGTCTGCAATAAATCTACGAGTGCACAGCACTGAGAGCCGCATCATAAATCTTCAGTGCTTTAATATCTTCCCACTCTGCTAAGGATGTGGAATTCAGCTTTAAGTCCTTGCAACAAGTTATATTTTATTTTATTTTAAGATCCTTTTTTCTCTGAGTAATTTCTGTGGAACTGCCTGCTTCTTTAAATCCCAACAACTGCATGCATAACAGCACTGCAAATTTTCACTAAGAAACCCTGTGTTTTGCAAATATATATTTAGACTGACAGGATATGTCCAGAAGGCAGACCAGATATTAAAACACATGCAAATAAATCTATATGTAGTCATTTTGTAAAGCATTTTTGTAGAGAAGCTGTGCATTGATAGCCCTGTATCCACATGTGTTGAGCAGGCTTTTCAGAAGGAAAATGTCATCTTTTTTAGGCACAGTTTGCATAGTTAAATGTTTTCCTCTTCACTTTGCTGAGTTGGATGTTAATGCTTTAATTCCATGGTATTATTCATTTTTCACTTTCATAAATCTGGTAGAAATTTACATTTTAATTCTCCTAATATTTTTGTTTTATTCATTATCTGCTGACTGCTTCTGAAATTCATATTTTCATCAGTAAATTTTATTTTATTTGTATTATTGTATAATTTGTATAATTATATCGCTTTATTTATTGTATTTTTATTGGTCACTGTTAGTGTAACAACTGGCATTCAATTTGGTTTTGTATGTATCATGAAACTGTCAGTTAGGTGACCTACCTGGTAATTGGAATTTCTAGTTTAGTGGAAAATAGAGTTTATATGTATGTAAGAAACCACATAAACATAACATTAAACATGTAAAATTTAAAATTTTCCTTAAAGTCTCTATATACATATACAGTGTATATTTGCATACAGTATGGAACAAAAAGTTTCCTGCTTCCACTACAGGTACTTCTATAGGGATTTCATAATGCTAAACTTTATATACTTACATAGAATATTGCAATAAAAACTGTAATCATGCTTTAGTGTATTCCAAATGACCAATAAGGATATCCGTTATCAGGCTGGAATAAGGCACAGGCACAGGGCTGGAAGCTGAAGCAAAGCACTCAGTGCATGGCAAGCTGGCCTGGGCAGTTTGGACACTGTAAATGTCTGGGAGGTAACCAAGGGCCCTGTGTGCCTGCTTTCCATCATAAATGCTAATTGATTCAACACATTCCAGTAGAAAATTTGCCCTTTGACTTTACTAAATATAGGAATCAAATGGGAGGATTTGGTAGATGCTCTATTACTCAGTCTGTGCAGTTTCACCATAGCATTGAATATCCTCAGCCTTCTTTTCTTTTTTGTTTTTTTTTCTGGGGCTGTGGTGTGTGTGTGTTCTTAGAGTCTGTCCGTACACCTAATTCAGACAAATATTGGGGCTGGTAAAGTTGGTGTAGCAATTGAAAAGAGGTTATTAGAAAAAATGAACAGGAGGGCAGGAGAAACATCTTTTTCCTCCAGATTTCATGCCAGCTTTAGTCTTATAATTTCCCCCAAAAAGTACTCCTGAGACAAAAAAAGTCATGATTAATATTATTGTAAATTTATGGTTATACAGAGCTTCCTTGCCTCCATGACATGTCAAATCAAAACCTAAACAACCCTTAAGAGAACTTCACAAATAATTAATAAATGAATTATGTTTTCTGTGTTATCATTCAAATAGCCATCAAACTTCAAAATAAAAAGTTAATTAGTATGAAAGAGGCCTACACTGCTGCTGTGGAAATAGAAATAGCATAAAACTATAAAAAAGGTATGCTCACACCTCTCAGTGCCATTCTACCACTCTGCCTAACCCAGCTACAGACAAAGCAAGACTGGAGAATTAGTTCTCACTATGAAGTTTATCTTTGGAACTCAGGGCTTATTTAATTCGTGGTGAAGTTAGAGGACTGTTTGTAGCTTCAGCAGGATTCCCAGACACCTGTAACTGATTTAAGGGCACAGGTCCCTTTGGCTTTCAAATGCAAGTCATGCTCTAAGTCACCTGTACTGACCTTCAATCACACTTAGATCAAGCCCAAAAAATGATGAAAAGCATAAAAAGCCCGCATCAAACAAAACTGCAGAAGTAACTGAAACCAGCTTGAACCTCCTGTCTGCTCTTCTGTTTAGTTACAGGTTCTCATTTCCACTTGCAAACATGAAGAGCAAATTGACAGAGCTGCAGGCTGAGCATTGCTGACATGCACAAGTGCCAGTTCCTGGGAAACCACTGGCTTCCAGATCTCAAACTCCCTAAAGACTCCTGGTTGTAGACCTTGAATGGGATGAGAAAAAGGACCTTGTGGAATATCTTATGCTAAGGTTACATCAACTCTAAGTTTTTGAACTACATTTATTCATTATGAATAGAATATCACCCTTTTTTAAGTCTACTGGTTCTTTTAAAATATGACAGCAATTCAACAGTAAACCAAAAGGACACAAAATTGATGAAAACTGCTTGTAGGGCAGAAAGCAAATAATTTGTCAAAAAATAATGAGTATTATTATTTTAAAATAATTATTAAAAATAATATTAAGATGTAATTTAAAGAGAACCTGGTACCAGTCCAGTTTCAGTAAGCCTCTAGTTTAAAATATTTTGGGACGGAAATGGAAAAGAAAGGAAAAAATGCAAAGATTGAAAAGACTCCTTGAATTTTTCTATGTGAAAAGTATATGTAGGGCTCAGAACAAATTTGCATTCAAAGTGTTTAAGATGTATAATAAAATAGTGTTAAAAAATAACATTAGAAATAGAAAAGACAATTGAAAATTCACTCCTTAGAAAAAGAGCTGGTTTCTTCAATCCATTTTCATTCACCTGCCTGATTGTTGCTCACAAAAATATCAGGATTTTCCCCCAACTTCAAAAAAATGGCAGGAGGAATCTCTGACAGTTATTGCCTCCCAATATGTGTCAGTGGGTAAAATGGTGGGACAAGACTTTCCACTTTTTGCCCATGTAGGTCTGCAAGCCCATTTTTGAATGAAAAACAGGAAGTTTCCTGAAATAAGGTTGGCAAAATTTAATCTTCATTAAAAAGGAATGACTAATGGCAGTAAAACCAGGAATTGACAGCAAATTGCTTCAACCCAAGAAGCTCTACCAGCTCAGTCCATGTAGTGGTAAGGAGTGTAAATTAGTGTGAAATGAAGAGATCCTCTCTTTTATCCTTTATAGCCCTTCACTAAGATTTCTCTAGGAAGAAATTACTGCATTTAGATTTTCTGTCTATTGTTTTCATCTCAGTCAGTATTGGTGTAACGATCCAACAGTTTACAGACATTATGAAATGTGTGACAAAGTTTAGTTTTATGTAAACACATAATTATAAACAAAGCTTCAGTGGCAGCACAGTGAGAGAGAACCTGCCACTGCTCTGCCCCAAAGGTGTCACCTTATCTTTTGGAGAAAACTCTTTAAGATGCTGCAGTCAAAGAAACTTCAAGTCCAACAGCCAAGCAAATGAGAATTTGGCAAGTATAAAGTCATCACGGGCTCTATAAAAGACAAAGACAAAGTGATTAACTAATCAGTAAATTACAGTTTGCTTGATCCAGTTAGAGAGAGGAAAGGAAACTTCAGGAATTCCTAAAAAGAGTGAGACAATGAATGGGATAGAAGCCCAGATTTTAAATATTTCAAATTTAGTATCTGAGGAATGAGAGCCCCAAAGAAAGCCCACTTTCCAGAGGTCTCTGTTAAGACAGGAGGGAAAGCCTGCCACTCCCCAAAAACATATTTCATTGTAATTCTTTTCAGTCTGTCATAATTATGTGACAGACTGTAAGGCAAGTTCAGGGTCAGTGATCAGAAACACTCATGAGTTATGGTCCCTCTTGTGCCCTTGCTGGCCTTAATTTAACATGGCCTCACAGTCACATTCCCCAAACACTTAACTTTTAACCATCCACTTCAAAAGATAGAGCAATTAGTGATTAAAACAAGAAAAGAAGAAGAGAGAATAGATGCATTCCAGAAACATCTGGAGGAGAGGCTCCTACTCAAGAAGATTTGCAGACATTGGGATGTCTTAAATGAAAAAGAAAGAAAAAATATGGCTTTGATTTGTATGAAAATAAAATTTTTATCGAAACCAATTCTATTAGTTAAGCAAAGTCTTTCATATCAATGAATCATAAAACTGTGTTTAAAAAAAATTACATTTGAAGAGAATTTATGACTTTGATATGTATTTTCAGTAAATTGTGAAAAAAATTTACCGAATGAGGTCATATCTAATAATAAAAAAACACTAGTTAGTTCATTAAATAACATTCTCTGCATATGAAGATTTTTTACACTGAAATACACTTGTCAAAACTAAATTTAGAATTTAGGACTTCCATTCCTTTCTGGGATGGAAATATTGTTCTATACTTTACCTTCTACAGAAGTTTTGTGATTTTTTTTCATAGCATATTTACCATTTTCCATTAGTAATTTCCATCAGGTTTTCTTCTCATGTGTCACTCTTATTTCCCCCATCACGGTGTTTTCTCTGAATTCCATGCAAATTTTTATCATCTTCCTAGCAGAAATGTATCACATCAGTGTGAATCAGTCCAGGTATGGTGGCATTGAATCAAAACTATGTGATGCTGTCTCGTGTTATTCTTACTGTTGGTTTTGTTGACCATGGGTTATTCCTGAGAAATTCACTGACCATCTGAAACTTCCAGTTCTATTTGAAATGTCCCTGTTGACAGTGCAGTGACCAACAGGATTATGGCATTACATGTTTCAGTATTGCCCAGGTGTGTATTTCCAACCGCTCCATCAAGTGACATTAATAAATATAAGAGGAAATGCTAAACAATTCTGCACAAATTCTTTTCAGGACACTAAACAGACTCATGTAAATATGTTCTGATATGATTCCCCTGAGTATATGCACGATGCAAAAATCTCCACAATTTAGCCTCAACTCTGCTCATAAAGAAACTGTTGTTTGTATTGCTATGGAAATTCAGAAAGAAAAGCTTAAATTGCTTTTTTTCTTTTTATTTGGGTCAACAATCATTTAGAAAGAGAGAAGTTCTAAAGGCATTGTTTCTTTCTTCTTCTTCTTTCCCTGGCTTAATTCTAATAGATTTTTCAGCTAACAAAAACCTGGACAGGACAAGAATAAACCAATTTCATTTAGAATCTTCATTTTCAACTGCTTCATATAACTGCATTTTCCAACAAATTTTTATTGCAATTATTGAAAGATTCTCTACATTTTGTTCATATAAAGCTTGCTCTAGAGGTGTTAGAAAAAACTATATACACCTTTTATTTTTGTATATGCTGAATCACAATAACATATTTTTTTCAGAACACTAGAAATATAGGGTTTTATTGCAGCTGTCTTTTGGGGTTGCAAATTGTTAACATCTGCCTTTTAGTATCATTTTTTACAATAGTCTGCTCTCTCGATATCCTGTTAATGACTGTAATTTTCTAGTCAGCTGCTATCTGTCAAGGTAGTTTAAAGGTCACTTTTTGCTATGTATTAGAGAACCTCGTGTAGAAAGTGGGCCTTTACAGCAAGCAGAGCTTGTGCTTGGATTTGCTTTGTGTTTGAAACGGGAAACTCAGCAGCCCCAGGTCACACAGATCTTTCAGTTTCTCTCTTCCCTGTTGCTTGATCTTAGGTCATGCACTTTTCTGTACGTATTTTTTCTAGTGACAATTTGCTACCTCTTTTGTTAGCCTTGCTGTGTTGATGAGACATTCCTGATGAGACATTCCTGATGAGACATTCTGACTGGCAGCACTGTGTTAAACCAGAGACAGACTTTTCCCACCTATCTCTCCCTGCACAAGCTTGTTTTCTGAAGTTTTTAATTCCATTACAAATGTCATTGGACACATGCAATCTTTTAGTGGTATTTACCAATGTTATGCCATAAAGTAAATAAGGGTTTTGTGCATTTCTAGCTTTTTTGTATATCTTGAATTCAACTTTTCAGTGATAACTAAGAGAATGATTGCACACTTGCCTTGGAAAAATATCCCAGATATTCAGTAGTGTGGCTCAAACTGAAAGAGTGCATTTCCTCCATGACTAAAATTATACGAAGATCATGAGAACACGTTTAACCGTTTGGAGTGCAAAGGCTGCCTTACATCAGGGATCTGATTCACATTCGAGGCACACTTGCTGAAGGAATCAGGATGCTATCCCATCTTTTGGAAGCTGAAGACATTTGACTGAATCATGGAATAGTTGAGGATGGAAGGGACCTCTGGAGGTAATCTGATTCAAACCCTCTGCTCAAGAAAGGTCACCTAGACCAGGTTCCTCAGCACCTTGTCTTTTTGGGTTTAGAGCATCTCCAAGGATATAAACTCCAGAATCTCTCAAGTGCTCAATCTCCTTTCCAGTAAAAAAGTTAGTCATATGTTTAAACTAAATTTCCTGTATTCAGTGTTGTTTAGAGAGTCACAACCATTTAGATGTATGCAATAATGTAATCTGCAGTCATTAACAAACTAGGTTATAAAATACAGAAATTTAGAGCTGAAAGAGCTCTATTCAGCACAATTCAGTTCCTTAGGCATTATCAGCAGGGAACTAATCCAGGTGTCTTTGGTCTTCAGTGAATAGAATTCACCTGATCCCTTTGTGCAGGGACTAAGCTGTGAGATGATTGAAAGCTGTAGATGAAGGACATGACAAATAAGTGAAAGCAGTGTGGAGTTTTGTTTCTTAAAAAAAAACCCCAACAACTTTAAAACTACACCAGACTTCTAAAACTCTGAGGATGTAGTTGAAAGATGAAAAATCAATTGCCTTAACCTCTCTAGAGCAAGCTCAATAGGTATATCTTTGGCCACAGGGCTGACACAGCAGGTTGGATCCCATGCACTGAAGGGAAAAGGAAATAGAGAGAGGCCTTGATCATATTCACAACCTCACCGGGCATTCTCAGAAAATTAGATTGAAATTGGAACTGGTCCAAAAGAAGATGGTGTTGGAACCATCATGCTACCTTTTAGTTAAAATCCTTAAATTGGAACTATATCTCTGCTATCAAGAAGATAGGACAAAAATTTAATCCAAGCTCCATGAATTTTATTCAGTAGCTTGGGACTTCTGTGTTTAAAAACTATTTCAGGGAGTCTCTATATAGGTTGACATAAAAATATGTCACAACTCATATAAGAAAAGATATCTTTGCTATACAAACACCTCTGTTAGAATGAAAGGTGTTTGCACAGGCAATTTCTAAAGGGAAATCAGTCATTGTAGAAGACAATCATGGTAATCTAAGACAAATTATCACCAGAAAGCAGAATCACCCCAGACGTGTGCTTCTGTGTGCTCATATCTTTCTGGAAGCTGATTCATGTTAAGCCACTGACTAAATCTTTCAGCATAACCAACAGCAGTAGTATGCAGAATTCTTTTCCCAGCAGTTACTGGAAGTGATGAACAATAATACATTTTGCATATTGAAACTAATATATGCAGGAATTGATGCTCTGGGACTCAAATGAATTGCCTAAAAATCGCTCATTTGTTAGCAGAATGGCATTAAAGCCTGACCTCCTTAATCCATATTCAGGAACTGACAGATCAGAAAGGTCATCTCTAACCCCACCACCTATTCACATGTATATTCTACATCACCCTTACAAATGGGGTTGCTGTCTTCAAATTACAGAAAACCAACAACAATGACATCATTAATTCTCTGAATACACTGCCTTGAGAATGATACAAGTTTTTGCATAATAATAAGCATTTGAATATTCCTTGCAATAGCAGCTACAGCCTGCAAAGCCCACTCAGTGGAAAGCAGCACACTGAGTTTTGTATCTCAGAATGTTCCCAGTAAAAATACCAGCTTTCAAATGCACCATTTTACTAGAGATTTAGGGGAAGAGACACCCGTTCAAGCATATCATTTGGATGTGCAATATGAACCAGCTCTCGGTAAAACTGATCTTTTGGCTTTAATGTAGCCTTCAGTTCAGTGAGTCATAGAATTTCAACAGCAAACAGACGTATCCTGAAGTTCACTGAATTACTTGATACCACTGATTATTTTACAGGTAAACTAAAACAAGTTGCAAAAATGAGGAAATAAAAATAGAGATTTAAGTTATTTCATTTAGTGTTCTATATCAGTGCCCTAAATTAAAATATTTCTCAGTAGCAAAAGGAAAAGCTGCACAATATTAATAAATTTGAAAAAATCTGAACTGCTATAATAGATAACAGTAAGCAAAAAAAAATTATGGTGTCTTTTAAACAATCTGCAAAGGCAGATTAAAAGCAGATGTTTATGGGTGAAACAACCCTTCATAAGAAGTAGCTATTAGGTTACCAAATAAAATTGAATTTACCATGGCTGTAAACTTGGCAGAAGGGGTTTTTTTAGCATAGAAATGGGCTGTTATTTATTGATATTTAACCTGAGAATGATATACACTTTGTAAAGCATTAGCCCAAATTCTGTAGTCTATGTACTAGAACAGTGACTAATGAAACAAATATAGTTCAGACTAGAGAGAATATTTCAGCCCTAAAAAATGTATTGTACAATTGCAAGAAGTGGCCTTCAGCCTCCAGCATTTTGTCACATGAAACAGTCTCCTAAATGAATCTTCTGAGTGCCAGCCTTTCTCACAAAGGTATTTGTCATAAGATGTATCAGAGTGATGCCATTTTGGTTTTTGCCGTTTTTTCTTTTATATTCTCTGTATTCTTCACACATATATTTGTAGCTCTGTGGCCTTATTAGTGGCTAGTTTTCCCAGTACTTTTCCATGGCCTTTCCCTAAGCAGGAAGACAAAACAAATTCCAGAGCTCCAAGCCCCGGAGGGTACGAGGCCCCTGTCCTATCTTAGTTCTTCCTGGCTACCAAAGTTGAGAACAACTCTTCAAGATGCATTTTCATGGACAGAGCACAGCCAGTGCCAAGGAAGAAACTCCAGAGAAGGGGCTTGACTTGGAGGGAATTCCATCACCACTTGTCCATTCTAATTGGTGCTTTTTGTCGATTATACGAATTTGCTAAATGTATAAAAACTGTATTCACCTCATGTGGGTGAGCTTTTGTGGACATCTTTCCATAACTGCTCCTGAAAGTCTTCCATAAAGGTTCACTTTTATATTACCTCCTCACTAAAGTTATCTCGAGTCCCATCTCCAAGTTGGGAAAAAGGAAACAAGAGAAACTGGGATACATGGACACATAGGTTGGTAGCCAGGGTTTGCTCTCCAAATAATGAATTTAAGCTTTAACTGTTATGCTATTATTTTGTCTTGTGAATTCAATGATTCTGTATTAAAGGTGACTTACTAAACATAGAGTGAAACAAGAATAGATTTAAGTTTGAGAATGGAGTCTCTTCATTATTAGGAGTTCACAGCATGGCTGGTTAGTATCTGTTGTAAGATAATATGTTGAAGAGCACTCTATAAATACAGAATTTCTTACTCTCTGCCATTAAATACTTGGATAATATTCAGCACCTTCTGTAATGATATCTAGCTATATACAGAATACTTTACTGGTGAAGAGTTATATTAATCATCATTTCCAGATATAATTCTTACTTTACTTAGCTGTGCCTTCATAATAATCGTTATATTACATAATTATATTATGAGATATATGTTTATATAAACCAGACCTTCTGGTTGATAAGTAATAAGTAAGCATAGGATGAAAATCCAGTCCCCATTTGACTTTTGCATCAAAGGCAACACTAAGTGGGTTCTAGAATTGCTCCTACCCAATCTCTTCTTTCAGTGTCTCTGCCCAATTGTCTTCCAATAGAGCAAGCTCTCTGTGGGAAGCTTTATTTTCCTATTGGGGTCCATTGTCTTTCTTCAGTAGGCTTTTTAATGCTTGTAATATAAGGAAAAGAAATTGATTCCTATTTTACAACTAGAAAAAAACCCAAACTGTGAAAATAAGTTGACCAACACCACCTAAAGGACTTCTGAAAGACAGGGGAATGATATTTGCTACAGCTGCAGGGTATTTATAGTGTTAAACTAGTATACTACAAGATTTTGGAATGTGAGGATAATTTCAATAAGACAAAACCAGGTACATAAATAAAATAACATAGGCAAATATATAAAAGTATTATGGACATGATAAAAGTTGGTGGGGGGGAAGGGCATAAGTGAATGGTGTTTGTAGGAATTTGAGCATCTCCAGGAGACTGCAACTGTTCTGTCCCTGCCCTTTTGCCTGCATTCAGCAACAGCCGGCACGGGGCACAGTCTGTCCCTGTAAAAGATTTCCCTTTCAGTTTAGAAAGAGAATGACAATCTGTAGTGTCACAATATGTTTGGCAGAGTCTCCTTGTTCCAGGCTCTGCTACTTCCTACAAGAGAAATGAAGAAAGTGTGGTGCCTTTTCCTGGTCTCAGGAAATGGCAGCCAGACACGGTCAGAGGGTTGGGGTATTTTGATAGGATCCCTTTCCATGCATCGCTTCACCCAGGTGGAACATGTCACAATGCACACCCACTGACAGCCACATACACAAGTTGTAGACCTTACACATTAGCATATCTAACAAGGGGGCCCAAAAAGGGGCTGGGGTGGGCCAACCTCTAGTTTACAGAATCTGTCCTATTAGGGGACCTTGGCTTCCCAAGACAATGGAATGTTTGGTCTCCCTGGCAATGCAGTTCTGGGGTATTTGGTCTCCCGGCCCACAGGACACTAAAACCAGGCTAAGTTATCACACTTAAAGAATTACCAGTATGCATGCTAGTACTTGTGGATACATAGGACTGTGTAAAAAGTATATAAAAGAGAAAGCAAAAATCATTTTGACATCAAGTGCAAAGGAGCATGACTGTGTTTTGTAATGCTAAACAAATGATTCAGACATCAAATCACTGTCAAATGCTTCTACTCTTTTTTCAGATCTCTGAATAGCCCTACACAGCCTTCAAAAACCAGGAGATTTTCAAAAATATGAAACACCAAATTTTATGTTAGAATTTACTTTCCTCCTTGAGTCCCTTGATATTTTATAATTGAAAATCAAGATGAATCTAAGGGATGCATTGGTTTTCCTCACTGCTTTTGCAAACAAAGTGTTAAGGAATGATTACCAGCATTTATTGGAAATTAGAGACTTTTTCTAAAAAGTGCATCAAAAGGAATTTGACAAAAACACAGATGCCTTTGAATAAATCTTATTGTAAGTTTGAGATTGCTTATTTTAAAATTTTTGAAATTTTAAACAAATATCTGATCAAGCTGTATTAATTGTAATTTTTTTCTACATGTTCAGGCAACCAAGCACTGCCCAGCCCTTTGGAGTAAAGGAGTAAACAAGAAAACAGGATTCCTGGGTTCTACTACTCTATCTATCACTCAGGCAGGTAATTGCAGTTCCCTGCACTTCTGCTGTACATTATTTATGTTGCTGATTTAAACTGAGATCACCTGGACAAGAACTGCCTTTCATCAGATGTGTCTGTGGTATACAGCACAGCAAGGTAACAGTGTAAGCAAAGTTAGGACATCTTCTGATCTATATAAACTTTCAATGAAAAAAATGAAAATATAAACAGAGACAAATTTCTCCAAACTGTTCATTTACTTAAATAAAGGTAAATGAAATAAAGATAAAACCTAATTTCTTACCATTCAACTACAGAAATATGTGTATAACACTACAGTTTCAAAGTATACTCCAATCATGAAATTCATGGAGACAAATAAAATATCCAGTCTTACAGCTGGCTGAGTTACTTGCTGTAATTACTTCTTTTTAGAACAATTTTTCTTCCATATATTTTTATTTCATTACTATATCACTATATAGTTTAATATTTTCCAGTGAAAAATGTATTCAGCTATTTCACTCATTACCCAATCAATTTTTGAATAAATTATTCATGAAGACAATTAGTATCTTTGACCTTTGGAAGACAGAAGCTACATAATGACCCCTAATAATTAGGAACTACAATTAGGAATATGGCTGAAATAGGAAACAGTGTGACTGTACTTCATAGGAAATAAACTGTTCAGACAAAAAACTTTCATTTGATTTCCTTTCTGCCACAGGCCAATTTAATATTTACAAGACAGTAATATTTCACTCTTTGGTGACAACTTGTAATTTGAGTACACCTTTAATTCAGAAAAACAAATCAATAATCAACTATATTTTTTTACTTTACCAGTCAAAGTTCAAACAAATAGCTCTACTTCCCTTCTAGACTTAATTCCCAAAAGAAATGGGACTAAGGTGAAGAAGGGCAGAATGCTGAAAGTCAAACAGGTATTTGTACTCAAAAGCTTTGTACACATTTCACTTTCTCATTCTTTTTATGACTACCTCTGAAAGAGCAAGGATGCTAAAATGGTGATTTCTCCAATTCAACTCTAATTATGTGGCAAATTTTACAAAATGCATATAATGGAGAAGGTAATGGCTTTCTCAGAGATCACCTCTAACAGTCACATTTACCAAAGAAAAACCCATGTTGCTGGTTCCTTCTCCCTTTTACCAGCTGCCCCAAATGGGAAATGAACTCAGCTTCTTTTGCAAAGCTTTCTGAAACATTAAAATATTAAAATAATCAACCCCTCATAGCTTGTGGGGCTGGATGGTGAATAGAAGTTAAAAGTGTGTCAGTCCAAAGGTGCTGAGACATGAAGGCCAGTGAAAGTTTTCTGAAGGAAATGTCATCAGCATTAGAAGTTAAATGATGGGCTCCTTTTCTTGAAGTATAAACACTCAGTCTCAATTCACTGACAGGCTGAGGGTTTTAACATGGTTTTGGGTATCAAAGTTCTTGACTGAAAGGCAGGAGAGCATCTTCCTTGATTGCCAGGCCATGATTCCACTTGAGCTGAGATACTTGCTGCTGGTTATTGTACCTCCTGACTAGATTTTGCTGCTTCCTGCTTAACATTTAAACTCTGCTCCTATCTAATGTAAAACCAGACACAAAAAGATATGGACACTCTTTTATTCAGAGTTTCTAAAGCATTTTGGCTGCTGTGTCTATGAAAAGGTTTGCCTTATAAAAAAGTAGAAAGGACTGAATTCATCCATGGAGTAATTCAGAAAAGAAAGAACAATGAAATTCACTTGTGTCAGTGCTTTCTGGTGTGCTTTTTTTTGTTGTTCCAATGTATTGGAAGATAGAAAGATGACCTCAAAGCCCACAGATGGGTTTCAGAGGGTCAGGAGCTAATCTGGCCCTCATTTGGTCTGATTCTGCTAAACCTCCTTTTAGGGACTAAAAAGGACAACTGAGCTGCTGGGTTCCAGTACTGTCAGGGCCTTAATTTTCCAGTGTCATTTTGGGTACTTTTAAAAAATTACTCCTGCTTCCAGTTGCTGTTCTTTAAAGCATATGATTCATGGTCAGCTCAAGGTATGGAACAATGTTTACTTCACAAAGGGCTCTGAGTAGAAAACTCAATCTATGGTTGAGATTAAGGCAAGGTCCATCACCAAGATCAGCCAACAGCAGAAATGTTGGTATATCACACTGCCAATAGGATGAGAAGCCCCTTTTGGAGAATCAGAATTTAATGAACAAACTCATACCAGTACCACAGAGATCAGTTCTGTCCTGCTTCTCACTGTGTAAACTGGGAGAGGTGTTAGTGGGATTGCTTGAAAATGGGCTCTGAATCAGGAAATTAGACTGGGAGATATCTAAGTAAGCAACCTTGTTTTGAAGGGAATTATATGAGATAAAAGATTAACAGAGGAGTTCTGTGCTGTTCTTAAACAGGAATCCTGTGTTTACGTCATCAGTCTGCTGTCACCAAAGACTCTCACTGTGTGAGGAGCCTGCAGGAGACTAAGGAAAATGCCAAGAGTAGAATAATGAGTGGAAAAGAGAAATATTGCAAGCAAGTGGCTGGGGAGGTCAGGGTGATATTCAGAAGCACTGAGAAAAGCAGACAACAATTGCTTTGTCAGGAGAACTGACCAACTGCAAAATGTTCTTTGCTCAAAGCCTGCCGCATGGCCAGCCACAGATTCCAAAAAGCTTTTTGCTGCAAGTCTGCAGCATTTCCAAATGAATCAATAGATGCTGGTACTCCATTAGACTAGATTATTTGTCTGCTCTAATAAGCATGCTTGATTTTCAGGGCCTGCCATTCCAGAGGCCAAATCAAAGATATGATATTAACTTCTTTCAATGATGCTACGTCCAAGGCAATAGAAGAATGCAAATAAATCAATTCTTCATGCTTAAACCCATCTTCTTTTCATGCATGCCTGGTGATGGAAAAGAATTTTTTTTTCCACCCTGCCTTATCATTCTGAGGTATTAAAAAGAAAGAGATTTTGTCACACTAATGAAGTACAGGAAAAGAGAGCTTGTTATAAACTGCTTACAGTTTAGATTGAAAGGCAGGTTTTAATTAGCTTTGTTCCATTGACCATCTTTAGACTGGAGGAATTACCACAAAAAACTTGGTAAGAGAAGGTGGGTCCAATGTACAGTTCATGAAAGTAAAAAGCAGAATCTAACAATCAAAAATGAAAAATAGAAAGTCTTCCCTGATGCAAAGCTCAAGCTATGCCACTAACAAATGTTAAACTACTCTGTTAAGACACTCAGCAAGGAAGTCTACGTCTTATCTGAGTAATAAGGAATTTGGTTTTGGTTGTTTCTTGCTGCAGTTGGTTATTCAGTCTTTGTTTCTGCTAAATGTCAGGCACATACATCTATTTTTCCATCCACAATTACTCGAGCATTAGCAGCAGGGATACAAGCTACATGGGTGACTATGTGGTTTACTCAGCCAGAAGCACAGTGCATAGAGCTAAACTTGGCCTCAATGAAACCTCATGTATTCACTTGCTTCCACAGAGAAATCTAAACAATTACAGATTTTATTCTTTCCCGCGTGAAAAGGCCAAACAAAAGATCTTTATTTTACATATTTGGAAGAAAACTTCAAAAAATTTGCTTACTCAGAAATATTAGAGAATTTTCTAAAGGACAAATTGTTCATAAAAGGAGAATCAGTTTTCTATAAAATAGATTAAAGGCTGTAATGATGGTATCATTAATTCTCTTACAATTCAATCTCATCTTTATAGAAAGCACTGACCCTCTCCACTCTATTATGTTTTAGGACCTGATTTATGAAATAATCCCAGGACATTAATGATGCCACAGGTAACAGTTGTAATATTTCAGGTGGTTTACAGCATTGCTCTAACAATGGGATACATTTAGTTTGAACTCCATTGCACTTTATTGTGCAATACTTGCTTTGGAAAGCACTGAGAATACATACATGGCTTCATTTACAACATTTCATAAACCCCTTTCCTTCACAACTTATCCTCTTGCCCTGCTCTCCAGTGGTTGTCCTGTAGTCTTCTCTCAGTTTCCTTTCTACACAGACACGTTTGTCTTGGTGCATATCTGGAACAGAGTCCATATGCACATACTCCAGATGCCTTTCTCTAGATTCGTTACCATATCTCCCAAATTTCTCTCCTCTTTGATGATCCTCCACAGTTTCTTTTCAAATCTGGTCCTGTGTGTGCAGATTTTCTCCTTCACATAAACAGATTTCCAAGCAGCATTTTATCCTGACTCCTTTTGAAAACCTCTAATCTTAACGTACAGCCCAGGTAAGTTCAGAACAGCTAAAGGGATGCTCTTGATTATATCTTGTGCTTAAATGCCCTTAGTATGACCTAAATATTTCTTCCCATGTTCTTCCCACCTCATTCTCCTAGAATGATACCACAGTTTAATTGTTCACTAAAGAAGCTGTTGAACAAAATTAAATCCATTTTCTTAGTACATGCTTGGAGCTGAAGGACTTCTATGCTGGATAATACACTTTGGTTAGGCTGCAGTCTAAATCCTTCATAGCAGAAGTTTTAAAGTTAAGATGTACAGTCATTAAGAAGTCAGACAACTTTAAAACCTGATAAGAAAAATTTTCTTCCTTTTTTTTTAAGTACACTTGTCAAAACTATTTTTTCTACCTTTGTGTCAAGACCTCTTCCAACTCTATTTATTCTTGAGTGATGCTAATACCCAGAAAGGTAAGTATATTCAAAAATCAACTATTTTTACAGGAAGAACATGAATAACACCAATATTTTTCAAAACAATACCTTTTGCCCAGTGACTTAAGAACTTTATATGACTTACTTAAGCCTCAATCATGGCCATATTTTAAGAAACAGCATTATATTCCCAATTTGTAGTTTAGATCACCTAAAGTGAATTTAGCGAAAGAAAGGACCTTGATGCTGAATTTTCGAGTGTGGTTTGGCCACTCAGTGTCCAGCACAGAGGAATTTCTATGAGCTTTTGCACCCATTGGGAACTGAGACAGAATAGCACCCACTGCAAAGTGCAGTTATGCATTTGTTTATTCCTATCTGTTTCCACTTGATTAACATCACACTGCTTGCAAGGCAAGAATTTGGACTAATAGTGGGAAGGATTATCAGTTAGAGATTAAGATCCTGTTTCTCACTCATATTAAAACTGGCATCAAGATCTTTTCAAAAGACATTCTAAAATAGTCAATGCAAATGATCATACACACGGTCCCCCCCTTTTCCTTGAAAAAATTGAGAGAAAAAGTGTTATCTGTTCTTCTCTTGCAAGTTTGTATGACACAATCACAGTACTGATTGCCACAGACATCCTGTTTCTTCCTACTGCTGAAGAAGCAAGTTTTCAAAGGTTGCTGGAAGAATTTAACCCCAACAGATCCTGCCATCAAACTTCACTTTTTCATGGTTTGTTATTTCTACTGTGCTTGACACTGTGAAAGCAGAGGTCAGGGCCCTATTAAGATAGGTTATCAAAAGCTGAAGGAAAGTGAATTCATACCACCATCACCATTCTATGCAGTGGCTGAACTTGCCTCTCAATGCTTATTATTTAAGTCAAACCTTGACCCAACAGGACAAAAAAAAAAAGAAATTTTAACCCTTTCTTTATTTCCTCTGATGGAAAAGACAGCCATGCCCTCTATTTACAGTGTCATAAACCTCATATCCATGACAAAGAATGCTTTGCAAAACATGGAGTCTAACATTTAGGCCAGGATTTATCATATTGGGTAAAGGTACTCACAACCATGACAACATACCTGAGAAACAGACTCAGTGTCCACCCGCATCTTAGAAAGAAAACGTCAAAGGGTGGAAACTCTTCATCAAGGTGTCCAGGCCTGCAAAACTTGCCACAGGTTGTGAAAGTGGGACACAGTTGTATACAAGGTTTTTACTCTTCTTCGTTTTAATAAATACTCTATTAACCTGTCACATGGTTGTCTGCTGCTCCCTATCCACAGTACAGCACTGACACCAGCACCAAAGAAGGCAGATTATTAGTGCCTTCTCCTTTCTTAAGCAAAAGAAAGGCCAGGAAAAGGCAGAGAACAGGCAAACCAAGACACCTGAGCAAACAGGCAGGCTGAGGATCAGCAGCTGGGCCAGTATTAGGGCAGAAGAGGAAAATCCATCCTTACAAGGATAAGGGGCAGCGTGAGGAATTGTAATGAAGAGAATAACTCAGATATAACCAGACCTTTGGTAACCTCCACAACCAGCTTCAGAGCATGGAAAACACACCAAGAATTTCCTGTGAATTCTGAGAAAAAGAAAACAAAACAGATAACACAGTGGAAGTAGGCCTCAAGAAGCTTCCACTTCTGGGGAAACTAGGGGAATGAGAGGAATTATTAGGCAGCTGGAAAGGTGGAAGGCCCAAAGTCTTCCTTCTGCTTCCTTTGCGTGAGATCTCCTCACTGAGATCCTTGTCCAAAGCTCCCCCTGTAAAACTGGAGAACCCAGGCTGCAGATCCAGTGTCAGGAACAGAGATCCATAAGAAAAAGAGAAATAGGAGGAAAACTGGATTGGTCAAGACAAGATGGAAAAAAGAAAGTGTCAAAGGAGATGGTACATTCTTATTCTCCTGTGTTACTTGAAATAAATCAGCCTTTTTGGTTTATTCAGCTGTGTGATCTGTGGCACAGAGATGCAAAATTTGGATGCAAAAAATGTCTTCTGTTTACAGAACAACCTTTCCAATTAACCAACAGTCATTGCCATCAGTTTGAAATCAGTCCTTTAAGATTAAGCAGAGTCCCAGCTAAGCATGTCTTGATCAAAGTAGGGCACTGTGAAATTTATCTTGATCAAGTGTAGGCCACCATGCAAGCATTTTAATATTATACACCAGTAGGTGTTTTGAATTGTTCAATTAAACAACTCCTAAATTTAAAAAAAAAAATAAAATAAAAGAAATAAAACTCCTCCATGAGGATCAAAAATAATGCAACAACTTGATGCCATTTCATTTGAGAGAAAGGATATTGAAAAAGCCTGGCTGATCAAGATGGGCATCTGTGAAAGATTTACCATATCCAAAATAACATCCTGACAGTGGCAGTATTGGCAGATAGTACTAAAAAATTGGTGCTTAACATGTTGATTTATTAGATATTACTTATAGCTCTCAATGTTTTTCAAGCATGAAAGATTTGAAAATTCTCTGCACAACAAAACCTCCATTATTTTATAAAGATATTATAATTTTATTATTATGTCAATGCAAGGTATCATCTCTCTCATTTTCATATGCTGCTTCATATTTTCCTCTTGTTTTCTCTGCTGAAATTGATTATTTTAATTTATTTTCACAGCCAGATCCCTAGGAAGAGCAATAGTATGTTTTTGTTCTTTATTATGATACAGAGATAAAGAGACCTGAACCCATCCCCTGTGCCAGTCACTAAGGAAAATAGATATTTCACCTGATGCACTGATTATAGCCTGGGTTTCATAAACCAGCAAGAAATGTAATGACCTTTCAGCTATCTTTCACTGCAGGAGAGACCAACAAGGTCTTAAGTCTCCAGCAGACCTTTTATAAATAGCAATGCTCATTTCAGATAACTCAACAGGCAATACAGAGAATAATCCTTAACAGATTGAGTAAATGGAAGTATACAAATCACACTGTGTATATTTTAATTTCTAAATAATTATTTAAGGCAATTTACATAAGAATTTGGGCTGTATCTCAATTCTCTACTGCAATATAAAATAAATTGCCATAACATTACAGGTATTGCTATTTTAAAACCAACATTCATACTGAATTGGGGAAATCATCCTCTAGTCATCCCCAATGTAATTAAAGATTCTTCAGTGCTCTAGTAATCCCCACCAACTGAGATGCTCCAGTTTGGCACAGACCATCGCTGTTCCATCATTATGCTGCAGTCCATCACTGCACCAAGTAAACAATTTGACATCCAGTCAGCAATTCCACTGAGAGAGCCTTGCTCGTGTTTCTGACCACACCACATTTTTAGGAGTGGCTACTTCCCTTCCTAAACTAAAAGAACGCCCTAAATGATCTGCTGAACTGGACTCTACAGAAGCAAAATCACCCATGCCATGCCCTTGATCTCATGGGCCACATTTTCTCCCCCTTACACCAGCCTTTTCCCAGCATATTTGCAGAGTTTCTTTGAGTCACAATGATGTAAATCTCAAAAAGTAGGAAAGTTTAAGGATATCTAGAATAGAATTTTAAGAATATTTGCCTCTTCCATAGGAATTATACCCTCCCTAGTAACTGCAATTCTGAATCCCAGTTCTTGAAACAAGAGAATGTTTTCAATTCCTCTGATAGCAAAAGAAAAGAATGCTGACTAAATCTATTATCATCTCTGTGTGATTATTTTCACTTTGATGTACAATAAATAAAAAATGAACTGACAATTCTGAAATATGAAGACACCATATCATTGTCACTGCGTTCTTACAAATCTGATCCATTCATGCTGTTTAAGCTGCTGAAACCTTTGAAGTTGGAAAATGCTGCCATGAACTTCTAGCACTGGTAATTAAGACATAGTGTGGCAAATCAAAGGAGACGTGCTACCTTGCATCTACAGTTCCTTACTAAAAAAATGCAAGCTGAGAGTCACGATTATAAATCAATTGGTTCTGCTTTTCAGTAGGAAAAGACCTGTAACTTGTTATATTATAACTCAATCCCATCTTGTATCCAAGATCAATTCCTCTTTCTCTTCATGCTTTATGATCATTGAATTTCTTTTTCTTAAGGCTAATTTTTCTTATAGAAAGCAAGGGAAATACTGTGAGGTTTGAGGAGAAAAATAAAAGAGAAAAAGAAAAAAGTCTCTCATCATTTGTCTTCTCAGTGGGGAGAACAGGAACATTTCCTTTCCCCTCTACTATCACATTTTTCTCCTTCAAGCTGTTGTTGTTTTGCCATAAATTTCAGCAGGTTGAGCTTCTGAGGCTGTGCTAAGATTTGGGCAGGGGAAACATAGCTTATAAAGGTTTATTAGCACAACTGAGTTAAGCAATGTGTGTGAGTGTGAGGGAGCCTTGTGTTCTGGTAGACTCCTTTCACATTTCATGATATATTAAAAACACAAACTATGAAATATTTATATAAAAATAAATCAGTATGTGCTCCAGTTGGAAATCTCACTGCCATATTAGTCTGCTTACTGCATAAACCAAATTCCCACATATGTATGGAATTGGCTGAGTTTAAGTCATAGGTTTCACTAAAATATTTCTTTCTTCCTACCCCTATTCTATTTTATAGTTTAGTTTTTGCTTCAAAGTGGGTAGCAGGATAAGGGCTAATTAAAAGTACATATATGCCTGAAGGGCACCGAGCAGTTTGTTTGATTCTAAGAAGCAGAATAAGAAACCCTTCTGCATAATGATAACATAATTCACCATTTTCAAACACTGGGCTTTTACATGGCCTTTCCTGTCAAAGTTTTCATCAGTAATCTAAAATTTTTGATTCCTTCCCAGAATTGTGAGCTTCTCCAGCTTCTCTAAATCTGTGCTGTCCAGCCCAACCCAGCAATGCAGAGGAATTTTCCAAACCTAATTGCTTATGCAGGGATGAGCTCATGCTGGTCATTTCCCTTCTCTCCACCTGCTTGTGCTACAGTGGCAAAGCCTCGAGGGCAGATTTAAAAGCAGTCAGACAAACTTGGACTATCTATAGCCATACATGCAAAAGGCAAATCTCATGTACATACATTCTACCCATCACCCTGGACCCCTTCTCACATTTGTTAGCAAATTGCTGGGGAACTTGTTAGAGTTTCCTACAAAACCACACAAGGGCAAGCTGCAAATTCCTACTGCTGCTCATGGGTACTCTCTGAACAGTCCTGAACTTTGCTGTTGTGGCTGTGACATTTCCTGAATGATCCTGCATGAATCCTCCACACCCAGGAAATCACCTTTATCGAAATCATGAGACACTCTGGGCAGACCAGGTTCCTCATTACACATTTATACAGTGTCTTTTGAAATAGGACCTGATTTAAGGGTGTTATAAAAATATGTATGAGACCTCTGTCCTCTAATGTTGTGCACTTTGTCAGTCTTCCACCACAAAATTTGTCTTCCCTTCCAGTACCATCAATTTCCTCACTTTTATTTTCCGCAATACCTGAATTAAATTCTCCCAAAATGGCAAAAGATTCCCATTTCTCTTGACATCAGAACAGTGATAACAGGGACACAGGGTTTCATACCTTCCAGTGTCCAAATGTCTCCTTATATGTCACATGGGACACAGGTAGAGCAGCTGCTACAGGAGTCTGCCACTAAAAATCCTAAGGGGCAATAGCTGTCATCCTAATTTTAAAACGTTGGCATGATTTTGAACACTAGTGGTATTTAAAAGAAAAGTTACACTACTGCCGTATATTTATATATAAAACAAAGAGATTCATATATAAACTAAACAAACAAAAGAAAAAAAAAACCCTTCTTCTTTTTTTCCTTAAACTATTCCATTTCTGATGAGACTTTGCAAAGGAGACAGTGAGACTCTGCAGTGAAATGAGCCACACAATCAAACCCCCTCCAGTGCACAGAAAGAGCCACAGTATCCATCCAAGCAAGTGTGTCTGTAATAACACAGACTCACTTTGCTGGTCTGGGCACCTCTTTCAGCCCAGGAGATTATTCCTGCTGCTCCCAGAGGGGGAAGTGCATGGGACTCACACTCAGGTGTTCCTGGATGAGATACCTGACCATCCTCCACAGCTACGCTTGGGTAGACAAGTTTAGAATGATATTTCTCAACATAAATGAAACCATTTTCCCACTGATTTAACTAGATTTGAGGGGAAAAAAATCCCATTAACTTGAAGAGACACTTTGAATTGATATTTGGAATAGGAAACTTCATCCCTTGTGTTTTTCGGGCAGCTTCCCAGACCGGAATTAAAGACTTTTGTTTAGCAGTGAGCCTTATTCAAATAAAAACAAAACAATGATTCATAACTAATCAGGGAAACTCACAAAACAAATGAAAGAATGTGTTTAAAATTCAGCAAAGAGGCTGTAGGGATGTAAATGTTCCCAATTTCTGATTAAATAGTGGCAACAGCAAGCTGGCCAGTGAAGCTTTCTAAGCTGCACTCAGTTATCCTCTATGTCTTAAATAAACTTGCAAGGAAAATGACAGAAGCACTTTTCTGTAAATGCAGCAAATACAAATAGTTTACAGCTAAAAATCAGAAATAAATCTACTAAGGCCTTGTGAAACCCATTCAACTAAAACAGTAGTTAATACATAAATAAAGACTTACTAGCCTTGTGTATTTTGCTTTGAGGATTACTTATTCCTGTTAAATTTTATCCCACAAAAAAATCCAAACTAAAGGGATGACATTGTGTCTGAAGGTGATGTATGCAGACACACATACACATGTGAATGACTACACATCACTGTCATTCATTCACCAAGCCCTGTGATTTTGAGTCAGAGATTAAAATCTATACAGAGAAATAATAAAACACATTTAGTTTATTTTTCCACAGTAATGCCATAAACTAAGATAATACTTGTGAGATAAATTTGAATTCAGTTAGGCTAATAAGATTAAAAAACCCTTAAGATTTTGAAGACCATGTTTTTCTCCGATACTCCTTGAAATAGGTAGATTTCAATACCTTGAAAATGTTAGGGTTTTTGTTAAGATAAAATCTTTCTAACACAAAGTATTATTAGGGTAAATAAAATGAAAACTTGGGTCAGATCTCTTGCTTTCTGATTTTCAGCCATGGTGGAGTAATCCCAGTCCTAAAATCACCATGACATAAAACAAGGCCATGTTTGAGTGAATTGCTCCAGCCACCAGCCTGATTCACTTGGGAACAGCTGAGAGGTGACTTCTCTTGATACTCATTTTTAAAGCTTTCTAAAAAGAAATTCCATTTTCTTGATTTTCATAAAGAGTTTTGGCACAAGCCTTATGTATACAAAAAAATATCAAAATGTTGAAAACAGATGCTCCTTTTATTTCAGGTAATCTATTTCCCACCCACTTCTAGAAAAATATTTTTCTTTGTTTTTAAAGCTATTGCTACAAAATACACATATAAACAGGATGGTTATAACAGGTCACAGATAATAGAGCCTCATCATAGTGAAACTGTATTCAGCACAGTAAGAGAAAAATCCTTAGAGAAATGATTCACTAAGAAAAAGCCCAGTGAAAGCCATATAGGTCTCTGGAAGATAATATTCAGTCATAGCATGCTTTGAGAGATGACAGCATTTGTGAACAAAAAAAAAAACAAACTCAAGGCTAAACACAAGAGGAAAGAGAAGAAAAAATAAGTCAGATCTAAATACATTTAAAAATCCCCTAAACCAGATAAATGTTCTCATAAAATTATGTTTAATATACTAAATGGAAAAAAAAAAATCTAATTCTTTAGAGAAAGATTTTCTGTGACTCCAAACCAAAAAGGGAAAAAAACACAAAAGCACTCCAAACCAAACAAAGTTGAGCTGTTTAATTACTAGCATCAATTTATCTCAGGACTTGTGGAAAAAATCCATTCAGAAATTGCACAAAAGGTCTTGCAGAAACATGTGTTTATGCTTCCTTCCTCTCTGGTTGTGAGTAGAGTTATGTACACGCTGAGGCACTTGCAAAATCAGATTCTAAAATTAGACACCTTTGCTGCACCAAACTGAATTCTTGTTGTGTGCCTTGTCAGCTCTTACCCTCGTGAGCAGCCACCATTTCACCTTTCACATGCCATGGGGCTTATTTTTTACATAAAGATATTCTCTAAAATGAAAAAGAAAGAGAAAAGAACATCCTCAAGATTTTCTGATCCCCTGAAGGGTTTATCTCTTCTCTTCCCTATTTATAAACAAGGAAATTAATTTATATGTATATTAACAAACACCCATATTTTCCACTTAACCTGCCAAGATCCTCTCAAAAATCACAAGTTGGGATGTGCATCTCTTTTAAGTGACATGACAGACAGTAAATCTGACAACACTCTTTTCCCCCCCACCAAAATATTCATAGGGATTCCCTGCCCCAGTGATTCACTACAATCATTGGCATCTATGCAAACTCTGGAGAGCCAGAGCTACAGAAGTCCCTAAGTTTTGTTCAGGAGTTCAACACTGCTAAGCTCAGCATCATAAAAATATTTCTATTCTATTAACATCACAGAAATTTTCTGAAATACCCATGTCTTTGTGGAGACAGGCTTTGGCTAAACTCAGAAGGATGGTTATATATTGAAAAGAATAAGGCTCAAGTGTGCTGAGCTATTTCCCTAAATAAAGTTAAATAAGAAAGTGCTCTACATGCTTCCCAAATCTAGAGCCTAATCAGAAGCATGATGTGGGAGGAAATCCTGCTTAACAAAACCAAACAAACAGAACAGCTTTTTTAAAAATTTTTTCTTTTCCTGCACTGCATATTGATACAGCCATATTCAGGATGTACAAACAGGAACAAGATCATTTAAATGGCTTCCTAGATACACAGGAGAAACCAGAGAAATTAAGGTAAAAGAGGTAAAATTAGAAAAGAGATTAGGAACAGCTAGGATTTCTTTAAGTCTGAGGACATATGAGAGAAACAGAGGGAAAAGTAATAAAATAATCTGGGGAAATTAGGAGGATGTTTCTCTGTAATGACAATTCAAAGAGATTGTGACTTTTTATTATTATTTTTTTTATTTTCGAAAATGAGCTTGTTTGTAAAATGTGGCTGTGGAGGTACCACAGTTCAAGCAATTAATGTTCTGCTAATTAAATTGCTACATCAAAGTGCTACACATTGTAGGGTAGCAGGATTAAAAGACACCTAAAGCAGTGGGCTCTTTTTTAGAGGTTGCCAAGCTTGGAGCATCTATTGATTAAATGCTGCAAACACCCCTGGGAAATACTTCTCTCTGCTTCCTCTCAGTGGCACAAAGGCAGCAAGCAGAAGCTCATGTCTGAAAAAGTATTAATGGTTTGGTAAGAATCTAATATTGTAAGGTTGCATTATGGTACTGAATATTATCTTGTAAATACAGACTCTGATGTTCCATGTCCTCAGTTGTTAACAGCTTGGATGAGCTCTGAATTCCACTTTTCTTCCAGTATTAAGGATTATCAAGTATATTAAATATAAAAAACAAAGTTTTTGCAACTACAGTGGCATTTTCTTAATTTCAGAGATTGAGCATTGATACATACAGTTATTTTTTTGGGCTCTGATACTTCTAGAACCGACTCCAAATGTATAATTTGCATCTCATTTCCACATGATACAACAAAAATTTCTCAGTGAGAAATTCAGACAAGGTAAGATAGAAGAAGGCAGAAGGAAAAGGGAGAGAGAAGGAAGGGGAAAATAAGCAGGAGGGAAAGAGCAAGAGCATGTGAGAGGGAAAAAGCAAGTGTGTGACAGCATGGGTGAGTGCACGAGCAAGAGAACACGAGTGGGGAGAGGAAGGAGCAAAGAGAAATAGAGGGCGCTGAGAGAGGTGGGGGGGAGAGAATGAGAAAACAATTCTCCTTTTGCCACATCTTGAAATGTGGCCAAGTGAAAAAGCTGGTGAAATGGACTTAATGAAACAAACACCTGCTTCTAATAGAAGAAGTAGGATGATTTTTGTATAGTTGATTTCTTGTGTCAGAATTGCTGGTAGGAAATTGTAATTAAGAGCAGATCAAAAGTGAGGGGTGGTGATTTCCTCCATTATCCCTCCAAAGGATTATGTATTTTAAATAGATTTTAATCGTTCCTAAGATAAACATGTCAGAAATGTTTAGTTCTAGAGAGGTCTCAAAGCTTCCTCATGTGGTCTCTGGCGTGAGGAGCTCCACTGAGTGTGGCTGCAGCTGGAAATCTCTGTGCACCCCAACCCTCACTTTTCCCCCCAAGATTCAATCTCCTGTACCAGAACTGCCAGCTGATGTGCATGTCTGTGTATCAGACTTTTCAGTTATCTGTTCAGATAATTGGCTCAAAATTAACTTTGATAAATTCATTCACAACTGTAAAAATTATATTTTTTCCCCCACATCTCTTTATATAGAACCAAAATTCAATCTCTTTTTGCTAAAACCTAGTTTGACACTTTTGGAAGAATACCATGAATATTTAGAAGAATAGCCATGATTTTGTTAAGTCTTTTCCTAGGAAAAGCAGGTATTTCTACCTCTGGCAGGGAAGGGTTTAGCCCTCAGAACTACCCTGTGGGTCTCCCATTTACATAATGAAACTAATATGCTGCAACACACTCCAGCAATTCTTCTGGATCAGATACTTCACATTTATTATGGTATTTTGGTGTACTTTTAGCAGGGCAATTTAATTAGAATTATCCATGGATAGTTTAAAAACTGAATCTGCAGATCATTTATTACTGGCCTGTATTTACTGGTGCAGCAACAAACCCATCTGGTTAGGGCTTATTCTTTAATTAGTTCATTTAACATTTTTGTCCAAAGTGAATCGACTACAACTTTATCCACAGCACAGGGCATAAATCAGTCTCTGTCTGTCACATAACCCAGTAACTTAATGGGGAGTATTTCTTGTTGAGGGCAATTTTTATACATTTCATTCACTGTGCCAGAATTGTCAGTGTGAAATTGTGACAACAGCTGGCTAAAAGTGAGGGATTATGACCTTCTCAGAGTGATTACATGCTAAAAATTAATTGTGTTTCCCCCCCCCCCAGCACTGTGGCATTGTGATTACTTGATTCTGAGAGCGTGGGTGGGCGGGGGCGAGACACGTGCGTGAACAAAAAGATTACAAAGCAAACAAATCAATGCTTGTTATTGCTAAGTCATAAAAAATGGTTTCTAGCTAACCAATACTGAAAGAAGGAAAGAAAGAAACAACTAGTTTAATTTAATTACCAGTATATCTGTTTTGTACTCTGGAGCAACTGAACTAAGATAAATTGTGAGACTAACATTCATCTGTATGTTACATTAAGATGCTGGTACAGCCATATCTTTCAAAGCCCTGAGTTTACTCCACCAATCATTTTAAAAAATACCTCAGTCCTTTTCTATGCCATAAGTAATATAGTGAATCTTGTTTCTTTTAATGTTACAGCATCTTTCTTCTTGATGCTACTTTTTTTGCCAGCATTTGCTGCAGGAAATATTGATCTCTGCTTCTTCAAAATGAGTTTTCCTTGTACTCTTTCTTATTCAGTGGACCCTACAGTTTGTATGCTTGATATTGCACATTCTCTCTCTGGGGAAAACTGTTCTGCCACTTTGCAGTTTCTTTAAGCAGAATTCTTTTCACACTTTAAATAGCATTGCACTGTGCCAATTGTGAAAAACAAAAAACAAAACAAAGCCCAACCAAAGCCTGTTTGGTTTACTGGATACATTTAGTTACACTCAAAACCATTAGCTGGGAGCCTGAAGGCTAAATCCAGCATTAAACCATCTCTGCCTTAGTCATATCCTTTCCCAGAGCAGCATGGGAGGCTAATACGGGAGCTTCAAAGAAGCTTCAGATATTTTTGTGATGATCAAAAGCCTATGAACATCTTAATTTGCAAGCTTGCCCACAGTCACAAGGTAGTAGAATTAATATGGGGAAAAAAATAGACTTTTGGGCCAAAATTCAACACATTTATAAGCACATTTCTAGTAAAAGTTTGTAGCTACATCTCTGTACCTTTTACCCATATATTTCTTTATTACTTTAGGCACTTCCTTCATTAATCCTTCATTGTTGGGTTCAGATCTCTAAGAGCTACGGGGGATCTCCATCAATGATTCACAGATGGTGCAGCTCAGCGATGCTGTTACTTCCCATGGACTGAAACTTGTCTTTTTGTTCAGTGCAGGAGCAGCAAAGAAAAAGAACTGTAAATGATACACATGCACTTCTTCATCTGACACTGATGCTGCTGGTTGGAAACACGGCTGTGAACACTTGCTTTGGCTGAGGAGAAAGACATTTTTTCCAGTTGCTACATCCAATTCAACAATTGTCTTTATTTTCCAATGCCTTCATGTTTATTTTCTTTGCTCCCAGCATTACATGAGCTGCTTTCCAACGTGTGACTTACTTTTAAAAAATGCCCAGTCAACACATTTTCCATGACATCAGTGAGGACTGCTGCTCTCTGAACTTTTCCATATTTGTTTACTTTTCTTTAATCAAATTAATTAAACCTTCAGGTCCCCATTTTAGGAATGTTAGTAATAGTACTGTCTGTGGGATCTTTTTCCAGCAGAATGAAACAATAACAACTTTCAGAGCTCCCCTTTGAAGAGGTGTGGTCTCAGAGCCTCATCCAGCTGTATTTCCACTGGCTGTGAGTACATCAGTCTGGCCAAGCAGACCAGAGAAAGATTCTTTCTCTCTTTCTAACTCTGAGAACTATATTTTGCCTTTTTATGATAACTTAAGTTAAAAATCAAGGTGGACAGAACCTTTTATAAAAGCCATGGCTTTGTTTTTTTTCTCTACCAAGCCACTGGAGCAGGGAATAGGGAAGCTGAGTTATTCGCTATGATAAAAAAAAGAAAAAGCCATTTTTAAAAATTGTAATTGAAAATACACTAGAAAAGACTCTATGAAACACTGAAAAAAATGAAATATTTCAAGTTCATTCACAATGTTTTGGAATTTTCTATTTGAAGAAGTAGTCATTTAATAGAAATATTTTATCAGATCAATATTCTGACAGTGCAATACAAACAACTTTATTAGCAGGCTCTGCAATGGTAAAATTACCCACAAGGGTTATATTTTCTGACTTAAGAAAAGATAGTGTACTTTAAACAACTCTTCCCATCACCCAAATTTCAAACTAGATTTTAAACAAAAATATGTCCAATTGCCAGCTGGTAAACTAATTCTATTAATGAGAAAATAAGACCCTATAATGATTATATAAGGTAGCATATTTGTACTTTATCTCATTATTTATTTTGTTGACTATGTGCTTTTCCCTTACACTTCATTGAATGAACATTATCAATTTGAAATATTGACATATTTTAATGTGGAGGATTTTTAGTTTTTAAAATAAAATTAAATGGTTTAAGATACTGCCCCTATACCTGCATTTAATGTCTACTTTTATAGTTCTAAAGTAATTATATTTTTATATCTAGTCATTAAATTCTGAGATTATTTCATGTTTAATCTTTGCTGGATTTTGCTAAGCTAAGTAGATAAAGGCATATGCATATTCCACTGTTCCTCAGTGAGTCTACTCAGGCTACATGGGAAGAAATGAAAATACAAGATTCCCAGCACAGATACAAGCAGTCATGTGCTCTAACAACATGTTCCCTGATCTGTTATTAGCAAGGTGCTGTCCATCTAAAAATTTACTTTTTTCCTCACTCTAAGAAGGTAATGAGTTTAAGTATTAACTGCTGGAGGGGAAGAAAAAAGAAAAAAAAAAAGAAAAGAAGGATGTCCTGAAAAAAACCCAACTTTTTTGTTGTTTATATAAAATTAAAAACAATGCAATTACAAAATGACAATGTCTTAACACACATCCATGTAGCTACATTTATTTGTGATACAGGAAAATACGTACACACCACTGGTTTTTGTAGCAGTCTACAGACACCCACAAGCATGAATGGTCTTCCTACAGCCAGTACCAGGCAGATTCCTGTGGGACAGGATTTGCATGCAGCCAGGTATCAAGGCCACGGCTTTTCCAGTAGGACTGTCCCGGAGCCTGGCTGTGACTGTGCCCTGGCTGTGTCCCTGGCTGTTTCTGTGTCCCTGACTGTGGCTGTGGCTGTGGCTGTGGCTGTGGCTGTTTCTGTGTCCCTGGCTGTGGCTGTGGCTGTGGCTGTTTCTGTGTCCCTGGCTGTGGCTGTGGCTGTGGCTGTGCCCCTGGCTGTGGCTGTGCCCTGGCTGTGGCTGTGGCTGTGGCTGTTTCTGTGTCCCTGGCTGTGGCTGTGGCTGTGCCCCTGGTTGTGTCCCTGGCTGTGGCTGTGCCCTGGCTGTGGCTGTGGCTGTGGCTGTGACTGTGCCCCTGGCTGTGGCTGTGGCTGTGCCCCTGGTTGTGTCCCTGGCTGTGGCTGTGCCCCTGGCTGTGGCTGTGGCTGTGACCTGGCTGTGGCTGTGGCTGTGCCCCTGGTTGTGCCCCTGGCTGTTCCTGTGTCCCTGACTGTTGCTGTGGCTGTGATTGTGCCCCTGGTTGTGGCTGTGCCTCTGGTTTTCTCTGTGGCTGTGTCTGGTGCAGCTGCCCCAGGCTGTGCCCCCAGCCAGCAGCAGGCTGTGCCACCTGGAGTGCAGGCTGGTGTGTGCCCTATCTCCCATCTCTGTGAGCAGAAATGGATGTGTGCCGGGCTCTGAGACCACACAAATCATCCCGGGCAGAATAATAATTGTACTTGTAGCTGCAGCCAAGCTATTTCACGGACATGTGGGGTTGGCAGAAAACTGAATCAATTTATACAAGAGTGTGCAGCGTTTGATAAAGCCCAGGCCCTGACAGCTTTATCTGATAGGTTCAGTTTGTTTTTTTAGAAGTGAGTAGCCCTGAGGCTTTTTGCTGAGTTTTATCGAATAGTCACTTTATTTTAAGCAACAACAGAGGTTTAATAGGAAGGGTGAACATGCTGAAAGGTCACCTGCAGCCAGGTATTATCATCTGAGCAAATGCAAACTGTACATCATGGAAACCTCTCTACAAACTGACAATAAGCATTCATCTCCTAGGAAGTTGTTTCATCCCTCTGCTCACACTTAAAACGCTGCTGAATTTACTTGGGTACTTAAATATGGTTTTGATATAACTGACATACATAGTGAGAAGATTTGCTGTAATCAAAAAGAGAGAATAAAAGAGAGTGGAATTCAGTTCATTCAGTAAAGTTCTTTTATAGAGCTATATATTTTAAGATAATTTCTGGAGCAGCAAATTAAACAGACATGGAAACAAACTTCTATACATCTCAAAATTATTATGATTGCACAAAGGAATTACCACTAGATGCTAATTTCATATACTGCCAGAAAAATTTAATTAAACATTGGAGACGGTAGGAAAGACAAGAAATGAGAAATGAAAGCAAATCTCAAAAGTTTTAGGGACTATTTTCCTCAGGTTTTTTTATCCATGCAAATGGTAAGAAATTGAGAGTTAAAGCAAATGTATTTTGTATTTAGTTAATCTAACTACAGAAGCAGAGATCCTTAGTCCATTCAGTCAATCCACAAATTGTATGAGGAAAGCACGCAAGACAAACCACAGCAAGAGCATTCAAAGACCCTTTCATTACTGTTAATTTTTACCCAATTCATTACAACAACAAATGTAAAAACACTACACAGAAATAGTGGTATGGGGAAGATGCATTTCAAGAACAATATCAAGATTTTTCCTGAATGCCATCACAGCATTGCTTTCTATATTACTTGTAGAAATAAGTCAATTAATAAATATAAGATACTCAAAGACTGTGTTTTAGCATGTTTAAGTTAGTAGACCCATTTCCTAGGATAGAAAAAATTCCTAGCACACGACAAAAATACTCTGCAAATCATAGCTGATGGCCAATGTTTTGAAACTTTTAAAAAGCTGGGGCTTGCTGGGGCTCAAACAATATTCATGAAACAACATGAACTTACTTTAAGAGGCCACAAAAATTCTAGGCAACTAAATGAGAATTTCTAAGTTTTAAGATTGATGAAAAATAGTGATCAGTGTTTAGGAAACCACAGTTTTAGGGCTGGGTCCCAGGAATTGTTAAATTTCTTACATTCTTCTTTAGAAAGTTTGAGGTTCCCATGGGTAAATATTCAATACTAATCAGTTGCTTCTGTTTGCTTGTGTTCAAGTCCCTAGGAGCTCAAGAGACCAATCAGTGGCAAATCCTTGGCTATGTTTTCTTACATATCCTTCTTTAAAAGCTGTGATTTTGCTGGAAGAGCCCAGATTTTTAATTGTCCAGGTAGCATCCAGATCTTGTCCACATAAGGACCATATCTCCACTTCAGAGAGTCAATAAAACTGTTAATAATAAGTGTTGGTTCAGACCCTAGAAGAGCATGGGGACCCTGTCACTTAAGTAGACAATAAACACCTCAGATTCCTATTCAATTTAATCTAAAGATCTAAAAATATTTCAAAATGTAAGAGAGTTGTGCTTTCCACTCCTCCCAAGAAGTATAATTGCATTTTACACATACAGAAACTAAGGGCAGATGGAAAGGATGTCAGCACTGCTGGCAGAGCAGACAAAGTCCTGCTCTCCTCATTCTAAAGATGCAATCTTTGCACCCCAAATTCCAGGCAACTTGAAATCTGAGCTTTGCAGTCTTCCAAATATTCCCTGTACTGAAGAATTTTGAGCTGTGCTGTCAGCAGAAACACACAGGATCTGTACCACAGACACGTGCAAGCAGCAGCAGAGTTCTGAGTCTCTTTTGTCATTCACAACACAATGAGCTTGGAATATTTTGTTTACTTGGTATCATTGTGCCCTGGATTATATTTTTTACAAAATAGCAGATGTGTTGTATTTTATTAATAGACAACAATACATTTATTTTCAGGTATCTTAATAGAAATTCACAGTATTACATTCAGGTTGATTACTATACTCAAGAATGCAAGGAGGATAGGGAGGGTTGGATTTTTACAATCTCATTTAATACATCATTTATTCAGAAGAATTTATTTAAATATTCATAGAAATTCTTTATCTTTAAAAATCAAATTTCCATTTGGGTATGGGAGGTGGGTGTAGAGCAGTGGGAAACAACAAATCTCAAAAAGTCAAAATCCAATTTGTCAATATTTTTATTTTTTTCACAACAAATATGTCAGGCCCCCCGAATTATTTAGGTTATACTTTTTGGCCCCCACCTCACACTTTCTCTCAGTTGCTTATGTTGGTTATTCATTAGCTATGAAACACTGCAGCACCTCTCCCTCTCCAGGACCTGTCAGCTATCTCCATCTGGAACCAAGTCCCCGAGAGGAAGGGACTCTATTGGTGCCCTGCCCAGGCTCTGCATTCAAACAATACCCAGTATGAGCTCCTTCTTCCTGCAGTGTCCAGGTCCTGTTGTCTGCCAGGACAGGATTTTGTGCCTCAACACAACTGATGCACAAACTCAGTGCCACTGTGTCTCCTGTCATGCAGCTGGAAAAGGCAGGAAGTGCTGGTACCCAAGGGAGCCAAGAGTGTGTGTGTGAGTGAGTGTGTGTGTGTGTGTGAGTGTGTGTGCTTTCACAAGGGACCTTCTGTCTCAGCTGAAAAAGGGGAAGGAGCCCTGCCTGCCTGTGTTTGTGTTTTGTGTGAGTCCTGCACACAGGGGCTGTGGGAAGCCACACCTTGTCCATGGCACACCCTGTCAGCATCCCCCGTGTGCCGTGCCCCTCTCTCTGGGCTGCTCTGGGATGCTCGGCTTTGCTGCTGGTTGAACAGGCACACAGCAGAGTGGCAGCAGCATCCCTCAGCCAGGCTAGAGACTCCAGGTCCCCAGGCTGACTCCAGGCAGGAGGGAGTCCCGGGCTGGAGCAGGCAGCCACGCTCCTATCATTTCACACAAGCCACAGTCATGATCCAGTGGCAGTCTGAGAAATTCTCTGTTCATTTACAGTCCCAGTGGATTCCATACCAATGCTGGTGCTGCAAGGCAAATATCCAGTATGAACGAGGTCATCAAATTTGTCTCAAAGCGTGTTTGATCCATTATTGCCCAGATCTAACTCGCTAAGCTGTCTGCATTATACATGCATTTAGATGACTAAGTGGCCCTGTTCGTTTGGAGCAGACCTCTGGATTCTGTGATATGCCAGTGCACTAGAGTGGAAAATAAACAACATCCTCAGCTGCTGAATAATTAATTCTTTTACTGAATTAAATATGAAAATAGTACAGGTCATTTAGAATTTCTTATGCTTTTTAATAATAGTCTCTTCAAAACCTATCACATTATTCAACTTCATATCAACATCTATTTTATTTACTCTTCATTCTTATTATGCAGCACACTGCAGTATTTTGTACAAACAGCCATATAAAAACATCAAATGCTGTCAAGTGAGAAGTGAAGGTTTTGATACTATCGGGGTCTTGGCTCAGAGGCAGCTTGGTATTGTGGGTTAGGCTTCATAGCTCAATTTCCAAAAGTGAAGGTGGCAAAATAATTAATAAGAATATTCATTTAGTAAAAGGGGGTTTCCTGGGAAAAGTTTGTTTGCACATGTATGAAAGTAGATGCATCTGTCCATACTTCTCAGCACTAACAATGGGGTCCTGCTGCCTGTATAATGAAGAGGGGAAAGAACCTCACAACACCCCACATCACAACCAGAGCCAGACAAATGCTGAATTTTTTAAGGAAAAACTAAGTTTATTTAAGTCTGAGGTCCCTACTCATATCTTCATTAGTCTCCCAGCACAAAAATCACTTTCCCTGAATTATGAGCTCTACCTGCCCTTTCTCCCCAAGCTTTGCTAAGAAGAGCTGCCTCATCCATGAATGTGGCAGTTTTATCAATGATGGGACGTCCTGCTACTCTAAGCACAACCTGCTCTGAACAGAACAACCAGGACCCACAGAAAGTGATTTGCTACAAGGCATCAGAGAAATCTGGGCCTGTACCTGCTCCCCTCACCCAGTTTACATTTTTTGCCAACATTTGGATTTTTCCAGGATAAACTGAGCACCACATCACCCCACAACTGCACTCATCCAGGACCACAGGGAGTCTTCTGGAGAAGATTTCGTTAACAGAACTCTTCGTCAGAAAATCCAAGATGAGATAAAATTTGTCTCTCATTCCTGGAAATATTAATGAGTGTAATGCCAAAAACTAACAAATATGCTGAGATTTGATAATAAAACAGGACCAGCTAGAACCATGCAAGTTCCAAATTTAAGATTTGAAGAAGAGCCCATTTTCATTTGTGAGAAACAATTATTCAATATTTGCATCGGGGCAAAGATATAAAACATCTAGACAGAATCTGTTACAGGCAGGAGGGGGAAAGTGCCTGCCTAGGACTTGAAAACTCTTTTCTTTAGGAAAACCTGAACACTGTCATTTGCTATGAACTGTCTTCAAACTCTTTTGATTTTCTTCCAGTTCATCTACTCATGTTTCCATTGTGAGTTTTGAGCTTTTGATGATGGTCAATTAAACAACTATTATAATATAGTTGTTTATGCAAATAACAAACACCAGAACAGCATGTATTTGATGGAGTTCATATTATTTTTCCCTTATCATCAAAATCACTTTGTCTTTAAAAACAAGCAAAATATCTGCAAAACAAAACAGATGATGTTCAAATGATCTTTAAAGGGTGAAGTTCATGCTTTAACAAAAAAACCCAACAATCCAACTAACCCTTCTATAATTTTTACAATTAAACTGAAAGCAACAAAAATGTTAGCAATGCAATGCAATCAATTCAGGCTCTCTCTGCTTGAAGTTGAGAATCTGCCAATTCATATAAAAAATTTGCATTTCAAAATGAAACATAAAATCCTTCTTTACCTGTTTGAAAAGGAAAGAAATCCCAGTGGAGCTTGCAAAATATATGCCCATTGTTTAATGACCTTCTAATACCAGTGAAAGAACATCCAAGAACATTGCAGATAATTCTGGTCTAATCAGGTTAATGATGGAAGCCAAGGCCAGGACTACAGCAAGCTGTTCGTTAGCATTTGATATTTCTGGCAAATAAACTCACTGCTGTTGATCCATTAAGTTCACATCCAACAAATAGTAACAATTGCTCCTGACATTCAGTACAGAATATTCTGCTCCCGTATCGAATCCTGCTGCTCTAAAGGAGCCAACACTCACATGGAAAGAGGAGGCTGAGCTTCTTCAAATGGCTTCTGTTAAACCAGCACAGCCATAAAGTTCCAGCTGAACAGGCCAAAAGCTGATCATAATTTTTTACTTTTTCTCAGTGTGTGAGGAAGTATCTGGGGAAATTTTGTTCTTCGTAGAGATGTAGGACAGGGAAAACAAAACAGAATCACATATTATTATTATGTTCTCAGCCTTCATACTGAGATCATGGTTCGGTGATCACGTACTAAACATGGTATTTTTCATAAGTACTGTTCAATCTACCATGTGCAAGATTCCAGATTTCTGCTGGCCATTATATCCCAGTTTTATGTGTCTCACAATCAGTATTCACTGGTGAGCTACATGGACATAATCAAGCTTGCTCCAGCTGATTACTGACCAGCTTTAAAAGGCCCAGACGAGCTGTTTTCTCCAGCTGGAATGTTGATTAAAGCTATCTCAGCAAACATGGAATATATGAGCACTCAATCTCCAGCCATTCTCCTAGAGACTATCAGAAATGTGAGATTTGCTGAGGTCAGACTGAGATGTCCATAAAACTGATAACTTCTTTGGCCAGAAGGCATCATTTCCCTGTTCACTAAAGAGGTTCCTGCTCGGCCAGCCAGCAGCCCCTGTTACAGTTCAGAGCTGTGAAGTGCCTCAGATCCCTCCAGAGCCCCAAATTCTTCTGCAGCCAACAGAATCCTGAAAGACATTCATCAGCTTTGAGGAGTTGCTCAAGCAACTCTTAATTCCTCAGGCAGGAATGGACTCGGCCCCTTTCATGGGGAGGTCAATGAGGAAATGGAGCTACTCTCTTAAATCCATTTGAGGACACTGTGCCAGTGCCTCAAGACACTCTGAACTGCCTTTTTCGCCCTGGAGTTACTCCCCACTGTAACAGACATCCTACTCACCTATCCTCATGTATTTTTCTGCTATCCTGAGAAATACACTGGAGGTAAGCACATACACATATTCAGAAATTCAGACAAAGGAACGTTTCTAAGGAGAATCTTAAATTTTACTTGAGTTATATTACTCAGGGGTAATAATTAAGAGCTTGATTTTTCAGAAGAACCTGGATTCCTACTTCCAGCCCAGGTGGAGGCTAAGCATGGAATTCAGCTAAGCATGTAAGCAATATCTGAAGTTCAGCAGAAGTTAACAAGACTCACAGAATCAAGATTATCTGGTCAGATAAACCATAAGCAAAAGCTTCGAAAACTTACAAAAGACAACCATCAGCCAGCAGTAGACACCAAAAAGCAGCAGTTCCTGTGGTAAGAAAGGAATCCATTTCCTCACTGTTGGTTTCTCCCCATAGATCTCTATCTGAAACCTCAGTTTTCCTGGGACGAGCACTTATTAGAAGGGGGGCTACAGTGTTCTCATTCTGCTAAATCTCATCTATTTCCAAATCACTGAAATGTTCTGTCTCCTGCCTGGCAAATTGGCTGGCAAATATTAACTCAAGCTGGTCTACCAAAGCAGGAGATCAACTTTTTATTTTCCATTTCAGTGATCCCAATAAAGCCTGGATACAACACAGACAGTGTCTGCACTGTGCAGGGAAGCACTTTGTGAGGAGATCAGCTAGATTCCCATGGAAGGTTAGACTGAAACTTCTTTGGGATCCAAGCTGTCACCTCTCTGGCACTAAATGCGACCTATTTTTTTCAATTACATGATATAAGTCTGGCTAGATAAAAAGACATTCACTTTTTTTCACTGACAGTTGCACATCTGTACAGTTTTACAATTTCCTTTGAGGACTCCTGACCAGTCTCTCCTACACACTTTGAGTGGTTACAAATATGAACTCTCAAAACTGCAGTGGTTATGCAGCCAACACACCAGAGGCCCGTGAAAGACTGGGAATCTAGTGGAAGATAAAACACCACAGCAGCTCTGACTTTCTCCATGACAGCTGTAAAAAGATTAGGAATTATTTCACATCTACTTATACCATGCTCAGAGATACATGCTTAGACAGACTGCAAAGGTCAGCTGATATTTACAGCTCCAGCTCTCAGTGAGAGCAACCTGGCTGCTCTGAATACAACAGTCTGGCTTTGATCCTCAGGGAAATATGGTCTAGCCATCTCCTGCTTCCACTCCAAAGTGATTGATGTATTTCAGCAGTCGTTGAAGGAGAAATATGAAAAAAATTACCAGTCTGTTTAGAAGAGCCTATCAAGGGGTCTTTTATGTGTAAACATTTCCTGATTTGATGACAGCTTATAGGATAAATTATTTGTCTCACTATGTTTTTAATTATTCAGTCTAGACAAGATTAATTGCAATTTATTTCATTTGAGGTGAGCAAGAGTATCAACATCTCCTCTGGAGATAAGTCTACATCCTCCTTGTCTCCTCCCCAAACTCAATGGAGATAAATTGTCTCATGCTCAAGGTGCTCCTTGCTTCTCATCCCTAACAGCTTCCAACCAAGTCCATGGGGGTTCTAAAAGCCCAGAGGCCTAAAGAGCTCAGTCCCTGTGGGGCTCTGTTTCCACTGTTTCCAGGTTTGCCCCCAAATCTGCACTTTGATGAAGGAGGCACCTCAAAACCTGGAGAAGGGAAGCAGCCTGTAGCTCCGAAAGCCTGCTCCAGTTCCCCATGCCAAGGTACTGACAGTGCAGGCACAAAGGGAGCAGCACAGAGGCAGAAAGCAGAAATGATGGAGCTGGCACTGAAATCAGGCTAGAGTAGCAAGGCACAAGATCACATGCCATTGCCATTTTAGAATGAGAGGTAGGAATCGTGACTGGATTATAAAATTAACTGATGGCAGTAAATAAAATAAGGTAGAAGAAGCAGATGGAAGTAGCAACATACTCGGGTACATTCTAAGACATTCATTACAAGACCGCCCGCAGCAGAGGCTGAAACCTCATTAGTCATATGTACTTCTCTGCACCAAATGTGTGATATTTACAGTTATGTTTAGTTTATAGACTAGTTGAAGTTTGGACCAATGCCTGGTTTTGTTCTTTCAGAAGCACTTGAACTATCTTCAGGGTAAACAGATATAACTGAGAAAAAATATATAATGTAGAGTGGTTAAGCAGTAGCTCACAGAGCAAAGACAAAAATAATGGGATAGAAAGATAGAAAAACAGTAGGAAAATAAGAGATGAATGTGGACTGATGGCAAACACTGCAGGTGTATGGTACTCATTCATATCCAATCAGGCAGTTAATGAAATAACCTATAGATACACAACTGTCTTTTGAAAACAAAAATTACTGCCTGATATCAGCAGAATGATTCACCCTCCAATTTGCTAGAGATTTAAGCAGAACTGTTGGTTATGGATTATCATGAAGAAACCGGGAAATAGCAGGTCACATTGAACCCTAATCAGATTTTAGTATTAGGGAAAAAACCTTAACTTTAAAAAATATTTTCTTAATGTAACTCAGAGCATTTGTTCAGTGTAGAATGGTTCCAATGTACAGCTGCTAGTAGAGTTTTAGAATGCTGCTGTCACCAAACAATATAAGCACAAACCGGCAGAAGGCTTCTCAGTGCAAATGGAAAAAAGAATCAAGGTTGCAACTGCAGCAGGGAGAGAGTGCAAAGAAAGAGGCATTGGAAAGGTAGAACATAAAGGGTCAAAAGGGATCACCTGGCTTCTCAGGGCAGGAATGAGACAAGCATACAAAAAGTGAAGAGTGATGAGTTTTGAGCTGGATGAATATTGGTCTCTCTGTCCCTCTTTCTCCTTCCCTGACTATCCCAGCTTGTCTCCCTTGACTACCTAGGGTAAAAACCTGAATATGAAAACTGCTACATCAGGGCTCCTGCTTTACTTCTCTTTCAGCCTTCTCTACCTCACTGTGAAAATGAGACCAAGTGGGCAGCCAGTCTCTGCCCCAGCAGTGCAAAAGGCAAACACACCAAAATTAGAGGCGGGGGTCAGCAGCTGAAGGTCTCAGGGAAGGGCTTTCTACTCTTCCTTGAAAGGAAGCTGAAGAGGCTGTTGCTGCTGGAAGAACATGACCCTTGGAGTACAGTTAATCATTTTTTCACTGCTGATGTGGTGGATTGAAGAATCTCACTGTGAGGCCACAGGAGTGCCAGAGTGGCACCTTAAAAGGGACTATGGTAAGATCAAGAATGAACCTAACTACCCCTCAGCAGCACTGAGGTGCTGGATCAGCTCATATTGGATCAAATGCTGTCTACCTGCACCTTAAATTTGCCTGCTGTTCCTTTTCCAAAGCTGGAAAAAATGCAGATTTGATCATAGAATGCTAAAACTGCTTAGATGAGACCTGTCTGTGCTGCAAATCAGCTCTCTTGGCTTTCTGATTCAATGCGTTCAGCCATTTGGATTCCTACTTTTAGGAGCGATTTTCCCAAAGATTATTAACTAGAACTTATAAATCTCAGTGAGGAGGTAATTAGTTTCTGTCTAGAAAAACGAGTGTCATATTGCTAGCATCTTGCCAAGCCAGCACAGAGCTCAGTGCACCCTGTGAGAACACCCATCAGTTCAGCTGGCTGTGAAAAAGACACTCCAAATTACCCCAGGTTATCTGAGTTGAATTTTGTTTTTTCCAGATTTATGGCTGACCATTATTCCCATGCCTTGTTTTATATCAGCATGTGGCAAAAATTGATAGGTTTTTGCTTTCTCTCTCTTATATTTTCCTTGGAATGCTTCATACAACAAATCTAGTAAGGTGTTTGGAAAGTCAGTTGATGTATGAAGACATTAACAATCTGAGGAATATCAAATTGCTTGGAGACTGGAGAGAAAACAAAAAGAGGAAAACTTATTGGGAAGAGATAAGCACAGAAGAAAATATATAATTTGCAGAGCTCTGCAACAAATTACTTTAGCACATGTGAGCATATGTATGTTATTTCCAACAGAAAATGTCAAAGGAATTTTCCACAGCTCTGCTAAATGAACACAGACTTTTCTACAGGTGAATACTTCTTAAGAGTTTGGGAGTCTCAAATAATTATGTACCCTGTTAAAACAGATGACATGTTCCATGCAATCCTGGCAGCCCTTAAGAGGACCATTACAAAGTTTATATTATTTTTTTTAGGTTGTATTTGGTTCATTTGTATTGGATATATTCTGGATTTATTCTCTTTAATAGTGAAGACACAGGGAGTCTACATGGTACAGGAGTAAATCAAATCCAAAATGTTTGAGCAAAATAAGTTGGTGTTTTCTGTGTGTACAACAACAAATGGACACCTGAAAGAATTGATGGGGATGCTGAAAACAAAACGGAATGGCAAAGTCTACTACAAGAAGCAACTGAAGACAAAACTTGAGATTCAAAACTATTACAAACAGGTATGTGGATAGCAGATTATTATCTCCAGTTGCCATAATTGAGAACAATCTATATGTTTTGGAAGAAAGATTGCAACTTGATTAAGCCCTGAAGAAAATCTCTGGTAAGATCAGGATTTAGTCATAGGGTGTCTGCCTGTTATAGGCCCTTCTGAAGAATCTGGGTTGGGTCAGTTCTAGGATAGGATATTGGATTGCCTGCTTTTATCCAGCATGAAATGTCTGTGTTCCTATGAATTTATAAACTAAATCATAATTTTTGTTGGGGACAATATTTTTGAAATTATTCACTGCACCCTCTTTATGTTACTGTTTAAATACTACTTAAACAATTGGTACATGCTTATTTTTACCATTTAGCTGAGTTTATAAACTCAGCTAAATGTAATTTCCCCAAACCTCAGTTTCAGCCATCCCAGCAGATGTTTACCAAAAAAATAAAAATGACTTAACATCTTCTGACATCAATTCTATGTCAACCAATGCTACCTGTGCTCTGCTTCACATGGTCCTTTCCAGTGGAATTATTCCATATCAGTTCACTAATGAACAGTGCCTCTCACTGTGGAGCACAGAATTTCAGATCAGTTTTAAAAGGTCTTACATCAATTTTTTCTTTTCCCATTTTTTCTTTAAATTAAAATTATTACACTGACACAATTAGCAGGAAGAGCAGTTTGACTGCCATCATGATCAGGCTGTCTTTTTTGAGCCAGAGTGAAAAAAGGAGACCAGAGCAGCACAGCACAGATATCATAACATCCCACTGTCATAGAAAACCTGAAAAAGTGCAGGTTTTGAAGGAAAAAATCCCCAAAACACCTCTCTATGGAATGCCCAGTATTTAACTGAATTTTCTTATAATCATATAATAGCTGTATTATCATAATGCAAGAACAGTACTGAATATATTCTGTATTATTCTAGTGCCCAGGCACATCTCCAAGTGATCTTCAAGCTCAAAACAGAAATTAATCCTTACTTCCAAAAATTTTACAAGTCTGGTTTAATGTTGGTGGTTTAGTGAATACACAATCATCCACTATTTAGCATTAGGCTCTAGGGCTAGAAATAAAACCATTCCTATTAACATCAGCCAATGCTCTCACCTTCCTGGAAGTCTAATGTTTGACAAGTATTTCTGAGGGGAGATGGGTGTTTAAAGAATGATTTGCAGCAGTTTTTGGTGAGCAGCTCCCAAGTATGATGTCCCAATGAGACAAAGCCAAAACACTTTAAGTTTTCAGTCATATTGACAGAGAATGATCAGATTCAAGAATAAAATAATTTGGTGTGAACAAATAACAAGAAGTTAGGTGGGATGACAATCTTGAAAGTGAGGACAAGTGACTTCTCTTTGATACAATAGAAGAATCATTGGAGAGACATGAAACCTGAATGATGAGCTAGAAAAATGAATTTATACAGATATGCAGAAAGCAAGATTGCATTTCTCCAGGCAAGAGAAAGGGGGTTTACAGTAACCAAGATGTGACCTGATGAATCTAGACAGCAATTTTAGCTGTGTGAACTGACTGAAAAGGTACAGACTTAGAGCTGTGGGGCACAATCAGACAGTGTGACCAAAGCATAGGGGGGATCTGCAGGAATACGTGGAGATGACGACTGTGGCTTTCTGAACTACAAAAACTGAGAGTCCTGCTTTGAACTGAATGAATTTTAAACAGAACAAAACATATTGAGGAAACAGAAGAAGGGTAGTAGACCATAAAAGATATTAGAAGTCAAATGGAATTCTGTGGTTCTCTCTTGGCACAGACAGTCCCAACTTGACTTCCAGTCAGTACTAATGGAACCATCTCTCTTCCTTCTCAAAAAAGAAGGATGCAAGAAGATTTGATATAAACAAGTTCTTTTTTAAAACAACAAATCATATTTAGTATGTGCTGATGACTTGCTGCCTTTTATATACATGTTTTTGCTATGAGAAGACCACGTTTTCCAATTAATTTGACAGTGTGATTCAATGTAATCCAATCGAGGCACATAAAGAAAGCTGTGTATAATCAGAAAAGTACTAAAACAGAACTCTTCTCAAAAAGGCATTTGGTGTGATGGTGAAACTTCAGGAAACTGAATCAGAAATCTGAAGCAGGAAACAGAAATCTAAAACAGTGTTACAAATCCCAGTGGGACAGCCGTTTGTAGATGTGAAGTATTCCCACCACAAATCTTGGTATTCGTGCGTTATATAAAAGTAAGTGTTCTTCTGGGAACAAACAGAGGAGAGAAAAGAACCTTAGATTGTCCTGAAACATTGGAGTGTTATTGTTCATTCCCATGTAGTTTAAAATCTCAGAGCATTCCTGTTTTGAACCTTTATTTTTAGGGAACCTACCATCAGGCTTTACTATGCATGTTTAGTTGCAATTTGGAATGCAAGGTATAAGCCCAGAAGTGAAATTATTTTAGTTAATTGAAGGAGAGAATGTAATCAGTCAGATACTTTTTCTAATTAAAAACTGGAAAAAAATAATTAATTCCAAATGCTTTCTTGCACAAAATAGCTCCAAATCAGATAGGGATTTGGGATGCATAATTCAAGCTTCAGTACAGAGTTTAAATCCTCTCCAGAAATTTCCAGGGTATTTGCATCCAAATTTTGGGCTGGGAGCAGTTTCTGTTCAGACATTTAAAAAGATGTAAAACAAGATGGCTATATAAACTATACATACTATACATATGTTCTGAGCTCTTTAGGGAATTTGAAATTACAGTCTGAGTAAGAGACCCAGGGGCTTAGTTTGGATTTGAAAGACCCACAAAATTACAAACATATCAGTGTATAAATACTTCAGCCACATAACAGAAATACAGACCAATAGCTGCAAGAAGAACTTTGAGAGGTAAAACAATTTAGTCAAATGCTCCATAATATTTTTTGCTAGGAAGCTTTCCTTGGTCTCACTTAAATCTTCCTTACTATATTTTAAGATCATGTTTGTTTATTTTACCTATGCTAGACAGGAAAAATAAGTTCCCTATGTCTCTGTGTACTACTCTGGAAAATATTTTTACATCACCCCCTTGATACTAAGCATTCCTATTTCCTTTCTTCCTTTTTTCTGTGAAAATTATGCTGAGTTCAGTTTGTCCAAATGATTTCTATTTCCCTGCAGTAGAGTGCCCAGATCTGGACACAGTAGAGTCTTTCCAATGCTGAGTCAAATGGAGAACAATTTCATGGCTTTCCTGGGCTGCAAAATATACCATGGCTCTGGGCACTGCAAACATTATTGTGATATATTGTTGGGATACTTATTCCCTTGTGACAACGTGGTATTTGTCACTGGTGATTTATGTGTGATTTCTTATAATTGTCAGGTCCTGTTCTGAAAGATTTCCAATTTTACCTCTTTTGGTGCATGAGAAGCTTACTCTTATCAAAATACAGTACACTGGCTTTCAGTGAGCACAAATAAAATATGTTTCAATCAAGATTTTGATCTTGCCATTTTGAGGTTAAAAATAGACGAATGCTTTCAGTGCTTTTACAGAAATTTAAGTTAAGCCAACTCCTTTATAATTTTCCTCTCCTCTCCCATTTTTTTTAACTTACAAATCTTTCCTAAATTTCCCCTGTATCACCCATGTTCTACACATTCTCAAGATTAGGTGTTCATCTAAAAAGTTCAGTTTGTCCAAGTGATTCAAAAAATACCAAAAACAAACAGACAGACAGAAAAAACCCAAACAAAACCAAATAAATCCAGTGAATGGAGATATTTTGTTAGCAGTATTACAGGATTAGTTTGTTCTTTCCAATCTGCTCATAGCAATGGGTTGTGATCTCTTAAACTAATTTTCCTCCAGCTTATTATTGGTCCAGAAGTGACTTTACAGGCAAAAAGTCAGAGGTACTGCAATAATTAAATCAGGAGTAGAGTTTCTATCACTGGTTTTATTGTACTTAACAGCATGGTGGCTGAGAGATCAGTAGTCATTCCTCTAGAAATTTCCTGGTTGTGTATCCCTGAAGGAAGCAGGACATTCCTTACAATTACTTGTTTTATGGCAGATTTTCAATGTCTTTAATACCAATAAACATGCATTGTGCTGCACTGCCATACCTTGAGGCAAGTTACCACATTCTTTGAAAGTTGTTTTATAAATTGCTCTAAAAGATGAGAGTTAATATGAGTTTGTTTTCACAAAATGATAGCCTGACACATTCTTTACATATCTTTCAACTGACATTTGCTTTCACTGGTATTTTCAATTCTACTTGTCTGTGGAGGTGCCTACAATGCTTCCACAAGTAGGTACACTAAGATTTTTATATTCATTACTCCAGTACATTTAAGGGTTCCCATTTCAGAGTTAGCACAGTCACCTGAAAACCTGTCCAAGTGATAATGTTTCTGTATAACTAAAGCACTGCTCAGAGCCCTGTTCTTGAGGCAGGCAGAAGTATTTTGGCCATGAAATAGTATTGGAAAGCAAGTAAATGCCCTGACATCCTTAGGTCAATGCACCAAGTCATCTGCTCATGTACCTACAGCACTCTCCAATTGCTTTACTCCTTCAGATTAGATTTGGTGGTATCATATTCACAATCATTCCCTAGATAATCCCAAATCTGCACAAAGGATACTGACTGAATATAACCTAGCAATGCTTGAAAGGAGTTCTAACAAAAAGCCCTGGTTGTCATTCTCTGTGTTACTTCAGAGAGGGAAGCACTGGGTAGGGGCTGTCCTGGGGGGCCTTTTAATTCATAAAAGAACCAGATACAGACTTCAAGCAAGATGAAAATCTGACAGCCCTAGACTACAAGAAACACTGAGTGAAAAGCATCCGATGCTGAAGGTCCAAACATGGAATGTTTGAATTCTGAACAAAGTTCAGCAAAGGGATGTGCAAATGACCAGTTACTGTTTCAAACCCAATCTTTGGAAGCATCTGCTGAGATTAAGGAATTTCCTTGCTTTGAACACTCTGCTGAATAAGGAATATGTGCTTTAGCATTAGAGGATCCCTTTGATACAGCCCTCGACAGCAGTGTTCAAGGGGAATGTGCACCACCCTGGAAAATTAAATCCATGCCTAAATCAAGTGCTAGGGAAGAGCAATAGTGAGAGATCAGTTTCTGAATTAGTGTGATATGCTTGAGTGTGGGGTTACTTTCTGCTTTTCAAAGTAAAATTTTATCTGATGCTTTGCTTTTAAAGCTATTTGAAGTTTGAAGTCTTAAGCAGTTTGTGACTAAGGAAGTGTATCATCTAGATAGAATAAATTGTTTTCTCACTGTTGAAAATTAATTGTAAGGTTATCACAGACTGAGAAATTTGGTCATTTGAGACCAGGGAGAAGGAGAAGAACATGATTTGAGCCAGGCTTTCAATTAAATCTTACATTGATATATAAAGTAAATTCAGTACTGTGCTAAATTATAAACACCTGCAGGGTTTTCCTGAAGTTCTCATTTACTTCTAGCCAAGGCAGAGGATTTAATTCTATTTTCAATTCTAGAAGACTTGGACACAATTTACATTTGCTCAAGATTTTAGAGGTAAATAATATAACACCCTGGACAGGTTATAATTAATGGTTGTTTAAGGTATCAGATGATAGCACTGTAGTGACAGAAGTACAAGGCAGGATATCTTTTAAGCAGAGAGATTATGAAGTAATATTAGCATAGGATATTTTTTTCCAGTACAGGCAATAGTCCTGTACACTTTGAAATCAGAGATTTTATAAATGGTAGCCCTTTGTGCCTTCTCAGAAGGTCCCTTTCAGTTTTGCGTGTCAGCTTGACATCTAGAATAAAAAACTATAAAAATCACCAGTACTAAAATTTGCATGAAAATCTTATGTCCTCTCACAGTTGCCATGTAGTAAGATTAAGATTTTGTTCAGTACTCATGTACCTGATTCTTTAGGGGTTTCAGAGAGAAAAATATGGGAAGCACCATAGTGACTGTGAGGTCAGGAGCTGGTTCAGCCCCACATCAAGAGGCATCTGGAGGAGGTTTGAATAAAATTGCCAATGTAGCAGGCAGCTTTCTGTGTTCAGAAAACAGAGGTGTGTTCTGAGGAGCTGGGAGAGGCTCTCACTTGTGCTGAACTGAGCCCCCATCCCTCCAAGCCTGGTGTGGCAGATGAAATGCACCCTCGAGCTGTTTGAGGAGGGACCTCAGCAGCTCCTGTGAAGATGATGGGCACAGCCCAGGCCCTCCCTTTGTTTGACCTTCTGTTCTTACATTTGTTGGCAGGAGGAGGTTGTTAGAACAGAAACATTCAACACATGGGATAAAGCAAAGCAAGGCTTTTCTTTTTCTTCACTCCACCCTTCCTTTTCTATTTTTTTTTCTCCCTCCAAAGGGAGACATTATTTAGCTTTGTATCTAGAAATCACATTGGTAATAAGCATGTTAAATATATTGCCTAATTATATTGTAGTTATTTTGTGAAGAATTCTGTGCTTTTGCTCAATTTTATCTTTTTTCTTCTCTTGCCTATGAAGAATATGTATGAATTATACAACCAAACATAATTAAGAATAACAATTGGTGAATTTTACCCTAGTGACATTCCTCTTTCAGTCTCCCACACAATTGTAACTGTACTGAGTTTATGCAAGTGGCAAAGGTTCTCTGCTAAAAGCAGAAATACTCTGGCTAAAGTTTCTTTGTGTGCCAACAGCACTAAATGTGGCAGAGTACTTTTGCTATCTGGCTCCTGCTCATTTCTAAGTGATTAAAAGACTGTCCTTTGGACCAGAGAAATATTGACAAGATATATCACTGAGTTAAATTCTAGTAGGGGTGCTGGAGGTGGGTGTTAGAAAAAAAAAGTGCTTCTTAGGTTATAAATATTTGATCAATATACTGTTGTTAGTCTGAATTATGAACTTTTCAAACATGAAGTGAATTATCCACGGTCCTTCTATTTGGAAGGTACCTGCATTTTGAGATTCTGAATGCAGAGTGTTTGTTTTTTGTCCTCATTTGGATGGAATTTCTCTACTCACACACTGCCTAAGAAAAGAATTTTACCCACAGCTGACCTGAGATCAGCCCCCTGAAGTTTATCAGAAATTATTCTGGAAATGACAGATCTGAGTGAGTCTTCCAATAACCCTTAGAGTTCAGCTGTATCAAAACTAAAGTTTTCTTCAAGTCTTTTTATTATTGGAAGCTTGAAAACTTTGGAAGAAATCACACCAAACAAAGCCTATGAACATTTTCTATTAGCAAGCATATATAATTCAAGAATAAAAGATTTGCCACCTATGCAAGATAGGCCACTAGGAGAACTAGATTGTTTTCCCACTCTAGATATGAAAGAGTTCCAATATCTTGCCATTTTTTCCTGTTATTTTAATATAAACTTGTTTTGCACTATATAAAATGCAGGAAGTTTTTTTAGGCAGTATAGAAAATAAATTTATTTGCTTGTAATGGAATGGAATGGACAAAACCTGAAAATAAGCTTTAAGTGCATGAAAAGGTTGCTAACACCTTTGAGCAAACCCTGAATAAAATGCAGAGTTTAATTCTGAAAATGAGCCTGCATAATTGCCCTCCTCAGGTCTCTGGGAGTAACAACTCAGGGCAGGACTGGACCCTTATTTAGGGCATGACAGAAAACACTGACCCAAACAAGGCTGAGTTGAGAAATCTTTAAAAAAATACAGTCTTGAAAACAATCCTAGACATTCAAAAATGGAGTCTTCAGTGATGTGGTGATACAGGGGGCTCTGCAGTGATCAGATCTGTATAAATCACAAGTCACCTTAAATCAATGCAGAAATTGCAAATTGACAGAGTTTAGTGGTTAAAGTGGTATTTTGTTTCATCATTGCATTAATCCAGCACATCATTACTTGTGCTTTTTTGCCTTACTCATTCAAGCTCAGTTTTTTTGACTATGGGTTTGAGTCAGGCCTTCAAGAGAAACACGGAATGTCTACTACAGCCCACAAAATACATATATATTCTTTATATTGCCACTGCACTGATCAACAGTGGTTCAATAGTGAAAGGGAAGATAAAACACTATTAATTAAGAGTCTAAATTATACTCCCTCCCCTATTTCCTTTATGGTTTTCATAATTTTGTGATGTCTCACATTCCTGTTTTCCTGAGCAAGTTCCACTCTCTACTAGGAATCTACTTTAAACGATGGTTTAAGGATTTACAGAAGCATAGGAGAAATTAGCCTGAATTCAGTGTGTAAATACATGGCTAGAATGTATTAGACAGAGCTGTGCTGTAAGCAGCATGTTGCTTCCAAATGCAAAGCAGTTCTATTCAAATTCACCAAACATTTATGAAAACATCTCCTAATTTATTAACCTTTTGAAACAGTTTTCAACAAAATGCTCAGCATAAGGTTTAGGAGATCACTTCAGAAGCCCTGAATGGAAAACAGGCTCTGATGAAGTAATTTTCAATGTGGTTTATTCTGTTATGTTTATTTGACTAGATAACTCACTTCTATTAGATGTATGCCTCTTTTTTCTTTGTTTCCTTTATTTCCTCTTCACACTGTTTTTTAAATTTTTTTTTTTTTTTTTTTTTTTTTTTTTTTTCTTACACTTATTAGAAGTTCTCAATAGTGGGAATCAGACAAGCAACTTTGAACCTGCAACCCCTTCAATCCCTTCACCACTTCTTAGCTTGTACAGGTTAATTGATTTTTCCTTCCAACACAGTGCTGATGCCAGATTTACATTTCCTCACTTTCAATCTCCTGCTACACCTAACCATGTTCTTCTATTGTTCTGTTTTGCCTGTAAGAATTTCCTATCTAGAATGTTTGAGGAAGGAAGAGAACCTGTCTGTCTCTCCCTTCAATTTCAGCACAGGTTTGTTTAGAATACTTCAGTGCTTCTTTATATAAAATGAACTGACCCAAAAAAGAAAATGACATTATGCGACTTCAGGGTTACTGGAAAACAATATTAAAAGACAAGACAATTGCTTCTAAATGATCTTTGCATAAACATATACATACAAACGCATACATACATAAAATAATCTCAAATTAACAATTTATAACATCTTCACTTGAAGAATACTATGTTACTATACTGTAAGATTATAATTGTTACATCAGAGGCAATAACTACTGTCTTTCAGACCAACAAGAAAGGTAAGGAAAAAAGGCAGAGGAGAGATTATTACGTATCTGGATTTGAATTTTCAGGTATTTTTTGTGTGGTTTGTGTGGGAAATGCTAGAGCATCAAGACTTCTTGAGCTGGAATTAAAATGGTTTGCAACCTCATCCTTCATGGCTTGAAAAACAGTATTTTTAAGAGACTTTAGACTGAATAGCTCCATTAACTTACCATCTGCCTTTCCGGGCTTAGCCCTACTTTTTTCTCTCTATTAAAATCAGGGGGTTTTTTTAAGTGACACACAGAGAACTTTCATTTGATTGATGATTTCCTGTTGTCATTAAAGAGAGGCAGTATAATATCAGAAAGAATTTTTGAAAATGTAGTGCTATTCTGTCATAAACCACCAGCAGGAATCTATCACTCACAGAGCTGTAAGGTTTACTAGGAAGAATCTGAGTCTGTTAATTGACACACAGAATTAACAGGAGAAAATCAGACACTACAAAAAATCTTCATGTCACTGAATGATTGCATTGGGTCAGAAATCATGAAGTTTTTGGAAAGGGAAGGCAATGTGACCTTTCTCCTTCAAAACCAGTGAACATTGCATAGAATTATAAGTGTTAAAAAAGGATAATATCTATTTATATTTAGACAGACACCTTTCTAATAGAACTCTTCATATGTTGTGTACACATATCCAATATGTATTTCATACCCAGGGATAATAAATAGAATTTGTTTCTAACGTAAAGAAGTTGAAAAGCCCTATATAGGATAAATTTCACTTTATGCTTACTGGCAAAACAACATGACATCAAGATTTGGCATGGAAAATGAATTTCAATGAACATCTGAGGTTTATTACACATTGATCAACAAGGACAGTACTCATATGGAGGTAAGAAATGTGAGCCTTCTGATTTTTCTGATCTACATTACCAGAGGATACAGCTCACAAAGTGCTTATTTCAGTGTATCACCTAGCTAAGCAAAAGCTATTTAAAAACCCCAACAGGTAGCTCAGATATTTTTGCTTAAGAAGGATCTCCCTGACACTTTAAAAGCACATACATCTAAAGGTAAAATTTATACATGGCTAGAACGAAGCAAAGAGTCTACAAGTAGAAAATAGAACCACAAATCTTTCCATACTTTCATACAATCCTTCACCAGCATCAACCCACAAATCATGCAATAAACCTAAAGCTAATCTTTCAGCTTTACAGGGACACAGTGTTGGATGCATATAAGGATTATTTTAAGTGTTTGGGTACAAGGGGAAAACTCAACAAGCAAGAGCCCTGAAGGGTCTCTTCAGGAGCCAGAGAGGAAAAAATTAGTGCATGAAAGTGCCCTTGCTGTGTTTCCTGCTGATGCTGTCAGCAGTTCTCCCCCTTAACAGAAGCAGGAAAGCAGAGCCCTGAAGAGTTATTGTGAACCCAACCTCAGGCCAGAGCAGTAGAATGAATCCAGGTCCTTAATATCACATATCTAATATGTGATATTCACCCATTTTATAGGTTACACTCATGCCAGGACTTTTGTATCAACATTATGCACCTTCACAGAGCTTATTGTTCTGTTTCTGAAAGGAACATGAAATTATCCATGGTATGGCACACAATGTGCTCCATAAAATGTCTTTGTGTTTCTGTAATCTCTGCAGTCCCTTTCTCAAATAGCATACCAAATCTGTGACTTATATGTCATTCAATTTTCTAATGTATTTAATTCCATTTCCATTTAATGTTTTTATTTCTACTAAATAGGGCATGAATTCATGACACTATCAATAATTGTTTGACAGATTGCCAGTAACTCACCAATGCAGGAATTATGTTAACAATACCCTGAGACAGGGCAACACTACAGCAGCATTTAACCAGAGCTTTCAAACTTTCAGTTTTCAGAGAGCTCTGGACACATTCAGTATAGCATATACCTATTTTTTTTTTTTTTTGTTTCATATTTATATCTCTGTTCAAAGGCAGAATATCAAATGCATGAAACACTTTTTTTTTCTCAAAGATGGACACAGAAGCCTCAAGCACTCTGTAGTTCAAATGCAGTAAATCCTATGGAGATCTTCCACACCTTGAAAAACCTTCTGAGGTCCATCTAACACAGAGAAATCCAGCATCCCTTTCATATTAAAAAAAAAAATAGTATTATGAATAATAATTATTGTAATTATAATAATTACCTGTAAGAAAGGTAAGGTAAGATCTCTAAATGTAAGAAAGATCTCTAATAATTATTTTCTCTCCATATGTGTCATTGAGTAAAGTTCTTGAGTACATAAGGAATCGTGAATGATGACTGAGAAAAGAATACAAACAGAATAATCCACCAGGGAAGAAAAAAAATCCCTTAAAATCTGTGAAAACTCTTTAAAACCTCACTTTGACAACTCTAAAATGAATGAAATGGTTTTGGCACAAGATGTTGACAAGTTATCTGACTCCAATTACAGTTTCACATGCTATGATTCTTTTATCCAAAACTTCAAAACGGAACTTGCAATAGACTGTTCCAAATAATAATTTCTAAAATGAAAATCTCCTGGTACAACCTACAAAAGAAAAATCACACAGTGAAGCTAATTTGACAATAACTTTTCCAAATTATTTTGCCTTTTTCTCCCCAGATTTCTCTAAACAGAAAACTTCCAAGAATTCTTGAATCTCTCCCATTTGCTACACACACAATTATGCATTGTAAGTAATTGTCTTGCTCCAAGAAAATTAAAATTTTTTCAACCATCTGCCTCAACAGTTTGAGGAAACTATTGAGTGTCTTCTAATATACAGGAAACTCAGCAAACCTTAGTTATTTCAGATGAGAAGAATGGAATATTTTCTCAGCACCTCTGACATGACTGAATGCTCTGCCAAGTGTGCGTTGAAGAAGACAGGGGGTAGAAGTTTCATAAACAGAGAAGATACAAAAGTCATTTTGGGTCTGTATAAGTCATGATGGACTTGTAACTCCAAGTTCAGGTAAATTGGATTCCTTGTTATGTTTTCTTGCTCTTACAAGCTTACATATAATAATCTAATGCCCCAATGAACATGATACCTGATCATCCAACAGCTTTCAGTGTGGTCATCCCTCCAAAACCTTACTTTTGCTCCCAATTTTTTGATGAGTGCTGAAGCACAAATGTAGCAAATGACATGCTCAGCCAAACTTTGAACACAGGTTTCTCTACTACTAAATGTATCTGAGAAAAAGGCAGACTGGTCCCACCTCAGAATCTTAAGGTGTTAGACATGCTATTGTTCCTGAGTCAGAATAAGTGTTCTTTCCTTAACTAAAAAAGAAAAAATAAAAAATGCACAACACATATTCACTCCTCTACTGCAGAAAAGTGTCCAGATCCTGATGTCATCACTGAGGAAGGCAACAAAAACATATCTGCCATGGTTATCTGTGAAAGCCTGATCCAACAACAGGAATGGGTGCATAAAGTGCACCCAAAAAGGGGAAGAAGAAAGCCAGAATATGAGACTAAAAACCAAGCAAAACAAAATAGATGCCCCAATCCCCAAATACTTCTGTAAATATTTATTCCAATTTAATTTTTAGGGGTTGTAGGGTTCTTCCTTGCCTGTTTGTTGTTGTTGTGGGGTTTTTTTGTTTGTAGAAGGGTGTTTGTGTTATTTTGGTTTGGGTGGTTTTGGTTTGTTTGGGGATTTTTTTGTTTGGTTGGTTTTTTGGAGGGGGTGTGTTCAGGGTTTTTTCCAGATTTTTTTTGTTAGGATTTCTCTACTGATAAATTAAAAATAGTTGTCCAGTCAGTTAAACAGACCAGGGTCTGAATCAGTTCTTCAGAGCAGGTGACTGTCCTTTGCTTACATGAGTAGGGATCTGAATTTTTTCCATCTTACACTTTAAAAATTCAAGTCCAGTAAAATCGTGTGTATGAATTTTTAACTCCCTATCTCCAGCCAAAGCTCTCTATAGCCCATGTTCTCTGAACTCTGACCAGCATTAAGGCAGAGCCTGTTAAAAAATACAAAACACAAATCAGCATTAACCCAACTCTGACAAATCCTGTAGTTACAGCACAGCACAGCTCTCAGACAAATGAATATTCTAGAAGTAAATACATTACATAATAAAAATGCACATACCAAATGGTAAAAGATTAATTTAGACCCCTTAATAAATTCATTCTTCCCCAATTTATGTCAATGATTTGCATATAATAAAATTGTCCTTGAGCAAATATCTGATAAAGTAATAAACCTGTCAAGTGCATAAATTGACTGCTTGCTAAGGCTATCTGGCAGTTGGTTCATACAGAGGCAGATGCTCTGCTATGACACAGTAGCTGCAGGAAACATTTGTCTGTTACATGATAAGAGGGGAAAACAGAGTAAAGATTAGCTTGGATTTTACTCAAGCTCAGTATTCATCACAGAAGAAAGGAATATGCTCTTTAACCAAATCTGCATATGTTAAGTCCCTTGAATTAGACTTTTTCAACTCATCTAAAAAGGATAAAGGTTTTTTTCTAAGTATGAGAGGAGATTAATGAATGAATATTTGCAACTGAGCATTTATTTTGTTTAGAATGGTTCATGTTGATCACATCACTTAATGAATCACCAGCGAGTAATGAAGAGCAGAAAAGGAATCTAAACAGACTAGAAAAATCTGAGTCTAAAATGTTAGTCAGGATAGGTCATTAAATACACGTTTTCAGAGCACCTGTTTTAAGAATGATTTAACTGACACATTTACCCCTAAATTCATGTTGTTGCAAGGTGTTCAGCAGTCCATTCAGCCAATAGCACACATATATGAAGGATTTCTTGCTCAGAGGCAAGCCTTGAAAACAACACAGCCCCTTCTAGTGTTACATGAGACCTGCTTCTTAAGGAAAAAACAGAGAAAATACTGAGGTGTCAATCACAAACTACTCCTCTGCCCCTTTCCTTCCCATTCTCTGTGACCAGACAGAAACTTGGAACACTCTTCACAGAAAGATTACAAAGCATGAGCATTTACTGGGTTAAATTATTCAGGGAAAAATGGTATTAGTCTTGATAGCAGTTTCCAGTGATGATCTCCCTGCAATAAGCTCTCTATAAATCATGTAGAGTGAAACTAATTTAAAGGAATGAAAGTAAAAATGCAGTGTTTCTTACATTTGATCAAATAAGAAGAGGTGTAAAATTGTGGGTGTTCTGCCTTCTTTGCTGCTCTTTTCTTTAAAAAAAACAGAACAAAACAAACCACAAGCACACACACAAAATCCCATTCTAACTTTGTCTTTAAGATACTGCTGAAATTCAGAAAAAATTCCATAAAGCAGATGGATTTCTTGAAGCTAAATAGAGAGCACATTAAGAGAATGGCAGACCTTAGCTTTTCAAACTCCTGGGAAGTGAGACTTTTCAAGGAGTTTGAAGTGATAATTGCCATGCACGATGCCAATTATTTATATGGCTGTGTCCAGTTGGAAAAGGCAATTTTCAGCATGTCTGCTCCTGATGTACTATGAGAAAATATGCCTCACAAGCAGAAAAATCAAAACTGTACGAGAATCTGCTCCTGGGAGAAGTGAGAAGCGGATGCTTACACATAAGGAGCTGTCAGAGTCAACTGAAAAAAGTCACCTTATCAGCAGCAAAACAACAGAGTCAAAAGTGTCTATTACAAGCCTCAAATTCTCCCACTCAAAAATTAAAGCAGCATTTATTCATAAATCTATATATTAAAAAAAAAGGCAAACACAAAACCTAAAACAACAAACTGCACTTTTCAAGAAGTAATTATTGCAGAAGAAAAATGCTATTATGTATATTGATCAAGTAGTTATAAATTAAGATGTACAGCATTTCCTATTACCTGTACTGTATAATATTTGTATTATTGGAATTTAATCCCAAAGCAATCGAGTTTGTATATGTTACTGTAATTTATCACTTCCAGCAATAATGAAAAAAATTATTCTCAGTTCTCCAGAGTTTCTCAATTGTGTTGCACATCTTGGGAGAGTTTAAACAGCATCTCTGAGAAATAACAAGGCTCTTGTCATTTTGCCCTGAATGGGCAATGTATACACAGCAGCTGTGCCAAAGCTCTTATCCAAGAGACAGAAATCGAGTAACCTGGGGAAGAACCAAGTACCAAACTCCAGCACCCGAGGGCTCATATCAGGATTCTCTTCTCACAGAGCACCAGCTCAGACACTGCCAGTGAACAGGGAGCACAAACACTCAAGCACAGCCCTGCAGAGGACACTGCCAGCATGTTTAGGCTTTATTTGGAAATCTTCTTTCTTTGCATCAGGCTCTATGATCACACTTCACCAGCACCAGAATAGTGAACTTTTAGTCAATACTGTGCATCCTAAATTTTTTTTTTAAATACTTAAAAGCACGTAGTATGGACCTCAACTTAAGAGTATTTCAGCATGCCTGTCCCATCATGGTTATGCATCTTTGAGGATCTGGCCTTCGTGTTATGATTATACTAGTTATAGAGACTGGATACCCCATAGGAGGCTGGTTACTCCTCCTTAATTCCTTGCCAGACCCAAGAGGCAAATTACAAGTCTGCCTCAATCTGCAACAGCTGTCTGCAGTGCCCCTGGAGTCAGCAGAAAATAGAGATTGCAGAGTCTATTTCAGTTTTCCTGCTTAACCCTTCTGTTTCCCACTGTCCCCCAAGGGATCCTTGTGTCTCAGAAGTCAGCATAGCAACCGCAGGGTTTTGTTTGTTAGGTTTTTATTATTATTATTATTATTACTAATTTTCTTCCCACAGTTTCAGATTGCGATTTTATTCTCTGTGCCATCAGGGGAAGTGGGGAGACACCTGAAATTCCTAAAGTATCTTTGAACAAATTGACACTGCAGTGAGCATAACTTACATAGCAGAAACAAGGATTTATTTAAATAAAAGGGAACTGGGGTATTTCAGGAATCCTGCTAATGAAGGTGCACATAGACATACTTTATCTAATAAAAACAAAATATTACATAGCTGAAGACTCCAGGGCATTTTCTAAGCAGAATGACAGAGAGAAGTTTCTTATCCCCATCTAGTACAAGAAAGCAAAAATTTTATTCAATTTATGGAATTACATAGGTATGTGAAAAATTAGATCCCAGTCTATTTCCTGAGGTGCCTAAAACCCTACACTGAAAATCCTCTTAATATGATTAAGCAGCTCCTCTGTGAGCAAGTCTGCATTTGTGAGCAATTCCCTTGGTGTTGCAGTAGCTGCAAGTGAGCGACTTATATCAAAATTGGCTGTGGAGTACATTTGGGAGGAGAGACTCAAAAGAGATATGAGAAAAATCAGAGGGATAGGTGGGAGTGGGGGATGCTGAGGAGTTACGCCATGGTGCCTAGGCTATATTCATCTTTGTAATAAAGTACTTGGGAAAAAAAAGAATTACTTAGGCATAGTTCTTTCTTAATAGAAATGTCATGCTTTCAGAGATCTGTCATGATGCTTAAGCTGAAAAAATTCCCTCCACCCTCTGGTACTGACAAATATCTCTTCCTCAAAACCAAGGAGTTCCACATATGTTTGCAATAATGTAATAGACAGCCACATGTGATTAACTGTAAGTGATAAAAAATCCTATTCATCTGTCTGAAAAAACCAACAAAGCAAACATATGACTATCATGAGTCTCCTCTCACAAATCACCTTATTTAAGTGGTGTCATTCCATCTCCGACAGTAAGCCAAAATTCAGCATCAGATTATGAAGTAGGAGCTTCTTCATAAAATGCAAAGAATTCTGCATTGCTTTTCTTTCAGAGTCTTTGCCTTTCCTCACTTATTATTCTCTCATCTGGCATTCAATGGTCAGCCACCCTCACCAACAGAGAAATCATATGTCATATGTCCCTGGGCTCCTAGAGCACTCAGGGGCAGGGTGAAGGGCCTGCCTCAATGTGGGGAAGCACTTCCACATGTCTTCCACCTCTCTGATTTTTGGTAGGGGATTTTCTTTCTGCTGGCTTTTAATATTCTCAAGGTCTCTGTCATGAACAGTAGAGGTTCATAGGTAAATAATTACACAATGCAGAACTAAAACTCCTTTTCTTTCAGGAGAGATTTCAGGCTAAGCAACCATTTACTTATCTCCAATGAACTTTAAGGGAAGAGCTGTTCTTGACAGGTTATTCTATGGGTTTGGGGCTCCAAAGGGTCAGCTCCTGATCTTTTAAATCCCTGGTCTAGCAGGTCACAATGTCTCCTGACTACATAGAAACTACTTGCACAAATCAGGTTGAGTGAAGTGTTCATGGCAGGTGACACTCTTGTTGACATGCTGAAAAGTCCAGAGAGTTTTATACACACAATAACATTACGTCACTTTTTATTAGAAAACATTCAAATTTTTGGCAGTTAAAGCTTAATAAAATGGGGATGTTCACAGGGCCTATAGAATTAGAAGCATGAAGCACAAGTCACTCAGACTTTCAGCAAGGATGGCTTCTTTTGCTAAAGGAATGAATTACAATTCCAGCTTCACGCTCAGTGAAAATTCTGCACTAACTGCAGAGGCCCAGTTTATGCATTCTCAAAAGGAAACGAAAAGCAGAATGAATCCTTCTTTCCTGTCCACAGACCCTGAACTACAGCTGCTGTGTTTGAGGAATGCAAGCAAGAAAGGTGTATGGTTTACAAACTGCATACATTCCAGCTCCTTAAAAGGCAAAAATTACTGGATGGGGACAGTCAAAAGATTTCAGTATCAAAAAGTTTGTAACCCCAAAGTGATAACAAGAATGCACGTTGCTACACACTCACTGTGTCTTTCATGTGCTTAGGAACAATGTACTCCAACCTCTGGCATTTCAGCTGTGAGTGCTTCAGCACAGCATCTCTAGAGAAACGAGCAGAAGTCACAGGTACTTCTGCTGAGACAACAGCACTTGGTTTGATTCCATTTTTCAATTGCTCTCTGAATCATGAATATCACTTATCCTATCAAGCAAGTCTCAGAAACTGGAACAGCTGAATCAGGCAGCCCAAATGGTGCTTCAGTTGTGTTGTGGTGTCCTGTGTGAGAGCTGGCCCCATACACAGCCCCTGGGTTAGACCTTTCCTTTAAGAGGCCTTGGCCTAGGCAGGAGGTTTGGGCTGAGCATTCCAGCAGCTGGGGGCTGTTTAAGGCTTCCAGAAAGATTTACCATATGAGAGTGGAGAGAAAAAAGAAACCTTACCCAGAACAATAACAAAAAAACCCAAATATATCCACGATCAGAAAATCCTCAACCTTCAAATGTTTTATAGCCTGGTAGACTGCTGGAAAAGGTCACTCTGTCCCTGTTGCTGCCCTTCCTCAGGCACCCTCCAGTGGCCCTGTGACTGACAAGCACAGGGCAGGGATGCTCTGTCTGACCCAACTCGGCTGTTGCTGTGCTGTGATGGAAACACACAGTGAGTTAGCAAGGCTTTAGAGCTGAACAGTAACAAATAAAGCACATGGGAGAGAGCCTCAGCTGGATGGAAAATGATGCTGCAATGCTTTACACCACTCAGGTCTCACTCTCATGCATTAGTGGCCTTTAATCAGTTCATTGAAATGGCTTAATGTAAAAGTAGGGTTCATCAGCAGAAAAGAGCAGCTTTGGAAACAACGAGCACTTTTTCCTAATCAATATTCTAGATCTTCTATCAGCTCTCACAGTGAATCAGTATTACATTTCTTTGGTTTTATAACCCCTAAAGTAACCTGAGATACAATTCTTAAAAATGTTGGAATGAAATAAGGATGGAATTGTGCCTACACAGTGCAGTCCAGCATCCCACAGATCTACAGTATGAATTTCTTACTATGGATAGACTCATTTTTAATAACATGGGTAACCACTCTTTTAATGTTTATTCTGCTATCTAAATATATACATAATGATGTCAGTGGTAAATAATGGTAAAATTAATATTGCGTCAATACATTTCCTCATCCGCTATTTTTAAGGTTGAATGAATGAAGTCAGGGGTGGTTCTGCAAAGGAAATGGGGTATCTGGGGAATATATTCTTCCATAACCTCTCTGACTTGGAATTTAATACACAGATGTAAACACACCTGGTTTCTGCTGGGAATAAAACCATGACCATCTCACAAGGAAGGCACAGGGCCAGGGCCAGTAAAGGTCTGCACTGCCTACAATTTAGGCATCACAAAGCCTGCACTTAAGGAAGTCGGTTCCAAAGTGAAATCCAAAACCATAAGAGATTTTTTGGCTTTCTACACATTTGGTAAAGCACCTAAATCTCCTGTGCTGATGCTGGTTAGAGCTCTTCAGTATGAAATGCTGAGCACAGGCATACCTCTGGATTCTAGACCATGATACCACGACTATTTCCCATTTTTCTCCAAGAACTGTCTAATGTAAAATACAGAAATCAGTCCTGCTGTCAGGGCTTGCCAGCAAGGACTTGCTGCTTTCACTTGGGTACTTTAAACACAAAGACATCCCTGCTGGTTGTTCCCCTTTTAAATATTGCATTGCTTGTTGCACACTGACCTAGATTCAACAAGATAGAAGCAGAATTGTTTTGGATGCCAAAAGTGCTTTAAAAGAATGCCCTACTTGGACCCAAATAGCTGTTAACTCTACGTCAGGGCTCTCCCCTGAGAGATAACAGTGGGAATTTAAATGTCTCCAGCCTGAGGGCAACAGTGAACTGTACTGTTCAGCTTCTTGGGCAACCCATTTTAGCTACCAGAGGATGCTTAAAAGAAGGCTAATGCTTTTTCTTCAATTTAAAGACACTACAACTACCGGGTGAGGTGTATCTTTCTGTCAGTGGCTGTGCTGAGCCACTGACAGAAAGAACCTCCGGTTAAATCAGACCTTTCACTAGAGACAGGGTGGAGTTCAGGCAGGAGACAGGTATTTGGTCTGAGGCAGATCTGGGTATATGAACATGGACATCTGCTAATTTTCATATGAAATGAGGCACACAGGACAGAAGGTACAGGGGAGAGTCTTCTGGAGTGATTCTTGGGCTTCCAGTTTTGGACTTGGACACCTGAAGCCTGAATAAAAGCCATGGTGTAAACGTAGCAGAAGTGGAGTGGGTTGTGGGGTTAGTTGTCACTTCCCCTCCTCCATTTTAATATGCAGTTCTTGCCATATTAATAACCATTAATACTGAAACAAAATTTCCTCCTCTGTGGCTGTTTGCAAGCAGAGCCCGTTGTCAGTGTCTTAGGAGCTCATTTCTTAGAATTCTGCTTCTTCATCTCTCTGAATGCTTTGATTAGGGATTTTAGTGTTTGAGAAAAAATTCAATGGTCAATCCTCCAAATCAGCTGCTCTATTTTATGTTCATCACCCATTCTTGTTTAACAGCATGTGTGATCTTAATATGTACAAATGTGAGGGCCTTCACATTTTAAAGATTAGGTGTAGACCTATGCAAAGAACAAAAAAAAAAACCCACAGTATATCTACTTACTTCTTGTTCCATCAACAGCTAAGACAGAATATTGCCTAGCTAAGAACACAGAACAGAATGCAGGACCAGCATTATTGATCTGATGTATTTGACTGTAGGATTGTGACCCAAAATTTGCTCATTCTTCTGATAACCTGATAGGATCGCTTTGTTTGTCTAATTCTTTCACTGAAAGACATGGTTTTACAAAATGAATTACAATGAGAACATTAATGATGGATCCCTAAGATTTTTTTAATTTATAGAATCAGAAAGATATATAATATGAAACCATGAATAGAAAGATATTCATGTCAAATATATATTCTAAAATCATTTAGGATTTTGGTCTCTATATTACAAGAAGGTAAATACTGGGCACCTTGATAACCACAGCTTTCCCAGGTAGAAAGATTCAAAAAACCTAAATTGCAATACTCCCCTTCAAGAATGTATGTTTTGATCCATTTTTTCCATGACAATGACTGTAATTCTGCTCTTACAGATCTATTCAGATCTTAATACTCGACTTGGTTTTAAAAAATCCTCAAGCAGCTATAAAATGTATTGTTTTTAATGCTGTATCAGAAGTAATGCATGATTTTGGTATCTTTCAAATTAATACCAATGTAAATCAAATTTTTGCAAAACACACAGAAACACCAAGAGTTTATGGCTTATAATTAAAAATACCCAGGAAATTCAAAGGCCAGTACCAGTCATAACAGAACTGCCCTGATCAGATGTAGATGGGATCTGCCAGTTTAACACCAGGTACTTACGACTATAATACATAGAGAAAACTTCAGTGAATTGCACACCTCAGATTCAGCACAATAAACGTTTTCATTCCAATTGTTACATCTTGTGATGGCCTTTGACTAAGGGCATCTTTGTATTAGGAACCTGAGGCAGAGCTGGAAATGCCTGTTCTAATGGTCAGCTTTGCCACCATTTAAATTCCTGCATGCAGCGAATTCAGTCCTGAGACACTGAATGCTCATGGATATCAACGGGTGAAACCCTCTCACAATCTCTCCAGCCCACCACTCTGCATTTCCTCACCTTTACAATGGTGACAAAGTCTAACACAGTGCAGTTTGGGGGCAGAGCTCACACAGAATTCGTGGCTCTTCAGAGTTTCATTTACCAGCTTCAATATGGACATCAGTGAGGCACAGTGCCTGAGGAACCCCCACTGTGCAAGATTTATCAGAGTCATTTTTAGGGGTTTCCAAGGAGGCACTTTGTGCATAGATATTCCTAGATTATTATCTCCATGGTGTCTGATAAAAGGACATGGCAAATAATCTGCAATGGAATACATCCTATGTTTTTAAACTCAGCAGCTCGTGGTTGCCATAGTTACTAAACATACTGTAAACATTGTTTCTTATGTGCAATATGTTGCCCTTTGAGAGGAACAGAGCAATAGATGTAGCATAGCTACACAGAAGCCCCATCGAATGTTTGCAGTTGGAATTGGTAACTTGTGTTGGCAACTTGCCCTGCCAACTTGTCTTTCCAGATGAGGGGATGGTGTTTCCTGCTGGGGAAGCAGTGCTCAAACACTTCAGGAGAAAGAGGCAAGCAGGCCCACAGTGTCAAATGGGATCATGATATCAACTAAGTAGGGAGTGCTCAAAAAAAAAATTACCATGGCAGGACTAAATTAGTAAAGAAGCATTACATAAGCAAACTCATCAAATTGCTATAAAGCACTCAAATGTTCCCTGTTCTTTCTCACTGAAGGACTGTGCATCTCTCTGTATCAGAGATATCTGTGCATTAGTTGTTACTAACCAAGCTGTCTTGGCATCTGATTAAACAGATGAGCTGTTCTATTCTCCACTCATACAAATATCAGCTGAAGGCAGCTCTAGCAGTGTGGTAAATGTGGAAGGCACATTCACAACTGAAGACTGCACACAGATTGCAGCAGCATTTTAAACTTGCAGCTATCATTGTATAAAAGTTTCATTTTATGGTAGCTAGAAATGGCTTTGTCATGGTTCTTTCTCATTCTTTCAAAATCCTGATTCACATCTCTCTGGTAGTCAGAACCCACATGATTCTTGGCTAGTTCCACCACATTACATTTTTCCTTGTTAATGATCATTCAAGCTGATGTGGTCAGCCTTTGAAATATTTTTGCCTGATGATACAAGCCACAATTGGACTGTATCAGTTAAGCTGCTGGAAACCAGAGGAATTCACAGGCAGATAGAAGGAAGACAAAATGTCAGTTCATTTGCAAGCCACAGTTAGAAATCAATGTCTCAGTAGATAAAAAACCTAAATACCACAAATCCAACTTTAGTCAAATTTCCTGTGCGGTACTGTTCATTCCTATTCACCTCTTTACTGACACAATGGTCACAGCATGAGCTTACTCCTTACCAGGAATAGGATGATCCCCACAGTAGAGACATTATGTATAGCCCAGCTATGATTTATGATTCAGAGCCTGATCCTGAACAGCAATCAGAGAACACCTAAAAAAGGATAGAGAGTTTCAAGTGGTTTCATCCCCCTTAAATTTTCTTTTTGACAAAGTCATCATTCAGAATAAAATCATCCTAGACAGTCCTTTCAATACTTAAAGGGCAATTATAAGAAAGAAGGGGACAGACTTCTTTTCATAAGAAACGTGATCAAGAAGGGCAACGATTTTAAAACAAAAGAGGGTAGATTCCGACTAGATATAAGGGAGAAGGTTTTTACAATGGTGGCAATGAAACTCTGGCACAGGTAGCCCAGAGAGGTGACGGATGCCCCATCCTGGACACAGTCAAGGCCAGGTTGGACAGGGTTCTGAGCAACCTGATCTAGTAGAGAATGTCCCTGCTCAATAGAGGAGGGTTACAGCAAATGGCCCCTTCCAAACCAAACCATTCTATGATTCAAGACATTTCGTGGAAGTATATTATATTTCAAATGCAATTTATAACTACTCAGATATATTGCTCACTTTTGGCCTTGTGGAAGCCTGTGAAAAAAGCACCTTGGGCAAAGCTGACATATTTCAGACTCCCAGCAAAGACAGCCTGCTCCAGAGCCCTAAGCCTAGAAAACACAGAGAAGCCAGGGTTATACTGCCAAGGTGTGTCCAGGGCAATATTTCTTGTCAAAGGCCTTGGTGCATCAAGGCCAGTGCTCATTATGTAGCATCACACCAATCCATTAAGAATAAAAATTAGAGGAGCATTTCTCTTCGGGGGGAGCATACTGCTGGAATGATCTTCGATGGGGGAAAATCCGAGAAAAACCTCTGTATTTTTCTTGACAAAATTCCTTTTAGATACAGCTTTCTAAATGTCTGAATGGGGACTATACAGAGTTGTTATCTGTCCTAAAAGGAAAGAACATGACTTAGTGAATTCTTTACTAAAGTGCACCCCATGTTCCATTTTCACTCGTGCATTTCTGTCCATTATGTTTCTAGCTTGGTGCTGGAATGAGTTCTCTGGGCCCAGGAGAGTCCCTTGTAACCCAAGGGCTGTGCAGGTGCACCAGAGTCCAGAACTTCTGATGGAGCTCACTTGATCCTACTGCTACACAGGGACACCAAAATGAGCACAGCATGGTTTTAAACATCATTGCTGTCACTCTAAAGCTGGCTGGGGCATTTCTCATTTTAGAGAGGGCATTTTGGCTCTATGACCAATGAAATACAGAAATACAGAGAAGACTCAGGAAAAGTTTGACAAATTTAATAGAAGAAGACAAACCACAAAACCAATTTTTGCTAGATAGTAGTAAACTTTTCTACTTTTATCCAATTTTTATATTATTATTTTAACTAGTGTTGAACCAGCTCCACTCATAAATAAGTATTTGTCTTTTGAAGAGAGAAAAATAAAGAGCAAAGACAGGTCATTATATCTGTAATTCTTGACTACACAAGCTACATAAACCAAGTACAGACCAGACTAACTCAGTCCTGGCACAGATGAAATTAAACTACTATTTGTGTCAAAGACTAGTGTTTCAAAGCTGAAATCCAGAGTCATCAGGGCATAATTGCTGTCCCCTGGCATTTGAAACTATAATATTGTTTTGAATATTCCAATTGGTGGAATTGTTTCAATGAAACACAAGTGCAACATCTCGAAGAGCTGAGGCTAAAGAACCACTATATTACTCTGGAATAAAGATAATAACTCTATGTCTAGGCCAAACTGCAATATGGATGCTATTTCCTCTCCCTGTAAAAATATCCCAGAATTTTCAGGTGGAAAAGTCTTACTTTCTGAGTTACATTGCTAAGGATAGGTCCTCCCTGATGATATCAGCTTTCTGATATGTAAATGAAAGGAGTGCCTACCAGGGGATTCAAACAGATGTTGAATGAAGCCCACTGTAGTTCAGTTTATCTACCATAAACTTTAGAAGTCAAAACGAACTTTTTGATTAGGTATGAGAAAATAAACAGCAGCCAAAGAAACCTCTGAAGCATAACAACATATTTCTTATGGGTTTTTTTCTGTATCCAAGTGAAAAAGAAGTGAAACAACCATGAATAAACAAATAAACTTGCAATGCAAACAGTCTCCTGAAGCTAAACTGCTTTCTGAAGTTTATATTACCTGAGATTTCCAAGCATAAACTATATGGGATTTATTTGGCAATAACCCAACCACAAGGGAAGGGAACAGGGAGGAAATAGTGTTTTAAATCTTCAAACAACAAGATTAAGTACTCAAGTTAAAAACATATTCTTGCACTGGATTTGAGGTGTAAATAACCAGAATCAGTAGCAGCTACCAACACCATTTTGTGAAATGTTCTAATCAAGAGTTTGGCCAAGTGCAATGCTTTCAAGTTAACCACATACATTTTTGAAATTATCAGCTCTTCATAATTTTTTTATTATTATTTGACTAGTCAGCCTAAAATATGTCAAAATCTGTCTTCATTTCTGACAGTGCTGAGCTAATTTAACTCTAGGCAGACTTTCATTAATTTAACCCAGTGTCTGACAAGGTTCTGTGCGTGGAGCATGAAAGGAAGGGGTTGAAGTGGGAATAGAGTCAATTTTGGTCACTGGCTCCTGAGGATGGGGAATAATAGAAGCTGAAAGATCAATTAAATTATTTCTTGAATGACTGTTTAAAAATATTTCACCTCTAGAGAAGAGCAGCTTCAAAAATTGGTGTGGGATATGGAGCTTTTTGTTGCTTGATTATTGGTTAGAATCCCAAGCAGGTCAATAGTGAATTGCAGTCACCTGAATCAGCTCTGCAAAGATGTGAAATGAGCAGGTGATCTGGGCAGCTCCTGCAAGACACATCCATTCCAAAAAGCACATGAAATGTAATGAATGTACTGTCATCCTTCTGGTAACAGGACTGAGGGATTGTGGAAACTGAACAGAAACTTCTCCATCAGAGCACATTAAATCACAATATATATGCCATTTACATTTAGAAGTTTTATTCTCTAATTCTGCCAGTGTGGCACTTTTTCAAAAACTATTTAGGGAGCAAATCTCTAAAGAAATTATAAAAGCATCAAAATCTCTAAAAGATCCAATTAATGATGCTTCTATTTTGTATGTTTGATGTAACACAGTCAATCTCTTGCTTCCCTAACACATTTTCAGTTATTTGTCTCATAAACCAGGATGCTTTGAAGGCAAGAACTCCTGCACAGAGAATCTCTTTATCTACCAGAAGTTTCACGTGTCTGTATGTTACAATGAAGAAACAAGTTTCTTTTTCATGCAATAGTCTAATGTCAGTCATTTGAAATAGGGTTAGGTCCCTTGGCATTTATTAATTACACTGAAAATTCCCTTGACTATTTGAGCACACTACAATCACTGTTTCTTATGACATTCAGATAATTGAGGCTGCACTGCATTTTATATTGGAAAAATTGGATTTTTTTTTTTTTTAACTACCTAAAAACTGCTTCACTCTTGCAAAATAGTTACCTTAGGCCATATTACACTGTTTCAGGACAGAATTAATCTAAGATTTTGATAAATAGACTATCAGACAGAGAACAATGGAACTAGAGAAAGCTGGAGAAAACCCTTAGGAAAAAAGTCTTCTCTAGGATGCCAGTGCAGCACAGCAAAAAGGCATTTGGGGTAGCTGAGGAAACTCCAAACTTGGGAGCCTTCCAGACTCAGGTGGACAAAGCAATAACTGACCTCATCTTGTGTTGGAGACTGCCTTGCCTGGAGGAGAAGGCTGGACCACACAAGCACTCCAAAGAGCTCTCATAGATGGTATTTCTGTCACCTGTCCTTCACTGAGCTATTGCTGAGGTTATGTGGATTGAATTAGTGCACAGGGCTGCAATTCAAGGAATCACCTCAGAGCAGGCAAGGGGACATGGCCATTAACAGAATGGATTAGAACACTTATTTAGGTAATCTCATGAGACAGGGCCCTTGTATGCAGACAGCAATGGTTTTGCTATCACCTGTGGATTAAAAAAATAAAAACAAACTAAAAAAGCAAAAACCAGAAGCATGAAAGTGGGAGACCAAATATTAAAATAGAAGGCTACAACCTAAACTAGAATGAAAAGAGGACTAAAGGTTATAATGATCTGAAAAAAAGCACTGCATAAGGGGTTGAGGAAAGAAGACACGCAGACAATGGATATGGGACAGGACACCCGCTCTGTACACCACAAGTAAACTACAAATGTTAGGAGGAGAGGAAGACATAAATGCATGAGAGGATATAGAAGTAAACTCCATCAACAACATTTATCCTCAGTAGAGACAAAAATAAATTTTATAAGAGTTGATAAAGGATGTTTGAACTATAGTTGTGAGCAGCATCAGCAAGTTCACAGAGAAGAATTTTTTCCACTGCTGTGGCTACATTGGTAGCAGTGTCCTGTCTAAGTTTAATTCAGATGTTTGCACAAGTCTGCTGTATAAACAAACAGAAACAACAAAAACTACCCAAACTAACAGACAAAAAACCAAGCCCAAACAAAGCCTCAGAGAGTTGTAAACAGCAAGTGAGCTGAAGCTGTCATTTACTTCTTGACTGCACATTAAATAAAGCACAAAAGAAAAGACAAAAAGGGGAATGCTGTTTGATTTATGATTTAAATAGCTCATCTTCCCTTTCTATTAGAAAGGCTATATGGGGACAAATCTGGTGTGCCACTTTTCTACCCGTGGGTGGCTGCCTCCCATTTGGGAGGCAGCTTCAGGTGTAGACATTTTAGCTCTCTTCTCACTCTTTGTTACTCTCAGCTGCAGAGGTGCCCACCATGAGCTGGCTGCTGGGCTGCTCAGAAGGTTCCTGCTTGCGTGTCCTGGTCATACACCACCACTACATTTCAGCCTCTAGACACTCTTGCCCTTTCATTGCAGGGAAAGAAACTGAATTCTGATTTCTGTGAACCAAGTCCAGATTTACAGCTGCACATTTGTGGAAGCAAAGCCTTGGTTCTCTTTCAAGGCTTCTGTGCAGTCCATGCTGGAAGCTGTACAGTGCATTGTTTCCAAGCTCTTTTCTTTACATGCCAGCCACAAAGCAACCCTGATCAATCTTTTGAAGATGATATGCAGATAATAAAATACAAACAACAGAGAATTTCACCAGGATAAAGAGTCATAAAATGACTGCTGTCCTCAGTCTTGCAAAGTAGACTCCAGCTAGGCAGCTTCAAATTTTTATGTGTTAGTAGAAAACTGTTCACTGCATATGATTAAGTTATTGCCCAGTTACCAGGCATGGCTCAGAGAGCACAGCAACGATGTTCTTGTGTAGGACTCTTTTCTCCATCATTGTCCCAAGTTCCTTGGATGCATGCCCACTGGTTTTTGTTCCTCTGTTCTATAGGCATAGTACTGCAGGTTAAAAAAAAACATACAGAAAAGCTGCTAAAATAATTACGGGTCCACTGAAACTACCCAAGGATCATTTTTGGATGGAAAAATATAGACATTCCAAGTTCCAAGCCCGCTCTGACCCTTGCTTGATTGAAAGCAACATCTGTTTTCCAGGTTTCCAGCTGTGCTTGGCCAACCAGAAGTAGCCAATTGCAGACATGTGTGACATTTCCTCAGCACATTACGTTGACATCACTGACATGCACCTTATTAGAACAGCAAAACTTCTCAACACCTTTTAAGTCTCAAGTAGCTCCATCCCAGGAAATTCAAACTGGGTTTTTTTTCTTCTTTCTTTTTGTCCCACTCTCTCTGGGGATGTTTTGAGCTCATAAAAAAACACATCACTACGCACTCTTTGAGTGCTGTAAATGCAGAGATTGATATACAAAAAAGATGGCAAAAGTTAACTCATACACACCAAAAGAACAAGGGAAACCCCACTCGATTGGGCTTAGTGGGAACAATGAAGAACCGAACCACTGCAACCAGATATTGTTTTATTTTTCCTTTTGTAAACTGAGAAAGTGTAACAGGAAGACAGGAGTCCACAGGAGACAATGTTCATTCTGTAGCTGCAGAAACTACACAAAAAAATAAATAGGGGGCTAGTATTTCAAACTTGCACTTCTGTGAAATTTGAAATTAGATCAGGAAAATAAAGATTGAAATATCAATAAAATACAGACAGTCCTGAGGCCCTTAATAATAAGTAATTTTAAGATCAATACACTACTTTGTTTAACAGACTGCTGTAATAGAGGTGTCTGAATAGAACAAATGTGTAAACAGCAACCTTTTCAGGAGAAGCCACTTGATAGCCCCACCTGGGACATGAGATACTATCAGGCAAGCCACAGAATGTGTGGTGACAGCAACTTAATTCAGTAGTGAAAGAAAAATAAATGTATGAATACTTTAGCATTAATGTCAGATGAGATCCGATTCACCTCACTCTGTGTCTCCTTAGCTGCAGGAGGTATCAGCCCCAGTCCTGGGATACTCAATACTGGTAGCCTGGATACTCCTCCTCCTCCTCCTGGATACTCAGATTCATCTCCAAGAAAACAGTTCTGATTTACCTTACTCTGGAGTCAGTAATGTTACTTCAGCCCATGCTACCTGAAATTCACTGGGAGACACAAAGCCCACGTTAGTTCTCTGCACCAGGAATTGCTCTGCCCTTTATCCTGGAATACCAATTTCTGCCACTATTTATCCTCTATTTTCGGTGGTATATCTGGTGGCCATTCTCCCTGTTTTAGTCCTGTCTACCTGAGCAATCTGGCTCCCCCGTCTAACACTGTCCTGAACAACCAACTCCTTACATTGTATGCAAACTGAAAAGCATCACAGTTAATTGCATGAGCAACTTTCACACGTGGCCAGACCAAGACAGAATGTGCTGTGTGCCGAAATTGCACACCTATGGCAAACACATAGGCAGAATTTGAAGACTTTCTCTTTTAATGACAGTGCAACTAAGGAGCAAAATTGCCAATATAGGCAGCTGATTTCTGCCTATTTAGACATTACGTATTCCACTTTGTTTAATTGCGGTGACTGATTCACGTGGATATTTCTTTCAAGACTTCATTGTTACTCAAGCATAAGATAATAAGTAAAATAGAACTGGATACCAATAATTCTTGTCACTATGCTTTTTTTAGATCTAGTTGCATCAGTTAAGTTTAGACAACTCCACAGTTAAAAATCAGACAAAGAAACTTTTAAATTGACCTTCCATTTGATCAATAATTCTGCTTCCTTTCTTTTCTTGTTTGCATCAGAAGTGAAAATAAACTAGGCATTTATACATTTGTTTAGACTTTTGAATGAGTTTCATTTCATTTTCTGGTTCTAATGCAGTGTTTGACTTACATGTACCACATGGGAATGCTTGTTTAAAAATTCATTTCAATTGGAAATTTTATATTCCGGAAATTGTACAGGAAAACCTGTCTTGGTCTTCAATTAAACAAAACTGCAAGTCTAGCATGATACTGTCCATTTAAATTCCACTCACTAAACTTCGTCTTATTGTTTATAAAGCATGATGCAGTCAATGAGTAGGAGAACCAGCTCAATTTGTCTTCATTACTGAGCACATCAGCAGTGGACCCAATGGACATCACCCAGTGCATTGGGGGTTGGAACAATCATCTGACATTTGTGTGCTCATCAGCATCCAGAAAACCCTGCACTATTCACAGGTGGAGCTGGCTCATGTTGAAAAACTTTCCCTTTTTGCAATGGTGTTCAAAAATAAACAAACCAGCCTGGTGGACGAGGCACAGGATATGAATAAGGATATTTGTGACCCAATCAGGGACTCCTTAATTGACCCTTAGGGCAAATCATTAATGTCCTTTAATTATTTATTTGCATACGTGAGAAACAATGTTGTGCAGCGTTCAAATATGTTATTGTATGCTCTAGTTAGTGATTTATATTTGATTCTGAAAGAGAAGTTTGTTTAATAACATTTTGTTTCTGATAATAGAGTAATGCACAGGGACTTTACCCTTGAAACTGTGCCACAAAGACAGACATCATGTTACTTCAAAATAAAAATTAGAGAAAAGGCAATACCCTGTGCTAAGGAGCCGTAAGTGAGCACTGCTGACAGGAAAATAAAAGGAATAAACAAGAGAATGATAGTAATTGCAACAGGCAGTGATCTTAACATGTTAGCCCTCCAACCACTGCCAAGTTATTTATGAGCATCAATTTATTTACAGCCAGCTCTGGGAGAGGCAGCCTAGGATAAAGCTGTTAAGTTTTGAGAATGGTACATGGGTGATAAAGGCTAGCAGAATGCAGGCAGAGGAAGGTTACATTATCAGAATCTGAAATATGACCAAACCTTACTCACATTTACTATAAAATAGTGAGGTTATGGATTTGGACCCAATACTCAACTGCACCAATATTTAAAGTTGAGCAAATACTGTGGGATCTTTTTCACAAGCATTCCCACAAGGTTTTCCCAGTAATACATTCTCTGGAGGTCCATTATTTCTATTGCAGTTATTAAAAAAAAAAAAAAAAGAAAACAAAGCAAAGAACTGAAGCAAGTGTCACAAACATAGGTGCAAACAGAACCCATATGTCAGAGCTGTGATCTGGGCTCTCTACAGATACTCTGATGTCACATAAGCACACCTGTACTTGCAGAAGAATAGTCACTAAACAGCTCACACACAGCAAACTGAATCTCCAGGGCTAAAAGCACAAGTGAAAGATATTGTTTGCTGCCCCTGACTGCAACAGACCTTTATATCCTGGTGAGGATGCACAGAAAAGGCCTTTCTGAAAACACCTTGGTCAGCTGTAGTCATCATTTGAGCAGGAACCAGGAACAGCACCACATAGTTCTGCTGAACAATAATTATTCTCCAAACTGTTCAAATTATAACTAGAAAGTATTCAGATAAAACTGTGCTCAGTCAGTGTAAGGAACTTAAGAGATTACTGAAATACTTGCAATCTGGACACAGTCCAGGTTAAAGGAACGAGTATAAAAATCACTGAGCTATCTGCTGAGTAACAACACAGTTGAAGGCTTGCATCCATTTTGTGAGCTGAGAATTAAATACCATTTGCCAGTAAAATCTTGGCAGAATTTGTTGGATTAACCACTTTCCCTCAAAATGGTTCATATTTTCTGCCTCACATCAAACATTTTGCTGTTGTTCTGACACCTTTGCACACTGGGTCATGGAACAGGTATTTTTGCAGACAGTTTCCATTCTTAATGCATTATCTGAACAAATTACTTGCATCTAAGGGCTGAAAGTGCCCAGAACAGGTGTCAAAGTTGTAATGGAAATGCTATAACACATTTGAACAAATCAAAGGGCTGTGTGATCTAATTGCACTAAACCAAACACCGAAAATTTATTAAAACAATTTAACAAATGGCCATAATTTTTGGACAGCTGAACAGCAGTGCTATCTAAAAATAAATTCACAGGGTAGAATTTAGTTGAAAAATGCTTACCAGAGGCAGGTCTTTCCATGAAGTCCTCTAAAAAATCACAGCCTAAGCACAGAATTTTCATCACTTGCATGTATTGCAGTCCATTTGGGCAAGTGTAAAGTCAATGAAATTAAAGCTCAGAACAGAAATGATCCCACAATTGCCCGTTAACACTGATATTTTACAGGAAAATTTAAACCAGGAAACATTTCCCCAAAAAGGCAAGTTGGCACTCCACAGTTAAGACTTTGAAAACTGCCCAAGAGTTGAACCCTTCAGTTCCAAATTTCCCAATTACAAATATGCTTAAAGGGAATTCTATCTTCCACTGATCTATTCAGTACAAATTGTGCAGCAATTTGCAGAGTCTACAGCCATCTGGAGACAAGTGGATTCTCTTGAGCCACCAATTCTCTCCAATTATTGAGCCATCACTCTTAAGAATGACACCTTCAGTCCATAATCACTTCTTTCCTAATACATGGCTGTGCAAATCCCAATATTCTGAAACGTGCAAGTCAAAGAAGTAAAAAGGAATAGCAGGTCTAGAAACTCACACCTTTTTGGTATTCTGCAAAATAAGGCAAAGCTTGTTCACCATAACCACATGAATACAGAAGGTTTGTTATCAGAAGTACTTCTCAATTCACAAATCTTTAACACCTTTTTGTCATGTGAAACAATCATTCAAGAAATACAGTAATGATTTATTTGTGCAAGAAATAACAACTTCCTGTGGCAAGGTAAAGCCATAGTCCATATTCACATATTTTTTTAGCCAGAATTAATTCCCTAAAGACGAAGGTTTCAAAGTAGAAGGTTGTTTTCTGAAATCAGCCCATCCAGGGGACGGAAAAGAAGTTAAGAAAATACCCAACAAAACAAAATCTTCTTAATCTTTGAGTATAAATTCTTCTCAAACAAAAGTATCAGTTAGAGTCACTGCTACCACCCAATCATAATTTACAGACGACATGCAGCAAACATATCTGAACTCAAACTCAGTAGCTAAGGGGAGAGAATAAGGAAGGTTTGATGCAACCTTGCAGACACCCTAAGATGGACTAAAGTTCCACGAACTGATTTGGTTAAAAGGCAGCTCCTTGACATTTTTCCAAAAAGATCTTATCATGGAACAAACACTAAATTTATGTTCCTCAATCAGACACATTTTTCTGATAATTTCCAAATCAGGATTTAAATATACACAAATTGTTGTACTGTCACTCACTAAAATAAAGCCCCAGCCTCAGCCATTACTGTTGGTGGGGCTTTGGCCATCCATGGGATTATTCCTAACATGCCTTGCTATTACAGCTGCATAGACTGGACAAGATTTCAGAGCTCTGCCGACTGGGCTGATAAAAACAGAAATATTTTTAAAGCAGTAGAGTTAAATCATAAGCTAAGCATCATAGTCCACAGCAGTACCAGTCCTTTGGAGCTCAGAACACTGACCAAGCACATTTCCATTTATAGAAAACGTACAGCAGGACTGTGAGAAATACTGAGCAGTCATACAGACATTGAACAGTTTTTGGTGGGAGTGTGTTAAGTAGGAGGCTAATTGGAAGAGTTACTGAGATGGAAATGAAAATTTGTCCCTTCTTTCAAAGAAAAGGAAAAATAAATCTTTTTGGACCATGCAAATTAAAGGAAGATGGTTGCACAAAAACATTGCTTCACTCTCACTGCCAAGAGAGAAGCTGGAACCACTTTAATTCTGTGATTTTGTTCAAATGCCAAATTATTTGGATATAGCTAGCCTAGAAATGAATAAATAAGCTGTAGGATCATTTTTCTAAATTATTCCATACCCTCTAACAGAAAAAAAGGAAGGATAACAAGTTTCTATTTTCTTGGAATAGGATTTCTTGAATATTTTATTTCAGAGAAAAATCCCTGTTATCCAGTTTTAACTACCTAGACTAGTGAGCTGATGTGCTGTGTCAGTAAAAGCCTTTTTCCTTGTGAAACCCAGTTTCCCTTGAAAGGAATGCTGTCTGCATAACTGGACAGGCCACTTCAAAAACACTTCAAAAACTCTTCAGGAGCCAGGAGACCTAACCCTTGTGAATCCTTACAAGCCAAACAGTTGAACTTACAAACAACTTTCTATCTTCTTCAGTACTGGACTGAAGCTTGGAACATTGGTGAGACTACCAGGTAACTATAGGAAGAGAAGACAAAAAATAAAAATAAAAACACTGACATTTTCATCAAACTGCTGAATAAACACTACAGAAAATATCTGCATTTACTATGAGAATTTAACTGTTCCTACAGCTAAGAGAGATAGTATTTATGTTAATACTGACCCATTCACATTTTACATTGAACCTTTTTTATCAGTTCAACTTTTCCTCAGGTGCATTTATACACCTGAGGAAATAACAACTGCCCCTTTTACAAAGGCTATCATCTGATTGAACAACACTGCTGTTGGCAATGTTCCCATTCCAGAAGATCCATTTAATCCCCCAGTGCACAGCATACATTAATGCAATTTTTTATTCCCTACCTCTTTATACCTTCATGGAATTCCCACAGGAGACATTCCAGCCCTATTGTGCTGCTGCACTCCAGCTGCAAAAAGGCCAGGACTGGGGCCAGCCTACGTGAATACTTGAAGGGTCACAGGGTCACGAGGAATTGGCTGCTTCTGCTCTTTCACTCTCCTCTGAGAAACTGCTCCACACCTCATCACTGAGAAATACACCTCCCACGACTGCTCTTGCCTAATGCAACCAAAACACACCAGGACAGAGCACGAGGTTCTGGGAGGCTGAGGTCACATTCCAATCAAACAGATGTTGAAAAGGAAAGAAAGTACCTTTAGTAAGACCTTGGAGGAGTAAAAATATTTTTATTCCTATTACTCATATATATGTTAGGCAGAGAAGAAAATCCATGGCAAAAAAGCTCTCTGTGCTCAGACATTGAGTATTTCCTTTGTGTTAGTGTTTTCCTGTTTGTCTACATTTAATAGTTTGGAAATAATGACCCCAGGAACTGTGTTCTTTGACTTGATCATACCTGATGCACAACAACAGGGAAAGTAATGGATGTTTACTCAAATTCTCCTGTCTTCCTCTATTCCAGTCCTCTGCCTTCAGTATGTATTTCCTATAGAGGTAACCCACTTGTATTCAAGCTGGTGACTTCTTCCTTGGGAAGTAGAACAGGATCTGCAGGTTTATTCCTGTTGTTTCATAAAACCAGTACCAATTAAGCTCAGCAGTAATCTGAGCAGATTTATATCCAGCATGTGAGTCTATTTATTCTTCTCTTCAGTGAAAGATAAATGAATCTGTACTAGATTACGGAATATGGCACCTTTCATCCTGAAACTCTTGGAGGAATATTTATATTATTTCCATTGGCTCATTCTGTAGGGTTTTGCCTACAGTATTTTAATTATACTGCCATATCCAAGAGACATTTTTCCCTATGTATTGGATCATGTATGATCCCCTCCAATGAGTTCACTGGTTTTCAATCTAGAAAGCCTTCTATATAAACTTATTGGAAACTTTCTTCCAGCTTGCTCAGATGCTTCACCAGTACTTAACATTCAATATATAATCTATTTTTTCTCGGACTTACATCCAAGGAGGACAAGATAATATTCTCAAAAGTTTATTAGTACTTTTTATTTTTTCTTCCTCCAGTTTGATTTCCATTCTGTCACCAGTTTGGCTTATTGAAGACTGAAGTTGCCATGTTTGGGTGCATGACATGCAGCTGACTCCTGCATATACTTGCAGCCACAGACAGCAAGAGTTCCTTGCTGAGAAAGCAGGGCTATCTGCCAGACTAAATGTTCACAAGTGGTCAAGATTGAGTAGAAATTCTCCTGCTCACATCTTCCAGAAGGAAAGGGGTTGGATAAAATAATGTAATTGCATTTGTGAGTGCAAGGCAGGATTTAAACAGTACAACAAAAGACAGACCCTTCCCTTGAGATTGTGCTTAATTATGAGGCTGCCACAGGAAAAAGTGTATAAAGAAAGAATAGTGCTGCAGTAATGAGATTAAATACATTAGTTTGTTAACGATGCAGTTCATGAGGACGGGAACAAGCCCAAACCATTGCTGTGGCTCAATGGGCAAATGTTTTTGCAAGGCTGGTCACTCCTCAGCCTAATTGCAAATTAATTCTACTACTTCTGAGCTACCTGGCTCCAGTCACCATCCAGGCTCGCTCTCACAGCCACTGCAGAAACATCTGCCTTGGCTTCAGCCTCTGCCATCTCTCAGATAGTCATCCTCAATTTCCAGCTGGAATTTCCCAATGCCCAAAGTGCCAGCATCTATTCTTGTGGATTTTAGCACAAATCACCCTTGTGACTTTAACTGGAGCTGAAGCAAATTTACTCCACAGCTGATTTTCCAATGTGATAGAGAGAGGAGTTCTTGTGACATGAACTACTCCAGTTCAGACACTGGCACAGTAACTTGCACTTGAGAACCAGTGGCAAAGCCCATTGTAAAGTGGCACCTTCAAACTATCATAGTTGTTTTCACCCACACGTGATCACACTGTTGGTGACAGGATGATATCCCTAGTTGGACCATTAGACTGTTTCTAGTATGGTCATGTCAAATTTTAATGCCCAAATAACAGATCAAGAATGGAATTTGAGATAGTTTCTACTGTTTTGAAGGTATTGTTTTGAAAATGCATTACAGAAATAGCATGCAAATCCAGATCCAGGTACATCACCTGAAATTAAAGTCCATTTAAATAAATTATGGAAAACTACCATGGTCAAAGAATATTAGCAACTGCTTGTTGACAGTAGATGATTTAAGTTTACTCAAATCAGGTGTCTATACAGGACTTTCAGAATGGCATAATTACATTTTCCCTCCTAGCTTTTAAAGGTATCTTCTGAAGATATATATTTTCTGCTGTAGAAAGCTTGGTTTAAACATTCCCTATCATTTTGAAATAATTCAGTGGAAGATAATAGTGTGAAAAATATATAATTTTGAGCAGTTTAATTTTTTGTCACTTAAAAAGAGGGTTATGCAAGTTGCTATATTAAAAAATATAATTAGAAAAGCAGACACATCCTATCCTTCTCCCTGTATTTCAGGCAAGCTGGCAACTGCTCAAGAGTGATCAGAGACTGGCCTATTTCTCAAGGACCTCAAGAGATTATAAGAGTTTAAATCATAATCTTAGGAAAATGCCTGAAGCAATTTTTAAAATTATCTTCCACTGTGGGGGGGATTAGGGGTGGGAAGAAAGAAAAAAGAAAGCTTTCTGCTCTCCAAACTGGCAGAGAAACTATAAACAATGGTTTGAGGAAAGCTTGAGACACCCTACACTGACATGGACTGAGGCAAGTCTGAACATCTGCCAGAATAAACAGACTTTATCTGGAAGAGAATAGAATAGTTAAAACAATGTTTTTCATAAGCAAAAGTACAGCAGTTCAAGTGATCAATAGTCCCAACCAGTCCTGGTCATTATGAACAGGCTGGAAACGAGGTGTTGAGCTTTCCAAATTCCACACAACTGTAGGAACACTGGGGAAAGCCAAGACAAGTCTGGAGACAGGAGCTCACACTGCTGTTCATACTACAGTGAAAATGTCCTTTTCTCAGGGGCAGGGGCTGAGGCAGGGCAGGATGGGAATGTTGACTCCAGGAGACTGCACAGATTAGGGACTGGCCCTACACCTTAACATTACCTTTAAGGATCTGCCCCTTTTAATTCCGCCCCTGCACTCAATAAGGAGTATAAGACCCAAACTTTCTCTACAACTCTGCAGCAAAAAGGATTTTCTATCTACCATGTAGCTGCATGTCAAAAAGCATCCATTAACTATTTTTGCAGAGCCTACACCACTGGAGTGTTTGGGAAACTAGTATTTTATGAAACCAGACTCTTAATTCCTCTGTGTTAATGCTTCCTCTAAATAAAACCAAAAAAAGTACTTGAAACCACTTATCCTCACAATAACTTTGTGAGGTTTAATACCTCGAAACCCTTCTAAGTCCTCATATAAACCTCTAACATGAGGTCTTAAAATGTTGTTCTTTTGAGATATTTTACCTTAGTTTCTTTTTGGGCTTGTTGTTACTATTTCTTTTAGCGCAGGAGTTCCCAGCATGAGACAACCACATAATCCATGGAATGTCAAAACTATTTATTTTAACAGCTAGAAAGATTTAATTTGGCCTTTCATGTAAATGTCTAACACCAAGTAGTTTTAATTAGATCAGGATTGATAAACAGGAATATTCATCGCTGTTTTTGTTAATGTTAAAGTCATAATGTATATATTTTTTCCTGTGTGATATAAATGTACAGATTCTCTCCTTCTCTAGGTTTCACTATGTGTGGCAGTAAAGAAGTTTAGAGCAGACAAACACAATTTTGGTATCTCAACTTGCATGATAGAAAGACACAAGCAAGCAGAAGGGGAGGAGTAAATGCCTCTGCAGCGTTACATTTCAATGGGATTCAGTGATGATAGATTTCATATTGTCCATCAGGTTAAAAGTAAAAAAAAAGCCTGAAGACACAGGTATCTTTATATTATTTCAAAATTACTTAGTCTGTTCAAATCATTGCATCCACTCAGGAAATTTCAGATTTCTGTGGGATGGGGAGGTGTGATATTGAAGGGAGAATGTACCTATTTTATAGTAAACACTTTAACATCCGCATGCAAGCAGAGAGAGAAGGATGAATTTTCCTCTCATTAACTCAACTCACAAACATCTTGTTTTACAACTTCAGTCCAAATGAGAGTCATCAAAGGACCCAAGACAGCCTGCAAAATAATTAGTTATATTCCTATATAGTTGCCCAATTATATGCCATTTTAGTTCCTGAATATTTTTAAGAGAGCCTGCAGCAATCAGTTTATTATTTTTCAGGGCAGACTTATATAATTTGAGGAGATAACAGAAATAAAATATTCAACACATTTCCCTTCTTTTTAAATTTTTGATATTTAAAGTTCTTCAGAAACAGTAATAATGAAAGAAACTTGCAGAGGAGTTTGTTTTAGGCCTTACATTGTTGAAACAGAGGAAGTTTATTTTCTTTGTTTCTGACTGTTATTGTCCAAGCTGATAAACCAAGTGAGTGATGTTTATCTTTGGTGAGCCCTTATTTATTTTATGTTCGTATTTCACGGATTAGTATCAATATAGGTTAGGCAGTAACAATCAGAATTTAAGATAATAAATATTTTGCCAAGCAGTTTAAGATGAAGGTCTGAGGAGGTCAAAAATCCAGCAAAAAAACACAAGCAAAACACTTTGCAAAGGTTCTGCCTTCCCCACCCTCAGTTCACAGAGCATCACTAGGTCTGCCTGAGGTTAATGGTTTCAATACTGTTTTCCATAACACCCACATCTGCTTTTTGCTATTCCTGTAACATTAAACACTACATCTTCCTATACATCTGTGCACACAGCCCAGCCAAACCAGGCTGTTCAGTCCTCCTGCAAAGGGAAACGAAGTGTCTTTCACAGAATATTGTGCAGCCTCATTCAAATACCTGAGCAAACTGCTCATGACCAACAGCAGCCCTGCAGATCTCAATAAGTGTTTGAAGAACTATCCCAAGTATATTTTATGTCCCCTGTTCTAATAGTTCTGACCATGAGCAAAATAGCAGGCCATAAAGACAAATACATGAAGCATATTTTCCTTGGTCAGTCTCACACATATTACTCCACAGCTCAGTCACAGACAAATATTTGCTTTCATTCTGCCATCAAGAAAGGATTGGACATATTCTTTAGCCAAAATATTAATATACACCTGAATATTCTACATAATCTCAAATCTCTTCTTATGAAAACAAGGCTTTGTGTTTTACAGCACTAAAGCATGGTAGTACTAGAAAAGTATTCAGAACTCATTATAACCAACTCCAGTTTCCTTGTCAGAGAGAATTCTGTTTAACTATATGAAATTTTGTTTTAATTCCTGTATCTGGCAGAGGTTTAATACAATAGATTTGTATTACATATGTAAACTAAACTGAAGAAATAGCAGAAATCTATAAAAAATCTCTGTGTGAAATCTATAGTCTCCAAAAATATAATTTTCTTCAATGACTTATTGAACACTTGAATTTGTTTGGCTTTCTCTTCTGCAAGCCCCTTATTCATCACTGATTTTTCAAACAAACTGCAAGAGAAACATGTTTACCTTTGTTTTTCAGATACATTGCATGTGTGCAGCCATGGCTGTCTCTCAAATACATCATCCTTTACAAATTTACAGAACAGGAGTTGGAAGCAACTGTGCTACACCATCACCAGCACTTCAGAAAGCATCAAAGCAAATATTTTCCAACCATGTTTTACTGCCCCAGTTGCTAAGAGTTTTGATCTATGCATCTACTTGGCCTTTGGCAAGATCCAAAGCAGCCTCATCACTGGGCTGTGAAATCTATAAAAGGTTTCTATTTAGCAGAGTAGGAAGCATCCATGGGCAGTCCTACGAGGTGCCCATGACAAAGTTTCATCACCAACTGCAGCTGATCCACTGCAAACAGACTGGAAATAGCATGAGGTACCCATGAACAAGTACTGGTTTGACTGAAGTGCTGACCCACGGTGACAGTGGATTCATTGGCTCCCAAACTAATCATTCAAGCAGCAGAAGACTCTGCTAATTTGGATTATGAAGTTTGGCAGGACTTTAAAGGTTTTTCTTCTGTGTGTTTGTGTGCAGCTGGAGTATCACAGTGTGTGCACTATCTATTAATGATCTTCAATATTAACTCTCTGCTATTATTTGAGAAGAGAGGACTGAGAGGGGATCTTGTCCAGACATACAGATATCTCAAAGGGGTGGAAAGAGGATTGTGCCAGAGTCTTCTCATTGGTGCCCAGTGACAGAATGAGGAACAATGGCCATAAGCTAAAATATAAGAAGTTCCACTTCAACATGAGGAAGAATTTCTTCACACTGAGGGTGGCAGAGACCTGGAACAGCTGCCCAGGGAAGGTGTGGAGTCTCTCTCTGGAGACATTCCAAACCCACCCGGACACACTCCTGTGTCACCTGCTCTCTGGGTGATACTGTGCCTTGATTTCAATACGGAGAGGCAGCACCTGAATACAAACAAGGAGGGGAAAATCAAAAGAGGAGCATGATTTATATATTCTCTGTTAAGAAGTGTGAAAGAAAGGCAAAGTACCCTGAAGTTTGTTCAAATCTTTAGAAATATTGCTGAAAAGAAAGAAAAGTACATGAAGAGAGAATTGCATGTAAATTAAAATTACTGAGCTAGAGTATCAATAAGTGGCCAGCTCAGGACCTGGCTAAACCTAATATGCCACAGTAAATCATATAATCCCCTGTTCTTTAATCTCTGCTTCCAGACAATTAGACAAAGTACTCCTGGGAGACTGTGGCCTAACACAGAAGATGTTGACATGAACTTACTATTTATAACTCAGGTAGGCAATATACTTTAAGATACCTTTTTGCTGACACATGAAGCATGACTAGAGTGGACTCAAGGAAATAACTCATGCCCCCAGCATTTAATTAATCTGGATTCTGTATGCAGCACAGATTATAGAGAAACACAGAGAAAGCACAGACAAACATGTTCTTGAAAGTATGATTTAGCCTCCTTTTAAATATAAGAAAAAACAGATAAATGGGGGGAGAGAAGCAGCAGCCATTTTACAGTGATTTTTCAACCAAAGCAACACTGAAAATGATAATACTTTTCATTATTTTATTTGCTATCAGTTAGGAGATCAGAGAGCCAAACACCAGTTATTGTGATTTGAAATTTATGATCCTGCAGTTATATGGAAGTACTGGATAAATGAATAGTTACCCACAGAGTAAATGGTAACTCCGAGGTTTGTGAATTGGCTCACTCAGGATGGACACAGCCAGAAATGTTTGCACTTCTGTTGGGCCCCTTGTGCAACAGTGGTTTAATCAATAATCAAATTATCTACTTTATTGTGGAAATGCAGTTCATGTCACCTTCTATCTGATGAGCTCCTGTGACTGAACCCCAAAGTCACTCAGTGAAACAACTACTAAGGAAATGGGGTACCTTGGGAGAAATTCAGTTCTGCCCTTCCTCAGTAAAGATGCACAGAGCACTGTGGTGCTGGCAGAACATATGCCTTAAAGGGATGCATTTGTTCTAGTCTGATTTTTAGACTTTTAGCAGAATCACCTCAAAATAAAAACCTGCTGATTAACACAATGTAAACCTTGGAAGCTAATAAACACCATTAAAAACAGAGCATCTTTCTCCTCAGTTGGACTGTAGTCAGTAGTACCATGCTGAAAACAGGATTTGAGACTTCAGCTTAAGTTTCAGAGTCCTTTACAAAGTACAAAATTAGTAAATGATTTGACATCCCTGCCAATGTAGAGGTGGTGACAGTGGCAATCATTGTCTTGCACGCCTATTGTATATTGTATATATTGTATTATATATAAGTGTTTTTTCTGAAGGCATAAATTCACAGAAGACCTTGTCCTTGAAAATCTGCTTATTAAATTTAGAGGGTAAGAAGAACATGGAAAGCAACTGATAGTGAAATATTTTTTAAGATTTTTCCAATTTTGCCACGTTGCAAGAAAGGAAACACAGGTGAACAGTTTTACTTAGAGAAGGTATGTGCTAATTTGTCGATGAAAATGAAGGGACATCCTTTACATACTGAGCAGTATTTTTCCTTGAAATGACACAAATATATACTGTATTGTCATACATAATCAGTATCATTTTTGAAAGAGATTGATAACACACCAAAAAGAAATAGACTACAGTCTTCCAGTCAAATCATTTGAGGAATAAAGTGCCTACATAATAAATCGACTGTACCCTAGATCTTATTCAAGAACCATGACAATTACATTTTAATTTAGTTGAAAAATAATCAGTATTGGTTTTAATTTTTTTCCCTGGGTTTCCAGCTTTTTGTAACAGAAGTGAGCTGCAGAAAGAGGAAGACTTAAAGGACGGGAGCATGATGTCATTTGGCAGTATTCTTAAAAATATTTTATCCTTTTCATTTTGAAGTACAATCTATAAAATTGCTTAGAGTAAAGAACAGAAAAAATAGAGATTGCTCTTCATCAGGATAAGCATGGCTCTTTTTAGTGCTCTAAAAGCTTTTATTGTGTCTCTTTTCTGATCTTAGTTAGCATTAAAAACTACACAATAGAGAATAACAAAGAGGGTCAGCTCGCCCACTCAAAGGTGACACACAGAAAAGAGCAGTAGAAATGCACATGTCCTTGAAGCCATGAGAATTTCTATTATACCCTCTAAAAGACTGAGCAAACACTGACATGTGCAAGGTGAGGAGCAAGTGAGGTAATCACACAGTAAAACAAAGTTAATACTTATAATGTAAATGCTATAAATCTCATCATTTTAATTTCAGGTGCACCTATGATGATGTTTTTTTAATTTACAGTTATTGAAGTTCCCTGATTGGTGTTACACAAATATTTTTCATTTGAGCATCTCAAAAGAGGGCAAAAGCAAGACTAAACCCATTTTGAAAAAATGAATTCAGATAATTTCCCTGGAGGCCTTGAATCATCACTAGTTCTAAAGCTGTCATTTGGGGTCCACCTGTTGATTTTAACACAATAGGCTCCTTTTGCCAGGAAAACCACTTTTGTCCTCACTTTTGAGAACTATTTACAGGAAAGCCACGTGTTTAACATTCAGCTCCTTCTTTTTTAATAATTTACACTTGATTCCTCCACTGGAATCTGTAAGCTGAAATGCATTCCTCCCCTTATCCTATCAAGATTTTACTCTTTGTAGGTGCTGCCAGACAAGCCCCTCTCCCAGATATTTGGGAAGTTGAATGGATATTTTCCTGTGGGATGTGTTGATATTCACAGATATTCTTATTTTACCATTCCATTTGCCAAATTTTAGCTGGAACTAAATTATGCTGACCACCCTCTCAGCAATTCTTATCGGCATCATTTATGGCACCTTCTCTAAGTAGTAAATTTACAATTTAGTTATTCTTGCCTAGGAAGTCTCTCCCCACTGACTTTTGAGCAGATGGACTTCGCAAAACACCACACACCTCTGGAACAGCTCTTTATGGGGGTGGCAGGATGAACCCAGATGCCCTCCTTCAGAGGAGATCTGAGCTGCCAGGTTTGTCTCTTTAGTATCAGAGAACAGGCAGTCAAATATTGATACCTGGTACAAAGTAGGAGAAAGGATTTTCTGAGTTTTCCTTCTCTCACAGCAGGAGCCCTGCACTAAGGAAAGCATGCCCAGCTCAAATCATAACTGCTAGAGGCTCGAGTGAATTTATTTTGAAGGTTGTTCCTACAGTCTATTGATACTGTATATTTTATCCCATTTTCTCTGACCATTCTTAGCAGACTGACAAAATTTAAGAGTATGAGAAAAAACCCTCAGAAGTTAGAACAGCTCGAAGCAGAAAAGTAATTCCAGAACTCTACTAACATTTTATTAGTAACTATACATTTTCTTGGAGTGGATTGCAGGATTATTACTAATTAATTGTTTTTAATAATGCTGTATAGCCAATAGCTAACCTCTCTTAGATTTGGCATTGTATCACTCAAACAAAAAGATTACTTTAAGGACCACAAATGCAGGTCACAGGAATATTCTAAGGATATGCTTTAAGGAAATCTTGTAGGTTTTCCATTCTCTGAAGTGAATGGATCTATCACCTACACCACCTGTAACAGCCTTTTGCTTATGACTCCCCCTCCCATCCCCTTTTGCATCTAGTGGGTATCTTCAAAAAGATAAGAAATTATTTGCTCCTTGTCTTTTTGGCCTTGAATCTTTTTCCACTGAAGCCATAGGCAAAATTCCCACTGAAGGGAATAACAATGAGTGAGTTTTACATCTCCATTATTAGACTGTCACATTTAACATCACTTTCCTTTCTCTCATCTGTCACTGGTTATCTGGGCCTACAAGTGCTCTTTTTCATAAAGAAAGGTGCTGCTTGCATGGGTCCAGCTTTGGTGCCACAGATAATGAATAAACTACATGCAAGCCTCAGAGATATCTTGTGTAAATAGATCTATACTATCTAAAAGCTGAGCTGGGAACTCCTGTTACATTTCATCACTGTTTCACTATCTTTCAGGAGTGTTAATGTTCAAGCTAAGGATCAGGTAATAATCCTGAAGAAATCATCCCATTATAAGTTAATGGCTGGATTTTCAGTTAATGGACCAAGCTGAAGACAAGGGCAGTTAACACTATAACAAACTACAGTAATATAACCAATTTCAAGGGGATTATTGCTACCATAAACTGTATTAAATGGTTTATAAAAGGTATGGCTTGGGCTTTTCTTTTTTTTTTTTTTAGTTATGTGAAGAAGAATAAACGAGAGACTGCTTTGTTAGCCAAGTTGTTTCCAACCAATTTTCAAAGCATTTTGGACAATGGGAATGCTGCTAATAATGTCACATAATGAATATTCTAAATGCACCAGAGGTTGTTCTTCACCCTGATAGGTGGGGGAAATAATGAACTCATTTTTGTGGTGAGAGTTCAGTGAAGCTGGTCTATAACTCAGTGTAGAAAAGAAGCACCAGAATCAGCCCATGCACAATTCCACTGTCAGAGCCCATTGCTTCACCACTCGAAAATCTCATCATCTGTCAGCCAGTTACCTTACAAGGCCAAGAGAGGATAAAAATAAATATATTGAGAGCCCTGTTTTGCATTAAGTTCTACAAGTAAACTAGATAAGTAACTGCCAGGGAAGAGTCAAGTTATATATATACATGTATATATGTATTTTTGCCCTTTGACCATACAGTGAAAGTAGATTTTAGTGGGGTTTTTTCAGATATGAGGCATTTTTTCTTCAAGTATAAATTTATGCTCCAAAAAAATAACACAAGATATAAGTCATTTATTCAGATGACAGAGCTAGGCATTTCACTAATTCTAATTTCAATGACCAGATGGATTCTCAACTCTCATTTCATCCAGACATATGAACAGCAAAGCTTACATGCAAGAGGACGGGGGGGAAAGGGAAGAGATCTTTAAGGGATGGTCAAACAAAACAAAAACAAAAACAAAGGATAAAAGAGAGGGAAATAGCACAGCCCACTGTGTGTACATCCCCTGATGCCTGAATCCTTGCTAGAATGTGGCAGTAGAACACACATGCAGAGCACTTGAATTCAGACTTCCACCTTTACAGCAGGACAGATGTTGGGGAATTTTTAACAAAATAACACAATTTTGCCATTTTTTCTTTGACCTCAGCTCCTCCTCACACTGGAAGCAATCAGGGATGATGCATCACAGTCTGTACCAGTTCCCAACAGCTTTCTGAAGTGTCCTTTCTCCCTTCAACAGCTGGAGTTTGCCATGGGTCTGCCTCTCTTCATTGCTCTAGTCCACCATAGACCATCTTCATTTAGATTACTGTAATTTAAATATTATGAATTGCACATAATGATTTGGGTTAATATAGATTTAAACCTCTTTCCAATAAATAAGTCTGAGGCAGCATCCAACATACAAGAATACTTGTTCATTAAAGGGGTAGAAATAAGAGAGTGGAATGGTAAAATCTCACATTGTTTAGATAACAATTTGCACATCAAAAACCTTGAAAAACTGAAGCTCCTTTGACCATAGACACTTCAAATGGAGTGCAGTCAATCATGTTCTTTTATATTATCAGTAACCCAAATATTTTCGTGGAGTGTCTGTTTGAGGAGCTGCATCAGGGAATGGAAGCAAATGTCAGGCTGCTGCAGAAGGGCAGTCCCTGCAGTGGGTGAATAAACACGGGCACAGCCTGACAGATGCTCAGTGTCCTTTGGCTCTTCTCAGACCTGATAAGGCCTCCACTGGAATATTGTCTGCCAAGGGAGATGTGGCCCAACAGCGGAGTCCAGACCACAGAAATGAGTTTTCACTCTCTCAGAAGATGCAACCAATGATGAAAACTAACCTGACTTATTTAACCTTTAACTTTTCTTACGTTACAAATTCTAAATTCTACTCAAAATTTCTGTCGCTGTACCAAATCTATTTAATGGAAGTTCAACTCAAGAACAGTTTGGAATACTAAGCCAATTGTACCAGACTCTGTGAGGCATAGGTGGAATTTATCAGTGTCATTGCAAAGGAGAATAAATAACCTAAATATTTTTGAGGCTCATCAAAAATTGTGGTACAAAATACTTTTCCTGTGAAGGAAAAGCCTTTCAGCAGGTAGTGATTAGAATGGAAACTCTGTAAGCCTAAGGACCCTCTGGAACTTTCACTGTGGTCTGTCACATGACCTTAGGAAATTTTGAGGTTCTGTTTAATCAACCAGCCTCAAAAAATCCCCTGAACTGATCCATAAGTGATATAATTCAAGATACAGCTTACATAAACCAACACTTAACTCCTATTTCAAGTAACAGCATCTTCTAATAGAGCTAATAACTGATTGCTCAGGTATTGCCTCATCAACCAGCTTTCTCCATAAATACTTTACTTGACACAATCCTGTTATCAAAGAACCAGCGATTTATGAATTTGCCCCTGCCACAGCAGGAGAGAAACAAAATTTTCCTTGTTTTCACAGGCTAAATAAAGATATATGAATGCAAGAATATGTCCATTGGTTTCCATGTTTTCATGTTCAGTAATAGATCAGGATAAATAGGGAGGAAAAACAAAAAAAATGGGCACAGTATTACATCTCATAAGTACTTGATTTATCAGATGGTAGTTTCTCATCTTTATAGTGAAGGTAACATTATTAAAGAACTAATTCTAAAATCAGGATGGCAGAATTATCTACATACGCCATAGAAGCTAAACATCAGCACTACAGATTTTTAGTCCTTCTATTGTCTTCCTCACACACTCGTGTATATTGAAATGGGCTTTGTGCCAGTGTCATTTCATTTAAAAAGTCTTCAGAATAGGTTTCTTCCATCCTGTTCCTCAAGCAGCTGGTCCATGTCCTTAGTAGGTTTCACATATTAATCTCCTGGTATCCATCTCAGATTTCCTTTTATCTTCAATTTCTGTGCCTCTGGCATTGTTTAAGCTTTTTACCTTCCAAAGAGTTGTATAAAATTGATGTTCTCTCACATCTACAGTAGAAGTAACAGTTTTGAAAAGATTAGTTTAATCTGTTCTAGGTTCTTATCATCTTAATTAAGAGTTGCAGTCTTCAGTTTGTCAAAAGCTAGGTCCCATGATGTCTCACTTTATGCTGGGATAAGCAGGACATGAGGCAATCATTCCTCTTTCCCAGGATTTGAGAAGGATGAGCAGTGGTATTCACTGTGCCAGCATTCCTCCTCCCAAAAACACAGGGAGCCACAAGGATACTGTGCTCTTCCACATTCAGTGCACTCAGCTGCAGGCTCTGGCACACTGCAAGATGAAATAGAAGGAATTGCTGCTCACATTGCTGGTGGAATTTCCTCCTGACAAAAGGTCTAGCACATACCACACACGTTCACTAGCAGCCCTCATTTCAGTCTTTGTTAGTAGTCAGCTTCCTTCTTCCAATAGAACAGCTGTGCAAAAGATAATTTCCTCTCAAGCACAGGTCATCCACCTCTTTCTCACAGATCCCATTTTGCACTTTTCTGCTCAAGTTCATCATTTCACTGTATGAGTTTGCTCTGACCAAAGGGTGATTTACAATTTCTACAATTGGAAGTGTCATTACAATGCTGGTTAGTTCTTTTTAATCACAAAAATGGATTTAACCCCTTTACCAGCAGTACCCCTTTGAAATACCTCATCCCCAGTGGAGGAGCCTTTCAATTATGGACTGTGAACAGGCACATCAAATTCCCTCTTTTTGTATCAGGATAGATCATTCACAATCACAAAGATCCTTGACTTTCCAGGTATTGATTAGGGGAGATTTGGACTGGTTTGAGGCTGCATTACCTCCTGTATATCTAACAGGCTCACAGGAATGTATCCATATTTCACTGCAATCTGATTACAACAGATTTTCGAGGCTTTTGAGTCTCCCTACTATTATTTCAAGGCAACAAGCAGTGAGGACCATATGGCCCCATTGCTACAGGACTAAGAGATTTAAGTCTTCTAAAGAACCAGCCAACCTCTGACCTGCAAATGGTAATTTTCTGATTTTTAAAATCTCAGCAGCCTATACTGTATAAAAACTGTCAGTTCACTTAACAACCTATGCACATACAGCATAATGTCTTCCAATAGCACTGCCTGCCAGGAGCCACCATCTGCACTTCCTCTGCTGGGAACAGCCAAAGTGTTACACACAGTTGGGCTAACACAGGGATAACACACAGGATTCCTCAGCACAAATGTCAGGGGCACAGGAAGGCTTCACCCCCTTAAAACTGAGAGGCTGGAGAGCAGCACCATGGAAAGGCACCTGGGGCTGCTGGTCCATGGCAAGGTGAATGTGAGCCAGCAGTGCCCTGGCAGCCAGGAGGGACATCCCTGTCCTGGGGGCATCAGGAACAGCATCATCAGCTGGGAAAGGGAGGGGATTGTCCTGATCTTGCACTGGGGTGGCCTCACCTCCAGGGCTGGGGGCAGCTCTGGGAACCACAATAAAAGGAAGATATAAAGCTGTTAGAAGGGCTGTGAAGGTGCTGAAAGGCATTGGGGGGAAGGCATAAAAGGAGTGGTTGAGATCACTGGGTTTGTTCAGCCTGGAGAAGAAGACACTGAGAGGAAATCTCATCACAGCTTCCTGATGAAGGCAAGTAGAGGAGCAGACTTTGATCTCTGCCCTCTGGTGCCATGACAGGACCTGAGGGAACAGCATGAGGCTGAGTCAGGGTTAGGTTGCATATTAGGAACAGGTGTCTGACCCAGAGGGAGGCTGGGCACTGAACAGGCTCCCCAGGGCAGTGATCACAGCACCAGCCTGGCAGAGCTCAAGAAGCATGTGGGCAATACTCTTAGAGACTTGGTGTGACTCTTGGGGCTGTCCCATATTGGGTCAGGAGCTGGATTTCAATTATCCTTGTGGGCTCCTTCCAGCTCAGGATATTCTGTGATTTTGTAGGTGAATAAAGATTCCCATTTTTACACTGTTCCCATCAGGCTCCTACACAGCAAGAGTGAAGAAACTAAGTTATGGAGCAGAGTGAGGTCTTTAGGAATGAAAAGCTCTTCAAGGCTGTGACAGCTGGCAATATCTTCATATGACATGTTCTGGGGGAGTGAAAAACAAGACTACCCCATCCTTCAGCCATGAAAAGCTCAGGCCATCATTTAGACAATGGGGCAAGCATATGGAAATGTAAGTCTGGCTTTGACTAATGCAGGGCAGCTCCTTAGCTGGTATAAACTGATTGGGTAGTGACAAAACACACAGCTGAGGATCTGCCCACATTCTCTTTTCTCTGCTTCTGTAAATGAAAATGTCAGTGCTCCCTATGCATATGTTGAATATGAGTTTTCCAACAGTAGCTGGTAACAAACATTGCTCACCCAAAGCTGTCATTGGTCCTGCTCTGCCATGAGGGGATCCCCAAATGCTTGCCATGCTGGCTGTCCTGCAGGCAGTTCCCTGAGCTGCACAGCTCTGGCAGCTGAGGAGTTCAGTCCTACTGAATATTAAGCACTCAAAATGCTCTGCCTCAGTCAATTGGACAGCTTCAATTCCTCCCCACAACCTTTGGTGCAAACAGAAATCTCTTCTACCTTCTTCTGTCTCCAGGGAAGGATCCTGTTGCACAGTTCTCAGCTCAAGCTTTCTTCCTTGGATAAACTATTGCTTTTTGTTGCCTCCCTGTTGCACACTGAGTGAGTTACACAATTCCCACTTACAGCACACAGCTCTTTCTGGGTCTCAGCATTCTGAGAATTTTCTAATAACACCAGCCAAAAAAAGCATTATTACAGGACTTCAGATTGAACCCTAGAAGGAACAGAGGTGAAAAAAGAGTAATCCCTTGCTTCCTGAGCCCCACTATGGCTATCCTAAAGAACCATGGCAATCAAAAGGAGACAAGAAGGAGGCAAGAATGATGGCTGAACTCACAAGTGAATGTGCTATTCTCAGTCAACAGCATCAGCTACTTGTTTCTGGTGTGCATGGCTGCTTAGATAAAGGAACATGTTTGCATCCTGCATTTCCACTGCTTTTATGGAGGCACTTTCCTGGAGAAGAGAGCTGCCTCTATGTGTCTTGAAACATCATCTCTGTGTCTGTTGTAACACATGCACAAAGTTTCTCTATCTGTGAATGAAGGAAGTTTTGGGGAGGAGAAAAAGCATAAAGGGCTGGCTCCAAAGAAAAACTCACTTGAGAGAAATAATACTGGGATACAGGGGTGTTATGTAGAAGTATTGCAAAAAAAAATGTTTTAATGCCCTTCCTTTACCTGCAGTGCCATATTTGCTCAGTGGATCAGTGCACTGAATATTGATCATTTACAATGGTTACCAGTGCACCACGTTACAGTATTCAGCTAAATTAAGCTTCACTACAGCATTTAGGGATTTTTGCAGCCCTGGGTTTCATCCAATTTTACAGTTGGGTTGAATGAGGCACAAGTAGGTCAAGCAACTTCTCTAAAATCACAGACTAAATATATTATTTACTTATAAAATCAGAAATCCAGGACACTACTACTTTCAGTTCTCCTTGCATGAAAAGCTAAAACTTACTCAGAATATTTCAAAAAAGAATGAGATTATGCCTAAAAAAAATTACAAAAAATTGGCCCAGTCCAACCATTTGCCATCTGATGGGAGCAGACCCTCTGGGCAGCTTCATGTCCCCTACTGCCTGTCCTGTGTGAGGCTGCCAGGCAAAATCCTCCCAGACACAAGGATTTTCCCACATGGCACAGGTACAAACCCTCTCCCGTGTGCCTCTGACAACCATTGCTGAGGCACAACAAAACTGAATTGGTTCTTCACACTTCTCTAAGGAAAATTTACCTCACCTCCTCCTCATCTTTTATCTTCTACAATTGTCTACCTCGTTAACTGTAATTTGCATTAACTCCTTCATTACTGGAAGGAGTTCATGACCACTGATAACACTTAGGAAAGTAACAGCAGAAACTGGATCAATGTCCTAAAAACTATTGCAAGTTACAGATCTGTTTGTGGCTCCTGCTTTATGGATCAGTCTCTGTATAAACAAGAAAAGAGTGGCCCTGTAGCTGCGCTTTTGACTTTTATACTTAAAATATACAGCTCACATAATTTCAAGGACTGAAGAAGAGACTGTAAGGTGTAAGTATTGCATTTATCAAGATCGTTTTGCCAGCAGGCAACAAACTGAGGACTGATACTTAAGAAGTCAGATCCAGCAGTAACTTAGTGCAGACAGATTTTCACACTTTCTGCTCATTTACACAATGATCCCTAGAGCTGCATTCTGCTCCTCAGCAGTGCAAGGAGCCCCAGCAATATTCAGAGGGAATCTTTCAGAACCCTAAACTTCTATCTTCACAGAGCATGGGTGAGGTACTCTAAGTTTCAACATACCCAAATTCAGATTTCTCTGTCATATTAAGAAGACAGTTTATTTCTTTGCCTTATGTGAAGCTGCTTCTACAAACCAATGGATGCCTCTCATTACCCAGCCAACAGGTAGCAACATATGCTAACATACTGTTTGTATCTGGAAGAGTGAAATTCCTAACCACATATGGACAAATATATTATTTTCATGCATGTGTTTGGGATGAGATCTTCACGAAAGAAGAATCGGAAAGATTAAGAGGTTCTGAGGTAAGTTTAAAATTTTAGGGGGTTAAGGTAAGCATTCAAACTGTAAGAGACTTTCCCAAACACTCAGGCTTGGTGAATCAAAATGGAATTTCTTTACATGAAATAAATTATTCTAGAAAAAGGCAGGAATAGGAAAAGCAAAGCACACTGGAGAACATTAGAGGAAACTCACAGAGGATTCAAAGGGATAATGAAGCAGAACAAAGAGGAAAGCAGTTCCTCTATTGTTTAATTCCATAATCTACTTTAATCCTACTGAATGCTACTTACTCCAAGCAAACTATAATCAAATCAGGTCTCCATCCCCACTTGCTAGGCTATAAATGTTAAGATGAACCACTCTTACAATAATTTCAATACTTTCCAGCCCTTACAGATAGTCTCTGCTGGCTGACAACACGAGCCACCATTTGCCTTGTTCCCCAGCTTATTCACACAAGCTCCCCCATCTCCACTTCATGAGCTGATTCCAGCTTTTGAAGTGATTCTTTGTGGAAGTACTCTAAAGGAGAAAGTTCTGAAGGGTACCACAAATATGGAGATGAGATGGGAAGGACTGCCATGCATCAGAAAAGGTTCATTTCCTGTCATTTTTCAAGGAATGGGATTCCTAAAGGCAGGGACAGTCTGTATGACTGCTTAGATCCTCACTTTATTAAAAAATAAAGAAAATAAAATGTTACATGCAAACATGGCCTGTCAAAAGGATGTCACACATGAAGACGGACAATTCACAGAATAATCATTATCCTCACACCTTCTGTGGCATCTCTGTAACTTTTACACTATTTAAAGTAGAATTTTAATTCCACATATAAAATATAACAGAGAATGAGAGAGCTAGAGAGAAGAAGAGAGCTGAGCTGATGCTCCTGCCCTAGGAAAGTTTTGTATTGCTATCATTTAAGTTCTTGTCCAGGACCACCCTCCATGGAACTGCAATGGCTTTCTGGTCACAGGGTGCCTTTTTCTTTCCATGGTTTGCCAGTGTTCCCTTGAGTGACTGTGCTGAGCTTGCCACCTGCAGCTCACATTTGCTGATTCCACGTTTGCTGATTCCATGTTTGCCAATTCCAGTGTTACTCTGCACCTTCCTAGCTGGCACACGCTGCCTCAGTCACTGTCCAAAAGCTCTAATTAGCAGGCAAAATATCCACAGCATAGAGAGAGAAAGAAAGTATCTTCTGTTGCTTGTTTAGATATCTCGTTTCACATACAGGATTTGTCTTCAGAAAAACTTGTGATGCCTGACCTTGATGCATATGGAAAATTCTGCCTGGGCATTCTGCCAGACATTTTGTTTGATATCTATATTTTTCTCCCTCTTGGCCATCTTCTTGTTGTATTTTTTTCCCCTTCTGGCTCCTTGGCTTTTTTCATAACTTCTTTAGGGCTCATTAGCTTTACCCAAAGACATTGGCATTACTTATCTTTCCAGTCATGGAAATTTAAATGCTGGTCCTAAGAATATTTTGTGAAAAGTAGAAAAAAAATTTCCAAACCATCTAACTGAGGAATTTAAATTTCACTGACTTTCAATCAGGCACCTATGGCATAGTTGCAGACTCACAGAGACTGTGAGAATAATATTTTTTTACACTAACAACTATAAAAGTACACATGCCCACATATAAAACATTTAGTACAATATCAAGTTTAACTCTTAAGGTGTATTTTTTCAAAATTTTAACAAAAATTAATTTGTTACTCCTGAAGAGTAAAAAGAAAGAAATGCTCTCCCTGATCTTTTGCTATTTGCCCTTGAGAACTATGTTTAACCTTAGGAACCTTGCATGGTTTTAAAATATGTTCCTTGTTTTTATCAACTTACAGAATAATTACTTTTTTATACCCATTTAAACATTGTGATCACATCTATCTTAGATTGGTTGGTCTTGGCTTAACCTTAATTTTATGAGTTTTACTAATTTCAATAACCTGTGGCACTCGTAGTTTTCTGTATTAGTGACCAAAGAGACACATGAAGTACAAGGAGAAAAAAAAACCACAAATTAACAAAACAGGACCTTGAAATATGAGGGACTGGGAAATATCTGTCATCATCTTGCTAACATTTTTGTGTTGATGTGCTGGAGGTACCGTTTTATGCATCTCTAAGTCTGCCAAAAGGCAGACAGCATCCAAAGGAAGGCTGGAGGGAAAAAAGAGGGGGGGCAGACAGACAGATTCTTAACCAGATTTGAAAGTTTGGCAGGAAAAAGTTTTTGTCATTTTTGCTCTGCAATTTAGTTTGTCTAGTCAATTATATTAACAGAAATGCAAAGCACCTACCAAAGATCTTGTGGATAAGCCAAAAAATGTTGAATTACTTTTCAAAGAGAAAGGTGCAAAATACTTTGCATCAAGCTCTAGCCCAAAGAACTTCCCAATCCCATTTACAAGGAAATAAATGCTATCCAAGGTGACCTCAAATTCTGTCTGAGGACAGGGCATGCACACACCTGCATCAGGTTCTCAGAGGTCATTAGGAGAAACTGGAACTTCCCAAGCTTTACACGTGGTTGTTGAATTTCAAGCAAGGTGGAGTGAAAATTTACTCTTGAAAAAGGAGGAAGTCTGCCTGAAGCCAAAGTAAATTAATATTGTTGATCTTGGCCCAGACTCTGCTCCTGTCTAAGTTAACAGAAATACTCCTGTTAATTCCACTGACATCTGGATCAAGCCTCCTGTTGAAGTAAAATTGAAAGCTTTAGTTCAGAGAACTTCCAGGCAATGCAGGGAGTTCTGAGGTACAACCTGATGTTCTAATATTGAAGATTTATTGTCTCACATAGGTCGGGTGTTTCTTTATTGATAAGAAACCTTGCATTTGCATCCCAAAAAGACACTGAAATCTAGGGTTAGCTAGAAACTCCATCCAATGTCTCTGAGAAACCTTTTTTGTTCTAGTGAAGTTAAAAGGTGTGGACTCTACTGCTGTATTTCTGATGAGTTTATTTGAACCTCAGAGCCACTGTACATAGAATAGTCAGAACTGTGGTTATCTAGTGTCTCTACTTAAAGGGAATTAAATTTTTCCAAGTAGCATTTAAAGCATTTACCTTCCAGATTTTCATGTTAATAAAAAATAACACAATCCCTGCATATTTAAAAACTTTGCTGATAGACTTCAAATTATGATATATACTATTTAATATTTACTCATTTTGCCTGCTAAAACCTGGGTGTCTTTTACCACGTTCAAGACTCTAATCTTGTAAAGGACCTTCTGCTTAGTGTATTTTGTATGAGGGACAAGCAGCACTCTCAGCCTTTTTTTAATCTTAAGAATGATAGGTGTAAAGTTGCCTTGTGTCTGTGATCTGAGTGGAGGAAATGACCTATTGTGTGTAAAAATAAATAATCTCCCTTAGAAAGACAGAAGCAGTGCCAAACTCCGAAAGTTCCTGAAGGAATGGATTCTTCAGCTTGTGTATCTTGATTATCTAGTTACCCAAAGCACAAAGTATAGCTATGGTCAGAGAGTTTGGAGAGAAAAAACAAACTTCTTATGCAATTTTCAGCAGATTTGACTTCCTGTCTTCAGAGTACGTGGCTTATAAATTTACGTAGAACCTCACTGGCTCACATTAAGACAGCTCCCTTCATGGTGGGGATATCATTTTAGGGATGTTGTATTTCAAAGAAAGCAACTCTTTATTTCACTCTAGTGTTTCAAAACAGGGAAGATATATTCCCATGGAGGATTTTTTCCTGAGGAGTAGTATGAATGCCAGTATTGGGAAATACGAATTGATGGAAAGCTCTTAAGACACTCAACACAGAAAGAGTCACTGTAACTTGTGTAAGGAGGAACTCAATTCCAGTGACTGTTGTTTGCCCCCATAACACCAAAAATTACAAATTTTTCCAAAGCAGTGACTTCAGTTTGTGTCTCTCTCCACATCAAAGCCTTGACAACAGGTAAGGGACAGGGACCAGAGTCACGAAAATTTTTTCCTTTCCAAAAGAAAAAATATAAAAAAGAAAAAAGAAAGCATCATATGACATATATGAAAGCATTTCATTATGCAAAAACAAGACATTCTATATCTGATTAGTATTATTAGAAACTTATGACTGAAAAATGAGCATGCAACAGCTGAGAACACATCATGACTAAAAGCTAGCTCTTGGAAGCTAGTAAATGCAATGTTAAAGCCAAAAGTTCAATGTTAATTCTGCCCCAATGGCTTTGTACATTAAAATATATCACATGGATTGAGTTATTTTACATTTTGTTTATTTACATTATAAGGAAAATTCCAGCTAGCATTTCTCACAGTCTGACACGCATACTTGTGAAAGGAACATGTTCTATTTTTGGCTTAGAGTCTCAATCTCACTGAGATCTAATAAGGAAGTCCAGTTTGAAGGAATTTGATTTAATAACATTAGTCCTGTATACATTTGATATTAGCTGGTGGAAATTTAGTAGTGGTTCAACCTGACTGAATTAAAACATTTTGGGCTGTTTTGAATGTCTTCACTCTGAGTAACACTTTAACAGAGTAATGCCAGGTGGTTCAAATGGGATAATGATGAAGATGGGAGAAGTGAAGTGACTGGAACTTTTTTTCTGTGTCCTTGTGTCCTGTGCCTCATTCAGTCCACCACCATGGTAACTCCAGCACCCTCCACATCCCACAGCATTCCTGTGAGCAAGAGAAGCTCCTGCAGGCTGAAGCTCTGCTACCAGCTGGGTTCTGTGCCTGCTACTGGGCCATGCAGCTTCTGCCATGCAGAGCATGGGATGTCTGAGCTCCCCTGAGCATTTCCTCAGCAGGCACTGGCTTAGATCATCCTCCTGTTCCCCAGGAACTGACTCTCATGAAATTGGAAGGTACAATCCTTGTTCTCCTCCTCATCTGTTGTGTTGGCCACATGTGGCTTACAGGTCAGAAACCTGTGCAGAAGACAGGTGAACTCAATAGTTTGCACTTATTAATTTAGGAATTCTGCTTGAAAAATCATCCTATAAATTATCTAATTAAAAAAAAAAAAGATGGCAGATAGAATGTCTGGATTATGTATAGATTGTCATGGTATTTCAAATGGCTGGTGTCATAGACTACATTTATAAGACAATTACATTTTCAAAAGTACTGTAGCAATCTGTGTAAGTAAAGGACTTCACTTATCAGAGAAGAAAAAAGCACATTGCTGTTTCCTGAGTCATCTGTTATTTTTCTAGCCCATATGACAAATAAACAAACAAGAAGTTTGAAACACTCACAGCTTCACTCAGCCTGTAATTTTTAAGAGGATTCTGAAGGTCAAGACTTAAACAGACAGAGTTGTAATTTCTATTTTGGTCTGGTTTTAATTTGGGTAATCTTTCCATTAAATATAGCTATTTATGACATTTGTTAAAAGCCTGTGCTGCTAATTTAGCTTAAAAAAAATCTAATGGAGTTGTATTGGAACTTTTCCATAAAATTAATGTTCCAGACTTAATGGATGTCTAAGGTATCGTTATTAACGGGAATATTCCATAAACTAAAATCAGAGTCTTTGAATTGGTGATCTGATACAGTTAGATCAGAATTTATTGAAAGCTGGAGTGATGCCAAAGTACTCAGGAATTCAATTTAAACACCTTATGGAGGTTAATGCTTTTATGGTATTTACTTTAATTAGTGTTTTATTAAATGCTCAATTTCACTCACATACTTGAGCAGGAGCAGTGGCCAGCCTGTGGGTAAAGCAAGTATGGCAGAGGTAAGATCACTTTCCTCTCTCTACATGTGTCAGAAATACCAGTCTTTTCCATGATTTCTAGGGTTATATTGCTGTATTACCACATTGCTGAAGATGTCACATAAATTCATACTGAGTATCACAGGCTATACCATGGCCAAGCAAAAATACATCACAAACCATAGGCCTCTTCACAAAGTTTTGTTTAAAGATTCACTTCTATCCAGTCCACACTCCTTGATAATGTAAATATGGGCTATAGCTATCTAAAATTCATGGGATATTTGCAAGCTTTGCCTTCCATTCCATGCTGAATTAAAATACCCGTTTTAACTGGTTAATTGTATTATGTGTTTTTATCCTAATAAAGTAATGCATTGCCACTGAAGATAACTCCTACCATAAAAGAGGTTATTCTTTTGCTTTGGGGCTGGTCCTAGGCCAAGAAAATCTGATTTTGTCCCTGTTGATTGCAATAGGCTTAGAAACAATTTCTCACTCCTTGTTTTATTGACAGTAAAAGTCCTGAAGTAAAAAATAAAATTTTAAAATGTACAGAATTTATTTGTATTGTCATTTACAAAGCAATCAGGAGGAAAGATAAATTGTTGGGCTATGAGAAATTCTGTGGCCATGGTACATGTGGGGTGACTGTATTTACCACACTCTTTGGACTCATGTCTGATCCATATGCAAAAAATGAGCTCCATAAATGTTTAACCTTCAAACTGATATACCAGCTTTACAAGGCCACCATATTACCATATTTCCTTTTTTTAATGTGAAAAAGACACAAAGTATTTTTGTTATTTCTTCACCTCTGGAGTGGAATTTAAGATACAACTATTTGTACCCAGTGACAAGAATGATTCCAATAAAAACCAAAGTCAAATTTTCTACACAGGGAATTCAATGGCTGATATTCTCTCATGGCATCCTGGGGCTCAAAAAGCTAATTGTGAGCTTTCAAATATCACCTAACACAGAGAGGTGCCATTATATTCTATTGTCTTCTGCAGTGCTCCTGAGCTCAGTGAGCACTTTTAGCAGAACTTTGCAAACAGGGAGGCAGATGTGTTTGCTGGATTCTCTGTTCAGGTTCACCTTCTTGTGTCCAGAAGAGTGCACAGGCTAGACCACATGCACACCATAATAAATCCAAGGGAGATGAGAGGAACATCATTTAAATCCTTGTTCTCAACACTGACACACCCAACACAGGCACATGCAGTTGTGGACCCCACCATTGGAAGGCACATTTTACATGCACGTGGACACTTCTCATGAGGGAAGCTGTTGAGTGACCTGCTGGCATTCCTGCTATTCCCTAGCAACAGCAAATGATGAAAGAAATGAAAAAGTATAAGCCCCCTGATATTTACAATACAATTCTGAAACAGAAGAATATGCACACAGGCAATAAAACTGAGTGCTTAATGAAGTCAAGATAAAGTTCACACTCTACCTTATCCGCTAGAAAATTATTCACGTGCTAGACTCCACATATACTCTGGAATTAATTCTTGTCTTCATAAATAACTTTTCTAGTCTTGATCAAAACACTCACTATGCTGTACTCTTTACATCCAAAGAATTAAGGCCATACCTTTGAAGAGGAAATGGAATGGTTACTTCATTCATGGTTATGAAGTGATCATTTACTGACAAAATATTGTATAAATATTTAGATACCTATCTGATTTTATATCCAAGAGATATGCACGTACACTAGGAATGAAATGGAAGAAAAATTAAAGGGATACAAAACTTAGAAAGTATACTTTTACAAATTAAAAGAAAGAGAAAAGAAGGAAGCTTTTAAAAATAAAGAAGACATCAAGAAAACTGAACAGCACTTTTCATCTAAAAACCAAAAAAATTAATATATGTTATAATAGATAAATAATGAGATCAGAAGAGTAGAATAGATTATTAAGAATAGAAAATAATGAAAAAACACAAAATAATTTCTATAGAAGATCTTTTACACAAAGCAGGATTTTTTTTTTTAATCTGAAAGGCTGTAAAATTAATTCAATACTCTAAAAACCCCTACCCAAAACTCAACCAACCAAAGAAAGAAACCCCAACAACCACTGAAATAAACCTCACTGGCAACTACAGTCCACAAGAAGAACCTTCAAGAAATTGGGGTTTTTACAGATTATTTTTATTTTCTAAGCACAGCGAGTCAGAAACATTTCCAAGTCACTGGGAGTAGCTTCAGGCTCAGACCATTTGATCAGGAATGCAATGATTTACATAGTTCTGGAAGGAAAATGGCTAAGAAAAAATGTTAATAGTGGAAGAAACTAAACTGGATCAGATTTTTGGCTGCTGAAAATTAGCTTCTGGAAGCACATTGAAGTCTTTTTTCTTGACTGGCTTACCTCAGAAGGTAAATGTATTATCTTATGCCTGAGCTTAGAAAGGATGCAACAGTTCCCAAGAAATGGGTATTTGGAGGGGATGGAGACAGGAAAACGAATCAGGCATGCACTCACCCAAGCCTTTTGGGATGTGTCTGCACCTCTGCCCCAGGGTATCCCTGCTGCCTTGCTCAGAGAGCTCAGCTGTCCTTGCTAAGGGGACTGCAGAGTAGCAAAGCTGCCACAGCCCTGCTTCAGCTTGTGCTGGCCACAACCTGTGCCCAGCCTATGCTGAGTTCCATGATGCTGAAACATTGCAGGGGCTGTAAAGGATGTGAGCAGAAGCCAGAATGGCTGTGAGAAAAACCAGAAAATTCTAGGGTACAATTCAGGCTCATCCACCCCCACTGGCTCCTTCAATAAAGGTGTGCAACACCTACAGTGTAAGTACCTTTCCTTTAGTCATTCCTACTGGTGATTTCTTGATGAACAGCTCCCAGCCCAAGGATTTGACTAGAAGAATGTCAGGAATTTTGCTCAAAGGTCCATATGGCTGCAAGGGGTACTAGACCTACAACACGCTTTCAGTAGCAGGAGCTAATCCCACAAATTCTTAAGTGACACAAAGGTCTGAAGTTTTTTTCTTAGTTCAATATTTAAAATTACTGTAACATCTGCATTTCAATCCTCATGTTCACTAGCCCAGTGCTCTTACAAGACAGAAAGATGCCTTGGAGCCACACACCGGATCTTCTTGCTATAAATAAACAGCAACCTGACAGCTCTGTGCCAGGATACAGAAATACTGCATTTTAGAAGCAGGATAGCAGGCAATTGCCACATCAAGGCCTTTAATTACAATAAGAACTGTCCTTGCTTGAAATACCTCAACTTTTTGGGACAGAGCAGCAGCTAAGTGCTTAGGCAAGGCTGTAATGTTTTCTTCTAGATGCTGGCTGAGAGCCAATGCTCTTATGGGAGAGAGCAGTAGTTTAGTGTGGTGTATTTCTACCTATTGACCCAAAGACTGGCTGCTCCAGCCATAACTTGAACACGATTACATACTTCCTCCTCTGTGAAAATGGGTAAGTATATAAAATCCTTATCAGGCTGAAGAAGTAGATTAATATCCTTGCCAGGTTTCTTCAACCAGGATGAACAGATGAGATTGGTCCAGGTCAGGGGCTCACTGGCAGGGCTTGAAGCAAGCCTGGAAAGGCCTGGGTGTGAGCAGGAGTCCCAGATGGCATCGGCATTGGTTGAGGTGGCTGAGAAGCACCAGGGCAATAGAGAAAATGGTAATGAGGTATCTCATACCTGTATGGCCCCACCCTTCCAGGAAGGGTACAGGAATGTAACTGAGGCCAAGCAAGTGTTGCACAAATCAGCACAGCACATGAAAGACACACAGTGAGGCAGAAAAGAAATTTAAGGATGAGTGTTAGTAGGTGTCTGCTATTCTGTGGCACTGCAAGGCTGGCAGCCCACACTCCAACTTTTGGCTTCTTGGGTAGATGATGTTTAAAATATTCGGCCCCCTAAAGCACACAAAAATTCATGCCCTGCTGGTGGCCTTCTTGTAGATTTTGTTGTTAGCAATGGTGATTTGGCCCTGGGCAGGGTATGTTAAAGCAACCCTTGTAAGCTGGGTGCCAGGGAACAACAGAGACTGAAAAATCTTCCTCCAGTTAGACAAAATAGATCTAATCCTATAATAGCTGGCATGAGGTGTTTGGCAGACATCCCGGAGTGAAGGACAGAGCTGATCAATATTAAACATTCACAAGAAAGTGAAGCAAGCCAGCAAGAAAAATATAGTGGGTAGCCCTTATTTTGAGAGAAGAGGGAGTGCTCAAGTTAAGGGAATCAGAGTTTCTCTACGGACCAACTCAGTTAAATGCAATTTTTTTCATTTGGATGATAAGACTTTTAAACATGATTAAATATAAGCACAGATTTCTACCTATCTGTCTTAGGCCTCTTTGGAGGACAGCCTTTGCCAAAGCTCTTCAAATTCCACAGCAGAAATACGACATTCTTCCTAAGAAAACAGCTCTACAAATATTTTTTTAGTAAGATTTCTGTATAGATTTTCTTCTATATCCTTTGTGCAAAAGAGAAGGGAAAAAAAGAAAAAAAAAAAAAAAAAGGTAGAAACCTGCCTCACGAAATTTTAAAACTTGATTATGGAAGGAAAGTAAAATGAATCAATTAAAGAAAACTACATCAAGTTAGCTTACACCAAAAATGTGTAGCTTTTCAAATTCTACTCTAAGAACTCCATTCAGAATTGGATCATTTTTTAATTCATTCACACAAGGACACAACGTGGTCCATGCCATTCTAAATCCCCAGGACTGCTTATGACTTCTGTCACAATTAAGTTCATCTGTGCTTTGAATTTAATTCTCTATTCCATTCAAGCAAGCCCATTCAGAAGTGGTCTGTAGGTTTTAAGTTAGAATTCCTTTGGCATGGAACTGTTTCAGACCATACTGTTACACACAAGAGCTAAAAAGAGAGTGAATATAAATAAATATTATATCAGGTGCTACAGTGTTGGCTTGTGAGTCTCTTAACATTCTACCTGACTTCCTACACTTCATATTATATGTCCTTAATTTAAACTAGAATCTGAGGTTTTCTTATATGCTTCTAATCCTACTCTTTCTAGTGTTTTGGATGCCAGACTATATTTCAGATGTGTACCTTGCATGCAAAAGAAAGACTATTCAAATAACACTTCAGAATGTCAGCCAAGCATATTTCCCTTCAAACTCATCAGCTCATGCTGTTTCTTTTGTACTCTTCCTGTCTAAAATGTACTCCACTCCTTTCGAGCTTGTCAATGAGTGACTGGAAAACCTGGAGCCTCTCTTACCTTTTGAGGACAGGAATGAGAGGCAAAGCTGCAGTCACAGCCCCTGAATAAAACTGGGGATTCCAACCCTCCAGCAGGAATGAGGCCAGTAGTTCAAGTGAAGTTTTTCTTGACCAGCATGAAAAAACGGTGGATGGAGATGATTCAGGAGTCTTGGTGTGAGGAATGGGACACCTCTCCACATTTGCTTTTACCAGCAGGAGATGACAATTAACTGTTCAGCACATTAGAAAAGGCAGTGGTTTTGTGATGCTCATCTACAGCTGTTGTTGCAAGGAACAATCTTACCATTTCCTCTACATTGATGTTTTTCTAAGTTTTTTACATAATAAAAAACTTTGACTTCCCTGCTCACACTTGCCTAGTAAAGGGAACCAAATTGGAAGGCATGACCCAGAGAACAGATGACTTTGTATGCACCTGTTCTTTGTAAACATAATCCTGTGTCTATTCACTTCACTTGAGCTAAATTCCCTTCCAGGGGGTGATGACCTTCTGTCCCTGATCATACAACTCCTGTGTTGAGGTAAGCCTTAAAAACCTTCTGCCATCTACTATGAAGGTCGCTTTATCAGAAAGAAAGCTTCTCTACTAACTAGTAACAAGTAAAAGACACTTATCTAGCTTTCCTGTGTGTTTCCTATCTCTACTTCATTTTATTATAGTAGGGGGAAAGCAGAAACCAATCAATAAACCCTTTAATCACATAGGAATGAAAGGGGACAAGTGAATGTAAATTAATAGAAGCTGTACAATTCCAAAGAAAATTTAAAGAAACTAGGGGGAATTCTGATAAATTTTGTTGCTTTACATCTTGGTGAATGATAGCTCTGGGAACAAAATTCCAGCAAGATTTGTCAGTTAGTCAAAATGGATGTTTATAATTATGAAACAAAGTGAGTTTTAATTTGATTGTCTCAAAATAGAAAACAGAATATAAATACAAACTTGCATGGGAGATACTGGAGACAGAAAATAAATCATGATTGTTTACAAAGACTCCAAAGAGAGCAGAGTATTTTAACATATGCTCATTTTCAGCACTGAAGAGGCAAGAGATTTTTATTAACATTACATGTAGAAATAATAGAGGGGATGTTGGACATTTTAATCAAAGACTCTTCTAATGCCCACATTCTTGTTTCACCTGAACAGACAAAATTCATAACTTGAATGTAATTGCATTCATAGTGCTAATTGATGAAATAACTGTACAAATACCACATGGAATTTCAGAATTTAAAGGAAAACAATTATCACTACCTAGAGACACTTTAAATAGCAGGAATATATCCTGCTACTCCAAGATTTTTTCCTTTTCCAGAGCTAACACAGTTAATCAATTTGCTCTGTTAGATTTCATGGCATTCCGTTCAGCTATGGAGCACTGTCACAACTCACAGATAAATTGTACGTGACCTCTGTGAAACAAAACATCTGCTCTCTCACATCAACAATCCCTCATTGTGTGGCATTATCTAATACTGACTGCAGATAGTACCTGAACAGCCTACTTATTCTACATGGGTCCTTAAGGCTTCTGAACACCTAAGAAAGAATCTCTAGCTCTCTTAGAGGATTTCTAGCTTCCAGTTGTGGCCATTGTCACCAGTGTTGAAGGTTTGTCTCACTGTTAAGGGCCACTTCAGAAGCTGAACTTTCAGGTCCCAGCAAACAGCTTGAGCAGGACAAGGTGCACAGCACACTCAGTCTCCTGAGCTCTTTGTTATGTGTCTTTCAGTGGAAGTCAACAAGAACCTTAAAATTTTGCCTATGAACATTGGCAAAAGCAACAAAAGACCTTGATGAAGGTGTGGCTACAGGATTTCCCAGCTCTTTGCATATCTATTCTCTCAGAGTAAGGTGGGCTGCATGTCCAAGAAGCACAAGGTGAGTATGGTAAGTGAGTAAGTGCAGTTGGTGGGATTTGGGAACCAGAACCTGGAGAACACCTATGGGAAATTCACACACTTAATGGCACCAAGCAACCTGATATGATACCTTTTAACACAAGATGGATAAAGTCCCAGTCTGCTGAGACCACCAGTCAGTTCTCAGCCCCCTGGGATATTAATTGCAATTGCAGCTTGATTGCTCTTTTATAGTTGATGAGAGACCAGCACTTTGTTCTTCCCAGAGAGCTCCAGTTTTTTTGAATCTGTCTCTTCAGCACTACACAGTTCTTTTGGGAACAGTTTTAAGCAGCTGTGCAGTTACACCTTGGTTTAGGAAGCAAAGAATTTTAGGCAGGAAACAGAAATTTGTGAATTTCTTCAGGAACTCACAGTAATTAACAACAATACCAGGATTTCTGAAACTACATGGCAGAAGACTTAAGCTGCTTAGGCAAATTCTGCATTAGAAATTTAAGTTTCATTGTTCTTAAATCTGAAACTTCTGACAAACTCTGTCAGACCCTCAAACTTTGTGATGAACAGCAGGATGATCCATGCTTCATTTATCCTCTTGTCTCCATTCTCATTAGTACCCAGCATAGGAAAAATTAACTGCAATGGTAATGTCATATGGCAAACAAAAGAGTTTTGCAAACAGAAGGAAAAACCTACCCTTTGGGAAAGTTCTTTCAAGTAATGAAATCAACAGAGATTACTATTTTAATCTCACAAAAAAAGAAACACAAAAATGGATTTATGCTTCTTCCTGTCACGTATGGAAAATATCATGCTGTTTTCTCCCCAGTAAAGCTCTCTTGAAACCCTAATCATTCTCGCAGAAAACATTGTTTTTCATGTGCCTCATAGACTTCCCCTTTCCTAGGAACCTCTCTTCCACCTGCATTCCTGATATTGCACAGATTCCAGCTCCTGGAGCTGAAAGGCAAAATTCCCTCTGTCCCTGAGGGACCACTGGCTGCAGCCCCCTTAGCCACTACCTTTGGAAATATCTGCAGATCCCTTGGCATACTTCAGAGCTGCATTTAGCAGCAGCACTTGAGGGTCTCCACACACTTCTGGGATGCAATTTCTTCAATCACAAAGCCCTACACTTTGTAGTGCCTCTCCACAGCCTTAAATGTGCTGCTTCAGCTCACAGCAGACCTGGGCAGATTGTTGTAGAAAAGGTGAAACCTGTTCCCAGCTGATTGTCAGGATGTTGGCCACTGGGCCATTCTGGCCTTTCTAATTCCCATAAAGGAAGCTGTGTGGTTTCTCAGAAATCAAGTTGATTACATTAGGTGAAACACATGGAACATTCCTACAGCTGTGTTATCAGGAGAGTCTCATGTATATATTGCCCTGGAGAACTTGCAACCAGTTATTTCTGAGACATTGTTTGACTCAGTTGCTGATAACTAATATTTAATTGACATCACTGAAAAATGTGCACCATATGTCAGCTATGCACTAAATATACTTAGTACTTGGGATACTTTGTTAATAAGTTCCTTTTCTCTTCTTAACACAGCTGATCACAATAGATGGATTAATGGTATATTTTGGACCTATCAATACCAGGACCCCTTAAAAATTCTGCCAAATTGTACCCACTAGTGTTTGAGCACAACAATCTATATCCTCATTTCTTGGGCTTTAATATGTTAATAAAGGGGAAAATTGCTGATTTATTCTGAATCCCTCCTCCATTGTAGAGACACTTTTTGTTCCACCTTCTTTCCCAACAAAAAAGGTGAATGTGGGTTTTGCTTACTTGCCATTTTAAACTGAACTACATGACTCAGGTGGTGCCTTTGGAGGGGGAATAATTAATTCTTGAAAGAGGAAAAAGAAAGAGGAAAATGCAAGAGTAAAGGAGGAAGGACTCTGCTTTGCAAATGAGTGCACCATTGTGTGAAAGGGAAGTTACCAGCTTGGATGTGTTCTTTGATATATATTAATACCTAAATAAAATAAAAATTTTTCAAATACCAAATATAATTTGGGCATAATTTATTTGCAGCATATGACTAGAGACATTGTAGAATGAACTACTGGGTTCTGAATTTCTGATGAAAATCTTAGCTAATTAACCAAGAACAGAAACCGGAAAAGAATCATATTTAACACATCTGTAAATCAGGGTGACACATGCAATCATTGAATCCATTCCAGTTCATTGAGTGCCAGCTTGGTTCCAGCTATTCTGTCCACTAATTGCTTATTTACTCTCTGATCTAATGGCATTTCTTTCCCTGTCTAAAGCTCTGGAATGGTCAAACCACAGCAACTTATCCAGACTTTGAACAAAGTCCAAAATTATTATTGATCAAAAGATTCTCATAATACTTAATTATCTTCAATAATTAAACAACAGAGCCACATTGTTTTCCAATATAATACTCTGATGGATAAATCAAATTAAAAAACCCAAGGTGAAAGAGTAGCACTTAGGCTAAATGTTACTGCATGATCATGCCATTTATTTTAGAAAACATCTTTCTCATTAGTTACCCTTTGTTCTGCAAACTCAGAAGCATCTGCTCTCCCACTCAGATGTGTCAAGCTATCTAAAGCAGTAAGATAATAACTATTTTTAGGCACTTTAAAAGTGGTTGAAAATTAATGGAAGTTACTACATAGCTGATATTTTGAAAATATCAAAAATACTCGTTCCAAAATGAAGAGACTTGTAGTTTAACCTACTTTAAACTAGTTTTTGCACAGGATGAGAAGGAGATGAAACTGCTTTCATTGCATCTTCTAGGTTTTTAGCTGAGTATTTCTAATTGCTGTGGTCTGTGGTTAACCAGACAAAGTATGCTATATTTTGGGTCAAAATAAGGAAGCACTACTCAGGCCAAGTTAACCTTTAATGAGTCAGATCCTTAATATAGTTCACACAAATAAATAGAATTAAAATGATTTACACCCCATAAGAATCTGACCAGAGGCTCTGAAATGGCAACTCTGAATCAGCAAAGGTAAATGCACAGGGCTATAAAATATCCACCTAAGGAGAAAGGGATGGCAATTTCCAGCCGCCTGAACGAGTCTCCAACAAAGCTGTTTTTGCAGTATTAGTTTCATGTTTCCTTCTCACTGCAGGTCGTGCACTGATTATATGTTTCTTTCCAAATATTGAATGAACTGCTGGAATTTGGTCAGATGCTTGATGTATTTGCTGGTCCAGCAAAATGAGTTGAATATGATCAACACAGAACTTTCCTTTGCTTTACATTTTCATTGCTCGAAGGTCCTTCAACTAGAAAGGTGGCTTGTCATCTATTTAGCTTTGATTTCTTTTCTTTAGGGTTGGTCTGACATTTTTTCCTGCCTGACTGGAACAGGATGCATCGAGGCATTTTTCTGAAACCAGAGGATATGTACATTACAGTAAAGCACCTAAGTACATAGCCAGCAAGAGCATTCCAGGTGCAGAATAAAGAGCTCAGTGGGAAGCAGCTATAAGCGGATCTTATAGGATCATTTCTTTTCCTACACCATTCCGTGTCAAAAATTGTTCTCCTGGCAGTTTGTCAGAGGGCAAGTTAGGATGATGTGTTCTCAAAAGAACCTAGAAAAATAAGAGGTCTGCTTCACAACAGTTTTATTTGGCAGATGTAATTTAAAATATTTGCATGTGAGAGGCTTGGTCTAAAGACAAGAAACAAATGCCATCAATCAACTTAGTGCCTGGCAGACAATATTTCTCTGTTTCTTCTTCCTTTTTTTTTCTTTCCTTTTCTTTTTTTTTATTAATATATATATATTATAAACAAGAATCCAAACCACAGAAATTAACTTTGATTTTTCTCAAGGACATACTTCATTGTGCACAATGCATGCACGAATCCAGACATGTCCCCAAAGCCAGAAGGCATTGCCAGGAGCATTCTTAGTTTTTCATTTCTGGCTTTTCTATGAGTAGGACATAGTAGGGGATCCAATTCGTGTGCAAGGAATGTGTGATTCTAGGGTACCTGAGACTAAGCCAAGACTCAATCCTCCTCACAGCAAACTGTGCTTGTTTTATTTGCCAGATGCATAAAACTCATTTTTTGAAGTCTCCAGAGTGCTCAGTTTTTCATGGTGGTTTAGCCCTATTTGACAAGCAAGCACCACAGGGTCACTCAGTCCCCACCCCTTTCCCCACAGTAGGATGGGGGAAAGAATCAGAAGAGCTAAAGCAGCGACATCTTTGCAGCATCATTATGCATGAAACCAAAGTAGATAAGGTGTTTACAGAGGTTATGGCATCCATTTTAGGGAAGCAAAAGTAATGGCCAATTCAGGAAACACTATTTTGGACAAATGCTGTTGAGCAAATGAAATTGCAGTATCTTAGCAGCTAAGGACAATTACCAAGTATTATGTTTTATTCATGTAATTTACTGATGCCTTTGACCAGTCTGACATTATGAAGATTGAGTCAGTCAGAATTTATAGACAACAAGCAGAGTCAATGACAACTTGCCTCGTTAAGAAGAAATGTTGGATCACTAAAGAAATATGTTTAGTCATTTGCCTGTCAAATCCTGGTTTTAAAAAATTCCCTGAGCTGATTTCTCCTCCTGAGGCTTGACATTTATTGTCACTGTCTTCCACCTCTGGCTTGAATCGGTGGCATGATGGAAATACCAGGTACTGTACTTTGGTATGGGGCCAGGATGATCTTAAGGATGTGCAACCACATGCAAGCACACAGCCTCAGCTCTGAACTGCAGCATCACACCCTGATAGAGTAATTCACTGAAATTCAGTGTTTGAAATTAAATACCCCCATGAGTTTCCTCTATGCCCATTATTATAGAGGGGCTTTCAGGTCAAGAAAGCAATCAGGGGTACAGATATTTGAGATATAAAGAGGTCTGAGAAATCCCATCATGCCTTGAAAATATCTGGGGATGTTGCACAGGATGCATTTTAAATCAATACACAGATGTCAGAATAATTTTTTTTATAGAATGAATACCTTGTTCATAAGAACTATAAAAACTAGGATCGTCTCCTTTCACTCATTTCATATCTTCCTAACTCCCTAAAATGTGGGGGATTTGGTGCCAGGAGAGAATTTTATGACATCACAAGTTATTAGATAATATCAGTTAAACACATGGCTTATATTGGAAAACATTACAGATGGCATGCAAAAAATAAATGGTTGCCAACACAAGTATCTCCAGATCTTGGGATAAGATAAATCTATAAACAAGATAATAGGTCAAATATACTGACTGCAAATAAAGCAAGCTTCTGCAGAGTAATAACAACCATATCATAGCTGTCTGTGTCATGTCCTATATCAGAACACCTCATCTGATAAATTTATCTTCACACTTTAGCTCCAGCTAAAATTGGAGATAAAGAAAACAAACGATACATGGTGACCATACAAGAGCACGTCTTGTCTGCCCACGTGGGAGGCTTTTTATAGAACCAGGCTTCTTGCTCCTTCACTACTGTAATAAGTGACATTTAAAGGCATATACAGCATATAACTAATATAGAATAGATTTGTTTCTGTATATATGCATATATATTGTGTGTGCTCATATGTAATGAGCTATAATAATCAAGCACGGGGTATTTTAATGGCTAAGAAACCCTCTTATAGTCAACAGTCAGTTTAGCTATGTGGATAATTTTAATAGACACATTACTTTAGAACAAGCCTTTACCATCTGTTCTGCCCTCTAATTACAAACGCTACAGGAATATAATTCACAACTGCATAATTAAAAAGCCATAAGGAATTTAATGTATGTCTCTGATCCCCTCTAATGCAGCTTGAGTCTGTTGTGTTTTCCTTTTGCTTTGTAGAACCCCCAAATAAGCCCAAGGAAAACTTTTTTCTCTTAAATTCTCTCCACTTGCATTTGTTCCATAAAAGGCATTATTCATATAAGGTTACTGAACATATGTGGAATGCATCTGAACATCAGTGCCTGCCTGTCACCTATAAGCTATTCTTATACAGACACTTATAGAAAATGATGAACAATCCCTCTAGGTGTCTGGCCCTATGGACAAAGTGCTGGCAGACATCACAAATCCAGAGTGATTGTATTTTTAAATCTGACCCAGCTTCCATGTACTCTAATAAAAATATCCTTAACTGCTTCAAGAACATTAATTGATTCAAGAGAATGAAAGTGAAAACAAGCAAGAAAGTGCAAAATAAGAAGATACAGTCCAGGTATGAAAGCTCAAAATAAACATGTAAAGTGTACTTTATATAGCATATCCTATGGAAAAAGTCAAAAAAATCAAGCACACAACATAGGGAATTCTAAACACAATGGTACTACAGCAACTCACCCACATCATAAATTCAGTGTTCTTATTATGCTCCTTTGAAAACATAAATATTAATTTAATAAGGAAGAGATGTAAAAAAGAAATTAGAGGAGATAAAACAGGGTAAATACAGGGTCTGTAAGTTACAGTCTGTATAGATCCCCTAAATTGTAGTTTTAATCTTAGAAGAACATTCAAAAATTTTAAGATCAAATTGTTCAGTTGATAAGTTCTAATAATGTTGGCAGATTTTTCCCTTCAATGTCAGTCTTGAATATTCCACTGGGATAGAGTATCAAGCTGTGTTTCCTTACTTTTTCACTCTTTTACCTGTTTTTCATTCCTTCACACAGCAGCAAGGCCTGTCCAACAGAGGATATTTTCAATTGCTTGTGCACCATCTTATATATTTTGGGGGGGGGGGGGGGAAACTCATTGTATTCTTTGTAGAAATTAATAATTTATTTTATGAAAGAGTATTAATCCAGATGTATTCCTTTTAAGAATAGTTTTTAAGTAATAAGATGACCTGCCTTAAACTTCTGCATGTTTTCTATGGAGTTTCAGTTTTCTTCCTTAATGTTTTACTGAAATTTTACCAGGACAAACAAGCTAAATAAGCATTTCATATCAATATTGAACTTAAAAGAGTATGGAGGATCTTTCTTAGCTATACTTTTGCAGTGGAACTAGTTTGGACCATATGCAATTTTATAGGACATTGAAACAGACGTTTCTGATAAAATTTTAAAAGGAACTGCAATACAGAGTGTACAGACCTGTTTTCAGAATTTGGCTGTTTAACTAGATGCCTAAAAGTAAAGCCGAAGAAAGTATTGAGAGCAATGTCCATGATTTTCCTACTGATAGTAGTTGATGACATGCAATACCACAGAGGTAAAGAACAGAATATTTGTACATGTCTCTGGTGAAATCAGTTTCCTTGTAAACATTATGTGCTAAAATGCTTCAATGCAGTCAGAAAAAAAAAAATAAAAATAAGGAAAAAGAAAAAAAGAGAAGCACACCTAGATTAAACAAAAGCTTAGACATTACAGGAAAGCCAAAATACCAGCAGGTGTTCCTCCTCTCTTTGTACTCCAGCCCAGGAAAATAAACTACCACACTACATGGAGAAAGTGTGAGTCACTGAACATTGTAAATTTTCCTAATGTATCACAGCTACAGAAACACCTGTGCTAAACACAGTAACATTGTGCTAATCCTCTGCGAATATTTCAACAGCCCTCCAGTGTTTTCTTTCCTTACCAGCATGCTGGGGTGGTCAGTGTTTTCCTTTCTCTTCCTCTCCACATGGCTCCGGCGCTGCCAGGTTTGAGCTCAGGGGGTGCCTGGCCAGGGCTCGGCCCCCGCGGCTCCTGGGGCCAGCAGCTCCCCAGCCATGGTGGCCAGCCCCAAACATCCTGCATGGGGGGCCAACACAGGCACTCTGCTGCTTCTGCTCTGCTTCAGCCCAGCCAGGCACAGGGCTGCTCTGCTGGCATCGGTTTATCACCCATAGGTGTTTAATAATTCTGCTTCATTGTCTGCTTTCTATTCTTATCATGTCAACAGCACAAAAGATTACTTGCTAATGGCAAAACCAGTCAAGAATTCAACTTTTTGCTGTCATCAGGGGCTTGATTTATCTTCTATAATCTCAGAGAAATCTCCAGTTAAAGTCCACATTTTTATCCTTATCTTCCAGCCTACTCAGGCTCATGAAATAAGTCTTGCAGGCAGTTTTCTCACTGGAGATTGAGTTGATGAGCTCTTCAGAAAACCATTGCTGGAGAACAAACACTCCTCCTAGAACTGTATGCAGTTCTAGAAAAAGGCAGTGTGGTAGAATTATATTTTACTCCATCAAGTTTTTCGAATTCCTCAAGATTTTGGTGCAGTTGTGTGAGTGGACACAGGCAAGTGTCCCTTGACTGAGGAAATGCCAAAATTCTTCTGCTTCTGAATGTTTCTGCTGCTTCAGAAGTTGTTCTGAAAGAGTAAACCATATTCAAAGTTTTCTTTTGGCTCAGCTTCAGAATTACTCCTTAGATTCATGTTTCAGACTGCAAGGTAAGAGAGGCAAATGATCAATCATGCAATTGCCATTTGCAAAGACTTTGTTTTCTAACATAATCAGAGTTCTTCAGGAGTTGTCCAAAGGTATTGATAAAAACCATCAATAAACCTACTGCTGTTGTTGATTCAGATTTTACTCACAACTTACTTTGCTGAGGTTATAACTCAATGAACTAGAATCAGAACAAATATGACAAGGTCAGGCTGTTTTATCTAAACCTGTGAAGTTTAACTATGATGCCAATATTCTTTTGTGTCATGTGCCTTTAATTACCTCTTCTGAAAAAAAAAAAGTTTAAAAAACCCAAAGAAATTATTATATTGAGTCAAACTTGATTTTGTTAAATCTCATGGCCTCTCTCCATTAAGAACTTTATACCAGATGCTCCAGCAAGAACCTGGGTTAGCAACAGTCAAACCATAGGAGGCTGCTTGACCTCCTCAGTAGTGCACACAAACACATTCTGTAAACGGACTGGAGGTCCTGGAGGACAAACATAATTTATTTTCCTATGCATTGCTACTTTATGTAACCCTTTGATGCAATAAGGAGCATGAAAAAATAGTTTTTAAGACTGCAATATCTTAAGGTTCTACTACAATGAAAACAGATTTTTTTGTCTAAGTAATACACATTGACCAAATCTGTAGTAAATTTATTGGAAAGACATTAAATTATTTTTTGTCATGTAATGATTTTCTAAAAAAATGTAGAAAACAACATGTTAAAAAAGCTCTCCTGTGTAGACTTGTGCCAGTCTCAACACTGATGACTGTATTTGAGGTCTTAAAAAATGCAAAATATCAAGGCAGTTTAGGACCTTGAACTACAGCCACCTTCCTCAATCCAGGCTGCAAAAAAGACACTGAAGTGAGTGGAAGTTCAGCATCCACAGGATGTCAGCTTCAATAAGGTTGTTTCAAGACAGGTATAAACCTTCTGCAAGACCTTTGTAGCACCTTGTGAACCTCTTTCCCTGGAAGGTGTCCCTCCTCTGCATGAGGAACACAGTGCATCCCTGCTTTTACCACTTCACTCTGAGTGATCACAGTCAATGGACTCACCTAAGACCACTCTCATTTTTACAAGAGCACACTGGTGAGTGTGACTTCTGTCAGCATTTCTCCAGCCAGCCAGCACATTTGTCATCACTGCCACATTGCACAGTGGTAAAATGCTGCTCCCCACCTTTGGGATCACCTGAAATACCCCTACATGTATGTGATTGAACTGGTTTCAAGATCAACATGCCACTAGATAAATAAATCATTCAAATCACTCAGATCAAAGTAGTGCACACACTGAGCTCACAGGACAGTTTATTGCACTCTCAGTGACACACAGAACATCATTTTTCACCTTTGGCACTTAGCTCATAAATTCTCCAATATCTCGTAATTGAGTAACTGAAGCTGTCAAGTGCACACTTTGTATTTCAGTTTATGCTAATATCAAGTGTCCATGGTCTGAACCTGATTTTGCTCCAGGCTACTCCAGAGTTCACTCAGAATAACAGCCTGACCACCCCAGCTTTGGCTTGCATGGAAACCCACAAGAGGAGAGTTTGAGCACATAAGCATGTTGTTGTTCACCTTTATTAGAGAACTCAGGTTCCCAACTTCCTTTGCCAGTCTGAGGGCTGTGTGTGCACTACCTGCATCCACACTCAGAGAGACAGGCATTTCCACAGGCTCCTTTAAGTCTCCACAAACACCAGAGCCAAGGATGTTGCCGCAGGTAACTGCTGGGAATTGTCACCCAGCTGCCCACATGGAACAATCTGCTCTCCTCAAGGCAGTGACAGAAAAAGCTGTACTGGAACTCTACCCAGCACAGTTCAAAGCAAGATAAGAAATTCTAAATACATCAAGGCAGTAAACTCCACTGTTATTTAAGACACTGTAGACAAATAATTCATATGAAATAAAACCCAACACTTTGCTTAAGAGAATTATGGGGACTAGTCTATGTTTGTTATACAAAGCATTATTTTCCTATGCTTTAGTTATGTTTAAGAAACTGAATTTTATAGTATTTTGGCAAGGGAAGGCATATTTTATTATATTTTATTATTCTTTAAGGGTGTTTTTGTGGACCACCTTATATATTACTTATGTAAATTTTATATCCCCACTTAAACATTGGAAGAAATTTAGTGGTGCTAAGACACAGTAGGGCATTTTAGTGACACTATTCCAATTCTTTTTTTTTTTTCAGTCTTTACTGTTAAAATTCAGAGAGTATTTCTTTCCTCTTTCTTCCCTCTATGGAGACGCTGGTGATTTGTCCTGCTTTTGGCAGTAATGACAGCAGAATTATACAACCCTTTCACCACTTCAGTTTCCCTAGGATTAAGGAATGTGATAGCATTGCAGCATTCCCAAAGTGGGTCAGGACTGAGAAGCTGAGATTTTTGGCTGTCACCGATTCAGAGATAAAGCCTTGATGCCACAATATAGAGGCCGTATTTTCAACAACAGGGACTGCCACATAAATGAGTTTTAAAATTGTGCTACGATATCTTTCAAGTCATCATCATCAGTGCCAAAATCTTCTGGATCTAAATTGCATGTCTCCTATTTAATCTACATAGCATGTGGAAACAAAAAAAAAACATCTCTGATACCTTGATTTTTCCCTGGGGAAAAGCAGAGAAATTTTACCATGGTAAAACTGCAGGTGGCCATATGTTGAACATTAGATTTCCAGAGCCGGAAAAGCTGAATCCACATTCCAGAATGCACTGAGAATCAATATACATATTAAAATTTTAGAGAGAACTGTTACATTCTTATTCTCAATGGATGTGGTAGTATAACTTGTGACTTTAAGTACCCTTCTGGTAAAAAGATTGCTTTGTAATTTGAAAGCACTGCAGACATGGCACATGTTGTGGATGCCAAGCCTGGCTTTTTTGATATATGGTACCACTGCTTTTATAAAAACTGTCCTCTCATTGAAGTTCTTTGTCTTTAATACTCCTTATATATCACAGTAAATTTTATTGAACAAAAGTAATGGAAATAGGAGCTATGTGTGCTTGCAGAATTAGAGCCTATTTCTATTATTTCTATTTTGCTACTCACAGTGAGATGTGCATCATGATAAATCGTGTTATGAGCATTTTATACAGCAAGAAGAGGCTAAACTTTAGCACTTTAAATACTGAAGTGAGGATAAATGGAAAATTATTTCCACATTCTTGTGTTTCTCCTTTTGATTCTCTGGTCCCACTGAGTATTTTAAGAGCAGATCATGAAGTACTCATTTCTTGGAAAATTTAAATGTTTTAAGAAAACCATTGTTTCTTTGTAATAATAACACAGAGAATCAGCATCATTAATTCTTTATTTCTCCTCAGTTTAAAGTATAGCATTATTTTATTTGAATTCCAACACAAACTCCAGATTAAATCTTTGATGTCTCACACCTGTCAAAGTTAATATATGTCCTAGTTCTACCTGCTTATGAGTTTTTCACACATTTTTCTCACCTCTCTGTCACAGAGTGATAATGGATTTTTGAGACACTTTAAATCCTTAAATATGCACAAAGTGAGGCAGGGGGGCAGTTAATGTGGCTCATTTGCATCAACTACAGCACAAAAGAACAGAAATTAATCGTGGAGTCACAGTGAAACCAGGCATGTTATTTAGTGGAAATGATGCACTCCTGCCAACAGAGATAATGATAATTATAATATAACTTAAAACATTTTCTGTGTACATAACTCCTGCCACTACTCTATGTCCTACAAATCACACTAAGATTTATGTCAAGATACAAACCTTATTATATCAAGCATATGAAGATGAATTTATTTTAATATGCTTGGCTTCCTTCATATGATTTTAAAAAGTAGCCAAATGTTACACTTTTAAATATAGCCTGAAAACCACTTTGAATTTATCCACAACCAATTTTTTTGCATACAACATAAGTCTGATTTTGCTCAATTATACTCCTGCATTGCATATCTCAATGCAGTATAATTGCATAACATTAAGACTTTTGAATGGAATACATCAGGTAATGCTTCACATCATGTTGTAAAATCGAAAATTTCTGTGTTGATGACCTTAGTCATGTTTCTAGTCATGTTTCAAATCCAAATATGTTTTCATTTTCAGTTCTAGGCTTGCAACAACAAATCAGAAGGATCTGTCCTGGAAAAAGCACCTCCTCAGGTTGAACACATGCAGTATAATAGTAGAAATAAAAATTTCTGCAATCCAAGTGTATGATATTCCATTACATTAAGAGACTTCCTGATACAATCAGCAAACAGACAACAAAGATTGATTAATCAATAAGTAGGCATGGCCTTATTACAGTGAACAAATTAGACACTCAGGATATATTGCTTTATAGGCAAGATTTCTCTTTTACAAATATTCTCCATAATTGATTGTAGTGACCTTTTGGCAATACTGAAAAACATCCTCAATTAATAGGCTTCTTTTGCAGAACAGATCACAGTGGGGAGAACTACATGGCTTGTACAGTAAGAGTTCAGAGAAAAGGAGGAAAATGGTTTTTAAACTCGTTCAGTGGGAAGCAGATGAGAGCTTGACTTTCCAAAGCAGTATTTGTTTAATGAAAGCAATGCAAAGACACTTTAGCACTGATACAACATTTCTAGAGCCACATCACCAGCTGAGCTTGAATCCCTTGGTCACTCTGTTAGGGGAGTACTGAGGAATAAACCACAATTTGTGAATTGTTGCTAAATGCAGATCAGAATTCCTTCTGTAACAATCTAAGCAAAACTGCTTCTCTTCTCTGTCCTGGTCACCTGTTTGGTGCAGAAGATACCCAAGCACTACATTTAATGATGTTTTCACTGGTATATAAGTCTGCAACAAACTCACTAATCACATTAATAGAGCTTCTGTTTCAAAGCTTCTTGTTACTCCTCCACACCTCAGCTTTCCAGGTGACAAAAATGTTGAGAGTAAATTTTTAAAAAAGGCACAAACATATCAATTTCATGCCAAGACCTGGGGGCATTAGCTGAGGTAACTTGGTTGCAGGAAGTAGATGCAAAAGTATTCGTATTTTGTGTAGCACACCTTTTCATGGAAATGATAGACCTTTTTACAGCAATATGGAAATTGGTAAAGATTTGGGTCTGACTTCAATGCTGAGATCTGAGAAAAAAAAAAAAACCTAATGGAAACAGAAAATGAAAAGAAATAGTACTTTTTATCAAAGGAGAAGTATGGGAATGAAGATAGTGTAAAGATTGTGCCTGCTTTGGACTGGGAAAAGGGAAAAGAAAAACAGCAGGAACAGCGCTGTATTTTTTGGGAAGCAAGAATAACATTCACCTTCTGAATACCAGACTATCCAGGAAAGAACTGCTTCCTCCCTCTCCCAGAATATTTTTTCTCTCCATTTAAAGGAGCAGACCCTTGCTGTATGTTAGCACTGGAAAAGCTGTCTTTTGGGGCATGGAGGAGGCTTTGCTGTCACATTTCTAACTCAAACTGACTAGAGGGAGCAGCATTTTTAGATGAAGTCAGAGTAAAGAAAAGATCATCGCCTTGAAAAATGCTGTTGTCAGCTAACCCTGGAAATTCCAAATAAATTTGCAGACCAGTTAAAGACAAACAGGACAAAAGCTAAAATCTGAGCTAAGACAATAGTACATCCCACATGAAACCCATATGAGCCGTGTCTGAGAGCTGAATATAACTATATTCTCTCCAAGACAGGCAGCTAAATGCACCAAAAAGGCTCAATCCATTTCAGAGTGAGGGAAATAAGCTTTTCCCTTCTTACTCAACATGGCTTATATTGATGGCCTTGTGTACAGCTGTCTATTTTTATTAGTTTACAGGCTGTAAACATTTCAATGTGGAATGTCCTGAAGGAGAGTGTGTCTGTAAACTTCTCTTTCTTTCCCTCTTTATAAATGAAAGCTAATTAGACTTGATTTTAGTCCTTTTTTCATGAGATTCAAGTCTGCTGGTTTTGTGTTGTAGCTTCTGGCTACACTATGATCAAGCGTCACACAAATACCGTGGAGTCCAGAAGTTGTTAATTTAAACAATTTCTTATTTCCTGTCCAGCCCCAAAACCACCATTTTCTCCATGTCAGTTTTGCACAGATTTTCAGGCACAGCATTTGTATAAAGTGGCCTGACAGGAAGGAAGGAAGGAAGGAAGGAAGGAAGGAAGGAAGGAAGGAAGGAAGGAAGGAAGGAAGGAAGGCATTCCACTCTTTATATTAATAGAGAACAGTCCTTACAGGGCACTGGGAGAAGTCAGAGATTTGCAGTTACAAAATCCATTATGTGCTGCTTTGAGCCCTTGTCACATTCCATAGACAAACCTGAGATCCATTGGGAAGTCAAATGCTAACATGAAAGGAGCATTCTCACCATTTCTTTTCTCGGTCCCATCCACCTTGGGATTGCTAAGGTTCTCCTGAGCAAGCACTTTGAGCTAGGCTGATGCATCAGCACCATCCATCACCTTCTAAAGCTGGCACACTGAATTCATTGTTTCTTCCCTTTCCCATGAACACAGTAAACTGGGCAATGACCAAACAAGCAACGAGGCATTACAGCCCACATAGCTGCCTGAAATGTCTGCAGAATGAAGCTGGAGGTGCAGATAAACAATTCCTAAAAAGAGGGTATTTGGACATGAACTCCCAAAGTTTTAATTTATTTTTCATCAGGGTTTTCCTGATGCCAGATAGTACAGTATTACAGTTATCTGTCTTGCTTTGTTGGATGTGTTTCTTCGAGGTGAAGTCTGGATACTTTTTTCAAGGCCATCATTTTCACGGCCAGCTCATGTGCATCATAAATACACAGGTCACCATGGCTGCATCTGCAAAGACAGGAAAAGCCACCTTAGTGACTGCTGCTCAAAAATTATTTTTGGCAGCTGCTGGTGAGCAGGTTTTGAGTTTCTGTAAGAAAATGAGAAAGGCTGTGAGGAAGTGTTTGCATGGTAGAGACACTCCCCAGGATCAGACTGATGGAAAGCTCTGAGATGGCCCCTGCTCTGAGAAAAGAGTCCTCTGGCCTCTATCACAAACACACCAAGATCTGCATCTGGGCATCTGCTCCTAGCTTCTTTTAAATTAAAACTACAAGCAGAGAGTTCAAATACAGAAAATTTCACTGACATTTTCACAATGTAGCAAACTTTTAAATTCTTTTTTGATGGCTCATTTGAAGGAAACAAAGCAAGCCCTCCAGAATGCAGATTTAAAAACCTCTTTAAAAGTGTGTGTTTATACAAGATTAAATTAATCTACCGTTATTACTGACATGTTTTCAGCTTATTAAAACATGGCTATCTTCCCTGCTGACAGACTGGAATGTCCTTTCTCATTCAGATGTTTCCTTCCACTGCCACATTCTGAGGCATCAGCTTGGTTCTGACTCCAAAGGAAGAGTTCCACCCACTGAATCAGCTCCTGTGCCATCCTGCATTTTCCTCAGAGAATCTCCTCAGCCTAAGTTCTGGACATTTGATATGAATATAACCCAAAACTAAATGTAAAAAACAAAAAAGTTTATATACATAACATAGACCTATGTACGAAACATATGGAAAATGCATTGCTGACACATGCCACTGGAGGTTATTACAGCTCTCTTCAGAAAAAACACACATAATTTATAAAACACACGTCCTGCTTTCATGCTATTCCCCCTCCTTACCTCTAATAGAAAACCCCAGAGAAAGCAATTTATGCTTGCAAAAAACAGCGGCATCTCTTGTAAAAGATAAAAGCCAAATTATATGGTGAGTAGGAAAACATAGCCCTGGTTGTTAGCCCACTGGAAATGTATTTGTTTTTCTTTCTTGGTTTTCCTTTTTCTTTCTTTCTTTCTTTTTTCTTACTTTCTTTTCTAAATACTCTTATCTCTTCCCAAACCAGGAAAACCCTGGAACTGACTATGAAAAAAATCCTTATGCACAGACAGGAAGAAGAGATTTCAATCTGATGAAAATATAAGTACATCTGTTAAAACTCATGCCTAATGGAAGGCCCCAGGAAGATATCTGCCAATGTCTCCTGTTGCCAGTTTAGAAGAATAAAATGAATATCAGGTATCTCGTTTAAAAATCTAACAGCAGTTTTGTTTTGACAATTCAATATTGAAGGAAGCAATTTGTTTGTTTAAACTGCCACCAGACTAACAGGGCAAACAGGTTTCAGTGGAAGTCTCACCAGAAATTCAAAAAGAAATAATTACAAGAAATACGATAGCTTTGAAAAGCCAAGTGTGTCAGTTCTGATAATCCTTCTTTCTTCATAGGAGATGAGGAGCTTTGTAAGGTGACATTGATATTAGAAGAAATAGGGCTTCTCATAATAAAGCTACACAATAATATTGGCTCCATCCCTAAATATTTGTATAGAATTAAATAACATTCTCCTTTATTATTATACTCCTCAGGAGTCATTCATGATATACATAACAAATCAATAAATCAGTAGGAATGCCTGGCAGTGATAATAGGCTTTTAAAAAGAACAAATACAAGGATTAAAATACTAATTATCGGGGGAATAATGAAGGCGTGTGATGGAACACTAGATTATATATTGCTAAAGGTGTCCCATTTAGTTACTAGACCTGCACTTTCATTCTCAGGAAGAAAATTTACCTTTAAAGCATCATACTTATCTGACAATATTGACTGCACTATAATCCCAGCTAGTGCATTTAATGGTTTATACTCTGTTGACATTAAACTTGTTGGACAGATTTACCTCTTCCTGTTGCAGCCATTTCACATGTTCGAGACACAAAGCAGCCAAACTTGGCTTTTCTTGCCAGAAAAGTGTCCCCCAGATTCAGAAAGGGTCAAGTTTCTTTGTTGAAGCTCTTATTCCAACTGCTCTCAGCTACACAGATTCCCAAATGCAGTTTGACAGGGAATTTGCTGCCTCTGTGGTGAGGCACTGTGACGTGTCTGGTGACACTCCAGTGGGCAGAATGAGCTGGACATCTTGCAAGAAAGACAGTGGAGAGCAGGAGTGGGCTCAGGGGAAGCTTGAAGGGATGATTTACCAAAAAGATTCCCTTCATTTCTGATCTCTCCTCGTCTGAAACCATTGACCTTACTGACACAAAATACGTGGGGAAGAGTTTGGTCAGACTGAAGAAAGGTAGAACACAAACAAACCAAACCAACAAAAAAACCCCCAAAACCCAAAAAAATACACACAAAAAAAATTAAAAACAACCAACAAAAAAAACCAAAAACCTAAACAAACAAACAAACAAAAGCCCCCCCAAACCAACAAAACCAAACCAACTGAACAAAAAAGATACAGATAAAAAGATATAACCTAATATCTTCCACTAATTTGTGTCTAACCTTTAAAAAACAGTTTGCCAAGCTCTTGGGAATGTGAAGAGTTCCAAATAAATGTAAAGCTCAGGACACAGCTAGATTGTACCTCTCTAGGGGATATGTGATGTGCTGGAGGTATCCTGGTTGTTTGGAGGGCTCAAAGATTTTTTTTCTGGGAAAGCCAAATTAAATGAGGAAAAAGACTTTTCATCCAATACTGAGGGATGATCTTCTTATTTTTTTAATCCAGTAGTACTTCCAAGGAGGTGGTACTGCATTTTAACACCTCCACTTCCCTGTCTTTAAAATAAGCAGATCAATTGAAAATGGCAGAGAGAACTTGAGAAGAATTGACAACTGTGTGGAAACATTGATCATACATTGCAATTGAGCTGAAGCTTGAAAAAGGAAGTGAAAACCACAGTGGTTTAAAAAGAACTATTTTCTTCCTATTTTATATTAAAACATTTTAGTGTCTTTTTCTAATGAGGCTTTAATTTCAACCTTTGCTTTTTATTAAGGGAGTGGGGAGGAACAGAGATTGTTTCATTTATCAAACTACAACAATTATTTTTAAATTATTTTGAGGAGAATAATGACATTTTAATGTCTCATTTCGGAAATTAAAATATATTTTTAAATTTCACAATCTCTCAAAATTTTAACCACTGGTCTGGAATGATACACAAGGAACAAGCAATATTGTAGTTTTACACATAAGATTCCTAACTTCTGAAGTTTTGGGGTTTTTTTTAGCTCATTGCCATTTATATGTACATACATTTATAATGCATATATTCATATTTGTACATATTGCATTGTAGTGCCACTATTAAATATTTAGTTTTAGGCTCTCATTTCCACAGATTTTTGAGTAAACCTTGTATTTTAAGTGAAATCTTATTAAACCTTAAGATCACTAGTTGGTAAAGTATTCATACAGCTTAAATAATGACATAGGGAGAAAGAAATTTGGAGGCAGAGATCAAGGAGAGGAAAAAAAAACCTTCTACAGTGGAAAAGTGATGGCAACTGAATGAGGCAAGTGAATGAGGCATGGAAAGTGTTTTAGACAGAGCAGCAATATAAACAAAATTTCTGTTAGGCTCTGAACAGAGATAGCAGGAATGAATGAGAAACAGTAGGTAGGTGCTAAATGGAGCTGGTTACAAATTCCCATCCTGCCAAAATGGATTTGCTGTACACAGTATTTTTCATTGATGTATGTTCTATTTTTGTTTTCCCAGTTACTTATTCCAGGATATTATTAAATGAAAAGACAAACAGCAGATGACTCTACTTTGAATTTGACCTTGAGAAGAAAGCAAACCCATGGAAGTTACTGAAGCAGGGTTTTTTTCACTTTACTTTTCATTTTAAAAGCCCCCCTTTTTTTCATGACTGAAAAAGCATGTGATACCATATGAAATGTGGTTGTTTAGCTCAAGATCATCTCACCAGTAGGGTTTGCAGTCATTCCCCTGAACTGAGGCCTTCAAATTTTCCCTTATGCAAACCAGCAGCATTTATTCCTCCTCTGTCCAGTCCAGTGAGAACGACAAATGGTTTTATTCAACCTTCACTTCTCCCCACTTCTATTAGTAAATGTCTCATCAAAGTAATACAGTGTGTACAGTCACAGCTCTTCTCTATAACTACACAAAAGCTCATTAGGGTGGGTTTTTTTTTGTTTGGTGTGGGTTTTTTTTAAAAAAAGCATGGTTTCCTAAACCTGTTGCCTATCTGAAGAACCCACATCAGCGATGCCCTGATGCACTAAGTTCTCCAAGACCGATTGCCTCAATCTGCCACAGTTATGGTGAAAAGAGTTCCTGAGTTTCCCCATATTGCCCACAGGAAAGGAAGGAATAATTGTTCACTTTCTTTAGATAAAAGTTGGTACATAAGGTGAAAATGTTTGGGGTTCAAAGAGGACCCCAAACTGTACCTTCCCATAGCTGGCCCTAGACCCAAATCCACACAGCTGGAGTCCACCAACTGCATGTGCAGGTGTTGTCTATGTCTTGCAGCAGAGCACTGTGCAAGCCCTCAACACTGCTCACAATAAACCTGCCCTATCTTGTACTTTACACAGCCTGACTACAAACTACACCTTTATGGCCAAACTAGCTCTGACTGATTGGTTTTTTCTAACAGAAACCGTAATTCAGGAGGATTTGAACTATCCCCTGTAGATTCCACAGAACATTCCCTCAGCAGGTAACTCCCCACTGCCTCAGCAACTTCTCAAAATCCCTTAAAGCTCTTTGGAAGATGTAACGGGCCATACAAGAGACTTTCCACTCCTAGCAATTTTGTCTTCAGTGCCTCTTCCTGCCAAAGCTTTTAGAAAACAAAAATTACCTGAAAATATTTAGGAATTGTGGTTTTACCTCTCAATTCCTGTGACGAGTTTCTAGGATCTCAGTCTTATTTACATCAACTACTGCCCAAAGTTGGTAAGACCAATAGGCATAAACTCATACATACATATATATATATATATATATATATTTATTTATATATATACACTCTAAAATGTGCCTGTTGAACCACAGACATCTTGGCAAATAAACTTACCTCCTCCCACCTTTCCCCCAGTTGTAAGTCTCTGCCTCAAGAGTGGTTAAGCCCTGGATGACAGTGAGTGATTTTTGGCTCCTGAAATGAGTGGGTGGAAGCTGAGGGACCTATAGGTTACATGAAGGTTCCTTTAGCTCCCTTAATGCATCCCAAGACATACACAGATGTCTCCTGCTTTGGGGGATAACCACAGCAAACTGCATTGTGAGAATCCCAGGTTGCCTCTCCTTTATTTTGTAGAGGGACCAGTACAGCTCTGCACACTGCTTGCTTCAGGAAATTATTCATTGTATTGTGCTCGTTTAAAATCAAGAGATATCTGAGAAACTGTTCACCAAAAGCAGTTATTATTTCTCCATTTAACAATATTTTTATTGATGTTTTTATAATTTGCTCAGATATATTTCAGTCATCACATTTTATTGAAATCTATTTGCTCAGCACGTCATATTCATGGAGAATCACACTACGGACAAAATCTGTAATTTTTTTGGTGCTGCCTGCTCTCTGCTAATGTTACAACTGGAGAAGATGTTATTCTTAATGGCTGGGTTCCAGGCATAGGCATAGGAGGGAGCTAACTTCTCTTTTTATAACTGCTTGAATAGTTACAGACCATTTGACAACATTTAAAATTCCAGTTACATTCATTGTTCTATTTGTTCTACAGTTTAAAGGATAACTCAAATTCCTTTTCATTTAAAGGACAAAGTATTTCCTTTTTTGTTCGTTTTGGGCCATTTTAGTGAAGACAGCATGCCCCTCAGGGTGGTTATGTACCCCCAAACTATCCTGCTATTGAAGCTGACCACATTTTGATGGAAAGCATTCTTTGACTGCAAATTCCCTGTGGTGATATTTCAGAGCAACCAGCCTAAATCTCCTTAGCTTTTTTCTCCAGGAAGAAAATATTATTGGTGAGAAATTACTGAATCTCAGTTATTCCAATTAGTTCAACCCTTATCAGTGTTATTAATTCAACAGTCAATGTAATTCACTCAATAACCTGAAGAAGCAGGTGTTAAAAGATTTGACAGATTGCATTCAAATAGCATATTTAAATTCAGTTTCTTGTTACAAAAGAGGATTGTTTTGAATAACAGGATCTTGAAATAACATTAGTATTTCCAGAGAATAAAATTATTCTAATTCATAATGGACTCCAACCTTATTATGGTTACAGGTTCAATAAGCTATTTATTTGATCAAGTAATCCTTTAGGCAGAGCTATTAAACTTTTAAGTTTGTTTTTAATACCTTCTGCTGTGGCAAAATTTATGTTCACCCAGCGTTTCTGGGGTTTTCTATTTACTCTACAGCTTTGACCATATTATCCTGCTTCCCCTTGTTACAGAACATCAGAGCACATTTGTCTCTCTGTTTAATAAAGACACCTGCTGCATTTGCTGACTTGAAAAAACAAGACAATCACTGGATGGGTGTGGATCTCATTTTATCATTATCTGTAGAACATATCTTCAATAGCTGTGAATTAATAAACTATTTTCAACTGAGGATGGATATAGAGGTCTGAATTCTGAACAACTGGAACATCTTTTCTTTTTAAGAAAAGCAATCTCATTCCCAGACCCCTTTAGGTCTTTTAATAAGGTAACCATATTCCATTTATGTAACCATATTCTATTCCATATACAATTCCATAGCTTCAAAGCTAGTCTTTGTCAACAATATCTGCATCTTTCTGCCCATAAGACAAGAGGAGACAACCTACAGTTTCCCTAAAAAGGATGAAGACAAAAGAAGTTCTTATGGCTGAGATGGACTGATCATTTTAGTGTTATAACCTGACTGTAAACTTTGTAAGGACTTTTGCAAAGAGGTACTCAGGGCTAAAGTTAATTCTGAAAGAATATGCAGACTTAGCTGGGAGTCTTTCTGCATGAATTGGGATGGAGAATATTTTAGTAAATTTGATGTTTTTTGAAAGTTTTTGAGTTGAGAGATAGGAACAAGAATTGCAGAGGAATCATTGATGCTGCTCTGTACAGGTTTATCAGTATACAAGAGCCTAGTGTACAACTTAGAGCACATAGATGAGAACTGTACTATTGACGGCTCTTTTTCTCTCATTTTTTTGGTAAACACTGGTTGTTAGCCAAGAAATAAAAAGGCACCCAACACTTGTGTGCCAGATGTGCCTTGGTATGGCAGGGCAATCTACCTGCAGAGTGTGCTTCATACCTTCTGCTTTACAGAGCATGGATGGAATAAATTATACAATGCTTGGTCTGATCTCAGAAAGTCATTAGTGTGAATAAATTTTTTTGCACAACATCAACACTTCAGAGTGGACCCTTGAGTCTCCTAACACAGGCATGACTAAAAACTTCACAATGTCTTTAGCTTTTTGCCAGTGTATTGTGATAGAAAGGGAAATGTCTGTATCTAAAACACAGCTGGACCCTAAAGGCCTCTCAAACACTACTGGTTTGTAAGATTCCTAGGTAATCAATTAGACAATCCTGTGTTTTTCTTGGAAGCTGCCTGGCCAAGAGGAATCAGGTGAGAGGAATTGTTTCACCTTCCCTGATGAAGGTCACTGACTATTGTCTGACAAGTCAGCAGTAATTAGACAAAAGTGCATTGCAAGCCTTAATAAATAAAGCTGTTTCTCTGCTCTGCACAATTGTGTCTAGCACCCACAAGAAAACTGAGCTGAAATGAAGTCTCCATTCATTACAAAAATAGTCTAACAGTAATTCAGAGCCATGGACTGTCTGTTGTTTGTCAATGGTATTGAATGGTTTCTATCTACTATAACAAATCACTCAACAGTAAAATAAATGGTAGTTGATTGTATGCCAATGGTATATTTAACAGTACTCTATTGTATTGAATGTTGCTGGAAATGTAACAGGTCTTGATAGAGGGAAAATACATGCTATTTTTAAAAATAAAATATTGATGTAATTGGCTTTCCCACCCACGGTGCTTCACAAGCCTAGAAGCAAGATTAGTTTTAATAGTTCGTTAGAAAAGTTAGGGAGATTGGAGAAAAAGAATCTTGTTGACTCCAAGGCATTTTAAAAGTATGTAATTACAAAGAACAACTATCACAGACCTCCTCACAATGAATTCTCAGATTTCCCCAACAGTTATAAAAAAATCAAGTAGCATCCTACAGTGCTAAAAGAAAGAATGGAATGGTAATGTTCCTCCTAATGAACACTCTCCAGCAAAGAGGAGCAATCACAGAACTAAAGCTGTAATCATTCCTCACTGGCAGCCAGTTTTACTGCCTGACTGGCAGCAGGCAAGACCAAACAATGGTGGATGGTTTGCATTTACTGCAAACTTACCCTCAGAGGATAGAATTTTCCCCGCTGTCTTCTCTGTTTGCTGTTCTGCATTTAGGTCTCATTAGGTCACAAGAACGCTTTCTTCTCCTTCACTTTTCTTTCCTTTAATCCCTGCATTCTGACTTTTTGTGAGCAATGTTGATAGTTGCTGCAAGCTCCCATCTGGGTCAGTCTGGACCTACAAAGGGAATTTGAAACTGCTTTTATTTTCATGTCTATGAGAACAGTAAGACCATCACTCTTTTCATTCTTACAGCAGAAGAATAGCACAGCTCCAAGACCATGATAAAAACTTTCCTTTGGGGATTCCCATTCAAAAAATTCTAGGGCAAACAAGAAATTTATGAGTATTTTCCTTGTAACTTTCCTTGCTGGCCCATGAAGACACATGTATTCCTCTGTCCAAGGGATACCTGAATGGTGATCCAAAAAAAAAAACCATTGACATGGACTACCATGCTACATTTAGAGCAATAAGGGCAGCAAACCTTCTTTCTTTGAAATGTACTAATCAATGTTAGCTACCATCCATCATAAAAACCTCAAGCAGGAGAAAGTGGCTTTTTCCCAGCAGGAAAAATAATAAAACCAAGCAGGATCAGCAACAATGGAAAGATCACCTATTGAAACAGTTTTTTAAAATTGGCAACCAGCTGATAAGTACTGCCCTTTCACCTGGCCCAGCTGGAGAATGGGGTAGCATTTAAAAGGTTTCTCTCTTCCCACAGTTTGTATTAATGAGATTTTTAGGACTTAAGTATCTAGGTAATTTTGAGCTAGAAAACATAATTAAATGAACAAACAAATGACAAACAAATAAGCAAACACGTATGTTTTCCTTTGTATTTCCTTTTCAGGTGTGAAATAACTTAAATATTTCCAATTTACTATTTGCAGGATCAGGAGAGAAGAGGGAAGGAAAGGAGACAAATTCTTACAGTCCACTAGGATCAGTGCCCTGGTTATACATATGAACACTTTAAATCACACTCTACTTTCAAATCCACATCTGACATATCAAGTAACTGCCCAATGTATATGTTTTACTTAGACCACTAAAAGGCAGTGAAAACACAGCACTGAGCAAAATATGTGGGAACACATGCACACACAAATATTCTCTTCCCTCCTTTCTCTCTTCCATACCCTTTACAATAATGCAAAACCAGTCCAATTATTACAAGTAATCAGCAACCAGCATCTTTTTTCTCCTATCTCTATAACGTGACTTTATTCCAATAGTTATGAAGTGGATGAAGAAACTTCTTGCAGCAGGTTTAGCTCAGAATTGCGGTGCTCAGGAGAACTGGCGCGTTCCATGATATCAAAAATGGTGGTGAGACCAAGATGTTTGTAAAGGAAGCAATTCAATGTGCAAAATGTATGCATGTTACAGGCCAAAATCTGATCCATTGATTACACTGACAAAGCAAAATATACTCAAATATATACAAAATCTATTCATGCCCTCATACTCTCCTTTTGATCTGTGTGAATGGATCCAAGAAACAGAAGACTACATAAGCACAGGTTTGTGGAACTAATCCTACATTCTTTGAAGACATACCTGGGGAAGGGTGCAATTTTCACCACGGACTCATCTTCATTTTATTACTTTGCCTGACTAAAAGTAATGCAAGTTAACATATATTTTTATTTAGACTCAGGTACATGGCACAGTAATTCCTACACTTTCTCAGCAGATTCCTTTTTACACTGAAAGGATTTTTTCTATCAAAACTATTTTTAGATTCAGCGTGAGTCATGTGGATGCCAATAACATAATTAGAATAGAATTGATACAACAACAACCCACATAGTGTCTGATTATATTTCAATAGTCTTTTTTTTCTCTCTAAAGCAAGCTTCTATTAGTAACATGAAACTGGAACACGCCAAGGGAAGCAGGCACAGTGTTCTGCAGATGAGCCGGGGATTCTCAAAGAAATGCTTAAGTTTATAAACTGCAGAATGGAGAATCAATTTTGCTGCGTGGAGAATACTTAATTACAGGAACATTTATGCCAAGAAAATGACATTCTGAAAACTCCATGAAAAACTGACACTGGCATCCCACTGAGAGGCTTTTTTTTTGCTTTCCATAAATAGACTGCTGGGCCCAGCTATTTATTGCCTGTGATACTATGAAAGGAGGAGCAGAGTGAAGGTTTGTGAGGGTATTCTGTAGGCTGCATTCATTGAGAAAGTAGAAAACACATGCAGAACACTTAAAACTGCTCAAAGTCAGCAAAAAAGCCTGGAGCATTTGCCAAGCACACAGATCTGTGAGCTGGAGGAACAGTGAAAAGGTGAAAGGATGAGGCACAAAGTAACAAAAATATTCAAGCTATTATATAAACCTCCTTGTCAAAACTGGGGATCTCTGATATTATCATGGAAGGCAATTACAAAGGCAGGGGTTTTTTTTGAGGTGATGACAGCAATGAGCAGCTGTGAAGGAAGTCCTTTACAGGATGGATGCAAATGGATGCAAATCATAAAGCTCAATCCCTGATAGCCCAAATAGCCTCTCAAACAGCCTGGCTATGAAAGGGTGCATGGCTACTACAGAGAAGCAGCTCCTTGCCCAAACCCAGCGAAGGAGGCACAGTCCCTCTCTTATTCCATCTCTATAAAGAAATTTGGGAAGCCTGGAGCCATCAGGCTGTCAGAGGTGGCGTGACAAGGATGTCAGAAGGTTTAGGTTAAATTACTGTAGTTTCTATGTCAGCTTCTGGTTCTGAGAGCATTGCTACACATAAATATTGAGTGGGGAGAGAGATGAAGATGACAAAGGATGGAAATAAAAAAACAATCCAAGTAACTCCCAAAACCAGGGGAGAGGGAAGAGGAATCAAAAGGGAAACCACAGAGTGGAACCACATCCTTCCAGGAGAAAGCACTAAAAGTAACAGTAAACAATAAGAGAATTTTTTCTATACTTTCAAAGAATTTAATGTTTATTTTTGTCAAGTTTTTGTAACAAACTTCAGCAAAACCCTTCATAATGTACTACACTGAAAACCAGTACTAGAACAAAAAGAGATCCTTTGAGAAATTTTATCTGTGACACCTTCACTCATACACAAGTTAGTCAAAGACTCATGGAAGTAAGCAAATATAAGCATTGTATCAAGTACACCTAACAACAGGTAAAAAAATAATATGCAATATGCAAGGGTAGACTTTATAATCAAAGATTGCTAGCCTCACTCATCAGTTGAAAGATAAACAGCAAATTTTCTGTATGATTGTACTTTGCTAAAATATAAGTAAAAGGAAAATATGATCAGTCTCAGGGGTTTAAGAATACAGTTAATAAAAATCTAGTTAATTTCTTTTTATGATGAAAACAAACCTATCTTTCTTAATGGTAAAGACACAGCATTCATTGTAATCAATTTTTATACAGCTTCTTTAAAGGAAAACTTATTGATGAAGATAAAATTTCATGCTTCTTAGCGGGCTGAAATTGGCTGATGATGAAAGCTCCAGAATTCATTGCTGCAATTAATAAGCAATAAGTTTAGAGCAAAAGTCTGCAAAAATTATTTCTAATCGGATTTTTTGCTTTGCTCGTTGGATAATTTTCAGATCACATTTCAAAGGAGGCATTGTAATAAAAAAACTGATTAAACTGAAATATTGTACAACTGTTTAAACCTGCAGAGCTCTAGCTCCTCTTAAATAATACTGACACGAGGAATGTTGATGCCAGTGTGTGCTAATGTCAGCATTAAAACAAACTCTGCTTGCTTCTCAGCCCTACCATTGGAGCACCACAGCTGCCAGTCCCCAGCATATTAAATGCCCTGTCAGAAGAAAGAGCAAATCCTGCTGTGGGTACAAAGTGAGTCTGGAAAGGCTTGCAGGGGAACCCACCAACATCAGGGTCACCTCTGAGTGCTGCCTCACTGCAAAAAGGAAATAATACAGGAGCATTTTTATTTACACAGCACAACCAAACTGGAAAGGTTTAAAACATTAAAAGAACTCTTACTTTGTTAAGAAATTCATCTAAGAAAGATGAATCCAGAAGTTTCTTTGACAGTAATTAATCCCTTGTCAGTTTTGCATGCAGAAAGAATTACTGGAATTTCATTACAATCCCTGTTATTTAATCAATTACGTTGGTAGGGAGGTTAAATTTCCTAGCAAGTGAGAATTAAGAGGAACTTAAAAGGGTGTAGGAGGAACCACAATAATGAGGTATTACAGAGCTCTTTATGCAAGCCTGAATTTGAAGAAACCATTCATGAAAACATTTTAGATTGCTACTAATTAATCAGATTGATACATATAGTCTCAAAACTACATCTGACAGCTAATGGTACTTCTCAAATAGCCTGATCCAAAGCCTATTGAAATCAAGGGAAAGACTGTCATTGACTTTGATTATGCCACACAAATGTAATTCCCACATGTATAGAGTGCCCAGTAAATGATCTGCAGTACAACAATCATATTGCTATAACAATATTATTGCATCTTTCTAATGACTGGTCTATTATTTATAAGATGCCAAGCATTTTTTGAGCAGTCTATACATTTAAGAGACCCATTTGTAGGGCACAATGCAAAGTTAATGAGAGCCTTTACACAGACTTTAATAACTGATTCCATGGGACTAATTTCAGCACAGGATGCCAAGCATGAATGAGAATGACAGAAGGCATTCCTCTGAAGCAAAATTTATTTTTCCCATGTTTTTAAGAATGGCATTTAATTTTGTAGAAATATTAAGTTCTTACTCAAAGCAACCCCCCTCCAGCTGCTTTTCCTAATTTTTCTAAACACAGCCCCATGAAATCAATAGAGGCAGGCTCTGTCCAACTGAGAGCAAACAAAGTGCTGGTAAAGGTGCAGGGTTCTAAGATACCCTTTGATTTGTCCTCTTTGTTCCTCTCCTTCACCCACCCTCCTTTTTCTTAATTTTGCACATGGAGACTTTTCCTTTCCTTATCTATAAATAATGATGTTTCCCAGCAGAAAGTCATTATCTTACATTAACCTATTGAGGAACTGAATATTAAAATTTCTTTGCCTAAGGGCAAATTAGAGAGCATTTATGGAATCATGAATACAATTTGGATCAGCAGCAAAACCAAATCAACATTTAATCCCTATTTAAATTCTACACTGGATATTTGTGGAAACTATCTGTATGTTTTTTGGTGGTTGAAAACAACCAATGATAAAATATTACAGGTCTTGGCAGATACTTGTGATCAATAAGTCTCTTAGAAGTGCCAGAGGATCTCACACTGACAGGATTTCAGGAAGGAATTGTGCTTGACTCTACCCATCAGCAGAGAGGACAATTACTGACATTTCTGCAAGAAGGATATTGGATAAAGCACTTAAAATGACAGAGAGTAATTAAAAAGATGTTAAAATTGACCATTCCTACAGCACAACAGGATTTTCAGGAGTACACTGCATTCCAGAATCTCCTGTTTTCTAGCACCATACAGAACATCCTATGCACCTCCAAAAATAATAAGGTAACTACAACGTGCTTAGATAACACCAACACCGTTAACGTTACCATCTGAAAATGCACCAAATGAAAGGGACATTAGAAAGACAGTTAAACCTCAGAACAGAGTCAATTAACAGACATACACTTGGAACACGGAATCAACAAAATTATGGCTTAATATTTCATTTTTCTACCATTTCAATTTATTGCAGGCTCAGGTAGTTTTGCATATCTATAGACAAAATGTTTTATATGTGCCAGTCAGGTAGAAAGGTTGTCACAAGGATGGGGGAAGAACTTTTTTTTTTGGTCTTTAATAATCAACAACCTCCCCAATGACCCAACACAATGGATGACTTCATTTACATACACAGTCTATAACTGTGGGACTGTCTCCTTTCTTTGTATGTTCGTGCTGTTAGCAGTGGTTAACTGAAATTAAACTGTCATGGGCTTAACAGAAAATGTCATCTGACATGAAAAGAAATGTGCTGTTTCACTGGGGTGTGAAGCTGGAAACGCAGTAGTGGTCGTCTGCATTATTTTCCTAAGACAAAAAGAAAACACAAGCAAACCTTTACCAATTCCTTTTTTGTTTCTAGGCTGACATCATCTTCCTAATCCCTTGGGTTTTTTTCTGCTGAGAAAGTTTCTTCAAACTTATCACTAGAAAATAATTTGAAATGAAGCCATAATTCAGTAACTTGTTCTCTGTTTCCATTCCGTTGCCAAATGGTTCATGACTTTCCCAAATATCTCTGTTGTAAGCAATTTTTAATACAGCTCAGCTAGTCAAACACTGCCAACTCCCAGCCACACACTGTGAAACAGTAGCAATTAAGCTGCCTCCTGAAGGCTATTCCTACCTGGAAGTTCAAGATGCAGCTGATTTGACAAACATGCTGACATCCCCTAATTGAAGTGGTTTTGCTGGAGAAGCTCAGACTTACTAAAAAAAAAAAAAAAAAAAACAAAAAAAAAACCATTTAAGAACCCTTTTGTCTCTATTTCTCTACTACTTGTCAAAAATAAGAATAGCAATTTTCTCATAAAATAAAGTTTGTCCAGGGTAAAGAAAATGGACCTGTCCGAGCAGCAGCTCAGACAAAGTATCTGAACAAAGCTCTACATTCAAAGAGCACTTAAAAATTTGACAAGAAACATGAACATGGCTCTGTATATGTTGCATCCCCCACCATCATCTCCCACAGTTTTGTATGATCCATAGAACAGGATCTTTTGGAACATTATATACTAAATACTATGAGTGGAGTGAAAGCTCTCTCTGCATGTGGAAGACGGAGTCTCTTGAAACATTAACATTTAAAGAAAATCAAGCAATATTTCTGCCAGTCTCCAGGAAATATTAAATGTTACAGAAAAATTACATGAAAGCACAAGAATTTTTTTCTGTACATAACTGACCTCAAAATACAATAAAATAAATAAAAAAGCACACACCTTCATAGGGGAAGTTTATACTCGAGGGGCTGAAGGCATCATTTTGCACATTTTTATGAAAGAGTTCTGGCTTTTAGCCTCATTGCAGTGACACAGGCAGCTCAAATGCTGTGCTTCAGAATGGAATTATGTTTTACCTAGAATTATGGAGGATGCTTTGGTTGAACATTGTCATAATGTTGGTTTATTGTGCTCAGTCCTTACCCCCTCACTTCATTTTGCTATTTCACTTTGACTGTTTCATTCTTTTTTCCACGAGTATTTCTTTACTGTGTGTTCTTTTGTTCTCACCACTGCTCTTTTATTCTAAGTCTTGCAGTGCTCAACACAATTAAGACAGCTAAATCAACATTACCAACCTACTCACATTTTCTTGGCACAATAACTATCGTTTAAGATTTTGTGTCCTACATAGCTTTGAGCTTTTTTTATTCTGGAAGGTCACTTCAAAGTCATCTCAGAATTACTGAACTGTTTATTGATCTCCTAATCATTCTCTGTTTGCAATTCTACAGCTGCCTCTCTTCATGTTATTTTGTTGTATTAGCTTAGCTATTTAATAAACAAAATAATATCTATAGAAAGACAAGATTATAGAAAGGGGAATAAAATCCCTAAGTTGTTCAAATGAAGAGGAGAAGTTAATTTCCACTGAAATATGAGGATGGAGATAAAAGTAAGAAGCTGAAGTTAGATCTCCATGGCTGTGCTCACATGAACAAAAACAAAGCAAAGCAATAACAGATTTTGAGTTTGAGTAACGTGGCTGCAAAGGTATGACTATAGTGCAGAAATCTCAAGCAGTTTTTGCTGACTGTATTATCCAGAACCATTTCAGACTTGGGCTTGTTTTGTTTTTTGGGACTTTTGTATGTAATCCTTTCTCCCCATAAAATCCTCCTTATAATGAATTTAGAGGCACCAAGAAAGAGAATAATATTTCTTTAGAGAGGCAATTTGATATTGATCCTTAAAGGTATTTCTGTTGTGATAAAATACATTCAACAAATTAACTGAGACCAGAATTAGATTCACAATGCAAATATTTAAAGCTTTTTAACTATAATTTACCATGTGGTTCAGACAGATCAACCCTGCATTTTAAGAAGCCAAGATTCTGTGCTGTAATACAGACAAGGTCTGGAGAGTAGTTGTTATTATAAAGATGCTCTCAGTGACCCCACAGGTTAAAGTTAAAATAAATGTCTCTGACTTCATTTGCAGTCTCTAGCACACTGCTAGCTATAACTTTTGCTGGCTTGGCAATCAATAAATATCATCCAGATTTTCAATATTCCTCTAAAGGGAAGGAACACACCTTTCTGGTCCACCTGAGCAGCTTTACTTCATGAGAAAGACAAGATATTGTACCTTATTTTTGGTAACCATTATTCACTGCTAGCTTTTACTTTATTTGTACACCCATTATTCACATAAGCTCACTGTAGGGCATGACCTAAAATTGCATCCAGACCTTTTCTCTTCAAAGGGTAATCAAAGAATCCAAAAGGACCTAATCAATCCATGGTGCATTTTCTCTGCACCAACACAGCAAATTGCACTCCCTGCCTGCTTGGTGTCTATACAGATTTAGCAAACATAATCCATATATCTCTACTTGATCTACATCTTTACTGCAATTATCAAATAATTTTATAGCCAGAATAGCTACCCATTGAAATGCTTCTCAGCACCTCCTCCTGTTTTAACATTGATAAATTATGATTTTCTAAGCAATTTTCCATGACCCCATGCTGGTTTAATCTTGATAATTTGCCAAAACTTGCTTCAAATGTTACTGATCTCTTTGTGGTCTCAAATGTTCAGCTTGGTTATTTGTAGCATTTTCAATTTCTATGGATTATAAACTAGCAGACAGTATTACAGGGCAGATTATGGGAAAAGAAAAAAAAGCTGAAGGATATGATCCTGAGATGTCCAAAAAAGCTGCAAAGAACTCCCTTGGGAACAGCAAAGCAATCATTTGAGGAGGGAAAATTAAAAGCTTTCACATTTGTTTGGCAATGATTTGGAAAACCAATGGAAGTGTTTAATTATTAATGGACCCAGCTAAACATAATTGTCTTCCCAATAAACCAAGATAACTCTATTGTAAAAATTAATCTGTGAACACACATTTGCAGTTATCTTGTATTGAGTAACTGTTGCCACACTGCAATGTTAAAAAGTGACAAACTGGAAGGTGTTGGTGTGGTATATAAAGTGCTGTGATTTTTTTTAATTTTAGTTCTCCCACCCTGTGAGAAGAACATGGGTTTCACACACTGGCTTTGGCTCAGGGAGCCCTTGCTGGAGTCCCTGTAGAGTATCATTTACATCATGATCAAACAAAACCATTTTGTTTTTCTAATGAGCTCACCAAGCCAAGATGACTACCATGTGCAGATAGCAAAAGTATAGGGGGCTTTTTGGTGTTTTGGGGGTTTTTTTAATGTTCATAATAATTACTAATGGTCTTTCCTGTAGCTTTCATGGTAGTTATGTGCACAGCCATACATTTTATAGTACAGTTGTTCATTATTACTGGTAAAAAACCCTATGGAGTTACATGAAACAACCACCTGGGCTGCAGGGTAGTATAAAAATTTCTACATTAGTGTTTTGTTTCTCCTTACTCTATGTTATTCACTGCTTATTCCCATTCTCCATCCTATTCAATATTTTTATCCTTGTAATATTGTGTTCAGTTTATTCATTTGTTTCCATTCCTAATTGCTTTGATACTCATTAGCCCTTCAAATTACCCAAAATGTGGCTCGTATTTCCTTTTGAAATGATGTAAAAATTTAGGAAAAAATTATTTCTTTGCATTGTTATTTTTCTCAGTATTTGAGGGAACAGAATCTGCTTCAGGTTGCAGAAATACCTTGTGTACCCAGAGCCCTCCCCTGTCAAGCTGGCTCAGAGCAGTAAATCCTCCTTCCTCTGCAAGGATCTGATTCCCCTGAGTCTGACTGAGAGCATCGACTCAGATGCACTTACTCAAGTGCTTAAACATCAGCACTCATTTATTTTCTTCTGGATCTGAACTAAGAGATTGTGTAGATACAGCCAGCAGGATCCATAGAAGGGGTAAAAGAGCCCTGTTCTGGGTCTGAAGTTGGCTGAATCAACCAAAGCATTCTGAAAGACTCACACAAAGTTTCTTGCAGTCAACGGAAACACATCCTGTGCAATGGCCTTTGGATCACAGCACAGATACTGAACCAATAACACTCGATGGGAAGAAAACAAAAATATCTCAACAGTGCAATAGGAACTGTAAACTGCTCTAAGTTGTACAGCTTTTTCAAAGGCTGCCTAATTCTCACTGACAAAAGGCAGTGATACAAGTGACTCTACAGAAACACATCTTATTTTAAGTCAAAGCAGATGAGTCATCTGACAATCTAGCTGTTGTGAAACAAAAAAAAGAAATGAGAAAATTATGTCAGTTCATTACTTGATGGGATTTTGTTTCGTGTATTTTATTTTCAATATCTGATTACCTCTGTTATTTATGTTTTTATAGACTGCTTTCATTGGCTCACTCGCTGATTTTTAAAGATAAAAGTCTGAATTACAATTAAGTTGAAACTGGATTTGCTTAAAAACAAACAAGAGAAAGAGGAAGAATTTCCTGTGTAATGGCTGACAGCAAAATTGTTTGAAGTAATGGGGTCCCATTTAAATACCAAGAGCTTGGCAGACCTAGGAGAACTGAATTTGCATAGGCTGTAAAATCTTAGGCGTACTTTGGAAGCTTGCTGGAGTGCTTCACAGAATATAAAACTTTCTGGCATGTCTACAAATCTTGATAAATTAATAGAAGAAAGCAGAACAGTGTTCACAACTAATTTTCTTTTCCTGGTATGAGGTTTTCTTCTTTCTCCATCTCCCCCTGCTCCACATCTGTGTGCCAAATCTTCCCTCTGTGCCCCTCTCTGCCTCACAGTGAGAAATTCCCACTGATTCAGGAGATGCCTGCTGGTGAAGGCACAGCTGATCAACGTGGCTTTTTCTGCTGCCAAACTTCAGCCAACAAGCTTTTCATGGCTCCAGTCCCTGTTTCTGCTCATTAGGCCACTGGGAATTGCATGAATCATTTTCATTCCCTGCCGGGAAGCAACACTAGTGTTTACTATTACTTACGCAAAATTATTTTCCAGAATCACTTTACAAAGGCTGAATGCTTGGTTGACTTATAAAAACTGAAATGAATTAATAAGAAATAAATAAGCAGTCCCAACTGCATGGGTTATCTGTTTAATGCAGAAGATGAGTAAAAGGCTTACATATTTCCACTAAGCTGGAATTACAATAACCCCCTTACTCTAGGGAGAAACAAAGGCTGAAGCACAAAATTAAGATGTGTGTTATTTTTTCTTTCATAAAAACAGGGAGTGGACTTGGTTGAATTGAATTTTATGGGGTATGCAAACTATGTTAAGCTCTAGGTTGCCCTTACCCTTCTGTCTTTTGCCTTCCTTCTGAATGGTTTCTCATTCCTTTTTCCTCACATAGGACATAGCAGGGAAATAACACCCCTAAACTGTACAACTGCTTCTACCCTGAGATGGGGAAAGGAAATGCTCTTGAAAGCACTAGATTAGACAGCCAAAGAACCAAATAAATATTGACATAACTGAGATACATATTAATATATGTATATTAATTAAATAAATAAATGTGTAAATATACAAATCAGAAAAATAAGTGTTTTTAATAATCTGTGTGTCAGTTAACTTGACTGCATTTGATCAGCTATAAAGACATTACTGTTAACCCAATAGAAAGAAAATTCTATTGAAAAACAGAAAGAAGCCTTTGTTGGAAAAGCAGCAGAAAATTGCGCATAAAACCTGATGGGAGCCTCAAAATAATCTCATTAGAGTGGAACACACTTATTCAAGACAGACAAAAAGGGTTCACAGCAGTCTTAAAATCTGTTTAAAGAATTTCACTTTATCTCTTTCTCGAGTAGGGTTCTCTCCAATTACTCTATATTAAACTCTCTGACATTTTAATGTTCTCAGCAAAGTAAGGATTTGTCCAGAGCAAGTCATTTTAATACTCAAGCTACAAACCAGATGAACTTGATAAGCAGAGACCCAGCCCATAAATCTACCTTTCTGTAACTCAGAAGGATACCCTGGCCCTAACTTTTCCTTGGTGCTCGCCCTCTCCTCAAAGCAGGATTTCTTTAGACTTGTTAGGAAAGCCACTCTTTGTCAGGCTAAAAATAGGGACAAAGCAAGGAGAGGTTTGCTCTGATTTCCTCACTACATTACTTCTCATAACAAATTGCATTATTGATGGAGACATTTTTTCTATGAAGATTTTAGTATTTGGGTGTTATTATTTTTCACTGTCTACAGCAACAAATCAGTTTTAGCTTCAGGACTTAAAGGCCAGTGGAACACGTTCATATTCAAACACAGGACTGTTGTTCCTGTGTTTATGCAAAAATGTATTTGTATTTAACTTGTGAGATCTCACTTCTCTGTGGGTTTGTGCCTGAAAGCCCCACACTTCTCTAGTTTAGCAGTAACTTCTGTTTACAGCTAGGAATCCCCCTTTCTTCAGCAGGGTCTGGATAGATCCTGCAAAGCCTTCCCATATCCTCAGCTTCTTTCCTGCTTGTCCCTCTGCCTGCTCTGTGATGGGCAGGCCATGAGGACTACCTGACTTCTTACATCATAGTGAGATTTTAGCCTTTACTCTCTCTTTGCCCTCAATGGAACTATTAATTAATTAATTAAAAATACTATACTGCTGTCAAACATAGCTGTACCAAGTTAACGAGCACAAGATGGACAAAAATTCACTATATTTATATCTTTTATTAGGAAAATAGGGCTAAAATAAAATGCAAGTATTTTCATTTAGTCTAAAATATTTGAAACATGATTTGAACTGTATTTAAAAATTTCTTTAAGCTCCCTGAAACTAACAAATATCTAGTGATTTTTATAAAATCAGAAAATATATTAATACGCCTCTCTCTGTTAAGCAAGGCAGCTAGAGATTTAAGAACTTCTAACCCTTGATTTTATGCCCTCAATGCAATGTGTTCAATGATCCAATTGCAATTTGCAGACTTTGAGCAAATTTTCCAATTGTATAAATGCTGCCTTTCAATAGATACTTATGGTAATGCATTATTTGCCGTTGTGCAATAAGTCAGTGACTACTGCCAGTCATATCACTGCCCAATCGACCTCTGGTACCCAGCATAGAACAAGGAGCTGCCTCCATCCTTCCTTGCCACCCACAGGTTCAATGGCGGGGAAGGCAAGACCCAATTTTTGGTATCTGAGCAATTGTTTCCAAGGTCATCACAGATTATCCCTCCTTTAGCAATGGAAACAGCTGGAAACATTTCCCTCTTGTCTCTATGGACATCTTGCTTTCTACATTCTACATTTCAGTCTTTCCCTCCAGGGCCCCCACATTTTGTCTCCCACTGATCAATTCAGGGATTAGCTCAGCAGAGCAGTTAACAAAGACAGTACCTGTTTTACTGGCAACTATCTGAGACAAAAGCATGGAGCCCAAGACTGCTGTGCTGTTTGGAGGAACATGAATGAACACTGCAAATTAAAGTTAGAGAGAAGAAAAAGAGAGAACATCAATTCTAAACTCTTCAGGCAGATTACTCAAGTTTAAAGGAGGACTGGCTTTGAGAGCATGCTCAATGCATCGTCTTGTTCAGGACAATATTTGCTGCTTTTACACTTCAAGTGACATTTTCTACATGATTGCAGACTACAATTGTAATGAGGCAGGAAGAGAAATCCTATAAGCCCTTTGTGAAGTTATATTTGAGGGATGCCCTCCTAATTGAGCAAACAGCTTCTGAAATACTAAGCACAGTCAAAAATAATATGAGGTGCACCTCTCTCTCTCGTAGAGGGGTCTTTTGGTGGCTACATTCAGGAATAATTTGTGCAAATCAGGAATTATTTGCAAGGCACATAGCAGGAAGTGCTACAGAAAATCCTATGATGCAGATCTAAATTCAAAAGAATAAACTGTACTTCAAGAAGACGTCTCAAAACAATTTAAGAAATAGAATATTTTCTTACTTTGTTTTGCTTATTTTTAAATAAAAAATGAACCAATTGCAATTTGCAGGTTTTGAGGGAATCCTCCAATTATACAAATGCTGTCTTTCAATGGATATTTATGGTAATTCATTATTTGCTGCTGTCTAATGGATGAATGACTGCTAAAATAAGAATTCCTCCCTCTTCATTCACACTTTCCTGTAGTTATTCTTAAGGGTCCCTTCTAAGAGAATGTAAATGCAGTAACAAGTGAATCAACCATATATCCCACAATGTTCAATCACATTTTAAATGTGAAAAAAATTAATACCTTGGTTCTTAATGGTTCCACCCAACTCATATAACTTCCTTTGCTATTGACTGGACAGATGATAAAAATTGTTCAGCATTCAGAAGGTCTTGTTTATAGCTCAGATCAGTCTCAGTGCTTTCCAGTATTCATCTATGAGCTGGTATTCAATTGACAATTCAATTCAATTGTTCTTTATAAAAACAAGGCCTATGATAGCTCTTATTTAACAGTTGCTTCATATCCAGGGTGTCTGTATTGATTATTGTGCAGAGAACTGAATGTCCTTTCTTGCAATTTCTTCCTATTTTTCTTCCTCTGAAAGCACAATGCCAGGGTGAGACACACACAGCTACCAACAGGTCTGTCTAGAATTTAAGAGGAACATGGAATATTTGTGCTCAGACAACACTCAAAGAGAAATAAGAGGCTTTATAAGAAACAGAACAGGTGAAGGTTGACTGAATTTGCTAAGAATGTGCAACAAATCAGTAAAAACTCCAAAAAGATTTTCCCATTGTTTAGACATTAGTAAAGGTTGTTTCAAGCTTAATAAGGACTGAACACATACTCTGACCTTTTCCTAAGTAAGGTACACTGGGGATATCCCTCTGTACCAAATGTTTTCATTCCACAGCATTTGCTGCATTTCTGAGGCCTGATTGTCTGGGTTCAGCTAAAGGGGCAATGGTTCTTAAGAAAAGACAAAAGTATCTCAAACATCTCCTCCTATATTCACTCACACACAGCATAATGTCATAAATCTTCATTTCTATGGAAAAAAAAAAACTATAAGACTGATTTTGCTTATATTTATAATTTGTAAAAGAGTGTCATTTATGTAAATTAAAGTTCAGGTCTAGAACCTGAAAAGTAATGCTCCATTTCTCGTTTTGAGCAGCATCTACTAGGAAAATTAAACTCTTCTGATATGCATTTTATTTATGTATGAAATATTCTACCCACTCCAACACCAATAATTTGAAAAAAATAAATTATTTTTAAGGTTATTGAAAATCTGAACTCAGTTATTGAATAGCAGTAATTGTTCACAGAAATTCCTTTGCAGCGAACTACTCAAAAAATGCCAAAATGAATCTGAACTCTAATTTCTAGCTCCCTGGTTTTTGTTGATTTTAATTTTTCTTTTTGGTTGTACAAATGCATTCTAGGTTTGACATCTTAGCCCTGAAGAGTCTTTAGTTTGCAAAATATTGAATAATCCTTGGACTGTAAAAACCTTCTAGAAACTGTTAGAAGCTAATTTGGTTTAGTTAAGAATTAAATGACAATCGTCCTGACCCCCATGTGAACCTTCCCACACTCATTTCCATTCCCACAGTGAGATTTAACATTTCTAGCACATTTCTACTAAACTCACACAAAGCATAACTTTCTAATGCAGCTGACAAATCATGCTGCTACTAAGCAATGAAGGTCATTTCAATAAATGATACTCAACCAAGCTATGGACATTTCATCCAGGCTTCACAGAGTCTAGAAAAGTAGAACTGGGGATTCCCCAGTATCAAGTGACATTTCTGATGATTATTCAGAATCTCATTCATTAGAAGTAGGTGGAAAGGAGAATCCTGGAAATCTACTGAGTTAATTATCACTTTGTGATAATAAATCAATGCCATTGCTCCTGTGGTGGCTTTTTTTTTTTCTGTTCATACTGTGCAAAAGTTGTTTGTGTCCATCTAGATCTTTCTATTAGCCAGCTGAGATTGCATATGCTACAAAGAGAAACAATCCAATATTTAAGCAATTGGGATATTATCCTAGTACACAGGTATATCACAACCCTCAGCCTGTCACATTTATAAAGCCAGTTAAAGAAGCCCTTCTGAACTCATTTTATTAGTCAAAGGTATGAAAGTGTCAAAATTAATATTGTGATACACACTAGTGCCCTCCACTGTGGTGCTGATATTTCTGAATGTATTGGTGTACCCTGAACACACAACTCTGCAGGGTCACATCTTTAATCCATCTCTACCAAGATAATCAGAGAGGAACAGGGTTAGGAATAACACCACAGGGCATGCATTAGCATCCAAAGCACACAACGGGATGCTGAACAATTCTGGGTAAGGATACTTTTCAAATGTTCATGAGTGTACCATAGCCTCCCCAAGACTGATGATAAAGCCACTTCCATCAGCAGGAGCTGAGTGGCAGGTTTGAGCCCTTGGGCTCAAGTATCCAAAGCCTGAATCAAAGTGAGTTCCCAACACACTCTTGTTCTATCCCAAACTCACCACAAGCTTTGTGTGGGATCTTAAAGAAGTAATTTTCCTTCTCTGTGCTTCATCTCCTCATCTTTCAGACAGGGATAACAGCACCTCCTTTCCTCCCAGAACATGTGTGAGAAGTGTGTTAGAGATCAGATTACAAGGCAGAAATAGCTATGTATTATTATAGACACAGAGATCAGATCTATGGTAAAAATGCAGGTAGAACTTCAGTGCCAGGAAGAGAAGAATAGATACATTTTGTCATCCCATGTACTAAAAATCAGAACCAAAAAGGTTGCTGTAAACAAGGCAAGCAGCTTGTGCTCTGGCATATTTCCTCGTATCTGGAATTGGAAACAGCACAGCAAAAACTATTTATTCTTGGATGAAAAGTACATAAATATAACAGATGAGCCCTTTTAATAACTCATTGACAACAACTGCCTACTGACTGGATGTGTTTGGAGTATTCAGAGTGGATTCAGGAGAAACAAAGGGCCTTAGGACTCTGGGAATGTGTGCAAACATCTGGAGTACATACAACCAATACCTGTAAACTTAACCAAACAAATCAGCTTGCTCTGCTCCTTATTTGAAACACTTTCCTTTTACAATGCATGGGAAAACCATAGCAATATCTGTTATACCATTTACGATTAAGAAAATCAGGAGGTAGACAGCTTAGATCTATAAAAGTGATTTGATATATTTGGCAATCCAACTTGGCCTGCCTGCAATGAGCTGTTAAATGAAATTTTGCACAGCCATGCCATCAGGCTTTATGCACTTGCCACATTTTATTCTGAAGGGTAAAACTGATGGCTAGTACTAATCACCTCAATCATTGCCAGGATTGTGTCAATTTTTGGGATGAGATTGATCTCATCTTAGATAGGGATGGGGAGTGAGTGTGATTCATAAATAAATCAGAAATCACCAATCAAATTGAAGAGAGGTGGCCTAAAACACCAACAACTTCCCCTTTCTGGGGTTGCAGTAGATCAGCATTTTGAAGAATTCCAGGTGAGATATTTCATGGTTTCCTTTTTAAGTAAATAATAAATTAGATAAATACATAAAATAATGTAGGCTTTGGGATTTTTTCACCTGCAATAATTGCTGGGTAAAACCTTAGTACTTCAGAGAAAAGTTTTTCAAATGATAGAGAGAAATGGCCACACAGGTCTCACTGGGAAAAGCAAATTCACCAAGAGCAGTGCTGGGGTGGACATTAAAAACTTTAAATCTATCACAGGTTTTGCCCAAGACTTTCTTTATGTGGACATGCTGCTGAATTTTTCCCATTTCTATTCCCCTACCAGTTTCATGGACAACAGATGAAATGTAACTCCTCCCCCAGTACTTATAGATAAGAATAGGCATCAGAGTAGCAGTAATTCCAGCATTTTCAGCTGCAGTTATACCTGTTTGTCACACATTGACTGATTGAAGTGAACATAATGGTGGCATTCCTCAGTGCCATAAATGTGACCATGTCCTGTGTCCTCAAGTGCAAAGTAGAGAAACAATTTTAAAAATAAGTAAACTATTAGTTATTAGAAGGGGAAGGCTGAAGAGATTTCATGTTCTAACTGCTGTATGGTTTTCCTTTTACAGAACCCAGAAAAGACATCAGTGACAGAAGAGTCTGGTTCACCAAAACTCCTGCTGCTGTTTAAACAATTTATTTCATCATTTCTCACAGCCAACACTTGGTTGCATTTCTGTTTACACAGTCAGCAGGGGCCACCACCTTTGGGAAGAAAGATGAGAACATACTCACATTATGGTATCTGTAAGATTCATTGAGTCTTTAATGAATTTCATGAAGAGTCTTGCTGTGAAAGCAATGAACAAAGTCAACAAAAGGTCCAGATACAGTATTCTTGTAATAAAATTAAAATTACTAAAGCAAACTTGTAGGTGTCTGACAAAGAATTGAAAAGTACAACATTTTTATATATAATGCATCAGCTGATACTAAATGCAGCACATGTGAACAAGGCTGGGCTCAGTGACAACAGGCTGTGCAAACCGATCCAGACTCTGAGTGTGTGGCATGTAGATGGATGGTTCTTGTTTCATGAACAGATTTTCTTTTCCCAACTTGCTGTTTTAATGACAACAATGCTCAAGACCCACACATGAGGGAAGAAATATTGTCCTTAAAATCTCACGGTTTTAGCCACAGCAGCAACTAAAACATAGAAGTAATTTTTCTTAAATAGAAACTTAGAGATAGCAAGAAATTCATTAAATTATATACACACATACAACTAGACCCATGATAGGTGGCTAATTCAAAGTAACTTTTCAATGAATATTGGTACGTGGATGCTTTCACTTCACACTGAAACTTTTGTTTTAAGATTTATTACCTTTAGAATTTTTGGATGACTTGCATAAATCAAAACTGTGTACACAAGGATATGTTTCTAAATAGTTCAATGTTTTTAAACTCCTTTTTGGTTTGATCTTGATAAACTTACTGAAAAGAGAATGACACATAAAGTCCTCTCCAAACTGTGCTTGATAGTATTGCAATGATTTCTATTACAGTGGCAACTGCAGAATCAACCTGTCTATCAATCAGCACGAGAAAAGGGAAGGATAAAAACAAGATGCTTTGCATTGTCAAGAAACAGCCTCTGGCAGTTCAATTAGGGATTACTTACTGTTGTTCAGGTAAATGTTCTCCCAAGTGCACCATTTCAAAAGGACTCTTGAAAGGCATTTCTAGATAAGTGGGTGGCTCTCTGCCTTCTCAGATGTTTGCAGCTGTACAGGCAGGAAGTTTTCCCTCATTTCTTTCCTGTTTCTTCGGCAGACAGCTCTCAATTCAGTCTCTTCTGTGCCACATTGCTAGCAAAGTGACCTTCCACATGAAGCCATATAATTCTGTTTTCATCAGTAATCTCATCTCTTTTTTATTAGGCATGAGCATTTGGAGGTTCTGGCCCCTTTTAATCGATTGGATATTATTTTGTTTTCTTAGTACATTTTTTAGGGTCTCACAGCAAAGTTCAATGATGCCTCTCAAGTCAGCAGTGTCAATCTTATTTCTATGAAGTCAGCAACAAAAATGCAATGGCCTTATGCAGGATTCAGTGTCAGGAACACAACAAATGGGCAGCTCTGCAATTAAAAGTGGCTGTCCAGGAGAGAGAACTAAACTTCTGAACTGTGGAAGCAAAGAATCTCATTCTCCTTTTACACGTTTACCCAGAAATTACTGCTGTTACCAGAACCTAGACTTAGTCTAACAAAGTATGATCTTTAGGGGGTATGGAAACTTTTTTGTACGGCAATAAAGGCAAAAATACAGCAAAAATAGATATTTTTATCCCTTTTCTCCAGAAATTTTAAACCAAATATGTCTATGAATTTTCTCAGAATGTCTCTTGTTGATACACCAATGAATTCACCAAGTTTGACAATTCAATGAAAACATTAACAATTCAGCATGGGTTGTTTTTAATTCCAATTCCCCATGCTGACTGTGAATCACTGCATGCTGATCTAGATGATTGGATTAAAAAGCCAAGAAAAGGAGTTGTGTTTTCACTGCTAAAATCATCAGAGTAACAAACAGAAAGCAGCCACAAGTCTTTCAATTTCCAAAACAGAGCAAAAGAAAAGGCAGTAAGAATAGGGATATACAAAAATCCTGACTAAATAGGAAGCTGTGCCTACACTTACATTTAGGCCACGACACCACAATATTACCAATGCCCTAGGACTTACACACTCTCCCAGTTTCTGTCTTTGCAATAGGGTCACTTATTCCTTGACAGCACCTAGTTGCTCTCTTTTGTTATAAAATATAAATTGTCTAATACAAAAAATATACTCTTTGGATACCTAAATTGGGATAGATTAATCCTACCCTAAAACGACTGGAATGCATGGGCCAGTAGGGTTTTTAGTCATTACTGGTGGCATTTTTTTTGTTTAGGAAAGAGGAGGGGGTGTCTTTTCATTCTGGTGATCCCCTTTTTACTTCCTCATAGCTAATATCAAACCCTGGGTTCTTAACTTTATCCCACTTACTTTTGTGTTCTACTTTTCCCCCCATCCATCTTTGTCTGCCTTCAATTTTCTGTCATTAAAGAGGGAGAGCTCTTGAGCACCACCACACCTGAAAAACAGACACTTATATGAGCCCAGAGCTTTTCTTTCACAAAACAGAAAGGAAAACGTGTGACACTAATGTGATATTCAGAGAGCAGCACTGCTTATTTTATTTGTCTCTTACTATTGATTCTGCTATCCTTGGTCTGATTTGGTTAAGCTCTTCAGGCCCATTGCTAAGCACAGCATAACCCACCTCCTTCCTGGCCTGACCCTACACAGAATAATAATAAGCATGTCCTTGAGGGAGCAGAGACAAAGTTACTTGGGTTGCTTTTTATGCTTGAAAAAGGAAAGAAAGACATAAATTGTTTGGTGTGTCTTAGTTCTTGTAGTCACACCTATGCTGATTTTCTGAGTGAGGTACTGACTCATTTCCCAAATCTGAGATTCCTGCTAACTCCCAAGCCATGTGGGATGCATTTACTGTACTCTCATTTTCCAGCTGCCGACCTCTTTATGTTGCCAGGCACATCATTTTGATAGCTTGTGCTCAAAGTCACTTGGTGAACTATGAAAGAAGACGAAAGTAAACATATTTTAGCTGAGGTGCTAAGGACACATTACTCCTTCAAACATCCAAGGACATGAGGACATCTGGTTTGGTTTTTTTAAACAAAACAGTGGCTGGTTAAGAGAACCAATTTGAGTTTAAATAAGACTGGCACAGACACCTGCCACGTATTCAGTCCAGGCTACAAATAAAAAAATCAATCACAGATTTAAGCTTCGAATCACACCTGACATCACCTGTTTAAGCTTTGAAACCCTGACCTCACCTGTTGCTCAGGAGGTGCAGCCACTGCAGCCCAAGTCAGCTCAGCTCCCCCATGACAGCAGCCACAAAGACATTCAGACATTTCCAGCTCTCCAGCACATTGACCTCACCCTGCTTAGGGGACTGAGTTCAGTTTTCTTCAGTAGGGCAAAGGGACAATTCTCAGCGAAGTCACAGGATAATCTGAGCAAGGAAACACCACTTGGCTTCTGCATTCACTGCTTCACCAACAAATTCCTGTTACAGTGGTTAAAAAAGTACTTCAGCAACAAAAGGTTTAAAAGTATCAACAAACTCATCAGCAATGGCTCTCCAGCTGTCAGAGTCACCAAATCTAGGAAGGGTCCATTAGGTTTCAAGAAGGCAGAGTGTGCACAGCAACTACCATGTTAATGTTGTGACAGACCAAGGGGAAGACAGGAAATGCACCTTGGAGAAGGAAATTTTAATATGAGCCAGAATGGCCAAGGACTAAACTAGGAATTAAAATTCAGAGCCAGTCTGAAATTTAAAAAATTGAACCCACATTACTGGGACACAATGACATGGCCTTTGAAAGCTGGCAGAGAACTACAATTCTGATTCAGTTATATGTAAATTACCTACATAAAACTTATTGTTTGGCTGATTAAGTCCCTGTCTCCCACAACTTTTAAAAAGCCAAAGAAAGAAATTAGAAAAAAAATAATTTTAGAAAAAAGGAAGTTTTAGTAAAAAAAACTGCTCAAGCTCTCATGTAAATGCTAGCAATCTAACCTTGATTCACACAATTCTCTGAATTCTCTGTGCCTGCTGGCAGCTTCCTGAGACCAATTATTTTAACAAAGGTATCATTGCTGCCCCAGACCATCATTGCATGATCTGTATGAAGCACATTTGTGCTCCTAAGAATGCCCATTTCCAAAGAGATAAAGTTATTCCACAACAGAAGGGAGAATAAGACACTTGGTCCAAGTAGTTTCCTCACTATTAAATTAAATAATAATTTTATTAGCAAGGCAAGAGCTCAGTACCTGGTCAGAAACACCTTTAAAATGGAAGCAGCTGCTTTACATAAGAGCAATGGTTATTGAGGCTGGAGAAGAGCAGAACAGTGACCCCCTGCTCATGGGAAAAGGGCCTGTGCTGGGGTTTGCAGGATGGCTGCATTGTTGGCTAGAAGCCTGAAAATTTAACTCTAGATTGAAAAGAAGAATTGCAACAGTTGAAGCTAAAATTAAAAAAAAAAAAAAAAAATCAGTCCTCCCAAACAAAATCAATTCTGCCCACTGAAAACATCAGGAAAGGCTGTGTTCACCCAAAGATGTGTCTGCCCACACAAGCAGGGGTTTGAGACACACAGGAGTGCCAGGTTTGGTTCTTGGTTATGGTACACATTTAAAGCACTTTTCCAGTTAAGCCTATATTTTTTTAGAAATCTTCATTCCTTTTCCTATGGAAGACCTATCATATTTGTAAGGTTGCAATTTAAGCAGTTTTGCCTCTCAAAGGAAGTTTTATGTCCAACATTAATTCCGCTGAACCCATTTCAGTGAGAAAATGAGTGATACAGCTACCAACTTCCATCAGCAAAAGAATTACTTTTTTCATTCTTCTCCTTTAATATAATTTGTGGTAGTCAGTTACAGAGTTATGGGTCTTCAAATACTTTGCAAGTATTTTCAGCAGATTTTTTAAGGATTTTTTTCATAGCATATCCTACACCAAGTATTCATAAGACACGAAATTACTTCATTTCCCAGCAGCACAGGACACCAGCAATCACACCAAAGCTGCCCTTGTAAAAACTTGTTTAGTAGAGAGATATGAGGATACAAATGTCTCATAATGTGATTCATATCATAATCAGCAAGTAAAGATAGGGCACTTTCAAAAAGCACGATGCAGATAAACGGCATTTGACTCCTCTGAAGTCTGTGTTACCCTCTCATCTCACACACTGCTATCAACAAGAGGTTTTGGCAAGCAAAGGGGTTTTTTTTGAAACAAAAGCACCAACCTGAGTTGTGCTAAAGTTACAGTATTATTCAATTCACCTTGTGTGAACACCACAAAAGTAACAAATATGTAAGGTTGAAATAAAACAAAATGCAAACACAAAAGTATTATTTGTTATACAGTATTTTATATGTTTCAAATAGTTTCCCAAGTTATGTAGCTACTCACTTTTTTCAGAGGGGAAAGTGTTGTTTGTATTTTCACTTGTAAAGAAGGTATTTTAGCTTCCATTCATTGTATATGAATTATTCATTGCTAGGTAAAACATCAGGATCTGCTGAATTTCCTTTCCCCTGAAGATAGTTTAGAGAAAATGAGACACTCTCATTGAAGTAGACTCAGAAGCACCAGTCTCTTTATGGTATCTTCTCAATCCACAGAAGACAAAAGAAAAAGGAGAATATTTTGACCAGCAATGTGTACGAGAGATTTTATACACACACATATATGCATATATATATATTCTTACACAATATCAGCAGCAATATTTTGGTATCTAACTTATGTCCCAAGCAACATTCTTAAACCCTAACTACAAAGTAGTAAGGTATAAATATGGAGCAGAATAGATTTCAAGAGCAGTAATATATTGTTTTTCTCCTTGTATCAAAAGGCTAGAAATGTAGAAAATCACCAAAACTATTAACAATCAATTTAATATTGCTGTAATTTAAAAACAAAGCTACACAAATAGGGCCCAAGAATTATAATACCAGTCTGAATATTGTCAGAAAATATTCATTTGCTTTCCTTTCTTTTTTTTTTCCTGTCTGGTAAAACCATCAGCAATGATAGATGTGGCAGTAGTTCTAAGCTTATTTGCTGGATTCATTTTTCTTGAAAGTCATTCCATGTATTTCTCACATCCTCACTGAAATGCTCTGCATCTCACGTCAGCCCTCTCATTCCACAATGGCCAATTTCCCATCCTCTGTTCTTCAACATGCTGCATTTGCTGGCACTTGACCATTAGCCTGCAAGCAATAGGGCTTTTTAGAGCCACTTTGGACATTAAACAATTACACAGAATGAACATTTATTTTATGCCTGGATATTACTTCCCTTCAAAAAATCACTCTAGTAAGACCATGCCTATTAACAGGATTTGTCAGAGGCCAGTGCTCACTGACCAGGCTCTTTTAGATATTTTACAAGTGCAAGGTGCACTGTTTAACAGGAAATTTACAGTTGTGAAGATAGTCAATGGTACACCAGATTTCTGTTTCAGTGGAGTTGTACAAAATATCTTGCACAAAGGTAGGTTACACTTGAAGATAGAGATACATGTCAGCTGCAATAGGCACTTGAATCACAATTCCAGTGTGATTCTCATACCAGCCTCCAGAATATGCTCTCTGTCAGGATGCTGGGCAGCCCTAATCGCTGTGAAGGTGTTCATGGGTTGAAATAGCTCAAACCTGTTGCTATCTTCAGTTTTTATCCTCTGATCTTGGTTTTAGGAGTCTGTTGGCAAATAAGAATACATGAGCTGTTCTCTCATATTTTGACAGTCTTTACTTTCTAGTGTAGAGGAAGTAAAATCCTTTGTCCATCATTAACAAGCTGCATTCCTTACCTGTATATCCTCGTGGTGTCACATTGCCAGGGGGAAAAGCATAAGGCATACCACAATAATTTTATTTCTGAGTGTTTGAATTATTTATATAGGTATCATTTCTAAGAGAAATATCTTGGTACATTCATTAAACACCGACAACATATGCCTAATATATCAGATGAAAGATTGCAACACATAGCAGAGCACATTATTTAGCAAAGAAAATTAACACATTTCATTCAATGTTAGCATGCAGAAAACTTTAAACTCCCCTGTTAAACTTCCAGCTCAGCTTAACTAAGAGAAACAAGAACTAGCCTTTTGTTAAGAATTGTGAGAGTAAGAGACTAAGAAACTTAATAACAAAAAATAATAATTTAAAAAAAAAATCTGTTACTTAAAGAACTGCTTTACCTAAGAGCTATTAGCAAGAGTAAAATTATCCCATCTCTCACTCCACACTTTCCACCCCCTTGTGAAGCTGGGCTTAGTACCCCAGACCTAACATGTAATTAAGGAATTTCAGAGTCTGTATAGCAAATCTGGAGAAAAAAATCTAGGGCACAGTGAAAACAAATCAATTTCCACAAACGGAAACACAAGTACTATGGCAATATTTTCTTGAAATACTTACGTAGTTCTGTACTTCCAATGTAAACACAGCCACCAGCAGCCTTAACAATGACTAGATTTAATTTACACTGAAAGGAGATTTATACCAGACAGCCTCACCAAGTCAGAGAGCATATTTCCTGAAAACCTTTGTATTTGCAGGTAACGACAGAAGAGGAATTAAACCTCACACTGCATGACTGAAAAGAATTGTTTCTTCTTTTCAGTTGAACAACGAGGAGTTGGGCTTGGACTTCTAATTATACATCAGGTGTCCTGTGTGCAAAGAACACATCCTGCACTCAGCTGGCCTCAGCCAGTCCAGGCTGGGTCTCATTTTGACAGGACCTCTCTTCCATCAGGAACATAACAGTGTTGGACTCAGTGGGACAATTCACATCCAAGGTAGTACAACTGGGTTAACAATGAGACCTAAAATGTTGAAGTTGGCTGTACATTAGCTCCAGGTCATGGCACTGCTATCTGAAGTATACACTGGAGAAGTGTGTCCAAAGCATCACTCTCAATATTTGAAGTATGGCTTTCTACAAGACAGGAAAGATTTATTAACACTTCACCAAGGTCCTTTTATTTCATTTTCTGTAACTTTTTAAAATCAAGAGCAAACCTGTCTGAAACCTTCTTTATACTGCCAGAAGGACATGAAATGATAATGTCCAGGCAGGAGAAAAACAAACAAAAAGGTGGTCTTCTATACCACGGATATGTTGAAACTACCCAATACTTTTCCAAGTTTTTCTAATTATCTGGTCCAACATTTCTGCAATTCCATTAACTCAAGGTAATTTTTCTGTTTCTTTTATTATTTGCACTTACTAATTGTTAAAGGGGGAAGAGAAAGGAAAAGAAATTTTTCCTATGGAAATAAGGCATTTGCATGCTCTGTTACACTTGTGATTTAGCAATGGCTTTGGTGCAAAAAATACAGAAAGTGTATGTGAAAATCTGTAAATTCTAATTCATATACTTGCATTCATGTGACCTGTTTTGTACTTCACAAGCATATATTTTGTGCCTCAGCTACATATCCATTAGCACTGGATTTTTTTATGCCTCTTGACCTATAGACAATCATCCAGCAACCAAGCCTCCATTGTCACCTGGTTTTTTTTAGTACCAAATTTCAAAGGGAGAGAGATCTCTTTAGGACTTCCCTGTTAGATGATTGCATTACTTGCAATTCCATGCTGTTTAAAAGCTATCTTGCAGGTGAAAGCCACTTGTTCTGCTGCCTGTTTTTCACTAATTTCTTTAGACATTCAAAACATGCTGATTTCTTTTCCCATTTAGATCACAGAGCATTAAGGTGATGATTTTCTACTCATCTTCCTACTCCAGCTGTGAGAAATATTTCCCACAAATGCTCTCTAGTGTCAATTTGAAATTTGCTGTGTCAGTAACAATTCCTGCCAGTAATTTTCTGCTGCTAAATATTCAGAGAGTAAACAGCAAATGATCTATACAAATGAACTAATTCTTTAAATTAGCATCAGGAGGAATTCTTATGGTCCTCCCCTAACAGGAAGAAATTAAAGTGTTATGGATATCTGCCCTTCTTTACTCATTAACAAATTAAAAAAATTGTAACACACAGTTTTGAGCACTGGGAATAGTCAGTGAAGAGGGAAATCCACACAGCAAAGTGGGCAGCGTAGACTTCTGTTGGATGTCCAGATACAAACCAGCTTGGAACTTTTGCAGATCACAATATCTTATATTGAATAATTCACATGTCCCCAGCATACATTCAAACAGGAGATTCTAATTTCTCATTAGAAAGAAGAAAAAGTTCAGGGCAAAACAATGTTTAAAGTATAAAATTAGCTGGACAAGCTGAAGCATTGAGTAGTTTATCTAAATTTCATCTTTACGTTTACATCATATATATTCAATAGTGTCACTGATTTCTTTTTCCCCAGAATTAAATGCTTTGATCCATTTTGTTAAAGAGACCATCAATATTACCTTAAAAATATAAAATTAGTCATCGATAGTTTAATAGGTAATAAATTATTTAGTGACTTCATATGCCAACCATATTTTACTCTCCCAAATTTAGGTGATCTGTCCTATGACCATTTAATGGTTTTGAACCATCAAAATGAAATGAGAGGGAAAGCAGAAAACTATTTCTGAAATTTTTTTGGTAGTCAATTTAGTCTCTGTGAACAAATATCCACTTAACAAATTAGAGTTCCTAATTATCAGCTTCATTCTTTGCTGTTATCAAAGTGATCAAGATCTGAATTTGCATTAACAGCCTAATTATCTAGTAAGAAAATAATGTCATACTAATGAGCATCATCCTGCTGTTAACCAGGACCTGCAACTCTGAGAAACTCTCCAGAAACTCAGGTTTCAGCTCAGTGACTTGCAGAGAGCATTAAATAAGTTCACCCCAAAAAGGAAATCAGTGTCAGGAAAAAAAAGGATTTAAAAATTTAGACTTTAGTTGTACCTGACAGCTTGAAGAAGTAATGAGCTTCATACCTTTAGAGATTTTAGTTTTAGAACAATACATTTCAGTCCTGGCAGAATTAATAGATGGCTCACTCCTTTGTCAGGATGAATTTTCCATTCCAATACTGCTCAATTGGAACAGCCCCACAAAAAGATCAGCATGGATATTGAACTCCCAACACTGTTCTGCAGCATCCTTCTTCAGAGGGCAAAGTGCACAATCAGACACAATGGAGTTTCATGGAGCAGCTCTCTGCCTTCTCCTAATTCCTAAACCTGCATGGCTATAAATCAAAACTTGCCAAGAGTTTGTACTTATGATCAGGGGGTACAGCTCAAATCAGTGGCCACTTCAATCCCCTGCTCTTAGCACAGCCTGCCAAGGCAGAAAGCAAGTTGTTGTATCTCAGCTTGAGGTTTTCAAGGGACAATTCCATTACATTCTTGGGAATTATAGTCCATTCCTTAGCATAAAATAGTTTCCTTCTTCTCTTTAGAAATATTACACTATAACAGTTCTTCTAAATCAAAATTTATAATGGGTTTCCATGAAAAAAAGTAGAGAAGTAATTGATGCATGAGGTAATTTATACAACTACATCCCAGGATAGGACTTCAGTTTTCATGTTTGTTAAAATGGATTTACTGTATGTTGTATAAAGAGAGTGAAATTAAATTTTACCTCAGACCTCTTATTTTAAACTTTATAGGAAGTCCACCAAGGATACACACAGAAAAATAAGCACATACATCAAGAAGTATTGTATGTATAGGGCAGGTAAAGTAAGGTAAATTCAGTTTTCAAACCTGAGTGTCTACCCCAGTGTATTCTAGTGCAACTCTCTTTGTGAGTTGTGACTTTGGTACAAAGGACTAACAGGATTTCTATTTTAATAGGGTCATGCTGTATTTGCTAACACAATAACTGAGGAAAAATTACTGTAGATCTAAGTAGTGAGGCAAAATTACTTCATTTTATAACATAAAGATTAACCTGCATCAAATACTATAAAAGCATTTTCCTTACATGCTCTGCATGGTGACATGTGCAACATTCTCATGTTTGCTTATCCAAAAAACTGACATTCACACAACACACATAGATTTTTATTTTTTTAAGACATCATTCCTTAAGTAGGTATTAGATTTTAGAGAGCTAATTACACGTGGAAATATAACAAATTCTAAGTGGAAATACAACAAATTCTATTTATAAATAAGCGATAATTTATAAACTACCGAGAGCTGAGACGTAAGATTGAAATCAACTCTTGCAATGGTCCCTCTTCCCCTGTACCATGTGTAGGCATATGGATATGGGCAGATTTGGTCCAGCAGAGTAGCCTAAAATATTGCACCCTCACAAATGAAATTCCATAGAAGACTGCAAGTTTGGTTCAGAGCAAAACATCAACTTAAACCTGTTTTAATGGATTAAAAAAAAATATGCCTGTCTAAATAACCTTCTAACACCATGTCTCTTTACATACATCTGACACTGCAGAAAACATTAGTTTACACTAAGGCTGGCTCTGCACCAGGAATAACCAGGAGTGCTCACAGAGGAGCTTGTAAACATTTGCAGTGGGCAATGGTCAATTACAACAATAATTCTTTGCAGTTATAAAAGCAAAATTTTTTTTTTAAAGAAAGGCATAATTTAGGAGCCACCCATGCAACTGTCTTGGGAGCATTAAACTCTTTTACCCTTCTCAAAGTTTGTAGAAATTACTCCTTGGATTAATATTTTGGCAAATGCATTCCAGGTGTTTTGGGGATTCCATCCCTCCCCAGCCCTCCACCAAATGCTGGATATTCTTTTTTTATGATTCTGAAGGCCATAAGGTGGTGTTCTTCCTCTGTGACTGAGTGTTTGAAACAAAGGAGAAACACACAGGAGAGCATCATAAATCACACTCCTCTGCATATCTTTGGAGCATTGAGAATTTGCAAAAGAATATTGGGCAGCACCCAAATTTTTGTGAAGAGCACTAGCTTCAGATATATTAGCAAATAAAACCTCATTTTTTTAATGAAAACTTTTCCTTTTGTTGTGAGATGGACTTTATTAATTTGTAACCCTCAGAATGCTGAAGAGGAAGACATATACTAGTATACTAATTAAGCCAGATCCACTTAAATTGAAACCAAATTTGTTTCATTAATTATCTCTAGTAATGGAATGCCTTGTTTAAGTTTACAATGTGCATATGAGCTTAAAGACAAAAGTATTGAATGATGTGTACTCAGATCCACAAACTGAATATTCTATGAAAAACCAATTCACTTTTGTGATCACAGAATGTACCAGAGTTGAATTGCTAAGCAAAAGCAAGAGCACTCCTAAACGCAGTGAAATAAGAACCTTTTCATTTTGGAGAGCATCTCCAGGGAACACATGACTGATCCCCACACCACATTGATTTGGAGACAATCAGTTTGATCGAGCACTTAAACACCAATTGTGAGCTTTAAAGTCCTGCCTCGTGTCCTCTCTGCTGCACAAGCACCTCTCTGGCAGATCACCTCTCTGGCATGAGAGGCCAGCTAAACACAGCTGGGTTGCTGCACACAGATTCACTGAATGTTTCTCTTGGCTTTGTCCAAGTGAATTTCAATCTCCAAGTTTTACTAGAAGGTCCAGGTTGAAAAGAAAACAAAAAAAAAAAAAAAGTTAAAAAGAAATCCTATCAATTGCACTGACTTTCTTTTCATGTTTATATAATGCCACAGAGGTTTCTTGATCTGAGCACAAAACCCTCCAACCCAGACATGCCTTGAACTAAGGAAACATGCTTTATTTTTTGTGAATATTGACTCACAAAAGAATTCAATTAGCACTGTATGTTTATACATAGGAGAAACCAGGAAATGAGTTTGGGTTTGCATGTCCTGTTATTAAATATACATTTAGTTTAGAGAAGTGGGAGGGGGAGAGGTGATTTCTGAGCAGTTTGAAAGAACTGAGCGAGAAAATTAGTTTCAGTACAGTTCTAAGACTGCAAGGAGCTTATCCAGGAGAATGAAATGACTGCAACACTTCCCTCTCCTCTTGGTCATTTTAATTTGTCTTCCATGGCCTTTCACAGTTAAAGCAGATTTTGTTGTTTTGCTTCCCATCTTTCTCGTGCAAGTGAGTGAATTTCTGAGGACTGACTCCTGTGTACCAAAGCACAACATGGCATCATCAGCAAATGAAGGGGTGACATCCCTGCAACACCCAGCTGAAAAATGCACTGAACTCAGAAAACTCTAAAAAGGACAGCAGAAGGCAGCTCAGCAAGATCACACAGAAATCCAACCAATTCTTCTGCAGGATTCTAGCAATTTTTAGTAGGGGACACTAAAAACCCATTTCTGAAATACGCTTTGAATGAGAGAAGGATCCAAAGGTTTGATTTCAGAAGTGGCTGCCCTGCATTCCTTTCCTCCTAAGCTGAGCCTGGAACAGTTTGAAACCCTCCACCCACAAGACAGAAATTTGCAGCTGACCATTCATTGCCGAGACTGAAGATAAATGACAAGAGACTTGCAGACTTTGATGGTTTTGTCATCCAAAGCAACAGTTTCAAGCAAACACATCTGTGCAATGGTTCTAATGCAAATATTATCCAGTCCTCTCCAACTGAAGTGCCTATTGGCAATTCTCTGAGTATTTCTCCACAATCTTTTTATACACAGCCTAAGGACTCTGACAAACTCTCTCTTTCCCTTCAAAGGCTTGTTAAGTATGTGATGAATAAATCTGTCACTTCCAATTCTAAACTTACCTTCTGTTTTGATTGCTGCAGGATCTTGTATCCATGGCAACTTTTCAGCACTCAGAATCGATTAGACAAGTGATCGGTTTATCTAAACAGCCCTGCTGACGGAGGCAAGTGCTTTTTTCTGAAATAGCAACCCTGACAGGTACTGTAAGTTTCCTTGACCAGTGAGTTTTCCAAAACAGCAAGTAATGAATTCTCCAAGAACACACTGTGGTCAGCTGAACGCTCAGTTCATTCCTCCTCTCTAAAACAGGTCTCTAATTGAATACCCTGTAAATCAGTATCTGCATTTCTGATTGATATGTCCTGCTCTGTTCTTAAGCAGAGCACCAGACTGTATAGATCTCACTGGAGAAAAATGCAGCTCAGACCTTCAAATACTTTTTGTTTTATTTGTTTTGAAATTTAGGACAATCAGATTAATTTATTAAAAGATGAAGCCATCAAAAGTTTTCAGTCAGGCATAGATGAATGTTCAAATTAATTACACAGCGTGGAAGCCCCATTTACAAAGGAAGCGTCAAAAGCACTGCTACAAATGGAGGAATGTGAGTCAGAGCAGCACTTACAAAGCACAAACCACTTCTCAAAGGGTTTCAGGTTCTAGAGAATGCCTTTATTCTGCAGGTTGTTCAGTATGTAAAGAGCTCTTAATTCACGTATTACATGTGAAGCCTCTTGGGACCAAACATTAAAGACCTTAAGCACACACTGGAATTTATAGTGATTAATGTGGTAACACATCTTGTAAAGTCTACAAAGGCACATGTTCAAAAAATAAGGAAGTGCTTGAGGGGACGGAATCAATTCTTAAGGGCAATAAATGGGCATGAAGCAGCTTAGTGGGCTTTACAGGACAATATATTCAGATGTGAAAATGGCACCCAGAGAAACACTATAACTTCAAAGTAAAACATTATAGATTAAAGTACAGAGGAGGATTTCAACCATAATTAAAACTATCTTGCTCTGAAGACAGAAGTTTCATCTGCAATTCATATTAATGATAGCAACATTAGCATGAACCAAGCAGGATGTGAGCCATTTTATTAACATAGGGGCTCTGTGCAGATTTTCTGGGCAAAAGCTTGGGATTCCAGGTGCAAGAACATTCACGTTGCAGTGACAACTGCCAGCTTCACCCAGGGAACAAATGAAACAAGCCTAAGCATGAAGTAGCTGTAATAGGGTGCCTGACACCAAACCATCTTCATTCAGATGGTCTGACAGCTGAACAAAAGATTTGCAATGCATCTGATAATCTCTACCTATGCCATTTCTTCTGTGCTCCCAAGCTTCATAGTATTTACAGTGCATGTACAATGAATACTGAGAGATCATTTAGGAAAGTGTAAATAGTGTAAATATTATTTCTTTCCCCTACATAGAGAGCTCTTTGGGTGATAACACAGCACCTCTAAAGCCATGTCATAAGCATCAGGCTATGCTGACAGGATCTTAAAAATACAAAGTCTCCAATAGTGGCAACTGTGTTGTGAAGGTTTCAAATCCTCTCCCTGAAGTGCCTAGAGATGGGACAAAGAGAGGGTAGACCAAAAAAAATACAAAGAATGAAAAGTGAAAAGTGAAGAACAAATGCTGAAGTGGTCTGAGTACCCTTTGCTCTCCCAAGTCTCCTGTGGGAGGAGAGGCAGCTCAGAGGAATCAGATTCAGAAAGGTCTGTATTTTGCAGTATGAGATTCCCATATGAGTGTAATAAGAGGTAACTTATTTATATTTATATTATTATAATGTTATTAAACTATGGCAGCAAGAACTGACACTGAAGACATTTACAAGGAAGTAAAGCACCTGAGTGACAATTAATTACCTTTCCCTCTGACCCACATTGCTCTTTTTCCTTTTATCACTGCTATAGTATACTGGTCTTCTTATTAAAAGACTGTGTCAATCAGTGGATGCAAGTTATTTTGTTTTCTTTGTTCATAATACATGCCAGTAACTTAAAAATCTCTTGCACGGTCTCCTGGCAAAGTGTGATATTTTCCACCCAATACAAAGATCATACATTAGGCAATCAAAACCACAAACTGAAAACTGCAGTCTTGATTAAGCTGACATAGCTGCTGACCAAAAACAAACCTGGGAACCACAGAGAATTAGACAACTGTCAAACCTATCCTGTTCATAGTGCAAGATACAGTAATATATAGATAGATATCTCTATTTCTCAATTATTTTTTCCAAACTTCAAATATACACTAAGAATGAGGATTACAAGAGTTCTGAGCATCTTTTTCTTCTTTGTTCTTCTTTTAAGAGACTTCCACTTGACTTTCTGACTTGAAGCATTATTGACACCACTGACATAAGGGTAGGACTATTATAATGCTTCAGCAAGGAATAGATTAATAGATTTTTAGTTCAGTGTGCAAAAATGTATCCATGTTTTAAGAATCAAAGACACCAAAAATGGAAGAATTCTTGGTAGATTTTAATTTTTCACAGAAAAAATACCACTGGCCAAATTACTCAGGAAAGCCTACCCAGAATGAGGCATAATGTCTCCCTGGTACACATCAACGTCCTTCAATCAGTTTATTAAAGGAGGAGAAGACAGCAGAGTTAAGGAGATGTCATTTTCCAGAGTCTCCTCTTTGACCCTGGATAAGAAAACAGAACCAAGGCAGAACCTGAATTCACTTCCCTCAACCTAAAACACAATGGTTAATCCAGAGAATCCAGTAGCATACAGGATTGTATTGAGTAATCTGAGATTATCCATGCATGCCAGCAGCCCACCAAAAATGAGGGCAACAGGCAGGATTTCTCTGTGCATGAGTGTTTAGAAAAGGTTAAACCCACAACTTGATGCTGTTAGCACATGGGTGGCAGAGAGAGAAGCTGTGTTTTAAAACTGAGAACAAAAGCCATTCTGCTAAATCCAAATGCTTTCCATATTCCAAGGATGTTAAGAGGAAGAAAAGAATGAATGGCAGGAGGAAGCAAAAACAAAGAAATGGGCAACAAGAAACTTTGAGTTTATAGGGCAATATAATATATTACTTGAAGGTGGAAAAATGTTGCTTGGCTTAGCTTGTATTATTCCAAATTTAGGCTTCACAGCAAAAAAAAAAAGTCTCCAGCTGTTTAATAGCTGAGGTGTAAACCAGCTCATTAGCAAAAAAAGATCAAAGCCTTGGAGTAACATCATTTCCCACCCCTCTCCCTCTATACTCCAGATTAATGAAATTCTGCCTCCACCTGGCAAATGGACACCACAGCAAACTCCTGATGCAGTGAAACAATCTGGACATCTGACACACCACAAAGCCCTGGCACAAGCCATTGGCCTCAGTGAATGGAAGATTTTCAGTAAATGAGGGACTTCACACATGAAATTTGTTGCAGACTCACATAAACATTGTTCCTACTTGATGGCTTCAGATGAAATGCATGGTTTAGTACTTAGAAAACTCAGTGTGGTTTAGTGCTTAGAAAAATTACATATATCTATAGCTGCCTGGTTTTTGAGGTAGAGATTTAAAGCTAGGGGAAAAAATAGCTAGTATTGGGGAAAAAAAGTATTAAAAGAAGGCACAGACCATTTTATGGGCTACTCAAAACCAAATCTGGCCCAGCAGGTTGAGACTGTGTTGGTATAACATGAACTGCAAATATTCAGTTTTATTGAAAGTAATTGAAGAAGACAGTCCACACAATTATCTCAAGTAAATTTTTGTGCTGTTGTTCTGACCTGAAAACTATGTTTTATAGACAGCTCCATATTCATAATTTTTTTTTCCTCAAACAGAACAGAGTTAATTTTATAAGGCACTTTGAACAAACAGTAAAATCCTAGGTGACCTTTTGGGAGAAAACGACCCTTTGAATTTCATTTACAGAACATGTTAGAGCTGGATTTAGGACTATTGGGAGAATAGAAAAACATTTCTCACAGCACTTCTTACAATACTTTGCAGACAGAGGTGGCTTTTTCTCATTTCACCTCAATGGTTTCTATCTCCATTTCATCTCTGGGCAATGCAAGCTCCTCCAGCCCCATAACACAAGAGATCTGGGGCCATCCAGCCCTGGGCTCTGCACTGCACCAGCTGCTGCTGCTTCACCAAGAGCTCCAGGTACTAAATTTGAATTTGCAGGGTTTTGGGACAATTGATCTAACCCAACAAGATGTGCAAGAACACATCTAAAAAGTTATGAGACTAGCCCAGATTACTCAAGACCTAATTGGGGTTAGTAGTGGCTATGGCCACTACTTGAATTAAAGTGTTTTCCTACTTTTGCTGCTCACAGCCCTGTGGCCACAAAAGTTTCAATTATTTACACCCATTTGGTGGTAAATTGGACCCAGAAGCTACTCGTAGGACAGACTGGTAGATTAACCCCCAGCATTCATTCTTTCCTCACTCATAGCAATACAAGGCAGAAAACTAGAAAATACATTTACTGAGCAACAGCACAATACTAATATCTTTGATGCATATTATATAGACATTGTATCTAGATCTCTCTATATATCAATATTTTGGTACTTCAATTACCATTTTCAGGTTATTTCAATCTCTCAATCTGTTATCTAAATACATGTATATATTATTTCCATATCACAGATTTCTTAAAAGTAGCAGCCAAAAAGTAAAATAGATACTGTCATCCTTGAAAGGCCTCAACAGTCGGTAATGAAAGTTCAAAGTAGTTAAGTTATAATACCAATAAAACAATGATCTGTAAATTCTCTATAGTTTTACTGGGTAGTTAAAGACCTATAACCCTTTCAAGATTATAAGCCATATATAATTTTAAAGTTACTATATTTTTAGCCATTATCCATTAATAATGTAACTGATTAACTACATAAATATTTTCATAACTCATTGGTCCTAAAAAATAATAGACATAAACTGCAAATGGGTAGCATCTAAAAAATCAAATCTAAAGAAATTTTAAAAATAGTTCCCTAAAGGTAAAAAGATAATGTATCCCCAAACTGACAAATTAAAAGAAGAAGGATAATTTTTTGCTATGAACAGCAGCAAATCTGGGCATGATCAAGGTTAGGATTAGGTCAATTGAAAAAGTTATTCTTTAGTAACAACATTTGACAGAGGGAACACTTGTGTTTAGGCAACTTACCAGAGATCCCCAAAGTAGATCCCAATATAGAGAAGAGGGCTTGGCTTTGCTCGTGCTCTGCACAACACTGTGTTCATGGCCCAAATGAAAAGCACACAAGGTTTCATCAAAAAAGCTGCAAATAGAAGGTCTTGCTATATTTATTTGGATTTACTGGAACCCACGCCTACCCTAATTCTCTAGACTGTCCATGTGGGCAGAAATTAACAATGGCCTTTGCATCTTGAGGGCAAGTGAACAGTTCCCACAAACTTCTGGCTTTAGCACTGAGCAAACAAACAGGATCAGACCCTTCCTAGTATAAACACACAGCAGATCCACACAGTCATACAAATGGAGCATGGATCCTACTGTAGGATTAGCAATATTTTTTTTATTTTAACAGCCAGGAAACTCATACTGGAATTGCAGTTATTAATACAGGAGAAAAAAAAAAACCCTAAACAAAGCCCCCTAAATTATACCTATAAACTACTCTTGCTTTATCTCTACAGATAAATATATATATTCCTCTATTGATATTCTTCTCTGACAGTGAAATATGGTATCTAATATTTCTTTTGCCCATAGAGGAAAAAAACCAACAAAATAACCCAAGACACAAATACAAGAAGTTTTCAACAGCCACAATTCTATAAGAATATACTCACAAAATTATTAGAGATACAAGCCATCACTCAAAAGAAAATACATAGCTACTTCTAAAAATGAAGGAAAAGATAACTCCAAAAATATGATACCACGTGATAAAAAGTCTCCATCATGTTCAGAAGTTTCCACTATGGAACAACAGACAAATAGAAAAAACAGAGATATGGGCAGATGTTTTTAATCACTGCATTTAGCTACATAAAAGACCTCACATTCCACATCAGCTGGCACAGAATCACTCTCTGGACAGCTGCTCATGTTCTGCTTTCTCTTAAAGGTGAGCCACAAAGCTGAAATGAAAATCAAGATAATTTCAGATGTGTGAGATGAATTCCTTTCTCCCCCAAAACCACACAAACACTGGTCTCATACAGATACCAGCTGCATGAGCTCTGCAGCCTCTGATCCAGGCCAAGCATTTCCCAAAGGCTGGAGAATTAGCATCCTCCCCCCTCACAAGTGTGGCTATAAACTGAGCTGGACACAGCATCCCCATCAAGCTTCAGGTGCCTTCCAGTTGATATCTCTTCCCATTGAGCCCCTAAAAATCCCAAGGGCCTCAGATATAGGTTTTAATAATAATAATAATAATAATAATAATGTTCTACCCCACTGACCAGGGCCCTAAATCTCTTTGAAATTACTGCTATTACATGATAAGACATCATCACATCAAAATCATAATTTTCAGCAAACCTGGTATGCCTAGACATTCCCTGAATTTTCTACTGATACTGAAAAACTTGCCTACTTTTAAATTATGTCAAAAGTTTGTGAACACATCCTCCAAATTCAACTAATTATGCCTCTGTTGCTTTGCAATTCACATTAAGAAAAAAAAAGGAAAGAAAAACCTGAAAACCCACACACACATTCAAGACTTAAAAGTAATTAATTAGATAAATATCTTCTTAATGTCTTCTCAAGGACTTTCCAGCTCTCAAGCCATAAAGGAAGCTCTAAATGAAGAAATGGGAAATCCTATAATCTGCAGGCACAGGTCCACACTGCACATATTCTGCCATTTCAAGGGAAACATTTCCTCTTATAATCTGTGTATAAATTGGGCTGATTGACACTTGGAACACCAGCTTTTAATTATATTCATGTTCATAAATATGCATCATATCACAGATTAGAGCATGCAGCCACCTACAGTGCATGCTCTATTTATCAGTACCTTTATTTACATTACATGTGTAAAATTGCACCAATTTCATCTGTATTGGAACCAGACTTCCCATGCTCCAAAGCACCACTTACATTTTCTCCATTTTCTTCCAAGTGCAAAGCATAACAAGTTCCTTGTGGGAACTTAAGAAGACTTAAAATGTTTAAAAATAAAGACTTTGTAATTCATTAACAAGTAGGCTGCTGTGAATTTTGTCTTTGAGACTAATTCACACTCAAGGCAAAATCCTTCCCTTAGATGTACGTGACTGATCTCAGATCAGATATTCTACTCCTTTTATAAATGAGCCTTTTTGGAGATTCACATATGTACCAAAGATAGTCAGAACACAGATCTGGCATCTGCTCCCAAAGGAAAGGGCTAAATCTCAGCATCCTATCTCAGCACAAAAGAACTGCTCCCACACCTCTGGTACATTTTTCATATGATTCACATTCTACATGAGAGGGAAACCAGGATCCCTGGAGGATTTTCCCCAAAGTACAAGAGTCAGCCTCAAAAAAAGACAGTACAGAAAAGACCTAAAATTTAGGTCACTCCTTTGCAAATGGAGAGGTTTGAGTCTTTGAGTGGAGATTTGGAGCCTCAGCACTGCAGCACAGACCACCAGCACAGCTGATGTTTCACTCACCAGCTGTTTCAGGGTATTTCTTTTACCTTTCTCCATTTTATTCATCATTTTCCACTGAGCATAAGAAGCATTTGCCCTGATAAAAGATTCTCTGGAAGTGCTAGGTCGCACACCTGCAATTTTACCTGGAAATTTTACTCCCTCTGCTCAGGTTGATATAACTGTAGCAGAGAGTTGTCCACCAGAAATTCATAATCCCAATACTATTGCTGAACAGCAGAATGTATTTGAGAAAGAATCTAAGGACAGTACTTTGGAACACAAAACCACATGTCATCTCTGTGTTTTTAGTGGAAAACAAAAAGAAGGCACCCAGGCCTTACTGCTCCTATTAATACGCATGGCCCCATAGCCAGGAACAGACGGGGTCTGTTGGTCCAGTGGTGGAGCCACTGCCAAAATTCTCCTGTAATAGATGGTGGATGTTTGTGTTCTTGGCCAGAATTAACAATTTCTACCCTACAAACCATTCGCAACTTTATATTCACATACACATCAAATTCTTTTTCCAGGTAGGTAGCCTAAGGATACCTTAAATAGAACAAAAAATACCTTCTGCTCACTTTGTCAAAGGACACTTTCAGAACTATATCAATTAATGGATGATACCTTTCTCTTTCCCAAGTTTTGAGGGATCCAGCATCCACTGAGCAGGTGCTGATAAACTTACTTTGTTCTGGGGGTTTTGTCAGTTACGACTCGTCTTGAAGGGAAGAAAAAGGAGGCCTTTAGCTTACTACTTATATTGGAATATATTAATTAAAATTGGATAGAGGTAGAAGGGGGGAAAACTTACCCTGCTGTTCAGAACCATAGAGTAGATGCCTGCCCTTCTACTTTCAAGCATAGTCAAAAAACTCTGTGCCTCTATTTTATTATGCTTCCATTAGAGCACCTTCTGGTATCTCCCAGTCATGCAGTTTGAAGACAAAGGTCTACTTAATTAAGTTTGTGAGAAATATCTTATAGATGGGGGAAAAAAAACACATCAAAGGAAAGACAGAGGTGTTTGAAATTATGAAGAAACAGAAGGTGGACATCTACATAAGAAAGAATCAAGGATATAAGGTGAAACATAAGGCGAGGAAAAAAGATGAAACCTCTTCTGACTTCAAATATACTTCACAGAAATGCAGCTTCTTTTCATCAGAAACACATCAATATCAAACATTTGGATACTTCTATTAAGACACTGGGATTCATATTGCACTTGACATAGAAATATTTTGATTTTGACTGAAATAGTGTTTTGCTTAAGAAAATTTTCTTCAAATGTCTTCAAGAAAAACTTAGAATTGTTGTGACTTTCTTCTGAAGTGACATTAAAAAGAATTTAAATCACACAGTAGTGTGTTTAAATAGAAATTTTACATTAAACAATTGCTATTTCTCACTGAGTTTTATGGTGGCAAAGAAGTTCCTTGCTTCTAGTCCTATGACAAAAAAATAGGACTGTTCATCTGCCATAATTCTATGATTGCATGTTACAGATAGCGGGAGGTGAAACATATTGGTTGTATGTCTATTGTAAATTATGCTTTTAGATACACAGGCTCGTTTGTTGACAAGTTTTTACCTGACACTGAAAATGGTCAAATGTGAAAAACTGTATTTGAAATAGAGTTTACTGACACCAAGTGAGTCATACATACATCTTCATCAGGAGACCTTCCCCAGAACAATCATGTTTAATTAATGATTCTGCAGCTCTTATTCTTCAGGAGATAACAGTTATTAAAGTGAATGGATGTGTCTTCCTTATGTGTTTTAACCTCGGGAGAGAATGCTGCCAGTGAGGCTAAATAGATAAGCAGATCAGTGTATCACACTTTAAAAAGATGAATGAAACACTTAGGACTTAGCAAGGTATTTATCAGATAAATTCCACTAAGAATGTAGGTTTTGGATTGCTTTTATGGTCCATTTTCCTGATGGTATCTGGCAGGCTCTCCAGGTATAGCAGCGTGCATCAGGGAACAGTCTCATGGGCTATTATTTTAAATGGCTTGCTGTAAACAGCCTATTGCACAGAAAAAAACATTCCACGTAGAATTTGGTGGATAAGCGTGATGAAGTCTCAGATTTTATCATTCTCACCAAAAGACAATAGTTGATTTTTCATTTCTTTCTTTTGCTTCAAAGCTTTGAATGAATTTTTTTGCGAGACTGTCAAAGCACTTCACACTTGGCATGTGAATGGAATTATGCCATTCACAGGAAAGTCATGTAACATAGATTACTCTCGGGTTTACAACTCCAAACTGCTTTATGAAAGCAAACAAAACAAACACAAACACATCTAATGTGTCTCTGTGCCTCCAGAAGCAGAATCTTCTAGGGCAGGTGAGAACTGATGTGTATTTTAGCACCAGGAAGCTCTCCAGTCAGACAGGTACCACCATTCCTCAATAGCACTGACTCAATGCTGCCACTAACAACAAAAGTATTTGGGATATTTTTGTTTGTTTCCTTGTAATCACATAGTCTAATGACTTGCCTTTTAGTAAATCCATTGCTACCCCTTTGTTAAAATAGCCTGTACAAAGTTGTCGAAAAACTGACTTCCCAGAGGCAGCCAGTGCTGACTTACTTCAATCTACAATACATCCAAACAGAAAAAACTAATACACAGTTAAGGTGTGATAACCAGATTTGATGCCTCTTGTTGCAAGCCTCAATATCTGGTTTTGAGGGACCAAATCACCACCACCACAAATAGTCAAAACTGTAGAATAATACTTCTAAAAAAACCCCACCTCACTCTGTTTTTCCTTCTGTTATTTCCACATGCCTCCCAAGATGAAAAAGCATGTAAAGACCCACATTTGCACAAACATTCCTTTAATTTCTTACTAATTCCACTTGAAGAAGCGGCCTTTATTGCTAGAGTGAATTCTGCAATTCTGCTTATCTTCAGTTTAAGACAAGGTAATTGTGCTTGAAGTAGTACTGCCATCGCATTACTAATGTACTTCAGGTTTCTTTTGTCATTTGTATGAGAAAGGGTACCAATTAATCTACAAATAGAGCTCATTTTGTATTTTAAAGGTAGAGGTGCATGCGAGATTTATAGAGAAACATTTATCCCTACAGACAATATGAAGATTAACTCACATTGGACTAGTATTACAAGAATTTAACAAAAAGCCCTCACAAGTGAGCAGAGCAGTATTCAGCTCCAAAATGAAGGGGAAAAAAATCATACATAACTGATAGTTAGTTGAAAATAATTTCAGCAAATAGAGTCAAATAAAAAATTCTTATTTCCCCAGTCTTACAGCTTTAAGAAAGTATTGAGTGGAGTTTTAACTTGAAAAAAAAAAAAAAAACAAAGAAATCTAGTGTTCTGGTCTTATCTGTAAGTCTCAGTTGTCTATACCCTTTTATAAAACTGATTTAATTTAGAAAAGAAGCTAAATATCTATTTCAAATGAATCAAGATGATGTGCTCTGCTAGAAATTCACCAGCCCACAAAATAGAACTTGTTTGAAAGACAAGTTCTGTACTCCGTGAGTCATTAACACATTCAGGCATTCTGAATAGGATTCAACAGGAAAAAAACAAAACTAATCAAAACCTCATAAGAGCACTGTGCACACACATCAGAAATGAGAGATGCAGAGGACTGAAAATGCAAACTTTTTTTTTCTGAATCCACATGTTTTGGACTCACAACAGATTTAAACTGTATAAAGTGTCAGGCACATTTAGTTTGGTAACACTGCAATCTTCTCATTTAAGTTTTATAACAACACAGCACTATCTTCTGTTCAGAATCATTTTCTATTAAATATCCTCATCTCACACAAGCACTCCTGTGCACTCAAGAATTGATGACCTTACATTATCCATGCCCTAAGCCACCCCCCACAACTCCAACCAGTGAATCCAAACACCCCACACGTGGGCTTGATTTCACAGACTTAGAACATGCTTTGTAAAACCATAGGAAAAAGAAGAATGCACCACTTTTTTCCTCAGTAATTTCAAGCCATATAAAGTTGCATGAATGAGATTCAGCATGGTGAATAGATTTATGGATTCTCTTAACATCTTAATATACAGCAAGATATTTCATTATATTGATACTTAAAATAATCAGCAGAAGGGTTAAGAATGGGCACCTAAAAGCTCATTTGTTGTGACATCTTACCAAGGTTATAGAGCCCTTCGTACGATTGCCTTCTCAAAGAAACTGATGCTCAGAAAAGCAGGATGGGTTTTCTGGGACACATGGTCATTTTACAGCAATTTGAAGTGTTGCTCTAAGATATTCCCTGGGGAAGAGGTAGAAGACAGTGATGCAAAATCACAAATTGCAACTGAAACGTTTGGTCCACTTTACAGCCCATTTCTAAATAAAATGCAATTTTATTGTAAAGTAAAATAAGAGGAACAAAAACACCCAGTGTTTCCAAAAAAAGCAGTGCCACTCCTTTGCCTTGGCAAATAGACAGATGGCACCTATGTTTTCAAAGGAAGGGTTGTATGAATAAAGATTATTTACTTACTCTTGACAGCCTAGGTTTAGAACTGGTGCCCTATAAAAATCACTTTCCTAGTACAGCAAAGATTTGCCATATAACAACAGAATACTCTCCAAAAAATGAAGTGTTTAATTTAATATTCTCAACTGCTAAAAAGAGGGGAGATTTCTCTCTTCTACCTCCACGCCACTAGCAAAGCCACACTGAGCCAAGCCCCACCCCTCCCACATTCCAAAGGAGTTTAAGCATTGAAACTTCAGAGACTGAAATCAAGCAATCACAATTCTACAATGGAAATGCCACTAGGAAAACAGGGAAACATCACAGCAATGCTGCAGCAGTGGAGCAGAAAGGCTTTGCTTGGCTCACACCTGCACCACGAGCTGGGCCATGGACAAAAACACCTGCAGCTCCCTCTGCTTTGAGGCAGAAATGCTTTTAGCAGCTGCAACTTGATCCCTGCTCACCACATTTGGGGGGAACGCTATTCCCAGGCAAGGTGTTTCTGTTTGCATTGCAGCAGACCTGGTGAGCTACTGAGACTTCTTTATCAACTTGCCCTGTCTTCAAAACCCTTGGCAAGTTCATAAGGCACAAGGCAAAGCTCTTTGCTCCTCCAGCTGAGTCTGGGTACAGAGACAGTGCTCTCCTTAAAGAGACACAGCACTGGGTAGCAACATCCCAGGAACAGGGTGCAGGGCAGGGAACAGAGCTGTTATTGTTGAGTTAATTGCATTATCTATTATTCACTCACATGTAGGATATTCAGCCATCAGACATCCCTGCATTATGCTTGGCTGGGTGAAAAGCTGTGGTCTGTTTGCCCAAAGGAAGATGGAAGACATTTCATCTCCTTGTACATCTCCTGTTTGCAAGATTGTGTTTCAAATACATAGCAGTCAAGTGTTTAATAGCCTATCAAGAAATATTAATGTTGGAATACCAAAATTAATTCACATTTCCTAAATCATTCAAGAACTACAGAACTCACATTTCACTAAATTTTTTGATAAGTGCTAGAAATGCAAGAAACAGCCTTGTTTAAAAATGAAGTTACTCTCTTTAATATCTCTAGAAGTGTAAGATATGTCTACAACTTACCTAAAAATAGCCAGTAATAAGGGAACATGTCTGGGCCTTTCCCTAGCATAGAGTCATTCATTTAAAACACAGAGATGTGTGCAGTTTGCATCTCTAGGCCCCTATGAAAACACTACATTTTCACAGTGTTATTACAATACCATCATCATCTATAGATGGTAGCCTCTCATGTTATTAATAAAAATTGTAGCGATGAAAAAAGTCACAATAATAGCTGAGATCAACCTAAAGCACCAGCTGATGGCTGAGACTTTAAACACATCACCATCACCTGCCTATCAAATAAATAAAAGATTTCATTTCATTACAGTCTAATACAGAAAGCTTTAGCAATTCACTTCCATAGTTCACTTAATAAGAAAATGGGACAAATATTAACAGCTCTTCTTTGTGAAACATATATTTACCTCGGTGTTTTTCAACAGGTCACACCAACTACCACTGATGGGAAGGAAGTGGAGCAACAAAACACTTCCTCAAATACTTTCTATAGTGTTTTTATACCTTTTGCACATTCCCAGGCACTACTAATTAATTACAACTCACTGATGCAGGCAATCACCCAAGAAAGACCAGAAACAGGGCTGGAGCTTGGGCTCATCTGGTTCCCAATTCTGGGGCTGCTCAGTGAGAGCACAAGGCTCATCTGCCTGCTCCACACATGGCAGCAGAGCTTATTTATAGCTGCTGCTCAGGAAGCTGTAATTTGTATTAAAATATGTAATGCCTGAATTACTTTCCAGTGCTTGTACTTGAGAATAACAAAGCGCTCCCACCAATCTCCACACTATCTAAAGCTGTAGCTAACACCAAGGATTTGTTCAAAAGGAACCTAAATTGGAATGAAACCTGACCTTTCTACTGCAGAGAACAACTGTCACGGTTATATCAGGGCATATTTCACTAATACCACTAAGCAAAATTCTTGCTCATTCATAGCAGCCTGCAGGTGGCTGCTGAGCAGTAACAGACCACACAACATCAGCCCGTGGTCAAATGTAACTCAAGCTCAGAGCCATGCCTGAGAATAAATCTGAAAAAACACAACCACCTTCTCTCACGACTCGTTTGTCCTTCCCTCTCATGCCCAAGCCACCTTGAGCAAAGTGCTAATCAGAGCTCTGATCACTCGAAGCTTTAAAGTGCATGTCAAATTCCTCCTTGCCTGCTCCCCACCAGCCACCCCTTCACTCCACCCTGCTGCGCATCTCGCACACCTGGCAGGCAATTGCTGGTTCACATCATTAGTTTGTAATCTCCACCAGTTACATTATCACCTGCTCTGCCTACAAATCCACGGCCCTCCCACCTCCTCCAATTAGCAAGTTCTTACTTAATCCTTTCTAGTAGAAACATAATTTCTACATGGAAATTAACTCTTTCCTGAAACACTTTTCAGTTTGTTACAGCCAGGTTGTGTTTCCAAATGAAAGAACACAAAGCCACAGGAATCCTCCAAGTGTGAGATGAAATACTGTTCTCTCCTTAGCAGCCAAGTGGCTCTGGCACTTCAGGCAGGACTGCACCCTCTTCCACACACACATTACAATGCCTAGGCCTTAATAATCCAATTGTAAAAGGCTATGTAAATTAAAATTAGATAACATGAAATGTCCTTGTTAACTCGTTTGTAATAGATCTGTACAACACAGCATCCCAAGGACATTCCATTTCCCCCAGTAAAATCCGTAAGTGATGTGATTGAATAAAGAAGGGATGATTCTGCTCATCATTTAAACACTTGAGAGTTTTGCAAAGATGTTTCTTTTACCTAAATCCCTGTAAAGAAAGCATATGAGTCATGAACAAGTTCAGTAGGTGCAATAACAGCAAACAGAGTTATACAACACCCCCCAAAAAAACCCTGGAGTACAGACTGAGCAAACAAGCTTGTTTTGCCTAAGAAGAATGACAGTGCCTGTAAGTCATCAAGTGTGTGACAGCCTGGTGAAAAGAGATAGGAACAGTCTGTCTCAGAATACACAAAGCAGAGGGCTTCAAATGCAGAAAATAAAGATTCATCTTCAGGAAAAAGCAAAGCAAAAACCCCCAACTTTCACTTTTTTATTAGGAAAAAGTAGTGAAAGACAGGTAAAGAAACTAGGAAGTTTAACAGGTTGTTTCAAGGAATCTTATTACGTTTAAAAGAGTTGCCCATTATGTTTATATATTTCCAGAATCCTGCTCTGAATTCCTTGATCACAGCCAGAACAAAAGTTTGTGGTGAAATCAGAACTTGAGAGGTTTCCCCACATTCCAGTCCAAGTCAAATAACTTTATCATTCCTCACAGGTGTGCTCATCCAATTCTTGCTGAAATAATCCAAAGGGTAAGTTCTGCACCTGAAAGCCAAGCAGGACTAGAAACCATCTACTGAGATGACCAAGCCTAAATTCCTTTTTCCTTCTGCTTTATTACCTAGGCTATCATCTCAGATACCATTCTCTAAACTTACTTCAGATATCTTCAAGGGTAATTTCCAGATTTCAAAAGTACTTTAACTTTCTGAACTATTCTCAGTATTGTTCATGTATCTCCTAGCTAAATGATTATTTACCTCATGATTGCTGTTAGCTTGTCTTAAACATTAAGAATCTGGACAATGAAAAAGAGGAGTCACAGGTCTGAATCCAAGAAAAGCATTGGCATACAATTCACCTATTATTTATAAGCCCCTAAGAGTTCCTTTTCATCTCACTTTCTAAAATGCATAAAACTAAGACAAAAAACCCTTTTACTTCCATACACAACTCACTAGACATATCTTTAATCTGTGTTCCTCTTCTATCCCTTGTCAAGACCACGTAGAGAAAACATGGACAGAGAAAACTATATTAAAAAACTGTGAGACTTTGTTGCTGAGCCTATTAACTTGTGAGTTTAAGGACACTTCCTCATTTTCATATGGATTATAGGGAAAGGAGATTCGGATATTGCAGAATCAATAACAGAGATGTTGGGAAGTTATTGCCATTCTATTTCAAGTACAAAACATGAAGAACACGACAACAGTGACATCTTTGTTTTACTGAGCTACATCTATCAACTCTCAGGAAAATATGGGAAAACCTGATTGCAGCCTTGGATAGAAAACTCCTGAAACCTTTTCCACCCACGGCTGGGAAGTGTTGACACTGACCTGGGGGCCAGTTCTGAAATCCAGTAGCACTTGTCCAAACAAACAGTGCATGCTCACAGGGGCTCCTGGGCACACAAACTCTTAATATTACACCCCTGATACAGATTTCTCATTTGTTCATCTGCTTAACCAAGCTCATGATACTTGAGCTGAATCAGCTTTCAGCCATGCTGCAAACTTCAACCATGGTTTGTACTTTTGTGGGATAAAATATCACAACATTACTTGCTGAATCAATAAAAGATAGAACTTATTTTACTTCTAGAAGAGGACAAAAGCTCTGTGGATCACTACATCAATTTTGCTTCTCTGAACCACACAACAGTTCTGTCAACACAGCCTTTGTTTCAGTTTTTGTCATTTCTTTTTCTTGTTTCCATATACATAGGGCCTGAAATAAAGGAACAGGACACACAATATTTACTTTTCTGCCTTTGGGCTTCTGCAGCTGAATGTGATCAGACCCAGATGACTCCTCTGTGCTGGCCAGTACTCAGACCCCAGTTTCGTTAATCAAAGAGCCAGTTAGTGGACTGGAAATTCAGAATTAGGTCATATGTACCTTCAGAGGTATTGGATCAGGGATTTTAATTTAGAGAGAAGTGATCCATTGGACCAAGACCTGTATTTAACTGCATTATTGATAGATGCAGAAATATTCCTAAAATCACAGTACCACAGCAAAAATATTTGTTCCTTTGCTTACATGTAAATTGTAGAAACCTCTAAAAGGTACATAATTCTCTCCTACATGTCACAGAATTGTTCACAGTGACTACAGGGGTATTACAACATTTTCATAATATTTTTATTTTATTCTAATAAATTTTCCATATGGTCAAATTGTAATATTTTCTTATGCACAAGAGTCTAACATCTTATAAACATATCTGTGGCAATTTTAAAAACAATTTTCAATAAAAGCCTCTTCCTGCAAAAAGTTAAATTCATGCATACAAATGAGGGTGGGATATGGACCTGAAGGACTAACCCTGCCAGATGCTGATTTCAGCAGGGACTTTGCCACTACAGTGCTGCTTTCAAGAGAAATTTAAGAGATAAATTATTTTTAACATTTCAAGTCTATTTGCCTAAAAGCCTTTGACGTTTTTGTGATAAATTTTAGAAATGGGCCTTGGTTGTACTTTTAAAGACAGATAACAAATTCTTCAGTTGTGACATATAACTCTCATCTGATCAGAGGCAATAAAAAAAGAGAAAGAAAATGATTCACCTGTTTGGTATATGATTATTCTATGCAGACAAAGCCACAAGTCCTCCCTTCACCACCTTCACTCTGGGAGCTTCAAGCAGTCCTGCTTCTGCCACTCGTGTTTGGTTGTGTTTATGTCCAATCTGAGTCAAATGATACCATTCTTCAGCACTGCAAAACAAAACTGCCATTTCTCTCTGCTTCTGGAAGATGTCATGACTAAGGAAGGAAAGGGGGATGAACCTGACCTTATCCAAAAAGCCCTGAGGTTTTCCTTCTACCTTGGAAAAAGCTGGGTTTATGTTTTCTTAGGATAGAGGAATGTTAGTTTAACATGATGCCAATCAAACTCTACAGGTTAAAAGGGCATAGCTTGTTTATCTTCAGTTCTGATATTAGTCAGTAAAGGGATTGAAATGCAGCTATCTGGACTTTGGGGACAGTATTTGAGATAAAACAATTGCAATATTTGGATAATTAAAACACGTGCCCTACAATTACTTATAATCTGCCATGTATTTTAACAATATTGTTAAACTGCAAATGGATTAAATTACCCTAAAATTTAAAAATTCAGAAATCCATACCTTAACTCAGGAGGAGTTTAGGTTTAACTCTTTCATTTTATAATTTGAAAACTCATTGGAACTGGCATTGCTGACCACAAAATGCAGTAGGAAAATTGTAGGTTATGCAAGAAAAATCTGAATTTGATCTATAAAGGACCAGTATTTTGTCACTTCTTTTTATTATAGTATCCATTTTAGACAAATAGTGCATTGACAAATCACGATGTTTTAGAAATACTGGGGGCTAACTTCCATCCCCTCTCTAGATCAGAAGCACATGCAGGGAAAAAGAAAAGAAATAAAATGCTTGTGTTGAGTTTGCCATTTCTTTTGATAGTTAAAGGAAGCTTTGAATTGGTTATGTGGGTTTGATTTTTTTCCCCCTGTCTTTTTTTCTTGTTAAATTAAACAGGATTTATTAACTTCTTTTACAGAGTTCTATGTAAAATCCCACCATGGTTTTAATCAAGATTTCACTACCAAACTGACAAGGGACTGCTTATAAGCTCCTCAGCCCAATCATCAACTTCACAAGACTCAGAGATATGTTCAAGGACAAAATCTGACATTTTTGTAGCTTCAACCTTGTCAGGGGGTGGCTACCATATCTTAAACCCCCCTGAAAACTCAGCTCTCTAGGTCTTGTTGAAAGTGTCCACATAGAATTTTATGCATCAGCTGTTATGATGTTGATAAGCACTGGGATAAGGGATTTGAAATCCAAAGGAAAAAGTCAGTTACTGACAAAAGCTAAAGCAAAAATCACCCTGCTTCCTTTCAGATTTAGAGGTATTTGATAGGCATTAACTAGTAACTGCATATGACTTCCAGTTTTGGTGTACAGGTGTTTTCTGATATTTAGAACAAGCTATAAAGAAAAATAGAGAACATTTCAAAAATCAAGCAGAATGGAAATCATAGGATTCTTCAGACAAATGTATTGTGCACAGCACATTTTGGAAAATCATGCACATGACAAAACCAGAACCCATAATGAAGTGGATGTATGGACTGATAAAGAGGTGGAAGGCTGGGTCTTAGGCTTCAGGCCAGGGCAGCTACTAGAAAAATAAAACAAACCTCTGTTGGGAAAAGACAAGAAATGAATCAATAAAACAAGAGAGAAATTAAAACTTGTTCATTCTTTGTCCTCTACGAAAAAATTAAAGAGGTTCATAAATGGACTGGAGTGACAATTTCTGACCAAAGTCCCTGCTTTGAGCAGCACACAGCCATAACTTCGCCTGCCCCCTAATTTGAACGACCCCCCCACAAAGCCTGTGTCAGGTCTGACACTGGTCCAAGGCTTTGGGCCATGATACGATCTGCTGTGCTCTGCCATGTGGGGAACAAGCGATTCCTTCCTCTCCAGCCTCTGATCAAGGCTGATCCTTACAAGGAGGCTGCCATGGTTCATCAGCTGCTCCAAGTGCACTCTCCTTCTCTCAAACAATTTTGAGTGGGTCCCACAGCCCTTTTTCAACACCAACATCTGTACTCACCTTGCCTATGAAAGCACATTAATCAATTCCTCTGCCTTGCATGGACTTGTTCATGATTCCTTAGCTACTGTGATGCTCAGTACCCTGGAATGGAAGTGTTACAGCTCTAAATTCATTGCACTGAACAGATGAAAGTTTCAGATCAAGAAAACCTTTTCATCATCACACTACTTCATTAGCAAAGCCAAATAACCAGTCTGTGTTAACCATAACAGTTTGAAAACTGTGGGCCAGGCACCTTCAGAGGAAAAGGAGTTCACTGACCTGACTAGTTCATTGAAGCATTTCCCCCTTCATTATGAGAATTAGTTTATTAGTGCCTAGGTTTAGTTGAAACCAGATGTTACTGATTTTTTGAAGACAACCTCACTGTGATGGCTCTGAAGCTCTGTGTTACCCTCCAGCCCTAGGTGTATGTGCAGCTTGGGAGTCAATTAAGCTACAGATCAGCCATTAAATTGTTCATAATTCCTGATCTACATTGTTTTCTGAGCATGAGATTACATCACTTATTTGAGATATTGGAGATCACAATGTCTTCTTACATTTCTATCAAACCCCAATTCTCTCCCAGCTCAGGAGCTTTTCACTTGTCTCTAGCAGAGGGACTGTTCCCTTACAGCAGGGGCATTTCTTACCTTTAACTCTCAAGTCAATTAAAGCAGCACAAACCTCCCACACCTCCTTGATATTAACAGCACCTTCACATTTATGCCATTGCAGCAGAGAAACAGAAATCAGTTAATGAGACATCAAAGCTAAGCAAATCAATCCCACAGTCCTCATTCCCAGATCCTGGACTGCATCACATAATGCGAGCCTCTCCTGCTCTGACTGGATGCTGTTGGACCTTTCAATGCTGCAGGACAAGACATGAGATAAATGAAATGTACATTTTTTTCCCTCCTTGCTTGCCTCATGCTGACCAGAGAGGAAATGACAACCAGATGCCCCTGTGACCCACGGTTCCCCTGAGGTGACCGATCCAAGTGTAACATGTGGTCGCCTCATTTGGGAAGGAGCCAAAGCCTGCTCTGTTTAATTGGCTGAATGCTCCCCGACAGCTGCAACAGATTAGGGACAAATTCTCCTCAAATAAAGCTGTGCTTTTTCTCCCCATCCCCCCTCTAATTTGGGGGGTGTTGGGGAGAAATCATGCCTGGAGAAACATGGGCACATACACACACGACTGAAGTTAATAAAAGTGTCAGGTAGGCAAACAAAATACCATTTATTATTAAGCAGCAATAAAAGACCACATTGATGTGCATAAGGAATCAGACAAGCGGGGAGCTCCAGAGAGAGAGAGGGTAGTGGTGGCTCATGAATCATTGCAAAAGTTCTCTCTGATCTTTACTACCAGACTCAGTGACTTTGGGAAGGGGGGAAGGGTGCAAATATTTGCAATGCCAACTCCTAAGCCCCCTCTTTGCAATTCTACAGCAATTCACCTGTGAGGGGATGAAAGCAGCCTGGCTGGTGCAATCTGCTGCAAAGAGCAGTCTAAGCTGTGGAAGTCATCTTGGAGGGCACATTCAGACCAAGCCTGGCCTGGCCTGGCCTGTCCTGTCAGTGAGCTCTGCAGTTATTTTAAAGAATAAAAAGAATATTTTAAAGACTGGTATTTCAAAGATAAAGACATCTTCAGGGCAGAAGCAGGATGTTCATTTACCTAGAGATCCACTACCTAAGAAACTTCTGATGGAAGTGCTACATTTAGCAGCCATTCAGCTGGCAAAGAAGTGCTCTGCTATTCATTATAATATCAAGTTTTCACCAGAAAAAGCTCCTTTTCTGAGATTTTGCAGAAGCTGAGTGTTAATGTAGGGGCTTTTGTTCCCTCTCAGGCAATTCTTGCTGTATTTTCCTTTCGTTGCTTGGTCTTAATCTTGGGTGTGGAAATGAACTCATTAGGACACCTTTGTAGAACATACCTTGGGGGAAAGAGGTGTCAAGAGTTCTCTTCCAGCAGTTCTGGAGACACAAGCAGATGCTTGTTCTTGCTGTGTAGATTCCTCTGGATCCTCACAAAAAGCTGGGAAGTTTTTGGAGATCCATTCATCAAGTCCAATGTAATATAAAGATTCGTGTTCCTACTTAAGCCCAAGGAAATGTTGTCTTCCTTTACCAATGACCCATTAGGAAATGAAGTGACACAGAAGTGCAGAGTGGGAAAATGGTTATATCTCAAATATTCCTTCTGCACGTTTTGGGGAAAAGAAGAAAGAATAAAATACATTACTTTAGCCACATGAGCTGTTATACTTAGCCAAGAAAAAAATGATTCTTTTATTTAGACAGTGATTTGATAGCCCAGTGCCATCCACTTGATTATAATCATTACATCAAACATATCCACATCCCATACAGTCAGAGCAGTTACACAATTACAGTAAATGTTCTAACTCAGTTTTGCTACACACCTTCCATGACGACTTTGTGGATTAGAGCCCCTGAAGACAGCAACAGTCAGTAAGTAAGAATTAATTCAACTAGAGCTGTTGCTGTGCCTTAATGATAATTTATTTTTTTTAAATAAAATTTTAAAAATCTGCAGATAGATTTGTTGTTCATTTCACCGAAAGGAGGAATCCTAGTAGGAACTCTGAAGTTGAGAACAAATACCTGTATGTAGGTCAGCAGTGTGTGTTCAGCTCCCAGTAAGATTTGAACGTGCTCAGAGCCACAGACTTTGCTTGAAGATTTTTTCTACTCTCAAAAGATTAGACAGAATGAGAAAACGCCTCTTTCTTTGGGGTATCAAAGTGTTTAATTCTCACAATTATTATTAATTATCTGATTTGTTTACTTCCCCAAAAATATCTTCTGAGGAGGAAAGGACTCAAAGAACAGTGAAAGATGAAATGAGTCATTGTGGAGATATTTTAGAATATTTGAAATACTTTGAACAAACCCCTCTAGTTCTCTCTGTCCACATGGAGAGGTATTTTATTTCCCCTTCACTGCATACATTGGCATTAACTGGTTTTGCATGTGTCCATCATAAAGACAGATAAATACATACTAACACACATTTTGAATTGTAGTGGTGGGCTTGGCAGTGCTGGGTTTATGGTCAGACTTCATGATCTTAAAGGTGTTTTCCAGCCTAAATGATTCCATGACTCTATGATTTACTTCAGAACAACAGAGTTTCCTCAGCATGAGAATTCATAAGTGTTTGCTCATAAAAAAAACAAAACAAACATAGTTTCTTGTATCACTAAATGCAGCCTTTTCCCCAGGCAGCAAAATGGTTTCACAGCACTTTTCAAATAGGATGCCAAAGGGATGGGAGTGGGCTGAGCCCAGCACATGCTCACACTGTTCTCCAGTGCTATCATCCCACGAGCAGGCAGAGGAGGAAAAAGGGCCCTCTGTGCCAGAAACATCTGCCCCAATGGCTCAAAGGTGATGGCAGAGCCCATAGGCACAGGGATGCTGTTTGCTTGTGCTCAGCTGAACTTCAAGTGTTTTACATTGGGAACAAGGACACTAAGAGTCTTAGCTGGACACTCATTTATTCAATCCACCACCTTTCTCCACTGTTACCTCATTAAAATATTAATTATATTCATTCTATATTCCTATCAGGATTTTGTCAGATACAGGTCTGCACTGTCTAGAAAACCATCAAAGGCAAAAGCAGAATTCAGAAACGGTACAATGCAGAGAATACTTCAGGCTTTTTCCTACTGCTGGTTTACAACTGTTTTCAAAATCCTATTAAAACATGGGTAATTGAAAACCTGGTTTGAGGCTGTTGTGACAAATCTGTTTCAAACTGGTCTATAATCACAGATTCCACAAAAGATTCTGAGATAACCCAATGTCAGTTTATGGGCTTCTTACACATCATCATAAATAGTTATCTCAAGTTTTTCTCATGTTGATATCCAGGTTGAATAACAAAAAATAGTGTGGCTCTATGCTATCCTTTGTCTTTTTTTTTTTTTCCTTCCTGTCCTGTAGTCCTGGCCACCAAATTCCCACTCTTCTGCTGTGACATTGTTTTGATAAATTTGGTCAAACCAGAGGAGCACAGAAATCTAGGACAGTAATGAATTTTTCTACAAATGGATATCTTGGACACATATCATTCTTGACCCTTTTTATTACAAATAAAATCAATTTCATGCAAATGTAATATCACATGGAAAACACATTACATTTATGTTTTTTGAATTCTTTGAATGTAAATATAGTCAACTTCTTGCTGGCATTATTGCATAAAATACACTTTTGGAAGCAATTAATTTTACGTAATTCAGAGTGTATGAAATCTGACCTGTATTTGTGGGTTAGACTAGTTCTAACTATTTCAAAAATTTATTTTTATGAAACTCACATTTTTTTATATTGGATAAAAGTATGATTCAGAGCCAGTTTTGTGATGGTTTTTCACTGGTGAAGTCCAAACTCAAAATTTGGTCTCTGCAGTGCTGGGTCTGAGGGTGCCTGTCTCAAGTTGATAAATGTGCCACCACAGTCATAATTGAGGATAACCAGTTCTGTGTAGAAAAGTACAGAAAAACTGAGCAAATCCAACAGACCAATTCCTACACCAGAACTCATACAATTCTTTCATGCCTTCTCAAAAAGCCAGGGAATTCTGCCCAGTTCTGCTGACTCTTACCAGTGTCATGTGCCATAACCCCCTTCAAGCAGGTTGCTGTATAAATACGGTTTCTTGTGGAAAACATGACAAAAATCTCTCTATAGAATCCATCACTTCCTGCAGAATTCACCAGTCTATAACTCTGTATGGCCATGAAGTTTTGCAGTGAGCTCCAGATCAATTGCAGCTCTTGACATTTGTCTAACTTGAATGCTAGAGAACATACATTTTGGGTTGATTCCTATCTGTTACCAGCTAAATGGATCAATAAGGCTTTTTTTTCTTTTTCAGTGAGAGAGGGCCTACACTTGACATCTTCTAAAGTTGGACAGACAGTTTCATTCAAACTGCAATGCTCAGCAACCTCTGATATTCTAGCAGCACCCAGCTGCTCTTCTATTGTGAAGACATGGTTCAAATCTCTATTATAAACCCTCTTTTTAAAAAAAAAATAGTTTAAAATGCGGCTGTAAAAACTGCTTTGGGATGAACCTTGGCATGCTGAACTGACTGTTAGCCTCTCTTTCTCTTGTCTGCCCTCCCCCACTCCACTTTAAAATTTGAATTTAGATTTATTCTGCCTGGAGATAGAGGAAGGAAAGCAAGTAATAAAAATAACTTATTCCAAAACTAATAGGCAGACACCAAGCCATCAGATATCAGGTATGTGGATTGACAATGTATTACAAGAAACATATTAGATAACACGTTTTCTGGTGCCAGACACCAAAATCTGCACAGCATTAAACTCTAAGATGTAACAGGTAGGTCGGTGTTAAAGGACCTACATCAGAAAAAGAGCCTCCATCACTAAGTCAGGATTCTTCTCCAGGTCACCAATCCAGTCCTTGGAGCCACTCTGGAGACTGAGGAGGCAGTCAGGACTGAAAGCACTGTAGCAGTGCCCTTTAACACACTGCTTTTATCATCAGGAGGTCAATACAACTGTATATACTGTACATGGAATATTTTAACAGGTCAGAACAAACCACTGCACGACTGTTTCGTGCCCCTGCTTCCTCGACAGGGAGTCCACTCTCCACAGTAATGCAAAACAGAGCTATTAGGAGGCAGACAGTTAATTATCATGAAAAAAGGTAATAATATGTGCTGTCCATGTGATGCATTCACAGTGACTACCACACTGATATAATCAGCAAACTACACGAGGTTCTGCTTTAGCCTTCACTTGTGCTGAAAGTAATTAGCTATTAAATTGATCTCCGACTATTAGAGCCCATGGATAGGATGCTTTCTGTCAAGTATACAACTAGCTGTTCCAGCAGCCTTCCACTGTGCCTGAAGCACTGGGATGCACTGTAGAGGACCCTCAAATTTCACCCAGAATTTCCATGCTTTTGTAGATTTAATTAAGATTGTGCTTAGTCAGTAGAGAAATGCAACGTTTTGTTCTTGAATCCATGCCCATATTTGCTAGCAGCTATTAGGATTATAAGTATCAAATATCAAAATGCTAAGTGGTGATATCTAAAATCTTAAAAAATTAGTAGTAAAAAGAGTTTTGTTTCTGAAAGAAAATTCCAGAAGTTGTACTTGACAATGTTAGAAACCTCCAAAAACCTTCTGAAATCTCAGAACAAGTGGCTGTTTCCACCTGATACACACACATTACATACCTCAGGAAAAGAAGCTATTTGTGAAACCTCCTTAGTACCTGGTGACATGGTGCTCCTCACTCTGACAGCAGCAGCACAGTTTAGCCAGGGTGATACAGGTAACAACTGAAAAATAGTCTGTCAAACAACAAATCCAATCATAATCAGCATGTGCTTTGTCACGGGCAGATCTCCAGCCCTTGGTCTCACCTATCACATCTCTGCTCACTGATAAAAATGATTTGGCCTTCTACAAACTATTACTATGTTCTGCCTTGAACATTATCTTGCAGCAGTGAAGCTCACAAGTTAATTAAGAGGACATGCTTCATTTTACATATCACTATTTTAAATATATTAAAGAAAACCAGAAGCATTCTCAGCAATACTCACTTCACACTTCCCCGTAAATAAACAGACAAATAATCCAATTCATCTAATTTGTCTTTATCAGAATTAATCTTTCTCTTCCATCTCTGTATGGTAGAGACTTCATAATTTGTCATATCTTTCAGCATTATTTACTCCTAAACTTCAAAGTTATATTTTTAGAACTTATTTTCTGCCTCAAAAAACTCTCTTGTAACTTGTTTTTCTGTGATGGAAATATTTGTATTTTTCTAATAGCAGTTAAATGCTAAATCATTAACAAAGCTAATGATAATGACAGTTCTACATGAAGTAACTCCTTAATTGTTTTTTAACTGGTTTTGTGCTCTTTATTATACCTTCCATCAAGGGCCCACAGAATTATGACATTGTGGTGCTTTTGCTATGAAATTCTTATCCCAGAATTTCTATGGCCTGAAAGGACAGAAACAAATTCCCAGTCCTTTGCATTTCAGGGAGCCAATCTAGGACAAATCCAGGGCTTTCATCTTCTACGTAAAATATATAAACTGTGGGATCCAGGAAACAAGGTTCTTTATGTCCTGTGCAAAGGAAAAAGACTCCAGTGCTGCAGCAGGGAAGCACCAGAGCTGCACACACTGCATACCAAAGACAGCTCCAAGGGCATCTCTGCTTTTCTCTTTGCATTAGAATGTGTGAACAGTGCACCCTATTGCTAAGCCCCAGGATGCAAGTTAGAGTTAAAAAAGAAACTATTACTTCAGCCTTAGCCAAAATATATATATATATGTGTATATTTAGCTATAAAGTAATAACGTGAAAGCTTATAAATGAGTACAGCTGATTTATTTAAATCTTAGCAGCCTTTGAGCCAGAGCTTTGTAGAACAGGTATTCCTGAGGGCAGTGGCACAGCACGGCAAGAAACACAACAAGCTGAAGCTGCTAATTAAGTTCACTTTAACTTTCCATTAGGAAGCCTGGATCAGTTACTCACAGTCTAAAGGCTCACCACTATTTGGGTTAAATGGAGTGTTCCTTACAGCTGTAATCACCATGTACAACACAGCTTTGGCCGTGGCCATTTCCTCTATGTCAGAAATCCATCCAGAGCTCCAGTTGGAACCCGTGTGCGTGTGAGGATTGATTTCTTGACGTTTTGTCAGTGCCACTTCTCCCCGCATGGCTGCAGATCTGATTAGAGGCAGAAATGTGCCTGGGTGGAAGGCATGTGTTCCATTTCCTGCCCCTGGCAGCAACCTGCTCCACAGGGTTCCACCAGCAGCTCGTGTGCAGCGAGTCCCTCCTCTGCCTTGCCTTCACCCAGAGCAGGGAAGGAGGAACAGAAGCTTGATAGAAAACAAGCAGAGAGAGGGAAATTCGAGTAAACAGCGTAGGAAATTTAATAGAGACTGAGAATAGATCTCCATCCCTAATCCCTTTTCACCTTTTTAAGATCAGATCAGATTAGATTAGTGTGATTTTACATTTTGGTGCAGAACAGCATAAAACAACAAAATTTAAATGGCACCAGAGAGAATAGGGGAGGGAGACAATGAACTCCCATGCTAGAATTTTGGCAATATTGTGAATAGAAAGCAATGTTTCCTCAGGTTTTGGTTATTGTGCATTATAAGTGATGCCATCTCAATTTCACTTGCTGAGTGGCTGCAGAACAGACTGCAGAAAACTGGAACGAGCCTCCAATCAACTGCCCCAATGACAGCCATCACAAAACTGGGAAAGCTACTTCCAAGCTAGTTCTCATTAATTGTTCCCACACCATCTTTGCTGCTTAACACAAGCTGTTGCAGCCAGCAGCTTATTCCATTAGGTTTTAAGAGTACAAATTAACCCTGAAAAAAGAAAGACACTGAGAACAGTAAAAGATGGAAGAGGGCAAGGGAAGAAGAGAACAGGGGCTGAGAGCTGAGGAGGCTCCTGAATTAGCTGGACTCACCATTCAGCCCTACATTCTTCCAAATAAGTATCCACAGCCATTGCTGGGAAGAAAGTGAAAAAGGAAAGGGTGGCACACAGACATAATCTCATGGGTTTGGTTTTTTTTCAGAAGTGTTTCTAATTAAAAGTTTGAAAAGCAGCAATTTTGTTACAATCAGACATTCATATGTTTAAAATATGCTTTTAATTAAGACAGATTATTTAATCAGTGATAGTATGATTAGAAGTATTTTATAAATGCAGACATTGCACAGAAATCTGAAAACTTGTAAGGTTTTTGATGTCATGAGGACACAGCACATGACCCTAAAATGTTCTCCCAGTCCAATAATGTAACTTGTTCAAAGCCAATCTGCAGGTGTCTGAAACAGAGAGCTGTTGGGCTGGTTTCTGGAACTTTAGACACCTCTTTCATGGGATCTAGGCTTTGTAACTAGAGATAAACTGCTCTGGAGAGCATCCATGGGCAGCTGTCTGAGACTGAGCAAAAGCTATAAAGATCTACATCAAATCTTGGAAAGAGAGGCAGGATTTACTACAGGTTTATTTGGCCTTTGGACATTATTGGAGCATTCTCTGCCTGCACTAAATTCATCAACTGCTTCTGAGATCAAAGCTAGATTGCTTTGCTCACTCAGAGAATGAACAACAATGACAAAAGCAGCAGTAACCACAACAAAAGGAATCAAATCACATAATCAGCTGCAAGTACTATGATCACAGAAGTGAGAGGGGAACTTCTCTCCATCACCAGCTCACAAACCAAATTACAAAATCATAAATGAATACCCACTAGCACATAGAGTTGAGAGAGAATATTGGTTTGAATTTATCCCCAAGAAGCAATTCCATCATGACTCTCAACTCCCATTACAGTTTTCTTCAGGTGTGGCAAATTGGGTGGGGTCCACAAGAGCCAAATGCAAAGGTGAGAATACCAACCCTCCCATCTAAAAATGAAAATATTTTTACTTAAAGTCAAATCTGGACTGAATGGAAAAGGTGGAAGTTTTCATACCTCATTTCCAATGCAATGAGACTTATAGATCCATCTTTAGCATGGCAAGAAAAGAGGGGGGAAAAGGAGGAAAAAATATTGTTCATTAAGCTTGGGTTAGAGAAATACAGCATTAATAAAGAAAAAGAAAAGCATTTTTGAGCTGCACACTGAACAAAAGGAGATGACAAGGCTGTTACATTATATCACATCACAACTCAATGACTTGTGTGCATTGAATTAACTGGTTTCATTTCATTCATTTCCTACAGGAGAGCTGCTCTGTTTGGTGGACACTCACTGCAATTGGCAACATCAGGAGCCTTGAGTGGATGCAAAGGCAACACTTCATCTCAGACATGGTCCTTTCCATGAAATTTAAAGGACACAGATAGGGTATTTCAAGTAAACTTTTACTTGAACTTAAACTGAAATTTTATTTATTCTACCGATGTAATCAATATTTGTAGCTTCTGATACTTTTCATGAATATGAAATCACTTTGAGAAGAGGACTGTTTATATAAAACTATATATGAAAACTAAGAGAACCACTGATGAGTTGTTGGAACAAGATTACATGTCCGTAATGTGGAAGCAATGCTTGTGCTGAAGTAAAATAATTCTAATTGGCTTAAAGACTTTCAGAATGAATTGCAAATTGATAATAAGCAATTCGCTTTGATAGCATTACAATGCCAGGGATTCATCCAAATCAATTCCTATTTCCTCCACAAAAGAGGTCTGCAAATAGTAATTGCAGAAAACACATCTTTACTGTCAGGACAGACCAGCTTTTGTCTCTGAAATTGGATCAGCTCACCTTCTTCAACTGCTGTTTTCCACCGAAAGCAGTGCAAGTGTTAAACAGCTGCACAGTGGGATGAGACAATGGGGAAGAGACACTGGGACTGAGGGCCTGTGTACACAAAGTGCCCAATATGTTATCTGGAACCCTGGTGTGTTTAAGGACAATGCTGACTGAACTGGGTGTTTTAGACAGGCCTGGAAAATAAACCAAAATTAAACCAACTTTGATCTGTGGAGGTCACCCTTCAGCATGACTCCTAAAGAAGTAAGGCTGTACAATATCAGTCTCAGTCTGTCAGGCATCTTATTCCTTTCCAAACTATATTTGTGAAGACTGAAGTTTTCCAGGAGTGAAAGCTTTGAAAGCTCTGATGCAGCCCTTCATGTGCTAACACAAACCTTGTGATAGCACCAGCTCTGTCTGTGGGTGATGGTGGCAGTGGAGCATTTGTGACTTAAGAAGCTGTCACATGTCAGAGAGGAGGCAACACCACAAAGTCCTGTCACATAAGAAAGCAAAATTAGCAGCTAAATAAGAGAAAAAGTAAATAGTTAAAGGCATCAAGAGGAAAAGAATAACCAGTAGTAAACACCAAGGAGGGAAAAGCACTGCCAGAACGTTTCTGGTGACTACATGGGCACATGAATATTCTGAAGATTACATCAAGAGTCCTACATTTGCTAAAAATCTACAACAGATATTTTTCCCATATCCCTCCCTGCATTTGCAAGAAATCAAAATGCTTACAGTGATGTATTTCACAACCTTCCAAATCCCCAGGGGTTTGCATGATCCACGATCATGGCAAGTTCAGTGTACAAAATAGGAAATGGAGAGATGTCATTGTTTCATTATCTCTTAAAGAAAAGGCTCAGTGAGTTTCTCAGTGCACAAAGCGACTGCAGCAGCTGCTGCCTTGAAAGGGTGCTGGCTTTCCAGAAGGAGAAAACACTGATTGCACATAATGCATGGGGATTTTGACTGAAAGACAGGATGCCAACAAAGCTTTTGGAACATACTGTGATATGGTTGTGAATGTGAACCCCTCATGTCCAACCTTGGCACTGAATGTTTCATGGCACTGTGGGAGCTGATCTATCCCACCTAGACAATTAGGGGTTTCTTCTCACCACCAGCTATGCAGCTTGGCCATGACTGAAGCTCTCCCCAGATACTCCCTATACACAGTTCTCAGTTTACAGAGAACTAAAAGACTAATTGCACCTATAATCCTCTGAATTCTTGCTTCTTAGAGATTTTCATAAAGCCTGTGGCAAAGGAAGTTTCCCTTAACTTGGACTTCATGAATGACCTAGACAAGCCTTCACTGTGCTGTGCCATCTGCAGGCTGTTCTGGTCCAGGCAATCTGCTCAGGAGCATCTTCCTTTTGCACTGCAGTTTCAGCAGCTTCACTGCAGCATAAACATCTCATCCCCAGTGGCCACTCTTCAATAAACAAAGCTTTACACTGTCTTGTTTTCTGTCTTGTTAGTTTATATTGTCCTGCTTTGGGCCACCAATTCCTGCATTCTGTTATGGAATAACCACAGACAAGATCAGTCAGAGGCTGTTGGTACTACTGGAATACCTACAATAGGTAAAAATGACTTTGCAGGGTACAGGTAAGCACAAATGATACAGAAAAGAGTAGATAAATGATGCCCAAATAGTAATGCTCCTAGAAAGTTGTCTGGTCAGTATATCTGAAAAGAGAGGACAGATTCTGAGTTTCACAGAATTCCATAAATTCTATAGAAATCTAGAAAGAGTGTTACTGGGGTATAATGCCACCAGAAGCACAAAGTGTCCCCAGTGAAGTAAATTGCATTAAAATGGACCAAAATGGCAATATTTTCTAGCTACCATTGAAAGGAGTTAACATTTTTATCAGCACATAATCTTAGTTCCTGATGGTGCAGGCATATTATGATGAGGCTTTGAAATCAGATTTTGAGGAAAAAAATGCATGTGCTGTTGTGAGTGAAACACCACATTTCTCCTTTCCCTCTGCATAAAGCAGTTTAGAAGTTCTACAACAGGCTCCAGTGAGAGTGGATGATAAAGGAAGCAGTGCCATGGTTTTAACTTACCCTTTTTTGATCCCTGCAGTCACTTCCCAAATCTTGATTTCCAAGTCATCCTCCCTACCAAAACCTGACCTGACCCATGATGAGGGAACAGCTCCTTCCACAGCTAAAGTGCTGGGCAGGCTGAGTGACAACTTAAGCAGAAAAAAGAATTCTAAGGGTGAAGCACCTGGGATGTTATATTAAAGGGTTTTTGGAAGAGGGGGAGATAAAGCAGTGTTACGTGACAAATTTGAGAGCTAACAATACAGAGAGATCTGTTAGTCTCTTAGTGAACAAGAAATTAATGTGCAGTATTCTTACTGGAGCTAAAAAGAAAGAGACAAAAAGAGAAAACAGCAGAATTCACACTGCAGCCAATTACCACTATTTCTTCCCAGGGTCTGTAAATTAGTTGTGCTTAGAAAGTTAAAGATAAATGGTATTGATTTAAGCACATTACTAATAGTACCTTCACTGTAGCAATTGGATTTCACCCAAATTTCTGCTGCACCAAAATTATTCTGTCATTCTAGCTGCTCCTGTAAAAATGCAAATTTGTCTTCTGAAAGTAAGATATATTGTGCCAAATTTCCCCATAGCACTTATGACCAAAAATATTTTATTAAAAATGTCTGGATATTTTCAAATAGTATTCCAATGGGCTGTCAAATTAATAGTGAAAAAAAACCCCATAATTCAGAGCTGTAAGGTAATAAGAAGTTGTGCTATTGCATGGACAGTTGGAACCCACCAGCAGATAAGAACACAAATCTGGACAAAATACAGCACTGCCAAAGGTCTGTTTTGTACCATTGAAATGTGAAATATGTAATATTTAAACAAAGAAACCGAATGCCTAATGGGGCAGGGGTAGGAATTTCCCTGAGCAGCTATTTGAATTATCCATCTGTTTAATCAGAGCAGCAGCAGTACAGACAGACACACCACAGACCCATTCCCCTGTGCTGGGGTAAATGCAGAGCATTTCACTCCTCTGAGTACTCTTACTCTGTGGTGTACTGGCAGAATTCTGAGTGTTCAATAGCAGGATCAAACAAAGCAGCTACCAAAATCTATTGGACCTTTAGGACAGGATGAGGCTGAAACTGCCATCACAGTTCAAGAGGATTCAAAATCACGTTTAAAATTGACAGTAACAGAGCACAGATGGAAAAGCTCTCCCACAAACTGCATGTGGTTAAGACAAAAAGCTGATATATCAAGATCATGGGGAATAAGCTGTGACTAACCACCATGCTTTTACTTAAACAAGCCTCCCTGCTTGGAGGTTTGGGTTCTCTTAATCACAGTGGTTGTGGCTGCCTTATCACTTTAGTGTTTATACCACCTTAGCAGCTTTGAAGGTATTCTGGTCATCTAGAACTGCCTGAGCTGTGCTGAGGTTGTCACCTTGCCTCCAGCTTCAGGTGTTCAGGCCTTCTGCTTCCTGCAGCTCACTGCAGTCCTGGTGACAGTGGCACAATGATGGGATGTGCAGTTCTTGAGAAGAAAACAAGAGACTGGGGAGTGCCAAGGCTCATACCTAGCATTTCATAAGACACTCTTCTACCAAAGGAATCCTTCCTTGGCAGTGTGGCATCACACAACTTCCCTGCTGAAAGACTAAAAGCCTCCAGCATTTTGCATCCAACCCTCCACCTTTTGGTAGTTCAGCACCCCCTGACCCTCACTACAGTCACACATAAGATCCCAGTCTGGACCCCATCCCTCAGCCCAGAGACCTTGGAGACAGCAGCACTCCAGAGAATCAGAGTGGGCGATCCTGATTTAGGCAGGAAAACAAAGTTTTTGCAGAAGACAGCAGGAAGTTAAGTGAAGCAGGATTTGGAGAAGGCATTATAAAAGCAAAGGATCCAATATCAAAGTGGGATGGGTGGCCTCAAGGATCCCACAATGAGGCCTGGCAGGTGAGCAGAGCAGAGCTGAACTGGTGGATGACGAGTGAAGCAAAAATGCGTGACATGTGACACTGAGGCACTGCTGCCAACAATGGAGCTGTAAGGAACTCTCTGGAAAGGCATCCCAACAGCTCCCTCCACTGAACACAGGCTGGCTGGGCTGCAGGTGAGCACACCTCTGGATAAGCAGCACACAGGGCAGTGCTGTGTGCTGAGGCTTGAACACAAGACCAGCATGGGACAAAGCTTGGAGATTACAGAAGCTGAAAGGAAGCAGAGGCAGAGAGTAATCATAGTTCTGGGGGAGTGATGCTCTAGTGAGCTATAAGAACAGGTACAGGGAACAGCAATGAATAAATGTTCATCAGGAATAGTTTGCCATTGCATACATCACAGAGAAAGGAGGAAAGAAAATAATTGCCATGAGCCAATTCAGCAATTTATGGGAAACATCACTTCCATATTCCTCTGAAACAGTACTGTAAAGAGAAAAAGTTAAATACCCTGTGCCAGAGCCTCAATCACATTAGTGGATCAACAGCATTTTTGTGGTAAGTCTTTCAAATCTAGTTTTACTTGTCTCTAAAGGACTTTTTAAGTTAGATCTGCTGGCTTTGGCTAACTATACAGAGCAAAGAATTGATTGCATTCCTACAGAAATGCCCCTAATAACTCCTTAGAATGAGCTGTGGCACTTTTCCACTAATTGTAGAAATAATTAATGGGCACCTTGAGCACGTGTTATAAATCTGTCTGCCAATTTTGAGAGATTTCAGTTGTGAAAAACTACATGGCAATATTTACTCTAGAGCACACATTCTGCACCAGTAAAAATAAAATACACATTGTGAACCAGAAAAATAAGGAGGAATTTTTGCCATGTGACTCTACTATCATTGGAGATACAAAATCCCGTGTCAGCTCCCCATAGAACAGGGGTTTAACCTGAGTTCAGTTTCCTTGCACGAGTTCTCAGAAAAGTGATAGGAGCCATCAGGCATTGTATTCCAAGGTCGATAGCTCTCCAAGGGAGAGATATTACCCAAGTGGATTGGAGTTGTAGTTATACATTTCATTCATTTCAATGACCAAAAAAGGAGGAATAGTTGCAATTATGCTTTTCTGCTGAGTCACCCCATGGTGAAGATATTCTACTCAACCTCATCTCAATTTTTTTCCTAAAGAGGCAAGATTTAGAACATCAAACCAAAGTAAAACACAAGACCTTGAGAAAAATTTCAAATCCCAGATGGAACTGCAGCTTTTCTGTGACTATGCTTTTCTGAAAAAACTCTGTTGGATCTCACACCCTTATTCTTCATTTTCCCTACCCAGTTCTTGGCTCCCCATATCCTCATTGTAAGGAGTTTTCCTACAATGAGTAAATTTGGTATTTCAAAAATGTTGGCAGTCACCTGGAACAAAACAAAGACATTTCCTGTTTTTCACAGATAGTATAAAATCCTTTTCTCCAAATAGCTCAACAGCTGGAACATCCAGTATAGGTGCGACAGAGCAGCTTCAGCTTCCTGCTTTCAGCCATTTGCCCACATTTCAGATTCCTTGTCTTTACTGCAAGGGTGACAACAACTGTGTTGAGATGACCAACTTCCAAAATTTCCTATTGGAATTCTTCCATTATGTATAAATAAGTGTGGAGAAACCAGACCTTGGAGCTAGATATGCTATCTGGGGAAGATTAATGACTGAAAAATTGAGCAGTGGGTAGCAAAAATTTTATCTAAACTTAGGTGTTCTCAACACAAGTCCAATCTTACCAAATCAGAATTGGATAATTTAAAAATGTTATTGGCAAATTCATGTGAGGCTTTCTCCATTAAATTACCCTCACTCATCTCTAAGTTCTGCTGGAGCTGAGTCAAGTCCAGAATCAGCATAAAAATAGCTGGGATTGACATGAAGGCTAGTTAAAAAGAAATGAAAGAGGGAAAGAAAAGCAGAAAACCTTATTGCTGTATTTATAACTCCTCCACAGGTTCCATGCCAACTTCAAGTGGGCCCTCAGGAAAATCAGTTATTTTTCAATCTGGGAAAATGCCTTTCCATAGGGAAGAATATCCCCATAAAGTCTTCTTGCAGAATTTATGTAAAAACAAACAAACAAACAAACAATAAAAACCAAAAAAAAAAAAAAAAAAACAAACAAATAAAACAAACCCCCCAAAGCTGGGGGAGGAGTGAGGCTGAAAGGGGGACTGTACTGCTGCATGATGGACGTTTAGGTACCATATTCCTTCCTGTCCTTCCCTGCATGCAGCTCCATAATGGGTGTTAACAGGCCAGCTTTAAACACTAAGGAGAGCATTTGCAGTGTAATGTGCAGAGATTTGTCCAGACAATTTCCCATTAACACTAATGTGCACTGCATGGTTAAATCTCTAAACACCACGTGGAAAGTTTAGTTTCAAAAGTGTCCCTTACTTTTGGGTGCTGAATTCTTTTGGAACAGTTGTTAGTCTGTTGAACACAGATTGCTCTCCCATTAGGCAGACCAAACTTTTCATTTCAGCTTAGGCAGTTAATCAGAAGATATATTTTTGCAAGAAGTTCCAATACTAAATGAAATTTTAAAAATTACTCTTTAGAGCTGACATTGATTAACATCTTCAGAACAGACCTGCTCATGAATACTAGAAGCTTCAGATAAATCTGTGATATACCTAGAAATTTTGTTCACAAAGGGCATTGCTCACTTGTTTACAAGCACAGTAGGGACCACATCACACAATTCTTTTCACCATTTTTTCTATCATTAGGATAAAGACAAAATTAATGTGTGCATATTTGTCTTGGTTTGAGTTTTTTTTTCTCCTTCTAGCCAAGCATGTAAAGCACTTACATGAAAAATGGAATCTCTTACTCAAGACATGAATGCATATAAAGCCAGGTAGAAAAAGGAGGAAAAATGGAAGCAACAGGCAAGATTATGATTATAACCAAGTTCTGAGTGACAACAATGCAAGCATTAAAAAATGAAGTAGGAAAACAAGTTGGTCCCCACCTTTCCTACTATGTCAAATATATGCATGACTCTGGTTTACACATCATGAGATGTTAAAAAAAATACCTATGCATGAAAGGGATCATCTGATTTTATTGTGAAAAGGCACACACCATTGGCTTTCTCCTAATACATTTGTTAAGGAAAGCAAAGAAGAGTTATCTAGGTGAGGGAGGGGAGATGAGTGATAGAAATATGTATTTTACAGGGGAAACTGATGTGAAATGCCACTTACAATCAGCAGGCAAGTTTGGACTTACAGATATATACTGTGGCTGGGATTGATGAGTGGACATGAACACATGAAGTCCACTACATTTACAACAATTTGCTTGTTCTTTTCAGTGGCTTTCAGAAGTGGAAGCTTGCCATTACACACGAGCATTTAATTCTTCAGAAAGCCCAGTTCCTCCTTATGAGACAATAAAGCACTTCCCCTTGTAACAGCAGGTAAGCACTGAAGGCATCCTTAAAAATCTAACCCCAGTGTGCTAAAGAAACTTAATAATCTTTAAACTACACTCAATGCCACTTTGTCCCTGGTACCAGGACGTTGTAAAATGTCTGATTAGTCCCTATAATAGTGCTGACACCTCCACAGCACATAAAAGAGGACTTTTAATTTACAAAAGACATCTCTGGTTGTCCTGATTTTTACCTTTAATTAGACTGTAAGACATAGCTCCATTTGGCTGTTAACCAACATATGAGGTATAGGCTTAGTGTACAAGGTAGATTTGTGAGGCTTTTTTAAAAGCAATACTGTAATATTTTGAATAGTTTTTTAATACACACTATCTCATGGATTATTTAACTCTCTAATGAGGTAGAAAGAAGTATTAAAGACAATATTTTAAATGTCAGGTAAATGACTCAGTTTAAGGCAAAAAAAGAGGACTTTTCTGTTGATTTTCTTGCAATGCTTCTAACAACTGCCTAGATTTTGGGAATGATTTTGTGATGCTTAGATTTTATATTGGTGCAATAATTGCGCGCAGTAGGGTACTGCACCTAGCCATGAAATTTATTTAAAAATGAAATAAGAGACATGATGAAAAATACAGAAAAGTCAGCTGCCCCGAAGGAATTATAAATAATTTTGAAAATAAAAGTGTTTCTGTGGCAACATAGACTTTAATAAGCCAAAATTTGCAATACTGGTAAGCTGTACTCCAATGACAGGTAAATGTATGTGTCTGACTAAGGAGACTGGTGGAGCTTATAGCCACAGAGCTGTCAGAGGAAATCAGAGGAAGTCAGCAATACATGTCTGAGCACTTAATAAAATTCACCATCCAGCTCACAATATGTGATACAACCCCTAAAATAAGGGGAAATCTGCATTGTGATATGCAAGGGGCTTAGCATGTCGTTTGACACGTGCACTTGCCTCAACTGTCATCCAGTTTGAACAGGAATAAGAAGAGGGGCAGTCCAATGGTACTTGTTTTGTTTCAGCACATCCTGAAGATGAAACAAGTTGGCTGCTCCCTCCTAATAATTCTCTAACCAAACAGAAGCTTAAAGAAAGCTCTGTGTGCATGTCCCAATGATGTACACAACAAAACACAGGAGCCAGTCAAACTTCTGGTGAAGCTCTACACCACAGGAGAAATATAAACAACATATCCATCAAAAGCTATCTGAGTACAAATTCAGCCACAGAAGTAAAATGGCCTGCCTGTTCTGGAAAACGTGCATGTGTTTGGGAAACAGAATGTGTGCCCTGAAAGTGGAAAGAAAAGCCCCCATAAATTTATATTCAAAAATTTCAGATGTAATAAATAATAGGCCACTGCTTAGTGAGGGATCATGCCCAACTCTACCTCAGTCACAGCCATCTCCCCTTGAGTATTCCTACCTTGATCTGCAGGATTTCAAAGGGAAGTTTAGGTTCATAGCAGTGACTGGCCCCTTTACCATCAATACAGGAAGAGCTGTTCAGCTCCAAGACTGACACAGCCCAGTCTGGACTAGGGAGGGTACTGAAAACTGAATGTACCTGGCCTTACATTTCAGTGTACACAGAACTGCCTGGGTAACACCTCCTGTGCAACTGTTGTTCCAGAAGTCGACAAAAAAAAAAACAAAAAAAAAAACAACAACAAAAAAAAAAAGTCAGGTTTTTAATAATTGAAAAACACACTTACCTAGTCTAAAAGGATTAATTAAAAATTTAGAAACTCATCAGGATCACCTATTCATTTCAAAGGAGAATGCAGGAAAAGAGACAGGAGAGAATTAAGTATAAATAAATTCAAATAACAACAAAACCCCTGTTTGAAGTATGATGACTGTATTTGTAGCTTACACCAGAATTTCAGTAGGTGTCATAACCTACAAGGATGAACATAAAACTTTCTTCATCCCCTTACCAGACACATGATGCATTCTAGTACAAATCTATGCTTTGGTTCCATCTGGAGGCACCTTCAGAGCGGTGGTAAGCCTAGTTTTAAAGTTAATTGCCAAACTAGTGGGCTCAAGAAGAAAAATGAAAATAATCAAAGAGAATGCTTCAAATATGAGACTGATAAGAACAGGAGTGATTTCTTTGGACATGAGATGACCCAACAAGGCCTAAAAGAAGTACAGAAAGGTAAAGTGTGGCATAAACAAGATTTCTGGGGAATGGCTGCACTGCCTACATCATTATAGAATACTGTTAAGGGAAAATAAAAAGGTGAGAATCTTGGTTAATAAGCATTCTTTTTCATTACACATCATGTTACAGAGGTCACCAATATCAAAACCTAAAGATTAAAAGTATATTTCCAAAAGCAGTCACAAGGCATCACCAAGTATGTTGAGTAATAATTAGTGACAGTTATTAATGACGGTTCACACTTATGAAATAAGCATGTTCTCCAACGTTGAACACCAGAATAAGAACCACATAAAGACAAATCATTCTATTACAAAACTAGGGGCTTCTACAGATGATTTGACATTTGTACTTGACACCTGAAGAAAAGTTTTAGAATGGATCATTTGTTATTCATAACTGCAAGTAGTGGGTCAGGCTTTGGCAATTCAAATGGACCAGCTAAAGATGTTCTCAGAGGACAAAATAAAATAACTAATGGTCTTAAAAAATAGGTTCTATCAAAAAAGAATTGAGGTTGTTTAAGCTGCAGAAAAGAAGCCCAGAAGACACAACCATATTCTTTAACACATAAGATATTGTAAAGGGGATACTGTTCATCTGTGGTAGGATGAGCAAAAATAAGTTTGGATTGCTGCAAGAAGTAAGAAAATCCTTGTCTATATAAAAAGTTAGGTATTGGAATAAATTTCCAAGGAAGTTGCCATGTCTCTTTCATAATAAGTCTTGAAAATTACCTAAGTATTTGCAAGAGATGAGATAGCTAAGGGTTATCTCAGGAAAATCTCAAAACTTCTCTTATTTTCTTTGATTTTATGTAGTCTGAATTTAAACAATAAAGATGGTGATTTGTTTTAGAAACATCAGTATTCAGCTCACATGACTAAACCCCTTACAGCCAGTCTGTGCCTATGCTTCTAACCCACTTAGTAAGACCTGAGGCAAATAACTAGCACCCTCTTTACTTCAATTTACAGTGTGATTGTCTCAGAGTAATGGAAATACTTATTCCACACAGTTTCACACCACACAGACTCTTCAGAGAGAGGAAGGAACATGGCTATCTAGTTTTCTTCCCTAAAGCTGCCTTTTTCACAGAGGTGTGGTCTTAAATTGGCTACAGCTACCTAGCTTTTACTTTTAAATAAAGGTGAATTGTTAACAGATGTTCTAGAGAAGAATATCTAACAAAAGATGATCCCCTCCATCTGCCCGGCTGTCAGCCCAGCAAGGCCAGGAACAGGAAGAATGGAAGAGCCTTGGCCAAGGCAGTCTGCATGGGGCAAAATGGGCAAGCAGGAGGCAGTTTATCCCAGCCCAGGCACAACTCTAACCAGAACTAAATGTCTGCTGGTCTGTATAGAAGAATGAGTTCCGTGAAAACCTCATTTCAATCCACCTGGAACAGAAGTGCCAGCACTGAGCCAACCTAAAATGAAAATCACACTTCATCTTCCTTGTCTCAGTCGTGGCATGCAGAATCTACTAACCAACTTGCCTTCACACTCCTCTTTCTTCTCTCACACTTAAAGATACAATTTGGAGTCCCAAGCTGTCCCAAACCATAAACAGTTTGTTCAGTAAAAGGAGTGAAATTAATTTCATGAGGACTCTAATTATGACTGAATCATTCAAACGGCCACAAGGCCCAGAACACAGGTTTTGTTCAATAAAGATAAATAAGCCATAAGCTCTATTTTTCTCTTCCCCTTCCTTCTAGATGTGCATGAACCAGTTTGTGTCATCCATGAAAGGATACAGGCATTGTTTGCTCTAATGCCCTGACAGTATTCCCTGAGAGACTGGCCTTTTTCACTCTTTTCTTCCTCCTCAAGAACTGAAGTCTCATTTCTCATAAGAGAGATCAAGAGGGCACAAACACTTGGCTCCCAGGTGCCACAGCTCATCATCATACAGCTCTCTGTGGAGACTTAAGGTTAGTTACCACTGCCAGAAAGGAACAAGGAGACATTTCTCTCAGAGCAAAGTGACAATCCTCAAACAGTTTTCTGCAGAAGTTTGTATGTGGTCTCACATTTCATTCAGCTTGCCAGCCAGAGCACAAAGTATTTAGCAGTTCAATTCCGTGCACTGGTGGTACATTAAAGAATTTATTTGATTTTGGTGCTGGTGATATTTTAGTTTCACTTTTCATTTACATCTGGGCAATTCTGTTAACTCCTTCAGCCAGGGATTTTATTTTTACTACCTAAATAAAAAGACAACAAAAAATTTCAATCTCTTTTTCCAGCCAGGGACTACATCCAGAATTTTTGAAAAGGTTCTCTCTTACTGTTTGGTTTTAATTTTTTTGGGGTAAGTACTGCACTTGCTAGATCCTTACATTAAAAAATTATTCACATTCCCCTCCATAACAGCCATGAGCACATTTTTTGAGCTAGTTTAAGTCAACATGTACATTAGCCATGGTCTGAGTGGAGTCTCCTGCTGGAGCCATCCTGCCATGCAGGCATTTCTGAATTGTGTCGCTGCTGCAAAACTTCTTAGGCCAGGATGTTACCAAATATGCAAAAATCAGAACAGGAAGCACTGACAGGATTTTTAAGACAGAAAAAATGAACTGAGAAATGAGTATAAGGTCTTCCAAGGTCTCCTCCAGTGAAGGTCAATTTTAATTTGTTGCCTTTTTGAGGTTTTGTTTGGGGTTTTTTTGGACCAGCCGATTTCTATTAGGATGTAATCTCCTAATTTATGAAGGAGTCCTTTAAGCTCCCTAGAAACTCCCAGAGTCATGATGTATTTGTTCATTACAAAGGGGTGATTTCAATATCCTTATGTTTCTCATTGTTTTGCATGTGACCATCCATTACAGCAGAAGAAATTACAAAAATCCTAGAAGATATTATCATTTTCATATCTAGTAAGTCTGATGAGTTTTCTATGAGCAGGATGCATGACACAATAAATAAGGAAACTGGATTACAGGAAAGAAATAAAAATATGAAGAAAGATAAGAGGACAAAGAAAGGTGAGGCTATTTTATGTACGGAGATAAAAATGAGGGTAGAAGTGCTATTTTTATTTATGGAGGTTACAACTCTCCTTTGAACTCATTAGTGATTCATTGCATATAACAGGATTAAAAACAAGGAACGGATAGATCAGCAAGCCTGAGCACATAGCCAGATTTCTGACCCCACTAGCCAGCATTTGCAGAAGCCTCCTCTCTTGGAAAAGCCCCTGTTCTTTCCTTAGAAAAAAAATCCACAACTGTTTTCCTCCTAAGTGCCCTCTTCCAGCTGTGAATAGGAGGCAGCACAGAGCCCTCATGGGACTGCACAGACACCCTCTGGCTGCCTTGGCTGCACAACCCCAAGCTCTGCTAGGCTGAAAGGTGCTGGAGCCTGGCCTTGGCTCCTGGGGACAGGTAATCCCCTCCCACCACCGCAGCTGATGGCAATGGGGATAGAATCGGAACTGAGTGCTCATTGTTGAAAGTACTTTACTTCAAAGAATATTCAGATGGGTCTTTGTTCATAATTTAAATGCTTCAAATTAGAGGTTTACACCTCGCTAGTGTTCCCACTAGCATCAACAGGGCATTTGTCAAAGGCTTCAGTGGGAACCAAAATTATCCCTTAATGATTTTGCCATTACAAGACTTACCTATTTTGCTATTGCAAATCATAACTCACAGCCAAATCAACAAAATGTTACAGCATCAAGGCACAGGAACTCAGGAAGTCTTGGAAATCACCACTTTTGCCTGCCGGAAATGAAATGCCCTTCTCCAGTTTCAGTTTCTGCTGTTGCAAGCCAGACAGTGTTGCAGAACATGCTGTTAAACCAATCACACTGTACAATACATTAGCACTATTCACCCCCAAAACTGGGGGGTAGGGGGTGGGGGGGGTATGAATTTTAGGATGACAATGACACAAAGCAATCAAAGCAGGATAATTCAATGTAGAGCTTCTACTCCACCTCCATCTCATCACATCCTCCCTTAGAGCTACAGACCAAATGGTACTCACACATTCCGCGGTGTTCTGCCTCTTACACCACACCCATAACAAGGGCACCAGCGATGTACAGCCCACCCTGGTATTACTTGGAGTGGTTCCCACACCAGTTCAAGAATCTCAGAATTTTGCCTGAGTTTCTGAACATTCTGGGCTCCAGACTGTAGCTCTGAAAGCAAGAGAACCAGCTCTTATTTCTTTCTCACTACTACAGAGCAATGTTACCCACTTCAGTCTTCCCTAATTCTGGCAGAGCAGGGCACCATGAGTCACTCACTACACTCTCTTGCCAGCTACTGTTTCGAGGCACAAATCTCCATAAGGGGAAATTAAATATTTCTATGAACTCATCCTTCGAGAGCCAGGAGGACTGTGGTGCTGAGTGTGCTTCTTGACATGGCACATTGAAAAAATCCCCACAGTAATCACTGCAGAGCAATTAGAGAATGGAATCATATTCTAGACCTGTCACTAGTTCTGTTTCTGAGACAAGTGAGTACATTTGTCACATTTGGGGCCTGTTTCTGCTGCCACTGAAGTCAAAGGCAAACTCTCCACTGGCTTGCACAGGCACAGAGCCACTATTATGCTATAGAGCAGAGCTGGAGTAGGAGTGAGGATCTTCCTTGGGAGGAGAGCTGTGCATAGCTGAACTACTGCTCTTCTCCACTGATTCTACAAAATAACTTCTACGGTTTCATAAAATGCAGAGAGACAAGCAGTAAGAGGATCAAGAGCCACTCCTCTTGTGAGAGGGACCAAATCAAATTTTCCTGATTAATTTACTTTCCCTAGTTCCCCTAAATAAATAAATAAACAACACAACAGCAGAACATGACAGGCTTAGTCTAGTGTTTAACTAATTAACACTACTAATTAGTGTTTAATGGCAATGATAATTATAATCATATCCCTCTGAGTCTATTGAGGCTGCCACATCAGATGGATTGCAATCTTCTCCCTCCCTCTACAACGTTAAATCAGTATCACTTCAAACCTGACAGGGTCATTTCATGAAAAGTGATTAGAGAGTCACCTTTATTTTCTGTGTTAAACTGAGAAATTCAAAAGCCTCTTTAAGTGGTAGAAGAAGAAAGGATAAAGCATCACTCTGAGTTAATGAAATCAGTAATCGAAGCTCCTTTTTGTCCCACATATGCATCATTCTTTAGGTTTTCATTTGAGTCAATCCCAAAGCCAAAATGCACAGGCTCTGTGCCACTTGCCACATGCACAACAGAATAACTCAGGTTAGGAAGGACCTTTGTAGTCCAAGCCACCATTCAAAGCACTGCTACCCAGGTCAGTTTATGCAGGGCTTTCTGGAACCAGGCTTGAATATCTCCACCCTCTGGCTGCATGTTCCAGGGTTTGATCACCTTCATGGCGAAAAATCTTTTTCCTGATATCAAACAGGAACCTCATTGCAATTTGTGTTGCTCAGTCAGCGAGAGGCAGCAGACACCCCCTGTAGCTCAAGGTCTGGATGGCAGCACCCTCTCAAGAGAGCCCCATTTGGGCTGAGTCCCCTGATGTGCCAAGTCCCTTCAGTTCTTGCTGGATCATGGCCCTTGGTACACTGACACCATCACTGGACAGTTTTAAGCAGAATTTCTGGGCCGCTCTGCAGCCACTCTGACAAGTGCTGCACCAAGCAGTACCCCTGTGCTGGCTACAGGCTGGAGCTGTGCAGCAGTGCGTGACTCCCCCTGCACAGCTGTCAGCTGGAGGCAAGGGCTGCAGCAGCTCCTAACCAAGAGACAGCCAGCAGAAGATCTCTGTTAGAGCTGACAGAAGCAAAAGCCTCTGGAAGCTAAACCTCACCATCAGCAGTGAGCCAGGCGTTCCCAGCCTATGCAGTCATCAGATGTTCCCTGAAGCTCTTTCCAAGAGAAGGTTGGAAGCTTGGAAAGGGCTGCCTTTTCTGCTACCCACCTCTGCTAGCTCTTTCAAGCCCCAAACCCTCATGGACAGATGACGTGCTTGTTCTTTAAAGAAAGGTCAATGCAGTCTTTGGGAGGGATCATAAAAAACCCACAAATGTAAAGTAGATGGAATAAAACTCTTCTGAGTTTACTGGCAAAACATAATCAGAGGGGGCCAATACAGAGTCTGGGAAGTTTCTGAATTGTGCTGGTTAATATCCAGGCTCAGCACCCCCTAAGACAACCACAGAGGACACAGGATATTAAGCAGACAAGAAATTCTGCTAAGGAATGGCAGAAGAACACTGCAGCAATTCTCTCTGTTTTACACAAGGCCAAACCTCACCACTGCATGAGAACAGGGAAGAAATGCAGGACAGCTATGGAGCAGATAAACATCGATATAAGCATGGCATGGTGCTATGATATATATTCAGATATAGGTCAGGGCTTTACACACATAACAAACATATACAGCAAATACCCTTATGAGCATTATAATAATGAAAACAGCATGCATGAACATAAAAATCCAAGTATACAGAATCTGGAGCATGCAGAGGTCATCACAGAGTTATTGGGACTGTTATTGTTTCCAATGCCAAAAGCAGAAGCTCACTACAGCTGTGTCTCATAGTGGCTTTTGTTGTTTTCATTAGCACTAAACATTCAGAGGAATCTGGTAAGGGAGAGACAACTACCTGGGGAACACAAGCTTTTGATCTATTTTAGCCAGCCATTCTACCTTATTGTGACTTTTTGTGCTTTTCTTTTGAGAATAACGACTAATACCAACAAAAAAAAAAAAACTTTTTGAAGTTCAAGCCTCTCATTTTGTAAGAAAAACTGTGAGTTCAAACAAACACATGAGGGGCAGGGACTCGCCCCTGTTCCCTGATCACCACCCTCTCTCCATGTCTCCAACTGGGAATATATCTTTCCCTATATGTCATGCCAAGTCCAGGAGGAAATCAAATATACATTTCTACTGGTGACTAAAGCTCTGATCCTACCATTAGTTAAACACAAGCTTAATTTTATGCATGTGAGTCATCTCATCAACATCCCCATATGCCAGAGACTGTGGGATTGATGCCCAAAAATGAAACCATAATGAATGAATTCCATTTCTGAGTTGCAGAACCAGGGTTGGAAACCCTGAGAACTGAGATACTGGAACATAAATCCACAGTATAACATGGGCCAAGGAAGTAAACAAAAAAAAAAAAAAAGAGAGAGAGAGAGAGATTAGCTAATTCCTTACTCTGAAAAAAGAAAAAAACCTCACAAGAGTTGATGTTATTAATTAAGAAGTTTCATTCTTGTTACCCAACAGTCAGTGCTTCTCCAACAAAAACATGGCAAAATGCCTCATTTTAAAGAGCACATGCCAGACTTTGAATTTAGCTCTGCCTGCTTTTGGCCACCACAGCACCATAAATTTGCTACATCTTTTATTCGGCCCCCATATGTTAGGATTGTGTCTAAACTCAACCACTCTTCTCTTCTCCACATAGGCAAAACAAAAAAACTTCAGCAATTCATAGTACCAATGAAACCCCCTAGGACATACTTACATTTGAAAAACTCTTTGAAACATTAACTAAATAATTAGAACTAAATATAAGTAATTGATACACTAATGAATTATTAATTTGAGTACTGTGTATGCTGTTTAAAATGGCTGCAGCACTTCAGTAATGAAATGGCTCATTACAACAGAGGCAACTGTTTGCTCTGTAGCAGGAACATGTTCCAGAATAAGAGCTGTAGTGTAAGAGAAGAGGATAGAACAATATTTAAGAGCTCAGAGTGAAACCTCAGCTCCTACGTTGGTGGCAGTGTCTAAAAGTAATGGGCCCAGAATCTCTCTGCATTGGCATTTCTGTTACCTGCTACAAGACAAATGTATTGGGAGATTGGAACTCAAAAGCAAACATGGCTTATTAATTGAAAGTTCACTTCATTAACAGAATGAATCTTCTTCAGTCCTTCCAAAAAGTATTTTATAGACTCAACTCCTGTGTACTAAACCCACTTTTTTAATATGTATTAAAGCATATTTCCAGTAAGCCCCGTGAATGCTTAACATTTAATATCAGGTGTTGTACAAAGAGTCATTGTCAGAAGTGAGCAAGTAATTTCTTCAAATATCAACACTTTGCATTTCCAAACTATCCAAGGCTTCCCTCCTTCTCCAAACAGTTTGTAAATACACTGCTCACAGCCTATGACAACAGGGGATTACTCTCTTTGAACTTGCATAGCAAAACCTGCTTAATTCTATTTCTCCTATTGAGCACATTAATTGAAAATATATATATAAATATTATTTGATTTTACAAGGGGAATTTTTAATACCAAAAGATAAATTTAAAATTTAGAATGTGCAAATATTTATCACTCTGTCTTCTCACAATGTTCCAGACAGCAGATTTATCCCTGACAATATTCATCTCCTGTAAACACTGGCAAAGCAATTTCAGAATTGTTATTTCATTGCATATTCACTAGCTGTTGCTGGAGGTATTTTGTTCAGCTCTAATTAGCACAGTTAATAAGATCAATATTTTCATTACTGAATGCTGCAGTAAGGCAAAACATGCTTAAAAACTTACATTTACAAAATCCCAAGAAATACACTTATTGGGAAATCCTACTCATCTATTTCTAAAGTAAAAAGCCCTCAAAAATTGGAGGAAAAACACTTTTGGTGTTTGTCATTTTGCTGAGGACAGAAATTAAAATTGAAACATCCATATTAGTTAGGGGTGCTTTTAGAGGCAAAAGGACTCTTAGTTCTAATTGGATTTTTGCTACTATTTCTTCGTGTCCAATGGCTTTTTTGGGAGAAATAAGCACTGCAGTTTGACTCACTTGCACAGACCTTGGTGCTGACACCATCACTCTCCTTGTACTCTTGCCTGACTTCAAAAAAACCCAACAACAAAAACCCAGAAACCTGGAAATAAAAAATAAAATAAAAAATAAAAAAAAAGCAGAGGCATTATAATCTATCAGCAGTGTTTAAAATTTGGCTTCAACTCTGGCAAATAGAGATTGAAGGAAATGAAAACAATACAGCTGCAGCTGCCAAAATGAGTGCTAGGTCTGAGGAAAGAGCACAGTCCTCAGCAACCCTGCCCTAAAAATGGAAGCACTGGGCCTTGGGGTTCTTCCATTTGCAGAGAGCATCCTCTTCTGCCCCAGAACGCACAATGGTCTCAGCCTTCTCTAGACCTTGTGACAGCCACCACAGCACTGAGAAAAAGGGAATACAAATGTTACATATGATGTTTCTCACATCTCTGGGCTTTCTATTTTAGCACTCCTCATGTCTAACAATCATGGGTCAGAAAAGGATCCTGACTCTACAACTCTTTTTTTTTTTTTTTCTCCTGAAATCTCTTTTCTTCATTTTTAAAGAGAAAAGCTCAAATTTGTACTTGGAAAGCATTCTTCCATCCATTCACTGAACTTTTAAAATTAATTGACAATTCACTGTGACTCTACCTCTGCGGAGATGCCACTCAGGAAATTGTCAGTGTAAACTACCCTAAAATAATTCCATGTTCCTGTTGAGTAATTATTTTAAAAACTGTTCCTGCAGAAAAATATGATCAAATATCAAACGGATACTGTATAATTAAGCAGCAAGACACATCAGGTAGTAGAATATAGGTTTAGGTGCTTTATTAAGCATGAGGCTGAAGGCAGGGATTGTCAAAGCAGAAAGATGTGCATTGTATGGCACTGCTTGTAACAAAGCTGCTCCCTGGGGTAAAACATCCTGCACCTGCTGAGGTTTTGTCACCCACTGTGTCCACTCAAATTGGTTTTCTTCATTTCCATGTCCATCTTTTCTACTCAAATGGTTCAAATTCCCCCCCAACTAACCTGCTAAACTTGTAATTTACACCATTGGAGCTGTTCAGATATCTACAAGGCAAAACCACAAAAGACAAAAAAAAATTGCCACAATACTTACTAGGAAAGGCAAGTGAAAATGCTGATGAAACACGCGAGGCAGCTCCCCATGCATATTCAGTTTGCTATTAGCAAAATGAGCTCTCATAAAAAACCTGTTCTTTTAAGATGACAATTACAGCAGCAAGGCCAGCTTGATCTACTGTCCAAATATGAAACACTTAATTTAAGAAATGGAGAAAAGCTATTTAATAGGAGGAACATAAAGAGAAGCCATTTGGGGACTTATCTGATTCCTAAGCTTCACATACTCATTTTTTAACAGACACAAATGCAAGCAGTAGCTTTAGAATTATAGGAGGTAGTACATGTGCTGCTTACACACTCAAATGAGAAAATATTTGAACAGTACTGCTGTTTCTGCACCAGCAAAGAGCTGGGAGAACAGAGTGTCAGAAAACCTAAAACCAAATATCCAAATAAAGAAGGTCTCCAGTGGACATTAGATCTAGCCAAAGTCACCCCATTCATTTCTTGATTCTTCACTCTCACTTGATTGAAAAATCAGTTAGATTCTCATCTGCAAGGAGAGGGGCTAAAAATAATAAATATTTGATTCCTTGCCTGGACATACCACTCTGGCAAGATGCATTGTTTCTCAACATGACAGCAGATATGAACAGCATTTCAAGAGATAGCCTTTTCTCTTTTTCCTTTCATGAAACAAGGCTGGATTTTGGTAAAGAACAAAGACATTCATCATTAAACCCAATCCCTTAAAAACATGTGCCAGGGGTCCTGGGAATCCATCATTTACTGATGCTACCCAGGGAATTCTCACACACTGCACTTCTGTGGCCAGTTCAAATTAAGACAAAGGAGAACACTGAGTCATCCTGTAGAGAAATCTCAACCCAAAGACTACTGAGAATTACTCAAGTTTGTACAGCAACATTTCCCATTTTCATTATGTCACACAACATATTTAGAGACTGTTGTCCTCCATTGTCTGCTCTTTTTACTGTCACTGTCACTAGAATGAGACACCCAAAGTGTAATGCCAAGTGCAGGATGTGAAAGATAGTAATATAGTGAACTCCTTCATATTTTATAAGCTAATTTGCTAGGCACTTCAGCGTGTTCTTACAGGCTGCTTCAGCTGGGAAAGAGAACAAAAGGAGCTGGTCATTCCAATCAGAGGGCAAACAGACCTTCCCCAGCCCCAGTCCCTTACTGGGAGCTCCTTTGTGCCACCACAGGCACCACAGGGCTGTGCAAACCACAGAGCAAGAAAAGGCCCAACATAACACATGATGGTCATCATTTAACACTGTATTTGTAAGGCCTTTTGAAAATACGATATTTAAGGCTGTGCATGTTTATATACATATGCATGCATACATATAAATATATATTTCCATACCAGAAAGCCACAAATTCTTTGATATACTCAGGTGAGGACAAACCTTATGCAGTGTTAATAGAGGAGACTCCTCTGCCAATGGACAGAGAGAGAAAGTGAGGGCAAAATAAGGCTTTCTTGTGTGGGTCTGAAGCAGACAGTAGCTGATGTGGAGTAGTCTGGAGACTGTAGCTGTGGCTAAAAGGGGAATAGAATCAATCTCTTCTCACAGCATTGCCACTCAGGGTCTCATTAAGCATGTTTTGCAAAGAAAAGCTAGAATTTAACCTATACACACAAAACCCATTGCAACTCTACTCCAAATCTTTGGGTACAGAAACCAAAACCAGAATTATGTTCTTATGTTCTTAGAGCTATTAAAGAAAACCCAAAAAAAAAAATCAAAACCAGAAACCCAAAATGTTCAGAAACAACTGCCAGGAATTTTGTCTTCATTTGTTTGATGGTGGTCTGTGCTTAATAGACAATGCATCCTCCTAAGCCATTCAATTAAATCAAAACCAAACAAAGAACCAAAATCCATCCATCTCTCTCCCTACCCCCATTCACAGGAAAACTTTGATCTGTCACGCTGGCAATAAAACCAAAAAAACACCCAACCAAAACATTCCTATCACTCCACTGCATTACTTAGACTCTGCTAGTTAAACTCCACTCATGTAATCAGTTACCATTTATTGGCTCATTTATCTCCTGGTCTCTGCAATCAAATAAGAAACTAAAATAATGCACCTCACAAGCAGCAATGCAAACACTGTTAGGCAAGGGCTGTGCTATTTGAAGGTCAAGTAAAACAGCATTTGGAGTCAAGTGGCAGTCAAAGCCCTGCCTTATTGTGTTGCCATTACAGAGGTTTGTGCTCTCCATTACACTGAAATACTACCAGCCTTCCTCTGGAATTTCTATTCATTTACACCAGAGTAAAGCAGCAAAGGTTTTGGATCATAGGAAATAAGTTCATTGATGACTGAGCTTAGTCACATCACAGAGGGATACCTGTCCACTCTTTAATCAGAGTGAGCTTAGCTCTTTCTTTGTGTATAAATTCTAGATCTTCTATGATACAATTTTCTGTTCTGACAGTGAATTATGGCTTAAAGTTTGCTTAATTCTACCACAGCATGTATCTCATGTAATGGTCTCCCCTGCAGACAAAATTTCTACCCGAAGTACTAGGCTATTTCAGAAAGAAACCACTCTTACTTGCCTGAATTGGCTGGTGTGGTACTCAAATAGCCACATTCCCTTAGTGATTTCTTTAAATGCTTGTTTTCAAATGCTTTAAATTATTTTTGGTTCTGTTAAAGTTAGAAAAAGGTTAGGTGAGTACAGAACACATAAGATTTAGAACACATTCATATCAATCACATATTCAAATTGGGAGAATGTAAAGCAGCAGACATATTAAAGTCTGGACCACCAATTCCTATTCCTAGGACTATGAGCAATACTTTAGTTAGGCACAGAGACATCCAAGTGAGAGAAAAAAAATAAAGAAACAACTAAAGGGCAGAGGGACTGTGTAAATCCTCAGATGGTTTTGACATTTAAGTGTATCAGTTTTCAGATAAGCCTTGGACTTTGGATGGCATGTGATAGAAGGAGAGAACTCAGCAATGGAAGAGAAGAATTAGCAGTGCATTAAGCAGCTCTGTTCCGGTCTGATGGAACTGTGTGTTTTTAAAGGCCACCTGGCATATCAGGCATATCCCTTTTCAGCCTGTACAGGTTACAGGGCTGCAGACCTCAGACAGATCTCTGCAGTATTTATCCATTTGGGGATGAAAGACTGAAGTGTCTCAAATCTCTCTCTTCTCCTCCACCATGACCCATGGAGCAGACCCCCAGCTGGAAGTTAGATTTTGTAAAAAGCCTGTTCACTGCTGGCTAAAATCCGTCACTACATTTTACCCAAAATGATCTTTAGAACTCTCTGAGTCAGTCTCAGGCTCTGAGGCCATCAGGGCTTGTTTAAAGCACACTACAGAAGCCCATGGATGCAGTTCACTGGTCAGTGAAGGAAGACTTTCACCTGGATGGCACATCAGGTGAGGAGCAGTGGATGGCCACTGGAGCATGACCCACCTGGATGGCACATGGGGTGAGGAGCAGTGGATCCTAAATGCTCCCTGTGGGATGAGAGCCCCGCTGAGGCGTGGGCTGTGCTGAGCAGTGGGACCCATGGAGCAGCTGTGTCCTGGGCACTCCTGTCCCTGTGTCCCCCTCGGCACTGTGGAGCACCACAGGAGGAGTCTGAGGACTTCCTGCAATTTAACAATGTGATTCTTTGAGCACCAACATTAATTACCTGGCCTCACATCCCCTGGCCACAAACTGAAATAGCTCAAGTGACCTTCACACACTACACAGCCCCGTGTAGACGCCCCAGTGAGAGCTGACAAGCTTTACTTAAACAGGAGCCAGGCCTGATATTTCCAAAAGCAGGTCCCTGCCCTCTGACCTTTCCCCTTGCACTGGGAAAATTGAATCTGTTATTTTATGGGCGAAAAAAAGCTCTTACCCACCTTTTTCCTTTCATCCCAGGCCTTTGAGCAGCCTGGCCTAGTGAAAGGTGTCTGTGCCCACGGTGCAGGAGTGAACTAAAGGGTGTTTAAAGTTCCCTTCCATCCCAGGCCAGTCTGTGATTCCCGCAGCATCCAGCCTTCAAGTCAGCTGTGCAAAATCAGACATGAGAAGAATTTATTGAGTTTGCTAATGACACTGACCTGGTTTTCCTTCTGACCTTTTCTTTATTTTCCGGTGACTGCCTTCCTTCGTAGCTCTTAATGACATTTAGAACTAGATTTTTAATTAATGTGCCTAAGAAGCAGATAGTCAATTAGGATTTTAACAAATATCTCATAGGCTAGTCATATCAGCTCTACTGATGAGGTAGGCATATAAATGCTTTCAGAAAATCAGTCAGACATCTATCAGCAGCTTAGAGCACCTAATGACCTTAAAAAATAATCTAACCTTCAAGTTCTAGATATTCTAAAAAGCTTTTATTTTTTATGATGCATGTCATGCATATGTACAGAGGGAATATTTCTCAGTCTCTTTCAAGCAAGAATAGAAAACACTGAAAAAAATACAAACCCCAATCCTTTGAGCCTCATAAACTTTCTAGGGAAATTAACTGTCCTGTAATCCTGCTGGTAGAAAATGAGTGCAAGTTGCAGCCAGTATTCCAAAGCACAGTAGCAAGAGTAATTGGCTTCCCCCGCCATCCCAAAGTCCTTGACCTTTTGCTCCTCATTAGGGACATAAAACATGGGGGAAACAGTTACATTTGTCATATTTCTTGTAAAATTATACAAGTAGAAATTGAAACAGTTTGGAGTCAATAAAGTGAATTTGAAAAGCTGCCTGTAGGAAATTGCTAAGAATAGAATTCCTCAAATCCCCTTGAAGTGATTCTAGCAATAGTTATGCCACATGCACTTGTAGGATGCACTTCAAAGCATTAAAACTTTAACAGAGTGAAATTATAAACAAAGCTGTAAAATTTAAAGATGCTAAGACATCTGCTACTGTTCTGGTATTTAAACCACAGATCCTGGTAAAATAAAAGCAATCATGCAAATACCTGAATTTAGAGACTTTCTGATCCTACTTTTCTCCATATAATTAATTACCAGCATTAACAGATCTCTTTGAGAGAACAGCAGAATTGAAACATACTGTCCTCTACTCGTTTTTGCTCCTTCTGACTTTAGTGGTATATTTAATTTAAAGCCCAGACCCCATGAATCAGAATATCATTCCAAGTAGGTTCTACTCCTATTGACAAAAGTTTGTGACTTGCTGCTAAGACAAAACAATTGCCTGAACTTCAAGCCCTAGGATTTAAGAAGTAAATAACTTTAGTCAACATCTGACAGCATATTTCAGACACATCTATTAATGTGCACATTAATAGAGGCACTAATGTTGCCTCAGACAGAAGCATAAGAAAGCAATATTGATAATAATAATTTTATCAAATAGGGAACATTAAAATAACTGATGTATCAGCACAGAAACGTTGCGCTTCCAAAACTGCAGTAGAACATTTCTTGATGAGAATGTTCATGCTGTGAATCAACACTGAAGGAAACACAGTAGCTGCTGGAAAGGAGCAGGAGAGAGAACTCCAGTCAAGGGTGTAAGAGTAATTGCCACTTCAATCTACCACTCCTGAGTAATTTGCAATAGTCAGTCAGCTTCTCTGTCTTCAGAAGTTAAAGCAATAAGGCAAGCAAAAATAATTGAACCTGCAGGGTTTTTGCACATCTACTGGTTCTACATACAAACATCAAGAGTTGTTCTGTCCTGGATACATACATATATATATATATATATATATATATATATATAATAACATGTATCATTTTCTAGAAATACCAGCTGTACAAATAGAACCTTAATTGCAATGAAGGATAACACAGAGATACGCAGCACGGTACATGGGACACAAATAACACACCCTGCTAGGTATCTGTATGGTAATGAAGAGATAAAGTACCAGCAGTGCCACATCAGGAAAAGTATCACAGAAAAGACCTGAGCCCAGTTTTGACCTGTACATGAAGTAAAGCATCAGGGTACTCAAACTTACTTTTTCTTTCATTCTTTTTATTTATTTTCTATGTGTTGCTCTATGATTTCAGTGTAGAAAATATCTGGATTCTTGTGTTATGTTTCTTCATAAAATGTACTATTTCTATCTCTTGCCCACTGACACAAGTAAAATAACTCATGTAACCAATTAGCAGAACAAATTTGCTCTTTAAAAATCTGACATATTTGAAATTTCACAAGTAAATTCCAGTAATATTCCATTTATTACAATGCACAATAAGCAGACACATTTCCTAATTCTGATTTAGGCATAAAACCTGAGAAGAAGAAATTATATAATTCCATTGTAACTTGTTCTCTGATCCACACATAAAGCAATCTATTTATTTGCAAGAACAAAAAAAGTTTAATCCTTATAGTCAAAATCTGGCTTGTGAAAACTTAACTCCATTTCTTAGGGGAGCAAATGGACACCAACAGAAAGACCTATTAAAGGACATTACAGAAATTTTTGTTGAATAAACTTTGATAACCAGGTACGTAACTAGTTGTGTAAATCTGCCAGTTTCAATGTACAGAAATCTTTACAGAAGATCTCCTGACATTTTGAAATGTATTTATTTATTAATTCCCTAACAACCTGCTTATTAAACAACTTCTTTATTTAATTATTACAAAACAGGGAGTTTGCACACCAAAGGTTAATTGAGAGTTCCATGATTTTTTTTCAATATCCCATGCTGAAATACATTGATAAAGCTGTCTTGTGCAGACATTTTCAAATATCAATTTACAATTTTTTTTTTTGCCAAGGATGAAGTGTCCATAAGAGCTGCTGGGGTATGGCCAGGGCTCCTGGAGACTGTGGTCACAGACCTCCAGCATAGCCACATTCTTCTTGTCTAGCCTTGTAATTTTTTTGCCAGGTACTCTGTATGTTAAGTTGTTTCATTTCAATTGCCCTGAGGGTTTCTTCCTCACTAACTAATGGGGAGCTTGATGCATCATTAACATAGAATAATGTGATAAAGCTGTAGGATTCTCCAGTAAAAAAATTACTGGTTCTGCTCTTAATGAATTAGGTCTCTAAATATTCAGCTGTGCATCAGCAAGGCCTTTGTGTTTAGAATGGTATTTTGGAGAAACATTTTACTGGGCTCAACTAATTTCTATAAAACAAAGGTAATTTCAAACAGTTTACCTTCACACACAAAAAAAATACAGAGACAGGGTGAAGAAATGAACTTGCTTCACACAGAAAACACAGAGCACTGCATATTCATAAATGTCAAGAACAGGTTTGTTTTCTTTTAATAGCCTAATTAAACTGAAACAACATAGGAGACCTTTGGGGGCTACCGTGATTACAGCTTACCAAACCTAGGGTTGTTTGTAGATGCAGAGGTTGTGTTTTGCTGTTCATTCTGTAGGACCCTGATCTGAAGCCTCAGAATGGCTTTAGGAATCATTTCCCAGCCACCTAAACAGAGCTGAGGCAGAGCAGAGAAAAGCTGCCAGGCTGTAAACAAATCTCATTGTGTCTACATTCTCATTGACTCAGTTTCCAGACTTGCATTTCTCTGTATTTTGCATATCCTTTGTTTAAAGTTTTTAATTACCACATCCAGGTTTTCCTCTCACAGCAATCTCAGTGGGGAGAGCCCATCTTAAAATATGTTTTACTGGTAATCCTGTTCCTCTTTGGTGCTGTGTGTTGGGATAACAGTTTAGGTATCTCCTGTTACCTTAAGCTATCTGCCATATACCTTCATCTTTCTGAATTTCTGCTAGCATCCACCAGCAGTTTCCTTACTGACTCCTGTGCATCTCTGCCGGTGACCTTCTGTCTAAAGCTCAAAGAGCTCCCAAATGCTTTTACAGACACATCTGATGGGGTTTAGAACAGTCCTTGCTATTGTCAAATCCTACTGATCTAGAGCTCAATATCAGAAGGTCATGGCACTGACACCTTAAATAAACCTTCATTTCTTTATCACATTGAGTCCAACAAGGTTCTGGATGTACAGTGCATCCAACAACACAAACAGTACATAAATTCCCACTTCTTGGCAAAAAGGGCAACACTTCTCATATTAAACTACACTGCCTCCCAAAAGTACTTCATTTATAACATATTTGATTTCTTCCAAAAACTTGAGCCCTTATCTATGCCGGAAAAGAAAAAATAGTCATTTAAGTAGTAGAAAGGAATAATTATCAAGTATATTAATAACACATTGATAATCTACCTCTTCATGCCACATGAAGTTCTGTGGTTCAGTGGATTGGAAATCCTGGCTGCATGTTTGACCTGCCACAGCTCTTTGGAGAAGTCAGCTGCCTTCTGAACTCCCTTTCACACAGTGTATCAGCATCTGTGCAAGGACAAAAACATGGGTTAATATTTCAGCAATTGCACAGAAAAATTATGATGCTATAAGGTTGCACTCATGTGTAAAGGGGCTGATCTGGTCCCAGGAAAATCAATAAAGTTTTGTTATTGACTTTGCTTGGAGCAGCATTAATCTCTAAAGGCAACAAATGCATTGAATTAGGTTAGTAAATTACTGTTCCCACGACCAAGTTAAAAGACAAATGAGTAGTTAAGTGAGAGTCTGGTTACAATATCACATCACAGGGCTTCCTGGTTATTTTCTTGTGGAATTCAGACAGCAGAATTTCAAAGAAAATATTCTCCAATCAGCACACACGGGAGTTTCATATAAAAAAAATAAATCATTTACAAATAGAAAGATTGTAAATCTGTCTCACACCAAAAGGAACCTAAAAATCAAAGTTAAAGACATCCTGTTAGAAGGCTGAATGAAGATCAGCTGATTTCTTTACTGAGAGTTTCACACAGTTCTAGCTAAATCCATTAGAAAATACATTCTGCCAGGATTGGGTATTTAATTTAAATATGTTTTCAAAAACTCAGACTATATCTTGATTAATGAAGCTTTTCTTGATTAATGAACCATTGCAGAAAATCTCTGTGGGAGAATGCTGTGTTAAAATGAAGAAGCTTTTAATAGAGAATTTTAAAACTTTTCAAAGTGAATATTCACACAGGTCTTAAGTTTTGCATGATCCACTTAATGCACAGATTAGAAATGATGGCATTTCCTTTTTGCAAGGGTCTCACGTGTCTGCTCCCAGTGATTCCATGGCACAGACAGGCAGTTCTCAGAATGAAACACTCCATAGAAAAAGATGACCTATAATGCAATAGGTTATGTGCCACAGAAGACAGCCTATAAATATTTAATATGTTGAATATAAGAAAAAGCATATTTATTTTTATTTGCTGTCTCATTCCAAGGGCAGAAGCACCTTCAGTGCTAAAGATACTGACTCTGCATTGCTCAAATATACATAGATATATGAATAGATATTAATACACAGTAATACAAGGAAATGAAATTATTCCTGTGTTTATAAAATTCCTCCTATAGTGAAATCATTGGTAAGCAAGCACTTGGCCAATAAGGGCTCTTCAGTGGATAAATTCTTAATGATGGAAACTAGGCTAACACTTTAAAATTCTGTTTGCATATGACCTTATTTTCTTTCTCCCCTTTCCTTAAACTGGAATATTATCATTTTTTTCTCAAAATAAACCTACTTAAATTTGAGTGCTACAGAGAAGACAAGCCAGTGCAAAGCACTTAAATTCCTAAACAAACAGCCGGACTCGATGTAAAACTGACCTTTTAGATTAGAGAACTTTTTTTGAAAATTCAACATGACACACATAAAATCTTTATTGTCAGCAGCCAAGCAGTTGAGAGCTAGTTCTGTAATCCCAGTGTGGGACCTAAAGTGCACACAGGAAGCTGGATTCAATTTTTCACTTAATTCCAGAAGTTACCCATTATCCTTCCTTACTAAGTAAAAGGGTTACTTTTCCTTGGCAAGCTCCTTGGTATGCAGAGCTAAAACTGGGTCTCAGTCACAAAAGACCTGTCAGTAGACATTAAATTATCTAATTATTACTGAACATGTTATTGAACAAGTCATATTTAAAGTAGGAATGACACAAATCAAAATCCATTCTTAAAATAGCCCTAAGTGATACACATACCCCAATACAGCTTCAGCATTCTGCTACTGTCTCATCCACACAGTGTCCAGCATGAGTCAGAACTGAGACTTGGGAAATGATGCATTCTCAGCACTTTGGGCTTAATAGGAGATGTGGTGAGAAGCAATGCAAGGAAAATAAAGCCATCCAATCAAGGTTCTAGTTTTTAAAAGACAAAAAATTTCAGCCCACGGGGGTTTTATTCATCAATAACAATTGCAGTGAGAGCCAACAAGGAAAGCAGATCTTTAATATCAATAACACAAAATGCTACCTTGCTAATGAAGACATACAAGTTTATTGATTAGTTGTGCAGGAATGTTTATGTCGGTTTTGTTTCTGATTGCTCATATATGGACAAGCTCTTCAATTTTACTGCATCTGCAAGCAAGGGCTCATAGAAATGGTAGCAAGGGGTTTGTTACAGCCTGTCTCTCCCCTCCCATCCTTCCCACAGCCTACATTTCCCCTTAGCTGGGTCCTGTTGTGCTTGGTGTGCACTAAGCACAGGCAGAGCAAAGTGGGATCACATTCAGCCTATGGAAACCCAGCTCACCTTAATCATGTGTGGGTTTAGCAAACACTGACTGACCAGACCCTGCTGCTGCTTCACTGCCAGGGACCTGGGCTGCAGGACCCACAGACACCAACACAGCCACAGGCACCAGCAGATGTCAAGAGAATGCAAACCCATCACATCATACAGAGGTCTTCAAAAGCATTCCACAAACATTTGCCTGTCCTTGTTGTGGCCAAACTACCTGCCGCAAAAGCCTGCACCTTAAGAGTGCTCACAGCAGCTTCTCAGAGAACAAGCTGCACAATCTTAGGCTCTTGGAATAGGGAGGAATGCATAACCTTCAAGGAGTATGAATGAAATGAGGTTTAATATACACATTACTTCAAAAACTGCTTTGATTTTTCTCTCTTTTTGCTCGGTTTCTTACATTGATATGGACCAGATGCAAAGTTCACAGCCTGATCCAGCTCTAAACCCATGAAGTTTCAGAGGTGTGCAGATTCAGCATTTGGTTTTGTCTGCGTTCTAGAAGAAAATATCAGGAGAGATTTTCTTCAATTTGGACCAGATGCTTCTGCTATGACTGTCAATGGCAAATTATGTTTTTTGTACCTTAAGAGATGGAAAAACTCCAAAAAATCACTTTTGCTTAAGAGTTTATTCTTTACATTTTTCTACCTGAGATATACAGAGGAAAGGGAGAGGGAACAGCTTTTAATTACAGTATGTTTTCTTCCTTGTCGGACATTTCTAATTCTACTGCCTGTGGGCTATCTGGGAACTAACAGGGGAGAATATCCTACATTCCTGACTGAAACCAAGAAAATCTAGAGCTCAGTGCAAAACTGCATTGTACAAAACACACAGCATTTCTCAGCACATAAGCAGAATTTTTGCTGCTTTTATTTAAAAGCATTCTCCACAAGAATGCACAGAACTACTCCAGGAAAATATGGCCTGCCCATTGCTCACTGCTCCTGCCTACATCAGGACTTTGGAGCAAACAGAGCATTTCAGCCATTTCCAGGTGGCTCCAAAGGTCTCATCTCTCGGTTTGTCAGTCAGACTGGGCATAAGCACCCAGGGACACAGAAGTACAGAGATATGCATGGGCCATTTCAGTCCTTACTTCAGAGAGTAGGACATGCTACATTTCTGTCACTGCCTTCCCATAATTGTCTCATTTTTATTCAGATCACTTTGAAACTTAACAGGATCTTCAAAGTACACTTTGGAGTACTGGAGTGCTTTTTCTCAAAGTATCAACTAATCTACCAATTTCATAAGTCAATACTTTTATTCACTTTTCAATGAAAAAATAAAATAAAGAAATGGATCCAGAAAATAAGACAGAATGTGATGAAAACCCCATTAGTACTGTGACAATTAAGCACCAATAATCACCATAAAAATAGTTATTTAACCAATTTTGCTTTGATTGTACACCTATCAGGACTCTGGTTCTCTGGCTTTTTTTCAGAGCATCAAAAGAGACCAGAATTCACTGATTACAAGACAAATTACACCTTTTTCTTTCTTATATACAAGGCATGATACCTGCAGAAAGGATTAGACAATCTTAAATCCAATCTGATTTTGACATAACATTCTGTTTGGTTATTAGTTTTGGTGTGTTTCAAGAAGCTGCCATTAAGCTGAACACTCAAAAATTCCCACAAATTTTCTCCCTTTTCACATTCAAAGGATAGGCATGAAATTAATCTTTTTCAATTTCTTTGACTGAACCATCTCTACTCCATACTGAGTTTGAACAATAACTGCTAGCAGGTCTGAGGGTATTTCATCAAGTCTCCATGTAATGTAGGATCACTGCACATCTATGGGAATAAATGGCCCTGTACACTAAGAAGAACTATTTATTTTGATATCCTTCAAAATCCCACCATATATTTCGTTATCTTTTACAAATCTGACCCAGAAACTAAATCAGAACTGTTAGGACAGTGAGGACTGCTTTCCTCCTTGAAATTCAGAAACACAAGCCAAGGGTGAAAGCATGATAAATAATATTGTGGGCAGCCCCATTTTAATGTTTTAATAGTGAAACTATTGGACAATCTTCTAGATTAAAGGAAATTTTAGAGAGAAATCAATGCAGAAGTGATGTTGTTTCCTGGAGTATTTAAATGAATGTAGGCAGAATTACTTTTGCATGTATTATACACCTTCTGTGCTAGACTATATTTAACAACAATGGAAGTTCAGTGGGGCTCTTCTGTCCACATCTACCTTGGTGCCTGCCTAAATAAAATTTCCCTGAACATAATTGACAAAGTAGCTGTCAGCCCTAATTTCCACAGCAGTTATTATTCTACTAACACAAGATGTTTGCATTAAGAATTATCTCCTTTATATTACATGCCATCAGAATCCACAAATACTTATTTCAAACATGTCAATAATACATTAACCAAAATCTGTGAGTGTTCCCCCAAGAACACAGTGGAAGCCCTGGACTGGTTGGCTACATTTTAGCAGCCGGCTCTATAGAAGCTACTTTGAAAATCCACAGAGTTTATTAGAAAATGCTGCCCTGTCTCCAATCTAAATGTGGGGGAGCCAGGACCTTTTTCTCTGGACAGTAAACATTTGGTCAAATACTGATTTTTATTCCAGAAGAGAGCAATTTAAAAAAAAGAAAACAAAGAAAAGCTATAAAATAAAATTAGTTTTGTTTATGAAGTCACATGCTATTACAAATACTATTACATTAAAAAAAAATAAAAATAAAAAAAAAGGAAAAAAAAGAGTAACCCAAAATCTTCCAAAAAATGTTTGAAATACTCTTCTCATGAATTTTCTTTGATATAGTTATGGATCAAACACACAGTCTGGTCTCCTTAATAAAAAAGATTTTTCAAGTAAAAAATTGACAGGAACTACCAACTAAGCTTTTTACAAAAATCCCCAAAAGACATAGAGATATGGAGCAAAAATCAAATGCTTTGACTTGCTCAACATGATGAATAAAAAGTGTGATTTTCTACATGGCTCCTTCCTAATGAGGAAAGCCATCTCCTCTTATTCAGTCCCTCAGAAAGTATAGTATGTAAAACTTCACAGGGACTGGCTTTCCAAACCTGTTATACTTCCTTTAAAAGTATTTCATATATTTGTAAATATGTATGTATATATGAAATCATAAAAAGCGCATCTCCTGCAGATATAGCCTAGAAGATGTCACCATAATTAGCAGATAAACTATTAGGTCATTAGTACAGCAGACTGAATGTGCTAGAAAAATATGGCCTGGTCTTGGCCGTATTTTAAGAGAATAAGAAAAAAAAAAATTAGCAGTAACCCATCATTCAATGCACAGGACATTTTGCACATGTTAAGGCCTTGCAAACAAGTGTAAAACTTTTATCCCTGACTTGTAGGGACCTTCACTATGTTTACAATACACATATTTGTGATCAGTTACATTTCAGATATCAGTCATATTTCAAGTTAAAAAGATTTACCTTTGTAGTGGAAAACATATCTAAATGAGAATTAGCAGTGGGAAAATACCTGAAACTCTGATCTCCTTTCTTTTAAAGATGTCAGAAATTAAATATTTGCACTGATATCAATGGGGCATTAAATCTGTAACTAATTCCATATGTGTGAGAGCTGTAAGGATTAAAAGTGTAGAAGGATGCTGTACAATAAATCAAAACCATAGCAAATTCTGCAAGGTTGCTGAAGTGAGCTGCTCCAGGCAATCAGGATATGAAAATTAAATCAATTTATGGGAGGAAAAACCATACTTACCCTCTAAGTATTAATTACTTCTAGTACAGTAGCACCTGGATGATTCAATCCTTTTATTCATGCAACCATACACAGATAAAGAAAAGGAAGGTTCTAGACCCAAAGGTCTGGACTTTTTTGCTTAGTTTTCAAATACTCAAGACACTGAGTTAACCCTCAGTTTACTGGGCACAGGGGCACAGAGAAGAGTGATTTGTACACCAATTTCTAACCAAAGCTCTGTACAAGTGGGCTCAAATCTAGGGTTATTTCAGCTAGATCAGGTTGGACCTATTTTCCATAATGAAAGTGAGAAAACTTTATATAGATAATTGCTGCAAGAAGATTACTGCTGTTAGTACAGTTTTCAACTTTTATTTATATTTAGCTCTTCAAAATGACCACCATGATGAAATGATGTAACAGAGAAAATGTTTCAATGGTTAATTTATCTCCTGTTAAATATTTTTTCTACGAGCAGCAGAATTAGGTTTGATACACACTGGCCCCCATGTGACCTTCACTGGCAAAATCTTTAAGTGATAAATTAAATTTCTCCCATCTAACCGGTGTTTACAGATTTATCTTGCTCTGGAACAGACCTTCAGCAGTGGAGACTCCATGCCAGTGGAGGTGTACTAAAATCAAGAGATAGACTGCCATAGACAGCAGATCAGACATGTTGTTAACCAGCCATGTGGTAAAAAAATTCAAATTTCAAGTTCCAATAAGAAAGCTCTGCTATCCTGGTACAGAGAGATCAGCAGAGCAGGCCTCTCCAAAAAATAGGCCAATGAATTTCTTGAGCTGTCTTCTGGCATGCTTCAGCCCTGTGAATCAAATAACTGAGGAAGGCTCATAAAAGTGAGTAAACAAACATAAAAGGGTGGCCCTGAGTGCTATTGTATTTCAGAGCTGGCTCACTGTTCTTGTTAAAGGGCTGCTACAGACATATACAAAGAATCAGATGAATAATGCTGGAGCCATCTACCTACAGCACAGAAACGTGATCTTTTCTGTTCAAATGTGTCTGAAATTTGTTAGAACTGGAAAAAAGATTATGCTTGCCTTAAAAGGCCATGATCTCATGCTCAGTGCCTTTTTTTGATACAGGGCTGGGAGGTGAAAAAAAGCCCAAATATTTATTCAGCCCTTGCTGGCTTAATAACTTTAACATATTATTTCTGATGAGGATGAAAAAATCAGACTTGTAAAAAGTGATCATAAAAAAAAGAAAAAAAGAGGTTTTAACTAACAAAGGAGGAAAGGAAACTATGGATGGCAGTTTAATTCTTCAACATCGGGTAACAATACAAAAGTCTGAGGTCTTTAACTCATTAATTTGAAATGGTTTGGCTCCAACTCTTTATTTTGGCTTTTCATTTTTGTTTGTTTGTTTTTCCCTCCCAAAGGAAATCTGGACTGTAGATGATTACTTTGAAAACAAAGCAGTACACAACTGTGGCAGAGAGACTCTCTTCAAAAGAGATAATTCGAGGAGTACAACATGCTTTAAATTAACACTCAGTTGCAACAGTGAGGGGCCTCAGGGTGTGGTGACACAGCCTCACATTAATTACTTGCTAACGGAATGGGATTGTCTGCAATACAACACGAGGATAAATATTAGGATAAGTAGTTTCAAGAGGTTAGGCTAAAAGAAAGCCTTTCTTTGAAAACATTAGGAAATCTGGGGTGGTTAAATACAAAGTTGAAACTAATACACATACACACAATACCCTTTTCTAATTAGCATGAACCTCTGGCTAGGGATCTGCTCACAGAAGAGCACCAGAGATAAGACAGCTGTTAATGTCCACAATTGAATAGCAGAGATTTTTAATCTATTAAGAAATTAAATACCACATTCAAAGTATTAACATGAGTTGATTACTAATTTAGAGTACCAGAAGATCTGGTAGGTTTCCCTAGAACTACAGACTCATTTCAAGTTAATCTCTGTGGGGACTGGACCTGAACTCATAAATCAGTGCTGATCAAATGGGATCTTTACAGACCATGAACTCCCTGTTCAACCTTTTGAGGAAGTTTGATCATTTGGAAAATGTTCAATGAGATATGCTGTGAGCCAGAACTGTGTTACTTGGGAGAGCTCTCGTGAGACACCTCAGAGGATCCTGCTGGGGCACTGCTAACCTCTCACACATCAGGGCATGCCTACAGAGCACTGGATTCTGCAGGAGAAGAGTCATTTTGATTCAGCAGAAGCAGCAGCAGGATTTCAAATTCACTTTATGATCCAGATGGAAAAATGAAACTATTTCCCCGTTAGCTACTGTCTCAACCTCTGACAAGCCATGGCTTAATTATATTATCACTTTTGGTAATGTGCCTAGTCAGAGCTGCCTTACACTATTGTGTGTTTTTAAATAAACTCATTACAGTTATAAAGGAAGAAAATAGATTTTCCTGTGATCAGGATCTCTGCTTTACAGCAGAGGGAATCAGTCAGAATAGAGGTGCCAGAGGCCTGCCCCTAATCTGCCTCCTGGAAATTCCTCAGCTAGGGAAAAGCTCTTTCATTATTTAACGTACAGCTGCCTATTAAAATTTGCATTTTAAAATGTCATCTTTTATCTTAGTTTTCTAGTTGAATGTTTTGGAAGGCAGATTAAACAATGCACTCTCATATGGATTAAGAAGATGTAACTGAAGTTTGGGTTGGAGGGACAGGACCTATGCTGTTATCTGTGGCTTGAAAAACATAAAACCACAGCACAAGAAAAATCACAGTAGTTCCACATCGTGTTTCAGCTGTTCTGCTTGCTGAGGCGCTCACCCTTGATCATTCTTGCTTTTTCTGCTGTCTCCGACTGGACTAGACCTAACTTGTACTAACCTCTATGCAATTCCAAATCCTGCACTTGCTTTCTGTGAGACCAGGGGTGGGGTGAAGGGATGTTAAGCCAAGTTTGCCAGAAAATGGAAACATGAAACATTTCACACTCTTACCCATCCTAGAAGATTTCAGATACAAGAAAGAGGAGAAGTGGCAGGCACCAAAGAGTTGCAAAGCATCCTCTTCAAGGCAGCAGCTCTTTGCTCTGAAAAATACAACTGGCCACTCCCTGGGGTCTCCTGGGAATGCCAAGGACAATTCTGGAAAAAGCCAACCAAATAAATAAATATTTCGCAGCAAAATGGAAGTTTGCCTCCCAGAGGACATTTTCTTCTGCCAAACTAAGAAGGTGTTTAGGAACATGGACAAAAATAAACATTCCCTGGCTGTGGAGGTAGAGTGCTCTGACTTCTATGGATTTTTAGAATTAGTTCAAGGAAAAATTAGTAGAGTGCTCCAAACACTCCAGGTGACCTGTGCCAAATGGAGCAGCTGGCATTAATAGAGTAAATTAGATGATTATATTAAAGATGAATGGCACAGCTTTACAAAAATAAATATCTAACACTGTTTAGAATTCAAATCAGCTCCAGTAGGAGCAGCCCTAACGGATACAAATGAACACAGAATTAAAGTGTAGGAATGAAAATAAGAGTCTCCATTTACTTTCCCACCATGACCAGGATTCAGACTTTGTGAGTGCGTAACAAATCTGATGTCATTTTTTCAGGTTTTGCAAAAAGAAGTCCCCATCACTGTGGCATTTTAAGCACCTACCAACATCTTCTCACTTGGGAAAGATTGTACTGAGATCAGAACAAAGGAATGGTTTGATCTTACTGAAAACCAGAATTCCTTCTATAAAAAGACCTTAATACTTTGCTCTGTGGTAGAATGAAAGCAAAATGTTGGGGGCTTGGGGAGTGGAAAGGTGAACAGGCTTTCTCAGAAGTGGAAGTATCCCAGTGCTTACAATATTTGGCCTAGATAAGGTTTCCTTTAATGAAGTAAAAACCTGAAGCTGCATCTCCACATCCCTGTGAGAATGCCTCAATCTGTGCTACTGGCCATTCTGAGCAATAATCACTCTCCTGCTCCACAGACTGCCTAAACTTGGCCCAAAAGGACAAGGTTTTTCTACAAAATATTCAAATCTTTATGTGGAGGGGTGGGGACAAAAGCTTCCTGGAAAATGCTTTAGCAAGTTCTAGTTGTGGGTCTGCAGCCTTTCTGTAATGGAATATTTGTGTTGGCAGTAATAGGATTACCTGCATCATTAAAGGCTGCAGGAGCTCTCCCTTGGCAGGTGCAGTAAATGAAGAAAATTATTTTCAGAATATTTGGTTTATAACAGAAGGGCTTAATTATAACTGCAATGAGGCTGAGCTGCACAGATCATGGTGATCAACATCAGCTCCAAAAAACATAACGTGCTTCATCTGAAGGGTGCTGGAAGCAGTGCTGGGGGATAATGATGCATGGAAGCAGCTTTCTCAGGTTCTGAAAAGGAGAGAGAAGGCAGCAATACATTATTTCCTTCCCCATCTAAGGCCAATTAGGGAAAGTAAGCATTCTAATGTGCTCTCCATGCATCACACAGTGCAGTCAAAGCAAGGCAGTTTTGAGTGGGGTCACACTTCTGCTGAGCGCTGCTGCAGCTCTTAGCTGGAAACCATGAAAAGCCTCAGGACACTGAAGAACCAAAGCCAAAACCAGGAGATCTGGCTCACTGTTATGGAGGAGGCTGTGGGAAAGAAAAATAATCAATTCCCAGCTAATGGAAGGCATTACTTGTTCTCAATCCTGAGGCTTCAATTAGGGGTGACTTACCCTTCTACCCTCTCCGTCTGAAGTTTGGGTTTTTTTCCAGTGCACAAAATGTGCCACTTAACTAAGTCTATTTAATATCCAGATTCTAAAAAGCCTTCCTCTTACCATAAGTCCTGTTAAAATCAGTAGTTACTCAATCAAGTTAGTATGATGACCCAAAGAACTACAGCTGGTCTAGGATCTAAAAGAAAAAATTTTGCCTAAAACTACTGACTATCAGAGATTGATCTCTTTTTAAGACAGAAGTTGTACTTAGGCAATTGGCCAAAGGCCAAACTAATAAATCTAATCTTGAACATATATATATATCTACACATATATTTTTCAGGGTTGTTTATTCAGGTATTCACTCTATTTGAAACAATGCCAGTATCAACACAGAGCAGTGACTAGGGACATGATCCTTCACAGATAGGAGGATAGTTATAAACTTCACAAAGTCCATCTGAAAAGAACAAATGGGGATTAACTGTACTGAATACAAGTCTGGATTTGTACTTGCAAAACTAGGTCAGGCTGCCACACAAATCCAGCAGAAGAGGAGTAAGCTTTGTACAGAACTCTAGGGTAGAATTCTCTATTATTTCAGGTACTTTTGTCTGCAGAAGAGCTTACTCACAGGCAATGCTGAAGCATCCAAGCAGCCTGGCGAGGTGGTGATAAGAAATACAGTGGGGAAGACTCCTTTCCTCACACAGCCCCCAAGACATCTGCAGAGCTGATGCACTGCAAGCCCTGGAGTCCAGAATATCCCTCATTGCTTACTCTGAACAGCTCACACATAATAACAGGTCTGAGCCTTACACTTCCCTTCTGTTCCTCTTCCTCACTGGGTTTGTACCAGTGAATGTCTTTCCCAGGGAATTTGCCTGCAGCAGAATCCATGGAATACAACACTGTGCAGATGCATTCTGCCTTTTTTCTTACAGATCCTCTCTTTGTGCACACATTTGAAGACGTGCCACGGAGTTATTCCTGTGTGCACAGTAAAGTGCAGGAACAGTATTTCCTGTGCTGTCCCGGCCAAGGAAGCACACATGCAAAGCTGTCAACAGCACAGGCAGCAACAACTCTGTATGAATTCAAGGAAATGTAAGAGATGCCTTATAAAAGCCATGAACAACTATTAATGACAGTACTTAGGGCAGCCCTGTGGCCCAAGGTGCTTTGCAGAACACTTTGCATCGAGTGGAAAGCTTTAATGCTTGTGCTTCAAATGCTTTGATATCTCCAAAATAAGCAGCAGTGTCAATCTAGCTCAAAGTGACCACCACAAAATCATTCTATCTTCCTAGCCAGATTCTCTTGCTGAGAGAAGAATTGAGCAAGATTAGGCTCCCTTTCCAATTTTTTTTCCAAGATTCTTGCATTTCAGGGGTAAATTTTTCTATCAGATCCTATTCCAAGCCAAATGCCAGTCGTTTTTCAGTTAAAACAGCTGATACTTTTAACAAATAAAAACAGTCTGAATCAAAAGATCTTGGAATCAGAACTCTAAGTCAATTTTTGTGGATCAGGTGATTAGAGGAAATTATTAAGCATAAACAACACTGATTAAAAGCAAAACAAGCATACTAAAAATTACTTCTATTTTTCACTTTATTCTAAGTCCCATCTGCTTCTGATGACTTCATTTCTGCCTCTCAAGATCTGGAGAGATCAGTATTCATTAAAAGAATCTATAGCAGTTCAAGATTCTAAGACCTAATGCTATGGTATAAAAATATAGACAAATTGAATTCACATTGGTAATGGCAATTACACAATTGAATTGTTGGATATTTATGGAAGCAGGCTCCAGAAAGTCCCAGCTGAAGCAATACTGACAGCAGCCAAGATGGCCTTTATGAGAAACTGTGAGCTGCTGCCTTTTGCTTGTTGGTTCCAAGTCTGCCAGCCCTGTCCTGGGGGTAGAGCAGCCACCTGCTTCCAAAGGATTCTGAGGAATAGCACACAATTCTAGGTAAATGAGAAACATTTATACAGCCACATTTTTAACTTTACTGCTTGTGGGGCAGATTACTCTCCTAACTAAAAGGACATAAGATGGGCAGTAACTGATCCACTGTACTTCAGTGCCCCTCCACAGTGTCCATGCTGGCTGCTTCTAGAAAGGGGAGATGGATCATTCAGCCCTTCTCTTACATGCCTTTCCTACAAATCCATTTGAACTGGGCTCAGGGTGGGACAGTCTAATCCAAGTATGGACTTTATGCCTTGCATATCAAGAGTATCCTTCATTTTCAGATACTGCAAAAATTTGATGGCTGCTCCAACCATGAGGAGGAAGCTGCCCTTTTATCCTTAGGGACTTTTTATCCCATTTCAGAGAATGTATCTGCTTTACAGCCTCTCACTGAGTTCTGTTCGTATCCTCTCTGTTTGCTGCCTTCCTTAACCTAAAACACTGAAAACACACAAACGTCCTTTGAGAAAGGATTAATACTTTTCTTATTTTTTCACACATTTTTCATCTCCACCTGAGTCCATTTACCCATGCTAAGGCCACAGCAAATTCAGAATGGGCTAATTCCAGCAGTGTTGCTGTTACAGCACTTACAATGAAGAAATATTGTAAACCATGTCTGCACCAGGACACTGGGGGTGCTGCACAATGAACCTGTTCCAAAAGGAAACCAAAATCATAATGGAGAATTAATAAACTCTCACAGGTTTGCAGAATTATTAGACAAGGACCTGGACAAGACATGCAGCTGGTTACTCTGGATTCTTCTATTAGCTTTCCAAAGAGACAGAACAAAAGGATGGCAAACTTGCATTTAACACACTGTAGCATGCAGCACAACAGAGCAGCTGTACTAAACACCCTGTAAACCTCACTCCAGAGCCCTGCCTCTAAGAAAGAAGGGAGAAAAAGGAGAAAGTGCCCTTTGGCCTTTGAAGCACGTTTGATTCCTTACACAATAACTATGACTGATTCACACCTTACTCTTCAGTATATATTGCCAGCTCAGGGCTTGGCTTAAGCCTTGTTTAACTTTTTAATAACATACTTAATATTAGCATCCAGGTGTAAGCAACAGCAAGTAGAAGCTAGCATAGTATTTCTGCTCCTGCCTGCATTTTAGGGATTCCTGACATTAGCACTGTATTGTTCCAAGAAGAAACAGCCAAACTCAACAGCACTAGGTTTGATTATTCTCACGAATTCTGCTCTTTCTAATCTTCTTCAGTGCTCTCAACTTGCTTTTAATAAATCATTTTAGACAGGCTCAGCCTTCATGCTCACATAAACTTTATGGAGCGACACATAAAGCAGGCAAAATTTCAGGTTCAGCATGAGTTTTTTCCTGAACTATGACTGGCTTTCATATGAAAATGTCTTTACCATACCTAAACTACATTTTGTCATGCTACTGTTCCAAAGGTTGTTCTTATTCACAAAGGAGCTAATGGGCCTCAACCTTTACCTTGTAACATCAGCAGATCCACAAGACCTCAGGTTTTGCTTGTGAAAGGAACGTGACAATATCTGCATCTCTGTTCAAACGCAACACTAGAGTGCTTCAATCACATTAATGCATTCACAATTTCCTCTAAATTAAGAATGCCCAAACATTTCTTGCCTAACTGAGAGACCTGTAGCTTCACACTTCAGTCACCTTTTCCAAACATCTCCACAATGACTCCGCCTGTTGGAAAGGAAATTATCAAGGTTAGTGTGGGTTTGCAGTTTTGTCATGCAGACTGAACCTTCCAGGAGGAGGTGAGAGGTGGATGGGTACCTCTCCACTTCCCTGTTTTATTAGGATGGCAGGCTGACATGTACTGAACTGGGAAACAAAGCAATTTTTTGATCCTGACCCTGTACATAGAGTGTGATTGTTGGGGACTTGGTCATTCTAGAGAATGTCACTGACCCTGAGGACAATCAGCATTTTGTCCAGACTGCACTGTAAGGCATTTCAAATAATTAAATAGTTTAAAGGAACGTGATTTTCAGTTGTCTGAAAAAGAAAGCAAGTTGTATATTTTACAAACACCAGAAAAAAATCAAGCTTATTCTTACTTACTTCAGAAAGAGGCACTAAAATAGACTAAGGTGAATATAAACTAGAATAATTTATCATGGCCATTCAGATGTAATTTCTATAAAGAAGAAAACACAAATAGCTGATCTTTAAGGACATAAAATTGCCTTGAAATATCAATAGCAATTAACATTTACATTTATCTCAGTATCTATTGGAATGCATTCATTTTAAAGCCATAATCAGAAGACAAACAAACAAAAGTCATCATTGTAAACAACCATGAAATTTGAGGATTTACCTTCCTTCTAATCCAAGCTTAAGTAATGCCAATGTCTGTCCAATTCCTGCTTCAGCCCTAAAAAAGCATAAGTGAAAAACAACTATTGTAGTCAAAAAGTGGGAGGGAAAAATTACTTTTAGCTTTAGTCAGAAATACTGTATTTTCAAAAGACTATTTCCCAATCTTCCTTCATACAAAGACAACAGCACACAGTGAAGTGGGACGGAGCTCAGAGGATTATTGTATTTAATACCTGGCATCCAAGAGACTTTATTTGTGTAAAACTGTATTTGTTTCCTAATTAGATCATAATTTTAATATATTTGATGATTTCCATAAAGCTCATGTCTATCTCACTTCAATTCAACTTTCAAATTCTGAGGCTAAATTAATTAATTCCAGAAAATATATTATGATATGCTCACCAAAAGCAAGCAAGCAGTACCTATCATGATCTCCATTAGGAAGTAAATATGAACAGGGGAGAAAGGTGCTGGACAAGAAGAATGCACTGTAACTCTGCTTCTACCACAACCAACACAGTGTGGGTATTAATCAGCATGCTGAAAGCCCCAAATTAGGTTTTATTTTGGATAGTAGTTTGAATCTGGATCATGTTCATGTTAATTCTGTTTTTCTCATGATACAAAATATAACATTGTCCATCAGAGGAGAAATTTAAAGTGTGATCCCAGGAAATTCACAAAATCTTGATGCAGCTGGTATAGGACTACAGAAAATAATTTTAAGCCAAAATTTTAAAGGTACTAGCTTCAGTCATCCCTAACTTGGCACATAACACATTTTGAGGATATAAGCCTTCAAACCATTCCTTCATTTTCTCATCTTCAAAATTATGATAAAAATATTTACTTCTCCATTGGGGTTTAACTGCCTTAAAACTGCAGGGTGCTCTGATCATGGGATAATCTGGGCATGTAAGAATGTAAGATTATTCACAGGTTTCACTGTAGTCCCTGTCTCAGGAAAATCAGCTGGAATTTTGTGCAGAATGAATATTGATGAGACAGCAACCATTGCCTGACATCACACAAAGGCACAATTTTTACCCCAAAGACTACAAAACTGAGCTGTGATTTAGCTGTGTCACCATCCTACAAATGCCAGGCAGTGACTTGAGCTTCTCTTTAGCAACTAGAATTTGGACTAAAAAACCTGTGAAGGATGGATAACATATACTTTCAAAAAGGTTTACAATGACAAGCACAATGGTTTTTAATTTTATCTCCCTGTCAACTGCAGCCCCACGTATCCTCAGTAAATGTTGCCCTGTTTCATTAATTTTTTGAAGAAAATAAGATTAATTGGGATTTCTGTCTCCAATATCCACTCAAATGGGATACAGAGGGTGTGACAACTGTTCTGACCTCTTCACTCTCAGAGACTTTTACAGTGTCTCTCTCTGCCAGAAGCCTTCTCCTGGCAGCAGAGAGGTCACAGTGCTGCTCTCAACCCACAAGAGGTTCTGCCTCTGGCAGCCAGGCCCTGCATCTGGCCATTTAGACCAGAAAATTATCTCTTCAGCTCTCTCTGAATACTATTTCCCCCAGAAAAATCCACAGCCATCTGAAACTTTCCCAATGCCCACTGAGAAACACTTCTGACATTCAGTCTCTCTGCTGTCTCTGGGACAGCAAAGACAAAATGATCTGTGTTACACTCAGGACTAAGATTCAAGTTCAGATTTTAATACACTCCTTGTTTTCTGAGCCTCTTTCAGGCCCTTGGCATTAGCAGCATGTATTTACTGTGGTCGGGTAAGCAGAGCAGAGAACACAGCACATGGGAATGATTTAAACTGTGTCATTAGCACATGGCAGGGGGCAGGGCTTCACTTGGATAGTTCACACATACCACACAAATTCTTTAAACAAATAAAGAGCTGTGCAGGGAGGGGAGGGAACCCAAATTTTCCATGCTCTCCCTCTCTAGTTTGGAGGGCTGGCTTTTTTTCCCCACAGTGTGACACCCAGTCTATCAGAAACTGTTCCCGCTGCACACTCAGGTGTTGCACTGTCCACATTTCAGGAAGATTTTGGCAATGCACAAGAAGCTCTAGAACACGTACTAAGGACAGAGAAAAATAATGCGATATATTTCTTAATAGATGCAATCACCATTTCACTTGCAATATATTAACCCTTTGTGCCTATGAATTCTTGACAGAAACAGGTACTCTGGTGAGCAGCCCCGGGTAGAGGCTGGAAGCACAGACACCACGTTAGGCTGAGGAGCACCTTTCCCTTTTTAAAAATTTAATGATGCATTTTTGTGTAGTTGCACAATGAAATGCGGCTCAAAAGAAGTATTTGTCAAAGCTCAAGATGACACACCAAGCCATTAATAAATCTGTGTCCTCACCTCTCTGCTGGCACATGGCAAAAGGCAGGCTGCTGTGCTCTGCTGCAAGCAGCACTCACCTTAGCTCTTACCTTACATTCAAGGACAGAAATGAAACCAAAAGGAGAGGGACAGTTCTGAGAGAGGGTGACATACATGAAGGTGATTTTATACTGTTTAATAAGACAAGACATGATTCTTGATTCAATCTAATTTGTCAGGTTTTTAATACGGTGCTAGTCTGCAAGACATGTTTAATATGGATTAAAATTAGTAGTACTTCACCTGTGTTGTTTAGTCAGAGCTTGCTTATAGAAGGGTAAATAAATTTCCCTTTCTTTTGCTTTTAGGAAACCTGAGTCAAAATTATTCTGGATCAACTTTACTCATCAAAAGACACAAATATTTCTTCACTGAGTTCCCCAACAGCCCCACAGTGTCCAAGGCCCATTGATTTCAGTGGTCCTTTTGAAACATCAGATGTGTTATCTTGCAGTATTAAACTGCTCTAAAAATTAAAGGTGATGGCTTCATTCAGATCTGTGTCAGAAACAGGATTAAAACCTAGAGACCTGAGAAGGCCAGGTATGCCTACAGAAACACAAGGCAAAGCTGATCTGAAACAGTTTGGGTCTTTTGCTCAGCCCCTTTTTGCTTTAAAACCTTCACTGGGCAGGCAGCAACAGGCCCTGCCTAACAGCAGAAGATGACAACCACACAAGGATTTGGGGCAGACTCAAAGGATTATCTAGAAATGTACATGTCACCCAGATCTGCTGCATGGAAGAGAATTGATTTACTGTCCCAGCAGCTCATGGACGAGGAAGAGTTATTGCTCAGGCAGGGAACTGGAGCAGAAAGAGGAGTGACTTCCTTACAACCCTGCAGGAAGCACACTCTATTTAAGCAGACTGCAGCATCACGTTCCATTGCCAGGTTAATTTTACAGGAAGATCAGCAGTTTAGCAGCTCCCACAAGTGTTTGCAGCAGCAGCAGCCAATACCTTGTTTCCAGAGTTCAGTCCCAGCTGAAAGACAGATAAGCATAAAGGATCTGAAGGAACTTTCCAAAAAATGCAGGCATGGTCAGCTGTCAAAGCCCACTAGTGAAAATGAAGTATTTTGCAAAGTCTCAATTATACACATGGAGTTGGAGCACAAGAGGACTGGGGGGATTTAGAGTTTGGTAAATACGAGGTAGAGAAAGAGAAAATAATGCATCTCAACAAATCTAATTCCTGATGCATTTTTAGAACTGGAATTCAATCCACATTTCTTTACAAAATTAACACTATCCTGCATAGATACACAGATAATAAGTAGATTTTCCTTCAGTATTAAAAGAAGAGAGATCACCATCAGCTTTCCATCCTCCTCACCATTCCTACCTCTGTATCTCCAGCCAGTGCCAGTGAGAAGACTTGTCCTTTTTTAGAAAATATCACCTGAAAAAGTGTGGAGGGGAAGGAGTTGAGAACACAACGACAGGAAGAGAATGAAGAGCACAGTGGTGTATTTAAAGACTCACTTGTGATCCCCTAGTGCCACCTCTGGTTGAAGCTCACCGAGTACGAACAAGCTTGCAGTCATTCCCAGGAGAGAATGAAGTTTCATTTGCTTTATGTCATTTGCAGGAAAACAGTCCTCCTGGATTCCTTTCCTTTTTTCAGGAGAAAATCAAACCCTGAATTCTTCTGCTATAGTGACTGAACCGTATCTCCTATTCCCATGCTATTTCTGAAGTGCCCCCAGAAGTGTTGGCTGGAAGAGGTTCACCTGATTTTTGTGACAGCATTTCCATGTAGAATGGGAAAAAGATACATGCATGGAACCTGCTTTGAGAGCTTCATTCAGTAATGTCTGAAAAAGGAGAAGAAGGGACCAGAAAACCCTTCTGCTGATTCAGTGACCAGACCTGCCCTGTGGATTTTTCCGTGTTCTAGTCCATTCTTACAGCCACAAGCCTTTTAGCCTGTTGGGAGGGATGGGTTGAGAGCAGAAGATTGGAGATGAGGATTATAAAATACACTCAGTGCCCTTGCAGCTGGGAGTGACCCTTGCCAAATCAGTGTGAAGAGCAGTGACCTCCAGCATGGCCAAGTGAAATGGCACCTATGTCCCTGTTGTGTCTCTCTCCGTCTCCCCTGCCTGGGTGCTGCTCTGGGATCCCCCATTCAGCAAGGGGACACAAACACATCCACTGTCAGTGTTGTAGCTGTGGGCTTGGTGCTGTCCTGGCTGCTGGTCCCTGCTGACTCACACAGGCCCAACCCTCAGAGCGTGTAAAATGCTCCAGGAAAGTCAATGGAACAATTTTAGCAGAGTTTCAGCAATTTGCTGTTGCCAAGAATTAGGCCCAGGAGCATAACAAAGACAGTGGTATAAACCCATTAATAAGAGTGCACTTCCACCACCTTGTGCTGTAGTGGTGACTGAGGGAAAGCCATTTCAAACACACATGTAGGTGGTCTGCTCCTTGATGCAGAAAACAGAGAAGAAAGGGAACCGAAAAGAAAAATGAAATAGGCTGATATAGATGTACTTATAGACAGGAAAAATATGGTACATAAAAATATATGCAGATATGTGTGTGTATATATTTATGTATCCTTGCAAATGTACCCATATGGATTCCTATAAATACAAATATATGTACATACATGCAAACACAAGACACAGAGGAGATGTATACTATTGTTTCAATAGGATATAAAGGGCTAAATTACAAAGCAAGCCAAAATCTTTCTAGTATACTAAAGTCACCCCTAGAAATATCAAGCAAAACACTCATCAAGAAGCTCATGGACCTGCCAGCTGCTCTTTCAAAGCTTGAAGTGAACAGTTGCTGAAAGAGGCCCTTCAGGCTTCCTTCCCTGCTGAGAATCAGACAAACCTCAGGTCTAGAGAGCTTCAGTAGTCAAAATGTTCTCTAGTGGAAGTGTTGCACCACTGAAACAAATGGATTTACTTCACTGCTAGTACAACTGGGTATTTAGGGAGAACTCACTTTTGCAGGGTTATTATCCACCCTGTGTTGCCAGAAACCAATTTGTGGTTTTTGCAAGAATAGTCATATTGCATCATGGGGTTTTCAGACAGGGTTAAAGAGTCAAGCAACAGTTCCTCAACTTTCTTCTTCTCATCCTCCTCCTAGCATTTTTAATCCCACAGTGAGGAAGAGGAAGTGGAGCAGGAAAAATAAGTGGTTTTTTTACTACTAATGTATAGCAGAATGTCATTTGCAGAATTGTATTACCTCTAAATTAGCAAAAACAGGGATAGTACTATTCCAGGTGTGCCTTTTCACATCCTGACAGAAACAACTTTGCCACCATTTTAGCTCCTGGCAACTTTTTTGTCCATTCCCAGACTGTTGTCCTCTGCCTTCCCTTCTCTGGAGGCAGCAGTTCCATTGTCACTGGTGCCTCACACAGCTCACATCCACTCGCTTCCATCTGTTCTCATTGTCACACAGCACTTCTGCAAAATGTAACCTAAAGAAGCCTCAGGCTATTTTACTTGGTGCCCTAGTAATGATGTTCTCTTATGTGAGCACTTGAGAAAGATGACAGGCTGACTCTAATCTACTCCATGCAGGTGCCATTTGAATTTTAATTATCCCCAGCTAAAAATTCTACTTTCAAGCCATCCTTCTTTATATTTGAATTTAAGATGACAAATTTCGTATGAGCAGGTTCATTCCTAGTTACTGTAGACACTAATAGAGACATCTGAGTTAGGATCCTAATCAGCAGGAAGAGCAGAGTATTTATCTCTCTCCAGAGACTGTGAGCAGGGCTCAGTTAAGGGTGAGAATCTGGCTCAGGAGAACCCAGGCTGCATTTTCGGCTTCTCATTTGCACAGGAAGAATCCTGATCAGGAAGAGCTGTCCCCTCTGAAGGTGTTCTTGGGGAAAGTGGAGCTTGAAGAGGACACTGCTGCAGTCAGTGGCACAGCAGGGCATGATAGATGGGACGTCACGTTTTTATGGTCAGCTGTAGGGTGACATCTCCGTCTCACCTTTCTCAAGTTACCACAAATATGGTGACAGAGCAGGGAACACAGAGCAGCAAAAACTGTAGTGCCTTTCAGATACCATAGAACATCTTATTTCCCTCTCAGCCACAGGCAGCCTACTCCAAGACATGGACTGCAGCCCTGCAAAGTGTGACCATATTCAGACCTTGAAATGCAGCTGGAATGCACTATGGTAGCTACTGTCTGCTTCATCTTAGGGAAGAATTTAGGAAGTTCTTTTTCTCTTTATTTTAAAGGTAATGCTATTTCTGTTAATGATTCCAGCACTCTAGTCAATATTACATATCCAGTTGTCATTGCTAGATCCTGTATATGAAATACAAGCAGAGGGGGAGGAAAGAATTAAACCTGTTTGTAACAATTGATACTTCCAGACTATAATCTTGGCATTTCTTTAAATCCATTTATAATTGTTTGCTACCTGTTCCTGACTGTGAATAGGCTATTTCACCCATGAAGGGTGAGTGCTGAGTTCCTTCCCTGGTTATGAAAGATCCATAACTCAGAAAGGCTGCAAGGCCAGAGCAAAGATTTGGGGATTTTTTCCTCCAAGCAAGTCACAGAATCATAACCACCCTTCATGTATGAGACAGGCTATTTGTTCTTCGTTGTTGTATTTCTTTTAAATTAAGGTTTTTAAAAAGGGACTGAACCCTGGCATCAGATAGTAAACAGAAGGCTGGTGACTGGATAATTAGTACTTTGGGGTTTGTTGGATAAGCCAAAAACAATTTTAAAAATTTTAAGATATTGTGTTGCCAGAATTATTTGGGTTATTCCTTGAGGCATATTTTCACCACAGTGAATAACAAAAGTAATACTGAAGGAAATGTTTTGTTTGATTAGACATTAAATATATTGTTTCATGTGGCACCATATTTATCATTTAATTTTCAAAAAAAACTACATTTTATTTCAATGACTTGGTCTACATAGGAGATAATGAGAAATGAAGCAAAGCTTTGAAAGCACAGTAAAGTGAATATCAACAGACATCTGAACACTGGCACAATAATGGAAGGAGAAACAAGCACAGGTGTAGAAGCAGAAAGGGACATTAATGCAGAAAGTCAGAAACACAGATTTTATGCTTGAATTTGAGGTTATTCCTCCTACCCTGACTCCTTGGGCAGCACTACAGTAACCCAGCACAAAGCAGCCCTGTCACCTTACAGGAACTGACACAGGGATGCTGGCAGGATCCCCAGTCCAGCCCAGGACAGAGCTCTGTCCTGTCCCCACGGGCACTGGGAATCCATGGCAGAAATACTCTCACATGATAGTACAGACAACTCCCTATACAGTCACAGCTCTCTGAAAAGAACTACATGAAAATAAAAATCAGAGGCAGGCCTTGAATTGTACTTACCAGACACTTTAGACTTTGCATTCTACCTAATAATCCATTTCTGCCAGAAGTATTTTGAACATGTCAAACATCCAAGAGCTGCAAGATGCTTAAATTTATTTTGCTACTTTAACAGGTTTCCTCCTCCTCACCAACATCTCTGTTACAACCTTTCTCTCCCTGAGTTGCCTTGGCTCCAAGTGCTGAACCCAAAAGATTGAGTGCTGGGTTTAAAAATCAATATTATGTCACTCTGCAGAGCTAGAAATGGGAGCCTTTTCCTCTAGTGATTAAATGTTGCCAGCTTACCAATGGGTTTCAGCGTGTTTGTTTCCAACCCTGATGGTGTCAGGATTTTAAAGAAGTGACATTTTAACTATCCTTACAGGAAATGCATATTTCTCATACAAACAGGTTTTAAAACCTCAGGGAGCATATCCTGAAAGGATAAACATGGCTTTTACAGCAGAACAAAATGATTACTGTTAATTGCACCATCAGTTGTACACATCAACCACGTCACCTGCTCCCTTCACCTGCCAGAGACGGGGACTGGCACTGGAAAAGATCACAGGTGATTTCCTTGCAGTGCTTTACACATACATAAGTGTTCACATAAAATGTTAAGGTATTTGTCAAATAGTTTACTTCCCAAATAGTCTGTTAGATGTAGCGATGAAATGTAAATTCTTTTGCCAGTAACAACACTGAAAAGAGCATTGGCAAACCTGTCACCTGCATCTCCCCTTTATTACTTCATTTTCAGTTGTCATTTTGTCATTTGTAACTTTGGAAAGCTTTTACATTTTAGGTGAAGTACCTTTGTCTAATTCTTGCTCACAAGCAGTTTTGGAATATAATAATAGGAGTAGAAAAACATGTAAAATTTTCAATTATTAGAAAGACATATTAAAAAAGAAAAATATTAGAAAAATATTTTTACTACCTTTTATGCTCAGTATACAGCAGAACATTGGTAGCACAAGCAAACAGCTCTCAGCTCAGCACAGTTTTTCTACGTGCAACAGAATAAAAACTTATTTTCTTACTTAGTTTCTTACAGTAAAATAATTTTCTTTAATAAAGGGTTGTGTCCTTTACTGCTGCCAAAGAAAATATCAAACGGCTGAATTCTTTCTGCTCTCTCATCCCTGGGCAATAATTTGTGTTTCTTTCCTCTACCTAGCTACCGGTTTCCAAATTCTAAACCACTGCTACAGCTAAGTGGAATTCAAACATGCATTACTACAAATAAAATAAAAATGTTTTGCAATAAATCTCTTTCATCTGCCTTCAGCTTCAAAGGACTTGGAGTTGAACTGGTTTTACCCTCAGTTCCCAGAAGTAATTGGGATCCGTAAGTGCCCTTCAATTCCCATAATGCATTTATATTAAAATTCTACTGGATCTCAGGTTGCTCTCTGGAAATGTATTAGAGCTGATATAACAAACATCAGCCCAGGCAGTAAGCACAATCTATCCATTTCTGCTGCTCACTGCTGCATCCAGCAAAAATGAGAAAATATAACCATAAAAGAAAGACATAACAACATTTCAAAATTCTTTAATTTAAGCAAATGTTATACTTCTACCTACTATCATTATTATTGTAATTAAATATTTGTCTCATCTAGATATTAAGGTTGAATTTTTCCTTTTTTTCTGAATCAACTCAGATTATTAGGCTGAGCAAATTTTCTATTCATAGTTACCAAAGGGAAAAAAAAATAGGCAAAGAACTCAAACATACCTTGCAGATATTTTGGAAGATACTTTGGAAGTTTTCCGAATTAGTCAAGGATTTCCTCAAGATAAATCTTCAGCCCTTTCAAAAAGGATGTATAGATGCATGTGTGTGACATATAGAATGCGAATTTCTGAGCGTCTGTGTCAATGTTATTTCAAAAGCCTGCTGAGACTTCTGGAAAAAAATGTTTGCATCATAATTTTTGTATTTATTTCCTTTGTTTATTTCAACATGAATTATAAGTAACAATTAAGAATTACAGAACTCCTATTTTTATGGAAGGCTCAGTCTCTAAAAAAAAAAACCAGAGCCACTCTAGTTACTCACTGTCAAAGCTCCTTATTTGTGTTATCTCAGTAAAATGTAGTGGAAATGATCACATGAAAAGGTAATAATTATTTTTACTTTCTTGCAATTACAAACAGGAACATATTATTTCCTATGAAATACAAATCTGGTAAGCATTTTTATTAGTAAAAAACTTCCAAAGATGTAAGCACGGGTGTGAAGCAAGGTGTTTGACATTCACATTCTTCCCTCCAGAATGGATTTCTGAGTAGAATATTTTTCAAAGTTACACCAGATATCAGTGATATCAGGCTTAGGCCCTAGAGCTGTAGGCCTTTTGCAGAATGAAAATTATTGTTATCTGTATGTACTGGGAAGAATTAAGAGTCTCAATTCACTTCAGGCACTGCTTGTCAGAAATCCTGCACCCAGAGTGCAATATTTTTTAGGTGACACATTTTGATCTTGTGGGTTTGAAGACACACACACCTCAGGCAAACGGGCACATGAAGTACAGCACATCTTCCCATCTCATTAGAGGGCTCTATTTCTGAATCCAAACACGTCTTTCTGCTGTCATGCCTCTTAGGATAAATATCCACATTCCAGTCATAATGAGACAAACAATTCCTTAATGTGATTTTATTCAAATCAAAGATGGTTCACATCGAAGTTCCAGCTACAAGCAGCACTTTTTTATGAGAATGTTTGATTCTTCAAGAGAAATCTGAGATATGAATGTGATGAACAGATCACAGGAGAATGTTCTTGTAAGTATATAAACATTATAATTAAGAGTTAACTATGTCTAATTTTCTTCCAAGTATTTCCAGCTAAGTTTTACTGAAAGAAGCAAATGAAGATGTAAAGATCAAAATTTCTTCTGCAGTCTTGTCAGGACTTGGCATTTCTATTTTTCTCCTTACCACTTATGAACGAAATTACATTTGTGAAAAATAATTAATTAATTTAACACTCAACATCCAAGTTCTCCAGACTGAATTGTCTCAGGCACCCTCACAGCACCACAGTGACTGACACTGTGTCCAATGGTACAGAGCAGCACGTTGGTTTCTTTAATTAGGCACTAAATATCCCTGGATCTGATTGTGTCAGGATTAGAGAGCTGAGGTTGGACATCCATCCCATCGTGTCACACACACAGCTTGATTTATGTGCCATGCTGCTCAGCTGTCACTGAGCTGTGCCTTCATACATCCCAGCTGGATAAACCAATTCCATTACAACATTACCAAGCAAATCCACTCTCGCTGGTTTGTGCGCAGCAATGAGAGTCTCAGGTAATATAAGATGCATTTCTTATTATTTCCTAAAAATGCACATTTCTAATTATCCCAGATCATGTTTTCTACACAACTTTACCAAAAGGTCCTTGTCTGAATTGCATCTGCCCCTCACGCATAGCATTGCTTTACTTTTGATTTATATTCACATGATTACTGTTATGATTTTACATACACGGATATAAAGCATAAATGTTTTACCAGCATAAACAGCACCATTACATGCTATATTTATTACATGAGACACTTCATAATTGATTGCTAAATGCTACATAGTTAAATTTTCCTTCCCCTGAACAGAATCATGACATTCAAATATAGATTTAAAAATAGAGTGCTGCCAATGGTTTTAAATAAATACTGTACAGCACAAAATACTCATCGCTGGCATCAGCTGCAATTTACTTTTGTTTAAGGCTGTTTGTCTTTAAAAATATAACCAGTTTTAAAGGAATTAACCAATTTCCCAAAGGTTGTTCCATGCCAGCCATGACAACATTAAGCTTAAAACTTTTTAAAAGGATTTTATAAGAAAGTTTTATCATTGAAAAGTAATTTTTGGCTGTTATTGTGATAATCTGGATATCAGACACATGGACAAAAACACATCCACTCACAGTGTTTGTACATTAAATTTCAATATTCATCCCCTAAATTCTGTACTCTTTTCAGAACAAGCAATTGTAAAAGCACAGAGAAGTTAATTCAATTCCAATTTTGCTATCACAATACAAAGTATTTCTAGACACAAACACAGAAAAGGCTATTTGGGCCTTAATTATTATTAACATAGAGTAAGACATCACCTGCTGCTGGTAAATGCTGAGGAACCTGTCATAGTTTGTACAATTGCTAAGGTATACACAATAAAGGGAATTTACATATGATTCAAGCTCTTCTTTTCTAAATTCTTTACTGTATATTCTGTAAATCCCATACTATTGCTTGTTAAGGAATGCTGTAGCATTGCCAGAGGTGGTAGCTGTAATGAACAATTGTTTATGTAGTGTAGAAAATAAATGTAAAGGTTTTCTAAGAGAATACTCACCACTGAACCTGTTTAGCTTGTTGCAATGATTCTAAAGGATATTGAAACAAAGAAAGAAAAGTGTTTGCTTCATTCTGTTTTGGTTTTCTATGAAAAAGGGGGGAGGGGGGAGAGCCATATTAATTACTTGAGATATTTGGTATACAAAATTTATTTTCTGAACTGCTTGCACTTTTTAAAGTTAATTGTGCCATAAAACAAAACTGTATAATACATTTGAAATGTCTAAATATGCTCCAAGTGCAGACTCTAAAGGAAGTTTTTCAAAATCTATATGCTGAGCCAGATCTATTAATTGATCCCATTACCCTAAGGATTAGAGTTTAGTTAAAGGTATGCTTTTTAGTTTGTCTGCTAGACCTTGTTAGACAAACTAAATAATATGTGTGTAGTATAGATCCCAATTAATGCTTCCCAGATATAAAGTAGGATTAGTTTTAAATCAACTGTGCAGATTTTGCATCATCATTTGAGTCCTCTTACTGAAGGTTGTTGTACAGATGCTTCACTAGAGTACATCCAGTTATTACCCTATGGAAATTGCGGGAAAGTGCAGGGAGAGAAAGCAGCAAGCAATGATTTGGAATCAGCATTCCTGGCATCTGACACAGCCAAACACCCAAAGCTCACTTGTGGAATTAGCCTGATCATGCAGCACAGGAATTTCTAGTTGGACATCCCAACCATTCTGAACTATTTTAAAACAACTTTCCCTCTTGAGAAGCAGAGATCCAGTCATCAATATTCTTTTATTTCAAAGACAAAACTCTGTCCTTGTTTCCTGAATGCTCACCTTTGAAAGAAAAGGGAATATCCTGTCTGAGAGACCCATACTAATCAATGTCCTAATTAGCTAGGATTCTTTCATTGAAAATGATTTTTCATTTTAGAAATGTCATTTCTTTAAAAATCAAAGCTTCTCTGCAGAAATGCATTGCTTTCAAATAATTAAGGTCTGGCACGAATTAGCTCAAGGCCTGTGATTAGCTGAAGGTCTAATGATCAAGGCACTTCCTGAGGATGTGCAAGATCCCAGTTCAAACCCAGCCTGCCTGATTCAGAGCAGGAATTCAAACCCCACAGTCTCTCATGTCCCGGGCAAATACTTCACCTTTTGCTCTGGAAAGGCAGCCCCTCCTTTATCAAAGGGCATCTCTTTACACAGATGGAGCAATGCCAACAGCAACTGCTTTGGGAGATTCATCCCCAGCCTGCTGTAGGCAACAACAATCCATTGACTGGGGCATCCATGCAGCACACAGATGGATACACAAGAATTCAGCTGCCTAATTAGGAGACTCCAGCACCATTTCAAACACCTCAGTATGAGCCATCTCTTCAGCAGGTGTAACAGAGAGAACTGCAGGCCTGGGAGATGACCTGTGCCCAGATGAGAGAGTTTAAGGCATCTCCAATGGCTATGTTTAGTCAGGTAAATCCCTCTCTGAATGTGCATTACCAAAGACCTCTGTGAATAAAATGAGTTGGCTAAATACCAGCTGCTCTGAATGAGCCCTGTCTTAAAATCTTGGTAGGTCTCAGTTAAATTTTGGATAGAATTGTTTTTAATGCCAAAAATTTTCTGCCATACGAAAACTATCGGTCCGTAAAGTTAAGCCTGAGACAGGTGCTCAGTGTGGTCTCCCAGTGGCTTTGTATAGAAAAGAAGTGAAGTTAATAACAACTCTCTATTTCAGAATAAGCTACTAAATAATGTCAAGGTAGTTCTCAGGGAGAAATCAATCCTATACACTGTGGGTGTGTAAATTCTGCAGTCTACCCAAAACCGAAATACATCTGGTTTACCAAGTTAGGCTGCATGTGTGCACTAATAATAACCGTGTTTCACTGTCTGACTGCCATCTACACTGTTTTCTCCAGGAGAAAATTACCTAGAACAGTGTGTCCTTGAGGACAAAACTGCTGTGAGCTTGCTATGGGAATCCTATGGTATCGTTTACTACCATTCGTGTCATTCTCTTTAATTTGCTATTTCTTCCTTACACCATGTGGGTAATAATCACAGCAAATTGATTCCCATGAGCTCCTTGGACAATTAAAGCTATTTGGTTATTGCCACCTGCCTGCTGTTTCCATTAATGCAATTTTCAAGACTTTTTTTTTCCTTCCTGCTTCTAAGCCCAGTAAATTCTTTGCCCAGTCTTGACACATTGCTGTGCTGCAATTAGAGTTAAAACGCTGTGGAGGGCATCTGCTCCTGAATCTGATCAGTCACACTTCCAAATATTGCTCTGTCATATGCAAATTTAGTTTTGAGAATTTATGAAATTTAGCTCTTTTAATGCACAGTCTAAGGGAACCATATATCTACTGATATACTATTTTCAATCAGATTCTGGGTAGCTTGGCTATTATTTCTGTAACCATTTTATGCTCATTATATTTGTGATATTTACTAAATTGCCTGTTATGTTCTAACTTCTCTGGTAAATACATGTATGAGAGAGGAAAATATGTGTTGTATTTATCTTTGTGCATATGTGTGTGTGTGTGTGTTCCTCCTGTTTGTCATGTCTTTAACCTTTTCTTTTTTGGAATGTTTTGGCTTTGCTCCTCTATTTCTCTAGTTCACTTTCAGCCTTTTCAGATCTGCATTCTCAAATAAAGCACTATACCTTGTGTTGTGATCTCTCTTTCTTTCGAAGATCAAACTGGCCACTGACTTTTGTGGAGAAGAAAGGCAAAAAGCAGGATAAGGTCTTGGATCATAGAAGTAAAGATGAAAAGGGGGAAGAATGAAATGAAATGAAAGGTCTCAGTCCCAGTTCTGTTAAGGAAAATTGAAGTTGTGCTTTATACAGCAGCTAGAACAAGAGGGAGTCTAAAACTGATTTCAGCTTTTAAAAATGCAATCAAATGGAACTAGATTTCCTCATTAACCTCCTTTAACTGCTATAGTCAGATCACAGAAACACAGAATATTCTGAGATGGAAAGCACACACAATTCAGCTCTCAAGTGAATGGCCTGATGCACAGCCAGGGTTCTTCACACTAAATCACCAGGATTAAGAGGCTGCAGTGAGATATACACATTGCAAGAATCATCCTTGCATCGTTCTGATCATCACAAATAGCTGATCAACTTACAGACAAGTCCTGATAGACTCACTAACTTGTCCCTGCACAAGTACGAGCTTATAATGCTCTTCACATTGCAGGTGGCAATGAGAAAAGACAAAACTATGAAAAATAGCCTTGGTCTTACCCATTGCTTTTACTCTTTTTTCAGTCAGTCAAGTTTGTATATTTAGACACACAGCCTAAGCACAAATGTGGATCTGAGTTAGCAACTTACAAACTGAATGTGCACGTAGGAAACAAACTGGATCAGCAACAGAGAGAACAGACACCGAGCCAATTCCAGCTTTGTCCCCCAACAAACATGGTAGAAACAGGGTGAGTAAAAGAAGCAGCAGAAGTCATCACAAAAAGCCCTAATTTAGGAACCTGTTTTTTAAAAATTTCCTTTGATTATCTAATATTCCTCTAGATCTTGAACACCAGGGTAGGATTTCTGGTCTTTGGAGATCATTGAAAAGCTTAAGGGATTATCAAACCAGTCATTTAAAATGACATTTTCACTGTACAAATATTTGTCTATTAAATAGGCTGTATGGCACAGGACCTGATCAGCCTTGGCAGTATTACAGGTTCTTCATACACTGCAAACCCCACTGTTTCCTCATAAAGCTGTCAAGTCTCAGTTTAATGAAACATATATAAACTCAATGATGTTAGCCATGTCTTGGCAAGTTAATTCATTTTGGTTTTTTCCTGTTGAGTTCCTCCTATTAGGACTTCTATCAATTTATCATTTTAGGAGCACCACAGCAGATCTCTTGCTGGTACTGGAATACAAAATTGAAGAGTAAGTTTAATTTTCAACCAGCCAAAATATTTAGATATATAAAATACCTCTTGATTGACCATTATTATATTAACTTACAGACAATGAAAAATTAGGGAGCTTTGGTAAGAACTGTCTCCAAACTGACCCTAAACCTCTACTTGAGACTTCCTACTATCCTCTGAATTGTTCCATGCTCTACACTACTTCATTTATAATTACAGCCAAGGGATTTCACCTCACATTCACTTCACAGACACAGGGCCTGACTGATCCAGAAGATAAAGAAGATAAAGAACATATTTCATGGAATGGCTTCAGTTGGAAATGACCTCTAGGATCAGAGTCCAACCATTCCCCCAGCACTGCTGAGTCCACCACTAAATCACATCCCCAGGTGCCACAACCACACAGCTTTTAAACACCTCCAGGAATGGCAACTTGACCACAGCCCTGGGCAACTTGTTCCAGTGCCTGACAACCTTTCCTGTAAAGAAGTTTCCCCCAATATCCAATGTAAACCTCCCCTGACACAACTTGAGTCCCATCTCTTGTCACCTGGGAGGAGACCAACCCCCACTCCTTTACAACTGCTCGTATTTGCAGGAAACGGTGGAAACATGAATTGAAGCAACCAGGTTTGTTCATTTGAAATATATAAATGCACAATGTTTTCAAGTGTACAATGAAAACCTGAATTTTTTTCCACTGAATTTATGATGAATGCATTAAGTTTCCTTGAAGATTCTGAACAGACACATTTAAACATCTGAAATAAACAATCAGTCTATTCCCAGAAGAATTTGTAAGAGAAGTGAAAAGCCAAAAACAACCCAATGCATTAATTCTGACAAGTTATTTACCCAGTCCCATTTACAGTTCTATTTCAGTTTAATTATCTCCATAGAGAGTTTTGAACTGAAGAGAGAAATTTTGTCCGAAAAGGAGCTTGCATGTAATCACACTGTGGCTTTTCTTTGCTTTTTTGGGGTTTGTTTTTTTTTTGTTTGCTTGTTTGTTTCTTTGTTTGTTTATGGTTTTGTTTCTGGTGGCCCATATGAACAAATGACAACTACTCCACACATAAAAAAGGAGACAGAGAAAGGAAGACAAAATGGGACAGCCTGGGTGCTCCAGTGTTGCAGGTGTCAGGGAAGAGGGCTAGAACCAGCAGTGAGGTTCAGAGAGAAAGCTGCTAGAACTGATCTTATTTTTCTGCCAGAAGCATGACTGACTGAAGGGAAAAAAAAAATCAGAGCCAGCAATAAACCTTCCCTCATTTTCTGTTACCCTTCAGGAGATTACTTTGATGGGAATTAGACAGCCCCCTGCAGGAAACTCTTTAGTTCTTGTTAAGTCTTTGCACAGCATGTTTGTTGGAAAGGAAAGCTTGTGTTTGATGCTGTTCATCACTGTTGCTGCTGATTTTCTGAGGTTAGGAAACATCAGTCTGTTTGCACCCCTTTTGAGGGTTGCCAACGTGAAGATTTCACATGAGTTCCAAGCTTCTGGCTGCTGTGTTACAGCACATCCCCTTAGGCAAGCCTTCATGCCAGGCTGAACAAGTTGCACATATCAAATGCACATTTAAGGATCTTCAGTAGGTGAAACTGCTCTTCCTCAAAGTGATAGCATGTGTTTGTGCTAACATTGGTCTAATTGCCTTTCTAGATTGTGTTTGAAAATCATCAATAAAATCTTTTCCCCTTTTGGATCTGCTGTTATGACAACTATCACAGCACCCAAAGGTGAATTCTTGCCCTCCAACAGAGGCAGAATAGGTTTGTAGATTGCTGTTTATTTGGGGTTTTTATTATTTCGAGGGTCTACAAAGCATATGTGTGTGGGTAATCCTGTTACACAGAATAATCATTTGCAGCCATAATACAGTGCTTCACTAAAACTGGAGATGCATTTCACATTCTCTTCTCTTCTTTTATTTAATGGTGTGTCAGGGTTTTGCTCCCCTAAAATTTGATGAGGTATAAGCATAAACCAAGAATCCACACTGAAATTCCCCTGCCTTTTTCAGTTAATCACACTTTCTCCTGCTGGAGCCATAACTGTGTTTACCTTTCAGTTCTCCCCTCCAACCTTTCCTGTGTGGAGTCAACCGAGTTTTGTTCCCTGACCTCTTCTCCATTTGCTCTTTGGTTATAAGTGTGTTCAAACAAAATGAGTCTCTCTAAGACTGTCATTACAAAACCAACCTTTGCCTCTTTGCTACTTTTACTTCCTTTCACACTTCTGAAAATTACAGAGAGCTGATAAAGTCTGAATCACTTTTATCGCTTATCAGAGGTTAAAAAAAATGCACACTTAATAAGGCTTCACCACCTCCCTTGGTTCCCTATTTCTCTCCCTTTACCCAAGCTGTCTTTGTATTAAGTGAAAAACTGCTCTAAAGCTGTCCTTTGTGTCTACCAGATCCTATTATGTCTACGCACAAGGGCAAAACTTCAGTGACTCTGGATCTCTTCCCTTCCTGTCAGGGTCTGCTCTGCTGTTCCCGAATTCGGTAGCTTACCATAGTACAAAAAGGTACAGGAGTGATTTCCAGCTGGGAAAGGCTTAGCACATCTCCTCCTGGCATAGGCAGAGGAAGGTTTTTCTTTAGCACACCTTTATGAAGGCTTTGCCTGCATCCTGGCTGCTCATGGAGTTAATTGGGGCCGTGACATTTGCACCATGTCCAGCCACCGTCCTACCAGAAACACCCACTGAACAACACCAGTACCTTCAGCTCCCATGCCAAGGAAAGTCTGGCTTTCCTCATGGCTAGTGGCAGGTTTTCCTATCCCTTAACCTTTCCTGTGGATGAATTCATACAACATACCCTGTTAACAGATCAGCTTTCATCTCTATGCTCATCCCTGCTCACAGGCACAGCAATTTCTCTTTTAGCGTCTGTGAATTCAGCACCCCTTTGATCCACAGTCATCCTTAGCACCTAAATGTTAAGTGGCATTAAGAGTTTGACTCAAAAGCATCAGTCTTCAGTGGTTTTGTGACCAGCATGTCTCAGGTGTCTGATATTTACCTAAAGAGGATTTTTAGTTCATGGTTTCCTCTTCCAACTTGTTCTGATCAGCTGGAAAAAACAAACCAGGACATGATTTATTATGTAGGTGCAGGTTACTGTGATTCACCAGATCTATTTATCTGATCACTCCTTTCTATGTATGCCTGGGAAACAAAAGCATTTGTGATCAGATAGGTATTACCACCATTCTTTATATTAACACAAATAAAATGCTACACACAACACCACAGACCCCCCATGGACACACACTGATTTCACGTTTTCCACACATTTCTATTGGCTCTGCTTGAGACCACATATTAAAACCCACCAATCTTCCCAGCAGACTGATGAAAGCCACAGTAAAAACAGCTGCATTTCACATGTGGTTTAACTTAATGTCTCATCCTGAATGTTTAACTCTAGCTGGTAATGCTGCTTTTTAATATTCACAGTCCTCTTTATCGTCACATTAGAAGCAAGGCATTCAGCCTTGAAAAGCACAGGAGAATACAATGAGGCTGGTAGCACTTCATTTCTGGAGTGTCCAAAATCACCTTTTTTATTGCAAGGAACATGAAGAGAAATTCATGTTTGATAACCTGTGAGCACATAAACCAGTTGCATAGCATTGTTAAACAATGCAAACAAACACTGGTCTGTCCACACAGTAATATTTCCTTTCAATAAAAATGAAGCATTACCAAAAGTAGGTAACATTGCATGTTTTTTTCAGCTTGAGTCTAGTATTAAAAAGAAAAGAAAAAAAAAGTGGTATAAAATGCTTCTCTCCTCTTGGTTGGGCCAGAAGAATAAAAGTTACAAAACTATTTACTAGAAGCTGGAACATGACTAAAAACCATTAGACACAGATAAGTCAGAAAGTCCCTTGGGTGGGTAATGTGAATTTAGAAGATCCTCTGGTTTTTTCCCCTTGAATCTGGGATAAGATTAAAGATCAGTAATAAATTTGCACAAGCAAGCCCACAGTCAGTCATAAGTCCCTCCTGCTTGAATGCCTGTTCCAGATACAGACATCAATGCCACTTCAAGCCAGGGAAGCCTTCTCCTCAGGTGACTTCACTGCACGTTGTGCCAGAATCCTATGGCTCGAAAGGTAACCTCTGAGTGATGACACAGGTTTATGTACATGGCAATACACAACACACTTTGGTTTGGCCTTCACTTGGAGTAAATCAATGAGATCAGAGGAAAGATATCACCTTCTTGAACATGCTAATTGTTAAGGCTATATGACACTGTTGAACAGGCTCTCAGGACAATCCATCCTTCACCAGAAACAGCGCCAAAGGCCCTGTGACAGGATTATTGACTCCAGTTTCTTCAGCTCTAAGACAATAACAACTTCAAGCACTTTACAGAAAGCCCTCCTACTCTCTATTTAGGAGCAGAAATAGAAACCATCAAATTCCTTTCATGATTCCAGCTATTTTCTCTTCAATCTGAAATGACAGGCCTTATCACTTGACAGGTTCACTTTGCAGGGACCACTGCATGCCCATTACAGCCAACACATAAGAGCCTTTCATTTCAAGATGCTGCAAAATGTTTTTTTCCCTAATATTGCCAAGAACAACAGTAAACCATAAATGTCTGGACTGAGTGCAGATGAGAGGAGTGTAGAATAAGAGGATAAGAAAGCACTTTCTAAAGTTACAAAGCCAGCACAAGGCAGTGACACCAGCTCACAACACTCATGTCAAAGACATTCCACAGAGCAGAGTCCAGCTCAGACAATTAACAAAAATATGTTCCATTGCACATTTCTCTGTGGCAAATATAACATTGGCACTCCTTATTACTGGAGGTTTTCTATCCTGCTGTTTGTAGATAGTCACCCATCCTGCAGGAGTAGTTCACAAATCCTAAGTAAAGACAGAAGCAGCTCCAAAGTAAGTGTTGTACAAACTGAAGACAACAAGCAGATGGTGAGAGCACAGAGAAAGCCTCATTTTAAACTTTCCTACTGTAGCCACACTGAGTAGGGAGTGATGCCCACTCACTGAGGTTTGGTTCTTTACTCTTTCCCATGAACTGGTGTGAGCCACACCAGCAAAACCCCATTTGCTGGGGCATGCCGTGCACCTCCTGGGAAAGTCTGGTGCTGCAGGGATTCAGAGAGCCCCTTGCAGTGCATCCTGAGCCACCCACAAGAGAAAAGGCTACTCCAAGCTTCCTCATTCATTTTCACTCATGCCCTACTCATGCCACAGGCAGCAGTGGCCCCACATGTCCCACTGGCTGTCCATCTGCACAAGTCTCCAGGCATGGAAGCAGGAAAGGGCAGGAGAACTGGACAGTGTTTTCCCAGGACACTCCATAAACTCCTGAAGTTACACCTTGGCAATTTCCTGGTTAAGTGCCAACTGCCTTTGATAGTCTCAAAAGACTTTTATTCCATTAATTTGCATAATTGTTTTTGAATGTGCTGTAATTAATAAAGTGAATGGACAACAGGATTGGCAAAAGGTCACTGCTGACAACTGCCCAAATCCTTGGTGGGCAAAGGGAAAGAATTTAAGAACATTTTTCTCTCTGTCTCAACTCCCCATGTGGAAGAATGGATTAGGTCAGGCTCACTGCATCTTCTCCTTCTCTCTTCCTGTGCAGGTGCATAATAACTAAAGGCAGTCAGCCTTAAAGCCCAGGAAAAGGCCATGTCTGATTCTCAGCTGATGCACACTTATGCATATTTAAACTAACTCTTGTGGAATTATACAAGGATTGAACCATCTGCATCCTAAGGTCAGAGTCGTCAGCCAGTGCCATCAAACCATGAAACCCAATTCCCTGGAAACCAAAAATAGGACAGATCACCCCCTAAACTGTCAAAATTTACCTTACTGCTGTTTCAACAGCAAAAAAAAAACCAAAAAAGTGACAAAGAACAAAGGGGAAAATAAAAAGTGACATGACTAAGTGTTTCAAATGGACATTTGCAAGTAAAAGAAGAAAGGCAAAAAGAGTGAGTGATCATGAAAGTGCATATGATTAACATAATCAGTGTAAGGATGGTGTCAGCAAATTAAAAATAGAGTCCATAACCCCCAGAAAGTGTGCTCAGGGCAATACCAGGAAGAGCCACAAGGCATGAGATGTGAGACTTTGGAACGAAGCTGAGGCAACATGACTTTTAGTAACTGGAGAATGTGTGCAAACAGGGCATGGACAAATCCTTCAGCTGGGTTTCAGTCATTAGTAGTCAAACTAAGCATTTAACAGATATTTATGGTATGCAAAGATAAATTCTAAGGACATTCAAAGTCCCTCCCTCTCCCATAACTTTTCCTGCACACTTCCAGTGACAACAGAACTCATCCCATGGACATGATTGTTCCAGGGAACTCTTGAAGGACAGTAACTGAATTCCCACTTCAATGGGAGCAGGGCTGGATTCTCTCAATCCTTCAGGCATTCAGTGAAGCAAAGCTTTGGGATGAAGAGCAATTCCAAGCTTGGAAATAAGGCGAATTATTTACCAGCATACAGGAGCACACATATACAGCATGTGAAGCAATGTTTACCATTCAAACCATTTGGAATCAAGCAGGATTGTCCACTGAGTTTTTTTCCTTTCTTACCTTTTTCTACCTACCTACCACTGAGCTATCTGAGGAACACTCTAGTATGTTCTGGGTTTTTTCAAAGTCTTCAAAGCATTTACTTTATAAACAAGAATTATTGTAATATTTTAAAGTTTTATTAACCTCTATTACATCCATTAATTACATTATATTACAAAACATGTTTCTGTTCTTTGAAAAAAAATCCTTGAAAATTACCAAAAAAGAATTCTTCAGAAAAACTTAACCTCTGCAGAAATCAATTGCAAAGACAAAGTCTAAGGGTGGTATGTGAAACAACCCTATCTCTGGTGCCATTCTCCCTCATCCTTCCTTGGGCAGCAAATCAAAAATCTTTGTACAAGAGGGAAACAAGTCATCAGATGCCTTCAAAGAACTACTAAAGATCAAGGGTCACTGTGAAAGGACAGTTTCAGAAAATTTTGTATTTTCCAAAAGCTGAAAATAGGAAAATTTTTGCCTCCAACAGGGAAGAAGTATCAGAGCATTTTGATTTGGCTTCCTTGAACTTCAGCTGTGGGACTGACTGCACCTGCACACCCTCTGTGTGTTGGTTCAGGAGCCCCACTGAGCTCAGGGCTGGGTCCCAGTTCCCACCTGCTCTTGAATTCAGGAATATATCCATTGAATTTGGATCCATCATACGCCAGTCCTGACAGGGCAAAGATGGATCAAGCTCAGAAGCCTGAGTCACTGTCTGTTCCATGGAACTCCTGATCTCCGCAGTAGGATGGCTGCGTGGGGTGTAAAATCACCTCTGAAGGCTGTTGGCTTGGTTTGCCATATTAAAAATAAATTAAATTAGCAGCTCAATAAACTCAGTTGTAAGCTGCAGTTGTTAAACAATTCTTGCCATAGGGGCAGCAGCCTCAGGGAAATCCAGCCAAGCAGTGCTTCAGCACTCTTCACTGAATCCTTGGCTCCCAGGAAACATGGGAGATATTCCTTTTGCAAGGAATGCCATTTCCCTCTATCCACTTTACTCCAGAAAACTGCCCTCATTCTTTCTGTCAACCCCCTAAAACCTCACCTCTGCATTTTCAGCTTTCTTATTCAAAATGTAGCTTCTTAATATTGGAGGAGTGCTACTAATGATCTCTATTGTTTTAACCTGAAAGTCAGCTTTTCCCTTCAGTCACAGAGAAAGGCTCCTTTCAGCTACCTAAAAGCTTTGTAGGGTTGTAATACATCCCTAACCTGTTAACAAACCACAAAAAAGAAAACCCAAACATACAGCCTTGAACCACAGCAATTTGGACTTTTGAATTTCCCAGTATGGGGAAGTAAGCCAATCCTTGTTCCTTTCTCAGAAGCAAAGTACAGGAGACAAAGATTTTAAAGAAAGCCTGGTTCCTGTATTCTCCTGACTTTTGAGGCAAAGAGGATGTGTCCTGTGCTGCCAGGTACCCCGTGCCAAGAGGGGAGCCCTGCCTGGCACAGCTCCCTGCCTGCTCCCAGCTGGGCATGAGCTGCTTTCCCCCATCTCCCTGCACAGCAAAGACAACCAACAACTCCCTCCCACTTTGCATATTCCAATCTAGCATTTCAAACAGAGCCCTTTGCTTTTTATCCTAAAGTGGTACTTGTTAAAGGAGCTGTGACCACTCAGGCTATTTCCTCTGAGGATGATAACGCTGCTGCAGAAGCTTCATTATTATGCTAATGGAGCACAGGCTGAGCAGCTTTCATAACTGCCACATTAAATCATCTACCAAGGGGAGGCCTCGAGAGCCATTTACATTGCACTGGATGCATATTAATGAAGCCAGGAGCAGCAGAATTGTTTTTGAAGCAAATAGTCAGGTAAGATGAAAAAAAAAAAGAAAAAAAAAAAAAAAAAAGAAAAGACATTTTATTGAACATTGGAAAAACTAGAGATGGTTAAACTTCACAAAGGCTCAGTCTTGAGGCTCGGTTCTGCTGCCTGTAATTAGGACTGAATACCAGAACCAGGCAGAAATCAGCAGCAGCCTGGTTGTGATGGAGGTCTCTGTGACAGACTGCAATGGTTCCTCAGCGTCCCTGCTGTACTACAGAGCCTCAGACACACACAAAGAGCACTTCTTCCCTCCTCCTGTCCTCCTCATGCCCTGGCTCCCTCCCTCTTGCCCCAGGACACCACTTGTGCTGCACCTAAAGCAGATAATGCTAGCACAAAATGAGATAAATACCTAGCAGCGTGCCTTCAGAGGAATTCAGACACATCCATCAAGACCAAGGACATAAAAGCAAACAAGCGACATTTAGAGTGATCTTGGGCTGACAGCTGAATATAGATATACTTCTCCCAAAAGATAAACCACGTGGAAGTCACCACAGATGAAGGGGGATGATACAGACAGGTTAGGTGGAAGAAAGAGCAGGAGTGATAATCACAGCAGCTCACCTGCCCAGACAGAGTCACGCTGCTTTATTTCACATATGCTCTAGAAAATGTCTATTGTCAAGAGGGAGTTTAAGGGCAGAGCAGTGTCATTATTGACAGGAACTGGGAGCTTTTTCCACTCATATGAGAAAATTGTATAAAGGAGAGAGCTCTATGGAAAATGAGGATGATGTTGGCATTGTTATTGAAGGAAAGTCAGGACCCTTTTTATCAGATCACAGGTTTGTTTAGACAGTTAGGCATATTTTTAAATGATTTATAGGTGAATATTAGTGCACCGTGCAAAGAAAACACACTTCAGAAACCTGGCATCCCAGGTAATGGTTTTTTTTATGATTCAAGCCATGCACTCTCTTCCATCACCATGTTCTGTACTATCAACAATCCACTTCCCTATCTTGCTCCTGCTACTCTCCTCCCTGGACATCTACTCCCCAGACCCAAACAATGCTTGACAGCAATCCTTCATGTCCTCAGGACATCACCTCCTAGTGCTCTCTCCTTCCCCACACCTCTTGACTCCAAAAGGATCCGATAAGAGAAGCCAATGTTTACAAAAGCAATAATTCACTTGGGGCCAGTAAAGAATGACTTTTCTTTGTGGTTAAGAAGCATTTGTCCACAATCTCATTAGAAACCCAAGAACATGTCATCATTAAAATATGTAATTTCATTATGAATGAAGAGACTTTTTGAACAATAATGCTGCAAATGTCACAGTGAACCTTGCACATTGCCTATGTGCAAAAGTTTGGCAAAAAAGTCAGTCACACAACCTTCCAAGTAAGCCTTTGCAAGCCTTTACCTGCCAAAAAAAGACTAGAACTAGAATCAAGAAATTCTGAAATAGCTTTCTCCATCTTATGAGAAAAGAATGGCTGGGGATAGTGTGGGCCTTCAGAATAATGATCCCAGCCAAAGGGAAAAGCTCTGTACCAACTTAGCACAGTGCTGAAGGAAAGCAGACACTGCTGCAAGATTGCTTACCCCATCTTCTGCAGCCTAAAGAAGTTATTCTCCTTTATTCCTATTCAGCCTTTAATTGACTTTTGATGATCCACAAATTGACTTTTGAAGCAATTCCCTAGTCTTGTTTTCCAGTCATTTAAAAATGTTTCCTGCCCCATTGATTTTTTTGACAACACCTCACTAAACAAATAATGTTAATGTTCTCGTAACTGTTCTCCCTACTGAAAGCAGCAAAGTTTGTTTGCCATTTTTGAGACATTTCCTCCAAATATTGCCTTTTCTATCTCAGTTGTGTTGGTACCATATCAGCAGATAAGCTGGCACGTATAAAAATTGTAATGCCCATCATTCATGTCTCCTCACATATTCCAAAATACCTAACTTTAGAGAGAATCTAGTACATACAGTCCTTGAAAGGGAAAGAAAATATTTATGAGTTTCTTGTAATTCAACAAGTAATGTTAATCTGATAATAGATAAATGACAGAACAACGTAACATAATTACATAAATACTCCCAAAAACAGAAGCAATATAATGGATATATATATATATATGCAAATAGATTTTTGTACTTCTAAAATATACCAGCAAAACCTAAGAAATGTTTTGAGTGACTGTCAAAGAGCTTAGTTTAGCAAATGGATAAAATATGTAACATTTCCAGTATCTAATCACAAATCAAGTGCACAGCTTGATTTGCTTCTTGCACGCCTTACTCCCATTTTTGCCCAATTAGCTGTTCAGCTTCAAAAGCTTTGGGATACAGACTGGTTTCTTGTATATGTTTATGTAGCATCTCTCAACAGCACCACAGGGCTCACTCCTAAATGAGGTCTTTGCACAATTGCTTGCTTTGCATTAAGGCTGCCATTATTGCTGCTGTTAAAGAGCATTTGAGTGATGTGCATGGAGCCAGGTAAGAAGCACAGGATAGCAGTGGATACTTGCATGCCTGGCATGTGAATGATAATTCCACAGGTTAATTTACTTTCATTATCTAAGCAAGGCAAGTATGTGTTAGAAATGTGTTTGTTTTGAAGTTCCACAAAGGGGGTTGGTTTGTGTTGTAAGCAAATTAATGGAACTTAACCTTTTAAATATGAACAGATGGTGTGAGAAACAGAAATTCCATTCACTAATGAGGTAAAAAGTGTACTCAACAAGGTAAAGTTCATAGTCAAGAATCTAGTCTTGTACACACACAGAGATCAGGAGATACCTGAGAGCTCTGCATGGTTTTGATTTGTACAAAAGCCCCACAAGTCTTCGTTCCTAATCTCTGAAAGCCTGACATTAAATTAAACTTATATATGTGGTTTTGCTGAGGGCAGGATGAGGATGAAACTACTCCATATATTTGCTAAATATTATCAACAGAGGTGACATTTTCCACTGCTGATACCCACAGATTCCATTTCACTGCTTGTCTATGAATCACAAGCTCCTAAACCACTGTCTGCCTATTCCATTTTAAGCACTATTTTATCCACACCATTTAATGCCAGTTAGACCCCTGCAATGTGCTGGTTTTGCCCTGTTTCATTCCTGTGTCTGCTTTAGAAATGGTTTATTCTTTCACTTCCCCAGAGCTATTCTGCATCCTATCACTGTGTGTTCCTGAAGGGATTTTTCTAGAAAAAGAAAAAGAAAGATTTCAGTGCTGACATTGCAGAGTTGCTCTCTTGAGCATCACAGGCACTGGGGTTGACTCTAATAGCTGAAATGTCATTAGATGGTATCAGGAGGGCTTCACACTCTCATCCAGGGACGGAAGGGATGCAGCAGTGCACCAGATGTGCCTGTGGGACCAGCACTGCCCATCAAATTGGGCACTGAAGTGCAAGACAGCATCTGAGCCTGCAGGTAGGGCTGAACCATGGGTGGCTCCTGATTTTCCTTCATGAGACTACACAAAACCAGGAAGGCCAAAATGCTCTCTGGAAGCAGTTAAGAAAATTTAAAAGAACTCTTTCCTTCCTTTCAGAGTAACTGCCTAATCTTTCCTACAGTGTAGATGGCAATTTTGGGGCTCCAACCTCGGTAACAGTTCCTGTTTTGGAAATCATCCACCCTTACTTCTCTCTGGCAGGCAATGGCAGGGAAGAGAGGATAAACCTTCTCTTCCAGGCTGGGGACATCAGCCATCAGAAGGCACCAGTGACACCAGATAGAGACCCTTAGAGCTGAAAATCTGCAAGCTGCTCTCCTCTGACAGGCTGCTAGGAATGCCACAGGCAGGCAGACAGCCTAGGAGAGAGAATTTGCTCCCCCCTCCTTTCTTTCTTATCATCTGTAGCTCAAAGCCATCAACTAGACGTGTTGAGAAAAATATATAGCCTGTGTTTATCTTAAAATACAACACTTCTCACAGCTCTACAGTTTGTTACTTCCAGTCAGAACATTTTTTAAAATTATGTAGTTCAAATTGATTATGTTTCCATGTATTGCTAATTAATCATCAAATCATCTGGCACCTAGACTGCCATATAGAAGCTGAGGTAACACATTCACAATGTTCAAAGAAAAATCTGTTTCTTAATGGACAGAGCAAAACATATACCCAGATTAGAGGAATATGAACATGTGTAACACTTCCCAATTTTGAAAAGAGAGTTAATTCTTTGCAGGGACGGCTTAATACAATAGACCTGGAGTGCACAGACCTGGACCTCTGCCAGCACCTGTCTGTTCTGGAATTCCATCCACTTTAATAAGCTGCTGCTCTCTGGATCTCAATTAACCAGACAAGCTGGTGCAATTGTAGAGAACTCAAAAATAAGAGAGAAGATTTCCCAGATTCTCCATCTGTAGGCCTTCTGTAAGCATGACACATACAAATAGAAACCAATATTGTAGGTGACATCCTTAAAATTATGAATTACAGTGAGGCAATGAGAAGCTGGTAGAGAAACACCAGCATGAGGCCCCAGAACAAATGTTATTTTTCATGGCTTACTTCAATCATTGTCATGAGAAGTCGACATCTCTACCAAGCACCTCATTGATGCCACGGCTCGAGCAGAACCCGAGCTCTGCCAGGCCTGCAAACTGCTCCATGAATTAACCCCAGCTCCAAGCAGGCAGAAGGGTTTGCCAGCATGAATCTAATTACAGGATGGAAGACCACATTTATACAATGACAACATAACTACCAGAATAGAGACACATCAAAATGCCTGAACAGTACATTAAATCATGAGAACTTAATGTTTGCATTGTAAGAGTCTCACAGGATTTAAAAGGAATGGAACCAATAGACTCCTAAAGAAATTATAGCAAAAATCCCACAATGTTTGCTAGGCAATTGTATTCTTCCCACATATTAGCCAACTTTACTAAAGAAATCCAAAGCAGGGAAAAAACTTTGCAGCAAATTACTTTTGCTTATATGTGTAACCCAGAGATTCTTACTAAATACCATTTGGCTGGTCACATGCACTTTTATTTTTTAGTCATGGCATAAAATGCTGCTACCCTGCTCCATAAAACAGCCTGGCTTTTACTACAGTCATTATCTGTCTGGTCTGTTGGGACTGGATGCCTTTAGAATGGGATGTTCAGCGGAGTCTCATCCAAAGGCAACCACAAACCATAAAAACAGCTGAAAGTGGGAAGCACTACCAATGGGTAAGGCAGGCAAATAAGCATTAAGGCTAAATGGGAATGTAACCAGAAAACCACCCAAACAAAGAGGGTAAGAATTTGCAGATTTTGCAGGTTTTATACCTCAGTATGTCACTATTGAATAGATCTGTTCTTAGCCCAAATTTTAATTCTTCTTTGTGATGCCTAACACAAACTGGGTACTGAAAAGGCAGTAGACATCCAGGACACTACATGAAACACAAATTTGTAATTTACAAAACATTATAAACAGTTTTTCAGTAACTAGTCCACTTCAGATCTTGGCTCAGAATTTACTTTTATATTCTAAGGAGATGAATATGAAAATTCAGTCTGATGAAGGAATTGAGCATTAAAATTTCAAGTCAACACAAATAAAAGTTAATGTTTGTTTTTAAGTAACCCTTGTGATGGAAACCAGGGGCAAACACCTTTGCAGGCAGTGTTGACCCCCACCTCAGTTTCATACATGTTTTAAGATTCTAAAAAGACAAGGAGCAGAAGCCCTTAAACAGAGGTGAACTTTCATAAATAAGAGTAGTAAATTAATTCTCTCTTATGGCTTTATCACTATTCTTAATACAAAAAAACAGTTTTTTCCTCACTTTTTTTCCCCTCTCTTTCCAAGTGTTAGAGGTGCAGTAATACATGTCTCCTGCCAAAGGAATAACTCTTAGACAGAAAAATCATGAGCTTCCCAATTATCTCCTTTTGGTTGATCTTTGGACTGTTCCCCATTAAATACACCACTGTCAATATTAGCACAGCACAGCCATGCAATTCCCACCCTCATCCCATGGAGGCAAATCATCAGATTATCACACTCCCTGACATGACATAACCTGATTCACACTGCAGATCTTCACTGGTAGCCTGAGGTCGGGCTAAAATAAATTTCATCAGTGTTATCTGTGGGATCAATTGATTGCAGGGTCTAATATGGCAAAAGTCCAGGAGAATATGTGAATGCTCCAGACACAGGGCAGTTCTTTGAAATCAAGGATTGCTAGCAAGGCTTGATAACTAGGGGCTTCAGGCTATTAACACCAGCTGGTCATTAAGTCCACACAAATTGTTACAGCTTTTATAACCTTTTCTTATCTAGAGAAAACAATTAAACATTTTAATTACATTACAGGGATGACAGAAGATAATTGGAGTTATCAGGAAATTATGTAGTCCTGTTAATGTGAGTTACTATGTCATTTCCATTGCTTACAAGTGTACTTGCCATCTAGATAAAGTAAAACTAACTTTCCATTATGTCCATATTCAAATAACAAAGAAGGAAGAACACAAAATGAGTAACCCAAAGCCAAATGAATTATCATATTAAGCTGGTATTGTATATTCTTTGAGCTCTTGTCCTGGAGACAAGACACAGTGATGGAGACTGAGTTGAAAAAGTACAATTGTCACCTGTGGAAATAAATTACTTTTCATATCTACTCTTACTTTAAAATAGCAAAGTCCATAGAATACACAAATTCTATGCTTATATAGTTTCTGTGAACTACCGTGCATCTTTTACTTAAAAAACTATAGTATCATCAACAGAGAACAACCTGCCAAAAGTTGCTCCTTGTATTACTTCATAAAGTCTTTGCCCTTTTATACCTGTTCTAGGTATGTGGGTATTACAAAGCTCCTAATTACATAATACCAAGTTCACCCCATGTTTCAGTATATCAGTTCTTCACTGGGATTGGGTTATTATAGTGAGATTTGCAAAGGACTACAACTATGTCTAGGTGGGGAGCTTTCACACCATGACTTCAGCCTTTTTAAATATGAAGACAATGTGTAGGAATGTATCCCTTAATTTTTTTGCTGCCAATCTTTTCTTGCATAAATTGCTAGGGCTGAACAGCAGGCACAACAGCAGTTGCCTTAGTTCCCAGGGAACTCCTGGTCATGATGTGCCAGCCTGTTGGACTTTGAAGATTTACTGTTTTGCACTTAAGGGAAATGTATAAGAAAATATTTACAAGTGCTCATTAAGGCTAAGCTGTGTCCTTATCCTATGCCAGGTACCCTGGGAATTAAGAAGATTCTATAATGAGGATGGATGTAAGGCTGTCACACTTACGCAGGAGTAGTCACTTGGACAAGGGAAGGATGAAGAACTAAACTACAAATAGAGTAAAGGGCAAAGATTAGCAAAAAGTGAAATATGAATCACCTTTATTATGGAGACAGTTATACTGGGATGTATAAACAGGAATATATTCTGAAAATATTCTGTCATCCAGTGTTTTCTCACCTGCAGCCCTAGTAAGGCTGCAGCTGTAGTACTGTGCCCAGATTTTGCTCTTATACTTGAAGCAGGTTGCAGAACAGAGGCAGCACAGGATTAAAAATGCAACAACATTTATGTTCCATGATGTCTAGATGATTCACAGGAAAAGACTGGCCTGCAAGAGATTTAGGCAGAGAACAGGATCGTAATTTTCATTTACAGAAACATATGAGCTTGCCATGTTTACAGCAGAAAAAGCTGTAGTGGAGAAGCCTCAGGTTGAACAAAAATATGGGAACAGATCACACAGGTGTCTCACAGAGACTGGGAGTAATGGCAGGCACAGGTGACCCTAACATGAAAACAGACAAGGACAGTCACATGAGACTCACCCACATGATTTAATATGAGATTTTTTTAAAGAGTCCCACTTCAGTTCCTCACTATAGTGCCAGGAACTGAAAGCCTACGTGATGATGTTTCTCAAGGAAGGAAATGGGTGAAAAATCTGCCTAGATGTGTAATGGAGGCTAAAAGTCAGAATGGGCAAAGAGCTGCAGTTCCATCCTAGCCAACACACCACAGCCTGAATCATGGCCAGTTCTGATTTATCAAGACTTTTACTGCACTAAAGAAAAAATAAGGTCCCCTAGTTGGGGACTTGGCCATCTCACATGCTTTGAGTAAAGCAGAAGGGGATCTGTAATACCTGATGTGGGGTTACTTATGATGCATCCTGAAAGGAATAAAAAACACTACTTTGAATTTGTACGACAGAAGAGCCAGGAGATTCTGAATCTGATTCAAGTTTATGAGGTCAGGTCTTGCAAGCCAAAAAGGATTTATGAGTCTGTTTGCAAGTCACACACATGAGGTTGCACATTTCAGGACATAAATAATGGCATATAAACCTTGCAAAAGAAAACTTGGCATGCCTGAGTTTTATGATAGGAATGGATTCAAATTAAATCTGTAAGATTTCACTTGCAGGTGTTTTCATTGTAACCACTTTATTTTGGTATCGCTTGGATTCTTAATCGGTCTGAAGTCTACACATTGCCTACCCATACAGAGGAATTATCTGGTTTGTCTCAGGGACGGGGCTATTGAAGATGATGTGTGGTCCCTTACACAGAAACACAAAAGTTTTTATATTTTTCTATATTATCCAGTCATTTATCCCATCTTTTCCAATTTTTGGCATTTTACACAGACCACACAATTAAGTTTGTTTGCATTGATTTTCTTGACATTTGTACACACATAAAACCAACCAGAATTAGACTCAAATGGCTTTATCTGTTTTCCTGGATAACTCAGCAGACTGTCCCTAAATGTAACAGATCTGTGACAGCAGCATAAATTAAACTGTCCTGATAGCCCAAATTTCTTCGTATCAGAAAGGCACACACGCAGCCGGTTGCAATATCACATGCCAAGAAAATCCAGTTATTCTTTGGGGTGGATTTCACAGAAGAACCATAATCCCTGAACTGATACTCTGCTCAAGGAAGAGCCAGGAAAACGAAGGAAATTTGGTTACAGCTACACAAAGTCTCAGATGGTTCTTGCAAAAATAGGCCCAAGGAGTTCATGAGACAGATGCCAGCCAAATTTTCATAGCAAATCTGCTCCTGTGGAAAAAACCTCATGTCTATCACAGAGTTCAACATTTACCTTAATATGCCAACCTCAGCCTACTCATAGCAAGCATTGCCTGTGTGTCCAGCATCATTTGACCATGATCATTTGCTCACTTGCTTTTTCAGCTCTTTTCCCCCAGGATGTGCCATCTGTAAAAGTTTCCTTGTTTTTCACAAGGTCTCTGTACATATGTGGCCCTGGGGAGCAATCCACCATATTAAACAACTGCAAATAGTTCTCCTGATCCACATGAAAAGCTATACTGGATAAAATGGTGCTGTAAGAGAAGAATTATTTGAATGTGAAAAGGGTTATAGCTCACATGGGAAAGCAGGAAAGAAGACAATGGCCACAGTATAACTGATGATATGGAGAATGTGGGACAATATTATAATTATATCCTTATCATGACTCTCTTTTCTTAAATGAGCCATTAAGAATATCTGATACAGACACCTAAGCAGAAAACAAAATACCTAGTTTCCTTTCCTTTATTTTTTTTTAATGCTTTTGTGTCCATATTCTCTTTTGGGAGGGAGATTACATGTGGCCTCATACAATTATCCAGCTTTGCTAAGAATGAGATTTTCAAGAGGACTCAATGCACTTTCATCATGCCAGACCAGTTTAAGTTCTGCTTAATTTAATGAAGAAACCCAGAACATACTCCCTGAACATTTTATGAAGCTGCCTGTGCTACATGTTGGAAGGTCAAGTCCAATGTCCATCAAGAGCCCACAGAAGTGCGGGCCAAGAACTGTGTCTTGATCTTAGACAGGATTTTTTCCACTCACAAGGAAAAACATCCTGTATGTAAAGCATCTGCAGAGAGAACTGCTTAAATATAAGGTGACAAATCTTTCAGCTGCTAAAATGAAGATGAAACAGGCCTATCAATAGAGCAGCTATGATGAAAAAAAGAAATAGAATCAGCAGTTTTTGCTATTTTAAAAACTATTTAAAATACCAGCTTTCAGAGTGGTATTTTTTCATTTTTGGTTTTATGATGCATCTAAGGGTAATATGTGCTTCATATGAATTCATGGTTATTACACCACTCCTGCAACACTTTAGTGTGTGTCAGCATTTTCATGGTGAACCTTGGAGTTCTGGGTCTGTAACGTATCCATAAAAATCTGCCCAAGGCAGGAACCTGACAGAAAAGCTAACGTAGGTGCATTATTCTAAGCTGGGTAGGATAAAACATTTTAACCTCAGATAAATTAAAAATTATTGATTAATGATTAGACTAATGATAACTGGATTTGGTCACTTTCTTGAATCAGATTGAATACATAACCCAGGGTGATAAATCAACCCTTTATAGTATCATCCTAACCTTCTAATACTGAGATGTTTCCAGACCTCCTTATTACATAAACAATCAAATCTCAAAGAAAGGTGGTTTTGTAGCTCTTTATCTTCCTCAGTTGCCTCTTCAGTACATGTCTAGGACATACACTTTTCATACAGAGACATTACTGTTTCCACATTTTAGATGGTACTTCCAGCTCAGAAACATGCCAAAGGTCAGGAAGTGTGTTAGAGTGAAAATCAGCCTTCAACCCTAAATCCTTAGCCATCACACCAATCAAAAGAACAGCAGCAACATTCTGTCCTCTTCATCGGAGTGAATTTGCACCAAGAGCTCATTTTTTTTATTAAGATCTCTCAGTTCTAAGTCTCTCACAATAGGAACTATCACTTCTGTAACAACTGGACTAGAAGCCAACTCATAAAAAATATTCTGAGATTAATCCTACCTCATCATGCATATCCTTTCAGCAACAAAATTACAAAATTTATATGGAGATTATTCTAAGCCCACATCTTTTGGATGACTGTGAGCACTGGTGATTGTGCTGTGAACCTAGACTGAATGCTGATAGGCACTGAATATATTTATGTTTTTGTCTGGGAGGGACTGTGTATCTTAATGATGATAAAAGCAGTTAGAAAATCAGCTTCCTGCTCATTCCACAGTTTATGGCTTTGAAAGGAAAAATATTATATCCTATGCAATTTGCAAAGCACACAACTGAAATCTGAAAAAGAGTAAGATTATTCTATCAATGAAGAGCTGCAAGCACAATGTTAAGATGACTGAGACTGGAAGGAAAAGGGAAAAAAACACCACAAAAAGCTGTTTCATTAATCTCAATAAAAGCAGAAAGTCTTTGAAATCTAACAAGTCACAATCTTGAAGGCAACTCCCACATTAAAAGAGGGCTGTGGAGTAATTTTTGGGGGCCAGATCAAGGTTATTTTTGAAAGTCAAATATGTGCAGTCTAGGCTGTGGTACTGTTTTGATACTGGCCATTTTGTTAATGCAAAAGAGAAAGCTTTAACCATAACATACAACCCATCATAATAATATTGCTATAGAATGCTTTAAAATATGTAACAACATATAAAATACACTAATGCATATTGTTTTTAAAAAATCTAAGCAAAGTATATTATTTGGGATCTAAGTGGGTAATTCCTTAGAGCTGCAATCTCCAAAATAACAACTTAAACATTTGGCTCCCCTTTGTGTCTTGACAGCAATTCTTATTTGTTTGCTTTATGTATTAAAGCATCACTTCAGTGTAATGAAGTACAACATCATATTCAATATCTACAGTACAGAAATAAGAAAATCATTATTACTAATCACCTTTTAAAGTGTAAAAGTTTCCTAATAGCCTGTATCTTTCAAACATCAGAAATTCCATCTTTTAAATTAGAGTAGGCAATAAGTATTAAAAGTCTGACAGAGAGAAACATGAAGATCCCTCTCCAAACCCACATTCTGCATTTATATATTAGCTTCTAACATTACAGGAAAATTAATACACAGTGTGCTATAACAAAGGAACATTTATTTTATACACAACAATTATAAACTCAGATTCCATTCACCTTGATTCATCATTTAAGGAAGATGAGAAATTGAGGCTTAATTAGAAAGGTACATCATGGGACAAGACAGAGAGCCCCAGTCAGACCCCAAGAACAGCTGATTCATACATTTATTTTCTCAGTAGAAGAGGGTGTTTCTGGATCATTTATCATGTGAGAGGCTCAGGACACTGTAGTTTAAAAGAGCCAAATTAATCAGTGTACTGACAGCTCTTTCATTCTACCAAGATTTCTCCTCACTTAGGTAAGTTCATTTCCAGGTATTAAAACCTAATTTTAGTCTGAAGCTAAACCTCAGACTCCTGTGATACCAAAGGCCACTGTAGAACAACCCATCAATACTGTATTTCCAGCTCATGAATTTGAAACAAATTTCCAAAAGGAAGTGCTCTGTGGTTCAGACAGGCCCTGGAGAAGGAAGGGGAGGCACTTCACACCATTAGCATGGGACACCTTTACAGGAACATTTTGCAGCTTTGGAAAGCACTCAGATCCCATTGTCCTGCATGCCACAGAACCTACATGCAAAAACTAAGGGGTGCCCCAGGGGTGCACATATGCAGATATATTTACCATTAAATTATTTCTACACATTAAAGATTTGTTACACTTTCTCTTTTTTTAGTTTTACTTTGTATACTTTTATTGGCTTTCTGAAAAATTCATGCTCATTTTCCAAGATTTTTATGACAGTGCTTCTCAAGGAATATCCTGGGGTCTCTTTCATGACACCCAAACAGGGAGAATTAGGACAAGAACCCCTACCTTCCAGAGCGTTGCAGAGTGTAGTTCATGCAAATTCAGTTGCCAGTTTCTGTTCTTCTACAAAATCTTTTTGTTTTGGGAAACCAGACATCTTTTTCTGAGGACTTTCTGCCCTGACCCCTCAAAGCAGCAGGAGTGGAAGGAAGTCTGCCTTTGATCACTAACAAAGATCAGTTCTGACAGATGCTTTGGGCTCACAGTTTTCTCACCAGGCTTGCCCCAGTACTGCTTGACACATTATCTCTTGTTAAATCACTCCAGTTTGCAACAGGACATTTATCTTTCTGGCTATGCCCTGCACCCCTGTGTGCACCAGGCCCTGGTGAACATTTGTACTGCACCAATGCCATGGAAACATGAGATTCCAGAGAGCTCAGGAACCACTTCAGAGTGACTGCAATGAGAAAACTTCTGCAGTCTCGTTGTCTCTGAAGGGTTTCACTGCCATGCTGCCCTCCAGCAGCCAGGTACATATTGGGACTGGTTTGACAGGTCCTGGTGTATGGCACGCTGGTATGATCCCACCTTTCAAAATAAAAGGTACCAAATACCATCTTTCTTTTAGTACAAATAGTCTATGAGCCTCTGCAAAGTTGTTCAAGTCAGAATGTTTCAGATAAAATCGTCTGAAGATCCATGGCAAAATTTACTTTAACCCATATTTACATTATCGTGCCAATCAGCCACTAAAGTGGGATATGAGAGAAACACATCCTGAAACAAACTGGGATTCTTTGTCAAAGTCAATACCCCATGTGGAGAAGGGGAAAAAAGCTTTTCTGTACCCTCAAAGGATACAACAAATGGAAGCAATTCCACAGGAGGTTCCACAGAATTGTGTTTGTACTGAATCATACACTGCAGCAGACAAGCCCTCCTCCTGTATGCAGGATCTGACACTTTGTACAAATTGAACTCATATAAAACAGATTTTAAATCTTGTCTTCCCCTAGGTTCCTTGGTTCACTGAGATTTGAACATTTCATGTATCCATCCAGGTAACCTGTTCTGCCAGCAATAGCATTGCCGTATTTTAACATCAGGGATTTGAAAGTGCAATTCCTCAAACAACAATCATTCAACTATTGTTTTCACACACATTCAGTCTCCATTGTAAACTCTTAATGATGCACAACTGGGAAGGGTTTACCTTACTTTTACAAAGCTGAGAGCAGATCTAAGGTGCACAGTGATCAAACACTAAAAAAAGTGCATTATGCAAAGGGCAGCTGAAGCAAGTTATTCAAATTGCCTACTGGTTCAAAATTTCCCCCATGAAAGTAATTGAAATCTATTTGTAAGAGAACAGTGAGGTTTAAAAAAGGCTGGCAGAAAACAAACTCTGCTGGAAGACCATCCTCACTGGAAGTTTGAGGCTTTTTCACTCCAAAGCATCTCTCAGGCTCAAAGAGCATTGCAACCCACACAGCTTCCTAAGAACATTCAAGGAAACCCAGACATTTGACATTTGCCTGCCAGCCAAACAGACCTTCAAGGTGCTGTGTCTCTGAATGGCTTTACCCAAAGTATGTGCAATATTGAAGGAATCCTAACTTAAATGATTTTCAAGGCAACTTCACACACAGAGGAAGTCACAACAACCCTGGGGAAATAATACTGCTTCTGGATTTGTCGGCTTGGGTTTTGATTTTGTTAGAAGGCTAATGTAGGAAGGGTCAGAAGAAAATATAAGCCCTAAATCAGGAGCACTGGGGAGGAAATTGCATCTGGGAAGTGGCAGAATATCCTCAGCAGGCCAGAGAAATGAATGCTTAGGGGTCTATCTGCCTATGTAAGACCTGGACTCAGTATTACATCCCACTTTGACAAAAAACCTCAGCACAGGCTTAAAGCTAAGCCTGTGCTTAACTTCCACTGAAGACAAGATAGATTTTTTAAGGATGTCAATCACTAGAGAAGCTAAAAGTTTTCAGTTCAAATATCCCAATTCTTACCTGCAGACAGCAGGACTCCTGAAAGACAGAACAGTTTTCTGCAGCACACCTCACTGTTGAGGAAAACAGTTATTACAATTTTCAAACCCTGGAGTCAGGCATTTAAATCCCAAGCCAGGTACATAAATAATAAAGCTGCATGACTTTCAGACGTGCTGAGTTCCCACTGATTTTAATGAAGGCAGTACGTGTTCAGATCCTCTTGAAGGCAAGATTGTTTAGATACCCAGGTATGAATGAAGAATCTTGACTTTCAGATAGAAACAGCTTTTATAAGAGCCAGTTAGAGTTTTTTATTGCTCCTTTTACATGACTGATTAGGGAGTGTGGCTCTCAGTGATTATCAACCAGCATGTCCCACAGGAAGAGCTGCACTTTGGTTTGTAGTGGGATGGTACCTGAGGTAAAGGCAGGCTGTCACCCACCCACTTCATGGTGAAGTTAAAACATGAACAATTTAAACTGAGCTTCTTCAGTAACAGCACCATGTACACCAGGACTGCCTAAAAATATAGCAAGGAAGCTACAGTACCACAAAGAAATTTCATAGCTTCAGACTCCTCAGACATAGCAGGAGCAAGACATTTTTGTAATGCATCTTTTAGTATACATCTTACACAAACCAGCTTGGTTTAGAGATTTTCTCCATCACAAGAAAGGTAAGAGCTTGAAATCTGGGAATAGTCAAGCTGTTCTACACTTCAGCCAGCAAATTTCAGCAGGTCATTGCCAGCTGACCCTTCACTTCTATTTCCAATGTGGATGGTTGAAGCCACCCATGAGCTGTATGAAACCCTGGTTTTGTCAACCTCTTGAAGCTGGGCAGATGTGAGACTCCAGCTGTTAAGCACTAATCCACACAACATTGGTCACCACCTCCAGTACCTTCTTTGTCAATATATTCAGTGGTGGAGGAAAAATACTGTTCAGTGCTTTGGAAGAGATTCTTCTGCAGTGTCTGGGGTAGAGCTGATGGGAGAGAGCTGCTTATTGGCACTCACACGATTAAAATAATGCATGTGGCACAATCCATCATCCATGGTAGACATTAAGCACTCTCTAACATCAATTACCAATTAAGAGCTGACAAACAAATTTTTGTGATTAGCAGACCAGTAAAATTACAGTCTGCTGGAAAGGAAGAATATCCCCTCCTTCTCTAGACTTACTCAGCCAGTCCATTATCAAATAAACAGAAGGAAATTCAACTGTTTGAAAGAAGCCTCTGAAAAACTGGGGGAAAAATTCTCTTTGTGATTTTCAGATATTTGCAATTTTTTTTTACTTTCATTTACAAGTTCATCACATTTCCCAGTGCCACATTGTATTTATTAGTGTAAACAACATAATGGATAAGATCACAGCAGATCAACAGGGAAGAAAACAATTCATATTGCTGGCAGAGTTTCTATACCTGCTCACTGCTTTCAGCAAACTGCTCATAAGGACACAGCTTTTTCCAGAAGCTGTTTATTTAAGTGCTTAATGGATATTCTTGTCACACTAGGCCAAGAAAAGTCACATCAAAACCTCTGACACATCATTTGATGTTATTTTATATTTTAAGAAGTTTGGCACACATCACATTACAGTGCAATGCATTATTAAGTGTCATTCCAGGATATGAGATAATCAATCAGAAAGATCCTTTGGGATCAAATGAAATTGAATAACTGACATTTTGGCATGAACAAAGGTGTAGGGTCGACTGAAGAAGTTGCCATTTGAGGAAAAAACTGTTCAAACAAGCTTAATTATTTCTATTTCCCCTCTTCTCTTCATAAATATTCCTAGTAGTGTTGCATTTAGGTCTCAAATCCAAGGCCCTTCCTCTGTTCAGTGCCTGTATTTCCCACTATCTACACTGTGAGTCCTGGAAAGCCCTAAAACACAGAGAAATTCCCTGTAAAGAATCTGATCATGTTACTCAGACCATTTGGCCTTGTGCTTGCATGCATTATGTGAAATGGAATGCTAGGAAAAGCTATGAAAGCCAGGAACAGAGGGGATTAGGGAATCTCTTTGGGTCGCTCATTCACTTCCCACCCCCTTCCCCTCTCCCTCTGTCCTGGGTCAGGCTCCTTTCCCAGATCAGTCTCTGTGAGCTCAAACAAAACTCAGACTGATGGAGAATGTTGCAGTAACTGAAACCCCCTCTGGAGAAAAAAAAAAGAAAGTGAAAATAAAGACAAATTGCTGTTTATCTGAAAAAATACAAACCTATTCTGATGGGTATAAATAGTCATTGGAAAAATTACTTTTGTGACCCAGTATATCAAATCCAGCATTTCTGTTTGGCATAGGCTTGGCTGCCTTAGTCCAGGAACAGCCCAGGCTGGGAGAAGGGCATGGCTGTCACACACATAATGGCTCAGTGCTCTACACTGAAATAATTTATGAATACCAAGAGGGCCAGATTCTGCAACTAAGGTTCAGGAAAAGGCACATTAAAATACATTTTATAACTTCTTTAATTCTTTTATTTCTTTAGCTATGAATGCCTCCTTTCGGTCATTTTTCATGTATTTCACAAGCCTGCACATCTAATCCCTGGGCAAACCATCCATATCAAAGAGGCAGCTCTTGAACAAGAGCAGCTAAAGAAGCACCTGTACCCTTGGGTAGAGATATATGGTACCTTATATGAAAACAAAATACATACATACAAACACAAATGTCCAGTGAATTTGCCACATGTTTAAAATATGTCACTTGCAGAAATTCTCAGCAGCATTTCTCCAGAATGTCTCCTGTCTCATACCTCAGAAGGCAGCTTGCTGGGTGATAAAAAACACATTTTAATAGGTGCCATTTAATTCAGTACTGTGTAAGCAATGACATGACCTCTGCTTCACAGACAGGAAAGGGATTTTTGAAACCAACTAACCTTAATTACTTTCCATTTACTAAACACATAAGCTAGCAGTAGGATGTTTAAAACTGACAAACTTAACAGCTCTCCTTTAATTATCTTCAACTAAGTAGTCAGCTAAGGAGATATCTTCAGAAGCAAATAAATGAGGTAGGCTTATAATACCACAGTAGGAAGGGATTTAGCAGGATGTCAATTCCTTTAGTAGGATGTCCATTCCATGTAGCAGCTGCTGAAAACTATAACCTCAGATGTTGCATTTACCTGGCTGACCACACAGGGGTGAGGCCAGAAAGGACCTGGGGTAAATGAGCAGAAGGGTCGAGGAGCAACCCAGTCAGAGAAGCAAACGCCCATTGCAGTGCAGGTAATGCTTCCCTAGGGAAACCTTGTCCTGGTAGATGCCAATGATAACTGCATGGCTTTTTTCACAGTGTCTTGGCCTTGCTGGACAGTTTCTAAAACTGGAATTTCCCTTGGGAAGCAAATTGTGCCATTAAGTTTCCTAACAGAAGGACCCAGCGCCAGTTAGGCATTACGCACTGGTTTTCTCCTTTGATCTTTCTCCTAACATCATATCTGTGAGGAAAATCAAAGGGGTTTTTTTCTCACTGGGAAAGAGTGGAGAACTGCAGCATGCAAGCAATGGGACCATTCAAGAGTTCTATTTAATATGTTCATGTCCTCAGACACAATCATGTTAAGCTATGTATTTATTTATCAGAAAGTCTATGCACTAATACAGTAACACAGGCCATCTTCCTAAAGACACACTTTGACCTTCTGAGTATTTCAAGCCACACCCAGGAGTCCTTCCCTGATGGCACACCCAGTCCTACATCCATATTCCTATGTACTGTTCAGCATCAGTCAGAAATTGGGCTGAAGGGAGAATACAGAATCAGTGTTCTCCAGAACTCCCACCAAAATCAGGTGCATGAGAACTCCTGAGCAGCAAGTGGTGCAGTGCTTTGGGCAGGCAGCTGCATCTTGCTCACACACACCTAAAGGAATTCACAACTTTTAATAAGGTCCTATTTTCCTGCTTCTTAATTTCATCCCAAAGACACACAGTTCCCTTAAAGAACAATTCAAGTCGAGCTCTTGAGCAGTGGTCACACCATGTAACCTTTCTGAAGATTTTTCAGTACAGTTCAAAGGGCATAAAGGGGGCCTTGATTCTTTGAAGTACAGCTCCCCATGGAGTTTCTTCCCATAAAGACCAAAACATATGCCATAAAACTTTATGATCAAACTTAGAGGAATGTGGCTAAGAGCTTCAGAGTGCAAGGAAACTAATTTGTTCAAACCAGCCTCCCCCCCAGTCGCCCTGTTACTTCCCATCCAAACAGTAGCAAACCCAACAGAAGTTAAAAAGCTTAATGAAAGTACAGCCAGACACAAGACACCCATTGGTTTCTCTTTATGCAGGCTTTTTGTTTCTAAAATGAGACACTACAAGAGCAAGGAAAGAGGCCTTACCCACACTGCACATCTTTCCAATGCATGGGAAATAACCAGTGATCTATGGGGGAAAAGGAACAGATTCCAGTTTTGCCTACGTATCAGGAACGTGGTATTTTTATATCTACCTGTATGTATGGTGAGACCAAGTGCAGAATTGCAGTGCTATTAAGCAGGGTATTCAGAAACATTACATGGATTTAACTAGAAAAGAAAAAAGGTCAGTAGCAGCACAAGCAGTCAGCTTAGCCAAGGGAAAACAGAATACCTGCTCATGGCTATCAAGACATTTACATGAGTATGTGAAAGATACTGTGGTCGGGAATTGCAAAAAGAACTGATTTCAATGAGAGATGTTACAGCAACACCACCCAGTTAAGTGCTTTGCTCAGAAAGTTTGGAGCTGATGAAGGCAGGCACCAATCCAACAATCTGCCTGCCCAAACTGCAGTATTAAGTTATGATAATGCTGACATTTCCACAGAGTGAGGAACACAAAGTTAAACAGATTGGCTGGATTCTCTCACCTGAGGATGTATGTCACTGTGCTGCCTGAAAACTGGAATTCTCCTCTCTGTAAGCACAGAGTAGGATTCTCTGGCTGCCTCTGCAGAGGCTATGGCCAACAAAGCAGCACAGGTGGCAGTTCCAGGAGCTGCAGCTAAGTTAGACATGGAATTTCAATATTTACTATTTCAGTGGGAGGAGGAAGCAAAGAACAGTAACCAACCATCATTCTCATTTTTTCCCCCAGTCATATTTTCCCAAGCCGCTTCCTGTCTTACCTTGCATTGTCTGGGAGAGCTGACAAGGCCATTTTATGCAGCTTTAAATGAATTTTACAAAATGTGACACCCACAAAAATTAACTCCTGTATCACTTGATAGCTTCACTTCTGTTCCAGCACTGTGCCGTGAGTTCTCCCTTATATGAACATCCCTCACATACCAGGAGACAGCTAATTATGTGTGTGCCCTGTAGGCTCCAAGAAAGAAGAGAGAACAAGGACTGTGCCAGAACTGGGTTTGTCACTTCTGCCCAAAGGATCCCAGCTGTAATGCACAGCCCTGTGGATGAGTCCCACCTTTCCACAGGATCCTCACAACTCCTGATCTCAGAGCACTTTTCTACACCAACAAGAATAAACTTAAGAAGTTGTGCTTGAACCTGATCTAGCATAGTCAAGCTTTGTCCAGGCTCCTAATTTGGGAGACAGCTGCTCTAATCCAGGTATTTTCTTTGTGGTGGAGGCTTTCTCTGCCCTGACTGGCTGCCAGGAGAAGCCTTCCAGGGACAGGGAGGCTACAGCAGTCTTTATGGGGATCTTTTACCTCATGTGTAACATGTTGAGGCATAAACAAAAAACTAGATTGGTCCCTCTCAGAGGAACCAAAAACCTGATCCCACTGCTCAGTTCACAAACCCTAGCTTGTCCATGGAAATCCACATTTTGCATTATATTCAGCTTTACACATGACTAAAGTCACTGAAACCCCTGTGATCACTTGAATAAGCAAGAGTTATTGACACGAATGTTTGCAGGCTCAAGACCTGAGATCACACACATGCACATCCTCTCACATAGTCATTTCATTTTTTTATATCATTTGTGGGTAAGAAAGAGCAATTTGCAAAGTAATACACTTACTGCACTGTGCTTTGAATTTGCATAATAAAAGCATTTGCCTTTCAAGGAATATATTAATGCTTAGAAGGAAAAGTGAATGTTCTAATACAATTCAAGATAGCTAGACACAGTTCCATTATTTTAATTTACATTTTACTGGGTTTTTGCTTTGGTAAAGAAACACATGTTATAACTAATCACAGTTCTAATTACTGCCTGATTCTATCTTTTATTACTGCTAAAATTTCTATTAAGGGAATGAAAGAAACAATAGGATCATTAAAAGATCAATAGGAAATACTGCTTACATAGAAGTTGCAATGTATAAACTTCAATTCAACAGTCAGGATCAAAATAATTCCTTGGAAACAGAGGATTATGAATTCATTCCACTTAGGAAAGAACACAAACTGATTTAAAGGCTATCCACAAGAAGAATTCTTTTTAATTTTACTCCTCTGAGAGCAATAGGCAAACAAAAACCACAACAAAATTATGATTAACTTTCCACCTCTGCACTTCTAAAACCCTTTGTACAGAGTCTGAGTATCTTTAAAGCGTATCATTAGGACCTGGAATGCACCTGTCATTTGTGAATACAAACATGGGGATGTGATTCGCTTACAGTCATACAATCATAGATTCATGACCCAGATTCCTTTTCTTAAAACAATGCTTAGGTAGATCCCACTGACTATGCACTCTATCTAAAACCTCTTCTTCACTTAGTTTTGGCAGAAAAAAAAAAATACTTCTACTTCAAGCTGCTACCCTACCCAAAGTGGTTAACCCAGAATGAATGTCATACACAAAAATATCAACACAATCATATGACAACACCTACTTTGATGCACCTTCTTACTTTGGCTGCCAGAGTGAAAAGTACAGGTGTACTGACATACCAGAGGTGAAATTAGAGCAGGATAACTTCTCTCTCTACTTGTTTATTAATAATTTTGATACCTTTTAAAGCCTCCAGTGTCCCAGAAAGAATAAGGAGAAAAATACAGGAAATGCATTTTAAAGCACAGTTCATGTAGATGCAGTACCTGGCCCATGACAGCAAGAAAAACAGGGTGGTGATGTACGTGCCCAGAAAACCACAAAACTTCTAGATCTGTTCAGACCATTAGTTTTACCCCAAAATATCTCTCTTTCTCTTTTCTGGTTGTGGAGTGAACTCTGTTATATTCTCTTTCTTTTAAAGTCTGAAAAAACAACTGTGTCCACAGAGAGTCAGCTCAGGTCTAAACAACATTTTCAAGGTAAAGCAGTGTGACCTGAACAGTGTGTGCTTCCAGTGGAGGTCAACTGAACCCAAAAGGTGCCAGCACTGATGCTGTAGATCTGTGTACAACCAATTTACAGGCTCTTCCTGGGAGTCAGGGCACTGATAAACATCACATAGAAACACCAAAATAGCTGAAGTCCTCCAGGGGTTATAATACCTGACGTGGCTGCAGAGGCACCTGCATTTCTGAGCATTCCTATGAACTACAACACTGCAAGAAGGAGAGGAAGAAACTCCAGGGCCCTCCAGGACCTTGGATTAAATGTTGTGAAGGCAGCCCCAAAGTTCACACTCCAGAGGCTCCTTGGATGTGTTTAATGTAAGCTTTCTCACAATCTGAACTTGAGTATCCAGATCTTGAAAAAAGAAGCAGACAAAACCCCTAAAAAACACTCAATATATATGTTAGTGGACTCAGAAAGTTCAAGTACATAATGGTGAAATGAACTGAGAAACAGTTATCAGCAGTGGAAACAGAAGCCCTTTTGTTTCTGCTACAAATCATGTGACAATTCTGCTGTTTTTAAAGACGGGATTAAAGGGATGCTGCAAGCCAATACACATAGTATATAACAATGCAACTAAATTGGGGTGATAGCCAACAGAAAACTTGATTTCAAATGGGTAAAAACTGATATGAGAGTAGAGTGAGCTTTCTCTAACAGAGGTTGTAAGTCTGTTAAAATTTTCCATTTCCTACAAGGAACTATGAAAACAAAGGTCTTCCTGCTTGAAGAAGAATTAATACTTAAATCAAACACATCCAGTGCTCTCAAATTTTATGGCTTAGGAAACTAAAAAAGAATATTTTAGAAAAACAAGTCATATCCATAAAGAACCAGTACACAGCAGGCAACTCCTAAATCATAACATCCCCAAAATCATGCACAATAAACTTCATAAGACCACAGAAAGCAAAATAGCATTGTTCTAAGTGGGAACCCTGCTTGGCAACAAGGCACCATCAGGTGTGGGTGCAACTCACAGCCCTCAAATCATGTTGCCCTTGTTTATGCTGTTTATGTACAGAACCTTCTCCTCTTGACACTGCCCCTTTTTATAAGAACCAAGTAAATTATTGGCTTCTGTTTGCAATTCTGAGACATCTGTTTTCTTTTTTTGTCACTGTATCTTTTTTCTTTTCAGGAATCAGTTGCCTGGAACCATGACAAGATCTGGTATCAATCAAACCAGTGGATTAATTTACTCCAATAATAATTACAAGGGATTTTTTGGGGTGGAGGAGAACTAGGGGGGATGGACACAATATTATGCAGCATTTCAGGCAACACCCTACTCTTCTGCTACAGTTGATCTTCACCTAATGTTGCCTGATTGTCTAAGCTTTACTTCTACAATTATTGGTTTTCTAGCAACAAAGAGTGCATAAATGTGTGAATGACTTCAAAATGATGACAAGGATTCAACTTCAGCCTCTCTCTGTTTCCTGGCATTTGCAGGATCACCTTGCCAGTCTCTTAATAGCAATAAATAACATACTGAAGGCACTACTTTACTACAAAAATTTGTTCCCCTTTTATTGGTTTTGTTCCACATTTAGATGACCCGGGGATTTCCCCTGATGTAGTGACTTTCATGCACTGGCAGTCACTTTGCCCTTCCCTCTTTCCTGATGCCACCATTAACTTCATACTGAAGTCCACAGGTATAAATGTGGCACCAAACACTTCACTGCCATGAGCTGGAACCAGTTAGAGATGTTGCCCTGCAGAGGGAAGCTTCAGGCTGTGTTTACACTTGTTCAACAAAAAGCCATACAAGATTGCTGAGATTAAAACTGGACATGGCACATTCCACAAGCCATCTGCACTAATGTCAGGAACAAGAGTTCTTGTTTCTGAGGGAAGCTCATTCATGGGTAGCTATTTTTAGGGGTTGTTTAGCGGGGCTTTTAAGTTTATGGGAATTGCAGAGACAATGTTTTTCCAAGAGGATGATTCAATATAGTGGGCAATGTATTTTAACTACATAAATTCTGCATGCAGACCCTGGATGTTTTACATGGTTTCAATGATCCACACTGCAGCAGCTTAAACAAAGACAATCACATGGGTTTAATAAAGTCAGTGGTAATAAAAAAGAATAGCTTGACTTTAAGAGGAAAATATTTATATTGGAAACAATAATTATGTAGTACTTTTCATCCCCAGAAGTGCTTTTTAAGTGTCATCTGGTGGTTTGCTGGAAAGACTGAGAGCCAGGATTGGATTTCTTCCCCCCACTGCCACCAGCTTGCTGTGTGGCCTAGGACTCATTGCTCAGTTGGATTTTCAGCAATTCCAGGCACCCACCCATCCTATAGGGTGCCACTGAAACAATCAGACCAGCAATGCTCTTGGGCCTCATTTTTTCCACCTGTAAAACAAGATTAGTTACTCTATTTTGCAAGGCTGTCATGCACATTAATCATTATTTGTAGGTTTTCTGGAGATCCTCACACCAGAGAGCGCTACAATAACCTGGCTTCATTTATGGCAATGTAAGATAATCCCCAAGCCAAGAACTGAAGTTGCTCCCTGAGGTGGAGCAGAGCTGTCTTTAAGTGTAGGAAGCAGCAAGAGGGGTAACAGTGAAGGAATGGTGTTCCCCAGTCATTAGCAATGCCCATACCCTCCCAGCTCCATTGCATCAGCTCCTGGGAGCCACCGTGGGAAGCAGGAAGGAAATGTAACCCCTTCCTCTCTGCCTCTCACTCATCACCTCCAGTGTCCATCCCTCTGATCACCACAGAACAGCAGCAGTGGATCAGGCAGCTGCTGGCTGTGAGCACTGTGTTATTCTCTTTTGGAGCTCCCCTGTTTGCTTTTTCGGTGTCGCTAGGACCAGGTCATGGAGGAACCTCTTTGTCTTTATCATTTGTAGCACTTTGGCACCTGGCCTGTTCCCCTACACTCAGAATGTGAAGCACCTGACAGCTCCCCAATGCAGCAGCCTTAAGATAGTTTTAAATATTAATGCATTCAGGTGAAGTCCTTCTCAGCTCGACAAGCACCCCTCTTCCTCCCTGCCTTGCAGCAGGAGCTTAGGCTGCACTGAGTGTGCAGTACCCAACACCTATCCCAACATGGGCTGCAGGAATGCTGAGAGGGCCTCTCTCTCCTGAAAAAAGCAAGAGAGAACACACCAGTTCATCACAGCTGAGAGAGGATTCAGCAAACTGAATGGCTGCCATATGCACTGCAGATCTGCCAGAGATCATCTGCTGAGAAACTGCAGCTTCATTTCTTCAGGACCTCACAAATACATAGAGCTAAAAAAAAATACCTTTTTAAAAGACAATACATTCTACAAGGTAAGAAAGGGGCTAGATCTAACTCTCCAGCACAGACTTCTTCAAGAACCCCTGCTCCACAATACAGCAGGCTAGGAAGAGGACAATGTGAAAAAACTAAGCTAATTAAAATGCAACTCACACATGAGGGCTGCTGGAATGCATGGGATCAATTTTCATTGTCATCACTATAGCAGGGCCAGAGAACTTCAAATGCTTTTTATCAGATTCTCCAACCTACATAAGAATTAGATTCCAAAACCACCTCTCCTAATTCCTCTATCCTCCCAGGAAAATTTGGCATCCAGTAATGGGCTCTGGCATAGAAAAGTCCTTATTCAGTATTGAAAAAGTTTCTACTGGATATTGTTCTTCTGTTCTTCCTCCAGGCATAGAAAGGTACCTGATTTGTTTAGGCTATTTAATCAACTTCCAACCACTATCTTCTTCCAAATTCTAATTCCTTATTTCCTCTACTCTAATGTTCAAACAATTAATTCCCACATGTCTAAACTGCCTGTCTACCCTGAGCTTTCATCCCATTTCGGTTCTGGGTTAGTACCCAAGCTAACTTCCTTCTTGCCTTGAGCAATTGGTAAGTCCTCTCACACCCAGCCTCTCAACCTTGCAGCCTGCTTGTTTCACTTGGCAGGAAAAGCTTCTGAGATTAGCTTCTAGTGCCTGACCTACATTTCTGGAGAACTTTGGAGTGGAGAATTGGTTTCTACAGCAATTCCTGGGGATATTCAATAATCTCTTTCATGACAGTTTAATAGCCATATATACACCTCTCTATTATTCTGATGTCTACAAGTTCTTGATTCCTCAAAAAACCCCTGCCACTTTAAATATCCCAGTTATTTAGCACAAGATCTTCTGTATACAACAAAATGTATTTGAAACCACAATGATTTGAAATGACTTTAATAAAAGGGATACTCAAGGCTTATGAGGCTTTGATTTTCATTTTCACCAAGGCCTTTACTTACTCTGGCAGAATCAAATGAGAGCAAATGGAATACAGACGTGCCTTACACTCACTTTAAAAAGCCATTACACAAATGAGAGGAGTCCCCCCTGTCTGGTGAAAAGAGAAGTTGAACCATTTACCACATTATGACAAGCAGCCTTTTCTCCAGCAATGAAAGTCTATTACTGTGCTTCACCAGCACCTCTCAGCAAGTCAGTGAAATTGCTGTAGACATGATGAAAAGCTCATCTCAGCGTATACAGCATCACATATACAGCTCCCTCAGAATTTATTTGTCTCTTACAAACCCATGAGCAATTTCCCCACACCTAGTTTCCTACAATCCTTCATAGAAGCTAACTTGGAAAGGTCTTTTCTGAGTATTCTGGGAGATATACAGCAGTTTGCTTCTTGCTATTACACCTGCTGTTTCAGTTTGAGGGACATTATTGTGTTGTTAAAAAATATCAGCAATGAGGGGGTTGGTGTGACAGACATAATTGGCAAAAACTTAAAATGCAGTATTGCCCACAGGTGAGATGTATTGTTTAAATTATACACATAAACGTCCATCACTTTTTGTGTGGGCACACAAAATAAGGGACTCAGTCTTTGAGAAGTGCCATAAATCATTTCTAGCAGCCAGCAATAAATGGTCATTTACAAATGAACATTTTTATAAGATCACTTGCATACACAATCTAGAATATCCTCCTTATATTTACATTCAAGCTCAACTATGAGTCACTGTGAAAACTGGCTGTATGTTGACTGGCAGCTTTAGGAAAAGATTCATTTCTGTTTCTTATCTCTGGGTTTTTTAGGGGGGATTTTTGCTTAAAGAATGCAAATTAACAATGATGTCAATATTCGTAAAATTTTTTTTTTTTTAACAGAAGAGTCATATTAACAGGTATAGCCTGTTAATATTACCTGTGCACTTCAAATTTCAGTGTGACCTTACAACCTCATCCCATTCCCACATGACCAATGACATTCACTTCTAGGAATTCCCTGTTCCCAAGGGATGATTATTCATCTCTGAAAAGTGCTCACCATATGGTGGCACAATCCAGTTAACACTGGAGTGTTGCATTCTTTCCACCAGGACACATCAATGCAGCCTGACATTACAGGGTTGCTGTTTTTTTAAAGCCCAACAGGCAAATCCTCTCTCTGCTTCTTGAACTTGGCACTCATGAGAACACCCCCTCACCCAGGCCCTCCTGGTGAAGAACCAAACCATCCTGTCTGAAGGCAGCAGGAAGACCATGACTTCTTGCTCACGACATGGAATTTACTCCCTCATGAATCAGTCTTGCTCTGTTCCTTCCTGCTCCAAAGGCACAAGTGAACAGCTGCCTTCCTTTCCCACTGCAATTCTACATCCCCTGACTGCAGAGGAATTGCACAGAAAATATTTCTAAGCTCTAGAAAGAAGAGAATCAAGCCCTAAAACTTCCCCTCCTCCTGACTGCAAAGATGTTCAAAAATTGCATTTCCTTCCATCCCTTTGAAACATAATTCAGCTGCCTTGTTAATGTCAGAAAGATCATATTTAAACTCTTTCTTTACCAGCTCAATGCCCAGCTGGGAGGTGAAAGGCTGTGATCGATGTAGTAACCATACAATAGATGAGTTTCAAGCACTACACATTAAGCTTTATGGATTTCTTTAAAGTGTGCTTTAAAAAAAATAACAAGGAAAGAAATTAAAAGACCCGTGCTACCATTTCAGCTTTCACAATTCGTTATACAATCCTCATTTTTCAGAGCTAGGAGAGAATAAAAACCCAGCCTTTCAGACCTTGGAAACAGGTGAGTGCATTAAACAGCTGGGCTAATAAATGTCATACTGTCCTTCCATTTTCCCTAAAGGCTGTGTTTAGTTCTCAAACACAACAGGGAACTGAAATTATCTCCAAAGCAGATAAATTCAAACTTTGATGACACTCAATAACAGATCAGAGCGAGATGGATCCTGACAGGCAGTTACTCAGCCATGTTGTTTTACTATTTGTTTAACAGCTCTGAATTTCTCCTTGAATTTCAAAATACAGCACATCACTGAAGAACAGTTAGGAGCAAAAACAGAAGCTCTGAGCTGTTTCTTTTGGAGGACAAAATTCCTCAGAACATGTGCTATTTAGAGATATTAAAAAACTGGCTCAGTGACCCTGATTCCCTTTGCAAGTACCCCCATATTTGCATTAGCTGGTGCAGTGCAAACTGAAACTCATGACTGCATGTGTGTGCTGGGATTGCATATGACTAAAAGTGTGCATGGATAAAATACTGGCTTATTAAAGCCTCCAATGTAACATTGATATATATCATGAAGTGTACTTTTGTTCAACTTTAAGTAATATTAAGACCTTTTAGTCATTCAAGCCATAGTTAAGAATATAGTTCTGGGACAGCACATGTGAAGGTAAAATTAACAAAATACCTAGAAAAATAAAACCTCAAAGCATGGCAGTTGAATCAAATTGACACCCAAGGTATGTAACTGATATCAGAAACATCAGTGTGGGGGTAAATTAGATGCTGCTCTGACAATCCAGTTCTGTACACTGAAACACAGTGTTAAAGAGCAGTTGCATTCCTGTAATATTGCCCATAAAATTGCACGCTTTACCTTTGTTTAATTCCTTTATAAGAAAAAAAAGTCTGCAAGTACCAGGTCTACCTTTTTTCAGTTTAATCTGACACAAGATGTCCATATCACACTGTGGATCTCCCAGAATGCAGCACACTCAAGAGGCATTTCATGACTATCCCAAACGTGCACAGAACCTCCATTTGACATTATTTCTGACTGTCAGCACAATGAACAGGTTACTTTAGGTCACAGTTAACAGCTGTAGACAGACACCCTGTACAAGATCAGCTGTTCTGGAGTTCTACATCTGATGAGGGGACAAATGGAGCAGTCCCAACTGTATAAAACACACATATCCCCTCCCATGCCATTATGTATTCATGGATACAAACTGAATTCACCATTGCTGTAAGGAGATGCAGGGTTTTTCACTCACTGGAAGGACGATACAGCTATGGAAGGGGAAAATGGCATTGCTCATTTTAATTTATTCCCGCTGCTGCTGAAATAACAGGAGCTGTTTCAAGACAACTCAGTCTGAACCCCATTGTAATTGGTCTCAGCCTTTCTAAAGGAAGAATTGAGCCATCTACAAAAGGAGAAAGAGAAAAAAATCCCATCTCAGAAAGCTGTGGTGTGGATGTATTGTCAGCAAACTTCCTGCAGCTGCAGAGTGAGCCTGCCATACATTGCTGCTTTGAGCAGCCAGCAGCCTGTGCTGAAAGAATACTGATTTAGGGCCTGAGCCTCAAAAGAGCTGTACAAATGCAGCTGACAGATTTCAGTTTGTAGATAATGCATAGTATGTCTATATGAAGCAACCACTTAAGAGGCAGAACTAAATGACAATGGTAAGTACACAGGTAAAAGAATATGCAGCAATAAAATAATGCTCAAGAGCCTTCTCCAAATTCAGTGGAGTTTCTCTGATTTCAGTGGCCTTTTCAATGAGCCTCAACACCACAAGTTTTTAAAATATAGAACTTAATCAACTAATTCTGCTTTCTTGCTGATTTAATCTGCTTTATCCCCTCCATTTCTAGATAATGAGAAACAAAATGTTGTAAGTTCCACTACATTGGTATTAAAAGGAAATCTAAGCCTAGATTTTGTTGCTAAAGTAAGGTTCTAAAGACACAATCCCCAGTGCCACTTCTGTTGACTGACCTAAATATCTTCCTTATCTTCCTAAATATCTTCAGGTCTTTGGTCAGGCAAACTGATTTCTTTACTTTCCTCGTGATAAGGGCCTCACAGAGATGCCCCTGGTCACACAGTCCCTGCACATGGCACTTCTTAACCATCCCCACATGCTTGTGCAGGGTCATTAGAAAATTGAGAGGACCAGTATCAAGTTTAGTTACTTCTTGATTTATCTGGATATACCTGGACTTTCACTGAAACCGTGTTTACGTGTAACATAATTATAATAAATAAAATAATTGCCTACCCAGTATGCCATATTTTTTCCAAACTGCATCATTCATGCAGATTTATGTCACATACCAAATATACTGAAAAAGATTTTCAACTCTTGTGACAGTGAGAACATATCAGATTTCATTCTATGTGGTCTTCATTGCCAAAAAGTAACTGAGTCATATAGTAAGACAATATAAAACCTGCTGTTCTTGAGGAGTTTCTACATGTTCTTTCTTCTATTCCTCCTCTAGGCAGTATTTCCTTTGGGCACAGACACTGTCTCACCCTACAGATCTACCAGACTGGAACTGTGATCTCAGTTGCATAGGCATAGGTCTTCATGTACTAAAATAATAGAAATGTAATGAAATCAGAATAAATCTTGCTGATTCACAGTGCTGACTTCATTTGCAAACACAACATCCAATTAACCAGGACCCAGTGGTACCTCAGAGAGATTTTGTGCAGGGCAGATTTAGTTTCCACATTAGAGGAGTAAAAGTGGTGGACATTGTGTCATCACAGTGATGGGCAGAGTGTAAACATCCAGAGCAGAATGGAGTAGTTCAGAACTGGGACCAGGAGAGGATCTGAATTCAGTTGTTAAAATGTGCTGCAGTAAAACCCCCAAGAAATACTATGACACACAAAGAAAAGCCTTACATCTTCTGGAAGGACTGATATATTGGAGTTTCCTCATATTTGCATCCTGTACCAACACTAATCCAGCCAGCAACATGATGCTTTTCTTCTATTTGTTTCTGTCCTGCTCTCTCATCCCAAGCTCAAATCTCATCTACCTTGTACAGTATGGCCCTTTCTGTGCTGTCTTGTTATCTCTGCTGGCCCAGGTCTGTATTTCCACAGCCTTTCTTCAGGTGTTATTGATGCATTTTTCTGATGCAAGTATGAACTGGTCTGAAAGCAGCAAGGGTAGAGCTGTCACTGTGTGTTTAAAGCCCTCATAGAGAGCAACCAGTTGCCTTAGCAAAATGTTCTTACAGATAATGTAGACTAGGATTTACCAGAGACCTCTCTTCCCTTCTAAGCCCTTTGAATATGACAAAGATATAATGGTACCTGAGATCCCCAATGAAGAGACCCTTACAACATCAACAATAGTTACACCTGTAACTGTGTGGTGAAATTCCTGGTGGTACTAGAAAAACCTTTTTCCAAAGACTTTAATTGTGTCAAACTCACAAGATCTGTTTCTGTTAGAAGAAGACTGCAAGACAATTAATTAATTCCAAAATTTCTTTTTTGATACCTCAGCAATATTAGTAGGGGACCCACACCATTGCTGATATCCAAAAACTTCAACCTCTGCTTGAACTTTCAGTCCCTTGTTCTCCCAGCTTCTAGCAATAATAATCACTTGCAAGATTCACTGTTAGAAACAGCCATTGATTTTAAAAATATAAGTGATGAAAGATCTATGCTTTTCTAAATGGAAATTTCTTAAGCAGACAGTTGCATCAAACTGACAAATTCAAAAGCTTGGTAAACCTTTTTTGCCTTAATGAAAAGCCTAGAAAGTTAGCAATGTATTCTGTCCATCACATACATTAACATAATTTTCTAAGAAGGCTATTAGGTAACATGAATTTTACTAACAAAAAGGGTGAACACAAATCAAGCATTTTGAGAGATACTGCTATGCATCACTGGCACATAATTCAATGTTATGATGGATTGCTGGTTTTCATACTAATTTCAAGACTTTTGAATCAGTAAAGTAATATAGTTGGTCAACATAATACATTTCATAAATCAGGACTTGATAGATTAATCCATGTGGATTTATAAATCACATCAGGGATTTGAAAACAAAACATTATGAGCTTACATCTCCAAATGACATGTGTGCCCTCCAGGACTATTCCAGAAAGCACTGCAAGATCACAAGAGCAAAGTGTGCAGGGTAGAAGAACTTGCCAAGTTCTCTCATAAACTCACAGAGACTGGAACAAGTGCAAATATTAATGAAGTTCATATACCTTTAAAGAGTGCATGATCAGAAGTTCATCTGTAGCCAGGAGTCAGCTCTCAAACCCTAAGTAGTGAAGTCACTGTCAGCAACAGCCTTCCTACAGATTTGTAAAGCATTGCTTATTTCTTCCATCTCTCAAGTTTGCCTGTTTCTTAAAGAGGATTTGTCTTCAATACTTTTCTGTAGAAGAAAAAGAAAATGCAATTCATTTTCTCTCTACCAACGAGCCCTGCAAGCAGAGCTATGGTGAAGTGTGACCCTGGTCTTGCTTTGTCTATCTGTAAAACACAGGACAAAAATAAAGTTGAAGCACTTTCAACAGAGCCAAGGGCAGTAACCCTTTCATGCATCTACCCCTGGAAGACACTCTCAGGCCAGGTGTAAGGGACACTGAGCCAGGCAGAGATCAGATTAATGCCAGCTGTTGCAGTGTGACATGCAGCCACTCAGCAGGAACTGACAGAAGCCTTAACTAAGCCTTTCTTCTGTTGGTATACTTTTTGTCTTCATTTCTCCATTTTAATAACAATAAGAAAAGAATCAACAATCCCCAATTTCCTTGGGTATTTAACAGACTCCTGGATGACAGCAGCACCCCAAACTGTCCCCGTTTAACTCCAACAGGCTCTGCAACAATTCTGTAAAACTTTCTGAAGTCTGTGTCACAGGTTCTCATGAACTCCATCAAATCCTACCCCTTGAAGAACAAAAGCAATGCTATATTTCACAGGACACCTTCACCAGCATATTTCTTTACCTATAAAGACCTAAGAAACATTTATGCTGACTTCTATCCTTTAAAGATATTTTAACTCCAGGTTACTGACTGTGCTGATTGCAGGTAACAGACACTGCCTTTCTGTGAGGCTTCAATTGTGCTGTATATTTGAGGAAATGGTGTAGAGCGTAGAAGCCTGTACTGCTGTGATCATTGTGGAGAAAAGATTTGATCAAATATCCTTAAAAATTTAATATGGTAACTTTCCCAGACAAGTTCTGTAAGACTGAACTTGAGAGGCTCCACACAGCTCTGTACCTTGGTAATGGTTATGTAAAATTATTAAATCCTGAAGGCCTAATACTGAAATACAGTATGACTCTATTTAATATCAGTTTTCTTTCAATTCTGGCCTAACAGTGACCAACAGTAAGAATCAATGGGAATTTTAAGGCGTTTTTATTAGTGGATATTAATATACATATTCTGTTGTGTATACATCTTCATGTTCCGTTACACACATTCTCCCTCCCAGTCTCCTGTAAGTGTCAAGTTTTGAATACTTCCACATCTGGCATGATATGATATTAAGAACAATAGAAATGGAAAAGAGGCCATAGTTTTCAGGTGGGGAAAAGAAGGTCAGGAAAGGCAGCAAAACAATTCCCCACACATCCTGGTAAATCCAGGCTTACTATTCAAGTAAGTTTTCACTGGCCTCATTTAATTCAAACTGGAATCCTTTAAAATTGCAGAAGAATTTCCTTGAGACTTCTTACATGGCCCTATTTTTAGAGTGAACATGAGACATTCTGGCAAACAATTTTTCACTCTTGAAGTGCTGTCATGAGGCCTTGCTGATCTCCAAGATAAGAGTTACAACGCAGATGGCAGCTTGGGGAAATCCTGCTCTTACTTGGAACATCCAAAAGCTCTGATCCCTCCCTCCCTTTATGCCCTTGTGAGCTAAACAGATTTCCTCTGTTCACCTGTTCCTGAAACAAGTAGCCCCTAATCAAGCAAAGCAAAGCAAAAAATGAAGGGGAAAAAGAAAGTATCATTTACCTTTGCTGTTGTCTTTAATTAAATGTATTCCAGTCTGGAGCTGCCACTTAGACTGAACCTTTTGCTATGCAAATTTCAAGGCTAACTTCTAGTCAGAGAACAAGTGTACACTTGAGAACAAGCTGGCATTTTTTCAGTGCTACTTGTGTTAAGTGCACTCTCAGGTGTTTATGTTATCCTTCACAATGGCCTCTTCCCTTTCCAATTAGAATAATTAGAGAACTGACAGGAAAAAGATGCTTGGTTTCTTTTTATCCCCAATAGATCATCTAAGACTGCATTTCATTCTGAAAGTCAGTCCCCCTAATTTCCTGCTCCAGGCAGCCTCAGCACCTGTATTAGTCTGGTGTTTTTTTTTTAGAGACATTGCTAATGTTGCCATCAACTCCAGTTCCTGCACCTCCAGAAGATCACCATCCCTGATGTTGCTGGTGCAGTTCTATACAGCAGGGCATTTCAGGGCCTATATCTTGACAGATTTAAAGGACAGAGGGAATTGCTATTTTTACAGATGACTCAAAATTTGCACCCAAAACTCAAAGTACTTTGTGCTTGTGCCAAGAAATGAGATCAGTTCCAAACCAACCTGCAGGGTTTTAGACTGTTCTGAACCAGCAGAAAATATGACCATCAATCACTCTCCTTGCACAGAATTACACAAGTCCATTCATAATCCTCTGCTCTTTCACTGTCATGAATATGAGCAGAATTTCTATCTATTGTTACTATGCAGTAAAGAAGAATTCCCTGATCAGATTTCATATGCAGGGAGACAAAAGCTAAGGAACACAGAGGATTCAACATACTTAAATCTGTGTTTGGACAGGAGATGAGAAGATAATGAATGACAGAAAATTGAAAGAAAAAAAAGTTTAAAATTGGTCCATCCCTGCAAACATTCTCCTAGTACTTGTAAGGATGAGGTAAAAGTGGGAGTTTCCATTCTGCCTCCAAACTGTGCTTACCAAAGTTTGCTTTATGAAATGACAAAGAAAAACACATAACAATGCACACAAATTACAATTGCTTTGGTAAATGATTTTTCCCTGAAAAGAAAAAGTAGAAAAATGCAAAACATCATTATTCTTTCTTCAAGACTGCTGGAAAATGCCATTTTGATCAACTCAAGAATTATCCACATATCCACCTGGGATTTGCATTGGATTAAAGATTCTGAGGAAAAAAAAAAAATTAGATTAACATCACTGACAGAAGATACAGCAGTCCAGCATTTTGGTCAATAGACTGGTGTTCATCCAAGTTCAAATCTAATTTTTACCTAAAAAGAGAAGATCTGAATACTTTCCTTCCACTTAGCAGAAAGAAAAAAAAATGACTTTGACTTACCACCTCCCTCGTAAGTGCTCCTAATAGAACTTGAAAGAAAAAGACACCACATCCATCACATCCTTTCATCTTACTCCCAGTGGATTCAGAAATGTTTCCCATGTATTACAGGAAAGCTGCACATACCAAACTCTTTCCCATAACAGCAGCAAAGCCTGGATTTTACTGCAAATTGTGCAATGTTCAAAATGGAACCCAGAAGTTTCTACCTGCAGAGTTCCAGTTTGCAGCACTCTGAAGTCATGTGTGTGTAAAGGGACAGATGAGGCCATACAGTCCCTGAAGGATTAATGAAACTCAACTGTGTCAAAAATACTGCATCCAGGTAAAGCTTTTCCTGCACCTGATTGTCACTCCCTGTAGCAGTTCCAAAGTCCCAGCCGTGGCCCTGTGCAGAGCCAGGAGAACATGCTGCACCCCATTTGATGCTGTGCCTGTCCCACAGTGCACCGTACACGTCCCCCTGCAGAAATTCATATGCCCACAAAATAAAATGGCAAGAGATGCAGAGGCCTCTGTGTCCCCATTGACACCAGGGCTAAGGGAAGGATTTAGAGCATAATATCACAAGTGTTCGAAGAAATGTAATTGAGATCCTGTCAGGTAATGAAACTCAGAAAACTCCTCAGCACATAAAAATTACTTTCACAAACATCCAAGCCCACTAAATAAAATAAAAATCTGAAATGAAACAAGATACTCTGGAATGACCTTGAGAGCTGCAATCTTGCTCTGTCAGATAGCTGGAGCAGCAAATCACAGAAACATGATCCACATGTGCAAACTGTCTCATCTACAGACAAAGACTTTCAGCAGCAGGGTCCCCAAAAGAGGCAACATGAGCATTTTTCTGTCAAACCCTTCATTATTCTAACATATGAGCAAAAAGCCAAAGGAAACCATGCAGTTCACTACAAGCAGGAAATGCTACTGAAGGGATCTTGACATGATGAATTTTTCAAGATTCAAAAGACCATTAGACTGATATCAAAGCTGAGCTGTAGTAATCCAAAAGAAGTTAGAATCTTCATCTCCATTTAACTGGAGCACTGCTCTGCTGCTTGTACTGCTCTGATGAGTTCAGTTCTGGTTGTGCTTTGACTGAGCCATTTCTTCTCTGCTTTTCCCCCTACAGCAACAACCCAGAGTGACTGTTAGTTTCTTTATTTCTGTTGGGAAAACTTCACTACTGAACACACACAAAATTTGTTAACAGCTTAAGGACTTTTCAGTTTTCAAGTGGGATTAAAATATGACCCATAATTTGCCCATGATCTGCAGACAGTCAGACAGATGTGAAAAGAGTACAAACACCCCAGAAAATCAGAACCAAAGCATATTCACTGTTTTGCTGATATGGATTTTGTACACAAAGCATAGGAGAATAACTGAGTTTCAGACCTGGTAAGCAAAATTTTTAAGTAAATGCCTAAACTTGGGAATTCTTGAGCTGTCCCTGTAACACTTACTCAAGCCTCTATACTGTCCATGAAACCAAGTCATGCTTGCTGACTGGGCAAGCATGAAAACATTTGGTGACAAACACTTTCTCCCTTCCAACAGAGAGGTATTTCAATTAGCAGTGCTAGTCCTAATGTTTGCTGAATTGTCTGCACAAGTAGTAAAACGGTTTTACAAATCCAGAATAAAGCAAAAGTGACACCTTGAGCTTGCAGCACAAGGACCACCGTGATCAGTATCTCTGGGTTTGGTATCATTCCTGAGGAAGAAGGTGATGGTTGATCTCATGTCAGCATTAAAGCATGGTAAAATTGGGGTAAGACAACAACTTAATCCTTCACTTTTATATGTTCCAATGGTCTTAAAAGAGCATGGGGCTGATTATGATCTCAATTATACCAGCCACAGTAACTTGGTTGCTTTTGCTTTAACTGATAGGATTGTTTTGATGCTCTGTCAGTACAGCTCCAGAGTTACACCTCTGACTTGTGTAGGATTACCACTACACAGGCATGCTTGATTGTAACAAGATGAGACATGGTAGATTTCTAGATAGTTTTATCTGCTGTATGCATAATTCTGCATCTAAATTCGCTGCAAGAGTATGTCCTTTAAAGCTGATACCTCTTTTATTTGAAATTTGTAACATGAAGCTGCTTTACTTGCAATTGGTCATTATTCTTAATAGACATGCAAACAAAAGTTCTACTAGTTTCACACATCTGATCATGAATGCACTGAGCAGCAGTACGGATTTCCAGAATGGAAATAGGAATTACAGAATTATAATACTGAACACAAGAAGCTCTCACAGAGGGGAATAATCTCTATGCATTTGCTGCAGCTGCTTTGTTAACCTATGTCTATCCATCACTTTCAAGATGACTGAAACAAGCAGATCATCTGCTTCATGGCAGTAACGACTTTAATGGCACCAATTACCTAAAATTTCAGAAGTTATCCAAAGTTTTTAAAATGGCAATACTTCACCTTTCTTTATCTTCTATTATGTCAAAGAAGCCTAACAGAAATTTCAGAAAGTCTCTTTGTTCAACACAATGTGCCTGTCCATGGGCTGAGGTACAGATTTCAGTCTGACTGGGTAACTGTGATTATCAGCTCCTGGTGTCTGCTGTACAGTAATTTCCCTTGACCACACATTCCAGCCTATTAAAAGTATTGCTATACCATAAGCAAAATCATTCCCACTTTTTCAGACCAAGGTTCATCAAGCCCACACTATCTTCAAGTTGCCCACAAGGGATTATAAAGGTAAAGCATAAACTTAGTATGTTCTCACAGTTTTGTCTGCAAACATTTGAGGGACTTTCTAAACTGGTTACCATCTTTAATTTACTTCTTTAAAGACCTAAGGATGAACTTATTCTTCCCTTATGTTTTATGCTTTTAGCATTAATATCATTATAATTGAAGCTTTTCTGTGAATTTTGTCCTGGAGTCAGGAGATGACCTGAGATTCATTGTAGATGCATTCACACATCCTACCTGCAGTTTAACAACATAAGCATCAGTCATCTGCCTCTGTGGGCAATGGAAAATGAAAAGTACTTCCAGAGACAGACTCAGAATACTAAGTTTAGCTTCTGTTCCAAGTTCTCCTATGGAATTATCCATTTTAAGGTCCTTGCAGAAAAATAGGAACAGTGTGCAAGAATCCCTTTCTGAAGAAGCCACTTTTCCATCATTCTCTGTCCCAAAAGAAAACAAGGTAACCCTCCTTTTTAAAGAAATGCCTGATACTTTTCAAACCACATTCATGATCTTTCCCTGATTGTATGGGTCTGACAATTGAAGCTCTCTTGATTTATTTTGCTTGCATATGACCTATCTTAGCTTTTATCTTTTCTCATTCTGATTTTTCTTCTTCTTGTGAACAACTGGCAAACTGTAACAGTGTTCAACAACTGTCTGTAAATAAAATTCACTGTTTTATCACTCCCCTCTAAAGTACTCTGACATGCAGGATTATATCCCTATCTAAAGAATCTTCACAGATGTTACAGATACTGATTTATAGCTAAGAGAACTCCCCCTAAAATATGATACAGAGTTTAATGTACAAAGCACAATATATTTAGGGAGATATTTTTTCCTTTGATGACATGTATGTACTGCTGTGTTAAAACTTTGAGCCAGAAATTAAAGAAAAGTTACAAAAAGTAGCTTCATTTTCTAATGAAAATGCTGTGAAACACACACCCCAGAAAACCTCAAGAAAATCCTGGAAGTGATTCAGACTCTTCTTGTGAAACACTTTCAAAAAATTTTAGTGTTTCAAAGGAGTCTTTTTTTCTTTCTTCCTTATTCTCAAAGATGCACTGCATGTACAGAGAAGACATGAGAATACCCTGTTGGGAAGGCTCCCCTGTCAAACCCTCATCACCTGTACAATAGCTTCTTGACATGAATTACCTGACACCTCATACAACTGCAAAAAAAAATGTGGAATTTTAGTTGCTGGAAAAAAAAATCATTTAATCTTAAACTAGAAAGAAGAGAAGGCAAGAAAAGAAGTCATTATTACCAATGTTTCTGACAGGTCATGAGTAAAGTAGAAAGAGAGAAGATTCACATCCAGCTCTGGGGTCCCAGCACAGGACCCAAGGCCAGGTTGAATGAGGCTCTGAGCAACCTGGTCACTGGGAAGTGTCTCTGCCCATGGCAGGGGGTTGGAACTCAATGAACTTTAGAGTCCCTTCCAACTCAATCCATCCTATGATTTTGTCTTTCTTCCAGTTATGTCCTATGAAGTTCCAGAGAAGATAATGAGTCTTCTCTACAGATAGCTCTCATCACTACAGCTCTTTGAGCAAAAGGTAGTGGTGGGCACATGAAGGGTGAGGGCAATCTGCCACAAGAACACTGCTAGAGACAGAAGAATCACCAACTCCTGGAAAAGTTTTTGTTTCTTTCACTCTCCTCTCACAGTTTTTTGGGTTTTTTTCAACCCAGCCAGCAAGGATTTCACACCAGAAGTGAAACATACCCTGCTTTTCTAAAGTATGTATCCCATCAGCCTACCTACAGTTATAAAATGCCAGTCCCAACCATCCTGAAAGGTCATACATACATCACAATTCTAATATTCTCACTTTCCCATTTGACTAATTTTCTGTTCATTGAGAAAGGTATTCCATGCTCATGAGTAGACAGCATAGAACAGACTCTTCTCATGCTATTGTGAACCTGGAGTAGCTGAAATGCATTCACTGTAGTCAGTCCAGATTTGCTCTCCAGGCAGCATGGGTACATTCCTCTAGAATTAAATCAGAAAGAGAAGAAAGAAAATACACTTATGCTGCAAAGGTGCAATCTTTCACCCAAGTGCTGTGGAAGTGAGACCAAACAGGGCATTCCTGAGACATATTCCATACTCAACTGGATTCCCCAGTTGATCCCTGAAGTAAGACCCCTTTAAAACCACCAGTTTATTATGGCTCACACATTAAGCAGTTCAGCACTTTCATACACAACAGGCTATCTCCCTTTCCCTATTTTACAAGATCCTTTGTTGAGAAAAGGGTGCAGAATAAACTTCAAGACCAAAACCTTTAAGCTCCCAGCACTTTGACATGAGATTGACAGTAAAGAGAGAAAAGAAGTTGCTAAGAGATTAATTTCTCAGCTATTTAACTGCCAAATATTTGATAACCCAGGGTTAACTTCATGCTACTGACAGGCTTCTTTTCCTCCAAAACTGCTGCCCTGTGGAATGTTTCTGCACCATAAAATATGGATGCAGGTAAAACCTCTGCTGCCAAACATTTATGAGAAAAACGATAGTAGAAGTGTAACACTGAGTTCTCTGGTTTTAAGTCACTGGTTTTCATGTCTTCAACTTTGCTGCCAGCCCTTGCCCTGTAGCTGTAAGCCACTCTGCTTTCTGAAATTTTAGCCACTAAATCCCCAAAACTCATATTCTGAGTAAAGAAAGTGGAACACAAGATGACTTTCACTAATAAAACTTCTGCTAACTGCAGTTATTTTTCTGGTACACAGTGCCACTCCAAACAAAAAGCCAAAAACTGATGTTTTACTAGACTTCCATACATCTGCCATTCTGAGACCAGTGAGAGCAGACACAGCTGACACAGGACCCACAGGGAAGTCTTACAACTTCCTTGAGTTGTGCACAAAATTCACTTCAAACAGCAATAGATTTGCTTGTCTCAGTTACCATCAGCAAATGCCTTAGGAATAGCTTATGAACCACTGTGGTCATAAACCAGATACTGAAAACCACTAGTCTGAAATTATGTGTCATTTTTCTGTGTTGCTAGGAAGCTTACAACGAGTTTCTCCAGTAGTTAAATTTTTTCCTGTATTGAAATCTAGGGCCCAGTTTCTGGCTCAGAAAATAGCAAAAAATATGTTCAGTGCTGCAATGAGACACCCAATCAGTCCTGCAACTGCAAGAAATTTCCTTTATATTAGTAGAAAAAATGAAGACAATCAATGAGTTCCTCTAGTTGTCACTCATGGAAGGAGATGTGCAAGTACATAGACAAAGTAGGAAAAAAATTTGATCCCATCTCTGCCACAAGTGAGATCTTGGAGAACAGAAGACCATTGAGAAACATTTCTAGTTTGGGGGTTTTTTTGTTTCTCACTCATTTACTTGACATTGTGCTCACCTAAGCTAATTTAAAGTGTCTCTTTCTTTTGTCCCCTTAATCACACATCATATTTGGACATGGGAATGTTCAGTCTTCTCAAATGTAAGAGGTTTCTTTTCTTTGCCTGCACAGAAAGCAGCATCCTCACCATGCTGAAGATAGAAAAGAATAAATCAAACCCTAACAAGATCTTTATGAAATGGGAAACAACTGTGATGCACAGAGGATCCAGTAAAAGACAAAGCAGGAACAGCAAGGTTTTCTTAAAATCTTCACTTATGTTGCTTTTATATTTAAATATTGAACGTAAGTTAAATGACAGAATCCTGCTCTACAGCTAGGAGGGCTGAAACCATCCCATATCAAAACTATTCAACAAGTTCTTTAAAATTCCCAGTTTTTACTGTAAAAATGAGATTTTATAACACTTAAGAGAATCAATGTATTTTAATTATTTACAGAACATGTTTTCCTTTCCCTCAGTAATTTTCCTGTCTTCCCTTTTTTAAGTATGTGTGTCAAACATACAGCCTGTCAGATTATATGATAATAAATGGCATACCATAACTGCACAGCACTCAAATTTCATCAAATCTTGGCCAGCAGAACTAAAAGCATCTAAACAAAGGGAACATCAAGGGACAGATCATAAGCAGAAGCTACTTGGGATAACCTTTGAAAACAATAGTGCACTACTAATTTATACCAGCTGTGAATCCACAGGGAAGGAGCAATAGTGGTGGGAATTAAAATATATAGACAAGCAACAAAACTGATGCAAGGTTTTATGTATCCTCTTGGAATCCTTCAGAAAATATGAGAAGTTACCGAGCTTCCTGTCTATGATTTCTCAGATTCAGTGCCCAGGAGAGATCACATATAAACACATCAGTGTACAATTGTTACAGGCATAAATACAGGTTTTTTTGACTGTGCTGGGGCTTTATTAGTAAAATATGAAGTACTGAAGCCAACATGATATGAGAATACAGAAAAACACACTGGTTTGGTTTTTTTAATGTTTATATCAACAGTGAAATAGTAAAAATAATCTTGAGCTGCTTTTGCCAAAAATACTTTCAGCAGCCAGTGCAATTCAGCAATTTATCTGGGCTGCCTCATGGAAACATAACACAGTAAGTGCATGTGGAAGTTTTCTGTATGTATTTATGTTTATAAAATTAAAGTTTGTATTTGTGTGGCTCTCCCAGGAACTGTGTTTCTAGTTATTTGTCTGTGTCCTTTAGCAATAATCAACAGTTCTTGGATGCATTTCCCAACAGTATGGGAGCAGCTTCTACAGGCTTGCCTTTCAGCAGGGAGGTAGCTACACCAGCTGATTGTGAGCAAGAACCCTCCCTCCCTCCCTCCCTCCCTTCCTTCCTTCCTTCCTTCCTTCCTTCCTTCCTTCCTTCCTTCCTTCCTTCCTTCCTTCCTTCCTTCCTTCCTTCCTTCCTTCCTTCCTTCCTTCCTTCCTTCCTTCCTTCCTTCCTTCTCATGCACTGCTCTACATGGTGCTTGTTTCTCCCAGGCATCTCCTGTAGCTTTATCTCCATCAGTGATATTGAGAGGAGCACACACAATGCCATTGTCTCTGTTTATATTCTATTACAATCCTCCTTGGGACTGAAGGGGCCAACTGTCTTACTAAAAGCTAATGGCACTTCAGAGTCCAATTCCTGTAAGCCAGATCTATGAAAGAACCAAGGCACAGAAAAAAGAATCTGTGTAAGAAACCAAACAAATATTTTTGTGCTCTTCTAGATCAACAAATGTAAAAAATAAAATATTTGAGTAAGAATAGCAATGCTTCCTTCTTCCACAGCAATAATTATCCTTCTGTTTTCTTCAAAAACCCACTTCTTTAAAGTTACAAAATTCATGCTGTGGTAAATGTTATCTTCTTTCAAAATCACAGGTGTAGCAAGCATCTGTCTTAAACAATCTGTCTTTACTTTTAACTTATACTATGATTATAACTAGACTAACAGAACAGAGCATAACAAAAAAACAATTACAAAATGGTTTCCCTCTAACTTAGAAAGTACTAATCTGAAGTGCTGTTCAACACAGGAATTTTTTGCCTAGTGATTACTTTGCCTCTGCTTTCTTTGTAAAATTGCAGGGTTTATAATTAATTATCTAATAAACATGATAGATAAGTTCAAAAATTAAAGGAAGAACCCACAATACTGTAATTTATAAGTGACAGACAATGGAGTTTATCCTAAAGCTCTCCGTTCTTTGGGTCTAATGCTTGTAAAAACGTGGGTTTCTCAATTTTCCATTGCAATTTATTAATTAGAATTGTCTCAGGTATTTTCAGATTGAATTAACTGGAAACTGAAGATATACAGTAGATGAAAGGGACTGAAATCAAACCCACCAGAGATCTTTATGCTGTGAACACATAGCAATCACTCACAAATTCCACTGAAGACCCCTGAACATTCCAGCCACAAAAACCCAACTAAGCAGAAGAGATCAGCTCTCATTTTCTCTGCCAGCATCCACCCACTGTGTGAGATACCCAGGAAAGATGAAGAGCTCAGCAGCCCAACTGGATGATGGAGCTGCAGCTGTCAGACACTTTTCACAGTTTCTGGAAGACAAAATGACTCGTGGCTGGCTTCAGTCAGCAGGAAAGCACTGGATTAGAGGCCATTTCCTCTCCAGCCACGATGAATTCCAGCCTCTGGCATCTGCTCAGCCTCTGGCATTTGCTCTGGTCAGACTGTGATGCTTGTAATTAATTAAACTAATTTGTTCACAATAAGCATCCAGCCCTGCACCAATGAACAAGTAAGAGACACAATGAGATGCCTTCTGTTTTCACATGACAGGACTCAGGTGGGACATTCTTTTCTAATGACAAAACCCAAGTTTAGATTCTTTTTCCCCCTTTTCTTGTGAAAGGCAGTCCTTTTATTCTAAGCCATTCTAGGAAAAAAATCTCCAGTTTAAAGGACTATTTCACTCTTTCTACAGAGCATCTGCTCAGGAGGGAGAAAAACATGAGACTACAGGCAAAAGTAGCTTCATAAACAAGGATGATTTAATAAGTGAGAACCAGTGCACACTTAGAACACCAAGTGAACCAGGTACCAAGATGGAGAATGAATGTTCAAAACCAGTTGAATGAAAAATAGGAACCAGTTAGAAAGAACCCGCAGATGGCACTCAAGAACAATTTTTTTCAGATCCTACAAGGTAACAATTATTTGTTGGGGACCATAACATACAAATCTGTTCACTGCATTTAATCAGGACAGTCTTAGCAAGGAGGTAGACTGCAAGCAAAATTTGTTGCCTGTATCACAAAGCGCAGAAGTCAAATTATACTCAGAATGAAGCTGCTAATAATTTTTGAAAAGTAAATATATATATATATATATATAAACACACATGAATATGAAAGCTGGGAATCTTGGAGAGATTGAAGAAAGAACTATATTTATCATATAAGTCATTCAGCAGTGTCAAGATCAGTCATTCCTGCTGTCAGCTTTGACAAAACTCACACTACAGGGTAATATCAGGCAATTTATCAAAGAAGTGTCCATCAGACAATCATTATGATGGGGTCAGAAAGTTCTCTGCAAACCATCATTATCACTTAGCGTATCAGTCAGCAACCTGAATACTTTTGAGTATCAGACACTCTAACATGGTATGGCAGGGCCTTCAACCAGCAAACCATGGTGATAGCTTTGAGTCAGCAACTATTTTATATTTCCTCCTGCTCTCCAAATATTTATGTACCTTTACATTCCCAAGCACTCAGAAGAACCCTTGCTGATAGCAGATAGACAGCACCATTTATGTAAATTTTTACAACACAGAAAATGGAAATAGGAGCTAAAATAATCAGGATCAACATTTATATGCATAGTTAGGAACAAATTGTGGAATGAATGTTTAATCCCATGTTCTTCCATTGTGGCATTAATCAGTGAACGGGTGGCAGTTAAGAAATTGCTTCTGCCCATCACTCACTACTTCTGCTTTTGAAGCAAGAATTGAACTTTTCCTTTCCTGGCAACACTAGTAGACCCTGTCATGCCAATAATGGCTCCTACTGTTTGCTTAGACATTTGACATGGAAATTCCTGCAGATCAGAACAGATAAAAAAAGATTTGAATTTAATTACCAAAGTGGGTACAGGTAAAACCTTCCCCTGCTTCTTGATGTAAAAGCTGCTGTGTCACCACAGTCAGGTTGTTTCAAGGAACAGGAATTCATAACACTTTACCTAAAGATAATTAAGAATGTCACAGAACACTGGGAAAAAATGTTCACGTGGGAGACCACAGATACCCAGGTAAAGGAGTGGATACAACATTTATAGACAGACTACATAAGGAATTCAAGCACACACACTTCATCCTTCAACTGGAAATAGATACAAAATATATTTTAAAAGGAACAAATGCAATCAAGTTGACCTGCCCAATGTTTTGTACATAAATTTCTCTTTGTAGTTAAAGAAGGTAAGTATCATTTTCTTCCTTTTTACAGATGGAGAAATGGCAGGCAGTGTCTCTTGAGAAATAACACACAAGGTCTTAGGAGACCCTAGAAGAAAAATAAGTGGGACTTTCTGGTCTCCTTCAAATTAATAGGAATCTCATGGACTTAAACAGGTCCAGCTTTTTCCTGAGAACATATAAATCTTATATTCAGGGCACTATGATGTTGTAACATTACACAAAATAATTTTCCAGTGAGCTGCTAGCTTTTTATAACCAACCATGCAAAGAAAGAAGATTAAAAATTGAATTAATACTCAGGTTTTAATCATACCAGCAGTCGCTACTGTCACATAGCAGCAGCAGCAGCACAAAGGTGAGAGGGGGCAGAGCCAGAACTGGCAAACAAAAGGCAAAAACTGTCTTTCTTATTCATAAGTAGATTAGTGAAAAATAAACCACTTAAAGACCCAAAGCCTGCTTTATGAACTCAGGCATTTATTTACATGAATGCTAGGTGGCTGCTGGTATGAATTCTTTTCATCTGGGTTATTTAAATGTGAGGATCTCTAGCATGAAGGGCAAACCAGCAGGACAGAAGAGCTGTGAGGCTCTGATTTTAAACCCATACATGAGTTACTGATTGAGGATTCACTAAATGCTCAGGTGAATCTGGCACAACTGAAGTTGTAACAGAGAAGTCACACAATATTGATGGTCCTTCTGATACAAAACTTCACAGAAAAACATGGCTTCAGTCCATCCCATAAAACAATGGAATCTGAGGTATTCTACAAGGGAAAAGACTTTTCATTCAACAGAAATTACTTTAATTTTATAGTCAGTTTAAAACAGAGTATTTCCAGCCTTGATATTGGTCACAGTGAAAAATACAGATCTTAACTGAAGTGTTTTAGAATTGCCTTGTGCATACAGAAAAGGTTCCACTTTAAACACTCCCCTCACTGGAAACCAAGGACCTTCCTTTCAGGGAATGTCAGGAATGATCTGAACCTGCAGGTTAATGTTTCTGAGGATGGGAAACAGAGCTATAGCACATTCCTTACTGACTTGTGAGAAAAACTGGGAAGGAAAAATGGCTTTATTTCTGCAGGTGATGCCAAAGAAAGGAATAAAAAATACTTTTATCAATATTTTCACCAAAGAAGGGAACTATTTCTTTCCATTAAATGAAAGTGATGACAGGCTGTCTCATGGAAGGTGTTTGGGCAATCATATTCACATTGAGCAACCACAAAGAGCCTGGGAGACCTGGGGAAATTAAAAGGCAGCAATCCCAGTCCCACCCAACACACACACACACACACACACACACACACACACACACACTTGCCTGAGTCTCCTTCAGTTGTTCCACAGTTTTACCCTGTGTAATCAGTGCCCAGACACAGCCACACCAGCACCAGGGGAGGAAAGAATGGGAGGAGAAACACTGTTCTGGGAGTTGAAAAAAATTTGTGGTGGTTTCATATGCCTCAGCCTCTAGATCAGACTAAACCCAGACTAAATATCCTACACTATCCTATTCTATGCTGCTGCCTCAAGTGAGATGTGACACAGCTGTAAAGAACAAGGAAACCTGACTCCAGGAGTGAGAGGTGAGAGAGAGTTTTCTTTCAAGCCCCTTGATTTCAGTTTCTATTCCAAAGATTTTTACCATAAAAGAAAGTCCCTGCCAAAAGCCATTTCTGGAGTTTCAACCATTCATGAGCATCTAAAAGAGCAAACTCTACACAATTCCTTCCTGTTCTTCCAAGCCACAGGAATTCATTTTTTATAATTTTGGAAGGACTGCATTTATAAAATTATGAATTTGGATTTTTGCCCTATCATATTATCATGTAGATCTCCATAATCCAGCCATGCCAGACACAGAATGCCCTTCATGTCTTATATAGCAGCAATTGACAGGAACCTGAATCTTTCTTTACTGGAAACTAATCTGGGAGTTAATTTTGTCACAACTTTCCCTCACGCAAACACAATGCAAAGTAGGAGCAAACCACACAAAGTGAGAATTTGGCCCTCTGCATTCAGAAACTGGAAGACTGTTAACAATTTTCACAAATCTAAATTACCTGTAAATAAGAATGGCTTGTCAGGAATTTGTGATTGCTCTCATTAGAGGCGAAAGTACAAGGAACAAGAGCAGATGTCATCCTTGTGCAGGAATTAAAATGAATGATCGTGCATAACAAAGATTCATGCATTATTTTTTTTGAGCTTTACTGATATGACCACATGGTGATCCCTATTACAATGAACTGAACCCAAACTCGAAGTCTGGGAGAACTTAGTGATGGAAGGAGTGCAGATACTGCACTAACAAATGGGAAATCATACAAGAGGTTGCTTGTTTACAAGAAGATTGCAGAGGAGGCGAAATATTATATGCTCTATTCTTTAAACACCAAATTTTTATTCAACAAATCCCACTATGCCACTGACTGCTCAATGATTTTTGCTTTATTTTTTGTGTCCACACTCTATGATTCTTTAGCGATGACAAGGGAAACATTAAATTAATGATAAATTTCAGTAATCAGGTGAAATTTTTTTAAAAATTCAGAGTCATTAATGTTAGGTTTTTTCCAAATCACTGTTTCATGTTGTTTAAAGACACTTCAGAGAAATAATTAAATTCTCAGTACTTCTCTGTGAGGAAATTAAGTCTTCAAAAAATAGGCATTAAATCATTACCTATGCTTAACAAATACAATAAATCAACTTAATGAAACATTAGGCACAAAGTTCTCACATATTTAGGCCCCAATCCATGCAGTATCCATTAACCTGGTGCAGCAGACTGGGTCTGCCACTAAAGCTGGAAATATTCTCCTGTATTTAGTGACTAAGAGTGGGAGGTACTTGTTAAGTCAAACTCTACTGTTAATTTCATGCCAGAAACACATTTTCAACAATATATGGGTTCTGCCAAGATTAATGGTTATCAAAGATGAGGGGTAAGAGTAAAGGAGACTCAGAAGAAACAGAATTTGTCCTTGAGATGGGTAAGGATTCCAGAGATGCTCTGATTTTTTATTCGCCGCACTCCCATTTCCAGAGGCCAACTGCAGCCTGATCAAAGGCACTCAGAGGCTCCCACAATCTCACTCAGTCTTTTTAAATCAGGGTTCAGACAAGCACCTATGAATACACAGGGGAAAAAAAAAAAAAGAGCAGTCACGTCCTTTTCAGTTAATTAGGTCATGATTATTCAGCTTCACACAAGAAAAATCTTATTGCAGCAAAGAGTTTTCTATTAACCTCCTCCATTCCTTCCTAGGCGTGCATTCAAGTTGTATGTAAATTGATTGTATTCCTCAATGTCACAAGCTATTACACACAGGAAAGCAGGCAGGATTAAAAGATGTCTGTGATTAGACTATCTAGAAGAATAATTTATAAGTCCACCACATCAGCCTTCACACTAGAAGGTGAATGCCTGACACTCTGTGCCTAAGGTTGGAAAGGATATTATTGAATGCTTGTCCATTATACAGGTTTTTTCTGAGGCATCAAAGATAAACCAGGTAGACCAGTGGTCTAATAAAACAAAACAAAACAGTTTATGTTTTCTTTTAGGAATGGGGAGAAGTTATTTTGCTCTTCACCCTACTATTTCAGAGTCAAGAAGCCAACTCTCATTTCCCTTTACAGTTGTATCTATAAATCCTGCTCTTAGCTCTTTGGATTCAAAATGAGAAATGCTTTCAAACAGTGTTTTCACACTGGCCCAGTTTTCAAACACTTTGGGGTGGGAGGTTAATCTAACCTTAGAAATGAACAAAGGAGCTTTGCAACTGGTCACTACCAGCAGAAAAGTAACCTTGGCAATTTTGAAAATAATGGATTACCAGAGAACATGCTGAAAGACTGTCTATGAATACAGTCTGAAACAAAACTTTTTGTATTACCTCATTTTTTAAGATGATTCAAAGCCCACTAAAGTCAATAGGAAGATCCATATTGATTTTAGGAGGCTTTGAATCATGCCTAAAATTGCTCTTTCATTACACTTCCATCCAACACAGTAAAACAAATCCTACAAATCAATATATTTCTATAAACACAGTGGTACAAGAATGAATTATAAAAAGTTATAACACAGCTAAGCAGGATTTGTACACATAAGCAACAAAAAACATTACTTCTTCCTGGGGTTAATTATCTTTTCACAGTTCAAAAAGGTAATCACCTTAAATTACATTGGTCTTGCTAATGCTTTCTTGAGTAATTCTGACATTTAAAGGTAGGAAATTTATGTAGAGCAATTAATGCATGAAATAGTTGCAGCAAAATTAAATCTACTCAACATTTCCACTTCCTGCAAAAGACAACATTTTGCACATAATTTATTACATGAATAAATATTTTGTCAAAATTGGGAATAAGACGCTTTTCCCATTATGTCTGCAGAAATTTAGCATTTCTGTATACAGCTATTTGCAAGGAGTAATGATCTGGGCTTCAATAATCAAAAAGTCACATAAAATCTCTTTCCAGGAATAGCCACCTTCTCCTTCCCCACACACAGCATCTTGTTATTCACTGACCACTCTCTCCTTCTGCAGGATGCAGTTTGCTAAGGATTCTATTGTTGTATCTGCTCCTGAAAAAGCCTACTAGAAGAAGTGAGAAGTATTTATTACTCCCACAAGTGTATACAAAATAGATATCTATTTATTTTTCCTATCTTCCAAATCTGCACAAGCTCTTGTGGCTCCTTCCCATTAAAATCTTTTACTTTTCAAAATGAATAGTGAAGACATTTTGGCATACCTCTTTCATGTGAGTAAATTAAATTCCTTTACACAATTATATCCTAGTTTTGAAAGGATTTCTTGGTGTATAGCCCTGACACAAACTGTAAAGTCATTCAACTTTATAGCTAAACTATAAGACTGGTATGCAGGAAATTATTCCTAAACTGATCTATTTTGGGCTTGTGTAGCATAGTCCAAAAAGCGAATTTAACTGTATATGATGGCAAGGAGACAAACGGTGAGAGTGAAGAAAAAAAGAGAAAGGAAAATCATTTAAAAACCAGAGTAAATAGCATAATTACACATGTGTTCAAAAATTACCTCTGTAAGGATGAACTGAAAATTTGACTGTGCAAAACAGAGAATCATAAACACAGCAACGGAGCAGGTGTTGCTAAGTTTATTAGGAAATCTCCTAAATGCTTCCATAAAAATTCAATAGTCCATTGTATGTAAGGCAACAAAATCATATTTCATGGAGAGCTGTACTTTTGCCGTTTAATTATTGGACAGTACTGCAGTCTTCTCAGAGCAGCTTTCAGACCTCAGGTTATAATGACCAGACAAGAGTGAGGAATTCCCTCTCCACTGTATTTAAGAGATTTCACGATAGCAAAAGGAAATTAGAAAGCATGGTATTTTCATGAAAAACACTTTTCAATTACCTTTGTATCCAAATAATGTTGCATTCATATTCACAGTATTGCAAAGTTATTACCTAGACTAAGCAAAATGAACACAGCATCAGAACTTAATTGGATATAGAAAATTGGAAAGTTCCACACCACAGTTGCTGAATAAGTAGAAATGCATAAAATGAAGGTCACAGCAGTTTCCTGAAAGCCACTGCAATAACAGACAGTGCTTGTAAAGGACATGGAAGGGTCACTGAGCTCAGAACAAGGTGAATCCAGGGCTGTGCTCACCTGGCAATCCCACCCCAATGCAACAGGACCATTAGCACAGTGACAGTCAAGGAGAGCAGCTTTACTTGCTAAAGCAGTGCTCCCGCAAAGGGCTATTTATATGTTTTCATTGAAGGCATCCAGTAAAAACAAGAGTTCAAAGTTGTTCTTCACCTAAAATCAAGGTGAAGGTTTAAGCACTTATTGATTGCTGAAGTTTCTCTTTGGATATTGACATGCATCATTTCAGACAGGTTTTAAAAACTCATAAACCTTGTTCTGTGTGTTCTGTTTCGTATTTTATAGCAGTTATATATATGTACCATGCACTCTGCATTGCATATTCTGCACAGAAATGGGCACAACAAAAGGAAACTAAAATCTGGCTTACTTGGTTACATGAGAAGATAAAAGAAGGGGAGAAGCAAGAACTACTTGTGCTATGCATTGATGTGGGCTAAGATGTGAACTTAGGCAAGATTCTGTGGTTCAAAAGAACATCAAGACTTTTATATTGGCTGTGTCAAATGCCCTCCACCTTTTTATTCAAGTTACAGAACCAGAAATACTTCTAAGTTTTGAAAGTGAAAATTTCTTCAACATTATTTAGAAAAAATTTTCTAGAGAAAATAGAAGTGATTGAAAAGGTCCTACTCCTGGACTGATATTTCTATCTCCTTTTGACTCGTTTTCTACTGCAGAGACTTCTAGGGTGACACAAAAATCCTCTAAATCCAAGACCCTCAGAACTGCAGGATTATCTCATTGCTGCTCTCAGCCAAGCCCTGCTTTTCCTGTTGGTGTTCCTCACTCCTTGGTAGTTCCTGGGAAAAACAAAGTCCTTTTCCCTCCTGTTGAGGGATCCAGTTTACAGCACCCAGCACAAGGCAAGCAGCCAGCCCACCCTCTACTGCTCATCTATGGCCCAGGAAGGGAACATGACCCAACTGACTCTCACATGGGGAACTTCAGCAGAACACAAACACAGCCAGAGCTCCCCGGAGTGAACACGTCATATATGTGGCCTCTGTATTTATGAAGGAATGTTTTAGGGAGTGGAGGACATGAGACAGCTTTAGAAATAAGAATTTCCTGATACAAAGTCTGTGTTAGCGGCAAGCTTAATAAATCTCATGGCCCAGGAAATACCAGTCTTGTATATAAGAAACCACACTTGACAGTTTTCAAAGCTAGCTACAGAACCTGGGCACCCTGTCCACATTTCCCAGAATCACAGAAGAGTGGGGTTGGGAAGGGGCTTCCAGAAACCATCTTGTAAAACTCTACAGCTCAAACAGGGTCAACTGCAGCAAGTTTCTCAATTATGTCTTGAATATTTTCCCAAATGGATTCTCCACAGCCTCTCAGGGCAACCTGTCTCTTGTTCAATCACCATTCCAGTAAAAAAGTGCCTGGTTTATGTTCAGACAGAGTTTCCTGTGCTTTTGTTTGTCTCTGGCCTTGTCCTTGTGCACTGAGCAGAGTTTAGCTCCATCTTTTACACATCCTTCCATCAGATATCCGCAAAAAATTATGAGATTCCCTCCTGAGCCTTCTCTTTTCCAGGCTAACCCACGTCAGCTATCTCAGTTTCTTCTCACAGGAGAAGATTTTAGCTTGGACTTGGGGGGGAAAAAAAAAGAATGTAGTTTGGAGACCACTCATTTTGGGTAATGCAAGTGAAAACATTTTGTGCTTTTCATCGCAAGAACAGCTGTACAATATTTGCTGCCTCAATTCCTTCAGTGCTCCAATTAAAGATTGCATAGATCCTGGGCTGGAATGTGTGGAAATAGCAAATGCTAGGGATATAAAAGATTACCAATCCCCTTTAATTTGTGCTTTCAAATGCTTAACACAGGCCTATAATTGCAATTTTAATCACATGTGTTCTGTGTGTGCATTGAATACAGAGGTCTCCATGTGTCAACTAGCACCCAGTAAAGCTGCAGGGATTTTTTCCACTTTAATGTATTCATGTTAACATGTAAAAAGATCCATTTTAAAGGCTCTGAAAAAAAAGGTGACAGCTTCAACTATAACTGTCAAAAACAAGTGGATATAAAATTCCAGCTTGCCTCTAATGGCAGGGTACTTTTTTGTTTTGCCTTCAAACATTTCAAAAACAACCTGCTCAAGGTGGGTGGCAAACTGCTATTTTATGCCCTATGGATAAGTGTCACAAGTGATGCCACCAGATTAGCTAAGCAGGTCTGCTGGGAAGAGCTGCAAGTGAATGCAAATAACACCAGGTTTTTGAGAGAGCTTTATTCTGGATTTTATGTCTATTTTATGTTGTCACTTTTAGTAGGAACAAGACTTACTTTAGAGAGCAATTTTTGTGTTTCGTGAAGTCTTATTTTGAATGTTTAAAACCTTCAAATACCTGGAGTGTTCTGCGCTTCTTGTTTCAATTTCAAATATATTTTGTTTCATTGTAGTGTGGTGGCAATTTCATCACCATTACCTAAATAAAATTGCAGAAATCTCAGGGTAAAACACTGCTTTCTGGGACTAAGGGTTGCAGAGGCTGATCCTAAACTGTTTCCAAACTGACACTTTCAAACATGCTGTGGAAGCAGTGAGCTGAAAACATCCATAACCTTGAAAGTGTCTCAGTTGAGTTTAGGCTTAAAATACCAGCATCCAAAATGGATACAAGTATTGTCAGGAATTAAGATATGATTAGTTGGAGAAGGTCAATAGCATTTCACCATTAACCTCCCTCTTTCCTAAAATATACACAGCAGCCTCACATATAAATAACATAAACCAGTCTTAAAAGATAAGGATAGAGTCAGGATGTAAGATTCACCCCAGCCATGGCAACAAAATTTCACTGAAGATAATGAAACTGGATGATTGCAAATCCCTTTGGGAGATCAGATCTCATCCAGTATTTCCTGGCAAGTTTTATCTTGCAGCCTAAAATGAATAAAGAATTAAGAATTAAATCAGCAGTATAAAAACCATTTAAAATAAATCACATATTGAGCAAATTTAATCATTTAAATGGAAAAAATATTATTTTCTTTTAAGACATCAATAATTTATCTAGCAATATTTTCCTGCAAATATTAACCATGAATATTTAATATGTACATGTGAGCAATTTATAAACAGAAACAAAAATGAAAATGTTTAAACAGTCCTGGATGTGCTGCTATAAAGAGTCAAATTGAATCATATCATCAAGCCAACAGTAAATTCAACAGCTAGAAGCCTACTCCTCATGAAACTGCACTCCAGCTAGTACAGCTCATAAGTGCATTTTTTTTCAAGTGCATAGTTTTATCTATGCAAAATATTTTGCAGTTGTATCTATTTCAATTTCATTTCTTTTGGAAATATTTTGAGAGCTCTCTTCTCCCGATACGAGAGGAAGAGAGAGAAATGAATAGCTCAGATTTGCAATCCAAAATAAACTGCTTCAACAAAATTCTGTTTTACAAAAGCATACCAGAGGCCTTTTGTCCATCCCAACAGGCAATGTCATTATCCATCCCCCCGGGCAGTGCCACCAGCCAGCAATAAAAGTATAACTGGATCAGCTAACCTGACATTTAGTTTAAAATAATTTGGAAGTACCGACACAAGGTGCAGCTCACACAGGGCACCCTCAGAGGAGCTGATCTCCAGCTGTGAGCTGTATCAGAGATGATCCCACCATCTTCCTGCCTGCTCCTGGAAAAGCTACACCAGAATAAACTCAGAACAAATCAGCTGTGATTAACTCCATCCAGCCCATTTCATGTCACAATAGCAGTCACATCTAGTTCTTCATTAAAATCTGCTTTCAGCACTCTGTTACCTGAAGCTCCATTACCTCTGCCCACCATTGCCTCCATGCTGGTCACACTCAGCTCCTCTCCTGTTTCTTGCAAGGACTGATCATTTCTGTGGTTCTTTACCAGTAGCTTTGCCTGTCTTTGCTCCAACTTGTAATTCCTATGTGTTCCTCCTTTCCTTCCCCACAAGGGAAAGGAAAATCTCTACCAACCCAGTGTAAATTATTATTTACAGATAATTCTCCACTGCTGAATTTGATGGCATTTTTATCATTAGACTATCATTAGAAACTTGAGCAAAATCTTTATCTGAGTTTTATAGTAAATCAGTCTTTACATTTCTTTAACTATAACCATAGAGCTAAAGAGACAAGTTTATTTCTACAAGTGCACAGCCCTAAATTTTATTTTCCTTTTAGCTCATGGCCAATCAATATCAGTCCCTCATTCCTCAGCAATGTGGCAATGCCAGGGCACTCTCCAGCCAGGATATGGGGGGTTTCATTAACTTTCCTGCTCTGACAACTGGCTCACAGGCTTACACTTCACTGCCTGGATTTCAAGATGACTCCTGAAGTGCTGTCAGCAGACAATCCAGTGCCAAAAAACATTTGGCCCACAAAACCTCTCTCAGTCACCAGGAGCAGGAAGGAAGCAGTTTGCAGAGGATGGCTTCCCAAGAGATAAAGTGAGAGTTATCTATGTCATTACTCTCCACACCACTCCTCCTGAGTGGAGGATTATGCACTCCTTGAAGCACAGCTGCAAATTCCACAGGTTAGGAAAGGCAAAGGATGTCTCAGCCAGTGCTGATGGAGAACTGGCAGCTCAAGAAACAACTGTGTTGAAGCCAGGAGGATTTTCTGCTGTCATTGGGGAGAGGGAGGGGAAAGGGGAGATGTGTTTGTGGTATCCTGGCAGATGAACTTCCAACCACCTCGCCATCATGCTGAGGGATGTGATTGGGAGCTTGTGTCTCAAATGTTCAGACAGTTCAGCTAGAAGAGAGATTTATTTTATGTTGCTATTATATTGCTAGAAAGATTGAAGTTATTTCTCAGTTCCCTTGCCTTTTCTTCTGGAGTTTAACTTCATTTCTGGTTTCAGGTAAACAAGACTCGTGATCACAGGATGTGAACAAATGTGTCTGGGCCTGTCTTTTGGTGCATCTGTTCAAGCATTCTATCTCCTCTCTAAGTTTTGAGCACACTATTTCATTCCAACAAACAGCAGAGGCATCAGCTGTGAGGCACAAATATTCAATTAATCAGGCTTCATGAACAACTCTTCTGCTCTCAAAATGACTGATTTCTCTTTGGTTTGGGGTGAATGGTAGACAGGATTTTATTTTACCTGTACTGTTTTCACTGACCTTGTCATACTCATCAAGAAAAGATAGTGCCACCATTCTTGAGAGCAGACAATGGAGACGGAAAAGGAGCTCTCAGCTCTTCGTTTCATTGAAAGCTCAGATGCAGCAAAAATATCCAGAAGAACACAAGTTTACATCCATTAAGAAAGTGGAATGATCTTGGGACATATTACCATTTATCACATGGGTTTAGATTGACTTTCTTACAAAATCTCTATCCATTCAGCTAATCAACTAAAAATGCACGGTAGCCCCTCTGGATTCTAGGACAGAATTTTAAATCAAAGATTGTATTAGCTGGCCAACTCAGTTTGGTACTCAAGAAAACCCAAGAGACAGTGACCAACAGTCCTTGTTACACAAACAGAATACTGGGAAAAATATCTCTCCTTGGAAAGCTGATCACAGGCAGCCATAGATTGTGAGGGCAGAAAAGAGGACTAGTAACCAAGTACAGACACATATTCATCCTTAATTCTGTACCAACCTTCAAAAACCGAATACATTTCAAAAAGACAGCCTCTCTTGATCCCGAAACATTATTTCTGTTCAAACTATTAGTTTAGAGGGCAGTCCAGAGAGAGAGAGATTTAGAGACCACAAAATGAACTACACAGTGTTTTTGCAGAGCAGTAAAGACAGAAGTGTCCAATTTTTACCTGGCTCTCACAATGATAGAGTTCATGCACGTGAAATGGGAGTAATCAGAAACTTCTGAGTTAAAACAGAAACTTCTTTTATTAATTTTTTTCCTGAAGTTTGATTTCAGGCAACTGAGAGTCCTGCTTTTCAGTATTTTCTTATAAGATATCATTCACTAATGTTAGGAAGAAAATATTTTCCCAAAGACAGTTAATTCCAGCAAGTGCAGAAATATAGTGAAGGGAGGCGAAAAGAGTTCTTCAGCTTCCACCTTCCCCATCTCTAGGTGCCACAGCAAGCACAGGGATTTCCCTGGCTGTGTCCTTCTCCCCATCCCTCTCTCCACTGAGCTGTAAGAGGGATTCTGTGAGAGAATCATCTCCCTCATGACAGATTCTGGCCTCAGCACCGACCTATGGAGGGGCACATGGGGAGCTCACTTCAACCACAACAGCCTTGAACTGCCCCCCTGCTTCTGGCTTTCATTCTCTGTGTGTCTCCAGCTCTTTTGGCTTCTCTTAGGTGAAATTCACCTTTAGGCAGAAACTCCATGCCCTTTGTCCACCTTCAGGAAAGCTTTTCACAACCAGATCACTGTGTGCTGCAGGATATGCCAAGACTGTATTTGTCTCCTACATGGGGTGTATCTGAACTCATCTAGAGTGAAACTCTCAGTTCTCACAGGTATAATCCTTTCCCACTGCTAACAATAATCACAAAGCGCCCCATCCCAGCAGGTCACCATGTGAAACAGTGGCAAAATGACTGGACAGCAGCAGAAAGGAGCCCATGGAGGTGTAAGGATGTCACAACCTGATGTGTGGAAAGCCCCTGAATGGCAATGCCAGAATCTGGCAGTGTGTTGCAATCCCAGCTCCACACAGAAACAGCCAGGAGGGCTGTGCTGGCCATGGGCTCCTGACAGGAAGAGGTACTGCTCCATGATGGCCAATCTGGGAGCTGGGGAAACTTGGGAGCAAAAACCCAGCGAGCTGCAGTAAATTGGACTTACTGAAATAAACACTGAAACAGCACAAAGATAGGGACTCAGTCCTGAACACACTGGCTTTGGTCATCCTGTTCGTTCACAGGTTTCTGTCAGGTTTTCTGCATCCCCCATAGTCAGTTGTTCTCATGTATTTCTTCTCATACACATGGCACATCTGACAGCTCAAAGTCTTTCCTGATGTTCTGCACCATAATCAAATCAAACTTCCTTCCTGGTTTACTGCAGACAGTGTTTTGTTCTACATGTACAATGTATTGTAGATCTACAGCATATGAGCCTAAAAACATATTTCCTTTCCTGTCTGATTTTTCCCTAGATATTATAATTATTATTAGTTTATGCCAGGGAACCTTCCTCCTACCTTAAAGTCTCTACAAAACAGTCTCTGTTGCTACTTCAGGAGCATAAAGGTACTGTGTGCCAGCATAGTTGCATCCCTCTTCTGAAAAAATAAAAGGGAGAGAATTAAAACAAGAGGAAGATTTCCCTCCCCTGGTATATCTGTAGCCCCATAAGGGAGTTTACAACACTCTTCTGAGGGGTCTGAACACTTTCTCTCCTTGGCCAACACACAGAGATATTCTACAGCATAAACCAGCCTGCAAAGTTGAGATCTCATTAGTAATGAAGAAAAGTTCCTTGATCTAGCTCTGAATATTTAGTGTTATTTCCTTATAATAAATTGATATAGCTGAGTAAACCTTTAGTAAATGTTACAAATGTACCTATGATGTCTGCAAATTCCTCCTTCTCTTCCCTGTTTTTTCTCATTAATAATTTCTCATGTTGTTGTTTCTCCTTACCTCTGTTCCCAAGCCCTCTTTTACAGACTGTTTTGTTGTTTTACAAGACTTAGCCATCTTTCCCAAGACTCAATCCATTTTCACATCAGCTACACTAATTGGCAACAGACCTGACACATTTCTTGATTACGAGTTATAACACTTAGAAGAAAGCTCTAAACCTTAAAAAAAAAAGGAAAGGAAAAATGCAGTAAAGAAAATGTCCTCCATTAAATGCTCTTTAAACGGAATTCTCTGAGAAGTAAAAGAAGAGGGAAACCAAATAGTGAAAGACCACCCTGTTGTAGTGTTATTTAAATCCCTGAGGGTTTTATTTAAGAATCTGAGTGTTCTGGACCATGGTCTCAAAGTACTTCAAGCTTTCAAAGACATATTTGTTCTATTGCCATGCAAATAGTTTCTCTCTTCAGATGACTTCAAAGCAGCACAATATTAGTTCTGTTGCTAAAGATACTGATGTTTAAATGTTTTCACAAGTTATGATAAAATCTGTATCACACGAGGTAGGAGGTGTAGTTTCTTTGTTGATTTCTAACTCAAAAGTTAGAAGAGAAAAATACATGAGGAACCACAGTTTTGTAAACTTGGTACTCACATATAAATGTAGGAATACTTGGTAATGATGCAAAACCCAAAGGAAGGCTGGTTCTTCCTGCAGCTGACAGACTGTAGCATTGCTTTAGCAATGGTATCTGAATGGGCCATCATTTTGGTCATGTTATTATCAAATTTTCCAAAATTACCAAAATTTTGTATTGTGTTACAATATAGAGTAAAACCAGATAAAGGTTGAAGCACTTAAATTTGGAAGTTGAGTTTAGACAGTTTATAAGCATACTTTGTGGAGGTATTTTTTGTGGAGATTTTGCTTCCCAAAATATTTCAGGTTTTATTCCAATTAGCAATAAACCTGGTTGGGTTTGGTTTATTTATTTTTTTTATTGTTGCTGTTTGTGGGGTTTAAGCTGTAAATGAGTGTGAATCCTGTCTATTGCATCATGTTCCCACCTGAGAATCCAGACCAAAGAGTTGGCACTTGTGGATATCCCAAGAGCTGGCAAAAGACCTGAGTTGTGTGACCCTGGGGCAGTTACATCCCTATACACACTCTAGGACTCTGTATGCTTGATCTAATCTCAAATGAAGAAGTTAACTCTTCAATTTAAATCTAATTCAAATGTGTCTTATGCATCTAAAGGCAGTGTTCATGTTAGCATCTCTGCAAATGTGGAGCCATTGATAGATTAGTTAAATGGCTAGCCAGTTTATTTCAATATTTTCCCTACATCCCAGACTGCCAGAGGGGGGAAGTAGCCAGAGGCAACACCACAAACAAGGACTGAAGCAATACTGGGTCTGCTGTACGTGCCAGTCTGACTTTCCTTGCAAAGGTGGTGCAAGACAGGCAAATGCACAAGATCAGGCCTGTGCAAAACAGCTCTGAGCATCTGCACCCAGACAGGAGCTGCTTGGCAGCAGCACTGCCACAGCAGAGCTTTGGGCAGGGTCAAGGAAGGAGGGGAGGTAATAGAAGAAATGCTTGTGACTCCAAACAACAAAACAAAAAGGAACCTTTCCCCAAGGAATCCAAATTCAAGAAGGATTTATGCACATTTCCCATATGCTGTAAAATCTCTTTTCCATCATTTTAATACACACTTCATTCTTCCATCAAGCAGGACCCTTAGAGGCAGGGATTTAGACATACCCACCACACCAGTATCCTGTGGTTAACATCATGCACTCCTAGCAGGTCTCAGGACCTTTATATCCAGCTGGTCCCAGAACACATCCTGGCACAAAAGCTGGCAATATTGAAGAACAACCACGAAAAAATACTAAAAAAAACTACTAGAAAAGTAGTGGAACTGTAGTACAGTAGAAACATAGCAAATTCTTAAAAAATATATTTATAAATCTTTCATTTATTTTTGAATCCTGTCTATTTAGGTAAGAAGAAACATTTGAACACTAATACAGAGATGCTTTCCACAGGGTTCTGTTGCTCTTTTTCCCCATTTTTTACTATATCTATAAAAAAATACATACATACATACATTCAGGAAGAGTCACATCTCATAAGTGCTGCTGAGTGTCAATATGAACTCTGCCATTTGGATGCAATTCTAAATTTCCTAAGTCTGCAAAACTAAACCAGTAACCTCAAGAGACAGCCTAGTTTGGGGACATTGCCAGCCCAGCAGAAATCACAAAATCCTGTGTCACTGGTCAGTTTTACAGTGCTCTGGGTCAGGGTTGTTGGTGCTTTTCCCCTGCTTCTATATCACTGGGGATGTAGAAGTGCAAAAATGGGAACAAAAAAAACAGGGCAGGGAAATTGAACACTTTCTTTGAATGTGAGATGTTGGTTTACATTAGGTTTGAACTGGGGCATGAGGGACTGGGTATGATATTATTTCATCCAAGCCACTGAATTTTATTTTATGTAGGGGTGAAAGAAATGTTTGAAACAAATTATCAATATGTTTTCTTTTTTATACTTGTTCAGGTTGTTAATCAGGAATCAGGAATCATGAGGATTTTCTAGCTCTTGCTTTAGTGAAAACTCAGTCATGAGTACTTTTCCTTAACAAATTTGGAAATAAGGTATTATAGAAGGTTTGGCCTAGATTTGTTCGAATTGAAGTTAGTTGAACAATTCTTACCAATTTCTACTGAGATTATTATTTCTGTGTTGGACACCACAGAAGACTCTATCATTCATACATGAATTTTAAACACTGATGTTTATCAACATTCCATTCAATTAAGTGCTGCATTCTCTGGTTTCTGCTTTTTAAAACATCCATTTATAATTCCGCAACAGAACTAGGGAGAATTCTGGGCTTTTGTTAGAATTATACCAGATGGTTGATGTAAACCTGGAGATACAATCTCATTTGCCACAAAATTCTTTAAGAGTTTTCCATAGAGATATCAGGCAAATGGTACCAATCCTTCCAGTGCTCCTTGTATGTGTCAGACAGCATCCAAACAGCAGCTCAAGGAATGTGCCAATTCACTCGAGAAGGAAAGAGGATCCCTGATGGTACAAGAGCCTGAAGCAGGCAGGACAAAGGAGAAAGAGTGACCTCTCCTGGCACCGTGGAAAAGCTAAAGCTGTTTCCTACCAGAAACAAAGGGGCTGGAAGGAAGAAGCGAGTTGGATTTGAATGAGTAAATTTTTTTTTCAAATGTAAACCTTGTTCATCTCACAGAGAAATTCAAATCCTCACCTGAATTTAGGAGTTCCATAACAACGAGCAGGCAATGAGATGAATGTTTGGAAAAGTTTAATGAGGATAATTATTAATAAAAACCAGCTAACATTCCCTGAAAAAGCTTTCTGTTGGGCTTTGTGTGATCATTTGGCCTAATTATTTTTGATGTTTTGCCCATCAAATAACAAATGTGCAGCTTGTGAAATGTCAGATATAATTAGAACAAATAAAGCTGTAGCATGAACATCCAAAAAGCCTCCAATACCTATTTGCAAAAATTCTCCTTAGGAGCCATGTACACAGCACCAGCAGCAGCATTTCACAAGTAGGAAACTTGGCACAGAGGTAGCAGACAAATTTGAAATCAAACAAAAGTTCTTGAGAGATTACAGACAAGTAAGAGTGCTCTATGCTTTGTTAATGGTATCCATTTATGGATCTTAGATAAGTGCCTGAATTTCACTGGGATTCAGTGATGAAACAGGGCCATATGGATAAGATTTTTTTATTTCTTTTATCATCTCCCATAGAGTAACATATGTGGCATCTCTGCTAAGTTAAATAATGATTTCCTGAATCACAGTTGGAGTCAGTTAAAGGTATAGAATACATGTATACAATACAGGATTCTGAGCTCACTGCTTCAATCAGCCTTGCTCTGCGTTTTCTGCATTGCTGTAGGGTTACTACTCTGTAGGAGCCTGAAGGCTTCACAATGGTTAATTTAGATTCAGTTAGAGTCTATTAGTGAGAAAAGACATAATCAGTTTTTACCCATGAGAATGTAGAGTCAACAGAAGTGAGAAATTTAAACAATAGAAAGAAAAATACAGCAACATTGCACCTGGTGTTTTTCTGGAATGCTTGAATGCTTATGCCTCAGGTAACTAATAGTAGTATACTGTAGTTCAATAATAGCCAATGAGTCTATTGTACTAGTTTAGCAGCCAGTGAATATGTAACACAAATGATAATATGCAAAAGTGTATAAAAGAGGCCGCTTTCTTGAATAAATGGTTTTTTGCCCTTGTCCAAGGCACTGTCCATGTGTGTCGTGTCTGCCCCCACAGTGACACTACTCCAAGGCTCACAGGTTCCTTAGAGGACTTCCCTTCTTTCCTCTTTTCAGAAATGTTCAGGACAGCATCCCTTTGAGTGAAGCAGAAATTATTTGCTGATTTGCACCACTACCCAACCAGCATTACTTTTAATTACCTGATTACTCCACTTGTGTTCCTGGCATGCAACCAGTATTTATTTGGAAGAGCACAGAAAGGCCAGGTTAAAGAAATAAGCATTGCTATCATGTAACTCCATTTATAACCTGCAATGGGAACATCTGGGAATTTAGATCAAACAAAATATCCAAGATATTTTTGATCTAGTCAAATTCAAGTAAGGACATATGTGAAAAACACTATGATGTCAAAAATGCTGGAGCTGTATAAGAAAATAAGATACCTGAGGTTCAATCACAGAATTCTCCATTGAACACCAGGCTCTGAGATCTGGACAAGACCGTAACGGTGAGAACTTAGCAACAGGAGAAGCTGTGCAGCTTGGATTTGAATCCTTTCCATCACAAATCCCAGGGCTTACAGATAGATTTTTGATTCAGTTCAAGCAACACCTTTTTCTTCCTTCTTCCAATGCCAGGCAAAGATACATGCACATATATTATTATGATAATGCAACTTTTGAAGAAGTCATGGCTACAGTTCAACCTCCACAGTTCCAATTAGCCTCTTATCCATCTTATTTTGTTCTACAGGAAATACCTTTCATATTTATTTTAGCAAGTGTTGAATATTTCTATAATGATCCCTCAGTATTCAGGGGAATTCTCTTACCCTGTTCAGCTTGGTCAGCATGTTCAGAACTCTGTTTTCCAGTACCTCCTGTTGGTGAGCACCCTGCAGCACCCACCTTGCACTGGAGTCCAACCAGCAAAATCACAAAGTCATTCAGAGTAATATCTCTGGATTCTTCAAGATCATCACTAGAAAAAAAGCTGCTATTCTGGCTAGACAGGAAGCCAAAGAATACTGCCAAAAGAAGTAAGAAATCAGACTGTTTGAAACACTAATGGATGCACTCAGATTTCTGCCATTATGGACAGGAATCTTGCAGTCAGAATTATATCTGGGGCCAGTGACCCTGATTCTTATCAGAAATGGGGAAGAGGGGCCAAGAGGAAACAAGGAGAAGGGATTTGAAGTTAGAACTTTTCCATTACAGAAAAATACTTAACACTTGCCAGTGGAAAAATATTATGAAACAAAATGTCAGAAATCTTTCCAATATTGTCCTGCCACATCATAAAGCAGAGTAAATCACAAAGATTCTGAAGTCTTCTGTCTGCAACTGCATTCTGAACCAGCTACAATATTTTATCATATACTCCAGTGCTGCTAGAAATCAAAAATTGATACAGTATCCAACCTAAACAAGATGCAGCAATCTGCCTTCATTCAAAAATTATTTTTAAAATTATAGAAACCAGCCATAGATGACAAGAGGTACAGATTGATATTGTTGCCATCAGCAAGAACTACAGCTAAACCACAAGAAAGAAAATAAACTGCATTAAAAGCAATCAATCAAATGCAAAATCAAATAAAGCAAGTATATTACTCTCATGCTGCTGAACATAGCCTGTCAAGCACAGAAAGTTTTAATGCAGGGGTCTGTGCTGAAACCAGCTGTGATTCCTGTGACTCTGAGATCTAGGAGGGATGGGAGAAGATCATCCCTATCATTTGCAGTTGCCAGAACAAATGTTAAGCCAAGAGAAATGAAGAATGTCCAATAACCAGGGCTTATCCAATTTTCCCATTTCTGGAATTTGCAGATAGTAATCAGGTGACATTCTGTACAGCTCTGTCTCTTCCCTGTAACTAAAGGGAGTTTCTTAAAGTAGCAGTGACTGTTCAGCATTGGTTTGCACTGCCAATTTAGTCTTCTGCATCTCTTACACAAAATCAACATATCACTATAAAATAAGGCCATGTCTCTACATTATTCTTGCCATTCCATACTGAGTATTTGGAAATAAGCATACAGGGGTTAAAGTCAACTGCTATATAGCAGTTGTGTAACTGCACAGGACAAAGATTTCTCTTTAGCTCAAAATAAATGCTTCTCCCAAAAAACTATGTTAGTCAATGTTCCCATGAAGAAGTCTCTGTAGGGAATGATCTGAATGAGCCAATCCACCTTACAGAACATCCTACATTTTAAATCCATGTCAGAGAGAAGCAGCTGCTTTCCCAAAATAGCTAAAATCATGCTCTGGCACTGCTGCCTCTTCCAAATGTTTCTGTGATTTTTTTCTGCTTTTGATCTGAGGGATGGAATCATTTTCAGTGAAGCTGTTGTAGTAAATTTCAGCCCTCCCTTGCTTGTCTTTAAAATGTGCAATCTTTAAAACACACACACACTTTCCAATCAGATCTCTCAAAGAATGATATTTTATTTGTTTCTTTGTGGGATTTTTAAATCCCAGCAAGGAATAAAACAGGGAACAGATTTTTAGTACATTTTATCAAAGTAGGAATGAAAGAGCTAGAGAATTATCTGTGATATATCATAATTCTTTTCTGAGATAATTACAAAAAATTTTCCAGGCATCCAGGTAATTTCAGGTTCCCTAAATGCATACAGATGGTTGTGTTTGAGCTACTGTACTTTGAATTTCAAGGAAAACAGCCTCTGTTTGCCCCCAGCTGCTGCTCTGCTCACAGCATATATTAGATATCAAATTTAAGATGCCTCTTTCTTTAACAAAATGACACGGACAGTCCAATCCAGACAAACTCTGCCTTTAATGGCCTCTTAAGGTATTCAATGCTTTCCATAAATTGATCAGGTATATGTGAGGTGATTCCCACAGCAAAAACTGTCTGACAATTTGAAAAATGTACAGCAATGAGGAACTTTCCATTTAGCAGCCAAGAAAAGACCATTTTATCACCAGCCATACCAGTCCCTGCAGCAACTGAGAGCAAAGAAAGGTAGAATCTAATCACATCTTTAAGCTGGGCTACAAATCAGTAACAAAACCTAGAACCTGAGTAACACTTTCCTAAATAACACTATCCCTTCAGCCTTTGGAGGGCATCTAGCATTCAGTGCAGCTGGGAAAGAAATGACCATTACTTGAATGAACATCACCAGAAATGTGGAGTGCAGAGCTTGGCTGCTGTGCCAGCACAGTCCTGACAAGGATATTCAAAGGAGTGAAAATGCCACAGTCTGGGGGGAATGTTCAGGGTTGTGATCCTGATGCTGAAGGGACAGAGATGAGTTAAATTTAGAAGCCAGTAGTCCTCAGACATGAGGGATCATGTAACCCAGTAAGAAACTCTCCTCCACTGCAGAACTTCACAGCATTTTGCTAAGAATGCAAAGTGGTTCTGCAGACCACAGCCAGCATGAGGACACCCGACCACTCCAACTGCTGAGAGGAGCAGTAGGACCATGATGAAGTTTCATCAGCCAGGAAGGATAATTGAGTCTTCTACCTGACTGACCTCCTCCCTGCATCTTCCACAAAACCAGAAGGGAGCTACCAGGATTCAAAATACGCTTACTCTCAAAACATTAATCTATTTCATTCATGCAACACTCTGTGTATGGATGCATTTTCTGTAAGAAAAAAGTTACAATATACCTTTTCTGTATTTGCTGTAGCAGCAGGATATCATGGACTGGGCAGAGCAATTCCAGCCTCTGTGGAATTGTCTGGATTGCCAGACCATCCTCTCTCAATTCAGATAAAAAAACCCATTTCTGCTGTGTGCTGCATTCTGGTGCCTCTCCCCAGCACTAACTTACTCCAGCCCTTGGGAAGGGCAGATCAGATCCTACTGCTCTCCATACCTTATCTTCTCATCCCTAAGGCATGAATGTGAATGTCTGGTGGGTGGTAAGTGGCTAAATTCATTAGTGGTTACAAAATATGTTGTGATTCACAGCTGGAAAGATCTGTGTAACTGCAAAATAATGTATTATTTGCTTTGGCAATAGCACTCCTATTTTGAATCAGGCAGTGAATAATTGGCAATTGCTTGGCCAAAGATAGACAGCCAAAAACAATAGTCACAAATGCCAAAAGAAAACTAGAGCAAAAGAACTGATTATTTAATCACAGAAACTATTTTCATATAATGAATAAAATATTTAAATAAAGTATATGATGGCAAAGATATACATTTGAAGGCATCCATGATATGAGCTTTGGTCATAATGAAATAGATGTGAGGAATTACAAGTATTCTCCTGTATTTGTTGAGCTGCAATCATCTTTATTTCCCTCTGTTCATGTTGTGCTGTGCACATGCCCTCCAAACAAGGTCAGGAAACTGCACACAGTGGAGGATGCCCCTCACTTCCCCAGCCCAGGTTCTCAGCTTGGTTTAGACAGGCAAAACTTCACTTTAACTTACATGAATTTATGTCTAAATCATTCATTTGTCATCTAATTTAACTTTTATGAGGAATCACTTTAAAATTGAAATAATTCACTTGTAACTTGAATTTTTATGAAATATTAATGTGTTTAAGGATAAAAAAGTTCAAAGATAGACTGACTCAGAACAATCTGCTTAAGATTATATAGAAATCCAATCAGTTACATTCTCTGCTCAGACTGAACCTGCACCACGTTTCCCAATAACTTCCTAAGAAGGTTTTATTTAATCAAGAACAAGTTCCACGGAGCCCCAAAGGTCACAGTTTAGAAAGATTATCTGACCTAGACTTTGTATAAAGCAGATGGCTCTGCTTTATGGCAATTAGTAAGCAGGAACTGTGGTATCTGGTTATATCTTCTGATTCTCTGTTTGTATGAAGTTATGTGAAACTGGAACCTCTTTGAAAGTCAAGCTGTGTGGAAACTATTTAAGACTATTTCATTTCTAATTATAGGCTTGATAAAGCCATTTTCATGCAAGAGTAGGATCAATGCAGAGATGTCAAACTTGTGAACATCCATCCATTGGTAAGTGGTCTGACTCTTTCAGAGGCTATCACGAAGATAACCTTGACATGGGGAATGAGAATCTCACTTTAAAGAAAACGTAAACACCATCTACAAAGTTTAAACCAATCTTTCCCTGCAGCTGCAGATTGGCAGCAAATTTGCATATTTATTAGCAAACACAGAGTTTGAAAATACTAATTTTTTACTCCCTTTCATTTCCCATTCACCCACAAACACATGTATTTCCTGTTGCCTAAAACAGGAAACTAAACTGAACTCTCGCTGGGTTCCCACAAGAGATGCAAGATGGGCTGGTTTTTGCCGGAGCAGTCACAAACAGAAATGGGCATTTTTCTTCCCCTGACTCTGGGCACGTGTGGCCAGCTCTGCCACAAGTGGCTTAAGCTGCCTCTTCTCCAAAGGAGTGAAACCATGCTGGAATGGCACTAGGCCTGAACTGATGCTGTCTGAACTTTGTGTGGGTTTTGTTAGTCCAGGCCCAGCACGATGCTGCTCTCACAGTCCTGTGCTAATGGAGCTGCCCAGCTCCCACACCAGAGGGTTTCAGCTGCAGGGCTTTGAACACAGAGGGAAGAGGTGCACCAGTGTCTTTGGCTGATGGTGCGAGAACATCCTGGACTAAAGTGCTCTGAGCACAGAACCTTCCACTGCTCACCTCTGCTGAGAGATCACAGCCTCAGCCTGCGACATCACAGCCTGCTACACTCTGATGAACTTCAGGAATCAGTGAGACAGCAATTCCACTGCTGTGCACTTTGGGAAGCCTTTCTTGCAATAGAAAAAAAAAAAGAAATCTATGTTTTCATACTGCAAATCTTAGTTTTCCCCTCCAGAAGAAAACAAAAACCAAAAGAAGTGTTAACTGCAATTTAGTGAGAGTTGTATGTATGAAGTAAGTGGGTGGCTTTACAAATGAAAATTGCCTTTACTCACAGCTACAGGACATGCTTTATGCAGAATTCAGAGTTCCATGACATACAGCAGGTCAGCACTTGCCTTTATACCTTTTATAATAAGTAAATCTAATCACTAGATCATTTATATTGAAAAAAAAAAAACAAGATTAAGTCTGTTTTATTAATAAGTTTTCATTTCTAAAACAAGAAGATACCTTTTTTTTTTACACGAGTCAGTTGTGAAATGGACTCATTCAAACTATATTTTAGTTTTCTTTCACAAAGATTGTGCACATGCTTTAATTATATTTCTTTGAAGAATTATACTGTAAGGTTGGAACAGATTGGAAAATTTTAAAACCATTTTAGGACAAACTGCACTCTCCATTTTACCTGGCACAGCCACGAGAGGTCTTCCAGCACATCTGTCACATAAACATTCTTTAATTCTGATACTAAAACTGAGCCTTTAGTAGTGTTTTCAGGTGCTGTCTCTGAGTTCTAGTTGCCAGTGTGATAGTCTGGAAGGAAAATAAAGCCCATTTCTGCTGGCATAAGCCTCTCTGCATGTAATGAAAAATAAAAGATCCAGTGTCCCTGACATAGTTTCAGTAACACTTAATTCTGGATTACTGAATCGAGTTAATAGCTTTAAACAATTTCCCTTAACCATGATAAAACACATATTGTATTATTTTACAAAGAACAATTCATCTAAATGCTAAGGATTTTCACCCTATTAAAGCAAAATGTTCCTCAGCTTCAACTTTCCTATGCAGAATATGCACAGCTAATATGTAAGAACAAGTGACAAATTGCTCACAGTTTCTATTTTTTCCAAGCTATTTCCTTCACCTTCTTCTGAGCCAAATTTTTATTGGCTAAAATTACTGGACCCCAGAATGAACCTATCCTAGTTAGCAACAAATACTTCATGGCAATTTCAAAAACAAGATACTACTAACTTCCCAGCCTAGTTTATGCACAACTGTGGATTTTCACCTTGTATTTCATGCTCAGTATCAATTTTCTTTTACCTTGGTTGTTTTATTATCAGTAGGAACTATGTATTAAAACATCTGCATGTACAGAATTCCTTCTCTGAGTTTCTGAACTGACACTAAATAAGAAGTGAGATCAAACCTTACACAGTTTGTCTTTCCATGTTGAATGCAGTCAGAAAAATGCACTCAGAGTAGAATAAGCTTTAAGGGACATGTCAGCCAAAAGACTCTTATATTGAGACTTCAGACACCTCTTCTCATGCCTAAAATGTGGATGCTAGAAGAGTCAGGAAGCAAGAAGTCATTATTCAAACAATTCTATGCTCATTACTCATCTTTCTCAGTACATCCCTAAGTGCTGCCTCCAAAAATACTTTTTTTGACACTTAGAGATGGCCCTAAACATTTTGATGAACACTAAAGAATTAATCTATCAAAATACCTGGCAACTGAATCAACATCACCCTGTTATCTATGACAAAAAAGCTAAAGTCACCTCTGTATTTAAATTTTAGAAAAGGAGGAGAGGCCACAAAACAGAGAAGGGAAACCCTAGAAATAAAAATGAACTCTTTCCCCAAGCCTTAAATCGGCTTTGAAAACTGTCATTTGTCCAATTAACAGAGTTTATTCCTTTGTATTCATTTTCATGCACTCCTGGGCTCTGGCAAGGATCATCAAGACATCTATCAAAATACCTTGAAAATATTGTATATACTTCTTGATTGGGAACAGGACCTACGAGAAAAATCTCAGATTTCTCTACCTAGCTCTGTAATTTCAGAACAAGATTTTTCCATGGGGTAAGAATTCAATTGGACACAAGAATCTCAACCAAGATTTTCCAAGTCTTTGGTGCTTCTCCTAGGCAAAGTTAATTGATCTGAATTTCCCCAAGTATTTGTGTAATAGAAATGTAATAGCAATACATCATGCTGTGCAAAAAAATTGCAATCAGGGTTTAACAGACAATTCATGGTAACTGAACGGAAAACAGGGATAATAAATTAATGGAAATTAAATAAAATAATAAATGAAAACCCTTCCAATATTCCAGATTGATTTTATGCCTTATTAATAATTAACAGCAAAGTGCTAGTTAGCTTCCATGTAAGGAGGAGTGAATGAAAACTGATTCAGAGAAAATGCCTCAAAATCACCTATATATCTTCCATATGAATTTTCTTTTACTGTCTCTTGTAATAACACTGACTCAGCCCAAATTTCTGTAGACTTATTAATATCTGACAGAACATAGCCTGAGGTGATACAAGAGTAGACTGAGAAGAAATCTCTGCAGCTCTATCCACACAAGAACATTTCCAAAAGGCAAACAGTATTTCCCCTGTTTCAATGAACCTATTCATTTTGGGGAGATGGAGAGTGAACACTGAGAGAATGAGGCACAGCTGGTTACCACTCCCACCTGTGCTCTGCACTCTAGGACTGAGATTTGTCCTGCCAGGCATCTCTGCAGAAAGAATGCTTCCCACATTGCCCAGATCCAACAGGAGAAAGGAATTTCTCATGGGCCCTTGGGCAATTTAACAGGTAGCTGTGCACCTGACTTTCACTCCGTGGTTATCAGCTGCCCAAGGTTCAAACAGCCTCTCCAGGAGTAAAGCAGTGCTTTCTCAGGAGTTTGGGAATGAGTGAGCTCACCAGGGCCAGAGCATAGCACTGCACAGAGTCCATTGGCACAGCTGCCTCCTCAGCACCGCTGGCACTCTGCCTCGGGCTCATTTCCACTGCAATCTCTTTCACAGATGAAAAGTGGGAAAACTACGAGGACATCACTGATCTGACAACACTCTTGTTACTTGCTTAAGCTTCTCTCCACTCCATCAGCAGAATCTGCAGCAGTTCTCCTTCCTGGCTTTGCCCTTTGCCTTTCCAAGTGGCAGCTCCTCGTTGTGTGCCTCCAGCACTAACAGCAGTCCCGGGGATGACAGGGACACGCGCTCACAAACACTGATTGATGACACACTTCCTAAGGAAGCAGGAGCAAGTAATAAAGATGGCCTTAAGACATGATTTATGTGTGTTTGGCAATTCAGACACATGCTCACACTGCAGACTAGCTAGAGACAGGGGCAGGGAGAGTGGATGCTGGTTCTCTATGAGAAAAGCTCTGGCTCAAAGCCAAGAACTGGTTAGTCAGCTCAAGACAGAAGAAGTAGAATATGGAGCAAATGCAGCATCAGAACTCAATGCAGAGATATATTTCATTTTATTTTGTGCTTGTTGAAGTAAAAAATGTAAAGTGTTTTCAACTAACTTGGAAAAAACCCCCAATAAATAAGAGAGAAATCATTCCAAATTTTAAAAGTACCACTTCTGAGAAACTTCTTAGGAAATTAACTTAGAAAACACAGGACATAACTTAGAAAACATTAACAGGACTCTGAACTCACCAACAAGAGGAAAGTGTCTTTGACATCTTGAGATGACAAAGTCTTTGTCTTTCTGCCTTAAAGGGAGGATGAACCTGAAGGGAGGACTCACACAGACAAAGGTAAATTCTGCAAAGACACAGGTAATGAAATAGCAGGGCACCTATGTCACTCCTTGATTGAGGTATGGCATCTTACAGGCCCCTGTGAAACACAACACTAAAACCAGGAGTTTCTTCTTGGTTTTCTGTTTCGTTTTCTAGGTAAAATCATTTAAGAATGTGATTAAGAGCTCCAGTTGCTTTAAATGTCAGGGATTTTTTGAGTAACCAAGCAGCCCCAGAAAATATGCCAATTTTTAAATAAGAGATTTGCCACCAATGAAATCAAGTGCTGAAAAAAACTTCCTCTCTATTTATTACCATTCTGAACACACTCATTCACTCAATTTCCTTGGCCCTTGCTGCAAATAAGTTTTCCCAGCAACAACAGAATTATAATGAGATTTTTTGGGAGATTTTCAAAGCCCCTGGGAAGCCAAAAGATAGTAACCAAAGCAAGACACCATCTTACACAAAACCTAAAAAATGTGGGCCAAAAATATCTCTGCTCATCATTCTTTTTACATCTAAGATGTGACCAGATCACTGGAAAGGTTTGTGCAGATGCTCATTCAGCATCCAGTGGACAAGGCTCTATCTACTTCAACAGCAGCAAAATCAACACCTCCCCCATCTGAGGGACAAACAAAGGTCTGATGTTTTTATATGGAAATACAAAATAGGCTACATGTTGGATTTTATTTTTTTAAACTCCCGGTTTACTGTGTGGTCCAATATGAAAGCCTTATTCCTCTGAAATAATTGTTTTCTGATCTCTCTCCAGAAAGAAACCCAGAGAAACATTTTCATGGCTAGAAGGAATTACCAAAAATTTCATCATGCCTTAGTTTATGCACATATGTAAGACAAAGGATCACTTAAATCAACCCTTTAATTCATCCAAGTTTTATTGTGCCCAGCAGAAATGGTATTTTTCCTATCTGAGAGCAGTGTCATACTGTTTAGCTTTGGCTTAATTGAGAAAACACAACCCATTTTTTAACTACATTTTGATATAACACATATGCCTAAACATTCTTGTTTGCTTTTAATTTTTCTGTGTAAGAGTTTTTAGCATTTCTCTGTTCTCAGCTGTGTATGGTCCAGCCCAAGCCAGTCAGTCACATCTCCTGATGTGGTTGTACATCCCAGGCAGTGGCTCCTTATTTAGCTACAGTCTGAGTGCTATCCCAGACAAGGTCTATTTATGTCAATATTTCACTTATTTTCTCTTCACAGAAATTTTTACCTGAGCAATCCTTTTGCTTTAGGTGGAGTTACTCCTGGGTTTTTATTGTGACATAGTCAGAGGAGAATGAGGTTTAATGCCTTTACAATTAGCTGGAAGCCTGTACTAAACACACTTGGGAACAGTTTCAATGAGAGTGCAGTAAATGCATGACTTATCATGTTGGGGGAAGCACTGTATTTTGAAGGAAGCAGTGTAATGGTATCTCATGAGAGCAGTTCTTATTAATTGCAAGTTTTTGTGGCTTGGATTTATTAAAGTTCTGAATCTACTGCCAGTTGCTGCCATATGTAGTCTGTAATTTGTGAAACACAAGACTGTACATTTCCCAAAGACATTCCCTCTAATCATTTGCAAATTTAACAACTTTAGCAAGAAGAGATGCTTCCTAATCAGGACCAGCAACCTGGCCACTGGCAAAACCAGTATATAGACAAGAAATTATCTGTACATCTATCTGTCTATAAAAGCAGTAATAGCAATCAAGTAGATTTAGTAAGATTTTTCAACTGTTCCACATCTCTCTGTTCTGGATTTTTGGATGCAGTCTGAGCGTTCTGTTCAGACAGAGGAAGTGCTTCCTAACACAGCAGTTGTCACCAGAAATGAGAACAGCTCTGAGGAGCTCTCAGGTAGGGCAGCAATAGCTGCCCACATCTCAGCAACACCACCCTGAGACATTCCAACACAAGGGCAGGAAATAAACACCTGCTTTGATGGAATTCAGAAACATTCATGGAGCAGAAAATTATTGTAGGGACAATGGGGTAATGCTTCACTACCAGCACATTCCCAGGTAGCATTAATGCTGGGAAATCCCTTATTCCTACAGGGATACCCACAATGATGACAGGCTGCTGCATGAAGCCCACACAGCCTCAGGCACAGCTCTAGGAATAAACTGACTGAAGCTGCACACAGAGAAGGCTACACCCTTCTGGTTTAGTCACATTCACTGTTATGAAAAGACCAGAACAGACTATTTCAGCTGGAAGGGACCTACAATGGTCATTTGTTCAGGGCTGACCAAGATAGAGCTTTTTAGTGAGAGCATTGTCCAAATGACAGGTTTGGGGCACTCACAACCTCTACAGGAAGCCTCTTCCAGAGTTTGACCTCCCTGGCAGTAAAGAAATGCTTCCTAATGCCGAGTGTGAACCTCTCCTGATGCAGCTCTGAACCATCCCCATGTGCCCTGTCAGTGGATGCCTGGGAGAACTGGTTTTTACCACGTAGCTGACTTCACTTCTCTGATCTCAACTGTCTGAAGAACGCAAAGTAAAGGACAGATTATTTTCATAACTGCTCTTTCCAACACAAGAGATTACAAGTAACAGTGATGAGGGTTGTGGTGCACAAACAATTTCTGCCTGGCTCTGATGGAGAGCTCCCACACATAGCAGAGCCACAAGGCTCTGAGAAGATGAAGGATAAAGTTTTGTAGCATAGATTGCACACAGCTCAGTGGAGTTTCCCTTTGATACTTCCAAATGAGGAATTTTCAAACTTTTCTTCTGAAAATGTTGCTTTACTTCTTTGTTCATTATATGATCTGATGGTGTCAACCAAAAGTCAGTCATTTTCCTCACTTTTCAGATAAAAGTGGTTTCATTTGTTCTTCTAAAACTTCGTTCTGCTGGCTACCACACATGAATCTTTACAAGATCTAAGTCAGTCTACCCCCTTCATGATATAAAATTTAACTTAAATGACTGAAATTTAACCAATTGCATTTTGTCTTTTCCAATTAAGCTTTTTTTTTTTAACATTGACAGTAATTTTTTATTGCAGCATGGGGACTTCAATACTAGAATTAATATTTCACAGCAAGAGATGTTAAAAACAAAGTGAATTAACTCTTCTTCATAATAAAGCAGCTCTTTCCCCTAGTACAAGCTAAAGAATTTTTAACACAGGGGTTTTCATTACAGGACAGTGAAAGAAAATGTAAATGAAATGTAGCACTTCAGGGTTTTCAGAGCATTTATGAGATCATGCAGCCACCTCTGCCACGTGTGTCTCTGACAACATTTCTCTTAAGAGTACTCCAGCACTCTTCAGACAAGGTTACTCAATACAGCACCTCCTAAGGCTCTCAGCAGGTTAAAAGCTTTATCCTATTGCCTTACATGACTCAGCTCTGAGGTTTCTCTGAGCTTTCATGGCCTGGTAGTAACCTCACTTTTGTTACAAGGCTATAGTTTACAGGCTCAGAAATACTATTGCACCCCAGATTCTGGTCCCATTTAGATTTCTTTCTAAAGACATGGAAGTTTGTGCCCAGACTATGCATAAATCTCAGCAATAACACAAAACTTCTTTCCTAAAAAAATGTTGGGAAAAGTATTCTCAGTAGATGGAAAACATTACCCTTTTAAAGGGAGCAGATTCTCAGCCTCCTGCACAGTAAACGTCCATCGAAAGGAAAGCAGGTATTTTGCAGAGAAATCACTCAAGTACTTCATGTCAGGCCTCCTAAATGCCCAAAATCAAAACAGCACAAACATAACCAATAACAAATTCAATTAACATAATTTATGGTGAATAATTAAAGAAGAAATAATACCTCTGTAACTTACTGCTAATAGATTAAATTACTCCTGGAGAGACCTCAGCACAGCACATCAACAGCAGAGACACAGAAGGATCCAGGGAAAAGACCTTGGGAATCCCAAGTGGGAGTGACAGCAACACACAGGAAACCCTGCAGGCAGTGCAGCTTCACCCATGAGCCCTGCACTCCCTCCCCTGTGAGCAGAGCTCAGGAACCCCAGCTACTCCAGGAGGAAGCCCCACAATGTAAATGCCGCACAATCATAGATTATTGGGAGATGCATGTAACACTGTAAAAAGATGGCAATGCACTGCATGGGTGTAACATTTATGGCCAAGCTTCAAATCCTTCACTTCCTCCAAAGTGTTTCTGCCTCAATACATATAGTCTAGCATGTTCTTCACTACATCAGGTGGTTCCTTTTTTGATTCTGTATTATTATGAACTCCTGCATGTATATCATGTCACAGAGCAAACTGAAAAATGCCTTTGTTTTACTAGAAGGTATGTGAAGCATTTCTACATGAGCAGAAAATACTTTGCCCACATTTTCTAGGTGCGTTTATGGTATGTACCCACAAGCATACATATTTCTTGGTGAGCTTGCAAAATTATTAGCCAAAAAGCGTTTCTTTGAAGGGAAATTTACATTTTCTTTGTAGAAAGCAAAAATACATATGTTGATCCAGTAATATCCTTAGGAAAAAAAAAAGTAAAACTGTAACAGCAAATATGTGTAATCTCTGTCTGGGGGGAAATGGAAAGAGGCAGAAAAGTCCTGATTGCTCTGAACAAGGACATGTTTGATCTGCTGTAAAAGGAGCACTTTACAGCCTTCACACCACTAGTTCACATTGATGGACAGGACTTTAGACTTTGAGTTGAACCTGAAGGAATTTAGTTAACTAAATGCATCCCCTTGCCTCAGAGATGAAAGCCACTTCTCCTACCACACGATCTCTCTCTCTGTCTTTCTTGTGCTGCTGTCAGACATTTCAATACTTCTGTGTGTCAGAGAGGCAAATTTGCATCAATGGGACAGGCTGGGGGAAAGGTGTCAAAGTTTTCTAATTTAAATCAATAAATAAATTAAAAGCACCCTAAAATTCAGCTACACACTCATGAAATGGTCAGCCTGCTTTTATAAGCTCCACAGAAGCTGCTTTGACAAATAATGAAATATTTTTCCAATATTCTAGACACTCAAACAGGCTGCACTGAAAAGTCACTGAGGTTCTCACTGCTGTGCCTTCTAAAGCTCTCTGTTCAGACTATGAACAGGACGTCTTGAGGAAAAACACAGGTAAAAATCCAAAGTCCTGGCAATCACCTGACATCAACTCTCTTTGTGCCAATCACTGCTTTTTGGCTAACTTTCATATTTGCCTTGATTTCAGCTCTAACAGCAGCATCTAGAAAATTACCATAGGCCTTGCACGGTGGAGTAGAAAGAGCCATTTCCTCAGAAAGTTTAGGATCTTAAGAGCCAAAAGATGTGAAATTAAACATGGTTATGTGTCACACTCAGGGCTTTGAATGCTAAAGATCTGAGTTCTAGTCCTGTTCTAGGCTTGCTCACAAGCCCAGCCTACCTTTCTCCATTTAGAAAACCACAAGTCTTTCTTATTGGCACTTCAGCCTTAAATGCAGTGGTAAAGTAAATGTTACCAATAATTATAGTACTTTTTAGTAAATTATTTGCAAAAAACTGATGATATACATAATTAAAACAGGAAAATCAGCTTTTTCCTAATATACACAAATTTTTTTTCCCAGAGAAGTCAAAATCTATGCTTAGACAAGTATCCTAGTATGTGTATAGCAGTATTTTAGACTCTTTGTGCAGTAGCAAGTTAAGCAGCAGCTCCAGGTTATCACTGACCAATTTTTCACAATTTAGTAAAGAAGGAATGAATGTGGTTAAGAAGAGAAGTCCAATCTTAAGCCTACAGCATTTTATGCTGGCAGCAGTCATACAAAGCTGTGGAAATAGCTAAGGGTATATGAAATCTTCTGACCTTGAATTACAGTTGTCACTACAATGATTCTGGCAGAGTAACAGAAAGCAAGAGTTGACTCATTCTACCACTGCTCTGTTGACTTCAGGCTCAATAATGTAACATAAAACTGGTCTCTACTGGTGGTTTTGTCTATCCCATGTTGCCCAAGGGACTCTCACAGAGTGGTGATTTTGTTGCTCTTGCTGAGACATTTCAGTGGAGATTCCAAGAACAAGTGAATTCTCACAGAATTTCAGCAGTGCTTCTCTATACCCATGCTCCCTATAAATATTACCAAAAGTATTGCCAATAAAACTGTATTTCTAAAATATTCCTTAAACAATGATATTTTTTATCCACACAGATTAGATATGTGGCATTCCAGATACTGGAAACACTCATGTGTTTTATTCTAATTTCATATGCAGCAGCAAAAAAGTAAAACTGTAAAAAGCTAATCAAATCTATGACATTTACTACTCATCATCACTTCTCTGAGATTCTGCCTTTGGGGAAGGCTACAAGGATAAGGTTCTACAGTAAAATGAAGGGGGACATCAATCTTCCAGGAAAATAATCCCTAAAATGTAGAAGAATTGCAAGAGAAGGGGAGTGTTTCATTGACGTAGGTCCCTCTCTGGTATGGGCTTGCAGCCTTCTGGACAGAGATTGCATTGTTTAGAAAGCTACACCCAGCATTTGCCTTCCAAGCCCTCCTCACACTGACTCTGACCTGCAGCCAGAGGTCCAGAAACACATCTCCAGAAACTGCACATTCAGGGCACTAACTCAGCATTACTCTGCTTATCCAAGGGTCAGAGGTCTGTTTCTTTTATTTGGGAGCAGCCAGCATGTTGTGGTGATAACACATAGTGAAGCTCTCTTAATTAAAAGATGTAAAAGAGAAAAAGAGAGATGTCAAATACAACCCTATTTAACCTTGTTTACCTTGATCAGGTTCAAAGATCCTTGCCTTTCCCTCCTGCCTATTTTTTCCTTATATGAATTCCATCTTAACAAGTACTCAAATGAATGTATTGCCTAAAAATTCAATGACGTGCATGCCAAGTGGAGGAAAATTTTTTGAAACTGTATTAATCCTTTGCATATCACTTTAAAGCATTTCTCATGTAGTTTTTTTATATTCCTGTTTTAAATGGCTCAACAGGGGAGCAGAACCATGACTCAGTGGGCCAAGCACATCACAAATACTGGAAAAAACAGGCTCCACATATTTTAACATCTTTATATATGCCACACGTGGTTTGTTTAAAAAAATTAAAATTCTTCTTTTGAGAAACTTCGTATCTCATCTCAAATTGCATTACTAAAGTCTAGAATTTTTTTTCCAAAGGAAGTAGTTAAAAAATGAGTCACCTACCCCACATTAAAAGCAGATAAATAATGTAATCTTTTTACAAGCAACTAGAGTTGCCAAATTTATAACACAGAACTACAAAACTGAGATTTATTATTGAAAATGCTATCCAACTCTAATATGGACTAATTTAAAGAGGATATTTATCTTTACACTTTCTTATGTAGAAGATAAGGCAGAAGTTTTGAAGGTCCTTTACATACGTTTAACATGTGGTATTCAAAACAACAAATCCATGCAGTCTTTTATGATGTAAACTATCACATGTTCTCTCATTGTGCCCAGAGAATTCAGCACTTCTCCTTACTCAGGTATGGGATTTTCATTTATGTTTTGACTCCAGAAATTTTCAATATAACCCTCTTTGGACTAAAGAAGACAGCAACCATCAACAGGCAATGCAGACAGAGCTGTCTGCGGGATTGGGGAAGTCAGGCCCATAAAAATCAATCAGAAAGAACATCCAGATCTTTTTTTGACTTTTGAAAGTTTTAGATTTCAAATTGCACTTAGTTTAATTGGCCCTTCTGACTGGCCCCATACCTGGATGGAGCCAAGCCAGAACTGCTATGGTGGCAGCCAAGCAACAACATTCTGCATGCTTACAGTAAAACATAATATTCTTAAGTTTCTTCTGCTCCAGCTGTGTGCATATCAGGGCCCAATGGTAAAGCCATCCCAACTGAGATGATTTTTTTCATTGACTCCAGAGGCTTTTAATTCAAACCCTAATCTATTAATTCAAACCACACACGTGACCCCTGCCCTCCAGGAAACTGAACTTGTAAGATAATGTAAAAAAAAAACCCAAACAAACCAAACTCCCAAAAAACCCGAAACCAAACAAAAACAAAAACAAACAAACAAACAAACAAAAAAACCAACCAACCAACAAAACACAACAACAAAAGATCCCAATCCAATCCAACCCTGAAATACCAATTCTGGTGCTTGAAATTGGAATTGGGATTGTTGCTCCCAATAGAAGTTCACTTTCAGCACAAGCTATGATGTAATATAGTCTACTGCCCTGAGATTTTTGTTGTAGTTCCTCTGGGAGGAGATATCAAACTTGACTGACATTTTCTGTTTTGTTGGATTACCTAATGATAATGAATTTAGTGTAGAATGATTCAATTTGAACATTCAGGATGCTGATGAAGCTAAATCAAACAAGCTACACAAACAGAGTCATTGCATTTAACTCTCACCCAGCCCAGAGCACACCCCAGTGGTTCATGAAGTCTGTTATTTATTGATCATGGAGAATAACCAAAACCAGTCATCTTCAATTTTACTTCTCATAAAACTTAAATATGAGACTCCTAAATTGTGTGGGTCCAAGTCAGCCTAAGCACATTTCAGGGGAAAAGGCATCTGCCAAATTCAGTCACTCTGCACACAGAGGTTTTAGGTCAGTGCAATTAGCTAAAGAAAAGACACTTTTAATAGCTTAAATCCAAAAGCACTCAGAACTTCCAATCATACAAAAAGTACATCTAGAACACACAAAAATGCCTTCATCTGATTTCAACAAAATAAAACTAACACCAAAACTGTCTTTGTAATTTCCTATTACAATAAAGTTTCTAGCCAGCTACATGTAAGGAGAAAGCCCCAGCAAGTGCATCATTCAATGAATTCAGCACACATGGAAGTAATACCAGGTAACATATACAACAGGGGCATATAGAGGATTTCCCTTCAGACATTGCTGCTTTTCAGCAAATAGTATGTGAAATTATAATGAAGGACAGGCGCTGGAAGATCACAAAAGCTTTTGTTTCAGTGTGAGGCTAATCTACATGGGTCGACATACAAATATACATACATACATACATACATACATATATATATATATATATATATATATTTGGTCAGCTTTACCAGCTTTGAATGTTGACAATTCAAACACCTCACAGGTCAGGTGAGCAGCAGTTTGCTCCGGCTGGCTTGGTGCCCCATCAGACAAACACCTAACCTGTCACTAGGGCATCATTCTCATGCAAAACCACAGGTTACAGCAGCTAAAGTTATACTGAGAAACAATTTGGTAGATCTGGTCAAGTCTGGTATTTTACTGACCCAATGTCAGACTGTTTCTGGAACAAGAACCACGTACTATTACATTTTACAAATTAAAAAGTTTGCCACAATTGTCTTTAAAAAGGTAATGCAAAAATAGGTATTTCCTATATATTTTAGGTCTTCAGCTCCTACACTCAGGTCTTCAGCTGAGTTCTGAAATCAGTGTTGCAGACCCCAGACCAACACTGGCTTATTCCAGCTGAAATTCTGGCTCACAAAGTGATGTCTGAAAAAGATTCTGAGAATCTTTTCTGAGAATGAGATTCATTGTTCTTGCTCTGAAACACAGAAAGGCTCTCTCATTTCCAAAAACAGCAGCCTCCAGCCTCAAACACATTAACTGGGAAATTCCTGGCCACAGTTTTGGTAACTGCATACACCTGGGATGTTGTCATTTTGGGTGGATGATGTATTCATCTAATTAAGTAATATGCAGATCAGCGGATTTTTGAAAAGTAAAAACATATCAAGCTGTTGTGTGCAGTAACTTCAAGAAAAAGGAAGAAATTACAAAAAAGATATAAATAAGAGGCTGGCAAAAGAAACAGAGCATCTCACAGTAGAAGACACAGAGCTCAACCACTTTTTTAGTTCATCTCAGAGACTTAGAGATGACAATCACAGCGCAAAAAAAATCCTGGCCCTAAGAGATCTTTAATCCAGTAGAAAATCATAATAAGGAAACAAATGGCTGAAAGAAGAAGCCAGACAAATTTCATTTTTAAGATTAACACAAATTAACAGTTTCAGTGGAAAATTAGAAGAAGAAACTGCCAAGAAATCCTCCACCATTTGATATTTTCTACTACAACTGGATGTCTTTTTGAGAGGTATATTTCAGACAAAATTTATATTGTAGGTCATAAGTGGATAAAATCAACCAGTATGCAACACAATGTTCTTGTAGAGCCTTCAAATAACCCCTAAAAATCTATTAACTGTGCTAGCCAAGCAGACAGAAAGGCCTCAGAGCACACACAAACCCAGTGTTTGCATGGTGGGGTGAAGCAGGCTTTGTACTGAAGCTGGAAAGTGATCTATGGACAGAGAAATGTCTCAGGCTTGCAGCTGCTCAGAAACCAGAAATACCATAAAGGAAATCCACAAAATCCCAACAAATATTTATACAGATAGTTCTTGACTTACACATTCCTCAGAAGTACTTTTCCCAGAATGAATCAGGTTAGAAATCCAATAATTCTGAGTTCAGTTTATTCATTAGAAGCACCAAGAGAAGCAGCTACCAGCAGGACTACTTGTGGACAGGAAGGAGCACTACTCAAAACACTTCTCCTGTACCACTGCAGGCTAGTTTTACCTGGTTGTCTGTGGCCTATTAAATAATAAACATTACAAGAAGGTACAATTTCACATATCTCCGATCAGAGCCGTCAGCTCAACCTATTTATCACCCAAAGTGCCTTCATTCCTTAATTTAATGCTTACTCAGCTCTCTGACAACAGCCAGAAGAGAGCATCCATTTGAAAGAACAAATTCGAACTATGCTGCATTCCAAAATGAAACTTCTTCTGCCCTCAAACATCCATCTTATTTATCTTAATAAAGCATCCATCTCTATTTATCTTAGAGGTTTCATTATTAATGTCTGATCTCGATTAATTTCAAGGGAAAGAGGTTACAAATGAGGTTAACTGTGATAAGGCAAATCAATCTTTTGACGTTGTGGTAACGCAATCTCATTAAGAAATAAAACATCCCCTGTTTTTCTTTAAACATGGGAGCCTTCGTGCCATGTTTTACCTTCATTTCCCTGCCCCACAGACTGATACAGCTCTCACTGTGGGGATTCTCTGCACAGGGCAGGGGTAGAGTTGGGGATATGCAGGCTGAATGCCCCACTCTCTAAATGAAGATGAATGTGAATTATAGAATAGCAACCTCTACTTCTTAGCTATTTTGAACTAAAAGAGGGAGGCATCTGCCACATCAGTGGAGTCTTTGTCACAAACCCTCCACTGAAAACAGCATACACAGCTGAGTGAGGAAGAAAAAGAAGAGGGAAGTCATTTAGAGGGGATGAAGGCTCATCTCTTGGCATATCCTCAAACCTAGGGAGTGAAACACAATTTCTTATCCAGTGAAGTCTGCCAGTGACACTCAGCACTTTGGAGAGCACACAGATCTGCAGGTCAGCACTACCTGGACAAGAGGCAAAATTCTGCTAGCAAACCAATTTAACTGGCTGCACTGGACATCTGCCAACAAACCATTGTCCTAAAAAAAGCCTAAAATCAACAAACAAATGAACAACAGACCCAAAGCAAAAGTCCCTACCAACAGATGCTGCCAGTCACATTCTTGTTGTTATGAACAGGAAATTAGGAATTAGGAACTGAGCATTAATCAGTGAAAAATGGTTAAGCCTCTTTATGCATCTTCATTTTATAATAGTAATTTTGGTAGCAATAGTAAAAGTTATCATGAGGGTAAAGATTATTCAGTTGTTCAGGCACAAAGATCTGTCTGGCAAGGAGAAGCTTTAAAGTCAGAGAGTCTCTTGATGTCTAAGTCTTGAATAATGTTACCTGTATTTTTAATAACTCCTCACTCATCCTTCTATGTCATAGAATATCACTCATTCTTCTGCATCACAGAATATGTGAAATATTTGAGGAGATTCTTAAAGATAATCAGTGCCCAGGTGTGGAATGGGGTAGGCAGAAAAAAACCAACAGAGAAGAAGGAGAAAGGAAGACAGTTTTGTTCAGACTAAGCTGGATCACACAGCAGTGAACACACCATAGGCACACAATGTTTAGCTCTGTTTAACTCAAGAGGCAGCACCAGCTCTTATCCTCGTTGGTTTGATCCCAATTATATGACCTATGGGATACAGGAACTTTTCTTTTTTCCCTAATAACTTAAAGGTAATAATGTGAAACTAATCAATGGAACCATAAAGCCATATGGTATTGTGGTCCTGGTAAGTTTATACTCTGAGAATCTGCAAATTAGCTGAAAATAAAAAATAAAAAAACCTAAAAATTAAAAAAATTAAGAAAAAAGAAAAAAGAAAAAAAAAAAGAAAGAAAAGAAAAAAGAAAAAAGAAAAAAGCACAATTAAAAATAGATCAAGCAGAGATAAAAGCCTTGGAACACATTGTAAAAATTACAGATCCCTAGATCCATTAAAGTGAACTAAAAGCAAATGACAGTGTGACTGGCTAGCAACTTTATCAAATTCATTAAAAAGTCCATTTCTTTCTTTATCCAAACAAGGGTCTGCAATCATGAGCACCCCACAATGTCATGTGTTATCTAGGAAGCCATACTGTGTCACCAGCTGATAAACATCATCAGGAGTCCAGTTTCCATGTCAGGGGAAACTTCTGGGACTATCTCTGGTTCATGACTGGGTCAGGTCACTAAAAGTTTTCACTGACCTGAACCTGATCCAAACTGAAGAATTGAAATTGCTGACCCTCTCACCCCAAGGAACAGCTCTAATGAAAAACTGCTATGGAATCACACGGTACTGCAGGAGCATGACTGGAGAGCAGCATCTGTCTGAGACAACTTCAGAAGAGCACCTGTCTCTTTTTATCAGGAGATCCCCTGTATTACCACGGCATGGGCTTGAAGCGGGTCTTGTTTTCAGGCAGCTATTCTGCTCATTTTATTGAGCTAGCCTAACAAAAGAATGTGAAACTGAACTGCATTTGCTGGACATTCATGGTAATTTGTTTGGAAAACCTCACTTCCTTAGTGTTCCTCCTTGAAATCAGTTCTTAAAGCAACCTGAAACCACTTACAAAAACAGTGCTACTATTTTTCATTAAAATAGAGAGTGATCAAACAATTTCTGGCAAATTCTAGCTCTCCCTTAATATAAATTCCCTAAGGCAGTCCTGCAATTTGGTATTCTGGCTGCTTCAAAAGCTCTGTACTGTCAGTAAGAACTTACTGAAATGCCCTTTAATCTCATAGAGACTTAAAGTAGACACTGCACCAAAATGTGTAAAGAGCAGTATGAAATATATAAAATTCACAATGTGGTTTCATGCAAAATACAGTTTTTAATGTTACATAAGGTTTTTTCTCTTTTTTTAAGTGCATTCTCCCTATGACACAGAATAGGGAAGGCAGGGAGCAGCCACTCCCAGGAGGTTTATTTAAACACTTACTTGGTGACAGCATGCAGGACCCCCACTGCTTTACAAATACAGCTTCAGCTGTGCAGCAGCAAGAAGAATCATCCTGCATCAGAAAGATTTGTTGAAATTTGTCATCCTTTGCTTTTATCAATCCTTTGTGATGTGAACTCCAGTTAAATTTGAGTTTTTCCTGTTAAAAAATGCTCCCTTTCAGTTTAGAAGTTTGTCTGTGTTCCTTAATTGGCCATATCTAAGCTGCTTCTTCCCAGGAACCATTCCAATAACTGATTAGAACTGGCTTTCAAGTAGTTTGAGAATGTGCATTTATGACTCTGTGATCATTACACTCATTTTCTTAGGTCTGCCATACTTGAAACAGTGAAACAAAACCCCTAGGATGTTTGGCACTAATAATCTCTTAACAATTTAACATCGTTTTCTGTAGGGAAGGTTCAAAATTGTACTAATATCAGTAATATTTTTACTCAGTGCAAAGGCATGTGAGCAGCCTAAAATTTAGCATGGCTATTTAGCATATGCAACAAATGTAAGTACAAAACAATACATACAACTCCCTCACTCATTACTTGATATCAAAATACTTTTACTGGCTCTTCAGCATACACAGTCCTCAAAAATTCATCATTTTTGATGAATCTGAGTTTCACTTTCATTTCCAGCAGCAGGGCAGTGTGAACTTACACATGGTTTCATCCATTATTCATGACCAGAACCATATTATTGCTCATTAAGCTAATTCATCCTGGGGTTTATTTAACTGAAAATTTTAAGAGCAGCCCACCTACCTATAGCACATATAATTTCTGGAGAATTGTTTCAGGTTTGAGGTTATGCAAAGAATGGCTCAAAAGACGTTACTACAACAAAGAGCACTGTGCAGATTATATTTATTTTCATGGCATTCTCATCCTGGAATTCTGAATGGCTTTGGAAAGTTGGAGCAGTGAAGTCTGAGTGAAGCCTACATTTCAGGCTACAAAAGCAGAGAGAAAACTACAGCATGAAGAACAACACCTACGATAAAGAAAACTAGAAAGGAATGGTTTTTTCCAATGTGCTATAGAGGAAAAAAAACAGAATTTTCCTCGGTCTAGTTGTTAGGGTAGATTTTGGAAGAAGAAGAAGAAAATCGAGTAACACATTGTCAAGGCTTGGCAAATGAAAGGAAAAGGACAGATATAGCCACAATAGAAGTGAAAGCAATGGAATGGAGAAAGGAAAAGAAATTTCTGACAGTATCAACCGTTTTTTCTTTTTTAATAGTTAGGAAGTAATTAGCAAAACTGTAAACTCAAGAATGTCAAGAGATTAAAGCTTTGTAGGAAGAGTAAAGTAATTTGGGTTCTCATCCTGGCTCTGACCTTCATTTATCCTGTACTTTGTCCCTGGGAACAGTTTTGCAATGGCAGCACTGTGCTGTGGTTTGTGGTATTACTGCTGGAGAAAAAGTAATTTAAATGGAATAAAACAACATGAATATTGTGAGACTACAGGAGGGGAAGGATTGAGCTAATCTAATAAACAAATTTTCTTTTTAAATCTCGTATGTCTCTATTGTTACTTCTTGCCACCAACTTATATTGACATGGGTTTGTAGCACACTGCCTTGGGAAACAATTCTTGGGGTTATCTCTGCTTTTTCTGGCAAACAAATTTAGAGAATTTGCATTTACTGCTATAACTAATAGTCAGGAAAACAGGAACTGATTTTATAAAGCAAAGCTTTTATTTCATATGGTTTTAATGATATTTTTAAAAAATATTTTTAAAAGGGAGAATAAAATAACTGCTATCAGTTTAAATTCTTGTTGCATTTGATATAACTGCTAGATATAGCTCTCAATGAAAGAATACCAGTGGAATGAAAATGCTCCTTGAACTAAAATTATTTTAGAAAAATGTATACCATTATAGAATTCAATTCCCCCATCAATAAGATGATGAATGACACCCTGATAAACAAAATCAAGTATGTTTATTTGGCCACTTAGTTCAGTGGACACATGATGAATTCGGCTCACTGGAAAACACCAACAATATTTTAAATCCCAGATTCCTTCTGCCAGAATATCCTCTGCTTCATAAAACATGACTGCAATAATTAGAAAAACATCTGTGGTGGTCTCTTCAGACTGAGGGAGTCATTCCCTGAATTCAGTGACTTGACTGCCTGCTGATTATTATGTTAACAGTAGTTAAATAAACTTTGATTTAAAACACCACTCTCATTCATGTGGTCTAACAACACTGGACTGATGTTCAGCAGTGAAGAGCAATGATCTGTAAATTCAAGTTTAAGGTTTGATGCCAATTACCTCTAATGCTGCTTTTTTATTTTATAAGAACTAAAAAAAAAGGTTTAAGGTAAAACATTTTTATCTTCTGGTTCTTAAGTCTTGGAATTCACCATAGACAGGCAAGGTACTGGGTAACACTGCAGCATAGTAGGCAGATACTAAAATCCTGATGAGGCCACTGTTTTAACTCCTTTATTTTTAATGAATAGCAATTAAAAGATCATGAGATCACATGAGAAATATCTGCTCATAACCCCTCTGGAGGCAGAAGAATCAAACTCAAGATTTACTTGGAAGCCTCACATTTCAGGATGAAATGCATGAGTACAAGTCATTTAAACGTTTTTTTACAATGTATCAAGATACCACCTCCCTTTCCTTCAAAGTGCTGGGGAAATGTCTCACCTCTCTCAGTTCCAACTGTACAACTCACTTGTGGAAAGAAGCAGCCATTTGTGCTCAAACCTGACCTGCCCCATGATTTCTCCAATGCACACCTTTCCGTATTGCTTTACTCTTACAAAGCCCAAATCCACAACTAAACTCAGAAACTGTCCTGGGTTGGCCCAGAGGGGTCAAAATCTCAGAAGTGATCCGTGCTGCAGGAAGTAATAAAACTTCCTTCCTGGGAGAGAGAAACAATAACCAGGTAGTTTTGATCACCGATATATGGGCCAACCAATTAAAAGTTGATCTGCCTTCAAGGAAAGAAACCCTATATAAGTAGTGGATTTCTTGAGCTCTTCCTCTTTGGCCGTGCTGCTTTTCAGAGAGGAGCAGCTCCCTGCTTCTCCCTCTGGTAAGACTGGGCCTTTTCCCCTCCCCTCAGAAGGAGGGGGGGAAGGGAGGTTTGGAGTGGCCGTGGAGTGGAGGTGGGGGAGTGTCACATCAGGCAACTCTTAGTCAGCAGGTCAGTGCCACCAAGGCCGGGCCAGAGAGAAGAAGAGCCCAGCCTCTCTTTATTCTTTAATTTATATATCTTTACACAGACAATCATGGATTGGACAATGAGGTTACCACCTCTCCAATTCCATAGGTTAGGAACACAGTCCATCCATTTTCTCTACCTTAGAAAAAGGAATGAAAAACAATACCAAAAGTACAAAACAATCTTTGGCCAGTTACATAAACATGGACTATGTTTACACAAAATCTATGAGAACTTTTACTACAAAGCATAAACACAGCACACCGCAAAAATCAGGGTGACAGGGGAGGACCCAGCCTGAGCTCTCAGCAGATGCAGTTCAGCCCGGCCATGTCAGCTACGGTGGGCAGTGCTGGGCCCTTCTGCTCCAGGCCAGGCAGGGACCGGGCCAGCTCCATCCAGCTCGGGCCAGGCTCTGCTCTGTCACCCCAGGCTAAGCCAGCCCTACCAGGCCGAGCCAGCTCCTCAGAGCCAGGCACAGAGACTCTGAGAGCTTCTGCCATCCAGCTCGGACCTGTTCAAACAGCCCGGCAGGGAGCTTGTAAGCATCACAAAACCCGAGAGAGAGAGAGAGAGAGAGAGATTAGCCCCCTCCATACTTAGACTAAACTTCCAGACGCTCATCCTTCCATGCACAGAGAGAGGAATGAGTGAGGACACCTACAGAAATCCAGCATAGACACTTTAAGTCAGTGAAGGAAGCAGAGCCAACACCTAGAGGGAGGAGCATGAGAAGTGCTTCAATAGTGAAGCTGAAAACTCTTGTGAAACCATGGTTGGGACTAAGCCAATAAATTCCCTGTAATACATGAAGAAAATAGTCCAAAGGGAGGATATGATGCTCTAACTGCAGTCAGTGAACAACACCTGTGCAGAGATAAGCAGATGCTAAAGTAAAAGGAGTCTAATGACAAACTTGAACAGAGATAGAGAAGAGGCTATGACTCAGAACCCTCGCCCTGGGGATGGTGGAGAACTTGTGTTGTCAGGAGAACCTGTGTTGCTAGACACAGAAGGGATTTTCTTTGCTGCTGCAATAGAACTGCTCATCCTTCAAAAGGTACCCCGTGGATTGTCATGATCCACCGTGGCTGTGGGAAGGCTACTGGTGTGGGGGGGATCCTCCACAGCAAGAAGGTTTTTCCTCCCAGGCGGCTGCTGATTGTGAGGCTAAAACCCATAAAAAACTCTATTTTCTTACAGAGAGTCCATGCTATAAGCAAAAGAGACTTCTCTCCCTAAATGAACTGAGACAAAGACTATTTCAGAGGTGGTAAACTGACTGGAAGTCAAAGTGCTGTCTTTTTGTACTGTCAGTGGGTAAGAAATGGAGAGGTGAAGCAGAGGTGGTCTGAGGGTTTTGTTCTGGTTTTTTCTTGTTTTTTCCTTTCTGTTTTAGGTTCATTAATAAACTTTATATTTTTCAAAGTTTAAGCCTGCTTTGCCTACTCCTAATTCTTATCTCACAGCAAAAATCGGGTAAATTTTGGTAAGTGTGCTGGCATTTGGCCAGAAACACAAATAGGCAAACTGAAACCCCTACAGAAACAATTACTGAGGAATTAACAGGACAGTTTTACCCTTGCTACCCAAACTCTCTACCCACAAACCTTAGCTCTTGCAGTTACATTCCTCATCAAAAGCCATGGAAAACCTGGAAAAAAACACTGCCCGTTACCACCATCCCAATATGCTGATACACCAAGTTTTTCCGTCCCAGAACTTTCCCTTGAACAGTTCAGCACATCACTAATTGAAAGTAAATAAAGGTTTTAATGATTCAAGCCTGTATAAACATTTTCCAATTCAAAAGCCAGAAGTCTCTTAAGGATAGAAAACACTTGCATAAAATCACTGCAGCACACCACAATCAATCCCTCTATCTCCATTTCTTTGCTTTTACACTTTACAAGGTTCCCTCAATTCTTATATCCAATCAATCATGTGTTAAAGAAAGAAATGAACAGGCTTGGGTGCCTCAGCAGAATACTGATAAGAAGCAGTATCAGCTCGTAGAGGCCAACAGCTGGTCTGAAGGCTTCACAGAGTTTAATTTAGATTCTGTTAGTGTCTATTCGTGAGAAAAGCCCCATGAGAAGAGACATAATCAGTTTTTACCTGTGAGAATGTAGAGTCAACAGAAGTAAGAAATTTAAACAACAGAAAGAAAAATACAGCAACATTGCACCTGGTGTTTAGCAAGAATGCTTGAATGCTTGTGTTATAGGCAACCAATAGTATCATATTGTAGTAAAATAATAGCCAATGAATATATTGTGGTAGTTTAGTAGCCAAAGAACATGTAATTGAATGATAAGATACAGAAGTGTATAAAAGAGGCTGTGTTCTTGAATAAACAGCTTTTTTCTTTTGTCCAAGGCACTGTCTGTGTTGTGTTGTGTCCCAACAGCGACATCAGCTCATTTTAACTGAGGACAAGAACCAACTCAGAGATTTTTTTTTTTCCCCTTCTCATCCTTGGTAGAAGACTTTAGAAAATCTACCACCAATGAGAACAAGACTGAAGAAAAGAAAAAGGATGTTTACTAATTCATTTATGCTTCTTATGTGGCTTTTATTGAATATTTCTGCTTTGATGGATTTGTTGGATTGCCATATACAAATGACAACATATTTCTTTTAAGCTATCTTCAGCATTATTGGTTGAACATTTATTCAAGACTACACCATTGTAAACCTTCTGATTTAGCTTAACCAGGTCAAGGAATGCATGAGGGACATACAAGTTCATCACAAGCAGAGGACTATAAAAACAGCATTAAGTAAGAGCAACTTCCTTGGATTACAGTTGCTTTTAGTGCTGAGACTAAAGGACAAGCATATGATGAGTTACAAGAGCTGCATATAAGCACAGGTCTTTCATCACTACAGTAAGGGGAGAAAATGTTATTCCCATGATTAAACATCTTAATTGCCTTCATTTACATTAATTTCCTTTATGCCAATGACCTCACATTGACATCTGCACCCAGAAACACCCCGGTGCCATCAGTGACTCTCCAGCAGTCACAAAACACTGCTCACAGCCACATTTACAGATCAGCTGCAAAAAACACGCAAAAGGAAACGGCACTGCAAGTAGATTTGGGAGCCTGGTGATGGGGTCAAATACTATCTGACTGGTACTGTGTGAAAGGGGTTTTCACTCTGCAGTTGATAAAGGGAATTATCTAGGAAATGGTGCCATACACACTGAAAGTCACTGAAATTACATCCAGGGGCAATGCTTAAAGCAAAGCTTTACTGGGACCATTTTACTCTTTCTGGCACTCATTACTTAATGCCTTATCTCCATTCACTCCTTGCCATTACAATTTATTGCCCCAGTCAAAGGTAACAAAATACCTTGGCTTTCCACTGGAATTTAATGAGTGTTTCTCCAGTGAAGTTACATGGAAGTTTCACTGGAACACTGATTGATATGCACTAATTCTCTCCCACATTACAAAGACAAATCATATGCATTTGGAGGAAGATGTGCTATTTTCAGACATGCCAAATGACTGACTGTGATTCTACTTGAAGACACCAGAATGACATAAGAAATACAACTTCTACCAGTTAACAAATCCCCCCAGGTCCTGATTTCCCAGCAAATGTTCTTTTTCTGATCATAAGGGAGGATAGTTTAACCTTCCCTGAAAAAAACAGCCAAAGAAAACAGGCAAGGGGTATCATACAGAGACAAGTTCCTTGCCTACTTCTACCAACATTCTTATTCCTGTCTCCACAGCAGTGAGGGCTAACAGAATGCTGCTGCTCAAGAGCTGCATCTCTGAGCCTCATCTCTGCAAAGTGACATCTGTGCTCTACAGAAACATCTTTACTTCTGCTCAGTCTTTAGCCAGGCAGGCTCTGTGCAGCAGCTCACGCACAGAAGTGACTCAGCCACACTCTGGTTCTCTGCCCTCACATGGTGAACATGACCTAACTCAGCTTCTCAGCATCTGTGAGGAACATTCCAGGTAAAATCTTGTCCTATATACAATGCACACATGCAGATACACTGCAAATGTCTGACATGCTAAATACTACTTAATTGGTGTTCATTGTTTAAGTAGCCTAATGTTTCGATCTAGGTATTAGGTTAGAGTCTTCTTAAGAGATTCTTCTTATATTAACTGAATTTAGCTTCATTTTGTATCAGGATGCAACAGCTGCAGGAAAAAGACAGCCTCAGACCACTTTAAACTGTTTCTCATAGCCTGACCTTCCTTTTCTTTCTTCCTCCCTTCTTTTTCCAATCTCATTCCATTTTTCTGACAGCCCTGTATCACTTTCCTATGATTATTTAAAAAAATAAAAAAGGTATTAAAAGTATTAAATTGTAAATGTGGAAAAAAAATTTAAAATTGTAATTTGTTCTATGCACACACACAGTCACTACCTGTACATCAAAAGTGTGTGACAAATGGAAAGGGAACTGGCTCTGGGACCTCAGCATGAGCAATAAACATCTGCAAGGGCTTTCCACCTCACTGAGCTCCTGGTGCCGAAGCTGATGCCTCCTGTCTGAGTTATGGGCACAAGTAGATGGGCTGAATTTGTGTCTCATCCAAAGAAAACTAAAAACCAACCCCTGCACTAGAAGGCACATCTTCTGAGCCATGACAGCAGTCCTTGGGAGCTAAGGTTTCTGCCCCTTTGAATTTAAGACTGAATGACACATTTTCCAAATCTTTATTCATCACAACTACACCTGTGCACTGCCAGCAGTGCATGACACAGATTTACAGAATTCCCACAAATGTGCACTTTGGATTATTCATAGCTTTTTTCCTGCTTGCTCAAACTGAAGCAGGGAATCCAAACTTCTGGGTAGAAACACATGAACTCAATGCCTTTGAAGTGCTGCTAGCAGTTTAGCAGTTTTCAAATAATTCTTATTTTAAAAAAGGGCAAAGCTCAACAAGATTTGAATGAGTGACAGGGAAACATTTTCATCACAGAAATTCTGGTGCTGGGGCAAGAGGATAGATTGAACATATCAGAAAGTACATATGTACATTATATTTGTATGCATAAATACATGCAGATATACTGGACTTTTCTGTGATGTCACTGTATTCACAGATTTACATTTTAGCTCATTTATGAGTAAGTTCTGGCCAGCAATGACTAATGGAGTGAGATTAATGCACTTTGCATCTGGAGTGTTCTGTAGAGGAAGCAGCATCTTCATGAACTGGGGGTTTTCAGAAACAGCTTCAGTGCATCAAAGCCTTTGCAGCCCTTTTTATCCAAAAATATGGTTTCTTTGTCAAAATGAGGATCAGTGGATCTTTAGAACAGATGTTTGGTCATGCAAACAGAAACCAAGGCATTATCCAGCCACCTGCTTTTGTTAGATAAATGGGCATGTATGCTCAAAAACTTGTATGAGCTCTGAACTCTCTGTCCCTCAAAAATGTTGTTTTATCCCAAATGTTGCTGACTACATGACCTGAAGGTCACAGTCTCAAAGCCAAGAAACGAGGACAACTTTCCATGATTGAATGTTTTTCAGCCAGCTTTACAAGCAGTGCATTTGTGCCTCAGTGCAGCTTTACTGGACATTATCCAGACAAGTCAGTTCTTTCTCCAAGGTTATAGGTAATAACAAGGAACTACCTATAAATCAACTAAACAAGCTTTAAGAAATTTAAAGCAAACAAATGGATGAGTTGTGTCAGCAGTGATCTTATTGGTTCAGGTAATACCCTTCTCCCAGACTCCTTATTTCCTGTCATGAGAAAAGCACTGTATATTCAGTGTATGACAAGAGGGGTTGCTACACTGCCCTTTCCTTTTCCATTTTCACAGAGGCTTATAAGATTAATGAGAGGGGGGAAAAAACAAGCCCAAAACAAACAAACAAACAAACACAAACAGCAGAGCAAGCAAATTAGACAACATGAACGAGTCAAACACATTCAGTGTATTCCTCTCTTGCTGTCAGACCAAGCTACAGCAAATCTGGCAACTTTCACAGCCAAATTATTATGAAGAAAAAAAAAACCAAGCCTTTATCCTGGTAATGGACATTAATTGACAGGATAGCTAATTTAGTGGAAATTATTGGCCTATAAAGGTGTGCAGAGAAGCAAGACCAAAGCTTAGCCTAGCTAAAGCACAGTAGCAGTGTTGTTTTTTTTTATTTTCCTAGTCTGATGGTGTTCACATTTGCCTATTCAGGAATGATCATTTTTGCTTGCAACCTACGTGCTACTGACAGAGATAAGCTTAATTCTTTTTATTTCATCCATTGCAACATTTGTTTAGATTTTCATTCACTATAAACATTTTTTTATTTGACTTAAAGACACTACACAACTATTAAGTTGAATTTATCAGATTTCCAAGCAAAGACAGACTTACATACTCAAATGTAGAAAAGTGGGGTTGAAATGGAAAACATTAATTTATCTTATTAAAGAATATATACATCTATGATAGGACGGAGAGAGACAAGAAGAAGGGGCTTTGTACACAACCTTAACAGAAGAACAACAGAAGAACAACAGTTGCTTTCTCCTTGAAACAGTGACCTGACAAATAATAACAAAGCTACAAAGATTAAAACCACCAGTGGAGGTCACGGAATTTAGAAAACCCAAAGCTTTCCTTAGTCTTCGCTCCACATTTCTCTTCCATGGATATTCTCACCATTTCTCCTCCACTTGTCTCTGCTCCTGTCAGTAGTCACTTTCTGTGCTCTGCAGTAACAAGAGCTCTGTTAATTGTCCTCCAGTGCCTGCCTGTTCAGCATTGCTGCCCCTTGATTGGTGCCCCCCGGTGTTGTACCCTCCAAGCAATTAGCCAGTCTGTTAATTTCACTTTCCTCTGAGGAATGTGTTTTATGGAGGAGAATCACTGGCTCCTACCACATAAGATGTGGCAGCTTTGCTACATCCCAAACCAGCATCACCACCTGCTCCACCAGTGCTGCGCAGCTCCATGTGAAGAGATATTAAGAGCTGGTTTAAAGTGCTGCCAAAGCAATTTGGACCAAACCCAGTTTTCAGGCCTTAACATTTCCTGAAAATCTCTTCTGTTTCTGAAAATCTGAAAGTCCAGATTTTGGTCTGCTCTAGCTTCTGCTTTGCTACAGAGAACTGCATGTGCTGCTTGGAAACTGGGGTGGTGAGACCCAGAAAAGGATGTGGATGACAGCACCAGATACGGTGGCAGAATTGCCCAGGATCCCACTTCTCCTTAGACTCAAGTTCTGAACACAGAGAAGCAACAGAAAAGCACAAAGAAAGAGAAAGAAAAACAAACAATCTGAATTTCTGAGCACGTGACGTTAGCCAGCCCTGCAACAGAATCCCAGAAACACCAACAACTTGATTCAAATTCCACTGGAGTCAATGGAGAAGCTCTCTTTGGCTTCAGTAGTCTCTTATTTAGGCTTGTACTGAATTTTCTGCTCCCTGAGGTTTGTGTCATTCCTAAGCACTAATTTTGAGAACACTTTTCCGAGACCCACAAGCTACACAAGTTAAATAAAAAGTACAATTCTAAGACAGAAGGAATGCATGCTCTCGGTTTCTCAAGTCATCTCCTTGTGCGACTTCTCACATAACATCGGCCCATCTAGAAAAGTCTGAAGAAGCCCTCACAGAATTTCAAACTCCTTCCAACCATGTTTTTCAGCTGATGCCACTGCATCATTTGCAAAAAGTGATTCAAAGTGCCCAGGCACAGACATTTGCATACACCACCTCAGGCAACAGCAGCTGGTGAGCATTTCAGTCGCACTGCTGATTTCTATTTAAAAAAATCTGACAGCAAAGGGGTTTGTTATACATTTATTTCATCAATCAATAGTGGGCATTCAGATACTGGAGCTGTCAAACAGAAGACATAAATAGATGTGTAACTGCACTTCATTATAAGGTCTCATCAGACTTATGGATGCTATTTGAATGAATTCCCTCAGTATCCTGGTAACGGCAACTCAAAAACATATTCTTAATTTGAGATAAGCTTTTCCCACACAGAAAACATTTCACCTGGGAAGAAGGTAATGAACTTAAAAATAGATTCTGCCATACTATTTAAGAAAGGTACAGTAAGCTCTTAGGTGTTTACAGCATTTTAAAGTCTGGATGCTATTCCAGCTACAGTATCTCCATCACAACTGGAGGAGACTCATCCTCGCTCTGAAAGTTCTGTCTGGGACTGCACAATGTGTTGGGTAGATCCAATACAACTACACACAGACAGTGATACATTTTGAGGATTTAGCAACAACTCTGGAAAAAATATCTGAAGTGGTCTGGAACTTTCCACACATAACAAGGTTTTAATACTTCCTTCAAACCCAATTAAAAAACAGTTAAATTATTTTTAATCATCATGCAGTATTTTATTTAATAAATTGATGTAAACACCAAATTAAATTCTCTGCCAGTGAATTAAATTGAAACACATGAAAATGCTTTGATGAAGAAAAGTTGGGTAAGTCATGCAGGACAAATATTCAGGCTGTAAAATTAAAAGCAAGCAATACATTTTGGTGGGCTATTAAAGGTTTAATTAATTGTCTAGTCAAAAAAGTATACAATACTAAAACCATATGTAATTCTGAAAAAAATTATGGAAAACTAAAATGAAAAAGTCAGTACCATTTTCATTGAAAACAAATCCTTCCCATATAAACAAAATTAAACATTTACAATTAAACCACACAATACAGTATTTCCATCTGCACCAGTGGTCCTGATACAAGTGTTGAGAGTCTTGTCTTACTCTCGATTTGAAAAAAAAAATAAAATAAACTACTTTAAACATTGAGTGCTGCATATCTAATTCAGATAAGAATTGGACTTTAAATGCCTAGGGGAAGGTCTCATTTTGGAGATAGTTGTTTTCAAATGGGACTGCTTGGCCTTGAGGAGCAGGCACAAGTTGAGCTTGTCAAATGCTCCAGCAGGAGATGGTGGTTCCTGCCTCCATTTACTGCCTCTGGAGCTCACTTCCTCAAAAATTAGAATGCTAGAGTTATAGTATGTCCCAACTTATTTTTCCTTCACATCAGCTCACAGAGGTGAAGCTGCAGGATAGAAGCAGCCTCCTAGATCACACTGACAGCCTCTACAATGACCAGGAAGGGTCTTTAAAATGGCAGGGGTTTTGGTGCTTATATAAACACAGATCCTTAATACGCACAATCTGTTGGAATTGATCAAAACCTTGATTAGACAGTTACCATAAGGTTAAGGGTGATGCAAATAAAAATAAAAGTAAGATCTCCTTCAAATTATATGTATTTTCTGAATTTTTTCTTGCTGGATTTGTCCACCAGTGGTTTAAAATCTCTACATGTTAACATTCTTGAGGAGGGAGGACATCTACTAAGAAAACCACATTTATCAAACTAACGGCAGATCATTTTCAAGTTTAATGCATATCTGTCTATGCTTGTTAAAATCATTACCTGGTCTTCTTACCACCTAATTGATCGTTTACTCCTCAGCAGGGATATAAAGAGTTATGAGAGCCAACACTAAGAAGACGTCTCAGAAGATAACCCATCTTTTTTTTCATGTCTTAAACTGCTCTCTGAGCAAAATAGATCAGAACACCACCATTAAGGGAACAAATTTTGCCAGCTCTATCTGTTGAGAGATTTCTTGTATGTTGTTCTTTAGCAGCAACTTCTCACATTATAGAGTGTTTCAGTAAGACAACTTCCAGTGGTTTCTGTACTAAACACCTTTTGTTTAGCACAAATACTCTCCTGTGGTCACAAGCAAAGCATTAGACTTAATCCAAAGTGATACACAAAAAGAATGAAGGAGCTGAAGTATCAGCTTTGCTTTTTCATCCTTTATGGCTTCATTTCTGACCTCTGTTCCCTGGAGAGAAAATCTATGTTAGAAGGAAGTGAATGAAAGGATGAACTGCCAAGGCACATACAGAATCCGAAGGCAACAGCCCCTTGCTCTCCTCAGGAAGAGCAGAGGGCACAGCCAGAAGGAGAGATGTGCTGCTGAGGTACGTGTGGCTCTTCAGATCAGCTGTCAGCTCAGGGATGCTGCCAGGAGCTCCATCTCAACACTTGACATGTGTGACAGAGAAACAACAGTATCTGGATAGGGCTAAGCCAAGCAAGACTCCGAAGCTGTATGTGCACACCTGAGATGCTCACCAGGTTGGTGTCATACTCCTCTGCCCAAATACCCACACAGGGGGAGGAAGAAGCTGGCATTTAACTCATGCTAATTATTTCTAACTTTTCTATCTCTTGAATGTAGTCAATCCACCCTCTAATCCAGAGAGAAGTGGCCATATATATATATATATATATTTATATATATATATGCATGTATGTATGTATGTTGCTTTTTGGGTTTGTTTCATTGGGGTTTTTTAGTTCTTTAAAATGTCTTTCAAAGCGAAGGGGAAACACTCAGTCCCTTCAGTAGCTATTGGAAATGATCCATAACAGCCATGAACTGCTAAAAAAAGTAGTTGCCTCAGAAAGCTACCAGATTTAGCAAGACCTGAATTTGGGCAGTTGGCCTCGGCTGTCCATAGTTCACAGATAATTCTTTCTGTGCTCACAGGCTTTGTAACACAAAACTACACAGCTGATCTATAATTCTCATTTCTGCCTTCCATTTATCCTCTATATCCTCATCTTCCATATATCTTCATCCATCCTCTACCAGCAAAATAACTGCCTGTAAAAGATCTGCCTCTTTTTTTCAGATGAAAAACAGCCTAGATCACGCTCTTGTTTTCAGCATTTTATTTCAGGATACAGAGCTCCAAAAAAAAAAGCTTTTATGACTACCACATCTGGAGCATGGGCAGGGGAGGAAACCAATGGCAATACTGGGAAATTCCCTTTCCAGATCTCTTGGAATAAAACTCCTATGTTCCCACTGAATCAGCTGCTGTAAATCAGCCATCCCTCCACTTTGACTGTAATTCTCTGGCAGGTTCCTGTACCCATTGAAAAATATGCAGATTATTAACTTTTCTTTGAACAAAATGTCCTGGAATGGAAATTCATCACTTCACTTATGTACAATAGAAGCATGTTCAAAGGGAAACACCACCTGTTCCTAGCAGATGGCAAATTAGCATTGAAAAGGATCACCTGTACTGGAAACCCCTTTCTCTAATTCTACCACCAAGAGGTAAATCAGCAGTGTATGTCACAACAAAGCCTATCTGATTTAGCACTTTTACTCCAGGAGCACGCCTGTAGTGCACACTACTACTTGTCCATTCTCTTACTCTGGTGCCCACTCATCAAATTTCCAAGTGTGCCAAGCCTGCAGCATGGCAAAATGAGCTTGGCTGAATGCCACTGCATACACACATTAATGACCCTTGCTGAGGAACTTCACTACCTGATACACTAGCCCACTTCAGGATTTCCTTAGAAATACCTGTAGTTATTTTTCTTGTCACCTTTTTTCCTTTGTTCTTTCAAGGAAACTTCCAGAATCAAAACTGAGATTGATGCAATTGCTGCTCTCGTGCTTGATCATCATCTGTAATGCCACCTGACAGTCGTGTGCAACAAAAATTGAAAGTAACCATGAACAATGTAAACATCATCAATCTTTAATGAGGTCTTAATATGTGAAGCTTGTACTTATCTGTGAGTCAGAGACCATATCCCTTTTCCACCAATCTCCAGCCCAATATGAGTTACAATACTCTGAAATTTTTTCATTGCTACCAAGGCTGCAAGAAAGAAGGAAAGATGCTTCTGCACTTAAGGCACTTTAACTTTATTATTTTTACTTTCTAATGTGAAAAACGCTCACACAGTCACTCTTGCAGCAGCTGCATTACCATTATTTTCACCACTCCAAGCCCAAAATGAGATTATGAAGGGGGTTCAAGAGCTGGATTTAAATCCAATTCGGCAGCTTCTGAACGTGTGTTAATGTAATATTGTGGGATTTGGAGGTACGGACCTCAATATCTTAATCTACGGCTTTTTCAAACATCTGGGTCATTGGCAATGTCACTGGTGCTTTTATTCTAACTAAATCAAAGGGATAATCAGAAATATAATCCCTGACCAGTTAGTCATCTGCAAGTCACCAAAAATACACTTAAAGCAATGAATCTGTCTTACTATGGAAGGCCTTGGTAGAGCAGCTTGTATTAACCCCTTAAAAATAAGGCATGCACTGTTAAAAGCAGAAGCTGATGTTTTCAAGTCTATCTGAATGACTTTGTAAGCACAAGGACTAGAGATCAAAAACAGAAGCCGGCCTCAAACTACCACAATAAAAACCTGCCAAGACTGCATTCTGTAAAGGCAGAGAATTCTTTAAAAAATCAATTATGACTGCACATCCGATTCCAGCACTGATATGAAGGGCTGAGCCTGGGCTTGCTGAAATGCAGCAGCCACAGCTGAAACTCCAGCTGTGGCTACAGAACAGCTTTGTGCTTGCCACCTAAAGGCTCCCTGCCAAGTGCTCATGTCCCAGGTATAAACCCTGCACTTGGGCTCACTCTACAGAGCATCCTAACAGTGAGCAGGCAGCAGGAACAGAGCTTTCCACTTAGGGAATTCCTCCTGCCTTGCTTTGATAATATCCTTGTAACAAAGAACACTTCTGTGTTGCTCTTGTGTCCAGATGCGAGCGGTCAGTGGACAAAGCACTGTGACCTTCCCAGATGTGTCCCTCAAGGAGCTGCACTGGTGGAGCTGCTGATGCTCCTTCACAGACACCCAGTCACTCTCTGCAGGTGGGCACAGGCAGACACACTTGCTCACAGTTGGGATAGCACACAGCAAAGGTGAAGAGGTGGGAGGGTTTCTTTGGATGGAGTTCCGTGGGGTTGATTGAGGATCCACGCATGAAGCCAAAGAACCCAGAACAATGGGATACACAGACTTTTATAACGAGAGTATGTAGTAGTTTAAATGCAAACCAGTGAGAGACTCCAAGTCAGAAATACAATTAATAGGAAAATTAAAATAAATGCAATAGTACAAAAACACTGACAGAGTCAGAATACAACCTGACACCCTACCCTGTTGGGCAGGGTGTTGGTAGCAGTCCAATTAAATGGTGGCTGCAGTCCTCTGGCAGTGATAGATGTGGTTCTGTTAAGCAGTGATCCTGTGGAAAGGTGTAGTTTTCCTCTGAAGGTCCAATGGTGGTGTAGATGGGTCTGGTCTTCCTCTGGGAATCCAGTGGAAAAAGGCAGCCTGTGGTGTTCCAAATCTCAGATTATATCCAGGTAGGAACTCTTGGTTCAATTATAATTGAGCTGTGGGACTGATTGTAAGATGAACCACTCAACCACTGCAGACCTGGGCAAATACTTGTGCAAATACTTCTAAAAGAAGCAAGCACACCATACCAATGCAAGAAAAGCTGGACTTCCTAATGTCAGCTAAACCACAAAACCCTGATAATTTCTATGAACACACAAAAATCCCTCCTTGACCTATCTCAACAGCACACCAAGTGTGTTCCAAAGAGTAAGCAAGTACTTCTGGTTCCTTCCTTCCTTTTACTGCACCTGGTTTTCATCCACCATTCCGCTCTAGTAAAAAGAACAGTCAGGCAAGCCTTCATTGTTCATGTAATTCCCTACCATCTTTTCCCTAACTCTCCCTCCCTGTCTTTGCTTTACCACCACCACTGCTTTTGGAGGACCTGCTCTCAGCCACTCTCTGACCCCTAACCAGTTCTATTTACTATTTCAAGACTCCGTAGAAGTGAAAGGAAGAGGCCAGAAACAGCAGCAGCTCCACCAGGGCAATACAGCTGTGCCATGGTTCTGTGGTTGAGCAGTGATGGACAACACCAGGAGCTCAGCCTGCCCCTGCTCTGTACAGGAGCAGGTAACTGTGAAAGCAGCAGCAACTGGCACATCCTCATTTCTGTTTCAATCAATTCTGTTTTCCATCTTCCAGCTCAAGGTCTTGGCAAAGGCTGCCCCACCGAGCATATTATTCAAAGAAAGATCAAGTACACTGCCATATAAATAGTGCTATCATGTTTTATGCTCTTATCTCAATTTTATGATTTTGTATCAGCCTAGACTCTGTGGTTTTTATGGTCCCTATGGTACAATGAGGTGCCTATAGAAACATTCATGTCTTTCCAACGTGGAGTTAAAATTGATTCAATACTGTATTTGGAGAAATGGTATTTTCTGGTGTGCATTCCTTTGCATTAGTCCACATTATATCTTACCAACGAGATTCCATTGTGGTTTATTTTTAACACTCCCACTGAAACGGAGGTAGAGGTAACACCTTAGAATTCATATTGTATAAGGGACTCACAGTAATATGGTTTTCAAGGACTCAAATCTCCATGCACTCTCTTCAGACTGAAATTGTATTAGCAATTACAACTGACATAATTGACCATTCTAATACTCTTTTATTATCAAAATGGCATTAATCTAAAAACTGAAGCATTCCAACCCACAGAATTTTATACAAATCTCTGCATTGCCATGATCTCTCCCAGGTTAGAAGTGCCAAAATTCTCTGAGTGCCCAAAATAATAGAAATCAAAGTACAAAACTATCACTAGAAGGAGGGAAACAAACTAAACCCCACTCTTTCAGTTTGGTCTAATAAGAAATATGAAAATGAACTATAACAGAATGATACATAAAAACTATGAAATTATGCAAGAGGTCCTATAGCCACACCATACACCATTACTACAGCCCTGATACAGCAGGTTGTTAATTGTTGGTCCCACCATTTGTAACCTTTTAACACTGCAGGTAACAATGAACTGCTCGGATTGGAGAATGTGATTCCATTCCTACAGAATTAAAGTGGTTTGGCAACAACTTCCTGAATGCTTTTTGTCTTCTCTTCCTTTAGTTTATGGCAAAGGTCATGAAACTCTGGATGCTAACATTTCTGCACATATCACTGTTCTTTCCATTAAAAATTTCAAATTTAAGCCACATGCACCCTTTTCTTTCAGGAAGCAGGAATAAGAGGGAAAGAAACTTATCTCCCTAAAGGCACTAAAGTAAATGGAAAATTAAAGTTAACATTAAATGCATGGCATGTTAGGGAAAATGAAAAACCTTCCTGCCTGATTCTCCTTTCTAAAGAATCACAGAAGTTGAAAGGACCTCTGGAGAGCATTCATTTTAACCAACATGTGTGCTCAGATCATGGAATGGTAAGGGCTTGGTATGGGCCTTAAAGTTCACCCAGTCCCAACCCCCTGCCATGTCCAGGGACAACTCCCACTGTCCAGGTTGCTCAAGGCCTTATCCACTCTGGCCTCGAATACTTCCAGTGTTGGGGCATCCACAACTTCCCTAGACAACCTGTTCCAGTGTCTCACCACCCTCACAGTAAAGAATTTCTTCCTGCAACTGATTTTCCCTGAGCCTCCTGCTACCTTGTGCTCACTGCTGAGCCCTGACCCCTTACCTCTGCTCAGCCCTACCTCTGCCATCCTCTGAACTGTTTCTATTGTCTTTCTCTAATAGTCTGAACAGAGAAGATTACAAACCTGTATTAATTTTCTCCCAAGGTGAACAAATTTAATTTCCTTCATGCATAATCCAGCACTCACATATGAATGAAACAGCTCTATAAAGAACTCGAGATTTCAGTTTAGACTGCTTATGTCCACCCACCACCAGAAATGATGAGAAGTACAACCTGTACATCTATACTCTGTCACACAGATCTTTTCATCTCTAGACATTTCTGTATTGTAATTTTCATCTCCAGAATCCTGCTTATCAGCCTGCCCAATATTTCAAATAAAAGATTTATTGTATTGAAGTCATGCAAAGTTTAAAAAAAGATAGATAGATAGATGTGGAGGGAGTTATCCCACTAGGTCTCTTTTGTGTAGCACAATGCAAGTGTAACTCTGGAATGCCTTCCACCCACTCCATCACAGGTTTGAGTGGCAGCTGCTCCAATGAAACAACAGCAGCTCTGCAGATGCTGATGCCAGACAATGGCTTGACACACTGAACCACAGCTCAGCACAGGAACATTGTGCTCAAAATCTGATTGAGGTGGTGCTATTGGAATATTGGAATGACAGTCTGAATGCTTTTATCTCCTTCTCTTACTGTGTTTCTACATAACTTTACCGTGTTACCTAAGCTGAGACTGACTGACTATCCTGTAGTGGTGGAATAAAAAAGAGGGGTTTGCACAATGCTTCCCTGGCATTGTAAATCCCTTCAATGCAGATTTTCAAACAACGTGCCCCTCCCCATGTGGGCCTCTCTTTCCAAAGTGATGTTTAAATGCCTTTTATTACTTAGCTTTCTGAGACCCCAGAAGGCAGCATTACTTTCAGATCATGGACTTGATTGGGCAGAAAATACGTTCATTTAGAGAAAAGAAAACCTAGCAAGACCTGTTACATCTCTGGGTAATGTCCCCCTCTAAATCTCTGTATTATCATTAATTGAGCCTCTTAAGACTAAAACTTTAAAGACATCTGTCTATATGTGTGTATATATTTATTGCCCCAAGTAGCAAAGAAATTATGCATCCACTATATAAACAATCAGCATTCAACAGCAAGAGAGCACTAAATACTAAAAAAGCTTTTAGAGATGTAGGTTTATCTACAATGTCCCTGTTGAATTTAGATCTTCTGACTGGAGTCATCTGTTTATGTTGTCATAGAAAAGCTAATCTGGAATATTGAGTTACACAAGTCTCAAATGCCACTTAATAATTATAATTATAATTACAATGAAAAATCAACCAAAGATACAGTGGTTTAACTTTCCTGAAGAACACTGTATTTTGGTGAAAAAAGTCTTTTTTCTTCTAATTTCTCAAATTCAAGAATTTGTTTTAGTTTTGGTTTTTATTGTTTGTCAATGTATTGTTTTCTCCTTTATTCTGCCTTTTTAAGGTCATACAATTAGCTTTTTCTCCAGCCTTGAAAGTTGATTTTTTTTAACATAACAGCTCTATTCTGTCTACTCAGTAACAACAGGGCTTTGAATTTATGACCTTCAAAAAACCTGGCACAAATTAAACCACAAAGCTTTCCCTGATAATGGTAATTAAAGAGAGGGACCTATATGCTCAAAGGAATTGAAATCCTAAGCTACCACCAAAACTAATGGAATTCAAAAAATGGGTAGGAGTTAGCAATTCTGGGCCTACTTATCCTTTTAATCACTGATGAAGAGAAAAGAAATGAAGTCATTTACCTGATTATTGACGTCAGCCAGTGTGAGAATTACAGCCCAGGTCTCCTGCCATTCCTTCCACACACACTGCATTTCAACACTACTTTTCCCTCTCCATTTCTAAAAAAAATATGTACAGATTAAAATAGTTGAAGAAGCTTGTAGCCATGTTCTGTATGATACATGAAGATCCTCAGAGGGATAAATTATGACATATATAATGTATGACATTGTATAAGGCTGCACCAAGATTTTTAAAGCTTGAGCTATCAGGGAGGCACGGCTTGGGCAGGTCCTGTTAGAGCTACTATGACCCAACTATTAGGCCAATAAAAATCTAAGCCTCAATCATAACTTTTGGTTGCCTCAGAGCTCACAGGTTCATTTACCATCAGATCTGGCCACAGGTTCCACTTGCTCAGTATTTACTGAACAGTTTACCTGGCTTTGGTGCTGAAAAAAATTGCAGAAAAGAGCTCATGGGGGGTAAGGGTTAGTTAGTGGTGCTGGTTTCCATTCCTACTTTTCAGAAAAAACCCCAAGAACTATTCCTAGGAACTTCTAAGGGTACATACTGTGAAAGAAAAAGGCAAGCAAGCAGCTGTGAAGTGCTTGCTTTACAACCTTGGAAAATTATTGCCAATATTTCAACGACCTGTAAAACAAAACTTTTACTGATATGAACATTTCTAATAGCAGCAAAACCAACACTGCTACATGGGCTTGTAAGAAGCAATCTGGTACCACACCAGGCTCTGTTCCCCACACCACAGAACTACATTCCACATGTTATGTCTTTTCACATACATTTGGAATGCACCATATGGGGAAGGCAGCTTTGTTGTGGAGTTGGACTGCCCTTTACTTCTCTCACACACAAGACACATTTTTCTCTTCTTTTTCCCTGTTATTTGTGGAAAGACATTACAATCCTCACACTACTGCATTCTTCACAGCAATAATCCTGTCTGCTTGCAAACGTCAACCAATCTGTTAGCACAAAGAAGAAAAATGCAATACCATCTGACTGGTTAAATAAATAAATGCCTTTGCCACAATTCCAAGTCATCCATTGCATGTGTAACTGCAGAGACCATCCTTCTGCTTGATTTATGATACCCTGTTAGCTACAGAATTACTTAGTAAAATCAGTTTGGCTTGATGTAAAATTCTGTCTCTTCACCAGGAGAAAAAAATAATGTAAGCCCCACAAAAAGAAGACATTAATTTAGGAATAGTTGAGCTATCATTGACTTATCAAAATAAAGCTAGAGACATAAATCAATTCTACTGCCTGGACAAAGATAAATCAATAAAGCTCAGGAAGAGATTATTGATTCTGTAGCCATCACTCAAAGGCTCTTCATTTGATTTCTCAGCCATCTGTTTAATTGAAATGATAATTCTGATAACTTCTGGTGGGCCCTCTGCATGTTGACTTTGATACAATGTTATTCAATCAAATACAGATGGCTATGACCTCCTGTCAGTGAGAACCCTAAATGTGTTATCCACATGGATTAGCTTGGATAGATACATTTTGTTTTAAACAAGATGCTTTTGTCTAAACTTTTTCTTACATGACCCTGAGCAGGCGAGTCTGTTGTTCAAACCATCCTCTAGTTCCAGCTAATTTCATCCCTTCAACTCACCAGTAGCTGAAGAGCAAACTAAACAGTTAAAAAGAGTGTTTGGCATTCATCCTTCAAATATCCTTCCTATCTTAATTTCTGCACAGGGCATCATTTGCTCATATCTACTTCTTGGGTTGTACCTATTCAGCATAAAGACAGAAGCAGAGAAGCTGCGAAAAGTGTCTTCAGTACAGACATTTTGGTGTTTTTATGGATTTGTTGCCCAAAATCTAACAGAATGAAAAATACTATTCATCTGCAAGTTAAGATGGTGGTGCATTAGGATGTGTGTATTAATTCTATAAACCTAAGAAAAAGCACTACACAAAATTATGCGGTGACTCTATGGTGAGAATCTATAACCAATATTAAATTCTCTCCTCACTTTAGAGAGGTTCCTTGTCAAGTACTAAAATAAAGACTCAGGTTCTTATCTATGACGACATACAAGGGAGTTATTTTCTGCTTTGCTCAAAAAGCAAGACAGAGCTCCTGGTGCACTATTGAATCTTACTCCTCCATCATTAAGCAAAATGCACTGTACTGCACTGCAGGAAGAAAGCAGCAACATTTTGTACACCCTTCTTCTGGTGCTATAATTAGACAGCAGAACAAAAATGCACATCAGAATCTGAGGGCATCAACTGAAAATTTTTAAGCTGTCAAGCGCATTTGGCACAAGCTTTCCACATCACAGTTAACTTCTTCCTAAACTAGAAAAGCTCAAAGACATAAAATAATATACACCGTAATTAAGACAGAAAGGTCAAAATTTGCAATTTTGCTACTTTGTTTTTCTCATATTCTAAGTACAGAATAAAAATCAAGGCTGCAGTAGCCTGAAAACAAGAGAAAATAAATATATAGTAAATCTAAGGGAGTTAACATCATAGTACTTATTCTACTTTCCCTGTTGGAACCATGCTACATTCATGTATTACACCAGCACTGGGAAATACAAAATGATGCAAAGCCACACTAAGTTCTAGATTAATAGGATATATAGAAACAGAGTATTTGAAAGAAACAGATTGTAAACAGTGTCCTATTTAAAAAAAAAAAATGGACCTGCCATAAGTAAAAACTAAAGTACTGAATGTCCAGCTATAAACTGCTGTGTAGCACAAAGTTGTACCCTGGCAGCATCCTTCTAAAAGGACTGGAATTTGTGCTGACCTTATTCCAGTGCAGCAGAACTAACTGGGGAAGGTTTTCAAATATAGACATTTGCTTGAAGAAATGACTTCTTAGTATGAAGAAAGACACAGTGGTGAGCTCTGGAAGCAGCAGCCTTCCCTCCACCAGGAGGACACCTCAGAAAGCATTTAGCTCTGCCTTCAACGGGTCAGTGCCTGCCTGAGCAGGCTTGGAGAGAGCATCCTGGAACTCTCCTGTGTTCAGATTCTCCATGAAGCATGTGAGCACCTGCTGTCTGTCAAACAATTAATTCCTTGTATCTGGACTGAGAAACCCAGAAAACTGTGAAGCAGAAAGCTGTATGGAGTGAGGGGAATCATGGATCACTCTTCAGAGGGCCAGAGAACCTTTTTGACCAAAAGTCAACTTCAGACTTTTATTTGGTTGCAGGTTTGTCATTCCTACTCAGAAGGAAATTATGGTGAAATTACAGCCCTGCCTTCTCCCAAATCATTGTGATGGACAATATATTCCTTCCAGGAAACATGAAGGAAAGAATCCATGTGCACCCGAGGCCTTCCACTTCCATCAGAGCAGTAAATTAGCTCCAAGATAATGAGCTCTTTACACAATTTCTCCCTTTCCATACCCATAAAAAGTCAGAAGGTACCAAATTCTAAACTTTCACAATATTCCTTAGAAGATAACTGAAATAGGGTTTTTTCCCTGCAGGAAAAGGGCTCTAGCCTATTGGCAGGAGTTTTAGTCTGCACTGGAGCCAGCTATTATATACTGTTGAATTAATCTTATTTTCTTATTACACTGTCCACTGTAGAGCCCCATGTCAGCATAAATGGGAAATTATACTTTCTGCAATGATCCTACATTTTAACAGCATTTCCTAGTAGCAGCAAATACAGTTAGAGGAGAATTTGCTTAGAGAAGCAGGGACTAAAAAAACCTGCATTCTTTTTCACCCCCGTTTTCAGTGTCTGCAACTGAAGTAACAACACTTCAGTGTATAATGAAAGCCCAGCACACCAATAAATTTTGTAGCTGGAGGGTAGATGATAACTTAGTACCATAGCACAAACTATCTGCAATACAGTTACTTCCCATTAACATCAATTAATATGCTATTTACAACAAGCAATACACTTTAATTAGCTAAAATAACTAAACCAAGTCATGTAAGGAGGCATTTTTTAACAAAGAAAATATCCCTGAGGAGTTTTTAATTTCAAACCTAATTTATGTGTCTATCATGATGGAAAAACTTGAAAGAAGTTATTTTTCCATATATGAAGCCTATCAACTGTCTATTACTGCCAGCATTTATGATTTTTAATACTGTTGTAGTTCATCAGGAAATAGTGTCTGAACGATGGGAAAGGGACAGAGAACACTATATAATCAGTATTCTAAGTAAGTACCATTGTGTTAAATGGCCTTCTCACTCTCTTTGGTATAGAAAATTGAATTTGAAAAGCAAATACAGAGGCAGCGAGTGGCAAAAAATTGTTCTGCCCAGAATGCAGAATGCAATCATATCCAATTAAAGTCAATAAATATAATTTGCTGGTGCAAACCTAGGAAAGAACAATTTGTACAACAAACATTTTGATAAATAATTTTTTATATAAATTTACCTTTTTCTTTAGCTATTGATTACCATTACAGAGCAGAGAATATTGACATGTGCATGAAACCATAACGAGCTAAAATCAAGTTTCAGATAGAGTATCTCTGGTTTGTCTCTGTGCTTAGAATTAAACAGAAATGCTCAGGTTCTGCAATAGATTCTGTAACTGGCTCTACCACAGAGCTGTCAAGGTTGACTAACCATCCAAGACATCATTCTCATGTAATCTCCCTGAGAAGCTGTGACAGTGCAGAGATGCCAGTCTGTGAAGGGGATTTATCTCCCAGCCAGGTTCTGCTGATTACTGAGCTTCTGGGCCACCCTGGCTTCACACACAGGAAAACAAAATCAGAGTAGAAACTTTAAATCACACCAGCTCATTGGCAGAGATTGAGGGATCAAGTTTTCTTACTGCCAAAGTCCTGAGCTTCACTTCAGTTTCCCCACGTGCACCAGTGCCTGGGGGTTGTTCACCCTCCCAGGAGGAAGAGGCTTACAATTCAAAATTAAGGTCCTAATGTACCATTTGAAATTATAATCTTTGTACAGAAAATCCAGATTCTTTACCAATTCATCTGGGGGAAAGAGAGCATCTTTTAATTTGTTATTAAGAGTAAGTTCACCACAAAATACTTTGAGACTCCTAAACAAAAAATGAGTAAATTGATACAAATTCTAACAATTTTAAAAACAAACCACTACTGATATGTTGAGAATAAATTTTTATAAAGATCTCATAAAGAAATCATTCTTACATCTGTTTTATAAACACTTCAAAGAAGCATTATGAAAATTCATCCAAGAATGTTGTTTCAAAGCAAAGTAATAATACAACTGTGAAAAAACCCTCACTTTCTAATTCATGTGACCAGACGAACCAGCTAAAAAGTCTAGCACCAAGCTACTCTTTATAGACTAGAGAAAAACCAAAAATAAAAAGAAACTTTAAAAAAATCACACACACACCAAAAAAAAAAAAAAAAAAAAAAAAAAAACCAAAACAGAGGAATAAAACCAGAAGCCATTACAGAAGAGGTGACTGTTAGAGGCACACACCACTGTACAGTCTAAAACAAATGTGGTCAAAACTTGGTTTACTTGGAAAGCATTCTGATTCTGCCAGTCTGATCCTTTCTATGAAGGACAATAATCTCCAGCCCTATACATGGGTCCTTCTCCTCTTTCCAGCTCTTCAGTCCAGCAGGCCTGCTAATGGAATCAGTAGAGAATTTTTGGCACCCTTTTGGAAAGGGTGCTATCAGAACAACAGAGGCCTGCAATTAATATCATGGATGAACTAAAGCACAACAGCTTCTCATCCTACACCTCTCCCAAAGAAACCTTCCACCTCAACAGTCGTTTTGACTGAGCCAGATAATATTGCTCCTGGATTATCCCATGCTGGTTTTACAGCAAGAGACAAAGCTGAGGTATTACACTGCTAACAGAGTGGGAAATCACAGAACATAGTGACTTGGGTTGGAAGGGACCTTTAAAGGACAGCTAGTACAATCCCTCTGCAATGAGCAGGGACATTTTCAGCTAGGTCAGGTTGGTCAGAGACAAGTTACCTGTTTGAGGACACAGACTCTGAAGTACCACTCCTGTCACATTGGTAAAGAATTGCTAGGGAGACTTGTGTTGTTTTTCTAAGCAGACTTAGAGAAATCTAAATCTATCCCTCCAGCTGCCTGATGAGTCTATTTGGCAGGTCACAACATTTAAATAAAGGCTTGGTGTTTTAATCTGTGCTTCACAGTGAACTTTCAGAAATGCAGTAACCAAGGGATAACCCCAGGCATTCACAAACCCTTGGATAGTTTACCATTCTACTTATATTAAATATTCATTTATTCAAGTCTTAAGCTTTACGAAAGTTCTTATTAACAAGAACAAACAATGCAAGTACAATATTTTACTAAGAAGTACTGGTAAAATGGGGGCATTTTAAGCCCTGTATCCCATTTCAATATGTCCATTTCATGACCAAAATCTGCGGTTTAGTTCTGTCTTGGAGAACAGGTTCAGTATTGCACCTAGGTTAGGCAAATGTCTGCCAATACAAAAAAAAAAAAGTTTTCAGGAACACATTTATTTCGCTGATGTGTATGGAATTAACAGTTCTGTAAGAATGTTTGAATTCCAGGCTGATGTAATTACAGGATGGGAGGGAATGTCTTACAAATACTGTAAAGAAAAATCATCCTTTACTTACAAGTTTTACTTACTAATTCAGAAAATATGGATAGTGTTGTACACCTAAGGTGATCAGCCACACCACATCCTACAGCAAAAGACAAATGACGAATTGCTGTGGGCTTAATACCCTGCACTGGCACACAGAGTCTGGCTCAGCTCCTGCAATACAACAGACCTCTGACAAGTTACTGAAACTCCCAGCAGGAGAGTAATTGGGGAATTGGCTAGCTAGAAAACAATTCCATTGCTGGGGGAGGCAGGGGGAATGGTGGTAATTTAGCCCTTCTTTTCTCCATCAAGACAGAACTGAGTTCATTGCAAAATTGTGCAAAGGCTGGAAAGACACACCCGTGTGCCCCTCGGCAGCCCGAGGCTTTGGCACTCAGGCTCATGTGGAAGACAAGTTTAAGTAATGTCTGATTTGAGCCTTGAAACTTGAGCTCAGCTTGTGTCACATATTAATTACTGAATTCTGGGTTCTTCTGGCTCTCCCTTTCCCGACACCAGCATCCCATCTTGATAATGAGACACAGATTTGTTTCAACAAAGCAATGAGAAAACACCGGGAGAAACCTTCTGTGATCAGCCACTGTGCCTTTGCCTGGTGTCTCTCCAAGGGCCTCAAATGCCACAAGAGAACAAACATGCCACAAGAAAAAGATGCCAAACTTCTTTGCAGCATTATAAAATTTTAATTCTAAAGAACACTGTAAATATAGACACAGTAGCTGTAATTAGGATGAGCCTAGGTAGGATTTTCCAACTGAACAAGTCAAATCCTTTGACTCTTGTACAAATTATACACAATTTAATGAGATCTATGCTGGGCCATGTTAATTATCAGAAAGTACAAAACATGATACAAGAAGACTGCTACATGATTTTTAAGCCTCAGCATCTGAGACTCCTCAAAATGTAAGGCCTCCCATCAAGTGATTTTACAACTGTTTATTCAATAGCAACCGTCTTTTGGGATTCAAAACCTGGTTTCAGGACTGGGTTTTAAATTTTTGGCCCCTTTACAAGATTATTTCCCACAATGTCACTTCATCTCTGAGAATCACAGCTCAGAGTGAGGAAATCAAAGTTCAACTCAGAGGTTTCGTCTAATTCTTTGTCAAATACTGATTAAAGTACTCTTGATCCCCATACCTCTCATACTTAGGATTATGCTGTCCTTACCCATAAATAGACAGAGGGTGACCAAATCATGCTTCCCAAAGCTCTCCAGATCTCTTCAGGGAGAACCCTGCTATAAAACAGGCTGGTCACAGATGGCAGAAGGGACACTAGCTTTAAAACTCAGTGCCTCCTGAGGGAACATACAGGTTCCTAAGCGCCCAGGTTTTCAATCAGTAGCTGCCCAACATCAAGTACATTTATTTTAAGCAGTGAATAAGCAGCATAAAATACAGTAATCAAATATATCTTATGCCCCAATATGATTTCAAGGCTAAGACTAGCAAAGGACATACAACTGTGACTCCTTGGAAAGTAATGTCCTGGAAGTAGAAAACTGCACAGAAAGCTGTTGTGTGGTTTATTTGGAGGCTAGTTAAGGGTTTGGAGGTTCTAGAAAATTTGTAAGGTATGCAGTATTGAAAATGCTGGAAAGTCCACCTTACAGTGAAATTTTCTCCTTTTTTCTTGGAAAAGAATAGAAAGTTGATTCATCCTTTTGAAGAAGCCTCATAACTTTGCAAGTGAAGAATTTACGCTTGGAGAAACCCAAACAATTTCCCAGAAACCAAAAGCTGAATGTGCACATGTGACACTGGCTCATCTGTTCTAACATTTGCTTTATTTCCATAATTACACACCATTTTTCAAGTAACACAATATGATCTGTGCCTTTCTACATCCTTAGATAAGAGCATAGTGTCTATGTGGGTACTATGCTGCTTATTCAAGACAAACAGAATTCATTAGAGCTGTTTAAACAACAAGAACATGGAGATCAGTTTTTACCTACAGCTTAAACAAAACACAAAGGGTGAAAATTTGCAGCCTTTTGTCACCTGCCTAATTTTGAAGCCAAGTCAACTGCATTTTAAATGAACTAGCTGAAAAAATCTCACTCTGTGATTGTTAATTATATTAAAATAAATACCTTAAAGAAAAGAGATCTTATACAAAGAATTTAACTTATTAAAAATATTTTGGACTAATAATGTAAATGATATAAAAAACACGGGATTTGGGAAAAATTATTAGATGTGGCATCTTAATTTCCATTAAATGGACATCATGTTATACCCTCTATTGTTTAATTTTGTCTAGTCCTAGTGTTTGACAGTGTAATATGCAACGTAACATTTTCACAGTGAGTGAAATTTGTGGAATTTTCCTTTTCTCTGATTGAGGCAAGGCCTGACACCTCTGTGCTGGGAGGCTCCTGGGAAGCAGGCAATGACACAGGATTGGAATGCCATGGACATCCTAGGGAGAATTTGGACAGAACACAGAGGTTGTGCCAGTCAGGGATGTCTGGCAGGGCTGCCCATATTTCCATGATCATTATGTTCTGCAGCAGCCCTGGTTATTAAACAAAGGCCCTGAAGTGAATGGCAACTGTGATTCTTGCCATTTCCCATTCCAAGAGCTCTCAACTGAAGAATTAAAGAGCCTTAATTCCAGCACAATTCTCAGCATCCCTGGGCTTCTGCAAGGCCTGGGTCTTCTCTCCCTTTCTCCCTTCCTTTATTTGCTTCTAATGCTCCGCAACTGCTGCTCCCTCATTCCTGCCAGAAGAGTCAATGGTCCCCTTTTCCCAGCTCAGCCGCACCTTTTGTTTTTTTCCACATAACCCTGACAAAGACAAGAGCCCTCAGGGGCATTTACCCACCTCTCTCAAAGGACAGGACAGAAGGAAATGTGTCATACATAATAAAACATTTAAATTTACTTTCATAACTGCCCCTTTGTTATTCTTGTTTCAACACATTTGCAATTGATGTATGTGAAATATTTAAATCAAGATGTTCATGGAAACAAATACAAAAACAAGATCCTTCCATAACACAGAAATCAGTGTGAGATGAATTTCTGCAAATAAACTTAGCATGTGGCCTCCTCACATTTCAACATCTGGAAAAAAACTCTTTCCTAAGCTCTTCTGAATTTCCTGATCTTTATTAAATATCCCCCTTCCTCCCACCATGCCCCCCTCCCCAGTCCTTAAAAATTCTATTTGCCAAATTTTCCTTTTCTTTGGTCTGACAAACATTAGTCAAGGTGGATTATAGATTACTTTATTCCCTTCTTTTTTAAGAGACTTTCCTGCTGGTGCTTGACTGATGTAATAATGTTGTTGGTCTTAAAGTTTTAAGCCTCTAGAAAATACTGTAAAAAGAAACATCAACTTTCAAAAAGTTGCATTTCATAAAAAAAAAAAAAAAGGAAAGAAGGGACTATCTGAAGGGCTAAATTGAATGCTGAGATACAACCCATCCTCTTGAGAGGCTACAAAGCTGGTGTCAATCAAACAAGAGAAGGCAGAATGGAAGAAAAATCCATCTAGAATGTTAATGAAAACATATCTACTGCAATGAGAAAATATGGCAACCACAATTATTGTCCAACTCCGGAAGGAACAAGTTTTCTCATGCTCACACTCCTGAGGATTAAGGTGCTAATGGGCTTGTCTGTGAAGTGCAGTCACTGCTGGACCCTGCTGAAGTGGCAGTGCCTTTCTGCTGGATTTGCAGTTATTAGCACTTAGCAGTAAATGGCCCAGGTGGTAATCTTTGCCTTTCATTATGGGCTGTGTGATGTGACAAGAAGGAATGTTATCATAATTCAAAGACAACAAGGATTATGTGAATGACAGGGTTTTTGAAGGGCCTTGAGAAACCTCTCTATAATGAAAAAACTTCCAAAGACTCCTAAAATCTGCTCCACCTATAGAGCCATCACTCAAGATGGGAAGATATGGCATCCTGTACTTAAAAAGAGCTTTAGATGAGTTATAAGTAACTGAAAAAAATGCATTGATTATCCTTCAGTTTATATGTTATGAAGAATGATTTTGTGTGTCAGCCCAAGAACTTTAGCCAGCTGTTAGATACAGTGAAATCCAAATCTTTAGTTCTCACTCTTTATAGCCTTAAACTCTATTAAAAACAGACACACAGTGATTAGAAATTAACTCAAAATGCTTCAAACCACTCGTCATGTGATAGTCAATTGAATTAGGCTCAGTTTTGAGTTCACTTTTGCAGCTTTACCCTGGAACAATATCATTGCCAATGGTGTTGGCTCTGGTCTGCAAGCTGGGAAACGAGTCCCTTACAGAATCACACACTAGGATGATGTGCAGAAGTATCCTTGGCTTCTGAACTGGTGATGTCCCTTGTTTTGACTGAGAGCCCTCAAAAGTACAGATCCAAACTGGTAAAAAGTAACTCAGTATTCTTAACTCTACTAAATCAGGCAACTTCCCCCCAGAAAAAAAAAATAAAATAGCCACTGAAAGTGTAAAGTATTATTGCTAAGTCTGGCAATTTCTGGAACGTGAGAAATACCAGAGAACAAGGAAGAAAACAGAAGGAGAGGAAGAAAGCAACCCAAAAAAGTTTTGGAAGGCAAACAAATGGAGAATGAACAAATAAAAATTTGATGCAGGTTGACATGATCCCTCAGCAAAATAATGGGAAAGCTTGTAATAGATACATATTAAAATAAGTAAAGATTAATAATAACAGCCAGCTTTATAGCCCCCTTTCTTGCTCAGACCTGCCTCTTCTTCATGAGAACACGATGTGGACAATAATTTAACTATATATAAAAAAACTCTAGCTACCTTAAAGTGCTTCACAACTTTCAGATAAAATTAGTGGGACACGTAATGGTAATTTCTACTAAACTTACAATAAAATCAAATTCACTTATTTCTGAGGGTATGGTAGGGATTAGGGGGAGGTTAGCCTAAGAAAGAAAAAAACAACTAATTAGTAATACACCATCCCATAAGAGCATTTAGTCAGTTAATTAAATCTGAGTCCTTCACTAATCCATCTGAACAACTCTCCCACTGTTGTACACTCAGGAGTCTTGACTCAATTCCTTCCTTTCCCAGTCAAAATTTGTCAACTTTGTTTTATTACTGGGAGGTCTTTCAGTAGTGTCTAGGAGTCTATTTTCATTTTTTACTTTAGGAACTTTCTTTTCACATTTTACTATGCTGAGATTGATCTATGACTGATGAAAAATAAAGTCTTTTGGAATTTCAGTGACTTTTTTTTTTAATTCTGTTTAAAAGGCATCACTCCACATCAAATATGTGTGTAACACAGTATTCCAGTGTCTCCCATATGGTTTTATAATTAGCCTACTCTACCAGAATGAGCAAAATACATTGCAGGTTTTCAGCTGCTTAAGAATCTGCTGTCATCAGAAGTTAGGCTAACCTCTGAATACCTCTTTATGCTGGCCAATAGCGCTTATAAATTAAAATTGAAGCTGTTTTTAAGATCTGATGAGACTTCTGCCTATTTGGTTCTTCCACTGAGAGTTTCATTTTCTAAATTTTCTTTACTCTTTTCAACACATCATTCACATTATTCCTGATTCATATAAAATTACTTTGGAATACACAAAAATCCAGATGAAAATGATGCTCCTGGTTTTTCACATCAGGGGTAGAACTGACCCTTTTACAAAACTTTTTCTTGTAATCAGAATTTGACTATTCTTTACCATATACTAATATCAGCCAAAATAGTATTTTCCTAGTGCCACTAAAACAGACCTATGGTTCTGTCAAGATTTCCCCTGTAGAAGCAATTACTGGAGTTTATATCTCAGCTCTTTTCCAGTCACACAGGGTTATAGTTGAAATAAAACTTGTCAGCTCACATGCATGTTCTGTGGTTAAAAAGTGGGGGGAAAGGTGGGGTAGGAAAAAAAAAGGTGGGGATTGAATTAACTGGTCTAACTATTTTCTTGCTTTAGAGCTCCAAAAACCTTTTTTAAGTAGTTGCAGTTACGTAAGTCATGACAAAACTCCAATGTTTAGCAGTTCTCAAAGTTCAGCACAGATGTGTCTTCTGCACTTAAAAACTAACAAATATTAAACAACAACAGCAGCCTCTGGGTTCTGACATTCCTGACATGCAGATGTGGGTGATTGTGGCTCAAATCCTGCAGCCAGAACCTTCCAGACCACCACAACTCTAACAGGTCAAATCTGGAAATAAGAATCCAAACATTTGAAGATGTGGGAAAAATAAATCTAAGCTCATTGCTAGAATAAATGTTTGTCTTTAAAGAGATATGCAGCAGAACACCCTTATCATTATATCTGTTATTCTATCACATAACAAATTTACCCTAATTGAGAATTCCTTTGATAGCAGGAATTGTTCTGTATGGAAACAATTAAGCTGGTAGCTGGAGTAATTTAAGGCAGTCCTGAGACTAATCTCAGCAGCATCAAGGACTACGAGACTGTTCTTGCTCAAAAGTACATTAAGTCTATTTGACATATTTGAAAGTTTAGCCTACAAAGTACTTTATATCCACCAAGAATCTCCAAGAAGAAAAGAGTTAATTATTTTTGTCGAAGTCACTACACTGATAACTGTGTTTTATTAGTTGTAATAGACCACAATCATCTGTGACCTGTCCAAACAGCTTTTTAACTGAAAGGAGTAATGTCAAATGGAACACAAAGATGCTCTATTGACTTCTGAATCTTTGCTTTCCTCTAAGAATATTCTCTAAGGAAATCTTTCCCAAACCAGTTGGGGATGGGGCAGCTGAAAATTGGCTTTTTCAGGAGACTCCCTCAGAGGTTTCCTCCTAAAATTTGCCCTAAGCCAGGACAGTGCTTTAATGATCGGATGAACTCCTGGGCCTGCAAATGTTTTGGCATCTCCAGATACAAGGAAACTTTGGTCCAAAATTAACATCCTTCCCCAAGCATTTGGACACTAATCTGTAAAGTCAAGTTGCCATCTCCTAAATAAATATATTGGCAATCCAAAGCTACCAAGAGAAAGAAGAGAAAAAAACCACATTTCAATCTTGAAGAGGGAGCTGGGCTCTAATTGCCACCCAGCTATTAAATGATCTTGGTGCCAGATCGTATGGTATCCATATGTTTTCCCACTCTCAAGACAGTACAGTAATGCCAAACTTCTTTTCAAAAAGTGCTTTGAGAACTACTGATGAAAAAGGCAACATAAAAGCAAAATGTTTATTATTATTATTACAATTATTTGAAAGTAAATGTGATCCCTTAAGATATATTTGCTCCTATTCAGGGATTTTAAATTCTTGCTGTCTACTGCCGGATCTGTGTCACCTGGGTTTTGTTTTGTTTATTAAGGAAGAGTAGGAATAAGAGGATTTAAAATAAGACATTTTCCACAATAAAGGACAGGCACAGTACAGTGCCCGATTTATAAAGACCTACATTTCGGACACTTCTAGGTAACATTAAGGAGGCTTGGCACAAGAAGGAACTACTTTTTAAAAAGAGAAGCTGTTGGTCAGAAAACAGAGTGCTTGCCTTCGTTGCTGGAAGTCACACTCACAGCTCTTTCAGCTGAAGTCCTGTTGCAGCAGAACACACTCCCCCAAAACACCAACACCTCACAGAAGTGCTGGGAACTCTTCCCAGTGGCTCCAAAGAGGCAGCCAGCAATCACTTGTATCAGTTAAGCAGAGAGTGCTTTTTAATGGGAAGATTAACCCTCTTGGACCAATTATTAGCACCATCTCACACAAGAACCCCTTTACAAAACCTTGTGCCTCTCCTAGAGAGCTGCCAAAGCCACCCATTGGATCTGGAGGCCTAAATCAAGATGGGGGCCTGGTTCACAAATGTTTTTAAAGCATCCAAAACGAAGATTATTTGACAGTTTTTCTTTATGGATTTTGATCATGTGTGAACATTTCTGCAAGAAAAAGAGTTGTTTTAAATGTATGCCACCAGTCAGTGGTGAAGGTTCTTTGCCTTCACCAGTCTGCTGTGGCTGTAGTTTAACACAAGTTGGTTTGGGAGCCTAGTTCCAATCACCTTTGCTTTAGAGAAATCGAGAAAAAAATTATAACTTTTCAAAGTCAAAAGTGCTATACAGATTTGAAATTACTAACACGAGAATCCAGACAGTTTGTTTATTTCTGTAAGATCAAAGAGGATGAGGCGAACACAATTCCAGCATGGAAATACAGAGGAAGTCTGAAAAGAAATAAAGAAGCAGCAATGAAACTGATGATTCCCAACTTCAAGAAATAAGATGTAAGGAAGGACTGAAAAATATCTAAAAGTTGAAGTGAAGAAAACCAACAGCTCTGTTCAACAATACTTTGTGAAATAACCAGAGAATTTAGCATAGTTGGATTGTTTAGACAGCAAATCTATTGTTCAGTGCTAAATTCAGGGTAATTTAATCCCCAAACCGAACGTGACTCTATTATAGCAGCTGATGCATTTCAATTAACTCATTCTTTTTTCTCCCTGAACTATTGTTCACAGGAAAATGAAGATGTTGGTATCCTCCCAGCACACCTCTGTTTCATGCAGTAAAAAAAGTGGCTGAATTATTCACAGATGATCATGTCTATATAACCTTCTTATTCTCTACGTTATGATTGCTTAGAATATGTCAAAAAGCACAGCCACTAATTCTAGATCTTCTTAAACCACATAAGCATATAGAGTGATGAACCTGAAAATTGTATTTAATCATCTCAGCAGGAAAATAATCTTAATTCCAAATGAGATTCCAAATGGTATTTCATTCATTTTCACAAGTATTTTCCTGCTAAGGGAAGAAACTGTGTTCCTGGAGAATTTTCATCTAAAAGTCCCCCCTCCTACCTTCTCCTCACACATTAATAGTTATTAAAAGGAATGAAAAATTGGGGCATTCAGCAAAACAGCAGCTAATGCTGCCCAGACAAAATAAGGCCACAAATAACTTAATAGAAGAGACACTGCCCAGAGACAAGAAAATGACTGCTCCACTCTGAGTCAAATCTTAAGGTTTCCATTATGCAATGAAACTTTGTCAAAACAAGAATATGTGTGGCCTCGTGAACACAGAAGGCTGTGAGTCTGCTCTGCCCAATTCTTGGCAAGGTCTCTGTGCACAGGACTGAGTTACTCTGGCTGTCCCACATCTGAGGACAGTCCCCTACCAACGACTTGCAAAGTATGAGTCAGTCTCTCCTTACAAAACATGAGTCAAAGGGAACTAAGCTGAAATGGAAATATCTCCATAAAATTTCTTCTGCTGTAAGAACCTTGATTAGATATTAGTTCTTTACACAGAACACAAAGAAATTTCTATAGTTTTTACATTAAAAAAAAAATAAAAAAAGCAAAAGCATGCAAAAATGGCACCACATTCAAAATGGTCCAGAAGTTTATGTACTCCCTTGGGATTGGTAAAATATTAACACTTGGAAAGGGAAGAACACACAGGGTGTGATGTCCTCAGGGATCAGTGCTTGCTTATATCACATTAATAGGAAACATCTTGCTTATGCACAAGGATTGCAGTGGTGAATTAAGGAGTTTATTTTTTACTTATTTTAAAGCGAAGTCCTCAGCTGTGCCTCAGACAAGACTTGCATGTGTGTTTCTGTCTTGGAAGAAGGAGGGAGAACAAGCCAGCAAGCACTGAGATGAGAGTCAGGCAACAGCCTATGTCTACCAGCATTTTTGTACTGATGCCATTTTTTCAAGGGTTAATCTTTGCAGCTCACAGGGTAACTGCCTCATTTTTGTGGTCTGAATAACTCTCCAGCTACCTCATTAATTACAATCAATCCATTATGAAAGCAAAAACGTTGGATCAGAAACTGCATTTGTAAAATGGATTATCACAGCAAATTTTAGGGGAAAATGCCAAATAAATGCCCTTGTCATTGTTGCAGGCAACTACTTTTAATTCTTTGTATCATTATGTGAATCCCATATCTCTATAAAGACAGTGACTACTCACAGCAGTTGCATCTTCAACTTTCTTTAAAAGACACCACAAACCTTTCAAAATCAGTTCAACAGGAAATATGATTCTGGACACACCTGGTGATCCAGATATAAAAGTCAACTTCCACATCAACTTCCACATTATAGACAATGGGCTTTCCTAGTGGGTGATTCTTCCAGGCACTGCTAAGACTGCATAGTCACCAGAAGAACTTGGGCTGGAGAGTTGGCTGCAGGCTCACCTTCCTGCCACACTGCCCTGTAAGAGAGCACAGCACACTAAGAGAACTTTCCTCTGTAATTCTCCCACACAAAATGCTTAAAAGACATCTCATCCCTTTAACAGGAAGGCGTTCCATAAGAGTGCACAGGCACACACAAAATTGTGGCTGAAGGAATTATACCTAAGCCCTGCTTCTTCTCACCTTCTCTAACAAAAGTCCTAAGCTGATATTTTCTAGGCAAAGCTGCAGATAGCCCATATGGTCTCTGGACCTTGGCACAACACCTTACAACAGCGAAACTGGCTGTTTCACAGTCCCACTTCCAGACCAGAGATAGGTGACACATTTCACAGGTGGTACTTTGTTCCTCACACTCCTCCTTCATCATTCCTCTCGTGCCTGAAGGCAGAACTACAGCTCTCCCACCCATTGCTCATGTATGTGTCCCATCTCTTCAGAGCACTTTTGTTGGCATTAAACTTCACTGAACTTAGGAAGTCTTTGAACTCTTCCCACAGCTTTTCCACCCCTTCAGCAGAGCAGACAAAAACACACTGTGTTGCACAAGTTATAAATGGATTCATAAGAGAACTCTTGACTTGATGTGGTAGAAGTGCTCAAACTTAGTAGCATTTTTTTTCTTGCAAAAGAAACACACCCTTTCCTAAGTTCCCTTGGTGAGACTCTGTCTAATGTACAACCATTTTTCAGGAAAAAAAATGGGTGTTTTCATTTAAAATGTTGCCTTATGGCTCTTAGCAGCTCGCTTAACTTCCAAATTGCAAACACATCACTTCTTTCACAGAAGAAGCTTCTCAGAGCTGTTTTTGATGGCTTTTGTGAGCAATTAGAAGCACAACATGCTGCTGTAAATCCAGGGCTTGAGCTTTGAGTTCATCTAAAATAACAGATAAAACAGAGCTAGAGGATACAGCAATAACAAAATCCACAGACATGATTACTGCATGTTTCCTGTTTGTAGGACAGACAGAAGATGCAGAACCCAGCATGAACACTGAGCACAGCTATGGCTGTCTCTATCCCATAGCTGTGCTCTCTTCCCATGCTAAAGCTTTACTCATATTCACAGAAATTAAAAAACAAGTCTGTGTCCCATATGGTTAAGAGGTCTCCATACCTAAGGATTTAACCTAGTTATGGCACAATCTACTATTGCATTTCAGCTGAGGAGAAACAATACTATCACTGTAGCAGAAATAACACCTCAGTACTGCAGCCTGAAAATGTGCATTCCAAAGCTGGTATTGCACTTCAAGAGATGGGGAGGAGAGCAGATGTAACAGTGGAAATGAGCACATTCATGAAGCTTCTGCTGCTTTCTGTAGGAAAAGCTGGAATATCAGCCACAGTACTTAATGCATTTTCTCCTACTGAAAGGACTTGTTTTGCTGTTGTTGAGTTTGGGTTGAATGGGTGCTTTTCAGATTGGGATTTTGGGAGTTTTTTTTTCAGAAAGTAGTATTCTCATTGTTGTTTCATATTCTGTTTTCTGGGTAATAATCTAAGAAAAACATGCTGGATATCTGGTTAAAACAGTGCACTCAGCCATTTGCAAGCACAGATCATGGCTGAAAAAGTCCTGGTACATATATTAATGGCACAAACATACATCAGAGTTCCCATTTCTCCAACGATAACAGGCAGATCTTGATTATGGATGTGGAGGGATTTGTTCCCTGAATAAAAATACAGAGTTTTTTCCTAAACAACACAGAACGAAAGGAAAACTAAAGAGATGATGTTTTGAAATCTACAGAGCAGTAATTCTAGCTTTAGTCACGGACTTGTGACTCGTAATCGCAGCAGTTATTGGGAATAAAGCCACATTTTTGGATTCAAATATTTTCCAATCATGCTGTAGCTACATTGACCCCTGTAGAAAGGGATGTGTGAGCACATGGGAAAGAAGAGTCCCAATTCTTGAGACAGCTGCCTTATAAATCAGAATTACTTCTGAAGTGGTGTGTAAATGCACATAAAACTGACACTCATGTGAAAATGAAGGCACATTCTTATTACAGAGAAATCACTAGCACAGAGTAAAAGACAAAATCACAGGGAAAAAAACACTACAGCTTTTTGCTTTGGTCTAAGGCTTTAATTGAGGGCCTAGAGTAGATTTTAATTAACTTTTTTGCCATAATTTTTTTTTGCTTTTGGTATCTGTTTCTTTTCTAAGCTCTAAATAGGAACAAAGGACCTAAAATAGCAGAGTATTCCCACCCCATTTAAGAGCAGTTCCATCCACTTCTGGAAAATGAAGCCATTTGCAAAGTTAACAGAAAGGGTGACTAATGCTAAACACCTAAGAGCTCAGTGCCTCAGGGAACTGTCCATCTCTAATTGCTACCAAAACACATTCCTCCATGGGTAAGGGCATGAGAAGCAGCAGCAATTCTCTTTCAGTTAAGTACTATACGACCAGAAAATAGCTATATTTTTTAAAGCAGTTACATTATATTAAAATGCACATCCTTACTTTGTTTTATATGGATTAGATTGTAAAAAGGGTTGCTCAGAAATAAATCTAGTGGCTTGCATTTGTAGAATCTCTAAACAGGCAAAATCTCTAAAGCAGAATTAGATTATTTTTTTAAAGTAACTTGGAATCAGGTTGCAGTGACATTATGGGTAGACCCTAATGCCTAATAACAGCAATTGATGTCTTGAAGGGGTATCTACTTAAGTTAGATATCTACAGTCAGGAGAGTGAAACACTGAACTTCTAAAAAGCCTGTTTGTCAGCTTTTTTTTAGGTGACTACATAGTTTGAAAATTTGTCCCCAAATTACTGAAACTCCAGGTCCATTTAGAAACAAATGGAGCATGATTCTTAGGAAGATAAGCAGGCTTTTCATTCAATTGTTAAACCAAGGCTTGAACCATTGTTCATCCTCTTCCAAGCCCGTGTGCATTCATGAACTATTTCTTCATGGATCTGCTTCTACAGTACAAGCATTTTGAAGTGCAAGCATTCTTTCATATCTAAGCATTTAAAATTTCATACAGGACTAAATAACAGAAAATCTGCATTTAAACGCAGTAAGTGAAGTATTTGTTTTTAAACTAAAAAAACCTAAACATGTTTCAGTAAGTGTTATTTAGCCCCTTTTCCTATAGGGTCAAATATAAATCCGGAACAATTCACTGGTATAGATTAATTCTGCATCTACAACTGTGTTACAACATACTTTGCTGACTAAACTGTAATAATAAATTGCAATTTCCTTTCTGATACAGACAATCCCAAACATGAGTTAGCTGAAATACTATCATACATTTACATTCACTTTCCACAATTTAGTTTTTTTAAATGGATGATAAGCAAAATATAACTTGTGTTTCACATCATTCAAAATGCAGGAGGGAGCGAAGGAAAGAAGAAAACACATTAATTGATCTACTTTGGATAATTACTTTGAAAACACTGAAATCCTAAATGTGTAAATACTTCTGATACTCAATTTGGGAACACAGTGAAGAGGCCCCACACTTCCCCCAGTAAATTCCCTATATCACTGGGACTCTCAGCTTGCTGATCTCTAAGAAAGGTTGTTCTTGGCTATGTTGCTGCCACGAGGCTACACATCATTGTGTTAAGCTCTTTAATACAATTTCTGGCAACAGGACTCCAGGAGATCAATAGTGCTGCTTCCTAGGCTCTAAACCTGCTTTTAGTGATTTACTGTATCATCAATGGCCAATAAACCAAAATGCTGACATGTCATCTCTTCCACAGGAGATTTGTCTCTCTGTTTTCCTTTCACCCTGTTGAGGAAAAAGTTTTATGAATGGAAAACATGCAGTGCAAGTAATTCAACCTGTCAACCTCAAAGCAGATAAGGAACACAAAGGACACTCATTCCATGTGGGAAGAGATGGGATAGAGTTGAGCTGTGGGCTTTGGGACGCGCCTGCAGAAGAAAATGGCAGCACAGAGAGGCACGTGGCAGCACACAGGGGCACGTGACAGCACACAGGGGCACGTGACAGCACACAGGGGCACGTGGCGGCACACAGGGGCACGTGACAGCACAGAGAGGCACGTGACAGCACAGAGAGGCACGTGGCAGCACACAGGGGCACGTGGCAGCACAGAGAGGCACGTGGCGGCACACAGGGGCACGGGACAGCACACAGGGGCACAGCAGGGACACGGGACAGCACACAGGGGCACGTGGCAGCACACAGGGGCACGTGGCGGCACACAGGGGCACGTGGCGGCACACAGGGGCACGGGCAGCACACAGGGGCACGTGGCAGCACACAGGGGCACGGGACGGACACGAGGGACACGTGGCGGCAAGAGAGGCCGTGGCGGCAGCACAGGGCACGTGGCGAAGGAGGCAACGTGGTCGGCACTACAGGGGCATGCGTGCGGCACGAGGGCACGTGACAGCCAGAGAGGCACGTGGCGGCACACAGGGACAACGTGGGGACCAGGGGCCACGTGGGGCACACGGGGCACGATGCGGTCACAGAGAGGCAAGCACGTGGCGGCACAGAGGGGCACGGGACAGCACACAGGGACACGGGACAGCACAGAGGGGCACGTGGCAGCACACAGGGACACGGGACAGCACACAGGGACACGGGACAGCACAGAGGGGCACGTGGCAGCACACAGGGACACGGGACAGCACACAGGGACACGGGACAGCACACAGGGACACGGGACAGCACAGAGGGGCACGTGGCAGCACACAGGGGCACGTGGCAGCACACAGGGGCACGTGGCAGCACACAGGGACACGTGGCAGCACACAGGGACACGTGGCAGCAGCCTTGGGGGGTGGAGGTGTCACGGGCAGAGCCCCGTGGCAGAGGAGCCAGCCTAAGCTGATGGGTGTGTGAACAGTGCGTTATCACCCCACAGAAGGGCATTTAGAAAGCGTGTTGCTGACATGGTGACATGGTATAGGTCATGTAGTGAGAATGACCATGTAAGGAGATACACTTTTCAAGGCACTGTATCAAACCAGCTGGTTTCTTGGGATAAATGATTCAGATTCCCTGCCGGTCTGGGTCCGTGTCTTAGACCTTACAATTCCATATGAAACGTATGCCACTTACATTAAGAATTTCAAACACTAACAAGCATGGGTTAGTGGCTCAATACCCCACTGCCCATCCCATCAGTCTCACCTTCTGAGTCAGTGGTGATCATGGGCCATATTATTCTGTGCATACAAGTATAAGAAATAAACCAAAAAAACGAATAATACAAGAAATACATACTCTACATTGTCTTATAATTCAGTCTCACTTCTGCATTTGTACCACAGCATAGAAATATGATAATTTTTAATATTCATTTTAAGAAGCGCAAAACATCACATTATGTAATTTGTAAAAAAATTAAAGTTTTCTTTCTATGTAGTCATGCATTTCTAAACTATTTTAAACAGAATTCAGTTGAGAGAATGTAAAACCTGTGTGACATGAAAATACTTTTGGAACATAAAGCTCCCTGCAGAATTTAACCTAATCAACTAACCAGGCAAGAGTCTGACAAACAGGTTTGCTTTTAAAAAGCAAGGATGAGGAGCGTGGAAAAAAGTCATTTTCTGCCATTCCTGTTCTGCCTGCAGTACTGTTCTGCAGAGGGAGGAGTGACAAGCAAGTCTGATGACACTTTACATGATAGCACTTAAACCCTTTGAAGACCATCATTCAGAACCCCTGTACAAACTGTTTATTCTTCACAAGTATTTATCCAATTATAGGTGACTAGCTTTTAACAATGTGGCAATAGCACATCCACTTCTTCTAATGAGGATGCACTTGGCTCTGACAAGGGGCAACAGTAAAGCTTGTTTTGGTGCCTGTGGCAGCTGCCTGATATTAACAATCTTTCAGCACGTCTTATTTTATCACAAGATCACTTTGGAAGAGGTTTATGTATAACAAAAACAAACAAAGTCCTGGCAGGAAAATAACTATCCCTGCAGAAATGTGAGTGGGTATAAAGGAATCACTCCATGAACACAAGGCCTGTGTTTCTTGTATTTTTTCGTAAGGTTGGAGTTTTGCTTGGATAAATGACACAGGGAGGGAGGGGAAACAATATCACACTGAAAGACAATAAACGTAACCTGAATGTCCTGGCTGTACCTGCAGCTGCTGGAGGATTTCACTCACTCAGAGAAACTGAGATAATGTGTTGTATCTTGGACAAGCCTGCACCAGGTTGCTTTGTTTCTACTAAAAACAGTATTTCATTCCTACAGCACATTTCTGCCTTTCCTTCCTGCCTTTGCAGGCTCTTCTGCAGAGACTGATGAATGAATGCTCCTCCAAGTTCTCTGGAAATGGGGAAGTTATTTATCCCTACTTGTAGAGTAAGTTAAACACTTCCCCTTAATCTTAAACAAAAGCTAAGGACTGAATTTTTCCACTATGGTAAACCCTGCTCCCACTGGAGAAGTTTATTTTCATTGTATTTACACAAGGCTCAGTATAAATAAATACCTCTAAAATCCAGCCCCCTGATTAGAATAGACATGAGAAGAAATGTGGAAAATGGAAGTAATCTACGGAAGCAATGCATGTGAATCAATAATGCCAACCAGTATTTATGGATCTCATTATCTCAACGTGTGCTTTTTAGGATCATTTTAAATTACTACTAAAAATAGCCATAGGTACATTTAAAATTAATATTTTAGAGTTCAAATGGTCTGCATTTGCCAGTGCAGATGTGCATTTGTTATATAGCTCTATTAACTAAAGGAACAAAAGGTATTGCAGAATATAATAGCATTCTGCGGAAGAAGAGATTTCTACAGGAAAATGATTCAATTATTCGAAATCAATTATTACAGGAACAGCTACATAGCTCTATATCAATCTCCTTATGTGTTTCTAATTCTTTTGTCTGCTACCTGTGGATATTTAACTGGAATTAATGTAGAAAAGTATATCCCCCTAGGAACAAGATTCAAAGAGTTTGGATCATTTTTCTTGCCTAACTTCTCTTTGTGAGACATGCATGAGGGACAAGTCAAAGCCATCACTTGTTGCAGTCAGCAACAAGTTTGAAACATAGCTCCAGGCTCCTCTGTGTGGGACAGCTGGATTGGCCACAGACATCATCACCCTCTGGAAGAAACCCACACCAAGCATAGCACCAGAGCTCTGTGTCCAACAAATTTGACAGCCATTATTTGATCAAGAGTCTTCAAAAAGAATAGCAAAGCCCTTTCCAAAAGGAAACCAGACTGTTCAACACTGTCAGCAAGAGAAGTAAGGGCATTTTTCTTCAGCAGAATAGATGCAGACCATAAGATTAAGAGGCATAAGGGACACCTCAGACATCAGAGTATTTCTGCCTCTGAAGCCAGCTTTGCAGGTTCCTGTCAAACTCACCAGCCACAGGGACATAACATGTTAATGCAAAGTCTGTACTGAGAGGAATGAGATCCTACTGTATCTGATAAGCATCTGCTAACAGACCACAAGAAGAGCACAACAGTAAGCACTTCCTCTTTCTTTTATCAGAAGAGATTGTCTCCATGCCTCTCCCTGACCCTCCACTTCTCTGGAAGCATCAAAGGAGTTATGAAATTAATTACAGAGACAGCTGGTTCTTGGCTCAGAACATACAAGGTCCTGCTCTACCTACCAGCCACATACAGCATATGGGATGGGGAAAAGAAAAAGAAGGGAAAAAAACTTCATAGAGCAACAGCTCATCCACTTCCATTTCTCAAAAGAGATCAAATTTTATTCCTGCTGGTCCTTCTCTCAGTCTCAAGGGGTGAAAAAGAGGTCTTGATATATCTCTGGCAGGCCTCATGACAAAATGGCTTCATGAAATCTCTCTCAGATTTAGGACATTCCCAGAGGGCTGTGTAGCAGCAGTTACAAGTGTTTAAGAAAAGAAACAGGACAAGGAAGAGGGAAAAGAAGATGAGGAAAAGGATGCCCTAAGGAGACAAAGGAGCTGTTGAAAGAAAGACGACGTTATTCATTTGCATGCTATGCTGGAAACTCTCAATCTTACTCTGATGTCCTGAGGTAAGAATAAAACCAAAAAAAGAAAAAGGAAGGTCTTAGGTTGCATCACTAACATAACTGGTAACACTGAAAAAAAGCTTGTGAGACATGAGAGAACTACACACCAATATGTCTCTGTCAAGCTGTGTCAATGCAAAAAATATTACAAATTACTAGTTGCCTCTAACAGAGCATTCCTAGTGGTCTCATTTGCCTTCTGAAGGGGCAGCTGACTTAAAAACTAGCATTACCAATGGAATCAACAGAGTTGCAATGAAAGAGACAGGATGGAGATTATGATAAAAGGAAAGCCTGGCATTTCTGATATCAGTAGAGCCTCGATATTTTCCAGCCTGTAGCCCCCAGTGCCCTGGTGAGTTTAACACTGAGCCATTGCCACACATACTGCTGTTTGCTGGCACTGATGGCTACATGCAGTGCACACACTTTCAGCCTATTTATTTTAATTTATGCTACAACACTTATTCTCAGAAAAACAAACTTAACAACTTCATTCGCACCACGCTGAAGGAATACAAACTTCCATGAATCTAAAAAATACCACGCTGGTGTTCATATTAATGAAGTTATGATATATTTCATTAGCACATCTTGGAGTATGAATAATTTCTCACCGAATTTCACTTGGCAGCCTCCTCCTCCCATGTGGCTCATCAAGATAGTGCATTATCTTTTAACTTCTAGAAAATGGGACTTGCAAAGGATGATTGAAAGAGTTGTTTATTCTAGAGGAAAGGGTGAAGGGCCTGTGTGATGATAACCTCCAAGTGTGCAAAGGGCTGGTGAACAGAAGGGAATGTGCTGCTTCCCATGTGTTTTGTGTATGAAACAGTAAGGAAAAGGATTAGACATAAGGCAAAGATTTCTAAACACAAGGACAGAACAGCACATTGCTTCAGAAGTTTATGTCATCTCCATCATGGGTGATCTTTAAAGATAGCTTAGACAAACATCTGAAGCAGTGCACAGTTCAGTGGGAGCCTCCTTGGACTGCATGGTTTCCTAAGTTCCCATCTTTTCATCAGCATTCCTGTAGAATAAATACAAGTTTTTCAGATATGGCAAAAAGTAGCACTGATGGATGTATATTTAATGGATTACATAGCATGAAGAAGTTGGAAATGCAAAAAGCAGAGAAATGCAGTCTCGTAAAGATACACATCCCCTCTGTGCCAGCAAGATCAGGGACTGCATTTCTGGGTACACAAATACATTCTTCAAAGTGTATGACTGCAGTGTTGTTCTTCCCTTCTAGGCCATCACTAAAACAGGAATTGCAGTCACTTATCTTTCAGACCAGTTGCACTTCCCAAGCACACCACACATTCATCACCAGCTTCTCCACTGGCTTATCATGGCCTGATTCAGGCAGTGGACAAAAAGCCTTTAGTGTTACTCTATTGATACCCACAACATGGCACTGCACAGGAGGTGACAGCACGGCTCATTTTACTTCAAAGTATCTGTTACTGCAAAGTTACAAAACTCTTAGGTGTGTGTGCATAACCATAGTCCTTATTTCCCTTTTGAACCAGTCCAGATTTGCATTCCTTCTCCTAAAAAGCTTCATTTAACAAAGTGCTGGGGGGAGAAGAGTTTGTATGCAAATTAAAATATTTCTAAGAAGACTTTCTTCTCTTCAGCATTAGAATGAGTAAAAAATCCAGTCAGTTTCAGCTCACATCTTTATTTAATCCTACCATCTTGTTTTACCTCAATTATTGGAAAGAAATCCAAATTGGAGCATAAAGGCTAACCAGGAATGTGTTCATGATCTCACAACTAAACTGTACAAATAATTGAAATTGGCACCACATATCCTACCTGTCAAAAGCAGAAAAATGATCTTCAAACTCTTTGGATTCCATAATAAAGCCAAATACCAAGAGCCAGCAGCATCCAATGGGACAGACTGGCATCATCCTGCTGTGTCCTTTCTTTTCTCCTCTGGCTACGAAGTTTAAATGTGTAACCTCCCTTTAATCATCACTTTTGTCTCCTCTGCATAAGGGAATGTCAAGAACAGCTTTTATTACTGCAAATTTACTTCCCTCTTGATAAGCTTTCAGCCAAGAAGGAAAGCAACAATCTGAGTTTGATTTCCCTTCTTCACCCCAGACTAATAATACTATAACTACAGCCAGGTCCAAACCTCTATTAAAATTAAATCTGCCCCTGTGCCAAATAAGTGCCTCCAGCAGGACAAAATAAATCTAGGTAACTATGAGTAATGAAATCATGCTGCAAAAAAAATTGAAAATACCTGTCAGTCCACAAGAACAAGTGGTCTCTCTTCTGAACCCAATTCATATACAGTCAATAGCCACAAGGATATTTTGGCTCCCCTTCAAATCTACTTCAGCAGCAAAACAGACTATAATATTTCTGCACCCAGAAAAGCATTTTAAAGTCTTTTTTTAACCTTCAAACCACAGTTCAGAGACGTGTCTGACCTAACTCATTTCCTGCAGCTTGGCACGTTTGAGATGCCCCATGCACTGAGCCCAGCAAACACTCAAGAGCTGCTGTGGCTGTGGCACCCATCCCTCCACCCTCCCTGCTAGCAGAAGCAGCACTCCCTTGTACAGGCAGAGAAGAATCCTGACCACATCCACACTGCTCTCACTGATTCCCAGTCAACACTCAGGAATATTTCAGCTGCACAGGGAAACTGCTACAAGTGAGAGGAAAAATACTGGGCTTTCTAACATCACCCAACAGCTCCTGAATCAAATGAAATCTTTTCCACTGCTACAAAGGAGTTGATGTGAAATAGCTCAAATATCTCCTATAATTGCAAAGTTTGTTCTAACTAGAAAATTCACTATAAAGCCACTCATGACTAACAGAATATTTTATGTCATGCCATTGCAATAATTTTTGCTGTGGTGTTCACATAAATATATACGGAGAGAAAGTTTAGGTCATTTTTTTACATTTAAAATGTGCCTTACTAGTAAGTTTCCACCCCAAGCTGTAGAACGTTCATTTTCCTGGAAAACATGAGGTTACTCCAGCTCTAGAACAGAACACAAAAGAAGAGGAGAAAACAGAAGAGGAAAACAGCCCTCTGTGACATGCAACTATGAGATGTGAATAAATGAGATCTGGGTTAGTTAAAACAGCACAGTACTGCCACTTTGACACATTCACAAATCATGAGCCAGATTCCTAGGAATTCCAAACTTGGCCTAAGAACCATGAATTTTACTGATGCCTTTTTCTGGTCTTCGGAAATAAAGGCTCAGACAGGGTTAGAGGGTTGGGGGTTGTTTCCCTCGGTATTTTAATAGGATCCCATTCCATGGCTTCTGCCGTCCAGGTAGAACACGCCGCAAAAGCCCCCTCCCCCCAATCGAGGGTACAATTAAAGACTCTACACATTAGCAGATCTACCAGGAGGGCCCAATAAGGGGCCTGGGTGGGCTAACTTCTAGTTTACAAAATCTGTCCTACTAGGAGACCTTGAGGGTTTACTAAAACAGAGTGTTTGGTCTTCTAACTCTACGTGGTTTCAGGGGTGGTCAGTCCACTGGCCTACAAACACCATGAAACCAGGCTAAACTATCACCTAAAGCATCACAAGTGTGCATGCTGATACTTGTGAATATAGGGAACAGTGTAAGAAATATTCAGGAGAAAAGCAGAAAAAATCCTTCAGGCATCATTACAGAATTAAAATAGTGCGGATTTCCTGTTATTTCCCTGTGTGTACTTAAGCCATCAGGATCACATTTCAAGCTACATTTCCCTTATGGCACTCTTGGCTAAAAAAGATTTCTCCTTTATTTTACTTTCACACTGAAAGTGAAATGTTTCTGCACTCATTCTAAGGTCTGGCACCACGGCACAGATGTGTTTGAGAAGTGAAGGCAGAGAAGACACCTCTGCTTAGGCTTTGACCATGTGACTCACCTCTGCTGTTTGCAAAAACCCAAAATAATGAATGACACAAGACGTGAGGGAGTAAATCTTTACAAGGATAATCAAGCTTCTTGTTCCTCTGTCGGTCACTGTGTTTGAGCATAAATTTTAGTTGTGTGAAACCACTGCAGTACTATGGGTGGAACTGGTGAAACAAACAGCTGTGCCACAGATACCAACAGAGGTTTTGTAGAGTCCCCAGATGACTGGTACCAGCTAAGTCCTATAAAATTCATTCTATCTTGTATCATAATAGGTTTCCTGGGAAAGATGTTACAAAGATCCCTTGAGGAAATGATGTGTACATCTGCTCTGCTGATATCCCTTTGTTCTGTGGACTCACACGCGAGTAGTTTAATGGCAAAGAAGAGGTTAAGAAACAGCATAAGTAAAACCCCAAAATTATTTCCATGAAACTCAATTTTTCTTAGTTAGTAGTAAGAAAATAAACTCTTAATCAAAATCAGCATGCCTGTGCTTTAAATTACATCCCCTAATTGTGAGAAGAGCAATTTAGCATCATGCAATACAATATTAGACTGACCTTCACAATCAAAATTACATTAAAATGTTATCAATTTTCAAAGACTAATTAAGGAGCACCAAGAAGGTGCTCCTTGGCGTGTAAATAAATCTTCTTGCCTCTCAAAGCAGGCCAGTGATTCCCAAGGTGCACAGACTTCATCCCCTCACTCACCTCTGAGTCTCTGCATTTGTCCCCTGCCCTTACATTGGCCCTGCCTGCTCCACTCCCACTGATGTACTTCAGTCTTCAGAGATCATTCTTAGTTAAATCAGACATATTCAATATGATTTTAAAATACAATCAGGTGTAATGTATTCCCTGGTGCTGACAACTCAAAAGAAACTAGTACAGTCACTAAGCAATGGGTAGAACAGACAAGTAGCTAAAATATATCGTGATGGAGAAAATGGTTAGATTTCTCCAGGGCAGTTCCATCCCCTGAAGTCATTATCACATATGGACATTCTTGTTACATTGAGTGCCCAGTGTTTTCATATTCTGAGAGGACTTTATTTAACTGACAACTACAAAAATAAAATATATCACCACCAACCTGGATACCTGGCTTTGAATTCTGTCTTTCCTTTTTCCAGACGTGTTACAAGAGACTCTGAATGAGGTATCAACAGGCATGATGAGATAGCACCGCTCACAGAAAGTACCTCTTGAAGAGGCGGTGGCATTTCTGCTGTGCCAGACCACACCAAATTAAACCCATCATCCCTTCAAAGCTGTATGCCAAGGAACAGACACCTTGCAACTCCAGCAGATGGGCCAGGGCTGCACACAGCCAAGAGACATTGTTATGTGCATTAAATGTTTGTTGAGGGCAAGGTTCCCAACCTGAGATGATGAATTAGCTATGGAGAATGCTCTGTCTATATCAAAAGGTATGATGTAGGCTGCTAATAGCTTAGCTTTTAAGAAACCAAACCTCACAGCATCTATGAGAAGCAAAGGAGAGGCTAAATGCTTCATGGCAGCAAAGCCCTGTGAAGACATTTCTAAGAACATTATCATTCCCCTTAAGCTGCTAGAAGCCAGGTGTGTTTGAGGAACACAGAAAAAGTTCCAAAGTCAGATCTACTTACTCCAGAGAACAGTAACATAAAAACACTCAGTGAATAAATTCAGAGTCACCTGAGGAAATAAATATAAACAAGGTATCATTCTTATAATTTTTTTTTGCTCAAGAGATTTATTTTCCCTTTATCTAATTAGAAATGAGCAAAACCCCTTCCTTTCTTCAGTCATTTCAGTCCTTTTCCACAAGACATTCTAAAGCAGGCAGATATAATTACACAAGTAAAATGTGAGGAGTCCACATCAAGGATTCTCCCATCTACTTATTGGAAGTTAGGGTCACACACTGATGGCCTGATTTTGTACCCAGACAAAACCAAATGCTTTAACCCATGTAAACTGCTCCACAAACCAAGGAAGTTAGACACTTCCCACTTGTTCAATTCTTCTAATTTCTCACTTAGATTATGGTAACTGCACTGTGTTTAGAGAGCCCAAGGGCAAGACTCATAAGACCATTCTTCTTGTATGGATTTGATGTCTACATACCTGAATACTTTCCAGCTACTGAATTTTTCAAAGGATCTGTGACAGTAGGTATGGTTCTGTAGGAAAAAAACCCAATGTATAATTTATGAAAAAAGCATCCATGTTTTTCTTCAGAATTATCAGGATTCTTCTAATGGAAGTGCTGAGGTTGACTAAATTAGCACGATTTATCAAATGGCAGTGTTACAAACATGAAAGCTCTCCAGGCACTATATTTAGACTCAACAAGCATCAGACTGCGATTAGCAGAAGTCACCAAACCTCATCACAGTGGAAACATTGATTGTACCGCATTCCAGATGTTATTAATGTTTTCTGGATGCCTGCTGCTGCCAGTCAAGCCAAAGCTATTCTCTGCAGAGGCTCAATCAGCTGACACGATATGGCTGCAGATATTCCAAAACATCTGTTGTTTTAAAAAAGAACTAACTTAGTGAAGACTATCGATGTTTTATACCTTACTTCTCAACAGCTCTCAGCTATAGAGTCCACTGTGTGTTCTTGTGGTGTAATCAGTTATGCCGCATGAGATATTAACCAAAAAAAAAAAAAATTACAGGATTTGCAGCAAAGTAAAACAAAGTTTAGACAGTCACAAATCTACCCATCCAGACTATTCCATTCTTAGATATAATAGCAAAAGGGATGACCAAGGAACCAGAAAATACATTTGCTGAATATTTGGAATTCCAAAATCACAGACAAGAAGACCTCAAAGCAGTTTTCTTTACTACATGATTACTGACTGAAATCTGTGCTCAAACTTCACTGCTCCTCTCGACAAAAAATCTTGTAGCTCTCAAATAGCAGGGCTGAAATCCCTTGTTTGGACTCAACATGCAAAGCTGATCTCCTTAGCATGGTCTCCAAAGTCTCCAGTGCCTCTGACTTGCCCTGAACACTTTGGGAGCAGACTTTCCAACCAGGATCTGCAGTCTGACAGAAACTCTGATCAGACTGTCCTGCCTTCCCCATATCACTAGATGTGGAGGAAATCATGGAACAGCGCACATGTGGAAGAGATTACTTGCATTATTTAAAAAAAAAGAGAGAGAACACACATCAGAGTTGCATCTTTAGCTGGTAGAAACTAATGTAATTCCATTAACTGGGTATTTTACCCTCCAGGAGATATATAACTCTAAAAACTCACCAAATAGTACCTCACCACAGATAGTGATGTTGCTCACAGATAAATCACAGATTCCTTTTAATAAAAAGGAAATAAAAAGCAGAAGAGCTGATCACACTGAGGGACTGAATCTGAAGGAGACTGAATAGGTTTTTTTCTTTAAACAATGAAAAATATTGAGCTCCAACTTCAAAAAAACCTTTTTATTGATAAAAGTTGGAAGATAGGATGTAGGCTGAATTTTATCCCTGTCCTAGCACTATATGGGATAGTGGTATTTGCCTAGGTGCTTTCAGGTGTGTGAGTTAAGAATCCAGGTTAGGCACCCTGCTTCACTGTGCACTCCAAGGGGAAAGGCAGGCGCTCCTGGAGAAAAGTCAGAGCAACTGAATTATTATCTCTGAAGGGACAGGAGTTCTGGAGACTTCCTCTGCTTTTTCCAGAACTCTGAGAGCACAACTTCCATGTGTAAGGAGCAAACAACACCCGTCCTCTACCTCTTATTCCAAGACTCCTGAAGAAAGAAAACAAACTGACATCAAGCATCCTGCCACTTCCAAGCACTCTAAGGGGCCTCACAAGGGGTATTGATACTGAGATATTGAAAAGCAACTCATTGCAATTAGCAAAGGCTTAAATACCTCTATCTCTACTGCAGCTTCTGTCAAGCCTCATCTGCTATGATAGTTGCCTATCTTTTGAAGATGTGCTTTGATATCGATAGCAGAGAGATAAAACACAAAATGTTATCAGTAATCACTACTAATTATTTCTTACAGGCAGTAATTTGAGAAAAGCTGCTAGCATGCAATTATTACATGCAATATTTAGACTTTAATACAGAATTGCAGCTCAGCCTAGGAGTTTAATTCATGAAAGATAACAGGATCCAGGAAGGAGAACTTAGACCACAAGTCATTGTCTACAACAGGTAGAAGAACACCTCACGCAGAACAGACAGGGAGATTTCCTCACCACTTTGGCAGAGCACAGTGGAAGAATAAAGACACAAAATTAATTTGAGTTTCTTTGTAAGGTTAAAAGTATAAAAATTCACAAACACAACATTTTAATTTTGATGGTGAAACAGTTTGGCTGAAAATCTCCCAATAATTAAGACTGCTGGCCATCCATCTACAACCCGTTTTAGGCTTAGAACACTCTTCCCAATCCTTTTGTTCATGTTGGTCAGGCAGTGCATGTTTAAACACTGGCAATATTTTCCTCTCAATGAAGCAATGAAGACACAGCAGAATTCATGTTGGACATCAGCCAGAGAAATTACCAGGATGAGGTACTAGTGTTTTGTGAAATGAAGACAAGAGGTATCTTATTTCCCTCCAACACTATTGCACATCAGTCCAAAAACTTACAGAATTAGGGCTTAGCAGTAGAGCAATCCAAATGAAACACATGATGCAGCTGGTTTTGTGATTTCACTTCTTGGCCAGAAGCTTTTTTTGCAAAATCAGCCATTTCTTGATAATTAAAAATCTTCAGCCAGTCATAGCAACAGATTAGATAATCCAGGTGCTTGACATTCCTACAGGACTTCTTCTAAACCTTAGCAAAATACAACTAAGGCATTTTTTTTTCTACCAGAACCCACTGTAGACCTGTCTTCCAAAAGGAACTTATTATTACTAGAGCTAAAGTTTGTCAGCAGCTACATATTAAAAAATGCCTGTGTTAGAGACAAAATGTTTTCCATTTCTTATTCCCATCTGCACTGAAAGTGGAGGCTCTGCCAGTGGAGTAGAAGTCAGTGATTGGACATAGTCTCCTCAGTCTTTGTGGCTAGACCAAGGGAATGCACAAGCTGTTCTGACAAGTTTCATGCTGAAAGAAGTATTTTGTTTCTATATATTAGGTATTTAATTTGAAGATGGAGGTTACAGGTAATAAACTGTTCTCTCTTTCCAATACTTTTCTGATTTAAGCTTTTCATGTGAAGGAACCAACTTCTGTGCTGTCCATATTCCCTGTGTTTGTCCATGTCAGGTAGAAAGATATGTTGTGAACCAAAATGAATTTTCTTGAAAAATAAAGAAACATTTACTAGGAACCTGCAGGTTCCATGGTCCTGTCTATGCCTCTCTTTTATTCCCACTCCTTGTCTTCTCTTCCTTTCTTTTCTAGCCCACTCCCCCTCTATCTTTGCCCCCATCTTGTTTGCCTTTGTGTTGGCATGAACGGATTTAAGAAGGAAGAGCTCACTTGCATCCTTACAGCAAAGCAGCCATAATCAGACACTGTTGCAACAGCGACAGAAATCCTCAGAAGGCAAAATGAGTTCAGCTCAGTCACCCAGAGCACACTCACCACAGCCAGGAGTGACAGATGGTCTGTGGTAGCTGCAGCACTTGGGCAGGCAGCAGACCTGAGGTGGAAGGAGCCCACACATTCCCAGGAGAAGAAAAGGTTACCAAAAGGGTTGCCATGCTCACTCTGGTGCCCCCAACCACTGCCAGTCTTGCACCCTTCCCACCCACATCCTCAGTTTGCTCCCAGAAGTGCTTCTGCCAAAACACTCCTGAGTACATACACTCCGCACCTCTTTCTGTCATAAATTTGGGCTTCAAAAATTAAACAGATTCAATCCTACTTCAAGAATTAAAACCCTTCCAGTTCTCTCATCTTTGTTTGTCTTTATACTACCAAGCACACTTCCAAGTTGTCTGCGATGTAATAAAGGGAAATTAAAGCAAAATAGGCTGCCAAGTTCTCACGTCTTTAACAGAAAATGTGTATTGCTTAAAGCAAAAGAGAGTTGAGGGGGAAGGGTGGGAGCAAAGACTGACATACCTGCCCTGAAAAATCCTTTGCCTCCTTTTGCTTACCTGCCAGAGCTGAACTGTTGGGGCTTTGTGTTTCCTACTGCATTTGATGACTTCCCTAACACCGAAAGCACTCAAAGGAATGCAGCTCAGGGCTGTTTCAGGTGTTATTTATGTCACCAGCTATTCAAAGGAAATCAGAGGAGCACAAGGCCCTGAACTCAGGTCTTGCAAGGTAAGAAATTTTCAGTTCTCTCTTAAATAACAGTAACCACAAAGGACTTAGAATTCTTTATTGTTCAAGTCAGTGGGAGTGTTGACACTGAATTTTTTGAGAACGTGCCAAGGTCCTAGGAAGTAGTTAATTAACATCTCTCCAAGAAATCTGAAAATTTCCTCTCTCATGAATTTTAACAGAACTTTGTTGAATGACTCTCAGATTTCATGTCTGCATATCCAGGCTTTGGCAACACTAGATCTCCACTGCTATTGCTTTTCCTTTTTGGCCAGACATTTGTCTTTGTAAGCCTGGGAGAACTATGTTTAGGAGTAAATATTGTGAGACTAGAAAATTCTCTGAAGAGAAAGCTTCATTGAATAACTAGAAATGGCATTTTGTACTTTAGCTTTTGTTTTCATAAATTAAGAATTAGGGCTTGGAAACCTGAATCAGAAGCATTTGAACTTGGGTTTTCCCGCCTCTCTTTCAGTCCCAGACAATATTCTTGCTTGATTTATGTTTTCTCTGGGTAAAACATTGGCCCTACTGAACTCAGTGGGAGCACTGCCATTTATTTCAGCAAGGCCAGCACTTCCCTTCCAGTCTCTGGGAAGCTTCTGTGAGGTACGTGCAAGTTTGCCTCAAACAACAATTATCTGTAATTCTCTCTTTCTGTAAATCATTGTGACTTCCCAGCAGTACTGAAACTGCAAATGTTTCTGCTTTATGTCTCTCTTTAAGCTGTATGAAGACCTTAATAAATAACCAACTGATACAGGACTGCAGGAAACTCTCAAGAACTTCTGATTAAATAGAAGATATGTCTTTAAACAGCACTAAACAAACCACTGAGTCCTTCCAAAAGGCACATCAACTTGAAAACAGCCTTTTTTCCAAAGCACATGAAAAATAGAGAATATTCCTTCCCACCCACGGCCAACTACTCTCTTTCACAGCAGCACAGGTCTTTGAAAGGGAGCACCTGGGTCAGAGGCTTCAAGGCCACACTCGAGACTTTGGCAGGGAGGCTCCACACACACAAACCCATGGAGCCAGCCTCCACTTCCAGGGAGCTAAAAGCCTGTTTTGCTGCTCAAACCCAGAAAACAGAAAAGCTTGAGACTGAAACGGATTAAAGCTGTGAACATGGGTGGTTCAGCACAGCTAACAAGGCACAAATTTGATGTTTTTACAGTTTACCACAAAGGTGACCCACAGTGGAAAACACTTGCTCTATCCAAGTGTCCAAAGCACCAGGATATTTGTGTCACATCTCACTTATTTGGGTAGCAGGAAAAAAAGCTTACAATGACTGTTGTTGAATTCCGGTGTCTACTGTGCCATCACCCAAAAACAGTTTTATCAGAAGTCATCCTTCAATTCAGTCAACCCAAAAGCAGGGTAAACACTGAGCTTTCAATTTTGTTTGTCTCATCCTCAACCATAGTGACCATCTATTCTCACTTCCAAATTATAGTATTTTTGTAGCAAGTGATTACTGAAAAGGGGAATACCCAGCCCCTTGTTTTTACAAGCAATTACCTTATTCAGTGACATTTTCATAGGGCTCAGTGCATTTAGCAATTAAAAGTTCAGCATTATAAAAAAAAAACCCCACATTGAAATAAAACAGTCTTATTTTGCAACTCTTCTCTATCTCTTCACACTATTCATCAGGTCTGATGCTTCAGTCATAACATTTACACTTCGGGGTGGTCTCTGAACTCTCAGGTTCAGTTTAGTTCCTGCTTCTTGAGTAGGTACATGAGATGCAAGAGGATGTTGTTAACACTTTTCAAAACTTCTCCTCTCCAAGCTAGAGCTTACTGAATCCAAGGAGACTACAGCAGGTGTACAAAATACAACTTGTGTTTTACATCTAACTCCATGCAGAGTTTCAGCCTGAAGTAAAATGATCCTATACTTCTGAGAGACTGGCGGGAATTTTGCCTCCAAGATTTACTCACTGAATATTCTCTTGGGCAAACAGACTGGTGAGGAAGTAATGGTGAGAAAACTAACTTCTTTTACATGATGAAGCTCACAGTATGTACTTACATCATTCATTCCCTACTCAAGAAAAATATATTTAGATACCTTCACAGGAAAAAATGCTTCTCCTCCTTCAAGCTCACTGCTCTCGAGTGTTCACTTGACTCAGGGGTTCAAGTTTGGCTGTCCTCCTTGAAGTTTCCAGAAGGGCTAGGTACTAACCTCCTCCCTAGGAGCAACAGACAAGAACCTAATCACTACCTTAATCCCTCTGAAATCAGCCTGAATCAGAAATGAGCCTGAGTCAACCTAAAGAGTACAGTCATTATTTTACAACACTTCCTGCCATAAAATCCTCAAAAAATTACTTTCCTTACCTAATCACTAACTGTTCCCCAGAGTTATTCCTTCTTCTAAATAATTTTTTTAAATATTTGAGGGAATTTGTCTCTCTCAAACATGGAACAATACAACCAATCTTGCAAATCTTAAAGCAACAGGTTCCCATAACGATTTTGGGGTTGCTTTTGAACAGCAGTCAATAGCAAGAGTCAAAAGTAGCATGAGGAAATTGTACTGACACTGCAAGAAACATCTGAAATAGCCCACCAAGTCTCACTGTCTTGGATTTATTTTTAGGCAGTCCTCTAGAACACAGATGTATATGTATTATCCCACCTACTTAATATATGACACTTTTTCTACCAAATTCATGCTTCAAGATATTCACAAACTGATGCTTCCTTAGAAGGACCACACTTCCACTGAAATACCTACTGATTCAATAAAAATATGCCTGGTTTATATATTGCAAGTCTAGTTGAAACTGCAGCAGTCAGTAACTCAGGCATTCCACGGTCCAGTGCAGAAATATGATGCTTATTTTGTTGCACTGTGAGTTCTCTAATATAACCTGATTAAAAATTTGGGTTCATCTATGTGTATTCAATTAGCCATTATCTGACTGAAATCTAGTTGAAGACAATGGAATTTAAAGAATTTCATATTTGTTCTCTCATTCCACGTACACGACCTGCATCTTCAATCTTTTCTGTGTTAATTCAACATCTAGAGAGGTTTGACATATGCTGGGGAGAAGAAGCTCATAATGCTCTGGTATAAAAGATCAACATTTGAGCTATGCCATTTAGTTTTAGAAACAGAGAGGACTAGAAAGGTTTCTCTGCCCCTTTGCAAAATATTTTGCCTGCTTAAATAAGTTCTACACTAAAAAGACAGGCTGAAATCTGAAACTCAGTCACAAAGTTGAAAATCCGACTTTTTTGTGAATAACCAAATACATAAAAAAATAAAAGGAGTACATATACATCAGGCAAAAAAAAAAAGTTGCAGGTCCTCTTTTATGGTAGAGGAACAATATTCTCTAGGTGAAGAAAGCTCCTGGTCTTTGTACCAAAAGCAAGACCAGTGAATTGGACACTTTCAACTTCAGAACCATCAGTGACAGAAAATGTTAAACCCAGGTCACAACTTAGGCATAAAAACTTGCACAGATAGATGGGATTCAAACAGTATTATAGCTGCAAGAGATTTCCCCTGAAATTTTATTTCTACTCCAAAAAAGTAGCTTTCATTAAAAAATCCACATCTCCTGTACCACAGGCACTTCTAGCACCCAGGCAAAGCCTGCAGAAGACGTCCAGATCTTTCTCCCCCATCCACGCGTATTTTCTGTGCGTTTCTTGTTCTTAACTCTACATTATATTGTGAAGAAAAAAAGGTGAGATGCTCACAGTCTCCAATTCTGAAATACAGTCCTTGAAATACTCTAGGAAAATTATCATTTTAGTGTTCATATATTCCAAAACTCTTGTTACCAAATATCATTGAAATTCTAAGCACCAGCAGTGGCCATGGGAAAAGTCCTTCAGTATTGGAAAGCAGTTATTTTTTCTGAAAAGCCATGAAAAATGACACATCCATGTGATACATACATGTGTGATGTGAATACACGCTTTTTCACAGGTTTAAAGCAGCATGCACTGAAGTGTCATGGAATACAATATTCCCTAGCACTGACTGTGAATATCATATAACTGCTTTTCAAAATCTGTCGGGACAAAACTCTGGAGAATTAACTGCAGAAAACAATCCTGCTTTGGCATATGAGTTCAAATGGTTCTTCATAGTCCCTTTCCATCTGTAACTTCTAGGATTTTGTAGCTGTTTAGGGATTCTAGATTCATAAATTCCTTGGCCAAACTGGCAACAGGCCGCAACAATTTCCCACCCTTAAATCAACTGCAGACCACAGAGCCCTCTGGGAAAAGTACAGGGGAATTAGTGCACCTGAGAACTAAACCTACAAGAGGATAAGGTGCAGAGTCCAGGTCCTCAGATACCTCCCATATCCCTCCAGTGATGTCAGCTCAGGAATGTGGGGTGTGACAGCACAGTTTGGGTTCAGCCAGTCAGTCAGTGCTTCAACACAAATGTTTTGAATTTCCAAGAACAAAAGAATTTTACAAAGAAGGGAAGTGGTGTTTCTGTACTATAAACTCAGACACAGGTATTGTGCTGCAGTGATACATTAATTGACCATTATTAATGAAATACTTATCTAACATAACTGAAGGATTTGATTTGTTTTATGACGACTTTTATGCCAATAAAAGCTGTGCTTTCAGAGGTACAAAGGAAATTAAGACATTCAGATGAATTCATTACAGAATTATGATCATCCCTAAGGTTAACCCTTTGCTGTGTAGACTTCTGCTTATCTCACAAAAGGGGCATTAGAAAGGAAAATTCAGCCCCTTTATGCAGAAGGTTTTCCCCAGTCCAAATGCCCAAGAGGGGGTTGTTTAACATTGCTTACAGGCTACAGGGGATTGTTATATTCCTTATTTGTCCCATTCTCTCTCCAAAACAATCTCGTCACAACAGGTCCCACATTAACACATGCTGTATGTCAGGGGCAAAGAGCGCATCTGTAGGGTCCACAGTTGCAGCAGGCTCTCCCCAAATCCCTTGCTTGGGGCTTTGTGCCTCACTCCACTCACGTTAATATTACTTCATGAGCAGAAACTTCACCCCCAAGTACTTTCCTCAATCTCCTCAGGGCTTCATTACTGAGGTCTAGAGCATATGTCATCAATTACACCAGAGCAAGGGAGCACTGGCCACATGAGCCTACAGGTAACTCCTCTTCACAGTTGCTTGAACAGTGGCCTCTGGAACGAGGGGAAGCAAAGCCTGCACCAGGTTTTAGAGGGCCTTTGAACCAGGAAGCAGAACTCTCAGTTTCATTAATCACCAGCAGTGAATTTGGTTCATTTTGGCCTAAATACATTTCCCACATTCCCTCTTCAATCTAGCTACATAATAAAAAATGTAAGACTATACAGGGTGACTGATCAAATCAGTCCAAAACACAGTAGACGTCCATAGAACAGTGCAGGAAAAGGGAAAACATGCATTGAAATATCCTCTAACACTCACAGAAAATTGTGCAGTAAGGACTCTCCAATCTGAGGCACTTCCTTTGCATTTGGTTTTTCTGTCATGAATGGTGTGGATCTCCTTTTTAAAACATAGAAGTTTTCTCATAGTCACTTAATCTTTCAGCAGGGAAGGCCACAGTTTAACATCACATTATGGGAGTAACTCACACTGTTTGCTTTGAACTTCCCACTTCAGTTATACAAGTTCCTGTTAGTATCAGTTACTCAATTGAAGTCACAGCACAGAAACTGATCTATTCAGGCATACTGAAGTTATAGAAAAGTGACTTCTGTTCCTCAGTTAAAGAAGAAAATGCAAAACAAAACCATACAGACAAATTAGGGTGCCTACACAAAATCAAAGAGGCAGGAGGCACTTGTGATATGGAAAATCACTGTATGGAAATAAAAGTAAATGATATCACGCAGTACAGCACATGTCCTTGGCACATGGGTATAGGCAGTAAAACACTAGAGTGTAAAGGGTGCAGACAAGTTATTTCCTTTCCCTACTACATTTTGATGCCATAAAATAAAATGAAAGGTTCTTTGCCATTGCTATAAATACCAAGGAAAGAAACACACAATAAGATTAGCATAAGAATCATCTTTAGAACTATTGTATCACTTAAACACATCTGTAGTATTCTGTATGTCAAACATAAAGAGGGAACAGAATTTGAATCAAACTTAAATCCGTCAAGATGATAAAAAAACTGTCTCAAGGGAGCCCACAGATTGTTGCTTAAAACAGTGACATTAAGGTGTCCTACACATTTATCCATCAGATCTTAGTGTTTTTCCTGGAACTTAAACAAAAAAGCCTGAGACAGTGAACAAAATTAGAATATAACCAGAATAACATGTAAATGCAGGATCTCTTAGCTAGCCCACCATGCAATGCAGCCCACCTCATAAATTATAGTTTAATAATACTTTTTTATATGATGATATGGGTTATTGGTCATGGGGTATTAACACAATGATGCCTGCAAATGGGAATTTTACGACCTCTTAAAATGCACTTGTCACTTCACTTGGTCCAATTCATTGTTCCTTCCTAATTATGAGTGCTGTCTTATATTAGGCAAAATTATAATTGATGTGAGCAGGGATTTTGATCAAAATGAGCCTGTTCTGTTGCTCTGTTTTACTTCATATAAATTGATGCTAGAATTATTTAAAAGGAAAAAGCAGCCCAAACAACAAACAAACCCAAAAACTAAACACCTGTTCCCATTCCTGGTCCCAAAGAATTCACATCAGCAGCAATGTTTTCAGTCACTGTCAGTGAGTTTTGGGTTGAGCCCTTATACATGCACCTGCTACTGAGCAACACTAACAGACTCAAGCAAAGGAGCCAATCTTTTATTCAAGGATGTCCTCCTGAAATCTGAGGTCACTACTTACTTAAGATATCTACTGGAGTGAAGTTACTACACAAATACTGTGAGATTGCAGTAGTCCGCCCCAGCTTGAGCCCAGGTGTTCTAATACTTCCTGTTCAGTGTGAAAACTTTGCTTGGTCCTAATCTACCATTAGATTTGACTTTGGAGTTGAGAGCATGTGCCCCCCACCTCCTTTGTAACCCAAGCCCCCTTTGCTGGAGGTAACACATGCACTGCATGTGGCTCAAGCTGCTCGCCAGCAGGAGGATGAATGTATTTACTTACACTCCCTCAAAAGTTATCTCCTAGAATCTGGTTTTTTATGTGGCTTGGTAGTCTTCCAAGTGCAAAGGATTAAATCACCAGGAAGTGCTATCTTCCCATTTTCAATTCCCTTTTAAAATGTGTTATTTTGTGATGCCATCGGATATCAGTAGTGATGCTTGGCAACATTACATATTGCTGTTTAATTGCCTTAAAAACTATTTCCCTGGTAGTATCATTAATAATACCAAGTCTAAATTGGATTAAGCACTACACTGCTATAAAGTTAATTCACTGTGATACTAATAAAATGTCATGTGAGGCTTCCTGTAAATCCAGCTAAACAGTCACTGCCAAGGGTCATTAAATCAATGGCACATTCAGCTATTCTGCTTAGAAAGTATTGCTTTAATTGCTAGCAGGTGATTTTCATTAATGCAAGCATCTTCCATTTTACTGATTTTTTAGGTCTGATGGCAATAGAGTCTTTTGTAGTTCAATAATGACAATACTTCGCCATTTCTAGGAAAGGAATGAAGCTCACTTGAGAAAGTGGTTGAACAGAAATGGCAAAATTTCAATCAGAATATTCCACTGCATATTTATGAAGCACCCAAGTAAATGACCTGCCCTGATGCTCAAGCAAGTCAGCAGGTTTTGGCATGGACATTATCTGAAGCAATGTGAAATGTTACACATCTGCAGCTCCTACAGGAGATTTCCCACTGGACAGCCAAGTTTGAAAACTCTCTGCATCAGCTTACTCGGGTAGAAAACAGCAATAACACTTCCCTGCCTTTGTGAAATACTTTTAATTCACTGGGGGAAGGAGTGCAACTGACGCTGGAAGTGCTGGACTCAAACACTGCTAAAAACGTTTGCCAAGTGGTTAGAAGTATGCCATGATCTTGACCTGTATATCTCATTGTTTTAACTTTATTTTTCATATTCTGAGAAGGGATTGTCTTTAAATTTAGTTTTGCCCCTGATTCCCATTGGGTATTTGCTGCTTTCTCTCTTATTTTTCCAAAATTAAAAGCATGTGAAAAACAGCCTTTCCAGAGTATCCTTTGGCTCTGAGCTTTGTTCATAGCAACAATTCAGAATATGAAGATCTTGGCTCCAATCTTAAACAGATTCTCAGATTGAAAACAATGGGAGCAGGGGTGAGAAGGAAAACTGCTTACTTAAACAGAGAGAAAAGGTAAACAGGAATGCCCAGAGGAACTCAAGACACACACACCCACACACCAGCTGTTACACTTTTCGGTAAGAGATGATACAGGCCAATTTACCGTGCAGAAGATGAGTGGGGAAAGGTAGGTTTAAAGACAAAAGTGAAGTGGTTTCACCCATCTCTGAGACTGATAGACATTACCCAACTCCCACTACTAAAGCTACCTCTCAGCAGCCTCTAACCTTAATAGCAGGCACAGGTTGATGCAGTTAAAGGGTTTCTTGATAGAGTAACCTTGCATCTGTCCTGAGAAGATTATGCACACCTATAATTTAGCACTGGTTGGTCCAGAAGCTGCTGAGACTCTTGTAGCCTTCAGTTCCAGCAGTGTCTTTTGAATGTCCAGAAATGGAACATTTCCCAGAATCTCAGCATTGCTTACTCCTGTGCTAGTTAGAACTTCTGGACCAGGCTCTCTCTCTCTGCACAGTACTCTGGGCAAAGCAAGACAGCTCTTGGAACATCCCCATGCTCTGCTCTGCAGCATCTCCATGAACTTGGGCAGGTCAGAGGTTTATAGAATCCCTCTTTCCTACCAGCCATTACAAAAACAGCCAAAGTCTGATGTGCTAAAAGGAAAATTGTTGCCCATTTGCTGCACACAAAAATCTCTGACTTCTGATCTGTGTTCAGCCACATATACCTTCAGATCTAAGGGAAACAATAAATAATGGAGTATAGAATTTAAGAATGTACTCATCACCACTTTCTTATTTTGGTCCATGTATTCTATATTTTTGATTCTACTTTAGATAAAAGGGTGTAATTCAGTCTGAGTATCTTATGAGGATTGGTGAAAGAAAGCAGGATTTCATCCCATTTCATTGATATGACACAATCCACCTCTCTGAAGGGGAGGCCAACAGGGCAGAAGTCTTACTATCACTAAACTTCAGTTGTAAATGCTCCTTTCTTCTTAACAGCTCTTCTGTATAATAATTTTCATCCAACTCAAGGCGAGAATAGAATCTCATTTCAAAGAAACTCAATTCAGGGTCACTTTTAGTAATGACATCACTTTAAATCTTGCTAATCTGACACATAAAATCATTGCTAAAAATCTCCCTCTTCTCTCCAAGATATTCTTCAGCAATACTTACTTTACTTGGCAGCATTCCTTCTCTTCTCTATGACCCTGCCTGCCCAAAGTACAGGTAATGCAAACAAGCTGTAAATCAGAAAGCTTTACTCATCAGATCTCATTCCACCTCTCTCTGGTTTGTAGCCAGATTTCTCAGTGAGGGGTCAGAGCCATTGGGCAATTCTTAGGAGCAGGTAAAGCATCCCTGAACCACCTTTGGAGGATTTACACTTAAGAACTATTATCTTCACCAGTGAAAAATCTAACTCTTCTGTTAAGCAACAGGACACAGACCTTGCTTCCTATCCTCACACCCACTTATCAGCTTTCAGGGATATTTTAGTTTTATGCATAATACTTGATTTTTAAATAATATTTTTAAGGATTCCCCTACAAAAATGCAGATTGGCCCAGAACACCATAGTCTGAAATCTTCTCTTACCTTTTTTTTGGATAATAGAAGTCCTTCTGTTTAAACATCTGCCCTCTCATTTCATAAATCAACTGATGAAGGTCACAGGTTTCCTACAGCTGAAGACCAGTGTGTGTCAAGTACAGCAAAAGTGTCTCAGGGACTGCTGTGGCTTTTGTGACAATTACTGCAAGCTCTCTGCTGGCCTGTGGATGTTTAGCTTCTCTCCTGAACAGTCAGCAGAGCCTCTTGATATAAAGAGGGCAAACTGAATAACAAGGAAGTCAAGGACACTATAGAGGAGACTGAAAACGAGTTGCTTGGCACTGATTTTGACACCAATACTCCTGGAAGCAGAGGGTGGCCACAGTGCAAATGTAACATCTTTGCCTTAGCTTTCACTTTATGAAGCTGTCAGGTTCAGCTCATGCTTATAATAGACTATGCAAAAGCTGATTCTCTTTATTGATTTGTATACACATACATATGCTTGCTCACACTAGGAAAGTCAATTCATAAGATTCTAAGCATTCAATTCCAGCACAGTGCTTTAATCTAAAAGCCCAGATGAGCTGAGTCCCCTTTTGACAAAACCTATACAATGGCAGTGATGTTTCTGTTCTCTCATTCTTTTCACCCTGTACATCTAGATCAGACTTCAAAAGCAGTTAGAGCACTCAGAATAAACACATCTATTTTAGTCCTGTGTTGCCTCTTCTTCATTTTTCTGTAGTATTCTTTTATCATTAATGGCTTATCAACTCCACATCTCCCCAGAAAATTAAAGGCTGTAGATCATATAATAAACTACTCCACTGTCAGCTGGCATCATAAACCACATGGAGACAGTTGTTCAGGATGTCATCCAGCCTCTGACCAGAGGCAAGATAAAACCTGAACTCTGACCTGAAGGTGTGATTGAGAATACACTGTTTGTCACTGTCTAAAGAAAACATGAACCACCTCCACTGGCATCCAGACTTTCTAAATTTAGTTCTGTGCTGAAGTCCTGAGATTAGTGAAACCTTTCAAAGACGAGATGATAATGCTTTCTGTTCCATCCAAGGACAAAGCTTTATCATGTCCCTCCCTAGGGGACCTTACAGCACAATTCCACAAAAATAAAATTCCAGCTGTGTAAATTTGGACAGGAGACAGTCATTCAGATGTTTTGCTCACATAAATGAGATCAGCAATCTAAGTGTGTCAGTTCAGGAATTCAGCCTGCTAAAACGCTCCATCACAACATCTACCTGTGCAACATGGGTTACATCTGTTGCTGGTGAGGCTGATGCTCACGGAAGGCCCTGTTGGAAGGCCGGCCCTGAGGGAAGGCGGAGTCGCTAAGGTCTGAGAGGAGCCACGGGTGAATGAGATGGAAGGGAGGTTGTGATTGGCTGGAGGAACTGTTATCAGTGTGTGAACGGGAAGCTGATTGGGTGGTAGGACACGTGGACAGCAGCACTGCAGCTGAGCCAGCCAATGAGGGCCCTTCTGTTGAGTTCCGTTAGGCCCCAGTCTGGTTCCAGTTGTGTTTGGCGGAAATTAAAGGTGTAAAAAGGGGGCGATTTCTGCAATAAAGTGATCTCCCGAGGATGCGTGAGGGGGTCCGGGTCGCTTTGTTCCCCATTGCTACGTCTGGCAGTTTACCTTCAGGTAATTCTGGCGCTCGGTGTGTGTGTTTTCAAACGCTGACCTTCCATGTATTCCCTTCACACTTTCTTACGGCTCAGGAGGAGCTGCAGTTATGAAAACACTCGGGTCAGAACTGAAAGCTTGGTGCTGCTGCTGCTGCAAGTGACCGGCAATACCTGTCAGTCCATGCTGGGCTTTGACATAATTTCCAAATGCCCTACCAAGAGGATGAAAATGCAGCACCTCCTCTAAAACAGCGATTCTTGGCAGTCTCTCTTCCCTCACCTTCATGTCCCCTCCCCAGCACACACTGGCAATCAGGCAGTGTGCTGCTCTCCACCCAAAATTTCACTGCCTTTTCAGAGGGGAGCCTGCAATCATTCCCCACCAAAGCTGGTCCTGTTAGCACCTGCCTGTTATGAAAACATTCTGTCAGATCTGTTTCTTGCACCTCCGTCTGTCAAATAACTGGTGTTAACTTTTAGCTCAGAATCCACTGCAGTAAAATGTGGACCTCGAGTCAGAGATGGAAGTTTAATGCAGTTATTGCATTTCCTCCCACACAGACAAGGTCTAAGTCAATGGTAGAATAGCAAGACTTAAGGATTCAGGAACTTGATATTTGTTCCTCTGCCGCTAAAGCTGTCCCAGCTTCCATATGAAGCTTCAGCCCTCATCACTGAATATAAAGGGAAGACTGAACTCTTTTTGAAAACCCTGGACACACAGCTTTAGAGGGCATCGTCTCTGTGACACAGTCTATGTGAAGCTTCCCAAAGCTGACAAAAGAAATGTCATCGACATTTTTTCTTCCTGACTGAGCCCAGTGTTTTCAGTTCAATGCAGAAACTAGGAAAGATGTATATTAAAAAAATATAAACTATGTGAATTTTAGGGCATTAAGCCCATTACAACTGAGTATTAATGCTGTCCTCCCCTTCTCTCTTGTTGCCTACATTTGAGTGCTCACTGCTGGCAGTGCAATGTTGGCATGGGCAGCACCGACTCACAGCAGTGCCACGGTAAGAAACCCTACAAAATACACACCTTTCTGCACATTTACGCCATGAGGACCAACACTGCGTGGCCCTGTGTGACTGCAGGAGTCAGGCAATGTGCATGGACTTGAAGGAGTAGAGTCTCCAAATATCTGATGTTATGAACCAAACAAATGGCCCAAGGTCAGAGACAAAGTCACCTCACTCTGAAACAGAAGGTAAAGAATCCTGACTAAATTCTTTGAGCTGACCACTGAACCATGCTTCATTTCACATCCTTCTCAGGAGTCATTATATATTTCTTCAAGTGCAGCATAAAATTTTCTGTATTCAGTGCCTAGTTTTTATCCTCAGACCATATTTATCAAGTCTGTGAACCAAGTTTTATTAGCACTCCCCTCTCCCAGAAAAGAAACCAAAAAGAAATGAAAACAAAAAACCAAAGGATATCTTCTTCCCCATAAAACATTCATTATATACCCTACTAATTTAAAAGAGATTTTTTTTTAAATCACAGCCATAAAAGATGACCTTACCAGATTTAAGTTTGCATTTGGAACTCCAAAATTAGTTTGGTGAAGTCTTAAAAGATATTTCTGGTAGAAAAAGCCATCGCAGTGATATGACACTGTATGTAGGAAACTACTTTGTTGCCTAGCAATTCCCAGCTGCTTCACCATTAAGATTTTAAACATCATTTCTCTCTGTTTGACAAGCTCAGCAAAATTCACAAGCAACAAAACTGAGTCAATTCAAAGTGACTTACACTGTGAAACGTTTCTAGTTTCTGACTAGAATATCTGCAAAATTACAGTATTTTGCTTTCTCTCCTTGCAGTTTTAATTACACCACTAAGTTGTTCTATTAAAAAAATGAACTGCAACAAATTTAAAAAAATAGATTATGTGCTTCACAGCTTATTGTAATGCAATTGCACCTAGGTGACAGGAGCTGGTATTCCCTCTGCTAATAGTTGAACCATAATAGGGAAGGAATGTGTTTATATTTACTGACGTGGAGGTTACTGACTAAATCAGAGCCACAGCATTGATGAGACACTAGTTGTCAATTCCAGGCTTCAGCACTGAGACCACTGCTCTGCACATCACACAGCTGTCTGCCCTATAGAGCAACAGAGTCTAAATAACTGGGGTATTAAACTTCACAGATTACAGCACACACCTCCTGTGCAAGCTCAAAGGACCAATGTCTTCCCATCTCCCTGTCTTCACCCTGATGTCCTATTCCTCATATCAGCACCATCCTATTATTTTGTGGCACAGCTTGTATCCAGTACAAATTCCATATTCACCACTCTTCACTTCTCCTGTGTGGCTTAAAAGAGCAGTAGATGTTGCATAAAGCCACAAACGAAAAAAAAAAAATAGCCGGGGTTTGGAGTCCAAGTTGCTGCTTCCCACCAGTAATGTAACACCATTTGCAGTTAATTTTAGTTTTCGCCTTTTTGCCCGCTTTGTGGGGTGAGTGACAGTGTTGTACCAGCACAAAATGTGCAGATTGATAAATAAAGGAATGAGAAGAATTTCATCTTATGATGAGAGGTGGTCGGAGCTGTCTTAAACTGAAGGATGACTTCCTGATGAAAGATACAGCAGTGATCAATTATCTGACATTGTTAGCCACCTCTGTGCAAGCAGTCTCCCTTTTTGAAGGCAGACTGACCCACTTCATGTTCAACAGTATTGAGAAAGAAACAGTTGAAATTTGTTTTGTTTGTGGTTTGAGTCACACCAGACTGTGCCCTAGAGTAGCAGGTCCCAGCGAGAGGTTCATTCATTGGTATTCAAAAGCCACCAAGGAAGACCCTTTTTTTCTGGCCTTTATAAACATACAACAAGAAGGGAGAGAGGTATCGATAACCTGCTCACAAGCAGAGAGAAACAAACTTACTCTACTATTTTCTTTAGCTTTATTCCAGAAGCGTCACAGCAGTTCCAACACTGGTCTTGAAATTCACCCTGGTTTGGTGTTCCCCGACGTCCTGTGGCCGGCAGGAAGAAGGTAGCATTAAAGGGTGGGGTGAGTGAGAATTATCCTCAGTACATGCAAAGTCAGCAATTAGAGATAATTAGGCACCAAACAGCAGGAATTAGCAATAATAGCAAGCACCTTGTTTCTACTCTTGCTACTTCTTTAGCCACAACCACCGCCTGTGGGGAGAATTGAGAGCAAGCAGCTGTGGGCTGGGGCTGAGGATGTAACAGTAAGGCCAGTAAAGCAAATGCTGTGAGTCTTATGGTCCTCTTCCCTCACATTTGTAGAAAGCAACCAAACGATTTATTTATTGAGAAATCAGACACAGATGTGGGAAGGCCCCTGGCAGCCACAAACCCACTGCTTGCTTTTGCAGATTCCAGGGACACCTCACAGTCCCCTCGAGATCTAACTTTTGTTCCAGCTGGTTCCTTGAGGCTAAGTCCTCAGCATGAATAAATCATTCCAAGCTCCAGTGAATTCCTTGTAAAACGACCAACAGAGAAACCGCCTCTTTTACCTCTCCTTGCAATCCCAAGTGTTTGTTTCCTTTTCATCCAGCAGTTGTGCTGCTGAATGCTAATGAGACAAGAGGTGATTCATTCCCAATCAACCATCTCCAGAATAATTAGCATGAGCATCTAACCTTCACTCCCCCTGCGTTTTCAGGTACTACACATCCTCTGCTATCCACAGATACTGGGATACTGTGTGAAGTCTTTCAGCTGTATCCCAGCTGTAATTATTTTCTCAAGTATTCAAGGCGTTTTGAAGAATCACAACCACCCCTTAGTGTTCTGATGGAAATGAAGTTGTTATTTTTCTATGTAATTATTTCATCATATTTATTACTTAAACCATCTCTAAGAACAAAAGCTACACAGCAAAAGCAAAGCTTCATTTCACCAGGTGCTCTCCTGACAGTTGAGGAAAGCTATTTAGGAAAAAAAAAGACAGAAAAAAACCCCTTTTCTTTTAACATCACTGCTCTGACAACCACAAAGGCTGCCTGACATTCTTGATAGCTCTATTTATGATGTTACATTACCCTGCAACTGTGAGGAATGCTGTTTCTACTAACCAGGCTTAGGTCTAAATAGAGCTGTGAGACAAACTCTCTTTCTCTCTTTCAAGCTGTGTGACCTCCTGGAGAGTGAACAAAAGGGGCATCAGAAACTACTGAAGGGTTGCAGAGATGGAAACAGTTTGTGTCCCACTTGGTCCCCAACCTGGGGCCCAGTGTGTCTCGGGGAGCCTCAGAGTGGGAAGTTTCCCTGGTCGGGAAACAGCAAATCTATCACCCAGCTGTGAACATCTGCAACACACACCACATGAAGAAAGCCGTTTCAGCAGCTTGGACCCTTTCTTTTATATTACTTCAAGTAGAAGAGGTCTCGGACATCCGTGATGGATTGTGGCCTCTTGGAACTTTAAGACAGAAAAAGTAAGGCAGTAGATTCCAGAACAAGAGAATGAGAGCCTGTAAAACCCCAGGTGGCCAGCCTATCTGCAGTTACCAGATTTACTCTCTCTTTCAGGCTTTTTTCCCCCCTCGCACCCCTATCAAATCACAAAATCATGCACAGAAACTTCAGGAGGAGGTTCTGATTTTGTCAGTGCCCACATTCACACATTTCTTAACTTCTCAAGAAATACAGAGTTCCATCCTACAAACAGTACAATAATATTTAGTGTTTATAAAGGACTTGTTATAAATAAAATGTTTACAAATGACATCACAACCATTATTGCCATTTTACAAACGGAACAAATGAGCTAAGGGACTTCCCATAGCAGGGGGGAGCTGGAACCAGATATTCCATGTTCCTGCTTGATCATGTTGTCAGATGAATCCCAGCAGAGATAACTTTTTGCTCGTCTCTAGGATATAAGAAGTTCTGTTAGGAAATAAGCTGGATAAATAAAGCAGGTGAAAAGGACTAAGATTTTAAATTCTCTAACTTTAAGGATTCTGAACAGGTTTTTTTGGCCATATTCTTTAACTGGTTTAAGCCAATTTGCTAGGGTTTTTAGCCCAACTTCTTAATAGAAAATATACAGAATAGAACTGGTGTGATTGTGCTTTCTCTTCACTCAAATATTCTTTGAACTTTCTAGATGATTTAAACCAAATATAGAAAAGGTGTGAACTTTCAAAGGGAACTATATTCCCATAGATCTTAAGACAGGTCCCAGACAGGGCAGAGCTGGAATCAGAGTAGTCCTGTCACTCAAAGACCCTGACAGACATGGCAGCAGACAGAACTTACAGAAGAAAGATGACAAAAACATTTTAAAATCTATTTTTTCTGTTCATTTGTTAATTTATCTTCAATTTCCTGTTGGCACTGTACGCATGAGTTTGCATTTCAGAGTGCTGGACAATTTGAACACTGAGAGCCTGTCTAAAAGCACAGCAGGTTCTCAGTTCAGAGCTATGGTCCCAAGCACATTGAAATCCATGTAGATGTGTAGCAGTAAAAATAACAGCTTTTAACAGCTATTAACTGGGTTTCTGGATGATTATTATCATTACTATTAAACAACTAGTTCACCGTATTAAAATAATTAATTGATCAGATCAGAAATTTCCACATAAATGAACCTTTAAAACTTTTACTGTTTGGTAGTTACAAGACAACTTACTGCCAAACTTTCACAATTTTTATTCCATTATATTCAGAACTCCAGTGACTAAGCCTCCAGTGTATTATAAACACTTGATCTTAATTTGACCAGGAATTTCCAAAATTAGCCCAGGAATCCAACCATATCCTGGGCTGTATCACAAGCGGTGTGGCCAGCAGGGCAAGGGAGGGGATTCTCCCCCTCTGCTCCTCCCTTGTGAGACCCCACCTGCAGTGCTGCATCCCAACATATGAAGGAGCAGATCCAGAGGAGGCCACAAAACTGAATCAGAGACCTGGGGCACCTCTGCTATGGAGATAGGCTGAGAGAGATGGCATTGTTCAGCCTGGAGAAGAGAAGGCTCCAGGGAGGCCTTGGAGCAGCTGCCAGTACCCAAAGGGCTCTACAAGAGAGAAGGAGAGGACTCCTGACAAGGGCAGGTAGTGACAAGATGAGAGAGAATGGATCCACACTGACAGAGGATGGGTTTAGATTAGATATAAGGAGGAAATCCTGCCCTGTGAGGGTGGGGAGGCACTGGCATAGGCTGCCCAGAGGAGCTGAGGCTGCCCATCCCTGGAAGTGTCCAAGGCCAGGTTAGATGGAGCCGCCTGATCTAGTGGAAGGTGATGCTGCACATGAAAAGGGGGTTGGAACAAGATGATCTTAAGATCCCTTCCAACCCAAACCATTTTACAATTCTGTGTTTTCTGTGGAAATCTTGTGAGGCAGTAAATTTTTCAGTTTCAAAAGGAAAGCCACTCAGTCTAATACCATCATCTGAGGCTGAGGTTGTGTGCTTTGGTATGTTTTGCAATGATACAGGTAAGCTATTTGCTGTTTAGACAGTTGAGATCTCTCAGAAGTTCTGATAACAAGGTGAAAAGTGGAATACAGATGCAATAGTGTGTTCACACACTGAGAGGTAAAAGCAGGGTTTGTAGAAAGCACATTTTGCTGGTTCTTTCTTCTGGAGTGAAGTCACAGATTTCTCTTTGTCTGGTGACTACTATTCTAGAGGAAGTGCCAGAAAATTAGTTTTTCAGTGTTATCTCAGCTATGCCAGACAAATAGCTTAAAAATTCACTCCAGGAAATGATCCTTTATTGACAAGGGAATGAACTGTATTACATGATGGGGTAGATTCTGCTCACTCTTATTTTGGATTAACACCAGTGTTGCTGAGATAAAAACATGACCCCAAGGGCCATTTCCGTCTCTCCTTCTCATGATCCATTTTCTTGCAACAGAGCCATAAGGTTATGAATACAGTGACATATCTGAAAGAGGAGCTCCTAGAGACAATGAAGAAAGTTCTTATTGAAACACATGGATCTTCACTAAAAACAGACAAGGAGAAATTACTGTCAAGCTATTTGCTTTATAATGTGCTCCATTGTCTCTCAGAAATAAAGACTCTGCTTTTCCACACTTGCATGTGAATTTAGCCATTATCGTATTGTACTTGTTGGAATGTCAATTTAAGAATCTAAATTTGTTAATTTTCAGTTTTATTTTTTTTAATCATGGAGAAACAAAATTTCTGTCTCTCGTTCAGTTTTTTTCCCTTTTATTTCCAGTTGTTCCATTTCACTGTAACTCCAGTTTTTTGCCTCAGTTCCCAGAAATTCCCTGTTCCTGAAGGTTATCTTGTCCTGCCATCTAGTGAGCCCTGTGCAGGATAACATGCTCCTCTCTGAGCCTAGGGACAGCTGAAGAGCTAAATACAGGGCGGGGGGCTTGAAAATCTTTTTTCCCTATACATTTGCTCTTTCACAAAACCTACAAAAAAAGGCTCCATCATGTTGTAGATTAATGTGCCTTTTCCCTAAACAGCTAAACCTATTATTGTAATTTACTGTTTGATTTCAAGGAGGTTTAACAGGTTCTGTCTTGTGATAGGAGTAATTTAAGCATTACCCACCAATGTATTCTAGGAGATATTTTGATGCAGGCACAAGTGTCTCCTTTGAATAGGAGCATTCCTGGGATGGGGACTTGGGGAGAAAGATTCTGTAGTGCCAAGGTAATGAAACTGCCAGGATGATGTTTCAGTGGGTATCAGGCTACGTTGATATTAACGAGAAAAGCTTTTACTGTTTGAGGATAGAAAACAAAAAATATTTCCTGCAAGGAGCTGAACTTCCCTTTGGTTAATAAAGCAGATTTCAGTCTCATTTGGACTGGGTGGCCACTGGTTTTACTGTGTTAGATGGCTGTGCTATACACACAACCCACTAATAAGTATTTCTTAATACACTTACTGTCAGATCCAAAGCCCATTGCAGTCAATGAAAAGACTTTCAATGGCTTTAAACTGGCTTTAGTCCAGGTCCTTATCCACTACAGAATTCTTAATTGAAAATTAAAAGATGCAAGTAAAAAAAAAAACAATCAGGCCTGAAAAGGGGAGAGCATTTTTCAACCAAAGTGCTGCTCAGGTACGTGTTAGGATTAGATTGGAGTTAAAACCCTATGAATAAAATTGTCACTCACAGGAAGCAGGATCAGCACACAGCTTAAGACAAATACTAACAGGGTGAGAAACCCAGTTAGTGCTACTATTGCAGAAACCTTCAACACACAAAGTATCTAAGAAAACACCACAGAAAAAAAAAAAAAAAAAAAACCAAAGAAAACTATACCAGAAGGATCTCATATTTTCTACCCCCTGAAACTGAATTAACTTGCATAAAATGTGCATGGCCTTGGTCAAGATTAGCAATCTCATTTTTCTGTTAGTATGTGACTTTCAGAAGCATATCAGGCAATGTTTGAATGCACACACACATCCAAAAAAAAAAAAAAAAAAAGAAAAAACCTACAAAAAAAACTCCAGCAAACTCATCACTTCAATCTTTCATTATTACTATTTGTTTGGACAATAGGTGGAAAACAAACTATACTCTCAAATCAAAAGATGTGGTCATTTCAGAGCTGCATTGCAAAGTAAGCATAATGCCCTTGGGGTCTGCCATGAAAAATTTGTTTACTTGAAAGTATTTTCTGCCTTGAAAAAATTTTATAAGCAAAATCAGATTTTCACTTGCTGCAAATGGCATAAAGGTTTTTATCTACATGGATATATATTTTCCCAAGTCCTAAGAGACATGATGTAAAAAACTATACTTGAAAATGTACTTCTAAGCTACTTCCATAAATGTAATATCCTTAAACTGACTGCCACAGTTCAGTGCAGTGCAAAAACATAAACCAGAAGCAAACATCCATTTACATGGCAGAAAAGTCTCTTATATTACACAAGCTGTTCAGAAAAGCAAGTTTAATCTCATATCACCTTGCATGTAATTGTGCTCTTTCTAATAATGCAACATACAACCAGGAGTAAAAATTACTTTGTGGGAATGACAGCTACAGCCCATATTAAATGGGGCTCTTTTCTTTCTCCAGTTGAGTTAATGAATTTCAACATCATGTTCTTTCATAGTGACATCCAAGACAAACCCCACTGAAAATTTTTCTGTATCAAGAAGTTTGGGTTCATTCAAAGCATAAATGATATTCTAAAAAACCTGAGCTTCCTGTGGTCATATTCTAGATGTACTTCTCTACCTGCCTCTCCACTAGTAAGTGCTGAACTTACTGTTTAGTTTACAATTTGACAAAAAGGTTGGAATCCAAATGATGTTAATTTCTTAAAATTACATCAAACCCAGCTGGAATGAGCAGAGAGAGGTTTAGCATTCTGGAGAGAAAAAGACTGCAAAAGGAATCTTAGCCTGTTATTAGATATCAGCTACTCCACCCCAAGCAGGGTATAATCATCCCATGCAGGTCATAAATCATAATCATCAAAAATAAATAAAATGTCTTGATAGGAAAAATAAATCTAGCTGTAAAAGGCTTTGCATATAGGCAAATTTCCAAGCATATTTTATATTTAGGAAATCAATAAATGTGAAAAAATCTATTTTGGAAAAGAATTCCCTCATCAGGTAGAAATATAGATGTATTGGTTTTGCTACTCTCCCTTCCCTTTCTTGCAGAGGGCAAGAGAGAAACACTTGTGTCCTGTCTTCTTTGAAGTTTAACATCACGTGATGTCAGGACCATGCCAAGGTGAAGTTTGGCATAAATAGTGCAACGTATCAATCATTTTCTCAAAATCATGTTACATTTTCTCTGTCTTTTCTCTATTTCAGTATTCGTATCAAGAAGTTAAAATATATGGAGGCTGTGCTTAAGGGCACTGTCACATATTACGTAAATTCTGTTGCAGATGAACTTTTATTGATTTTATACTTCCTTTTATGTGTGTATGTGTGTATATATATGTGTATACACACACACTTATATATATTCTTTCAAATAAGATAGAAAATATTCAGTAATTTTGTAGCTGGGACCAGAATAGCATGATTATATAGGCTTAAAAATTCTACTGCAACTTCTGAGTTTGTTTTCTACCATTATCAACATTATCAACCACAGCAAAAGACCTCCTGAAACTCCCTGGTCCACACTCTCATCTTCACACCTGTCTGCTGACAAGTGGCACAGAGCATATAAAAGTTAGCCAGGGGTTCTTGGCAGGTTAATTCCTATGAGAAGCATCCCAGATTGATTTCAGGACAACGTGACAGAAATCAAGTCATGTACAGAGGTACCAGAAATTACTGTGTCTGGCATACCCAGTGAATAAAGAAAAATCAGTGTGAATTACAATATTTCCAGGAGGGGGGAACAGGAAGAACAAAACCATCTGAATTTTAACCAAGCAAAAATGCTGAGTTCTGTTTCTTCCCACTTTCAGAACACGAGACTGGTCAGAGCTGATACCAGAGAGCAAAGAAGGAATCTCCTTCCTTACAAGCTCTGTAGTAGGAGGGCACAGCTGCAGTCCTGGTATCCTTCTAAAAGAGGTGCCAGAAATCTTGCCCTGACTCAGCTGCATCCCAGGCACTGAGTGGGGCTGTGCTCTTCAGATGAGCACCAGACTTATGTTGAACAACATTTTAACCTGGGGATTCCATTGTGGTTTCACAATCTGCCCCAAAGATGAGGGAACACTTCTAAAAGATGTTTGGATATTTTGCTACCAGATTGTTTAGATAAAAGGGTTCCTTTGTGCAGTGCTGGAGCTTCTGTGGGTATTAAAAATCTCTGAAAATGCTGTTGTAATAATTCCGACTTGCTGGTACCAGGAACTTCTGCCTTGTAGAGATCAAGGCACTACTGACTGGTGATACCATGTCTTTAAAGACAACCCACTTCACTGAGTTCAGAATCAAGCCTTCACTGTCCAGGCAGTCCCAGTTCTACACTTAGATATGGGATACTCTGTACCTTGCCTCTGGCAAATTTTTGAACCTTTTTTTTGCCAATTTTTTTTTTTTTTGCTAAAAAAACTCAAAACAAAATCAAGAATGAAAAAAGCACACAACGTTATAAAAGACTGTATATTTCAATCCAGTAAGTGGCTGAAAAACCTTGCACCACCTGACAAAGGCACAAGACAGAGTGTGGAATGCATCTTCAAAGCAGAAAGAGCTACTGACACAGCACATGAAGTCATTGCTGCCTGAAGAGATCCTGGCCAGGTTCCTATTGAGAAGCTGAGAGAGCTCCAGTCTCATTCTGATTGCTTGGATCAGAAATGTAAATCAGGGTGGTTCAGGGAAGGTAAATGAAGTCACCTGCATATCAGACCAACATAAAGATCACACTCAACACTTGCTCTCCTGTCCTCACCCAGAATTGTGAAACACTCCACAATATTGTGCTCTTGGGTTGTCTCCTGGCTACACTTCCTCCCAGGCAGGCAATTTGGCAGTACAGTGTGAACTTTACCTAGGAACTGGAATTTAAATACGACACCACCAGACTGTAAGTCCTATGAAGTATCATAATGGATCCTAGCTTCACTAGGATTGCATTAGGTCAGTGTGTTTGGAGGTGTTCCAAAGCACAATCAAAGCAGGGAAAGGAGTGCAGTGAATTGTAAAGTAATTATTTACAGGTCCACATACTGATACTTCAAATCAGGGGCTTCCATGCAGTGGCAAATTTCACCCAATCAGCTGCACATTTCAGGAAACATAAACATTGAGGAGTCATCCTTTCTATTCCACCAACACACTTTAGCTTCTGTGCCTTTACTCTGCATTCCTGAAAACACAGTCTAAATCCTGAGCAGCCTGTAATAGATTCCTGACTTCACTGCCTGGAAGCTGGACAGCAGCACAAGGGAGGTGATTCTTCCCCTTTTCTCTGTCCTCATTTCCTCTGGACTCATGCCCCTTCCAGTTCTGGGGTCCTCAGCACAGGAGATACATGGACCTGTTGGAGCAGGTCCAGAGGAGGCCACAAATATGATCCAAGGGCTGCAGCTCCTCTCCTGTGAGAACTGGCTGAAGAGAAGGCTCTGGGGACACCACCTTGAAGAGAAGGCTCTGGGGACACCACCTTGAAGATTTCAGTACTTAAAGGTGGCTTATAAGAAAGATGAGGGAACAATTTTTTAACAGGGTCTTTTGGAACAGGACAAAAGGTAATGGTTTTAAAGTAAAAGAGGAGGATTCAGACTACGATGAAGTTTTTTACAGTGGGGGTGATGGAACATTGGAACAGTCAGAGAGGTGCCAGATGCCCCATTCTGGGAACATTCAAGGCCAGGTTGAATGAAGCTCTGAGCATCTGACCTGGCTGAAGATACCTCTGCTCACAGCAGGATTGTTAAACTAAATAGCCTTTCAAGAACCCTTCCAACCCAAACCATTCTAAATGATTCTAGTTTAGGATTCTATTAGGCTTTTCATTTTCCATGTGTGCTTGATTATTCTCTAACATATAACTACAAAACCAATTTGAATGCTGGCAAGCAGGCACAAAAATGCTCCTTGTGTTGAGACAGAGAAGGTCTAAGAGGAGGCAGAAGGGAACAGCAGGAGTGTTCATACAATGTTCCCCTACTCAGAACATGCCATAACAGATTACTGTGCTGAAGCCAGATGTTTCTTGACAAACGAAACAAACACCTTCATCAGACTGGCCTAACATGTGATTTCCACACAGATGTTCACATTTCATTCCTTCTATTTTTTTCTCAAAAGTAAAGCTTAACAAGAGGACAAAACCCCTTTGACTTCACAACAAAGTGAAGTACATCAGAGCTTGAAGTGGGGAACCAGACTAGTGTACATTACAGTTGAACAAAATAGCAGACTGCAATGTCTCTGCTGGCCCATAAAGCACTGAGATTAATTCCTGAACCATGTCCATATTCAAATGTGTTTTCAAAAACGTGAGCTTGCAACTACTACTTCAGGAAGATGCCTCCTGAAGCTACATTCATGAGCTCTGAGTTAGCAGTTTGATCAGCAACTTGCAAGAACAATGAGCAGAGAGAGAACCCTGCACAGCCATGACACTCCATGCAGGGAAATTGATGGGGTTTAGGCTGAACGAAACAGCTGGCAGCTTCTCTACTAAACAGTTTGGCTTGAGGGAAAACAATCAAAACCAGAGTCCCAAAAGAAAACAGAATTGTGCAAGTTCTGCTTTACTGTGTTACTTTAGAAGCCAACATTACCATTTTAACAGTGCTGTTGAGGAAAGAAGAGAAGAAATCTTAAAGCTATAAAATATGGTATTTCTCCTGTTGGTTGCAGTGCAACACCTGCTCAAATGAGACACTATTGGTAAGGTTTTAAAAAAGACAGGGACATCAGGCCCTTCTGAGCTCAGCAGTTGCAAGGCACTACGCACACTGCGCATTCTACACTGGTTGTGTCTTTAGCTTTGTTTTGTTTGAAATTCTTACGTTACCACATTATCTATAGCCTTAGACAGCTTCTTGGCCCAGGCTCTGAGACTTTTGGAGGGTCAGGACAGAGTAGAAGAGCTCTTTACGATTTCATGACAGACCACAAAAAACACTGCATGGCTCCCCACTGGTTCTGTTTACACATTCTTTTAAAAATGCATAACAGCTCCCGTCTGCTCTGCTGCCTGTGCTGCCGAAGGTGTGGCTGGTGTCATCCCACAAAGGCCAGGAATCCCAGCTGGGACCTCTGAAGTGCTCTTTCTCTTGCTGGAAGGGACTGTCATGACTGGAATTGCAGCAGTACAATTTAGGATTACAAAATATGTGTTTTGTGGATGATTATTCTAATATAATTCCAAAACAGGGTAAAAGCCTGGATCCATTGAGATTGCTAAAAGTTTTTGTCAGACTCTGAGAAGGGCCAGGCTTTCACAGACAGCATTACTTCAATTCACTGTGAAAAACGGGTTCACAGGCTGAAATTTTAGTAGAATGGTATTGAACATTTATTAGTAGAGCAAAGGCAAACACAGGGCTGGGCGCTCAGCAGTGTTTTGCCAGAGCTGAGCTTTCATTCATGTTATGAGATGTGCTTAAGTACTTTCTTTAACTGTTACATATTCATTAAGCTCAGAAGAAAATTTACACTTCACACACTCCTCCTCTCTCCCCATCTCTGCCCCTTTCCACCAACACAATGCCTTATTGCGCCTGGATTTCGAGAATTGAAGGCAGGGTTCCTCCTTCCTCTGACTTCTCAGTTCCAGCCTAATTTGCACTTCAGTCTCTTTGGGAGGTGTGAGTTCAGGTAACCAGTTTCATGGGATGGAAGTGGTTTTATCTTCTTTGTTTCTGTTTAAGATGCCTTGATCCCTGGCTCTGTGATTTAGCAACTCAAAAGACATTTTTTATAATTATGTATTTATGACTACATATCACAACTATTTTGAAGTTGCAATTCACCCTAATCTTATTTCTACTTAACTATATTTTATCACAACACTATTTCTACATAGTACATTATCACTTGTAAATGCAAAAGCCAACATTCATCATTTATTTGTTTATCACATTATTATTTCCTTTTCCCAAGGACCACAGAGGTTTGTAATAAGGCAGATCTACCAGTCCTCTGAACCATGCTACCCCACAGGCAGGTTACAACTCAAAGAAGTATGCAAAAGGATATCTATTCTATAGGAAATCAATACCACGGAAGATTTAAGACAGCAATGGGTTCGAAAATCCAGTATAGCAATGTCTCATGTCCTTGCTAGTCTGAAAACCTGTTGCTGGGTTGGTTATTGGCATAGCCTTACCCTTTAGGCTGGGACTGGGCTCCTCCCAGAATGGCTTTTGGCAAACAACTCAGAATGGCAGCAGAAATGACCCCTCACCCATAATGAAAACAACAAAATGCCAGAACATTGTGACAGAAGAATACCCCTGCAGCGTGGACAAGAAAGTGTATCAAATGTCATTCAGAGTCATTCAGATGAGCTAAAGGAATGAGACATAAGGCAGGTCTGGGAATGCTCACAAGCTGTGCTGCTATAGCAACTCTGCTGAGGAACGTGGACGGAACCTGCTCCTCTGCTCTCTGGCAGCCATTGATGGGTGTCCATTGTCCCCTGTCCTACACAGCCAGCAAGGCTGAGCAGAGTGAGGAGGATCAATCAACGAGGAGAAAGGAAGAATTGGGGAAAACATTGATAAAAATCAGCTGCTGAAAGAAAGAGCTGCAGCCAGACAAAACTAGACCAAAGGCACAGATTGCTGAAAAAGCACAAGGATGCTTGGCTGTGCCAGAAAGGGCTCTGTGTCTGAGCAGCCTGGAACACCACACCGTGCCAGGGGCAAGGGAACCACCATGGAACAAGATATTTCAGTTGTAACACTAAAAACTTTCCACTTGCCATGAAGGGTTTATTTGATAGTTTGTAGATACAGACTGCAGCTCAGTTAACAGCACACAGGTTTGCAGTTCTAGCACTGACACATCTATAAAAGGCAGAGTCAATCAAAAGATGAAAAAAAAAAAATCTGGTGGCAGGTTTTGATTCTTTAAATTTTTGTGAAGTTCACCTGTAACCAAAAAAAGAAAAAGCCCATTTAAACATGAAAACTTGGCTGTTTGATTCAGAAAACATAAAGATGTAGCATGCATGTCTTCAAGAACGAAATCAGAAAGACAACAGATTTCATTGACACCTGGGCTGACAGTAATTTTTAGGGAAGATCAGGCCTTAATGACCTGCTAATATTGACCTGAGGGGAGGAAATCAATGCAGCTGGGATGCTATCATAGGAACGAAAGCACATCTAGAGATCTCCAAAGTGATGGGCACCCATTCTGCTGCATCAATGTGCTAACAAATGCAAACCCCAGGTGAAAGGGTCCCAGCTCAGGTTGGCTGGGGCAGTGCAGTGGGGGAAAAGAAAAATTAAAGCCCAAAGTAATAGCAAGAAAATGGGATTTGCTTGAGGTTGTAGGACTAAGCAAAAGCAAAATTCCTACTCTGTTTTCCACAAACATGCTTGCAGGAAGCTGGTTGAATATACCTAGAATTAACTCCTGGTAAAAATAAAAAATATTATTAAAAATTGTATTTTTTCACTTTTAAGCCTTTCAAAGAGATACAAAACCAGGCAACGTGTTAAGTATTCTCAGATACTGTTATATTACCTCTCTGCCCTTTGGAGCAACTTACTAAAATATTTCACTATTTTTAATGTCATGCAAGGTGTTCCAATTCTAGCAGCTTTCTCTGAGAGGCCACATTAATGACTGAAGAGCATGGAAGATTTACAACTTATTGCCTTTCTTTATGTTCTAAGAATTAATTGGGTGGGAGTGTCTTGCCCATTTTCAAATGTTCCTTTTCTGATTTATGGTATTTGCCTCCCGTGTTTCAGGAGATCTTTTCAATATGGAATCACATCAACTTTGTGTGTTCAAAGCTGTAATTCTAATTAAACTTTTGTAAAGGTAGATGTTAACTTTTACACTAGCTATAAACTAGAACATGAGAAAAATACATTAGAAAAAGGAAAAGAGATGAAATTGTAACAAGAAAGGACACCTCAAGAATTTCTGGAGGAGGTGCCCATTCCCACACTTTACTTCTCTTCATTCAACACCTTTTTTCATGTGGTAAGAGCAGCTGCTTATTCCAGTCAGCTCTCCTTTGTGCAGTTTCATGGAACAAGGCTACCCAGCACTGGATGTCACTTCCATTTCATCTGGGTTTTTTCTACACTCTTGGAGCTGATTTCTGTTCTTTCCTTTTGACAGTTTTTTCTGACTGACAGCTCAGAATTCAAAGCAGAGCCACTCCTGCGTGGTAAAGTGGAACTCGGACTTGTAAAGGAAGAATCACCAGAAGATTACAACATGGTCAAGCAGTGGAGCTATCAGAAATCTGTGAACATGAAAGGTGCTTACAGGCCACACACAGCTTGTGTTTAAAAACAAGCAAACAAAAAACCAAACAGCATTTTCTTCAAAACAGAATAAAAGGTAAAAAACACAGAGAGGAATTTTCATAGCCACTGGGTCTCCTGAAGCAATACTGTCATCTGCAGGTCTGGTAGTTTCACTGATGAAAATCACTCTTGAGCTTTGAGTCTTGTTTGTTTCTTTTGTTGTGAGGTTATTTGGTTTGCGGTGCAGTTTTTTTCATTAGCAGAAATGGTGTCAATACATACAGGTAGGGCCTCCAACCACTTCCTATTCTTCAATTTCATTTTCACATCAGTTTCTGAACCTCATTGAAGGAGAAGATATTTTCTGCTCTGACACATTTGCTTTGTTTAAAGTATCCAGATTGAGTTTAGTGCTTGCTGCATCATTTAGAAGCTCCTTCTTGGAGGCTGACAGACAACACTGACTTGCTTTTGTACCCCCCTTATCCAGAGGCTTCATATTTAGGACCTGTGAATCTTGCCAGTTTATCTCCAAAGTTTGAAAACGATGGGAAGAAAACAAACTCACTTATGGAAGAGTTGTACTTCTTTTTCAGAGCTTATTTAAAGCACAATAGTTGTATACATCACCCTCAAGCCTAGAATCAAAGTATATTTTTCAGCTCCTTTCTTTCCGACAAGGTATTCACATCAATAAATGATGATGTTACTTTCATATGGGAGATCCAACAAACAAGCAGAAATTGCCTTCAGAAGCATTCTTCAGGAACATTCCTTTTCTGGATACTTCCACCAAATGTGTGCTTCTTCACATAAGTCTCACAAAAGAATTCCATTAAATATTGTCTACAGATGTACCAGAAACTCCCCAAAATGCTGCATGAATGGGCCATACATCAACTGCATGAATCAGAGATGGAATTTATCTGAAAGGCACAATTTTTACTCTTACAGTTCAGTCTCACAGAAAACACAACACACTTTTCCCTGTCTGAATCCAGTTCAGTGTGACTGGTACTTAAGTTTCTGTAAATCACAGTGAAGATACAACTAGATGAAACAAATGGAGTAATTTCCAGTTTTTCAACCCACCTGATGGCACTGCTCACAGTATAGCACTTACCCAGAGCAAACTGGGGCACTCAGAGAAGCCTTCACCAGCCAACAACCCCTGCTCTTGTGTCAGCTCAACACCTGAAAGACATGAGAATGGAGTCATAAAGAAGAAAAAAGCAAAACAAAACAAAACAAATAAACAAACAAAAAATTAAAAAAGGGTTAGAAAAGCCTTGAAAGGAAATAATGAAACATCAACATCCTTCTTTCTTTGATTGTTGTGTTTTACTTGAAAGCAAGTCTGTATGGAGTCCACCTCCTCAGCACACAAGGATCAGCAGGCCTGAAGTCAAAAAACGGAAAATAATTGATTCTACTGCATGCTGGGATAGCACTTCCACTTGGGATGATAGTAAGTCATCTGCTCTCTAGATTATTGTGTATATCCTGTTGTGTTGAAACCTTAAATCAGAATATTTTATTTTAATAACATTTGCATTTATTTTTAGCAATGTTTCCTCTTCTTTTGTGCACTTCTCTGGACCCTATGGAAAGTGTTACCAGGCATGACATATCCCTGAGGTTTGTGTTTAGATATGACCAGCCACCTTTTTCATGGCCAAGGGATTGCAGAAAGGCCACTTTGGGAATTGGGGTGCATTAGACAGACTTGCAACATCTGCAGTCACCAACTTCCAGGTCAGCCTCCAGCAGAAAGTGTCAAGTCAGCAGGGAGCAGAGCCAGAATAACCAGCCCATGCTCCCCACAGAAACTTCCAGGTACCTCTAATCCCTATGATACTACACCTGGATTTTCAAGCTCTTTCCTCCCCAGAAGAATATGAAAGAAATAAGATATTCTTGTCCAGTAACCTGCCCATTTGCAGGGGTAGGAGAGGTGAGAACAGCCCAGCGTTCACGGCCGATATTTGAGCACTCGGTAGGAACCGACTACAGAATCCTGAAAACACTCTATCAAACGGGAACAACACAGAGAGCAGCAAGGAAACATAAGCTTTTAAACATTATTTCCTTTTCCCAAGGACCACAGAGGTTTGTAATAAGGCAGATCTACCAGTCCTCTGAACCATGCTACCCCACAGGCAGGTTACAACTCAAATAAATATCAATCTTTACAGCTTGATTAAAACCCACTTGTGTTTAGAGGCTAGTTTGGCAAGGAAAAAAAATGGCAAGCTAGTCTTCTAAATGCTGCAAGAAAGGTTTCAGATGTAAACAGTATTTTTTCCTGAGGGAGACCTGGAAAAACATTGCTCTTATAGTAAAAAATCTCTCCATTTCAGCTTCAGAATGGTTCTTGGGTCCATAATTATTCTAAATTCCTTACAGAGATGGACACTTACAGAGCAGAAGGATTGAATGCAATTAGTGCTGATGTAACACCTTGATTATTAAAGGATCCAGCAGTTGACCTTTTCTGCTATTTCTTGACAAGTATGGATTAACTACAACACACAGCATTTTGCTCCCTATCCCACACATGAATTTTAGACCCCCACAGGTCTGAAGCTCTGGAATAATCCATCATGAAACTCATCCATCAGGTACAAATTGTTGCTCATCTCCAGTAAAATAAATTTACTTTAAAACAACCATTTTCTTTTTTAGCCTCCATCAGTCTTTGTGCAGAAAAGAAAATATGAGAGTAATTGCAAGCCTTGGAAGATCAAACAGAACTATATTTTACAGTAACTTCCAGAACATATAGGCTTTGATGGAACAAAGAATCAGCCTAGGGCCTGTCTAAAAATACAAGCCAAGTCATCATTGTCCCCCTGGTGTGCTCATGAAGTCAAATTTACTAGCTGAAGGTTGGAATTTTAAAGGCTGCAAGAGAAGCCCCTTACAATGACTGTCCAGAAGAGAGATGCACTGGGGCTTTTGAACATCTTACTGGTAGTCTGGTGTAAAGGCATTTTCAAGTTGCTTCTTCGGACAGACAGTACAAGTGGGCCAGGATAAAAGCCCACTGTACACTAAGGGAAAACTGTTTGAATTTACTTCAGTAGAATTTGGAAACCTAGCTAGGTTTTGGGGTTTTTTTCTTATCTTTTTAAATATCCTCACAGACAACCATGAGTTGTTTCAGTATTTACAGGAATGTGCATACAAACTGAAGAAACCAGTTGACCAAAGTTCTCAGCAGCCCTTCAGAAAATCAGGTCCATAACCAGTTTTCCTCAGGGGAGAGGGATGACAAAAAGAAAAATTACCACCTGGAAACTTTCCACACATTAGAAAATACTCTTTAGGAATAATCTTCTTCCTTCTGCAATTTTCTCAACAGGCATCCAGTTCCTTTTTAAGAAATTACTCTGCTCTGGTGACACAGCAGGCAGAACTTTCAGATGAGTTCCAATCCTCCTTGTTTTTAATGACTTATTAGCAATATGCATTCCTCCACATCAGCTTGTCCCTGTGGCCACTAAACCAAAATGTAAATGTTAAGGTCGGTCAAATTTACATGTCACCACTTATGCTAATCACAATCACAGTACCTCACTCTTTAAGGGATGTTATCAATCATCTTGAATATGATTAAGCAATAAAGTGACCAAGGAGCTCACAAGGTGATCTCCCCTGCTCCTCAGTCAATTAATGCTGCCTTGTACTCCATCTGTTTGGAGAAATGCTTCCTATTGAGTATTCCATTACTCCCCTCAACACACAAAGAATAAACATGAATAGCACCATTTTATCATTATTCTTGATAGCACAGACTTGCACCTCCAGCAAGCCGCAGTTCCCTGAGTGTGTGCTTTCCCAGATGTAGTCCAGATGCCTCCTAAATGCATATGGCAGGAAATTCTTAGCAATCTTTTCTGTTTCCCTTATATTATTGGTTTATAATTGCTGCTATCCATCATCTTTTTTTTTTAGCTACTGACTACTGCCCTGCTCTGCAGGTGTGTAGAAGAAACACAGGTCTAGCACATGAGCTACTTTTACATCTGTCTTGGTGGGGAGCAGAATAGTCAGTCTTTAGTGTTAGTGTAAAGGAAGCCTTTTTGGCAAAATCTAACACAAACAAGATTAACATAATATTGCACAGAGACCAGAAGAGAAATACAAAGTACCTAACAGACAATCAGGCTGTTTTCTTGATAACTGAATTTATTTGACTGTTGTTTGGCTGGAATTGTGCTATCCAAAGCTCATACCCAGTGCCTGACAGGGCACTGCACAGCATAAAGCTACTGCACAGATACACATCCCAGCTCCACGAGAGCACACTTGTCTCTGGTAAACACACAGATTTCATTTCTGCTCCCAGCAGTAGGCTGCCAACATGATGCTGTGCTCTGACTAATTAGCCTGGCTCTAGAGCTGACCCAAGGATTCTCAGCAGATATTGGAGAATGATAATCTGTCCCCAGAGAACAAGGCTGGGTTGTTCTTATGGCTGCAAGGGGCAGGGGGGAAGAGAAGGACAGAGTTACTGCACAGGTACACCCTGGAGTCCTGGAGAGCAAGGCTGGGCAGCACAGGAATTGGGAAACACAGAGGTAGATTTTACTGATAAACCCACCACAGCTTCTGAAAAAGAAAGTTGAACACTGACTTGGATGTGCCCAGCAGAGTACACTGAGTCTTGTCCTAATTTACCTTGGGCCCATTTGCTTTTAAGTGGCTGTTCTGACCTGTGATTCCTAACATTGCTTTGTCTTGTAGCACACAGTACAGACACACCATGGAAGTTAGAACAAGTGGTCAGCCCTGAGCCATTGGTGTCCTTAGGTTATTCCGTGACCTGCAAAGTTTCCCATGATTTCTGCAAAGCTTTGCCCTGAATTGGTAAAATCAGTGCATTTCTTGTGCTTGGAAAAAACATCTCAGACAACAATTTTGCTGTGGTCTCTTCTGGAATGTTTCACTAAATACCCCAACAAGCATTAAAACTTGTAGCTATGGATTAAGGGGCAGTTCATACTGTTTCAGTCAATCAAAAAAGGGGTGGATGTGTCATCAAGTCATTCTAAAACTCTCAGTAACTGACACTGCTAAGCACCACAGGCCAGCCCCACTAAAACATAGCAGAGAAATATTCAGTAAATAATTGACAAGAATACACAGCAAGACATCCACTTCTCTCTGACTTTCTATTTTGTATAAAATCCTAAACTAGCTCCAGCAGATAGTTCTGGCTTACTGTCTCTGAGAAAAAAGTAGATCATAAGGGTTTGGAGTATTGTGGTTTATACTCCTTTTCCCATCACTTAACTCTGAAGTTTAGCATTCTATCAACTTGTAATTGTGCCTGTACCCCTTACAAATCCTTCTCAGGCAGCAGATTGGATAAAAACTGAGTGAGGACATGGACCATTATCAACCTTGCCAGGATCTTTAGTCTCGAATGACCACAAAGGTTTGGATGACCAGTGAAGATGTATAGATTATTCATCAGTGCCTCTAATGACTTCCCACCCCCACCATCAGATCAACAATGACAACCACTCAGCACTGACTCTTTTCTAATCTATTTCAGCTATTTACAGACACTTCAGAAAGTCACAAAAAGTATGGCAATATGTTTTTGAAGTCGGAAAGAAATCTCAGTTTATTAAAATAAAATTCCTGTCTTTTCTACTTAGAAGTGTATTAAGAACTGCACCAAAACAAATCACCCTCACCGCCATATTTCAAGTGTGACCTCTACAACACTTCCATAACTCAAGCCATGCATCTCTCTGGAGCAGAATTTGTTCACCGTACTTATTCTGAGCCAAGATCAGACATTTGTTGATCACCATCTTCAGCTCCTGGGTGAAATGATCAAATCCTACTTTATATCCTTCCTGACTATGCAAAGTTTAGTAAAATAGCATGGAGTTTTATTTGTACCTCTTTTTTACCTGGATTCTTTTGAAGACTATTAGTCCAGGAAAATAAAAAGAGACTAAAAAAATCATCTCACTCCATAGAAAATGAAGTCCTGAAAGCTTCACAGAGTCCTTAACAGAAACATTGAACATCTCAGTGTGTCTCCAAGCAGTGCAGATGTGGATGTCTATATTAATCCACAGGGTTAAAAGGAAGCAGTTCTGTTTCACAAAGCTCTTGGCAAAACATATGCAGCAGCTTGGAAAAAACAGAGATCACTGCTTCTTCCAGCAGGATCCATCTTTATTACACACTCCAGTATTTACATGTTTCTACTATGGGAAAGTTTAAAGAAAGTCCTGGGAATGCACAGAAGGAAAGACAAAACAGCTGACACCTCCAAGCGCTGGTTAGAGCAGAGTTTCTGCCCTTATCAGTCACTCACTCAAACACGGCGTCCTGGGAGACAAAGAGGGAGGCTTTCACACCTGCTGTTTATGGCTGCAGTCATTCCTCTGGTATGCACCTTTCCCAAGAGAACAGAGACTTATCAAAGTTAAAATAAGTGTAACAAGTTGCTCTTCTACACAGAACTTTCATTAAGGCTGTGATGGTTACTGCAGGTCACTGCTTCTGCAACATAGTAAATTCATGTAATAGAGGAACGGAATTTTTAGGAATATATTTCAAGAATCATTTTCTTGGCAGAGAATTCTTATCGTTTGGATTTACTTGCACACTACAGTTTGCTTCAAAAATGCAACAAGCTCTACAGCTCTGCTGCCTACCAGAACAATACCTGCAGAAAACGGGCCTTTATGAATGACCAGTGTCATGGTTTGTTTTTAGTGATATTGATTGGTTTCAGCAAACAGATAGGATGGCTTCAGTACTCAAAGATCATTTACTATGGCAAAACAATGCTCATGAATTATAAAGAGAAATAAATGTGCATTGATTGCAAATCTTTATGTATTGTGGATGTGTTTTGTTACAATGAGTTTGCTCCATGTTGAGTTAACACAGGAACATTCTCCCTTTGGGAATCAGAGAGTAAGGATGACTTAGATCCTGCTTCTACCATGCCTAAAAGATAACGAAACCAGCCAGTAGCCCCTCACCAGCACATATCCCTTGCCATTTGATACCTATCCAACGTAGGTCAAAGCATACATAGCTTGAGTTATAAGATATCTATATAACCTCATATCAATATAACCTCAATCATGACTTTTTATACCTATATAACCTGATGTAAATCACTTTTTATACAATGTAATGGCTAGTATATGGTTAACTAGTTGCTTAATGCTGAATAGACAAAAAAAAAGAAGGAAAAGACTCACTGTGTGTATGGTTTCAGAAATAGATAAATATAGTACTAATGAGAAATTGGCAAAGTTCAAAGCAAATTAGCCACAAAAGAAAGAATTTAGGCCAGTTAGGACCACACAGACCAAGGAGCACCATAACTGAACATGCCTCAAAGACAAAGTTGAAAAGCTCAAGTGTGAAGAAGACTTTAGAAGCCTTCATCAGAGACCCCCAAATTGGGGAAGCACAAGAGTAGTGCAAAAGAATTATCTAATAACCATGAGATGATGCTGTGTAAGTTCTGGTGTGTGTGATGATGTCGTAACAACATAAGCTGCATTAAGCAAAATTTCCTGTATAAATATACCTCATTGTATAAATACACCACAGCACTTGGAAAGGTGGGTGAGTTAGGAGGAGAAATCCCCCTCACCACCAGCGCTGCAGTGAACAAATCCCTGCTCTATAGACATTGGTCCATGGGGATTTATTTCCAGCCTATCTTTCGGGCATCACCTTGCTGGTTTATACTGTCACATAGGACCTGCTGCATGACAGTCCAAGAAAGTTTTACCCTCCTCTTTTGCCCCGTGGTAAACTCTGTTGCATCAGTTTGGAAAAAAAAATTTGAATCACAATAAGTAAGAAGCATCTTTGTCTATGGATTCACATACTCTTTTAAGGTAGCACTGCCCTCACAAAAAGCAGATTTACTCGACAGCTGCCTCTTTCTGTCCCTAACAACCTCATTTCTCATCCCAGCAAAAGCATTTGTGCAGCACTATGGCAAAACAGATTATGTAGCAGATGGAGAATAAATCTGACCAGTCAAAAATAGCTCTTAATTTTAACTCAGACTAGTTTCCAGTAGTAAATTCCAGCTAAGACTGCATGAGAAGTGACAGCCTCAGTCTTTCAGCCAAAACATACAACAACAACATAGACAGTTCTTACCAGCACTTCCTATGAGTTAAGGCTTTCTAAGGTAAAGAAGCACACAAGGAATAGATAAAAAAACCTATTCTGATTCTCACTGTCCATTAGAGTGGTCCCAGTCCCCTCTACTGAAATCTAAGTAATCTCTCTTAAGCCGTAGAGAAGAGATCAATTCCAGCTCCATGCTCTGAGGATGCTGCATCTCATGACCTGGGAGGTTTACACTGTCTAATCTAAGGGAACTGATTTCAGTGCCAGATTAAGAGCTTACACCTCAGGCTGTTCCTTAGACTTCCAAAGTTATTTCAGGAAACATGAATATATGAGTATACCACAAGCTCTAGAGGGTCAGCACCCGTGTGCCATAGGTGGGCTCTCAACCCAGGCCACCAAGTAAGATTATAAGAAATATCCTTGCATCCATCCATCCATCCATCCATCCAATATGCACAGAACACAGATAATACATGGTCTTAAAAACCTCTCTGGACAATCCCAGGAGAAAAGCCAACTTCTTCAGAGGGCAATTCAAAGCACTGCTAGATTTGCCTTGTCCCACTGGTGTCATTTATTTTCCCTCAAGCCTTTCCATGATGTCTTTCTCCTTTCCTTAATTGCTCAGCAATGCTCTCCCAGTCATGCCACTGTAATGTTTGCTAGCCTGGTTGTGAATGCCCTTATCTTTTGAGCCCTTTATTTAATCTTGATATCCCCTCAGTCTTTTTTCCTCTTTATAGCTCTTTGGAACATTTATTTATACCCTAAAATGCATTTGGTTCTGTCTGCCTGCCCAATCTCCCATCTATCAGCTCACACATTCTTTAATTCAGCTGCACATTCTCTCATCATTCATCAGTCCATTTACACATTCTTCTATCCATCCTCCCTCTCTCTGTTTCGCACTTGCTGTTCTGTCACCTCTCTCACTCTTACAGGGCTCTCCTGCCTGTCTCCTGTGGGCCCTGCTCTCCCAGAGTACCAAACAGTGTGTCATTGTATACCATCCTGCACTCAAAACTGCCATGGAACATTTCACAGCTAATCAGACCTGCAGTCCCAAGCATGGTTTATACATTCAGTGGTCCTGATTCTGATTTCATTCACTTCACAGTAAATTAAGTCAATGCTAGTGGGAATACACAGGTGTAAAATTAGTTTAAGTCAGATGAAAAAGAACTCATATTTTCTACCAATAACATAAGTATTAAAGGGCTAAAAAAGGAAGTTGGATAAGTTGATGTCTGATATGATATGATATGATATGATATGATATGATATGAGAAGCTGGATAAGTCAAAATCCAGCAACTGATCTTTTGAGAAGACTGAAGACCATGGAAGATTGGAGAGCTGTTCTTTTCTTAGCAGGAGTGTGACAAAGGAACACTCCCTGAGCTCATGTTATTTAGCCCCAGAGATTGTAATACAATGGAATATATCTTTCTGAATAAGAAAGGCATGAGAAAGAAACACTAAAACTGGTACAAAATCCAGTACAAATACAATTGACTCCACAGAGGTCCCTCTCAAGGTTCACATGCAAGCACTCTAAGTAATGGAACTAACAGGCAGAAACAGAGCTTGTAACAATCTGGAAAATCCATGGAAACAGAAAAACAAAAGCAGCATGGACAACTTCAGTTATCTGCACAGACCTTGCTCTGTTAAAAGGCAAGCCATGGAAAAGTGGGCAGATTCTCCCAACACATACAGGCAAGAGCTCTTGCAATGCAGCTGATGGGCCAGACATCCACAAGATATGACAGACCAGATGAAGATTTAATTTGGTCCTAAGGAATCAGATCTGAAATGGGCCTATCTAATGGTCTTCAGCAAAGAGAAAGCCACTGATTTCCATTATAACCAATAAAATTAATCAGGGACAAGAATATTCACTGGAAAGGTGCAAAGAAAAGAGAGGTTCTGTGTGCCACCCTCAGACAGACGGAGGAAGGAAGATCTTTTGACGGAGATGTTAGAGGTATAGCTGGAGTGAGAAAGGGACAATCATCAGACAAATGGGACTGATGAGAAATGAAAATCCGAGGAGGAAGAGGATGCAATGCCAGTATCCAGAGAATAGCAACACAGAAATGAGAGATGAAAAGCCAGAACACAGTCATAGTCTAAGCATGATCAAGGAATTATACAAGAGAAAGGCATTGAGATCCCTTTAAATTCTATCTCCCAAGTGTAGAAAAGAAGAACTAACCTCAAACTACCAAGAAACAAGAAACTGCTCATTAAAAAACATAGAAAATGCTGCATGATCTTGGAAAAAATTATATAGGCCCAGAGCCAACATGACACAATCACTTGTCATCAGGTTAAGAAAAGAGACAAGAAAGGACATTGCAGATTAAACTCCAAACACTGACCATAACATTATGCAGAAATTCTGTCCTCCCATTTTACTCATCTCAATAATTTCACTGAATTGAGCAGAGTTTGGTGAGGCAAAAGAATGAAGTTCAAGTGGTTCTTCCATAAAGAACAGAGAAAAGGAAGACATCAATATCAGGAATACTGAATGAGGAAAACCAAGATCTGACAGAAAACACTCAAGAAGCCAGTGATTATCGCAAAAGAAGAAATAACACGATTTTTCTTTCCCAAATAGCTACCACATCTTGGAGAGCTTGTAATGCAGTTAAGTGGAACCCAGTGGAGGGCACAGAGAGGAAGAGAGGGCAGTGGAGGTTATTTGAACCCAGGAGTATGCATCTTAACTGACACAGAATCATGTTCAGCAAACGTTTTAGAGGTAATGGAATGCAGATTTAAAGACTATGGAAGAATTAAGGGGCAAATGAGTTCAAAGAGACCTCATTGACTCTGCCATTCATTCCTAACCTCTGAAATAGTTCCAGCATATGATGAAAGCAGTGACACAGGCTTTGCCATAGCCTTGTTTATTAACTAATTATCTAAGGCCACAATCATAATGAGAACTACACAAACAGCATTGAGAACATATTGTCATTCACCAGATCAAGTTACAGTCACAGAAAACTATTTTTGTGGCTTATTTCCCCCCCTCTTCCAAACTCCTATAGTATTATGATGATGTGTTGATGGCTTAAAAGTCATTTTAGCAAGTTGGTACAAGGCTCAGCTTTCCCTGTGTGGCAGGATACCCACCCCTCCCCACCTCCTCTCTACCACGGGTAGCTGGTGCATAAAGAGATAACCCAGGGGCTGAAAGGCCCAAAGGGGTCACCTCTGGTGCCAAAAGAGCTCAAGCCTCAACTACAAATCCACATCTTAGTCTGGAGAGCTGATGTGGAAAGAGATAAAAGAAATATCTCTGACTGAGACATTGTTTTACTGCTATAAAAGATACATGAGTTATCATAGAGGCAGAAGCCCTTACATGCACACCCTGAAGGCTCAAGGGACTTCTCCCTGAGTTTTGGACACAGGCTCATGGTTACTTTTCTGAAAATTGAGGGAAGGGATTTCGAAGTGTGCTGTACCACTCCTCTTTACAACAGGAAAGATATCTGCAAGCCTCCTCCAGAAGGCATTTCATTTTTTGCATATATTCTATAATTGATGTCTTTTTTAAATGTTCTTCTCTGCTGTATTTCATGGCAGAGGCTAAAGGGGGGGCAGTTCCCTAGAATTATGTTTAAAAACCAGTCTCAGATTTCTACTGCTGCACGTGACAGATGAAATAACGGAGATGAAAAGAGGGTATGGAAATTTTGACTAATGAGGAGAACGTGAAATGTAGTTAGCCTCTGGAAATACCTTCAAGCAGCAAGTCTACATATTACCCTGTGCTCTTTCCTGGTTACACACAGTTTTCATACAGGATTTACCGTTGCATTATCTAAGCATTTAAATACACCATTTCCACAGCATTTTTCTGGGGCACATCTCACTTTACTTGTCTATGCACACCTTGGACATGGAAGCACTCTAGGAACAGCTTCTGGGCAGTGTTTCTGAAGAGAAGCACAAATTGTTCCATTAGGTCCCACTGGGACACCCTCAGGGTGCTGCAGGGCATTGCTTGCAATACCTCTCTGCAAGAGGCACAGTTACTTGCCTTGAGACACTCAGCAAGCACAAAGCAATGCTAGAAATAAACCTCTAACAGATTTAATTAGAGCCTGGTGTTTAAACTCTTAACTCCCTGTTGTCTTCCTGACCAGTGGCTGAAATCAGGCATGGACGAAAAGAGCTTGGAACTGGTTTCAGGTGATAATAAACAAACTCTTACTCTGCCATCTCTCTGCATGGTTAAGGAGGCATCTCAGCAACATAAATCTATCCAGCTCTCAGGCTCTGTTTATCATAACTTGTTTAATGTTACTCAAATCACCTTGGGAAGAAGGCATATAAAAAACAGAAAGCATAGGTATTTTCTGAGAGCTGCATCTTTTGTGCATGACCAAAAGAGTTTGGTCTCCTACAAGCTGTCAGTGCAGCAGTTTAAAATAAATGTTTTTTTAAATTCATATATGAGGCTGAAGCTTCTGGACTGGAGTTCTATATTTAAACATGAAGTGGCACACTACTATTTACTGTATTTCTGACATGTCATTTTCATTTTAACAAACTCAGTTTTTGTTCTCTCTTAAAGTCAGACCTCTCAAGTGCCAGAACATCTTGGCTTGCCAAAGTCCTCTGCTCCTTTCTACACTCTACATCCAAGAACATCAGTACTAAATTTCACATTTCTACTCACACAGGCCACTTTTTACATGACCATCAGCATGACTAATAAGCCAAGGAGTAATTTAACAATTCTCTGTCAAGAAGCAGAACTTTCACCAGTTTTTGCTCACACTTCTGGTAGAGATTAATGGAATAGCTAGAATTTTCTCACCAAGATGGAAGGTCCTTCAGGAGAATCACTAAAAATATGGACTGTTTGAGAGGGACAAGCAGCTTCTCACTCCATTGTTTCACTCTCTTAACTGGGTGTCAGAATCTCTCTCATAGTGACTGTTCTTTTAGGCTACCAACATTTTCATCTGTCACTGGAAGAGAGCACGGCACTGTCCACCCTGGGCTGCCATGATTAGACATCAAACTTCCACATCTGGACACTTTTGCTGTAACACTGAATCCTTACCACACCACCCAAGAATACAGAGACAAAATTACACAAAAATACTAAGCATGCAGACAGTGACAGAGAGCAGTCACAATGTGAGTAAAATACAACACCAGTTGGTCTCTATGAGAATTTTTTTCATTTGTTCTATTGCAAAGTTTGTATTTTTGTCACTCCACTTCCTTACAGACTTGGGGACTGCATGCCAGTTGTACTGAATTTCCAGCTGCCACAGCCCAAACCAGGGCTGTTGCATGTCAGAGCTTAGAATTAAACATGCAGAATGCAGAGAACAGTCACAATACCTCCTTTATGATGCTAACAAAAACATAAATAAGGAAATTAAAAAGCCCCTGTCTAAATTAAAAATAGCAGTCACTGCCATAGAGACCGTATGAGGCAAAATGAAAACTACATTTCAGCAAAACTGCACACACTTCTGTAGCCAGACAAGACAAACCTTCTCCTTTGCTCAGTGGGATATTAAACTTTATAGCTGTACTTCTTATTTTTAGATAGTTCACTGAATGCATAGCTTCGGACTTCCCTAATTTCTTTTGTATGTAGTAAGTTTTGATTTTTATTTAATTTTTTTTTTAGGGTTGGTTTTTGGTTGTTTTTTTTTGTTTGTTTTGTTTTGTTTTTTTTTTGAAGAGCTGCACTGTCATAAATCAGTCCAGTCTGTGGAGGTCTTAAAAAATGTAACAGTTATGACTGTAACATTCATAAATAGTTTTATTATCCCTTCTAGGCTTTGTGGAATGCCTTGACGTTCATGTCTCTGACTTGGCACAGTAACCAGCACGTCTTTGGGCATGTGCAAGCACACACACACACAGAGTGTCACTGCAGGCTGTTCAATCCAGGAGAGCCTGGGCACAGTCCTGGTGTGCAGCGAGTGCCATCAGTGCTGCCATGTGACACAAAGCAGGAAGAGACTCTCAGATTCATTTCTCATAGGAAAGACCCAGAATTGCTAAAGTTGGATTCTGTGTCTCTGGCTGACCCCTCCTACACGTCCAGAAAATCTCCCTGCTCCTTCCCAAGAGCGCAGGCACGCTGGGGAGCCCCGCGGAGTGAGCGCTAATGAGCCTCGGGAAGAGAGAGACATCATCACACTTCCCTTAACGAACTGGGTGATGATCTTCCAGCTCCATCAGCTGAAGAAATGAAAATGAGCCCGAGTGCAGGAGCTGTGATCCATGGCCAAGGAACCAAGCAGGATGCTGAGGGAATGACCTTAAGATGTAGGATGATAATTGATGAGTCTGTTTGTAGCTCTGAAAGAGGATCTGGATCGCTGCAGTACACAGGATTTGCAAGTTATTCTCAGGAGGCTGGAACCAAGTCCCTGTAGGAAATCTCGGTGAGTGCAGTCAAGCGTTGGCTTTCCTCAAATGCCATCTTTCCCACTGGCCACATGTGAGCACAGGAATGTGTGTGATAGCACTGCACGGTGAGTCAGCTGCATATCCTCTTATATGTTAAGCTTCAGACGTAAAACAGGCTCGTGCCACAAAACCACATCTAGTTCTAATCCTTTTACTGCTACTAAACTAGACATTTCCCTCGTTTTCAGTCAAGTTCACTTGGTTCTAATGAATGCTTTGCAGCTGTGGAAAGTATCTGAAAGAATTAGTGGTTGTTTTGTAGAGATCTCAGACAAAACTTTCCACATATGGTCCTTTGAGACTGCCAAACAGCAAAGGCTGGGAAAGTCAAAACACAAAAGCAAAGTCCACAGGGGGCTATGTGCATGGTCACACAGGATGCAAGGTGTGATGGCTATTTCAAAGTTCAGGAAGGGCAAGGATCAGGTCTAGCAAACAGAGCTAAAATCAGCTGGAGAAAAAGCCAAACACTACATATAGCACTTGGAGAAACAACTGAACCCCAGCCAGCGAGGACACAATGCACAAGTGGAGCACCACACACACACTACCATCAGCTGTCCCTTTAAATCCAAAGAGCTGAGGATCTCAGCCTGGATTTGATTGCCACCACAATTCATGAGCCAAGTCAGGACTAGTGCTTGAATTCAGGTCTAATAATACCAATTTAAGTTATTTCCATGACATCTGAGCACCACAGAACAGTCTTGAGATTGTTTATTCTTATGCAGTGAGTCATAGAGAATGCATGAGGAATAGAGAAGACTTCCTTGGACTTATGTGTATTCCCCCAAAATTTGCCACTGCAAAAAATTAACTGCAAATTCTGTTGAGGAGGCATGAGACTCTTCTAATTACATTGAGAATGCTTTTGCAATATAGTGTTGATTATATTAAGCATCCTATGGCACAAACACTGTTAGTGCAGATAAGGCTATCTATAGAAGAATTACACAGAATCAGGGGGAAAAGGTATGAGATTAGGGTTCCCAGACTTTGCTGCATTTGCAATTCATGCTGAATATGTTCACTGTCAAGCTGTCATTTTACAATAGGAGTTAATTTTCCTGCTATCGATCCCCTCTCTGCCTATTCTTTTTCTCATTCTTCAGCTGCCAGGGTTTTGGAAAACAATAGCAAACAAAACTATAACAAAGAACTTGAAGCCACAAACAAATTTTGCACACATTCATTTCATAACCATCAGCCAGCCTGACTTCTACAAGCCCATGCAAATTTTCATTGAAGTTGCCATGCATTTGAATAATGAGCCACTGTTTAAAGAGCAAAGAGAGAAAGAGGCACAGTGCATGCACATCGAAGAGAAGCTAAAGTCAAATAAAGGTCCTTCACAGCATAGGTGTTTATAATGTTCTAGTTGCTGTAAAGAACACACCTTGTTTCTGAAAACAAAATCTGACAAGGACAGAAATATGGCCAACAAATTGGAGTTGCATTTTGGTAAGGAATGAATGAAATACCCCATATAAGATAGACTGTTACAGAAACAGAAAAGGAAAAAGGAGTGCAATGGGTACAATTCCCCCAGGAACCTCAAACTATATTCTATGCTCAACAGCAGCATTTGCAAATAGCAATAATCCTGAAAGAGACATACATAGAGTCTTTCCATCAACCTTTTCTAACACATTATTCTTTCTATTCTCTTTTTATTTACTCCCTTTGCATTCCTCCAAGCTATTTTTGGCTGAGAGACACAGCATGGGAAAAAGCAGACCAAAGTGTGTGTAAGCCTACGTGTGAGATCCTTCTGGCATGCAGTGATGGGACACCCTCTCCTGGAGAAACACACACACTTCCTCTGTTCCTGAAAGAATAGGAAATTAGTGATATTACTGGGATCTGGAGACAAACTACCACGACAAATCTTGATATAATGACAATAAGTAGAAATGCTTCCCCTTCATATACACAAGATTCTTCTGTGGACTGACAAAGACACTGTTAGATACAGCAGCCTTCAGAAAAATCACTCATTCACATTTAAGCTATTAACAGCTTTATAAGAATCATAAAGAGAGGAACCTTTAGATGAAATAAGTCAGGATTTTTTACTCAAATTCAGATCTTCCACGAGAGGGATCCCACTGGTGAACTGACTCCCTTGATCACAAAATACATCACTTTGGACCAGGCAGGTGGTTATCTCCTGAAGTTAAAAATTAAAATAGCTCAGATGGAAACAAAGGGTCATCTTACTTGGCTAAAAGTCCGAGTTCTACACGTTTTCTTCACTCACTTCTTTAAGATGGCATAGTTTCACACCATTATGGATCATGGTAGTTCTCACTAATCCACTCATACTTAGGACGTCATCTGCAAAAATTGTGGAAGGTAAGGCTATGAAACTTCTCACAGGAATGCCTCCAAGAGGCAAAATAATAATCAACATGCTACTGCTTGTGGGTGAATAAGAAAGCAGTGAATAGAGCCAGGATTTGTGGTGTCTGTGACCAGGGTACAGGTGATAGTGTGCCAAGTTCCTGACTGCCTGTAGCCTTTAAAAATGAAAGAACTTTACAGGTACAGGACTCCCAGGTGAGCAGCCTGGATTCTAGCATGGCCTATTTACAATGGCAGCAGTATCTCAGACACCACAAACACCTGGGGGATTCATTTTCCCCCCTGAGGTTGGCTGGCAGCTCTGCTGTGTGCAGAAAGCAGGACAGCTTCTGACCTGGACACTGCTGACTTGTATCTTAATTAGATTCAAAGGAGAACGCGAGGAGAGAGAAAATCACAGTTCAGTGTGGTCACTGATGTGAATTTTGAAAATCATTTGGCATTGCTAACGTTGCTCTCATTTGGAGAGCATCTAACAAGTCTCCTGTGCTATGACAAGTTTGCAATAAATTACAAATGATCAAACTGCAGGTACCTCTCTCAGTTTGCAGCCCAATTTAGGAAAAAATCAGTGCAAGAACAGCAGCAGCACACGGCTCAGGCTATGCCTGATCAAAGGGGAATTATTCCTCACAGCTCCAGGAGCATTCAGGCACTGTTTACCTAAAGGCAGGAATGAATAGCAAGGATAAGGCACTGAAGCCCCTAGGAAGTCCTCACAGCCTTAAAAAGTCAGCAGAGAAAACTTCTAAGATCCATTAAGCACAAAGGTTCTCAGTGCCCAAGGCAAACTGGAAAATATTCCTTCCCTCAAGTTACTTAACGCTAAATCATCACCTGCAGGCTCAAGCTGTCATTTCACACTGAGTCACATCTCACTGTGTCAGGAGTTCTCCTCAAATCATTTACTCTCCTCCTCCCCACCCCAACATACACAGTGGTTTCTTACACAAGCATTAGCAGAATATGAATTACTTCTAGGAAGGAGTGGGACTTATATTCATATATAACATAAATTACAGCCCTGATGAAATTCAGTCACAGCATTCCAGTACCTTCAAACAGTTCTACATACAATTATAATTCAGGATTTATAAAGAAAAAGAAAAATCTCAGCATTTTCTGGTGTAAGGGTTAGCCTAAGGATCTGTTTGGTCTATAAACAGTAAGAATGGACCTTCAGGAATCAGAGGCAAGATGCAAATTAAATACAACCCCTTCAACCCGTACTGAAGGCTTTGTAGCATCCAGCTGGCTCTAGGGAAATAGCTGAGGTTCTGGTGAGGATCAGGGAGACAAGACTTTTTTTGTTTCGCTGTCTAGTGAAAGCACTTTGTCCAGTTATTTTCAATACAAAGGTCGTCTCTCGGTGTACACACACATGCATTATGGCAGTGGGATCTAATCTCAGCTGGCAGACTCATGACTAAAAATACAAACACGTTAAAGATGGTGGTCTTAAGTAAGGAATTAAAATTATCCTTCTGATCATCATGTGAGCCAGATTAATGGAGAAGCAGCAGAGGAAATCATTATCAGTCCAGGGACCCAGGAAAATTCTGAGTTGCACACAAGAATTTAATGCAGTCTGTAATGTTTTACATCCAGTATAAAGCCGAAATTCAAGTTATAGATGCTGGAAGTCCTGCATTGCTGTGTTAGGAGTAGTGTGCAATTCATAAATCCTCAGAACAGGGAGTACTTCCTTAAAGAGAAAGCAATGCAAACCTCTTAACTCTGCTGCACCATTAATTACAAACTGACTTCCTGAAGAGAAATCCTTTAAAATTTGTAAAAAAAATGGTAAAGCCAAAGAGCCTTTCAGCAATCTACCATGCAGATCAAACCTTAACCACAGCCCACAGAATGACAGACCCTGGGTAATGCCTCATTTACAAAAACACAGGTGAAGGATGGCACACCCTTGGCCTCTTTTTTCACTGCCTCTTCCCAAAACAGAGGATGGAAGGCTTTCCAGGTAACTGTGCAATGGGAGCACATTTTTTCAGAGCCCATACACACCTGACCAGCAAACAGGACTCAGCAATTGCTCCTGAATGAGTAGCACACACTCTCTGTTCAATCAATAGGACCTTTCTGCTGATCTACTTTTACAAGGAGAGCTGACCTAAGCTTAAGGAAACCTGGTTGATGCACGTGTACACAAGCAAGCATTATAGTTTAGCACCCCCAAATCAGCCAGGTTCATTAAAAAATCTCTTCAAATAATATCTCATTTCTCCTGTGCATTTTATCCAGAGGAATCCTGAAGGGACTTTGAAATCTGCAACAAAGCACAGTATAAATTATATAAATTATATTATCATTTCCCTCTCAGATGAGCTCTAGCAACTGTTTGACACTGAGCAGCATCACTGCACAGCAGGCTTGCAGCTGAAAGCAGAGCAGCTTTTTAAATGGAAACTGCAGGTGGAGTTCAGAGTCAATATAATTACAGAGTCTGGAATTTCATCAGAATTCTAAGGATGACATTCCTTTCACTGCTTCTTGTGAAAGTCTGTAAAACTTAAATTATTAAAAATGTTTTCCTCCAGCCATTCTTATTTTGGATTAACATTTCTTCACTCGACTCTCAATTTCAGTGGTCAGTAAAATCACAAAGGAATCAAGCTCTTGTAGAGCTTCCCAACAGGGACTGCATGTTGGAATGAGGTCAGGATTTTCCATGAGGGTGGAGGGAAGCCTTTCCAAAGTTTGGTTCATGTCTGTGTAGGGGCCATGCTCATTACTGATAACACCCACCAGGGAGATGCACATATCATTTCTTAATGCAAACAGCATGATAACATTTCCAGCAGATTCATCTGAAACTGCTTCTTCTCTTGACGTCAAGAAAGCAGATTGCCATGAACTTACCTTCCTGCTCTTCTTATAGAGACCTCTCCCTTCAGCCCAGCTCTGTGGCACAATGAGCAGAACCTGGCAACGGTGCTTTACCTGCACAACATTTATGGACAAGTGTCTATTGATGGAAAACAACGAAGAAAAAAGTAGGCTCAGGATTTTAGAAGCCTGGTGTCTGTGCATTTTTATCTTACCTCTGATCAACTTCAGTGTCTTCAGAACAATCTTTAACTTCCCCCAGAGAATCTCTTTCCTCTGCTGGTCATATATTTTCGCAAAATCTGTAGAGCTTGGTGACTTCCACATGCCTGACAAATGTTGTTGAAATCCACCCAGGTTCAAAATCTACCAAGGGGAGACCTCTCCCTAAACCAGTGCCAGGTGTGATTATAAAAACCTTTCTCTCCTGTGTTAAGATGCTGCCAGTAGACCAGATTCAGTCAAGTACCAGATTAAAGAACCAAAGCTTTGTGCTCTTTTCTCCCACACATCCAACAAATCAGTGATTTACAGAGCTGGCCCACCAGGGTAACAGCAGATATTGACATTCTGTCAGCCTGAGAAAACTCTTCAATAGAGAAGACATCTGCTGAGAGTGTTTGATAAGGACACTTCACTCTCTTCCACTGGCAAAGTCATTTTCAGTTCCTAACATCTGAAGGAGGCAACAACCAATGTCTTTGCCTATCTCTGTCCAGATGAACTGTACAAATCCCAGAAGTTTTGATATAAACTGGATTGATAAAAGCTGTAACAAGCTTTAAATTTTAGATCAATATTTAACAGGACTGTAATTTCCTCTGGCGGGGAAGTGTTCTCATAACAAACACTGCATTCCATACAGGGAACCTTGCTGGAAAATCACACAAAGAAATTTTGAAAATTCGCATTTAGGAGGGCCTGAGGAAAGAGAACAGTGCACACAGAGCAAAGTATTCTAGTCAATCCCGATTCTGACTTGACAGATTTGAGATCTGGGCATAAATAAAAAACAGTGAAAAAACCTTTATGAGAAACCTCTATAAGATATTGTATTTATATGGAGGCACACAAACAAATGCACATGAACTCATAGGCACCGTTTGGATTCTGGAAAAGCCAAACTTTGCAGCAAGATTAAATAAGAAGTTAAATATCATAAGTTCATAAGATTTCTAACCAGAGTGGATCAGAGATGCAATAAGCCCTTCTCAGTTCTGCGTCTGGAAAAGAATTCCCCACACATGCATATCAATATTTTGGAGTTGCCTGAGTGGTCACTGATTTAAGAGAAAAATACACCAGCTTCTTTAGAAAGAGAGAAAATTGTGAGAGGAGGGGATGGGTATGAAGGAAGTAATGAGAGGTAACAGATTAAGATAACACAGATTTTTCCCTGGGGAGGTTTTTTGGCAGGAAGTCAGTAATGAAATCTACATTTGCACACTCCAGTGGGAACTGAAAGAAACCCCAGCCCTGCCAGACTCTGTGGCTTCATTTTGATGGATGAAAAGGCTTTAGATAGCTCACTGTACATGGCTGGAAGCCTTGGGAGAAATGCACAGCTTCCAAACACCCAAATTCATGAGTCGTTTGCCAGGAGGCCACCACAAACACATGCCAGAAGTAGTGGACATTAGGGAAGCATTTCCATGAAATCAAGGAAAAATAAAGGATGAGAGAGACTTGGAAGTCACCTCTTCATCTCCTAGTTACAAAACAAAATAAATGCTCAGGGAGGTGTTTATATCTCCTGTTCCTAAAGACACTAAAGGTCTGTGACTTCAGACCTCTCCCACCAGTTCATCCCACCATTCTGGCAGGCTTACTCCCACCATTTCTTTCTTGTATGTCCCATCTGAATATTTTTAACTACAATTACTTCTAGCCCTAACCACGAGGAAGAAGAGATTCGAATCCTTTTATTTTTTTTCATAGGAAGTATATTTGCATTTGATTAAATGCAGTTTTGTCTCTGGAGTCTGTCTCCCTCCAGGTTGTTCAACCATGGCTTTGAGGTTTCTCACTGTTCTGGATGTCCAAAAGTGGACCTGGCACTTGAGGCAGGTCCTTCACCAGCACTGAGGGAGAGGGAGGATTGCTCCATGCATTCTGTAGGCCACACCACTTCCTTAGCACATCATCCTTTCCTCCCTTGGATCTCCCTCCTGCAGTCCTCAGACAGTAACATCACTTGGCTCTGGTTCTGTCTCACACAACCCCATCCAGGCTCTGAGAAAGCCCCCCCCCCTTCTTCCCTTGTCAATGTTGTTGCTACATACTTGTATTTTGTCTTAATTAGTATAGCCTGTGGGGCACTTGTTCTCTGAGTTATCCTGAGAGTTATTTTTAATAAATATAGATGAGAGAAACCTTCTAAGGTTGCACCAGGTATTTTAACACCATTTCATACTGGTGAAATAATATGTTTCAAAGTGCTCAAGAGCTCCAAGAGGCAAAAGGAATTGTGACTGCTTCCATGATAAATTGAAAGCTTAAGAGAATGAGGATGAAACATGTTTCAGCCTCAATCCATATTCATTATTTAAAAGCACACAGGACTGAGAAAACATGACCTGGATTCTGCACTGATGAAACAATGCCATTTAAAAAAGAAAGTAAAGCAAATACTACATTTCTTATTCCAGAGCAGTAAGTAAATTGCTCATAGTATGTTTAGAACACAATGAACCATTTACTAATCTATCATCTTTCCATCCACAAATTAACCACACAGGATTACAGAACAGTCTGAGCTGAAGGACCATCAATCCAGTTTCATATTCTCAGTGCCACATCCAGAAATACTCAAAGGGATTTCAGAACATATTTCAGTTTTGAGCTTGCATCCAAACTGTTCCCTGCACCTGCTGTTACCAGTGGTTAATACTTGCTATTCTGTAGCTTTCTCATCTCATTCACACGCTTTTAATATTTATGTTCTCTGATCAGACCAACAAGCCCAATATATAACTACCAAAATATCTTCACAGCAGCCAAAGGTGGATGAAATCTATGCCATATTTATAGGGAAATAAACATTTGTGCAACAGCTGATGACTGCAAAGTGTGCCAGTGCTGGTTTACTCTCTCTACAGATATATGAGAGCATAAATACTCACAGGAAATCAAAAAAGCATTTGAAGCTGGGATACAACATCAGCACAGGGCACGAACTCAACCAGAATCTAGAATTTCTGGATGAAGCAAAAGGCTGATTAGGGTGGCATTCCAGTTATTTGGAGGAAATACTTTCTGGGGATTTGCTGGAGGGAGAGGAGATGCTGTCTCAGGGAAACCCCAGGCTTGGACATTTCATCAGCCTTTGCTGCTGCTCAGAGCTGCTCACTCAGACACAAACACACACAGGGCCGCAGACACCAGGGAGAGAGAGGAGCGTGTGCTTCAGCCTCACCCACACGGCCACACCGCACGATTCCTCTGCTGCCACAACTCAAACACGAGCGACTTTGGAATGTGCTCTCTCAAACCATTTCCATAGCTCCGGATTAGCGCCCGGATGACCGTGGTGTTCCTGCTGGTCGCGTTTTGGGAAGCGGTGCGGATCCCTGCAGGGGAGCTCCAGGAGCCGCTCCCCAGGAGAGGCGGGGGCGGCCCGGGGTCTCAGCTCCAGCTTCATCCCCTCGTGATTTAACATCAACTCCCCACGTTCCCCGCTTTGGGTGCTGCATTCCCTCAGTCCATGCCCGAACCGAGCCGCAGGAGCGGGCAGGACACGGATACGGCCCTGGTCCCCTCATGCTCCAAGGGCTGCTCCTGCTCACCGGGGCATCCTCCGCCCTCCTCCTCCTCCTGCTCAGCTCCGCGCTGCCCCGTGTGCTCCTCACAGCCCCGTGTGCCCCTCACAGCTCCGTGTGCCCCTCACAGCCCCATGTGTCCCTCACAGCTCCGTGTGTCCCTCACAGCCCCGTGTGTCCCTCACAGCCCCATGTGCTCCTCACAGCCCCGTGTGCCCCTCACAGCCCATGGCCCCTCGAAGTGGCAGTAAAGTGGTCTATTTCCCTGACAAAAAGCGAGGTGTAACATTTGCGTTGTCATTTGATGTTGAGGAAGTGAGGCTGCGACCCCCTAATTAAACTTGAAACCATCGATGACGGCCTAGGTCAGCAAAGCGCTGTTAAAGCTGGGTGTGCACCGCCCGAGCCTCTGGCCAGGCCACAGGCTGCGTTTGTCAGTGCTGCTCCACAAACATCAGGGGCAGCGGGAAAAGGGCTACAGCTACGGAACAGGAGCGAAAAACCCGAGGGGTTTAGCCTGCAGCGGGACAGCCGTGGGGCAGCAGGGCAGCCGTGGGGCAGTGATGAAACCGTGGGGCAGCGGGGAAACTGCAGGGCCGGAGCCGAAGCAGCTGCGGCACATCACGGGTCCAGCTACAGCCGAGGGCCCAAGGAGCTCACCAAGGAGCTCACCAAGGACACAGAAAGGCTGATTTCCCTCCTGCCATGGGATTCCAGGATTTGCAGGAAGCAGGCGAAGTGCAACCCAGCGAAATGCTTTACGAAAATTAAGGATGGCCAGCAGTCAGTCCTTTGTGAAAAGGTGAGATTCAGTCAAATCCAGTGGTTTCACATGGATACCGGGACACACGGCTCCTGCTGTGACAATTACCTTCCATTCCGTGCCAATCAGAACAAGCACTGCCAAAACCAGCCCAGAATCACAAGCCTTTACAGCTAACAAGCCCTGTCTATCTGTGTTTAAGCTGGCTGCCTTCCTCCTTATAAACACCCCTTCAGAGCAGCACTGCCTGCTTCCAGTCCCCTATTAAAAGCAAAAGTATTTTTATCACTCTTCAGCAAGATGCAGTGCTCTTTCTTACCAAAACCCCAATTACCACGTTGCAGACTCAAGTTAAATATTAACAGGTAAAACTCTCCCTAAACCTGCTTAACTCTAGGTTCACAGCTGAAGGGTTAGGAACACAGCTGAGAGCACACTAATTGCTGACAAATGTCATCTTACACCAGTCCTATTACATAGTCATGGACATCATTTAATCCCCCTTGGAAGAGGTTTAAGCAAAAAGACACCTCTCTGGTGCTTGAGATAGGATTCAAGCCATTATTGTTGTCCACTTGACAGCTAAAATGACAGTAGCTATTAATCATCCTTCAAGATAAGCCTGAGTTATGCATGTATGAGTGTAGCAGAAAAGCACTGTAGCCTATTACTTACAATGGTTTGGTTGTTGAAGGTTTTTTTTAAAGGCAGTGAATTGGTCAAAATCCTGTTATAACTGGCATTGCTAAAGAAGAAAATTAAGTATGTGATCAGTTCAAAAAGGAAAATGAAATTAGCAACCAGTAGATCAATCCTGATTCACCAGGAACCAGGCTTGATTCTATCTCTGTTACTCACCACTTTTGGGGGCAGACAGAAAAAACAAGATGAAACAGCATTACAGTCATCTCTCTCATCATCTAAATCTGCAGAATCCCTTCTTACATCACTCTGCTTCTGATGACAGAATTGTTTGGGCCAATCCCATGGCTGCAGCTGGGCCTAGACAGGTCCAACCAGGAGTGTGTGCAGTAGCTGGCCCTGGACCCTTTAACCTTGCAGTTACTTCAGTCAGTGCTGCACACACCCCAGCACTCACACACACCCTGCAGACACCCCTGCACCTGCCCTCAGACATTCCTTCTGTCCTGTAGCTGGCCCTGGGTCTTCAGTCTCCTGCTTAGGAACAGCTTCAGACAGCTGCCTCTGTACCTGCTCCAGGAAAGATGGATGTAAGAAGCCACACTTTCTATTTGCTATCTCTTTTTCATCTTTTATCCTGTATATCCTGTTTTACAAGGACCTACAGCAACAAATTCTGCTCAAACTTTCCCCTCCCACATCCTCCCATGACCATTCTACAACAGCATCTTAAAGACTGGCAAACAGATTTTTTTTTTTTACTCTGCCATAAAGACTGTTTTTAGAATGAAAACTGGACTGCTTTACATTTCAAATGCCATCCCTTTTCCTTCACCCAACCTTTTTACTTTCAACAGAAGAAAAATATGATGATTTTGGTCAGGGGATCCTAAAGGAATAGCTTAAGTGTAATTCTAAATCACTATTGAAAATGGCTCTCCAAGACATTTGGAAACAATGAGCTTAATGGTATTAGATTTCAGTTTGAAGGAACTTTACAAAGTTCAGATTCTGTCACATCTCAGCTGCTTGAATAAGGACATAGCACTCGCAGCATAGCTCCTTGCATGTGAAAAAGAGGGAAGGAACAAAACTGCAAGGCAAGCAAACTGAGACCAAACCAGAAAACTGACAGGAAAAAATAATACTGTTTTATACTTCCATATAGAATAGGCTTTACTTTTTCAAAAATACCTGTGCTGAAAAGAGTAGAGCTGATTTTAGTACACAAGGTAGCAGAATACCTGCAGAATACACCTGTGTTCAACAACATGAATGACTCACTTCAAAATAACCATCACAGCTGCCGTTATTCCTTCTTCACAAGGGTTTGAGCATCTCACATCGACACCTATTCACTTAAACCTGGGGGAAGGAGGCCTCTCTCTCAGACTGCAGGATGAAACCCATCTGCACCTCACCCGGTTTTAACTCGCGCTTTTCCAGAGCCGCGCTCCCGGTGGAATTCCGGCAATCCCGAGCTGCACCGCCGGGAGCCGCCGCCCGGGGGCGCCGCAGCCGCGTGTCCCGGGGGATCCCGATCCCGATCCCGATCCCGCACCTCTCCGGCTCCGGGAATTCCGCCTTTAGAGGCCTCCCCTCCCCTTTTTACACACGAATAACACACGGGAGCTCAAGCCAGGCCATTTGGCACTCAGGGTGTGCAAGGAGTGCCTGAAACTAAAGCTGTTACGCCTTCCTAGCGATGGAACAGCAGCGAGGAGCGGGAGGGAAGACGGGAAATCAGCGCTGCACTGGAAAAGGAGCTGGGTTGGGGGAGGAAGCACTGCACGGATTTCATTCACAGTACAAGTACTCAACACGTTTAAACATCAGTTTCTGAATACCGTGTTTAGCACACAACAAAACAGCCCATTCCTACACCGGTTTCGAGCCAAGAGCAAGATCTCAAGCAGCAGTCTTTAAGGCAGCAGCTTTTAGTCCTGCTCTAGCACCTGATTAAACTGCTCAAGTCAATGTTTCCCAGTTGGTACAATTAATTCATCAGTGCACTCCTACAGAAAGGCTATTTATCAATTCTAGGATAAATAAATTCCCACCGATTCCTCTTTTCATTGTTCGGGTAGTTACATTTGTTACCTTAATCCAAATGTAGATCCACTTGAAATTACAAATTGAATCATAAATTAGGTCAAACTTCAAAAGGTAATGATTAATCGACTTCAATAATGCAGTTTGCTTATCACTTTATCTCCTCCGACAGGTCCAAGGCTTGTGAGAATGATCTCAGCCCTGCAGCTCTTCCCTTTAGCACTGCTGCTGGCACTGGAGATGGATCAAGTCCTTCACTCCTGCAGATCCTCTGCATATGTGGCTTAAAGAGCTGAATGTATCTTAATGAACTGTGTGTACACAGAAGAGTAAGTAGCTTTTGCCCTTTTTTAAAAATTATTTTTACATTAAAGATTTGTTCTGCCCACCCAGTGACCCTCAAACATCCAAGTGAGCAGGTACTGACAACCTGAAGCTGTAACCGAAATTTAGCCCCAGATTTCCTGAATTCCCCAGTCCAGGTTTCTTGTCACTGCCCTGACCACAGTGGAGGCTGTTTTGGCTGAAACAGCTGTCAGTGCTCTTTATCACACCAGGACAAGAGAGATGGAGCCACTGGAGGGTCCAAGGGCAGCCAAGATGATCAAGGGTCTGAAGCACCTGACATGAGGGTAGAGCTGGGTCTGCTTAGCCCAGAGAAGAGAAGGCTCAAGGGAATCTCATCAATGTGTATAAATAACTGAAGGGAGCTGTAAGAGAATCTTTAGTGTTGCCCAGTGACAGGAGAAGAGGCCGTGGGGGTACAAACACAGGAGGTTCTACCTCAACATAAAGGAAAAGTTATGGGGTCTCTACCTTTGGTACTTCTATTGGGCAAAAGGAGGTCCCCTTCACCTAATTTCTACATTCAGCTCACCTTTCAGATTCTCTCTTCCTGTTCGCCCTCTAGCACAAAAGCAGGGATGATGACAAGCAGATCTAGTCTCTTACAGAGAAGGGTTACCACTCCAATGTGGTACAAAAGCCCCCAACAGTCTATCAGGATTTCTAGTTCAGTATTCATTAAATATTTACTTGCTCCTCCCCAGACTGGGGCCCAGGACAGTTTAAGTGCAGAAGTCAGAAATGCAACAAGCAGCTTAACAATACTCACCTTGTTCCTGCAAACAGCTAAGGAAGTCACAATGAACATAACACACAAATACACAAAGAGACCCCAGAATTTTATTTCAAGAAACTTGTTCAAATGCAGCATTGAAAACAGAAAGAGTGGAATGCCAAGAGTCAGAGAACTTATGCTGAGTTATGTTTTCTTTGACAAACTGGCACCATTGAATCACAAGTCACAGACTAATTTATTTCTAGAGGTTAAAAAACCTCCATCATTATAAAATTTCTAGGAATTCTATTAAAAATTGGTTCTCAATTTACTACTCCTACAGAGATGAAAGCAGTCTGAAGTTTTCGTATCTACTCATTGTTCAAATTACCCATAAAAGACAGTTTATTCTTAAGTCTAAACATCCTGATCAAGGGAAAAAAACGTCTAAAAAGTGACCTCTGCAAGTCTTTACAAACTAAACAAGTAAGAAAGATCTACTGTGCTATAAATATACACAGTACAATATGTACAAGTCTGGTCTTACAAAATAAGAGCTTCCTAGTCCATAAAAATACTAACTCAACTACAAAGTTTTCTCAGTATTTAGTCAAGCTGTCTCGAGTAGTCACTCTAGCAAACTCCTAAAATACTCATTTATTCCACAGCACAACAGCTTGAACGTGTTCACAATGGGAAAGAGTCTAACACTTCACCATAAAACTGATTTCTAACCCTAATTTCCCACTCAGGTTTAGTGGTGCTGTTAGTGTTTGCTACCTATTTTAACATCACAAGGCCTTTACGTGTTTCCAGACTGTGTTTGAACTATTCAAAGTGCTGAAAGTGCGATCAAAGGGTAGAGTTTTGTATCCCTTTTCCAGTACACCCTTCTCTGGCACTGGCAACAATAGCCAAGGGTTTCTAGGTCTGTGAGGTGCAAAAGGCACATGCTCATTTGTACATGTTCAGGGAAGTATTCACACACACACACATGCACTTTGCTTTAAGGACCTGCCCCGTAATATTAGAAGGCTTCCTCTGAGTAAAGAAATTAAAAAATTCCTTACAAATGCCTTAATGCAGACACTTGGAATTCATAATGACCCTGACATGAACTGCTTAAAATGACTGTGAGATGGTGGTGAAAAAAACTTACACTATCCAAGTATTGCTCTGGAACAGAGAAACACAAAGTCTATGCGCTCTCACTCTGTCAAGCCAGGGCCAGGTTACATTCACGCATATGATTTATCACAACAGTTAACAGCATTTGTGAGCACACACATACACATAACCCTTGGCATTTGTTCTTCTACTGAAGGCCATCTGCAGCCTGAAAGAAAAAAAAACCTATTTGAAGAATGTTTCAAGCATTACCCTTCTGTACTTACACATAAAAGTACAAGAAGTAAAAAAACTGAACCGTGCCTCCGCCAAAAAACAGATCACTGACATAACTTAACACTGCCTCCTTTCCTCCTCCCTTCTCTACAGTGCTCTCCTATGACATGCATCATAGTAACTAGTACTGTTAAAAATTAAGAACATATCCCTCTTGACAAAGTTGACAAATTTTTCTAGTGGGCACATTGGCTTGCTGGAACGTTTATAATGATCCTTGCAAAACGAGGTCTGGAATGTGACATCAGCACCATTGTACAGAATGCGAATAAAGTGTTCTTTGGGCCTCTTCCCATCCTGCCACAGCTCAAAAACTAACCTGGCAGCAAATCTGGGAAATCTGGCCTCTGTAATGCCCAAGGCACTAAGAACGGGTGACAAGGTGACATCATGTGCAGAGTAGAGAACAAACACTTCTTCCTTCTTGCCTTCTGCAATGCGCTGCAGCCGACTGACAGTCTGGTTGAGGAGAGGATGAGTAGCCAATAGTGCATACAAGAAGTAAAGTTTCTTTTCCTGTCTTTCTCTCTCATCCTCCAACTGGTGTCTCTTGATTACTTTGAAGTGTTCCATATCAATGCAGCCAGCTTTGGTACATGGGAATGAGACATTATGACAGAAATAGCACAAGAGGGAATCGATTGGGTTGGAAGCTCTCAGCTGCCTGGTGGGAATGCCCACAATCTTTGCCATATCCACGTATATTCTCTCCAAATCGTTGTTTTTCACCCGCAAGCTGTACTGCCTGCGCTGCTCCTCCTCTAGGTAATGGTTTCTCATGGGACAGTCACAGCTTCCTGAGCAGAAAATGGTGCTCCACTGGTGCCTGATGTTAATTTTCTTCCAGTCAAAATCTGGCAGGAAGGTGTAGAGCAGCGCCAAGGCACTCTGCAGGGTTCGGCTCTTCCCTGTGGTCTCCAGGTAGAGCTGCTTGGCTGTCCAGTCACCAGGGAGCAGCTTGTGCCTGTTGATATAAATTTCTCGGAGCAGTTGTCCATTTCGCAGATGTTGTACAACCCCTGAGTTTGGACAGAAATTACAACACATTATCAGAATCTTTGCAGTTTTGAAAGAAAAAATACAGCTAGTAGCCTTACTGATAAATGATCAACTTGTTAAAAGGTTATAAACTTAAAAACTGAACTTCACTTACGATGACTATTAAGAGAACTGTCTGAAACATGAGAAATCTGCTATTCTTTAGTATCTCTCAGATTCTAGGAACTAACCTGAAATATAGAAAATAAGTTGGTTCCATAACATTTGTTTAAAACCCCAGTGGTTTAATATTAATTCTTTGGACTAAGACACAGACTGAGTAGGTCTAACTGGTATTTAATCGGTCTAAGTAAGGTATTTTTGAAGACTGCACCTCAGTTGGGTTTTCAGGAAGGCAGAGAATGCTGTGCCCCTGAAAATTTATAGCAGCCAGTAAAACCACCAGCAGTCATGAAACAAATACACAGAATGTAAATTAATGTGTAAACTCACAAAACAATCGTGAGGTACAGCAACTGCATCAAGCTTCCTTCTCTTCTTTCTTCAGGGAGTATTTAAATTGCTTGATAATTTATGTTAAAGCTCTGCCTTTATGCACCTGAAGAGTGTATCCTTCTCATGTGCCAAAACCTCAACTCCAGAATCCGTATCTCTTGCACAGCAGCAAACAACAAGTATGAACCCTTTATGCACTAGAACACCTCTATACACCTTGCTACAAGTCACAGGAGTCCCCAGATGCCAGCTCAGTGACACAATCCGTGTGTTGTGTGCAATTTCAGTGGTGTCCTACCTTGCTTTCTCCTAGTATCAACTTTGCATGACTTGACAGTGACCAAGGATTCCTTCCAAAGGCATCCCAGAACATACAAGGATTTGACAGGCACCAGGTTTGCCTGCTACATCAGCATGTCTTGTAGGGGACACAGGGTCCCTCTGAATCACAACCCTGTCAGTAACAGAGCACCAGACCCTCTTCAGGAGGGACTGAGCAGTGCTGTTTGTCACAAGGGTAACAGAGGAATTCTGTGGTGTGAAGCAACATGAAAGAAAGGTGCTCTGACTTGCTACAAAGGAAGTTAAAAGAGATGCCGGGATTGACCAGTGTGTAATAGAACTGTCAAGCTTTAGGACAAACCAGGGTTTCTACAACTGTTGCCACTTTCACAGTAGAGAGTCTGATATTTTATCCATAACCCAGAATAGCCCAGGATATGATCAACATGGTAAGCTTCCATAAAAAAGCATTTATCTCAATATAAAGAGAATCAGAAGATGCCTTTTGAAGCAGACTGTGTTTATCAGAGCAGGGGACAAGACAGAGCCACTATGGGAACTCACCTGTCTGTGTAAGCTCTCCCATTTCACACAAGGAATGACTGGGGAAGCGAGGCAGGCTGCTCAGGGAACCATCCATTTGGGCTGCAGACCCTTTGGACATATGCTTAATGAAGGCTTCAAGCTGAGGATGAGAAGGTTTCCTAGAGAGGTAAAAAACCAAAATGTGAAAACTTCCAAAAGCATGTGGGAAAGCAGCTCAAGAGAGTCAAGTATTCCAAGTATGTCAGCTCAGAAATTTCATGATGTGAGGTTATTTCCCACTGAGACAACATCTGCTCTTACTCAGGACTTTCACAAGTATGGAAAAGAAATCTAACTACTTAAAACCTACCAAAGAACTATAGGGAAACAGATGTCATGTTAAAATTATGATACCTTTCAGTAAGTAATTTAGAACAATTTCTGGAGGTTGCTTTGAATTCAGACACTAATACTGTTATGAATTCAAATGAAAAAGATATTAAAAAAATCCTTAAAAAAACCTTCAAACCTCTCTCCAGTTTCTGTACAACCAATGCTCTTTAAACAGCACAGCCAAAGGCAGTAACAATCTGAAGCAGTTCAAATACAGTATTTTAAGTAGATGATATTGAAGGAATTCTCAGATTTTGTAATGTACAATGCTGACAATGTCAGCTTTTATCTCCACTTCCTTCAGCCTCAAATCAAATAGCACGTGTAGTCTCAATTATGTGGGACTGGAAAGCAGCACCCAGTGGCCCCATTAGAACTGGAATCATTGTTTGGGGTACTGCACTTTTATCCAGGAAGAAAGAGGCCAACACTGCTGGACACTTACACAGATAAGATACTCCCATCATGGGAGGAATGAATGCAGCTGGAAAAGAGATATTCACAAAAATATCTGAGTTAACTCACTGGAACAGAGTTCAAATCAGTGGAAGAATGCTTAGATCTCCCACACTGCACTGAAAATTTCAAATACACCACAGACTCAGCTCACTGTGGTACTGCTGTGCAGAAAGCTACAGGTACAAAAAAGCCCACAATGTAACCCAAAGGTAATCTGAACCTTTAAAAAATAAATCTATGACCACGTTCCTACAGCAGAAATGCATTACATGAGTGGGGACTTCTTTGTTAAACGTCAACAGTTACAAAGATTACACAGTCACTTCTCTTAATTTTGTGCAGAACTAAATCAGAAACTGTTTGGCAACCCAACTCTGCCCCAGATGGTTCTTGTCTTAATAGAATGTTCAGCTTGAATACAGTTAATATATTTTCATGTTGCTTAAATATATATATATATAATAAATTTTGTCAGGGATCTCTCACAGAACTCTTGGATTTGTGTTTACTGTTCATATTTACATTTGTTAGAATGATAAACTATTTTTGATGTAAGAACTTCAGGTCTTTAAAAGAAACCCGAGTTTCAGGACCCACCAGAGGGAGCAATAACACCACTAAAGCAGGAATGAGAGTCTGGAATGAAGTTTACTGGGACAAAGAATCCATGCTTACTTAGAAGAGCCAACTGATAAACTCTCGTACATGAGAGGAGCTCTTGCAGAGCTCTGCTCACAGCCAGCATATACAGGAGGGCTCATAAAAATCGGTGTCTGTCAATAAAAGGTAGCTTGTATCATTTTATAAAATTTGAATTTTCCAGTATTTAATTTGTCTTCAGGAAAAAAAAAAATCCTGGCAGGAAAATGTTGCAATTATGCCACAACTGCCAGCAAGAAAAAAATGCAAAATGAGACAAAAAGCATAATGAGATTAAAAATCAAGCCAACTTTTTCATTTTTACTTCCAATTAAAGGAAAACCAGCCAATTTTTGATATTCTAAATTCACAGCTTCTTCTGTATATTGTAATTTTAACAGGGCAAATGAAGATTAGTATTTGCAAAGTAGAGAAAGGAACAAAGCCTGGTCTATGTTTCTCAAGCAGTGGAGGCTCCCTGTTGTACAGTCATACATTAGAAGCTTACTCCAGGCTCCAGATGAAAATTTCTAACAGAACATTTTGTACATTGAACTATTTTCACAGCCCAGCAATGAAATCTAAAAATGGAAGAATTAAGTTGAGAAAATTAAATTACACCCATTAACAAATAGCTTTTTAAGCTTATTACAGAGGTAGCAGGCTGAACTACCAATTTTCCTAAATTTTGAACTGTATAAAACTCTATACATGAATAAACTGACAGAATTTTCCTTAAACTGTGTTCACTTAATTAACAAGTTCGGCAAATACATGTGAAAGAAAACTAAAAGAACTGCATTATCCATTCTGTTCCTTTTGCTGCTTTGCTTAAAAAAGCCTGAAAGAATTCTAATGGAATCAAACCTGTGCTGATAAAACTGCCAGCAATCACTTGTGGGAAGAAAGAAAAGAAAGAAAGAGAAGTATTTTTCTGTACTTTGCAAAAGGATTTTTCTGAAAAAATGGTAGGCAAAATAAATTAACTTTCAAGATAAAATTACAAAAGGGATGATAACTGATGAATTTATATTCCAGTGTATTAATAATATGAGACATGGAGATGCAAGTTACTTAACGTTGGATTACACTGTATTTAAAGTGAGCACAAGATAAGCACGTGCCTGCAGAAGTGCATCATGAAATACGACTTTTGGAGATCTTTCTGAATAGAAATTCAAAGCTTACTTCTTGTTAAATACATATCCCTGTACAACTGGGGAAACAAACACCTATTTTCCTCAGCAGCAGGATTTGCAGCAGCACTCGGGCTCCAAGCTGACAAAGCATTCCCCCTTCCACCCCAAGACTTGGCTTTTATTTAGAATATGAATCCTCCTGTTGAATTGGCCAATTTACAGATGCTGCAGGAGATGGAGTATCCAGGCAACACGGCTGAGGCTGCTGGGGCTGCTGGAGCAGGAAGCAAAGGAAATTGCTCAGTTGTACCATTGAAAAGACTGAATTATCCTTAAAATTTTATTTCCATAAAAGTAATCAGAAAATAAAAATGGACTAAGGAGATATCCTTCTGTAATTTTCCTGGCATTACAATGGCAAGCTACCACATTTGCAAAGGGTCTGAGTATAAAAAATATTTCAAATTTTGCCAGAAAATGGAACAGCTTTTCACTTAAACCCACTAACAATAGCCACACTTGCCAATTTTAACATTTGGTTCCCTTATTTAAAATCTGTTAATTTGCCTTTTAATAATTTTATTTGTGTACAATAGAATAAATTTTACCTATGACAAAACTGAGGATGCTTCTTTTCCCTCAAATAATTAATTCAGCTTATCTTTTTGTTATTTGCAAATCAAACACAGGGATAATAGATCCCAGATTTAATACTCCAGTTTTCATGCACTAGCATTAAAATGGACCAACATTTAAATCCTTAATCAGTGTTTAAATATCTTATTTGCAAAGATCTTAAAATGCTTTAATGCTGAAATATCCCCCTTTATTGCTACACTGTAACCAGTGTACATAGAAAGAAATATTGCACAACTATTTGAACTAAATTGTGTATTTCTGCCAGGAACAGACAGCTGCCAGAGCTGGCATCCTTCAATAAAATTTCCTTTTAGGAAAGGAGTTGATACAAAACTGCATGGCAAAAGCTGAGAGGATCAGGCTTCTCACAAGGACTTGCAGAACCCTCAGTGCATCACTCAGTGATACATCAGGCTTCAGCCACACAAACATGACTTTTCTGTAATCATACAACACAAGATTCTGCCTGCAAACTGTACCAAAAGCGAGTCCCTTTCTCTTTACTTAAAATGCAAAAAATAATTTTAGAACTTCAAGCAAAAATAACATGTTTTCTGTGAAGTTCAAGTAGCCAAAAAAAGGTGAGATCAAAGGACCACACTGTCCTTTTTAGAAAACAAATGAATGGAAAGAGCCACTAAACCCAACAATTGATCAGTGGAGTGTACAAAAGAGATCCTAGGGTTGTAGTAGTATTCTTGGGGATTGTTTACTCATAAAGGTCTTGCAGCTTGTACATTTTTATAACAAACTCCACAGTGCTCCCCTGGCAGGGGCTGGGAATGAGAGGATCTGTGAGGTCCTTTCCAGCCCAAACCATTCCATGGCTCTGTAATTCCATCTACTTCACTGCTGTCTGACTCTTTAAAGTCAGCAGAGGCCCCAGGAGACCTCTCTTCACCTGATTCTGCTCTGAATCCTACTCTGACCTCACTCCAAGTCAAATCCAAACCCCCTTTAGCTCACAGTATGATACTTGTCTCATCTCCCACCTCCCAGCTCATTTTTGTGGCAGTTTCAAAACATGTGCATATTGAACCTAAAATTTCAGTATTTGTTACTAAGCTTCTTATGATTAACATCAACACCTCTCAAAACGTCTTCAAGTATATGCTAATTAACCCAGCTTACTATCAAATTATAGCAGTCTTCTGAAATTATTTTAGCATCTTCCAAAAAGCATTTCTTCTCTCTCACATACAAACTAAGTGAAGAAGCACTGCATATTTTTTACTTTTGACATTATAAATGTGAGCTACATAAGGAAAAAAATGTGTGGGATTAATTTATTTCCCCCATAAGCAAACACTTCAATGAAAGGATTTTCATAACATCATTCAAGTAATTTTCTTGAGGAAAAAACTAGGTGTTTTTTGGTTCTCTTAGGAAATTTGCATCCAGAACAATAAAAATGGTAACAATAATATTAATTGAAGTTTTAGATGGAAGGAATCTTCAAAGCATTTAATCCATTTGCTTATATTCATTCCACACTTATATGTCCCAATCCATAATTCACAAAACCCAAGTGTGATTTTGCATATCCATTAGAAGTCCATGGGGCTGTGGCATAAGCTGCTTAATTAATGAATTCCATCAGCTGAATGCCAAGTCAAATAAAGAGCAGCCTGCATATGAGCAGCTTGCTTATCTGATGTTTTAAGTCCAGAAAACTTAAACAAGCCAGACTTTCCATCAGACATCTCAACTCAACTGTACAGCAGCAAGAAACCCTCAGTTCAAAGGCAGTGATTACAGACCCTGTCACATTCCCCATATAAATACATTTACAATCAAGCACCAAATTTACATCACAAAGGAATATAAGCCTGTCAGCCAAACACAGCAAATAGCTTCCTGATGCTGAAGAAATGAATGTTCCATTCAAAACAATGGCTGAATTCTAGCTTTATTCAGTAAGGTCAGCTTTAACACATCTGGACAGAATGGTGCAGAGCCAACTCCTTTAATCCTTCTGCTGCCCTAAACTAGGAGATGCTACTGTAAAAAAATTTTGCTCTTGAGGAAGCAAGGTCTTCCAGGGGCTGTGAGTGGTAAGGGGTGTGTCATTTACACAGTGATGCTCTAATGCTCCATAAATCAGTGAGAGCCACAGGTATCCCCACTCTGGCCTCCTCAGAGCCTGACTGTGCCCTCTCAACTGCTCCACTTGGTCATCCTGTGTCAAAGCCACACTACTTCCTTGCCTTTTATGGATGGTTTTTCTGACTCCAGGGCCTTCATGTTGTACTCCTTGCCTGAAACTGAAGTGGAAACAGCTATAAAAGCTTTTCTGACAAATACAAAACTGAGGTCTCATGTGGCAGACTAATATTGAGAAACACAGCTACTCATGCAACACTGCCACTTGCAGTTAACATCTTTTCAACAAAGCTGTCTAACATGACAGATATCAAGAAAGATCAGAGCCTTTAGAAACTCCAATAGAAATCTGGATCATATTTCTCTACTTAGTATTTCATGCTGAAAACAATCTCACCCCTTATAGTCAGGTAATTAAAAATGTTATCACAGCTATTAGCAAACAATTCATTTTCCATCTTGTTAGAAAAATTAATTGCCCACTCCACTCTATGGCAGAGATGACTGAAGTTTGGTCTCCTCTCTGCAGTCTCAGGAATGCACATCTCATTTCAGGAAGCCACTCAGTTTGCAGTGGGCACAGAGTGCTTCTGGGGTTAGGTACCTCTTCAACTTCTGAAGGATGTTGGACCAGACTCCTGAGTGACACCTCTTGACAAAACAGGCATTTTGGTGGAAGCTGAATGAACACAGAGAAGCAGCAGCCAGTGTCCAGCCTCTTGGGACACTGACGCTGTCTTGGGACACGCCTGGCTCGTGCCCAGTTTTTCATCCACCAGAACCCCCAGGTCCTCTGCAGGGTTATTCTCAGTGATTCCTCACAGTCTGTACCCATGTCTGGGATTGCCCTGAGCCAGGTGAACCTCTTGAACTTCTTGATCCTCTTGAGTTTCTCATGGACCCTCTTCTCAAGCTGGACACAAATTTCTTGTCGCTGCAAACTTGCTGAGGCTGCTCTCAATTCCACTGCCCATGTCAGGAACGAAGGTATTGAAGAGCACTGGTCCCAGAGCCCTGAGGGACACCACTCATCACTGGCCCCCATGGACATGTAGCTACTGATCACCTCTGCATCCATTCAGCCAATTCCTCATCCACTGAACAGGCCACCCTTCCAACCCACATCTCTGCAGTTTGGAGTAAAGGATGCCATGTAGGACCACACTGAAAGCCTTACAGAACTCCAGGCAGATGACACTGGTCAGTCTTCCCTTGACCACCATTTCAGTCACCCCATCATAGAAGGTCACCATCAGGCATATTTGTCCTGAGTAAAGCTGTGCTGGCTATTTTGGATCTTTTCTTTGTCTTGCACTTGCCTAAAAATTCCTTCCATGAAAATCTGCTCCATGATCCTCCCAGGCACTGAGGTGAAATGCACTTTCAGTGTGGCATTACCATGTCCAGCACAACAGAGTAAAGCCAATTGTGAAAAAAGGAATTATGTTCTTGCTTTTCTGGTGTGGAATTAAAGACAGAGGAGATTCCATGCCACTCTGGAAAAAGGTATTTACGGTCCATCTACACTGCTTTATATACCTACTGTGCCTCTTTCCCAGAGTAATGTATGCAGGAACACAACACACAGCCCTCAGCCATTGAAATCTCCACACCTGACACTGCTCAGGGAACAGCAGCACGAAGGGGTAGATTGGCTCAGAGGTTTTGCTAACATATCTTGGTGTTTTTCTTTTAATTTTAAGTATTCAGTAGGTTCTCTGGTAAGTCCTCTGTTGAAAAATCATCATCATCATCATCCTACTTAAAAGAATTTACAAGTAATCAAACAAGCCATGGCAAAGGTTGGGAAATTACATCATCACTGTTTTTTTCCACTGCTGTACGCAATAATTCATCTGTATCAGTGAGTAGAATCTAAACATAAAAGGAAGGTTCTGCCACAAAGAAGCAATTCAGATCCTATCTGCAGCTCAAAGTGATTCAGGTGTGAAAACAGTTTTCAGCAACCTACACAGACATGTTAGAGACAAAAGCACTATACTGAAACAGAAAGGAAAATGATGTTTTACTGGCAGTTAGGTACAAATAACTTACATGTGACAGTTCTAAACAGTGAGAGGTGGCTACAGGAAAGGGGTAGTTTTCAAGGAGCAAACAATAGCACTTTCTGTTAACTTGTATTTTAATAGTTAAATGTACAACTCCCATTTCTTCATGAATTTTGACACAAATCATTAAGGGAAACTCTGATAGCCTATATTTCTGAAGAGTAAAAGAAAAAACAATATAAAATACAAATATCAATTTTCTTATGGTAGTGCTGAGCTGCCTGAGAGCTTTTTGTATTCAGATGAAGAGAAGCATGCTGAGCTGAAATGGGAGAGATCATCTCAAACAATGCACTTACATTTTCAAAATGTAAATCTAATAGGAATGGCAACCTAAATATCCAACAAAATAGTTTTTGCTTCTTAAAGAAATATGAAGAGCTTACTCTGGTCTGAACTGGTACCATGTAATAGTTCTTGTTTCAAAGAAAACCATTGATACAGGGATGGATTTTTTAAACCACAGCAATACACAATGGTCAGAAGTCACAATGTACTTCAGGCTGCACAAGTTGTTTCCTGAAGAGGAATAAAACGATTCTCATGCAAAAAAAGAGCTTAGCAAAGACAAACTCCAAGAATTTTACCTGCTGGGCACCAACATACAGTCGATGTCAGGTCTCTTTGTCTTGGGAATGGCATACAGAGGATACCTATCGCCGTGTCGAATCAGCACTTGAACTGACACCAGCTTAAAATAATGAGGGGCATGACCTAAAGTGAAGAAAGGGAAAACAAAACAAAACAAAACCAAACCAAAAAAAGTTACCTGCATCCACTTTCTTTAATAAAAAAAAAGCAGGTATAATTAGCTTGATAGGTTTGATATTGCAATGAAAGAAAACACCCACAAGAAATTACAACTTAGCAACCCAAGAAAGATTTCACTTCAGATTGCAAGACAAGTTATACAAGACTGAGGTTCTTAGCACAGCTCCACAGTACAACTGAAGTCCACTAACCACACAAAACATTATTCAAGCACTGAACTCTGTCAACACAATAAAGTTATTCCACTTTTATAACGCCTCTCTTCCGGTCCCCATCTTAATGATGGATTTTTGCAGCATGTCTAATCTGGATCTTTTTGATATACTAGTTTGTGATTTGTTTGATAACCATTAGTAGGATATGCTAATAAAGGACTTCATTCAAACTCACTGCAGCTGCTGTAGAGTAAAGAATGCAAATACGCCTTCTAGCTGACCATGCCTAATGGCTTAGAATTTCAAAATTAATTACTTCTGTGGGGTTTTTCTTCCAGAATTCCAAGTCAACTGCTTGAAATGCAGCTGACTTGTAACAAGAATTACAATTCTAATATTAAATATGTACACTTCTCCCAACCCTTTCTGTTTTAGACCTATAGCTGACCATTGGCTGGACAGAGAACAATGTCCAAAAATCAAGACAACGAGGAGGGAACAACAAAGGGAAGGAAAGAGCAGCAGCACGTTTGGAATGATTTAACATAATTCAGTGACCAGATGGCATTTGCTGCATCTTCTCCAAGCAGCAATGAACTGACAGTGCAGAGTTATCATTTCTAATAACAACACATAGAAACAAGCAACTAACGTGAGGTCTGCCCTCCCAAAGCTCACCTTCCATGGTGCGCTCAGCAATTGTGGGAATGTTGCAGTAAACATGAGCTTCATAAAGGGGGTCTATGGCAGGAGGCTCCGTCAGCAAATCAGGCATTATTCTCTTCCGGCTCTTAGGACTCAACCCATCTTCCCTGACAGGGTTTACTGGGATTAAATGCACTGAAAGATACAAAATGTACACCATATTCCTTCAGGAGACTTTAGGGACATATAAGATTATGACTTTTTTATCATTATTTTTAAGTAATTATGCACAAAGACTATGGTTTCATGAAAGGATGTCCCTTAATCGCATACAACAATATCATTGTGATTGTTTTCCTCATTTACATAGCCCAGAAGAGCTCTTTGGCTAAGTCAATGCTTGGCTAAGACTTCAGGAGCAGACTTGGATGTAGAACAGCTCTGGGTTTTGCACTCTTCTTGAAGCTGCTCTTTCAGTCAGTCTCTCAGCATGAATCACAGAAAAAGGGTCACAATAGGTCTGGCTGTCTCCCATTATTTTAACTTAAAAACTGACATTGAAGGACATCAGCAAAAGACACAGCACATTTATGATGAGAGCAGTATAAACCACTGGGAAAACAAAGTAGTCAAGATTGAAGGACTGGATTGTTCATCATTTTTCTCACTAATTCCTGCCCTTGCATTGCCATCTTATCAACCTTAAACAGTCTGACTCATCTAAAAAAAAAAAAAAAAGCACACAAAACGTATTTCTTGACATTAAACAGAGACTACCCAAAAAACCTGAAACACAAACAAATGCAGTAAACACACACAGAGGAGAAACTAACAGAAATACCACCACTGAGTCTTCTGACGTGTAGATGAAAGCTGAAGCATATCTAAATGTAAGCTTGGAGTTGTAATGACCCTGCCTTGATCTAAGACTCATCAATTAACTGATGCTTTCACCAGACTACACTTGTAATAACACATGCCTCTATTCTATTCTATTCTATGGAATTTTAATCAGAAGCTTAGAGGTAAAAAAAGGGGAGAAGCGTTCATATTTTTACCCCATTAGTCTTCTATCTCGAGAGAAAAAAAAAAAGATGAGAGAAGAAATTTCAAAGCAAAACTTTACTAATTCTTCTGTGTCAATTCCTCAGCTCCATCTTGACTCCCAGTTCCACTTTCAGAGGTGAATTTGTTCATAAATAGTTGTACAGACCAGGGAAATCAATGAAGACAGCAAACCAAAGCAAAACACATAGATTTTAAGAACACATAGCCAGTAATAAAACACAGGCTCTTCATTCTTACTGTACAATACATTACACTTCAAATTCTTTTTCCTGTGGTTACTCTTTGTCTGCCAAAACCAGAACCCAAGCATTTTCCATAGCCTTGCTACTGCTGTTGACAAGGTCAATACCTGCCAAGTGCAGTGACTTCAAACTTTTCATTAAACTGTTTCAGATTTTGCTTTCAGCTGTGTTTGGTGAGAATATTAAACTGTAATTTTGACTTTGGATGCTTTAATTGTGGAGCTCAGCTGCCATTGCATCCTGCATCTACTAGATCCATATTTTAGCTCCTTGCTTAGACTCACATTGTTGTGAGACATTGCAAACCCCTGCCCAAGAAACTGGCAGTAACACAGAGCCTTGGCAATATCTGCCAGAGGTTGGGATCTCTGGGCTTTGCAGTACATTTGTGCTTGGTGTTCAAATCCCAAACCCAAGAATGCCCAGCAGTGACTGGATTCTGCAAATAAACAGCACTACAGACAGCACTTGTCCACAGTACAAATGGCAAATTACAGGGACGTTCTATTGGCCAAGTTTCCAAGCCAGAAAAGGTTACAGGCAACAACTCTCAGCTTTCTGCAACAATTCTCTGTAGAGCAACCCATAAACAACACTGCTACTGCTCCCTTAATGTCACAGCTGGCTGAAGTACTCAAGGAGTCATGTAGCTCAAGCCAGCCTAGACACAGGAGTGTTCCAGCAGACAGGGGAAACCATACCCCAACAGCAAAAACTCCAAGTTAACTCTGATCCTAAATTTTGATTGGAAATTTTAAAAGCAAAATAAAGATACTAATTTTTTTTATCTAAGGCAGTTTTAACCACAAAAAACCTGAACAGATCCCATTTCTGTACTGAGACTATTCAGGGCAGAAGCCAACAGATGCATGCATCAGCTCGTTAAAATCAAGTGCCGATGATTCCTGAGGTCAAATACCTTGCAGAAAGCAAGTCTCATTTCTAATCAAACTAGTTGAATAAATACCATAACACAAATTTAAGAATAAGGAAAAGCACTAAATCTTACAGAGAAGCATCTACTCTCTTTAGAATATTAAAAATAAAACTGAATATTATGAATAACATTGAATACTAAGAATAAAATTGAACACTAAGAATAAAATTGACTATTAAAAATACTCAGGATACATTCAGGATACATGTTTGCAGCTAAAAAGCAACTGAAAGAACACTTTTAAAGGAGACTCTTCAGTCAGTACAGCAGCTATAGGTACAACTTAAAGAGTAATTTGTGGACTGGAAATGGACTCGAGATTAGAAATACCAATAGTTCATGTAATAGCGGGTAAATCTAGTCCTTATTGTACAGGGAATATGCTTGGCTTATACAAGGGAGAAGAAAAGACACATGATAAGCAGTATTTGCTTTTAACACACCAGAAATAACACATATTAGGTGAAAAAAACGGCAATCAATCAAACTATCTATGCAAACACATGGGCCATCTATTTCATGTTGCTAAATAGAAAAAGGAATTACGTGAACTGGGCATCAGTCTCTGCAGTGTCCAAGAAATCTCCACCAAGTGCATACACATGAAAATAAAAAGTATTTCAGAGTTGGGAGAATGGGGTTGGGAGGGATAAGGGGGACAACAGGGAAGAATGGCAACACAAGGCCAAGGAAAGATGAATCCCAGCTGGAGCTGCCTTCCCATTGCTCAGAACAGTCACCCTGAAGAGCCCACCCAGCCACACTGGTTAAAGCTCCTCAGAAGCTGGAGCATTCCTGCAGCTCCAGAGCTTTAGGATGAGGATCCCAAGTGACACATCCTCTCTTTGTATTTCTGGCTTCTGAAACATAAGAGGTATTTTCCATCCTCTTAGTTGTTTCTCAATTATTTCCTCCTCTCCTCCATGGACATTGTTAGTTAGTGCCTCATGTATTTATGATGTTATCTCCTTTGCTCTTTCCCTTCTTATTTCAAGTACTTGGCCTTCATGCTCCCTTGTCTTCATTTATCCCACTTCCTGTCTCTCCAGTCCTGCTTTGCACACCTCATCCTCTCCAGCTCCCTCTGCACAGAAGACTCAATTTGGTCCTTCATTTTTGTACTCCCTGTGCCACACAGAGCAGTTTTCTAAAGCTGTTTGAAGAACTGTCTGTCTCTCTGTATCCAAGTATTTCCCTACTGAAAGTCCTCCTCTGCAGTGTCAATCCCACCTCTGTCTCCCACATGGGTTTTCTGGTCCGTTTGTAACTGGCAGAACTACAAAGAGTATTGGACTGATACAGCTCAGAGAGGAAAGGGAAAAAAATAAATAAAAATAAATTTTAAAAAGCCCCTCACATGAACCTGAAATTAATCTTTTTTCCCATACTCAGTTCTGCTCTTCCAGCTGTAAATCATTACAAGGTCAGAATACTGCAGCACAGTTTTCACATTGTTTTCTACAGCTTAGCACTATTTTATATGAATTTCTCTATCAGTTCACAGAAACATGCACTTGCTCAAAACAGAAATCTGCCAGTGTGCACACAGTCATACTTAAATCTCTGATTAAGAAAGGCTTTGAGCAGGATTTTTCCACTGCTGTGCCTTTCAAAGCTCATGTTTTACTATGACAGGAATACAACAATGTAAACCAGAAATGTAACAGATGATTTTGATGTGCATTTACCACAGCCAGAACAGTTAATAAAATAGATCTGAAACATATTTCATCATCTAACTGGAAGCTTTGCCAACATTGAAACTATAAAGAATATGGACATATTACAGAGGTAGCTCAACAACAAAAAGAGAAAGAGAACACATTTTATTTCCCAATATTGATAAACTTATTTTTAAAAGAAGCTACATAAAAACTACTTTGAAACAATGATTTTGAAAAAGTTCTAGTGAGGAAAAAAAAGCAGAAAGTTACAGAAACAATAAAAGGAAAGAGTGCAGTGCAACTCTTCCTAGGGTCCCACCAGGCAAAAATTGTTTGAAACATGAGTAAAACTAAATACATGGGCTGGGATAAGACAAAAGTAAGAGCTGATGGAACAATCAAACTGCAGCTGCTGCCTTGTGAGACAGAGGCACTGGTCACACAGTACTACACCTAAATGCTGCTGTGGAATCACTCCTTCAAGAATTCCTGCAGCTCTAAATTCAGATTGGTTTTTTTGGTCAACACAATTCAAAAGAAATCAAATCCAGATTCTGATACTAAGTTTAATTAAAAAATAAAATAAATCCAGAAACCTTTATTTTAAATCACACCATAGAACCTGAAGACCACATTCTAAAATGAAGTCAATAGCTTGACTAAGAAATGTGTTTAGACCAGAGGTGTCTCAAACACTATGAGTATGATTTTATTTCCAGTGTGCACTAATTAGGACCTATTTAAAGAGCAAAAACGTAATTGTCTGACTTCCATACTCCCCCCACCAAGTTCCTGAATGTCATAAAATATCTAAAAACCTCCCCCCAATATTAGACAAGTAGTTTCCAAGCAAGAGACAATCGCTCAGAAGTGCTTTCAGTGGAACAATTGTAACGATTCTGACCTAGCAAGTAATCACCTGTGGAAAAATGTCAAGTTTACCAAATCAGCTATTGTGCTCAGAAGCCCAAGCAGGGAGCCAGATATGAATTAGAGCTACAAAACCTACATGAACTTGACAGAATTCAGTACAGCAGAAAACCAAACACACAGCAAAGTGCAATTCGTGTAGAAAGAACACCAAATTAAATGTAAATCACTTCATTATCAATTTCTCTCCCTTCTGCAGTCCTACTTTCAGCTTGAGATACAAAAGGTAGCAACACTGTTTACCAAGAAGAAACACATTTATCCATGAAAAAGAAACATTTACCTAAAATCAGAAAGACAGGCAATAAAACCAGTTTCCATTGCTGTTTTCCCTTGTAGCTCCAAACAGCCTGAGAAGCAGCAGCACAAGCAGCCATGTTAGTCTCAATTTTCTGACTTAACAGAGAGCTGAAGTTTTCACCTTTTATAACACAGAAGGTTCTTTCAGCCCCATGCAAACATACTATTTAAAAAAGAAATGCAGCCACACAGCAGAAATTAAAAACAGCAACCCCACTGTAGGTAACCTCATGCTGATGGGTAAAGAAAAGCAAACGCGCATGTCAGAGAGCACAAAAAGTTATTTATCCACTTCCACCTTTCCCCCCACCCCTTTCTGCTACTCCCAGGGCAGTAACAAGGCTGCCTAGCACAGAACAGAACACTCAGGCTTCTCAAAGTCTGGTGATGAATGTGGACTTCACAGATTCATAGAATCACTAAGGTTGGAAAAGGCTTCTAAGATCATCCAATCCAACTGTCAAGCCAGCACCACCCAGTGTCACGTCTTCACCACTAAAACCTGTCCCCAAGTGCCACATCCACACATTTGTCCTCATATCCAATCTATACCTCCTCTGGCACAACTTTAGGCAATTTCCTCTTGTCCTGTCGCTTGATACCTGGGAGAAGAGACTGCCAACTGAGAGAGATAAGGTCCCTCTGAGCCTCTTTTGTCCAGGTTAAACTCCAGCTCCCAACTCTTCTCCTACTTGCTCTCTCCTTGAAAAAAATGGAAGCTAGAACAGGAGTACTGTACAAAAGAACAACCCAAAAGAGACAGGAATTCTTGAAATCTGAGGTGGGGAGGGAAAGCTGAAGAAAAACAATCTGGAAAAAACAGCTAAGGCACACATGGGCTGAAGAGCACATGGTGCAACAGTGAAGGCACACTGCCAGTGGAGAAATGGAGCAACCTGAGCACAGCACTGCCAAAGCTCTGACATCCTGTGACCCTGGGTATGACCCCTGCAAGTCCCAGGGCTGAGCCCTGCAAAGCCCCAGGTGTGGTCCCAGCAAACCCCACCCTCATCCCTGAGCAGCACACATCCCCCAGGATCAGTTTTAGAGCTCTGCCTTGGATTGCAAATGCACATTTGGGTATCAATGAAGTTCAAATGTGCCTGTGTGACACGAAACCCACCTTTCTCATTTCCTTCTTTTGTACAGCTGCATAAAGGCTTTGACTGGCTCAAAGGGAAGATCTGTATTAAGAGCAAGGGCCTTCATCCATAATGCATAATGTGCTGTATTTGAATGCTGAGTAATCACACAAACAAAAAATGGCTTATTAACCTCACAATGGTCAAACTATCAAGTACTATTAAGGAAAATAACCATAAAAGTCTTTAGAAAAGCTTTCTAAGCCTGTGAACATGTTTCTAAGCTTCAGATTTGGTATTTATAGAAAATATAAGTGGAGCTATAAACTTTTACAGTCTTACATTTTCACTGGCTTTTAGTTTATTAAGATTGTGCAGCTTAATTAAACAAAAGACACCACTAATTTTTACTTAAAATCAAACCTCTTGCCCTACAGAGTCTGAAGAGGAATTTTTTTTTAATGTAACATCTGTCCACACCGAACCTATGAAGAAGTGATAATTCTCAGTGTCTATTCAGTCTCAAACCCTTAACTACTTTTTTCACCACAACTCTGCTTTCCCCAAGCATTTGCTTTTCCATTTTCTCCACTCTTGCTGTGTGTCCTGTTGAGGAGCAAGGGGAGCAGGGGTCCCTCAAGGACAGATGTGTTCATGGGCAGCCACAGCCCTCTCTCTACTACAGAACAGGCTCTGACCTGTTTTCTTCCCACAGTGCTGATAAATTCTCTGAGCACAACTACAAAGGAGGAAAAAAAAAAGAGTAAGAAGAGTGAAGGGAGCTATGAGGGAGGTGGGTAACAGAGAGAACAGCGGGGGATGGAGGAGGGCACACACTTAAATTTAACCTGGAATAGCAACAACAAAATGCTCTGCCTTAGCAAACCCCTGAGAAGATAAAGAAGGTTTCTTGGAGTGTAATTTCTCCACAATATTTCAACCAGACAATTGTGTGCATTCCAAGGCGACACAAGGTACAGCCTTCAGATTACAGCTGTGGCAGGGCAGCAGAGGTAAGCACTTCCCTCCTTGAACACCTGAAATGTTACCTACCCAAACTCTGAGAATGGGTGACTCAAACACAGATTCATCAGAGGGCATGAACTTCGAAGCTCACGGCATTCACTAAGCAACCAAATGGGAGCAAACAGAAAACAGAGACTACAGATCCCCTCCTCTGAGTTTCCAACAGTTTGCAAACACTCAGCACCAGTGGTGAGTTATGGGCTGACACATGCCTAGACACATACACCTATTTAATCCACTCAATTTTGTGGCTGCTGCTGCTGTTTATCCTTCTGTAAGAGAGATCATAGTAATTTAGAGACTTTTCAAGCAATCTTACAGCACAATCCTATTGCCAGCAGCCTACATGGCACGTTCTAGCACAAACTTTAAAAAAATATTCACAAAGAGTATTTAGATGTAGCAAGCAAGTAGCAGATATCATTGAATAAATATTCTTTTCATGGCAGTGTTTCTAATCAAAAGTACTGAAAAATGCTTGCTACAGCAGCCTTGAATACCTGCATTTCATACTGCAGAGCCACTGTCCTGCCATGGCCTTCAGCACAGCATGTTTTGACACCAGAAATTTAAGTCCACTAGAACAGTTCTGTTGATCCGATCAAATAAACATGGACATCTCACTTCCTACACCGAAAAACCCAATTAATTTGGAAGACCATGAGGAATGCTGCAGCAGACTTGTGAAACAGAACATCTTATTTCAAATTCTTACAGAGAAACTTTTAATCTGCCAAGAAAAATTGAATAAATTCACATAGTTGGGCAGTTGGGTGGATGAGGAGAGCATCTGTCCATTTTGGTGCACTCATCTTTGTTGGGTAAATTTCTGCATTACTTGGGTCAATATTAGAAAAATGCTGCTTTAAAAATTCTGTTAAGTGCTATGTTTGTATTTCCTCATGTAGTTCCTTAAACTACATCTTCAGTTTCATAGTGACAATACAGGAAGTAACAGTCCCATTTCTTCCCCCAATTACTTCTTGTGATTTAATCAAGAAAAGAGGTGGATTTCCCTTTCTCTTTTAGCCTCACAGGCTCAGTCACCACAGAGCCTGAAGCATGAGATCCCTGTCTGCCCTTCTCCACCCAGAGAACTCAGGTACAGTCAGTCTCCATCCAAAACATGCTGGAGATGGGAGCAGGGCAGTCAACATGAGGAACCACTCCTTTCCAACTGGAAAAATACCCTGGGGAAATTTGAAATAAAAATGCTGTTTCTCTGTTTAAAGTGTAGGAAATGTAAGTTTTCTGAAGCATCCTGTATATCACAGGTTCACTGACAGGAAATGGGAACTCAGGGAAACCAGGAGGCTGCAGATGTACTCAGCTAACCCAGTGGATGTCAGATCTGATTGAGGGGTAACGAGCGTGAGCTCTAGAGTATTTAGATTTTTAATGTGCATGTTTTGAAGACAATCACAGACATTAGGACATAAGGAAAAAAATGTAAAGACTTAACACTGCTCTCCTGCCATGCACAAGCAACATGGAAGTGTACACATACACCCCAGTATGAGCTTTCTCACCACAGCCCCTGCTTCCTCTCCAGAACCATCATAATACAATTGCAGCTACAACTTGTAAGTGCATCTTAGTTTTTCTAACTAATCCTGGTGTCATTTTCTCACATGAAATGTAATCAAAAGCTCATTCTTCAGTCTAATGCCATCTGAGTTTTCAGCCTTCTTAGTTTTCAGATCCCTGAAGTTTTCCACTGGAGATGCAAATGTTCCTATGGACAAGTGAGAGCTACTATAAATAGGCTGCTCTCCTTAGCTGTTTTTCACAGAGTTGGACAGAAATAACCAACCCTCCCACCCCTTTCCAGGAGTGGGGCAAAGCCTATTTGTTTGCCTATTTTCTGGCTCACAAGCTGTGAATTTTCTTTAAAGGTTTTCCTCATTTTGGGGCAATTGCCAAAAGCAGCTCTTGCCCATGGAGCCATAGCCCACAGGTACTGACCCAGGGCCTTATTCCATATCAGAGTCAGGGCAAAAGACCAGATTTCACTACTTGTGTGCTGATGTTCAAAGGTAAAATAGAACAACTCCACACAACTCCCATGCTTAAAAGCTTACCAGCTTTAAACCATTGCAGAGAACAGGTTTCTCATTTCCAGCTGCATTAGTTGTATGGCTACCAGATTTTTTATAAGGTCACAATCGGACTTACATGAGAAAAACAAATATGTTAAGAAAATCCTTTTAGCACCAAACACAACATGGCAGGCTTTGTACTCTTGTGTTTGAGGCCTAATTTAAGCAGATACATTAAATTATACAATGTGTGCTTGCATTTATTAAGTCCAGATGTGGCTCTGAAAAGAGCTTTATAGATTTAGGGGTTTCCCCCTGCTCCCCATTGTTTTATGCTGGTCAATTCAGAAGGGCATATGGCACTGCTTAAACAGTTTCCAGGATTTTCAGCCTGACAGCAATAACGCAGTAATGCTGAGTGCAAATGTGAGCCTTTCCAAGTGCTAGAGATGACAATCATTTTCCACTTCTCCTCCCAAAGTCAAAAACTTCTTGCTGTATTTTATTGTATTTTCCTACTACACTGAAATTCTACAATGTTCACCACAGAACAGATTTCTATTTTCATCAATTTAATGCACTACATTTTTTAAAATGAATACACATGCATACTAAAGCTTTTCTTTTCCAACGTGTCACTAATTACCCCACTGCTTGGCTCTGCACTTGGTCTGGAGGGAGTGGGGGAGGTTCCTACAAGACATCCAGACAAGCAGACAGATTTGCTGCTCAATAAACATATTGCTCAAGTCACATCTTGCTTGTTCTCCAGGTTGTTTAGTGATAAGATGCAAAAGGAGCTCCAGTGGTGCTTACATTGATGCAGTTGTGTTTGTTCTGACCCAGCACAGGCTCACTGGGATTCCCAAATGAGAAGGGCAATAAACACCACAAACCACCACACTCTGGTAAAGCCCCTTCTATTGCTGAGACCTGCCATGTCTCATCAAGCTGTGAGATAACTTCAACTATATCAAATCAGTGTCCTGAGGGCCACCAAACAAGGCTTAAATACACAAAGACTAAACAGGGGGGGGGGATTACAGCCTGAGCGCATGATTTTTAAAAATACCATAGATCCAGCCACTGCTACGTGCCCAACAAGATTCATGAGCACTGCAAAAAGATTTTAAAGCACTGTCCTGCTTCTATCTCCAGAACTCAGCAACTGCTAAATGAACTGATCCAGCTGAATTGTCCTGCAACAGATTTTCAAAACAGTTTTTATCAGCTGTGCTCAGAAACTGTTGGCCACTGTTCCCAGTTTCATAGCATTGTCTCAAAATAAAGATCAACTGCTCTACACTGATATTCACTGTACTGAAGGCCTCTGCCATCCTTTTCCAGGCGGTGAGGACCTTTGCTTTTAGTTTGGGATTTGTTTGTTTTTCCTTTTTGTCTTTTATGATTCTCACAAATACTGGAGGGGAAGCTGTGCAGTAGCAATTGCAACATGACTGAAAAAAAGATGCTTGGCAGATTTCACATGTGAACTGAACACCAACATAGCAGCCAAGAACGTTCAGCATAGCAGAAGAACACACATCAGAAAGTATTTTCTCAGGAACACGGGCTACAAATCCTCTGGCTTCAGTGATCCTTTCCTCTACAGCAGCTGGGCATGACACAAAAATATGCCCCATAAAGCAGAGTTCAAGACAGTTCAAGAGTTGCTCCTGTTGTGCTACCCAGCAATCTGTTGCTGAAAGAGCTCTCTACAGCTGAAGCCCTACGAGTGCTCCCTGCACACAGAGGAAGCCTGCACCACTGTTTTCTGTCATCCTAGAAACCTCTTTTCCTTGGGTTCACCTCAGACAGCATCCCAAAATACACAGGATGTTTTTTGACATTCAAGCCAACTGTCATTAGGGAGTGCACTAGAACATCCAGCTACTGAAATATGAATCCCAAAATACACAGGGAAGACAAAGAAATAAAGGAACTTAAAATCACACCTTAACTCTACCCACCGCATCTTCACGAGTATTGCTCCTCTGGTGTCCAAACATCAAGGCAGCAGATTTTGGGCTGCAACAAACTACATCTGCTCACTGCTCAAGGCATCTTCTGATCACCTCTCCTGACCTGCTTCCTGCCTTCCCTGCAGCATTTCTGCCTTGGGGCAGAGGGGTGCCAGCCCAAAGGCAGCAACACCCACCATGTCGGCAGCTAAGCCACAGCCCCTGCCAAGCACAGGGCTCAAACTGCTTGATATGTTAATGTCATCAGTCAGACACAATCCACACAATCCACAGACATCTGGCACTTCTCTACAGCAGTGTCCTTCCAAGATAAAAAGCCTTAAAAATTCAAATCAATATTTGCACTACTGCATTAAATTAGCACTTTTCTGTTTCACATCTAATCCCAGCTGCTTTCTGTCCACAAACTGACCTGCCCAGGGAAGTGATCTCAACACCATATGCCACAGCTTACCCAAGCCAAGCCAGCTCACTTGTTTGTCCTTGTCAACACCAGGGTAAGGCACAGAAAGCTGCCATGGATTTGCCAGCAGCAAACCTCAAAACAACATATTTAATACAGTAGAACCTGACAGGTCTTTGTGCTGGGGAAGCCTGCCATGCCAGTCATTAATCTCAGGAATTCAGAACAGCGCTCTCTGGATCACAGAATTATTGGTATCTTTAAGACTCTTGCCATAAAACAGGTTAGGGGAAGACAGTGAATCTTATTTCTTGTCTTCATTCAGCATTAATGTGCACAGTTGGTAAACCCTAAATTACACCACGTATGTTTCCAGGTCTTTTAATCCAACCATCTCACAAAAATAATGAAGGGACATCACTTCCATTTTACAAGACTTCATATTTCACTGCAAGTCCACAAAAGCCCCAGTCTTTTAAATACAAACTACTTAGACCCTGCCTCATTTAAAATAAACCACAATGCCACTTAGTATGTACAAGCACTGCTTTTCTTTCAGACAGTGAGCTTTGAAAAGCGAAAAGGGAACTAATTTTGGAAACAGAGATTACTCTTACTAGAAAAAACAAAAGGCAATTTAAAAACTGCCTGTAGGCATTAAAATATTGCAAATCAGTACAGTTTGAGACACCTGATTAATCACAGAAACTCCATATGCCCAAGAACACACAATAAATTTTTCAGAAACCTTCACAGTCAAGTGACAAGACACTTTGGATTAAGTCAGTCACTGTATCATTTCAGCAATGAGATCCCACCAAAAGCACAGATAAAAGAACAAAACTGCCTAAAAGATAACTCACAAGAGAAAAATTAAAAGGACTAAGAAGAAACATGAATAACTGTATGAAGCATATTAAGCATCTCTCTTTCCAATGTCCACAGTGGAACCAGCACATCCATAAACCCCAATGGTTTTCAACTCAAGTTGCAGCAGCACAGTGGGTATTAAGGCAATCGCAAAGCACAGCTCAGAGAAACAAACCTATCATCAAACATGAAGCTTAAGTAGCCCTCCATGCTTTTCAGAAGACTGCAAATGGCCTAGAAATAGGGAAAGCACAAGACTTCTGAGTGGAAAATCTGCCATGCTTATCAGCTTGAAGGCAAAACTCATGAAGGGAGATGTCTGCTCTAGTTTTAATTTCTTATGCGGTTAAAACATGACAAAAACAAGTTCTCTCCATCAAGAACTCCAAAGCTGTGGCTTTTTAAATACAGTTACTTGTATACACCAGCAAAGTGCAACATCCACCCAAGCAGCCACTGCCCCAGGGCTCTGGCTTGCAGCAGAGGCTGAAGGAAGCCATGGTGAGGATCTCAGGCTAAATCCCAAACACCTCAGTGTTGCATTTGATGCCCACACTGTCCTCATAAAGTGAGAGCTGCCTGCAAAACTCAAGCCAACGAAATAAAATTCTGCTGCTTTTCTGTGTGGAAAATCCCAATTTCTGCTTCCTATGACTCATCTTTAAAACCAAAACCTCCAGTGCGAAATCAAATGACAGAAAGTAGAGGGAAATTATTACTGAAACAGAATAATGTCACTTCCAGACACGCTCATACACCAACACCCAAGCCTGACCCATCAAGGCAGAGAAAGTATTTTTAAAAACTCAAGAAAACCATAAAACAGCTCTCCACATTTTACATGAGAACCAGCACCCTACCAGGGCAGCAGCTTCCTTAAAAGCAGTGGCAGTCACCAAAATTCTTTTTATCAAAAGGCAAGCCTAAGCCACTGATCAAAGTAAGTAAGAAAACAAATTCTAAACCAGAAGAGAAGCTCCATGGGCAAGAGCTGCCCGAGAGCCAGGGCCTTCAGAAGCATAGTCTGGAATTGATGCCAGCCACAGGGTTATAAAAAGCATCCCTGTAAAAAGGGATGCTTCCCACTATCACTTTAGTCCTCTTCTCTTGACTGTTACTTTCCTTAGGCTTTCAGTAAATTAAAAAAAAAAAAAAAAACCCTAAAAAACAAAATAAAACAAAAGTATTTACTTCGTGGAAAAAATTTTATCTACATTCCTTTGATAACAGAGTAAAAAATCATTGTCAAGCAAATTTTACAGCGTGTACACATGGCATCCTAACAGATAGCTTATAAACTGCCTTTTAGTTTGGCTTATTCAAGGAAACTCAGGGATAAATTTTGAGAACATCCTGAGGAGACCCACCTTGAGGTGTCTGCTGCCAGTCACAGATGTCTCTAGTGTAATGGAATTACTCTGTTTGCCCAGCAATTGGGTTCTCAGGTACCCATCTTTGGGGGAAAGAGAAAGCTGCTCCTCAGGCCTACCTGTAAACTCCTGTTCCTGAGCTGACCTAAGGGCTAACCAATGCAATTAACATTGACAGGGTCCTAAATTCTGTCTTTTCTCCTTAGTTTTAGGCTGCAGGACCACAGCTGGATTCTGCCACATCCTTTGGGTGTAGCTGCACTCCATCCGCTGTCCCTGAGCTGCAGGAATTGCCCCGAACCACTGCATTTACCTTCCCTTTGCAGTGCTCCAGGCACGTTACACAGCACAGAGCAGGGAGAAAGACCTCAGCCACTGCAACCTCTTCTTCTGGAAAGGAAAGAATAAAGTATCCCTACACATATTCTCTGTGTTTGTACAGAAGGAAACTGCCCATTTTTAGTCAACAGCATTACAGATAATATTTACAGAGACAAAAGTACAGCCCACTGTCTAGCACAGGTCATTTTTCCATTCTGCAGTTTTTCTGACAAAGCAAAACACTGAAAACTTTAGATAAAAACAACATAATTACATGTTAGAACAGCCTTAACTGACAAGTCTATCAAAACCAGCTTTCCTTTTGTCTCTAATGCCAAAGTTTTAAAATGTTTTATGACCATGACCATTTACATAAACAAAGAGGAGAAAAATAAAAACACATGTGGAATGGTAAACACTGTAAGAAAAATACTTCTCCCCTCTTTTCTGTAGATCTGGCTCCAAACATAAAAAAGAGGGAAACAATGACAATTCCTAATAAAACTTTAATCTGCCAGTCATATTGGGTTTGGAAGTCAACCAGTTTCTCTATCCAATGGGTTTCCCAAACAAAAACACTCCATTGATATAATTATCCATCAGAGACATCAGAGAATGCTTCTAGCCAGCAGTGGAACATTTTTTTCATGTTAACTTTTAACACTGTCATTTTCCTACACTATTTAAAAATTCAAACATGTACAAAATCCAGTGGCATTTGCCATTCAAGAGAGGTTCTCTCTGTTGCTGATTGCTCCAGGTTTAACTCTGTGAAATGCATTAACAGACAAACTGAACTTGAGGGCACCTCTGGCCCCAGCCTTTTACTTCAAAGTCCAGGCCACATAATATATTAAAGACACCTAGAACTGTTAAGGCTTGTATGTTTTCAGCAAGTATAAACTTCTTTTTTAAAGTCTTCTATGTGCCTACAAGAAATGGTAACCAAACCTGACAAAACTATGAATAGGTATTAGAATATTCTAGTAAATTTTCAAATATGTCTCAAATGCATTTCTCCCATCATCCACCAGGTATGTTCAGAAAAAAAACCAAAAAACTGTGGCATTACTTATCTCAATAAATACACAGAGCTTGAGAACAGTAGGACTTCCTGAAGAAAGTTCCCTTACCCTACTGCTCCATGTGGAATTCCCAGGAAAGCAGCCAGCCCCATGGGCAGACAAAGATCATACACAGACCCTGTGCCTTTTGCTCCTGTTCAAGGACATAAAGAGCAGAACAAGTGAAATGCCCCATTGCCCAAAATGTACAGGACAGAGGACCCTGGCAGGAAGGAGGGTGTCTTACAGGATCCAGAGCATCAAATCACCTTGAAGAATGACTATTACAGTTTAAAAAGAGTCTCCAGCTGTGCAGCAATCTGCTTACATGTCTCCTTCTGCCAAGGATAAGGAGATGAAGAAGATGCAGCTGGCATTTGTTGCAGCCAGCCAAGCCAGCACACAACATGTGACAAACATGAACTGACTGCTCCAAGAGCTGCCTGCTGTACCCCAGGGACAGAGCTCTGAGGGCAGCCTCTGACCTGGATCCTTGCCAGCTGCTCCATGTCCATCCACTGAAACTGTTGGTGAGAGAGAATATTTCTAACTCTCAGAGCTGTTGAGAGAGACTTTAGGGGAAACCTTCTCCATGATTTACCCTGGAAGCTGAACTGTTAGTATCCACAAGAAGCACCAGCCTTGTGGTGAAAACAACACAGAAAAGCAGACTACAGAACTCAGAAACCACAAGAGAAGAGAAAAGGACCAAGAACAACCAAACATCAAAACAGGAGATGGAGTTTTCTATCAGTCCTGAGTCCATCCCCATCCTACCAACACTGAAGATTCTGAGGGCCTACACTGGTTGTTTTCTCCAGCATTTTTCTCCTTGTGTCTAAACTCGAGCTGTGACAACTATTAGCTCTGAAACAACTGCTTCAGGAGTTTGTCTTACAAGCAAGGACAGACTCACTAGGACTGCTGACACAACACCCATCACCTGCACTTCACTGGGGCTGCAGAAATCACTGCTCATAAAGCAATTCCAGATCCTTTCCAGCACAGTCTTTTAAAGTAAACCAGCATCCTTTTCTATTTGACTGGGTGGCAAACTGCTGCAAGCAATTCCTGAACCCTCAGAGCTCAAGCATGAGCCAGACTGTGACCTTGTCACCATCCCAGTGTGGGCTGTTTGTAATACTGAGTCAGAACCTACAGAAAATCAGCTGAGCTTGGCCTTTATTACTCCCTTGCTTCACAGTCAGCTACAACTCACAAGTCTGGCTTCAAATGCCACAGTTCCACATGTGGACAAAAGGGATAAAATATCAAGCATTTACAGGAGTTATGCTTTGCTCTAAAGCAGAAGTTTGAAAAAGGAAGGTATGTACCACTTGTGTAATTATATATTTAGTGTTACTGTTTTGCTTTTATAAACACATTTATCACATAAAGGAATAGACATTTTCAACATTCCATGCTTAGAAAAGCAGCTGTGTGCTTTAAAATTACCAGCCCTCCTCCACAAAGCTGTGCACTGCTTGCTAACAGAGATTCACAATCTCACAACAGCATAAAACATCCATTTCCACTCCAAATGCTTCAGAAGGTATCTCCCTTCTAACAAAAAATAAACCAGTGGCTTGGGCATTTTCCTCAGTCAAAATGTATAAACACTCATTTTCATTCCATGAACATAAATTATATTATCATATAATTATTTGGGTTGGAAAAGACCTCCAAGATCAACACCAACCATTAACCCAGCACCACCATGTTCACAACTGAACAGTGACCCCAAGTGCCACATCTGCATGTCTCTGAAAGCCCTCCAGGGATGCTCCACCACTGCCCTGCCTGTTTCAATGCCTAACCACCCTTTTGGTGAAGACATTTTCCTAATATCCAATGTAAACCTCCCCTGGCACAACTTGAGACTATTTCCTCTTGTCCTATCACTTGATACCTGGGAGAAGAGATTGTACAAGGTGAGGATCAATCTCCTTTTGGATAGTTGTACAGAGTGATAAAATCCCCCTGGAGCCCCCTTTTCTCCAGGCTAAACACTCCTAGCTCCCTCAGTCACTCCTCACCAGACTTGTGCTCCAAACTCTGCACCAGCTCCACTGGGGAATTGCTCTAGACTCAGTATCTGTCTTGTCATGAGTGGCCCGTAGCAGGATGCTCTGCCTAAGTGGGAGTAAAAGAGCTCAATTTTTTCCCCTATTTGCAAAAGCTGTAAGTGCTGGATGGAGAAGGAGGGGTTCATGCTGATTTTGGTGTTGAAGAATGCTGAGACCAGCCTGACTCAACAATCCCAAAGATAAACATTCTGAGGATGTGAAAAAACAGTGTTTCCTGACTGCAGAGACAGGCACTGATGAGGATGTGACAAAGTTCCTGATAAAGAAAGCAACAAGTGACAGCACTGATAACTCACCTGAAGCTGCTGAGCTGCAGGCTGCCCAGCTGGCACAGCTCACCTAGAAACACAAGGTGATCGAAGAGAGTTTTGTTTTTGCTGTGGAGATGGTCTTTGCTCCAAGTCTGGACTAATTGCTCTACATTGTGAAGCTGGTAGAAGTTAAAGTATCAGGCTACCTGAATATCTTGGCTCCCACTGGACTGTACTGCAGCTCTCATTATGTAAAAGTTTCTGTATCAGTGTTGGTATTGGCACTCAGCTTCACACTGGCTGCCTGCTGCAGCTTACATGCTTTTTAAAGCACCCCTCAAACATCCTTATCTCTAGCAGAAATGTTATGTTCTAATTAAGTAGAAAATAATTTTATCTTTAGATGAAATGTGATTCACTCTTCTAAATGCCTACCTCCTCATCTCTAAATAAAACTCATTTTAGTTAACAATTCAGTTTCATGTTTCAGCTGCAGCTCCTCTAGGACCTTCACCCTATGCACAATTCATAACCAACCCTACAACATCAAGGGCAGAGCCATAACGAGCCAAACAAGCTGCAATCAGACCCTGGCTTGTGCCCAGAGGAGGCTGAAAAAGCAATTTAGAGCCACAGGTCCCTTTATTACATGCAGATGAGTTTAAGCACACAAAAATAATAGCAGAAAACCACAAAGTTTCTTTCATCTTCTCTCCCTTTTTTAAAGTTGTCTGTCATATGCAAAAGACACATTCTAAATCTAACACAATCTTTTGGGGTTTGGGGGTTTTTGCACTATGCAGAAAAAGCATAGCCCAGAAGGACTGTGCTCATTAAAATACAATGAAAGATGACAACAACAACGAAGAATGTTATCCCGTCCTATGGATGTGTACTTTTACTTGCCTTCTAACAGCAAATCACTACATTGCTGTGCATTAGTACAGACCACATTATCACAAAACATGGCTTTACCTAGGAAATGTTCTCTCTCCTGAAGCAGCTGATAATCAGCCACAGGGCAGAGGGCTCATCTGTCACCTGCACTGCCCTGCCTTCAGCACCAGCTCCTGCTCAGCCATCAGGATGGGAGAGCCCTCTGCACTGACCCACGGTAAATTCATCTGAAGCACAACACAATTTATCTGTTCTTAAACAAACCAGCCACTTCTGATGAACCAATCCAACCGTGTGAAGTTTCCTGATGTGAGGGTACAAATCAGGAGAAGCTCCAGCACTCAAACCTCTCACAGCAGTTTTCTCAATCCCATCTGGTCTGATGCAATGTAAAATAGGAATTGCAGCAGTTTTCACTCCAATGTGTTTTGTCTACTTTCATAGAAGGATTCAATCACATTCAATTACTTAACTGCACTACAAAATGCAGATTTTTTTTAAATAAAAGAGCCTGATTTGACCTCTCTAGATTGTATATGTTCCTACATAGCACACAAAACTGTTTCTTACTTTTTTGGAAAACAAACAAACAAACAAAAATCCTTACAAACAAACAAAAAACCCCAAAACAAACCCCAACTATTTGAACACAGAAAGAATGTTTAAACAACATGTAATCATTGCCAGTTTTAAACACATCTATAGACCACTATATGGGGAAAACAAAACATGAGGACACTTACAGAATTGTAGACTGAGGCTCAAAAAGGCTAACAAGGCTGCCAAGGCCAGCAAGAACAGAAAACGGTTTCGGAAAAGCATTATTATTCACTCTGCTTGCTCTTCATGCTTCATCTTCAGATATCTGTGGTTCCTGCAAACAACAAAACAGTGGCAGATACATATTTCAGATGTGGAAGCATCAGTTATTCCTTAAAGGCAAGCACACGAGGCAATCCAAATTGGCAACAACAAAATGCATAAGTTGCCTTCACCCTAACAATAGGATTAACTGTATTTCCACAACAAAACTTTCAGGTAAATAAAAAGGATTTTCATTTTCTATAAAATCAAGCTTGCTCCAGCTAACACAGGGTTAATATTCAGATTCACAATTCTTAAGATAATAAAGAGTAAGAAAAGCTGTCGATACCACTACACAGTACACAAAATAGTAATAAAACCTTAGCACTCGTTACGCATTGCAAAAATAAAAATACAAAAACCCAAGCCCTCTCCTGAAAACACCCAAACACACTTTTCCTTGCAAACTGACATTCCAAAGAGTACAGAATTTGCTGAAGTGCCCTATTTTCACAGATGTATGTTTTCCTGTGGAAAACTGCTCTATATAAGGGATGAGAGGGAGTTGCTCTTCCCCCTGCATGCCTTTTTTTCTTTTTTAAACAACCAGCTGCTCTTATGTGCAAGAGATGCCTCCTCACAGCACTGACAGCATGTTGCAGGAAATTGGTTAGCCTTGAAAGAAATCTTCTGAGATTCCTAGATCCTTTGAACTGAGTTCTGTTTATGACAGAACATTCAAATCTGTTGACAGAAAGGAACTTTTCCCCCACCATCACTGGTTCCTTTTGCCCCAGCACTTATTTCCTCACAGAAAGAGGTCTCTTTATTTTTCCTGCTTTCGAGACTGACAAGTCTTACATACACATGTAATGAATTCATATTTGCTTACCAAAACTCTTCTGGACTCCAAAAACCAACTATCTTAGTAAGATTTTAATCTCTGAGTGCTGATAAAACCACAACTTCAAAATTCTGATTTTTTTCTACACTGCCTCCCTTCCCCCCCTCAGTTAATTTTCTTACTAGTATTTGAAAAGGTCTCAGGAATCATTGAACTTATTTTATCCACTGGGGTTGGTCTTGTGTGATGTTTGAGGTGCCCCAAGGGGACTTCAGCAACACAAAGCAATGGGACCCATGAGCACAAGTGGGGATCACAGAAACAAAGGCAGTGGAGCTTGCAGTAAGTGAAATCCATTATACTCATACATTTTGCAGGTTTGAGGTCTTTCCATCTCATTTTACTTGGACAGCTACCTTTACAGCTTCTGGAAACTGTCGGAAAATGGAAAGATCTGGAGATTCTGGAAAGCAAGAAACCAGAGTCATTGCAGTATTTTTCCCAAATGCCAACAGCACCATAAATGGCATGTACAAGCAGTAATAAAAATAAAGTAAAAAGAGAGGGAGAGGGAAAGTTGGAAGGAAGAATTTTTAACAGCTCTCAATTTCAAAAAAATTATAGCTCATCCTGGAACATCCTAGTGAAAGGCAGGCAGAAGCAAAACTGAACTACACCACTGCAACTCAACAAAGCTGTGAAGGAGGGAAGGTAAAATGATAAGTGTACGTCAAACACCAGGAGAGAATAAAGCAGGTCAACCGAACAGATGGGACAACAGAAGGGGAACTAAAGGAAAAAGCAAAAAAAACAGACTAAGCAGGGAGGAGAAGGTAAAATCTATTAAAAAGCTCTCAGGAACAAGAGGTCTTGTACACAGTCTACACACATTAATAATGTTGTTGCATAAAATAAAGCTGCCATGAAAAAGAAAAATTAAAAGACTGAAAAATAGGAGATCTTACCCACTTCATATTAGCAAAATGTTTTCGTGAGTAAGCTTAATGAGCTTTAAGCCTTAATTGCAAGATCAGAAATTTTAAAACATTGAGTGTGAAAGGCATCATTCATGAAACTACAAAGTGGAAAGATTTTTCTTTTGAATACACTTTGGCTTGCTAACAAATTAAAAGTTGCTCTGTTGCGACTTATGAGGAATAGGAACAGCTCCTGCAGAGAAGCTGTTAATTAAAAGCCTGTCAACACAATTTGCCATCAGCTCCTCCTCGACAAGAAGCTGCAGGGAATCAGGTGAAGGTATGTGAGCCTGAGTCCTGATGCCTCAGCTCCTCCAGGCTGGCACACAAGGTGCTCCCAGGGCACAGCTGTGCTTGGCCAGCACCTGTTAAGTGAAGGCAGTACAATTGTGAGCACTCACTGAAGTGAGCATTGGTAAACTACAAAACATAAAATGAAGCCTGAAGGGGGGAGAAATAAAAGCAAACCAACCTCATCTTCCCATGAAACTATTCTTAGATGCTGATGAAACAAAACAGCAAACCACAGAGGAAACACATCTGGGGTGTTCAGAACAGACTGTGACAGATCAAGAGCACTGCAGAGCATCCACCGCTAATCTGACATTTAGGCACTGCTGATCTTTATCTGTTTACCCAGGACAGAGTGCAGGTCCTGGACCTGCCTCAACATCTCCACATCGTGACCTCCCAAAGGGCAATTCCATCACAGCACCACCTTGCTGGGCTGCAGGAATGGGCCCTGGCTCATTGCTGCTTTTAAAGGGGAGTGAGCACCACACCGAGGTGGAACTCAGTGCCAGAAGCAGCAGCTTCTGACATGTGCCCAAAATGCAGTGACTGATGCTCAACCCTGAGACAGGGAGTTTTAGATTGCATATTTGGAAAAATTTCTTCACAGAAAGGGATGTGAAGCATTGGAACAGGCTGCCCAGGGCAGTGGTAGAGGCACCACCCCTGGAGGGATTTAACAGACCTGTGGATGTGGTGCTCAGGGACAGGGTTTGGTGGTGGGTTTGACAGTGCTGAGGGAATGGTTGGACTTGACCTTTTCCAATTTAAACAATTCCACAATTTTGTTTCTATGAATGCAGTACTTGATAAAGATGACCTAGAGAACTCCAAACATTCAGTCACACTGATTTTAAATGTGACACACTTAAACAGTTTAGAAATTCAGAAGGACAGTCATTAATAAAGCATCCTATGTTGAAATGCAGGTAAGTAAAAGGCTCAGTCACCTTCTGTAGCATACCTACCCACATGTAACTTTTAAACACAATCCAAAATCTCAACTCATCAAAACATGCCAGAATGACTCACAGCATTTACAGCATCCTCGGTTCTTACCTAATCTTACACAAGTGCTGGTGTAAGGTGTTATTGCATGCTCACACAAAGGTAAAAACAGCCTTATGGTTAAAGGCCCAGCAAGGGAGTCAAGAAATTAGTAACTCCTGAGAAATGCTGGGAGAGAGGCAGCCAGCCCAGAACCCAGGCGAGGCACAAAGCTGGAGCAGAACAGCTGGCAGCACTAACCTACTTTCTGTTCAGCACCCATGCCAGCCAGGGAATCACACAGAACCTCCCCTTGGCAGCACCAGCTCCTCAGCAAACCACAGACAAGGCATTTCTTGACTGGCTAAACTTCTTTTGTTTAAGTCAGGCCCTGAAAATAACTTTACATCAATGCTTTCAAAGCACTTGTGAGATTAGATGTGACACTAAAGCAGCACTGCCAAACTCCTGCGCCAATTGACTGATGCTATTACATCCTCTAAATCACCAGCATCCACCTATAATACAAACCCACTCTCCAGCATGAAGCGTAAGCACAGAATTATACTGACTCACCATGACAGCTTAAATGAATTTACTTGATTAAAACAGCATGTCTCCATAAATAATCAATAGTACTCCTCAAAGTCTGCCTCAATAAAATTACTTATTTATCTGATGTGCTGTATAAAAATGGCATTATCTACTGAAACACAAATGAGCAAAAGTGGTCACAATGAAAAAACCAGCAAAGACAAATGGAGACTTTGCCCCAAAAGGAAGGTAATGCTCAGTCTGTACATAACCATGTGCCAAAGACAGAGAAAAGTACATTTTGGAGCAAGCTTATAGAGTGTAGGAGGGAGAACAAAAAGCCCACAGATAACATAAGGTTGATCTGGAGTAACATTCATAGATAATTTTAGAAAAGGTCACAGAACAACACAGGGTGTTGCGATCTGGTTTGAACCCAGAAAAGCAAAAGAAACAGGAAAGAACTTAGAAGGTTCAAAATATTCCCAAAACCAAGATTAAGACCAGATGAGGTTAGATGTTGTTGCCAAAAAATTGATGTACTTCATTTAATAGTAAAAGAGGCCGAGAGAAAAGAAGAGAAAAGAAAGAGAGAAAGTGATAGAAAAGGAAGTGTGGGGGGGGGGGGGGCTGGGGGGACAGGGAGAGAGTGACAGGGGTTAGGTGGGAGCAAATCACGCATCCAAGGGTCCCAAAGACGTCTCGAGAGTATCAAATCCCATGGGTTAATTCACTCTTTGGGCCAGGTGGGAACACCCTCCTGCCTCCCTTGCAGGGACCCAGTTTGACTCTGTCCCTTGCAGCACTGAGGCTCTGTTGCAGCATCTCTGGTGCTCTGGGGCAGGGTCTGGGGGCCTTTGATGGGCTGTGCCACCCTCATCTGCTGTGGATGAGCTTCCCCCGGGACAAGGGCAAAGCTGGGCTGCTCTGCACATCGGAGCATGGGCTCTCACCAGGGGCTTCCAACACACACCCAAAGCCTCTCTCCCCCCAGCCTTTGCTGCGGGTCTGGCAGCCGATAGCCCTGGGGCTCTCATCTCCTCCCCGAAGGTGCCAAACCTGTGCTCTGTGAATGTCCCCAGCCCTGAGTTGTTACTTTATCTTATCCTCATCAGGGAACGCTCCTGGACCTCTCTCTGAAGGCCTATTCAGGGTGTGGTGGTATTCCTTGCAGCTTTTGTAACGCAGTTCTGAAAGTCTTTCATGAAAATGTTTAAGTCAAAAACTTTAGTATTTCATTCTCTGACACAGGGATCCACCCGTTAGTCTGATATCTCTACACTGCATAAGTGATTTTAACTATAATTTCATTTTGATATACCTTTTGCTTCTCATCTACATCTGCAGGCTTATTTTCTGACAAAGCCTGTTTTGAAGGCATCCGGAATGAAGGTGACAGTTCCTCATACAATTACAACGAAAAGTTCTGCTTTGACTTTCACTTTAACCCGTGATGTTCCACCAATCACTCCCCAGCCATTGGGCAGCCTACCAGGCACATTTTTCATCTACTCACAACTCCAGCCCCCAGAACACTTCAGACCTTGAGCTCATACTCTTGAATTAGCAACCACAGAAAATAGTTGTGTCAGCAAATGGCACAAGTCAAACCTTTTCTTTGGCACTTTAAGCGATTCACATATTTTTTTCCTGCAGGAATGCATAACAGTGGCTGGGATTTTCTGGTCATAACCAAATCAACCAGTGCTATAAAGATCCATGGCAAGCACCAGAACCGACTAGAAATACGAACATGCAGCAGAACCAATTCCCTGGTCAGCATGACCTGCTTAGTTAGTGATGCTTGTAATTGTCATGGTGAGGAAACCCTCACAAAAACCCTGCAGCCACTGTAGCAGCAGCAATTTAAATTGGACATATGATGCCTGCAACACTGAGGGTGCATTTTGCACAGCATCACAAAGTAACACGGCATCTGTGAGGCTGTTCAGCACAATTCTCCATTTTCCCATTGGAAAAAAACAAGAAACATACTTTTTATTAATAATGGCATTTAAGAAAAATAGGTCACAACGCTTGGTGCAAATAAATGCATTTCTAAAGAGTATAACCAGCTCATTATTGGTTTTTTCACCCTTGCATAGCAAACCATTTAAGTGTGTCAGCTTACCTCCCCTGTACTCTAACCACTCATCACCCTGCAAGGAAACACTTCTATAACCAAATGCTTCTGAAAACTCATACAAGTGCTTTTGGAAGAAACACCATAATTGTGAGTTGTAAATAACCTTTTTTATTCAGTAATGTTTCAAACTCACGCTTATAAACACTTGAATACCAAAACAGGGGTTTTTTTAAAGACCAAGCACAATAAATTCTGACATGAAGTCACTAAACAGGATCAGTACTGCAGTTGTTTCTACATATTTATAGTTCTAGGAACCACTGATTAAGAAAAATATAAGTGAATACATGAAGTAATTTAGAGATGAAGAAAACTATAGTTTCAAAATATAAGGTATGATAAATATCTGATTCTTTGGGGAAGAAGTCACTGCCCTAGAACACTCTTTCCCTTCTCCATGCTGTCTGCTATTCCTAAAATTATCAGTAGATGTGAAAGAAATTCCGAAGAGTTGCAATTCAAATACTATTTCCACGTCCTGCACATCCTTTCATTAAAAGTAAATAAATAAAACCAGTATAAATTTAGTCTCCTTTTCTCCCAGAACACTTTCCCTTTAGAGACTCAGCTTGGAGACAGCTTGCTGCCCTCATGCCCAGGCTCTGGCAGCACCCTAACTGCAAAGGCATTTTTCTCCTACTAGCTTCACTGGTCTATTTACACAGAATATCCAGTGTTCCCATCAGCCAGGACACAGGGATGACATGCCCCTGCCTGGAGGAACTTAACAAAAGTCTAAATTAGCTCTTACAGTAAACAAAGAGAAAAAGCAGGGCTGCACATAGAAACAATTATGGAATGTTTATTCCAAGCTGTCTGCAGACTGCTTTATGTTCTATTTTCTCACAGATTTAGACATCTGCTTAGATCAGAGAACAAAACAGTGGTCAACAGCAGAATTCACGCTTGCCAGTTCACACATTCTCTCCCTTTTCATTCGTGTTTTTAGTCACTGATGCTTTGTATCACTTCACTCTAGGGGCTCAGAGCCCAGGTAGGAACCTCTGCGCCTGAGTTCTGCTCCACATCATGGAAAACACACAGGGAAAGCTCCACATGGCACCCACAGGAGCCTCTGAACTCCAGTCCTTAGCAGAGATGTCTGGCACAATCGACACTGCTCTAAGGGCTCAGAGTGCAGCACAATCCCTGCAGACGGATGTGGGCTGGAACCTGAAGCTGCATTTTGGACAGATCATGCATGATACAGCATGAACTGCTTCCCTCAAACCACAGAGAAGCTTCACTGCTGTGTTACAGTCTACCAATAAAATCCAATCTATAATAAAATCTGTCAAATTACAAAGATTTCAACAGAGTTCAAATTACAATGGATCACAAGCCAATCCCCTTTTTAAAATGTCAGACTTCATGGCATACCCAAATCTTAAGTATTGAAGAGACCACTGCAGTTCCTTTGATAGCTTAAAACCTCTTATTTTCATATTCCTTTTATGGATTATTCAAAGTCTCCACGCTTTGGCCCTTGGTTTTCCAGCTATGACTTTATAGGTCTCATGTGGTTTACTCATTTAAACAGCAAATGTATGAGATCATGAAATATTTCCAGGAGTAGGTGTCCTTAACTTTGGTTTCTTTTGGTCCACGTAAACCCTCAGTTTCAGAGATTCTTCAGTTCAGACACTCTTTTCAGTAAGTGTTTTGATCTGGCTTTGATTACCTCTTTTTGGTTGGAAATAAGATCAATGTCCTACACTATACGAATACCAACCCACAAGTCCAGCACATCACTTTAGAGGCTCTGTTTGAACCAAATTTTAATATCCAGGAAAATCTGTCACAAGCCCAACTCTCTGTTATCCACTTCAGGAATGTCCCCATATTCCTACTTCTTTTCCTACACCATAATAGGTCATACAAGCCTCTGAACTGCAGAGAAAGTAAAAACAAAACTACAGGAAGTTCTTTTACTTCCTTAAAGGAAACTGAGTAACTCTTTTTTAACAGTATTATGAAACTTGAAATAAACCTTATGATTTTCATGGCTCCAGGCCAGAACTGAATATTAACTGGCAGCAAAACCATTCTAGAACATACAGATAATTAAATAATTCTTTAAAAACAGCACCAGAATGTAATTATTTTAAACTTACAAATTTAAAACCATATACCATATGCTCATAACTATGAGCACAGATCCTAATCACCCCCAGATCTCAGCCAGTGGCTGATCAGATAACATCACACAGCTCCAAAAAGCACACAAAGGCAAAGCAGTTAACATGCTTGAATTGTTAAATGATTTTTGGGGGTTGTTTTTAAGTTAAGATTTTACTTTTTACAGTTTTAATTGTTTGAACAACTCCATCTCCTGCTCTAACACTCCCCCGTGCATGTGTTTCCTCTGAGCAGGAATCTGCCTCTCTCTGCCCCAGTGTCAGGGGCTGTGTCCTGAGGCGAACACCTTCTTCTGGCACTAACTTTGAAAGTAAACATTGCAGGGATGCACTCCAAGCTAGTTGTGATCAACCAGGGAAGACAAGTTGAATAAACAGATCAGTGAAGAAAGCTCATAAACACAGAAAAATGCTTATTTTCCTGCACTGAGTCAAATTTATCCCATGTCATGTTAAAGATGATGAACATGAAGTATTAAGGATAGTATTTTTAACTGCTTGTCATCTCATCCACTCAGGTTAGATTTGGATTTGAGAATGTGATCCGAGTTCCCAAATCTGTATTTCTTTTAATTCCAAATGACCTTATACTGGGTCAGTTTATACCCTACCTCACACATTCTACTGTTAGTAGAAAGTTACACAGCCACAGTCCTCAGGGGCTCACACAGGTTGATTTTTCTCACAGTATCCAAACTGAATGGATTTAGGGAGACTTAATAATCTCTTCAGCTCACTCACCATCCTGTCTTGCATCCCATCTTCACCTGGTCCTTCATACCTCACCCCCTGGAAAACTGCCAGAATTTGAACCCACCCAGTGCCCCAGCCATTCCCCCACAGCTGTCAGCTCACCCTAAAATGCCCCATTTCACAGCTGCTGATTTGCCCACTACCGAGAGCTTTCCAGGTAGTAAAACACCATTTTATGAGCTTAATTACAGATGTGAAAGATGGCAGTGCAACAACCTGGTAAGTGTTTGTGTAAGAGGGATGGGATGACACTGATTTCATTACTCATCACATTTCTACTCTATCCTATCCTTGTGTTCAAGCTGTATTTTGACTCTCACCCCAAGAGACTTTTCTTCTGCCTACAGCCCCACATGAGATCTGTTCAATCCTATTACTATATGTCAGGTCACCCAAAACTTCCATATTCAACCACTTCCATACAATCTCAAGGATTCAAAATTACAGGGCAGATACACACTTATGTTCCAAATGGAAAACTTGTGCTTCTCCACACATTCTCCTATTACCCACTGCAGCTCATATGGGAGAAGAAAATAAAGAGCAAACATACTTTATTCAGTTTTGTCATCTTCCTGCAATCTAACCCCAGAATGGTGATTACACAGATGCATTAGCACACAGTCAGCATTTTCTGCTGCCCTTTCCTCCCCACAACACTTTGCACAGCTGCCAACTTGCGTGGCTGCTGGAGAGCTGAATGGGGAATAACACAGGCAACGTAATGGGAAAGTGGCCATGCTGCTGGCAAAAGGGCATGCCTGGCTTTTTCCCTGGATTCTCATGGCAGAAGCACAAGCTAACCACTAGGAGCACATCATCTTACAGATAGAGAGAGCTGAACACCCAGGTGCAGGCAGGAGAGTTATCGCTTCAAAAGGAAAAACAAATATAGGTTTCAGTAAACAGCACTGGCATTAAACATCATGTCCCAGCATTTCCTTGGAAAGGCCCTTTGGCTGCAGTTTTGTTGCCTTAGTTGCTTAGCTGGTTTTACATTTTATCAGCCCACAGAAGCTCCCCATTAAGGTACCCAAAGGTCTTCAGAGAGAGAAACAAGCCTGTGTTCAGGCTCAGGAGCAATCAACAAACCGACATCCCAGACATAGAGAAAGTGAATAAAGCATGAGAAATACGTGGCAAAGTACAAGAACCAGTGCCAGCATTGCTTTGTCCTTTTAAACAATGATTAACCACAGAAGGTACCAGCTGTCTGCAGGGTTCCCAGCCAGCCACTGCCAGCATTAGGAAGGCACAGTACAGCATCTTCCACTACACAAGCAACAGTGGCATTTATTATTGCAGACTCTGACACAAAGCTGTGGTATCTTTTTTTTTTATTTTCACAAAGGAAACACTGAATTCTGTGACAATTTCCTAAGGGAAACTGACTTCATTCTTGGTTCATGCTGAAGCTTTAGGTGACTGTAGAAACTATGGACAGCCCAGCTGAAATACAGCCCCTGATTAGTATTTCCAGACAGCAGCTCTGAAAGTGTTTTCCATGTGGCACAAACAAATAAGCCTAATTATTTCAGCTTCCAAAAATCAGTTACTTTTAAGAAATATGCCAGCTGTCTAGCTTTTCAAAACGCAGTTTACTTCTCTAATCAATATGAAATAGCCTGTCAGTCATGCTCTGAAATCCTCTGCCTGTCATCAGAACCACTTAGTGCCTAATCACACACTTACCATCTACCTTTGCAGCCCTCCTGGCAAATGTTTCTATTATCAGCTTGCACAATGCAAAAAAAAAAAAAAAAAATGCTCTTTTTTGCTGCTTAGGATGAACCATTACATTGGTGATTCAGGCATTATCTGATTCTTTAAAAACAATCATAAATGCCATTTGTCACAGTACGCCTTCCCACTCTTGTATTTCTTCACTGAACAAGAAAATGCCTCACCCAGCTGTAATCAGAGAACATCTAATACTTTCAAGACAAACAAGAACATGAATTTTGAATTCTAAACCAAATGGCATAAAACAAACCATACAGGCAAACCTCACGTGCTCTTACACTGACATAAGTCAAGACTCGTGTATCCTCCCCTACAAATTTTAGACAATAAAATTTCCCAAAATTTCTGCCCTGAATAGTGTGCAAAGCCAAATGCTTGCTTCAGGGGGCTCACTTTGGAATTCACCAAAGTGCAGCCTGATTTTAACAGAATATGAAGCATGTCACAATCTGTACAGCATTCCTAGAATCATCCTGGAAAACTGCTACAGAAACCTTCAGTCATCATCATCCTTTACGTAGCTTTATGACCAACTGTTTCCAATTCTGTTTCTGTGTAATTCATGCCATACCCTGGCCTGCATTTCCACTCCCTGTTACAGGAAGCATTTTCAAAAGCATTTCAAAGAAAATAAGAAAATATGCGTTTTGAAGCACCATATTTTATCAATACTGCAACATTTTAATACAAGTCCATTGAAATTACCATGACACCCAAACCCATGCAAGTAGAAATCTTGCTTGAAATCGACATTTAAAGTCTCCTCCCAAGCATTTGACATTTCTTCCCTTTTTGCTGCAAAATATAAGTTTTCTTTTTTTATATATAATTTACCACCCAAGCCAGAGTTTTTTAAATACATCCTTCTGAATGTGAATCAATGCATCACTCATTTACTGCCTCCCTCTCCCAGAGAGTCAAGATTAAATGCTATGTTCAAACACTTCCCAAATGTGAGGCACTACTGGGACAGTTTTGATCCAAACTGCACTCTTTGTCCAACATTTGGACCACTGACATTCTTTTTAAGCAGCTCTTTTCTCACCCTTAAGGCTGCAGCATTTGTGTGTGTGCTGCTCCAGTGCCTGTCAGCGTGGTCGGGCTGCCACAATATCTTTTCCTGCACTCTACTGGTAACTATCTACCAGTAACTCCCAAAACCTTCCTGTCTTCCCTATAACAAACCCCATCTCCTTTAGTCTTCTCATACTTCCTTCACCAAATGATTCTCTTAACAGCCAAAGCAATAGCTGTGTATTTTGTGCACACTCCCAAGCTCCTTGAGAGAACACCTTCATCCTTTTGGTAGAGGCAGGCTTGAAGACTCCACCCTCTTGAACAATTAAAACACCACCATCCTTTGTAGCATCCATCATAAGCCATAAATCTAGATCATAAAGCATATGTTAGTAGGTGGCTTAACATTTAATTCCTATGCTCATGTGATGTATGCTTGTAAGCAACACATATCTCACAGTGGTTTTCCCTTAATTAATTGCCAACATGCTATTGTTGGTTGAAAGATAGAATTGTGGGGAGATGATGAGAATATGCAACTACAACTGACCATAAATCCAGATAAAAGCCCCACTTCGAACCACATGAATTCACCATTCATTTTTTGGGGAATAACATGCAGACACACTTAAGAATAAAAAGATTCTTCTACAAATACAGGCTTTGTTTCTTTTTAATATTTGCAACTTCATCAGAAAAAGCATCCAAAAAAATTCAACTAAAGTCTAGTTTCAAAGGTCTCCTGTGACAATGTGAAAATAAACAAAGACACACATAAGAAACCTCACAGGACACTTTAGGTTTCATTTGTCTAAGGAAGTTATGGTAAGTGTGTAAAAATATAAACCCCCTTGTAAAACCACTGGAGGAAGCACATTTCAAGGGGAACAGTGGTTTTGCACATAATGAAGCATTGCTTTTTATGTTTCTTCACTCCAAGATACCCACCTCTAAAACTAGACCAAAAAAAAAGCTCAGGAGACAAAAGAAAGCTTTTAGAGAAAATTAAGCTCCCCACTGTGAAAATGAAGCAATCTAAGTAAATGCCTGCAGCCTGAGGCTCACCTCTACACAGGTATAGGCACAGCCTCAGTTACACCAAAGCCACCTTACAGTTCTGTTGTTGTCAGACCTTCCTATGACACCCTGCTATCCCTCAGTGCTTCCTTTGCCCCAGAACAGGGAGCTTGTTCAGTATGGATTGAATCTTACAGAAAGTAGTATTTCAGCACTACTGAGTTTACATAACATATTCAAGATACTACAATTAAAAGCCATTAGAGACAGAAGCATATGTGTTTTAACCATGTGCACTACTTGTAGTTACCTTTTTGAGAAGATTAAAATTAAGCAGCTTTTGCCTTTCATCCCACTCACACCCTCCCACTACAAATTCTGTCTGAGCTAATCCTCCTTCTAGAGACGTCAAAACAGGGCATAAGTATTACAGCTACTTACTGCCAAAATGTGCTGGTTTAATATCCCATTACTATTGTAATACTGGCACAATAACTTATTATATGTGACAGCTTTTGCAGTTAGTCAGGGATAGAGCCACTTATTCAGTACAGGGTTTTTACCACATAAAAATATCTTCGTAAAATTTGTAGATGAGAAAATTTAAGATCTGTACTCAGATGCTCATCTGAGACGATGATGCCAGACGAAACAAAAGGCTTATAAGGTCATTACACATGCTTTTCTTACTCTGTCATTTCCACTGTCAAAGACTTTATGTAAAGTGATCAGTCCAGAAATTCAGGTTACAGTGTTTATAAATGCAGTATTTACCCCTTACTTCCCGGCATTTTAAAACACAGTTTCATAGAGTTTTCTTTTGGGTTTTTTTTAAGAGCCACATTCTGCACGAAGGCCAAGACAATGTCCATCTCAGAACACACTTCCAATGAGAAGTCCATGCTTGTCAAAACATTCAGGGTTATTTTTCGGGAACCTGCAGCACAGAAATACACTCAGAAGTCTGTCCAAGGCCCTAAAAATATCTAGGTTAAAAATATGCTATGAAAAGGATGCTATGAGACACGGTACAGACAAGAGGCATCAGGAAACAGGTGAATTCACGAAGTTACTCCACTCCGGCCACGGTGTATCCGCCAACAATGGGCGACAAGCCCCGGTACCCGGAGCAGCGCAGCAGCTCCGCTCCAGCCCCGCTGCCAGCCGAGGCGGGACACGCGAGCCGGGCTCTGGACGCGGGGACTCGCGGGGGGACGAGCCCCCGCCGGCCCTGCCCTGCACCGCTCGCACACACCGGCTCACACGCAGCGGGTCTCGCACACCCCGAGGAACACGCGGCTCGCACACAGCGGGGCTCGCACACCCCGGCTGCAGGACTGACCCTCCCCGAGGCCCCGCGGAGGGGCCGCCGGCCGAGCCCCCGCGGGCCAGGCCGGGCCGGCCGAGGCTCCGCGCCCGCAGCGCTCCCGCCGCCCCTCCCGGAGCCGGGCGCGGGCCGCACCCCCGCTGTCCCCGGGCGTCGGCAGCGACCGCCGCCGGCTCCGCCGAGCCCCTACCGGGGAACCGGAGCACCGCGGGTACGGCAGAGGCGTCCTAGGGCAGCGGCCACAGCGCTCCCCGGCGGCGCGCCCCGGGCGCTGTCCCACCTGCCCGTCGGGGGCCCGGCGCCGCCCGCAGCCGCCCCTTACCTGCCCCGCCGCGCTCGGCGCCTCCTCCCGGGACCGAGCTGGAGCCGCTGCCGCTGTCTCCTCCCGGGGCCGGAGCTGGAGCCGCCGGAGCCGCCGGAGCCGCCACGCCACGGCCGCGGCTCCGCGCCCGCCGAGCGCCCGGCCCGCCCGAGCACCGCCCCTCAGCCATGCCGCCCGCCCGCGCCCCCTGCCGGCCACCGCCACCGCCACCGCCCGGGCAGCTCCGCGGGGAGCGGGGAGACGGCAGGCACGGGAACGGGACGGGACGGGAGACACGGGAACGGGACTGAACGAGACGGGAGGCACGGGAACGGGACGGGACGGGACGGGAGGCACGGGAACGGGACGGGACGGGAGACACGGGAACGGGACTGAACGAGACAGCAGGCACGGGAACGGGACGGGACGAGACGGGAGGCACGGGAACGGAACGGGAACGGCAACGAGACGAGACGGCTCTCACAGCCGACGTGGGACGGGGCGCCCGCTGCCGCCCGCCGCGGAGCCGGGAAGTGTCAGCCCTCTGAAGCCGCCTTCTTTCACAGCCACAGCTGCGGAGAGCAGCTAGAGGCTCCGGGACCAACAACGGGCACACAGCCCGAGTTCCCCACGCCTCAGCCCTGTTTTCCAACTTCCCGCTGCTTTTAGTTTGCAGCGTTGGAGTGGATGGCCGTCAGTTCCCTGGATGCGGCACGACCATCTCCCGCAGCTGGGCGAGGTGGTTACTGCCGCTGACTCCACTGGCACGTTCTTCTGATACTTGACTCACCGCGAGTACGGCTGGAAGCTGTCACGGCTCTTTGGAAGAAATGCCACAAATTTCAGTACAAAGATAAAACAAACACATTATCTTGTGCAGCTGATAAAAGTGAATTCATTCCATAACTTGTGCAGTACTCACCAGGATTTGCTCCAAACAAAGCACCTCCCAGCTAACCAGCCTGTCCCCTCACAGGAGCCAATTCTGCTCCAACAGCAGGAGTTCTTGTTCAGCTGCAAGCTGATCACCTTTCAAATACACCAATTTTTCACGTATCCCCAAACCAGACCCTAAAATCAATTCTGCAGATTTGGGGAATGCCCTAATTCCTTTTACACACTTACTCTGGCATGTGGATGCAGAGCCTATGTGAATGCTGGGTGATCAAAAGTGACAGGAAAGATGTGTGCTAATGTCTTTACAAACAATTTGATGGGTGAAGGTATGGTTGTTAACGTCTTTGAAATGGGTCCCAATGTCTCTGCCAACTTCAAAAAGCAGGTTGGTTACCGGTCCCAGACAGCTTGACTCCTGAAACAGGCAAGTGGGTCTGCACAAACCTGGACTTCTGAACTTTGGGGTAAAAAGACAGGTTCAAGGGGGGATATGGGGTAGGCTATTTGGGAAGGCTGTACCTTCCTACCAGCTCAGCCGATGGGGAAAGGAAGAGGGCAACGTGCAGCCTATTATTTTAGGATAAAAGGAGGCTGCGCCCTCTGAAACCTTGAGAGAGAAACTGCACAGAGGTATGCCCCAGTGGACTCTCTTCCTTTATTCGAATAAAGTTGCAGGACTCCTCTGTCTCCTTTATGGACACTAGCTTTTCATAGCGTGATTTTCCGTACAAAAGCAATGCACTGTCACTAAACATTTGGCACCAGCGTCTTTTGTTGCAGTAAGAAGGCACCTCGAAAAATGTCTGTGTTTATCCTACTCCCGTGGCTCCACTTGCAGCCCTGGATACTTCTGCCAGCTCCCAAATGTGCTGTCACACTGCTCTGCCAGACCAGCTGACACACTTATCTCCATGGCCTCTACTCCTGGGTCGTGGTGACTGGTGGTCACAGCCCTGCAAACAGCAGCACAGAGCCAAATTTTCTTTCTTTGATGTTGCACATCCACAGAGTCAACATATCTAGGAAAAAGTTTCCTGGCTAAACTCGTACTTTTGCATGACTGGTATGATTTTACCTGGAAATGTGCTGAGGTTCTCTAACTTTCTTTTTGGGATAAGAAGTAGGAATTAATCTAGGTTTAACCAAGAGACTGCAGAGATGTGTGGAAAGGGGTTGTTCAGCTGCAGATCAGAGGAATGGAGCCTTTACCCACCACTGCTCTCCAAAAGCCATCCCCAGAGCTGCTCAGCAGCCTGCAAGCGACTGCTGCACATCAAATGCGGGCGCAGCTGTTCTTCCCTGCTATCAGCATCACATCAGATTAGAGCTAATTGATCACAATAATTTTGTTCTTTTGTATGAAACCAGTGTCAATCATCTGAAAAAGAATGGCTGGTAGAGGAGTGGAAGACAAACTATGGGCCCCTAGATGTGGACAGTGAGTTCTGACTGCAGTTCACCAGATCACTTTAGGGCACATTAGGATAGCAAAATGCCCAACAATAGCACAAAGAAATCTGGTCTTCCCCTACCCAGAAAGCAGAAGACATACTTTACAGAACAACTCTTTCTGTATGGAAATAGTGATTTGCCAGGATGGCAAATGTTTGCCAAAACAGTTGCATTTCCACATCCCTCCAGAACAAAGTGCAGTTCAAAAAGGATTTAGGATTCAGAAACTGTCAGTCTGTTCTCCATAGAATAAAAGGATTTCATTTTCTTCACAGGATGTTTTTGCTTTGGAAAATAAAATACGCTTGCCTAAACACACAAAAAAAAATCAACTTCCTTAGAGATAGCCATTATTATATTCATAAAACAAATTACTGTGTACTCTAAAGTTGTTAATATCCTGAAAATTTCTCTGCAGAAACCACATACGCTTGGATTTTATAAAGAAAATTAGAGGAGATGAACGGAATACTCATAGGGCAGAGCAACTCCAGCTCCTCTCCTTGGGGCAGACTCTGAGTTACTCACAGCCCCACCGTACCCACTCACCTGATATTCTGGTCAACTGCATCTACTTTCTGCTATATATACCATTATGCATTGAATTATAGTGCAAATAACATTTCATAGTGTCAAGATTTGCTCTTCTGTCCTTTCAGTAGAGTGAATTAGCTACAAACTATCAAAAGTTCTGTTGCATTAACCAGACAGTAGCCATGAGCATGTCTGGATGTTAGAAGTGTATGGTCATTCACTGCCATCAACGAACCCTGGCCAAGACAATCCACTGTTATATATGGTCAGAGCACTGCAGTGTTCCTCTGGCTGACCTCAATCCCAAGAGGAAAACTGACAACCTGAGTTAGAGATGATAGGTCATGGTCAAATGCAGCCCTACCAGACAGGGAGGTGTTGTGGGTCAGGATCTTTCCTTCTGTTTCTTCTCCCTCATGGAATTTTGTCCCATAGGTTGCTAGAAAACAATAACTGTCGATACTTAAGAGAGAGACAAAAGAAGTTGCCCTAGGAAGGGTGTGACTGGCTGCTCTCTTATCTGAGATTTTTTTCTCTGAGGGGCAGAGATGCCGCAAGAACAGGACTGGGGAAATGAGGTTGTGTGCAGCTCCTATCTCTCCTGCTTTCTCAGCATTCAGAGGTGAAGGAGGCTGCAGTCGCTGTGCGAAGAATTCATCACCACTGTGGAGTTCTGTCTCCTGTTTCCTTCTACCATAAGCACAGCCCCGCTCATAAGAGCAGCCGCTGCACTGGGACCTTATTAACACCTGACCTTGCCAACAAAAGGACCCTTGCAATCTGTTGGGGTGCCTTAGGGGAAATGACCAGGACCACAATAGACAAGTTTACAGCCAGTTTTGTGCATAAAGAAAGGTTTGGGGCACTCCTAAGCTATTGTATCCTTGAACTGTGTGAGAGTATTTTATATGAAGTAATATTTGCATGTGCTTGTTTCACTTCTAGGGTTTTCTCTTCACTAACAGTTTCAGACCCTCTAAGTCTGTGGGTGGAGGTTTTTTCTTTTAGGAACAGAGGAGTTTCAGTGATCTGAAGCATTCTTTCAGTTCTATTATTTGACTTGGGCTGGATTTCTCAGCTACACGCCTGGATGCTTCAGAGAATTCTCACTCTCCATCTAGTAAGAGGTGACCATTCTCCATTTTGCTAATTACTGGCTGAGATGCTTTGTGTTTCAGTCCTACTGCTTTTAAGTATATTACAGAAACTGCCACGTCTGGAAGGCGTTATTTATGTCTCTTTTTGCCACCACATACCTGAAGCCTGATGTCACCTCTTTCAGCTGCTTTGTGCATGTTTCTGTGTCATTCCAGGTGTCATGTGGTGTATCTGTCCAATGCCTGACAAAGTTAGCCCTGATTTTACAGCTTTGAGTGCCTTGGTGACTCATGTATATTTCAGAACTATATTCCTGTAACTTCCTAGGATGAAAATATCATTACCCATTAAATTACCAGGCTCTAAGTCTCATTGGATCTTATGGAATCTTTTAATAATGTAACTGTTGATCTGGATATGGCGCCGCAGCCACTCACAGAGTTTTCTGTAACTCTTCTGTGGCCTTAAAGGAGCTTCTGTTTTCCTCAGAGGCTGTCTATTATCTTATTCATCAGCATTTCTACACATATGGCATTACAGCATTTAAATTATCTCTGCAGGGAGTCACTCAATCCAACCCTCAAAGATGCTATTTTGCAGAATATCATAATCATGTTAAATGTTATGTTTTCATCTCTTGCTATCAGGCTTAACTTCCTGATAATATAATCTCACTCAGCCTCATCAGTTTCAGCAGTAATCAAGCAATCAGTAATTAACGTACATACTAGGAATATTAGCACATATCTCGTTATTTTCCTCTGCTCTTTCACAGGTTGATTAAATCCCAAATAATAATTACAAATTGTACATTGTTTCTAGAAGAATGCACCTTATCAGGCTGTACATGCCAAGACTGCCCTTTCTCCTGGATAACATCATAGAAAATCCCATTTATTTTTCAGAGTGAACAGAAGAGTGGTATTTTCTCATGACTCTGTGTCCTGGAGGATACAATAACCCTTCAGATTTGGAAAATCACCGATTTATTTGCAGGACTTAAAAAATAAGTTAGGACCACTGAACAAGTGTAACTTGGACAGTTAGTCTGGCCTATTACTTCCTCCTCCTCTTTTTTTTTTTTCCACATCCCACTGCCATGCAGCTGGATGCAGACCAACCACTGGATTAAAATACAGGCCTCTGATCCCAACAGGTCCATGTTTTATGCCAGCAGGAGCCACGAGACTATTGCCTGTGCACGGCAGAATGACGAAGACCAGCGAAGTCACCCAACAGCAGTGCAGTCAGCTACCCACAGTTAGTTTAGCACTCATGGGACATCAATCACCACACGGCAATATTGCTCATCACATTCCACTTGCGCTTTTTCTAAGTGTGCAGAGTGACATATCTTTTGAAGAAAAGAGTTTGGTGTCACTTCTATATGGAGAAATTGCTGCAAGCAGCAGAAACCACAAATTTTATTTGGGGCTGAAGCTTTTGAAAGAGGAAGTATGTAGGACCACACTTGGGGACGTAAGCAATAGAAATAGCTTTATATAAGTATATTAATAAAACACTTATATTGTGCATTTCTGATTTCTCCCCAGCAGAAAACCAAATGCCATTTCCCACTTTGCAGAGGCTCAGCAGTAATCTTCACAGCTGAATTTCTTCAGCATGGACTTGCCAGCATGAGACACAATAGGGGAACCATAGCTCTCATTTGGCTCAGTGTCTCTGGAGAAAAAGCTTAAGTGGCTTCTTTATTTTGGCGTAATGCCTTATGACACTTCATACTTCAGTTCTGATCAAAGGGCTCCTGTTCATAACTCACACTTCAAAGCAGTTTTAAATGAGATCTTACACTCATTTAAGAGCATAAACAGGTGACTCAAACTCTAGCTTTTGGTACCATCTAAGATCTCTTTTGATTCATATCTGTTGCATTGATAATCAGTAATTGTATTCATAGATTTTTATCCAGGTGTTATTCTGAATGCCTATCTAGGTTTGAACAGCACATATAATCAGGTGTGACAGACAACTTTTGGGACAGCCTTAGGCCAAAATTAAATGTTAAGGAACTTTCCTCTTAGAAACTCTGTTTTGTCTCTCCTAATAGTAGAGCTATGGGATGGAAACCAACTCAGAGAGAGCACCCTCCTTTGTCTCTCTGATAGGTGCACTATTTGTCCAGCTTACTGTTTCACCCATTTAAAGCTCCATTTAGTAATTTTCCACTAGAATTAGCTTCTGAAAAGAAACTCCACAAAGGGTTCAACATAGTCCTCTGAAACACAGATCTCAGATTGTCTGAATATGTATCATTGCTTTTATTTGCATTTCAAACAGTGCAGATGAAAGTATGAATGCCCAGAAAGGTGGCAGGTGCATAGAAAAAGCCTCAAAAACAACCCTTAAAATAACTGCATACATACACAGCTACTTTCCAGTGTCATTTGTGATCCCAAACAGCTCTTTCTGTCTCCCTGGAATAAGGCAAGCCATTCTTCCAGCACTTAATTGGTTCTAGGGGTAACCAAGTCCAGCTGCTCTGTCTCGCAAAGCAGCACAGCTGCCTTCTCTCAGTCCAGAGGAGCTGAGGAGAGGGGGGAAAATGGAAAGTACCCACCACTTCAAGAGCTCCATTCCCATGGTCTCACAAACCTGACTAGAATCCAGATCAGAATTTTAAACAGATCCTTTAGGAGCAACAATCAGCTTCCTAGGCAACCAGAGTGGCCACATTGCTGGCTGCTAACGTGAAGATAGAAGGAAGGGGAGAGGATTTGAAAATACATATATATATATATATGTATGTGGATATATATAAGATTGCCCTTATACGCTTACAGGAGGGTTTCCTCGTTCATAAATATTCTTGCTGCAAGCTGTGATTTTAGTTAAATTCAGACTCAACTTGCCAAAGATGTAGGCAGTAAAGTTATTCAGAGTGACGGCTCTTAGCCCCTCTGTTGCTGGGTGAGTTAGGACCAGATGGTGAGATGCCAGCAAAACTGGCTTTTGTGTCTGAATGCTTCCTGGCTTCTGAGGAATTCCCAGGTATTTTATTGGGGAAGAATTCTGACCCTTCTGGCAGTACAAAACTACAGAGTTGTCCATAAAATTGGGAAAATTCCAAGCACATGATATTATTTCCCTGTTGTATTTAGTTCTCAAGGAAGCTGCTAACTTAAGAAGTAAAACTGGGGAAATCTATCTGGAAAAATAGTCTTCAGCAAGGACAACATCACTTCCAGCTTCCTTATTACCCCACTCTCTGATACACATCAAAGCAGCTCATGAGGGACCCCAGTGAGACATGGAAAGTGGTGGCTGTTTCCTCCCGAGTCATTGCTCTTCCATTACAATCAATATTGAGGGCACTTGTATGTCCCACAATGCTGTCCAAAATGTGAAGTCGGGAAAAGCCTTGGAATATTTTACGGACACACACACAAAGAAGTTAGTGTTGACATACAGGTATTTTTCATACTATATTCTTCGTCACCAGAGAGGGAAAGAAGTCCTATGGAAGGGGAATGTCAGTGTCCTTAGGCTGTAGGCACTAACACTGCTTTGCATCAAAGCCAGCAGGTACAGCTCCATTTGCCATCCAGACCTGATGCTCCATCAGGAAACAATGTGAGCATGAACACAGATAACATGGGTGGGTGTAGAAGAAAAGACATTCAAATAAGAACATTAAGTTATTGCTTCTTGAAATACGAAGAACACTGAATAATTTCAGTATCTGAGTATCTTAGCATACTATTTCTGTGCACAAACCCATTGGCTGAGAATGCAAGACACATATAGTCTGGAGCCATGTCCTAGTTTAAGTAGAGATAAATAGCACTGCAAGATCCACCCTTCCAAAATTTTAATTCTTCCTGCTTATAATTAACACTGACTGACATATTGTGAATCAGCAGAAGACTTGTACACACGTACATGCACATCCTGCTGTATCAGATGAACTTCCAATATGAACACGTGTAATTGCTCCAAGGCAGAAATAGTATCATACTAAGCAGTTATAAAGTCAGACACTTCAATATAATTTATTTCTAGCTGCATTAGATACTCATGTTAGAATACACCTCACTTTTAGGGTTCAATTTTTCTGCATTAACATACAGAAGGCACTACCCCAGTGTGAAGGAACAAATAAGGAAGTGTGTAGAATGTAGAGATGAATGAGTTGTGGAGTATTTTCTCAGAGTGTCAGAGGAACAGCCAGTCAGTCTGGCTAAGCCAGATTTCTCTGTTTTATATCCACATATAGTGAGGATTTCAAGAATTAGTTTCCTCCTCGCTGCTTTAAGGTTGGTCAAAGGAACAAATCCAGTAACCTTAAGAGTAGCTCCAGTCTTAGGAGAACTTGCTTTCAGGCAAGGAAGTAAAGAAGCCATATTTTAATACTTGATTCTGCCTGGAGGAACCTGCTGTGAACAGCAGTTACAAGCAGGCAACACAGTATTCCCAGAATATCTAAAAAACTGCAATTGTAGCACTGTCTGATTCCTTTCGGCTTCTCCTGTTCTTACCGATCTTTGCTGAGTACATTCTGTGAAGAAAAGAAAATCCCCCATTCTACTCAATACCCTTAGGCATTAATTCCTAGATCTTCTTGTGCCTTTGGATGGGGGCAACCAGTGAGGCTGGGCAGCATTGTTAGGGCCCCTTAACACCCTTAGGGCCACAGCACTTATTTCCTCTCCATATAAGCAACATTTCTTGTTTACAGCCACTCACAGAGGCACCTTCCTCAGTGAATTGTGTGGTTTATTAATAAGTCCTTTTAATATTCTACCAAGAGCATCCCTGGCTCTCAACAATCAGTTCTTACAAGATTTTCACTATCATTTCAGATACACGTGAAGCACGGCAAAAACAAACAAGAGAGGCAAGGGCCAGGATGCTGAGCTGGAATGTGATGTTGGGTCAGAAGAAAGACACTTTCCCACAGCCTAAGGTCTAGTGTGTGCAATGTGATGGCAGCAAAGTTTACTTCAGTGGGTCTGATGATGGTTGGAAAAAAACTGCAACATTTATAGCGCTCTGTAAAATTATAGATTCTAAAAAGGCTATTTAGAGATTACCCTTTATTGCTTATGTCATGAAGGGAAATATAATTTTTATACTTTTAGTTAATTAAAGACAGTGTAATTTTTTTAGGCTAAATGAAAAAATATGAGGCCAAATGATGATCCTAGAGGTCACCTCTATCTTGCTGAATGCAGACCATCAGCATTCAGTGTTAATGAAGAATGCGTGCCAATGTAAATAATTTGCCATTGTCACTTTGAGGCTTCACTTGTTTTTTTCCTTTTCAGAAAAACTGATGTCTTTGTCTTGTTAGTTTCTGCATACAGCTAACTAGCATGTTTCAAGGGCAGGACAAGATCAAGCAAAGATGGGAGGGTATTGAGTCAGGGATGTGAGAGACAAATAATGTTGTGCAGTGTGTGATGATGAAAAGAGACCATTTGATCATAGTCACTGCAGAGAGTAGCTAAATAGCACAAGTCCTGTGGATCAGATTGTCCATAATGAAAAGAATTAGCCAAGCAATGGCCCAAACGCTCATTAGCTGAAGTACATGTCTGAAAACAAACACATCCATATGCATGGAGCTGTCAGGAAGGATTAATCCCACAATCCCAAGTGAAGAGTGACCCAGCTGCAGCAGATTGAAGAGCTTCATTTTCAGCTATTGGACAGAGGAGGGAGAATTTCACTACTACTACTACTACTACTACTACCACCCAGAAAAAGCTGCAGGTCTCCTCAAAAATGAATTAGGGAACCCACCTGAGGGATCACAGGTCCTATCTAAGGATCAACACCTGAGGGATCCACCAAAATACTTCCTTGCACATAGCATGGTAAGGAACACATGCCAGGGGCCAGACGGGCAGGGCATGAATACTCCCTGTCTGACACTTATACAGGCAACTCCCAGTGTGGAAGCTCCTCTCCATGTCTGTGCTGTGGGAGAACTGGGGATTGGATGTGTATCCCAACACTAAACATCTCTATACACTGTAAGCTGCAGCCCAAACATGGAGAAAATAGAACAACTTGCCTCTCTCTCACTGACTGTCACTAAAGAGAGCTCCGGCTGCTTTTGCAGCTGCAGGAAACTGGGGTCTTGTTTTCCTGACAGCCTTCAAGTGAAGAGAGTTTTCTATTTTGAGAATTTCATTACCCTTCCCCACTCCTAGTAGTTTGATATTTCTTTTCGGAAGCTTGAAAGCAATATTAGGCACTGAAATTTGTCTTATTTTTTCCCCTCAAATACTGAAGTTCTAAAATTAATTTGAACTTGAAACAACATTTAAGTGATTTTTTTCCCCATGCAATGGCAGTCTTAGTAGATTCTGAGAGTTTTTAAAGTAGTCTATATTGGTTGTGCTTATTTTGCAGGCTGATTTCAGACACACAAAAAGAGCTCTGCCGTTCCCCAGTGACCTCAGTGGGGTTATTTCAGGTTTACATCAGCATGTCTAAGAGGAGAAGAATTAGCCCTTTTAAAAAGCCAGATAGCAATGCAAGCCTCTTGCCCATAGTCAAGTGCAAGTTCTGAATGAAGGAAGCATTCTTACATTTAATACATATTTGAGTTCTACTGAAGTCTGCTAATATTAGATACATGTTTAAAGACTTTTTAAAAAAGTCCTTTAAATGGGCTCAGATACAAAGCAAGCTGCCTCTCATATTCTGCTCTCAGTTACACTGGGGTCAGATTTACTCCACCTCCCTGAATGAGAAGTAAAACCAAGCCAGGTAGGAATTATGGAGATGACCTGAGGTGCCTCAAAAAAACAATCAAAACCTGACACACCAACTATGTCAGGTAACTCCAGTAATTTCTTTTAAGACTTTATGGCCCTTTAGAGGGATCATGTACAGCTGGGAAAAAGGACAACTAAAACCTGCACAGGGTGTCCTATGAGACTCTAGTATCTCTTTTTCTGGCTGCCTGTATTTATAGTAGTAAAACCACTGTATAAGTCTCAGTTGGGTTTGTGTCAAGACTTCTCTGAGTAAAATGAGATTGCACTGTTTGTATGTGGGTTTTTTATTTGATATCTTGCACACCAGGAGCAAATCCTTGTTACTTAGCAGACTATAAAACAATCTGTGTTTATCTAAGGGTACTGTCTAATGTTTAGAGGACACTATTTACAGTGCATTGTAAGTAGGTTTTCTTTTGGATTTTTCTACTTTGACAGATTAGAAACCCCCTGCAGTGGTGAAAATATTTAACTGTAGACTTTTTGTAAACCTTCTGATGTGATTTAACCTATCCCAGCTGAAACCAGGGCACCTTCAAACTTTTACACTGAATAAATTGTTAATTAAATGTAGCAGTCTTCAGCATATTAACAGCTTCCTCACTGAAATTGCTAAATAAGCAGTAGAATTGGTAAAAGACATTATTTCCCAAAAGTCTAGCACTAACAGTCTTGGGTGTATTGTTTTCCCTCTCAAATGTACATAATTACTCACTCTTACAGCAAACATGCAGTTCATAGTCCAGTCAGTATAGGGTTCAATACACTTTAGGTCCTTGTGATACCGAATCTCATAATTCCTTAAGATCTAATTCATCTCAGCACTTGTCACAGCAGGCAAAACTGAGTTATGGCCTGTTTTGTCCTCAGCCAATAGATGGGTGGGGTATTAAACCACATGGAGAAGAGACAGCAAATTTACCACCCTGCATGCTTAAACAAATAAGCTGATTAAAAGAGACAGCGATTTTGTGTGACTTTCCTACAGCTGCTAAATTAAAAAAAAAAAAAAAAAAAAAAAAGAAAGTTTTCCTTTCTGGTTTTAAAGCAAAATATTTCTGAACAAAGGAGGTGGGTAAACAAGTGGCTCTGAGGACAGGAGGAAAGCATTGCTATTCTTTGCAATGAATGCCCTAAAGCTGAAAGCAGAACACGCTCATTGTATCCATGGTACTGCTGTCTCCCGAAAGCACAAAGGGATGGCACAGGGGCTCAAACAACTTTGACTGCAGCAAAGTAGCAGGAATCCCAGAGGAGTTCCCATGGAGCTTTCATCAGAAATGGAGACTCACGGTGTGTTTCATCTCACCCCCTAAAGACTTTGCTCTGTATCAGACGGCAGCAGTGCATAAAGATTAGAACTGCAAACTGGAGACTGCAAACTGGGTGTAAAGTTGCTCAGTTTAGTGTAAACCAGCACACACACACATCCTGCCCCCCCAAAAAACCAACCAACCAAAAAAAACAAACAAAAAATACAGTCTGAATTATGATGCCTCTGCCTTTGCTTATCAAAACATTCTTATTACAGGACAAACTCCTGTTGGAGTTGCAGCCTGTTTGTCACATGTGATTACATCCAGTTCTTGCCCTCAATGTCAACAGAACGTAGGCACGAAGGCACTCATCAGTGAGGTGCCTAGTAAAACACAGATGAAACTTCACACAGGAGTGGTATATTGAGGAATTTCTTGCCTGGAGAAAAAGAGGCATTCATTGTCTGACTGTTCTAAAAATCTGAACATGATCAGGTCAGACAGATCCGCCACAAGGTTCCTGTTTTGTCTTATAAGGTCCTAGGTAGTACCTCTGAAACAGCTGTTCTACAATTTTTCTCTTTAAAAAGGCAGTGTGAAAAAAAGACTTCCCTTACTATCTGAGCCTTGCCTCTAATTATTCCATTTTCTCACTGTATATTTTGCTCTTCTGATACAAGTTGCAACTCAGATATTTTTATGTTAATTCAGAATTTCACAGGGTCACCAAACTCCTCCTGTCTATGTCATCTTGCAGAATTTTACCTTCAGGTAATTTGTGAATGGATGCAAACAGAAATATTACTTAACATCAAGTATGGATTCGTTTGACTGCTTTCTGAAGTTGAAGAGTGTTGTAAGAAAAGAGCTTAATTCAGCCTTTATTCCTGTACATTTTAAACATATTTTAACACATTACCCAATCTGGTGTCATACACACTTTTAACTTGAAGGCTTTGCAAGTACAATTGATGCCAAACATGTTTCAGCTCTATAATTGCTTTCTCTTCTTTGTCAAAACCAGTGACAGAACGCAAGTCCCAGAGCCGATAATACAGATATTAAAATGCGCTGTAAAAATTTTTTTTAGGCTGGTGATTCTTGTTACTCTGACAAGGGATTATTTCAGCATCAGCCAATTATTCTGGCTGTGAGAATAAATCTCAGAAGTTACCTAAGTGTCCACAGGGAGCACAACATGCTCTGCCTTTAGTTTTGCCTCTTGCATTTTATCCTTTCATTTTTCTTCACAAGACAGTGATAAAGAGGATCATTTAGTCAATTACAAAAATATTTTGTTTTCAGCCTATTTTATTTTAATGGCCTTTTCAATTATTTCCAGTGGAATTGTGTGGAAATATTTTTAATTTTACATCTTTTGCTTGAAAAAACCCCACGTTAATACATGCAATATGAGAGATCATTATTGGGAAGATATCTTCAGTCTAAAGACTTCAGTTTTAGACAATGTTATCTATTCCAAACATAAATAGAATAACCTGAATGGTGTCTCCAGAACTTTGTACTCAAGCTAAGCTCCTCTGGGAAAGTGCTAGTAACCAGTACTTTTTGTGGACAGGGCCTGTCTTTCCACTGGTGCTCTCAGTACAAATGTGAAAAAGACACATGAATCTCCCCCAGATCTGCTGTTTCTGGCATGCCAAGAGAGAAATCATCAACAATAACCATTGATGCAAAGTCTACCCAGCAGTCAGCCACTACTGGTATCCCTCAGGGATCAGTGCTGGGATCAGCACTAATGTCTTCATTAATGATTTGGATGATGGAACAGAGTGTGCTCCTGCCAGGTTTGCAGATAACACAGCTCTGGGAGGAGCTGTCAACATGCAGGACAGCAGGGCAGCCCATCAGAGGGACCTGAACAGCCTGGGGAAATGGGCTGACAGGAACCTGGGGAGTTAAACAACAAAAGCAAATACAGATTCCTGCATCTGGGATGCAATGACCCCTCACAGCCCAGACAGGCTGGAGCCAAATCTCTGGGAAGTAGCTCTGCAGAAAAAAACTGAAGGTCCAGGTGGACAAGTTCACATCAATCAGCAGCATGTCCTTGGATCAAAGGAGCCTAGGAGGCTTTAGCCTGGGCTGTATTCTTGTGACCACCAGCTGAGAGAAGTGATCATTCCCTCTCTTTGGCACTTGTGAGACCTCTCTGTGGTATAACATCCAGTATTGGTCTCCCCAGTATAGGACAGATATTCACATTCTGGAGGGAGTTCAGCGTGTGGCCACCAAGATGGTTTAGGGGGCTGGAGAACATGATGGAAGAGGAGAGGCAGAGAGAAATGGACCTGTTAACCCTGGAAGAGAAGACACTCACAGGATGTCCTTACTACAATCTCTGCTTCCCTGATCAGGGGGTACAGGGAAGACGGAGTCAGATTCTTCTTAGAAATGCACAGCAGTAGGATAAAGGCAACAGGCACAAGAAGGGACTTAGGGAAGCAATTAGACAGAAAGAAAATATCCTTACCATGAAAGTACTCAAATGTCCAGGCAGCTGTGGAATGTCCCTCCCTCTCTGCAGGTGTTTGACTCACCTGGACAGATGCTGCCACAAACTGATCTCATTACACTTGCTGTTAGCAGGGAGTTGGTCTAGGTGACCTCTGGAGGTCACAATCAAACCCAAATTATTCTAAGACACTGATTTCTAGATACGGAAAGAAAAGCTAGAGGGAACTGTTGACAGTTAACCTACAAATGGCTGGAAAATAACAGCAAGATAAACAGTCTAATCAACTATGAGCCTGTTGGCCTATCTTTAAGAGGTTTTAAGATTTTAGGATACATTTTAAAGGTAAGAAATACTGAAGATGAAGTGATGAATGGACAACAAGATAATATCCTGTATCAGACTACCAGAAGCACACCCTGCAGATCATTTTAGTATTTTCTTTGATAAGAAATTCCAGGTAGTTCAGACCTGCTGTGATTAAATAGCACTTTAAGTTTTTCAGACTGAGGAAAACATTTAGTGCAATAAGTATAAAGCAGCAAGGGATCTGATTGAACTAAGGAACTGATAAATCGTGCCAAAATGAGAGGGCTGAAAATTGGTTCATAGATGGTCTTTTCGAGGTCTGAAATTGGGTCTACATCTCTTTAATATTTAATTTTGCCATTATCATTAAAAGGATGCAGAAGGTGGTATTTGTCAATGTCAAAGGTGGGACACGTTATCAGCATCAGAGAAGACTGAAATATCCTACAGAATGAACAGAAAAATCTTTGGGATGACAGCATAGAAACTGGATGATTTTTAATTGCACAGCATGCAAAGCCACGTATTTAAGGAATTGCAGCCAGCTGGAAAATACAAAGGAAAAAATGTGGACATGTTGGCAAATCACTTGCACTCTGTCTGATGTACAACACAACAAAAGGCTGTAATATTTAACTGACTTTTTAGATGCTTCTAGATTTCCTATCAGAGAGCAACCCTGAATATTGTACAGTTTTTCACAACCAGCTTTTCATTTTTAATTAACAGAGGAAGAGATGCAAAAAGAGGAGACAGGGCAAACACTGAAGCACAAATATAATTTTTTTGGGTTGGGATTTTCTGTTTGAATAAACAACCACTAATCCCAGACACATGTTCAAATACTGCTTTTGAAAGCTTTTGGCAACCCCTTGAATTCCACTAAGGAAGGTACTACTCCAGTTAATGGTTTCGGAGGGATAGCACGTGATGTCTTGCCAGCTTTTCTTTTGGCAATGTCATTTCCATGCTAGACCTATTCCAAAGATTTTGCATGCTTGAAGTATTCAGAAAATGTTGTTGTTAGGCTGTGAAAGTCAGAAGTAACAATTTTCTTATATTGAATCATATTAATAAGTTCTCTTATTCTGCTGTGATAGTTTCTTACTTTATTATTATATACATTATTAACTATGCCAGCAGCAGGACATAATAAATGCAAAATACTTGTTCAGGAACTCTACTCCAGCAGGAAATAATTAAGAATGCATGTCAATAACATTTAGCATTCTAATGAATAAAAAATAACTCATGCAGGTAAATCAGAGACCTGCATAATTTTCTCCAAGAAGGTTAAAATGCATGATGAGTGCCTAATTCATAGGGAAGCACTTTTGGGTCATATATTTCAACAGCAGACAGGATGAGATCAAGGTTCAGGTAATATATAGGTCTGAAATTTCATCTTTCTGCAGGAAGCCTTCAAAAGGATGTCAGAAATCTTCAGTGCAATTCACCTGAAAAGCAGAAAATACCTTGGAGAGGTGGAATTTTAGACCTTCAGCACTTTACAAAGAGAATGTATATCAAAATCAGAAACTTTACCTCTCATTCTTGGGAGCACTGATGGCATTTCCCCAGCTGGATCTGAGCTGGTAAACAAGAGCTAAGCACAACTGTGCTCCGATCTCCATAACAGCAGCAAATGAAAGCAGTGAAGAATGTGACCATCAAACTGGCTTTCTTTCAGACCCTCCACCATTCCACTAATTCTCCTCACTGCCAGATGCAGCCATTTGGTTTTACATCCCAAAACGACCTTGATTTTGTTTTTTCTAGAAAAATAGCAAAGGACAAAATGTGTTTCTGTGGCTCAGTCCATTTAGACCTTCTCATTTGCTTAAAACTTTGCTATCTATGGCAACTGTAGGCTGTAGCATTTTTGGCTGACTCTTCTTGGACTCCACACCATGAAATTGTAACAGTCTGTTTAGAAATTACTCCTACCTCTTTAGTACTCTTCATTTCAACTGGCATTCTGCAGGCATTTTGAGGACAAGGGCAAGATGGGGACTGTGGGGAGAGAAAACAACAAAGAAAGCAAGTGCAAGGGCTGTGATTGTACAGAGCACAGGCTTTAGACAACCAGGACTCAAGGGACACGCATTGGTACACAGGTCCTCTTACAGTGCTGCCCTTAAAACAGCAGATCTAAAAAATATCAGAAATTTCTAACACAAAAAGCACAAACAAGAGTAGTTTGCTAGTTTGTAATTTTTAGATGCCTTCCTCTCAGTCACTTTGAGAAAACCAAATACTGAAGAGCAGTCAATGTCTTGGCATCACTCCTCCCTTATGCTACTGAACGGTTTTCCCAAATTTTAAAACATTTTTCTTAAAACTTGAACCAAACCTAAAGAATATAATTGGTTTTGGATAGGTTACAACTGCCCTCCCTACCAAGAAAGCACATGGCAGCCAGGACTCCATGTGAGGCACTCCAAGGTTTCCAGATTGGCATTAGGATGTAGGAGGTACCAGGCACAGCCAGGCCTCTGATGCAGGTTGGGACTCTTCAGAGCTGGTGTAAGGCACACAGAGGAAATAAGGGGCTCTGTGTGGCTCACTTTGTTGCCTGTAGAAGAAAACAAGATTTTCTTCTGCCACTTTTCTCAGTGTTGTTCAAAATTATTTTCATCTCATAAATTATTTTCGTCTCACCTGGCAGCTCATTTTGCCTTTATCCATGCAGGGACTGCCATGAACTAGTTTTGCTCCTATTCCAAGCAGGATTTTAGGCAGCATTACCTCTACCCCTGTGCTGTTGCCTGGACTATAATAGACAGACTGGGTTTGGCCAGGTTGGTTCCTATGATGAATTGGCACCATGAAATCTCTTTGACCCCTCTGGGTGCTTCTTTCCCCAGCAGCACAGCTCCCTCCCTAAGAACAAGCCCTTTCCCTTAGCCCACTGCCATGCCACGTGTAAAGAGCTTGGTTTTCTTTGTTATAGTCTCACCAACCCATTTCTTTATCTTTCAGCCCAGTTTCTTCTTCCTGTTATGAGGGAGACTAAATTTCTGTGTCCAATTTTACAAGCTGTATTTTTCTAAAAGATGATGGAGTATTTCATCCATAGACAGTGATGTGAATTTAAGTTAGTTCCAGGGTCCTCCAGATTTCTAGAGCTAGCTTATGCACTTCTGAACTTTTCAAGCTCTCAAGGATTTTGAATAAAACTTAGAAACATTATCAGAGCAAACCCTACATTTAAATGCCAGGGAGTGAGCCAAAATAGACCTACAAGCATTAGTTTAAAACCCTCAATTGACATGTTTACTTAAAGTCAGTATCTGAGGTGCTGCTTGGCCACAGGAGATATAATTAAAATGGTGTTTCTAAAAGGGAAAACAAAATCCCTCAAGTTGATCTCTTAGCCACGCTCACTAACTACAATGATTTAGCCCAGGGAATATGTGATGATACCTTTACATCAGAGCTTTTGAGGGTAGTTTTTAAAGAGCAAGCATGTGGTGGAGGTATATCAGGCAATTTGACATTGTAATATTGTCTGATCTCCACCAACCAGACTCTGCAACCAACAGCGGGAAGCAGGGCATCAGCTGGCAGCTCTAAATTCATGTTCCAAAGGCTAAGGTAGATTTTACAAGCCATCTGTGGCCTGCTCTCCAAGGGACAGAAGGCACTCAGGAGTGCTTTGAATTCTAATGAGTGCATTGGCTTGTCAGTGTCCTCTGCACTGGCACCCTGTTTCCCTTCACACTCAAAGTTATTTACCTTGAAAATACAGCTAAGGATCTGTGCTAAGTCATCACTGTTCAGCTGAGGTGCAGTGCCTTCTGCCTTCTATCCCAGCCATATCCCTGCAACTCTTCTTTTTCCTCTCCTTCTTCAAGAAGACAGTTTCTTGGTTGGAATTAAGAATCTAATGAGGATGAAGAAAGAGCCTCTTTGCTAAAAATAGAGTTAGAGAAGTGCCAGATCATATTTCTCTAGTTTCTGAGAAATGCTACACAGCACTTACCAGAGGCCAAGTAATAACTTACTTGATTTCTCCATCTTTTCACTGACCAATCTATGGACTCATGTAAGATTTGTCACTCTGACCATTTCCTGGAGATGCTTTCAGAGGAAATTGTTACTACTCCTGAAAAATATTCTGCTAATCCCAATCAGGAAGAGGATAGCAAGAGAGAAGCTTCACTACAAGCAGAATAATGACATTAGAATTACAGTGGTGTAACTGAAGACAGTATTTGGCCCTAAGCCTTTGTTTAAGGCTGTAAGTCCAAGTGTCTTTCTGCAAACAGCAGTTACACTACTTTCCAGCAAATTAGGCAACATTCCAGGGGGATACTTGGGTTTACTGGAAATGATCTTTTAATTCATTGTAAATGAAGGACTAAAAATTATGGTCAGGTCAAGAGACAGAAGGTCTGGGGTGCACTTCAGAATGTAGATCAATAGCCAGAAAAATTCAAAATAGACTCCCAGCTAAGTGTCAGTGCAGATTTTCCTCATGAAATGAGTAAAGTGCTGCTCTACTGGCAACCCCATTATTCACTACTTAGCAGATGCAGTAATGACTTTAGGCAAATGTGAATATTGAACCTGAAAGGTCTCAGTACTATAAGCAGGAAATGAGCAGAAATGACAGTTGTGTTATGTCTTAGCCCCTCAGAGGGCCAACAGAGCAGAAAACAGGAACTCAGAATTCAAGCAAATTGTTCTTCTAGGGCAGAACTGTTCCGAGAGTAGAGGGGTGGAAAGTGAAACAGAAAAAACCCTGTGAAGTACTTTCCTTGTTTACTGTGCCTTTCATTCCTGGAGAGAGCAGGGGCCCTGTGAATGTGACACATGTCTAGTAATGTGCAGGTCTGGATGGGTCACACAGACTCCTACATCCCTGCTACACCACCAGTGAGGAAAACCCATGACTTCCTCCATAGGAATGGCAAGCTGAGCAAGGAGTATGGTCTGGGGAACATACATGGGAAGTCTGCACAAAACATGCTCCTGGATAAATCTACAGATTGGACTTCATCAGCCAATGGCCTCTATTTTGTTTAACAGCCTGAATAGCTACCTAGGCAGAGCTGGGCTATTCCAAGAGACAGTGGTTCTGACAAGTCAGAGCAGGTTCAAAGCTTCCAGAAGAACAGAACAGATTACTTTGCTGACCCAAAATCCCTTTGAGCAGCAAAGCTTCTGTGCTGCGATAAAGTTGATTTGGGATGGCAATGAGACAATGGAACAGAAATGGTCAGAAGGGTTCAACAGGAAATGGAAAATGAAAAGGATTCATTTGGGACCTCAGGATAAACCTGAGAATTGTGAACAGCAGGAGTTGTGTCATCAGCAAGCTTTGTGGGGTTTGTTGAAGGCTTTAAATTACTTGAGTAAGATAACTGCTTCTCCTGGAGCTCGAATTCTTTGCTCTTTGACAGTTCTGTGAGGAACAGCAGCTCCTCTACCAGCAATGCCCTGGGAGGAGCTGGGGCTTACTCTATAAGCTGAGACAAAAGTGAGGCTAGGAGGAAGGTATCTGCCCATCTCCCAAAGTACCCTCTCCCTCAGCTGGGGCAATGTCTGGATTGTGCTAATCCCAGTCTCCTTCAGCACAGGAGACAACCTCCCATGACCCTGCACTGCCAGGTTCTGTGCAACTACTTGAAACTGTGGAAGTGGTAAATTACTCAGTCTGACAACCTCTCCCCAAAAGTGGAAGCCACTCTGTTTCAACCAAGAGAAACATTTCTCTGGAAAATGAGAAAGTAACCATTTTTAAAGACAAGATTAAAGAGGGAGCAGGGTTTTTGTGAGGAAGTTGGCTCTAGAGGACAAATATAAAAATGTCCTATTGCACTGTGGATGTGGATATAAGAGGGGAATATAGGTGGCCTTCCTTAATGAGACCAATTTGCATAGATAGTAAGTCAGAAAAAGAAGAGAGAACCAGAATTCTGTCTGTTTTCCTTACTATTTATCCTCTCTTGAGGTAAAAAACACCTTTTCTTTTAGAAGTTGGAAAATCTATGGACAGCTACTGGAATTTGAAGTCATCAGAGCAGGAAAAATAAGAAAAGCAATATTTTCAGTGACCCTCTTAATACACTGTCATTTCATTGTAAAAGAAATCTTATTCACCTAGCAACTCTATTTTAACTTCAGTGCTGTAAGCAAAGGTAAACATGAAGAAGCACTTCTAGAACTAAATGATGCATGTAAAGTCTTAAAAAGGTTATTTATTGTAAACATATATTGAAAAATCTACCAGTCAGTGTTTGTAAGAAGTTTTTTCAGCTTCTGACGGGTAAATTTTTTTCACAGGAGTAAATATTCATCTTCAAAGACAGTAGCTTTAGGCAATATTTTAAATTGTTCTTGGTTGGTTTGGTCTTTGTTTGGTGGGTTTGTTTTTTATGTGGTTAAGAGGATTCATGCTACTTCCAAGGTAGCTAAAGTTTGTGAATGAAAGTCAATTGCCAGCTTCAGACTGGTAACACTTCCCTAGTCCACTGTGCCTATAGAAAAACACAGAAACTAAGGAATATATAAACCAAACTTAACTGAACAATTCCTTTAATTCTCTGGTAAATCAAAACTGAATTTCTAGTTGTACAACCCAGCCTGCCCTGTTGCCTGAAGTTTCATGGGATTCTTTCATATGAACAGTTTATTTCCCTCCCATCATTCAGTGTGAATAAAATAAAGTTAGATATGTAACATTAACTGACTAGTGAGATAAAAATCTCAATGCCACAACTCAAGCCTTTTGCATTTCAAACCTAGGAAAAAAAGCAAACAATTAATTTCAATGGCATCATTATAGGCAGAAGGACCTGTCACACCACCAGCACTGATTCCCAAAAGCAACATCCCTCTGCCAAACTCTTACATATTCTCAGACCAACAAGCAAATTATAGGGAAAACTGAAGCAGCTGAAGGCTGATCTGATCTGAATCTGTCTGATTCTGCTTTGTTTGCAAGTGAAAACCCTTCTGCACTATGGCACAGAACTGTCCTCAAAAATATTAGATGGGGTTGTCATTTCATAATAGACTGAGGGAAGCTGCTCTGGAAGAGGCTGTGTTTTAATGGCATCTGATTTACTGTCAGGAGGGCAATGTGTTGCAGATCTTAGCCTGTGCTCAATTTAAAACTGGAAACACTAGAGCTAGAGCTAATTTAGCTAAGGGGAAGCTAGAGTAAACTGTACTTTCTAAAAGTAATTATTTGCATGATGTGTGAGGGGGAACACTGCTGTTTGCTTCAACTGTACTGAACAGACAGTTTAAAAAAGAACAAAAAACTTGCACAGGGAGGAGCTCTTCCCAGGCCCCAGCTCCCTTGTGATTGCCTCTCCTTGCATGTAAATTTTAAATGCTTTTTCAACGTAATAGCATGGAAAAACTGAATGGGACTGGTTTTGTGGTGTCTTGAAAACCACAGTGCCCATCACCATTGCTTCATCTGTGTCATTTCGTTTGACACCATCTACTGTTCAGCTCTGTTTAAAAAAAATAAATTAAAAAAAAAAATCAAGCATCTCACTGCTTCAGTAGACCTCCGATCACTTGTTTACAACCATTTCGGTGTCTTATATGCACAAGCAACATGTGCCGTCAGTAGGAACAGGGCAGCCTTTTGTGTTTTAGGATGTGGTAAGTGCAGAAACACTTGGCATTTTGTAGTGATTCCCTGCTCACTAGCGCTTGCCTGCCCTGCCTCCCTGTGGTTACTGCTGTCCCTGGCACATCACAACGTGTCCTCACAGCTTAAAGGAAATCACCTCCTGCAAGGATTGCCCAAGCAACTCATTCTTCGGACTTGTTCAAGCCTGAAAATATTTTGGAATAAGCCAAAGAATGCTGTGGAGGCCAGGAGCATCATCAGCGGCAAAAGAAGCATTTCAGTAATGCTGGAGTTTCTCTAATGCCTCTCTGATTAGGAAGAGATATTTAAAAATACCACATAAAGTAAGAAGCATTGTAGTGTAAATTAGCTGAATTCTGAGCTTGACTAACTGAATTAAATTTAATCTAAATTAACATATTAGTCTTTCAGAGCCAGGTTTTCAAATGAAGTGTTTATAAATCTTTTGGCTACAATTTGATTAAACTTTTCCAGCCTAAAGACTTTTTTTTTAACACTGGTATATTATGCAAGTTTTCTCCCTAAGATAGGTAAAAGGGTGTTTGTTATTAGCCTTCCCCTTTGATTTACAACAAAGAAGAAAAACAAATTCCTGTGAATACTGAAGCACTTTGGACACCTTAGAACAATATTCATTATTATATATCAACATCCACAATTGACTGCATAAAACAATCAACTGTATTTAGAACATTTTCAAAACTCATTCTTTCTCTTGGCCCTTGAAACATAGCTCACAAATGGTGATGATCTATGGAGCTGAATTTTCAGTGTTTAAAATACCATGGATGGCTTTTAATATTTTTAACAGGTCTTGCAAGGGCTGAGCTCAGTCTCACTTCTCTGCACCACTAGAGGGCAAAATGTTCTCACAGAACTGCTTAAAAAGAGAGGAAAAAATAAGTTCAAGATGTTAATTTTGAAAGTACACAAACTGTCCTGAAAACAAGAGGATTACAAAATAAGAGAAAGTTTTGTCCCCAAAACTTGGACAAAAAAAATAGTGTCTTTGGAAATCATGTATCTTTTTTAGCCTGAGATCCTCTGTCCATATTTTTCAGTTATTCTAGAGTTATCAAACTAGAATAAAATTTTTCTATAACTACAAATAAATAACAATGCCTTGTGGGATACACGTCTGTCTCAACTTCAGGAAAATAGTTCTAGTACACTATATTTTGTTTTTTGCTAATGAATTAATGTTCAAAGTATCAACAGGCCATTAATAAACAGAGATTCTACACACAATTCCCACCTGTTAATGCAGAGTTGAAATCAGATCTGCACAGATGTAGGGAGATTTTTTTCCCCCATTATTAAGTATTTGCTTAAGGGCCACGATAAATGAAGAAAGGGTCTCTCCTCCCTCCACATTCACACATATACAGACCATGAGCATTTGGACACTCTGACTTTCCCCTTTCTCTCAGCACCACGGTCTGAGAAGGGCTGTCCTCATTCACAGACATCAATTGCCTCCACCATTATTTGCATTAATGTGTGGCATTTTGGTAGTATCAAAAAGTGAAATTTGAATTCATCTATATTTTCATCTCAAAACGTTCTCCCCAGATGAGGATAAGCCAATAAATGGATACAATAGAAGTAGTGAGAAATCAGTGATAATTGGTAACTCAACACATATCCCCTGAAAATTTTTCCTCCAGAGCTACCTAAAAAATTTATAATGGTATTAAGGCTTGAGTCTCCTTGAATAGTTTCTTCATTCCTTTTCTGTAACCAACAGAAAACCAATGCAGAAATTTTAGTCGTAAGTCTGAGTTTCCTTTTTTACGCTTTTGCTTTCTCTGTGTCCACACATGAAGTTCTACAGAGACTTTGGACATGTAAAAGTAAATCCAGAGCTGCCAGTTAAGGGCAAATTTTCACCTTTCTCTATCCTAAGTACTGGGGGCAAAAAAACATAATTCTAACACAAATAAATATTTTGCATCTGAAAAAGTGATAGAAGAATCCTTCTCAAAGGAAAGTGGTCTGAAACTGATGCAGATTTTCCCTCATGGCTTCACTGGGCAGTCAACTTGTGTAAAAGAGTCAGTTGGAATGGTCAGTTGGAATGAAATTTTGGGTGTAGCAGTATAGGGAGGAGGACTGGATTAAGTCCTATTTAATCCAATTTAGTAAAGTTTTCTATTTAAATTGGTTCCTGTAGTAATGGTAAAGGAAAAATAAACTACATCTGATGTGTTTAATCATAAGATGTATGTAAGTCCCACAAAAGGGTCAAAGAGTTTTCAGAAGTTGCAAAACAACAGGCCCTACATTGATAACAAAAAAAAATGGGATTTCTTTCTCTTCACAAAGCAGTGTTGCTAAAACAATTCCCTTACCAGTGCTTTTGTGAGTGGTGTTCTGAGAAAACTGGTCTGAACTGGCTCTCAGTGGTACATGTCCTACTTTGAGCTTCTCTGGCCATGAGATTGAGGGCATCTTTTAATTAAACACTGGTTTTAATAATTCACTGGCAGATTTGTCAGGAACTGCTAGTACTAAGCTCCTTTCTACTGTATTACTCATACCTAGATCAGAGAGATAATTGATGCCCAGCTCCATCAAGACAGGCTGTGGAAACAGGGATGACTTGCAGTTTTAGTGGTCCAGTTCTTCACACTGATAGTGCTGGATGCTGCTTCCACACCACAGAACAGCCATAATCCTAGGTGTCCTGTTTATGTGGGATACTTTCACCAAAATAAAAACTGTTATCTTCCAGATACTTCATGAAATGGACTGCCCTGCTGGGAAATAATGCAATACAGAATGGATCTCCCCATTGACACTCACGACGAACCAGTCACTCCAAGTACAGCAAAAATGCAGCTCCTCCTGCAATTCCTGATGGAAGGACCTACAACACATGAGGCATAACTGCTGCCTAATTCAATCTGAGTAAATCTTTAGATGCTTTTCTGCTTCCTGTATCTGAATCAGAGGAAATACCGCTGTGTAAACATCTGTTTTTCTAGGACTCTGATATCTGAGTGAATATAAAGAGAAAACATTTTGAAAAGCATCATTTTGCTGCTGCAGGAATCCTTGCTTTACCCATATCTTAAGCACAGCATGCAGTTATGGTCTCTGCATCCCAAAGACACAAATTAATTAACAGAAAGTAAATATTAGGGAAACTAAAAAGATCAGAAGGATGTGTGGATGATCTCTAATTCCTAGAGCTGCAGTGATCATGTACAGTTTTTACAACCAGTGCCATTGTCCTCTGTTGTTTAACATAGCAGGGAGGATTGGTGGCTACCTTACTTGATACAAGGAAAGTATTTCCACAGGCATAAGATTGATCTTAACTTTGCTAATTCCTTCCCTTTCTCTGTCCTGCTTATGTAGTTTCCCCAGTGTAGTGTACCTTCAAGGATGGTGCCTGACAGCCCATGCAACCACTCTTTCCCTCTGCCCCTCTATCCACAGCAGTGATATTTTCAGCCAAGCTTTTCCCAATGCAGATGAAAGCAGTGAGCTTGTTTTGCACTGCTACCAAGGATCTTCCTCTCAAGGATATCAGCAGCTATTAGTGTTAGCAAATCCAAAGTTCAAACAACTGTCTCCATAGCATTACTGTTCCCCATAAATTTCTCTTTGATCTTGAAATCAAACAAGTTAACCAAAACAAGGCCTCTAGCTAGTCTTTGCATTGAAGAGTTCTCAGTTTTCTCTGAGTTTTACTTGTTCTCCAGATTTTCAGCTAAAGAAAACACTTTGATATATAATCCCTCATATTGGCCATGGCTCCATAAAACAAGTTCTGTTTGTGTTAAAAATTGAAAGTCCACTCACTGCTTTCCATGAGAAAAATATTTTCACTCTTAAAAAGCAAACAATGCAAAAGTAATTTACCAACAAGAAAAAAAACTTCAATGAAAGTGAAAATATTCAATGTTAGTAAAAAACCAACATCTTGGGCTTTAAACTGTCTGATTTCCTGTCCATTCACTACTTGACATTTTCTCCCTCCCTGTTTGAGTTATAGAGGTTTCAACCAGATCCTACCCAACTTTAGCCAAGCTGGCCTCTTCATCATTGCATGTTCTGGCCATCCTGTCTCTTAGAAATTACTACAGTCTATAAAGTTTTGGGGTTCTCAGCAGAAGAAGTACTAGCAGGGAAAACTGTCTTTTAGAGAAGTGCTGCAGCACAGATTGTAATAACAAACACACTGTGACTCAAGGCAATGACTGTGTGTGGATAGGAGAGGGAAAGCAGCAAGGGTAAGGGGAAAATCTGGAACAAATCAATGTTTTATCAACGTCCTGCTGAAAAAACTACCAAGTTTTGTACCTTCTCTGAATGCAGGGCTGAACTTCAAGTCCAGCAGAGCAGTGCAGTGACTGTTCTCATGTTGCTATGCACTTCCTCGAGGAAGGAACTGACTGGGGAGTGTGAGGAGTCTCCAAGCACTCACCTGTCCTGTACTCACTTCCAGCCCAAATGCTCCCCATGCACAATAGCTGGTGAGCCACAGCATGGCCACAGCCAGCAGCCAAGTACGAGAACAGAGAGATAGAGAGGGAAAAGGTATTAGCTCATCTATCTTATCTCCTTGGAAGTGCAAGCTGGTTCTCTGTGTTTAATAGGGTTTTAAATGTTCCTTAGGAAAGCAGAAACTTCTAACTGAACACAGGCCTTATGGGTTTTGCTGATAACAAAAACAGTTTTTCACATTCTTCAAAGCACATCTCAACATAACTAATGGTACAGCACTAATCCTCCTCTCCCTTGGCCTTCATGCCCACCAGAGGTCTACTGACAGTGTAGTTATACTCAGTACGGCACTACAGCTTAGCCAAACTCAGACTTAGCTCTTTAGAACTCCTTACTAACCTGGGAGAATTATAATAAGAATATTTGCTTTTAGACGTAAATTTCCAAATATCAGACTGGCAGTTTTAATAATACAATTACAGATGACTAAGTCTTTGTTCTGGTAGGTTTAATATACCATAAATTCAGGCATACTGGATACAAATGCATGCCTGTAAAATAAAATCTATCATAACCCAGTTGAAAAGCTAGATTTTTCATCAAAAATCTTGGATATTTTGATGAAAATTTGGAGAGATACCTTTAATGCTGGTCAATAAATCAATGTGAAGGTCTGACTGCATAAGTGTCCATAATACGACCCATTCAAAATGCATGCTTCGTAAGACTTCATGAAAAGGGCATCAAGCAGTGGAAGGAAGGGTAGAAACAGGCTGCCTTTGCTCTGAACCTTTAACTCACCAAGCCTTCCCCTAAAGTATCTGCACAGTTATGGCTTTGGGATCACCAGATGTGCTAGAACCACTCCCTTAAAGCTTGCTAGTAGGAATGTTTCAAAAAGGGAAATGGGAAAAAATACTGTGCATTGAGCTATTCTTTCCCCATGTAGCCACACATAGATGCTGCTTTTGCAACACACTTCCAACTGCAGACAATCACTTTTGCAAGTTAATACTACAATAAAAGCACACATTCATGCACTTAAGGAATTTCATCATTTATTGCAGTTTTCTCTGTGGCCTGGATTGTGGCTAGTGAAGAGTTAAAACAAGGAGCATAGACAGAGCTCCAGGCAGCAGAAAGCCAGTTTGCACTGCTAATTCATTTGGGGACTCCAAAAGAACCGTTCCATCTTCTGCTCTAATATTTTAAAAGATGGATGTGTCAGACATAAAACATAATCTGTGCTCTTGCTGTAGGCAGTTTCACTTGCAGGGCTCTTGCAGAAGTGTTGTTACAATGGGTCTGTATTTGCTCCAAACCTTGCCTACACCACTGACCAGGCACAGAAAAAAGCAGCTCTCTTGCTTTGCATACTCATCATAAGAATGGAGAAAGGAACAAACAGGGAGAGAAGAAGCATCAATGCAGAGACAAGAAGGCTTTGATTGGCTCAGCACATACAGAAATGTAGCCTGTCCCTGCTCCTGTCAGGAGACTGGAAAAGGAGCTCCTGCCAAGCTCGGTACAATCAGTAAGTTTCCACTCTAGCCACATGAGCACACATTTTTGTCTCCAGGAGGAATGTGAGATCATCATGTGAATAGGAGTGGTACAGAGTCCAAAGGGCTCCACCAGGACAGCCACATATACTGATGAAAACACTGTATCTAGAGAAGCTGAAAACATCCCCGATAGGAAAAGGACTTTGTTTATTGAGATAAACACAAGAAAGGGAACTGCTGTCAATTACAACAGCTCCAGTTCCAGGTCATGGAAGCACTCAGCACTGAACCACTTTTCTGAATCCAGCTGGTTTTATCTGAAAGTAAACGCCAAGAAAGGAGGATAAGCAATGTGTCAGGCCTGATCTTAGCTGTCCCACTTCATCCTGAATTCTCTGTAAATTTAGAACCTCCTAAAAGCTGTCCTCCTCTTTTCCTCTCTTATAACATTTAGTAACTTTGCTCTTCTCTATGGAAAACTGGAAGTTCACTGGTTAGACTCCCTGCACCTAAACCTCACTATCACATTCTCTCTCTTTTTTCTTTTTTTATTTTTTATTATTATTATAGGAAATTATTACAGCAGCCACTGCAGTCTTTCTTGAAACAGCTGTAGCTTTTTAATATCCCACACTGTGGGTCCTGTAGGAGCAAGAAGCTTTCAGCAATACCAGACATAAAATTGTGTCCAGCAGAATTAGTCTTGTAGTAGATGGCTCAGCTGAACTGCCCCATGGCATGTAAGTATTTCACATACTTTGCCAGATGTGTATTTCATATACAATGCCAAATGCATTTTTAGGTGATAATTTAATAATTCTAAAGGTTACCATGCACTTCCCTCTTAAATATTGGATATCATCAGCACTATCATTCCAACCTGCTTGTCTGGAGCACCTCTAGTGAGAAGCAACATTTACGTCTAGAGGCACTGCCTGATGCCCACAATGAAACACTACCACAGTGTTGTAAAAAGGCAATTTTGGCCTTTTTTCCTGAACACCCCTCAATAACAGAAGATGAGCAGATGGGTAGTATGGTGGTGATTTGAAAACCTTCAGGGCTTCTTTCAGTTCTGAGACATGCACTAGTTATCTGCAACTAAAATCTGAAGAGCTACCTCACATGTGGGGTGATAGTGCATGTATGGGAAACTGTGTGTGGCAACAAAGTGAGCAGCCAGACTCTGCAGAGGTGCTGTGCAGGAGCACGTAGCACTGCTGTCACTGGGATTCTGCTGGCACTGTCTGCACACTCATGGGACAGAGTCAGTTCCAAAGCAAAGAGCCGGTTTCTCCCACTTGGCCCTGTAAAGTTTGATCACTTTGTTCTGTCATATAGTTCTAGTAAAGCATTCAAAATACTGCAGATGACTTATGTGCAGTTTGTTTGACTTCAATTGCATCCTTAAGTGCAATTTAAAACACCCCTGACATTGTGGCAAATCTATTGCAATGCATTTAGGCTGAAATATATTGCTCAATATTTTCAAGATGTTTCTTAATCTGCATCTCGTAGCTCCAGTTGCTCTGCCTTTCCCATTCTTCTGGGCAGGCTGCAGGCAGTGGGACTTGCTGCTACTGCAACAGCAACTCAGCTCAACTACCAGAAAGGCCAAATGGGAATGAATATCCCAGCTCTTCTAGCTACTACTGTCACTACAGGGCCACAGAAGGAACAAAGAGGAGGCCAAAAGGGCAGAAAGCATTCAGAGACAGGTGCCAAAATATCAGGTGCTCAGTCCCCTATTTTTCTGTTACAGGCTGGAGTAAAGGGAATCATATTTTTTGGGTACCTTCCTACCTTCTGAAGTAGGCAGAACTTCATGTATCCAGAGAACTACGTGTGTCTATTTAATATTAGACAATTTAAACAGAAATCAAGTGAGCTAATCTAGCACAGGGGTAATGAAGCACTGTATCTGGTCTCTTATTCTCAGAAGTACTTAATCAAGCATGTTACAGGATATACGGGAAAAACCACAATCTACCTGGCTGGTTCTCTAGGACAGCCCTGCAATGGAAGGAAGGAGCCCTACATGTCCCAAATCATGTGACACAGCAGTGTGTGATGTCACACAGCAGAATCTGGATTCTCGTGTCTGCTCATCCGTGTTGTTTCCAGTCAGGCCATGGCTGCTGCACACCTCTCCCTAACTCATCTTCTGGAATTGTGACTCCACTTCTCAGCTAATAGGCTGGATATGCTAATGTTTACAGCCCACCCCACAGCATTTACAACTTCCTTTGTAAAGTTAAATTAACTCTTAAGTTGTTAAGTTTTCTTGAACTTGTTTTACAATACATGCAGAATCCCTCAGACTGCAGGACCCCTACTGTCTGAATTACTTTTGTTAGCAGTAATATCTGTCCCATACAAACCAGTCTTCACCAAGACAACGGGACCTACATTTTAGCACTGTCAGTTATCTGCAGCTCTTCAGTTTGAATTGAAGGTTTGTTTAGTATTTCTAAAAACTAACTTCTCCTCAAGGAAATACATGTGATACGTAACAAAGAAGTAGAAATAAATTATGACCCATATGCATGTGATTTGTCCTAGAATGTACTAGAAAATATATACAATATCTGTCCTCAAATGTTACATTTTTTTAAAAAGTCACTTTGGAAGTGACTGAGTAGCCTAGGAATGGAAGCTTTACAATTATGACTACTAACATTTGACTTCACGAACTTTACTGTCTTCTCCCTCATCTGAAATTCTCTGTGCTTGCTCTAATCCCAGCAGTGATTTTTTTCCTCTTACTTACAAAAGGAAGAAAGACTGTTATGGTACATTAAACTGACTGTAACAAGGGAATGGAATTTGTTAGGAAAATCCAGTTATCTGTCTGCAAATTACCTTTAGTGCATTTACTCAGCCCTCAACAGCTCTTAGCTGTGTGCACTCTGGGAGCTCAGCTCTCCACAGCAGTGTTCTCATTTTGTGTTCACATAAGAGACTTAATAAGGCTAAAAGACAGACAAGTCCCATTGTCTCCAAAAACATGGAAGATTAAAGAATGAAGTTATAACAGAAAATAACAATCTGAACACTTTACAAAAATCTCCTTCTACTCACACCAGAGACAACACTCCTTTCACATATTGGCTATGAGATGTCACATGCACCAGCTGTCCTGGGTGATCTATTTGCAGTCCAAGGATTCTGCTGCCTGGAATCAAAGCACTGCTGAATGAACTTTCTTCCTTCTACCTGATGCTACAGCAAGCAAGCAGGAGCCTGCCTGGTGTCTGCTCCCTGCTTTCCTGCAGGAGCTCAGCATGGTAACTTCATTTTGCATAGCTTTTTGGTGCTGCAGCACGTGAGAGAGAAAAACATGGAATCTCTCTTCACACTAAGCTTTTCTGGGTGGTGGTAGTGGCAAGTTGCCATTGGGGAAATGAAGACAGTGGTATGACCATTTCAAGTTTGGGAAAGAGACCACAAACACAAGTCATGCAAGGTTCTTGAGTTCAGAATGGAATAATCTTCAAGGACTTCTTCACTATTTACTGCTTTATAGACTTCAATGCAATAAAACTCTTTAATGGTCAGAAAGTTAACACAAAAACAACCAATCCAAGTGAATTTATCTACAAATCCAGACATCTCTGTGTGAATAACCTTTGATATCCTTCACACAGCCTTATTCCTGACTGTAATTCTGTACACAAACCTCTCTCTCGGGTATGGAAACATACATAGCTCCATCCATCTCACAGCTGGCTCTGCCTTCTTGCAAAATTATAGTGTAGTATCCAGTGCAATGTAAGAAATCATCATCAACTACCAGAGTGTGCTGCCTTTTGGCTCAGTTTTCTAGTAAGGTTCCTGAAAACCTTCTGAACTACAGCCAACTGAACACATCTGTTGTTGAGCAGAACACAACCCCATAAAGAGGTACTTTTCTCCTCTGCAAGCCCAAGATTACCAGCTCTTGGAGTCAGAACAACCTACTTCCTAGTTTTGAGGACAAACTCCCTGCCAAAGCACTTCTCAACAGATGTTCTGATTCAGCACTTTCTTTTCCTGTAAAACAACAGTCTCAGCAATGGCACCTCTAACTACTGGAGACATCATTGCCTGGGGCCAAAATATCCACACAAAAAACCAGACATAAAACCATGGTATCTACCAAGTCTATTGGATTACAAGACAGTGGAAGAAAAGAGGATATTTGCATGAATATAATAAAAGTCAATGGATAAATATTGTAGTCTCACCCACCACAGAAATTATCATTGTTGACAAAGACACTTAGGAAACAGAACATTTAGGTTCCATTAGAGCCTGGAAGTGACACATTGAAGTTTGTTCAGTTTCATCCAAATTGAGGTATTTCCTTCACACATATGTGCATCACAACAAGCTTTCATTTTGACTGTTGAAGTAATGCTAAAATAACTGAAAAAAAACCACTGGAAAATTAATGAGGTTGAAAAAAAACCAAACCATTGTTTTCTGTAAAGAAGGTTTGGACATTGATATTTGCAACTCAAAATCTACACTCTGCGTTCTATGAAAGAAGTTGGAGCATTGAAGTTTTCACCAGCCATGTCTGAATTACATTGCTTATGAACACAACCAATGATTTGGCTGCTTCCTCTAAAGCTAAATTCACAACCCATTTAAAAAAGGGAAACACTATTGCACTGGGAAAAACCTGCTGTTTATCCTGCTTTTAACTGATGTCTCCATTATCAGACCTCTCAAAAAGGCTACAAAAGCAAACACCACATTACATGTTTCCAACTCGCCTCCTCTCTCCCTGCTCAGGCTGATTTATTGATTGCAGTTGAAGATTAGCCAACACTGGAGTGTAACTGATTACACTCAGTGTGAATTAGTTTCCATGCAGGGTCTGAGGAGCTGGAAATGTCACATTGTTTGAGGACAGGTCAGTTTTATTCTAACCGGAGTATTTCCTTCACATACACATACCAATGCATCACCTCCAATACAGTAAGAGAAGTCACTAGGCACAAGATCATTAAACCCAATTAAGTTGAGCCTCTGTACAGACTGCAATCCCAAATTCCAGCTACTGAAGTTCTTGCAAACTGTAGTTAAAACATAGTTTTAACATGTAGTTATCTGACCTGGTGGAACATAAGCCTGTCTTTTGATCACCAAATAGTTTTGGTTTTGGGGGTTTTACAGACTGCTACCTATTTGCATATCATTAACATCATGGTATATGCTCCTTTCCAGCATTACACACCAGCATTGTTTAAAAATATATGAGCAACATCCAACTCCAGCTGTAATATTCCTTCTTCTAAAGCAGAGGTAAAAATGATGAAAATGATGGAGGTATATTTCTAAGCATTCTATATATTTCTTTCCAGAACTAGGCTGAGATTGAAAATAAACTTCCACAGCAACCCATTCAGATATAACAAGTAAAAAATCCTATGTTTCTGAAATGGCATCAGCAGCTGGCAGTGCTGGCAAGTTTTCCATGCATAAAAATTTCAGGATATATTTGCCATCTGATTTTAGTTACAGTTCCTCCAGTTAGAAAATAGCACTAATAACTACAAGCAAAAAGTGCAGAAGAGAACAATTTTCAACATATCCTCACACCTTCAATCTTTTCAGTGACTAAGTGACTGGGAAAAAAAAAATTTATCTTGGACTTGGTCTAGGATGGCATTCCTAAAGGCAACTCAGAGAATTAGAAAACAAAAATCCCATCTGTTCACAGTAAATCCGAGGATTATTTCAACATCCAGAATGATTACTTTAATTATTTGAGTATTCTTAGTCTTGAGACCATAAAAACAAAACAAAACAAAAAAATACTGTGAAGGACAGTGGGAATGAGCAGTAGGAGCTGGGCTCCTACTCCTACTCCACTTTTATTCCAGTGGGGATGTCCCTTCCTTCCTTCCTATGCAGTGACAGATGGTGGTTAGGAAAGACAGCTTTGTTTATAGTAACTGGTAGTATCTTTAAAAAAAATAATTTGAAACATCTGCTCTAACAGAAGAATGACATAAGCCTCAAGTAACACAGCAAAGCTCCCCTCAGACTCCACTTCATGGAAAAATATGGTCAAATATCTCAGAATTTCAACATTGTGCTCCATTCTGGATAAAACACAGTGACAGGCAAGGAATCACACTTCCACTAATCTGAACTCAGAACTTGTAGGACACAGAAAACAAAGTCAGTACTATACTACACAGCTGGATTTAGGAACATTGAATTCTGTTTGGAGACACTTGAAGCACATGCGTATTGCATAATCTCGCACAGACTTGGCTTTGTGAACACAAAGACTTCTGCTTGGCACACATGGCAAACTGCAATCAAGATAAGATTCAAATATTACTGGAAGAAAGAATAAAGAGTATATTCTTAGTCAGAAATTCTTGTATTTTGAGTGATGGAAATTGAAAAGTCCCTTTTTAAAAAGAGAGACTGAAAACTTCATAGTATGATTGAAAATAGGGGGCTTGAAATCTAGGTCACCATTGACACTGGGTTATGCAGAACTTCTGTTTCATTTATGGGGGTAAATATATCATGTTTCATCACGAAAAGATAATAAATTCAATTTCATCACTTCATGTCATAGGAAAAAATTAAATATAGTTCTTCCCACCACAGTGACTAACAACCTAACTCGAAATCCAGCCAAAATTTGAAATATTAGTTTGTCAAAGCCACCACCATCAAATCTCACTCATTTCACATCACAAAAACCACTGCTCTTTCCACAAGACTGATAAGATCAAAGTCATCCAAGCTGCAATTTCATCAAGGCTAAGGCACATACAGCATGGTATGAATGAAACTACTTGAGGTTCATTGTGTCTAAACTTAGAAAAAATGCACAGAAGATTTTGTAGAGTATTTTCAAAGAACTAGGGAAAGACAACTCATTGTATTTGATTAGAGAACAGGTTAAGAAATAAGTGAGCTTGGGTTTCACAGGAGAGGAAGTAACAGCACTGAGAAATGAGGAATTACCAGGGCTTTGTATCTGAGACTGTGATGTATCCCCAGAACTTACATGAGCCTACTTGTGCTAAATAAATTCCAGAACAAATGGGGATTTCACCTGTTTGACCTGATGCCCTGTCCCAGAGCCATTAATTGCTCATCATAATCTTGTTAATTTGTTTTAAAGGTCAAGTAAATCAGTGTTGCACAAAGTCTTGAATAAAATTGAACAACTTGTAAGCATTCCTTTTTGTTTTGTAACACATCTTTTAAATTGGCATTGCTTACACTCTAAGTAGGTTCTTTCCATTTCTTCAAGTGCCTTTTCTAGGCAAAGGAATCACTTCCACAGGCTGTTCAGAAAATCAATTACAATCTGACCCTTTTAAAAAAAACAAACCTAAATAAACTTTGTTCCCCCACCATTTCTGGAAGTAAACAAGACTGTCAGAAGAATCTGGAATGTGAGAAGACATTTCCATAGCCTACAGGAAACATTAAACCTTCATACAATGAAAATAAAATTTGAAATAATATTTGCCTCGTTAGGATAAACAGCCTGTTAATAATACTCAATATTCTCCCTTTGTAGTAGCAGCTGATGTAACAGTTTTCCTTCTAGTTATGGTTTCTATACTTCAAAATTGAGGCTCTAACTAAGCTTTGTGTCATATGCATAATATCCAGGAAACAAACTATACTGCACAGCTAAACACCAAAACTTCCAATGAATTATCTCTTGTTAAAAACAAAGTCTCCTGGCAATATTTGTTTAACTGGTTCATTAGCAGTAATGAAGCTTATGTCTCTAATGTACACCTGGATCAGCAAATTCCTTGTCCAGGCTTAGACAAGCTAGAGAAGTAACATCTCCTCCAGATGGTCATTAATTTTTAAACCACATTTATCAAGGGAGAGCAGTAAGGTAACCAACACCCTAGGCAACTGCCAGTGGCTGGAAAACACTTCCATAGCCTACATGCACATCTAGGATAGTTGGGTTTGCCCAGTTGTCCATAGCAGGACACGTAAAACACCAAAGGCCAACACAGCCAAGACAGCAATGTGAGCTGCTGTGATCCCTCCTCTGCACTGAGACCCAGCCTCTCTCAAGAAACACAACAGCGAGGTGCAGGCAGTAACCACACTACTGCTAAGCTCCCTGGATTTGCTTACTCCATATTTACAAAACCTATGCAGTCACACATTCACCTTTTCTAAATGAGTGACACCTCCTTCTGCCTTTCGAGTTAAAAAAAAAATGTAGAAGTTCTGTTTCATTTAGAAGTGGGCAAATTTCTCAAACATTTGAAGTTTTTCACATCAGACAATTTATCTCTGAGCCATGGGACATTGTTTGCACAGCTCTCTCAAAATAAGCTAAGGACAGAAGCCCTTGTTATGGTGATGGGCTAAAACAGAACTGCATCTTGGATTCACACCTTTCAAAAGAGGGATGCTTTGACAAGATAACCCACCCATCTCGTCACAATTTGAGACTCAGCTGGGCACAGGGTGCATACAACACCTGAAATCTTTCATTCTACCCTCCAGATGCTGTAGAAAATCACATTACAGACTCTGACTTTTTCTTCTCTACCTGAATTTATTCATGACTCCTGGTGACTCTGCCAATATTGACCTTTAGCTTATGTAGTATTTTACTGCTCTGGTCTCCATAGTTTATTCCTGTGACATTTTTTTTCTGCAGAAATCATACCCTTTCTTAGCCTTTATTTACCCAGTCTAAACAAAACAAAGCTTTTAGGTGTTCTTTGATATGATAAGGCATCTGTTTTGCATATAATCTCAATCGCTCCTCTGTACACCAGATTCTCTGAATAAACTGGCTGTAAAAACTGACAGCCTGTCATGCAAAGTGCTGACCACAACTGTCATGAGGGCCAGCTGTGAGGAATTAACTATCTCCTTTACTCTGTAGTAAGTACCTGCATGTTCCTGACTGTAAAACCCACATACCACTCTCCCATACCTCATTTACATGGTACTGATTTTCCCATTCCTTTATTAAAGATCAGCTGCTCCTCTTTTCTTCCTGCCCTACTTATTATCCTTTCTTCCTGTCTTCTCCTTTATCTTCTGAATATGATGTAAGCTACAGACTTCAGATAAACAAGCAACTGAGCAACAGACTTACAAATAAGTATTCACAAATGTGTATTGCAAAGGTTTTTCACGTCCTCAAGGAACAGTGGCTGCTCCATTCTCAAGCAAGAGAAAGCCTACACAAAGACAGTTGTTTATCACACCCTCCCTTGCTGGCTTTCTTGGTCAAAAGGTTATTTCTCAATCTGTCACTGATCTGTCCAATGGTTTTGATTAAACATCTCTCTTGTCTCATTCTGCTTCCTTATTAGTGAAATGGAGTTAAAAATACATTAATAAAGAGATTGATAGAAGTGTATTAATAAAATCAAGGTACTTTTAAAATCTCTCAGCTTTTGCTAGGATAGAGTAGATGTCTCGTAAATTACATCATTGCACAAATTCACTTCTATCATTTCAAAGGAGCAGTACAAACATACTCATTTTGTTCACTTTAAGAATCAGTACATTTTATGAGCTAAAAACATTCCTTGTAATATCTTGCTATGATTCCACATTCACAACTTAAAATATGCCAAACTCCTGGCAACAAAAATCCCAATTTCATCATTCCTGCTGGTGGTATTTATCACTGGAGTCTGAGTTGCACAAGTCAGAAGGCAAGTTATTTATAGGACAATTTTAAGATTTTGGGGTTTATATGTCTAAAATTCTTTTCCCTTAATTGAAAAGCTCTGTAAACATACTAGCAGAGAGAAAAAGAACACTATGTGAGAACACAACCACCGTATCCCCTGTTTTGAACAGTTCATGGAAACAAACTAGATAAAATATCAGAAAAATTGTATTTAAAAGGGGAGGGAAACAAAAATCCACTCCCCCTCCGCAGAAAAAATTCTCATATATATCTCATATAATATGTATTAAAGAAACACATCCAGTTTCTTCCCAGAGGCTTTAGATCTAAATTTAACCTTTCCACCTTCATTAGCAATAATGAAGCAGCTCAGTTTCTGTGTCATTAATAAGCACAAGCTCAAGTCTCATTTCTAAGCCAGACATGTCAGGAGATTAATGATGGCTGTTTAACAAGCTGTACTTCATCCACTTACAAATGTTGAATCAGATTGCTTTTTAAAAAACCTTCCACGGAACACAGAAAACAATATGAAAAAAAGGAAGCCTTAATCACCCACCATTCCTTCCCCAAAGCCCAAAAGTTGTAATTTAAACTCCAATGTTAGCCTGACTTCCTTGTGAGAGCAGCTCATTTCTCCCTCTTGGATTAACAGCCCATTCACATTTTGTTGCTGCCAAGTCCTCAGGCTTTATCTCACTTTGTGTACTTGTAACGAGGTCTCATCTGAGCTGCCCCTGCAGTACCACCTACCTTTAGCCATTCCAGTTTGGGATGTATTCCCAACACTTCATCCCCTGGAATTTACAACCTATGACAGTTCTTCAGGCACAGACACTTTGTATGGGTACTGATTCTGGCCCTGAGGCAGAACAGATGTTAAACCCCAGAAAACTGTGCCTTCCAGTGGGAATGTCCCTTCTCCACTCCCACCCCACTCCCTGTGCAGTGCATGATCACTCCATCTAATTCCATCAGAAAGAAATACAGGAGAATGTCACACATCCTCAGGATAACCCACACCAAGGGTAATTACACAAAACATTACCTTGTGAAATTTAAGGAAAATATGCCATAGTCCCTGACAATTTCTCAGATTATAAGTGTTGAGTTCCTAGAAATAAAAAATACGTAAAGAGAAGAACATGAAGTTAGTGGTCACAATTTTGTGAATAGTCTACATTCACTCTTCTAGAAGCTCTTGAAGTATTAGAAAGACTGAAGAAAATGAATAAAAATTTAATTTCATAGGCTTGAATTCTGAGTATTCATAATTTTTTATTTTTCATACCTTGTCATTCCTGAATACATGTGTTTAAAGGGAATACCTTAAGACATCTCTGCTTGCTTTTCATGATCTTTGGAGGCAAACAGAGCCTGGTGAATGGGATGATCATTTAAAGAAGGTGTAAAGGAGATCAGGACAAGGTAGTTCCTAGGAAGAAAACTAAGCAGCACACCTCAGCTGGGCCTCTTCCTGTGCTCTCAGCAACTTCCATAGATTTGCTTACTCGAGGGAGATTGGTTTCTTACATCTCACTGCTCAGCAGCTGCGGGCCAGCAAGTTCAGAGTAATTGTTGTGCTTCCTGAGGCCTTAACAGAGAGGCTGGACTCCGCCACCACTCTCAGGAGCATCACAGGCCACACCCAGCCTCCTTTATCCACACGGCATTCCCTGAGCCAAGCCCTCAGCTGAGCCATGTGACACTGTCTGCTGCTCCTCAGCCTCAGTGCTCAATTCACCAACAGGAAAGGGTTTTGTTTGGCATTTTTATTTGGTTTGGTTTGGGTTTTTTTCATTCACATAAACTTGAAAAGTTTATTGGACTGAAGGATTCTACCTACTTTCAAGTCCCCTGGGGATACAAATTTCCCTCTGTCTGCATGAGCATGTAATGCATACATCCATTACTGCATGATATCAATAAATAATTTTATCCTAAGGCAGGGAAGTTTCATAGAAGGATAAAGAAGTGGATTAAAATTGCTTGGAACCAAAATCCCCACCTGAATAAGCCTTTTTTTTCCCATTTCTTGAAGGAAGAAAATGTATTTCTATGAGCTTGGTCAGGAAAAGGAATAATGAATGTATCACTAAGATAAACAGAGATCTAAGAATGTTAAATATTTTAAATAGGTTGCTTAGAACAAATACTGTTGTTTTATGAGGATTAATCTTGGCAAAAGATATCAAGTGCTTGTTTAAAGAACACTGTAGGGTAAATAAAGCCATGACTATAATAAATCCATGTTTCAGATGGAGTGTTATGGTCCCATTTCCTGTATATTCTAAACTTGTGCTATGTGATCATATAAATATTAGAAAAATAGAAGGTCATCATAACCATATTAAGGAGGATGTGAATCCAACACTGTAGTTCCAAAGAGAAAGACAAATGCAATTTTTGGCAACCCAATTGAAAAAAGGCAGCAGAGATTCTGCTGCATGGAAAGAATCTATTCTCCCACTCAGGTTGCTCTAAAGGAGCAGAAAAAAACAAGCTGTATCAGGTATTCTAATGTATTCTGTTGCTCTTTGTTACACAAAAAGAAAAATAATTAAGAAAGGGTGTGTTCTGTTCCAAGACTACAAGAGCAAAAGTGCTGCACATGCTATGTGTATCTTGAGGGAAAGTTAGAAAAAAACTGAAACAAAGCCTTCAATTTTTTTGTGACATGTTTTCTCCTTGTGACACCTTTGTTGAGCTCTATTAAACCCTTAGTTACACCAAGCAGAACAGGAAAACTAAATCCAAATCCTATTAAAAAAAAAATCTATTTAAAATTATTATTTCTAAGGAAACAAGAGGTAAAAGAAGAATATTAAATAGAAGAATTACTCAGGTTTTTGCAATAAAAGTATGGAAAAAAATAGAACCTTACAAAGACTTGTATAAACAAGATCTCTTGAAAATGGGACTTCATGCAACTTGGATACTTTTATTTATGTCCTGCACTCTCAGGTGTGATCTTGCATGGCATCTCCTCTCCACACATACCCTGATGGATGAAAGGGAAAATACACTGTAAGAATCCATATCCATCAAATCTTACAGGATATACAGTCCAGCCAGAAAGCCCAGCTTAGCCAGGAAAATAGAAGTGGTATTAAAGTCAGCTCTCAATTAATACTGCAAAGTTACTTTGAATCAAAGTGCTTCAGATTCCTAATAAAAACTGAAAATATTTCAGTTCAGGTCCTTTAAACATTTCAATGGAATATCTAAATTTTCTATGAAAAAATATATTTTTTTAAATTACAAACCATCTAGTTATGAAAATACAATGTTTCAATAGCTCTACTCATTATAGCTATTCAATAACTATTCATTAAAATAATCACATTACATTTTTTCATTTGTCACAGTGGAAGCCATGCACACCAGATGAAGTTAAAAACTCCCAGATTAGGAATTCACCTATATCAAGACAGAATACAGCAGAGCTTGTGTCTGGTCTTGAATCTTCTTTTGATTTTACTGGAACATGTGCTTGCTGGATGGAATCACATGGCCTGCAGAAAACCTATCTTCTGTTCTCTCTTAAGCTCCTGAAGGAATTTGACAAAAATTGGACCCATGACTTCACACGAAGTATTTGGCATATGACCATCTTTCATGCAGAACTTGATAAAATCACTTTTTGAGCTTTCCAACACTTTCAAAATAATGTATCTATTTTAATTAACCTGACTATATTTACTCTTTTTCCATATGAAACCTTGTGCCAAGCAAGCAGCGCATGATCCTTTCTCACTTTTAAATATTAAATTTAACACGTCTCATACACACATACTACGGGCTTGTGAAAGTCTTGCACGTCTTTCTACTTTGGAACAATTATTCCTCCTCCATCCACTAGTTTCAGCTACATGCTGGGTCGAGTGGCAACGCAGAATCCCAGCTGCAAAATCATTGTCCTACTTTTGCTTGTCTCAGTTCAATGTAAAAACTTCCTCCCCCATCATCTCACACTTGTCCAAGCCTTCTCCCACCCAGCCTCCTCCTCAGCTCCCACCACACCTTCAAAATCTCACATTGCATTTCCAACTTGTCTTCCACATGAGCTCACTTGCTGAGAGGAGCATTTCTGGCTTAAGGGAATAACTTTGAAAATGCAGTCTTGTTTTACTAAAAATTGTTCTGCTGTTACGAGATATCTGCTTATATTTTTGTGGGGGTGTGGTTCTTTTGTGGACACTCATGAAGATTTTAGCAAGTGACGTATTCGCCTTTAGGTACTTGGATTTTCAAAATATTAACTCTGATGACAATTTTACACCATGTTAAGTGTTTTCCTGTTTAGTCTTATTTTTATTTTCCCTTATCCGAAAGTTTTTGAGGAAAACCCAGCTGAAAGCCAGGATATTCCCTTTAGAAACACCCAAGGAGCAGTTCGGCTGCTTCTTTGGGGAGATGCATTGCTTCAGCAGCTGAAGGGATGACCCAGAATTCAAGAATGAGAGAGAACAAAAACTAAGGCCACCACACACCTTACTAATGGTGCTGTTCGGGAGTGTTGAGGGCCTGGGGCTGTTTTTCATATCCTTTTCCCTACATTTTTTGCATTTGCTGGTTGTGACCTTCCCACCCTCAGCGGCTGCGGGCGTAACAGAAAGGGTCAAGTCGGAAGGGGCCACAGTGGGGCATCTGGTCCCACTTCCTTGCTCGGGCAGCGTCACCTCAGAGCACAGGGAACAGCACCGTGTCCAGACAGCTCTCGAACACAGACACAGGGCCCGCCTCAGCCGCAGCCCCCGCGCAGCGCCGCCTCCTCACGGAGGCCGCGGCCGGCCCGCCCGCCCGCCATTATGAGGCACGACGAGCGTGACGTCACACGCCGCAGCCAATGGCGGGCTCTGTTTACGGGGGGCGAGCAGGTTCGTTGCATATTCAGGAGGTGCCCGCGCTGACCTCGCGCTCCGCAGCCAATGGCAGCCCCTGTTTGCCGGGGGTCATTGCATATTCATTTATGCATATTAAATTTTGCATATTCATGACCACGCTCTTTCCGTGCCGCAGCGGCCGCGGCGAGGAGCAGGCCCGCCCCCCTCCGCCCCGGCCCGCCCCCCTCCGCCCCCTGGCCCTCACAGGAAGCCGCGGCCCGTGTGCCTGCGCAGCCCCGCCGGCAGCGGGAGGCGGAGCCGGCCCGCCTCTATTTATGCTGAGCCCTGTCAGGAGGGGCGCCGTGAGTGTGGGGCGGAAGCGCCCGGCGCCTCTTTCCTCCCGCCCGGGTGCAGGCGACGAGGATGAGCCAAAGAGACACCCTGGTGCATCTCTTTGCCGGCGGGTAGGTGAAGCCCCGGGAGCTGCTCCTGCGCGTTCCCGTTCTCCTCCCTGGGCTGCGGGTCTGGACCCTCTCCTGCGCCCGTTGCTGGCTGGGCGCGGGGGCGGCGGCGGCGGCCTGGAGCGGCTGCCTGGGGACATCTCGGGAGGGCTGCAGAGGGCTGCCCCGCTCCTCTGTGCCCGAGGGCCCGCGGGGAGGAGAGAGGGGGCCGCGCTCTGCTTCCCGCCCCGTGCCCTGAGGCCCTTCCGGGCCCGCTGCGCCCGGCCGGGCCCGGCCCCGGGTGTTGCGTTGTGTCACGGGTGGAACGCGGGCCCTTGGGGAGGCGGGGGTGGAGGTTTCCCGTAAAACCAGCCCGCTCTCTCTGATCGCCGTTCCCGGGTTTGTCCCTTATCTGGCGTTTTGGTGGAAGAGCACGCAGGGCCCACCGTGCATGGGCTCCCCGCTGAACGGCGAGGCTGCCGGGACTCGCCTGGCGGCTCCGCGGGCTGGGAATGCCCCGCTGGTCACGCTCGTGTCCAAGGGCCGCTGGATCCGTGCAATGCACTTTAACGCTCCAGTGTGTGCTGCGCTTCCCTGTGGGGCTTTGGCACGGTCATGCGGCTCTCCAACCACAAAGGGAGAAGAAATGGGAGGGAAGCATGCACCCAGAAGTGAAGATGTAGCCTTAGTTAGGTTTGAGGTAACTTTTGTACCTTCGCAGCTATTAATGAAGTTTCAACATGTATGGTTTTAAGTTGCAAAGTGTATGGGCTGTATTTCTAAAGCCTGTGGTTCTTCCAGGGGCAGGGTGGGAAGGGCATCCAACTTAAAAGGGAAAGCTGGGGTCCTGATGTATTTGAGTAGTGAGCATGGCTGGACAGAAGTGACAGAGGACACATCTTGCATCCCATGAGAGAACTTGAACCTGTGATTTCCCTTTGTGCTTCCTCATTGACAAAAATGAGCTTACTGCTTCTGGACTGAGGTGTTTGAGGTAGAAGAATAATGTATTGATTTTGAGCAAGTCTGAGTGACTTGAATACGTGACAGTACTTTCTCTGCTTTTGGCACGCTTTGCAGTATTGTACACCTGATCTAGTAGTGCCTGTGTGGGGGCTTTTTTCATCTCCTTAATTTCTTGCACCCTGTTTAAGAGGAGAGTGGTTATGCAGCAGGAGCCCCAAGGTGCAGTAGTGTCTACTGTTTTCTTCAGACTTTGCATCCTTGTAAGCATTCAGAAAAGCAATAGCAGGACGTCAAGGAAGATCAGGAGCTGCTGGAGAGGGTCCAGTAGATGGCTACAAATGTGATGAGGGGTCTGCAGCTTCTGTGTTATGAGAACAGGCTGTGGGGCCTGTTTTCTCCAGTGTGGAGAAAGGACTGAGGGGGGATCTCATTAATGCATATGAATATCTCAAAGAGGTGCCAGACTTTTTTCAGTGGTGCCTAGCGACAAGACAAGGAGCAGTGGCCATAAACTAAAACACAAGAAGTTTCACCTCAACATGAGGAAGAACTTTTTTATACTGAGGGTGGCAGAGCACTGGAACAGGCTGTCCAGGGAGGTTGTGGGGTTTCCCTCTCTGGAGACATTCCAAACCCCCATCTGGACATGTTCCTGTGTTACCTGCTCCAGGTGACCCTACCTTGGCAGGGACGTTGGACAATGTGATCTCCAGCAGTCCCTTCCAGCCCTAAGGACTTTTGTGAGTGGTGCCTGATTGTAGCCCTTCAGCTTGGCAGCTCTGCACAGGGGGGATTACTGGGCAGAATTGTGTGTTATGTCAGAAACAGGTTTATAAACCTGAAACTTGAAACCAGATGAAGATTGCTCAGCTCAGCTTGCTCATTCCTATTTATTGCAGAGCAGTCTGATCGATGGGTAGTTGCTGGCCAGCTGGGTCAGGGGTTATGCTGTGAGGAAAAGGCTGAGTGTGAGCCACATCTTTCCTGTAACCTTAGCTCAGCCAAGCTAACACTGCGTATTTGGTCACATTTTGCAGTAGAAGAAGGGGTCATCTCATGACTTTGCAAGCATGGTGCACTACTAATCACCTGAGTAATCTTTAGTCTTCAGTGAAACTTAGACGAAGGAAGCTTTGTTTGCCTTTAAGTTACACCAGAGCCTCTGTGGAAACAGCATGATTATCTCTATCTGCTGGCTTTGCTTTTGCTTTTTTTTTTTTTTTTTTAATGTTCAAGTTCATTCTTCAGTTCCTGCTCTCTGTAATGAAACTTTGACAGATGACATTGTTGGTTTAGTAACATAAGTGGAGCCATCCTGGGATTTTTCTGTGGCTGCCTAGGCTGCACAGATTTTTTGTATATCTTCTCTTTTTCCCCCACTTGGTCAAGTAGCAACTGTTGTCACTGTAGACATTATGTTGATAGTATAAACTCAGGTGCTTTTTTTCTAAACCAAGGATGCAGTTGAACATTTTTCATTCTTAAATTAAAACGTCATGTGATTGAAGTGTAGGATGTAGATTAACATTTTTAGTTCTAGCAGTAAGTTATGGTTGCTTTTCTAGTTATTACTCATTTTAAAAAGTAGTAGAAAACCTTAACATTTTGCTTTATAGGAAAGATTAATCTGTTTTGGATGTACTGGCTTGCAACCATACAGTGAAAATTCTGGTGTTGGCTACAAAAATAGTGTTCAGGTTTTCATGAGTTATTGTTCATTTCCAGAAAGCTTATGACAGTAATTGTATATCATACAAACTTCCATCAGAGCAGTGAACTTGTATTAGTGTTGTTTCCTCAGCAAAAGGAGGGGTTTGGATTAGGAGGTGGACAGCTACTTTTCTGAGTTCACAGTTGGACAGTCTCAGGTTTGCCTCTTTTCTTCACTCTTGGTGTTTCTTGCAGTAATTTGGCTGTTTTCAAATTTAATTGTGAGGAAGCATAGGGAGGAGCTTCTTTATTTATCTTGGTTGATAACGGTCTCAAATTGGTCTGGAATTGTAATCACTCTGTCTGACAGAGGTTCTTAGCAAATCCCTACAGTGACTAAAATGGTTAAGGTGCAGAAAATGTATTTAACATAAGTGTTTCAATTCTCACCAAGATCAGATGCTGTTGAACTGTATGACCCTTGGGCTTCTCTGATTTCAGAAGATTGTGAATAACGCGTAGCAGGTATTGTGATGATGGAGGCTTTTTTACGTCCTTTCAGAAAACAGCCACTTGAGCCATAACTGAGTTGCCAAGCACTCAGCTCCTCTCTGCCCTAAAATACATTTGTGGCATAACCCTGGATGTGTTCCAGAAAAAGTGAGAAGGAGGTTAGTGCCTTTCTGTCCAAACTTGAGGTTATTTTTATATTCAGATACACTTCTGTGTGAAATAAGACAGTGTTTGTTTAAAGCTTGGGGTTTGCTCTGTGGGGTTACTAAATTGCATGAAAATTGCTGTCAGTACTTGAGAAACTGTGCCACTGGTATTTTTCTCATATTTCTTCCTAGATACTTTGAGCCATTTTTACTTAATACAAATGTTACTCTAAATATTGATTTACCCTGGCTCCTAATAGAAGCTACACTGTTTGTGTTGTTGTTTGTTTTGGGTAATAGAACCCAGTGATGCTTGATCCCCTGGTGGTTTTTTTCCTGTTTTCACTTGTAAATTTCTATGTGGCAGCACATCTGGGGGGTTTTATTTTTACACTGTTAATTAGACATAGCAAGTTTGATTAGTATTTGTAGTTTATGGATGTGAGCTTAACTTACACTTTCTAAGTTTCAGCAAAGAAACATAATTGATGAGTAAAGTGATTAAGGGTTTGTGGCTGCTAGCACTCAAGTTGAACAGTCTAATACCAGGAAAACCCTGAAAATTCACAATTAATGAATGCTGTTTCTGAAATCTGTACTTGGTAAAGCCCTTCTACACTCTCTAAAGACTGATACTGTATACATAATACCCAAAGCTGCAACTTTGTTGATGTGAAAGTTACTCTGGTTGTAAGACATCTCCATGAAACCGCTGACAGACTTGGAACCTGAATTTAGAGTAACTGATGAAGAGGTAAAAAGGTGTTCTGTTTGCAAATGACTTAGATACCTTTTTTTTGACAGAATTTTGAGCTCAGTTTCTTTTGACAGCCAGTGTTTGCATGGAACTTTCATTTTCATACAGGAGAGATAAGTAGCTGGTAAAATACATGAATGAATGTAGACCTAAGATAACAGGGTCAAGGTTTATCTTTAAGTCTTTGAGGCTGTGGTTACAAATACTGTGAAAGGTAAATCTGAAACTAGCACTAGGCAGCCATGACTTTTGTTTTCCTAAAATACATCATTATCTCAAGGAATTTAAAAAATATGCACTGACGGTTTTAGTTTTATGTCAGCCTACACTGGCATTTTGAATATCAGTCTGTTTTAGAACATTTCTAGACAGTCCAGTGGCTGAATTCGAGACCCTCATCCATGCTGGAGCTGTTTCTGTTGGTACTTGAAGGACTGAAAGGTACCAGTAGAAGACACTCAGCTGCTCTGGACAAGGGCAGTGACTCCTTAGCAGATACCTTAACCTTGCAATAATAAGAGAAAACTTTCTTGTGTAGCCATGTCTGGAAGGAGAACCTGGGATTTGAATGCCAGACAGGTTTAGGTTTTTGAGGCGTGTGCATATTTTTTCCATGTGATGTCACACAAATAATGTAGGTGTGTCTGAGGAAAATGGTTGTCAGAGCTGTATCTGATGAAGAGTTAGCAGAATTTAAAGTCCGATAGTTTCAGATGTGTTTCTGCTAAGCCAGTGAGGTGATGGTCTTCTAAATTGCCAGTTGGGATCAAATTAAATGTGTTATGGGTAGTTGGGGTTTCTTTTGTGTGGTTTTTTTTTTTTTCAATGGGTGCTTTCTGGAGGAGAAATGTTCTCCATAGTGTAGGAGAACTTTGCCATCTTCCTAGGTTCTTCTGTCCAAGAGATGTCAAGTAGACAACTGTTCTTCGTTTTAGTGCTTTTCTTTTAGGTTTATCACCATACTGCAGATGATCACTACATCTTGTGATGTCCATGTGTCTTGTTCCACTGAATGTAATGTCTGTTAAATTGTACAGGAAGGCTCAAATTGAAATTTTAATTCTCTAGCTTGACTGTATTAATAGTAGTGGGATTTTAGTCTTCCTTTTTTAACCAATGTGTTTATTTTTGTGGATTTACGTACTGATCTCTGCTTTTCTACCCTTCAGATTACTTGGGGCCTTCAGATGGATTCTCATAATCTTTTATGATCAGGTGTTTCTGATGAAAGTCAGCTTTCCAAACTTTTTTAATGTTCATGTGGTAAAGCTGAAGAAGGCTTGTAGTAAACATTGATTAGAGGCAAATGTCACATTTAGGATAGATAAGATGAGCAAGTGATCTCCTGGATAGCATTCACTGGAAACTGCAGTCAGTATTCAGACACAGGAGCGTCTCAGGTCTTGCCATTCTTCATTTCCCATTTACACTGTGTCAGCAGGAGTATGTTTGCTCGCCTACTTATTCTAGCAGGTGAAATTCATCTAGTCCTGGAGAAAAAGTTACACATTAGTAAATGTTCCTACAAGTCACACTTGTTGGAGCCTGGTGCATGCATGACTGGAGAAACTCAAGCCCAGAGTGGTTTTAGGTAGTAGAAATTTCTGAAGTAGTTTACAAAATTCCACCTGCATTATCGAGGAGAATGAATCTCATATTTTTCAAACTCTTAAAAAAAAAAAGTTTTTCTGAACTGTTCTAGTTCCTAGTTTGTGTTAAACCACAAACTAAAATACTCCCCTTAATTTGAACCAGTGAGGAGGCAAGCAGGAAAGGTTGCAGCAATCTGCTGGCAATTTATAGAGCACTTGTTGTAGGCTGGAGCTGGTGGCTGGATGTTAATGACCTGCCAGGACTCGAGTACAAAAACGTAGCTGTCCTGATGGTATTCCCAGGACTGTGTTAAATAAGCAAGGCTGGAAATACATTTCTAGGTAAAATACACTGTCAATGCTGGGGACAGAACAGCTGCTGTGCTTCTTAGAAGTTGCTTATTTGTACAGAGTACATATTTTGAATTGTTTCTCTTCTTTGTTTACCCACAAGCTCTGTTTATTAACAGTTTTTCATAAACAGATTTTTGTCAAGCCTTGAGGTGTTTATCTTAAAGGTCAAGTGAAGTAGACAAGTCAGGGTAGTTACTGGATTACGCCTTTTTTTAGTAGTTTAATTCAAACTCAGTGGATCTTGTGACCATTGAGAAGTTCTGGTTCCTCAATATATCAAGGCATGTCTTTCACTCCTTCAGTTTCAGATGCTATCTCTATTATATGGGGCTTTTTGAGGGCTGGGAAAGTGATGTATTTACTTTGACAGAAGTAGAAATTGGCGTTTTTGCCAAGACTCGCATTGCAGAACCACACAGCACTGTTAAACTTCTCAACTTTCTTCAGCTGCAAGAAGAAATTTGAGATCTTGAAGACTGGGGACAGAGAAGACGTTTAATTCAAACTATCAATAGTTAGTGGGAAATGTTGAATATTTTCTTGGGTTCATTGAAGACATCTTAAATTGTTTAAGAAAAGCCTAATGAAAGAAACACAACAGCAAGAAACTGCTGACGGTGCTGATTATTTGAAATTACTTGAATGGCAGAATGTGGTGCAGGAAAAGGCTCTTAAAGGGAGGCAGATGAATCTACTGCTTCTTTAGCTTGCATGTGAACATGGTGCTGGCTGCTGTTACATCTGCTGGCTGTCACTGACCAGTGCCTGCTGTAGACAAAACCAGCAAGCACAGAGTAGCTGTGTATCAGCCCTCTTCCCCAGTAACCCATTGCTGCATGAAGGGTGTCTGACATGTCCACACTGAATGTCTGGCAGAACTGCTGCAGTCAGGCATCCTTTGTGATCTGGGTGTGATGCAGGGCACAAGCTCCAGGTCAGTGTCAATCTTCAACTTCAGAAAATTCTTCTGTTCTGATGTAGCTGGTGGGGCTCCAAACTCCAAATCCTGTTCAAGAATGCAGGTCAAGTTTTTTTGTCCTCATTTCTTCCCTACTTCCATAGCATTTATCTCATTAATATATGGTGCTTTCTCTTGTGATTACTGTTGCTTGGAAACAAGTTCTTGTGTAACCTGTCCAAAATCAAATGCAGAAAAATTTTCAAGAGAGTAAGCTCAAGGAGAACAGAAATGGAGAGGTTGCAAGAAAGGAGATAAACTCTAAAGCCAACTTCTTTCATGGCCTGCACAGGCATGTTACCAAGGAGAAGGGTCTGTTTTGAACTGCAGGAAACAACTTTGTTTAAGAGCTTTAGAGCTTCAGTAGCTTCATATCAAATTGTTTTGGGAGCTGACCTACCTTTGCTTCTCATGTGCTGTTCATGTCTTGAACCTTCATGATACAGGCTCTTACTGTTTCCAACCCTAGCTAAAATAAATATTAGCACATCTACTCTCTTTCTGCAACTCTTTATTTTAAAATAAGTCTATTTGTAGCTTACTGTCAGAAGCAAGTGAATTGCTCATTCAGAGCAGGCTGCTCTAATGTCTGTGTCAGGCTGTAACTGCATGTGTGCAGCACACACTGAAAGACTGTCTTTCATCTTCCTGTGATAACACTTTTTTCCAGACTGGCAAAGAAACTCTATATCTTTCCTCAATTAAACCTTGAAAGAGAATAGACTTCAGGCTAGTGTTGGATCTAGGGATGGGCAAGATGCCTTTAGGCTTAGTAATAGGATACCTCTAGGTCATTGGGTTTAAATGGAGTGTTAAGTGAACATCAAACTTCAACTTGGCAGCTCTACTGTCAGTTCGTTTCATACAAACAGATTAGATTTGTAGGATGCAGTGCTGTATTTTTGGTATTCTCTGTGGTAGAAAAAAGTAATCAGACTACCCTCCTATGAAAATTTATAGGAGATCTTGAGTCTTCGCTATTATTCTTCATTTGGACTGAACTCTCCTTTTCATTTTGGAAGACATTTTAAAAAGACTTAAACAGGCTTACAGCTTATTAAAGGGTTTGAGGGTGTTTGAGCTTTTTGTGTTAGGAAAAAAAAATAGCTGATAACTATCTTACCAGAATCCAGCACTTCTTCTAGTGATATGTATGTTATTATATGTATTTATTAGGGGAAGCAAATACGGGCCCTTTGACTTTACTATAAATTGTATTTCTGTGTTAGTGCATTTCAAACTGAGCTGTAGTTGGCATTAATACCTGAATTGAAATTTAGGTTTACTTCTTTGGGTTGCATTCTTCTGTTTGTTTTTTTTGTTTGCTTTTTAAAGGAGACAGATAGTGTCCTGGCCATAGTTTTAAGAAGGAGGTTTAGCAGTGTTGAGAATATTGATCTCTGAAAAGGTCCAAGAGACTGTCTTGGAACTCAGAATTTGTGGATTTGCTATTTTCCCCTCCAAGGCTGTAGTTGCACAGCTAGGAATGTAGATATTAATAACTGAGTTCTGAGGAAGCCCAAGAAGGCTCTGAGCAGATCTGTGCAGGGCAGTGTGTTCCTGGCTGCACTGTGCTCGAGCAGAACGGCAGGAACTGCTCTGTCAGCACCAGTTGCGCACGGCTTGCCTTGGCTCACTCTCAGCAACAAGAGACAGACTGAAGCAAACCCTGCAAGTCTTCACCTCGTCAGCCACGTGAACTCTTCTGGCTTTGCAGGTTCTACTCTACAGTACCAGGTCTGCCTTGCTGAAGTGGGCAGAGCATGGGAAGCACTTGGACAATCGCTGCTTTCATGGTACAATGACCAAAGTACAGTCAGGCTTTTGAAGATGATATTAAATTGCCGCACCACGGATTTTACCAGTTTTTACGTGTAGCCCTGTGTGCATAGTTCATAAATCTTTTCTGCCCTTAAGGATTTTTTGGCACCTTTTTTGTGGTCAGGAGTGCACTAAACATTAAAAAAAAAAAAGGTAAAATTTACCATAAGAAGTTAAACATTTAAGCTACTGAGCTACTTTCCAGAACTGATTTGAACAGCACGTACTATGCACCTTCACCACTTTGTTTGTTTAAATTTTCACTTCAAGTTGTGGTGTTTGCAAGCTGTCTTAACAGTTTGCTTGCCTTCAAGGGCAAATAACTGTCATTGTCATATGTGTTCCTATTGGTTCTTTGCTTTTTGCAGTGGGACTGTGTTGACTATAATGTCAATTACGCGTGAATGTGTCCTTCAGTTTTAAAAACATGATGATCCTGTTATCTTTGCAGATGTGGAGGTACTGTTGGTGCAATTCTGACATGTCCACTGGAAGTTGTAAAAACACGACTGCAGTCCTCCTCTGTGACTCTGTACATCTCTGAAGTTCATCTCAACACTGTGAATGGTGCTACCGTCAACCGAGTAACCAGAGTTTCTCCTGGACCTCTCCATTGTCTGAAGTGAGTGTACCTGGCACAAGGGTTTGGGTTCATTTTGGGGAGGGAGGAGGACAAAATCTGTAAAAAGGTTCAGACTCTTACATCTGTCATGATGTTACCAGGAAATTACTTTTCATATTTTGCCTTTTACCTGTGTTTCCAATTTTTTCGATGTCCTTCATGCTTGAGTTTGTATGATGAAGTAGCCAGAGCATTGTATACCTTGTACTACTTGCAGCTGCAAACTGCATCCCCAAAATTCACTGGCAACACTGTAACACTTAAGTGCCAAACTCGCATTTTCATCCTGAAAAGGTGTTAGTATAAGGCTTTTTTAAACTGTTTTGTATCCAAATAATAGAATTTCTGAATATGGAGGGAATTAATTTTAACTCAGTTTCTTAGTCTCTTTCAACTTTCACTACCCACACAGTTCCTGCCTTTGAATATCTTCTGGTGGATGTGTGACTAGTAACATTCTTATAGAGCTAGTAAGAAATAGCTAAGGCCAGCTTTTGCAGTGATCTGAGATGTGTTGTTTGTGTAGTGCCTCACTGAATGGGGTCTGCCTTTCCTCTCCTTGTTTGCAGTGCTTGTGTAGTTCAGGAAAGGAAAGTTGTAAGATCACAGTTCAACTGCTTGTACCACCCACAGGAAGGGTTCACTTCACCGTGGGGGACTCAAGCTAGCTGGTGAAGGGGAGGGGAGGTACCTCCAGTACCTGCTACTGCTTCTTGCATTAGAAATTCAGTTGAGTCTTGACAACTTCTATCTTCTATTCCAAATTAATTCATAAGAAGTAGTTTGTAGAGACCCCCTTCTGGTAGTTGAAGAGTAGGATTTAAACTTAATCCGGTTAGAGGATAGGATTTGCTTAAATGGAGGTTGTACCCAAATAGCTTGAATGGAAGATCATTCTTATCATGAAAGTTTGGGTTCAGAGCCTTTTCATGAGGGTGTGTGTGTAGGAAGGAAAGGCTTGGATTGTGACCAGCAAGGAGGTCTGCATCCACTTGACTTAGTGGCTTCTCTTGGTGGAAGTAGAGTGCTTAGTCTTCTTTCTGAATGTTTGGTTATGACTATGGTTTCCATTTAGAAATGTATATCAATGAATAACAGGGTTGAATAGATGTGGTTTTGTTATGCTTCTCTGCTAGAAGCTTACTATGCTTTAAATGCATCCCTAAAACTGAAAATAACTTGCTATTCCCAGGAAGCAAATTCAGACTGAGGTAGAGGTAGCCCATGATGAACTTCATTGGTAGGGCTTATTTGCTTAGTTAGTTTCTCTTCAACAATTGTCCTCTTACACATGCTGTTTATCTGTAATACAAGAATGTGTTTCTTCTGCTGCTTTTGTTCTTTGCTTGAATGTGTTTTCTTTCAGGTCATTATCAAAGGGCTGAGATGCAAAGCTGGGGTTTCAAGCTCTTTAAATACTGCAAATATGAAAAAATCATGACATAGGAATGGACTGTGATAATAAAGATACATGGGTGCAGGACATAATTGCTCTTGGTTAAGGTATTAGGGCTGTTTAGTGGGGAAGTAAAACTGGATTCCTTTGTCACTGTCATGCCCTTACTGTCACTAGGTATTTTTTGACTCCTAGTTGGCAGACTTTGGTTGTGTCATAGCAAATTCGATGCAGTGCTCCAAGGCTCACATTACTCAGTCTAAAAGCAGAGTGATTCAGGCAAATTATGTCAGAATTTCAGTGGACTGACTGCTGTAGAATCACTTCTGCATCTTAAGCATCAGTGGAGGTGACTTCAAAGGCATCTCTGTCATGAAACAAACTCAGAAGAACAGGCGACTCTATTCTCTGGCCACAAAAGCAAATTCTTTTTTTCTTAAAGATGTGTTGCATGTCCTATTACATTTTCTCATCATTCCTCTTGCACAATTTAAACCTGAAGTCTTGCTAATGGAAATCTCACCACCCTCCCAGTGCAGGCTCTCCATGTGACATAAGAAAGTCAGTTGAGGCTGTATGGAGCACTTGTCCTGCTCTTCCAACCATGGTTTTGCCCTTAACTGCTTTCAATAACCAAGTGCAGGCCCTAGGATCCGCTCTTTAATGCAAAAAGTTTGTGTCTTATTTTCAATGCAGCCTATGACATTCCTCCAGCTCATGTCTGTGAATGCAGAAGAGCATCAGTAACTACCTCCATTATAATCCTGTCCGATGCAACCTCTCTTTAGCTCTTTGCTGTTCTGTCAAATTCTGGGTCTGTAGATCCAAAAGATACTCCAAATAGACCTGGTACACTTCATTCCTTAGTTTTGAAGACACTGAGATTCCTGCTGCTTTGAATGCTTGTGTAGCTGTATGTGCAAATACACATGTGTAACACATGATGCTGTGGTAGTGATTTTTAAGTAGTGGTTTAAGTACATACAGATCATGTTAATTGGAATCAACATTGCAAGGCATAAAAATGCTTTCAGGATGACTGACAGGTCCAAATGATTTGTATTTCCAAGGTGTCTTTGAGTTTGTGTTCAATATTCCAATTACTGCTGTGGAGTGATGCTGCCCACATAGTGAAATGATAGCTGGTTGTTACAGACAAAAAGCTGGGATGTTGCTAGACACATTGTATGTCAGTATTCCTAAATAGCAGTGGTAACTGCAGAACCACTATTTTATTTTTGCTTAGTGAAAGCGAAGATAAACTTTCAGTTTGATTTAGCAGCAGAGCAGTGGTGAATCAGCTACTGGAAGTCACAATAGGCTTGGAATCTCCTTCAGTGCTATAGATTGCTTTCACTTGTTTGTTCTGATAGTAAATTTCAAACAAAATGGCCATTTATACAAGGGTAGTTTGCTTTATTGAGTAATTGACTTGTCATTAACCTGCATGGCTCTTTGAAGAAGAAATATACAGAACTATTTGTGTGCATTGGCCGATGTTTCTAAATCAATAAGCACAGGGTTCTGTTTTGCAGCATCTGGGAATGTAGTTAAGAATTAACTTTAAATCTGGTTCTAAAGTAATTGCTAGAGCAATTTCCAGTAATGGGATGCAGGTAGTCATTGTGTGTCCTACCATACTCTTTAAAATACCAATGTGATTAGCATCTAGATTGTGGGGCAGATTGGTTTCACTAGAACTGAATATTAATGCATAGTCTCTTACTGTGTCAGGATACCTTGCTGCGTAATGGTCTTCAACTCTTCCTAAAATCCCTGTGTGCACAGTTCATAAATAAACTATGTGGGATCTGTATTGCAAAACTAAAGGGCTGATAATGCCTTATTTGAACTCAAACTCAATTCACTGCTTGTGTCCATGCTTCTCTATAAATTCCACAAATGCAGAAGGTTACACCCTGCTGCCACCCAAGCAGTGTTTCCTGAGCTTTGTTTATAGTAGACATGGTACAGGAGATGTGAGGACTCTGCTGTCGCTGTGACTCTACACGGGTTACACTCCTGTCTCAATTACTGTCAGTGAATTGCCTTGCATGGATAGGTAAGGATTGTCTTCCCTGCGATGAGTCAAAAGCCAAAAAACCACTGGCTCCACAGCCCAGCAGCAGTGCTTGGGTGGGAACACACAGGCAGCAGCTCAGAACTGATAGGAGGGAATCCCTGCCAGCCTCTAGAAAGGGTCACTTCTCACACTGAAGTTTTCAACTTCCTTTTGTTATAGTCAAAATAATCATGTCTTAAAGAATAAAGCTAAGAATGGGCTTCTAGTTGAATATGTAGTGGATTTCAGCAATTTATGGGCATGAGAAAAGCAGGACAAATAGGAAAGCAGCCTTACAGATACAAACTTCTGCCATGGAACTTAGTGCCCTGTTAGGAGTCTTGTGGAATCACTGGGGTAGCACATGCAAAGCTGTGTTGAGGTCTCTCTCTTTTTGAGAGGAGATGGTAATAAATTGCCAAAGGGATCCTTGGCTGGGTGTCATAGGCAGCAGAGCAACATCTTCCAGAGTGATTCTCGGACAGCAGTGACTCAGTGAAACTGGACTTCTGAAGTCTCTCTCCTCTCCTCTTGCCCTTTGCTCCCTGGCCCTCCCACTCAGAAAAGTTCACAAACATTGGGAGCTGAAGGGTGGTGAAAGGAATGTAGTGTAGAATAAAGTGGTTTTGCCTCTTGAACAATTGTAACCTACATGAATGGGAACATTTCCGTGCTTAGTATTTTCTTCCTGATTCAAGGATACTTTCTTTAACTTACTAAAAGATAACTCTGTGCATGTATGTGTTCCTGTATATAAGTTAAATCTATATTGAGATCTCAAGTCTTACTTCTGCACTTAGTTTATGATTTTCATGGTATGTTGAGCAATAATGTAATGTTTTATGCTGATTCTAGGAAATGACTAATTTTGTTTTTGTGGTCAGCACTGTATTATTGTCAGTTACTATGAAAATTTTTCACATGATGTAGTTTTGGTAATTAGTGCATTCCTTAATTTTGCTCTGTGTTACGGTGTTGTCTTCTTGTTTTCTAGGATGATCTTGCAAAATGAAGGCCCTCGTTCTCTGTTCAGAGGGCTGGGTCCTAATTTAGTTGGCGTTGCTCCTTCCAGGTAAATACAAACATGCACAATAAATGAAATACATTAAGGGCTTTAAGATGTATTTGAAACAAGTCTTCCATCTGCAGTTGTAAATACTTAATTAACAGCAAGTAACCTTTGGTTCCTGGGGTAATTTTTTGCCTGAGGAACTGAGCCATTTATGTACTCCAGAGCTCCAGCTGTCTCAGCATTTCCTATCCTATGTGCTGTTGCAGTAGTGTTTACTGTTGTGTGTTATCCCTTATGCAGAGTTTTGTCCAGTTAAAAAGAAAAATTCTTAAGGAATTGCACATGTAAACTACAAGTTTGGATCTTGGAAAAGACAGAGGTAGACTTAGCTTTCAGTTAATCCATCATCTTCAGGAAGCAATTACATGATTGTAGCCTCAAAACACTGGGTCTTCCTTCCCGAGTTCTGATGGATCACAGCCTGGTGCTCCCTTACAGGAGGAAGTCTCTTCTGAAACTTCAAAAAGGGTGAGACACTGGGTAGGATGAAAGACTGACCAGCTGCCCCAGAGAAAGCAGATCCAGCAGTGGGCTGGGCTCCAAAGGGAGTGCAGGGCCGAGGCTGTAAATCTGATCTAGTTGGCAGCGGTGTTGCTGTTGTCTGTTGCTCTGCACAAATACTCTAGCTCCTCAGCTAGTGCTGGCAGGCAGAGAGAGGAGCACATTATGCCAGTTTGAATTTATCTTTACATAGAACTGTTAGCTGAAGTTCAGTCCAAAAATAGGAGAATACATGGGGAGAGTATAGAAACAAAGCTGTGTGGAAGTAATGTGTTTCTTAGGCCTAGATGAGGATACTTGAAGTTGTTTCCTGGCTCATACTTTTTTCTTCTCTGTTTAAGAGCCCTTATGTGGAGGGAATATATTCCTTGACTTAGTGCCCTGCTTTTGTTTGTTCATTTGTTTTGTTTGAAGAGAAAAACATTCCTATCTCCTGCACATTCAGTTGGAGAGTATCTTCTCTGGTTTGAGGTATTTGGATGTTTCTGAAAAATATTACTAAACCAAACTTTAGATCTGATGAGGTAATGTTCTTTAGATTCTTTTTATAAATAAGAGAAAACATAATGAAGGAATTAGATTATCTTTATTTTGGCAAATTCTTTAAGGATTTAGGAATATGTGATGTGTTTTCTGATCACAAACTTAGCACCGCTCTTTGGAAAAGCTGAGGTAAACCCAGTAGCATTTTTATTCTTGACACCTATGGGATATCAGCACTTCCCAGTCTGGAGAGCCTGTACTTTTGTACAATAGACCAGTGTGTTCTATCAACTCTTCAATATTGATATCACTTTAATAGCAATTTTTACCCAGGGATGGGATCCATTGCATAAGTGGCTGTCCTTCATGAAGGATATCCTCAGTTGAAAAAAAAAATCTATTTCTTTTCAGTTAATTATATATTAAATCTTCTGTTTCCCTGTGGTTCTTCCCCTAGGTGAAATACTTAGCATGTTGCCTCCCATCCACCCCACCAAAAATGTCTGCTTGATGTTCTGTGTAAACCTTATTTGTACGCACATCTTCATTTCCCTCTGGCTGATTCTATCTTCAACCAGTACTTCATTTCAATTAAGCATTAGCTAAGTGGATTTAACATCAGCTCTTTGTTTAAACAAGCCGTAGAGAAGCATATTTCATAACACATCCAGTGTACTTAACTGAGTTCAGGTTCCATTTTAGAAATTGTACCTATAAAGCAAACACTTTATCTTTTTTGTAATAAAGAAAAACATGTTTGCACAGCTAATGAGGTTAATGTTCTGCTTGGGAAAAGTGGCACGTTCATTTTTTTCTCTCACAGAGGGGTGTCTGTAGATTTTAAAAATTGAGTTACAACCTGAAATGTGAGGTTTATATGTGCTTTAATGAGCGAAAACAAGCATTTTTCATAACATATTGAATTGGGATGCTGACTTTGTCTAGCTTTGTGTGGATACCAGCTCACAGACTTGAGTGTAGCACAAGTTCACAACACTTTTCATTGTGTATTCAGCGACAAAAATCAGTGTCTATTACAAATACAGAACTCTGGAAACAAAATGTGAATTGCAGCTTCACAGCTGTTCTAGCACTTCAAGTGTAAATATTTATAACATCAAGTTATCAACATTTAAATGCTATAGTAATAAGAATGTTTGGGTTTTTTTTTAAGAAGCGCTACATACTTGATAGCTCTCTTCAAATTGTCCTGCTGTTGAAATGAGTTTAGGTCCATTAGAAGAAGTTTGTTCTATTACTAATGTTGAAGAATACTGAAACTTTTTCAGTGTTTTTCTTCCCTGACTAAACTTCCTAGTGTCACAGAAATCACTGCCATATTTCAGACTAGCTGTCCTTCCCCTCACTAATTGGTAATTGGAGCTGTTGTGTGGAAAAAAAAGTTCAAGTGTCATGTACTGATTTTTTCATTTCCATTCCTAGAATAGTCCCACTACTTCGAAAGAGTTAATCCTTGAGTAGTTCTTGACTGAGAAAGGATGTTTTAGCCCAAGATAATCTTCAGTCAATGAAGTTAATGACACTGTTCGTTAAGGATTTTGACATGTAAAACATAATGTAACTTGGATTTTGTTCTAATTTTAGAGCAATATATTTTGCTGCTTACTCAAACTGCAAGGAAAAGTTGAACAGTATTTTCAATCCAGATTCTACCCAGGTACACATGATTTCAGCTGGTGTGGCAGGTAAGGATATGTAACTTTTTAGCTTCATCCTACAGTCATATCTGCAAATGAGAGGTGACAATAAATGTGGAAAAAAACCCCCAACAAAACAGAACATGCTCAGTAATTGAATGATGTCTTTTTAGTGGTTATCTGCCTTGGCCTGTTATTAAACAGGCTCTCTGGAGAATATATGCATGAAACTGCACTAAGTGATAAATAACTGTGTATGTGAGCAGTCTTCTCTAGAAAACCTGCATGCCTGCTTTTTCAGTTGTAAATTTGTGAAATGAAAAATGTAACCTTTCAAAACAGTACATGGTTGCTCTGTAAGCTGTAAGTATTGTTTGCACTGACTTCTGGTTTAATTCTTCCTAATCAGTTTTTTTTAACACCACTTTCTGCTACAGCTTTGTATATTTGACTTATTTTTGTCTTTCAGAAATGTGCCTGCAGTTATTTGTGTAAATTATATGTAACATTCCCCCTCCTTTGTTCATATACCAGTCTATGAGAAGTTTGCTTTACCACTAAAGAGTCAGAGAAGAGCAGATTTTTCATAGTTTTCATGTATTTTCATCTCTGTAGAAATAATTCCTATTTTATATCTGCAGTGTAACTAGTGTATTTTACCAGCTCCCAATATTTATTGCTTGATTTGTATATTCTGTGTTTTGGGATCATTAACAAGGGGGAGTTAAAGGCAACTGGGCTGAATTTCAGTCATGGACTCACGCTGGGAAAATCAAAACTTGGATTGGCAACACTTTATCTATTGTTGCCTGTGCCTTTCCTGCACAAAAACAAATTTTCAGTTTTTTTATAGGCCACAGGCACTTCACAGATGAATTCTGACCATTTAATTATTGAAGTTTCTAAGTCCTGTCAAATTTTACAGCCAGTCTGTGGAACGTGAGTACCAGCAATCTGGAATGGACTTACAAAGGTGTGATGTCAGAATAAGGAATAGGATTAGTTTTCTATTTAATGTTTGCTAATAATCTGATACATAGAGATTGTATATAGCATATAAAATATAAGTGACATTAGCTTTATACCTAAATGACACTAATGTTCATCTCTAGCACGTGAAATGCTGTGACAGTTTTTAATCTTTAAGGTGTAAGAAGAGCTCTTTTATTTTGCCCAAGTCAGGCAAGGACAATGCAGGGTTTCATTTCTTTATCATCTAGAAGTGAGTGGTTTTGTTTGTAGGTGAATGGCATGGGGAATGGAATGGAAGGGGATTTAATGAAAAGTTCATCCTAATCAGTTAATTGCATCAAGAAAAGTTAAGAATCTTCAGGCCCTTGTCAAGGGAATAAAACATGTCCTTAGTTCGGGGGCAGGGGGAAGTATGGGTGATATAAACAAGTCTGTCCTCAATTGAAGACAACTTGTGCATCATATAATGAAGGCTCTGAGTGTTCCTCATTTTTGGAAGTTCCTGCCCTCATTCTGTAAAGCACATTTATGGAGGTGTGCTGTAGTGCCTTTTCCTGAGTGTTTGCAGCCTCAGGCTGTAATTTGTCAGGGAGCTCTGTAGCTTCTTCCCTTCCAGAAGGCTGGTGTTGTGCCATTTGTACATACAGCTGCAGTAGGCTGGGGAAATGGATTTGAGCCTTAATTGCTGTTTGCCTTTTTTTACTTTTGTGTACAAGTTTTAATATTGAACAGCTATTGGGGCTGTTAACTTTGTCACACTTCCCAGGTTCTGCAGTTGTATTTCTAAACCACAGTCAGTAAACAGAATGCTCAGCACAGGCTCACACCTTAGCTCTTGGCACTGTACTGTACAGAAATTCTCAGGTGCTTTGACAAACAACATTTCAATTCTCTGTTCTGGTGTTATTCTGATATATGAAAAGGACTCTGCAGTTCAAATTAACAGTGCTTTCTTGGGAATGTGCTAACCTTGTTTTTGTAATTCTAATATATTTCAGAAAATGCACTTAAACCAGCTATTAACAGTTTTACCTGCAAGGTTTGTATTGGTGTATGATGCAAATCACCTGAAAGAAATGGCAAAATAACAGGGACAAGATCAAATGTGAGCTCTTATTTGGTTGACAGGTTAATACAGAAGATCATTGCAATATTTGCTTTGGAACCTAAGATTTCAAAATTGGCAAGGTGGATAAATACTTCAGAATTAGCAAAAAAATAATCAGTATTGGTGTTTTTCTTTTTCAGCCGCCATTGGTTTCAGTAAGGAATTGAGTAATTCAGTCTTAAATGAGAGTTGTTTTGTTGGTGGTTTTTTGGTGGGTTGGTGTTTTTTTGGGTATGACCTTTCTGTTTCATAAAGTCTAATACCTAATCAGCATGAAGTGGGATTTGCACTTTTAAAGCTTTTCCTGTAGGTTGCAAAATACAGTAATGATGCAAAAATACGTTTTTAAAGAAAACAGTTGTAACATTGTTTTATGAAAGTACTGCAAATAGTGAACTTTAGTCAACTTGAAATTCTGTTTATTTGTATCATGTACTAATACATGTCTCAGGCTAGACTGATGTCATTGTTAAATAAGGATTCTTCTATGCACATGGTGGTTTTGGGAGTGAAAAGCTGAAGTATAGTATTTTAAGTTGTTTCTTTTCTTGTTGTTGGTTGGTTTTAGGCCTGATTCTTCCTTCTCAAAATATGTATTTATGGTTTTAAGATTCTTCTACTAAGTTTGTTTTATCCCAAGGAGAGTGAAGTATCTGTGTATTAGTAACTGATGCCTTATGCAAATAGAAATGAATGCTGTCTTGCTGTGCTAGTTTCCAGCATATAGAGCACGTCCCCTTCATACCTGAAATATCTGTGTGGACATGAAGAAGTACTCAGCAATCCTTTTTGCTTACTCCTCAGCATATCGTGGTTCTTTTTGCAGACTAGGGCAGGGAATATATCTGAGCTTGCTACAAGACTGAGAGTGTTTGCATGTGTGAAGAGTTGATTTCTGGACTTCTCAAAGTTAGGCTAAATTCTCAGATTCACTATAAACTGTGCCTTCTCATTGCACTGAGCCTCTCACCACAGAGAATAAAAGCTGTAGAGAACTGAATGAGATACTTGATTGCTGGATGGCTTTCTTGTTTGCTTTTTTTAATGATTCACAGCCTCAATCAGACAACATGGTTGCAAATCTGCTGCAAAACTACTTTGCCTTGTATGCTGTTGCTGTTTTTTCTAGACCTTTACTGGCAAACCCACGCAAATGCAGATTTTTTTATTTATTTTTAAATAATTGGGACCACTTTATTATTTAGAGATACATTACTGTTGTTTTTAGTGCTATGTACACAGTTAATTCATGCCAAATAAAATACATATTTAGTTCACTGACTTTAGAAAGGTGGATTTCATAAGGCATCTATCTTTGCTTTTTCAGTCCCAAGACTAAGCTAGTTTTAGTGAATAATATTTTGAAGGGAGTGGGGAGGGAGGAGGGTTCACTTGTAAATTTGCCATATAGGTAAGTATTTGGAGGTGAAAAAATAAACTGCTGCAAATGAGCAGAAATTTCAGTACTCAGTGCATTTTACACATCTATTTTAATGTCTGTGACCTGGTTTGAATATTTTTCTTTCTTTTTTTCCTAAACTTTTACCTGCAAACAGTTAGATTTCCCAATAACTAATTGACAAATCCTTCCGCTGGGATTCGATTTGTACACTTGTGTCTGATGAGGTCACTGCTTGTTGTTATGATACAGAAAAGCCTGTGTCTATTTTAGGCATTTACTGTACATTTCTCCCGTGAAAAGAGTGAGATCGTGTCATCTCATGCTCCCCCTCCGCAGGTCACTTCCTGCAGCAATATGGACTAACTTAAACCTCGTGAGTACTGAACTGAGCGTCTCTTGCAGCCTCTAGTGTAAGAACCACACATTGGGTTTGTGATATCTATTGAATAAACAACGTAAGGGGAAGACACTTCTAGCTTGAACTCAGATGATGTGCATTATGCAAAGACATCACTTTTCCTTAACTCTGTTTAGAGTGATTTTTTTTTTTTTTCTATGCAGTTCAGGGAAAGGTAGGAAATACCTTTCACTGAGAGCTGCTACTGTACTTAGCTCTGGCTAACTGAAAGCCCCTCCTGGGTTAAACAAGGCATTTTGGTTTTTTTTTCCAGTGTTCCAGAGCTGCCTTTAAAATGCTGCAGCTGATATTCTGTGTTGTCACATTTATTTCAAAGACCTCTTTTCTTTTTCTTTTTTAATATATGTATATAATCTCCTTTCTGTCTCTTTCTGTTTACTCTTTTGGTTTGTTTTTATTTTACTACTTTTAAATTTTAATTCATCATTCCATGTTCACATGCATCTGTATCAATTGCATTGGCTTATAGATTAAAAAGCACTGACCCTATCCTTTGAAATATAATGCACAATAGGAATACCTGGGATCTTACCTGTCAGTAGCTGGGACAGCTGAAAAAGTAGATTGAGAATTCTGTGTGAAACTGGAATACAGTAAAATAAAACTACAGGAATTTGTAGTATTGCCAAATCTATCTGTACTTGTCATGAATCTGGGATGTTTCTTGAGGGTGCAGCACATTGATAGGCATTGTAAAGCATTATAAAGATCATTGAGGCTTTTAAAAAGAAAGAAGGAACAATTGATGGAGCTTTGTGGTAGTTGTTGAAAGCCCCCAAAATTTCTTTAAACAAATATTTTTGATACAGATTTTCCATATTTAAAAATCAAAGCTTTTCTCAAGGTTCCCAAATGGTATGTTTCATGTTTTGGAGGGCTTTCCTTGGTGTCAGCATCACTGAACTTTTAATTCATTTTTCTTCTTCACTAACTGCATTTGCTACATTAGCTGTAAGGATTGACCTGTAGTCATCTTATCTTGAAACCTGAATTATTGAAGGCCCTCTGATTTGAAAACTTCTACTGTCAATTTAGGCCTATGATAGCCATGGGGAAAAGTATTGGCCATGTTGCTGAATGTCTCATCCTACTGTTGGAGGTGCTGCATTTAAATAATGCTTAGACTGGCCCCAGGAGTGCAGTTTTGAGTAGAGTAGGGGCTGTATCCTGTGCCAACCACTTTTCACTGAAAATTTCCAATATTCTCTTTCCAGCCAGCCTAGAAGTAAAAGGCTGCTGCTGTGGGTAAATGCAGTCACTGCTGTCATTCAGCCACTCCCACTGATGCTACCTGTGCATTGCCTGTTCCAGATTCAGGATTTGCAGAAACCCTTGAGCTGAATATGAAGGAGAGAGACTGTATATTACAGTCTCACAGTTAAAAATTTCCAAAACGTGCAACTTAAATAGGAATGCAACAGGCTTTTTGGCTTTGTTCACTTGTAATTAAGAACTAGGAGAGACTTAAGAACTAATTTTGGTTTTTAGAGAAGTCTTTCCTGAAAGGTGTGTTGGTAGGGAAAGTGAGTAGTTTTTCCCCGCCTTATTTCAAAGGCTTTGTTGCAGTTCTGTGCATTTCCTAGTGCGCTTCATGCCACAAAGATTCTGATTGGAAGTCAAACAAAATTGAAACTTTATTAGTGCCAGTGTAAAGATATAAAAACATGCAAGAATGAAGTTTCCTTTCAGTGTAGTTGAACTCAGGCTCAAGTGCTGTTGGAACCAGTGGAGTTTGTGACATTAAGTGACAAGCCAGGCAGGCTTATGGCTACTTGAGCTACAGAGCTTGTTTTGCACTTGTGGTGTTTTAAGAACATCCCATGCCTTATGGCAGACTAGTTCCCCAGTGCTTTGAGTTTTTATGTCATATTTTACCTCCATGAAACAGAGATAAAACTCTTGGCTTGTTAGGATTTTACTCCATCATATGAAAGTCCTCTAATTACTGAGATACAGGAAAAATGAGCAGTGAATCAGAAAAAAAGAAAGCCAACTCCAAACCCTTATTATCTACCACAGGATGTTGCTTAGTTAAGATGTTTGAGTCAGTTTAAAAATCTGTTTAATCAGAAAATTGAACAGAAACCTCCAATCTGTTTTTGTTCTTTTGGTGTAGAAAACCAGCTCAATCTCAGTAGCTGCCAAATCTGGTAATTTGTTTTTAGAACTTGAACTGAAAACCATAATGACCTGTTTAAGCTTTGGGGGTGGGCACAGATCAAACCTTAGAACAGTTAAGATCCCCTGGCATTTCTGAGTATTGCAGACCTTTGTGTGCAAAGTAAAGCTAGATTGTGATTGAACAGGAGTAACATGTATGCAACCAGTCCTGCTAAATATATTTCTGTGAGCTGTTACTGATTTGATAAACAAGCTTATCAATAACCTGTTGCTGGATAAGTTCCGTGCCCCAGCCATGCACTGAGCAAGGTAACTGTCGTTCCCCACACACCCAGTCCATCCCCTTGCAGAAGGGCAGTATGTCTTTGTAGTGATAAACCAGCCATGTGTGTCACTTAGAGAGCAAGTGTCTAAATTTATCATCTCTTGCCTGGCCATGTTCCAGCTTTTCCCTTTTCCTGTTCTCTCCTGCAGACATGACACCTCATTGATGGTGCATGTGTGGTATTACAGCTCGAGATGATTTTTTTTAATTTTACTTTTTTTCAGAGCTGCCTTTCACTCTGCTTTCTCTCTCTCTCCACGGTTGTGCAGAAGTAAGAGTGATTCTTACTTCTTTTTTTTTTCTTCTTTCTTTTTTCCTTTTTTTGTTTCCTTTTTTCTTTTTCTTTTGTTTTCTTTAGTGGACTGAAAATCAAAGCTTTAACCCTTGGCCCTTATGCAAGCCTGAGTAGTTGCTGTCTGTCTGAATAGTTAGAACTCATAGTATTTACTTTAACAATTTAAACACTCATATGCTTGTAAAATTATTCCAAGGCCAGCCAACAATCTCTGCTTTGAATACTAAATAAAAGATTAGCACTCAAATATAACTGCTCTTTATAGTTCAGTATTAAAAGGTCTCTTAATTTACAGTGATAAATGCCTTTTAACTGCACCAAAAGTAGTATTTACTCAGTCTGCATGCTTTTAAACTCGGATTGTATTTCAGGTAACAAAGTAAATTGAGGCAATGTTTTATAGCATCCCAAATTGCTATTGCTGTCTCTGCAATGCATTCTTATTGACATTTTTGCCCAATTGGCTGATATTTGTCTAGTTGGCATTGCTGTTCTGTGGTGTAAAAACAGGGTTGGTATTAGATAGGCAGAGAACTGTACTTAATTTGGCTTACTTTGTATGGGGCATCTCTTGCTAAGAATCAAACTTATTCAATATTAATGTAAAATTTAAAAACAATCTAAGTGTTTTTTGGCTGTATGGATTCACAAAGTGTCAGTAAAATGGGGACTTTGGAAAAATCAGTATAGTCCGAGTTTTTGCATCTACTGTACCTTAAGTGTGTGCGTTTGGAACTTAGATGCAGTTGTTCTTGTGATATTATCACATCTAATTTTGTTATTTTTACATTTTTTAGGCTTTACTGCGATCACAACAACTAATCCCATTTGGTTGGTAAAGACACGACTACAGCTTGATGCAAGGTAAAGTGACAATAGGAAACCTCACTGCTGTGATGAGATTGTACTCAAGTGTTGCGAATCTGTTCTGCACCCCAAAATAGAATGAATTCTTAAACATTCAACATTTCAAATTTGGAAAGTTGATGCTGATCTCTATACAAGTTATCACTTGTCTTTTTTAATTCATTCTGAGACATGCTTGAGGCACTGTAGTAGATTGAGCAGCAAATTTGGAATGAATTACAAGGTTAACAGTTTCATTAAAATCATGTTCTACCAACCAGATGGTTACATTTTCATTCAGTAATATGTTCTCTTTAACTGGTGAGCTGAACATTCCTGAAATATGGAGTCAGGATTATAGCAAATGTTTAGAAAAAGGCTTTCAATATCCTCAGGTGTTTTTTTTGTTGCAGCTTTTTTTTTTTGTACATTCAATGAGTTCTGGCCTACAAAAAGACTTCTTTCATGGATAGAAACAGGAATTGTCCTAATATGTGATAATCAATAAATTGTTTTGACATATTACAGAATTGACTACAGAAATGGTTTATTATGAAACTTGTAATGAAAGTAGAATTTTATGCAAATAGGAAGGAAGACAGACCTCTATATTCCCATCTATTTAAACCTGTAGGGAGAGGCTGATATGATGCCATATGATGTGTCCATTTGAGTTACCATAACTCTTTAGGTTATCTATTGTTTTAATCTGTGACTTGCTCACTCAGACCTCTACTGGCACAATCCATGTGCCTGCACTTGCCACTGTAGTGAAGCACATCTCATACAGTGTTGTCATGGGTTTGCATAGTTGTGTACAGTATTCTACTTCAGTATGCACAGCTCAATTCAGTGAGCAAGCTCAAAATGGGATTAAAACTTTATTTGCCAAATACTGCTTGAAACAGGTATGTGTAATGAACATTTTTCTTGACATCAGCAGTGGCTTAGTTCAATCAAATAATAGCTCCCAGTGTTGCACTGGTTGCTGTGCCAGTTGTTTGCTGAGAGCTGTAATGCTGAGGGCTGCTGTTTCAACTCTTGCCACTGAATGCTGTGGTGCTCTTTATTGAGGGAACAATTAGGGTAAATCCATTATGCAAAAGGAAATGGTCATTTTTCTCATGAGTCACCCATTTGGGAATCTGTTTCCAAGCAATTTAGTCCTTTATTACATGAGACCTGGGGAGGCCTAAAGCTGCTCAGTGTTTCTCTGTGATACTTTTCATTTAGTCACTGTGTGAAGTTTGGCTTGGATTCCATGTAATGCTTTACCTGTGTTTAGTGCTGAAGGCCTTTGAGACTGTCAAGTGACTTGGAGCCCCTCAGCATCAGTGTTGGGTATTTCCTAAGTCTTCTCATCACTACAAACCTGCTTCATTATTTCCCAGTCTCACTGGTTGCACCATTGATATTTGGACTTGTTTTCTCCTTTTCAGGAATCGTGGAGAAAAGCGAATGAGTGCTTTTGAGTGTGTCCGCAAAGTTTATCGCTTGGATGGTTTTAAAGGCTTTTACCGGGGAATGTCCGCGTCCTACGCAGGCATATCTGAGACTGTTATTCACTTCATTTATGAGAGTATTAAGAAAAAATTACTGGAGTATAAGACTGCTTCTGCCATGGACAATGAGGATGAATCGGCAAAAGAAGCATCGGACTTTGTTCGAATGATGATGGCTGCTGCCACTTCCAAAACGTGTGCAACATCAATAGCATATCCCCATGGTAAGTGGGACATGTGCAGCTGAGATCCTGAGTCAGATCCATCAAAGGGAGTCTTCTCAGTGAGATTTGTTGGCAACTTTGGTTTACTTGCTCAAGAAATATTTCCCTGTCTAAATATCAGATTTGACAGATCAACGTGAATATAGAATTCAGGAAAGTGAAGTGCTTTACAGTGGATATCCAGCATGGCCTTTTCTTAGGCAGTGTTTATTTTGCCAGGCTATGGCCCAAGGTATTCAAAGAGGTATTTTTCAGTTGGAATCTTTCCATATACTCAGCAATTTTCCATAATTGGCCAGCAATTTCTTGTCCCCCTTCTAGGGAAACAGGCTGTCTAGTTTGATCTTCCTGCAAAGTAGTTGTGTATATGTTGTTTGGTAATGAACTGGGTACTGTACTAGTGTCAACTTCTGAGCTAAAATGTAAGCCTAAGTAATAGTCCTCTTCTGGATTGTAGCTAAGCAAATCAACTTGCCTTGTTTAGTCAAATATCTAATACTTGTTCTCTTCTTACACATATTTGGCTTGCTACTCTGTTTGTCTTCCTCCTTTTTTTAAAGAGGAGTTGTGAAATCGAGAACTTGGGGAGGGGGATTTTTGTGTAAAAATCACTGATCAGTTGCTGGGAAAAATAATGAAAAGTGGTGAATGTAACGACTCAGTTTTTCTTTTTTCTTTCCACTGGTTTTCTTTGTACAGAGGTTGTACGAACAAGACTAAGAGAAGAGGGAACAAAATACAGATCTTTCTTCCAGACACTCTCTTTGCTTGTGCGAGAGGAAGGGTATGGCTCCCTGTACCGAGGTTTAACAACACACCTGATCAGACAGATTCCAAACACAGCTATCATGATGTCCACCTATGAAGTTGTAGTCTACTTACTTGATGGATAGCAGTATGACGAGGCAGAAGAAGGTGGAAGACGGAAAGACTGGAGTGGACCACTGAATGTCAATGCCAATGTGGTGGGCAAAGGAGCATTGTATCAGGAGCAAGCAGCTGTGGACAAAATAGAAGGTTGATTGTGGGCAACTCTGAATAATTTTGCTGCCTTTACTGTGTGGTCTCATGTCAGTGTGACAAATGGGAATTGCCCCTTAGGGAATGCCTTCGTATGTCTCTTAATTCAGAATTATTCCTTTCTTTTCATCTGTTTATCTACACAAAGCCATTGAGTCATCTTCAGAGACCCGATGGGTGAGGGAGGGGACGTGAAATATGTTCCTGGGCAGTCTTATTACCTTCTCTTAGTGATTGCTCTCAACTACATTATTTTTGTTCTGTTTTACTGCACAGTAACCTGTTGGAAGAATGGGCAAGACAGTACTTTTATAGCTTTCTATACCTGAAACTTCCATTTAGTTGCTCTGAAGATTCATAAAGAGACTGAGGTAGTGGTAAGTGTGTTAAGTTTTCCATGTTGCTACCTCAAGACAAAATATGGTGCAGGGACCCATAACAGTTACTTTTTTCTCTACAAAAGGTGATACCTGGTATAGCTTTTTGGTTTGGTTTTAATTGTTCTTTTTTTTTTTTTTTTTCCTTGACACTTGAGCAGTGTTGTAGGTTAGGAAGAGAGGGTCTGATTGTTCAACTCTTCAGGTTATCAGTCTGTTGGTGGATGTGGACTTCTAGTCCTGCTGCATCATCCTTTTTCTTTTCTGGAAGTTAAAGTAAAGAGAGGCCTATGAAACATTGTCCTGTATCATCAGTTTTCCTTACCAACCTGTTCAGGTCACTCACACAGCTAAGGAAGAAGTTCCTTTATAGCCTTTTTAAGGATTTGTAATGTGATGAGAAATCTCAACTAGTCCGGCCTCCCATTTGTGAAGATAGGATTCACTCAGTTTCATGCTGTCTAAGCACAAGCTGTATTACCCTTAAATGTCTGGCAAATCCTGCCTTGGATTACCAGTATTTATATGAGGGTACTGGGGGAGAAAACATATCACCATGGCTAGGATGACCAGAAAGCAGAAACCAATTGAAGTTGTGATAGATCTTGTCAGTGCAGACAGGCTCTGTGCAGAAGGATGGAGAAATTGTAGATGGGATTTTCTTGAAAGCATTCCCCCCTGATAATTGCTGTATCACTTCTGTCAGCTTGAGCCTGTGTACTGAGCTGCAGCTGGCAGTATAACCTTGTCCTCCACATTGTCTGATTATTCAGGCATTGGTTTTGTCCTGTAAGCCAATTGCAAAATAATGCCTTGCATTCAGCAGTGAGGTTTAGCTGATTTATTCTGTCATAATTTACAGAATTTTCCAAAATCATACAACTGGAGTGTCAAGCAGTTTAATGTTACAGGAAGTTTTACAGCTTTCCAGACAGATATCTCTTCTTAGTCTGCATTCATTATCCTTATGAGTAAAGATGATCATTATAAATTGGGGTCAATAGCTTTCTCCATATAAATGCTGCTGCACTGGCATGGACAGAACTGTGCTCTCAGCTCTTCCAGTGTGGTACTTCAGTCCACTTAAACTGTGCATCATGTGCAATGGTTTTATTTTATGAATGACTTCTTATGCACTTTGTGGCCTTCTTAGGGCTTATGACTTTTCTTCCTCTTACTGATTATCTGGAATCAAACTGTGTTTGAAACATGCAGTTTGGTTTTAAACAAAGCACGTGGTTTGATTTCTGTGTAAGCTGTGCAGGAGTTTATGCTGTAAATCCATAGCATCTCCATGGCAGTAGGCTCCATGTAAAACCTCAAAGCTTGCAGAACAATCAGTCTGGGTTTTTCTCATTTGCTTTCCTTTATTTTGACCCTTGTCGTGTTCTCCACACAATGTCAAAGCATTTGAGTATTTCATTTAATTTTCTGTATTAATTGCTCATCCTCTAAAAGCCACCCATAGTAAGTGCATCGACCTTGAAGTGCTTGACGTCCCTGCTTGGAAAATGTTCCCTTTTTAAAGACATGGCATGGTCTGAGGGGTGACCATCGTGAACTTGACTGTCTCAAAGAAGTGAAAGGAGTGCTTAAATGTGTTTTAAAGTGGGCTTTTTCTAGTGGTCTCTCTAGGAAGACACTGGAGTATTTATGACTGACCTAAGCCTTGATGTGATGCTTTTGTTCAGATAAATAAATGCAGGAATAGTGACTTGCTGTAATTTTTGTGATGTAGAAAGTGGGTCACTCTTCAGGTTATCCAGATTACTTAGTCATAGCCAAAACTTAAATTGGCAAAGACCAGCTCAGCTTTGGAGTTCATGAATACAGTGAATACTTGGAGTAGCCTAGGCTTCACGAGAGTTTCTCTCTGTTTGGTTACAGAAAGACCCTCCCTTGGTTCTGTGTTTGTCTCCCATTCCTGGGTATTCCCTGGAATTCCCTGGGTACTGTGTGTGTGCCTTCTCTGGGTAAGAGCAGAGCCCCTGGAGTTAATAAGTAGGACGTGTTAACAAGGACAGTTGAATATGGGAGATAACAGCTAAAAGCGGACAATCAGCTTATTATGCCACCTCTTTAAAAGGTGTTCCAGCTTTGTTTTAAACTTCAGGGGTGATCATTTTGGCTTCCTTTGCATAACCAAACATAACCCCGAATTTTCTTGGGATTTTTCATTGTTTTTAAACTACAAGTACCTGCAAAATTACCTCTGATATATTTCCCAAAGATCTTTAAATTATTTATATAGTATTCTTGATATTTATTGTAAAAACTCAAAGGGAATAACAAGATGCTTCATTCAACAATATCTTTAACTACAGAGCTGAAAGCAGTGCATTTAAACTTTGAGTAGCTTGGTCATCTTGATTTGTATTTGAATGTGATATATTTATGTCACACTTGTGTGTGCTAGAGGAAAGGATGTGTGAAGAACTCTGAGTAATGAATCCGTTCCTCATTTCCCCGGCTGTGAGCGGGGCCGGGGTTGGCTCGGGCAGCGGCGTGGCTGCAGCTCCGCGGCGGGGCCGGCAGGCGGCGCTCCCTCCGCGGGAATCGCGGCAGGAAAAGCCGTGGGAAAGTGCCGGGAATGCCGGCCCTGAGCCCCCCCTGGCCCCGCGGTGCTGGGTGGGGACAGGAGAGCGGTGCACGGAGACACCCGCTGGGTCTGGCCCGGTCTCCGCGCTGCGTGGTTGGAAGTGGGCTCACACGAGGGAGCTGTGGAACTTTTTGGTTGTTTTAGTTGTAACTGAGACATCGCGTGTCCACTTACCCCCTAACACTGCCCCTCTCTGTTTACATAACGCACTCCGCATCTTCCCTTGCTGATTGAGATGTTAATGACAGCGGATTGTTTGTTTGTTAATGACAGTTTCTGCTATTCTGTTTTTCTTATTACATCTGCAACATTCCTCAGACCGTAGCATTGTAAAATAATGCTTCCAGAGACAAGAGTGGAGAGCCTTTATAAATGTTGCTTCCTGTTTAAACTGTTCAGATTTGCAAAACAAGCTGAATGCTGAACTGTGCCTAGGTAAATGTACTACCTTTTTCAACTTTCTGTCTGTTAAGACTGAGTTATGTAAGTTTTTTCAGTTCTTCTATTTAAGAGTCTGCCTACCCTGCATATGTGAACATAACTATGCCCTCAGAGTCATAGCTAAACACTCACAGATGACAGATTGAGAATACTTCAGTACTCATGTGAGGTTTGCTATTATTCTTGCATCCATGTAGTTGCCTGTAAACTATGTGCATTTACTCTGTATTTATATAGTTACCTTTTGTTTGGATTGCTTTAAACTTCAAAGCAAATTAAAATTATGTGCTTCTATTCAAATGTTGCCTTCTGTGCTAAACTGTACACTGTTTTTAACCTTTTAATTTTTCTATGATACATACCAGTGCCTGCAGAGTGTGATTAAAAATGAAAAATTCATTAGGAGATCCCAGTGAATTATTTTATCTTGTGCCTTTTTATAGTAACTGAAAATAAGGTATATGTATTGTACCTTTAGTATGGCCTTTTTGGAGGGATTCATGGATGACTTAAACTAGCAGTATGTGTTGGTACAGTTGGATTTGAACACAGTTACCGCTACAAAACCAAGCAGTCCTGTCTGTCAGCTGAGATTCAGGAGCTGATAATCACAAAACTCGTGTCCATTTGAAGTGCCAGCTATCAAGCCACTGCTGACAAAACTGAAGGGCAGTAATTCCTTAAAATGCTCGGACTTAATTGCATGTGAGGTTATAACCTAGTCCTTGAACCTGACACACTGTTAGATATTTGTATTGTTTTTCTTATGGTAGTTGGTGTTTGATCTGAAGTCTGTCCTCAGCTTCCTCACAAATCATTCTGCAAATGCATACATGGGGTTTGTTTGGTGACTGCTGTTTTTCCCCCTCAGTGTGTGTTCTGGAACTGAATCTTTGCAGCCTCTAACACGGAGGCAGGCTGGATGTCTCTGATTTGATTCTTTCAGCTGTTCAAAACTACTTCAAAACTTGCATTAAATCAGCACATCTGTGATAGCTTTTTTCTTTCAGTAGGTGTCACTGTGTGCCCTACCTTGCCACACTTTCTAGCTCCCAGGCCAGGCAGGCTTAGAGGTAATCAGTCCTCTGAAACTGGTACAGACAACCAGTGTGCTTATCCCTGACACATCTGAAATTACGCCTCTAACTGGCATAGCTGTAATTGTCTGTAATTGATCTTTCACTTTTGCCCTGCAAAGGAGACACTTTGGCAGGGCAGAGCTCAGGGTAGGTCTGTGGGGACATTTTGATGTTCGTGCTGCTTTACAGCTCCTTCTGCTAGAGGGGTTATGTTGAGCTTGCCATGGCCAAAAAGGCTGTGTGTAAAATGGTGTATTTAAAGTGCTAATTGGTTATGACTTGGCATTAATGCAGCAGTGCAGTCTGACAGATGAAGCCTAAAAGCACATGAGGTTTGACAATGATGTCTTTCACAAAGGAAAGTCTTTAAATTTGATAATTAAATTTTTTAAATAAAATGTACTTCCAAAGACAAACACTCCCCTCATTCCATATGTGCTGCTGCCAGCCACTGTGCTCTGTGCTGACTCAGAACATCCTTATCTTCCTGCACAGCCTCTGGAAAAGGCAGGAAATGCCAGGACTGGAATCCAGTTTTCATGAGCAAATTGATGCTAACGAAATGGTGTCTTGGACTGTGAAAGACAGAATGGAGCACAGGATCTTCTGTTTGTGTAGATGAAATATTTCAAGGGATGCTCCTAAGACTGGGCTCACTACTGCAGACACCTCAGTGATGAGGTTGTGTGAAGCTGACTAGAAGCTTTCCAGGACAAGCTCAAGATGGTGAAATGCTGGTAATTCCAGGTAAACCTCTACAAAGGCAACGTTTCTTCCATTATCTGTGGCTGTTTGGAAGTTGGTAGCTTTTCCTAATCCTGCTCTGTAGTAGACACTGTGGATGGGACTGCGGATGTGCACATTGGAATTTTCTGGAGTGTAACCAAAATGCAAAGCAGTCTATTTTGGAACTTGGTCATTCCCCCAAACTTGCGAAATACAACATGCAAGTGAGACAGCAAATACTTTAATGTAGGAGTGTCACTATATAATTAGAGACTAGATGACATAGAACCAGTATTTAAAAAGGAAAACAATTAAATAGGAAACCTACAGGCTTGTGTCTGTAGCAGAGTTCTGGAGTACACCCCTCTTCTGCAAAGTACATTATTGATAGAAAGGTAACTGGCCCGTAAGAAAGAATTGGCGATGTTAAAATAAGCTGATGATTGTGTTATCATCTGTGTTTCACATGAAGTAAATGCAGGAGAGCCAGTCTGTATGGGGGTTTTGTGGAACCATGGGATGTGGAGCCATAAAGGAAGTCTCTTGTTTATTCCTACACGGGTAAGATCTTGGCTAAGAGAACAACTGTTTTGTAATGGGCACTGTTGTATTGCTGGTGAATACTGCAAGTTCTTGATGGCATCTGAAGGAAGACTTTGACCAAAAACTGATCTTGGTATAGTCAAAATCATTTGGTTGTGGTCAAATTTATTTTTTCTCTATATATATGTGGATATCTTCAAGCAGTTTGTCACTTTAACTGAACAATGTAAGTTGCTGATCTGAATCTGTCCTGGTCCAATGCTATGTGATGCTTTTCTGGCAGCTTTATGTTGCTGTCAGCATTTGAGGATTGACAGAATGGCATTGTCATACTGAGATGTTAGGAGAGAATATATGGCTTTCATAGGGAATGTTCTGGGCTGGTTCATCCTGGTGCATTCCTGTTTGCATGTAGTGAGGGAGTTTCTGCATTAAGCAAGGATTTGGGGTAATGACTGGGGGCAGTGTGTGGACATTGTAACGCTTTCAAGGGAACTTGGTGAGATGCTGTCCTTGCCAGGTTACAGGCTGAGAATTTTGCTGGAAAGCATAAAAAACTGGAAGTTGGCCACGTCTGAGCAATAGAAAGCAGTATCCTTGCCATAACAAGAAGAAACAGGTAGAAATAGAGTGGAAGAAGTGAGTAGGTAATGTGGTTGAGTTTGGTTTTTATTAATGCTTTTGTGGTTTTTTTGGGTTAGATGCATAACAGTATTTTTAAACGGAAAAGGTGTTCCCTTTGTCAGCAGTTCTCACCCAAGGGAAAAAAGCTCTCCTAGTACAACTTTGTAGAATTTTTATCCCAGTTTAGCTGTGCTAGATTCTTCCATTGAGAAAGTAATATTATGGATACTTTTCAGGGCCTATAAGAGCCTAATAATAAGAGAAAGGCTCCAAAAAAAAAAAAACAACCAAAAAAAGTCTGTTTGTCACAATCACTCTTGAATACCTGAACACTGTGTGCGGAATGGACCGTGGGTAGCCCACTTTGAGACCCATAAAAAGGAAGGTGAAACTGGTGCAAAATGTAGAAGGGAGAGCGAGGGGCAGAATCCCTGACCTTTACCTTTCCTCCTGCCCCCACCATCGCCTGCTGCAAGACACCCTGAGGCCTCCGGGACCCCTGGGCCAGAGTCACGAGTGACCCCCATCCCTGCCCCTGCGTGCCCAGGTGAGAGCACCGTGAGTGCGCCCAGGTTCGGCCGCAGCAGGGACCGGGCACCGCTCCCGCAGCTCGGAGCATCTCGGAGCACAGGCTGCTGCATTCCAGCCAAATGCTCCAGAGATTGGGAAAGGCAGATAAGACCCTTCAAACAGCTGGGAAAAGAGCAAAAACTGCTCTGCTCCCCCTACCCCATCTCAGCAGCACCAAAGGTAGTACAGTGTGGTGGTGACCTATCCTGTGCTTTTTCTAAGTAACCTCGGCTTTTTCTTAACTTTTTTCTACTTTTTTCTTTGTTTCTCTTTGCTTCTCTTACTATTAAATAAAAATATATCCATTTTTTGAGGTCAACATTTAATCTGGTTTGGTTTTAACATTGTGTTTTGGGAATATTTTGAGCCTTCAAAGTTCTTTCCATTTTATTCTTCCTTTGCCCTTCTGGGTTTAAACAGGATTGTAACAAGGCCTCATCAGACTCTGTGCTGCTTCTAGCCCTCAAGACCTCCACAAGAATGCAGCAGAAATGTTTCTGTGAACTCAGGTCACTTCACTCTAAAGAGAAAAGGCCAGTTCTCCTAGGACTGTTTGATATTCTCTTGGGATAGACTTTGGCTAAAATGAGCACCAGCAAGAGCCTTTTGGATAGGAATGCTGAAGGGAGAGCACAGCTCCTGAGAGAAGGTGCTCCCCGGGTTCTGTATTTACCCTTTGGAAAGGAAAAGGAAGTGCATGCTGAAGAAATAATAACTCTGTTCTTGCTAAGAAAGCCCAGCAAGTGTGAATCTGTTCCCAGAAATGGGTCATTCTTCAAAGAATTCTGTGAGAAGTCACAATGGATTTCCCCAGGTATTCTCTCTCAGTCTATCCAGGAGCGAGGTCTGCTTGGGGAAGAATTTCCTTCCTCATTCCCTGGAAATAGTTGAAGACAGATCCTGCTGTTAAGACTTTCACTGCCCACAAATGCTGTTTCCTGCAGAAAAATCTTAATGATGTGCAAATAACTTTTTTTTTCCTCTAGCTGCTATAAAGGCAGACAAGCAGGATTTGTTTCTGAGCTGGTATGTTTTCAGTATAGTTCTCAGTTACTTTCGTTGTCATTTCTGGAGGCATTTGTTTCCCTTCTGTCTCTTCTGGAATGCAGTTAGCAGCAAACGTTTAGAGTTCTCTTATCCCACACTACCACTGTAAATGTTTCTCGCCTTTGCAGTGACTTGCAAGTTGATTTGGGGAGCTCCAGCTGGATTCATCCTGGACATGCTTAGAGATTTGGAAATATGCTTTGAATTACTTGAAACAAGAATGATCTATTATCATTGACACATTTTCCAGAGAGACTACTTGAGGGGAATTACTGAAAAATGACAACCATTCAGCTCTGCTTGTAGGGTGGTCCAATATTCTTCTCTAATTCATTCAGGCAACAGACAATGATTTAAAGTGCTTTCTTTGCAATACTAAAAAAAAAATAAATAAAAAAAACACAAAAGCAGTATACAAAATATTGACCTTTTTCAATTAGGGTGAAGAATATCTGCCCTAGTCCCTAAATGTTATAAACTAAGGAGACCACTGCCAAAACTTTAAAGCTGGGATGTAAATGGAATATTGCCTCTCAAGCAGGAGCAGCTTAGATCTGTTAAAGCCACACACACACTTGGACACACAGGGCTGAACCAGTTAGAGCCAGCATTCCCCAGAGCTCAGGGCAGCCAGAATTAAACTTTCTTCCCATCACTTTCTTTCCCAGGGTAAAAGATTGTTTCCTTATGGCAGGGAAGGGACACTGGAGTGGTCATCAGGTAGGATGGGATATTTCTGTGGACAGCATTTTTGTAATTCTCAGGATCAGCTTGGGCTGTCACTTATCTCACCCTCCATGAAAAGGTGATCAGAATTAATTTGGGAGGGATGGGATTTTTAGAGAGGATAGATATGGAAAGGTGAGTAAAAGCATGAGAATTCTGGCTTACTGGAAAAGACAAAACTATATGACCATCCCACTTCTTCCCGAATACCTCAGGAAAGATAAATTTTTGTGCAACTTCGAGCTTTATTCATCCCTTGCTGTGGAAAAACCTGTTATTCAAAAGGAGAGTTGGCAATGTGTGGTGGCAGAATCTGCCATGCTTCCTAGTCCTGAAGAGGAAATAAGACTGGGATTCAGCACTGTAAATCCCTTCCTAAAGAATGATTCAGGCACAGAGATAGCATCTGGAGAAAGCAGGGAGTTTCAACTGCTTCTTCAAATCCCTGGGATGACCAAGGCTCTGAAGTGCATTCAGTGTTACACAGTAGATACACCTTACTCAGTTCTACCCCATCTTTCCAGTTTGCATGTTCTGGATGAGGAGTAGAGGAGCTTTCCCGGCACCTGCTTTCTCAGCCTCCTGTCCACATGCAGCTTCGAGGGGAGATGGAACAAAGCTACAGCAATTCCCAGGCCTCTTGGTGTACTCAGTGTTGCTTGTCTTTGCTTGAGCCAGACAGAAGAGGGATTAAGGGTGACTTTAAGCTATTAACAAGGAACAAATACTCCTCGAATTTGACTCTGCACCTCTTTACTAGATGTTTGTGTCCTGATGTGTGTTTGTAAGGGTTTTTTTTCAGTTGTAGATTTTGATTATAAAAGCAGTAATGGATGGAGGAAACAGGATTGTCTCACTAAATACAGCAGTTTTTCTACGAGAAAACTGAAGTGGCATTACAAAAAAAGCTTCTAACAGAAACATCCACAACCATCCTGAGCTTACAGACTAAACAGCATTCTTGGGACTGAGCAAGAAGCCTGGCAGTCTCTGCTAAAGGCAGGGTAAGAATGGAATGTCAGCAAAGTCACCCTGAAAAATAATACGTGGGCTGTATATAAGAGAAGGATAAAATGGGTTAGGTTGGAAGGGGCCTTAAATTCTTAAATTCAATCCCCCTGCCATGGACAGGATACCTCCACTAGACAGTGTTTTTCATACTGACCCTGGCTAATTCACTCTCTTACATGAAATTAAGGCAAAGACAAAAGAAAAAGAATTGAAGTATTAGTCAGCTGAGCTTTGCATAAGGAAAAGTGAATTATCAGCTCACTCCACTGCAGGGAACAATTCAGCAGTAGTGTTCTCAAAATGGTTTATTATGCTTAAGTAGGTTTAGAGATGTTTCTACAGGAAGGACTGATGAGGTGACCATAATATGAGATTATTTAAAATCTTAGCTATTGTCTTCTGTGGAATTACATTGCAAGGCTTTGGATTATGAGGAATATTATTATAATAATATTGGAGGAGTGTTAATCATGAAGAACCTGGAACCTTTGGAACGTCAGCTGCCTTCTAAGCAGGCCTCAAATAATGCAGAATGTTTTAGGTTACTATTAATGCATGCAAATTAATTTTCTGCAAACTAAGTAAGAAAATTATGTAGTCAAACTAACGCTTGATTTAGCTTTCTCTTGGTTTAATTTTGGGAGATTTAGGAGTGTTAGAGGGAAGAAAAGCATTTCCACCTGCAATATCTGATTTAACAGAACTATAATTTAGCATGTTAATTTGAAGTGTTACCAAGTGGTTCCTTGTGAAAAAGCAGTGGAGGTCCAGGAGACCCAGAGGGACTGATGAAAAAAATGCCTATTTTTGTGAAAGGTCATTCTGAACTTTTGACTCTGAAACTGGGGGCTTGTTCTTGACCTTGGCATTTCTGGACTCTGGACTGAGGGTGATCAAGAATATTGGAAACAGAACTGTAGAAGAATACCCATTTTCACTTATTATGGAAACTGATAGGCTTGCAAGTATGTGAAAATCTGATCCCATGTTCACTGTGCTTTTTCTGCCAGCCAACCCTCCTATTCATGGTGTAAATGACTGCACTTCTCCCTCTGGGCAAAATGGTGCATTTGTTGAGGCCCAAATATGTCTTTTCATGATGAAACTTTACCCCCTTCTATCAAAAGCAGCTTTTTTTTCATAAAGTAACATGGTTTTCCCACTGTTTTTCTAGTCATAAGAATTTCAGTGCAGAAACAGTGGTATGGGGTTTTGGGAATTGCATACTAGCTAAAGCAATTCCAGTCATTGTTGTCCCAGCTGTATTTACACCCCTCTATGGACCCCCCACTTCAGCTTTTCCAGGTTAGTGGGAAGTCAGTAAGAATTAACAAATCTAAAATTACATGCATGCCTAAAAGATTAATTTATGCTGATTATTTCCTTGTTTACAGGCAATCAAATATCTCCTAACGTGAAAAGAAAGTCTCTCACATGGTGAAAAGCATGATACTGCTTAAGAAAGCACTTTGAAGGTTAAAGGCAATGTTAATATCTTACAGTCAGAATTATGTGCAGCTCAGTGGGGTCACTGGCAGTATAACATGAATGGGTCATAGCACTTACAGAACAGAAGTACCACATAAATTCACATTCATAAATAACATCTAGAGTCCTATAGGACAGGAAAGGAAGTGTATTTGAGCTTTCTCATATTTTCCCTCAGTATGTGAAACATCATGAAAATTACTTCTTATTTAAGGTGACTAAGTGTAAAGGGACATACATATAAATTACTGAAACAAAGCTCTTGGGGCTGCATTAGAACATATGGTTGAGGTTCATTCTGTATTTGTAGTTTCTGATTATGTCAACCTAATTGTCAATCAGAAAATCTTGACCCACACTGCTTAAGATGCATTTGGCAGCTAGCAGCAAGTTTTAGAATTAACAAATCAAGTGAACTATCTACTGTACTTTATACAGAGTCCATTTACAGAGCTCTGTCTGAAATGTCCCTGTCCTCCAGAGATGAGGATGTATGACAGTAGAAAGAGGTGTTGTTTTATATGACTGGTCAATATAGAAGCATGATTCAGAGTGGGAATTCTAACAAAAAGCAACAAAGCCAAGACCCAGGTCTTGAATAGCCTGGTCAAAGCTTGAATATATCAGTATATAAAGATGTTAGTGCTTTTCTTCACACGACTGATAAGTGTTTGGAAGTGGATATTTGAGTTGAAAGAGAGAGTCTTCAGTAGGTCACACTTCTAGTAAAGTTTCATTGATGATATTTTCTATACAGATTGATATTAAGGATAATTTTTGTGGTTGATAAACTTGGCAAATTCTAGTAAGTCAGTAAGTTGTTTATGACATGAATGTGTCTAATACCTTGTGCTGTCTGTGGCCCTGATGTTCAGATAGATCATAAGGCACCTCCCAAGAATTTATAAAATTTGCAGAAATGGGACCTGAGTGTGCAGGTTTAGTATTACTACTGAGAAACAGTCTGATTTGCAGGTGGCTTATGGCTTAAAAGTGGCCTGGGAATGACTGCAGAAGACTACACAGTAGGAGCTTAAAGACCATTGGAAAGGTAAGTAATTTGTTCCTGTTCAGAACTGTCCTTGCCTAGCTCCCCAGAAGGGCCTTGCCACTCAGCCAGCCTGGTATAAACCTGTATTGTTGCTGTTCTGTGACTTTGGTGCAAGGCTTGAGTAGCAACCAAAGCACTACAGGCACGTAAGGAATCAGTTCCCTCTCCCTTAGCAAAGCAAGACTGTGGGATTAAATCCAGGTCCTTGTGGAAGCTTGTGGCCTATACCATTCATAGCTCTACCAGGCTTCATTTTTAATTAGGTTACTTGTTCCACTGGGAGTTTCCCTCAAAACCTGGCTTTCTTGTGTTGAAACTGTTCTAATTTACTGTCCTAGCAAGAGTCCATGGAAATTGGTATCACCAGTGACAATAAGTGCCAACAACCCTCTAAAGATTCCCTTGTCATAGGTGCTTTGTATTGGAGAGAGTTTCCTTGAGTTCCCTTTTTCTGCTGGCTTTCTTTTGTTTCTGAGTAGCATGGGGGAATATCTTGCATATGGAAAAGTGGCCTGGATTGCCTTGTTCTTGGATTTGCGTAGTAAAAATGCTGTCTTATTTTTATTTTAAAACAGTTCCTCATATTTGTACAAACAAGTTGAATAATCAGCCAGCTATTGTGTCTTACAGTTAGCAAATAGCACAGCTGGCCCAGCTTCTGTGCACCCCAGCAATTAGTTCAGACTGCCTCTCTTGGATTGTTTTTGCTGTATCTTGGCTCTCAATTGCTGCTTTGCAGCACTGACTCATGCATTCTGTACGAGTTTTTCTATGGCTCTATAGATACTAAATTTCCTTTTGGTTATACATGAAATTATGACACCATTGAAATGCAACCTTGTAATATTTTTGCTTGCATCCTTCTACGGGCCTGATTCTGCTCTCCTAACCTGCCTAAATAAATCCTTCTTATTTGATGCCATTGTGCCAGTCTACTACTGCTCTTCCAGCAGCACGGTGCAAGGCTATCCTGAAAAAAAACATTCCAGTGGTTTTTAGCTCCCCTTCATTGCTGCACACCTACAGCTGCTCCTGTAACTTTGGGGAAGTGCTGTCCTGATGTTATTGCATGGTGTGTGTCTGACCTTCAAGCCTACAGAGCCCTTCAGTGGAGGGGTTGTTTAAAGTCACGGGAGAGTCAGCACTTCCATTCCTGGTTCTGCAGCTGTGCACAGCCACCAGTAAATCACGTTCCCCTCTCAGTGGGAATTAACTATGCACTGACAGGCTGTGGATATAAATAACAATGCGGGTGGAACGTAAGGTGCATTCAATTGATCTGTCTGATAAAATAATTCACTGGCAGCTGGCCTTTATTACAAATTTCATCACTGTTTCTGAAAAAGCTGAGTTGTTATCCTCCTTTTTTTTTTTTTTTCTTTTTTTTTTCCTTTTTTTTTTTCTGAGAAAGTTTTCCATTTCCCATTATTTCCTGCTGGGAACTATATAATTCATAGAACAGGTGACTGCACTGTATTGATTGAGGCTAATGCCAACAGAAGGAGTCTTGAGGTGGGGAGAAAGCTCTTTCTGTGGGGGAGAAAGCTGTTCCTGTAGAGAGTTCAATCACCAGTTCTTATTTAAAAAAATAACTGTCTTCTTTTGCACTACTCTCAATGCCAAAGAGAAATAGATTTACAGGCTTTTTAGTGAACCACAGAAAACTGTCTCTTACTTTTCCCTTTGACAGAAATAGCTTTCTGCTAATTTCAGAAAGGCCTTCTCTGGACACTGAACTTAGAGTGGTTTCCTGGATTCCTCTACATGAGAGTTTGTTTCATTCAAAAGGGATTATACATCTTGGGCTCAGAGAGCCTTTAAATTAGAGCTGCCTAAGTGTCACTTAATTTATGCCAGCATGCTCTGTCCCTCAGGCTGTTATCTTGTGCCCTCCTGTGAGGTACTTGAACCCAACCAACTGCAAGTTCTAACACAAGTCTTGCATAAGAGAAGCCATTAAATTGACAAGACCAAATGGGGAAAAATATTATAGGTGCATAGCTGCCAAATTATAGACTTAAATGAGCTAAATCATAGTTAATTTTCCTTTTTATTATTAGAATTTTATTTGGATTGTTTGGAGAATTGGGAAATCCTATGAAGCCCAGGTAGGTCCTTTGATGTTTAACAGTTTATGAATATTTTCATCATGACATCTAATTGTTGTACTCAGGCTTTGAGATTATTTTCTTGGTGAAGTGAGGTTAGTTTATCATTGAAACCATACAAAACCCAAATAAGTAGCACTTCTGTGACTGTGGTGCTGGACTGCTTTCAGTAAGGATTTTTCTTTGTCGTTATTCGGTTGAGATTTTGCAGATGAAAACCTTTTGCACTTTTGCCCCTATTCTGAGACAAAGACAGAGGGATATTTTGATATAACCAGGAATTGCTTCAGGGTCTGTGGTAAGTGAACACATTGGAAATAATCTTTGTTTTTTCAACACAGAACATTTCAGAACAGGACTGGCTTTTGTCTGAGGCAATGCATTGTCATCAGCTCTCCGCACATTTCCCTGCTGTGCTCCTCTAGGTCAGGCACTTTTAAGGACAGCTCCTATGCAGGAAGATTAACTGGGATGTGGCTGAGGAGCCTGAGAGTGAGAAGTAACCAAAAATATTTGAAAGGCATCATGCCTGGTATGGACACAGGACAATTCCATAAGATGGGCTTGCAGGGAGGGAGGAGGGGAGCAGCTGAACGGATGAGTATTCAGTCTATTTATAGGCTTCCTTCCAAATCTTGGTTGGAAGGCTGGCTTGCTTCCTTAATCTTAGGGAAGCTATCAGATCAGCTGTATTACTTGTAAGGATTTTTATAAATAGAACTGCTGGAGAGACTTCTGGTTTCTTGTGGCAAAACATAAAGAACTATCACTACAATGTAAAACGAAAAGCAGGCTTTTTAAAATCACCACACAAAACCTCCGTGGTACTGAAATGAAAATATAAGCAGACCCAGAGAACAAGGATAAAAAAGTATAAATTTTGTTGCATCAAACACGCTTTTCTGAAGGGGAGCTGTGATTTCAGCTTTGAATATTTTCTTGTCATAGGGGTTGCTGTGTACTTCACAGTAATGAAGGGGAAGAAACTGTGGATTGAAGGGAACAGGGCTTTCTTTTCCTTGCATGAGTATCTGAAGCTCTCCAGCTTTCCAGTTTTCAGACTGGGAGGTTGTGTTTGACCAGTCTTCACCCAGTTCTGACTGCCCTGCAAGGAATGTTCCTGGAGCTGCCCATTCCCCTGCTCTGGATGGGCCAGTGCATAAATAAAGCTGTATTTGTATGTGCCTCTTCCTGAGCCAGGCTGAAGAGTTTCTTTTCCAACATGGTCCATCTGCTGTCAACATTCCCTGTTGGAAGCAGTTTCCTCTTGGGTGTGGTGCCATGCACGTCTCAATGAAGCTGCTTTCTAACACAAATCCATCAAAATAATCGGAACTATGTTTTTATTTAACTGATCATTTTGTCAGGAAAGCATTAGAATATGTTTATATGTGGTATCTTGCTGCAGTAAAAGCCAGAGATAGGATGAGCAGCAGGGGAGGTGACTGGAGTGACTGTGTGTCCATGGCACCTGGACACACCTGCAGGTGGATACCTCTTGAAGCTGTGCTTTAAATGTTAAATTTTCTTTTCCCTGCATAAATAGTAGTTAAATACTTGGTTCCCATTGAAAGTCATCCTGAAGGTCAGGACCTGGGTGTTTAACTCCCACTTGTGTCTTTTGAAAGCCTCCACTTTTTATTTTGCCAGTATGCAGCAGTATTAAAGTCCAGCCAGCCCAGCTAATTTTGAGGTACTCAACATAAGAAAAAAAAATTATAATGTGAAAATGCTGTTAAATTTTACAAACCTGCTTTACAATGCAAAACTCGTTTACAGCAAAGAAGTTGAATCAAAGGCTCACCACTGCCAACTAATTATTTAATGTTCTTCAGCTAATGTTGTTATGCTGCCAAAAATGTGTACTTCCATCTATTTCTTTTCTCATTAGAGGAGGATAAGCTCATAAATTATTTTTCTGCTTGAGTTGTTTGATTTGGACTAAATTTTCTTTTGTGAAACTACATGTCTGCTCACCAGCAAACTCAGAAAAAATGGCACATCATCTCTTTGTTGCTGAAGCTAGAAGCAAATACATTTAATTGGGTTTTATCACACTTTTCAAACAAAATATATTAAAAATCTTTGTACAAGAATCCAGAGACAAAAATAAATGTGTGACTACTTGTTTCCACAAAGCTTTGAATATAATGGTACAAAATACAGTGGTAGTTTGTTGCTTGTCCAAGACTTGAGAGATTTGCTTTAATGCTGAATTTCCATAGGCAGGAAGATGTCTCTGGATTTCAGCTGACTTCACACATGGTAGTGATCCAGGGACAATGGAAAGCATGGCAAGGAATATCAGATTATTATGTAAATTACAGTCCTGATAAAGGCAAGAGTAGGGGTGGTGGGTTTTTTGGTTTCTTTTTTTGGTTGGGTAAATTCTATTTTTGGATTTATTGCTATTTTCTGGCTTCTGAATATGCAATGTGTTTGACCTCACACTGCGTAGAATTTGTAAATCAGGTTCCTAAGTGTCCTTGGCCTCCAACGTGGATGCTCTGTTTGAGTTTGTTGTAGTACAAAAGGCAAGAAGATGCTACAGACATTCAGATGGCAAGTTAACTTTTACAGAAAACTTTTTCTCTATATCATGGGCAGCCTTAAAGACCATACACATCACCTGCCTCAGAGCTCTGGTGTGCTGACAGTGATCGAGATGGTCTGTGCCTGAGCCTCTTGAGTTCTGGCTCTTTAGAGGCACCACAAATGAAAACACAGGACCCAGGAGAGACCTTCTGTTGAGTAGCCTGAGTACAATCCTAAATCATAAAAGCCTCCTGGCAGCATGGCACAGAGCTGGAGTCTTGATCTCTTGTCCTCCAAGTCTCCATATCCATTCATCTTCTCAGCTGGGACTCCACGGGCTTTTTAATGGAGAAAAACCACAGAAAATATTCAAAGTGGTGCAAATGTTACTCTGCTTTCAGAGACTGATGAGCTTCCATGTGCCTATTTGCCATCTTAAACCATGGCCCTGCAGGCATTTAAGGATGGTTGTGTAGCTGGGAAGGACTGAGCAGTGCCTGCATCCAGACTTCCAAACTTCCTTCCACCTGCCAGGGTTCCTGGCATCAAGAGATGCAGTGCAAGTTCTGATCTTGATCTTGAAGCTCATGGGAGTTGAGGTGATTTGCAGGACTGAGGAATTGGGATGCTGGGCTCAGTAAAGCTGCATCCACACTCACTTGTGTCAGCATGGGTGTGTGATATCCTCAGGAAAAACACTGAAAGTGAGAAGAGAGTACAGCAATCCAGTTCTATGCAAGGGAAGGGACAAATCGCCCTTGCATGCTGCCACGTCACTTGCCAGGGTTTGGCTGCCAGCTTCTTCCTCCTCAACTTCATGAAAACCTTTCCATTGCAGTGGTCATGTCCATATCTAACCATCTGAGTAAAGTGGTCTCTCTAAGTGGATGTAAACACTTTATGCCTCAGGCAGTGAGTGTCTATTTAACCACTCTTCAGAAGGCTGAAGGAAGTTTAAAAAGGATTTTTGGCAGAGTTGCAGTAAAATCATCTTGTCTTATTTGCTGTCCTGAAGTTCTCCTGCTGCAGCTGAGATGTTGCTCTTGCTGTAGGAAGAAGCAGCATTATTCCAGCTTGCAGAATCTGTTTCCCTGAGCTGGTGCTCCTTGGTGGGTGGTGACTAATGGAATGATATCCTGAGAAGAGCCACCAAATGGCTCAGGGATGCTGAGAAAGATCTCCGAGGTCAGTAACTGCTCACAAGTAGCTCTGAGTGTAACAAATGTTTCCATCAGGGTGAGTGGAATTCACCCAGCTGTGCCCCTGATGAGCTGGTGTGAACGTGCACTGTGAGCTGTGATTTAAATTGACAGAAGCATCTAAGTTCGGGATGAAGAATTTTTATCTTCCATCCATTTTACTACCTAGATGTGTCCCATATGCCTGCCTCCCAACTGCACTTGTAGGACTTGGAAATCTTTTGTTTCCTCCCAATATATATGAGTTATCTAAAGAGTTACTCTTTATTCAATTCTTGCATTTGTTTGCTGTACCTCAGAAAAAGGTTTGTGGAGGTTGTTGCTGGTCTTACTTTTCATTTACAAAGGCACTCTGGATAGAAGCAGCTAGTTTTAGAATGCATTAAAGTAAGACATGCTCTAAAAAGAAGTTCAGAAACCATTGCAGAGATGACTAAAGATTTTATTTTGTAACTGAATGCTTTATTTTAAAATGCTGCCAAGTATTGATTATGGTCTTAAAAAAATCCAAAGGACAGAGAACCTAAGTCAGGGACAGGATATTAATTGACACATTATCAGGTAAAAATAACAACTAATGTTTCAGGAGAGAGGGCCTTTTCCTATTAGTTCACCAAATGCCCTGTAAGCAATACATTAAACTCATCTATTCCATTCTCTCGACTTTCTGGTTTGCCACATCTCCCTAGTGCAGCCTTGGAAGAGAATGAAAGGCAGAAATTGCTGTAGGGTTTGTACCAAATCTCTTTGTCCCTTTGACAACTTTTGTTTCAAATTGATGCTGTAGTATTTGACAGAGATGAGTCTGCCTGCAGGTAACATAACAGCCCACGCTGTGTTTAAAGGTAAATGTTTCCTCTGTCTGGGCATTAGTGAGCAGGGCAGGGTTGCATTGTGCCACTGCAGGCAGCTCCCAGCTGTTCCATTATTCAGCTTGCATTGGAGGAAGCTGTCCTGCTGGGGCCTCCCAGTGAATCTGCTCCACTGCAGTTGCTTACATGCAGAAATGCTTCATGTGATTTCCAGCTGTCCTTTGATGTGTGCTAACAGGTAGATCCTACAGGGAGACACAGTGCCATGGACACAAAGATCTGTTAGGAAACCGTGCTCCTTCCAAAGGGCATTTTGTTCTCTGTCTCCTAATCAGCCCTTCCTTTGGGCAGCCTTGCTGTCTGGGAGGTCAGAGGTGGAAGATCTGGTACATCTGGATGCACTAAAGCACAGTCACTTGACAGAAAACACACTTGAGGTTTTACTTAATGCAATTGGAAGCATCATTCAAAACTGGCATGAGCCAAGTTTAGGATTGTGGCATAGATGGTGTCAAGGTCAAGAGCAGAGTGGGTCTATTAAGCATCTGAGAAAACTTCCAAATAGCTTTTTCCCTGCTGATAACACATATGGTGTTACTTTAAGACTATTCTGTTTGACAATATTGCAGTGGATGGTTATGAAAGAGGATTATGCTAAAACTGAGGGCATATGTTATCTAGTTAACATTATATATATATATATATAATTCTACATATTTCCAGTTATTGATACGTTTGTCACTATTTTCAATTCTCCTTTTAAGTTAAATTAACTGTAACTATCTTACTCTTTAGAATCATGCACGCTCATTTTAGCCAAAAAATAATACATTTGTACAGACTGAAAACTCCTCTTGAACTGAATGGAAGTTTTATCTTTGGAATGACTGTGCATCACACAGGGAGCTTTTCTGCAGGGAAGATGTCAGAATGCTTCATTTGTGTGCACTAGGAAAATGTATCCTGGATAATGTCTCTGCTTAGGTTTAAAGCTGCATCTTAGAATTGCCTTTCAGAAAAGGACTGATATAGGGAATGCAACACAGGCTGCAGATTTTCAAAGACTTTTAACCTGTCTGTAATAGCACCCACCCATAACTTACACTTAACTTTACCTCTGGAATTAGCTGTTTTTTTATTGTTGTGGTTCAGTTTCACAGCATGGATACATAACACAGTTCTGGCTGGGTTGTGCTCAGAGTTCTTGCCAGGACAAGTCGATGTGACAAGTCCTACCTTACACTTTGATCTTTCTGCAAAAGCATTTTTAAGAATTTTAGTTTTATTGGATTATGCTCTTCCCTAAATTTAGGGGATGGTACCAGATCTACACAGACTTTTGGGGAGGCATTTGGGTAATTAGGTCTACTGCAATGGTAAAACCAAAAGGGTAGAATCGCCTAGGTTGCAGTTCAATCATTTGTATTCCTCTAGTGCAGAAAAAGCCAGGGGATTGTCTATGCCTTGCATCAGTTTAATTGGAGATATTGGCCATGTGGGATTGGGGTTTGGGTTAGGGTTTGGCTTTCAAAAACAGGGGAGCAATTAGCCCACTCTTAGATGGGCTTGGAGAGCCAGCATGGGGGCTGCTGTAAACTCAGTTCAGCTTCCTAGGGTGGGGGGGCTGCTGCTTCTGTTTCCAACTAAGGCTCATTCAAAGTTACTTTCAGAAAAGGACTGACAGCTCTTGCTACTTTTTGCACAGTTCTTATGCATTCCAAGTTCACTGGTGGAGAGGGAAATGTCTGTGCAATCAGAGCATAAGGCTCACTTGAGCAGCTGGATTAAAAAAGCATTTATCTTCCAACAGTATCCTTATCTTTAGGTACATCCAGAGGCACTTGTTTCAGCAACACAAATAGGAAGCTGTATAAATGTACATTTCATGGGCCTGAATAATGTTATGACAGGAAAGTGATCATAAAACCACCAATATTCTTGTCCATACAGAGGCAGAAAATCTTTAAAACTGACAAACAATTAGAAAAGAGTATGTGTTAATATAATTAACATTGAGTGGTGTCTTGGAAAGCATGAGGCTTTGCTTTATAGGGCCACTGACTGACGGCTGGATGTTGGTGCTTGTTTCGTTGTACGAGTGACTGATACAGTCAAGCTGATGGCTTCTAGAGAAAGTCAAGAGAAAATTAAATAGTGCATGTTGAATATTGTTGTCCACAACACTAAAAGAATTGTACTGCTTTCCACTGTTTCTAGCCTAACTTCTAAAAGAAGACTAATGAATTCCCATTATCATTGACAGTGTCTGTCTCGTGTCTCTCAAATTACCTCTACCAGTCTGTTTCTCTCCCTCTTAGCTAATTCCTGTCAAATTTCTCTGAAGCAGCAGTAAAAATTATGGTCAAACAAGTTCCTTCCTAGTAGACAGTGTCTGGGGAAAGGATCTCCGTGAAGTGTCCTTGTCGAGGGGAACACCACAGGGTGAGTTTGCACCTGACTGGGCATCGGAGAAGCCACCAGGGACTGAGTTCTCTGCCAAAGCTCCAGTTAAAGCTCTCAGCTGTGGGAGATGAAGCAAACTTCAGTAGTCCTGCTGCTCACAAAGCAAACTGGCATCACTGACTTGTGACTGGTAACACTGGATGTTGTCTCTGTAGGTTGCTTAGGGCCTTGAGACTTCCTACTGTAGTAGCCATCCCATGGAGCTGAAAGTCACAGTAACTAAATGAGTAAGATGGTGCTGTTGGCACCATGACAACAAATGTCTTTCACCAGAAGAAAATTTGTTTTCCGAGTTTGCAGTTTATTGGATTTATTGGTAACTTGATTCCTTAACTGCTTTGTGAGCCCTTAGTCAGAAAAGCAGCTGAGATTCTGAATTTCTGCCCATCTTCATTGCATTAGATGAGGGGAAATTTCCCTAAATGTCCATCAGGTTTAACAATGATCTTCAGTAACTGCTGGAATAAAGCAGAAAGCACTTGCTATGCAAAAATCTGCAAACAAATGGCAAATACAGTTCCTTGTTTCTGTTTCTACAGTTGAAAATGAGAAAGATTTTACAATGTCATGGAAACAAAACAGCTGTACTAATCTGGAAAGAGCAGCCCTGCATAGCTTTTCAAGGAGTAAAGAAGAAACACGATGCTTGTGATTGGCTGAGTCTCTCAGCCAGTTTTGGATTGGCAATTTAGTGCTTTTGCACCTCTTTCCCTCATATTCACACATGAGCCAATGTTCCATCAAAAATAGCCTGCTGCACTGCTATCCTTTCAGAAAAGAAATTCCAACACTTTTTTTTTTTTTTTTGCATGTTTTCATGCATTTGAAGAATATTCTAGAATTAGGCTTGCTATTAAGAAAATCACGCTGTGTAGAGATACAGTACCACAGCAATCCTTCTCCCAGAAATACATCCTGGTAATTCTTTGGGGTCTAGTTTAGGAGTTGAACAAGTTTATCTCCACTGCATTTTCACGTTTAAAGTATCAACTGTGGGCAGCAGTTCATTCTTTACTTAGGACAAGAGAAGTGATTACTCCTTTGGGAATTCTAGTGTCAAGTCTTACTGAAGTGATGAAATCTGGGTGCTATTGCAGATATCTGAGGGGATATGCTTTGTTATCCAGTGTAACATCCACAGACAAATTAGTCTGCACCTCAGAATTCCTGCATTTAATTTTCTGGAGTTCTGTCTTGCTCAAATGCTGTCAGATGACATCATAGAAAAGTAGAACAAATGGAAAATAATGTCATTACATAATGTCTCTGCTCCTTCCCTTGTCTTAGAAAGTGACTTTGCATTAAACTGGAGTGTTTGCATCTCCTATTTCCCTTTAAGAAATAAATAGGTCGGTTTTCTGCAACAGGGTGGAAAGAGCCGGCCATGGTACTGCCACAGGCATATGATTACTTACAAAATATGATTATTAACCATGTAATCATGTGTTTCCCTACCATATGTTTCCTGGGGGCTGGTTGTTCAGTGGTCTGTTGAAAATGTGCCTGAGACAGCCTAAAGAAATGCACTGATAACGAGGTTCCCTGCCTGGTGATTCAGTCCTTTCCAGTTTCCTGAAGGTCACCTCCAGCTGCCTCCCTGTTCACACTTCTGTTTCTCCTAGTTCCATTTCAGTGCTCTGTACAATAACAGGTTGCAGATTTCAGTTTCTTAAATTGGCATCCTTAAAAAGCCCTGCTCTGAAAATCTAAACACTTTGATAATTATGTGAATCCACCCTGCAGGCTTTTATATAATAATTTTGGTTTTCTTCTTGTTGACATTCAAGAACTAAAGCAGATAATCCAAAAACCAAGTAGTGAATTCTTCCTATTCTGAGAGCTCTTCAGCAAGAGCTACTTCACTCCAGGAGCTTTCTTTTGTGATACCCTCAGAGTACTGTCCAATTTTTTGAAATGGCACTTAAAGCTTGATGATAAATTGCATTAATGTGTCCCCCATCTCTAGAGAAGCAGGATCTATGAATGGAGCCAAACCAAGTGACAGAAGTGGCTGAGCAACCTGACAAGTTGCCTTAGAGGAATTATGTAAGTCTACTCCAGGTCAGATGTTTGCATGATTACAAGACTTGCAGTCTTAAAATACATCAGGCAGTTGCTTCATTTCTGTCTGGTTGCCAGGTGGATGCTACAGAGTAAAGCCTTTGTTTCTCTTTTACTGAAATCTTTAGAAAAACACGTACCTTTGTCTTCTGTGAAGAATTTTGTTTAACGATTCATAGAAAATGTGTATCTGATAGAACATCAATAAAGACTTTTCACTGTTAACCGGCACTAAGGGATTCACCCAGGATGGCATTTTCAATATTCTTAGCTCAGCAGTCTCATACACTTTTGTGTTCTTTATGCAGAGAAACCATGGTTAGAGACACAGATTTGAACATGGCCCTGTGCCATGCACTTATTAAAATGTAAATGTCTGAAATCAGTCATTAGCTTTGGGATTCATGTTATTTGTGAATATGATAGTAAATTTGGAGTTGTTCTGAAGCAATAGTTATTCTGTGCGATGCATATGGGAAGCCTCACTAAAGGGTCTTCCATTTGCTTACACTGATATTATGTCTTTGTAGTTTTTGCTGTCTTGGAGCTATCTATTTATCCCCTCTCTATGACACTTTCATGTCATTTGCTAAACATACCTCAGTGTTGTGGGGTTTTGGTTAAAGTTCTACAACATTTCAGATGGCTCACACCAGAGTAAGGAAACTGTATTGGGGAAAGAAAAAACCCAGGCAATTTGTTTAGCCTGCCTTTTGCAGCAGAAATTGGGCAGTCAGTGAGCTTGTAGGTGAAGTACTTGAACTGGTAATGCCAAAACAGAAGGGTAATAAAGCTAAGAAGGAGGTTGTAATGAAGAGTTCTGGTTCATCTGTGGCGTCCTTTTGACTCACCACAATACCTGATGTTTTGGGGAAGGAGAACATCAGGATTTTTGGAGACCTAGACTACAAAACCTAGACCTAGCACAAAACCAAAGCACTTCCCTACCAAAAAGCATGAACAAAAGACAGGTCAAGTGAACAATACAGAACACTGAATAGTAGATCTGAAAGGGAAACAGCAGGGAAAATGCCAGAAATACCAAAAAACAATTTGTCACCAAAGAGCTCTTAAACCTAGTATCTATTGGGGTGAGGTGCTGACCTCATTAATGTTATCAGGAGCATTTCCAAAGGCATTAGCACAGTTTTTCCTAGTTAAATAAGAACCCAACCCAGTGATAGCCTGCTCAGCATCAGGCACCTTTCCCTTTTGGTGCAGTTCCGGTCACAGCCGGCACGGGCACCTGTGGCTCCGGTGGGCAGGGTGGGTGCGATGGTTCCCCTGTGGCTGCAGGGGGCGCTCTGGGTGCGATGGTTCCTCCAGGGCTGCAGGGGGCGCTCTGGGTGCCATGGTTCCTCCAGGGCTGCAGGGGGCGCTCTGGGTGCCATGGTTCCTCCAGGGCTGCAGGGGGCGCTCTGGGTGCGATGGTTCCTCCGTGGCTGCAGGGGGCGCTCTGGGTGCGATGGTTCCTCCGTGCCTGCAGGGGGCGCTCTGGGTGTGATGGTTCCTCCGTACCTGCAGGGGGCGCTCTGGGTGCGATGGTTCCTCCATGGCTGCAGGGGGCGCTCTGGCTGCGATGGTTCCTCCAGGGCTGCAGGGGGTGCTCTGGGTGTGATGATTCCCTGGCGGCTGCAGGGGGCGCTCTGGGTGCAATGGTTCCTCCAGGGCTGCAGGGGGCGCTCTGGCGCGAGCTCAGGTAGCACACGGCAATGGCGGCTGTGCCCGGGGCAGGGAGGGATGGAGGAGAGGCTTTGTTTCACAAACCCTCACGGCACCCGCTGTCGGTGCCCCAGCAGGACCCTCGGGAACAGCGATCTGGGACAGCAGGAGGTCTCCGCAAGGTTGGGAGAGAGAGAAGTCACAGCAGAAAGAAAAAAAAACCAGCTCGACTCTGGCTCCTGTGGTAGCAGCGAATTTCCTTCCCCAAGCAGCAGCTCCGATCGCCTTGCTCTGAATTCCAGAGAGAGAAGAGCCCAGCAGCCGCCCCAGCCTTGGCTTTTACCAGCCCAATTCTCCGTTATCTCTGCCCTCTGAGAGAAACCCCTCTTCTCCTGAGCTTGGCCACCTTCTTTGGTTCTCTTAAGTACCCAGCTGTTACAGTTCCTTAGCAACTTATGGGAGGAAAAATTCCTTAAAAAAAAACAAAGGGAAGAAATCCAAATCCCAACAGTTATTGTGATTTAATAGATACTGCATAATATATTTTATTGTAGTAATAAAGTCCTTCGATTGCCAAGTTAATACTTCCCAAGGAAAAACTGGCGAGTCCTAAGTAAAGAATGAATTGCTGCCCGCAGTTGATACTTTAATTGTGAAAATGCTATTTAATTTCATTATTATTCAAATTTATGTTCAGTTTTCTCAATTAGCATATAAATACTATAAATCTCTTATATGGAAAAAGCCTTATCGTGGAATATTTGTAATGATTATAAATAGCTGGGTAAGGCAAAATCTTGGCTAACACATAGCAGTGAACACAAATTAGGCAGAACAGGATTATGGTACAATGAGAAATGTTTCTTTTCTTCAACTTAATTTCTGTGGAAGAATTTTTGGATCCTTATGTAGGTATCAAAATCTTTCCTTCTTAAATCTACTCATATAAAGGAGTAACCATTTTCTTCTAAGCGTATTTTTTGAGGTGGTTTGCACACCTGTTGTGTAACAGAAGCCATTTTTTAAGGATAAGTTCAAGCTCCTCTTTCGCATCTTTAAAAATCGGTGCTAAAAAGATGCTATTCCTGTAGCCACCTTTGGCCTAGTGTCAGTATAAATGAGTAATGCAGCTGAAGAAAGTATGCTAAATCATTCTGCTCCCTCACTAGAGTCAGGACATAGATTCAGCAATGTGGATGTTTATAAATGAGCACCATTTTAGATCAATGAAAGGGGAAGTGACAAAGCCAATGACTGGTTAAGAAAAATCTGTTTTCATCCCCATTTTGTGTGTGTAGACTGAAGTGCCAACATGTTCACTGACAGCAGCAGGAGTAGGTAGCTTCTAGTGTTTTTAGGTATAAATTAACACCTTAACCTTTTTTCTGTTTTTAGCAGACAGCCAGAATAGGCAAAGGAATATCAGTTTTGTTTCCTCCCACAAAAGTGCTCAGCCTAAGAAATGACCTATTGATACCATGTGTAACTTCTGACAAGGAGGTATCAACACCTTTTGCAAAGTACAGTGCAGTGCTGTGATCTGAGAGCAAATCCAGCCTGGTGCATGTCAGGAATTGTACTGCAGGAATGGAAATTTGAGCCTGGAGCAGAGATGGAAACCTGCAGGCTCAGGTAGAGCCCTGCCCTTTGCTTCTGCAGGTAAAACAAATGATGCTTTTCATCCAAAAGGAACAGCTGTGACTTGTGGCATTCACTGTTCTGGTTGAGCTGGTAAGTGCTTTCCTAACAGGTGGTGGGAACCACCCAAATTTCAGTAGGAGACCCAGTCCCACAAGCGAATCCTCCCAGTAACAAGACAAATACTCTCTCTGCCATCTCTTTGGGCTTTTGCATCAGCTACCAGCCTTGCTTATGTTGTTTTTAAACTGACTCTCGGGCTCTGAGAGTGAGAATCCTCACACTCGCTTTCCTCCAAGAGCTCGTTGGTTTGTTCCCACACCCTTCCACTGCTGGAACTGAGAAAGTGGGTATTGGTGCTGATTTATTTTGGGTAATATGAAAGTTTGTGAGTTATTTCTCACATAGCTTGTATGGTAATTGCTATATAAACAGCTCTAAATTTGGCAGTATATGCTTCACGACTACCACTGCTCTCTCTGGTTTCAAAGGAAGAATAAATATTTCATTAACAACTGAGAATTAGATGTTGTTCATTCACACATGCACAAAATGTACTGGTGTTGGCGGGTCCCTGCCAGGCAACTGTATGAAAATGTTTGAATATTTTGAACTGAAGTTTCTTTGAACTGGATGCTTTCTTAATCAGCCAAACAACTCAGAATGACCATTCTACCTGCTCAAGCTACTTAAGTATCAGTCATCTCATTTTCTTGATTCTATTATATAATAGTTATAATTAGAACTCTTACATTTCTGCATTTTTAACATGGGATTGGATAATTACCTAGGCAATCTAGTAGAGCAAATACATCTTTTTAACCTCTTTCTGAAACAAAACCAGTAAAAAAAAGTCTTTGTGATTCCACTTTTCCAGCCTACCACGGTTGTGTTTTGTCCTGGTCTCTCAACTAAGTTAGCAGCATTATATCCTTGCATCACAGATACTTTTGCCTGGAATTGTAGTGGGACATGCTTTAAGTTGCTTTGTCTGGTTAACTGAGTGTTCAAGGAAAGACAGCAGGCATCATGTTAATGTAGGAGCTTAATGGGTTTACGGCATTTCCCTGGCATTTCCCTACTCGGTGTGTCAGCTGCACCGTGAAGCTGACAGCGTTTGTATTGGAAAAGAGGGAAACAAATGCTGTGTTTGATCCGGCTCTTGCAAAGTGTGGGAATTGTTAGGGATGTGTGAGCTCAGGTGAGCTGCTGCTCTCGGAGGTGTGAAACTTCTGTCACTCCCAAAGCACTGACACTGTTCAGCCAAAGTCATACCAGAGCCCATTCAGACCTTCCTCATCCTTTTTAACCACCTGAATTTGGAAGGAGAGCTAATTGAAGATGTACAAACTTCATTTCTAACTTTATTATAAATGCAACAGTGACACAATTTTTCAGGTGAAACCTACAATAGAAGTGATAAAAACATGCATTTCAAATGAGAACTCAAGATAAAAAGCAGGAGAGATCTTGCCTAGGCAAGTTAATCTACCTACCCAGCTGTTATGTGCTGGAAAAATTATTTTTAGCATGCCTGTGACACGTTTGATAATTACTTTTTTCTGTAATCTAAGGCTGTATTTAACGAAACAGAGATGAAACAGGGAGTTCAGCATGAGGGGAGAGAGATGCGTGTAATCATCTTTATCTGCTCATGTTAATGCTGTGGGAATGCACTGCTTCAGAATCTAGCTACACTCTGAAAGAGGAGCAGAAATAATTACCTGTACTGAGTGCTTGCTAATATCCACTGTAATAAATGTTAAAGTCACTTGTCAAGGTGTCGTGGGTTGACCCCGGCCAGGTGCCAGGTGCCCACTCAGTCACTCTATCACTCCCTCTCCCACTGGGAGAGGGGAGAGGATAATATTAAAAAAGACTATCAGGGTGAGTAAAGGCAGTTTTATTACAGTGGGAAAAAATAGAACAAGCAAGTTGAAAGTTGCGCGCGCAAGAGCAGAAGGGAAAACAATCAATCTCTACTTCCCATCAGCAGCGATGTCCGGACACTTCCGGGAAGCAGGGCTTCAGCACGTGTGGTGGTTGTTCAAGGAGGCAAACATGGACCAGCCCTGAGTGCCTCCTCCTCCTCCTCTCTTCCTTCCCTTATATATCTGAGCTGATGTCATATGGTATGGAATATCCCTTTGGCTGACTGGGCTCAGCTGGCCTGCTGGTGTCCCCTCCCAGGATCTTGCCCACCCCCATCCCCTTCAGTGGGGGAAGGAATGTCACAGGGACAGCACAGCTTGGCAGTAGCCAAAACACTGCTCTGTTATCAACACCAGCTACCAAAGCAAAGTACAGCAGTGTAAGGGCTGTGAGCTTTACCCCAGTCAGACCCAATACACAATGATTTGGTCCCAATAAGTGCTTTGTGGCTGCAGAACCAGAAAAATGGCATGTAAATGTGGCTACCTGCTTTGCCAGACAGCTTCTCCTCCTTTTTCACACAGATGTCATCTAATATTGAGATACCATGAGTTGAGCCAGCTGCTGTAGGAGTGCCCCTGTTGGGCAGTTCAGCCTGGATTGCCCCCAGAACCTGCAGGGTGAGGTTTGCAAGAGAATTATTAGGAGCTCCAGCACTGGGGAAGGCAGGTTCTGCACTAACTAACACAGTACTGAAAGCTGGCACAGCAGCCAAGGGCCATGCAGAGCATCTTAGCTTTGGGTGCTTGCAAAAGAAAAGATCATCTTGGAGGAGAAAAAGCCCCAGAAAACCCAAAACAGGATAAAGTCCAGTAATTCACGCAAAACTATAAAATTAATGGAACCTCACTTAAAAATCAGCATGAATTTTATATCATTCCATATGTCTTGTCCATTTAAGGTTTTTTTTATTAAATTAACAGTTTTCAAGTAAAGTACTAAAAACACTTTGACTGGAGGGTTTTGGAATGAAATGACAGATTTAATGTATAGTTCATCAGCAACTGGGAATAGAATTTCTCCAGCCCCATTTAGTTGAAGGCATTTTCTTTTTTGTTAGTTTCTTTCTGATCATCTCTACTGCCTGAGAAAGGAAAAAAATCTATATTTTTATTAGCTGCACTGAAGAAATTGAGTGACAGGGGCTTTTCCATGACTGACTGCTGACTTAGAAAAGAAGTTGTGGCTGGGTTATGATTATTTTCTCCTGCCATGATGAGATTAGAAAAAGCTGAAGTCAGCACCTAGTTGGGGACAGTCATCAATACAGATGATCTACAATAAAAATGAAATCCAGCATTTCATGCACTCTTTGAGCAGCAGCTCAGTTCCTGTGCTCACTTCCTCATTAAGAAATATCTCTTCAAAGAACCATCATTACAATATGTTTCTCTGCTTCTCAGGATGATGTGCACTTCCTAACTTAGCACTTACACAGTAGGAAAGAAATAATTAATTTTGAGCTTTTCAGTTCTCTCCATTGGCTTCCAAGAGAAAAAAAAATATTGGAATGACTCCTTTCAGGTCTGAAAAGAGGGTGAGATATGTACTTATTCATCAATATACTTGGACAGCATGTCTCCCACCATGGACATATATGGTGTTTTCCTAAAGTTTATCACAAACTTTAGCAAAGCTTTAATATATTTAGTTTAGTGGATTTCACTTGAAAATTAAATGTAGTTGCTTAAACTGTATTTTGAAGTATCTGAAGTGAAGAGTTTGGGAAGGTATTGAAGTCCAGTATCTTCCCTACATTGTGTTAGAATTCGGTGCTTTCACAGAAGGTATTAGTTAGAATTATTAAAAGATTGCACTTACGTTTCAAGGCTTTACAAGTCAAGCATCAGCCAGATGAAAATGTATAATTGGAATCTAATTTTCTAAAATTAAACATAATTTGAGCCAAACAGTTCCTTGTGCAGCATCACATGGGTACCCTCAGATGCACACAGCTGCCTGTGCTGCTCCAGGCTGATGAAACCTCATAGCTTAACTGTTGGAGGATAGTAGAGAAGGCATAAGTAATAGTTAAACACTATTTTTAACATTCATATAATGGCCTGGGTTGGAAGGGACCTCAGATCATCTTGTTCCAACCCCCCTGCCATAAGCAGGGACACCTTTTACTAGTCCAGGTTGCTCCAAGCCCCATCCAACCTGAATTTAAATTTTCAGGGATGGGGCATCCACAATGTCTCTAGACAACCTGTGCCAGTGTCTCACCACCCTCATGGTAAAGAATTTTTTCCAATTATCTAAACCAGTCATTCACAAGCTCTTTAAAATCTGTACTATTGTCTTACTTATTTTAGCTTAATTTTAACAGCATGCTCATTGTCTGAATGATTCTCTTCACTGGAGGGAAATGGAAATAAGTTCATTCTGTTACTCTCTGAAGAAATAGCTGGGAAAACTTCACCAGAGGCATCAGGTATTTTATTAACTATGCATTTGAGCAAATTAATATTCTCAACCTTGTTTCCTGAGAACAGGCAACTGTGCTGCAGAGATCCTACTGCTGTTACTGCTCCATAATCCAAACATTGCTCTGGTGTGCTCTTTCCAGCATACAGATTTGTCACTGGACTATTATGTTATGCTCCACTGTTTTTTATAATTATACTATATATCCCTGTTCCCAGAGCTTCCATCCCATCCAAACAATACATTTTTATAGTTTGATGGAACATTATTTCATAGCTTCTTCATAAATTCTTATCGCCAGTATTATTTCATGACACAAAGTCAGTTCAATGTTACATGTTTCAGCTTTGATTAGTTCTTAGTTCTCCAGAAGACAGCTAATACCTTACAGTTAGGCTGGCTTTTGCTTTGAGAGCTGGACTTACTATTATGGTATATGAAAATCAAAAGTGTAACAAATATGAACGTGACAAGCTAAATTTCTGCTTATTCCATTAACACTGGGCTGTTGTGTTGGAGTTTGGTTGCTGTTTATTCATGGTGATGATCCATTTTTTCCTCAGCAGTTGGAGCATACCTAATACCAATTACAGCTTTTACCCTGTGTCAGACTGCTTTGAAATCCATGTTGTCGTATTTACTCTTCACTATTTATATCTGGGATTTGAGGGGGAAAAAGTATATGTGAAGAAAGAGAGAAAAAGGAAAATACACCTGTTGAGTTAGAGGGCTCAGTTGTTTGTGATATGAATTGAAGAATTGCAAAGTGGTACTTAGTCACCTAATTGCTCTCCATCAGTTTTAATGTGTAGTTTACTCCAGCTAAACATGAACCACTTGGTGTGAAAAGCAATTAAGAAGTGAAATCATAGACCCTAAACCCTCAGGGTTCAGGCCATTTTGTTATAACCCATTGAAGATTCCCACACAGACTTTACTTTCCATTCAGGTAATCTAGTTTACAAGCTATTTGAAAACTCATCTTCAGTTTATACCTGATTGTTCCACATCCGAAAAATATTACTTTGCTATTTTCGGATTTGGCTTTATTTATGATTATGTTATGTAATGACATCAAGATAATTAAACCACTCTCCATGACAGGATCTGTTTCAAATTTCCTAGTGAAGCATCAATATGAGCCTGTTGTGTTACACTGTGCAGGAGAAACCTAACCCTGCCCTCATTAGAAAAACATAATTTTGCTTGAAGGAAGACAATATATTATCAGAGGGATCAAATCAAATATGTTGCATTCTCCTAATTTCTCAGAGGTTTGGAGTGGGGGAACTCAGTAATTCTGCCTCCGTCAACAGCCCCAAAGTGCTCTCAGGCATCAGACATGTAAAGGGAAAATCCCCAGAGGACAAAAGCCACTGAAGGGTTTAATTAAGTTTGCCAAACCTGTCTGGGGTTCAGTGTCCTGGCACCTGTAGATGGCTTTCCTGAGTGTGCACAGGCTTGCAGTTTATTCTGGACTGGTGTGGTTAAACCCAGCACGGGTTTGCTGGCATACACTGCCTCCTCCTCATCCGAGGTGTGGCTGAAGGAGTCACACTCTCCTCAGAAACCTCTTACAATGCAAACCCAGCCAAGCCTGAAATTGTCCTACCAGCTGCACATAAGCTTTGCTTTTGTTGAGCCTTCCCACTCCCTTCCCCCCTGTCCACACATCTTGCAGCTTCACTCCTGGAGGGCTCTGAACACACTGAATGTTTTCTGTGGAAAGACACAGAAGGAGCCAAACCATTTTCCATACACAGCTGCGACACAGAAGTTTCTTATCTCATAGATGGGAGAAATAGATTTGGCCTCAGGCACGATGCCCTGGGCATTATGTCCTGTAATGAGATAGTGAACAGCACATTTTCATCTCCTCTTCTCTTGAGGTGAATTTACAGATGGCTTATTCCTGTCTCTATTCTCAGTAATTTATTCTTAGCACCCAAATCAGCATATTAAAAAATTAGTTCTCTTCCTGGATGATATTTGCATATTCATTAAATATTTCGTTAAATTATTTCACAACATTTTTAATGATGCTCACTGCTATCTCAGGGCAACCTAAATTGGCAGAGCTGTATCTCAGACTTGAAAGGGCACCACCATTCCTCCCCATTGCTGCCTTTTAGCAGTGTCAGAGAGGGGCTGAACTCCCAACAGGCACTTCACCATTGCAGGCTGCCTCCCCTTCAGTTCCAAATTCCTATTAAATATTTCCATATTCAGCAGCACCAAAATTATCTTCATGAGCATACAAGCATAATAGGAATGCTTATAGGTCCTTGCATGTCATATTCTGATTTATAGTCACGGGTTTGACAGTAAGGTTTGTTTTATATTTGATTCAAAGACTTCATTAATATGAAATTAGCACAAAATGCAGTCAAATAATAGGAAGAATATAAACTGGTGGACTAACTGTCTTATTAAATTCTGACTTGTATCCCTCTGGTGAAGTCAACATTTTCTAGAAAATAGCTTTATTGAATACACTGGATTATATTATACAATCCTGATTTTTAAGGACATCTGTAATAGCTGGAAGATTAGTCCATTAAAATGACAAAATAAATTACACTGGTAATTTATTGGTTTGGCAAACTATGTGAAAGATTGCCTTTTCTTGGGTGCAATGTAGAAATACATTGTGTGAGCACTGCAAGGTGAGATGTGTAATCATGAGGTAATTGCTAAATCAAAGAAAAATAGCATAATAATAGAACTTCATTTGTTCACTCAAATGCTTATTGATTAATGTTTATTTTCTCATTTTGGTTCAATACACATTTTGTGAAAAAGCCAACTGCTGGTGACAAGAGAGCATATATGACTTTGCAGTGAATTAGTTTGGCACCAGACAGCAAATTTGGCACTGAACAGAGCTCAGAAAACAAGTTTAGGTATGATACAGAATAAGGTTGGAGCTGTATGGCTGAATATTAAAACATTATTCCTTCAAATTCACTAGGAGTGCAATTTTTCTCTTTTTATCAAAATTTTTTTTTTTTTAAACAGATATATTCTCACTTTCCAAATATCAAGTTCTCCATTCTCCCACTGCAGTCCTGGTATGAAACATCACACCATTTTTGAAGCTGAAAGGACAACATGATTTATATGTATAAAGGATACTTTGGGTATTTTTTTTGTAATGGTCTAATAAAAGTGACTCAATATAACTTGTTCCTGCTTTCCAGGACAGTGCTGTTGGACTTGTAGTATGAAATGGGTCAGAATCTATTGTGGTAGCACAAAAATCTCAAAAATTGTAAATCAACAGAGAAGTTCATATGTGAAAGATAGACCATCCATGCCAAAATGCAGAGTTTTATTATGCTGAATTTGGAATGCACACAACCCTTTTATATCCTCACACACCTCAATGTCCAGGAGAACTGAAATCAAAACCCCAACTGCCAGCATCAAATGTCACTGTAGTGCCAGGGAGAAATGGTTTCCACGTTTTAACTGTGTATTTCCATGATTCAGCACACAAACGCTGATTAATTTCACCAAGCATTAACATGGAAAAGATGCCCATCTCAGGTGTGACAGGGGTTTACATTGGCTGTGCAGATAAAGCAGGGATGTGATGAGTTACTCTGTGCCAGTCCTCCCTTCCCTGGCTCAGCAGGAATGTTGGGGGCAGGAGGATTTAGTCCCAAACTTCATGTTCGTGCTGCTGAAGCACACACAGCTCTCAGCAGGTGTAGAGATTCCCTGTGCTTGTGAAAATAGAATATATTTAAATGGTTTAGAATGCAAGCTCTGAGTGTTTATTATTAAAAAATCAGGACTAATTTATGCAGGTTCTAAATAGAAGTATATAAAAATTACATAAGATGCATATACTTCCTCTCAGTGTGCATCACATTTCCTGCGTGATAGTTGGTAACTTTTTGATTTGTGCACTACTTGGTTTTTTCTTACAGCTGAGAGAGCAAGTTATGAAGCAGACAGATGTTCACAACTCACATTTACAAGCTTAGAAACTTCTTACCAGATGCCAAGCCATTCCATACTCCCAGATATCTGTTCCAATACCGCTGACCCTTCTGCTTCCATGTGTGCGACGACTGCCTTTCCATGGTGATCTACAGCAAACTATTCAGTAAAACTCTGCGATCCTCAATCGAAAACTTTACATACTTCCACAGATGTCTGTAGAAGTTTTAAGCGTCACCCCACGCTATTTTCTGCAAGAAGGGATACCTTCAGCAGGAACAGCCGAGCGAAGAGAGCACCTTTGGGCTGAAGCGGTGCCGGTTCAGCACTGAGGGCCCCACCGGCGGCACCGGCGCTGCCTCACCCCGGGCTGCGGCCGCTGCTCCGGGGGCGTTGAGCGGGCGCGGCGCCGTTCGCTCCGCGGGCCGGGCCCCCCTCAGCGCGCCGGGCCAACGCCTGGGACCAGCGGGCGCCTTTCCAGCACGGGCACACCCGGGACCCTGGGCCGGATCCCCTCGCCCCGCGGGGTGCGGGGAGCCGGCCCGGTGCTGCCCGCGGCCGGTGAGTACCTCCCGCGGGCCGGGGCGCTCCCTGAGGGGCGGCGGCCGCAGCTTCGCGCCTGCCTCGCCCTTGGCGGCTCCGCGGAGCGCCCCGGCGGTGAGGGGGGACAATGATTTTTCAGCATCAGTAGCTTCAAAACCAAGTGTTATAACCATTGCAATAATAGCCCGAAAATCACAAGATCTTAAATAGTGAGTTGGCTTTCCATTGCCTTCCGCTTAGAAGAGAAGTTTGACAATCAGGAGTAGCTGACCAGAGCCAGGGTTGCAGCAGAGCTTTGCCTCTTTTAGCTGCAGCCTTGGAGGGGTGGCTTGGCCAGGACTGTGAACAACACATTGCTCAGGAGGTCTTCAAACACAGCTCCTGTGTGACTGTCCAGACTGTGCAGTGTTTACAAAGGTTATTCAGGATATCAAGTACAGACGTAAACTGAAGATACTCGACTCAATGAATTAAAAGTTTTCCAAAAATGATAACTGGATAGTGATATCCTCAGCTTTTGTGTCTGGGCTTAAGCATAATCCCAGGATACGATATTCTGTGTGTGTTCCTGTTATACTGAGATGCATTTTAAAAATCATCATTATTTTAATGGAAATATAAACTTCTATAATCCCTATATATGATAATTTATTTTTAATTAAACATATGTGTTGTTAATGCTCTGCTGTGAATCAGCAACGGCCAAGGTGAGTTGTGTGGAACAGCAACAGCCATGGTGAGTTGTGTGTCTGCTCTGTTTTATTACTTCCTTCTCCTTGGTTACCTCCCTCAGATTATTTCAATTTTTGGATGTTCCTTTTTTTAACCACTTTTCCCCAAAAGTATCCTATATACTTCCTGCATGTGTGTATTGCAGTATTACAGTTTATCTGTTGACTGTTGACTTTGAAGAACAGGGAGTGAGGGCACCTCACTCCGAGTTTTAGAAAGTAATCGATGATTTTGGCCTTTTCTTTTTTAGTGCACGAATGATACTTTCTGTGAAGCCTGATTTGTTTCTTTTCTTCTGGGCCTGTTTTTGTTGCTTTTAAAAACTTCATTGGGAGTTTGACGTTATCCCAAGTACTTGGGGGAAGACTCAAGGATGTGTACACTCAGCTGGGTATCTACTTTTTGAATGGTACAATCTGGCCTCAAATATTACAGGCTTTACAAAATCACTTATGTAACATTTATTCACCAGAACATATTTTTGACTTGCAGACTTGTCCATCAAATCTCCTATTTTTCTTTCTAAGTCATGTGAAAACTTACCAGAATTCTTCAGTTACTATATCAGTATCCTTTTCTGCTTTGCTTAGTGCATATACATGACAGACTTCAAGAATTTTCATGTTCTGTTAATTCACTTTAAAATTAAGTATTTTAATATTCACATTCGGCATAAATAGAGGCCGTTAGTTGACTGAAGCAAATACAGCTGCAAGGGTCAAGTTTTTCTGAATACTAAGTTGTTACACAAAAAAGTCACTAAGCTCATCTAGGTCCTTCAAGTAAGCCAGACTAAAATGTGGATGTATTTATTATTTCTAAACTGTCACTTCAGTTTATGAAGGGATTCAAGATATCTGTGTTTCACAGCAAGCAGGTTAAGTTAATGAGCTGCCCTTAGGTGCTAGCTGAAATTCTTGACTGTATTTGTATGAAATTAGTTGTGAGCATGCAATAATTTGCTTTATACTCACTAAAATAGGTGCATCCAAAGTGCCACTACAGACATCATTGAGGTGTGAAATAACTTTGTTTAAGTTACTTATAGGTGGGCATAAATACACAGGGTAAGCAGTAAAATATAAATAATTATGTGGCCGATCCAAAATCAGTTTTTCTCACAACAGTAATAAAGCCCTGCCAGCCCAGGGGGTTGACAGCTATTGATCCTGACTTTTATATGTAACTCAATTTTGCCTCTTACATTGAGGACTTGGAATTGTATCCACAATTATTTCCAGGTCCAAATAGCATTTATCCAGAAATTATTTTGTTGTTGTTGTTGAAGAGCTGCACTTTGATATGTAGGCTTTATTTCAGCCCCACTGAAATCAATAGGACCTTTTTCTGGTGACCTCAGTAAGTATTGGACTGGGCTCAAAATTTACGCTTGCAAATAATTTTGGCCACCAGATCATATCAGCAGAAATGGAGGCAATTCCTCAAAACCAGGCTAACTTCTGCTTGTGAGTTGTTTTTTTTGCGAGGGAATTTCAGTAACTGGCTGTGGTTTCTCCTTTATCCTCTGGGGTTATGAGAAGCACAGTAGTTTTCAGCCATTGTTGGGTCAGGGTGACATGATCTATGGTTGCTTCCTTGAAAGGAAAGCATTCTCTGGCGTTTAGAGGAGTTCTGCTCCATTGTGCCTGCTGTGATGAGTCACAAGGAGAGAAACTGCTCCTTTAGGGTAGATGTGTTTTCTAGCTATAACTTGGGCTTTCTGTTTGCAAACCTGTCAGTCCACAAAGCCATTTATTCTCTCTAGCAAAGAGCACCATAACTGGCTCAGGTGTGATCAAAGGTAAGGGGAAAATGGCTTCTGCTTATAACAGAAACAATGTGGATTTTGTTCTCTGAATTCTTTCCCCACAAATCAGTCATGAAACTGTAAGGATGTTGGTTTTAGGTTTAGCTGGCAGACACCAAATATTTGCAGAAACAGAAGAAAACCTCAATGTGCAGATTTAAATGTTTGCAAGACAAAAATCCAGTGTGCTTCTAATAGATTGTTTACCTCAGATGAACTAGAAACTGATTGACAACTTGAAGTCATACTCCAGAAAATATTTGAATTACTTCTTTATTCTCAAGTAGAACTTTATTTAGAAACATGCTCTAGTAGATATTTCAAGATTTATAAACGACCTTTAATCAAAGGATACAGGATCAGTGAAAGAGACAAAGGGTTTGATATTTCCTTCATGCTGGAATAAAAGGAATTACCGTTGGACAAGATATAACTTTTTTGTACAATATCACAGACCTGGAGCTGGAAGGCAGCATCATGACTGTAGCATTAGGACTGATGCTTTCCAGTAAACTGTAGCCTTTATGACCTTGATAGTTCAGGACGACTTCACAGTGAAATGTTTATCCTCTAGGATGGACTATGAATAGCTTCCTTAAAAACTATTAAAAAATTACATTGCAAGTTAGTGGAAGGAACTTAAAGTGTTTAAAAAGCAGAAACACCTGCAGTTCTCTTTGCTGCTTGCCTGCATTAATTCCAACCACGTAAGAGAAACGGCACTGCCTTCCTCTACAGAGAATAAATAACTCTGTCAGTGATAGGATTTCTGGAGATTTATTTTCTCTGCAAATACTCTGTGTTCATGAGCATGTAACTGGAATGACTTTCGTCATACTTGATGTTTGTAAGTTGATTTGTAATTAATACTGGCAAGCCTGAAAATATGGTCCTTTGTACCTTGGTTGATGCAAATCAGATTCTGCTTTGCCTTGTGGGAGGTTTTTGTGTATTTTCATATTCCTCTTTGCTTGTTCACAGCTGCGAAGGATATAACCTTGGAAGTAGTCCAGTGATGTTTACATAATGACATGATGTGGTTTTCACCCAGCTCATGTAGGTGGAGAAGCCAATACCTATAGATTATTTAGTATATGGCTTGTCCTGTCTCAATTTCCAAAGATCACTTAAGTCTATGGTGCTATGGTGCTATGTTTAGTTGTGATAATTAGGATGATGAATATATAATTTTTAATTATTACTACTTTTTCTGGAAATGTCACTCTTCAAGATAATGTAGGTAGCCAGTATATTTAAACATTATTCACAGGCAAGACATCAATTAAAGATGGCTTCCTCCCTAACCAAGATTCATTATATTCATTGCCTAAACCAGTGTAAATTTGCAGGACGTGGCATTTTAAAATGTCAGTAAGTTAAGTGGGGTCTGTAAACATTTCTAGGCAGGTTGTGGTTCCTTGGCTTATTGTTTGACCATTTTGAATGGAAACATCCATGTGGTTTTATTATATCATGACTCAATTAATTACAGCCAGTTGAACACTAAATTACAGCACCAAGATACCTAAACACTGAAGAGCTTTTAGGAGAGAGAATTGTGAATACTGACAGAAATAAGTGTGGCATTTCCTGATTAAGATTGCTATGGTGCAGATGTTAACACTGCCACTGCTGATGAAAACAAATTGTAAATAATAATTTGTTTTCTACAATAAATTGTAGAAAATTCAGTGAAAGCTGCAGTTGCCTTAGTGGTTATTTCAATGACCAAATGTATCCATTTTAGAGGACACTTTAGGTCTCTATTGCTAACTTCAAGAAATGGAAATAGTATAGATTGCTGCTTAAGCAGTATCTTAATTTCTCCAACAGCAAAAGCCTTCAAGACATTTAAGATGGAAATACTGAGTCTCCAACAGTATTTTTTGGTTTAAACTTAAATTTTTTTATAAAGATGAAAAATACTGAGGATCCCAAGTCACAGTAAAGTTGTGGACAGTTCAAGATATTTTTACTTGCCTCTCTAAAGCACAAATTTAACTGTAAACAGTTTGATCTCTTGGCAGTATCTGGTCTGCCATTAGGGCCCTCTTCCCATGAGGCTGGACACAAGATTTTTAAAACTGAAAGCATCCCAGCTCTGGTGAGAAATAGCAGTGCTTTTGATCAACTCAGCCCATAGTAGCAGCCACCCAAGGGAGTCTGGGGCTCTGTAAATTTTCACTGCTCTCTTTGTAGATTTTGGGCTGTACCTCAGCTCCTGCTGTCATGAAAAGTGAATATGCAAAAATGGGGTTTGTCTCACTGAGAGATGGCAAGTGTTACATAAAAAGCAGTTCAGAAAATTAGTAACTTGCAGTTGACATCTGTTTGAAGAGAATGGAGATTGTATGGGTCTGTAGTCCAAAAAATGCTGCATTTATTGCTGATTAAGAAATTCAGCATAATCAGATAATGAATGGTGTTGTGTGACTCCCCACAACAAGTATAATTTGGTAATAATAATTAGGTAGGGAGTTGATCTGTTCAGTTTCAATGACGGTGCCATAAAAGGAGGCAGTAAGTTTAATGTGTGAAACTAGTAAACTGTCAGGTGTTAAATTCAACAGCATAGCTCTCCTGCTGATGGGGACCTTAACTTTTTAGTAGTGGATATAAAATAGGGTACAACTTGGGGTAGTTTTTCCATATATACCAATTTCAGTGTAATTTAGCAGCTGTGGCCTTGAGAAACACCAGAATCAGAGATCAGAGCTATTGGACTATGTGGTGCCTCCAGTGCAGAGTGCAAGTCATGAGAGATAAATATCAAACTTGGGTCATGCCAGTATGGACAGGCTGGGCTGTTAAGGAGTGTCACAGTTGTGTGCTGGGACAAGGTTTCAATCAGTGACAAACTCGGTCATTTTCTGAAGTAGTAGTAGCTTATTTAAAAACTGTGCTTTAACAACAAGACAATTTTAAATCATGCATATTCATGACGTAGTTTTTTATTTTTTTGTCTCCTTTGATTCTTCTGTTCTTAATAGAAAAATCAGTTTTGAGTTTATTAGTGATAGCAACTAATGCCTTACATGCTTTCCCTCCATAAATAGAACACTGCAAATATATAAATAACTACATTGCTTTGATGCCGAGATATGGTTGTCTTATAATTAATTAATTTCCCAATAAGAAAACCAATTTTAGAAAACAAGTTTTACTTATCTGTATTTCTTCAAAGGAACTTAATTTCACAGCAATTCAGTTTCAGTTATGCAACCACAATTGTTAATTGTTAATGTTAGTTAGAGTAAATATTTCTAAAATAATTGGATAACTTTAAGTGTGGCTAATGATTTTGACTATTTTACCTTCAGAATTTCCCATTTAGTCAGTACTTCCAATGAGTATGCCAAGAATATTGTCACGTTTTCTGTTTCTTCTTTTACTTTTTAGATTTTTTTTTGTTTAATTTTTGTTCTCTTTTCTTTGACATTAGATCTAAAAAGTGTCAACTACGACTAGATGTTGTCTGACTATCTCCTATATACCCTTTTAACCTATTCTGTAGAGTTTTAAAACATTCATGCTGCAACATTGCAAAAGATACCTGTGGAGGCTCTTTTCTTCTTGTACTATTCACAGTTAGGGGAGCAAATTGCAGTATGTCAAGTGAGGCAGATGCCTTTTTATTTAGCATCAAAGCTTAACTTTTAAGTTTTAATTCTATTTCAGAAAGCATTATTTATGGTGATTTTTATTTATCCAGAGCAGGTATGAGAGCAATGTGAGAACTGGGAAATGGCCTCAGTTTCTCATTAAACCAGTTCCTGAGGTGAAGTATTTCCATAAATCCTTTAGTGTTAGGCTGAAATTCCTAACAGAAGAGGAATCTTATCAGTCTAATAAAGATGCTATGGGATAGGTACCTAACTGAAAATCCTCCCTCACTGCCTGATTTTCAAGCACAGAACTAACAGGCAAGAGGTGGCTCTGGCTGGTGCTGGGCAGAGCTGTGCTGGCAGTGCCAGACTGGGCACCACCTGCTCCTGCGGTACCAGGTGCTCTTGTTATGCACTGAAGGCACAGCAGGACTGGCAGCTGATTTGTTTGATGCTAATATTTGGGGGATTGCCAGCCCGGGGGCGTAGAAAGCCTGGAGTAAATCGCAGTAATTGTTCAGTCCCCACATATTTTCTCCCAATCTGGGTGTGTCAAATGCTATTAGTTTTGTGTTAGATGACTCCAGCCTCTTTCTTGCTGAGAATCAGTCTGTGGCCAGGCTGGAACAGTGTTCAGACTGTGGTTCAGGCCCATGGTGTGTGGTTCTTATGGATTCTTTCTCTGGAAAATTAATGTTTGCTTTGAGAGAAGCAATTGGTGTGTGGGGAATAAAGTGATGTCTCACAACTGCAGGAGTCAGCCCTGGAGGAACAAGACTTTGTGCAGAGGTTAATTTTTGGGAATGACTTTTTGCAGTGTTGGTCTCTTTATCTGCAGCCAGTCAGATCCATGTTCACATTTCAATAATTAAATCTCTTTGTTTACTCTTTTAAATCCAATTTCGGCTGTTTTTCAAAGACCTCAGCTCCTTTGCCTGACATCTCAATATTTGGTTTATCTGAGCTCTGAGCTGGTCATGTAAATTGAGTGTCTCTGGTTTGGATCTGCTTTTTTGATGCGTAAATACCTCCTTGCAAATGGTCTACAGATGCCTGGTTTGAGGACTGTGCTGCATCTCTTCCTTGGTGTTGGTTGTTTTTGTTCTGGGTTTTTTCTTTCATGGGGGTAAGGAGGCAGGCTGGGGAAAGCAGTAAAGGGCAAACAATTAAAGAACTCATACTAGGATGTGAAATGTGTATCCTAAGGTGCTAAGAGCTATTACATGGATCTGCAGCATTTCTGATACCGACATGGAATAATTACACTTCTGCTTATGACTGATAGTTCAACTTCTGCCAGTGTTTCCATTATTAACTTCTGTTTTCATGGAATTGTACTACAGGCAGTATCTGTATCTGGGTAATTTTATTAAAGCAGTTTTCAACAAGCTCTTTGGCTGTGCAAGCATGGAAAGAATATTACATTAAAAGAAAATTCTGAACCCAGGGAACCTAATGTTCTGATATGGGATGTTAAGCTATGTCATCACTAACACAACATGTAATTTCTGGTTTGCTCTTATTGCATGCACAGTCAATGATTTTTCAGCATCATTAGCTTCAAAACCAAGTGTTATAACCATTGCAATAATAGCCCGAAAATTACAAGATCTTAAATAGTGAGTTGGCTTTCCATTGCCTTCCGCTTAGAAGAGAAGTTTGACAACCAGGAGTGGCTGACCAGAGCCAGGGTTGCAGCAGAGCTTTGCCTCTTTTAGCTGCAGCCTTGGAGGGGTGGCTTGGCCTGGACTGGGAGCAACATATTGCTCAGGAGGTCTTCAAACACAGCTCCTGTGTGACTGTCCAGACTGTGCAGTGTTTACAAAGGTTATTCAGGATATCAAGTACAGACGTAAACTGAAGACACTCGACTCAATGAATTAAAAGTTTTCCAAAAATGATAGCTGGATAGTGATATCCTCAGCTTTTGTGTCTGGGCTTAAGCATAATCCCAGGATATGATGTTCTGTATGAGGGAGGCAGTGATCTGAGAAAATCCCAGCAAGGTCAGTGGAGAGGTTTTGGCTATTTACATCTTCATCTATGTTTGTATGAGATATAATCTACGATGACAAATCTGAATTATTTCATAAGCCTCATCAGCACAGTAACTGGGAACTGCCTAGAATGCCTCCTAAATGCTTTTTTTATTCTCTGAAAGAGCATAAAACCTGGGAATTTGCCTTTGATTTCAGTATGTTGAATGTGAATGGAGTTGCCTGATGCAGAGCAAGAGGCTGTGATGAATACGGATGTGGTGCTGCTGGCCTTTGTTAGTACAGAGGTGCCTGGAGAGATGAAACAGGAAAGCTCCAAAGTGCTGATCTTATGCTTCAGCTCTTGGTGAAGGATGTTTGATAACTTATTTTTGAGGGTTTTGTTTGCTGTTCTCTCTTCTTTTTAAAAGATTTCTTTAAGAGAGCTCCCTAGTGATCTCTGACTGTACTACTCTACAGCTTAGCAGTATTTTACTTTTTTTGAATTAGGGGTTTAGTGAATCAAGCCTTTCTGCTTTCTAAACATAGGAAACTTAGCATTTCTAACTTTTCTTTTAATCTCAAAACTTCCTAGTTAAAAACAAAAATCACTTAAGACATGGATAAGTCAGTATTTCACTGCCTTCTCCCTCCCTCCTCTTCCTACCCCACATTGAAATATGAATTATATTTCAAGTTATAACTGATAAGAAAGATACAGAATTATATTGTGCATTTTACAGCCTTAAAGCAGTATTTTGTATAGGTTTGGGACAGTTATTATAGCTGACATGAATTTATATTATTCCTTTATTAGGCTATACTTGACAAACACTTTTTGACCTATTTTTTGAGTATAAATGTAATATTTATATTGTTTTCTATATTCCTCCATAAATTACAACTACACTCTGTAATTGTAAACATAGATTCTGACAATCAAATGATAAGTTTTTCATGAGTGTTCTAGTTTATTTTAGTTTTCCCTAGAAGCTTCAGGTAATTAATTTTAAAAAAACCCAACCATTTTCTCTCTCAAATGGAAAATAAAATAAACATAATCAGAAGAATTTTTACTTTGAATTGGAAATTGTGTGTCATACTAATTTTTTTTTAAGTAGTGAAAGTATACAGGCTTCCTGCAGATATTGCCAGAGGAAAGCAAAGGTATTTTGAGAGTAGAATAGAATTTAGTAGGTCTATTGTCACATGAACGATAGCTGGAATCCTGGAATAGTTTAGTTAATCGGTTTTGCTTCTTCTATGTAATTATGAAATCACCCATGTTGCATTCAAACTGTTGTTGTCTGAGCTTCAAAATCAACTCTTCAATTTAGAGCAATAGTTTCTTTTTGAATATTTATGGTTATACTTTTGATAAGTCCTTACAGAGTTTCAGGTTGTCTACATGTTCAGCGGGAAGCTTGAGTTTTCAGCTGTCCCTCATAATCAAAAGGATTCTGTGATGAAGAGGGACTTGAGAAAGTCAATGGCAGAAACCTGGGACTGCACGGAAAAGAGAATTGTAAAACATTCTATAAACAGAGGTACTGCATGCAGAAAGAAGACGGAGGAGAGATTGTATTCCAACACATAAAGTTTCCCAAAGAATTTCACAAGCCCAACATAAAATTACAAAAAGTCTGCATATTAAACCCTGGGAGAATTTTATTGCTTGGAGAACTGCAGTCTGAATGTCACAGATGTTACTAATTACAACCAGGAATGTTTACAGCATCGGAGATTAATGTAACCGTACATTTCAGAGCGTACAGGATAATGGGACCAGAGTGGACGCATACAGGATGATGGAAGTTTAATGTAATGCACACATTCTTAGCTGATTAATCATAATTTGATGCCCTCATGTAATACTTCACATGTCTTTACCATTGTACGTGCTTCTAATTCATAAGTCTTTAAAACACCCTAGGAAAAAAAAACTAGCTGAACATCCCCATCTGCCACTGTCTTTGGATGTTGCCTCTGTGTGTTAGTAAAGATTATTTTAATGGTAACTCCTTTCTCTTCTTTCTTCATGATGTATCTCACCTTGTGAGATAGTTTTGTGGTGTTTCCATGAAGTTTTCCAAAGCAGTAGATCCTGAGAGCTACTAACTCTCACTAGATGATGCTGTGTTTCTATTCTTCATTTTTTAAAGACATGACTCCTGGGTTTTAGCTAGAAAGGATCTAATGTTTTAATGGGGTTTCTTTCACCATGTGGCTGTTTGAAATTACTTTAACTAATTTCATTGGCAATTCCATGCTGCTTCTACACCCAGAATCATGAAACTCTGGTGTGCAGGCCTGCTGGGCTGTGGGAAATGGTCTGCAAGGACAAACAGTCCATAGAGCCTCTTGAGAGGGAGTGTGATAAGAGGGCATTGCCACTTGGAAAGAACCAGAGCTGACAGAGGAAAACACACAGCAGCACTTTGCTCATAGTGTTGAAGCAAATTTTTATTTTATGTTTCCTATGAGCTGAGAACATTTGTGCAGTCAGTTCCTCAGGTGTTTGGTAACTTGTTAAAGAATAGTAAAGGGGTCACCTGCTTACCATTTCACCTGATTTGTAACTTGTTTCTTGTATCTACCTCTGCTGTGGACGTAGCAAATGACTTTCTGAAACTTTTCCAGTACTCTTGGCGTGGAAGTAACAGCACATGTTCTTTAATGCCCAGATTTGGCAGTTTCTTGAAAGTGTTTCACTGTCCCATCTTTTTTTTAGAAGATGGACTTCATTAAGCACAATAGACAACCTTTGTTTTCTCTCTTCAGTGCCAGACTCTGTCTTGCACTCAAACAGTCATGAGCCAACTGTGGGAACTTTATGCAGCTGAATTTTGTAACTGGTCCAATCAGCTTGCAAAGTGCTACTTGATTTTGCTTCCCACACAAGTTTTCTCTTGGAAAGGGAGCTTTAATTTCCAGCTCTGACTGTCTGAAGTAGATGCCTTGCAGAGCGTGCTCATCCCCAGCAGTGGGGAACAGCAGCCCAGACAGAATTCCTGGAGTCTGGAGCCCATGTGCATGGCCTGCAACACAGGGAAGGGCAGAGCCACATTAGGAATGCCTGATGTGCTCTCAAGTTGCTGACTGGGGAGAAGCCTGGGAAAGCTCCACTAGCCCACATCAGCAGAACTGAAGGTGCTTCTGGAGGGTCCAGGTGCATCTTTTCATACTTTTTTACAAGAATTAAAGTAAAATCTTCTCTCTGTGTTCTGGTAACCATTTTTATTTCCTTTCTTACTTTCTTTTATTTTTTTACATCTCTATGATGGTGTGAACCTCTCACACCTTATAGGAAAAGGTTTTGGAGAACTTTTCCGTCTATGAGGAAAATGGAGTACCCCAGCTGTGCTTCCCAGGCTTGTTAATAGATCTGTTTTATTGTGTTCTGTTCCAGTGCCAGAGAATTTTGTCAGGCAATCCACAGTGATTGATTCTAGGGAAACAAAACACCATTTCCTTCTGTTTTCAGTCTTGACTCATGTTGTAGCTCTCATACCAGATTTTTTTTCCCAGTAATTCCAGAATTCATGCACTTGTCTACCAACAGCTGTTCAAAATTAACTGAAAATAACTTTCAATTCTGGTGTTCATGCCTAAAAGTTATGACTCAGAGACTGATAAAAATGGTCTGTCATCCTTCTGGATTTTGTGAAAACAAAAAAGGCCTGTCCCAGACCACAGAGTTTCTGTAACTTCTTGAGTTTCATATTGTTTTCCTTGATGTAAGGTGCTCCAATGCTGCATGGAATCATTTTTTTTTCTGATTCTAACTGCTGGTCACCAGTAACAGAACTTGAGAATTTGATGCAACTTTGTCTTATTCTCCTTGCAGATGAACCTCTACAGAAAAGGTAGAAAGATAGAAAGACCCAGCAAACATGAATATTCTTCTTTCCATTTGCAAACTCTGTAGAAAGCCAGTGTTCCATCATTAGTTGAAGCTGATATAGAAATATTTGCTATGGCAATACACTGTCCTTAGTCACGCATGTCAAGTGTGTTCTGCTAAGTAACAGAATGACAAATTTGAGCAGTGGCTGCAGGGACCATGTGTGCTAGGCAGCCTCCCCCTTAATAACCATGGATTCCCTGCTCTTCCTAGAAATGCTGCTTCTTTTGGGAATCACATCCATACAGTTCTCTTCCCATTGGTATCCTCCATAAACGTGTTTGAAGTCTCTTGCTTCATAGTGAACATTTTTTATTGTGTTACTGTGCAGAAGATGAGTGTTGAACATGAGAAGGGGGGAGATGAGTAATGATTGGAAAAGGCCACTAGGACAAATAAGTTGAATAGAAAAGAGGTGATGGGGAGGATAGGTTGAATGTAAGAAACATTCAGCCCCCATGGCTTGATGGGGGTAGTGAAATTTTGTAAGAAAGTTATTTCATAATGAAGCACATCCATTTTCCAAAATATTGTCATCCACAAGGCGTGTGAGTCCCTATAGGCCTGACAAGGTGAATCCATGCCAATCCATCCTGTCAGGGTTATCCTGCTGCCTGTCACAGCCTAAAAACCAGCCAAGGTGTGTTCACCTTTCTATTGCAACCAAATTCTAGCAGTCATTCCATATCAGGTCATGAAACAAGAGAAATAACATGAGTTATTGTGGGTCAGTTTTATCCTAAATAGTTGGAAATTTACTCCTGACTTAGAATATTTGTGAAGTTTACTCCCCCTTGGAATACAACCTACAAAAAGGAGCAATAGTAGCAGTATACTGTTTCTAGAGCAATTTTAATTCTATGGGAAGATCAGCCGTATTATTTGCAGTCCACCACAGGTTCTGATGTATTTTATGAAGGGCTTAAGCCTTCAGTATTTCTCTGCTGTTTGGTTCAGTTACCTGTTGATTAGTTTTCAAATTCTCCATGAATGAAAAGGCAAAAATGTTTTTCTTTTGTTAAACATGCTGTCTTAATATAATACAAAAATAATACTGCATTACATAAAATGCGATGTTGTTATATTTCCTTCATGGAATGCTGAAATATTTTCATGCTCTTAGAAATTTCATCCTTTGGATTTTGTACCTGGTGCATTTTCCCAGAGCTCTATGGCTATGCAAAGCCAGCCAGCTTCCTTTCACAGAGATTGGTTCCATTGAGGACCTGCTCACTTTGGCTTGGTGCCAACAGCTGACCTTTGGGTTAACTTCTAGTAATTTGCTTTTCTATTTGTTAATTATTGGAGATTTTGTAGAGGATTTGTATGGCAGCAGAACAGCAGATGAACAATAATGTATATCTTCATTAAGTCTTCAGTATTTCTTTTTCATTGGACTTTTCTTTGATTGGGAAGAACTAAGCCCTTATTCAACAGTAAATGGCATCAGAATTGTCCTTAAGTGAGCAAGTGCCTACTGTACTTCTTAATTTGCTTTTAGTGAAAGGATTGCACAGAGGCATTATCTGGAGTTCAGCTGTGTAGCTAGTCACTGTATGTTTGGTTGGGTTTTTTTTGTTTCCCCTGACATGGCTTTTTCCCCTTTCCAAGCTGATGGAAAGTTCCTTCCTAATATGCTCTCCAAACATATATTGGAAATAGCCAGAGGTCTTTTTATCAGTTTTCCAGTACATTCCCACACCTCTGTTTCACATTGATAACCCACTATTTTGTCACTACCTTCCATGTTCCTTATGTAAATTACTATCAAAAGGTTTCAGACTATTTTATGGAGCTTCTAGAGCTTCTTTTTTTCCTCACTTCTGGAGACAATACGTGCTGCTGACTTTTACAGTGGTTTTTAATTTAAGACCCTTTTGTTTTTCTTTCCCTTTGTTTGTTCTCTCCATTATCCCACCCTCCTTTTTTTTATCTTATAGCAGAGAGAGTTGCATTTATCTTTGAGCTTGTGTTGATGTTCTTCCATTGACCTTGCTTTTTTATATATGCATAAATAAATTTCTGTACATCACTAATGAGTGACGTCTGCTGTAAAATCATTGTTTAGATAACATTATAAAATTACTGAAACTTATATTAAAATGTCTTTTCATATCATGCCACACTTTTAAAAGTGAAATTGCGGACACTGGGGAAGTTTGAATTCAATTCTGATGTGACATGTTCCTATGCATTTAGCATATGGCAGCAGCTTTTCTTTTTCTGGCTCTGATCCAAGCCTTGAGTTTCCATTCCTGTTTCTTTGCTCATTGAATCATCCAGTGGCTTTGGGTGACTTTAAGGAAAGGCTATTAGGAAATAAATAGCAAAATAATGGTTAATGCAATGAAAAGTATATGAAATGCAGTCAAAATTGGGTAATTAGCTGCTTTCTGGTGCTCTTCATTCCGACATCATCAACACCATTCCAACAGGTTTGGTTGCTTTTTTTTTCATTTTGAAAATGTAAGGCTGCTCTGCTTTGGGTTTGGATTGTCCTTTTTCTATTGCAAATGAAACACACTTATTTTTGATATATTTGTCATTGGTAACTTAAGAATTTAATGAGATATTCCAGTGAATACAGTGTACAATTACTGTGTGGTGTCTCCTTATGATTTATCACATTTAGATCACTTCTAGGATTGTGCTAATGAACAGCCTTGTTTGCATGTAACTTCCTATGTTGACAGAGCAGTATGACAGTTCATAAAAAAAATTTTTATGAAAATTTTGTTGTCTGTAGACAAATAAGTACTGTACAAAGGATACTTCATTTTTTTTCTGTCAACTATTGCTTCCTCCTTTACAGCAAAGCACTAATCTTAAACTATACCCCATGCTGTTTTCCAAAGTTTCTCTCTCTGGGTCTTCCTTGAGTTACTTTGTCTTTCTCTTCCTTAAGCAACATGTTCAAACTGCCTAGTGCAAACGATAACCTTTATGTCAATGCCAAATAGGATTGTTCTAAAAAGATCCACTGGCAGAGTGAAAAGGAAAAAACAAATCCACCAACTTGCTAAAATGTGGTTTAAAGGACCGGAAATGTTAGCATTTAAATTTAAAAAAAAGTCGTTCTCCTGCCAGCCTTCTACTTTCTGTGCTCAACTCATATGAATTGGTAGGATATCAGCTGAGGGAAGTTAACCTCCGAAGCTTTTAGAGGGAAGCTGTTTTGTCTCCTTCAGTTCCCTGCTGGCTCCGAGGAAAGAATCTGATAGGTAGAGCTGAGAAGTGTGTATTTTCAGTGGACACATTCTCAGATTTATTTTTCTTCCAGCTCTGCTTCAAAGTGAAGGATAAGTTTTAAACATTGATTTTGAAGTAGTCAGGAAATAATCCGTCATGCTATGTTATCCTACTGTTAAAAGAATTGGAGTACCTTCAAGATAGGATGTGCAGAAGGCAGTGATTTGCTGTCTTGGAACCTGTTAAACTGGACACTGTCACTACCAGAATTACCAGCTACCCAAAGAACATGAGGCTCACTTAAAAATGAGATAAGAAATTGTTATTTTTAGTTGCCTTCTGTTTTGTGAACTGTTACAACTTTTAAAGGACATCTTGGCAGTCATGAGAGGCAGAGGCCTTACTTTAAAGGCTGGGATTGTAATGTAAATGCCTCACTCTGTAGCTCAGACCTTCTAAGGAAGGCACTGAGCCTCGTGAGACCCTGCAATTATTGGGAGCTGACAACACTTTGGTTCCTAACCAGGTGGCAGGAGAAGTGTCCTTAGTCTGGTTAAACTTTCTGGCTGTGTGTGCAGTTTGGTGCCTGCTTAGAAACAGGTGAAAAAAACTGATGGCTAACTAGAACTCCTATTTTTAAGACTGTATGCCTCAAGCTAAAGAATAATTTCTTTATCTGCACAGTGTTGGGATTTGACTCTTTAATTGTCGAGATGGAAAGAAGCTGCTGTGTCTTCTGTACAACCAAAGTATGTGCGGACAGGAGATGTGCTCTACCCTCATGATGATGTGATGTGAAGCAATCTTAGAAAAATTCCTCACTGCTCTGGAAGTTACCTCCTTCTTCCTCCAGCAGAAGGAATAATTCAAGATGATGAGCTTGGTAGTTTTAGTCCTGAAATCACTCTACTCTCATTATATCAAGAAGCAATGGGCCAAACTTCAATGATGGTTTTCCTTTTCATTCCTCAGTGAAGTGTACTGCTTTATCTTGCAGGGCTCACTAAGCTTTGGGGATCACCGCAGGGATGGCAAAGTCAAACAAAACCGTTTTATTTTAGTTATAATTACTTCTGTCTGGTAGCAATTAGGAAACCAGAGAGGCTAGACCAGTTTTTAAGTGGCAGGAAGGCTATGTTTATTGAGATTTTCATACACTTTAAAATCAATTTTTCCAAAGAGATTTTTCGGGGAGAAGTCTTTAAGGAGAAAGGTAGACTAATGAGAACTCAGACTGGAGTCCAGTTATGCTACCAATGTGTCATTTTTACTCCTTAGAACAAATCATCTTTCATCTTTTGCTCACTAGTGAAACCCTACAGTGTATTACCTTGCAGTAGTATTTTAGTAGTCTCCATAAAGACCATTAAGAGGGAAATGTAAGAAGAATTGCATGATGTAGTTGATCTTAGTATGGTATAAGAGAGTAAACGAAAGAAACATCTCTTTTCTGATTCATCAGTTGAGCTACAGCAAGTTGCTGCTCAGGATGCTGAAAGGTCAAAGCTGCTGTTTCTCAGTGATGTGTCAGAGCTTGTTTTGTTCTGTTCTCTTTCTTTGACCACCTAATTATGGTTTGCCTGCAGAAGGGAACTGGATGATCCATGATGAGTGCTGTGCCTTTGGCAGATGGGCATTGCAGTCATACTCAGGCTTTCATTTGCATGTTTCGTACGTCTCTGCATTTGCACAGGAAGATTCTTAGAATACGTGAAAGTTCCAATTGTTACATAGCAAACCACTTTAAAGATACATTTCACAGTTTTACTATTTGGCCAACACGTAGCTGTTTTTACAGAAGATGATCCCCTGCAGTATAGACTGGAGCTGTACTCCAACCCTCTTTTTAACTGGCACCACATCCCAGGAACCTTTGCTTCTTGGTTGTGTATGGCTCAGCCTGGTTATTGGAAAGAGGATGGTACATTCCCATCTGTGTGGAAAAATTCCTGGTGCGTACTCATGCTGGATGGCATGAATTTCTCTGAGCACTGTCAAGAGCAGCAGCCACTTCTTTAAAGCATTTGTACCCCCAGTGCTACTGATGTGCCTGTCCTGGGGAGTCCCCCAGTATTAATGCTGTGCATGGTGTGCTCCCTGGGGTGCCCTGAGCAATTCTGGTGTCAGCTTGATGCCCTGCACACTATCAAAACTTGCACTTATCTGTCTGGAGTATTTTTTAATGCCTGAAAAGCTGATAGTTTGTAGCCAATGTTGCTATAGGGACCCACTGTATATTGAATAGAAAAGGATGGCTGCCATGGAAGTGTGTTGAACCTAAATGTTAGATGTGACAAAACTTGATACAGACTGTCTGTCTGTAGGAGAATGTTACTTGAGGGAAGACAGGGATCAGTTGATGGTACTTAGATCATAGATTCACATGAAGTAGACCTGTTATGTTATTTATGAGAAATAAACCAGATGTACATTCATGGGTATTGATAATTTCTTTAATGTGATGCTATGAAAAGGACTTCATCCAAGGAGATACAAGTCCATATCTTCTTTCCCACTCAGCAAAAAACAAAACATGTTTAAGTGACTTGCTGAGTGTTTACTTAGACACATCCATAAATGGCTTAAAGAACTAGATGAACGTGTAAATGTAAGAGGTGTAATTGTCTTTGAAATAAAAAGCAAAAATAAAAAGACTGGAGTGAAATAAAGTCAAACCTTTACCTAAATTACTTCAGCAACACACTCATACGAATAATCAAAATGTGAGGATCAACTTGCACACCTTGATTGAGTGTGGAATACTTCAGAGACAGGTAAGCAGAGAAAGGGAAGAGAGCAGGCAGTGAGGACATCCACGGGCAGTCCAAAATGAAGCTTGATGTGGCAGGTTTCTACCTGGGGGCTCCCAAAATTCCCAGCATAATGAGCATTTTTTTCTCTCCAACCCATAGCTGTTACAGTGAAGGTGAGTCTTTCACAACAAAACCTGTCTCTGAACTGAACTAATCCATCCTGCTGCTGCTTTTCAGGGTGGAAATGGTGTGCAGCAGGAGGGGAGGAAAGGATTAAATGATCCTTGACTTCAGTGTTAGAATCCCATTTAAAGGAAAGTAAACATCTTATTGTTTTGGTGCAATTATGGACTTGGAACAAGTTTATTTTAAGAGTGGTTTTATTTTTATCTTGAATTCAGTGGTAAGAAGTTTAAGTTCTCTTATTTTTACCCATTACCTTTTGTTTTCCTTGGCACCCCTTGTTTCTGTTGAGCCTCGTAAATTTGTAATCTGTTGTGCCTTTACATCTGTCTAAACACAAATGGTGTTTCTGATGTTTTAACACCCTGAAAGAATTTATAAACTCTGACCCCATGGTTGACATTAATGGTTCTGACTGGCCATTGTTTGTTTTGGGCTGGCTGGGTACAGTAGCACTGGTGTAGGGGGCTGAGACACCACTTTTAGTTGTAGGATTTAAGAAATAATTGGTTTAAACATTAATTTTCTTTGATGTTAGAATAAAATGGACTGCCAAGCACAGTGCTTCTGTATTTGTGCCTATAAATAGAACAAATTTTCCTTTTAAGCCTTTGATAAAGACTTGAACCAGCTGAAATGTCTGCTTTCTTCTGTTCCAGCCACTAGCAATGGAATGGCTTTAATATTTAAGTAACTGTTTTTATTAGACTCTAGTAGGCTTTAATAGGTGTTCCTGGAGTGCCGTTGACTTGCTCTTTATTGGTTAGTTGAGAGAGAAAGCTTTTATTCTTTTCCAGCAGAACCCTGAGGGTGTCATTCAACACCCTAGGGCAAGATGTTGAGCCAAACCCAGCAATAGGAGGCAATGATAAATCTGGATTTGAGGGAAATAGAGCAGGTTAGGCCTCAGCTGCAATCTCAGTTTGTTACGTTTCTTTTTTGACACATTCAGAATGTAATTATCAGGTTCTATTTCCAATTGGTGGCCTTCAAAATATGTTTATTCACACAAAATAATTTCTGTTGGTGCTTTGAACCACACTAACTTTTATGTGAAAGATGGTTCTGATAAATTGTCTTCTTGCCTTACATCAAAGACAACTTTGTCACCTTCAAAGAAATATTTTGAAGAAATAATGAACAATAGAAAATGGTACCATAAGACATTAGGTCTTCTGTGAAAGTAGGTGCTGAAGGGAGACTTCCTGTCCTACCAACCTAACATTGCTAAGCAGCATTTTAGCAGGAGTAGATGTAAAGGATTTTCATGTTAGGCTGAAAAAAAACAAAACAGAAATGCCACTTCCACTAGTGAAAGTTGAGTCCTTTGCAATGTAAATTGCCATCCTTTTGTTGGCAGGTTTGGGAAAGAATAAAGAACTTCTGGCTTGTTTAAAACCCACCGGCACAACAACAAAGTAGCAGTAATTTTTGCTAGTTGGGGTGTTGAGCTTTGTATTTTGTGTTTGGGCTGATAATTTGAATTAAGGAAAAAATGTGTATTTAAACTCTCTCCTAAGCTGTAGGATCCCTATTTGCTAGATAAATACTGCATTCCCATAAGGAATGTTGAAGCATCATTTGTTCCCACCAGATGTTGCAATCCCTGTCTAAAGAGGGGCAGTTGGCACTCAGGCTAAAGCCTCTCTTTAGGCCAGGGAAATTCTGCTGAGGCTTGAGAAGCAAAACCAGAGCAACCACCAAGGCTGGTCAGTGCAGAATGGGACTTGGGAGATGTCTGCACTTGCTGTAGTATTGTGATGACATGATGTCCAGTCCTGAGACAATTGCTAATAAAATAATTCATTAACATTATTAAACTTCTTAGACAAGAGTGTTCAGAAGAACTAGGTATATCTATGGGAAGGGGTTTTTACACAGAAAATAAGTTAGGCTAGTGAATGCTTACAGAGACTCAGTTTTGCAGAAGTGAAGGTACCAAATGAATTGTTTGTACCATGGAGATGCAATCATCTGTAAGCTACCTGCACAAGTATGTGAGCTTGATGCATTATTCCATGATCCAAGGAAAATTAATGCAATTTTAAAATTTGAACGTTATCATCTAAGCTTTTACTTCCAAATTACAGAGCAATTTTTGGAGTTTTTACAATCTTACTCTGAAAGTCTAAAGTAGCAAAAATATTATTGTTCGCTGAGGATAACTTGTATGTCTTTAACATAGTTTTCTCAAAAAAAAAAAGGATCTGTAAGATATCTTTGCAACTAAAGGACTATTCCAACTGATTTTGCTGAAAATACTAAAAGAAAAGTATCATCTTACACACAGAATCTGGCACAGAAAATACCACCTGAAAAAAGATTTTTTTAATAGGAAGATTTAAGCATATGTATCTAGGTTATAATAAAGTAATGACAGTGTTTGCTGTCAGATTCAGATTCGAGAGTATTAAACAGTCCAGAACTGAAATGTGAATGTGTGTTTTTCTGAGCTTTCACCTTGTTTTTCTGTTATTGCTTTCAGCAACTACTGTTGTCAACTGGGCACTCAGGATATTTTTTCTCCTGGACAGAAGTGTTGATGGGTTGGGAACACCGCTTCAGGGTTAACTTTCTGAAGTGATGTTTTGAAGTGTGGTTATTTTTGTAAGTCATTAGTCAGAGTAGAGGAGACAAACTAACAAAATGTGAAATATTGGAGCTGCTGGGGATGGATTGAAAACTAAATATAATGAAATTGAAACAACAGGATGAATGATGTCATGCTCAAAATAGAACTCACATAATTTAGAGTCCAATTTGATGTACTTAACGTTTCTTGCTGGAGCAGGTCTAGAACATTGAGCAATGGCCATTTAGTGGTTAATATTGAAAATATTACTGAAAAGAGAAGTTTAGTAACAGAATTCATTGTTAAATATAAAAAATACAGTTTGATATAGAAGCTAAATAAGGTGAATATCTACTTGTTCTTTCGTATTGTAGAATTGCTAGAAAAATCAGTTGATCAGCTTTTCTAAAAAACCAAAAATGGATGAAAAAAATTCTAGAAAGTCAGAGAGATTTGTTTGACTTTCAGCAAGAATAAACATGTCAAGTTAAACATCCCAATCTAGGCAGTTTAGTTCAGCTCTGACATTTCTGCCTTAGGCACTGATTGGAAAATTGTGGTTTATGTCACATCGAGCCATCTAAGATGCATAATTTTGATCTTGATATTTCCATGATCAACATTTTTTGGTTTGTTTCATCCTTGAAATTGAAACCTCTTTGGTCTGCCTGTTTTTTAGTTAATCAATGTTTTCCACTCTTCCAAAATGTTTATGCTTACCATGAAGTAATGAGAAAATGGACCTTTTGCAAGGCAAATGCAGTTTAATTTGAAATTTTTATAAAAGCTCTGGGGTTTATTCCTGGTTCCCCTTATCAGGAGAAGATTTTTTCTGGAAATCCCCCACATATTTTACCAAGCAGTCCAACTTATGGGAAAACATGTGCCATTCCTTATGAAGCACCAGGCTTTTCACTGTGAAAGGATGAAAGACAACAGACATAAATTGAAACAAAACAGATTCAGATTGGATAAAATCTATCTTTTTTTCTTTTCTTTTTATTTTTTCTTTTTTTATATATGAGTGCAAGGTAGTGAAACAAGTTCCTTAGAGAGCTTATGCAGTCTCCATCCTTTGAGGATTTCAAGACTCAACTGTATAAACCTTGGGCAACCTGATCTGACCTCATAACTGACCCTGCTTTGAGTAGGAGTTTGGATTAGAGACTTCAGGTCTCTTCCAGGGTGATTATTGTGTCAAGTGCTCTGGCAAACACTCAAACCCAGCCTTTTTTATGTACAAGGAATATGTATTTATGTTATGTAGGAAACACACGGTCTGGAAATCAGAACCTCTGAGAAAGAGCTGTTCCTGAGACACTTCAGTAGAATAAGCAGTTAAAATTGTACCTCTTTGAGAAATACTTTTAACAAGCACTTGCTTCCCTTTACTGCTGTCCATTTTTGGGAGCTTTTCTGCTTTCTGTTGCCTTAAAGACCTTAAAGTTATCTTCATTCTTTCTTGCCCACTTGATCAGGTGTGGAAGCACCTCTGTTGCTACTTGGCAGCACATTCCAACTTGAGATTCCTTGTTCATTGTATGAAAAGGTTAAAATAAGAATTCTGGGATATGCCTGAGAAATTACATATATGTACTGAAGCTGTTTCTGTGCAACCAATAAGGCAAGAATTACCAAACTCAAAGATAAAATATATAAATGCCTGATAAGATGATTAGAAAACTGGGAAGAAAGCTTAAGAAAGGGCATCTCTTTACTAGAAAGAAGTGGTCTTACTAGTGTTGAAGGGTTTAACTCCCAGAGCTTAGAATTTCTTGGTTTGCTTGGAAAAAATCTTGCTCTATTCACAGACTTTTTCTTCCTCCCATTACATATCTCTGGTAATTATTTAACATCAAGTTCCTACTAACCCCTTTGTTTAGCTACCCTGATTCTGCTGCTGCTGAGAGAGTTAAGCTCTAAGGCAGGTTGAGAAATCCTGTTTTAAACTTTAGAATAGGGAAAACCAGTGTAGTGGTAGTGGAAAAGGGGCAGGAGGTGGCAAAACAGAGTGATGTTTACAACTCTCAAGTTTGGTTGTTTGCAATGCATGCCTGACAACTAGTTCAGTAAAAACAAACAAAAAAGCTTAAAATCAATGAATTCTCCAGCAGCCATACCAAATCAAGTATCCAAACAAAAAATAACCAACTGAAAACAAACCCACATTTCTTAGTTCTCCTTTGACCCAGAGCAGCTGCAGTGATAGTGGAAAAGTTCTACAGAGGCTTGGCCTCTGACTTGCACAAATGTCAGGCTGCACAGGGAGTTATGGGAGTCCTTCCCATCTCACAAATCCCTTGTTTATCTTTACAGTTATTTATTTAGACATACAGTTTTTTAAACTCAAAGCTCATCCCAAAATAAGAAATCTAGTTTCAGATTGCCCCATGAATATCTCCGAACAGTGTTGGGATTCCCCTCTGAAAGCTTTGAGTTGTTTATTCTCATATCAAGCAAACCTTTAATTTATACTGATTAAGAAAATCTGGCCCCTCATCTAATGCACATGTGTAAGGGTATTCTGAATTCTCTGTAATGGCTGAGCAGATTCAGACCCATGTGACTCAGGTTCAGTTGTGTTGCTTAAATCCACAATAGAAAAACCTTGCTAGCCAGCAAGAAAGCAAATATCCAGAGGTCTGGGAGTTCTATAGAGAACATTGACCATAACACACTGTAAATGAATTAAAAGTCATGTAATATCAAAAGTATGGAAAGAGAATGTACACACAAGTTATTACTCATCTATAGCCATATTTGATGTCTTTCCATCTTGGAGCTTGGATGGGATTGATTCTTACATTGCAAAGATGTGAAGGCCCCATTAGTATAGAATTATATTCACAGAAATCCAGAAAGCACTTATCTGAACCTGGGAAGAACAGAAGCCGTGCCTTCAAAGTACTCTTGTTATCTGTGTTTACCTGAGTGTGGCAGGTCCAGTGCCCTTTGCTCAGTTGTACTTTCCAGGGTGAGAATTGAGTGCCTTCAGTTCTCAGCTGTGAGCACTTCTCTCGATTCTTTTCTTTTGTGACCCTTCTCTTTTGCCGTTATCATGCTAAAAAGATTTACCTTTTAAAGCTTTTAACTTAAAAGAACATACTTCATAGAGAAATGGTAATTTTAAGGCCAGCTGAAAAGGCTGACAAAAGTCCTACAAATGCCACATGGCCTCTGCCTTCCTTTGTACAAGGCTGCAATTTGGCTCTTAGGGGAAGACCAGCATTTGCAAAGCACCCGTGGGGTCTTCTCTGTGGCTGGGACCCCTGAGTAATTCTGGGTGTGGGCTGCTTGTACCAAACTCCTGTGCCCAGGATGGATGAACAGTGTCTGTGCTTCGGCTGCTTGTGGGAGAACGTCCTTTGTACTCACAGCTGATTGTCAGCAGTGATCAGACACTTCGTGGGATCTAAGCCCCACCTTCCGTGTTTGCATCACTGCTGGGAATGTAATTACATAAAAGTGTAAAGGAAAAAAATCTTGTGGTGTTTGCTCTGAGGATGGTCTGAAGAGAACAGATTAAAACACAGCTGATGCTGGGGTTTTGTTATAAACTTCTACGAAGTGCCCATGATGTTATTTAGGAAATAGAATGCAATGCTGAGTATGCCTGGAAAAAAAAAAAACACCACAGAGAGAAAATAAACTATTAATCCTAGAAAACAAAGAGAAAAGGAAACAAAAGAGACACTTTTCTTCCATGCCACTTCTTCGAAGTGATTCTTTTTTATGCCATCTGATGTAATTTTGGCACTGGCTGAGGTGATGTTTCTAGAAAACCACTTCACTTTGTGTTTTGTTTTCCTCTTTTTCATCTCTGATTGACAGTCCCACCAAGAAATAACAATGCAAAAATTCTAAAAGGACTTTCATGGGATTAGACAGAGGCAGTTAAATTTCCTGAAGCACAAGTGTGTTTTGAGGAAAGGGATAGAAATGTATTATTCTCTGGATAATCCTGGCTGAAATATAAAGGACCACTTCTGGTAAATAATTGAAGAAAATGTCCCAAAACTATCTTTAATTGGTATAGCATCTGTAAATACATGTATTAACAGAGATGAAAGATATTTTTGCTTTGGCTCCAAGTAAGTGAATAATCTGTTGTTTTTTACTTACATTGGATTGTAACTTGTATTATTGGTTCACTTTAGTGACAATAGTGACTCAGTAACTCTGACCGAGTCAGAAGAGTACAAAATTATTAAATGAGTATTAAGGTGAATCTTTATTCTTTGGCATGATTTGTATTCTTATGTTTTCCTTCATTTTCTCCCTCTCTAGGTAAGGGCATTTTGTTTCCCTTTATTTGTTTTTTAACTCTCATAAGAAAACATAAAAATTATATGTATGACTGACATTAATTTGTGTTTATGGTCAGAATTGCTAGGAGATAAGAGGCTCTTTGTTCCTATCTATTGGAAATTGTGCAGAAGAATAGCTACAGAATTCATCTATGCAGCATTCACCTCCCTCATGTACCAGTCTGTTGTGTGCTGGGAATCAGCCTCAGGGCCTGAACAGGAGGAGGTAAAGATGCCTCAGGAAACCAAACACTCTTCTGTGTTGACGTGCTTGTACCTACAGAGGGACTTTCTGAGGATGGCTGAGGCAAAGGAAGTTCAGGTCTTGCAATGGCATGTAGCCAGAGAACAGCCAGTTCATGGGCTCTGGAAATAGCCAGTATTTCTCATGGTGTGTGGGAAAGGCAGTGTGTTTGCAGCCTCTCAGGGCTACTGGGAGAAGACCGGCACCAAACCAGCTGTGCTGAGGGGGCTGCCAGGAGCCTTGAGAGCAGCCCACAGGACAGGGGTGCTGCATGCTGAGTCCTCACTACATCTTGGGGATTTCACTCAGGTTGTCATGTCGAGCCGAGCTGGGACAGATGTTTTTGTCCTTTGTGGAAAGAGACTTGCCTTGGTCTTTATCCTGTGTGCATCTGTAACTGCCCATTTTCTTTGTTTCTGTGTCTTGAGGTAGCTGCAATGTAACCTTCTGTTGGGGAAAGAAGAACAGAAATTACAGTCTGCCTGATCTCGATGGCAGCAACATACTTTGGTGTTTCTAGTTTGAATAGCGTCAGCCAGGTCACTGTGTCAGGTCAGGTGTGATGTGTAGGCATACATACACCCATATGCTGAAATAAGTTTTGTGTCTGTAAAATTCTAGTTTTATTAAAGAAAAACATGCCCCTTTGAAAAAATATAAATATGCTCCCTTTGTCTGGTATCTTGGCAGTGCACATTCTCTGTCCAGCTCATTCTTACTGAGAATTGTCCCTGCTCTTCAGTGTGGCTGTTTTGGTTCTGCTGAGACTGCCTTATGCGAATGAATGATTTATAAAGACCACAGAACAAGTTTGAGGGGAGTCACTTGTGTTGGGAAAATTTTGGGGTTGTACGGCAAGAAAAAGTTACAAAGTTACTTCCTTATTACAACTCACCATACTTAGTTTCCATTGCTGCCTAAGTTAATTAGACTAATAGGTAGCATATACAATATTAATCTATTTCTGATGGGGTCATGATTCCTTAGTGCTCTCAGAACATTTGGGCTGCCTGTTGCTGTTTTACCCAAACTCATTTTCTGCCTTTCAGCTTGTGCTTCTGCTGTTATTCCAGGGAAGAGCTGAATCCATTTGCCTTTCTGTAACAGCAGAGGAAGCTGAGGGTATGAGCACTTTGATAGTGTGGGCATTAACTGAGCTGTTTCACAGAAAGCCTCTGGAGAGGTGTTGGAAGGACTTGGAGTCTGCGAGCTTCCACAGTTGGGTGGTCTGTGAAACAGCCCACCGAGAACCCCGGGTGAGGTGGGAAAGGAAAGAATGCAATTACATCCTAATTAGAAATCCAGATTCTCTTCTGCAAAATGTGTAGTTTCCTTTTCTGCCACAAAAGCGACCTCTAAGACACTTAAATGCTCCAGTAAAGAAATTACACAGTTCAGAATAGCCAGTAAGCCTGGTTAGGTTTTCTGTTTGATTCATCTCTGCAACCTCCAACCATTTGCCTAGTGGCTACTCTGATGGGAAAGTAGAGCCCAGACATTACAAATCTCTCCTGTAAAACCCCTTTGACATGGGTATGTTCCAAGGAAAAGGTTCTTTTTTCCTTTCCTCCTTCCTACACCCCTGAAATGAGCATATTCTGACTACAAGAATTTCTTTTTTAATATCCCCAACACCTATAACTAGCAGCTGAGTACTTTTTTTGTTGAGGAGTGAAGTAGTGTGCTTTGAGCAATGTGGGAACTGGCCTTTTTGGAGAAGAGGCAGTCTCTTGTGAACGTGATTAATGACAAATCCCTGCTGTGATGCCGATTGGGTACTTGCTTTGGGTGGTGTCTATGGAATTTATTAGCGGGTAAAAACAGTTTGCAGAAAGATCAGTTTACTAAATGGGTCTAGCAGAGGTTTTTCCTCAAATTTACCACACGTTTTAGGATTGCAGGAAAGCATCTCTCCTCAAATGTGTTGTTAGATTCCTAGTGGAAATGCTTGTCAGATATTCACAGTCAGACTTCATAGCTGATGTAATCTCTACATAACTGTTAACTAGATTTTATTGATTATCTATGTTAATTATATATTTCAAAATGTCAGTTCCCTCACTGCAGAGTTCTTAAATTATTTGGAAGTTTTACTTTTCCCTTGACTTAGTCATGTCTCTTGAATATAACCAAGGAAAGCAAGAAGCAGCATGGAGCTGTGTGAATCACTCACACCAAGCAATATTTGACCTTGGGGTACCTATTCTTCCTTTGCAGTGACTATTTCACTGTCAAAGGATGAATTGTCCATGAGTCCTGTTAGAACCAAGCTGTGGATGATGAATTTCCACAGCAGAGAATGACTCAATACTTCCCAGTGGGTGATACAGGAAAGAGAAAAACAAATGAAGAAGATGTGCTGCAAGGCCCAGGCTCTCCAATCTGAGTCAGCCACACCTGCCTTGGGCTTCTATTTCAGTATCCTTTTAAATCATCTGTTCCTCTGCTGAGACTCTTTACCGTAATGCAAACAGACTTTGTGAGTTGGGCCCTCTAAACTGACCTGAGGTGGGGCAAGATTGCTGCCTAAACTGGGACAGAGTTCCACTTACGTATTTGGAAGAGATAGGGTTGATGAAATTAAGTTAAAACTTTTTTTTACATAAACATGGGTATTTTGTCACCATGATGATGATTGATATATTCTGTATTAGTAACTGACTTTCTGGGGGAAGAAAAAATTGAACTTATTAAAATATTTCAAGCAAAGATGAGCACATCATCTGAATGCCACTGGGGCAGGTTGGGAACAGAGATAGCAGCAATCCCAAGCAGTAATAGAATCACAGGAAACAGGAACGTACAGTATTTGTAAAGTCATTTAACCTACTTCCCTACCCCAGGGCAGGATTAAATTCATCTAGTGGAGTTTCAGACAAAGTGGTACATGAAATGTACATTTACACTGCTAGGCAGAATTTCAGTTTGCTTGGATTACAGAACTAGCTGGTGAATATAGCCTGGAGGGGAGAAACCCCTGCTCAGAGGACTAGTGTGGGATTTGATACCTGTCAAGCTAATTCTGTGATCCATCAAATCACTCTGGTCATTCTTTCTCCATTGTACTGTGTGCAGCGTACAAAAAAGGGCTGAGCTGGCTGCAAGCACCTCTTGGAGCATTCAGATCAATGGGGCCATACAAAGACACCAGTTCTCATTCTTTGAAAGCCAGCATAGCCCCGGGGCAATGTGTGTGATTTACCAAGCCCTGCTGGTGGAACTGTGCTGCTTTGTTTTACCTGGCACTGCGAGCTCAGGTGTCGTTTTACTGTTCTTTATTACACGATGCGGGTTTGCTCTGTCCAGTGTCAGGAATCTCAGGAGAACAAGGTTTGTAAAGCAGCTCACATCAGCTCACACACAGAGGCACCTGCGGGCACAACCACACAACCACTTGTTCATCACAGGTACCTACATATGTTCCGTTTGTCTCTGCCTCCCTGGGCGTGGGCAGTCACCAGAGCATTTATTTGTCCCTGTGCTGCTGGATTTTTATTATTCCAGTAGATGTCCCGTCTGTGAAATAAAAGTAGCTCTCTCCTGTGTCGCTGTGGTGATTGCGAGGCACATGGTGACAGGGAGTGTAAAATATCCACAGGAGACAAAAGTTCAGAAAGTCTATACCGGTATAAGAAATCTTTTGGGTCGTTCGTCCCTCTGCTTGTCTGAAGTTATTCCCGATTTATATCGTCCTGATGGAATCATCAAGTCTGGGTTGGAAATAACAGATGAATGGCTAAAAGGAGAGTCTTGCAGCTTGAAGCTGTGTCCACAACCTCTCCCCCAGTTCAGTCCCAGGCACAGTAACCCCAGTCCCGCACAATGCCAGTGTCCTGTTTCGCTCTGGCGTCGGTTCCTCTCCTCCCGTCACTGGTTTGCATTTTGTCAGGCTCACAGGCAGCTTAGGGCAGTGTTTGATCTCTGGTTTTTCAATGTGTGACACTTTTCCTAAGGCCATCACAAGGAACACAGAAAGGCATCTGCTCATCCGTAACACATCTGAGCGCAGCGGGGCGCCAGGCTCCTTAGGACCTCTCAACAGGGACAATGCTCATTTGCGTTTCTAAGAGTAAATGTGGAGAGCTGTGTTGGAGTTTGAGTGGTTTGGGATGTTTTGTTTTGAATTCTCCGTTCATACCAGCCTGGTTTAGTTTCTTTATGTTGCTTTTTCAGCAAAGAAACGAAAACAATATTGAACTATCGACCGGGGTACTTAAACTGCTAGGTAGCTTTGAATCTGTTTATTGAAGTCTGCTCAGTTTGACCTGAATCTGAGGCTCTTCTGCACTAATTCAAGTTACCTTTAATGAGTATATTTTATTTCTTTTGCACTCACTTGTTTTAGCTTCTTACTGTTGCAGTGTGTTTGTATGTGTTATGTGTCGGACCCATAAAAATCCCTTTTTTGAGAGCTTTCAAGATGACAGTACTGTATGAAACTGTAGTATGGTTTAATCACATTTTTCTCTTTTCTTCTTAATCACCCATTATGGGTTCTGCCAGACAGTCAGATTACTGTCACCATTCGTCCAGAAATCTGCCTGTGTTGTTCTTTATCCTCTCTTCCTAAATCAGGGCACCCTCTTCTATTTCATATTTAATAGTTGTCTTTCAGAGACCTTTCCTTTTCCAGCATTACTTTCTGTCATAAAACCAAACAGAAACACACACCCCCCACGCTGTGTTGGTGATGCCCCATTAAGCACCACAGACACCAGTAAATTCAGTGTATGCCAGCAGCTTGCTGCAGTTATTCCTCCGTCTGATGAGAGCAGAGCTTGCCAGCCTGGTCCATGCATTACAGAAACTCTTCCTGTTACTCACTAGAGCTGCAGCTTTCCTCTCAGGCTGAATTTAGGTTCGAGTGTCTTCTTTCCTCTCAGCCTTTTTAATCAGACATCATAAAGTACATTAGTAAATGACTTGCTTTACCACTTCCACGATTAATGAGCACAGGATCTCCTAAAAGCTCACTGGTGAATGGATTGATTTCAATCCCTTTGGAAGGATACTATTTTGTAACGGTGCCAAGTGAGGCATCTCATTTTGACAGATTCATTTAAGCACGGGCAGTTCGTGCAGGAGCCACATTCTCAGCTGACACACCGGTACAGACTGGTAATGGCAGCGATATTAGGAGGTGCATTTGAAGAAGCTTAGACCCTATCTACAACTCCCTGAGAGAGAACAGATTTGGCAGCGGACAGACAAGGATTATGTGTTGCATCAGTAATTAACGTGGTCCCCTGGGTTTTAAGAATGTATCCATGGACATTCTTCTCTATTTTATTTTTTTTTTTACCAACATCATATGAGCAACACATTTAGATAATTTTTAATATGCCTCCATTCTCAAAAAAAACCCCAAACAACAAAACAACACAAACCCCACCAAACCAACTCACAACAGCAACAAAACACCATCAAAAACCCTAAACAAAAATAACAGGCTTTCGAGATAATTTGTAAGCCAACAAAAAGTGAGAAAGCAGGATTGTGGTGGGGGTTTTGTTTGTATTTGTTTGTTTTTTGGTTGGTTGTTTGCATTTATCTAAAAACTGGGATGATTTTAATTTTACTCTTTAATTTTTTTAACTATACACTGAAAGCAAACCAACTAACTTGAAATCAAAGACAGAATTCCCACACCTTTTGCTAGTTGTCAATCTATTGTAGGCTAGTCGGAGTAAGGTAGGGGAACCTCTGGAGAGCATTGTGCAAATCCTAGCTCTCAATGTATCTGATTGAGATGTAAAATATCAAACCTGATTTTTTTGTGTTTTGTTGATGAGTAAGACTTCGACTAGTTTATAACGGATAAAAGTTTACTTTTTTTCCTATGCTTATAATATCTTTATTTCCTATATGGGCACAATCTTGAGTTTCAGTTAGTTCTCTCTGACTCAGTACAGGCAATTCATGTCTCATATTCTTGATTGAAGGATTTACATACTTTTCTGGGAAACACAAACCAGCTCCAGGCTAACAAGTGTTTGTGGACCTTAAAACTACTTAAAAAACAGATGATAAAAAATAGAAGTAAAATAAAACGTCCCGTTTGGCTGTTTCACTGTGAGGTCTCATGGAATTTGTGGCCTGACTCAGCATCTTTGAATCTGATAGTACTGCATCATCCAGAACATGTCCATGAATCAAAAGATGACAGTTAAGAATAATAAAGAAAATGTCCTAAACTGTTCATTTAATTTGTACTTCATGTGTAAATTTTAAAATTCCCTTCTGTAGTGGTAAAGAAAGTGGTCAGGAAATATTTGAGAGCATAGTGGATCTTGGCAAAAACAGACCTGCTCTCTCTTTCTAATACACATTGACCCCAAAGAAGGCTGAACCCCATATACAAAGTTTTAGCTTATCAGCAGTGTTCTTGCTCCCTGCACGACATTTATTTTCAGTGTGTATATTGCCCCTCCATGGAAATCCTCCAGCAATATTCAGATTAGTAAAGAGGTTAATAGAGGATTAACTCCTTCCTAGCAGGCAATGTGCTAGCAGCAACAATTTTACTGTTAGCAAATATTTTGAAAATTTAAATTCATGCAAATATATGGAGCAGGTGAAAAAATAACAGGTTTTTTTATGTGCTGTTCTTTTTCATGTATAGTTTTTTCTATTCAACTTCTGACTTTGTTTACAGATTTTTATTTTTTTTTAAAGGATAGTGTCAGGAAAATCAACAAACATCAGAGGTTTATGTCCAAAAAGGAGACAGAGGAATCCTTCAACTTTATTTGAATAAAGGGAGAGAGTCCATTGCAGCAGACGCACGTTGGGTTTTCTCTCTCCGGTTTCAGAGGGCGCAGCCTCCTTTTATCCTAAACTCCCAGGCGCACGTTTCCCCATTGGCTGAGCTGCTAACAAGGTACAGCCTTCCCAAACTGCCTTCCAAATATCCCCCCCCTTGAACCTACTATTTTACCCTAAAGTTCAGAAGCTCAGCCTTGTGCAGACCCTTGTCTGTTCCAGGAGCCAAACTGCCTGGGCTCAGGAAGGAACCTGCTGCCCAAAGCCAGTAGAGACATCAAGACCCTTTTCAAAGATGGTAACACCCATGGTTTGTAAAGACACCAGCACACATCTTTCCTCTCAGTTTTGAAGTAATGCATAAAAACGACTCTGTTTTCATGATACTAATTTTTATTAAGTTTTGATAACATATAGCCGTCTGGGGCTTTCTACTGAAAAATTAAGAAAATTCAAACTTATCATGTGTGTGCTTGATGGTCTACTTGTCTTTTGAATTAAATGTAGTATCTAAAGTCTTTTTTGCCTTTTAGTGAAAGTATCAGTACAAGAACATGTTGCTTCAGCCTTAATTTTAACTAATATTAATAAAAAGGACAGGTTCTGTAAATATCTATGTACTTGAGACCCATTGAAAATTTATCTGTGTAGAATTACTCAGATAATGTTAATATATGGAAAATTAAAAGGAAGGGGAAACCAAATGGACTCCAGTCACCAATTGTGCAAACAATGTGCTCTTGCTTATTTTTATTTTTAACAGCACATGGTGAATTTAAAAATTGTGGGTATATAGTTACATGACATAATTTGTTCATTTAAATATATTTCTTAAGGAATCTTGTAAATTTTTGTTTTTATGCTATGGACTTTGTAATTTGTTTATACAAATGTTGAAAGTTTAGGTCCATTCATCTGGTATCAGCTGAAGGTGATGAAAGTTGTAGGTCTCTTGTAAAGTACTTCCTAAATGGCTCTTTATATATATATATATATATATATATATATGTATATATATATGAAGTACAGATCTTTAAATTATTTAGGAATTCAATTTAAAATTTAAAAATTTGGTAATTATATACTGTGGCACTGATTGTCTGATCTGGGATGTTATTGATTATACTCCGATGCTGACAGAACTGTTTTTCTTCCTTTTGTGGTTTTTTCACCTTCAGAACTTGCACAAGGTGACTTAGATATCCACAGACACCTTCAGTGATATGTAAAATTAATAAATTATAAATCTCCAGGCAGAGTCTGAAGTTATAATTAACAGGAAATGTATTGGATTTTTTTCACCAAAGTTTGTAGATATTCTTAGGTAGTCAAACATGTAGAAATTAGGTTCTCTGACATTTGCCATCCAAGGTCACTCTGTGCCGTGGTTCAGAGTGGGATCTCTTCTTTTATTACTAAGACACAAAATTAATACATTAAAAAAACATAGTCTCAGTTGGACATGATTACTGTATGACATAAATATTCACACTGTTATTAGTGCAGACTGCAAATACACCAGTGAAAATCCCTTACCTAGTCGTACATCTGTGCTTGGGTAGGAGCTGGTCTAAATTTAAAATCAACAAGCAAATGGAAGAAGTAAATAAGAAAATGCTCCAGACTGCCCCAGCCATCTGGTTGAAATACTATATTTGAAAACTATGTAATGGGAGTCACCACTATTTGGTTTTCAGACCAAATGCCATTGTAACTCAGCGAATAAATTAGTAGTTGTGAATTAGTGAATGAATTGTGGCTTTTTAATCTATTCCCCCATTGTCCTCAAGCAGACTGTGGGCAACTTCTTGTTTATTTCTGTTTATGTTTGTCATTCACAGGTTATTTCAGCAAATCATTGCTGGTTGGCAAATCATTTGAGTCCCTTACTGTGAAAATTTGCTGTTTGTTTTCTGATGGTTTGGGCTTCTGTTCCACAGTGAGTTTGTCTATTTAGTCTGATGCTCTTACATGAAATTTTAGGAAGAGTAATTTAGTGCATTGAGAGTAGAAAGCAAAATTAATGTCTCAAACCTGTCAGAATTGACATACATTTCAGTTAAAGTTATGGGACCTTTTATACCTCCACATAGTTCTTGAAAGAATTGTAGGTTCATGGAGCCTGTACAAAATCAAAGAATTTGTCAGTGGAAAGGAAATGATGCAATATATTTTCCTCTGTTCACTTATACTCTGAACTACTCTGGAATCGCAGGTTATTTTTAAACTTCAGAAATAATTATTCAAGTGAAAATGCAAAACTCCTGTTACACAGCTTTTCTCTGATAATTTTTTCTTTAGAAATAGCTAGGGAAACTTCTACATGGATCCTTCCCAGCATGTCTGTGAGAGGAAAGATGTGCTAATGTCCTTTACAAATAATTTGGTGGGTGAGGGTATGGGTATTACCGTCTTTGGAATGGGTCTTGATGCCTCTGCTGACTTTGGGCTGCAGGTTCCTTCCTGAGCCCAGGCAGTTCGGCTCCTGGAACAGACAAGGGTCTGCACAAGGCTGAGCTTCTGAACTTTAGGGTAAAATAGTAGGTTCAAGGGGGGGAATATTTGGAAGGCAGTTTGGGAAGGCTGTACATGGCTAGCAGCTCAGCCAATGGGGAGAGGAAAAGGGCAACGAGCGGCCGGGAGTTTAGGATAAAAGGAGGCTGCACCCTCTGAAAACCTGAGAGAATGCCCCACAGCGTGCCCCAGTGAACTCTTTGCCTTTAGTTGAATAAAGTTGAAGGACTCCTCTGTTTCTTTTTTGGACATAAACCTCTGATGTTTGTGGATTTTCCTGATATCTGCAAAGAGTGGGGCGGTTGGTATACAGGTGTTGTATCATAGCGCTTCTTATGTCACAGTTCCTACTGCACATTTGGGGGTTTGGAGGGTGATGGAAAGAGTTTGTATAGTTTCATGGGGCCTCAGTAAACATTACAATGTATGTTTTGTACTGAGAATCAATAGATTCCTCTTTTTTCTGTAGAAGATGGGGCAAATGATCAATTGTCTTTACCTCTTTCGGGAATTTGTGTTTTACTTTGGTTTTTGCATTCTGGTTGCATGAAGCAGGAATTTCTTTCATTCGCTGTATAAATAGGGAAAAACACGATTTAAATGTTGTGTAGGGTTTTTTTCTTCTTTGCAAAAGGTGTTTTTAAGACACAGCATCTTTGTGATGCCCTTTGCTCAGATGCCCTTCGCTTGGCACGTGCCCTTGCACAGCTACTCTCACACTCTTAGCTGGGGTGTAGCTGGTGGCAGAGCTTACCTGCAAACTAAGAAAAGGTTCACCTTCCTGAGGATTGAAAGAACTGCTAAGATTAAGTGACAGAAAAAGAAACTCGTTAATGCCTCTGCAAAGAGTCCTAGGCTTTCTAAACATTTGAGAAATGGTGATTGTCACAGAGCACAGATGTGAGAGAATGGGGATGATTCACTGACAGATCTACCGGAGGCTATGCCCAACTCAGCTGTTCAGCCAGGATTCTGCCCTTTAGACTCATCCATTTGGATGCAGCAGCCACCACATCCTTCATCTCTGATAACTCACACTTGCTTACTACTACGAAATCTATTTCCTTACGATGAAACATCATGGTAGTGTTTTAGAATATTATCTTGTTATATGGAGTCTTAGTGATCAGTGGTTAACAGGTAGTACTACTGCTTATTAGTATTTAGTCTTACTGTATGGACAGTGTGGGTCCAGAAGTAACATTTATTAAATGTATTTACACTGCAAGTAGCTTCCCTGGAGAGTAACAGTCACTGATTTTCCATTCCACATAGAAAGTAGCATCAGGTTATAAAAAATACCTTTGGAGTAAAAGTAATCCTATTTTTATATCTGCTTGATGCTGTGGAAATTAGCTTGCTTGGGGCTTGGTTTGCTATGAAAAAAAATTTTAAAAAATTAGTCAGCCAGAAGTGTCCGTTATTTGCATATATTATTGATTTAAAATCTCTGAGAAGAATAGCATGGATAGATTCTCGAGGAAACACAAATACCTGCCTCTGACAAATTGACAAAATCATGGTGGTGAAGGTGAAACATTTGTCAGTAGTATCTGCAAATGCTTGCCTCAGGTTGTCACTGTCACCATCACCCATTTGGATGTGGCCAAACAGCAGAAGATTAGGTCCCGGTGCCACGCGTCCTCACACGTTGCTGTCAGCAGTGACTGTGGCACATGGCCACCCCGTTCACTTCTCAAGTGCACCAGATTGCCTGCACTTGTGACTTTTATTTGATATGTCAGGGGTATGTGTTACAGGCTCAAGAACTGTGTGGTGATGTGCTCTTGAGCCAAGGGTGAGATGAAGATCAGGGGAACATCAAAGCTGCAGTTAAAATGAAAAAAAGATGAGTTAAAGCCAAGTCATTAGAGATCCCTTTGAAGTGTTTACAGATTAAGCCCTGTCTCTTTTAAGTGGCATACTTATCTGCCTTTCAATATTTAAACAACAAGACACGACAGGCAGTGCTTTTCTGAAGGGTTATTGTATGGTTGTGCTGTGCTGAACAGCATCAGTCCAGAGGCAAGTGACTTCAGTTGTGGAGAACCTTTAATAATCCTTTAAATATCTCTCTATACCGATGTTAAGCATACCTTTTGAAAGTGAGAAGACCACACAGTAATACACTTCCACAAGAGTGTTGTAGATGATGATGTGACACTGGCATTGGCCAGACTTGAGGATGACTTTGAATGTGATGTGTGTTTTAGGACAGATAATGGATCTTCCTGTAGGATGTCTTAATGACATTTTACAAGAAACAAATTTATTACTCTTGATAAATTTGAAATGTCTCCTGTTCCTGCTACCTGTGCTAATCCCTTTTGGCCTGCCAATCTTATTACAATAGTTAGAACAAGCATAGGAGACCTGGTGGACTGTTACTGTGCATATGTTAAAGCAAACGAAGGCAAACTGAGTCTCAGAATGTTTTTCTGCACAGAAAGGGACCGCTGTGTTTTCATATGTGGGTATGGTGGATATATATTTTGAGAAAAATTATGACATTCTAAACATTCAATAATTCTAAACATTCATAGCCACACCCAGAATTGTTACTTTTATGGTGTGAAATAAAAAATTGAGTTTTGGTTGGGTTTGTACAAAGTGCTTTTTCCCTGGTGAGCCTGCAGTACAAGGGTTAATGGAATCATAAAGTAATTTATTTTGGAAGAGACTTTTGCAGGTCATCTGGTCTAGCTTCCTAAGATAAAATATAACAAGAGAGACAGATGGGAGGCAGGAAAGGAATAATCAATACAAGTATAAAAAGTGTACAGTTCTCATCCACATCAAATCACAGCCACTAGATGCAGACTTCTGTGTTTTGACAAGTAGTGGTGAGTTGTGACAAGTCTTTTGAGGGACAACTTGATCAGTAGGTGCACTGAGAAATGAGCAGGAAGGGAACAGAAAGGCAGGCCTGTTCCAGCTTTTAATTGTAAAAAAAATAAATCACCATTTTATAACGTTAAATTTGTAATCCATGGAAGGGTTTCTACCCTTGGCTTTAAAAGCAAGAAACTACCTGTAGGTAGTGGAATGAAACACAGAATCTTGCCAAGTAGCAGCATTTACTGGGGAAAATAATCATAATAATGGCTTTGGATAATTGCAACTACATTTCATGAAAACATGGTACCCTAATCAAATATTCTGTGCAGTCTTACTGCAGCCTGTGTATTCATCCCTTCCCTTGAGAACTGTTTATTGTGATTTTTGTTGGGGCACCTCCCAGGAGGTGTTGTTGCAGGAGGGAGTGTGCTCCTGGCTGGTAGTAGCTGGTATGGAGATTGGGATTAGATTGGAATTAGATTGGGTGTTACCTTAATCTGAGGTGAGGGGAACACATTTCAAAGGTAGTTGTAAAGTAAAGCCTCCTCTGTTTGAATGAACCTTGAACACATACAGGAGCCTGTGGTGGGCACGAATTTGTCCTGGCTGCTTGTCAGTGGGAACGTGATTCCATGAGAATCAACTTCCTAAGGTTCAAACCCTCTTTTCCTGATGATGTGAAGATGCAGGCCTGATAACTGAGATGTTGCAAGCAGCTGGAGTGCTTCCTTGGTTCCAGAAGCCTTTTTCAAGAGGATGAATACTGCAAAATGATTACCTGTAGGTCTTCAGGACTCACTGTTTAGTCCCAGGTTGACTAATGTGACCTTCATATGCATCGTGGGTTTTGTGGGTCACTTTCCATAAAAAACCTCTACATTCCATACCTACATTTTCCTATTTGTTTTTTTTAGTGCCATTTACAGAACAAAAAAGGCATTTTGTTTTTTCATGGAAGGAAAATACTTTTTTTTGACATGGTGCTTTTCAATCCACATTTGATGCCGTTTTAGTGTTCAAAATTTCACCCTTAGAGTTACAGATCATTCATCACTGTCATTGCTGGAACTGAAGGGGTCTAATTGTAGTGCTTTCAATATAAGGAAGACTGACTATCCCCTTCCATGCTGCATCACTGCCATTCTGTACCAAGATATCTGTGCAGTTTTTGTCAGGGCTTGCTGAAGAAGCTGATGAAGTGCTGAGAAGCTGAATATTTTATGTGTTTGCCATCCAGTTCTGATACAAAGAAAAACTAAAGAAGTTACACAGCAAGCTGATCAGCAAATTTGATTACATTTAATATGTATTTTTGATAATGTGAGAGGTTTCTAGGAAAAGTGATTTCCCAAACTTCACGGTCCATTCAGAGTAACAGCCCCTGTGGCCCAAAGCAGGAACTGGAATGTGCAGGCAGTGCCCACTGCACAGGCACAGGTTGAGTCAGTTGTGCTGCAGATGGATGTGACAGCAGTCCCAGCCTGGGAACCCCTCCTCAGGGATATGTCCATCTCCCTGTGCTCCCTGGAAGCTGTTACATGTGCTGGAGCTCTGAGCCTGTGTGGCTGTAGCCATGGCAGTGTGGGTAGTTTACCTTTCTGGGGCTATTTCAGTTTTGCTTAGCAATAGTATTTTCAGTTTAGCAAATACTCTTAGCTGAAAGGTTCAAGTTCAATTAAAAAAAAACCAAAACATTGCTGTATCATAATGAAATCCCCTTGGGTTTGTCCTGGTATGAGACTACCAGTGCAACTGGCAAGTACTTTCCTCTGGGCAGAAGGTCATTTTTGGTAATGTACACATGACACATAATTTTCACCTTAATGCTGTTTTCTGCAACAGTTAAAGGGACAATATTTGGCAGCGTTCCTGCTAAAAAACATACCTTAGAAGATTGCTTTTTCATTATTTTTTCCCCTAAATTAAAAAATGTATTTGGATTATAAATGAAACAAAATTATGCCTCTATAAAGTACATTTGGAAACTACACCCATACACAGACTTCCAGCCCCTTCCCTGTCAAACATGAAGTGCCAGGAAAGTGCCTCACCTCCTGTTAGGTGAGGGAAAGAGGTACAAGGAAATCAAAGAATTCTTGCAGATGGTTAAAGGATTATTGAAAGGTCTCCACTGTTTCAAAGCCTTATGGGTATCAGACGTTGTATTCTATCTTGTGTGAAATGTTGTCCCCTAACAAGGGGATAGCCATCAGTATCTCATAATAGGAAAGCTTATTAATCATTCATGAATCTTGTATTGACTATTGCTAAACGTACCTTAATATGTAATCCAGAAGACACAGGCAAAAGAATTCTGAAGAAGGCAGTAATTTATAGTGAGAATTCCTATTTTTGTCTGCTTCAGGTTTCCAGATTGCTTGAGCTTTCCTTGCACAGGGCACAGCTGAATGGCTCTCAAGCAGTTTCCTGACAAGTATCATTTTCAGTTTCTATTCTTTTTGCCACTTTTCTCCAAAACTGTCAATATGTTAATTCGCTACTTTTTTTTTTTTTCCCAGTGGAAAACTGCAGAGTGTTTGTGCTTCTTTGCTAGGTGAGGAGGATTGGTAGATGAGTTGTTATTATGTGTGAGGTGGGAGAAAGCTCAGGCTAAGAAGAAGCAGAAAATAATTGCTTGATGAGAGTAGCTACAGTGCATGGTGGGACATGACAGGCTTCAGGTTGTTCTGCCCAAGGTGTTTGGGTGGGAGAGCACTTCCTCGGAATGGTAATTAAAAGCTGTTGCATTGAACACAGAGTTTCTATTTCAATTTGCTCTGTTTTACTGTTCAGCCCTCTAACAGGATGTAAGTGAGGAATGCTGTCTGTCTGTATTCCAGGTTCCAGGTTCAGTATTCCAGGTTCCAGTCTGTTTGGGATTTAGCTGTTTGGGGAATGGACAGTAGGTGACATTATTGGAACAGAAAGTTTTCCTCTCTTGGTGCCTTGTGTTCCTCTCATTGTTCAGGAATTAATGCAGGATGCCTTTTACCCATCTGGAGCTTTCTCTTCCAATCATATTTCTAAAAAGGAGTCTCACAAACACATCAGTAGCACAGTAGCACTGTTCCCTCAAACTATAACTCATACTTCTAAAATACATGACTCCCTCAGATACATTTCGTCTACCTGCCCTTTTTGTTTCACTTGGCAGATGGAAGGTGGCAAGAAAAGTCTTTAGGATAAACCTTTAGATTGGAGTTGTCAGAATGGCCTAAGGGAATTCAGGTGTCAAAATCCCTGCCCCAGCCAGAGGCTTTAAAACAGTATTTTATTCCTGCCTATCAGCTCATAAGCAACGATGGGGCCAGATTAAGTCTTTCCATTCAGTCAGGTTGTGTGGGCTGATGTTAACTGTTTTAGCTGAGCCACTGGCTGTTTTCTACAGCATCTGCTGATACACCCCAGCTGTCTCTCTCTCAACCCAAGGTCAGGCCCACGTTGGCTTCGCTGTAAGGTCAGGTACATCCAGCCCAATGTGATTGTGAAAAGCATAATTTGCCAAAAATATTCTTTTTTGGGGGGGTGAGATTCATTTTTCCACTATTGATTTTTATTGTAATGAGAAATTATAGTACCTAAACAAAAATTGGTCGTGGTTAAAATAAATTAATTTTCCTCTTGCTTGTATTGCCAAGGATTGCGCCTATAAAAGTTTTTATTGACTACAGCATTGTGAATGTCTCATTAAAAACATTCATCATTGTGTGCTGGCATCTTTTATTATGTCATAAAACTGCAATGCTACATAATGCCTGATTTTTTACCCTGCTCTGGTAAAAAGCTTAAATCCTGCTTTCCTTTTGAAAGGTAGATAGGTAATTTGATACTAGAAAGATTAGAGCTAAATGTTACCAACCTCAGCCATATTCCTCAGGGAAAGATGAAACAAAATTCAGTGAGACTGTTTGGAGTTGGAATTCTTCATTTTAGTCATATCCCCTACCATCGATAGGTAGCGTAAGACAGGAAGTCTGTTAACTGACTTAAAGAAAAAGAGCTGCCTGATTTAAATTTAAATTGTATTGTTCAACAATGTTGTGTAATTAGATGGAAAAGCAGCAAAGTCCTTTTATTAGAGATGTCTTTGTAGACAGTAGCCATGAAAGCTGCAGTGGTTGATGCTAATTACCATATTTTGTTTAAACTTCCATCTAAATGAAAGGATCATTCCATTCTGAAGCTGCAGCCATACAAAAACCACAAGTGCAGTTGAATTGCTGCTGCCAAGCAGATGGGGCTTTGATCAGAATAAGTTATTTGCAGCTTTATTGTCTGGCTGCCAGGGAGGGGCTTGTATTGAACCACCTCGCTCAGAAGAAGGGGAAGGGGAGAAATGAGTCTTGCTGATCTAAGTTCATGGGAGAATGAATTTTCCCATTCTTAGATTATTTTTGCAGATGAAAATCCAGTTTTGAAAAGAACAGCAGTAAGGCACTCAATATTAGGATGCTGTAACGTCTCAGATGGGTTTAGTAGGAAGGGATTGGAATGTTTATTTTAGAGGAATAGAGGGGGAGCACAGTGTTGGGCACAGCTGACTGTATATTTCTCCAAGGTCAATTCTGTCTAGAGTATATCAGCTAAAACTTGCACTACTGTGCTTTTTCATTAAGTGTTTCACACTGTATGGGATGGACAAAAGCTGAACAGCCTCACACATCTGGGATGCTTCCTGTAAAGACAGTGTTAGAAATGGCCACTTACAAAGCCATAGAGAGAGTAGGAAAGTGAGAAGGAATGCAGGAGAAAGGGCTGAGAGTTTTAGGGTTTTGGGGGGATTGTGTGTTGTATAGTATTCCATGTGCAAGGGGATCTTCTTTTATAGCAATCCACTGATACAGAAACTGACTTCCAACAAAGAGTAGAGAAAGGAGGAAACATTACCTGGCAGTGTGTGAATATGAGGTAGATCAGTATAAAAGTAGAAATGACAACTGTAGAACAGGACTATCCTGGGAAATGCAGAGCAAACTTATTTTCTATTTTTAAATTACATTGGTTGTTCTCAATCTTGTCTCCCAATGAAAGTCTAAAAGTGAGAATTAACAATTGCTTCTGTGATCTTGTTAGTCAAAAAGTCTGCCCATGAACATGGTCTTATTCTGACCTGTACCATAACTATCTAAATTCAGGCATTGAAGCTTTCTCAAGCATAGAAAGCCTTTCACATGCAAAGACAGAAAGGAGGGTAGGGGAAAAGCCAAACCAAAACTTGATAACTGTGAATTTCTTCAATGCTGCACTATAAACACTGTGGCAGAACTGTATTATTTCCAAGCAATTGTTGAGGATGTTCTGAGACCACTTTAGAATTACATGTTTTTTCCTTTTTTCTGAGGTGCTGGTCCTGTTCATGAGCATGTTTGTACAAGATGGTGCTCAGTGTCTGGGACCTGGCCATGCATATGAAGCTTAATAATGGTTTATCCCCAAAAAACAGTGTGTGGCCTCAAATTTGTTTAGATCTTGAGATCTGTGTGATTAGTACAGTTGAAGCGGTCTCAAGATAAAACTGTAGACTTGCTGAGACTGGCTTCCATTTTCATTTACTCAGTGCAAAACCAAGCCAAATCAAAATCCTCAAAACCAATAATTTAGATATATTTTGCTTTTTTTTCCTTTAAGTTTGTTCTTTTTCTTATATGGTTTCATTTCTTGCCATCTCTCTGAAAACATCTCCATGGTGCTTTACACATTAGAGGAGTTTCAAAAGAAAATATTAAAACAATCTAGACCTTTTGTCAGACTATCTCTAGAAAAAAAGCATAAGAAAGTTTAAAGTGAAAGGGTATTTCTTAGCACTTATTTTAATCACATTTTATAAGTCAAGCTTTGTTTTAGAAGCACAGCAACAGAGATGTCTTTGTTTTAAGTAAATTGTGAGCTCCTCCTAAAAGAAACAAATATGAACACTATTTTTGTAGTAAACAAAGAAACCCAAATTTGTGTTAAATCAAACAGATTTTGGGTGCAAATTCCTATGCTTGAGAATTTTTAACCCCTCCTGCTTTGTCCCTGAAATGAGACCATAATAGAAGATATGTTTTAGTAGCTTATGCCGTAGAGTGTTATCATAAACAATCTAATCAGCAGATCATAAACAGCAATCTCCTGTTCTGGGGGCAGTGAACATGGAGTTAAAGCAATTTCAGAGGGTGCCCCACTGTCCAAAGTGGAGTGATAATGAATGAGGCACCCAAATCTCCAGCTCTTGGGATGACAAGCCAAAACTACACACTTAGGAGTAAGGGGATCAAATACTTCTTCCAAGACTGTATTAATCTGATTTTCTGAAAGTTCTTAGAATAATTTGAAAATTCCCAGGGCAGAATTTTTGGAAAGTGTGTTGACTTGTAAGATAGGCTGTCCTCCCCACTGCCTCCCTCCCTCCCTCCCTCCATGAGTGATGGTGAATAAGCAAAACCTTTTGGTCATATTTTTGGCAGTAGTATCATTTACAAAAAAAATAAAAGGGAAGGGGGACAACAGAAATCCTTTAAAAAACTCATTTCTGTAAGTTTTGGCTTTTCTCCAAGTACAGAAGGCATCAGTGGTGATGAAGAGAGAATGCATTGGTTGCAGGCAGAAACGTTAAGGTTTTTGCTTGGTTTTTGTTTGTTTTGTTTGTTTTGTTTTGTTTTGTTTTTTCTCCTGATAATGGGCAGTTCTGATATCTCTCAGCTGTAGAATTGGTTTAATGAGAAGGAAAAACTCTCATGTTTTGTTCATACACAGCTCGAATTCAGTGTGTTTCCAGCATAATGAAGTTGTGCTGTCTTGCTGCTGAGAGTGGCGCAGTAGCTGGCTGAGCTGAGCCGGATGTCAGGTGAACACTCAAGCTCAGGGCTGGACAGTGGGACACAATGGAATTGCTCCCAGAGATTCGCCTGCTCCTTCTCCCTCTCTTACAGCCTCATGCCAGGGAACTGCCTGGTGGAGACAGGGGTATGCGTCTTGGGAATTTCACCACAACATTTCTTCGATCAGTCAAACTTTTTCCTTGGTAAAATGTTCAGATCAGTCCTCAAATTGAATTTTCAGGTTATATATTAAGGTATCATAGAAATGCTTTTTGCTATTGAAATAGTCCTTGACATACAATTAGATGCAGTTCTGAACTTTTCAAAACTGGGATTGAAAATCTTTCCATGTTGAACTTGCTGTGGTAAAGAATATTACATCTGCATACTCTGTATTGCTTAAAGACCTGTGCAGATGGCCACTCCTACTGATCCAGAGCATGAAGCCAAGAGCTGACATTGCAATTTGTTATCTTGACAATACAATGGATGTTGCAGACTAATTTGCAGTTTTAAGAATTAATGGTGAAGTGATAAGAGGTGATAAAGATCATAATCTGTGTGAAGTAACAAGGAGCAGGACAGAGTTGTGTCATTTAGTTTGATGCAAATAAGGCATTTGTTCCACATTGCTCTGGTAGTTCAAATGAGGTGAAGCACATGCAGAAAATCTGAGAAAGTGAATTTGTGAATATTTACCATACCTGTTCATTTACCACCAAGCTCTGCTGGAGACCGGTATGTCTTTATATTCCTTATATTCGGTCGTCTTTACCAGAACAAAATAAAAATGGTTAGCTGAAGAGCACTATACTCATGTAGCTTGTTTTCTTTTTGCTCTGTTTATTGAAACTTCAAGGTATTTCATGAACCATTATCACAACAACCTCTCGATTCACAGATTTCTGTTCTTCTTAATGATTAATTTAAAAATATACGGTGACAGCTCTGTGGCTGCTGTAGTGACAGTTTGAAAATAATAAATGCAGTAATTTTTTAACCAGGAAGGAGGAAAAAGCAAAACAAATTCTTGATCATGTGTAAGTAATTGAAAACTGGCAGCAATGTGGAGAAGAACTTCCCAAATTGTTAGGGTGGATTACAGCCATTTGGCATGTTTGCCTTGGCTGTGCAATGGCATTTAGTACAGTAGCTGGATGATTTTACCATATTTTGGGGAACTATGTAAGTTCTTGAAAGCTTTCATGTAGTGACTTCAGTCTTTTCAGCCTTTCAGGAAATGTTTCTATTTTTGATACTCGAGTCTAAGAAGTCTCTGTGAAAAGCATTAAGGATTACTAAAGCAAAAGGCTCTGTGGATTATGGATTTGTGTTGCTTAGTTTCTGCAAAGCTGGTAGTGCAAATATGGCTGTTTTCTAATTTATGGGGGGAAATGAGTGCTCCCCAGGTTGAGGGTGAAATCACAGTGTATTCATGCTGTTGTACAGAGCTTCTACCTTTAGACTATCACCTGAGGCTCAGGATTCCCAAACAGCTAAAAGTAACACGTAGGTACCCCAGCAGGTGATTATAAGGTTATAATAATTGTCATATAACTAATTGAACTCTAGACGAGCATGCCCAGATCCAGAGACACCCCGGTGCTGCCCTCCAAGGGTGAGTGCCCAGTGAAAGGACAAAAGCTCTGTCCTGCTTTTGAACAGTCAGACCTTGTGGGCTCTGGGCTCTCAGCCACGCCTCTGTAGCTACGCTTGGTCAGACTTCCACAGCTTTTGATGACCTCATTTTATAAACATACCTGTTAACGCCTCTGAATCACAGCAATCTGAGAACCTGTTGATGTGGAAAGGTTGCTCCATGCAAGATTTTAATCTCCATGATGAGCTTTAATGTACATTTTGACTATTCAATGTCTCCATGTGTAATGAGTTGTGATTTACTTGTTTTCTGCATAGTAGAATTTTCCTTCCATTATGTTCAAAGAGCAATATTAGTGCAAACAAATGTTCCTCTAACACATGGTCAGTCTGCCAGTCATTTCAAAGTGAGTCTACTTACGAAACAGGTGTAATTAATGAAATCTTTTTAAAAATTCCTGTCCTGGAAATTCACAGTAGTTGTGTAAACTTTTACCAGAACATGAAAATTTCACAGGGAAAGCTTTAGTAGGGTTTCAGCAGCATATTTAATCTAAATGTATGGTTCTGTGATAGATGCACGAAAATGCATGTAAATCTAATTTTCTAAAAATAAGAAATAAGACTTAAAAAAACTGATCCTAATCTAAAAAGTCTTTTCTCCATCTTACAAAAACCAATCTCTTTCAGAGTAGGTTCACTAGAGCACTGATTAGTTTCACTGAATTGATCCTTTTTGTTCTGCTCTAAGAAAATCTACATGGTGAATTGCTTAAAGAATTGTAGTTAACTCATACATTGAGAATTACTTTTTTCTAGAAAGAACCATTTAACCAATTTCAGGATTTTTTTTTTTAATTTTTTTTTTTATTTAGAGAGAATTTCACTTTTGCAGAAGAGCCCTGGAGGGGCAGACTGCAAAGGAACAGGGAAAGCTTCCTCCACGTTATTTCGGCAAGGAGTATTTTTCCCTTACAAGGTTTTCCCCACCCTGTTGGCACAAGGTCAACAGTGACTTTCCTGGCTTGCTTGAAGCACGGCAGTAATGAGAACACACTTCTGGAAATGACTTTGTTGTCTGTTGCCCTTGGAACCAGTCCTTACTGAGGGGGTTGTCCTTAAAAAGAATCAAGGAGAAACATTCAACCTTAGCTCAATTCCTTTTCCTTGGATTCACAGACCGTGGAATGGGAGGCTGCACGTGTTCCTTGGGCTTTCTGCCGGTCTGTGCCTGTGTCCCCTCGCTCGCTGACCCTGTGGAGATGTCACAGGGCTGGGGACAGGGGACATCCAGGCTGAGCTGCACCAGCCTTCCTGCTGCTCCTCAGGGCTTGCCCATGCAATTCCTCCAGAACCTGACGTTAATTAGGACTTTGGTACATTGTCTTGAAGATTAGTTAATCCTGTCATTGTTTTAGTGCTGATTGCTAATGCAATTAACAGATATTAATTCCTGTGCTCTTTAAGAAATGAGCTATAATAGGTTTCCATATCAGCTTGGTTTTTGCAAGCATCTTTCCTGAGCTAAATGGCAAGATGGTGCTAACTGGAGCTATCTGCAGTTCTACTCGGTTTTAAACGTCCACCGTTTAATTAGAAATGGCGTAAGAGGCCCTAAAAATACATTTGAATTGTAGTCACCTTCAGATATCTGTACCAAATATTGAGGGGTTTTGGTTTGTTGTTTTGGTTCTTTTTTAAATTTCCATTTCTCAAAGCAACATCACTTCAATTTACAAGGTCTGTTGTCAGCAGCATGAATTAATGTTACCAATCAATCAATCAATCAGTCTATCTTCCCCTATAACATAATTTTCAAAAGCCTGCATTTTGCTATGTTGTAATGAAAAGGAAGTTGGTGCCTTATTTAGCTAATTATGGTTATGTTGAGATTTTGTTATGTATGTATTTTGACTACTTTTCCATTTCTTATGGCTCAAATTGATTATAAAAGGCCCTACACTTAATATTTTAAAATTTTTTCCCATCAACATTTTAAGCTACTTGCATCATGGTTTCAATGTTACATCATTAAATCAGATCTTGAATTTATTTAATTTAAATTTTCATACGTATGTTTAGCTTCTTCATTTTAGAAATCTCATAAAGAGATAATCTTTTACTGAGGGATCAAAAATTTTTCTGTAGATTTGTTGGTAGAAGTGTAGTTTTTATTGGGTTTTTCCTTACCTGGAATTTCTGAGGGTGTCATTTTGGGGTGTTGTTTGTTGGTTGGTTTTTTGTTTTGCTTTGAGGAGAATTATCAACACTTTTTTTTGTTCAGTGAACAAACTTTTTCTGTAGTGAAACTCTGTAATATATGCAGTTGAACTAACATTTAGAAATGTTGATTGAATTGCATTTCATTTTTTCAATTACCTGGATCCACTTTCAGGAAAAAAAACAACCTGAGAATGTTCTCAAGAGTTCCTTATTCAAAGTCAAGTGTAACTATCTCTGAAGCCCAGAGACAGAAACACATTCACAGGGAACTGTGTCTCAAAAGCAAGGTTTCAAAGGTTTCGATGGCAAACAAGCAATTATTTAAATAATAAAACCAACACCTGCTCCATAAAAGCAAAGAGAATGCAACACCCCCTGCAAGCCCCCAAGGCTGGCACACAATCCTGGGCAGACTGAGTTTGTGATGCAAAAGGCTCCCCAGCTGAACAATATACTCAAGCTTACAGCATTCTCTTTTAAAAGATGTGCTTTGGCGAGTGCCTCTTTACTGAAAGTGCATTTTGTTGGTTTTGGGTTTTCTGTAGCATCCTCCTCCTTTCATCTCTTAGGTTTTGAAAATATTTTTGACAGTGTGATGTATTTAAAGAAAAAAAAAAGAAAAATATTTATGTGTCCTGTGGGGGGGGATTTTTTTTAACCTAAGAATATTGTAAAGGATCTTGTCAAGGAAAACCCTTCCCGACAATTCGTGTTGATCTAAAGAACTTGAGTTAAAAGCTTTTTGAAGTGTGTGGCAACTGCATCAGCAATTCATATGGATGGGAGATCAGCTATATAATAAATAACTAGCTGCATATATATAACTCCTGAAAGCCTGCTATCTTTTCCATTAAATAACTTTCTTTTAATTAAACAAACCTCTAATTAAGCATGTGGTAATGTTATGGTGTGATTAAGGGAAGTTTCATTTGAGCTAGAATTCATTTATTTGCCAACCGTTTGACAACATACAATTTAACTCCATCTCTGACTCGAGCTTTCTGCATGGCAGTAACATTATTAGTTTAATGACAGAGCTGCTGAGTTACAATTCAGCGAGTGTGCAATTACACAGCCTCCTGAGCAGCCTGTCCTCCTCCCTGCTCCACTGGCAGAGATTCCTGGGGATGATGATGCCCCAGAGATGGCTCACACACCATGGTTGTGGTTCACTTCAGCATCCTATACATTTTGGGGAAGAGAGGCCTGTGCTCCCAAATGATTTCTAGAGGGAAGGATTGACCACTTCCCCCCCTACTCCATTATATCGGGTTTAAAAGGGAATGCTCAAGTCCTGAAACAAAAAGGCAACAGCGAAATCTCCCTCCACACCCTCAGCCATCACCTCCTGTGAACTCAAGCTTTGCTCTGCTTTCTCCCTGCAGAGCCAGGGAAAGGATATCCATGGAGGATCATTTGCCATCCATCTCAGAATAGGTGGGTGGTGAATGCAGTTTCGTGCCCCTCTGAGCTGCCTCAGGGGATCTCTCGAGTGCCCAGCACCCAGCAAGGTCCTTGTAGGGGGTGGCAGGGCTGGTTTTCCTTCCTGCTTCACTTCCCAGTCTGACTGTGCAAGTTCCTGCTGGAGGCACCTTCATATTCCCGAGAGCCACTGCCAAAACCATCGAGGATGTGCTGCTCAGACAATCCCTCAAACTGTCACTGCTGCCCAGTGTTCTGCTGCTGAATGTGACTGTTTCAGTCACACTGAAACAAACACTGATTTTGTGGTAAAGTACCCATGTAGTAGAACTCTGAGCATCATCTGAAATTTAGAAGTAGCAGAAATTCTCTTATCATGTGTTTTGGGATTGGGCTGACTGCTGCAGGACATGAGAGGGAAAAATAATTAATTTGACCCTCATTCCGGAGGGTTTAATGCAAAACTTTGGTTTCTTAATCCATGGCTGAAATAGTCATCTTTAATGCTTCCTCATGGAAAAATCTGTGGCAAAAGCAGTTAAGCACATGATCTCCAGTAATACATTAGATATATAATTTTGACTTGGCTTGTGCTGATGCTGTTCTGTCTACTGTGTGAAAGCAAGGAGAGGTGACTAGATGACAATCTTTTTTTTTCCTTTTTCTGAGCAAAGAGGGTAGTTTCTCTACAAGTGTTTAAACTTAACATTTTAGGTCTCATTGATGCCTGGAGAGGCATCACTGAACATCAATGAACAGAGGCTAGACAGAGGTAGAGGATAAAGGCAGGTATTTATTGAAAGGCCTTCAATAGCTACACCTTGGGCAATGCAGAAGCCTCACAGAGGCTACACCCAAGATGGATGACAGTTACGAGTTTTTTGGACAGATATAGGTTTGATCTATTTGCATATCAGAGGTTAATTGTCCAATTACAGCTTCAGGTAACGAAGTCACGTTCCCCCAGTTTGCTCCCCTAATTCATTTTTGTTTATACATTTTTTGGGGGCCTAAGGCTGTGATTGTGACCTTGGCTCTTGTCTGGGAAAGGATTGTTTTGTCTGACCAAACTGTGAAGAGATCTTACCAACATGCTGTGTGAAGCTCAGAGTTATACACTAATGCAGTACAGGATCTGAAAAATATAAAAGCTAAAACTTAAAGCATCATCATGTCTTTTCTCATCAAATGTTCAGTCCTCCTTTTTGGTACACCTGAAACTTGCAGCTTTGGTTGGTAAGGAAGGCAACTGATTGTACAGAAGAGGTAAGAAAACGTCTTTCTGACAAAAATGGCATGAAAATCTTTTTTAAATCAGGAAAGTCCAGTTTTATATGTATATACATATATAGATATATATTTAGATCTCATCAGAGATGTATATGTCTGCATTGGAAGGTCTGCTGTTTTGTTTTGCAAGTGGTGGGCAGCTAATGTGAGAGATGAACATGGCCTTGCTGGCTGAGAGGATCTGCTGGTTTGGGCTGGGATAAAGTTAATTCTCTTCCCTGCACAAGGTCAAGGCCCCCTCTACTTCTCACCCTAGCAGTGAGGAGACTTGAGGTGCACAAGGACTGGGAGGAGTCACAGCCAGGACAGCAACCCCAGGTGACCCAAGGGAATTTCTGTGTCATCATGCTCAGCATGTGAAGTTGGGGGAAGAAGGAAGAAGAGGGCATCATTCAGAGTGAGGGTGTTTGTCTTCCCAAGTGACTGTCACACATGATAGAGCCCTGCTGTCCTGGGGGTGGCTGAACACCTGCCTGTCTATGGGAATGATGAATGAATTCTTTGTTCTGCTTTGCTTGCATGTATGCATTTGCTTTACCTCTTAAATTGTCTTTATCTCAGCCCACAAATTCAGTTCTACTCTTCCGATTCTCTCCCCAACCTGACGGGGGGAGTGAGCAAGGGGCTGTGTGGAGCTGAGCTGCTGGCAAGGGTTTAGCCATGACTGAGGGCATCTCAGATGATGGCAGGACGGGGCAGAGTCACATAAGTCAGCACCTTCTGTGGCATTTAACTGTATCCTGCTCTGCTTGGATAAAAACTCAGCAAACAAATTTTGGGAGTGTATTGGCATTATTGGTACTGAGGGGTTTTTCAATGGTACTTTGTAGGCTTATAAAAACAGAAAGGGAGCTTGTAAGCAGTATCAGTTTTCCGTAAAGATCTTGCAGAGTGAGTGGATTTGCCTTTCTGGAAGGCAGTTCTGATGAGGTTTAGTGTTTTGCATGTACTCAAGATGGTGTTTATTGTTCTGGCATTACAGGCAATCTGACTGCTGGAACATGGTGTAATTACCAGTTAAACTCTGAACTTGGGCACTGAACAACACAAGATTGCCATTACATGTCCTCCTTCTTTCTTGTCAAATAGCTCTTCTGTCATATGACAGGATTGGGAAGAATTTACTGTTCAAACATACTTACTTTTCTTGACGGAACAATCTGCAACTGCAGATATTAAACATTCCATTACATACCATGTATATAGAATCCATAAGATATTTTAAAATCTATTTTGGACTATACCCTGAGAATACAGTTCATTACTAGAGCTAAACAATGACCTTGTTTCCCTTAAAGATGTCTTTTGATAAGTCTGATTAAAAGAAAGAAAAAGAAAAGTTTTCTCTAAAAAAGTGAAGACAATTGAAGTACTTGGAGTTCAGCATTGTGAAATCCATAGTACCATGCAATTATTAATTTAGATACAAACTAGTCAATTTTTTTAATGAAAGGGGCTCTTGGCATAACCTGTTTCACATACTGGCTGCACTTTCTAGCGTCACCAAGTGAGGCATGTGACAGCACTCCTTCCCAACAGGTTGTTCTCCTGTTAAAGTATTTGGATCATGGCATCTAGGAAGAAATTAATTAGAAGTGAATAGCTTGTAGGTAGGAACGCTGTGTTGCAGGCTATGAGTTCATCCAAGTAACTGGAGGAAGGAAAAAAACTAGAGTTTATGAAGTCCTTGTTTAACTTCCAGCACAGAGAAATGTTAATTTTTCCAGTCTTGCTCTCCACAGTTTCCATGGAACGTCCTTTTCCCCAGTGAATTCAAGGAAACTCAAGCTGTTAACAGGCTTGTAGGATGTTTTTTGTAGCATGGAGTTGGTCTCAAGCTAAATGCAGGCTAAAATTTGGAAAGCAGGCTCAACTTAGAGACAAAATATATAGCAGCATTACGCCTTAGAAAACCAGGTTGTTATAGTGGAAATTGTGCCTGACTCAGGTACATCAATATGAATAGGACCATTTGATTGATGACAATGTTTAACTCCAGAAGTGAAAAAACAAAGATATCTCCAGCTGCACACACTCTTCATTTTCATTTTTCGAGGGCTGGAGCTCTGCTGTGATAGAAATACAAAATAAATCCTGGGTCTCAAGGTTTAGGGGCCTTTACACCAAAATTGCAGACAGCAGAGGGGGCTCTATATTAGTCCTGAATAGTTTCTTTTCTTCCCTCTCTAAACAAATAAACATCGTTCTGTTTGACTTCTTTTATTAAAGTTGCATTGTGTTTTCTCTGTGCTGATGTGGTAATGACACGTTTCTAAATTGGCTCATCTTGATCTCATTAAAAATTCACGTGCTTCCTGAATAAAAGCTCTCTTCAATGTGTTCCTCATCCTTGTTCTTCCATGTCCTGCTGTACTGGTGTCATAACTCAGCCCCAGCTGGTGCCAGAGCCCCACACAGCCCCTCACTCACTCCCTTGTCTGATGGGGGAGACAACGGGAAGAATGAAAGTGGCAAAATTCATGAGCTGAGATCAAGACAGTTCAACAGGTAAAGCAAAGCAGACCAAGGAATGCATTCACCACATTCCCTGGGTGAAGTGCTCAGCCATCCCCCGGACAGCAGGGCTCCAGCAGTGTAAGGGTGACTTGGGAAAATGGAATGGAATGTTCCCTCATTCCCTCTTCCCCCAGCTTTTCCAGGGTCAGCTGTCCTGGCTGTGTCTCCCCCAGTGCACCCCCACCCCACTCACTGCTGGGGTGAGGAGCAGAAAAGCCCTGATCATGCAGTCACTGCTCAGCAGTAACAAAAACACCCCTGCATTCTCTACACTGCTCCCAGCACAAATCCAAACTATAGCCCTGCACAAGTTACTCTGAAGAAAATTAACTCTATCCCAGCCAAAACCAGTGCAACTTGTGGGAGCAGCTGTTACAACAATACCACCTTTTCCCCCCATCTGGCAGGCAGATGGGCTAATCCACAAAGAGCCACTATTTGTTCATGGATCAATTTTCAGAGTCTAAAGTGAACAACTGACAACCTTTCCAAAGATGCTGAACATGTCCATGCCTGGGCAATGTTTCACAAAACAAGAGAAGTCTTTCAAGACTTCTAAATATTCCTCTTTCTCTCTCTTGCTCTCTCAGAATAGGAAGAAAGACAGACCACAGTAATTTTTTTTTTTTTAATTAGGAGGTTGTTTTGTACACCCAAATATGCAAGTGCTCTGCATTTTTAAATTTAATTCTATTTTTCAGGAAAGAAAATATTACAAAAGGAAAAAGGAAGGACTTTTCTCTCCTAGACAGCAGCAACTGCAGTAGTTTAATTGTTTTACAAATTTGGCAAGGATTGTGCCTGAAGACTAATATGCTTTTTTAAATTGAACTATGATCTCTTTGATTTTTTGGTTTTCCTGCTGTGAATCCTACTCTGTATTTAAACATTTGGGCTTTATTGCCTATTAGGTCACTATATCCTTGCTGTTTAAATAAGATGTAAAATATTTTACCCTCTTTTTTTTTTTTTTTTTTTTTTTTTTTTTTTGTGGTGGTTTTTTGCTTTTTTTTTGTTTGGGGTTTTGGTTGGTTGGTTGGGTTTTTGGGGTTTTTTTTAGTTTTTAGAGAAGCACAAGATGGGCTAGAAGTACCCTTGTCCTTTCAGAGTTTAGTTAGCAGTGGGATGTATGCCAGAGTAAATGAGACACTGCGTAAACTGCACATAAACCACCATAAGAAAAAGTTCTATTGGAGGGCAGCTTGTTACTTTATGAGTCCTATTTTAAAATCAGTCATAAAAGATTGGAAGATAAGTAAATTACGGCTAAGTGTGTCAAATGATACAATTGTTTTCTTTGTCTGCTCAGACCTTGAATTTCTCTTGTAGAAGTCAGCCAGTGAGCTGTGTCCCTCCTGACAAACAGTGAGCCGGAGCAGTATCTGGTTGCAGCCTGTGTTGTTTCCCTTCACAGAGGTGGTACCTCTCCGGTGAGCCCTGTGCATCGTCCCAGGTAGGGCTGCCAATACTTCAGAAACAGTATTAACTGTGGGTTGTTTCCCTGTGGGGCCACACTTTCACTTCACAGCCCAGGATGTCACAGGAATCGTACCAGGTTTGAAGGGAGGAGTGGAAGTGCTCTCCTGGCCCACGTGCATTGTGTGCTTTTCACCTTTGTTCACCATCTGTCCTTGCTGGAGCTGACAGTCTGCCATTTGAGGGCTGCCTCCCTGATGCTCTGATTAGATGCTTATTGCACCCTCAAAAAAACCCCTCTCAGAAACCCAGAGACAATCGTGTGTCTTTGTAAGGCACACACTTCCCTCTCCCCGTGGCGCTTTTGTGCGCACGCCCTTCCCAACAGCCTTTTGTGTGTTCAGACCCCAGATGGTTGCCTGCAGTCACAGTCTTTAGCAGAAGAATCATATTCTAATTGTCTGATGGATAATAAACAGTACTGACTTTGCTTCTGATGTGAATTGGATGTCTTCAAGTCGAAGAAACAAAAGATCTCCTGGGGAAAATTGCTGAAGATATGTATCATTGTAAATCTCGAACTGGGGGGGAGAGAAGCTGAATAAATTAAAACTCCTTTTTGGGTTTGCTGAGGAAACAAGCACTGCAGAAGATGAAGATTAAACCCCAGAAAATATCATAGAATTAGTAGTGTGTCTCTTAAATCCTACTTTCTAGATTATTGCAGCTAAGCAACTAATACAGCCTTTTTTCTGTGTTCTGAATTCACATGGGCCATATTTAATACCTGGAAAGCTTAGCAGTTTATTTTTACTGAAACAAAATACTTTTGAGAAGACTTTACAGTTGCTAGAGTATTCCCAGAAATTTCCAGTGGCAATAACTAAAAACTTTTGAGGCGCTTTTCCCTCTCTTCTGCCCTTCAAATCAGGGAACAGAAAAATGTGACACATCCTGAGAGTTTCAGATGGAGTTTCCTGGAGTTTCAAATGTTGGTAGTCAGTCTGAGCTAAAAAAGAGTCCACACTGATATTAGTCAGGCTTAAGTGTTAACTTTGAGTAAGTATTCCAGGGTTGGAAAACGAAGTTGTATGGTTTTTTGTTTGATTTGGTTTTTTGTTTGGTTGTTTTTTAATGGGATGAAAAAATGTGTTAATGTAAAGTTTTTAGCTCTCCAAGGCATGTTGCTAGGACATGTTTTTCTAATATTTAAACAGAGATTTTTAATCTTTTTAGATGTAGTAGTTATCACCAGACTTTTTAACACACAAAGTAAGATTATGAAACAGTAAAAGACTTGGGTGTCTAATAGTTCCAGAATATTATATACACAAATATATTAGAAAAATCCTGTAAATCAAAGGTGAATGATGGAACGTGCTGAGTAATAGAAGTGTATTTTTGTAGAAAGGATTTGAATAAATCCATCTTTGATACAGCTTCCATAACTTTTGGAAAATGCAGGATTTTTCTTCCAGCAGCAGAACAGAATGCAGGATAAACTAGGGCTTTTAAAAAAAATAAAAAAGTATGTTTTTTGGACCTACCTCTTTATTTGTCTGAAATCTCATGGAAGTTACCCATTAAGCGGTTTAGGAAAGCAGGTTTGAAACAAAAGCAGTCTGTTTCAGTTTAAAAAATTCCAGGCACTATGTACAAGAAATACATTATTATTATTTGCATTACCAGAAATACATCATGGAGAAATCTAGGTGACAGACATACCCACATGAGCTCATGACAGGATTTGAAAGAACAGCTAATGTGCTATGGTTCTGCACACCAAATTGCCTGTGATCCAAAGTATGCACCTTGTGGCTTTCTACAACTAATTCTTTTGGGATGTTGTATTTACATTAAAAGAAAAAAGGAGAGAAAGACCATTGCAGCCACTTCTTGCTAACTGTAGAGTCAAAACTTTCCAGTGGGAGGCCATAAAGACCTATTCGGTCACTGGCTCAATGGACAAGAACCAGTATTATCAAAAGTATCAATAACATCTGAGTTTCCTTCACATCTGTAGTAGCTGAGGAAACAGAATGAATACACAGGGACCAAATGTAGCCAGGGGGGTTGGATCAGTCCTGATTTAGTCTAGATCAAGGTGAGATGCTATTGATGCATCAAAGAGACCTAAGTGAGCTAGTGAGGATCCACCTGCACCCCAAACTCATCAGTGTCACTCTCCTGTCCTTTAGCAAAACAACCACATCATGTACAGTGTCAGCAGTCTTCTATTCTGCCTTGGGTTTAGGTGGTGCTGTATCAGCCATTGTCCCATACTCTATATCCATCCCTTCCAACTGAAAAATCTGTGTTTGATTTTTCTCTTGACATCCACATTCCTACAGTTGCATGTGATTGTTGCAAAGTACTGCAGGCAGCGTGATGGAGTAATACCACTTGAAATTAAAGCCAGTGCAAGATATGATTACAGTTATTATTAGAGTTCAAAGCAGAGACCATAGAGTCTGGGATGTTAATTAGCCACCAGTCAGGTTCTGATGGGTTTTGTGGCACCGTAATGACTTAAAGGGCCTGATGTAGTTTCAAAGCAGGTTTTAAGCAAATGCCTGTATGACCTGGACTGCAGCAGCCAGTGGAGGCACAGGCTCTCTGGGCTTCCCAAACAGGAACTGCCACCTCAGAGACCATTCTCAGACAGAGATTTCTGTGTTTGAATTTAACCACTGGAATTTACTCTTTAGGTTATGCAGAACCTAAAATAAGTAAGTAGAATCAGTTTTGGATTGTTTTCAGTACTGTAATAACGATTTCCATTGTTTATCAACTGACTCTGTTGCATCCTCTGAGATCTCCCTACCCTGTTTACTGCTGGCACAGGCCAAGGAGTTGTTACAGTGTTTGAGAAAACCTTTCCTAAAAACCTTGTACTCTGTTGTTTCTTTGTTGGGGGAAACTTATAGTTGTCTTTGTCCAACTAAATTTTGCCTGAAGGAAAAACTTGAATAGCAGCTCCATAGAGAAATCAGCTCCTTCAGATAGTCCTTGAGACAATGAGCTCTGATGGAGATGACATACGAGGAAAATGAAGGCAAAGTTGAGCTGCTTTCTTCTTACCTGAGAGTACTGTATATGCATAGTCTGATTTTTTTCCCTTAACTGATGTGTTTGGGAAAGGGACTTGACTGTGTTATAGGACATGAACTACACAGTAAGCTTTGGAAATACATCTGACAGTGCAGGTAGCACTGCTTTTGAATAGATGGACTTCTGACATTTTAAAATACTCTGCTTTTCGATTGTTAAGTATTTCTGAATGCCATCCTTATTTCTCAAATGTGGTATGCAGGACCTTTATCCTGTATTAACAATCTTTGAACCAAGGAAACATTTATGCAAGTGCAGATTTCCTACTCTCTGTGGTTTTTGTCATTGTGCTTGTAGGGGGATGAACTCTAAGAAGGTAAATTCTAACTTCTGCCTAATGGCCTAGGGAAGCAGAACTCGGTTTCAGCAGCAATTTGTCAGTTCATTAAGAGATGCAGTGTCCTGGCTTCCTGGTTAATGGTTTTGCTAGACTGCAAGGAGCAGTGGTAAAGTCTGAATTCATGGCTGCCAGGATACGGCCAGGTCAGAATGGAAACACCCACGTAGAGAAGCCCTGTCCAGACAGTGTTTTGAATGGCTGGAGCAAGGCAGAGGCTTCTGTGCCTCTCTGGGTACTTTCATACAAATGTCCAGCATTCATGGAAGCAGAGCTTTAGGACTGGAATACTCTTAAAGCTTAAACATCTTGTTTGGGAATTTTGTGGACTTCAGACTACAATAGTTAAGGTCACATCTTCACGTGTGGATATCTAAAATGCATGAAAATACAGATTTTCATCATAATTTTCATCTTTGGCTCCTCTGTAGGAATGATGACTGCAGTATTGCTGTACTTAAGAGGGCTGTAAGAATATGCATTGCTTAAGCACCATAAATGGAAATTATTGTGCAATGCAACACAGTTCTTTACAATCCATAAATCTCAGACGTGTATTTGTTTTGTCTTGTGGATTTCTAGGTGGGCTTTGTCCACACTGTCCACCAGCTTATAACCTCTTCTCTGTGGCCTCACTCAACTCTCCCCTCTACCTTTGAGCGCACCCAAAACTCCAACCTGCATCAAAACAGGAAGAATTCCAGGGATGTAGATACACAAGATACTGAAGTGCCTAAATGGCCCTTTGTTGTCAGCTCCTTCTGCCTGTGCTGGGAGACAGCTCTGTCTGGAAAGCCAGGCAGCTGCAGGGCAGCCTCGACTGCCAGCAGAGCAGCTCAGCCTGCTACTAAAAGCCACTCCAAGTATAGGGTTGCCGAGAAACCAGGGGGTAAAATATTAGTGATCAGATGGGTTATTTAGATGGATCACAGGACCAGGGCTCAGTACTTTTGTAAGTGTGTGTAGGAAATGTTTCCTAATTGCTTCTGAGTGGAGTTGAGGGTGTAGGAAGGTTCACCATGCAGTAATGTGGAACTTACCTTGAAGGTGAGTGTGTAGCAGAAGAACAAATTTGGACTGTTGTATTTTTTTGGCCTGTTTGCTATTAGATGCCAAGGTACAACTTCAAATGATGAGTCTTACGTGAGACACACATAGAAAGCAGATTATCATCTTCTTGATCTAAATCAACTTTCTTTTTCCTCACTTTTTCTTAATTGCACTTACTGTTTCATGGGCAGCAGTGAACAACTTTTACTCTCAGCTCTCTGCCCAGCAATTCCAAGCGACTGGAGAGGCAGAAGATTTCTCACCTGGCCCTCACCACCTAACCATGGTGTTCCTCAGTCAAGTATAAAGTGTATTATTCTTAAGATTTCCTTTCTGACCGTGATTTTTATTTTGTGAGTTAATTTCAAAGCAGTGGAAGATTTTGGGGAATGTGAGTAATGCACAGTGCTTATGACACAGCCTTGGTTCTGCCCTTTGTGATGCACAGCTCCAGGAACTATATCAAATGGTTCATTTTGTTGACTTTGTGTCAGAGAGTTTATCTTGAAAGGTTTGTAATGTTACACAAACATGTGCCTCTTCCTCCCCTCCCCAGGTATTTTATGGGATCAGCTCAAAAGAATGAGCTGTATCTGTACCATGCTCAAGTGTGTTTTAAAATCATGTTAATATTTTAAAATGTGATTGTTTCCTATTCTTTTACTTTCTCATCTATATACAAATAGCATGTTGTAGCCCCCATTAATCAAAATGACACTTTCTACACCCTCAAGTGTTTTCACATTTGCACATGAAGTGTGTTCCCAAAACTCTGTGCTGCCTGATTGATCTCTGCATTGTGCACTTTTCAAACCTATGTGTCTAAAGCTGACTGAAAAGATACAAAGCTTGACTTCTAATGTGATTTCTTTAATCTCCTTTTGTAGAATTAGTATTACAAACCATGTAGAAAGTCTTTCCAAGTTCGCTTTTTGCATTAAGCTTGGCACAGGCACGAAGGCCCACGTCCCATCTTACACTGTAAAACACACTGCTGGCTGCCAAAAGAAGTGTTAGGAGACACTGCTGTTTTGGGAACGGGTGTAAGAGAAACAAGGCTGTTAAAAACTGAGGAAAGCAAAACATCCTCCAAGGCATGGGCTTGCCCCACTGACTGTTCAGACATGGCTCGTTCTAGGGCTCCTCTTCCCAATGAGCGCCACAGAACAGACATTAGCTAGTGGTCCCATCCAAGAGGAGGATTTAAATTCAGTAACTTGTCTGCTGGTAAGAGCACAGATGGCTACTCATGTCAAGACTTTCATGTATGTATATATAAACCAAAGACTGCCTGAGGGAATGGGAATGGCAGAAAGCCTTTTCTAGGCATAAAGAACTGTGGAGCAGATAGAAAACTCCTATCTACAGAAAACTTTCTATCTACAGTACAGCCCAAAGGCTGTGGGGATGGGTGTGTATGCAGGGCCTGGAGAGGAACTGGATTTTAATACTCTCTTTAAAATATTTCACAGGGGTTCAGGAGTGTCTGACCCCTGGAGGCACCACTGGGTCCCCACAGAAGGGGCGCTGCCATTATCTGACACTTTTTCTGCCCACATGGCATGTGTGAAACACAGCCAGTTTTACAGCAGCTCGTATGGAGGATTTCTTGACTGAAGACTCTCGAAGAATTTGCAGAATTTCCTTTCCTTTTTTTTATGGTCTGAACATGGATATTTCTCTTGTCTGGCTCAGTTCTTTGCTAAAAGCCTGTCTGAACATTTTAGTAAAAGAAATAAAAATACTGTAGAAATAAGCATGAAAGTGCAGGGGGGGAAATATTTTGCCCTCTCCATCCCCAAAAGTATAAAGTATAGGTAGAACAGCAGAATTCCAGGAAAAATACTTACTAATCAGTAAGGTTGTCTTCACCTTTCTCAGTTTTTATTTTCTTATCCTAGACGGGACAGTTATTTTATGTCACCTTTCTGATCTAATGTCTTTAAGAGAAGATAATCTAGTTTTGAGGTAAGAAGTGCACAGCTTGAGCAGAAGCAGCATGAGAGAATACATGTGTGTCAACCTATGCTAGTGCTCCTAGGGGGCAGAGGGGAGGGAGGGCGATTTAGGGCCGAGCTTATTAGGGTTAGAAACCACTGCTTTTCAGGTTTACTGATATTAATGAGTAGTGATCGAAGCACTTGCCTTATGACTGTTTTGTAACTTGCACTGGTTTGACAGGACTTGCCTTGCCTGTAGCCTTCTAGAAGACTTAAAGCTCACATAGAAGTGTGGGGTTGGTTTTGGCAGCCAAAAGTATAATTAGAGTTTCACCCGCATGTATGTGGCTTGCAGAGCCCGGATAATGCAAACCTCCCGTCTCCTCCCGCAACCCCAAGGACGCGTGTGCTGAGTTCTCGTGGCAGTGCCCGATGCGTGGCACTAATCCCGGGTACGATCCCCGCCCGGCTGGGCTCGGCTCTGCCTCGCACACCATGAGCCGCCCGCACGGACTCGCCAGCAGGGCTTCGGGCACCTCCCTGTTGCTTCCCCTTGCGAGCGGCACGCCAGAAAAAGCTGCCGCGCTTTGTCGGAGGTGCGAAGCCGCTCGCTCTGGCCCATAGGGCGGCGGCGATGCGGGCGGCAGGCGGAGAGGCGGCGGCGACAAAGACGCGCTGCTGAGAAAGTTTGCCGGTGCCCGAGGGCGACTTTCACGCGTGAGCGGCAGGGGCAGGCGAGGCGGCCCAGCGTGTCCCCAGCGCGCTGCGCTGCGCTCGGCGGGTGCCGAAGCCGCCCCGCGTCCGCGGGGGCCGGGCTGGGCCGGGCCGGGCCGGGGCGGGGGGAAGGGGCGTTGCCATCTGCTGCTAATTCCGCGGTCATTGGATTAGTAACCCGCGGTGATGAGATCAGCGGGATCGGCTTTCGCGAGGAGGCACGGCGCTCCCCGCGCTCCCCAGCTGCGCCGGCTCTCGCATGAGGCGGCGGCGGGCGGCCCAGGGGGAGGCAGCGCGCACAAAGCCCGGTAGCCGCCGCAGGCCGCCGCCCTCGGGCAGGGCTCTCGGGCGGCCCGAGCCCCGCAGCCGCCCGGGCGCGGCGCCCGCCTCGCTCTGGGCCGCGGCTCCTCCCGGCCGCCCCCGGCTCCTGTCGCCTCCCCGGGGCAGCCGGCGGCGGGGAGCAGCCTGTGCTGGGCGGGCGCGCTCCGGGCGGGGGGCACGGGCTCCGAGCGGGGCGAGCTCGGCCACGGCGCCTCCCGAGTTTGTTTACTTGTGCTCCACGTCTCGTCCCCGGGATCTCCTCTCTGCCGGCGTAGCGGATCGGTGGCGGTGCCGTGCTGGGGGTTTATGGTAAGTTTGCGGTGGGCGACTCCTTCAGTTCGTGGGAATTCGGTGTTTTGTTACACAGGGTGTAAAGACGCGTTTGTGGGGGAGGGTTTTTTTTGTTTTGTTTTGTAGTAGTGCTGGGTTTCGAGCTGGTGTTTGAAGAAATACGCTTGCGAACCGTTTTCTGCTTTATAATGAAATTGTTTACAATAGAAATTAGTTTCCTGAGCTGTGTAAGAGAATTATTTCTAGATGTTGGATAACTAGAGATCTACGTTTCTCATAAACTGAATGCATCTGAGTTTGCGCTGCCGAACGCAGACCCTCTTGCCTAATGATTGCCACAAGCTAACATTTTACAGTGATTACTTGGTGCTTTTTCGGGCAGTAAAAGCCAGACCTCAGTTCAACTGTTTAGAAGGATCTGAAATACTAAACTATCTTCTCCGTAAGAGTAAGAGGCAAGCTGAACCGTCGTCAAGACAAGCCTGAATTTGTATGCGAGACCTGAGTTTCAACAAAGAAAGGTATTGACTGAATTTGCCCTCACATTACTTGTAAGAACTCGGAGCCGGGCAGCGGGTTTGCTGTCGCTGTTAGGAAGTTGTTCCTGCCGAGGGACCAAGGGCAGGGGAGCTGAACGCTGCCCTCGCTGCTCCGTTCGTTCCTGGAGGGGCTCCGGCGTTGATGTGGCAGCGTCCGTGCTGGCAGCAAGTAATTTTTATTTCTTTTTGCGTAGGTCTTGGAGTGTAGACTGCTACAGGGTGGAAAGTGTCCTATATAGAGAGATGGCCAGCTACCGCTTCAGCTGCTGGTTTGATGTCGGCTGCAGCCCTTCGGTGCTTAAGTCATACCTGATATTTTCACAGTGCTCTGTTTGCCTTCCGGTGACAGAAGCAATCCCTGATAAGATATCTCCACGCTGCAAAAGAGCTTATCAGGAGAAAAAAAAACAGTCCCAGAGAGTTGATGCTTGCGGCTGAAAGTGGCCCGACTTGTGCAGCGTATCTCGGAGGATGCTACATTTTTAATGCTGTTTCTGTAACTAAAGCAGCCTTTCGGGGACATGAATATCAAATTGCTGTTAGATTATTTGGTGCTGCTGACAGAGAAATGCCAGATACTGTACATTCTCCTTACTACAAGGGGAAGTTTTATAACTGGCCTTAGTCATGTAAGTCTGGTTTCCTTGGTAGCTAATGTGCCTCGGTGTCTTGCTGCTAACTCCGGATGTCCTTGGATGACCGTCCTGTGCCTCAGTGTCCCTGCCAGGGCTGAAGGGAGGCTCGGTATTTCCCTGCATCACCAGGATGAGAAAACTTCCCAGCTCTGTGCCTTGCTGAGGCCCTCATGTGGGTGTTGCTCTGGAAGTACAACCGGTGCTGTTGGGCTTCGAGAGCCCTGTGTTCACACCCATCCCATCCCACCGGCCTGTTTGTCTTTGCAAATGTCATTGCAGCCAGCTCTGAAGCACCGGGCTTCCTGCTCAACAGGCTCTGGGGCTCGGGACTAAGAAAGCAGTGCCACCTTTTTGCAAGGAGCTTTTCAGAGCTGTGAGACTTCTGCTTTGTTTGGGGGTTTATTTTTTTATTGTTGTTTCTGGCAGGTTTGTTGGGGGGGGGGGGGGGGTGTTCATGGTGGGTTGTTTTGTTTTGGTTTGGGTTTTTGGTTTGGTTTTTTTTTTAACAGAAGCATAACCCCCCCCATGAGAAATTTTAGTTGGATATGTTGTTTCTTGACAGAACAAAAACTTCTGATTTTTAGTTTGACCAAATTACAGTCATCTTTGTGACTCATGTTTGTGCAGCATAGGAATTTCTGAATGATGGGACATTTCTCCTATGACTCCACAAGGAACAACTCATAAACGTGTCAGGCTTCATTGTCGCTGGGCAAACTTTTGGAATGGATTTTCCATGTATCAAGAAAATTCAAGGCAGCAATTTTTGTCTCATTTTCCTTCACAATCACTGTTTTCCCCTCTTCTGTGTATAGGACACTGACCTCTTTTTATGGAGAAGGGAAGTAATTTTCACAGTGGCACTCAATGCGATGTCACAGGACTCCATGTGATGGTTACTTTGTGTTGGCTTCTTTTAACTGAGACAGCTGGAGAGTTTTCCTACAAGGAGCTGATTTGCTTACACATTTGAGACATAGTGACTGTAATTGAGGAAGAAGGCATTACATGATTTTCTGAGGTATTGTTAAAAATCCTTGGCTAAAGTGATTAGCAAGATCATGCTGGATACTCAACTGTCCCATCCTGGTAATTCTTTGTGGCCAAAAAGAGGAAGATGGAAAGAGGGATGCTTTATCCAATTCTGTATTTTAGCTGTCTGCTCTCCATTCTGGTTGGCTGCTCACTACTGCTGCACTGACATCCTCTGCTCGATTGTTTGAGTGCTGGGGCAACTTCATTTCAGTGTAAACTTGAGGCTCTCCCAGTGGTAAATCCCAGGTTGAATAATGGTAATGCAGAGTGGCCTTGGTACTCACATCTATTTCCTGCATCAGTTAGTGAGGATAAGTGCACTGTTCTTAATAGAATATCCATGTAAAGGAAATCTAGATGTATTTTCTTCTCATTGGGTTTCCCCGGACAGAGGATGGATGTAAATGCTGCTGGACTTCATAAATCCTCTCTGAAGACTGCAGAGAGGAGTGGAGGCTGGTACTGCTGGGTGCCCACCTTCCTGGTGCCATCCAGAGACCAAAACTGGGCTCGTGGCTCCAGGGATCAAAGGCTCCATGCTGGCAGAGCTCTGGATGGATGGATGTTGTATAGTCTTGGTGAGCTATGTCAATGCAGTATGCACCTTGAGGCTAGTGGAGGTGCAGGCCACATATGTTGTACTGGGAATTTTAAGTATTTATTAAGCCAGAATAGATCCATTTTTTTGTGACGAAGGCATTGCTTAAATCTGCCCACTGAAGTGTTAACCAGTTTTTGAAATCAAAAGTCTCTGTAAAGTTTCTACCTATGGCTAAATATTTGCTTATAATTCTGGAAGTTGGTGTTGTTGGACTGACTGAAAATAACCAAGTGCTGTGGATTGAAACTTGCCAGACCAGATAGCTACCTCGCCCACTGTATTTTTCGTGGGGTTGGGTACATGTTGGTGAATCTGTGTCACTCCCTGCAGCACACACAGCCTTTGGGAGTGACTTTAGGCTTTCTTTGCAACATGCTCTGTTAGCTGACATAGGTTGTGCTGTAGGATAAGATGCTAATGCATCACGTTCTTCCTGGAAGAGCAGTTCATATCTTCTGACTTCTTTAACTTCGGTCAGTTCAAGTTAAGGTTGTTTGTGGGGGTTGGTTGCTTGCTTTTTGCCTTGAAAAGGTGTGTGTGCATCACTACCACTGTGCTAGACTGTGTACTGCCAGTGTACTGGAGAGTGCTGCTCCAGAAGGGCTGAACGCAGCTTCGCTGATAACCAACTTTCCCAAAGAGCAACAGTTGTCTGTTATTTTGTGGCAGTGTCCGAGCTGCTGTTGCTTGAAGCAGGCAGCGTAGTGTATTTGACCTGTGCTTCCTCAAGAGTTAAAGTATCTGAAATGGTGGGTGCTGTCTGAATCTTGCTTTCAGGTGATGTACAGAATGATGCCAGGAAATGCCTTTTCCTCAGCTACTTGTACAGCTCTACAGCCCACAACCCTTTAGATTGGATGGTGATAAAGTTAGAAGTTAGTTTTGGTTTGGTTTTTTGTATTTGGGAAGCTGGCAGTATACTCAGTAGCATTCACAGCCTACCAAGGAAAAATCCTTGTCCTGAAGAAATTTAACAGTGTGCTCTAGTGACCTTGGTGGCAGCATGGAAAAATGCATAAAGGAGAGCTAGAAAATGTGGGTTATGTTTTTTGGTAGCAGTCATGGTTAAGAGAGATCAGTGATCGCAGGGTGCCATGGCTTTGGGCTAAGAACCGCCAATTTGACTGGCAATAATTGATTAAAACTTGATGGCTCTATTTTGGCTGCCTCTGCTCTATTAAAAACTGGCCCATCAAGAGTGCTGGGCAGAGCTCACCACTTTCCTTCCTTTGGCTCCTTTTCCACCGGAGATGGAGTAGTGTCAGGTACTAGCCTGTAGAAATGCATGTATGTGTATGTTTGTATTTTTTGGGGTGTGTATTTTTTAAGTGGATGTCACCTTTTCCTCAGAGGCCAATGTGGTGCAGCATTTAATTTCTGTAGCAATTGAAATGCAGGAATTTTACTTAATTTGCTGTGGTTTGGCCATAGAAAAGAAGCATGTGAAGAGAATTTATACCTATTTCCATCCTTAGTAAGAGGTGAAGTGCCTAGACTTAAACATGGGTGCTCTGTGCCCTAAATCTGTTCATTCTGAAGGAATTTGAACTTAGACAAATGCTGAGCAGTATTCGGTATAATTTTTTGCTTCTCTGTGCTTATTTTGTGTATCTTTGGATTCAACGTTGTGGGGTAATCCTGCTTTTGACTGGTGTCAGATGACAAGTTTTATTGTGTTGCATTGCAGAGTGTGGTGACTTAGCAACTTTATCTTTGAGGATTTGTCAGAGGCTGAAGTGACAAGCAAGCTTTGGTGTGCAGCGTGAAGTGCAGCAATGTAGGAAGTCCATCTTGGAACTGATTGCAAGCTAATTCTTCCAGAGCTGTACAGCAGACTCCTTAGATGAGTTTGCTTTCTTGATTTAAATAAAAGCTTGTTCTTGTACTGCCTTTCTCATCCTAACTTATTGTTCAAGTCTGGTGTGCACTTGTCTGCTATTGTGCCTTTCTGTGGTAACTCCTAAGGAAAATTCTGCAAAGAGATTTTGAGAAAAAGATTGGTTGTATTTGCAGTGTCTCATCAGAAGAATGAGCATTTACTTCCTGCAGAAATGGGTCCATGCCCTGGGATCTAACTGTGATCCAGACTGCAGGAGCTCATCTCCTGAAGCCTCCCCTTGCTGGGATAGGAAGCGGCTGAGGGAATTCCCTGTGGAGGAGCTGGACAGCCTGGGTCTCCTTTGTCCTGTGGCAGCAGAGGCACTGCTGACAGCTGACTTTGCTGTTCTACTCTGCAGTGTTTTTTCTGCTTGGCACCTGAATGTGGCCCAGCTCTGTGTGAGAGGGGAAACAAGACCAGTACCTAGAGACTGTTCAAGCTCCTTCTCCACCTCACAGCAGCAGCCTCATGTAGCTTTTGTTAAAAAGGGTGTTTCTTGAATGTTCAAAAACCAACATATTTAGAATTACTTTTTTAAGGAGCATTAATCATGCAAGAGCACTTGTATAGCTTTAGGCATGGAAAAAAGTAGGATTTTTCAAATCTGATGGAAAAAATTAAATTAATTATAATTTAATTTTAACTGCTTTTCCTCTATCTCTTCTTGAAGTGAATGCAGAAACAAATTACCTCCAGCAGAAGGATACCTTTTTTATTAGATATTGGAGGTAATAATTTTAAAAGAGAGCCATGTTGCACAAAGTATTTACATTAGTGCTACATTTCATACCGAGAGTGGGCTGTCCACAGAAATCCCTTAGTGGGGGTTGTAGGCATAGTCATGAGCTGTGTGTTGGTTCTTTGTTTTTCTATAAGAATATTCTAAACAATAGTTTTGCTCTGGAAGGATGAAAATGGCTTGGAAGAAAGTTGGCTGTTGACTTTGAACACTGAACTAATTCTCCAAAACGTTGAGCTTATTTCCTAATTAAACTATTTAATGATAAAAGTCACACAATATTAAGCAATAAATTCACAGGGCTGTCAACAAAGATTGTATTACTTCACATGTGAGAAAATGCCATGACAGTCACATTTATATGTATAGCCAAGGAAATAATTGGTTTAAGTGATAAAGGGAATTTTGAGCTTTAACTAATTTTTGAGTTAGTAGTGAAATTATAAACAGTTTCTCATTTTGAGAATTACTTTAAGGGTAGCTTGGACACACTCAGTAATCTGGGGGCCAGTACTTGTCTTTTGAAACTTTGTTTTCCCAGTGTTTTAGACTCCATTTCTATAGTAAGCTCTGCTGTCCTTTGCTTTTGACAACAGAATCACTGCAGTGTTGTGAAGTGAGTGGTTGCTTTAAAATAAAGTTTACATTTACAAGTTAATTTGTTTGTATTTGTATTCCTTGCTCAGTGATGTCATTGCATATAATTTTGCAGTGTGTCCTGTATTTTACTCCATTTATGTGAATTGTTGGCTCAAGTTATAAATAATCCTAAAATCCAGTGTAGCTGACCTGGGGATTTAAGAGTTAAAATTAAAACCTGGTCCTTATGGTGGTGTTTGTGGTATTTTCTGGCTGAGACACTTCTTTGAGTTTAAAAAAAAGCCAATTAAAATGAAAATTTAACTGCTTCATTTGTCTGATTATCTTGAAAGTTAATTCTAATTTAACTTGTAAAAAGGTGTGCGTGTAGATACGTCAGATCTGTGTAACATCTGTGCATGGGGAATTGAGTATCTGTTCCTCATTGCTTATCACTAGTCTGCTTGGATTTAAATTGAGCATCTGGGACTGTGATACGTGCTGAACTCTTTCAGAAACTGAGGGTATTTTGAGGCTCCAGCTAGTTCTCTTGGGTAGGACCATTACTTTATTCTTTGCATAGGAAAGGAGCAGCAGTAGTGCACCTCTGGGCGTGGGCTAAACCTGAGAATAATAAATTAAATTCTGACCTTTGATATTTTCATCCCATGCTTGAGCGAAGTCCCTGTCTATGGAGCACATTTTGGGGGTCTCATCCTGCAAGGAGGTTCAGGTGCATTGTCCTCTTGCTTTCAAAAATTATGATGCAGTATAAAGAAATTAAAATACTATTTTCCTTGTTGTTGAAAGCTATTGTCAAGCAAGAAGTTGTTTGAACTTAAGATGGTGGCACATCAAAGTCTATAAAAGACAGAAACATTGCCAGCCCAACTTCATTTTACTGTGTTGATGCATATTAGTGTTACATCTGGTTTGTTCCATCACCTAACTATCCCTGCACTTTAGTACCATCAGCCTCTGATGCTGTTCACATCTGGGTAATACTTGCTGTGATATTCTCACTTCTAAGTGTACTGATCATTCGCTAAATATTTATAGAATCCTTTGGTTTTGATGTTGCAAGATTAAAAGGGTGGGTTTTCTATCATCTTTTGTATTCAAAGGCAAATAATACATTGAAGCTGGTGATTATTTAAAATATTATCACATCAAGAAGTTCCTTTGTACTTTGGTCAGTGCTGACGTAACTGTTTCCAGTAGTCTAGAAAACCTTGCACATAGTTCACTGCTGGCTTGTTTAGACTAAGATGCAGTGTTGTAAGTGCAACGATCATCTACCAAAGATGTGAGAATGTGCTCAGGAAGGATTTGTTATAACATGTGCAGTATCTTATCCTTTGAGGATTAAATAGAACAAGATGTATTAAACAAGCGTGTGATCTGGAATATGTCCTCGTTTTTAAATTTTTTAGCATTCATATTAGCATTATTTGAAATAAAATGTGTGGCAGGAGAAAAGGAAGAGAGGCTCACCTGTGAGATTTCTTGGTAGCAATGTACAGAAGTGTGGACAGGGAAAGAGAGGCACGTTCAATAGCAGTTCTTGAAGGTGATGGAGAAAAAGTGATCAATTTGTCAAAGGGACTAAGGCTAAGTATTTATCAGGATTTAGAAAATGAAACAGGGAATGAAAATAGACCTCACAGGCATGATGCATGAAGGGAACCATCAGGAATTGCTGCAAGGTGCTCCTCCTGTGATGCTCAAAGTCCTGTGAGCAGTCAGCAGTGACATGGTAACAGAACTTCCCTCACCTCAGTAAGCTGCAGTGGGATGGGAGGAAGTGCATGAGGCTGCTGCCTTGAGTTCATGTCTAGGGATACAGTGGGATTTCAGTTTATAATAATTGGGGTTTTTTCAGTGAGTCACCTTCAGCATTGATATTTGACTTGCATTTCCTGCTCTTAAACCCAGTAACAAGAATCAATAGTTTTTCACTCCAGTACACCTCTGTCTAGCAATGGTGAATAATAGTGCAAGGGAGGAAAAAGATCTGTATGTTCTAGTTCATGACAGTTTGACTGCTGGAAAAAGACACCAAAGGGAAATTCAAGCTGAAATGTCTCAACACTCCGGGGACATGAGAGTGACTGATGAGCTCGCTTTTACTGCTTTACTCCATCCACATCCTGCTAATAGAGGACGTGGCAGCAGGAAGTCTTTGGGAATGCAGAAGCCAACCCTCTCCCTTTACTCCCTTTATTTTTGGATTTTGTTTTCCCTGTGGTAAAACCTTTGGAACCTGGGTGAGCAGTGCCCAGGGTTAGACAGAAATGTGACTCAGTAGTGCCTGATGCCTGGCGTCCAATCATCCAGAAGAAGAGCAGAGACTGTTTCTCTCACCCTGTAGCTGGAGGTTGGGGATGTAATTCCAGTGTGTGGAGTTCTGACATCATGTTTTCTTCTGCACATGGATGAAGATAGTGAATTGATGCAGAGCTGTTTTTCTTTTCGTTTTAACAGTTGGAAGAAGTGGAAAAAACACTGGCTAAACCTGGCATCTAAATTTAGACATCTGAATTAGCAATGCAGGAAGCAGTAGTGTAGCAAACAGCTCAGTTCCTCTGGAGCACTGCTGGCTGTCAGGATAGAAAATCTGGGCACTTAACAGATACCGGCATCTCTTTACACCTCCTGGGAAAAATGTGTGTGGGATGCTTCCTCTGGATAATCCTTAAACCGAGGCTAAACTGACAGTTTAACTTTTGTCAGAATTCCCAGTGAAGGGGTTTTCACAAGGGATTTTTTCCTTGTAATTTTTTTTTAATCTGAATATTTGCATCCAGTAGGGTTTGCTTCCACAGCTGTTCTGCATTTGGTTTTCATAGTGGTAAGGAATGTGGTGTGCTGAAATCAAAGTTGACCCTAATAGTCTATTGTAGAAATAGGATTGTAAGGAAGAATTCAAGCAGTTACTTTTTGTATAGCAAAGTTTTTGTACAGCATAGTGTGTGGGTTGATGGTCTTGGTCAAATTCAGTTCAGTTTCATGGTGGAAGAAGAAATTTCATTACATGTAATAATTAGCTTTTGAAATAAAGGGGATTATGTTACATTTTAATCACCCTGCCTTAATAGCAGGGAAGAAAAAACATTGTTTTATAAGAGTCCCAGTTCTGTTTTCAGTGTTTTCTAGAATGACGTTTTAATTGAATTTTATATTTATGGGACTGATACTTAAAACTTGTCATTCTTGTGGGTTCTTACCTGTTTCCCCCTGTATATTAACCAGTTGTATTTTTAAAGACTGTAGGCTTCTGTCCTGCTTGTCTTGCAAAAAAAAAAAATATTCCACGTACAGTTCCTTGTGAAGAGAATGATTACTTCTGTTGGTCATTTGTAGTGTGCAACTCTTTCATTTTCAGCCACATTCCTCTTGTTAACACAAAGCATTATATATATATATATATGCTTCATATCCAATATGTGAATAACTTGTAAATAAATTACAAAAGTAGGTTTAAATATCATGCCTGTAGTTAGCAAAACTAATGGATGGTAATCAGTGTAATGGCTGATGATAGATTGTGCTGTGCCAGCAGGGGAACTGGCGCCCAGAAAAAGTAACACCAGCTCAGGAATGGCGAGAGACTGGCTGGTGAGCGTGTTCTTCTCCAGATGCTTTTTTAATTCCTTCAATTAACTTGATTAAGCAGCTTAGCTTAAGTAAGCAGAATTTGTGACTTGGAAGTTCTCCCATGTAGTATTTTCCCATTGCCTTAGGAATTAATTCCATTAATATTGTGTCTGTGTAAAGCAGGCAGTCGTGGTTGCTCCTGTGTCTTGCACAGACACGAGATGGTGTGTGCTCAGCATGAGGGGCACACACAGGGGTGGTGTTTCTCCTCTCAGCAGTTGGCTCTTGGCAGAAGTCATAAATCACAGTGATTTCTGCACATTGCAATTGAATGGAGCCTGACTACCTTATTTTTTTATTGGTGTTGAAAGTTCCCCCCTGCTTAGATCATTCTGAATCCTTCATCAGGAGAGAGGAGCACACTCTTTCCTCTGTGCCCTGTGGTTCCCAAGCAAGGGAATTGCATGTCCTAATTGTACCACTGGTGTCTCTCCCAGGTAATTGGGTGCATTCTCTTTTCTGTCTTCACAGCATGTGTCTTTAGGGAAAGGGATGTTAAATTGGGAGTCAGATGGTAGCACAGAGTTTTTGTCCATCTGTTTGCTTTCCTTGAAGACATCCCCTCCCTTTCCAGTAAGGATGGTGGTTATGTTACAGTATCCTATATTTTTCAGAGCACAGAAAAGTGGCCTCAGCTGGAACCAATTTTGTGTATCCTACAGATCCCAGTGGTACTGGGGAACCCACCCATCAGTAACTACTGCAGCACAAACAGGATTGACTGCTGAGTATTGTGGCAGGCTGGAGCTCTGCGAGGCTCAGCTCTCATGTTTACAGCTGCTGGCCCAACAAATTGTTGTTTTCCAAATTGTAAGTCATTCATTCTGGTCCTGGCTTGCAGTTTTTTGTATAAATGTAAGTTATTTCTGCAGTGTCTTATACAGATTGTCATTAAATCCATGCAGTAATTTCAGAAATTTAGATCTGTGTTTACAGATGGTTGGTTTTTTTTTTCCTTAAGAGAATTTCAGAGAGGAGCGTGACACTACATACACTTTTTCTGTTCCCCTTGATTATACTGTGTTAATCAGATGATAATGTATCCTGATAATTGCTCATGAATCTGCTACCTAATGAAAGATGAGAGTTGAGTATGCTTCCATGATGCTTCTTTTTCTAGCAGTGCCAAGTGGAGAGGTAAATATCTTATAAGGATGCTAAAAAATGGGTATGATTTTAAGCCAAGTGTGGCTTCCCAGTATTAAGGAAACTGACAGTGGGAAGTACAGGAAAAGGAAGGGAAGGGATGAAAAGGAAAGGGAAACTAGATTGTAACAAAAAGCCATTTGCTATAGATGTGATGAAAATTATATGTGGGGCAGTTGAAAGTACTTTTGTTTTCCATTCCTTCCTTCACTGTGGAGGAAGACCTCTCTTCATGAGAGAGATTCTTCTGGTAGTTAGAAGTGTTAATAGACTTCTGGGTTTTAATGCTCCATTAAAATTCCATACTGTGTAAATTACTTTCTTCAAACTTGCCTCTATTTTTGATCTCTTGACTGTAAATTGTAGCATGCTAAATATGAAAATGCTCAACTGCTCTTGGTCCTGTGTTTCATGTAGTGATTTCTGTGTCCACACAGCACTTCAGGGAACAGTTTATCTGTTCAAAGAATGGTTGGAATTTAAGTCCCCTCAGATTTCCAGTATCCTTAGATATATTTTTCCTTAACCTGTTGGCCAAAAGGCTTGCTTTCCTCCTCTGAAACTATTTATTGTGTTTGTGCATCCTCCCACATGGTTTTACATTCAACAGTGGTGTGGTTTGTATGTGACTTCCAAGTCTTTTGCAGGAGTAAATGATAGTTTGTTTGAGAAATGCAAGTTTGCATTTAGGCTCAAGTGAACATCTTGGTCAGTTGTCAAATGGTTCTGGAAGGATCTTTGTATAAATCTACTTCATTTTATGCTACTGTAGTGGGTGACCCTGGCTGGGTGCCAGGTGCCCACTCAGTCACTCTATCACTCTCTTTCCTACTGGGACAGGGGAGAGAATAATATGGAGAACGACTAGCAGGGTGAGATAAGGCAATTTATTACAGCAGAAAGAAGAAACAAGTGGAGATCTGTGTGCACGAGAGCTAAAGGGAAAAACAGTCAGTCTCTACTTCCCATCAGCAGCGATGTCTGGACACTTCCTGGGAAGCAGGGCTTCAGCACACAGTGGTTCCTCAGGAAGGCAAACGTGGGAGACTCACTAATGCCCTCCCCCTCCTCCTCTCTCCCTTCCCTTATATACCTGAGCTGATGTCATATGGTATGGAATATCCCTTTGGCTGACTGGGCTCAGCTGGCCTGCTGGTGTCCCCTCCCAGGATCTTGCCCCCCTCCCATCCCCTTCAGTGGGGGAAGGAATGTCACAGGGACAGCACAGCTTGGCAGTAGCCAAAACACTGCTCTGTTATCAACACCAGCTACCAAAGCAAAGTACAGCACTGTAAGGGCTGTGAGCTTTACCCCAGTCAGACCCAAGACAGCTACTTGTGCTACTCCTGAGGATGTAGTAAACAAAACCAAGTTTAGCTTTTGATAAAGTTGAAAAAAGAATAATTTTCCCAGTGTTCATTCAGGAGTGCAGGCCACACTGAGTGTGTTACAGTTTTTATAGCTCAGTGGGAAGATGATTTGTTATCCTGGAGATAGCTCTTCGCTTTTAAAGATATTTCTATATGTTACTTTTATTCTTTATCATGCTGGAAATCAAGATGATCTGTATACCCCAATGCAATCTAGGGTTTTGTTTCTCCAGAATTAAAAACTCTGAGCACTTTGTTTTCAATATATTACACCTGTTGCTGAAGCTTAGCTTGTAATTACTGATGTGCTTCCTCTTTGTCTAAAGTACTGCTGATCCAAATTTAGACTGAACACATTTTTCTCCAGGGCAGAACAGGTTCCTGCCTGAGTTATTGGAGAATCAGAGTCTGGCAGATTCAGATCATGTCTGGAAGATTGTCTGCAATCATATCAAATACGGGGGGGGTTGTGGAAAGATTAATTGGAATATGTTCTTTTTTATTTTTAATATAGCTTTTGCAAGGTTTCCAGAACACAATGTTACTTATTTTATTTCAGCAGCAATACATCTAAAGATTAAGTGCTAGTATATTTTTATTCCCATCAAAACTTGCATCCTGGTACAGTTTTCTTCCAAAAAACTTTCAATCTTTTTTTTTTACCCTTTTCATCCAATGCATTAAAGAAGGAAATATAGTTAGTAATTAATAAGAAAATTCCCTGCAGAAGACTGCTTAATAGGGGGAACTAAAGTGTAAAGTTATTTTGAGAAATACAGACCTTGTGTTTGAGCTTATAGATCACAGTCTGTGTTGAGAATTGTCCTGTAGGCAGACACAAAGCTGATTTATTTTTATCCATACCTCTATTAGGAAGTCTAGTGTGGGTTTTTTAAAGAACTTTTCTGTGGTCAAAAATATCTGGAATTGTTGGCACTTGCAGCATGAAATTCTTTGAGGATGTATGTTGTTAGGTCAGTAAGAGAGATGTAAATGCTACTCCCAAGTAGCAACTTCTTTCACCATGGCTTTTTCTAGTTGGAGCCCCTCTCTGATTTTAACACTGCCAAGTCTGGGATAGTTTTTCCTCCATAGAACAGTACTGAGTTGAAAAAGCAGCCTTTTTGCTTAATCTGGCTCCAGGACAATGAAAGAGCCAGAAAAAAATCTCACTTCACACAGCCAGCAGGGCTTCACTGAAGGCAAACTGTACCCGGCAAATTTGGTGGCCTTCTACGGCAAGGTTATGGCATTGGTGGATCAGGGAAAAGCAACTGATGTAGTCACCTGGATTTATGCAAAGCATCTAACACTGTCCCACAGAACATCTTTGTGTCTAAACTGGAGAGACGTGGATTTGATGAGTGGATCACTTGGTGGATAAGGAGTTGGCTAGAGCAGGATGCCCAGAGATTTTGTGGGTGCCCCATTCCTGCAAGTGTTCAAGGCCAGGTTGGATGGGGCTTTGAACAATCTGGTCTAAGGACAGGTGTCCCTGACTGTGACAGGAAGGTTGGAACTAAATCATAAAATCACAGAATATTGTGAGTTGGAAAGGACCCAACAGGATCATCAAGCTCAACTCCTGGCCCTGCACAGAACACCCCGAGAGTCACACCATGTTGAGAGCATTGACCAAACACTTCTTGAATAGGCTTGATGCTGTGACCTTCACTGGGGAGCCTGCTCCAGTGCTCAACCACCCTCTGGGTGAAAAACCTTTTCCTGATATCCAATCTAAACCTCCCCTTACTCAGCTTTGTACTGTTTAACCGAGTCCTGACGATCTTTAAAGTCCCTTCCAAACAAAACCATTCTATGATTCACCACTGTGAGGCTCTTTCTGGGTTCTCACCAAGGTGTCCTTTGTATCTTCAGGACTCAGATTCTTGACATGGGGGCATAACTGTCTGTGAATCTTTAACTTCTTAAAGCCCTATGCGTTTTCCCAGCCACTCCTGCTCTACCAACTGCCCAATTTCCTAAATGAATAGCAAATAGACACAAAAATACTACTTGGTAAAATGGGAAAGCTTTTATAAGCATGAGGAAAATAAATTTTGTTGCTTAGAGCCTAGGCAGTTTGTTTCTATGATATTACTTTCTCCATCATCTCCATTTGTCTGTGCAATTGTTCTCTCCTGACAGATGGGCTTTAGCAGTGGCTGGTGTTTGAAACAGATGAAATTCATTGCTGTTGCTTAAAAAATGTGGGGTTTTGCAAAAACATTTATTTGTTTAACAGGAAGTTGTTTTGTCTTTTTGTCAGCACTCCAAAGAAATTTTGTTGTGTGGCCTCACCTGGGAAATACAGAATCATCTGTGCAATCTGATTTTGTCATGATGCTTCCTCAACATATGTAAAGTGTGTTTACTTAATTTCTGTTCTTTCAAAGAAGGAACTGTGGGACTGATGAAGCATTGCTTCCTGGTTTTGTGTCTTGTGGCTGACTTGACATGAAATCTTCAGGACACTTTGCCTGCAGTTACAGCTTTGATGTGAGCTCATTCTCATCACGGTTTCTTGGCAAGATGTGGGCTTGCAGCCCAGCCTGGTGTTCCATGTGCTCACTTCCAGGATGTCTGTCCTGTCCTGTAGGAACAGTTATCCTTGAGTCTGCTGCTGCTCTGTCAGATTTGGCTGAGGGTGACTGCTGACTGAAGTAGCTGAGAGGGAAGGATTAGGAGGGACGCAGATGGTGTGATTGTGTAAATCTGTTTTCCTATTAAACAAAAGAATACGCTTTTGTTCAGCATCAAACTTGTTCTCATGCATTCATCTCCTGCATATTTGTTCAAGAACAATGGCTGGGTTTCCTCCAGCCTTGTCCTCCCCCTCTCACTGTGCAGCCCTGAGTGGGGAATGGGCCTGACCCCTGTGTGCATTTGTGTCCACCCGTGCTTTGTCCAAGATAGCCTTTTGAGGCATCTCTTCTACATCAGTCTGTTCAGTTCACAGAGAGATCTTCAGCTCTTCTCTGCTCTTTTTGGCCAGAGGCATGGTATCTTTGTGTCACTGGAGTTCTGCAGCACTGCTGGAAATACTAAAGTCATTCAGGTCGCATCAGGAACTGCTTCTGAAGGGCTGCTTCAGCTGAGCACATCTCACAGGTATTGTCTGTACACTGCTGCTTCAATCCAAATGGGAGTTAAACAAAGTAAGACTTGGGTGCAAAAGAAGATGACAAAAGTATCCTGGTCATTCCAGAAGCATTGCAGATTTTAAGCTGTTAGTGAATGTCTTTTTATGAATGATACAGAGGCAAGACCCTAGAATCATCCACTGCAAAATGTACAGACAGGCACTGTGAGAGTGGAGCCATCTCTTGTGGAGTCTGGCAAATCTACAGCAGCCTTGTGATGCTGTAGATGCCCACAGAGCTGCTACTAGCGAGTGTTCCTCCTTATTCCCATCCTTACCATGGTGCTGACCCTAGAAAACCAGTTGCAGACCAAGGCTCCCTCATGATTTACGACTCGCCAAGCTTGGAAAACACTGACACAATCCAAGACTGAAGCTTGAGCTGAGGGGCCAGATTTTCACTCCAATGTGATATTGCAGTTTCTGCAGTTGCAGTAAAGCTCTGGTGAATGATTCTGTCAAGCCAGAGGAGCTCTCATCTGTCTGATTGTCACTTTCTACCATCTGCAGGCCTTCCCTCAGTCTGCTCAGGGATCATCTCTGACACATTCCCTGGGATTTGCAACTGGCTAGACTGAGGAATTAGGCTTTCCCGAAGTATTTCTCTTATTTATGGCTTTTTAACTTATTTCATTTTAAAGGGCAACTGGCTCCACTACACATTATAGCAAAAGGAACTGCAGTAAAAGAAGGGCAGTGGGAATGTATTCAGCAACATTTTAAAGCCATGACTTAATGGATGTTGTGGTTTTGAAACTGAAGCTGTAGGGTTATTGATCCTCTACAAAGCTGTAGAGTTGAAATGTAAAATGAATTGTCTAAAAAGAAAAGGGTTAGGCTGGTGAAAAATTAATGCCTGGTGAGAAATCGCAATATCAAAACTTCAGTTTTCCTTAGGCTTCAATTCTCACATGTGTGACACCTATTGGTATTACTTACTTGGTGAAGCATGGTAAGTAGAAATGTAAAATGGCAAATGATCCTGTAAAATGCAAAGTGGAGATGAAAACATAATTTTCAATTTAGTATTAAGTCTTTTCCATGTGCTAATTTGCTCTTTTAATATAACCCTGACACTTGAATGTTAAAAATGGTCATATCAGCTGTTTGGGACAAGCAGGATAGAATTCACTGTGACAGAAGGGTGGCTGAAGGGTGAAAAATGAATGATTTTTTGCCAGAAGAGAAAGGAAGATGTGTAAGTAGAAGCTCATGCCTGTGCTGAATTCAGACATGAAGTTCAGCCGTGCCCCTTGGGGCAGCTTGAAGTGACTGTGGAAATTTGCTCCATGGTTTGGGCTGCTGCCTAAATAGATGGGTCTGCCTTTGAGCTTTTAATTTTTTTTCTCTTTCGTTTTGCCAGAGCAAAAGTATTTACATAACTGTCTGATATTCCAGATCAGAGGTCTTATCCACCTGAAAATAACCTGGCAAAATAAAACACTAGGTTTTGCTCACTTTAGTTTTCTGAGGCAGACCCATTTCAAGGCCATTTCAATGCAGGTGGCTGAAGGCAAAAGGGAAGAATGACTAGGAAGGGGTGGTAGAAAGGGTGTAGCAGCTTGAACATCTGTACTCTTATGGTAATTGTGGGATTCCATGGATATTCCTGTGATATACCCTGGAAAGAAAAGTGCTGTTTCCATTCAGGAACTTTAGAACTGAAACATTGCTAGTGTACTAGTCTGAAAGCAAACCAGTGAAGGGACTCCAAGTCAGAGCTACAATTTAATAGAATTAAAATAAATGTGATAGTCAGTGGTTTTGTACTGAGTCAGAATACAGCCTGACACCCTGTCGGTCAGGGTGTTGGTAGCAGTCCAATTAGATCGTGGCTGCAGTCCTCTGGGAGTGATAGATGTGGTTCTGTTGAAGCAGTGATCTGCAGAAGGCTGTGGTTTTCCTCTGAAGGTCCAGTGGTGGTGTAGAAGGGTCTGGTCTTCCTCTGGGAATCCAGTGGAAAAGGCTGGCTGTGGTGTTTCAAGTCTCAGATTTTATCCAGATAGGGATGCTTGGTTCCTCCCCCTGGGCGGGGCATCTCACAATGGGATGATGTAATTTTATCAGTGGGATGCAATGGCCCATTAACAGAAGATATCCCTCTGGAGGGATCGATGGGTCATGGAAGAGATAAAGAACACTGCCCCACCTGGTTTTAACAGCTGGCCCATTAGAAGACATCCCCTGGAGTTGTCAGGGATGAGTCATGAAGGAGATAAGGAACACTGTCCCATCTGGTTCTAACAGCTTATGAAGATGGTGATAGAATACATATTTTTGGGTACATCTTACATTGTAACCTAGGACAGCTAGTTTTAAAACTACTTGCATAGTAAAAAAAGCAAATTTTGTTGTATTGTCTTACTATATTTGTTTTTCTAATTGCATTGCTGTATTCTGGGAAGTGATTACACAGAAAAACTGTTCACAGACTTGAAGTGTTTTCAGTCTTGTTTCATGTTTCTTCAGGATGAAAGGGGAGAATTCCAGAAACACATGCAGAGAGAGGAAAGCATAAAACCAATCCAAAACCTCAAGGCAGTTCTGTTCCAAAGTACAGTAGATGGAAGTATTTAAAAATACACATTCCAATGTATTCGTTGCTACTCAGGATTCTTTCTGCATTCTTCATCATATGACTAAACTGCTTCTAAGTCGGGTGGTACAGATGGTATGGTATTTCAGATTATTCTAATTCCAACCAGCTAAATGAGCAGTCTTTTTTAATAACAAGCTTATCCTGAATTTTGAAACAATTACATTTTTGTAACATTACAAAACAAGTTACTCTTTACGAAGGAATGTCCTTGGGATTTTCAGGATTTGCATTCCTTTCAGGAATCGAAGAAGTCATGACTTATTGCTGCATTGTTCATCCCACATATTAAATGTCATTTGCTAAGTGTGCATGCAGCATAAAATTGTCTGTAGCACAGGATAGCTTAGAATAGCCAAGCATTTTTGTCTGCTTGCATTGTTACTGCATATTCCCAGTTTGACAAAGGAAGCCAACATTGTTGATTTATTGCCCATTTTGAACAATGTTGGATACCAGGATCTATAGTTGAATCCTAGCTAGCCAGTCTTTTTAAGGTGCCAATAATGTGTTTAATTCATTAAACACATTCATTCAACCCTCAAAACAGTGTTGTCATGGTTATGTAGCTGTCTGCTCACTGGGAGCAAAGTTGATAAAAACTGGGCCTTGTGCCTTCACATTGTCTGGGTGGGGGTAAAAGTCCTTGTCCTTGAACATATAAACCCTTTTCATCGATTTGCCCAGCACAGCATATCATGTGTTTTTCTTTTTCCTATTCCTTCTGTAGGGACTTTGGGATCGGAATTACATTCAGAATGTTCAGACACTGTATCTGTTCTGTTCAGGCATCTGGGGAGCAAGCGGTTTTGGTGCCTTGGTTCAGGGCCCCCTGCTGCCTCTCTTGGCATTCAGGAGTCCTTGCTGGCTGGTGACAAAGCCCACGTTGGCAGGGGAGGTGGCACTGAGGTCTGGCTGCAGGAAGAAAAAAAAATAATGAGGGCCAATAGCAGAAAGAATGAGAAGTGCTCCGTAGATGTTGGCAATGCTGTTGGATAGAGGCATCTCCTTCCCTGCTTTTTTTCTGATAGCTGCTTTCACTGCTCAGTGTCATTAGCTGGGACTCACCTGCTGCTCGTCACTCTCTGGGTGTTATTTTAGCAGGATTAACCTGAGCCTTAGTGTGTTCCTAATGTAGTCTTGAATTGCTTTTATGTGTTGTCATTTCTTATACGTGTTTGTCAGGCTTCCTGCATGTCTAGTCTGTGATCCAGAGGGAACTACAACTATGAATGCTGAAAGCTGGCTTTGCAGAAAACATGTTTCTTTTATCAGAGTTATGTTCTACTGATGCCAACATAGCAAACTTAAAAAATGCACCGTTTAATTACAGCAAACTGATGTCCCAGAAGGCCTGTCTGTAGTAAGTGTAATTTGTGGTTTTATTGTGAATAATTTCCTTAAGTATTTTAGCAATCTGAATGAAGACACTACTAAGTGACATTGACGCACTTTTCCTGTTTGGAGTTGTATTGTTCCTGTACAATACATTTAGTTTAATCATTGTAGCCTGACAAAGCTCGGCATGAATGGGAAACTGTGAGACAGAAATTATTTAGGTTGCAAAAACTAACAGTCTTCTCAATCAGAGATTTCCAGGTGTTGATTATTTTCCACAAAATATCTTTTATCATAGTGGAATAACTGGTGAAATTTAGTGTTAGTCACTAAATGAGTGTAATGGAGCAGTCATATATTAGGCCAGTTTGAAGTATTTTATTATTTTTTAACTCCTGTAGTGTTTTGAAATTACTGGAAGAGCAAAGATTTGAGAAAACCTTCAAAGCAAAGCTATACAGTGAAAATTCATATTCTTTCTATTTCTGAATATTTATGTATCTGGTGAGAAGATTTAGGCAAGGAAATCTAAGTTTCTCTACGAGGTGTAAGATTGCAAAAAGTCAGAGCAGTCGAATGACACTGTGCTTTGACAAGTTTTTATTAACTCAGGAGATGGTAAAAAGGTTTTACAACCAAATATTTCTGTAAATGGGTTGAACACTAATGAGTCTGACAGGAATAATCTGTCCCTAACCCACAGCTTTTGCTAATGCTGTGCAGTGTATCCATCCAGTGCTGCAGGCAGGGAGCTGGTCTGGGGTACCTTTGCCAGATGAATTGTTTGTCACTCCCCTCCCCTCTGTGGGAATGGGCTCGGCTTTCTCAGGAGCTGCTGGTGTTAGAAGCTGCTTGCAGGGCACCATCGCAATGGGGCAAGTATGACTTTCCCGAGGCTTCTGCACTGCCAGTGTGTGACCTGTGGAAGTAGGGAGGATTTTGTTGGTGGAGACAGAGTGGGCCCCTGGTGAGCTGTGTCCCTCCAACAGCAGCTGGGCAGAGGGGTGCTTCCCTGCTGCTTTGTGCCTCAGCTGGGTCTCTGCCGTCTGCTTGGAGTGAAAGGACAGGACACAGGCAAGGCAAGGCCATAGATGATCTGGCCTTTAGGACACATTTCTCCTGCAAGCACCGAAGGGGACTGTTGTGAGCTGCCAGGGCTTTATGGATGAGGTGGCTTCTGTGGAGCTCACACTGCTGCTGCCTGGGTTGAGAGGCAAGGCTGCTCCTCACAAAACTCTTCCTGTCAGCTACTATTCAGCTCCAGCAACCAGAGCTGCCTAACTGTAAGATTTTTCTGCTGTTGTTCCATACTGTGTCCTTACAAAGCTATTTGGCAAAATATTCCATTGTATAATTAATTTATGTGGTAATGTTTGTGTGTGATGAGAGACTTAATATTGAAACCCAATTCAAAGTACTTACTGAGGGCTTCTAGAGTGCAGGCAGGGTTGTGTGTATCAAGGTACTCATAATGATACATTTTACTCTTCTGAATTACTGATCTATTAGCAGCCTATTTATGTTACTGTTTGGGGCACATGAGGAAGAATGTCTGTGGCTCGCCAAGTGAGTCAATTCAGTGTTTATAATTTCTTGGTGATTTGCCAGGTAAACATCTGCGCCAAGTTTAGTTTCTCTTGTGATCAGGAAGTGACACAGCAGCAGGATGCACTGAGGACTTCCCCGGCTGTCTCCCTTCAGCACCCTGACAGGAATGTGGCAGTTGTCTTGTGCTTTAAAGTAGAAAATTTCAAAGGCATGTAGAGCTAAATCTCAAATAGAAATCACTGAAGTTCCCTTTGAAAGTCTGACATTTTCCCTTTTAATTTCCTTTCAAGCTCAAATAATAAGGGAACTACCCAGTCCCTGAGCACATGTCCTCCTATGAAAGTTTGCTTACAACATGTACTCCTGTTGCTTCCCTGTGTGTGTATTAGTGTCACTATTTAATTTCTCCTGGGATTATAGGTGTGGAATAAAGCACTGAACTTGCTTTGCTGGGCCACATTGACATTGTAGCTTTGAAACGACCCATGAGTGCTTCTGCACTACTGGAAATGGGAAGCATGAACTTAAATGTAATTGCTGTTTAAAGTTTTGGATTCCTCTTACATGGTTTGGAAACGAATAAGAGGATTATTCAAGTTGATCTCATGTGGAGAGTTCCTGTGAATTGTGAGTCTTCCTGCAAATGTGATATGAGGGGGTTGGATACTTATGTGTATTGTTTCATTTTCAAACATTAAATGTAGTTGGAATGAGTTGGTTCTTTTACATTGATGTGTGTGCATATGCCCTTGTGGGAACCAGCCACCAGAAAATATTTTCCTGTAGTAACTTAACTGTCACGTGGTTTCAAAAAATGAACTTTTTACTTTTTTTTTTAATAAGATTTTCACATAACATAGATGTGGTTTAATTTCTGTATTTAATACGTGCAGAAAATACTTTAAATGTTATCTGCCATTGGAAATAATAATAAGAGGACTTCACTAACTTCTCAATCTCTGTTGGATGGTAAATTTTACAGGGTTTTTTTCCTAAACTTTTTGTTTCCTTTTATTGTGCATACGTGTTTCTTATCTTCTTTCAGAAATTGTCTTTGGAATGGGACCTTGTGTTTGGAGTAGAAGTTCTTTAAAAGGAAGAACATGGGCTTGACTTACCAAGTGAAATCTTGCAGGATGTTTTTTGCAAGAACATTTCTGCCCATCTGCTGTTTGGTATTTTGTGACAGCCAACTGTCACCTGGGCTCTTCAGCCTCTTGAGAGTGTGGAGATTTTTTGCTTCTTGAAACACTTCATCACTCTGTCAGTAAATAAACAGAGTGGGTCTACTCGGCTATATTTGAGCATTCCTGGACTTGACACTGATTTTGCTAGAAGACAGAATTATCCGCTGCTGCAGATACTCTATTTGATCCTGTGTCAATCACCTATTTGAGTTGATTAGACTTCGTCTTCATTTTTATTCCTTTAGTACTTTTATCCCTGCACTCTACCTGAGCTCTAAAATGTGAATAAATCTAACTTATCCAGGCTGCAGAGAAGCTTTTCCTGGTGCTTTTTTACCAAGTTTATCTGTGGAAGCAGAGAACTAATACATTTCAAAATCATGTATTCCCCATAATGTGTCTTACTGTGTTCCAGGTCAGCTGAATACTGAAATACAGGATCTGTGGATCAGCCTACTGTCCATTAGCATCAGGAACATCCCCAGTTGCAGTAGATGCCCATTAGAAATGTGTGCCAAAGAACTGAAACTGCCATTCTTCATTTGTCCTTCCATGGCTCCTTTTCCTCATTCCCTCTTTTTTTTTCTCTTTTAGCTCCTTTATTAAAAAAAACTTGATGAATTTTTGATGTTTTTCTCCTTCTATTTAATGCCAGGTTAAGTTAAAAAGAAACATTTAAATTTTGCAGCCATTTGCTGTTGGCTGCATTTGTTTTAATGTGGGCACAGAAGCTGAAGTCTCTTGTCACCAGGGCCCAGGACAGAGCATGTCTGGAATTAAAAGGGGATTCTGCCCTGGCGTGTCTGAGACTGAACCAAAAGCACAAGTGAAAGTGATGCTGCCCCTGCACATAAAGTTTATCACTGTTGCTGGGGAACAGCGTCCGCCTGCTTTGGGCCCACTGTGAACTTGGTCAGACAAAATAGGTGGAAGGGCAGAAGGTGGGGAATGTCTGCATCCTAGCATGAATTGGAGGAAATGACTGTCTGCGCTCCGTGCGCTGGTGGGCTCCGCATCCTGCTGGCAGCCTGGGTAGCGCTGCAGGACACTGCAAAACGAGGAGTGAATTTAGCTCTGCTGCTTAAAATAGCTCCTAGGGATGAGAAGAAGCACTTAAAAAATATGCTGGGGGTTTTCTGTTGGCTTTCTTAAACTAACTGGAAACTTTCTGCTTTCTTTCAGGAGCGTTTTTTTACTCTGAAAACATTGCTGCTAAAAAGCTCCAAACAGGAGGAGTAAATCCAGTCAAGTTGTCAGGTCGCTGGCTCAGTGTAACGGTGCTTTCATGAGGTGACATCGGGCCAAAGTCAACTTTTCTTTCTCCTTTGTAAACCTGCAGCCAAGCAATGGGCCAGAAAATCTCAGGGAGCATAAAGTCTGTAGATGCGAGGGAGCCCCCTTACAGACCCGTGAAACGAGAGCTGAGAGGCCCGGATTTCTGCAAGCCCGCGCGCCTGGACATGCTGCTGGATATGCCCCCTGCCAAGCTGGAGGTGCAGCACAAACACGCTTGGAACAACGAAGATCGCTCTTTAAATATATTTGTAAAGGAAGACGACAAACTGACTTTTCACAGACACCCGGTGGCCCAAAGCACAGACTGCATCCGGGGCAAGGTGGGCTACACGCGGGGCCTGCACGTGTGGCAGATCCACTGGCCCACGAGGCAGCGGGGGACTCACGCCGTGGTGGGCGTCTCCACGGCCGACGCGCCGCTGCACTCGGTGGGATACACGTCCTTGGTTGGTAGCAATAGCGAATCCTGGGGCTGGGATTTGGGGCGCAACAAACTCTACCACAACTGTAAAAACCAGCCCGGGGTCACGTACCCTGTCTTTTTGGAACCAGACGAGTCTTTTGTACTCCCAGACTCTTTGCTGGTGGTTTTGGATATGGACGAAGGGACGCTTAGCTTCATGGTCGATGGACAGTATCTCGGAGTGGCCTTCAGGGGACTAAAAGGGAAAAAACTTTACCCCATAGTCAGTGCAGTTTGGGGGCACTGTGAAATTACAATGAGATACATCAACGGACTTGACCGTAAGTGTTACTGCATTTCTTCATTACCCTCTCAACTTTTCTCATGTAAGGGTTTTTCTTTCTTCTTTTGCTGTGGACAGTGTGCTGGGGGGAGCAGACTGTTCAGCTGTGAGGAGACTGCACCCCATATTTACTGCCCACAATGAATATATCTCTGTTGGGTCTTGTAATGATGGTATGGATTGTATCAAAATGCCTTCCTTTTTGGCAGGCAGAGTGGCAAGAATTCTATGTCCAAAGAAACTGAACAGGCTGAGAAAAAGATATTGAGAAACTTCCTGGGTATATTTAACAGTAAAACTCTTGTTTACTGGAGGATGTGTTTTAAATCTGTGGTTTCCAAATAGGATTTGTGGATCCTGTAAAAATTTCCTGTAGTAGTGGAAACTCTTACACGATGTGCATAAACATAATTGAACACTGGCCAGACAGCTTTCTTTCTGTAGTTGCCTTCTCAGGAGCCTCAGAAGCAGCTGTGGATCCCCAAGAATCTGGAGACTCAGGTCAAATACTGCTTTCAGCAGTTTTTCTGAAAGAGAGCTCTGTTCCTTAGTTCATTTCAGAAGGTACTCTCTCAGGGTATTGTCCAGAAATCCAGGTTTTTGCATAAGCATGGGCTGTTTCTGATCTAACATGGTAACAGCTGATGAAATTGTTACATAACAAGGAGCAGCATGTTGCTGATGTGACCTCCAAGCAGTGGCCCAGCAGAAGGTGAGTTGCAGAAGTGGGTCCTGTCCAGTTCTACATACCCAGGAGGGCGTGGGCTCTGCCAGGTCTGTGCCCAGTTTGCTCAAGCCCACCTATTCAGTGTCAGCTTCTCAGCTGCTGGAAGCTGGGGAATAAAAGGTAGCAAGTGAAACCTGGTTCTTGTTTAAAACTGTGTTATCTGAGGTGTAGTAGGAGCTACAAATATAAACATATAGTTAAAAATAGATGACTGGGCAACCTTTTCATGTTATTTTGGGCTCTTTGAGTGGAACTCGGTCTTTTAAGAAGACAATTAGAGCAAGTGTTCAACACCTGCCTTTCAATTAGTGATTTCTAAAAGAATTTACTATTCTTTTCCATTAGGATGGAGTGGTCTAAATTTTTTACTGTCAAAAATTAATTCTCTGCTCATTAACCTTATATCTGACCTACCAAGCAGAAACATAATTAAACAATTCAACCCTGCTTTAAGGTTGCCTTTCCTTAACATCTGTAATGAGCTCTGGGGGAAAGACTTTTTATCCACAGAATCCCTGCAGGTTTTACAGTAGATGCTAAATGGCAGCTTCCCAAGTGCTTTCATAAGGGGGAACATTTGCAGATCTTAATTTTGAAATTACTCAGTCATTGCAGAATGATGTGCTGTGCTGACAGTCATTTTTTTTTTTTTTTTTTTTTATTGTGGGGAATAGAGACTTTTGCAAACTGAATATTTGTTTGCAGAAGCAGTTTTTATAATACTGTGACTATCTGCCAAACTAAGCAAAGTACAGCTCAGCTTGGTCCACCACGTCTGCACAAGGAATTGTTCTGCATTCCTTTTGTAGCTTTCACAGGGCTGCTCAAGGGAGCTCTAGAAAGATAAAACACAGGAGGAGGATGTGAATGAGTTTGGTAGAAATTATGAAATAAAAGGGACTAAGTGGAGAAGGATAGCTGTGGTCTGTGAGATGGCAGAGGGAAAAATTCCCATCCGGTTTCTCATGGGATGATTTTGCTGGAAGAGGCAGGATAGTTTCCTAAACTATCCCTGAGAAAGTCAAAGTCTCTACTTCTTTTAAACACGTGGATCCATGGATAAAAGTAAATTTGTGACCTAAACTTTTATGTAGGCCTGAGTGTTAATCTGATCATGTGAAGAGGAAGTGTAAAGCCACTTTGCCGTGGGGCAGTTTGACATCCTGGAATCACATCATTTGTTATCACATGTTCACTGTTCCATTACTGTCCTGCAACAAAAACAGCATTCAAGAAACAAAATGAGCTTGTTTAGCACTGTCTCTTTTCTGCAAAAGGTGTTTTTATCCAGCTAGCCCTTATTCAACTGTGCAAGTTTGGCTGTGACGCTCTTAATGTTTGCTCTCATTGCACTTTTGATTGCAGGTTTTTGTAATTGTCTGCTCTTGTGAAAGTCAGAGCAGGTATTGAAGAACAGTTGTGGTCACAAATTTAAATACATTGGAACATAGATGTATGCGTGGTGTTGTTATTGTTTGATTCCTCTCTAACTTTACCAATTAGCTATTTTTTTTTTCCCCTAATCTTTTTTCCCCCTATTCCCTGGAAGTATCTCCTACTCCTGAGTGCAGCTGTTAGTAGATCTGGCCATAGTAACTTAGCTGGGTTTGAAGCTGCTGTCAAACAGTGCCTCGTAACTTGCTATTCAGTGATTGATTGTTGCTGCACAGAATGCTAACCACAGCTTGTGATGGTTGTTTGTGTGGTGTCCTACAGAGCAAACGGAGACCTCCATGGCAGGGATTTCTTGTGCTTTCAATACTTGCTGCTTAAATTGAAGATCTCTGAATACTTTAAAGGCCTGTGTATTTCAGTTGCTTGGCAAAGAGTGAAAGGCTTGCAGGAATGAAAGGGTGAAAGGCTCAGATGATGGGCTTTCATGCAGCTGCAATGAACTTAAACATACGTCACAGATGATGCAGACTTCCAAGTGTGTTAATTAGTGCAGAGATGGCAGATTCACAGGAGGATAAGGCTGCAGGTCAAAGATCAAGGACCTGTGTGCCCTCTGGACTCTGGATATTGCTCCTAGAATAATGCTGTAATTAAAATCAGTTGTACTTCTTCCAGCTGCATCTGATACTCACAGTATTCTGCTTTGAACATCACATGATGGTGATCTGTGACTTTTCAAAAGACTTTTTTTCCCTTTTTTTTTTTTTTTTTTGAGAGATTTGGAGTTGCAAATGTTTTCAGGGTTTGGGAGGAAAGGCAGATGGACAGGACAGAGAGTGCTCTTAATAAGTACATTGAGTTCTTCCCAGCACAAACTCCTTTGATGAAATGCTATCAGTACTTACCACACTGATGTTTGCCCAGTTTCTAACCTGGGCAGAATTTTACAGCAGTCTTCTGACTTACTGCCTATTGCAATAATTAGAAACTTCAAATAACATAAAAGCAGTAAACGTTACTTTTTGGATCAGGGTATGTGCTTGTTTACAAAAAGCTGGTCTATTTATATCTGGTGACTGATGAGGAGTCCTGGAGACTATTTATAGATGGGAACAGAGAAACAGCAAAACACTTCTGTGTAAATGTACATTGCAGATCATGACTGATCCATTACTGTTTAAACAAAGCATTGGGAGGACAATCAATATAACAACGTTGTGATGGAAAACTTGGTCATTGAGTAGGTAAACTGAACTCATTGCAGTTTTTGCTCTAAACCTCCCATAGTCCTTACTCAATTCTGAAAATAATTGTTGAGCTCAGGAAGCTGGAAGCATTTGTCTCAGAAGAGAAGACTTTACTTATAAGTTATGGAAGACATTTGTCCATACCCATTTGTATTTTACCCTACAGATCCTTATTGCAGAATCTGGCCCTCACTGGATAGGATCCCTGGACTCTATCAGCAGTTACTGAGCACTGCCATGCAACAGATCCCCTGCTTTTAACATCTCTATTTACATCCCCAAAGGAAACAGAAGTATTATTCTAAGTATATTCTCTGAATTTACCTACCATGAAGCAATAGGTGGACTAAAAATCATCCAAACAGAAATGTTGGCTCCTGTTTTTGTGTGCCAGAAGCCTTCTCACTCTGCCTGCAAGTTGGCTCAGTTTAGGGAGTTAGGAGCCAGTACATGCTCCTGTGTGGAGGCCCAGGAGCAGTAGTTCATGTTGCCTGCAGAAAGGGTGATGATCCCTTTGGCTCCTGCCTCTCTTGGCTGCTGGGGTACTTGCAGCCCACCAGGAAGGAGCTGGGAGTTGTTCTGTATCACAGGGGGAGGGTGGGAGGGAGGAGGGGGTTCAGTGCACATCCTCTCTGCCTGCTGAAACAGCCACAGAAGTTCTGGCATGTGGGATCAGTTCACACCTTTTGCTCTCAACTGTGTGAGGTCCGCAGTGTAACCCCTGAAACTCTTTCAGACCTGAGGCTCTTTGTGTTTAGCATTTTGAATTAAAGGTGATGCTTCTACATTAAAAGACCAATTTTGGAGCTATGCACAACTTCTTTCCTCTTTCCTACTATTGTCAGTTTTATTTTAATTCACATTGGTCTGTGCCTAATGTACCACAATTGCTGGTTATAAACATACTCTTCCCCTTGGAGGCCTTTTTGCCACATTGTTAACTGCCAGGAGAAATCCAAAGTCTCTCATCAGACTCTGGGTTTTCCCCCCTAATGGGTTTCAATTAAAATTTTAAAATGGATTTGTTTTTTTGTTTATCTAAACTTGTTTTATGCTATTTATAGAATCTGTGACTCTGGAGGCTGCAATAGGAAGAATGTACTCTGAAAATCCAGTGTTGCTAAACCTTAGAAAGGATTTCCCTTACAGACACATGGTCAGAGGATGAAGCAGCAGCAATTAAGCAGCCAGGGCTGTTAAGAAGCAATCTTTAACTTTTGAGATAATTTAACAGGAAACAGTATTTTCAATACCTGCTTCAGGAGTCAGATTGCTATTGTTAGGGGAGCTTTGTCTTCTTCTACGGGCACTCCCCTTCCCTGGATTAAGTGCATTTTTTTTGTCCTTTAATCCTAATTTGTTGATACTTTCTAATTAATTCTCAGCCTTTTCCCAGCGGGTTGAAACCACTGTATTGTCACTAGAATATGCCAGTCTGCTAAGTGGCTTTCCACCCCAGCCAGCCCCTTCCCCTTCTTGGTGGTCTCTGCATTACATCTCTCTCCCAGACACTCTTCCTTTATTCAGTCCCCATTTCTTTCTTTCCTTCCCCAGCTGAGTTTCTCTTCTTTTTTGTTACCACACTAAGCAAAAATAAATTCTTACCTACCTTGTTTTTTTTTTTTTTTTTCTTGTTCCCAACTTCAGATAGTTCATTTTTGTTACTGATAACTGTAGAAGATCAGGTGCGGTGTTACACTTCCAGAGAAGGACATTTCAGATTTAAATATGTGACTTTAGCTGTAATGATGAATGGAGATTGTTTTATGTAACTTTTTCCTGTGATGCTTCTGTCATCGAGTGAAATATTTATTTTTATTGCCAAAAATGCATGTGCTTTTAAAATTTTGACTGTTTTCATACATGTTTTCTCATAAGTTATATTTCTCCTTAAGAAACTCTTTTATTTGTCTCTCTAGTCATGGCAGTTTCTACCCCTCCCTAATCACAAGCTCTTTTTATAGATGGCCTCCTTCTCCTAAATCCAGTGTAGCTTCTCTACTGGAGAAGCAGTTAAACAACCTGATTTCTAGTTTGAGCTCAGAGAAAATTCCACTCTGAAAAAGAGTGTGTTGTGTTGATCAGCAATTCCTACACCAGTCTTCATGTTATGGCAAAATCCATATTTTTATGGTAAATTGACAGGCAGTGGGCCTGAAAATGAGCATGTCCAGAGATGCTGCTGTATTCTGCAAGTGGTTCCACTGAAAGTAGTGCTGGTGCTTTCTGTGTACAGGAAAATAAAGGTGCCCTAGCAGTAACACTATGTGAAAATCATGCTGAGGCTGTGGAGTCAAGTACTTGGAAGCTGGCAAATGGCAGAATGGGATTTGGTTTTTTGCTGCTGTAATTCTGAGCTGGGCAGCTGTATCCTACTTTCTCAAGATAGTGTTTCACTCTGCTAAAAGGTGGTAGGGTCAGCTGCAAGTCATCCTTTTGTACTCACTTTTTCTTTGACTCATGTCTCCCCAGTCCTGTGTGTCTATGAGATGGTATAATCTGTAGTTTTCCCCGGACAGCCAGAGTGGAAACCCCCAGAGCATGACAGTCTCTGTGTTCTCAGGTTCAGGTTTGTGTTGCCCTTTGAAGATAACAGCAGAAAAGCCCTGCTAGCAGGACAGCACAGGATCAAAACTCTCCTCATATGCTTTGACTTTGCAATATACCTTCAGTCTTTCACTTTAATCTGTTTTGGGGTGGGACTGATGATCAAATCTGTCTTCTGGTCTGTTACCAAACTTGATTTTTGCTGAAAACCCTCTAACACTAGAAGTGTGAGATAGAGCATTTCAGTCTTCAGTGCTGGAATTCACTCAGGATTGAGGCAGAGGAGATGCTAGAAGTTAGTGACAGAATTGAACTTCATGTACAAGTATTAAGAGGATGTTTTCAGTTGATTAAATATTAGTTGGTGATGAAATACGAAAGATAAAATGATGACGCTGCGAAGAGCAGTGTTGGTAATTTCCAGTGTAACCTCAGATCAGTTAGTCAGACCTATACCTGTATTTTCCATGGTCATGCTTAAGACAAAACAAATTTCATTTTCATGTGTGTGTCGAATTCATGTCATGAATAGCAATATATAAGAGTATATCCCAGCCTTCTGTGAACATTTCTTTCTGAAAATAATGACCTTCCAGATGTGGGATGTCTTTGGGTTGGGTTGGCTTTTCCTTTTCCCCCTTTTCTGTTCTGTCTCTGCCAATTACTTATCACTTGTTGGCCAAACAAATTGCCTTGTTCCAGAGAAGTGATTTGTATGAAACCAAAACGTATTATGAGCAAAATAGGTAACATTAAAAAAGGATAACTTTTGTTTGATAGTTATATTTTGCACAACAGACAGTTTTAATTTTCACAGCATGCTGTTCCCCCCCATTGGAAATGGGAATTCTATTTCTGCATGTGTTGGTTCAGACATGACATTTAAAGACATGGTGCTTCTGCTTTTCAGTAAAAAGTAACTATAAAAGTTAATAATATTCTTGTGTGCCACATATCTGCATGTCTATTCACTGTGTAACTGATTGTGCCACAAAACTTTGAGACAGCATCTTGAAGCTAAATAAATCTGCTTCCTCCTTCCCTCTGGTATCAGCAAGCTTGACAGCTACAGTTTATTTGAGCAAGACAAAGTGATTAATTTATTTTAGATCCTGGTGCTTTCCCTCATTTCTTGTATTGTTTATCTTTCATATTTTGGCAGTCCCTTAAGCATTGAGCCTGTAATTGCTCTCAAAAATATATTCCTCTGTCCACCAAAACAAAACAGAATGGGGGTTATACTAATGCCCTGTTCACGTATTCAAAACTGAAATGCTTTATGCTTCTAAAAACACCTAATTTTCAACTGATTTGTGTTATGTAAAATATAATATTTTGAAAAGTATTTTAAAAACATCTTTATGGAAGTGAAAATAATTTTTAAAGGCTTAGGAATTTGGTTTGTTTACAACGTGGTGCTCAAACAATCACAAGCAGGCAGCATGTTTGGGAGTTGTGTAGTATCAGCGACTGCTTCTCTTCCAGCCTTGCTTTTTGAGCTTTTGTATTCATTGCAGTATTAACTGCTACCCTGATGAATTAGCTCATGCACTTAAAAATTTTTAATATTTTGACACCGGTGATGTCAAAGGCTCCCACTTCTCATGAAACAAGTGATATTGGGGTGACTTGGGTTACGTTGGCGTGGAATGTCTGCCTTGGCTCCAGAAGAAATACCAGGTAATTTCTTGGTTCATACTGAGTTTCACTGCACTGGAAGGTCTCCTCATCACGTGTGTGGACTCACTCTATCTTTGTTGTTTTAACTACAGCAATTGCTTTAATGAGCTGTGTTGTAGCCATGACTCCAGCCCTGCTGCATGCATGCTCGCCATATGTGTAAACAATTTGCTGATTTTAGTGGTATGACCTGCTGGCCTCTGCCTGTATAAACATATGAAGGCCAAAGTTCAGAGAGATCAGAGGGGAAACTTTAAACATCCTGCAAAATCTGCAGTCCATTAAGTGTATGTTAGTATTTGGTTACAGCCAATCCTTTTGTACTTCTGAGTAATTTGTTCATGGCATGTTTGGGGAAGGAGGGATGGCCTCACCTGGGGCTTGGGCTTACACTGAGAAACCAGCTTCAGTGGTATTTTCTTGACTTGGGAAGGGAATACTCACACGTGCTTCAGTTTTCATTTAGCTTGAGATTTGAAAGTTAAAGTTGTGGGGACATTGACCAAAGGGCTGTTGTGTGCAAAGGATGAGTGATATCATGAGGGACCTGTGACACAGAGTCAATAGAATAAAATGTGTAAAGAAGGGGAAAAGCAAGAGGTAAAGTGAGAAGTGCCAGCAAGATCTAGGAACACGTACTTGGAAGAGCAAATGTGAAGAAGGCACTAGTGCTTAAAAAGAAGGCAGGCAAGTCTGGAAAGAGGGTTCAAAAAAAAAAAAAAAAGATTCTGAGATTTTGACAGAAGGAAATAAGCCTTGTAGTAAGCCAAAGAAGAACATGGAAAAGAAAGGTCAGGACTATCCAAGCTCCTGAATGACCAAGCATCCCTCCTGTACTTTCTTTACTTTCATCACCAGTTTTTCTGGCAGGAGCTGATTCCACCCCTCAGCTGCATGGTAGGGAGTGAAAATTCACCTGGCTCCTCCTGGTGTTAAGCACAGCCAGGCTGAGCTTTCCTGGCCACTGCCTGTAACTGCTTGTTTTTGTAAGGCAGACTAAGAGCCTGTATAAGTCAAAGAACCTGACAAATGTTCCCTGTGTTTTTGGTATGAACTTGGCAGGAATCACTGTGGTGCTATTGGCATCTCCCAGGACTTTTTGTCGTTCATGACTTTACGACTGGAGTTTTCAATTTAAGTAGAAATGAGTGAACTGTTAATATTTCTGGATCTGAGAGGCTGAATTAACCCTGCATATTTTTGAGTGACATATTCTTAATTTCTGATGGACTTTTATAAGTTGAAAAATTTTTTTTCTCAGTTTTCTGAACTTACTGTAAATTTTAATCTGTTACTTCTACGTAACAGATCTTGTGTTCTCTAAAATAATTTGCTAAACTTCTAGGTATTACTGATCATCAGGAAGATGTTCAAGGCATTTTATAATTTCATTTCAAGAATAAAGCAGAAACTAAATTGTGATGCAAATGTTTTCAGAATCCCGCATGTAATTTAAGGTACTTGAAATACTGGAATTCCAGCCTTTTAGCATCATCCCCAGCAGCATTTCTGATATGAAACTCTGATAACATTTCTGAAATGCAACTCCGTTAATGGGGCAGCATCTGTATGCAAGCAGCAGCTTCCTGAGAATGCAAGTTTCTTTCCTAAATCACTTATGCAGAGGAAGTTCCAGACTTCCTCTGGCCCATTTTTTCCAAACACCTTTAATACATAATGCAAACATAGGCTATAATCTTAAAATGTTCATGAAAATAAGTTTATCTTTAAAACAGAACAGAGCAGGAACAAACAAGGATGGTTTAGACTTGGTACCAAAGGAGGTGATGCTTTCAGCAGTTTCCCTGGCCACAGAGCAGCAGTTCTGTACTTCTGCTTCTTACCCACGTGCTGCGGTGGCCCTTGATGTCCCAGCTCCTGGCTGGGGGTGCATGTGAGGTGTTGCACCCATGAGCAGTTAGTGGTGACAGCTCTGCAGAGAAAGAGCTGCAGGAGGCATTAACTACTTCCAGAAAGATGAATTTGGGGAGGGGTGTCTGTGCATGACAGGCCTCCCTGGTGGTGTTTGGCTGCTGTCATTAGAGGCTCTCTATGAGAGGGGGAAGCAGCCCATTCTTCCGTGCTGCTCTTGGAGCAAGAGAGCACTTGTTGAGCATTTCCTCTCACTGTTATGGTGGATGGGTTTCTCAGCAGCCCATGGGGAAAGTCCTGATCAACAAATCCTAAAGCTCCCAGGAACTCATCAGGCTCATCAGCTGGAACCATGTGCTTTCTGTTCCCCAGGTTACCGTGCTGACAGAAGCTTCTTTAAAATGACAATACCAAGAACTGTTTTGTATACGAAATGTGAACACAAAATCCAAGCGTCACTTTTACCATGGTAAACTAAATTACTTATTTCCCAATATTGTGAATTACTGTAATTTTGATTTAACAGAAATTCACCCTAAGGTACTCGTTTGCTTTATAAGACATCTTAACAAATTGTTACAGTAGGCCTCTTATGTTAAACAGGGAAAAGGTTTGCTTTCCTAGGTAGAAAATAACAAAACATTTTGTAGAATTATTTGTTTTCCCATCGCTGACAACTCCTTGCAGTAAGAAATGACATTGTTTGCTATTTTCCCCTGTTTTATGTTTAGTTATCCTTATAAGCAGGAAAAGCGGCACACCCAAAACCAAAAAAAAAATTTTAGCATCTTCTGGTTTTGTTCTCAGTACACCATTGCCTTTGCAGTGGTGATTTTTAAAAAAGAGATTAGGCTTTTGAACTAGAGCTTTTGGCTAACTCTGCATAATTAGTTTATGAAATAATGCATTAAAGGAGATGTTTGGTAGGAGCTGCCCTTGGAGCAGGTGAAAATGAAAATCCTGTGTTCTCTCTATGAAATATATGTGTGTGTATATATAATTCTTATCCATTTTAGAGCCTCTCTTGAAATTCTCATAGTACACATTCAGCTATTTTTGGAGAAGTGAAACCAAATCCTTTATTAAACACGTAATTGCGTGGTGCAGACAGCAGCCTCCAAAGATGTTACTACTCTTTTTGCCAGGTCCTTGTAGCAGGGAATTCAGTGTCTCCTGGGCCACTTCTGCCAGTGGTCTCCAGTCATTTCCTGCCTCAAACGGAAAACAATGAGCAGTAAATTATTTCTCGTTTTAATTAGACTGACAACGCTCGTGCCCCGAGGTGCATTAGAAGACACAGTCATTAAATGAAGTGTCCCTGGAGGCATTCCCTGCCCGTGTCCCGGGATTTGCTGGTGTGCAGCATCTCCTTGGGCTTGTTTTGCAGTGGTGACTCTGCAGCCCTTATCTGGCTTTTTGTGTTCAGGCTCCAGCAATTCTCACATCTCTCCTGTTGACACCTCAGACCTACTTGGGTGGTGCTTTTTCGTTTATCTAGATGTTCCAGTTGAGAAAACACGAATATTTTCAATTACTTAGCCAACATTATGTACAATAGAGTCCATTACAGAGGGCACCTCATCTAGTTTGTGCTTTCCATTGATCCAGGCTGGAGAGCTAGTGTTCAGATAAAGATTAAATTAAAAACCTAACAAGAATTTGGGTGTTTGATATTAGAAACTGTAACAAAGAATAGGATGATTAGACAGGTGAATATATATGATAATTATTTCATAGAAGGGAGTGTAATGCTTTTTAGTTGTCTGAAGGTGGGAATGTGTGGGAGTAAGGGCAGTCCAACAGATTTTGAAATTTCAGATACTTCAGAGAACCTGATGAGAGAATCCCTTCTGAAAAACTTGCATGTTGGTGAATTGAGCAGTTCTTTTTTAAAAACAGGAAAGAAAAGATGGAAGCAAGCGGTCAGGTTCTAAGTTGGGAGGAGAATATTATGATCTCTGCTGGGATCTACTCTGCTCAGTATGGTAACAGTGAATTAGAAAATAAGGTGAAGTAATTTACACCCAATCTTTCAGGGTGTATATATCTAAATTGGGCTCTGAGCAGAGTCTTGTAGTAATTAACTTGAGTAAAGAAGTAGGTGAAGTTTGGTGATGTTATGTGTAACAGGATGGGGTGAGGGGAGCAAATCTGCTTCTGTGTGGGGTGTGAGGAGCTCTGTGCAGGATGAACTGTTGCCCCCTGGAAAGAGATCCTGGAGACATTGTGCATCAAATGATGAAAATGTCACTGATGAGTGACCCACAGTGTGAGTGTGACGTTGTGAATTGGGACAGAGCAGGGAGCTGGTGATGTTATTGTGGCCAGCTTGTGTCTTGATTACTCCATTACTCCATGCTCTTGTTGTCCCTACCTGCCCTCTCCTACCCCTTCTCCCCAGATGTTAAAACATGTAAATAAATACTGCAATAAATAGATATTAAAAATTAATAGGCTGAATAGGAAGAAAGGTATGGCTTCTGCACAAGGAAAGAATAAGTAAACCTGGATCTGACCAATAGTCCACCTCCATCTGTGTCCAGTCCTCAACAGTAACAATTACAGCTGGCTAAGGACAGTGTGGGAACTGGGTAAGCTTAGAGAGAGTGAACCCGTTCTTTGCATGATTCCTCTGAAGCTTTGTTTCATCTGGGTGATCCCTTAGCCTCTAATCATCTGGATTTCATACTTGGCCAGATGGATATGTGTTTAGTAACCCTTAATAGTTAGTTTCCTAAACGCACTGTTTTTCTTTTGTGGAGCTGTGTAAGCGTTTTGCATCCAAAGCACGTTGTGGCAGCTTACATATGTGTTATGTGACAAAACACCTCTCTTGGTTTGTTTTGGCTTAATTCTTCAGCCTGAAAAAGAAATAACTGCAGAGAATATTAAAAAAATGTCTATGCATTCATAAATGGCTCCGAAAAAGTGACTGTGGAAGGTTTTGTGGCAAAATCTGATGACGGAGGTGTTCCAGTGAAATACCAGGTGCCTTATTTAAAAAAAAAAAGTTAAAATTATACACTGAAAAAACCAGTCCTATAAATTATTGCAGGGAGATTATGTGAAAATCAAAAGTATAAATGGGCTTGACAAGGAATGAAATATATTCATAAAGGATCTACTGGTATTTGTTGGATGTTGCAGTCCAGTTACATCCTTCAGCACAGGAAATGTCATAAAATGGAAAACAAAAGAGTGCCAGGCAAGCTATCACAAAATTATCTGCTCATAAAATGAAGTTGAAACTTTATATGATGCTTCCTCATATATTAAAATAAATACGAGATTTAGCTAGTTTTGAAACTCCAAAAGGTAACAGAATTGAATCTGTGATAGGCACATTCTGAGATATTTGACAGGAGAGACAGCATAACATGATATTTAGTAAAATGTGAGATATTTCTGAAAAGCACTAAAGCTGCCACAGGAGTTGCAGCAGGGATTACAGATTTGTCTCATCATGTAAGGTGAATTTCATTTCCACTTCACCTCTATGAATAAGATGAAAATAAAATATGGAAATACAACTGCTAGAATTATTTGATATTCTGTTTGTCACATGTGTTTTCCATTACCAAGTAAATGCTTAAAATAGTTCCAGGAATCTGAAAACAAGTTTTTGTCAGACATAGTTTATAAATTAGTTTCAACCACTTAAAATGGAAACAGCTTTAAAATGGATTATTATAGGTAAGCCTAAAAACTGTCCTCAATAAAGATTAGACCATGGCAGAATTCCTGCTGTTGCTTGGTAGTGAAGTTAATTCTTTTTTCTTGAGCTGAATATGGGCATCTGTTCATATTTAGGTAACCTTTGGACTTTAAAGGAAGCTGAGCATGTTGTTTGCAGGTATCCTTATGGCTATTCACCAGCTGTTCATTGAGAACTGGTCGTCACAAACACACTGTAAATGTAAAACCTCCCCTGGGGAAGAACAGCCACAGATCCTTTTCCTTCTCTCTCACTGCAGAAAGTAGATGCAGCCTAATCTGTGAAGAGGGAAAATGTTCTGTTTAGAATGAAGTGCCTTATTAGGCCTGAACTAAAAATCAGCTGTTAATTCAAACCCAGCACCAGTGTTTCAGCATAGCAAGGGAAGCAAATGCTGCCTCCTGACTAATTTTAGATCAATAACACAACTTCATAAGACTTATGTTGGCACTGATCAAATAGCTGGTGCAGTATCTGAAATAGGAGTTGTATTCAAAAAACAGGGGAAAATGCTATTGCTAAAATTGCTGATAGGTGTCCTTGAAATGGCTCACTTAAAGTGAGTTTTCTCTGACTTAGAGCAAATCTGCCCTTTCTGGTCTGCTTACACTGTGTGTATGTGGATTGATTCCTTTTAAAGGTGGTGTATTTATATTCTAAACATTTGGTGGCTGACACCAGTCTGCCCTGCCTTGTTTCTGCTTACAGTTGGAGACTGATGTTCCATGATATATCCTTAAAGCATTGTTTAGCATGGGACAAAAGCTGCCTTTTGCCTCATGTCCTTGCAGTGTTGTCAGTCTAAGCCTTGGTATAAGTTGGCTTTCAGTGGGCTGGTTGTGGAGCATAATTGCTGCTGAATCAGAGTGCAAGCAGTGAAGCATCAGGACACCTTTCTGACAGTCAGTGAGGTTAGTGTGACTCTATTGGAAATCCTCACCTCCACCAAAGCATTGCTAACAGATACATCACTGAAATAGTGTCCCAGTGGAGGTGTCCATTAGCAGCACTTTGCTATCTAAAAAAAGATGGATTATAAGAAAAAAACCATTTATTTTTAACTTATCTCTTTTTTAACCTGAGAAGTTTATTGGAAGAGATATTGAGTTTTTAGAAAAATTAGTTTTGGTTACGGATACCTTGGATCCCTGAACCAGCTGCGAGTAGTTCATTTGCAGATTGACTTATCTGCCAGCAGCCTTAATCTATTTGACATCCATTGATCCAGTCTGTTAAAGGTCACTTTCTTGCTATTGCCTGAAGTGGAGCTTAAGATTCCAAACTGCCCAATTTTGGCAAGGTCTTACATTAGGAAACAAAGTCTTCTCCCAGCTCAGAATGACACCACCACCCCCTGCCTTCTTCCAGGTTTTATCCTTCAATAGCACCAGACATTCAACAAGCTTATGTTTTCAGCAAACATCCTGGGCCTGTTTATTGTCAAACTGTTGCACTGCAGTGTTGGGGAGGTAAGCAGTAGAGCTATTAAAAAAATAAAAAGGTAGTTGATTTCAGAGGAAAACTAAATGCCTGAAGTGACATGTGAAAGCAGTGTGCATTTTTAATGTTTAATTCTGCATGAGAGAGTGAGTGAATGAGGGGATGATTGGTTGGCACCTACTGATAAGTTCTTGAAATTAAAAAAAAACAATCAAACTGTGGTATTTAATTAATTGAGCAGGACAAATTGCAGCAGCTTCTACACGACAGTTTAAAACCATTTGGGTTTTTTAATTTGGTTTGATTATCAGTGCTGTTTAAATTCAGTTTCCCTGGGGAGGTTGTGTGTTCCTGGGGTAGGGATGCAGGGGGTCACCTCTCAGCTGCTGGGGTTGTGCTGCGGTGGTGCTGATGCAGCCTGAGCACTGGGCCAGCCTGTGTTTGGTGAGAACTGGAGCAGCTCCTCTGGCCTCCTGGCCAGTTCCCCTTCTTGCTGAGGTTTGCAGAGTGTCATACAGGCCACTGTGGCAAGGCAAATTCACCTTGGTACTGGTTCACCCTCCCAGCTTTTCTATTCTTTGGTTAAGCCCATAGTTTCAGCATTAAGATCTCATTTGGAGCTGAGTGCATGTCCTTCTAAAGGAGTTACCTGAGCTCTGTATGTTTTCTATTTTTTTTTTGTCTCTAAAATGCTCTTTTTTGCCAAGTGTTGTTTATTATGCCCTATAACCTGACAGTGTGGTCTGTGCAGTCCTCTTCTACACTCCCTGCTGCCCTTTTATTGAGTGAAAGTGACCTCTCCAAAGACAATAAGCTAACAGTGCTGTGATGATGTCAGGGCTTTGAAACACTTCATGTTCCTTCTGGATGTTAAAGTCCCAGTAAAGTGCCAAAAAATACCCAGGAAGGGAACTGATAACATGTTGTGCACATCACACAAGGGACTTGACGGTGAAAAATACTGCTTTCTTTAAATGTTGATGTTTTGTGTTTATTGTCTGGGTGCAATTGAAAAAAATCATGATCTACCCCCTTTTTTCTAAAATCTCTTCCCCTCCCTCACCTCCCTCCCTGGCACTATGTGTACTTGGGGTCACTTCTGATGTTCTGTTCATAGTTTGGTTTTTCATCCTTTGCAAGCATTGAATTTGCTTTCTCTTGGGAAAGTGAAAATATTGGAAGTAAGCAAACTTGGACTGCAGTCTCAAGATAAGAAGGGACTTTGAGGGTCAGTGCTGTCCAATGACATTTAATACTTGACTAGATTGCTGCCAGAGCATAGGAGCTAAGTTTAGCTACTGGGATTGTGTTGAACATACTGAGTTAAGCTTCAAGGAGGAAAAAAAAGTACATGAAATCACACAGCATAATTTTTTGTGTTATTTGTAAAGCTCGTGTTCTCAAGTATCTGGGAAAGTAACATATATTTTAATGAAATTGTAATAAATCCTGGACTGAAAAGAAAGGGAGGGTAACTTCATAGTATGGTCACTTTGGCCCATGGGATGATTTTGAAGATAGATTTGTTAAATATATTTTCATTAACGAAATTATTTGAGCTTCATATTGGGGTTGACTCCCATTTAAATAGACATCAGCGTACTTAAAAAGTAAGAAACGTGAAAAATGGACAGAAGAGGCTTTTGTGTAAGAACCAGTTTTATCAGATATTTTTTCTTGTTATTACTCTATTTTGGAAGCATTTGTTTGTTGCATAAGCTCTCAGTGCAAATTTTTATTTGCTATTAAATTCTATTACAAAGCTCTTTTGACTGGAGTACTACTGTATTGAAAACACAGACTCTATTATTAAGACACATCCTGCTTGACATTGCTTTATTACAAAGGAACTTTTTGTGGAGAAAATGGTTGTCTGTCTTGCTTTAGGTAGCTGTGATTACTGCAGTGGCCATGGCTCCTAGAAGGTTCATAAGGCAAGGAAAAAAGCTTGGCACTTCTTGAGCTCAAGAGCTTGTGTTGGGATGAGGCCAAGCCAAACACCTCCAGGTTTATGATTTGCATCTCTCCTCAGCTGTTGGGGTTCCCTGGCATCTGTACCACTGCTCAGGGGCTGCCTGCAGGCACTGTGGATCCCATTGTCATGTAGAATAAATATATGGAGAGCATCTGGGGATAAATAAATTCCTATTATTTGACCTTTTTAAGAGAAACGTTACCACATCTGCCTTGACAAACAGTTCCTGTAGGTGTGTGATTCCTGTTTTCCATGAGAAATGTTAGAAATCTGTGGGTGAATCCACACATTTTTCGATTGCTGTTGAAATGTGTACTTCAATGTTAGATTTTAAAAGTATGTGTAAACCAACCAGCAAACCATAAATCCTTATTAAACCTCACTGAAACTGTTGAAATGTATATTTTTCTTGAAATCACACTCAGGCCTTGTTTGTTTCTTTGAGTTTTGTTTAAAAAAGCTCAGAAAAGTTTGTTTTTCGGAAAACTCAACATCAAGTCCTTTATCAGATTTTCCTCTCCCTCTCCATATGCCTACATATTTTTATAGGTATAAATAATAACCGTAACATTCTTGAACTTGAATAACTCTCTTCTGTCTTAGTCCATCAGAGATGAGGTTGCCTTCTGTACTCAGCTGTCAGCTGCCTTGCTCCTCTCCCTGCATGGTTCAGTGCTCCTTGCTGAATGCTCCTCCAGCCAGAAACTACATCATGCTCTAGGAGCTGGTATTCAAGGGAAAAAATGATGAGAAAGAGCCCTTTGAGTTCACATGTGCCAAGCCCAGCAGGAGCTGCTGGTTGGAAGGAAAATATGAACTAGAAGTTGTATGTTTTAGTAGTGAGGATAATTTATTATCCTTTGGTACACTTTATCGGGATATGCAGTAAATTGCTTGGTTGTGTGGCTTTTTAAATTTAAGTTTAGCTACCTTGATACAGCTGCTAATTCAGCTAACTGGTTCAGATAGGGGAGTTGCATGGTGATTTTGTGGCTGTTGCCATGCAGGGTTAAAGTTTGGATGATTTTGGCTCTTCTGAATGAAGAGGAGCTGCTGAGATTCATTCAGTCACAGTTGGAGGAAAATTCTGCCTTTGCTTTGTTCTGCTGCAGCCGGGACAGCTCCACTCCTGATTTCTCTGTGGGGGCTGTTACGATCCAGTTTAAACCCAGAAAACCAAAGAAAACTAAGACCCTGTGTACAAACTGGAAAGAACTTAGAAGGTTCAAAAATTGATGTATTTTATTTAATAGTAAAAGGGGCAAAGAGAAAGAAAGAGAAAAGAAAGAAAGAAATAGAAGTGTGTGTGGGAGCTGGGGGGGACAGGGAGAGAGTGACAGGGGTTAGGTGGGAGCAAATCACTCATCCGAGGGTCCCAAAGTCACCTCGTTGCTCCCCTCCATTTGGTCTCCTGGGTAGCGAGGGTCACACACCTCAGAGTATCAAATCCCATGGGTTAATTCACTCTTTGGGCCAGGTGGGAACACCCTCCTGCCTCCCTTGCAGGGACCCAGTTTGACTCTGTCCCTTGCAGCACTGAGGCTCTGTTGCAGCATCTCTGGTGCTCTGGGGCAGGGTCTGGGGACCCCTTTGGGGGCCTTTGATGGGCTGTGCCACCCTCATCTGCTGTGGATGAGCTTCCCCCGGGACAAGGGCAAAGCTGGGCTGCTCTGCACATCGGAGCATGGGCTCTCACCAGGAGCTTCCAACACACACCCAAAGCCTCTCTCCCCCCAGCCTTTGCTGCGGGTCTGGCAGCCGATAGCCCTGGGGCTGTCATCTCCTCCCCGAAGGTGCCAAACCTGTGCTCTGTGAATGTCCCCAGCCCTGAGTTGTTACTTTATCTTATCCTCATCAGGGAACGCTCCAGGACCTCTCTCTGAAGGCCTATTCAGGGTGTGGTGGTATTCCTTGCAGCTTTTGTAACGCAGTTCTGAAAGTCTTTCATGAAAATGTTTAAGTCAAAATCTATAATATTTCAGTCTCTGATAGGTGCACAATTGAGCACCTCTGGAAATGCCCCCGGTGGCCACTGGAGTAGTTTGTAGCTGTGGCAGCCAAGGTGACTCTCGTGTTGCTGCTCAGAGCACGCTTATAGCTGTGACCAGGCACATAATGTGGCCATTGTGTTCTCCATTCAGAAATGGAAAATCAGCCCAGGCTGGAAATCTGTCAGTCCCTGGGCACAGCGAGGCATCCTCTCGTCTCCCTCTGTATCAGATCTGAAAGTTAAAGGTTTTCAGGTACACATGCTGCAAAGTAACCCTTAACACTGGGTCATTTACATGGCCAGCTGAATAAAGCATAAAGGCTGTGGCAGATTTTTGGTGTGCAAAGCCTCTGATACCCTTGAGTAGTGCCTGGTTGGCAGCTGCTTCCATGGATCCCTGGATAGGACGAGGGGCTGGTTTGAGAGATCTGAGCCATGGGGTTCTTGTCTCTTTGTCATTAAATATCATGTACTTACTAACATTTCTTTCAGACAGCAGCTAATGGAATTAGGGATATTTTATGTCATCTCTACATCAATAATGCAATATGGGCCACATCGAGAATTGATTTTTTTGGTGTGTGTTTGGGAAAGGAAGCGGAAAGATAATTTAACTCTTGACAATGAGAGATTTCTTTCTGTAACTCCAGTTTGATGTAGATTCTGGCTGTGACCTTGGAGTCACATCTAGAAACAAGGAGGCTGATTAGTAGAATTTTGTAATTACTTTGGATGACTCCATAAATTACAGCCACACAATAAAATCAATACCCCTGGAGCAAAGCAAGTTGTACTGCAAAGACAGGTTAGTGTGTAGGAGTATTCTGGTTGTACTGCTGTGCTGCATAGGTTGTAAATCAGTATTTTATTGTGTCTGCAAACTAGGTGTTGGTTGGTTGAGTTTGTTTGGTTTTGGGTTTTTAAAAAATATTTTTTCCTTCTTGGGGTAGCCTGTGAACAGAATTGTTGATTCTTCCCTGTGCTATTTCCACACCTGATCTCCTTCAGTGAGAGAAAAGCAGCACTTCTATTTGCTAGTGCCAAGTTTGCTGTGTCCTTTGAGAGGATCAGTGGCATCCTCTAAGCTGCCTCCAAAAAGGAGGAATAACTTGAGCTTGCCTGTGCCTTTGCAGATGGTGAGCCATGACTGAGCAGAAATAATCCAAGGCAGGAGGAGCATATCCAAAAGGAGATGGCAATTCCATGGGGCAGTAGGGAGCACTGGCAGTGTTTGCCACTTCTAGATAAGAAAGGAATGGACTTTTACAAGCTGCAGGTTCAGTTGACAAAACTTCCCCTGAAGGCTGACAGGAAGTTTTTAATTCAGCATTGAACATTGCAGAAGTCTGGAGTTTGTATGCTTGAGCAGATATACACCTGCTTGGGTTTGTTTATCCTGTGTATTTAGTAACAAAAAACCAGTATTGGTGTTTATTTCCACAATTTTATTTTTTTGTTTGCTTTGCACATTGTAAATATATATTCAAACATTTGTAGCAAACATCTGTCTGGAGACATGATGTGGAAGAACTGATATCTTTAACATACAATTGTTTGTTTGTTTTTTAAAGCAAAAAATATTTCAGATGAAGCTTTTGCTTATCTCTGTGGTACTGAAAATTTTCTGTTCAAGATGCAGCATTTCTACATAGCAAATACTTCAGAAGTCTTACGGCCATTACTGTTAATTCACAGTTCTAATGCAGATTATTTATTTGTTGATGGAAGGGTAGCATTTAGGTAGCATTAGGTCATCGCATTTCCAGATTAATATCTTGGGGTTTTTTTTCTTTGTTTTATAGAGTGATACTTTAAGTGGGATTTCTCTTCCATGCTGTTTTCTTGTGGTTTTGAGTAATTCCTTGAGTTTGCAAATGGGGTACTGAAGCATGAGGACAGGCATTTTGGTCCTGAAAATCCCCCATATATATCATTCATTTCAAGAGAAAACTTTTTGGTAAGCTAAATCTTGTCTTGATAGAGAAGCTTAGAAGGTCCATTTTGATTTTAGACAAGGGCTTCAACCATGTCTCTTGCAGCTGAAGAGACATGCAATCGATATGAATGTGCTGCATGCCTGTTGCATAGCACAGAATATTGTCTTTATTAAATATTAAAGGTTCTAACTCGGTGCTGTGCTACAAAGAGCTCCAGGGTTTCCTGGTATTTCTCCAGAAGTTCATACAAAAACCGTTTTTGTGTTAGGCCACCCAATGTTTCTGGGCACTGGTGTAGTACAGAAGTCAAACTTCAGTGTCCTCAGGTTTAATTTAGCAAATGCATTTTGGCTTTTCCCATTACCCAAAGTGCTGAAGCCATGGCCATGTACTGGGTGCCATTCCCAGTTCACGGCATCATCTCTATTTACCAAATTCTTCCAATGTGTGCCTAAATTCACTGGAACTCAACAACATGTAGGCACATGCTTGACTGTCCTTGAGGACCTCCAGGTGCCTGGTCAAAATCTGTAGGAAGAGCCCAGCCCACCTGTGGCAGGAGCTGGTGACGAGCACATCCTGCTGAGCCAGCTGATCCATCATCACCGATGGCCCTTAGGGATCCTGGCTCTCCCTTTGGTGCACCCTGCATTAAGGTAAAAGGCTGTGATTATAGACTGACTTAGCCAGTTTGAAAAAAAACAAACCCACAAGCTCTTTCCAGCCTTTCATCAAACACTGTTTTGCTGATGCTGGCAGAAATGAGAGCAAGCAGGCTATGAATACACTTACGCTCTTTTAAATTTGTCTCTGGCGATGCAGACTCACATCCTTGCCCGTTGACACACGGAGCAGACGTGCTCCTTGCCTGCAGCCTTGCTGAGTTGACAGTCTCTGTCACCAGTCTGTGCTATCAGCCCATCATCTGGTCCCATTTTAATGCTGCTGGCAAATCTGCTCCATCAAGATCATTGATGGAAAATGTCAAGTTTTTGTTTTTTCTGATGCTTCATCTTCCTGTGATGTATGAAATTTATGGTAATTGATTTTTAATTTACTGCATGCTGTTTAATGTACGTGGCAAGGAGACGTGCACTCGTGGCACTGGGATATCACCCTTTGGCAAGCACACAGGTACTGGAACTCTGGAATAAGTGCCTGTTGATTGGTGGGTTTACATGTACCAAAATATTAAAAATTATATATTTTCTAGGATTATTTTTTGTCATTGCATACACAAGTAAAGACTTACTTTCTAATGTATTTTAAACACAGAACAAGATCTTCGCATTTCACCTCTCCCTGCTTCCCATGGGCTGTCATTCTGTCTCCATCTTCCTTTGTGTGATTTCAGCTGAAGGGGGAAAAAGGATGAGTCATCCATCAGCTTATTGTAAAACAGTGTAGACAGCTGTAAATATATCCTGTCTGGAGATTGGATTCCAGTAATCAGCACAAAATAACCATTGACATCACACAGGGTAACTCTGAGCTCATCTCACTCAAAAAAAGGGGGTGGGGGAAAGGGATTAATGGTGCCAAAATAGCAAAGGGCAATACTTCTTCCTGTGTACATCATATGTGTCTCTGTGGTGCTTGTGGCTTGCATAAACTGCATGGGAGCAATTAACTTGCACACTTGCTGTGGGCTAGTACCTTAATGTGGCTTTCTTTTAAAAAATATTAATAATAAAAGTCTAGATGCGAGGGCACAGCAATTTCTGTGCCTAGGGCTAAACTTATGGCATGGGGAAGAGGTACATCATGGTACCTTTCTTAATTGTAGACAGCTTGGGTTGAAATCTTGAATTTCACTTGCACAAATATTTGAGGAGGATGTGGCTAAAATGGGATGTGTATTTCATTTTTATGAGCATGGCTTTTGTATGCCTGTGGCTCAAGGCTTATGGCTTGCATGTCTCCACTTGAAGTCTGAAAGAAGTGGAAGTGAGTGAAGTGAACCAGTTTCTCCTGCATATCCTGTGTTTGTTTATTTGGAGTGCTCAAAGCTACCAAGGCACTAAAGCAAAATGGCTGCTTCCAAAGGCAAATGAGAAATATGGCCAAGAGCTAGGAATAGCATGAGGTTTGACATTATTTTCTGTCTGGCTGAGCAACAGCCAGAGAGACAGCAAATATCCAGGAGAGACTGAGGAAGAGATTGCACTCTCTAATGTCACTACAGCCAGCTGCTGTTTCCTTCAGGAATAGCATCTTAGCAGTATGGGTCTCTATTAAAGCCCTGTTTTCTTCCTGGAGTTACTAGAGTGGTTAGGATCACTCCATAATAACCCTGTCCAAACCAGCAGTTACAATTGATATGTTTTATTTTACCCAATATTATGAGTTTCATAATCTGTTGAATATGTGCATAGTATAAATTAGGGACTTTGCATTCATTTGAAAAAGGCTAATTTGCAGTGCCTCATGCAAATCAGCTCTTTATCAAAAAGCCCCAGGGAGCATGTGTGTACTTTGTTTTTGTGCCCTCCTCAGATGGATCTGTAAGTTGGAAGCTTCCCCAGTACAGACCAGAAGAAGCAGGTCTCTGCTTGGCATATGGAAATGAGATTTAAGAAATCATTCAAATAGAAATGCCTAGATTTGCTGCTTTGAAATGGAAATTGGTTGCAAAACAAAAATGTTGCTTTTATATGAGTTCTGATAGTCTTGCTTGTGCTGCTAAAGGAGGCAGGAATGGAGAGAAAGATATTTTAATAACTAAACCACAAAATCCAGTATCCCAGTATCTCAAGCTTTGCAAAATAGTTTATCTCACATGTCTCTGGAAGGGGAGGAAAAATTCTAACAACAAGCACAGCCCAAAAGAACACCTGAGCAATGGATACACCCAAGATTACACTGTCTGTGTATGGAAGGACAACACTTGAACCAGCTTTCACCCACATCTCAACACCCAAACCCTTCTTTTCTCCATGTGTACAGCACCAAGAAACACTAGTAGCAGTGCTATCACATTTTAATCCAATAAATATGGCACACATCTATCACAGTGTTACTGTCCTGGTACTTTGGGCCAACACCTACAAACCCACATCCTCTTTTTTCCTTTCAGCCTAGCTGCATGTAATCCACATTCCAAGAGTTGTTGCTTCTGTTGGAAACATCTCAGATTAACATAAAGCTTGTAATTCTGTTAAACAAATGTTTGAAATCTTTACATCAAATGTAGCTGCAGTAGGATCTACATGCACAGGTCTGGAAGCAGGTAGCCTGAAAATCCAGCTTGGTTTGTGGCTCCCCAGTGCCTTCAGGAGGCCCCAGATTTGTTGTACAGGTGCTGGCAGCCCTTGGTCTCACACACTGTGTGTGGCTCCAAACCAGCAGGAAATGGAGGTCCTAGACTGGGATTTAAGGTGCTTAGTCCTGGAAATAGTGTCTCTGTGGGAACATGTATGAGTTAATCAGTGCTATTACATTATTTGGGGTTTTTTTTTTCCTTCTCATTGTTTTCCTCCCAAGTTTTTAGAGCCTAGTATTATTAATTGTAATTTTAGTTCTTTTGGTGAGTGTCTTCCTTCTTGAAACAGTAGCAGGTGTGCTGTCCCTGCTGTTGATGGGGACAGAGTACAGGTGACAATGCTGCTAACAAAGAGCAAGACTAGAACCATCCAGAGCAGCAGCCCTCTCTCATACACAGAGTACAAATAATGAAAAGTTTCCTCTTCTGACTCAGGTCTACTTTTCATGCATTAAAAATTTCAAAAGAAGAGGAGGGTGGTGACTGTGTGTGGTCTGAGGAATGAGATTAATCTGTTTAATACTGAAAGATGTGCCTTAAATGCTGAATCATTCTCTTGGGGATCCTTTGAGCTTTAATGTGGCTGGAAAGAAGTGAACACACTGTTTCTGTGCAGTATAGCATAAACGTGGTGTTTTCCTCTAAGGACCTAGTATTTAATGTGAAATTTGTTATTTGCATTTAAAAACGTATTCAGAAGTTTGTAAATAAGCAGCTCAGGTTAATTGTTGGAATTAGCATGTGCAAAATGCATGGTCTTTCCCAGAGGGAATTCTGGATGAGAACATTGAGGTTTCCTTGTGCAGCTACCTAATTTTTTTCGGATGACTTGAAAGGCTGCCAGCATCTCTGCTGATTCAGAACAAGCTGATAGTGTTCTCTGCAGAGCTGGCTCTGTCTTTGGGGGCTGGCCTGAATGAATTAACACAATGTTTACAGGGGACAGTCTGGGAAACCAGGGCAGAATCAGTTTTAGAGAGCCTCTCTTTTCATGTAGAATCAAGCAAACCAAAATAGTGGCATATTTCACATACATGTAATTCAGAAATTTCAGTGGGGTGTGTGGTGAGTGCTATATTAAGGAAAGTCATAACTGGGTGGAGATCAGGAGCTTGTGTTTCTGTCTGCTTTCTAGGAGCTGGTACAGCAGCTCAAGCTGCTGGCACAAGTGATGTGGTGATATGTGCTTCTTATGGCTGTTTAAATTGGTATTACAGGAATTGGTGTTCCTGCGTCAATGTTTCATTTTAATCTGGAAAAAAACCTTGGCTTGAATGCTACATATTATTGAAGATAATGGAAAATATGCAGAAAGTTGTAAACTGTTGTATATAATATGGAACGTGAAATTATCTTTTATTCTTTATTCTTTTCCTTTTCTGTGATCAGGTGATTCTTTTACTGTATTGTAGTCTACTTTCTGCTTTAAAAACCTGGGAATGAGTTGCTGCCAACAGCACAGGAAAAACTCTGTGGCTTTGCTTGCTAGTGGTGTAATGCAGGAGGAAACCCTGCACTCCCTGCTGTCAGTAGGGTTTGCAGTAAGTGCTATGGACTTGCTTAAAGTTACTTCCCATAGTAACTTCACCAGCTCTGGGCCTGGCATCTCCTCTTCCTTGCCCTTTTTCTTACTGTTTCCAACCCCTCAACCTTCTGGTTTCAGCTGATGTACTGTAGCTCCATGTATTTGGAACTGTGTTCATATTCTGGCTCTTCAGGTATGTTGCTATAATCAAGGGCGACTTTTATCCTTTTGTTAACTGAGGAAACAAAATCAGAAACATGTAATTGTAGCACACTGCAATTTATAAAAGAGAAATTATCAGATTCAGATTTACAGGATTTTTTTTTTAAACATATTTCCTTCCACTTTATTTCTTCTTTATTAGAAATCTGAAAATTATACTATTGCAGGAAGTTTGAGCACAGAAATAAAGTCAGTGAAATGCAGGAGCTGAAGAAGCAGGGGCAGCCTGTGTGGTGAAGCCATGCTGGCTCCCAGGGAGAGTGGTGCTCCTGGAGACTGGTTCTACCCTGGCTAGTTGTGATCCAAGGTGATGGAAGCCCACTGGCATATTGCTGCAGACTGTTGGATTTTTTTCTTATAATCTCTGAATAAGAGTATGAGGAGAAGAAATCCAATCCAGGCCACATGTGTATGTGAGGATAATGATCCTCAGCAAGACAGCCTTGGAGAATAAATCTGGTTTTTATGAATAACCACCTGTTGCTCTTCATGGAAGTGATAATCCTGGAGCAGCTGCTGGTCAGGACCAGTGGTATCAGCTCTAGCACAGTGTGTTTCAGCCCCATGTGTGGATTCACTGATCTGCTTTATGGTAAACATAGGCAGCCCTTGGATCATGAGGACTGACAAATGGAAAGTCACAGAAAGCTCCTGCTTGTAGCCCCACATAAGTTCCTTTGCCCACTTGAGGAGGTGTCACTGCAGGGCTCAGTCACCCTCCATGCTGCCCTAGGCACTGCCTGCTCCTGTCCTTCCAGCCTCCCTGAAGCACAGAAACCCCCAGAGTGTTTTAAAGTGGGCATGTTTCTGTTTCTTGAACCTCATTTTTAGCATGTTACAGCATAGAAAATTGCTGAACTGTGGCTGTGCTGCTTCTCTCATGTGCTGAACTGGCACTGACGGAGACAGGTTTTCAGGCAGCTCTGATTTAACAGGAGCTGGGAAGCCTGGTGGCACTGATGAGTCCTTTAAAACCTATTTTTAGACTGGGGGTACTGAAGATTGACAATGTAGTCTTTTGGGGTCAGCCTTTTCCAATCTTTCTCTGTAATACCAGCTCAATGGCTGTTTTGTGTGCAGAATGTTTGCATAAAATGAGGGAAAAAGCCAAACTCACAATATTTTAAGCTCTTAAAAAAATCTAATGCAAGCACAGAGATTCCTGTGTAATTACAGGGGGCTTGCTTCTGAAACAAGTCATGTTTTTTCCTGTATCTTTCTTTCTTCCTCTTAAAAGCGCCTGCAGATGATTTTGTAAAGATGCAATTGCCCTTACAAGGGCTGTGCAGCTTCTTGGTAATGTCATTTATGCAGACCCAGGTGCCTGCTGTATTTCAGTGATTTCATTTGAAAGAATTGGACTGATAAGCCTCAGGTCAAATCCACCATTCCTATACCTGTGCAGAGGTCTGAAATTGTGCAGCTTATGTAAGCAGACATGGGTATTTGTAAGCAGAAAATCAGAGGATGCTGCTTCATTGGCCACTGCTTCTTATAATTTGCCTTTTGTAGAAAGTACCATGTACATATGTATATGTACAAATGCACAGAGAGTAAATATATATGTGTGTGTATGCACATGCACACCCCACACCCTCTCAGCATTAGTATCATAAAGCTTTAGTAGCAGCACCAGGCAGGCAGAGTTATCCTGAGCACTCCCAGAAGAAACTCTTGGTTCCCAGAAAAGTCTTTCCAGCCCCAGTGCAGTTCACATGCAAGCAGTGCTTATTAGTAAGAGCTGTGGCTTCCTCAGTTATCTGAAAGTCACAAAGCACGTCATAATTATCTGAAAGAAGAGATTAAAAACTCCTTCCCCATTTTCCTTCTCTCTCTACTATCTCTATTTCTCTTTTTCATCTGTTTTGGGGTGTGTCTGTGTATTTAAAATTTTTGAGGGGCAAGGAGGTTTGTGGGTATTTTTTTTAAATCAGTCAGGATACTCATTAAGAAATCACCATTTTTTATCTACATTTATCGCAGTGTTTTCTGGAAGCTGGGAGGAGGAAAAGACAAGACAAACAGCAGTTGCCTCAACTCTGTTAGATGGCTGCAGCCTAAAGCACACAACTAGCTCTTGAGATGACCAGACATTTATTCATGCCTCAGCTTCTTTCTGTTTAAAAGAGAAAAGACAATTTTTTTAAAAAAATATTTTTTGTCCTGGCTTTTGCTGTTGTTCAAGTATCATTTGTCAAGCTCAAGCAAGCGTGGTGAATCCATTGGCAGAGGCTTGTCCAGGCCTGCAGTGCAGCACCAGCAGCACACTGAGCCCTGGACCCAGGCCAGGTGCTTGGGCAGCCCAGAGGAGTTGATAAATGTTGATAACCCAATAGACAGTGGGGCAACTTTCCACATTTGTCAAGGTATTAAATATGTTTATGGCAAAAAATGTAATTACAGTGTTTTTAGGCATGCAATACAGGCTACCAACTGCATTAATTTTCTTTCCTCATCACTGCAGGTTTTCCATTATTCCTCCTTTAATGAGTCCTGATGAACTTCAGAGTTTCCATGACTCAGGATATTACATTTGTTAGTTTTTCAAAACATTTATCACAGTATCATGAGCCCCAGTGACTGAGACAATACACTTTGAAATGTGCACAGATGGATAATTGTAAGCAATGCTCAGTTTCTATCAGCAGAAGATAAAATTAGATTCCTAGCTGAGGCAATGGAGAGCCCCTCACACAGAGCACAGCCTCTCAGGAGCCTCCTGTGTGTCCTGTGCTGCCCAGCATGGCAACACCTGGCCTTGACAGGGCGGGCATCTCCTGCTGGACACAGCAAGACAAACTGGTGGATGCATTTCCTGAACCTGAGAAGTGATAGAAAGATGAGGCCACATTTCATAGAGCTTTTTTTGGGTCATTGTGGCTGTTTGCCTGCAGAGGATCAGCCTTTGTCAGCACTGCTGCCATGAAGCGCAGTGACGTTCTTCTGCTGACTCCAATAGCAGCAGATCAAGCCCTGTCATGTTTGTAACAGCTGAAGCTCTGTTTTCCACCTCGCTTCCCACTCTGGCAGCATCTGGTGAGCATCTGCACGCTCTGTGTTGAAGCCACAACAATGAGATTTCTGTTACATGGAGTATTTTGGGAGAGGAGGAGACCGTGTGAAAGTTATCCTGGGGGGTAGCAGCTCATCCCGGCGTGTTTCCCATCAGCCTTGGGTTGCTGCTGCTGATGCAGTGATCTGTTGCCTGCTAAGGAAACTTGAGCAACTTTGTCACAACAGAAATTAAACCTTGTAGAGGAAATAATTCTTTGGAGCTGTTTGGGGCCTCCTTAATGAGCAGGAGCTGGGATTTGGGCAAACTACAAAAGTAGGGCTGATGGAGTGGAACTTTCGCCGCCTTTCATCTCTCATACTTATGGTTCAACAGTGGCTTTTTCATTCAGTTATTTCATCTGGTCTCCTGCTGCAGCCAGGTTTGGAGACACATGCTGATTAAATTATTTAGTAGTAATAGATCTGAAGCACTCACATATAAATTTACAGGAATATTAAAGAAGTCAAATGCTATTCCAGGCGGGTAATAACATTTGAGTAGATGATTCATAATAACATGAGCTCCTAAAACTTTCTCAGAATTGAGGGAGGGAAGGCAGTTTGTAAAAACAAACTCTAAATGTCAAGTTTATTGCTTTTGTTGGTAATATTTATATATTATTGATAATAATGTGTACCATAACGGTGCTATGCAACCAAGTTACTTTTTTTCCAGTTAAGCAAAAGAGTTTAGTGTCTGATCAAAAAGCAGACCCCAAAGGAAACCTTTACAAGTCTGTGTTAATGTTTGCTCTCATCCTCTTCCTTAATAACAGAAGTGGCTCAAAGCTGTTTAGGTGAGCAAGTTGGGAGTGGTTTTTTTTGTTGCTGGTTTTCCCCAGATCTTTCAGTAGAAATGCTTTAGGATTGAGAGCGAGGGCTCCTGTCCCTGAATTGCCAGAGGGCCTTTCTGCTGGTCACACTGCTGTCTCCCTTCCTCTCAGCGTCCTCATACTCAATAAGGGAGTGGGCACAGTCCATGCCCACCCAACCTCTTCCTAGTCCAGTGCTTAAGTTACAGATTTTTATTTTCATACACATCAAAACTTATTCTAATTAAGCTTTTAAGCAGTCAGTAAGATTTCTACAGATAAATGTTTTTAACAAAGTCAGAACAGACTCTTGGTTTTACAGTGAAGGCTGAGCAATTCTACCAAAAGTTAAGAAGGTCTGACTGGTAATAAACCTGCTTAATGCTTTTATTCCCCATTTAGTGAATGTTAGTAGATGTTGTGTTTTTAAAAGGGGAGGGACTGGGCAGCCTGGACGAGGCCTGTTCTGTTTGATCCTGAGATTGCACCCTGCCAGCATGTGGGACCCAGGAGAGAAAGGAGTGACAGTTCCTTCCTCAAAAGCAGCCCTGTCCAGCAGCCAAGGGGTGGGAGGCAGCCGGACACAAGCCCAGAGGTGACCTCGAGCTCAGGAGGACTTGAGTAGCTGCCAGAAGGAGCAGGAAGCTGATGCATGGCCAAGGTCTGTGTCTCTGAGGCAATGGAAGAAACAGCTTCTCTGTGGATGTGCTGTGGGAATTCGTTCCAGCCTGGAAAACAGCCGAGTGGATTAGCAAAAGGCAAGCCAGACAACAGGACCTCACTGCAAAACCAAGGCAGGAGCTTTCTTTACAAACCCTCTAACTTGAGTTGTATTACCTATGGGAGCCAAATTCCATTATTTAACATTTTCTTGTTCTAGTTTGTTCTGATGAAATGAGGCTTTGAAAATGGGTGTTTCTGGGGTGCTTACTTTAGGGTAAAGGTTTCAGAAGATTTTTCCCAAAATATTTGCAGACTAGCACATCCTTTCCTATAGCTCTCCAAATATTAAGGAGCAAGTAAACTTTTTAAACTCTTATTTCTGTAGATAGAATAACAAGCCAGAGATAATGTATTTGCTCTAAATACTTGAAATCTGCAGAACTGGTGCGTGTATGTGATGAAGCAGTTGGATTCAGCTGGTTATGGTGGATATTACACAAGATGCAGCAAGGAAGGTGTTTGACTGAGGTGACACTTGCTAATGAGTTTATAGCAGAGCTTTGTCATGGGATTTAATGCCTGTTTGCTCTGGAGAGGAGAGTGGGATTTGAGTAAGGAAAGTAGGTTGCATGGAGCAATGGAAAGGTCTGTGATGGTGTTGTAATGAAGTAGTAATTCATCAGTCTGGTGACCTGCAAGGAGAGGTTGTGAGGAGAAAACTCTTGGCTGAAATGATGTCTGACAGGTAAGTGCTTTCACCATACAGCTACAGAATAATAGGAAAATTCTACCTGAAAACTCCGTACTTTTATAGTCTTAGTTAAACTTTGATTATGGGAGATCTGTCTGGAGCAGTCAAACATGTTGCTCTTCTCTGTCCCCATCTCTGGGCTGTGTGAGGCTGGAGGTACTCTCTCCTCATTTGCCCTGCAGAGGAGCTCTCACCAGTAAAGGAAAGGATTCAGTGGGGGAAAGCACAGCTAAATCTCATGTGAACAGTGAAACCAGCAGTGCCTCTGTCTGTCAAAAGGTTCTGGAGTTTGGAGATGGGTGGGGCAGCAGGAGCTGGTGCTGGTGGCTGCCTGTGTTGGGCTGGCTGTGCTGGCAGGGAGTGTGATGGCTGTGCTGGCAGGGACAGTTGTGCAGGGCTGAAGCTGGGGGCAGCCTTTGGAGCAGGGGAAGAAGGAAGCTGTTACAGATAGAAAGATAAACAAGCAAAGAAGTTTGAAGCATTAAATATTTCCCTCACAGTAAGGGATTGAGCTCATAGTTTTCACTTGTAAAGGATTCGAAATTCCTCTGCCCAAATTAAGGTGCAAACAAGACCATATGCCAGTGACAATAGTAAGGGTTTTATTTGATAATAAATATGAGGGAGGGAGGGGGGAAGGAAGGGAAGGAAGGGAAGGAAGGAAAGGAAGGAAGGAAGGAAGGAAGGAAGGAAGGAAGGAAGGAAGGAAGAAGAAGGAAGGAAGGAAGGAAGGAACGGAAGGAAGGAAAGGAAGAAAGGAAGAAAGGAAGAAAGGAAGAAAGGAAGAAAAGGAAGGAAGGAAGGAAGGAAGGAAGGAAGGAAGGAAGGAAGGAAGGAAGGAAGGAAGGAAGGAAGGAAGGAAGGAAGGAAGGAAGGAAGGAAGGAAGGAAGGAAGGAAGGAAGGAAGGAAGGAAATAAGTGAGGGAGGGGGACAGAAAGAGAGTAACAGAATAAGGAAAATATCACCACTCTGTGGATCCCAACTAAGCTCCATTGATCCTCTCCAGCTGTTCTTTTTGGTGGTGAAGGTCCCCCAAAAAGCCTGGAATCTGATGGGTTTCTATACCCTCAGGTCAGGTAGCAATGTCCAGGCATGTCCCCCTGGGGGAGGGGGGCAGGCTCTTACAGCAGACTCTGGGCTTGTTGCATCCCATGCAGTCCTGTGGTGCGAAGAATGACTCTGGAGGGCACTTTGGGGATTCTTTGATGGATTAAGGCACCCCTTCAGCTGCCCCCCACATGAACATCCTGTGGATGTGGCCTCCCCAGGGCAGGGGGATCCACAGCCTGTTTGTGTAAGGGAGGGTGGGTTCACTGCCCCTGAGCAGAGGTTACAGCACACCCAAACTTCCTCCCCCCACCTCGGCTGGGGAGGAAATCTGTGCAAGCCTGTACCCAGCAAATGGGTCTGTGGCTGCAGCCTCCCCCACCCCAAAGCAAGCCAGAGATGATTTTTAGCAGGGCTGCTGGGTTCGGCTCACATTCCTTTCTTTGTTTACGTGTTTGTTTCTCCCCGGGCCTGAGGTTGATGAAAGAATGGGTTTTCCTTTTATCTAATCTCAGTAGTTTTTTACAGTCTAAAGTCCCAGCCAGGTATCTTCAGGGAGGCTTCTTTGGTTGTAGCTTCTTTATAGTGAGCAAAACTTTATATCCATATTTGAGGCATGAACTATTTTCAGTCTCTGATAACAGAAAAGGAGATTTAGACAGTGGAGGAGGGGCATGCATAGCCAAAGCAGAAAATGGGGGAAGGAGGAAAGAATCAATAGTTCATTAGATTGATAGAGTAGAAGAAGGAGAAAAGGGATCACTAGTTCATCTGCTCTGGAGGCTCTGCTTGTGAGATGTGGGTGGTTAAGACAAGGACATTATGCAATAGCTGATATCAGCATATGAGAAAGAATGAAGAAGTAGAAATTACGGGTAGCCAAATTGTAAAGCCTGGTTTTAAGGGAGGGGACCCCCTTCAAAAGAGCTTGTTGACAAATATGAAATAATTCTTTGAGGTTCTTCAGCCTTCCTTCACCAATGCTGTCTATGGCATGAACAATTTTTGAGCGTTGCTCAAAATTCTGCAGTTTTCAATCAGGACTTCAGTGAATGTGAGTTTTGTCTGCAGGATTTGGCATTGTGGTTTTAATAGTTTACAGTCCAAGTAAAAAGTAAATACTGTATTGTAAGAGATTTAAGACACGGGTGTGAAATTTTCTACAAAATCACTTATTTAACACATATGGACTAGGAGTAATGCAGTCATGCAGTTTCTGTGATTATACTGTAGAGAAATAACAGCTTCTGTACTCTGAGGGTGTATTTTTACTAAGAACGTTGCAAACATGCAACGTTAGTTTGGACTGGCACTTCATACTGGATGTAAATAGCTTAAGTGTAAAAGGCTGCTTTTAGTACACAGCAGCTATTTTCTGTGGGTTTATTAATTTAAAGGATCATGTATTGGCCAGCATTAAGTGCTGATGGTTTCATTAGGGCCCACAAAAGCACCTGTATAATAGCCACATGCACTGACATCTTCTAGTAACCCAAGAATTCTTTCTTGCCTTTAGGAATATCAGTTGGCTTAAATATTCCTTCGTGTTTCCTTGCTGGGCCTGAGGGAGAACAGTCAAGTCTTCTGTGAGCTCTGCAACAGAAGTTCCTGCAGTGCCTGTGAGAACCAGAAGCAATCCCTTTGCCTACATGTGGCTCTGTAGGAGATGCAGCAGTTAACTGTCTTTTGCTTTCAGATAAAATAATGCAGCTCACCTTTTTAATGGCTACAAATCATGGGAGCTTCAGACTTCGAGTTCCCTGTAGAACTCTTAGCTGAGTGTACTCCTGTCCATTTATGAATAATGCATGACATCACCATCTTTAGTAAGATACAGTTAATTCTCTTGGCCTTTAAGGGTTTTTCCTCCCCCTGTTATTACTTAGCTGCCATCCTGTTGGAAGGGAATGAATTAACCACAAGACTACAAATGCTGGTGAATGCAGGAGACAATAACATTATATGGATAAAGCAGCTCCAGAGTTCAAATTCTTTAGCAGAGATTTGTCTCTCTAGGCTTACTAAACATCTCTCTTGTGCTGTGAACACAGTAGGTCTACCAATATTCAGACAGTTTTGTTTGTAAAGCTTTATTGGATGCAGTGAAATCCCGTGGGCGCTGCCGTGTGGGTGAGGTGGGCAGGGCAGAGCAGGGAGCTGCTCACACTGGGCAGGATCTGCAGCTGGTCCCACCTGTTCTCCTGGCCTTGCCAGTGAGCATGGCGCTGAGGTGCTGGCAGGGTGCCCTTTGCAGTCCTTTTTCTACATTTGATACCATTTTTGAAGGTTAGACAGCTGTTGGAACACAGATGCACCCTTCCTAGGGTGGCTAGGGAAGAGAAACCTGCCTTTCTGTATTTGTTTATCCAGACGGAATATCCTTTTGAAAGTCTTACTTAAAGCTTAAATCTTTTTCTCCTGTTTACCCAGCACAGCTGCGGGGAGAATTTTGGCGTGGTCTGTTCATTTTAGCGACATGTTCTCTCCATGTTGAGTAGGTAATGCAAAACCTGAGAATGGCACGGATTGACAGAGCACCTGCTAAAACAGACAGCTCTTTATAATCCGTAATTCAAACGTTTATTTTAAAATGAAATACTTTGGTTGGCAGGCTGTGAGGTGTGTGATGATAGCTGAGTAAGCCTCAGCCTGTCTGGGTAGCAGGAGGTAGAACCAGGTTGTGACATGTTGTGCTTTTTCTCAAGGCACAGTTTTTCATCTGGTTAACTTGATGTGCTGACCCTTGTAAAGAATAACTGAACCCTAACAAAATTATTTTTGATTCATGGCAAGCTGTAGCTGGACTGGCAAATCAGGAACATTTAAGTCTTTTGTGGTATCTAGTGACATTTATATACAGTCCTAAATAGTTAACAATAGGTGAGATTTATTGGCGTAACATACTAACAGCTCAGTGCTGGGTCTTAGTTCTTATTCACTCTAAAATGAGAAAGGGAGGCCACTTACCTTGTTTCACAGTACATGAGAAACATTTTAGAAAACAATAGGTGTTGGTAAAAATAACTTAGGCTGACAACATTATGTTATTTTCTTTGCTTAAAAGATACTTTCTTATAAAAGAAAAGTGGTATTGTAAGAAAAGATTTTTAAATCCGCAGGTGCTTCATGTTATATGTAGTATTTATCTGTTTTAAATTTTTGCAAGTTCTAGCAATTGTTTAATTGGTGCATAAATTACTTATGTGTCTTGTTCTCCCTGACAATGTTTCACTGAATTCTGTAAAGACTAATTACTGTCATCCCCAGTGGAGTTGCTCTTTTACATCAGCAATCATTCACAACCTACTAGGTGCCTGCAGCTACAAATCAGTAATTTAAGCAACCCTGGGAAGTGTTTTGTAATTTATTTTTCACATTATCCAGCCCATCTGGTAATGGAAGAAGCTAACAGTTCTAGCCATATTATCAACTTGAAATCCAGCCATTTCAGAAGCCCTGCAGTTCTCAGTTCACTCAGGCAGTGACACGACCCGGAGTGTGTACACGTGCCACTGTGTGTGCAGGGGGTACAGGGGCTTTCCCCTCTTTTTTGTCTGCCTAAAAGACTTCCAGGAGGACAGAAGGGGTAGTTGGAGCTCCGTTGTGAAGACAGGCAGTATGTATAAAATTAAAACTAAAGACCACAGCTTTGTTCAACCCACCAGGCAACTTCTGAGGAAAAACAGCTTACACCTTGAGACCCACCCTCCTTGAACTATCCCTCAGTCTGGAACAGGGCAGTGACAAGCTTTAATTTGGGAAATAGTCACTCATCCATCAGCTTAAGAGTCAGTGGGGCTGAATTCCAGGAGCAGGAGTCAGAGTGGTGAGCAAGAGGAGCCACCTGTCCCCTGAGCCCTGCATCACCTGCCCAGCCCTGCCCCTGTCGCAGAGTGTGCCTGGGAGCTGCCAACCGAAACAAACACCGTGCGGAGCCTGCTTGAAAGGCACATTTTGTATTGCCCCATGGTAATGGTGGGTATATTTTATAGCAGGAGTCAATTTAAAAAAATAAAAATAAAAAATTAATTTTAAACGTGTGTTTATTGGATTCCTCAGCCATCTATTCCAAAACAGTTTCTTTTAAATGGCCTTTGAATGGAAGGCAACTAGAAGTTTATTGCAAAAATGCAAAGTAACTTTCCTGTAGGCCCTGTAGGAAACAGTATTTCTCTTTAGATTATAGCTGTATATTCAGTATTTAATTTTCCACTGCCTGTTGGAGTAATAAAAGGATAGAAAATAAAAATTTTTACTTATCCCTTTTCCAGTTTACCCAATCTATTTCTAGGGGTTGGGACTGACCTTTTGCTACTCACTTGTTAGGAGGGAAAGAAACTCCACCTGCTCTAGGATGAGGCTCAATCAGTTAATGAAGGTGTATACTGCATTATTTACAGCAGTAACACAGTGAACTCAATGACCCTTTTGTTTTTTTCAAGGCTTTTGTTCATCTGCCTGAAGACTTTGTTTCTCTGGGCTGAACAGTTTTAGCATCTTTTGCCTCCCCACACCTCCATTCCTATTCTACATGTACCAAATGATAAAGCCCCCATAGTCTGGCTCGGGAGGTTATTCCACAGCTCGTTTCTGGCATTCATTTTGGACCACTTTTGTTTCCAAAGTTGTAGGATTTCCTGAGCAGTTGTTCTTCATGCTGAGAGCTGCCACATTTGATTTTTGTCTGTCCCATCATCTCCTCATTGCTGCTTTCATTTTAACAAGTTCTGTGGTGTGAGTTCTTTTAATCTGCCCTTCCGAGCTAAATTTAGTCAATATTAAATCAGGCTTAAATGTTGTATTATTGCACACAAGCGTTGGAACATCAGAACTGTACTAATGCAATGCAGTCCTATACCATGTACTACAGTTTAATGGTTCTGTGCAGCAATTGGGAACACAGCGACCCGGACCCCCTCACGCATCCTCAGGAGATCGCTTTATTGCAGAAATCGCCCCCTTTTTACACCTTTAATTTCTACCAAACACAACTGGAACCAAACCGGGGCCTAACAGAATTTAACAGAAGGGCCCCCATTGGCTGGCTCGGCTGCAGTGCTGCTGTCCACGTGTCCTACCACCCAATCAGCTTCCCGTTCATACAGTGTCCACGTGTTCCTCCACCCAATCAGCTTTCTGTTCATACACTGTTCACGTGTCCTACCACCCAATCAGCTTCCCATTCACACGCAGTCCAGCATTCCTCCAGCCAATCACAATCTCCCTTTCAGCTGTCACTCACCTGACTCTCCTCACCTGTAACTCTGGGCCTTCCCACCGGGCCTTCTGTGAGCATCAGCCTGAGGAACTTTACCAAATGTGACCCATATTGCACAGTTCTGCACCAGGAAACTGCCTTAGGGAGGCTGAGCGCTGGTTTTGTTCTTGCTGTGAACTGGAAGGAGCTGGAGGTGTGTCTGGGCTTTGCCTTGGATCACACTCCATAGTTCACCGCTGAGAGACACTTTGTGTGTCCATCCCGTTGACGTGTTTTGCTGCCCGCTTTCAGAGCAAGCCATCTGTTGTGCTCTGAGTGTATTTCACTGTCACTTTTATTCAAATATGCTGAAAGCTGTCTAAGGAAGAGGTTTTTTTTCAGACTCATAAGTCTGACTGTGTGGAATGGGTGATGTCGAGCTTCGCTCTTCAAGACTGAACGGTTTAATAATGGAATTAGGCCAGGCACATCCAAATGCAGAGTGCTTCGATGTCATTCCTGCCTCTGTGAACAGCCACTGGGATTCTTTCCAGCTTGTCACGATAAACCAGACCAAGACAACAGTATTCATCTTCTGAAAAATGAATTTGACAGGTGCTTTTGCTACTAAATTAGCACTGGGAGTTTTGTCAGCAGTACTCAGGCTGGCTCTCAGCGCTGGCAAGTGAGTAACCGTGTCTCTTGGCTTATTTGCAGGAGCTGCTGGCACTTAGGTGAGCCCTTTTCATGTGCTTGAGAAGAATGCTCCAAAGGCAGTCCTGGGATTTTTTTAAAGCTTGATTTGGTAATGGTGCTTCAAAGGCAAGGATGATGACAGAGTGATGAAACTGTTGCTAAACGATTTATGCCACTGGTTGTGGAACCATATTTCACCCTTATGAGCAGTGACTGAGTTGAAGCGAAGGTGAAACTTCATTTTAGAGTAGAGAAAGCTGCAGTGAGTCAAGCTGTGGTGGCTCATGGTTGCTGTTCCTGCCTTTCCTCCCCTGCCCTGCAGCAGGACGGGCAGGCAGGGCGTGTGTGTTGCTGGGGAAGGAGGGGAATGGGGTGTTACTGGGGCTCCCACCATTCCCAAAGCCCTCGCTCCCTCCCTCTGTGCAGGACAAGGTGGTTTCACAGTTTGCACACTCTGGGTATGTCCCTTCTGTCCCAGAAAGGTGCTGGGTGTGAGCCAAGGGAATGGCCCAGGCTAAGCATAGTAAACACTGCAGCTCCTCGAGAGGTGACCAGATGTTACAGTTCACTTATCCAGCTTAGATATTGTTGCTTCTCTTCTGCATTCTTGAAGAATAAAGAAGTATTTACTTCACTAATTTTTTATTGGTAACAAGGAAGAAACAAGCATGTGATTTCATGCACTGGCTCCCTCCCTGTTCCTCCCGAGTGGCACAGCTGGTTTGTTTTCAGAACTCCTCTCTTTGGTATTGCTTTTAACTGAGCAAATTTCATCTCATGAAGAAGGCAGGTGCTCATTCTGTTAATATCTTTATAATTTTCTTCACTGTGTGAAACTGCTGTAATGGAAGCCAGCCTGGCAGAAAGGTCACCTCCTTTTAATGACATGGTGTCTCAGTTTTGAAGACAAATTTCAGGAGAAAACGCCCTAGAATGAGCATTTTCTCTAAGGAGAAAGGGCTTCAGTTACTCCCTTTTCTTCTGCCAATTACAGAAATAGATACCAGCCGGTGAAAGTGAAAAAAAGATAACTGTTTATTAACAGAAATAAAAAAGGGAGGTGGGGGTGCCTGCAAGGCACAGAAAAGGATTGAATAAATGCTAGGTATGAACTCCCAGAAACTTACCTTCCACCCACACACACACAGCCACATACCCACCCCCAGCAGAACAAAAACAAAAACACAAACAAACAAACAAAAAAAAAAGAGGGCAACTGGTCCCTTTTGCTTCCAAGGAGAAAAGGAGTTCATGTAGTGGCCTGGAGCAGATGGGAAACCTGTTGAATTTTTGGTCTGGGTTTTCTCCTCGCAGCAGCCAAAGTTGGTGGATTTTAATGTCCCTTCTTGTGTTGGTTCAGCTCCTCTGGGGTCTCGGGTTCAGAGTGGTCCCGCCAGCTCCCTGCATGGGCCAAAAATAAAAACAAGCCAAGTCAAAAACAGCTCAAAGGAACAAAAATCCAAGAGGATTCCCAGTACAGTCTCCAGGGGAGGGGAAGGGAAGGGAAGGGAAGGGAAGGGAAGGGAAGGGAAGGGAAGGGAAGGGAAGGGAAGGGAAGGGAAAAAGAACTTCTTGCTTCAATCTAGCAAAAAACCAATCCAACAAAAAGCAGCAATGCAGCATCCACGCTGTCCACCCGGAGAGACAGAGATTGCACAGAACCTGCGCCCAGGGTTCCCAGGCTCTCCCCGCCCCCTGGTTCATCTTAAAGATACAGCTGCCATTTCTGGGAATAAAGCAGATGATGAGGGAATAAAGTATCATCATAAAAATCACCCCAAGACACTCGTTTTTTTCTTTTGTTTCTTACTAATAGGAACAGGAGAACCTAAAAGTCTTTGGAAATTGGTCTTTAGCATATGTGCTCTGGGAGGGAAATGTTTTTCCCAGTGAGAAAGGCAGATCCATGGGCATGTGTTTTCAAATGTTGCTACTAAGACAGAGGTCCACTAAATGGACCTCTCCTGGTGATAAATTGAAACGGTGAAGAGACAGTCAAGTGGCAGCACAAGAGCTGTACTGGTCATTACACCCCTGATTTTCTTTTTAACACCATTTTTACTTCACAAAGACACATTTTAATGAAGTCTTATACTTCACATTTTAGAAGCTATTGGGGGTTTTGTTGTTGCTTTTGCTCTTCTTGTTGTTTGTTGGGTTTTTATCAGAAAACTCGCACTGTGGCACAGCCATGCAGTGTAACAGATTCTGGCAGGACCCAGTGCCAGCTCCTGCTTGGCATAGGGAGCTCAGCAATGCCTCAGCACAAGGTTGGTGACTTGCCTGTGCCAAGCAGGAGCCACTGCTTTGGACTGGAGTGGCTTCTTGGGTGCCCGTGTTGGGCGACAGATCCACCAAACTTCATGTGTTGGTTCTTGTGAGGGTGTTTGCTTCTGGATCAGGCTGTGAACCAGTTTGAGTTCATTGTGGTAGGATGTACTTTGTGGTCTTTTATTCACAAGGGGGATTTCTCCGATCTTCAGGCCCACGTTATGCACATGCAGTATTTCCCAGGATTTCCTGCCAGTTTTTACCGTGTCTCATGTCCAGCACATTCCAAGCAAACATTGCAAGACAAACACTGCACCTGTCATAGCCACTTCAGCTGGATCCTTGCTGCTTCATCAGTTGAAACAGAGGACACAGACTGGAGCCTCTGCATCTAAATGTTCTCTTACAAGATGCTTTTAAGACACAGCAAAATGGTATAACTCTTCTTCAAATACCAAAGGAAAATACCCCCAGGGATGTGTCAGTTTAAGTGCAACCCAGATGTGTTAGTGTGGACATGGCTCAATGCTGCAGTGCAGCTCCATGAATCCAGCTCCTCTCCCTGCGTGCAGCAGAGATTTCTCTGCAGGCCATGGTGAGGACTATGGTGAAACAAAGTGTCCCCCTGTAATCCATGAGATCCACGGGGGATGGAGAGATCCACTCACAGCCCATGAGAAAAGTTCTCAAGCTGGAGTGGGTGGATGTCAGAGAGAGCTGTGATCCAGTGGGAGACCCAAATGGAGAGAGAGGGCTCCTGCTTCCAGAGATAGAGAGGGCCCTTGCTTCCAAACCAGAGCAGCCTGTCCTTAGAGGACGGCACCCCATGGACGAGTGAGCCACGCCACAGCAGTTTTGGAAAGACTGTCCGTGGGAGGAATTCACAATGCAACAGTTTTGGCAGGACTGCTGTTGGTGAGACTGGAGCCACACTGGAGAAGTTCATGGAGAACTGTCTCCCATGGGAGGGACCCCACAGCACAACAGAGGAAAAACTCCTCTCCCTGAGCAAACAGAAAAAGAGCTTGGGTGATGAACTGACCAAAACCCCCACGCTCTGTCTCCCTGTGCTATTGGTGGGAAAGAGGGAGGGGCTGGGGGCAAAAAGGTGTTTTAAAGGCTTATTTTACTTCTCATTATCCTCCTCTGACTCTGTTAATAATAAATATACCTTTAAATTTGAACCTGTTTTGCCCATAGAGTGTTTTCTCCCAGTCCTTGTCTCAACTCATGGCCCCTTAGTTAATTTTTTTCCCTCTCCTCTGCCCAACTAGAACAAGAGAGGGTGAGTGAATGGCTTTCATGGGTGCCTGGCATTGGACCAGTGTCAAACCACAACAACTAACTTCTCAGTGCTGTTTCTAAAACCCAAAGTTATAGACCTCATAGTTTGCTGATGTGCAACTAAAGTATCACTGAACCTGAGTGAATGTGGCCCACTCTCTCCTATGCCTTTCATGTTGTTTTCCTGATTTCTGTCACTGCTTACAGGAAATAAAAATGTGCATCCCATGATTAAATCATCCTTGAGTGGTAAAAAAGAGCAGTCCATTGGTTGATGCCAGGTGAATGCATTTACCTTCAGTTTGTTGGAGTGCCTGCTCATTTAAGAACTCTGGTCCCAGGATGATGTCTTGTCAAAATGCTCAGCTTCAACAAAAACTTCCATTACTAATGCACAGTCTCAGCTGTACTTCCATTATTCCTTCCTTCCCACAAGATATTTCTAGAAATTCTTTGAAAGCATTTTAATGCCTTATTTTTACCCTACAGTGACCTTGTTGGAATAAAAGATTTGATGAGGAGATTGGCCTGCGAGTGTACATTCCTTTATTAAGAAAATTGGAGGGAGTGTGTGTGGGAGAAGCTCTTGCAGGGAAAAAGGTACCTGCTGTCATGTCCCAGAGCTGCAGCACTTTGAAAGGTGCTGCCTGTCACCTGAGCACAGGTCAGATGCTCTTACTCAAATTTAAAAAAATACTTTGCAGTTATTTAACAAACTAATTCGGAGCTCATAAAAGTGAACTATTCTTTGCAGAGTACTTTGGTGCCTTCCCCAAAGCTTTCTTGAACCCTTGCAGTATTTGTTCTGTTTCAGATGTAGCAGGTTTCCATAATAAGGGCTAGTTTACCTTCCTCTCTCTATGGCTGTTAGTCTGTGCGACATATAATTAATGTAGAAAAAGCAATATATAATTTACTTATGCAGATGGACCACACTATTTTACTTTGAAGAGTCTAGTAAAACTTGATGGTTTACCACTTAGAAACATTCTTAAATGTTCAGAGTCCATGCTATTTCCGCAGAGTAATTTATAATACAGCAAGAAATGGAAAACATAAGAAAAAGGAGGAGGGTTTGGATGGGAACACTTAAAATTTCTTGGCAGATGTTTACTGCTGGGGAAGCTCAGGGTTTTTTTCTCTTTCCTTCTGGGAGTGAGAGAATTCAAGGAGGAAATGGCAGATCTGGGTTCCTGAGAGTGTTTTCTGAAGGCAAGCTCAGGGAGCAGCCTCATTTACATCGCAGACCACATCCCCGGGAAAATGTAGCCTGGGCTTCTCACCTGGAGGCTGCCTGGGGCTTTTGGGAAGGAGCCCCAGCTCTCTGACCAGGCACTGCTGCCAGGCTGGGGCTCCCTGCACTGCCCACAGTTCATAGAGGAACAGTAAGAAACAGCCTTTTTCTCCTTGGAGAAATGGAGTCACAGAGCTGCAACTAGAAATTTAAATTACTGTTCCTGAAACCCAGGGGCAAAGACCTGCATAAGATTTAAACTGTTCTGGCATTGCATGAGCAGTGCTATTTTGCTCTTATCAGATACGCTTCAGGGTTGTGAAGTGATGCCTGAAATTCTCACAAACAGTAGATGCAGAGGGTCATGCTATTTATTACATTTAAAAAACCCCAACAAACAAATGAATTTACAGCACTGTGCATTGTTTATGACACTTGGGGGAATAATCGTCGTTTAAATTTCAGGTAACAGTTCTTACTTTTACATTCTTCTGAGCAGAGCTTCCCAAAAACGTGGCTGACTGCTTCCAGTAGGCAGTTTTACTGAGGCTCTGCAGGATTAAGACCATACCCCATGGATGAAATGTTTTTTATTGGGAATGTGTTCACATGGTGCTGGAAGGTTACAAACACAATGTGCCCAGTCCTGGTTCACACTGGAAATCTGCTCAGAAGGGCTGTGGTCTCCTGTTGTTGCAGGGTGAGTGTTGCTTTTCTGTGTGAGACCCTCAAGCAGTGATCCAAGTTGCTCTCTATGAAGTTTGCTTGTGCCCAGGCATGGAAGTTCTTGTTCAAAGCTGAATGGGAGAGGGGTCCAGGAATTCTGAAGAACTGTCATTTGGCTTTGTTGTTTTGAAGGGGAGAATGTCCTGAAAGGTCATTTTTAATTGATGTTACCTGCCAAGGAAGAGGCAGTGAGGAATAATATACAGTCCTGCTTTTGTCTTTGGAAGATACATCAATAAAGGAAAAAGAATTAAAACATTGCCCTCTTTACTAATCTGGAAAATTACCTTAGAGAAAGTGAAATGCATATTTCACTTGCTGCCACGATCCCAACTGTCCAAAGCCCAGAATTCTGGGTTTGTGTCAGTAAATAAAAATTACAGTATATATGATAAAAATATTTCATTCGTAATATTAAATTCATGACATCAATGTTCAAATGTGTCATCATAGCAGAGATGATGAAAGCAATGCACTGAACAGAAACACAGAGGAAGGAAAGCCTTTGCTTTTCCTTTGGTCATCGACATTTTAACACTGATCTTGGTGTGGTGCTGGCCACTTCCAAATTGCTTTTATCTTTGTCCATTAGTAATCTCCTGCTCTCTCAACCTTCCCAGGCAGGAGGGACAGGCAATGGAGGGCTCTAGATCTCCTCTCCATCACTGCAGCACACACAGAGCTGCATTTTTAGCTCCCGGGGAAGTATCTGGATGGTCACTGCCCTTCTTTTCTCTTGAGCTGGAAGGTGCTTGGAAGGATAAAGTCAGCCCAGTTCTCTTTGTTTTGGTGCCCCTTTGGTTTTTGCTCCTGTCTCCAGCTCTGTAGAAAAGCATCTTCCTTGATGTGTTAGTCCTTCTTATTGAAGATTTTTTTTCTGATTTTTGAAACAGAAAAAAGGAGATGCAAACCAAGTCTCAGTACTCTGGGAAGTGGGATACATCCTGTTTCTTCCCCTTATTGCTGGACTGCTTTGGGGTTGTGGGTTTGATTCTCTGTATGGTTGAATAAGATGTAAAACAAGCTTGAGGTCTTGATCTCTCCTCCTGGAGTGAAAGCATATCCAAAGTAAACAACGAACTAATGCCATGGGTTCAGAGGGTGGGTTTGGAATGCTCCCCAGGAAGTCTGCTCTGGTTGGCTGTTCTCACCCCTATGAAGGATGGTTTTGGAAAGCTCTGTGTAGCTTTTTGCTCAGTCATTGTCTACATGATTAGCTTAATTAGTTAAGAAATATCCAAGACATCAGAATGGCCTGGGCATGTTCCTGTGCCCAAGGAGTCAGTCTTTATCTCAAAACTCTGAGTACTTGGGGGAAAAAAATCCAATTAATCTTACAGGCAGATTGACTTGGCAATCAGAAATGACTTGGCAACGGGGATAAAGTGAAATATATATGGATGGAGGACCCCATTTAGAAGTATTTACCCTGGCAAAAATCCCCTTGGCTTTGCAGACAGTGCTGGTGGAGTCAAAAAGGCTGAGTCGCCAGGGAGCAGAAGGAATTCGGTGGGAAGCATTCTTTTGTGCTCTGTGTAATTCTGAATGTGCTTTTCTGATATCTGGGGAGGGCTTGTACTTTGGATTAAGTACCAAGTTAAAGAATTTAGGCTTCTAATTTAGCATTTTATCTGTTGCACCAATGTCACCTAGATTTTTAGATAAAACAAGTAAAATACTCTGTGCCTGATGTTTCCAGACCCACAGGTAGAAGGTTTTCTTTTTAAACCCCAGTTCACTGAGTGACACTGTTTGAGAGTAGGCGATTAGAAGATAGGGAAGGAGTCAGCTGATAAGAGAGAAAATAAGAGAAATGGTTTAACAGGTCAGAAAAGAGTCAGAATGGAGTTATATGTAGAAACTATAAAAATTATATATATGTTTGTATCTGCCACACAAGCTTAAAATGGGATTGATATTTGTCTCTCACCTTTTTGGCTTTGTGATCACATTAACAAAATTAAAAATTAGTGTTCAGGGTATGAGGCTGATAGTTAAGGAGTCTGTCCAGAATCTATTAAAACAGAGTGGAAATTTAGCACCAAATTGATACTCCATTACCTGAAAAAAAAACTAAAATGGAAGTCTCCACTGTTATTCCCATTGAAGAACTTACTGTGTGAGTTTGAAATTGATATTCCAAACTGCAAATAAAATGTCAAGACCCCAAAAAATGCCCAAAAAAGCCATCCTTGTTTTAGGGGCTGGAAATAGCCTAATTGTGTTCAGTAAGCTGTGCTGTCTGGCACTGTAATGAACCAAGTCATTTATTGTGGGACCTCAGTATAGGCTTGCATAAAGTCACTTACTGTAGAAAACTGTTACCTGCATGTTTACCAATGCCCAAATAAGAAAATAGACCCTAATGTAGCTAAAACCATGTTGAAAACAGTTTATATTTTGTATTAAGAAATTACTGTACCTCTGTCCAGGTTGTAGAATTCTAGAAATGGGGGGGTTTTTTTCTGTGATATTAATCACACACAGACACAATAGTGAGCTGAGTGCCTCAAGCTCCTGCCTGAATGTCTTCAGGAATCTGAAAACACAAACATGTAGAAACTCTGATAAGGGTTTTTGTACATATTCAGTTTCTTTCATTTTAGTTTTTTATTTGCTATCAGCTGTATTAGTGGGTGGATGAGATTCCCTTTCCTAAAGAAATCAGGCACGCAAGTACACGAAAGAGGTGGGTGAGTTGCTCAGCTTTCCTTTGTTGTTCCCAGATGCCTTTTTTAATTGCCAGCCTCACAGATTGACTTTGGGACCTGAAATTCTAGATAAATCTTTGTTCATAATAGCTTTCCTGCAGGCCAAATGATGCTTTCATTTACACCTGTGCAACCGCTGCCAGCTGGCAGCTGGGGCAGAGCGAGCTGGAACAGGCTGTTTATGGACAAGGCACGTTTGAGAATGAATCAGTGAGAAGCAATAAACCAGACACAGAGCACAGCCACACTACTCAGGGGCTCAGCTGCTCCTGGCTTTCTCCTCTTCACCTCCTGGCCTGACACCAGTGGGATCCTGTGCAGATGGTGGCCATAAAACCAAAAGTGGGGATAGAAGGACCAAGCATGAAGCTGGGAGATAGGTGAGGAGGAGAGGGCTGGGGTTAATGTCCCCCTGGTCATTCCTTGCTGCCCTCCCTTTTGTGCCTGAATTCATTGGAACAACAAGCGAGCAACCCTGGGGGAGAGTCATTGTGTGGAGTTTGAGAGATCCAAAGGAAATGTGTTGGCTGGGTCTGGTGGGCTGCAGAGGACAGGGAGAAGTCGTGAATGGTATTACCCTGCAGGCCTAGTTCTCAAAATATATTAAGCAGTGTTGTCAGGAGTAGGCTGATGGATGGTTGGAGAATGGCAGCAGGTCCATCCCAGCTGCCACCCCTCCTCTTTCAGCTGTTCTGGCCAGAGAAGACAGCTTAGAGGGGACTCCTGCTGTCAGGAAAATCCACAAACACCAGACATCTGTGTCCAAAAAGGAGACAGAGGAGTCCTTCCATTTTTTTCAAATAAAGAGAGTCCACTACGGCACACGCCTGCAGGGTTTTCTCTCTCGGGGTTTCGGAGGGCACAGCCTCCTTTTATCCTAAACTCCCGGCCGCTCGCGTCCCTCTTCTCTCCCCATTGGCTGAGCTGCTAGCCACGTACAGCCTTCCCAAACTGCCTTCCAAATATTCCCCCCCCTTGAACCTACTATTTTACCCTAAAGTTCAGAAGCTCAGCCTTGTGCAGACCCTTGTCTGTTCCAGGAGCCGAACTGCCTGGGCTCAGGAAGGAACCTGCTGCCCAAAGCCAGTAGAGACATCAAGACCCATTCCAAAGACGTTAATACCCATACCCTCACCCACCAAATTATTTGTAAAGGACATTAGCACATCTTTCCTCTCACTGCTCTCCAAGTATCCAGAAGGACCAGGTACAGGAAAGTTTTGCTCAGTGATTCTGCCCTAGAGGTGAAGAAATTCAGTGTGAGCAAAACTCGAGTTAGCCATCAGATTCTAGGAATCCTGTGTGAGATTCCAGTGGGTGTTTTTGTGAGTTTTAATGTTTGTCCTCATGTTGTATCCCCCTCCTCCACACACCTAGGGACAAGAAAAGTCACTTCAGTGGCCACTCTTAGGTGGGCACTCTGTAGCCCACCTCAACCACTCTGTAGCCCACCTACCCTTTCACCTCTCCCATTCCATTACTGAGTTTGTGCTCGTGCTTCAGAGGCTTGGGGGGTGATAACACATCTCATGCAGTGGCTGTAGGATGAATAATATGGAAATCCTCTTTCCATGCTTGTATTTCTCAGAAAATGGGTTTGTAAGATGACATGGCAGGAGTGCTGATTGTAGGTGGGGCAAAGGGGTGTGACATTTCAGACAGAGCTTTGCCAACATTTAAAGATGCTAACAAGAGCTTGTGATTTACAAGAGCTGCACAATGGTGAGTGGAGGCAGCCCTCTGTGCTCTACCTGTGCTATGAGAGTGCATTTGTGTTCAAACTGAATGCTTTAGAAATGTGTTCAGAGAGCATCAGCTCTGTTTGCATGCCAGGAACAATGATGAATCCAGAATTCAGTATGAAAATAATTTAGATCATCTCCAATACCCATTTTCTGCTGGTGAGGATTATGGTACTTAAGAAAAAAAATCACTTTCAACAAGTGCAAAATATAAATGATACTAAACTAATGGAATAAAATTCATTCTATTGAGCTTAATTGCAACTTCATGGCTCCAGATTTATTCCAATGTAATTCTGTTAATACCAAAACTAGAATAATAAAGTGATGAGTCAGGTCTATTGTTTGTGAATCTCCACTAGAGATCATTAGCTTGTATACAACTGCATTAAAATTTAAATGAAATGCTGCTGTAATTTTTTCGCTTGGTTTGAGAAAATCTGCATATGTTGGAGCCTCTGGGTAATTTAAATGGCAGCAGTTGAGAAAATGTTGTGTAACAATAATATGAGGAATGCAGTCAAATATTAATTGTCTTAAACAGCTCAGCACAATTTGTATTAATATGAGTAGATGAGTCATCAGTTCTGTTACCCTGTCAATACAGTGAAACATTAAAGAAAGCTGTAGTGTGGTGCAAAAGATGCTTTGAATCAATTTAATTGCTAACTAGGATAAACAACTTTGGTGTAATACTAAACAGGCATACAGAAAACTGTTGTGAGAGGTTCCAGCTGAGAATGAGAGTCGTAAGCAGTGGAAATGTTGAGTGAGGGTGTGTTATTTTGGTATGGTAGTGTGGAGAAATTCTGGTGAGGCTCCAGCATGCTGAGCACAGTACAAGAAATGATGACAGGGAGTACTTCACTGTCCCACACAAAGAATTTGTCACACAAAATGCAATAGGTAAAAAAGAGGCTAATTGGAGAAGGGTAGAGGAGGCAGTCAGGTGACCAGGGACCCACTGAGTTCAGCACAGTGCCAACGTTTTGGTTCTTTGCATGCTGCTCATTCATTCTCTTCCCTTTTCCCCCCTCCCCCTCTCATCCTTGATTAGCTAACCCAAAATAAAAAACGTGTTTAAGAACAGCTGTGAAAATGTACCTGTGAATTTTAGGATATTTTAATCAGTATTATTAGGCTTCCCACCAAGAAATCTCCTCATCTGCTGTCATGCTATTAGGGCAGAAATATGTAAATGAATTAAAGGAATTGGAAGACGTTCACCAAAAATATCTTTGACTTCCTGCCCCCTTTTCCTGAGCAATAAGGACTTGTTCACAGCCATAAAAGTGGTTACAGGTGTGTACCTATGCATGCTATTTTATATACACATTAATGAAGCACTTCTCATGAAGAGATAAAATGCAAGGAATTGTTGCAGCATATTTCAGTCAGGATGTTGCTCACAGCGTGCAGGTGCCTGTTGCAAGAGTTGTCTGCAGTGGCTTGTCCTTGAATCCTGAACTTTCCTTCAACTTTTTCTGTTATTACTCTGTCTATAAATCTGTCCATAACCCCTGACCAACGTTGTCTTTGAGCTCCAATGCATCTACTCAGTGAAATTCTCAGCCAAGCTTTAATCTTCTCTCACCTTGATACATTTTAACTCCCCTCTTTATGGGCTGGCACACAAGCTGAATTTAATGGTGATGAATGTGTTTCTGAGATTAAAAACTATAAAGTATACATTACAGATTAGTCTGAGCCAAATCTTCATTCCCAACACGGTAAATTTGAGGAAGTTTGATCAGGGAGGACCCAAGGAGCCTGTGATTGTAGTTTAGGCTTATCTCTGATGTCAAGCACATGGTTTTGTTTGTTGGTTTTAAAGAGTGTCTATTAATTTTTGGTGTCTTTGCTCCTACAGAACATTTAAATCATCACTGAAGCAACTGTCCCAATTTACCTTCACACTGTGTTCAAGAGCAAAGCTTGAGATGTGGAAGTATCCGAGGGGAGGAGAAGAGCAAACAAATCAAGGCCAGAAAGGAAATCTTTCCAGCCCATCCTCCTTATTTGCATTTTCATGATGCATATAGGGAATGAAATCATGTGTCCTTTCTCTTTCAGAAGGGAAGTGGCCACTGTTTTTGCTTATGCTCTTTGTCACCGTGCAAATTTATCAAGATACGGCAAAACAAATTTATTACACAGCTTTGCTGCATTTTTTAAAAAGCAACTTGTTTGCTGTTAGATTTCCTTATTATCTGACTGTTTTGCAGTTTCTGAATCAGATAGAGCAGTACAATTTAGTAATCTAAATTGTAGAAATAGTGTGCTAAAATATTTTAAAATATGAGTCGTACCTGTGGTTTTGGTGGTGGAAATTGGATTATTATGATGCATATGTACATTTAAATTAGCAGTTGTAATTCAGGAAAAGGAGATTTTCAGGTGAGTTTCCACTGTGAGGTGTGCTTGTAGATTCGGTCTGGGCCAGACTTTGTACTGTGCCTGTTCTTCATATTAAATGTGGTGGATCAGGGCCCTTTTTTGGGTGAATCATAAACCTACCTAGAGGATAAGAACTATTAGAGACTGTGAGGAGCTTCTCAGAGGAGTTGCTGCAGGTATAGTCATGTATGACTATAAATACAGCTTTCCTACAAATGTACACAAATTATTTTTCTAAGAACAGTCCTATAACCAATATAATTTTAAAAATGTTTAGGCCTATGCTTAAGCCTACTAAATTGAAATCTTTAGGTGTGAATTTTAAGTCTGTGCTGAATTAATTGAATTCAGACTCTGGTGTTCATGAGTCAGGATCAGTTGTCTGAGTCCTGTGTTTACCTCCCAGGTGATTACAAACTCTGAACTGCAAAAACGACATTGCATGGAGCTGTGTATTTGTGCTTAAAGGACAGATTCTTTATCCAACCCATAACAAGAGGCCACTGGTTTCAGGGCTTGGTTTTGGTTTGTTTTCATTCTGTTCTGCTTTTCAACCATTTTCCTCTCAAGAAAGAGCAGCTGGAGAGCATTAACGGAAAACAAATGATGCTGCAGAATATCTGCTTGCTCACTACTGCTCTTTCAGCTTAATTCTGCTAAATGCTGCTTGATTGAAGTTTTGAACTGCCCCTAAGTGCATTTAACACTTAAAAGCCAAACCTGTAAACCAGTTCTCCCTTCCCAACCCAAGGCATGCAGAGGAGGATGGGGGGGAGGGTTACCTCTGAGCCCTTCCCTCTGTTCAAGCTTTCTTGTCTTCCTTTCTCCCTTTAACATATTAAATTTCAAGCGCCGAATTTTTGTGGGATGCGGGTGAGCTCAAACACAGGGCGGTGTTTGTGTTGTTTTTGTATTTCACCTTCCCCACCGTGCCTGCTAAAAGCAAGGGGCGGGTGTGGACAGCACAAAGCTTTATTTGTGCTGGCAGACAACTGCTGGAGACAATGGCTCCTTATCAGCCGTGCCTGATAACACAAAATCTCCCCATCTGCCACCCATGGGCTTTGGAAGACGCGAGTGCCAAAGCTCCCAGCTGCATGGGGAGGGGGTGCCGGGGGTGGATGGATAAACGTGTGACTTAGGGAAAAGTTACAATGCTCTCCTGAAAATCACGCTGTGCCCTTTGGAACTGCAGAATTCTTGAGAGAGGTGATTGCTCTGGATTGCCTGGACCGTGATTTAAATGTGATTTCTAAGGTGCTTCACTTGTTTAAGCTGCAGAGCTTAAAGACATCTGTGGGGAAAATAGATAAGTGTTATCCTTTGTCCGAGTGTTCATTGCTGTTAGGAGATTTATTAGCATTTTTTATGGCTGGTCATAGCCTGTGTTCTTGATATATTATTTATAATTTCCTTTCTCTAGATAGTGCCATTTGAGGAACGCAACTCAAATTTTCCATCAGTTGCATCAGGGAAGCCATAAATATGTCACAAGGGGTGTATTTATGTACCTTATTATGTGTTGGAAAGAATTTGGCCTGTACTGTGTAAAATTAAAACAATAATTAAGCTTTGACACAGAGGTTGGAAGGAAAACTCCTGGCTTCCATATATTTGTGTGCTTATTGTGTGTGATAATTAAATGGTAGTTACAAATTTCTGCATACTCTAAATCACCCTAATGGAAATGCTTAGGCCACGTTACCTCTTAGCAGGTGTCTTAATAACTGGAGGAGGGATGAAAATTGAGGAAAAAGGATTTAACAGAAGTGTGCTGCAGTCTGTAGTAGAGTGGGCACTCAGAGGGCTCTCAGGTGCCCTGGAGGGGGACAGAGGATTGTCCCTTAGAGCAGAGAGACATCAGCTGAGTGCTGAGAAGCCATGGAGAAGCTTTCCCTTCCTGCTTTCTGGATGTGGGAGTCCCACTGGGCCCAGTGTAGGACTGATGCCTTGTGTCCATAATGAAACACATTCCTTGGCAAGGGATCAGTCTTTGGGGGACACCATCCCTCTGAAGATCGTGATGGTCACTGATCTTGGCAAAGTATGAGGTAAACATGGACAAATGAAAGGCAGTGCTGGGCAGAGCTTCAGTGCTGCTGACTTAGAGAGGTAAAGACCAGGGGGCAGGAATGAGAACTGGGCAATAGCCAGAAAGTACAGAAAACTTTGTGCCCAGGCATGTTGATTTGGCACAGCCTGGTTTTTGGTAGCAGGGGAGGGCCACAGAAGTGGCTTCCTGTGAGAAACTGCTAGAACCTTCCACCATGTCCAACACAGCCAATCTCTGATGGCTCTGAAGATGGACATGCTGCTGGCCCAGTTAGGGAGGTTGGTAATGCCTCTGTGATGACATATTTAAGAAGAAAATTAAAACAGCGTAAGCGCAGTTTTTTCCAGGGGTGGCGAGGCACCGCTGCTGGGGGCTGTCCCAGCACAACCCGCAGCGATGCGCTGCCACAGCCACCACCATCTCAGTGTGGCCCACAGTGAGCCTCGCCTGCCTGGCCGCCCCTAGCCAGCCATGCCGTGGGCAGAAGGGCAAGGGCAGCGGTGGTGGCTTCTCCTTTCCCCTGCCCCCCATGAAGAGAGGCGTTAAATAATGCCAGCAGCACAGGGGCCACCACTGCCCGCACGGTGGCGGCGGGGCTGCCTGACGGGTAATGGAAACATGGCGAGCAACTCCCCAACACAGAACCCAGACGAGATCAACCTCTCGGTGCTGGGGGATCCTGCAAGAATCTTTGAATTGGTGGAACTTGTTGGCAACGGTACCTACAAACTGCAGTTTTTCTTCTAGTCAGAGAAGAGAAGAAAGTGAGGACATGTGAGGGAGAACAACATGGCGACACCAAGGTCAGTGGAAAAAGAGGGGGAGGAAGTGCTTCAAGCATCAGAGCTGAGATTCCTCTGCAAGCCGTAGTGAGAACTGTGGTGAAACAAAGTGTCCCCCTGTAATCCATGAGATCCACGGGGGATGGAGAGATCCACTCACAGCCCATGAGAAAAGTTCTCAAGCCGGAGTGGGTGGATGTCAGAGAGAGCTGGGATCCAGTGGGAGACCCAAATGGAGAGAGAGGGCTCCTGCTTCCAGAGATAGAGAGGGCCCTTGCTTCCAAACCAGAGCAGCCTGTCCTTAGAGGACGGCACCCCATGGACGAGTGAGCCACACCGCAACAGTTTTGGAAAGACTGTTTGCCTGTGGGGGGGACCCCATGGCATAGCAGAAGGAAAACTCCTCTCCCTGAGCAAACAGAAAAAGATCTTGGGTGATGAACTGACCAAAACCCCCACGCCCTGTCCCCCTGTGCTGTCGGTGGAAAAGAGGCAAAGGCTGAGGGGAAAAAGGTGTTTTAAAGGCTTATTTTATTTCTCATTATCCTCCTCTGACTCTGTTAATAGTAAATTTACCTTATACCTTTAAATTTGAACCTGTTTTGCCCTTAGAGTGTTTTTTTCCCAGTCCTTAACTCATGAGCCCGTTGTTAATTTTTTTTCCCCTCTCCTCTGCTCAACTATAGCAGAATTGGGTGAGCAAACAACTTTTGTGGGTGCCTGGCATTGGCCAGCATCAAACCACAGCACCAGGTAGGACACAAACAGTGGCATCAGGATGTGAACAGTGGCATCCTGCTTTTTCCTCCTTTCCAGACTCCACTCTGTGTACCAGGCATGCGGCACTTCTGCAAGGCTTTATTTCCCTTTCTTGAGGCATTGTGGCTTCAGCTCCTTAATGAGCTGGCTCATCCCTTATGAGAAAAGCAGTTAGAACTGGAGAGATGTCCTTCACTTATTTAATGGTGTGCAGTCACATCTCTGTCTCCTAACACTGTTTTTTGTTTGTGGTTTTTTGGATTTTTTTTAAATCTGACTTTAAAACTGCCTTTCAGCGGTTGGAAACATTAATATGGATTGCTGAATATAAGTGCTTTTAAATAAGTTTAAGGCCAAAACTATCGAAATATAAGGTAGCTTGGTGTCTTAGGTATGCACATAAAATAACTATTAAAAAAAATTCTTAAGTTCTGGTGACATCAGCTCTTATGAAGACTTCCTTTGTCTTTCACCCAGCTTTAATTTTGCTGATTGTGGTTCCCGCTCCCAGTTGTCTCTGCTTTTATAACATGAGATAAAAGTACATTCTTCGTAGATTAATGAAGGCCATGAACATGAGGTGCTGTTAGAGCTTTACAGATTTATTTTAAAAAATAGTATTGTCATTTCGCAAATAAGCGTTGTGTGCTAAGAGCTGCTCTCTTGTGTGAGCCATATGTAACATTGCAGTTAATAACATTTAGTGTTATCAGCTGCTGGATGACTTTATCTCAACTACAAAAGCCTGTTTGCAGAGAGGAGGCAGCCTTGCTGGAGTGCCAGATTGTTAAATAACTACAGGTTGCCAAAACTAAATGAACTTTTCAGCTGGTAATGAAGTGCAAATTGCTCTCAAAAATGTATGTGCACCGGAGGAATGCTCACAAGCACAGGGTTGTGTCTGGTTACAAACGTTTCTTTGCCTTTGTCCTTAACCCAGCAGTGACACCATTAGAATGACTTTATCTGTATGTATAATAACAGTTATTTTGTGTTATTAATAGTGGAGTAGTTGCTCAATAGCTATTTTAATTAATGTAATTAACCAAATATATATTTAAGCGATTTTCAAGTTATTATCTGTTATGTTAAATAGCTATTTAAGCTGTATTGTGGCCCTCTTGGTGAAATGCAGTTCTGGGTAAGAAGAGTGACTGTGGTTGTGCTGCCAGTATGTCCCCCTGGGTGTGACTGTAGTGTAGGGAAAGGAAGGCTTGCAAATGAGCCTTTTTTTAAACTACTGGTACCAAAGAAGGAGACACAGGAATTAAACTCTGATGTGTCAATTAAGCGGTATTTTTTTAATTCATTTTTTTCTTTTCTTGAAACATAATTTTCTGTAGTGTGGCAGATATTGAGAGGTACCTTTGGGTGAAGAGTTTTCCGAGTAAACTTCAAATGAGAGGGTGATTAGGTAAAGTATGTTCAGGAAGGTGGCTGGAGTTGGCCCAGGCATGGAGCTGTGTTACCCAAAAGCTGCAGGTTCTCTCTGGGTGCTGCTGCAGCCCAGAGGAAGCTCTGAGTTTCCTGTGCAGAGCTTGCTCCCCTTGGCCTGGAGTGTCTCACCTCGGATTTCTTAGCCTGGTTGGGAATTTAGCACAAAGAGCCATTCTTGTAAATCATGTTTTCTTTGCAATTTTGCATTCCACCTCAGCAATTCATTCCACCTTTTTCTAATGGCAAGGACATTAGTGGAGTTCACATAACTTTGGAAAAATGGTTAGTTCAGGTTCTTCTGGGGGCCTTGAATGTTCCAGTTCCAATCCGTTGGGGGTTGTTTTAAAAATACAACTCTTGGTATACCTAATATGCATTAGAATTAGTGGGATGTTCTTACAAGCAGTTAGTATCCCTGAGTTTAAAAGCTTTTCAAAGGTAAATATTTAAAGGTGTGAAAGAAAGGCTTTTTCAGTAGCCAAGTTAAAGCTAATGATGTGTCTTCATCTTCCTATCTCTTGGGAAGACTCTTCTCAGCACTATTTGTACAATCTCAAATGAAAACAGCGTTTTGGGAGTAGAATTTGAATGTTTGAATGTGCTGTGGAGTGTTTTGGGTGCGTCGAATCTGTGTGTGTGTTTCAGGTGGGGTGCATGGCAACATCCTCAGGTTGAACCAGTCCTTTCCTTTCTGGAAGGACTGAGTTACTTGTGGTACTTTTGTTTCTGCTTTGTAAAATACGTAGTAAAAATGTGAGATGTGGTGAAAGGGGAGTGCCAGCATGAAGGTACACACCAAGTGATTAATAATGGTTCTGTTGAGTTAGGCTGCCTGAAAATTGTCAGTCTTTAATTTTAGAGTTCTACCTTTGTCCCACAAACTATTTCAAAACTAAGATTATTTCTTTTTCTGAATTTAATTTTTATTCATTTAGGACTATGCACAGCTACATAAACTTTTAAATTTAAAAGCTATTATTACAATTTTTTCTCAAGTTCTTACAGACAGCTCCCCAGAAAACACAATTTTTATTTAGTATTGTAGGACTAACCTGTTCTGAATTTGTTGTAGGTTTGAACTGCTGTTGGGTAGAATAAAAAGAATATAGTTCAATTTTCAAGTTGCAAAAACGCATTTAGTATGTGCAATTTAGCAGCTGTTGCAAACACTTGAGGGCATTTTCTTCAGCATTTGAAAATTCCCTGTAGAAGTGAGACAGGAGACACTAATTGAGCATTTCAAGCTTGAAAAATAATTTAACCTTTCCTTGAATTGTGTTTTGAAGTTTGGGATTAACACTGTGCCTGGCTGCACAGATGGTTACATTTTACATATTCCTTTGTCTAGGAGAAAAAAAGAGACCACATGGTCAGTTAATGGCTTTAAACACTTCTAGTCCTCATTTTGTATCTTCCTAATGGGACCTCAGAGATTGTGGGAAGATATTCAGAAAATTGTTGTTTATGGTGTAAGACTTGTAAGATGTGTTGTATTCTGTGTCCCAAAACTCATGAGCTATTTTTGCTCCTGCTTATTAATCCTGGTTAATGAATTTTACAGCTTCATCCCTTAAGATTTAACATCCATAATTCTTCTGTGGAAAAAATGAAAACTAAGATCACTGATGTAGAGAAAACGTTGCTTAAATAATGGAATGTGAGGGCTCTTATTTTGTAATTTTTAGTAGGTAAAATTATCAATGAGGTGTGTTCTCAAGAAGTAAACTCCATATCGAGTCACTGAAGTGGTTATAAGCTAAAAAAGCTTTTTAGTCTTTCAGAATGCTTTCTAAGATTTTTTGCAGCCACTTTGGGGAAATATCATTGTGAACCGTGGACGACACAAATCAAATGTGATGCTGAGGTAAATGGTGGAAAATCCACTAAGTCAGTGGTGTGTCACCAGAGCAGGCAATTCTAGTGTATAGAACCAGTCCTTAATTGGGTATTTTGTGCTTTGTAATGATTTTTTTTTCTTCAAGCAGTTTTAAAATTATCAGCTAACAGATGGATAGATTAACACAGAATTATAGAATAAAGTCATGGAATAGTTTGGGTTAAAAGGGACCTTAAAGGTCGTCTGGTTCCACCCTCCTGCCATGAGGGGACACCTTCCACTAGGCAGTGTATGTAAATCTGCACGTGGCAGATAAAAGAGATCTTGATAAAACCACTGAGTGCTGTACAATGTTGAGCACTTGTAAGAAATCTGTCAAGTTTATAAGATGTTATCACTACAATATAGCACAGTACTTTTTTCTCCTCCATTTGAAAGTGCTAGTAATGTTTTTAAGGCCACTACTCTTTTATCATGTAAAGAGGAAAAGTTTCCTTTAAAGTTCTTACCCTTTAAAAACAGCATGTGCAACAAAATCCATCTGGTTGGAATTCTTAAAGATAGTGGTAACTGGTACAAGACTTCACAGCTTTATTCCAGTTCCTGTGGCAAAAAGATTTCCATTGCCAACACTGCAGTCACAGAGATGATTCTTGCTATTACTAGGTGGAAATTTTATGATTTTATTCCTGCAATTCTGTGTGAGCTTTGCGGGCCAGGATGGGATATAGGGGTGAAATGGTTTGAGATGCTGGGGATCAGTGTTTGGGTCTCCAGTCTTAAGTGATATCAGCAAGGCATTTCTGGCAGATACTTAATTCACTTTGATTAAATTAAAACATCTGAAGAGGTTGTTTATTTATTCTGGGGGTGTTTGTGTGCATACGTATGAGAACATACACCCTGCCTTCCAGTCAGCCAATCCTTCTCCCCTAATTTATTCACAGAGGAAAAGGTTATGTTTCCTTTAGATTTTTGAGGGTGTTTTGTTTAGTTTTTTCTTCCATGGGACTTCCTAGAAAGAAAGGCTAAGAGAGTGTTGCAGGAAAAGCTGAGAAGTTTGGTTACCCCTCAGTGCCATTTTCAATTGCTAAGATGCAGAAGGAGCTGGGAGGCAAAGGTCAGAAGTTGCCAGGGTAGTTCATGTTAAAACAACATGATGAATATTGTGCTACAAATACAGTAGAAACTCTGTCTTGTTTGAGATCTGGAAATGTAGCAACTTCTCATGCTTGGTAGAGTGGCCTGAAGAGTGGTTTGGCTTTATTGTTTTAAACCTCGCAGATAAAGAAACACAGCGTGAAACTTTGCAGCCTCTTACTATGAGTGAAATGTAGAAAATTCTGCCTTGGCTTCTGTTGATCATCTTAATTGCCTCAAGATACACAGGTTTTCCCAATACCATTACTATCTCTATGACTGATCGATAGAATACAGAATTTCTGTTAATAAACAAAGCATTGTCTGTAAATGGAGGTGCTGAAAAATTAACTCTTCCTTTTCTTTCTCCTGTTTTTCCAGCGGAACCCCTGCCTTTAATGGACTTGTGCCGAAGATCAATTCGTTTTGCTCTTGGCAGAGACCGCCTGCATGACATAGAAATTCTACCTTTGCCTCTGTCTCTAAAAAATTATTTACAGTACCAATAAGACATCTAGAACCCTCTGGCCTCACATTGGACTTCATCAATGCAAATGGCAGAAAATTGTTTACAGCAAAATATAAATCTTTGTGATGGACACTTAAGTGTTATTTAATTTTTAATATATATTTTTGTTCTGAACCAGTGAAAGCAGATCACTGTGGGGGACTACTAAAGAATGTGAAAACATTGATTTGATTGAGGTTCATGTTTTACCTGTTGCCTGTTGTGTTTACAGTCCTGAAGGCTATAATTCTCATCTCTCATACATTGGTTTATCTTTGTTGCCTCTGGTAAATGCCAATAGAAAATCTGTCCTGCAAAATTCACTGTCCTGCAGACAGAACATTTTTCAATATGATTTTTATTTTTCTTTTTCTCTCCGATACTTTACCCCAATAAATAAAAATAAATTAGCAAAGGAAAAGTCTTGACAGTAACTTTTGAAAAATATTTAAACCTTGTCTTTGGTACGCAGAGTTGTTGAGAGTTCTGCGTGTTCAGTGCTCAACATAATTAGGCCTATAATATCTAAAAGCTTGAATGTTTAAAAAAAAGCAGATTGTTGTCCAGAAGAAGAGAATGTGGTTTAAAAACATGAGAGGAAATAAACGGTTTATGTGTCAGATCAGTTTCCGGACTTGGTAACAGTAAAGGGCAGTTCGCTGTTTTCAAGACCAAATCTAGTCCTTCCAAAGTTCTGCAATTTATAACAAAGTGTTCACTTTGAAGTGTCCCAAGAATTTAGGATATTCATATTTAGGAAGCTTGTCACTTTTTTTTTATTTGAACAAATTTATAATTTTTATGTGGTATGAACTCTTAAGTACTTTGTTTTCTTTTTAATGTATGTGTGGTTATAATGTTTATTTATCTGTTTAGCATCTGGAGTTCTCATTTAACTGTTTCCCATCTTGGGGTGACTGATTCTGGTTTTTTCCCAACTTTATCTGAAATGTATCAATTTTTCAGGCTCATCCCTGTTTTTTAAGATGCTGCTTTCTGTTTGCATTTCTTACATGTTTCAAGTTATCTGCCTGAATCAGTTATCTAGTTTTTAAACTGGAAGTTGTTGTTATGGCAGAATGTCAAATGTTTAGACTGATCTGCCTTCAGCATATTTTAATGTGAATTTACTGATGAATGATGAGAAAATTTCTAATAAAGTCTACTGTCCAAAGTAAAACCCTCATCTCCTTTGATGAAGTGTTACAACTGCTCATATCCCAGAGCTGAAGTTCAGTTCCTTGTGCAGTCTTGCAAATGTTTCTGTTTGGTTCTTCTGTGGGATTGCTGCTCTGGGCTCCTGTGTGAGCGACATGGCAGGCAGTGTCCTGTCCCATTCTTCATTTATTCCATTCACCCTGAATATGGCCATGCTCTGGCTTTCAACACCATTGTGGTCAGATTCCTCTGAACAAAACCTCACTTCTGTGCCAAGCTGCGCTCCGGGAGTTGGTGCTTTTGAGGCAGGTTGGAGATTGACTGCTGTGCACTGATGATCCAGGCAAAACTACTGACCCACAGATGGTTGCCCTGCTCTCAGTCACCCCTGGGAACAGAATTAAAGTTCCAGCTGGAAAAGAGAAATGTGAGATACAACAACACAAGCTAGAGTGGAAGCAACAAGGGCAAGGTAACGCAGGGATGTCAAAAATTAATATTTGCTTGTCTGGGCTTAACTGTAAGCTTCAGCATGGAATTATTTCAGACTTGCTTTCACTTAAGGTGAGAGGTACCTACTGCATTCCTTCCCTTAATCTTACAAAGGGGAAGAAACTACAGCAGTGATCCACATTTCTTACTTTCCTCTCTTGCTTTATTTCATGTAAACCTTTTGTCTCAGTAGGTACCTTGGAAGAAGGAGCTATAAAAGTACAATAGCTCGCACAAAAGGCAGAACAAAGGTGTGTCAAGTGATCTGTCATAAGCAAGGTAAGCAGCTGTTCAAGAATGGCAATTCAGGTAGATCTTATTTTTCCACCACCGAAGTCCATGCTAGGTAAGCATTCCCTAAAATTAGTGTTCTGCTGTGTGTAACTACAGACCTCATATTCCTTTGAGTAACTGCAGTGACACAAATGTTCTTTCACTTGACCCAGACCAACAGCTTTTTGATATTTTGGTAAAGTGGGAATTGATATCATAAGACAAATTAATGGTGCCCTCTGTATGTTAATTAACCTAATTACTTTACAGTTGTGTTGGAATTGTAGTTGGTGCCCCTTCTGTGATGATGTTCTTTCACTTGACCCAGACCAACAGCTTTTTGATATTTTGGTAAAGTGGGAATTGATATCATAAGACAAATTAATGGTGCCCTCTGTATGTTAATTAACCTAATTACTTTACAGTTGTGTTGGAATTGTAGTTGGTGCCCCTTCTGTGATGATTTCTCTAAACCAAACATCCTTATTTTAACTTTTAAATATATTTTCTAACACTTAGTGTCTTCCAAGGCATGATAGTTCTGCAGGAATGATAATTTTGTTCTATTTGTTTCCTAATTACACGTTGTGATTCTGTGGATGGTAGATATACTCCTTTTGTGGGATTAGGGCTGTGTTTTTGGATCAAATCTGTTTGATTCATTTTTCTTGGTCCGCAGAAGCCTTGTAATGAGAATGCACCATGGAGAATATTAATGATACTCAGTCTTCTTCCTAACCATCCCTGTGCAAATGGATTCTCTTCTGAGAGGGTTTATAGGAAACATGGAGTACAGGCTAGAATGAATCAAGCATTGAAGACAAAGAAGTGGTCAGAGAATCTCCTCACAAAGAGTACCATGAAGAGTCTCCTCTCTGCCAGTGAACTCCAGTCTGGGTGCTGTGTCCCTCACATTGATTCTCCAGTCTCCCTTTACTGGAATGCAAACATTGTTTACTGCCTGCTCCAGGAGGGAATTGAGCAATAATTTATAAAGTGGCCATGCATTGGCTTTTGCCCAAATCAGAAATCAAACACTAAGTTGTTACCTTCTTTCTACCAAAGCAGTTGAAACTTCTCAGAATCTCCATCCTGGCCACCTAAATAGAGGAAGATCCCTACCCAGAGGTGCACTCTGGGGAGTATCTGATAGTGAGGGTGATCCCTTACTACAAAGCTGCACTACTTTGAGATTTGGAGTGAGATCTTCCTTGCCTTCATATTTTTAATTTCCAGCCACTTCTGCCTTTCATCACATGAAAAAACAGACAGTCAGTGTGATGGTTTTCAGCTTTCACTGTGTCCCTGTGCCTGAGCAAAAGGAGTGCAGTTTCTCTAGACATGATGTGGAAGTGAATTTCAGAATCACAGAATATTCTGCATTGGAAGGACCCACAAGGATCATTGAGTCTGACTCTCAAGTGAATGGCCCATACAGGGATCAGCCTTTTATTAGCACCCTGCTCTGACCAACTGAGCTAATCTCACACCCAGTGTTCCCATGGCCAGTAAACTGGGGAACAGAAGCTGTGTAATGCAAAACAGGAGTTTATTGATAGTATTTGAAGGAAAAGGGCACATGCCTGAGACATGCAACCAAATTGCAACCTCTGTGATGGGTACATGCTAATTAGTGGGTTGCAAAAAGAAATATTTCACCTACTCTGCATTTGGTTCTAATGTGGCCCCTTCCTAGGAATTATTGATAGTTCAGAATCCCTTCTGTTGTGACTGTGGTTAAGATTTGTGGGATCATAGCTTCTCTTCTTTCCTTTCTCAGTATTGCCATTCTTCAGCCTCTGCAACTCATGTGAGGCTGGGGAATTGATTTATCCCCCTGGAGGTGCTGCTTTGGTGATCACAATTCACAGATGCCATAACCTGAGCAACACATTCAGCTTTTACACTTACTAAAACTGTAATTTTCTAACACCTACATTTGGAGTCAAATTTGAGAAGCCACTGTCCTTTGATGTAGCAGCTGGCACACTATTGTGCTACTAGGCTGACAGAGTCTATTCTACAAAGGCTTTATTTCTGCCTCAGACTGAACCACTGGGGATGTGTTGAAGTGTCTGCATTCTCATCCAGAGACAACGTAGTACTATCTGTAGGGAAATCATGAAGTTTTCTTTTAGTCTTTACTTGTAGTCTTTCTGCTGTTCATGTTTTTATATCAACAAATAAACTCTTGGTGTTGAGGTAGGACCTAACTTTGGAACAGTTTCTCAGTGTTCATTTGAAGCTAGGAAAAGCTGTTACGGAGCAGACGTGTACAGATCATTTGAGTGTTTTTGATAGTTATAAAAGAGCAACAAGCCAGAAATGCTATAAAATTTCCTTCTCATCTCCATTACAGTTGGTATTATTAAACTATCAACATGTTCTAAACTATAACTGTGTTCTCCTGTCAGTGGCAGGCACTGCACAGTGAGCTCTGTATCAGCTCCAGCAGAGCTCATTCAGGTGCAATTCCCACTGACATCAGTGGGAGTTCTGCCTGAGTCAGCACTGCTGCTTTTGGTTCCCATGTAAAACTCCCCAAACATTTCCAATACATTGTATTGAGCCATACTTTATTATATGTAAGCAATGTCAAGCAGATGGTTTCTGCAGCAGTTTTTCTAATTTGGCAAAACATGCTGGCAAGTGTAGTTAGGTGAACATTGTGAGAAAATTGAATGAAAAAATGCGTCTCGTTGAGGCTGAGAGCAGCGTTCTAAGGAGAAGCCAGACTTCTTGGTTCCTTAGTGATGGTTTTCCATTTATAAACCTTTAGAATGTCAGTGGGTTTTATTCTGTATGCTTAAAGGAATGTAGGATCTTTATCCACTCCTGTTTATCTCAAAAGAATGTCTGGTGATCATGAAGTGGAAATCCCTTTGTTTGCTTGATTCAAAAAGACACGAAAAAACCTCCTTCCTCCTTGGGAAATGTTCTCTGTAGACATAGAGCCATGGGAAATATACAACACACCAGCCTGGATGCCACCCCATGTCCTGGTTTTTTTTCTTTTTCTTGGTGTAGCAACTGTTGCTTCAGAGAAGATCTCAGTGTGTTCTGCAGGCATTGTCTAAAATAGAAGTGTTTTGAAACATCTGCAGCAAAGCTGAACCCTGCTGAAGGTATGTTAAAGCAAATTTGGGTGGTGGGGGCAGAGTACAAAGGATCAGAGCTTAGGAGAATAATGTTTGCCTTGTTTTCTTTTTTTAGCCCCACTATAGAGTACAAGTAAATTCAGAGGGGAAAGGAATAAAGAAAAGTTGTTCATGCTTCCATCACCATCAGGTGTTTAGTGTTGATGCTTAAAGCTTAACCATCTTCCCCACTAAACCTTTGTTGCACAGCCTTAACATCCTAAGGCTCTAGCACTGACTGCTTCAGAGCCCTCTGGGCTCTGCAGTTGTGTGTAAAAGCACCCAATTCCACATCTTGTCCTGTTAAACCTTAATTCATTAACTTCTGGGCAAAAAGCACAGCTGCAGGAACATGTGTGGGTACCCAAACCAGCTCCCATCCTTGGCAGGGAGAGCCCAGCCCTTGGCAGAACAGAGCTCATTGTGGGGCAGTTCCTGTGCCAGGCAGCAGCAGGACAGCAGCACAAGCACATCTGCAGCCAGTGATGGATGGCTGAGCTCAAATGGGTCTGCATTTCAGCTGGGAGGCAGCTTTGCAAATCCTGTTTGAAACAGGTGTCAGGATCAGGTACTTGCAGTTTCATTTGTGTAGCTGTGAAAATTTGTAAGATATATACAGGCTCTGATCTCTGCAGGTGACAGTAGATGTAAAAGCAGAGCTCATGTTTTTAATAACTTGAACATATTAGGGAGTGCTTACAGTGAAGACAACTATGTTGGATTTTCATGTACTGATTCTCTGCCTTTTGAAAGCTACAGCATGAAATGCAGATGTCTTCAGACTTCTAAGGAAAAACAAACATAACATATAAACGTGCTCATATTTTATGTCTGCCTGTCCTCATGTATGACAAATGCTACTTCCAGTTTTGAATACCAGTCACAAGCCACCATCACAGAGGCACTTAGCTGAAATCAGAATCTTCTCAGTGGTGCCTGCATCAGTTTCCTCCGTATTTACCTATTTGTTTAAGAAGAAAAAGGTATTTTATAAAGTTATTCAAATTGCAGGCTTAACTTGAAAAGGCACTATTCTAATGAATAAAATGCTTATATCACACATAAGACTTTATTAGCAGAGATAGAAGAAACTGCTGCACACATACCTGGGAAACTAGTGAATGTTTTTAATGGGAAAATGGTTCAGCCTTTTCTCATTTTACTGAGAAAATCAGTGTGGCAAGTGCTCTGCTTCTTATGTAGCAAAACATGAACAGCTGTAAGGCATGGGGGCCAGAATTTGTCTATATGCATTTGGAAGTGACTTCTCAAGCACAGTGAAGGTACCAGTGACATTATTTTGTGGACTGAAGTTTTACTTTATTTGGAGATAACTTTTGGGAATTAATAAGGTTTGGATCCTTCTAAGCTATTCTATCAGGGCTTGTCTAGAGATGAACCAAACTACAATCAAACTTCCCACCCCCCCCCCCCCCATAAATTAAGCTACCTGGGTAAACTTGGCCTGGCATCAGGTGCTGCTGGTATTAAAATGTTTCCCAAGTCCTACCATCCAATTGCATAAATAAACCCCCGTTGGAAAAAGCCATCTAGAAAAGGAAAGGATGTTTTGAGTATTAAATTGGCCTCCAGACGTTCTGAGATGAATTCCAAGTTGTGCCAGAAGCTTTTATGTTCTTGATTATTTGCTGATTCTCCCTGCACCCCTGCCTCTACCATTTCCTGTGTACATCAAAGACAGCAGTCCAATTTTTCCAATTTTTCTTTGACGCTAATTTTTCGTGATCCAAGTAAAACCACCCAATTAATTTATTCATCATTTCTAATCTTGCTCCATCTTTTATCTCACGGGTATTTGAGACTCAGGCTGTGTTTCCCAAGCTGAGTTTCATGAAAATCCACCTTGTAATTTCATTCTTCTCCTCACCATCCACTTTGGGAAAAGCATCTTCTGTGAAGCATTTTCACTGTTCATGACTCCAAGAGCCCACTCAGAGGATGTTGGGACATGTCGCATTGGTGGCTTGGTGTTGAACTGACCTAATTAGTTTTTAATTTAATAACTGTCCAGTTAAGGTCAGTGCCCCCAAATGGCCTCATTCTGCACATATACACAAAGATGGAAGTGACCATTCCTAATTTGCAGCTAATACACCTTTTGTCTTGTGTGTTTGCCTTTTATATGCAATTTCCCTTGACTCTTCTACTGGGGCCTCACTCAAAGAGTGGGTGCTTTCTGTGAGCCCAGTTTAATTTGCCTTCTCAGAAGGATCAGCAGTATTTAAAGTAAGAGTTTGTTTTAGATCAAAGTTCTTTGAGCTATCACAAGAGCATTGCATGAGATTGGAATAAATATGAATTTTAATAATAGAGTTGCTTAATGTGGAGGTTTAAAACTCCATGCTTCAGTTGCTGTCACATCATTAACCCTCCCCCTCTAAGGAATGTTATACACAACTTTACTATCAGTGATTACTCTGACACAAAAATAAGAGAAATAAATCTGTAGTTTTAATTCAGAAACTTCTTCCTCTCTGAGATCCAGGACTTCCAGCTTCCTGCTGAATCTGAGTTGCAAAAAAGAGATCGGGAGAGGCTAGTTCCTTGCATTGCTTGGTATTCCCATCCCCCACAGAAGTGAGAACAAATGTTTTTAATTGTCAAATAACCAATGATAAATGGATAGCTGGGATAGGAACCTCTCCCAGGATGTTGTGTCTTGTGCACTGAAATGTGAAATAAATGGGTTTTTTTCCCAGAACTTTATCTCTCTAGAAAGATCTCCTGAACATTTATCTTCTGAACATGTGCATCCATTGAGCATGAGGAGATGCTTCTAATCCTTTTGGAATACTAGCTCTTTGGATCAGGCAACTTTGTGACTTCAGAAAAGGAAGGACACTTTATATCATGCCCTCTTTTTCTCTTAAAAAGAGAAAACCACATTCAGCAGCAGCAAAAACAACCCCATTGCTATTTTTACCTGGTCTCTAGGTCCTCTGCCAGAGCTCCCCACAGCCATTCCCATTTGCAAACAAGCACTGTGGAAGACACTCACCTTGTCCATGAGGGTGAGGAGGCAGTTTTGGACAAGTTCTTTGCCATGGAATGGAACGACAAAGTCCAGATGGTCTTTGTGGTCCCTTCCAAGCCAAACCACCCCATGATTCTATGATAGGATCAGCACCTATCCCAATTCCATTCCAGAAACCTCCTCCCACTAACTCAGAACTTCCCCCCTCCTCTTTTTGCACCACATCAGGGATGTGCTGCCAAGTGCCAAAGGCATGGGGTGCCTCAGCATTTCCTGGGGATGCTGTTCAAAGCTGAACTTGTGGCCTCAGTGCTCCGGCATACCCAGCTGGCCCCAGTTCCAGCTTGGATTATGTCAAATAGCAGTGTGGGGTGTTCCCTCTCACATCCCACCATTGGGATAGCTCACATGGAATGAGTGATTTACTGCATTTGTAATTCCCAGCTTAAAAATCAGGTGTTGGAATATCCTCTCCTTGGAATATCCAGAACACCAGGGAAGCCATGGGTAGGGGCAGAGTCAGACAATCAGTTGTAAACTGGTTTTCATGGGATGCATCCACAGCCTGTGGCTGCAACAACTCCAAAGCTGTTCCTTCCCCTTGGGACAGCCAGGCAAAATATCCGTATGGATTTCTGATAGAAAAAAGCCTCCAAGATATTTGGCTCTTCCCAAATCTAGGCCAGCATTCCAACAGGTTCTAAGTAATAAACAACAGAAAAGACCATTTCACAGTGCACACCACGAGCTGGGCACCACATTCCTCACTGGAACTGGACTGTCCTCACATGTCTGTGACAACTGGGAGCATCCCCATTCCCCCCCTCTTCTGTTCAGGAGAAAAAAACACCACAGCCCTTAGACACCCAGTGTGTAATCCCAACAATCAAGGGAAAATCACCTCACTCTGGGAAGAAACGTAATGCCCGGTTTTGACCAAGACCAAAAAACCTAAATAGCAGTGCTGGAAACATTTCCAGGCATGAAGCCTCCGAGCTCCAAAAATGCAGTTCATAGGCTTCTTCCTATGGAAACCCCAAAAATGCCCCTGACTGGGCTCAGGGAGAAAACCCTGCCCATTCCACCAGGGCACAGGGCATATTCCATGGCAGGAGCATATTCCAGGAAGGTGTCCCTGACCGTGGCAGGGGGTTGGAACAAGATGATCTATAATGTCCTTCCAAACCAGATCATTCCAAGAATTTAAGGCTGATTTGGGCTTGCAGTTTTTTCCCAAGCCTCATCCTCTGGGCTGTCTTTCCCCTACATTGCTGGGAAGGGAAGCAGTGGCTCCTCTCCCTGAACATGCCCACTGCAAATTGCTGAGCCCTGGCCAGAAACCACTGGGTGACATAAATGATTGATCCACTATCTTGTCTCTTTTCGATAATCCAGCACTTCAGTGACTTCAGAGTCAAACAATCAGGATCAATCCCAGGTTATAGATACTGGTACAAACCAGCTGCCATGCTGGAAGGGGCAATTTCAAAGGCTCTTCTCCCATTAGTTGGGAATTCCGTGCTGCAAAGAGTCCAGCAGTGATTATGAATTCAACCAGTCCTATGGAATAATTCTCAACACTCACTGCCAAGTGCTGCTGGAACATCTCTCCAGGAAAAACAGCTGTGCCCAGTCCAGATGGTATTTAGGAGGGTCCCTATCCAGTTTCCCAGGATGTATGGGAAGCTGCTACCAACAGACTGGATCTCAGGAGAACTTAAGTAGTTTACTGAAAGCTTCTAAAACAGGGACTTGTTTCCAGCTCTAAGGCAGTTCAAATGCTATGGCTCACCAGGCTTCCTGATAAAAGTGCTGCATAAGTGTGTCCATGTGTGGGAATCTTCCTTTAATCCGATTTCAAGGAAGAGTTGCCTGAGATTTCAGTTAAAATTTAAATCAGCTTGTAAGACATCAGACATCAAAAAAGACCCAGAAGCTCCCTTTTGCCCGCTGAAACCTACTGCAGAGCTTATTTGGAAAGAAACCCCTCTGAAGGATTTCATGCCAAATATCATGGAAATTCTGAGTGATGGAAAAGCAGATGAAATACTTTCAGAGTCATTTTCAGCACGTTAATCACAGACGTCCTCAGAAGTGACATTTGGCAGCTCAAAGCCTGTATGGCCCAGACGCGACACTTTGGCTCACGTGGGAAACAGATGGGAAGTGCAGAAAAGTTCAATCCTTCCTTAAAGCAATTCCCAAGGAGTTGATGACCCTCCAATGAAACTCCAGCTTGGGACAAGGCCCCCCTGCCTGTGGCATTGGTCTGGGTGATCTGGTGCTCCGGCTGGGAGTGGCAGTGTCACCAAAACTACAGGAAAAACAAAAATGGTCCAACAGCATTTTTTAGTGTTAGAGAATTAAGGCATTACTTTTTTCTGGCCAGGATGTGCAACAGAAATAATTTCTTCCTCTCATTGTGAGGTTGTGTAGAGAAAATCCTTCCATCACGCAAGATTTTTACTATATTTTTCACATATTTATACAGTCAAAACCCAGAGAAATTCATTGGTTCAATGTTCATTGGTCCCAAGTTACACAGTTCTTAGTATTCAGTTTCCTATTGGTTATAGACCCCTTGACTTTAGATGTTAATGATGTTCTCATTCTTTGTCCTCTTACCTATCTTTTCCCAGACCTGGTGTCTTCAGCCATGCCAGGGGTGATGTTTGGCATTGATGTCATTAATGGTCATTATCTTTCGTGTATCTTCTGTGCTACTCCCAGTCTGCTGAGATGCTAAGCTCATTAGGCCTCAAGAGGTGAAACAACCCTTTGAAAAGAAAATTCAATTCCTTTCCCCCTCGGCAAAGGTGAGCAAAGCCCCGACTAAAGTTATATTTTAAAAAAATTAAATTTTGTATCATTTCCAGCAACAGGTCCTGCACTGCTCCTCTACCAGAGCCCGGGATCCAGTGGGTTGTGTGTGGCTGCAGCTGAATTCCAGAATAGGGGAAAACAGAATAGTGACTGGAATGCAGAATCGGGAAGAACCCAGACCAGATCATATGGATGCAGTCCAGAATGAGGGAAAACCCAGACTGAATCATACCCTAAGTCTGGAATAGAGAAAAACTTGGATCAGATCATGCCTAGAATCTGGAATGGGGGAAAACCTGGACAACATCAAGACTGGAATCTGGAACTGGAGAAGACCCAGACTGGATCTCTGCCGTAATTCAGAATGGTACAAACCCTGAGATGACAGCACCCAGAAGCCAGAACTGGAGAAAGCCCAGCCTGGATTTGTGTCTGAAAGCCAGAATGGAGGAAATCTGACCTGGATCAAAGCCAGAATATGGAATGGGGTAAAACCCAGGCAGGGCTGTGCCTGAAGTCCAGTACAGGGGAAAACCCAGGCAGAACTGTGCATGGAGTCCAGCATGAGAAAAAACCCATCCTGAATCGAGGCCAGAATGTGTACTGGGAAAAAAATATAGGCAGGATTGCACCTGGAGTCTGGCATAGTGAAAAATCCAGCCCAGATCAAGGCCAGAATGCAGAATGAGGGAAAACATGGACGGAATTGCACCTGGAGTCTGGCATGGGGCAGGGTGGCAACTTGGGTTCAATTGCACAGAGTCCAGCATGAGGCCAGGGAAAACCCATTCTGGATCATGGCTGGAATACAGAAAGAGGAAAAACCCAGGCAGGATTGCACAGGGGGTCCAGCAGAGTAATGCCCAGTAACAGTTCTCCGGCACCTTTGCTTGGGATCAGTCCCTGAACGTTTTGCATTTTGGAGGAAGGGGATGCCATTTCTTTTCAGATGGCCTTCTAGTTCCTCTCTTTGGCAAAGAAAGCAAGTTTTCAACTGCACTTTAGTGAATTCACTTAGTGAATTTAAAGGCTTTTCCCAATAGGCAGTTCTCTGGGTTAGAGCTGTTGAACTGTCAGGGGAAATGCAAACGCCAGGCTCATGAGCTTTTTGTGCTGTCAGCTTTAGTTTGTGAGCAGCTCCTGGTGCCATTGTGTTTGGATCCTGACTCTGTGAGACGGAAGGCTTTGGGTGGTACCTAGAGCTGAGAAGGAAAGTGCCGATAGCAGGGTGTGCGCTGGTAGTTCGATGGGTGCAGCTGAAGTTGTAGGCAGGAAGAGCTTTCTCAGCTGATACTTTTGTGAGCTCTGGTTTTGCCAGATTTTTCAGGTTTGTAGGACGCTACGAGAGTGAAAAGCTTTGTCAGGGCAAAGGAGTTCGCGTTGACGTTTGAGTGTGGTGCAAAGAAGGGTTTGCACTTGGAAGGGGAAGATCAGCGAAATCTTTTTGTCGTGGCACAGTAGATGTGCGAGCAGGGATGTTTCCGACTCGCCTCTGCGCTGGAGGTGGTTTCGAGCTGGGCTCGGTGCTTTGCCTTCTCTTGCGAGTCGACGGCGGCATCGTGTGGTTGTTTCCATGAACGCTGACCGTGCCCAGGACAAAGCCAAGCGCTTTGCTGGCCTGGCCCCATTCGTGTGAGAGCAGCTCGTGGAAGAGCTCTGCTGTGCACCCTGGCGCTTGGAGAGCTGACAGAATGTGGTCCTGCATGTAGCGGGGACGGAAGAAGAATCGTTTCATTGCTGGCTGTGCAGTGTATAGGCGGCAAAGGAAAAGGCAATTGCAGCACGGCCCCTTTCCTTCAGAATCTTCTCTGTGCCATCAGCTGCTCAACCAACCCACTGAACTGCAAATGTATGCCAAGCTCCATGTAGCAAGCCCAAAAAGTGTTGCAGCTGCTCCCAAAAAAAATGTCCAAAAGCAAAAAGCTAGTGCTGACCTTCATCTTGCCTTTGCAGTGTCTAATCTAGACAAAACACACTGATGATTCGCACTTTCCTTCTCAACTATATATATGTATATGGCATTCATCACACTCTTTCAAGGTCACAGAGTCTAAAGTAAAGCATTTCTGGCTGCAGTTTGTACTGAGACGTGTCCCAGGGCAGAAAGCATTTACTGACCTTTATTCTTCCCTGTGAAACCTGATATTCACAGCGCAAACACTTCCATACACCTTCAGTGTCTCTGAGTCTAAGCAGCTGTATCTTACAGAGAAGAAGATGTCAGGACAGAAAGCATTCCTAAATTATCTCCTTCTCTTATCAGCATTGAAATTGCATACAGCTCACTAGGACTGCACACCTTCCTTCTCACTGGTGTGTGCTGTTGTATTTTTCCCCTCTCGCAAGTTTTTACAACATCCAGCAACTGCTCTCATAGAAAAAAGGCTCTAGAAAAAATAACCAGTGCTGGGCTGCAGCTTGCCCTTCCCACATCTAAATCGCACCAAACTCACTGGTGAACCCTGTACTTTCCTTCCCTAGTAGATCAACCATCATGTTCTCTGCATCTCAGAGTATAATCTCAACAAGATTATTTACACATAAGGCTCCAACAGGAATACTTCCGAGCACAAATAACATCCTTAGTACTTCCCCCTTCTGGCTGATAACTTGAATTCGGCAGCCACCTGAACAGAAGCCACGCTTCAGGCTTTCCCTCAGCATGCCTGCAGCCTCACAGCTCTACTCTGCTGCTGTGATGGATCACACAGCAGCTCAAGTGGAGACCAGCCACCCAAAGTGGCTCAGGCACAGGACGCTGCTCTGGGCCTGTCACCGTGTATGTTGGATGCATCCAAACACGGAGACTGGGCTACACGCTCTGGGCAGCTGTTTCCAGGTTGGAGCACTGCCACAGTAACACCGGGTTACTCTGGGTGGCATTACTTGTATGCCCAGCCCTGTCACTGCTCCTGTCTTGCTCCTTTCCTCTGCAGCTTCTTTTCCTCTTTTCTCTGCCAATTTCTTTCAATTGCTCTGCAATCAGTTCAAGAAGCTCTACCAACACTGGGCAGTGCCCCATCATGAGGGTTACCTTTGTTGGCATGGGAGAGGGAAGGATCTTCCTGGCAGAGCAGGTGGTAGCTGAGGGAGGGGAAGAACAAACGACCACGAGTCTCCAGCAATGCTGCACAACGGCTTTAATGAGAAGGAGCAAAAGCGGGGGCACAGAACAGAGAGCAAGGAACACGTGTGCGGGGAGCAGGCAGGGAAAGAGATGGGCCCATTTGCCAAGGACACAGGGGATGATCCGCGGGCTTCAGCAGATCTGACCGCAGCGGGAGAGAGGCAGACACAGGCCCGACCCCCCCAGGCCAAGGGAGCCCCCAGAAGAGATGGGAACCCCCGCGGTGCTGAGGGAGCTGCCCACAGCAGCTGACAGAGAGGATCCCACGGCTGTGCTCTGAGGGAAGGAGGTGAGGATGGGGCCCGGCATGGTCACCACCACTGGCGAAGGCTCGATGTACACCGTGGAGTCAGCGCAGCGGGCGAGGCAGGGCTCACTGCAGCTGCTTGCCAGGGGCGTTGGGCCACAGGGGCCGCAGGGCCGTGGGGGACAGGGTCTGCAGCAAGACATCTCTCGGTGCAGGAGGCAAAGCTGCAACACAGAGCAGGGAGCACCAAGCAGCCTCAGCATCAGTCTGCCTCTCTGTCCCTCGGCTCTCTCCAGGGACACGTTTGGCCTTCAAAACACACGCTGTGCCTACAGCTGCCACCACTCTCCTCGTGCCCTGCGAGTGGCACGGCACAGCAAGGCCGCCCCACTTCAGGCAAGAGGAGCCAGCTTTACAGTGCCTTTAAGGCCCCTGTGGAAAGCCTGGGCACAGCCCATCTCCAGAACAGACACGGCTGTGCTAGACATGTCCGGGGATGCACTGGGACATTTTGTTCCAGCACGGCACGTGCAACTTCTGCTGGGCACATCCCCATGAGGCTGAGCCCCATTGATCCCCTTTGTTCTGCTGGAACAAAGCCCCCTCCTCCCAGCTGTCCCCAGCCACCAGCATGGAAAGGCTGATGGCCCTTCAACTGCTCTGCATCAGGGCCAAGCTGAGGCAGCCCAAGGATCAACGTGGGCAGCCTCCATGCCAGCAGTTCAGCCCACAGGGAGAGATGGAGCGGACTCAGGCTTACCTGGTTCCTTGAGCAAAGGGAGGCCAGAGAGGAGGATGCAGAGCCTGCAGCAGCGCAGCCTTTTATGCTGTGTCCCAGAGCCCTGGGGGGCCACAAACATTCCTTGTTTGTGAAACACCCAAACTCCTGGGAGTGGCCACTTGCGAGGCCTCACTGCTGATGAGGTCCATGCCTCTTTCATCTCACGTATTTTTCACCAGTTTCACACCACCCAACATGGAAATGATTCAAGTGTGTCCCACTTCCTAAGGCCACGTGACTTGGAGGTCCCAGGCCGGTGTATACAGTGTGTTGAACTGAATTTGTGTAGTGTCTATTGCTTCTGTCACTTATTCTTGCTGATGCTTAATTTGGCTGCAGTTACAGTTAAATTCAGCCATGAAGAGGCACCTCAGGAGCTTTCAGTGCAGGCACTCAGGCTAATGCTGAGAGTTGTTTCTTCCACGGGCCATCACAGATGTACAGAAGACTGTGGGACAGTTGAGGCAGAAAGGCATCCCTGCACAACCCCCTAGTGGGGAAGAGACCCAACTCTGCAGGGAGGTGACAAAGCTCAGTGGCAAGGAAAGTCCATGCTCAGCTGGAAGGATGTCCCCTGCAGGCCTGAGTGACAGCCATGGGGAACTTGCTTACAGTCCACAGGCTGTACCACGGCCTGGTTTTGTGATCAAAGAGATGCCGTGTCCTTCCCTGGAAGAGCCCCACAGCCACATTGACCTGTTTTGCTCAGCGTGTTCATCCCACAGGCCAGAGACCTGGGGAAAAGGCTGAGGGCAGGGAGTCCAAAGCTCATGGCTGTTTTTTTCTGGGTCACGGATGGGGTTTCCCATTCCATGCATTTTACATTTCAAAGGGACACTGGATCAGTCTCCCAGAGCACGTGGGTGTCATCGTGATGTGGAAGAGCTGGGAAAATCCCAGAGCTCCGGGCAAACCTGAGTCACCCAGTGTGGACTTCAGTGGACTGGGTGCTGCACACTCAGGCACTCAAGGGATAACAGAGCCCACAGCCTCAACGTTCTGCTGCCATGAAGGGTATTTTCCCAACTTTTATCCCCACTCTTCCTGGTCCTCTCTCCATAAGAGATCAGCACCACCTCCCTTGTTCCCAGGGACACCAAATGGGGACAGCAAGCCAGATGTGGCCTCTGCCATGCCAAGGAAAGGACATCATCCATGGGGTCATCAGATCCCAGGCTTATGGAGTGAGATCTGGAGATGGACAGTAAGGAACTCAGAGGATTTAGGGGGAAAGCTGCCCAGAGGACTTTGAGTGAAAGCTCTGTTGGGACAGGCTTGCTCTCTGCTTTCCAGCCCTTCTGCCCCAAAGGGGTTCCTTGTCACTGGCCTGAGAGTGCAATGCAGAGCAGGTGGCATTCCCTGCACATACCCAGCCCTGTGCTCCCCAGGCTGTCATGGCATGTGCCCACCAGTGCATGCAGCCTCAGTGTCATCTCCTGGTGGTCCTCCTCCCCCTCGAGGCCCTGGCAGGCTCAGCTCTAGGAGCCCTTAACATCTCCTGGTAGCCTCCCATGGGTGCAGGGCATCCCTGGAAGTGCTGCCCAAGAGACAGGGACCTCTCTGACAGTGGCAGTGCTCAGAGGACAATGGGACAAGGCCCACAGCTTCTGGAGGCAACTGGGAAGTTTGCTCTTCTCAGAGTGGGAGCAGAGGACTTCCAGTGGTCTCTCCCTGCCTCTGTTATCCTGGCTTGCCCTGTGTCCCAGGGGCCCTTCAGCAGCCACCAAAAGGCAATGCCTTTTGGAAAGCTGCAGCAGCAGCAACACAGCATTACACCCACGTACAAGGTGGTTTGGCACTGGTCCTACAAGGTCTGGGAATGCCCCTGACAAAGGCAGAAATTTTGGAGGGAAGAGGCTACGTGCTCTGCTATCCCTGGAATGCCTGAATCCAGGGCACAGTGTGCACCCATTTCCTCATCAGGATGATTCAGGTTAGCCTGAAGCTCATGGACTTTCCCAACTCTTCCACATCACAGTGATTCCCACATGCTCTGGGAGACTGATCCAATATCCTTTTGAACTGTGAAATGAATTGAATGGGCAAAGTGATGCCTGACCCAGGAAAAAGAGCCATGAGCTTTGGGTTCCCACTGCCCTCAGCCTCTTCCCCAAAGCTGCCATCCCCATCCCAGCCTCGGGGCTGGACACACTGAGCAGAATGGGTCAATTGGTGTGTGAGAGAATGGGTCAATTTGTCTTTCAGGAGAGACGCAGCCATGCCTTTGATCACCTTCCTACGTGTTGATTTCCCTGTTTTCCCGAGGATCCCAACTTCCCAAGCTGAGGCCAGAGCTCTGGTTGTAAAATGCATGAGGGCCTTGTTTAGTTTCCAAGGGACACACGGCTGTGGAGATTCCCTTGGAGAAGCCCCTTGAGAGGCAATTTAATGAGTCCTTGTGTTTGTCCTCTTGGTTGTGAATCTGCCTCTGCTCCCCAGGCTCATGGGCAGAAAAAAGCAGGCTTCCCTTGGAGAAGTCCCTTGAGAGACAGTTTATTGAGTCCTCTTGGTTGTGAATCTGCCTCTGCTCCCCAGGCTCATGGGCAGAAAAAAGCAGGCTGAGGCAGAGAATGGTAACAGATAACAAAAAGCAAGGCCCTCATGGTCCTCACTCCTCTCAATGAGGAGATTCCCTGCAGCCCACAGTCATCCTATTTTGCCACTGAGTTTTGCCACAGCCCTGGAGAGGTGCATCTCTTCTCTAAAGGACCATGCAGCCTTGACCTCCTTGGTGATGGGAGCAGGAATATTTAACACCTTGTTGGGAGACATGGGGGGAGGGATTGAGTACATCCTCAGTAGGTGTATGGATGACATTGAGCTGAGTGATGGGGTTGATACTCTAGAGGAAGGGATGCCATCCAGAGGGACCTGCACAGGCTGGAGACGTGGGTCTTTGCAAACCTCATGAAGTTCAAGAAGGTCAAGTGTCAAGATCAGGGCAATCGCAAATATGGACACAGGCTAGGCCAAGAGTGGATTGAGAGCAGCCCTGCAGAAAAGGACTTGCAGGTTCTGCTTGCTGAAATACTGCACATGAGCCTGGGAGCGTGTGCTAGCAGGCTGGAAATCCAATCGTATTCTGGGCTGCATCCAGACCCACGCGGCCAGCAGGTTCAGGGAGAGCATTGTCCCACTCTACTCAGCTCTCATGACACCATAGCTGGGGTACTGCATCCAGCTCTAGGATCCACAGCCAAAGAAACACAGGGACCTGCTGCAGTGAGTCCAGAGGAGCCACAAAGAGCATCAGGCAACTGGAGCTGTTACCATGTGAGAACAGGCTGAAAGGGTTGGGGTTGTGTACTGAAGAGAAGGCTTCAAGGAGACATTCAGTCAAAGGGTGGGGGAGATACTTGGTTGGGATGGACACGGTCTACTGGTTTCAAACTGAAAGCAGGTATAGTTAGATTAGATATTGGGGAGGAACTGTTTCATATCAGAGGGGTGAGACACTAGAACAGCTTCTCCAGAGAAGTTGTAGAAGTCATTTAATGGTGCTGTAGCTAGATGATTTTAAGGTCCATTCCAACAAAGAGTCATTGCACGATTCAGGGTTGTACGAAGCAGAAGAAAAACAATTGAGATGAGGCAGGGACCTCATCAGCAGCGAGGTCTCGCAAGTGGCCACTCCCAGGAGTTTGGGTGCTTCACAAACAAGGAATGTTTGTGGCCCCCCAGGGCTCTGGGACACAGCATAAAAGGCTGCGCTGCTGCAGGCTCTGCATCCTCCTCTCTGCCCTCCCTTTGCTCAAGGAACCAGGTAAGCCTGAGTCCGCTCCATCTCTCCCTGTGGGCTGAACTGCTGGCATGGAGGCTGCCCACGTTGATCCTTGGGCTGCCTCAGCTTGGCCCTGATGCAGAGCAGTTGAAGGGCCATCAGCCTTTCCATGCTGGTGGCTGGGGACAGCTGGGAGGAGGGGGCTTTGTTCCAGCAGAACAAAGGGGATCAATGGGGCTCAGCCTCATGGGGATGTGCCCAGCAGAAGTTGCACGTGCCGTGCTGGAAGAAAATGTCCCAGTGCATCCCCGGACATGTCTAGCACAGCCGTGTCTGTTCTGGAGATGGGCTGTGCCCAGGCTTTCCACAGGGGCCTTAAAGGCACTGTAAAGCTGGCTCCTCTTGCCTGAAGTGGGGCGGCCTTGCTGTGCTGTGCCACTCGCAGGGCATGAGGAGAGTGGTGGCAGCTGTAGGCACAGCGTGTGTTTTGAAGGCCAAACGTGTCCCTGGAGAGAGCCGAGGGACAGAGAGGCAGACTGATGCTGAGGCTGCTTGGTGCTCCCTGCTCTGTGTTGCAGCTTTGCCTCCTGCACCGAGAGATGTCTTGCTGCAGACCCTGTCCCCCACGGCCCTGCGGCCCCTGTGGCCCAACGCCCCTGGCAAGCAGCTGCAGTGAGCCCTGCTTCGCCCGCTGCGCTGACTCCACGGTGTACATCGAGCCTTCGCCGGTGGTGGTGACCATGCCGGGCCCCATCCTCACCTCCTTCCCTCAGAGCACAGCCGTGGGATCCTCTCTGTCAGCTGCTGTGGGCAGCTCCCTCAGCACCGCGGGGGTTCCCATCTCTTCTGGGGGCTCCCTTGGCCTGGGGGGGTCGGGCCTGTGTCTGCCTCTCTCCCGCTGCGGTCAGATCTGCTGAAGCCCGCGGATCATCCCCTGTGTCCTTGGCAAATGGGCCCATCTCTTTCCCTGCCTGCTCCCCGCACACGTGTTCCTTGCTCTCTGTTCTGTGCCCCCGCTTTTGCTCCTCATTAAAGCCGTTGTGCAGCATTGCTGGAGACTCGTGGTCGTTTGTTCTTCCCCTCCCTCAGCTACCACCTGCTCTGCCAGGAAGATCCTTCCCTCTCCCATGCCAACAAAGGTAACCCTCATGATGGGGCACTGCCCTGTGTTGGTAGAGCTCCTTGAACTGATTGCAGGGCAATTGAAAGAAATTGGCAAAGAAAAGAGGAAAAGAAGCTGCAGAGGAAAGGAGCAAGACAGGAGCAGTGACAGGGCTGGGCATACAAGTAATGCCACCCAGAGTAACCCGGTGTTACTGTGGCAGTGCTCCAACCTGGAAACAGCTGCCCAGAGCGTGTAGCCCAGTCTCCGTGTTTGGATGCATCCAACATACACGGTGACAGGCCCAGAGCAGCGTCCTGTGCCTGAGCCACTTTGGGTGGCTGGTCTCCACTTGAGCTGCTGTGTGATCCATCACAGCAGCAGAGCAGAGCTGTGAGGCTGCAGGCATGCTGAGGGAAAGCCTGAAGGAACAAAAGGACCAAGGTCCCACTGAGATTTGAACTCAGATCACTGGATTCAGAGTCCAGAGTGCTCACCATTACACCATGGGACCTCCTGCACAGGCACCTCTGGCCCCTGTGCCCAGCCTCACTCAGCCTCATGGCCCCAGCTCAGGCTGCCTGTCCCTCCATTGCCTTGCACATGCAGCACCAAGTGCAGCCTTCCTGCAGGGCCTCCACGCACTCTCTCATCACGCCATCCTTCAGCCCAGCAGCACAGCTCCTTCTGCAAGTCTGCCATGGCCTCTCTTACAAGCGCCACGCTCCAAACCTCGCACACTCTTGTCTTTCCCAAGTTACAACAAGCTCTCTCTGACTCAGGCAGGTCTTGGGAAGTCACCTTCACACAGCAGAAGCGGCCTTGCCTTCTCTTCTCCAGCCCAAGCCAGGCCAGCTCCTTAAGGACTCATGAGAGGGAAACACTGCCCCATCTCCACAAAAGGTGAAGAAAGAGCCCCTGGGGAAGCCAGGAAAGGGGCTGGAGAGGCAAGGAGAAAGGACAGGAGACCCACCAAGGGCTGAGCAACGACTGAGCTCCAGTCCCTGTGAGGAAGAGGTTCACTCACTCACTGCCCATGGTGCAGAGCAAGGAGGGCAGAGCCCTCACTGGGAACTCTTCCTTCTTGGAAGGAACTTGACTGCAAGGCATCGCAGGAGGACACAAGTCCAAATACCTGCTCAAAGCAGGGCTAGAGACAAAGCAAGGAGCAGGCAACTCAGTGCCCAAATCCCATTGTAACCTCAGCATGATGCCCAGGAGTGGGGAATCACAAAGTTCTCTGCACACCTGGCTCCAGTGGCTCACCACTCTCTGGGAGTCTCTGCAGGATGCAGAGCAGCCTTTGCAGTCTGCTTTTATCAAGGCCCATGTGGCTCAAAGCCAGTCTGTGCCTGCTGGGCTGGGAGGTGCCCAGGGTCCTGGTCAGGAGGCCCGGCTGAGGGGAGCAGGAGCAGGAGTTCAAGTGCTCTGTGGGAGAAGAACTTGCTGAGGGAAGAAGCCATGCTGTTCAAGAAATTATAGAAGGTCTATCATTTCCATCAACAGCAGGGGCAGAGAGCTATGGCCAGGGTTGCTGAAAGAGCTAGAGCCAAGCAGAGTAAAAGTTGTCTGGTGAGGCAGCATCAGTGAAAAAGTGCCCTAACAGAGGATGGTTTCGATCCATCGACCTCTGGGTTATGGGCCCAGCACGCTCCCGCTGCGCCACTCTGCTCCTCCTGGGGCTTGCCTGCCACTGCCCCCAGCCCAGCCTGATGCTGCCGGGCACTGCTGGCCCTTGCTCCCTCCCTTCCTCTCTGCTCGGCCTCCCCCAGCCCACAGAACAGACTCCCTGACACATTCATCTCCCTTGGGCATGCACACTTCACCTCCAGGGCCTGGCCTTGCCCTTCTCCCACACCTCCCGCACACAGCCCTGCACGGCCCCTTGCCCTCTGACCACCCACGCTGACACTGCACGTGCTCAAGGCACCCCTGGAGGCAGGCTGCAGCCTTGGGCCTTGCTAGGGATGAGGGCACCTGAAATCCAGGGGCATCGTGATGCCTTCAGCCCTGCCCAGAAATCCAGCTCCGCTCCCAGCACAGTGCAGGACTGCACCTGCCCAACGGTTCCGTCCTTTGGTGGCCAAGGAGGGACACAGGCTGCCTTTGCTTGGAATTGCCAAGGGATTGAATTCTCCTCTTTTTGCTGTGCAAATTGTGGTTCCTCAGCTCAATGCTGCTCATGGTTACTCTGAAGTAAAAGCTCTGATTTCCAGGCACTTGGTGCTAAGCAGGTTGTCAAGCTGCAGGTCCTTGCCTTTCACACTTGGTGCTAATGCGAGGTGATGAAATGCTCAGCTCCAGGTGCCATCTGCATTTCCCCTGTCCTTCTTCATTGATGCTGACAAGGTCTCTGAGCTCCTTTTCCCTTGCAGTGCTTCCCCCACGCCACGTGCTCAGCTGCCTGCGGCCCAAAAGGGGCGTGTGCCCCGTAGTTGGCAGGATTCGAACCTGCGCGGGGAAACCCCAATGGATTTCTAGTCCATCGCCTTCACCACTCGGCCACAACTACCTGCTCCAGCCCTGCCTGCCTGCCCAGCACACAGCCTGTGCCACGACACCCACGCCCAGGCACTTCAGGCCAAGGTTCCTGTCAGAATCGAGTGGTACAGATTGCTTAAAAATCACTGGCAAGGGGATCAGCAAAAGCCACATTTCATATTAAAGGAAAGCCCCACGAAATTCCTTGGCAAGATTCACTCTACTGCTTACGGGACAGTTAAGGCTCAACAAGGGAATACAAGCAACTACAAAACCAAATAAAATCCAAGCAATCAAAACAGAAATGAAATGAGAGCTATCGAGGGGAGTGTGTGTGTGTGTGTGTGTGTGTGTGTGTGACAAAAGACAGTGTGGGCCAGGATACAATGGATCATGGCCTAAAAACTTGAGTCCATTCAAATGTAACAGTATTTTAAGTTAACTCAAGGAGTGAGGGTATCAGCCCAAGACTCGTCGTTGTTCAGCAATCCCCCAAGTACAGCAAACCTGAGAGCGGGCTGGCTCCCACAGTCATTCCACTCACAGGAACATTGCTGGTCGCAGTCTGCTGCAGTCCAGGAGAGCTCCAATGGTCTCATTTTGGACCGCTGTTTATAGGGTACCAGGAGCATGGGCTTTAGTCCTAACAATGTTTCGTCCTGGCCATAGTTAGTGTGGGCACTTTCTTTGAAAGTGTGAGAACGGGAATGGTATGGTGCTCTGGCAAGAAAAACATTTTCCAGGAGTGGTCATAAGGAAAACAGGAGCTTGTTAGACAGCAGTTCTTGGGAAGAGCTGAGACCAGGCGCTCTTGTCAAGGCTGAGGCCTTGAAGGAGCATTTCTCAGATCTCAGTGTGGCCTGAAAAAGGAGGGGGGAGGAATGCATCCCCACAGCTCCACTCTACGTTTGTAGTTGGGACCCTTGCAGAGCCAGATGGGCCCCTGGGACCATGTTCCAGAGACCTGAGAGGCACAACCCCAGGGGCTCCAGCTACAGCTCCGTGAGCCTTGGCCTGAGCCAGGCATGCGGGATACCCTGCCCTGTGGCTGTGGTCATTCCTCCTCTCCTGGGCTCCTCCGCTGACAAACCGTGACTGAATCACCTGCAAGGAGAAGCATCCCCTTAACCAAACCTGCTGGGTGATGAAAGGTTCCTCAGCACACCAGCTGCTGTTTCATGATACAGCTGGGAATAGCCCTAACCAGAACTGCAGTATCAGCCACCCATGAGCAGCCTGAGCATGGTGGGGAGCAAAGGATGATCAGTCATCCCACAAAACGCTTGGAAAATTTTCTCAATGAATTGCAGGCCAAGTGGAACACCACCTTTTTTGCTGCAGTTTTGGAAACAATTTCCAAATGTGTCAGGAGTTGTTTTCAATAGTTACCACCATGGATTATGTCAGAGATGGAACCTTACTGATGACTACGGCAAATCATCCTGTGGGCCTATGAACAGCTCTGTCCTGAGTGAGGCTCCTGGAGGCCTCCTGCACCACAATCGGCTGTGCCAGCACCTCCCTCTGGGTGGAACGTCTCTCGCAGCTTGAGAACCATAAAGCTGGGGTACTCAAAAGACCATCACTGATGACAAGGCCTGGTTTGATCCACACACACATCCACCCGCGCTGCTCTAAGTACAGCCTGCACTTGGTTGAGAAACGCAAAGGGATTTGATGTGAGTATTTCACTGAGCCCGAGGGGCATTGGCAATAGGAACGTTTACACACCTAAATACAGAGTGTGTGTGTGTGTGTGTGTGTGTGTGTGTGTGTTCACATGCGACAGAGAGCGAGAGAATTGATAATGGTATGAGTGTTGTCACTGTGAATTTGTAATTAAGTCCTTGCTGTGACTGTGGATCAAGTGCTGCTAAATCTTTTTGCACACTTATAATTTTGGATCCATATCCTTTACATACCTTAGAGTTCTGAAAGCACAGTCTCTCTATAAAATATTTTACATTGATTTATATTCAATATTCTATCTATTCTTCATGCATGTAGTGAATAACAGTGAACTTTGCCGTCAAACTCTGTTGAAGCCGCACTGCCTATGTCCAGCCATGAAAAGAAATGCATTTCTCCTTCCCAGCCCACAGTCCTGTACTCATCCCACTGACATATCCCAACATCACCAATAGAAGAGAGAAGATTGATTTTGCTATGCCTTCGTGAAGAAGCTTTGACAGGTCTGAAAAGTTACTCCAAATATGTGTATGAACTCCCACAAGGGAAAAACTGGCACCGGGCACTGGAGGGCCGTGATCTCTGGGCTCCAGACTCAAGCCCAGTGACAGAGGCATTGGTGCTCTGGAGTGATTTCAGGGAGTTCACTGTGCAGCTGCCAGTCAGCACAGGACAGCAGCCAGAGCTCACCCTGGCAGAGCAGGTGGTAGCTGAGGGAGGGGAAGAACAAACGACCACGAGTCTCCAGCAATGCTGCACAACGGCTTTAATGAGAAGGAGCAAAAGCGGGGCCACAGAACAGAGAGCAAGGAACACGTGTGTGGGGAGCAGGCAGGGAAAGAGATGGGCCCATTTGCCAAGGACACAGGGGATGATCCGCGGGCTTCAGCAGATCTGACCGCAGCGGGAGAGAGGCAGACACAGGCCCGACCCCCCCAGGCCAAGGGAGCCCCCAGAAGAGATGGGAACCCCCGCGGTGCTGAGGGAGCTGCCCACAGCAGCTGACAGAGAGGATCCCACGGCTGTGCTCTGAGGGAAGGAGGTGAGGATGGGGCCCGGCATGGTCACCACCACCGGCGAAGGCTCGATGTACACTGTGGAGTCAGCGCAGCGGGCGAGGCAGGGCTCACTGCAGCTGCTTGCCAGGGGCGTTGGGCCACAGGGGCCGCAGGGCCGTGGGGGACAGGGTCTGCAGCAAGACATCTCTCGGTGCAGGAGGCAAAGCTGCAACACAGAGCAGGGAGCACCAAGCAGCCTCAGCATCAGTCTGCCTCTCTGTCCCTCGGCTCTCTCCAGGGACACGTTTGGCCTTCAAAACACACTCTGTGCCTACAGCTGCCACCACTCTCCTCGTGCCCTGCGAGTGGCACGGCACAGCAAGGCCGCCCCACTTCAGGCAAGAGGAGCCAGCTTTACAGTGCCTTTAAGGCCCCTGTGGAAAGCCTGGGCACAGCCCATCTCCAGAACAGACACGGCTGTGCTAGACATGTCCGGGGATGCACTGGGACATTTTGTTCCAGCACGGCACGTGCACCTTCTGCTGGGCACATCCCCATGAGGCTGAGCCCCATTGATCCCCTTTGTTCTGCTGGAACAAAGCCCCCTCCTCCCAGCTGTCCCCAGCCACCAGCATGGAAAGGCTGATGGCCCTTCACCTGCTCTGCATCAGGGCCAAGCTGAGGCAGCCCAAGGATCAACGTGGGCAGCCTCCATGCCAGCAGTTCAGCCCACAGGGAGAGATGGAGCGGACTCAGGCTTACCTGGTTCCTTGAGCAAAGGGAGGCCAGAGAGGAGGATGCAGAGCCTGCAGCAGCGCAGCCTTTTATGCCGTGTCCCAAAGCCCTAGGGGACAGGAACATTCCTTGTTTGTGAAACACCCAAACTCCTGGGAGTGGCCACTTGCGAGACCTCGCTGCTGATGAGGTCCCTGCCTCATCTCAATTGTTTTTCTTCTGCTTCGTACAACCCTGAATCGTGCAATGACTCTTTGTTGGAATGGACCTTAAAATCATCTAGCTACAGCACCATTAAATGACTTCTACAACTTCTCTGGAGAAGCTGTTCTAGTGTCTCACCCCTCTGATATGAAACAGTTCCTCCCCAATATCTAATCTAACTATACCTGCTTTCAGTTTGAAACCAGTAGACCGTGTCCATCCCAACCAAGTATCTCCCCCACCCTTTGACTGAATGTCTCCTTGAAGCCTTCTCTTCAGTACACAACCCCAACCCTTTCAGCCTGTTCTCACATGGTAACAGCTCCAGTTGCCTGATGCTCTTTGTGGCTCCTCTGGACTCACTGCAGCAGGTCCCTGTGTTTCTTTGGCTGTGGATCCTAGAGCTGGATGCAGTACCCCAGCTATGGTGTCATGAGAGCTGAGTAGAGTGGGACAATGCTCTCCCTGAACCTGCTGGCCGCGTGGGTCTGGATGCAGCCCAGAATACGATTGGATTTCCAGCCTGCTAGCACACGCTCCCAGGCTCATGTGCAGTATTTCAGCAAGCAGAACCTGCAAGTCCTTTTCTGCAGGGCTGCTCTCAATCCACTCTTGGCCTAGCCTGTGTCCATATTTGCGATTGCCCTGATCTTGACACTTGACCTTCTTGAACTTCATGAGGTTTGCAAAGACCCACGTCTCCAGCCTGTGCAGGTCCCTCTGGATGGCATCCCTTCCTCTAGAGTATCAACCCCATCACTCAGCTCAATGTCATCCATACACCTACTGAGGATGTACTCAATCCCTCCCCCCATGTCTCCCAACAAGGTGTTAAATATTCCTGCTCCCATCACCAAGGAGGTCAAGGCTGCATGGTCCTTTAGAGAAGAGATGCACCTCTCCAGGGCTGTGGCAAAACTCAGTGGCAAAATAGGATGACTGTGGGCTGCAGGGAATCTCCTCATTGAGAGGAGTGAGGACCATGAGGGCCTTGCTTTTTGTTATCTGTTACCATTCTCTGCCTCAGCCTGCTTTTTTCTGCCCATGAGCCTGGGGAGCAGAGGCAGATTCACAACCAAGAGGACTCAATAAACTGTCTCTCAAGGGACTTCTCCAAGGGAATCTCCACAGCCGTGTGTCCCTTGGAAACTATACAAGGCCCTCATGCATTTTACAACCAGAGCTCTGGCCTCAGCTTGGGAAGTTGGGATCCTCGGGAAAACAGGGAAATCAACACGTAGGAAGGTGATCAAAGGCATGGCTGCGTCTCTCCTGAAAGACAAATTGACCCATTCTCTCACACACCAATTGACCCATTCTGCTCAGTGTGTCCAGCCCCGAGGCTGGGATGGGGATGGCAGCTTTGGGGAAGAGGCTGAGGGCAGTGGGAGCCCAAAACTCATGGCTCTTTTTTCTGGGTCAGGCACTTTGCCCATTCAATTCATTTCACAGTTCAAAAGGATGTTGGATCAGTCTCCCAGAGCATGTGGGAATCACTGTGATGTGGAAGAGTTGGGAAAGTCCATGAGCTTCAGGCTAACCTGAATCATCCTGATGAGGAAATGGGTGCACACTGTGCCCTGGATTCAGGCATTCCAGGGATAGCAGAGCACATAGCCTCTTCCCTCCAAAATTTCTGCCCTTGTCAGGGGCATTCCCAGACCTTGTAGGACCAGTGCCAAACCACCTTGTACGTGGGTGGAATCCTGTGCTGCTACAGCAGCTTTCCAAAAGGCATTGCCTTTTGGTGGCTGCTGAAGGGCCCATGGGACACAGGGCAAGCTGGGATAACAGAGGCAGGGAGAGACCACTGGAAGTCCTCTGCTCCCACTCTGAGAAGAGCAAACTTCCCAGTTGCCTCCAGAAGCTGTGGGCCTTGTCCCATTGTCCTCTGAACACTGCCACTGTCAGAGAGGTCCCTGTCTCTTGGGCAGCACTTCCAGGGATGCCCTGCACCCATGGGAGGCTACCAGGAGATGTTAAGGGCTCCTAGAGCTGAGCCTGCCAGGGCCTCGAGGGGGAGGAGGACCACCAGGAGATGACACTGAGGCTGCCTGCACTGGTGAGCACATGCCATGACAGCCTGGGGAGCACAGGGCCGGGTATGTGCAGGGAATGCCACCTGCTCTGCATTGCACTCTCAGGCCAGTGACAAGGAACCCCTTTGGGGCAGAAGGGCTGGAAAGCAGAGAGAAAGTCTGTCCCAACAGGGCTTTCAATCTAAGTCCTCTGGGCAGCTTTCCCCCTAAATCCTCTGAGTTCCTTACTGTCCATCTCCAGATCTCACTCCATAAGCCTGGGATCTGATCACCCCATGGATGATGTCCTTTCCTTGGCATGGCAGAGGCCACATCTGGCTTGCTGTCCCCATTTGGTGTCCCTGGGAACAAGAGAGGTGGTGCTGATCTCTTATGGAGAGAGGACCAGGAAGAGTGGGGATAAAAGTTGGGAAAATACCCTTCATGGCAGCAGAACATTGAGGCTATGGGCTCTGTTATCCCTTGAGTGCCTGAGTGTGCAGCACCCAGTCCACTGAAGTCCACACTGGGTGACTCAGGTTTGCCCGGAGCTCTGGGATTTTCCCAGCTCTTCCACATCACGATGACACCCACGTGCTCTGGGAGACTGATCCAGTGTCCCTTTGAAATGTAAAATGCACGGAATGGGAAACCCCATCCGTGACCCAGAAAAAAACAGCCATGAGCTTTGGGCTCCCTGCCCTCAGCCTTTTCCCCAAAACCACCATCCGGTCTCTGGCCTGTGGGATGAACACGCTGAGCAAAACAGGTCAATGTGGCTCTGGGGCTCTTCCAGGGAAGGACACGGCATCTCTTTGATCACAAAACCAGGCCGTGGTACAGCCTGTGGACTGTAAGCAAGTTCCCCATGGCTGTCACTCAGGCCTGCAGGGGACATCCTTCCAGCTGAGCATGGACTTTCCTTGCCACTGAGCTTTGTCACCTCCCTGCAGAGTTGGGTCTCTTCCCCACTAGGGGGTTGTGCAGGGATGACTTTCTGCCTCAACTGTCCCACAGTCTTCGGTACATCTGTGATGGCCCGTGGAAGAAACAACTCTCAGCATTAGCCTGAGTGCCTGCACTGAAAGGTCCTGAGAGCTGACCTGAGGTGCCTCTTCATGGCTGAATTTAACTGTAACTGCAGCCAAATTAAGCATCAGCAAGAACAAGTGACAGAAGCAATAGACACTACACAAATTCAGTTCAATTCACCGTATACACCGGCCTGGGACCTCCAAGGCATGTGGCCTTAGGAAGTGGGACCCACATGAATCATTTCCATGTTGGGTGGTGTGAAACTGGTGAAAAATGCCTGAGATGAAAGAGGCATGGACCTCATCAGCAGTGAGGCCTCGCAAGTGGCCACTCCCAGGAGTTTGGGTGTTTCACAAACAAGGAACGTTCCTGTCCCCCAGGGCTCTGGGACACGGCATAAAAGGCTGCGCTGCTGCAGGCTCTGCATCCTCCTCTCTGGCCTCCCTTTGCTCAAGGAACCAGGTAAGCCTGAGTCCGCTCCATCTCTCCCTGTGGGCTGAACTGCTGGCATGGAGGCTGCCCACGTTGATCCTTGGGCTGCCTCAGCTTGGCCCTGATGCAGAGCAGTTGAAGGGCCATCAGCCTTTCCATGCTGGTGGCTGGGGACAGCTGGGAGGAGGGGGCTTTGTTCCAGCAGAACAAAGGGGATCAATGGGGCTCAGCCTCATGGGGATGTGCCCAGCAGAAGTTGCACGTGCCGTGCTGGAACAAAATGTCCCAGTGCATCCCCGGACATGTCTAGCACAGCCGTGTCTGTTCTGGAGATGGGCTGTGCCCAGGCTTTCCACAGGGGCCTAAAAGGCACTGTAAAGCTGGCTCCTCTTGCCTGAAGTGGGGCGGCCTTGCTGTGCCGTGCCACTCGCAGGGCACGAGGAGAGTGGTGGCAGCTGTAGGCACAGAGTGTGTTTTGAAGGCCAAACATGTCCCTGGAGAGAGCCGAGGGACAGAGAGGCAGACTGATGCTGAGGCTTGGTGCTCCCTGCTCTGTGTTGCAGCTTTGCCTCCTGCACCGAGAGATGTCTTGCTGCAGACCCTGTCCCCCACGGCCCTGCGGCCCCTGTGGCCCAACGCCCCTGGCAAGCAGCTGCAGTGAGCCCTGCCTCGCCCGCTGCGCTGACTCCACGGTGTACATCGAGCCTTCGCCGGTGGTGGTGACCATGCCGGGCCCCATCCTCACCTCCTTCCCTCAGAGCACAGCCGTGGGATCCTCTCTGTCAGCTGCTGTGGGCAGCTCCCTCAGCACCGCGGGGGTTCCCATCTCTTCTGGGGGCTCCCTTGGCCTGGGGGGGTCGGGCCTGTGTCTGCCTCTCTCCCGCTGCGGTCAGATCTGCTGAAGCCCGCGGATCATCCCCTGTGTCCTTGGCAAATGGGCCCATCTCTTTCCCTGCCTGCTCCCCACACACGTGTTCCTTGCTCTCTGTTCTGTGCCCCCGCTTTTGCTCCTTCTCATTAAAGCCGTTGTGCAGCATTGCTGGAGACTCGTGGTCGTTTGTCCTTCCCCTCCCTCAGCTACCACCTGCTCTGCCAGGGTGAGCTCTGGCTGCTGTTCTGTGCTGACTGGCAGCTGCACAGTGAACTCCCTGAAATTACTCCAGAGCACCAAAGCCTCTGTCACTGAGCTTGAGTCTGGAGCCTGGAGATCACGGCCCTGCAGTGCCCGGTGCCAGTGTTTCCCTTGTGGGAGTTAATACACATATTTGGGGTAACTTTTCAGACCTGTCAAAGCTTCTTCAGGAAGGCATAGCAAAATCAATCTTCTCTCTTCTATTGGTGATGTTGGGATATGTCAGTGGGATGAGTACAGGACTGTGGGCTGGGAAGGGGAAATGCATTTCTTTTCATGGCTGGACATAGGCAGTGCGGCTTCAACAGAGTTTGATGGCAACGTTCTCTCTTTTATTCACTAAATGCATGAAGCAAAAATACAATATTGAATTGAAAACAATGTTTAATGCTTTATATGGAGACTGTGCATTCACAAGAATAAGGTATGCAAAGGATATGGATCCAAAAAGATTTAGCAGCACTTAATCCACAGTCACAGCAAGGACTTAATTACAAATTTATAGTGACAACACTCATACCATTAAAAATTGTCTTGCTCTCTGTCACACACACACACACACACACACACACACACTCTGTATTTAGGTGTGCTAATGTTCCTATTGCCAATGCCCCTCGGGCTCAGTGAAATACTCACATCAAATCCCTTTGCGTTTCTCAACCATGTGTGGGCTGGACTTAGAGCAGCATGGGTGGATGTGTGTGTGGATCAAACCAGGCCTTGTCATCAGTGATGGTCTTTTGAGTACCCCAGCTTTATGGTTCTCAAGCTGTGAGAGACGTTCCACCCAGAGGGAGGTGCTGGCACAGCCGATTGTGGTGCAGGAGGCCTCCAGGAGCCTCACTCAGGACAGAGCTGTTCATAGGCCCACAAGATGATTTGCCGTAGTCATCAGTAAGGTTCCATCTCTGACATAATCCATGGCAGTAATCCATGGTTCAGTCAAGGAACTTTGTTGTGCTTTCCTTTAATATGAAATGTGGCTTTTGCTGATCCCCTTGCCAGTGATTTTTAAGCAATCTGTACCACTCGATTCTGACAGGAACCTTGGCCTGAAGTGCCTGGGCGTGGGTGTCGTGGCACAGGCTGTGTGCTGGGCAGGCAGGCAGGGCTGGAGCAGGTAGTTGTGGCCGAGTGGTGAAGGCGATGGACTAGAAATCCATTGGGGTTTCCCCGCGCAGGTTCGAATCCTGCCAACTACGGGGCACACGCCCCTTTTGGGCCGCAGGCAGCTGAGCACCCGACGTGGCGTGGGGGAAGCACTGCAAGGGAAAAGGAGCTCAGAGACCTTGTCAGCATCAATGAAGAAGGACAGGGGAAATGCAGATGGCACCTGGAGCTGAGCATTTCATCACCTCGCATTAGCACCAAGTGTGAAAGGCAAGGACCTGCAGCTTGACAACCTGCTTAGCACCAAGTGCCTGGAAATCAGAGCTTTTACTTCAGAGTAACCATGAGCAGCATTGAGCTGAGGAACCACAATTTGCACAGCAAAAAGAGGAGAATTCAATCCCTTGGCAATTCCAAGCAAAGGCAGCCTGTGTCCCTCCTTGGCCACCAAAGAACGGAACCGTTGGGCAGGTGCAGTCCTGCACTGTGCTGGGAGCGGAGCTGGATTTCTGGGCAGGGCTGAAGGCATCACGATGCCCCTGGATTTCAGGTGCCCTCATCCCTAGCAAGGCCCAAGGCTGCAGCCTGCCTCCAGGGGTGCCTTGAGCACGTGCAGTGTCAGCGTGGGTGGTCAGAGGGCAAGGGGCCGTGCAGGGCTGTGTGCGGGAGGTGTGGGAGAAGGGCAAGGCCAGGCCCTGGAGGTGAAGTGTGCATGCCCAAGGGTGATGAATGTGTCAAGGAGTCTGTTTTGTGGGCTGGGGGAGGCCGAGCAGAGAGGAAGGGAGGGAGCAAGGGCCAGCAGTGCCCGGCAGCATCAGGCTGGGCTGGGGGCAGTGGCAGGCAAGCCCCAGGAGGAGCAGAGTGGCGCAGCGGGAGCGTGCTGGGCCCATAACCCAGAGGTCGATGGATCGAAACCATCCTCTGCTAGGGCACTTTTTCACTGATGCTGCCTCACCAAATACCTTTTACCCTGGGCACCTCCCTGCCCAGCAGGCACAGACTGGCTTTGAGCCACATGGGCCTTGATAAAAGCAGACTGCAAAGGCTGCTCTGCATCCTGCAGAGACTCCAGAGAGTGGTGAGCCACTGGAGCCAGGTGTGCAGAGAACTTTGTGATTCCCCACTCCTGGGCATCATGCTGAGGTTACAATGGGATTTGGGCACTGAGTTTCCACTCCTTGCTTTGTCTCCAGCCCTGCTTTGAGCAGGTATTTGGACTTGTGTCCTCCTGCGATGCCTTGCAGTCAAGTTCCTTCCAAGAAGGAAGAGTTCCCAGTGAGGGCTCTGCCCTCCTTGCTCTGCACCATGGGCAGTGAGTGAGTGAACCTCTTCCTCACAGGGACTGGAGCTCAGTCGTTGCTCAGCCCTTGGTGGGTCTCCTGTCCTTTCTCCTTGCCTCTCCAGCCCCTTTCCTGGGTTCCCCAGGGGCTCTTTCTTCACCTTTTGTGGAGATGGGGCAATGTCCTTAAGGAGCTGGCTTGGCTTGGTCTGGAGAAGAGAAGGCAAGGCCGCTTCTGCTGTGTGAAGGTGATTTCCCAAGACCTGGCCTGAGTCAGAGAGAGCTTGTTGTAACTTGGGAAAGACAAGACTGTGCGAGGTTTGGAGCGTGGCGCTTGTAAGAGAGGCCATGGCAGACTTGCAGAAGCAGCTGTGCTGCTGGGCTGAAGGATGGCGTGATGAGAGAGTGCGTGGAGGCCCTGCAGGAAGGCTGCACTTGGTGCTGGATGTGCAAGGCAATGGAGGGACAGGCAGCCTGAGCTGGGGCCATGAGGCTGAGTGAGGCTGGGCACAGGGGCCAGAGGTGCCTGTGCAGGAGGTCCCATGGTGTAATGGTGAGCACTCTGGACTCTGAATCCAGTGATCTGAGTTCAAATCTCAGTGGGACCTTGGTCCTTTTGTTCCTTCAGGCTTTCCCTCAGCATGCCTGCAGCCTCACAGCTCTGCTCTGCTGCTGTGATGGATCACACAGCAGCTGAGGTGGAGACCAGCCACCCAAAGTGGCTCAGGCACAGGACGCTGCTCTGGGCCTGTCACCGTGTATGTTGGATGCCTCCAAACACGGAGACTGGGCTACACGCTCTGGGCAGCTGTTTCCAGGTTGGAGCACTGCCACAGTAACACCGGGTTACTCTGGGTGGCATTACTTGTATGCCCAGCCCTGTCACTGCTCCTTTCTTGCTCCTTTCCTCTGCAGCTTCTTTTCCTCTTTTCTCTGCCAATTTCTTTCAATTGCTCTGCAATCAGTTCAAGAAGCTCTACCAACACTGGGCAGTGCCCCATCATGAGGGTTACCTTTGTTGGCATGGGAGAGGGAAGGATCTTCCTGGCAGAGCAGGTGGTAGCTGAGGGAGGGGAAGAACAAACGACCACGAGTCTCCAGCAATGCTGCACAACGGCTTTAATGAGAAGGAGCAAAAGCTGGGGCACAGAACAGAGAGCAAGGAACACGTGTGCGGGGAGCAGGCAGGGAAAGAGATGGGCCCATTTGCCAAGGACACAGGGGATGATCCGCGGGCTTCAGCAGATCTGACCGCAGCGGGAGAGAGGCAGACACAGGCCCGACCCCCCCAGGCCAAGGGAGCCCCCAGAAGAGATGGGAACTCCCGCGGTGCTGAGGGAGCTGCCCACAGCAGCTGACAGAGAGGATCCCACGGCTGTGCTCTGAGGGAAGGAGGTGAGGATGGGGCCCGGCATGGTCACCACCACCGGCGAAGGCTCGATGTACACCGTGGAGTCAGCGCAGCGGGCGAAGCAGGGCTCACTGCAGCTGCTTGCCAGGGGCGTTGGGCCACAGGGGCCGCAGGGCCGTGGGGGACAGGGTCTGCAGCAAGACATCTCTCGGTGCAGGAGGCAAAGCTGCAACACAGAGCAGGGAGCACCAAGCAGCCTCAGCATCAGTCTGCCTCTCTGTCCCTCGGCTCTCTCCAGGGACACGTATGGCCTTCAAAGCACACTCTGTGCCTACAGCTGCCACCACTCTCCTCGTGCCCTGCGAGTGGCACGGCACAGCAAGGCCGCCCCACTTCAGGCAAGAGGAGCCAGCTTTACAGTGCCTTTAAGGCCCCTGTGGAAAGCCTGGGCACAGCCCATCTCCAGAACAGACACGGCTGTGCTAGACATGTCCGGGGATGCACTGGGACATTTTGTTCCAGCACGGCACGTGCAACTTCTGCTGGGCACATCCCCATGAGGCTGAGCCCCATTGATCCCCTTTGTTCTGCTGGAACAAAGCCCCCTCCTCCCAGCTGGCCCCAGCCACCAGCATGGAAAGGCTGATGGCCCTTCAACTGCTCTGCATCAGGGCCAAGCTGAGGCAGCCCAAGGATCAACGTGGGCAGCCTCCATGCCAGCAGTTCAGCCCACAGGGAGAGATGGAGCGGACTCAGGCTTACCTGGTTCCGTGAGCAAAGGGAGGCCAGAGAGGAGGATGCAGAGCCTGCAGCAGCGCAGCCTTTTATGCTGTGTCCCAGAGCCCTGGGGGGCCACAAACATTCCTTGTTTGTGAAGCACCCAAACTCCTGGGAGTGGCCACTTGTGAGTCCTCACTGCTGATGAGGTCCCTGCCTCTTTCATCTCAATTGTTTTTCTTCTGCTTCGTACCACCATGAATCTTGCAATGACTCTATGAATCACTTGGGGATGGAACGGACCTTAAAATCTTCTAGCTACAGCCCCGTGACATTACTTCTACAACTTCTCTGGAGAAGCTGTTCTAGTGTCTCATCCCTCTGATATGAAAAGGATACTCCCCAATATCTAATCTAACTATACCTGCTTTCAGTTTGAAACCAGTAGCCCTTGTCAATCCCAACCAAGTATCCCCCCCACCCCTTAACTGAATGTCTCCTGGGAGCCTTCTCTTCTCTTCTCTTCTCTTCTCTTCTCTTCTCTTCTCTTCTCTTCTCTTCTCTTCTCTTCTCTTCTCTTCTCTTCTCTTCTCTTCTCTTCTTCTCTTCACAACCCCAACCCTTTCAGCCTGTTCTCACATGGTAACAGCTCCAGTTGCCTGATGCTCTTTGTGGCTCCTCTGGACTCACTGCAGCAGGTCCCTGTGTTTCTTTGGTTGTGGATCCTAGAGCTGGATGCAGTACCCCAGCTATGGTGTCATGAGAGCTGAGTAGAGCGGGACAATGCTCTCCCTGAACCTGCTGGCCGCGTGGCTCTGGATGCAGCCCAGAATACGATTGGATTTCCAGCCTGCTAGCACACGCTCCCAGGCTCATGTGCAGTATTTCAGCAAGCAGAACCTGCAAGTCCTTTTCTGCAGGGCTGCTCTCAATCCACTCTTGGCCTACCCTGTGTCCATACTTGGGATTGCCCTGATCTTGACACTTGACCTTGTTGAACTTCATGAGGTTTGCAAAGACCCACGTCTCCAGCCTGTGCAGGTCTCTCTGGATGGCATCCCTTCCTCTAGAGTATCAACCCCATCATTCAGCTCAATGTCATCCATACACCTACTGAGGATGCACTCAATCCCTCCCCCCATGTCTCCCAACAAGGTGTTAAATATTCCTGCTCCCATCACCAAACCCTGAGAAGCCACACTCATCACGGGTTGGACACCACTCAAGTTGGACATCGAGCTCTCCACCACACATCCTTCATTGCCGCCATCCATCCAATTCCACATGCACTGAGTGGCCACTCCCCACAAAATCCATGGCACTTCTATTTGTGGAGAAGGATGCAAAGAGCAGGTCCAGCAGCGCCTCTCCTCTGGTCAGGCTCTCCATCCCCTGTACTAGGAAGTTGTCCTCAACACGCTCCAGTAGTTCCCAGGGCTGCTGGCAGTTCCCTGTGCCGCTTTGCCTGCAGATGACAGAGTGGTTTAAATTCCTGTCAGGACCAGGATCACGGCTATGTCCCAACATCAAAACCATTCACCTGTGTCCCAGAAGCATGAGGCCAGTTGGCTCAGAGGTGTGAGGCTGGAGTGGAGGAAGATTGGAGGTGGGTTTGTGCCACACGGATTGCCTTTGTCACATTGCCCTCTTCATGGGGATTGCTCCCACTCATCACAGTGGGATTTAGCTATGAGAGACACCTTGAGTGAGTCCTCAACTGCTTTTGGTGCATGTGCACCAGTGACCAGGGGTCACTTTGACAAAGAGAAGACAGTGGGTAAATTCAGGCAGGAGGTCAAGGCTGAACATTCCTTTAGAGAAAAAGAGGTGCACCTCTCCAGGACTGTGGCAATCTCAGTGGTAAAATAGGATGACTGTGGGCTGCAGGGAAGCTCCTCATTGAGAGGAGTGAGGACCACGAGGGCCTTGCTTTCTGTTATCTGTTATCATTCTCTGCCGCAGCCTGCTTTTTTCTGCCCATGAGCCTGGGGAGCAGAGGCCGATTCACAACCAAGAGGACAAACACAAGGACTCAGTAAATTGCCTCTCAAGGGACTTCTCCAAGGGAATCTCCGCAGCCGTGTGTCCCTTGGAAACTATACAAGGCCCTCATGCATTTTACAACCAGAGCTCTGGCCTCAGCTTGGGAAGTTGGGATCCTCGGGAAAACAAGGAAATCAACACGTAGGAAGGTGATCAAAGGCATGGCTGCATCTCTCCTGAAAGACAAATTGACCCATTCTCTCACACACCAATTGACCCATTCTGCTCAGTGTGTCCAGCCCCGAAGCTGGGATGGGGATGGCAGCTTTGGGGAAGAGGCTGAGGGCAGTGGGAGCCCAAAGCTCATGGCTCTTTTTCCTGGGTCAGGCATCACTTTGCCCATTCAATTCATTTCACAGTTCAAAAGGATGTTGGATCAGTCTCCCAGAGCATGTGGGAATCACTGTGATGTGGAAGAGTTGGGAAAGTCCATGAGCTTCAGGCTAACCTGAATCATCCTGATGAGGAAATGGGTGCACACTGTGCCCTGGATTCAGGCATTCCAGGGATAGCAGAGCACGTAGCCTCTTTCCTCCAAAATTTCTGCCCTTGTCAGGGGCATTCCCAGACCTTGTAGGACCAGTGCCAAACCACCTTGTACGTGGGTGTAATGCTGTGTTGCTGCTGCTGCAGCTTTCCAAAAGGCATTGCCTTTTGGTGGCTGCTCAAGGGCCCCTGGGACACAGGGCAAGCTGGGATAACAGAGGCAGGGAGAGACCACTGGAAGTCCTCTGCTCCCACTCTGAGAAGAGCAAACTTCCCAGTTGCCTCCAGAAGCTGTGGGCCTTGTCCCATTGTCCTCTGAGCACTGCCACTGTCAGAGAGGTCCCTGTCTCTTGGGCAGCACTTCCAGGGATGCCCTGCACCCATGGGAGGCTACCAGGAGATGTTAAGGGCTCCTAGAGCTGAGCCTGCCAGGGCCTCGAGGGGGAGGAGGACCACCAGGAGATGACACTGAGGCTGCATGCACTGGTGGGCACATGCCATGACAGCCTGGGGAGCACAGGGCTGGGTATGTGCAGGGAATGCCACCTGCTCTGCATTGCACTCTCAGGCCAGTGACAAGGAACCCCTTTGGGGCAGAAGGGCTGGAAAGCAGAGAGAAAGTCTGTCCCAACAGGGCTTTCACTCAAAGTCCTCTGGACAGCTTTCCCCCTTAAATCCTGAGAGGGCATGGAGCTGCTGTCTCCACCACCTGCTGGAGGTTCCAGAGACAATGAAGCCAAACTCTCAGGAGAGATGCCCTGTCGAAGGGCAAGCGACAGCAATCCCAAGTTGCAAGAAAGGAAATCCCAGGGCACCCTGGAGAAAGACAAGTGGCAGGCTTGGGAGAGCTGCATAAGGGATAGTGACCTCTTTCTTGAGTTGTGTCCCTGCTTAGAAGTCAGGAGGACAAGGCCCAGAGCCTGCTGAGGAGCCAAGGCAGTTAGATCTGTCCTGAGCAGTTGACAGGAGCACAAAACCTCCAGAGCTCCATGCAGACTCTTGGGGTTGACCTGGGGTACTCTGAGTCACTATAGCCCTTGAGCAGCTGCCAAAAGACCATGCCTTGGCAGACAGCAAGTGCAGGGGATTGCAGAGAAACACCAGGTGATCCACAAATGGGGATAAAAGGTGGGGAAATACCCTTCATGGCAGCAGAACATTGAGGCTATGGGCTCTGTTATCCCTTGAGTGCCTGAGTGTGCAGCACCCAGTCCACTGAAGTCCACACTGGGTGACTCAGGTTTGCCCGGAGCTCTGGGATTTTCCCAGCTCTTCCACATCACGATGACACCCACGTGCTCTGGGAGACTGATCCAGTGTCCCTTTGAAATGTAAAATGCATGGAATGGGAAACCCCATCCGTGACCCAGAAAAAAACAGCCATGAGCTTTGGACTCCCTGCCCTCAGCCTTTTCCCCAAAACCACCATCCGGTCTCTGGCCTGTGGGATGAACACGCTGAGCAAAACAGGTCAATGTGGCTCTGGGGCTCTTCCAGGGAAGGACACGGCATCTCTTTGATCACAAAACCAGGCCGTGGTACAGCCTGTGGACTGTAAGCAAGTTCCCCATGGCTGTCACTCAGGCCTGCAGGGGACATCCTTCCAGCTGAGCATGGACTTTCCTTGCCACTGAGCTTTGTCACCTCCCTGCAGAGTTGGGTCTCTTCCCCACTAGGGGGTTGTGCAGGGATGACTTTCTGCCTCAACTGTCCCACAGTCTTCTGTACATCTGTGATGGCCCGTGGAAGAAACAACTCTCAGCATTAGTCTGAGTGCCTGCACTGAAAGGTCCTGAGAGCTGACCTGAGGTGCCTCTTCATGGCTGAACTTAACTGTAACTGCAGCCAAATTAAGCATCAGCAAGAACAAGTGACAGAAGCAATAGACACTACACAAATTCAGTTCAACACACTGTATACACCGGCCTGGGACCTCCAAGTCACGTGGCCTTAGGAAGTGGGACACACTTGAATCATTTCCATGTTGGGTGGTGTGAAACTGGTGAAAAATACGTGAGATGAAAGAGGCAGGGACCTCATCAGCAGTGAGGCCTCACAAGTGGCCACTCCCAGGAGTTTGGGTGCTTCACAAACAAGGAATGTTTGTGGCCCCCCAGGGCTCTGGGTCACAGCATAAAAGGCTGCGCTGCTGCAGGCTCTGCATCCTCCTCTCTGGCCTCCCTTTGCTCAAGGAACCAGGTAAGCCTGAGTCCACTCCATCTCTCCCTGTGGGCTGAACTGCTGGCATGGAGGCTGCCCACGTTGATCCTTGGGCTGCCTCAGCTTGGCCCTGATGCAGAGCAGTTGAAGGGCCATCAGCCTTTCCATGCTGGTGGCTGGGGACAGCTGGGAGGAGGGGGCTTTGTTCCAGCAGAACAAAGGGGATCAATGGGGCTCAGCCTCATGGGGATGTGCCCAGCAGAAGTTGCACGTGCCGTGCTGGAACAAAATGTCCCAGTGCATCCCCGGACATGTCTAGCACAGCCGTGTCTGTTCTGGAGATGGGCTGTGCCCAGGCTTTCCACAGGGGCCTAAAAGGCACTGTAAAGCTGGCTCCTCTTGCCTGAAGTGGGGCGGCCTTGCTGTGCCGTGCCACTCGCAGGGCACGAGGAGAGTGGTGGCAGCTGTAGGCACAGAGTGTGTTTTGAAGGCCAAACGTGTCCCTGGAGAGAGCCGAGGGACAGAGAGGCAGACTGATGCTGAGGCTGCTTGGTGCTCCCTGCTCTGTGTTGCAGCTTTGCCTCCTGCACCGAGAGATGTCTTGCTGCAGACCCTGTCCCCCACGGCCCTGCGGCCCCTGTGGCCCAACGCCCCTGGCAAGCAGCTGCAGTGAGCCCTGCTTCGCCCGCTGTGCTGACTCCACGGTGTACATCGAGCCTTCGCCGGTGGTGGTGACCATGCCGGGCCCCATCCTCACCTCCTTCCCTCAGAGCACAGCCGTGGGATCCTCTCTGTCAGCTGCTGTGGGCAGCTCCCTCAGCACCGCGGGGGTTCCCATCTCTTCTGGGGGCTCCCTTGGCCTGGGGGGGTCGGGCCTGTGTCTGCCTCTCTCCCGCTGCGGTCAGATCTGCTGAAGCCCGCGGATCATCCCCTGTGTCCTTGGCAAATGGGCCCATCTCTTTCCCTGCCTGCTCCCCGCACACGTGTTCCTTGCTCTCTGTTCTGTGCCCCCGCTTTTGCTCCTTCTCATTAAAGCCGTTGTGCAGCATTGCTGGAGACTCATGGTCGTTTGTTCTTCCCCTCCCTCAGCTACCACCTGCTCTGCCAGGGTGAGCTCTGGCTGCTGTTCTGTGCTGACTGGCAGCTGCACAGTGAACTCCCTGAAATTATTCCAGAGCACCAAAGCCTCTGTCACTGAGCTTGAGTCTGGAGCCCGGAGACCACGGTCTTGCAGGACCCAGTGCCGATTTTTCCCTTGTGAGAGTTAATACACATATTTGGAGCAACCTTTCATTCTTCTCAAAGCTTCTTCACGAAAACACGGCAAAATCAATCTTCTCTCTTCTATTGGTGATGTTGGGATGTGTCAGTGGGATGAGTACAGGACTGTGGGCTGGGAAGGAGAAATGCATTTCTTTTCATGGCTGGACATAGGCAGTGCGGCTTCAACAGAGTTTGACGGCAAAGTTCACTGTTATTCACTACGTGCATGAAGAATAGATAGAATATTGAATATAAATCAATGTAATATATTTTATAGAGAGACTGTGCATTCAGAACTCTAAGGTATGCAAAGGATATGGATCCAAAATTATAAGTGTGCAAAAAGATTTAGCAGCACTTGATCCACAGTCACAGCAAGGACTTAATTACAAATTCACAGTGACAACACTCATACCATTATCAATTGTCTTGCTCTCTGTCACACGTGAACACACACACACACACACACACACACACACTCTGTATTTAGGTGTGTAAACGTGCGTATTGCCAATGCCCCTCAGGCTCAGTGAAATACTCACATCAAATCCCTTTGCGTTTCTCAACCAAGTGCAGGCTGTACTTAGAGCAGCGCGGGTGGATGTGTGTGTGGATCAAACCAGGCCTTGTCATCAGTGATGGTCTTTTGAGTACCCCAGCTTTATGGTTCTCAAGCTGCGAGAGACTTTCCACCCAGAGGGAGGTGCTGGCACAGCCGATTGTGGTGCAGGAGGCCTCCAGGAGCCTCACTCAGGACAGAGCTGTTCATAGGCCCACAGGATGATTTGCCGTAGTCATCAGTAAGGTTCCATCTCTGACATAATCCATGGCAGTAATCCATGGTTCAGTCAAGGAACTTTGTTGTGCTTTCCTTTAATATGAAATGTGGCTTTTGCTGATCCCCTTGCCAGTGATTTTTAAGCAATCTGTACCACTCGATTCTGACAGGAGCCTTGGCCTGAAGTGCCTGGGCGTGGGTGTCGTGGCACAGGCTGTGTGCTGGGCAGGCAGGCAGGGCTGGAGCAGGTAGTTGTGGCCGAGTGGTGAAGGCGATGGACTAGAAATCCATTGGGGTTTCCCCGCGCAGGTTCGAATCCTGCCAACTACGGGGCACACGCCCCTTTTGGGCCGCAGGCAGCTGAGCACGTGGCGTGGGGGAAGCACTGCAAGGGAAAAGGAGCTCAGAGACCTTGTCAGCATCAATGAAGAAGGACAGGGGAAATGCAGATGGCACCTGGAGCTGAGCATTTCATCACCTCGCATTAGCACCAAGTGTGAAAGGCAAGGACCTGCAGCTTGACAACCTGCTTAGCACCAAGTGCCTGGAAATCAGAGCTTTTACTTCAGAGTAACCATGAGCAGCATTGAGCTGAGGAACCACAATTTGCACAGCAAAAAGAGGAGAATTCAATCCCTTGGCAATTCCAAGCAAAGGCAGCCTGTGTCCCTCCTTGGCCACCAAAGGACGGAACCGTTGGGCAGGTGCAGTCCTGCACTGTGCTGGGAGCGGAGCTGGATTTCTGGGCAGGGCTGAAGGCATCACGATGCCCCTGGATTTCAGGTGCCCTCATCCCTAGCAAGGCCCAAGGCTGCAGCCTGCCTCCAGGGGTGCCTTGAGCACGTGCAGTGTCAGCGTGGGTGGTCAGAGGGCAAGGGGCCGTGCAGGGCTGTGTGCGGGAGGTGTGGGAGAAGGGCAAGGCCAGGCCCTGGAGGTGAAGTGTGCATGCCCAAGGGAGATGAATGTGTCAGGGAGTCTGTTTTGTGGGCTGGGGGAGGCCGAGCAGAGAGGAAGGGAGGGAGCGAGGGCCAGCAGTGTCCGGCAGCATCAGGCTGGGCTGGGGGCAGTGGCAGGCAAGCCCCAGGAGGAGCAGAGTGGCGCAGCGGGAGCGTGCTGGGCCCATAACCCAGAGGTCGATGGATCGAAACCATCCTCTGCTAGGGCATTTTTTCACTGATGCTGCCTCACCAAATACCTTTTACCCTGGGCACCTCCCAGCCCAGCAGGCACAGACTGGCTTTGAGCCACATGGGCCTTGGCAAAAGCAGATTGCAAAGGCTGCTCTGCATCCTGCAGAGACTCCCAGAGAGTGGTGAGCCACTGGAGCCAGGTGTGCAGAGAACTTTGTGATTCCCCACACCTGGGCATCATGTTGGGGTTGCCATGGGATTTGGGCACTGAGTTGCCTGCTCCTTGCTTTGTCTCCAGCCCTGCTTTGAGCAGGTATTTGGACTTGTGTCCTCCTGCGATGCCTTGCAGTCAAGTTCCTTCCAAGAAAGAAGAGTTCCCAGTGAGGGCTCTGCCCTCCTTGCTCTGCACCATGGGCAGTGAGTGAGTGAACCTCTTCCTCACAGGGACTGGAGCTCAGTCGTTGCTCAGCCCTTGGTGGGTCTCCTGTCCTTTCTCCTTGCCTCTCCAGCCCCTTTCCTGGCTTCCCCAGGGGCTCTTTCTTCACCTTTTGTGGAGATGGGGCAGTGTTTCCCTCTTATGAGTCCTTAAGGAGCTGGCCTGGCTTGGGCTGGAGAAGAGAAGGCAAGGCCACTTCTGCTGTGTGAAGGTGATTTCCCAAGACCTGGCCTGAGTCAGAGAGAGCTTGTTGTAACTTGGGAAAGACAAGAGTGTGCGAGGTTTGGAGCGTGGCGCTTGTAAGAGAGGCCATGGCAGACTTGCAGAAGGAGCTGTGCTGCTGGGCTGAAGGATGGCGTGATGAGAGAGTGCGTGGAGGCCCTGCAGGAAGGCTGCACTTGGTGCTGGATGTGCAAGGCAATGGAGAGACAGGCAGCCTGAGCTGGGGCCATGAGGCTGAGTGAGGCTGGGCACAGGGGCCAGAGGTGCCTGTGCAGGAGGTCCCATGGTGTAATGGTGAGCACTCTGGACTCTGAATCCAGTGATCTGAGTTCAAATCTCAGTGGGACCTTGGTCCTTTTGTTCCTTCAGGCTTTCCCTCAGCATGCCTGCAGCCTCACAGCTCTGCTCTGCTGCTGTGATGGATCACACAGCAGCTGAGGTGGAGACCAGCCACCCAAAGTGGCTCAGGCACAGGACGCTGCTCTGGGCCTGTCACCGTGTATGTTGGATGCCTCCAAACACGGAGACTGGGCTACACGCTCTGGGCAGCTGTTTCCAGGTTGGAGCACTGCCACAGTAACACCGGGTTACTCTGGGTGGCATTACTTGTATGCCCAGCCCTGTCACTGCTCCTTTCTTGCTCCTTTCCTCTGCAGCTTCTTTTCCTCTTTTCTCTGCCAATTTCTTTCAATTGCTCTGCAATCAGTTCAAGAAGCTCTACCAACACTGGGCAGTGCCCCATCATGAGGGTTACCTTTGTTGGCATGGGAGAGGGAAGGATCTTCCTGGCAGAGCAGGTGGTAGCTGAGGGAGGGGAAGAACAAACGACCACGAGTCTCCAGCAATGCTGCACAACGGCTTTAATGAGGAGCAAAAGCGGGGGCACAGAACAGAGAGCAAGGAACACGTGTGCGGGGAGCAGGCAGGGAAAGAGATGGGCCCATTTGCCAAGGACACAGGGGATGATCCGCGGGCTTCAGCAGATCTGACCGCAGCGGGAGAGAGGCAGACCCAGGCCCGACCCCCCCAGGCCAAGGGAGCCCCCAGAAGAGATGGGAACCCCCGCGGTGCTGAGGGAGCTGCCCACAGCAGCTGACAGAGAGGATCCCACGGCTGTGCTCTGAGGGAAGGAGGTGAGGATGGGGCCCGGCATGGTCACCACCACCGGCGAAGGCTCGATGTACACCGTGGAGTCAGCGCAGCGGGCGAGGCAGGGCTCACTGCAGCTGCTTGCCAGGGGCGTTGGGCCACAGGGGCCGCAGGGCCGTGGGGGACAGGGTCTGCAGCAAGACATCTCTCGGTGCAGGAGGCAAAGCTGCACCACAGAGCAGGGAGCACCAAGCAGCCTCAGCATCAGTCTGCCTCTCTGTCCTGCGGCTCTCTCCAGGGACACGTTTGGCCTTCAAAACACACGCTGTGCCTACAGCTGCCACCACTCTCCTCGTGCCCTGCGAGTGGCACGGCACAGCAAGGCCGCCCCACTTCAGGCAAGAGGAGCCAGCTTTACAGTGCCTTTAAGGCCCCTGTGGAAAGCCTGGGCACAGCCCATCTCCAGAACAGACACGGCTGTGCTAGACATGTCCGGGGATGCACTGGGACATTTTGTTCCAGCACGGCACGTGCAACTTCTGCTGGGCACATCCCCCTGTGGCTGAGCCCCATTGATCCCCTTTGTTCTGCTGGAACAAAGCCCCCTCCTCCCAGCTGTCCCCAGCCACCAGCATGGAAAGGCTGATGGCCCTTCAACTGCTCTGCATCAGGGCCAAGCTGAGGCAGCCCAAGGATCAACGTGGGCAGCCTCCATGCCAGCAGTTCAGCCCACAGGGAGAGATGGAGCGGACTCAGGCTTACCTGGTTCCTTGAGCAAAGGGAGGCCAGAGAGGAGGATGCAGAGCCTGCAGCAGCGCAGCCTTTTATGCCGTGTCCCAGAGCCCTGGGGGACAGGAACGTTCCTTGTTTGTGAAACACCCAAACTCCTGGGAGTGGCCACTTGCGAGGCCTCACTGCTGATGAGGTCCATGCCTCTTTCATCTCAGGCATTTTTCACCAGTTTCACACCACCCAACATGGAAATGATTCATGTGGGTCCCACTTCCTAAGGCCACATGCCTTGGAGGTCCCAGGCCGGTGTATACGGTGAATTGAACTGAATTTGTGTAGTGTCTATTGCTTCTGTCACTTGTTCTTGCTGATGCTTAATTTGGCTGCAGTTACAGTTAAATTCAGCCATGAAGAGGCACCTCAGGTCAGCTCTCAGGACCTTTCAGTGCAGGCACTCAGGCTAATGCTGAGAGTTGTTTCTTCCACGGGCCATCACAGATGTACCGAAGACTGTGGGACAGTTGAGGCAGAAAGTCATCCCTGCACAACCCCCTAGTGGGGAAGAGACCCAACTCTGCAGGGAGGTGACAAAGCTCAGTGGCAAGGAAAGTCCATGCTCAGCTGGAAGGATGTCCCCTGCAGGCCTGAGTGACAGCCATGGGGAACTTGCTTACAGTCCACAGGCTGTACCACGGCCTGGTTTTGTGATCAAAGAGATGCCGTGTCCTTCCCTGGAAGAGCCCCAGAGCCACATTGACCTGTTTTGCTCAGCGTGTTCATCCCACAGGCCAGAGACCGGATGGTGGTTTTGGGGAAAAGGCTGAGGGCAGGGAGCCCAAAGCTCATGGCTGTTTTTTTCTGGGTCACGGATGGGGTTTCCCATTCCATGCATTTTACATTTCAAAGGGACACTGGATCAGTCTCCCAGAGCACGTGGGTGTCATCGTGATGTGGAAGAGCTGGGAAAATCCCAGAGCTCCGGGCAAACCTGAGTCACCCAGTGTGGACTTCAGTGGACTGGGTGCTGCACACTCAGGCACTCAAGGGATAACAGAGCCCATAGCCTCAATGTTCTGCTGCCATGAAGGGTATTTTCCCAACTTTTATCCCCACTCTTCCTGGTCCTCTCTCCATAAGAGATCAGCACCACCTCTCTTGTTCCCAGGGACACCAAATGGGGACAGCAAGCCAGATGTGGCCTCTGCCATGCCAAGGAAAGGACATCATCCATGGGGTCATCAGATCCCAGGCTTATGGAGTGAGATCTGGAGATGGACAGTAAGGAACTCAGAGGATTTAGGGGGAAAGCTGCCCAGAGGACTTAGATTGAAAGCCCTGTTGGGACAGACTTTCTCTCTGCTTTCCAGCCCTTCTGCCCCAAAGGGGTTCCTTGTCACTGGCCTGAGAGTGCAATGCAGAGCAGGTGGCATTCCCTGCACATACCCAGCCCTGTGCTCCCCAGGCTGCCATGGCATGTGCTCACCAGTGCAGGCAGCCTCAGTGTCATCTCCTGGTGGTCCTCCTCCCCCTCGAGGCCCTGGCAGGCTCAGCTCTAGGAGCCCTTAACATCTCCTGGTAGCCTCCCATGGGTGCAGGGCATCCCTGGAAGTGCTGCCCAAGAGACAGGGACCTCTCTGACAGTGGCAGTGTTCAGAGGACAATGGGACAAGGCCCACAGCTTCTGGAGGCAACTGGGAAGTTTGCTCTTCTCAGAGTGGGAGCAGAGGACTTCCAGTGGTCTCTCCCTGCCTCTGTTATCCCAGCTTGCCCTGTGTCCCAGGGGCCCTTGAGCAGCCACCAAAAGGCAATGCCTTTTGGAAAGCTGCAGCAGCAGCAACACAGCATTACACCCACGTACAAGGTGGTTTGGCACTGGTCCTACAAGGTCTGGGAATGCCCCTGACAAGGGCAGAAATTTTGGAGGAAAGAGGCTATGTGCTCTGCTATCCCTGGAATGCCTGAATCCAGGGCACAGTGTGCACCCATTTCCTCATCAGGATGATTCAGGTTAGCCTGAAGCTCATGGACTTTCCCAACTCTTCCACATCACAGTGATTCCCACATGCTCTGGGAGACTGATCCAACATCCTTTTGAACTGTGAAATGAATTGAATGGGCAAAGTGATGCCTGACCCAGGAAAAAGAGCCATGAGCTTTGGGCTCCCACTGCCCTCAGCCTCTTCCCCAAAGCTGCCATCCCCATCCCAGCCTCGGGGCTGGACACACTGAGCAGAATGGGTCAATTGGTGTGTGAGAGAATGGGTCAATTTGTCTTTCAGGAGAGACGCAGCCATGCCTTTGATCACCTTCCTACGTGTTGATTTCCCTGTTTTCCCGAGGATCCCAACTTCCCAAGCTGAGGCCAGAGCTCTGGTTGTAAAATGCATGAGGGCCTTGTATAGTTTCCAAGGGACACACGGCTGTGGAGATTCCCTTGGAGAAGTCCCTTGAGAGACAGTTTATTGAGTCCTCTTGGTTGTGAATCGGCCTCTGCTCCCCAGGCTCATGGGCAGAATAAAGCAGGCTGCGGCAGAGAATGATAACAGATAACAGAAAGCAAGGCCCTCATGGTCCTCACTCCTCTCAATGAGGAGATTCCCTGCAGCCCACAGTCATCCTATTTTGCCACTGAGTTTTGCCACAGCCCTGGAGAGGTGCATCTCTTCTCTAAAGGACCATGCAGCCTTGACCTCCTTGGTGATGGGAGCAGGAATATTTAACACCTTGTTGGGAGACATGGGGGGAGGGATTGAGTGCATCCTCAGTAGGTGTATGGATGACATTGAGCTGAGTGATGGGGTTGATACTCTAGAGGAAGGGATGCCATCCAGAGGGACCTGCACAGGCTGGAGACGTGGGTCTTTGCAAACCTCATGAAGTTCAACAAGGTCAAGTGTCAAGATCAGGGCAATCCCACACATGAACACAGGCTAGGCCAAGAGTAGATTGAGAACAGCCCTGCAGAAAAGGACTTGCAGGTTCTGCTTGCTGAAATACTGCACATGAGCCTGGGAGCGTGTGCTAGCAGGCTGGAAATCCAATCGTATTCTGGGCTGCATCCAGACCCACGCGGCCAGCAGGTTCAGGGAGAGCATTGTCCCGCTCTACTCAGCTCTCATGACACCATAGCTGGGGTACTGCATCCAGCTCTAGGATCCACAACCAAAGAAACACAGGGACCTGCTGCAGTGAGTCCAGAGGAGCCACAAAGAGCATCAGGCAACTGGAGCTGTTACCATGTGAGAACAGGCTGAAAGGGTTGGGGTTGTGTACTGAAGAGAAGGCTTCAAGGAGACATTCAGTCAAAGGGTGGGGGAGATACTTGGTTGGGATGGACAAGGTCTACTGGTTTCAAACTGAAAGCAGGTATAGTTAGATTAGATATTGGGGAGGAACTGTTTCATATCAGAGGGGTGAGACACTAGAACAGCTTCTCCAGAGAAGTTGTAGAAGTCATTTAATGGTGCTGTAGCTAGATGATTTTAAGGTCCATTCCAACAAAGAGTCATTGCACGATTCAGGGTTGTACGAAGCAGAAGAAAAACAATTGAGATGAGGCAGGGACCTCATCAGCAGCGAGGTCTCGCAAGTGGCCACTCCCAGGAGTTTGGGTGTTTCACAAACAAGGAATGTTTGTGGCCCCCCAGGGCTCTGGGACACAGCATAAAAGGCTGCGCTGCTGCAGGCTCTGCATCCTCCTCTCTGGCCTCCCTTTGCTCAAGGAACCAGGTAAGCCTGAGTCCGCTCCATCTCTCCCTGTGGGCTGAACTGCTGGCATGGAGGCTGCCCACGTTGATCCTTGGGCTGCCTCAGCTTGGCCCTGATGCAGAGCAGTTGAAGGGCCATCAGCCTTTCCATGCTGGTGGCTGGGGACAGCTGGGAGGAGGGGGCTTTGTTCCAGCAGAACAAAGGGGATCAATGGGGCTCAGCCTCATGGGGATGTGCCCAGCAGAAGTTGCACGTGCCGTGCTGGAAGAAAATGTCCCAGTGCATCCCCGGACATGTCTAGCACAGCCGTGTCTGTTCTGGAGATGGGCTGTGCCCAGGCTTTCCACAGGGGCCTTAAAGGCACTGTAAAGCTGGCTCCTCTTGCCTGAAGTGGGGCGGCCTTGCTGTGCCGTGCCACTCGCAGGGCACGAGGAGAGTGGTGGCAGCTGTAGGCACAGAGTGTGCTTTGAAGGCCAAACGTGTCCCTGGAGAGAGCCGAGGGACAGAGAGGCAGACTGATGCTGAGGCTGCTTGGTGCTCCCTGCTCTGTGTTGCAGCTTTGCCTCCTGCACCGAGAGATGTCTTGCTGCAGACCCTGTCCCCCACGGCCCTGCGGCCCCTGTGGCCCAACGCCCCTGGCAAGCAGCTGCAGTGAGCCCTGCTTCGCCCGCTGCGCTGACTCCACGGTGTACATCGAGCCTTCGCCGGTGGTGGTGACCATGCCGGGCCCCATCCTCACCTCCTTCCCTCAGAGCACAGCCGTGGGATCCTCTCTGTCAGCTGCTGTGGGCAGCTCCCTCAGCACCGCGGGGGTTCCCATCTCTTCTGGGGGCTCCCTTGGCCTGGGGGGGTCGGGCCTGTGTCTGCCTCTCTCCCGCTGCGGTCAGATCTGCTGAAGCCCGCGGATCATCCCCTGTGTCCTTGGCAAATGGGCCCATCTCTTTCCCTGCCTGCTCCCCACACACGTGTTCCTTGCTCTCTGTTCTGTGGCCCAGCTTTTGCTCCTTCTCATTAAAGCCGTTGTGCAGCATTGCTGGAGACTCGTGGTCGTTTGTTCTTCCCCTCCCTCAGCTACCACCTGCTCTGCCAGGAAGATCCTTCCCTCTCCTATGCCAACAAAGGTAACCCTCATGATGGGGCACTGCCCTGTGTTGGTAGAGCTCCTTGAACTGATTGCAGAGCAATTGAAAGAAATTGGCAGGGAAAAGAGGAAAAGAAGCTGCAGAGGAAAGGAGCAAGACAGGAGCAGTGGACAGGGCTGGGCATACAAGTAATGCCACCCAGAGTAACCCGGTGTTACTGTGGCAGTGCTCCAACCTGGAAACAGCTGCCCAGAGCGTGTAGCCCAGTCTCCGTGTTTGGATGCATCCAACATACACGGTGACAGGCCCAGAGCAGCGTCCTGTGCCTGAGCCACTTTGGGTGGCTGGTCTCCACCTGAGCTGCTGTGTGATCCATCACAGCAGCAGAGCAGAGCTGTGAGGCTGCAGGCATGCTGAGGGAAAGCCTGAAGGAACAAAAGGACCAAGGTCCCACTGAGATTTGAACTCAGATCACTGGATTCAGAGTCCAGAGTGCTCACCATTACACCATGGGACCTCCTGCACAGGCACCTCTGGCCCCTGTGCCCAGCCTCACTCAGCCTCATGGCCCCAGCTCAGGCTGCCTGTCTCTCCATTGCCTTGCACATCCAGCACCAAGTGCAGCCTTCCTGCAGGGCCTCCACGCACTCTCTCATCACGCCATCCTTCAGCCCAGCAGCACAGCTCCTTCTGCAAGTCTGCCATGGCCTCTCTTACAAGCGCCACGCTCCAAACCTCGCACAGTCTTGTCTTTCCCAAGTTACAACAAGCTCTCTCTGACTCAGGCCAGGTCTTGGGAAGTCACCTTCACACAGCAGAAGCGGCCTTGCCTTCTCTTCTCCAGCCCAAGCCAGGCCAGCTCCTTAAGGACTCATGAGAGGGAAACACTGCCCCATCTCCACAAAAGGTGAAGAAAGAGCCCCTGGGGAACCCAGGAAAGGGGCTGGAGAGGCAAGGAGAAAGGACAGGAGACCCACCAAGGGCTGAGCAATGACTGAGCTCCAGTCCCTGTGAGGAAGAGGTTCACTCACTCACTGCCCATGGTGCAGAGCAAGGAGGGCAGAGCCCTCACTGGGAACTCTTCCTTCTTGGAAGGAACTTGACTGCAAGGCATCGCAGGAGGACACAAGTCCAAATACCTGCTCAAAGCAGGGCTGGAGACAAAGCAAGGAGCAGGCAACTCAGTGCCCAAATCCCATTGTAACCTCAGCATGATGCCCAGGAGTGGGGAATCACAAAGTTCTCTGCACACCTGGCTCCAGTGGCTCACCACTCTCTGGAGTCTCTGCAGGATGCAGAGCAGCCTTTGCAGTCTGCTTTTATCAAGGCCCATGTGGCTCAAAGCCAGTCTGTGCCTGCTGGGCAGGGAGGTGCCCAGGGTAAAAGGTATTTGGTGAGGCAGCATCAGTGAAAAAGTGCCCTAGCAGAGGATGGTTTCGATCCATCGACCTCTGGGTTATGGGCCCAGCACGCTCCCGCTGCGCCACTCTGCTCCTCCTGGGGCTTGCCTGCCACTGCCCCCAGCCCAGCCTGATGCTGCCGGGCACTGCTGGCCCTTGCTCCCTCCCTTCCTCTCTGCTCGGCCTCCCCCAGCCCACAAAACAGACTCCTTGACACATTCATCACCCTTGGGCATGCACACTTCACCTCCAGGGCCTGGCCTTGCCCTTCTCCCACACCTCCCGCACACAGCCCTGCACGGCCCCTTGCCCTCTGACCACCCACGCTGACACTGCATGTGCTCAAGGCACCCCTGGAGGCAGGCTGCAGCCTTGGGCCTTGCTAGGGATGAGGGCACCTGAAATCCAGGGGCATCGTGATGCCTTCAGCCCTGCCCAGAAATCCAGCTCCGCTCCCAGCACAGTGCAGGACTGCACCTGCCCAACGGTTCCGTTCTTTGGTGGCCAAGGAGGGACACAGGCTGCCTTTGCTTGGAATTGCCAAGGGATTGAATTCTCCTCTTTTTGCTGTGCAAATTGTGGTTCCTCAGCTCAATGCTGCTCATGGTTACTCTGAAGTAAAAGCTCTGATTTCCAGGCACTTGGTGCTAAGCAGGTTGTCAAGCTGCAGGTCCTTGCCTTTCACACTTGGTGCTAATGCGAGGTGATGAAATGCTCAGCTCCAGGTGCCATCTGCATTTCCCCTGTCCTTCTTCATTGATGCTGACAAGGTCTCTGAGCTCCTTTTCCCTTGCAGTGCTTCCCCCACGCCACGTCGGGTGCTCAGCTGCCTGCAGCCCAAAAGGGGCGTATGCCCCGTAGTTGGCAGGATTCAAACCTGCGCGGGGAAACCCCAATGGATTTCTAGTCCATCGCCTTCACCACTCAGCCACAACTACCTGCTCCAGCCCTGCCTGCCTGCCCAGCACACAGCCTGTGCCACGACACCCACGCCCAGGCACTTCAGGCCAAGGTTCCTGTCAGAATCGAGTGGTACAGATTGCTTTAAAAATCACTGGCAAGGGGATCAGCAAAAGCCACATTTCATATTAAAGGAAAGCCCCACGAAATTCCTTGGCAAGATTCACTCTACTGCTTACGGGACAGTTAAAGCTCAACAAGGGAATACAAGCAACTACAAAACCAAATAAAATCCAAGCAATCAAAACAGAAATAAATGAGAGCTATCAAGGGGAGTATGTGTGTGTGTGTGTGTGTGTGTGTGTGACAAAAGACAGTGTGGGCCAGGATACAATGGATCATGGCCTAAAAACTTGAGTGCATTCAAATGTAACAGTATTTTAAGTTAACTCAAGGAGTGAGGGTATCAGCCCAAGACTCGTCGTTGTTCAGCAATCCTCCAAGTACAGCAAACCTGAGAGCGGGCTGGCTCCCACAGTCATTCCACTCACAGGAACATTGCTGGTCGCAGTCTGCTGCAGTCCAGGAGAGCTCCAATCGTCTCATTTTGGACCGCTGTTTATAGGGTACCAGGAGCGTGGGCTTTAGTCCTAACAATGTTTCATCCTGGCCATAGTTAGTGTGGGCACTTTCTTTGAAAGTGTGAGAACGGGAATGGTATGGTGCTCTGGCAAGAAAAACATTTTCCAGGAGTGGTCATAAGGAAAACAGGAGCTTGTTAGACAGCAGTTCTTGGGAAGAGCTGAGACCAGGCACTGTTGTCAAGGCTGAGGCCTTGAAGGAGCATTTCTCAGATCTCAGTGTGGCCTGAAAAAGGAGGGGGGAGGAATGCATCCCCACAGCTCCACTCTACGTTTGTAGTTGGGACCCTTGCAGAGCCAGATGGGCCCCTGGGACCATGTTCCAGAGACCTGAGAGGCACAACCCCAGGGGCTCCAGCTACAGCTCCGTGAGCCTTGGCCTGAGCCAGGCATGCGGGATACCCTGTCCTGTGGCTGTGGTCATTCCTCCTCTCCTGGGCTCCTCCGCTGACAAACCGTGACTGAATCACCTGCAAGGGGAAGCATCTCCTTAACCAAACCTGCTGGGTGATGAAAGGTTCCTCAGCACACCAGCTGCTGTTTCATGATACAGCTGGGAATAGCCCTAACCAGAACTGCAGTATCAGCTACCCATGAGCAGCCTGAGCATGGTGGGGAACAAAGGATGATCAGTCATCCCACAAAACGCTTGGAAAATTTTCTCAATGAATTGCAGGCCAAGTGGAACACCGCCTTTTTTGCTGCAGTTTTGGAAACAATTTCCAAATGTGTCGGGAGTTGTTTTCAGTAGTTACCACCGTGGATTATGTCAGAGATGGAACCTTACTGATGACTACGGCAAATAATTTTGTGAGCCTATGAACAGCTCTGTCCTGAGTGAGGCTCCTGGAGGCCTCCTGCACCACAATCGGCTGTGCCAGCACCTCCCTCTGGGTGGAATGTCTCTCGCAGCTTGAGAACCATAAAGCTGGGGTACTCAAAAGACCATCACTGATGACAAGGCCTGGTTTGATCCACACACACATCCACCCACGCTGCTCTAAGTACAGCCCACACATGGTTGAGAAACGCAAAGGGATTTGATGTGAGTATTTCACTGAGCCCGAGGGGCATTGGCAATAGGAACGTTTACACACCTAAATGCAGAGTATGTGTGTGTGTGCGCGTGTGTTCACATGCGACAGAGAGCGAGAGAATTGATAATGGTATGAGTGTTGTCACTGAATTTATAATTAAGTCCTTGCTGTGACTGTGGATTAAGTGCTGCTAAATCTTTTTGCACACTTATAATTTTGGATCCATATCCTTTACATACCTTAGAGTTCTGAAAGCACAGTCTCTCTATAAAATATTTTACATTGATTTATATTCAATATTCTATCTATTCTTCATGCATGTAGTGAATAACAGTGAACGTTGCCGTCAAACTCTGTTGAAGCCGCACTGCCTATGTCCAGCCATGAAAAGAAATGCATTTCTCCTTCCCAGCCCACAGTCCTGTACTCATCCCACTGACATATCCCAACATCACCAATAGAAGAGAGAAGATTGATTTTGCTATGCCTTCCTGAAGAAGCTTTGACAGGTCTGAAAAGTTACTCCAAATATGTGTATTAACTCCCACAAGGGAAACACTGGCACCGGGCACTGCAGGGCCGTGATCTCTGGGCTCCAGACTCAAGCCCAGTGACAGAGGCATTGGTGCTCTGGAGTGATTTCAGGGAGTTCACTGTGCAGCTGCCAGTCAGCACAGAACAGCAGCCAGAGCTCACCCTGGCAGAGCAGGTGGTAGCTGAGGGAGGGG